>OY979711.1:29296320-34457994 GCA_963855925.1 Inga laurina
AATTTGAGGTCAAAAGAATGAAAGTTTGGTCATTGTTCGGAATGGGGTGAAAGCCCACCTATCCACTCCTTTTTTCATGAGGATTCTAGAATGTCCAATAATTTTGTGAAATTCATCTGTTTGGGTCCCGAACTACCACATACGCGATTTGGGCTAATTTGAGGTCAAAAGAATGAAAGTTTGGTCACTGTTTCGGAATAGGGTGAAAGCCCACCTATCCACTCCGTTTTTCATGAGGATTCTAGATTGTCCAATAATTTTGTTAAATTCATCTGTTTGGGTACCGAACTGCCACATCGCGATTTGGGCTTATTTAAGGTCAAAAGAATGAAAGTTTGGTCACTGTCTCGGAATGGGGTGAAAGCCCACCACCTATCCACTCCATTATTCATGAGGATTCTAGAATATCCAATAATTTTGTGAAATTCTTCTTTTTGGATCCCGAACTGCCACATACGCTATTTGGACTAATTTGAGGTCAAAAGAATGAAAGTTTGGTCACTGTTCGGAATGGGGTGAAAGCCCACCTATCCACTCCTTTTTTCATGAGGATTCTAGAATGTCCAATAATTTTGTGAAATTCATCTGTTTGGGTCCCGAACTACCACATACGCGATTTGGGCTAATTTGAGGTCAAAAGAATGAAAGTTTTGTCACTGTCTCGGAATGGGGTGAAAGCCCACCACCTATCCACTGCATTTTTCATGAGGATTCTAGAATGTCCAATAATTCTGTTAAATTCACCTGTGTGGGTACCAAACTGCCACATCGCGATTTGGACTTATTTAAGGTCAAAAGAATGAAAGTTTGGTCACTGTCTCGGAATGGGTTGAAAACCCCCTATCCACTCCATTTTTCATGAGGATTTTATAATGTCATATAATTTTGTTAAATTCATCTGTTTAGGTCCCGAACTGCCACATACGCTTTCGGAATGGGTTGAAAACCCACCTATCCACTCCGTTTTTCATGAGGATTCTAGAATGTCCATTAATTTTGTGAAATTCATCAGTTTAGGTCCCGAACTGCCACATACGCGATTTGGGCTAATTTGAGGTCAAAAGAATGTACGTTTGGCCACTGTCTCGGAATGGGGTGAAAGCCCACCACCTATCCACAACATTTTTCATGAGGATTCTAGAATGTCCAATAATTTTGTGAAATTCATCTGTTTGGGTCCCGAACTGCCACATACGCTATTTGGTCTAATTTGAGGTCAAAAGAATGAAAGTTTGGTCATTGTTCGGAATGGGGTGAAAGCCCACCTATCCACTCCATTTTTCATGAGGATTCTAGAATGTCCAATAATTTTGTGAAATTCATCTGTTTGGGTCCCGAACTGCCATATACGCGATTTGGGCTAATTTGAGGTCAAAAGAATGAAAGCTTGGTCACTGTCTCAGAATGGGTTGAAAACCCACCTATCCACTCCGTTTTTCATGAGAATTTTAGAATGTCCATTAATTTTGTGAAATTCATCAGTTTAGGTCCCGAACTGCCACATACGCGATTTGGGCTAATTTGAGGTCAAAAGAATGAAAGTTTGGTCACTGTCTCAGAATGGGGTGAAAGCCCACCACCTATCCACTCCATTATTCATGAGGATTCTAGAATATCCAATAATTTTGTGAAATTCATCTGTTTGGGTCCCCAACTACCACATACGCGATTTGGGCTAATTTGAGGTCAAAAGAATGAAAGTTTTGTCACTGTCTCGGAATGGGGTGAAAGCCCACCACCTATCCACTGCATTTTTCATGAGGATTCTAGAATGTCCAATAATTCTGTTAAATTCATCTGTGTGGGTACCGAGCTGCCACATCGCGATTTGGACTTATTTGAGGTCAAAAGAATGAAAGTTTGGTCACTGTCTCGGAATGGGTTGAAAACCCCCCTATCCACTCCATTTTTCATGAGGATTTTATAATGTCATATAATTTTGTTAAATTCATCTGTTTAGGTCCCGAACTGCCACATACGCGATTTGGGTTAATTTGAGGTCAAAAGAATGAAAGTTTTGTCACTGTCTCGGAATGGGTTGAAAACCCACCTATCCACTCCGTTTTTCATGAGGATTCTAGAATGTCCAATAATTTTTTGAAATTCATCTGTTTAGGTCCCGAACTACCACATACGCGATTTGGACTAATTTGAGGTCAAAAGAATGTACGTTTGGTCACTGTCTCGGAATGGGGTGAAAGCCCACCACCTATCCACAACATTTTTCATGAGGATTCTAGAATCTCCAATAATTTTGTTAAATTCATCTGTTTGGGTACCGAACTGCCACATCGCGATTTGGGCTTATTTGAGGTCAAAAGAATGAAAGTTTGGTCACTGTCTCGGAATGGGGTGAAAGCCCACCACCTATCAATTCCATTTTTCATGAGGATTCTAGAATGTCCATTAATTTTGTGAAATTCATCGGTTTAGGTCCCGAACTGCCACATACGTGATTTGGTCTAATTTGAGGTCAAAAGAATGAAATTTTTATCACTATCTCGGAATGGGGTGAAAGCCCACCACCTATCCACTCCATTTCTCATGAGGATTCTAGAATGTCCAATAATTTTGTGAAATTCATCTGTTTGGGTCCCGAACTGCCACATACGCTATTTGGTCTAATTTGAGGTCAAAAGACTAAAAGTTTGGTCATTGTTCGGAATGGGGTGAAAGCCCACCTATCCACTCCATTTTTCATGAGGATTCTAGAATGTCCAATAATTTTGTGAAATTCATCTGTTTGGGTCCCGAACTGCCACATACGTGATTTGGGCTAATTTGAGGTCAAAAGAATGAAAGCTTGGTCACTGTCTCAGAATGGGTTGAAAACCCACCTATCCACTCCGTTTTTCATGAGAATTTTAGAATGTCCATTAATTTTGTGAAATTCATCAGTTTAGGTCCCGAACTGCCACATACGCGATTTGGGCTAATTTGAGGTCAAAAGAATGAAAGTTTGGTCACTGTCTCGGAATGGGGTGAAAGCCCACCACCTATCCACTCCATTATTCATGAGGATTCTAGAATATCCAATAATTTTGTGAAATTCTTCTTTTTGGATCCCGAACTGCCACATACGCTATTTGGACTAATTTGAGGTCAAAAGAATGAAAGTTTGGTCACTGTTCGGAATGGGGTGAAAGCTCACCTATCCACTCCTTTTTTCATGAGGATTCTAGAATGTCCAATAATTTTGTGAAATTCATCTGTTTGGGTCCCGAACTACCACATACGCGATTTTGGCTAATTTGAGGTCAAAAGAATGAAAGTTTTGTCACTGTCTCGGAATGGGGTGAAAACCTACCTATCCACTCCGTTTTTCATGAGGATTCTAGATTGTCCAATAATTTTGTTAAATTCATCTGTTTGGGTACCGAACTGCCACATCGCGATTTGGGCTTATTTGAGGTCAAAAGAATGAAAGTTTTGTCACTCTCTCGGAATGGGGTGAAAGCCCACCACCTATCCACTCCATTTTTCATGAGGATTCTAGAATGTCCAATAATTTTGTGACATTCTTCTGTTTGGGTCCTGAGCTGCCACATACGCTATTTGGGCTAATTTGAGGTCAAAAGAATAAAAGTTTGATCGTTGTCTCGGAATGGGGTGAAAACCCACCTATCCACTCCATTTTTCATGAGGATTCTAGAATGTCCTATAATTTTGTTAAATTCATCTGTTTGCGTCCCGAACTGCCACATACGCGATTTGGGCTAATTTGAGGTCAAAAGAATGAAAGTTTGGTCACTGTCTCAGAATGTGTTGAAAACCCACCTATCCACTCCGTTTTTCATGAGGATTATAGAATGTCCATTAATTTTGTGAAATTCATCAGTTTAGGTCCCGAACTGCCACATACGCGATTTGGGCTAATTTGAGGTCAAAAGAATGAAAGTTTGGTCACTGTCTCAGAATGGGTTGAAAATCCACCTATCCACTCCGTTTTTCATGAGGATTCTAGAATGTCCATTAATTTTGTGAAATTCATCAGTTTACGTCCCGAACTGCCACATACGCGATTTGGGCTAATTTGAGGTCAAAAGAATGAAAGTGTTGTCACTATCTCGGAATGCGGTGAAAGCCCACCACATATCCACTCCATTTTTCATGAGGATTCTAGAATATCCAATAATTTGGTGAAATTCATCTTTTTGGGTCCCGAACTGCCACATACGCTATTTGGACTAATTTGAGGTCAAAAGAATGAAAGTTTGGTCACTGTTCGGAATGGGGTGAAAGCCCACCTATCCACTCCATTTTTTATGAGGATTCTAAAATGTCCAATAATTTTGTGACATTCTTCTGTTTGGGTCCTGAGCTGCCACATACGCTATTTGGGCTAATTTGAGGTCAAAAGAATAAAAGTTTGATCGTTGTCTCGGAATGGGGTGAAAACCCACCTATCCACTCCATTTTTCATGAGGATTCTAGAATGTCCAATAATTTTGTGACATTCTTCTGTTTGGGTCCTGAGCTGCCACATACGCTATTTGGGCTAATTTGAGGTCAAAAGAATAAAAGTTTGATCGTTGTCTCGGAATGGGGTGAAAACCCACTTATCCACTCCATTTTTCATGAGGATTCTAGAATGTCCTATAATTTTGTTAAATTCATCTGTTTGCGTCCCGAACTGCCACATACGCGATTTGGGCTAATTTGAGGTCAAAAGAATGAAAGTTTGGTCACTGTCTCAGAATGGGTTGAAAACCCACCTATCCACTCCGTTTTTCATGAGAATTCTAGAATGTCCATTAATTTTGTGAAATTCATCAGTTTAGGTCCCGAACTGCCACATACGCGATTTGGGCTAATTTGAGGTCAAAAGAATGAAAGTTTTGTCACTATCTCGGAATGGGGTGAAAGCCCACCATCTATCCACTCCATTTTTCATGAGGATTCTAGAATATCCAATAATTTTGTGAAATTCATCTTTTTGGGTCCCGAACTGCCACATACGGTATTTGGACTAATTTGAGGTCAAAAGAATGAAAGTTTGGTCACTGTTCGGAATGGGGTGAAAGCCCACCTATCCACTCCTTTTTTCATGAGGATTCTAGAATGTCCAATAATTTTGTGAAATTCATCTGTTTGGGTCCCGAACTGCCACATACGCGATTTGGGATAATTTGAGGTCAAAAGAATGAAAGTTTTGTCACTGTCTCGGAATGGGGTGAAAACCTACCTATCCACTTCGTTTTTCATGAGGATTCTAGATTGTCGAATAATTTTGTTAAATTCATCTGTTTGGGTACCGAACTCCCACATCGCGATTTGGGCTTATTTGAGGTCAAAAGAATGAAAGTTTTGTCACTCTCTCGGAATGGGTTGAAAACCCCCCTATCCACTCCATTTTTCATGAGGATTTTATAATGTCATATAATTTTGTTAAATTCATCTGTTTAGGTCTCGAACTGCCACATACGCCAGTTGGGCTAATTTGAGGTCCAAAAAATGAAAGTTTGGTCACTCTCTCGGAATGGGGTGAAAGCCCACCACCTATCCACTTCATTTTTCATGAGGATTCTAGAATGTCCAAAAATTTTGTTAAATTCGTCTGTTTGGGTACCGAACTGCCACATCGCGATTTGGGCTTACTTGAGGTCAAAAGAATGAAAGTTTGGTCACTGTCTCGGAATGGGGTGAAAGCCCACCACCTATCCACTCCGTTTTTCATGAGGATTCTAGAATGTCCATTAATTTTGTGAAATTCATCAGTTTAGGTCCCAAACTGCCACCTACGCGATTTGGGCTAATTTGAGGTCAAAAGAATGAAAGTTTTGTCACTGTCTCAGAATGGGTTGAAAACCCACCTATCCACTCCGTTTTTCATGAGGATTCTAGAATGTCCATTAATTTTGTGAAATTCATCAGTTTAGGTCCCGAACTGCCACATACTCGATTTGGGCTAATTTGAGGTCAAAAGAATGAAAGTTTTGTCACTATCTCTGAATGGGGTGAAAGCCCACCACCTATCCACTCCATTTTTCATGAGGATTCTAGAATATCCAATAATTTTGTGAAATTCATCTTTTTGGGTCCCGAACTGCCACATACGCTATTTGGACTAATTTGAGGTCAAAAGAATGAAAGTTTGGTCACTGTTCGGAATGGGGTGAAAGCCCACCTATCCACTCCATTTTTCATGAGGATTCTAGAATGTCCAATAATTTTGTGAAATTCATCTGTTTGGGTCCCGAACTGCCACATACGCGATTTGGGCTAATTTGAGGTAAAAAGAATGAAAGTTTGGTCACTGTCTCGGAATGGGTTGAAAACCCACCTATCCACTCCGTTTTTCATGAGGATTCTAGAATGTCCAATAATTTTTTTAAATTCATCTGTTTAGGTCCCGAACTACCACATACACGATTTGGGCTAATTTGAGGTCAAATGAATGAACGTTTGGTCACTGTCTCGGAATGGGGTGAAAGCCCACCACTTATCCACAACATTCTTCATGAGGATTCTAGAATGTCCAATAATTTTGTGACATTCTTCTGTTTGGGTCCTGAGCTGCCACATACGCTATTTGGGCTAATTTGAGGTCAAAAGAATAAAATTTTGATCGTTGTCTCGGAATGGGGTGAAAACCCACCTATCCACTGCATTTTTCATGAGGATTCTAGAATGTCCTATAATTTTGTTAAATTCATCTGTTTGCGTCCCGAACTGCCACATACGCGATTTGGGCTAATTTGAGGTCAAAAGAATAAAATTTTGATCGTTGTCTCGGAATGGGGTGAAAACCCACCTATCCACTGCATTTTTCATGAGGATTCTAGAATGTCCTATAATTTTGTTAAATTCATCTGTTTGCGTCCCGAACTGCCACATACGCGATTTGGGCTAATTTGAGGTCAAAAGAATGAAAGTTTGGTCACTGTCTCAGAATGGGTTGAAAACCCACCTATCCAATCCGTTTTTCATGAGGATTCTAGAATGTCCATTAATTTTTTGAAATTCATCAGTTTACGTCCCGAACTGCCACATACGCGATTTGGGCTAATTTGAGGTCAAAAGAATGAAAGTTTTGTCACTGTCTCGGAATGGGGTGAAAACCTACCTATCCACTCCGTTTTTCATGAGGATTCTAGATTGTCGAATAATATTGTTAAATTCATCTGTTTGGGTACCGAACTCCCACATCGCGATTTGGGCTTATTTGAGGTCAAAAGAATGAAAGTTTTGTCACTCTCTCGGAATGGGTTGAAAACCCCCCTATCCACTCCATTTTTCATGAGGATTTTATAATGTCATATAATTTTGTTAAATTCATCTGTTTAGGTCTCGAACTGCCACATACGCCAGTTGGGCTAATTTGAGGTCCAATGAATGAAAGTTTGGTCACTCTCTCGGAATGGGGTGAAAGCCCACCACCTATCCACTTCATTTTTCATGAGGATTCTAGAATGTCCAAAAATTTTGTTAAATTCGTCTGTTTGGGTACCGAACTGCCACATCGTGATTTGGGCTTACTTGAGGTCAAAAGAATGAAAGTTTGGTCACTGTCTCGGAATGGGGTGAAAGCCCACCACCTATCCACTCCATTTATCATGAGGATTCTAGAATGTCCAATAATTTTGTGACATTCTTCTGTTTGGGTCCTGAGCTGCCACATACGCCATTTAGGCTAATTTGAGGTCAAAAGAATAAAAGTTTGATCGTTGTCTCGGAATGGGGTGAAAACCCACCTATCCACTCCATTTTTCATGAGGATTCTAGAATGTCCTATAATTTTGTTAAATTCATCTGTTTGAGTCCCGAACTGCCACATACGCGATTTGGGCTAATTTGAGGTCAAAAGAATGAAAGTTTTGTCACTGTCTCAGAATGGGTTGAAAACCCACCTATCCACTCCGTTTTTCATGAGGATTCTAGAATGTCCATTAATTTTGTGAAATTCATCAGTTTAGGTCCCGAACTGCCACATACGCGATTTGGGCTAATTTGAGGTCAAAAGAATGAAAGTTTTGTCACTATCTCGGAATGGGGTGAAAGCCCACCACCTATCCACTCCATTTTTCATGAGGATTCTAGAATATCCAATAATTTTGTGAAATTCATCTTTTTGGGTCCCGAACTGCCACATACGCTATTTGGACTAATTTGAGGTCAAAATAATGAAAGTTTGGTCACTGTTCGGAATGGGGTGAAAGCCCACCTATCCACTCCATTTTTCATGAGGATTCTAGAATGTCCAATAATTTTGTGAAATTCATCTGTTTGGGTCCCGAACTGCCACATACGCGATTTGGGCTAATTTGAGGTCAAAAGAATGAAAGTTTGGTCACTGTCTCGGAATGGGTTGAAAACCCACCTATCCACTCCGTTTTTCATGAGGATTCTAGAATGTCCAATAATTTTTTTAAATTCATCTGTTTAGGTCCCGAACTACCACATACACGATTTGGGCTAATTTGAGGTCAAATGAATGAACGTTTGGTCACTGTCTCGGAATGGGGTGAAAGCCCACCACCTATCCACAAAATTTTTAATGAGGATTCTAGAATGTCCAATAATTTTGTGACATTCTTCTGTTTGGGTCCTGAGCTGCCACATACGCTATTTGGGCTAATTTGAGGTCAAAAGAATAAAAGTTTGATCGTTGTCTCGGAATGGGGTGAAAACCCACCTATCCACTCCATTTTTCATGAGGATTTTAGAATGTCCAATAATTTTGTGACATTCTTCTGTTTGGATCCTGAGCTGCCACATACGCTATTTAAGCTAATTTGAGGCCAAAAGAATAAAAGTTTGATCGTTGTCTCGGAATGGGGTGAAAACCCACCTATCCACTCCATTTTCATGAGGATTCTAGAATGTCCTATAATTTTGTTAAATTCATCGTTTGCATCCCGAACTGCCACATACGCGATTTGGGCTAATTTGAGGTCAAAAGAATTAAAGCTTGGTCACTGTCTCAGAGTGGGTTGAAAACCCACCTATCCACTCCGTTTTTCATGAGAATTCTAGAATGTCCATTAATTTTGTGAAATTCATCAGTTTAGGTCCCGAACTGCCACATACGCGATTTGGGCTAATTTGAGGTCAAAAGAATGAAAGTTTTGTCACTATCTCGGAATGGGGTGAAAGCCCACCACCTATCCACTCCATTTTTCATGAGGATTCTAGAATATCCAATAATTTTGTGAAATTCATCTTTTTCGGTCCCGAACTGCCACATACGCTATTTGGACTAATTTGAGGTCAAAATAATGAAAGTTTGGTCACTGTTCGGAATGGGGTGAAAGCCCACCTATCCACTCCTTTTTTCATGAGGATTCTAGAATGTCCAATAATTTTGTGAAATTCATCTGTTTGGGTCCCGAACTGCCACATACGCGATTTGGGCTAATTTGAGGTCAAAAGAATGAAAGTTTTGTCACTGTCTTGGAATGGGGTGAAAACCTACCTATCCACTCCGTTTTTCATGAGGATTCTAGATTGTCCAATAATTTTGTTAAATTCATCTGTTTGGGTACCGAACTGCCACATCGCGATTTGGGCTTATTTAAGGTCAAAAGAATGAAAGTTTTGTCACTCTCTCGGAATGGGGTGAAAGCCCACCACCTATCCACTCCATTTTTCATGAGGATTCTAGAATGTCCAATAATTTTGTGACATTCTTCTGTTTGGGTCCTGAGCTGCCACATACGCTATTTGGGCTAATTTGAGGTCAAAAAAATAAAAGTTTGATCGTTGTCTCGGAATGGGGTGAAAACCCACCTATCCACTCCATTTTTCATGAGGATTCTAGAATGTCCTATAATTTTGTTAAATTCTTCTGTTTGCGTCCCGAACTGCCACATACGCGATTTGGGCTAATTTGAGGTCAAAAGAATGAAAGTTTTGTCACTGTCTCAGAATGGGTTGAAAACCCACCTATCCACTCCGTTTTTCATGAGGATTCTAGAATGTCCATTAATTTTGTGAAATTCATCAGTTTAGGTCCCGAACTGCCACATACGCGATTTGGGCTAATTTGAGGTCAAAAGAATGAAAGTTTTGTCACTATCTCTGAATGGGGTGAAAGCCCACCACCTATCCACTCCATTTTTCATGAGGATTCTAGAATATCCAATAATTTTGTGAAATTCATCTTTTTGGGTCCCGAACTGCCACATACGCTATTTGGACTAATTTGAGGTCAAAAGAATGAAAGTTTGGTCACTGTTCGGAATGGGGTGAAAGCCCACCTATCCACTCCATTTTTCATGAGGATTCTAGAATGTCCAATAATTTTGTGAAATTCATCTGTTTGGGTCCCGAACTGCCACATACGCGATTTGGGCTAATTTGAGGTAAAAAGAATGAAAGTTTGGTCACTGTCTCGGAATGGGTTGAAAACCCACCTATCCACTCCGTTTTTCATGAGGATTCTAGAATGTCCAATAATTTTTTTAAATTCATCTGTTTAGGTCCCGAACTACCACATACACGATTTGGGCTAATTTGAGGTCAAATGAATGAACGTTTGGTCACTGTCTCGGAATGGGGTGAAAGCCCACCACTTATCCACAACATTCTTCATGAGGATTCTAGAATGTCCAATAATTTTGTGACATTCTTCTGTTTGGGTCCTGAGCTGCCACATACGCTATTTGGGCTAATTTGAGGTCAAAAGAATAAAATTTTGATCGTTGTCTCGGAATGGGGTGAAAACCCACCTATCCACTGCATTTTTCATGAGGATTCTAGAATGTCCTATAATTTTGTTAAATTCATCTGTTTGCGTCCCGAACTGCCACATACGCGATTTGGGCTAATTTGAGGTCAAAAGAATAAAATTTTGATCGTTGTCTCGGAATGGGGTGAAAACCCACCTATCCACTGCATTTTTCATGAGGATTCTAGAATGTCCTATAATTTTGTTAAATTCATCTGTTTGCGTCCCGAACTGCCACATACGCGATTTGGGCTAATTTGAGGTCAAAAGAATGAAAGTTTGGTCACTGTCTCAGAATGGGTTGAAAACCCACCTATCCAATCCGTTTTTCATGAGGATTCTAGAATGTCCATTAATTTTTTGAAATTCATCAGTTTACGTCCCGAACTGCCACATACGCGATTTGGGCTAATTTGAGGTCAAAAGAATGAAAGTTTTGTCACTGTCTCGGAATGGGGTGAAAACCTACCTATCCACTCCGTTTTTCATGAGGATTCTAGATTGTCGAATAATATTGTTAAATTCATCTGTTTGGGTACCGAACTCCCACATCGCGATTTGGGCTTATTTGAGGTCAAAAGAATGAAAGTTTTGTCACTCTCTCGGAATGGGTTGAAAACCCCCCTATCCACTCCATTTTTCATGAGGATTTTATAATGTCATATAATTTTGTTAAATTCATCTGTTTAGGTCTCGAACTGCCACATACGCCAGTTGGGCTAATTTGAGGTCCAATGAATGAAAGTTTGGTCACTCTCTCGGAATGGGGTGAAAGCCCACCACCTATCCACTTCATTTTTCATGAGGATTCTAGAATGTCCAAAAATTTTGTTAAATTCGTCTGTTTGGGTACCGAACTGCCACATCGTGATTTGGGCTTACTTGAGGTCAAAAGAATGAAAGTTTGGTCACTGTCTCGGAATGGGGTGAAAGCCCACCACCTATCCACTCCATTTATCATGAGGATTCTAGAATGTCCAATAATTTTGTGACATTCTTCTGTTTGGGTCCTGAGCTGCCACATACGCCATTTAGGCTAATTTGAGGTCAAAAGAATAAAAGTTTGATCGTTGTCTCGGAATGGGGTGAAAACCCACCTATCCACTCCATTTTTCATGAGGATTCTAGAATGTCCTATAATTTTGTTAAATTCATCTGTTTGAGTCCCGAACTGCCACATACGCGATTTGGGCTAATTTGAGGTCAAAAGAATGAAAGTTTTGTCACTGTCTCAGAATGGGTTGAAAACCCACCTATCCACTCCGTTTTTCATGAGGATTCTAGAATGTCCATTAATTTTGTGAAATTCATCAGTTTAGGTCCCGAACTGCCACATACGCGATTTGGGCTAATTTGAGGTCAAAAGAATGAAAGTTTTGTCACTATCTCGGAATGGGGTGAAAGCCCACCACCTATCCACTCCATTTTTCATGAGGATTCTAGAATATCCAATAATTTTGTGAAATTCATCTTTTTGGGTCCCGAACTGCCACATACGCTATTTGGACTAATTTGAGGTCAAAAGAATGAAAGTTTGGTCACTGTTCGGAATGGGGTGAAAGCCCACCTATCCACTCCATTTTTCATGAGGATTCTAGAATGTCCAATAATTTTGTGAAATTCATCTGTTTGGGTCCCGAACTGCCACATACGCGATTTGGGCTAATTTGAGGTCAAAAGAATGAAAGTTTGGTCACTGTCTCGGAATGGGTTGAAAACCCACCTATCCACTCCGTTTTTCATGAGGATTCTAGAATGTCCAATAATTTTTTTAAATTCATCTGTTTAGGTCCCGAACTACCACATACACGATTTGGGCTAATTTGAGGTCAAATGAATGAACGTTTGGTCACTGTCTCGGAATGGGGTGAAAGCCCACCACCTATCCACAACATTTTTAATGAGGATTCTAGAATGTCCAATAATTTTGTGACATTCTTCTGTTTGGGTCCTGAGCTGCCACATACGCTATTTGGGCTAATTTGAGGTCAAAAGAATAAAAGTTTGATCGTTGTCTCGGAATGGGGTGAAAACCCACCTATCCACTCCATTTTTCATGAGGATTTTAGAATGTCCAATAATTTTGTGACATTCTTCTGTTTGGATCCTGAGCTGCCACATACGCTATTTAAGCTAATTTGAGGCCAAAAGAATAAAAGTTTGATCGTTGTCTCGGAATGGGGTGAAAACCCACCTATCCACTCCATTTTCATGAGGATTCTAGAATGTCCTATAATTTTGTTAAATTCATCGTTTGTATCCCGAACTGCCACATACGCGATTTGGGCTAATTTGAGGTCAAAAGAATTAAAGCTTGGTCACTGTCTCAGAGTGGGTTGAAAACCCACCTATCCACTCCGTTTTTCATGAGAATTCTAGAATGTCCATTAATTTTGTGAAATTCATCAGTTTAGGTCCCGAACTGCCACATACGCGATTTGGGCTAATTTGAGGTCAAAAGAATGAAAGTTTTGTCACTATCTCGGAATGGGGTGAAAGCCCACCACCTATCCACTCCATTTTTCATGAGGATTCTAGAATATCCAATAATTTTGTGAAATTCATCTTTTTCGGTCCCGAACTGCCACATACGCTATTTGGACTAATTTGAGGTCAAAATAATGAAAGTTTGGTCACTGTTCGGAATGGGGTGAAAGCCCACCTATCCACTCCTTTTTTCATGAGGATTCTAGAATGTCCAATAATTTTGTGAAATTCATCTGTTTGGGTCCCGAACTGCCACATACGCGATTTGGGCTAATTTGAGGTCAAAAGAATGAAAGTTTTGTCACTGTCTTGGAATGGGGTGAAAACCTACCTATCCACTCCGTTTTTCATGAGGATTCTAGATTGTCCAATAATTTTGTTAAATTCATCTGTTTGGGTACCGAACTGCCACATCGCGATTTGGGCTTATTTAAGGTCAAAAGAATGAAAGTTTTGTCACTCTCTCGGAATGGGGTGAAAGCCCACCACCTATCCACTCCATTTTTCATGAGGATTCTAGAATGTCCAATAATTTTGTGACATTCTTCTGTTTGGGTCCTGAGCTGCCACATACGCTATTTGGGCTAATTTGAGGTCAAAAAAATAAAAGTTTGATCGTTGTCTCGGAATGGGGTGAAAACCCACCTATCCACTCCATTTTTCATGAGGATTCTAGAATGTCCTATAATTTTGTTAAATTCATCTGTTTGCGTCCCGAACTGCCACATACGCGATTTGGGCTAATTTGAGGTCAAAAGAATGAAAGTTTGGTCACAGTCTCAGAATGGGTTGAAAACCCTCCTATCCACCCCGTTTTTCATGAGGATTCTAGAATGTCCATTAATTTTGTGAAATTCATCAGTTTAGGTCCCGAACTGCCACATACGCGATTTGGGCTAATTTGAGGTCAAAAGAATGAAAGTTTTGTCACTATCTCGGAATGGGGTGAAAGCCCACCACCTATCCACTCCATTTTTCATGAGGATTCTAGAATATCCATAAATTTTGTGAAATTCATCTTTTTGGGTCCCGAACTGCCACATACGCTATTTGGACTAATTTGAGGTCAAAAGAATGAAAGTTTGGTCACTGTTCGGAATGGGGTGAAAGCCCACCTATCCACTCCATTTTTCATGAGGAATCTAGAATGTCCTATAATTTTGTGAAATTCATCTGTTTGGGTCCCGAACTGCCACATACGCGATTTGGGCTAATTTGAGGTCAAAAGAATGAAAGTTTTGTCACTGTCTCGGAATGGGGTGAAAACCCACCTATCCACTCCGTTTTTCATGAGGATTCTAGAATGTCCAATAATTTTGTTAAATTCATCTGTTTGGGTACCGAACTGCCACATACGCGATTTGGGCTAATTTGAGGTCAAAAGAATGAAAGTTTTGTCACTGTCTCGGAATGGGGTGAAAACCTACCTATCCACTCCGTTTTTCATGAGGATTCTAGATTGTCCAATAATTTTGTTAGATTCATCTGTTTGGGTACCGAACTGCCACATCACGATTTGGGCTTATTTGAGGTCAAAAGAATGAAAGTTTTGTCACTCTCTCGGAATGGGGTGAAAGCCCACCACCTATCCACTCCATTTTTCATGAGGATTCTAGAATGTCCAATAATTTTGTGAAATTCATCTGTTTGGGTCCCGAACTACCACGTACGCTATTTGGTCTAATTTAAGGTCAAAAGAATGAAAGTTTGGTCACAGTCTCAGAATGGGTTGAAAACCCACCTATCCACTCCATTTTTCATGAGGATTCTAGAATGTCCTATAATTTTGTTAAATTCATCTGTTTGCGTCCCGAACTGCCACATACGCGATTTGGGCTAATTTGAGGTCAAAAGAATGAAAGTTTGGTCACAGTCTCAGAATGGGTTGAAAACCAACCTATCCACTCCGTTTTTCATGAGGATTCTAGAATGTCCATTAATTTTGTGAAATTCATCAGTTTAGGTCCCGAACTGCCACATACGCGATTTGGGCTAATTTGAGGTCAAAAGAATGAAAGTTTTGTCACTAGCTCGGAATGGGGTGAAAGCCCACCACCTATCCACTCCATTTTTCATGAGGATTCTAGAATATCCATAAATTTTGTGAAATTCATCTTTTTGGGTCCCGAACTGCCACATACGCTATTTGGACTAATTTGAGGTCAAAAGAATGAAAGTTTGGTCACTGTTCGGAATTGGGTGAAAGCCCACCTATCCACTCCATTTTTCATGAGGAATCTAGAATGTCCTATAATTTTGTGAAATTCATCTGTTTGGGTCCCGAACTGCCACATACGCGATTTGGGCTAATTGGAGGTCAAAAGAATGAAAGTTTTGTCACTGTCTCGGAATGGGGTGAAAACCTACCTATCCACTCCGTTTTTCATGAGGATTCTAGATTGTCCAATAATTTTGTTAAATTCATCTGTTTGGGTACCGAACTGCCACATCGCGATTTGGGCTTATTTGAGGTCAAAAGAATGAAAGTTTTGTCACTCTCTCGGAATGGGGTGAAAGCCCACCACCTATCCACTCCATTTTTCATGAGGATTCTATAATGTCCAATAATTTTGTGAAATTCATCTGTTTGGGTCCCGAACTACCACATACGCTATTTGGTCTAATTTAAGGTCAAAAGAATGAAAGTTTGGTCACTGTCTCAGAATGGGTTGAAAACCCCCTATCCACTCCATTTTTCATGAGGATTCTAGAATGTCCAATAATTTTGTTAAATTCATCTGTTTGGGTACCGAACTGCCACATACGCGATTTGGGCTAATTTGAGGTCAAAAGAATGAAAGTTTTGTCACTGTCTCGGAATGGGGTGAAAACCTACCTATCCACTCCGTTTTTCATGAGGATTCTAGATTGTCCAATAATTTTGTTAGATTCATCTGTTTGGGTACCGAACTGCCACATCACGATTTGGGCTTATTTGAGGTCAAAAGAATGAAAGTTTTGTCACTCTCTCGGAATGGGGTGAAAGCCCACCACCTATCCACTCCATTTTTCATGAGGATTCTAGAATGTCCAATAATTTTGTGAAATTCATCTGTTTGGGTCCCGAACTACCACGTACGCTATTTGGTCTAATTTAAGGTCAAAAGAATGAAAGTTTGGTCACAGTCTCAGAATGGGTTGAAAACCCACCTATCCACTCCATTTTTCATGAGGATTCTAGAATGTCCTATAATTTTGTTAAATTCATCTGTTTGCGTCCCGAACTGCCACATACGCGATTTGGGCTAATTTGAGGTCAAAAGAATGAAAGTTTGGTCACAGTCTCAGAATGGGTTGAAAACCAACCTATCCACTCCGTTTTTCATGAGGATTCTAGAATGTCCATTAATTTTGTGAAATTCATCAGTTTAGGTCCCGAACTGCCACATACGCGATTTGGGCTAATTTGAGGTCAAAAGAATGAAAGTTTTGTCACTAGCTCGGAATGGGGTGAAAGCCCACCACCTATCCACTCCATTTTTCATGAGGATTCTAGAATATCCATAAATTTTGTGAAATTCATCTTTTTGGGTCCCGAACTGCCACATACGCTATTTGGACTAATTTGAGGTCAAAAGAATGAAAGTTTGGTCACTGTTCGGAATTGGGTGAAAGCCCACCTATCCACTCCATTTTTCATGAGGAATCTAGAATGTCCTATAATTTTGTGAAATTCATCTGTTTGGGTCCCGAACTGCCACATACGCGATTTGGGCTAATTGGAGGTCAAAAGAATGAAAGTTTTGTCACTGTCTCGGAATGGGGTGAAAACCTACCTATCCACTCCATTTTTCATGAGGATTCTAGATTGTCCAATAATTTTGTTAAATTCATCTGTTTGGGTACCGAACTGCCACATCACGATTTGGGCTTATTTGAGGTCAAAAGAATGAAAGTTTTGTCACTCTCTCGGAATGGGGTGAAAGCCCACCTCCTATCCACTCCATTTTTCATGAGGATTCTAGAATGTCCAATAATTTTGTGAAATTCATCTGTTTGGGTCCCGAACTACCACATACGCTATTTGGTCTAATTTAAGGTCAAAAGAATGAAAGTTTGGTCACTGTCTCGGAATGGGTTGAAAACCCCCCTATCCACTCCATTTTTCATGAGGATTTTATAATGTCATATAATTTTGTTAAATTCATCTGTTTCTGTACCGAACTGCTACATACGCCAGTTGGGCTAATTTGAGGTCAAAAGAATGAAAGTTTGGTCACTGTCTCGGAATGGGTTGAAAACCCACCTATCCACTCCGTTTTTCATGATAATTCTAGAATGTCCAATAATTTTTTTAAATTCATCTGTTTAGGTCCCGAACTACCACATACACGATTTGGGCTAATTTGAGGTCAAATGAATGAACGTTTGGTCACTGTCTCGGAATGGGGTGAAAGCCCACCACCTATCCACAACATTTTTCATGAGGATTCTAGAATGTCCAATAATTTTGTTAAATTCATCTGTTTGGGTACCGAACTGCCACATCACGATTTGGGCTTATTTGAGGTCAAAAGAATGAAAGTTTGGTCACTGTCTCGGAATGGGGTGAAAGCCCACCACCTATCCCCTCCATTTTTCATGAGGATTCTAGAATGTCCAATAATTTTGTGACATTCTTCTGTTTGGGTCCTCAGCTGCCACATACGCTATTTGGACTAATTTGAGGTCAAAAGAATGAAAGTTTGGTCACTGTTCGGAATGGGGTGAAAGCCCACCTATCCACTCCATTTTTCATGAGGATTCTAGAATGTCCAATAATTTTGTGAAATTCATCTGTTTGGGTCCCGAACTGCCACATACGCGATTTGGGCTAATTTGAGGTCAAAAGAACGAAAGTTTTGTCACTGTCTCGGAATGGGGTGAAAACCTACCTATCCACTCCGTTTTTCATGAGGATTCTAGATTGTCCAATAATTTTGTTAAATTCATCTGTTTGGGTACCGAACTGCCACATCGCGATTTGGGCTTATTTGAGGTCAAAAGAATGAAAGTTTTGTCACTCTCTCGGAATGGGGTGAAAGCCCACCACCTATCCACTCCATTTTTCATGAGGATTCTATAATGTCCAATAATTTTGTGAAATTCATCTGTTTGGGTCCCGAACTACCACATACGCTATTTGGTCTAATTTAAGGTCAAAAGAATGAAAGTTTGGTCACTGTCTCAGAATGGGTTGAAAACCCCCTATCCACTCCATTTTTCATGGGGATTTTATAATGTCATATAATTTTGTTAAATTCATCTGTTTAGGTCCCGAACTGCCACATACGCCAGTTGGGCTAATTTGAGGTCCAAAGAATGAAAGTTTGGTCACTGTCTCGGAATGAGGTGAAAGCCCACCTATCCACTCCATTTTTCATGAGGATTCTAGAATGTCCAATAATTTTGTTAAATTCATCTGTTTGGGTTCCGAACTGCCACATCGCGATTTGGGCTTATTTGAGGTCAAAAGAATGAAAGTTTGTTCATTGTCTCGGAATGGGTGAAAGACCACCACCTATCCACTCCATTTTTCATGAGGATTCTAGAATGTCCAATAATTTTGTGACATTCTTCTATTTGCGTCCTGAGCTGCCACATACGCTATTTGGGCTAATTTGAGGTCAAAAGAATAAAAGTTTGATCGTTGTCTCGGAATGGGGTGAAAACCCACCTATCCACTCCATTTTTCATGAGGATTCTAGAAAGTCCTATAATTTTGTTAAATTCATCTGTTTGCATCCCGAACTGCCACATACGCGATTTGGGCTAATTTGAGGTCAAAAGAATGAAAGTTTGGTCACTGTCTCGGAATAGGTTGAAAACCCCCCTATCCACTCCATTTTTCATGAGGATTTTATAATGTCATATAATTGTGTTAAATTCATCTGTTTAGGTCTCGAACTGCCACATACGCCAGTTGGGCTAATTTGAGGTCCAAAGAATGAAAGTTTGGTCACTCTCTCGGAATGGGGTGAAAGCCCACCACCTATCCACTTCAATTTTCATGAGGATTCTAGAATGTCCAAAAATTTTGTTAAATTCGTCTGTTTGGGTACCGAACTGCCACATTGCGATTTGGGCTTACTTGAGGTCAAAAGAATGAAAGTTTGGTCACTGTGTCGGAATGGGGTGAAAGCCCACCACCTATCCACTCCATTTTTCATGAGGATTCTTGAATGTCCAATAATTTTGTGACATTCTTCTGTTTGGGTCCTGAGCTGCCACATACGCTATTTGGGCTAATTTGAGGTCAAAAGAATAAAAGTTTGATCGTTGTCTCGGAATGGGGTGAAAACCCACCTATCCACTCCATTTTTCATGAGTATTCTAGAATGTCCTATAATTTTGTTAAATTCATCTGTTTACGTCCCGAACTGCCACATACGCGATTTGGGCTAATTTCAGGTCAAAAGAATGAAAGTTTGGTCACTATCTCGGATTGGGGTGAAAGCCCACCACCTATCCACTCCATTTTTCATGAGGATTCTAGAATGTCCAATAATTTTGTGAAATTCATCTGTTTGGGTCCCGAACTACCACATACGCTATTTGGTCTAATTTAAGGTCAAAAGAATGAAAGTTTGGTCACTGTCTCGGAATGGGTTGAAAACCCCCTATCCACTCCATTTTTCATGGGGATTTTAAAATGTCATATAATTTTGTTAAATTCATCTGTTTAGGTCCCTAACTGCCACATACGCCAGTTGGGCTAATTTGAGGTCCAAAGAATGAAAGTTTGGTCACTGTCTCGGAATGAGGTGAAATCCCACCTATCCACTCCATTTTTCATGAGGATTCTAGAATGTCCAATAATTTTGTTAAATTCATCTATTTGGGTTCCGAACTTCCACATCGCGATTTGGGCTTATTTGAGGTCAAAAGAATGAAAGTTTGTTCATTGTCTCGGAATGGGTGAAAGACCACCACCTATCCACTCCATTTTTCATGAGGATTCTAGAATGTCCAATAATTTTGTGACATTCTTCTATTTGGGTCCTGAGCTGCCACATACGCTATATGGGCTAATTTGAGGTCAAAAGAATAAAAGTTTGATCGTTGTCTCGGAATGGGGTGAAAACCCACCTATCCACTCCATTTTTCATGAGGATTCTAGAAAGTCCTATAATTTTGTTAAATTCATCTGTTTGCGTCCCGAACTGCCACATACGCGATTTGGGCTAATTTGAGGTCAAAAGAATGAAAGTTTGGTCACTGTCTCGGAATGGGTTGAAAACCCCCCTATCCACTCCATTTTTCATGAGGATTTTATAATGCCATATAATTGTGTTAAATTCATCTGTTTAGGTCTCGAACTGCCACATACGCCAGTTGGGCTAATTTGAGGTCCAAAGAATGAAAGTTTGGTCACTCTCTCGGAATGGGGTGAAAGCCCACCACCTATCCACTTCATTTTTCATGAGGATTCTAGAATGTCCAAAAATTTTGTTAAATTCGTCTGTTTGGGTACCGAACTGCCACATACGCGATTTGGGCTAATTTCAGGTCAAAAGAATGAAAGTTTGGTCACTGTCTCGGAATGGGTTGAAAACCCACCTATCCACTCCGTTTTTCATGAGGATTCTAGAATGTCCATTAATTTTGTGAAATTCATCGGTTTAGGTCCCGAACTGCCACATACGCGATTTGGGCTAATTTGAGGTCAAAAGAATGAAAGTTTTGTCACTATCTCGGATTGGGGTGAAAGCCCACCACCTATCCACTCCATTTTTCATGAGGATTCTAGAATATCCAATAATTTTGAGAAATTCATCTTTTTGGGTCCTGAACTGCCACATACGCTATTTGGACTAATTTGAGGTCAAAAGAATGAAAGTTTGGTCACTGTTCGGAATGGGGTGAAAGCCCACCTATCCTCTCCATTTTTCATGAGGATTCTAGAATGTCCAGTAATTTTGTGAAATTCATCTGTTTGGGTCCCGAACTGCCACATACACGATTTGGGCTAATTTGAGGTCAAAAGAATGAAAGTTTTGTCACTGTCTATGAATGGGGTGAAAACCTACCTATCCACGCCGTTTTTCATGAGGATTCTAGATTGTCCAATAATTTTGTTAAATTCATCTGTTTGGGTACCGAACTGCCACATCGCGATTTGGGCTTATTTGAGGTAAAAAGAATGAAAGTTTTGTCACTCTCTCGGAATGGGGTAAAACCCACCACCTATCCACTCCATTTTTCATGAGGATTCTAGAATGTCCAATAATTTTGTGAAATTCATCTGTTTGGGTCCCGAACTACCACATACGCTATTTGGTCTAATTTAAGGTCAAAAGAATGAAAGTTTGGTCACTGTCTCGGAATGGGGTAAAAGCCCACCTATCCACTCCATTTTTCATGAGGATTCTAGAATGTCCAATAGTTTTGTTAAATTCATCTGTTTGCGTCCCGAACTGCCACATACGCGATTTGGGCTAATTTGAGGTCAAAAGAATGAAAGTTTGGTCATTGTCTCGGAATGGGTTGAAAACCCCCCTATCCACTCCGTTTTTCATGAGGATTCTAGAATGTCCATTAATTTTGTGAAATTCATAGGTGTAGGTCTCGAACTGCCACATACGCGATTTGGGCTAATTTGAGGTCAAAAGAATGAAAGTTTTGTCACTTTCTCGGAATAGGGTGGAAGCCCACCACCTATCCACTGCATTTTCCATTAGGATTCTAGAATGTCCAATAATTTTGTTAAATTCATATGTTTGGGTACCGAACTGCCACAACGCGATTTGGGCTTATTTGAGGTCAAAAGAATGAAAGTTTGGTCACTGTCTCGGAATGGGTTGAAAACCTCCCTATCCACTCCATTTTTCATGTGGATTTTATAATGTTATATAATTTTGTTAAATTCATCTGTTTAGGTCCCGAACTGCCACATACGCCAGTTGGGCTAATTTGAGGTCCAAAGAATGAAAGTTTGGTCACTGTCTCGGAATGGGGTGAAAGCCCACCTATCCACTCCATTTTTCACGAGGATTCTAGAATGTCCAATAATTTTGTTAAATTCATCTGTTTGGGTACCGAACTGCCACATCGCGATTTGGGCTTATTTGAGGTCAAAAGAATGAAAGTTTGGTCACTGTCTTGGAATAGGGTGAAAGACCACCACCTATCCACTCCATTTTTCATGAGGATTCTAGAATGTCCAATAATTTTGTGACATTCTTCTGTTTGGGTCCTGAGCTGCCACGTACGCTATTTTGGCTAATTTGAGGTCAAAAGAATAAAAGTTTGATCGTTGTCTCGGAATGGGGTGAAAACCCACCTATCCACTCCATTTTTCATTAGGATTCTAGAATGTCCTATAATTTTGTTAAATTCATCTGTTTGCATCCCGAACTGCCACATACGTGATTTGGGCTAATTTGAGGTCAAAAGAATGAAAGTTTGGTCACTGTCTCGGAATGGGTTGAAAACCCACCTATCCACTCCGTTTTTCATGAGGATTCTAGAATGTCCATTAATTTTTTGAAATTCATCGGTGTAGCTCCCGAACTGCCACATACGCGATTTGGGCTAATTTGAGGTCAAAAGAATGAAAGTTTTGTCACTATCTCGGAATGGGGTGAAAGCCCACCACATATCCACTCCATTTTTCATGAGGATTCTAGAATGTCCAATAATTTTGTGAAATTCATCTGTTTGGGTCCCGAACTGCCACATACGCGATTTGGGCTAATTTGAGGTCAAAAGAATGAAAGTTTTGTCACTATCTTGGAATGGGGTGAAAGCCCACCACCTATCTACTCCATTTTTCATGAGGATTCTAGAATATCCAATAATTTTGTGAGATTCATCTTTTTGGGTCCCGACTGCCACATACGCTATTTGGACTAATTTGAGGTCAAATGAAAGAAAGTTTGGTCACTGTTCGGAATGGGGTGAAAGCCCACCTATCCACTCCATTTTTCATGAGGATTGTAGAATGTCCAATAATTTTTTGAAATTCATCTGTTTGGGTCCCGAACTGCCACATACGCGATTTGGGCTAATTTGAGGTCAAAAGAATGAAAGTTTTGTCACTGTCTCGGAATGGTGTGAAAACCTACCTATCCACTCTGTTTTTCATGAGGATTCTAGATTGTCCAATAATTTTGTTAAATTCATCTGTTTGGGTACCGAACTGCCACATCGCGAATTTGGCTTATTTGAGGTCAAAAGAATGAAAGTTTTGTCACTCTCTCGGAATGGGTTGAAAACCCACCTATCCACTCCGTTTTTCATGAGGATTCTAGAATGTCCATTAATTTTGTGAAATTCATCTGTTTGGGTCCCGAACTACCACATACGCTATTTGGTCTAATTTAAGGTCAAAAGAATGAAAGTTTGGTCACTGTCTCGGAATGGGGTGAAAGCCCACCTATCCACTCCATTTTTTATGAGGATTCTAGAATGTCCAATATTTTTGTTAAATTCATCTGTTTGCGTCCCGAACTGCCACATCGCGATTTGGGCTTATTTGACATCAAAAGAATGAAAGTTTGGTCACTGTCTCGGAATAGGGTGAAAGACCACCACCTATCCACTCCATTTTTCATGAGGATTCTAGAATGTCCAATAATTTTATGACATTCTTCTGTTTGGGTCCTGAGCTGCCACATACGCTATTTGGGCTAATTTGAGGTCAAAAGAATAAAAGTTTGATCGTTGTCTCGGAATGGGGTGAAAACCCACCTATCCACTCCATTTTTCATGAGTATTCTAGAATGTCCTATAATTTTGTTAAATTCATCTGTTTACGTCCCGAACTGCCACATACGCGATTTGGGCTAATTTCAGGTCAAAAGAATGAAAGTTTGGTCACTGTCTCGGAATGGGTTGAAAACCCACCTATCCACTCCGTTTTTCATGAGGATTCTAGAATGTCCATTAATTTTGTGAAATTCATTGGTGTAGGTCCCGAACTGCCACATACGCGATTTGGGCTAATTTGAGGTCAAAAGAATGAAAGTTTTGTTACTATCTCGGAATGGGGTGAAAGCCCACCACCTATCCACTCCATTTTTCATGAGGATTCTAGAATGACCAAGAATTTTGTGAAATTCATCTGTTTGGGTCCCAAACTGCCACACACGCTATTTGGTCTAATTTGAGGTCAAAAGAATGAAAGTTTGGTCACTGTTAGGAATGGGGTGAAAGCCCACCTATCCACTCCATTTTTCATGAGGATTCTAGAATGTCCAATAATTTTGTGAAATTCATCTGTTTGGGTCCCGAACTGCCACATACGCGATTTGGGCTAATTTGAGGTCAAAAGAATGAAAGTTTGGTCAATGTCTCGGAATGGGTTGAAAACCCACTTATCCACTCCGTTTTTCCTGAGGATTCTAGAATGTCCATTAATTTTGTGAAATTCATCGGTGTAGGTCCCGAACTGCCACATCGTGATTTGGGCTTATTTGAAGTCAAAAGAATGAAAGTTTTGTCACTATCTCGGAATGGGGTGAAAGCCCACCACCTATCCACTCTATTTTTCATGAGCATTCTAGAATGTCCAATAATTTTGTGAAATTCATCTGTTTGGGTCTCGAACTGCCATATATGCTATTTGGTCTAATTTGAGGTCAAAAGAATGAAAGTTTGGTCACTGTCTCGGAATGGGGTGAAAGCTCTCCTATCCACTCCATTTTTCATGAGGATTCTAGAATGCCCAATAATTTTGTGAAATTCATCTGTTTAGGTCCCAAACTGCCACATACGCGATTTGGGCTAATTTCAGGTCAAAAGAATGAAAGTTTGGTCACTCTCTCGGAATGGGGTGAAAGCCCACCACCTATCCACTTCATTTTTCATGAGGATTCTAGAATGTCCAAAAATTTTGTTAAAGTCATCTGTTTGGGTACCGAACTGCCACATCGCGATTTGGGCTTACTTGAGGTCAAAAGAATGAAAGTTTGGTCACTGTCTCGGAATAGGGTGAAAGCCCACCACCTATCCACTCCATTTTTCATGAGGATTCTAGAATGTCCAATAATTTTGTGACATTCTTCTGTTTGGGTCCTGAGCTGCCACATACGCTATTTGGGCTAATTTGAGGTCAAAAGAATAAAAGTTTGATCGTTGTCTCGGAATGGGGTGAAAACCCACCTATCCACTCCATTTTTCATGAGTATTCTAGAATGTCCTATAATTTTTTTAAATTCATCTGTTTACGTCCCGAACTGCCACATACGTGATTTGGGCTAATTTCAGGTCAAAAGAATGAAAGTTTGGTCACTGTCTCGGAATGGGTTGAAAACCCACCTATCCACTCCGTTTTTCATGAGGATTATAGAATGTCCATTAATTTTGTGAAATTCATCTGTTTAGGTCCCGAACTGCCACATACGCGATTTGGGCTAATTTAAGGTCAAAAGAATGAAAGTTTCTTCATTGTCTCGGAATGGGTTGAAAACCCACCTATCCACTCCATTTTTCATGATGATTCTAGAATGTCCAATAATTTTGTTAAATTTATCTGTTTGGGTACCGAACTGCCAAATCGCGATTTGGGCTTATTTGAGGTCAAAAGAATGAAAGTTTGGTCACTGTGTCTGAAAGGGGTGAAAGCCCACCTATCCACTCCATTTTTCATGAGGATTGTAGAATGTCCAATAATTTTTTGAAATTCATCTGTTTGGGTCCCGAACTGCCACATACGCGATTTGGGCTAATTTGAGGTCAAAAGAATGAAAGTTTTGTCACTGTCTCGGAATGGTGTGAAAACCTACCTATCCACTCTGTTTTTCATGAGGATTCTAGATTGTCCAATAATTTTGTTAAATTCATCTGTTTGGGTACCGAACTGCCACATCGCGAATTTGGCTTATTTGAGGTCAAAAGAATGAAAGTTTTGTCACTCTCTCGGAATGGGTTGAAAACCCACCTATCCACTCCGTTTTTCATGAGGATTCTAGAATGTCCATTAATTTTGTGAAATTCATCTGTTTGGGTCCCGAACTACCACATACGCTATTTGGTCTAATTTAAGGTCAAAAGAATGAAAGTTTGGTCACTGTCTCGTAATGGGGTGAAAGCCCACCTATCCACTCCATTTTTTATGAGGATTCTAGAATGTCCAATATTTTTGTTAAATTCATCTGTTTGCGTCCCGAACTGCCACATCGCGATTTGGGCTTATTTGACATCAAAAGAATGAAAGTTTGGTCACTGTCTCGGAATAGGGTGAAAGACCACCACCTATCCACTCCATTTTTCATGAGGATTCTAGAATGTCCAATAATTTTGTGACATTCTTCTGTTTGGGTCCTGAGCTGCCACATACGCTATTTGGGCTAATTTGAGGTCAAAAGAATAAAAGTTTGATCGTTGTCTCGGAATGGGGTGAAAACCCACCTATCCACTCCATTTTTCATGAGTATTCTAGAATGTCCTATAATTTTGTTAAATTCATCTGTTTACGTCCCGAACTGCCACATACGCGATTTGGGCTAATTTCAGGTCAAAAGAATGAAAGTTTGGTCACTGTCTCGGAATGGGTTGAAAACCCACCTATCCACTCCGTTTTTCATGAGGATTCTAGAATGTCCATTAATTTTGTGAAATTCATTGGTGTAGGTCCCGAACTGCCACATACGCGATTTGGGCTAATTTGAGGTCAAAAGAATGAAAGTTTTGTTACTATCTCGGAATGGGGTGAAAGCCCACCACCTATCCACTCCATTTTTCATGAGGATTCTAGAATGACCAAGAATTTTGTGAAATTCATCTGTTTGGGTCCCAAACTGCCACACACGCTATTTGGTCTAATTTGAGGTCAAAAGAATGAAAGTTTGGTCACTGTTAGGAATGGGGTGAAAGCCCACCTATCCACTCCATTTTTCATGAGGATTCTAGAATGTCCAATAATTTTGTGAAATTCATCTGTTTGGGTCCCGAACTGCCACATACGCGATTTGGGCTAATTTGAGGTCAAAAGAATGAAAGTTTGGTCACTGTCTCGGAATGGGTTGAAAACCCACTTATCCACTCCGTTTTTCCTGAGGATTCTAGAATGTCCATTAATTTTGTGAAATTCATCGGTGTAGGTCCCGAACTGCCACATCGTGATTTGGGCTTATTTGAAGTCAAAAGAATGAAAGTTTTGTCACTATCTCGGAATGGGGTGAAAGCCCACCACCTATCCACTCTATTTTTCATGAGCATTCTAGAATGTCCAATAATTTTGTGAAATTCATCTGTTTGGGTCTCGAACTGCCATATATGCTATTTGGTCTAATTTGAGGTCAAAAGAATGAAAGTTTGGTCACTGTCTCGGAATGGGGTGAAAGCTCTCCTATCCACTCCATTTTTCATGAGGATTCTAGAATGCCCAATAATTTTGTGAAATTCATCTGTTTAGGTCCCAAACTGCCACATACGCGATTTGGGCTAATTTCAGGTCAAAAGAATGAAAGTTTGGTCACTCTCTCGGAATGGGGTGAAAGCCCACCACCTATCCACTTCATTTTTCATGAGGATTCTAGAATGTCCAAAAATTTTGTTAAAGTCATCTGTTTGGGTACCGAACTGCCACATCGCGATTTGGGCTTACTTGAGGTCAAAAGAATGAAAGTTTGGTCACTGTCTCGGAATAGGGTGAAAGCCCACCACCTATCCACTCCATTTTTCATGAGGATTCTAGAATGTCCAATAATTTTGTGACATTCTTCTGTTTGGGTCCTGAGCTGCCACATACGCTATTTGGGCTAATTTGAGGTCAAAAGAATAAAAGTTTGATCGTTGTCTCGGAATGGGGTGAAAACCCACCTATCCACTCCATTTTTCATGAGTATTCTAGAATGTCCTATAATTTTTTTAAATTCATCTGTTTACGTCCCGAACTGCCACATACGCGATTTGGGCTAATTTCAGGTCAAAAGAATGAAAGTTTGGTCACTGTCTCGGAATGGGTTGAAAACCCACCTATCCACTCCGTTTTTCATGAGGATTCTAGAATGTCCATTAATTTTGTGAAATTCATCTGTTTAGGTCCCGAACTGCCACATACGCGATTTGGGCTAATTTAAGGTCAAAAGAATGAAAGTTTCTTCATTGTCTCGGAATGGGTTGAAAACCCACCTATCCACTCCATTTTTCATGATGATTCTAGAATGTCCAATAATTTTGTTAAATTTATCTGTTTGGGTACCGAACTGCCAAATCGCGATTTGGGCTTATTTGAGGTCAAAAGAATGAAAGTTTGGTCACTGTCTCGGAATGGGGTGAAAGCCCACTTATCCACTCCATTTTTCATGAGGATTCTAGAATGTAGAAGAATTTTGTGAAATTCATCTGTTTGGGTCCCGAACTGCCACATACGCGATTTGGGCTAATTAGAGTTCAAAAGAATGAAAGTTTTGTCATTGTCTCGGAATGGGGTGAAAACCCACCTATCCACTCCATTTTTCATGAGGATTCTAGAATGTCCAATAATTTTGCTAAATTTATCTGTTTGGGTACCGAACTACCAAATCGCGATTTGGGCTTATTTGAGGTCAAAAGAATGAAAGTTTGGTCACTGTGTCTGAAAGGGGTGAAAGCCCACCTATCCACTCCATTTTTCATAAGGATTCTAGAATGTCCAATAATTTTGTGAAATTCATCTGTTTAGGTCCGAACTGCCACATACCTGATTTGGGCTTATTTGAGGTCAAAAGAATGAAAGTTTGGTCACTGTCTCGGAATGGGGTGAAAGCCCACCACCTATCCACTGCATTTTTCATGAGGATTCTAGAATATCCAAAAATTTTGTTAAATTCATCTGTTTGGGTACCGAACTACCACATCGCGATTTGAGCTTATTTGAGGTCAAAAGAATGAAAGTTTTGTCACTATCTCGGAATGGGGTGAAAGCCCACCACCTATCCACTCTATTTTTCATGAGGATTCTAGAATGTCCAATAATTTTGTGAAATTCATCTGTTTGGGTCCCGAACTGCCATATATGCTATTTGGTCAAATTTGAGGTCAAAAGAATGAAAGTTTGGTCACTGTCTCGGAATGGGGTGAAAGCCCTCCTATCCACTCCATTTTTCATGAGGATTCTAGAATGTCCAATAACTTTGTGAAATTCATCTGTTTAGGTCCCAAACTGCCACATACGCGATTTGGGCTAATTTCAATTCAAAAGAATGAAAGTTTGGTCACGGTCTCGGAATGGGGTGAAAGCCCACCACCTATCCACTCCATTTTTCATGAGGATTCTAGAATGTCCAATAATTTTGTGACATTCTTCTGTTTAGGTCCCAAACTGCCACATACGCGATTTGGGCTTATTTGAGGTCAAAAGAGTGAAAGTTTGGTCACTGTCTCGGAATGGGGTGAAAGCGCACCTATCCACTCCATTTTTCCTGAGGATTCTAGAATGTCCAATAATTTTGTGAAATTCATCTGTTTAGGTCCTGAACTGCCACATACGCGATTTGGGCTAATTTCAGGTCAAAAGAATGAAAGTTTGGTCACTGTCTCGGAATGGGTTGAAAACCCACCTATCCACTCCGTTTTTCATGAGGATTCTAGAATGTCCATTAATTTTGTGAAATTCATTGGTGTAGGTCCCGAACTGCCACATACGCGATTTGGGCTAATTTGAGGTCAAAAGAATGAAAGTTTTGTTACTATCTCGGAATGGGGTGAAAGCCCACCACCTATCCACTCCATTTTTCATGAGGATTCTAGAATGACCAAGAATTTTGTGAAATTCATCTGTTTGGGTCCCAAACTGCCACACACGCTATTTGGTCTAATTTGAGGTCAAAAGAATGAAAGTTTGGTCACTGTTAGGAATGGGGTGAAAGCCCACCTATCCACTCCATTTTTCATGAGGATTCTAGAATGTCCAATAATTTTGTGAAATTCATCTGTTTGGGTCCCGAACTGCCACATACGCGATTTGGGCTAATTTGAGGTCAAAAGAATGAAAGTTTGGTCACTGTCTCGGAATGGGTTGAAAACCCACTTATCCACTCCGTTTTTCCTGAGGATTCTAGAATGTCCATTAATTTTGTGAAATTCATCGGTGTAGGTCCCGAACTGCCACATCGTGATTTGGGCTTATTTGAAGTCAAAAGAATGAAAGTTTTGTCACTATCTCGGAATGGGGTGAAAGCCCACCACCTATCCACTCTATTTTTCATGAGCATTCTAGAATGTCCAATAATTTTGTGAAATTCATCTGTTTGGGTCTCGAACTGCCATATATGCTATTTGGTCTAATTTGAGGTCAAAAGAATGAAAGTTTGGTCACTGTCTCGGAATGGGGTGAAAGCTCTCCTATCCACTCCATTTTTCATGAGGATTCTAGAATGCCCAATAATTTTGTGAAATTCATCTGTTTAGGTCCCAAACTGCCACATACGCGATTTGGGCTAATTTCAGGTCAAAAGAATGAAAGTTTGGTCACTCTCTCGGAATGGGGTGAAAGCCCACCACCTATCCACTTCATTTTTCATGAGGATTCTAGAATGTCCAAAAATTTTGTTAAAGTCATCTGTTTGGGTACCGAACTGCCACATCGCGATTTGGGCTTACTTGAGGTCAAAAGAATGAAAGTTTGGTCACTGTCTCGGAATAGGGTGAAAGCCCACCACCTATCCACTCCATTTTTCATGAGGATTCTAGAATGTCCAATAATTTTGTGACATTCTTCTGTTTGGGTCCTGAGCTGCCACATACGCTATTTGGGCTAATTTGAGGTCAAAAGAATAAAAGTTTGATCGTTGTCTCGGAATGGGGTGAAAACCCACCTATCCACTCCATTTTTCATGAGTATTCTAGAATGTCCTATAATTTTTTTAAATTCATCTGTTTACGTCCCGAACTGCCACATACGCGATTTGGGCTAATTTCAGGTCAAAAGAATGAAAGTTTGGTCACTGTCTCGGAATGGGTTGAAAACCCACCTATCCACTCCGTTTTTCATGAGGATTCTAGAATGTCCATTAATTTTGTGAAATTCATCTGTTTAGGTCCCGAACTGCCACATACGCGATTTGGGCTAATTTAAGGTCAAAAGAATGAAAGTTTCTTCATTGTCTCGGAATGGGTTGAAAACCCACCTATCCACTCCATTTTTCATGATGATTCTAGAATGTCCAATAATTTTGTTAAATTTATCTGTTTGGGTACCGAACTGCCAAATCGCGATTTGGGCTTATTTGAGGTCAAAAGAATGAAAGTTTGGTCACTGTCTCGGAATGGGGTGAAAGCCCACTTATCCACTCCATTTTTCATGAGGATTCTAGAATGTAGAAGAATTTTGTGAAATTCATCTGTTTGGGTCCCGAACTGCCACATACGCGATTTGGGCTAATTAGAGTTCAAAAGAATGAAAGTTTTGTCATTGTCTCGGAATGGGGTGAAAACCCACCTATCCACTCCATTTTTCATGAGGATTCTAGAATGTCCAATAATTTTGCTAAATTTATCTGTTTGGGTACCGAACTACCAAATCGCGATTTGGGCTTATTTGAGGTCAAAAGAATGAAAGTTTGGTCACTGTGTCTGAAAGGGGTGAAAGCCCACCTATCCACTCCATTTTTCATAAGGATTCTAGAATGTCCAATAATTTTGTGAAATTCATCTGTTTAGGTCCGAACTGCCACATACCTGATTTGGGCTTATTTGAGGTCAAAAGAATGAAAGTTTGGTCACTGTCTCGGAATGGGGTGAAAGCCCACCACCTATCCACTGCATTTTTCATGAGGATTCTAGAATATCCAAAAATTTTGTTAAATTCATCTGTTTGGGTACCGAACTACCACATCGCGATTTGAGCTTATTTGAGGTCAAAAGAATGAAAGTTTTGTCACTATCTCGGAATGGGGTGAAAGCCCACCACCTATCCACTCTATTTTTCATGAGGATTCTAGAATGTCCAATAATTTTGTGAAATTCATCTGTTTGGGTCCCGAACTGCCATATATGCTATTTGGTCAAATTTGAGGTCAAAAGAATGAAAGTTTGGTCACTGTCTCGGAATGGGGTGAAAGCCCTCCTATCCACTCCATTTTTCATGAGGATTCTAGAATGTCCAATAACTTTGTGAAATTCATCTGTTTAGGTCCCAAACTGCCACATACGCGATTTGGGCTAATTTCAATTCAAAAGAATGAAAGTTTGGTCACGGTCTCGGAATGGGGTGAAAGCCCACCACCTATCCACTCCATTTTTCATGAGGATTCTAGAATGTCCAATAATTTTGTGACATTCTTCTGTTTAGGTCCCAAACTGCCACATACGCGATTTGGGCTTATTTGAGGTCAAAAGAGTGAAAGTTTGGTCACTGTCTCGGAATGGGGTGAAAGCGCACCTATCCACTCCATTTTTCCTGAGGATTCTAGAATGTCCAATAATTTTGTGAAATTCATCTGTTTAGGTCCTGAACTGCCACATACGCGATTTGGGCTAATTTCAGGTCAAAAGAATGAAAGTTTGGTCACTGTCTCGGAATGGGTTGAAAACCCACCTATCCACTCCGTTTTTCATGAGGATTCTAGAATGTCCATTAATTTTGTGAAATTCATCTGTTTAGGTCCCGAACTGCCACATACGCGATTTGGGCTAATTTAAGGTCAAAAGAATGAAAGTTTCTTCATTGTCTCGGAATGGGTTGAAAACCCACCTATCCAATCCATTTTTCATGAGGATTCTAGAATGTCTAATAATTTTGTTAAATTCATCTGTTTGGGTACCGAACTGCCAAATCGCGATTTGGGCTTATTTGAGGTCAAAAGAATGAAAGTTTGGTCACTGTCTCGGAATGGGGTGAAAGCCCACCTATCCACTCCATTTTTCATGAGGATTCTAGAATGTAGAAGAATTTTGTGAAATTCATCTGTTTGGGTCCCGAACTGCCACATACGCGATTTGGGCTAATTTGAGGTCAAAAGAATGAAAGTTTTGTCATTGTCTCGGAATGGGGTGAAAACCCACCTATCCACTCCATTTTTCATGAGGATTCTAGAATGTCCAATAATTTTGCTAAATTTATCTGTTTGGGTACCGAACTGCCAAATCGCGATTTGGGCTTATTTGAGGTCAAAAGAATGAAAGTTTGGTCACTGTCTCGGAAAGGGGTGAAAGCCCACCTATCCACTCCATTTTTCATGAGAATTCTAGAATGTCCAATAATTTTGTGAAATTCATCTGTTTCGGTCCCGAACTGCCACAAATGTGATTTGGGCTTATTTGAGGTCAAAAGAATGAAAGTTTGGTCACTGTCTCGGAATGGGGTGAAGCCCACCTATCCACTCAATTTTTCATGAGGATTCTAGAATGTCCAATAATTTTGTGAAATTCATCTGTTTGGGTCCCGAACTGCCACTTACGCGATTTGGGCTAATTTCAGGTCAAAAGAATGAAAGTTTGGTCACTGTCTCGGAATGGGGTGAAAGCCCACCACCTATCCACTGCATTTTTCATAAGGATTCTAGAATGTTCAATAATTTTGTTAAATTCATCTGTTTGGGTACCGAACTACCACATCGTTATTTGAGCTTATTTGAGGTCAAAAGAATGAAAGTTTTGTCACTATCTCGGAATGGGGTGAAAGCCCACCACCTATCCACTCTATTTTTCAGGAGCATTCTAGAATGTCCAATAATTTTGTGAAATTCATCTGTTTGGGTCTCGAACTGCCATATATGCTATTTGGTCTAATTTGAGGTCAAATGAATGAAAGTTTTGTCACTGTCTCGGAATGGGGTGAAAGCCCTCCTATCCACTCCATTTTTCATGAGGATTCTAGAATGTCCAATAATTTTGTGAAATTCATCTGTTTAGTTCCCAAACTGCCACATACACGATTTGGGCTAATTTCAGGTCAAAAGAACGAAAGTTTGGTCACTCTCTCGGAATGGGGTGAAAGCCCACCACCTATCCACTTCATTTTTCATGAGGATTCTAGAATGTCCAAAAATTTTGTTAAATTCATCTGTTTGGGTACCGAACTGCCACATCGTGATTTGGGCTTACTTGAGGTCAAAAGAATGAAAGTTTGGTCACTGTCTCGGAATGGGGTGAAAGCCCACCACCTATCCACTCCATTTTTCATGAGGATTCTAGAATGTCCAATAATTTTGCGACATTCTTCTGTTTGGGTCCTGAGCTGCCACATACGCTATTTGGGCTAATTTGAGGTCAAAAGAATAAAAGTTTGATCGTTGTCTCGGAATGGGGTGAAAACCCACCTATCCACTCCATTTTTCATGAGTATTCTAGAATGTCCTATAATTTTGTTAAATTCATCTGTTTACGTCCCGAACTGCCACATACGCGATTTGGGCTAATTTCAGGTCAAAAGAATGAAAGTTTGGTCACTGTCTCGGAATGGGTTGAAAACCCACCTATCCACTCCGTTTTTCATGAGGATTCTAGAATGTCCATTAATTTTGTGAAATTCATCTGTTTAGGTCCCGAACTGCCACATACACGATTTGGGCTAATTTAAGGTCAAAAGAATGAAAGTTTGGTCACTGTCACGGAATGGGGTGAAAGCCCACCACCTATCCACTCCATTTTTCATGAGAATTCTAGAATGTCCAATAATTTTGTGAAATCCTTCTGTTTGGGTCCTGAGCAGCCACATACGCTATATGGCTAATTTGAGGTCAAAAGAATGAAAGTTTGGTCACTGTCTCGGAATGGGGTGAAAGCCCACCTATCCACTCCATTTTTCATGAGGATTCTAGAATGTAGAAGAATTTGTTGAAATTCATCTGTTTGGGTCCCGAACTGCCACATACGCGATTTGGGCTAATTTGAGGTCAAAAGAATGAAAGTTTTGTCATTGTCTCGGAATGGGGTGAAAACCCACCTATCCACTCCATTTTTCATGAGGATTCTAGAATGTCCAATAATTTTGCTAAATTTATCTGTTTGGGTACCGAACTGCCAAATCGCGATTTGGGCTTATTTGAGGTCAAAAGAATGAAAGTTTGGTCACTGTCTCGGAAAGGGGTGAAAGCCCACCTATCCACTCCATTTTTCATGAGGATTCTAGAATGTCCAATAATTTTGTGAAATTCATCTGTTTAGGTCCCGAACTGCCACATACGTGATTTGGGCTTATTTGAGGTCAAAAGAATGAAGGTTTGGTCACTGTCTCGGAATGGGGTGAAGCCCACCTATCCACTCCATTTTTCATGAGGATTCTAGAATGTCCAATAATTTTGTGAAATTCATCTGTTTAGGTCCCGAACTGCCACATACGCGATTTAGGCTAATTTCAGGTCAAAAGAATGAAAGTTTGGTCACTGTCTCGGAATGGGGTGAAAGCCCACCACCTATCCACTGCATTTTTCATGAGGATTCTAGAACGTCCAATAATTTTGTTAAATTCATCTGTTTGGGTACCGAACTACCACATCGCGATTTGAGCTTATTTGAGGTCAAAAGGATGAAAGTTTGGTCACTGTCTCGGAATGGGTTAAAAACCCCCCTATCCACTCCATTTTTCATGAGGATTTTATATTGTCATATAATTTTGTTAAATTCATCTGTTTAGGTCCCGAACTGCCATATACGCCAGTTGGGCTAATTTGAGGTCAAAAGAATGAAAGTTTGGTCACTGTCTCGGAATGGGGTGAAAGCCCACCTATCCACTCTATTTTTTATGAGGATTCTAGAATGTCCAATAATTTTGTTAAATTCATTTGTTTGGGTACCGAACTGCCACATACGCGATTTGGGCTGATTTAAGGTCAAAAGAATGAAAGTTTGGTCACTGTCTCGGAATGGGGTGAAAGCCCACCTATCCACTCCATTTTTCCTGAGGATTCTAGAATGTCGAATAATTTTGTGAAATTCATCTGTTTATGTCCCGAACTGCCACATACGCGATTTGGGCTTATTTGAGGTCAAAAGAGTGAAAGTTTGGTCACTGTCTCGGAATGGGGTGAAAGCCCACCTATCCACTCCATTTTTCCTGAGGATTCTAGAATGTCGAATAATTTTGTGAAATTCATCTGTTTATGTCCCGAACTGCCACATACGCGATTTGGGCTTATTTGAGGTCAAAAGAGTGAAAGTTTGGTCACTGTCTCGGAATGGGGTGAAAGCCCACCTATCCACTCCATTTTTCCTGAGGATTCTAGAATGTCCAATAATTTTGTGAAATTCATCTGTTTAGGTCCCGAACTGCCACATACGCGATTTGGGCTAATTTCAGGTCAAAAGAATGAAAGTTTGGTCACTGTCTCGGAATGGGGTGAAAGCCCACCACCTATCCACTGCATTTGTCATGAGGATTCTAGAATGTCCAATAATTTTGTTAAATTCATCTGTTTGGGTATCGAACTACCACATCGCGATATGGTCTTATTTGAGGTCAAAAGAATGAAAGTTTGGTCACGGTCTCGGAATGGGGTGAAAGCCCACCACCTATCCACTCCATTTTTCATGAGGATTCTAGAATGTCCAATAATTGTGGCATTCTTCTGTTTGGGTCCTGAGCTGCCACATACACTATTTGGGCTAATTTGAGGTCAAAAGAATAAAAGTTTGATCGTTGTCTCGGAATGGGGTGAAAACCCACCTATCCACTCCATTTTTCATGAGGATTCTGGAATGTCCTATAATTTTGTTAAATTCATCTGTTTGCGTCCCGAACTACCACATACGCGATTTGGGCTAATTTGAGGTCAAAAGAATGAAAGTTTGGTCATTGTCTCGGAATGGGTTGAAAACCCACCTATCTACTCCGTTTTTCATGAGGATTCTAGAATGTCCATTAATTTATTGAAATTCATCGGTTTCGGTCCCGAACTGCCACATACGTGATTTTGGCTAATTTGAGGTCAAAAGAATGAAAGTTTTATCACTATCTCGGATTGGGGTGAAAGCCCACCACCTATCCACTCCATTTTTCATGAGTATTCTAGAATGTCCAATAATTTTGTGAAATTCATCTGTTTGGGTCCCGAACTGCCACATACGCTATTTGGTCTAATTTGAGGTCAAAAGAATGAAAGTTTGGTCACTGTTCTGAATGGGGTGAAAGCCCACCTATCCGCTCCATTTTTCATGAGGATTCTAGAATGTCCAATAATTTTGTGAAATTCATCTGTTTGCGTCCCGAACTGCCACATACGCGATTTGGGCTAATTTGAGGTCAAAAGAATGAAAGTTTTGTCACTGTCTCGGAATGGGATGAAAACCCACCTATCCACTCCATTTTTCATGAGGATTCTAGAATGTCCATTAATTTTGTGAAATTCATCTGTGTGGGTACCGAACAGCCAAATCGCGATTTGGGCTTATTTGAGGTCAAAAGAATGAAAGTTTGGTCACTGTCTCGAAATGGGTTGAAAACCCCCCTATCCACTACATTTTTCATGAGGATTTTATAATGTCATATAATTTTGTTAAATTCATCTATTTAGGTCCCGAACTGCCACATACGATAGTTGGGCTAATTTGAGGTCCAAAGAATGAAATTTTGGTCACTGTCTCGGAATGGGGTGAAAGCCCACCTATCCACTCCATTTTTCATGAGGATTTTAGAATGTCCAATAATTTTGTTAAATTCATCTGTTTGGGTACCGACCTGCCACATCACGATTTGGGCTTATTTGAGGTCAAAAGAATGAAAGTTTGGTCACTGTCTCGGAATGGGGTGAAAGCCCACCACCTATCCACTCCATTTTTCATGAGGATTCTAGAATGTCCAATAATTTTGTGACATTCTTCTGTTTGGGTCCTCAGCTGCCACATACGCTATTTGGGCTAATTTGAGGTCAAAAGAATAAAAGTTTGATCGTTGTCTCGGAATGGGGTGAAAACCCACCTATCCACTCCATTTTTCATGAGGATTCAAGAATGTCCAATAATTTTGTTAAATTCATCTGTTTGCGTCCCGAACTGCCACATACGCGATTTTGGCTAATTTGAGGTCAAAAGAATGAAAGTTTGGTCACTGTCTCGGAATGGGTTGAAAACCCACCTATCCACTCCGTTTTTCATGAGGATTCTAGAATGTCCATTAATTTTGGGAAATTCAACGGTTTAGGTCCCGAACTGCCACATACGCAATTTGGGCTAATTTCAGGTCAAAAGAATGAAAGTTTGGTTACTATCTCGGAATGGGGTGAATGCCCACCACCTATCCACTCCATTTTTCATGAGGATTCTAGAATGTACAATAATTTTGTGAATTTCATCTGTTTGGGTCTCGAACTGCCACATACGCTATTTGGTCTAATTTGAGGTCAATAGAATGAAAGTTTGGTCACTGTTTGGAATAGGGTGAAAGCCCACCTATCCACTCCATTTTTCATGAGGATTCTAGAATGGCCAATAATTTTGTGAAATTCATCTGTTTGGGTCCCGAACAGCCACATACGTGATTTGGGCTAATTTGAGGTCAAAAGAATGAAAGTTTTGTCACTGTCTCGGAGTGGGTTGAAAACCCACCTATCCACTCCATTTTTCATGAGGATTTTATAATGTCCTACAATTTTGTTAAATTCATCTGTTTAGGTCCCGAACTGCCACATACGCTATTTGGTCTAATTTGAGGTCAAAAGAATGAAAGTTTGGTCACAGTTTGGAATGGGGTGAAAGCCCACCTATCCACTCCAGTTTTCATGAGGATTCTAGAATGTCCAATAATTTTGTGAAATTCATCTGTTTGGGTCCCGAACTGCCACATACGCGATTTGAGCTAATTTGAGGTCAAAAGAATGAAAGTTTTGTCACTGTCTCGGAATGGGTTGAAAACCCACCTATCCACTACATTTTTCATGAGGATTTTATAATGTTCTATAATTTTTTTTAAATTCATCTGTTTAGGTCCCGAACAGCCACATACGCCAGTTGAGCTAATTTGAGGTCAAAAGAATGAAAGTTTGGTCACTGTCTCGGAATGGGGTGAAAGCCTACCACCTATCCACTGCATTTTTCATGAGGATTCTAGAATGTCCAATAATTTTGTTAAATTCATCTGTTTGGGTACCGAACTGCCACATCGCGATTTTGGGTTACTTGAGGTCAAAAGAATGAAAGTTTGGTCACTGTCTCGGAATGGGGTGAAAGCCCACCTATCCACTCCATTTTTCATGAGGATTCTAGAATGTCCAATAATTTTGTGAAATTCATCTGTTTGGGTCCCGAACTGCCACATACGCGATTTGGGTTATTTTGAGGTCAAAAGAATGAAAGTTTTGTCACTGTCTCGGAATGGGGTGAAAAGCCACCTATCCAATCCGTTTTTCATGGAGATTCTAGATTGTCCAATAATTTTTTTAAATTCATCTGTTTTGGTCCCGAACTGCCACATACGCCAGTTGAGCTAATTTGAGGTCAAAAGAATGAAAGTTTGGTCACTGTCTCGGAATGGGGTGAAAGCCTACCACCTATCCACTGCATTTTTCATGAGGATTCTAGAATGTCCAATAATTTTGTTAAATTCATCTGTTTGGGTACCGAACTGCCACATCGCGATTTTGGGTTACTTGAGGTCAAAAGAATGAAAGTTTGGTCATTGTCTCGGAATGGGTTGAAAACCCACCTATCTACTCCGTTTTTCATGAGGATTCTAGAATGTCCATTAATTTATTGAAATTCATCGGTTTAGGTCCCGAACTGCCACATACGTGATTTTGGCTAATTTGAGGTCAAAAGAATGAAAGTTTTATCACTGTCTCGGATTGGGGTGAAAGCCCACCACCTATCCACTCCATTTTTCATGAGTATTCTAGAATGTCCAATAATTTTGTGAAATTCATCTGTTTGGGTCCCGAACTGCCACATACGCTATTTGGTCTAATTTGAGGTCAAAAGAATGAAAGTTTGGTCACTGTTCTGAATGGGGTGAAAGCCCACCTATCCGCTCCATTTTTCATGAGGATTCTAGAATGTCCAATAATTTTGTGAAATTCATCTGTTTGCGTCCCGAACTGCCACATACGCAATTTGGGCTAATTTGAGGTCAAAAGAATGAAAGTTTTGTCACTGTCTCGGAATGGGGTGAAAGCCCACCTATCCACTCCATTTTTCCTGAGGATTCTAGAATGTCCAATAATTTTGTGAAATTCATCTGTTTAGGTCCCGAACTGCCACATACGCGATTTGGGCTTATTTGAGGTCAAAAGAATGAAAGTTTGGTCACTGTCTCGGAATGGGGTGAAAGCCCACCTATCCACTCCATTTTTCCTGAGGATTCTAGAATGTCCAATAATTTTGTGAAATTCATCTGTTTAGGTCCCGAACTGCCACATACGCGATTTGGGCTAATTTTAGGTCAAAAGAATGAAAGTTTGGTCACTGTCTCGGAATGGGGTGAAAGCCCACCACCTATCCACTGCATTTGTCATGAGGATTCTAGAATGTCCAATAATTTTGTTAAATTCATCTGTTTGGGTATCGAACTACCACATCGCGATATGGTCTTATTTGAGGTCAAAAGAATGAAAGTTTGGTCACTGTCTCAGAATGGGTTAAAAACCCCCCTATCCACTCCATTTTTCATGAGGATTTTATAATGTCATATAATTTTGTTAAATTCATCTGTTTAGGTCCCGAACTGCCACATACACCAGTTGGGCTAATTTGAGGTCCAAAGAATGAAAGTTTGGTCACTGTCTCGGAATGGTGTGAAAGCCCACCTATCCACTCCATTTTTCATGAGGATTCTAGAATGTCCAATAATTTTGTTAAATTCATCTGTTGGGGTACCGAACAGCCACATCGCGATTTGGGCTTACTTGAGGTCAAAAGAATGAAAGTTTGGTCACGGTCTCGGAATGGGGTGAAAGCCCACCACCTATCCACTCCATTTTTCATGAGGATTCAAGAATGTCCAATAATTTTGTTAAATTCATCTGTTTGCGTCCCGAACTGCCACATACGCGATTTTGGCTAATTTGAGGTCAAAAGAATGAAAGTTTGGTCACTGTCTCGGAATGGGTTGAAAACCCACCTATCCACTCCGTTTTTCATGAGGATTCTAGAATGTCCATTAATTTTGGGAAATTCAACGGTTTAGGTCCCGAACTGCCACATACGCAATTTGGGCTAATTTCAGGTCAAAAGAATGACCTCAAAAGAATGAAAGTTTTGTCACTGTCTCGGAATGGGGTGAAAAGCCACCTATCCAATCCGTTTTTCATGGAGATTCTAGATTGTCCAATAATTTTTTTAAATTCATCTGTTTTGGTCCCGAACTGCCACATACGCCAGTTGAGCTAATTTGAGGTCAAAAGAATGAAAGTTTGGTCACTGTCTCGGAATGGGGTGAAAGCCCACCACCTATCCACTGCATTTTTCATGAGGATTCTAGAATGTCCAATAATTTTGTTAAATTCATCTGTTTGGGTATCGAACTGCCACATCGCGATTTTGGGTTACTTGAGGTCAAAAGAATGAAAGTTTGGTCACTGTCTCGGAATGGGGTGAAAGCCCACCTATCCACTCCATTTTTCATGAGGATTCTAGAATGTCCAATAATTTTGTGAAATTCATCTGTTTGGGTCCCGAACTGCCACATACGCGATTTGGGTTAATTTGAGGTCAAAAGAATGAAAGTTTTGTCACTGTCTCGGAATGGGGTGAAAAGCCACATATCCACTGCGTTTTTCATGGAGATTCTAGATTGTCCAATAATTTTGTTAATTTCATCTGTTTTGGTCCCAAACTAACACATACGCCAGTTGAACTAATTGAGGTCCAAAGAATGAAAGTTTGGTCACTGTCTCGGAATGGGGTGAAAGCCCACCTATCCACTCCATTTTTCATGAGGATTCTAGAATGTCCAATAATTTTGTGAAATTCATCTGTTTGGGTCCCGAACTGCCACATACGCGATTTGGGTTATTTTGAGGTCAAAAGAATGAAAGTTTTGTCACTGTCTCGGATGGGGTGAAAAGCCACCTATCCACTCCGTTTTTCATGGAGATTCTAGATTGTCCAATAATTTTTTTAAATTCATCTGTTTTGGTCCCGAACTGCCACATACGCCAGTTGAGCTAATTTGAGGTCAAAAGAATGAAAGTTTGGTCACTGTCTCGGAATGGGGTGAAAGCCCACCACCTATCCACTGCATTTTTCATGAGGATTCTAGAATGTCCAATAATTTTGTTAAATTCATCTGTTTGGGTATCGAACTGCCACATCGCGATTTTGGGTTACTTGAGGTCAAAAGAATGAAAGTTTGGTCACTGTCTCGGAATGGGGTGAAAGCCCACCTATCCACTCCATTTTTCATGAGGATCCTAGAATGTCCAATAATTTTGTGAAATTCATCTGTTTGGGTCCCGAACTGCCACATACGCGATTTGGGTTAATTTGAGGTCAAAAGAATGAAAGTTTTGTCACTGTCTCGGAATGGGGTGAAAAGCCACATATCCACTCCGTTTTTCATGGAGATTCTAGATTGTCCAATAATTTTGTTAAATTCATCTGTTTTGGTCCCAAACTAACACATACGCCAGTTGAACTAATTGAGGTCAAAGGAATGAAAGTTTGGTCACTGTCCGGAATGGGGTGAAAACCCACCCATCCACTCCATTTTTCATGAAGATTTTATAATGTCATATAATTTTGTTAAATTCATCTGTTTAGGTTACGAACTGCCACATACGCCAGTTGGGCTAATTTGAGGTGAAAAGAATGGAAGTTTGGTCACTGTCTCGGAATGGGGTGAAAGCCCAGCTATCCACTCCATTGTTCATGAGGATTCTAGAATGTCCAAAAATTTTGTTAAATTAATCTGTTTGGGTACCGAACTGCCACATCGCGATTTGGGCTTATTTAAGGTCAAAAGAATGAAAGTTTGGTCACTGTCTCGGAATGGGGTGAAAGCCCACCACCTATCCACTCCAATTTTCATGAGGATTCTAGAATGTCCAATAATTTGGTGACATTCTTCTGTTTGGGTCCTGAGCTGCCACATACGCTATTTGGGCTAATTTGAGGTCAAAAGAATAAAAGTTTGATCGTTGTCTCGGAATGGGGTGAAAGCCCACCTATCCACTCCATTTTTCATGAGGATTCTAGAATGTCCTATAATTTTGTTAAATTCATCTGTTTGCGTCACGAACTGCCACATACGCGATTTGGGCTAATTTGACGTCAAAAGAATGAAAGTTTGGTCACTGTCTCGGAATAGGGTGAAAGCCCACCTATCCACTCCATTTTTCATGAGGATTCTAGAATGTCCAATAATTTTGTTAAATTCATGTGTTTGGGTACCGAACTGCCACATCGCGATTTAGGCTTATTTGAGGTCAAAAGAATGAAAGTTTGGTCACTGTCACGGAATGGGGTGAAAGCCCACCACCTATCCACTCCATTTTTCAAGAGAATTCTAGAATGTCCAATAATTTTGTGAAATCCTTCTGTTTGGGTCCTGAGCAGCCACATACGCTATGTGGCTAATTTGAGGTCAAAAGAATGAAAGTTTGATCGTTGTCTCGGAATGGGGTGAAAACCCACCTATCCACTCTATTTTTCATGAGTATTCTAGAATGTCCTATAATTTAGTTAAATTCATCTGTTTGGGTATCGAACTGCCACATCGCGATTTGGGCTTATTTAAGGTCAAAAGAATGATGGTTTGGTCCATGTCTCAGAATGGGGTGAAAGCCGACCACCTATCCACTCCATTTTTCATGAGGATTCTAGAATGTCCAATAATTTTGTGAAATTCTTCTGTTTGGGTCCTGAGCAGCTACATACGCTATTTGGGCTAATTTGAGGTAAAAAGAATGAAAGTTTGGTCACTGTCTCGGATTAGGTCCCGAACTGCCACATACGCGATTTGGGCTAATTTGAGGTCAAAAGAATGAAAGTTTTGTCACTGTCTCGGAATGGGTTGAAAACCCACCCATCCACTCCATTTTTCATGAGGATTTTATAATGTCATATAATTTTGTTAAATTCATCTGTTTAGGTTACGAACTGCCACATACGCAAGTTGGGCTAATTTGAGGTCCAAAGAATGAAAGTTTGGTCACTGTCTCGGAATGGGGTGAAAGCCCACCTATCCACTCCATTGTTCATGAGGATTCTAGAATGTCCTATAATTTTGTTAAATTCATCTGTTTGCGTCACGAACTGCCACATACGCGATTTGGGCTAATTTGACGTCAAAAGAATGAAAGTTTGGTCACTGTTTCGGAATAGGGTGAAAGCCCACCTATCCACTCCATTTTTCATGAGGATTCTAGAATGTCCAATAATTTTGTTAAATTCATCTGTTTGGGTACCGAACTGCCACATCGTGATATGGGCTTATATGAGGTCAAAAGAATGAAAGTTTGGTCACTGTCTCGGAATGGGGTGAAAGCCCACCACCTATCCACTCCATTTTTCATGAGAATTCTAGAATGTCCAATAATTTTGTGATATTCTTTTGTTTGGGTCCTGAGCTGCCACATACGCTATTTGGGCTAATTTGAGGTCAAAAGAACGAAAGTTTGGTCACTGTCTCGGAATGGGTTGAAAACCCACCTAACCACTCTGTTTTTCATAAGGATTCTAGAATGTCCAATAATTTTGTGAAATTCATCTCTTTATGTCCCGAACTGCCACATACGCGATTTGGGCTAATTTGAGGTCAAAAGAATGAAAGTTTGGTCACTGTCTCGGAATGGGGTGAAAGCTCACCTACCCACTCCATTTTTCATGAGGATTCTAGAATGTCCAATAATTTTGTTAAATTCATCTGTTTGGGTATTCAACTGCCACATCGCGATTTGGGCTTATTTAAGGTCAAAAGAATGAAGGTTTGGTCCATGTCTCAGAATGGGGTGAAAGCCGACCACCTATCCACTCCATTTTTCATGAGGATTCTAGAATGTCCAATAATTTTGTGAAATTCTTCTGTTTGGGTCCTGAGCTGCCACATACGCTATTTGGGCTAATTTGAGGTCAAAAGAACGAAAGTTTGGTCACTGTCTCGGAATGGGTTGAAAACCCACCTAACCACTCTGTTTTTCATAAGGATTCTAGCATGTCCAATAATTTTGTGAAATTCATCTCTTTATGTCCCGAACTGCCACATACGCGATTTGGGCTAATTTGAGGTCAAAAGAATGAAAGTTTGGTCACTGTCTCGGAATGGGGTGAAAGCCCACCTATCCACTCCATTTTTCATGAGGATTCTAGAATGTCCAATAATTTTGTGAAATTCATCTGTTTAGGTCCCGAACTGCCACATACGCGATTTGGGCTAATTTGAGGTCAAAAGAATGAAAGTTTTGTCACTGTCTCGGAATGGGGTGAAAACCCACCTATCCACTCTGTTTTTCATGAGGATTCTAGAATGTCCAAAAATTTTGATAAATTCATCTGTTTGGGTAACGAAATGCCACATCGTGATTTGGGCTTATTTGAGGTCTAAAGAATTAAAGTTTGGTCACTGTCTCGGAATGGGTTGAAAACCCACCTATCCACTCCATTTTTCATGAGAATTCTAGAATGTCCAATAATTTTGTGAAATTCTTCTGTTTGGGTCCTGAGCTGCCACATACGCTATATGGGCTAATTTGAGGTCAAAAGAATAAAAGTTTGATCCTTGTCTCGGAATGGGGTGAAAACCCACCTATCCACTCCCTTTTTCATGAGTGTTCTAGAATGTCCTATAATTTCGTTAAATTCATCTGTTTGGGTACCGAACTGCCACATCACGATTTGGGCTTATTTAAGGTCAAAAGAATGAAATTTTGGTCACTGTCTCGGAATTGGGTGAAAGCCGACCACCTATCCACTCCATTTTTCATGAGGATTCTAGAATGTCCAATAATTTTGTGAAATTCTTCTGTTTGGGTCCTGAGCTGCCACATACGCTATTTGGGCTAATTTGAGGTCAAAAGAATGGAAGTTTGATCGTTGTCTCGGAATGGGGTGAAAACCCACCTATCCACTCAATTTTTCATGAGGATTCTAGAATGTCCAATAATTTTGTGGAATTCATCTGTTTCGGTCCCGAACTGCCACATACGCGATTTGGGCTAATTTGAGGTCAAAAGAATGAAAGTTTGGTCACTGTCTCGGAATCGGTTGAAAACCCACCTATCCACTCTATTTTTCATGAGGATTTTAGAATGTCCAATAATTTTGTGAAATTCATCTCTTTTGGTCCCGAACTGCCACATACGCGATATGGCTAATTTGAGGTCAAAAGAATGAAAGTTTGGTCACTGTCTCGGAATGGGGTGAAAGCCCACCTATCCTCTCCGTTTTTCATGAGGATTCTAGAATGTCCAATAATTTTGGGGAATTCATCTGTTTCGGTCCCGAACTGCCACATACGCGATTTGGGCTAATTTGAGGTCAAAAGAATGAAAGTTTTGTCACTGTCTCGGAATGGGTTGAAAACCCACCTATCCACTCCATTTTTCATGAGGATTTTATAATGTTCTATAATTTTGTTAAATTCATCTGTTTAGGTCCCGAACTGCCACATACGCGACTTGGGCTAATTTGAGGTCAAAAGAATGAAAGTTTGGTCACTGTCTCGGAATGGGTTGAAAACTCTCCTATCCACTCCGTTTTTCATGGGGATTCTATAATGTCTAATAATTTTGTGAAATTCATCTGTTTAGGTCCCGACCTGACACATACACGATTTGGGCTAATTTGATTTCAGAAGAATGAAAGTTTTGTCACTGTCTCAGAATGGGGTGAAAGCCTACCACCTAGCCATTCCATTTTTCATGAGGATTCTAGAATGTTTAATAATTTTGTGAAATTCATCGGTTTGGGTCCCGAACTGCCACATACGCTATTTGGGCTAATTTGAGGTCAAAAGAATGAAAGTTTGGTCACTATCTCGGAATGGGGTGAAAGCCCACCTATCCACTCTATTTTTCATGAGGATTCTAAAATGTCCAATAATTTTTTGAAATTCATCTATTTGGGTCTTGAACTGCTACATTTGCGATTTGGGCTAATTTGAGGTCAAAAGAATGAAAGTTTTGTCACTGTCTCCGAATAGGGTGAAAACCCACCTATCCACTCTGTTTTTCATGAGGATTCTAGAATGTCCAATAATTTTGTTAAATTCATCTGTTTGGGTACCGAACTGCCACATCGCGATTTGGGCTTATTTGAGGTCTAAAGAATGAAAGTTTGGTCACTATCTCGGAATGGGTTGAAAACCCACCTATCCACTCCGTTATTCATGAGGATTTTATAAAGTCCTATAATTTTGTTAAATTCATCTGTTTAGGTCCCGATCTGCCACATACGCCAGTTGGGCTAATTTGAGGTCAAAAGAATAAAAGTTTTGTCACTGTCTCGGAATGGGGTGAAAGCCCACCTATCCACTCCATTTTTCATGAGGATTCTAGAATGTTAAATAATTTTGTGAAATTCATCTGTTTGAGTCCCGAACTGCCACATACGCGATTTAGGCTAATTTGAGGTCAAAAGAATGAAAGTTTGGTCAATGTCTCAGAATGGGGTGAAAGCCCACCACCTATCCAGTCCATTTTTCATGAGGATTCTAGAATGTCCAATAATTTTGTGAAATTCATCTGTTTCGGTCCTGAATTGCCACATACGCTATTTGGGCTAATTTGAGGTCAAAAGAATGAAAGTTTTGTCACTGTCTCGGAATGGGGTGAAAGCCCACCTATCCACTCCATTTTTCATGAGGATTCTAGAATGTCCAACAATTTTGTTAAATTCATCTGTTTGGGTACCAAACTGCCACATCGCGATTTGGGCTTACTTGAGGTCAAAAGAATGAAAGTTTTGTCACTGTGTCGGAAAGGGGTGAAAGCCCACTTATCCACTCCATTTTTTATGAGGATTCTAGAATGTCCAATAATTTTGTGAAATTCATCTGTTGGAGTTTCGAACTGCCACAAATGCGATTTGGGCTAATTTGAGGTCAAAAGAATGAAAGTTTGGTCACTGTCTCGGAATGGGGTGAAAGTCCACCACCTATCCACTCCATTTTTTCATGAGGATTCTAGAATGTCCAATAATTTTGTGAAATTCATCTGTTTGGGTCCCAAACTACCACATACGCGATTTGGGCTAATTTGAGGTCAAAAGAATGAAAGTTTGGTCACTGTCTCGGAATGGGGTGAAAGCCCACCTATCCACTCCATTTTTCTTGAGGAATCTAGAATGTCCAATAATTTTGTTAAATTCATCTGTTTGGGTCCCGAACTGCCACATACTCGATTTGGTCTAATTTGAGGTCAAAAGAATGAAAGTTTGGTCACTTTCTTCGATTGGGCTGAAATCCAACCTCTCCAATCCATTTTTCGTTAGGATTCTAGAATGTCCAATAATTTTGTTAAATTCATCTGTTTGGGTACCGAAAGCCACATCGCGATTTGGGCTAATTTGAGGTCAAAAGAATGAAAGTTTTGTCACTATCTCGGAATGGGGTGAAAGCCCACCACCTATCCACTCCATTTTTCATGAGGATTCTAGAATGTCCATTAATTTTGTGAAATTCATCGGTTTAGGTCCCGAACTGCCACATAAGCGATTTGGGCTAATTTGAGGTCAAAAGAATTAAAGTTTTGTCACTGTCTCGGAATAGGGTGAAAACCCACCTATCCACTCCATTTTTCATGAGGATTCTTGATTGTCCAATAATTTTGTTAAATTCATCTGTTTGGGTACCGAACTGCCACATCGCGATTTGGGCTTATTTGAGGTCTAAAGAATGAAAGTTTGGTCACTGTCTCGGAATGGGTTGAAAACCAACCTATCCACTCCGTTTTTCATGAGGATTCTAGAATGTCCAATAATTTTGTGAAATTCATCTGTTTAGGTCCCGAACTGCCACATACGCGATTTGGGCTAATTTGAGGTCAAAAGAATGAAAGTTTGGTCACTGTCTCAGAATGGGGTGAAAGCCCACCACCTATCCACTGCATTTTTCATGAGGATTCTAGAATGTCCAATAATTTTGTTAAATTCATCTATTTGGGTACCAAACTGCCACATCGCGATTTCGGCTTACTTAAGGTCAAAAGAATGAAAGTTTGGTCACTGTCTTGGAATGGGGTGAAAGCCCACCTATCCACTCCATTTTTCATGAGGATTCTAGAATGTCCAATAATTTTGTTAAATTCATCTGTTTGGGTACCGAACTGCCAAATCGCGATTAAGGCTTTTTTGAGGTCAAAAGAATGAAAGTTTGGTCATTGTCTCGGAATGGGTTGAAAACCCACCCATCCACTCCATTTTTCATGAGGATTTTATAATGTCATATAATTTTGTTAAATTCATCTGTTTCGGTTACGAACTGCCACATACGCCAGTTGGGCTAATTTGAGGTGAAAAGAATGGAAGTTTGGTCACTGTCTCGGAATGGGGTGAAAGCCCAGCTATCCACTCCATTGTTCATGAGGATTCTAGAATGTCCAAAAATTTTGTTAAATTAATCTGTTTGGGTACCGAACTGCCACATCGCGATTTGGGCTTATTTAGGGTCAAAAGAATGAAAGTTTGGTCACTGTCTCGGAATGTGGTGAAATCCCACCACCTATCCACTCCAATTTTCATGAGGATTCTAGAATTTCCAATAATTTGGTGACATTCTTCTGTTTGGGTCCTGAGCTGCCACATACGCTATTTGGGCTAATTTGAGGTCAAAAGAATAAAAGTTTGATCGTTGTCTCGGAATGGGGTGAAAGCCCACCTATCCACTCCATTTTTCATGAGGATTCTAGAATGTCCTATAATTTTGTTAAATTCATGTGTTTGGGTACCGAACTGCCACATCGCGATTTAGGCTTATTTGAGGTCAAAAGAATGAAAGTTTGGTTACTGTCACGGAATGGGGTGAAAGCCCACCACCTATCCACTCCATTTTTCATGAGAATTCTAGAATGTCCAATAATTTTGTGAAATCCTTCTGTTTGGGTCCTGAGCAGCCACATACGCTATGTGGCTAATTTGAGGTCAAAAGAGTGAAAGTTTGATCGTTGTCTCGGAATGGGGTGAAAACCCACCTATCCACTCTATTTTTCATGAGTATTCTAGAATGTCCTATAATTTAGTTAAATTCATCTGTTTGGGTATCGAACTGCCACATCGCGATTTGGGCTTATTTAAGGTCAAAAGAATGAAGGTTTGGTCCATGTCTCGGAATGGGGTGAAAGCCGACCACCTATCCACTCCATTTTTCATGAGGATTCTAGAATGTCCAATAATTTTGTGAAATTCTTCTGTTAGGGTCCTGAGCTGCTACATACGCTATTTAGGCTAATTTGAGGTCAAAAGAATGAAAGTTTGGTCACTGTCTCGGATTAGGTCCCGAACTGCCACATACGCGATTTGGGCTAATTTGAGGTCAAAAGAATGAAAGTTTTGTCACTGTCTCGGAATGGGTTGAAAACCCACCCATCCACTCCATTTTTCATGAGGATTTTATAATGTCATATAATTTTGTTAAATTCATCTGTTTAGGTTACGAACTGCCACATACGCAAGTTGGGCTAATTTGAGGTCCAAAGAATGAAAGTTTGGTCACTGTCTCGGAATGGGGTGAAAGCCCACCTATCCACTCCATTGTTCATGAGGATTCTAGAATGTCCTATAATTTTGTTAAATTCATCTGTTTGCGTCACGAACTGCCACATACGCGATTTGGGCTAATTTGACGTCAAAAGAATGAAAGTTTGGTCACTGTTTCGGAATAGGGTGAAAGCCCACCTATCCACTCCATTTTTCATGAGGATTCTAGAATGTCCAATAATTTTGTTAAATTCATCTGTTTGGGTACCGAACTGCCACATCGCGATTTGGGCTTATTTGAGGTCAAAAGAATGAAAGTTTGGTCACTGTCTCGGAATGGGGTGAAAGCCCACCACCTATCCACTCCATTTTTCATGAGAATTCTAGAATGTCCAATAATTTTGTGATATTCTTTTGTTTGGGTCCTGAGCTGCCACATACGCTATTTGGGCTAATTTGAGGTCAAAAGAACGAAAGTTTGGTCACTGTCTCGGAATGGGTTGAAAACCCACCTAACCACTCTGTTTTTCATAAGGATTCTAGAATGTCCAATAATTTTGTTAAATTCATCTGTTTGGGTATTGAACTGCCACATCGCGATTTGGGCTTATTTAAGGTCAAAAGAATGAAGGTTTGGTCCATGTCTCGGAATGGGGTGAAAGCCGACCACCTATCCACTCCATTTTTCATGAGGATTCTAGAATGTCCAATAATTTTGTGAAATTCTTCTGTTTGGGTCCTGAGCTGCCACATACGTTATTTGGGCTAATTTGAAGTCAAAAGAACGAAAGTTTGGTCACTGTCTCGGAATGGGTTGAAAACCCACCTAACCACTCTGTTTTTCATAAGGATTCTAGCATGTCCAATAATTTTGTGAAATTCCTCTCTTTATGTCCCGAACTGCCACATACGCGATTTGGGCTAATTTGAGGTCAAAAGAATGAAAGTTTGGTCACTGTCTCGGAATGGGGTGAAAGCCCACCTATCCACTCCATTTTTCATGAGGATTCTAGAATGTCCAATAATTTTGTGAAATTCATCTGTTTAGGTCCCGAACTGCCACATACGCGATTTGGGCTAAGTTGAGGTCAAAAGAATGAAAGTTTTGTCACTGTCTCGGAATGGGGTGAAAACCCACCTATCCACTCTGGTTTTCATGAGGATTCTAGAATGTCCAAAAATTTTGATAAATTCATCTGTTTGGGTAACGAAATGCCACATCGTGATTTGGGCTTATTTGAGGTCTAAAGAATTAAAGTTTGGTCACTGTCTCGGAATGGGTTGAAAACCCACCTATCCACTCCATTTTTCATAAGAATTCTAGAATGTCCAATAATTTTGTGAAATTCTTCTGTTTGGGTCCTGAGCTGCCACATACGCTATATGGGCTAATTTGAGGTCAAAAGAATGAAAGTTTGATCCTTGTCTCGGAATGGGGTGAAAACCCACCTATCCACTCCATTTTTCATGAGTATTCTAGAATGTCCTATAATTTCGTTAAATTCATCTGTTTGGGTACCGAACTGCCACATCACGATTTGGGCTTATTTAAGGTCAAAAGAATGAAATTTTGGTCACTGTCTCGGAATGGGGTGAAAGCCGACCACCTATCCACTCCATTTTTCATGAGGATTCTAGAATGTCCAATAATTTTGTGAAATTCTTCTGTTTGGGTCCTGAGATGCCACATACGCTATTTGGGCTAATTTGAGGTCAAAAGAATGGAAGTTTGATCGTTGTCTCGGAATGGGGTGAAAACCCACCTATCCACTCAATTTTTCATGAGGATTCTAGAATGTCCAATAATTTTGTGGAATTCATCTGTTTCGGTCCCGAACTGCCACATACGCGATTTGGGCTAATTTGAGGTCAAAAGAATGAAAGTTTGGTCACTGTCTCGGAATCGGTTGAAAACCCACCTATCCACTCTATTTTTCATGAGGATTTTAGAATGTCCAATAATTTTGTGAAATTCATCTCTTTAGGTCCCGAACTGCCACATACGCGATTTGGGCTAATTTGAGGTCAAAAGAATGAAAGTTTGGTCACTGTCTCGGAATGGGGTGAAAGCCCACCTATCCACTCCGTTTTTCATGAGGATTCTAGAATGTCCAATAATTTTGGGGAATTCATCTGTTTCGGTCCCGAACTGCCACATACGCGATTTGGGTTAATTTGAGGTCAAAAGAATGAAAGTTTTGTCACTGTCTCGGAATGGGTTGAAAACCCACCTATCCACTCCATTTTTCATGAGGATTTTATAATGTTCTATAATTTTGTTAAATTCATCTGTTTAGGTCCCGAACAGCCACATACGCCAATTGGGCTAATTTAAGGTCTAAAGAATGAAAGTTTGGTCACTGTCTCGGAATGGGTTGAAAACCCACCTATCCACTCCATTTTTCATGAGGATTTTATAATGTTCTATAATTTTGTTAAATTCATCTGTTTAGGTCCCGAACAGCCACATACGCCAATTGGGCTAATTTAAGGTCTAAAGAATGAAAGTTTGGTCACTGTCTCGGAATGGGTTGAAAACCCACCTATCCACTCCATTTTTCATGAGGATTTTATAATGTCCTATAATTTTGTTAAATTCATCTGTTTAGGTCCCGAACTGCCACATACGCCAGTTAGGCTAATTTGAGGTCAAAAGAATGAAAGTTTGGTCACTATCTCGGAATGGGGTGAAAGGCCACCTATCCTCTCCATTTTTCATGAGGATTTTAGAATGTCCAATAATTTTGTTAAATTCATCTGTTTGCATCCCGAACTGCCACATACGCGACTTGGGCTAATTTGAGGTCAAAAGAATGAAAGTTTGGTCACTGTCTCGGAATGGGTTGAAAACTCACCTATCCACTCCGTTTTTCATGAGGATTCTATAATGTCTAATAATTTTGTGAAATTCATCTGTTTAGGTCCCGACCTGACACATACACGATTTGGGCTAATTTGATTTCAGAAGAATGAAAGTTTTGTCACTGTCTCAGAATGGGGTGAAAGACCACCACCTATCCACTCCATTTTTCATGAGGATTCTAGAATGTCCAATAATTTTGTGAAATTCATCTGTTTCGGTCTCGAATTGCCACATACGCTATTTGGGCTAATTTGAGGTCAAAAGAATGAAAGTTTTGTCACTGTCTCGGAATGGGGTGAAAGTCCACCACCTATCCACTCCATTTTTTCATGAGGATTCTAGAATGTCCAATAATTTTGTGAAATTCATCTGTTTGGGTCCCAAACTACCACATACGCGATTTGGGCTAATTTGAGGTCAAAAGAATGAAAGTTTGGTCACTGTCTCGGAATGGGGTGAAAGCCCACCTATCCACTCCATTTTTCTTGAGGAATCTAGAATGTCCAATAATTTTGTTAAATTCATCTGTTTGGGTCCCGAACTGCCACATACTCGATTTGGGCTAATTTGAGGTCAAAAGAATGAAAGTTTGGTCACTTTCTTCGATTGGGCTGAAATCCAACCTATCCAATCCATTTTTCGTTAGGATTCTAGAATGTCCAATAATTTTGTTAAATTCATCTGTTTGGGTACCGAGTGCCACATCGCGATTTGGGCTAATTTGAGGTCAAAAGAATGAAATTTTTGTCACTGTCTCGGAATGGGGTGAAAACCCACCTATCCACTCCGTTTTTCATGAGGATTCTATAATGTAAAATAATTTTGGTAAATTCATCTGTTTGGGTACCGAACTGCCACATCGCAATTTGGGCTAATTTGAGGTCAAAAGAATGAAAGTTTGGTCACGGTCTCGAAATGGGTTGAAAACCCACCTATCCACTCCGTTTTTCATGAGGATTCTATAATGTCCAATAATTTTGTGAAATTCATGTGTTTAGGTCCCAAACTGCCACAAACGCGATTTGGGCTAATTGAAGGTCAAAAGAATGAAAGTTTTGTCACTGTCTCGGAATGGGGTGAAAGCCCACCACCTATCCACTCCATTTTTCATGAGGATTCTAAAATGTCAAATAATTTTGTGAAATTCATCTTATTTGGTTTCGAACTGCCATATACGCTATTTTGGCTAATTTGAGGTCAAAAGAATGAAAGTTTGGTCACTGTCTCGGAATGGGGTGAAATCCAACCTATCCACTCCATTTTTCATTAGGATTCTAGAATGTCCAATAATTTTGTTAAATTCATCTGTTTGGGCACGGAACTGCCACATCGCGATTTGGGCTAATTTGAGGTCAAAAGAATGAAAGTTTTGTCACTGTCTCGGAATTGGGTGAAAACCCACCTATCCACTCCGTTTTTCATGAGGATTCTAAAATGTCCAATAATTTTGTTAAATTCATCTGTTTGGGTACCCAACTGCCACATCGCGATTTTGGCTTATTTGAGGTATAAAGAATGAAAGTTTGGTCACTGTCTCGGAATGGGTTCAAAACCCACCTATCCACTCCATTTTTCATAAAGATTTTATAATGTCTGATAATTTTGTTAAATTCATCTGTTTAGGTCCCGAACTGCCACATTCTCTTGGTGGGCTAATTTGAGGTCTAAAGAATGAAAGTTTGGTCACTGTCTCGGAATGGGTTGAAAACCCACCTATCTACTCCATTGTTCATGAGGATTTTATAATGTCCTATAATTTTGTTAAATTCATCTGTTTAGGTCCCGAATTGCCAAATACGCCAGTTGGGCTAATTTGAGGTCAAAAGAATGAAAGTTTGGTCACTGTCTCGGAATGGGGTGAAAGCCCACCTTTCCACTCCATTTTTCATGGGGTTTCTAGAATGTCCAATAATTTTGTGAAATTCATCTGTTTGCATCCCGAACTGCCACATACGATATTTGGGCTAATTGAAGGTCAAAAGAATGAAAGTTTTGTGACTGTCTCGGAATGGGGTGAAAGCCCACCACCTATCCACTCCATTTTTCATGAGGATTCTAGAATGTCCAATAATTTTGTGAAATTCATCTGTTTTGGTTTCGAACTGCCATATACGCTATTTTGGCTAATTTGAGGTCAAAAGAATGAAAGTTTGGTCACTGTCTCGGAATGGGGTGAAAGCCAACCTATCGACTCCATTTTTCATGAGGATTCTAGAATGTCCAATAATTTTGTGAAATTCATCTGTTTGGGTCCCGAACTGCCACATACGCGATTTGGGCTAATTTGAGGTCAAAAGAATGAAAATTTTGTCACTGTCTCGGAATTGGGTGAAAACCCACCTATCCACTCCGTTTTTCATGAGGATTCTAAAATGTCCAATAATTTTGTTAAATTCATCTGTTTGGGTACCCAACTGCCACATCGCGATTTGGGCTTATTTGAGGTATAAAGAATGAAAGTTTTGTCACTGTCTCGGAATGGGGTGAAAGTCCACCAACTATCCTCTCCATTTTTCATGAGGATTCTAGAATGTCCAATAATTTTGTAAAATTCATCTGTTTGGGTCCCGAACTGCCACATACGCGATTTGGGCTAATTTGAGGTCAAAAGAATGAAAGTTTGGTCACTGTCTTGGATTGGGCTGAAATCCAACCTATCCACTCCATTTTTCATTAGGATTCTAGAATGTCCAATAATTTTGTTAAATTCATCTGTTTGGGCACGGAACTGCCACATCGCGATTTGGGCTAATTTGAGGTCAAAAGAATGAAAGTTTTGTCACTGTCTCGGAATGGGGTGAAAACCCACCTATCCACTCCTTTTTTCATGAGGATTCTAGAATGTCCAATAATTTTGTTAAATTCATCTGTTTGGGTACCGAACTGCCACATCGCAATTTGGGCTAATTTGAGGTCAAGAGAATGAAAGTTTGGTCACTGTCTTGGAATGGGTTGAAAACCCACCTATCCACTCCGTTTTTCATGAGGATTCTATAATGTCCAATAATATTGTGAAATTCATGTGTTTAGGTCCATAACTGCCACAAACGCGATTTGGGCTAATTGAAGGTCAAAAGAATGAAAGTTTTGTCACTGTCTCGGAATGGGGTGAAAGCCCACCACCTATCCACTCCATTTTTCATGAGGATTCTAGAATGTCCAATAATTTTGTGAAATTCATCTGTTTTGGTTTCGAAATGCCATATACGCTATTTTGGCTAATTTGAGGTCAAAAGAATGAAAGTTTGGTCACTGTCTCGGAATGGGGTGAAAGCCAACCTATCGACTCCATTTTTCATGAGGATTCTAGAATGTCCAATAATTTTGTGAAATTCATCTGTTTGGGTCCCGAACTGCCACATACGCGATTTGGGCTAATTTGAGGTCAAAAAAATGAAAGTTTTGTCACTGTCTCGGAATGGGGTGAAAGTCCACCAACTATCCTCTCCATTTTTCATGAGGATTCTAGAATGTCCAATAATTTTGTAAAATTCATCTGTTTGGGTCCCGAACTGCCACATACGCGATTTGGGCTAATTTGAGGTCAAAAGAATGAAAGTTTGGTCACTGTCTTGGATTGGGCTGAAATCCAACCTATCCACTCCATTTTTCATTAGGATTCTAGAATGTCCAATAATTTTGTTAAATTCATCTGTTTGGGCACGGAACTGCCACATCGCGATTTGGGCTAATTTGAGGTCAAAAGAATGAAAGTTTTGTCACTGTCTCGGAATGGGGTGAAAACCCACCTATCCACTCCTTTTTTCATGAGGATTCTAGAATGTCCAATAATTTTGTTAAATTCATCTGTTTGGGTACCGAACTGCCACATCGCAATTTGGGCTAATTTGAGGTCAAGAGAATGAAAGTTTGGTCACTGTCTTGGAATGGGTTGAAAACCCACCTATCCACTCCGTTTTTCATGAGGATTCTATAATGTCCAATAATATTGTGAAATTCATGTGTTTAGGTCCATAACTGCCACAAACGCGATTTGGGCTAATTGAAGGTCAAAAGAATGAAAGTTTTGTCACTGTCTCGGAATGGGGTGAAAGCCCACCACCTATCCACTCCATTTTTCATGAGGATTCTAGAATGTCCAATAATTTTGTGAAATTCATCTGTTTATGTTTCGAACTGCCATATACGCTATTTTGGCGAATTTGAGGTCAAAAGAATGAAAGTTTGGTCACTGTCTCGGAATGGGGTGAAATCCAACCTATCCACTCCATTTTTCATTAGGATTCTAGAATGTCCAATAATTTTGTTAAATTCATCTGTTTGGGCACGGAACTGCCACATCGCGATTTGGGCTAATTTGAGGTCAAAAGAATGAAAGTTTTGTCACTGTCTCGTAATGGGGTGAAAACCCACCTATCCACTCCATTTTTCATGAGGATTCTAGAATTTCCAATAATTTTGTGAAATTCATCTGTTTGGGTCCCGAACTGCCACATACGCGATTTGGGCTAATTTGAGGTCAAAAGAATGAAAGTTTTGTCACTGTCTCGGAATGTGGTGAAAACCCACCTATCCACTCCGTTTTTCATGAGGATTCTAGAATGTCCAATAATTTTGTTAAATTCATCTGTTTGGGTACCCAACTGCCACATCGCGATTTGGGCTAATTTGAGGTCAAAAGAATGAAAGTTTTGTCACTGTCTCGTAATGGGGTGAAAACCCACCTATCCACTCCATTTTTCATGAGGATTCTAGAATGTCCAATAATTTTGTGAAATTTATCTGTTTCGGTCCCGAACTGCCACATACGCTATTTGGGCTAATTTGAGGTCAAAAGAATGAAAGTTTTGTCACTGTCTCGGAAAGAGGTGAAAGCCCACCTATCCACTCCATTTTTTATGAGGATTCTAGAATGTCCAATAATTTGGTTAAATTCATCTGTTTGGGTACCGAACTGCCACATCGCAATTTGGGCTAATTTGAGGTCAAAAGAATGAAAGTTTGGTCACTGTCTCGGAATGGGTTGAAAACCCACCTATCCACTCCGTTATTCATGAGGATTCTATAATGTCCAATAATATTGTGAAATTCATCTGTTTAGGTCCCAAACTGCCACAAACGCGATTTGGGCTAATTGAAGGTCAAAAGAATGAAAGTTTTGTCACTGTCTCGGAATGGGGTGAAAGCCCACCACCTATCCACTCCATATTTCATGAGGATTCTAGAATGTCCAATAATTTTGTGAAATTCATCTGTTTTGGTTTCGAACTGCCATATACGCTATTTTGGCTAATTTGAGGTCAAAAGAATAAAATTTTGGTCACTGTCTCGGAATGGGGTGAAAGCCAACCTATCGACTCCATTTTTCATGAGGATTCTAGAATGTCCAATAATTTTGTGAAATTCATCTGTTTCGGTCCAGAACTGCCACATACGCGATTTGGGCTAATTTGAGGTCAAAAGAATGAAAGTTTTGTCACTGTCTCGGAATGGGGTGAAAACCCACCTATCCACTCCGTTTTTCATAAGGATTCTAGAATGTCCAATAATTTTGTTAAATTCATCTGTTTGCGTACCGAACTATCACATCGCGATTTGGGCTTATTTGAGGTCTAAGGAATGAAAGTTTGGTCACTGTCTCGGAATGGGTTGAAAACCCACCTATCCACTCCATTTTTCATGAGGATTTTATAATGTCTGATAATTTTGTGAAATTCATCTGTTTGGGTCCCGAACTGCCACATACGCGATTTGGGCTAATTTGAGGTCAAAAGAATGAAAGTTTTGTCACTGTCTCGGAATGGGGTGAAAACCCACCTATCCACTCTGTTTTTTTATGAGGATTCTAGAATGTCCAATAATTTTGTTAAATTCATCTGTTTGGGTACCGAACTGCCACATCACGATTTGGGCTTATTTGAGGTCTAAAGAATGAAAGTTTGGTCACTGTCTCAGAATGGGTTGAAAACCCACCTATCCACTCCATTTTTCATGAGGATTTTATAATGTCCTATAATTTTGTTAAATTCATCTGTTTAGGTCCCGAACTGCCACATACGCCAGTTGGGCTAATTTGAGGTCAAAAGAATGAAAGTTTAGTCACTGTCTCGGAATGGGGTGAAAGCCCACCTATCCACTCCATTTTTCATGAGGATTCTAGAATATCCAATAATTTTGTGAAATTCATCTGTTTGAGTCCCGAACTGCCACATACGCGATTTGGGCTAATTTGAGGTCAAAAGAATGAAAGTTTGGTCAATGTCTCAGAATGGGGTGAAAGCCCACCACCTATACACTCCATTTTTCATGAGGATTCTAGAATGTCCAATAATTTTGTGAAATTCATCTGTTTCGGTCCCGAACTGCCACATACGCTATTTGGGCTAATTTGAGGTCAAAAGAATGAAAGTTTTGTCACTGTCTCGGAAAGAGGTGAAAGCCCACCTATCCACTCCATTTTTTATGAGGATTCTAGAATGTCCAATAATTTGGTTAAATTCATCTGTTTGGGTACCGAACTGCCACATCGCAATTTGGGCTAATTTGAGGTCAAAAGAATGAAAGTTTGGTTACTGTCTCGGAATGGGTTGAAAACCCACCTATCCACTCCGTTTTTCATGAGGATTCTATAATGTCCAATAATATTGTGAAATTCATCTGTTTAGGTCCCAAACTGCCACAAACGCGATTTGGGCTAATTGAAGGTCAAAAGAATGAAAGTTTTGTCACCGTCTCGGAATGGGGTGAAAGCCCACCACCTATCCACTCCATATTTCATGAGGATTCTAGAATGTCCAATAATTTTGTGAAATTCATCTGTTTTGGTTTCGAACTGCCATATACGCTATTTTGGCTAATTTGAGGTCAAAAGAATAAAAGTTTGGTCACTGTCTCGGAATGGGGTGAAAGCCAACCTATCGACTCCATTTTTCATGAGGATTCTAGAATGTCCAATAATTTTGTGAAATTCATCTGTTTCGGTCCAGAACTGCCACATACGCGATTTGGGCTAATTTGAGGTCAAAAGAATGAAAGTTTTGTCACTGTCTCGGAATGGGGTGAAAACCCACCTATCCACTCCATTTTTCATAAGGATTCTAGAATGTCCAATAATTTTGTTAAATTCATCTGTTTGGGTACCGAACTGTCACATCGCGATTTGGGCTTATTTGAGGTCTAAGGAATGAAGTTTGGTCACTGTCTCGGAATGGGTTGAAAACCCACCTATCCACTCCATTTTTCATGAGAATTTTATAATGTCTGATAATTTTATTAAATTCATCTGTTTAGGTCCCGAACTGCCACATACGCCAGTTGGGCTAATTTGAGGTCAAAAGAGTGAAAGTTTGGTCACTGTCTCGGAATGGGGTGAAAGCCCACCTATCCACTCCATTTATTATGAGGATTCTAGAATGTCCAATAATTTTGTGAAATTCATCTGTTTGGGTCCCGAACTGCCACATACGCGATTTGGGCTAATTTGAGGTCAAAAGAATGAAAGTTTTGTCACTGTCTCGGAATGGGGTGAAAACCCACCTATCCACTCTATTTTTTATGAGGATTCTAGAATGTCCAATAATTTTGTTAAATTCATCTGTTTGGGTACCGAACTGCCACATCGCGATTTGGGCTTATTTGAGGTCTAAAGAATGAAAGTTTGGTCACTGTCTCGGAATGGGTTGAAAACCCACCTATCCACTCCATTTTTCATGAGGATTTTATAATGTCCTATAATTTTGTTAAATTCATCTGTTTAGGTCCCGAACTGCCACATACGCCAGTTGGGCTAATTTGAGGTCAAAAGAATGAAAGTTTGGTCACTGTCTCGGAATGGGGTGAAAGCCCACCTATCCACTCCATTTTTCATGAGGATTCTAGAATATCCAATAATTTTGAGAAATTCATCTGTTTGAGTCCCGAACTGCCACATACGCGATTTGGGCTAATTTGAGGTCAAAAGAATGAAAGTTTGGTCAATGTCTCAGAATGGGGTGAAAGCCCACCACCTATACACTCCATTTTTCATGAGGATTCTAGAATGTCCAATAATTTTGTGAAATTCATCTGTTTCGGTCCCGAACTGCCACATACGCTATTTGGGCTAATTTGAGGTCAAAAGAATGAAAGTTTTGTCACTGTCTCGGAAAGAGGTGAAAGCCCACCTATCCACTCCATTTTTTATGAGGATTCTAGAATGTCCAATAATTTGGTTAAATTCATCTGTTTGGGTACTGAACTGCCACATCGCAATTTGGGCTAATTTGAGGTCAAAAGAATGAAAGTTTGGTCACTGTCTCGGAATGGGTTGAAAACCCACCTATCCACTCCGTTTTTCATGAGGATTCTATAATGTCCAATAATATTGTGAAATTCATCTGTTTAGGTCCCAAACTGCCACAAACGCGATTTGGGCTAATTGAAGGTCAAAAGAATGAAAGTTTTGTCACTGTCTCGGAATGGGGTGAAAGCCCACCACCTATCCACTCCATATTTCATGAGGATTCTAGAATGTCCAATAATTTTGTGAAATTCATCTGTTTCGGTCCAGAACTGCCACATACGCGATTTGGACTAATTTGAGGTCAAAAGAATGAAAGTTTTGTCACTGTCTCGGAATGGGGTGAAAACCCACCTATCCACTCCATTTTTCATAAGGATTCTAGAATGTCCAATAATTTTGTTAAATTCATATGTTTGGGTACCGAACTGTCACATCGCGATTTGGGCTTATTTGAGGTCTAAGGAATGAAAGTTTGGTCACTGTCTCGGAATGGGTTGAAAACCCACCTATCGACTCCATTTTTCATGAGGATTTTATAATGTCTGATAATTTTGTTAAATTCATCTGTTTAGGTCCCGAACTGCCACATACGCCAGTTGGGCTAATTTGAGGTCAAAAGAGTGAAAGTTTGGTCACTGTCTCGGAATGGGGTGAAAGCCCACCTATCCACTCCATTTATTATGAGGATTCTAGAATGTCCAATAATTTTGTGAAATTCATCTGTTTGGGTCCCGAACTGCCACATACGCGATTTGGGCTAATTTGAGGTCAAAAGAATGAAAGTTTTGTCACTGTCTCGGAATGGGGTGAAAACCCACCTATCCACTCTGTTTTTTATGAGGATTCTAGAATGTCCAATAATTTTGTTAAATTCATCTGTTTGGGTACCGAACTGCCACATCGCGATTTGGGCTTATTTGAGGTCTAAAGAATGAAAGTTTGGTCACTGTCTCGGAATGGGTTGAAAACCCACCTATCCACTCCATTTTTCATGAGGATTTTATAATGTCCTATAATTTTGTTAAATTCATCTGTTTAGGTCCCGAACTGCCACATACGCCAGTTGGGCTAATTTGAGGTCAAAAGAATGAAAGTTTGGTCACTGTCTCGGAATGGGGTGAAAGCCCACCTATCCACTCCATTTTTCATGAGGATTCTAGAATATCCAATAATTTTGAGAAATTCATCTGTTTGAGTCCCGAACTGCCACATACGCGATTTGGGCTAATTTGAGGTCAAAAGAATGAAAGTTTGGTCAATGTCTCAGAATGGGGTGAAAGCCCACCACCTATACACTCCATTTTTCATGAGGATTCTAGAATGTCCAATAATTTTGTGAAATTCATCTGTTTCGGTCCCGAACTGCCACATACGCTATTTGGGCTAATTTGAGGTCAAAAGAATGAAAGTTTTGTCACTGTCTCGGAAAGAGGTGAAAGCCCACCTATCCACTCCATTTTTTATGAGGATTCTAGAATGTCCAATAATTTGGTTAAATTCATCTGTTTGGGTACTGAACTGCCACATCGCAATTTGGGCTAATTTGAGGTCAAAAGAATGAAAGTTTGGTCACTGTCTCGGAATGGGTTGAAAACCCACCTATCCACTCCGTTTTTCATGAGGATTCTATAATGTCCAATAATATTGTGAAATTCATCTGTTTAGGTCCCAAACTGCCACAAACGCGATTTGGGCTAATTGAAGGTCAAAAGAATGAAAGTTTTGTCACTGTCTCGGAATGGGGTGAAAGCCCACCACCTATCCACTCCATATTTCATGAGGATTCTAGAATGTCCAATAATTTTGTGAAATTCATCTGTTTCGGTCCAGAACTGCCACATACGCGATTTGGACTAATTTGAGGTCAAAAGAATGAAAGTTTTGTCACTGTCTCGGAATGGGGTGAAAACCCACCTATCCACTCCGTTTTTCATAAGGATTCTAGAATGTCCAATAATTTTGTTAAATTCATCTGTTTGGGTACCGAACTGTCACATCGCGATTTGGGCTTATTTGAGGTCTAAGGAATGAAAGTTTGGTCACTGTCTCGGAATGGGTTGAAAACCCACCTATCGACTCCATTTTTCATGAGGATTTTATAATGTCTGATAATTTTGTTAAATTCATCTGTTTAGGTCCCGAACTGCCACATACGCCAGTTGGGCTAATTTGAGGTCAAAAGAGTGAAAGTTTGGTCACTGTCTCGGAATGGGGTGAAAGCCCACCTATCCACTCCATTTATTATGAGGATTCTAGAATGTCCAATAATTTTGTGAAATTCATCTGTTTGGGTCCCGAACTGCCACATACGCGATTTGGGCTAATTTGAGGTCAAAAGAATGAAAGTTTTGTCACTGTCTCGGAATGGGGTGAAAACCCACCTATCCACTCTGCTTTTTATGAGGATTCTAGAATGTCCAATAATTTTGTTAAATTCATCTGTTTGGGTACCGAACTGCCACATCGCGATTTGGGCTTATTTGAGGTCTAAAGAATGAAAGTTTGGTCACTGTCTCGGAATGGGTTGAAAACCCACCTATCCACTCCATTTTTCATGAGGATTTTATAATGTCCTATAATTTTGTTAAATTCATCTGTTTAGGTCCCGAACTGCCACATACGCCAGTTGGGCTAATTTGAGGTCAAAAGAATGAAAGTTTGGTCACTGTCTCGGAATGGGGTGAAAGCCCACCTATCCACTCCATTTTTCATGAGGATTCTAGAATATCCAATAATTTTGTGAAATTCATCTGTTTGAGTCCCGAACTGCCACATACGCGATTTGGGCTAATTTGAGGTCAAAAGAATGAAAGTTTGGTCAATGTCTCAGAATGGGGTGAAAGCCCACCACCTATACACTCCATTTTTCATGAGGATTCTAGAATGTCCAATAATTTTGTGAAATTCATCTGTTTCGGTCTCGAACTGCCACATACGCTATTTGGGCTAATTTGAGGTCAAAAGAATGAAAGTTTTGTCACTGTCTCGGAAAGAGATGAAAGCCCACCTATCCACTCCATTTTTTATGAGGATTCTAGAATGTCCAATAATTTGGTTAAATTCATCTGTTTGGGTACCGAACTGCCACATCGCAATTTGGGCTAATTTGAGGTCAAAAGAATGAAAGTTTGGTCACTGTCTCGGAATGGGTTGAAAACCCACCTATCCACTCCGTTTTTCATGAGGATTCTATAATGTCCAATAATATTGTGAAATTCATCTGTGTAGGTCCCAAACTGCCACAAACGCGATTTGGGCTAATTGAAGGTCAAAAGAATGAAAGTTTTGTCACTGTCTCGGAATGGGGTGAAAGCCCACCTATCCACTCCATTTTTCATGAGGATTCTAGAATGTCCAATAATTTTGTGAAATTCATCTGTTTCGGTCCCGAACTGCCACATACGCTATTTGGGCTAATTTGAGGTCAAAAGAATGAAAGTTTTGTCACTGTCTCGGAAAGAGGTGAAAGCCCACCTATCCACTCCATTTTTTATGAGGATTCTAGAATGTCCAATAATTTGGTTAAATTCATCTGTTTGGGTACTGAACTGCCACATCGCAATTTGGGCTAATTTGAGGTCAAAAGAATGAAAGTTTGGTCACTGTCTCGGAATGGGTTGAAAACCCACCTATCCACTCCGTTTTTCATGAGGATTCTATAATGTCCAATAATATTGTGAAATTCATCTGTTTAGGTCCCAAACTGCCACAAACTCGATTTGGGCTAATTGAAGGTCAAAAGAATGAAAGTTTTGTCACTGTCTCGGAATGGGGTGAAAGCCCACCACCTATCCACTCCATATTTCATGAGGATTCTAGAATGTCCAATAATTTTGTGAAATTCATCTGTTTCGGTCCAGAACTGCCACATACGCGATTTGGACTAATTTGAGGTCAAAAGAATGAAAGTTTTGTCACTGTCTCGGAATGGGGTGAAAACCCACCTATCCACTCCGTTTTTCATAAGGATTCTAGAATGTCCAATAATTTTGTTAAATTCATCTGTTTGGGTACCGAACTGTCACATCGCGATTTGGGCTTATTTGAGGTCTAAGGAATGAAAGTTTGGTCACTGTCTCGGAATGGGTTGAAAACCCACCTATCGACTCCATTTTTCATGAGGATTTTATAATGTCTGATAATTTTGTTAAATTCATCTGTTTAGGTCCCGAACTGCCACATACGCCAGTTGGGCTAATTTGAGGTCAAAAGAGTGAAAGTTTGGTCACTGTCTCGGAATGGGGTGAAAGCCCACCTATCCACTCCATTTATTATGAGGATTCTAGAATGTCCAATAATTTTGTGAAATTCATCTGTTTGGGTCCCGAACTGCCACATACGCGATTTGGGCTAATTTGAGGTCAAAAGAATGAAAGTTTTGTCACTGTCTCGGAATGGGGTGAAAACCCACCTATCCACTCTGTTTTTTATGAGGATTCTAGAATGTCCAATAATTTTGTTAAATTCATCTGTTTGGGTACCGAACTGCCACATCGCGATTTGGGCTTATTTGAGGTCTAAAGAATGAAAGTTTGGTCACTGTCTCGGAATGGGTTGAAAACCCACCTATCCACTCCATTTTTCATGAGGATTTTATAATGTCCTATAATTTTGTTAAATTCATCTGTTTAGGTCCCGAACTGCCACATACGCCAGTTGGGCTAATTTGAGGTCAAAAGAATGAAAGTTTGGTCACTGTCTCGGAATGGGGTGAAAGCCCACCTATCCACTCCATTTTTCATGAGGATTCTAGAATATCCAATAATTTTGTGAAATTCATCTGTTTGAGTCCCGAACTGCCACATACGCGATTTGGGCTAATTTGAGGTCAAAAGAATGAAAGTTTGGTCAATGTCTCAGAATGGGGTGAAAGCCCACCACCTATACACTCCATTTTTCATGAGGATTCTAGAATGTCCAATAATTTTGTGAAATTCATCTGTTTCGGTCTCGAACTGCCACATACGCTATTTGGGCTAATTTGAGGTCAAAAGAATGAAAGTTTTGTCACTGTCTCGGAAAGAGGTGAAAGCCCACCTATCCACTCCATTTTTTATGAGGATTCTAGAATGTCCAATAATTTGGTTAAATTCATCTGTTTGGGTACCGAACTGCCACATCGCAATTTGGGCTAATTTGAGGTCAAAAGATTGAAAGTTTGGTCACTGTCTCGGAATGGGTTGAAAACCCACCTATCCACTCCGTTTTTCATGAGGATTCTATAATGTCCAATAATATTGTGAAATTCATCTGTTTAGGTCCCAAACTGCCACAAACGCGATTTGGGCTAATTGAAGGTCAAAAGAATGAAAGTTTTGTCACTGTCTCGGAATGGGGTGAAAGCCCACCTATCCACTCCATTTTTCATGAGGATTCTAGAATGTCCAATAATTTTGTGAAATTCATCTGTTTCGGTCCCGAACTGCCACATACGCTATTTGGGCTAATTTGAGGTCAAAAGAATGAAAGTTTTGTCACTGTCTCGGAAAGAGGTGAAAGCCCACCTATCCACTCCATTTTTTATGAGGATTCTAGAATGTCCAATAAATTGGTTAAATTCATCTGTTTGGGTACCGAACTGCCACATCGCAATTTGGGCTAATTTGAGGTCAAAAGATTGAAAGTTTGGTCACTGTCTCGGAATGGGTTGAAAACCCACCTATCCACTCCGTTTTTCATGAGGATTCTATAATGTCCAATAATATTGTGAAATTCATCTGTTTAGGTCCCAAACTGCCACAAACGCGATTTGGGCTAATTGAAGGTCAAAAGAATGAAAGTTTTGTCACTGTCTCGGAATGGGGTGAAAGCCCACCTATCCACTCCATTTTTCATGAGGATTCTAGAATGTCCAATAATTTTGTGAAATTCATCTGTTTCGGTCCCGAACTGCCACATACGCTATTTGGGCTAATTTGAGGTCAAAAGAATGAAAGTTTTGTCACTGTCTCGGAAAGAGGTGAAAGCCCACCTATCCACTCCATTTTTTATGAGGATTCTAGAATGTCCAATAATTTGGTTAAATTCATCTGTTTGGGTACTGAACTGCCACATCGCAATTTGGGTTAATTTGAGGTCAAAAGAATGAAAGTTTGGTCACTGTCTCGGAATGGGTTGAAAACCCACCTATCCACTCCGTTTTTCATGAGGATTCTATAATGTCCAATAATATTGTGAAATTCATCTGTTTAGGTCCCAAACTGCCACAAACGCGATTTGGGCTAATTGAAGGTCAAAAGAATGAAAGTTTTGTCACTGTCTCGGAATGGGGTGAAAGCCCACCACCTATCCACTCCATATTTCATGAGGATTCTAGAATGTCCAATAATTTTGTGAAATTCATCTGTTTCGGTCCAGAACTGCCACATACGCGATTTGGACTAATTTGAGGTCAAAAGAATGAAAGTTTTGTCACTGTCTCGGAATGGGGTGAAAACCCACCTATCCACTCCGTTTTTCATAAGGATTCTAGAATGTCCAATAATTTTGTTAAATTCATCTGTTTGGGTACCGAACTGTCACATCGCGATTTGGGCTTATTTGAGGTCTAAGGAATGAAAGTTTGGTCACTGTCTCGGAATGGGTTGAAAACCCACCTATCGACTCCATTTTTCATGAGGATTTTATAATGTCTGATAATTTTGTTAAATTCATCTGTTTAGGTCCCGAACTGCCACATACGCCAGTTGGGCTAATTTGAGGTCAAAAGAGTGAAAGTTTGGTCACTGTCTCGGAATGGGGTGAAAGCCCACCTATCCACTCCATTTATTATGAGGATTCTAGAATGTCCAATAATTTTGTGAAATTCATCTGTTTGGGTCCCGAACTGCCACATACGCGATTTGGGCTAATTTGAGGTCAAAAGAATGAAAGTTTTGTCACTGTCTCGGAATGGGGTGAAAACCCACCTATCCACTCTGTTTTTTATGAGGATTCTAGAATGTCCAATAATTTTGTTAAATTCATCTGTTTGGGTACCGAACTGCCACATCGCGATTTGGGCTTATTTGAGGTCTAAAGAATGAAAGTTTGGTCACTGTCTCGGAATGGGTTGAAAACCCACCTATCCACTCCATTTTTCATGAGGATTTTATAATGTCCTATAATTTTGTTAAATTCATCTGTTTAGGTCCCGAACTGCCACATACGCCAGTTGGGCTAATTTGAGGTCAAAAGAATGAAAGTTTGGTCACTGTCTCGGAATGGGGTGAAAGCCCACCTATCCACTCCATTTTTCATGAGGATTCTAGAATATCCAATAATTTTGTGAAATTCATCTGTTTGAGTCCCGAACTGCCACATACGCGATTTGGGCTAATTTGAGGTCAAAAGAATGAAAGTTTGGTCAATGTCTCAGAATGGGGTGAAAGCCCACCACCTATACACTCCATTTTTCATGAGGATTCTAGAATGTCCAATAATTTTGTGAAATTCATCTGTTTCGGTCCCGAACTGCCACATACGCTATTTGGGCTAATTTGAGGTCAAAAGAATGAAAGTTTTGTCACTGTCTCGGAAAGAGGTGAAAGCCCACCTATCCACTCCATTTTTTATGAGGATTCTAGAATGTCCAATAATTTGGTTAAATTCATCTGTTTGGGTACCGAACTGCCACATCGCAATTTGGGCTAATTTGAGGTCAAAAGATTGAAAGTTTGGTCACTGTCTCGGAATGGGTTGAAAACCCACCTATCCACTCCGTTTTTCATGAGGATTCTATAATGTCCAATAATATTGTGAAATTCATCTGTTTAGGTCCCAAACTGCCACAAACGTGATTTGGGCTAATTGAAGGTCAAAAGAATGAAAGTTTTGTCACTGTCTCGGAATGGGGTGAAAGCCCACCACCTATCCACTCCATATTTCATGAGGATTCTAGAATGTCCAATAATTTTGTGAAATTCATCTGTTTTGGTTTCGAACTGCCATATACGCTATTTTGGCTAATTTGAGGTCAAAAGAATAAAAGTTTGGTCACTGTCTCGGAATGGGGTGAAAGCCAACCTATCGACTCCATTTTTCATGAGGATTCTAGAATGTCCAATAATTTTGTGAAATTCATCTGTTTCGGTCCAGAACTGCCACATACGCGATTTGGGCTAATTTGAGGTCAAAAGAATGAAAGTTTTGTCACTGTCTCGGAATGGGGTGAAAACCCACCTATCCACTCCGTTTTTCATAAGGATTCTAGAATGTCCAATAATTTTGTTAAATTCATCTGTTTGGGTACCGAACTGTCACATCGCGATTTGGGCTTATTTGAGGTCTAAGGAATGAAAGTTTGGTCACTGTCTCGGAATGGGTTGAAAACCCACCTATCAACTCCATTTTTCATGAGGATTTTATAATGTCTGATAATTTTGTGAAATTCATCTGTTTGGGTCCCGAACTGCCACATACGCGATTTGGGCTAATTTGAGGTCAAAAGAATGAAAGTTTTGTCACTGTCTCGGAATGGGGTGAAAACCCACCTATCCACTCTGTTTTTTATGAGGATTCTAGAATGTCCAATAATTTTGTTAAATTCATCTGTTTGGGTACCGAACTGCCACATCGCGATTTGGGCTTATTTGAGGTCTAAAGAATGAAAGTTTGGTCACTGTCTCGGAATGGGTTGAAAACCCACCTATCCACTCCATTTTTCATGAGGATTTTATAATGTCCTATAATTTTGTTAAATTCATCTGTTTAGGTCCCGAACTGCCACATACGCCAGTTGGGCTAATTTGAGGTCAAAAGAATGAAAGTTTGGTCACTGTCTCGGAATGGGGTGAAAGCCCACCTATCCACTCCATTTTTCATGAGGATTCTAGAATATCGAATAATTTTGTGAAATTCATCTGTTTGAGTCCCGAACTGCCACATACGCGATTTGGGCTAATTTGAGGTCAAAAGAATGAAAGTTTGGTCAATGTCTCAGAATGGGGTGAAAGCCCACCACCTATACACTCCATTTTTCATGAGGATTCTAGAATGTCCAATAATTTTGTGAAATTCGTCTGTTTCGGTCCCGATATGCCACATACGCTATTTGGGCTAATTTGAGGTCAAAAGAATGAAAGTTTTCTCACTGTCTCGGAAAGAGGTGAAAGCCCACCTATCCACTCCATTTTTTATGAGGATTCTAGAATGTCCAATAATTTGGTTAAATTCATCTGTTTGGGTACCGAACTGCCACATCGCAATTTGGGCTAATTTGAGGTCAAAAGAATGAAAGTTTGGCCACTGTCTCGGAATGAGTTGAAAACCCACCTATCCACTCTGTTTTTCATGAGGATTCTATAATGTCCAATAATATTGTGAAATTCATCTGTTTAGGTCCCAAACTGCCACAAACGCGATTTGGGCTAATTGAAGGTCAAAAGAATGAAAGTTTTGTCACTGTCTCGGAATGGGGTGAAAGCCCACCACCTATCCACTCCATATTTCATGAGGATTCTAGAATGTCCAATAATTTTGTGAAATTCATCTGTTTTGGTTTCGAACTGCCATATACGCTATTTTGGCTAATTTGAGGTCAAAAGAATAAAAGTTTGGTCACTGTCTCGGAATGGGGTGAAAGCCAACCTATCGACTCCATTTTTCATGAGGATTCTAGAATGTCCAATAATTTTGTGAAATTCATCTGTTTTGGTCCAGAACTGCCACATACGCGATTTGGGCTAATTTGAGGTCAAAAGAATGAAAGTTTTGTCACTGTCTCGGAATGGGGTGAAAACCCACCTATCCACTCCGTTTTTCATAAGGATTCTAGAATTTCCAATAATTTTGTTAAATTCATCTGTTTGGGTACCGAACTGTCACATCGCGATTTGGGCTTATTTGAGGTCTAAGGAATGAAGTTTGGTCACTGTCTCGGAATGGGTTGAAAACCCACCTATCCACTCCATTTTTCATGAGGATTTTATAATGTCTGATAATTTTGTTAAATTCATCTGTTTAGGTCCCGAACTGCCACATACGCCAGTTGGGCTAATTTGAGGTCAAAAGAGTGAAAGTTTCGTCACTGTCTCGGAATGGGGTGAAAGCCCACCTATCCACTCCATTTATTATGAGGATTCTAGAATGTCCAATAATTTTGTGAAATTCATCTGTTTCGGTCCCGAACTGCCACATACGCGATTTGGGCTAATTTGAGGTCAAAAGAATGAAAGTTTTGTCACTGTCTCGGAATGGGGTGAAAACCCACCTATTCGCTCTGTTTTTTATGAGGATTCTAGAATGTCCAATAATTTTGTTAAATTCATCTGTTTGGGTACCGAACTGCCACATCGCGATTTGGGCTTATTTGAGGTCTAAAGAATGAAAGTTTGGTCACTGTCTCGGAATGGGTTGAAAACCCACCTATCCACTCCATTTTTCATGAGGATTTTATAATGTCCTATAATTTTGTTAAATTCATCTGTTTAGGTCCCGAACTGCCACATACGCCAGTTGGGCTAATTTGAGGTCAAAAGAATGAAAGTTTGGTCACTGTCTCGGAATGGGGTGAAAGCCCACCGATCCACTCCATTTTTCATGAGGATTCTAGAATATCCAATAATTTTGTGAAATTCATCTGTTTGAGTCCCGAACTGCCACATACGCGATTTGGGCTAATTTGAGGTCAAAAGAATGAAAGTTTGGTCAATGTCTCAGAATGGGGTGAAAGCCCACCACCTATACACTCCATTTTTCATGAGGATTCTAGAATGTCCAATAATTTTGTGAAATTCGTCTGTTTCGGTCCCGAACTGCCACATACGCTATTTGGGCTAATTTGAGGTCAAAAGAATGAAAGTTTTCTCACTGTCTCGGAAAGAGGTGAAAGCCCACCTATCCACTCCATTTTTTATGAGGATTCTAGAATGTCCAATAATTTGGTTAAATTCATCTGTTTGGGTACCGAACTGCCACATCGCAATTTGGGCTAATTTGAGGTCAAAAGAATGAAAGTTTGGTCACTGTCTCGGAATGGGTTGAAAACCCACCTATCCACTCTGTTTTTCATGAGGATTCTATAATGTCCAATAATATTGTGAAATTCATCTGTTTAGGTCCCCAACTGCCACAAACGCGATTTGGGCTAATTGAAGGTCAAAAGAATGAAAGTTTTGTCACTGTCTCGGAATGGGGTGAAAGCCCACCACCTATCCACTCCATATTTCATGAGGATTCTAGAATGTCCAATAATTTTGTGAAATTCATCTGTTTTGGTTTCGAACTGCCATATACGCTATTTTGGCTAATTTGAGGTCAAAAGAATAAAAGTTTGGTCACTGTCTCGGAATGGGGTGAAAGCCAACCTATCGACTCCATTTTTCATGAGGATTCTAGAATGTCCAATAATTTTGTGAAATTCATCTGTTTCGGTCCAGAACTGCCACATACGCGATTTGGGCTAATTTGAGGTCAAAAGAATGAAAGTTTTGTCACTGTCTCGGAATGGGGTGAAAACCCACCTATCCACTCCGTTTTTCATAAGGATTCTAGAATGTCCAATAATTTTGTTAAATTCATCTGTTTGGGTACCGAACTGTCACATCGCGATTTGGGCTTATTTGAGGTCTAAGGAATGAAGTTTGGTCACTGTCTCGGAATGGGTTGAAAACCCACCTATCCACTCCATTTTTCATGAGGATTTTATAATGTCTGATAATTTTGTTAAATTCATCTGTTTAGGTCCCGAACTGCCACATACGCCAGTTGGGCTAATTTGAGGTCAAAAGAGTGAAAGTTTGGTCACTGTCTCGGAATGGGGTGAAAGCCCACCTATCCACTCCATTTATTATGAGGATTCTAGAATGTCCAATAATTTTGTGAAATTCATCTGTTTCGGTCCCGAACTGCCACATACGCGATTTGGGCTAATTTGAGGTCAAAAGAATGAAAGTTTTGTCACTGTCTCGGAATGGGGTGAAAACCCACCTATCCACTCTGTTTTTTATGAGGATTCTAGAATGTCCAATAATTTTGTTAAATTCATCTGTTTGGGTACCGAACTGCCACATCGCGATTTGGGCTTATTTGAGGTCTAAAGAATGAAAGTTTGGTTACTGTCTCGGAATGGGTTGAAAACCCACCTATCCACTCCATTTTTCATGAGGATTTTATAATGTCCTATAATTTTGTTAAATTCATCTGTTTAGGTCCCGAACTGCCACATACGCCAGTTGGGCTAATTTGAGGTCAAAAGAATGAAAGTTTGTTCACTGTCTCGGAATGGGGTGAAAGCCCACCTATCCACTCCATTTTTCATGAGGATTCTAGAATATCCAATAATTTTGAGAAATTCATCTGTTGGAGTCCTGAACTGCCACATACGCTATTTGGGCTAATTTGAGGTCAAAAGAATGAAAGTTTGGTCAATGTCTCAGAATGGGGTGAAAGCCCACCACCTATACACTCCATTTTTCATGAGGATTCTAGAATGTCCAATAATTTTGTGAAATTCATCTGTTTCGGTCCCGAACTGCCACATACGCTATTTGGGCTAATTTGAGGTCAAAAGAATGAAAGTTTTGTCACTGTCTCGGAAAGAGGTGAAAGCCCACCTATCCACTCCATTTTTTATGAGGATTCTAGAATGTCCAATAATTTGGTTAAATTCATCTGTTTGGGTACGGAACTGCCACATCGCAATTTGGGCTAATTTGAGGTCAAAAGAATGAAAGTTTGGTCACTGTCTCGGAATGGGTTGAAAACCCACCTATCCACTCCGTTTTTCATGAGGATTCTATAATGTCCAATAATATTGTGAAATTCATCTGTTTAGGTCCCAAACTGCCACAAACGCGATTTGGGCTAATTGAAGGTCAAAAGAATGAAAGTTTTGTCACTGTCTCGGAATGGGGTGAAAGCCCACCACCTATCCACTCCATATTTCATGAGGATTCTAGAATGTCCAATAATTTTGTGAAATTCATCTGTTTTGGTTTCGAACTGCCATATACGCTATTTTGGCTAATTTGAGGTCAAAAGAATAAAAGTTTGGTCACTGTCTCGGAATGGGGTGAAAGCCAACCTATCGACTCCATTTTTCATGAGGATTCTAGAATGTCCAATAATTTTGTGAAATTCATCTGTTTCGGTCCAGAACTGCCACATACGCGATTTGGACTAATTTGAGGTCAAAAGAATGAAAGTTTTGTCACTGTCTCGGAATGGGGTGAAAACCCACCTATCCACTCCGTTTTTCATAAGGATTCTAGAATATCCAATAATTTTGTGAAATTCATCTGTTTGAGTCCCGAACTGCCACATACGCGATTTGGGCTAATTTGAGGTCAAAAGAATGAAAGTTTGGTCAATGTCTCAGAATGGGGTGAAAGCCCACCACCTATACACTCCATTTTTCATGAGGATTCTAGAATGTCCAATAATTTTGTGAAATTCATCTGTTTCGGTCCCGAACTGCCACATACGCTATTTGGGCTAATTTGAGGTCAAAAGAATGAAAGTTTTGTCACTGTCTCGGAAAGAGGTGAAAGCCCACCTATCCACTCCATTTTTTATGAGGATTCTAGAATGTCCAATAATTTGGTTAAATTCATCTGTTTGGGTACCGAACTGCCACATCGCAATTTGGGCTAATTTGAGGTCAAAAGATTGAAAGTTTGGTCACTGTCTCGGAATGGGTTGAAAACCCACCTATCCACTCCGTTTTTCATGAGGATTCTATAATGTCCAATAATATTGTGAAATTCATCTGTTTAGGTCCCAAACTGCCACAAACGCGATTTGGGCTAATTGAAGGTCAAAAGAATGAAAGTTTTGTCACTGTCTCGGAATGGGGTGAAAGCCCACCACCTATCCACTCCATATTTCATGAGGATTCTAGAATGTCCAATAATTTTGTGAAATTCATCTGTTTTGGTTTCGAACTGCCATATACGCTATTTTGGCTAATTTGAGGTCAAAAGAATAAAAGTTTGGTCACTGTCTCGGAATGGGGTGAAAGCCAACCTATCGACTCCATTTTTCATGAGGATTCTAGAATGTCCAATAATTTTGTGAAATTCATCTGTTTCGGTCCAGAACAGCCACATACGCGATTTGGGCTAATTTGAGGTCAAAAGAATGAAAGTTTTGTCACTGTCTCGGAATGGGGTGAAAGCCCACCTATCCACTCCATTTATTATGAGGATTCTAGAATGTCCAATAATTTTGTGAAATTCATTTTTTTGGGTCCCGAACTGCCACATACGCGATTTGGGCTAATTTGAGGTCAAAAGAATGAAAGTTTGGTCACTGTCTCGGAATGGGGTGAAAGTCCACCACCTATCCACTCCATTTTTCATGAGGATTCTAGAATGTTCAATAATTTTGTGAAATTCATCTGTTTGAGTCCCGAACTGCCACATACGTTATTTGGGCTAATTTGAGGTCAAAAGAATGAAAGTTTGGTTACTATCTCGGAATGGGGTGAAAGCCCACCTATCCACTCCATTTTTCATGAGGTATCTAGAATGTCCAATAATTTTGTGAAATTCATATGTTTGCATCCCGAACTGCCACATACGCGATTTGGGCTAATTTGAGGTCAAAAGAATGAAAGTTTGGTCACTGTCTCAGAATGGGTTGAAAACCCACCTATCCACTCCGTTTTTCATGAGGATTCTATAATGTCCAATAATTTTGTGAAATTCATCTGTTTAGGTCCCGAACTGCCACATACACGATTTAGGCTAATTTCATTTCAAAAGAATGAAAGTTTTGTCACTGTCTCGGAATGGGGTGAAAGCCCACCACCAATCCACTCCATTTTTTATGAGGATTCTAGAATGTTTAATGATTTTGTGAAATTCATCGGTTTGGGTCCCGAGCTGCCACATACTCTATTTGGGCTAATTTGAGGTCAAAAGAATGAAAGTTTGGTCACTGTCTCGGAATGGGGTGAAAACCCACCTATCCACTCTGTTTTTCATGAGGATTCTAGAATGTCCAATAATTTTGTTAAATTCATCTGTTTGGGTACCGAACTGCCACATCGCGATTTGGGCTTTTTTGAGGTCTAAAGAATGAAAGTTGGGTCATTGTCACGGAATGGGTTGAAAACCCACCTATCCACTCCATTTTTCATGAGGATTTTATAATGTCCTATAATTTTGTTAAATTCATCTGTTTAGGTCCCGAACTGCCACATACGCCTGTTGGGCTAATTTGAGGTCAAAAGAATGAAAGTTTGGTCACTCTCTCGGAATGGGGTGAAAGCCCACCTATCCACTCCATTTTTAATGAGGATTCTAGAATGTCCAATAATTTTGTGAAATTCATCTGTTTGAGTCCCGAACTGCCACATACGCGATTTGGGCTAATTTGAGGTCAAAAGAATGAAAGTTTGGTCAATGTCTCAGAATGGGGTGAAAGCCCACCACCTATACACTCCATTTTTCATGAGGATTCTAGAATGTCCAATAATTTTGTGAAATTCATCTGCTTCGGTCCCGAACTGCCACATACGCTATTTGGGCTAATTTGAGGTCAAATGAATGAAAGTTTTGTCACTGTCTCGGAAAGAGGTGAAAGCCCACCTATCCACTCCATTTTTTATGAGGATTCTAGAATGTCCAATAATTTGGTTAAATTCATCTGTTTGGGTACCGAACTGCCACATCGCAATTTGGGCTAATTTGAGGTCAAAAGAATGAAAGTTTGGTCACTGTCTCGGAATGGGTTGAAAACCCACCTATCCACTCCGTTTTTCATGAGGATTCTATAATGTCCAATAATATTGTGAAATTCATTTGTTTAGGTCCCAAACTGCCGCAAACGCGATTTAGGCTAATTGAAGGTCAAAAGAATGAAAGTTTTGTCACTGTCTCGGAATGGGGTGAAAGCCCACCACCTATCCACTCCATTTTTCATGAGGATTCTAGAATGTCCAATAATTTTGTGACATTCATCTGTTTTGGTTTCGAACTGCCATATACGTTATTTTGGATAATTTGAGGTCAAAAGAATAAAAGTTTGGTCACTGTCTCGGAATGGGGTGAAAGCCAACCTATCGACTCTATTTTTCATGAAGATTCTAGAATGTCCAATAATTTTGTGAAATTCATCTGTTTCGGTCTAGAACTGCCACATACGCGATTTGGGCTAATTTGAGGTCAAAAGAATGAAAGTTTTATCACTGTCTCGGAATGGGGTTAAAACCCACCTATCCACTACGTTTTTCATAAGGATTCTAGAATGTCCAATAATTTTGTTAAATTCATCTGTTTGGGTACCGAACTGTCACATCGCGATTTGGGCTTATTTGAGGTCTAAGGAATGAAAGTTTGGTCACTGTCTCGGAATGGGTTGAAAACCCACCTATCCACTCCATTTTTCATGAGGATTTTATAATGTCTGATAATTTTTTAAAATTCATCTGTTTAGGTCCCGAACTGCCACATACGCCAGTTGGTCTAATTTGAGGTCAAAAGAGTGAAAGTTTGGTCACTGTCTCGGAATGGGGTGAAAGCCCACCTATCCACTCCATTTTTTATGAGGATTCTAGAATGTCCAATAATTTTGTGAAATTCATCTGTTTGAGTCCCGAACTGCCACATACGCGATTTGGGCTAATTTGAGGTTAAAAGAATGAAAGTTTGGTCACTGTCTCGAAATGGGGTGAAAGTCCACCACCTATGCACTCCATTTTTCATGAGGATTCTAGAATGTTCAATAATTTTGTGAAATTCATCTGTTTGAGTCCCGAACTGCCACATACGTTATTTTAGCTAATTTGAGGTCAAAAGAATGAAAGTTTGGTCACTGTCTCAGAATGGCGTGAAAGTCCACCACCTATCCACTCCATTTTTCATGAGGATTCTAGAATGTTCAATAATTTTGTGAAATTCATCTATTTCGGTCCCGAACTGCCACATACGCTATTTGGGCTAATTTGAGGTCAAAAGAATGAAAGTTTGGTCACTGTGTACGAATGGGGTGAAAGTCCACCACCTATCCACTCCATTTATCATGAGGATTCTAGAATGTCCAACAATTTTGTGAAATTCATCTGTTTGGGTCCCGAACTGCATCATCGCGATTTGGGCTATTTTGAGGTCAAAAGAATGAAAGTTTGGTCACTGTCTCAGAATGGCGTGAAAGTCCACCACCTATCCACTCCATTTTTCATGAGGATTCTAGAATGTTCAATAATTTTGTGAAATTCATCTATTTCACTCCCGAAATGCCACATACGCTATTTGGGCTAATTTGAGGTCAAAAGAATGAAAGTTTGGTCACTGTCTACGAATGGGGTGAAAGTCCACCACCTATCCTCTCCATTTTTCATGAGGATTCTAGAATGTCCAATAATTTTGTGAAATTCATCTGTTTGGGTCCCGAACTGCCACATACGCGATTTGGGCTATTTTGAGGTCAAAAGAATGAAAGTTTGGTCACTGTCTCGGAATGGGGTGAAAGTCCACTACCTATCCACTCCATTTATCATGAGGATTCTAGAATGTCCAACAATTTTGTGAAATTCATCTGTTTGGGTCCCGAACTGCATCATCGCGATTTGGGCTTATTTGAGGTCAAAAGAATGAAAGTTTGGTCACTGTCTCGGAATGGGTTGAAAACCCCCCTATCCACTCCATTTTTCTTGAGGATTCTAGAATGTCCAATAATTTTGTTAAATTCATCTGTTTGTGTACCGAACTGCCACATCGCGATTTGGGCTTATTTGAGGTCTCAAGAATGAACGTTTGGTCACTGTCTCGGATTGGGTTGAAAACCCACCTATCCACTCCATTTTTCATGAGGATTTTATAATGTCCATAATTTTGTTAAATTCATCTGTTTAGGTCCCGAACGGCCAGTTGGGCTAATTTGAGGTCAAAAGAATGAAAGTTTGGTTACTGTCTCGGAATGGGGTGAAAGCCCACCTATCCACTCTATTTTTCATGAGGATTCTAGAATGTCCAATAATTTTGTGAAATTCATCTGTTTGCATCCCGAACTGCCACATACGCGATTTGGGCTAATTTGAGGTCAAAAGAATGAAATGGTCACTGTCTCGGAATGGGTTGAAAACCCACCTATCCACTCCGTTTTTCATGAGGATTCTATAATGCCCAATAATTTTGTGAAATTCATCTGTTTGGGTCCCGAACTGCCACATACGCGATTTGGGCTATTTTTAGGTCAAAAGAATGAAAGTTTGGTCACTGTCTCGGAATGGGGTGAAAGTCCACCACCTATCCACTCCATTTATCATGAGGATTCTAGAATGTCCAACAATTTTGTGAAATTCATCTGTTTGGGTCCCGAACTGCATCATCGCGATTTGGGCTATTTTGAGGTCAAAAGAATGAAAGTTTGGTCACTGTCTCAGAATGGCGTGAAAGTCCACCACCTATCCACTCCATTTTTCATGAGGATTCTAGAATGTTCAATAATTTTGTGAAATTCATCTATTTCACTCCCGAAATGCCACATACGCTATTTGGGCTAATTTGAGGTCAAAAGAATGAAAGTTTGGTCACTGTCTACGAATGGGGTGAAAGTCCACCACCTATCCTCTCCATTTTTCATGAGGATTCTAGAATGTCCAATAATTTTGTGAAATTCATCTGTTTGGGTCCCGAACTGCCACATACGCGATTTGGGCTATTTTGAGGTCAAAAGAATGAAAGTTTGGTCACTGTCTCGGAATGGGGTGAAAGTCCACTACCTATCCACTCCATTTATCATGAGGATTCTAGAATGTCCAACAATTTTGTTAAATTCATCTGTTTGTGTACCGAACTGCCACATCGCGATTTGGGCTTATTTGAGGTCTCAAGAATGAACGTTTGGTCACTGTCTCGGATTGGGTTGAAAACCCACCTATCCACTCCATTTTTCATGAGGATTCTATAATGCCCAATAATTTTGTGAAATTCATCTGTTTGGGTCCCGAACTGCCACATACGCGATTTGGGCTATTTTTAGGTCAAAAGAATGAAAGTTTGGTCACTGTCTCGGAATGGGGTGAAAGCCCACCACCTATCCACTCCATTTTTCATGAGGATTCTAGGATGTCCAATAATTTTGTGAAATTCATCTGTTTGGTCCCGAACTGCCACATACGCTATGTGGTCTAATTTGAGGTCAAAAGAATGAAAGTTTGGTCACTGTCTCAGAATGGGGTGAAAGCCCACCTATCCACTCCATTTTTCATGAGGATTCTAGAATGTCCAATAATTTTGTGAAATTCATCTGTTTGGGTCCCGAACTGCCACATACGCGATTTGGGCTAATTTGAGGTCAAAAGAATGAAAGTTTTGTCACTGTCTCGGAATGGGGTGAAAACCCACCTATTGACTCCGTTTTTCTTGAGGATTCTAGAATGTCCAATAATTTTGTTAAATTCATTTGTTTGGGTAACGAACTGCCACATCTCGATTTGGGCTTATTTGAGGTGAAAAGAATGAAAGTTTGGTCACTGTCTCGGAATGGGTTGAAAACCCACCTATCCACTCCATTTTTCATGTGGATTTTATAATGTAATATAATTTTGTTAAATTCATCTGTTTAGGTCCCGAACTGCCAGATACGTCAGTTGGGCTAATTTGAGGTAAAAAGAATGAAAGTTTGGTCACTGTCTCGGAATGGGGTGAAAGCCCACCTATCTACTCCATTTTTCATGAGGATTCTAAAATGTCCTATAATTTTGTTAAATTCATCTGTTTGCGTCCCGAACTGCCACATACGCCAGTTGGGCTAATTTGAGGTCAAAAGAATGAAAGTTTGGTCACTGTCTCGGAATGGGGTGAAAGCCCACCTATCCACTCCATTTTTCATGAGGATTCTAGAATGTCCAATAATTTTGTGAAATTCATCTGTTTGAGTCCCGAACTGCCACATACGCGATTTGGGATAATTTGAGGTCAAAAGAATGAAAGTTTGCCCACTGTCTCAGAATAGGGTGAAAGCCCACCACCTATCCACAACATTTTTCATGAGGATTCTATAATGTCTACTAATTTTGGGAAATTCATCTATTTGGGTCCCGAACTGCCACATACGCTATTTGGGCTAATTTGAGGTCAAAAGAATGAAAGTTTGGTCACTGTCTCGGAATGGGGTGAACGTCCACCACCTATCCACTCCATTTCTCATGAGGATTCTAGAATGTCCAATAATTTTCTGAAATTCATCTGTTTGGGTCCCGAACTGCCACATACGCTATTTGGGCTAATTTGAGGTCAAAGGAATGAAAGTTTTGTCACTGTCTCGGAATAGGGTGAAAGCCCACCACCTATCCACTCCATTTTTCATGAGGATTCTAGAATGTCCAATAATTTTCTGAAATTCATCTGTTTGGGTCCCGAACTGCCACATACGCTATTTGGGCTAATTTGAGGTCAAAAGAATGAAAGTTTTGTCACTGTCTCGGAATAGGGTGAAAGCCCACCACCTATCCACTCCATTTTTCTTGAGAATTCTAGAATGTCCAATAATTTTGTGAAATTCTTCTGTTTGGGTCCTGAGCTGCCACATACGCTATTTGGGCTAATTTGAGGTCAAAAAAATGAAAGTTTGATTGTTGTCTCGGAATGGGGTGAAAACCCACCTATCCACTCCATTTTTCATGAGGATTCTAGAATGTCCAATAATTTTGAGAAATTCATCTGTTTAGGTCCCGAACTGCCACATACGCGATTTGGGCTTATTTGAGGTCAAAATAATGAAAGTTTGGTCACTGTCCAGGAATGGGTTGCAAACCCACCTATCCACTCCATTTTTCATGAGGATTTTATAATATCCTATAATTTTGTTAATTTCATCTGTTTAGGTCCCGAACTGCCACATACGCCAGTTGGACTAATTTGAGGTCAAAAGAATGAAAGTTTGGTCACTGTCTCGGAATGGGGTGAAAGCCCACCTATCCACTCCATTTTTCATGAGGATTCGAGAATGTCCAATAATTTTGTGAAATTCATCTGTTTGAGTCCCGAACTGCCACATACGTGATTTGGTCTAATTTGAGGTCAAAAGAATGAAAGTTTGGTCACTGTCTCAGAATTGGGTGAAAGCCCACCACCTATCCACTCCATTTTTCATGAGGATTCTAGAATGTCCAATAATTTTGTGAAATTCATCTGTTTGGGTCTCGAACTGCCACATACGCTATTTGGGCTAATTTGAGGTCAAAATATTGAAAGTTTTGTCACTGTCTCGGAATGGGGTGAAAGGCCACCTATCCACTCCATTTTTCATGAGGATTCTAGAATGTCCAATAATTTTGTGAAATTCATCTGTTTGAGTCCCGAACTGCCACATACGCCATTTGGGCTAATTTGAGGTCAAAAGAATGAAAGTTTGGCCACTATCTCGGAATGGGGTAAAAGTCCACCACCTATCCACTCCCTTTTTCCTGAGGATTCTAGAATGTCCAATAATTTTGTGAAATTCATCTGTTTGGGTCCCGAACTGCCACATACGCTATTTGGGCTAATTTGAGGTCAAAAGAGTGAAAGTTTTGTCACTGTCTCGGAGTTGGGTGAAAGCCCACCATCTATCCACTCAATTTTTCATGAGGATTCTAGGAAGTCCAATAATTTTGTGAAATTCATCTGTTTGGTCCCGAACTGCCACATACGCTATTTGGGCTAATTTGAGGTCAAAAGAATGAAAGTTTGGTCACTGTCTCGGAATGGGATGAAAGCCCACCTATCCACTCCATTTTTCATGAGGATTCTAGGATGTCCAATAATTTTGTGAAATTCTTCTGTTTGGGTCCCGAACTGCCACATACGCGATTTGGGCTAATTTGAGGTCAAAAGAATGAAAGCTTTGTCACTGTCCCGGAATGGGTTGCAAACCCACCTATCCACTCCATTTTTCATGAGGATTTTACAATATCCTATAATTTTGTTAAATTCATCTGTTTAGTACCCGAACTGCCACATACGCCATTTGGGCTAATTTGAGGTCAAAAGAATGAAAGTTTGGTCACTGTCTCGGAATGGGGTGAAAGCCCACCTATCCACTCCATTTTTCATGAAGATTCGAGAATGTCCAATAATTTTGTGAAATTCATCTGTTTGAGTCCCGAACTGCCACATACGCGATTTGGTCTAATTTGAGCTCAAAAGAATGAAAGTTTGGTCACTGTCTCAGAATGGGGTGAAAGCCCACCACCTATCCACTCCATTTTTTATGAGGAATCTAGAATAGCCAATAATTTTGGGAAATTCTTCTGTTTGGGTCCTGAGCTGCCACATACGCTATTTGGGCTAATTTGAGGTCAAAAGAATGAAAGTTTGATTGTTGTCTCGGTATGGGGTGAAAATCCACCTATCCACTCCATTTTTCATGAGGATTCTAGAATGTCCAATAATTTTGTGAAATTCATCTGTTTAGGTCCCGAACTGCCACATACGCGATTTGGGCTTATTTGAGGTCAAAAGAATGAAAGTTTGGTCACTGTCCCGGAATGGGTTGCAAACCCACCTATCCACTCCATTTTTCATGAGGATTATATAATATCCTATAATTTTGTTAAATTCATCTGTTTAGGTCCCGAACTGCCACATACGCCAGTTGGACTAATTTGAGGTCAAAAGAATGAAAGTTTGGTCACTGTCTCGGAATTGGGTGAAAGCCCACCTATCCACTCCATTTTTCATGAGGATTCGAGAATGTCCAATAATTTTGTGAAATTCATCTGTTTGAGTCCCGAACTGCGACATACACGATTTGGTCTAATTCGAGGTCAAAAGAATGAAAGTTTGGTCACTGTCTCAGAATGGGGTGAAAGCCCACCACCTATCCACTCCATTTTTCATGAGGATTCTAGAATGTCCAATAATTTTGTGAAATTCATCTGTTTGGGTCTCGAACTGCCACATACGCTATTTGGGCTAATTTGAGGTTAAAATATTGAAAGTTTTCTCACTGTCTCGGAATGGGGTGAAAGGCCACCTATCCACTCCATTTTTCATGAGGATTCTAGAATGTCCAATAATTTTGTGAAATTCATCTGTTTGAGTCCCGAACTGCCACATAAGCGATTTGGGCTAATTTGAGGTCAAAAGAATGAAAGCTTGGTCACTGTCTCGGAATGGGTTGAAAACCCACCTATCCACTCCGTTTTTTATGAGGATTCTGGAATGTCGAATAATTTTGTGAAATTCATCTGTTTAGGTCCCGAACTGCCACATACGCCAGTTGGGCTAATTTGAGGTCAAAAGAATGAAAGTTTGGTCACTGACTCGGAATGGGGTGAAAGCCCACCTATCCACTCCATTTTTCATGAGGATTCTAGAATGTCCAATTATTTTGTGAAATTCATCTGTTTGAGTCCCAAACTGCCACATACTCGATTTGGGATAATTTGAGGTCAAAAGAATGAAAGTTTTGTCTCTGTCTCGGAATAGGGTGAAAGCCCACCACCTATCCACTCCATTTTTTATGAGAATTCTAGAATGTCCAATAATTTTGTGAAATTCTTCTGTTTGGGTCCTGAGCTGCCACATACGCTATTTGGGCTAATTTGAGGTCAAAAGAATGAAAGTTTGATTGTTGTCTCGGTATGGGGTGAAAATCCACCTATCCACTCCATTTTTCATGAGGATTCTAGAATGTCCAATAATTTTGTGAAATTCATCTGTTTAGATTCCGAACTGCCACATACGCGATTTGGGCTTATTTGAGGTCAAAAGAATGAAAGTTTGGTCACTGTCCCGGAATGGGTTGCAAACCCACCTATCCACTCCATTTTTCATGAGGATTTTATAATATCCTATAATTTTGTTAAATTCATCTGTTTAGGTCCCGAACTGCCACATACGCCAGTTGGACTAATTTGAGGTCAAAAGAATGAAAGTTTGGTCACTGTCTCGGAATGGGGTGAAAGCCCACCTATCCACTCCATTTTTCATGAGGATTCGAGAATGTCCAATAATTTTGTGAAATTCATCTGTTTGAGTCCCGAACTGCCACATACGCGATTTGGTCTAATTTGAGGTCAAAAGAATGAAAGTTTGGTCACTGTCTCAGAATTGGGTGAAAGCCTACCACCTATCCACTCCATTTTTCATGAGGATTCTAGAATGTCCAATAATTTTGTGAAATTCATCTGTTTGGGTCTCGAACTGCCACATACGCTATTTGGGCTAATTTGAGGTCAAAATATTGAAAGTTTTGTCACTGTCTCGGAATGGGGTGAAAGGCCACCTATCCACTCCATTTTTCATGAGGATTCTAGAATGTCCAATAATTTTGTGAAATTCATCTGTTTGAGTCCCGAACTGCCACATACGCCATTTGGGCTAATTTGAGGTCAAAAGAATGAAAGTTTGGCCACTATCTCGGAATGGGGTAAAAGTCCACCACCTATCCACTCCATTTTTCCTGAGGATTCTAGAATGTCCAATAATTTTGTGAAATTCATCTGTTTGAGTCCCGAACTGCCACATACGCTATGTGGGCTAATTTGAGGTCAAAAGAGTGAAAGTTTTGTCACTGTCTCGGAGTTGGGTGAAAGCCCACCATCTATCCACTCAATTTTTCATGAGGATTCTAGGATGTCCAATAATTTTGTGAAATTCATCTGTTTGGTCCCGAACTGCCACATACGCTATTTGGGCTAATTTGAGGTCAAAAGAATGAAAGTTTGGTCACTGTCTCGAAATGGGATGAAAGCCCACCTATCCACTCCATTTTTCATGAGGATTCTAGGATGTCCAATAATTTTGTGAAATTCATCTGTGTGGGTCCCGAACTGCCACATACGCGATTTGGGCTAATTTGAGGTCAAAAGAATGATAGCTTTGTCACTGTCCCGGAATGGGTTGCAAACCCACCTATCCACTCCATTTTTCATGAGGATTTTATAATATCCTATAATTTTGTTAAATTCATATGTTTAGGTCCCGAACTGCCACATACGCCAGTTGGGCTAATTTGAGGTCAAAAGAATGAAAGTTTGGTCACTGTCTCGGAATGAGGTGAAAGCCCACCTATCCACTCCATTTTTCATGAAGATTCAAGAATGTCCAATAATTTTGTGAAATTCATCTGTTTGAGTCCCGAACTGCCACATACGCGATTTGGTCTAATTTGAGCTCAAAAGAATGAAAGTTTGGTCACTGTCTCAGAATGGGGTGAAAGCCCACAACTTATCCACTCCATTTTTCATGAGGATTCTAGAATGTCCAATAATTTTGTGAAATTCTTCTGTTTGGGTCCTGAGCTGCCACATACGCTATTTGGGCTAATTTGAGGTCAAAAGAATGAAAGTTTGATTGTTGTCTTGGTATGGGGTGAAAATCCACCTATCCACTCCATTTTTCATGAGGATTCTAGAATGTCCAATAATTTTGTGAAATTCATCTGTTTAGGTCCCGAACTGCCACATACGCGATTTGGGCTTATTTGAGGTCAAAAGAATGAATGTTTGGTCACTGTCCCGGAATGGGTTGCAAACCCACCTATCCACTCCATTTTTCATGAGGATTTTATAATATCCTATAATTTTGTTAAATTCATATGTTTAGGTCCCGAACTGCCACATACGCCAGTTGGGCTAATTTGAGGTCAAAAGAATGAAAGTTTGGTCACTGTCTCGGAATGGGGTGAAATCCCACCTATCCACTCCATTTTTCATGAGGATTCGAGAATGTCCAATAATTTTGTGAAATTCATCTGTTTGAGTCCCGAACTGCGACATACACGATTTGGTCTAATTTGAGGTCAAAAGAATGAAAGTTTGGTCACTGTCTCAGAATGGGGTGAAAGCCCACCACCTATCCACTCCATTTTTCATGAGGATTCTAGAATGTCCAATAATTTTGTGAAATTCATCTGTTTGGGTCTGGAACTGCCACATACGCTATTTGGGCTAATTTGAGGTTAAAATATTGAAAGTTTTGTCACTGTCTCGGAATGGGGTGAAAGCCCACCTATCCACTCCATTTTTCCTGAGGATTCTAGAATGTCCAATAATTTTGTGAAATTCATCTGTTTGAGTCCCGAACTGCCACATAAGCGATTTGGGCTAATTTGAGGTCAAAAGAATGAAAGCTTTGTCACTGTCCCGGAATGGGTTGCAAACCCACCTATCCACTCCATTTTTCATGAGGATTTTATAATATCCTATAATTTTGTTAAATTCATATGTTTAGGTCCCGAACTGCCACATACGCCAGTTGGGCTAATTTGAGGTCAAAAGAATGAAAGTTTGGTCACTGTCTCGGAATGAGGTGAAAGCCCACCTATCCACTCCATTTTTCATGAAGATTCGAGAATGTCCAATAATTTTGTGAAATTCATCTGTTTGAGTCCCGAAATGCCACATACGCGATTTGGTCTAATTTGAGCTCAAAAGAATGAAAGTTTTGTCACTGTCTCAGAATGGGGTGAAAGCCCACAACCTATCCACTCCATTTTTCATGAGGATTCTAGACTGTCCAATAATTTTGTGAAATTCTTCTGTTTGGGTCCTGAGCTGCCACATACGCTATTTGGGCTAATTTGAGGTCAAAAGAATGAAAGTTTGATCGTTGTCTTGGTATGGGGTGAAAATCCACCTATCCACTTCATTTTTCATGAGGATTCTAGAATGTCCAATAATTTTGTGAAATTCATCTGTTTCGGTCCCGAACTGCCACATACGCGATTTGGGCTTATTTGAGGTCAAAAGAATGAATGTTTGGTCACTGTCCCGGAATGGGTTGCAAACCCACCTATCCACTCCATTTTTCATGAGGATTTTATAATATCCTATAATTTTGTTAAATTCATCTGTTTAGGTCCCGAACTGCCACATACGCCAGTTGGACTAATTTGAGGTCAAAAGAATGAAAGTTTGGTCACTGTCTCGGAATGGGGTGAAAGCCCACCTATCCACTCCATTTTTCATGAGGATTCGAGAATGTCCAATAATTTTGTGAAATTCATCTGTTTGAGTCCCGAACTGCGACATACACGATTTGGTCTAATTTGAGGTCAAAAGAATGAAAGTTTGGTCACTGTCTCAGAATGGGGTGAAAGCCCACCACCTATCCACACCATTTTTCATGAGGATTCTAGAATGTCCAATAATTTTGTGAAATTCATCTGTTTGGGTCTCGAACTGCCACATACGCTATTTGGGCTAATTTGAGGTTAAAATATTGAAAGTTTTGTCACTGTCTCGGAATGGGGTGAAAGCCCACCTATCCACTCCATTTTTCATGAGGATTTTATAATATCCTATAATTTTGTTAAATTCATATGTTTAGGTCCCGAACTGCCACATACGCCAGTTGGGCTAATTTGAGGTCAAAAGAATGAAAGTTTGGTCACTGTCTCGGAATGAGGTGAAAGCCCACCTATCCACTCCATTTTTCATGAAGATTCGAGAATGTCCAATAATTTTGTGAAATTCATCTGTTTGAGTCCCGAAATGCCACATACGCGATTTGGTCTAATTTGAGCTCAAAAGAATGAAAGTTTTGTCACTGTCTCAGAATGGGGTGAAAGCCCACAACCTATCCACTCCATTTTTCATGAGGATTCTAGACTGTCCAATAATTTTGTGAAATTCTTCTGTTTGGGTCCTGAGCTGCCACATACGCTATTTGGGCTAATTTGAGGTCAAAAGAATGAAAGTTTGATCGTTGTCTTGGTATGGGGTGAAAATCCACCTATCCACTTCATTTTTCATGAGGATTCTAGAATGTCCAATAATTTTGTGAAATTCATCTGTTTCGGTCCCGAACTGCCACATACGCGATTTGGGCTTATTTGAGGTCAAAAGAATGAATGTTTGGTCACTGTCCCGGAATGGGTTGCAAACCCACCTATCCACTCCATTTTTCATGAGGATTTTATAATATCCTATAATTTTGTTAAATTCATCTGTTTAGGTCCCGAACTGCCACATACGCCAGTTGGACTAATTTGAGGTCAAAAGAATGAAAGTTTGGTCACTGTCTCGGAATGGGGTGAAAGCCCACCTATCCACTCCATTTTTCATGAGGATTCGAGAATGTCCAATAATTTTGTGAAATTCATCTGTTTGAGTCCCGAACTGCGACATACACGATTTGGTCTAATTTGAGGTCAAAAGAATGAAAGTTTGGTCACTGTCTCAGAATGGGGTGAAAGCCCACCACCTATCCACACCATTTTTCATGAGGATTCTAGAATGTCCAATAATTTTGTGAAATTCATCTGTTTGGGTCTCGAACTGCCACATACGCTATTTGGGCTAATTTGAGGTTAAAATATTGAAAGTTTTGTCACTGTCTCGGAATGGGGTGAAAGCCCACCTATCCACTCCATTTTTCATGAGGATTCTAAAATGTCCAATAATTTTGTGAAATTCATCTGTTTGAGTCCCGAACTGCCACATAAGCGATTTGGGCTAATTTGAGGTCAAAAGAATGAAAGTTTGGCCACTATCTCGGAATGGGGTGAAAGTCCACCACCTATCCACTCCATTTTTCCTGAGGATTCTAGAATGTCCAATAATTTTGTGAAATTCATCTGTTTGGGTCCCGAACTGCCACATACGCTATTTGGGCTTATTTGAGGTCAAAAGAGTGAAAGTTTTGTCACTATCTCGGAGTTGGGTGAAAGCCCACCACCTATCCACTCCATTTGTCATGAGGATTCTAGAATGTCCAATAATTTGGTGAAATTCATCTGTTTGGGTCCCGAACTACCACATAAGCGATTTGGGCTAATTTGAGGTCAAAAGAATGAAAGTTTGGCCACTATCTCGGAATGGGGTGAAAGTCCACCACCTATCCACTCCATTTTTCCTGAGGATTCTAGAATGTCCAATAATTTTGTGAAATTCATCTGTTTCGGTCCCGAACTGCCACATACGCTATTTGGGCTTATTTGAGGTCAAAAGAATGAATGTTTGGTCACTGTCCCGGAATGGGTTGCAAACCCACCTATCCACTCCATTTTTCATGAGGATTTTATAATATCCTACAATTTTGTTAAATTCATCTGTTTAGGTCCCGAACTGCCACATACGCCAGTTGGACTAATTTGAGGTCAAAAGAATGAAAGTTTGGTCACTGTCTCGGAATGGGGTGAAAGCCCACCTATCCACTCCATTTTTCATGAGGATTCGAGAATGTCCAATAATTTTGTGAAATTCATCTGTTTGAGTCTCGAACTGCGACATACACGATTTGGTCTAATTTGAGGTCAAAAGAATGAAAGTTTGGTCACTGTCTCAGAATGGGGTGAAAGCCCACCACCTATCCACTCCATTTTTCATGAGGATTCTAGAATGTCCAATAATTTTGTGAAATTCATCTGTTTGGGTCTCGAACTGCCACATACGCTATTTGGGCTAATTTGAGGTTAAAATATTGAAAGTTTTGTCACTGTCTCGGAATGGGGTGAAAGCCCACCTATCCACTCCATTTTTCCTGAGGATTCTAGAATGTCCAATAATTTTGTGAAATTCATCTGTTTGAGTCCCGAACTGCCACATAAGCGATTTGGGCTAATTTGAGGTCAAAAGAATGAAAGCTTTGTCACTGTCCCGGAATGGGTTGCAAACCCACCTATCCACTCCATTTTTCATGAGGATTTTATAATATCCTATAATTTTGTTAAATTCATATGTTTAGGTCCCGAACTGCCACATACGCCAGTTGGGCTAATTTGAGGTCAAAAGAATGAAAGTTTGGTCACTGTCTCGGAATGAGGTGAAAGCCCACCTATCCACTCCATTTTTCATGAAGATTCGAGAATGTCCAATAATTTTGTGAAATTCATCTGTTTGAGTCCCGAACTGCCACATACGCGATTTGGTCTAATTTGAGCTCAAAAGAATGAAAGTTTGGTCACTGTCTCAGAATGGGGTGAAAGCCCACTACCTATCCACTCCATTTTTCATGAGGATTCTAGAATGTCCAATAATTTTGTGAAATTCTTCTGTTTGGGTCCTGAGCTGCCACATACGCTATTTGGGCTAATTTGAGGTCAAAAGAATGAAAGTTTGGCCACTATCTCGGAATGGGGTGAAAGTCCACCACCTATCCACTCCATTTTTCCTGAGGATTCTAGAATGTCCAATAATTTTGTGAAATTCATCTGTGTGGGTCCCGAACTGCCACATACGCTATTTGGGCTTATTTGAGGTCAAAAGAGTGAAAGTTTTGTCACTATCTCGGAGTTGGGTGAAAGCCCACCACCTATCCACTCCATTTGTCATGAGGATTCTAGAATGTCCAATAATTTGGTGAAATTCATCTGTTTGAGTCCCGAACTGCCACATAAGCGATTTGGGCTAATTTGAGGTCAAAAGAATGAAAGTTTGGCCACTATCTCGGAATGGGGTGAAAGTCCACCACCTATCCACTCCATTTTTCCTGAGGATTCTAGAATGTCCAATAATTTTGTGAAATTCATCTGTTTGGGTCCCGAACTGCCACATACGCTATTTGGGCTTATTTGAGGTCAAAAGAGTGAAAGTTTTGTCACTATCTCGGAGTTGGGTGAAAGCCCACCATCTATCCACTCAATTTTTCATGAGGATTCTAGGATGTCCAATAATTTTGTGAAATTCAACTGTTTGGTCCCGAACTGCCACATACGCTATTTGGGCTAATTTGAGGTCAAAAGAATGAAAGTCTGGTCACTGTCTCGGAATAGGGTGAAAGCCCACCTATCTACTCCATATTTCATGAGGATTCTAGAATGTCCTATAATTTTGTTAAATTCATCTGTTTGCGTCCCAAACTGCCACATACGCGATTTGGGCTAATTTGAGGTTAAAAGAATGAAAGTTTGGTCACTGTCTCGGAATGGGTTGAAAACCCACCTATCCACTCCGTTTTTTATGAGGATTCTGGAATGTGCAATAATTTTGTGAAATTCATCTGTTTAGGTCCCGAACTGCCACATACGCCAGTTGGGCTAATTTGAGGTCAAAAGAATGAAACTTTGGTCACTGACTCGGAACGGGGTGAAAGCCCACCTATCCACTCCATTTTTCATGAGGATTCTAGAATGTCCAATAATTTTGTGAAATTCATCTGTTTGAGTCCCGAACTGCCACATACGCGATTTGGGATAATTTGAGGTTAAAAGAATGAAAGTTTAGTCATTGTCTCAGAATAGGGTGAAAGCCCACCACCTATCCACTCCATTTTTCATGAGGATTCTAGAATGTCCAATAATTTTGTGAAATTCATCTATTTGGGTCCCGAACTGCCACATACGCTATTTGGGCTAATTTGAGGTCAAAAGAATGAAAGTTTTGTAACTGTCTCGGAATGGGGTGAAACCCACCTATCCACTCCATTTTTCATGAGGATTCTAGAATGTCCAATAATTTTGTGAAATTCATCTGTTTCAGTCCCGAACTGCCACATACGCGATTTGGGCTAATTTGAGGTCAAAAGATTGAAAGTTTGGTCACTGTCTCGGAATGGGGTGAAAGTCCACCACCTATCCACTCCATTTTTCATGAGGATTCTAGAATGTCCAATAATTTTGTGAAATTCATCTGTTTGGGTCCCGAACTGCCACATACGCTATTTGGGCTAATTTGAGGTCAAAAGAATGAAAGTTTTGTCACTGTCTCGGAATGGGATGAAAGCCCACCTATCCACTCCATTTTTGATGAGGATTCTAGGATGTCCAATAATTTTGTGAAATTCATCTGTTTGGGTCCCGAACTGCCACATACGCGATTTGGGCTAATTTGAGGTCAAAAGAATGAAAGCTTTGTCACTATTTCGGAATGGGGTGAAAATCCACCTATCCACTCTGTTTTTCATGAGGATTCAAGAATGTCCAATAATTTTGTTAAATTCATCTGTTTGGGTACCGAACTGCCACATCTCGATTTGGGCTTATTTGAGGTCAAAAGAATGAAAGTTTGGTCACTGTCTCGGAATGGGTTGAAAACCCACCTATCGACTCCATTTTTCATGTGGATTTTATAATGTAATATAATTTTGTTAAATTCATCTGTTTAGGTCCTGAACTGCCACATACGCCAGATGGGCTAATTTGAGGTCAAAAGAATGAAAGTCTGGTCACTGTCTCGGAATGGGGTGAATGCCCACCTATCTACTCCATATTTCATGAGGATTCTAGAATGTCCTATAATTTTGTTAAATTCTTCTGTTTGAGTCCCGAACTGCCACATATGCGATTTGGGCTAATTTGAGGTCAAAAGAATGAAAGTTTGGTCACTGTCTCATAATAGGGTGAAAGCCCACCACCTATCCACTCCATTTTTCATGAGAATTCTAGAATGTCCAATAATTTTGTGAAATTCATCTATTTGGGTCCCGAATTGCCACATACGCTATTTGGGCTAATTTGAGGTCAAAAGAATGAAAGTTTTGTTACTGTCTCGGAATGGGGTGATAGCCCACCTATCCACTCCATTTTTCATGAGGATTCTAGAATGTCCAATAATTTTGTGAAATTCATCTGTTTCAGTCCCGAACTGCCACATACGCTATTTGGGCTTATTTGAGGTCAAAAGAGTGAAAGTTTTGTCACTATCTCGGAGTTGGGTGAAAGCCCACAACCTATCCACTCCATTTGTCATGAGGATTCTAGAATGTCCAATAATTTGGTGAAATTCATCTGTTTGGGTCCCGAACTGCAACATACGCCAGTTGGGCTAATATGAGGTCAAAAGAATGAAAGTTTGGTCACTGTCTCGGAATGGGTTGAAAACCCACCTATCCACTCCATTTTTTATGAGGATTCTGGAATGTCCAATAATTTTGTGAAATTCATCTGTTTAGGTCCCGAACTGCCACATACGCCAGTTGGGCTAATTTGAGGTCAAAAGAATGAAAGTTTGGTCACTGACTCGGAATGGGGTGAAAGCCCACCTATCCACTCCATTTTTCATGAGGATTCTAGAATGTCCTATAATTTTGTGAAATTCATCTATTTGAGTCCCGAACTGCCACATACGCGATTTGGGATAATTTGAGGTCAAAAGAATGAAAGTTTGGTCACTGTCTCATAATAGGGTGAAAGCCCTCCACCTATCCACTCCATTTTTCATGAGATTTCTAGAATGTCCAATAATTTTGTGAAATTGATCTATTTGGGTCCCGAACTGCCACATACGCTATTTGAGCTAATTTGAGGTCAAAAGAATGAAAGTTTTGTAACTGTCTCGGAATGGGGTGAAAGCCCACTTATCCACTCCATTTTTCATGAGGATTCTATAATGTCCAATAATTTTGTGAAATTCATCTAATTCAGTCCCGAACTGCCACATATGCGATTTGGGCTAATTTGAGGTCAAAAGAATGAAAGTTTTGTCACTGTCTCGGAATGGGATGAAAGCCCACCTATCCACTCCATTTTTGATGAGGATTCTAGGATGTCCAATAATTTTGTGAAATTCATCTGTTTGGGTCCCGAACTGCCACATACGCGATTTGGGCTAATTTGAGGTCAAAAGAATGAAAGCTTTGTCACTATTTCGGAATGGGGTGAAAATCCACCTATCCACTCCGTTTTTCATGAGGATTCAAGAATGTCCAATAATTTTGTTAAATTCATCTGTTTGGGTACCGAACTGCCACATCTCGATTTGGGCTTATTTGAGGTCAAAAGAATGAAAGTTTGGTCACTGTCTCGGAATGGGTTGAAAACCCACCTATCGACTCCATTTTTCATGTGGATTTTATAATGTAATATAATTTTGTTAAATTCATCTGTTTAGGTCCTGAACTGCCACATACGCCAGATGGGCTAATTTGAGGTCAAAAGAATGAAAGTCTGGTCACTGTCTCGGAATGGGGTGAATGCCCACCTATCTACTCCATATTTCATGAGGATTCTAGAATGTCCTATAATTTTGTTAAATTCTTCTGTTTGAGTCCCGAACTGCCACATATGCGATTTGGGCTAATTTGAGGTCAAAAGAATGAAAGTTTGGTCACTGTCTCATAATAGGGTGAAAGCCCACCACCTATCCACTCCATTTTTCATGAGAATTCTAGAATGTCCAATAATTTTGTGAAATTCATCTATTTGGGTCCCGAATTGCCACATACGCTATTTGGGCTAATTTGAGGTCAAAAGAATGAAAGTTTTGTTACTGTCTCGGAATGGGGTGATAGCCCACCTATCCACTCCATTTTTCATGAGGATTCTAGAATGTCCAATAATTTTGTGAAATTCATCTGTTTCAGTCCCGAACTGCCACATACGCTATTTGGGCTTATTTGAGGTCAAAAGAGTGAAAGTTTTGTCACTATCTCGGAGTTGGGTGAAAGCCCACAACCTATCCACTCCATTTGTCATGAGGATTCTAGAATGTCCAATAATTTGGTGAAATTCATCTGTTTGGGTCCCGAACTGCAACATACGCCAGTTGGGCTAATATGAGGTCAAAAGAATGAAAGTTTGGTCACTGTCTCGGAATGGGTTGAAAACCCACCTATCCACTCCATTTTTTATGAGGATTCTGGAATGTCCAATAATTTTGTGAAATTCATCTGTTTAGGTCCCGAACTGCCACATACGCCAGTTGGGCTAATTTGAGGTCAAAAGAATGAAAGTTTGGTCACTGACTCGGAATGGGGTGAAAGCCCACCTATCCACTCCATTTTTCATGAGGATTCTAGAATGTCCTATAATTTTGTGAAATTCATCTATTTGAGTCCCGAACTGCCACATACGCGATTTGGGATAATTTGAGGTCAAAAGAATGAAAGTTTGGTCACTGTCTCAGAATAGGGTGAAAGCCCTCCACCTATCCACTCCATTTTTCATGAGATTTCTAGAATGTCCAATAATTTTGTGAAATTGATCTATTTGGGTCCCGAACTGCCACATACGCTATTTGGGCTAATTTGAGGTCAAAAGAATGAAAGTTTTGTAACTGTCTCGGAATGGGGTGAAAGCCCACTTATCCACTCCATTTTTCATGAGGATTCTATAATGTCCAATAATTTTGTGAAATTCATCTAATTCAGTCCCGAACTGCCACATATGCGATTTGGGCTAATTTGAGGTCAAAAGATTGAAAGTTTGGTCACTGTCTCGGAATGGGGTGAAAGTCCACCACCTATCCACTCCATTTTTCATGAGAATTCTAGAATGTCCAATAATTTTGTGAAATTCATCTGTTTGGGTCCCGAACTGCCACATACGCTATTTGGGCTAATTTGAGGTCAAAAGAATGAAAGTTTTGTCACTGTCTCGGAATGGGCTGAAAGCCCACCACCTATCCACACCATTTTTCATGAGGATTCTAGAATGTCCAACAATTTTGTGAAATTCTTCTTTTTGGGTCTTGAGCTGCCACATACACTATTTGGGCTAATTTGAGGTCAAAAGAATGAAAGTTTGATCGTTGTCTCTGAATGGGGTGAAAACCCACCTATCCACTCCATTTTTCATGAGGATTCTAGAATGTCCAATAATTTAATGAAATTCTTCGGTTAGGGTCCTGAACTGCCACATACTCTATTTGGGCTAATTTGAGGTCAAAAGAATGAAAGTTTGTTCGTTGCCTCGGAATGGGGTGAAAACCCACCTATCCACTCCATTTTTCATGAGGATTCTAGAATGTCCTATAATTTTAGAAAATTCATCCGTTAAGGTCTCGAACTGCCACATACGCGATTTGGGCTAATTTGGGATCAAAAGAAAGAAAGTTTTGTCACTGTCTCGGAATGGGGTGAAAGCCCACCACCTATCCACTCCATTTGTCATGAGGATTCTAGAATGTCCAATAATTTGGTGAAATTCATCTGTTTGGGTCCTGAACTGCCACATACGCTATTTGGGCTAATTTGAGGTCAAAAGAATGAAACTTTGGTCACTGTCTCGGAAAGGGGTGAAAGCGAACCTATCCACTCCATTTTTCATTAGGATTCTAGAATGTCCAATAATTTTTTGAAATTCATCTGTTTGGGTCCCAAACTGCCACATACTCGATTTGGGCTAATTTGAGGTCAAAAGAATGAAAGTTTTGTCACTGTCTCGGAATGATGTGAAAACCCACCCATCCACTCTGTTTTTCATAAGAATTCTAGAATGTCCAATAATTTTGTTAAATTCATCTATTTGGGTATCGAACAGCCACATCGCGATTTGGGCTAATTTGAGATCAAAAGAATGAAAGTTTTGTCACTGTCTCGGAATGGGGTGAAAGCCCACCTATCCACTCAATTTTTCATGAGGATTCTAGGATGTCCAATAATTTTGTGAAATTCATCTGTTTGGGTCCCGAACTGCCACATACGCGATTTGGGCTAATTTGAGGTCAAAAGAATGAAAGCTTTGTCACTGTTTCGGAATGGGGTGAAAATCCACCTATCCACTCCGTTTTTCATGAGGATTCAAGAATGTCCAATAATTTTGTTAAATTCATCTGTTTGGGTACCGAACTGCCACATCTCGATTTGGGCTTATTTGAGGTCAAAAGAATGAAAGTTTGGTCACTGTCTCGGAATGGGTTGAAAACCCACCTATCTACTCCATTTTTCATGTGGATTTTATAATGTAATATAATTTTGTTAAATTCATCTGTTTAGGTCCTGAACTGCCACATACGCCAGATGGGCTAATTTGAGGTCAAAAGAATGAAAGTCTGGTCACTGTCTCGGAATGGGGTGAAACCCCACCTATCTACTCCATATTTCATGAGGATTCTAGAATGTCCTATAATTTTGTTAAATTCTTCTGTTTGAGTCCCGAACTGCCACATATGCAATTTGGGCTAATTTGAGGTCAAAAGAATGAAAGTTTGGTCACTGTCTCAGAATAAGGTGAAAGCCCACCACCTATCCACTCCATTTTTCATGAGAACTCTAGAATGTCCAATAATTTTGTGAAACTCATCTATTTGGGTCCCGAACTGCCACATACGCTATTTGGGCTAATTTGAGGTCAAAAGAATGAAAGTTTTGTTACTGTCTCGGAATGGGGTGAAAGCCCACCTATCCACTCCATTTTTCATGAGGATTCTAGAATGTCCAATAATTTTGTTAAATTCATCTGTTTCAGTCCCGAACTGCCACATACGCGATTTGGGCTAATTTGAGGTCAAAGGATTGAAAGTTTGGTCACTGTCTCGGAATGGGTTGAAAACCCACCTATCCACTCCATTTTTTATGAGGATTCTGGAATGTCCAATAATTTTGTGAAATTCATCTGTTTAGGTCCCGAACTGCCACATACGCCAGTTGGGCTAATTTGAGGTCAAAAGAATAAAAGTTTGGTCACTGACTCGGAATGGGGTGAAAGCCCACCTATCCACTCCATTTTTCATGAGGATTCTAGAATGTCCAATAATTTTGTGAAATTCATCTGTTTGAGTCCCGAACTGCCACATACGCGATTTGGGATAATTTGAGGTCAAAAGAATGAAAGTTTGGTCACTGTCTCAGAATAGGGTGAAAGCCCACCACCTATCCACTCCATTTTTCCTGAGATTTCTAGAATGTCCAATAATTTTGTGAAATTCATCTGTTTGGGTCCCGAACTGCCACATACGCTATTTGGGCTAATTTGAGGTCAAAAGAATGAAAGTGTTGTCACTGTCTCGGAATGGGATGAAAGCCCACCACCTATCCACTCCATTTTTCATGAGGATTCTAGAATGTCCAACAATTTTGTGAAATTCTTCTTTTTGGGTCCTGAGTTGCCACATACACTATTTGGGCTAATTTGAGGTCAAAAGAATGAAAGTTTGATCGTTGTCTCGGAATGGGGTGAAAACCCACCTATCCACTCCATTTTTCATGAGGATTCTAGAATGTCCAATAATTTTGTGAAATTCATCTATTTAGGTCCCAAACTGCCATATACGCGATTTGGGCTAATTTGAGGTCGAAAGAATGAAAGTTTGGCCACTGTCTCGGATTGGGGTGAAGGCCCACCTATCCACTCCATTTTTTTTGAGGATTCTAGAATGTCCAATAATTTTGTGAAATTCATCTGTTTGGGTCCCGAACTGCCACATACGCTATTTGGGCTAATTTAAGGTCAAAAGAATGAAAGTTTGGTCACTGTCTCGGAATAGGGTGAAAGTCCACCACCTATCTACTCCATTTTTCATGAGGATTCCAGAATGTCCAATAAATTTGTGAAATTCATCTATTTGGGTCCCGAACTGCCACATACACGATTTGGGCTAATTTGAGGTCAAAAGAATGAAAGTTTGGTCACTGTCTCGGAATGGGGTGAAAGTCCACCACCTATCCAGTCCATTTTTCATGAGGATTCTAGAATGTCCAACAATTTTGTGAAATTCATCTGTTTGGGTCCCGAACTGCCACATACGCTATTTGGGCTAATTTGAGGTCAAAAGAACGAAAGTTTTGTCACTGTCTCAGAATGGGGTGAAAGCCCACCAGCTATCCACTCCATTTTTCATGAGGATTCTAGGATGTCCAATAATTTTGGGAAATTCATCTGTTTGTGTCCCGAACTGCCACATACGCTATTTGGGCTAATTTGAGGTCAAAAGAATAAAAGTTTGGTCACTGTCTTGGATTGGGCTGAAAGCCAATCTATCCACTCCATTTTTCTTGGGGATTCAAGAATGTCCAACAATTTTGTTAAATTCATCTGTTTGGGTACCGAACTGCCACATCGTGATTTGGGCTTATTTGAGGCCAAAAGAATGAAAGTTTGGTCACTGTCTCGGAATGGGTTGAAAACCCACCTATCCACTCCATTTTTCATGAGGATTCTAGAATGTCCAATAATTTAATGAAATTCTTCGGTTTGGGTCCTGAACTGCCACATACGCTATTTGGGCTAATTTGAGGTCAAAAGAATGAAAGTTTGATCGTTGCCTCGGAATGGGGTGAAAACCCACCTATCCACTCCATTTTTTATGAGGATTCTAGAATGTCCTATAATTTAGTTAAATTCATCTTTTTACGTCCTGAACTGCCACATACGCGATTTGGGTTAATTTGAGGTCAAAAGAATCAAAGTTTGGTCACTGTCTCGGAATGGGTTGAAAACCCACTTATCCACTCTGTTTTTCATGAGGATTCTAGAATGTCCAATAATTTTATGAAATTCATCTGTTTAGGTCCCGAACTGCCACATACGCGATTTGGGCTAATTTGAGGTCAAAAGAATAAAAGTTTTGTCACTGTCTCGGAATGGGGTGAAAAACCCACCTATCCACTCCATTTTTCATGAGGATTCTAGAATGTCCTATAATTTTAGAAAATTCATCCGTTATGGTCCCGAACTGCCACATACGCGATTTGGGCTAATTTGGGATTAAAAGAAAGAAAGTTTTGTCACTGTCTCGGAATGGGGTGAAAGCCCACCACCTATCCACTCCATTTGTCATGAGGATTCTAGAATGTCCAGTAATTTGGTGAAATTCATCTGTTTGGGTCCCGAACTGCCACATACGCTATTTGGGCTAATTTGAGGTCAAAAGAATGAAAGTTTGGTCACTGTCTCGGAAAGGGGTGAAAGCGAACCTATCCACTCCATTTTTCATTATGATTCTAGAATGTCCAATAATTTTTTGAAATTCATCTGTTTGGGTCCCAAACTGCCACATACTAGATTTGGGCTAATTTGAGGTCAAAAGAATGAAAGTTTTGTCACTGTCTCGGAATGATGTGAAAACCCACCCATCCACTCTGTTTTTCATAAGAATTCTAGAATGTCCAATAATTTTGTTAAATTCATCTATTTGGGTATCGAACAGCCACATCGCGATTTGGGCTAATTTGAGATCAAAAGAATGAAAGTTTTGTCACTGTCTCGGAATGGGGTGAAAGCCCACCACCTATCCACTCCATTTGTCATGAGGATTCTAGAATGTCCAATAATTTTTTGAAATTCATCTGTTTGGGTCCCAAACTGCCACATACTAGATTTGGGCTAATTTGAGGTCAAAAGAATGAAAGTTTTGCCACTGTCTCGGAATGGGGTGAAAACCCACCCATCCACTCCGTTTTTCATAAGGATTCTAGAATGTCTATTAATTTTGTTAAATTCATCTATTTGGGTATCGAACAGCCACATCGCGATTTGGGCTTATTTGAGGTCAAAAGAATGAAAGTTTGGTCACTGTCTCGGAATGGGTTGAAAACCCACCTATCCACTCCATTTTTCATGAGGATTCTACAATGTCCAATAATTTAATGAAATTCTTCGGTTTGGGTCCTGAACTGCCACATACGCTATTTGGGCTAATTTGAGGTCAAAAGAATGAAAGTTTGATCGTTGCCTCGGAATGGGGTGAAAACCCACCTATCCACTCCATTTTTTATGAGGATTCTAGAATGTCCTATAATTTAGTTAAATTCATCTTTTTACGTCCTGAACTGCCACATACGCGATTTGGGTTAATTTGAGGTCAAAAGAATCAAAGTTTGGTCAATGTCTCGGAATGTGTTGAAAACCCACTTATCCACTCTGTTTTTCATGAGGATTCTAGAATGTCCAATAATTTTGTGAAATTCATCTGTTTAGGTCCCGAACTGCCACATACGCGATTTGGGCTAATTTGAGGTCAAAAGAATAAAAGTTTTGTCACTGTCTCGGAATGGGGTGAAAAACCCACCTATCCACTCCATTTTTCATGAGGATTCTAGAATGTCCTATAATTTTAGAAAATTCATCCGTTATGGTCCCGAACTGCCACATACGCGATTTGGGCTAATTTGGGATTAAAAGAAAGAAAGTTTTGTCACTGTCTCGGAATGGGGTGAAAGCCCACCACCTATCCACTCCATTTGTCATGAGGATTCTAGAATGTCCAGTAATTTGGTGAAATTCATCTGTTTGGGTCCCGAACTGCCACATACGCTATTTGGGCTAATTTGAGGTCAAAAGAATGAAAGTTTGGTCACTGTCTCGGAAAGGGGTGAAAGCGAACCTATCCACTCCATTTTTCATTATGATTCTAGAATGTCCAATAAATTTTTGAAATTCATCTGTTTGGGTCCCAAACTGCCACATACTAGATTTGGGCTAATTTGAGGTCAAAAGAATGAAAGTTTTGTCACTGTCTCGGAATGATGTGAAAACCCACCCATTCACTCTGTTTTTCATAAGAATTCTAGAATGTCCAATAATTTTGTTAAATTCATCTATTTGGGTATCGAACAGCCACATCGCGATTTGGGCTAATTTGAGATCAAAAGAATGAAAGTTTTGTCACTGTGTCGGAATGGGGTGAAAGCCCACCACCTATCCACTCCATTTGTCATGAGGATTCTAGAATGTCCAATAATTTTGTGAAATTCATCTGTTTGGGTCCCGAACTGCCACATACGCGATTTGGGCTAATTTGAGGTCAAAAGAATGAAAGTTTTGTCACTGTCTCGGAATGGGGTGAAAACCCACCCATCCACTCCGTTTTTCATAAGGATTCTAGAATGTCTATTAATTTTGTTAAATTCATCTATATGGGTATCGAACAGCCACATCGCGATTTGGGCTTATTTGAGGTCAAAAGAATGAAAGTTTGGTCACTGTCTCGGAATGTGTTGAAAACCCACCTATCCACTCCATTTTTCATGAGGATTCTAGAATGTCCAATAATTTAATGAAATTCTTCGGTTTGGGTCCTGAACTGCCACATACGCTATTTGGGCTAATTTGAGGTCAAAAGAATGAAAGTTTGATCGTTGCCTCGGAATGGGGTGAAAACCCACCTATCCACTCCATTTTTTATGAGGATTCTAGAATGTCCTATAATTTAGTTAAATTCATCTTTTTACGTCCTGAACTGCCACATACGCGATTTGGGTTAATTTGAGGTCAAAAGAATCAAAGTTTGGTCACTGTCTCGGAATGTGTTGAAAACCCACTTATCCACTCTGTTTTTCATGAGGATTCTAGAATGTCCAATAATTTTGTGAAATTCATCTGTTTAGGTCCCGAACTGCCACATACGCGATTTGGGCTAATTTGAGGTCAAAAGAATAAAAGTTTTGTCACTGTCTCGGAATGGGGTGAAAAACCCACCTATCCACTCCATTTTTCATGAGGATTCTAGAATGTCCTATAATTTTAGAAAATTCATCCGTTATGGTCCCGAACTGCCACATACGCGATTTGGGCTAATTTGGGATTAAAAGAAAGAAAGTTTTGTCACTGTCTCGGAATGGGGTGAAAGCCCACCACCTATCCACTCCATTTGTCATGAGGATTCTAGAATGTCCAGTAATTTGGTGAAATTCATCTGTTTGGGTCCCGAACTGCCACATACGCTATTTGGGCTAATTTGAGGTCAAAAGAATGAAAGTTTGGTCACTGTCTCGGAAAGGGGTGAAAGCGAACCTATCCACTCCATTTTTCATTATGATTCTAGAATGTCGAATAATTTTTTGAAATTCATCTGTTTGGGTCCCAAACTGCCACATACTAGATTTGGGCTAATTTGAGGTCAAAAGAATGAAAGTTTTGTCACTGTCTCGGAATGATGTGAAAACCCACCCATCCACTCTGTTTTTCATAAGAATTCTAGAATGTCCAATAATTTTGTTAAATTCATCTATTTGGGTATCGAACAGCCACATCGCGATTTGGGCTAATTTGAGATCAAAAGAATGAAAGTTTTGTCACTGTCTCGGAATGGGGTGAAAGCCCACCACCTATCCACTCCATTTGTCATGAGGATTCTAGAATGTCCAATAATTTTGTGAAATTCATCTGTTTGGGTCCCGAACTGCCACATACGCGATTTGGGCTAATTTGAGGTCAAAAGAATGAAAGTTTTGTCACTGTCTCGGAATGGGGTGAAAACCCACCCATCCACTCCGTTTTTCATAAGGATTCTAGAATGTCTATTAATTTTGTTAAATTCATCTATTTGGGTATCGAACAGCCACATCGCGATTTGGGCTTATTTGAGGTCAAAAGAATGAAAGTTTGGTCACTGTCTCGGAATGGGTTGAAAACCCACCTATCCACTCCATTTTTCATGAGGATTCTAGAATGTCCAATAATTTAATGAAATTCTTCGGTTTGGGTCCGGAACTGCCACATACGCTATTTGGGCTAATTTGAGGTCAAAAGAATGAAAGTTTGATCGTTGCCTCGGAATGGGGTGAAAACCCACCTATCCACTCCATTTTTTATGAGGATTCTAGAATGTCCTATAATTTAGTTAAATTCATCTTTTTACGTCCTGAACTGCCACATACGCGATTTGGGTTAATTTGAGGTCAAAAGAATCAAAGTTTGGTCACTGTCTCGGAATGTGTTGAAAACCCACTTATCCACTCTGTTTTTCATGAGGATTCTAGAATGTCCAATAATTTTGTGAAATTCATCTGTTTAGGTCCCGAACTGCCACATACGCGATTTGGGCTAATTTGAGGTCAAAAGAATAAAAGTTTTGTCACTGTCTCGGAATGGGGTGAAAAACCCACCTATCCACTCCATTTTTCATGAGGATTCTAGAATGTCCTATAATTTTAGAAAATTCATCCGTTATGGTCCCGAACTGCCACATACGCGATTTGGGCTAATTTGGGATTAAAAGAAAGAAAGTTTTGTCACTGTCTCGGAATGGGGTGAAAGCCCACCACCTATCCACTCCATTTGTCATGAGGATTCTAGAATGTCCAGTAATTTGGTGAAATTCATCTGTTTGGGTCCCGAACTGCCACATACGCTATTTGGGCTAATTTGAGGTCAAAAGAATGAAAGTTTGGTCACTGTCTCGGAAAGGGGTGAAAGCGAACCTATCCACTCCATTTTTCATTATGATTCTAGAATGTCGAATAATTTTTTGAAATTCATCTGTTTGGGTCCCAAACTGCCACATACTAGATTTGGGCTAATTTGAGGTCAAAAGAATGAAAGTTTTGTCACTGTCTCGGAATGATGTGAAAACCCACCCATCCACTCTGTTTTTCATAAGAATTCTAGAATGTCCAATAATTTTGTTAAATTCATCTATTTGGGTATCGAACAGCCACATCGCGATTTGGGCTAATTTGAGATCAAAAGAATGAAAGTTTTGTCACTGTCTCGGAATGGGGTGAAAGCCCACCACCTATCCACTCCATTTGTCATGAGGATTCTAGAATGTCCAATAATTTTGTGAAATTCATCTGTTTGGGTCCCGAACTGCCACATACGCGATTTGGGCTAATTTGAGGTCAAAAGAATGAAAGTTTTGTCACTGTCTCGGAATGGGGTGAAAACCCACCCATCCACTCCGTTTTTCATAAGGATTCTAGAATGTCTATTAATTTTGTTAAATTCATCTATTTGGGTATCGAACAGCCACATCGCGATTTGGGCTTATTTGAGGTCAAAAGAATGAAAGTTTGGTCACTGTCTCGGAATGGGTTGAAAACCCACCTATCCACTCCATTTTTCATGAGGATTCTAGAATGTCCAATAATTTAATGAAATTCTTCGGTTTGGGTCCGGAACTGCCACATACGCTATTTGGGCTAATTTGAGGTCAAAAGAATGAAAGTTTGATCGTTGCCTCGGAATGGGGTGAAAACCCAAATATCCACTCCATTTTTTATGAGGATTCTAGAATGTCCTATAATTTAGTTAAATTCATCTTTTTACGTCCTGAACTGCCACATACGCGATTTGGGTTAATTTGAGGTCAAAAGAATCAAAGTTTGGTCACTGTCTCGGAATGGGTTGAAAACCCACTTATCCACTCTGTTTTTCATGAGGATTCTAGAATGTCCAATAATTTTGTGAAATTCATCTGTTTAGGTCCCGAACTGCCACATACGCGATTTGGGCTAATTTGAGGTCAAAAGAATAAAAGTTTTGTCACTGTCTCGGAATCGGGTGAAAAACCCACCTATCCACTCCATTTTTCATGAGGATTCTAGAATGTCCTATAATTTTAGAAAATTCATCCGTTATGGTCCCGAACTGCCACATACGCGATTTGGGCTAATTTGGGATTAAAAGAAAGAAAGTTTTGTCACTGTCTCGGAATGGGGTGAAAGCCCACCACCTATCCACTCCATTTGTCATGAGGATTCTAGAATGTCCAGTAATTTGGTGAAATTCATCTGTTTGGGTCCCGAACTACCACATACGCTATTTGGGCAAATTTGAGGTCAAAAGAATGAAAGTTTGGTCACTGTCTCGGAAAGGGGTGAAAGCGAACCTATCCACTCCATTTTTCATTAGGATTCTAGAATGTCCAATAATTTTTTGAAATTCATCTGTTTGGGTCCCAAACTGCCACATACTCGATTTGGGCTAATTTGAGGTCAAAAGAATGAAAGTTTTGTCACTGTCTCGGAATGATGTGAAAACCCACCCATCCACTCTGTTTTTCATAAGAATTCTAGAATGTCCAATAATTTTGTTAAATTCATCTATTTGGGTATCGAACAGCCACATCGCGATTTGGGCTAATTTGAGATCAAAAGAATGAAAGTTTTGTCACTGTCTCGGAATGGGGTGAAAGCCCACCACCTATCCACTCCATTTGTCAAGAGGATTCTAGAATGTCTAATAATTTTTTGAAATTCATCTGTTTGGGTCCCGAACTGCCACATACGCGATTTGGGCTAATTTGAGGTCAAAAGAATGAAAATTTTGTCACTGTCTCGGAATCGGGTGAAAACCCACCCATCCACTCCGTTTTTCATAAGGATTCTAGAATGTCTATTAATTTTGTTAAATTCATCTATTTGGGTAGCGAACAGCCACATCGCGATTTGGGCTTATTTGAGGTCAAAAGAATGAAAGTTTGGTCACTGTCTCGGAATGGGTTGAAAACCCACCAATCCACTCCATTTTTCATGAGGATTTTATAATGTCCTATAATTTTGTTAAATTCATCTGTTTAGGTCCCGAACTGCCACATACGCCATTTGGGCTAATTTGAGGTCAAAAGATTGAATGTTTTGTCACCGTCTCGGAATGGGGTGAAAGCCCACCACCTATGCACTCCATTTTTCATGAGGGTTCTAGAATGTCCAATAATTTTTTGAAATTCATCTGTTTAGGTCCCGAACTGTCACATACGCGATTTGGGCTAATTTGAGGTCAAAAAAATGAAAGTTTTGTCACTGTCTCGGAATGGGGTGAAAGCCCACCATCTATCCACTCCATTTGTCATGAGGATTCTAGAATGTCCAATAATTTTGTGAAATTCATCTTTTGGGTCCCGAACTGCCACATACGCTATTTGGGCTAATTTGAGGTCAAAAGAATGAAAGTTTGGTCACTGTCTCGGAATGGGGTGAAAGCCCACCTATCCACTCCATTTTTCATGAGGATTCTAGAATGTCCAATAATTTTGTGAAATTCATCTGTTTGAGTCCCAAACTGCCACATACGCGATTTGGGCAAATTTGAGGTCAAAAAAATGAAAGTTTGGTCACAGTCTCGGAATGGGGTGAAAGCCCACCACCTATCCACTCCATTTTTCATGAGGATTCTAGAATGTCCAGTAATTTTGTGAAATTCATCTGTTTGGGTCCCGAACTGCCACATACGCTAATTGGGCTAATTTGAGGTCAAAAGAATGAAAGTTTGGTCACTGTCTCGGAAAGAGGCGAAAGCCCACATATCCACTCCATTTTTCATGAGGATTCTAGAATGTCCAATAACTTTGTGAAATTCATCTGTTTAGGTCCCGAACTGCCACATACGCGATTTGGGCTAATTTGAGGTCAAAAGAATGAAAGTTTTGTCACTGTCTCGGAATGGGGTGAAAACCCACCCATCCACTCCATTTTTTATGAGGATTCTAGAATGTCCAATAATTTTGTTAAATTCATCTGTTTGGGTACCGAACAGCCACATCGCGATTTGGGCTTATTTGAGGTCAAAAGAATGAAAGTTTGGTCACTGTCTCGGAATGGGTTGAAAACCACCTATCCACTCCATTTTTCATGAGGATTCTAGAATGTCCAGTAATTTTGTGAAATTCATCTGTTTGGGTCCCGAACTGCCACATACGCTAATTGGGCTAATTTGAGGTCAAAAGAATGAAAGTTTGGTCACTGTCTCGGAAAGAGGCGAAAGCCCACATATCCACTCCATTTTTCATAAGGATTCTAGAATGTCCAATAACTTTGTGAAATTCATCTGTTTAGGTCCCGAACTGCCACATACGCGATTTGGGCTAATTTGAGGTCAAAAGAATGAAAGTTTTGTCACTGTCTCGGAATGGGGTGAAAACCCACCCATCCACTCCATTTTTTATGAGGATTCTAGAATGTCCAATAATTTTGTTAAATTCATCTGTTTGGGTACCGAACAGCCACATCGCGATTTGGGCTTATTTGAGGTCAAAAGAATGAAAGTTTGGTCACTGTCTCGGAATGGGTTGAAAACCCACCTATCCACTCCATTTTTCATGAGGATTTTATAATGTCCTATAATTTTGTTAAATTCATCTGTTTCGGTCCCGAACTGCCACAAACGCCATTTGGGCTAATTTGAGGTCAAAAGAATGAAAGTTTGGTCACTGTCTCAGAATGGGTTGAAAACCCACCTATCCACTCCATTTTTCATGAGGATTTTATAATGTCCTATAATTTTGTTAAATTCATCTGTTTCGTCCCGAACTGCCACAAACGCCATTTGGGCTAATTTGAGGTCAAAAGAATGAAAGTTTGGTCACTGTCTCGGAAAGGGGTGAAAGCCCACCTATCCACTCCATTTTTCATGAGGATTTTAGAATGTCCAATAATTTTGTGAAATTCATCTGTTTGTGTCCCGAACTGCCACATAGGCGATTTGGGCTCATTGGAGGTCAAAAGAATGAAAGTTTTGTCACTGTCTCGGAATGGGGTGAAAACCCTCCCATCCACTCCATTTCTCATGAGGATTCTAGAATGTCTAATAATTTTGTTAAATTTATCTGTTTGGGTACCAAACAGCCACATCGCGATTTGGGCTTATTTGAGGTCAGAAGAATGAAAGTTTGGTCACTGTCTCGGAATGGGTTGAAACCCACCTATCCACTCCATTTTTCATGAGGATTTTATAATGTCCTATAATTTTGTTAAATTCATCTGTTTAGGTCCCGAACTGCCACATACGCCATTTGGGCTAATTTGAGGTCAAAAGAATGAAAGTTTGGTCACTGTCTCGGAAAGGGGTGAAAGCCCACCTATCCACTCCATTTTTCATGAGGATTCTAGAATGTCCAATAATTTTGTGAAATTCATCTGTTTGGGTCCCGAACTGCCACATACGCGATTTGGGCTAATTTGAGGTCAAAAGAATGAAAGTTTTGTCACTGTCTCGGAATGGGGTGAAAACCCACCCATCCACTCCATTTTTCATGAGGATTCTAGAATGTCCAATAATTTTGTTAAATTCATCTGTTTGGGTACCGAACAGCCACATCGCGATTAGGGCTTATTTGAGGTCAAAAGAATGAAAGTTTGGTCACTGTCTCGGAATGGGTTGAAAACCCACCTATCCACTCCATTTTTCATGAGGATTTTATAATGTCCTATAATTTTGTTAAATTCATCTGTTTCGTCCCGAACTGCCACAAACGCCATTTGGGCTAATTTGAGGTCAAAAGAATGAAAGTTTGGTCACTGTCTCGGAAAGGGGTGAAAGCCCACCTATCCACTCCATTTTTCATGAGGATTTTAGAATGTCCAATAATTTTGTGAAATTCATCTGTTTGTGTCCCGAACTGCCACATAGGCGATTTGGGCTCATTTGAGGTCAAAAGAATGAAAGTTTTGTCACTGTCTCGGAATGGGGTGAAAACCCTCCCATCCACTCCATTTCTCATGAGGATTCTAGAATGTCTAATAATTTTGTTAAATTTATCTGTTTGGGTACTGAACATCCACATCGCGATTTGGGCTTATTTGAGGTCAGAAGAATGAAAGTTTGGTCACTGTCTCGGAATGGGTTGAAACCCACCTATCCACTCCATTTTTCATGAGGATTTTATAATGTCCTATAATTTTGTTAAATTCATCTGTTTAGGTCCCGAACTGCCACACACGCCATTTGGGCTAATTTGAGGTCAAAAGATTGAAAGTTTTTTCCTTGTATCGGAATGGGGTGAAAGCCCACCACCTATCCATTCCATTTTTCATGAGGATTCTAGAATGTCCAATAATTTTTTGAAATTCATCTGTTTAGTACCCGAACTGTCACATACTTGATTTGGGCTAATTTGAGGTCAAAAGAATGAAAGTTTTGTCACTGTCTCGGAATGGGGTGAAAGCCCACCATCTATCTACTCCATTTGTCATGAGGATTCTAGAATGTCCAATAATTTTGTGAAATTCATCTGTTTGGGTCCCGAACTGCCACATACGCCGTTTGGGCTAATTTGAGGTCAAAAGAATGAAAGTTTTGTCACTGTCTCGGAATGGGGTGAAAGCCCACCGATCCACTCCATTTTTCATGAGGATTCTAGAATGTCCAATAATTTTGTGAAATTCATCTGTTTGAGTCCCAAACTGCCACATACGAGATTTGGGCAAATTTGAGGTCAAAAGAATGAAAGTTTGGTCACTGTCTCGGAATGGGGTGAAAGCCCACAACCTATCCACTCCATTTTTCATGAGGATTCTAGAATGTCCAGTAATTTTGTGAAATTCATCTGTTTGGGTCCCGAACTGCTACATACGCTAATTGGGCTAATTTGAGGTCAAAAGAATGAAAGTTTGGTCACTGTCTCGGAAAGGGGCGAAAGCCCACTTATCCACTCCATTTTTCATGAGGATTCTAGAATGTCCAATAATTTTGTGAAATTCATTTGTTTGGGTCCCGAACTGCCACATACGCGATTTGGGCTAATTTGAGGTCAAAAGAATGAAAGTTTTGTCACTGTCTCGGAATGGGGTGAAAACCCACCCATTCACTCCATTTTTCATGAGGATTCTAGAATGTCCAATAATTTTGTTAAATTCATCTGTTTGGGTACCGAACAGCCACATCGCGATTAGGGCTTATTTGAGGTCAAAAGAATGAAAGTTTGGTCACAGTCTCGGAATGGGTTGAAACCCCACCTATTCAATCCAATTTTCTTGAGGATTTTATATTGTCCTATAATTTTTTTAGATTCATCTATTTAGGTCCTGAACTGCCACATACGCCATTTGGGCTAATTTGAGGTCAAAAGATTGAAAGTTTTGTCACTGTCTCGGAATGGGTTGAAACCGCACCTATCCACACCATTTTTCATGAGGATTTTATAATGTCCTATAATTTTGTTAAATTCATCTGTTTAGGTCCTGAACTGCCACATACGCCATTTGGGCTAATTTGAGGTCAAAAGATTGAAAGTTTTGTCACTGTCTCGGAATGGGGTGAAAGCCCACCAACTATGCACTCCATTTTTCATGAGGATTCTAGAATGTCCAGTAATTTTGTGAAATTCATCTGTTTGGGTCCAGAACTGCCACATACGCTATTTGGGCTAATTTGAGGTCAAAAGAATGAAAGTTTGGTCACTGTCTCGAAAAGGGGCGAAAGCCCACCTATCCACTCCATTTTTCATGAGGATTCTAGAATGTCCAATAATTTTGTGAAATTCATCTGTTTAGGTCGTGAACTGCCACATACGCGATTTGGGCTTATTTGAGGTCAAAAGAATGAAAGTTTTGTCACTGTCTCGGAATGGGGTGAAAACCCACCCATCCACTCCATTTTTCATGAGGATTCTAGAATGTCCAATAATTTTGTTAAATTCATCTGTTTAGGTACCGAACAGCCACATCGCGATTTGGGCTTATTTGAGGTCAAAAGAATGAAAGTTTGGTCACTATCTCGGAATGGGTTGAAAACCCACCTATCCACTCCATTTTTCATGAGGATTTTAAAATGTCCTATAATTTTGTTAAATTCATCTGTTTAGGTCCCGAACTGCCACATACGCCATTTGGGCTAATTTGAGGTCAAAAGAATGAAAGTTTGGTCACTGTCTCGGAAAGGGGTGAAAGCCCACCTATCCACTCCATTTTTCATGAGGATTCTAGAATGTCCAATAATTTTGTGAAATTCATCTGTTTGGGTCCCGAACTGCCACATACGCAATTTGGGCTAATTTGAGGTCAAAAGAATGAAAGTTTTGTCACTGTCTCGGAATGGGGTGAAAACCCACCCATGTACTCCATTTTTCATGAGGATTCTAGAATGTCCAATAATTTTGTTAAATTCATCTGTTTGGGTACCGAACAGCCACATACGCTATTTGGGCAAATTTGAGGTCAAAAGAATGAAAGTTTGGTCACTGTCTCGGAAAGGGGTGAAAGCGAACCTATCCACTCCATTTTTCATTAGGATTCTAGAATGTCCAATAATTTTTTGAAATTCATCTGTTTGGGTCCCAAACTGCCACATACTCGATTTGGGCTAATTTGAGGTCAAAAGAATGAAAGTTTTGTCACTGTCTCGGAATGATGTGAAAACCCACCCATCCACTCTGTTTTTCATAAGAATTCTAGAATGTCCAATAATTTTGTTAAATTCATCTATTTGGGTATCGAACAGCCACATCGCGATTTGGGCTAATTTGAGATCAAAAGAATGAAAGTTTTGTCACTGTCTCGGAATGGGGTGAAAGCCCACCACCTATCCACTCCATTTGTCAAGAGGATTCTAGAATGTCCAATAATTTTATGAAATTCATCTGTTTGGGTCCCGAACTGCCACATACGCGATTTGGGCTAATTTGAGGTCAAAAGAATGAAAATTTTGTCACTGTCTCGGAATGGGGTGAAAACCCACCCATCCACTCCGTTTTTCATAAGGATTCTAGAATGTCTATTAATTTTGTTAAATTCATCTATTTGGGTAGCGAACAGCCACATCGCGATTTGGGCTTATTTGAGGTCAAAAGAATGAAAGTTTGGTCACTGTCTCGGAATGGGTTGAAAACCCACCTATCCACTCCATTTTTCATGAGGATTTTATAATGTCCTATAATTTTGTTAAATTCATCTGTTTAGGTCCCGAACTGCCACATACGCCATTTGGGCTAATTTGAGGTCAAAAGATTGAATGTTTTGTCACTGTCTCGGAATGGGGTGAAAGCCCACCACCTATGCACTCCATTTTTCATGAGGGTTCTAGAATGTCCAATAATTTTTTGAAATTCATCTGTTTAGGTCCCGAACTGTCACATACGCGATTTGGGCTAATTTGAGGTCAAAAAAATGAAAGTTTTGTCACTGTCTCGGAATGGGGTGAAAGCCCACCATCTATCCACTCCATTTGTCATGAGGATTCTAGAATGTCCAATAATTTTGTGAAATTCAACTTTTGGGTCCCGAACTGCCACATACGCTATTTGGGCTAATTTGAGGTCAAAAGAATGAAAGTTTGGTCACTGTCTCGGAATGGGGTGAAAGCCCACCTATCCACTCCATTTTTCATGAGGATTCTAGAATGTCCAATAATTTTGTGAAATTCATCTCTTTGAGTCCCAAACTGCCACATACGCGATTTGGGCAAATTTGAGGTCAAAAGAATGAAAGTTTGGTCACAGTCTCGGAATGGGGTGAAAGCCCACCACCTATCCACTCCATTTTTCATGAGGATTCTAGAATGTCCAGTAATTTTGTGAAATTCATCTGTTTGGGTCCCGAACTGCCACATACGCTAATTGGGCTAATTTGAGGTCAAAAGAATGAAAGTTTGGTCACTGTCTCGGAAAGAGGCGAAAGCCCACATATCCACTCCATTTTTCATGAGGATTCTAGAATGTCCAATAACTTTGTGAAATTCATCTGTTTAGGTCCTGAACTGCCACATACGCGATTTGGGCTAATTTGAGGTCAAAAGAATGAAAGTTTTGTCACTGTCTCGGAATGGGGTGAAAACCCACCCATCCACGCCATTTTTTATGAGGATTCTAGAATGTCCAATAATTTTGTTAAATTCATCTGTTTGGGTACCGAACAGCCACATCGCGATTTGGGCTTATTTGAGGTCAAAAGAATGAAAGTTTGGTCACTGTCTCGGAATGGGTTGAAAACCCACCTATCCACTCCATTTTTCATGAGGATTTTATAATGTCCTATAATTTTGTTAAATTAATCTGTTTCGGTCCCGAACTGCCACAAACGCCATTTGGGCTAATTTGAGGTCAAAAGAATGAAAGTTTGGTCACTGTCTCGGAATGGGTTGAAAACCCACCTATCCACTCCATTTTTCATGAGGATTTTATAATGTCCTATAATTTTGTTAAATTCATCTGTTTAGGTCCCGAACTGCCACATACGCCATTTGGGCTAATTTGAGGTCAAAAGAATGAAAGTTTGGTCACTGTCTCGGAAAGGGGTGAAAGCCCACCTATCCACTCCATTTTTCATGAGGATTCTAGAATGTCCAATAATTTTGTGAAATTCATCTGTTTGGGTCCCGAACTGCCACATACGCGATTTGGGCTAATTTGAGGTCAAAAGAATGAAAGTTTTGTCACTGTCTCGGAATGGGGTGAAAACCCACCCATCCACTCCATTTTTCATGAGGATTCTAGAATGTCCAATAATTTTGTGAAATTCATCTGTTTGGGTCCCGAACTGCCACATACGCAATTTGGGCTAATTTGAGGTCAAAAGAATGAAAGTTTGGTCACTGTCTCGGAATGGGGTGAAAGCCCACCTATCCACTCCATTTTTCATGAGGATTCTAGAATGTCCAATAATTTTGTGAAATTCATCTCTTTGAGTCCCAAACTGCCACATACGCGATTTGGGCAAATTTGAGGTCAAAAGAATGAAAGTTTGGTCACAGTCTCGGAATGGGGTGAAAGCCCACCACCTATCCACTCCATTTTTCATGAGGATTCTAGAATGTCCAGTAATTTTGTGAAATTCATCTGTTTGGGTCCCGAACTGCCACATACGCTAATTGGGCTAATTTGAGGTCAAAAGAATGAAAGTTTGGTCACTGTCTCGGAAAGAGGCGAAAGCCCACATATCCACTCCATTTTTCATGAGGATTCTAGAATGTCCAATAACTTTGTGAAATTCATCTGTTTAGGTCCCGAACTGCCACATACGCGATTTGGGCTAATTTGAGGTCAAAAGAATGAAAGTTTTGTCACTGTCTCGGAATGGGGTGAAAACCCACCCATCCACGCCATTTTTTATGAGGATTCTAGAATGTCCAATAATTTTGTTAAATTCATCTGTTTGGGTACCGAACAGCCACATCGCGATTTGGGCTTATTTGAGGTCAAAAGAATGAAAGTTTGGTCACTGTCTCGGAATGGGTTGAAAACCCACCTATCCACTCCATTTTTCATGAGGATTTTATAATGTCCTATAATTTTGTTAAATTAATCTGTTTCGGTCCCGAACTGCCACAAACGCCATTTGGGCTAATTTGAGGTCAAAAGAATGAAAGTTTGGTCACTGTCTCGGAATGGGTTGAAAACCCACCTATCCACTCCATTTTTCATGAGGATTTTATAATGTCCTATAATTTTGTTAAATTCATCTGTTTAGGTCCCGAACTGCCACATACGCCATTTGGGCTAATTTGAGGTCAAAAGAATGAAAGTTTGGTCACTGTCTCGGAAAGGGGTGAAAGCCCACCTAACCACTCCATTTTTCATGAGGATTCTAGAATGTCCAATAATTTTGTGAAATTCATCTGTTTGGGTCCCGAACTGCCACATACGCGATTTGGGCTAATTTGAGGTCAAAAGAATGAAAGTTTTGTCACTGTCTCGGAATGGGGTGAAAACCCACCCATCCACTCCATTTTTCATGAGGATTCTAGAATGTCCAATAATTTTGTGAAATTCATCTGTTTGGGTCCCGAACTGCCACATACGCAATTTGGGCTAATTTGAGGTCAAAAGAATGAAAGTTTTGTCACTGTCTCAGAATGGGGTGAAAACCCACCCATGTACTCCATTTTTCATGAGGATTCTAGAATGTCCAATAATTTTGTTAAATTCATCTGTTTGGGTACCGAACAGCCACATACGCTATTTGGGCAAATTTGAGGTCAAAAGAATGAAAGTTTGGTCACTGTCTCGGAAAGGGGTGAAAGCGAACCTATCCACTCCATGTTTCATTAGGATTCTAGAATGTCCAATAATTTTTTGAAATTCATCTGTTTGGGTCCCAAACTGCCACATACTCGATTTGGGCTAATTTGAGGTCAAAAGAATGAAAGTTTTGTCACTGTCTCGGAATGATGTGAAAACCCACCCATCCACTCTGTTTTTCATAAGAATTCTAGAATGTCCAATAATTTTGTTAAATTCATCTATTTGGGTATCGAACAGCCACATCGCGATTTGGGCTAATTTGAGATCAAAAGAATGAAAGTTTTGTCACTGTCTCGGAATGGGGTGAAAGCCCACCACCTATCCACTCCATTTGTCATGAGGATTCTAGAATGTCCAATAATTTTGTGAAATTCATCTGTTTGGGTCCCGAACTGCCACATACGCGATTTGGGCTAATTTGAGGTCAAAAGAATGAAAATTTTGTCACTGTCTCGGAATGGGGTGAAAACCCACCCATCCACTCCGTTTTTCATAAGGATTCTAGAATGTCTATTAATTTTGTTAAATTCATCTATTTGGGTAGCGAACAGCCACATCGCGATTTGGGCTTATTTGAGGTCAAAAGAATGAAAGTTTGGTCATTGTCTCGGAATGGGTTGAAAACCCACCTATCCACTCCATTTTTCATGAGGATTTTATAATGTCCTATAATTTTGTTAAATTCATCTGTTTAGGTCCCGAACTGCCACATACGCCATTTGGGCTAATTTGAGGTCAAAAGATTGAATGTTTTGTCACTGTCTCGGAATGGGGTGAAAGCCCACCACCTATGCACTCCATTTTTCATGAGGGTTCTAGAATGTCCAATAATTTTTTGAAATTCATCTGTTTAGGTCCCGAACTGTCACATACGCGATTTGGGCTAATTTGAAGTCAAAAAAATGAAAGTTTTGTCACTGTCTCGGAATGGGGTGAAAGCCCACCATCTATCCACTCCATTTGTCATGAGGATTCTAGAATGTCCAATAATTTTGTGAAATTCATCTTTTGGGTCCCGAACTGCCACATACGCTATTTGGGCTAATTTGAGGTCAAAAGAATGAAAGTTTGGTCACTGTCTCGGAATGGGGTGAAAGCCCACCTATCCACTCCATTTTTCATGAGGATTCTAGAATGTCCAATAATTTTGTGAAATTCATCTGTTTGAGTCCCAAACTGCCACATACGCGATTTGGGCAAATTTGAGGTCAAAAGAATGAAAGTTTGGTCACAGTCTCGGAATGGGGTGAAAGCCCACCACCTATCCACTCCATTTTTCATGAGGATTCTAGAATGTCCAGTAATTTTGTGAAATTCATCTGTTTGGGTCCCGAACTGCCACATACGCTAATTGGGCTAATTTGAGGTCAAAAGAATGAAAGTTTGGTCACTGTCTCGGAATGGGGTGAAAACCAACCCATCCACGCCATTTTTTATGAGGATTCTAGAATGTCCAATAATTTTGTTAAATTCATCTGTTTGGGTACCGAACAGCCACATCGCGATTTGGGCTTATTTGAGGTCAAAAGAATGAAAGTTTGGTCACTGTCTCGGAATGGGTTGAAAACCCACCCATCCACTCCATTTTTCATGAGGATTTTATAATGTCCTATAATTTTGTTAAATTAATCTGTTTCGGTCCCGAACTGCCACAAACGCCATTTGGGCTAATTTGAGGTCAAAAGAATGAAAGTTTGGTCACTGTCTCGGAATGGGTTGAAAACCCACCCATCCACTCCATTTTTCATGAGGATTTTATAATGTCCTATAATTTTGTTAAATTCATCTGTTTAGGTCCCGAACTGCCACACACGCCATTTGGGCTAATTTGAGGTCAAAAGATTGAAAGTTTTGTCCTTGTCTCGGAATGAGGTGAAAGCCCACCACCTATCCACTCCATTTTTCATGAGGATTCTAGAATGTCCAATAATTTTTTGAAATTCATCTGTTTAGTACCCGAACTGTCACATACGCGATTTGGGCTAATTTGAGGTCAAAAGAATGAAAGTTTTGTCACTGTCTCGGAATGGGGTGAAAGCCCACCATCTATCTACTCCATTTGTCATGAGGATTCTAGAATGTCCAATAATTTTGTGAAATTCATCTGTTTGGGTCCCGAACTGGCACATACGCCGTTTGGGCTAATTTGAGGTCAAAAGAATGAAAGTTTTGTCACTGTCTCGGAATGGGGTGAAAGCCCACCGATCCACTCCATTTTTCATGAGGATTCTAGAATGTCCAATAATTTTGTGAAATTCATCTGTTTGAGTCCCAAACTGCCACATACGCGATTTGGGCAAATTTGAGGTCAAAAGAATGAAAGTTTGGTCACTGTCTCGGAATGGGGTGAAAGCCCACAACCTATCCACTCCATTTTTCATGAGGATTCTAGAATGTCCAGTAATTTTGTGAAATTCATCTGTTTGGGTCCCGAACTGCTACATACGCTAATTGGGCTAATTTGAGGTCAAAAGAATGAAAGTTTGGTCACTGTCTCGGAAAGGGGCGAAAGCCCACCTATCCACTCCATTTTTCATGAGGATTCTAGAATGTCCAATAATTTTGTGAAATTCATCTGTTTGGGTCCCGAACTGCCACATACGCGATTTGGGCTAATTTGAGGTTAAAAGAATGAAAGTTGTCACTGTCTCAGAATGGGGTGAAAACCCACCCATCCACTCCATTTTTCATGAGGATTCTAGAATGTCCAATAATTTTGTTAAATTCATCTGTTTGGGTACCGAACAGCCACATCGCGATTTGGGCTTATTTGAGGTCAAAAGAATGAAAGTTTGGTCACTGTCTCGGAATAGGTTGAAAACCCACCTATCCACTCCATTTGTCATGAGGATTTTAAAATGTCCTATAATTTTGTTAAATTCATCTGTTTAGGTCCCGAACTGCCACATACGCCATTTGGGCTAATTTGAGGTCAAAAGAATGAAAGTTTGGTCACTGGCTCGGAAAGGGGTGAAAGCCCACCTATCCATTCCATTTTTCATGAGGATTCTAGAATGTCCAATAATTTTGTGAAATTCATCTGTTTGGGTCCCGAACTGCCACATACGCGATTTGGGCTAATTTGAGGTCAAAAGAATGAAAGTTTTGTCACTGTCTCGGAATGGGGTGAAAACCCACCCATTCACTCCATTTTTCATGAGGATTCTAGAATGTCCAATAATTTTGTTAAATTCATCTGTTTGGGTACCGAACAGCCACATCGCGATTAGGGCTTATTTGAGGTCAAAAGAATGAAAGTTTGGTCACAGTCTCGGAATGGGTTGAAACCCCACCTATTCAATCCAATTTTCTTGAGGATTTTATATTGTCCTATAATTTTTTTAAATTCATCTATTTAGGTCCTGAACTGCCACATACGACATTTGGGCTAATTTGAGGTCAAAAGATTGAAAGTTTTGTCACTGTCTCGGAATGGGTTGAAACCCCACCTATCCACTCCATTTTTCATGAGGATTTTATAATGTCCTATAATTTTGTTAAATTCATCTGTTTAGGTCCTGAACTGCCACATACGCCATTTGGGCTAATTTGAGGTCAAAAGATTGAAAGTTTTGTCACTGTCTCGGAATGGGGTGAAAGCCCACCAACTATGCACTCCATTTTTCATGAGGATTCTAGAATGTCCAGTAATTTTGTGAAATTCATCTGTTTGGGTCCAGAACTGCCACATACGCTATTTGGGCTAATTTGAGGTCAAAAGAATGAAAGTTTGGTCACTGTCTCGAAAAGGGGCGAAAGCCCACCTATCCACTCCATTTTTCATGAGGCTTCTAGAATGTCCAATAATTTTGTGAAATTCATCTGTTTAGGTCCTGAACTGCCACATACGCGATTTGGGCTAATTTGAGGTCAAAAGAATGAAAGTTTTGTCACTGTCTCGGAATGGGGTGAAAACCCACCCATCCACTCCATTTTTCATGAGGATTCTAGAATGTCCAATAATTTTGTTAAATTCATCTGTTTAGCTACCGAACAGCCACATCGCGATTTGGGCTTATTTGAGGTCAAAAGAATGAAAGTTTGGTCACTATCTCGGAATGGGTTGAAAACCCACCTATCCACTCCATTTTTCATGAGGATTTTAAAATGTCCTATAATTTTGTTAAATTCATCTGTTTAGGTCCCGAACTGCCACATACGCCATTTGGGCTAATTTGAGGTCAAAAGAATGAAAGTTTGGTCACTGTCTCGGAAAGGGGTGAAAGACCACCTATCCACTCCATTTTTCATGAGGATTCTAGAATGTCCAATAATTTTGTGAAATTCATCTGTTTGGGTCCCGAACTGCCACATACGCAATTTGGGCTAATTTGAGGTCAAAAGAATAAAGTTTTGTCACTGTCTCGGAATGGGGTGAAAACCCACCCATGTACTCCATTTTTCATGAGGATTCTAGAATGTCCAATAATTTTGTTAAATTCATCTGTTTGGGTACCGAACAGCCACATCGCGATTTGGTCTTATTTGAGGTCAAAAGAATGAAAGTTTGGTCACTGTCTCGGAATTGGTTGAAACCCCACCTATCCAATCCATTTTTCATGAGGATTTTATAATGTCAAATAATTTTATGAAATTCATCTGTTTGGGTCCCGAACTGCCACATACGCGATTTGGGCTAATTTGAGGTCAAAAGAATGAAAGTTTTGTCACTGTCTCGGAATGGGGTGAAAACCCACCCATCCACTCCATTTTTCATGAGGATTCTAGAATGTCCAATAATTTTGTTAAATTCATCTGTTTAAGTACCGAACAGCCACATCGCGATTTGGGCTTATTTGAGGTCAAAAGAATGAAAGTTTGGTCACTATCTCGGAATGGGTTGAAAACCCACCTATCCACTCCATTTTTCATGAGGATTTTAAAATGTCCTATAATTTTGTTAAATTCATCTGTTTAGGTCCCGAACTGCCACATACGCTAATTGGGCTAATTTGAGGTCAAAAGAATGAAAGTTTGGTCACTGTCTCGGAAAGGGGCGAAAGCCCACCTATCCACTCCATTTTTCATGAGGATTCTAGAATGTCCAATAATTTTGTGAAATTCATCTGTTTGGGTCCCGAACTGCCACATACGCGATTTGGGCTAATTTGAGGTCAAAAGAATGAAAGTTGTCACTGTCTCGGAATGGGGTGAAAACCCACCCATCCACTCCATTTTTCATGAGGATTCTAGAATGTCCAATAATTTTGTTAAATTCATCTGTTTGGGTACCGAACAGCCACATCGCGATTTGGGCTTATTTGAGGTCAAAAGAATGAAAGTTTTGTCACTGTCTCGGAATGGGGTGAAAGCCCACCACCTATCCACTCCATTTTTCATGAGGATTCTAGAATGTCCAATAATTTTTTGAAATTCATCTGTTTAGTACCCGAACTGTCACATACGCAATTTGGGCTAATTTGAGGTCAAAAGAATGAAAGTTTTGTCACTGTCTCGGAATGGGGTGAAAGCCCACCATCTATCTACTCCATTTGTCATGAGGATTCTAGAATGTCCAATAATTTTGTGAAATTCATCTGTTTGGGTCCCGAACTGCCACATACGCCGTTTGGGCTAATTTGAGGTCAAAAGAATGAAAGTTTTGTCACTGTCTCGGAATGGGGTGAAAGCCCACCGATCCACTCCATTTTTCATGAGGATTCTAGAATGTCCAATAATTTTGTGAAATTCATCTGTTTGAGTCCCAAACTGCCACATACGCGATTTGGGCAAATTTGAGGTCAAAAGAATGAAAGTTTTTTCACTGTCTCGGAATGGGGTGAAAGCCCACCACCTATCCACTCCATTTTTCATGAGGATTCTAGAATGTCTAGTAATTTTGTGAAATTCATCTGTTTGGGTCCCGAACTGCTACATACGCTAATTGGGCTAATTTGAGGTCAAAAGAATAAAGTTTTGTCACTGTCTCGGAATGGGGTGAAAACCCACCCATGTACTCCATTTTTCATGAGGATTCTAGAATGTCCAATAATTTTGTTAAATTCATCTGTTTGGGTACCGAACAGCCACATCGCGATTTGGTCTTATTTGAGGTCAAAAGAATGAAAGTTTGGTCACTGTCTCGGAATTGGTTGAAACCCCACCTATCCAATCCATTTTTCATGAGGATTTTATAATGTCAAATAATTTTATGAAATTCATCTGTTTGGGTCCCGAACTGCCACATACGCGATTTGGGCTAATTTGAGGTCAAAAGAATGAAAGTTTTGTCACTGTCTCGGAATGGGGTGAAAACCCACCCATCCACTCCATTTTTCATGAGGATTCTAGAATGTCCAATAATTTTGTTAAATTCATCTGTTTAAGTACCGAACAGCCACATCGCGATTTGGGCTTATTTGAGGTCAAAAGAATGAAAGTTTGGTCACTATCTCGGAATGGGTTGAAAACCCACCTATCCACTCCATTTTTCATGAGGATTTCAAAATGTCCTATAATTTTGTTAAATTCATCTGTTTAGGTCCCGAACTGCCACATACGCTAATTGGGCTAATTTGAGGTCAAAAGAATGAAAGTTTGGACACTGTCTCGGAAAGGGGCGAAAGCCCACCTATCCACTCCATTTTTCATGAGGATTCTAGAATGTCCAATAATTTTGTGAAATTCATCTGTTTGGGTCCCGAACTGCCACATACGCGATTTGGGCTAATTTGAGGTCAAAAGAATGAAAGTTGTCACTGTCTCGGAATGGGGTGAAAACCCACCCATCCACTCCATTTTTCATGAGGATTCTAGAATGTCCAATAATTTTTTTAAATTCATCTGTTTGGGTACCGAACAGCCACATCGCGATTTGGGCTTATTTGAGGTCAAAAGAATGAAAGTTTTGTCACTGTCTCGGAATGGGGTGAAAGCCCACCACCTATCCACTCCATTTTTCATGAGGATTCTAGAATGTCCAATAATTTTTTGAAATTCATCTGTTTAGTACCCGAACTGTCACATACGCAATTTGGGCTAATTTGAGGTCAAAAGAATGAAAGTTTTGTCACTGTCTCGGAATGGGGTGAAAGCCCACCATCTATCTACTCCATTTGTCATGAGGATTCTAGAATGTCCAATAATTTTGTGAAATTCATCTGTTTGGGTCCCGAACTGCCACATACGCCGTTTGGGCTAATTTGAGGTCAAAAGAATGAAAGTTTTGTCACTGTCTCGGAATGGGGTGAAAGCCCACCGATCCACTCCATTTTTCATGAGGATTCTAGAATGTCCAATAATTTTGTGAAATTCATCTGTTTGAGTCCCAAACTGCCACATACGCGATTTGGGCAAATTTGAGGTCAAAAGAATGAAAGTTTTTTCACTGTCTCGGAATGGGGTGAAAGCCCACCACCTATCCACTCCATTTTTCATGAGGATTCTAGAATGTCTAGTAATTTTGTGAAATTCATCTGTTTGGGTCCCGAACTGCTACATACGCTAATTGGGCTAATTTGAGGTCAAAAGAATGAAAGTTTGGTCACTGTCTCGGAAAGGGGCGAAAGCCCACCTATCCACTCCATTTTTCATGAGGATTCTAGAATGTCCAATAATTTTGTGAAATTCATCTGTTTGGGTCCCGAACTGCCACATACGCGATTTGGGCTAATTTGAGGTCAAAAGAATGAAAGTTGTCACTGTCTCGGAATGGGGTGAAAACCCACCCATCCACTCTATTTTTCATGAGGATTCTAGAATGTCCAATAATTTTGTTAAATTCATCTGTTTGGGTACCGAACAGCCACATCGCGATTTGGTCTTATTTGAGGTCAAAAGAATGAAAGTTTGGTCACTGTCTCGGAATTGGTTGAAACCCCACCTATCCAATCCATTTTTCATGAGGATTTTATAATGTCCAATAATTTTATGAAATTCATCTGTTTGGGTCCCGAACTGCCACATACGCGATTTGGGCTAATTTGAGGTCAAAAGAATGAAAGTTTTGTCACTGTCTCGGAATGGGGTGAAATCCTACCCATCCACTCCATTTTTCATGAGGATTCTAGAATGTCCAAGAATTTTGTTAAATTCATCTGTTTAGGTACCGAACAGCCACATCGCGATTTGGGCTTATTTGAGGTCAAAAGAATGAAAGTTTGGTCACTATCTCGGAATGGGTTGAAAACCCACCTATCCAGTCCATTTTTCATGAGGATTTTAAAATGTCCTATAATTTTGTTAAATTCATTTGTTTAGGTCCCGAACTGCCACATACGCCGTTTGGGCTAATTTGAGGTCAAAAGAATGAAAGTTTTGTCACTGTCTCGGAATGGGGTGAAAGCCCACCGATCCACTCCATTTTTCATGAGGATTCTAGAATGTCCAATAATTTTGTGAAATTCATCTGTTTGTGTCCCAAACTGCCACATACGCGATTTGGGGAAATTTGAGGTCAAAAGAATGAAAGTTTGGTCACTGTCTCGGAATGGGGTGAAAGCGCACCACCTATCTACTCCATTTTTCATGAGGATTCTAGAATGTCCAGTAATTTTGTGAAATTCATCTGTTTGGGTCCCGAACTGCTACATACGCTAATTGGGCTAATTTGAGGTCAAAAGAATGAAGGTTTGGTCACTGTCTCGGAAAGGGGCGAAAGCCCACCTATCCACTCCATTTTTCATGAGGATTCTAGAATGTCCAATAATTTTGTGAAATTCATCTGTTTGGGTCCCGAACTGCCACATACGCGATTTGGGCTAATTTGAGGTCAAAAGAATGAAAGTTGTCACTGTCTCGGAATGGGGTGAAAACCCACCCATCCACTCCATTTTTCATGAGGATTCTAGAATGTCCAATAATTTTGTTAAATTCATCTGTTTGGGTACCGAACAGCCACATCGCGATTTGGGCTTATTTGAGGTCAAAAGAATGAAAGTTTTGTCACTGTCTCGGAATGGGGTGAAAGCCCACCACCTATCCACTCCATTTTTCATGAGGATTCTAGAATGTCCAATAATTTTTTGAAATTCATCTCTTTAGTACCCGAACTGTCACATACGCGATTTGGGCTAATTTGAGGTCAAAAGAATGAAAGTTTTGTCACTGTCTCGGAATGGGGTGAAAGCCCACCATCTATCTACTCCATTTGTCATGAGGATTCTCGAATGTCCAATAATTTTGTGAAATTCATCTGTTTGGGTCCCGAACTGCCACATACGCCGTTTGGGCTAATTTGAGGTCAAAAGAATGAAAGTTTGGTCACTGTCTCGAAAAGGGGCGAAAGCCCACCTATCCACTCCATTTTTCATGAGGCTTCTAGAATGTCCAATAATTTTGTGAAATTCATCTGTTTAGGTCCTGAACTGCCACATACGCGATTTGGGCTAATTTGAGGTCAAAAGAATGAAAGTTTTGTCACTGTCTCGGAATGGGGTGAAAACCCACCCATCCACTCCATTTTTCATGAGGATTCTAGAATGTCCAATAATTTTGTTAAATTCATCTGTTTAGGTACCGAACAGCCACATCACGATTTGGGCTTATTTGAGGTCAAAAGAATGAAAGTTTGGTCACTATCTCGGAATGGGTTGAAAACCCACCTATCCACTCCATTTTTCATGAGGATTTTAAAATGTCCTATAATTTTGTTAAATTCATCTGTTTAGGTCCCGAACTGCCACATACGCCATTTGGGCTAATTTGAGGTCAAAAGAATGAAAGTTTGGTCACTGTCTCGGAAAGGGGTGAAAGCCCACCTATCCACTCCATTTTTCATGAGGATTCTAGAATGTCCAATAATTTTGTGAAATTCATCTGTTTGGGTCCCGAACTGCCACATACGCAATTTGGGCTAATTTGAGGTCAAAAGAATAAAGTTTTGTCACTGTCTCGGAATGGGGTGAAAACCCACCCATGTACTCCATTTTTCATGAGGATTCTAGAATGTCCAATAATTTTGTTAAATTCATCTGTTTGGGTACCGAACAGCCACATCGCGATTTGGTCTTATTTGAGGTCAAAAGAATGAAAGTTTGGTCACTGTCTCGGAATTGGTTGAAACCCCACCTATCCAATCCATTTTTCATGAGGATTTTATAATGTCAAATAATTTTATGAAATTCATCTGTTTGGGTCCCGAACTGCCACATACGCGATTTGGGCTAATTTGAGGTCAAAAGAATGAAAGTTTTGTCACTGTCTCGGAATGGGGTGAAAACCCACCCATCCACTCCATTTTTCATGAGGATTCTAGAATGTCCAATAATTTTGTTAAATTCATCTGTTTAAGTACCGAACAGCCACATCGCGATTTGGGCTTATTTGAGGTCAAAAGAATGAAAGTTTGGTCACTATCTCGGAATGGGTTGAAAACCCACCTATCCACTCCATTTTTCATGAGGATTTTAAAATGTCCTATAATTTTGTTAAATTCATCTGTTTAGGTCCCGAACTGCCACATACGCTAATTGGGCTAATTTGAGGTCAAAAGAATGAAAGTTTGGTCACTGTCTCGGAAAGGGGCGAAAGCCCACCTATCCACTCCATTTTTCATGAGGATTCTAGAATGTCCAATAATTTTGTGAAATTCATCTGTTTGGGTCCCGAACTGCCACATACGCGATTTGGGCTAATTTGAGGTCAAAAGAATGAAAGTTGTCACTGTCTCGGAATGGGGTGAAAACCCACCCATCCACTCCATTTTTCATGAGGATTCTAGAATGTCCAATAATTTTGTTAAATTCATCTGTTTGGGTACCGAACAGCCACATCGCGATTTGGGCTTATTTGAGGTCAAAAGAATGAAAGTTTTGTCACTGTCTCGGAATGGGGTGAAAGCCCACCACCTATCCACTCCATTTTTCATGAGGATTCTAGAATGTCCAATAATTTTTTGAAATTCATCTGTTTAGTACCCGAACTGTCACATACGCAATTTGGGCTAATTTGAGGTCAAAAGAATGAAAGTTTTGTCACTGTCTCGGAATGGGGTGAAAGCCCACCATCTATCTACTCCATTTGTCATGAGGATTCTAGAATGTCCAATAATTTTGTGAAATTCATCTGTTTGGGTCCCGAACTGCCACATACGCCGTTTGGGCTAATTTGAGGTCAAAAGAATGAAAGTTTTGTCACTGTCTCGGAATGGGGTGAAAGCCCACCGATCCACTCCATTTTTCATGAGGATTCTAGAATGTCCAATAATTTTGTGAAATTCATCTGTTTGAGTCCCAAACTGCCACATACGCGATTTGGGCAAATTTGAGGTCAAAAGAATGAAAGTTTTTTCACTGTCTCGGAATGGGGTGAAAGCCCACCACCTATCCACTCCATTTTTCATGAGGATTCTAGAATGTCTAGTAATTTTGTGAAATTCATCTGTTTGGGTCCCGAACTGCTACATACGCTAATTGGGCTAATTTGAGGTCAAAAGAATGAAAGTTTGGTCACTGTCTCGGAAAGGGGCGAAAGCCCACCTATCCACTCCATTTTTCATGAGGATTCTAGAATGTCCAATAATTTTGTGAAATTCATCTGTTTGGGTCCCGAACTGCCACATACGCGATTTGGGCTAATTTGAGGTCAAAAGAATGAAAGTTGTCACTGTCTCGGAATGGGGTGAAAACCCACCCATCCACTCTATTTTTCATGAGGATTCTAGAATGTCCAATAATTTTGTTAAATTCATCTGTTTGGGTACCGAACAGCCACATCGCGATTTGGTCTTATTTGAGGTCAAAAGAATGAAAGTTTGGTCACTGTCTCGGAATTGGTTGAAACCCCACCTATCCAATCCATTTTTCATGAGGATTTTATAATGTCCGATAATTTTATGAAATTCATCTGTTTGGGTCCCGAACTGCCACATACGCGATTTGGGCTAATTTGAGGTCAAAAGAATGAAAGTTTTGTCACTGTCTCGGAATGGGGTGAAATCCTACCCATCCACTCCATTTTTCATGAGGATTCTAGAATGTCCAAGAATTTTGTTAAATTCATCTGTTTAGGTACCGAACAGCCACATCGCGATTTGGGCTTATTTGAGGTCAAAAGAATGAAAGTTTGGTCACTATCTCGGAATGGGTTGAAAACCCACCTATCCAGTCCATTTTTCATGAGGATTTTAAAATGTCCTATAATTTTGTTAAATTCATTTGTTTAGGTCCCGAACTGCCACATACGCCGTTTGGGCTAATTTGAGGTCAAAAGAATGAAAGTTTTGTCACTGTCTCGGAATGGGGTGAAAGCCCACCGATCCACTCCATTTTTCATGAGGATTCTAGAATGTCCAATAATTTTGTGAAATTCATCTGTTTGAGTCCCAAACTGCCACATACGCGATTTGGGGAAATTTGAGGTCAAAAGAATGAAAGTTTGGTCACTGTCTCGGAATGGGGTGAAAGCGCACCACCTATCTACTCCATTTTTTATGAGGATTCTAGAATGTCCAGTAATTTTGTGAAATTCATCTGTTTGGGTCCCGAACTGCTACATACGCTAATTGGGCTAATTTGAGGTCAAAAGAATGAAGGTTTGGTCACTGTCTCGGAAAGGGGCGAAAGCCCACCTATCCACTCCATTTTTCATGAGGATTCTAGAATGTCCAATAATTTTGTGAAATTCATCTGTTTGGGTCCCGAACTGCCACATACGCGATTTGGGCTAATTTGAGGTCAAAAGAATGAAAGTTGTCACTGTCTCGGAATGGGGTGAAAACCCACCCATCCACTCCATTTTTCATGAGGATTCTAGAATGTCCAATAATTTTGTTAAATTCATCTGTTTGGGTACCGAACAGCCACATCGCGATTTGGGCTTACTTGAGGTCAAAAGAATGAAAGTTTTGTCAATGTCTCGGAATGGGGTGAAAGCCCACCACCTATCCACTCCATTTTTCATGAGGATTCTAGAATGTCCAATAATTTTTTGAAATTCATCTGTTTAGTACCCGAACTGTCACATACGCGATTTGGGCTAATTTGAGGTCAAAAGAATGAAAGTTTTGTCACTGTCTCGGAATGGGGTGAAAGCCCACCATCTATCTACTCCATTTGTCATGAGGATTCTCGAATGTCCAATAATTTTGTGAAATTCATCTGTTTGGGTCCCGAACTGCCACATACGCCGTTTGGGCTAATTTGGGGTCAAAAGAATGAAAGTTTTGTCACTGTCTCAGAATGGGGTGAAAGCCCACCGATCCACTCCATTTTTCATGAGGATTCTAGAATGTCCAATAATTTTGTGAAATTCATCTGTTTGAGTCCCAAACTGCCACATACGCGATTTGGGGAAATTTGAGGTCAAAAGAATGAAAGTTTGGTCACTGTCTCGGATTGGGGTGAAAGCCCACCACCTATCCACTCCATTTTTCATGAGGATTCTAGAATGTCCAGTAATTTTGTGAAATTCATCTGTTTGGGTCCCGAACTGCTACATACGCTAATTGGGCTAATTTGAGGTCAAAAGAATGAAAGTTTGGTCACTGTCTCGGAAAGGGGCGAAAGCCCACCTATCCACTCCATTTTTCATGAGGATTCTAGAATGTCCAATAATTTTGTGAAATTCATCTGTTTGGGTCCCGAACTGCCACATACGCGATTTGGACTAATTTGAGGTCAAAAGAATGAAAGTGTCACTGTCTCAGAATGGGGTGAAAACCCACCCATCCACTCCATTTTTCATGAGGATTCTAGAATGTCCAATAATTTTGTTAAATTCATCTGTTTGGGTACCGAACAGCCACATCGCGATTTGGGCTTATTTGAGGTCAAAAGAATGAAAGTTTGGTCACTGTCTCGGAATGGGTTGAAACCCCACCTATTCAATCCATTTTCTTGAGGATTTTATATTGTCCTATAATTTTGTTAAATTCATCTATTTAGGTCCCGAACTGCCACATACGCCATTTGGGCTAATTTGAGGTCAAAAGATTGAAAGTTTTGTCACTGTCTCGGAATGGGTTGAAACCCCACCTATCCACTCCATTTTTCATGAGGATTTTATAATGTCCTATAATTTTGTTAAATTCATCTGTTTATGTCCTGAACTGACACATACGCCATTTGGGCTAATTTGAGGTCAAAAGATTGAAGTTTTGTCACTGTCTCGGAATGGGGTGAAAGCCCACCAACTATGCACTCCATTTTTCATGAGGATTCTAGAATGTCCAGTAATTTTGTGAAATTCATCTGTTTGGGTCCCGAACTGCTACATACGCTAATTGGGCTAATTTGAGGTCAAAAGAATGAAAGTTTGGTCACTGTCTCGGAAAGGGGCGAAAGCCCACCTATCCACTCCATTTTTCATGAGGATTCTAGAATGTCCAATAATTTTTTGAAATTCATCTGTTTGGGTCCCGAACTGCGACATACGCGATTTGGGCTAATTTGAGGTCAAAAGAATGAAAGTTGTCACTGTCTCGGAATGGGGTGAAAACCCACCCATCCACTCCATTTTTCATGAGGATTCTAGAATGTCCAATAATTTTGTTAAATTCATCTGTTTGGGTACCGAACAGCCACATCGCGATTTGGGCTTATTTGAGGTCAAAAGAATGAAAGTTTTGTCACTGTCTCGGAATGGGGTGAAAGCCCACCACCTATCCACTCCATTTTTCATGAGGATTCTAAAATGTCCAATAATTTTTTGAAATTCATCTGTTTAGTACCCGAACTGTCACATACGCGATTTGGGCTAATTTGAGGTCAAAAGAATGAAAGTTTTGTCACTGTCTCGGAATGGGGTGAAAGCCCACCATCTATCTACTCCATTTGTCATGAGGATTCTAGAATGTCCAATAATTTTGTGAAATTCATCTGTTTGGGTCCCGAACTGCCACATACGCCGTTTGGGCTAATTTGAGGTCAAAAGAATAAAAGTTTTGTCACTGTCTCGGAATGGGGTGAAAGCCCACCGATCCACTCCATTTTTCATGAGGATTCTAGAATGTCTAATAATTTTGTGAAATTCATCTGTTTGAGTCCCAAACTGCCACATACGCAATTTGGGCAAATTTGAGGTCAAAAGAATGAAAGTTTGGTCACTGTCTCGGAATGGGGTGAAAGCCCACCACCTATCCACTCCATTTTTCATGAGGATTCTAGAATGTCCAGTAATTTTGTGAAATTCATCTGTTTGGGTCCCGAACTGCTACATACGCTAATTGGGCTAATTTGAGGTCAAAAGAATGAAAGTTTGGTCACAGTCTCGGAAAGGGGTGAAAGCCCACCTATCCACTCTATTTTTCATGAGGATTCTAGAATGTCCAATAATTTTGTGAAATTCATCTGTTTGGGTCCCGAACTGCCACATACGCCGTTTGGGCTAATTTGAGGTCAAAAGAATGAAAGTTTTGTCACTGTCTCGGAATGGGGTGAAAGCCCACCGATCCACTCCATTTTTCATGAGGATTCTAGAATGTCTAATAATTTTGTGAAATTCATCTGTTTGAGTCCCAAACTGCCACATACGCGATTTGGGCAAATTTGAGGTCAAAAGAATGAAAGTTTGGTCACTGTCTCGGAATGGGGTGAAAGCCCACCACCTATCCACTCCATTTTTCATGAGGATTCTAGAATGTCCAGTAATTTTGTGAAATTCATCTGTTTGGGTCCCGAACTGCCACATACGCTAATTGGGCTAATTTGAGGTCAAAAGAATGAAAGTTTGGTCACTGTCTCGGAAAGGGGCGAAAGCCCACCTATCCACTCCATTTTTCATGAGGATTCTAGAATGTCCAATAATTTTGTGAAATTCATCTGTTTGGGTCCCGAACTGCCACATCGCGATTAGGGTTTATTTGAGGTCAAAAGAATGAAAGTTTGGTCACTGTCTCGGAATGGGTTGAAACCCCACCTATTCAATCCATTTTTCTTGAGGATTTTATATTGTCCTATAATTTTGTTAAATTCATCTATTTAGGTCCCGAACTGCCACATACGCCATTTGGGCTAATTTGAGGTCAAAAGATTGAAAGTTTTGTCACTGTCTCGGAATGGGTTGAAACCCCACCTATCCACTCCATTTTTCATGAGGATTTTATAATGTCCTATAATTTTGTTAAATTCATCTGTTTATGTCCTGAACTGACACATACGCCATTTGGGCTAATTTGAGGTCAAAAGATTGAAGTTTTGTCACTGTCTCGGAATGGGGTGAAAGCCCACCAACTATGCACTCCATTTTTCATGAGGATTCTAGAATGTCCAGTAATTTTGTGAAATTCATCTGTTTGGGTCCCGAACTGCTACATACGCTAATTGGGCTAATTTGAGGTCAAAAGAATGAAAGTTTGGTCACTGTCTCGGAAAGGGGCGAAAGCCCACCTATCCACTCCATTTTTCATGAGGATTCTAGAATGTCCAATAATTTTTTGAAATTCATCTGTTTGGGTCCCGAACTGCGACATACGCGATTTGGGCTAATTTGAGGTCAAAAGAATGAAAGTTGTCACTGTCTCGGAATGGGGTGAAAACCCACCCATCCACTCCATTTTTCATGAGGATTCTAGAATGTCCAATAATTTTGTTAAATTCATCTGTTTGGGTACCGAACAGCCACATCGCGATTTGGGCTTATTTGAGGTCAAAAGAATGAAAGTTTTGTCACTGTCTCGGAATGGGGTGAAAGCCCACCACCTATCCACTCCATTTTTCATGAGGATTCTAAAATGTCCAATAATTTTTTGAAATTCATCTGTTTAGTACCCGAACTGTCACATACGCGATTTGGGCTAATTTGAGGTCAAAAGAATGAAAGTTTTGTCACTGTCTCGGAATGGGGTGAAAGCCCACCATCTATCTACTCCATTTGTCATGAGGATTCTAGAATGTCCAATAATTTTGTGAAATTCATCTGTTTGGGTCCCGAACTGCCACATACGCCGTTTGGGCTAATTTGAGGTCAAAAGAATGAAAGTTTTGTCACTGTCTCGGAATGGGGTGAAAGCCCACCGATCCACTCCATTTTTCATGAGGATTCTAGAATGTCTAATAATTTTGTGAAATTCATCTGTTTGAGTCCCAAACTGCCACATACGCAATTTGGGCAAATTTGAGGTCAAAAGAATGAAAGTTTGGTCACTGTCTCGGAATGGGGTGAAAGCCCACCACCTATCCACTCCATTTTTCATGAGGATTCTAGAATGTCCAGTAATTTTGTGAAATTCATCTGTTTGGGTCCCGAACTGCTACATACGCTAATTGGGCTAATTTGAGGTCAAAAGAATGAAAGTTTGGTCACAGTCTCGGAAAGGGGTGAAAGCCCACCTATCCACTCTATTTTTCATGAGGATTCTAGAATGTCCAATAATTTTGTGAAATTCATCTGTTTGGGTCCCGAACTGCCACATACGCCGTTTGGGCTAATTTGAGGTCAAAAGAATGAAAGTTTTGTCACTGTCTCGGAATGGGGTGAAAGCCCACCGATCCACTCCATTTTTCATGAGGATTCTAGAATGTCTAATAATTTTGTGAAATTCATCTGTTTGAGTCCCAAACTGCCACATACGCGATTTGGGCAAATTTGAGGTCAAAAGAATGAAAGTTTGGTCACTGTCTCGGAATGGGGTGAAAGCCCACCACCTATCCACTCCATTTTTCATGAGGATTCTAGAATGTCCAGTAATTTTGTGAAATTCATCTGTTTGGGTCCCGAACTGCTACATACGCTAATTGGGCTAATTTGAGGTCAAAAGAATGAAAGTTTGGTCACTGTCTCGGAAAGGGGCGAAAGCCCACCTATCCACTCCATTTTTCATGAGGATTCTAGAATGTCCAATAATTTTGTGAAATTCATCTGTTTGGGTCCCGAACTGCCACATCGCGATTAGGGTTTATTTGAGGTCAAAAGAATGAAAGTTTGGTCACTGTCTCGGAATGGGTTGAAACCCCACCTATTCAATCCATTTTTCTTGAGGATTTTATATTGTCCTATAATTTTGTTAAATTCATCTATTTAGGTCCCGAACTGCCACATACGCCATTTGGGCTAATTTGAGGTCAAAAGATTGAAAGTTTTGTCACTGTCTCGGAATGGGTTGAAACCCCACCTATCCACTCCATTTTTCATGAGGATTTTATAATGTCCTATAATTTTGTTAAATTCATCTGTTTAGGTCCTGAACTGCCACATACGCCATTTGGGCTAATTTGAGGTCAAAAGATTGAAAGTTTTGTCACTGTCTCGGAATGGGGTGAAAGCCCACCAACTATGCACTCCATTTTTCATGAGGATTCTAGAATGTCCAGTAATTTTGTGAAATTCATCTGTTTGGGTCCAGAACTGCCACATACGTTATTTGGGCTAATTTGAGGTCAAAAGAATGAAAGTTTTGTCACTGTCTCGGAATGGGGTGAAAACCCACCCATCCACTCCATTTTTCATGAGGATTCTAGAATGTCCAATAATTTTGTTAAATTCATCTGTTTAGGTACCGAACAGCCACATCGCGATTTGGGCTTATTTGAGGTCAAAAGAATGAAAGTTTGGTCACTATCTCGGAATGGGTTGAAAACCCACCTATCCACTCCATTTTTCATGAGGATTTTAAAATGTCCTATAATTTTGTTAAATTCATCTGTTTAGGTCCCGAACTGCCACATACGCCATTTGGGCTAATTTGAGGTCAAAAGAATGAAAGTTTTGTCACTGTCTCGGAAAGGGGTGAAAGCCCACCTATCCACTCCATTTTTCATGAGGATTCTAGAATGTCCAATAATTTTGTGAAATTCATCTGTTTGGGTCCCGAACTGCCACATACGCAATTTGGGCTAATTTGAGGTCAAAAGAATGAAAGTTTTGTCACTGTCTCGGAATGGGGTGAAAACCCACCCATGTACTCCATTTTTCATGAGGATTCTAGAATGTCCAATAATTTTGATAAATTCATCTGTTTGGGTACCGAACAGCCACATCGCGATTTGGTCTTATTTGAGGTCAAAAGAATGAAAGTTTGGTCACTGTCTCGGAATTGGTTGAAACCCCACCTATCCAATCCATTTTTCATGAGGATTTTATAATGTCCAATAATTTTGTGAAATTCATCTGTTTGGATCCCGAACTGCCACATACGCGATTTGGGCTAATTTGAGGTCAAAAGAATGAAAGTTTTGTCACTGTCTCGGAATGGGGTGAAAACCCACCCATCCATTCCATTTTTCATGAGGATTCTAGAATGTCCAATAATTTTGTTAAATTCATCTGTTTAGGTACCGAACAGCCACATCGCGATTTGGGCTTATTTGAGGTCAAAAGAATGAAAGTTTGGTCACTATCTCGGAATGGGTTGCAAAACCCACCTATCCACTCCATTTTTCATGAGGATTTTAAAATGTCCTATAATTTTGTTAAATTCATCTTTTTAGGTCCCGAACTGCCACATACGCCATTTGGGCTAATTTGAGGTCAAAAGAATGAAAGTTTGGTCACTGTCTCGGAAAGGGGTGAAAGCCCACCTATCCCCTCCATTTTTCATGAGGATTCTAGAATGTCCAATAATTTTGTGAAATTCATCTGTTTGGGTCCCGAACTGCCACATACGCAATTTGGGCTAATTTGAGGTCAAAAGAATGAAAGTTTTGTCACTGTCTCGGAATGGGGTGAAAACCCACCCATTTACTCCATTTTTCATGAGGATTCTAGAATGTCCAATAATTTTGTTAAATTCATCTGTTTGGGTACCGAACAGCCACATCGCGATTTGGTCTTATTTGAGGTCAAAAGAATGAAAGTTTGGTCACTGTCTCGGAATTGGTTGAAACCCCACCTATCCAATCCATTTTTCATGAGGATTTTATAATGTCCTATAATTTTGTTAAATTCATCTGTTTAGGTCCCGAACTGCCATATACGCAATTTGGGCTAATTTGAGGTCAAAAGAATGAAAGTTTTGTCACTGTCTCGGAATGGGGTGAAAACCCACCCATCCACTCCATTTTTCATGAGGATTCTAGAATGTCCAATAATTTTGTTAAATTCATCTGTTTGGGTACCGAACAGCCACATCGCGATTTGGTCTTATTTGAGGTCAAAAGAATGAAAGTTTGGTCACTGTCTCGGAATGGGTTGAAATCCCACCTATCCAATCCATTTTTCATGAGGATTATATAATGTCCTATAATTTTGTTAAATTCATCTGTTTATGTCCCGAACTGCCACATACGCCATTTGGGCTAATTTGAGGTCAAAAGATTGAAAGTTTTGTCACTGTCTCGGAATGGGTTGAAACCCCACCTATCCACTCCATTTTTCATGAGGATTTTATAATGTCCTATAATTTTGTTAAATTCATCTGTTTAGGTCCTGAACTGCCACATACGCCATTTGGGCTAATTTGAGGTCAAAAGATTGAAAGTTTCTTCACTGTCTCGGAATGGGGTGAAAGTTCACCACCTATCCACTCCATTTTTCATGAGGATTCTAGAATGTCCAATAATTTTGTGAAATTCATCTGTTTGGGTCCCGAACATCCACATACGCTATTTGGACTAATTTGAGGTCAAAAGAATGAAAGTTTTGTCACTGTCTCGGAATGGGGTGAAAGCCCACCACCTATGCACTCCATTTTTCATGAGGATTCTAGAATTTCCAATAATTTTTTGAAATTCATCGGTTTAGGTCCCGAACTGTCACATACGCGATTTGGGCTAATTTGAAGTCAAAAGAATGAAAGGTTTGTCACTGTCTCGGAATGGGGAGAAAGCCCACCACCTATCCACTCCATTTGTCATGAGGATTCTAGAATGTCCAATAATTTTGTGAAATTCATCTGTTTGGGTCCCGAACTGCCACATAAGCTATTTGGGCTAATTTGAGGTCAAAATAATGAAAGTTTTTTCAATGTCTCGGAAGGGGGTAAAGCCCACCTATCCAATCCATTTTTCATTAGGATTCTAGAATGTCCAATAATTTTGTGAAATTCATCTGTTTGGGTCCCAAACTGCCACATACGCGATTTGGGCAAATTTGAGGTCAAAAGAATGAAAGTTTGGTCACTGTCTCGGAATGGGGTGAAAGACCACCACCTATCCACTCCATTTGTCATGAGGATTCTAGAATGTCCAATAATTTTATGAAATTCATCTGTTTGGGTTCCGAACTGCCACATACGCTATTTGGGCTAATTTGAGGTCAAAAGAATGAAACTTTTGTCACTGTCTCGGAATGGGGTGAAAGCCCACCACCTATCCACTCCATTTGTCATGAGGATTCTAGAATGTCTAATAATTTTTTGAAATTCATCTGTTTGAGTCCCGAACTGCCACGTACGCGATTTGGGCTAATTTGAGATCAAAAGAATGAAAGTTTTGTCACAGTTTTGGAATGGGATGTAAACCCACCTATCCACTCCATTTTTCATGAGGATTCTAGAATGTCCAATTATTTTGTGAAATTCTTCTGTTTGGGTCCTGAACTGCCACATACGCTATTTGGGCTAATTTGAGGTCAAAAGAAAGAAAGTTTGATCGTTGTCTCGGAATAGGGTGAAAACCCACCTATCCACTCCATTTTTTATGAGGATTCTAGAATGTCCTATAATTTTGTTAAATTCATCTGTTTGCGTCCCGAACTGCCACATACGTGATTTGGGCTAATTTGAGGTCAAAAGAATGAAAGTTTGGTCACTATCTCGGAATGGGTTGAAAACCCACCTATCCACTCCGTTTTTCATGAGGATTCTAGAATGTCCTATAATTTTGTTAAATTCATCTGTTTGGGTCCCGATTTGCCACATACGCGATTTGGGCTAATTTGAAGTCAAAAAAATGAAAGTTTTCTCACTGTCTCGGAATGGGGTGAAAGGCCACCACCTATCCACTCCATTTTTCATGAGGATTCTAGAATGTCCAATAATTTTGTGAAATTCATTTGTTTGGGTCCCGAACTGCCACATACGCTATTTGGGCTAATTTATGGTCAAAAGAATGAAAGTTTGGTCACTGTCTCGGAAAGGGGAGAAAGCCCACCTATCCACTCCATTTTTCATGAGGATTCTAGATTGTCCAATAATTTTGTGAAATTCATATGTTTGGGTCCCGAACTGCCACATACGCGTTTTGGGATAATTTGAGGTCAAAAGAATGAAAGTTTTGTCACGTCTCGGAATGGGGTGAAAACCAACCTATCCACTCCATTTTTCATGAGGATTTTATAATGTCCTATAATTTTGTTAAATTCATCTGTTTAGGTCCCGAACTGCCACATACGCCATTTGGGCTAATTTGAGGTCAAAAGAATGAAGGTTTTATCACTGTCTCGGAATGGGGTGAAAGCCCACCACCTATCCACTCCATTTTCCATGAGGATTCTAGAATATCCAATAATTTCTTGAAATTCATCTGTTTAGGTCCCAAACTGCCACATACGCGATTTAGGCTAATTTGAGATGAAAAGAATGAAAGATTTGTCACTGTCTCAGAATGGGGTGAAAGCCTACCACCTATCCACTCCATTTGTCATGAGGATTTTAGAATGTCCAATAATTTTGTGAAATTCATCTGTTTGGGTCCCGAACTGCCACATACGCTATTTGGGCTAATTTGAGGTTAAAAGAATGAAAGTTTGGTCACTGTCTCGGAAAGGGGTGAAAGCCCACCTATCCACTCCATTTTTCATGAGGATTCTAGATTGTCCAATAATTTTGTGAAATTCATATGTTTGGGTCCCGAACTGCCACATACGCGTTTTGGGCTAATTTGAGGTCAAAAGAATGAAAGTTTTGTCACTGTCTCGGAATAGGGTGAAAACCCACCTATCCACTCCATTTGTCATGAGGATTCTAGAATGTCCAATAATTTGGTTAAATTCATCTGTGTAGGTCTCGAACTGCCAGATACGCGATTTGGGCTAATTTGAAATAAAAAAAGAATCAAAGTTTTGTCACTGTCTCGGAATGGGGTGAAACCCCACCACCTATCCACTCCATTTGTCATGAGGATTCTAGAATGTCCAAAAATTTTTTGAAATTCATCTGTGTTGGTCCCGAACTGCCACATACGCTATTTGGGCTAATTTGAGGTCAAAAGAATGAAAGTTTGGTCACTTTCTCAGAATGGGGTGAATTCCCACCTATCCACTTCATTTTTCATGAGGATTCTAGAATGTCCAATAATTTGTGAAATTCATCTGTTTGAGTCCCGAACTGCCACATACCCGATTTGGGCTAATTTGAGGTCAAAAGAATGAAAGTTTGGTCACTGTCTCAGAATGGGGTGAATGCCCACCACTTATCCACTCCATTTTTCATGAGGATTCTAGAATGTCCAATAATTTTTTGAAATTCATCAGTTTGGGTCCCGAACTACTACATACGCTATTTGGGCTAATTTGAGGTCAAAAGAATGAATGTTTTGTCACTGTCTCATAATAGGGTGAAAGCCCACCACCTATCCACTCCATTTTTCATGAGGATTCTATAATGTCTAATAATTTTATGAAATTCATCTGTTTCGGTCCCGAACTGCCACATACGCTATTTGGGCTACATTGAGGTCAAAAGAATGAAAGTTTGGTCACTGTCTCAGAATGGGGTGAATGCCCACCACCTATCCACTCCATTTTTCATGAGGATTCTAGAATGTCCAATAATTTTGTGAAATTCATCTGTTTGGGTCCCGAACTGCCACATACGCTATTTGGGCTACTTTGAAGTCAAAAGAATGAAAGTTTTGTCACTGTCTCGGAATGGGGTGAAAGTCCACCACCTATCCACTCCGTTTTTCATGAGGATTCTTGAATGTCCTATAACTTTGTTAAATTCATCTGTTTGGGGACCGAACTGCCACATCACGATTTGGGCTTATTTGAGGTCAAAAGAATGAAAGTTTAGTCACTGTCTCGGAATGGGTTGAAAACCCACCTATCCACTCCATTTTTCATGAGGATTTTATAATGTCCTATAATTTTATGAAATTCATCTGTTTGGGTCCCGAACTGCCACATACGCCATTTGGGCTAATTTGAGGTCAAAAGAATGAAAGTTTTGTCACTGTCTCGGAATGGGGTGAAAGTCCACCACCTATCCACTCTATTTTTCATGAGGATTCTAGAATGTCCAATAATTTTATGAAATTCATATGTTTGGGTCCCGAACTTGCACATACGCTATTTGGGCTAATTTGAGGTCAAAAGAATGAAAGTTTTGTCACTGTCTCGGAATGGGGTGAAAGCCCACAACCTATCCACTCCATTTTTCATGCGGATTCTAGATTGTCCAATAATTTTGTGAAATTTATATGTTTGGGTCCCGAACTGCCACTTACGCGATTTGGGCTAATTTGAGGTCAAAAGAATGAAACTTTGTCACTGTCTCGGAATGGGGTGAAAACCCACCTATCCACTCCGTTTTTCATGAGGATTCTTGAATGTCCTATAACTTTGTTAAATTCATCTGTTTGGGGACCGAACTGCCACATCACGATTTGGGCTTATTTGAGGTCAAAAGAATGAAAGTTTGGTCACTGTCTCGGAATGGGTTGAAAACCCACCTATCCACTCCATTTTTCATGAGGATTTTATAATGTCCTATAATTTTGTGAAATTCATCTGTTTGGGTCCCGAACTGCTACATACGCTATTTGGGCTAATTTGAGGTCAAAAGAATGAAAGTTTTGTCACTGTCTCGGAATGGGATGAAAGCCCACCACCTATCCACTCCATTTTTCATGAGGATTCTAGAATGTCTAATAATTTTGTGAAATTCATTTGTTTGGGTCCCGAAATTCCACATACGCGATTTTGTCTAATTTGAGGTCAAAAGAATGAAAGTTTTGTCACTGTCTCGGAATGGGGTGTAAACCCACCTATCCACTCCGTTTTTCATGAGGATTCTAGAATGTCCAATAATTTTGTGAAATTCATATGTTTGGGTCCCGAACTGCCACATACGCGATTTGGGCTAATTTGAGGTCAAAAGAATGAAAGATTTGTCACTGTCTCGGAATGGGGTGAAAACCCACCTATCCACTCCGTTTTTCATGAGGATTCTTGAATGTCCTATAACTTTGTTAAATTCATCTGTTTGGGGACCGAACTGCCACATCACGATTTGGGCTTATTTGAGGTCAAAAGAATGAAAGTTTTGTCACTGTCTCGGAATGGGTTGAAAACCCACCTATCCACTCCATTTTTCGTGAGGATTTTATAATGTCCTATAATTTTGTGAAATTCATCTGTTTGGGTCCCGAACTGCCACATACGCCATTTGGGCTAATTTGAGGTCAAAAGAATGAAAGTTTTGTCACTGTCTCGGAATGGGGTGAAAGGCCACCACCTATCCACTCTATTTTTCATGAGGATTCTAGAATGTCCAATAATTTTATGAAATTCATATGTTTGGGTCCCGAACTTGCACATACGCTATTTGGGCTAATTTGAGGTCAAAAGAATGAAAGTTTTGTCACTGTCTCGGAATGGGGTGAAAGCCCACAACCTATCCACTCCATTTTTCATGCGGATTGTAGATTGTCCAATAATTTTGTGAAATTCATATGTTTGGGTCCCAAACTGCCACTTACGCGATTTGGGCTAATTTGAGGTCAAAAGAATGAAAGTTTTGTCACTGTCTCGGAATGGGGTGAAAACCCACCTATCCACTCCGTTTTTCATGAGGATTCTTGAATGTCCTATAACTTTGTTAAATTCATCTGTTTGGGGACCGAACTGCCACATCACGATTTGGGCTTATTTGAGGTCAAAAGAATGAAAGTTTGGTCACTGTCTCGGAATGGGTTGAAAACCCACCTATCCACTCCATTTTTCATGAGAATTTTATAATGTCCTATAATTTTGTGAAATTCATCTGTTTGGGTCCCGAACTGCTACATACGCTATTTGGGCTAATTTGAGGTCAAAAGAATGAAAGTTTTGTCACTGTCTCGGAATGGGGTGAAAGCCCACCACCTATCCACTCCATTTTTCATGAGGAATCTAGAATGTCCAATAATTTTATGAAATTCATATGTTTGGGTCCCGAACTGCCACATACACTATTTGGGCTAATTTGAGGTCAAAAGAATGAAAGTTTTGTCACTGTCTCGGAATGTTGTGAAAGCCCACAACCTATCCACTAAATTTTTCATGCGGATTCTAGATTTTCCAATAATTTTGTGAAATTCATATGTTTGGGTCCCGAACTGCCACATTCGCGATTTGGGCTAATTTGAGGTCAAAAGAATGAAAGTTTTGAAACTGTCTCGGAATGGGGTGAAAACCCACCTATCCACTCCATTTGTTATGAGGATTCTAGAATGTCCAATAATTTTGTTAAATTCATCTGTTTGGGTACCGAACTGCCACATCGCGATTTGGGCTTATTTGAGGTCAAAAGAATGAAAGTTTGGTCACTGTCTCGGAATGGGTTGAAAACCCACCTATCCACTCCATTTTTCATGTGGATTATAGATTGTCCAATAATTTTGTGAAATTTATATGTTTGAGTGCCGAACTACCACATACGCGATTTGGGCTAATTTGAGGTCAAAAGAATTAAAGTTTTGTCACTGTCTCGGAATGGGGTAAAAACCCACCTATCCACTCCGTTTTTCATGAGGATTCTAGAATGTCCAATAATTATTTTAAATTCATCTGTTTGGGTACCGAACTGCCAAATCACGATTTGGGCTCATTTGAGGTCAAAAGAATGAAAGTTTGGTCACTGTCTCGGAATGGGTTGAAAACCCACCTATCCACTCCATTTTTCATGAGGATTTTATAATGTCCTATAATTTTGTTAAATTCATCTGTTTAGGTCCCGAACTGCCACATACGCCATTTGGGCTAATTTGAGGTCAAAAGAATGAAAGTTTTGTCACTGTCTCGGAATGGGGTGAAAGCCCACCACCTATCCACTCTATTTTTCATGAGGATTCTAGAATGTCCAATAATTTTATGAAATTCATATGTTTGGGTCCCGAACTGCCACATACGTTATTTGGGCTAATTTGAGGTCAAAAGAATGAAAGTTTTGTCACTGTGTGGGAATGGGGTGAAAGCCCACAACCTATCCACTCCATTTTTCATGCGGATTCTAGATTGTCCAATAATTTTGTGAAATTCATATGTTTGGGTCCCGAACTGCCACTTACGCGATTTGGGCTAATTTGAGGTCAAAAGAATGAAAGTTTTGTCACTGTCTCGGAATGGGGTGAAAACCCACCTATCCACTCCGTTTTTCATGAGGATTCTAGAATGTCCAATAATTTTGTTAAATTCATCTGTTTGGGTACCGAACTGCCACATCGCGATTTGGGCTTATTTGAGGTCAAAAGAATGAAAGTTTTGTCACTGTCTCAGAATTGGGTGAAAGCCCAACACCTATCCACTCCATTTTTCATGAGGATTCTAGAATGTCCAATAATTTTGTGAAATTCATCTGTTTAGGTCCCGAACTGCCACATACGCGATTTGGGCTAATTTGAGATCAAAAGAATGAAAGTTTTGTCACTGTCTAGGAATGGGGTGAAAGCCCACCACCTATCCACTCCATTTATCATGAGGATTCTAGAATGTCCAATAATTTTGTGAAATTCATCTGTTTGGGTCCCCAACTGCCACATATGCTATTTGGGCTAATTTGAGGTCAAAAGAATGAAAGTTTGGTCACTGTCTCGGAATGGGTTGAAAACCCACCTATCCACTCCATTTTTCATTAGGATTCTAGATTGTCCAATAATTTTGTGAAATTTATATGTTTGAGTGCCGAACTACCACATACGCGATTTGGGCTAATTTGAGGTCGAAAGAATGAAAGTTTTGTCACTGTCTCGTAATGGGGTCAAAATCCACCTATCCACTCCGTTTTTCATGAGGATTCTAGAATGTCCAATAATTTTGTTAAATTCATCTGTTTGGGTACCGAACTGCCACCTCGCGATTTGGGCTTATTTGAGGTCAAAAGAATGAAAGTTTGGTCACTGTCTCGGAATGGGTTGAAAACCCACCTATCCACTCAATTTTTCATGAGGATTCTAGAATGTCCAATAATTTTGAGAAATTCGTCTGTTTAGGTCCCGAACTCCCACATACGCGATTTAGGCTAATTTGAGGTCAAAAGAATGAAAGTTTTGTCACTGTCTCGGAATGGGGTGAAAGCCCACCACCTATCCACTCTATTTTTCATGAGGATTCTAGAATGTCCAATAATTTTATGAAATTCATATGTTTGGGTCCCGAACTGCCACATACGCTATTTGGGCTAATTTGAGGTCAAAAGAATGAAAGTTTTGTCACTGTCTCGGAATGGGCTGAAAGCCCACAACCTATCCACTCCATTTTTCATGCGGATTATAGATTGTCCAATAATTTTGTGAAATTCATATGTTTGGGTCCCGAACTGCCACTTACGCGATTTGGGCTAATTTGAGGTTAAAAGAATGAAAGTTTTGTCACTGTCTCGGAATGGGGTGAAAACCCACCTATCCACTCCGTTTTTCATGAGGATTCTAGAATGTCCAATAATTTTGTTAAATTCATCTGTTTGGGTACCGAACTGCCACATCGCGATTTGGGCTTATTTGAGGTCAAAAGAATGAAAGTTTGGTCACTGTCTCGGAATGGGTTGAAAACCCACCTATCCACTCCATTTTTCATGCGGATTCTAGATTGTCCAATAATTTTGTGAAATTTATATGATTGAGTCCCGAACTACCACATACGCGATTTGGGCTAATTTGAGGTCAAAAGAATGAAAGTTTTGTCACTGTCTCGGAATGGGGTGAAAACCCACCTATCCACTCCGTTTTTCATGAGGATTCGAGAATGTCCAATAATTTTGTTAAACTCATCTGTTTGGGTACCGAACTGCCACATCGCGATTTGGGCTTATTTGAGGTCAAAAGAATGAAAGTTTGGTCACTGTCTCGGAATGGGTTGAAAACCCACCTATCCACTCCATTTTTCATTAGGATTCTAGATTGTCCAATAATTTTGTGAAATTTATATTATTGAGTGCCGAACTACCACATACGCGATTTGGGCTAATTTGAGGTCAAAAGAATGAAAGTTTTGTCACTGTCTCGTAAAGGGGTAAAAACCCACCTATCCACTCCGTTTTTCATGAGGATTCTAGAATGTCCAATAATTTTGTTAAATTCATCTGTTTGGGTACCGAACTGCCACATCGCGATTTGGGCTTATTTGAGGTCAAAAGAATGAAAGTTTGGTCACTGTCTCGGAATGGGTTGAAAACCCACCTATCCACTCCATTTTTCATGAGGATTCTAGAATGTCCAATAATTTTGAGAAATTTGTCTGTTTAGGTCCCGAACTCCCACATACGCGATTTAGGCTAATTTGAGGTCAAAAGAATGAAAGTTTTGTCACTGTCTCGGAATGGGGTGAAAGCCCACCACCTATCCACTCTATTTTTCTTGAGGATTCTAGAATGTCCAATAATTTTATGAAATTCATATGTTTGGGTCCCGAACTGCCACATACGCTATTTGGGCTGATTTGAGGTCAAAAGAATGAAAATTTTGTCACTGTCTCGGAATGGGCTGAAAGCCCACAACCTATCCACTCCATTTTTCATGCGGATTATAGATTGTCCAATAATTTTGTGAAATTCATATGTTTGGGTCCCGAACTGCCACTTACGCGATTTGGGCTAATTTGAGGTCAAAAGAATGAAAGTTTTGTCACTGTCTCGGAATGGGGTGAAAACCCACCTATCCACTCCGTTTTTCATGAGGATTCTAGAATGTCCAATAATTTTGTTAAATTCATCTGTTTGGGTACCAAACTGCCACATCGCGATTTGGGCTTATTTGAGGTCAAAAGAATGAAAGTTTGGTCACTGTCTCGGAATGGGTTGAAAGCCCACCACCTATCCACTCTATTTTTCTTGAGGATTCTAGAATGTCCAATAATTTTATGAAATTCATATGTTTGGGTCCCGAACTGCCACATACGCTATTTGGGCTAATTTGAGGTCAAAAGAATGAAAGTTTTGTCACTGTCTCGGAATGGGGTGAAAGCCCACAACCTATCCACTCCATTTTTCATGCGGATTCTAGATTGTCCAATAATTTTTTGAAATTCATATGTTTGGGTCCCGAACTGCCACTTACGCGATTTGGGCTAATTTGAGGTCAAAAGAATGAAAGTTTTGTCACTGTCTCGGAATGGGGTGAAAACCCACCTATCCACTCCGTTTTTCATGAGGATTCTAGAATGTCCAATAATTTTGTTAAATTCATCTGTTTGGGTACCGAACTGCCACATCGCGATTTGGGCTTATTTGAGGTCAAAAGAATGAAAGTTTGGTCACTGTCTCGGAATGGGATGAAAACCCACCTATCCACTCCATTTTTCATGAGGATTCTAGATTGTCCAATAATTTTGTGAAATTGATATGTTTGAGTGCCGAACTACCACATACGCGATTTGGGCTAATTTGAGGTCAAAAGAATGAAAGTTTTGTCACTGTCTCGGAATGGGGTAAAAACCCACCTATCCACTCCGTTTTTCATGAGGATTCTAGAATGTCCAATAATTTTGTTAAATTCATCTGTTTGGGTACCGAACTGCCACATCGCGATTTGGGCTTATTTGAGGTCAAAAGAATGAAAGTTTGGTCACTGTCTCGGAATGGGTTGAAAACCCACCTATCCACTCCATTTTTCATGAGGATTCTAGATTGTCCAATAATTTTGTGAAATTTATATGTTTGAGTGCCGAACTACCACATACGCGATTTGGGCTAATTTGAGGTCAAAAGAATGAAAGTTTTGTCACTGTCTCGGAATGGGTTGAAAACCCACCTATCCACTCAATTTTTCATGAGGATTCTAGATTGTCCAATAATTTTGTGAAATTTATATGTTTGAGTGCCGAACTACCACATACGCGATTTGGGCTAATTTGAGGTCAAAAGAATGAAAGTTTTGTCACTGTCTCGGAATGGGGTAAAAACCCACCTATCCACTCCGTTTTTCATGAGGATTCTAGAATGTCCAATAATTTTGTTAAATTCATCTGTTTGGATACCGAACTGCCATATCGCGATTTGGGCTTATTTGAGGTCAAAAGAATGAAAGTTTTGTCACTGTCTCGGAATGGGGTGAATGCCCACAACCTATCCACTCCATTTTTCATGCGGATTCTAGATTGTCCAATAATTTTGTGAAATTCATATCTTTGGGTCCCGAACTGCCACTTACGCGATTTGGGCTAATTTGAGGTCAAAAGAATGAAAGTTTTGTCACTGTCTCGGAATGGGGTGAACACCCACCTATCCACTCCGTTTTTCATGAGGATTCTAGAATGTCCAATAATTTTGTTAAATTCATCTGTTTGGGTACCGAACTGCCACATCGCGATTTGGGCTTATTTGAGGTCAAAAGAATGAAAGTTTGGTCACTGTCTCGGAATGGGTTGAAAACCCACCTATCCACTCAATTTTTCATGAGGATTCTAGATTGTCCAATAATTTTGTGAAATTTATATGTTTGAGTGCCGAACTACCACATACGCGATTTGGGCTAATTTGAGGTCAAAAGAATGAAAGTTTTGTCACTGTCTCGGAATGGGGTAAAAACCCACCTATCCACTCCGTTTTCCATGAGGATTCTAGAATGTCCAATAATTTTGTTAAATTCATCTGTTTGGGTACCGAACTGCCACATCGCGATTTGGGCTTATTTGAGGTCAAAAGAATGATAGTTTTGTCACTGTCTCGGAATGGGGTGAAAGCCCACAACCTATCCACTCCATTTTTCATGCGGATTCTAGATTGTCCAATAATTTTGTGAAATTCATATGTTTGGGTCCCGAACTGCCACTTACGCGATTTGGGCTAATTTGAGGTCAAAAGAATGAAAGTTTTGTCACTGTCTCGGAATGGGGTGAAAACCCACCTATCCACTCCGTTTTTCATGAGGATTCTAGAATGTCAAATAATTTTGTTAAATTCATCTGTTTGGGTACCGAACTGCCACATCGCGATTTGGGCTTATTTGAGGTCAAAAGAATGAAAGTTTGGTCACTGTCTCGGAATGGGTTGAAAACCCACCTATCCACTCAATTTTTCATGAGGATTCTAGATTGTCCAATAATTTTGTGAAATTTATATGTTTGAGTGCCGAACTACCACATACGCGATTTGGGCTAATTTGAGGTCAAAAGAATGAAAGTTTTGTCACTGTCTCAGAATGGGGTAAAAACCCACCTATCCACTCCGTTTTTCATGAGGATTCTAGAATGTCCAATAATTTTGTTAAATTCATCTGTTTGGGTACCGAACTGCCACATCGCGATTTGGGCTTATTTGAGGTCAAAAGAATGAAAGTTTGGTCACTGTCTCGGAATGGGTTGAAAACCCACCTATCCACTCTATTTTTCTTGAGGATTCTAGAATGTCCAATAATTTTATGAAATTCATATGTTTGGGTCCCGAACTGCCACATACGCTATTTGGGCTAATTTGAGGTCAAAAGAATGAAAGTTTTGTCACTGTCTCGGAATGGGGTGAAAACCCACAACCTATCCCCTCCATTTTTCATGCGGATTCTAGATTGTCCAATAATTTTGTGAAATTCATATGTTTGGGTCCCGAACTGCCACTTACGCGATTTGGGCTAATTTGAGGTCAAAAGAATGAAAGTTTTGTCACTGTCTCGGAATGGGGTGAAAACCCACCTATCCACTCCGTTTTTCATGAGGATTCTAGAATGTCCAATAATTTTGTTAAATTCATCTGTTTGGGTACCGAACTGCCACATCGCGATTTGGGCTTATTTGAGGTCAAAAGAATGAAAGTTTGGTCACTGTCTCGGATTGGGTTGAAAACCCACCTATCCACTCCATTTTTCATGAGGATTCTAGATTGTCCAATAATTTTGTGAAATTTATATGTTTGAGTGCCGAACTACCACATACGCGATTTGGGCTAATTTGAGGTCAAAAGAATGAAAGTTTTGTCACTGTCTCGGAATGGGGTAAAAACCCACCTATCCACTCCGTTTTTCATGAGGATTCTAGAATGTCCAATAATTTGGTTAAATTCATCTGTTTGGGTACCGAACTGCCACATCGCGATTTGGGATTATTTGAGGTCAAAAGAATGAAAGTTTTGTCACTGTCTCGGAATGGGGTGAAAGCCCACAACCTATCCACTCCATTTTTCATGCGGATTCTAGATTGTCCAATAATTTTGTGAAATTCATATGTTTGGGTCCCGAACTGCCACTTACGCGATTTGGGCTAATTTGAGGTCAAAAGAATGAAAATTTTGTCACTGTCTCGGAATGGGGTGAAAACCCACCTATCCACTCCGTTTTTCTTGAGGATTCTAGAATGTCCAATAATTTTGTGAAATTAATCTGTTTGGGTACCGAACTGCCACATCGCGATTTGGGCTTATTTGAGGTCAAAAGAATGAAAGTTTGGTCACTGTCTCGGAATGGGTTGAAAACCCACCTATCCACTCCATTTTTCATGAGGATTCTAGATTGTCCAATAATTTTGTGAAATTTATATGTTTGAGTGCCGAACTACCACATACGCGATTTGGGCTAATTTGAGGTCAAAAGAATGAAAGTTTTGTCACTGTCTCGGAATGGGGTGAAAACCCACCTATCCACTCCGTTTTTCATGAGGATTCTAGAATGTCCAATAATTTTGTTAAATTCATCTGTTTGGGTACCAAACTGCCACATCGCGATTTGGGCTTATTTGATGTCAAAAGAATGAAAGTTTGGTCACTGTCTCGGAATGGGTTGAAAACCCACCTATCTACTCCATTTTTCATGAGGATTTTATAATGTCCTATAATTTTGTTAAATTCATCTGTTTAGGTCCCGAACTGCCACATACGCCATTTGGGCTAATTTGAGGTCAAAAGAATGAAAGTTTTGTCACTGTCTCGGAATGGGGTAAAAACCCACCTATCCACTCCGTTTTTCATGAGGATTCTAGAATGTCCAATAATTTTGTTAAATTCATCTGTTTGGGTACCGAACAGCCACATCGCGATTTGGGATTATTTGAGGTCAAAAGAATGAAAGTTTTGTCACTGTCTCGGAATGGGGTGAAAGCCCACAACCTATCCACTCCATTTTTCATGCGGATTCTAGATTGTCCAATAATTTTGTGAAATTCATATGTTTGGGTCCCGAACTGCCACTTACGCGATTTGGGCTAATTTGAGGTCAAAAGAATGAAAGTTTTGTCACTGTCTCGGAATGGGGTGAAAACCCACCTATCCACTCCGTTTTTCATGAGGATTCTAGAATGTCCAATAATTTTGTTAAATTCATCTGTTTGGGTACCGAACTGCCACATCGCGATTTGGGCTTATTTGAGGTCAAAAGAATGAAAGTTTGGTCACTGTCTCAGAATAGGTTGAAAACCCACCTATCCACTCAATTTTTCATGAGGATTCTAGATTGTCCAATAATTTTGTGAAATTTATATGTTTGAGTCCCGAACTACCACATACGCGATTTGGGCTAATTTGAGGTCAAAAGAATGAAAGTTTTGTCACTGTCTCGGAATGGGGTGAAAACCCACCTATCCACTCCATTTTTCATGAGGATTCTAGAATGTCCAATAATTTTGTTAAATTCATCTGTTTGGGTACCGAACTGCCACATCGCGATTTGGGCTTATTTGAGGTCAAAAGAATGAAAGTTTGGTCACTGTCTCGGAATGGGTTGAAAACCCACCTATCCACTCCATTTTTCATGAGGATTCTAGATTGTCCAATAATTTTGTGAAATTTATATGTTTGAGTGCCGAACTACCACATACGCGATTTGGGCTAATTTGAGGTCAAAAGAATGAAAGTTTTGTCACTGTCTCGGAATGGGGTGAAAACCCACCTATCCACTCCGTTTTTCATGAGGATTCTAGAATGTCCAATAATTTTGTTAAATTCATCTGTTTGGGTACCAAACTGCCACATCGCGATTTGGGCTTATTTGAGGTCAAAAGAATGAAAGTTTGGTCACTGTCTCGGAATGGGTTGAAAACCCACCTATCCACTCCATTTTTCATGAGGATTTTATAATGTCCTATAATGTTGTTAAATTCATCTGTTTAGGTCCCGAACTGCCACATACGCCATTTGGGCTAATTTGAGGTCAAAAGAATGAAAGTTTTGTCACTGTCTCGGAATGGGGTGAAAGCCCACCACCTATCCACTCTATTTTTCATGAGGATTCTAGAATGTCCAATAATTTTATGAAATTCATATGTTTGGGTCCCGAACTGCCACATACGCTATTTGGGCTAATTTGAGGTCAAAAGAATGAAAGTTTTGTCACTGTCTCGGAATGGGGTGAAAGCCCACAACCTATCCACTCCATTTTTCATGCGGATTCTAGATTGTCCAATAATTTTGTGAAATTCATATGTTTGGGTCCCGAACTGCCACTTACGCGATTTGGGCTAATTTGAGGTCAAAAGAATGAAAGTTTTGTCACTGTCTCGGAATGGGGTGAAAACCCACCTATCCACTCCGTTTTTCATGAGGATTCTAGAATGTCCAATAATTTTGTTAAATTCATCTGTTTGGGTACCGAACTGCCACATCGCGATTTGGGCTTATTTGAGGTCAAAAGAATGAAAGTTTGGTCACTGTCTCGGAATGGGTTGAAAATCCCCCTATCCACTCAATTTTTCATGAGGATTGTAGATTGTCCAATAATTTTGTGAAATTTATATGTTTGAGTGCCGAACTACCACATACGCGATTTGGGCTAATTTGAGGTCAAAAGAATGAAAGTTTTGTCACTGTTTCGGAATGGGGTAAAAACCCACCTATCCACTCCGTTTTTCATGAGGATTCTAGAATGTCCAATAATTTTGTTAAATTCATCTGTTTGGGTTCCGAACTGCCACATCGCGATTTGGGCTTATTTGAGGTAAAAGAATGAAAGTTTGGTCACTGTCTCGGAATGGGTTGAAAACCCACCTATCCACTCCATTTTTCGTGAGGATTTTATAATGTCCTATAATTTTGTTAAATTCATCTGTTTAGGTCCCGAACTGCCACATACGCCATTTGGGCTAATTTGAGGTCAAAAGAATGAAAGTTTTGTCACTGTCTCGGAATGGGGTGAAAGCCCACCACCTATCCACTCTATTTTTCATGAGGATTCTAGAATGTCCAATAATTTTATGAAATTCATATGTTTGGGTCCCGAACTGCCACATACGCTATTTGGGCTAATTTGAGGTCAAAAGAATGAAAGTTTTGTCACTGTCTCGGAATGGGGTGAAAGCCCACAACCTATCCACTCCATTTTTCATGAGGATTCTAGATTGTCCTATAATTTTGTTAAATTCATCTGTTTAGGTCCCGAACTGCCACATACGCCATTTGGGCTAATTTGAGGTCAAAAGAATGAAAGTTTTGTCACTGTCTCGGAATGGGGTAAAAACCCACCTATCCACTCCGTTTTTCATGAGGATTCTAGAATGTCCAATAATTTTGTTAAATTCATCTGTTTGGGTACCGAACTGCCACATCGCGATTTGGGATTATTTGAGGTCAAAAGAATGCAAGTTTTGTCACTGTCTCGGAATGGGGTGAAAACCCACCTATCCACTCCGTTTTTCATGGGGATTCTAGAATGTCCAATAATTTTGTTAAATTCATCTGTTTGGGTACCGAACTGCCACATCGCGATTTGGGCTTATTTGAGGTCAAAAGAATGAAAGTTTGGTCACTGTCTCGGAATGGGTTGAAAACCCACCTATCCACTCAATTTTTCATGAGGATTCTAGATTGTCCAATAATTTTGTGAAATTGATATGTTTGAGTGCCGAACTACCACATACGCGATTTGGGCTAATTTGAGGTCAAAAGAATGAAAGTTTTGTCACTGTCTCGGAATGGGGTAAAAACCCACCTATCCACTCCGTTTTTCATGAGGATTCTAGAATGTCCAATAATTTTGTTAAATTCATCTGTTTGGGTACCGAACTGCCACATCGCGATTTGGGCTTATTTGAGGTCAAAAGAATGAAAGTTTGGTCACTGTCTCGGAATGGGTTGAAAACCCACCTATCCACTCCATTTTTCATGAGGATTCTAGATTGTCCAATAATTTTGTGAAATTTATATGTTTGAGTGCCGAACTACCACATACGCGATTTGGGCTAATTTGAGGTCAAAAGAATGAAAGTTTTGTCACTGTCTCGGAATGGGTTGAAAACCCACCTATCCACTCAATTTTTCATGAGGATTCTAGATTGTCCAATAATTTTGTGAAATTTATATGTTTGAGTGCCGAACTACCACATACGCAATTTGGGCTAATTTGAGGTCAAAAGAATGAAAGTTTTGTCACTGTCTCGGAATGGGGTAAAAACCCACCTATCCACTCCGTTTTTCATGAGGATTCTAGAATGTCCAATAATTTTGTTAAATTCATCTGTTTGGGTACCGAACTGCCACATCGCGATTTGGGCTTATTTGAGGTCAAAAGAATGAAAGTTTTGTCACTGTCTCGGAATGGGGTGAAAGCCCACAACCTATCCACTCCATTTTTCATGCGGATTCTAGATTGTCCAATAATTTTGTGAAATTCATATGTTTGGGTCCCGAACTGCCACTTACGCGATTTGGGCTAATTTGAGGTCAAAAGAATGAAAGTTTTGTCACTGTCTCGGAATGGGGTGAAAACCCACCTATCCACTCCGTTTTTCATGAGGATTCTAGAATGTCCAATAATTTTGTTAAATTCATCTGTTTGGGTACCGAACTGCCACATCGCGATTTAGGCTTATTTGAGGTCAAAAGAATGAAAGTTTGGTCACTGTCTCAGAATGGGTTGAAAACCCACCTATCCACTCCATTTTTCATGAGGATTCTAGATTGTCCAATAATTTTGTGAAATTTATATGTTTGAGTGCCGAACTACCACATACGCGATTTGGGCTAATTTGAGGTCAAAAGAATGAAAGTTTTGTCACTATCTCGGAATGGGGTGAAAACCCACCTATCCACTCTGTTTTTCATGAGGATTCTAGAATGTCCAATAATTTTGTTAAATTCATCTGTTTGAGTACCAAACTGCCACAATGCGATTTGGGCTTATTTGATGTCAAAAGAATGAAAGTTTGGTCACTGTCTCGGAATGGGTTGAAAACCCACCTATCCACTCCATTTTTCTTGAGGATTTTATAATGTCCTATAATTTTGTTAAATTCATCTGTTTAGGTCCCGAACTGCCACATACGCCATTTGGGCTAATTTGAGGTCAAAAGAATGAAAGTTTTGTCACTGTCTCGGAATGGGGTGAAAGCCCACCACCTATCCACTCTATTTTTCATGAGGATTCTAGAATGTCCAATAATTTTATGAAATTCATATGTTTGGGTCCCGAACTGCCACATACGCTATTTGGGCTTATTTGAGGTCAAAAGAATGAAAGTTTTGTCACTGTCTCGGAATGGGGTGAAAGCCCACAACCTATCCACTCCATTTTTCATGCGGATTCTAGATTGTCCAATAATTTTGTGAAATTCATATGTTTGGGTCCCGAACTGCCACTTACGCGATTTGGGCTAATTTGAGGTCAAAAGAATGAAAGTTTTGTCACTGTCTCGGAATGGGGTGAAAACCCACCTATCCACTCCGTTTTTCATGAGGATTCTAGAATGTCCAATAATTTTGTTAAATTCATCTGTTTGGGTACCGAACTGCCACATCGCGATTTAGGCTTATTTGAGGTCAAAAGAATGAAAGTTTGGTCACTGTCTCAGAATGGGTTGAAAACCCACCTATCCACTCCATTTTTTATGAGGATTCTAGATTGTCCAATAATTTTGTGAAATTTATATGTTTGAGTCCCGAACTACCACATACGCGATTTGGGCTAATTTGAGGTCAAAAGAATGAAAGTTTTGTCACTGTCTCGGAATGGGGTAAAAACCCACCTATCCACTCCGTTTTTCATGAGGATTCTAGAATGTCCAATAATTTTGTTAAATTCATCTGTTTGGGTACCGAACTGCCACAACGCGATTTGGGCTTATTTGAGGTCAAAAGAATGAAAGTTTTGTCACTGTCTCGGAATGGGGTGAAAGCCCACAACCTATCCCCTCCATTTTTCATGCGGATTCTAGATTGTCCAATAATTTTGTGAAATTCATATGTTTGGGTCCCGAACTGCCACTTACGCGATTTGGGCTAATTTGAGGTCAAAAGAATGAAAGTTTTGTCACTGTCTCGGAATGGGGTGAAAACCCACCTATCCACTCCGTTTTTCATGAGGATTCTAGAATGTCCAATAATTTTGTTAAATTCATCTGTTTGGGTACCGAACTGCCACATCACGATTTGGGCTTATTTGAGGTCAAAAGAATGAAAGTTTGGTCACTGTCTCGGAATGGGTTGAAAAGCCACCTATCCCTCAATTTTTCATGAGGATTCTAGATTGTCCAATAATTTTGTGAAATTTATATGTTTGAGTGCCGAACTACCACATACGCGATTTGGGCTAATTTGAGGTCAAAAGAATGAAAGTTTTGTCACTGTCTCGGAATGGGGTAAAAACCCACCTATCCACTCCGTTTTTCATGAGGATTCTAGAATGTCCAATAATTTTGTTAAATTCATCTGTTTGGGTACCGAACTGCCACATCGCGATTTGGGCTTATTTGAGGTCAAAAGAATGAAAGTTTGGTCACTGTCTCGGAATGGGTTGAAAACCGACCTATCCACTCCTTTTTTCATGAGGATTCTAGATTGTCCAATAATTTTGTGAAATTTATATGTTTGAGTGCCGAAGTACCACATACGCGATTTAGGCTAATTTGAGGTCAAAAGAATGAAAGTTTTGTCACTGTCTCGGAATGGGGTGAAAACCCACCTAACCACTCCGTTTTTCATGAGGATTCTAGAATGTCCAATAATTTTGTTAAATTCATCTGTTTGGGTACCGAACTGCCACAACGCGATTTGGGCTTATTTGAGGTCAAAAGAATGAAAGTTTTGTCACTGTCTCGGAATGGGGTGAAAGCCCACAACCTATCCCCTCCATTTTTCATGCGGATTCTAGATTGTCCAATAATTTTGTGAAATTCATATGTTTGGGTCCCGAACTGCCACTTACGCGATTTGGGCTAATTTGAGGTCAAAAGAATGAAAGTTTTGTCACTGTCTCGGAATGGGGTGAAAACCCACCTATCCACTCCGTTTTTCATGAGGATTCTAGAATGTCCAATAATTTAGTTAAATTCATCTGTTTGGGTACCGAACTGCCACATCACGATTTGGGCTTATTTGAGGTCAAAAGAATGAAAGTTTGGTCACTGTCTCGGAATGGGTTGAAAAGCCACCTATCCACTCAATTTTTCATGAGGATTCTAGATTGTCCAATAATTTTGTGAAATTTATATGTTTGAGTGCCGAACTACCACATACGCGATTTGGGCTAATTTGAGGTCAAAAGAATGAAAGTTTTGTCACTGTCTCGGAATGGGGTAAAAACCCACCTATCCACTCCGTTTTTCATGAGGATTCTAGAATGTCCAATAATTTTGTTAAATTCATCTGTTTGGGTACCGAACTGCCACATCGCGATTTGGGCTTATTTGAGGTCAAAAGAATGAAAGTTTGGTCACTGTCTCGGAATGGGTTGAAAACCGACCTATCCACTCCTTTTTTCATGAGGATTCTAGATTGTCCAATAATTTTGTGAAATTTATATGTTTGAGTGCCGAAGTACCACATACGCGATTTAGGCTAATTTGAGGTCAAAAGAATGAAAGTTTTGTCACTGTCTCGGAATGGGGTGAAAACCCACCTAACCACTCCGTTTTTCATGAGGATTCTAGAATGTCCAATAATTTTGTTAAATTCATCTGTTTGGGTACCAAACTGCCACATCACGATTTGGGCTTATTTGAGGTCAAAAGAATGAAAGTTTGGTCACTGTCTCGGAATGGGTTGAAAACCCACCTATCCACTCCATTTTTCATGAGGATTTTATAATGTCCTATAATTTTGTTAAATTCATCTGTTTAGGTCCCGAACTGCCACATACGCCATTTGGGCTAATTTGACGTCAAAAGAATGAAAGTTTTGTCACTGTCTCGGAATGGGGTGAAAGCCCACCACCTATCCACTCTATTTTTCATGAGGATTCTAGAATGTCCAATAATTTTATGAAATTCATATGTTTGGGTCCCGAACTGCCACATACGCTATTTGGGCTAATTTGAGGTCAAAAGAATGAAAGTTTTGTCACTGTCTCGGAATGGGGTGAAAGCCCACAACCTATCCACTCCATTTTTCATGCGGATTCTAGATTGTCCAATAATTTTGTGAAATTCATATGTTTGGGTCCCGAACTGCCACTTACGCGATTTGGGCTAAATTGAGGTCAAAAGAATGAAAGTTTTGTCACTGTCTCGGAATGGGGTGAAAACCCACCTATCCACTCCGTTTTTCATGAGGATTCTAGAATGTCCAATAATTTTGTTAAATTCATCTGTTTGGGTACCGAACTGCCACATCGCGATTTAGGCTTATTTGAGGTCAAAAGAATGAAAGTTTGGTCACTGTCTCAGAATGGGTTGAAAACCCACCTATCCACTCCATTTTTTATGAGGATTCTAGATTGTCCAATAATTTTGTGAAATTTATATGTTTGAGTCCCGAACTACCACATACGCGATTTGGGCTAATTTGAGGTCAAAAGAATGAAAGTTTTGTCACTGTCTCGGAATGGGGTGAAAACCCACCTATCCACTCCGTTTTTCATGAGGATTCTAGAATGTCCAATAATTTTCTTAAATTCATCTGTTTGGGTACCGAACTGCCACATCGCGATTTGGGCTTATTTGAGGTCAAAAGAATGAAAGTTTGGTCATTGTCACGGAATGGGTTGAAAACCCACATATCCACTCCATTTTTCATGAGGATTCTAGATTGTCCAATAATTTTGTGAAATTTATATGTTTGAGTGCCGAACTACCACATACGCGATTTGGGCTAATTTGAGGTCAAAAGAATGAAAGTTTTGTCACTGTCTCGGAATGGGGTGAAAACCCACCTATCCACTCCGTATTTCATGAGGATTCTAGAATGTCCAATAATTTTGTTAAATTCATCTGTTTGGGTACCAAACTGCCACATCGCGATTTGGGCTTATTTGAGGTCAAAAGAATGAAAGTTTGGTCACTGTCTCGGAATGGGTTGAAAACCCACCTATCCACTCCATTTTTCATGAGGATTTTATAATGTCCTATAATTTTGTTAAATTCATCTGTTTAGGTCCCGAACTGCCACATACGCCATTTGGGCTAATTTGAGGTCAAAAGAATGAAAGTTTTGTCACTGTCTCGGAATGGGGTGAAAGCCCACCACCTATCCACTCTATTTTTCATGAGGATTCTAGAATGTCCAATAATTTTATGAAATTCATATGTTTGGGTCCCGAACTGCCACATACGCTATTTGGGCTAATTTGAGGTCAAAAGAATGAAAGTTTTGTCACTGTCTCGGAATGGGGTGAAAGCCCACAACCTATCCACTCCATTTTTCATGCGGATTCTAGATTGTCCAATAATTTTGTGAAATTCATATGTTTGGGTCCCGAACTGCCACTTACGCGATTTGGGCTAATTTGAGGTCAAAAGAATGAAAGTTTTGTCACTGTCTCGGAATGGGGTGAAAACCCACCTATCCACTACGTTTTTCATGAGGATTCTAGAATGTCCAATAATTTTGTTAAATTCATCTGTATGGGTACCGAACTGCCACATCGCGATTTGGGCTTATTTGAGGTCAAAAGAATGAAAGTTTTGTCACTGTCTCAGAATTGGGTGAAAGCCCAACACCTATCCACTCCATTTTTCATGAGGATTCTAGAATGTCCAATAATTTTGTGAAATTTATATGTTTGAGTCCCGAATTACCACATACGCGATTTGGGCTAATTTGAGGTCAAAAGAATGAAAGTTTTGTCACTGTCTCGGAATGGGGTGAAAACCCACCTACCCACTCCGTTTTTCATGAGGATTCTAGAATGTCCAATAATTTTGTTAAATTCATCTGTTTGGGTACCGAACTGCCACATCGCGATTTGGGCTTATTTGAGGTCAAAAGAATGAAAGTTTGGTCACTGTCTCGGAATGGGTTGAAAACCCACCTATCCACTCCATTTTTCATGAGGATTTTATAATATCCTATAATTTTGTTAAATTCATCTGTTTAGGTCCCGAACTGCCACATACGCCATTTAGGCTAATTTGAGGTCAAAAGAATGAAAGTTTTGCCACTGCCTCGGAATGGGGTGAAAGCCCAACACCTATCCACTCCATTTTTCATGAGGATTCTAGAATGTCCAAAAATTTTGTGAAATTCATCTGTTTAGGTCCCGAACTGCCACATACACGATTTGGGCTAATTTGAGGTCAAAAGAATGAAAGTTTTGTCACTGTCTAGGAATGGGGTGAAAGCCCACCACCTATCCACTCCATTTATCATGAGTATTCTAGAATGTCCAATAATTTTGTGAAATTCATCTGTTTGGGTCCCGAACTGCCACATAAGCTATTTGGGCTAATTTGAGGTCAAAAGAATGAAAGTTTGGTCACTGTCTAGGAATGGGGTGAAAGCCCACCTATCCACTCCATTTTTCATGAGGATTCTAGATTGTCCAATAATTTTGTGAAATTTATATGTTTGAGTGCCGAACTACCACATACGCGATTTGGGCTAATTTGAGGTCAAAAGAATGAAAGTTTTGTCACTGTCTCGGAATGGGGTGAAAACCCACCTATCCACTCCGTTTTTCATGAGGATTCTAGAATGTCCAATAATTTTGTTAAATTCATCTGTTTGGGTACCGAACTGCCACATCGCGATTTGGGCTTATTTGAGGTCAAAAGAATGAAAGTTTGGTCACTGTCTCGGAATGGGTTGAAAACCCAACTATCCACTCCATTTTTCATGAGGATTCTAGATTGTCCAATAATTTTGTGAAATTAATATGTTTGAGTCCCGAACTACCACATACGCGATTTGGGCTAATTTGAGGTCAAAAGAATGAAAGTTTTGTCACTGTCTCGGAATGGGGTGAAGACCCACCTACCCACTCCGTTTTTCATGAGGATTCTAGAATGTCCAATAATTTTGTTAAATTCATCTGTTTGGGTACCGAACTGCCACATCGCGATTTGGGCTTATTTGAGGTCAAAAGAATGAAAGTTTGGTCACTGTCTCGGAATGGGTTGAAAACCCACCTATCCACTCCATTTTTCATGAGGATTTTATAATATCCTATAATTTTGTTAAATTCATCTGTTTAGGTCCCGAACTGCCACATACGCCATTTGGGCTAATTTGAGGTCAAAAGAATGAAAGTTTTGTCACTGTCTCAGAATTGGGTGAAAGCCCAACACCTATCCACTCCATTTTTCATGAGGATTCTAGAATGTCCAATAATTTTGTGAAATTCATCTGTTTAGGTCCCGAACTGCCACATACGTGATTTGGGCTATTTTGAGATCAAAAGAATGAAAGTTTTGTCACTGTCTAGGAATGGGGTGAAAGCCCACCACCTATCCACTCCATTTATCATGAGGATTCTAGAATGTCCAATAATTTTGTGAAATTCATCTGTTTGGGTCCCGAACTGCCACATACGCTATTTGGGCTAATTTGAGGTTAAAAGAATGAAAGTTTGGTCACTGTCTCGGAAAGGGCTGAAAGCCCACCTATCCACTCAATTTTTCATGAAGATTCTAGAATGTCCAATAATTTTGTGAAAATCATATGTTTGGGTCCCGAACTGCCACATACGCGATTTGGGCTAATTTGAGGTCAAAAGAATGAAAGTTTTGTTACTGTCTCGGAATGGGGGGAAAACCCACCTATCCACTCCGTTTTTCATGAGGATTCTAGAATGTCCAATAATTTTGTTAAATTCATCTGTTTGGGTACCAAACTGCCACATCGCGATTTGGGCTTATTTGAGGTCAAAAGAATGAAAGTTTGGTCACTGTCTCGGAATGGGTTGAAAACCCACCTATCCACTCCATTTTTCATGAGGATTTTATAATGTCCTATAATTTTGTTAAATTCATCTGTTTAGGTCCCGAACTGCCACATACGCCATTTGGGCTAATTTGACGTCAAAAGAATGAAAGTTTTGTCACTGTCTCGGAATGGGGTGAAAGCCCACCACCTATCCACTCTATTTTTCATGAGGATTCTAGAATGTCCAATAATTTTATTAAATTCATATGTTTGGGTCCCGAACTGCCACATACGCTATTTGGGCTAATTTGAGGTCAAAAGAATGAAAGTTTTGTCACTGTCTCGGAATGGGGTGAAAGCCCACAACCTATCCACTCCATTTTTCATGCGGATTCTAGATTGTCCAATAATTTTGTGAAATTCATATGTTTGGGTCCCGAACTGCCACTTACGCGATTTGGGCTAAATTGAGGTCAAAAGAATGAAAGTTTTGTCACTGTCTCGGAATGGGGTGAAAACCCACCTATCCACTCCATTTTTCATGAGGATTTTATAATATCCTATAATTTTGTTAAATTCATCTGTTTAGGTCCCGAACTGCCACATACGCCATTTAGGCTAATTTGAGGTCAAAAGAATGAAAGTTTTGCCACTGCCTCGGAATGGGGTGAAAGCCCAACACCTATCCACTCCATTTTTCATGAGGATTCTAGAATGTCCAAAAATTTTGTGAAATTCATCTGTTTAGGTCCCGAACTGCCACATACACGATTTGGGCTAATTTGAGGTCAAAAGAATGAAAGTTTTGTCACTGTCTAGGAATGGGGTGAAAGCCCACCACCTATCCACTCCATTTATCATGAGTATTCTACAATGTCCAATAATTTTGTGAAATTCATCTGTTTGGGTCCCGAACTGCCACTTACGCGATTTGGGCTAATTTGAGGTCAAAAGAATGAAAGTTTTGTCACTGTCTCGGAATGGGGTGAAAACCCACCTATCCACTCCATTTTTCATGAGGATTCTAGAATGTCCAATAATTTTGTTAAATTCATCTGTTTGGGTACCGAACTGCCACATCGCGATTTGGGCTTATTTGAGGTCAAAAGAATGAAAGTTTGGTCACTGTCTCGGAATGGGTTGAAAACCCAACTATCCACTCCATTTTTCATGAGGATTCTAGATTGTCCAATAATTTTGTGAAATTAATATGTTTGAGTCCCGAACTACCACATACGCGATTTGGGCTAATTTGAGGTCAAAAGAATGAAAGTTTTGTCACTGTCTCGGAATGGGGTGAAGACCCACCTACCCACTCCGTTTTTCATGAGGATTCTAGAATGTCCAATAATTTTGTTAAATTCATCTGTTTGGGTACCGAACTGCCACATCGCGATTTGGGCTTATTTGAGGTCAAAAGAATGAAAGTTTGGTCACTGTCTCGGAATGGGTTGAAAACCCACCTATCCACTCCATTTTTCATGAGGATTTTATAATATCCTATAATTTTGTTAAATTCATCTGTTTAGGTCCCGAACTGCCACATACGCCATTTGGGCTAATTTGAGGTCAAAAGAATGAAAGTTTTGTCACTGTCTCAGAATTGGGTGAAAGCCCAACACCTATCCACTCCATTTTTCATGAGGATTCTAGAATGTCCAATAATTTTGTGAAATTCATCTGTTTAGGTCCCGAACTGCCACATACGTGATTTGGGCTATTTTGAGATCAAAAGAATGAAAGTTTTGTCACTGTCTAGGAATGGGGTGAAAGCCCACCACCTATCCACTCCATTTATCATGAGGATTCTAGAATGTCCAATAATTTTGTGAAATTCATCTGTTTGGGTCCCGAACTGCCACATACGCTATTTGGGCTAATTTGAGGTTAAAAGAATGAAAGTTTGGTCACTGTCTCGGAAAGGGCTGAAAGCCCACCTATCCACTCAATTTTTCATGAAGATTCTAGAATGTCCAATAATTTTGTGAAAATCATATGTTTGGGTCCCGAACTGCCACATACGCGATTTGGGCTAATTTGAGGTCAAAAGAATGAAAGTTTTGTTACTGTCTCGGAATGGGGGGAAAACCCACCTATCCACTCCGTTTTTCATGAGGATTCTAGAATGTCCAATAATTTTGTTAAATTCATCTGTTTGGGTACCAAACTGCCACATCGCGATTTGGGCTTATTTGAGGTCAAAAGAATGAAAGTTTGGTCACTGTCTCGGAATGGGTTGAAAACCCACCTATCCACTCCATTTTTCATGAGGATTTTATAATGTCCTATAATTTTGTTAAATTCATCTGTTTAGGTCCCGAACTGCCACATACGCCATTTGGGCTAATTTGACGTCAAAAGAATGAAAGTTTTGTCACTGTCTCGGAATGGGGTGAAAGCCCACCACCTATCCACTCTATTTTTCATGAGGATTCTAGAATGTCCAATAATTTTATGAAATTCATATGTTTGGGTCCCGAACTGCCACATACGCTATTTGGGCTAATTTGAGGTCAAAAGAATGAAAGTTTTGTCACTGTCTCGGAATGGGGTGAAAGCCCACAACCTATCCACTCCATTTTTCATGCGGATTCTAGATTGTCCAATAATTTTGTGAAATTCATATGTTTGGGTCCCGAACTGCCACTTACGCGATTTGGGCTAAATTGAGGTCAAAAGAATGAAAGTTTTGTCACTGTCTCGGAATTGGGTGAAAACCCACCTATCCACTCCGTTTTTCATGAGGATTCTAGAATGTCCAATAATTTTGTTAAATTCATCTGTTTGGGTACCGAACTGCCACATCGCGATTTAGGCTTATTTGAGGTCAAAAGAATGAAAGTTTGGTCACTGTCTCAGAATGTGTTGAAAACCCACCTATCCACTCCATTTTTTATGAGGATTCTAGATTGTCCAATAATTTTGTGAAATTTATATGTTTGAGTCCCGAACTACCACATACGCGATTTGGGCTAATTTGAGGTCAAAAGAATGAAAGTTTTGTCACTGTCTCGGAATGGGGTGAAAACCCACCTATCCACTCCGTTTTTCATGAGGATTCTAGAATGTCCAATAATTTTGTTAAATTCATCTGTTTGGGTACCGAACTGCCACATCGCGATTTGGGCTTATTTGAGGTCAAAAGAATGAAAGTTTGGTCATTGTCACGGAATGGGTTGAAAACCCACATATCCACTCCATTTTTCATGAGGATTCTAGATTGTCCAATAATTTTGTGAAATTTATATGTTTGAGTGCCGAACTACCACATACGCGATTTGGGCTAATTTGAGGTCAAAAGAATGAAAGTTTTGTCACTGTCTCGGAATGGGGTGAAAACCCACCTATCCACTCCGTATTTCATGAGGATTCTAGAATGTCCAATAATTTTGTTAAATTCATCTGTTTGGGTACCAAACTGCCACATCGCGATTTGGGCTTATTTGAGGTCAAAAGAATGAAAGTTTGGTCACTGTCTCGGAATGGGTTGAAAACCCACCTATCCACTCCATTTTTCATGAGGATTTTATAATGTCCTATAATTTTGTTAAATTCATCTGTTTAGGTCCCGAACTGCCACATACGCCACTTGGGCTAATTTGAGGTCAAAAGAATGAAAGTTTTGTCACTGTCTCGGAATGGGGTGAAAGCCCACCACCTATCCACTCTATTTTTCATGAGGATTCTAGAATGTCCAATAATTTTATTAAATTCATATGTTTGGGTCCCGAACTGCCACATACGCTATTTGGGCTAATTTGAGGTCAAAAGAATGAAAGTTTTGTCACTGTCTCGGAATGGGGTGAAAGCCCACAACCTATCCACTCCATTTTTCATGCGGATTCTAGATTGTCCAATAATTTTGTGAAATTCATATGTTTGGGTCCCGAACTGCCACTTACGCGATTTGGGCTAAATTGAGGTCAAAAGAATGAAAGTTTTGTCACTGTCTCGGAATGGGGTGAAAACCCACCTATCCACTCCGTTTTTCATGAGGATTCTAGAATGTCCAATAATTTTGTTAAATTCATCTGTTTGGGTACCGAACTGCCACATCGCGATTTAGGCTTATTTGAGGTCAAAAGAATGAAAGTTTGGTCACTGTCTCAGAATGGGTTGAAAACCCACCTATCCACTCCATTTTTTATGAGGATTCTAGATTGTCCAATAATTTTGTGAAATTTATATGTTTGAGTCCCGAACTACCACATACGCGATTTGGGCTAATTTGAGGTCAAAAGAATGAAAGTTTTGTCACTGTCTCGGAATGGGGTGAAAACCCACCTATCCACTCCGTTTTTCATGAGGATTCTAGAATGTCCAATAATTTTGTTAAATTCATCTGTTTGGGTACCGAACTGCCACATCGCGATTTGGGCTTATTTGAGGTCAAAAGAATGAAAGTTTGGTCATTGTCACGGAATGGGTTGAAAACCCACATATCCACTCCATTTTTCATGAGGATTCTAGATTGTCCAATAATTTTGTGAAATTTATATGTTTGAGTGCCGAACTACCACATACGCGATTTGGGCTAATTTGAGGTCAAAAGAATGAAAGTTTTGTCACTGTCTCGGAATGGGGTGAAAACCCACCTATCCACTCCGTATTTCATGAGGATTCTAGAATGTCCAATAATTTTGTTAAATTCATCTGTTTGGGTACCAAACTGCCACATCGCGATTTGGGCTTATTTGAGGTCAAAAGAATGAAAGTTTGGTCACTGTCTCGGAATGGGTTGAAAACCCACCTATCCACTCCATTTTTCATGAGGATTTTATAATGTCCTATAATTTTGTTAAATTCATCTGTTTAGGTCCCGAACTGCCACATACGCCACTTGGGCTAATTTGAGGTCAAAAGAATGAAAGTTTTGTCACTGTCTCGGAATGGGGTGAAAGCCCACCACCTATCCACTCTATTTTTCATGAGGATTCTAGAAAGTCCAATAATTTTATGAAATTCATATGTTTGGGTCCCGAACTGCCACATACGCTATTTGGGCTAATTTGAGGTCAAAAGAATGAAAGTTTTGTCACTGTCTCGGAATGGGGTGAAAGCCCACAACCTATCCACTCCATTTTTCATGCGGATTCTAGATTGTCCAATAATTTTGTGAAATTCATATGTTTGGGTCCCGAACTGCCACTTACGCGATTTGGGCTAATTTGAGGTCAAAAGAATGAAAGTTTTGTCACTGTCTCGGAATGGGGTGAAAACCCACCTATCCATTACGTTTTTCATGAGGATTCTAGAATGTCCAATAATTTTGTTAAATTCATCTGTTTGGGTACCGAACTGCCACATCGCGATTTGGGCTTATTTGAGGTCAAAAGAATGAAAGTTTTGTCACTGTCTCAGAATGGGTTGAAAACCCACCTATCCACTCCATTTTTTATGAGGATTCTAGATTGTCCAATAATTTTGTGAAATTTATATGTTTGAGTCCCGAACTACCACATACGCGATTTGGGCTAATTTGAGGTCAAAAGAATGAAAGTTTTGTCACTGTCTCGGAATGGGGTGAAGACCCACCTACCCACTCCGTTTTTCATGAGGATTCTAGAATGTCCAATAATTTTGTTAAATTCATCTGTTTGGGTACCGAACTGCCACATCGCGATTTGGGCTTATTTGAGGTCAAAAGAATGAAAGTTTGGTCATTGTCACGGAATGGGTTGAAAACCCACCTATCCACTCCATTTTTCATGAGGATTCTAGATTGTCCAATAATTTTGTGAAATTTATATGTTTGAGTGCCGAACTACCACATACGCGATTTGGGCTAATTTGAGGTCAAAAGAATGAAAGTTTTGTCACTGTCTCGGAATGGGGTGAAAACCCACCTATCCACTCCGTATTTCATGAGGATTCTAGAATGTCCAATAATTTTGTTAAATTCATCTGTTTGGGTACCAAACTGCCACATCGCGATTTGGGCTTATTTGAGGTCAAAAGAATGAAAGTTTGGTCACTGTCTCGGAATGGGTTGAAAACCCACCTATCCACTCCATTTTTCATGAGGATTTTATAATGTCCTATAATTTTGTTAAATTCATCTGTTTAGGTCCCGAACTGCCACATACGCCACTTGGGCTAATTTGAGGTCAAAAGAATGAAAGTTTTGTCACTGTCTCGGAATGGGGTGAAAGCCCACCACCTATCCACTCTATTTTTCATGAGGATTCTAGAATGTCCAATAATTTTATGAAATTCATATGTTTGGGTCCCGAACTGCCACATACGCTATTTGGGCTAATTTGAGGTCAAAAGAATGAAAGTTTTGTCACTGTCTCGGAATGGGGTGAAAGCCCACAACCTATCCACTCCATTTTTCATGCGGATTCTAGATTGTCCAATAATTTTGTGAAATTCATATGTTTGGGTCCCGAACTGCCACTTACGCGATTTGGGCTAATTTGAGGTCAAAAGAATGAAAGTTTTGTCACTGTCTCGGAATGGGGTGAAAACCCACCTATCCATTACGTTTTTCATGAGGATTCTAGAATGTCCAATAATTTTGTTAAATTCATCTGTTTGGGTACCGAACTGCCACATCGCGATTTGGGCTTATTTGAGGTCAAAAGAATGAAAGTTTTGTCACTGTCTCAGAATTGGGTGAAAGCCCAACACCTATCCACTCCATTTTTCATGAGGATTCTAGAATGTCCAATAATTTTGTGAAATTTATATGTTTGAGTCCCGAATTACCACATACGCGATTTGGGCTAATTTGAGGTCAAAAGAATGAAAGTTTTGTCACTGTCTCGGAATGGGGTGAAAACCCACCTACCCACTCCGTTTTTCATGAGGATTCTAGAATGTCCAATAATTTTGTTAAATTCATCTGTTTGGGTACCGAACTGCCACATCGCGATTTGGGCTTATTTGAGGTCAAAAGAATGAAAGTTTGGTCACTGTCTCGGAATGGGTTGAAAACCCACCTATCCACTCCATTTTTCATGAGGATTTTATAATATCCTATAATTTTGTTAAATTCATCTGTTTAGGTCCCGAACTGCCACATACGCCATTTAGGCTAATTTGAGGTCAAAAGAATGAAAGTTTTGCCACTGCCTCGGAATGGGGTGAAAGCCCAACACCTATCCACTCCATTTTTCATGAGGATTCTAGAATGTCCAATAATTTTGTGAAATTCATCTGTTTAGGTCCCGAACTGCCACATACGCGATTTGGGCTAATTTGAGGTCAAAAGAATGAAAGTTTTGTCACTGTCTAGGAATGGGGTGAAAGCCCACCACCTATCCACTCCATTTATCATGAGGATTCTAGAATGTCCAATAATTTTGTGAAATTCATCTGTTTGGGTCCCGAACTGCCACTTACGCGATTTGGGCTAATTTGAGGTCAAAAGAATGAAAGTTTTGTCACTGTCTCGGAATGGGGTGAAAACCCACCTATCCACTCCGTTTTTCATGAGGATTCTAGAATGTCCAATAATTTTGTTAAATTCATCTGTTTGGGTACCGAACTGCCACATCGCGATTTGGGCTTATTTGAGGTCAAAAGAATGAAAGTTTGGTCACTGTCTCGGAATGGGTTGAAAACCCAACTATCCACTCCATTTTTCATGAGGATTCTAGATTGTCCAATAATTTTGTGAAATTAATATGTTTGAGTCCCGAACTACCACATACGCGATTTGGGCTAATTTGAGGTCAAAAGAATGAAAGTTTTGTCACTGTCTCGGAATGGGGTGAAGACCCACCTACCCACTCCGTTTTTCATGAGGATTCTAGAATGTCCAATAATTTTGTTAAATTCATCTGTTTGGGTACCGAACTGCCACATCGCGATTTGGGCTTATTTGAGGTCAAAAGAATGAAAGTTTGGTCACTGTCTCGGAATGGGTTGAAAACCCACCTATCCACTCCATTTTTCATGAGGATTTTATAATATCCTATAATTCTGTTAAATTCATCTGTTTAGGTCCCGAACTGCCACATACGCCACTTGGGCTAATTTGAGGTCAAAAGAATGAAAGTTTTGTCACTGTCTCGGAATGGGGTGAAAGCCCACAACCTATCCACTCCATTTTTCATGCGGATTCTAGATTGTCCAATAATTTTGTGAAATTCATATGTTTGGGTCCCGAACTGCCACTTACGCGATTTGGGCTAAATTGAGGTCAAAAGAATGAAAGTTTTGTCACTGTCTCGGAATGGGGTGAAAACCCACCTATCCACTCCGTTTTTCATGAGGATTCTAGAATGTCCAATAATTTTGTTAAATTCATCTGTTTGGGTACCGAACTGCCACATCGCGATTTAGGCTTATTTGAGGTCAAAAGAATGAAAGTTTGGTCACTGTCTCAGAATGGGTTGAAAACCCACCTATCCACTCCATTTTTTATGAGGATTCTAGATTGTCCAATAATTTTGTGAAATTTATATGTTTGAGTCCCGAACTACCACATACGCGATTTGGGCTAATTTGAGGTCAAAAGAATGAAAGTTTTGTCACTGTCTCGGAATGGGGTGAAAACCCACCTATCCACTCCGTTTTTCATGAGGATTCTAGAATGTCCAATAATTTTCTTAAATTCATCTGTTTGGGTACCGAACTGCCACATCGCGATTTGGGCTTATTTGAGGTCAAAAGAATGAAAGTTTGGTCATTGTCACGGAATGGGTTGAAAACCCACATATCCACTCCATTTTTCATGAGGATTCTAGATTGTCCAATAATTTTGTGAAATTTATATGTTTGAGTGCCGAACTACCACATACGCGATTTGGGCTAATTTGAGGTCAAAAGAATGAAAGTTTTGTCACTGTCTCGGAATGGGGTGAAAACCCACCTATCCACTCCGTATTTCATGAGGATTCTAGAATGTCCAATAATTTTGTTAAATTCATCTGTTTGGGTACCAAACTGCCACATCGCGATTTGGGCTTATTTGAGGTCAAAAGAATGAAAGTTTGGTCACTGTCTCGGAATGGGTTGAAAACCCACCTATCCACTCCATTTTTCATGAGGATTTTATAATGTCCTTTAATTTTGTTAAATTCATCTGTTTAGGTCCCGAACTGCCACATACGCCACTTGGGCTAATTTGAGGTCAAAAGAATGAAAGTTTTGTCACTGTCTCGGAATGGGGTGAAAGCCCACCACCTATCCACTCTATTTTTCATGAGGATTCTAGAATGTCCAATAATTTTATGAAATTCATATGTTTGGGTCCCGAACTGCCACATACGCTATTTGGGCTAATTTGAGGTCAAAAGAATGAAAGTTTTGTCACTGTCTCGGAATGGGGTGAAAGCCCACAACCTATCCACTCCATTTTTCATGCGGATTCTAGATTGTCCAATAATTTTGTGAAATTCATATGTTTGGGTCCCGAACTGCCACTTACGCGATTTGGGCTAATTTGAGGTCAAAAGAATGAAAGTTTTGTCACTGTCTCGGAATGGGGTGAAAACCCACCTATCCACTACGTTTTTCATGAGGATTCTAGAATGTCCAATAATTTTGTTAAATTCATCTGTTTGGGTACCGAACTGCCACATCGCGATTTGGGCTTATTTGAGGTCAAAAGAATGAAAGTTTTGTCACTGTCTCAGAATTGGGTGAAAGCCCAACACCTATCCACTCCATTTTTCATGAGGATTCTAGAATGTCCAATAATTTTGTGAAATTTATATGTTTGAGTCCCGAATTACCACATACGCGATTTGGGCTAATTTGAGGTCAAAAGAATGAAAGTTTTGTCACTGTCTCGGAATGGGGTGAAAACCCACCTACCCACTCCGTTTTTCATGAGGATTCTAGAATGTCCAATAATTTTGTTAAATTCATCTGTTTGGGTACCGAACTGCCACATCGCGATTTGGGCTTATTTGAGGTCAAAAGAATGAAAGTTTGGTCACTGTCTCGGAATGGGTTGAAAACCCACCTATCCACTCCATTTTTCATGAGGATTTTATAATATCCTATAATTTTGTTAAATTCATCTGTTTAGGTCCCGAACTGCCACATACGCCATTTAGGCTAATTTGAGGTCAAAAGAATGAAAGTTTTGCCACTGCCTCGGAATGGGGTGAAAGCCCAACACCTATCCACTCCATTTTTCATGAGGATTCTAGAATGTCCAATAATTTTGTGAAATTCATCTGTTCAGGTCCCGAACTGCCACATACGCGATTTGGGCTAATTTGAGGTCAAAAGAATGAAAGTTTTGTCACTGTCTAGGAATGGGGTGAAAGCCCACCACCTATCCACTCCATTTATCATGAGGATTCTAGAATGTCCAATAATTTTGTGAAATTCATCTGTTTGGGTCCCGAACAGCCACTTACGCGATTTGGGCTAATTTGAGGTCAAAAGAATGAAAGTTTTGTCACTGTCTCGGAATGGGGTGAAAACCCACCTATCCACTCCGTTTTTCATGAGGATTCTAGAATGTCCAATAATTTTGTTAAATTCATCTGTTTGGGTACCGAACTGCCACATCGCGATTTGGGCTTATTTGAGGTCAAAAGAATGAAAGTTTGGTCACTGTCTCGGAATGGGTTGAAAACCCAACTATCCACTCCATTTTTCATGAGGATTCTAGATTGTCCAATAATTTTGTGAAATTAATATGTTTGAGTCCCGAACTACCACATACGCGATTTGGGCTAATTTGAGGTCAAAAGAATGAAAGTTTTGTCACTGTCTCGGAATGGGGTGAAGACCCACCTACCCACTCCGTTTTTCATGAGGATTCTAGAATGTCCAATAATTTTGTTAAATTCATCTGTTTGGGTACCGAACTGCCACATCGCGATTTGGGCTTATTTGAGGTCAAAAGAATGAAAGTTTGGTCACTGTCTCGGAATGGGTTGAAAACCCACCTATCCACTCCATTTTTCATGAGGATTTTATAATATCCTATAATTTTGTTAAATTCATCTGTTTAGGTCCCGAACTGCCACATACGCCATTTGGGCTAATTTGAGGTCAAAAGAATGAAAGTTTTGTCACTGTCTCAGAATTGGGTGAAAGCCCAACACCTATCCACTCCATTTTTCATGAGGATTCTAGAATGTCCAATAATTTTGTGAAATTCATCTGTTTAGGTCCCGAACTGCCACATACGTGATTTGGGCTATTTTGAGATCAAAAGAATGAAAGTTTTGTCACTGTCTAGGAATGGGGTGAAAGCCCACCACCTATCCACTCCATTTATCATGAGGATTCTAGAATGTCCAATAATTTTGTGAAATTCATCTGTTTGGGTCCCGAACTGCCACATACGCTATTTGGGCTAATTTGAGGTTAAAAGAATGAAAGTTTGGTCACTGTCTCGGAAAGGACTGAAAGCCCACCTATCCACTCAATTTTTCATGAAGATTCTAGAATGTCCAATATTTTTGTGAAAATCATATGTTTGGGTCCCGAACTGCCACATACGCGATTTGGGCTAATTTGAGGTCAAAAGAATGAAAGTTTTGTTACTGTCTCGGAATGGGGGGAAAACCCACCTATCCACTCTATTTTTCATGAGGATTCTAGAATGTCCAATAATTTTGTTAAATTCATCTGTTTGGGTATCGAACTGCCACATCGCGATTTGGGCTTATTTGAGGTCAAAAGAATTAAAGTTTGGTCACTGTCTCGGAATGGGTTGAAAACCCACCTATCCACTCCATTTTTCGTGAGGATTTTATGATGTCCTTTAATTTTGTTAAATTCATCTGTTTAGGTCCCGAACTGCTACATACGTCATTTGGACTAATTTGAGGTCAAAAGATTTAAAGTTTTGTCACTGTCTCGGAATGGGGTGAAAGCCCACCACCTATCCACTCCATTTTTCATAAGGATTCTAGAATGTCCATTAATTTTGTGAAATTCATCTGTTTAGGTGCCCAACTGCCACATACACGATTTGGGCTAATTTGAAATCAAAAGAACGAAAGTTTTGTCACTGTTTCGGAATGGGGTGAAAGCCCACCACCTATCCACTCCATTTTTCATGAGGATTCTAGAATGTCCAATAATTTTGTGAAATTCATCTGTGTGGGTCCCGAACTGCCACATACGCTATTTGGGCTAATTTGCGGTCAAAAGAATGAAAGTTTGGTCACTGTCTCAGATTGGGGTGAAAGCCCACCTATCCACTCCATTTTTCATGAGGATTCTAGAATGTCCAATAATTTGTGATATTCATCTGTTTGAGTCCCGGACTGCCACATACGCGATTTGGGCTAATTTGAGGTCAAAAGAATGAAAGTTTGGTCACTGTCTCAGAATGGGGTGAAAGCCCACCACCTATCCACTCCAATTTTCATGAGGATTCTAGAATGTCCAATAATTTTGTGAAATTCATCTGTTTGGGTTTTAAACTGCGACATACGCTATTTGGGCTAATTTGAGGTCAAAAGAATGAAAGTTTTGTCACTGTCTCGGAATGGGGTGAAAGCCCACCACCTATCCACTCCATTTTTCATGAGGATTCTAGAATGTACGAAAATTTACTGGAATTCATCTTTTTGGGTCCCGAACTGCCACATACGCTATTTGGGCTAATTTGAGGTCAAAAGAATGAAAGTTTTGCCACTGTCTCAGAATGGGGTGAAAGCCCACCACCTATCCACTCCATTTTTCTTGAGGATTCTAGAATGTCCAATAATTTTGTGAAATATATCTGTTTGAGTCCCGAACTGCCACATACGCTATTTGGTCTAATTTGAGGTTAAAAGAATGAAAGTTTGGTCACTGTCTCGGAATGGGGTGAAAGCCAACCTATCCACTCCCTTTTTCATGAGAATTCTAGAATGTCCAATAATTTTATTAAATTCATCTGTTTGGGAACCGAACTGCCACATCGCGATTTGGGCTTATTTGAGGTCAAAAGAATGAAAGTTTGGTCACTGTCTCGGAATGGGTTGAAAACCCACCTATCCACTCCATTTTTCATGAGGATTTTATAATGTCGTATAATTTTGTTAAATTCATCTGGTTAGGTCCCGAACTGCCACATACGACATTTGGGCTAATTTGATGTCAAAAGAGTGAAAGTTTGGTCACTGTCTCGGAATGGGGTGAAAGCCCACCTATCCACTCCTCTTTTCATAAGGATTCTAGAATGTCAAATAATTTTGTGAAATTCATCTGTTTGAGTCCCGAACTACCACATACGCGATTTGGGCTAATTTGATTTCAAAGGAATGAAAGTTTGGTCACTGTCTCGGAATAGGGTGAAAGCCCACCACCTATCAACTCCATTTTTCATGAGGATTCCAGAATGTCCAATAATTTGGTGAAATTCATCTGTTTGGGTCCCGACCTGCCACATACGCTATTTGGGCAAATTTGAGGTCAAAAGAATGAAAGTTTTGTCACAGTCTCAGAATGGGGTGAAAGCCCACCACCTATCGACTCCATTTTTCATGAGGATTCTAGAATATCCAATAATTTTGTGAAATTCTTCTGTTTGGGTCCTGAACTGCCACATACGCTATTTGGGCTAATTTGAGGTCAAAAGAATGAAAGTTTGATCGTTGTCTCTAAATGGGGTGAAAACCTACCTATCCACTCCATTTTTTATGAGGATTCTAGAATGTCCAATAATTTTATGAAATTCATTTGTTTGGGTCCCGAACTGCCAGATACGCTATTTGGGCTAATTTGAGGTCAAAAGAATGAAAGTTTGGTCACTGTCTCGGAATGGGGTAAAAGCCCACCTTTCCACTCCATATTTCATGAGGATTCTAGATTGTCCAATAACTTTGTGAAATTCATATGTTTGTGTCCCGAACTTCCACATACGCGATTTTGGCTAATTTGAGGTCAAAAGAATGAAAGTTTTGTCAATGTCTCAGAATGGGGTGAAAACCCACCTATCCACTCCGGTTTTCATGAGGATTCTAGAATGTCCAATAATTTTGTTAAATTCATCTGTTTGGGTACCGAACTACCACATCACGATTTTGGCTTATTTGAGGTCAAAAGAATGAAAGTTTGGTCACTGTCTCGGAATGGGTTGAAAATCCACCTATCCACTCCGCTTTTCATGAGGATTCTAGAATGTCCAATAATTTTGTGAAATTCATCAGTTTGGGTCCCGAACTGCCACATCGCGATTTGGGCTTATTTGAGGTCAAAAGAATGAAAGTTTGGTCACTATCTCGGTATGGGTTGAAAACCCACCTATCCACTCCATTTTTCATGAGGATTTTATAATGTCCTATAATTTTGTTAAATTCATCTGTTTGGGTTTTAAACTGCTACATACGCTATTTGGGCTAATTTGAGGTCAAAAGAATGAAAGTTTTGTCACTGTCTCAGAATAGGGTGAAAGTCCACCAGCTATGCACTCCATTTTTCATAAGGATTCTAGAATGTTAAATAATTTTGTGAAATTCATCTGTGTAGGTCCCGAACTGCCACATCGCGATTTGGGTTTATTTGAGGTCAAAAGAATGAAAGGTTGGTCACTGTCTTGGAATGGGTTGAAAACCCACCTATCCACTCCATTTTTGATGAGGATTTTATAATGTTCTATAATTTTGTTAAATTCATCTGTTTAGGTCCCGAACTGCCACATACGCCATTTGGGCTAATTTGAGGTCAAACGAATGAAAGTTTTGTCACTATCTCGGAATGGGGTGAAAGCCCACCACCTATCCACTCCATTTTTATTGAGGTTTCTTGAATGTCCAATAATTTTGTGAAATTCATCTGTTTGGGTCCCGAACTGCCACATACGCTATTTGGGCTAATTTGAGTTCAAAAGAATGAAAGTTTTGGCACTGTCTCCGAATGGGGTGAAAGCCCACCACCTAACCACTCCATTTTTCATGAGGATTCTAGAATGTCCAATAATTTTTTGAAATTCATCTATTTGGGTCCCGAACTTCCACATACGCTATTTGGGCTAATTTGAGTTGAAAAGAAAGAAAGTTTTGTCATAGTCTCAGAATGGGGTGAAAGCCCACCACCTATCCACTCCATTTTTCATGAGGATTCTAGAATGTCCAATAATTTTGTGAAATTCTTCTGTTTGGGTCCTGAACTGCGACATACGCGATTTGGGCTAATTTGAGGTCAAAAGAATGAAATTTTTGCCACTGTCTCTGAATGGGGTGAAAGGCCAGCACCTATCGACTCCATTTTTCATGAGGATTCTAGAATGTTAAATAATTTTGTGAAATTCATCTGTTTGGGTCCCGAACTGCGACATACGCTATTTGGGCTAATTTGAGGTCAAAAGAATGAAAGTTTGGTCACTGTCTCGGAATGGGGTGAAAGCCCACCTATCCACTCCATATTTCATGAGGATTCTAGAATGTCCAATAATTTTGTGAAATTCATCTGTTTGGGTCCCGAACTGCGACATACGATATTTGGGCTAATTTGTGGTCAAAAGATTGAAAGTTTTGTCACTGTCTCGGAATGGGGTGAAAACCCACCTATCCAGTCCTTTTTTCATGAGGATTCCAGAATGTCCAATAATTATGTTAAATTCATCTGTTTGGGTACCGAACTGCCACATACGCTATTTGGGCTAATTTGAGGTCAAAAGAATAAAAGTTTTGTCTTTGTCTCGGAATGGGGTGAAAGCCCACCACCTATCCACTCCATTTGTATTGAGGATTCTAGAATGTAAAATAATTTTGTGAAATTCATCAGTTTGGGTCCCGAACTGCCACATATGCTATTTGGGCTAATTTGAGGTCAAAAGAACGAAAGTTTTGTCACTGTCTCGGAATGGGGTGAAAACCCACCTATCCACTCCGTTTTTCATGAGGATTTTAGAATGTCCAATAATTTTGTTAAATTCATCTGTTTGGGTACCGAACTGCCACATCGCGATTTAGGCTTATTTGAGGTCAAAAGAATGAAAGTTTGGTCACTGTCTCGGAATGGGTTGAAAACCCACCTATCCACCCCATTTTTCATGAGGATTTTATAATGTCCTATAATTTTGTTAAATTCATCTGTTTAGGTTACGAACTGCCACATACGCCATTTGGGCTAATTTGAGATCAAAAGAATGAAAGTTTTGTCACTGTTTGGCAATGGGGTGAAAGCCCACCACCTATCCACTCCATTTTTATTGAGGATTCTAGAATGTCCAATAATTTTGTGAAATTCATCCGTTTGGGTCCCGAACTGCCACATACGCTATTTGGGCTAATTTGAGGTCAAAAGAATGAAAGTTTTGTCACTGTCTCGGAGAGGGGTGGAAGCCCACCAACTAACCACTCCATTTTTCATGAGGATTCTATTATGTCCAATAATTTTTTAAAATTCATCTGTTTGGGTCCCGAACTGTCACATACGATATTTGGGCTAATTTGTGGTCAAAAGAATGAAAGTTTTGTCACTGTCTCGGAATGCGGTGAAAACCCACCTATCCAGTCTTTTTATCATGAGGATTCCAGAATGTCCAATAATTATGTTAAATTCATCTGTTTGGGTACCGAACTGCCACATCGCGATTTGGGCTTATTTGAGGTCAAAAGAATGAAAGTTTGGTCACTGTCTCGGAATGGGGTGAAAGCCCACCTATCCACTCCATATTTCATGAGGATTCTAGATTGTCCAATAATTTTGTGAAATTCATATGTTTGGGTCCCGAACTGCCACATACGCGATTTGGGCTAATATGAGGTGAAAAGAATGAAAGTTTTCTCACTGTCTCGGAATGGGGTGAAAACCCACCTATCCACTCCGTTTTTCATGAGGATTCTACAATGTCCAATAATTTTGTTAAATTCATCTGTTTGGGTACCGAACTGCCACATCGCGATTTGGGCTTATTTGAGGTCAAAAGAATGAAAGTTTGGTCACTATCTCGGAATGGGTTCAAAACACACCTATCCACTCCATTTTTCATGAGGTTTTTATAATGTCCTACAATTTTGTTAAATTCATCTGTTTAGGTCTCGAACTACCACATACGCCATTTGGGCTAAGTTGAGGTCAAAAGATTGAAAGTTTTGTCACTGTCTCAGAAAAGGGTGATAGGCCACCACCTATCCACTCCATTTTTCATGAGGATTCTAGAATGTCCAATAATTTTGTAAAATTCATCAGTTTAGGTCCCGAATTGCCACATCACGATTTGGGTTTATTTGAGGTAAAAAGAATTGAAGGTTGGTCACTATCTCTGAATGGGTTGAAAACCCACCAATCCACACCATTTTTCATGAGGATATTATAATGCCCTATAATTTTGTTAAATTCATCTGTTTAGGTCCCGAACTGCCACATACGCCATTTGGGCTAATTTGAGGTCAAAAGAATGAAAGTTTTGTCACTGTCTCGGAATAAGGTGAAAGCCCAACACCTATCCACTCCATTTTTCATGAGGATTCTAGAATGTCCAATAATTTTGTGAAATTCATCTGTTTGGGTCCCGAACTGCCACATACGATATTTAGGCTAATTTGTGGTCAAAAGATTGAAAGTTTTGTCACTGTCTCGGAATGGGGTGAAAACCCACCTATCCAGTCCTTTTTTCATGAGGATTCCAGAATGTCCAATAATTATTTTAAATTCATCTGTTTGGGTACCGAACTGCCACATCGCGATTTGGGCTTATTTGAGGTCGAAAGAATGAAAGTTTGGTCACTGTCTCGAAATGGGTTGAAAACCCACCTATCCACTCTATTTTTCAAGAGGATTTTATAATGTCCTATAATTTTGTTAAATTCATCTGTTTAGGTCCCGAACTGCTACATATGCCATTTGGGTTAATTTGAGGTCAAAAGAATGAAAGTTTTGTCACTGTCTCGGAATGGGGTGAAAGCCCACCACCTATCCACCCCATTTTTATTGAGGATTCTAGAATGTCCAATAATTTTGTTAAATTCATCTGTTTGGGTCCCGAACTGCCGCATATGCTTTTTGGGCTAATTTGTGGTCAAAAGAATGAAAGTTTTGTCACTGTCTCGGAATGGGGTGAAAACCCTCCTATCCAGTCCTTTTTTCAAGAGGATTCCAGAATGTCCAATAATTATGTTAAATTCGTCTGTTTGGGTCCTGAACTGCCACATACGCTATTTGGGCTAATTTGAGGTCAAAAGAATAAAAGTTTTGTCTCTGTCTCGGAATGGGGTGAAAGCCCACCACCTATCCACTCCATTTGTATTGAGGATTCTAGAATGTCCAAAAATTTTGTGAAATTCATCTGTTTGGGTCCCGAACTGCCACATATGCTATTTGGGCTAATGTGAGGTCAAAAGAACGAAAGTTTTGTCACTGGCTCGGAATGGGGTGAAAACCCACCTATCCACCCCGTTTTTCATGAGGATTCTAGAATGTCCAATAATTTTGTTAAATTCATCTGTTTGGGTACCGAACTGCCACATACGCCATTTGGGCTAATTTGAGGTCAAAAGAATGAAAGTTTTGTCACTGTCTGGCAATGGGGTGAAAGCCCACCACCTATCCACTCCATTTTTATTGAGGATTCTAGAATGTCCAATAATTTTGTGAAATTCATCCGTTTGGGTCCCGAACTGCCACATACGCTATTTGGCCTAATTTGAGGTCAAAAGAATGAAAGTTTTGTCACTGTCTCGGAGAGGGGTGAAAGCCCACCACCTAACCACTCCATTTTTCTTGAGGATTCTATTATGTCCAATAATTTTTTAAAATTTACTGTTTGTGTCCCGAACTGTCACATACGATATTTGGGCTAATTTGTGGTCAAAAGAATGAAAGTTTTGTCACTGTCTCGGAATGGGGTGAAAACCCACCTATCCAGTCTTTTTATCATGAGGATTCCAGAATGTCCAATAATTATGTTAAATTCATCTGTTTGGGTACCGAACTGCCACATCGCGATTTGGGCTTATTTGAGGTCGAAAGAATGAAAGTTTGGTCACTGTCTTGAAATGGGTTGAAAACCCACCTATCCACTAAATTTTTCATGAGGATTTTATAATGTCCTATAATTTTGTTAAATTCATCTGTTTAGGTCCCGAACTGCCACATACGCCATTTGGGCTAATTTGAGGTCAAAAGAATGAAAGTTTTGTCACTGTCTCGGAATGGGGTGAAAGCCCACCACTTAACCACTCCATTTTTCATGAGGATTCTAGAATGTCCAATAATTTTGTGAAATTCATCTGTTTGGGTCCCGAACTGCCACATACGCTATTTGGGGTAATTTGTGGTCAAAAGAATGAAAGTTTTTTCACTGTCTTGGAATGGGGTGAAAACCTACCTATCCAGTCCTTTTTTCATGAGGATTCCAGAATGTCCAATAATTATGTTAAATTCATCTGTTTGGGTACCGTACTGCCACATCGCGATTTGGGCTTATTTGAGGTTGAAAGAATGAAAGTTTGGTCACTGTCTCGAAATAGGTTGAAAACCCACCTATCCACTCCATTTTTCATGAGGATTTTATAATGTCCTATAATTTTTTTAAATTCATCTGTTTAGGTACCGAACTGCCACATACGCCATTTGGGCTAATTTGAGGTCAAAAGAATGAAAGTTTTGTCACTGTCTCGGAATAGGGTGAAAGCCCACCACCTATCCACTCCATTTTTATTGAGGATTCTAGAATGTCCAATAATTTTGTGAAATTCATCTGTTTGGGTCCCGAACTGCCACATACGCTATTTGGGCTAATTTGAGGTCAAAAGAACGAAAGTTTTGTCACAGGCTCGGAATGGGGTGAAAACCCACCTATCCACTCCGTTTTTCATGAGGATTCTAGAATGTCCAATAATTTTGTGAAATTCATCTGTTTGGGTACCGAACTGCCACATCGCGATTTGGGCTTATTTGAGGTCAAAAGAATGAAAGTTTTGTCACTGTCTCGGAATGGGGTGAAAACCCACCTATCCAGTCCTTTTTTCATGAGGATTCCAGAATGTCCAATAATTATGTTAAATTCATCTGTTTGGGTACCGAACTGCCACATCGCGATTTGGGCTTATTTGAGGTCGAAAGAATGAAAGTTTGGTCACTGTCTCGAAATGGGTTGAAAACCCACCTATCCACTCCATTTTTCATGAGGATTTTATAATGTCCTATAATTTTGTTAAATTCATCTGTTTAGGTCCCGAACTGCCACATACGCCATTTGGGCTAATTTGAGGATTAAAGAATGAAAGTTTTGTCACTGTCTCGGAATGGGGTGAAAGTCCACCACCTATCCACTCCATTTTTATTGAGGATTCTAGATTGTCCAATAATTTTGTGAAATTCATCTGTTTGGGTCCCAAACTGGCACATACGCTATTTGGGCTAATTTGAGGTCAAAAGAATAAAAGTTTTGTCACTGTCTCGGAATGGGGTGAAAGCCCACCACCTATCCACTCCATTTTTATTGAGGATTCTAGAATGTCCAATAATTTTGTGAAATTCATTTGTTTGGGTCCCGAACTGCCACATACGCTATTTGGGCTAATTTGAGGTCAAAAGAATGAAAGTTTTGTCACTGTCTCGGAATGTGGTGAAAGCCCGCCACCTATCCACTCCATTTTTATTGAGGATTCTAGAATGTCCAATACTTTTGTTAAATTCATCTGTTTGGGTCCCGAACTGCCACATACGCTATTTGGCTAATTTGTGGTCAAAAGAATGAAAGTTTTGTCACTGTCTCGGAATGGGGTGAAAACCCACCACCTATCCACTCCATTTTTATTGAGGATTCTAGAATGTCCAATAATTTTGTGAAATTTATCTGTTTGGGTCCCGAACTGCCACAAACGCTATTTGGGCTAATTTAAGGTAAAAATAATAAAAGTTTTGTCACTGTCTAAGAATGGGGTGAAAGCCCACCACCTATCCACTCCATTTTTATTGAGGATTCTAGAATGTCCAATAATTTTGTGAAATTCATCTGTTTGGGTCCCGAACTGCCACATACGCTATTTGGGCTAATTTGAGGTCAAAAAAATGAAAGTTTTGTCACTGTCTCGGAATGGGGTGAAAGCCCGCCACATATCCACTCCATTTTTGATGAGCATTCTAGAATGTCCAATAATTTTGTGAAATTCATCTGTTTGGATCCCGAACTGCCACATACGCTATTTGGGGTAATTTGTGGTCAAAAGAATGAATGTTTTGTCACTCTCTCGGAATGGGGTGAAAACCCACCTATCCAGTCCTTTTTTCATGAGGATTCCAGAATGTCTAATATTTATGTTAAATTCATCTGTTTGGGTCCCGAACTGCCACATACGCTATTTGGGCTAATTTGAGGTCAAAAGAATAAAAGTTTTGTCACTGTCTCGGAATGGGGTGAAAGCCCACCACCTATCCACTCCATTTTTATTGAGGAGTCTAGAATGGCCAATAATTTTGTGAAATTCATCTGCTTGGGTCCCGAACTGCCACATACGCTATTTGGGCTAAATTGAGGTCAAAAGAATGAAAGTTTTGTCACTGTCTCGGAATGGGGAGAAATCCCACCACCTATCCACTCCATTTTTATTGAGGATTCTAGATTGTCCAATAATTTTGTTAAATTCATCTGTTTGGGTACTGAACTGCCACATACGCTATTTGGGCTAATTTGAGGTCAAAAGAATAAAAGTTTTGTCACTGTCTCGGAATGGGGTGAAAGCCCACCACCTATCCACTCCATTTTTATTGAGGATTCTAGATTGTCCAATAATTTTGTTAAATTCATCTGTTTAGGTACTGAACGGCCACATACGATATTTGGGCTAATTTGTGGTCAAAAGAATGAGAGTTTTGTCACTGTCTCGGAATGGGGTGAAAACCCACCTATCCAGTCCTTTTTTCATGAGGATTCCAGAATGTCCAATAATTATGTTAAATTCATCTGTTTGGGTACCAAACTGCCACATCGCGATTTGGGCTTATTTGAGGTCGAAAGAATGAAAGTTTGGTCACTGTCTCGAAATGGGTTGAAAACCCACCTATCCACTCCATTTTTCATGAGGATTTTATAATGTCCTATAATTTTGTTAAATTCATCTGTTTAGGTCCCGAACTGCCACATACGCCGTTTGGGCTAATTTGAGGTCAAAAGAATGAAAGTTTTGTCACTGTCTCGGAATGGGGTTAAAGCCCACCACCTATCCACTCCATTTTTATTGAGGATTCTAGAATGTCCAATAATTTTGTCAAATTCATCTGTTTGGGTCCCGAACTGCCACATACGCTATTTGGGCTAATTTGAGGTAAAAATAATAAAAGTTTTGTCACTGTCTAAGAATGGGGCGAAAGCCCACCACCTATCCAATCCATTTTTATTGAGGATTCTAGAATGTCCAAAAATTTTGTGAAATTCATCTGTTTGGGTCCCGAACTGCCACATACGCTATTTGGGCTAATTTGAGGTCAAAAGAATGAAAGTTTTGTCACTGTCTCGGAATGGGGAGAAAGCCCACCACCTATCCACTCCATTTTTATTGAGGATTTTAGAATGTCCAATAATTTTGTGAAATTCATCTGTTTGGGTCCCGAACTGCCACATACGCTATTTGGGCTAATTTGAGGTAAAAATAATAAAAGTTTTGTCAATGTCTAAGAATGGGGCGAAAGCCCACCACCTATCCACTCCATTTTTGTTGAGGATTCTAGAATGTCCAATAATTTTGTGAAATTCATCTGTTTGGGTTCCGAACTGCCACATACGCGATTTGGGCTAATTTGAGGTCAAAAGAATGAAAGTTTTGTCACTGTCTCGGAATGGGGTGAAAGCCCACCACCTATCCACTCCATTTTTATTGAGGATTCTAGAATGTCCAATAATTTTGTGAAATTCATCTGTTTGGGTCCCGAACTGCCACATACGCTATTTGGGCTAATTTGATTTAAAAATAATAAAAGTTTTGTCAATGTCTAAGAATGGGGCGAAAGCCCACCACCTATCCACTCCATTTTTGTTGAGGATTCTAGAATGTCCAATAATTTTGTGAAATTCATCTGTTTGGGTCCCGAACTGCCACATACGCGATTTGGGCTAATTTGAGGTCAAAAGAATGAAAGCTTTGTCACTGTCTCGGAATGGGGTGAAAACCCACCTATCCAGTCCTTTTTTCATGAGGATTCCAGAATGTCTAATAATTATGTTAAATTCATCTGTTTGGGAACCGAACTGCCACATCGCGATTTAGGCTTATTTGAGGTCGAAAGAATGAAAGTTTGGTCACTGTCTCGGAATGGGTTGAAAACCCACCTATCCACTCCATTTTTCATGAGGATTTTATAATGTCCTATAATTTTGTTAAATTCATCTGTTTAGGTCCCGAACTGCCACATACGCCATTTGGGCTAATTTGAAGTCAAAAGAATGAAAGTTTTGTCACTGTCTCGGAATGGGGTGAAAGCCCACCACCTATCCACTCCATTTTTATTGAGGATTCTAGAATGTCCAATAATTTTGTGAAATTCATCTGTTTGGGTCCCGAACTGCCACAGACGCTATTTGGGCTAATTTGAGGTCAAAAGAATGAAAGTTTTGTCACTCTCTCGGAATGGGGTGAAAGCCCACCACCTATCCACTCCATTTTTATTGAGGATTCTAGAATGTCCAATAATTTTGTTAAATTCATCTGTTTAGGTCCCGAACTGCCACACACGCTATTTTGGCTAATTTGAGGTCAAAAGAATGAAAGTTTTGTCACTGTCTCGGAATGGGGTGAAAGCCCACCACCTAACCACTCCATTTTTGATTAGGATTCTAGAATGTTAAATAATTTTGTGAAATTCATCTGTTTGGGTCCCGAACTGCCACATACGCTATTTGGGGTAATTTGTGGTCAAAAGAATGAAAGTTTTGTCACTGTCTCAGAATGGGGTGAAAGCCCACCACCTATCAACTCCATTTTTACTGAGGATTCTAGAATGTCCAATAATTTTGTGAAATTCATCTGTTTGGGTCCCGAACTGCCACATACGCCATTTGGGCTAATTTGAGGATTCTAGAATGTCCAATAATTTTGTGAAATTCATCTGTTTGGGTCTTGAACTGCCACATACGCTATTTGGGCTTATTTGAGGTCAAAAGAATAAAAGTTTTGTCTCTGTCTCGAAATGGGGTGAGAGCCCACCACCTATCTACTCCATTTTTACTGAGGATTCTAGAATTTCCAATGATTTTGTGAAATTCATCTGTTTGGGTCCCGAACTGCCACATACGCTATTTGGGCTAATTTGAGGTCAAAAGAATGAAAGTTTTGTCACTGGCTCGGAATGGGGTGAAAACCCACCTATCCACTCCGTTTTTCATGAGGATTCTAGAATGTCCAATAATTTTGTGAAATTCATCTGTTTGGGTCCTGTACTGCCACATACGCTATTTGGGCTAATTTGAAGTCAAAAGAATGAAAGTTTTGTCACTGTCTCGGAATGGGGTGAAAGCCCACCACCTATCCACTCCATTTTTATTGAGGATTCTAGAATGTCCAATAATTTTGTTAAATTCATCTGTTTGGGTCCCGAACTGCCACATACGCTATATGGGCTAATTTGAGGTCAAAAGAATGAAAGTTTTATCACTGTCTCGGAATGGGGTGAAAGCCCACCACCTAACCACTCCATTTTTCAAGAGAATTCTAGAATGTCCAATAATTTTGTGAAATTCATCTGTTTGGGTCCCGAACTGCCACATACGCTATTTGGGGTATTTTGTTGTCAAAAGAATGAAAGTTTTGTCACTGTCACGGAATGGGGTGAAAACCCACCTTTCCAGTCCTTTTTTCATGAGGATTCCAGAATGTCCAATAATAATGTTAAATTCATCTGTTTGGGTACCGAACTGCCACATCGCGATTTGGGCTTATTTGAGGTCGAAAGAATGAAAGTTTGGTCACTGTCTCGGAATGGGTTGAAAACCCACCTATCCACTCCATTTTTCATGAGGATTTTATAATGTCCTATAATTTTGTTAAATTCATCTGTTTAGGTCCCGAACTGCCACATACTCTATTTGGGCTAATTTGAGGTCAAAAGAATGAAAGTTTTGTCACTGTCTCGGAATGGGGTGAAAGCCCACCACCTATCCACTCCATTTTTATTGAGGATTCTAGATTGTCCAATAATTTTGTGAAATTCATCTGTTTGGGTCCCGAACTGCCACATACGCTATTTGGGGTAATTTTTGGTCAAAAGAATGAAAGTTTTGTCACTGTCTCGGAATGGGGTGAAAACCTACCTATCCAGTCCTTTTTTCATGAGGATTCCAGAATGTCTAATAATTATGTTAAATTCATCTGTTTGGGTCCCGAACTGCCACATATGCTATTTGGGCTAATTTGAGGTCAAAAGAATAAAAGTTTTGTCACTGTCTCGGAATGGGGTGAAAGCCCACCACCTATCCACTCCATTTTTATTGAGGAGTCTAGAATGGCCAATAATTTTGTGAAATTCATCTGCTTGGGTCCCGAACTGCCACATACGCTATTTGGGCTAAATTGAGGTCAAAAGAATGAAAGTTTTGTCACTGTCTCGGAATGGGGTGAAAGCCCACCACCTATCCACTCCATTTTTATTGAGGATTCTAGATTGTCCAATAATTTTGTTAAATTCATCTGTTTGGGTACTGAACTGCCACATACGCTATTTGGGCTAATTTGAGGTCAAAAGAATAAAAGTTTTGTCACTGTCTCGGAATGGGGTGAAAGCCCACCACCTATCCACTCCATTTTTATTGAGGATTCTAGATTGTCCAATAATTTTGTTAAATTCATCTGTTTAGGTACTGAACTGCCACATACGATATTTGGGCTAATTTGTGGTCAAAAGAATGAAAGTTTTGTCACTGTCTCGGAATGGGGTGAAAACCCACCTATCCAGTCCTTTTTTCATGAGGATTCCAGAATGTCCAATAATTATGTTAAATTCATCTTTTTGGGTACCGTACTGCCACATCGCGATTTGGGCTTATTTGAGGTTGAAAGAATGAAAGTTTGGTCACTGTCTCGAAATAGGTTGAAAACTGACCTATCCACTCCATTTTTCATGAGGATTTTATAATGTCCTATAATTTTTTTAAATTCATTTTTTTAGGTACCGAACTGCCACATACGCCATTTGGGCTAATTTGAGGTCAAAAGAATGAAAGTTTTGTCACTGTCTCGGAATGGGGTGAAAGCCCACCACCTATCCACTCCATTTTTATTGAGGATTCTAGAATGTCCAATAATTTTGTGAAATTCATCTATTTGGGTCCCGAACTGCCACATACGCTATTTGGGCTAATTTGATTTAAAAATAATAAAAGTTTTGTCAATGTCTAAGAATGGGGCGAAAGCCCACCACCTATCCACTCCATTTTTGTTGAGGATTCTAGAATGTCCAATAATTTTGTGAAATTCATCTGTTTGGGTCCCGAACTGCCACATACGCGATTTGGGCTAATTTGAGGTCAAAAGAATGAAAGCTTTGTCACTGTCTCGGAATGGGGTGAAAACCCACCTAACCAGTCCTTTTTTCATGAGGATTCCAGAATGTCTAATAATTATGTTAATTCATCTGTTTGGGAACCGAACTGCCACATCGCGATTTAGGCTTATTTGAGGTCGAAAGAATGAAAGTTTGGTCACTGTCTCGGAATGGGTTGAAAACCCACCTATCCACTCCATTTTTCATGAGGATTTTATAATGTCCTATAATTTTGTTAAATTCATCTGTTTAGGTCCCGAACTGCCACATACGCCATTTGGGCTAATTTGAAGTCAAAAGAATGAAAGTTTTGTCACTGTCTCGGAATGGGGTGAAAGCCCACCACCTATCCACTCCATTTTTATTGAGGATTCTAGAATGTCCAATAATTTTGTGAAATTCATCTGTTTGGGTCCCGAACTGCCACAGACGCTATTTGGGCTAATTTGAGGTCAAAAGAATGAAAGTTTTGTCACTCTCTCGGAATGGGGTGAAAGCCCACCACCTATCCACTCCATTTTTATTGAGGATTCTAGAATGTCCAATAATTTTGTTAAATTCATCTGTTTAGGTCCCGAACTGCCACACACGCTATTTTGGCTAATTTGAGGTCAAAAGAATGAAAGTTTTGTCACTGTCTCGGAATGGGGTGAAAGCCCACCACCTAACCACTCCATTTTTGATTAGGATTCTAGAATGTTAAATAATTTTGTGAAATTCATCTGTTTGGGTCCCGAACTGCCAAATACGCTATTTGGGGTAATTTGTGGTCAAAAGAATGAAAGTTTTGTCTCTGTCTCAGAATGGGGTGAAAGCCCACCACCTATCCACTCCATTTTTACTGAGGATTCTAGAATGTCCAATAATTTTGTGAAATTCATCTGTTTGGGTCCCGAACTGCCACATACGCCATTTGGGCTAATTTGAGGATTCTAGAATGTCCAATAATTTTGTGAAATTCATCTGTTTGGGTCTTGAACTGCCACATACGCTATTTGGGCTAATTTGAGGTCAAAAGAATAAAAGTTTTGTCTCTGTCTCGAAATGGGGTGAGAGCCCACCACCTATCCACTCCATTTTTACTGAGGATTCTAGAATGTCCAATAATTTTGTGAAATTCATCTGTTTGGGTCCCGAACTGCCACATACGCTATTTGGGCTAATTTGAGGTCAAAAGAATGAAAGTTTTGTCACTAGCTCGGAATGGGGTGAAAACCCACCTATCCACTCCGTTTTTCATGAGGATTCTAGAATGTCCAATAATTTTGTGAAATTCATCTGTTTGGGTCCTGTACTGCCACATACGCTATTTGGGCTAATTTGAAGTCAAAAGAATGAAAGTTTTGTCACTGTCTCGGAATGGGGTGAAAGCCCACCACCTATCCACTCCATTTTTATTAAGGATTCTAGAATGTCCAATAATTTTGTTAAATTCATCTGTTTGGGTCCCGAACTGCCACATACGCTATATGGGCTAATTTGAGGTCAAAAGAATGAAAGTTTTATCACTGTCTCGGAATGGGGTGAAAGCCCACCACCTAAACACTCCATTTTTCAAGAGAATTCTAGAATGTCCAATAATTTTGTGAAATTCATCTGTTTGGGTCCTGAACTGCCACATACGCTATTTGGGGTAATTTGTGGTCAAAAGAATGAAAGTTTTGTCACTGTCACGGAATGGGGTGAAAACCCACCTTTCCAGTCCTTTTTTCATGAGGATTCCAGAATGTCCAATAATAATGTTAAATTCATCTGTTTTGGTACCGAACTGCCACATCGCGATTTGGGCTTATTTGAGGTCGAAAGAATGAAAGTTTGGTCACTGTCTCGGAATGGGTTGAAAACCCACCTATCCACTCCATTTTTCATGAGGATTTTATAATGTCCTATAATTTTGTTAAATTCATCTTTTTAGGTCCCGAACTGCCACATACTCTATTTGGGCTAATTTGAGGTCAAAAGAATGAAAGTTTTGTCACTGTCTCGGAATGGGGTGAAAGCCCACCACCTATCCACTCCATTTTTATTGAGGATTCTAGATTGTCCAATAATTTTTTGAAATTCTTCTGTTTGGGTCCCGAACTGCCACATACGCTATTTGGGGTAATTTTTGGTCAAAAGAATGAAAGTTTTGTCACTGTCTCGGAATGGGGTGAAAACCCACCTATCCAGTCCTTTTTTCATGAGGATTCCAGAATGTCTAATAATTATGTTAAATTCATCTGTTTGGGTCCTGAACTGCCACATACGCTATTTGGGGTAATTTGTGGTCAAAAGAATGAAAGTTTTGTCACTGTCACGGAATGGGGTGAAAACCCACCTTTCCAGTCCTTTTTTCATGAGGATTCCAGAATGTCCAATAATAATGTTAAATTCATCTGTTTTGGTACCGAACTGCCACATCGCGATTTGGGCTTATTTGAGGTCGAAAGAATGAAAGTTTGGTCACTGTCTCGGAATGGGTTGAAAACCCACCTATCCACTCCATTTTTCATGAGGATTTTATAATGTCCTATAATTTTGTTAAATTCATCTGTTTAGGTCCCGAACTGCCACATACTCTATTTGGGCTAATTTGAGGTCAAAAGAATGAAAGTTTTGTCACTGTCTCGGAATGGGGTGAAAGCCCACCACCTATCCACTCCATTTTTATTGAGGATTCTAGATTGTCCAATAATTTTTTGAAATTCTTCTGTTTGGGTCCCGAACTGCCACATACGCTATTTGGGGTAATTTTTGGTCAAAAGAATGAAAGTTTTGTCACTGTCTCGGAATGGGGTGAAAACCCACCTATCCAGTCCTTTTTTCATGAGGATTCCAGAATGTCTAATAATTATGTTAAATTCATCTGTTTGGGTCCCAAACTGCCATATACGCTATTTGGGCTAATTTGAGGTCAAAAGAATAAAAGTTTTGTCACTGTCTCGGAATGGGGTGAAAGCCCACCACCTATCCACTCCATTTTTATTGAGGAGTCTAGAATGGCCAATAATTTTGTGAAATTCATCTGCTTGGGTCCCGAACTGCCACATACGCTATTTGGGCTAAATTGAGGTCAAAAGAATGAAAGTTTTGTCACTGTCTCGGAATGGGGTGAAAGTCCACCACCTATCCACTCCATTTTTATTGAGGATTCTAGATTGTCCAATAATTTTGTTAAATTCATCTGTTTGGGTACTGAACTGCCACATACGCTATTTGGGCTAATTTGAGGTCAAAAGAATAAAAGTTTTGTCACTGTCTCGGAATGGGGTGAAAGCCCACCACCTATCCACTCCATTTTTATTGAGGATTCTAGATTGTCCAATAATTTTGTTAAATTCATCTGTTTAGGTACTGAACTGCCACATACGATATTTGGGCTAATTTGTGGTCAAAAGAATGAAAGTTTTGTCACTGTCTCGGAATGGGGTGAAAACCCACCTATCCAGTCCTTTTTTCATGAGGATTCCAGAATGTCCAATAATTATGTTAAATTCATCTGTTTGGGTACTGAACTGCCACATCGCGATTTGGGCTTATTTGAGGTCGAAAGAATGAAAGTTTGGTCACTGTCTCGAAATGGGTTGAAAACCCACCTATCCACTCCATTTTTCATGAGGATTTTATAATGTCCTATAATTTTGTTAAATTCATCTGTTGAGGTCCCGAACTGCCACATACGCCATTTGGGCTAATTTGAGGTCAAAAGAATGAAAGTTTTGTCACTGTCTCGGAATGGGGTGAAAGCCCACCACCTATCCACTCTATTTTTATTGAGGATTCTAGAATGTCCAATAATTTTGTGAAATTCATCTGTTTGGGTCCCGAACTGCCACATACGCTATTTGGGCTAATTTGAGGTCAAAAGAATGAAAGTTTTGTCACTGTCTCGGAATGGGGTGAAAGCCCACCACTTATCCACTCCATTTTTATTGAGGATTCTAGATTGTCCAATAATTTTGTTAAATTCATCTGTTTAGGTACTGAACTGCCACATACGCTATTTGGGCTAATTTGAGGTCAAAAGAATGAAAGTTTTGTCACTCTCTCGGAATGGGGAGAAAGCCCACCACCTAACCACTCCATTTTTCATGAGGATTCTAGAATGTCCAATAATTTTGTGAAATTCATCTGTTTGGGTCCCGAACTGCCACATACGCTATTTGGGGTAATTTGTGGTCAAAAGAATGAAAGTTTTGTCACTGTCACGGAATGGGGTGAAAACCCACCTTTCTAGTCCTTTTTTCATGAGGATTCCAGAATGTCCAATAATTATGTTAAATTCATCTGTTTGGGTACCGAACTGCCACATCGCGATTTGGGCTTATTTGAGGTCGAAAGAATGAAAGTTTGGTCACTGTCTCGGAATGGGTTGAAAACCCACCTATCCACTCCATTTTTCATGACGATTTTATAATGTCCTATAATTTTGTTAAATTCATCTGTTTAGGTCCCGAACTGCCACATACGCCATTTGAGCTAATTTGAGGTCAAAAGAATGAAAGTTTTGTCACTGTCTCGGAATGGGGTGAAAGCCCACCACCTATCCACTCCATTTTTATTGAGGATTCTAGATTGTCCAATAATTTTGTTAAATTCATCTGTTTGGGTACTGAACTGCCACATACGCTATTTGGGCTAATTTGAGGTCAAAAGAATAAAAGTATTGTCACTGTCTCGGAATGGGGTGAAAGCCCACCACCTATCCACTCCATTTTTATTGAGGATTCTAGATTGTCCAATAATTTTGTTAAATTCATCTGTTTAGGTACTGAACTGCCACATACGATATTTGGGCTAATTTGTGGTCAAAAGAATGAAAGTTTTGTCACTGTCTCGGAATGGGGTGAAAACCCACCTATCCAGTCCTTTTTTCATGAGGATTCCAGAATGTCCAATAATTATGTTAAATTCATCTCTTTGGGTACCGAACTGCCACATCGCGATTTGGGTTTATTTGAGGTCGAAAGAATGAAAGTTTGGTCACTGTCTCGAAATGGGTTGAAAACCCACCTATCCACTCCATTTTTCATGAGGATTTTATAATGTCCTATAATTTTGTTAAATTCATCTGTTGAGGTCCCGAACTGCCACATACGCCATTTGGGCTAATTTGAGGTCAAAAGAATAAAAGTTTTGTCACTGTCTCGGAATGGGGTGAAAGCCCACCACCTATCCACTCTATTTTTATTGAGGATTCTAGAATGTCCAATAATTTTGTGAAATTCATCTGTTTGGGTCCCGAACTGCCACATACGCTATTTGGGCTAATTTGAGGTCAAAAGAATGAAAGTTTTGTCACTGTCTCGGAATGGGGTGAAAGCCCACCACTTATCCACTCCATTTTTATTGAGGATTCTAGATTGTCCAATAATTTTGTTAAATTCATCTGTTTAGGTACTGAACTGCCACATACGCTATTTGGGCTAATTTGAGGTCAAAAGAATGAAAGTTTTGTCACTCTCTCGGAATGGGGAGAAAGCCCACCACCTAACCACTCCATTTTTCATGAGGATTCTAGAATGTCCAATAATTTTGTGAAATTCATCTGTTTGGGTCCCGAACTGCCACATACGCTATTTGGGGTAATTTATGGTCAAAAGAATGAAAGTTTTGTCACTGTCTCGGAATGGGGTGAAAACCCACCTATCCAGTCCTTTTTTCATGAGGATTCCAGAATGTCTAATAATTATGTTAAATTCATCTGTTTGGGAACCGAACTGCCACATCGCGATTTAGGCTTATTTGAGGTCGAAAGAATGAAAGTTTGGTCACTTTCTCGGAATGGGTTGAAAACCCACCTATCCACTCCATTTTTCATGAGGATTTTATAATGTCCTATAATTTTGTTAAATTCATCTGTTTAGGTCCCGAACTGCCACATACGCCATTTGGGCTAATTTGAAGTCAAAAGAATGAAAGTTTTGTCACTTTCTCGGAATGGGGTGAAAGCCCACCACCTATCCACTCCATTTTTATTGAGGATTTTAGAATGTCCAATAATTTTGTTAAATTCATCTGTTTAGGTCCCGAACTGCCACATACGCTATATGGGCTAATTTGAGGTCAAAAGAATGAAAGTTTTGTCACTGTCTCGGAATGGGGTGAAAGCCCACCACCTAACCACTCCATTTTTCATGAGGATTCTAGAATGTCCAATAATTTTGTGAAATTCATCTGTTTGGGTCCCGAACTGCCACATACGCTATTTGGGGTAATTTGTGGTCAAAAGAATGAAAGTTTTGTCACTGTCACGGAATGGGGTGAAAACCCACCTTTCCAGTCCTTTTTTCATGAGGATTCCAGAATGTCCAATAAATATGTTAAATTCATCTGTTTGGGTACCGAACTGCCACATCGCGATTTGGGCTTATTTGAGGTCGAAAGAATGAAAGTTTGGTCACTGTCTCGGAATGGGTTGAAAACCCACCTATCCACTCCATTTTTCATGACGATTTTATAATGTCCTATAATTTTGTTAAATTCATCTGTTTAGGTCCCGAACTGCCACATACGCCATTTGAGCTAATTTGAGGTCAAAAGAATGAAAGTTTTGTCACTGTCTCGGAATGGGGTGAAAGCCCACCACCTATCCACTCCATTTTTATTGAGGATTCTAGAATGTCCAATAATTTTGTGAAATTCTTCTGTTTGGGTCCCGAACTGCCACAGACGCTATTTGGGCTAATTTGAGGTCAAAAGAATGAAAGTTTTGTCACTCTCTTGGAATGGGGTGAAAGCCCACCACCTATCCACTCCATTTTTATTGAGGATTCTAGAAAGTCCAATAATTTTGTTAAATTCATCTTTTTAGGTCCCGAACTGCCACACACGCTATTTTGGCTAATTTGAGGTCAAAAGAATGAAAGTTTTGTCACTGTCTCGGAATGGGGTGAAAGCCCACCACCTAACCACTCCATTTTTGATGAGAATTCTAGAATGTTAAATAATTTTGTGAAATTCATCTGTTTGGGTCCCGAACAGCCACATACGCTATTTGGGGTAATTTGTGGTCAAAAGAATGAAAGTTTTGTCACTGTCTCGGAATGGGGTGAAAACCCACCTTTCCAGTCCTTTTTTCATGAGGATTCCAGAATGTCCAATAATTATGTTAAATTCATCTGTTTGGGTACCGAACTGCCACATCGCGATTCGGGCTTATTTGAGGTCGAAAGAATGAAAGTTTGGTCACTGTCTCGGAATGGGTTGAAAACCCACCTATCCACTCCATTTTTCATGACGATTTTATAATGTCCTATAATTTTGTTAAATTCATCTGTTTAGGTCCCGAACTGCCAAATACGCCATTTGAGCTAATTTGAGGTCAAAAGAATGAAAGTTTTGTCACTGTCTCGGAATGGAGTGAAAGCCCACCACCTATCCACTCCATTTTTATTGAGGATTCTAGAATGTCCAATAATTTTGTGAAATTCTTCTGTTTGGGTCCCGAACTGCCACAGACGCTATTTGGGCTAATTTGAGGTCAAAAGAATGAAAGTTTTGTCACTCTCTTGGAATGGGGTGAAAGCCCACCACCTATCCACTCCATTTTTATTGAGGATTCTAGAAAGTCCAATAATTTTGTTAAATTCATCTTTTTAGGTCCCGAACTGCCACACACGCTATTTTGGCTAATTTGAGGTCAAAAGAATGAAAGTTTTGTCACTGTCTCGGAATGGGGTGAAAGCCCACCACCTAACCACTCCATTTTTGATGAGGATTCTAGAATGTTAAATAATTTTGTGAAATTCATCTGTTTGGGTCCCGAACAGCCACATACGCTATTTGGGGTAATTTGTGGTCAAAAGAATGAAAGTTTTGTCACTGTCACGGAATGGGGTGAAAACCCACCTTTCCAGTTCTTTTTTCATGAGGATTCCAGAATGTCCAATAATAATGTTAAATTCATCTGTTTGGGTACCGAACTGCCACATCGCGATTTGGGCTTATTTGAGGTTGAAAGAATGAAAGTTTGGTCACTGTCTCGGAATGGGTTGAAAACCCACCTATCCACTCCATTTTTCATGAGGATTTTATAATGTCCTATAATTTTGTTAAATTCATCTGTTTAGGTCCCGAACTGCCACATACTCTATTTGGGCTAATTTGAGGTCAAAAGAATGAAAGTTTTGTCACTGTCTCGGAATGGGGTGAAAGCCCACCACCTATCCACTCCATTTTTATTGAGGATTCTAGATTGTCCAATAATTTTGTGAAATTCATCTGTTTGGGTCTCGAACTGCCACATACGCTATTTGCGGTAATTTTTGGTCAAAAGAATGAAAGTTTTGTCACTGTCTCGGAATGGGGTGAAAACCCACCTATCCAGTCCTTTTTTCATGAGGATTCCAGAATGTCTAATAATTATGTTAAATTCATCTGTTTGGGTCCCGAACTGCCACATACGCTATTTGGGCTAATTTGAGGTCAAAAGAATAAAAGTTTTGTCACTGTCTCGGAATGGGGTGAAAGCCCACCACCTATCCACTCCATTTTTATTGAGGAGTCTAGAATGGCCAATAATTTTGTGAAATTCATCTGCTTGGGTCCCGAACTGCCACATACGCTATTTGGGCTAAATTGAGGTCAAAAGAATGAAAGTTTTGTCACTGTCTCGGAATGGGGTGAAAGCCCACCACCTATCCACTCCATTTTTATTGAGGATTCTAGATTGTCCAATAATTTTGTTAAATTCATCTGTTTGGGTACTGAACTGCCACATACGCTATTTGGGCTAATTTGAGGTCAAAAGAATAAAAGTTTTGTCACTGTCTCGGAATGGGGTGAAAGCCCACCACCTATCCACTCCATTTTTATTGAGGATTCTAGATTGTCCAATAATTTTGTTAAATTCATCTGTTTAGGTACTGAACTGCCACATACGATATTTGGGCTAATTTGTGGTCAAAAGAATGAAAGTTTTGTCACTGTCTCGGAATGGGGTGAAAACCCACCTATCCTGTCCTTTTTTCATGAGGATTCCAGAATGTCCAATAATTATGTTAAATTCATCTGTTTGGGTACCGAACTGCCACATCGCGATTTGGGCTTATTTGAGGTCGAAAGAATGAAAGTTTGGTCACTGTCTCGAAATGGGTTGAAAACCCACCTATCCACTCCATTTTTCATGAGGATTTTATAATGTCCTATAATTTTGTTAAATTCATCTGTTGAGGTCCCGAACTGCCACATACGCCATTTGGGCTAATTTGAGGTCAAAAGAATGAAAGTTTTGTCACTGTCTCGGAATGGGGTGAAAGCCCACCACCTATCCACTCTATTTTTATTGAGGATTCTAGAATGTCCAATAATTTTGTGAAATTCATCTGTTTGGGTCTCGAACTGCCACATACGCTATTTGGGCTAATTTGAGGTCAAAAGAATGAAAGTTTTGTCACTGTCTCGGAATGGGGTGAAAGCCCACCACTTATCCACTCCATTTTTATTGAGGATTCTAGATTGTCCAATAATTTTGTTAAATTCATCTGTTTAGGTACTGAACTGCCACATACGCTATTTGGGCTAATTTGAGGTCAAAAGAATGAAAGTTTTGTCACTCTCTCGGAATGGGGAGAAAGCCCACCACCTAACCACTCCATTTTTCATGAGGATTCTAGAATGTCCAATAATTTTGTGAAATTCATCTGTTTGGGTCCCGAACTGCCACATACGCTATTTGGGGTAATTTGTGGTCAAAAGAATGAAAGTTTTGTCACTGTCTCGGAATGGGGTGAAAACCCACCTATCCAGTCCTTTTTTCATGAGGATTCCAGAATGTCTAATAATTATGTTAAATTCATCTGTTTGGGAACCGAACTGCCACATCGCGATTTAGGCTTATTTGAGGTCGAAAGAATGAAAGTTTGGTCACTTTCTCGGAATGGGTTGAAAACCCACCTATCCACTCCATTTTTCATGACGATTTTATAATGTCCTATAATTTTGTTAAATTCATCTGTTTAGGTCCCGAACTGCCACATACGCCATTTGGGCTAATTTAAAGTCAAAAGAATGAAAGTTTTGTCACTTTCTCGGAATGGGGTGAAAGCCCACCACCTATCCACTCCATTTTTATTGAGGATTCTAGAATGTCCAATAATTTTGTTAAATTCATCTGTTTAGGTCCCGAACTGCCACATACGCTATATGGGCTAATTTGAGGTCAAAAGAATGAAAGTTTTGTCACTGTCTCGGAATGGGGTGAAAGCCCACCACCTAACCACTCCATTTTTCATGAGGATTCTAGAATGTCCAATAATTTTGTGAAATTCATCTGTTTGGGTCCCGAACTGCCACATACGCTATTTGGGGTAATTTGTGGTCAAAAGAATGAAAGTTTTGTCACTGTCACGGAATGGGGTGAAAACCCACCTTTCCAGTCCTTTTTTCATGAGGATTCCAGAATGTCCAATAAATATGTTAAATTCATCTGTTTGGGTACCGAACTGCCACATCGCGATTTGGGCTTATTTGAGGCCGAAAGAATGAAAGTTTGGTCACTGTCTCGGAATGGGTTAAAAACCCACCTATCCACTCCATTTTTCATGACGATTTTATAATGTCCTATAATTTTGTTAAATTCATCTGTTTGGGTCCCGAACTGCCACATACGCCATTTGAGCTAATTTGAGGTCAAAAGAATGAAAGTTTTGTCACTGTCTCGGAATGGGGTGAAAGCCCACCACCTATCCACTCCATTTTTATAGAGGATTCTAGAATGTCCAATAATTTTGTGAAATTCTTCTGTTTGGGTCCCGAACTGCCACAGACGCTATTTGGGCTAATTTGAGGTCAAAAGAATGAAAGTTTTGTCACTCTCTTGGAATGGGGTGAAAGCCCACCACCTATCCACTCCATTTTTATTGAGGATTCTAGAAAGTCCAATAATTTTGTTAAATTCATCTTTTTAGGTCCCGAACTGCCACACACGCTATTTTGGCTAATTTGAGGTCAAAAGAATGAAAGTTTTGTCACTGTCTCGGAATGGGGTGAAAGCCCACCACCTAACCACTCCATTTTTGATGAGGATTCTAGAATGTTAAATAATTTTGTGAAATTCATCTGTTTGGGTCCCGAACAGCCACATACGCTATTTGGGGTAATTTGTGGTCAAAAGAATGAAAGTTTTGTCACTGTCTCAGAATGGGGTGAAAGCCCACCACCTATCCACTCCATTTTTACTGAGGATTCTAGAATGTCCAATAATTTTGTGAAATTTATCTGTTTGGGTCCCGAACTGCCACATACGCCATTTGGGCTAATTTGAGGATTCTAGAATGTCCAATAATTTTGTGAAATTCATCTGTTTGGGTCTTGAACTGCCACATACGCTATTTGGGCTAATTTGAGGTCAAAAGAATAAAAGTTTTGTCTCTGTCTCGAAATGGGGTGAAAGCCCACCACCTAACCACTCCATTTTTACTGAGGATTCTAGAATGTCCAATAATTTTGTGAAATTCATCTGTTTGGGTCCCGAACTGCCACAAACGCTATTTGGGCTAATTTGAGGTCAAAAGAATGAAAGTTTTGTCACTGGCTCGGAATGGGGTGAAAACCCACCTATCCACTCCGTTTTTCATGAGGATTCTAGAATGTCCAATAATTTTGTGAAATTCATCTGTTTGGGTCCTGTACTTCCACATAAGCTATTTGGGCTAATTTGAGGTCAAAAGAATGAAAGTTTTGTCACTGTCTCGGAATGGGGTGAAAGCCCACCACCTATCCACTCCATTTTTATTGAGGATTCTAGAATGTCCAATAATTTTGTTAAATTCATCTGTTTAGGTCCTGAACTGCCACATACGCTATATGGGCTAATTTGAGGTCAAAAGAATGAAAGTTTTGTCACTGTCACGGAATGGGGTGAAAACCCACCTTTCCAGTCCTTTTTTCATTAGGATTCTAGAATGTCCAATAATTATGTTAAATTCATCTGTTTGGGTACCGAACTGCCACATCGCGATTTGGGCTTATTTGAGGTCGAAAGAACGAAAGTTTGGTCATTGTCTCGAAATGGGTTGAAAACCCACCTATCCACTCCATTTTTCATGAGGATTTTATAATGTCCTTTAATTTTGTTAAATTCATCTGTTTAGGTCCCGAACTGCCACATACGCCATTTGGGCTAATTTGAGGTCAAAAGAATGAAAGTTTTGTCACTGTCTCGGAATGGGGTGAAAGCCCACCACCTATCCACTCCATTTTTATTGAGGATTCTAGAATGTCCAATAATTTTGGGAAATTCTTCTGTTTGGGTCCCGAACTGCCACATACGCTATTTGGGCTAATTTGAGGTCAAAAGAATAAAAGTTTTGTCTCTGTCTCGGAATGGGGTGAAAGCCCACAACCTATCCACTCCATTTTTACTGAGGATTCTAGAATGTCCTATAATTTTGGGAAATTCATCTGTTTGGGTCCCGAACTGCCACATACGCTATTTGGGCTAATTTGAGGTCAAAAGAATGAAAGTTTTGTCACTGGCTCGGAAAGGGGTGAAAACCCACCTATCCAGTCCTTTTTTCATTAGGATTCTAGAATGTCCAATAATTATGTTAAATTCATCTGTTTGGGTACCGAACTGCCACATCGCGATTTGGGCTTATTTGAGGTCGAAAGAATGAAAGTTTGGTCATTGTCTCGAAATGGGTTGAAAACCCACCTATCCACTCCATTTTTCATGAGGATTTTATAATGTCCTTTAATTTTGTTAAATTCATCTGTTTAGGTCCCGAACTGCCACATACGCCATTTGGGCTAATTTGAGGTCAAAAGAATGAAAGTTTTGTCACTGTCTCGGAATGGGGTGAAAGCCCACCACCTATCCACTCCATTTTTATTGAGGATTCTAGAATGTCCAATAATTTTGTGAAATTCATCTGTTTGGGTCCCGAACTGCCACATACGCTATTTGGGCTAATTTGAGGTCAAAAGAATAAAAGTTTTGTCACTGTCTCGGAATAGGGTGAAAGCCCACCACCTATCCACTCCATTTTTATTGAGGATTCTAGAATGTCCAATAATTTTTTGAAATTCATCTGTTTGGGTCCCGAACTGCCACATACGCTATTTGGGCTAATTTGAGGTCAAAAGAACGAAAGTTTTGTCACTGTCTCGGAATGGGGTGAAAGCCCACCACCTATCCACTCCATTTTTATTGAGGATTCTAGAATGTCCAATAAATTTGTTAAATTCATCTGTTTAGGTCCCGAACTGCCACATACGCTATTTGGGCTATTTTTGAGGTCAAAAGAATGAAAGTTTTGTCACTGTCTCGGAATGGGGTGAAAGCCCACCACCTATCCACTCCATTTTTATTGAGGATTCTAGAATGTCCAATAATTTTGTTAAATTCATCTGTTTAGGTACCGAACTGCCACATACGCTATTTGGGCTAATTTGAGGTCAAAAGAATGAAAGTTTTGTCACTCTCTCGGAATGGGGAGAAAGCCCACCACCTAACCACTCCATTTTTCATGAGGATTCTAGAATGTCCAATAATTTTGTGAAATTCATCTGTTTGTGTCCCGAACTGCCACATACGCTATTTGGGGTAATTTGTGGTCAAAAGAATGAAAGTTTTGTCACTGTCTCGGAATGGGGTGAAAACCCACCTATCCAGTCCTTTTTTCATGAGGATTCCAGAATGTCTAATAATTATGTTAAATTCATCTGTTTCGGAACCGAACTGCCACATCGCGATTTAGGCTTATTTGAGGTCGAAAGAATGAAAGTTTGGTCACTTTCTCGGAATGGGTTGAAAACCCACCTATCCACTCCATTTTTCATGAGGATTTTATAATGTCCTATAATTTTGTTAAATTCATCTGTTTAGGTCCCGAACTGCCACATACGCCATTTGGGCTAATTTGAAGTCAAAAGAATGAAAGTTTTGTCACTTTCTCGGAATGGGGTGAAAGCCCACCACCTATCCACTCCATTTTTATTGAGGATTCTAGAATGTCCAATAATTTTGTTAAATTCATCTGTTTAGGTCCCGAACTGCCACATACGCTATATGGGCTAATTTGAGGTCAAAAGAATGAAAGTTTTGTCACTGTCTCGGAATGGGGTAAAAGCCCACCACCTAACCACTCCATTTTTCATGAGGATTCTAGAATGTCCAATAATTTTGTGAAATTCATCTGTTTGGGTCCCGAACTGCCACATCGCGATTTGGGCTTATTTGAGGTCGAAAGAATGAAAGTTTGGTCATGGTCTCGAAATGGGTTGAAAACCCACCTATCCACTCCATTTTTCATGAGGATTTTATAATGTCCTTTAATTTTGTTAAATTCATCTGTTTAGGTCCCGAACTGCCACATACGCCATTTGGGCTAATTTGAGGTCAAAAGAATGAAAGTTTTGTCACTGTCTCGGAATGGGGTGAAAGCCCACCACCTATCCACTCCATTTTTATTGAGGATTCTAGAATGTCCAATAATTTTGTGAAATTCAACTGTTTGGGTCCCGAACTGCCACATACGCTATTTGGGCTAATTTGAGGTCAAAAGAATAAAAGTTTTGTCACTGTCACGGAATAGGGTGAAAGCCCACCACCTATCCACTCCATTTTTATTGAGGATTCTAGAATGTCCAATAATTTTGTGAAATTCATCTGTTTGGGTCCCGAACTGCCACATACCCTATTTGGGCTAATTTGAGGTCAAAAGAATGAAAGTTTTGTCACTGTCTCGGAATGGGGTGAAAGCCCACCACCTATCCACTCCATTTTTATTGAGGATTCTAGAATGTCCAATAAATTTGTTAAATTCATCTGTTTAGGTCCCGAACTGCCACATACGCTATTTGGGCTATTTTTGAGGTCAAAAGAATGAAAGTTTTGTCACTGTCTAGGAATGGGGTGAAAGCCCACCACCTATCCACTCCATTTTTAATGAGGATTCTAGAATGTCCAATAATTTTGTTAAATTCATCTGTTTAGGTACTGAACTGCCACATACGCTATTTGGGCTAATTTGAGGTCAAAAGAATGAAAGTTTTGTCACTCTCTCGGAATGGGGAGAAAGCCCACCACCTAACCACTCCATTTTTCATGAGGATTCTAGAATGTCCAATAATTTTGTGAAATTCATCTGTTTGGGTCCCGAACTGCCACATACGCTATTTGGGGTAATTTGTGGTCAAAAGAATGAAAATTTTGTCACTGTCTCGGAATGGGGTGAAAACCCACCTATCCAGTCCTTTTTTCATGAGGATTCCAGAATGTCTAATAATTATGTTAAATTCATCTGTTTGGGAACCGAACTGCCACATCGCGATTTAGGCTTATTTGAGGTCGAAAGAATGAATGTTTGGTCACTTTCTCGGAATGGGTTGAAAACCCACCTATCCACTCCATTTTTCATGAGGATTTTATAATGTCCTATAATTTTGTTAAATTCATCTGTTTAGGTCCCGAACTGCCACATACGCCATTTGGGCTAATTTGAAGTCAAAAGAATGAAAGTTTTGTCACTTTCTCGGAATGGGGTGAAAGCCCACCACCTATCCACTCCATTTTTATTGAGGATTCTAGAATGTCCAATAATTTTGTTAAATTCATCTGTTTAGGTCCCGAACTGCCACATACGCTATAAGGGCTAATTTGAGGTCAAAAGAATGAAAGTTTTGTCACTGTCTCGGAATGGGGTGAAAGCCCACCACCTAACCACTCCATTTTTCATGAGGATTCTAGAATGTCCAATAATTTTGTGAAATTCATCTGTTTGGGTCCCGAACTGCCACATACGCTATTTGGGGTAATTTGTGGTCAAAAGAATGAAAGTTTTGTCACTGTCACGGAATGGGGTGAAAACCCACCTTTCCAGTCCTTTTTTCATGAGGATTCCAGAATGTCCAATAATTATGTTAAATTCATCTGTTTGGGTACCGAACTGCCACATCGCGATTTGGGCTTATTTGAGGTCGAAAGAATGAAAGTTTGGTCACTTTCTCGGAATGGGTTGAAAACCCACCTATCCACTCCATTTTTCATGAGGATTTTATAATGTAAAATAATTTTGTTAAATTCATCTGTTTAGGTCCCGAACTGCCACATACGCCATTTGGGCTAATTTGAAGTCAAAAGAATGAAAGTTTTGTCACTTTCTCGGAATGGGGTGAAAGCCCACCACCTATCCACTCCATTTTTATTGAGGATTCTAGAATGTCCAATAATTTTGTTAAATTCATCTGTTTAGGTCCCGAACTGCCACATACGCTATATGGGCTAATTTGAGGTCAAAAGAATGAAAGTTTTGTCACTGTCTCGGAATGGGGTGAAAGCCCACCACCTAACCACTCCATTTTTATTGAGGATTCTAGAATGTCCAATAATTTTGTTAAATTCATCTGTTTAGGTCCCGAACTGCCACATACGCTATATGGGCTAATTTGAGGTCAAAAGAATGAAAGTTTTGTCACTGTCTCGGAATGGGGTGAAAGCCCACCACCTAACCACTCCATTTTTCATGAGGATTCTAGAATGTCCAATAATTTTGTGAAATTCATCTGTTTGGGTCCCGAACTGCCACATCGCGATTTGGGCTTATTTGAGGTCGAAAGAATGAAAGTTTGGTCATGGTCTCGAAATGGGTTGAAAACCCACCTATCCACTCCATTTTTCATGAGGATTTTATAATGTCCTTTAATTTTGTTAAATTCATCTGTTTAGGTCCCGAACTGCCACATACGCCATTTGGGCTAATTTGAGGTCAAAAGAATGAAAGTTTTGTCACTGTCTCGGAATGGGGTGAAAGCCCACCACCTATCCACTCCATTTTTATTGAGGATTCTAGAATGTCCAATAATTTTGTGAAATTCAACTGTTTGGGTCCCGAACTGCCACATACGCTATTTGGGCTAATTTGAGGTCAAAAGAATAAAAGTTTTGTCACTGTCTCGGAATAGGGTGAAAGCCCACCACCTATCCACTCCATTTTTATTGAGGATTCTAGAATGTCCAATAATTTTGTGAAATTCATCTGTTTGGGTCCCGAACTGCCACATACGCTATTTGGGCTAATTTGAGGTCAAAAGAATGAAAGTTTTGTCACTGTCTCGGAATGGGGTGAAAGCCCACCACCTATCCACTCCATTTTTATTGAGGATTCTAGAATGTCCAATAAATTTGTTAAATTCATCTGTTTAGGTCCCGAACTGCCACATACGCTATTTGGGCTATTTTTGAGGTCAAAAGAATGAAAGTTTTGTCACTGTCTCGGAATGGGGTGAAAGCCCACCACCTATCCACTCCATTTTTAATGAGGATTCTAGAATGTCCAATAATTTTGTTAAATTCATCTGTTTAGGTACTGAACTGCCACATACGCTATTTTGGGCTAATTTGAGGTCAAAAGAATGAACGTTTTGTCACTCTCTCGGAATGGGGAGAAAGCCCACCACCTAACCACTCCATTTTTCATGAGGATTCTAGAATGTCCAATAATTTTGTGAAATTCATCTGTTTGGGTCCCGAACTGCCACATACGCTATTTGGGGTAATTTGTGGTCAAAAGAATGAAAATTTTGTCACTGTCTCGGAATGGGGTGAAAACCCACCTATCCAGTCCTTTTTTCATGAGGATTCCAGAATGTCTAATAATTATGTTAAATTCATCTGTTTGGGAACCGAACTGCCACATCGCGATTTAGGCTTATTTGAGGTCGAAAGAATGAATGTTTGGTCACTTTCTCGGAATGGGTTGAAAACCCACCTATCCACTCCATTTTTCATGAGGATTTTATAATGTCCTATAATTTTGTTAAATTCATCTGTTTAGGTCCCGAACTGCCACATACGCCATTTGGGCTAATTTGAAGTCAAAAGAATGAAAGTTTTGTCACTTTCTCGGAATGGGGTGAAAGCCCACCACCTATCCACTCCATTTTTATTGAGGATTCTAGAATGTCCAATAATTTTGTTAAATTCATCTGTTTAGGTCCCGAACTGCCACATACGCCATTTGGGCTAATTTGAAGTCAAAAGAATGAAAGTTTTGTCACTGTCTCGGAATGGGGTGAAAGCCCACCACCTATCCACTCCATTTTTCATGAGGATTCTAGAATGTCCAATAATTTTGTGAAATTCATCTGTTTGGGTCCCGAACTGCCACATACGCTATTGGGGTAATTTGTGGTCAAAAGAATGAAAGTTTTGTCACTGTCACGGAATGGGGTGAAAACCCACCTTTCCAGTCCTTTTTTCATGAGGATTCCAGAATGTCCAATAATTATGTTAAATTCATCTGTTTGGGTACCGAACTGCCACATCGCGATTTGGGCTTATTTGAGGTCGAAAGAATGAAAGTTTGGTCACTTTCTCGGAATGGGTTGAAAACCCACCTATCCACTCCATTTTTCATGAGGATTTTATAATGTCCAATAATTTTGTTAAATTCATCTGTTTAGGTCCCGAACTGCCACATACGCCATTTGGGCTAATTTGAAGTCAAAAGAATGAAAGTTTTGTCACTTTCTCGGAATGGGGTGAAAGCCCACCACCTATCCACTCCATTTTTATTGAGGATTCTAGAATGTCCAATAATTTTGTTAAATTCATCTGTTTAGGTCCCGAACTGCCACATACGCTATATGGGCTAATTTGAGGTCAAAAGAATGAAAGTTTTGTCACTGTCTCGGAATGGGGTGAAAGCCCACCACCTAACCACTCCATTTTTCATGAGGATTCTAGAATGTCCAATAATTTTGTGAAATTCATCTTTTTGGGTCCCGAACTGCCACATACGCTATTTGGGGTAATTTGTGGTCAAAAGAATGAAAGTTTTGTCACTGTCACGGAATGGGGTGAAAACCCACCTTTCCAGTCCTTTTTTCATGAGGATTCCAGAATGTCCAATAATTATGTTAAATTCATCTGTTTGGGTACCGAACTGCCACATCACGATTTGGGCTTATTTGAGGTCGAAAGAATGAAAGTTTGGTCACTGTCTCGGAATGGGTTGAAAACCCACCTATCCACTCCATTTTTCATGACGATTTTATAATGTCCTATAATTTTGTTAAATTCATCTGTTTAGGTCCTGAACTGCCACATACGCCATTTGAGCTAATTTGAGGTCAAAAGAATGAAAGTTTTGTCACTGTCTCGGAATGTGGTGAAAGCCCACCACCTATCCACTCCATTTTTATTGAGGATTCTAGAATATCCAATAATTTTGTGAAATTCTTCTGTTTGGGTCCCGAACTGCCACAGACGCTATTTGGGCTAATTTGAGGTCAAAAGAATGAAAGTTTTGTCACTCTCTTGGAATGGGGTGAAAGCCCACCACCTATCCACTCCATTTTTATTGAGGATTCTAGAAAGTCCAATAATTTTGTTAAATTCATCTTTTTAGGTCCCGAACTGCCACACACGCTATTTTGGCTAATTTGAGGTCAAAAGAATGAAAGTTTTGTCACTGTCTCGGAATGGGGTGAAAGCCCACCACCTAACCACTCCATTTTTGATGAGGATTCTAGAATGTTAAATAATTTTGTGAAATTCATCTGTTTGGGTCCCGAACAGCCACATACGCTATTTGGGGTAATTTGTGGTCAAAAGAATGAAAGTTTTGTCACTGTCTCAGAATGGGGTGAAAGCCCACCACCTATCCACTCCATTTTTACTGAGGATTCTAGAATGTCCAATAATTTTGTGAAATTTATCTGTTTGGGTCCCGAACTGCCACATACGCCATTTGGGCTAATTTGAGGATTCTAGAATGTCCAATAATTTTGTGAAATTCATCTGTTTGGGTCTCGAACTGCCACAAACGCTATTTGGGCTAATTTGAGGTCAAAAGAATAAAAGTTTTGTCTCTGTCTTGAAATGGGGTGAAAGCCCACCACCTAACCACTCCATTTTTACTGAGGATTCTAGAATGTCCAATAATTTTGTGAAATTCATCTGTTTGGGTCCCGAACTGCCACATACGCTATTTGGGCTAATTTGAGGTCAAAAGTATGAAAGTTTTGTCACTGGCTCGGAATGGGGTGAAAACCCACCTATCCACTCCGTTTTTCATGAGGATTCTAGAATGTCCAATAATTTTGTGAAATTCATCTGTTTGGGTCCTGTACTGCCACATACGCTATTTGGGCTAATTTGAGGTCAAAAGAATGAAAGTTTTGTCACTGTCTCGGAATGGGGTGAAAGCCCACCACCTATCCACTCCATTTTTATTGAGGATTCTAGAATGTCCAATAATTTTGTTAAATTCATCTGTTTAAGTCCCGAACTGCCACATACGCTATATGGGCTAATTTGAGGTCAAAAGAATGAAAGTTTTGTCACTGTCACGGAATGGGGTGAAAACCCACCTTTCCAGTCCTTTTTTCATGAGGATTCTAGAATGTCCAATAATTATGTTAAATTCATCTGTTTGGGTACCGAACTGCCACATCGCGATTTGGGCTTATTTGAGGTCGAAAGAATGAAAGTTTGGTCACTGTCTCGGAATGGGTTGAAAACCCACCTATCCACTCCATTTTTCATGACGATTTTATAATGTCCTATAATTTTGTTAAATTCATCTGTTTAGGTCCCGAACTGCCACATACGCCATTTGAGCTAATTCGAGGTCAAAAGAATGAAAGTTTTGTCACTGTCTCGGAATGGGGTGAAAGCCCACCACCTATCCACTCCATTTTTATTGAGGATTCTAGAATGTCCAATAATTTTGTTAAATTCATCTGTTTAGGTCCCGAACTGCCACATACGCTATATGGGCTAATTTGAGGTCAAAAGAATGAACGTTTTGTCACTGTCTCGGAATGGGGTGAAAGCCCACCACCTAACCACTCCATTTTTCATGAGGATTCTAGAATGTCCAATAATTTTGTGAAATTCATCTGTTTGGGTCCCGAACTGCCACATACGCTATTTGGGGTAATTTGTGGTCAAAAGAATGAAAGTTTTGTCACTGTCACGGAATGGGGTGAAAACCCACCTTTCCAGTCCTTTTTTCATGAGGATTCCAGAATGTCCAATAATTATGTTAAATTCATCTGTTTGGGTACCGAACTGCCACATCGCGATTTGGGCTTATTTGAGGTCGAAAGAATGAAAGTTTGGTCACTTTCTCGGAATGGGTTGAAAACCCACCTATCCACTCCATTTTTCATGAGGATTTTATAATGTCCAATAATTTTGTTAAATTCATCTGTTTAGGTCCCGAACTGCCACATACGCCATTTGGGCTAATTTGAAGTCAAAAGAATGAAAGTTTTGTCACTTTCTCGGAATGGGGTGAAAGCCCACCACCTATCCACTCCATTTTTATTGAGGATTCTAGAATGTCCAATAATTTTGTTAAATTCATCTGTTTAGGTCCCGAACTGCCACATACGCTATATGGGCTAATTTGAGGTCAAAAGAATGAAAGTTTTGTCACTGTCTCAGAATGGGGTGAAAGCCCACCACCTAACCACTCCATTTTTCATGAGGATTCTAGAATGTCCAATAATTTTGTGAAATTCATCTGTTTGGGTCCCGAACTGCCACATACGCTATTTGGGGTAATTTGTGGTCAAAAGAATGAAAGTTTTGTCACTGTCACGGAATGGGGTGAAAACCCACCTTTCCAGTCCTTTTTTCATGAGGATTCCAGAATGTCCAATAATTATGTTAAATTCATCTGTTTGGGTACCGAACTGCCACATCACGATTTGGGCTTATTTGAGGTCGAAAGAATGAAAGTTTGGTCACTGTCTCGGAATGGGTTGAAAACCCACCTATCCACTCCATTTTTCATGACGATTTTATAATGTCCTATAATTTTGTTAAATTCATCTGTTTAGGTCCTGAACTGCCACATACGCCATTTGAGCTAATTTGAGGTCAAAAGAATGAAAGTTTTGTCACTGTCTCGGAATGTGGTGAAAGCCCACCACCTATCCACTCCATTTTTATTGAGGATTCTAGAATGTCCAATAATTTTGTGAAATTCTTCTGTTTGGGTCCCGAACTGCCACAGACGCTATTTGGGCTAATTTGAGGTCAAAAGAATGAAAGTTTTGTCACTCTCTTGGAATGGGGTGAAAGCCCACCACCTATCCACTCCATTTTTATTGAGGATTCTAGAAAGTCCAATAATTTTGTTAAATTCATCTTTTTAGGTCCCGAACTGCCACACACGCTATTTTGGCTAATTTGAGGTCAAAAGAATGAAAGTTTTATCACTGTCTCGGAATGGGCTGAAAGCCCACCACCTAACCACTCCATTTTTGATGAGGATTCTAGAATGTTAAATAATTTTGTGAAATTCATCTGTTTGGGTCCCGAACAGCCACATACGCTATTTGGGGTAATTTGTGGTCAAAAGAATGAAAGTTTTGTCACTGTCTCAGAATGGGGTGAAAGCCCACCACCTATCCACTCCATTTTTACTGAGGATTCTAGAATGTCCAATAATTTTTTGAAATTTATCTGTTTGGGTCCCGAACTGCCACATACGCCATTTGGGCTAATTTGAGGATTCTAGAATGTCCAATAATTTTGTGAAATTCATCTGTTTGGGTCTCGAACTGCCACAAACGCTATTTGGGCTAATTTGAGGTCAAAAGAATAAAAGTTTTGTCTCTGTCTTGAAATGGGGTGAAAGCCCACCACCTAACCACTCCATTTTTACTGAGGATTCTAGAATGTCCAATAATTTTGTGAAATTCATCTGTTTGGGTCCCGAACTGCCACATACACTATTTGGGCTAATTTGAGGTCAAAAGAATGAAAGTTTTGTCACTGGCTCGGAATGGGGTGAAAACCCACCTATCCACTCCGTTTTTCATGAGGATTCTAGAATGTCCAATAATTTTGTGAAATTCATCTGTTTGGGTCCTGTACTGCCACATACGCTATTTGGGCTCATTTGAGGTCAAAAGAATGAAAGTTTTGTCACTGTCTCGGAATGGGGTGAAAGCCCACCACCTATCCACTCCATTTTTATTGAGGATTCTAGAATGTCCAATAATTTTGTTAAATTCATCTGTTTAGGTCCCGAACTGCCACATACGCTATATGGGCTAATTTGAGGTCAAAAGAATGAAAGTTTTGTCACTGTCACGGAATGGGGTGAAAACCCACCTTTCCAGTCCTTTTTTCATGAGGATTCCAGAATGTCCAATAATTATGTTAAATTCATCTGTTTGGGTACCGAACTGCCACATCGCGATTTGGGCTTATTTGAGGTCGAAAGAATGAAAGTTTGGTCACTTTCTCGGAATGGGTTGAAAACCCACCTATCCACTCCATTTTTCATGAGGATTTTATAATGTCCAATAATTTTGTTAAATTCATCTGTTTAGGTCCCGAACTGCCACATACGCCATTTGGGCTAATTTGAAGTCAAAAGAATGAAAGTTTTGTCACTTTCTCGGAATGGGGTGAAAGCCCACCACCTATCCACTCCATTTTTATTGAGGATTCTAGAATGTCCAATAATTTTGTTAAATTCATCTGTTTAGGTCCCGAACTGCCACATACGCTATATGGGCTAATTTGAGGTCAAAAGAATGAAAGTTTTGTCACTGTCTCGGAATGGGGTGAAAGCCCACCACCTAACCACTCCATTTTTCATGAGGATTCTAGAATGTCCAATAATTTTGTGAAATTCATCTGTTTGGGTCCCGAACTGCCACATACGCTATTTGGGGTAATTTGTGGTCAAAAGAATGAAAGTTTTGTCACTGTCACGGAATGGGGTGAAAACCCACCTTTCCAGTCCTTTTTTCATGAGGATTCCAGAATGTCCAATAATTATGTTAAATTCATCTGTTTGGGTACCGAACTGCCACATCACGATTTGGGCTTATTTGAGGTCGAAAGAATGAAAGTTTGGTCACTGTCTCGGAATGGGTTGAAAACCCACCTATCCACTCTATTTTTCATGACGATTTTATAATGTCCTATAATTTTGTTAAATTCATCTGTTTAGGTCCTGAACTGCCACATACGCCATTTGAGCTAATTTGAGGTCAAAAGAATGAAAGTTTTGTCACTGTCTCGGAATGTGGTGAAAGCCCACCACCTATCCACTCCATTTTTATTGAGGATTCTAGAATGTCCAATAATTTTGTGAAATTCTTCTGTTTGGGTCCCGAACTGCCACAGACGCTATTTGGGCTAATTTGAGGTCAAAAGAAAGAAAGTTTTGTCACTCTCTTGGAATGGGGTGAAAGCCCACCACCTATCCACTCCATTTTTATTGAGGATTCTAGAAAGTCCAATAATTTTGTTAAATTCATCTTTTTAGGTCCCGAACTGCCACACACGCTATTTTGGCTAATTTGAGGTCAAAAGAATGAAAGTTTTATCACTGTCTCGGAATGGGGTGAAAGCCCACCACCTAACCACTCCATTTTTGATGAGGATTCTAGAATGTTAAATAATTTTGTGAAATTCATCTGTTTGGGTTCCGAACAGCCACATACGCTATTTGGGGTAATTTGTGGTCAAAAGAATGAAAGTTTTGTCACTGTCTCAGAATGGGGTGAAAGCCCACCACCTATCCACTCCATTTTTACTGAGGATTCTAGAATGTCCAATAATTTTTTGAAATTTATCTGTTTGGGTCCCGAACTGCCACATACGCCATTTGGGCTAATTTGAGGATTCTAGAATGTCCAATAATTTTGTGAAATTCATCTGTTTGGGTCTTGAACTGCCACATACGCTATTTGGGCTAATTTGAGGTCAAAAGAATAAAAGTTTTGTCTCTGTCTTGAAATGGGGTGAAAGCCCACCACCTAACCACTCCATTTTTACTGAGGATTCTAGAATGTCCAATAATTTTGTGAAATTCATCTGTTTGGGTCCCGAACTGCCACATACTCTATTTGGGCTAATTTGAAGTCAAAAGAATGAAAGTTTTGTCACTGGCTCGGAATGGGGTGAAAACCCACCTATCCACTCCGTTTTTCATGAGGATTCTAGAATGTCCAATAATTTTGTGAAATTCATCTGTTTGGGTCCTGTACTGCCACATACGCTATTTGGGCTAATTTGAGGTCAAAAGAATGAAAGTTTTGTCACTGTCTCGGAATGGGGTGAAAGCCCACCACCTATCCACTCCATTTTTATTGAGGATTCTAGAATGTCCAATAATTTTGTTAAATTCATCTGTTTAGGTCCCGAACTGCCACATACGCTATATGGGCTAATTTGAGGTCAAAAGAATGAAAGTTTTGTCACTGTCACGGAATGGGGTGAAAACCCACCTTTCCAGTCCTTTTTTCATGAGGATTCTAGAATGTCCAATAATTATGTTAAATTCATCTGTTTGGGTACCGAACTGCCACATCGCGATTTGGGCTTATTTGAGGTCGAAAGAATGAAAGTTTGGTCACTGTCTCGGAATGGGTTGAAAACCCACCTATCCACTCCATTTTTCATGACGATTTTATAATGTCCTATAATTTTGTTAAATTCATCTGTTTAGGTCCCGAACTGCCACATACGCCATTTGAGCTAATTCGAGGTCAAAAGAATGAAAGTTTTGTCACTGTCTCGGAATGGGGTGAAAGCCCACCACCTATCCACTCCATTTTTATTGAGGATTCTAGAATGTCCAATAATTTTGTGAAATTCTTCTGTTTGGGTCCCGAACTGCCACATACGCTATTTGGGCTAATTTGAGGTCAAAAGAATAAAAGTTTTGTCTCTGTCTCGGAATGGGGTGAAAGCCCACCACCTATCCACTCCATTTTTACTGAGGATTCTAGAATGTCCAATAATTTTGGGAAATTCATCTGTTTGGGTACCGAACAGCCACATACGCTATTTGGGCTAATTTGAGGTCAAAAGAATGAAAGTTTTGTCACTGGCTCGGAAAGGGGTGAAAACCCACCTATCCAGTCCTTTTTTCATTAGGATTGTAGAATGTCCAATAATTATGTTAAATTCATCTGTTTGGGTACCGAACTGCCACATCGCGATTTGGGCTTATTTGAGGTCGAAAGAATGAAAGTTTGGTCATTGTCTCGAAATGGGTTGAAAACCCACCTATCCACTCCATTTTTCATGAGGATTTTATAATGTCCTTTAATTTTGTTAAATTCATCTGTTTAGGTCCCGAACTGCCACATACGCCATTTGGGCTAATTTGAGGTCAAAAGAATGAAAGTTTTGTCACTGTCTCGGAATGGGGTGAAAGCCCACCACCTATCCACTCCATTTTTATTGAGGATTCTAGAATGTCCAATAATTTTGTTAAATTCATCTGTTTAGGTCCCGAACTGCCACATACGCTATATGGGCTAATTTGAGGTCAAAAGAATGAAAGTTTTGTCACTGTCACGGAATGGGGTGAAAACCCACCTTTCCAGTCCTTTTTTCATGAGGATTCTAGAATGTCCAATAATTATGTTAAATTCATCTGTTTGGGTACCGAACTGCCACATCGCGATTTGGGCTTATTTGAGGTCGAAAGAATGAAAGTTTGGTCACTGTCTCGGAATGGGTTGAAAACCCACCTATCCACTCCATTTTTCATGACGATTTTATAATGTCCTATAATTTTGTTAAATTCATCTGTTTAGGTCCCGAACTGCCACATACGCCATTTGAGCTAATTCGAGGTCAAAAGAATGAAAGTTTTGTCACTGTCTCGGAATGGGGTGAAAGCCCACCACCTATCCACTCCATTTTTATTGAGGATTCTAGAATGTCCAATAATTTTGGGAAATTCTTCTGTTTGGGTCCCGAACTGCCACATACGCGATTTGGGCTAATTTGAGGTCAAAAGAATAAAAGTTTTGTCTCTGTCTCGGAATGGGGTGAAAGCCCACCACCTATCCACTCCATTTTTACTGAGGATTCTAGAATGTCCAATAATTTTGGGAAATTCTTCTGTTTGGGTCCCGAACTGCCACATACGCTATTTGGGCTAATTTGAGGTCAAAAGAATAAAAGTTTTGTCTCTGTCTCGGAATGGGGTGAAAGCCCACCACCTATCCACTCCATTTTTACTGAGGATTCTAGAATGTCCAATAATTTTGGGAAATTCTTCTGTTTGGGTCCCGAACTGCCACATACGCTATTTGGGCTAATTTGAGGTCAAAAGAATAAAAGTTTTGTCGCTGTCTCGTAATGGGGTGAAAGCCCACCACCTATCCACTCCATTTTTATTGAGGATTCTAGAATGTCCAATAATTTTGGGAAATTCTTCTGTTTGGGTCCCGAACTGCCACATAAGCTATTTGGGCTAATTTGAGGTCAAAAGAATGAAAGTTTTGTCACTGTCTCGGAATGGGGTGAAAGCCCACCACCTATCCACTCCATTTTTATTGAGGATTCTAGAATGTCCAATAATTTTGGGAAATTCTTCTGTTTGGGTCCCGAACTGCCACATACGCTATTTGGTCTAATTTGAGGTCAAAAGAATAAAAGTTTTGTCTCTGTCTCGGAATGGGGTGAAAGCCCACCACCTATCCACTCCATTTTTACTGAGGATTCTAGAATGTCCAATAATTTTGGGAAATTCATCTGTTTGGGTCCCGAACTGCCACATACGCTATTTGGGCTAATTTGAGGTCAAAAGAATGAAAGTTTTGTCACTGGCTCGGAAAGGGGTGAAAACCCACCTATCCAGTCCTTTTTTCATTAGGATTGTAGAATGTCCAATAATTATGTTAAATTCATCTGTTTGGGTACCGAACTGCCACATCGCGATTTGGGCTTATTTGAGGTCGAAAGAATGAAAGTTTGGTCATTGTCTCGAAATGGGTTGAAAACCCACCTATCCACTCCATTTTTCATGAGGATTTTATAATGTCCTTTAATTTTGTTAAATTCATCTGTTTAGGTCCCGAACTGCCACATACGCCATTTGGGCTAATTTGAGGTCAAAAGAATGAAAGTTTTGTCACTGTCTCGGAATGGGGTGAAAGCCCACCACCTATCCACTCCATTTTTGTTGAGGATTCTAGAATGTCCAATAATTTTGTTAAATTCATCTGTTTAGGTCCCGAACTGCCACATACGCTATATGGGCTAATTTGAGGTCAAAAGAATGAAAGTTTTGTCACTGTCACGGAATGGGGTGAAAACCCACCTTTCCAGTCCTTTTTTCATGAGGATTCTAGATTGTCCAATAATTATGTTAGATTCATCTGTTTGGGTACCGAACTGCCACATCGCGATTTGGGCTTATTTGAGGTCGAAAGAATGAAAGTTTGGTCACTGTCTCGGAATGGGTTGAAAACCCACCTATCCACTCCATTTTTCATGACGATTTTATAATGTCCTATAATTTTGTTAAATTCATCTGTTTAGGTCCCGAACTGCCACATACGCCATTTGAGCTAATTCGAGGTCAAAAGAATGAAAGTTTTGTCACTGTCTCGGAATGGGGTGAAAGCCCACCACCTATCCACTCCATTTTTATTGAGGATTCTAGAATGTCCAATAATTTTGGGAAATTCTTCTGTTTGGGTCCCGAACTGCCACATACGCTATTTGGGCTAATTTGAGGTCAAAAGAATAAAAGTTTTGTCTCTGTCTCGGAATGGGGTGAAAGCCCACCACCTATCCACTCCATTTTTACTGAGGATTCTAGAATGTCCAATAATTTTGGGAAATTCTTCTGTTTGGGTCCCGAACTGCCACATACGCTATTTGGGCTAATTTGAGGTCAAAAGAATAAAAGTTTTGTCTCTGTCTCGGAATGGGGTGAAAGCCCACCACCTATCCACTCCATTTTTACTGAGGATTCTAGAATGTCCAATAATTTTGGGAAATTCTTCTGTTTGGGTCCCGAACTGCCACATACTCTATTTGGGCTAATTTGAGGTCAAAAGAATAAAAGTTTTGTCTCTGTCTCGTAATGGGGTGAAAGCCCACCACCTATCCACTCCATTTTTATTGAGGATTCTAGAATGTCCAATAATTTTGGGAAATTCTTCTGTTTGGGTCCCGAACTGCCACATACGCTATTTGGGCTAATTTGAGGTCAAAAGAATGAAAGTTTTGTCACTGTCTCGGAATGGGGTGAAAGCCCACCACCTATCCACTCCATTTTTATTGAGGATTCTAGAATGTCCAATAATTTTGGGAAATTCTTCTGTTTGGGTCCCGAACTGCCACATACGCTATTTGGGCTAATTTGAGGTCAAAAGAATAAAAGTTTTGTCTCTGTCTCGGAATGGGGTGAAAGCCCACCACCTATCCACTCCATTTTTACTGAGGATTCTAGAATGTCCAATAATTTTGGGAAATTCATCTGTTTGGGTCCCGAACTGCCACATACGCTATTTGGGCTAATTTGAGGTCAAAAGAATGAAAGTTTTGTCACTGGCTCGGAAAGGGGTGAAAACCCACCTATCCAGTCCTTTTTTCATTTGGATTGTAGAATGTCCAATAATTATGTTAAATTCATCTGTTTGGGTACCGAACTGCCACATCGCGATTTGGGCTTATTTGAGGTCGAAAGAATGAAAGTTTGGTCATTGTCTCGAAATGGGTTGAAAACCCACCTATCCACTCCATTTTTCATGAGGATTTTATAATGTCCTTTAATTTTGTTAAATTCATCTGTTTAGGTCCCGAACTGCCACATACGCCATTTGGGCTAATTTGAGGTCAAAAGAATGAAAGTTTTGTCACTGTCTCGGAATGGGGTGAAAGCCCACCACCTATCCACTCCATTTTTATTGAGGATTCTAGAATGTCCAATAATTTTGTTAAATTCATCTGTTTAGGTCCCGAACTGCCACATACGCTATATGGGCTAATTTGAGGTCAAAAGAATGAAAGTTTTGTCACTGTCACGGAATGGGGTGAAAACCCACCTTTCCAGTCCTTTTTTCATGAGGATTCTAGAATGTCCAATAATTATGTTAAATTCATCTGTTTGGGTACCGAACTGCCACATCGCGATTTGGGCTTATTTGAGGTCGAAAGAATGAAAGTTTGGTCACTGTCTCGGAATGGGTTGAAAACCCACCTATCCACTCCATTTTTCATGACGATTTTATAATGTCCTATAATTTTGTTAAATTCATCTGTTTCGGTCCCGAACTGCCACATACGCCATTTGAGCTAATTCGAGGTCAAAAGAATGAAAGTTTTGTCACTGTCTCGGAATGGGGTGAAAGCCCACCACCTATCCACTCCATTTTTATTGAGGATTCTAGAATGTCCAATAATTTTGGGAAATTCTTCTGTTTGGGTCTCGAACTGCCACATACGCTATTTGGGCTAATTTGAGGTCAAAAGAATAAAAGTTTTGTCTCTGTCTCGGAATGGGGTGAAAGCCCACCACCTATCCACTCCATTTTTACTGAGGATTCTAGAATGTCCAATAATTTTGGGAAATTCTTCTGTTTGGGTCCCGAACTGCCACATACGCTATTTGGGCTAATTTGAGGTCAAAAGAATAAAAGTTTTGTCTCTGTCTCGGAATGGGGTGAAAGCCCACCACCTATCCACTCCATTTTTACTGAGGATTCTAGAATGTCCAATAATTTTGGGAAATTCTTCTGTTTGGGTCCCGAACTGCCACATACTCTATTTGGGCTAATTTGAGGTCAAAAGAATAAAAGTTTTGTCTCTGTCTCGTAATGGGGTGAAAGCCCACCACCTATCCACTCCATTTTTATTGAGGATTCTAGAATGTCCAATAATTTTGGGAAATTCTTCTGTTTGGGTCCCGAACTGCCACATACGCTATTTGGGCTAATTTGAGGTCAAAAGAATGAAAGTTTTGTCACTGTCTCGGAATGGGGTGAAAGCCCACCACCTATCCACTCCATTTTTATTGAGGATTCTAGAATGTCCAATAATTTTGGGAAATTCTTCTGTTTGGGTCCCGAACTGCCACATACGCTATTTGGGCTAATTTGAGGTCAAAAGAATGAAAGTTTTGTCTCTGTCTCGGAATGGGGTGAAAGCCCACCACCTATCCACTCCATTTTTACTGAGGATTCTAGAATGTCCAATAATTTTGGGAAATTCATCTGTTTGGGTCCCGAACTGCCACATACGCTATTTGGGCTAATTTGAGGTCAAAAGAATGAAAGTTTTGTCACTGGCTCGGAAAGGGGTGAAAACCCACCTATCCAGTCCTTTTTTCATTAGGATTGTAGAATGTCCAATAATTATGTTAAATTCATCTGTTTGGGTACCGAACTGCCACATCGCGATTTGGGCTTATTTGAGGTCGAAAGAATGAAAGTTTGGTCATTGTCTCGAAATGGGTTGAAAACCCACCTATCCACTCCATTTTTCATGAGGATTTTATAATGTCCTTTAATTTTGTTAAATTCATCTGTTTAGGTCCCGAACTGCCACATACGCCATTTGGGCTAATTTGAGGTCAAAAGAATGAAAGTTTTGTCACTGTCTCGGAATGGGGTGAAAGCCCACCACCTATCCACTCCATTTTTATTGAGGATTCTAGAATGTCCAATAATTTTGTTAAATTCATCTGTTTAGGTCCCGAACTGCCACATACGCTATATGGGCTAATTTGAGGTCAAAAGAATGAAAGTTTTGTCACTGTCACGGAATGGGGTGAAAACCCACCTTTCCAGTCCTTTTTTCATGAGGATTCTAGAATGTCCAATAATTATGTTAAATTCATCTGTTTGGGTACCGAACTGCCACATCGCGATTTGGGCTTATTTGAGGTCGAAAGAATGAAAGTTTGGTCACTGTCTCGGAATGGGTTGAAAAACCACCTATCCACTCCATTTTTCATGACGATTTTATAATGTCCTATAATTTTGTTAAATTCATCTGTTTAGGTCCCGAACTGCCACATACGCCATTTGAGCTAATTCGAGGTCAAAAGAATGAAAGTTTTGTCACTGTCTCGGAATGGGGTGAAAGCCCACCACCTATCCACTCCATTTTTATTGAGGATTCTAGAATGTCCAATAATTTTGTGAAATTCATCTGTTTGGGTCCCGAACTGCCACATACGCTATTTGGGCTAATTTGAGGTCAAAAGAATGAAAGTTTTGTCACTGTCTCGGAATGGGGTGAAAGCCCACCACCTATCAACTCCATTTTTATTGAGGATTCTAGAATGTCCAATAATTTTGTGAAATTCTTCTGTTTGGGTCCCGAACTGCCACAGACGCTATTTGGGCTAATTTGAGGTCAAAAGAATGAAAGTTTTGTCACTCTCTTGGAATGGGGTGAAAGCCCACCACCTATCCACTCCATTTTTATTGAGGATTCTAGAAAGTCCAATAATTTTGTTAAATTCATCTGTTTAGGTCCCGAACTGCCACACACGCTATTTTGACTAATTTGAGGTCAAAAGAATGAAAGTTTTGTCACTGTCTCGGAATGGGGTGAAAGCCCACCACCTATCCACTCCATTTTTACATGAGGATTCTAGAATGTCCAATAATTTTGTGAAATTCATCTGTTTGGGTCCCGAACTGCCACATACGCTATTTGGGGTAATTTGTGGTCAAAAGAATGAAAGTTTTGTCACTGTCACGGAATCGGGTGAAAACCCACCTTTCCAGTCCTTTTTTCATGAGGATTCCAGAATGTCCAATAATTATGTTAAATTCATCTGTTTGGGTACCGAACTGCCACATCGCGATTTGGGCTTATTTGAGGTCGAAAGAATGAAAGTTTGGTCACTGTCTCGGAATGGGTTGAAAACCCACCTATCCACTCCATTTTTCATGACGATTTTATAATGTCCTATAATTTTGTTAAATTCATCTGTTTAGGTCCCGAACTGCCACATACGCCATTTGAGCTAATTTGAGGTCAAAAGAATGAAAGTTTTGTCACTGTCTCGGAATGGGGTGAAAGCCCACCACCTATCCACTCCATTTTTATTGAGGATTCTAGAATGTCCAATAATTTTGTGAAATTCTTCTGTTTGGGTCCCGAACTGCCACAGACGCTATTTGGGCTAATTTGAGGTCAAAAGAATGAAAGTTTTGTCACTCTCTTGGAATGGGGTGAAAGCCCACCACCTATCCACTCCATTTTTATTGAGGATTCTAGAAAGTCCAATAATTTTGTTAAATTCATCTGTTTAGGTCCCGAACTGCCACACACGCTATTTTGGCTAATTTGAGGTCAAAAGAATGAAAGTTTTGTCACTGTCTCGGAATGGGGTGAAAGCCCACCACCTAACCACTCCATTTTTGATGAGGATTCTAGAATGTTAAATAATTTTGTGAAATTCATCTGTTTGGGTCCCGAACAGCCACATACGCTATTTGGGGTAATTTGTGGTCAAAAGAATGAAAGTTTTGTCACTGTCTCAGAATGGGGTGAAAGCCCACCACCTATCCACTCCATTTCTACTGAGGATTCTAGAATGTCCAATAATTTTGTGAAATTTATCTGTTTGGGTCCCGAACTGCCACATACGCCATTTGGGCTAATTTGAGGATTCTAGAATGTCCAATAATTTTGTGAAATTCATCTGTTTGGGTCTTGAACTGCCACATACGCTATTTGGGCTAATTTGAGGTCAAAAGAATAAAAGTTTTGTCTCTGTCTCGAAATGGGGTGAAAGGCCACCACCTAACCACTCCATTTTTACTGAGGATTCTAGAATGTCTAATAATTTTGTGAAATTCATCTGTTTGGGTCCCGAACTGCCACATACGCTATTTGGGCTAATTTGAGGTCAAAAGAATGAAAGTTTTGTCACTGGCTCGGAATGGGGTGAAAACCCACCTATCCACTCCGTTTTTCATGAGGATTCTAGAATGTCCAATAATTTTGTGAAATTCATCTGTTTGGGTCCTGTACTGCCACATACGCTATTTGGGCTAATTTGAGGTCAAAAGAATGAAAGTTTTGTCACTGTCTCGGAATGGGGTGAAAGCCCACCACCTATCCACTCCATTTTTGTTGAGGATTCTAGAATGTCCAATCATTTTGTTAAATTCATCTGTTTAGGTCCCGAAATGCCACATACGCTATATGGGCTAATTTGAGGTCAAAAGAATGAAAGTTTTGTCACTGTCACGGAATGGGGTGAAAACCCACCTTTCCAGTCCTTTTTTCATGAGGATTCTAGAATGTCCAATAATTATGTTAAATTCATCTGTTTGGGTACCGAACTGCCACATCGCGATTTGGGCTTATTTGAGGTCGAAAGAATGAAAGTTGGGTCACTGTCTCGGAATGGGTTGAAAACCCACCTATCCACTCCATTTTTCATGACGATTTTATAATGTCCTATAATTTTGTTAAATTCATCTGTTTAGGTCCCGAACTGTCACATACGCCATTTGAGCTAATTCGAGGTCAAAAGAATGAAAGTTTTGTCACTGTCTCGGAATGGGGTGAAAGCCCACCACCTATCCACTACATTTTTATTGAGGATTCTAGAATGTCCAATAATTTTGGGAAATTCTTCTGTTTGGGTCCCGAACTGCCACATACGCCATTTGGGCTAATTTGAGGTCAAAAGAATGAAAGTTTTGTCACTGTCTCGGAATGGGGTGAAAGCCCACCACCTATCCACTCCATTTTTATTGAGGATTCTAGAATGTCCAATAATTTTGGGAAATTCTTCTGTTTGGGTCCCGAACTGCCACATACGCTATTTGGGCTAATTTGAGGTCAAAAGAATAAAAGTTTTGTCTCTGTCTCGGAATGGGGTGAAAGCCCACCACCTATCCACTCCATTTTTACTGAGGATTCTAGAATGTCCAATAATTTTGGGAAATTCATCTGTTTGGGTCCCGAACTGCCACATACTCTATTTGGGCTAATTTGAGGTCAAAAGAATGAAAGTTTTGTCACTGGCTCGGAAAGGGGTAAAAACCCACCTATCCAGTCCTTTTTTCATTAGGATTCTAGAATGTCCAATAATTATGTTAAATTCATCTGTTTGGGTACCGAACTGCCACATCGCGATTTGGGCTTATTTGAGGTCGAAAGAATGAAAGTTTGGTCACTGTCTCGAAATGGGTTGAAAACCCACCTATCCACTCCATTTTTCATGAGGATTTTATAATGTCCTTTAATTTTGTTAAATTCATCTGTTTAGTTCCCGAACTGCCACATACGCCATTTGGGCTAATTTGAGGTCAAAAGAATGAAAGTTTTGTCACTATCTCGGAATGGGGTGAAAGCCCACCACCTATCCACTCCATTTTTATTGAGGATTCTAGAATGTCCAATAATTTTGTGAAATTCATCTGTTTGGGTCCCGAACTGCCACATACGCTATTTGGGCTAATTTGAGGTCAAAAGAATGAAAGTTTTGTCACTGTCTCGGAATGGGGTGAAAGCCCACCACCTATCCACTCCATTTTTATTGAGGATTCTAGAATGTCCAATAAATTTGTTAAATTCATCTGTTTAGGTCCCGAACTGCCACATACGCTATTTGGGCTATTTTTGAGGTCAAAAGAATGAAAGTTTTGTCACTGTCTCGGAATGGGGTGAAAGCCCACCACCTAACCACTCCATTTTTCATGAGGATTCTAGAATGTCCAATAATTTTGTAAAATTCATCTGTTTGGGTCCCGAACTGCCACATACGCTATTTGGGCTAATTTGTGGTCAAAAGAATGAAAGTCTTGTCACTGTCTCGGAATGGGGTGAAAACCCACCTATCCAGTCCTTTTTTCATGAGGATTCCAGAATGTCCAATAATTATGTTAAATTCATCTGTTTGGGTACCGAACTGCCACATCGCGATTTGGGCTTATTTGAGGTCAAAAGAATTAAAGTTTTGTCTCTGTCTCGGAATGGGGTGAAAGCCCACCACCTATCCACTCCATTTTTATTGAGGTTTCTACAATGTCCAATAATTTTGTGAATATCATATGTTTGGGTCCCGAACTGCCACAAACGCTATTTGGGCTAATTTGAGGTCAAAAGAATAAAAGTTTTGTCTCTGTCTCGAAATGGGGAGAAAGCCCACCACCTATCCACTCCATTTTTACTGAGGATTCTAGAATGTCCAATAATATTGTGAAATTCATCTGTTTGGGTCCCGAACTGCCACATACGCTATTTGGGCTAATTTGAGGTCAAAAGAATGAAAGTTTTGTCACTGGCTCAGAATGGGGTGAAAACCCACCTATCCACTCCGTTTTTCATGAGGATTCTAGAATGTCCAATAATTTTGTGAAATTCAACTGTTTGGGTCCTGAACTGCCACATACGCTATTTGGGCTAATTTGAGGTCAAAAGAATGAAAGTTTTGTCACTGTCTCGGAATGGGGTGAAAGCCAACCACCTATCTACTCCTTTTTTGTTGAGGATTCTAGAATGTCTAATAATTTTGTGAAATTCATCTGTTTGGGTCCCGAACTGCCACATAAGCTATTTGGGCTAATTTGAGGTCAAAAGAATAAAAATTTTGTCACTGTCTCAGAATGGGGTGAAAGCCCACCACCTATTCACTCCATTTTTATTGAGGATTCTAGAATGTCCTATAATTTTGTGAAATTCATCTGTTTGGGTCCCAAACTGCCACATACGCTATTTGGGATAATTTGAGGTCAAAACAATGAAAGTTTTGTCACTGTCTCGGAATGGGGTGAAAGCCCACCACCTAACCACTCCATTTTTCATGAGGATTCTGGAATGTCCAATAATTTTGTGAAATTCATCTGTTTGGGTCCCGAACTGCCACATACGATATTTGGGCTAATTTGTGGTCAAAAGAATGAAAGTTTTGTCACTCTCTCGGAATGGGGTGAAAACCCACCTATCTAGTCCTTTTTTCATGAGGATTCCAGAATGTCCAATAATTGTGTTAAATTCATCTGTTTGGTACCGAACTGCCACATCGCGATTTGGGCTTATTTGAGGTCGAAAGAATGAATGTTTGGTCACTGTCTCGAAATGGCTTGAAAACCCACCTAACCACTCCATTTTTCATGAGAATTTTATAATGTCCTATAATTTTGTTAAATTCATCTCTTTAGGTCCCGAACTGCCACATACGCCATTTGGGCTAATTTGAGGTCAGAAGAATGAAAGTTTTGTCACTGTCTCAAAATGGGGTGAAAGCCCACCACCTATCCACTCCATTTTTACTGAGGATTCAAGAATGTCCAATAATTTTGTGAAATTCATCTGTTTGGGTCCCGAACTGCCACATACGCCATTTGGGCTAATTTGAGGTCAAAAGAATAAAAGTTTTGTCACTGTCTCGGAATGGGGTGAAAGCCCACCACCAATCCACTCCATTTTTATTGAGGATTCTAGAATGTCGAATAATTTTGTGAAATTCATCTGTTTGGGTCCCGAACTGCCACATACGCTATTTGGGCAAATTTGAGGTCAAAAGAATAAAAGTTTTGTCACTGTCTGGGAATGGGGTGAAAGCCCACCACCTATCCACTCCATTTTTATTGAGGATTCTAGAATGTCCAATAATTTTGTTAAATTCATCTGTTTAGGTCCCGAACTGCCACATACGCTATTTGGGCTAATTTGAGGTCAAAAGAATGAAAGTTTTGTCACTATCTCGGAATGGGGTGAAAGCCCACCACCTAACCACTCCATTTTTCATGAGGATTCTAGAATGTCCAATAATTTTGTGAAATTCATCTGTTTGTGTCCCGAACTGCCACATACGCTATGTGGGCTAGTTTGTGGTCAAAAGAATGAAAGTTTTGTCACTGTCTCGGAATGGGGTGAAAACCCACCTATCCAGTCCTTTTTTCTTGAGGATTCCAGAATGTCCAATAATTATGTTAAATTCATCTGTTTGGGTACCGAACTGCCACATACGCCATTTGGGCTAATTTGAGGTCAAAAGAATGAAAGTTTTGCCACTGTCTCGGAATGGGGTGAAAGCCCACCACCTATCCACTCCATTATTATTGAGGATTCTAGAATGTCCAATAATTTTGTGAAATTCATCTGTTTGGGTCCCGAACTGCCACATACGCTATTTGGGCTAATTTGAGGTCAAAAGAAAAAGAGTTTTGTCTCTGTCTCGGAATGGGGTGAAAGCCCACCACGTATCCACTCCATTTTTATAGAGGATTCTAGAATGTCCAATAATTTTGTGAAATTCATCTGTTTGGGTCCCGAACTGCCACATACGCTATTTGGGCAATTTTGAGGTCAAAAGAATGAAAGTTTCGTCACTGGCTCGGAATGGGGTGAAAACCCACCTATCCACTCCGTTTTTCATGAGGATTTTATAATGTCCTATTATTTTGGTTAAATTCATCTGTTTAGGTCCCAAACTGCCACATACGCCATTTGGGCTAATTTGAGGTCAAAAGAATGTAAGTTTTGTCACTGTCTAGGAATGGGGTGAAAGCCCACCACCTAACCACTCCATTTTTCATGAGGATTCTAGAATGTCCAATAATTTTGTGAAATTCATCTCTTAGGGTCCCGAACTGCCACATACGCTATTTGGGCCAATTTGTGGTCAAAAAGAATGAAAGTTTTGTCACTGTCTCGGAATAGGGTGAAAACCCACCTACCCACTCCGTTTTTCATGAGGATTTTATAATGTCCTATTATTTTGTTAAATTCATTTGTTTGGGTCCCAAACTGCCACATACGCCATTTGGGCTAATTTGAGGTCAAAAGAATGAAAGTTTTGTCACTGTCTCGGAATGGGGTGAAAGCCCACAACCTATCCACTCCATTTTTATTGAGGATTCTAGAATGTCCAATAATTTTGAGAAATTTATCTGTTTGGGTCACAAACTGCCACATACGCTATTTGGGCTAATTTGAGGTCAAAAGAATAAAAGTTTTGTCACTGTCTCGGAATGGGGTGAAAGCCCACCACCTATCCACTCCATTTTTATTGAGGATTCTAGAATGTCCAATAATTTTGTGAAATTCATCTGTTTGGGTCCCGAACTGCCAAATACGCTATTTGGGCTAATTTGAGGTCAAAAGAAAAAGAGTTTTGTCTCTGTCTCGGAATGGGGTGAAAGCCCACCACTTATCCACTCCATTTTTATTGAGGATTCTAGAATGTCCAATAATTTTGTGAAATTCATCTGTTTGGGTCCCGAACTGCCACATACGCTATTTGGGCAAATTTGAGGTCTAAAGAATGAAAGTTTTGTCACTGGCTCGGAATGGGACGAAAACCCACCTATCCACTCCGTTTTTCATGAGGATTTTATAATGTCCTATTATTTTGTTAAATTCATTTGTTTAGGTCCCGAACTGCCACATACGCCATTTGGGCTAATTTGAGGTCAAAAGAATGAAAGTTTTGTTACTGTCTCGGAATGCGGTGAAAGCCCACAACCTATCCACTCCATTTTTATTGAGGATTCTAGAATGTCCAATAATTTTGAGAAATTTATCTGTTTGGGTCACAAACTGCCACATACGCTATTTGGGCTAATTTGAGGTCAAAAGAATAAAAGTTTTGTCACTGTCTCGGAATGGGGTGAAAGCCCACCACCTATCCAGTCCATTTTTATTGAGGATTCTAGAATGTCCAATAATTTTGTGATATTCATCTGTTTGGGTCCCAAACTGCCACATACGCTATTTGGGCTAATTTGTGGTCAAATGAATGAAAGTTTTGTCACTGGCTCGGAATGGGGTGAAACCCTACCTATCCACTCCGTTTTTCATGAGGATTCTAGAATGTCCAATAATTTTGTTAAATTCATCTGTTTGGGTACCGAACTGCAACATCGCGATTTGGGCTTATTTGAGGTAAAAAGAACGAAAGTTTGGTCACTGTCTCGGAATGGGTTGAAAACCCACCTATCCACTCCATTTTTCATGAGGATTTTATAATGTCCTATAATTTTGTTAAATTCATCTGTTTAGGTCCCGAACTGCCACATACGCCATTTGGGATAATTTGAGGTCAAAAGATTGAAAGTTTTGTCACTGTCTCGGAATGGGGTGAAAGCCCACCACCTATCCACTCCATTTTTATAAAGGATTCTAGAATGTCCAATAATTTTGTGAAATTCATCTGTTTGGGTCCCGAACTGCCACATACGCTATTTGGGCAATTTTGAGGTCAAAAGAATGAAAGTTTCGTCACTGGCTCGGAATGGGGTGAAAACCCACCTATCCACTCCGTTTTTCATGAGGATTTTATAATGTCCTATTATTTTGGTTAAATTAATCTGTTTAGGTCCCAAACTGCCACATACGCCATTTGGGCTAATTTGAGGTCAAAAGAATGTAAGTTTTGTCACTGTCTAGGAATGGGGTGAAAGCCCACCACCTAACCACTCCATTTTTCATGAGGATTCTAGAATGTCCAATAATTTTGTGAAATTCATCTCTTAGGGTCCCGAACTGCCACATACGCTATTTGGGCCAATTTGTGGTCAAAAAGAATGAAAGTTTTGTCACTGTCTCGGAATAGGGTGAAAACCCACCTACCCACTCCGTTTTTCATGAGGATTTTATAATGTCCTATTATTTTGTTAAATTCATTTGTTTAGGTCCCAAACTGCCACATACGCCATTTGGGCTAATTTGAGGTCAAAAGAATGAAAGTTTTGTCACTGTCTCGGAATGGGGTGAAAGCCCACAACTTATCCACTCCATTTTTATTGAGGATTCTAGAATGTCCAATAATTTTGAGAAATTTATCTGTTTGGGTCACAAACTGCCACATACGCTATTTGGGCTAATTTGAGGTCAAAAGAATAAAAGTTTTGTCACTGTCTCGGAATGGGGTGAAAGCCCACCACCTATCCACTCCATTTTTATTGAGGATTCTAGAATGTCCAATAATTTTGTGAAATTCATCTGTTTGGGTCCCGAACTGCCAAATACGCTATTTGGGCTAATTTGAGGTCAAAAGAAAAAGAGTTTTGTCTCTGTCTCGGAATGGGGTGAAAGCCCACCACTTATCCACTCCATTTTTATTGAGGATTCTAGAATGTCCAATAATTTTGTGAAATTCATCTGTTTGGGTCCCGAACTGCCACATACGCTATTTGGGCAAATTTGAGGTCTAAAGAATGAAAGTTTTGTCACTGGCTCGGAATGGGACGAAAACCCACCTATCCACTCCGTTTTTCATGAGGATTTTATAATGTCCTATTATTTTGTTAAATTCATTTGTTTAGGTCCCGAACTGCCACATACGCCATTTGGGCTAATTTGAGGTCAAAAGAATGAAAGTTTTGTTACTGTCTCGGAATGCGGTGAAAGCCCACAACCTATCCACTCCATTTTTATTGAGGATTCTAGAATGTCCAATAATTTTGAGAAATTTATCTGTTTGGGTCACAAACTGCCACATACGCTATTTGGGCTAATTTGAGGTCAAAAGAATAAAAGTTTTGTCACTGTCTCGGAATGGGGTGAAAGCCCACCACCTATCCAGTCCATTTTTATTGAGGATTCTAGAATGTCCAATAATTTTGTGATATTCATCTGTTTGGGTCCCAAACTGCCACATACGCTATTTGGGCTAATTTGTGGTCAAATGAATGAAAGTTTTGTCACTGGCTCGGAATGGGGTGAAACCCTACCTATCCACTCCGTTTTTCATGAGGATTCTAGAATGTCCAATAATTTTGTTAAATTCATCTGTTTGGGTACCGAACTGCAACATCGCGATTTGGGCTTATTTGAGGTAAAAAGAACGAAAGTTTGGTCACTGTCTCGGAATGGGTTGAAAACCCACCTATCCACTCCATTTTTCATGAGGATTTTATAATGTCCTATAATTTTGTTAAATTCATCTGTTTAGGTCCCGAACTGCCACATACGCCATTTGGGATAATTTGAGGTCAAAAGATTGAAAGTTTTGTCACTGTCTCGGAATGGGGTGAAAGCCCACCACCTATCCACTCCATTTTTATAAAGGATTCTCGAATGTCCAATAATTTTTTGAAATTCATCTGTTTGGGTCCCGAACTGCCACATACGCTATTTGGGTTAATTTGAGATCAAAAGAATGAAATTTTTGTCACTTTTTCGGAATGGGGTGAAAACCCACCTATCCAGTCCTTTTTTCATGAGGATTCCAGAATGTCCAATAATTGTGTTAAATTCATCGGTTTGGTACCGAACTGCCACATCGCGATTTGGGATTATTTGAGGTCGAAAGAATGAAAGTTTTGTCACTGTCTCGAAATGGCTTGAAAACCCACCTATCCACTCCATTTTTCATGATGATTTTATAATGTCCTATAATTTTGTTAAATTCATCTGTTTCGGTCCCGAACTGCCACATACGCCATTTGGGCTAATTTGAGGTCAAAAGAATGAAAGTTTTGTCACTGTCTCGGAATGGGGTGAAAGCCCACCACCTATCCACTCCATTTTTATTGAGGATTCTAGAATGTCCAATAATTTTGTGAAATTCATCTGTTTGGGTCCCGAACTGCCACATACGCTATTTGGGCTAATTTGAGGTCAAAAGAATAAAAGTTTTGTCACTGTCTCGGAATGGGGTGAAAGCCCACCACCTATCCAGTCCATTTTTATTGAGGATTCTAGAATGTCCAATAATTTTGTGAAATTCATCTGTTTGGGTCCCGAACTGCCACATACGCTATTTGGGCTAATTTGAGGTCAAAAGAATAAAAGTTTTGTCACTGTCTCGGAATGGGGTGAAAGCCCACCACCTATCCACTCCATTTTTATTGAGGATTCTAGAATGTCCAATAATTTTTTGAAATTCATCTGTTTGGGTCCCGAACTGCCACATACGCTATTTGGGCTAATTTGAGGTCAAAAGAATGAAAGTTTTGTCACTGTCTGGGAATGGGGTGAAAGCCCACCACCTATCCACTCCATTTTTATTGAGGATTCTAGAATGTCCAATAATTTTGTTAAATTCATCTGTTTAGGTCCCGAACTGCCACATACGCTATTTGAGCTAATTTGAGGTCAAAAGAATGAAAGTTTTGTCACTATCTCGGAATGGGGTGAAAGCCCACCACCTAACCACTCCATTTTTCATGAGGATTCTAGAATTTCCAATAATTTTGTGAAATTCATCTGTTTGGGTCCCGAACTACCAGATACGCAATTTGGGCTAATTTCTGGTCAAAAGAATGAAAGTTTTGTCACTTTCTCGGAATGGGGTGAAAACCCACCTATCCAGTCCTTTTTTCTTGAGGATTCCAGAATGTCCAATAATTATGTTAAATTCATCTGTTTGGGTACCGAACTGCCACATACGCCATTTGGGCTAATTTGAGGTCAAAAGAATGAAAGTTTTGTCACTGTCTCGGAATGGGGTGAAAGCCCACCACCTATCCACTCCATTTTTATTGAGGATTCTAGAATGTCCAATAATTTTGTGAAATTCATCTGTTTGGGTCCCGAACTGCCACATACGCTATTTGGGCTAATTTGAGGTCAAAAGAATAAAAGTTTTGTCTCTGTCTCGGAATGGGGTGAAAGCCCACCACTTATCCACTCCATTTTTATTGAGGATTCTAGAATGTCCAATAATTTTGTGAAATTCATCTGTTTGGGTCCCGAACTGCCACATACGCTATTTGGGCAAATTTGAGGTCAAAAGAATGAAAGTTTTGTCAATGGCTCGGAATGGGGTGAAAACCCCCCAATCAAGTCCTTTTTTCATGAGGATTCCAGAATGTCCAATAATTATGTTAAATTCATCTGTTTGGGTACCGAACTGAGACATCGCGATTTGGGCTTATTTGAGGTCGAAAGAATGAAAGTTTGGTCACTGTCTCGAAATGGGTTGAAAACCCACCTATCCACTCCATTTTTCATGAGGATTTTATAATGTCCTATAATTTTGTTAAATTCATCTGTTTAGGTCCCGAACTGCCACATACGCCATTTGGGCTTATTTGAAGTCAAAAGAATGAAAGTTTTGTCGCTGTCACGGAATGGGGTGAAAGCCCACCACCTATCCACTCCATTTTTATTGAGGATTCTAGAATGTCCAATAATTTTGTGAAATTCATCTGTTTGGGTCCCGAACTGCCACATACGCCATTTGGGCTAATTTGAGGTCAAAAGAATGAAAGTTTTGTCACTGTCTCGGAATGGGGTGAAAGCCCACCACCTATCCACTCCATTTTTACTGAGGATTCAAGAATGTCCAATAATTTGGTGAAATTCATCTGTTTGGGTCCCGAACTGCCACATACGCCATTTGGGCTAATTTGAGGTCAAAAGAATAAAAGTTTTGTCACTGTCTCGGAATGGGGTGAAAGCCCACCACCTATCCACTCCATTTTTATTGAGGATTCTAGAATGTCGAATAATTTTGTGAAATTCATCTGTTTGGGTCCCGAACTGCCACATACGCTATTTGGGCTAATTTGAGGTCAAAAGAAAAAGAGTTTTGTCTCTGTCTCGGAATGGGGTGAAAGCCCACCACTTATCCACTCTATTTTTGTTGAGGATTCTAGAATGTCCAATAATTTTGTGAAATTCATCTGTTTGGGTCCCGAACTGCCACATACGCTATTTGTGCAAATTTGAGGTCAAAAGAATGAAAGTTTTGTCACTGGCTCGGAATGGGGTGAAAACCCACCTATCCACTCCGTTTTTCATGAGGATTTTATAATGTCCTATTATTTTGGTTAAATTCATCTGTTTAGGTCCCAAACTGCCACATACGCCATTTGGGATAATTTGAGGTCAAAAGAATGAAAGTTTTGTCACTGTCTCGGAATGGGGTGAAAGCCCACCACCTAACCACTCCATTTTTCATGAGGATTCTAGAATGTCCAATAATTTTGTGAAATTCATCTCTTAGGGTCCCGAACTGCCACATACGCTATTTGGGCCAATTTGTGGTCAAAAAGAATGAAAGTTTTGTCACTGTCTCGGAATGGGGTGAAAACCCACCTATCCACTCCGTTTTTCATGAGGATTTTATAATGTCCTATTATTTTGTTAAATTCATTTGTTTAGGTCCCGAACTGCCACATACGCCATTTGGGCTAATTTGAGGTCAAAAGAATGAAAGTTTTGTCACTGTCTCGGAATGGGGTGAAAGCCCACAACCTATCCACTCCATTTTTATTGAGGATTCTAGAATGTCCAATAATTTTGAGAAATTTATCTGTTTGGGTCACAAACTGCCACATACGCTATTTGGGCTAATTTGAGGTCAAAAGAATGAAAGTTTTGTCACTGGCTCGGAATGGGGTGAAAACCCACCTATCCACTCCGTTTTTCATGAGGATTTTATAATGTCCTATTATTTTGTTAAATTCATTTGTTTAGGTCCCGAACTGCCACATACGCCATTTGGGCTAATTTGAGGTCAAAAGAATGAAAGTTTTGTCACTGTCTCGGAATGGGGTGAAAGCCCACAACCTATCCACTCCATTTTTATTGAGGATTCTAGAATGTCCAATAATTTTGAGAAATTTATCTGTTTGGGTCACAAACTGCCACATACGCTATTTGGGCTAATTTGAGGTCAAAAGAATAAAAGTTTTGTCACTGTCTCGGAATGGGGTGAAAGCCCACCACCTATCCAGTCCATTTTTATTGAGGATTCTAGAATGTCCAATAATTTTGTGAAATTCATCTGTTTGGGTCCCGAACTGCCACATACGCTATTTGGGCTAATTTGAGGTCAAAACAAAAAGAGTTTTGTCTCTGTCTCGGAATGGGGTGAAAGCCCACCACTTATCCACTCCATTTTTATTGAGGATTCTAGAATGTCCAATAATTTTGTGAAATTCATCTGTTTGGGTCCCGAACTGCCACATACGCTATTTGGGCAAATTTGAGGTCAAAAGAATGAAAGTTTTGTCACTGGCACGGAATGGGGTGAAAACCTACCTATCCACTCCGTTTTTCATGAGGATTTTATAATGTCCTATTATTTTGTTAAATTCATTTGTTTAGGTCCCGAACTGCCACATACGCCATTTGGGCTAATTTGAGGTCAAAAGAATGAAAGTTTTGTCACTGTCTCGGAATGGGGTGAAAGCCCACAACCTATCCACTCCATTTTTATTGAGGATTCTAGAATGTCCAATAATTTTGAGAAATTCATCTGTTTGGGTCACGAACTGCCACATACGCTATTTGGGCTAATTTGAGGTCAAAAGAATAAAAGTTTTGTCACTGTCTCGGAATGGGGTGAAAGCCCACCACCTATCCAGTCCATTTTTATTAAGGATTCTAGAATGTCCAATAATTTTGTGAAATTCATCTGTTTGTGTCCCGAACTGCCACATACGCTATTTGGGCAAATTTGAGGTCAAAAGAATGAAAGTTTTGTCACTGGCTCGGAATGGGGTGAAAACCCACCAATCAAGTCCTTTTTTCATGAGGATTCCAGAATGTCCAATAATTATGTTAAATTCATCTGTTTGGGTACCGAACTGAGACATCGCGATTTGGGCTTATTTGAGGTCGAAAGAATGAAAGTTTGGTCACTGTCTCGAAATGGGTTGAAAACCCACCTATCCACTCCATTTTTCATGAGTATTTTATAATGTCCTATAATTTTGTTAAATTCATCTGTTTAGGTCCCGAACTGCCACATACTCCATTTGGGCTTATTTGAGGTCACAAGAATGAAAGTTTTGTCGCTGTCTCGGAATGGGGTGAAAGCCCACCACCTATCCACTCCATTTTTATTGAGGATTCTAGAATGTCCAATAATTTTGTGAAATTCATCTGTTTGGGTCCCGAACTGCCACATACGCCATTTGGGCTTATTTGAGGTCAAAAGAAAAAGAGTTTTGTCTCTGTCTCGGAATGGGGTGAAAGCCCACCACCTATCCACTCCATTTTTATTGAGGATTCTAGAATGTCCAATAATTTTGTGAAATTCATCTGTTTGGGTCCCGAACTGCCACATACGCTATTTGGGCAAATTTGAGGTCAAAAGAATGAAAGTTTTGTCACTGGCTCGGAATGGGGTGAAAACCCACCTATCCACTCCGTTTTTCATGAGGATTTTATAATGTCCTATTATTTTGTTAAATTCATTTGTTTAGGTCCCGAACTGCCACATACGCCATTTGGGCTAATTTGAGGTCAAAAGAATGAAAGTTTTGTCACTGTCTCGGAATGGGGTGAAAGCCCACAACCTATCCACTCCATTTTTATTGAGGATTCTAGAATGTCCAATAATTTTGAGAAATTTATCTGTTTGGGTCACAAACTGCCACATACGCTATTTGGGCTAATTTGAGGTCAAAAGAATAAAAGTTTTGTCACTGTCTCGGAATGGGGTGAAAGCCCACCACCTATCCACTCCATTTTTATTGAGGATTCTAGAATGTCCAATAATTTTGTGAAATTCATCTGTTTGGGTCCCGAACTGCCACATACGCTATTTGGGCTTATTCGAGGTAAAAAGAATGAAAGTTTGGTCACTGTCTCGGAATGGGTTAAAAACCCACCTATCCACTCCATTTTTCATGAGGATTTTATAATGACCTATAATTTTGTTAAATTCATCTGTTTAGGTCCCGAACTGCCACATACGCCATTTGGGATAATTTGAGGTCAAAAGAATGAAAGTTTTGTCACTGTCTCGGAATGGGGTGAAAGCCCACCACCTATCCACTCCATTTTTATAAAGGATTCTAGAATGTCCAATAATAATTTGAAATTCATCTGTTTGGGTCCCGAACTGCCACATACGCTGTTTGGGTTAATTTGATTTCAAAAGAATGAAATTTTTGTCACTTTCTCGGAATGGGGTGAAAACCCACCTATCCAGTCCTTTTTTCATGAGGATTCCAGAATGTCCAATAATTGTGTTAAATTCATCGGTTTGGTACCGAACTGCCACATCGCGATTTGGGATTATTTGAGGTCGAAAGAATGAAAGTTTTGTCACTGTCTCGAAATGGCTTGAAAACCCACCTATCCACTCCATTTTTCATGAGGATTTTATAATGTCCTATAATTTTGTTAAATTCATCTGTTTAGGTCCCGAACTGCCACATACGCCATTTGGGCTAATTTGAGGTCAAAAGAATGAAAGTTTTGTCACTGTCTCGGAATGGGGTGAAAGCCCACCACCTATCCACTCCATTTTTATTGAGGATTCTAGAATGTCCAATAATTTTGTGAAATTCATCTGTTTGGGTCCCGAACTGCCACATACGCTATTTGGGCTAATTTGAGGTCAAAAGAATGAAAGTTTTGTCACTGTCTGGGAATGGGGTGAAAGCCCACCACCTATCCACTCCATTTTTATTGAGGATTCTAGAATGTCCAATAATTTTGTTAAATTCATCTGTTTAGGTCCCGAACTGCCACATACGATACTTGGGCTAATTTGAGGTCAAAAGAATGAAAGTTTTGTCACTATCTCGGAATGGGGTGAAAGCCCACCACCTAACCACTCCATTTTTCATGAGGATTCTAGAAAGTCCAATAATTTTGTGAAATTCATCTGTTTGGGTCCCGAACTACCAGATACGCAATTTGGGCTAATTTCTGGTCAAAAGAATGAAAGTTTTGTCACTTTCTCGGAATGGGGTGAAAACCCACCTATCCAGTCCTTTTTTCTTGAGGATTCCAGAATGTCTAATAATTATGTTAAATTCATCTGTTTGGGTACCGAACTGCCACATACGCCATTTGGGCTAATTTGAGGTCAAAAGAATGAAAGTTTTGTCACTTTCTCGGAATGGGGTGAAAGCCCACCACCTATCCACTCCATTTTTATTGAGGATTCTAGAATGTCCAATAATTTTGTGAAATTCATCTGTTTGGGTCCCGAACTGCCACATACGCTATTTGGGCTAATTTGAGGTCAAAAGAATAAAAGTTTTGTCTCTGTCTCGGAATGGGGTGAAAGCCCACCACTTATCCACTCCATTTTTATTGAGGATTCTAGAATGTCCAATAATTTTGTGAAATTCATCTGTTTGTGTCCCGAACTGCCACATACGCTATTTGGGCAAATTTGAGGTCAAAAGAATGAAAGTTTTGTCACTGGCTCGGAATGGGGTGAAAACCCACCAATCAAGTCCTTTTTTCCTGAGGATTCCAGAATGTCCAATAATTATGTTAAATTTATCTGTTTGGGTACCGAATTGAGACATCGCTATTTGGGCTTATTTGAGGTCGAAAGAATGAAAGTTTGGTCACTGTCTCGAAATGGGTTGAAAACCCACCTATCCACTCCATTTTTCATGAGGATTTTATAATGTCCTATAATTTTGTTAAATTCATCTGTTTAGGTCCCGAACTTCCACATACGCCATTTGGGCTTATTTGAGGTCAAAAGAATGAAAGTTTTGTCGCTGTCTCGGAATGGGGTGAAAGCCCACCACCTATCCACTCCATTTTTATTGAGGATTCTAGAATGTCCAATAATTTTGTGAAATTCATCTGTTTGGGTCCCGAACTGCCACATACGTTATTTTTGCTAATTTGAGGTCAAAAGAATAAAAGTTTTATCACTTTCTCGGAATGGGGTGAAAGCCCACCACCTATCCACTCCATTTTTATTGAGGATTCTAGAATGTCCAATAATTTTGTTAAATTCATCTGTTTAGGTCCCGAACTGCCACATACGCTATTTGGGCTAATTTGAGGTCAAAAGAATGAAAGTTTTGTCACTATCTCGGAATGGGGTGAAAGCCCACCACCTAACCACTCCATTTTTCATGAGGATTCTAGAATGTCCAATAATTTTGTGAAATTCATCTGTTTGGGTCCCGAACTACCAGATACGCTATTTGGGCTAATTTGTGGTCAAAAGAATGAAAGTTTTGTCACTTTCTCAGAATGGGGTGAAAACCCACCTATGCAGTCCTTTTTTCTTGAGGATTCCAGAATGTCCAATAATTATGTTAAATTCATCTATTTAAGTACCGAACTGCCACATACGCCATTTGGGCTAATTTGAGGTCAAAAGAATGAAAGTTTTGTCACTGTCTCGGAATGGGGTGAAAGCCCACCACCTATCCACTCCATTTTTATTGAGGATTCTAGAATGTCGAATAATTTTGTGAAATTCATCTGTTTGGGTCCCGAACTGCCACATACGCTATTTGGGCTAATTTGATGTCAAAAGAATAAAAGTTTTGTCACTGTCTCGGAATGGGGTGAAAGCCCACCACCTATCCAGTCCATTTTTATTGAGGATTCTAGAATGTCCAATAATTTTGTTAAATTCATCTGTTTAGGTCCCGAACTGCCACATACGCTATTTGGGCTAATTTGAGGTCAAAAGAATGAAAGTTTTGTCACTCTCTCGGAATGGGGTGAAAGCCCACCACCTAACCACTCCATTTTTCATGAGGATTCTAAAATGTCCAATAATTTTGTGAAATTCATCTGTTTGGGTCCCGAACTACCAGATACGCTATTTGGGCTAATTTGTGGTCAAAAGAACGAAAGTTTTGTCACTTTCTCGGAATGGGGTGAAAACCCACCTATCCAGTCCTTTTTTCTTGAGGATTCCAGAATGTCCAATAATTATGTTAAATTCATCTGTTTGGGTACCGAACTGCCACATACGCTATTTGGGCTAATTTGATGTCAGAAGAATAAAAGTTTTGTCACTGTCTCGGAATGGGGTGAAAGCCCACCACCTATCCACTCCATTTTTATTGAGGATTCTAGAATGTCCAATAATTTTGTTAAATTCATCTGTTTAGGTCCCGAACTGCCACATACGCTATTTGGGCTAATTTGAGGTCAAAAGAATGAAAGTTTTGTCACTATCTCGGAATGGGGTGAAAGCCCACCACCTAACCACTCCATTTTTCATGAGGATTCTAGAATGTCCAATAATTTTGTGAAATTCATCTGTTTGGGTCTCGAACTACCAGATACGCAATTTGGGCTAATTTCTGGTCAAAAGAATGAAAGTTTTGTCACTTTCTCGGAATGGGGTGAAAACCCACCTATCCAGTCCTTTTTTCTTGAGGATTCCAGAATGTCTAATAATTTTGTTAAATTCATCTGTTTGGGTACCGAACTGCCACATACGCCATTTGGTCTAATTTGAGGTCAAAAGAATGAAAGTTTTGTCACTGTCTCGGAATGGGGTGAAAGCCCACCACCTATCCACTCCATTTTTATTGAGGATTCTAGAATGTCCAATAATTTTGTGAAATTCATCTGTTTGGGTCCCGAACTGCCACATACGCTATTTGGGCTAATTTGAGGTCAAAAGAATAAAAGTTTTGTCTCTGTCTCGGAATGGGGTGAAAGCCCACCACTTATCCACTCCATTTTTATTGAGGATTCTAGAATGTCCAATAATTTTGTGAAATTCATCTGTTTGTGTCCCGAACTGCCACATACGCTATTTGGGCAAATTTGAGGTCAAAAGAATGAAAGTTTTGTCACTGGCTCGGAATGGGGTGAAAACCCACCAATCAAGTCCTTTTTTCATGAGGATTCCAGAATATCCAATAATTATGTTAAATTCATCTGTTTGGGTACCGAACTGAGACATCGCGATTTGGGCTTATTTGAGGTCGAAAGAATGAAAGTTTGGTCACTGTCTCGAAATGGGTTGAAAACCCACCTATCCACTCCATTTTTCATGAGGATTTTATAATGTCCTATAATTTTGTTAAATTCATCTGTTTAGGTCCCGAACTGCCACATACGCCATTTGGGCTTATTTGAGGTCAAAAGAATGAAAGTTTTGTCGCTGTCTCGGAATGGGGTGAAAGCCCACCACCTATCCACTCCATTTTTATTGAGGATTCTAGAATGTCCAATAATTTTGTGAAATTCATCTGTTTGGGTCCCGAACTGCCACATACGTTATTTGGGCTAATTTGAGGTCAAAAGAATAAAAGTTTTGTCACTGTCTCGGAATGGGGTGAAAGCCCACCACCTATCCACTCCATTTTTATTGAGGATTCTAGAATGTCCAATAATTTTGTTAAATTCATCTGTTTAGGTCCCGAACTGCCACATACGCTATTTGGGCTATTTGAGGTCAAAAGAATGAAAGTTTTGTCACTATCTCGGAATGGGGTGAAAGCCCACCACCTAACCACTCCATTTTTCATGAGGATTCTAGAATGTCCAATAATTTTGTGAAATTCATCTGTTTGGGTCCCGAACTACCAGATACGCAATTTGGGCTAATTTGTGGTCAAAAGAATGAAAGTTTTGTCACTTTCTCGGAATGGGGTGAAAACCCACCTATCCAGTCCTTTTTTCTTGAGGATTCCAGAATGTCCAATAACTATGTTAAATTCATCTGTTTAAGTACCGAACTGCCACATACGCCATTTGGGCTAATTTGAGGTCAAAAGAATGAAAGTTTTGTCACTGTCTCGGAATGGGGTGAAAGCCCACCACCTATCCACTCCATTTTTATTGAGGATTCTAGAATGTCCAATAATTTTGTGAAATTCATCTGTTTGGGTCCCGAACTGCCACATACGCTATTTGGGCTAATTTGATGTCAAAAGAATAAAAGTTTTGTCACTGTCTCGAAATGGGGTGAAAGCCCACCACCTATCCACTCCATTTTTATTGAGGATTCTAGAATGTCCAATAATTTTGTTAAATTCATCTGTTTAGGTCCCGAACTGCCACATACGCTATTTGGGCTTATTTGAGGTCAAAAGAATGAAAGTTTTGTCACTATCTCGGAATGGGGTGAAAGCCCACCACCTAACCACTCCATTTTTCATGAGGATTCTAAAATGTCCAATAATTTTGTGAAATTCATCTGTTTGGGTCCCGAACTACCAGATACGCTATTTGGGCTAATTTGTGGTCAAAAGAAGGAAAGTTTTGTCACTTTCTCGGAATGGGGTGAAAACCCACCTATCCAGTCCTTTTTTCTTGAGGATTCCAGAATGTCCAATAATTATGTTAAATTCATCTGTTTGGGTACCGAACTGCCACATACGCCATTTGGGCTAATTTGAGGTCAAAAGAATGAAAGTTTTGTCACTGTCTCGGAATGGGGTGAAAGCCCACCACCTATCCACTCCATTTTTATTGAGGATTCTAGAATGTCCAATAATTTTGTGATATTCATCTGTTTGGGTCCCGAACTGCCACATACGCTATTTGGGCTAATTTGAGGTCAAAAGAATAAAAGTTTTGTCTCTGTCTCGGAATGGGGTGAAAGCCCACCACCTATCCACTCCATTTTTATTGAGGATTCTAGAATGTCCAATAATTTTGTGAAATTCATCTGTTTGGGTCCCGAACTGCCACATACGCTATTTGGGCAAATTTGTGGTCAAAAGAATGAAAGTTTTGTCACTGGCTCGGAATGGGGTGAAAACCCACCTATCAAGTCCTTTTTTCATGAGGATTCCAGAATGTCCAATAATTATGTTAAATTCATCTGTTTTGGTACCGAACTGAGACATCGCGATTTGGGCTTATTTGAGGTCGAAAGAATGAAAGTTTGGTCACTGTCTCGAAATGGGTTGAAAACCCACCTATCCACTCCATTTTTCATGAGGATTTTATAATGTCCTATAATTTTGTTAAATTCATCTGTTTAGGTCCCGAACTTCCACATACGCCATTTGGGCTTATTTGAGGTCAAAAGAATGAAAGTTTTGTCGCTGTCTCGGAATGGGGTGAAAGCCCACCACCTATCCACTCCATTTTTATTGAGGATTCTAGAATGTCCAATATTTTTGTGAAATTCATCTGTTTGGGTCCCGAACTGCCACATACGCTATTTGGGCTAATTTGAGGTCAAAAGAATAAAAGTTTTGTCATTGTCTCGGAATGGGGTGAAAGCCCACCACCTATCCACTCCATTTTTATTGAGGATTCTTGAATGTCCAATAATTTTGTGAAATTTATCTGTTTGGGTCCCGAACTGCCACATACGCTATTTGGGCTAATTTGATGTCAAAAGAATGAAAGTTTTGTCACTGTCTGGGAATGGGGTGAAAGCCCACCACCTATCCACTCCATTTTTATTGAGGATTCTAGAATGTCCAATAATTTTGTTAAATTCATCTGTTTAGGTCCCGAACTGCCACATACGCTATTTGGGCTAATTTGAGGTCAAAAGAATGAAAGTTTTGTCACTATCTCGGAATGGGGTGAAAGCCCACCACCTAACCACTCCATTTTTCATAGAATTCTAGAATGTCCAATAATTTTGTGAAATTCATCTGTTTGGGTCCCGAACTGCCAGATACGCTATTTGGGCTAATTTGTGGTCAAAAGAATGAAAGTTTTGTCACTGTCTCGGAATGGGTTGAAAACCCACCTATCCAGTCCTTTTTTCTTGAGGATTCCAGAATGTCCAATAATTATGTTAAATTCATCTGTTTGGGTACCGAACTGCCACATACGCCATTTGGGCTAATTTGAGGTCAAAAGAATGAAAGTTTTGTCACTGTCTCGGAATGGGGTGAAAGCCCACCACCTATCCACTCCATTTTTATTGAGGATTCTAGAATGTCCAATAATTTTGTGAAATTCATCTGTTTGGGTCCCGAACTGCCACATACGCTATTTGGGCTAACTTGAGGTCAAAAGAATGAAATTTTCATCACTCGCTCGGAATGGGGTGAAAACCCACCTATCCACTCCGTTTTTCATGAGGATTCTAGAATGTCCAATAATTTTGTTAAATTCATCTGTTTGGGTACCGAACTGCCACATCGCGATTTGGGCTAATTTGAGGTCAAAAGAATGAAAGTTTGGTCACTGTCTCAGAATGCCTTGAAAACCCACCTATCCACTCCATTTTTCATGAGGATTTTATAATGTCCTATAATTTTGTTAAATTCATCTGTTTAGGTGCCGAACTGCCACATACGGTATTTGGGCTAATTTGAGGTCAAAAGAATGAAAGTTTGTTCAGTGTCTCAGAATGGAGTAAAAGCCCACCACCTATCCACTCCATTTTAATTGAGGATTCTAGAATGTCCAATAATTATGTGAAATTCATTTGTTTGGGTCCCAAACTGCCACATATGCTATTTGGGCTACATTGAGGTCAAAAGAATAAAAGTTTTGTCACTGTCTCGGAATGGGGTGAAAGCCCACCACCTAACCACTCCATTTTTCATGAGGATTCTAGAATGTCCAATAATTTTGTGAAATTCATCTGTTTGGGTCCCGAACTGCCACATACGCTATTTGGGCTAATTTGTGGTCAAAAGAATGAAAGTTTTCTCACTGTCTCGGAATGGAGTGAAAACCCACCTATCCAGTCCATTTTTCATGAGGATTCCAGAATGTCCAATAATTATGTTAAATTCATCTGTTTGGTATCGAACTGCCACATCGCGATTTGGGCTTATTTGAGGTCGAAAGAATGAAAGTTTGGTCACTGTCTCGAAATGGGTTGAAAACCCCCCAATCCACTCCATTTTTCATGAGGATTTTATAATGTCCTATTATTTTGTAAAATTCATTTGTTTATGTCCCGAACTGCCACATACGCCAATTGGGCTAATTTGAGGTCAAAAGAATGAAAGTTTTGTCACTGTTTCGGAATGGGGTGAAAGCCCACAACCTATCCACTCCATTTTTATTGAGGATTCTAGATTGTCCAATAATTTTTAGAAATTCATCTGTTTGGGTCCCGAACTGCCACATACGCTATTTGGGCTAATTTGAGGTCAAAAGAATAAAAGTTTTGTCACTGTCTCGGAATGGGGTGAAAGCCCACCACCTATCCACTCCATTTTTATTGAGGATTCTAGAATGTCCAATAATTTTGTGAAATTCATCTGTTTGGGTCCCGAACTGCCACATACGCTATTTGGGCTAATTTGAGGTCAAAAGAATGAAAGTTTTGTCACTGTTTCGGAATGGGGTGAAAGCCCACAACCTATCCACTCCGTTTTTCATGAGGATTCTTGAATGTCCAATAATTTTGTGAAATTCATATGTTTGGGTCCCGAACTGCCACATACGCCATTTAGGCTAATTTGTGGTCAAAAGAATGAAAGTTTTGTCACTGTCTCGGAATGGGGTGAAAGCCCACCACCTATCCACTCCATTTTTATTGAGGATTCTAGAATGTCCAATAATTTTGTGAAATTCATCTGTTTGGGTCCCGAACTGCCACATACGCTATTTGGGCTAATTTGAGGTCAAAAGAATAAAAGTTTTGTCTCTGTCTCGGAATGGGGTGAAAGCCCACCACCTATCCACTCCATTTTTATTGAGGATTCCAGAATGTCCAATAATTATGTTAAATTCATCTGTTTTGGTACCGAACTGAGACATCGCGATTTGGGCTTATTTGAGGTCGAAAGAATGAAAGTTTGGTCACTGTCTCGAAATGGGTTGAAAACCCACCTATCCACTCCATTTTTCATGAGGATTTTATAATGTCCTATAATTTTGTTAAATTCATTTGTTTAGGTCTCGAACTGCCACATACGCCATTTGGGCTAATTTGAGGTCAAAAGAAGGAAAGTTTTGTCATTGTCTCGAAATGGGGAGAAAACCCACCTATCCACTCCATTTTTCATGAAGATTCTAGAATGTCTAATAATTTTGTGAAATTCATCTGTTTGGGTCCCGAACTGCCACATACGCCATTTAGGCTAATTTGAGGTCAAAAGAATGAAAGTTTTGTCACTGTCTCGGAATGGGGTGAAAGCCCACCACCTATCCACTCCATTTTTATTGAGGATTCTAGAATTTCCAATAATTTTGTGAAATTCATCTGTTTGGGTCCCGAACTGCCACATACGCTATTTGGGATAATTTGAGGTCAAAAGAATGAAAGTTTTGTCACTGGCTCGGAATGGGGTGAAAACCCACCTATCCACTCCATTTTTCATGAGGCTTTTATAATGTCCTATAATTTTGTTAAATTGATCTGTTTAGGTCCAGAACTGCCACATACGCCATTTGGCATAATTTGAGGTCAAAAGAATGAAAGTTTTGTCACTGTCTCGGAATGGGATGAAAGCCCACCACCTATCCACTCCATTTTTATTGAGGATTCTAGAGTGTCCAATAATTTTGTCAAATTCATCTGTTTGGGTCCCGAACTGCCACATACGCTATTTGGGATAATTTGAGGTCAAAAGAATGAAAGTTTGGTCACTGTCTCGGAATGGAGTGAAAACCCACCTATCCAATCCATTTTTCATGAGGATTCCAGAATGTCCAATAATTATGTTAAATTCATCTGTTTGGTACCGAACTGCCACATCGCGATTTGGGCTTATTTGAGGTCGAAAGAATGAAAGTTTGGTCACTGTCTCGTAATGGGTTGAAAACCCCCCAATCCACTCCATTTTTCATGAGGATTTTATAATGTCCTATTATTTTGTAAAATTCATTTGTTTAGGTCCCGAACGGCCACATACGCCAATTGGGCTAATTTGAGGTCAAAAGAATGAAAGTTTTGTCACTGTTTCGGAATGGGGTGAAAGCCCACAACCTATCCACTCCATTTTTATTGAGGATTCTAGATTGTCCAATAATTTTTAGAAATTCATCTGTTTGGGTCCCGAACTGCCACATACGCTATTTGGGCTAATTTGAGGTCAAAAGAATAAAAGTTTTGTCACTGTCTCGGAATGGGGTGAAAGCCCACCACCTATCCACTCCATTTTCATTGAGGATTCTAGAGTGTCCAATAATTTTGTCAAATTCATTTGTTTGGGTCCCGAACTGCCACATACGCTATTTGGGCTAATTTGTGGTCAAAAGAATAAAAGTTTTCTCACTGTCTCGGAATGGCGTGAAAACCCACCTATCCAGTCCATTTTTCATGAGGATTCCAGAATGTCCAATAATTATGTTAAATTCATCTGTTTGGTACCGAACTGCCACATCGCGATTTGGGCTTATTTGAGGTCGAAAGAATGAAAGTTTGGTCACTGTCTCGAAATGGGTTGAAAACCCCCCAATCCACTCCATTTTTCATGAGGATTTTATAATGTCCTATTATTTTGTAAAATTCATTTGTTTAGGTCCCGAACTGCCACATACGCCAATTGGGCTAATTTGAGGTCAAAAGAATGAAAGTTTTGTCACTGTTTCGGAATGGGGTGAAAGCCCACAACCTATCCACTCCATTTTTATTGAGGATTTTAGATTGTCCAATAATTTTTAGAAATTCATCTGTTTGGGTCCCGAACTGCCACATACGCTATTTGGGCTAATTTGAGGTCAAAAGAATAAAAGTTTTGTCACTGTCTCGGAATGGGGTGAAAGCCCACCACCTATCCACTCCATTTTTATTGAGGATTCTAGAATGTCCAATAATTTTGTGAAATTCATCTGTTTGGGTCCCAAACTGCCACATACGCTATTTGGGCTAATTTGAGGTCAAAAGAATGAAAGTTTTGTCACTGTTTCGGAATGGGGTGAAAGCCGACAACCTATCCACTCCGTTTTTCATGAGGATTCTTGAATGTCCAATAATTTTGTGAAATTCATATGTTTGGGTCCCGAACTGCCACATACGCCATTTAGGCTAATTTGTGGTCAAAAGAATGAAAGTTTTGTCACTGTCTCGGAATGGGGTGAAAGCCCACCACCTATCCACTCCATTTTTATTGAGGATTCTAGAATTTCCAATAATTTTGTGAAATTCATCTGTTTGGTTCCCGACCTGCCACATACGCTATTTGGGATAATTTGAGGTCAAAAGAATGAAAGTTTGGTCACTGTCTCGGAATGGGTTGAAAATCCACCTATCCACTCCATTTTTCATGAGGATTTTATAATGTCCTATAATTTTGTTACATTCATTTGTTTAGGTCTCGAACTGCCACATACGCCATTTGGGCTAATTTGAGGTCAAAAGAAGGAAAGTTTTGTCACTGTCTCGCAATGGGGAGAAAACCCACCTATCCACTCCATTTTTCATGAAGATTCTAGAATGTCTAATAATTTTGTGAAATTCATCTGTTTGTGTCCCGAACTGCCACATACGCCATTTAGGCTAATTTGAGGTCAAAAGAATGAAAGTTTTGTCACTGTCTCGGAATGGGGTGAAAGCCCACCACCTATCCACTCCATTTTTATTGAGGATTCTAGAATTTCCAATAATTTTGTGAAATTCATCTGTTTGGGTCCCGAACTGCCACATACGCTATTTGGGATAATTTGAGGTCAAAAGAATGAAAGTTTTGTCACTGGCTCGGAATGGGGTGAAAACCCACCTATCCACTCCATTTTTCATGAGGCTTTTATAATGTCCTATAATTTTGTTAAATTGATCTGTTTAGGTCCAGAACTGCCACATACGCCATTTGGCATAATTTGAGGTCAAAAGAATGAAAGTTTTGTCACTGTCTCGGAATGGGATGAAAGCCCACCACCTATCCACTCCATTTTCATTGAGGATTCTAGAGTGTCCAATAATTTTGTCAAATTTATCTGTTTGGGTCCCGAACTGCCACATACGCTATTTGGGATAATTTGAGGTCAAAAGAATGAAAGTTTGGTCACTGTCTCGGAATGGGTTGAAAATCCACCTATCCACTCCATTTTTCATGAGGATTTTATAATGTCCTATAATTTTGTTAAATTCATTTGTTTAGGTCTCGAACTGCCACATACGCCATTTGGGCTAATTTGAGGTCAAAAGAAGGAAAGTTTTGTCACTGTCTCGCAATGGGGAGAAAACCCACCTATCCACTCCATTTTTCATGAAGATTCTAGAATGTCTAATAATTTTGTGAAATTCATCTGTTTGTGTCCCGAACTGCCACATACGCCATTTAGGCTAATTTGAGGTCAAAAGAATGAAAGTTTTGTCACTGTCTCGGAATGGGATGAAAGCCCACCACCTATCCACTCCATTTTCATTGAGGATTCTAGAGTGTCCAATAATTTTGTCAAATTCATCTGTTTGGGTCCCGAACTGCCACATATGCTATTTGGGATAATTTGAGGTCAAAAGAATGAAAGTTTGGTCACTGTCTCGGAATAGGTTGAAAATCCACCTATCCACTCCATTTTTCATGAGGATTTTATAATGTCCTATAATTTTGTTAAATTCATTTGTTTAGGTCTCGAACTGCCACATACGCCATTTGGGCTAATTTGAGGTCAAAAGAAGGAAAGTTTTGTCACTGTCTCGCAATGGGAAGAAAACCCACCTATCCACTCCATTTTTCATGAAGATTCTAGAATGTCTAATAATTTTGTGAAATTCATATGTTTGTGTCCCGAACTGCCACATACGCCATTTAGGCTAATTTGAGGTCAAAAGAATGAAAGTTTTGTCACTGTCTCGGAATGGGGTGAAAGCCCACCACCTATCCACTCCATTTTTATTGAGGATTCTAGAATTTCCAATAATTTTGTGAAATTCATCTGTTTGGGTCCCGAACTGCCACATACGCTATTTGGGATAATTTGAGGTCAAAAGAATGAAAGTTTGGTCACTGTCTCGGAATGGGTTGAAAATCCACCTATCCACTCCATTTTTCATGAGGATTTTATAATGTCCTATAATTTTGTTAAATTCATTTGTTTAGGTCTCGAACTGCCACATACGCCATTTGGGCTAATTTGTGGTCAAAAGAAGGAAAGTTTTGTCACTGTCTCGAAATGGGGTGAAAACCTACCTATCCACTCCATTTTTCATGAAGATTCTAGAATGTCTAATAATTTTGTGAAATTCATCTGTTTGTGTCCAGAACTGCCACATACGCCATTTGGCATAATTTGAGGTCAAAAGAATGAAAGTTTTGTCACTGTCTCGGAATGGGATGAAAGCCCACCACCTATCCACTCCATTTTCATTGAGGATTCTAGAGTGTCCAATAATTTTGTCAAATTCATCTGTTTGGGTCCCGAACTGCCACATACGCTATTTGGGATAATTTGAGGTCAAAAGAATGAAAGTTTGGTCACTGTCTCGGAATGGGTTGAAAATCCACCTATCCACTCCATTTTTCATGAGGATTTTATAATGTCCTATAATTTTGTTAAATTCATTTGTTTAGGTCTCGAACTGCCACATACGCCATTTGGGCTAATTTGAGGTCAAAAGAAGGAAAGTTTTGTCACTGTCTCGCAATGGGGAGAAAACCCACCTATCCACTCCATTTTTCATGAAGATTCTAGAATGTCTAATAATTTTGTGAAATTCATCTGTTTGTGTCCCGAACTGCCACATACGCCATTTAGGCTAATTTGAGGTCAAAAGAATGAAAGTTTTGTCACTGTCTCGGAATGGGGTGAAAGCCCACCACCTATCCACTCCATTTTTATTGAGGATTCTAGAATTTCCAATAATTTTGTGAAATTCATCTGTTTGGGTCCCGAACTGCCACATACGCTATTTGGGATAATTTGAGGTCAAAAGAATGAAAGTTTTGTCACTGGCTCGGAATGGGTTGAAAATCCACCTATCCACTATATTTTTCATGAGGATTTTATAATGTCCTATAATTTTGTTAAATTCATCTGTTTAGGTCCCGAACTGCCACATACGCCATGTGGGATAATTTGAGGTCAAAAGAAAGAAAGTTTTGTCACTGTCTCAGAATGGCGTGAAAGCCCACCACCTATCCACTCCATTTTTCATGAGGATTCTAGAATGTCCAATAATTTTGTGAAATTCATCTGTTTATGTCCCGAACTGCCACATCGCGATTTGGGCTTATTTGAGGTCAAAAGAATGAAAGTTTGGTCACTGTCTCGGAATGGGTTGAAAACCCACCTATCCACTCCCTTTTTCATGAGGATTTTATAATGTGTTATAATTTTGTTAAATTCACCTATTTAGGTCCCGAACTGCCACATACGCCATTTGGGCTAATTTGAGGTCAAAAGAAGGAAAGTTTTGTCACTGTCTCGCAATGGGGAGAAAACCCACCTATCCACTCCATTTTTCATGAAGATTCTAGAATGTCTAATAATTTTGTGAAATTCATCTGTTTGGGTCCTGAACTGCCACATACGCCATTTAGGCTAATTTGAGGTCAAAAGAATGAAAGTTTTGTCACTGTCTCAGAATGGGGTGAAAGCCCACCACCTATCCACTCCATTTTTATTGAGGATTCTAGAATGTCCAATAATTTTGTGAAATTCATCTCTTTGGGTCCCGAACTGCCACGTACGCTATTTGGTATAATTTGAGGTCAAAAGAATGAAAGTTTGGTCACTGTCTCGGAATGGGTTGAAAACCCACCTATCCACTCCATTTTTCATGAGGATTTTATAATGTCCTATAATTTTGTTAAATTCATCTGTTTAGGTCTCAAACTGCCACATACGCTATTTGGGCTAATTTGAGGTCAAAAGAATGAAAGTTTTGTCACTCGCTCGGAATGGAGTGAAAACCCACCTATCCACTCCGTTTTTCATGAGGATTCTTGAATGTCCAATAATTTTGTGAAATTCATCTGTTTGGGTCCCGAACTGCCACATACGCCATTTGGGCTAATTTGAGGTCAAAAGAATGAAAGTTTTGTCACTGTCTCGGAATAGGGTGAAAGCCCACCACCTATCCACTCCATTTTTATTGAGGATTCTAGAATGTCCAATAATTTTGTGAAATTCATCTGTTTGGGTCCCGAACTGCCACATACGCTATTTGGTATAATTTGAGGTCAAAAGAATGAAAGTTTGGTCACTGTCTCGGAATGGGTTGAAAATCCACCTATCCACTCCATTTTTCATGAGGATTCTAGAATGTCCAATAATTTTGTGAAATTCCTCGGTTTTTGTCCCGAACTGCCACATCGCGATTTGGGCTTATTTGAGGTCAAAAGAATGAAAGTTTGGTCACTGTCTCGGAATGGGTTGAAAACCCACCTATCCACTCCATTTTTCAAGAGGATTCTAGAATGTCCAATAATTTTGTGAAATTCATCTGTTTGGGTCCCGAACTGCCACATACGCTATTTGGGGTAATTGTGGTCAAAAGAATGAAAGTTTTGTCACTGTCACGGAATGGGGTGAAAACCCACCTTTCCAGTCCTTTTTTCATGAGGATTCCAGAATGTCCAATAATTATGTTAAATTCATCTGTTTGGGTACCGAACTGCCACATCACGATTTGGGCTTATTTGAGGTCGAAAGAATGAAAGTTTGGTCACTGTCTCGGAATGGGTTGAAAACCCACCTATCCACTCCATTTTTCATGACGATTTTATAATGTCCTATAATTTTGTTAAATTCATCGGTTTAGGTCCCGAACTGCCAAATACGCCATTTGGGCTAATTTGAGCTCAAAAGAATGAAAGTTTTGTCACTGTCTCAGAATGGGGTGAAAGCCCACCACCTATCCACTCCATTTTTATTGAGGATTCTAGAATGTCCAATAATTTTGTGAAATTCATCTGTTTGGGTCCCGAACTGCCACATACGCTATATAGGCTAATTTGAGGTCAAAAGAATAAAAGTTTTGTCTCCGTCTCGGAATGGGGTGAAAGCCCGCCACCTATCCACTCCATTTTTATTGAGGATTCTAGAATGTCCAATAATTTTGTGAAATTCATCTGTTTGGGTCCCGAACTGCCACATACGCTATTTGGGCTAATTTGAGGTCAAAAGAATGAAAGTTTTGTCACTGGCTCGGAATGGGGTGAAAACCCACCTATCCACTCCGTTTTTCATGAGGATTCTTGAATGTCCAATAATTTTGTGAAATTCATCTGTTTGGGTCCCGAACTGCCACATACGCCATTTAGGCTAATTTGTGGTCAAAAGAATCAAAGTTTGGTCACTGTCTCATAATGGGTTGAAAATCCACCTATCCACTCCATTTTTCATGAGGATTTTTAATGTCCTATAATTTTGTTAAATTCATTTGATTAGGTCCCGAACTGCCACATACGCCATTTGGGCTAATTTGAGGTCAAAAGAAGGAAAGTTTTGTCACTGTCTTGAAATGGGGTGAAAACCCACCTATCCACTCCATTTTTCATGAAGATTCTAGAATGTCTAATAATTTTGTGAAATTCATCTGTTTGGGTCCCGAACTGCCACATACGCCATTTAGGCTAATTTGAGGTCAAAAGAATGAAAGTTTTGTCACTGTCTCGGAATGGGGTGAAAGCCCACCACCTATCCACTCCATTTTTATTGAGGATTCTAGAATTTCCAATAATTTTGTGAAATTCATCTGTTTGGGTCCCGAACTGCCACATACGCCATTTGGGCTAATTTGAGGTCAAAAGAAGGAAAGTTTTGTCACTGTCTTGAAATGGGGTGAAAACCCACCTATCCACTCCATTTTTCATGAAGATTCTAGAATGTCTAATAATTTTGTGAAATTCATCTGTTTGGGTCCCGAACTGCCACATACGCCATTTCGGCTAATTTGAGGTCAAAAGAATGAAAGTTTTGTCACTGTCTCGGAATGGGGTGAAAGCCCACCACCTATCCACTCCATTTTCATTGAGGATTCTAGAGTGTCCAATAATTTTGTCAAATTCATCTGTTTGGGTCCCGAACTGCTACATACGCTATTTGGGATAATTTGAGGTGAAAAGAATGAAAGTTTGGTCACTGTCTCGGAATGGGTTGAAAATCCACCTATCTACTCCATTTTTCATGAGGATTTTATAATGTCCTATTATTTTGTTAAATTCATCTGTTTAGGTCCCGAACTGCCACATACGCCATTTGGGATAATTTGAGGTCAAAAGAAAGAAAGTTTTGTCACTGTCTCGGAATGGGGTGAAAGCCCACCACCTATCCACTCCATTTTTCATGAGGATTCTAGAATGTCCAATAATTTTGTGAAATTCATCTGTTTATGTCCCGAACTGCCACATCGCGATTTGGGCTTATTTGAGGTCAAAAGAATGAGAGTTTGGTCACTGTCTCGGAATGGGTTGAAAACCCACCGATCCACTCCATTTTTCATGAGGATTTTATAATGTCCTATAATTTTGTTAAATTCATCTGTTTAGGTCCAGAACTGCCACATACGCCATTAGGGCTAATTTGAGGTCAAAAGAATGAAAGTTTTGTCACTTTCTCGGAATGCGGTGAAAGCCCACCACCTATCCACTCCATTTTCATTGAGGATTCTAGAATGTCCAATAATTTTGTGAAATTCATCTGTTTGGGTCCCGAACTGCCACATACGCTATTTGGGATAATTTGAGGTCAAAAGAATAAAAGTTTGGTCACTGTCTCGGAATGGGTTGAAAACCCACCTATCCACTCCATTTTTCATGAGGATATTATAATGCCCTATAATTTTGTTAAATTCATCTGTTTAGGTCCAGAACTGCCACATACGCCATTTGGGCTAATTTGAGGTCAAAAGAATGAAAGTTTTGTCACTGTCTCGGAATGGGGTGAAAGCCCACAACCTATCCACTCCATTTTCATTGAGGATTCTAGAATGTCCAATAATTTTGTGAAATTCATCTGTTTGGGTTCCGAACTGCCACATACGCTATTTGGGCTAATTTGTTGTCAAAAGAATGAAAGTTTTGTCACTGTCTCAGAATGGGGTGAAAGCCCACCACCTATCCTCTCCATTTTTCATGAGGATTCTAGAATGTCCAATAATTTTGTGAAATTCATCTGTTTGGGTCCCGAACTGCCACATACGCTATTTGGGCTAATTTGAGGTCAAAAGAATGAAAGTTTGGTCACTCTCTCGGAATGGGGTAAAAGGCCACCTATCCAGTCCATTTTTCATGAGGATTTTATATTGTCCTATAATTTCGTTAAATTCATCTGTTTAGGTCCAGAACTGCCACATACGCCATTTGGGCTAATTTGAGGTCAAAAGAATGAAAGTTTTGTCACTGTCTCGGAATGGGGTGAAAGCCCACAACCTATCCACTCCATCTTCATTGAGGATTCTAGAATGTCCAATAATTTTGTGAAATTCATCTGTTTGGGTTCCGAACTGCCACATACGCTATTTGGGCTAATTTGTTGTCAAAAGAATGAAAGTTTTGTCACTGTCTCAGAATGGGGTGAAAGCCCACCACCTATCCTCTCCATTTTTCATGAGGATTCTAGAATGTCCAATAATTTTGTGAAATTCATCTGTTTGGGTCCCGAACTGCCACATACGCTATTTGGGCTAATTTGAGGTCAAAAGAATGAAAGTTTGGTCACTCTCTCGGAATGGGGTAAAAGGCCACCTATCCAGTCCATTTTTCATGAGGATTTTATATTGTCCTATAATTTTGTTAAATTCATCTGTTTAGGTCCAGAACTGCCACATACGCCATTTGGGCTAATTTGAGGTCAAAAGAATGAAAGTTTTGTCACTGTCTCGGAATGGGGTGAAAGCCCACCACCTATCCACTCCATTTTTATTGAGGATTCTAGAATGTCCAATAATTTTGTGAAATTCAACTATTAGGGTCCCGAACTGCCACATACGCTATTTGGGCTAATTTAAGGTCAAAAGAATGAAAGTTTTGTCACTGTCTCGGAATGGGGTGAAAGCCCAATACCTATCCACTCCATTTTTCATGAGGATTCTAGAATGTCCAATAATTTTGTGAAATTCATCTGTTTGGGTCCCGAACTGCCACATACGCTATTTGGGCTAATTTTTGGTCAAAAGAATGAAAGTTTTCTCACTGTCTCGGAATGGGGTGGAAACCCACCTATCCAGTCCTTTTTTCATGAGGATTCTAGAATGTCCAATAATTATGTTAAATTCATCTGTTTGGGTACCGAACTGCCACATCGCGATTTGGGCTTATTTGAGGTCGAAAGAATGAAAGTTTGGTCACTGTCTCGGAATGGGTTGAAAACCCACCTATGCACTCCATTTTTCATGAGGATTTTATAATGTCCTATAATTTTGTTATATTCATCTGTTTAGGTCCCGAACTGCCACATACGCCATTTGGGCTAATTTGAGGTCAAAAGAATGAAAGTTTTGTCACTGTCTCGAAATGGGGTGAAAACGCACCTATCCACTCCGTTTTTCATGAGGATTCTAGAATGTCCAATAATTTTGTTAAATTCATCTATTTGGGTACCGAACTGCCACATCGCGATTTGGGCTTATTTGAGGTTAAAAGAATAAAAGTTTAGTTACTGTCTAGGAATGGGTTGAAAACCCACCTATCCACTCCATTTTTCATGAGGATTTTCTAATGTCCTATAATTTTGTTAAATTCATCTGTTTAGGTCCAGAACTGCCACATACGCCATTTGGCTAATTTGAGGTCAAAAGAATGAAAGTTTTGTCACTGTCTCGGAATGGGGTGAAAGCCCACCACCTATCCACTCCATTTTCATTGAGGATTCTAGAATGTCCAATAATTTTGTGAAATTCATCTGTTTGGGTCCCGAACTGCCACATACGCTATTTGGGCTAATTTGTTATCAAAAGAATGAAAGTTTTGTCACTGTCTCAGAATGGGGTGAAAGCCCACCACCTATCCACTCCATTTTTCATGAGGATTCTAGAATGTCCAATAATTTTGTGAAATTCATCTGTTTGGGTCCCGAACTGCCACATACGCTATTTGGGCTAATTTGAGGTCAAAAGAATGAAAGTTTGGTCACTCTCTCGGAATGGGGTAAAAGGCCACCTATCCACTCCATTTTTCATGAGGATTTTATATTGTCCTATAATTTTGTGAAATTCATCTGTTTAGGTCCAGAACTGCCACATACGCCATTTGGGCTAATTTGAGGTCAAAAGAATGAAAGTTTTGTCACTTTCTCCGAATGGGGTGAAAGCCCACCACCTATCCACCCCATTTTTCATGAGGATTTTATAATGTCCTATAATTTTGTTAAATTCATCTGTTTAGGTCCCGAACTGCCACATACGCCATTTGGGCTAATTTGAGGTCAAAAGAATGAAAGTTTTGTCACTGTCTCGGAATGTGGTGAAAGCCCACCACCTAACCACTCCATTTTTCATGAGGATTCTAGAATGTCCAATAATTTTGTGAAATTCATCTGTTTAGGTCCCGATCTGCCACATACGCGATTTGGGCTAATTTGATGTCAAAAGAATGAAAGTTTTGTCACTGTCTCGGAATGGGGTCAAAGGCCACCACCTATCCACTCCATTTTTCATGAGGATTCTAGATCGTCCAATAATTTTGTGAAATTCATCTGTTTGGGTCCCGAACTGCCACATATGCCATTTGGGCTAATTTGAGGACAAAAGAATGAAATTTTGTCACTGTCTCGGAATGTGGTGAAAGCCCACCACCTATCCACTCCATTTTTCATGAGGATTCTAGAATGTCCAATAATTTTGTGAAATTCATCTGTTTGGGTCCCGAACTGCCACAAACTCTATTTGGGCTAATTTGAGGTCAAAAGAATGAAAGTTTTGTCATTGTCTCGGAATGGGGTGAAAACCCACCTATCCAGTCCTTTTTTCATGAGCATTCCAGAATGTCCAATAATTTTGTGAAATTCATCTGTTTGGGTCCCGAACTGCCACATACGCGATTTGGGCTAATTTGAGGTCAAAAGAATGAAAGTTTTGTCACTGTCTCGGAATGGGGTGAAAACCCACCTATACAGTCCTTTTTTCATGAGGATTCCAGAATGTCCAATAATTATGTTAAATTCATTTATTTGAGTACCGAACAGCCACATCTCGATTTGGGCTTATTTGAGGTCAAAAGAATGAAAGTTTGGTCACTGTCTCGGAATGGGTTGAAAACCCACCTATCCACTCCATTTTTCATAATGATTTTATAATGTCCTATAATTTCGTTAAATTCATCTGTTTAGGTCCCGAACTGCCACATACGCTATTTGGGCTAATTTGAGGACAAAAGAATGAAAGTTTTGTCACTGTCTCGGAATGTGGTGAAAGCCCACCACCTATCCACTCCATTTTTCATGAGGATTCTAGAATGTCCTATAATTTTGTGAAATTCATCTGTTCGGGTCCCGAACTGCCACATACGCTATTTGGGCTAATTTGAGGTCAAAAAGAATGAAAGTTTTGTCATTGTCTCGGAATGGGGTGAAAACCCACCTATCCAGTCCTTTTTTCATGAGCATTACAGAATGTCCAATAATTATGTTAAATTCATCTGTTTGGGTACCGAACTGCCATATCGCGATTTGGGCTTATTTGAGGTCGAAAGAATGAAAGTTTGGTCACTCTCTTGGAATGGGTTGAAAACCCACCTATCCACTCCATTTTTCATGAAGATTTTATAATGTCCTAAAATTTTGTTAAATTCATCTGTTTAGGTCCCGAACTGCCACATACGCCATTTGGGCTAATTTGAGGACAAAAGAATGAAAGTTTTGTCACTTTCTCGGAATGCGGTGAAACCCCACACCCTATCCACTCCATTTTTCATGAGGATTCTAGAATGTCCAATAATTTTGCGAAATTCATCTGTTTAGGTCCTGAACTGCCACATACGCGATTTAGGCTAATTTGAGGTCAAAAGAATGAAAGTTTTGTCACTGTCTTGGAACGGGGTGAAAGGCCACCACCTATCCACTCCATTTTTCATGAGGATTCTAGAATGTCCAATAATTTTATGAAATTCATCTGTTTGGGTCCCGAACTGCCACATACGCTATTTGGGCTAATTTGAGGTCAAAAGAATGAAAGTTTTGTCACTGTCTAGGAATGGGGTGAAAGCCCACCTATCCACTCCATTTTTCATGAGGATTCTAGATTGTCCAATAATTTATTGAAATTCATCTGTTTGGGTACCGAACTGCCACATCGCGATTTGCGCTTATTTGAGGTCAAAAGAATGAAAGTTTGGTCACGGTGTCGGAATGGTTTGAAAACCCACCTATCCACTCCTTTTTTCATGAGGATTATATAATGTCCTATAATTTTATTAAATTCATCTGTTTCGGTCCCTAACTGCCACATACGCCATTTGGGCTAATTTGAGGTCAAAAGAATGAAAGTTTTGTCACTGTCTCGGAATGGGGTGAATGCCCACCACCTATCCACTTCATTTTTCATGAGGATTCTAGAATGTCCATAATTTAGTTAAATTCATCTGTTTAGGTCCCGAACTGCCACATCGCGATTTGGGCTTATTTGAGGTCAAAAGAATGAAAGTTTGCTCACTGTCTCGGAATGATTTGAAACCCCACCTATCCACTCCATTTTTCATGAGGATTTAATAATGTCCTATAAAATCGCGATTTGCGCTTATTTGAGGTCAAAAGAATGAAAGTTTGGTCACTGTGTCGGAATGGTTTGAAAACCCACCTATCCACTCCTTTTTTCATGAGGATTATATAATGTCCTATAATTTTGTTAAATTCATCTGTTTAGGTCCCGAACTGCCATATACGCCATTTGGGCTAATTTTAGGTCAAAAGAATGAAAGTTTTGTCACTGTCTCGGAATGGGGTGAATGCCCACCACCTATCCACTTCATTTTTCATGAGGATTCTATAATGTCCATAATTTTGTGAAATTCATCTGTTTAGGTCCCGAACTGCCACATCGCGATTTGGGCTTATTTGAGGTCAAAAGAATGAAAGTTTGCTCACTTTCTCGGAATGATTTGAAAACCCACATATCCACTCCATTTTTCATGAGGATTTTATAATGTCCTATAATTTTGTTAAATTCATCTGTTTAGGTCCCGAACTGCCACATACGCCATTTGGGCTAATTTGAGGTCAAAAGAATGAAAGTTTTGACACTGTCTCAGAATGAGGTGAAAGCCCACCACCTATCCACTCCATTTTTCATGAGGATTCGCGAATGTCCAATAATTTTGTTAAAATATCTGTTTAGGTCCCGATCTGCCACATACGCCATTTGGGCTAATTTGAGGTCAAAAGAATGAAAGTTTTGTCACTGTCTCGGAATAGGGTGAAAGCCCACCACCTATCCACTCCATTTTTCATGAGGATTCTAGAATGTCCTATAATTTTGTGAAATTCATCTGTTCAGGTCCCGAACTGCCACATACGCTATTTGGGCTAATTTGAGGTCAAAAAGAATGAAAGTTTTGTCATTGTCTCGGAATGGGGTGAAAACCCACCTATCCAGTCCTTTTTTCATGAGCATTACAGAATGTCCAATAATTATGTTAAATTCATCTGTTTGGGTACCGAACTGCCATATCGCGATTTTGGCTTATTTGAGGTCGAAAGAATGAAAGTTTGGTCACTCTCTTGGAATGGGTTGAAAACCCACCTATCCACTCCATTTTTCATGAAGATTTTATAATGTCCTAAAATTTTGTTAAATTCATCTGTTTAGGTCCCGAACTGCCACATACGCCATTTGGGCTAATTTAAGGACAAAAGAATGAAAGTTTTGTCACTGTCTCGGAATGCGGTGAAACCCCACACCCTATCCACTCCATTTTTCATGAGGATTCTAGAATGTCCAATAATTTTGCGAAATTCATCTGTTTAGGTCCCGAACTGCCACATACGCGATTTAGGCTAATTTGAGGTCAAAAGAATGAAAGTTTTGTCACTGTCTTGGAACGGGGTGAAAGGCCACCACCTATCCACTCCATTTTTCATGAGGATTCTAGAATGTCCAATAATTTTCTGAAATTCATCTGTTTGGGTCCCGAACTGCCACATACGCTATTTGGGCTAATTTGAGGTCAAAAGAATGAAAGTTTTGTCACTGTCTAGGAATGGGGTGAAAGCCCACCTATCCACTCCCTTTTTCATGAGGATTCTAGATTGTCCAATAATTTATTGAAATTCATCTGTTTGGGTACCGAACTGCCACATCACGATTTGCGCTTATTTGAGGTCAAAAGAATGAAAGTTTGGTCACTGTGTCGGAATGGTTTGAAAACCCACCTATCCACTCCTTTTTTCATGAGGATTATATAATGTCCTATAATTTTATTAAATTCATCTGTTTTGGTCCCTAACTGCCACATACGCCATTTGGTCTAATTTGAGGTCAAAAGAATGAAAGTTTTGTCACTGTCTCGGAATGGGGTGAATGCCCACCACCTATCCACTTCATTTTTCATGAGGATTCTAGAATGTCCATAATTTTGTTAAATTCATCTGTTTAGGTCCTGAACTGCCACATCGCGATTTGGGCTTATTTGAGGTCAAAAGAATGAAAGTTTGCTCACTGTCTCGGAATGATTTGAAAACCCACCTATCCACTCCATTTTTCATGAGGATTTAATAATGTCCTATAAAATCGCGATTTGCGCTTATTTGAGGTCAAAAGAATGAAAGTTTGGTCACTGTGTCGGAATGGTTTGAAAACCCACCTATCCACTCCTTTTTTCATGAGGATTATATAATGTCCTATAATTTTGTTAAATTCATCTGTTTAGGTCCCGAACTGCCATATACGCCATTTGGGCTAATTTTAGGTCAAAAGAATGAAAGTTTTGTCACTGTCTCGGAATGGGGTGAATGCCCACCACCTATCCACTTCATTTTTCATGAGGATTCTAGAATGTCCATAATTTTGTGAAATTCATCTGTTTAGGTCCCGAACTGCCACATCGCGATTTGGGCTTATTTGAGGTCAAAAGAATGAAAGTTTGCTCACTGTCTCGGAATGATTTGAAAACCCACATATCCACTCCATTTTTCATGAGGATTTTATAATGTCCTATAATTTTGTTAAATTCATCTGTTTAGGTCCCGAACTGCCACATACGCCATTTGGGCTAATTTGAGGTCAAAAGAATGAAAGTTTTGACACTGTCTCAGAATGAGGTGAAAGCCCACCACCTATCCACTCCATTTTTCATGAGGATTCGCGAATGTCCAATAATTTTGTTAAAATATCTGTTTAGGTCCCGATCTGCCACATACGCCATTTGGGCTAATTTGAGGTCAAAAGAATGAAAGTTTTGTCAATGTCTCGAAATGGGGTGAAACCCCACCTATCCACTCCGTTTTTCTTGAGGATTCTAGAATGTCCAATAATTTTGTTAAATTCATCTTTTTGGGTACCGAACTGCCACATACGCCATTTGGGCTAATTTGAGGTCAAAAGAATGAAAGTTTTGTCACTGTCTCAGAATGTGGTGAAAGCCCACCACCTATCCACTCCATTTTTCATGAGGATTCTAGAATGTCCAATAATTTTGTGAAATTCATCTGTTTAGGTCCCGAACTGCCACATACGCGATTTGGGCTAATTTGAGGTCAAAAGAATATAAGTTTTGTCACTGTCTCGGAATGGGGTGAAAGGCCACCACCTATCTACTCCATTTTTCATGAGGATTCTAGAATGTCCAATAATTTTGTGAAATTCATCTGTTTGGGTCCCGAACTGCAACATACGCTATTTGGGCTAATTTGAGGTCAAAAGAATGAAAGTTTGGTCGCTGTCTAGAAATGAAGTGAAAGCCCACCTATCCACTCCATTTTTCATGAGGATTCTAGATTGTCCAATAATTTTGTGAAATTCATATGTTTGGGTCCCGAACTTCCACATACGCAATTTGGGCTACTTTGAGGTCAAAAGAATGAAAGTTTTGTCACTGTCTCGGAATGGGGTGAAAACCCACCTATACACTCCGTTTTTCATGAGGATTCTATAATGTCCAATAATTTTGTTAAATTCATCTGTTTGGGTACCGAACTCCCACATCGCGATTTGGTCTTATTTGAGGTCAAAAGATTGAAAGTTTGGTCATTTTCTCGGAATGGGTTGAAAACCCAACTATCCACTCCATTTTTCATGAGGATTTTATAATGTCCTATAATTTTGTTAAATTCATCTGTTTAGGTCCCGAACTGCCACATACGCCATTTGGTCTAATTTGAGGTCAAAAGAATGAAAGTTTTGTCACTGTCTCGGAATGGGGTGAATGCCCACCACCTATCCACTTCATTTTTCATGAGGATTCTAGAATGTCCATAATTTTGTTAAATTCATCTGTTTAGGTCCTGAACTGCCACATCGCGATTTGGGCTTATTTGAGGTCAAAAGAATGAAAGTTTGCTCACTGTCTCGGAATGATTTGAAAACCCACCTATCCACTCCATTTTTCATGAGGATTTAATAATGTCCTATAAAATCGCGATTTGCGCTTATTTGAGGTCAAAAGAATGAAAGTTTGGTCACTGTGTCGGAATGGTTTGAAAACCCACCTATCCACTCCTTTTTTCATGAGGATTATATAATGTCCTATAATTTTGTTAAATTCATCTGTTTAGGTCCCGAACTGCCATATACGCCATTTGGGCTAATTTTAGGTCAAAAGAATGAAAGTTTTGTCACTGTCTCGGAATGGGGTGAATGCCCACCACCTATCCACTTCATTTTTCATGAGGATTCTAGAATGTCCATAATTTTGTGAAATTCATCTGTTTAGGTCCCGAACTGCCACATCGCGATTTGGGCTTATTTGAGGTCAAAAGAATGAAAGTTTGCTCACTGTCTCGGAATGATTTGAAAACCCACATATCCACTCCATTTTTCATGAGGATTTTATAATGTCCTATAATTTTGTTAAATTCATCTGTTTAGGTCCCGAACTGCCACATACGCCATTTGGGCTAATTTGAGGTCAAAAGAATGAAAGTTTTGACACTGTCTCAGAATGAGGTGAAAGCCCACCACCTATCCACTCCATTTTTCATGAGGATTCGCGAATGTCCAATAATTTTGTTAAAATATCTGTTTAGGTCCCGATCTGCCACATACGCCATTTGGGCTAATTTGAGGTCAAAAGAATGAAAGTTTTGTCAATGTCTCGAAATGGGGTGAAACCCCACCTATCCACTCCGTTTTTCTTGAGGATTCTAGAATGTCCAATAATTTTGTTAAATTCATCTTTTTGGGTACCGAACTGCCACATACGCCATTTGGGCTAATTTGAGGTCAAAAGAATGAAAGTTTTGTCACTGTCTCAGAATGTGGTGAAAGCCCACCACCTATCCACTCCATTTTTCATGAGGATTCTAGAATGTCCAATAATTTTGTGAAATTCATCTGTTTAGGTCCCGAACTGCCACATACGCGATTTGGGCTAATTTGAGGTCAAAAGAATATAAGTTTTGTCACTGTCTCGGAATGGGGTGAAAGGCCACCACCTATCTACTCCATTTTTCATGAGGATTCTAGAATGTCCAATAATTTTGTGAAATTCATCTGTTTGGGTCCCGAACTGCAACATACGCTATTTGGGCTAATTTGAGGTCAAAAGAATGAAAGTTTGGTCGCTGTCTAGAAATGAAGTGAAAGCCCACCTATCCACTCCATTTTTCATGAGGATTCTAGATTGTCCAATAATTTTGTGAAATTCATATGTTTGGGTCCCGAACTTCCACATACGCAATTTGGGCTACTTTGAGGTCAAAAGAATGAAAGTTTTGTCACTGTCTCGGAATGGGGTGAAAACCCACCTATACACTCCGTTTTTCATGAGGATTCTATAATGTCCAATAATTTTGTTAAATTCATCTGTTTGGGTACCGAACTCCCACATCGCGATTTGGTCTTATTTGAGGTCAAAAGATTGAAAGTTTGGTCATTTTCTCGGAATGGGTTGAAAACCCAACTATCCACTCCATTTTTCATGAGGATTTTATAATGTCCTATAATTTTGTTAAATTCATCTGTTTAGGTCCCGAACTGCCACATACGCCATTTGGGCTAATTTGAGGTCAAAAGAATGAAAGTTTTGTCACTGTCTCGGAATGTGGTGAAAGCCCACCACCTATCCACTCCATTTTTCATGAGGATTCTAGAATGTCCAATATTTTTGTGAAATTCATCTGTTTAGGTCCCGATCTGCCACATACGCTATTTGGGCTAATTTGAGGTCAAAAGAATGAAAGTTTGGTCACTGTCTAGGAATAGGGTGAAAGCCCACCTATCCACTCCATTTTTCATGAGGATTCTAGATTGTCCAATAATTTTGTGAAATTCATATGTTTGGGTCCCGAACTGCCACATACGCGATTTGGGCTAATTTCAGGTCAAAAGAATGAAAGTTTTGTCACTGTCTCGAAATGGGGTGAAACCCCACCTATCCACTCCATTTTTCATGAGGATTCTAGAATATCCAATAATTTTGTTAAATTCATATTTTTGGGTACAAACTGCCACATCGCGATTTGGGCTTATTTGAGGTCAAAAGAATGAAAGTTTGGTCACTGTCTCGGAATGGGTTGAAAACCCACCTATCCACTCCATTTTTCATGAGGATTTTATAATGTCCTATAATTTTGTTAAATTCATCTGTTTAGGTCCCAAACTGCCACATATGCCATTTAGGCTAATATGAGGTCAAAAGAATGAAAGTTTTGTCACTGTCTCGGAATGGGGTGAATGCCCACCACCTATCCACTTCATTTTTCATGAGGATTCTAGAATGTCCATAATTTTGTGAAATTCATCTGTTTAGGTCCCGAATTGCCACATCGCGATTTGGGCTTATTTGAGGTCAAAAGAATGAAAGTTTGCTCACTGTCTCGGAATGATTTGAAAACCCACCTATCCACTCCATTTTTCATGAGGATTTTATATTGTCCTATAATTTTGTTAAATTCATCTGTTTAGGTCCCGAACTGCCACATACGCCATTTGGGCTAATTTGAGGTCAAAAGAATGAAAGTTTTGTCACTGTCTCAGAATGTGGTAAAAGCCCACCACCTATCCACTCCATTTTTCATGAGGATTCACGAATGTCCAATAATTTTGTTAAAATATCTGTTTAGGTCCCGATCTGCCACATACGCGATTTGGGCTAATTTGAGGTCAAAAGAATGAAAGTTTTGTCACTGCCTCGAAATGGGGTGAAACCCCACCTATCCACTCCGTTTTTCTTGAGGATTCTAGAATGTCCAATAATTTTGTTAAATTCATCTTTTTGGGTACCGAACTGCCACATACGCCAGTTGGGCTAATTTGAGGTCAAAAGAATGAAAGTTTTGTCACTGTCTCAGAATGTGGTGAAAGCCCACCACCTATCCACTCCATTTTTCATGAGGATTCTAGAATGTCCAATAATTTTGAGAAATTCATCTGTTTAGGTCCCGAACTGCCACATACGCGATTTGGGCTAATTTGAGGTCAAAAGAATATAAGTTTTGTCACTGTCTCGGAATGGGGTGAAAGGCCACCACCTATCTACTCCATTTTTCATGAGGATTCTAGAATGTCCAATAATTTTGTGAAATTCATCTGTTTGGGTCCCGAACTACAACATACGCTATTTGGGCTATCTTGAGGTCAAAAGAATGAAAGTTTGGTCGCTGTCTAGGAATGAGGTGAAAGCCCACCTATCCACTCCATTTTTCATGAGGATTCTAGATTGTCCAATAATTTTGTGAAATACATATGTTTGGGTCCCGAACTTCCACATACGCAATTTGGGCTAATTTGAGGTCAAAAGAATGAAAGTTTTGTCACTATCTCGGAATGGGGTGAAAACCCACCTATACACTCCGTTTTTCATGAGGATTCTAGAATGTTCAATAATTTTGTTAAATTCATCTGTTTGGGTACCGAACTGCCACATCGCGATTTGGTCATTGTATCGGAATGGGTTGAAAACCCAACTATCCACTCCATTTTTCATGAGGATTTTATAATGTCCTATAATTTTGTTAAATTCATCTGTTTAGGACCCGAACTGCCACATACGCCATTTGGGCTAATTTGAGGTCAAAGGGATGAAAGTTTTGTCACTGTCTCGGAATGTGGTGAAAGCCCACCACCTATCCACTCCATTTTTCATGAGGATTCTAGAATGTCCAATATTTTTGTGAAATTCATCTGTTTAGGTCCCGATCTGCCACATACGCTATTTGGGCTAATTTGAGGTCAAAAGAATGAAAGTTTGGTCACTGTCTAGGAATAGGGTGAAAGCCCACCTATCCACTCCATTTTTCATGAGGATTCTTGATTGTCCTATAATTTTGTGAAATTCATATGTTTGGGTCCCGAACTGCCACATACGCGATTTGGGCTAATTTCAGGTCAAAAGAATGAAAGTTTTGTCACTGTCTTGAAAAGGGGTGAAACCCCACCTATCCACTCTGTTTTTCATGAGGATTCTAGAATATCCAATAATTTTGTTAAATTCATCTTTTTGGGTACAAACTGCCACATCCCGATTTGGGCTTATTTGAGGTCAAAAGAATGAAAGTTTGGTCACTGTCTCGGAATGGGTTGAAAACCCACCTATCCACTCGATTTTTCATGAGGATTTTATAATGTCCTATAATTTTGTTAAATTCATCTTTTTGGGTACCGAACTGCCACATACGCCAGTTGGGCTAATTTGAGGTCAAAAGAATGAAAGTTTTGTCACTGTCTCAGAATGTGGTGAAAGCCCACCACCTATCCACTCCATTTTTCATGAGGATTCTAGAATGTCCAATAATTTTGAGAAATTCATCTGTTTAGGTCCCGAACTGCCACATACGCGATTTGGGCTAATTTGAGGTCAAAAGAATATAAGTTTTGTCACTGTCTCGGAATGGGGTGAAAGGCCACCACCTATCTACTCCATTTTTCATGAGGATTCTAGAATGTCCAATAATTTTGTGAAATTCATCTGTTTGGGTCCCGAACTACAACATACGCTATTTGGGCTATCTTGAGGTCAAAAGAATGAAAGTTTGGTCGCTGTCTAGGAATGAGGTGAAAGCCCACCTATCCACTCCATTTTTCATGAGGATTCTAGATTGTCCAATAATTTTGTGAAATACATATGTTTGGGTCCCGAACTTCCACATACGCAATTTGGGCTAATTTGAGAATGAAAGTTTTGTCACTATCTCGGAATGGGGTGAAAACCCACCTATACACTCCGTTTTTCATGAGGATTCTAGAATGTTCAATAATTTTGTTAAATTCATCTGTTTGGGTACCGAACTGCCACATCGCGATTTGGTCATTGTATCGGAATGGGTTGAAAACCCAACTATCCACTACATTTTTCATGAGGATTTTATAATGTCCTATAATTTTGTTAAATTCATCTGTTTAGGACCCGAACTGCCACATACGCCATTTGGGCTAATTTGAGGTCAAAGGGATGAAAGTTTTGTCACTGTCTCGGAATGTGGTGAAAGCCCACCACCTATCCACTCCATTTTTCATGAGGATTCTAGAATGTCCAATATTTTTGTGAAATTCATCTGTTTAGGTCCCGATCTGCCACATACGCTATTTGGGCTAATTTGAGGTCAAAAGAATGAAAGTTTGGTCACTGTCTAGGAATAGGGTGAAAGCCCACCTATCCACTCCATTTTTCATGAGGATTCTTGATTGTCCTATAATTTTGTGAAATTCATATGTTTGGGTCCCGAACTGCCACATACGCGATTTGGGCTAATTTCAGGTCAAAAGAATGAAAGTTTTGTCACTGTCTTGAAAAGGGGTGAAACCCCACCTATCCACTCTGTTTTTCATGAGGATTCTAGAATATCCAATAATTTTGTTAAATTCATCTTTTTGGGTACAAACTGCCACATCCCGATTTGGGCTTATTTGAGGTCAAAAGAATGAAAGTTTGGTCACTGTCTCGGAATGGGTTGAAAACCCACCTATCCACTCGATTTTTCATGAGGATTTTATAATGTCCTATAATTTTGTTAAATTCATCTTTTTGGGTACCGAACTGCCACATACGCCAGTTGGGCTAATTTGAGGTCAAAAGAATGAAAGTTTTGTCACTGTCTCAGAATGTGGTGAAAGCCCACCACCTATCCACTCCATTTTTCATGAGGATTCTAGAATGTCCAATAATTTTGAGAAATTCATCTGTTTAGGTCCCGAACTGCCACATACGCGATTTGGGCTAATTTGAGGTCAAAAGAATATAAGTTTTGTCACTGTCTCGGAATGGGGTGAAAGGCCACCACCTATCTACTCCATTTTTCATGAGGATTCTAGAATGTCCAATAATTTTGTGAAATTCATCTGTTTGGGTCCCGAACTACAACATACGCTATTTGGGCTATCTTGAGGTCAAAAGAATGAAAGTTTGGTCGCTGTCTAGGAATGAGGTGAAAGCCCACCTATCCACTCCATTTTTCATGAGGATTCTAGATTGTCCAATAATTTTGTGAAATACATATGTTTGGGTCCCGAACTTCCACATACGCAATTTGGGCTAATTTGAGGTCAAAAGAATGAAAGTTTTGTCACTATCTCGGAATGGGGTGAAAACCCACCTATACACTCCGTTTTTCATGAGGATTCTAGAATGTTCAATAATTTTGTTAAATTCATCTGTTTGGGTACCGAACTGCCACATCGCGATTTGGTCATTGTATCGGAATGGGTTGAAAACCCAACTATCCACTACATTTTTCATGAGGATTTTATAATGTCCTATAATTTTGTTAAATTCATCTGTTTAGGACCCGAACTGCCACATACGCCATTTGGGCTAATTTGAGGTCAAAGGGATGAAAGTTTTGTCACTGTCTCGGAATGTGGTGAAAGCCCACCACCTATCCACTCCATTTTTCATGAGGATTCTAGAATGTCCAATATTTTTGTGAAATTCATCTGTTTAGGTCCCGATCTGCCACATACGCTATTTGGGCTAATTTGAGGTCAAAAGAATGAAAGTTTGGTCACTGTCTAGGAATAGGGTGAAAGCCCACCTATCCACTCCATTTTTCATGAGGATTCTTGATTGTCCTATAATTTTGTGAAATTCATATGTTTGGGTCCCGAACTGCCACATACGCGATTTGGGCTAATTTCAGGTCAAAAGAATGAAAGTTTTGTCACTGTCTTGAAAAGGGGTGAAACCCCACCTATCCACTCTGTTTTTCATGAGGATTCTAGAATATCCAATAATTTTGTTAAATTCATCTTTTTGGGTACAAACTGCCACATCCCGATTTGGGCTTATTTGAGGTCAAAAGAATGAAAGTTTGGTCACTGTCTCGGAATGGGTTGAAAACCCACCTATCCACTCGATTTTTCATGAGGATTTTATAATGTCCTATAATTTTGTTAAATTCATCTTTTTGGGTACCGAACTGCCACATACGCCAGTTGGGCTAATTTGAGGTCAAAAGAATGAAAGTTTTGTCACTGTCTCAGAATGTGGTGAAAGCCCACCACCTATCCACTCCATTTTTCATGAGGATTCTAGAATGTCCAATAATTTTGAGAAATTCATCTGTTTAGGTCCCGAACTGCCACATACGCGATTTGGGCTAATTTGAGGTCAAAAGAATATAAGTTTTGTCACTGTCTCGGAATGGGGTGAAAGGCCACCACCTATCTACTCCATTTTTCATGAGGATTCTAGAATGTCCAATAATTTTGTGAAATTCATCTGTTTGGGTCCCGAACTACAACATACGCTATTTGGGCTATCTTGAGGTCAAAAGAATGAAAGTTTGGTCGCTGTCTAGGAATGAGGTGAAAGCCCACCTATCCACTCCATTTTTCATGAGGATTCTAGATTGTCCAATAATTTTGTGAAATACATATGTTTGGGTCCCGAACTTCCACATACGCAATTTGGGCTAATTTGAGGTCAAAAGAATGAAAGTTTTGTCACTATCTCGGAATGGGGTGAAAACCCACCTATACACTCCGTTTTTCATGAGGATTCTAGAATGTTCAATAATTTTGTTAAATTCATCTGTTTGGGTACCGAACTGCCACATCGCGATTTGGTCATTGTATCGGAATGGGTTGAAAACCCAACTATCCACTACATTTTTCATGAGGATTTTATAATGTCCTATAATTTTGTTAAATTCATCTGTTTAGGACCCGAACTGCCACATACGCCATTTGGGCTAATTTGAGGTCAAAGGGATGAAAGTTTTGTCACTGTCTCGGAATGTGGTGAAAGCCCACCACCTATCCACTCCATTTTTCATGAGGATTCTAGAATGTCCAATATTTTTGTGAAATTCATCTGTTTAGGTCCCGATCTGCCACATACGCTATTTGGGCTAATTTGAGGTCAAAAGAATGAAAGTTTGGTCACTGTCTAGGAATAGGGTGAAAGCCCACCTATCCACTCCATTTTTCATGAGGATTCTTGATTGTCCTATAATTTTGTGAAATTCATATGTTTGGGTCCCGAACTGCCACATACGCGATTTGGGCTAATTTCAGGTCAAAAGAATGAAAGTTTTGTCACTGTCTTGAAAAGGGGTGAAACCCCACCAATCCACTCTGTTTTTCATGAGGATTCTAGAATATCCAATAATTTTGTTAAATTCATCTTTTTGGGTACAAACTGCCACATCCCGATTTGGGCTTATTTGAGGTCAAAAGAATGAAAGTTTGGTCACTGTCTCGGAATGGGTTGAAAACCCACCTATCCACTCGATTTTTCATGAGGATTTTATAATGTCCTATAATTTTGTTAAATTCATCTGTTTAGGTCCCAAACTGCCACATATGCCATTTAGGCTAATATGAGGTCAAAAGAATGAAAGTTTTGTCACTGTCTCGGAATGTGGTGAAAGCCCACCACCTATCCACTCCATTTTTCATGAGGATTGTAGAATGTCCAATAACTTTGTGAAATTCATCAGTTTGGGTCCCGAACTGCCACATACGCTATTTGGGCTTATTTGAGGTCAAAAGAATGAAAGTTTGCTCACTGTCTCGGAATGATTTGAAAACCCACCTATCCACTCCATTTTTCATGAGGATTTTATATTGTCCTATAATTTTGTTAAATTCATCTGTTTAGGTCCCGAACTGCCACATACGCCATTTCGGCTAATTTGAGGTCAAAAGAATGAAAGTTTTGTCACTGTCTCAGAATGTGGTAAAAGCCCACCACCTATCCACTCCATTTTTCATGAGGATTCACGAATGTCCAATAATTTTGTTAAAATATCTGTTTAGGTCCCGATCTGCCACATACGCGATTTGGGCTAATTTGAGGTCAAAAGAATGAAAGTTTTGTCACTGCCTCGAAATGGGGTGAAACCCCACCTATCCACTCCGTTTTTCTTGAGGATTCTAGAATGTCCAATAATTTTGTTAAATTCATCTTTTTGGGTACCGAACTGCCACATACGCCAGTTGGGCTAATTTGAGGTCAAAAGAATGAAAGTTTTGTCACTGTCTCAGAATGTGGTGAAAGCCCACCACCTATCCACTCCATTTTTCATGAGGATTCTAGAATGTCCAATAATTTTGAGAAATTCATCTGTTTAGGTCCCGAACTGCCACATACGCGATTTGGGCTAATTTGAGGTCAAAAGAATATAAGTTTTGTCACTGTCTCGGAATGGGGTGAAAGGCCACCACCTATCTACTCCATTTTTCATGAGGATTCTAGAATGTCCAATAATTTTGTGAAATTCATCTGTTTGGGTCCCGAACTACAACATACGCTATTTGGGCTATCTTGAGGTCAAAAGAATGAAAGTTTGGTCGCTGTCTAGGAATGAGGTGAAAGCCCACCTATCCACTCCATTTTTCATGAGGATTCTAGATTGTCCAATAATTTTGTGAAATACATATGTTTGGGTCCCGAACTTCCACATACGCAATTTGGGCTAATTTGAGGTCAAAAGAATGAAAGTTTTGTCACTATCTCGGAATGGGGTGAAAACCCACCTATACACTCCGTTTTTCATGAGGATTCTAGAATGTTCAATAATTTTGTTAAATTCATCTGTTTGGGTACCGAACTGCCACATCGCGATTTGGTCATTGTATCGGAATGGGTTGAAAACCCAACTATCCACTCCATTTTTCATGAGGATTTTATAATGTCCTATAATTTTGTTAAATTCATCTGTTTAGGACCCGAACTGCCACATACGCCATTTGGGCTAATTTGAGGTCAAAGGGATGAAAGTTTTGTCACTGTCTCGGAATGTGGTGAAAGCCCACCACCTATCCACTCCATTTTTCATGAGGATTCTAGAATGTCCAATATTTTTGTGAAATTCATCTGTTTAGGTCCCGATCTGCCACATACGCTATTTGGGCTAATTTGAGGTCAAAAGAATGAAAGTTTGGTCACTGTCTAGGAATAGGGTGAAAGCCCACCTATCCACTCCATTTTTCATGAGGATTCTTGATTGTCCTATAATTTTGTGAAATTCATATGTTTGGGTCCCGAACTGCCACATACGCGATTTGGGCTAATTTCAGGTCAAAAGAATGAAAGTTTTGTCACTGTCTTGAAAAGGGGTGAAACCCCACCAATCCACTCTGTTTTTCATGAGGATTCTAGAATATCCAATAATTTTGTTAAATTCATCTTTTTGGGTACAAACTGCCACATCCCGATTTGGGCTTATTTGAGGTCAAAAGAATGAAAGTTTGGTCACTGTCTCGGAATGGGTTGAAAACCCACCTATCCACTCGATTTTTCATGGGGATTTTATAATGTCCTATAATTTTGTTAAATTCATCTGTTTAGGTCCCAAACTGCCACATATGCCATTTAGGCTAATATGAGGTCAAAAGAATGAAAGTTTTGTCACTGTCTCGGAATGTGGTGAAAGCCCACCACCTATCCACTCCATTTTTCATGAGGATTGTAGAATGTCCAATAACTTTGTGAAATTCATCTGTTTGGGTCCCGAACTGCCACATACGCTATTTGGGCTTATTTGAGGTCAAAAGAATGAAAGTATTGTCACTGTCTCGTAATGGGGTGAAAACCCACCTATCCAGTCCTTTTTTCATGAGGATTCCAGAATGTCCAATAATTATGTTAAATTCATCTGTTTGGGTATCGAACTGCCACATCGCGATTTGGTCTTATTTGAGGTCGAAAGAATAAAAGTTTGGTCACTGTCTCGGAATGGGTTGAAAACCCACCTATCCACTCCATTTTTCATGAGGATTTTACAATGTCCTATAATTTTGTTAAATTCATCTGTTTAGGTCCCGAACTGCCACATACGCCATTTGGGCTAATTTGAGGACAAAAGAATGAAAGTTTTGTCACAGTCTCGGAATGTGGTGAAAGCCCACCACCTATCCACTATATTTTTCATGAGGATTCTAGAATGTCCAATAATTTTGTAAAATTCATCTGTTTAGGTCCCGAACTGCCACATACGCGATTTGGGCTAATTTGAGGTCAAAAGAATGAAAGTTTTGTCACTGTCTCGGAATGGGGTAAAAGGCCACCACCTATCCACTCCATTTTTCATGAGGATTCTAGATTGTCCAATAATTTTGTGAAATTCATCTGTTTGGGTCACGAACTGCCACATACGCTATTTGGGCTAATTTGAGGTCAAAACAATGAAAGTTTTTTCACTGTCTAGGAATGGGGTGAAAGCCCACCTATCCACTCCATTTTTCATGAGGATTCTAGATTGTCCAATAATTTTGTGAAATTCATTCGTTTGGGTCCCGAACTGCCACATACGCGATTTGGGATAACTTGAGGTCAAAAGAATGAAAGTTTTGTCACTGTCTTGGAATGGGGTGAAAATCCACCTATCCACTCCATTTTTATGAGGATTCTAGAATGTCCAATAATTTTGTGAAATTCATCTGTTTGGGTCCCGAACTACCACATACGCGATTTGGGATAACTTGAGGTCAAAAGAATGAAAGTTTTGTCACTGTCTCGGAATGGGGTGAAAACCTACCTATCCACTCCGTTTTTCATAAGGATTCTAGATTGTCCAATAATTTTGTTAAATTCATCAGTTTGGGTTCCGAACTGCCACATCACGATTTGGGCTAAATTGAGGTCAAAAGAATGAAAGTTTTGTCACTGTCTCGGAATGGGGTGAAAGCCCACCACCTATCCACTCCATTTTCATTGAGGATTCTAGAATGTCTAATAATTTTGTGAAATTCATCTGTTAGGGTCCCGAACTGCCACATACGCTATTTGGGATAATTTGAAGTCAAAAGAATGAAAGTTTTGTCACAGTCTCAGAATGGGGTGAAAGCCCACCACCTATCCACTCCATTTTTCGTGAGGATTCTAGAATATCCAGTAATTTTGTGAAATTCATCTGTTTGGGTCCCGATCTGCCACATACGCTATTTGGGCTAATTTGAGGCAAAGGAATGAAAGTTTGGTCACTATCTCGGAATGGGGTGAAAGCCCACCTATCCACTCTATTTTTCATGAGGATTCTAGAATGTCTATTAATTTTGTGAAATTCATCAGTTTAGGTCTGGAACTGCCACATACGCGATTTGGGCTAATTTGTGGGCAAAAGAATGAAAGTTTTGTCACTGTCTCGGAATGGGGTGAAAATCCACCTATCCACTCCGCTTTTCATGACGATTCAAGATTGTCCAATAATTTTGTTAGATTCATCTGTTTGGGTAGCGATTTGCGACATCACGATTTGGGCTAATTTGAGCTCAAAAGAATGAACGTTTGGTCACTCTCTTGGAATGAGGTGAAAACCCACCTATCCACTTCATTCTTCTTGAGGATTCTAGAATGTCCAATAATTTCGGTAAATTCATCTGTTTGGGTATCGGACTGCAACATACGTGATTTGGGCTAATTTGAGGTCAAAAGAATGAAAGTTTGGTCACTGTCTCAGAATGGGGTTAAAACCCACTTATCCACTCCATTTGTCATGAGGATTCTAGAATGTCTTATAATTTTGTTAAATTAATCTATTTGGGTCTCAAACTGCCACATACGCGATTTGGGCTCATTTGAAGTCGAAAGATTGAAAGTTTTGTCACTGTCTTGGAATGGGGTGAAAACCCACCTATCCACTCCATTTTTCATGTGGATTCTAGAATGTCAAACAATTTAGTGAAATTCATCTGTTTGGGTCCCGAACTTCCACATACGCAATTTGGGGTAATTTGAGGTCAAAAGAATAAAAGTTTGGTCACTGTCTCGGAATGGGGTGAAGGCCAACCTATCCACTCTATTTTTCATAAGGATTCTAGAATGTCCAATAATTTTGTTAAACTCATCTGTTTGGGCACCGTACTGCCACATCGCAATTTGGGCTAATTTGAGGTCAAAAGAATGAAAGTTTGGTCACTGTCTCAGAATGGGGTGAAAGCCCACCACCTATCCACTCCATTTTCATTGAGGATTATAGAATGTCCAATAATTTTGTGAAATTCATCTGTTGGGGTCCCGAACTGCCACATACCCTCTTTTGGCTCATTTGAAGTCAAAAGAATGAAATTTTGGTCACTGTCTCGGAATGAGGTGAAAGCCCACCTATCCACTCTATTTTTCATGAGGATTCTAGAATGTCCAATAATTTTGCGAAATTTATCTTTTTGAGTCCCAAACTGCCACATACGCGATTTGTTCTAATTTGAGGTCAAAAGAATGAAAGTTTGGTCACTGTCTCAGAATGGGGTGCAAGCCCACCACCTATGCACTCCATTTTTCATGAGGATTCTAGAATGTCCAATAATTTTGTGAAATTCTTCTGTTTGGGTCCCGAACTGCCATATCACGATTTGGGCTAATTTGAGGTCAAAAGAATGAAAGTTTTGTCACTGTCTCGTAATGGGGTGAAAACCCACCTATCCAGTCCTTTTTTCATGAGGATTCCAGAATGTCCAAAAATTATGTTCAATTCATCTGTTTGGGTATCGAACTTCCACATCGCGATTTGGCCTAATTTGAGGTCAAAAGAATAAAAGTTTGGTCAATGTCTTGGAATGGTTTGAAAACCCACCTATCCACTCCATTTTTCATGAGGATTTTTTAATGTCCTATAATTTTGTTAAATTCATCTGTTTAGGTCCCGAACTGCCACATACACCATTTGGGCTAATTTGAGGTCAAAAGAATGAAAGTTTTGTCACTGTCTCGGAATGTGGTGAAAGCCCACCACCTATCCACTTCATTTTTCATGAGGATTCTAGAATGTCCAACAATTTTGTAAAATTCATCTGTTTAGGTCCCGAACTGCCACATACGCGATTTGGGCTAATTTGAGGTCAAAAGAATGAAAGTTTTGTCACTTTCTCGGAATGGGGTAAAAGGCCACCACCTATCCACTCCATTTTTCATGAGGATTCTAGATTGTCCAATAATTTTTGAAATTCATCTGTTTGGGTCCCGAACTGCCACATATGCTATTTGGGCTAATTTGAGGTCAAAAGAATGCAAGTTTGGTCACTGTCTAGAAATGGGGTGGAAGCCCACCTATCTACTCCATTTTTCATGAGGATTCTAGATTGTACAATAATTTTGTGAAATTCATACGTTTGGGTCCTGAACTGCCACATACGCGATTTGGGATAACTTGAGGTCAAAAGAATGAAAGTTTTGTCACTGTCTTGGAATGGGGTGAAAACCCTCCTATCCACTCCGTTTTTCATGAGGATTCTCGAATGTCCAATAATTTTGTTAAATTCATCTGTTTGGTTACCGAACTGCCATATCGCGATTTGGGCTTATTTGAGGTCAAAAGAATGAAAGTTTGGTTACTGCCTCGGAATGGGTTGAAAACCCACCTATCCACTCCTTTTTTCTTGAGGATTTTATAATGTCCTATATTTTTATTAAATTCATCTGTTTACGTCCTGAACTGCCACATACGCCATTTGTCCTAATTTAAGGTCAAAAGAATGAAAGTTTTGTCACTGTCTCGGAATGGGGTGAAAGCCCACCACCTATCCACTCCATTTTCATTGAGGATTATAGAATGTCCAATAATTTTGTGAAATTCATCTGTTAGGGTCCAGAACTGCCACATACGCTATTTGGGCTAATTTGAAGTCAAAAGAATGAAAGTTTTGTCACTGTCTCAGAATGGGGTGAAAGCCCACCACCTATCCACTCCATTTTTCATGAGGATTCTATAATGTCCAATAATTTTGTGAAATTCATCTGTTTGGGTCCCGAACTGCCACATACGCTGTTTGGGCTAATTTGAGGTCAAAGGAATGAAAGTTTGGTCACTATCTCGGAATGGGGTGAAAGCCCACCTATCCACTCCATTTTTCATGAGGATTCTAGAATGTCCAATAATTTTGTGAAATTCATCTGTTTGGGTCCCGAACTGCCACATACGCCATTTGGGCTAATTTGAGGTCAAAAGAATGAAAGTTTTGTCACTGTCTCGGAATGGGGCGAAAAACCACCTACCCAGTCCTTTTTTCATGAGGATTACAGAATGTTTAATAATTATGTTAAATTCATCTGTTTGGGTACCGAACTGCCACATATGCCATTTGGGCTAATTTGAGGTCAAAAGAATGAAAGTTTTGTCACTGTCTCGGAATGGGGTAAAAGGCCACCACCTATCCACTCCATTTTTCATGAGGATTCTAGATTGTCCAATAAATTTGTGAAATTCATCGATTTGGGTCCCGAACTGCCACATACGCGATTTGGGCTAATTTGAGGTCAAAAGAATGAAAGTTTTGTCACTGTCTCGGAATGGGGTAAAAGGCCACCACCTATCCACTCCATTTTTCATGAGGATTCTAGATTGTCCAATAAATTTGTGAAATTCATCTGTTTGGGTCCCGAACTGCCACATACGCGATTTGGGCTAATTTGAGGTCAAAAGAATGAAAGTTTTGTCACTGTCTCAGAATGGGGTAAAAGGCCACCACCTATCCACTTCATTTTTCATGAGGATTCTAGATTGTCCAATAATTTTGTGAAATTCATCTGTTTGGGTCCCGAACTGCCACATAAGCTATTTGGGCTAATTTGAGGTCAAAAGAATGAAAGTTTGGTCACTGTCTAGGAATGGGGTGAAAGCCCACCTATCCACTCCATTTTTCATGAGGATTCTAGATTGTCCAATAATTTTGTGAAATTGATACGTTTGGGTCCCGAACTGCCACATACGCGATTTGGGCTTATTTGAGGTCAAAAGAATGAAAGTTTGGTTACTGCCTCGGAATGGGTTGAAAACCCACCTATCCACTCCTTTTTTCATGAGGATTTTATAATGTCCTATAATTTTATTAAATTCATCTGTTTACGTCCTGAACTGCCACATACGCCATTTGTCCTAATTTAAGGTCAAAAGAATGAAAGTTTTGTCACTGTCTCGGAATGGGGTGAAAGCCCACCACCTATCCACTCCATTTTCATTGAGGATTATAGAATGTCCAATAATTTTGTGAAATTCATCTGTTAGGGTCCAGAACTGCCACATACGCTATTCGGGCTAATTTGAAGTCAAAAGAATGAAAGTTTTGTCACTGTCTCAGAATGGGGTGAAAGCCCACCACCTATCCACTCCATTTTTCATGAGGATTCTAGAATGTCCAATAATTTTGTGAAATTCATCTGTTTGGGTCCTGAACTGCCATACACGCTATTTGGGCTAATTTGAGGTCAAAGGAATGAAAGTTTGGTCACTATCTCGGAATGGGGTGAAGGCCCACCTCTCCCCTCCATTTTTCATGAGGATTCTACAATGTTCAATAATTTTGTGAAATTGATCTTTTTGGGTCCCGAACTGCCACATACGCCATTTGGACTAATTTGAGGTCAAAAGAATGAAAGTTTTGTCACGGTCTCGGAATGTGGTGAAAAACCACCTATCCAGTCCTTTTTTCATGAGGATTACAGAATGTCTAATAATTATGTTAAATTCATCTGTTTGGGTACCGAATTGCCACATCACGATTTGGGCTTATTTCAGGTCAAAAGAATGAAAGTTTGGTCACTGTCTCGGAATGGGTTGAAAACCCACCTATCCTCTCCATTTTTCATCTATTTAGGTCCCGAACTGCCACATACACCATTTGGGCTAATTTGAGGTCGAAAGAATGAAAGTTTTGTCACTGTCTCGGAATGTGGTGAAAGCCCACCACCTATCCACTCTATTTTTCATGAGGATTCTAGAATGTCCAATAATTTTTTGAAATTCATCTGTTTAGGTCCACAACTGTCACTTACGCGATTTGGGCTAATTTGATGTCAAAAGAATGAAAGTTTTGTCACTGTCTCGGAATGGGGTGAAAGCCCACCACCTATCAACTCCATTTGTAATGAGCATTCTAGAATGTCCATTAATTTTGTGAAATTCATATGTTTGGTTCCCGAACTGCCACATACGCCATTTGGGCTAATTTGAGGTCAAAAGAATGAAAGTTTGGTCACTGTCTCGGAATGGGGTGAAAGTCCACCACCTATCTACTCCATTTTTCATGAGGATTCTAGAATGTCCATTAATTTTGTGAAATTCATCTGTTTGGGTCCCGAACTGCCACATACGCTATTTGGGCTAATTTGATGTCAAAAGAATGAAAGTTTTGTCACTGTCTCGGAATGGGGTGAAAGCCCACCACCTATCCACTCCATTTTTCAATAGGATTCTAGAATGTCCAATAATTTTGTGAAATTAATCTGTTTGGGTCCCGAACTACCACATACGCTATTTGGGCTAATTTGAGGTCAAAAGAATGAAAGTTTGGTCACTGTCTAGCAATGGGGTGAAAGCCCACCTATCCACTCTATTTTTCATGAGGATTCTAGAATGTCCAGTAATTTTTTGAAATTCATCAGTTTTGGTCCCGAACTGCCACATACGCGATTTGGGCTAATTTGAGGTCAAAAGAATGAAAGTTTTGTCACTGTCTCGGAATGGGGTGAAAATCCACCTATCCACTCCGCTTTTCATGAGGATTCTAGAATGTCCAATAATTTTGTTAAATTCATCTGTTTGGGTATCGATTTGCCATATCACGATTTGGGCTAATTTGAGCTCAAAAGAATGAACGTTTGGTCACTCTCTCGGAATGGGGTGAAAACCCACCTATCCACTTCATTCTTTATGAGGATTCTAGAATGTCCAATAATTTCGGTAAATTCATCTGTTTGGGTATCGGATTGCAACATACGCGATTTGGGCTAATTTGAGGTCAAAAGAATGAAAGTTTGGTCACTGTCTCGGAATGGGTTGAAAACCCACTTATCCACTCCATTTGTCATGAGGATTCTAGAATGTCTTATAATTTTGTTAAATTAATCTATTTGGGTCTCAAACTGCCACATACGCGATTTCGGCTCATCTGAAGTCAAAAGATTGAAAGTTTTGCCACTATCTCGGAATGCGGTGAAAACCCACCTATCCACTCCATTTTTCATGTGGATTCTAGAATGTCAAATAATTTAGTGAAATTCATCTGTTTGGGTCCCGAACTTCCACATACGCAATTTGGGGTATTTTGAGGTCAAAAGAATGAAAGTTTGGTCACTGTCTCGGAATGGGGTGAAGGCCAACCTATCCACTCTATTTTTCATAAGGATTCTAGAATGTCCAATAATTTTGTTAAACTCATCTGTTTGGGCACCATACTGCCACATCGCAATTTGGGCTAATTTGAGGTCAAAAGAATGAAAGTTTGGTCACTGTCTCAGAATGGGGTGAAAGCCCACCACCTATCCACTCCATTTTCATTGAGGATTCTATAATGTCCAATAATTTTGTGAAATTCATCTGTTTGGGTCCAGAACTGCCATATACCCTCATTGGGCTAATTTGAGGTCAAAAGAATGAAATTTTGGTCACTGTCTCGGAATGAGGTGAAAGGCCACCTATCCACTCTATTTTTCATGAGGATTCTAGAATGTCCAATGATTTTGTGAAATTTATCTGTTTGAGTCCCGACCTGCCACATAACGATTTGGGCTAATTTGAGGTCAAAAGAATGAAAGTTTGGTCACTGTCTCAGAATGGGGTGCAAGCCCACCACCTATGCACTCCATTTTTCATGAGGATTCTAGAATGTCCAATAATTTTGTGAAATTCATCTGTTTGGGTCCCGAACTGCCACATCACGATTTGGGCTAATTTGAGGTCAAAAGAATGAAAGTTTTGTCACTGTCTCAGAATGGGTTGAAAACCCACCTATCCACTCCATTTTACATGAGGATTCTAGAATTTCCAATAATTTTGTTAAATTCATCTGTTTGGGTACCGAACTGCCACATCACGATTTGGGCTAATTTCAGGTCAAAAGATGAACGTTTGGTCACTCTCTCGGAATGGGGTGAAAACCCACCTATCTAATCCATTTTTTATGAGGATTCTAGAATGTCCAATAATTTTGTGAAATTCATCTGTTTTGGTCCTGAACTGCCACTTACGCCATTTTGGCTAATTTTAGGTCAAAAGAAAGAAAGTTTTGTCACTGTCTCGGAATGGGGTGAAAGCCCACCACCTATCCACTCCATTTTTCATGAGGATTCTAGAATGTCCAATATTTTGGTGAAATTCTTCTGTTTGCGTCCCGAACTGTGACATACGCTATTTGGGCTAATTTGAGGTCAAAAGAATGAAAGTTTGATCGTTGTCTCAGAATGGGGTGAAAACCCACCTATCCACTCCATTTTTTATGAGGATTCTAGAATGACCAATAATTTTGTTAAATTCATCTGTTTGCGTCCCCAACTGCCACATACACGATTTGGGCTAATTTGGGGTCAAAAGAATGAAAGTTTGGTCACTGTCTCGGAATGGGTTGAAAACCCACCTATCCACTCCATTTTTCATGAGGATTCTAGAATGTCCAATAATTTTGAGAAATTCATCTGTTTAGGTCCCGAACTCCCACATACGCGATTTAGGCTAATTTGAGGTCAAAATAATGAAAGGTTTGTCACTGTCTCGGAATGGGGTGAAAGCCCACCACCTATCCATTCCATTTTTCATGAGGAATCTAGAATGTCAAATAATTTTGTGAAATTCTTCTGTTTGCGTCCCGAACTGTGACATACGCTATTTGGGCTAATTTGAGGTCTAAAGAATGAAAGTTTTGTCACTATCTCGGAATGGGGTGAAAGCCCACCTATCCACTCCGTTTTTCATGAGGATTCTAGAATGTCCAATAATTTTGTTAAATTCATCTGTTTGGGTATCGATTTGCCATATCACGATTTGGGCTAATTTGAGCTCAAAAGAATGAACGTTTGGTCACTCTCTCGGAATAGGGTGAAAACCCACCTATCCACTTCATTCTTCATGAGGATTCTAGAATATCCAATAATTTCGGTAAATTCATCTTTTTGGGTATCGGACTGCAACATACGCGATTTGGGCTAATTTGAGGTCAAAAGAATGAAAGTTTGGTCACTGTCTCGGAATGGGTTGAAAACCCACTTATCCACTCCATTTGTCATGAGGATTCTAGAATGTCTTATAATTTTGTTAAATTAATCTATTTGGGTCTCGAACTGCCACATACGTGATTTGGGCTCAATTGAAGTCAAAAGATTCAAAGTTTTGTCACTCTCTCGGAATGTGGTGAAAACCGACCTATCCACTCCATTTTTCATGTGGATTCTAGAATGTCAAATAATTTAGTGAAATTCATCTGTTTGGGTCACGAACTTCCACATACGCAATTTGGGGTAATTTGAGGTCAAAAGAATGAAAGTTTGGTCACTGTCTCGGAATGGGGTGAAGGCCAACCTATCCACTCTATTTTTCATAAGGATTCTAGAATGTCCAATAATTTTGTTAAACTCATCTGTTTGGGCACCATACTGCCACATCGCAATTTGGACTAATTTGAGGTCAAAAGAATGAAAGTTTGGTCACTGTCTCGGAATGGGGTGAAAGCCCACCACCTATCCACTCCATTTTCATTGAGGATTCTATAATGTCCAATAATTTTGTGAAATTCATCTGTTTGGGTCCCGAACTGCCATATACCCTCATTGGGCTAATTTGAGGTCAAAAGAATGAAATTTTGGTCACTGTCTCGGAATGAGGTGAAAGGCCACGTATCCACTCCATTTTTCATGAGGATTCTAGAATGTCCAATGATTTTGTGAAATTTATCTGTTTGAGTCCCGACCTGCCACACACGCGATTTGTTCTAATTTGAGGTCAAAAGAATGAAAGTTTGGTCACTGTCTCAGAATGGGGTGCAAGCCCACCACCTATGCACTCCATTTTTCATGAGGATTCTAGAATGCCCAATAATTTTGTGAAATTCATCTGTTTGGGTCCCGAACTGCCACATCACGATTTGGGATAATTTGAGGTCAAAAGAATGAAAGTTTTGTCACTGTCTCAGAATGGGTTGAAAACCCACCTATCCACTCCATTTTACATGAGGATTCTAGAATTTCCAATAATTTTGTTAAATTCATCTGTTTGGGTACCGAACTGCCACATCACGATTTGGGCTAATTTCAGGTCAAAAGATGAACGTTTGGTCACTCTCTCGGAATGGGGTGAAAACCCACCTATCCAATCCATTTTTTATGAGGATTCTAGAATGTCCAATAATTTTGTGAAATTCATCTGTTTTGGTCCTGAACTGCCACTTACGCCATTTTGGCTAATTTTAGGTCAAAAGAAAGAAAGTTTTGTCACTGTCTCGGAATGGGGTGAAAGCCCACCACCTATCCACTCCATTTTTCATGAGGATTCTAGAATGTCCAATATTTTGGTGAAATTCTTCTGTTTGCGTCCCGAACTGTGACATACGCTATTTGGGCTAATTTGAGGTCAAAAGAATGAAAGTTTGATCGTTGTCTCAGAATGGGGTGAAAACCCACCTATCCACTCCATTTTTTATGAGGATTCTAGAATGACCAATAATTTTGTTAAATTCATCTGTTTGCGTCCCCAACTGCCACATACACGATTTGGGCTAATTTGGGGTCAAAAGAATGAAAGTTTGGTCACTGTCTCGGAATGGGTTGAAAACCCACCTATCCACTCCATTTTTCATGAGGATTCTAGAATGTCCAATAATTTTGAGAAATTCATCTGTTTAGGTCCCGAACTCCCACATACGCGATTTAGGCTAATTTGAGGTCAAAATAATGAAAGGTTTGTCACTGTCTCGGAATAGGGTGAAAGCCCACCACCTATCCATTCCATTTTTCATGAGGAATCTAGAATGTCAAATAATTTTGTGAAATTCTTCTGTTTGCGTCCCGAACTGTGACATACGCTATTTGGGCTAATTTGTGGTCAAAAGAATGAAAGTTTGGTCCCTGTCTCGGAATGGGTTGAAAACCCACCTATCCACTCCATTTTTCATGAGGATTCTAGAATGTTTAATAATTTTGAGAAATTCATCTGTTTAGGTCCCGAACTCCCACATACGCGATTTATGCTAATTTGAGGTCAAAATAACGAAAGGTTTGTCACTGTCTCGGAATAGGGTGAAAACCCACCACCTATCCACTCCATTTTTCATGAGGATTCTAGAATGTCCAATAATTTGGTGAAATTCTTCTGTTTGCGTCCCGAACTACCACATACGCTATTTGGGCTAATTTGAGGTCTAAAGAATGAAAGTTTTGTCACTATCTCGGAATGGGGTGAAAGCCCACCTATCCACTCCGTTTTTCATGAGGATTCTAGAATGTCCAATAATTTTGTTAAATTCATCTGTTTGGGTATCGATTTGCCATATCACGATTTGGGCTAATTTGAGCTCAAAAGAATGAACGTTTGGTCACTCTCTCGGAATGGGGTGAAAACCCACCTATCCACTTCATTCTTCATGAGGATTCTAGAATGTCCAATAATTTCGGTAAATTCATCTTTTTGGGTATCGGACTGCAACATACGCGATTTGGGCTAATTTGAGGTCAAAAGAATGAAAGTTTGGTCACTGTCTCGGAATGGGTTGAAAACCCACTTATCCACTCCATTTGTCATGAGGATTCTAGAATGTCTTATAATTTTGTTAAATTCATCTGTTTGGGTCACGAACTTCCACATACGCAATTTGGGGTAGTTTGAGGTCAAAAGAATGAAAGTTTGGTCACTGTCTCGGAATGGGGTGAAGGCCAACCTATCCACTCTATTTTTCATAAGGATTCTAGACTGTCCAATAATTTTGTTAAACTCATCTGTTTGGGCACCATACTGCCACATCGCAATTTGGACTAATTTGAGGTCAAAAGAATGAAAGTTTGGTCACTGTCTCGGAATGGGGTGAAAGCCCACCACCTATCCACTCCATTTTCATTGAGGATTCTATAATGTCCAATAATTTTGTGAAATTCATCTGTTTGGGTCCCGAACTGCCATATACCCTCATTGGGCTAATTTGAGGTCAAAAGAATGAAATTTTGGTCACTGTCTCGGAATGAGGTGAATGGCCACGTATCCACTCCATTTTTCATGAGGATTCTAGAATGTCCAATGATTTTGTGAAATTTATCTGTTTGAGTCCCGACCTGCCACATACGCGATTTGTTCTAATTTGAGGTCAAAAGAATGAAAGTTTGGTTACTGTCTCAGAATGGGGTGCAAGCCCACCACCTATCCACTCCATTTTTCATGAGGATTCTAGAATGTCCAATAATTTTGTGAAATTCATCTGTTTGGGTCCTGAACTGCCACATCACGATTTGGGCTAATTTGAGGTCAAAAGAATGAAAGTTTTGTCACTGTCTCAGAATGGGTTGAAAACCCACCTATCCACTCCATTTTTCATGAGAATTCTAGAATTTCCAATAATTTTGTTAAATTCATCTGTTTGGGTACCGAACTGCCACATCACGATTTGGGCTAATTTCAGGTCAAAAGATGAATGTTTGGTCACTCTCTCGGAATGGGGTGAAAACCCACCTATCCACTCCATTTTTCATGAGGATTCTAGAATGTCCAATAATTTTGAGAAATTCATCTGTTTAGGTCCCGAACTTCCACATACGCGATTTAGGCTAATTTGAGGTCAAAATAATGAAAGGTTTGTCACTGTCTCGGAATGGGGTGAAAGCCCACCACCTATCCACTCCATTTTTCATGAGGATTCTAGAATGTCCAATAATTTTGTGAAATTCTTCTGTTTGCGTCCCGAACTGCCACATACGCGATTTGGGCTAATTTGAGGTCTAAAGAATGAAAATTTTGTCACTGTCTCGGAATGAGGTGAAAACCCACCTATCCACTCTGTTTTTCATGAGGATTCTAGAATGTCCATTAATTTTGTTAAATTCATCTGTTTGGGATCCGAACTACCACATACGCGATTTAGGCTAATTTGAGGTCAAAATAATGAAAGTTTTGACACTGTCTCGGAATGGGGTGAAAACCCACCTATCTACTCCATTTTACATGAGGATTTTATAATGTCCAATAGTTTATTTAAATTCATCTGTTTGGGTTCCGAACTGCCACATCACGATTTGGGCTAATTTGAGGTCAAAAGAATGAAAGTTTTGTCACTGTCTCAGAATGGGTTGAAAACCCACCTATCCACTCCATTTTTCATGAGAATTCTAGAATTTCCAATAATTTTGTTAAATTCATCTGTTTGGGTACCGAACTGCCACATCACGATTTGGGCTAATTTTAGGTCAAAAGATGAATGTTTGGTCACTCTCTCGGAATGGGGTGAAAACCCACCTATCCACTCCATTTTTCATGAGGATTTTAGAATGTCCAATAATTTTGTGAAACTCATCTGTTTTGGTCCTGAACTGCCACTTACGCCATTTGGGCTAATTTTAGGTCAAAAGAAAGAAAGTTTTGTCACTGTCTCGGAATGGGGTGAAAGCCCACCACCTATCCACTCCATTTTTCATGAGGATTCTAGAATGTCCAATAATTTGGTGAAATTCTTCTGTTTGCGTCCCGAACTGTGACATACGCTATTTGGGCTAATTTGAGGTCAAAAGAATGAAAGTTTGATCGTTGTCTCAGAATGGGGTGAAAACCCACCTATCCACGCCATTTTTTATGAGGATTCTAGAATGACCAATAATTTTGTTAAATTCATCTGTGTGCGTCCCCAACTGCCACATACACGATTTGGGCTAATTTGGGGTCCAAAGAATGAAAGTTTGGTCACTGTCTCGGAATGGGTTGAAAACCCACCTATCCACTCCATTTTTCATGAGGATTCTAGAATGTCCAATAATTTTGAGAAATTCATCTGTTTAGGTCCCGAACTTCCACATACGAGATTTAGGCTAATTTGAGGTCAAAATAATGAAAGGTTTGTCACTGTCTCGGAATGGGGTGAAAGCCCACCACCTATCCACTCCATTTTTCATGAGGATTCTAGAATGTCCAATAATTTTGTGAAATTCTTCTGTTTGCGTCCCGAACTGCCACATACGCGATTTGGGCTAATTTGAGGTCTAAAGAATGAAAATTTTGTCACTGTCTCGGAATGAGGTGAAAACCCACCTATCCACTCTGTTTTTCATGAGGATTCTAGAATGTCCATTAATTTTGTTAAATTCATCTGTTTGGGATCCGAACTACCACATACGCGATTTAGGCTAATTTGAGGTCAAAATAATGAAAGTTTTGTCACTGTCTCGGAATGGGGTGAAAACCAACCTATCTACTCCATTTTACATGAGGATTTTATAATGTCCAATAGTTTATTTAAATTCATCTGTTTGGGTCCCGAACTGCCACATCACGATTTGGGCTAATTTGAGGTCAAAAGAATGAAAGTTTTGTCACTGTCTCAGAATGGGTTGAAAACCCACCTATCAACTCCATTTTTCATGAGGATTCTAGAATTTCCAATAATTTTGTTAAATTCATCTGTTTGGGTACCAAACTGCCACATCACGATTTGGGCTAATTTCAGGTCAAAAGATGAATGTTTGGTCACTCTCTCGGAATGGGGTGAAAACCCACCTATCCACTCCATTTTTCATGAGGATTTTAGAATGTCCAATAATTTTGTGAAGCTCATCTGTTTTGGTCCTGAACTGCCACTTACGCCATTTGGGCTAATTTTAGGTCAAAAGAAAGAAAGTTTTGTCACTGTCTCGGAATGGGGTGAAAGCCCACCACCTATCCACTCCATTTTTCATGAGGATTCTAGAATGTCCAATAATTTGGTGAAATTCTTCTGTTTGCGTCCCGAACTGTGACATACGCTATTTGGGCTAATTTGAGGTCAAAAGAATGAAAGTTTGATCGTTGTCTCAGAATGGGGTGAAAACCCACCTATCCACGCCATTTTTTATGAGGATTCTAGAATGACCAATAATTTTGTTAAATTCATCTGTGTGCGTCCCCGACTGCCACATACACGATTTGGGCTAATTTGGGGTCCAAAGAATGAAAGTTTGGTCACTGTCTCGGAATGGGTTGAAAACCCACCTATCCACTCCATTTTTCATGAGGATTCTAGAATGTCCAATAATTTTGAGAAATTCATCTGTTTAGGTCCCGAACTTCCACATACGCGATTTAGGCTGATTTGAGGTCAAAATAATGAAAGGTTTGTCACTGTCTCGGAATGGGGTGAAAGCCCACCACCTATCAACTCCATTTTTCATGAGGATTCTAGAATGTCCAATAATTTTGTGAAATTCTTCTGTTTGCGTCCCGAACTGCCACATACGCGATTTGGGCTAATTTGAGGTCTAAAGAATGAAAATTTTGTCACTGTCTCGGAATGAGGTGAAAACCCACCTATCCACTCTGTTTTTCATGAGGATTCTAGAATGTCCATTAATTTTGTTAAATTCATCTGTTTGGGATCCGAACTACCACATACGCGATTTAGGCTAATTTGAGGTCAAAATAATGAAAGTTTTGTCACTGTCTCGGAATGGGGTGAAAACCCACCTATCGACTCCATTTTACATGAGGATTTTATAATGTCCAATAGTTTATTTACATGAGGATTCTAGAATATCCAACAATTTTGAGAAATTCTTCTGTTTGGGCCCCGAACTGCCACATACGCCATTTGGGCTAATTTGTGTCCAAAAGAATCAATGTTTGGTCACTGTCTCGGAATGTGGTGAAAACCCACCACCTATCCACTCCATTTTTCATGAGGATTCTAGAATTACCAATAATTTTGTGAAATTCATCTGTTTGGGTCCCGAACTGCCACATACCCAATTTGGGCTAATTTGAGGTCTAAAGAATGAAAGTTTTGTCACTATCTCGGAATGGGGTGAAAGCCCACCTATCCACTCCGTTTTTCATGAGGATTCTAGAATGTCCAATAATTTTGTGAAATTCATCTGTTTGGGTCCCGAACTGCCACATACGCTATTTGGGCTAATTTGAGGTCAAAAGAATGAAAGTTTGGTCACTGTCTGGGAATGGGGTGAAAGCCCACCTATCCACTCCATTTTTCTCGAGGATTCTAGAATGTCCAATAATTTTGCTAAATTTACTGTTTGGGAACCGAACTGCCACATCGCAATTTGGGCTTATTTGAGGTCAAAAGAATGAAAGTTGGGTCACTGTCTCGGAATTTATTGACAACCCAACTATCCACTCCATTTTTCATGAGGATTTTATAACGTCCAATAATTTTGTTAAATTCATCTGTTTGGGTACCGAACTGCCACATCGCAATTTGGGCTAATTTGATGTCAAAAGAATGAAAGTTTGGTCACTGTCTTGGAATAGGGTGAAACCCCACCACCTATCCTCTCCATTTTTTATGAGAATTCTAGAATGTCCAACAATTTTGTGAAATTCATCTGTTTGGGCCCCGAACTGCCACGTACGCCATTTGGGCTAAGTTGAGGTCAAAAGAATGAAACTTTTGTCACTGTCTCGGAATGGGGTGAAAACCCACCACCTATCCACTCCATTTTTCAGGAGGATTCTATAATGTCCAATAATTTTGTGAAATTCATCTGTTTGGGTCCCGAACTGCCACATACGCGATTTGGGCAAATTTGAGGTCAAAGGAATGAAAGTTTTGTCACTCTCTCGGAATGGGGTGAAAACCCACCTATCCACTCCATTTTTCATGATGATTCTAGAATGTCAAATAATTTTGTTAAATTCATCTGTTTGTGTATCAAACTGCTACATCGCGATTTGGGCTTGTTTGAGGTTAAAAGAATGAAAGTTTGGTCACTGTCTCGGAATGGGTTGAAAACCCAACTATCCACTCCATTTTTCATGAGGATTTTATACTGTCCTATAATTTTGTTAAATACATCTGTTTAGGTCCCGAACTGCCACATACGCCATTTGGACTAATTTGAGGTCAAAAGAATGAAAGTTTTGTCACTGTCTCAGAATGGGGTGAAAGCCCACCACCTATCCACTCCATTTTTCATGAGGATTCTAGAATGTCCAATAATTTTGTGAAATTCATCTGTTTGGGTCCCGAATTGCCACATACGCTATTTGGGCTAATTTGAGGTCAATCGAATGAAAGTTTGGTCACTGTCTCTGAATGGGGTGAAAGCCCACCTATTCACTCCATTTTTCATGAGGATTCTAGAATGTCCAATAATTTTGTGAAATTCATCGATTTGGGTCCCGAACTGCCACATTCACGATTTTGGCTAATTTGAGGTCAAAAGAATGAAAGTTTGGTCACTGTCTCGGAATGGGGTGAAACCCCACCACATATCCACTCCATTTTTTATGAGGATTCTAGAATGTCCAACCATTTTGTGAAATTCACCTGTTTGGGCCCCGAACTGCCACATACGCCATTTGGGCTAATTTGAGTTCAAAAGAATGAAAGTTTGGTCACTGTCTCGGAATGGGGTGAAAACCCACCACCTATCCACTTTATTTTCATTGAGGATTCTAGAATGTCCAATAATTTTGTGAAATTCATCTGTTTGGGTCCCGAACTGCCACATACGCGATTTGGGCTAATTTGATGTCAAAAGAATGAAAGTTTTGTCACTGTCTCGGAATGGGGTGAAAACCCACCTATCCACTCCGTTTTTCATGATGATTCTAGAATGTCCAATAATTTTGTTAAATTCATCTGTTTGTATACCGAACTGCCACATTGCGATTTGGGCTTGTTTGAGGTTAAAAGAATGAAAGTTTGGTCACTGTCTCGGAATGGGTTGAAAACCCAACTATCCACTCCATTTTTCATGAGGATTTTATACTGTCCTATAATTTTGTTAAATACATCTGTTTAGGTCCCGAACTGCCACATACGCCATTTGGACTAATTTGAGGTCAAAAGAATGAAAGTTTTGTCACTGTCTCAGAATGGGGTGAAAGCCCACCACCTATCCACTCCATTTTTCATGAGGATTCTAGAATGTCCAATAATTTTGTGAAATTCATCTGTTTGGGTCCCGAATTGCCACATACGCTATTTGGGCTAATTTGAGGTCAATCGAATGAAAGTTTGGTCACTGTCTCAGAATGGGGTGAAAGCCCACCTATTCACTCCATTTTTCATGAGGATTCTAGAATGTCCAATAATTTTGTGAAATTCATCGATTTGGGTCCCGAACTGCCACATTCACGATTTTGGCTAATTTGAGGTCAAAAGAATGAAAGTTTGGTCACTGTCTCGGAATGGGGTGAAAGCCCACCACCAATCCACTCCATTTTTCATGAGGATTCTATAATGTCCAATAATTTTGTGAAATTCATCACTTTGGGTCCCGAACAGCCACATACGCTATTTGGGCTAATTTGAGGTCAAAAGAATGAAAGTTTTGTCATGTCTCGGAATGGGGCGAAAGCCCACCACCTATCCACTCCATTTTTCATGAGGATTCTAGAATGTTTAATAATTTTGTGAAATTCATCTGTTTGGGTCCCGAACTGCCACATACGTGATTTGGGCTAATTTGAGGTCAAAAGAATGAAAGTTTGGTCACTGTCTCGGAATGGGGTGAAAGCCCACCTAACCACTCCATTTTTCTCGAGGATTCTAGAATGTCCAATAATTTTGTGAAATTCATATGTTTGGGTCCCGAACTGCCACATTCGCGATTTGGGCTAATTTGAGGTCAAAAGAATGAAAGTTTGGTCACTGTCTCGGAATGGTGTGAAAACCCGCCTACCCACTCCATTTTACATGAGGATTCTAGAATGTAAAATAATTTGGTGAAATTCATCTGTTTGGGTCCCCAACTGCCACATACGCGATTTGGACTAATTTGAGGTCAAAAAAATGAAAGTTTGGTCACTGTCTCGTAATAGGGTGAAAACCCACCTATCCACTCCATTTTTCATGATGATTCTAGAATGTATAATAATTTTGTTAAATTCATCTGTTTGAGTCCCGAACAGCAACATACGCGATTTGGGCTAATTTGAGGTCAAAAGAATGAAAGTTTGGTCACTGTCTCGGAATGGGGTGAAAACCCACCTATCCACTCCTTTTTTTATGAGGATTCTAGAATATATAATAATTTTGTAAAATTCATCTGTTTGGGTCCCGAACTGCCACATACGTGATTTGGGATAATTTGAGGTCAAAAGAATGAAAGTTTGGTCACTGTCTCGGAATGGGGTGAAAACCCACCTATCCACTCCTTTTTTTATGAGGATTGTAGAATATATAATAATTTTGAAAAATTCATCTGTTTGGGTCCCGAACTGTAACATACGCGATTTGGGCTAATTTGAGGTCAAAAGAATGAAAGTTTGGTCACTGTCTCGGAATGGGGTGAAAACCCACCTATCCTCTCCTTTTTTCATGAGGATTCTAGAATATATAATAATTTTGTGAAATTCATCTGTTTGGGTCCCGAACTACATCATACGCGATTTGGGCTAATTTGAGGTCAAAAGATGAAAGTTTGGTCACTATCTCGGAATGGGGTGAAAACCCACCTATCCACTCCATTTTTCATGAGGATTCTAGAATGTCCAATAGTTTTGTGAAATTCATCTGTTTGGGTCCCCAACTGACACATACGCGATTTGGGCTAATTTGAGGTCAAAAGAATGAAAGTTTGGTCACTGTCTCGGAATGGGGTGAAAACCCACCTATCCACTCCATTTTTCATGAGGATTCTAGAATGTATAATAATTTTGTGAAATTCATCTGTTTGAGTCCCGAACTGCAACATACGCGATTTGGGCTAATTTGAGGTCAAAAGAATGAAAGTTTGGTCACTGTCTCGGAATGGGGTGAAAACCCACCTATCCACTCCATTTTTCATGAGGATTCTAGAATGTCCAATAACTTTGTGAAATTCATCTGTTTAGGTCCCCAACTGCCACATACTAGATTTGGGCTAATTTGAGGTCAAAAGAATGAAAGTTTGGTCACTGTCTCGGAATGGGGTGAAAACCCACCTATCCACTCCATTTTCCATGAGGATTCTAGAATTTATAATAATTTAGTGAAATTCATCTGTTTGGGTCCCGAATTGCAACCTACGCGATTTGGGCTAATTTGAGGTCAAAAGAATGAAAGTTTGGTCACTGTCTCGGAATGGGGTGAAAACCCACCTATCCTCTCTTTTTTTCATGAGGATTCAAGAATATATAATATTTTTGTGAAATTCATCTGTTTGGGTCCCGAACTGCAACATACGCGATTTGGGCTAATTTGTGGTCAAAAGAATGAAAGTTTGGTCACTATCTCGGAATGGGGTGAAAACCCACCTATCCACTCCATTTTACATGAGGATTCTAGAATGTATAATAATTTTGTGAAATTCATCTGTTTGAGTCCCGAACTGCAACATACGCGATTTGGGCTAATTTGAGGTCAAAAGAATGAAAGTTTGGTCACTGTCTCGGAATGGGGTGAAAACCCGCCTATCCACTCCATTTTACATGAGGATTCTAGAATGTAAAATAATTTGGTGAAATTCATCTGTTTGGGTCCCCAACTGCCACATACGCGATTTGGGCTAATTTGAGGTCAAAAAAATGAAAGTTTTACGTCACTGTCTCGTAATAGGGTGAAAACCCTCCTATCCACTCCATTTTTCATGAGGATTCTAGAATGTATAATAATTTTGTTAAATTCATCTGTTTGAGTCTCGAACAGCAACATACACGATTTGGGCTAATATGAGGTCAAAAGAATGAAAGTTTGGTCACTGTCTCGGAATGGGGTGAAAACCCACCTATCCACTCCTTTTTTTATGAGGATTCTAGAATATATAATAATTTTGTAAAATTCATCTGTTTGGGTCCCGAACTGCCACATACGCGATTTGGGATAATTTGAGGTCAAAAGAATGAAAGTTTGGTCACTGTCTCGGAATGGGGTGAGAACGAACCTATCCACTCCGTTTTTTATGAGGATTCTAGAATGTCCAATAATTTTGTTAAATTCATCTGTTTGGGTACTAAAATGCCACATCGCGATTTGGGCTTATTTGAAGTCAAAAGAATGAAAGTTTGGTCACAGTCTCGGAATGGGGTGAAAGCCCACCTATCCACTCCATTTTTCTCGAGGATTCTAGAATGTCCAAAAATTTTTTGAAATTCATCTGTTTGGGTCCCGAACTGCAACATACGCGATTTGGGCTAATTTGAGGTCAAAAGAATGAAAGTTTTGTCACTGTCTCAGAATGGGGTGAAAACCCACCTATCCACTCTGCTTTTCATGAGGATTCTAGAATGTCCAATAATTTTGTTAAATTCATCTGTTTGGGTACCGATTTGCCAAATCACGATTTGGGCTAAATTGAGGTCAAAAGAATGAAAGTTTGGTCACTGTCTCGGAATGGGTTTTAAACCCAACTATCCACTCCATTTTTCATGAGGATTTTATAATGTCCAATAATTTTGTTAAATTCATCTGTTTGGGTACCGAACTGCCACATCGCAATTTGTGCTAATTTGATGTCAAAAGAATAAAAGTTTGGTCACTTTCTTGGAATGGGGTGAAACCCCACCACATATCCACTCCATTTTTTATGAGGATTCTAGAATGTCCAACCATTTTGTGAAATTCACCTGTTTGGGCCCCGAACTGCCACATACGCCATTTGGGCTAATTTGAGTTCAAAAGAATGAAAGTTTGGTCACTGTCTCGGAATGGGGTGAAAACCCACCACCTATCCACTTTATTTTCATTGAGGATTCTAGAATGTCCAATAATTTTGTGAAATTCATCTGTTTGGGTCCCGAACTGCCACATACGCGATTTGGGCTAATTTGATGTCAAAAGAATGAAAGTTTTGTCACTGTCTTGGAATGGGGTGAAAACCCACCTATCCACTCCGTTTTTCATGATGATTCTAGAATGTCCAATAATTTTGTTAAATTCATCTGTTTGTGTACCGAACTGCCACATTGCGATTTGGGCTTGTTTGAGGTTAAAAGAATGAAAGTTTGGTCACTGTCTCGGAATGGGTTGAAAACCCAACTATCCACTCCATTTTTCATGAGGATTTTATACTGTCCTATAATTTTGTTAAATACATCTGTTTAGGTCCCGAACTGCCACATACGCCATTTGGACTAATTTGAGGTCAAAAGAATGAAAGTTTTGTCACTGTCTCAGAATGGGGTGAAAGCCCACCACCTATCCACTCCATTTTTCATGAGGATTCTAGAATGTCCAATAATTTTGTGAAATTCATCTGTTTGGGTCCCGAATTGCCACATACGCTATTTGGGCTAATTTGAGGTCAATCGAATGAAAGTTTGGTCACTGTCTCAGAATGGGGTGAAAGCCCACCTATTCACTCCATTTTTCATGAGGATTCTAGAATGTCCAATAATTTTGTGAAATTCATCGATTTGGGTCCCGAACTGCCACATTCACGATTTTGGCTAATTTGAGGTCAAAAGAATGAAAGTTTGGTCACTGTCTCGGAATAGGGTGAAAGCCCACCACCAATCCACTCCATTTTTCATGAGGATTCTATAATGTCCAATAATTTTGTGAAATTCATCACTTTGGGTCCCGAACAGCCACATACACTATTTGGGCTAATTTGAGGTCAAAAGAATGAAAGTTTTGTCATGTCTCGGAATGGGGCGAAAGCCCACCACCTATCCACTCCATTTTTCATGAGGATTCTAGAATGTTTAATAATTTTGTGAAATTCATCTGTTTGGGTCCCGAACTGCCACATACGTGATTTGGGCTAATTTGAGGTCAAAAGAATGAAAGTTTGGTCACTGTCTCGGAATGGGGTGAAAGCCCACCTAACCACTCCATTTTTCTCGAGGATTCTAGAATGTCCAATAATTTTGTGAAATTCATATGTTTGGGTCCCAAACTGCCACATTCGCGATTTGGACTAATTTGAGGTCAAAAGAATGAAAGTTTTGTCACTGTCTCGGAATGGGGTGAGAACGAACCTATCCACTCCGTTTTTTATGAGGATTCTAGAATGTCCAATAATTTTGTTAAATTCATCTGTTTGGGTACTAAACTGCCACATCGCGATTTGGGCTTATTTGAAGTCAAAAGAATGAAAGTTTGGTCACAGTCTCGGAATGGGGTGAAAGCCCACCTATCCACTCCATTTTTCTCGAGGATTCTAGAATGTCCAATAATTTTGTGAAATTCATCTGTTTGGGTCCCGAACTGCAACATACGCGATTTGGGCTAATTTGAGGTCAAAAGAATGAAAGTTTTGTCACTGTCTCAGAATGGGGTGAAAACCCACCTATCCACTCTGCTTTTCATGAGGATTCTAGAATGTCCAATAATTTTGTTAAATTCATCTGTTTGGGTACCGATTTGCCAAATCACGATTTGGGCTAATTTGAGGTCAAAAGAATGAACGTTTGGACAATCTCTCGGAATGGGTTGAAAACCCACCTATCCACTTTATTTTTCATGGGATTCTAGAATGACCAATAATTTATTAAATTCATCTGTTTGGGTACCGGACTGCAACATACGCGATTTGGGCTAATTTGAGGTCAAAAGAATGAATGTTTGGTCACTGTCTCAGAATGGGGTGAAAGCCCACCACCAATCCACTCCATTTTTCATGAGGATTCTAAAATGTCCAATAATTTTGTGAAATTCATCTGTTTGGGTCCCGACCTACCACATACGCTATTTGGGCTAATTTGAGGTCAAAAGAATGAAAGTTTGGTCACTGTCTCGGAATGGGTAAAAGCCCACCTATCCACTCCATTTTTCTCGAGGATTTTAGAATGTCCAATAATTTTGTGAAATTCATATGTTTGGGTCCCAAACTGCAACATACGTGATTTGGACTAATTTGAGGTCAAAAGAATGAAAGTTTTGTCACAGTCTCGGAATGGGGTGAAAACCCACCTATCCACTCCGTTTTTCCTGAGGATTATAGAATGTCCAATAATTTTGTTAAATTCATCTGTTTGGGTACCGAACTGCCACATCGCGATTTGGGCTTATTTGAGGTAAAAAGAATGAAAGTTTGGTCAATGTCTCGGAATGGGGTGAAAGCACACCTATCCACTCCATTTTTCATGAGCATTCTAGAATGTCCAATAATTTTGTGAAATTCATCTGTTTGGGTCCCGAACTGCAATATACGCGATTCGGGCTAATTTGAGGTCAAAAGAATGAAAGTTTTGTCACTGTCTCGGAATGGGGTGACAACCCACCTATCCACTCCGTTTTTCATGAGGATTCGAGAATGTCCAATAATTTTGTTAAATTCATCTGTTTGGGTACCGATTGGCCACATCACGATTTGGGCTAATTTGAGGTCAAAAGAATGAACGTTTGCTCACTCTCTCGGAATGGGGTGAAAACCCACCTATCCACTTTATTTTTCATGAGGATTCGAGAATGTCCAATAATTTTGTTAAATTCATATGTTTGGGTACCGGACTGCAACATACGCGATTTGGGCTAATTTGGGGTCAAAAGAATGAAAGTTTGGTCACTGTCTCGGAATGGGTTGAAAACCCACCAATCCACTCCGTTTTTCATGAGGATTCTAGAATGTCCAATAATTTTGTGAAATTCATCTGTTTAGGTCCCGAACTGCCACATACGCGATTTAGGCTAATTTGAGGTCAAAATAATGAAAGTTTTGTCAGTGTCTCGAAATGCGGTGAAAGTCCACCACCTATCCACTCCATTTTTCATGCGGATTCTAAAATGTCCAATAATTTTGTGAAATTCATTTGTTTGGGTTCCGAACTGCCACATACACTATTTGGGCTAATTTGAGGTCAAAAGAATGAAAGTTTGGTCATAGTCTCGGAATGGGGTTAAAGCCCACCTATCCACTCCATTTTTCTCGAGGATTCTAGAATGTGGAATAATTTTGTGAAATTCATATGTTTTGGTCCCGAACTCTCACATACGCGATTTGGGCTAATTTGAGGTCAAAAGAATGAAAGTTTAGTCACTGTCTCGGAATGGGGTGAAAACCCACCTATCCACTCCTTTTTTCATGAGAATTCTAGAATGTCCAATAATTTTGTTAAATTCATCTATTTGGGTACCGAACTGCCACATCGCGATTTGGGCTTATTTGAGGTCAAAAGAATGAAAGTTTGGTTACTGTCTTGGAATGGGTTGAAAACCCAACTATCCACTCCATTTTTCATGAGGATTTTATAATGTCCTATAATTTTGTTAAATTCATTTGTTTAGGTCCCGAACTGCCACATACGCCATTTGGACTAATTTGAGGTCAAAAGATTGAAAGTTTGGTCACTGTCTCGGAATGGGGTGAAAGCCCACCTATCCACTCCATTTTTCATGAGCATTCTAGAATGTCCAATAATTTTGTGAAATTCATCTGTTTGGGTCCCGAACTGCCACATTCGCGATTTGGACAAATTGGAGGTCAAAAGAATGAAAGTTTTGTCACTGTCTCGGAATGGGGTGAGAACCAACCTATCCACTCCGTTTTTCATGAGGATTCTAGAATGTCCAATAATTTTGTTAAATTCATCTGTTTGGGTACCGAACTGCCACATCGCGATTTGGGCTTATTTGAGGTCAAAAGAATGAAAGTTTGGTCACAGTCTCGGAATGGGGTGAAAGCCCACCTATCAACTCCATTTTTCTCGAGGATTCTAGAATGTCCTATAATTTTGTGAAATTCATTTGTTTGGGTCCCGAACTGCAACATACGCGATTTGGGCTAATTTGAGGTCAAAAGAATGAAAGTTTTTTCACTGTCTCGGAATGGGGTGAAAACCCACCTATCCACTCCGCTTTTCATGAGGATTCTTGAATGTCCAATAATTTTGTTAAATTCATCTGTTTGGGTACCTATTTGCCACATCACGATTTGGGCAAATTTGAGGTCAAAAGAATGAACGTTTGGTCACTCTCTCTGAATGGGTTGAAAACCCACCTATCCACTTTATTTTTCATGAGGATTATAGAATGTCCAAAATTTTGTTAAATTCATCTGTTTGGGTACCGAACTGCCTCATCGCGATTTGGGCTTATTTGAGGTCAAAAGAATGAAAGTTTGGTCACTGTCTCGGAATGGGGTGACAACCCACCTATCCACTCCGTTTTTCATGAGGATTCAAGAATGTCCAATAATTTTGTTAAATTCATCTGTTTGGGTACCGATTGGCCACATAACGATTTGGGCTAATTTGAGGTCAAAAGAATGAACGTTTGGTCACTCACTCGGAATAGGGTGAAAACCCACCTATCCACTTTATTTTTCATGAGGATTCGAGAATGTCCAATAATTTTGTTAAATTCATATGTTTGGGTACCGGACTGCAACATACGCGATTTGGGCTAATTTGGGGTCAAAAGAATAAAAGTTTGGTCACTGTCTCGGAATGGGTTGAAAACCCACCTATCCACTCCGTTTTTCATAAGGATTCTAGAATGTCCAATAATTTTGTGAAATTCATCTGTTTAGGTCCCGAACTGCCACATACGCGATTTAGGCTAATTTGAGGTCAAAATAATGAAAGTTTTGTCAGTGTCTCGGAATGCGGTGAAAGTCCACCACCTATCCACTCCCTTTTTCATGAGGATTATAGAATTTCCAATAATTTTGTGAAATTCATCTGTTTGGGTTCCGAACTGCCACATACACTATTTCGGCTAATTTGAGGTCAAAATAATGAAAGTTTGGTCATAGTCTCGTAATGGGGTTAAAGCCCACCTATCCACTCCATTTTTCTCGAGGATTCTAGAATGTGCAATAATTTTGTGAAATTCATCTGTTTGGGTCCCGAACTGCCACATACGCGATTTGGGCTAATTTGAGGTCAAAAGAATGAAAGTTTAGTCACTGTCTCGGAATGGGGTGAAAACCCTCCTATCCACTCCGTTTTTCATGAGAATTCTAGAATGTCCAATAATTTTGTTAAATTCATCTGTTTGGGTACCGAACTGCCACATCGCGATTTGGGCTTATTTGAGGTCAAAAGATTGAAAGTTTGGTCACTCTCTCGGAATGGGGTGAAAGCCCACCACCTATCCACTCCATTTTTCTTGAGGATTATAGAATGTCCAATAATTTTGTGAAATTCATATGTTTGGGTCCCAAAGTGCCACATTCGCGATTTGGACTAATTGGAGGTCAAAAGAATGAAAGTTTTGTCACTGTCTCGGAATGGGGTGAGAACCAACCTATCCACTCCGTTTTTCATGAGGATTCTAGAATGTCCAATAATTTTGTTAAATTCTTCTGTTTGGGTACCGAACTGCCACATCGCGATTTGGGTTTATTTGAGGTCAAAAGAATGAAAGTATGGTCACAATCTCGGAATGGGGTGAAAGCCCACCTATCAACTCCATTTTTCTCGAGGAATCTAGAATGTCCTATAATTTTGTGAAATTCATCTGTTTGGGTCCCGAACTGAAACATACGCGATTTGGGCTAATTTGAGGTCAAAAGAATGAAAGTTTTGTCACTGTCTCGGAATGGGGTGAAAACCCACCAATCCACTCCGCTTTTCATGAGGATTCTTGAATGTCCAATAATTTTGTTAAATTCATCTGTTTGGGTACCAATTTGTCACATCACGATTTGGGCATATTTGAGGTCAAAAGAATGAACGTTTGGTCACTCTCTCTGAATGGGTTGAAAACCCACCTATCCACATTATTTTTCATGAGGATTCTAGAATGTCCAATAATTTTCTTAAATTCATCTGTTTGGGTACCGGACTGCAACATACGCGATTTGGGCTAATTTGAGGTCAAAAGAATGAATGTTTGGTCACTGTCTCAGAATGGGGTGAAAGACCACCACCTATCCACTCCATTTTTCATGAGGATTTTAGAATGTCCAATAATTTTGTGAAATTCATCTGTTTGGGTCCCGAACTGCCACATACGCAATTTGGTCTAATTTGAGGTCAAAAGAATGAAAGTTTGGTGACTATCTCAGAATGGGGTGAAAGCCCACCTATCCACTCCATTTTTCTCGAGGATTTTAGAATGTCCAATAATTTTGTGAAATTCATATGTTTGGGTCCCAAATTGCCACATACGTGATTTGGACTAATTTAAGGTCAAAAGAATGAAAGTTTGGTCACTGTCTCGGAATGGGGTGAAAGCCCACCTATCCTCTCCATTTTTCATGAGCATTCTAGAATGTCCAGTAATTTTGTGAAATTCATCTGTTTGGGTCCCGAACTGCAACATACGCGATTCGGGCTAATTTGAGGTCAAAAGAATGAAAGTTTTGTCACTGTCTCGGAATGGGGTGACAACCCACCTATCCACTCCTTTTTTCATGATGATTCTAGAATGCCCAATAATTTTGTTAAATTCATCTGTTTGGGTACCAATTGGCCACATCACGATTTGGGCTAATTTGAGGTCAAAAGAATGAACGTTTGGTCACTCACTCGGAATAGGGTGAAAACCCACCTATCCACTTTATTTTTCATGAGGATTCGAGAATGTCCAATAATTTTGTTAAATTCATATGTTTGGGTACCGGACTGCAACATACGCGATTTGGGCAAATTTGAGGTCAAAAGAATGAAAGTTTGGTCACTGTCTCGGAATGGGTTGAAAACCCACCTATCCACTCCGTTTTTCATGAGGATTCTAGAATGTCCATTAATTTTGTGAAATTCATCTGTTTAGGTCCTGAACTGCCACATACGCGATTTAGGCTAATTTGAGGTCAAAATAATGAAAGTTTTGTCACTGTCTCGGAATTTGGTTAAAGTCCACCAGCTATCCACTCCATTTTTCATGAGGATTCTAGAATGTCCAATAATTTTGTGAAATTCATCTGTTTGGGTCCCGAACTGCCACATACGCTATTTGGGCTAATTTGAGGTCAAAAGAATGAAAGTTTGGTCATAGTCTCGGAATGGGGTTAAAGCCCACCTATCCACTCCATTTTTCTCGAGGATTCTAGAATGTGCAATAATTTTGTGAAATTCATCTGTTTGGGTCCCGAACTGCCACATACGCTATTTGGGCTAATTTGAGGTCAAAAGAATGAAAGTTTAGTCACTGTCTCGGAATGGGGTGAAAACCAACCTATCCACTCCGTTTTTCTTGAGAATTCTAGATTGTCCAATAATTTTGTTAAATTCATCTGTTTGGGTACCAAACTGCCACATCGCGATTTGGGCTTATTTGAGGTCAAAAGAATGAAAGTTTGGTCACTGTCTCGGAATGGGTTGAAAACCCAACTATCCACTCCATTTTTCATGAGGATTTTATAATGTCCTATAATTTTGTTAAATTCATTTGTTTAGGTCCCGAACTGCCACATACGCCATTTGGACTAATTTGAAGTCAAAAGATTGAAAGTTTGGTCACTGTCTCGGAATGGGGTGAAAGCCCACCACCTATCCACTCCATTTTTCTCGAGGATTACAAAATGTCCAATAATTTTGTGAAATTCATATGTTTGGGTCCCAAACTGCCACATTCGCGATTTGGACTAATTTGAGGTCAAAAGAATGAAAGTTTTGTCACTGTCTCGGAATGGGGTGAGAACCAACCTATCCGCTCCGTTTTTCATGAGGATTCTAGAATGTCCAATAATTTTGTTAAATTCATCTGTTTGGGTACCGAACTGCCACATCGCGATTTAGGCTTATTTGAGGTCAAAAGAATGAAAGTTTGGTCACTGTCTCGGAATGGGTTGAAAAGCCAACTATCTACTCCATTTTTCATGAGGATTTTATAATGTCCTATAATTTTGTTAAATTCATTTGTTTAGGTCCCGAACTGCCACATACGCCATTTGGACTAATTTGAGGTCAAAAGATTGAAAGTTTGGTTACTGTCTCGGAATAGGGTGAAAGCCCACCACCTATCAACTTTATTTTCATTGAGGATTCTAGAATGTCCAATAATTTTGTGAAATTCATCTGTTTGGGTTCCGAACTGCCACATACGCGATTTGGGCTAATTTGAGGTCAAAAGAATGAAAGTTTTGTCACTGTCTCGGAATGGGGTGAAAACCCACCTATCCACTCCGCTTTTCATGAGGATTCTAGAAAGTCCAATAATTTTGTTAAATTCATCTGTTTGGGTACCGATTTGCCACATCACGATTTGGGCAAATTTGAGGTCAAAAGAATGAACGTTTGGTCACTCTCTCTGAATGGGTTGAAAACTCACCTATCCACTTTCTTTTTCATGAGGATTCTTGAATGTCCAATAATTTTCTTAAATTCATATGTTTGGGTACCGGACTGCAACATACGCGATTTAGGCTAATTTGAGGTCAAAAGAATGAATGTTTGGTCACTGTCTCGGAATGGGGTGAAAGACCACCACCTATCCACTCCATTTTTCATGAGGATTCTAGAATGTCCAATAATTTTCTGAAATTCATCTGTTTGGGTCCCGAACTGCCACATACGCTATTTGGGCTAATTTGAGGTCAAAAGAATGAAAGTTTGGTCACTATCTCGGAATGGGGTGAAAGCCCACCTATCCACTCCATTTTTCTCGAGGATTTTAGAATGTCCAATAATTTTGTGAAATTCATATGTTTGGGTCCCAAACTGCCACAAACGTGATTTGGACAAATTTGAGGTCAAAAGAATGAAAGTTTTGTCACTGTCTCGGAATGGGGTGAAAACACACCTATCCACTCCGTTTTTCCTGAGGATTATAGAATGTCCAATAATTTTGTTAAATTCTTCTGTTTGGGTACCGAACTGCCACATCGCGATTTGGGCTTATTTGAGGTCAAAAGAATGAAAGTTTGGTCACTGTCTCGGAATGGGGTGAAAGCCCACCTATCCACTCCATTTTTCATGAGCATTCTAGAATGTCCAATAATTTTGTGAAATTCATCTGTTTGGGTCCCGAACTGCAACATACTCGATTCGGGCTAATTTGAGGTCAAAAGAATGAAAGTTTTGTCACTGTCTCGGAATGGGGTGACAACCAACCTATCCACTCCGTTTTTCATGAGGATTCTAGAATGTCCAATAACTTTGTTAAATTCATCTGTTTGGGTACCGATTGGCCACATCACGATTTGGGCTAATTTGAGGTCAAAAGAATGAACGTTTGGTCACTCTCTCGGAATGGGGTGAAAACCCACCTATCCACTTTATTTTTCATGAGGATTCGAGAATGTCCAATAATTTTTGTAAATTCATATGTTTGGGTACCGGACTGCAACATACGCGATTTGGGCTAATTTTGGGTCAAAAGAATGAAAGTTTGGTCACTGTCTCGGAATGGGTTGAAAACCCACCAATCCACTCCGTTTTTCATGAGGATTCTAGAATGTCCAATAATTTTTTGAAATTCATCTGTTTAGGTCCCGAACTGCCATATACGCGATTTAGGCTAATTTGAGGTCAAAAGAATGAAAGTTTTGTCACTGTCTCGGAATGCGGTGAAAGTCCACCACCTATCCACTCCATTTTTCATGAGGATTCTAGAATGTCCAATAATTTTGTGAAATTCATCTGTTTGGGTCCCGAACTGCAACATACGCTATTTGGGCTAATTTGAGGTCAAAAGAATGAAAGTTTGGTCATAGTCTCGGAATGGGGTTAAAGCCCACCTATCCACTCCATTTTTCTCGAGGATTCTAGAATGTGCAATAAGTTTGTGAAATTCATCTGTTTGGGTCCCAAACTGCCACATACTCGATTTGGGCTAATTTGAGGTCAAAAGAATGAAAGTTTGGTCACTGTCTCGAAATGGGGTGAAAACCCACCTATCCACTCCGTTTTTCATGAGAATTCTAGAATGTCCAATAATTTTGTTAAATTCATCTGTTTGGGTACCGAACTGCCACATCGCGATTTGGGCTTATTTAAGGTCAAAAGAATGAAAGTTTGGTCACTGTCTCGGAATGGGTTGAAAACCCAACTATCAACTCCATTTTTCATGAGGATTTTATAATGTCCTATAATTTTGTTAAATTCATTTGTTTAGGTCCCGAACTGCCACATACGCCATTTGGACTAATTTGAGGTCAAAAGATTTAAAGTTTGGTCACTGTCTCGGAATGGGGTGAAAGCCCACCACCTATCCACTCCATTTTTTTCGAGGATTATAGAATGTCCAATAATTTTGTGAAATTCATATGTTTGGGTCCCAAACTGCCACATTCGCGATTTGGACTAAATTGAGGTCAAAAGAATGAAAGTTTTGTCACTGTCTCGGAATGGGGTGAAAACCCACCTATCCACTCCGTTTTTCCTGAGGATTATAGAATGTCCAATAATTTTGTTAAATTCTTCTGTTTGGGTACCGAACTGCCACATCGCGATTTGGGCTTATTTAAGGTCAAAAGAATGAAAGTTTGGTCACTATCTCGGAATGGGGTGAAAGCCCACCTATCCACTCCATTTTTCATGAGCATTCTAGTATGTCCAATAATTTTGTGAAATTCATCTGTTTGGGTCCCGATCTGCAACATACGCGATTCGGGCTAATTTGAGGTCAAAAGAATGAAAGTTGTCACTGTCTCGGAATGGGGTGACAACCCACATATCCACTCCGTTTTTCATGAGGATTCTAGAATGTCCAATAACTTTGTTAAATTCATCTGTTTGGGTACCGATTGGCCACATCACGATTTGGGCTAATTTGAGGTCAAAAGAATGAACGTTTGGTCACTCTCTCGGAATGGGGTGAAAACCCTCCTATCCACTTTATTTTTCATGAGGATTCGAGAATGTCCAATAATTTTGGTAAATTCATATGTTTGGGTACCGGACTGCAACATACGCGATTTGGGCTAATTTGGGGTCAAAAGAATGAAAGTTTGGTCACTGTCTTGGAATGGGTTGAAAACCCACCAATCCACTCCGTTTTTCATGAGGATTCTAGAATGTCCAATAATTTTGTGAAATTCATCTGTTTAGGTCCCGAACTGCCACATACGCGATTTAGGCTAATTTGAGGTTAAAAGAATGAAAGTTTTGTCACTGTCTCGGAATGCGGTGAAAGTCCACCACCTATCCACTCCATTTTTCATGAGGATTCTAGAATGTCCAATAATTTTGTGAAATTCATCTGCTTGGGTCCCGAACTGCAACATACGCTATTTGGGCTAATTTGAGGTCAAAAGAATGAAAGTTTGGTCATAGTCTCGTAATGGGGTTAAAGCCCACCTATCCACTCCATTTTTCTCGAGGATTCTAGAATGTGCAATAATTTTGTGAAATTCATCAGTTTGGGTCCCAAACTGCCACATACTCGATTTGGGCTAATTTGAGGTCAAAAGAATGAAAGTTTAGTCACTGTCTCAGAATGGGGTGAAACCCACCTATCCACTCCGTTTTTCATGAGAATTCTAGAATTTCCAATAATTTTGTTAAATTCATCTTTTTGGGTACCGAACTGCCACATCGCGATTTGGGCTTATTTGAGGTCAAAAGAATGAAAGTTTGGTCACTGTCTCGGAATGGGTTGAAAACCCAACTATCCACTCCATTTTTCATGAGGATTTTATAATGTCCTATAATTTTGTTAAATTCATTTGTTTAGGTCCCGAACTGCCACATACGCCATTTGGACTAATTTGAGGACAAAAGATTGAAAGTTTGGTCACTGTCTCGGAATGGGGTGAAAGCCCACCACCTATCCACTCCATTTTTCTCGAGGATTATAGAATGTCCAATAATTTTGTGAAATTCATATGTTTGTTTCCCAAACTGCCACATTCGCGATTTGGACTAATTTGAGGTCAAAAGAATGACAGTTTTGTCACTGTCTCGGAATGGGGTGAGAACCAACCTATGCACTCCGTTTTTCATGAGGATTCTAGAATGTCCAATAATTTTGTTAAATTCATCTGTTTGGGTACCGAACTGCCACATCGCGATTTGGGCTTATTTGAGGTCAAAAGAATGAAAGTTTGGTCACAGTCTCGGAATGGGGTAAAAGCCCACCTATCAACTCCATTTTTCTCGAGGATTCTAGAATGTCCTATAATTTTGTGAAATTCATCTGTTTGGGTCCTGAACTGCAACGTACGCGATTTGGGCTAATTTGAGGTCAAAAGAATGAAAGTTTTGTCACTGTCTCGGAATGGGGTGAAAACCCACCTATCCACTCCGCTTTTCATGAGGATTCTAGAATGTCCAATAATTTTGTTAAATTCATCTGTTTGGGTGCCGATTGGCCACATCACGATTTGGGCTAATTTGAGGTCAAAAGAATGAACGTTCTGTCACTCTCTCTGAATGGGGTGAAAACCCACCTATCCACTTTATTTTTCATGAGGATTCGAGAATGTCCAATAATTTTGGTAAATTCATATGTTTGGGTACCGGACTGCAACATACGCGATTTGGGCTAATTTGGGGTCAAAAGAATGAAAGTTTGGTCACTGTCTCGAAATGGGGTGAAAGACCCACCTATCCACTCAATTTTTCTCGAGGATTTTAGAATGTCCAATAATTTTGTGAAATTCAAATGTTTGGGTCCCAAACTGCCACATACGTGATTTGGACTAATTTGAGGTCAAAAGAATGAAAGTTTTGTCACTGTCTCGGAATGGGGTGAAAACCCACCTATCCACTCCGTTTTTCCTGAGGATTATAGAATGTCCAATAATTTTGTTAAATTCATCTGTTTGGGTACCGAACTGCCACATCGCGATTTGGGCTTATTTGAGGTCAAAAGAATGAAAGTTTGGTCACTGTCTCGGAATGTGGTGAAATCCCACCTATCCAATCTATTTTTCATGAGCATTCTAGAATATCCAATAATTTTGTTAAATTCATCTCTTTGGGTCCCGAACTGCAACATACGCGATTCGGGCTAATTTGAGGTCAAAAGAATGAAAGTTTTGTCACTATCTCGGAATGGGGTGAAAACCCACCTATCCACTCCGCTTTTCATGAGGATTCTAGAATGTCCAATAATTTTGTTAAATTCATCTGTTTGGGTACCGATTTGCCACATCACGATTTGGGTAAAGTTTTGTCACTATCTCGGAATGGGGTGAAAACCCACCTATCCACTCCGCTTTTCATGAGGATTCTAGAATGTCCAATAATTTTGTTAAATTCATCTGTTTGGGTACCGATTGGCCACATCACGATTTGGGCTAATTTGAGGTCAAAAGAATGAACGTTTGGTCGCTCTCTCGGAATGGGGTGAAAACCCACCTATCCACTTTATTTTTCATGAGGATTCGAGAATGTAAAATAATTTTGTTAAATTCATCTGTTTGGGTACCGGACTCCAACATACGCGATTTGGGCTAATTTGAGGTCAAAAGAATGAAAGTTTTGTCACTGTCTCAGAATTCCGTGAAAACCCACCTATCCACTCCGTTTTTCATGAGGATTCTAGAATGTCCAATAATTTTGTTAAATTCATCTGTTTGGGTACCGAACTGCCACATCGCGATTTGGGCTTATTTGAGGTCAAAAGAATGAAAGCTTGGTCACTGTCTCGGAATGGGTTGAAAACCCAACTATCCATTCCATTTTTCATGAGGATTTTATAATGTCCTATAATTTTGTTAAATTCATTTGTTTAGGTCCCGAACTGCCACATACGCCATTTGGACTAATTTGAGGTCAAAAGATTGAAAGTTTTGTCCCTGTCTCGGAATAGGGTGAAAGCCCACCACCTATCCACTCCGTTTTTCATGAGGAATCTAGAATGTCCTATAATTTTGTGAAATTCATCTGTTTGGGTCCTGAACTGCAACGTACGCGATTTGGGCTAATTTGAGGTCAAAAGAATGAAAGTTTTGTCACTGTCTCGGAATGGGGTGAAAACCCACCTATCCACTCCGCTTTCCATGAGGATTCTAGAATGTCCAATAATTTTGTTAAATTCATCTGTTTGAGTTCCGATTGGCCACATCACGATTTGGGCTAATTTGAGGTCAAAAGAATGAACGTTCTGTCACTCTCTCAGAATGGGGTGAAAACCCACCTATCCACTTTATTTTTCATGAGGATTCGAGAATGTCCAATAATTTTGGTAAATTCATATGTTTGGGTACCGGACTGCAACATACGCGATTTGGGCTAATTTGGGGTCAAAAGAATGAAAGTTTGGTCACTGTCTCGGAATGGGGTGAAAGACCCACCTATCCACTCAATTTTTCTCGAGGATTTTAGAATGTCCAATAATTTTGTGAAATTCAAATGTTTGGGTCCCAAACTGCCACATACGTGATTTGGACTAATTTGAGGTTAAAAGAATGAAAGTTTTGTCACTGTCTCGGAATGGGGTGAAAACCCACCAATCCACTCCGTTTTTCCTGAGGATTATAGAATGTCCAATAATTTTGTTAAATTCATCTTTTTGGGTACCGATTTGCCACATCACGATTTTGGTAAAGTTTTGTCACTATCTCGGAATGGGGTGAAAACCCACCTATCCACTCCGCTTTTCATGAGGATTCTAGAATGTCCAATAATTTTGTTAAATTCATCTGTTTGGGTACCGATTGGCCACATCACGATTTGGGCTAATTTGAGGTCAAAAGAATGAACGTTTGGTCGCTCTCTCGGAATGGGGTGAAAACCCACCTATCCACTTTATTTTTCATGAGGATTCGAGAATGTAAAATAATTTTGTTAAATTCATCTGTTTGGGTACCGGACTCCAATATACGCGATTTGGGCTAATTTGAGGTCAAAAGAATGAAAGTTTTGTCACTGTCTCGGAATTCCGTGAAAACCCACCTATCCACTCCGTTTTTCATGAGGATTCTAGAATGTCCAATAATTTTGTTAATTTCATCTGTTTGGGTACCGAACTGCCACATCGCGATTTGGGCTTATTTGAGGTCAAAAGAATGAAAACTTGGTCACTGTCTCGGAATGGGTTAAAAACCCAACTATCCATTCCATTTTTCATGAGGATTTTATAATGTCCTATAATTTTGTTAAATTCATTTGTTTAGGTCCCGAACTGCCACATACGCCATTTGGACTAATTTGAGGTCAAAAGATTGAAAGTTTTGTCACTGTCTCGGAATAGGGTGAAAGCCCACCACCTATCTACTCCGTTTTTCATGAGGATTCTAGAATGTCCAATAATTTTGTGAAATTCATCTGTTTGGGTCCCGAACTGCCACATACGCTATTTGGGCTAATTTGAGGTCAAAAGAATGAAAGTTTGGTCATTGTCTCTGAATGGGGTGAAAGCCCACCTATCCACTCCATTTCTCTCGAGGATTCTAGAATGTCCAATAATTTTGTGAAATTCATCTGTTTGGGTCCCGAACTGCCACATACGCTATTTGGGCTAATTTGAGGTCAAAAGAATGAAAGTTTGGTCACTGTCTCAGAATGGGGTGAAAGCCCACCTATCCACTCCATTTTTCATGAGGATTGTAGAATGTCTAATAATTTTGTGAAATTCATTTGTTTAGGTCCCGAACTGCCACATACGACATTTGGACTAATTTGAGGTCAAAAGATTGAAAGTTTGGTCACTGTCTCGGAATGGGGTGAAAGCCCACCACCTATCCACTCCATTTTTCATGAGGATTCTATAATGTCCAACAATTTTGTGAAATTCATCTGTTTGGGTCCCGAACAGCCACATACGCTATTTGGGCTAATTTGAGGACAAAAGAAAGAAAGGTTTGTCACTGTCTCGGAATAGGGTGAAAGCCCACCACCTATCCATTCCATTTTTAATGAGGATTCTAGAATGTTTAATAATTTTGTGAAATTCATCTGTTTGGGTATCGAACTGCCACATACGCTATTTGGGCTAATTTGAGGTCAAAAGAATGAAAGTTTGGTCACTGTCTCGGAATGGGGTGAAAGCCTACCCATCCACTCCATTTTTCTCGAGGATTCTAGAATGTCCAATAATTTTGTGAAATTCATATGTTTGGGTCCCAAATTAACACATTCGCGATTTGGACTATTTTGAGGTCAAAAGAATGAAAGTTTTGTCACTGTCTCGGAATGGGGTGAGAGCCCACCTATCCACTCCGTTTTTCATGAGAATTCTAGAATGTCCAATAATTTTGTTAAATTCATCTTTTTGGGTACCGAACTGCCACATCGCGATTTGGGCTTATTTGAAGTAAACAGAATGAAAGTTTGGTCACAGTCTCGGAATGGGGTGAAAGCCCACCTAGCCACTCCATTTTTCTCGAGGATTCTAGAATTTCCAATAATTTTGTGAAATTCATCTGTTTGGGTCCCGAACTGCAACATACGCGATTTGGGCTAATTTGAGGTCAAAAGAATGAAAGTTTTGTTACTGTCTACGAATGAAGTGAAAACCCACCTATCCACTCCGCTTTTCATGAGGATTCTAGAATGTCCAATAATTTTGTTAAATTCATCTATTTGGGTACCGATTTGCCACATCACGATTTGGGCTAATTTGAGGTCAAAAGAATGAACGTTTGGTCGCTCTCTCGAAATGGGTTGAAAACCCACCTATCCACTTTATTTTTCATGAGGATTCTAGAATGTCCAATAATTTTGTTAAATTCATCTGTTTAGGTACCGGACTGCAACATACGCGATTTGGGCTAATTTGAGGTCAAAAGAATGAATGTTTGGTCACTGTCTCGGAATGGGGTGAAAGCCCACCACCTATCCATTCCATTTTTCATGAGGATTCTAGAATGTCCAACAATTTTGTGAAATTCATCTGTTTGGGTCCCGAACTGCCACATACGCTATTTGGGCTAATTTGAGGTCAAAAGAATGAAAGTTTGGTCATTGTCTCTGAATGGGGTGAAAGCCCACCTATCCACTCCATTTCTCTCGAGGATTCTAGAATGTCCAATAATTTTGTGAAATTCATATGTTTGGGTCCCAAACTGCTACATACGCCATTTGGACTAATTTGAGGTCAAAAGATTGAAAGTTTTGTCACTGTCTAGGAATAGGGTGAAAGCCCACCACCTATCTACTCCGTTTTTCATGAGGATTCTAGAATGTCCAATAATTTTGTGAAATTCATCTGTTTGGGTCCCGAACTGCCACATACGCTATTTGGGCTAATTTGAGGTCAAAAGAATGAAAGTTTGGTCACTGTCTCAGAATGGGGTGAAAGCCCACCTATCCACTCCATTTTTCATGAGGATTGTAGAATGTCCAATAATTTTGTGAAATTCATCTGTTTGGGTCCCGAACTGCCACATACGACATTTGGACTAATTTGAGGTCAAAAGAATGAAAGTTTTGTTACTGTCTACGAATGAAGTGAAAACCCACCTATCCACTCCGCTTTTCATGAGGATTCTAGAATGTCCAATAATTTTGTTAAATTCATCTATTTGGGTACCGATTTGCCACATCACGATTTGGGCTAATTTGAGGTCAAAAGAATGAACGTTTGGTCGCTCTCTCGGAATGGGTTGAAAACCCACCTATCCACTTTATTTTTCATGAGGATTCTAGAATGTCCAATAATTTTGTTAAATTCATCTGTTTAGGTACCGGACTGCAACATACGCGATTTGGGCTAATTTGAGGTCAAAAGAATGAATGTTTGGTCACTGTCTCGGAATGGGGTGAAAGCCCACCACCTATCCACTCCATTTTTCATGAGGATTCTAGAATGTCCAACAATTTTGTGAAATTCATCTGTTTGGGTCCCGAACTGCCACATACGCTATTTGGGCTAATTTGAGGTCAAAAGAATGAAAGTTTGGTCATTGTCTCTGAATGGGGTGAAAGCCCACCTATCCACTCCATTTCTCTCGAGGATTCTAGAATGTCCAATAATTTTGTGAAATTCATATGTTTGGGTCCCAAACTGCCACATACGCGATTTGGACTATTTTGAGGTCAAAAGAATGAAAGTTTTGTCACTGTCTCGGAATGGGGTGACAACCCACCTGTCCACTTCGTTTTTCATGAGGATTATAGAATTTCCAATAATTTTGTTAACTTCATCTGTTTGGGTACTGAACTGCCACATCGCAATTTGGGCTTATTTGAGGTGAAAAGAATGAAAGTTTGGTCACTGTCTCGGAATGGGTTGAAAGCCCACCTATCCACTCCATTTTTCATGAGGATTCTAGAATGTCCAATAATTTTATGAAATTCATCTGTTTGGGTCCTGAACTGCAACATCCGAGATTTGGGCTAATTTGAGGTCAAAAGAATGAAAGTTTTGTCACTGTCTCGGAATGGGGTGAAAACCCACCTATCCACTCCGTTTTTCATGAGGATTATAGAATGTCCAATAATTTTGTTAAATTCATCTGTTTGGGTACCGATTGGCCACATCACGATTTGGGCTTATTTGAGGTCAAAAGAATGAAAGTTTGGTCACTGTCTCGGAATGGGGTGAAAGCCCACCTATCCACTCCATTTTTCATGAGGATTCGAGAATGTCCAATAATTTTGTCAAATTCATATGTTTGGGTCCCAATTTGCCACATACGCGATTTGGACTAATTTGAGGTCAAAAGAATGAAAGTTTTGTCATTGTCTCGGAATGGGGTGAAAACCCACCTATCCACTCCGTTTTTCATGATGATTATAGAATGTCCAATAATTTTGTTAAATTCATCTGTTTGGGTACTGAACTGCCACATCACGATTTGGGCTAATTTGAGGTCAAAAGAATGAACGTTTGGTCGCTCTCTCGGAATGGGTTGAAAACCCACCTATCCACTTTATTTTTCATGAGGATTCTAGAATGTCCAATAATTTTGTTAAATTCATCTGTTTAGGTACCGGACTGCAACATACGCGATTTGGGCTAATTTGAGGTCAAAAGAATGAATGTTTGGTCACTGTCTCAGAATGGGGTGAAAGCCCACCACCTATCCACTCCATTTTTCATGAGGATTCTAGAATGTCCAACAATTTTGTGAAATTCATATGTTTGGGTCCCGAACTGCCACATACGCTATTTGGGCTAATTTGAGGTCAAAAGAATGAAAGTTTGGTCATTGTCTCTGAATGGGGTGAAAGCCCACCTATCCACTCCATTTCTCTCGAGGATTCTAGAATGTCCAATAATTTTGTGAAATTCATATGTTTGGGTCCCAAACTGCCACATACGCGATTTGGACTATTTTGAGGTCAAACGAATGAAAGTTTTGTCACTGTCTCGGAATGGGGTGACAACCCACCTGTCCACTTCGTTTTTCATGAGGATTATAGAATTTCCAATAATGTTGTTAACTTCATCTGTTTGGGTACTGAACTGCCAAATCGCAATTTGGGCTTATTTGAGGTGAAAAGAATGAAAGTTTGGTCACTGTCTCGGAATGGGCTGAAAGCCAACCTATCCACTCCATTTTACATGAGGATTCTAGAATGTCCAATAATTTTGTTAAATTCATCAATTTGGGTACCGAACTGCCACATCACGATTAGGGCTTATTTGAGGCCAAAAGAATGAAAGTTTGGTCTCTGTCTCGGAATGGGGTGAAAGCCCACCACCTATCCACTCCATTTTTTATGAGGATTCTAGAATGTCCAATAATTTTGTGAAATTCATCTGTTTGGGTCCCGAACTGCCACATACGCTATTTGGGCTAATTTGAGATCAAAGGAATGTAAGTTTTGTCACTGTCTCAGAATGGGGTGAAAGCCCACTATTTATCCACTCCATTTTTCAAGATGATTCTAGAATGTCCAATAATTTTGTTAAATTCATCTGTTTGGGTATCGAACAGCCACATCACGATTTGGGCTAATTTGAGGTCAAAAGAATGAACGTTTGGTCACTCTCTCGGAATGGGGTGAAAACCCACCTATCCACTTCAATTTTCATGAGTATTCAAGAATGTCCAATAATTTTGTTAAATTCATCTGTTTGGCTACCGAACTGCAACATACGCGATTTAGGCGAATTTGAGGTCAAAAGAATGAAAGTTTGGTCACTGTCTCGGAATGGGTTGAAAACCCACCTATCCACTCCATTTGTCAAGAGGATTCTAGAATGTCCTATAATTTTGTTAAATTCATCTGTTTGGGTACCGAACTGCCACATCGCGATTTGGGCTTATTTGAAGTCAAAAGAATGAAAGTTTGGTCACAGTCTCGGAATGGGGTGAAAACCCACCTATCCACTCCATTTTTCATGAGGATTCTAGAATGTCCAATAATTTTTTGAAATTCATCTGTTTGCGTCCCGAACTGAAACGTACTCGATTTGGGCTAATTTGAGGTCAAAAGAATGAAAGTTTTGTCACTGTCTCGGAATGGGGTGAAAACCCACCTATCCACTCCGCTTTTCATGAAGATTCTAGAATGTCCAATAATTTTGTTAAATTCATCTGTTTGGGTACCGATTTGCCACATCACGATTTGGGCTAATTTGAGGTCAAAAGAATGAACGTTTGGTCACTCTCTCGGAATGGGTTGAAAACCCACCTATCCACTTTATTTTTCATGAGGATTCTAGAATGTCCAATAATTTTGTTAAATTCATCTGTTTAGGTACCGGACTGCAACATACGCGATTTGGGCTAAATTGAGGTCAAAAGAATGAATGTTTGGTCACTGTCTCGGAATGGGGTGAAAGCCCACCACCTATCCACTCCTTTTTTCATGAGGATTCTAGAATGTCCAATAATTTTGTGAAATTCATCTGTTTGGGTCCCGAACTGCCACATACGCGATTTAGGCGAATTTGAGGTCAAAAGAATGAAAGTTTGGTCACTGTCTCGGAATGGGTTGAAAACCCACCTATCCACTCCATTTGTCAAGAGGATTCTAGAATGTCCTATAATTTTGTTAAATTCATCTGTTTGGGTACGAACTGCCACATCGTGATTTGGGCTTATTTGAAGTCAAAAGAATGAAAGTTTGGTCACAGTCTCGGAATGGGGTGAAAACCCACCTATCCACTCCATTTTTCATGAGGATTCTAGAATGTCCAATAATTTTTTGAAATTCATCTGTTTGCGTCCCGAACTGAAACATACGCGATTTGGGCTAATTTGAGGTCAAAAGAATGAAAGTTTTGTCACTGTCTCGGAATGGGGTGAAAACCCACCTATCCACTCCGTTTTTCATGAGGATTCTAGAATGTCCAATAATTTTGGTAAATTCTTCTGTTTGGGTACCGAACTGCCACATCGCGATTTGGGTTTATTTGAAGTCAAAAGAATGAAAGTTTGGTCACAGTCTCGGAATGGGGTGAAAGCCCACCTAGCCACTCCATTTTTCTCGAGGATTCTAGAATGTCCAATAATTTTGTGAAATTCATCTGTTTGGGTCCCAAACTGCAACATACGCTATTTGGGCTAATTTGAGGTCAAAAGAATGAAAGTTTTGTCACTGTCTCGGAATGGGGTGAAAACCCACCTATCCACTCCACTTTTCATGAAGATTCTAGAATGTCCAATAATTTTGTTAAATTCATCTGTTTGGGTACCGATTTGCCACATCACGATTTGGGCTAATTTGAGGTCAAAAGAATGAACGTTTGGTCACTCTCTCGGAATGGGTTGAAAACCCACCTATCCACTTTATTTTTCATGAGGATTCTAGAATGTCCAATAATTTTGTTAAATTCATCTGTTTAGGTACCGGACTGCAACATACGCGATTTGGGCTAATTTGAGGTCAAAAGAATGAATGTTTGGTCACTGTCTCGGAATGGGGTGAAAGCCCACCACCTATCCACTCCTTTTTTCATGAGGATTCTAGAATGTCCAATAATTTTGTGAAATTCATCTGTTTGGGTCCCGAACTGCCACATACGCGATTTAGGCGAATTTGAGGTCAAAAGAATGAAAGTTTGGTCAATGTCTCGGAATGGGTTGAAAACCCACATATCCACTCCATTTGTCAAGAGGATTCTAGAATGTCCTATAATTTTGTTAAATTCATCTGTTTGGGTACCGAACTGCCACATCGCGATTTGGGCTTATTTGAAGTCAAAAGAATGAAAGTTTGGTCACAGTCTCGGAATGGGGTGAAAACCCACCTATCCACTCCATTTTTCATGAGGATTCTAGAATGTCCAATAATTTTTTTAAATTCATCTGTTTGCGTCTCGAACTGAAACATACGCGATTTGGGCTAATTTGAGGTCAAAAGAATGAAAGTTTTGTCACTGTCTCGGAATGGGGTGAAAACCCACCTATCCACTCCGTTTTTCATGAGGATTCTAGAATGTCCAATAATTTTGTTAAATTCCTCTGTTTGGGTACCGAACTGCCACATCGCGATTTGGGCTTATTTGAAGTCAAAAGAATGAAAGTTTGGTCACAGTCTCGGAATGGGGTGAAAGCCCACCTAGCCACTCCATTTTTCTCGAGGATTCTAGAATGTCCAATAATTTTGTGAAATTTATCTGTTTGGTTCCCGAACTGCAACATACGCTATTTGGGCTAATTTGAGGTCAAAAGAGTGAAAGTTTTGTCACTATCTCGGAATGGGGTGAAAACCCACCTATCCACTCCGCTTTTCATGAAGATTCTAGAATGTCCAATAATTTTGTTAAATTTATCTGTTTGGGTACCGATTTGCCACATCACGATTTGGGCTAATTTGAGGTCAAAAGAATGAACGTTTGGTCACTCTCTCGGAATGGGTTGAAAACCCACCTATCCACTTTATTTTTCATGAGGATTCTAGAATATCCAATAATTTTGTTAAATTCATCTGTTTAGGTACCGGACTGCAACATACGCGATTTGGGCTAATTTGAGGTCAAAAGAATGAATGTTTGGTCACTGTCTCGGAATGGGGTGAAAGCCCACCACCTATCCACTCCTTTTTTCATGAGGATTCTAGAATGTCCAATAATTTTGTGAAATTCATCTGTTTGGGTCCCGAACTGCCACATACGCTATTTGGCCTAATTTGAGGTCAAAAGAATGAAAGTTTGGTCATTGTCTCGGAATGGGGTGAAAGCCCACCTATCCACTCCATTTTTCTCGAGGATTCTAGAATGTCCAATAATTTTGTGAAATTCATATGTTTGGGTCCCAAACTGCCACATACGCGATTTGGACTAACTTGAGGTCAAAAGAATGAAAGCTTTGTCACTGTCTCGGAATGGGGTGAAAACCCACCTATCCACTCCGTTTTTCATGAGGATTATAGAATGTCCAATAATTTTGTTAAATTCATCTGTTTGGGTCCCGAACTTCCACATACGCGATTTGGGCTCATTTGAGGTCAAAAGATTGAAAGTTTTGTCACTTTCTCGAAATGGGGTCAAAACCCACCTATCCACTCCATTTTTCATGAGGATTCTAGAATGTCAAATAATTTAGTGAAATTCATCTGTTTGGGTCCTGAACATCCACATACGCGATTTGGGTTAATTTGAGGTCAAAAGATTGAAAGTTTGGTCATTGTCTTGGATTGGGCTGAAAGCCAACCTATCCACTCCATTTTACATGAGGATTCTAGAATGTCCAATAATTTTGTTAAATTCATCACTTTGGGTACCGAACTGCCACATCACGATTTGGGCTTATTTGAGGCCAAAAGAATGAAAGTTTGGTCTCTGTCTCGGAATGGGGTGAAAGCCCACCACCTATCCACTCCATTTTTCATGAGGATTCTAGAATGTCCAATAATATTGTGAAATTCATCTGTTTGGGTCCCGAACTGCAACATGCGCTATTTGGGCTAATTTGAGGTCAAAGGAATGTAAGTTTTGTCACTGTCTTGGAATGGGGTGAAAGCCCACTATCTATCCACTCCATTTTTCATGAGGATTCTAGAATGTCCAATAATTTTGTGAAATTCTTCTATTTGGGTCCTGAACTGCCACATAAGCTATTTGGGCTAATTTGAGGTCAAAAGTATGAAAGTTTGATCGTTGGCTCGGAATGGGGTGAAAACCAACCTATCCACTCCATTTTTCATGAGGATTCTAGAATGTCCAATAAATTTGTGAAATTCTTCTGTTTGGGTCCTGGACTGCCATATACACTATTTGGACTAATTTGAGGTCAAAAGAATGAGAGTTTGATCGTTGTCTCGGAATGGGGTGAAAACCCACCTATCCACTCCATTTTTCATGGGGATTCTAGAATGTCCAATAATTTTGTGAAACTCATCTGTTTGGGCCCTGAACTGCCACATACGTTATTTGGGCTAATTTGAGGTCAAAAGAACGAAAGTTTGATCGTTGTCTCGGAATGGGGTGAAAACCAACCTATCCACTCCATTTTTCATGAGGGTTCTAGAATGTCCAATAATTTTGTTAGATTCATGTGTTTGCGTCCCAAACTGCGACATACGCGATTTGGGCTAATTTGAGGTCAAAAGAATGAAAGTTTGGTCACTGCCTTAGAATGGGGTGAAAACCCGCTTATCCACTCCATTTTTCATGAGGATTCTAGAATGTCCAATAATTTAGTGAAACTCATCTGTTTGGGTACCGAACTGCGACATCGCAATTTGGGCTAATTTGAGGTCAAAAAAATGAAAGTTTGGTCACTCTCTCGGAATGAGGTGAAAGCCCACCACCTATCCACTCCATTTTTCATGAGGATTGTAGAATGTCCAATAATTTTGTAAAATTCATCTTTTTGGGTCCCGAACAGCCACATACGCGATTTGGGCTAATTTGACTTCAAAAGAATGAAAGTTTGGTCACTGTCTTGGAAAGGGGTGAAAACCCACTTATCCACTCCATTTTTCATGAGGATTCTAGAATGTCCGATAATTTTGTTAAATTCATCTGTTTGCGTACCGAACTGCCACATAAGCGATTTGGGCTAATTTGAGGTCAAAAGAAAGAAAGTTTGGTCACTGTCTCGGAATGGGTTGAAAACATACCTATCCACTCCATTTATTATGAGGATTCTAGAATGTCCTATAATTTTGTTAAATTCATCTGTTTGCGTCCCGAACTGCCACACAAGCGATTTGGGCTAATTTGAGGTCAAAAGAATGAAAGTTTTGTCACTGTCTCGGAATGGGGTGAAAACCCACCTATCCACTCCATTTTTCATGAGGATTCTAGAATGTCCAATAATTTAGTGAAACTCATCTATTTGGGTACCGAAAAACCACATCGCAATTTAGGCTAATTTAAGGTCAAAAGAAAGAAACTTTCGTCATTGTCTCGGAATGGGGTAAAAGCCCACCACCTATCCAGTCCATTTTTCATGAGGATTCTTGAATGTCCAATAATTTTGTGAAATTCTTCTGTTTGGGTCCTGAACTGCCACATAAGCTATTTGTGCTAGTTTGAGGTCAAAAGTATGAAAGTTTGATCGTTGTCTCGGAGTGGGGTGAAAACCAACCTATCCACTCCATTTTTCATGAGGAATCTAGAATGTCCAATAAATTTGTGAAATTCTTCTGTTTGGGTCCTGGACTGCCATATACACTATTTGGGCTAATTTGAGGTCAAAAGAATGAAAGTTTGATCGTTGTCTCGGAATGGGGTGAAAACCCACCTATCCACTCCATTTTTTATGAGGGTTCTAGAATGTCCAATAATTTTGTTAAATTCATCTGTTTGGGTACCGAACTGCAACATCGCGATTTGGGCTTATTTGAGGTCAAAAGAATGAAAGTTTGGTCACTCTCTCGAAATGAGGTGAAAACCCACCTATCCACCCCATTTTTCATTAGGATTCAAGAATTTATAATAATTTTGTTTAATTCATCTCTTTGGGACCTGAACTTCCACATATGCAATTTCATGAGGATCAAAAGAATGAAAGTTTGGTCACTGTCTTGGAATTGGGTGAAAACCCACGTATCTACTCCATTTTTCATGAGGATTCTAGAATGTCCTATAATTTTATTAAATTCATTTGTTTGCGTCCCGAACTGCCACATACGCGATTTGGGCTAATTTGAGGTCAAAAGAATGAAAGTTTGGTCACTGTCTCGGAATGGGTTGAAAACCCACCTATCCACTCCATTAGTAATGAGGATTCTATAATGTCCTATAATTTTGTTAAATTCATATGTTTGGGTCCCGAACTGCCACATACGTGATTTGGGCTAATTTGAGGTCAAAAGAATGAAAGTTTTGTCACCGTCTAGGAATGGGGTGAAAACCCACCTATCCACTCCATTTTTCATGAGGATTCTAGAATGTCCAATAATTTAGTGAAACTCATCTGTTTGGGTACCGAACTGCCACATCGCAATTTGGGCTAATTTGAGGTCAAAAGAATGAAAGTTTGGTCACTATCTCGGAATGGGGTGAAAGCCCACCACCTATCCACTCCATTTGTCATGAGGATTCTAGAATATCCTACAATTTTGTTAAATTCATATGTTTGGGTCCCGAACTGCCACATAGGTGATTTGGGCTAATTTGAGGTCAAAAGATTGAAATTTTTGTCACCGTCTCAGAATGGGGTGAAAACCAACCTATCCACTCCATTTTTCATGAGGGTTCTAGAATGTCCAATAATTTTGTTAAATTCATCTGTTTGCGTCCCGAACTGCCACATACGCTATTTGGGCTAATTTGAGGTCAAAAGAGTGAAAGTTTGGTCACTGTCTCGGAATGGGTTGAAAACATACCTATCCACTCCATTTATTATGAGGATTCTAGAATGTCCTATAATTTTGTTAAATTCATCTGTTTGCGTCCCGAACTGCCACATAAGCGATTTGGGATAATTTGAGGTCAAAAGAATGAAAGTTTGGTCACTGTCTCGGATGGGTTGAAAACATACCTATCCACTCCATTTGTTATGAGGATTCTAGGATGTCCTATAATTTTGTTAAATTCATCTGTTTGGGTCCCAAATTGCCACATACATGATTTGGGCTAATTTGAGGTCAAAAGAATGAAAGTTTTGTCACTGTCTCGGAATGGGGTGAACACCCACCTATCCAATCCATTTTTCATGAGGATTCTAGAATGTCCAATATTTTAGTGAAGCTCATCTGTTTGGGTACTGAACAGCCACATTGCAATTTAGGCTAATTTGAGGTCAAAAGAATGAAAGTTTGATCGTTGTCTCGGAATGGGGTGAAAACCAACCTATCCACTCCATTTTTCATGAGGGTTCTAGAATGTCCAATAATTTTATTAAATTCATCTGTTTGCTGCCCGAACTGCCACATACGCGATTTGGGCTAATTTGAGGTCAAAAGAATGAAAGTTTGGTCACCGTCTTGGAAAAGGGTGGAAACCCACTTATCCACTCCATTTTTCATGAGGATTCTAGAATGTCCAATAATTTAGTGAAACTCATCTGTTTGGGTACCGAACTGGCACATCGCAATTTGGGCTAATTTGAGGTCAAAAGAATGAAAGTTTGGTCACTGTCTCGGAATGGGGTGAAATCCCACCACCTATCCACTACATTTTTCATGAGGATTCGAGAATGTCCAATAATTTTGTGAAATTCTTCTATTTGGGTCCTGAACTGCCACATACGCTATTTGGGCAAATTTGAGGTCAAAAGAATGAAAGTTTGATCGTTCTCTCGGAATGGGGTGAAAACCAACCTATCCACTCCATTTTTAATGAGGGTTTTAGAATGTCCAATAATTTTGTTAAATTTATCTGTTTGCGTCCCGAACTGCCACATACGCTCTTTGGGCTAATTTGAGGTCAAAAGAATGAAAGTTTGGTCACTGTCTTGGAATGGGGTGAAAACCCACTTATCCACTCCATTTTTCATGAGGATTCTAGAATGCCCTATAATTTTGTTAAATTCATCTGTTTGCGTCTCGAATTGCCACAGAAGCGATTTGGGATAATTTGAGGTCAAAAGAATGAAAGTTTGGTCACTGTCTCGGAATGGGTTGAAAACATACCTATCCACTCCATTTGTTATGAGGATTCTAGAATGTCCTATAATTTTGTTAAATTCATCTGTTTGGGTCCCGAATTGCCACATACATGATTTGGGCTAATTTGAGGTCAAAACAATGAAAGTTTTGTCACTGTCTCGGAATGGGGTGAAAACCCACCTATCCACTCCATTTTTCATGATTATTCTTGAATGTCCAATAATTTAGTGAAACTTATCTGTTTGGGTACCGAACAGCCACATCGCAATTTAGGCTAATTTGAGGTCAAAAGAATGAAAGTTTGGTCACTGCCTCAGAATGGGGTAAAAGCCCACCACCTATCCACTCCATTTTTCATGATGATCCTAGAATGTCCAATAATTTTGTGAAATTCTTCTGTTTGGGTCCTGAACTGCCACATAAGCTATTTGGGCTAATTTGAGAGCAAAAGAATGAAAGTTTGATCGTTGTCTCGGAATGGGGTGAAAACCAACCTATCCACTCCATTTTTCATGAGGGTTCTAGAATGTCCAATAATTTTGTTAAATTCATCTATTTGCTGCCCGAACTGCCACATACGCGATTTGGGCTAATTTGAGGTCAAAGGAATGAAAGTTTGGTCACTGTCTTGGAAAAGGGTGAAAACCCACTTATCCGCTGCATTTTTCATGAGGATTCTAGAATGTCCTATAATTTTGTTAAATTCATCTGTTTGCGTCCCGAACTGCCACACACGCGATTTCGACTAAATTGAGGTCAAAAGAATGAAAGTTTGGTCAATGTCTCGGAATGGGTTGAAAACCCACCTATCCACTCCATTTGTCATGAGGATTCTAGAATGTCCTATAATTTTGTTAAATTCATCTGTTTGGGTCCCGAACAGCCACATACGTGATTTGGGCTAATTTGAGGTCAAAAGTTTGAAAGTTTTGTCACTGTCTCGAAATGGGGTGAAAACCCACCTATCGACTCCATTTTTCATGAGGATTCTAGAATGTCCAATAATTTAGTGAAACTCATCTGTTTGGGTACCGAACTGCAACATCGCAATTTAGGCTAATTTGAGGTCAAAAGAATGAAAGTTTGGTCACTGTCTCGGAATGGGGTGAAAACCCACCTCTCCACTCCATTTTTCATGAGGATTATAGAATGTCCAATAATTTAGTGAAACTCATCTGTTTGGGTACCGAACAGCCACATCCCAATTTGGGCTAATTTGAGCTCAAAAGAATGAAAGTTTGGTCACTGTCTCGGAATGGGGTGAAACCCCACCACCTATCCACTCCATTTTTCATGAGGATTCTAGAATGTCCAATAATTTTATAAAATTCATCTGTTTGGGTCCCGAACTGCCACATACGCTATTTGGGCTAATTTGAGGTCAAAAGAATGAAAGTTTGGTCATTGTCTCGGAAAGGGGAGAAACCCCACCTATCCACTCCATTTTTCATGAGGATTCTAGAATGTCCTATAATTTTGTTAAATTCATATGTTTGGGTCCCGAACTGCCACATACGTGATTTGGGCTAATTTGAGGTCAAAAGAATGAAAGTTTGGTCACTGTCTTGGAATGGGTTGAAAACCAACCTATCCACTGTATTTGTCATGAGGATACTAGAATGTCAATTAATTTTGTTAAATTCATCTGTTTGGGTCCCGAACTGCCACATACGTGATTTGGGCTAATTTGAGGTCAAAAGAATGAAAGTTTGGTCACTGCCTTGGAAAAGGGTGAAAACCCACTTATCCGCTCCATTTTTCATGAAGATTCTAGAATGTCCAATAATTTAGTGAAACTTATCTGTTTGGGTACCGAACTACCACATCGCAATTTGGGCTAATTTGAGGTCAAAAGAATGAAAGTTTGGTCACTGTCTCGGAATGGGGTGAAAGCCCACCACCTATCCACTCCATTATTCATGAGGATTCGAGAATGTCCAATAATTTTGTGAAATTCTTCTATTTGGTTCCTGAACTGCCACATACGCGATTTGGGCTAATTTGAGGTCAAAAGAATGAAAGTTGGGTCACTGTCTTGGAAAAGGGTGAAAACCCACTTATCCACTCAATTTTTCATGAGGATTATAGAATGTCCAATAATTTAGTGAAACTCATCTGTTTGGGTACCAAACTGCCACATCCCAATTTGGGCTAATTTGAGCTCAAAAGAATGAAAGTTTGGTCATTGTCTCGGAATGGGGTGAACCCTACCACCTATCCACTCCATTTTTCATGAGGATTCTAGAATGTCCAACAATTTTATGAAATTCATCTGTTTGGGTCCCGATATGCCACATACGCTATTTGGGCTAATTAGAGGTCAAAAGAATGAAAGTTTGGTCATGTCTCGGAAAGGGGAGAATCCCCGCCTATCCACTCCATTTTTCATGAGGATTCTAGAATGTCCTATAATTTTGTTAAATTCATATGTTTGGGTCCCGAACTGCCACATACGTGATTTGGGTTAATTTGAGGTCAAAAGAATGAAAGTTTGGTCACTGTCTTGGAATGGGTTGAAAACCAACCTATCCACTGTATTTGTCATGAGGATTCTAGAATGTCAATTAGTTTTGTTAAATTCATCTGTTTGGGTCCCGAACTGCCACATACGTGATTTGGGCTAATTTGAGGTCAAAAGAATGAAAGTTTGGTCACTGTCTTGGAAAAGGGTGAAAACGCACTTATCCACTCCATTTTTCATGAAGATTATAGAATGTCCAATAATTTAGTGAAACTCATCTGTTTGGGTACCGAACTACCACATCGCAATTTGGGCTAATTTGAGGTCAAAAGAATGAAAGTTTGGTCACTGTCTCGGAATGGGGTGAAAGCCCACCTATCCACTCCATTTTTCATGAGGATTATAGAATGTCCAATAATTTAGTGAAACTCATCTGTTTGGGTACCGAACTGCCACATCCCAATTTGGGCTAATTTGAGCTCAAAAGAATGAAAGTTTGGTCACTGTCTCGGAATGGGGTGAAAGCCCACCACCTATCCACTCCATTTTTCATGAGGATTCGAGAATGTCCAATAATTTTGTGAAATTCTTCTATTTGGTTCCTGAACTTCCACATACGCGATTTGGGCTAATTTGAGGTCAAAAGAATGAAAGTTGGGTCACTGTCTTGGAAAAGGGTGAAAACCCACTTATCCACTCTATTTTTCATGAGGATTATAGAATGTCCAATAATTTAGTGAAACTCATCTGTTAGGGTACCGAACTGCCACATCCCAATTTGGGCTAATTTGAGCTCAAAAGAATGAAAGTTTGGTCACTGTCTCGGAATGGGGTGAAACCCTACCACCTATCCACTCCATTTTTCATGAGGATTCTAGAATGTCCAACAATTTTATGAAATTCATCTGTTTGGGTTCCGATATGCCACATACGCTATTTGGGCTAATTTGAGGTCAAAAGAATGAAAGTTTGGTCATGTCTCGGAAAGGGGAGAAACCCCACCTATCCACTCCATTTTTCATGAGGATTCTAGAATGTCCTATAATTTTGTTAAATTCATATGTTTGGGTCCCGAACTGCCACATACGTGATTTGGGCTAATTTGAGGTCAAAAGAATGAAAGTTTGGTTACTGTTTTGGATTGGGTTGAAAACCAACCTATCCACTGTATTTGTCATGAGGATTCTAGAATGTCAATTAATTTTGTTAAATTCATCTGTTTGGGTCCCGAACTGCCACATACGTGATTTGGGCTAATTTGAGGTCAAAAGAATGAAAGTTTGGTCACTGTCTTGGAAAAGGGTGAAAACCCACTTATCCACTCCATTTTTCATGAAGATTCTAGAATGTCCAATAATTTAGTGAAACTCATCTGTTTGGGTACCGAACTACCACATCGCAATTTGGGCTAATTTGAGGTCAAAAGAATGAAAGTTTGGTCACTTTCTCGGAATGGGGTGAAAGCCCACCACCTATCCACTCCATTTTTCATGAGGATTCGAGAATGTCCAATAATTTTGTGAAATTCTTCTATTTGGGTCCTGAACTGCCACATACGCTATTTGGGCTAATTTGAGGTCAAAAGAATGAAAGTTTGATCGTTGTCTCGGAATGGGGTGAAAACCAACCTATCCACTCCAATTTTCATGAGGGTTCTAGAATGTCCAATAATTTTGTTAAATTCATATGTTTGGGTCCCGAACTGCCACATACGTGATTTGGGATAATTTGAGGTCAAAAGAATGAAAGTTTGGTCACTGTCTTGGAATGGGTTGAAAACCAACCTATCCACTCAATTTGTCATGAGGATACTAGAATGTCAATTAATTTTGTTAAATTCATCTGTTTGGGTCCCGAACTGCCACATACGTGATTTGGGCTAATTTGAGGTCAAAAGTTTGAAAGTTTTGTCACTGTCTCGAAATGGGGTGAAAACCCACCTATCGACTCCATTTTTCGTGAGGATTCTAGAATGTCCAATAATTTAGTGAAACTCATCTGTTTGGGTACCGAACTGCAACATCGCAATTTAGGCTAATTTGAGGTCAAAAGAATGAAATTTTGGTCACTGTCTCGGAATGGGGTGAAAACCCACCTATCCACTCCATTTTTCGTGAGGATTATAGAATGTCCAATAATTTAGTGAAACTCATCTGTTTGGGTACCGAACAGCCACATCCCAATTTGGGCTAATTTGAGCTCAAAAGAATGAAAGTTTGGTCACTGTCTCGGAATGGGGTGAAACCCTACCACCTATCCACTCCATTTTTCATGAGGATTCGAGAATGTCCAATAATTTTGTGAAATTCTTCTATTTGGTTCCTGAACTTCCACATACGCGATTTGGGCTAATTTGAGGTCAAAAGAATGAAAGTTGGGTCACTGTCTTGGAAAAGGGTGAAAACCCACTTATCCACTCCATTTTTCATGAGGATTATAGAATGTCCAATAATTTAGTGAAACTCATCTGTTAGGGTACCGAACTGCCACATCCCAATTTGGGCTAATTTGAGCTCAAAAGAATGAAAGTTTGGTCACTGTCTCGGAATGGGGTGAAACCCTACCACCTATCCACTCCATTTTTCATGAGGATTCGAGAATGTCCAATAATTTTGTGAAATTCTTCTATTTGGTTCCTGAACTTCCACATACGCGATTTGGGCTAATTTGAGGTCAAAAGAATGAAAGTTGGGTCACTGTCTTGGAAAAGGGTGAAAACCCACTTATCCACTCCATTTTTCATGAGGATTATAGAATGTCCAATAATTTAGTGAAACTCATCTGTTAGGGTACCGAACTGCCACATCCCAATTTGGGCTAATTTGAGCTCAAAAGAATGAAAGTTTGGTCACTGTCTCGGAATGGGGTGAAACCCTACCACCTATCCACTCCATTTTTCATGAGGATTCTAGAATGTCCAACAATTTTATGAAATTCATCTGTTTGGGTCCCGAACTGCCACATACGCTATTTGGGCTAATTTGAGGTCAAAAGAATGAAAGTTTGGTCATTGTCTCGGAAAGGGGAGAAACCCCACCTATCCACTCCATTTTTCATGAGGATTCTAGAATGTCCTATAATTTTTTTAAATTCATATGTTTGGGTCCCGAACTGCCACATACGTGATTTGGGCTAATTTGAGGTCAAAAGAATGAAAGTTTGGTCACTGTCTTGGAATGGGTTGAAGACCAACCTATCCACTCAATTTGTCATGAGGATACTAGAATGTCAATTAATTTTGTTAAATTCATCTGTTTGGGTCCCGAACTGCCACATACGTGATTTGGGCTAATTTGAGGTCAAAAGAATGAAAGTTTGGTCACTGTCTTGGAAAAGGCTGAAAACCCACTTATCCACTCCATTTTTCATGAAGATTCTAGAATGTCCAATAATTTAGTGAAACTCATCTGTTTGGGTACCGAACTACCACATCGCAATTTGGGCTAATTTGAGGTCAAAAGAATGAAAGTTTGGTCACTGTCTCGGAATGGGGTGAAAGCCCACCACCTATCCACTCCATTTTTCATGAGGATTCGAGAATGTCCAATAATTTTGTGAAATTCTTCTATTTTGTTCCTGAACTGCCACATACGCGATTTGGGCTAATTTGAGGTCAAAAGAATGAAAGTTGGGTCACTGTCTTGGAAAAGGGTGAAAACCCACTTATCCACTCCATTTTTCATGAGGATTATAGAATGTCCAATAATTTAGTGAAACTCATCTGTTTGGGTACCGAACTGCCACATCCCAATTTGGGCTAATTTGAGCTCAAAAGAATGAAAGTTTGGTCACTGTCTCGGAATGGGGTGAAACCCTACCACCTATCCACTCCATTTTTCATGAGGATTCTAGAATGTCCAACAATTTTATGAAATTCATCTGTTTGGGTCCCGATATGCCACATACGCTATTTGGGCTAATTTGAGGTCAAAAGAATGAAAGTTTGGTCATGTCTCGGAAAGGGGAGAAACCCCACCTATCCACTCCATTTTTCATGAGGATTCTAGAATGTCCTATAATTTTGTTAAATTCATATGTTTGGGTCCCGAACTGCCACATACGTGATTTGGGCTAATTTGAGGTCAAAAGAATGAAACTTTGGTTACTGTTTTGGATTGGGTTGAAAACCAACCTATCCACTGTATTTGTCATGAGGATTCTAGAATGTCAATTAATTTTGTTAAATTCATCTGTTTGGGTTCCGAACTACCACACACGTGATTTGGGCTAATTTGAGGTCAAAAGAATGAAAGTTTGGTTACTGTCTTGGAAAAGGGTGAAAACCCACTTATCCACTCCATTTTTCATGAAGATTCTAGAATGTCCAATAATTTAGTGAAACTCATCTGTTTGGGTACCGAACTACCACATCGCAATTTGGGCTAATTTGAGGTCAAAAGAATGAAAGTTTGGTCACTTTCTCGGAATGGGGTGAAAGCCCACCACCTATCCACTCCATTTTTCATGAGGATTCGAGAATGTCCAATAATTTTGTGAAATTCTTCTATTTGGGTCCTGAACTGCCACATACGCTATTTGGGCTAATTTGAGGTCAAAAGAATGAAAGTTTGAACGTTGTCTCGGAATGGGGTGAAAACCAACCTATCCACTCCAATTTTCATGAGGGCTCTAGAATGTCCAATAATTTTGTTAAATTCATATGTTTGGGTCCCGAACTGCCACATACGTGATTTGGGCTAATTTGAGGTCAAAAGAATGAAAGTTTGGTCACTGTCTTGGAATGGGTTGAAAACCAACCTATCCACTCAATTTGTCATGAGGATACTAGAATGTCAATTAATTTTGTTAAATTCATCTGTTTGGGTCCCGAACTGCCACATACGTGATTTGGGCTAATTTAAGGTCAAAAGAATGAAAGTTTGGTCACTGTCTCGGAATGGGGTGAAAGCCCACCACCTATCCACTCCATTTTTCATGAGGATTCGAGAATGTCCAATAATTTTGTGAAATTCTTCTATTTGGGTCCTGAACTGCCACATACGCTATTTGGGCTAATTTGAGGTCAAAAGAATGAAAGTTTGATCGTTGTCTCGGAATGGGGTGAAAACCAACCTATCCACTCCAATTTTCATGAGGGTTCTAGAATGTCCAATAATTTTGTTAAATTCATATGTTTGGGTCCCGAACTGCCACATACGTGATTTGGGCTAATTTGAGGTCAAAAGAATGAAAGTTTGGTCACTGTCTTGGAATGGGTTGAAAACCAACCTATCCACTCAATTTGTCATGAGGATACTAGAATGTCAATTAATTTTGTTAAATTCATCTGTTTGGGTCCCGAACTGCCACATACGTGATTTGGGCTAATTTGAGGTCAAAAGAATGAAAGTTTGGTCACTGCCTTGGAAAAGGGTGAAAACCCACTTATCCACTCCATTTTTCATGAAGATTCTAGAATGTCCAATAATTTAGTGAAACTTATCTGTTTGGGTACCGAACTACCACATCGCAATTTGGGCTAATTTGAGGTCAAAAGAATGAAAGTTTGGTCACTGTCTCGGAATGGGGTGAAAGCCCACCACCTATCCACTCCATTTTTCATGAGGATTCGAGAATGTCCAATAATTTTGTGAAATTCTTCTATTTCGTTCCTGAACTGCCACATACGCGATTTGGGCTAATTTGAGGTCAAAAGAATGAAAGTTGGGTCACTGTCTTGGAAAAGGGTGAAAACCCACTTATCCACTCCATTTTTCATGAGGATTATAGAATGTCCAATAATTTAGTGAAACTCATCTGTTTGGGTACCGAACTGCCACATCCCAATTTGGGCTAATTTGAGCTCAAAAGAATGAAAGTTTGGTCATTGTCTCGGAATGGGGTGAAACCCTACCACCTATCCACTCCATTTTTCATGAGGATTCTAGAATGTCCAACAATTTTATGAAATTCATCTGTTTGGGTCCACTTATGCCACATACGCTATTTGGGCTAATTTGAGGTCAAAAGAATGAAAGTTTGGTCATGTCTCGGAAAGGGGAGAATCCCCACCTATCCACTCCATTTTTCATGAGGATTCTAGAATGTCCTATAATTTTGTTAAATTCATATGTTTGGGTCCCGAACTGCCACATACGTGATTTGGGTTAATTTGAGGTCAAAAGAATGAAAGTTTGGTTACTGTTTTGGAATGGGTTGAAAACCAACCTATCCACTGTATTTGTCATGAGGATTCTAGAATGTCAATTAATTTTGTTAAATTCATCTGTTTGGGTCTCGAATTACCACATACGTGATTTGGGCTAATTTGAGGTCAAAAGAATGAAAGTTTGGTCACTGTCTTGGAAAAGGGTGAAAACCCACTTATCCACTCCATTTTTCATGAAGATTCTAGAATGTCCAATAATTTAGTGAAACTCATCTGTTTGGGTACCGAACTACCACATCGCAATTTGGGCTAATTTGAGGTCAAAAGAATGAAAGTTTGGTCACTGTCTCGGAATGGGGTGAAAGCCCACCTCCTATTCACTCCATTTTTCATGAGGATTCGAGAATGTCCAATAATTTTGTGAAATTCTTCTATTTGGTTCCTGAACTGCCACATACGCGATTTGGGCTAATTTGAGGTCAAAAGAATGAAAGTTGGGTCACTGTCTTGGAAAAGGGTGAAAACCCACTTATCCACTCCATTTTTCATGAGGATTATAGAATGTCCAATAATTTAGTGAAACTCATCTGTTTGGGTACCGAACTGCCACATCCCAATTTGGGCTAATTTGAGCTCAAAAGAATGAAAGTTTGGTCACTGTCTCGGAATGGGGTGAAACCCTACCACCTATCCACTCCATTTTTCATGAGGATTCTAGAATGTCCAACAATTTTATGAAATTCATCTGTTTGGGTCCCGATATGCCACATACGCTATTTGGGCTAATTTGAGGTCAAAAGAATGAAAGTTTGGTCATGTCTCGGAAAGGGGAGAAACCCCACCTATCCACTCCATTTTTCATGAGGATTCTAGAATGTCCTATAATTTTGTTAAATTCATATGTTTGGGTCCCGAACTGCCACATACGTGATTTGGGCTAATTTGAGGTCAAAAGAATGAAACTTTGGTTACTGTTTTGGATTGGGTTGAAAACCAACCTATCCACTGTATTTGTCATGAGGATTCTAGAATGTCAATTAATTTTGTTAAATTCATCTGTTTGGGTCCCGAACTACCACATACGTGATTTGGGCTAATTTGAGGTCAAAAGAATGAAAGTTTGGTCACTGTCTTGGAAAAGGGTGAAAACCCACTTATCCACTCCATTTTTCATGAAGATTCTAGAATGTCCAATAATTTAGTGAAACTCATCTGTTTGGGTACCGAACTACCACATCGCAATTTGGGCTAATTTGAGGTCAAAAGAATGAAAGTTTGGTCACTTTCTCGGAATGGGGTGAAAGCCCACCACCTATCCACTCCATTTTTCATGAGGATTCGAGAATGTCCAATAATTTTGTGAAATTCTTCTATTTGGGTCCTGAACTGCCACATACGCTATTTGGGCTAATTTGAGGTCAAAAGAATGAAAGTTTGATCGTTGTCTCGGAATGGGGTGAAAACCAACCTATCCACTCAAATTTTCATGAGGGTTCTAGAATGTCCAATAATTTTGTTAAATTCATATGTTTGGGTCCCGAACTGCCACATACGTGATTTGGGCTAATTTGAGGTCAAAAGAATGAAAGTTTGGTCACTGTCTTGGAATGGGTTGAAAACCAACCTATCCACTCAATTTGTCATGAGGATACTAGAATGTCAACTAATTTTGTTAAATTCATCTGTTTGGGTCCCGAACTGCCACATACGTGATTTGGGCTAATTTAAGGTCAAAAGAATGAAAGTTTGGTCACTGTCTCAGAATGGGGTGAAAGCCCACCACCTATCCACTCCATTTTTCATGAGGATTCGAGAATGTCCAATATTTTGTGAAATTCTTCTCTTTGGGTCCTGAACTGCCACAAACGCTATTTGGGCAAATTTGAGGTCAAAAGAATGAAAGTTTGATCGTTGTCTCGGAATGGGGTGAAAACCAACCTATCCACTCCAATTTTCATGAGGGTTCTAGAATGTCCAATAATTTTGTTAAATTCATATGTTTGGGTCCCGAACTGCCACATACGTGATTTGGGCTAATTTGAGGTCAAAAGAATGAAAGTTTGGTCACTGTCTTGGAATGGGTTGAAAACCAACCTATCCACTCAATTTGTCATGAGGATACTAGAATGTCAATTAATTTTGTTAAATTCATCTGTTTGGGTCCCGAACTGCCACATACGTGATTTGGGCGAATTTGAGGTCAAAAGAATGAAAGTTTGGTCACTGCCTTGGAAAAGGGTGAAAACCCACTTATCCACTCCATTTTTCATGAAGATTCTAGAATGTCCAATAATTTAGTGAAACTTATCTGTTTGGGTACCGAACTACCACATCGCAATTTGGGCTAATTTGAGGTCAAAAGAATGAAAGTTTGGTCACTGTCTCGGAATGGGGTGAAAGCCTACCACCTATCCACTCCATTTTTCATGAGGATTCGAGAATGTCCAATAATTTTGTGAAATTCTTCTATTTGGGTCCTGAACTGCCACATACGCTATTTGGGAAAATTTGAGGTCAAAAGAATGAAAGTTTGATCGTTGTCTCGGAATGGGGTGAAAACCAACCTATCCACTCCAATTTTCAAGAGGGTTCTAGAATGTCCAATAATTTTGTTAAATTCAACTGTTTGCGTCCCGAACTGCCACATACGCAATTTGAACTAATTTGAGGTCAAAAGAATGAAAGTTTGGTCACTGTCTTGGAATGGGGTGAAAACCCACTTATCCACTCCATTTTTCATGAGGATTCTAGAATGTCCTATAATTTTGTTAAATTCATCTGTTTGGGTCCCGAACTGCCACACACGTGATTTGGGCTAATTCGAGGTCAAAAGAATGAAAGTTTGGTCACTGTCTCGGAATGGGGTGAAAACCAACCTATCCACTCCATTTTTCATGAGGTTTCTAGAATGTCCAATAATTTTGTTAAATTCATCTGTTTGCGTCCCGAACTGCCACATACGTGATTTGGGCTAATTTGAGGTCAAAAGAATGAAAGTTTGGTCACTGTCTTGGAAAGGGTTGAAAACCCACCTATCCACTCAATTTGTCATGAGGATTCTAGAATGTCCAATAATTTTGTTAAATTCATCTGTTTGGGTCCCGAACTGCCACATAAGTGATTTGGGCTAATTTGAGGTCAAAAGAATGAAAGTTTGGTCACTGTCTTGGAAAAGGGTGAAAACCCACTTATCCACTCCATTTTTCATCAAGATTCTAGAATGTCCAATAATTTAGTGAAACTCATCTGTTTGGGTACCGAACTACCACATCGCAATTTGGGATAATTTGAGGTCAAAAGAATGAAAGTTTGGTCACTGTCTCGGAATGGGGTGAAAGCTCACCACCTATCCACTCCATTTTTCATGAGGATTCGAGAATGTCCAATAATTTTGTGAAACTCTTCTATTTGGGTCCTGAACTGCCACATACGCTATTTGGGCTAATTTGAGGTCAAAAGAATGAAAGTTTGATCTTTGTCTCGGAATGGGGTGAAAACCAACCTATCCACTCCATTTTTCATGAGGGTTCTAGAATGTCCAATAATTTTGTTAAATTCATCTGTTTGCGTTCCGAACTGCCACATACGCTATTTGGGCTAATTTGAGGTCAAAAGAATGAAAGTTTGGTCACTGTCTTGGAATGGGGTGAAAACCCACTTATCCACTCCATTTTTCATGAGGATTCTAGAATGTCCTATAATTTTGTTAAATTCATCTGTTTGCGTCCCGAACTGCCACATAAGCGATTTGGGATAATTTGAGGTCAAAAGAATGAAAGTTTGGTCACTGTCTCGGAATGGGTTGAAAACATACCTATCCACTCCATTTGTTATAAGGATTTTAGAATGTCATATAATTTTGTTAAATTCATCTGTTTGGGTTCCGAATTGCAACATACATGATTTGGGCTAATTTGAGGTCAAAAGAATGAAAGTTTTGTCACTGTCTCGGAATTGGGTGAAAACCCACCTATCCACTCCATTTTTCATGAGGATTCTAGAATGTCCAATAATTTTGTGAAACTCATCTATTTGGGTACCGAACAGCCACATCCCAATTTAGGCTAATTTGAGGTCAAAAGAATTAAAGTTTGGTCACTGCATCGGAATGGGGTAAAAGCCCACCACCTATCCACTCCATTTTTCATGAGGATTCTAGAATGTCCAATAATTTAGTGACACTCATCTGTTTGGGTACCGAACAGCCACATAAGCGATTTAGGCTAATTTGAGGTCAAAAGAATGAAAGTTTGGTCACTGCCACGGAATGGAGTAAAAACCCACCACCTATCCACTCCATTTTTCATGAGGGTTCTAGAATGACCAATAATTTTGTTAATATCATCTGTTTGCTGCCCAAACTGCCACATACGCGATTTAGGCTAATTTGAGGTCAAAAGAATGAAAATTTGGTCACTGTCTTGGAAAAGGTTGAAAACCCACTTATCCACTCCATTTTTCATGGGGATTCTAGAATGTCCTATAATTTTGCTAAATTCATCTATTTGCGTCCCGAACTGCCACATACGCGATTTGGGCTAAATTGAGGTCAAAAGAATGAAAGTTTGGTCACTGTCTCGGAATGAGCTGAAAACCACCTATCCACTCCATTTGTCATGAGGATTCTAGAATGTCCTATAATTTTGTTAAATACATCTGTTTGGGTCCCGAACAGCTACATACGTGATTTGGGCTAATTTGAGGTCAAAAGAATGAAAGTTTTGTCACTGTCTCGGAATGGGGTGAAAACCCACCTATCAACTCCATTTTTCATGAGGATTCTAGAATGTCCAATAATTTAGTGAAACTCATCTGTTTGGGTACCGAACTGCCACATCGCAATTTGGGCTAATTTGAGGTCAAAAGAATGAAAGTTTGGTCACTGTCTCGGAATGGGGTGAAAGCCCACCACCTATCCACTCCATTTTTCATGAGGATTCGAGAATGTCCAATAATTTTGTGAAATTCTTCTATTTGGGTCCGGAACTGCCACATACGCTATTTGGGCTAATTTGAGCTCAAAAGAATGAAAGTTTGGTCACTGTCTCGGGATGGGGTGAAACCCCACCACCTATCCACTCCATTTTTCATGAGGATTCTAGAATGTCCAACAATTTTATGAAATTCATCTGTTTGGGTCCCGAACTGCCACATACGCTATTTGGGCTAATTTGAGGTCAAAAGAATGAAAGTTTGGTCACTGTCTCGGAAGGGGGTGAAAGCCCACCTATCCACTCCATTTTTCATAAGAATTCTAGAATGTCCTATAATTTTGTTAAATTCATACGTTTGGGTCCCGAACTGCCACATATGTGATTTGGGCTAATTTGAGGTCAAAAGAATGAAAGTTTGGTCACTGTCTCAGAATGGGGTGAAAACCCTCCTATCCACTCCATTTTTCATGAGGATTCTAGAATGTTCATTAATTTAGTGAAACTCATCTGTTTGGGTACCGAACTGCCGCATCGCAATTTGGGCTAATTTGAGCTCAAAAGAATGAAAGTTTGGTCACTGTTTCGGAATGGGGTGAAACCCCAAAACCTATCCACTCCATTTTTCATGAGGATTCTAGAATGTCCAACAATTTTATGAAATTCATCTGTTTGGGTCCCCAACTGCGACATACGCTATTTGGTCTAATTTGAGGTCAAAAGAATGAAAGTTTGGTCACTGTCTCGGAAGGGGGTGAAAGCCCACCTATCCACTCCATTTTTCATGAGGATTCTAGAATGTCCAAAAATTTTATGAAATTCATCTGTTTGGGTCCCGAACTGCCACATACGCTATTTGGGCTAATTTGAGGTCAAAAGAATGAAAGTTTGGTCACTGTCTCGGAATGGGTTGAAAACCCACCTATCCACTCCATTTGTCATGAGGATTCTAGAATGTCCTATAATTTTTTTAAATTCATCTTTTTGAATCCCGAACTGCCACATACATGATTTGGGCTAATTTGAGGTCAAAAGAATGAAAGTTTGGTCACTGTCTCGGAATAGGGTGAAAACCCACATATCCACTCCATTTTTCATGAGGATTCTAGAATGTCCAATAATTTAGTGAAACTCATCTGTTTGGGTACCAAACTGCCACATAGCAATTTGGGCTAATTTGAGGTGAAAAAAATGAAAGTTTCGTCACCGTCTCAGAATGGAGTGAAACCCCACCACCTATCCTCTCCATTTTTCATGAGGATTCTAGAATGTCCAATAATTTTATGAAATTCATTTGTTTGGGTCCCGAACTGCCACATACTCTATTTGGGCTAATTTGAGGTCAAAAGAATGAAAGTTTGGTCATTGTCTCGGAAAGGGGAGAAACCCCACCTATCCACTCCATTTTTCATGAGGATTCTAGAATGTCCTATAATTTTGTTAAATTCATATGTTTGGGTCCCGAACTGCCACATACGTGATTTGGGCTAATTTGAGGTCAAAAGAATGAAAGTTTGGTCACTGTCTTGGAATGGGTTGAAAACCAACCTATCCACTGTATTTGTCATGAGGATACTAGAATGTCAATTAATTTTGTTAAATTCATCTGTTTGGGTCCCGAACTGCCACATACGTGATTTGGGCTAATTTGAGGTCAAAAGAATGAAAGTTTGGTCACTGCCTTGGAAAAGGGTGAAAACCCACTTATCCGCTCCATTTTTCATGAAGATTCTAGAATGTCCAATAATTTAGTGAAACTTATCTGTTTGGGTACCGAACTACCACATCGCAATTTGGGCTAATTTGAGGTCATAAGAATGAAAGTTTGGTCACTGTCTCGGAATGGGGTGAAAGCCCACCACCTATCCACTCCATTTTTCATGAGGACTCTTGTAATATCCCAAAAAGTGATTAAGGGCTAATGACTTCAAAAGTGGATGTAATTATTGTTGAATGAACACTTTTGAAGAATGTGTGATGGGAATTTGGATGTTTTAATGAATCCAATTGCTTCCTTATGAAAATTCGTGTGGGGAGAGTGTTTATTGTGAAATTGGAACCATTGGGAACAATTGTGCAAAAGTTGGAAACTCTGTCCATTGAAACTCTGTACAGGGCAGTCAACTTGTATGGACGTTTTAAATAGGCAAATGGTGTCTACAAATTCTGATATTTTCCAGAATTAAAGTTCACATTCCAAGCTTCAAAATGGACATATAATTTGTGTCATTTCAAATTTTGAGCTAAGAGTTATGATTTTCCAAAATTTGGGATGGAAACTGGAATCTGTTTTGGAGCAGTATGGACTTTTGTGCAATTCTGTATTTTTGAGGTTATTAAATGCAGTGATCCATATTTTTCCAATAAATAGGACTTAAATAGCTTTCCATTGGCTTTGGGATCACCTCATTTTGATTTTTCTAGAATTAGTTATGATTTTTCAAAGTTTGGGCAGAAATCTGCCAGAATTTTGTAAAAATCCGAAATTGATGGAAATTTAGTAAATAATTAGAAAATAATATTATATTATATTAAATCATCATCCACCTCCTCCATAAGCCCAAAACCGTGATGTTCAGCTGCAACAAGAGAGAGAAGGTGTGAGAAATTCTAGAGAGAGAAGTAGAAGAGAACTTGTACGGTAAGTTGATTTCTTCGGTAAATCCTTACCTAACGCGTATAACTCCGCTCCTAAGCTATTCTTCTATATTCTTCAAGGTTTGTGGAGCACAAATTTGGGCGTTCTAAGGCTAAGGTTTTCAGCCACCTTGAGGAAAAGCTAGTGGGAGCTTGAGGTAACTTCCAAACTTTCGTATATTGCTTATTCTGACTGCTGTGGGCAATTTAATCGGTGAAATTTCGCCGGATTGCCATTGATTTTAAAGTTTAGAAATGATATGGCCTAGGGGTTATGCTGCCCAAATTGGGTCTTAATGTTAGTTGTAACCTAATGTAATGGTTAATAAAGTAGTTAGGAGTAGAAAGGAACGCGTTTACGGAGCCGAAATCGTAAAACCCCGATTTTCCCCGGAGAACTCATAAATTTTGGCCAGCTCTAGAAATGGGTCTTAGAGTTGTATTTTCAATGATTTGATGGTTCCATTGAGTTCAGGGGCAAAAATTAGGTGGGGTTACAGTTGGTCACTTTTTCGGGAAAGGCCGAAAAAGCATAATTACGAAAACGCCCCTAAAACCCTTAAAGTGGGGCTGCCAAGGGTAATGTTGTAATTTGACATTGAATTTGATAATTTCGAGTTTGTAAATGGATTCCTTGGGCGAAAATATGTCAAAATGGCCCATGTCAAAATTTCAGGAAAAGTACAGCCGGACCGGGTACGGCCGGGCCGGGTCCCGGGGGCATTTTTGTAAATTTTCATAATATGCTCACATGACCCCCAGAAACACTATGGAAGTGTCTAAATTGTATTTTGGAATTGTAGGACCAAGTTGTGAGCCCAGTGGTTAGCACGTTTTACGATGCACACTAAAAGGTGGTCTTTGAGATAGTACTCCCCAACCCTTTAGGCATATGTCTAGACTTCTAGTAGCCACCTAAAGAGTCCAAGTGATAACCAACTTTAAGTGTTCTGAATGTGAGAATTTGGAATAGAGAATAACTTTTCGTCTTTGACTTTGGTTTATAGGGTTCGACATTTGTCCTAATCGTAAGCAACCTGTGCTGGCGCACGTCAGGAAAGAACAAGGTAGTGACTCTTTTCCTTATACTATATGTGATACATGGTATGTTTGTTTGATCATTGTTTGTGAGTCTATCACCTGCGGCCCATCGGTGTTGACGGTGGGAGGATCGTACCTTCGGGGCGGTGGAATCCGGGGGATGAGACTATGTGAAAGCCGTAAGGCTATATGTGAAAGCCAAAAGGCTATTTGTGAAACCTTCACCCGCGGCCCATCGGTGTTGACGGTGGGAGGACCGTGCCTTCGGGGCGGTGGAATAAGGGGGATGAGATTATGTGATTATGTGCATATGTGGCAGCCTGCGTGCTGTGCTTTATGTTGTGATGCTGCTTGATGATTTTCTTGCATGCTTTGTGATTACATGTGGTATGAGTGATTTGTTACTACTGGGATTCCTTTGAATCTCATTCTTTCCATTGACAAACCTTCAGATAGGGCAAGTGGCTCCAAGGGAAAGGAGACGACCAAGGGCGGATAAGGCTCCTTAGGGAGATTTATATTTTGGTGTTGGATATCATGTTTTGTTGGGAGATCACCATATATCTTATGAATGTTGTTTTGGAGACAATGGTGTAATCCCCTAATGGGAATTTATAAACCTTTAGTTTATGTATGAAACCCGAGGGTTGCTGGGATTTTGTTGTACACTCTGATATGTAAATGTGATGTAACTGCATAGGGTAATTATATTCGAGTTGTGGAATTTGAGACCAGGGTAAGGCAGAATCTTTGAAAATATTTGTGAAAACCCTTCCGTAAGGAAGGGATTATAAATGGGCTTGATTATTATTGGTCTCTATTTCATTTTAAATTACGTATTTTGAATCATAATTACGAAGGGGGTTACAACTCTAGAATGTCCAACAATTTTGTGAAATTCATCTATTTGGGTCCCGAACTGCCACATACGCTATTTGGGCTAATTTGAGGTCAAAAGAATGAAAGTTTGGTCACTGTCTCGGAAGGGGGTGAAAGCCCACCTATCCACTCCATTTTTCATGAGGATTCTAGAATGTCCAATAATTTTGTGAAATTCATCTGTTTGGGTCCCGAACTGCCATATACGTGATTTGGGCTAATTTGAGGTCAAAAGAATGAAAGTTTTGTCACTGTCTCGGAATGGGGTGAAAACCCACCTATCCACACTATTTTTCATGAGGAGTCTAGAATGTCCAATAATTTTGTTAAATTCATCTGTTTGGGTACCGAACTGCCACATAGCGATTTGGGCTTATTTGAGGTCAAAAAAGAATGAAAGTTTGGTCACTCTCTCGGAATGGGGTTAAAGCCCACCACCTATCCACTCTATTTTTCATGAGGATTCTAGAATGTCCAATAATTTTGTGAAATTCATCTATTTGGGTCCTGAACTGCCACATACGCTATTTGTGCTAATTTGAGGTCAAAGGAATGAAAGTTTGGTCACTGTCTCGGAATGGGGTGAAAGCCCACCTATCCACTCCATTTTTCATGAGGATTCTAGAATGTCCAATAATTTTGTGAAATTCATCTGTTTGGGTCCCAAACTGCCACATACGCGATTTGGGCTTATTTGAGGTCAAAAGAATGAAAGTTTGGTCACTGCCTCAGAATATCCATCAATATAAAACCCACCTATCTACTCCATTTTTCATGAGGATTCCAGAATATCCAATAATGTTGTGAAATTCATCTGTTTGGGTCCTGAACTGCCACACACGCGATTTGGGATAATTTATGGTCAAAAGAACGAAAGTTTGATCACTGTCTCAGAATGGCGTGAAAACCCACCTATCCACTCCATTTTTTATGAAGATTCGAGAATGCTGAATAAATTTGTCAAATTCACCTGTTCGGGTCGTGAACGGCCACTAACGCGATTTGGGATAATTTGATGTCAAAAGAATGAAAGTTTGGTCACTGTCTTGGAATGGCCTGAAAACCTACCTATCCACTCCAGTTTTCATTAGGATTTTAGAATGTCCAATAATGATGTCAAACTCATCTGTTTGGGTCCTGAATGGCCATATAAAAAATTTGGGATAATTTGAGGTCAAAAGAATGAAAGTTTGGTCACTGTCTCGAATGGCGTGAAAACCCACCTATCCACTCCATTTTTCATTAGGATTCCAGAATGTCCAATATTGTGGTCAAATTCATCTGTTTGTGTCCTGAAAGGCCTTATACTCTATTTTGGCTTATTTGAGGTCAAAAGAATGAAGGTTTGGTCACAATCTCTTATTGGCGTGAAAACCCACGTATCTACTCCATTTTTCATGAGGATTCTAGAATGTCCAATAATGTCGTCAAATTCATCTGTTTGGGTTTTGAACAGCCACAAACACAATTTGGGATAATTTGAGGTCAAAAGAATGAAAGTATAGGCACTGTCTTGGAATGGCGTGAAAACCCACGTATCTACTCAATTTTTCATGAGGATATCAGAATGTCTAATAATTTTTTCAAATTCATCAGTTTGGGTCCCAAACTGCAACACACGCAATTTGGGCTAATTTAAGGTCAAAAGAATGAAAGTTTTCTCACTGTCACGGAATGGGGTGAAAACCCACCTATCTACTCCATTTTTCTTGAGGATTCGAGAATGCAGAATAAATTGGTCAAATTCACCTGTTCTGGTCGTGAACAGCCAAGAATGCGATTTGGGATAATTTGATGTCCAAAGAATGAAAGTTTGGTCTGGTCTTGGAATGGCCTGAAAACCCACCTATCCACTCCATTTTTCATGAGGATTCAAGAATGTCCAATAATATAATCAAATTCATCTGTTTGGCTCCTCACCTGCCAAAAACGCGATTTGGGATAATTTATGGTCGAAAGAATGAAAGTTTGATCACTATCTCAGAATGGCGTGAAAACCCACCTATCCACTCTATTTTTCATGAGCATTCGAGAATGCCAAATAAATTTTTCAAATTCACCTGTTCTGGTCGTGAACGGCCAGGAACACGATTTCAGATAATTTGATGTCAAAAGAATGTAAGTTTGGTCACTATCTCGGAATGGCGTGAAAACCCAGCTATCTACTCCATTTTTCATTAGGATTCTAGAATGTCCAATAGTGTTGTCAAATTCCTCTATTTGTGTCCTGAATGGCCAGATACGCGATTTTGGTTTATTTGAGGTCAAAAGAATGAAATTTTGGTCACTGTCTCAGAATGGCATGAAAACCCACATATCTATTCCATTTTTCATGAGGATTCTAGAATGTCCATTAATGTTGTCAAATTCATCTGTTTGGGTCCTGAACTGCCACACACGCGATTTCGGATAATTTATGGTCAAAAGAATGAAAGTTTGATAAGTGTCTCAGAATGGCGTGAAAACCCACCTATCCACTCCATTTTTCATGAGGATTCGAGAATGCCAAATAAATTTTTCAAATTCACCTATTCTAGTCTTGAACGGCCAGGAACGCGATTTCGGATAATTTGATGTCAAAAGAATGAAAGTTTGGTCACTGTCTTCGAATGACTTGAAAACCCACCTATCCACTCCATTTTTCATGAGGATTCCACAATGTCCTATAATGTCGTCAAATTCATCTATTTGGGTTCTGAACAGCCACATACGCGATTTGGGGTAATTTGAATTCAAAAGAATGAAAGTTTGGTTACTTTCTCGTAATGGCGTGTAAACCCACCTATCCACTCCATATTTCATTAGGATTCAAGAATTTCCAATATTGTTGAGAAATTCATCTATTTGTTACTTGAAAGGCCACATACGCGATTTGGGATAATTTGAGGTCAAAAGAATTAAAGTTTTGTCACTGCCTTGAAATGGCGTGAAAACCCACGTATCTACTCCATTTTTCATGAGGATTCTATATATCCAATATTGTTGTCAAATTCATCTCTTTAAGTCCTGAACAGCCGGATACGCGATTTGGGCTAATTTAAGGTGAAAAGGATAAAAGTTTGCTCACTGTCTCGGAATGGCATGAAAACCCACCTATCCACTCTATTTTTCATGAGGTTTTGAGAATGTTAAAAAAATTTGTAAAATTCATCTTTTTGTGTCGACAACGGCCAGATACGCGTTTTAGGATAATTTGAGGTCAAAAGAATGAAACTTTGGTCACTATCTCGAAATGTCATGAAAACCCACCTAACCACTCTATTTTTCATTAGGATTCCAGAATGTCTAATAATGTTGTCAAATTCTTCTCTTTGGGTCCTGAAATGCCACATACGCGATTTGGGCTTATTTGAGGTCGAAAGAATGAAAGTTTGGTCCTTCTCTCGAAATGGCGTGAAAACCCACATACCCACTTTATTTTCCTTGATGATTCTAGAATGCCTAATATTGTTGTCAAATTCAACTGTTTGGGCCATTAAGGACCACATACGAGATTTGGGCTAATTTGAGGTTCAAAGAATGATAGTTTTTTCACTCTCTCAGAAAGGTAAGAATACCCGTATACCCACTCCATTCTTCACGAAAATTCTAGAATGTCCAATGCTTTTTTCAAATTCATTTGTTTCGGCCATAAAGGACCACATACGCGATTTAGGCTAATTTGAGGTCAAAAGAATGAAACTTTGGTTACTATCTTTGAATGGGGTGAAAACTCAGATGCCCACTTCATTTTTCATGAGGATTCCAGAATGTCCAATATTATTGCCAAATTCATCTCTTTGGGCCCTAAACTGCGAAATACACTGTTTGGGCTAATTTGAGGTCAAAAGAATGAAGTTTTGGTCACTATGTCAGAATAGCGAGAACCCACATACCCTCTCCATTTTTAAGAGGATTCCAGAATAAATAATATTGGTGTCAGTTTCATTTGTTTGGGCCCTGAACAGCCACATGCCCGGCTTGGTCGAATTTGAGGTGAAAGGAATGAAATTTTGGTTACTGCCTCAGAATGGCGTGAAAACCAACATACCCACTCCATTTTTCATGAGGATTCCAGAATGCCTAATATTGCTATCAAATTCATCTGTTTGGGCCTCGAACAGCTACATACGGGATTTGGGCTAATTTCATGTCAAAAACAATGAAAGCTTGGTCACAATCTCGGAATGGAGTGAAAACCAAAACGCCCACTTCATTTTTCATTAGGATTCCAGAATGTTTAATAATGTTGTGAAATTCATCTGTTTGGGCCGTGAACGGTTACAAACGCGATTTTTTATAATTTGAGGTGAAAAGAATGAAATTTTGGTCACTATCTCCTTATGGCGTGAACACCCACATACCCACTCCATTTTAATTAGGATTCCATAATGACCAATATTGGTATAAATTTCATCTGTCCGTGCCCTGAACAGCCACTTACACGGTTTGGTCGAATTTGAGGTCAAAAGAATTAAAGTATGGTCACTGTCTCAGAATGGTGGGAAAACCCACATACCCACTCTATTTTTCATGACGATTCCAGAATGCCTAATATTGTTATCAAATTCATTAGTTTGGGCCCTGATGGCCAGATATGATTTGGGCTAATTTGAGGTCAAAAGAATTAGAGTTTGGTCACTATCTAAGAATGAAGTGAAAACCCACATACCCACTCTATTTGGTATAAGGATTCCAGAATGCCTAATATTGTTGTCAAATTCATCTGTTTGAGCCTTGAGTGGCCACATACGCTATTTTTGATAATTTGAGGTGAAAAGAATGAAAGTTTTGTCACTATCTCCTTATGGTGTGAAAACCCATATACCCGCTCCATTATCATGAGGATTCCAGAATGTGTAATATTGTTGTCAATTTCATCTGCTTGGGCCTTGAACAACCACTTACTCGGTTTGGTCGAATTTGAGGTCAAAAGAATGACAGTATAGTCATTGCCTCGGAATGGCGTGAAAACCCACATTACCCACTCTATTTTTTATGAGGATTCCAGAGCACCTAATATTGTTATCAAATTCATTAGTTTTGGCCCTCAATGGCCACATACGCGATTTGGGCTAATTTGAGGTCAAAAGAATTAGAGTTTGGTCATTATCTCAGAATTAAGTGAAAACCCACATACTCACTCCATTTGGCATGAGGATTCCAGAATGTCCAATATTGTTGTCAAATTCATCTGTTTGGGACATGAATGGCCACATACTTGATTTGGGCTAATTTTAGGTCAAAAGAATGAGAGTTTGGTCACTATCTTGGTATGGAGTGAAAACCCACATACCAACTCCATAATTCATCAGGATTCCAGATTGTCCAATATTGTTGTCAAATTCATCTCTTTGGGCTCTGAACTACCACATACTCTATTTTTGCTAATTTGAGCTCAAAAGAATGAAAGTTTGGTCCTTCTCTCGAAATGGCGTGAAAACCCACATACCTACTCCATTTTCCATGATTATTCTAGAATGCCTAATATTGTTGTCAAATTCAATTGTTTGGGCCATAAACGACCACATACGAGATTTTGGCTAATTTGAGGTCCAACGAATGAAAGTTTTGTCAATTTCTCAGAAAGGCAAGAATACCCGCATACCCACTCCATTCTTCACGAGAATTCTAGAATGTCTAATGCTTTGGCCAAATTCATTTGTTTGGGCCATGAAGGACCACATACGTGATTTGGGCTAATTTGAGGTCAAAAGAATGAAACTTTGGTCACTATCTGGAATGAAGTGAAAACCCATATGCCCACTCAATTTTTCATGAGGATTCTAGAATGTCCAATATTGTTGTTAAATTCATCTCTTTAGGCCCTAAATGGCGACATACGCTGTTTGGGCTAATTTGAGGTCAAAAGAATGAAGCTTTGGTCACTGTGTCAGAATGGCGAGAACCCACATACCTTCTTAATTTACATGAGGATTCTAGATTGCCTAATATGGGTGTCAATTTCATCTGTTTGGGACCTGAACAGCCACATGCGCGGTTTAGTCGAATTTGAGGTCAAAAGAATGAAAGTGTGGTCCATTTTTTATGAGGATTCTAGATTGCCTAATATTATTATCGAATTCATTTGTTTGGGCCCTGAATGGCCATATACGCGATTTGGGCTAATTTGAGGTCAAAAGAATTAGAGTTTGGTCACTATCTTAGAATGAAGTGAAAACCTATAGACCCCTTCTATTTGGCATGAGGATTCCAGAATACCTAATATTGTTTTCAAATTCATATATTTGGGGCCTGAATAGCCACATGCGATTTGGGCTAATTTTAGGTCAAAAAAATGAAAGTTTGGTCACTGTCATATTGGACTTAAAACCTACATGCCCACTCCATTTTTCATGAGAATTGCAGAATGTCTGATATTATTGTTAAATTCATTTGTTTGGGACCTAAACGGCCATATGCGTGATTTAGCCTAATTTGAGGTCAAAGGAATTAAATTTTTGTCACTTTCTCGGAATAGGAAGATTACCCACATACCCACTCCATTTTTCATGAAAATTCTAGAATATCCAATATTGTTGCCAAATTCATATGTTTAGCCAAGGAACGACAACATACGTGATTTGGGCTATTTTTAGGTCTAAAGAATGAAAGTTTAGTCACTGTCTTGAAATGGTGTGAAAACTCATTTGCCTACTCCATTTTTCGTGAGGATTCCATAATGCCCAATATTGTTGTAAAATTCATCTGTTTGAGCCGTAAACGGCCACATACGCGATTTGGGCTAATTTAAGGCCAAAAGAATGAAAGTATGGTCACTATCTGAGAGTGCCGTGATAACCCAGATACCCACTCCATTTTGCATAAGGATTCCAGAATGCCTAATATGTTGTCAAATTCATCTGTTTTGGACCTGAACGGCCACATACGTGATTTGGGCTAATTTGAGGTCAAACGAATGAAGTTTTGTAATTTTCTCAGAATGGCAAGAATACCCACATACTCACTCCATTTTTCATGAGAATTCCAGAATGTCCAATAGTTTGTCAAATTCATCTGTTTGGGCCATGAAGGACTACCTACTCGATTTAGGCTAATTTGAGGTCAAACGAATGAAAGTTTTGTCAATTTCTTGGAATGGCAAGAATACGCACATCCTCACATTATATTTTATGAGAATTCCTTAATGGCCTATATTTTTGTCAATTTCATCTGTTTTGACCATGAACGATGCGATTTGGGCTAATTTGTGTTCAAAAGAATGAATGTTTGGTTACTGTCTTGCAATGGAGTGAAAACCCATATGCCCACTACATTTTCCATTAGGATTCCAAAATGCCGAATATTGTTGTCAAATTCATCTATTTGGGCCCTGAACGGCTACATACACGATTTGGACTACTTTGAGGTCGAACAAATGAAAGTTTTGTCAATTTCTTGGAAAGGCAAGAATACCAACATACCAACTCCATTTTTCACAAGAATTCCAGAATGTCCATTATTTTGATCAAATTCATCTCTTTGGGCCATGAACGATAACATAAGCGATTTGGGCTAATTTGAGATAAAAAAAATGAATGTTTGGTCACTATCTCCAATGGCGTGAAAACCCATATACCCACTCCATTTTCCATGAGGATTCCAAAATGCCTATTATTGTTGTCAAATTCAACTGTTTGGGCCATGAACGACCACATACGAGATTTGGGCTAATTTAAGGTCAAAAGAATGAAGCTTTGGTCACTGTGTCAGAATGGTGTAAAAACCCACACACACACTCTATTTTTCATGAGGATTCCAGAATGCCTAATATTGTTAGCAAATTCACCTGTTTGGGCTCTAAATGGCCACATACCCGATTTGGGCTAATTTGAGGTCAAAAGAGTGAAAACTTGGTCACTATCTCGGAATGAAGTGAAAACCGACAAGCCAGCTCCATATTTCATGAGGATTGAAGTGTTAGATCCCATATGTTTTGATGATAATGAAGATTAGATCAATAATATAAAAGGATTTCATAACAAACCAATGGATTTGAACAAAGTGTCAAAGCATCACTTGGAGTAAGCACTGGAAGTAATCAACAAATTTTGTGAAGGCTTACTCGAGTAGCCACTCGAGTAAGCAAAGAGAATTTCATTTAGAGAGGCACTGCCAAAATTTGGATGAAGTGACTCGAGAGACCAATCGAGTAATCTGTAAAGTTATATAGACCATTACTCGAGTAGCCACTCGAGTAACAAGATTTTCACAGGCATCACTCGAGTAGCCACTCTAGTAACCCGGTCAAAAATCTTCCAGTGTCTCTCGACCAAGAAATGCAGCATATCACTCGAGTAGCCAGTGTGAAAATTACATTACTCAAGGGACCACCCGAGTAATCTGCAGAGTTATTTAAAGTACCACTCGAGCAGCCACTCGAGTAACCAGACAGTAAACTCTAGGCCAAGAATTTGATGCCATTACTCGAGGGAGTAATCGAGTAATCTACTAGGTTATTTGAAAGCCACTCGAGTAAGGTGTGAAGAAAAAGGAAGCCCACTCGAGTAGCCACTCGAGTAAGCAGTTTACCACAGTGATCACCCGAGTAATCTGTGAAGGTAAAGACATAGCCAATCGAGTAACTACTCAAGTAATCAGGTATTCTTAAGGTTTATAATATATCACTCCAAGTCTTACCCGAGTAATATCTGATTTAAAATGTTAATCTACTCACTGCTATATTTTAGACAAGTTTACTCGAGGGACCACTCGAGTAACAAACTTGATCACTCGAGTAGCCACTGAAGTAAGGTAGTCCAGAAATTATTTTTTGATTGAATGTTTATTAAATTGTTATCTATATGATTAACTCTTCATTGTATTAGTATTTTAAGTACATTTGCAGAGAAACAATGGAAGAGCATGACTGATTTGAGAAGTCAAATAAAAGTCCAAACGTTCACTTACCACTACCTACCGCCAACGGATAGTTTTCAAATTCGAAGAACAGTCAACCATTGCTGCGCAACTCTAACGGACAAGTTTGAATTTCTTCCAATGGACATTATCAATCATCTGTATATATGGAGCATTCAAAGAGAAGAAAATATGACACAAGAACTAAGAAAACATATCAATCAATACACTTAGTGCTTTGTTCTCTTATACTCATTCATTGTACTTCAGTGATTATATATTTGCTCTGTGAGAGAGTTTTTCATTACAAACTCAATATATTTTATTGAGACAACTTAAGGTTGTGGAACCTTGAGTTGGGGATTTGATTGCAACATGTAAGGGGGAGCGAGTGTCCAAGTGAAGGAACTTGTTGTGTACTGAGGTGCCAAGAACCCACTAAATCTTAGAGAGTATAGTGAAACTCTCAGAGACACTCTGAGGACTGGACGTAGGTCAAAGTGGTTGTGACCGAACCAGTATAACTCCTGGTGTACACTTCGGTGATATTTCTCCTTACTCTTAACTGCTTTAAATATTCTGTCAATTTTCTTATACCCAACGAAATTTCTGGTATCACCCAATTCACCCCCTCTTGGGTGAAACGCTTACAATAATATGAAGAATGTCCAATATTATTGTCAAATTTATTTGTTTGGGCCCTCAAATGGCCACATACACGATTTAGGATAATTTGAGGTCAAAGGAATGAAATTTTGGTCACTACCTCGGAATGGCGTGAAAACCCACATACCCACTCCATTTTTAATGAGGATTCCAGAATGCCAAATATTACTATGAAATTCATATGTTTGGGCCTTGAATGGCTACATACGGGATTTGAGATAATTTCAAGTAACAAAAATGAAAGTATGGTCACTATCTCAGAATGGAGTGAAAAACAACATGCCCACTTCAGTTTTCATGAGGATCCAGAGTACTTAATATTGTTGTTAAATTCATCTGTTTTGGCCCTGAATGGCCATATACACGATTTTTGATAATTTGACGTCAAACGAATGAAAGTTTGGTCCCTATCTCCTTATGGTGTAAAAACCTACTTACCACTCCATTTTCATGAGGATTCTAAAATGCCCAATATTGTTGTCAATTTCATCTGTTTGGGCCCTGAATAGCCACATGCACGGTTTGGTCGAATTTGAGGTCAAAAGAATGAAAGTATGGTCACTGCCTCGGAATAGCAAGAAAACCCACATATCCACTGCATTTTTCATGAGGATTCTAAAATGCCTAATATTGTTATCAAATTCATTAGTTTTTGCCTTGAAAGGCCACATACGCTATTTGTGCTTATTTGAGGTCAAAAGAATTAGAGTTTGGTCACTATCTCAGAATGAAGTGAAAACCCACATACCCACTCCATGTGTCATGAGGATTCCAGAATGCCTAATATTGTTGTCAAATTCATCTGTTTGGGACCTGAATGGCCACATATGCGATTTAGGGTAATTTGAGGTCAAACGAATGAAAGTTTTGTTACTTTCTGAAAATGGCAATAATACCCATATACCCACTCCATTTTTCATGAGAATTCCAGAATGTCCAATATTGTTATCGAATTCATTTGTTTATGTCATGAAGGACCACATATGTGATTTGGGCTAATTCGAGGTCAAAAGAATGAATGTTTGGTTACTATCTTGGAATGGAGTGAAAACATATATGCCCACTCCTTTTTTCATGAGGATTCAAGAATGTCCAATATTGTTCTCAAATTCACCTATTTGGGCCCTCAAAGACCACATACACGGTTTGGCTAATTTGAGGTTAAAAAAATGAAAGTTTGGTCTCTATCTCAGAATAGGCCAAAAGCCCATATGTCCACTCCATTTTTCGTGAGAATTGCAGAATGTCTGATATTATTGTCAAGTTCATCTGTTTGGTACTTAAATGGCCATATACCCGATTTGGGCTAATTTTAGGTCAAACGAATTTAAGGTTTGTCACTTTCTCAGAATTGCAAGAATACCCACATAGTCACTCTATTTTTCATGAGAATTCTAGAATGTCTAATATTTTGGTCAATTTCATCGATTTGGGCTATGAACGACCACTTACACGATTTGGGCTAATTTGAGGTCAAAAGAATGAATATTTGGTTACTGTCTTGGAATGGAGTAAAAACTCATATGCCCACTCCATTTTTCATGAGGATTCCAGAATGTCCAATATTGTTCTCAAATTCATATGTTTGGGCCCAGAACATCCAAATGCGCGGTTTGGTCGATTTTGAGGTCAAATAAATGAAAGTATGGTCATTGCCTCAGAATGGCATGAAAACAAACATCCCCACTCCATTTTTCATGAGGATTCCAGAATGCCTAATATTGTTATCAAGTTCATTAGTTTGGGCCTTGAATGGCCACATACGCGATTTGTGCTAATTTGAAGTCAAAAGAAATAGAGTTTGGTCGCTATCTTAGAATGAAGTGAAAACCCACATACCCACTCCATTTGGCATGAGGATTCCAGAATGCCTAATATTGTTGTCAAATTCATCTATTTGGGACCTGAACGACCTCATATGCGATTTGGGCTTATTTGAGGTCAAACGAATGATGGTTTTGTCACTTTCTCAAAATGATAAGAATACCCACATACCCACTCCAATTTGCATGAGAATTCCAGAATGTCCAATATTGTTGTCAATATATATGTTTAGCCCATGAACGACCACATATGCGATTTGGGCTAATTTATGGTCAAAAGAATGAAAGTCTGGTCACAATCTCAAAATGGAGTGAAACCAATGCCCACTCCAATTTTCATGAGGATTCTAGAATGTCCAATATTGTTATCAAATTCATCTATTTGGGCCTTAAACAGCCACATACACTGTTTGGGCTAATTTGAGGTCAAAAGAATGAATATTTGGTTACTGTCTTGGAATGGAGTAAAAACTCATATGCCCACTCCATTTTTCATGAGGATTCCAGAATGTCCAATATTGTTCTCAAATTCATATGTTTGGGCCCAGAACATCCAAATGCGCGGTTTGGTCGATTTTGAGGTCAAATAAATGAAAGTATGGTCATTGCCTCAGAATGGCGTGAAAACAAACATCCCCACTCCATTTTTCATGAGGATTCCAGAATGCCTAATATTGTTATCAAGTTCATTAGTTTGGGCCTTGAATGGCCACATACGCGATTTGTGCTAATTTGAGGTCAAAAGAAATAGAGTTTGGTCGCTATCTTAGAATGAAGTGAAAACCCACATACCCACTCCATTTGGCATGAGGATTCCAGAATGCCTAATATTGTTGTCAAATTCATCTATTTGGGACCTGAACGACCTCATATGCGATTTGGGCTTATTTGAGGTCAAACGAATGAAGGTTTTGTCACTTTCTCAAAATGACAAGAATACCCACATACCCACTCCAATTTGCATGAGAATTCCAGAATGTCCAATATTGTTGTCAATATATATGTTTAGCCCATGAACGACCACATATGCGATTTGGGCTAATTTATGGTCAAAAGAATGAAAGTCTGGTCACAATCTCAAAATGGAGTGAAACCAATGCCCACTCCAATTTTCATGAGGATTCTAGAATGTCCAATATTGTTATCAAATTCATCTATTTGGGCCTTAAACAGCCACATACACTGTTTGGGCTAATTTGAGGTCAAAAGAATGAAGCTTTGGTCACTGTGTCTGAATGGCGTGAAAACCCACATGCACACTCTATTTTTCATGAGGATTCTAAAATGCCTAATATTGTTGTCAAATTCACCTCTTTGGGCTCTAAACGGCCACATACGCTATTTTGGCTAATTTGAGGTCAAAAGAGTGAAAACTTGGTCACTATCTTGGAATAAAGTGAAAATCGACAAGCCAACTCCATATTTCATGAGGATTGAAGAATGTGCAATATTATTGTCAAATTCATCTGTTTGGGCCCACAATGGCCACATACTCTATTTAGGATAATTTGAGGTCAAAGGAATGAAATTTTTTTCACTTCCTTGGAATGGTGTGAAAACCCTCATACCCACTCCATTTTTCATGAGGATTCCAGATTGCCTAATATTGCTGTCAAATTCATCTGTTTAGGCTATATACGGGATTTAGGCTAATTTCATGTCAAAAAAAATGAAAGTTTGGTCACTTTCTCGGAATGGAGTGAAAACCAACATGCCCACTTCATTTTTCATGAGAATTCTATGTGCTTAATATTGTTGTGAAATTCATCTGTTTGGGCCCTGAACGGCCACATACGCGATTTTTGATAATTTGAGTTCAAAAGAATAAAAGTTTTGTCACTATCTCCTTATGGTGTGAAAACACGCATACCCACTTCATTTGTCATGAGGATTCGAGAATGCCTAATATTGTTGTCAATTTCATCTATTTGGGCCCTGAACAGCCACATGCGCGGTTTGGTCGAATTTGAGGTCAAAAGAATGAAAGTACTGTCACTACCTCAGAATGGCGTGAAATCCCACAAACCCACTCTACTTTTCATGAGGATTCCAGATTGCCTATTATTGTTATCAAATTCATTGGTTTGGGCCCTGAATGGCCATATACGCGGTTTGGGCTAATTTGAGGTCAAAAGAATTAGAGTTTGGTCACTATCTCAGAATGAAGTGAAAACCTGTTGGAAATTGTGCCCTAAGGGCCAATCATTGCACTTCGAACATTATTATTTTAATGAAATTTCTCCATTCTTTTATCATATTATTTACATGTTAACTGTGATAATTGTATCATTGGATAACTCATAAAGATTGTCCTAAAATGTCCCTAGTTTGGTCACTATCTTGGAATGGCCTGAAAATCCACATACCCACACCATTTTACATGAGGATTCCCGAATGCCTAATATTGCTATCAAATTCATCTATTTAGGCGCTGAACAGCCACATATACATTTTAGGGTGATTTGACGTTAAAAGAATGAAAGTCTGGTCATTGTCTAGGATGGCTTAAAAACACACATGCCCACTCCATTTTTCATGCGGTTTCCAGAATGCCTAATATTGTTGTGATATTTATAGCAGCCACAAACATGATTTGATCTATTTTAAGTTTAAAAGAATGAATGTTTGGTCACTATCTCAGAATGCCTTGAAATCCGACATAGCCACTCCAGTTTTCAAAAGGATTCCAGAATGCCTAAATGGTTGTCAAATTCATCTGTTTGGGCACTGAACGGCCACATACGTGATTTATGCTAATTTGAGGTTAAAATAATGAAAGTCTGATAACTGTCTTGTAATGGATTGAAAACCCACATGCCCACTCTATTTTTCATGCGATTTCCAGAATGCCTAATATTTTTGTGAAATTATCTGTTTGATCCTAGAACTGCCACATACGCTATTTGCATTAATTTAAGGTCAAAAGAATGAAAGTTTGGTCACCATCTTAGAATGGCTTGAAAACCCACATACCCACTCCAATTTTAATAAGGATTCTAGAATGCCTAATATTGTTAACAATTTCATCTATTTGGGCCCCTAACGGCCACATATGTGATTTAGGCTGATATGAGGATAAAAGAAAGAAAGTATGGTCACTATCTCGTAATGGCTTGAAAACCTACATCCCTAATCCATTTTTCATGTGGTTTCTAGAGTTCCTAATATTGTTTTGAAATTTATCTGTACAAGGCTTGAACTGCCAAAGATCGATTTATGCAAATGTAAGGTGAAAAGAATGAAAGTTTTGTCACTGTTTCGTAATGGCTTGAAAACCCACATGCCCACTCCATTTTTCAAGATGATTGTATAATTCCTAACACTATCATCAAATTCATCTATTTGTGCCCTAAACAACCACATATGTGATTTAGGCTAGTTTGATGTCAAAAGGATGAAAGTTTGGTCATTGTCTCGGAATGGCTTGAAAACCCACATACCCACTTTATTTTTTATTAGGATTCTATAATGCCTAATTTTGTTGTGAAATTCATCTATTTTGTCCTAATATTATTATGAAAGCCATCTATTTTGGCCCTTAGCAGCCATATACGCTGTTTGGACTGATTTGAGGTTAAAAGCATGAAATTTTGGTCACTGTTTCGGAATAGCATGAAATCCCACATACCGACTTGATTTTACATGAGGATTCTAGAATTCCTAATATTTTTGTAAAATTCATCTATTTGGGCCCTGAACGGCCACATACATGATTTGGGATAATTTGAGGTTAAAAGATCGAAAGTTTTGTTACTGTCTTGGAATGGCTTGAATACCCACATATCCACCCCATGTTTTATGAGAATTCTAAACTTTCTAAGATTATAGTGAAATTCGTCTGTTTGGGCCCTGAACAGCCACATACAAAATTTGGGATAATTTGAGGTCAAGAAATGAAAGTTTGGTCACTGTCTCAGAATAGCTTGAAACCCACATAACTACTCCATTTTGTTTGAGGATTCCTGAATGACTCCAAGTGTTGTGAAAGTCATCTGCTTGGGCCTTGAGTGGTCATATACGCTATTTGGGTAAATTTAAGGTGAAAAGAGTGAATGTTTGGTCATTGTCACAGAAAAGCTTGAAAACCCACATATCCACTCCATTTTTCATGGGGATTCTAAAATTCCTAATACTTTCATCAAATTCTTCTATTTGGGCCCTGAAACCTCAAATACACGATATGGGCTAGTTTGAGGTTAAAAGGATAAAAGATTGGTCACTGTCTCGGAATGGCTTGAAAACCCACATACTTACTCCATTTTTTATGAGGATTTTATAATGCCTTATTTTGATGTGAAATTCATTTGTTTTTCCCTAACGACCACATAAGCAATTTAGGCTGATTTGAGGTTAAAAGAATGAAAGTCTAGTCATTATCTCATAATAGCTTGAAAACCTATATACCCACTCCATTTTTCATGAGGATTCTATAAGGCCTAATATTGTTGTGAAATTCATATGTTTGGGCCCTGAACAGCCATATACGTAATTTAGGCTAATTTGAGGTCAAAAGAATAAATGTTTGGTCACTATCTCAGAATGGTGAGAAAACCCACTACCTAATGTATTTTTCTTCTGCTTTCCAGAATGCCTAATATTTTTGTGAAAGCCATATGTTTGGGCCCTTAGCGGCCACATACGCGATTTGGACTGATTTGATGTCAAAGAATGAAAGTTTGGTCACTGTCTCTGGATGGCATAAAATCCCTCATACCCACTCAATTTTTTATGAGAAATCTAGAATTCAAAATATTTTTGTCAAATTCACATGTTTGGGCCCAAACGGTCACATACGTGATTTGGGATAATTTGAGCTTAAAGGAATGAAAGTTTGATCACTGTCTCGGAATGGCATGAATTCCCATACGCCCACCCCAATTTTTATGAGGATTCTAGAATTCCTAATATTGTTGTGAAATTTATTTGTTTGGGCCCTAAACGGCCACAAACGTGGTTTGGGCTAATTTATGGTCAAGAAATGAAAGTTTAGTCACTATCTTAAAATAGCTTGGAACCCACATACCCACTCTATTTTTTTGAGGATTCCTAAATGCCTAATAGTGTTGTGAAAGTCATTTGTTTGGGCCCTGAGTGGCCACATACGCAATTTGGGCTAATTGGATGTCAAAAGAATGAAAGTTTAGTCACTGTCTCGGAATGGCATGAAATCCAACATACCCACTCGATTATTAATGAGGATTCTAGAATTCCTAATATTTTTGTCAAATTCATCTATTTCGGCCCTGAACTGCCACATACGCGTTTTGGGCTAATTTAAGGTGAAAAGAATGAATGTTTGGTGACTATCAAGGAATGACATGAAAACCCACATACCCACTCCGTTTTTCATGAGGATTCTAGAATTCCTAACATTGTTGTCAAATTCATCTGTTTGGGCACTAAACAGCCATATAAGCGATTTGGGCTAATTTAAGGTGAAATGAATGAAAGTTTGGCCAGTCTATCAGAATAGCTTGAAAACCCACATACCCATTCCAATTTACATGAGGATTCTAGAATTTCTAATATTGATATCAAATTTACCTATTTAGGCCTTGAACGGCCACATATGCGATTAGGCTCATTTGAGGTCAAAAGAATAAAAGTTTGGTCACTATATGCTATATATCACTATATGTTATTTAGGCTCATTTGAGGTCAAAAGAATTAAATGTTATATATCATGTTGCCTCTACACTACATAATCTTCATTAGGAAAATGAGGAACTAGTTGTCCATTTTGATTTAAAGCCCATTAGTGTTTTTCTTGATGATAATATGGTGGCTCACGTGAGTGATCCTGGTTAGCAAGACTACTTGTCACCCTTAATGGTAGTTCTTAAAAGCAAATATGGTCTTTTAGAATAAAAGGGACGATTAGCTATGCCCCTTCGAGGTACAATTGATTATCATTTGGTCTTGAAGTTCTTGAAAATTCCATTTTTATAAATATTCTTCTTCTTTTTTTGTTTGTTTAAAGAGAATGAATACTTCTAAGCATTAGCTATATTCTAAAATGCATATTTCAGAGTATGGAATGAGTTTAGAGGTATCAACACAAGGTGATGTGTATTCTTTTAGTATTCTTATTTTGAAGATGTTAACTAGAAAAAGACCAACAGATGTAATGTTTGAAGATGGACCAAATCTTCATAGCTATGTAAAAGTTGCATTTCCAAACAACTTTTTGGAGATAGTGGACACAGCTCTTATGATATTTTTCCTCAAACTGGACCATTTCTTTTGGAAGCCCTTCTAAGCTCTATTTTAGAAGATCCCACATTTCTCCTCGATTAATTAGATTTCTAAAATTATTGTTCCATCCTATTAATTATGAGTCCAAGTAATAGTTAATTTACTATTCTCTACATGAGATGAGAAAGAAGTAGGAAATCATCTTCATCCTCCCCAATTATCAGATGTCTGAAGTAGAAGATCGATAGCATCAATCTCTCTAGCTATGTCAAAGTACTGAATATCCAAATATTCTTTTGAACATTATCGACTCAGCTATTTTGCCACAACAAATACAAACAGACAAGAAGACCAATAAAAGAAGAAATTACCATAGGAGAAGTTACTCTTGTGCCATAACTCTTCTTTCTTTGAACTCTACAATAACTTTCTACTCCCTCCCTTCCTTAATATAAGACATATTTGGGGAGTTGATCATGGTCCTAAATATAAGACAAATTTTTCATATTTGTCAATATTTTCCTAATTTGCCCCTATTAATACTTCTTCAATAATAATCAAGGAGGAGAGAGGAGGAGGGGATTATAAAGATAACTTGGGTGTTTTAGAAAATACATGTAATATTAACTAACTTAACTAACTTTCTTAATCTAATCAAATTAGGTAAATATGTCTTATATTAAGAATCGGAGTAGATAACATTTCTCATATCATATACTATTTCTTGCACTGCCTTGTACCCCGGCCTCCACTATATTATGACTGAAAAAGAATAATGCACACTTCTCAGTACTTTATTTCAATGTCGTTTCCTTCATTGTCAAATATGATCCTAATAGATTGCTATAGCGTAAAAAGTTATTCAGATTACTGATGGATTTAACATTTAACTGGGAGAAGGGGAAAGAAAGGTTCATTTTTTCTGTGATTGTGCAAATGCTGTAGTAATACTTTCTAGGTCTTTTTATAGAAATATCACCCTCTCATTTACATTATCGGGACATTTTGTTAAGAGAAGCCATTAAATGTGCTAATATTCTAGATAGGACCTTTCATAATTTATATTTTTTTTGTGCGTTTGACCATCCTCCACCTTCATATATGAATGTGGTCGATGATGAGAGGCTTAATGGCTAAAGCTGATCTTTCTTTCCATGTAAGCCATTCAGTAATGTAGTATAGGTTTGTATTCAAGAAAAAAAACCACTATACATTCATAAATGGTACTCCTTCCAATCCTTAATATTAGACCATTATCTGTTAGTGATAAATGGTTGCTTATGGAAACAAGTGTACCCAGAGCTTCACTCAGAAAAATCTCAGAACATGGCCAAAAATAAATTTAAGATAGAACCCCAAAGCCAAATGCAACACCAAAAAAATGTGATGATTAATTTTAGTCGATGTCTCACATTTCCAAGAAAATCTAAATTTAAGGAAAGAAGTTAAACTCTAAGGAAATTTGGAGGCGAGATTACGATACTCTTTGAAGCTCTCTTATACCAAAACAGGGCCTTTAAAATTTACCAAATTTCTAGTATTCACTGCAATTACTAGACGTAATTCCAAATTATAATGCTTCCCTTTTCAAACCAGCCTGTTTTAAAACTTGAATTTTCACCAATCAAAAGTTTCACTTAAATAGGTCTCAGTGGAGTATATAAATCAATATATAAATAGCTCTATGTATTAAATTCACTTGAGAAGGTGATATGTGAGATTGATATGTTGGCTAATCCGCACAACTATTAGCTTCTTTATATATACACATGTGAGTGACAAACATGATTCTGTTTGGATTGCATGATAATCACTACAATTTTCTTTTTATTTCACTTTTATTTATTACAAAACTGTAAGAAAAATATAACTAAAAAAAGGAGATTAGGCATACCTGGACGAATCCATGTTCGAATCTGGGTCAAAGTTCCAATACTCCATACTTGTGCCCACACAATTATTAGACTACTAGAGCCTAATTGTGATTTGCACAGTAGATCACCAGAACCAGAAAGATGGTAGGAGAGAAGGGAATTGCCAGAAAACTCAATGGCGGGGGTGAATTGCAATTGAGGAGGCACACCCTATTTATAGTGGTTTATGGAGGCCACTAATTAGGAAACGTGTGCACACCGTTTTGCCCTCCAAGACAACAATTAATTGATTCTCAATTAATTCCCTAATTATGGTGATTTGTACCTCATTTAACAAATCCATAATTATTGCTGAATTATTCCCCAATCTGATTTAATGCTGATTTTATTCTTATTTGATTGGGCTACTTATTTCCTAATCAAATAGTTGGCCCATCAAGGGCGGACTTAGACCCAAAAGTCCAACATCTCCCACTCGCACTTGATGGGCCTCCCATCATGCGTGCATTACTCTTTCTTGTTTCATACTTGGTGTCTGCCGTGACTGCATTGACAAAACGTCTTTAAGATTTGGTGCTTGTGATACTAGAAATCTTTTATATTGGATCAGCATCCAAGGACACCCTTTATATATATAACCGTAAGCTATATGTTCATTGCCTCATTGCCCCATATTCTCCCATACATATTACTCATGACATATCTAATCCCTCTCGAGTTAATATGTTGATTAACTCATATTGCCTTCCATACACATAGTATCCGCACTTACTAGCTACACATAGAGCTAGTAAGGGGTCGACCACAGATGCTAGTACATCTTATGTATCTAGGAGTAAATCTTCATTTTTGATTAATTATCAGTCTATCTTGACTTAGTCGCTTTCCTAGTTTTCACTCGTCTGACCGAATCGAGTATGATCATGGAGCTTCACTTAAAGTAGCTGTCACCAAACCAAACTTGAATGATGTCGCCTAAGTCTTAAGGGCATCGTGGAATGATTCTTCCTTCCTTGGACTCACAATGTGGTGAACTAGGGATTTTTCACCCACATCCCATGTTGCAGTTTAACTCTCAAGCACATGCAGTATGAATTGCATGCTACAGTGAATGGTTTGAGGTGTACGTCGATTTCTTTATCTTTAACCATACAGACATTAGTTCCAAGCCCCCGTAAAACATGGGAAGATGGTTGTTCTTGTGAGTGAACCAACCTTTTCTGACTTGTACGACATACAAACTTGTATACCTTATATGTATTTACTCATAACATACATACTATTTCTTTTATCTTCATATAAAAGAAGTTCAGGAGTTTACATTTTATTTGTGCCCCAAGATTTTCACTAACTCAATGAAAATCAAGCTGTGGGCTTATTAAGGGGATCCACCAATATTCTTTCAGTAGAAGGTCATTGAACTGTCGATTTCCCTCTTTGAAAGCATATCTCTTATAGAGATATATCAAAAAGTATGTTTTGCCTTGTTGTGATACTTAGGATCCTCATCATAAGATGTTATCACTTGGATCCTTCTATCCACCATTCATTCTCCATCTCTCATAAGAATTACTTTAGCCATATGGCACTTTGAATTACTTTAACCATTCATTCTCCATTCATTCTGCATTCTATTTCCATGGATAAAAGGAAAAAATACTTTGTATGTTTCCTTACTCCATCACCATTTGCCTAGGTCTTATATTGGAGTATCCTTTCAAAAGGAAATTTGTTGTCTTGACAACTTAATCCATGGTTATTCTCATAACCCATTTCACAGCAGGACCAAAAACAACTTCCAAGTCTGACCAAAAAATATTTGGTCTTATGTACACCAATGTGTACATTCATATTACTAACTATAGTCTCACATGGGACTCTATCCACCTTTCTTATGTTGGATTCCTCATAGGACATGTAACCTCTTTAGGTTTATGCCCTTGACTTCCGGGGTGTCCATGGGTTGCAGTTTGATATCCTAAGATGTCTAAGGATCACACTTGTACATGTCTTAGGTGGAAAAGACTGTATCTTTCTTGTGCAACTCCGTTTATCTTGTCATTCAAGATATTTGTTCAACCCATGACTTTTTCAACTAGGATTCTCTGATCCTTTATTCCTTTGACTAGCTTGACACTTGTTTTATATGTCATTTGACAAAGGATGACTTCATAAAGAATCATCACTAGATCGTTTGGGACTTATGAGTGTTCTTCGATTATTTCAAAGTTGGTGAGGCTTTCACCTTGTGAAAACCTCATATACTACTATTTGGGTGATTGTTTTTATGAAGCCCTTAAGCTGCTTCATGTAGAGTTCATCATCCAATTTCCAAAATCCCAAATTGGAAGGTGGTCTTTATATCATCTTGATGTTTGTTGTCATAGCCAAAGTTCAGAGTTTAAAATGCACAATGGACAACCTTCCATTATATTACCCCTTAGCCACTAAGTGTTTTAGGTTCTACATGCCCCCAACAGATTTAAGAATCTACTTGTTCCCAATCGCCTCTTGGCTAGGTGACAAATTACCTAAACACGTATTTGGCTTAAAAGGAATCCAAATCCTTCTGCATGATACTTTGCAATTCATCTTAGCAGGTCCTTCTAGTGTCTTTCAGACACTTATAAGTACTTATTATCACCTTCTAAATGATGAAGGGAGCATTCAATCTATTAGGGAATCTATCCCTTATAGTCATTCGCTATATGACAATTTGCTCCAAGGTGGATTTCATAGGATTCTTTTCCTATATATGAGTGAGGTAATTCTCTCGTAACTTACCTCTTTCATTGTGAAAATGGTCTCAATTCTCCCACTCGGATCAGTGAACATAGGAACACTTGGTTATTCCTTATCACTTGTGAACCTCTTAAAGAGACTTATTACGATTCATAGGGTAAGGTCGTGACTGACATAGAGGGCATTTGGTTAAGTGTGAATATAATAGCTACAAGTCTACTTACCAACATGTGACTGATAGCCTTATTGATGCCATTATGTTCACAACCAAATCAAGGAGAGGTCTATCTTTCCATTTCAACAACTCTATTATGTTGAAGGGTACTAGGTATTGATAGTTGCCTAACAATGCCTTTCTTGTACACAAAACAGCTTGAACTAAGCACATGGGTGTCTTTAACCCTTATTAGTTCAAAAGGTCTTATCCTTTCAGTTTCGCTGATTCCTGACTAGATCAACCATTATCTAATAGCTTCACACTTGCCAAAATTCAAGTAAACATTACTGTATTTTGAGTAAACGTCCGCAACGTCAATGAAACACCAAGCTATTTGTGTTTTGCCCTCACATTCATTGGTTCACTAATGTTATAATTTGCCAATTGCAGTGGATATTCTTAAAAAATGTTTCTTTGTCTTTCTTGCCAGGTAGAATAAGTTTTCAACTTATTGATAAGGGTATTAACCCTTTAGCACACGTTGTTTAGCAAATACTCTTTTGCTAGTTTGATCATTCCCTTTGATCAAGGTGTACATGTGGCAAGAAATGGAATCTTTTATCCCTAGAAAAGAGATATCAAAATCCAACAAAGGATTTGAGAATCATAGGCCCATCGATCCTTAACTAAAGAGATAGCAAAGATGTGATTTTGTTAGTTGTAATTGCATGGAGTGAATCAGGGTGGTTTATCTATACAGAGTTAACGTGCAAGTTCCAATCCCTTGATTTTATCTCTTTGTCGCTTTGTACTTGACATGAAGCCATATGCTTCACTAAAATATCCACAACTCATGTAGATTGCTACTTTTACAACCCTTAAGGATTATGAATGTAGCTTTTCGTCTTTGTAGAAACCATTTGACCTCCTCTAGATCAAGTTTACCTCATAGGTTTCTTACCCTTAGGCTTAGAGGATGAATCCTCCCACTCTTTAGCTAAGTTTGTTTGACTGATGGATCTTGGATCCTTCAGTCTCTCACACTTAAGTTCAATGTGGTGAATTACATTGCTGAAGGTTACAATATGCATATCAGGGGCAATTTGTACTTTTGTATACGCCCACTCATCAGAAGACGTGCCTTACTCCCACTTACTAGGAGACACAACTTACTCCCACTCATTGAGAGACGTCTTGTCACAACATTCACTTGTTGTTTGTTAGAAAGAACTTGGCATTTAGTTTGTCTCAACTTCTTAGTTTGACATTTGCCTCAAGTGTTGCCTAAACAACATGTTAGAACTTAGCACACTATGTTAAAACTTAACTTAGTTTTAACTTGGAAGAAGATCACCTATTCCACTATATTCCAATACTATCCACACAGCTTGGATAAGGTTACATTGTTCATACCAACATAAGTTTAAGCATTGTTGTTCTTTATATACTTGATAGCATAAAAATTTTGTATCCTTTGGTTGCTTCAACCTTTAAATGCTGAAGACTAGTTAGTAGGATGTTCCTGACATCTCATTCTTCTTGAATGAAAGAGATTTTAGAGTTTTTAACTCCACATATGTCTCTATTGAGCTTGTCTTCATAAGCTTAATCAAATAGACTTGGTCATAATTGGTCACTCAGACGATTATGGTATACAAATCTTATTTGTTCAAATAAGACAAAGGATAATTAGATAATAAGTTCACTAGTTTCATGTTCATGAGACAACTATGTTGACTCCCATCCCAATCATACTAGTTAGTTCATCACCCTTTTAACCACAGTCTTCATTGAACACTTTCCCCTTTAGATTTCTAGACGCATTCCAGAAAACTCCCACTCGATTAAAGAGCAGTTATATTAACAAGATAATAACACAATATCATCTAACTAACATGAATGTTCAAGAAAACAAGAAGAGAATATACTGAATTCAATTCTAAAAACAAGCAGAGAATTTAATCTTAAATTCAATGGAAAAACAAGAACATTCAAAAGTTTAAGCCTTATATCATAGTCTCTTAACTAGGTTCTCCTTCTCATAGGCCCTTCTGACCATATTAACTCATGTAGCTTCTAGCTACAATGTCTAGCTCCTCTTTGCCATGTTTACATCCACTCATTTGGATGTATTTGCAGTATACCTCTCACTTGATGAGATGATTCTAACATCTCTATCTGTCTTATCCTTTGTCACAACATTTGTGATAAAGATTGACTTTTAGAAGTCATTGCTTCAATCCAAATAGATCAATGTGGTTAGAAGCATAGGAAGACTTACTATTTTCAATAATCATTGAATAACTTTAAGTTGCTACAATTTTCAGGTTTTATCTCTAAGGGTTTGAGTCAATGTTGGATAGGATTTTATATTAAAAAACTCATTTGAATAATCCCTTACTTTTAAAGAATCTTTCAGCATTTAACCTTATGTTGCAACTGAAAATACTCTTAAAAAAATAAGCCAACCTATCCCAAAAAAGAATAGAACCAACATTGATTCAATTCCAATATTTTTGGGAATCTCTAGGTGCATACGAGCACCTTTTTGATTCAAAACAGATCCAAACGTGCTTCAAATATATGGAAATTATATATCAAATTGAAGCTCTTGAATTTAGGGATTTTTAGGAACAAACCACATTTCAATCAGAGGTCCCATGCGCTCTCACATGCCCTAGAAGGTCTCTGGATCAAAAATTCCTGAAAAATTGGAAAATTCCAGCATTGCCCACTCTCAGCTGTGGCGCATGACCTCCACGTGTCGCCATACGGCCGTCAGCCAGCGACACGAGCCGTCTTTTCTCTGACGGTGCTTGCCATGTGTCAAAGGGAGGTCCCAGTGGGCCCCACACGCCACTTGTCAATTTCCCTCTTTTATTTTTGGGCCTATGTTGACCGTTGACCGGTCAGCTTTGACTGTTGACCAGTCAACCTTGACCTGTCAATGTTGACATGTCGCTGATGTGTCTCTGTCGATGTGGCTGTCAACAGATGACATGGCCTTCCTTGACCTCTGTTGACGTGGCACTTGACGTTGACTTGGCGTCCTCTCATTGGCGCCACGTGGTATTGGTTGACCGATGATGTGGCGTTCACTGCCACATCATCATCTTCAACTTCTAGCCGGGTCAACCCGACCCGATTGGAGCTTCGACGGTCATCACGACCTGCCAACTTTGGGAGGCCATATCTCCCTCGTTTTAGCTATGTTTTTCGCGTTCTTGGTGTCGTTGGAATCGTAGTTCAGCGAACTACAAATCCATGGCATTTATTTGATTTGGAAACCTTTGTTTCATTGATCAAATTGCAAGTGAAGTGGCGGTGGCAACTAACGACCCGCCAACTTCTTTCCTTTGTTTCTCCTCATCCAGACTCCGTTTGACGCGTTTTAAGCATTGTTGGAATGGTCTCTTCGAGATCTACACATCCATGGCTTCGGTTGAGGCAAAAATACTTAGTTTCAAACACCCCATTTTTCTCGACATTGACTGCATTGCGTAATCCGACGTGGATGTGTGTCCTCTGGGTTTCAAAGGCTCTTCTAACCTTTGAGGAGTTAAGGCTTTTCATTTTTGAATCCACATAGGTTTGAAAAACTCAAGTTTAAGAAATCGAAGAAGTGAGGAGCATGAATAATGAAACAAAACAATCGCCATTCATATTCGAAAATCATGTGAGAGAAGGAAAAATGAATATATGAAGAACAGGGATTCAAGAACTCATGCAAAACCAAAAAAATATATATCTTCATTACACAGATATATACATATGGAGGCAGAGACAGAAAATGTCAAAGAAACGTGTTCATACAATTGAAAGAAAATTATTCTTTTAAGCTTTTAGATTTGATATAATAATAATAATAATAATAATAATAATGGAGAAATATTCGGTTAAAAAGTTGATTACTTGCTTGACTAAATTAAATGATTCAATCAGCAGCTGTCACACACTCACACCACCTTTGGAGCATTATTAATTAATAAAGAAAGAAAGAAATAGAAGCAAAAAAGTCGCTATTAAAGTGGCAATCTATAAAAAAGCATATAGGCCCACCAACAATTTTCAAAGCAAGCATGCGGACAGCAGCACTTAGAGGCATGAGTGGACAGGAATAACATTTTTTGTCCACTTTAGCATATCAGATATAATTGTCTATATGCTCCTCTAACTATATATATAGATAGATGCAGATATAGATGAAAAAATAAAACCAAAGGATTATGTATAGTATATGCGGAGAGGTTGGCAAAATTGAATCAAACAAATTAAAGAGATGTATCGTGGAGATGAGAACTGACTGTAGAAATTATGGGAATCCTCAGTTGGAGAGGGTGAAGAGATTCCAGAGCTAGGTGTTCTCCGCACAGGAGAATTTTTTCGGCGACGATCAACCAGAATTTGTTTGAGTTCTAGTAGAACTGGTAGCTGCTTTTGCAAAATTTCTCCTCTCTGTTCCTCAGGGGTGTACGTTTGGTTACTTTTATGAGAGATCAGCAACTCTGCTGTGGACCACAAATTCAGTCTGATAGTCTTTATGGACAGATGCCAATCTTTGGCTAATTGTAATCTCTAATCAAGTTGATGCTTGCCTTGGTATATCAAAAAAAAAATTTCTCCTCTCTCAACAAACTCACTCTCTCATCTCATGCAAAACTGGTTTACCTTATTCAATTCTTCATCAAGCCTTTCAAAAAAACACACGCACCTAAAACATGTAACGTACCCAATCCATATAAAACACAGATAGCTAAACATTACTAGTTTTTATTTTAATATATAATCAACATATATATATACACACACATGCTTCTGATAACAAAAATAAGCAGAACAACCTGAAAAGTAAAAAGGAAGCACATTTAACTTACAGCTTAATTGATTAGTGCAGTGGGGTACCACGTTGCCCGTTGGTGACACAATCTTGTGTGAGGAGGAGAAAGAAATTTGAGTTGTTTTACCAATTGGATGGAGTGGGGACCAAAAGTGAAAGACAGTGCAAAGACAAGGGAAGGGACAGGAGTGGGGATAGTTGTAGCTGTTGGAACAAATTAAAACAAAGTATAGATTCATTAATAAAGACGTGTGAGCATGTGTGTGTTTTTTAGTGTAAAGATGATAGGAAATGGAGGGAGGGGCGACGGATACTAAGAAGAGATGAGAAAGGGAAAGTAGTTTAATGAGAGTGGTTGAATAATTAAAGTGAAGTAGTAGTCAAAAAGAGAAGGAATGAGGACGCGGGAATTGAAAATAAGAGATAAGGGTTGGGGGAATTGCTATTGGTTGATGTGGATTACACTATCCATTTTTTAAAAAAATTAATGTAATGGGCAAGTGTGGCGCCTGCTAAACGCAGGTGTCACACATGCTTAACCAGCTGTGGCGCCTCAGAATCCCAAGTGCCACAGCTGGTATATGTGGGCCATGGGTGGCGCCTGCCTGGGAAGGCACCACGTGTGGCCCACAGGGCAGCTGTGGCACCTGGCCTCACCAGGTGCCACAACTGTATGCATGGTGCCAAGTGTGGCAGGCGCCACACTTGGCCTTACCAACTGTGGCACCTAACCTACAAGGCGCCACAGCTAGTACCAAATTTTTTAAAAAAATTATATATAAAAAAATAATAAAAGGAAGCTGTGGCACTTCTTTAAAAAAGTCCACAAAATGTGCGCCACCTTTCAATCTTTTTTTAGTAGTGGTTGTTGAATAAGCACAGATAAGATGTTAAAGCCACGTCGTTAAAGACCCAAATGCTCTTGTTTCTTCAGCTCCCATTAATCTTCTGAGAATCAATTTTTTCACCACAGTGCTCATGGTCATGATTCTTGGGAAGGCATTCAGATATCCTTGCAAACTACGAAGAAGTGCTTCTAGATTACCAGTGCTGGGACATTGTGGATTGAAAGGGGATTAACTGACATTAAAGGCGGGGTGATAATTGCTTCTATTTTATTATATTAGGAGCAAAATTATATTCATAAATACTTTAAAGTGTTTATTGCATCTCCAAAAATAGTTTAGGGGTGCTGAACGCACCTTAGTCCTTTGGAATAAGATGAGCTTTGCACGCTTAACTCTTACGCACCATGCATATCAAATTGAAATTTGATATTTGACTTTCTTGAAAGACGAATTTCTTTTGGTCTGATGAACATATATGAGTTATTACATTAAATTCAAACAATTTAGAATAAGAAGAGCTTTGCACCCTTATCACATACGTTATTGTTTAAGATACCTTCTTCACATACAAAGTATTTGATAGTTGTTAAAATGTCTAAGTCTGCGAGTGCATTTAATTTGAGTTTATATGAAAAATACTTGAAGAGATAAAATTGGGTTTAATAATAGATATAGATAAATATAATAAAGTATAATGACTTATATATACATATATAAACTTGAACCTTAGAGTTATTAATTAAGATGTAATGTTATATGTTCCTTGTTGTCCTTTTGTTTATATTTTTAGTCTCCATACTTATGTTATAAAATGATGAATGAATTAGTTAAAAACTATTAGATTCAAATAAATATGACAAATTAGTATTAGTTTGTGATATAAAACTTAACAATGTATCCATGTGGCAATACTCTATTCTTCATGATCATCTATACACCTATAATAAAAGAGAGATAGATATATTTTCATTGGTGGGTTTAGCGGTTGAAGGGATGGATAAGCTCATCAAAAGAAGTGAAGAGCTCGATCCATGAGACCGTCGTGGCATTGGGGGAGGCATCCTGTAATGTCACAGCATCAAAAGAAGTGTCAGACATAGGTACTACACTCTTCCCCATGCCAGGATTTGTGTCCCTCTCTGCCCCACTGAGGCTTAGGGATTTTGCTCTCTAGGTATGAACACCCTTCCCTATAGAGTCTCCTCCCCAAGGATCAAAGGCTTGACCTAAGGGTAGAGTACAAACCTTATATGATCCTTCATAACCAAGTGTTCTAGGTGAGCAGTGCTGGACAGCCCCCCAAATGATGCCATAATTTGTCCTCCCGCCTCTTCGAGGCTTAGGGATTTTGCTCAATGGGTGCATACACTCTTGCCCGAAGAGTTACCTCCCCAGGATCGAAGATGTGACCTGAGGGTCATGTACACACCCCATACCAAGTATGCCATTTTATGGCGTACTTGGTCACTAGGAGTCACATGTCAGATCACGTCTAAAATCTTGGGGAGGCGACTCTTCAGGGAAGAGTGTATGTACCCAGTTAGCATAATCCCTAAGCCTCGGAGGGGCGGGGAGGGGGGACAAATCCTAGCACCCTTAGGGGATGTCCGACATAGCTCACCACCAGTGGGTGGGGGCCATGCCATTACATAAAAAGGTGATACCAAAATGTTACGCCTTTATTTTATTTTCACCTTTTTCAGAGTATTTGCTGAAAACGATATGTGGTTTGTTAGGCAACACAAGGATAGCAGAAACATACTGATATTATATGCATGATTATAGAAATTCCCCCTAGCAGATCATCATAATAATTACAAACCTTGTAGCCGCACATGGCTCTAGGGTATCTAACCTATCCTAGTGAAATAGAGATATCTTCCTGTCTTTGTTGCACCACTACAATCTTCTGGTGTAGTTTTTTCTCTGATCTCTGCGTATCTTCCATATTCACCTATCTAAATTGTTTGTAGGGGGTGAGATTCAAGAGAATCTCAGTAGGAAAACAGTACCAATATGCATGCAAGATAAGTGCTTAATGTATGACATGCTTGTATTACTATGCTCAATGTTCAACCAACATGTTTATGGTCATAACATAAACAGAAATAGAGCTTCAATCATTCATATATGTTTCACATAATCAAGCAAAGCAATAACATGCATCAATACACCAGCACAATTATCAAATACATGCAGGAGAGGTAAGTTGCCTACCTTAATTGCTCTTCCCTGATCCTTAAAGAGGCTCCTCAAACTTCATGCCTCAGCTTGGGCTCTCAACTTGGTCCTAAAATATCAAATGTACAAGTATTAGGTTAAAACCCATTCATGTACCATTTTAGGCACTTCCATAGTGTTTATAGTAGTTATATTAGCCTATGGTGAAAATTTACCAAAATGCCCCTAGCGACCCGGCCCGGCCTTATTGTACTTGATCCGACTATACTTTTTCTGAAATTTCGACCTTGGCTATTCTGACATATTTTTGCCCAAGGAATCCATTTCTAAATTTGGAATTACCAAATTCACTGGAAAATGATAAAAATGTCCTTGGCAGCCCCTATTACAGGGTCTCAGGGACGTTTTCATAATTATACTTTTTCGGGCTTTTCTGAAAAGAATGTTCAACTGTAACCCCACCTAATTTTTGCTCTTGAACTCAATGAAATCATCAAATCATTGAAAATCTAACTCTAAGCCCTTGTACCATCTCTGGCCAAATTGCACAAATCTCTGGGGAAAATTGGGGTTTTTCGATTCCGACTCCGCGGACGTGTTCCTTTCGACTCCTAACCACTTTATGAACTATTTAAGCTATGTTTAGAATATAATTTTTCTATGAAATAAGTGCTTATTACATAAGTTGAGAGAAAACTCCTCTCACATACTTACCTTATATATTGTAAATCATGAATTATAAGCACTTATAAGTAAAAAATAAGCTATCCCAAACGAGCACTTAATTAGGTTACAACTACTAGTTAGTACCAATTTTGGCAGCATAACACTTCCAACAACCAATTTTCCATTTTCACAAACAAAGACAATCCGACAAAATTTCACTCATTAAATTGTCCACAACAGCCAGAACAATTAAAGATTGAAGTTTTGGAAGTTACCTCAAGCTCCCTCTGGCTTTTCCTAGTTTGGCTGAAACCCTAGCTCTTCCTAACACCAAATTTTAGCTTCCAACACCTTAAAATACATGATAGAGAAGCTTAGGAGCAGAGTTATACGCATTAGGTATGAATTCACCAGAGAAATCGACCTACCTTGTGAGTTTTCTTCTATTTCTCTCTCTAGAATTTCTCAAATCCCTTTCTCTCAATGGCTGCTATTTCATGTCAGTTTTAAGGCTGAATGAGGAAGATGATGAATATTTTATAATATTCACTTGATGCCTTTAATTACTTATTTACATAAATTCCCAAAATTTTGGACTTTATGTACATAAGCTTTATGCCATCAGCCCAATTATATTGCAACTAATATTTTCCCTCTCTTAGCACATGTAAAAGATGTCTAGGAGGTCCTTCCATCAGCCCAAATGAATTTTTCTTGTACCTCATAATTTCAAAACTTGCCATCTCATTATTTCTTTATTTTCGAATTTATCAGAAATTCTGGCAGATTTTCTGCCCTAACTTTGAAAAATCATAACTAAATTTGTAGACCTCATATCGGAGTGATGACAAAGGCTACAGACCCTTATTGAGACTAGTTTAGAGGAAAAATATAGAATATGGCCAATTGGAAGCACATCATTCCCAGATTTAACTTCGTTTAATGCTACTCCAGAAACTTTCCAGTTTTTATGGGCTAACTTCAAAAATTCATAACTTCTCTATATAGCTTCAAATGATTCATATGACCTATCAAATTGAATTTTGGATGTCTACTTTCATCCTGTAAAATCTCATAATTTTTGCTCATCATTTGGTCATACAAAATTGCATAACAAAGTCACTGCCTCACAGGAAATTTCACTAGAAGCATAATCACTTCCTCCAAAATTCACCATTTTATTTGCTTTAATACCTCAAAGATATAAGAAACGTTAGGGAATATATTTGGCATACCTGCTAACCATGGCTTAACGGTCCACTTAATTCAAGCTTATTCCCAAGGCTTTGATCCTAAAATTTGGGATATTACACATCTCATACTCAAGTAAAGCACACATTTTAGAGCTAATTCCCACATAGTTACCCAAAGGGCTATGTGTGAGTAACAGGTGATTGGGTTGAATGTGACTGGGCAGGCACCCTGCCCTTGATTTATGGGTGAGACAACAAGCAATTGGGCCGCGCTTGGCAAGCACCCTTTCCTTAGTTTGTGGTTGAGCCCAACCCGTGACTAAAATTTATTTTAAAAAAGAGTGATAGATCTTTTTTTTCATATTAAAAGAGTGATAGATCTAATAAGATTATTTCAGTAATTAATTACATGAGTGTCTAAAGAGTACATAATAAATCATATTTGGGCAAGGCTCAAGCCCAAATGTGTCTTTGAGTTCTTACAAAATGACAAAAGTCCTAAATTAATAGTAATTGTCATTATTCTGGTAGTTGCCACTCTTGCCTAATGCCATGAAAGCAACGTATTCAAATGAATAATCTTTAGGAAATTACTGGGTGGACTTCTATAGTAAAAAATGCATGGAAAATTGATATGGTGATAAAGCAATTCCTTAGACAAAATAATAATTAATCAACCCTGAAATAGATGTAAGAATTCCTACATGTCATAAATTCACACATAACTAGCATACAAGTAACCCTCAAGACTTTGTTTTTTGTTTATTTTTTAATAGAGAGCTACAGTCAAATCTTTGCAGAATATAACAAGTAAGATTATTCATTGCTATTATTGGAATATGCCCAGTTCACCCTTAGTGGATTAGGGCCCATGCCCAATATAAATGGGGCTATTATGTAATTATAGAGAAATATAGGTCCAAATATGAAGTTTTATCTATATGGTTCATATTTCAAATAAAAATAACTACTCATACGTGTTATAAGGAAGGATATAGGTTTGTGGGTGCAAATTGGAATACTGATAGAAAACTTCCACAAAAGCTTCTTGCTCTATTCTTATTCTCTTCTCTTTTAATGGTGAATCTGCTGTATGAATGTGATCAAAGTTCATATCGGTGCTCCGATCTCGTATGGGTACTCAATGAGTCAATGGATTCCAGGTACGCCCGAAATCTTCAGTGGTATCAGAGTAAGGTCGCTATTAGGATGTGTAAATAAATTATTTGCTTTTGCTGTGTGACAAGCTATATGATTTTGCGTCAATCAAACATTCCTCTCTATGATATATATGTGTCTTGACGCAATTTATGGTTTGAGAATTTTTTTTTTCATTCTTCCACTGATATATATATATATGCATATATACATTTTCTGCCTTTTGTCATTGCTGAATGATTCTGTATATATTACTTCCCATTAATCTTCTAATATATGATTTGCATGAGAAATTATATATATCCAGATTGATAATACCTCTGTCACTAATCTTTATAGATCTAAGTCATTTGAAAACTAACATTCTAGACTATGATATAGGTGCCATCATGAAGATAATAGAAAACAAAGTTTAAAATGCCTAAAATGAGAGGAAAAATAGTGTCGGATGCACAAGAGACGGTAGTTACATAGGAGACAACGGATCCTTTGAAACATTGGGATTGGATGATATGAAAACTTGAATTTTTTGCTAGAAAAGTTATCCCATTGTGTAGAGAATCAAAAAATGAAGAAAACAACACCAAGAATGCTAAAAAAGGATGTCAGATAGCGAATATATGGAGGAGAGAAGGTTCTGGATCTGATGGACCCGACCCACGCTGTAACCAAGTCGAACATGACCTGGCTAGAGGTTGAAGACAACCTCGAGCTCCAAAACGGCATCATTTTTTATGCTTCAAAAAGAAAAGAAAGGTAGATTTGGACTAGGCAGGTTGGGTATATGGTTTAACCCAATCCACAAACAACTTTAAGAAAAAGGCAAACTTAAAAAAAATAGAAAAGTGCCACTTGGCTAGTGGGAGTTGGTGAGAGATCCCATGGCCATATGGTGGCGCGTGGTCTTCATCTTGATTTTTCAATTTTTCTAGAATTTCTTTTTCCTCCTCCATTTTAAGGGTGCAGTAAGGTGCATTTAGGCTTTGATTGAGATACAATTTGTTTCTAAAAATCCCTAAATTCAATATCTTAATTTTGATATATATTTGAAATATTTTGGAGTATATTTGGATATGTTTTAGAGACATTTAGTGCTATCTTTAGTGTTTTTTATGATTTTAAAAATCCTAAAATATTTGTAATAATTCATAATAATTTTATTTGAGATAAATATGAATTTAGGGAGTTCAAAAAGCACTTAACCAAAAATATTTTATTCTTTTAGATCATTACTATATTGAAAAACACTTCCCTGAGTATGAACCACCTTTGTAGTGGATTTGAAAAGGTGAAAATTCTTTGTTGTTGTCTCTAAATAATGATCCAAGCCTAAATTACTTAGAGTAATAAGAGCCTCTAAGTGATAGATGAAAGATGGATTTGATAATTTAAATTTGAGCCCTAAAACATAGCCTAGAAGGAGAAAATCATGAAGAGGGTCGAGAAGAAAATGATTCAAATTAAGGTTAGTTAGAACCTGAAATTGAATAAGAGGTGTAACCAAAAAGAAATCCTGAAGATAAACCTAAAGAAAAACCTGAATCTCTTGAATCTTAAGAAGATGAATGTTAAGATTCATATATACATGAAAAAACCTCCTGGAGGTAAAAGTGAGCATTTAATACTAAATATATAGTATCAAATCATAGTGAAAGGGAATCTCAAATGGACAAATTTCCCAATACCAAAACTCCAAATCATGATGAGATTCTGGAAAGTACTATGATTCAGAAGGTAGAGCCCACTTCATGAGTGAAAAAGAGCCTTGAGCCCAATCCAAGCACCAACACTAGAAACTATAAAAGAATTTAAAGCAAATACTACTTAATGTTCCCTTGAAGAAACATGGAAAAAAAATGCATAAGACAACTGAAATATTTTTTTAAGAAAACAAAGAAACTCCAGGAAATGATTAAAATAATATGGGACATAAAATTCTTCCAGCCGTAGAAAATAATGGTTATTGTGAATCTTATCAAATTAGGTTTAAGAAGTAAAGAAAATTTTCCCCTTTGAAGATTTGTTTGGCTGAAGATTAAGAACGAAGAAATGAGATAAATATGAAACAAAAGAAAACTATTGAGTTGTTCCAAATTCCCTGATAAGAAGACATTATAAACATAATAATGCTCTAAGAGACATGAAGAAGTAAATGTCAAACACTTTTATGAGTGGAAACTCTTAGAAAATGAGTCTTCTAAAAGAATCATATGCTCCATCTAAGTGGGAGCAAGTTTCATATGCTTTATCTAAGTGGGAGCTTTCAGAAATTGAGCATTCTGATAGTCATAATTGAGCATATTATGTGAAGTACTTCTATGAAATTCTTGATAGATGATAGTGGCATTGCTGGAATCTATGTGATGGGAGGTACAAACATATCCTCCTGATTATAGACCCAATGGTGTTTTTACCTTTCTAGTCAAGAATAATACAAGTATATGACACTATATACTCCAATATGCTATAAAAAGACATTCTTGGTTCAAATCAGTTGTGAATAACCCTATGAGTGGAATGATTTAAGTGACTAAGCCAAGGAATGTTGCTAAGAACAAGAATGTTGATTAATAAGTTAAATACGGATAATTGTGATATCTAGCATTGAAAGATTTCATATAAATAAAAGATGTTATAAAGCCATTGACTTGGGTCAAATGGCATTAAAGCTGAGAATTTGCTAGGTAAATAAGAGGTTATGAGACCAACATGGCTGTGAAATGGGAAACTACATAACATTAATTGCCCTGTGTAAGCTATACTTGATAAATGCATGTGCAAATATGGAAGAAATTCAACAGCAAGGCCACGTATAAGGTAGCACCTACATGAGATAACCAACATGACAAGGGTATTGAAAGAAGCTAAACATGTATTGTATAATGAACAAGTGTAGCTTGTTCATAGAGATGCTCTTTTCTAGGTGGGAGCTCATAAAATTTAGTATGATCTATAGTAAAAAAACATTATTACTTTCAATGATGTATTAAATTACTTGGTGTTAGATATGAATATTTTTGATGATGTCAATTATAGATGTCAAGTATTAAGAGCAAAAAGTTTGTATAATATACTTATTCTCTAAATTGACTAACTACTATATTTAATGTTGTATATCTTATAGATTAGTCATAAACCCGATGTTGGGTTGATGTTATAATGCCTCATAAGTGCAGAATGATCATCAAGAAGAAAATCAAGAGACAAGGAATTGAAGAAAGAAGGAATTGCAAGAACTAATGGGAATATCAAGCAAAGATTGAAGAAGATTGAAGATATTCAAGAAGACATCTAATTGGGCTATGAAGAATGATCATCAAATCAAGAAGAGATCTAGTTGAGTGATGAAGAATGATCATCAAGAGGAAAAACAAGAATAAATAGATTAAAGAAAGAAGAACTTGTAAGATCAAATGATAATATCAAGATTCAAGCTCTTAGAAGTGATACCGGAAGTTGGAATGGGTCAATACGAAGCTAAAATGATGTATACAGAAGTTATGGGACCTCCGGGGATGATTACTCGAATAATCACTTGAGTAATAGGGCACTACCTCATTTTGGAGGTGATTACTCCAGTGGCTACTCAAGTAATCTGCAAAGTTACTTGAAGATTACTCGAGTAACCACTCGAGTAATGGTACTCTATTTTTCGTGCGTCATTACAGAGGTTTGGAATTTTGGGCATATCTCTCTAACCACACGTCGGATTGATATGAAATTGGTGGCATATGAAACTAAACTCCCAACAGGAATGATAGACACCTAGATCAAATTATAAGGGGTTCATATGAGATATATATGATCTGTTGAATTTGACACATAAATCAATGTCTTTTACCAGGATGAGGTTCGGTATTTTGGACATAACTTACAAAATACATATCGTATTGAGACAAAACTGGCTCCATATAAAAGTAGACGTAAAGAGCTTTCCAAGGACATATAAGTTCAACATATTTCAAGTTATATACTAAGAGCTATGCCTTCTGGAAATTGATGCTCGTGATTTTAGACTTTCTCTAATTGCAGAAGATATTCTTTAGATCATAACTTTATGTATAAAATGATTTTGGAGGTCATTCTTGTTGCATTGTAATATAGATGATGAGGGCTTTCCGATGATATATAATTTTCCATGTTTCGAATCAAATCAAGAATTCACTTGAAGGGCTGACTCGAGTAATCTGTAGTTTTATTTGGAAGCTTACTCGAGTGAGCACTTGAGTAATGCAGTTGAAAATGCTCTCGGCCAAGATTTAAATGATATCACTCGAGGGACCACTCGATTAATCTATAAAGTTATTTAAGAGCTTACTCGAGGGATCACTCAAGTAACCAAAGGGACTACTCGAGTAACCAGATAAAAAAAAGAAACTTTACTCGAGTAATGAAGTTGGAAATGCTCTTGGCCAGATTTTGAATGGGATTACTCGAGGGCTCACTCGAGTAATGACCCAGGCTTACTCGAGTGACCACTTGAGTAATGCTTCCCAGCAGAACAGAACAACATACTGAAGTTTTCAAAAATCATGGGTTTAATTATGAAACTCATTCTTCTTGCTTCCAATTATTCTTACACTTAATTGTATTAGTGTTTAATGCATTTCCCCAGGAATATAATGAAGAGATGATGTGAAGAGACAAAAGTTGACTTTACAGAAGCGGAACGTTCACCAACCACAACGGCTAGTTTTCAAAATCGAAGAACAGTCAAACGAAGCTACGCCACTCTAACGGACAGGTTGAAATGCTTCCAATGGCTATCACAACTCATCTATAAATATTGAAACATTCAACGAAGAACTACACCAACGAGAAACATGCAAAGCTTATGAATCATCTACTCCAACCCAACTACTCTCTGTTCTTATCCATTTTCTATATCATGTATATTTGTGAGAGAGATTATTTTCATTGTGCTTCAGTGTTCATGTATTCACCTCTGAGAGAGAAGATTGATTGTAATCTTTCATCATCAAAGTTGTATCCTTACGGGGTGTGTAAGGGAGAGTAACTCGGTTGTAACCTTACGGTGTGTAAGGGGGAGTAACTTGGTGAGAGATTTGTAAAAGTCTTCACAAGTGCCCTGCTAAACTTGTGAGTTGTAAAGGCTTTTCTTGTGCCTGGATTAAACAAGAAGAAAGTGGATTTGAAAATCTCAGGAGGAGCCTGGGGACTGGACGTAGGCTATCGCAGATTAAATCGAACCAGGATAAATCACACTTTGCACACTCTCTTCGTTAAACTCTTATATTTCCAGCATATGTTAACTATTGAATTATGATTCATTACTTTCATATTTATTTCTTCCTCTAAGATGCAAAAATATTTACAAAGTTCTTAAGAATTTTATCTTACACCCAATTCACCCCCTCTTGGGTGTCAGCCGGTTTTAACATTTGGTATCAAAGCTGAACTCTTGTTTAAAGGACTTAACCTTCTCAAGAGCTTATAATGGCTGATTTTGGGTGTTATATGGTTTCTGAAGATTTTGACTATACAATTCCACCTATGTTGAAAGATATTGATTTTTGGTTTTGGAAAGCTAGAATGACTAGTTTTATAAAGGCATCTGATTTTGATATGTGGAATGTTTTTACAAATGTCTTTGATTTCAAACTGAGAAAGAATTGGACAGAAAGAGAAAAGAAAATGTTTTCTTTGAATATTATAGCAATGAAAATTTTGTATAGTGCTTTAACCGATAATGATTTTGAGAAAATTAGATTTTGCTCTACTGCTAGAGATATTTGGGATACTCTTGATTCTATTTATACTTCTAACAATTGTGTTGAAGTTGAAAGCATTGACAGTTCATGTGAAACTATAAGTTGCATATCTACGGTGCATAAACAATTGGAAGTTAATGATGAAAAAGGAGAAATCATAGAACACTTCCATGATCCTGTCAACATAGAAGAGCAAGAGGAAGATGATTCCCAAGAAGAGCTCATTACCGCTGAATTTGATGGATCATCCTCTAGAGCTCAAGATGCACATATGGTAAACAATTCCAATTCTTCTGAAGTTATTTTGAAAACTGATTTTCAAAGTTTGAATAAAATTGTTTCTCAACTAACTATTGATTCTATTTTGAAAAGAAAAATTGTTTTCAATCATGCTGGAAAGTTTATTGAAAAGAAAGAATGTTCAAATGAAATTTATTTAGGTTTTTACTTTCTTGAATGACACAATACTTGCATAAAATCTCATAATGCATATCATCATATTATTTGCAATTATTGTGGTAAATCAGGTCATATTTCTCATATATGCTATATTAGGAAAAATTCTAATGTGAGAAATAAATTTGTTTAGATTCCTAAAATGTAAGTGAGTTTAAATGCTAACGTTCAAGGACCTAAAGAAAAGTGGGTACCAAAATGTCCATATGGTGTTTCATGTGTGCAGATTGATTCTAGAAAGAATGGACAAAAGGGTACTAAGAAAATGAAGAAGATTCCAAGAGTTCCTAATGCACCTAAATGGAGATTCACATCAATTAGGAAAACTCTCAGATCACCCATTGCTGGAATTGTAAAGTTTAACCACAAAGAAAGGCAATGGAGAAAAGGAGTACGTTCCACCTCAAGAATGAACTACCATAGAATACCATTCAACTATCTTGAGGAGAACAAGAAAAGGAGGATCTCTCAAGCATCAAATAAAAGACTCCTGGAGTCTATATATTTTGAGAGAAGGTTGCCAGCACCTAAAGCAAGATATTCAAAGTATCAACATCATAGAAAGATGCAATGGGTAAGCAAAAGCAATCCTCCTATCTAAGGCAAAGGTATACAATGATAAAACCTCCTATGCTATTGTCTGTAATATTTATTGAGGTTTTATATTTTGGAACCTTAGAAATGAGCATTGCAAATTATTTTAAAATTATGTTTTCGCTTCCCTTAAAAAGCCATTTAATAGACTTATTTATAAAGGTATCGTAATACTCAAAAGGTTAATTCTTTATACATGTATAATGATTTGAAAAGAAAATATTTCTCTTATTCATAAAGACATGTTTAATTCATTATGCTCAATTGTCTTGAATTAATTATATTCTTAGAGCATGTGAATTATGATTCCTACAAGGTAACCATGAGTGGATCCAAGTAAAACTGGATACCAAAGGAAGAAAAAGATCTATATGGTTTTGTAGGAAGAAGAAAGGAAGAGCTTCATCTCAAGATTATGAATACATACGATTTAATTCAAATCTTGGGGAAGTTGGACATTGAAGTTGCATTTTTGGATGTGCAAACAAAAGGAGGCATTACTTGAGGCAACACTACAAGAGCCTAGCTAGCAATGAAGGAAGAAAAGATGCACAGTGAAGCATCACTCAAGTAACCAATCAAGTGATCATCATCACTACGTGACAACTGGGAGTGAATGTTCAAGTGATAACACCAACTGGAAGATTGGAAGGTAAAAGTCAAGGAATTATACACATATGAACTTCAAAGGATAATTTCTCAAGTAATTATGAGATTACTTGAGCACGGTACTGTCTTCTTTATTCTTACCTGATATTATGCTTATATAAATTATTTATTTGCTCATTATTGCATACCATTAACAATCAATCATTTATGGGTTTTAAATTGTTTTTAGATTGCTAAATGGACTGAAAGTGAAATTGTGCATAATCTTTCTATGTATTTGAGTTTCAAAATGCACATTTCAAAAATGTACTTAGATTCCAAATTCATCTTGTTTATAAAAATGCATACACATTATTTGAAAATTATTCATAACTTGTTTCCATTTAAATCGGTTTCAAAATTAGAAGTTAATATTTATGTATACTAAAAATCAGAAATGCTTCAAATTTATCCATCAGAGTATTTCCCCATCGTTGACATATTGATGATTGATCTTAAATGTGTTATCCAATGCTTGAACTCCTCAACCATTATTTTCTAACAAGTTAGACCTTATGTCTAACAAGTTAACTATCTATATGAGTTTCAAGTGTATTTCTTAGAAATGAATCCAATATGTGAAAGCTTTATGCCTAATGCATAAATCATTGGTTGGCCATGTTATTCCAAGCATTATGAATATTCATATTAGTGCATTAAATCTTAATGCATTAACCACTATAATGGAATAACTTACTAGGATAATATTCTAGAACTCTAGTCATTTGGATCAATGAGTATGTGCTTCATCATCCATAAATTCTTATACTCATCTTGTTGCTCAAATGCATTACCATTTGTCTTCATCCATTTTTTGAGTTACTAGAGCCTTCTATTCAAATTCTTGAGTTGAATATCCCTATTCTTCAAGACACATCTCTAAGAGTCAAGTTTATCCCTTGGCCAATAGCAAAGTCATTGTGTTTATATACATCCTTGAAGCTAAGCCTTTTTGGCTAATATATTTTCAATATGACTTTTGCTCTTGGAAAAATTCTCAAACATGTTAAACTCCAATGTCTAACATGTTATCTTAGTTGTTCTCTAAAAAGGAAGCTTTCTGGTATATGTATACTTAAACTATTGACTTCCACATTTTCAATGCATTGTCATGATTTGAAATTAAATATGAGATTTGAATCAATTTGTGCATATTTCATTATCATTCTTGAAAAACTTGATGAAAACTTTTATGGATATATCTACTACTTTCTTTTGATCTCACTTACATGCCTTGCATGAAAATCTTATCAATGACATGTCTTTTAAAGTGTATTTACAAATTGTCATTGATATTTGAAATCATCATTCTTGGTATTATTTCTTCGTTACCCTTTATTATTCAATTGCTTAAATTTATTTAATTGGGCAAAATTATATTCCAGTCTTTGTTGATTATTATACTCTTTGCTCAAATATCGTATGATTCAATTATATAAGAGCATAAGAGTTATAATGTCTGATACTGTATGGACCCAAGAGAAAGTTGGGTACCAAAGAGCATATACTTTTACAGGAATTAATCAAAATACTCTACTTTTGGATACAAAGATAAGAGGCTAGTGAGGAGGCGTGACTGGCAGTGTTGTAATAAGAGCAGAAGCAAAATATGTGGTATCTCTCAAGTGACACCACATCACTAGCAAGTAACTAGCTAGTGATACAGCCAGAGAAAGAGAAAGAGGAGGAAAATCAACCTAGACGAGATTCATCTCAAAGCAACTCAAGGCCAAGAACAAGTTTTGCCAATATGAATCTTTGTTGCCTACCCACCTTCATTATCGTTCCAAGGTGATCAGACATTTTCACTGTGTTGTGGACCCAACAAAGATGTTTAGAGGAAGATACTAAGATGCACAGAATCATCAAGCTTGGTGAGCCTATGGGGATTCTCAATTTCAATCTTAGCACTATTTGTGATCTTCATGGCATCATCTGATATATATACACTAGAGCTATGGTGAACAAGGCCAATAACTTCACTTACTTTATCGAGAAGAATTACCACATAATGGCCTATATTATAAGCAAGGAGGAGAGGAATACTAGAAAGATCATGTCTGTCAGAGAACAAGAGGTATATATATACTTCTACAAGACTTACTCCAAGTAATCTGAAATTACTTCAAGTAATATGCAATTACTTCAAGTAGACCTTCAAGTAATCAGCAATTACTTTAAGTAGACCTTCAAGTAATTCGCAATTACTCCAAGTAAGTCTAAATCTTACTCCAAGATAACATAAGAGGCATAGAGGATGACAGCTGAGTCTTCAAGAATAGATACAATACTTTGCTAGAGTTGGTCTCCCTGGTCTTTCATTCTTTGGTCCATCTGTCCAAGACTATCTAAGAGAGGAACTTTGACAATCACACAGAACTTGCAACAAACAAGCTAAGTTCATCACTTCTGTGAATTGCAAGATTAGACAAGCTCTGTGACTTGATCAACTAAAACTTTAAGGCCTCATTTCGAGCTCATCTTTGTATTCTTAAGTGATCACAGAGATTATGCTTCAGAATCCCTCCATACTGATCACATCTACAGGCAATGACTAGTCATTGATGCATCAATGGACTTCAGAGGATTATGGCTCGAGTGATTACGATATTACTCGAGTGAGGTATTGTATTCTTTAATTCAAATTCTCTGAGTTGCATCACTCAAAGTGAACACTTGAGTAATGACTCAAGTAATACAGGGTTACAGCCTTCAAACCCTGAATAGCATCATCATTTTCAAAACTTGATTTCTCTCCAAATCTTCATACTTTCACAATCATTCTCTCTACAAAATTTCCAATGATTTTACTAATTCAAGAGAGTTATTAATTGTATTGCTCATGACGATTTTCTTTTAAGCCATGCATTCATTAAGGGGGAGCTTCACATTCACATGTGTTTTATATCTTAAAAGCTCATCTTTATTGGAAGAAAATCCTATTAACGTACTCATCTGAATTTGCTATCTTTTAATTAGTTTTGATGATGAGTTACTTATATATTTTCTTTTCATGATCTCAATTTTTAACATATCATATAAAAAGGATGACTTTGATTTGTGCAATAAATTTAATACTTGATTGAACTAACCATTCTCCTTGCAAGAATGCTTTTATTTATAACAGGAGAATTTGTTCTATGCAAGATCATTCCTCAACACACTAAAAGGAGCATATATGTTGACAGTTGCTTTAACAATCAATCAAGGGAGATATATTGGTTGCAATATTCAAAGTAATAAATACATATGCCAATACAAATGAGCATTGAGCATGCTGAACAGAAGCTCAACTCAATTGGAGAATCTTGGAAACAACATGAACATACATCAGAGTTGCATAGCAAGATGTGTGGAGAACACAACATCATGAACTAGCATTGCTAAAGAATAAAGCAATGGCCTTCATAGAGCGCTTATCATTTTTCAAAAACTACATGAGCATTTCTAAATCCTCTCCTTATATTTTGAGCTTACTTTACATATCCTTGGTTATGAAAGTTTTCTTGAAAACCTTTCCAAATTGTTTCAAATGTGTTTTCATGAAATCCATTTTTTTCATTTACATCAAATTATAAATGCAACTACTTTCAAAACGGGGGAGAGAAACTTGTTTTCCTAATGCATTTATTTTGATTAATGGGTAGAATGACATTTCTCATTTGATTTTGTATTTACTTCTCTACAAGCATTCCTTCCTTATACTTCAAAGTTTTTGCTAATATCAAATAGGGGGAGAGAAAGGCAAGAAAAATATGCTGCATTCAAATTGTTGTCATATTCATACATATATTTCTTAAAGGATTTTTCAACATCAAAAAGTGGGAGAATGTTAGATATGAATAGTTTTGATGATGTCAATTATAGATGTCAAGTATTAAGAGCAAAAAGTTTGTATAATATACTTATTCTCTACATTGACTAACTACTATATTTAATGTTGTATATCTTGTAGATTAGTCATAAACCCGATGTTAGGTTGATGTTATAATACCTCATATGTGGAGAATGATCATCGAGAAGAAAATCAAGAGACAAGGGATTGAAGAAAGAAGGCATTGCATGAACTAATAGGAATATCAAGCAAAGATTGAAGAAGATTGAAGAAGATTGAAGATATTCAAGAGGACATCTAATTGGGATATGAAGAATGATCATCAATTCAAGAAGATATCTAGTTGGTTGATGAAGAATGATCATCAAGACGAAAAACAAGAAGAAACAGATTGAAGAAAGAAGAACTTGTAAGATCAAATGAGAATATCAAGATTCAAGCTCTTAGAAGTGAGTCCAAAAGTTAGAATGGGTCAATACGAAGCTAAAATGATGTATACAGAAGTTATGGGACCTCCGGGGATGATTACTCGAGTAATCACTAGAGTAATAGGGCACTGCCTCATTTTGGAGGTGATTACTCAAGTGGCTACTCGAGTAATCTGCAGAGTTACTTTAAGATTACTCGAGTAACCACTCGAGTAATGGTACTCTATTTTTCATGCGTCAGTATAGAGGTTTGGAATTTTGGGCATATCTCTTTAACCACAAGTTGGATTGATCTGAAACTGGTGGCATATGAAACTAAACTCCCAACACGAACTATATACACCAAGATCACTTTAAAAGGCGTTCAGATGAGATAGATATGATATGCTAAAGTTGACACATGAATCAACATCTTTTACCAGAACAAGGTTTGGTATTTTGGATATAACTTTCAAACTACATATCGTATTGAGTCAAAACTGGCTCCATATGAAAGTAGACGTAAAGATCTTTCCAAGGACATATAAGTTCAATATATTTCAAGTTATATACTAAGAGCTATGCCTTCTGGAAATTCATGCTCGTGATTTTAGACTTTCTCTAAGTGCAGAAGATATTCTTTAGATCATAACTTTATGTGTAAAATGATTTTGGAGGTCATTCTTATTGCATTGTAATGTAGATGATGAGGGCTTTCCGATGATATATAATTTTCCATGTTTCGAATCAAAATCAAGAATTCACTTGAAGGGCTGACTCGAGTAATCTGCAGTTTTATTTGGAAGCTTACTCGAGTGAGCACTCGAGTAATGCAGTTGAAAATGCTCTCGGCCAAGATTTAAATGATATCACTCGAGGGACCACTCGATTAATCTATAAAGTTATTTAAGAGCTTACTCGAGGGATCACTCAAGTAACCAGAGAAGAAATCTTCTAGTAGCTCTCGGCCAAGAAAGGACTCACATCACTCGAGGGACTACTCGAGTAACCAGATAAGAAAAAGAAACTTTACTTGAGTAATGAAGTTGGAAATGCTCTTGGCCAGATTTTGAATGGGATTACTCGAGGGCTCACTCGAGTAATGAACCAGGCTTACTTGAGTGACCACTTGAGTAATGCTTCCCAGGAGAACAGAACAACGTACAGAAGTTTTCAAAAATCATGGGTTTAATTATAAAACTCAATCTTCTTGCTTCCAATTATTCTTAGACTTCATTGTATTAGTGCTTAATGCATTTCCCCAGGAATATAATGAAGAGATGATGTGAAGAGACAAAAGTTGACTATACGGAAGTGGAACATTCACCAACCACAACGGCTAGTTTTCAAAATCGAAGAACAGTCAAACGAAGCTACGCCACTCTAACAGACAGGTTGAAATGCTTCCAATGGCTATCACAACTCATCTATAAATATTGAAACATTCAACGAAGAACTACACCAACGAGAAACATGCAAAGCTCATGAATCATCTACTCCAACCCAACTACTCTCTGTTCTTATCCATTTTCTATATCATGTATATTTGTGAGAGAGATTATTTTCATTGTGCTTCAGTGTTCATGTATTCACCTCTGAGAGAGAAGATTGATTGTAATCTTTCATCATCAAAGTTGTATCCTTACGGGGTGTGTAAGGGAGAGTAACTCGGTTGTAACCTTATGGTGTGTAAAGGGGAGTAACTTGGTGAGAGATTTGTAAAAGTCTTCACAAGTGCCCTGCTAAACTTGTGAGTTGTAAAGGCTTTTCTTGTGCCTGGATTAAACAAGAAGAAAGTGGATTTGAAAATCTCAGGAGGAGCCTGGGGACTGGACGTAGGCTATTGCAGATTGAATCGAACCAGGATAAATCACAGTTTGCACACTCTCTTCGTTAAACTCTTATATTTCCAGCATATATTAACTATTGATTTATGATATTACTTTCATATTTATTGCTTCCTCTAAGATGCAAAAAGATTTACAAAGTTCTTAAGAATTTTATCTTACACCCAATTCACTCCCTTCTTGGGTGTCATCTGGTTCTAACACTTGTGATTCAGAAATGAATGTTTAGAGGTTTGCGAGTCTTCTAGACAAGCTTACCCCATAGGGGAGGCCAAGTCCTCTATACTCTAAACCTAACATTAGGGGGGGTAGGAGATTCCATAAAAGAGATATAAGGATGCCCTAAGTTCAAAGAAGGGTAAGAAATTCTCCCAACAGAAGGCGAACCTAAGTGAGGTTAAATACTTTTCCTGATAAAGAAACATCCATTTGGAAAGAATTGCTCCAAGTGAAGGGAACACAAAAGGACATATGCTCCATAAATCATGATGATAAGGATTGAAATTCTTTATAGAATGTTATCTATTATCAAAATCTAAGCAAGAAGCTTAGCATTCGTGGCGACATAAGGATTGAGGCGAAACACATAAGTACCTACAAGTTCACTTTATGTAGTATAACGACCTTAATTCTCTATGATGTGCTTTGTGCACTGGTTCAAATAAGATTAAGTTGTTGTCTCATGCGTCTAGATTATGGGTTCAACTGATTTAAACTTTCATGATTTTATGACACCTATATATAGTTCTGATTCAGTTTTCCTTTTATGAGATTTCTTAAGTTGGGCATTATTGGTGACTCTCTATACTTATTTGCTTTACCAATCTCTGTAATTCAAATATTGACTTGATTCCGTGTCATGCTAGACAAGGACATAGGAATTACTACCAAAATTAGCATAATGAAGATTGCTAAATTTAATTTCCAATGTGGAGATGTTCTTGTGATAGTCTATCAAGTAATGCAACATGAAAATATTTATAATAAAGGGAAAATGCCTGTATTTCCATTACGATTATTTGACTATGATAAATTTGGTACTGAGTATGAGGACAAGGCAAAGAGCTGAATATTTTACAACTCTTATTGAGGATTATTCACAATGTGATCATACTTGTTTACTTTTGCTTAAGTCTGAAGTTTAAGTATGTTAGACTGTGAATTGATAAGTTGCAAAATCAATTGAATCAATAGGAGCTTTAAGATCCTATGTATGAACTAATCAATGTTGTGAATGATCGAATGAGCTTTATGATAGAACAAAGATAGTTAGACAGTTAATTATCAAATGCAATTCCCCACCATATGGAGTTATTGAAAGTCGTAATGAAATATTTAGAGACATGATTATGTATATGATGGTTCAAGCTAACCCACCAAATATGAGTGGGAAAGTATTAAGGTCCAATTCTGGTGGATTAGTACACATATTTGTTTTTTCATTAAGTGTGTATGGTATTGAACTAACCATGTGCCCTCTAAAATGGTCACTTCTAAACTCTACGAATTATAGGCAAAGTGAGAATTGGATTTGACTTCAGCAGACCATAAGAGTGCAAACCATAAGGGTCAGTTGCACATTCCCATTATGATTGTAAGTGGGAGCTATTAGAGTGACGTCTTCATTTTTTCATAAGTGAAAAGATGGAATTGTGACTGAAAAGAAGTAAGAGCTACCACATTTATTATGCATCAATTTCTAAATAAGGGAAAAAATGATAACTATGTGTCTCTGTATGAGACTCATAGACAAGGTAGTACAGAATAACCAGTGATTCTCAATCGTCCCTGTGAGTGGGAGCTTAAAATGGTTAATAAAGAGGCCTAAACAAGAGAAGCAGGAAGCTCCAATAAGAAGGAGTAATTGAGAAAGGAGTTCATGACTGCTCTAGAAGATAGAGCTGTGTTCTGTATAAGATTCCTTCAACGAAAAAATGGAAGAAAGTAATGTAAGTGATGATTCGTTGAGAAAGAATCATGTTTGAGAATTAGTTGATCTAATCCAAGATAAGAGGCTATTTGAAGCTAGTCAATTTTGAAGACTAGAGATTAAGAGTGGATATATCAATTAGCAAATACAAGAACCATTTGATTGCAAAGGGGTGAGCATAATAGGAGGGCTTTTATCTTACATGTTGTGTGTTTTAATCAAACTTATTCTAGTAATAGCTTACTGTTTAAATTTAGATATACATGAAGAAGATGTAAAACCTACACCTTTAAGTGGTGATATAGATGATGAAATCCATTTGTAATGACAATTAGATTTCACTAGATGTGGTATTTGGGGTTTCATAAAGGGAGAACCCCATATTTTTGTAGAAATCCTTTATGGATTGAAGTAATCATCCAAATAGTAATATATAAGGTTTCGTAAAAGTGATAACCTAATATAGTTTTTCAAATGATTGAAGAGAACCATTATCAAGTAATGTTTTGATATTATCCTTTTAAATGTATGATATACTATTAGCTAAAAACAATTTGAACTAGTAGTACATGTTAAAGAATGGTACTCATAAATTATGAAAAGAAGCATATGGGTGAAGCAATGCATATTCTTGGATTTGAGATCCAGTGAGATAGCTTAAGGAGAATCCTCTTTGTAACAAGAGAATTATATTAGTAGATTCTTGAGCAATTCTATATAAGTGAATGCAAGCCCATGGATACTCCAGTGGCTTTAACAATGTTTTGAATCTTGATATCAGTCCTTGAACAATATCAACACAAAAAATGGAAAAAGGTTTCCATGCAAACGTTGTTGGTAGTTTTATGTACGCAATGATGTGTACAAGACCGGATATCTATTTTGTGATAAGACTTGTATGTTGATACTAGTCTAACCATTATAAGAGACATGGATTGTCTTCACAAAAGGTTTTGAGATACTTTTTCAGGGTATATAATGATTATGCGCATATTAATATACTATGTTAGAATTGGCTGGCACAGTGGAATAATTTTAAAATTTTCACCAATCCCAATCGAGGATCTTTTAATGGCATTTAAACAGAGTTAGGAAGAATCGTACCTTTTTGAATTTAGGGTTTTCAATCTCTAGGAACCAATACCTCCGATCGACTCCTTCTATTGATATCCACACGAATGTTACTCCAACACGGACTGCGTACTAGCACCTCCAATGTCTATTAGGGTTTTCTCACGGCTCTGAATTCTCATCTGTTCATTAGTTTTTCTGCTCTGTCACTTTTATAACCCATAAGGGCTTTATTAGAATTTTAAAATTAATCTTGATAACTTTTGAAATTAATTAACTCTTAATTATCTTGATGATCTAATTAAACAAATTCAGTTTAATTGAATCTATCATACAATTTTAATTTAACCTATTTATTTAATCTGAATAAAGAGGCTGCAGATTTAATTTATCCTTATAAATTAAATATCAGATATTATATCTCTATCATATTAGGTATTAAAATTAATTTATCTAATCAAATTAAATTTAAAACTAACATAATATATAATAATATTATCATATACATATAAATATGTATTTTGAAAATACAAATATATATAATATTATTAATTTTCTTTTTCCATGAATTTTATATTATATCTATATAAATATAAAATTCGTCCACCCTAGATTAAATATTGTCTCAAGTTTGGCCATTCTTATGTGTGACCATATATTTGATCCTGTATACTGAACCTATGCAGTATCTTGTCTATGTATGTGCTTTAACTTAGGCCTATTAATCTCTTGGATCTATCTCTATAGATCCTAATCCCTAAGATGTATGAGGCTTCACCTAAGTCTTTCATCAAGAAAGACTTTCCTAATCAAGTCTTGCTACTCTACAAGGTAGGAATATCATTCCCAATGAGTAGGATGTCATCTACATAAAGTACTAGAAATACAACTGTGCTCCCACTAACCTTCTTGAAAACACAAGGTTCATCAATGTTTTAAATGAATCCAAACTCTTTGACCACTTCGCCAAAACAATGATTCCTGCTCTGGGATGTTTGCTTTAATCCATAAATGGATCTTTGAAGCTTGCAAACTTTACCAGAGTCCTCTAAAGAAAAAAGCCTTTAGGTTGTGTCATGTACACATCCTCAAGTAGCTTTCTATTAAGGAAGGATGTTTTGATGTCCATATGCCATATTTCATAGTCATAATATGCTATAATAGCAAGAAGGATTCTGATTGATTTGGCCATTGCAACTGAGGAAAATATTTTATCAAAGTATACACCATGAGTTTGAGTGAATCTTTTTGCAACCATTCTTGCCTTGAAGACATTTACATTGCCATCCATATCAGTTTTCTCCTTGAAAACCCATTTGCACCCGATGGATTTTAGACCTTCAGGTGGATCGACTAAGGTCCATACCTGATTGTCGTACATGGATTGTATTGTAGACTTCATAGCATTTAGCCATTTCTCAGAGTTTAGTCCCACTATGGCTTCTCGATAGGTGGTTGGCTTATTTTTCTCAATAAACAACACATCACGGCTTTCAGTAATCAAAAATCCACATCTCTGAGGCTGATGCCATGTCCTATCAAATCTTCATGGACCTTATGTTACTTGAGGAGGCTCAACAACTTGTTGTGAGTCTTCTCTATTTTCCATCTGTAGTTCTATACTATTTTGTGACTCTCAAACTTCTTCAAGATGTGCCTTGCTCCCACTAGTTGTTTTAGAAATAAACTATCTATCTAGAAACTTACCATTTTGAATAAAAAAACATTTTATTGTCGGTGGGATTGTGGACATAGTATCCTTTCATTTCTTTAAGATACCCCACGAAAAGGCACTTTGAGGATCTAGGTGCTAATTTATTTGAGACTTGTTGCTTAACATATACCTCATATTCCAAGATCTTGAGAAAAGATAAACTTGGTTTCTTTCCAGTCCATATCTCATATGGTGTCTTTTCAATTACCTTAGATGGAACACAATTTAGTGTGAACACAGCTGTCTCTAGGGCATGTCTTTAAAAGGATGGTGGGAGATCTGTTTAACTCATCATAGATTGAACCATATTTAATAGTGTTTGATTCCTTCATTCAGAAATGCCATTCCATTATGGTGTTCCTCGAGGAGTCAATTATGAGATTATCCCACAACTCCTAAGATGGTCAATAAGCTCTTGGCTCAAATATTCACCACCTAGATCAGATCGAAGTGCTTTAATTTTTTTGCCAAGTTGGTTTTGTAATTTATTTTTGAATATTTTGAACATTTTAAAAGATTCGGATATATGTTTCATTGATAGATATAGCCATATCTACTAAAGTCGTCTATAAATGTAATGAAGTACATATAACCTCCTCTTGCAACTATATTTAATAGACCACATACATATGTATATATGAGGTCCAATTAATCAGTAGCCCTCTCACTATGCCCTGTAAAAGGTGCCTTTGTCATATTTCTTAACAAGCAAGATTCGCATGTATCATATGATTCAAAATCAAATAAGTTAAGAAATCCATCTTGATGGAGTTTAGAAATGCGTTTCGCATTTATATGACCTAGATGACAATGCCATAGGTAGTCAGATTCAAACCATTTGATTTTGTCCTTTTAGTAGTTACGCTATAGATATTCCCATTATTAGGATGTTCCAAATTTAATATATAATGACCAACATGAAAATCACTATCAGCATAGAAAAGGTCATTATGATAAATAGAACATTTGTAAATGAAGTATAACCTTCCTTATCCAAATAAGAAAGAGAAATAATGTTACGACTTAAATCATGAACATAATAGCAATTGTTTAAAACTAACAAAAGCCCACTGGGCAAAACTAATTCATAAGTGCCTATGGCTAAAGCAGCAACTCTTGCTCTATTTCCAACTTATAGGTCCACCTCGCCCTTCTTCAGCTTTCTGCTATCCTTTAGACCCTGAACATTTGTACAAATGTGAGAGCCACGTACAGTATCTACTACGCATATATAGGAAGTAGAAAAATGAATGTGTATAACATAAATACCTAAAGCGATAGCCCTACTATCCTTCTTGTTCTTGTTTAGATCCTCCAAGTAGAGTCTACAATTCCTCTTCCAATGACCAAGTTTATTGCAGAAGTAGCAGACTCCTTCCTTTAGAGGCTTTGCCCTCTGGGGTGCAGGATTGGTTTTGGGCTTGTTTGACTCTTTGGTCTTACCACCTGAGTCATTACCCTTCCATTTTCCCTTCCCTTTCTTTTCATACCCTTTCCTTTCTGAACCATCAAAACAACAATGGCCTTTTTTTAATGCTCTGCTCAGCAGTTTTAAGCATCACATACAGCTCAAAAATTGATTTCTCCATATTGCTTATCACTACTACAAAATAAGGATTTAGTGGCTCCCCTCCTATAGCACTTCTTTAAAGAAGTGCCATATATTTAACAATAAAAAACCTAAGTTAAGAGGCTACAACACTTCCTATAATAAGTACAATAGCTTGTATTAGGCTTATATGGCACTTTTTTCTTTGTTAAGCCTAGACCGTATATGTTTTTTTTGGGTTAACCACCCTTGGTCGAAGCTTGGTGGGGCAAGCGCTGGTGCTTGGTGTACGTCGACCAAGGGCCCTTGGATTTAATTTTCTATTTTTTTCTTGGTTAAGCCCAGACCATATCTGTTTTTTGTTTGTTAACCACCCTTGGCTGGCGCTTAGTGGGGCAAGCACTAGAGCTGTAAGTCAACTATTGTTTACAGGGAAATATAAGTCTGACTGTAAGTCTTTCTTTTTAATACAGAAGCTTTCGTCAATTGGAACTATGATTTTTTTAAAAAAGTTTAAAATCTGTCATGAATCTTTACTTATAGTTTTATGTGTGCTTATAATTTTTTTCCAGGGGTTAGCTTGAAGTTACAACTCTCTCTTAAACTTCCTATATATTATAAGTTTTTTAATTTTTAAGCTTACAAATATAATTTTATTAGTTGTTACTTGTTTAATTTGCTCAATGTCTTTTATATTTAAATTATTACTTAAAATTATTTTTTTGAAAAAAATATGTTCTAGATGCCTACTTACTTGAGAAAACGTTGAAAAAGTCTTACAAAAAAATGTTGAGAAAGTCTTACAAAAAAATGTTGAAAAATGTAACCTTTAATGGCACTTCCTTGAGAAAGTGTCATTAAAGGCTTAATATACTTTTTCAACGTCTTTTTTTTGTAAGACTTTCTCAACATTTTGTTTTGTAAAAATGACATACACTCTTATAGTATAAAAGTAACACCGTAGCATGCGATTCATAGTGCATGTGCTAGAGAACTGCAAATCGGAAACAAGTGAATAAATTCCTACTTAATTGCTGTGTGAGTCCTAGAAAAGTTAACCCTTTCAAGATGTCCTCTGACTTTGACAATATTATGGAGATATGTTTCGATGTCCTCTACTTTAGCAGTTTTCCTATGATTATAATCGATACGATCTAAAGGTATTATGTTAGAAAAGCGGTCGATTCATATTGAAATGATCTATGGACGAGAGGAAGATTACCTAGAATATATACACATTTTATGCTTGTGTCTGAGACTGGTCTCTTATGATGTTACTGGGTAAGTTCATAAGTGTAGACACTATGTATATGAGAAAGGCAATTTGAGTTTTATTATTCAAAAGGGATTAGTTGGCCATAAAGAAAGTGTATATAGGTTAAAATCTAGGACATCAGAGGCATTATATTAATATGATCAAGCTGCACTACAGGGTTGTTTTATGCTGGTCTCTGTGAAAGGGATTTCTAGTACAAGGTACCAAAATGGAGACATCCTACCCACGCGATTACGACAAAGCACCCAGTATTAAAGAAGGATGAAGAGAAAGAGATCTAACCCATAACATCTAATCCACTAAGTGTGAATGGGAGATGTTGGAATATGCCCAGTCTACCCTTGGTAGGTTAGGCCCAAGCCCAATACAAATGGGGGCTATTATGTAATTATAGAGAAATATGGATCCAAATATGAAGTTTTATCTTTATGGTTCAAATTTCAAATAAAAATAACTACCCATACGTGTTATAAGGAAGGATATGGGTTTGTGGGCGTAAGTTGGAACACCAATAGAAATATTCCACAAAAACTTCTCTCTTTATTGCTCTTTTCTTCCAACGGTGAATCTTCTGTATGAACGTGATTAGAGTCCATATCGGTGCTCCGACTTCGTGTGGGGCGAGTCAACGGATTCCAGGTATGCCTGAAATCCTTTAGCTATTTGGTACACAATATAGAGGTCATTTTTTCATTTAACTTTTTATTTAATTAAATTAAATATTTGTGCTTAAAATAATAAGCTAAATATTATTTCATAAGAACAACGACAACAAAGACTTATCCCATTAGGTGGGGGTCAGCTATATGAATCACATGATGCTATTGTACTCTATCAAAAACTAGATCTTTAGATAGATTATTTACCAAAAGATCCTACTCTATAACTTCATTGAGTGATCACTTCAGTGTCCTTTGACATCTTTTTAGAGGATTCCAAACTACTTGATCAACCCTCCTCACCATCGCACTCAAAAACCTTCTTTAAATATGTCCAAACCACTTCAAAGTTTTTCTATTGTTTCTCCTTAATAGGTACTACTCCAACTCGTTCATGTATGTGATAATTATGAATATTATCTTTTCTTATATGACCACACATTCATCTTGAAAGAGGCCAGCTTTACCCAAGAGAGGGTGAATCGGGTGATGTTATAAATTTTTTGGTTGATATGGTGATATAGAAATAATTGTAGAAAGAGTAGAGATGAGAAGATTGACACACAAAGAGTTATACTGGTTCGACTCAAAATCCAAGCCTACGTCCAGTCCTCAGAGATCGAGACCTACTGAGATTTTCACTATTCTTCCAAGATTCAGTAGGCTCTCGGAACGCCGTAAAACAACAATAATCCTTGAATGGACTACAAGTAGAAATATTCTAACACCTAGAAATTTCTCTCCCCCTTACGACAAGTCTTACGTGTAAAAAATCAAACCTATGACCTTTCTCTCTTGCTTACATATACAAGTCTTATTAGCAGTAACATTCTCTCCTACTTACACCACTGTAAGTCTTACGAGCTGCAGCATTCTCTACTACTTGTATCTTATAAGTCTTATGAGCAGAAAGTCCTACTAGGAATTCTCTCAATTGCTTCTCTCGTAAGGATATCTATCCTCTCAAGGTCCTTGTACTTTGAGATCAAATGAAAATAGAATTTGAAGTGTATACATACTCTCTTATAGAGCAAATATGATAAACACTGAAGAGCAATATGAATATAGAGAAAATATGAATAACAGAGACTCGTGAATTTTCTTGTGTGAATTTTTGTTCTCAGTTAATAGATAATGCTCTCTGAAACTCTGTATTTATAGTCTAAAGATTTTGTTTGTTGAATGATAGTTGTTGTGGAGTGGAGCGTTTTACTGTGGAATAGAATACGTATATTTGAAATCTTTGAACAAAATATCATGGTAGGTACGTGATTAGTTGGTTGTAATGATTCTATCCGCTGTTGTTTGACTTCCTTTGCCTTTCTAATTCAAAGGATCAAACTCCTATATCACAATTGTAATATATGTTAAATAATAATAACAAGTGGAAATAAAATGATTAAATAATATTGAGCCATATTCGGATTGATCGCAGTGAGTCAGTGACGTTTTGGCTTCTGAAAGAGGTTTACTCGAGTGTACTGAGGCTTCACTCGAGTGAATTTTCATATTTGTTCTTCTGCTTCTACTTTTATGTTGCACTTTTATGAGATTTTGTTAGAGTGCATTTACACTCTTGTGAGTGATGTGGGTCCTCACTCGAGTACAAATTCGCTCACTTGAGTGTACCTGTAATTTACACTGTGAGCCCACCTCTCTAGATAACATTGGCATCCCATTTTATCAAGAGTGTGATTTTGCACTTGCAGGTGATGTGGGCCCTCACTCGAGTACAATGATCCTCACTCAAGTGAAGAGTATATTCTTGTATAAGATACTCTTTTGCTTCAGCACTTGCATCAGAATGGAGAGAATTAGATTTCTCACTTGCGAGTGTTGAGGTATCACTCGGGTGTAAGTCCCATTGCTCAGGTGTACTTGCTCTTCCATGCTAGCTGACTTTCAGGCATGCACTTTCTATGCTTCACTCGCTTGGATTCAGGTGCAGTTTTGATTATCACTCGGGTGTCACACTAAGTGCTCGAGTGAGCTTTTGCTTTTATTATACAATACTCTCGGGTAAGCACTTCTTGTACAACACTTGGTAGGTCGGGTGCACATGAGGTCATCACTCGAGTAGAGAGACTGTGCTTTTTCAGAAAAGGCTGAAAAAGCATAATTACGAAAACGCCCCTAAAACCCTTGAAGTAGGGCTGCCAAGGGTAAATTTGTAATTTGACATTGAATTTGATAATTTTGAGTCCGAAAATGGATTTCTTGGGCAGAAATATGTTAGGATAGCCTATATTAGAATTTCAGGAAAAGTGCAACCGAACCGGGTACGGCGGGCCCAGGACGGGTCCGCGGGGGCATTTTTGTAAATTTTCATTATAGACTCATATAACCCCAAGAAACACTATAGAAGTGTCTAAATGGTGCATTTGGAATTGTAGCATTCGATATTTGGCCTGTTCGTGATCCACCTGTGTTAGAGCACAATCGGAAAGAACAAGGTAGTGACTCTTCTCTTATGCTATGTGTAAAGTATTGTATGTATGTTTGTCATGCATAGTGATTACAGCATAAGCTGTTGCATTGAGATCGCAGTGAAAACTAACGCATAATGTTTACAGCCATGAGTGGTGTCGTATGTGGCGTGAGCCATATATCATTATGATGCTGCTTATCATGATTATATATGATATGCGTTTATGCACTGTATAAGTGATTTGTTACTACAGAGATTCTTTTGAATCTCATTCTTTCCATTGACTAACATTTCAGACAGGGCAAGTAGCTCCAAGGAGAAACGAACCACCAGGAGCGGCTATGATCTTGTAGAGATGTGTTATTAGGTTGTTGGTTATCTATTTTGGACTTGGGATTACTATTTATTTTTGAAATGTAGATATTACGTTGATGTTGGTCATGTAATCCCCTAGTTGGAACTTATAACCCTTAGTTTATACATGTATGAAACCTGGGAGTTTGAATTTGGCTATATACTCTGATATGTATGAACATAATTGAACTGTGCAGAGTAATTAGATTCGGAAGATGAATCTGAGACCATGTTGAACAAATTTTAGAAAAGAGATTTGACAAAAACGTATCATTTGGTCTCTAATTCCTTTAAATTACCCATTTTCGAATCTTAATTACAGTTATCAAGGTAGGGGATTATATTTTTGGTATTAGAGCTGTAGTTCCTGGTAAGGGTAGAGTTTGCTAGGATAGATCCCTTAGTTGGCTTTAGGGATAGAAGATCATCTGTGGATAATTGTTGTGTATGCATATGTTTGTTCTATTGATATGGATATATATGAGACTTGTGGATATATGTGCATACAAACTCTATTATATTAATGGGGTAAGTTGTTTGTAGAATGAAGAAAATCAGAGGATGCCCCAACATTCCGCATGTAGACCTGGAGGTAGAAGAAGTTAATAACAATCCACCAGATCCTATGTAAAAGCTGATAGGTCTAATCCGGGATCAAAGAGATATGATTGCTGAGCTAAGAGAAGATGTAATACCCCAAATTTTGAGACTCAAGGCTAGAGAATAAGCATGAGATTAGTGGATTGCTAAGCCTTAGTTTAGCATCCCAAATTGTGATTAAGGGTTAATGACTTTAAAAGTGGATGTGGTTAGTGATAAATAACCCTTTTGGAGAATATAATGTGATTTGGCACTTGAATGTGATTCATGTGTGTTATGAGCAGCGCCGAAACCATGTATTTGAGTTCAATTGTGGATTAACATCCAAATTGACTTAGAATAGAGGGAAGAATTGAATGGGGTATTGTGTTGGAAATGGTGTTATAATGTGTTTTGATGTCATTGAAATTGGTTTGGAACTTTGGAATGGAAAAGTTGCAATGTTAGGTTTTGAAATGTGAATTGTTTTGACATGTTGAGATTGTTGTGAAAACATGTCAATGTGATGTGAATTTGATTGATTTGGTGTTTCCAATGGATTCCTTGTGAACATTTATGTGGGAATGATGTTTGGTATGAAAATGGAACCAATGGAAGCAAAGATGCAAAATCTGAAATTCTGTCCAGTGAAACTTTATTCTATACAGTTAGTTTGTATGAATGTTTTGAATGACCAAATGGTGTCTACAAATTCTGAAACGTTTCAGTCTTTTATTTCACATCCCAAGCTTCAAAATGGATATATAATTTGTGCCATTTGGTTTTGTGAACTAGGAGATATGACTGTCAAAGTTTGGAATGGAAACTGAACTCTGTTTTGGGGCAGTGATGAGTTTTATGTAATTCTGGAATTTTGTGGTGATTTTGGGTAATGTCCCATAATTTTCCTATATAGAGGACTTAAATAGCTTTCATTTGGCTTTGGGATCACCTCATTCCAATTTTTCTAGAATTAGTTATGATTTTTCAAAGTTTGGGCAGAAAATCTGCCAGAAAATCCGAAAATGGGAATTATGACATCATCAAGATAAAACATGACATAAGCATGGAATTAAAACATATTGCCTCATCTTCTTCAGTTATTTTCCATCATATTTTGTGCAAGATAAGAGAGAGAGGAGCTGGTTTGGTTTCTAGAGAAAGAAGGAGCAAGAAATTGCAAGGTGTTGAAGCAAGAATTTTGCTGATTGAAAATGAGTTAGGGTTCAGCCATTTTAGGGAAAAACCAAAGGAAGGTTGAGGATCGAATGTGAAGCCCCAAGTTGCTGGCATGCAAATCGAGGAGAAAAGACTCGAGGTAGGGGACTTACCTTACTTGCATGTATTTGATATCTTTGGTTGTGTAATGATGTATGTGATTGCTTTACTTGATTGTGTAGAGCATATTTGAATAAATGAAGCTCTATTTCTATTTTCGCTGTGGCCATAGTCTTGTTGTATGAAACATTGAGCATGCAGAAATGTCATTATGGGGCATGCATATAGATGAAGCTAACATGTCATACACATAGCATCTATCATGCATGCATTATGGTATCTGCTTTCTACTGAGATTCCTCAAATCTCACCCTCCCCTACCAACAATTTAGATAGGGCAAGTGGCTCATGGAGGGAGCGGCTAGGACTCCTTCGAGATGAGAGTTGGAAGTTGGTTATCAATGAGTTGTGAAGATTGTATATGATTCAGTTGAATATATGGTTATGAATTTGAGATGAGATTAAGTAATCCCCATTTGAAGAATTGTAATGGGCAATTGTGCCTTGTGTATCTTTAGCGAAGGTATGTACCCGAGATTGCCAGGATGATTATATTGTGAGCTCTGATATTTATATGAATGTGATTTATCTTTGCGTAGTAATTTTTTTCGAAATGTGAATATGAGACCAAGTTAATTAGATTTTAAAAGGTATTTTTGAAAACCCTATCTCAAGGATGGGATTTTAAATGAGTTTTTATTATTATTGGTCTCTATTTCATTTTAATCATGTATTTCAGATATATATTACAGAGGGGGTTACAGAAGAGCTCATAGTAGAGAAAGCAAAGAACAAAGAGGACCCGATTCACTCCACTCCAGTGGAAACTTAAGAAGAATCTCGTCATGAGGACTCTGCTGAAGGGTCAGCACGACCCTTGGAGTCCCCACCTCACACTGTTCCAAATCAAGAGTCGCATGGGGTACCGGCAAGAGAGGAAAGGGACCTTCAGTTTTGGGTCACCAGATTTTGTAAACATATGCCTGTGGATTTCAAAGGAAGGTTTGATCTTCAAGCAGCTGAAGATTGGTTGAATTGCCTTGAGAAAATCTTTGAGGTCCTAGGATGCCCGTTCGAGGTAAAGGCACTCTTGGCTATCTACAAGTTAGAAGGCGATGCAAATCACTGGTGGAGGAATATCTCCCTCACTCTGTATAGTAGAAATGTGCCGTTGACTTAGGAATCGTTCCAACAAGAATTTAATGAGAAATACTTTCCTAAATCAGTGCGGCTCGAGAAGGAAACAAAATTCCTAAATATCAAACAAGGGGACATAGAGAGCTTTGATGACTACCTATCTCGTTTCATCCATTTGTCCCGATGTTCCTCCTACCTCCAGTATAAGGATGATGAAGAGTGGAGTTCTGACATGATTATTCGGGGGTTGAGACGTGATCTGAAGAAGCGGTTGGTCACTTATATGTTCACTAAATTCAACAAGGCAGTTGAAGAGTGTAGGATCACAGAAAATAATTTAAGAAAACTATATCCTACAAAATCTACTGGCCATCGCAGTGAACCCAATGAGGGTGGTACTTCATAGAAACGAAAGGGACAGGGATCTTCATCTGGGGTGGTAAAAAGCCCTACCAATCTGGAGCCGTGATAAGCAGAGAACTCCTTTTACACCTTGGATCTGTCCTCGTTGTAATCAGTCACATCATGATAAGACTTGTGAGGGTCAAATAATATGCTTCAATTATAAACGTGTGGGGCATACTGCTGTAGAATGCAAAGAGCCACAACCAGACCAAAGGCCAAAAACTCAGGGCTGAGTATTTACTATGACCCATGAGGAGGCCCGTAAATCTCCTAAGTTGATACAAGGTAAAATTCTTCTTAATGGCTATTTGTTGCAAGTTCTGTTTGACTCGGGTGCAAGTCACTTCTTCATTGCCTATGATTGCGTGAAGCGCCTGGGATTGCATGTGCATAAATTACCATTTGATCTGATAGTGTCAACTCCGATGGGTGTTAAGGCCTTGACTACATAAGCTTATCTAAATTCTGTCATAACTGTAGAAGGGCACCAATCTACTATGGATTTTATTTGTCTGCCGCTTTACAAATTGGAAGTCACTTTGGGTTTTGATTGGTTAACGACAAATAATGTGATGCTTGATTGTGGGAACAAGAGGATAGTTTATCCTGCTTCTCAGAGGGTCAAAGTTGCAAATGACAATATGAATTTCCTTTCTAAGGGTAAAGATGAAAAACATCTTGAAAAGGGTTGCCAGGGGTATATGGTATTCTTCTCTGTGCAAGGGGAGATTAGTGAAACTTTGAGTAGTATACCCATGGTAAATGAATTCCCTGAGGTATTTTTGGATAATCTTAGCGGATTACCTCCAGAAAGGGAAGTTTAGTTTCCCATTGACATTGTGTCTGGAGTTGGTTCTATATCTAAGGCCCCATACCGTATGGCCCCAAATGAAATGGCGGAGTTAAAGAAACAAATAGAAGATTTGCTGGAGAATGGGTTTATTAGACCCAGTGTGTTGCCTTGGGTAGCTCCAGTGTTGTTTGTGAAAAAGAAAGACTGAAGTCTTCGTCTATGTATTGATTATAGATAACTGAATAAGATTACTATCAAGAGCAAGTACCCTCTTCCTCGAATCGATGACCTTTTAGATCAACTATCTGGTTCATGTGTATTCTCAAAAATTGATATAAGGTCTGGGTATCATCAGCTATGAGTGAAAGCAGAAGATGTTCTAAAGACTGCTTTTCAGACCAGGTATGGTCATTATGAGTTCTTGGTGATGCCATTTGGTCTAACCAATACACCTGCGGTTTTTAGCCATCTTAGGCTTAAGATGAAGCTTCTTTGCTGGAGTTCTTTTCTTGGTGATCTTAGGATTTGGAGGTGGTGCTGAAGTAGAGGATAGTGAAGGAGTTGGAGAAGAGTTATGCAATGATGTTGCCATTTGAGATTCAGTCTCACTGGCTTCAGAATGAGGAGGTAAGGGTGTGGGAGAGTTCTTAGAAACTTGAGGAAGCTTAGTTCTAACCATCTTGAATGATTCAGAACTAGATTGAGAATCAAAAGATCAAAGAAGTGATTGAAGAAAGAATTTAAGAAATATTCTTTGGTTAAGGCACAGAAAAAGGAGATTTTTGATGAAAAATCTGACCTTTTAGTGAAGGTTAAAGGGTTGCAACTGAAATCTGAATAAACTTGAGGCGATTAATCTGTGGAAAATGATCAGAGATGAAGAGATATGGTTGTTCAAGTGAAGAGATGCTTCAAGTAAGAAGAGGAAGTATGATGGTCTGAGCTATTGCGTATCTAATATAAGTCGCAATACTCGAGTGACAACCCTAGTGCTTGAGTGTTGTTCACATAGTGCTCGAGTGACATAATTTGGTGCTCGAGTGACAAATAAAGAAATCTCATAAGGCATGTAAAATCGTACCTGATTTAAGTGTATCTTGTTATATTTTTCATCTTTGTACTCAAATCCTCCAAGATCATTTGAGTAACCATACTTTGGACTAGTATTTGCATATATCTTTCTCTTCTGCTCAAGTGCTCTTTCTTCACTTCAGGTGGATTCATACTATGCTCGAGGATGTTCTTCCTTCCCTCGAGTGGGGTCTGACACTTTTGGTATGCTCGAATGAGTTCTAATAGTTCTTACATACTCTGTTAATCCCTATTTTACATAGCTAGAAGCAGAGTATATGATATAGTTCCACACTCGAGAATCCATCTCTGACTTAAGTGATAAGATGCCTTGTACTGGAGTGAGCCAACCAGCACTTGAGTGACAATCCTGCAAAAAAAATTTTGTATACTCCGATGCCAAAGTCAGTATGATTATCATCAAAACTTATATTACACATAGTAATTAACAAGAAAAACTTGCAACTCATTGGGATTAACCATTCCCAATTCTCTTTGTATATAAAAGAATTGATCTTTAGCTATCGGCTTTATGAATATGTCAGCCAGTTGAAGATGTAATGGTATGAATTCTACTTTGACATCATTCTATTGTACGTGATCTCAAATGAAGTGATGTCAAATATCTATGTGCTTGGTTCTTGAATGTTGTATAGGATTCTTGGCCAAACTAATAGTGCTAGTGTTGTCACAGTAAATTGGTATCTCCTTTAAGTATATCCCCATATCCTGGAGTTGTTACTTCAACCATAGTACTTGAGAACAATAGCTTGCTGCAGATATATATTTAGCTTCAGTGGAAGATAATGACACTGTTCTATTTCTTACTGAACCATGATACCAGAGAGCCTCCAAGGAATTGACATTGTCTACTGGTACTTCTCCTATCAGTTTTATATCTTCCATGATTTGAATCTGAATAGGCCATCAAATATTTGTTTCCTTTTTTTGGATATCATAGGTCAAGTTCTGTAGTGTCTCCTAGGTATTTAAAGATTCTTTTTATAGTCTCTGCATGTGATACTTAGGAGCATATTGATACCTTGCACACATTCCAAACCTGAATTGTATATCTGGCCTACTTGTTGTTAGATAGAGTAATGAACCAATAATTCCTCTATATTTAGTGATGTTAAAGTTAGGGCCTTTAACGTCAGTATCCAACAATTTTGTAGAACTCATTGGAGTATCAGCTCCATTAGCATTGTCCATTCTATACTTCTTCAACAGCTCTTTCAAATATTTTGTTTGAGATATAAACATTTCATTCTTCCTTTGCTTGATTTGAAGTCCAAGAAAGAAGTTTAATTGTCCCATCATGGACATTTCAAACTCTCCCCGCATAATCTTGACAAATTCTTGATAAAGAGATTCGTTAGTAGCACTGAAAATAATATCATCAACATAAATTTGAACAATTAGAAGATCATTTTTTTTATGTTTGATGAAAAGAGTTGTATCTACTTTTCCTCTAACAAGGTTTGGATCAAGAAGAAACTTGCTTAGTCTTTTATACCAAACTCTGGGTTCTTGTTTTAAACCATATAAAGCTTTCTTAAGTTTGAAAACATGATCAGGCTTTGTTTCATCTTCAAAACTAGGAGGTTGTTCTACATATACTTCCTCCATAATATAACCATTTAGAAAAGCAATTTTCACATCCATTTGATAAAGTTTAAAACCTTTAATGCAAGCAAAGGCTAAGAGTACTCATATTGCTTCCAATCTTGCCACTGGCGCATAAGCTTCCTCTAATCAATACCTTCTTGATTATAGCCTTTAGCAACCAATCTTGCTTTATTACTCACAATAATTACTGATTCATCAAGTTTGTTTTTGAAAACCCATTTGGTTCCTATAACCGAGTGATCTTTAGGTCGAGGAACCAAATCCCAAACTTGATTTCTTCAGAATTGATTTAATTCTTCTTGTATAGCAATTACCCAATCATTGTCAGATAAAGCTTCTTCAATATTAGAAGGTTCAATCTCAAAAATGAAAGTAGAAAAAGTTACCTCATTAAGAATTCTATTTCTGGTTTTGACACCGTCATGAATATCTCCAATTACTTGATCAATTGGATGATCTTTAATATGCCTCTATGCTTTTAGTTGAGCATGATCATTGACATCTTTATTTTGAAAATCATTTGTTTCAAAATCATTCTGATTTAAAATAGTTTTGTTTTTCTTTATCAAATCCATTTCTTCTTCATCAAAATGCTTTATTTAAGAATCAAGTTCATCAAACACAAAATAAATGGATCTTCAACAGTAGATGTTCTTTTATTAAATACTCTATATGTTTTACTTCTATTAGAATATCCTAGAAATAAACCTTCATCAAACTTTGAATCAAATTTACCTAAGTTTTCTTTACCATTGTTGTGAATAAAGCATTTTCATCCGAAGATATGTAGATGAGTAAGGTTTGGCTTTCTTCCTTTGTAGAGTTCATATGGTGTCTTTCCAAGTGACTTGTGAATATATGCTCAATTTGAAATATAGCATGTAGTACTCATTGCATCCGCCCATAATACTTGCGATATTTCTTCTTCATTGAGTATTGTCCTTGCCATTTCTGTGAAAACTCTATTCTTCCTTTCTACTACTCCATTTTACTGAGGCATTCTAGGTACAGAGAAGTTGTGATATATTCCCTTATTGTTGTAGAAATCATCAAAGAGTTTATTATCAAATTCTCCTCCATGGTCTGTCTTGATAGAAATAATAAGAATACCTTTCTCATTTTGGACCTTTTTAGTAAACATAATAAATTTGACAAACATTTAATCTTTTGAAGTAATAAATATAGTCCATGTAAGTCTTATAAAATTATTGACAATTACTAAAGTATATAGATTTCCTCCAAAACTTTTTACTCTCACTGGACCTACCAAATCCATATGAAGTAATTGTAAAGGCTTGGAAGTAGAAATCTCATAATTTGTTTTGAAAGAAGATTTAGTTTGTTTGCCTTTTTGACATACCTAATAGATCATGTCGTCTTTGAATTTAAGTTTGAGGAGACCAAAAACTAAATCTTTTCTAATTATTTTGTCAAGTTAGTTCATATTAACATGAGCCAGAAGCTTATACCATAACCAACTTTCCTCTGATTTGCTAATAAAACAATTTTCATAAGAATTTGAATTTAAATCAATAGTATAACAGTTACCATCCCTTTGAGCTTGGATCTTTGCCTTGATGGATTCTTTGTTAAGCGATAGATCCTTCTTGTTTACTATCAAGCATTCTTCTGAATCAAAGATCACCCAGTTATCTCTGTCAGTGCTTTGACTCACACTTAGGAGGTTGTGGCATAATCCTTCAACATAATATACATCATTGATTTGAACACCATCAAATTTTCCCACTTTACCAATTCCAGTAATACGTCCAGATTGACTACCTCTAAAAGTTACCTTTCCTGCTTCTTTGGTTTCTAGCATGGTGAACTTATTTCTGCTACTAGTCATGTGTCTCGAGCATCCACTATCAATGTACCACTTGTTTGCTCGTGATGCTTTGAGACATACCTAAAGTAATGTGTTCAAGTTTTAGGTACCCACACTTTTCTTGGGTCCTTTATGGTTAGTATTCATTACCTTTGGTACATGCCTCCCTTTCGGAACCCATTTGTACATACCAATGACCTGTCCCTTTCTAAAATAACATGAAGTATAATGTCCTTTCCTATTACAATAACTACATTATGCAAATGAGTTTTATGTATGCACATAATTCTTAAAATATTTGAGATAATACCTATTGCCCTTTTTCTTATTTCCTCTATTTTTATCCTGATCAGACTTATATCCAATCCCAAATTTATCGAAGGAAAATTTTTGAGATTTTAGAATGACTTTAAGAGTTCCACTTCCTTTAGTAAATATTTCCACATTTTTTTGTTAAATCACTTATTTTCTTATCTTTTTCTGCACATAATGCACATGATGATATGACAGTATTTTCTAACTCTTTTACTTTCTTCTTATGACTAACCATTTCTTTAGCCACCTTGATGAATTCAATATGCAATGCATTATATTCATATAACAACTCATCATAAGTAAGTTCAGAGTCACTTACCTCAGAATCTGATTCTTCTTCTTTGGCTACCAAGCAAAGATTTGCAACTTCGTTATTGTCACTTTCTTCATCTGACAAGCTATCACCCAATATTGATGATATGTATGCTTTCTTCTTCTACTTCTTCTTATCTTTGTTTCTAAAGCATTTGCATTTGATGTGTCTAGGCTTTTCACATTCATAGCATACTATCTATTACTCCTTATTTTCTTTCTTGCTTGGTCCACCTTGATAATTCTTGAAATTCTTTTGTCTCACTCGAGTGCATCTTCATATTTGCTCTTCTTCTTATGTTTTTGTGATGCACTTGTATGAGATTTTGAGAGAGTGCATTTTCACACTTGCGAGTGATGTGAGTCCTCACTCGAGTGCATCTGGTCTCACTCGAGCACACATGTATCTTGCAGTATGAAATCTCATCTCTAGATAATACTTGTACTGATTTTTATAAGAGTGTGATTTCTCACTTGCAGGTGATGTGGGGCCTCACTCGAGTACAATGATCCTCACTCGAGTGAATAGTATATTCTTGTATAAGATACTCTTTCACTTCAGCACTTGTATCAGGAAGGGAGAGAGTTAGATTTCCCACTTGAGGGTACTGAGTTATCACTCAGGTGTAAATGCTCTTTGCTCGAGTGCACTTGCTCTTCCATGCTAGCTAATTCTTTGGCATGCACTTTCTGTGCTTCACTCATTTAGACTTGGGTGCACTTTTGATTATCACTCGAGTGTCACACTGAGTACTCCATTGAACTTTGTATATTCAATTTTCTTGCTCTCGGGTAAGTACTTGTTATACCACATTCGGTAGGACTCAGGTGCACATGAGGCTATCACTCAAGTAGAGTCTCTGCTCGAGTGAAGTGATGATATCCTGTCTCTGATATTGCTCTCTATCAAACACTTGCATGAGTGTGCCAACTTGCTCAGGTACAAATCTTATCATTCGAGTGTTGTGGCCATAACTCGAGTTGTCCTGGTATTTTCAGCTAGAGTTTGCTTCTATCAAATACTTTATGTTCAATATTTGCTTGTGCTTGAGTGCAAAGGTGCTCAATGCTCGAGTACATCAATTAAAAAAAACAGCAATGACCTCTGAAGTTAGTGATATGCATTTGGTAATTTTTTAACCATTGTCTAATCTTGCAAATCATAAGTTTCTTATCATAACACAATAATATTTTGTTATCATCAAAACTTGGAATCTAACACATGTTGTGTTATATTGAACAGTGTACACAGTAAGGTCCGTAAGGATGAATAGTGCAGTAAGAGGTTGTGTGTGTTGGGATCAGCAGGCATAGTGGAAGAATTAAAAATTTCGCCAATCCCAATTGCGGATCTATCAACGACACTTAAACCGAGTTAAGAAGATTTGTACTTGTTCAGTTTAGGGTTTTTCGATCTCTAGGAGCCAACACCTTAGGTTTTCTCCCTTTACCGGTATCCACACAAATGCTCTCCAACACAAACTACGTGCTAGCACCTCTAATGTCTCCTAGGGTTTCCCTTACGACTCTGAATTCTCATCCTTGTCTGAGTATTTCTACTCTATCAATTTTATAACCCATGGGACTATATTCAAATTTCAAAATTAATCTTTATTAATTTTGAAATTAATTAAGAATTAATTATCTTGATGAGCTAATTAAATAAATTCATTTTAAATTAAATCTTTCCAACAGTTTTAATTTAACCTATTTATTTAATCCAAATAAAGAGCCATTAGATTTTATTTATCTTCATAAATTAAATCTGAGATACTATATCTCTATCATGTTAGTTATTAAATCTAATTTATCTTAATAAAATTAAATTTAAGACTAACACAATATAATAATATCATATAATATATACATACACACACACACACATATATATATATATATATATTTCAAAAATACATATATATATATAATATTATTAATTTTATTTTCTCAAATTTTATATTATATATATAAATATAAATTCGTCCACCCTAGATTAAATATTAACTCGTGTTAGGCCATTCTTGTGTGCAACCCTGTTGGCCCATACGAAGTTGGCAATAGGCCAATAACTGTACTAATCCATAAGTCGCAAGCGGCCTCTAGCAAGACATTACGACTACCCAATTCATATGATGATCGTTAACACGATGCAACCTGTCATACAACCATGTCATGTCCCTTTTGTCACATGATATATCGGTTAAGCATAAGGCATGAATAATGTCATCTCTTGTTCCTGACCATTACTTTCTCAATTCTTGAGTAGTCTGACAATAGAAATGGAAACCCTTTCCATCATAGTATGGCCATACATTTCTCAAACTCACTCATCGAGGGGCCTAGTAATATCTCTCTGCTAATATGAATGACAAATTCCATCTTAATCATTCATATTCCTCTGCATGAAAAACCACTAAACCCGATCGTAGCCTTTATCATCACCCAGTCAAAAGTGACTTTTGACTAGTTCAAAGCTTAGCAACTCTCATGTAGGAATCCATGATGACCTTAAGTCAAAGGGCATTGTGACGTGGTTGTACAAGAGAAAAGTTTATGACTTGATCCATATAGCTTTCTCATAGTGGGTCGGTCCAGCACCTTGTACTCACTCTTACAGGTGCCTAAGACTTTGATTCTTATCTCCATATCTTATCAAAGTCATATTGATCTTGTTTCATCTCTTCTCCCACATAGACGACTTACAAGGGACATTTTTGTGATTTATCCAAGGATACAATCATCATAGTGAACATGCTAATAATATGATAACATAATGGAGAAATACATTAAATAATAATGTTTAAAGTATAATGATTGGCCCTTAGGGCATAATTTCCAGCATCCTCCCACTTACACTAGATACAATCATTAACTTGCCTAATTCCCATTGTCCTAACATGATGCTCATGCTTTGCCTGTGCAAGAGGCTTGGTAAGAGGGTCACCAACATTGTCTTGTCTTCTCCTGCTACTTTGCATATCTTTATATCACCTCTATCATTGATTTCTCTAATAAGATGATATCGCCTAAGTATATGCTTAGTCCTTTGATGTGACCTAGGCTCCTTGGCCTATGCAATGACACCGCTATTGGTACAGAACAATTCTATTGAATTTGAGATGGTAGGCACCACCCCTAGTTTAGTAATGAACTTTATAATCCAAACGTCTTCTTTAGTTGTATCCGATGCTGCCTATATACTCAGTTTTTGTTGCAGAATCTACTACAGTGCTTTGCTTGGAGCTCTTATAGCTTACTGCTCCACCATTCAGGAGTAATACTTATCCAGATTGCAATTTAAGGTCATATTGATTAGTTTGGAAACTTGCATCTATGTAACCAGTTACACAGAGCTCAGTATCCAATCTACAACAAACAAAAAATAAGTCCTAAGTCCTTTTTAAGTACTTTAGGATATTCTTGAAGATAGTCTAAAGACCCTCACCAGGATCTCGTTGATCTCTACTGGTCATACTTAAGGCAAATGAGACATCTGGTCGAGTACATAACATGAGATACATGATGGATTCAATGGCCGAGGCATATGGAACCTTACTCATACAATCTCACTGATCAGGTGTACTAGGACACAGATCTATGCTAAGATAGATGCCATGATACATAGGGCATGTAACCCTATTTTAAATCATGCATACTGAACTTATGCAGTATCTTGTCTATATATGTGCTCTGACTTAGGCCTATTAGTCTTTTGGATCTATCTCTATAGATCCTAATCCCTAGGATGTATGTAGCTTCACCTAAGTCTTTCATCGAGAAAGACTTTCCTAACCAAGTCTTGACACTCTGCAAGGTAGGAATGTCATTCCCAATGAGTAAGGTGTCATCTATATAAAGCACTAGAAATACAACTGTGCTCCCACTAACCTTCTTGTAAACACAAGGTTCATCGATGCTTTGAATGAATCCAAACTCTTTGACTATTTCATCAAAATGATGATTCCAACTCCCAGATGTTTGGTTCAATCCATAAATGGATCTTTGAAGCTTGCAAACTTTACCAGAGTCCTATGGACATATAAAATTGTCAGGTTGTGTCATGTACACATCCTCAAGGAGATTTCAATTAAGGAAGGCTGTTTTGATGTCCATCTGCCATATTTCATAATCATAATATGCTGCAATGGCAAGAAGGATTCTAATTGATTTGGCTATTATAACTGGGAAAAGGGTTTCATCATAGTACACACCATGAGTTTGAGTAAATCCTTTTGCAACCAGTCATACCTTGAAGATATTTACATTGCCAGCCATGTCAGTTTTCTCCTTGAAAACCCATTTGCACTCGATGGTTGTTACACCTTCAGGTGGATCGACTAAGGTCCAAACCTGATTGTCATACATGGATTGCATTTCAGACTTCATGGCATTTAGCCATTTCTTGAGTTTGGTCCCACTATGGCTTCTCGATAGGTGGTTAGCTCATTTTGCTCAATGAGCAACACATCATGGCTTCCAATAATCAGAAATTCATATCTTTGAGGCTGATGCCGTGTCCTATCAGATTGTCATGGACCTTTATATTACTTGAGGATGCTCAGCATCTTGTTGTGAGTCTTCACTAATTTCCATCTATGGTTCTATACAATCTTGTAACTCTCAAACTTCTTTGAGATGTACCTTGCTCCCACTGGTTGTTTCAGAAATAAACTTTCTTTCTAGAAACTTACCGTTTCGAATACAAACACTCAACATATACCTCACAAAGAAACATAATTTATCTGAGGCTTGTTACTTAACATATACCTCACATTCTCAGATCTTGAGAAAAGATAAAATTGGTTTCTCTCCAGTCCATATCTCATACGGCATCATTTCAATTGCCTTAGATGGAACTCGATTTACTGTGAATGCAACTATCTCTATGGCAAGTCCCCAAAGGGATGATGGAAGATCTGTTTGACTCATATAGATTGAACCATATCTAATAGTGTTCGATTCCTCAATTTAGAAACTCCATTCTATTATGGTGTTCCTAGAGGATTTAATTGTTAGATTATCCCACAACTCCTAAGATGGTCAATGAACTCTTGGCTCAAATATTCACCAACTCGATCAGATCGAAGTGCTTTAATATTTTTTCCAAGTTGGTTTTTTTTCGTTGTTTAGCTTCCGCAAGCGTACGGGTCGAAAGTAATAAATTAGTGAGAAAATGATTGTCGATCCACAAGGACTATGACAAAAGCGAGTTAACTTATGTAACTATATTCTTAATTAGGTTGAATAAAATCATTTGAAATTAAGTGTGTCAATCAAGGAATTTTTTTAAAAACAAGAAGGTAAAAAAAAGGTAATTGTAAAATTGATTCTACTTCAAGATTTAAAGGCTTAAGATTACTTTTTCCACATTAAATTTGGTAAAACTATGCAATTAAATCACTTATGCTAGTTAAATGATTCTATATGCTAGTCTAAGATCTTAAAATCATCAACCAAGCTCTCTCAAGTCAAGATTGATTTTTAATCTTCATTAAAAATATTCAACCTCTTGTTTACAATTAATGAAAATCATCTTTCCAAAGCAAGTCTTTAGTTGACTATGCAAGGTTGTTAAATATATCTATATTCTAACAACAAATCATCCATTTAATCCCTAAACTTCATGTTTAGCATTATTTTTCTCAAGTTCTACAATCAAAATAGCTCTCTCAAACATCTTCCAATTGAACAACTATAATCATGTGGTGATCAAGCACAAGATAGCATTAAGCTCAAAGAAAAATCAACATATATACTCATTAACCAACAAAAACAAGATAATCTAATAGTTTCAATCCATACAATAAGTAAAAGTAAAAGTAATCCTATTTAGGAGTAATGATCAATACAACCCAACAACTAAGCTTAAGAATCATAACCATAACAGCAAAATGGGAAGAAAAGAGGGAAAACCAGAAAAGGGGAAGAAAACCCTTGAAACTCTTCGCAAATTTCTTCCAAAAGCTCTAAAATCTCCCACGGTTCTCTCCAAAAAGCATTCCTTGCCTCTTCCCTGTATAGAATGTATGTGTTTCGGTGAACTTCTTTGGTTAAAAAGCTAGCTGAAGCGTCACTTTTTCAAAATACACAATTGCAATGTCGCAACTTTACTTTTTCTTTGCAATAGCGAACGCATAGCGAATAAGGTCAGAAGGGCCTATTTTTTATGTGTTTTTGCTTTTGCTTCACTATGGTATAGCAAAAGTAAACGCGGTCAGAAGGACCTATTTTTGAGGTGATTTCGCTTTTGTGTTGCTGTGGCGAAGCAAAAGCGACTGGGAGCACCTTCAAGCTACTTCTTTGATCTTCCTTGTTGGCTTTTGTCCTTCTTTTCTCCACCTCTAAGGATCCATTTAAGCTTCTACTTCTTGTCCTTATCCTCTTACAAAGAGAAGGATTTTATGAGCTTTCAAATTTTCTTCAATTTAATCTAAGCCTCTATACATTTAGCTCAAAATTTGCACTTTTCAAAGTTTTTCTATAGCATCACATTTTCCTTCATATGTATAAAGTTTATGCACAATTTGAGTTTAAAACCAACAAATATATACGAAAAATGTGATGAAATACAAGAATTTCTAGAGAATAACACTCCCCTAACTTAAGCTTTTGCTTGTCCTTAATCAAATTCACACATGTAACATGAATTCATAAATTGCTTATCTAAATTGCAGATATGTTCATGCCCTCATTCATTGCTCTAAGGAGAGAGAATATGCCAAGATGAATGCCTTATAATCTTTGAGCAAGTTTTTCAAGAGTCCTTTTAGTGTGTGTGTGTGTATGGAATCAAAAGAAACTTCTACGGATTCTATCTTAGTCACACATAATACTCTAACTCATACAAATTTTCAACTCTACAACTTCACTATCCTCTATTTCATCTTTCTCTACCTGCAATTTACCTCATATGATGTCAAAATAAAAAGGACTTTTAGGCTTGTAATGTGGCCATAGGATTAGGGTGTTTGAATTGAAGGGAAAAAGGAATAAATACAAAAACTTTGAGATAAATGAACTAACTTTTAACTTCTTTTTTGTGTTCACCCAAATTGAACTAACTTGTTTTCTTTCAACCAAGCCTCTTTGAATTTTTTTTATTTTGTTTAGAGAGTATTGGCTTGGTTTCTGTATACTTTGGTCAACCCTCAACAATTTACACATTTCATATTCATAACTTGCCCTTTCACACATCAAACCATTTTTTCCATCTATCTTAAAGTAGGGTGTTCTATGGTTTTTCAGGTTAGGAGTTAAGGAAGTGAATTGGCTTTCAAAAGAACATTTATATTGGTTTTTCTCTAAAGGCTCAAAATTGGGTTCAAAATGGAAGAATAACAATGTAGGTTAGCTTGAAAGGCTCAAACCCTTTTTAACAAAATACCTAAATCATGTTTCAAAACTATATGACATGCACCATAAGCTTTGAAAAATTCTAAAGTAGATTTGGAAATTATATATTTGAAAATAGATATATAAGCTGGTTTACCAAGAGTTTCTTCAACAAAAACCTTCAAAACATCCCTGAGTCCAATAGTGCAAGATTATGCTCAAGAGAATTCCTTAGAAACTTACTCCAACATTTTAACTCACTCAACAAGGCATATCAATCACAATTTCCTGTCAAGCATAATACTAAGCAGCTATCTAATCATAGGACCATTAATGCAATCCTAAACAAACAATTAACCAATTCAAAGATCTTTTCTTTACAATTCTCCAAGTAAAGGCTTAAATTTTTGAAATTTCATATATTTTACCCCTTTTTTCAATCAAACTACACATCAAAACGGCTTGTATGTCTCTGTGCATTCACTGTTTATATTCAAAATTTTCACAATTTCCCTCCCCCAAACTTGAAATCAACAGTGTTCTCACTGTTAACTTAAGTTGAAGGAAAGTTCAACAATCACAAACTTGTACGCAAAGATAACTTAAACCAACACACATAGACAAGTAATATTCACAGCATTATCAATGGTGTAGCTGACAGTAACAAGCACAAAGGCAACCAATCATCAAGTTAGAGACAGGACATTAGTGCCCGTATTTAAATCTATCATATGGATAACTGGTGAGAATGACAGAGCTAACATACACAATAACTGTTAGCCATCAGTAGCCAACATCACAAGATTACAACATATTCACATAAACCTAAGTTAAAATGTACAAAAATTCTAAATCTAATCTATACACTAAAAAGATGTCAATGAAAACACAGCAAAAAGGACAAGCAGTTAAGGAAAAATCAACAGTCAGAGGAGTATCATCAAGCATCAAAATCATTTGCAGGATCATACTCTAACTAAGAGGTGTCAACATTAGTAGCTCTACTAAAAATAGGATCCTTATCCTCCCTAACATAAACTACCTCCTCAACATCCATCGCATATAGGCTTAAGGACATCATGGCATAACAGTCGAGGTGAAGTATGGACCTAAAAGATTGAATGGAATGATACATAGACACTCTCAGATGCACTAGATTTTGGATCATCACCACTTTCTCCCTCAGTTGGATTATGAAAAACAACAATTTCTTTCCCTCTTTGACTTGTAGGCTGGTCGTCATCCTTATTACTCTCAACCTAGGAAACACCTCAACACCCAACTTGCTTGTAATTCCTTCCAGTATAGTCTCTATGTGCTTTCTGTGAAGGCATTCCTTAGCTCGTTCCTTTTTTTTCCAGTGAAAGCTCATCATGGATACTAAGTAATGTGATTGAGGGTTTGTCGCAATCCAAGTTAGCTAGTCCCTTGTGATCTAACTTGGTCTGATCATACTGGTAAGGGGGAGAGCGTTGTAAGTCAATATCATCTGCAGATTTTGGAATATGAGCCTCTGTGAAGGGGTCAAAAATTAGATGTGATAGAACTAGATAAGTTCCCTTTCTCTTGGTGTGAGCATAATTGTACAAGGTCTCATAAAGGATGTGTTCTAATTTCACCTACTAACCAGCCATGAAGAAGTATATATGTAAAGGAGTTAACATGGGTACAATGCTACTATTGCCTACAAGGGTGACTTGAAAGTGATGAATTTTAACCATAGTCGGGCCTCTTCATTCAAGCTCATTTGCTTGAGATAGATCTACTTGCCACTTGGTCTATACCATTGGGGTTCACCGGGTTTTACCAAGGCATCATCAATGGCATTCAAGGGAAAATTCTCAGTGTCATTTTTTAGAAGATGATATTGACATCTGGGGTAGAAAGGGAGATTATAGAATTGGTGAATGAATTCCTTGTTGATGAAGTTCTTGCCACAAGGTGGGACACCTTTCAGCTGCATTGATAAAATACCATGACAACGGGCATAGTAATAGAAAAGTCTAACAAATGTTTCATTGCTAGCAGCCCGTGATGCCAACAGATTCCCTAAACCAAGCTTTTCAGTCGCTAACTTGTAGAACTTAAACCAAGTATTAGAAGGGAATTCTCGCTCTTGACATAAAGGTCATGAGTTCATAAGGTCCTTGACAACTTGTAACAAATTCGGTGGAGAAGGTGGTTGAGTTGTGGAGGTGAAGGAGAGGGAGGTGCAACGTTTGCCTTTTTCCTTTTAGGTGCTAGCTTTTTAGGAGTAGCTTGGTGCTTGGTTCTTATTCAAACAAAAATAGAACCAAAGAAAAACACATACAAAGACAATGAATAATCCACAATTAAAACAAGAAAAGAAAAAGAGAAACACTGGCCCTAAAAACAAAAATTTCCCTCAAGCTTGAAATCTATCTTATTCTAGATCTTCTAAATAGAATTCCATACTTAAGCCTATCCTTACTACCTTCAAAATCTTTTGATACCCCAAATGGTACTTGGTCATAATAAAGATGTAGCTAATCCAAACCCAGTGCATTGTGGTAACCCAACTAACCTATTTCGTTTATGCATTTCTCAGTCAAAATCAAATGATCTAAGGAAGAAAATAGGTTTAACAAACACAATCATCAGCAATTGTAGGGAACAAAAGGAGTTAAGAGTAATTCATAATGTTCCTTGGACTAAATGAATAGGAATTTGGGTTTCTATAATAAAAGGCTGTGAGTAAAAGCTAAAGGTGTATAACAGAGTGACCAAGCACTAGTTCTCAAATTCACAAAGGAATGGTGCATAATGCAATTGTAGAAGTTGTTCTAAAATCTTGAGGTATTAGTCCATATTGGGTCTTCACTAATAATAAATACATGGCCATTTGCATTTTAGTGTCTAAAGGAGATTTTCATGGTTTAAAAATTAATGGCAACTTGTTCTAGTTAAGATCAACAAGCAAAAGATTTTAGAGCAACATTGTTTAGTAGCATTTGACCACCAACCACCTATGTAAAGATCTATAAAAACATTACTAAAAACAACTATCAGAAGTTGCAACATACTCATCTGCAAATCACCATTCAGATTCAAGCTTAAAGATAACATGCTTCCCCAATTAATCATGACCATAAAGTCTTCATATTGCCACCCTAATCACAATCTCAAACTTAATCCAACAAAACCCCAACAAAACATGGATGAAGGATATTAAAATTACCTTAGACAAGAACAATAGCACAACTAAATAGAGAAGCAAAAGACAAGATCACAACAAACAAGGGCAGAATATCGAGTAAGGAATTTAAAGATTATGGCCTGATGTCACCTAAAAGCAGCTGGATTGAACTCATTATAGGAATGGACAAGTGTGAAAATTAGGAGGTAAAGGTGAATGATGGCTACACTTCAACCATTATGACTATGACTGTAAGTGATAAGAAAGAAGGGAAGACGGGGTCTTCGATTATAAGGGGTGGTGGTTGGTGAGATCTGAGGGCATTGAGACGATAAGCGGTGGGGGAGTCGGTGGAGCTAGGTTTTCAGTGGTAAGGCAGGTTGTTGTGAAGGTTCAGTAGATAGTGATCTATGGTGGAGATGGTGAAGACCGAGAGAGGGAGAAATCATGCAAGAATGGTGATGGGGGAACAGAAGGAGTGAGCAGGGGATTTGTGGGTCAATAGAGGAGGGAGATGACGGTGAGGAAAGGGGAATGTTGGAGATGGAGTTGAAAGGAATGGAGAGGGGAACGGCAGTGGAGAGAGTGGTAAGCTAAGGGGAAAATGAGCTATGGGTGCTGGATTTTAGGGTCTTGAGATGGTGAAGATAGAGCTGAAGGGAGGGGAAGCTGAGAGAGTGAACTGAAGGTAAGAGGTTAGGGTTGGAGGAGGTTGGGTCGACGGTGAAGAATGAGAGAGAGAAAGATATCGTAGGGTTTGTAGTAGAGCTGAGAGTAGAGGATCTGAGAGTGAGAGAGGCATGGAAGGGAATTAGGGCATGGCTAAGAAGGGAATTTATAAAAGAAGAGGGAGTTTTGCATTTCAAAAATGAATTGGGACTACATGTGGGATAGGCTCATAAGGTAAAAAGGGAAAAGAAATAGGAAATAAGGGTGAGATGGTAAATTTATTTAATAATAATAATAATAATTTTTAATTACATTTTTTAATATTATTATATTCTTTCTTCTTTTTTTAATGGTATTTGTGTGTGTGTGTGTGTTTTTTTGTGTTATTATATGTATATATATAATTTTTTTGGAGCTGCAGGGATGCACAAAAGTGGTTCAAAATGGAAGGAGTTCACCTTGGCTTTGCTATAGCGAAGCAAAGGCAAACTCAAGAAAAACTACACATAAGAGGTGAAAAAATGGATGTTTTCGCTTTTTTCTTTACTACAGTGAAGTAAAGGCAAAAACTGGAAAACTTGATAGAAACATGGAAAAATGTGCTACTATTGCCTTTAGTATGCCATAGCGAAGTAACAGTGACCACGCACACACAGTAACTCACAAAAAAATCAAACATTTGCTATAGTTGCGCCACAGCAAAGCAATATCAAAGGATGACAACAAAACAAAACAAAAATTCTGACAGCAAAATAAGAGTCCCAAATCATCCCAACTTACCCAATTTCCATAAATGGCACCCAAATCTTATCACACACCATTCAATCACATCAAAATATTATGACAACAACACACAAAAATAAAAATGCATAAAATGATTCCCAAATAAACCTAAATTACCTAAATTCCATAAACATCACCCAACTTTCTTCACAAACCATTGAATCATATCAAAAGACATAAGAAATAGCATAATGTACTACTCAAACATGGTCAAAGCAAAGTTGTCAATTCCAAAGCTCAATCCACTACATTCCATCTCAATTCACATTCACCTTTTATAAAATAATTCAAGCAACGTTAATGATATTCAAACAAATAGTATCAAATGCAAAATTTGAGGTATACTTCCCTTTATAGTTCTAACTCCTTGTATCAAATGCCTATTGTAGTACCAATCTAATTCAATTCCATTTGTTCATCTATGGGAAAACCTTTCTTACCTACAAAAATGTAAAACCAAACATAAATCCACTAAAACACACAAAAATCAAAGGAAAATGAAAAGATAAAGTGTTGAGAACTTGGGTTGCCTCCCAATAAGCTCTTGATTTATAGTCTTCAGCCTGACTCTTCTCTTTGTCAAGTGGAATCAATAAGGGGTAGAGTGATGGTTTTGTTCTCTACCGTACCACCCCAATAGTGTTTTAACTGCTGTCTATTGATCTTGAACTCTCCCATCTTCTCCTTCTAGCTCCACAACCCCTTTGTCAAAGACTTGAACCACAGTGAAAGGGCCAGACCATCTAGACTTTAACTTCCCATGAAAAATCTTTAACTTAGAGTTATATAGGAGCACTCGTTGATCTGGCTCAAAAGACTTAGAGACAATCTTCTTGTCATGTCACAGCTTTATATTCTCATAAAGCTTTCAACTTTCATATGGATGAAAACAAGATTCTTCAAGCTTATTAAGTTGCAAAAGCCTCTTGTCACCACTTCTTTCTCATCAAAATTCAATTTCTTAATAGCCTAATAGGCATTGTGTTCCAACTCCACAGGAAGATGACAAGCTTTCCTAAAAACCAACCGGTAGGGAGACATATCATAGTGTCTTGTAAGCAGTGCGATAGGCCTATAATGCATCATTTAACTTCATAGACAATTCATTTCGAGTGATGTCCATAGTTTTCTTAAGGGTTTTCTTGATTTCTCTATTGGAAATTTCAGCTTGACCATTTGTTTAAAGATGGTAGGCTAAAGACACCTTCTGCTTCACTCCATACTTCTTTAAAAGAGATTTAAATTGATGGTTGCAAAAGTGGGTGCCTCCATCACTAATAATAGCCCTTAGAGTACCAAAGTGAGTGAAAATATGCTTTCTTATGAATTTGACCACTACTTTAACATCATTTATTAGAAAAGCATTAGCCTCAACCTATTTAGACACATAATCCACCGCTATAAGAATGTATAGATTATTGAAGGACTTGGGAAAAGGTTCCATGAAGTCAATCCCCCATACATCAAATAATTCCACTTCCAACATATTATTGAGTGACATTTCATTCCTCCTAGAGATATTACCAACCCTTTGACACCAGTGACAAGATAGAGCAAATTTGTAAGCATCCTTGAACAAGGATGGCTAGAAAAATCTAGATTGTAAGACTTTTACAGCAGTCTTGTTACCACCAAAGTGGCCTCCATATTCAGAGGAATGATAACACTTCAATACATCTTGTTGCTCACTTTCTGGAACACATATTCTAATCAACTGATCAGCACAATAGTTAAATAAGAATGGTTCTTCCCAATGATAGAACTTGACATCATGTAAGAACTTCTTCTATTGGTGATAGCTCATGTCCTTAGAAATGATTTCACTCATAATATAATTTACTATGTCAGCATGCCAAGAAGCTTCAGAATGACTCACTAAAAAGAGTTGCTACTCTGGAAAAGTTTCATGAAAGGGTAGATCCCCATCATGTTGAGCTTTAGTACTCAACCTAGACAAGTGGTCAGCAACTTGATTTTTAGATCCCTTTCTATCAAAAATCTCAAAATTAAATTCTTGTAAAAGCAAAATCCATCGAATCAACCTTGCTTTAGAGTCCTTCTTACTAAAGAGGTACCTTAGTGCTGAGTGATCAATATGAACAACCACCTTGGCACCAATCAAGTAAGATTGGAACTTGGCGAATGTATGCACTACGGCCAAAAGCTCTTTCTCAGTAGTAGTGTAGTTTTCTTGAGCATCATCGAGTCTCTTGCTCGTATAGTAAATAGGATGGAAGACTTTATCCTTTTTTGCCGAAGAACAGCTCCTACGGCATTTTAAGCATGCATTATCAAACTTGAACTCGGCATCTTTCTCAAGTAAAGCACATAGTGGCTTAGTGATTTTGGAAAAATCCTTTATGAACCATCTATAAAATCCAACATGGCCCAAAAAGCTTCTCACACCTTTAACATTGGTAAGTGGAGGAAGTTGTTTAATCACCTATATTTTTGCTCTATCAACTTCTAAACCATTTTTGGAGACACGGTTGCCTAACACAATGCCTTCTTTCACCATAAAGTGGCATTTCTCCCGATTGAGCACCAGATAAGTATCTTCACAGTGCTTCAAGACTCGAGTTAAGTTGGCTAAGCACTCTTCAAAAGAATCAATAAACACAGTGAAGTCATCCATGAACACTTTGATGGTATGCTTTATCGTATCAACAAAAATAGCCATGATACACCGTTAAAATATAGCCGGTGCATTGTAAAGGCCAAAGGGCATGAACTTGAAAGTGAAGGTGCCATATGGGCACGTAAATATAGTCTTCTCTTGGTCTTCCGGAGCAATTGTTGTTTAGGTGTACCCCAAATAACCTCCAGAAAACAAAAGAACTCCCTTCTAGCTAGTTTATCCAACATTTGATAAATGAAAGGCAATAGGAAGTGGTCCTTGCGAGTTGCTATATTGAGCTTAGGGTAGTCCATATAACCCTTCACCCAGTAATGGTATGAGTAGGAATGAGTTCATTGTGGGTATTAGCCGCTACAGTTTTACTGCCCTTTGTGGGGATGTATTAGACTGGGCTCACCCAAGAACTATTAGAAATAGGGTATACAATACCAGCATCAAGCCATTTAAGAAGCTCTTTCTTTACTACTTCCTTCATAATAGGATTGAGTCTTCTTTGATGTTTAGTGGAAGGCTTATGATTCTCTTCTAAAAAGATCTTGTGTATGCACATAGAGGGGCTAATGCCCTTGATATCAATAATTATCCACCTAATAGCCCTTTTATGAGCTTTTAAGATTTAACTAACTACTCCTCTTTTTGATTAGTGAGATCCGAAGCAATAATCACTAGAAGAGTGTTGTTGGAACCCAGATAAGCATATTATAGATGAGATGGCAATGCCTTTAGTTCAAGTGAAGGTGGTTCCTCTATAGCATATTTTAACTTTGGTTGACTAGTAGAACACAAATAAAGTAACTCAAGCGGTATCCTCCTTTTAGGATAAGGGGTTGAAGCATCCATAATAGCCTTGTACTCTACTACATCTAAACCCTCTAAATCAATATCAAGAAGAGCAACTTCAAGTGGATCTTCAATTATAGAGGTCTCAAATTCCTCTTGTGTGACCAAACTAATCATATCAAGAAATAAACAACTTTTATGCACATGAGGGGTCTTTATCAATTGATTCATATTAAAGGTAACTTGCTCATCATCAGCCACCCTCAAAGTCAACTCACTTTTTTCTACATCTATCAAAGTTCTAGTCATAGCCAAAAATAGCCTTCCTAGCAGTAAAGGCCTTTCTCTATCTGGATCAAACTCAAGTATAACAAAATCAGCCAGAAATATGAACTTATCAACCTTAACTAAAACATCTTCAATAATCCCTTTAGGATAAGACAAGCTTCTATTTGCCAATTACAAAGTAACTGTGGTAGGTTTAGCTTCACCTAATCCTAACTTGTTGAATACAGATAAAGGCATAAGGTTGACACTAGAACTAAGATCATATAAACCATTCCCTAAGAATTTACCTCCAACATGACAAGGTATAGAGAAGCTCCCAGGATCCTTCAACTTAGATGGTAGTTGTTTGATAACATTAGTGAAGCTTTTGGTGATGGCTACCATCTCAAACTCATTAAACCTTCTTTTCTTTGAGAGTACATCTTTTATGAACTTAGCATATTTAGGCATTTGCTCTAAGGCTTTCACAAGAGAATATTGATAGGCAACTGCTTGAACATCTCAATAAAATTCTTGAATTACCCATCTTCTTGATGTTTCTTGAGCCTTTGTGGAAAAGGGGTGATGGGACATATCATGGAGGAGAAGTGTTGGTCTTCCTTTTCTTTTTTTCCATATTTCAGGAGCAATGGTCTTGCTTTGCACAACATTATCTAGATTATCCTCAATTTGTTTCCTCTTCTTGTTGTCCTCTTCCTCAACCATAACTTCTTCGTCATCCTCTTAAATAAGATTAAGATCTTCAATAACGTGGCCCTTTAGCTTTGTAGTAGCCTTACCCATACTTGGAACATCGGGTAAAATCTTGCCACTTCATAGAGTGAGAGCCTTATATTCTTCTTTACCTTCTCACTTAAGATTAGGAATAATATCACTTGGAAGACCATTTCTTGGTTGAGTACTCAAGTTGAAGCAATTTATGCCACTTATATCTCAAGATTCTTGATTGCCGTGTCATGTAGAGAAACTGTGCCATATAAGCTTTCTTGACCTTTGAGAATTTTCCTCAAGAGTGTATTTGTCTCAGAATCACCCTCTTGTGGCTTTTATGGTTGCTCAAAGCCTGATGGATGCATTGACTTACTAGTAGAGTAAGGGTTGCCACATTGATACCTTTGATTATTGTTCAAATAACTCACTGACTCTATAGTATGATGACATTCTTCATAGGAGTGGGCTTCTCCACATATTTTACAAGAAGGACTTAGAGCTTGGATAGCATTCACATTTTTGGAAGAATTTCTTTCATCTTTAGTTCAAGTTAATCAAATCTCTTAGCAATTGCTTCAAGATGAGCGGCAATTTCCTTATATATTCTTTAGCTAGAACATGATTTTTTAGTTTGTTGCAAGGAACTAGAAGCAATTTCCTCATACAATTGTGATATATCACAAACTCTCATCTTGCCAATTCCACCATTTGTGGCATTGTTAAGCATATTTAAGTGGGTACATCTAATCTAACCTCAAAGGCTCCAAGAAAGACATAGGTCTTCTGTTCATGGTTGGGACAACTATGCCATAACTCCTTGAATCTCTCACATGGTTCATGAAAAATTTTTCCTGGCTATTGTTGGAAACCCAGGAGTTCAACTCTTTGAATTGCCCGTCTACCTCTTGGAATGAACCTTGCATTGAATTTAGATGCCATTTCATCCCAAGTAGTGATGGAGTTAGGAGGTAGAGTGGTAAGACAAGTTCTTGCTTTCTTGTCAAGTGATAGAGGGAAGAGTCGTAATCTGAGTGCATCTAAAGTTACTGCTTTAAACTTGAAGTTCTTATACACTTGTACAAAGTGTGTCAAATGGTTAGTAAGGTCTTCATTCTAAGTTCCCAAAAACAAGCCAATCGTTTAGAGCATTTGAAGCATGAATGGCTTCAACTCAAAATTCCAAGCTTGTATAGTAGGAAACTGGATGCTAAATTGATAGGTAGAGCTTTCTTGCTACATGCACTCCAAGTGATCATCATTAGGATTTTCCATATTGTAATATGGATAAGGACGAGGTAGAGGTCTCGGTTGCTCTAGTACTGGCAAAGATGCAGGTCCTTGGATAGGTTGCACAGGAGGTGGAGTCTCCAGTTCAATTTCAAAATCTTCTTAAAAATACTCTTCAACAACTCCATCAAGAATGACTTCCAAATCAGTTTGCATACGAAGCATGAGTACCTACAAGTCAAAAATCTCACAATGAGTATAAAACTTATCAACAAATGTGACTAAACTAAGAAAAACAAGAAAAAGCGCTATAACTATAACTATACTTAAAAACAAAGCAAATTAAGAAAGTGAAACAAGAAGAGGAGAAGGATTCAAGCGTAATCAATCACACAATTACACAATTAACTCAAAAGACTTTAGTCAATAGTCCCCGGCAACAACGCCAAAAACTTGTTCACTGTTTAGCTTTTGCAAGTGTATGGGTTGCAAGTAATAAATTAGTAAAGAAAATAATTGTCGATCCATAAGGACTATTGCAAAAGTGAGTTAACTAATGTAACCATATTCTTAATTAGGTTGAATAAAATCATTTGAAATTAAGTGTGTCAATTAAGAATTTTTCTGAAAACAAGAAGGTAAACCAAAGGTAATTGTAAAATTGATTCTACTTCAAGTTTTAAAGGCTTAGGATTACTTTTTCCCCATTGTATTTTGTAAAACTATGCAATTAAATCACTTATGCTAGTTAAATGAGTCTATATGCTAGTCGAAGATCCTAAAATCATTAACCAAGCTCTCTCAAGTCAAGATTGATTTTTAATCTTCATTAAAAATATTCAACCTCTTGTTTACAATTAATGAAAATCATCTTTCTAAAGCAAGCCTTCACTTGACTATACTAGGTTGTTAGATATATCTCTATTCTAACAACAAACCATCCATTTAATCCCTAAACTTCAAGTCTAGCATGATTTTTCTTAAGTTCTACAATCAAAATAACTCTCTCAAGCATCTTCTAATTGAAAAACTCTAATCATGTAGTGATCAAGCACAAGATAGCATTAAACTCAAAGAAAAATCAACATATATACTCATTAACCAACAAAAGCAAGATAATTCAATAGTTTAAATCCATACAATTGGTAAAAGTAATCCTAATGAGGGGTTTTAGCTACTCATGATCAATAGAACCTAACAACTAAGCTTAAGAATCATAACCATAACAGAAAAATAGGAAGAAAAGAGGGAAAAACCAAAAAAGGGGAAGAAAACCATTGAAACTCTTCACAAATCTCTTCCAAAAGCTCTAAAGTTTCCCAAGGTTCTCTTCAAGAAGCATCCCTTGTGCTCCCAGCCTCTTCCCTGTGTAGAATGTATGCATTTCAGTGACCCTCTTAGGTTAAAAAAGAGAGCAGAGGCATTACTTTTTCAAAATGCACAATTGCAGTATTGCAACTTCACTTTTGCTTTGTTATTGTGAACCCACAACGAATGAGGTCAGAAGGGCCTATTTTTTATGTGTTTTCACTTTTGCTTCATTGTGGCATAGCAAAAGCAAACACAGCCAGAATGACCTATTTTTTAGGTGATTTCACTTTTGCATGGATGTAGAGAAGCAAAAGCGACTGGGAGCACCATCAAGCTACTTCTTTGATCTTCCTTTTTGGCTTTTGTTCTTTTTTTCCCCACCTCCAAGGATCCATGTAGGCTTCTACTTCTTGTCCTCATCCTCCTACAAAGAGAATGATTTTATGAGCTTTCCAATTTTCTTCAATTTAATATAAGCCTTATACATTTAGCTTAAAATTTGCACTTTTCAAAGTATTTCCATAACATCACATTTTCCTTCATATGTATAAAGTTTATGCACAATTTGAGTTTAAAACCAACAAATATATAAGAAAAATGTGATGAAATACAAGAATTGCTAGAGAATAACAGTTTTATACTTCATTTAGGAATATTTTGAACATTTCAAAAGATTCAGATTTATGTTTCATTATATAGATATAGCCATATCTACTAAAGTCGTCTATAAATGTAATGAAGTATATGTAACCTCCTCTGACAGCTATATTTAATGGTCCACAAACATCTGTATGCATGTGGCCCAACAATTTAATAGTCCTCTCACTATGCCCAATAAAAGGTGCCTTCGTCATCTTTCCTAATAAGTAAGATTTGCATGTATCATATGATTGAAAATCAAATAAGTTAAGAAATCTATCTTGGTGGAGTTTAGAAATATGTTTCTCATTTATATGGCTTAGACGACAATGCCATAGGAAGGTCAGATTAAAATAATTTGATTTTATCCTTTTAGTAGTTACGTTACAGATATTGCCATCATTAGGATGTTTCAAATTTAATATATAATGATCAACATGCTAATCAACATCAACATAGAAAACGTCATTACAATAAATAGAACATTTACCATTTCTAGTAATGGAAGTATAACCTTCCTTATCCAAATAAGAAAGACAAAAATGTTACTACTCAAAGCAGGAACATAATAGTAATTCTTCAAAACTAACAAAAGCCCACTATGCAGAACTAATTCATAAGTGCCTACGGCTAAATCAGCAACTCTTGATCTATTTCCAACTTGTAGGTCCACCTCACCCTTCTTCAGCTTTCTGTTGTCCTTTAGACCATCCATATTTGTACAAATGTGAGAACTACATACAGTATCTAATACCCATATAGAGGAAGTAGAAAAATGAATGTCTATAACATAAATACCTGAAGCGATAGCCCCGCTATTCTTGAGGTAGAGTCTGCAATTCCTCTTCCAATAACCAGGTTCATTGCAGAAGTACCAGACTCTTTCCTTTAAAGGTTTTGCCTTCTTGGATACAGGCTTGGTTTCGGGCTTGTCTGACTCTCTGGTCTTACCACCTGAGCCATTACCCTTCCATTTGCCCTTCCCTTTCTTTTTCATACCTTTTTGAACCATCAAAACAGTATTGGGATTTTTTTTACTTCTCTACTCATGGGAAATCCAAGCCTTTTAAGGTGATTGTTATAGCCTTTCATCTTTAACACATGAGCACTAAGTGATGCATCTTCATCCATCTTGCAGGAATGTAAGGCTTTTGTAGTCTCATACCTTTCTTGCCTTTCCTGTTGCTGGAACATGTCCTTGAGATGAACAATCATCTCATGAGCCTCCATAAGTTTCAGATCTCTTTGGAGCTCTAGAACCACAGTGGCCAGCATTAAACAACCTACATCTATAGAGTCATCCTTATGCTTCGTGTAAGCATTTCTCTGAGCTCTTGGAGCATTAGCTGCAGGCTCCTCAGGAATGGGTTGATCTAGGACATAAGCCTTTCTTTCTTACTTGAGAACAATTCTCAAGTTCCTGAACCCAGTAAACAAATTTGTCCCATTGAGTTTGTCCTTCTCAAAGACTAATCACAATGATAGTTTAGCAGTATTACTAGTCGACATGATTCTACAATTAAAATATGCCAAGTTTAGTTAGTAATTTCCCACTAAATTAACAACCCTCAATATAATAATTAGTAGCCTAAGATCCATATTTGGCTAAAACTTAAGTCAGCTTTGGCAGGACGCTTAAATTCAAGTTATTTAGGTAGGTAACCTATTTACCAATTACATTACATGTAACTCTTAGATGTTTATGGAATGTAACCCCCTCGGTAATTATATTCGAAATAAGCGATTAAAATGAAATAGAGACCAATAATAATCAAAACTCATTTAAAATCTCATCCTTGAGATAGGGTTTTCAAAAATACCTTTTAAAATCTAATTAACTTGGTCTCATATTCACATTTCAAATACAATTACTATGCGAACATAAATCACATTCATATAAATATCAGAGTGCACAACATAATCATCCTGGCAATCCCGGGTACATACCTTCGCTAAAGAACACAGGGCACAGTTGCCCATTACAATTCTTCAAATGGAGATTACACAATCTCATCTCAAATTCATAACCATATATTCAACCGAATCATATACAATCTTCACAACTAATTGATAACCAACTACCAACTCTCATCTCAAAGGAGTCCTAGCCGCTCCCTCCACGAGCCACTTGCCCTGTCTAAATTGTTGGTAGGGGAGGGTGAGATTCGAGAGAATCTTAGTAGGAAATAGATACCATAATGCCTGCATGATAGTGCTATGTGTATGACATGTTAGCTTTATCTAGATGTATGCCCCATAATGACATTTCTGCTGCTCAATGTTTCATGTAACAAAACTATGGCACAACAAAACAAAAATAGAGCTTCATTTATTCAAATATGCTCTACACAGTCAAGTAAAGCAATCACATACATCACTACATAAGCAAAGATATCAAATACATGCAAGTAAGGTAAGTCCCCTACCTCCAGTCTTTTCTCCTCGATTTGCGTGCTAGCAACTTAGGGCTTTAAATTCGATCCTACAATGTCAAATGTACTATTTAGACACTTCCATAGTTTTTTTGGGGTTATATGAAGCTATATTGAAAAATTACTAAAATACCCCCGGGGACCCGGCCCGGCTCTGTCGTACCCGGTCCAGCTGTACTTTTCTTAAAATTTTGACATGGGCTATTCTAACATATTTTCACCCAAGGAATCCATTTCTGGACTCGGAATTATCAAATTCAATGTAAATTTACAAATTTACCCTTGGCAGCCCTACTTTAAGGGTTTCAAGGGTGTTTTCGTAATTCTGCTTTTTCGGCCTTTTTCGAAAAGTGACCAACTGTAACCCCACCTAATTTTTGCTCATGAACTCAATGAAATCATCAAATCATTGAAAATCCATCTCTAACCCCTACAAACTAGCCTTGGCCAAAGTTCTCAATTCCCCAAGAAAAATTGGGGTTTTTCGGTTTCGACTCCTCAGACGTGTTTCTTTCTACTCCTAACCACTTTATTAACCATTACATTGGGTTAGAACTACCATTTAGTATCAATTTGGGTAGCATAACACCCATGCCAACCCATTTTCCAAATTTACAAACAAAGACAATCCGGTGAAATTTCACCGATTAAATCAACCATAACAGCCAGAACAATCAAAGATTAAATTTTTAAAAGTTACCTCAAGCTCTCTCTAGTTTTTCCATAAAATGGCTGAACCCTAACTCATTTTAAACGAACAAAATTCTTGCTTCAACACCTGAAATTACATAGAGTAGAAGCTTAGGAGAAGTATTGCATTGGTTAGGAGCTAAATCATAGGATGAATCGCCTTACCTTGAAATTTCTTGCTCCTTCTTTCTCTAGAAACCAAACCAGCTCCTCTCTCTCATGTTGCATGAAACATGACGGAAAATAACTGAAGAATATGAGTCAATATGTTTTAATTCCATGCTGATGTCATGTTTTATCTTGATGATGTCATAATTCCCATTTTCGGATTTTCTGGCAGATTTTCTGCCCAAACTTTGAAAAATCATAACTAATTCTAGCAAAATCGAAATGAGGTGATCCTAAAGCCAATTTAAATATATTTAAGTCCTCTATATAGGAAAAATATGGGCCACTACCCAAAATCACCACAAAATTCCAGAATTACATAAAACTCATCACTGCCCTAAAACAGAGTTCAGTTTCCATCCCAAACTTTGGACAGTCATATCTCCTAGTTCACAAAAAGAAATGTCACAAATTATCTGTCCATGTTGAACCTTGGGATGTGAACTATAAGAATGGAAAGTTTCCTAATTTTTAGACGCCATCTGGTCATTCAAAACGTTCACAAAAACGGACTGCCCAGAATAGAGTTTCACTGGACAGAATTTCAGATTTTGCATCTTTGCTTCCATTGGTTCCATTTTCATACCAAACATCATTCCCACATAAATTTTCACAAGGAATCCATTGGAAACACCAAATCAATCAAATTCACATCTCATTGACATGTTTTCACAACAATCTCAACATGTCAAAACAATTCACATTTCCAAACCTAACATTGCAACTTTTCCATTCCAAAGTTCCAAACCAATTTCAATGACATCTAAACACACTATGACACCATTTCCAACACAATAACCCATTCAATTCTTCCCTATATTCTAAGTCAATTTGGATGTTAATCCACAATTGAACTCAAATACAGGGTTTCCGTACTATTCACAATACACATGAATCCCATTCGAGTGCCAAATCACATCATATTCTCCGAAAGGGTATTTATCATTAACCACATCCACTTTTGAAGTCATTAACCCTTAATCATAATATGGGATCTTTCTAAACTGGGGCTTAGCAATCCACTAATCTCAGGCTTATTCTCTAGCCTCGAGTCTCAAAATTCGGGGTATTACATTTATGGGATTCAATCATAATATGATTTGGCATATTTAATCCCATCTAATACCTTTAGATCCAAAACCATTTTGTTAATCTCAATTAAGTCAAAACAATAATGAATATTGTGAGTAGCACCATTAGTCACATTGTCTCATCAAGATAACTTAAATGCCTCCACTTTAGTGGTTTACACAATTGAGCGATCTAGGTTTTTACAAGTATTCATTAATTGACGGCATTATGACTTAAGATTTGATTTGTAGGGCTTAATTAATTAGTTTTTTTTATATGAATGCAATTGTGGTTGTATCTCATACAGATAACTACTTATAAACGTAAAAATAGGCATGCAATGATCTAATCAAAAGCATAATTTAACTAACCTAAAATCCTCCCAAGTCAACGAGAGGACTTCTCTAAATAAGAAAATAAATACATTGAGAGAAACCTCATTTAAATGTTTGAGGGGAGTAAGATGAGAAGAGAAAGTACATTGAGAGTATTTTGAGGAAGGCACGGCATGCAGACCGTATTTAAATATTACAACCCTTTGTAAAAATCTAAAGTTATGTTTTTCACCTTACCCAAACAAGTATGAGGAATAAACCACAACAAGTAAGAGTTCATACAATATGGAAAGTAATAAATGTCGTGATTAGGTTATATTGTGCTACGAAAAAGTAGTCACAGAGGTCCCGCTAAAGGCACATTCCTTTTAAAAGAAATATTTGAAAATTTAAAATATTTAAAAATTTCTAGCCCAATTTTTTTAAAAATATTTGTTTTAGTCTAGTTCAAAAAGAATTTTGGCCTAGTTTCAAAAATCGGCCTAGAATGCTTTTGATTCGAATTGTCTTCCCCATAGTTTTAGATCCCTAAAACCCGAATAGAGATCTAAACTTGATTGCCACAAGCTATGATCTCAGGTACCCTACTCGATTTAATGCAAGCTTAGGGTTTCATACAAGTAAGATCTAATCAGTTCAAAAACGAAATCACGAATTCCAGTTCCAGATCTAATCTTGAACTGAAATTGCGGAACCAGCAGTGCATATAATCGAAACAATTTTGGCAGATTGTATATATGCAGTAATATCCAAAAACGAAAATCAGAAAATGATTTCAAGATCACACCTTTCAAAATAGTTCCGTTTTGCATTAACTAAATCAAATACATATTCGGACGTTTCTTATAAATATACATACATATCCCATATATATCACATGTATAAGAATCATAAACTCAATTTAAATGCACAATTGACCTGTCTCTGATACCACTATTGAAATCAACAGGCACAGTGGAAGAATTTAAAATTTTGCTAATCCCAATTGTGAATCTATCAATGATGTTTAAATCGAGTTAGAAAGATTCGTATCTGTTTAGTTTAGGTTGTTTTTATCTCTAGGAACCAACACCTCAAGTTCACTCCCTCTATCAGTATCTATATGAATGCTCTCCAACACAAACTACGTGTTATCGCCTCCAATGTCTTCTAGGGTTTCCCTTGCGGCTCTGAATTCTCATCCGTGTTTGAGTTTTTCTGCTCTATCAATTTTATAACCCATTGGGCTATATTTGAATTTCAAAATTAATCTTTATTAATTTTAAAATTAATTAACAATTAATTATCTTGATAAGCTAATTAAATAAATTCAGTTTAAATTAAATCTGTCCAATAGTTTTAATTTAACCTATTTATTTAATCCAAATAAAGAGCATTAGATTTAATTTATCTTCATAAATTAAATCTAGGATACTATATCTCTATCATGTTAGTTATTAAATCTAATTTATCTTAACAAAATTAAATTTAAAACTAACACAATATAATAATATTATATAATACACACACACACACACACACACATATATATATATGTATGTATTTCAAAAATAAAAATATATATAATTTTATTAATTTTATTTTAACAAATTTTATATTATATATATAAATATAAATTTGTCCACCATAGATTAAACATTATCTCATGTTGGGCCATTCTTGTGTGCGACCCTATAGGCCCATAAGAAGTTGGTAGTAGGCCAATAACTGTACTAACCCACAAATCGCAAACAGACTCTAGCAAGACATAACAACTACCCAATTCATATGAGGATCGTTAACACGATGCAACCGGTCATAAAACCATGTCATGTCCCTTTTGTCAAATGATATATCGGTCAAGGATGAGACATGAATAATGTCATTCTCTTGTTCCTGACCATTAATTTCTCGATTCTAAGTAGACTGACAATAGAAATAGAAACTCCTTTCTATCGTAGTATGGCCATATATTTCTCAGACTCACTCATTGAGGGGCCCAGTAATATCTCTCTACTAATATAAGGGACATTCCATATTGATCATTCATATTCCTCTATAGGAAAAACCCCAAGCTCAATAGTAGCCTTTATCATCACCCGGTCAAAAGTGACTTTTTACTAGTTCAAAGCTTAGTAACTCTCATGTAGAAAACCATGATGACCTCAGGTCAAAGGGCATTGTGACGTGGTTGTACATGAGAAAATCTTATGATTTGATGTATGTAGCTTTCTCATAGTGATTCAGTCCATCACATTGTACTCTTATAGGTGCCTAAGACTTTGATTTGTATCTCCATATCTTATCAAAGTCATACTAATTTTGTTCCCACATAGACAACCGACCGGGGACATTTAGAATAATCTTTATGATTTATCCAAGGATGCAATCATCATAGTGAATATGCAAATAATATGATAACATAATGGAGAAATACATTAAATAATAATGTCTAAAGTACAATGAATGACTCTTAGTGTTTGAAATTGTGCCCTAAGGGCCAATCATTATGCTTTGAACATTATTATTATAATGAAATTTCTCCATTCTGTTATCATATTATTTTCATGTTAACTGTGATAACCGTATCCTTGGATAATTTATGAAGATTGTCCTAAAATGTCCCTGGTCAGTCATCTATGCGGGAGCAGAGATGAAACAAGACCAGTTTGACTTTGACAAAATATGGAGATACGAATCAAAGTCTTAGGCACTTGTAAGAGTACAAGGTACTGGACCGACCCACTATGAGAAAGCTACATGGATCAAGTCATAAGCTTGTCTCATGTATAACCACGTCACAATACCCTTAGACCTGAGGTCATCATGGATTTATACATGAGAGTTGCTAAGCTTTGAACTAGTCAAAAGTCACTTTTGACAGGGTGATGATAAAGGCTACGATTGGGCTTGGTGGTTTTTCATTCAGAGGAATATGAATGATCAAGATGGAATTTGTCCTTCACATTAGTAGAGAGATATTACTGGGCCCCTCAATGAGTGAGTCTGAGAAATGTATGGTCATACTACAATAGAAAGGAGTTTCCATTTCTATTGTCAGGCTAGTCAGGAATCGTGAAAGTAATGGTCAGGAACAAAACGATGACATTATCCATGCCTTATCCTTGATCCATTTATCGTGTGACAAAAGGGACATAACATGGTTGTATGACAGGATATATCATAATAACGATCCTCATATGAATTGGGTAGTCGTAATATCTTGCTAGAGGCCGCTTGTGACTTTTGGGTTAGTACAGTTATTGGCCCGCTGCCAACTTCATATGGGCCTACAAGGTCGCATATAAGAATGGCCCAACACGAGATAATGTTTAATTTAAAATGAATTTATTTAATTAGCTCATCAAGATAATTAATTGTTGATCAATTTTGAAATTAATGATGATTAACTTTGAAATTTGAATATATCCCTCATATGTTATAAACTTGATAGAGAAGATATACTCATAGGCGCATGAGAATTCAGAGCTGTAAGGGAAACCCTAAAAACATTGGAGGTGCTAGCACGCAGTCTCTATTGAAGAGCATTCATATAGATACCGGTATAGGGAGCGGACCTGAGGTGTTGGCTCCTAGAGATCGTGGAAACCCTAAGTTGAAAAAGGTACAAATTTTTCTAACTCGATTTAAACGCCATTGATAGATCCTTGATTAGGATTGATAAAATTTTAAAATTCTTCTGTTGTGCCTGCTGATCCTAATAGTGGCATCAGAGCCAAGTTAATTGTGCTTTTAAATTGAGTTTATGTTCTTATACATGTGATATATATAGGATATATATGTGTGTTTATAAAAAAATGTCCGACTATGTTAATTTGAAAAGGAATATGTTTAACGTCATTATGGGTTTTTGGATAGTACTGTATGTTTATGAGATCTGGTGACATTGTTTCGATTACATGCGATCTGTTTATGTTTCAATTCTGCCACTGGCATCACGAATTTTGTTCTGGATTTGATCTGAAGTGGAATTCATCGTTTATGTTTCGAATAGGTTGAAGATCACAGCGTACAGACACGTTAGGGTCTCTAATCGTGTATTAGGGATCCAAAATATAGGGAAGACAATCTAAATCAGAACCGTTTTGGGTCGTTGTTGAGTTTTTGAAACTGGGGCAAAATCCCTTTAGAACTGAACTGAAACAAATATTTTAAAAATTGGGTCAGAAATTTTAAAAATTTAAAATGTTTCAAATATTTCTTTTAAAAGGAATGTGCCTTTTTCAAAAGCAGCGCCCCTTGCAACCCCGTACGGATGCTGCCCCTTGACCCTTCCTGCTAACCGGCTAGTGAGACCGCAGAGACTACCTGTTCGTAGCGCAATATAATCTAATCACGACATTTATTGCTTTTGATATTGTATGAATTCTTGCTGTGGTTTATTATTTATACTTGTTTGGGTATGGTGAACAATATGACTTTAGAATTTTACAAAGGGTTGTAATATTTAAATATGGCATGTGTGCCGTACCTTTCTCTAAATACTCTTGATGTACATTCTCTTCTCATCTCACTCCCCTCTAATGTTTAAATGAGGTTTCTCTCAATATATTTCTTTTCTTATTTAGAGAAGTCCTCTCATTGGCTTGGGAGGATTTTAGGTTGGTAAGCCATGTTGTGTCATGTTTAAATTATGCTTTTGATAAGATCATTACATGAATACTTTTACGTTTATATGTATTTATCTGTATGAGATACGACCACGATTGTATTCATATAAACAAGACTAATTAATTGAGCCCTCTGAATCAAATCTTAAGTCATAATGCCATCAATTAATAAATACTTGTCAAAACCTAGATCGCTCAATTGTGGAAACCACCAAAGTGGATGTACTTGAGTTATCTTGATGAAACAAGCTTGAGTAATGGTGTTGCACATAATATTCATTATTGTTTTGACTTAATTAAGATTAACAAAACGGTTTTGAATCTCAAGGCATTAGATGGGGTTAAACATGTTGGATCATATGATTATTAAATCCCATAAAGATCTAAGAGTTACATGTGATGTAATTGGTAAAGAGGTTACCTACCTAAATAACTTGAATTTAAGCGTCTTGGCAAAGCGGACTTAAGTTTAAGCCAAATATGGATCGTAGCTCATTAATTATTATATTGAGGGTTGTTAATTTAGTGGGAGATTACTAACTAACTTTGCATATTTTAATTGTAGAATCATGTTACAGTAATACTGCTATACTATCATTGCGATCGGTCCTTGAGACGGACAAACTCAATGGGACAAACTTTCTTGACTGGTTCAGGAACTTGAGAATCGTTCTCAGGTAGGAAAGAAAGGCTTATGTCCTAGATCAATGCATTCCTAAGGAGCCTGCAACCAATGCTCCAAGAGCTCAAAGAGATGCTTACATAAAGCATAAGGATGACTCGTAGATGTAGGTTGCCTAATGCTTACCAATATGGTTCTAGAGCTCCAAAGAGATTTGGAACTTATGGAGGCTCATGAGATGATTGTCCATCTCAAGGAAATGTTCCAGCAACAAGCAAGGAAAGAAAGGTATGAGACCACAAAGGCCTTACATTCCTGCAAGATGGTTGAAGGTGTATCAGTTAGTACTCATGTGTTAAAGATAAAAGGCTATATTGATCACCTTGAGAGGCTTGGATTTCCTATGAGCCAGGAGTTAGGTACGGATTTGATCCTGAACTCATTGCCAGAGAGTTATGACCATTTGATATGAACTATAACATGAACAACATGGAGAAATCAATTTCTGAACTGCTTGGGATGCTCAAAATTACTGAATAGAGCATTAAGAAAAAGCCCAGTATAGTTTTGATGGTTCAGAAAGGAAAGGGTATGGAAAAGAAAGGGAAGGGAAAATGGAAGGGTAATGGCTCAGGTGGTAAGAATAAAAAGTCAAACAAGCCCAAAACCAAGCCTGCACCCAAGAAGGCAAAGCCTCCAAAGGAAGGAGTCTGCTACTTCTACAATGAACCCGATCATTGGAAGAGGAATTGCAAACTCTACCTGGAAGATATGTAAAAGAACAAAAAAGATAGCGAGACTATCACTTCAGGTATTTATGTTATAGACATTCATTTTTCTACTTCCTCTATATGGGTATTAGATACCGCATGTGGTTCTCACATTTATACAAATGTGCAGGGTCTAAAGGATAGTAGAAATCTAAAGAAGGGCGAAGTGGACCTACGAGTTGGAAACAGAGCAAGAGTTGTTGCTTTAGCCATAGGCACTTATGAATTAGTTTTGCCCAGTGGGCTTTTGATAGTTTTGAACAATTGCTATTATGTTCCTGCTTTGAGTAGTAACATTATTTGTCTCACTTTCTTATTTGGATAAGGAAGGTTATACTTCAATTACTAGGAATGGTAAATGTTCTATTTATCATATGAAATTTTCTATGTTGATGGTGATTTGCATGTTGGTCATTATATATTAAATTTGGAACATCTTAATAATGGGAATATCTATAACGTAACTACTAAAAGGATAAAATCAAATGATTTGAATTTGACCTACCTATGGCATTGTCGTCTCGGCCGTATAAATGAGAAACACATTTCCAAACTCCATCAAGATGGATTTCTTATCTCATTTGATTTTGAATTATATGATACATGCAAATCTTGCTTAATAGTAAAGATGACAAAGGCACCTTTTACTGGGCATAGTGAGAGGGCCACTAAATTATTGGGCCTCATATATATATATAGATGTATGTGGACCATTAAATACAGCTGCCAGAGGAGGTTATGCCTACTTCATTACATTTATAGATGACTTTAGTATATATGGTGGCGCAAACCCACAAGGAAAGATCCCACAAACCCACAACTAGTTCTGAAATATACCACCCCAAGAAAGCTAAACACAGATCCACGATCCACTTGAACCCTTGAACACGAAAGAACAAGGACCCGAAGTGTTGGAAAACGCCATATGATTAATCAAGCCTTGATAAGTTTGTTAGTTCTAAAAAGAACCCTAGAGAGAATCCACTCTCAATAAACAAAGTGCAAAAGTGCAACTTTCATTTATTATTCAAATCTGAAGAGTGTTTTACAAATGAAGAAGCACCAAGTATTTATAGGAAAACATGACCTAATTGTAATAAGTGCAATTTTGAAAACAACCAATACAAATTGTAAAACCATGTGCTAGGAAACCTAAAAGTCTAATACAATAAACGTAAAAGTCTAATACAATATAGAAGAAAGTTGAAAAATCAAATACAACATGCTAAAGAAAACAAAAGTCAAATCTGCCACTAACTCCTTGTTGATTTTCGCATACCTAACTTTAAGAAAATGTAGTCAGCAAATTAAGGCTCTAAATGTTCTAATTTAGGCCCAAATGAGTCCTCCCATGTGTAGTACTTAGTCCAAGCTCTTTAATTTCAAGTTTGCAAGCCAAAAACTTGAACAATATCTCCATTTGCAGCCCATATGAAGTTAGTGACATTTTCAGCATTTTTGTCCAGCTTTGATCCAATTGCTACTTGCTTTGTCCAAGTACCTACACCAGCCCATTTAATGCTTCCTTAATTTGTTTGGCTCTTGCTCTTGTGATTGGTCCACTTGGTGTTTGCAAATGATCGCTTGAATTTGACACAACTTGCTGGATCGCATCATTCCCTCTCTCCTCAAAAGGATTCATCCTCAAATCTTCACCTATATCAAAAGGAGATAAATCAGCTACATTAAAAGTAGCACTAACAGAATACTCACCAGGCAAATCAATCTTATAAGCATTATCATTTATTCTTTCAAGAACTTGAAATGGACCATCTTCTCTTGGAGCTAATTTTGATTTTCTTTGAGCTGGAAATATTTCTTTTCTCATATGCACCCACACCCAATCTCCATGTTCAAAAAGAACACGCCTTCTTCCTTTGTTGGCCTTGAATGCATAATGTTCATTTTTCTTTTCAATTTGTTGTTTTACACGCTGATGAAGTTGTTGCACTATTTCAGCTTTCTTTTTCCCATCAAGACTTGCTCTCTCATCAATAGGTAATGGTAATAAATCCAAAGGAGTTAGTGGATTAAAACCATATACTATTTCAAAAGGAGAATAATTAGTAGATGAATGCGCACTTCTATTATATGCAAATTCAATGAATGGCAAAAAATCTTCCCAATTTTTCAAGTTCTTTTGAATCACAATTCTGAGTAATTGTGATAAGGTTCTATTAACAACTTCAGTTTGTCCATCAGTTTATGGATGACAAGCAGTAGAAAATAACAATTTAGTACCAAGCTTTCCCCACAAAACTCTCCAAAAATGACTCAAGAATTTGGTATCCCTATCAGAAACAATACTTTCAGGGATGCCATGAAGCCTCACAATTTCTTTAAAGAACATATCAACAATATATGTGGCATCATCAGTTTTATGGCATGCAATGAAATGTGCCATTTTAGAAAATCTATCAACAACCACAAATATGGAATCCATTCCCCTTTTTGACCTAGGAAAACCCAAAACAAAATCCATTGATATGTCAATCCAAGGTTCACCTGGTACAGGTAAAGGAGTATTCAAACCATGTGGCAAGACTCTAGATTTAGCATTTTTACATGTTATGCATTTAGCACAAATTCTTTCCACATCACGTTTCATTTTAGGCCAAAAAAATGCTCATACAAAACATCCAAAGTTTTTTTTACACCAAAGTGACCCATTAACTTCCCCCATGTGCTTCTCTAACAAGCAATTAACGCAATGAACATTGAGGCACACACAGTCTATTTTCTTTAAACAAGTACCCATCAACTCTATAAAATTTAGTAAATGCTTTCTTTTCACAATCAAGGAGCAATTCAACAAACTCAGCATCATTTGCATACAACTCCTTGATATATTCAAAGCCAAGCAACTAGTATTAAGAGTTGAAAGAAGAGTATTCCTTCTAGACAATGCATCAGCAACTACATTCTCATTACCTTTCTTGTATTTGATGACATATGGAAATGTCTTAATAAATTCCAGCCACCTTACATGTCTCTTGTTCAGCTTACCTTGACCTTTAATATACTTCAAGAATTGATGATCAGTGTGAATCACAAACTGTTTTGGCCAAAGGTAGTGCTGCCAATTCTCCAATGCTCTTTTAAGTGCATAAAGCTCTTAGTCATAAGTTGGATACTTCAAGGCTACTCCATTTAGCTTTTCACTAAAATAGGCAATTGGCTTTCCTTCCTGCATTAATACAGCTCCTATCCCAACTCCAGATGCATCACATTCAATCTCAAAAGTTTTGCTAAAGTCAAACAATACTAACACAGGTGCATAACACAATTTTTCCTTAAGGCCAATGAGTGCATCTTCTTGTGGTTTATCCCATTTAAAACCAACAGATTTTTTAATGACCTCAGTGAGTGGTGCAGCAAGTGTGCTAAAATCCTTCACAAATCACTTATAAAAACAAGCCAAACCATGAAAACTTCTCACCTCAGTTGTGCTTTTGAGTGTTGGTCATTCTTTTGTAGCTTGTATCTTTTCCTCATCAACTTCTATTCCTTTAGCACTCACCACAAAACCAAGGAAAATAAGTTTATCCATGCAAAAATCACACTTTTTCAGATTTGCAAACAGTTTTTCTTTCCTCAAAACATCGAGTACACATTGCAAATATTTCAAGTACTCATCCAAATTCTTGCTATAAATCAGAATATCATCAAAATAATCCACAACAAATTTCCCAATGAAAGCACACAAAACATGGTTCATTAATCTCATGAAAGTACTAGGTGCATTAGTCAACCCAAAGGGCATAACTAACCATTCATACAATCCATGTTTGGTCTTGAAAGCAGTTTTCCACTCAACCCCTTCTCTCATTCTAATTTGATGGTACCCAGATTTCAAATCAATCTTAGAAAAGACAATAGAACCATGCAATTCATCAAGCATATCATCTAATCTAGGAATGGGATGGCGATACCTTACAGTGATATTATTGACGGCTCTACAATCAATGCACATCCTCCAAGTTCCATCTTTCTTTGGAACTAAAAGTATTGGAACTGCACAAGGGCTCAAACTTTCTTTAACATACCCCTTTGCCATGAGTTCTCCCACTTGCTTTTGAAGCTCTTTTGTTTCTTCAGGATTGTTCTATATGCTGGCCTATTAGAAATTGTTGCTCCAGGAATGAAATCAATTTAGTGTTCAATTCCTCTAATAGGTGGTAAACCTGGTGGAGTTTCTTCAGGGAACACATCGTCAAATTCCTGCAACAAAGAACCAACAATACTAGGAAAGGAAGAGTTAATGTCATTAGTGTTCAAAAATGGTTCCTTGTAAACAAGGAGTAGCAAGTGTGTTTCTGCCAAAAAAGGCACTTCTCACTTCATTTTCTTTTGCATAAAAACTCATTTTCTTCTTTTCTTTTCTCTCTTCACACATTTCCTTTCTCTGGATTTCTTTTTTTGAACTTTCAGATTTTATGTCTTTTCCACTGTCTTTTCTTTTCTCTCTCTCATTTTTCTCCCTTTTCATCTTGAGTTGATCCTCATACACTTTTTTTGGAGTCAATGGAACAAGAGTCACAGGTTTGCTGTTCATTACAAAAGAATATCTATTTGTAAACCCATCCCTCTTGACTTTTCTATCAAACTCCCATGGTCTTCCTAAAAGTATATGTGCAGCATGCATAGGAACAACATCACACAATATTTCATCACAATATTTGCCAATTGAAAAAGAAATAAGAACTTGCTTATCAACTTTAACTTCCTGACATTCATTCAACCATTGCAGCTTGTATGGTCTAGGGTGTCTAATGGTAAGCAAATTCAATTTCTCAACCAATGTAGTGCTTGCAACATTTGTTACACTCCCACCATCAATGATCATACTACAAACCTTGTTGTTAATGAGGCAACGAGTATGGAAAATGTTTTCCCTTTGCTCATTCGTCTCATCTTCCTTCACTTGGAAATTCAAAGCTCTCCTAACCATAAGGCATTCTCCTTCTACGGCATATTCAACCCCATCATCACTAGCATCTTCAATGGAATCATGGTCACTTTCACTTTCAGTCACAACTTCACTTTTTTTAAGAATCATGACTCTCTTGTTGGGGTATTAAGAGGCTATATGACCTGTACCCAAACACTTGAAACACTTTATATCTCTATTTCTAGAAGTTTGGGAATCAGATTTACCTTTGCTCTTTGATGTAGCTTCTTCTTTGCTTTTAGTTGTCTCCTTTTGGAAAGCACTTTCTCCTTTCTCCCAAATCGGTTTTTATGAAGAACTTGATCCAGAATGGAATTTTGAAACACCTTTATGCTTGAGTTGCTTCTCCACCTTAATTGCCATATGCACGATGTCCTCTAGCTCCACATAATGTTGCAATTCCACAGTGTTAGCAATTTCTTTGTGAAGCCCATTCAGAAAATGAGCCATTGTAGCCTCTCCATCTTCTTGCACATTAGCTCTTAGTAAAGCTAACTCCATCTCTTTATAATATTCCTCCACACTCCTAGAGCCTAGTGTAAGGGTCTGCAACTTTTGATAAAGCTCTCAATAGTAATGGTTAGGAATAAATCTCCTTCTCATTAGAGTTTTCATTTCCCTCCATGTTGCTATGGGTCTCTCACCATTATTCCTCTTATTAATGCCCAATTTATCCCACCAAAAAATGGCATAATCAATGAATTCTATTGCTGCCAACTTAACCTTTTTAGCCTCAGAATAATTATGGCACTCAATAATCATTTCTATCTTCTTCTCCCACTCTAAATATGCTTTAGGATCACTCCTACCTTGGAAAGGTGGTATTTTCATTTTGATGCTCCTTAGGTTCTCATCCACTCAATTTCTTTCCCTTGGAATATTTCTGTCATGTTCTCTCTCAAGCCTCCTATCTTCTCTATGCTTATTTCTTCCTACTTCATATTCAAATTCAAAATATTCCTCACTAGCACCACTAACCTCATCATTCTCATATTCAAATTCATCCATAAAAGTATCACATCGCCTATTGTACCTTCTAGGATTTGGTCTAACTCATTGTAGGTTTGCAATTCTTTCATCTTGCCTATTCATCATATCCCTTATTTCTCCAAAAACAACATCCATACGTGCAAAATGTTGCTGCATTGCCTTGAGGTGGTCTTTTGGATTCTTTGGGTTACCACCGGATGTTTCTTCTACATTTGACATTGTATCTAAAAAAAGATGTTAGAGAAATACTTTTCCTCACAAGTTCCTCACATGTTTCCCTCATGGATGTCACTCTACACTCGTGTTTCACTCAAATTTGGCTTTTAAATTGATGCATTTCACTCTTGTATTTTTCCACTCTTAGATTCCTCTTGAGGTACTTTAAAGAACTAAGCAATTCATAATCAAAGCAATCACAATTTGCAGAATCAATACAACACTTAGAAATATGGAATATCAAAGTCAGTATTGGAAAAGGAAATTTAAGGATATCAAGAGTTTAAATGGCACATACTTCACAAATTCTATATATAACAATAGATATTGCTCAAAACACTTCCAACACAGTCCTTTTTTTCAGTATTTTTTTTCTTTTCTTATCAAATATTTTATTTTTCTTTTTTCTTTTTCTGATGCTCTTGTATTCTTTTTCATTTTTCTCCTCTACTAAAATTTAAAGAGAATGCAAAATCTATCACAAACAACAAAACTCAGGAAATCTAAACCCAAAAATTCTAGAAAAGCGTCTATTTTGGAAAGACTATAACTCACAGTGGAAATTTTGGATTGAGATGATACCAAAAGGAACATAAAGATGAGATTCTAAACTATGAAAATGACCTATTGAGCAATGTAAAACACAAAGGAAAAGAGGTCAAATAAGGACAGAATATTTTAGGACACTCTGGAAAAACGAAGATGAACAAACCCAGAAATTTTAAGAAAACACAACTAGATTAAAATAGATAGAACTCACAAATGACAAATAGGATTGAAACGATTCCAAACCGAGATGAAAGAAGAGATTTTGAACTGTGAATTTGACATACTAAATATTTGAAAACACAGAGAAAAACTAGACGAACAAAAGTAACAAATCTGGACACGGACAGACACAAGAACAAAGCACAAAACTTAAAACAAAAATGGAAATGAAGAACAGATAGATGCACCCTAAGTTTAGATCTGAAGCTCTGATACCAGGATGGTCCGAACCCACAAGGGAAGATCCCACAAACCCACAACCAGTTCTGAAATATACACACCCCAAGAAAGCTAAACATAGATCGATGATCCACTTGAACCCTTGAACACGAAAGAATAAGGACCTGAAGTGTTGGAAAATGCCACAAGGTTGATCAAGCCTTGATAAGTTTGTTAGATCTAAAAAGAACCCTAGAGAGAATCCACTCTCAAGAAACAAAGTACAAATGTTCAACTTTCATTTATCATTCAAATCTGAATTGTGTCTTACAAATGAAGAAGCACCAAGTATTTATAGGAAAATATGACCTAATTGCAATAAGTGCAATTTTGAAAATAGCCAATACAAATTGTAAAACCATGTGCTAGGAAACCTAAAAGTCTAATAAAATAAATGCAAAAGTATAATACAATATAGAAGAAAGTTGAAAAATCAAATACAACATGCTAAAGAAAACAAAAGTCAAATCTGCCACTAACTCCTTGTTGATTTTCGCACACCTAACTTCAAGAAAATGTAGTCAGCAAATTAAGGCTCAAACTGTTCTTATTTAGGCCCAAATGAGTCGTCCCATGTGTAGTACTTGGTCCAAGCCCTTTAGTTTCTAGTTTGCAAGCCCAAAACTTGATTAATATCTCCATTTGCAGTCTATATGAAGTTAGTGATGTTTTCAGCATTTTTGTCCAGCTTTGATCCAATTGCTACTTGCTTTGTCCAAGTATCTTACACTAGCCTATTTAATACTTCCTTAATTTGTTTGGCTCTTGCTCTTGTGATTGGTCCACTTGGTATTTGCAAAGGATCGCTTGAATTTGACACAACTTGCTGGATCACATCATATGGCTATATCTATTTAATGAAACATAAATATGAATCTTTTGAAATTTTCAAAATATTCCAAAATGAAGTACAAAATAAACTTGGGAAAACAATTAAAGCACTTTGATTTGATCGAGGTGGTGAATATTTGAGCCAAGAGTTCATTGACCATTTTAGGAGTTGTAGGATAATCTCACAATTAACTCCTCCAGAAAAACCACCATGGAATGGCATTTCTGAATGGAGGAATCAAAAACTATTAGATTTAGTTTGATCTATGATGAGTTAACAGATCTTCCATCGTCCTTTTAGGGATATGCCCTAGAGACAACTGCGTTCACACTAAATCGTGTTCCATCTAAAGCAATAGAAAAGACACCATATGAGATATGGATTGGAAAGAAACCAAGTTTATCTTTTCTTAAGATCTGGGGATGTGAGGTTTATGTTAAGTAACAAGCCTCTGATAAATTAGTAGCCAGATCATCAAAGTACATTTTCATGGGATATCCTAAAGAAATGAAAGGATACTATGTCTAGAATCCCACCTATAATAAAGTATTTGTTATTCGAAATGGTAAGTTTCTAGAAAGAGAGTTTATCTCTAAAATAACCAGTGGGAGCAAGGTACATTTCGAAGAAGTTTGAGAGTGACAAGATAGTACAAAACCACAGATGGATATTAGAGAAGACTCACAATAAGTTGCTGAGCCTCCTCAAGTAACACAAGGTCCATAAAGATTTGATAGGACACGGCATCAGCCTCAGAGATATAGATTTTTGATTAATGAAGGCCATGATGTGTTACTCATTGAGAAAAATGAGCCAACCACCTATCGAGAAGCAATAGTGGGACCAAACTCCAAGAAATGGCTAAATGCCATGAAGTTTGAAATGCAATCCATATAAGACAATTAGGTATGGACCTTAGTCGATCCACCTGAAGGTGTAAAAATTATTGGGTACAAATGGGTTTTCAAGGAGAAAACTGACATGGATGACAATGTAAATGTCTTCAAGGCTCGACTGGTTGCAAAAGGATTCACTCAAACTCATGGTGTAGACTATGGTGAAACCTTTTCCCTAGTTGCAATGGTCAAATCAATCAGAATCCTTCTTGCCATTACAGTATATTATGACTATGAAAGATGGCAGATGGACGTCAAAACAACCTTTCTTAATGGAAAGTTGCTTGAGGATGTGTACATGACACAACGTAAAGGTTTTGTGTGTCCAGAGGACTCTGGTAAAGTTTGCAAGCTTTAAAGATCCATTTATGGATTGAAGCAAGCATCTTGGAGCTAGAATCATCATTTTGATGAAATAGTCAAAGAGTTTGGATTCATTCAAAACATCGATGAATATTGTGTTTACAAGAAGGTTAGTGGGAGCATAGTTGTATTTCTAGTGCTTTATGTAGATGACATCCTACTCATTAGGAATGACATTCCTACCTTGCAGAGTATCAAGTCTTGGTTAGGAAAGTCCTTTTCAATGAAAGACTTAGGTGAAGCCACCTACATCATAGGGATTAGGGTATATATGGATAGATCCAAAAGACTAATAGGCCTAAGTCAGGGCACAAACATAGACAAGATACTGCATAGGTTCAGTATACAAGATTCAGAAAGGGGTTATATGCCCATGTCTCATGGCATCCATCTTAGCAAGGATCTGTGTCCTAGCACACCTGATCAGCGAGATCGCATAAGTAAGGTTCCATATGCCTCGACCATTGGATCCATCATGTATGCCATGTTATGTACTCGACCGTATGTCTCATTTGCCTTGAGTATGACTAGCAGATATCAACAAGATCTTGGTGAAGGTCATTGGACTGTGGTCAAGAATATCCTAAAGTACTTAAGAAGGACTAAGGACTTATATAGCTGCATCGGATGTAGCTAAAGAAGCCATTTGGATCAGGAAGTTCATTACTAAACTAGGGGTGGTGCCTACCATCTCAAATCCAATAGATTTGTTATGTGACAATAGTAGTGCTATTGCACAGGCAAGGAGCCTAGGTCACATCAAAGGACCAAGTATATACTCAAGCGATTTCATCTTATCAGAAAAATCAATGATAGAGGTGATATAAAGATATGCAAAGTAGCAGGAGAAGATAATGTTGCTGATCCTCTTACTAAGCCACTTGCACAGGTAAAGCATGAGCGTCATGTTAGGGCAATTGGAATTAGGCAAATTAATGATTGTACCAAGGGCAAGTGGGAGGTTGTTGGAAATTGTGCCTTAAGGGCCAATCATTATACTTTGAACATTATTTTAATGAAATTTCTCCATTCTGTTATCATATTATTTGCATGTTAACTATGATAGTTGTATCCTTGGATAATTCATGAAGATTGTCCTAAAATGTCCCTGGTCGGTCATATATGCGGGAGCAGAGATGAAACAAGACCAGTTTGACTTTGACAAAATATGGAGATACGAATCAAAGTCTTAGGCACTTGTAAGAGTACAAGGTACTGGACTGACCCACTATGAGAAAGCTACATGGATCAAGCCATAAGCTTTTCTCATGTATAACCACGTCACAATGCCCTTAGACCTGAGGTCATCATGGATTTCTACATGAGAGTTGCTAAGCTTTGAACTAGTCAAAAGTCACTTTTAACCGGGTGATGATAAAGGCTACTATCAGGCTTGGTGGTTTTTCATGCAAAGGAATATGAATGATCAAGATGGAATTTGTCCTTCACATTAGTAGAGAGATATTACTGGGCCCCTCAATGAGTGAGTCTGAGAAATGTATGGTCATACTACAATGGAAAGGAGTTTCCATTTCTATTGTCAGGCTACTCAGGAATCGAGAAAGTAATGATCAGGAACAAGACGATTAGATTATCCATGCCTTATCCTTGATTGATTTATTGTGTGACAAAAGGGATATGACATGGTTGTATGACAGGTTGCATCGTGATAACGATCCTCATATGAATTGGGTAGTCGTAATGTTTTGCTAGAGGTTGCTTGTGACTTTTGGGTTAGTACAGTTATTGGCTCGCTGCCAACTTCATATGGGTACAGGGTCGCACACAAGAATGACCCAACACGAGATAATGTTTAATTTAGGGTGGACGAATTTTATATTTATATATATATAATATAAAATTCGTTAATAATATTATATAGATATATATTTTTTAAATATATATCTTATATATATATAATATATTATATATATGTATATATATTATATGATATTATTATATTGTATTAGTTTTAAATTTAATTTATTAAGATATATTAAATTTAATAACTAACATGATAGATATATAGTATCTCATATTTAATTAATGAAGATAAATTAAATCTAATGGCTCTTTATTTGGATTAAATAAATAGGTTAAAATTAAAACTGTTGGACAGATTTAATTTAAAATGAATTTATTTAATTAGCTCATCAAGATAATTAATTGTTGATCAATTTTGAAATTAACGACGATTAATTTTGAAATTTGAATATAGCCCTCATAGGTTATAAACTTGATAGAGCAGATATACTCATAGGCGCATGAGAATTCAGAGCCGCAAGGGAACCCTAAAAACATAGGAGGCGCTAGCACGCAATCTCTGTTGGAGAGCATTCGTGTGGATACCGGTAAAGGGAGCGGACCTGAGGTGTTGTCTCTTAGAGATCGTGAAAACCCTAAGTTGAAAAAGGTATCAATCTTTCTAACTCGATTTAAACGCCATTGATAGATCCTTGATTAGGATCGGTAAAATTTTAAAATTCTTCCACTGTGCCTGCTGATCCTAACACTTAGGGCACAATTTCCAACAGTATGACCCCTAATTAGAAGACAAATTCAATGTGTAAGTGCTATTAAGGCATTTAACATATACCTATCAGATAATGCATCATAAATTATCTGTAGCATGCTTTATGAGTAAGCACAACGCAAGGATAAGTTACATGTTAAGATGAGATTCTCCTGAGGATAGTCTATGTGATATCCAAAATTTTGAGAATGAAATTTTATTAACAAGGGGAGAAATGTAACATCCCAAAATTCATTCACCAAAAATCCCATGTATATTTATTATAATAAATGGAATAAAATGTTAAATTTTAGTGTACTTGGAATGACAAAAATACGCTTAGCAAAGGCCACATGAAATTGTGGTTGAAATAAGACATAAAGTCCAATTTTTGTCTTCTAAAAAGCCTATTCTTGAAGTCCAAAATAATGAATGGAAGAACACAAGTCTAGGACCCAATTAATTGTGATTTTTAGCCAAATAGAGAGGGAAAAAAGAAAGGCCAATTTAATTAAAAAAAATGTAAGGGAAAATTAGTCTTTGGCAGTGAATTTGATAAATCTGAGGTCAAAAATGGGTTCTACATGAAAAACTATGTAGGAATAGCCCAAGTCAAAATTTTTGGAAAAGTATAGTTATACTGGGTACAAATGGACCTAGACTGGGTCCCTGGGGGTATTTTAGTCATTTTGCAGTTGTAAGAAAAGATAACCAACATAATGTGTTTAGAATAATATATGAATGAGTAATAACTCATTATTGTAAATTTGGGATTTTAGGGTAGGACAATAGCCTGAGCCAGACACAGAGTATTGGACTGATAGACAGGCAAGGGAAGGACAATCCAGGTAATGAACTTACCCTACTTGCATGTGTTTGATAGTTATACTTGTGTAGTGATGTATGTGATTATTTTACTTGATTGTGTAGAGCATATTTGAATGATGAAGCTCTTCTTCTATTTATACCATAGCTATGAGTATGTTACATGAAACATTGAGCAGGAGCAGGCAAAAATGTTATTATGTCATGCACTTAGCATACATCTTGCATGCATTATGGTAATTTTTTACTACTAAGATTTCACTAAATCTCACCCTCCCCCAACCAGCCATTTAGATAGGTAGACACAGGAGGTATGGTGAAAACAGAGAAGGGGACTGCACGAGGAAAATGCAGAGGTGGAATGAAGACAGAGAGGTGTCTATTGCTCTTTTATTAGACTTAGACATTTTGGTAGTCCTATAGGGCTACCCTATCTATATATTCATGTGTAATTTATACATATTATATACAAACCCTGAGGGGATTCCTTTAATGTAACCAAGCATTTTATATCAGTATGTTTGTGCTATTCCTACGTGCCAACTAAACTGCGCTTTGCTACTCTATTAATTGTTGAAATATTAAGGGTATGTAAGACAGGTCTGACATCCGTGAGCATGGCATAATAATGTCTTTTCCCATCAACTTCTTCAAGAAGTATTGCTCCCAGAAATAATCACTCATATCTGTTTGTAAAATCCTGTGACCTGTACTTAGAATCTTTAAAGGTGGTGGAGTTTGAGCAATGCACTTCAATATCTTTATAGCTGTAGTTTGATCAGGTCCCTAAGGTGTACGCTCCAATTGGACCCTGAATGTTCAATAAGACCTTGGGCAAATAATGAGGCATATTCTTGCTTGGCCAGGACCAAATCATCTGGATTCATCCAAGAATAGGTTGCCTTAGTGGGATTAATATCTTCATTCTTTCTAAAAGGAAATTTGATGTAAAAAATTTTATTTGTCCATAGTGGAGATGGATGTTGAACTAGTCATGGCTATCTAAGCAAAGTTGTAGTAACTTATCACAAATGTTCTCATATTGGCTGGAGCTTAGTTAATTTCCATGATACTGGGAGTCTGGAGGTATGGGTTAAAGAATTTCTTGAATTGAAGACCTTGTGGGGTGATGGAGAAGTATTGTATCCAATAAAAGGCATCCAATCCAAAAAGGATATCCCATTCAAGGAGGCAACCACCAAGGACTTGAATCCATACTGTGCATCCAGGGAAGAACTGTAGTCCAATTTTTCTTTTGGAAATTAGTTCTATTTCAAAAACTTTTTGGTTTACTGTAGTGAAGGGTTAATGAAAAGGAGCCTATAGATTATTGGGGAAAATATGTGGTTTAATGATGGTGGTTCAAGCACTAATGTTAATGAGAGCAATGGCCTTAATGGGCTTGTCATACTTAGTACAGAGAATCTTAGCTTCAATGTTTGGCCTAATGGTGTTGTCTATTTGAGACATTCCTAAAGATCTAAGTGATCCTAGGATTTAGGTTAGTTTTTTTGAAAGGCATGTATTTGGCAGTTTAAGAGAATAAACAGGTTTGTGAAGATAAAATCCTCTTCATCAGAAGAAGAATCCTCTTAATTAGAGATGTAAAGGACATATTGTGTCTGTTCATCTTCATCAGACTGTCCTTAAAAATATACTTAATGTCTTCAAAATTTTCAATGGGTAGTGCGTTTTGGAATGACTGAAGCATTTTTATTTCTCTCTTGTTCATTTCTTTTAGACAAGATTTTGTATAATCTCCTTGTCCTCCATAGAGAAAACATCTGTCAAATTTGTTGGATTTAGGAAAACATCATTTGAAGTATCTAAAAAATGGTTTGCATTTCTTCCAGAGATATTATTTAGGCTTGTATGTGGACATATGAGTGATGTGGACCTAATAGGAACCTATCCTAGAAAACCCAGAAATTACATAAAAGGTTAGCAGATGTGGAAGCAAGTTAATAACAAATAAAGAGAAATTGAAAATGATCTAAAAACTGAGAACCCTGTGAACACCCGTTCTAGAAAAAATGAGTATATGAAACCCATTACTCAAAGGAAACACAACCCAAGAACTCCAACTATAAACATAAGAGTCGATTAAGGTCTTGCGCCATTTAATATTCTATCAATAACATATAACCAACAAGTATGAATACTTTTTAAAAGAAATTATTATTCATAACTCCATAACTGAACTTCTTAAAAAATATCATACATAGAAAGGATATTTATAACCTAATAAACTGACTCAAACTAGAACTCTTAACTCACTAGGACTCTTCTAAAAATAATATCTTAATCTTAACTGCCTAAAAAGATAATGATGGATAGGATTAAGGATAACTAAAAATGTTGGGGATATTTCAATTAGATTAATTGATTAATATAATTGGGTGAATGGGTTTAAAAAACAATGGATTATTTAATGAAGGATATTGCGAATGTTATATATGAAAGGATATTAGATTATTTAAAATAATCCAATTTCATGACAAGGCTCCATGGATAAAAAAGATATTTTAAAATTGGCTAAATCATATCATGGATGACAATTTGATTATAGGGGTATAGAATTAGATCATAAAAGACAATCAAATTTATAGAGATGATATTATGTGCTTCAAAATTAAAGTAATAATAAACTAATAATAATAAATATGGCATTAATAATTAAATGGCACCTAAAACACTAATTAATGACTCTTTGCTCATGACCTTATTAAAAAAATGAAAATTAAAAAATAAATAGAAAAAAAATAACTTAAAGAGACTCAAGCTGAATTGATTTTCAAGTTATAGCTTCTTGACTAAACTCACACAAATTAACAGAATTGCCCTCTAGTTTACACCATTCTCCCCCTCTATAAAAGAATCATCCCCGACTCTTGTAGTTCTTCATGGTATGACTGAGACTTAGTGATTAGATTACTGATCTCTTGTGCACTTGTAAAAGGGGAATAAACCTACTATAAAAAAATAATTGAAGCTCTCACTTTCAAATAACATTTTTTGTTGTTTTTTGTAATAATTTTTGCAACATTTTTTTGCCTTTTTTAAGCTTCTTTTCTACCTCCTTTTTTCCACTATTTTACAAGCATGAATTTGAATACCTAAGTGATATGGACCCACTAGATGACCTACCCTAGAAACATAGCAATTACACTTGGAAGTCACACCCAATAACTAAAAAACAAGCAAAGCTATTAGACAAAAAAAATAGAAGTCAAAGGGACAAAAAGATAGTGACCATCTCTGACACCAATTTGATATAGACCAAATACGACATGTTCTAGAAAACCCAAAAATTATAGAAAGGGTTAGTAGATGTGAAAGTGAATTAATAACGAATAAAGAGAAAATGAAAATGATCAAAAAACTAAGAACCTTGTGAACACCTGTTCCAAAAAACACTAAGCATATGAAACCCAGCACCCAAAGGAAACATGGCCCAAGAACTCCAACTATAAACACAAGAGTTGATCAAGCTCTTGTGCCATTCAATATTCTATCAAGAATACATAACCAAAAAGTATGAATACTTGTTAAAAGAAATTATTATTCATAACTCCATAACTGAACTTCTTTGAAAATAGCATACATAGAAAGGATATTTATAACCCGATAAACTGACTCAAACTAGAACTCTTAACTCATTAGGACTCTTTAAAAAATAATATTTTAACATGAACAACCCAACAAGATAATGAAAAATAATGATGGATATGATTAAGGATAACTAAAAATGTTGGGGATATTTCAATTAGATTAATTGAATAATCTAACTGGGTGAATAGGTTTAACAAATAATGGATTATTTAATGAAGGATATTGCGAATGGTATATATGAAAGGATGTTAAAGTATATTAGATTATTTAAAATAATCTAATTTCATGGCAAGGCTCCATGGATAAAAAAGATATTTTAAAATTGGCTAAATCATATCATGGACAACAATCTAATTATAGGGCTATAGAATTAGATCATAAAAGACAATATGATTTATCTAGATGTTATTATGGTCTTCTAAATTAAAATAATAATAAACTAATAATAATAAAACAAATCCTAATATGCCATTAATAATTAAATGGCACCTAAAACACCAATTAATGACTCTTGGCTCATGACCTTATTAGAAAAATGAAAATTACAAAATAAATAGAAAAAAATAACTTAAATAGACTTAGCTGAATTAATTTTCAAGTAATAGTTTCTACACTAAACTCCTACAAATTGACAGAATTGCCCTCCATGTTTACACCATTCTCCCCCTCTTGAAAAAAAAATACCCCCGATACTTGGAGGACTTCAAGGTATGATTAAGACTTAGTGATCAGATTACCGATCTCTTATTGCACTTGCAAAAGGGGAATAAACCTATTGGGAAAAAAATAATTGAAGCTCCTACTCTCAAATAACATTTTTTCTATTTTTTGTAGTAATTTTTTCAAAATTGTTTCGCCCTTTTTTCAACTTCTTTTCTACCTATTTTTTTCACTATTTACAAGCATGGATTTGAATACCTAAGTGATATGGACCCACTAGACAACCTACCCTAGGAACCCAGAAATTGCCCTTGGAAGTCACACCCAATAACTTAAAAACAAGCAAAGCTATTAGACAAAACAATAGAAGTCAAAGGGACAAAAAGATAGCGACCGTCTCTGATACCAATATGATGTAGACCCAGTAGAAACATGTTCTAGAAAACACAAAAATTAAAGAAAAGGTTAGCAGATGCGAAAATGAATTAATAATGAATTAAGAGAAAACGAAAATGATCTAAAAACTAAGAATGCTATGAACACCTGTTCCAGAAAATACTAAGTATATGAAACCCAACACCCAAAGGAAACACGGCCCAAGAACTCCAAGTATAAATACAAGAGTCGATCAAGCTCTTGCGCCATTTAATATTGTATCAAGAATACATAACCAACAAGTATGAATACTTGTTAAAAGAAATTATTATTCATAACTCCATAGCTAAACTTCTTCAAAAATAGCATGCATAGAAATTGTCACGCACTTACTTATTTCAACTTGCAGAGGAATATTAATTAGTGGTTCAATGGGCAACACATGAATAGCATAATCATACTGATAATATGTGCATGATTACATAAATTTCTCGTAGCTTTTGTACATAATAATTGTAAATTAGACCCGTATAGTGAAAATCATACATTTTTTCATCCTCATTCCACCACTGCATTCCTCCTGTGTAGTTCTCTTCTCTACTTTCAGTACATCTCTTGTTTTGACCTGACTAAATTGTTGATAGGGGAGGGTGAGATTCAAGAGAATATCAATAGGAAAATAGTAACAATATGCATGCAAGATAAGTGCTTAATGCATAACATTCTTGCATTACATAAACTCATGCTTACACAATGATATATCTACGTGCTCAATGTTTCAAACAACATACTTAAGGCCATAGCATAAATAAAAACAGAGCTTCAATCATTCATATATGTTTTACATAATCAAGCAAAGCAATAACATGCATCAATATACCAGCACAAATATTAAATACATGCAGGAGAGGTAAGTTCCCTACCTTAAACCTTTTTCCACCTCGAGTTACGTGTCTCGTAACTCATGTCACAAATCGGCTCTCAAATCAGTCCTACAATTCCAAATGTAATATTTAGACACTTCTATAGTGTTTCTGTGGGTTATATGAGTCTATATTGAAAAATGACCAAAATGCCCCTGGGACCAGGCCCCGCCGTACTTGGCCCGGCTGTACTTTTCCCATAATTTTGATCTAGGCTATTCTGACTTTTTTTTTGCCTAAGGAATCCATTTCTAGACTCAAAATTATCAAGTTCATTGACAAGAGATGAAATTGCCCTTGGCATCCCCGCTTTAAGGGTTTCAAAGGCATTTTCGTAATTATGCTTTTTCGGGCTTTTCCAAAAAAGTGACTAACTATAACCCCACCTAATTTTCCCTCATGAACTTAATGGAATCCTTAGATTTATGAAAATCCAGCTTCTTTCCCCCTGAACGCTTCTTGGCCAAAGCATGTCAAGGGAAAAATAAAATTTTGTGTTTACACACCTAAAGCTTACTCCTTTTCTTCTCCTAATCCCTAATTAAACTATTTAAACACATACTAACCATGATTTGAGTAAATTTGGGCAACATAACCCCTTAGGGTTATTACTTTCCAAATTTACAAATTCATCCAACAAACACCAAACCAAGCCAAGAACATCAACAACAACAATATACTTCCATAAAGATTGAAGTTCTTGAAGTTAACTTGTTTAATTTCGTTGTCTTCCTCTCTCAAAATTTTCCTCCCTCCCTCTCTTTAACCTTGAGATTAGCTTGCTAAACAATGAGTTTCATGGAGAATAAGAGCTTAGAGAGGAGGTTATACAAAATGAGGAAGCTTGTTCACATAAACATACAAGCTTACCTTTGATCTTTCTTAGTTGAGCTCTTCTCCTTCTCTCTATATTTCTTAAGGCTTCTCTCTCTCTCTCTCTCTCTCTCTCTTGCTCTTAGGTGTAAGAATAGGCTTCAAAAGATGAAGCAAGGCTTCATAAAAATATCTCATCTTTTCCTCTTAATTAATGAATGATAGGATAATGAAATATGACATAAACTTTTCTGCTTTGTCATTATCTCTTGCCAACTTAGGTCATAAAGTCTCATTGCAGTTGAACCAAATTCTTCCCTTCCTTTAGCCCATACAAGATGCCATATGGGTCCTTCATAATCCCAATTGGGCTTTTCTCTAACCATTTGTTCAAGATAATATTATTTATGTTTAATTGAACATGTGCTCAACTTAATAAATTCTTATTTAAATCCCTTGGCTTTAGATGATGCCACTTGGAATGTTTATGAGCCAAATAATTAATTTTCCCCTCCTATTTATTTATTCCATAATTTACACAATTCCCAACACATTTTATTGTCCAATTTTTTGAATAGTTGGCCTTTTTGGCAGATTTTCTGCTCTAACTTTGAAAAATTATAACTAAATTTGTAGACATCATTTCGTAGTGATTCCAAAGGCTATAGAATCCTATTTGAGTCTAGTTTGAAGGAAAAATATAGGATTTTCCTATTTGGAAGCACAAGATTTCCATATTTTCAATCTTTTTATGCTTTTCCAGAAAAATAATAAATTTTGATGGGTAAATTTCAAAATTCATAACTCCTTGTATATAGCTTCAACTGATTCATATGACCTATCAAGTTAAAACTTAGGATCTCTACTTTCACCCTTTAAAATTTCATAATTTTTGCTTATCATTTAGTCTTCCAAAACCTAATGACAAGCTAACTGTCTCATAGGAAATTTCACTAGAAGCATAATCACTCTCTTCAAAATTCACCATTTTATTTTCTTTAATGCCTCAAAGATATAAAAAATATTAGATAATAGATTTGGGACACCTACTAAACCAGGGCTTAGTAGCCCACTTAGTTCAAGCTTATTCCCAAGCCTCTAATTCCAAAATTTGAGATATTATAGAGAGAATATTTATAACCTAATAAACTTAACTCAAACTATAACTATTAACTCACTAGGACTCTTCTAAAAATAATATTTTGATCTAAATAGCCCAAAAAGATAATGATGGATGTGATTAAGGATAACTAAAAATGTTGGGGATATTTCAATTAGTTTAATTGAATAATCTAATTGGGTGAATGGGTTTAACAAATAATGGATTATTAATGAAGGATATTGGGAATATTATATATGAAAGGATATTAGATTATTTAAAATAATCTAATTTAATGAAAAAGCTCCATGGATAAAAAAGATATTTTAAAATTGGCCAAATCAGATCATGGATGACAATCTGATTATAGGAATATAGAATCATATCATAAAAGACAATATGATTTATCGAGATGACATTATGGGCCTGTAAATTACAATAATAATAACCAAATAACAATAAACAAATCCTAATATGTCATTAATCATTAAATGGCACCTAAAACACTACTTAATGACTCTTGGCTCATTGCCTTATTCAAAAAATGAAAATTTAAAAATAAATACAAAAAAAATAACTTAAACAGACTCGAGCTGAATTGATTTTCAAGTGATAGGTTCTCGACTAAACTCCTGTAAATTAAAAGAATTGCCCTCCAGGTTTACACTATTCTCCCCCTCTTGAAAAGAATCATCCCTGACTCTTGCAGGTCTTCATGGTATGAATGAGACTTAGTAATCAGATTACCGATCTCTTGTTGCACTTGCAAAAGGGGAATAAACCTACTAGGAAAAAAAATTGAAGCTCTCACTCTTATTAACATTCTTTCTATTTTTTGCAATAAGTTTTTCAATTTTTTCAGCCCTATTTTGGACTTCTTTTCTGCCTCTTTTTTTCAATTCATTTACAAGCATGAATTTGAATATCTAAGCAATACAAACCTACTAGACGACCTGCCCTAAGAACCCAAAAATTACACTTGGAAGTCAACACAATAACTTAAAAACAAGCAAAGTTATTAGACAAAAAAATAGAAGTCAAAGGGACAAAAAGATAGCGACCGTATCTGATACCAATCTGATGTGGACCCAATAGGAACCTATTCTAGAAAACAAAGAAATTATAAAAAGGTTAGTAGATGTGAAAGCGAATTAATAATGAATAAAGAGAAAATGAAAATGATCAAAACACTAAGAATCCTGTGAACACCTGTTCCAGAAAAACACTGAGTATATGAAACCTAGCACCCAAAGGAAACACAACCCAAGAACTCCAAGTATAAACACAAGAGTCGATCAAGCTCTTGCGCCATTCAATATTCTATCAATAATGCATAACCAACAGGTATGAATACCTGTTAAAAGAAATTATTATTCATAACTCCATAATTGAACTTCTTTGAAAATAGCATACATAGAAAGGATATTTATAACCCGATAAACTGACTCAAACTAGAACTCTTAACTCATTAGGACTCTTCTAAAAATAATATCTTAATCTAAATAGCCCAAAAGGATAATGAAATATAATGATGGATATGATTAAGGATAACTAAAAATGTAGGGGATATTTCAATTAGCTTAATTGAATAATCTAATTGGGTGAATGGGTTTAACAAACAATGGATTATTTAATGAAGGATATTGCGAATGTTATATATGAAAGGATGTTAAAGGATATTAGATTATTTAAAATAATCTAATTTAATGACAAGGCTCCATGGATAAAAAAGATATTTTAAAATTTGCTTAATCATATCATGGATGATAATCTGATTATAGGGGTATAGCATTATATCTTAACAGACATTCCGATTCATCGAGATGACATTATGGGCTTTTAAATTAAAATATTAATAAACTAATAATAAAAAAAATCCTAATATGCCATAATAATTAAGTGGCATCTAAAACACTAATTAATGACTCTTGTCTCATGGTCTTATTAAAAAAATGAAAAGTACAAAATAAATAGAAAAAAATAACTTAAACAGACTCTAGCTGAATCGATTTTCAAGTAATAGCTTCTCGACTAAGCTATTGCAAATTGATAGAATTGCCCTCGAGGTTTACACCATTTGGTATGAACCCATAAGGGAAGATCCCATGAACCCACAACCAATATGAAATAAACACACTCCAAAAAACCTAAATACAGACGACAATCTACTCGAACCCTTGAATATGAAAGAACAAGGACCCGAAGTGTTGGAACACGCCATAAGGCTGATCAAGCCTTGATACGTCTGTTAGTTCTAAGAAGAACCCTAGAGAGAATCCACTCTCCAGAAACAAAGTGCATAAGTGCAACTTGCATTTATTATTCAAATCTGAAGTTTGTCTTACAAATGAAGAAGCACCAAGTATTTATAGGAAAAAATGACCTAATTGCAATAATTGCAACTTTGGACATTGCAAATACAAAGTTTAATACCATGTGCTAGGAAACCTAAAATTCTAATACAATCTTCTAGAAAATGCAAAAGTCTAATTCAGCATGCTAGAGAACCAAAAATTCAAATATGCCAAGTACTTAATGATTTTCGTACAAATAAATTCAAGAAAATGTAGTCACAATTAAGGCTCAAAATCTACTTATTTAGGCCCAAATGAGTCGTCCAACGTGTAGTACTAGGTCCAAGCTCTTCAGTTTCAAGTCTGCAAGACCAAAACTTGATCAATATCTCTATTTGCAGACCATATGAAGTTAGTGGCATTTTCAGCATTTTTGTCCAGCTTTGATCCAATTGCTACTTGCTTTGTCCAAGTATCTTGCGCTAGCCCATCTAATGCTTCCTTAATTTATTTGGCTCTTGCTCTTGTGATTGGTCCACTTGGAATTCGCAAAGGATTACTTGAATTTGAAGGTACAACTTACTGGATCTCATCATTCCCTCTCTCCTCAAAAGGATTCATCCTCGAATCTTCACCTACATCAAAAGGAGATAAATCAGCTACATTAAAAGTAGCACTAATAGAATACTCACCAGGTAGATCAATCTTGTAAGCATTATCATTTATTCTTTTAAGCACTTGACAATGGACCATCTCCTCTTGGAGCTAATTTTAATTTTCTTTGAGCTGGAAATCTTTCTTTTCTCATATGCACCCATACCTAATCTTCAGGTTCAAAAAGAATACGCCTTCTTCCTTTGTTGGCCTTAAATGCATAATGTTCACCCATACCCAATTTGCTGTTTCACACGCTGATGAAGTTGTTGAACTATTTCAGCTTTCTTTTTCCCATCAAGACTTGCTCTCTCATAAATAGGCAATGGGAATCAATCCAAAGGAGTTAGTGGATTAAAACCATATACTTTTTTAAAAGGAGAATAATCAATAGATAAATACACACTTCTATTATATGCAAATTCAATGAATGGCAAGCAATCTTCCTAATTTTTCAAGTTCTTTTGAATCACAATTCTGAGCAATTGAGACAAGGTTCGATTAATAACTTCAGTTTGTCCATCAGTTTGTGGATGACAAGAAGTAGAAAATTACAATTTAGTACCAAGCTTTCCCTATAAAACTCTCCAAAAATGACTCAAGAATTTGCATCCCTATCAAAAACAATACTTTTAGGGACGCCATGAAACCTTACAATTTCTTTAAAGAACAGATCAGCAATGTATGTGGCATCATCAGTTTTATGGCATGCAATGAAATATGCCATTTTAGAAAATCTATCAACAACCACAAATTTGGAATCCATTCCTCTTTTTTACTTAGGCAAACCCAAAACAAAATCCATTGATATTTCAATCCAAGGTTCACTAGGTACAGGTAAAAGAGTATACAAACCATGTGGCAAGACTATAGATTTAGCATTTTTACATGTTTTGAATTTAGCACAAATTTTTTCCATATCACGTTTCATTTTAAGCTAAAAGAAATGCTCATACAAAACCTCCAAAGTCTTTTTCACTCCTAAGTAACCCATTAAACCACCCTCATGTGCTTTTCTCACAAACAATTCACGCAATAAACATTGAGGCACACATAGTCTATTTTCTTTAAACAAGTAACAATCAACTTTGTAAAATTTATCAAATGCTTTCTTTTCACAAGTAAGGAATAATTCAGTAAAGTCAGCATCATTTTCATACAATTCCTTGATATATTCAAAGCCATGAGCTCTCTCACTTGCTTTTGAAGCTCTTTTGTTTCTTCAGGATTGCTTCTATATACTAGCCTATTAGGAATTATTTCTCTAGGAATGAAATCAATTTGGTGTTCAATTCCTCAACAGGTGGTAAACTTGGTGGAGTTTCTTCAGGGAATATATCATAAAATTCCTACAACAAAGAACCAACAATGCTAGAAAAGGAAGAGTTAATGTCATTAGTGTTCAAAAAGGATTCCTTGTAAACAAGGAGAAGCAAGTGTGTTTTAGCAAAAAAAAAAGCACTTTTTACTTCACTTTCTTTTGCATAAAACTCATTTTCTTCTTTTCTTTTCTCTGTCCACTCATTTTCTTTCTCTGGATTTCATTTTTTGATCTTTCAGATTTTCTCTCTTTTTGACTCTCTTGTTTTTTCTCTCTCATTTTTCTATCTTTTTATCTTGAGTTGACCCTCATATACTTGCCTTGGAGTCAATGGTATAAGAGTCACAGGTCTCCTGTTCATTAAAAAGGAATATCTATTTTGTAAACCCATCCCTCTTAACTTTTCTATCAAACTCACATGGTCTTCCTAAAAGTATATGTGCATCATCCATAAGAACAACATCACACAATATTTCATCAAAGAATTGGCCACTTGAAAAAGAAACAAGAACTTGCTTATCAACTTTAATTTCCCCACATTCATTCAACCATTGTAGCTTGTATGGTTATGGTGTCTAATGGTAGGCAAATTCAATTTCTCAACCAGTGTGGTGCTTGCAACATTTGTTACACTCCCACCATCAATGGACAAACTACAAACCTTATTATTAATGAGGCAACTAGTATGGAAAATGCTTTCCCTTTGCTCATTCATCTCATCTTCCTTTACTTGGCAATTGAAAGCTCTTTTAACCATAAGGCATTCTCCGTCCATAGCATATTCAACCATATCGTCACTAGCATCTTCAAGTGAGGGCATAGAATCATTATCACTCTCACTTTTAGTCACAACTTCACCATTTTTAAGAATCATGACTCTCTTGTTGGGGCATTGAGAAGCTATATGACATGTACTCAAACATTTGAAACACTTTATATCTCTATTTCTAGAAGTATGGGAATCAAATTTACCTTTGCTTTTTGATATAGCTTTTTCTTTGCTTTTAGTTGTCTCCTTTTGGAAAGTTCTTTCTCCTTTCTTCCAAATCTGTTTTTGTAAAGAACTTGATCCAGAATAGAATTTTGAAGCTCTTTACGCTTGAGTTGCTTCTCCACCTTAATTGCCATATGCACCATGTCCTCCAGCTCTATATAATGTTGCAATTCCACTATGTCAGCAATTTCTTTGTGAAGCTAATTCAAAAAAACAAGCCATTGTAGCCTCTTTGTCTTCTTGCACATTAGCTCTTACCAAAGTTAACTCCATATTTTTATAATATTCCTCTATACTCCTAGAGCCTTGTGTAAGGGTCAGCAACTTTTGATAATGCTCCCTATAGTAATGGTTAGGAATAAATCTCCTCCAAATTAGAGTTTTCATTTCCCTCCATGTTGCTACGGTCCATTCACCATTATTCATCCTATTAATGCTCAATTTATCCCACCAAACAATGGCATAATTAGTGAATTTTATTACTGCCAACTTCACTTTTTTAGGCTCAAAATAATTATGGCACTCAAAAATCATTTCTATCTTCTTCTCCCACTCTAAATATGCTTCAAGATCACTCCTACCTTAGAAAGGTGGTATTTTCATTTTGATGCTCCCTAGGTTTCCATCCACTTTATTTCTTTCCCTAGGAATATTTCTACCATGTGTTCTCCGATACCTTCTATCTCCTCTATACCTATTTCTTCCCACTTCATATTCAGATTCAAAATCTTTCTCACTAGTACCACTAACCTCATTATGCTCAGATTCAAATTCATCCATAGCAGTATCCCATAACCTATTATGCCTTTTAGGAATTAGTCTAACTCTTTGCAGGTTTGCAATTCTTTCATCTTGCCTATCCATCCTATCCCTTATTTCTCCAAAAAAAACATCTATATGTGCAAAATGTTGCTGAATTGCCTTGATGTGGTCATCTAGATTCTTTGGGTTACCGCCAGATGTTTCTTCTACATTAGACGTTGTATCTACAAGAAAGATGTTAGAGAAATAATTTTCCTCACAAATTCCTCGTGTGTTTCACTCAAGGATGTCACTCTACACTCGTGTTTCACTCAAATTTGGCTTTTAAATTGATGTATGTCACTTTTGCCTTTTTCCACTCTTAGATCCCTTTTGAGGCACTTTAAAGAACTAAGCAATTTTAATCAATACAATAACAACTTGCATAAATCAACACAACACTTAGAAATATGGAATATCAAAGTGAGTAAGGAAATCAAGAGTTTAAATGACATAGACTTCACAGAATAAAACAAATCCTGGATATGACAATAGATATTGTTTAAAGTACTTCTAGCACAATACTTGTTTTTCCTTTTTTTTTTTGAATATTTTTTTCCTTTTTTTTCAAATATTTTTTTTCTGATGCTCTTTTTTTTCCTTCATTTTTTTTTGCTGAAATTTAGAGAGAATACAGAATCTATCACAAACAACAAAACTCAAGTAATTCCGAACCCATAAATTCCAAACAAGCGTTTGTTTTGAAAAGAATAATTCATAGTGGAAATTTTGAATTGAGATGAGACCAAAACGGCCAAAAAGATGAGATTCTAAATAATGAAAATGACCTATTGAACAAAGTAAAACACAAAGGAAAAGTGGTTAAACAATAACAGAATATTTCAGGATATTATGGAAAAACAAAGATGAACAAACCCAGAATTTTCCAAAAAAACACAACTAGATTAAATAGGTAGAACTCAAGATGACAAAAGAGATTTTGAACTATGAAAATGACTTACTAAATACTGGCAAACACAAATGAAAGCTTAATGAATAGAAGCAACAAATCTAGACACGAACAAACACAAGAGCAAATCACAAAACTTCAAATGAAAATGGAAACAAAGAACATATTATATGACCCGAATTTAAATCCGAACCCAGCTCTAATACCAAGATGGTGCGAACCCACAAGGGAAGATCCTTTAAACCCACAACCAATTTGATATATACATACCCCAAAAAAACTAAACACATATCAACAATCCACTTGAACCCTTGAACACGAAAGAATAAGGACCCGAAGTGTTGGAACACGCCACAAGGTTGATCAAGCCTTGATAAGTCTATTAGATCTAAGAAGAACCCTAGAGAGAATCCACTCTCAAGAAACAAAGTGCAGAAGTGCAACTTTCATTTATCATTTAAATATGAAGAGTGTCTTACAAATGAAGAAGCACCAAGTATTTATAGTGAAATATGACCTAATTGTAATAATTGCAACTTTGAATATAGAAAATACAAAGTCTAATACCATGTGCTAGGACACCTATAAGTCTAATACAATAAACCCAAAAGTCTAATACAATCTTCTAGAAAATGTAAAAGTCTAATTCAACATGCTAGTGAACCCAAAATCCAAATCTGCCAACTACCTAATGATTTTGCACAAATAAATTCAATAAAATATAGTCACCAATTAAGGCTCAAAATGTGCTTATTGAGGCGCAAATGAGTCCTCCCATGTGTAGTACTAGGTTCAAGCTCTTCTATTTCAAGTCTGCAAGCCCAAAACTTGACAATATCTCTATTTGCAGCCCATATGAAGTTAGTGACAATTTCAGCATTTTTGTCCAGATTTGATCCAATTGCTACTCGCTTTGTCCAAGTATCTTGCACTAGCCCATTTAATGCTTCCTTAATTTGCTTGGCGCTTACTCCTATGATTGGTCCACTTAGAATTTGTAAAGGACCACTTGAATTTAAAGGCATAACTTGCTAGATCACATCACCATTTTCCCCCTCTTGAAAAAGAATCATCCCCGACTCTTGCAGGTCTTCAAGGTTGAATGAGACTTAGTGATTAGATTACCGATCTCTTCTTGTACTTGCAAAAGGGGAATAAACCTACTCGGAAAAAAAATAATTGAAGCTCTTACTCTCAATTAACATATTTTCTATTTTTTGTAAAATTTTTTCAAATTTTTTTGCCCTTTTTTCAACTTCTTGTCTTCCACTTTTTTTGCACTATTTTACAAGCCTGAATTTGAATACCTAAGGGATATGGACCCACTAGATGACCTACCCTAGGAACCCAGAAATTACAATTAGAAGTTACACCCAATAACTTAAAAACAAGTAAAGCTATTAGACAAAAAAATAGAAGTTAAAGGGACAAAACGATAGCGACTATCTTTGATACCAATATGATGTGGACCCAATAAGAACCTGTCCTAGAAAACCCAAAAATTATAGAAAAGGTTAGCGGATGCAAAAGTGAATTAATAATGAATAAAGAGAAAATGAAAATAATCTAAAAACTAAGAACCCTAAAAACACCTGTACCAAAAAACAATAAGTATATGAAACCCACACTCAAAGGAAACACAACCCAAGAACTCCAAGTATAAGCACGAGAGTCAATCAAGCTCTAGCGCCTTTCAATATTCTGTCAAGAATACATAACCAACTAGTATGAATACTTGTTAAAAGAAATTATTATTCATAACTCCATAACTGAACTTCTTTGAAAATAGCATACATAGAAAGGATATTTATAACCCAATAAACTGACTCAAACTAGAACTCTTAAACTCACTAGGATGCTTCTAAAAATAATATTTTAATCTAAAAAGCGCAAAATATAATGAAAGATAATGATGGATATGATTAAGGATAACTAGAAATGTTGGGGATATTTCAATTAGATTAATTGAATCATCTAATTGGGTGAATGGGTTTAACAAATAATGGATTATTCAATGAAAGGTATTGAGAATATTTTATATGAAAGGATATTAGATCATTTAAAATAATCTAATTTAATGATAAGGCCCTGTGGATATAAAAGATATTTTAAAATTGGCCAAATCTGATCATGGATGACAATCTGATTATAGGAATATAGAATCATATCATGAAAGACAATTTGATTTCTCGAGATGATATTATGGGCTTTTAAATTAAAATAATAATAACCTAATAACAATAAAAAGAACTCCTAATATGCCATTAATAATTAAATGGCACCTAAAACACTAAGTAATGACTCTTGGCTTATGGTCTTATTCAAAATGTGAAAATTACCAAAATGAATAGAAAACAAATGACTTAAATAGACTCTAGATGAATTGATTTTCATGTAATAGCTTCTCGAATAAACTTCTGCAAATTGATAGAATTGTCCTCCAGGTTTAAATCAATGAGATTTCTTCTGGGTGGGGCAATGGCAGGCCTTTTTATCTTTGCATTTTATCTTCCAATAGGATTTGTTGTGGGCTGGCTCTAGCTCAGAGCTTCCCTTGATCATAGATTTGAAAAATTCCTGTTGGTCACATAACTTATTAAGGGTAAAGAGAGCCAACTGATAAATTTCACCTATAATGAGTTGAGCAACATCCTTTTAAAGAGAGGCAATTGTCCTATGAAGCTCAGGTTGCAATTCATCTTGGAGAGAAGCAATGAAGACATGTCTGAGATTTGGATTTGGAGATCCACTCAGAGCATAATACTTTTTAGACATCCAGATCTAATGTTTCTGCAAATCATGTATGTTCACAAAACACCATCTATTCTCAAAATATTCTTGGTATTGCCGCTTCTAGATGACATTAAAATCACCAAGGAATTCTTGGTGGATAACACTTAGGAATGTTCCTGGGCTGTTAGAGTAGAAAAGCTGAAGCTTGTGATATTCATTGAGATGAAAAGACCATTCTCTTAGATTTCCCGTCATTTATGCAACAAACTCAGTAAGGACTTGTTGAAGAGTAAACTTGGAGTCTGCCATGTGAGAGTCTATCTAGGCACCAAATTCATAAAGGCGATTTCTTCATTTGGAAGGAGGGATGTCATCAAAGGTGAACCAAGAGCCATATTTTTTGCTCTTACATTTAGTAGACTGTATGGATGTTTCTCTAATTCCTTCTTCTTCTGAAGAAGGATCTTCAATGATGGGTTCATTCCTATTAGGATTTTCTGCTTGTTGAGGATTAACAATGGTGATGGTAGAGAGATCAACATAGTGATTTTCTTCACTACAAAGCCTATAGATCTCAAAAGTCTCTTGTGTAAGAGATTCTTCACAAGTACAGGAAACAAAGGTTGGATTAGAATCTTCAATAGAATCAGAGGCTGTCTTTGATTCTTCAATAGAATATGAAAAAACTTCATATTGATTCTTATGAAGAACACTTATTGTATTAGGGGGTGTTGATATGCCAATAATTTCTTTTCTCCTATCTGTAGGTTTCAAGGAAGTTTAGAAGTTTTTGGTGGAGATTTAGGTGGTGAATGTATCTTTATGAGAAGAGGGAACAAGTTTGTGTGTCCTGAGGTTGCCATGGTGGTCTTGGCATTGGTCTGGCATAAGTGAAGGCTGGGCCAGTAAAAGGTACGGAGGAAGTAGTTTGGTAACTAGAAGTATTTACTGTGGCTGGTTTCTTTTTGGAAGCTCTCTTGGGAGGCTTTATTTGTCTGGCTAAGGATAGGAAGATTGGAAGACTTTGTCATAACTAGTAGAAATGGCAAGGGGTGGGAATATGCTAGGTAAGGTGGAGGATACAGAGATAAAGGATCTATGGTAGGAGAGGGTAGAGGACATTGAGGATTGGCAATATCAGCTTCATTTTGTTTAACCTCTTTTTTGATTTTTGAAAGCTCTTGCTTTTTTTTAATGAAATCCAGGTCCAAAGTATCCTTGTTCAATATATTGCCTTAGATCAGCAACAAGTTGTTGTGCTTGTGAGGAAAGCTGAAGATGTTGCTTCTTGATTTCCTTTGCAATAGTGTCAACATGTGTAGTGAGGTCTTCAATCTTTTCAGTGAGACTGTCTAGCTTAAAATAAATCCTGTGAAGGAACTTGTTTTGGCTTATAGCATTGTTTGTGTGCCAATTAAGAACTTCTTTTGCAGGAGAGGCTAACTTATATCCTTGAGGAGTGACCTCTGTGGCAGTGACATATGGTCATCTAGTCACCTTAGAATTATTTTCATTAGTTTAAACTTCAAGAGTTGGAAATTCTTCTTCATAGGTGCCAGAGCACAACATAGCAACGAGGGTAAAGGCTGTGTTAAAGATTCAAAGGAACTTCAGGTTGTTGGGGAACACAAAATTTTAAACAATTTTTTCCTAAATATTTGTAAAAAATATTTTCAAACAGTGTCTGAAAATATAATTAAGTATTCCATAATTATTGCTGCAAATACTTTAGCAACGTTTTTATATTACAAAAAGTATATCTATTTTTTAAAAAATTTACATAATATAATTTTGTGTGATCGATGATTTTAAATTAAAATTAAAGTTATAATTCATGACAAGTCATTAAACAGAATGAAAAATAAATCATATTGGGCCCAAATCCAAGCCCAATGCATGTTGGAGTTCTTGCAAAAAAGGACTAAACTAATAATAATGGTCATTGTTCAGGAATAATCATGAGCTTCAATGTGTATGAAATTATCCTACTGTGTATTTGGGATGGTATTTTGAACATTTAAAACAGTTTTTCAATTTTGATTTATAGCGTACGAAATAAGTATATGAGAAGAATTTTGTCTTGATTTGTTTAGACTATTGGACAAGGCAAATAAATCCGCTTATTCAAATGAATAATCTTTTGGAGATTTCTGGACTTCAAAAGCAAGAGTAGTATGCAAAATATAATCGATGTAACACCCTGCCTTTAATCATGTAATTATAATTCGATATTCGATAATTAAATTAGATTAGAGACCTTTGAATAGCTTAAACACATTTCAATCTCCTACTTTGTAGTAGGGTTTTCACAAAAACATTCAAAATCTCTTCCTATTCTTGGTCTCCATTTCAAAATTCGAATATAATTACCTGTGCAGTTTATCTACATTCACGTATGACAGAGTGTATTACCAAATCCCCGGCAACTCCCGGGTTCTATACATATATAACCTGAGGGTTAAAATATCCACTAGGGGATTACATATCCGAAATCGAATACATAATTCATTTTTCAGCATATACAGTAATCCCGAGTTCAAAACGAATAACCAACATCTCCAAAACAGATATACCCCCAAGGGTCCTAATGGCTTCGGGTTGGCCTCTTCTCCTTTGAGCCACACGCCCTGTCTGAAAGATTAGTCATAGGAAAGAATGAGATTCGAGAGAATCTCAGTAGTAACAAACCACTCATACAATGTATAAATACCAAGCATGTACAGAAATCATAACCAGCAACAACAGCAGCAACAATCTCAATGATACATGGTTTTCACCACAAACGACAGCACTCACGGCTGTATACACAATACGACAGCTCTCGCTGTAATCTTCATCACGACAGCTTACGCTGTAATCACAATAACGACAGCTTACGCTGTAAACGACAGCTTGCGCTGTAAACGACAGCTTGCGCTGTAAACGACAGCTATCACCAGCTGTAACCGCAGCAGCATCACAACCATCACAGAACCATGATAACACACACATACAAAGCATTACACACAGTATAAGAGAGAGAGAGTCACTACTTTGTCCTTTCCTGACGTCCTTCGGCGCAGTTGTCTCTCGAGGGCGGCAAATATCGAATCCTACAATTCCAAATGCACCATTTAGACACTTCATAGTGTTACTTGGGGTTATATGAGTCTATAATGAAAATTTACAAAACTACCCCCGGGGACCCGGCCCGGGCCCGCCGTACCCGGTCCGGTTGCACTTTTCCCGAAATTCTAATCTGGGCTATCCTAACATATTTCCGCCCAAGGAATCCATTTCCGGACTCGGAATTATCAAATTCAATGTAAAATTACAAATTTACCCTTGGCAGCCCTACTTCAAGGGTTTCAGGGGCGTTTTCGTAATTATGCTTTTTCGGCCTTTTCCGGAAAAGTGACCAACTGTAACCCCACCTAATTTTCGCTCCTGAACTCAATGGAACCATCAAATCATTGAAAATCCAACTCTAAGACCCATTTCTAGAGCTGACCGAAATTTATGAGTTCTCGAGGGAAAATCGGGGTTTTACGATTTCGGCTCCGTAAACGCGTTCCTTTCTACTCCTAACCACTTTATTAACCATTACATTAGGTTAAAACTAACATTAAGACCCAATTTGGGCAGCATAACCCCTAGGAAACTAAATTTCCAAAATTTAAAACCAATGGCAATCCGGCGAAATTTCACCGATTAAATTGCCCACAGCAGCCAGAATAAGCAATATACGAAAGTTTGGAAGTTACCTCAAGCTCCCACTAGCTTTTCCCAAATTTGGCTGAACCCTAGCCTCTTTGAAACACCAAATTTTGAGCTTCCAAACCTTAAAGAACAAAGAGGAGTAGCTTAGGATCGGAGTTACACGCGTTAGGAACTAAATCGTCGGAGAAATCGGCTTACCTTGCGAGATTTCTCCTCTTTCTCTCTCTAAGAGCTCTCAACTTTCTCTCACTAGTGCAGCTGGTTCATCACGACAGAAATGAGCTGAAGAAGATGAGAATATATCTAATTCCATGCTGATGTCATCTTTTAGTGAGATGATGTCATAATTCCCATTTTCGGATTTTCTGGCAGATTTTCTGCCCAAACTTTGAAAAATCATAACTAATTCTAGAAAAATCTAAATGAGGTGATCCCAAAGCCAAATGAAAGTTATTTAAGTCCTCTTTATAGGAAAAATATGAGCCATTACCAGAAATCACCACAAAATTCCAGAATTACACAAATTTCATCATTGCCCCAAAACAGAGTCCATTTTCGACCTCAAACTTTGGACAGTCATATCTCCCATTTCCCAAAACGAAATGGCACAAATTATATGTCCATTTTGAAGCTTGGGATGTGAACTTTAAGACTGGAAAGTTTCATAATTTTCTGACTTCATTTGCCTAGTCAAAACATCCACACGAGAAGACTGCCCAGAATAGAGTTTCACTTGACAGAATTTCAGATTTTGCATCTCAACTTCCAATGGTTCCATTTTCATACCAAACATCATTCCCACATAAATTTTCACAAGGAAGCCATTGGAATCATTAAATAATCCAAATTATGATCACACATTCTCCAAAAGTGTTTATTCAACAATAATTACATATACTTTTGAAGTCATTAGCCCTTAATCACTTTTTGGGATATTACATTTCTTCCCCCGTAAAATAAATTTCGTCCTCGAAATTTGTTCCACCACTAAGGGCATAACTCCGGACGCCTCTTCACGACGGCTTTCATTCCTTACTAAGATAATCTTTTTAAACCATTTGTACCAATAGCACATCCCTGGTCCAATTCTCATAAGAATTTTAGACGGACCCACACCTCATAACTCAATCTCTTCTATCCGAAGCACCCTTCTATCATGGCCCACCCTGCCTACACCCCACCCGTATCCCTCAACAGGGCCTGCCAGTGGCGATGTGCTTGGCGTGGTCACATATACACATTTATCGTCCCACACAAACGGCTGATCCTTTCTCGTGAGCTTGGTCATTGGTAACGCAATACGGGAGAAATTCTGGATGAATCTCCGATAATAACCAGCAAGACCCAGAAAACTGCGTACCTCTGCCACAGATTCTGGCCTCTTCCAGTCTAGTACTGCTTCCACTTTACTGGGATCCACAGAGACCCCTTCTTGCGAGATAACATGGCCTAGGAATCTCACTTCCGATAGCCAAAACTCGCACTTACTCAGCTTCGCGTATAGTTTCTTCTCATACAAGATATTCAATACAACTCTCAAATGATGCTCATGCTCTTCCTTGCTTTTGGAATATATCAGAATGTCATCGATAAACACAACAACAAACTGATCCAGATATTGTCGAAAGATACGGTTCATGTAATCCATGAAAACCGCAGGCGCATTGGTCAGTCCAAATGGCATTACCAAAAACTCATAATGACCATATCGGGTCCTGTCAAAATCTGAAATTCTGTCAAGTGAAACTCTATTCTGGGCAGTCTTCTCGTGTGGATGTTTTGACTAGGCAAATGAAGTCAGAAAATTATGAAACTTTCCAGTCTTAAAGTTCACATCCCAAGCTTCAAAATGGACATATAATTTGTGCCATTTCGTTTTGGGAAATGGGAGATATGACTGTCCAAAGTTTGAGGTCGAAAATGGACTCTGTTTTGGGGCAATGATGAAATTTGTGTAATTCTGGAATTTTGTGGTGATTTCTGGTAATGGCTCATATTTTTCCTATAAAGAGGACTTAAATAACTTTCATTTGGCTTTGGGATCACCTCATTTAGATTTTTCTAGAATTAGTTATGATTTTTCAAAGTTTGGGCAGAAAATCTGCCAGAAAATCCGAAAATGGGAATTATGACATCATCTCACTAAAAGATGACATCAGCATGGAATTAGATATATTCTCATCTTCTTCAGCTCATTTCTGTCGTGATGAACCAGCTGCACTAGTGAGAGAAAGTTGAGAGCTCTTAGAGAGAGAAAGAGGAGAAATCTCGCAAGGTAAGCCGATTTCTCCGACGATTTAGTTCCTAACGCGTGTAACTCCGATCCTAAGCTACTCCTCTTTGTTCTTTAAGGTTTGGAAGCTCAAAATTTGGTGTTTCAAAGAGGCTAGGGTTCAGCCAAATTTGGGAAAAGCTAGTGGGAGCTTGAGGTAACTTCCAAACTTTCGTATATTGCTTATTCTGGCTGCTGTGGGCAATTTAATCGGTGAAATTTCGCCGGATTGCCATTGGTTTTAAATTTTGGAAATTTAGTTTCCTAGGGGTTATGCTGCCCAAATTGGGTCTTAATGTTAGTTTTAACCTAATGTAATGGTTAATAAAGTGGTTAGGAGTAGAAAGGAACGCGTTTACGGAGCCGAAATCGTAAAACCCCGATTTTCCCCCGAGAACTCATAAATTTCGGTCAGCTCTAGAAATGGGTCTTAGAGTTGGATTTTCAATGATTTGATGCTTCCATTGAGTTCAGGAGCGAAAATTAGGTGGGGTTACAGTTGGTCACTTTTCCGGAAAAGGCCGAAAAAGCATAATTACGAAAACGCCCCTGAAACCCTTGAAGTAGGGCTGCCAAGGGTAAATTTGTAATTTTACATTGAATTTGATAATTCCGAGTCCGGAAATGGATTCCTTGGGCGGAAATATGTTAGGATAGCCCAGATTAGAATTTCGGGAAAAGTGCAACCGGACCGGGTACGGCGGGCCCGGGCCGGGTCCCCGGGGGTAGTTTTGTAAATTTTCATTATAGACTCATATAACCCCAAGTAACACTATGAAGTGTCTAAATGGTGCATTTGGAATTGTAGGATTCGATATTTGCCGCCCTCGAGAGATAACTGCGCCGAAGGACGTCAGGAAAGGACAAAGTAGTGACTCTCTCTCTCTTATACTGTGTGTAATGCTTTGTATGTGTGTGTTATCATGGTTCTGTGATGGTTGTGATGCTGCTGCGGTTACAGCTGGTGATAGTTGTCGTTTACAGCGCAAGCTGTCGTTTACAGCGCAAGCTGTCGTTTACAGCGTAAGCTGTCGTTATTGTGATTACAGCGTAAGCTATCGTGATGAAGATTACAGCGAGAGCTGTCGTATTGTGTATACAGCCGTGAGTGCTGTCGTTTGTGGTGAAAACCATGTATCATTGAGATTGTTGCTGCTGTTGTTGCTGGTTATGATTTCTGTACATGCTTGGTATTTATACATTGTATGAGTGGTTTGTTACTACTGAGATTCTCTCGAATCTCATTCTTTCCTATGACTAATCTTTCAGACAGGGCGTGTGGCTCAAAGGAGAAGAGGCCGACCCGAAGCCATTAGGACCCTTGGGGGTATATCTGTTTTGGAGATGTTGGTTATTCGTTTTGAACTCGGGATTACTGTATATGCTGAAAAATGAATTATGTATTCGATTTCGGATATGTAATCCCCTAGTGGATATTTTAACCCTCAGGTTATATATGTATAGAACCCGGGAGTTGCCGGGGATTTGGTAATACACTCTGTCATACGTGAATGTAGATAAACTGCACAGGTAATTATATTCGAATTTTGAAATGGAGACCAAGAATAGGAAGAGATTTTGAATGTTTTTGTGAAAACCCTACTACAAAGTAGGAGATTGAAATGTGTTTAAGCGATTCAAAGGTCTCTAATCTAATTTAATTATCGAATATCGAATTATAATTACATGATTAAAGGCAGGGTGTTACAATCGATATATTTGTAAAACAATTTCCAAGAAAATATATTCATGATTTAACTCTAAAATAACTATAATTAAGCATTCCAACATATATCACATAATTAGTGTATTGGACATTAATTCACACATACAAAACACTTCCTCTAGTATTTAATATAGAACATGTAGAAAATTGATCTTATTCCTAAGTATAAGACTTCATTTTTACATTTGACAATCTTTTTTTTTAATGTATTGCTATAGATGGTCCCGCAACAATAATCAAAGAAGAGAGAGAATGAGGGAATTAAGGAAGATAATTAAAGTATTTTAAATATTACATGTCATATTAATTAAGTAAACTAAGTCTCTTAATCTAATCTTAGGTAAATATATCTTATATTAAGGACAGGGAGAGTACTTAATTTTTTTCCTGTCTTGCCTTAGTTTATAAAACTTTTTCAAGTACCAAACTTGTAAAGAGTTTAAATACCCTCAAGCTTCTTTCAGAATAGAGAGCCACGGCAAAACCCGTGTAGAATACAATAAAATTAAATCAGATCAGAGCTTAAAAAAATCTCTACACCTAACCATTGGTTTGTGGAGCATTTTGGTATCCAAGTTACCTTGGACTGCTTGGTGCTTGTTTGGCAAAGAAGTCTGCATATTTGTTGGATTTTTTGTTTAGATAAGCACAAGCATTTTTCTATATCAAGTAATCCTATTTTAGGTACGATTGGTTAATATGGGTGTTGGCTATTCTGAACTTGTATTATACTTTTATTGAGAGGATTGTTTAGTATTAATATCCTTCAAGCATTAATCCTTATATCATATTCTACCTACATTTGCTTTGCTCCCCAATCAGAGATACATCAAACAAGATTGTATCAGCCTCTGTTTCTTAAAAAAGTAAAAGGCAATTTATCTAAATCATTTCAAATCACAACTTCTAACTTATCACGCTTTTTCAAAATTTTATTTAGGCAAATTTAGAAATGTTAAATGAATCAGTGCTTAAAGAGTGGATAAATATTTTATAATGGGTTAAGGTGAATATTTGCCATGGACATTTTCGCTAATGAGCAATGTTGCCCCAGATGTTTTCTGAGATTCATTATTGCCCCAAAAGTGTTAAAATGTGGAGCAATATTGCTCCTTATCGTTAAAAAGGTAATGGTCAACATCAAGATTTTAAAGGTCAATGTTAATTTTTTAATGATATGGTGTAACATTTTTCAAACCCCTTATTTATTTCAACATTCATCAGAGTGTTTGTGCACAGTTCAGCGAGCACACAAAAATAGCATTAAAATACTGATAATAAGTACTTGATTACATTATAGGTATTCCCCCCATAGGGATTGCACATAATAATTGCAGACCTCAAATTAATAAAAAGGCCTTAAGATAACCAACGTCAGTGCTTGATCTGTACTGGGACCTTTAATTTCTGGTAATTACACTTTTACCCCTTTGAGCCATTGTCTGCGGCTGAAAACTTTATACATTTATGGAAAGGGTGAGATTTAAAAGAATCTCAGTAGTAATAGGCTATCAATCATATAAAATGCGATAAATAGATATGCAATACATCACATAGTGTAAATATAACAATAACACTGCAAACTAGAGTAAGCACACTATTCAGGACTAAATCCCTTACTTGTCTTTGTACCTCAGCTTACTCTTAGACCACAACTAGGTAATGTGGCACAGGCAATGTGTATCATAGATAGGTCCCAGACCATAGCTACGTAATGTGTGTTCATTATTCATATCATATAATATAGCAACATTCAACATATATACCATCACATAGTGTATGAAAGATGGAGTTACTACCTTAAATCCCTTTTCTGCTCACTAGCTGTTCCTTAACCTTGATTTAGCTCAGGCAAACTGTCCAGTCCTAAAATTATACGTTTGCAAGAATTGAGTTATTACCCATTCCTGTACTATTCATATCTTATTTTGTTGGTTATCTTTACCCTTAGAGTTCAAGGTAATTACATTTCGCCATTACCTTTTTAATTTTGCATATTGACTAAAACTGCTAGAATTTTCATCAAACTTTGAAAATTCATAACTTTATTTATAAATCTCCAGTTGCTATGGTTCTAAAGGCTATGTAACCATTATTAAGTCTATTTTTAAGGAAAAATATTTTCTTTAGCAAAATGGACGCACAACATTCTAAAATTACCATTTATTGGACTCTACCATGGAAACTTGCCAGTTTTATTTGGCTAACTTCAAAAACACATAACTCTTAGTGTACAACTTTAAATGACTTATATTACCTATTAAATTAAAGCTTGATAGGTATAATTTCATTTTGAAAAATCTCATATTCATTGGACATCTTTTACCTATTAAAGAACACATGACAATAATTCTGCCACGCAAAAAATCACCCTGACAGCATAATTTACATCCCAATTTCCAGTGCTTAATTCCAGTTATCCAGAATTTATAGCCAGAGGCTATTCCTACATAGTTTTTCATGTAGAACACAATGGAATCATCAAAAATACCAAAAATCTAGTCCAAACACTCCAAAACAGGTCTCGACAAAATCATAATAAATTGGGAAAATTGGAGTTTCTTGATTTCAATCCATAAAACACCTTCTTTTCACCTTAAATCACTTGTTTAACCACCTAAGTAGACTTCCCACATGATTAATCTAAATTTGGGTAGCACCTCTTCTCAGGGTTTGGTCATCCTAATATCACAAAACTAATCAAAAAAGCCAATACAAACCATAAACTCAACTGAAACATCTAACAACAATCAAGAATCAACAAGAGGAGCAAGGTTTGTTGGATTACCTCTTCCTTTTTCTCTCTAAGAGATAAAATTGTGGTCTTGTCCTCCTCTTCCTCTTGAGTTTGCTCTTGCTACATGTGTGTTTCATGAAGACATAGAGTTTTGGAGATGTTTACATGAATTTCAAGGCAAGAACAAGTGAGAATTGCTTGCAAACTTACCTTGATTGTGCCCCTTGAATCTCTTAAGCTCTCTCTTGCTCTTGTTTTCTCCAACCTCTCTCTCTCTCTCTCTCTTTTCTTTTCTTTGTTTGGCCGAAATGGCCTCTTGAAAAGGATAGGAACTCTTAAATAAAAATCCTCCTCCACCTCTTTAATTAATGATATTTTATTATATTTTGATCATGTGCTTTTTGTGACCAAAGTCTTCATCTTTTTGCTTGGTCATAACTATTTCTCCTTTCTCTCCTTAAGGTGACTGAAATATAGCCCTTAAAGGAATGAAAAGAGCTTCTTGAAATATCATATTTCCACCTCCTCAAGTAATAATATTCAATTGTCAATTAGCATGAGAAAATTGACTTTAAGCATCATCATTTTGAACTTGTCTTTAACGGCTTCCAAATATCACCATTTATATTCAACTATTTATTTTCTCTTTCCTTTCCATATTGGATGAATATATGCTCTTGAAAAAGGAGATGATGATCTTATTAAATATCATCTTGCGCCTCTTTGAAATATAATATTTAATTGTTAATTTAACAAATGTCTACTTTTGACTTTTCAACTCATTTTTTCTTGGCAAAAAATGCTCCTTCTTGATTAATTTTGAGCCAAGTATTTATTTTCCTTTTCTTTATCTCTTGTTTGGATGAAAATGTCAAGAGGCAAAGGATAAATATGCTTTTAAATATCTCAAACCCACCTCCTTAAAATAATATATTTTATTACTAATTAACCATGTGAATTTGACTTTTAGGGCTTCTTCTTCCTTTTCTTTGTGTTTGGCCAAAATTCACAATATATTGGGCCCAAAAATTGTGCTCTTCCATTTTCCAATAATGGGCTTTTATGAAGACAAAGATTAAATTTTATGTCTTATTGTGCCTCAAAATTCATGTGGCCACTAATTGCACTGTTTGGCTAATTCAAGTATGTCAATATCTACCATTTTATTTCCTTTAATACCACAAAGGTGTAAAGGAATTTTGGTGACTGAAAGTTGGGATGTTACAACATTGTTATGTTTTGAAACTTCTGAGGCAACATTACTCCTGAGCAAAAAAATTTCAAGGCAAATTTACACCTTAATCCTTTTATAATTAAGGACGAAAGTGCAAATTTAGCAATGAACAATTTTACTATGAGCATCAAAACTTTATTATTTTTGGGTGCTAAAGTAGATATAAAAAATTTATTTAGGAGCAACATAGCAACACCGTTAAGGAGTCTTAACTTCTATTACTTTTTGCACTGTGGGTCCCACAAGCCTTTTCTCTCTCTATTATTCTAATATTATTTAATGGGAAAATATCACTTAGACCCCATTGAAACAACTTTATTTTAGTTAATCCCCCAAAAGATTCTGAAATTTGACTATACTCCTTGTGTCAAAATAAAATTAAGTTTTGTCAGTATAAAGAGAGTAATACCCTTATTTTATTTTTTTATAAGAGCATTTATAAGACAAATATAGGCATTTTTCAAGAAAAATAAAAACATTTTCAAGACAAACATGTGAATGGCCAGGGAGTTAAAAAATTTTGGTCATTCACATATTTGTCTTGTAAATGCCTATATTTGACTTGTAAAATTTTTTTTAACTTCCTGGATTCTTTTAAATCCCTTTATTTATCTTATAAATGCATTTATTTGTCATGTGAATATCTTTATTTATCTTGTAAATTCTCTTATTTCTCTTGTCATTGGCCAAAATGTTCTTGTTAACTTCTTGATTTTCTTTAAATCCCTTTATTTGTCTTAAAAATGACCATATCTGTCTTGTAAATGTTCTTATGGGAAAAAACTAAAGTAATGGCATTATTGTCTTTTCACTAAAAAACTTAATGGTGCAGTGAAATTTCATAATCTTTTGGGGGTTAACTAAAATAAAATTATTTTTATGGGGTCTAAATGATATTTTCCCATTAAAAATATTAAAATAATAGAGAGAGAAAAAGCTGGTGGGACTCACAATACAAAGACTAACAGAAGTTAAGTCTCCTTAAAGACATTGTTATATCTTCTCCCAAATAAATTGTTTATGTCTATTTTTACACTTGAAAATAGTTAAGTCTTATGGATGCTCATAGTGAAATTATTCATTGCTAAATTTGTACCTTCGCCCTATAATTAAATAGGTATATATTTTGAAATATATTATATTAAATTTCTAATTTTTAATACCTACTTTATTTATTTTGTATACTTTTTCCCTAAATTAAATTGTTAGGATAAAAAATAGTTTAGCTACAACATCTACATGTATCTTTTTTATGTTTTAGAATAAAATAAAAGAAAAGGAAAAATGGACTTAACATGCTAGCAGCAGGCAATGGAGCGAAAAATGAAATTCAATTTAAGTTATAAGTAAGGGAAAACTTCACTACACACCCTTTATAGCCATTGAATATCAAATAGCCCCCAAAACGTTTTGAAATATCATTGCACCCGCTAGAACTAAACTAAAATTAAAATTTGTGGGTGAAATGACAATTATGTTGTTACTTTACAAGTCAAATATGATTATTTATAAGATACATGTGGGAATTTACAAGTCAAATATGTTTATTTATAATACAAATAAGTGAAATTACAAAACCTTCTCGGCCATGTATAAGATAATGAGCATATTCACAAGAATACATGCTATCTACAAGACACATATGGGAGAACTTACAAGTCAAATATACACATTTACAAGACATATGGGAATTTACAAAGCTTTCTTGGCCATATACATAACAAGGGCATAAATGTCTTCAACCAAAAAACATAATTTCAGTTTAGTCTTAGGGGTGCAATGAAGTTTTAGAAAGTTTAGGGGTTTCTTTAATATTTAAAGCCTATAGTGGGGTGCAGTAAAATTTTCCCTATAACCAATCCAATTAGATAGAGACTAGTCATCCTTGGAGCATCTCAAGAATTCCCTTTAAGATATTTGAATATTGTGGAAGAATCCTCAAAGAATTTTGGGTGTATATGGAGTCTGACTGACTCACTGAAGTACCCACATGAAAACTGGAGCATCAATATGGACACTGATCATGTTACACAACAAATACACCACAAATGAAAGAAGAATGAGAGAATAATCTTTAGAGAAAGTGAATGGACATATATTTTATGTGTATTATCCCACGTATTCCTTGAACACTTATGCACTCACATATATATAGGGTTCCTTGTGCCTCTTCCTCAATTGATGTATCCCTTCTTTATGAGGGGATATATTTTAATAGTTTAATCAAATTAGATTGATTGGGAAATATCACAAACAACAACCCAAACTTTTCTATTATTTATACTTTAACCCAAATGCAATTGGGCTTGGGACATAATCCACTAAGGTTGGGCTAGGTATATTCTAAGATATCCTACTTGTAACACCCCAAATTTTATTCACCAAGAATGTATTATAAATATGTAAGATATTCAATAAAATGATGAATATTCATGGCCATGGGACTTAAATATTGGAAATAGCGAGGTGAATAATGCTTCCAGTGAAATCGCTTGCGGGGCTGTGAGTTTGTCATGTAGTTTTGGATAATCAAATGATAACAAAAATTTATGAAATTTTTTACAATGAAAGTATATATCCTAACTTTAATGTGATAGGTCATATGAATCAATTAGAGCTATATGTAAAAAGTTATGAATTTTTGAGTTTAGCTCAGAAAAATTGGCTATTTTCTGAAACAACATTCAAATATTATAATTTTGGGAATGTTGAGCTTCTAATTGGCTAAGGGCTATATGTTTTGTTGAAACTAGACTCAATAAGGGTTTCATAGCCTTTAGAATCACTCAAATTTGGTTTCTATAAATTTAGTTATGATTTTTCAAAGTTAGGGCCGAAAATCTGTCAGAATTGTCATTAAATCTGAAAATTGAATAAAAATGTGATTGAAATTTTACAATTTATGGGATAACCCATCAGCTCATTTTTGTTGACTTAAAGGACCATCAAGATGTCATTTCATGTAGCAAGGGAGAAAAGTAGTTTGATATCAATTGGGCTTCATGACCCAATTTCATGTACATAAGAGTTTATGTACATAAATATTAACATTTTGATGTTTAAGAAATTAGAAAATGGTGACATAAGCAAGATATTGTAATGACATAAGGAAGATGTTATAAATACTTTTTTTCATCTTCCCTAGCCATTTCCGTCATCCATGCTCAAGTGTAGAGAGAGAGTGATTTTGAAATCTTAGAGAGAAGGAAGGCAAGAAATCATAAGGTAAGTTGATTTTTTCGGTAAATTGGTTCCTAACTTGTATAATCCTTCCTCTAAGCTATTTCTCTACATGATGTAAGGTGTTTGTGAAGCAAAAATTTGGTGTTTAAGGGGGTTAGGGTTTCAGTCAAAAAGGAAAAGCCAGAAGGAAAAAGATGTAACTTCTTAAACTTCAAATATTGGTTGTTCTGGCTGCTGTGGATAATTTAATTGGTGAATTTCTGTTGAATTTGCTTGATTGTAAAATTTGGGAAATATTGTGTCCTAGGCATTATGCTGCCAAATATGGGTCCAAAAGGTAGTTATAAGTAATTAAGTAGTTAATAAAGTGAATAGGAGTAGAAAGGAGCAAGTATACGGAGTCAGAATTGAAAAACCCCAACTTTTCCTAGAGTTCCTATAGTTTTTGGCTAGGTCAATAGTAAGGGGTTATGGCCGGATTTTTGATAATTTGATGGGTCCATTATGTTTAGGAGGGAAAATTAGGTTGGGTTACAGTTGAACACTTTTTCAGAAAAGCCCTAAAAAGCATAATGACCAAAAGGCTCTTAAAACCCAGAAATAGGGGCTGCCAAGGACATTTTTGTCTTTTGCCAGTGAATTTGGTAATTCTAAGTCTAGAAATGTATTCCTTGGGCAAAAATATATCAAAATAGCCCAAGTCAAACTTTTTAAAAAAATACGGTTGGACTGGGTACGGTAGGGCCTTATCGAGTCCTCGGGGCATTTTTGTAAATTTTCACAATAGGATCATATAACCACTAAAAACACTATAGAAGTCTTTAAAATGGTACATGAATGGGTTTTTACCTAATTCTTGTACATTTGGAATTTTATGATCGAGTTGAGAGCCAGTCGTTGGCACAAAGTTCAAGGAACGCTAATCGAGTTGAAAAAGGATTAAGGTAGTAACTTTATCCTTCATACATGATGCTAATGTTTATATACTTTTTATATGTCATCTTCTGTAATATATATGATACATAGTGCACACTAATGAATAGTGTCTATGGGCAGTGCCTACGGGTATATTGATATACCCAATCATGGACTGAGGTATATAATGTGTAGGGTTGCAACAATGGTTGGCTCTGAACACATTTCTAACTGAACTGAGTTATGTGTTACTATGATATTGCATTATCTGGTATTTGGCATATTTATTTATCGCATCTTCTATGAATGATAGTATGTTGCTATTGGGATTCCTTGGAATCTCACCTTTTTTCATAATAACAAAATTCTTGTAGAAGCTAGCGGCTCTAAGGGAAAGGTAGTCGATATGGGCAAATGAGGGTACGGAACCCAATATATTAGCTAGTGGTTATATGTAGCATCTGTTTTAGACATTTTTGAATAAATTATAAATATTATCAAACCCTGTAGGGATAGATCCTGTATGTAAACATGTATCTAGTATCAGTAAATTTGTACTATTTCTGTATGCATATGGAAGTATGTTTTTCTTACTTTGCGTATATCAAAATGTTAATGAGTGTTGACATTTTTGGTATATGAGCTTAAAGCGGTTTTGGTATTATCAGAATGGCATATTGATATGGTATTGTTTGCTTGGTGACAGGACATCATGAGCAGCTCGAGTAAGTCACATGAGGGATCAGAGGCATCGGTTAACCAAAGTATACTGGAGCAAAGGATACCTGACGAACAACTCTTTATTAAGTGTTATGCATGGGGAGGTGCCGGTATGAGATGGACCTTATAGAAGACCTTGCCAGACTACCGGTGTACGGACCCAAACCACGGCCAATATTACAGACAGGGTCACTGGCAAGAGAGATTTGATAGCCACCGTCGGATGATTCGGATTATGATCTAGAGGAGGACGATCTAGAGGAGATCCCAGAGGACAAATCGAGTGATTGTGAGTTCTGAACGGATACTGTACAGGTCTAATATGATCTACAGCCAGACCTAGAGTTGGGGTACTATATTAGGGCAGATACCACATAGCACTACAGGAGCATGATACACCCAGAGGCTAGTATCTAGCATTCCTAAGAGGCGTAGAGTCACTATATCAGATTTAGATGCAACTGGAGGTCGAGTTACCAGATGAGTACTGGGTTTACACCACTACATATTTTTTCCTAGACACAGCATACTGAAACTGATAGAAGATTAACATCATTTAGCAGGGCTCGAGCGTGAACTTCCAGATGGTTCTAAGACACATCACAGACCTGGTATGAAGGTTTATGTATATCGAGTGATGTGGGGCCCACACAGTATGTTGTGGTGGCCAGAGTTGACTGGAACATAATTTGAGACAAGAGCACTTTGGTGGAACTGATAGATAGAAGAAGATAGAGCCGAAGTTAGTGTTAGATCTCATGTTTTGATGATAACAAAGAATGGTATGAAAAAGATTGATAAAAAAATAAGTTTAAACAAAGTAATAACAGGGAAAAATCATCACTTGAAGTAAGCATTGGAGTAATGAAAAAAGGTCAAGAGAAAAAGCTGAGAAACTTAATCAGTGGCAAGTTTTCTAAAGGGTTACTCGAGTAGTACTCGAGTAATGAGACAGAAACTTGAAGTAACCAGGTCAACCTTCAAATAACCTACCAATGTTGCTCAAGTAAGCACTTGAGTAATAAGGTAAATGACTTCCAGTTGCTCTCGGCCTACCAATGTTACTCGAGTAAGTACTTGAGTAACCATGTCACAGACTTCCAGTTGCTCTCAGCATTTTCAACCCTGCCAAAGATACTCGAGTCTATACTCGAGTTACTTTGTTTCAAGAAATGTGTTGCTCTCGGCATTTTCAACCCTGCCAATGTTACTCGAGGAGCTACTCGAGTAACTCACTGTGGTAACCAAACCTGAAGGTATTACTCGAATAACATAAAATGCTTTTCTCACACTTCACTTCAAGTCACTACTAGAGTATGCAGAGTTATTTAGAAGAAAAACTTCAAGTCACTACCCGAGTAAGCTATGCAGAAAATTTATGTTTACTCGAGTAACAAGGTAATCAAACTTGAAGTGCTCTCAGCCTTGAAATCCTGCCAACATTACTGAAGTGAAGCATCGAGTAACCTAAAGTTTATTTGAGGGTTTACTTGAGTTGCTACTAAAGTAACCTATGAAGTAAAGTGTGCTATACTCGAGTAAGTACCCGAGTAAACAAGTATTTCTAAAAGGATTGAAATTTTGTTTACTTCATGCACTATCTGAGTAATGTTATGTTTGCTTATTGACTTGCAGTTTATCAAAGTTTTCCCGATGATACTCGAGTATGTACTCGAGTAAACTTAAATGAATACTCAAGTAACTACTCGAGTATGCAAGTCCAGAAATTTAGAAATCATTCCTACGTTCATTGATTTGTTTTCTATATGATTAACCTTTCACTGTATTAGTATTCTTAGCATATCCACAGATAAATAATGAAGAGATCTTATCAAATAAGGAAAGTCAAAAGCAATGTTCAAATGCTATCTACCGCCACCTACCGCAAACGGATATTTTTCAAGTGCTGGAAAAGTCAACAGTGGCTGCGCACTCTCTAACGGACGAGAAGAAAGTGTTCCAACGGTCATTACCAACACATATATATATGGGAACATCCAAACAGAGATATATACAAGAACACACATACAAACAAATGTATCATCAAGTTCATTACTCTGTTTTACATTATACTTGTAATTCTATGCTTCAGTGATTCTTATTCACTCTATGAGAGAGATATTTCGTTCAAACTCAATATTTGTTATTGAGGTAACTTAAGGTTATGGAACCTTAAGTTGGGATTGGATTACAACTTGTAAGGGGGAGTGAGTGTCCAGGCGAAGGAACTTGCTTGTACTGAGGTGCCAAGAACCCACTGAATCTTGGAAGTCATAGTGAAACTCTCAGAGAAGCTCTGAGGACTGGACGTAGGTCAAAGTGGTTGTGGCCGAACCAGTATAACTCCCGGTGTATACTTCGGTGATATTTCTCCTGACTCATTACTATTTTATGTTCATCGTTAAGGTTTATATTTGCAACGAAATTTTTAGTATCACCCAATTCAGCCCCCCTCTTGGGTGAAATGCTTGCTCTAACAGTTAGTGTTTTGGAGAGTACATAGAAAGTTAATCATGCTCGACCCAGGGAAATCCTAGGATGGGTGCCCCCTGGGAAGTTACATAAACTTAGAATGTTGGAATGTAAAAAGGACTAATATGTCATGTACAGTAGTTTATAGGTTGTATGATATTTCTAACTTTCTGTAACTACTATAAATAACTTATATGTTATATATGACATATCTATATACCCGAATTATTATGAAATGATGAAAATACCCATGTGTTTATTTGAAAATTTATTTTTTCTTTATTTCATGTACAGTGAATTATAGAGGTGGTTCGTGGTAGACCATGTAGTAGAGGTAGAGGAACATGTCAGACTAAGGGTCGGCATGGTAATAAGGAGGAAGTAGGTTCTAGACTAGACCTAGTCCAACTACAAATACTTGGTATGTTTACTCAATAGCAAACTACAATGAATGAAATTAGAGAAGAGTTGCGGGAGGTGCAACATAGGTAAGATTGCCTAGAAGAATTTGTCAGAGAGTATGGTGAAGAAGTACCATCGGAGAGGCCCCAACTAGAGGACATCGTACTAGACCCCGAAACGGATATCCAAGCCTGGGTAGGCAAGTTCAGGAAATAACAACCTCCTATCTTTTGTGGGAAGCTTGGCCCATAAATTGTGGAGGACTGGTTGTCTCGTTTGGAGAAAATTTTTAATATCCTTCTATGCCTGGAAGAGATTAAGGTGTTGCTAGCCATTTACAAGCTGGAGGATGACGCAGATAAGTGGTGGAAAAACACTGAACTCGTTTTAAGGGGAGGAATATTCCAATCTTATGGGAATTATTCCAACAACAGTTCAACGAAAAGTATTTTCTGATTTGGGGTCAAAGATGAATGATTGTAAAAGGCTAAAGAAGATTAATGATTGGGAGATGGGTAATTCTTTTGCTTTAGGCCTTACATGAAGCTTATCATTTAAGCCTCTTCATATTTTTTTTCTTACATTTCTTTGACCTCAATTTATAAATATGGTGCTCTTTGTTTTTGGGCCAGGTGGAGCACGTCCAAACTTATTAAATTGAGCTAAACATTGGCTCAATTTCAAATTTTGGGGTTGGAGTAGTGATCGGACCATTTTATCCATCTCTATCGGTACCCAAAAAACCAAATAAACTCTAAAAATTATTCCTTTATACTTTATACAAATTTTCTACCTTAATTAGCTTCTTTAACCTATAAAACAATCTCCCTAACATTATTGGTCTAAAAATTAACCTCTTACTATTTTTCTTGAATTATTTTGGAAAATAGTCCCTTAATTCCAATAATTCAATTTTAAAATTATTTGGGCCACTTTTGGGAATTGAACCTCTTCTCTAGATCCCCAACATTACATTTCGTATTGCTTCCTCAAATTCCTAGGCTGTTAATAAATTTAGTATTTATTTCTCCTTAAATTCTCACTCACAAATAGGCTTTCTAGTCAATAATTCACTTTTGAGGTATTATAACTTTAAATAATATCTGTAGGCCTCAAATTTGCCCAAAACATCTCTTTAGTAATTTTGATAACTATCATAAGCCTTTTACTTATGATGTTTGGCTCAACAGAACTTTAATAGTTGACTTAATTCAAGCTTATTTTTGAATTTCTAGGCTCAAAATTTGGGAGGTTACAAATTACACTTCTAAGTGATGAAATTTGGTGGTGTATAAAATTTATAGTATTAAATTGGGTAGGGAATATGAATCTTTAGGGGGAGAATGAGTATGCTATGAGGTTTCAGTTACCTTAATAAAGGAGAATCGTTGGTGAAAGTAGTAATGGTTAGACCTTATGCCTTGTGGATTGGCAAGTTATACATGTGAAGGTGCGTTTATTTATGAGTTGAGGTTTTGGACTCAGTAAACCTTAGTACTCATAGGATTATAAGTATGAGTGTGTAGAATATTTCTATGGTCTAACTAATCTCTTCTTTATAAATGTAGTAAATATGGCCTTTTAGGTGAATGGTACCTTGTTACCTTCTTGAGTCAAATAAATTATTTGAAGATGTGAGCAAATAATCTCTCTCATTGTTAAAGAAGAGTATTATGAATTATGCGATGGTACATTAAAAGAAGTGTAGAGCGATGACTTTTAAGTTTATATAAATTGAAAATTTTTGGACCTTATTTGAAAAGAGACTATTAAGTGACTATATTGTTGAAGTCATAGATAAAAAGATGATGTGGCACTAGAAGTATTGATGTGTACAAAGTAGTCAAGTTAAGAAAATAACGAATTAAAGAGTAGGTTGTATAATAAGAAAAGTTGTTAGGTTTAAAATGTTATACTATTTGAGAAACTAAATATTTGTTTAGCATGATTGACATGAGGCAATTGACACAATGGTATTTCTTGAGGTAAAAGGAATTAAGTTGGACATTTGTATTTGAAGGTTGTGAGATGACCATTGACTTGATTTGCTTGCCACTAAAGGGCATTAATGTGATTATGAGTATGGATTAGTTTTCTGCTAATGGTGTTACCTTGAATTACAAGCATAGAGTAGTATTATTACGTATATAGTTGTATCGTGTCTGCTAAGGAACTAAGTGATTTAATGTTGTTGTCTATAATGCAAGTGGAAAGGATCATGGAAAAGGGTTTTTAAGCATATCTTGTATACTTTTCTACCTAGGTTTATGGAGAGGGAAGCATTGATCATTTTGATACAGTGAATAAATTCCTTTAAGACTTTCTTGAAGAAATAACTAGTTTGTGAATAAATTCCTTTAAGCATATCTTTATCGCATGTCACCATATGAGCTAACTGAGTTGTAGAAGCTAATTAAGGGTTTGTGAAGAAAAAGAATGAAAGTTTGTAGATCTGTATCAATTATTTGTAGTTGAATAAAGTTACCATGAAGAATAAGTGCCCTATGCCACAGATAAAAAACTTACTGGGTCAGCTTGTTGGTTCTTTGATATTCTCTAAGATTGATTTGAGGTCAGCTTATCAGTAGCTAAGTCAGAGTATAAGATATTCTTATTATGACTTTTATACTAAATATGGTCATTTTGAGTTATTAGTTATGCCATTTGGATAAATTAATGTCTCATAGTGTTTATGAATTATATGAACAAGATCTTCAAACCTTATTTAGATCAATTTGTAGTGGTACGTATTATTGATATTATGATATATTCAAAGAATGAAAAGGAGCATGCAGAGCATCTTCATATTGTATTACAATTGTTAGGGGTATAAGCTATATGTGAAGTTAAGCAAATGCAAATTTTGGTTAAAGGAAGTGAAATTCTTGCTCCATAAAAAATTCTGCCCTTGGAGCCGATGTCTATAACCCCCTCACCGTAATTACATCCGGATATGAGATTTAAGTGAAATAAAGACCAATAAAATGAAATCAACAATTTATAATCCCTCATTACAAGATGGGGTATTTCCAAAAATCAGTTCAAAACATAATTGCTCGTGGTCTCACATTCACGTGCGGATATAACTACTTGAGAAATCAAATCACATAATAAATATCAGAGTGCGGAAACTAATATCCCGGCAAACCCCGGGTTACTTACATACATATAATGGGTTTAAATTCCCAAAATGGGGATTTCATATCCAAAATCATCATTTATATGACATATACAAATGGTAATCCCAAATCCCAACTAGATAACCAACATACAAAATACAAAATGTCCCTAAAGCCCTAACCACTCCGGGTTGGACGCTTCCCTTTTGAGCCACTTGCCATGTCTGAAAAAGTTAGTCATTTGGAAAGAGTGAGATTCTAAAGAATCCCAGTAGTAACAAATCACTTAAGCAATATATAAACACAAGGCATGTAATGTATCATGTTCACCAACATCATCAGCAACATTATGATCTATGGCTCGCACCACAGACGACAGCGCTCATGGCTATATCACAATGCACTATGCCAGCTTTCACGGTAATCACAATGACAGCTTTTGCTGCAAACACTATGCCTACTCTCACAGTAATCACTATGCCAGCTTTCACTATAATCACAATGCATAAGGTATCTCAAAGCACAACGTATCACAAGGCATAAAACTCCACAAGGCATAAATCAGTAGCAGCACACAATGCATGATAGGCAAACATACAATACATTTACACATAGTATAAGAGAGGAGTCACTACCTGTATCTTTCTTGACAATCTTTGGCACAGTGGGCTCACGTGTCTGACAGATGTCAAATCCTATAACCAAAGTAGGGACAACCGATCAATCTCTTTTCCAAGTTCTTAATTTCATAATACTCTAAGTTGGTTATCATTTAGGACTCTTTAGGCGACTATTAGAGGCCTAAACATATGCCTAAAAGGTTGGAAGAATCTACCCTGAAGACCCCTTTTCGGAAGGCAAAACACATATTTTAGACTGGATCACTTGAGTGACGATTACCTCACTCGAGTGATGAACGACTCATACTCGAGGGAGAATGATTCTCACTCTCGAGTGTTTGACAGTGAGCAACTACAAGGGCCAAAAATTGCTCACATCACTCGAGCATGAAACTTTGCACTCGGGTGATGACTCCAAATATGCTTGAGTCCTTGAAAGTGCAACATAACGAGTGACAACCCGAGAGCACATGCAACCATCAGAGGGACAAGCTCACGCAAGCATACCCTCCAGTGCTCGGGTGAGACGGTCATGCTTGCAAGTGTAAGAGCACACTCTTGAACAATGGCCAGCGAGTGACAACCCGAGAGCAACCCTAACTATGGATTCACACCATCACTCGAGTGATCATCAACCTCACTCGTGAATACAGAAGTGCACTCGAGCCTTATTCATAAAACCGAAGCAAAACTCTAAGCAGAAAAGGGAACACACACACAGCACTCGAGTATGATCTTCCTCTACTCGAGTGTTATGCATCAGAGACCAGAAACACATAAAACAACAAAAAATACCAGATGGTCAAATTCATACCCAATGATTCCCAAACTCTACCAAAAGCTCATACACACTTAGCACTGACTAAGGAACACATTGGTAACCTCTCAAACACCCCCAAAACCTTTTTGACCACAATCATGCACTTAGGTCTCTATGACACAACCAATGTCAAAATTTCATTAAATTCATTTCCCACATTCCAAAGTAAATCCATTACTCAAATATCTTCACAATGAACCAATCCCAACATTAATCACAATGAAATCCATACTTTCAACATTTACACAAACTCCAGGCTAAATTTCCATATTTTCCCAAACTTGTCCAAAAACCACAAACAATATTCAAAATGCACTAAATACCTACCTCTTCACTCTGTCAAACCCAGAATCTTGATTCTCCCACTTTAAATTTCGAATCTACACTCAAATCACCACCTTTTAAGATTTTGAAATCACCAAGTTGAAGCTCTCAATGAGATGCACAACCTTAGAGAAGAGGATTTGAGCATAGGAGGATCATTACTCACCAAGATTCAAGCTTTTCCTTTTCTCTTTCTTGCTTGTGACCAGCAAAAATGGAAGAAGAAGAGAGAGAAAATGAGAAATGAAGCAAATGATAAGGATGATGTGATTTTTCTCTTCCCTTGCCTATATCAACCGAATAGGAGAGAGAGAATGAGAGAAAAAGTGGGCTTTTGTCCTCTTGTGACTTCATCCAATAACTCACATAATGCCACTTGTCACCATCCCCACACTTCTACTAAGAGCTCACATAAACACAAAACATAAGATTCTGATCTATAGCCAAAAGATCTCAACCCTTAATCTCTAAGCACCAATGAATATTCATAACAAATTCATATCATATTTCACCAAAAGTGTTTAATTACATTAATTACAATGAATCTCAAGTCATTAGCCTTAATCACAAATCGGGATATTACACTGTCTGCTGCCGAAAACTTCTTATTGTTTATGGAAAGGGTGAGATTTGGGGGAATATTAGTAGCAAATAATACCAATATGCATGCAGGATAAGTGCTTAATGCATGACATGCTTGCCTTACATAAACTCATTGCTAACACAATTACATATCTACCTACTCAATATTTCAAACAACATACTCATGGCCATAACACAAATAGAAATATAGCTTCAATCATTCATATATGTTTCATATAATCAAGAAAAACAATCACATGCATCAATACATGAGCACAAATATCAAATACATGTGGAGAGGTAAGTTCACTACCTGGATCGACCTTCTCTTGACTTGGTCTAATTTTGTCTATCCAGCTCGAGCTACTGATATATCCTAAAATTCCAAATTTAGGATAAATGAGTTATTACTTATTCATAAATTATTACAAACTAACTTTGTTGGTTATCTAGGCTTAAAACTGCAAAATGACCAAAATACCCTTAGGGACCCGATCTTAGTCCTTTTATACCTAGTCCAACTGTACTGTGACAAAAATCATGACTCGGGCTAATCCTACACAATTTCACATCTAGAATCCATTTTGACCTTATATTGGGCAAATTTAGTGTCAAATTATGAAACTGCCCTTATAGCTCCTAACTTAGGATTTTCAAGGATATTTTGACACTTTACATTCTAGGGATTTTTCTCATTCGCACCCAACATGAACCGTACATAATTTTTCATTCTAAACACAATAAATCATCAAATCTATGAGATTCTAGCCCAAAACCCCCCAAAACAGGTCAAACATAAATCACAAGAAATTAGGAAAATTAGAGTTTCTTGATTCCATTTCATTAATCACCTTCCTTTCACCTTTAGTCACTTGTTTAACCACTTAAACACCTTTTAATCATGATGAATGGAAAATTAGGCAGTACCTCCCCTTAGGGTTCAGCATCCCCAAATCATAAACCAAGCCAAAACAAAGCCAACAATCAACAACAATAACAACAACCTTGAATCAAACAAGATAACAAGGTTTTATGGCTTTACCTTTGATTTCTCTTCTTTCTCTCTCTAGGTCTATCTTGCTCTTACTCTCCCCCAACCAACCATTTAGACAGGTGAACACAGGAGGTTTGTTGAGAACAGAGAAGAGGACTGCATGAGAAAATATAGAGGTGGAACGAAGATAGAGATGTGTCTACTGTGTTAATATGTATGGTTTATGTACTAGTTGTAAACTCTTTGATAGCCTTGTATGGCTACACTATCTGTGTGTGTGTATATATATATATATATGTAAGTGAATGTACTAAGAATGAGTAGAGAAAAAAATAAAGATTACTCTGTTAAATGGAATGGAAAGAATTTAGTAACCAATTGTTGAATTGATTCTTTAGGAATTTGAATTGTCCTGGATGGTATGAGGTACTAGGACATGGTACTAGAATGTATTGAAATATGTATAAGGTTTCTTAAGGTTGCTAGCTGCTAATCTAGTATAGTGAAAGATCTAGATTATAGAATATTCCCTTAGAAAGAATGAACGAATGAGAATTTGTTCCCTGATAGAACCGAGTGATGGATAGAATGAAGAAGGGAATTAAGAAAGAACAGGCTCGATAGTATAAAGGAAAGCAACTCTTGCTCTTATATCTTATATAATGATTCTGCACATATGTGCACACAATCGAATATATTCGTGTTATGAATTTTTGAAGTTAGCCTAGTGAAACTGGCCAGCTTCTATGACAGCGTCCAAAAATGAAAATTCTGGGAATTATCAACTTCAATTGGCTAAAGGCTATATTTTTCCTTAAAACAAGACTTAATAAAGGTCACATAGCCTTTGAAATCACACAGATTAGATCTTTTTCGATGAAGATATGAATTTTCAAAGTTTGTTGAAAATTCTGCCAGCTTTTAGTCTATGTGCGAAATTGGCAAAAATGTATAAGAAAAATAGTCATTTGGCTAGATTTAATCCAAAGCCCATATTTTTCCCTTCCTTCATGATATGGGACATCCAAATAAGGGAAGAAAAAGGGTAAATGAATAATTGTGATAATATGGCAAAGGTTGGAGCATTTGTGGCTAAGTAAATTAAGAGTTTAAAAGTCAAAAGTTGGTATAGAATAATGTATAAGTAAAGAGGTGATATTTTTAAACAATCATCATCCTTTCAAGGGGTGATATATACGTCCAAATAAGGGAAGATAATAGGGAATTAATACTTGGTACACATTTAATCAAAGATGAAGCAATTGTTACCAAGTAATTGAAGTTTTAAAAGTCAAAAAGCAAGGTTTGTAATAAATGGCTATTACACAATCAATTGCAAAGGAATGGATGTAGTTATTTCAAGAGCTTATTTGGTTACTTCAAGAGCTCTATTTATGTCACTTTGGCAAGAGGAAAGAGAAAACAATTATGCCAAGTTAAAAAGAGATAAAGCTTAAGATTTTGGCATGTGATAATTGCATTAAACAATATTAAACCAAAAGCAAGAAGAGAGATATTTTGCCAAACAATTATCCTTTCTCTTCTACATATTTGGTCAAATATTGAGGAAAGAGAAAAGATGATGCCATATGTAATTACTTGGAGCCAAATAATTAAATAATATGTCATAAAGCAAAATCGCATGGTAAATTGGCAATAAAATATAATAAGTCTAAGAGAGATAAAGGGGATATTTTAAAAACTTCTTATCTCTTGCTTGGGCTCTCATTTTCGTTCAGCAATAGAAAAATATATATAGAGAGAGAGAGATAGTTGGATGAAAGAGCAAGAGCAAAAAGAGGCAAGAGAGCTCAAGTACCAAAGATCAAGGTAAGTAAGCTTGATTTCAAGTATTCTACCTCTCTAACCTCATAGAAATTTCTTCTAATATCTTCTTCATCTTGAATACTATGTTTAGCAAGCAAAATCCAGGAGGGAAGAGATAGAGCAAGATGTCGCGTAGAGAGAAAAAGAAGAGAAATTAAAGGTAAAGCCATAAAACCTAGTTATCTTGTTTGATTCAAGGTTGTTGTTGTTGTGGTTGATTATTGGCTTTGTTTTGGCTTGATTTGTGATATGGGGATGCTAAACCCTAAGGGGAGGTGCTGACCAATTTTCCATTAATCATAATTAAAAGGTGTTTAAGTGATTAAACAAGTGATTAAAGGTGAAAGAAAGGAGATTAATGGAATGGAATCAAGAAACTCCCATTTTCCTAATTTATTGTGATTTTCATCCAGACCTATTTTGGGAGTGTTTGGGCTAGAATTTCATAGATTTGATGAGTCCATTGTGTTTAGAATGGAAAATTGTGTAGGGTTCATATTGGGTGCGAAGTGAGAAAAGCCCTAGAATGTAAAGTGTCAAAATACCCTTGAAAATCTTTAGTTAGGGGCTGTAAGGGCAGTTTTGTAATTTTGCACTGAATTTGCCCAATTTGAGGTCAAAAATGGATTCTACATGTGAAATTGTGTAGGATTAGCCCAGGTCTATTTGTGCTATGGCCATGAGTATGTTGTTTGAAACATTGAGCATGCAGATATATCATTGTGTTAGCATGAATTTATATAAGGCAAGCATGTCATGCATTAAGAACTTATCCTGCATGCATATTGGTATTGTTTGCTACTGAGATTCCCCTAAATCTCACCCTTTCCATAAACAATAAAAATTTTTCAGCAGAAGATAGCGGCTTAGAGGCATAATCATAATTACTAGCAATGGAAGGTTCAGATCAGGATAAGAGAAGACATTGTTATCTGAAGACCTTTTTTTTGTTTTAAGATCTATAACTATTATGTACGAACCCTTGTGGGGAACTCCTATATTATAATCAAGCAATATTGTTTCAATAATATCAGTATATTATTTCTATTCCTGTGTGCCCACTAAACTGTGCATTGCTACTCTGGTTAATATCACAATATTATGATGTTTGTAAGATGTGGTCTTACATTTTTTGTATCAGAGCAAGGATTTTAGCCATATAATTGTCTGCTCAAAGTAAATGTGGTGGTTTTGGCAACATGATAGTGTACTGATATGATTGATTATACAGTGATAGAAACAATGAAGTGAATTACTTCGGCTAGTTCACAAGCCCCTGAAAGGAATAGACAAGCCCGAGGAAACAATGGAATACCCAGAAGACAGCACATAATACCATACCAGAGAGAGGATGGTATAAGGATGTCATGAATATCGAGGGATCAAGTTCTGGTAAGGCCAAAGTGTAGGCCTCATTCTGGAACAAAATCATCAGTAGGCTTATCAGTGGCCAGCTGTAGACAAATAAGACAGAGTCAGATCTGGATTCCATTACCAATTCCAGAGCTGGAACAATAGACGTTATGCATGATCTATGATGAATCAGGTGCTTTGGAAGGACGTCCAGAGTATATAACTGGGGTTATCTAAAAGCATGACACCCTTATAGATAAGCATACAATGTACTTGAATGGTTTGCTTCTAGTATAGTTTGATTAAGGTTTACTGAATATGGAGTACCTAGATGAGATCTGGATCTTTACTTTGATGTACTTTTTCTAGATACAACATGTTGGGCCCCGTAGAAAATAGAGCAAGGTTCAATAGACAACTATGTAGGTTTCATGGAACATATCAGAGTATGTGTTCAAATACATGTATCGAAACGATACGCAGTCCACGCACAATATTTAGTTAGCCAGAGATAATTGGAATGACTCTCAAGACAAGGGCATTCTCAGGGTATCAGTGGATAGGAACAGATATGGACGGTATCTACATTTTGACACGTGTATATGAAAGTTAAGCATGCTCAACCTAGGGAAATGCCATAATGGGAGACCCCCTGGGAAGTTGTTGCACATGTTATGCTATGTCATTAAAAAAGACTAAGAACATGTTGTATAGTAGTTCAAAGGCTATATGTAGTTACAAACTTTCCCTAACTACTGTAAACATCTGTGATATGTTATTTTTAGGGTACCTATGTACCCAAAACTTTACTAAATGACAGATATACCCTTGTGTTATGTGGAATTGATCTCTTTCTTGTTTTCATATCGTGAAACATAATGATGATGAGACCAAGAGGTACAAGTGCTAGGAAGGGTCAAAAGTTAGACCTGAGTCAATACAGCAAATATTAGGTATGTTAACAGAACATCAAACAAGGATCAATGATCAAGAATCATAGTAATAAGTTGTGAAAGGTGCGGCTGAACACAAACCGGGCGTAAATCTACAACTTGGGCATGAATTTGACAAAACCAAGGTAAAAAATGGATCCCTTGGGTTAAATTATGTAGGAATAGACTGGGTCATTGAAAAGTACAGTTGGACCGAGTACAAAGGGGCTTAGACAAGGCTCCTAAGGGTAAAACAGTCAAAATGTGATTTTGAGTCAAGATAACCAACACATTGAATGTAGAGTGATTCATGAATGAGTAATAATTCATTTATTGTAAATTTGGAATTTTAGGATATATCAACAGCCGGAGCCAGATAGACAAAATTGGACCAATAGACAAGCAAGGGAAAGGCGGATCAGGTAGTGAACTTACCTCTCCTGCATGTATTTGATATTTGTTCTCGTGTATTGATGTAGGTGATTACTTTGCTTGATTATCTAAAACATATATGAATGATTGAATCTTTGTTTCTATTTATGCTATGGTCATGAGTATGTTGTTAGAAACATTGAGTACGTAGAGATGTCATTGTGTTAGCATGAGTTTGTGTAAGGTAATCATGTCATGCATTATGTGCTTATCTTGTATGCATATTGGTATTGTTTGCTATTGAGATTCCCCCGAATCTCACCCTTTCCATAAATAATAAAAAGTTTTCAGAGGCAGACAAAGGCCCCGAGGGAAGAATTATAATTACTAGCAATAGAAGGTTTCGGACTAGGACAAGAGAAGACATTGGTTGTCTATAGACCTTTTATTGTTTTAGGGTATGTAATTATTATGTACGAACCTCTGTAGGGAACTCCAGTATTATAATCAAGCAATATTGTTTCAATAATATCAGTATATTTATATTATTCATGTATGCCCATTGAACTGCGTATTGCTATTTTGGGTAATATCGCAATATTAAGACTTATGTAAGATGGGATGTTTCTATTGAAAATTACGCCCTAGGGGTCAATTATTATACTTTGAACATTATTATTTAATGAATTTCTCCATTCTGTTATCATATTATTTGCATGTTAACTGTGATAATTGTATCCTTGGATAAATAATAAAGATTGTCTTAAATGTCTCTAGTCAGTCATCTATGCGGTAGCAAAAATGAAGTAAGACCAGTATAACTTTGATACGATATAGAGATACGAATCAAAGTCTTAGGCATTTGTAAGAGTACAAGGTGTTGGACCAACCCATTATGAGAAAACTGAATGGATCAAGTCATAAGCTTATCTCATGTATAAACACGTCATAATGCCCTTTGACCTGAGGTCATCATGGATTTCTACATGAGAGTTGCTAAGCATCGAACTAGTCAAAAGTCACTTTTGAGGTGATAATAAAGGCTACGATCAGGCTTGGTGACTTTTCATGTAGAGGAATAAAAATGATCAAGATGGAATTTATTCCTCACATTAGTAGAGAGATATTATTAGGCCCCTCGATAAATGAGTCTGAGAAATGTATGGTCATACTACGATATAAAGGAGTTTTCATTTCTATTGCCAGACTACTCAGGAATCGAGAATGTAACCACCTTCGTAATTATGATTCGAAATACGTAATTTAAAATGAAATAGAGACCAATAATAATCAAACCTATTTACAATCCCTTCCTTACGGAAGGGTTTTCACAAATATTTTCAAAGATTCTGCCTTACCCTGGTCTCAAATTCCACAACTCGAATATAATTACCCTATGCAGTTACATCACATTTACATATCAGAGTGTACAACAAAATCCCGGCAACCCTCGGGTTTCATACATAAACTAAAGGTTTATAAATTCCCATTAGGGGATTACACCACTGTCTCCAAAACAACATTCATAAGATATATGGTGATCTCCCAACAAAACATGATATCCAACACCAAAATATAAATCTCCCTAAGGAGCCTTATCCGCCCTTGGTCGTCTCCTTTCCCTTGGAGCCACTTGCCCTGTCTGAAGGTTTGTCAATGGAAAGAATGAGATTCAAAGGAATCCCAGTAGTAACAAATCACTCATACCACATGTAATCACAAAGCATGCAAGAAAATCATCAAGCAGCATCACAACATAAAGCACAGCACGGAGGCTGCCACATATGCACATAATCACATAATCTCATCCCCCGTATTCCACCGCCCCGAAGGCACGGTCCTCCCACCGTCAACACCGATGGGCCGTGGGTGAAGGTTTCACAAATAGCCTTTTGGCTTTCACATATAGCCTTACGGCTTTCACATAGTCTCATCCCCCGGATTCCACCGCCCCGAAGGTACGATCCTCCCACCGTCAACACCGATGGGCCGCAGGTGATAAACTCACAAACAATGATCAAACAAACACACCATGTATCACATATAGTATAAGGGAAAAGAGTCACTACCTTGTTCTTTCCTGACGTGCGCCGGCACAGGTTGCTTCTGATTAGGGCAAATGTCGAACCCTATAAACCAAAGTCAAAGACGAAAAGTTATTCTCTATTCCAAATTCTCACATTCAGAACACTTAAAGTTGGTTATCACTTGGACTCTTTAGGTGGCTACTAGAAGTCTAGACATATGCCTAAAGGCTTGGGGAGTACTATCTCAAAGACCACCTTTTAGTGTGCATCGTTAAACGTGCTAACCACTGGGCTCACAACTTGGTCCTACAATTCCAAAATACAATTTAGACACTTCCATAGTGTTTCTGGGGGTTATGTGAGCATATTATGAAAATTTACAAAAATGCCCCTGGGGACCCGGCCCGGCCGTACCCGGTCCGGCTGTACTTTTCCCGAAATTTTGACATGGGCTATTTTGACATATTTTCGCCCAAGGAATCCATTTCCAAACTCGAAATTATCAAATTCAATGTCAAATTACAACATTACCCTTGGCAGCCCCACTTTAAGGGTTTTAGGGGCGTTTTCGTAATTATGCTTTTTCGGCCTTTTTCCGAAAAAGTGACCAACTGTAACCCCACCTAATTTTCGCCCCTGAACTCAATGGAACCATCAAATCATTGAAAATACAACTCTAATACCCATTTCTAGAGCTGGCCGAAATTTATGAGTTCTCCGGGGAAAATCGGGGTTTTACGATTTCGGCTCCGTAAACGCATTCCTTTCTACTCCTAACCACTTTATTAACCATTACATTAGGTTACAACTAACATTAAGACCCAATTTGGGCAGCATAACCCCTAGGCCATAACATTTCCAAACTTTAAAACCAATGGCAATCCGGCGAAATTTCACCGATTAAATTGCCCACAGTAGTCAGAATAAGCAATATACGAAAGTTTGGAAGTTACCTCAAGCTCCCACTAGCTTTTCCTCAAGGTAGCTGAAAACCCTAGCCTTAGAACACCCAAATTTGTGCTCCACAAACCTTGAAGAATATATAAGAATAGCTTAGGAGCGGAGTTATACGCGTTAGGTAAGGATTTACCGAAGAAATCGACTTACCGTACAAGTTCTCTTCTACTTCTCTCTCTAGAATTTCTCACACCTTCTCTCTCTTGTTGCAGCTGAACATCACGGTTTTGGGCTGATGGAGGAGGTGGATGATGATTTAATATAATATAATATTATTTTCTAATTATTTACTAAATTTCCATCAATTTCGGATTTTTACAAAATTCTGGCAGATTTCTGCCCAAACTTTGAAAAATCATAACTAATTCTAGAAAAATGAAAATGAGGTGATCCCAAAGCCAATGGAAATCTATTTAAGTCCTCTTTATTGGAAAAATATGGATCACTGCATTTAATAACCTCAAAAATACAGAATTGCACAAAAGTCCATACTGCTCCAAAACAGATTCCAGTTTCCATCCCAAACTTTGGAAAATCATAACTCTTAGCGCAAAATTTGAAATGACACAAATTATATGTCCATTTTGAAGCTTGGCATGTGAAATTTAATTCTGGAAAATATCAGAATTTTTAGACACCATTTTCCTATTTAAAACGTCCATACAAGTCGACTGCCCTGTACAGAGTTTCAATGGACAGAGTTTCCAACTTTTGCACAATTGTTCCCAATGGTCCCAATTTCACAATAAACACTCTCCCCACATGAATTTTCATAAGGAAGCAATTGGATTCATTAAAACATCCAAGTTCCCATCACACATTCTTCAAAAGTGTTTATTCAACAATAATTACATCCACTTTTGAAGTCATTAGCCCTTAATCACTTTTTGGGATATTACATTTCTCCCCCCGTAAAATAAATTTCGTCCTCGAAATTTGTTACACAACTTGAGCCATAAACTCTGGATAACGTCTTCGCATATCCGCTTCCGCTTCCCAAGTTGCTTCTCTCTGAGTCGTCGTTCTTCTCTATCAATGATCTGTTCTGGCTCTATCGCATATGTGAAGTTGTCTTGTAACTCAACTTCTTCATATTCAACAATGTGAGATGGATCCGGTTGGTACTTCTTCAGTTGGGAAACGTGAAACACATCGTGGAGTCTGCTCAAGTTTGGGGGTAGGGCTACTCGATAAGCAACAGGCCCAATCCTCTCAAGGATTTCAAAAGGACCTATGTACCTTGGGCTCAGCTTCTTTCGCTTGATAGCTCTCCCGATGCCACTGACTGGTGATACTCTCAGAAATATATGATCACCAACCTTAAACTCTAGAGGCCATCTCCTCTTGTCAGCATAACTTTTCTGTCTACTCTGCGCTGCAAGGAGCCTCTTACGAATGATCCGAATCTGTGCTGAAGTTTGATCAACCAAATCTGGCCCATAAAGCTTCCTTTCGGATAATTCATTCCAGCATAAAGGTGATTGACGCCGTCTTCCATACAACGCTTCATACGGAGCCATTTGGATGCTAGTATGATAGCTATTGTTGTAAGCAAACTCAGCCAGTGGAAGGAAACGATCCCAACTTCCTTTAAAGTCGAGAACACAAGCTCGCAACATATCTTCTAGCGTCTGGATTGTCCTTTCTGACTGTCCATCCGTTTGAGGATGATAAGCCGTGCTAAATCTCAATTGAGTACCCAGGGCCTCATGCAACGCCCTCCAGAATCTCGAAGTGAATCAGGGATCTCGGTCAGAAATGATGTTCTTTGGTACACCATGAAGTTTCACGATTTCTAGAATATAAATCTCAGCTAGTTTATCTGGAGAGTAACCAGCATTGATCGGTATGAAATGCGCCGATTTTGTTAACCGGTCTACAATTACCCATATCGCATCATAACTCCTGATTCTGGGCAATCCCACCACAAGGTCCATGGTCACACTTTCCCATTTCCATTCCGGAATCGCAGGACTTTGCAGCAAACCAGGTGGTCTCTGGTGCTTAATTTTTACCTTCTGACAAGTGAGACACCTTGCTACATATTTCGTCACATCACTCTTCAAACCCGGCCACCAATACATAGACTTCAGATTATGGTACATTTTGGTCATACCAGGATGAAGAGTATAATGGCTCTTGTGTGCCTCATCCAAAATTTTTTGTCTCAACTCCGCCTTAAGTGGAACACAGATTCTCTTTTGATAGCGAACCAATCCACTAGGCGATAGATCATAGCCCTTAGCTTCTCCCTGTTCAATCCGAGCTAGGTTGCGCTGTATCCAGCAATCTTGCTTCTGAGCTTCTTCAATTTCAGCTCTCAAGTCACTTTCCCCTTGGGAAACAGTATAGTTGGCACAGTTGATCTGATTCGACAAGTTCAAATCTCGAAAATCTGCTATCAATTTCCCTTCTTGTATCATCATTGCTGCCACAAGCACCGTCTTTCGACTAAGAGCATCCGTGACTACATTTGCTTTACCCGGATGATATTTGATTTCCAGGTTGTAGTCCTTAAGCAACTCCATCCAACGACGCTGTCTCATATTCAACTCTTTCTGATCATACAAATACTTGAGACTTTTGTGGTCGCAGTACAGTTCTACCTTCACACCATACAAATAATGCCACCAAATTTTCAAAGCAAACACAATGGCCGCAAGCTCCAGATCATGGGTGGGATAGTTCATTTCATGAGGTTTGAGCTGTCGAGAGGCATAGGCCACCACACGTCCCTGCTGCATAAGGACACACCCCAATCCCTGCTTACTCGCATCACTATACACAACATAAGTCAAGCTGGGATCAGGTATAATCAACACTGGTGCCGTAGTCAATCTCTCCTTCAGCTCCACAAAGCAATTTTCACATTTCTCATCCCACACAAACGGTTGATCCTTTCTCGTGAGCTTAGTCATTGGCAAAGCAATACGGGAGAAATTTTGAATGAATCTCCGGTAGTAACCAGCAAGACCTAGAAAACTACGTACCTCAACAACAGTTTCTGGCCTCTTCCAGTCCAGTATTGCTTCCACCTTACTGGGATCCACAGAGACCCCTTCTTGCGAGATAACATGGCCTAAGAATTTTACTTCTGGCAGCCAAAACTCACATTTACTCAATTTGGCATAGAGCTGCTTCTCACGCAAGATGTTCAACACAATCCTCAAATGATGCTCATGCTCCTCCATACTCTTGGAGTATATCAAAATATCATCAATAAACACAACAACAAACTGATCTAGATACTGTCGAAAGACACGGTTCATGTAATCCATGAATACCGCAGGTGCATTGGTTAGCCCAAATGGCATCACCAGAAACTCATAATGCCCATACCTAGTTCTAAAAGCAGTTTTCGGAACATCTTCTTCTTTCACACGCAGCTGATGATATCCTGACCTTAGATCAATCTTTGAAAACACACACGAACCAGACAGTTGATCTAAAAGGTCATCGATTCTTGGGAGAGGGCACTTGTTTTTGACAGTAATCTTATTCAATTCTCTGTAATCAATACACAAACGTAGACTCCCATCTTTCTTTTTGACGAATAACACTGGAGCTCCCTAAGGCGACACACTGGGTCTAATGAACCCTTTCTTAAGTAAGTCTTCAATTTGCTTCTTTAATTCCGCCATTTCATTTGGGGCCATACGATATGAGGCCTTTGAAATAGAACCAGCTCCAGGCACAATCTCGATTGGGAATTGAACTTCCCTTTCTGGAGGCAATCCACTAAGGTCATCAGGAAATACCTCATGGAATTCATTTACCACGGGTATACTGCTCAAAGTTTCTCCGGTCTCTCCTTGAATAGAAAAGAACACCATATACCCCTGGCAATCTTTCTCTAAATATTTCTCAGCTTTGGCCGTTGAAAGGAAATTCATACTGCCATTCACATCCTCAACACTTTGAGAAACAGGATACACTATCCTCTTGTTCCCACAATCTAATAGCACATTATTTGCCATCAACCAATTGAAACCCAAAATGACTTCTAATTGATAGAGCGGCAGACAAATCAAATCAACAATGGATTGGTGCCCCTCCACAGTTATGACACAATTTAGGTAGGCTTCGACAGCTATAGCTTTGACACCCATTGGCGTCGACACAACTAAATCAAAGGGCAATTTATGTACATGCATACCCAGGCACTTCACACAATCATAAGCAATGAAAGAGTGACTTGCACCCGAATCAAACAACGCTTGTAACACATTACCATCAAGGAGAATTTTACCTTGAAGAAGATCAGGGGACTTTCGGGATTCCTCATGAGTCATGGCGAATATTCGACCCTGAGTCCTCGGTCGCTGCTCTGCCTGAGGCCGCCGACAATCTCTAGAAAGATGGCCTGGTTGCTTGCAATTAAAGCATATCATTTCTCCCCGACAATTTCTACCGTAGTGTGGCTGGTTGCAATGGCGACATACCCATTCTGTCAAATATTTCTAGGGCTCCTGATCTCTAGGCTGGTAGGGCTTCTTACTAGTACCCCGGGACGAAGAGGATCCCTGGCCCTTCCGCTTCTGGGAAGTATTACCCTTACTGGGTTCACTGCGATTACCAGGAGCTTTGGCAGGATACAATTCCTTCAAATTATTTTCTGTGATTCTACACTCTTCCACCGCCTTGTTAAAGTTGGTGAACAAGTGTGTAGCTAACCTCTTCCTCAGCTCTCGTCGCAGACCACGAATAAGCATGTCTGCACTCAACTCTTCATTATCCGCCTTCTGAAGATAAGAAGAATACCGAGACAAATGGATAAAACGGGACAGATAGTCATCAAAGGTCTCCGTGTCCCCTTGTCTGATGTTTAGAAATTCAGTTTCCTTCTCGAGCCGCACTGATTTGGGAAAGTATTTCTCATTGAATTCTTGTTGAAACAATTCCCAAGTCAACGGTACATTTTTGCTTTTCAACGTTAAGGCGATGTTCCGCCACCAACGATCTGCATCCCCCTCAAGCTTATAAACTGCTAGACTTGGCTTTACCTTGTCCGGGCACCCAAGGACCTCAAATATCTTTTCTAGCCTGTTCAACCAATCTTCAGCTGCTTGGGGATCAAACCTCCCTCTGAACGCCGGAGGCAAGTGCTTACAGAATCTTGAAACCCAAAATTGCAGATCTCTTTCCTCTCTAATTGGAACTCCATATGATTCTTGGTTTGGTCCAGCATGAGGAGGTGATTCGAGTGGTCGTACCGACCCTTCCGCAGTTTCTTCCTTGTGAGTCCCCTCCTGGGTCTCCTCTTGTGTGAACGGACCCTGACCCTCATTTCTTTTAGCCTTTTCTTCTTTGAGCTCCTCTCTCAGCTCAGCAATCATGTCCCTCTGATCTTTAATCAGACCCATCAATTCTTGCATCGGGTCTGGTGGATTATCATTGACCACCTCCACCTCAGGGTCTACTTGCTGAGTATTGGGGCGTCCTCTAGTTTTCTTCATTCTATAAATAACTTACCCCATTAATATAGCAGAAATAGTATGCACATATATTCACAAGTCTTGTATATATCCATATCAATAGAACGTACATGTGCATACACAACAATTATTCATAAATGATCTTCTATCCCTAAAGCCAACTAAGGGATCTATCCTAGCAACTCTACCCTTGCCAGGAACTACAGCTCTGATACCAAAAATGTAACCCCCTTCGTAATTATGATTCGAAATACGTAATTTAAAATGAAATAGAGACCAATAATAATCAAACCTATTTACAATCCCTTCCTTACGGAAGGGTTTTCACAAATATTTTCAAAGATTCTGCCTTACCCTGGTCTCAAATTCCACAACTCGAATATAATTACCCTATGCAGTTACATCACATTTACATATCAGAGTGTACAACAAAATCCCGGTAACCCTCGGGTTTCATACATAAACTAAAGGTTTATAAATTCCCATTAGGGGATTACACCACTGTCTCCAAAACAACATTCATAAGATATATGGTGATCTCCCAACAAAACATGATATCCAACACCAAAATATAAATCTCCCTAAGGAGCCTTATCCGCCCTTGGTCGTCTCCTTTCCCTTGGAGCCACTTGCCCTGTCTGAATGTTTGTCAATGGAAAGAATGAGATTCAAAGGAATCCCAGTAGTAACAAATCACTCATACCACATGTAATCACAAAGCATGCAAGAAAATCATCAAGCAGCATCACAACATAAAGCACATCACGCAGGCTGCCACATATGCACATAATCACATAATCTCATCCCCCGTATTCCACCGCCCCGAAGGCATGGTCCTCCCACCGTCAACACCGATGGGCCGTGGGTGAAGGTTTCACAAATAGCCTTTTGGCTTTCACATATAGCCTTACGGCTTTCACATAGTCTCATCCCCCGGATTCCACCGCCCCGAAGGTACGATCCTCCCACCGTCAACACCGATGGGCCGCAGGTGATAGACTCACAAACAATGATCAAACAAACATACCATGTATCACATATAGTATAAGGGAAAAGAGTCACTACCTTGTTCTTTCCTGACGTGCGCCGGCACAGGTTGCTTACGATTAGGGCAAATGTCGAACCCTATAAACCAAAGTCAAAGACGAAAAGTTATTCTCTATTCCAAATTCTCACATTCAGAACACTTAAAGTTGGTTATCACTTAGACTCTTTAGGTGGCTACTAGAAGTCTAGACATATGCCTAAAGGCTTGAGGAGTACTATCTCAAAGACTAACTTTTAGTGTGCATCATTAAACGTGCTAACCACTGGGCTCACAACTTGGTCCTACAATTCCAAAATACAATTTAGACACTTCCATAGTGTTTCTGGGGGTTATGTGAGCATATTATGAAAATTTACAAAAATGCCCCTGGGACCCGGCCCGGCCGTACCCGGTCCGGCTGTACTTTTCCCGAAATTTTGACATGGGCTATTTTGACATATTTTCGCCCAAGGAATCCATTTCCAAAATCGAAATTATCAAATTCAATGTCAAATTACAACATTACCCTTGGCAGCCCCACTTTAAGGGTTTTAGGGGCGTTTTCGTAATTATGCTTTTTTGGCCTTTTCCGAAAAATTGACCAACTGTAACCCCACCTAATTTTCGCCCCTGAACTCAATGGAACCATCAAATCATTGAAAATACAACTCTAATACCCATTTCTAGAGCTGGCCGAAATTTATGAGTTCTCCGGGGAAAATCGGGGTTTTACGATTTCGGCTCCGTAAACGCGTTCCTTTCTACTCCTAACCACTTTATTAACCATTACATTAGGTTACAACTAACATTAAGACCCAATTTGGGCAGCATAACCCCTAGGCCATAACATTTCCAAACTTTAAAACCAATGGCAATCCGGCGAAATTTCACCGATTAAATTGCCCACAGTAGTCAGAATAAGCAATATACGAAAGTTTGGAAGTTACCTCAAGCTCCCACTAGCTTTTCCTCAAGGTAGCTGAAAACCCTAGCCTTAGAACACCCAAATTTGTGCTCCACAAACCTTGAAGAATATATAAGAATAGCTTAGGAGCGGAGTTATACGCGTTAGGTAAGGATTTACCGAAGAAATCGACTTACCGTACAAGTTCTCTTCTACTTCTCTCTCTAGAATTTCTCACACCTTCTCTCTCTTGTTGCAGCTGAACATCACGGTTTTGGGCTGATGGAGGAGGTGGATGATGATTTAATATAATATAATATTATTTTCTAATTATTTACTAAATTTCCATCAATTTCGGATTTTTACAAAATTCTGGCAGATTTCTGTCCAAACTTTGAAAAATCATAACTAATTCTAGAAAAATGAAAATGAGGTGATCCCAAAGCCAATGGAAATCTATTTAAGTCCTCTTTATTGGAAAAATATGGATCACTGCATTTAATAACCTCAAAAATACATAATTGCACAAAAGTCCATACTGCTCCAAAACAGATTCCAGTTTCCATCCCAAACTTTGGAAAATCATAACTCTTAGCTCAAAATTTGAAATGACACAAATTATATGTCCATTTTGAAGCTTGGCATGTGAAATTTAATTCTGGAAAATATCAGAATTTTTAGACACCATTTTCCTATTTAAAACGTCCATACAAGTCAACTGCCCTGTACAGAGTTTCAATGGACAGAGTTTCCAACTTTTGCACAATTGTTCCCAATGGTTCCAATTTCACAATAAACACTCTCCCCACACGAATTTTCATAAGGAAGCAATTGGATTCATTAAAACATCCAAATTCCCATCACACATTCTTCAAAAGTGTTTATTCAACAATAATTACATCCACTTTTGAAGTCATTAGCCCTTAATCACTTTTTGGGATATTACAGAGAAAGCAATGGTCAGGAATAGGAGGATGACATTATCCATGCCTCGTCCTTGACCAAAATATTGTATGACAAAAAGAGACGTGACATGGTTGTATGACAGGTTTCATCATTTAGTGATCCTCATATGAATTGGGTAGTCGTAATGTCTTGCTAGAGGCCGCTTGCGACTTGTGGGTTAGTACAGTTATTGGCCCATTACCAACTTTATATGGGCCTACAAGGTCGTACACAAGAATAGCCAAACACTAGCTATAATGTCTAGGTTCATTAAATCTAAGATGTATCTAAGATTCAATGAATACAATGTTTAATCTAGGGTGGATGAATTTTATATATATATATATATATATTTATATTATATAAAATACATGAAAAGAAAATTAATAATATTATATATACATATGTATTTTTGAAATACATATATGTATATATATACATATTTATATACATGTGTATATATATACGTATATATATACATGTGTATATATATTATGATATTATTATATTTTGTTATTTTTAAATTTAATTTTATTAAGATAAATTAAATTTAATGACTAACATGATAGAGATATAGTATATCAGATTTAATTTATGAAGATAGAGTAAATCTATTGGCTCTTTATTTGGATTAAATAAATATGTTAAATTAAAACTGTTGGACAGATTTAACTTAAATTGAATTTATTTAATTAGCTTATCAATATAATTAAGGGTTAATTAATTTTAAAATTAATGAAGTTAATTTTGAAATTCGAATATAGCCCTCATAGGTTATAAGAATGATGGATCAGAAAAAACTCAGACACGGATGAGAAACTGTGGAGCCGCAAGGAAACCCTAGAGAGGTAGGAGACATTAGAAGTGCTAGCACGCAGTCAGAGTTGGGGTCGTATTTGTGTGGATACCAGTAGAAGGAGTTGATTAGAGGTGTTGGTTCCTAGAGATCAAAAATCCTAAATTGAGAAAGGTACGAGTCTTTCTAACACTGTTTAAACGCCATTGATAGATCCGTAATTGGGATTGGCGAAATTTCAAACTTTTGTTATGCCTGCAAATTCTAACACTTACAAAACAAGCTAATGATCCTCAATCATCTTTGTGAGTGGGAGTTTAGAATGGCTCATAAAGAGACATAAATAAAAAGAAAGAAAGGAAATGCAAGTAACTCTAGTGAAAAAGGAGTAACAAAGAAAAATGTTTAAGGTTATTTGAGGAGAGGATGCCTTTAGTGTAAGAAATCATGTAAAGAAAGAATGGAAGAAAGCAATAGAAAGGAAAATGGATTCTCTGTGTTTGAATTTAGTTTGAGAATTAGTTAATCTATTGCCAAGTTAAATGGCTATTGGGAACTAGTAAGTTCTCAAGTTTAAAAGAAAAGTAGGTGGATCAATTGGCATACACAAGACTCATGTGGCTACAAAGGAGTATGCATAAAAGGAAGGCATTTTTATCACTTGTTGTGCATTTAGATTAGACTTAATTTGACAATAGTTAACTATTTGAAAGATGTAAAGCCTTCACTTTGAGTGGTGATTTGGATGAAGTAATCTATATACAGTGACTATTAGATTTCATTAAAAGTGGTGATTGAAGTTTCACATAGTGGTGACTTCACATATTTTTACAGAGGTCCTTTTATGGATTAAATCAATAATTCAGATAGTGATGCTCAAGGGTTTACAAGAGCGATAGCCTGGTTTTCAAATGGTTACAGAGAACCATTATCAAATAGTTTATCGTATTTATCTTTTTAAGTGGATAATAGTTTGGCTAGAGACATTTTGAGTTTGGAAGTACCTATAAAAGAATGGTGAGAATAAATTTTAGAAAAATAAGTATATAGGTGAAGCAGTTGGATTTGAGGTAAAAGTGAGATAGCTTAAAAAGAATATTTTCTTTTACAAGAAAATTATATTAAGAAGATTCTTAAGTGTTTCAATATGTGATTACAATCCCATGGATAACCCCATTGACTTTAGAAGTGAGTTTGAGTCTTGATAGGTTTCTCTAACTGAACCAACTAGGAAAAAATTGAAAAGAATTTTTACACAAGCATTGTTGGGAGTGTGATGTATGCAGTAAAATGTACAAGATCAGATATCTGTTCATGGTAGGACTTGTAAGAAGGTAATAGTCCAACCATTGTGAAAGACATTATATGGTTTTCATAAAGGGGCCTTAAGATACTTGTAGGGTATATTGATTATGTATTTTCAAAATATGTACTATGGTAGTATGAGTAACTATGTGGTTGATAATGTTCATAGAACATGTTTGATTTAATAGTGAAAATTCAAAGGCACTACCTAACAAAAGACCTTAAGCATCATAGTAGGACTAAAAGAAAAGGTATAATAACTATATGAGAGATATTATAGCATATAAAATTGTTATTAAACAATGCATTCCTATGCAAAGTCCCCAACCTAAGCCTATGGCCAAGGACATAAACAAGAAGCATGTTAAGTCCTTTGGCATGGATATGGTATGAAGTAATAGATACTTCATTATGGTTTTAAATGTGTGTAAGTACACAATGTCTAGTATGATGTATAAAGCTTTCTCACACAAGCAATTGTCTTTGACACTCAAAAATAATATGCAAAGATGAGACAATTGTGTTCACTAGCAAAGCAGCAAGAGTACTAATAGGGTAGAAAAGAAAAGAAAAACTATATGTTGCCTCGAGTTAAAGTATAGTAAGTCAAGATGAGATCCAGGATTATAAATATAGATTGAATCATGGAAACCTATGTTCATGATACCTGTAGCCAGAAAATAAATTCTTTAAAATTGATGTATGTAGTATGAGTGGAGTTGAAGAATTTAGGTTTAGATATTGGGAATATCTAGACTTAGGTCTGTACAATGTTGATTATAAAATCAAAATGACATATGCTCTTAAAGTGGTGCGAACCTACTAGGGAAGATCCCACAAATTCATAACCAATCTGAAATATACACACCCCAAGAAAGCTAAACATAGATCAACGATCCACTTGAACCCTTGAACATAAAAGAACTAGGACCCGAAGTATTGGAAAACGCCATAAGGTTGATCAAGCCTTGATAAGTTTGTTAGATTGAAAAAGAACCGTAGAGAGAATTCACTCTCAAGAAATAAAGTATAAAAGTGCAACTTTCATTTATCATTCAAATATGAAGTGTGTCATATAAATGAAGAAGCACCAAGTATTGATAGGGAAATATGACCTAGTTGCAATAATAGCATCTTTGAACATAGCAAATACAAAGTCTAATACCATGTGCTAGGATACCTAAAAGTCCAATACAATGACCCAAAAGTCTAATACAATCACCCAAAAGTCTAATACAATCTTCTAGAAAATGCAAAAGTCTAAAACAATATGCTAGATATCCTAAAATTCAAATCTACCAAATGATTTTCGCACAAATAAATCCAAGAAAATGTAGTTAGCAATTAAGGCTCTTAATATACTTGATTAGGCCTAAATGAGTCCTTTTATATGTAGTATTATGTCCAAGCTCTTTAATTTCAACTCTACAAGCCCAAAACTTGATCAATTTCTCCATTTACAGCCCATATGAAGCTGGTGACGTTTTTAGCATGTTTGTCCAGCTTTGATCCAATTGCTACTTGCTACGTCCAAGTATCTTGCACAAGCCTATTTAATGCTTCCTTAATTTGTTTGGCTCTTGCTCTTGTGATTGGTCCACTTGGAATTTGTAAAGGATCACTTGAATTTGAAGGCACAACTTACTGGATCGCATCATTCCCTCTCTCTTAAAAAAGATTCGTCCTCAAATCTTCACCTACATGAAAAGGAGATAAATCAGCGACATTAAAATTAGCACTAACAGAATACTCACTAGGCAAATCAATCTTGTAAGCATTATCATTTATTCTTTCAAGCACTTGAAATGGACCATCTCCTCTTGGAGCTAATTTTGATTTTCTTTGAGCTAGAAATCTTTTTTTTTCTCATATGCACTCACACCCAATCTCTAGGTTCAAAAAGAACACGCCTTCTTCCTTTGTTGGCCTTGGAAGCATAATGTTCATTTTCCTTTTCAATTTGCTGTTTCACACGCTAATGAAGTTACTGCACTATTTTAGCTTTCTTGTTCCCATCAAAACTTGCTCTCTCATCAATAGGTAATGGTAATAAATCCAAAAGAGATAATGGATTAAAACCATATACTATTTCAAAAGGAGAATAATCAGTAGATGAATACATACTTCTGTTATTGCAAATTCAATGAATGACAAACAATCTTCCTAATTTTTTTAAGTTCTTTTGAATCACAATTCTAAGTAATTGAGACAAGGTTCTGTTAACAAATTCAGTTTGTCCATCAGTTTGTGGATAACAACCAGTAGAAAATAACAATTTAGTACCAAACTTTTACCACAAAACTCTCCAAAAATGACTCAAGAATTTGGTATCCCTATCAGAAAAAATACTTTTAGGGATGCCATGAAGCCTCACAATCTCTTTAAAGAACATATCAGCAATGTATGTGATGTTAGATTCCAAGTTTTGATGATAACAAAAGATCATTGTGTGTTATAGTAAGAAATTCATACATTGCAATGGTTAAAAATATTACCAAATGTATTTCAAAAAGTTTAGAAGTGTTTCCTATCAGTTTAACTGATGTACTCGAGTGAAGGAGCCAACGGTCGAGCATTAAGCTATTTTGCTCTCGAGCACAAGAGAGTGTTGAGCAGAAAGTGTTTGAAAGAAGCAAACTCTAGCTAAAAATACCAGGACAACTCGAGTGATGGATACAACTCTTGAGTGATGATGAGATATGTACTCGAGCATGAAGGCACACTTGTGGATGTGTTTAACCAAGAGCAAAGTCAGAGACAAGATATCAACACTCCACTCGAGTACAGACTCTGTACTCGAGTGATGGCCTCATGTGCACCCGAGTCCTTGCAAGTGTGACACAGAGAGTGTTTACCTTAGAGCAATATAACCTCATCATCTAAACTGCACTTGAGTCCAAGAGAGTGAGAGACAGGAAGTGTTTGCCTGAGAGTTAACCAGTGCATGGAAAAGAAAGTATTCTTGAGTAAAGAATACCATACCCGAGTGATACATCAGCACCTGCGAGTATGAAATTCAACTCTCTCCATTCTGATGCTAGTGTTGAAGCAAAAGAGTATCTTATAGAAGAATATTCTATTTACTAGAGTGAGAGTAAGTATGCTTAAGTAAGGACCCACATCACCTGCAAGCACAAAATCACACTCTTGATAAAATGGGATGATAGTGTTGTCTAGAGATGTGGCACATATTGTAAAATACAAGGGCACTCGAGTGAGAGGAGTTATACTCGAGTGAGGACCCACATCACTCGCAAGTGTGAAAATGTACTCTCTCAAAACCATGTGGAAGTGTAACACAAAAACTAAAGCAAAAGTGCATATATGAAGATTCACTCGAGTGAGGCCTAGTGCACTGAGTGATCCTCTGTCAAAAGCCCAAACATCACTGACTCACAGCGATCAATCCAAATATGGTTTAATATTAATTAATCACTCTATTTACACCTGTTATTATTATTTAACATCATTTAACATATATTACAAGTGTGATATAGGTGGTTGATTGTTTGAATTAGAAAATCATAGAGGAAGTCAAACAACGGCAGACAAAATCATTACTACCAACCAAGTACGTACCTACCACGCTCAAAGATTTCAAACGTACGCAGTTGTTCCACAGTAAAATGCTCCGCTCTGCAATGATTATTATTCAACGGGCAAAATCATCTGGCTATAAATGTAGAGCTTTAGAGACCATCAAAAGTAAAAAAGTGCAAGAATTCAGACAAGCAAATTCATAAATCTCTGTTATTCACATTTTCTCTGTATTCTTATTATACTTTAGTGTTTATCATATTTGCTCTATAAGAGAGTCTGTACACACTTCATATTCTTTTTTTCATTTGATCTCAAGGTACTGGGACCTTGAAAGGGTAGATATCCTTACGAGAGAAGCGGTTGAGAGAATTCCTAGTAGGACTTTTTGCTCATAAGACTTACAAGATACAAGCAGTAGAGAACGTTGCTACTCATAAAACTTACAGTGGTGTAAGTAGGAGAGAACATTGCTGCTCATATGACTTGTATACTTAAGCTATAGAGAAAGGTCATAGGTTTTTTTTTTGTACGTAAGACTTGTAGTAAGGGGGAAAGAAATTTCTCAGTGTTAGAATATTTCTGCTCATAGTCCATTCAAGGATTATTGTTGTTTTATGGCATTCTGAGAGTCCATTGAATCTTGGAAGTATAGTGAAAATCTCAGTAGGTCTTGATCTCTGAGGACTGGACGTAGGCCTGATTTTTGGGCTGAACCAGTATAACTCTGTGTGTGTTAATCTTCTAAACTCTACTCTATTTATAGTTAAATTCATATCACTGCATCAACCGAAACATTTATCACATCACCCAGTTTACCCCCCTCTTGGGTGAAACTTACCTCTTTCATTTGGTATCAGAGCAAGGTCTTCTCCGAAGAGCCTATACTACTACAAAAAAGTAGTGTAATAGTGCTTATTTTATAAAATACTTTGGCGTTTAAGAAACGCCAAAGCTTTCGACACCATTAAAAATTCCTGTGGTGCTTTTCAATTTATAGAAATGCCATCGTTACTTTATTAAATTAAATAAATATATTAATTATATGTAGCATTTTGGGAGGAAATGCCAAAGGAGGGGTACCCCTCCTTTGGCATTTATTGGTTAAACGCCAAAGGAGGGGCATGTCCCTCCTTTGGCTTTTAAAGGAAAAACGCCAAAGGAAGGGACACCCTCCTTTTCCGTTTATAGGTTAAACGCCAAAGGAGGGGCGTGGCCCTCCTTTGGCGTTTCAAGGAAAAATGCCAAAGGAGGGGTGTCCCCTCCTTTGGCGTTTTTCCTTCAAACGCTAAAGTAGGATATTTAATTTTTTTTAATAATTTTTTAAAATATTTTTTTCCTATACAGTGTAATACCTGATGACCATATATAGTAGTAAGCAAATAACCATATATTTCGTCTAATAGGCAAATATTACAATACAAAACGATGATGGTTCAAATAACTACAATGAATAATTATAATGTTTAACAACTACAAAATATATTGTATTAACAATGATTATATAGTGTACAACTAATTTTATAAATGATTAAACAAAATAAGAATAGGCAAGAAAGAAGATACATGCCTAAATTAACTAATTGCTTAACCATATATTCACACCATTTTTCAATGATTTCATCCATTTGATGGTTAGACAGCTCAGCACAACGTACATCTTCATAATACTACATAAACAATCATGTATACAAAGAATGAAAATCACTAAATTTAGACACTTTGTCAATTAAAATTAAAACACAATATCAATTGCAACTAAAGGGAACTTACTTTCACAGGAATTACAAGGTGGTGATGAGTAGTTATATCTTTCATAAATTTCATAACATAATAACCACAATCATTATCATTCGGCTGGAATGGACACTGCAACAATACAATGAAATAGTTATGTCAATTTTTGAATAAATTTTTTTACTAACAAGAATGGAGTAAATTCATATATAAGTACCATAATCTTCCTCCACGCATAGCTATTGGCCGGGTCATAGCGTCTAGAGTAGGTCAATCCAGCTTTTCCTCTATATGCGGTTAATGCACTAATAAAACAAAGAAGTTCCTGATTAATTTTGGTTATTCAATAATCACACATGAAATGATTTACTACACATACACCCATACACTTACTTATTGAAGATAATCAGCATATCAGGGCAATTCTCTGGATAAGCAGTTGCTATAGGATCTAGATAGTAAATGCGAGGGCTTTCTGTTACTGCTGGATAGACAACAATTAATATCCAATATTCCCTAAAAACACATTTTGAAAATTTTATTTGGACAATAATTTCATGGTAAAAGTGAAAAAATAAAAAACATACATTCAAATATTGTCACAAATCACTTACCTTACATTGTATGGCACAAGAAAGAGCTTGTTAGGGGTTGCTCTAAGCATAAAGTAGTCTCTAAGTTTGTTAGACTATTCTTCCAAATCTCTCCCCCTATGCTGGTCAAAGAGGTGTGGGCTTACAAAGACAAATCTCTGCATCCTATCCGTGCCTACTATCTCATTGTGGTACAAATGCCTTTATATCAAACAAACAATGTCATTTCCACAAAAAAAAAATTAATGATGAATAATAATAACAATGATAGATGAATACCTGATCCATAAGTTGATAGCTGTTCCACCTATCCTTCCACGAGTAAGCACATCATTCAGCACAGCACCATCGACATGACCAATTACACCTTCTGCATTATAGATGTCGATATGAAAATGTATTTCCTAACCTCCTTGGAGGATCAATTGTTGTACCATTGATGCCAACTATTGGCGATACGAGACCATTGGTTTGTTGTTTCATTTGCTAGTAGAAGGTTGGGACTTCTGTTGGGTTGCTGAACAATGTGAGTTCTTCCTATGGCCTTCAATTCTCTTTCCTTTATGACTAGTAGCAACCTACAAAAATCATTAAAATTTAATCATGTAGTTTTTTTAGATAGAAGTGCATATAGAATAAGTAGAAGGAATTGTAAATTAAACTACCTTTTGATATGGCTCAATCAGACCTATTGGCCATGCAACATAACCACCAACAACATCTTTTACCATTGTCTGTTCATCTAGAGAAGGGATTGGTAGGAGGGCATTTGCATCTCTACATACGTCAACCTTGACTCTAAGTGTGTTCTCAGGCAATGGTAAACCATGAAGGATATCAGTGTCGGTGTTGTAGACAACTCCTACAGCAACTGCATGCTTGAAAGATTCATCGACGTTCAGCTTGCACGCCGATTCGCCCTATGAAAGATGGAGTCAATATTAAGGTACACTAATTTAAAACATAACAAAAAGTTAACTAGAGAAGAAATTAATTACAAAAGGAATTGGGACTTTAGGTGTGGAGGGGCAACTATCATTCTTCACACTTGTGCTATCACACATTAGGCTTGGTGCTGGCCGAGAAAGCAGTAAAGTGTCAGTTTGAGCCTTCAATAATGTATTTTTCTCTTGCATCAATCGCATATGATTGTTAAATTGTTCTATTTAGTGTTGGTAGACACTCATCTGCTCATCTACTTGATGCTTGTAGCCACTCATCTGCTGTTCCAGTTGCTGCTTGTAGTCACAAATCTGCTCCTGTAGTTGCATAAAGTCATTTTTGTTGGGTCGTTTTTCACATCCAAAGTATGATGTTTGGGTGACTGCAAAACCAGTACCACGAAGACGACCATCATACTCAGGAGCTCCAAGAGCTCTGCTGAGCAAATCGTCACGACCAACATAATTCATCAACTCTGTTGGTCCTGCGTCATTTTTTGCTATCACAAAAACAATTGCAATAATATAAGTTATTATAAAATAGAATCATTTAATCAAAGCAAAATATTTATGAATAATCCACCACTTACACAATATTCTGCAACTTCTCTGGCTTGTTCGCTGGGAATTTCTCCTTTTTTATTAGTGACGCCGGCCGGCCACAAATTATGACGTGGCATGTGTGTGACATCAGAATGTGATTGTTTGATCTTTATTACAAAGTTAGTTGTAGTTAAAAATTAGTCATCTAAATTATATTCATATGAAATGATTATAAGTTCTTACCAATTGTTGCTCCAACTTTGCATACGATAGTGGTCCTTTTAAGTACTGGTATGCCATGTTGCTTGCGCTTTCACGATTTCTATCACTTCGTTCCTTTTTAAATGCAAATAATTTCAATAAATATTAATTTCAATTACATTGCAAGTAGTTTGTAAGGGCTAATATTGTATTACCAGAAACTCCGTGGTAGTATGTGTGCTCAAAAACTCATCCCACTGCTCTTGTGTTATTATTCCATCGTACAATTGTGGTGGCGTATGAATGATATTGCCATCTGTGTCCCGCGAGTAGAATTTGATAAGATTGGAATGAAAACATCTCAAAAGTTTGCCACATTTTGCGAGCACGAATTTGTCTTTGTCGTCATCGATAATGAAGATATACTGTAACAAAAAAAACCACACATGCTTTGTTAGATTGTAATTCATGCAACAAAACAACCAGAATAATAAAGTAAATAATGTTTACCTTAACTGAACTCAGAAGTATATCAGAATAGTCCTTCTTTGCCCGTCTCCAATCTAAAATTGTAATGGGGACTCTTTCTTTGACAAAATTCCCAATATAATTAATAAAGTTGCTAGCATTTTCACCAATTGGGTTTCCCTTGTCATTCCACTCAAGCTCTAACATAATGGCCTTGCTCCTTAGTTTGATCAGTTTATGCATCACAGTCCTACCTCGGACTACAGTGGCTTCAAAGGCCGCTTGCTCAATGTGAAGATCAACTGCATCTTCATTGTGGGCTTCAAAGGCTTCTTGATCATTGTGGGGATCCATTTTCCTACAAGTTAAATAAACAAGACAAAAATATCAGTGCATATTGACAATCATAGTAATAAAAGTAAATTAAGTTAGAATATATGAATACATGTAATAAAACATACATACTAAAAAATCAAGACACTCATTTTCATCTTTTTCTCTTTCTTGTTTGATTTAAAAACCATGTCCCCTCTTTATGATCATGTCTCATATATAAATGTTCGTCTTCATCTTCTTCTTCATTTATATCAATATATCATGACCACAACATCTCAAAGGAAAGAGTTTCCTCAGGAATATTCAAATATTCATTACTTTCAGTACCAACTTGTAATACCCCAAATTTTAAGACTTGAGGCTAGAGAATAAGCCTAAGATTAGTGGACTGCTAAGCCCTGGTTTAGCAGGATCCCAAATTGTGATTAAGGGTTAATGACTAAAAAAAGTAGATGTCATTAGTGATAAATGGACCCTTTTGGAGACTAAGATATGATTTGGCACTCGAATGTGATTCGTAAGTGCTGTGAGCAATGCCGAAACCCTATATTTAAATTCAATTATGGATTAACCTCTAAATTGACTTAAAATAGAGGGAAGGCGCATATTGTGGCTAAATGAAAAGATGTGAAGTGTTGATGGTGATTCAAGAGGAATTACCATAATCAGGGGCAAAATGGTAAAGTTACCGGCCAATTGGTCAGTTACCGAAGAGAAAAATCATTGGTAACTTCAAGATCAATGGTTAGGATTGATTTGTGTAATAGATCAAAGGGTGGAATCATGTGTGCATGTGCCTATGTGAGCTCATAGAGGATGTTGCAAGATGTTGACATGTGGCACTTTTTGGACCCTTGGATCAAGTCAAATGTTCAAAGTTTGCTTTTTCCTCTTCCCTCTTTCTTTTAGGTCAGTTTTAGTGGCCAAAAACTGACTTGCTTCATCATCTCATCATCTCTCATCTCTCTCTTGTCCTCCATGAACGTCCAAGCTAAGGGAAGAAAGAGAAAGAATCAAGGTGAGATTTAGCTTGTTTGTTGGCCTCTAATGCTCTAATCACCTTCTATAAAGTTGTTCATAGTGATGAGAGCTTCATCTCTATGGTTTTAGATTTGTGAGAGGAGGTGTTTTATGGCTTGAGGAAAATTGGAAAGATGGAGAATCAAAGAATTGGTTTGGGAAAGAGGAAGAGGTGAGTGTTTTAACCTTTTGATCTACGTTTTGTGATTTGTGGATAAGTTTAGTGAATTTCGAATTTTGCCATAATTTTATTGTGATTTTGGATTGGATGAAATAGGTTGAGTTTATGTTGAAAAGGGTGCCATGTTGTGGTATTTGGTCATTGGGAGTTATAGCTGTCCAAAGTGTGTGGTCGAAAATGGATTATGTTTTGGGACAGTCTTGAGTTTTTGGGAAATCTGAACTTTTGTGGTGATTTCTAGTTATGGCCAATATTTTTTCTTGAAAGAGGACTTAAATAGCTTTCATTTGGCTTTGGAATCACCTTATTTTGATTTTTCCTAAATTAGTTATGATTTTTGGAAGTTTAGCCAGAAACTGGATTTTCTTGGGCCGCAGCCCATGGATTCTGGGCCGCAGCCCAAATGTTTCTGAGCGTCTCTGGACAGCTTTGGGCCGTAGCCCATGGATTTTGGGCCGCAACCCAAATGTTTCTGAGCAGTTTTGGGCCGCAGCCTGAGGATTGTGGGCCGCGGCCCACCCCCAAAAATCAGTGTTTTGGACTTTTAAAAGGTGATCTTTGGTCAAGTGTTTCCCAAGCCTTTAGGCATATGTTTGGGCTTTAATTGGCCACCTAAAGGTGTTAAATGGTAACCAACTTTAAGTGATATGAAAGTAAGGTTTTGGAATAGAGAATAACCCTATGTCCTTGCGTTGATTATAGGGTTGATATTCGCCCTGGTTGTGGTTTGGTGTTCGCCCTGATTACGAGTAAGCGGAGCTGGAGCATACGTGGAAAGAGGGTAGGGAACTTACCTCTTTTGCATGCTTTGATATTGTGTTAATGTGTTGATGCATGTTATTGCTTTGCTTGATTATGTGGAACATATGTGATGTTTGAAGCTCTGTTTCTATTTATGCTATGGCCATGAGTGTGAATTTTGAAACATTGAGCATGCAGATGTGTCATGGTATGGACATGTGATATGTAATGCAAGCATGTCATGCATTATACACTTATCATACATGCATTTTGGTATTTGTTTCCTACTGAGATTCTCTCGAATCTCACCCTCCCCTATCAACCATTTCAGACAGGGTAGGTGGATCGAGGATGGAGCAAGCAGTCAAGGGCGGCTAGGGCTCCCATTGGAGTTTGGTTGCGATAGTTGGTTATCATAAATGGGATTATTTGTATTCGTATTTGGATAAAGGTTATATACATATTATGGAATGCATAATTGAATATATGTTTGGATGAGAATATTTGATTATGTATTTGGAATGAGTTATTGGATATTTATATATGTATTTAAGAGGATTTGTGTAATCCCCATTTGAGGAGTTGTATGGGCTAATATACCCTATGATTGTTTAGCGAAGTTATGAAACCCGAGGGTTATCGGGATGATTATATTGTGCACTTTGATAGTGGTATAAATGTGATTTATCTTTGCATAGTAATTGTATTCAAAAAGTGATTATGAGACCAAGTTTATAATTGATTTCGAAAGGTAATTGTGAAAACCCCATCTGGTAGATGAGTTTATAAATGTTAATTGTTTATTATTGGTCTCTATTTCACTTTAAATCGCATATTTCGGATATGATTACAGTAGGGGGTTACATTTTGGTATCAGAGCTGCAGTTCCTGGAAAACATGGGAATTTGCTAGGATAATGGTAGTAGTTTCTACCTTAAGTCATGGAGAATGGCTTTGTTTGTTGTGGTATACACATTGTTGTGGTATACACATTATGGTCCCTGTTGTTTGTGGTATACACATTTATATCTCTGGTGTTGTGGATATCTGAGATTTATGGATTATGTGTATACATTATTTGGTTGTTTTGAATTTGTGTGTTTAAAGTCCTTAAGACCTAGGGGCTGAAATGCCTTAGGCTGGCAGAGATTTTTGAGTTTATGTTGGAGTAGATGGTACTCCGTGGATTTGAGGGAAGTGGTTTCCCTATTCAATTAAGGTTAAGACTTTGAGAACTAAATTGAATTGTGATCCAAGGGTCAGACTCAATAGCTGGGCTGATTCTTAGGAGTTTGACTTGACTGGATGGTCCGTGGTACCAGGATGTGGTACTAGATTGACATTAAAATGTGGATCAGGTATCTTGAGGTTGCTAGTGTAAACCTAGCATAGGCCAAAGTGATTCTGCAGAGAATTTGAATTTGAAAGAGTTGTCTATGAGGATTCGAAGTGGAGAAGGCAACCTACGGGGAGTTCTGATCGGAGAGGGCTACCTACGGTGACGTCTGATCGGTTAGGCTATATGTGATGTTAGAACAAGTGTTTCACCTAAGAGGGGGGGTGAATTGGGTGATACTAAAATTTCGTCAAAAATATAAAACTTTAACAGTGGAATTAAAACAGTAATGAGTAAGGAGAAATATCACCGAAGTATACACCGGGAGTTATACTGGTTCGGTCACAACCACTTTGACCTACGTCCAGTCCTCAGAGCTTCTCTGAGAGTTTCACTATAACTTCCAAGATTCAGTGGGTTCTTGGCACCTCAGTACAAACAAGTTCCTTCACCTGGACACTCGCTCCCCCTTACAAGTTGTAATCCAATCCCAACTCAAGGTTCCACAACCTTAAGTTATCTCAATAACAAATATTGAGCTTGAATGAAATATCTCTCTTACAGAGTGAATAAGAATCACTGAAGCATAGAAATACAATTTCAACGTGAAAATAGAGCAATGAACTTAATAATTCGTTTGTCTGTGTGCTTGTTGTTATTTCTCTGTTTGGATGTTCTCATATATATAGATATGTTGGTGATGACCGTTGGAACATTTTCTTTCGTCCGTTGGAGAGTGCGCAGCCACTGTTGACTTTTCAAGTTTTTGAAAAATATCCGTTGGCGGTGGTTGGCACTTTGAACGTTTCATTTGACTTCCAATACTTGATATGATTTCTTCATTGTTTATCTGTAAATAGACTAAGAATACTAATACAATGAAAGATTAATCATATAGAAAACAAAACAATAAACATTTGAATGATTTCTGGATTTCTGGGTTTGCTTACTCGAGTAGCTACTCGAGTATCCTTTGAAGTTTACTCGAGTACTTACTCGAGTATCATCGGGAAATCTTTGATCAACTGCAAGTCAATGAATAAATATAAGATTACTCGGGTAGTGCATGGAATAACCAATTTCTAAACCTTTGAACATATATGTTTACTCGGGTAATTACTCGAGTAATGCACTCATAACTTTATGAGTTACTCGGGTACCAACTCGGGTAAACCTTTACAAAAACTTTTGGTTACTCGATGTTTTACTCCAGTAATGTTGCAGGATCTCAAGGCCTAGAGCACTTACCTTGTTACTCGGATATGGACTCAAGTAATGCATTCATTTTTACATAGGTTACTCGGGTACCACCTTGAGTAACTATACTTTTTGTGCTTGACTTACCTGGGTAATGACTTGAAGTTTTCCTTGAAAATATCTTTGCATACTCAGGTACCTACTCGAGGAATCCACTTAAAATAGATCATTGAATACTTGCATATCAGAGTAAGGACTCGAGGAAATGAGTCAAAAATATATCCAAGTTAATCGGATACCACCTTCAAGTTTTCACTTACTTCAGTACGTTACTCGAATAGCTCCTCGAGTAAATGTTGTAGTGGTACAAAGTGCCGAGAGCAACATATTTTGAGAAACAGAGTTACTCGAGTACCTACTCGAGTATCATTGGCAACCTGGAAGGCAACTGGAAGTTTTTCATATGGTTACTCGAGTAGCTCCTCGAGTAACATTGGCAGGCCGAGAGCAACTCCAAGTTTTTACCTGGTTACTTGAGTAGCTCCTCGAGTAACATTGGCAGGCCGAGAGCAACTTAAAAATACTTACACTATTACTCGAGTACCTACTCGAGTAACGTTGTCAGGTTACTGGAAGGTGCTTCTGGTTACTTCAAGTTTTGGTTCATTACTCGAGTACCGCCTCGAGTAATGCCTTAGAAAACTTGCTTCTGATCAAGTTTCTCAGCTTTTTCTCTTTGCCTTTCTTCATTACTCCAATGCTTATCTCAAGTAATACATATCCCTGTTATTCCTTAGTTCAAACTTGTTTATTAATCATTTCCTTTTCAAACCATTCTTTTGTTATCATCAAAACATGAGATCTAACATTCTCCCCCTTTTTGATGATGACAAAACTTGGTGATTTTGGACATGGTTTTTCAAATTGAATTTTCAAAATGTCTTATTTAGTTTGGATTCATAGCATACATCTTGCATACACAACAATTTCAGTAGTCCAACAACAATGTATAATTCAAAGCTTAAATGAGCTTAAAATGCAATCATAACATAAACACACTTGTATTAAGCTTTAAAACAAATTACAATAAAAGAAATAACAAGTTCCAAAATGCTCCCTAGCACCCATATACAACCAAATAACCAAAAGAAACTAGGACACATCCACAAAATCACTCTCAAGCTCTTCTCCCCCTTTTTGGCTTCATCAATCAAGAGGAGGGCTAGGAGGCTTGACCATGGAGATGGGTGTCACTGGAAGAACCATGGAATCATCTGATTCTGAAGAATCAAATGAGCTAGAGGGTACTGGGTCAGGCAAATGGACAGTAGGGATATGGATATTATCACTGGAAGGAATAGGAGAGGGTTGGAAAATAACCATAGTAGTCTCAGCCTCTGGAGGGGTATCCATAACAGGAGTGATATGTTCAGAGGAGGAAGAGGGAGAAATTTCCTCAGTTTGGGTAGGTGAAGGAATCGGTTTACGAGCATTTTCTGGTTGAGGTTTTGGAGGGGAATCATCAATGATGATGTGAATGGTCTCATTGGCATCTGGGTTGTCCACTGTATACAGAATGTCTTTGGCTTGTATCTCAGGTGGACTAGATACCATAGGGGTAGATGGTTCATCCTTAGGGATGGGAGTGTCAGAAGGAGGGTTTACTGGTGGTGGTGGTGCAGAGGAGGAGGGACTGGCAGAAGGTCCAGGACCTAAAGAGTCCAGACGTGCCAGGATCAATCTCAGAGTCTCGCCCTAGGCACGTTGCTCAGCGAGCAATTCCTCATGCCTTCTGTCCATTCTCTCAACCAATTCCTCATGCCTCTTGTCGATTTTCTCAACCAACTCCGCCATCTTGAAGTTTGTGTTGGTAATCAACTCGGCATTTGTGTTGGCGATATCCACATGGAATCCTCTGAGTATGTTTTCCATGAAGTGCTGGAGAGTGGCATTGAGGAAAGATGGCGATGATGTGGTAGTAGCTGGAGCCGATGACTGAGTGTCATCCAACTTGCTGGTCTCTGCCTCAGTGGTTTTTCTCTTCTTTTTAGACCCAGATTCCAGAGGGCCTTTGAGAGGTATGTCAATGTTCAATTTCCCTATCTGGTTTCTCCCAACCGGAGTCAACCTCTCAATGGGCTCTTTGCTATCCAAATACCATATTTTGTTCTCTTTCAGGATTAGAGACACAATCTGAGGATATGGCATTGGTGTTGTAGCCTTTCCATCCACCTTATACCTTTTCATCTCCGAGAAAATATATTCTCCTAGATCCTTCTGTTCCTTCAGAAGCAGTGAAGCAAACCACCTAAAGTCCCTATCGGAGAAATGGGTGTAATTGTTGGCTTTGTTCACTAGGGACCTAGAGTAAATGTACCAAAGGACCCTATGATGATCACACATATCACTCGGTTTAAAGTTTAGGGGGCCAACTAGCTCACCAGGTTTGAGAATAGTGAAGATTTGGTTTTGCTCAAGTTCAGAATAGATATCATCTGGGGGTTATCTATTCCTAACCACAAGTTAATTCTAGATGGTGAAATTAGAATCTTTTGGCCTCTCACAGATGTGGTCATTTCTTCCTCAACTGAGGTTCGGTTAGGCTCATCTATGATCTCTAAGTTATAAAAAAAATGGGTGATTACTTTAGTACAAAATGGTAATCTAATAGATAGCCAAGGCATAAAGGGATCTAAATAAGGACTTAGGTCATGCTTCACTACCTCTTGAAGTAACTTCAGATCAACATAGTGTGTCTTACACACTTTCCTTCTGGAGAACTGAGACAAGTACTTCGGAGACTCCACCAATTTGCTAACATTGAATCCCTTTGGTGGGTTGGTGATCTCTGCTTCCGGTACTTTGGTCTTCTTAGAAGTTTGTACTTTCTCCATTTGATCAAGGATTCCAGCCATAGCCTTAGCCACATTTTTATCATACTTTGGCTTTTTGGTAGGCTTAGGAGTGAAAGAAGGGGTAGAGGAATCTGAGGGAGGAGGTGAGAGAGATTTGGCACTCTTCCCTTTCCCAGTGGAAATGCTCTTTTTGGATTGAGCCCTTATAGCAATAGGCTCTTTAATCACAACTCCTTTGGATTTCGGTTGTGATTGTGGTTGAAGAGGGATTTTAGCTTTTGGTCTCGGGGTTAACTTTCTTCTCTTTTTGGGAGGAGAAGAAAGAGGATCAGAGTGTTGTTGGGATTCAGAGGAGTCTATGGGAGTAAGATTCTTAGTTCTCATCTTTCTGAAAGATTGAAAACTGAAATTCTCAGAAGAACAGAGGCTCAGACTCGAATTAGGGCAGAGGGATTTTGAGCAAAATAGGAGGTTTCTAGGGATGAAAATGGTTGGGTTTTGACGGAAATGAAGTAAGGAATCACTTGTGAAAAGTTTTTATGAGAGAGAATAGTGATTTACTCAAGGAGATTTTGTGGAAATGACCGAGTTTGCGACAAATAAAGACCTAGAACCCGACGTTACTCGAGGCCTTACTCGAGTAATGTTCAAGTTTACTCGAGGCCTTCCTCAGGTGTTCATACAGAAAAATTCTAAAGTAATTCATTTAAATTGCGTACCTGGCATAAATAATATTGTAATTATCCATGGATGTTCCCTCGATCATTTATAATCCATTCTGAGCAGATTTGAGTTATTATTCATCAATTTTGAAAATCTGGACTCGCAGTTACTCGAGGCCTTACTCGAGTAAGCTTCAAGTTTACTCGATGCTCGCCTCGGGTAAGCTGTCTTTTCAACTTCTGACCCTTTATTTCTTTGTAACTGAACCGTTAGATTTGAAAATCAAGTAACTTGATCCGTTACTTCCAGTTTTAAAGTCCATTACTCAAGTACATACTCGAGTAAATTGCTTCTTTACTTCAAGTTGTTCCTCGGGTATTGCTTCTCAGTCACACATTACTTCAAGTTGATACTCCAGTAAACATATCCTCTGATCACCTCTGTTTTTGTTTCTTAAAAACAGAGTTTCTTCCTTCCTGCAAAATCATTTTCTATATACTCCGATGCTTAAGTCAGTAATCATCAAAACATCATTAAGTGATTTCATCTAATATTATGAAAAGCTGAAATAACTTATAACTCATTGGGATTTACCATTCCCAATTCTCTTCTAATAAATAGAAATTGATCTTTTGCAAGGGGTTTTGTAAAGATATCAGCTAATTGAAGATGAGTAGGGATGAATATTACTTTTACATCTTTCTTTTGGACATGGTCTCTGATGAAGTGATGTCTGACATCAATATGCTTGGTTCTAGAATGTTGAACAGGATTCTTGGCCAAGCTTATTGTACTAGTATTGTCACAATAGATTGGTATTTCTTTTAGATAAATACCAAGATCTTGTAATTGTTGTTTTAACCATATCACTTGGGCACAACAACTCGAGACTGCGACGTATTCTGCTTCCGTAGATGAAAGAGACACAGTATTTTATTTCTTGCTAAACTATGACACAAGTGATCCTCCTAGAAATTGTCCTTGTCCACTGGTGCTCTTTCTGTCTGTTTTGTATCCTCCATGATCAGAATCTGAATATGCAATAGGTATTCACTTCTTCCTTTGGGATACCACAGACCCAATTCGGGTGTGTCAGCAAGGTATCTAAAGATTCGTTTGACCGTTTCAGCATGTGATTCCTTTGGTGCCGATTGGTATCTTGCACATATGCTAATACTAAATTGAATGTCCGGTCTACTTGCCGTGAGGTAGAGTAATGATCCAATCATTCCTCTATACTTTGTTATGTTGTAGTCTTTTCCTTTGACATCAGCATCAAGCAACATAGTTGAGCTCATAGGTGTGTTTGTTCCATTTGCTTCATCCATTCCATATTTCTTCAATAGCTCTTTTAAATACTTTGTTTGAGATATGAATATTCCATTCTTTCTTTGTTTGATTTGCAAACCGAGAAAGAAATTCAATTCTCCCATCATTGACATCTCAAATTCTCCCTGCATTATCTCAGAAAATTCCTTACACTTCATTAGTAGCACCGAAAACAATGTCATCAACATATATTTGAACAATTAAAATGTCATTGTGTTTTCATTTTATAAAGAGTGTTGTATCAATTTTTCCCCATACAAAACCTTGATCAATAAGAAACATACTGAGCCTTTCATACCAGGCTCTAGGAGCTTGTTTTAATCCATATAAAGCTTTTTTGAGTTTGAAAACATGGTCAGGTTTAGTAACATCCTCAAAACCTGGAGGTTGTTCTACATATACTTCTTCCATAATGTAACTGTTTAGAAATGCACTCTTTACATCCATTTGATAGAGTTTGAATCCTTTGATGCATGCAAAGGCTAAGAGTACACGTATAGCTTTCAATCTCACCACTGGAGCATACGTTTCCTCATAATCAATCCCTTCTTCCTGATTATAGCCTTTGGCCACCAATCTTGCCTTGTTTCTGACAATAATTGTGGATTCATCGAGTTTGTTCTTGAATACCCATTTAGTACCAATGATCGGATGATCTTTGGGTCGGGGCACCAAATCCCAAACTTGATTTCTCTCAAATTGATTTAGTTCTTCTTGCATTGCTATAACCCAATCATTGTCGATAGGGCTTCATCAATGTTAGAAGGTTCAATCTCAGAAATGAATGCAGAAAAACTTACTTCATTGAAAATTCTATTTCTAGTTTTGATCCCTTCATTCACATCTCCTATAACTTGATCTATGGAAATGAATTTTGTTGTATTTCCAAGCTCTAGGTTGTCCTAGAGAATGCTCTTCTTCCTTGGTTTCATTAAATTCTGGAATAAGAGATTTAGAAATAGATTGACCATTCTCTTGAATTAAAACAACTTCCTGTTCTTCATCAATGGTTTTGTCAGAGGACTCAAATTCATCAAATACAATATGAATTTATTCTTCAATAACACAAGTTCTTTTATTGAAAACTCTATATGCTTTACTTCGGTTAGAATACCCTAGGAAAATTCCTTCATCTGTTTTAGAATCAAATTTTCCTAAGTTATCTTTACCATTATTATGAATGAAACACTTACAACCAAAGATATGAAGATGAGCGATGTTTTCAGATTCATTTCTACTAATATCTAAAGTATAGTAGTTACCTTCCCTTTTTGCTCTGAGCTTAGCCTTGATATTCTTCTTATCAAGCTGTAAGTCATTCTTGTTGATGATTAAACATTCTTCTGAGTCAAATATTACCCAGTTGTTTTTAACTGCACTTTGACTTACGCTCAGCAAATTGTGACACAAGCCTTCAACATAATATACATCTTTGACTTGTATTCCTTTGTCATTTTTTATTTCACCAATTCCTGCTATCCTTCCGGATTGATTTCCTCCAAATTTTACCTTTCCACCTTCCTTAGGTTGTAATGTGGTAAAACTTTCGAAATCTCCGGTCATATGTCTAGAGCATCCACTATCTATGTACCACTTACTATTTTTTGGATGCTTTGAGACATACCTGCAATCAAATGACTAAGTCTTAGGTACCCACATCTTTTTGGGTCCTTTCGGGTTAGTACAAATAATTTTCTGAATATATGAACCTTTAGGTACCCATTTGTAGGTTCCTATTGTTCCTTTCTTCTTATAAATGCATGAAGAAGTATAATGTCCTTTTCTATTACAATAATTACAAAATGCAAAAGGATTTGATGTATGCACAGAATGTTGGAAATAATTCAAATATGACTTACCTCCTGCTTTCTTTCTTCCTTTTCTTTTATCTGATTTTGGATCATATCCAATTCCAGATCAATCATTAACAAATCGTTGAGCTTTTAAAATAACATTTAACATCTCACGTCCTTGTGTAAATTTTTCAAAAGTTTTTGTGAGATCAATGTTTTTGCTTTTCAAAGATAAACATTTTCACAATCCTTTTCCTTAAGTTCAGTTTCAAGAACCTTGTTTTTCTTTTTAACAACAATCAATTCTTTAACTACTTTGATGAATTTAGAATGCAAAGCATTATATTCGGAAAGTAATTCATCATAGGTAGGTTCAGAATTATTTACCTCTTCTTTTGTTTCTTCTTGAGCAACAAGACATATATTAGCTATTTCTTTCTCATCACTTTCTTCGTCTGAGGAGCTATCACCCCATATAGCATATACGAAGGCCTTCTTTTTGTTGAAGAATTTGCCTTTTCTCTTTTCTTTGCTCTTTTGGTTCAAATCTGGACATTCTGACTTGATATGTCCTGGTTTCCCACATTCATAGCAAATGATATGATCTTTGCTACTATTTCCTCCTTTCTAAAAATGTTTGAATCCTTGACCTTTCTTGTAGAATTTTCTGAAACGTTTTATGATTAGGCCCATTTCGCCATCGTCGAACTCTTCATCCTCATCTTGATTTTCTTCTTTTGCTTTTAGTGCTAGACTTTTCTTTTTCTTATCACCAATGTCATCTAGTTCCCGTTTGAACTTTAGTTTGCTTTCATATTCAGAAAGACTTCCAAATAAAGAAGCAACTGATCTCATTGATTCTCCTTTTGCTTCTTCTATTACAGTGACTTTGGCTTCCCAATCTTTAGAAAGAATATTCAAAATCTTTCGTACTTGGGTGTGCTGATCATAGACTTTCCCAAGGGCTGTAAGTTGGTTAACAAGATGAGTATATCTAAGTTCGAATTCAGAAATCGACTCACCTGATTTCATTCGAAGCAAATCGAATTCAGTGACCAAGGTGTTGATTCGATTCTCCTTTATTCCTGAAGTTCCCTCATGAGCTATTTCCAGAGCTTCCCACATTTGCTTTACTGTTAGGAGTGTACAAATTCTGAAATATTCACTTTGACTCAAAGCGCTTTGTAACATCAGAATTGCTTTGCTATTAAGAGTGATAAGTTTCTTGTCATTCTCATCGTATTCCGCTGGCATCTTTGGAATTTTCTGAGAATCTACAATCTTTGTAGGTTGATAATTTCCACTCTCAATTACATCCCATAGCCCATATTCAGTAGCCATCACGAACACTCTGAACTTAGCTTTCCAGAAAGAAAAATGTTCTCCATTAAAACCAGGGGGTCTAGTGATGGATGCTCCGTCGGGAAGAATTCCTTCACCCATGCTTGCCATTGGATCCTTCTTAGGCTGTTAAACCTTAACAAGAAGACCTACGCTCTGATACCAAATGTTAGAACAAGCGTTTCACCCAAGAGGGGGGGTGAATTGGGTGATACTAAAATTTCGTCAGAAATATAAAACTTTAACAGTGGAATTAAAACAGTAATGTGTAAGGAGAAATATCACCAAAGTGTACACCAGGAGTTATACTGGTTCGGTCACAACCACTTTGACCTACGTCCAGTCCTCAGAGCTTCTCTGAGAGTTTCACTATAACTTCCAAGATTCAGTGGGTTCTTGGCACCTCAGTACAAACAAGTTCCTTCACCTGGACACTCGCTCCCCCTTACAAGTTGTAATCCAATCCCAACTCAAGGTTCCACAACCTTAAGTTATCTCAGTAACAAATATTGAGCTTGAATGAAATATCTCTCTTACAGAGTGAATAAGAATCACTGAAGCATAGAAATACAATTTCAACGTGAAAACAGAGCAATGAACTTAATAATTCGTTTGTGTGTGTGCTTATTGTTATTTCTCTGTTTGGATGTTCTCATATATATAGATATGTTGGTGATGACTGTTGGAACATTTTCTTTCATCCGTTGGAGAGTGCACAGCCACTGTTGACTTTTCAAGTTTTTGAAAAATATCCGTTGGCGGTGGTTGGCACTTTGAACGTTTCATTTGACTTCCAATACTTGATATGATTTCTTCATTGTTTATCTGTAAATAGACTAAGAATACTAATACAATGAAAGATTAATCATATAGAAAACAAAACAATAAACGTTTGAATGATTTCTGGATTTCTGAAAACAAAACAATTATCGTTTGTGTGTGGGTGGTCTAGAGGAGACCATCCAATGTGAAATGAATTGTGAAATGGAAGCTGTCATGAAGAAGCATCCGTAGTTTATGGATTAAGTGGTTCGTCAAATTTCGAGGACGAAATTTATTGAACGGGGGGAGAAATGTAATACCCCGAATTTCAAGACTTGAGGCTAGAGAATAAGCCTAAGATTAGTGGACTGCTAAGCCTTGGTTTAGCAGGATCCCAAATTGTGATTAAGGGTTAATGACTAAAAAAAGTAGATGTCATTAGTGATAAATGGACCCTTTTGGAGACTAAGATGTGATTTGGCACTCGAATGTGATTCGTAAGTGCTGTGAGCAATGCCGAAACCCTATATTTAAGTTCAATTATGGATTAACCTCTAAATTGACTTAAAATAGAGGGAAGGCGCATATTGTGGCTAAATGAAAAGATGTGAAGTGTTGATGGTGATTCAAGAGGAATTACCATAATCAGGGGCAAAACGGTAAAGTTACCGGCCAATTGGTCAGTTACCGAAGAGAAAAATCATTGGTAACTTCAAGATCAATGGTTAGGATTGATTTGTGTAATAGATCAAAGGGTGGAATCATGTGTGCATGTGCCTATGTGAGCTCATAGAGGATGTTGCAAGATGTTGACATGTGGCACTTTTTGGACCCTTGGATCAAGTCAAATGTTCAAAGTTTGCTTTTTCCTCTTCCCTCTTTCTTTTAGGTCGGTTTTAGTGGCCAAAAACTGACTTGCTTCATCATCTCATCATCTCTCATCTCTCTCTTGTCCTCCATGAACGTCCAAGCTAAGGGAAGAAAGAGAAAGAATCAAGGTGAGATTTAGCTTGTTTGTTGGCCTCTAATGCTCTAATCACCTTCTATAAAGTTGTTCATAGTGATGAGAGCTTCATCTCTATGGTTTTAGATTTGGGAGAGGAGGTGTTTTATGGCTTGAGGAAAATTGGAAAGATGGAGAATCAAAGAATTGGTTTGGGAAAGAGGAAGAGGTGAGTGTTTGAAGCCTTTTGATCTACGTTTTGTGATTTGTGGATAAGTTTAGTGAATTTCGAATTTTGCCATAATTTTATTGTGATTTTGGATTGGATGAAATGGGCTGAGTTTATGTTGAAAAGGGTGCCATGTTGTGGTATTTGGTCATTGGAATTGATTTGAGAACTTGGAATGAAAAGAATGGCAATGTGGTATTTGTGTTGTGATTTGTGATTACATGTTGTGAATGTTGGTAAAACATGTCAATATATTGTGAATTTGGTTTTTTTGGTGCTTCCAATGGATTCCTTGTGAAATTTTGTGTGAGAATGATGTTTGATATGAAAATTGGACCATTGGAAGCCAATTGTGCAAATTTGGAATTCTGTCCCTTGAAGTTCTGTTCTGCGCAGTCTGTTTGTGTGGACGTTTTGACTGGGCAAATGATGTCTAAAAATTATGAAACATTCCAGTCTTGAATTTCACATCTTAAGCTTCAAAATGGACATATAGGTTGTGCCATTTAGTTTTGGGAACTGGGAGTTATAGCTGTCCAAAGTGTGTGGTCGAAAATGGATTCTGTTTTGGGACAGTCTTGAGTTTTTGGGAAATCTGGACTTTTGTGGTGATTTCTAGTTATGGCCAATATTTTTTCTTGAAAGAGGACTTAAATAGCTTTCATTTGGCTTTGGAATCACCTTATTTCGATTTTTCCTAAATTAGTTATGATTTTTGGAAGTTTAGCCAGAAACTGGATTTTCTTGGGCCGCAACCCATGGATTCTGGGCCGCAGCCCAAATGTTTCTGAGCGTCTCTGGACAGCTTTGGGCCGCAGGCCATGGATTTTGGGCCGCAGCCCAAATGTTTCTGAGCAGTTTTAGGCCACAGCCTGAGGATTGTGGGCCGCGGCCCACCCCCAAAAATCAGTGTTTTGGACTTTTAAAAGGTGATATTTGGTCAAGTGTTTCCCAAGCCTTTAGGCATATGTTTGGGCTTTAATTGGCCACCTAAAGGTGTTAAATGGTAACCAACTTTAAGTGATATGAAAGTAAGGTTTTGGAATAGAGAATAACCCTATGTCCTTGCGTTGATTATAGGGTTGATATTCGCCCTGGTTGTGGTTTGGTGTTCGCCCTGATTACGAGTAAGCGGAGCTGGAGCATACGTGGAAAGAGGGTAGGGAACTTACCTCTTTTGCATGCTTTGATATTGTGTTAATGTGTTGATGCATGTTATTTCTTTGCTTGATTATGTGGAACATATGTGATGTTTGAAGCTCTGTTTCTATTTATGCTATGGCCATGAGTGTGAATTTTGAAACATTGAGCATGCAGATGTGTCATGGTATGGACATGTGATATGTATTGCAAGCATGTCATGCATTATACACTTATCATACATGCATTTTGGTATTTGTTTCCTACTGAGATTCTCTCGAATCTCACCCTCCCCTATCAACCATTTCAGACAGGGTAGGTGGATCGAGGATGGAGCAAGCAGTCAAGGGCGGCTAGGGCTCCCATTGGAGTTTGGTTGCGATAGTTGGTTATCATAAATGGGATTATTTATATTCGTATTTGGATAAAGGTTGTATACATATTATGGAATGTATAATTGAATATATGTTTAGATGAGAATATTTGATTATGTATTTGGAATGAGTTATTGGATATTTGTATATGTATTTAAGAGGATTTGTGTAATCCCCATTTGAGGAGTTGTATGGGCTAATATGCCCTATGATTGTTTAGCGAAGATATGAAACCCGAGGGTTATCAGGATGATTATATTGTGCACTCTGATAGTGGTATAAATGTGATTTATCCTCTGATAACTTCTGTTTTTATTTCTCAAAATAAAGTTTCAATCTTCCTGCAAAACAAGTTTCTACATACTCCAATGCTTAAATTAGTAATCATCAAAACATTATCAAATATCTTTATCTAACATTATGAGAAACTAAAATAACTTACAATTCATTGGGATTTACCATTCCCAATTCTCTTCTAATGTATAGAAATTGATCTTTTGCAAGGGGTTTTGTGAAGATATCAGCTAGTTGAAGATGAGTAGGATTGAATATCACTTTCACATCTTTCTTTTGGACATGATCTCTGATGAAGTGATGTCTGATGTCGATATGCTTGGTTCTAGAGTGTTGAACTGGATTCTTTGCCAAGCTTATCGTACTAGTATTGTCACAATAGATTGGTATTTCTTTGAGATAAATATCAAGATCTTGTAGTTGTTGTTTTAACCATATCACTTGTGCACAACAACTTGAGACTGCAACATATTTGGCTTCCGTTGACGAAAGAGACACTGTATTTTGTTTCTTTCTAAACCATGATACAAGAGATCCTCCAAGAAATTGTCCTTGTCCGCTGGTACTCTTTCTATCTATCTTGTATCCTCCATGATCAGAATCTGAATATGCAACTAGATATTCACTTCTTCCTTTAGGATACCACAGACCCAATTCTGGTGTGTCAGTAAGGTATCTAAAGATTCGTTTGACAGTTTCGGCATGTGATTCCTTTGGTGCTGATTGATATCTTGCACATATGCCAACTCTAAATTGAATGTCCGGTCTGCTTGCCATGAGATAGAGTAATGATCCAATCATTCCTCTATATTTTGTGATATTGTAGTCTTTCCCTTTGACATCAACATCAAGCAACGTAGTTGAGCTCATAGGTGTGTCCGTTCCATTTGCTTCATCCATTCCATACTTCTTCAATAGCTCTTTCAAGTACTTTGTTTGAGAAATGAAGATTCTATTCTTTCTTTGTTTGATTTGCAAACCGAGAAAGAAATTCAATTCTCCCATCATTGACATCTCAAATTCTCCCTCCATTATCTCAGAAAATTCCTTACACAGACAATCATTAGTAGCACCGAAAACAATGTCATCAACATATATTTGAACAATTAAAATATCATCATGTTTTCATTTTATAAAAAGTGTTGTATCAACTTTTCCCTGTACAAAGCCTTGATCAATAAGAAATTTACTGAGTCTTTCGTACCATGCTCTAGGAGCTTGTTTTAAACCATATAAAGCCTTTTTGAGTTTGAAAAAAGGGTCAGGTTTGGTAACATCTTCAAAACCTGGAGGTTGTTCTACATATACTTCTTCCATAATGTAGCCATTTAGAAATGCACTCTTTACATCCATTTGATAGAGTTTGAATCCTTTTGATGCACGTAAAGGCTAAGAGTACGCGTATAGCTTCCAATCTAGCCACTAGAGCATACATTTCTTCATAATCAATCCCTTCTTCCTGATTATAGCCTTTGGCCACCAATCTTGCCTTGTTTCTGACAATAATTGTAGATTAATCCAGTTTGTTCTTAAATACCCATTTAGTACCAATAATCGGATGATCCTTGGGTCGGGGTACCAAATCCCAAACTTGATTTCTTTCAAATTGATTTAGTTCTTCTTACATTGTTATAACCCAATCATTGTCTGATAGGGCTTCATCAATGTTAGAGGGTTCAATCTCAGAAATGAATGTAGAAAAACTTACTTCATTGAAAATTCTATTTCTAGTTTTGATCCCTTTATTCACATCTCATATGACTTGATCTAAGGAATGACTTTTATTGTATTTCCAGGCTCTAGGTTGTCCTAGTGATTACTCTTCTTCCTTGGTTTCGTCAACTTCTGGAATAAGAGACTTAGAAATAGATTGACCATTTTTTTGATTTAAAACAACTTCCTGTTCTTCATCAATGGTTTTGTCAGAGGATTCAAATTCAGCAAATACAATATGAATTGATTCTTCAACAACACATGTTCTTTTATTGAAAACTCTATATGCTTTACTTCGGTTAGAATATCCTAGGAAAAATCCTTCATCAGTTTTAGAATCAAATTTTCCGAAGTTATCTTTACCATTATTATGAATAAAACACTTACAACCGAAGATGTGTAGATGAGCAATGTTTGGCTTTCTTCCTTTATACAACTCATATGGTGTCTTTCCAAGTTTTGTTCTGATATAGGCTCTATTTGAAATATAGCATGCTGTACTTATAGCATCAGCCCAGAAAACTTGAGACACGTTCTTTTCATTCAACATTGCTCTAGCAATTTCAGTGAGCACTCTATTCTTGCATTCCACAACTCCATTTTGTTGAGGCGTCCTTGGAGCAGAGAAATTGGGATTGATGCCATTAGTATCACAATATTCTTCAAAGGCTTGATTTTCAAATTCTCCACCATGATCAGTCCTAATACCTGTAATGGACATACCTTTCTCATTTTGCACTTTCTTGGCAAAAACAATAAATTCTTCAAAGGTTTCATCTTTTGATGATAGAAAAATAACCCATGTAAATCTGGAGAAATCATCAACAATGACCAACGAATATAAGTTGCCACCAAGACTCTTTACTCTTGCTAGGCCAACTAAATCCATATGCAATAATTGTAGTGGTCTATTTGTTGAGATCTCATTTTTCAATTTGAAAGAAGATTTAGTTTGTTTACCCTTTTGACATGCGTCACAAATCAAGTCATTTTTGAAAGTTACTTTGGGTAATCCAAGAACTAAATCCTTTTTGAGTAGTTTGCCTAATTGATGCATATTGACATAAGCCAATCTCTTATGCCATAGCCAACTTTCATTGGCATTACTCAGAAAATAGTTTTCAGATTCATTTCTACTAATATCTAGAGTATAGCAGTTACCTTCCCTTTTTTCTCTGAGTTTAGCCTTGATATTTTTCTTATCAAGTAGTAAGTTTTCTTGTTGACAATCAGACATTCCTCTGAATCAAATATTATCCAGTTGTCTTTATCTGCACTTTGACTTACGCTCAGCAAATTGTGACATAGGCCTTCAACATAATATACATCTTTGACTTGTATTCCTTTGTCATTTTTTATTTCACCAATTCCTGCTATCTTTATGGATTCATTTCCTCCAAATTTTACCTTTCCACCTTCCTTAGGTTGCAATGTGGTAAAACATTTGAAATCTCCGGTCATATGTCTAAAGCATCCATTGTCTATGTACCACTTGCTATTTTTGGAAGCTTTGAGACATACCTGCAATCAAATGACTAAGTCTTAGGTACCCACATCTTTTTGGGTCCTTTTGGGTTAGTACAAATAATTTTATGAACATATGAGCCTTTAGGTACCCATTTGTAGGTTCCTATGTTTCCTTTCTTCTTATGAATGCATGAAGAGGTATAATGACCTTTTCTATTACAGTAATTACAAAATGCAAAAAGATTTAATGTATGCACAGAATGCTGGAAATAATTCAAATATGACTTACCTCCTGCTTTCTTTCTACCTTTCCTTCTATCTGATTTTGGATCATATCCAATTCCAGATCGGTCATTTACAAATCGTTGAGCTTTTAATATAACATTTAGCATCTCACTTCCTTGTGTAAATTTTTCAAGAGTTTTTGTGAGATCAGTGTTTTTCTTTTTCAAAGAAGAACAATTTTCACAATCCTTGAAATAAGGGACTCGAGTACATACTCGAGTATTGTTGGCAGGCCGAGAGTAACTGGAAGTCATTTACCTTATTACTCGAGTGCTTACTCGAGTAATGTTGGCAGGTTACTCGAAGGTGTCTCTGGTTACTTCAAGTTTCTGTCTCTTTACTCGAGTACTTACTCGAGTAATGCTGGCAGGCCGAGAGCAACTGGAAGTCATTTACCTTATTACTCGAGTGCTTACTTGAGTAACGTTGGCAGGTTACTCGAAGGTGTCTCTGGTTACTTCAAGTTTCTGTCTCTTTACTCGAGTACTTACTCGAGTAATACTTTAGAAAACTTGCCACTGATCAAGTTTCTTAGCTTTTTCTCTTGGCCTTTCTTCATTACTCTAATGCTTACTTCAAGTGATGATTTGCCCTGTTATTACTTTGTTCAAACTTATTTGTTTATCAAATCTTTTTCATACCATCCTTTGTTATCATTAAAACATGAGAGATCTAATAGGGAGAGTGTTTATTGTGAAATTGGAACCATTGGGAACAATTGTGTAAAAGTTAGAAATTCTATCCATTGAAACTCTGTACAGGGCACTCGATTTGTATGGACGTTTTAAATAGGCAAATTATGTCTAACAATTCAGAAATTTTTCAGTCTTAAATTACACATTACAAGCTTCAAAATGGACACATAATTTGTGTCATTTCAATTTGTGAGCTAAGAGTTATGATTTTCCAAAGTTTGGGATGGAAACTGGAATATGTTTTTGAGCAGTATGGAATTTTGTGCAATTCTGTATTTTTGAGGTTATGAGCTACATTGATCTATATTTTTCCAATAAAGAGGACTTAAATAGCTTTCTATTGGCTTTAGGATTACCCCATTTTGATGTTTCTAGAATTAGTTATGATTTTTCAAAGTTTGGGAAGAAATCTGCCAGAATTTTGTAAAAATCCGAAATTGATGGAAATTTATTAAATAATTAGAAAATAATATTATATCATATTAAATCATCATCTACCTCCTCCATCAGCCCAAAACCGTGCCATTCAGCTGCAACAAGAGAGAGAAGGTGTGAGAAATTCTAGAGAGAGAAGGAAAGAGAACTTGTACGGTAAGTCGATTTCTTCGGTAAATCCTTACCTAACGTGTATAACTCCGCTCCTAAGCTATTCTTCTATGTTCTTCAAGATTTGTGGAGCACAAATTTGGGTGTTCTAAGGCAAGGGTTTTCAGCCACCTTGAGAAAAAGCTAGTGAGGCTTGAGGTAACTTCCAAACTTTCGTTTATTGCTTATTCTGGCTGCTATGGGCAATTTAATCAGTGAAATTTTGCCGGATTGCCATTGGTTTTAAAGTTTGGAAATGATATGGCCTAGGGGTTATGCTACCCAAATTGGGTCTTAATGTTAGTTGTAACCTAATGTAATGGTTAATAAAGTGATTAGGAGTAGAAAGAAACACTTCTACGAAGCCGAAACTGAAAAACCCCAATTTTTCTTAGGGAACTGAGAATTTAGGCCAAGGCTATTTTGGAGGGGTTAGAGTTGGATTTTCAATTATTTGATGGTTCCATTGAGTTTAGGAGCAAAAATTAGGTGGGATTACAGTTAGTCACTTTTTCGGAAAAGGCCGAACAAGTATAATTACGAAAATGCCCCTGAAACCCTTAAAGTAGGGCTGCCAAGGGTAAATTTATAATTTAACATTGAATTTGATAATTCCGAGTCTAAAAATGGATTCCTTGGGCGGAAATATGTTAGGATAGCTCATATTAGAATTTTGGGAAAAGTGCAACCAGACCGGGTACGGCGGGCCCGGGCCGGGTCCCTGGGGGCATTTTTGTAAATTTTCATTATAGACTCATATAACCCCATGAAACACTATGGAAGTGTCTAAATGGTGCATTTGGAATTGTAGGATTCGATATTTGCCCTGTTCGTGATCCACCTACGCTAGAGTACAATCGGAAAGAACAAGGTAGTGACTCTTTTCCCTTATACTATATGTGATACATGGTATGTTTGTTTGATCATTGTTTATGAGTCTATCACCTGCGGCCTATCGGTGTTGACAGTGGGAGGATCGTACCTTCAGGGCAGTGGAATCTGGGGGATGAGACTCTATGAAAGCAGTAAGGCTATTTGTGAAACCTTCACCCGCGGCCCATCGGTGTTGATGGTGGGAGGACTGTGCCTTCGGAGTAGTGGAATATAAGGGATGAGATTATGTGATTATGTGTATATGTGGCAGCCTGCATGCTGTGCTTTATGCTATGATATTGCTTGATGATTTTCTTGCATGCTTTGTGATTACATGTGGTATGAGTGATTTGTTACTACTGGGATTCTTTTGAATCTCATTCTTTCCATTGACTAACCTTCAGACAGGGCAAGTGGCTCCAAGGAAAAGGAGATGACCAAGGGCGGATAGGGCTCCTTAGGGAGATTTATATTTTGGAGCTGGTTATCATGTTTTGTTGGGAGATCACCTTATATCTTATAAATGTTGCTTTGAAGACAGTGGTGCAATCCCCTAATGAGAATTTATAAACCTTTAGTTTATGTATGAAACCCAGGGGTTGCCGGGATTTTATTGTATATGCTGCTATGTAAATGTGATGTAACTACACAGGGTAATTATATTCGAGTTGTGGAATTTGAGACCAGGGTAAGGCAGAAATTTTGAAAATATTTGTGAAAACCCTTTTATAAGGAAGGGATTATAAATGAATTTGATTATTATTTATCTCTATTTTATTTTAAAATACGTATTTTGAATCATAATTATGAAGGGGTTTACACTAAGTTTGTACGGCTGGAGAAAGAAACTAAATTTCTTTCCATTAAGCAAGGGGACACGGAGACCTTTGACGATAATTTGTCTCATTTTATCCTTTTATCTCGGTATTCCTTGTATCTATGAAAAATGGATGATGAGGAATGGAATTCTTATATGCTCATCCATGGTTTAAGACGTGAGATAAAGAAATGGCTAGTTACCCACGGATTTACTGAGTTCAATAAAGCAGTTGAAGAATACAGAATCACAGAAAATAATTTAAGAGATTTGTATCCTGCCAAAGCTATCAGCAACCGCAGTGAGACCAATAAGGGTAATGCTTCTCAAAAATGGAAAGGCCAAGGATTCTCTCTATCAAAGGGCAGTGGTAAAAATCATTATCAGTCTGGAAGTCATGATTAACAGAGAACTCCTTTTACACTGTGGATCTATCCTCGTTGTAATCAACCACATCATGGCAAGACTTGTGAGGGTCGGGTGATATGTTTTAACTGTAAGCAAATTGGCTATATTGCTCTAAGTGCAAACAACCCTAGCTAGAGTAGAGACTGAGGACTCAGGGCCAAGTATTTGCTATGACCTATGAGGAGGCTCGAAAATCCCCCGATTTGATACAAGGTAAAGTTCTTCTTAATGGCTATTTGTTGCAAGCTTTGTTTGACTCGGGTCCAAGTCACTCCTTTATTACATATGATTGTGTGAAGCACCTGGGATTAAATGTGTATAAATTTCCATTTGATCTGATTGTGTCAATACCGATGCGTTTTAAGGCCTTAACTACGGAAGTTTGTTTAAAATGTGTGATTACTGTGGAGGGGCATGAATTTGTTATCGATTTGATTTGTTTGCCGCTTTACCAATTGAAAGTCATTATGGGTTTTGATTGGTTAACAGTAAATAATGTGTTGCTCGATTGTGGGAATAAGAGGATTGTGTATTTTGCACCTCAGAGTGTTAAGAATGTGACTACTAGTTTGAACTTCCTTTCAATAGCTAAAGCTGAGAAGTGTTTGAAGAAGGGTGTCCAGGGGTATATGGTATTCTTCTTCTTGTAAGGGGAGATCAGCGAAACTTTGAGTCGTACACCCGTGGTAAATGAATTCCCTAAGGTATTCCCAGATAACCTTAGTGGATTGCCTTTTAAAAGGGAAGTTCAGTTCCCAATTGACATTGTACCTAGAGCTAGTTCTATATCTAAGGCCCCATATCGTATGGCCCCAAATGAAATAGCAGAGTTAAAGAAGCAAATTGAGGATTTTCTTGAGAAAGTATTCATTAGGCCCAGTGTGTCGCCGTGGGGAGCTCCAGTTCTGTTCGTGAAAAAGAAAGACGTGAGTCTTCGTTTGTGTGTTGACTATAGATAACTAAATAAGATTACCGTCAAGAACAAGTACCCTCTCCCCAGAATCGATGACCTTTTATATCAACTATCTGGTTCATATGTGTTTTCAAAGATTGATCTAAGGTCGGGGTACCATCAGCTGCGAGTGAAAGCAGAAGATGTTTCGAAGAATGCTTTCCGAACCAGGTATGGTCATTATCAGTTCTTACTGATGCCATTTGGGCTAACAAATACACCTACGGTATTCATGGATTACATGAACCGTGTCTTTTGACAATATTTGGATTAGTTCATTGTTGTGTTCATTAATGATATTCTGATTTACTCTAAGAGTAAAGAAGAGCATGAGCATCATTTGAGAATTGTGTTAAATACATTGCATGAGAAGCGGCTTTATGCTAAATTGAGTAAGTGTGAGTTTTGCCAACAATAAGTAAAATTCTTAGGCCATGTTATCTCGTAAGAATAGGTCTCTGTGGATCCCAGTAAAGTGGAAGATGTACTAGACTGGAAGAGGCCAGAAACTGTTACGGAGGTACGCAGTTTTCTGGGTCTTGCTGGTTTCTATCAGAGATTCATTCAGAATTTCTCATGTATTTTTTTGTCGATGACCAAGCTCACGAGAAAAGATCAGTCATTTGTGTGGAATGAATATTGTGAAAATTGCTTTGTGGAGCTAAAAAAATGTTGATTACGGCACCTGTGTTGATTATACTTGATCCAAGCTTGACCTATGTTGTGTATAGTTACACGAGTAAGCAGGGATTAGGGTGTGTCCTTATGCAATAGGGACGTGTGGTGGCCTATGCCTCTCGACAGCTCAAACCTCATGAAATGAATTATCCCACTCATGATCTGAAGCTTGCAGCCTTTATGTTTGCTTTGAAGATTTGGCGACATTATTTGTTTGGTGTGACTGTAGAACTGTAATACAATCACAAGAGTCTCAAGTATTTATATGACCAGAAGGAATTGAATATGAGACATCATCGTTGGATGGAGTTGCTTAAGGACTACAACCTGGAAATTAAATATCATCCAGGTAAGGCCAATGTAGTTGTGGATGCTCTTAGTCGAAAGACGATCTTTGTGGCAGCGATGATGATACAAGAGGGAAAATTGATAGAAGATTTTCATGACTTAAATTTGTCAAACCAGATCATCTGTGCCAATTATACTGTTTCCCAAGGGGAAAGTTACTTGAGAGCTGAGATTGAAGAAACTCAGAGCCAAGATGGCTGGATACAGCGTAATCTAGCTAGAATTGAATGGGGAAAAGCTCAGGGCTATGATCTGTTGCCTAATGGATTGGTTCGTTATCAGAAGAGAATTTGTGTTCCACTTAAGGCTGAGTTGAGACAAAAGATTCTTGATGAGGCACATAAGAGCCAGTATACTCTTCATCCTGATATGACCAAAATGTATCATCAACATCACCTTGTTAGAAATGCCACACAAGTACTTGATATGGTACAATTTTATTAGAAATGACAATTTAGAATATTTCGCACTAGCTATAAAGGCTTCTCTCTATCAAGAATGAGGTCAAAAAAAGTTCTAGCATCTTCATTCATTTTAAACTTTGGTTCTATACCCTATACTTCTTCTTGAGTGAAGTTATTTGAATTAACCCCAAGAGAGAGATGGTGGTTTTGTCAAAAGTGCCAAAAGTGAAAGACACAATGCCTTTTATAGGCGATGCATTAATAGCAGTTCACCTTAAACCACTAAAAAAACTGCTACAAACGCACCGCCCTTGCCTCATTTTTGTGTGTGTTTGTAGCAGCTTGTCTGAACCACTACAAATGTGAACATTTGTAGCAGTCAATATTTATAACTGCTACAAATGTCTAAGCCCAAGCATCGCACTTCCAGTTGCAGCATTAATGGGTCCCCTAACCACTACAATGTAACTGCTATAAATGCTCGCACTACTTGGCGCCTTCCATTTGTGGTAGTATACATCTAGCAACACTAATGCTAACACCACTTGGCACGTGGTCAAAACTCTACAATTTGTAGCGGTTAACCTAAAACCATTATAAGTTCATACATTTTTAGCGGTTTTGTCAAAGTGCTACATGAGAAAAGCTTTAAAAATATGTTTTTTTAGTGTTCATTTGAGACACAAATTTTTGACTACTTAGAGACATGGAAAAAGTGAGTTGGATAATGAATTTTTCAAAAACATAATACACATCTTGAGATTTAAAAGGAGTCCTAATTTATAATTTTGGCATGTGTAGATCACAAGTTCTAATTTTTGAAAGTTGTGCCAGAAATCTAGAAAAATTCCTGCAATTTCCCCTATTCAGATTTGATAAATGAGTATGTCTAGACCAAATGAAATAGAAACAAACCTAGGTTTATTTTCTACCAAAGAGATTTCCAAGAGCTAGAAATAGAGTTTTAAACCACTAATATTGGAGTTGTATTGAATTACTTGTGAATTTTCAAAGTTTCAGGTAAATTCATTATTCATAGTACTTAAGCTTTGATATTTAGTTTTTAGTTTCTAGCTTAGTCAAGGGTACTTTTGGGTCACATGTGTTTCTTAAATGGCTAAATACTTTGATAAGTGACCTTAAAGTAAGGTGTTACATTTTTGGTATCAAAGCAGAGGTTCTGGCAATAGGCCAAAATGCTCTACTCGTGTGATAGAGTCGTTTAGCCAAAGCTCTGATTATTTATGATAGAAAAGTTATTGCTTGGCTCTTGATAGTTATTCTCTATAGGAAAGTTAAAAAAATTAGAAGAAAAAAAGTTTTCTAGTGATTCCCAGGAGGTAAAGGGAAGTCAAAACTGTGAAGAAGTAAAGTTGAAACTAAAGGTAAATTGAAGGGCAAATCTCACATACAAACTTGGATTTGCGCTGAGGTAAGCCACCTAAACATTTTACCACCAATATTTCTTCTATTTAAGACATCTTTAGGGAGGAAAAGGAAGCTAATAATCTGGTTTAGTAGGAGAAATGGAAGGACATGTGATGTGGACCTAGATTAAAGGGTGTATATGTAAGAAATGCTTATGTATTGCCTAAATGTCATTGCATGTTGAGTTTTTGATTTGGGGTGACTTTCAAAATTCTAGAAAAAATTTCCAGATTATGAAGTGAAACTTTTGAGGCATATTTATAAGGGAGAAGGATTTGTATATACATATAGAACATGAAATATGAATATTAGTTTGGGCACGATGTTGATTTCATGTCTAGACTGGAATATAAAAGTAAAAACTAAAGCGTAGGTAGCTACTGTTTTGATGCTTTCCTTTGCTAAAATTTGGAGGCATATTTAGAAGGGAGAAGGATGTGTATATACATATAGAACAAGAAATATGAATATTAGTTTGGGCTTGATGTTGATTTCATGTCTAAACTAAAATATAAAAGTAAAAACTAAAGAGTAGCCACTATTTTGATGCCTCCCTTTGCTAAATAACTATCTTAGAGTCTTAAGCTTTTCATAGAGACTTTAAAATTGAGGTTCAAACCTGTCATAGAAGCTAGAAAATATCTAAATTAAAAAGGAATGCTATCTAGGAATTTTAGAGAAGTTCAAGCATTGATATGTTAATGGAATGGCATGATTTAAGCACCAATAAGTGTATGAAGATAAATGCTATAGAGCTTGAAACTTTTGAAGCTATAACTTTAAGAAATGTCACTATTTCAAAGTGTTATGATATGGAACAAGTATCCTAAATAGCCAAACCATATATATGACATACCAAGAGGATTCTAAAATGTGTGATATAAAAATGAAAGTGAAAAGTACTAATTTTTCCTCACTTCCCTACTTTAGATGGCTTTATTTTAGCTATTATGAAGAGAAGACCTATAAGAGTTTGATCCTGAAGATGATTTGAACTCCGTACCCCGCAGTAATGAGGTTTTAGAGTTAAAGTTAGAAAGAACTTAAGAGTAACAGATATGATGATTCAATTTGAATTAAAATCCTCTTATATGTGTTCATTAACATTGGTAAATAGATTTAGAGAAGGCTTGAAAACTTAAGTCAAGTCCATACAAGTGTTATGTATGTATTAGTGAACTAAAGAAGTTTATTAAGGAAAACACTCTGGTAGACATAATAGGCATTTCAAGTTTCAAGAGAAATTATTAAATTTCAAGTTATTTAGAATTTATTACTGACTTATATTTGGATTTCAATTTTAGTTCAATTCAAGCTAAAGTTTAAAGCTTGCTTTTATGTTTCCAATAAGCTATTTAGAAGTTGTATTATGACTATGTGATTTTTAGACTGTTGAATGATATGATTATCTTCATAGATTAAATGATAAGTCCTATTATCAGTTGCATAGTCATGTTATGCTGACAAATGGTTATGCCGAAAGGTCATAGGATTAATGTTATTTTAAGCTATTCTTTTGAATAGTATAAAGATGGTTCAAATAGAAGTAGAGCTGGGAATAAGGGCCAGCCCTTTACGGGCTCAAGCCTAAATAAGCCAGCCCTTTTAGGCCCAACCTCTGTGAAATCCCCAATTTATAAAGCCCTTGGCCCTATAAGATCGGCTCTTCACGGGCTCGGGCCTAAACTCATTTTAATTCAAATAAAATTCACTTTCAAATTTTCCAATTTAGTTATTATTTTGCTTTCAATTGAGATACATTATTTTTAAAATTCATAAATTTCTAGTTAAAATCATTATCTAATATCAAAATTAGCCTATTTTTTAAAGTTTAAATGAATAAACCATTGTGGAAAACCAAATAAATCAAACCATTTAATAAATTTAATTTTTTAAAAGATAATAAGAACTAAATATTTGTAACATCATTAATAATATGGATATTCTAGAATTATTTGAACAATCTTTAAACAAAAAAAAATAAAAGGGCCTAATGGGTTGGCCCTTTTAGGCCCAGTTGCAATTTGAGGGGCAAATTTACAAGCCTAGCCCTCATAATAAAAGGGCCTAGACGGGCCAGCTCGACGAGCTTGGCTCGTTTTCTTGACTCTAACTAGAAGAGGTAGGCAAGTATGGCCATATAAGAAGGAGGGGATCTCCTGTAGATCTCGTACAGTTGGTTATGGACCATCTTATAAATGACATGTGATATAAGAGATAAAGGCAGCATAGGTTAAACAAGATAGAGAAAGAGAAGCAACAACAATAGTAATTGTCCCCCTTCATGTGAAGGTGTATTTATATATTGCATGTTTGTTTGTGCCATTATGTTGATTGTGCATGAGAACATGTAAGTTTCCTTTGCAATGTCTGCTAGTTATTTATTCATTTAATTATGTATGAACACTAGTTAGCAATTGGTTAAGTTATCAATATGATATATGTGCACTAGCTTGCTATTTAATTAGCTCGCGTATTTGTGCACCAGCTTTACATTTAATTAGCTCAGGTATTTTTGCACCATCTTGTTATTTAATTAGCTCCACTATTTGTGCACTAGCTTGCTATTTAATTAGCTTAGATATTTGTGCATCAATTTGTTATATAGCTCAAATTATTGCAATGTGTTGTCCTTTATAGCTTTTTGTGTACGCTTAGTTTGTGGTATCACATGATTAACTTGAGGAAATTAGTTATTACAAAGTTGAAATGAGAAAGTTAATGATGTTTAGATACTTAGTAGAATTGGGATTTAGTCAATGTACCTACAACATCTATATGGTACATGATTAGGGTACTCAGGCTTTCATTGAATCCAGTAGACAAGATTCCCATAGTTGAGGATTCAGTTATGACAAGTTAGCAAAAAATATACAAGAAACCTGAAAGTTGATAACTTCTAGACCTGACTAGAGAAAGATCATGGCATTGGTCCTTCAATAGAACAGAGTTACAGATACAACAAAACAAGTAGAGTTGTCATTGCTTTAGTAAAAGCAATATGTCCTCTAAGAGTTGCCAAGGCTAGAATAATGGAGTTGGCATTATTCTAACAAGGGCAACATGTCCTCCCTAAGAAAGAAAAGTAGTCGAGGCAAGACAAGCAGAGTCAACCTTACTCTAATTCAAGTGGAAAATAAATAGCAAAGGGTGGCCAAAAATAGTGAAAAGAAAAGAAGGCCTGAGGAAGTTGAAAAGCTAAAAAAATAGTTCTAAAGTCACCAAAAGAAATAAGTAAGGCCTAAAAGGGCAATATTAGCATCTATGATCACTTTTGGAGATTATAAGTATAGTTGCTAGATTGAGCTGAGGTCAAGTTATTTGATAACTTTATTCTTAGGTCTTGAACTTCTCAGAGAGGGATCGCAATTAGATCTAGGAAGTGGGCTCAGTGAGTTTGTAGTAGATCTCAATATCGAAGTTAGATCTCATAATTATAGTAGAACTCAAGGAAAGTTACTAACCCACAAAGTATAATAGTTCTCTAGGGAAGACAATGACCTAAGATAGGTTTAGAATGTAGAAACCTCTTATGTCTAACGAACAATTACACCTTGATTTTTCTTCAGTTGACCTTGTTGTTAATTAGGCCAAGCTCAATTCTACATGGTCAATACATGATAGTAAAAGTTAGCAGAGATCAAAGCTACAAGTCCTTAACAACATGCATTTAAGCAAGTTAAGTATGAATTAAGACTAGAAAATAACTTTCATGTATGAATTCTCCTCGAATAGTAAAGCAAAGATGGAAATTCTAAAAGAGAAGTAGTTATATACTAAGCCTAGTAATGAGAGTTTTGACATTCAGAAGATAAACTCTTAGGCTATGTTATCTCAGAAGATGGGGTCATTGTAGATCTTAGTAATGTGAAGTAGTACTAATATAGAAGAGGCTTGAGACAATTACACAGATTAAAAGCTTCTTGGACTTGGCTATAGACGATTTATTTAAAACTTCCCTTGAATTGCCTTGCCACTAACAATGCTCATTATAAAGAATTAGTCATTTGTATTGAATGACAAGGTGAGGCCAATCAATTAGAACTGGCAAACAACAAAGAGGGGGTGAACTGGGTGTTTGATAATAACTTAGGAAATTTGAAAATCTTTTTGCAACTTAATGAGAGTAATAAGTATAAAAGTAATGAATAATAAATCAAAATTTAATAAATGCTGAAAATATAAGAGCTTAAGGAAGAGAGTATACAAATTGTGATTTATCCTGGTTCAATCCATCTACGATGACCTACGTCTAGTCCCTAAGCTCCCCCTAAGATTTCCAATCCACTATCTTCTTACTTAATCTGGGCACAAGAAAAGCCTTTACAACCTACAAGTTTAGGCAGGTACTTGTGCAGCCTTTTATAAATCTCTCATGGAGTTACTCCCCATTACACACTATAAGGTTACAACCGAGTTACTCCCCCTTAAACACGTAGGGATACATCCATAATGATAAAAGATTACAGTCAATCTTCTCTCTTAGAAGTAAATAAGATGAACATTGAAGTACACTATAAATAATATCCATCTCTAAGGTAAATGATATCAAAGGAAGATAAATATAGAGTATTCAGGTAGGAGTGGATGCTTCATGTCTTAGCATATTTGTCGTTGTTATATGTGTATATCTCTTCTTCAAATTCTTCCATATTTATGGTTGAATTGTAGTAGATGACCATTGTAAGCATTCGTCCGTTAGAGTCTCCTTGCTTCATTTGACCGTTCTTCTTATTTGAAAAAATAGCCGTTACCTTTGGTGGATGCTCCACTTCCGTAAAGTCACCTTTTGTCCCTTCACATAATTTCTTCATTGTATTCCTAGAGAAATACATTAAACACTAAAACAATGAAGTGTTAGAGTAATTAGATACAAGAAGAGGGAGTTACACAATCATTCCTATGATTTTTTGAAGTTACAAAACATTGTTTGTCGCATCACTCAAGTAGTCACTCGAGTGATCCCTTTCAAAATCTGGCAGAGTATTATAGGCTTTTGTCAACTTAATCACTTGAGTGGTAGCTTGAGTAATTCTAAGACATCACTCAAGTGATGTATCCATTTTCAATCCAAATATGGCAAATGACTTATTATCAAAAAGCTCTTGCCAACTATATTTCAATGCAACAAAAATCAGCTCCAAACTAGTATACTCTGAAAGTTATGATCCAAGTAGTGACTACTATACTAAATAGTCTTTGAATTCACAAGTGTCAGCTTCCAAAATGCACAACTCTTAGGCTATAACTCCAAATATGACCCATGACATATCCATGGAAAGCTCTTTAAGTTAAAATTTATATGCCACTAGTTTTACCTTAATCTAACATGCAGTTTGAGAGTTATATCCAAAATACCGAAGCTATTTTGGAATATGATGCTGATTTGAATGGCATATTCCAAAGATCATATCTCTCTCATATGAACTCTTTTCAATGTGATTCTAGTATGTATTTGATGTGTTGGGAGTCTAGTTTCGTATAATACTATTTCAGATCAATCTGATGTGTGGTTAGAGAGATATGGCCAAAATACCAAAGCTCTGTCATGCTAAACAAAAATAGAATACAACAGAGTGCTCATCACTCGATTGATCACCTTTAAAATGTAACAGTGGCGCATTACTTGAGTGGTAATCTCTAAAGGTGGCATAACTTTCGTATAAGTCATTTTAGCTTTGTATTGACCCATTCCAACTTTCATTTGATCATATAAACCTCGGGTATCACTTCTAAGAGTTTAAATCTTGATATTCGCATCATATAAACCTCGGGTATCACTTCTAAGAGTTTGAATCTTGATATTCGCATTCAATCTTGCAAGTTCTTCTTTCTTCAATCCTTTCTTCTTGTTTTTCCTTTTGATGATCATTCTTCAAAACCCAACTAGATATCTTCTTTAATATCTTCAATCTTCTTCTTTCTTTGCTTGACTAATCTACAAGATATGTAATATTAAATATAGTAGTTAGTCAATGTAGAAGATAAGTATATTATACAAACTTTTTGCTTTTAATATTTGACATCTTCAAAATTAATCATATTTAACATTCTCCTCATTTTTGATGATGGCAAATCCTTAAAGTAAAATATGTATGAGTTATAAAAGCAAATTAAGAGCAACATATTTTTCTTGCCTTTGTCTCCCCTTATTTGACATCAGCAAAAAGTTTGAAGTATAAGAAAAAAATGCTTGTAGAGAAGTAAATATGAAAACAAATTAGAAATGTCTTTCTCCCTATTAATCAAAATAAATGTATCAATTTTTCTCCCTCTATTTGAAGGTAATTTCATTTTTAATATGAAGCAAGTGAATAATGGTTTTCACTTTTCAAATTTGAAACAACTTGAAGATGTTTTCAAGAAAACTTTCATAATCAAGGATATGCAAATTATTCTCAAAATATAAAGAGAGATGGTCTAGAAATGCTCATTGGGATTTGACAAGCTAATGATAGATCCATGAAGTCCAGTTCACCCTACTTTCGCTCTGCAACTCTGATGTATATTCATGTTGTTGTCAGGATTCTCCAATTGAGTTGAGCTTCTATTCATCATTCTTAATGCTCATTTATAGTGGCATATGTATTTATTGCTTTGAATGTTGCAGCCAATATATTTTCCTTGATTGAGCTTTAAGGCATATGTCCTCAAAGTTAATATATTCTCCTTTTAGTGTGTTAAGTGATGATCTTGCATAGAGCAAATTCTCCTATCATAATTGCAAAACTTTCTTGCAAAAAGAATGATTAGTGCCATAAAGTATCAAATTTATCCTTTATATATGATATATTAAAATTAAGTTCATGAGAAGAAAAACATAAGAGTAACTCCTCATCAAAACTAATTAAAAGATAGTGAATGCAAATGCGTATGTTATAAAAATCTTCCACATAGGAGATGAGCATTTAAAATATAAAACACATATAAATGTGAAGCTCCCCCTTAATGAATGGATGGCTTAAAAGAGAATTGTTGTGAGTAATGCTTTTGACAACTCTCCTAGATTTGTAAAATCATTGGAAATTTTGTAGAGAGAATGAGTATAAAAATCTGAAGATAAGAAGAGTGAGCAAGTTTTGAAAAAGATGATGTTATTCAGAGTTTTAAGGAGGTAACCCTATATCACTCGAGTGGTCACTCGAGTGATTCTCCTTGACCATCACTCAAGTGCTCACTCAAGTGATGCTACTTAGAGAATTTTAATTAAGTAAGAATACAATACCTTAGTCGAGAAATTTTGTAATCACTCGAGTCATAGTCCTCTATAGTCTATTAATGTATCATTGACTGGTCACTATCTGATGATATGATCAATACTAAGGATCATGAAGTATAGTCTCTATGAGCATTTAAGTATACCAAGATGAACTCAAAATAAGGCCTTGAAATTCTAGTTAATCAAATCACAAATTTGTTTAATCTTGCCATTCACAAAAGTGATGAACCTAGCATTGTTTGTAGTAAGCTTTATGTGATTATTGAAGCTCATCTCTCATATAGCCCTAGATAGATGGACTAAAGAATGAAGGACTAGGGAGACCAGCTCTAGTAAAGTGTTGTATCTCATATATCCTTGAAGTCTCAGCTCCTATCCTCAACAACATTTAGAAGTTCTGATTCACCACATCACATAACTTCCTAACTCTATCATCCACGATCTTAATGAGCTTCTTATTGGTAATATCAAGTGAAGCTTAGTCTGTTTGAATGGAGGATCCAATAAAAGAGTCTCAAGGTGATCTAGATTTATCTGAGGATTGTATTTTATCATCTCTGGATGCCTTAAGTTATGCTCTTTGTCTCAAGCTAGTACTGCCCACTAGTGACAAGTGTATATTCTCCCTTTGGATGTGTAGCTTCTTAATCATAGTAGTCCTCAAAAGGGCTCATTTAGCTCTAGGTACCTTATTTTATTGGCCTTGAGGAATAGAGATACCAAATGATGGTATGTCATCGGTGTGGTGTGAGTATCGGAGAATCTATGCCTTTTGATATCCAAAAAGATCAATTCTCCTAAATTTCTCCTCCTTCAAAAGTATCGAGGCCATATTCCCGTAATCTCTATTGATGAAGTGTGTAAAGTTGTTGCCCTTGTTCACCATAGCTCTAGTTTATATATAGCATATAATTTTGTGAAGATTAAACATAGAGCTAGGATTGTAGTTGAGAATGCCCATAGGCTTACCTAGCTTGTTGATTATGTACATCTCAGGTTTGTCATATTCTTTAAATAGTCTAGTGGAGGGGCTTCTTGATCCCTATACATTCATTGATCCTCCTGCTTGAGATTACCATCTAATTTTTGCTTGTTGTCTTCAAGGTATCTTCATTCACAACACCTTCCTTAGAGCATATCTCTACTCATTCCATGTCACAATAATGTCTAACTTCCTTTAGGCAGTAAAGGAGGTGGATAGACGAATAAGGCTCATAATGGCTAGACTTGTTTTTAGCCCTGACTTTTTTTAAAATAAACTCCATTTGGTCTACTAAGAGTTCTTCCTCCTCTTTATCTTTCTCTTTTTTCTAACTGCACCACTAGCAACTGGCTAATGATGGGGTGTCACTTGAGTCATCATTTGAGTGATACCACGATTCAACTTCTATTCACACTACAATGCTACCAGTCACACTTACTTTGTTAGCCTCTGTTCTTTATACCCCAAAGTAGAGCATCTTGGCCAGCTCATGCAAAAATATAAATACATACTCTTTGGTACCCAACTTCTCTTGGGTCCACACAGTATTAGACATAATACCTCTTATGCTTTTCTACAATTAATCCATATGATATTTGAGCTCAACAAAGACTAAGATATAATTTTACCCAATTAAATAAATTCAAGCCATTGGATCATAAAGGGTAACAAATAAGTGATATCAATGATTAATGACAATTTGTAAATACATTTTTATATTGAAAATATGCCATTGATAAGATTTTAATGCAATCCATGTAAGTTGGATTAAAGAGAGTAGAAAATCTATCCATAATTACCAACTTTTATGAAAGGATAAATCATGAATGAAACCAAGTTTTCCATGAATGAAATATGTAAATTTAAATCTCAAATGTTATTTCAAATCATGACAATGCATTGTAAAATTGAGATTTTGAATATATGAAAAACTCATCTTTGAAACATGTTTAAAATTGATGATCATATTAAAAGTGGTAGAAGTCAATAATTATAAAATATATATCAGAAAGCTTCACTTTGAAGTTCAACTAAGATAACATGTTAATCATCAGAGTTAATATGTTAGAGAATTTTCCAAAGAGCAAGACTCATATAGATAAAGAATTTAGCCAAAAAGGCTTAGCTTGAATATATAAGCACAATGACTTTGATATTGACCAAGAGATAACATTGACTCTTGTGTCTTGAAGAATAGGAATAATCAACTTAAACATTCAAATTCAAGACACTAGTTACTCAGAGATATATGATGGAAATGGTTAATGTATTTGAGAAACAAAATGAGTGCAAATGAATTATGAATAATTAAGCATATACTTATTAGTCCAAATGACTAGAGCTCTAGAATATTATCCTAGTAAGTTATTCCACAATAATAGTCAATGTATTAACATTCAATGTGTTAATAAACATTTGTGATACTTGGAATAACATGGCCAACTAAGAATTTATGCATTAATCATAAGGCTTTCACATATTGAATTCTTTTCTAGGAAGTACACTTGAAACTCATATAGATAGTTAACTTGTTAGACATAAGGTTTAACTTGTTAGAAAATAAAGGCTGAAGAGTTCAAGCAGTAACAGGTTTAAAAGCAAAAAATAATATGTGAATGATGGGGAAAACTCTAGTAGATGTTGAAGTATTTCTAATTTTCAATTCACAAGATATTAACTTCCAGTTTTCCAAACCAATTTGGACGTATTCAAAACATGAATATTTTTCAAAAACATGTGTATGCACTTTTATAACACATGATGAATTGAAACCAAAGCACATTTTTGGATTGCACTTTAAAATATAAACCGATAGAAAACCTATGCACAATTTTACTTTTGATTCATTTAGCAATATGTAAACAATTTAACGATTATCAAGGAGTGATTGCTAAAGGAATGCAATAATAGACAAATATTCATTACTCAAAATAAATAATTCATATAATCACAATATAGAGTAAGGATTAGACATCATAGTAATTCCTCTTGTCCTTGTGACAGCTTACTTGTTTTTGGTGGAATAATATTGGTCTTTCTCCTTTATACAATCAGCACAAAACTCAAACCCCAAAATTCAGTATCATCAAGATATGAATCTGTTTTCATGTGGCTATAGTCTTGAGAAGCTTTTTCTTATCCTATAGAACTGTATAAATTTCTTTTTCTTCATGGTATCCAACCTTGCTTAGATCCATTTCTTGTTAGCTTGTTGGAATCAAGATAACATTTTCATGATCTAAGAATGTAATCACCTTGAGGCAATTGAGAATAATGAATTAAACATGTCTTTATGCATAAAAGAAATATTTTCTTTTCAAATCATTATATATGCATAAAGAATTAACATGTTGACCAAAGCAATCCCTTTATAAATATATCTATTAAGTGGGTTTTTAAGGGATGTGAAAACATAATTTCAAAATAGTTTGTAATGCTCATCCCTAAGGTTCCAAAATATAAAACCTCAATAAATATTACAAATAATAGCATATAAGGTTTTGTAATTGTGTACCTTTGCCTTAGATACTTGGAGGATTGCTTTTGCTTACCCACTGCATCTTTATATGATGTTGATACTTTGAAAATCTTGCTTTGGGTGTTGGCAAGCTTCTCTCAAAATATATAAACTCCAAGAGTCTTTTACTTGATGCTTGAGAGATCCTCCTTTTTGTATTTTTCTCAAAATATTTGAATGGTACTCTATGCTAGTCTATTCTTGAGGTGTAATGTACTCTTTTTCTCCATTGCCTTTCTTTGTGGTTAGACTTTATTGTTCCAGTAATGGGTGATTCGTGAGTTTTCCTAATTATTGTGAATCTCCTTTCAAGTGTATTAGGAACTCTTGGAATATTCTTCATTTTCTCTATACCTTATGTCCATTCTTTCTAGAATCAATCTGCACACATGAAACACCATATGGACATTTTGGTACCCACTTTACTTTGGGTCCTTGAATGTTAGATTTTGAATCCATTTGCCTTTTAGGAACCCAAACAAATTTATTTCTTACATTAGAATTTCTTCTTATATAGCATGTGTGAGAAATGTGACCCAATTTACCATAATAATTGCAAACTATATAATGATATGTATTATAAGATATCATGCAAGTATTATGTCGGTCATGAGAGTAGAAACTCGAATGGCTTTTATTTGAAAATTCTTTCTTCCCAATAAACTTTTCAGCATATTTGAAAATAGTTTTTCTTTTCTTAATAGAATCAACAATTGGTTGAAAAATAATCTTATATAGACTCTTGAAAATCAGTTTTATGAAAATCACAAAAAGAATTGGAAATTTTTACCTTAAGTTCATCTTGAGCTCTAGAGAGTGATTTTTCATGTCCGTCTATAATGTGCTCTTTTCAGGAATCCGCATCTTCTTGTCTATCCATGTTGACTGTATGAAAGTGTTCCATGATTTCTCCTTCTTCATCATTAACTTCCAATTGTTTATGCATCGTAGGTGCGCAGCTTGTAGTTTCACATGAACTGCAAAACTTTTAACTTCAACACACTTGTTAAAAGTATACATAGAATCAACAGTGTCCTAGACATCTTTAGCACTAAAGCAAAATCTTATTCTTTCAAAATCACTTTCGGTCAATGCACCATACAAAATTTTCATTGATCTAATATTCAACGAAAGCATTTTCTTTTCTTTTTCATTCCAATCCTTTCTCGGTTTGAAATCAAAGGCATTTGTAAAAACATCCCACATATCAAAATTAGATGCTTTAATAAAAATAGTCATTCTAGCTTTTCAAAACCAAAAATCAATATCTTTTAAAATAGGTGGAATTTTATAGTCAAAACTTCTGAAAGCATATAACACTCAAAATTAGACATTGATAACTCTTGAGATGATTAAATCCTTTAAACAAGAGTCCAACTATGATACCAAATGTTAGAACTAGCCGATATCCAAGAGGGGGGGTGAATTAGGTGTTTGATAATAACTTGAGAACTTTGAAAATCTTTTCGCATCCTAAAGCGAGCAAATAATTATGAAAGTAATGAATCATAAATCAACAGTTAATATATGCTGAAAATATAAGATCTTAAGGAAGAGAGTATGAAAACTGTGATTTATTCTGGTTCGGTCTAATCTACGATGACCTATATCCAGTTCCCAGGCTCCTCCTGAGATTTCTAATCCATTATCTTCTTATTTAATCCGAGCACAAGAAAAGCCTTTACAAGCCACAAGTTTAGCCGGACACTTGTGAAGCCTTTTACAAATCTCTTATGGAGTTACTCCCCCTTACACACTGTAAGGTTACAACCGAGTTACTCTCTCTTACACACCATAAGGATACATCCTTGATGATAAAAGATTACAATCAATCTTCTCTCTCAGAAGTAAATAAGATGAACACTGGAGTACAATATAAATAATCTCCCTCTCTAAGGTAAATATTATCAAAGGTATATAAATAGAGAGTATTCGGGTAGAAGTAGATGCTTTATGATCTTAGCATATTTTTACTTATTGTTGTGTGTATATCTCTTCTTTGAATGCTTCCATATTTATAGTTGAATTGTAGAAGATGACCATTGTAAGCATTCATCTGTTAGATTCTCATTGCTTCATTTGACCGTTCTTTGTATTTATAAAACTAGCCATTACATTTGCTGGATGCTCCACTTCCATAATGTCACCTTTTGTCCCTTTACATAATCTCTTCATTGTATTCCTGGAGAAATACATTAAACATTAAAACAATGAAGTGTTAGAGTGATTAGGAGCAAGAAAAGTAAGTTACACAATCATTCCTATGATTTTTCAAAGTTAAGAAATGTTGTTTGTCATATCACTTGAGTGATCCCCTTCAAAATTTGGTAGAGTGTATTGGAGGCTTTTGTCAACTTCATCACTTGAGTGGTCACTTGAGTGATTCTAAGACATCACCCGAGTGATCTATCTATTTTGAATCTAAATATGGCAAATGACCTATCATCAGAAAGCTCTTGCCATCTACATTCTAAAGTAGCAAGAATCAGCTCTAAACACATTGTATCTTGAAAGTTATTATCTAAGTAGTGACTACTGCACTAGATGGTCTTTGAATTCACAAATGTCAACTTCCAGAAGGCATAACTCTTAGCTTATAACTCCAAATGTGACCCATGACCTATCCATGGAAAGCTCTTTAAGTCTAGTTTCATATGCCACTAGTCTCAATTCAATCTGACATGTAGTTTGAGAGTTATGTCCAAAATACCAAAGTTATTTTGGAATATGATACTGATTTAAATGACATATTCCAAAGATCATATATCTCCCATATGAACTGGTTTGAATGTGATTCTAGTGTTTATTTGATGTGTTGGGACTCTAGTTTTATATGAAACTAGTTTTAGATCAATCCAACTTGCGGTTAGAGAGATATGGCCAAAATACTGAAGTTCTATCATACTAAAGGAAAATAGAGTACAACAGAGTGCTCATCACTCGAGTAATCACCTTCAAAATATGGCAGTGGTGCATCACTTCCATTTGATCATAAAAACCTCTGGTATCACTTCTACAAGTTTGAATCTTGATATTCTCATTCGATCTTGCAAGTTCTTCTTTCTTCAATCTCTTTCTTCTTATTTTTCCTCTTGATGATCATTCTTCATAACCCAACTTGATATCTTCTTTAATATCTTCAATCTTCTTCTTTCTTTGCTTGACTAATCTACAAGATATGCAACATTAAATATAGTAGTTAGTCAATATAGAAGATAAGTATACTATGCAAACTTTTTGCTCTTAACATTTGACATCATCAAAACTAATCATATCTAACACAATCCTCAAGGGTGAAAGAAGAGCCTCACATCCACTCATGTTCTGAATGTATGTAATTCTAAATAGACTTGCTATGTGGCTATAGTGATGATAGTAAATATGGATTGGGTGTACCCTAACACTATTGTTGGAAATTGTGCTATAATGGCCAATCATTGTATTTTGAGCATTATTAATTTAATGAAATTTCAACATTTTGTTATCATATTAATTACATGCTAACTGTGATAATTATATCCTTGGATAAATCATAAAGATTGTCATAAAATGTCCTTGGTCGATCATCTATGCGGGAGAAGAGATGAAACAAGACCAGTATGACTTTGATAGATATGAAGATACGAATCAAAGTCTTAGGCACTTGTAAGAGTACAAGGTGCTGGACCGACCCATTATGAGAAAGCTACATGGATCAAGTCATAAGCTTTTTTCATGTATAACCGCATTACAATGCCCTTTCACCTGAGGTCATCATGGATTCCTATATGAGAGTTGCTCAACTTTGAACTAGTCAAAAGTCACTTTTGACCAGGTGATAATAAAGACTACGATTGGGCTTGCTAGTTTTTCATGCAGAGAAATGTGAATGATTAAGATAGAATTTGTCCCTTACATTAGTAGAGAGATATTATTGGGCCCCTCAATGAGTGAGTCTAAGAAATGTATGATCATACTACGATGGAAAGGAGTTTCCATTTCTATTGTCAAACTACTGAGGAATCGAGAAAGTAATTGTTAGCAATAAGAGGATGACATTATCCATGCCTCATCCTTGACCAATATATCGTGTGACAAAAGGAATGTGACATGGTTGTATGACAAGTTACATCGTGTTAACGATCCTCATATGAATTGGGTAGTCGTAATGTCTTGCTAGAGGCAACTTGCGACTTGTGGGTTAGTACAGTTATTGGCCCAGTGCCAACTTCGTATGGGCCTACAGGGTCACACACAAGAATAACCCAACACGAGATAATGTTTAATCTAGGGTGGATGAATTTTATATTTATATATATAATATAAAATTCGTTAATAATATTATATATATGTATGTATGTATTTATTTTTGAAATACATATTATATATATATATATATTATATGATATTATATATTGTGCTTGTTTTAAATTTAATTTATTATGATAAATTAAATTTAATAACTAACATGATAGAGATATAATATCTCAGATTTAATTTATAAAGATAACTTAAATCTAATGGCTCTTTATTTGAATTAAATAAATATGTTAAATTAAAACTATTTGACAGATTTAATTTAAACTGAATTTCTTTAATTAGCTCATCAAGATAATTAATTGTTAATTAATTTCAAAATTAATAAAGATTAATTTTGAAATTCGAATATAGCCCTCATAGGTTATAAACTTGATAGAGCAGATATACTCATACACGTATAAGAATTCAGAGCCGCAAGGGAAACCCTATGAGACATTGGAGGCGCTAGCACGCAGTCTCTGTTAGAGAGCATTCGTGTGGATACCGGTAGAGGGAGCGGACATGACATGTTGGCTCTTAGAGATCAAAAACCCTGAATTCGAAAAGGTACAAATCTTTTTAACTCGGTTTGAATATCGTTGATAGATCCTCGATTATGATCAGTGATAATTTTTAAAATTCTTCCGCTATGCCTCCTGATCCTTACAGTAGTATCAGAGCCAAGTCAATTGTGCATTTTAAAGGAGTTTATGTTCTTATACATGTGATATATATGGGATATATATATATATGTATGCTTATAAGAAGATGATCGAATATGTATCTAATTTATGTTTCAATTTTGAGAAAGTCGAACCTATGTGATTTGGTGCTGTATGTTTATGCGATCTAATGAAATTGTTTTGATTATATGCGATATGTTTACATTTCAATTCTGCCACTGGCATCACGAATTCTATTCTAGATTTGATCCAAAGTAGAATTCATTGTTTAGGTTTCGAATAGGTTGAAGATCACGGCGTACAAACATGTCAAGGACTCTAATTGGATTTAGGGATCAGAAATCTTGGAGAAGAACCAGGTCTAAGTTTGGATCTCTCTTCAGGTATTAAGGATCTAAAACTATGGGGAAGACAATCCGGATCAGAAGCGTTCTGGGCCTTTGTTTTTGAAACTGGGCCTTGTGGATACCGATAAAGGGGGCGGACCTGACGTGTTGGCTCCTAGAGATCAAAAACCCTGAATTCAAAAAGGTACAAATCTTTCTAACTCAATTTAAACGCTGTTGACAAATCTTTCTAGCGGGACTGTCGTGACCACCTATTCATAGCGTAATATAATCTGATCACAACATTTATTGCTTTTCATATTGTATGAACTCTTGTTGTGGCTAATTCTTCGTACTTGTTTGGGTATGGTGAACAACATGGCTTTAGATTTTACAAAGGGTTGTAATATTTAAATACAGCCTGCGTGCCGTGCCTTCCTTTAAATACTCTCAATGTAAATTCTCTTCTCATCTCACTCCCCTCGAATGTTTAAACAAGGTTTCTCTCAATGTATTTCTTTTCTTATTTAGAGAAGTCCTCTTATTGGCTTAGGAGGATTTTAGGTTAGGTAAGTCATGTTATGTCACATTTAAATTATGCTTTTGATTAGATCATTGCTGAATACTTTTGCATTTATATGTATTAATTTGTATGAGATACGACCATGATTGCATTCATATAAACAAAACTAATTAATTAAGCCCTCTAAATCAAATCTTAAGTCATAATGCCACCAATTAATGAACATTTGTCAAAACCTAGATCGCTCAATTGTGGAAACCACCAAAGTGGATGCACTTGAGTTATCTTGATGATACAAGCATGAGTAATGGTGCTGCTCATCATATTCATTATTGTTTTAACTTAATTGAGATTAACAAAATGGTTTTGAATCTTAAGGTGTTAGATGGGATTAAACATGCCAAATCATATACTAATCGAATCTTATAAAGATCTAAACATTACATATGATGTAATTGGTAAATAGGTTACCTACCTAAATAACTTGAATTTAAGTGTCTTACTAAAACGGACTTAAGTTTAAGCCAAATATGAATCTTAGCCAACTAATTATTATATTGAGGGTTATTAATTTAGTGGGAGATTACTAACTAACTTTGCATATTTTAATTGTAGAATCATATCGACAAGTAATACTACTACACTATCGTTGCGATTGGTCCTTGAGAAGGACAAACTTTCTTGACTGGTTCAGGAACTTGAGAATTGTTCTCAAGCAAGAAAGAAAGGCTTATGTCCTAGATCAACTCATTCCTAAGGAGCCTACAACCAATGCTCCAAGAGCTCAGAGAGATGCTTACACGAAGCATAAGGATGACTCTGTGGATATAGGTTACCTGATGCTTGGCATTATAGTTCCAGAGCTCCAAAGAGATCTGGAACTTATGGAGGCTCATGAGATGATTGTCCATCTCAAGGAAATATTCAATCAACAGGCAAGGCAAGAAAAGTATAAGACCATAAAGGCCATACATTCCTGCAAGATGGCTGATAGTGCATCAATCAGTACTCATGTGTTAAAGATGAAAGGCTATATTGATCAACTTCAGAGGCTTGGATTTCCCATGAGCCAGGAGTTAGCTGCAGATTTGATCCTGAACTCACTCCCAGAGAGTTATGACTAGTTTGTCATGAACTACAACATGAATGACATGGAGAAATCAATTTCTGAGCTACATGGGATGCTCAAAACTGCTAAACAAAGCATTAAAAAAAGCTAGTACTATTTTAATGGTTCAGAAAGGAAAGGGTATGAAAAAGAAAGGGAAAGGAAAATGGAAGGGTAATGGCTCAGGTGGTAAGACAAAGAGTCAAACAAGCCCGAAACCAAGCCTGCACCCAAGAAGGCAAAGCCTCTAAAGGAAGGACTCTGCTACTTCTACAATGAACCCAGTCATTGGAAGAGGAATTGCAAATTCTACCTGGAAGTCTAAAAAAGAACAAGAAGGATAGCGAGGCTATCGCTTCAGGTATTTATGTTATAGACATTAATTTTTCTACTTCCTCTACATGGGTATTAGATATCACATGTGGTTCTCACATTTGTACAAATGTGTAGGGTCTAAAGGACAGTAGAAAGCTGAAGAAGGGCGAGGTGGACCTACGAGTTAGAAACAGAGCAAGAGTTGCTGTTTTAGCTGTAAGCACTTATGAATTAGTTCTGCCTAGTGGGCTTTTGTTAGTTTTGAACAATTACCATTATGTTCCTGCTTTGAGTAGTAACATTGTTTCTCTTTCATATTTGGATAAGGAAGGTTATACTTCCATTACTAGGAATGGTAAATGTTCTATTTATTGTAATGACATTTTCTAGCTGATGGTGATTTGCATGTTGGTCATTATATATTAAATTTGGAACATCCTAATAATAGGAATATCTATAACGTAACTACTAAAAGGATAAAATTAAACGATTTGAATTCGACCTACCTATGGCATTGTCGTCTAGGCCATATAAATGAGAAACGCATGTCCAAACTCCATCAAGATGGATTTCTTAACTTATTTGATTTTGAATCATATGATACATGCAAATCTTGCTTATTAGGAAAGATGACAAATGCACCTTTTACTGGGCATAGTGAGAGGGCCACTGAATTATTGGCCCTCATACATACAGATGTATGTGGACCATTAAATATAGTTGCTAGAGGACGTTATGCCTACTTCATTACATTTATAGACGACTTTAGTAGATATGGCTATTGTAACACCCCAAATTTTGATTAAGGGCTAATGAGAATTATTGAGAATGTAGTCATGAATTAAAGTTGAATTAATGTGTATTTGTGACAATATTATCTAATATGTCATAATTAATGGAAAATTGATAGAATGGGATTATTGGCCTTAAGTTGGTGATTAATGGGGAAATTAATTACTAACTATGGAAAAATGAGAAGTGAGATTGAATGGCTAATGGATGGATTAGAGAAGCTAATTGGTGATTTAGTGAGTGAGAGCCAATGGGGAGTGGACACATGGCAAGCTCACATGTGGGGAGGGATATGAGAAAAGTCAAAGGCATTTTTAAAATATATTTTCTCTTTCTTCTTCCCTCTTGGGCGCTGAAATGGTATGGGGGGATAGAATCATCATTTTCTCTCTTTCTTTACTCCTCCTCACTCTCATCTCTCTCGTTCTCTCTCTCCTCCTCTCTCTTGGCGCCATTGTTGCATAAATAAGAGGGGGAAAAGCTTGCAAAAAGGTAAGGGAAATGATCCCAAATGCTCAACCTCATTGTATTAATGTTGTTCCTTGCATTAAGAGCTTCAATTTGATTATCATAGTTTGGCATTTGGGGCTGGATTGAGTTCTCAAGGAATTGTGAAAGTTGGAGAATCAAAAAGTCCCTTTAGAAAAGATGAAGAGGTTAGTAAAAGAAACTTTTCCATGTATGTTTCATGCCATTCAATTAAACTTGGAAATTCTGGAAATTATTGCCTTGAATTTCGAAATTGAGGGTCAATGTGTCGATGGTATGTTGTTGTTATGGAAATGGTGCCTTGTTTAGTGTTTTGAATGGATAGTATTGAAATGAAGCTTAAATGTGAAGTTTGGGGACTTTGTGTTTGGTTTTGTGTATTGGTCAAAACAAGGCATGGTGATAGGTTGGGATTTTGGTCATTTTGAGGTTACCATTGTATTTCTTGCAAAAATTTATGTGGGAATAGGCTTGATTGTTAATTTTGGAGCCATTGGACACTTTAGTAGAAAGTTGGAAAATTTGTCTTGTGTGAACTCTGTCTGGGCAGTCCGTTTGTACGAGCATTTTGAATACCCAAATGATTTTGGAAAATTCTAAAAATTTCCAGTCTTAAATATCACATTCCAAGCTTTAAAATGGACAAAGTTTGGGAAAAAAATAGAACTCTGTTTTGAAGTAGTGTTGAATTTTTGGTGATTCTGTATTTGTGTGATGATTTCAAGTAATGAGCCATATTTTTCCTAGAAACAGGACTTAACTACCTTTCATTTGGCTTTAGAATCACCTCATTTTGATTTTTCTAGAATTAAATATGAATTTTGGAAGTTCAGCCAAGAATCAGGGAATTTCTTGGCCGCGGCCCAAACCTTTTTGACCTGATTCTGGCCGCGGCCCATGAGTGGCTGGCCACGGCCAGTGACCTTCTGACCATATTTTGGCCACAGCCCAAGGAAGGGCTGGCCACGGTCAACCCTTGTGTTCCAGCACTTTGAGTTTTTGGAAAGAGATCTTCAACCTATTGTTTCCCAACCTTTTAGGGGTTTTATTATAGGCATTTATAGTTTCTTGAGGGTCATTATTGATAACCAAATTTAAGTTTTGAAGAGTCAATTGAGTATTGGAATAGAGAATAATGTTTCGTCCTTGATATTTGCCCAGATTGTAGAAGGCCTGTGCCTGCTCAAGAACTGAAAGACCAAGGTAGTGACACTTTATCCTATATCATGTATATTGCATTGCTTGTTTGCTTTAGTCATTGAATACAGTTACAGTGAAAGGACGTGGTGAAAGCCCAGCCTTGATTACAGATACAGTGAGGGGACATGGCGAAAGCCCAGACTCGAATATAGATAAAGTGAAGGGGCATGGCGTAAGCCCGACCTCGTATATAGTGAAGGGAACGTGGCGAAAGCCCAGTCTCGAATATTGATTGCTGCATTGTGATATATGTTTACTTGCTTTATATATATGCATCATATACGCAAACTGTTGCTACTGGGATTCTCTAGAATCTCATTCTTTCCAAATAACATTTTTAGACAGGGCAAGTGGATCGTAGAGCAAGCCAGTGGCAATGGACGATTAGGATTACCGGCGGTAGTCTTAGTTAGATATTTTGGTTTTATACTGAACTGGTTATCATTTTGGACAAATGTATATATTGAATAGATTTATAGTATTATAGTTTTGTGTAATCCCCGGTATGGATATTGAGATGGGCAATGATGCCTTTGTATAAACTGTTGGATTAATGTTATTATCCCAGGTAAATGTCGGGAATTTTGCTGATACTTTAATATTATATATGTGACAAACCAAATAGGCCTATTGATTTTATAAATGAATGAACGGAGATCTATTTGTACAAGTGTTTTAAAAAAATTTTATTTACTCCGGATCTCTTATTCAATTATTAAATGCATTCAAACGCTAATCTTGGCCTAATTATCGAAGGGGGTTACAGCTATATCTATTTAATGAAACATAAATCTGAATCTTTTGAAATGTTCAAAATATTCCAAAATGAAGTACAAAACCAACTTGGCAAAACAATTAAAGCGCTTTGATCTGATCGAGGTTGTGAATATTTGAGCCAAGAGTTTATTGACTATCTTAGGAGTTGTGGGATAATCTCACAATTGACTCCTCCAGGAACACCACAATTGAATGGCAATTCTGAATGGAGGAATTGAACACTATTAGATATGGTTTGATCTATGATGAGTCAAACAGATCTTCCACCATCCTTTTGGGGATATTCCCTAGAGACAGCTACGTTCACACTAAATCGTGTTCCATCTAAGGCAATTGAAAAGATACCATATGAGATATAGACTGGAAAGAAACCAAGTTTATCTTTCCTCAAGATCTGGGGATGTGAGGTATATGTTAAGCAATAAGCCTCTAATAAATTAGCACCCAGATCCTTAAAGTGCCTTTTGTGGGGTATCCTAAAGAAACGAAAGGATACTATGTCTATAATCCCACTAATAACAAAGTATTTGTTATTCAAAATGGTAAGTTTCTAGAAAGAGAGTTTATCTCTAAAACAACCAGAAGAAGCAAGGTACATCTCGAAGAAGTTCGAGAGTTACAAGATAGTACAAAACCACATATGGAAATTAGAAAAGATGCACAACAAGTTGTAGAGCCTCCTCAAGTAACATAAGGTCCATAAAGATATGATAGGACATGGTATCAGCCTCAGAGATATGGATTTCTGATCACTGAAGGCCGTGATGTGTTACTCATTGAGCAAAATGAGCCAACCACCTATCGAGAAACCATAGTTGGACCAAACTCTGAGAAATGTTTAAATGTCATGAAGTCTTAAATGCAATCCATATATGATAATCAGGTATAGACCTTAGTTATCCACCTGAAGGTGTAAAAACCTTCAGGTGCAAATGGGTTTTCAAGGAGAAAACTGACATGGATGGCAATGTAAATGTCTTCAAGACATAACTGGTTGCAAAAGAATTCACTCAAATTCATGGTGTAGACTATGATGGAACCTTTTCTCCAGTCGCAATGGCCAAATCAATCAGAATCCTTCTTGTCATTGCAGTATATTATGACTATGAAATATGGTATATGGACATCAAAACAGCCTTCCTTAATGGAAAGCTCCTTGAGGATATGTACATGACACAACCTAAAGGTTTTATGCATCTAGAGGACTCTGATAAAGTTTGTAAGCTTTAAAGATCTATTTATGGATTGAAGCAAGCATCTCAGAGCTAGACTCATTGTTTTGATGAAGTAGTCAAAGAGTTTGGATTCGTTCAAAATATCGATGAACCTTGTGCTTACAAGAAGGTTAGTGGGAGCACAATTGTATTTCTAGAGCTTTATATAGATGACATCCTACTCATTGGGAATGATATTCCTACCTTGTAGAGTGTCAAGTCTTGGTTAGGAAAGTCCTTTTCAATGAAAGACTTAGGTGAAGCCACCTATATCCTAGGGATTAGGATCTATAGAGATAAATCCAAAATACTAATAAGCCTAAGTCAGAGCACATACATAGACAAGATACTATTAGGTTCAGTATGCAGGATTCAAAAAAGGGTTACATGCCCATGTCTCATGGCATCCATCTTAGCAAGGATATGTGTCCTAGTATACCTGATCAGCGAGATCACATGAGTAAGGTTCCATATGCCTCGGCCATTGGATCCATCATGTATGCCATATTATGTACTCGACCGGATATCTCATTTGCCTTAAGCATGACCAACAGATATCAACAAGATCCTGCTGAGGGATATCGGACTACCGTCAAGAATATCCTAAAGTATTTAAGAAGGACTAAGGACTTATTTTTTGTCTATGGTGGATTGGATGATGAGCTCTATGTAACCAGTTACACAGATGCAAGTTTATAGATTTGTCATGGTATGTGTGCATGAGTTATGTGATGCAAGCATGTCATGCATTAAACACTTATCTTTCCTGCATATTGATAATGTTTCCCTACTGAGATTCTCTAGAATCTCACCCTCCCCTGCCAACAATTTAGACAGGGCAAGTGGCTCATGGAGGGAGCGGCTAGGACTCCTTCGAGATGAGAGTTGGTAGTTGGTTACTAAGGAGTTGTGAAGACTGTATATGATTCGATTGAATATAGGGTTATAAATTTGAGATGAGATTGTGTAATCCCCATTTGAAGAATTGTAATGGGCAATTGTGCCCCGTGTATCTTTAGCGAAGGTATGTACCTGGGATTGCCGGGATGATTACGTTGTGCACTCTGATATTTATATGAATGTGATTTATCTTCGCGTAGTAATTGTATTCGAAATATGAATATGAGACCAAGTTAATTAGATTTTAAAAGGTATTTGTGAAAACCCTATCTCAAGGATGGGATTTTAAATGAGTTTTGATTATTATTGGTCTCTATTTCATTTCAATCGCGTATTTCGGATATAATTACGGAGGGGTTTACATTTCTCCTTACTCTTTATTGCTTTATATTCATCGTCAAGTTTTTATTTGCAACGAAATTTTAGTATCACCCAATTCACCCCCTCTTGGGTGAAACGCTTGCTCTAACAGAGCCATGTGTCATAAATATGCTATGAGGAAAAGAGTTAAGGTGATTATTATAAGGGCGTAGGTACAATTTTAAGAACAATGTTTTATGTTAAGGGCATTGGCTCCATTAAGTTTTTAAGGGTGCAAAAATACACAAAAACATTACAAATTGGGGCAATTTTAACAAAGTCGTTAAATTGGAATGAACTGACATTACTTTAGTGTATGTGGGTACCACATTGATTTTTTTAAAAAAATAATTCCTTCTTTCTCTTGCTTTCTCTCTCCTTTGTAGACTTTTTCTTTTTCAGAAGCTTGTACTCTCTCCCTCTCCCTCAATCACCAAATTGTCACCACACCTCCCATCTCTCTCCCCCACCATGCTGCTTTCCTCTTCTAATTCTCTTAATGACTCTGTCCATGAGTTGATAAAATGGCTTTGCTTAAGAGTTTGTCAACTACAAGATTTTCCTGGAAGAAGAAGGAGGAAGTGGGGTGATGACGAGCTTAGGGCAGTTGGTGGCTTTTGTACAAACAACATTAGAGAGGGAATATGGTGAAGGCAGAGGGTTCGATTTTGGTTTGAGATTCACAGGATTACTGTTATTCTTGTAAGCTTTGTCAAACTTAGGTCGATTTTGGTCTCATATTATTTTACGATTCATTTTAAGCCATCAGTTTTTAGTTCATTCCTTCATATCAGAGTTTTTACTAATAAGTTCTTTGTTGAAACCCAAACTACTATGTTTAATTAACGGCCCTAGGTGGATGGTTATCCACTACTGGTTCGAAAGTCATTGTGTGTTTGCTTATATACAAGCCTTACATACATGTCAGTACGAGACTAATCACACTTAAATACAAATTAAGTACAATCTCCAAAATAGATAACCAATAGAAAATTAAATTCTAAGTCCTTTGCTTCATTCACTCGTGTTTACCTTCTTGCTTGAGGAACTACTTGCTCAAGCTGAAAATTTGTTTTGGAAAAATAGGGTGAGTTCAATAAATCTCAGTAGTAATAGATATCACTCATATAAAATGCACATATATCATGCCATGTCAACCAAAGTTACAGTACAATTAACATATTCAACATTCAGAGATAAATTCACAATATGCAGAAAGTATTAAGTTACCACTTCAAGGACAACCGTCCCTTGCCACAGAGCAAGAAAATTCTACTGGGCCTTAGCCCTTCTCATCTGAATGTTTTAAATTCACAGTGGTACAAACATGCATATAACATATCACATAGTATGTGAGGGATAAGTTACTACCTGACAATTTTTCCAAGTCTTGATCTTGATTGACGTGCTTTGAATATCCTGGGCAAGTGTCAAATCCTGTAAATTATAATTTACGCCAATGCCTTATTTCTTAGTCCAATTCTTCATAAATTCTTCTCTTATGTTGGTCATCATTAGGATCACTACATTAGCCCCAATATGTAGCTAATGAGCTCAAGCTACTCCAAATACCAAACTTAACTCTTAAATGTCCAATTCTATTATAAAAACACTTTACTTTGAATTTTCGCACAATTATCAAAAGCTAGCAGATTTTTCACTGACTTTGAAAAATCATAACTAATTCTAGAAAAATCAAATTGGGGTGATCCAAAACTCTATATGACCCTTATTAAGTCTATTTAATGGGAAAAATACTTTCAATAGCCATCTGACTGCGCACACTTCCCAGTTTTTCTTTTTCCCCTGCTGCTAGAAAATTTAACCAGTTTTAATGGTCTACTTCAAACACTCATAACTCCTAGTATACTTATCAAAATCCTTCATAATACCTATCAAATTAAAAGTCTTTAAGTTTACTTTAATTCTGAAAAATCTCATCATCATCATCAGATGAATTTTGTAGGGTGAAATTTTCTCCACCACAAAACAGTCAGAAAAAACGCACACTGGTAGCTTTGTTACACTAGCTGACTTAATTTCCAGTTTTTGAATTTTTAAACCAGTCTGTCAAAAATTATAACCAGAGCCTATTCCAACGGAAAGCTCAAATTCTTTCTACCAGATTTATCCCCTAACCGAAATCTACCTCCCAAAACAACAAAAATCCAACTTTGTGTTTTTAACAACTAACAAGTCTAATACTTCCACAAACATCATATATCTCCTTAAACATGATTAAAAAACATCATCTTGCTTCAAAAACTCTCCTTGATCAAAAATCAAAGGTGGCACAATAGTCAAAAAATACTCAACGAAAACACGAAGTAATCGGTTAAAAACGAAGCCTACGCTTACCTCTTCGCGTTTCTATAGGTGGTTCGGTATTCCCGCAGCACTCCAACAGACTAATTGGTATAAAACACCTCATATGAGAAATCTAATACCATAGAATTGAAGTCCAGAAGGACTTATTAGACAATAATGGCGATTCGGGGTCAAAATCAACTCCGGTAGTCAGCAGAACTAACTATTCGCTCCTCCTTCTCTCTTCTTGTGTTATTAAGCTTAAGAAATATGATTTCTCTTTCTCTTTCCATGCTTGTACGAAATTTTGTCATTTAATTAGGCGTGGATGGTTGTGATTTAATCACATAAAATGATCTCATCCCATCTTGCCAAGTGTCACAAGTTTAAGGCTTAAGAGTGCCACGTGTCATGCAACCATTAGTCTTCCATTTTCTCTTTCTTTAGTGGGGTATAAATGGTCAGGGGAAGGGGAGGCCTGAAAATTTCCCCGAACTCCTGGGTTCAGTGCTCGACTCATAAAGTAAGCGACCCAGCAGGTGACCGGTGAATTCCTTGGACTCAGACGCTAGGTGGCATACTCTAGAGATGACAACACGAAAGGCTTAAAGTGGGTGTAGTGATGTGTAATGATGAGGGACACATGTCACCTCCTCATTTGATCAATACAAAAACATGTTTTTACTTTGTAATGATTTAGGGGCACTTGTCATTTCCTTACTTGGCTAACACGAAAGATGTGCCATCGTGAGTCATAATAAGCCATCATTACATACTTTACTTGAGTTCTTTTAATAAAGTTGCTCTGTAATGCCCCAATTTATGATTAAGGACTAATTATGATCTTAATGATGTAATTTTTGCTAAACTCATTGTGAATGTGTGGTAAGTAATGTTTAAGCTTATATTCATGTTTAATGATGATTTGGTAAAGGTTATGATAATCAGGGGCAAAATTGGAAATTCACTTACCAATTGGTCAGTTACCAAAGAGGCAACTCATTGGTAAATTGTAGATCAATGGTTGGGATTACATATCAAGAGATTAGGAGGGAGTGATCCAATGCTTGCATGAACATGGAAGGAGTGGGGAGGAGGAACAAGATCTTGACACTTGGCTTCATGTGAACTATAGATCAAGGTCGAAGTGTCAAAATTTACTTTTTCTCTTCCCTCTCTCATTTAGGATGTTGGGTAAGCAATTAGGGCAGAAATTTCATATCATCTTCTTTATCTCATCTCATCTCTCTCCTCTCCTTCATTTTCGTTCAACTAGAGAATTAATCCACCATCCTTGATTTTGGTTTATAGGATTTGACATCTATCGATCTCGTGAGCCCACTGTGCCAGCGAACGTCAGGAAGGAACAAGGTAGTGAATTTTTCTTTTATACCATATATGATGCATTGTATGTGTGTTATATCATTGATTTGTGATGGATTGTATGCTGCAACATTTATGGATTTGTGTAAGCACCGCCATACCGAGAGTCCCTGAGTCGCTAACAACGGTTTGGGTTAGGACGGTGTGCCTTCCCGGCTGTAAAAGGGGATGAGGTTGGGGTGTGATATGTGTGATTATGTGAAAAGCCGAAAGGTTATTTGTAAAGGCCGACGGGCCGATTGTGAAAGCTGGATAGCTGTATGAGCTATAAGGCTATGTGTATGCACTGCCACGCCAACAGTCCCTGAGTCGCTAACAACGATTCGGGTTAGGACGGTGTGCCTTCCCTGCGGTAAAAAGGGATGAGGGTGGAGTGTGATTCGTGCTGCTGATGTATGATGATTGCTTACATACTGTGTGCTTATGTGTGGTATGAATAGATTGTTACTACTGGGATTCTCTTGAATCTCACTCTTTCCTTTGACTAACATTTCAGACAGGGCAAGTGGCTCTAAGGAAAAGCGGACTACTAGGAGCGGATAAAATCCTGTAGGGATGTTTGTTTTGGATATGTTGGTTATTCATCTTGGACAGGGTTCTGTAAATTATTTTTGGGTTGTAAATATTAGTGGAATACAGTTGTGTAATCCCCTATATGGGAATTATAACCCTATAGTGAATGAATGGAACCCGGGGGTTGCTAGAATTTTTGTTACCTACTCTGATATGTTTAAATGTAAATTAACTGCACAAGTGATTATATTCGATAATTGAACTTAAGACAGAGACAGGAAAGAAGTTTTCAAAATGTTAGGAAAACCCTACCTTAGAGAGGGTGTTTAAAATGAATTTCAAACTATCTGTTGGTCTCTAACCCATTTTATTACGTGTTATCGAATCTTAATTACGTGTTTAAAGGCAGGGGGTTACATGCTCCATCGGTGCATTACCCAGAATTCCATGCGAGACCCAAGTGGGATAGTGGCACGTATATCTAGGCACACCACGCAACGCCTGAATTCCTCCGATCTTGTAATTGACACGTCTGTGCCCTGCAGCCACCGACGAATTTTTCTCTAACTTCTTACACTTATATTTTTACAATCTTGACTTTTTTATTTCCGCGAATGACATAATGGATATTTGGGAATTTCAAAAGTAACTCTACCTTTAATTTGTAAATACCAGTATTTATTTTATTCCACTATTTCCATATTTACATGTTTTCAGTATTACAAAATTTGGTATATTACAATTCTTCCCCAGTACAAGAAATTTTGTCCCCGAAAATTGTCAAGCGTCCTAAGACAGAAATGTCGGTTAATTTTTCTTCATATCTTCAATGATTTGCTCTGGCTCTACTTCATAGGTATTATTCTCTCGTACCTCAATTTCTTCATACTTGATCACGTGCTCAGGGTCCAGTTGGTACTTCTTTAACTGAGAGACGTGAAATATATCATGTAGTTTGCTCAAGTTTGAGGGTAGGGCTATTTTGTATGCCACTGGTCCAATTCTCATAAGAATCTCAAAAGGACCAATATATCATGGGCTTAACTTCTTTCTCTTTATCTCTCTACCGATTCCAGTAACTGAAGATACTTTCAGGAATACACGATCTCCAACTTTAAATTCTAGAGGTCTTCTTCTTTTGTCAGCGTAGCTTTTCTGTCTACTCTGTGCTACAAGGAGACTCTTTCTGATAGTTTTTTATTTTTTTCTGAAGTCTGATCAATCAGATATGGCCCATATAATTTTCTCTCCGATAATTTTGTCTAGCAGAGCGGTGACTGTCATTTTCTTCCATAGAGTGATTTATACAGAGCCATTTGAATCTCGCATGATAGCTGTTCTTGTAAGCAAATTTAGTGAGTGGAAGGAAACGATCCCAATTCCCCTTGAAATCTATAACACATGCTTATAACATGTCTTCCAGTATCTATATAGTCCTCTCTGACTGCCCATCCGTTTCTGGATGATAAGCCATACTGAATTTCAACTTCATACCCAATGCTTCATGTAGAGCTTTCCAAAATCAAGATGTGAAGTAGGATCTCTATCAGAGATAATACTCTTTGGCGTACCATGTAATTGGATTATCTCCTTTATATAAATTTCTGCTAGTTTCTCAAGAGAATAACTAGCATTGATATGTAGGAAATGAGCTGATTGTGTAAACTTGTCAACAATTAGCCATATTGCATCATAGATTCTGATCCTAGGTAATCCTACCACCAAATCCACAGTAACGCTCTCCTACTTCCACTCTGGAATTTTGGGGCTTTACAGAAGTCCTAATGGTCATTGATGTTCAATTTTACCTTTTGACAGGTAAGACATCGTGCAACATACTTGATTACATCACTTTTCAGTCCTGGCCACCAGTATTCTAATTTCAAGTTGTGGTACATCTTGATTGCTCCTAGATGAAGAGTATATTTACTCTTATATGCCTCATCCAGAATTTTTATCCTTAGGTCAGCCTTTGGTGGAACATAAACTTGCTTCTAGTATCTGACTAACCCACTGGGCAAAAGATTATAGTCTGGACTTTCACCTGTTTTGATCATTTCTCAAATAAAAGTGGCCTACTCATCTTGTTTCTGAGCTTCTTCTATTTCTGCCCTCAGACCACTTTCCTCTTGACTAAATTAAAGTTAGCAATGAGTACTTCATTTGGTACATTGATGTTCAGGAATACTTGATTTGATAGATTCAACTCCCTAAATTCCTCTAGTAATTTCTGTTCTCATACCGTCATGACTGCCACCTGCACCGCCTTCCTACTAAGAGCATCGCGACAACATTCGCTTTCCCTGGATGATATTTAATCTCTAGGTTATAGTCTTTCAGCAACTCTATCCATCTCCGCTGCCGCATGTTAAGTTATTTTTGGTCAAGCAAGTACTTGAGACTTTTGTGATTGCAGTATAATTCTACAGGGGCACCATACAGATAATGCCACCATATCTTCAAAGCAAACACGATCGCTGCAAGTTCTAGATCATGAGTGGGGTAATTCAATTTATGAGTCTTCAGCTGTTGAGAGGCACACGCCACTACTCTACCCTATTGCATCAGGACACATCTCAATCCCTATTTACTAGCATCGCTATACACCATATAGGTTTCATGGGGATCTGGGATAATCAATACTAGAGTGGTTGTCAATCTCTCCTTCACCTATGTGAAGCTCTTTTCACATCGTTTATCCTACACAAATGATTGGTTCTTTCTTGTGAGCTTTGTCAATGGTAAGGAAATTCTAGAAAAATTCTGTACGAACCTACGATAGTAACCAACAAGACCCAGAAAACTACGTATTTCTGTAACAGTTTTCGGCCTCTTCTAGTTAATACTACTTCTACTTTACTAGGATCAACAAAGACCCCTTCTTCTAAAATCACATAACCCAAAAATTTGACTTCTAACAGCTAGAATTCACATTTTCTGAGTTTGGCAAAGAGTTATTTTTCCTTCAGAATGCTTAGCACAATCCTCAGATGCTCCTCTTGCTCTTCTCTATTTTTAGAATAAATAGGATGTCGTCAATGAAGACTACCAGAAACTGATCCAAGACTACCCCGCTCATGTACATGGGGCTGCCAGGGTGGCTGGGCTGGCTGGTCTCACCCCTCATACGCTAACCCACCACCCAGGACTCACACATATCCCCCGTATCTCCACTGCCCCAAAGGCACGGTCCTCATACTGTGTGCCATACACACCCCAAGTGGGCCGCAGGTGATAAACACACAAATAGCCGCTTCGATCAGACGTCACTGTAGGTAGCCCTCTCCGATCAGAACTCCCCGTAGGTTGCCTTCTTCGCTCTGAATCCTCGTAGGTAACTCTTTCAAATTCAAATTCTCTGTAGAATCACTTTTCCCTGTGCTAGATTAATACTAGCAACCTCAGGATACCTGATATATATTTCAATTCCAATCTAGTACCACATCCTGGTACCACAGACCATATAGGTCATATCAACCTCATAAGGACCAGCTTGACTATTGAGTCTGATCCTTGGATCCCAATTCATCTTTTAAACCTTCAACCGCAGTTGAACTGGGGAATCACTTCCCTCAAATTCACGGAGCATCATCCACTCCAGCATAAACTCAAATATCTCGGCCAGCCTAAGGCATATCAGTCCCCTAGGTCTTAAGACCTTTAAACACACAAATTCAGGATAACCAAATAATGTATACACATAATCCACAAATCCCAGATATCCACAACATCAGGGATATAAATGTGTATACCACAAACAACCAAAATCACAAATCATTGCCTATTCCTTAGGCAATCATAACTCAACACTCATTCCCTAGCTTGGCCTAAGGAAAATATCCTAGCAAAATCCATCTTTGCCAGGAACTACAGCTCTGATACCAAAAATGTAAACCCCTCCGTAATTATATCCGAAATACGCGATTGAAATGAAATAGAGACCAATAATAATCAAAACTCATTTAAAATCCCATCCTTGAGATAGGGTTTTCACAAATACCTTTTAAAATCTAATTAACTTGGTCTCATATTCATATTTCGAATATAATTACTACGCGAAGATAAATCACATTCATATAAATATCAGAGTGCACAACATAATCATCCCGGCAATCCCGGGTACATACCTTCGCTAAAGATACACGGGGCACAATTGCCCATTACAATTCTTCAAATGGGGATTACACAATCTCATCTCAAATTTATAACCCTATATTCAACCGAATCATATATAGTCTTCACAACTCCTTGGTAACCAACTACCAACTCTCATCTCGAAGGAGTCCTAGCCGCTCCCTCCACGAGCCACTTACCCTGTCTAAATTGTTGGTAGGGGAGGGTGAGATTCTAGAGAATCTCAGTAGGGAAACATTATCAATATGCAGGAAATATAAGTGTTTAATGCATGACATGCTTGCATCACATAACTCATGCACACATACCATGACAAATCTATAAGCTCAATGCTTCGAACGATACACATGTGGCCATAGCATATATTGAAACATAGCTTTAATTCATTCATACATGTTCCACATAATCAAGCAAAGCAATAACATGCATCAACACATTAATACAGTTATCAGATCATGCAGGAGAGATAAGCTCCCTACCTCCAGTCTTTTCTCCTCGATTTGCGTGCCAGCAACTTCGGGCTTCACATTCGATCCTACAATGTCAAATGTACTATTTAGACACTTCCATAGTGTTTTTAAGGGTTATATGAGGCTATATTGAAAATTAACTAAAATACCCCAGGGGACCCTACCCTGCCCTTGCCGTACCCGGTCTGGCTGTACTTTTCTTGAAATTTTGACATGGGCTATTCTGACATATTTTTGCCCAAGGAATCCATTTCCGGACTCAGAATTGTCAAATTCAATGTCAATTTACAAATTTACCCTTGCCAGCCCCACTTTAAGGGTTTCAGGGCGTTTTCGTAATTATGCTTTTTCGGCCTGTTCCGAAAAAGTGACCAACTGTAACCCCACCTAATTTTTGCTCCTGAACTCAATGGAACCATCAATTCATTAAAAATCTAACTCTAAGACCCATTTATATCCATAACCAAAATATACAAGTACTCTAGGGAAAATTGGGGTTTTTCGGTTTCGGCTCCGTAAACGTGTTTCTTTCTACTCCTAACCACTTTATTAACCATTACATTAGGTTAAAACTAACATTAAGACCCACTTTGGGCAGCATAACCCCTAGGCCATGTCATTTTCCAAATTTACAAACAAAGACGATCCGGTGAAATTTCACCGATTAAATCAACCACAGCAGCCAGAACAATCAAAGATTGAAGTTTCGGAAGTTACCTCATGCTCCCTATGGCTTTTACTCAATATGGCTGAACCCTAGCCCCTTTTAAACAGCAAAATTAAGCTTCAAGTACCTTAATCCATGTAGAAGAGAAGCTTAGGAACAAGGTTATACGTGTTAGGAGCTAGATCATCGGAGAAATGGGCTTACCTTACGAGATTTCTTCCTCTTTCTCTCTCTCAAGATCCCATATGGTCTCTCTCTACTTCAGTTGTTCTCAACGTCGGAAATGAGGAGGAAGAAGGAAAAAACCGTTTAATAACATATCCTATGCTTATGTCATCAATGTAACATGATGATGTCATAATTCTCAATTTTAGGATTTTTGGCAGATTTTTGCCCAAACTTTGTAAAAGTATAACTAATTCTAGAAAAATCGAAATGAGGTGATTCTAAAGCCAAATGAAAGGTATTTAAGTCCTATTTATAGGAAAAATATTTACCAATACTAGAGATCACCACACAATTCCAGAATTACACATATTTCATCACTGCCCCAAAACAGAGTCCATTTTCGACCTCAAACTTTGGACAATCATATCTCCCAGTTCCCAACATGAAATGGCACAAATTATATATCCATTTTGAAGCTTGGGATGTGAAATTTAAGACTAGAAAGTTTCATAATTTTCTGACATCATTTTCCTAGTAAAACCGTCCACATGAGAAGACTGCCCAGACAGAATTCACACTGGACAGCATTTCCAGTTTTGCAACCAATGTGTCCAATCCAATTTAAATAAATTCCAATGATTAAATACCACAACATGACACCATTTCCATCACAATACCCCATTCAATTCTTCCCTCTATTCTAAGTCAATTTGGATGTTAATCCACAATTGAACTCAAATATACAGTTTTGGCGTTGCTCATAACACAAGCGACTACAATCCACTTTATATTCTCTAAAAGGGTTCATTAATCACTAACCACGTCCACTTTTGTAGTCATTAACCCCTAATCACAATTTGGGATCTTGCTAAACCGAGGCTTAGCAATCCACTAATCTCAGGCTTATTCTCTAACCTCGAGTCTTAAAATTCGGGGTATTACAGAGAACACACTAGATCTAGACAATTGATCAAGGACATTGTCAATTCGAGGAAGCAGATATTTGTTCTTGATAGTTACCTTGTTCAATTCTCTGTAGTTAATGTATAACCTTAGGCTTCCATCCTTCTTTCTAACAAATAGTTTTGGTGCTCCCCACGGTGAAACACTGGGTTAGATGAACCCTTTCTCCCAAAGTTCTTCAATTGGCTTGGCTTCTTCAGTTCCATCATTTCATTTGGTGCCATTCTATAAGTTTCTTTGGATATAGATTTAGATCCTGGTGCAATTTCAATGGTAAACTATACTTCTCTTTCTGGAAGTAACCTAGTAATATCTTCTGGGAAGACCTCAGGGAATTCATTCACAACGGGTACATTTTTAAGAGTTAAATTTGTCTATGCTTGTGTAGAGAAAAGAACTATATACCCTTGACACCCTTTCTCTAAGCATTTTTCAGCTTCAGCCACAGAGAAAAGGTTTAGTTTTGGATTAGCATTGGGTTTTGTCTGTGGTTCTGGAAATACTACTCTCTTATTACAACAATCCAGTAACACATTGTTTGCCGTCAACAAGTTTAAACCCAGTATGACTTCCAGTTGTTGGAGTAGCAAACAAATTAGATCTATTACATATTCATGCCCCTCAACATTTATAACACAACTTAGACATATATCAGCAGTCATAGTTTTAAAACTCATAGGCGTCGATACAGTCAAGTTATACTGCAATTCATAAATGCTTAGCTCTAATCGTTTAGCACAATTGTATGAAATGAAAGAATGACTAGCACCCTAGTCAAACAATACATGTAAAGTATTACTATGGAGGAGGATAGTACCTTGGATCATCTCTAGTAATTTTTGGGCCTCCTCATGTATCATGGCAAAAACTATACCCTGGTTCTGTGGCCTGGGCTTAGCTGCTCGCTGTGGACAATCTTTGATAAAGTGTCCGGGCTTTCTACAAGCATGATAAATCAGCTGCCCTTCACAAGACCTACCCGGGTGTGTCCTACCGCATCGAGGACATGGTTACTATGTTTGAGAACCTTGGTAGCCTTTCTTCTCAGATAGAAAGGGCTTCTTCTTGTTTCCGTTTGGAAAGAATACTTGCCCTTTTCATTTTTGAGAAGTATTCCCTTGCCTTTTTGCTCATATACACCCTCCTCAAGTTACCCTTTATCAGCCGATATACTTCCACTGGCTTGTTGAATTTAGTAAATTGCCTAGCAACTAGCTTTTCTTCCATATCGAGCTTCAGTCCTCCGAATAACATATCGGAGCTCCCTTCCTCATCATCTTTAAATTGTAAATAAGAGGAGTAACGGGATAACCGAGTGAACCGAGACAAGTACTCATCGAAAGTCTTAGTATCACCCTGTCGTATATTCAGGAATTCTTTCTCCTTTACAAGCCTCACGGACCTTGGGAAGAATTTCTCATTGAACTCATATTGAAATAACTCCCAGGTCAATGGAATGTTTCATGTATTCAGTATTATTGTTGCATTTCTCTACCAGTGGTCATCGTCTCCCTCTAATTTATATATAGTCATTCTAGCTTTCATCTTTGTAGGACAACCCAACACCTCAAATATTTTCTCCAACCATGTCAACCATTCCTCAGTAGTTTGTGGATCAAATATTCCCCTGAATGCTGGAGGCTAGTACTTAATGAATTTAGGCATCCAGTATTGGAGGTCTTCTTCTCGGGCCTGAACAATAGGAATCCCCTTATTAGATTCCAGTGTCTGTGATCGTTTAGCATTCTCAGACGGTTCCTCCTCCGGATCCACCTCAGTGTCTTCATTTACATTGGTGTCTTCAGGTTGTACTCTATCTTTATTCAGCTTTTCTTTCACTTCTCGAATTTCCTCACGTAAGCCCTGAATCATTTCAAAAATTTGCTGCATAAGGTTTAGTGGGTTTCCTACTTCTTTGACTTCTGGCACTACAAGTCTTTTCTTTGGTCTACCCTTCACCATTATTTCTTTTCACTATTACTAAAGAAAATTTGCACCATTAATATGACACTTATCATATATATATATATATGTACTCCTTAAGCTTCAGATACTATTGCACAACAGGATATACATATGATAATATTAAAGAGTCATATTTACAACAAAGCAACTAAAGTGTCTTAATATATACACACAAGTAGCCTCTCCTATGCTACCATAATCAGTCCAGCTAGCCCTACCATTACCAGTCTACGTTTTGCACCATATATGATTCTATGTGATCCAGAAAAGTCTCAAACTCGAAAGGACCCCAAAATACGATCTCATTCTTCTTTTTGATCGAAGCAGTAAAATCGGGAAGGTACGCTAGTGTGGTTTGGATCCAGATATCATCGGTTAATACTAACCTAAGCTCGGCTCTTCGCCCATTCAGGTTCTTTACTTGCCTGAAGAATGCTATATATTGAATCATGGAGGAAATAAATTCATTGAATCGTAGCAAGTATAATTCCTTAAAGCTCTCTCATAGCTCATGGTCTGGGTGTGGGTCAAAGAATTATTGAGCCACTGGGGCTCTAGACTTAATATAAAAATCGACGCCATGAAAAATCTCATTGTTCTCAAGATCACTAGTATCGCTTATAGATGGCTTTATGCCAGGACTAGCTTGCCTAGCCTTTATTATTATTGTCATAAGGTTGGGAACTCTTTTCCTTGCCATACGCCATACTCTTGGTTCATGCCCTCCACTACGCTCCCCTTTATTAATGACTACATTAAGTTTACCCTCCGGTATACGATGCTCTGGGGGAGGCTGGTTAACAGACAGGGATGAACGACTTCTTTGTCTTTTCCTATTAGATATGTTTCCTAGCATAAAGCAACTAATGAGGGGTTAGAATTTACTAATTGTACTAACATAAGCAGAGAACTTTATCCTAGAGCCAAGAACATATGCTTTGATACCAATAAATGTAATACCTATGTTTTGAAAACATATAGTTGGCATAAGTGTAGTAATATCTTTACAAAGGAGACCGGTAATCTTTTATGAACAGTGGAAGTTCCAACTACAAGCAAAGTATGCAGCTATACTTGAGTTGATTTTCCAAAATATTTTCAAAAATCATTTTCAGATTTGGTCTCATATTATTTTACGATTCATTTTAAGCTATCTGTTTTCAGTTCATTTCTTCATATCAGAGTTTTTACTAAGTTTTCTGCTGAAACCCAAACTACTATATTTAATTAACGGCCTTGGGTGGACGACTGTCCACTACTAGTTCAAAAGTCGTTGGGTGTTTTCTTATATACAGGCCTTACATACATGTCATTACGACACTAACCACACTTAAATACAAATTAAGTACAATCTCCAAAATAGATAACCAATAGAAAATTAAATTCTACGTCTTTTACTTCATTCACCCGTCTTTACCTTCTTGCCTCAGGAACTACTTGCCCGAGCTGAAAATTTATTTTGGAAAAATATGGTGAGATTCAATGAATCTTAATAGTAACAGATATCACTCATATAAAATGCACATATATCATGCCATATCAACCAAAGTTACAGTAGAATCAACATATTCAACATTCAGAAATAAATTCACAATATACAGAAAGCATAAAGTTACCAATTCAAGGACACCGTCCCTTGCCACAGAGCGGGGAAATTCTACTGAGCCTTAGCCCTTCTCATCTGAATGTTTTAAATTCACAGTGATACAAACATGCATATAACATATCACATAGTATGTGAGGGATAAGTTACTACCTGACAAGTTTTTCAAATCTTGATCTTGATTGACGTGCTTTGAATATCCTGGGCAAGTGTCAAGTCATGTAAATTATAATTTACGGCAATGGCTTATTTCTTAGTCCAATTCTTCATAAATTATTCTCTTATGTTGGTTATCATTAGGGTCACTACATTAAGCCCAACATGTAGCTAATGAGCTCAAGCTACTCCAAATACTTAACTTAACTCTTAAATGTCCAATTCTATTATAAAAACACTTTACTTTGAATTTTCGCACAATTACCAAAAGCTAGCAGATTTTTCACTAAACTTTGAAAAATCATAACTAATTCTAGAAAAATCGAATTAGGGTGATCCAAAATTATATATGACCATTATTAAGTCTATTTTAAGGAAAAAATACTTTCAGTAGCCATCTGACTGCGCACACTTCCCAGTTTTTCTTTTTCCTCTGCTGTGAGAAAATCTGACCAGTTTTAATGGTCTACTTCAAATACTCATAACTCCTAGTATACTTATCAAAATCCTTCACAATACCTATCAAATTAAAGGTCTTTAAGTTTACTTTAATTCTGGAAAATCTCATCATAATCAGATGAATTTTGTGCAGTGAAATTTTCGCCACAACAAAACTGCCAGGCAAAAACGCACACTGGTAGCTTTGTTACACTAGCTGACTTAATTTCCAGTCTTTGAATCTTTAAACCAGTCTGTCAAAAATTATAACCAGAGCCTATCCCCACACAATTTTTTGTGTAGAATCCAACGGAAAGTTCAAAAATACCAAAATCAAATTCTTTCTACCAGATTTATCCTCTAACCGAAATCTACCTCCTAAAACAACAAAAATCCAACTTTGTGTTTTTAACTACCAACAAGTCTAATACTTCCACAAACATCATATATCACCTTAAACATGATTAAAAACACATTGTCTTGCTTCAAAAAATCCCCTTGGTCAAAAATCAAAGGTGGCACAAGAGTCAAGAAATACTCAACAAAAACACGACGTAATCGGTTAAAAAGGAAGCCTATGCTTACTTCTTCGCATTTCTACAGGTGGTTTGGTATTCCAGCGGCACTCCGATTGACTAAGTAGCACAAAACACCTCAGATGAGAAATGTCAGATTATAGAATTGTAGCTTATAGTGAGTAGAGGAAGTTTCCTTAAGGACTTACTGGATGATAACGACAATTCGGGGTCGAAATCGGCTCTGGTAGTCAGGAGACGCATTATTCACTCCTCCTTCTCTCTTCTTGTGTTCTGAAGCCTAAGAAATTTGATTTCTCTTTCTCTTTCCATGCTTGCACGAAATTTTTCCATTTAATTAGGCATGGATGGTTGTGATTTAATCACATAAATGATCTCATCTCATCTTGCCAAGTGTCACAAGTTTAAGGCTTAAGAGTGCCATGTGTCATGCAACCATTGGTCTTTCATTTTCTCTTGCTTTAGTGAGGTATAAATGGTCAGGGGAAGGGGAGGCCTGACAATTTCCTCGGACTCTTGGGTTCGGTGCTCGACTCATAAAGTAAGCGACCCGGCAAGAGACCGGTGAATTCCCCGGACTCATACGCTAGATGGCGTACTTCGGAGATAACAACACGAAAGGCTTAAAGTGGGTGTAATGATGAGGGACACGTCACCTCCTTATTTGGCCAACACAAAAACATGTTTTAACTTTGTAATGATTTTGGGACACTTGTCATTTCCTTACTTGGGCAACACGAAAGATGTGTCATCATGTGTCATAATGGGTCATAATGAGCCGTCATTACATACTTTACTGAAGTCCTTTTAATAAAGTTTCTCTATCGGTGCATTACCCGGAACTCCCATACGGGACCCACGTGGGGACCATGGCATGCATATCGAGGCACTCCACGCAATTCCCAAATTCCTCTGATCTCACAACTGAGTCCTCTGTGCCTTGCAGTCACCGACGAATTTTTCTCCGACTTCTTACACTTGTATTTTTACAATCTTGACTTCTCGATTTCCACAAATGACACAATAGACATTTGGGAATTTCGAAAGTAACTCTACTTTTAATTTGTAAATATCAGTATTTATTTTATTCCACTATTTCCATATTTACAGGTTTTTAGTATTACAAAATTTGGTATATTACACATATAACTCTAATCAATTCCACATATCACTAATTGCAACTCATAAGTGTTTGGATCAACAGGCTTCATAACAAGGACAAATAATCATACCACGATCATCAACACTATTAGGAACCACAAACCTTACGGAATCGCCAATCCTATCCTATTACTCATTTGATAACGATTGATAGACATCCATTCTTTATTAGCACTCCCCATCTAGAGCATATCATTTATGTAGCGGGAAATGTGATAACAACTTCACAAAATCATTCAAAAAAATTATTTTCAGAAACTTTATTCAAATTAATACTAACAAATAACAACTTTAATAACAATAAATACTTAAAATTAGTGGCAAGACCCTATAACATACAAAGTCACTCAAAAAACAATCTTTACATACTCATTATTCAAATCAATATCAAAAAAATGAGCTCAAAAACCACTAGTAGGAGAAACTAAACTAAAATCACCTTTAGGAAAAAGAGACGATATCAAAAACCGAACTCACGAACCCCAAAAGATGAAACCAACCCAAACGCCACTAGTAGAAGAACCCATAAACCCATAATAACTCTAGAAACCATGAAACCCACGAAGCCATAAACCTATGAACAATAAAGGAGAGCTACGTATGAGAGCGAAATGGTGGTGCAAAAGCTGGAATCGAGTTGTCAAAGGCGTTGGGAGAGACCTCTCTATAACTTATAAGTTTCAAATGCTGAACAAAAATGGGTCTCATAGGGGTTTGTTAAAGACCATAATACTTAATGGTTGCTATTAGAAACTATGAAATATATGGTAGTCTACGATTATTTATAAAAAAATTGTCGAATATATGTGAACCATATTTTACGGTTATTCACATACAACCATCAAGTAAACGATACCACTTTTTCCAAAAAAGAGATTAATATATTATGGTTGTCTTATAAAACTGCCAAATATTTGCTCATATATTTAACGGTTGTGTAAAATAACCATTATCTATTTTATTCTCATAACTTTGCCTTTTTATATTTCACGGTTTCATTAAAACCACTAAGTATGGAGACTATGTGCGAATTTGTAGTAGGGTAATCATGAAGACTTTACTATCACCTTAGAAGCAAAAACGATGTTGAGCCGAGAATGGGTGGTCCAATTATTATCACTAAGTGAGTGTTTGGAATAGCTTATTTCTGAAAAATAAGCACTTATTACATAAGTCGAGACAAAACTCTTCTCACATACTTATCTCGTATACCGTGAATCAAGAATTATAAGAACTTATTGCCTAAAAATAAGCTATCCCAAATGAGCTCTAATAAGGTTTTGGTTAGCCAAGCAAGCTCTTAGTCATACTCCACCAAATGCAAATAAGGTGGCTGATTGGTCAGCCAAGCAAGCTCTTAGTGCTACTATAGGCTAAGTTGTAATGAGGTTCTCCTCATCTTTAGTTATCAAAAAAAGGAAAAAATAGAGAGACATATCAGAAGCATGAGAGAATAATCAGTTTCAACATAAAAGAGAAAGAAGTAAACAATTAAGATGACAAGTATTATAAAAAGAGGTTGAGATATAACTATTTGTAATATCCTAGAAGAGATTCATGTATTTAAAAAGTAATAAAGAGATCTCAATAAGTTATGTCATAATAAGAAAAATGGAATAAAAAAGAAAAAGGGTAGTGATTTAGATAGGTTTTAATAATAATTTCTAGGGGTACTAAACTTGGATCGGATTGGCCAATTCAATTCAAGTAGGAAATTGGCACACCGGGCGCTAACCCGGTCCAAGTGAACCCCAACCCGAGGTTAGTATTTTTTTATTTTTTTAAAAATTAATTTATTTTTTTTATTTTATCAAAATTTTATATTAATAACCCTGAAATCTTCACCTCTTTATTTATTTATCTTATGAGTTAGCTCCAATCTAACTCCAATATAACAAAACCCTTGCCTTGACTGGTTTAGGACTTTAATAACTTTTGACGATTTCACATGATCAAGTAGGGAGGAAAAACGGGGGGATTCGCCCAGACCCGGAAATCAGGAAAACAAGCTAGTTTTTATAATTGCTGGGCAAATTCTCTGTTTGACCCCAACTGTAGAAACAAAAACCCCAACTGTAGGAACAAAAACCCCAACTTGCCGCGGGCCAACATTCCGGTGATTTTGTCTGCCGTCGTGACACTCGCTGTTTTTCTCATCTGTTTTCTCTTTGCTTCCCCCATCGCCTTCACCACCGTAAGTTTCTCGCAATATGAATCACGTTATGTAACCATTGGAGCTCGAAAATGTCGCATCAACAAAGCACTACCACTAGCAGCAACATTTCAGTAAGCGAAGTGTTCTGGACTCTGGTTGATAAAGCTGACAAGAAGTTCTCTAAGATCAGGGATTTGCCGTATTACCAGCGTACCAGGTTCTGTTCAATGTCAATTTGTTGCCATTCTTCTTTCTTGTATGATCTTTCTTTTGCTTGCTTCCGGGGAAGATTCGCACCTGGGAAAATTTCTGTCTTCATCACTGGAGAACTGTTGTGATAGGAATAAATTATAAATTAATTTGTTGTATAAATCAGATGAAAAATAAGCATTGGGCAACTCTGGGATATTAAAAATTATATTCCTATTTGAATGGTTTCTCTCTGGATGACTACAAGATTGTGCTGTTCCTTTTTCACCATGCTTAACTTGCCAGCTTTTCTTACTTGTTCTGTTATTAGAAGTTTTGGCATAATAAATTTGAGAACTAAACCGTAATTTAACGATCTATAGTCATTCTGTTATCGTCATTTTTATTCAGTTGGAACATAAACACTGTTCATTGCCTAGCGATAGCTTGATGATGATCAAAAGCAAATTGCTTGATGATAGATAGGGAACTGCCCTGTATGATATGTGTGGCCATCTATGAAAGGCTTAAGATTTGTTAGTGGCTTTGTGTTTAGGTATGACACGTACTTTTATAAGGTCTTTAAGGTTTACACACAGTTGTGGAAGTTTCAACAGGAGAATCGACAGAAGCTGGTGGAATCTGGGCTTAAGAGGTGGGAGATTGGTGAAATTGCATCTCGCATTGGGCAACTATATTTTGGGCAGTACATGCGAACAAGTGATGGGAGTTATCTATCTGAGTCATATATATTCTATGAAGCCATATTGACTCGGGAGTATTTTAAAGAGGGATTATTTCAGGATGTGAATATTGCAAACAAACAATTGAGGTTTCTAGCACGGTTCCTGATGGTTTGTTTTGTTTCAAACCGTAGAGAAATGGTGCAGCAATTGGTTAATCAGATTAAATTATTAGCTGATGAATGTAAGCGGACATTCCAGGTTTGTAAAATTCTAATGTGCACATGTTTCTGTAATGTAATTTAATGGATTATTGATATATGTTTCTCATATTTGGTTTGTCTTCTCTTTTACAGAAGATCAGCTTCTTTATCTTAGATATATTTGTACATCACTACTCTGTTTGTCAACAGGATGTTCATCACAAAAGTGATGTAAAATTTGTGTGTACTATTTCCGAACTTTGCGTTAGCCCTTCTGTTAAACACAGTGGCTTTTTTACAAGTTCCTGTTGGAATATGTTGAATTTAATTCTTCTCTTTAAATATGAAGTGTTGTTATCTAAATTAATGCAAGATTCTTCTAAGAAGACTTTATATTTTTGAGGCAGATTGTTTGAATATGTAAGGTGATTTATTAATTTGATGAATCAAAGAACATGCGGTTATGCTAAATACAACAGAATAATGTAGAAGATGCTGGCCTAAAGTAGGATTCTTATGCTAAAGAGTCCATATATGTCATACACTGTATAGCTAACGTGTTTACCAAACTGCTAGAAGCTGTGCAAATATGTCCATTGTCATTGACATGCAGATAAAATTACTCTCAATTGTATAATTTTACCTATATGCTTTTGTGTTCTGATGAGTTGCTTCTTTCACATTTGCTTATGTTTATATTTTACACTTGACTGGGTTAACTTAACTCCGCCTATGTTTATAGCCGGTCCCAAGCCCGGGTAAAGGAGGAGGGTTGTGTTAGGCCCCGACAACCAACGTAAAACCCTGTCGAATCTCTTATGAACATGGATCGACGAAGATATTGTGCTAATGCTAGGTCGTTGCCTGTAAGTAACGCGCTGTATGGCTCGAGTACAGTGATAAGTGAGCAAGGGCCGCTGCATCGTCGCCCGGGTGTAGTGTTAAATGAGCAAGGGCTACCGCTCTCTTCTGAACGGAGGCGGCTAAAGAAGCTAGTTCATGAGAGCAAGATCAGATTTGGCACTTGGAACGTTGGGACTCTGAATGCCAAATCTCTGGAGGTGGTGGGTGTAATGAATGAACGTAAGATTAATATCTTGTGCCTTCAAGAAACAAAATGGGCTGGAGAAAGGTCTCGGGAAATTAATGGTTTTAAGCTTTGGTATACTGGAAAGGTCAACGGAAGGAATGGTGTTGGTATCATCACTGATAATGAATGGAGAAAGAACGTGGTGGAAGTTAAAAGGGTTGAGGACAGAATCATTTCCTTAAAGATGATTGTTGGGAAGGATATTATAAACACTATTAGTGCGTATGCACCTCAAGTAGGGGCAGAAACACATCTTAAGGAAAAGTTCTGGGAAGATTTGGAGGGGCTAATTCAGAGTATCCCACAAACCGAAAAGATTTTTATTGGAGGAGATCTTAATGGACATGTCGGTAAGGAGGCAGGACCTCATGCAAGGGCTCATGGGGGTTTTGGATTTGGGGTGCTCAATAGTGAAGGTCAATCTATTATTGATTTCTCCCTCGCATATAACCTCAAGATTGTCAACACTTGCTTTAAGAAGAGAGAGGAACATTTAATAACATATAAGAGTGGAGCTGCCATGACACAGATTGACTTCTTTTTGGTAAGGAACTCGGATAGAAGACTTTGTACTAACTGCAAAGTGATTCCTGGGGATGGCGTGACAACACAACATAGGGTTTTGGTCCTTGATGTGATTATTAAGTGTGTAAAACAAAAGCACCGGCAAGTTTTAAATCCAAGGGTCAGGTGGTGGCAGTTAAAGGGGGAGAAGAGAGAGGTTTTTAAGAGAGCTCTTTTGGAGGAGGGGGTGTGGGAGTTACAAGGAAGTGCTAACATCATGTGGGAGAATATGTCTAAAAAGGTCCAGAAGGTTGCTAAAGTAATTTTGGGAGAATCAAAAGGTTTTGGTCGGCAAGATAAGGAGACTTGGTGGTGGGATGAGACTGTTCAAGAGAAAACCAAGCATAAGAAAGATTGTTTTAGAGCAATACACTTGTGTAATAATGATGTCAATTGGGAAAGGTATCGTTTGGCTAAAAAGGAGACTAAGAAGGCAGTGAGTGAAGCTCGTAATAAAGCATATGAGGAGTTTTATAAGGAGTTAGGAACAAAGGCGGGAGAGCGTAAGATTTACAAGATTGCAAAGAACAAGGAGAGAAAATCGAGGGACTTGGACCAAGTGAGGTGTATAAAGGATGAAGAAGGCAGAGTATTGGTTACTGATGGAGATATTAAGAATAGGTGGGAAACCTATTTTCATAAGTTGTTCAATGAGGGAGAGGGAGGGCCTTGTGATTACGAAGATTTGACAACTCGAGAAGGTGATCTCAATTTGTCTTTTTACCGCAGGATTCGAGTTGGTGAGGTTAGAGAAGCTCTTAAGAAAATGGAGAATGGTAAGGCTGTTGGGCCTGATGGGATTCCTATTGAAGTTTGGAAATGTTTGGGTGAAGAAGGTGTTTTGTGGCTCACAAAATTATATAATGAGATTTTACGATTCAAGAAAATGCCGGATGAGTGGAGGAAAAGCACTTTGATTCCTATTTATAAGAATAAAGGAGATATTCAAAATTGTGCAAACTATAGAGGAATTAAGTTTATGAGTCATACAATGAAATTATGGGAAAAGGTGATTGAACGTAGGTTGAGGTTGGAGACTGAAATTGCTGAAAACCAATTTGGATTTATGCCAGGAAGGTCTACAACAGAGGCGATTTATTTATTGAGGGGGTTTATGGAAAAGTATAGAAGCAAAGGAAGAGATTTGCATATGGTTTTCATTGATTTGGAAAAAGCATATGATCGTGTGCCAAGAGATTTACTATGGAAAGCATTGGAAAAGAAGAGGGTGCGGTTTGCATATATCAAAGCCATACAGGACATGTATGAGGAGATTACTACCAATGTTAGAACGCCTGGAGGTGTAACAAAGGACTTTCCTATAAGGATTGGCCTACATCAGGGATCAGCTTTGAGCCCTTATTTGTTTAACCTAGTGGTAGATGTTCTAACTGAGCCTATAAGAGAGGAAATCCCTAATTGCATGCTTTTTGCGGATAATATAGTTCTGTTGGCTGAGTCCAGGGAGGAAATTAATTCTAAGCTTGAGATATGGAGACGGACTTTGGAAGTGAAGGGTTTTCGTTTGAGTAGGAGCAAAACTGAATATATGCATTGTAAGTATGATAAGAGACAAGGTCGAAATGAAGTGGAAGTTATATTGGAGGGGCAAGTTATTCCGCAAGTGACAAAATTTCGGTATTTGGGATCAATTATTCAACAAGATGGTGAAATTGATGGAGATGTCGATCACAGAATTCAAGCTAGATGGTATAAATGGAGAAAAGCCACTGGGGTTATTTGTGACCGGAAAGTACCTAATAAAGTAAAAGGGAAGTTCTACCGCACTGCTATAAGACCAGCAATGCTATATGGTAGTGAGTGTTGGGCTTTAAAGGGATTGCATGAGCATAAAATGGGGGTGGCCGAGATGAGAATGTTGAGATGGATGTGTGGTCATACAAGAAAGGATAAGATTCGTAACAATCATATACGTGAACGAGTTGGAGTGGCCTCTATTGAAGGAAAAATGGTAGAAAATCGTTTGAGGTGGTTTGGTCATGTTCAACGAAGGCCGTTGAATGCACCGGTGAGGAGGGTTGATCAAGCCGTATGGAGTCCTGTAAAACGAGGTCGCGGAAGGCCGAAACGAACGCTAAATGAGGTCATTGAGAGAGACCTTTTGATTAATAATATACCTAAGGATATGGTTTTCGACAGAGCACAATGGCGTCGTGCGATCCATGTAGCCGACCCCACCTAGTGGGATAAAGGCTTTGTTGTTGTTGTTGTTGTTGACTGGGTTAACTTATTGTTAATAAACCTTCCTAACTAAGTTTCAGAGCTGCACGAAAGTGACATAGTAATGCATCTTTAGAGCATCCAAAATGCAAAACCAAAAGGCAATCAGTGAGAACAGTAACCTGTTGCTTTATGGAACCTGTTCTAATAGACATAAATTAGCAGATATTTTGGAAATAATCTGAAAACATTTTTGGTGGCAGGAAAATGACTTTAAAGAATGGAAGCTGGTGGTTCAAGAAGCAATCAGATTTTTGAAAGCTGACACAACTTTCTTGAATATCAGGCCTTTGAGATATAGTCTTGTTTTGGATCCTCATTCAGATACTTTACCACATGTTGCTCCATCAATCTCAAAAAGACATCTCAAATTACAAGATGCTCTATTGAGCAGCTTCCATCATAATGAGGTGAGATATTTCAGGATCTCTTTTCTTCCGCTTGTAATAAAGAAGAATACTCGTAAAGAAAAAATTAATATTTGTGAAAAATGTTTCAATCGAAGAAGTAACTTTTTCCACTGCACATAAGATGTTTTGTAAATGTTTTCCTTGATTCTCTATGTCTATTTTAAAATTTTATCCCTAAGCAGGTAAAATTTTCAGAGCTCAGTATTGACACTTTTAGAATGCTTCAATGTTTGGAGTGGGAACCTGGTGGCTCTTTTTATCAACCTAATTCAAAACTTAGTCAGAATGGGGCTCCTGGGTCTGGCTGCACTGGGTCTCCTCAGGATATTGTTGATCCTACATTACCAGCTAACCCACGGAAAGCTGTGTTATATCGTCCTTCACTTACAAACTATATAGCAGTAAGTATGCAAAATATGTTAAAATTGTTTCTTTTCTATTTATTGTTTCATTTTAAATATCTAATTGAAACTACGGTCACAAGTCTGTCATTTTTTGGCCTGTTGAGAAAAAAGCATATTTAAAGAATTTCACCCAGAGTTTTAACCCAAGCTTTGAAAAATCTTATCTCATAGCATACACATCCAATTAACATGAATCGGGACTCATTTTGAGTGTTCCAAAGTACAGGGCCAGGTTCATTTGAGGTGCCATGTTCATATATGTAGGAACTTGTATCCTTTGTTTGAGCTTACAAACAAGTTCTAGTTGAGTTATACAACTCCAATATCATTTCTTTACAGCACTAGTTATCAAAATAATTTATACAGTCCATCTCCAAAGACTTTGCAGGATTGGCGTAAGTGAGTATTCTAAAATATTTCTCCACTTCCATGCCTTTGCCTTTGGATGAACTTGCACCCAAGGTTAGTGATTGTAGGTTTAGAGAGAGATATGATTTGAATAACTTGTGTATTAGAGAAGGATTTTGTATAGAATATATACCAGAAAAGTATTAAGGAGCATTAAAGCAAATCTAATCATATAATATCTTAACATTTCCCTTCAAGTTGGAGCATAGATATTGATCATGCCCAACTTGTACAAAAGTAGTCAACCTGGGTCCTATTCAAGGCCTTAGTAAATAGATCACCCAATTGGTCGCTGGATTGCATATGCTTTGTAGAAATAAAGTTCTCCTTGATCTTTTCTCAAACTAAGTGACATTCAATCTTAATGTGTTTTGTTCGTTCATGAAACATAGTATTTGAAGCTATGTATAGAGCATCTTTATTATCAAACCACAACTTCACTGGCAATGATGTGGTGAAACCAACCTCCTTCATCAACTGATGGATTCACACAATCTCACACACCGATTGTGCCACAGCTCTGTACTCAGCTTCTGCACTAGGCTGAGATCCCACATTTTGCTTCTTACTTTTCCAAGAAACCAAATTTCCACCCACAAACACACAATATCTTGTAGTGGATCTTTTGGTAGCTTTCGATCCATCATGATCTGCATCACAAAAGCATTCAATCTTGGTGTGGCCATGATTCTTGTATAGTATACCACGACCTAGTGATCCCTTAAAGTAATGTAAGACATGCTCTAAAGCTTCTCACTGCCCAATAGTTAGAGCTGTCAGGATTCTTAAATGGTTTGATTTTCTTAGGATCAAGCTTGCTCTTTACATCTTTAGGTAGCTCTGTTATGTAGAAAATAAAAGGGGTAACGGTTATATTTTGTAGTTAGTTATAGCCGTGACTCAACAGTTAGTTATATCAGCAGTTAGTTATAACCGTTGGAATAATTAGAGGCGGTGATAAGATAGGGGTGGATTATTATAAATACTCTGTTAAGCCTATTATGATGATTTGATTAATTGGTCATTAGTAATAAGATTCTGAAGTTTCAGTCCCTCTTTCTCTGTTCTCTCCTTTTCTCTCTACTCTTTCTCTTTTCTTGATTAATCCACAACACTCTTCAAATGGCATGGTGCTATCAACATCTAGAAATGGATTAGAATTCATAGGGAAACTACTCGATGCAGCTCTAAGTTTCCCTGTTACTTCCTGCAGATCAAGAGCGTATTTCCTCTAGGTCAAGAAGATGCCTTTCTTGCTCTTCATAACCTCTTCCCAAAAAGTACTTTAGTGGGCCTAAATCCTTCGTATGGAAATGAGAATTGAGGAAGATCTTGAGTGACGCGATCCCTGAGGTATTACTACCCGTGATCACAATGTCATCAACGTATACAATCAAGAGAATCATGCCTACATCCATACGTTGATAACATACAGAATGGTCGCACGTATTTTGATTTATGCCAAACCTCTCAACAACAGAGCCAAACCTGTCAAACCAGCACGTGGACTTTGCTTTAAGCTATATCAGCATTTTCTTAGGTGACATTTTCCCACGCTCCCCCTGCGCAGCAAAGCTGGGCGGTTGCTCTTGATAGACTTCTTGCGGAAGATCACCATGCAAAAATGCATTTTTGATGTCTATTTGGTGAAGTTCCCAACCATAAGTAGCCGTCATAGAGATATAGAGATGAATAGAGGATAACTTAGCCACGGGTGAGAAGGTTTCAGAGTAATCAACTTCACAAGTCTGAGCATAGCTTGTAGCAACAAGGCGAGCCTTAAGATGTGCAAGAGTACCATCAGCCTTTGTCTTGACAGTAAATACCCACTTACACCCAATGGCCTTCTTCCATGTAGGTAAGTCCACCAAGGTCCAAGTACCAGACTGATCAAGGGCCGTCATCTCCTCTGCATTGTAGAACGCTAACCTGGGTAAACCAAGGCTTCATGAAGAGTTTTAGGGTCAACAATAGAATCTAAGGAAGCGACAAAGGCGCTGGAAGTAGGAGACAAGTGATCATATGAAACAAAGTTCAGAATAGGGTAGAATCTAAGAAATTTTTGATACCATGTAGTTTTAGAGAGAGATATGATCTGAATAACTTGTGTATTAGAGGAGGATTTGTGCCGAATATATACAAGAGAAGTATTAAGGAGCATTATATGTGATAATTCTATATTCATATTGTTAGAAGTCAGTGAAGAAGGCTTTTGGTGTTGGTGGCCTAACATTGTTGACCAACACCGAAAGCCCCCATTTCCTTCAATCATCTTGGCGCTGTCTCTATTTCCCGTTCCCACGTTTTCCTTTCCCATTCTATATATATTTCTATAAATACTCATTGTAATCAAAGTATTGTATCATTCAATAATATCATGAGCTCTTAAGCTCATATGGTATCAGAGCCACCTCACTAAGAGGTCCGACGACCAGAAAACGAGAGAGAGAGCGACGACAACGAGAAACAGAGGAGGGGACGGTGTGCTCCGATCTCCCTCATGGCGGCGCGTTAGAGCACACCGCCCACCCAGACAGAAGCAGAAGGTGCCGATCGGCACAACCCCGAAGAACGACGACGATCTGAGCTGCGCGTGGATCACACGCGCCAACATAGTGGCCGGCGCGTGAACCCCACGCGCCTTGCCACGCGCCGCCGTCTGCAACATCTCCGGCGACTTGTTTGAGCCAGAATGGATCCTTCATCTTTTCATCCCCGCTTTGGCTCTTTTCCCACAAGTCCCGGAGTCAATCCATTGGCGCTAATGTGACGGCCCCAGAACTCTTCGATAGTCAGATTATGGCTACTAACCATAGGTTCAATGGGCGAAACTACCTCCAATGGTCCCAAACCGTGCTAAGGTATCTTCGAGGTAAGCGAAAAGAGAAGTATATCAATGGAGGAGCATCCCAGCCTGCCCCTGATGACACTCATTTTGATACATGGTTTGCTGAGAACAATCAAGTTATGAGTTGGTTGTGCAACTCTATGACTGATGACATCAGCGAAGGATATCTCCTTGCAACTACTGCAAAAGAAATTTGGGATGCAGCCAGACGAACCTATTCCTCTCTTGATAATACTGCAGCCTTGATCCATTTGAAGCGCCAACTTTGAGATTTGAGACAAGGTACTCTGACCGTCACTGATTACTATAATGCGTTGATCAAATTCTGGCAACAACAGGACCTGTTTGAAGTACATCCATGGAAAAATGTGGAAGATGCTCAGTTATACAAGAAAATAGTCGAAGAAGGACGAGTCCATGATTTTCTCCTTGGATTAAATGATTCATTAGAGGAGATACGGGGCAGAATAATGGGCCTAAAGCCCTTACCACATCTCTTTGATGTTGTCAACCATGTGCAGTTCGAAGAAAGCAGAAAGCTCTTGAATCAAGGTAGCTTAGGCCCAATTGAAAGGTCAGCCCTGGCAGCAAACCAAGGTAGTTCGAGCTCAATTGAAAGGACAACCTTGACGGCAAAACGACCATCAGACGAACGAAGAAACAAATGGTGTAGTTATTGCAAGAAGAAGGGTCACACCAAAGAAGAGTGCTGGAAGCTTCATGGAAAACCAGAAAGTAACAAACAAAGCCATATCTCTGCTACTGAGTCAGAAGCTGAGGATAATCATTCTCTGACTAAAGAGGAACTGCAGATATTCCGCAGGATGCTAGACAGACAAAATAAGTCAAACTCTACGCCCGGTATCAATCTTGTACAATCAGGTAACTCTATTATAGCTCTAAATACTGTACGAGCTAGTGAGAATGCTTGGATTATTGATTCAGGAGCAACTGATCACATGACTGGTAATCGCACACTGTTTTCAACTCTTGAATTAATTCATGAGAATCTCAAAGTCAAAGTTGCTAACGGCCTATACACTACGGTTGAAGGAATTGGCACAGTCATTCTCTCTAATTCCCTGAAAATTCATAATGTCCTATTTGTACTGCACTCACTGTCAATCTTATATCTGTGAGTAAATTAACTAAGGGTCGACTGTGCCGAGTCATGTTTGATAACGATGTGTGCATTTTTCAGGATTTAAAATCGAGGAAGAGGATTGGAATTTCTAGAGAATGGGATGGACTGTTCTACCTGGAAGGGTCAAACTTGAGATCTGGAGATGCAAGGAAGGCAAGAAGAGCACTAGTTAGCTCTCACTCACAAAATCATGATGTAAACTTGTGGCACTGTCGTTCGGGCCACCCTAGTAGTGATTATATGAAGCATTTGTTTCCAAATTTATTCAATAAAAATTCTGTTCCTTTTAATTGTGAAACTTGCGAAATTGCAAAACAGACCAGATCTTCTTATCCCAAACAACCCTACAAACCTTCCTCGCCATTCACACTAATCCATAGTGACATTTGGGGCCCTGCACGAATAAAAACCCTCACTAATGCTAGATGGTTCGTTACTTTCATAGATGATCACACTAGAACCACATGGGTTTATTTAATGAAAGACAAATCTGAAGTAACCTAGATCTTTCAAAACTTCTATACCTTTGTACGCACCCAATTTAATGTGTCCATTAAGGTATTACGAAGTGACAATGCCAAGGAATATATGAGCAACATGTTTAGCGAATTTCTTGACCAACAAGGAATTCATCACTAAATCTCCTGCCCATACACTCCTCAACAAAATGGAGTAGCCGAGCGAAAGAACCGTCACTTGTTGGAAGTAACCCGAACCTTACTAATGGAACGAAATGTTCCTAACATCTTTTGGGGTGATGCCGTACTCACTGCAGCTTATCTCATTAATCGCTTGCCTTCCAAAGTTCTCAAATATGACACCCCTATCCAAAAACTACTAGAAAATTTTTCCAATTGCTCAATCATCACTTCATTATCTCCTAAGGTATTTGGTTGTGTTGTCTATGTCCATAAAAATGATGGAAATAAACTTGGTACTCGTGCTGACAAATGTCTCTTTCTTGGTTACTCTCCTACTCAAAAAGGGTACAAATGCTACTGTCCTACTTCCAAGAAGCTAATTATCTCCAAAGATACAGTCTTCTTGGAAGGAGAAGAATATTACCCCCGATTACCCATTCAGGGGGAGTCCTACACTGACATTGAATGGCTAATCCTGAACAGACCTGAATCATCACCACCACAACCTAATCCTATACCCATCATTGACTCCATACCTTTCACAAGCCAAGTTACTCCTACCCAACTTGATCAGGAATCAGAACATCTTCCACTTCAACCTGAACCCACACCTAATGAACTGGAAACAAATGCTGAGATCAATTCAGGGGTGGATACTGAAACACAACGAGATGAAGAATCCAGACTACAAGATCAAGGTGAACCAAACAATGGTAGAACTATCTCTCCCATTCAAAGGAATAACCATGACTCTAATTCGGGATTAAATCCTGAAGAATTTGGTTGGCCAATTGCATTGAGAAAAGGGGTAAGATCTTGTACTCAACATCCAATTCAACGTTTTGTTTCATACGGTAATCTGTCTGCAAAAATGCAAAGCTTTGTTATGAATAGTGCACAGATGAAAATTCCAGACACATTTCAACAAGCCATGATTGATCAGAATTGGAAACAAGCTGCAAAAGAAGAATTGAGGGCACTTAAGGAAAACAAAACATGGGAGATTACAACTCTTCCTGAAGGAAAGAAACCAGTAGGATGCAGGTGGATATTTACCCCTAAATTCAATCCTGATGGCACAATCAACAAATACAAAGCTAGACTTGTTGCAAAAGGATATACCCAGACATATGGAATTGATTATCAGGAGACATTTGCTCCGGTAGCGAAGCTTAATACCATCCAAGTGCTACTATCGATAGCAGCTAACTTGGATTGGTCGTTGCACCAACTGGATGTGAAAAATGCATTTCTGAATGGGGACTTAGAGGAAGAAGTATACATGGAGATTCCAGATGGAATTTCAGCTCCTAACAACTTTGTGTGTAAACTCAACAAATCACTGTACGGGCTTAAACAATCACCTAGGGCATGGTTTGGCAGATTTACCAACACAATGAAAAGACTTGGGTACACTCAGGGACAAGTAGATGACATTGTTCATTAAACGTGTTAATGACAAAGTCACTATCTTGATTGTTTACGTGGATGACATAGTCATTACAGGAAACGACGAAGGATCCATTGCTAAACTAAAACAAGATTTGTCAACTGAGTTCCAAGTGAAAGATCTTGGACAAATGAGGTATTTTTTAGGCATGGAAGTGGCAAGAACTAAAGAGGGTATCAACGTATCTCAGCGGAAGTATACCTTAGATTTGTTGCATGAAACAGGAATGTTAGGGGCACAACCTGAAGGAACACCGATGGAAGAAGCTTGTCACCTAAGAATCAAACCAAATGGTGTCCCAGTCAATCCAGAACGATATAGAAGACTTGTCGGGAAACTCATATACTTGACTCACACGCGTACAGATATTAGCTATGCAGTTGGAATAACAAGTCAATTCATGCATCAACCACAAGAAGAATATATGGCGGCTGTGTACAGAATCCTAAGCTATTTAAAGCTTAATCCTGGAAGAGGAATCTTCTTCAAGAAAGACACTGTCAAAGATATTAAAATCTACACTGATGCAGACCATGCAAGAGACAGGGAAAATAGAAGATCAATTTCAGGATATTGCACATATGTGTGGGGAAATCTGGTTACATGGAGAAGTAAGAAACAAACTGTGGTGTCAACAAGCAGTGCAGAAGCAGAACTGAGAGCTGTTAACAATGGAGTACGTGAAGGACTTTGGATCATCAGGTTACTGAAGGAATTAGGAATTCCACATGAGGGATCAATGCAAGTGTGGTGTGACAACAAAGCTAGCATTGAAATGGTAAAAAATCCAGTCTATCATGATAGGACAAAACATGTTGAGATAGACAGACACTTCATTAAAGAAAAGATTGAAGGAGGAATTATGAGATTATCCCACATACGATCTGATGACCAAATTGCTGATATCATGACAAAACCACTAAGCAGAACCAAGTTTGAAGGATTTCAGTGCAAGCTGGGAATGATCGATATATATTCTCCAGCTTGAGGGGGAGTGTTAGAAGTCAGTGAAGAAGGCTTTCGGTGTTGGTGGCCTAACATTGTTGACCAACACCGAAAGCCCCCATTTCCTTCAATCATCTCGGCGCTATCTCTATTTCCCGTTCCCACGTTTTCCTTTCCCATTCTATATATATTTCTATAAATACTCATTGTAATCAAAGTATTGTATCATTCAATAATATCATGAGCTCTTAAGCTCATACATATCATATCATACTCATTAATTAGCTCTTATGACTATACCTATTTACATTAATCAAATCTACTGATATCATATCTTAACAGTGACGTTATAAAAAATAATGAGATATTGAAATTCCTCAGCAACATGAGAGGGACTGGCTGGAAATCACGCAATCACTGTTAAGAGAAAATAAAACCAAATCCCCTAATAATATTTACACCTAAATCCCTATACTGTCACCCATAAACCAGAGATAAATCCAAGCATCAAACGTGAGGTTATAATCTCTGAAACAATGCCATGAACATAGGAAAAGAATGGTCGCATAATTCAAGCATAGACATTCACATGGCCAAGGTACCATTCCAAGCAAGAATTCAAGCCTAGAGGGTGATAAACTGCTGGCTTCCTAAAGGCCATCCCCATAGTAGCTGCAACGTACTTCCACACATTTCTTAAGGTTGGTGCATGATCTTCCTCACCAATTCCTCACCATTGGCAAACGAGGTGCCTTTAATCTATTTTGGGATCTGAAAATCTATGTCGATCTACTACTCAAGTAATCTGCTGCATTGTTGCCCATATTATCAGTATTAGCTTAGGAGGGGATATCTTGTTAGATGCGTTTGTTTTTGGCCTGAGAATGAAGTCCTGGTCTTGGTATGTTGTCGTCCAAAGTTATTTTTAGAACCTTCAAAAATCAGAATTTGTGGCATCATTATCCAGTTGGTTTGTCCTATTTTAGCAGCTCTTCACCTTACCCTTGGCATCCAACAAAGAAACGAAAAGGATAGGCAAAACTTACATGATGACAAAAAACACTTCCTACCAGCCCTTCACGCTTTCTTTTGTTTATATTAACTGGAACAAGCCTCATGCATTTATATCTAGCCCAAGATAAGCCCTAGATAAGCTGCACTAATAGTGGCTTGTGAATAATGTGCCTTTGTTGGGACCCTCTCCCAAACGAGATGATAACAAGACTACGAACAGAAATAAACAAAGAAAGTGGGAAACAACAGAGAGAGTGAGTAACTTCTTGTTACTGCATAACCAAATTAGCTTACAAGGAGAATGATGACTCTTGCGCCAAATACTTGAGCTACAATCAAAATAACGATTAAAAACTGACAAGAAGCTGAACAAAGACACCACTCAACGACACATAAAACACAATAGATTTGCCAAACTTTCAAGAGGTTGGCTGATATATAACCATAATAACTTGTAAAAGAAAGTTACTTACCGTTAGAATTAATTACTGTGGTTAAAGTTGGTTATAAGGGATTAGAAGGAGTAGTTAGTGAAAGGTGGTGGTTATAAGCTAAGCCTATAAATAGAGGAATGCTCCTATTGTAAATCAGACTAGATAGATGTTAATAAGATTGCGTACTATTCAGAAATACTCTCTCTACTGTTCTTTCTTAATTCCCTCTAATCTTCTTCTCTACCCTTATTTTCTCTTATTTCTTGTGTCCGAATTATGATGATCTATCAGTGGCACTCTGCACCCAAAGGCCAAGCCGCTTTTCTAATTTCTTCTCCCCTTTCCTGCTGAGCTAAAGCGAAGATATATTGACCTAAAAAGTGACACACCACCCCAACTTAACCCTATCGTAGACTTTGACTACAGCCACCTTAAAGCTACCCGACTTCTCTATTCATTTCTCCAAGATAGTAAGCCAAAGTCCTGACCAACAAAACGTATCTTTCCCTTTTTATGTATTGTTCTAAGTTTCCAAAAATGGTCCTAACAGCCTTCCTATACCTTTTATACGTTAAATTGGTTGATGATTATTGATATGGAAACAAAATTTAACTGCAAGAAATCTCTTAGAGAAAAAATGAATTACAAAGCAACATAAAGATAACTTTCAGAAGAAAAGTTTAAGATTTCTAATCAACAACACACTTTAAGATTTCCTTGTAAAAATAAACTGCTGATCCATTAGAACTCTTAATTTGTAACAGCTCTCTTAAAACATTAGGTAAGTCTTTCAACACCTGCAAGTGCAACAATGTTCAAACTACAAAGGGTTTGCAAAGGAACAAATAGGCTAAGGCAGAGTAGTCTATGACAATACATATTTTTCCTGTGCTGTGGTGTGTTTGGTAGCTGAGGAACTCGTGAGCTTTAGTTATGTAATTTTGCCTTTGGAGTTGTTGCAGGGAAGGATAGGATAGTGTTCATGTCCTCATTTTTGTATTCTACTCATCGTCTTTCTAAGAGCATGGCCTCTTTGATTGACAAAGATAATGGCAGCTTCTTTGCAATTTATTAGTCTTGGTTGATTATTGTGCTTATTTTTAAGATTCTATTCTTCGATTCTGTAACCCTTCTATTCCTTAATAATTTTTTTCTTGGAAAAAGAAATATGAAATGTTTATGAATTTTCTTGCTTTGTAATTGACAAAAAGATTGTTTTGCTTCCATTCTTTGTTTCTCAAGTGAACACGTTGAGATTGTTTGATTCTTATGGTCAGGTTCTAGCCACAATTTGTGAGGAGCTTCCTCCTGATGGCGTTCTCTTGGTATATTTGTCAGCTTCAGGTTAGTATGCTGTTTCATTGTTCAGCTGTTGACTTTTCTTGGGATCAGTGCATCAGTTTTTATGCATATTTTCAATTTTCTTCACCTGTTTTATGGGGCTTTGTGCAACTTTATTTCTATTCCTTTAATATCTCACCACATATTTCAGTATGGTTTAAAATTTTAAAATGATGAGTACAATCGTTGACAAATTTTCTAGTCATCATCTCTCCCATAGGGGAATAACATCTAATTTTGAGATTATTCTAACAGCTAAATCTTTTAAGATTGTTTGTTCCTTGTGTGATATTGTTGATATTGGAGTCTTTCTGAGTAGGAGAACATAAGTTTAGTTCATGTGATTGGTATTCTTACAACTACGACGACACGCTTTATCACATTAGGTGGGGTCTGTTACATGGATCGCATGATGCCTTTGTGCTTTATCAAGAACCAAATCTTTGGATAAATTGTTGCCCAAGTGGTCCCACTTAATGACTTCATTGAGTGTTTTCTTCGGTCATCCTTTGCCCCTTTTCATAGGTCTACATATGACTTGATCTACCCTTTTCACGAGCACATCCAGTGGCTTTCTGTGTTTGTGACTAGTATTCTCACATCTAGATAAACTTTCTCGGCCCATGATGTGGGTAGATCTTTTTCTCTGTATATTCTTCAACATTAGTGGGGTTTTGCATTTGGGAGCATGTGACATTTATAAATCAAAATTATTCTTAGTTCTAATTATTCTTAATTGGATTAGTGTTTAGCAGCTTGAAAATTTGGGCTTCTAGGGTGAAAGCAAAGGTAGAGAAATTGTGGACTGAAGAATCTCGATGGTCTATTTCAATGCAGGGACATAGGTGTGTTTGTTGTATGCAAAAATGGTACAATACAGGGATACTGCTAGTAGGACGGCATAATGAGTAAAAATTTTAAATTTATATTTATTATTATATAAATAAATTAAATGAATAAATTAATAAATGATACTATAATTTACTTAAGATAATCATATAGTATTCGTTAATAATAAATGAAGTTCAAGTGAAGTGTAATGGAGGTCAGGGGAGGGATTTGTTGGAAATTTCTCCTTGTTTTGGAGTTTCATATGAGGAGTGAGCGGAAATGAGGGATTTTCAGTTCATCCTTCAAAGCCCTCTAACATTCATGGTTTGTAGTTCACCCAATTTGAGGGGTTTATGATGAGCAAATAATTAATTGAATATTAAATGTTGATGTCAAGAAACTAATCATCATGTGAGAAAATCAACTAAATTTTGTTGCTTTTGTTTTGATATCTGGGTTTCTCATATTGTTATGGCTGGAGGTTGGAAGGGAATTAATTTGTTTTTTGGGGGTTGGGGGGAAGCAAAGAGAAAGGAAGAAACAAGGGGTTTACGAATTTTCTTGCCTCTAATACTTTGTTTCGTATTAACACCCAAGCAAAGAAGAGAAATAAACATCATTTTCCCTTAATTAAAATTTCACATTTGTTCCTTACCCATTCCTCCCTAGCTTCCAACTTTTCCCATATGGGAAACCAGGACCGCATGGTGAAATGCAATATAGAATGATTTTTTTCTCTGGCCCTTTAATTTTATCATCAAGAGGAGTACATCTTGTTAGATGATAAACTACACATAACCTACAATACAACAAAATTCTCAAAAACTGAACGAAATGACAAATTTTTTATCAAACTTAATAGTGTAAAAGACTTTCTAGTATCTTTGCATAGGAAATTGTGTTTTCCATAAAATCCCATGTGCAGAGAACCAAAGGGAACCCATACAACAATTATCTCATAACAGATTTTAAGGTGAGGGTATGCCCCTGGAGATATGGGCAATCCGCTGCAGTTAAGCAAACCATTGAATCCCATAAACTGCAAGTTGGCACATTACTTTGTTTCCTGCCTTATTGGTGAAGCCCTTTAGTCAAATAAAATTTTTCAAAATACTAAGTCGATCTCGCTTTTGCCAAAGTACCAAAGAGGTTATTTCAAAGTTAACACACTTCTAATTAATGGGGCAAATGTTCTAAGCCTCATCAGGATATTTGATTAATGGCTAGTGAGGGACCGGGAAATATAAAAATGGAAGCTACTAAATTACCTGCAGTACTGAAATGTAAGATAAACCATATAACAACCCTTTCCCCTTTCCAAAATAATTGTCTTTTTTTTTTTTGCAATCCTTTCAAAAATAGTTGTTAGGACTTGGGATATTTAAAAAATTACTATCAGCCTCATCATAATTATACCTGAATGTCGGGAGTTGATATTTTTTCTTTCTTGATGCTATTGTGCATTCCATCATTAAGCTTTTGAGGTGATTAATTCTTGGAAAAATTAATCTTTTGGTCCTTGTAGTTTTAATTCAATTGTAACTCAGTCGCTGCATTTTAACCTAGTTGTAACTCAGTCACTGAACTTTGACTCACTGCAACTCAGTCTTCATAGTTTTAACCACTGATAATAATTTTATGAACAAACTAGAGCTTTTATTTCATCCAACATATTCCTATGGAACTAGATGGTGATGATATCTCTATATAGGGAGCTTTTACAAATATGTTTAAATCTTTCTCTTTCCATTCTAATTCTAGATGATATTCTGATTCGTCATCCTCCCCTTCTAATCCAAAAGAGGGAATCACTTCCTCATCAAATAATATTTTTAAAAATGAAATTCATTTTGAAGATATTAACCAAAACTTTAGTGACTGGACCATTCCAGACATTGATAAAAGTAAGCTGTATAAGCCTGATAATAAATTTTTTAAAACTCTGATTATGTAATCAGATCCGTAGAGGAAATCATTCCTCTCAATACAGGCATGGATGACATGCCTCTTTTGTCTGAAAAATCCATAAAACTTCACCAAAAGAAGTACCGATTCCTATACATAGGATGTGTCCAAGTAGCCTTGAAGCCTCTGATCAAAGCAAGCTTAAATGCTGCTAGCCTAATTTGTCTCAGAGACGCTAGGCACAATGTATTTTTTGACTCTCTCCTAGGAATGGTTGAAGCTGGTCTCCACAATCGACTAATCTACTTCAATTGCTTTCCTAATCTGACTGTTTACCTACACGACAAACGTAGCATGGACGTCCTCAGGTTAAACATAAAACTTCATGGTCTTGTCATGAAGCCTGATGTTTCCCCAGTAGCCTTGATCTATAGGGTTAAATACAAGTTAATGAACTCTAGTGCCTCTATGGTCATAATGTTCAACAAAAATAATGTAACCTGCCTGTTACTATCAGAAGCTACACAAGCAAATGTTATGGTTTCTAGAACAATAAAATGGGAAAATGTCTCTCTTCCCAATGAATGGGAATTAGAAAAGGTAGCTCCTTCTGTTCCTAAACCAACACCTGATTTTTTCCAAATTAGGCAACTAAAACTGGAACTGTAGGAATCTCTTTCGAAAGAAGAAGATCCTTCATTATCTCCAGGACTCCTTCAATCCCTGCAAGCTTTAAAACTGCCTTAGATCAAACCTCCTAGGCATTCTTGTAGCTTTTCAGAAAGATCAAAAGAGCTTTCGACTCCTCCTTCAACCATACACTTACAAGGTCTGGATACGTCATCCAGTGTTGTAAGACCAAGGAAACGTCATCCAGTGTTGTAAGACCAAGGAAGAGGATGACGAGGTTCAAACCAACCAATCTCCAACCTAAGGAAGAGGATGATGAGGTTCAAAACAACCAGTCTCCAACCTACTCCGATATGATAGGCATCATAAAGGAGCAATTTCAGTTAGATAAGAAATTCTTGCAAAAGGATTTTTATTCTGACTATAACAAGGAAAAGCGAGAATGGTTTCTTGCAAAATTTGATAATAAAGTAAGAAAACCAATTCAAGAGAGGTTTTACAAAATGCTTGAAAAATTTAAGCTACATATTCCGTTCTTTGCCTGGTTTGAGGCATATGTAGAAGAACAAAAGATTAAGGACTATCCTTTCAAAACTGTTGAAGAGGTAAATACCTCCAGGACAACTAAACATGGAGAAAAGATAGAATCTAATCTTCCTCCAAAACAGTCTTGTGAATTCTCTGGTGTTAAAATTGGAGAAGCCCCTGTCATCGCTTCACCTTTTAAAACCAAAGATTTTACTAAAGACATAAAATCAAAAGACATCCAGAGGCTTATTGAACAAAACAACTACACCAATTCATACCTCCAAACTTTAGGTGAACATGTAATTAAAAAACAAATTGTTCACATAATTTCCCCATCTAATAGTACTACCCTTAGTATTACTGTTAAGCAACCAATGTTTAAACCTTACTCTGTCCCTAGGACCATAGTAAGTAATATCAAAACCAAAAGTTTTGCACAAAGAATTGACGAGGAATTAAGGAAACTCACTGTACCTGAGACTCCCCAAAAAACTACTTCGTCAACAATCAATGCTTTAGACAAAAACAGTCAAGCTAGCAGAAGTGAAGACTGTTCTGAGGCTGAGAAAACCCCAAAAAACCACCCAATTAACAATATGAATTGGAAAAATCCAACAAAATTATATTATCCCAAGGCTACTCCACCAGATGTTGCTCTTGAAGAGAGAGATGCCACTCAAACAATTTAATGGCAATAACATCTATGTTTGGAATATAGATGGAAAATCAGAAACTCATTGGAAACTCTCCAACAAACGACCATGGTTAGTAACACCTATTCAATATATAACCACTGTCAAGAGGATGACATAGTTCATGTATTGATCTCTGGTTTAACTGGGCAACTCAGAGGTTGGTGGAACTATTGTCTCACAAATGAGCAAAAGGCCCAAATTCTTTCGGCCATCAAAATTCAACATGATGGAACTCCTCTTACCAATAACGGTGAGACAATGCCTAACTCTGTTAACTCTCTCATAATTAATATAGTTGAGCATTTTATAGGAGATCCTTCTCTATGGAAAGATAAATTTGTAGATCCTCTGTCAAATCTTGGGTGCAAAACCCTAGCAGATTTCAAGTGGTATAAGGATACCTTCTTGACTTGTGTGCTTACTAGAGAAGATGGTAACCATCCTCTTTGGAAAGAAAAATTTCTTGATGGTCTTCCTACTTTGTTAGGAGATAAGATCAGAGAGAAAATTAGAAACCAAATTGGTGATGGTCAAATCCATTACAAAAATTTAACCTACAGATAGCTCATAGCAATTGTCCAAAAAGCAGCCCTAAAACTTTGTCAAGAAGATCGAATACAGAATCAACTTGCCAAAGAAAAGGCTCTCAATAGAAAAGATTTGGGATCTTTCTGTGAGCAATTTGGTTTTCCTGCTTGTAAAAGGTCTAAGCCTAAGCATAGACAAGAAAACAAAGAAATTGAGGAAAATAAAAAATACTAGGCCAAAAGATATTGGAATAAACCCTGGAGTAGTCATCCTAGAAAACTTAAGAATGAGTTTAAATCCAAAACTCCATTTGACCTCCCAAAAGGGAAAATTGTCCGTTTCTGATGTGGGAGGGAAGGCCACACGACGAAATACTGTAGGCTTGATCAAAAAATTAATGCTTTACAGATTGAAGAGCCATTTCTTCAACAATTAAACAATTTATTGATTGAAACATCTTCTAATAAAGAATATGAAGTATCCTCTTATGATGAAGTCAATCAACTTCAACCAGAAGATATTTCATCTTCCTCTGATGAGGAGATCTTCCAAATCAATGTAATAGAAGAGGAAGAAGATTTATTTCTAGAAATAATAAATTCTCTTCCTAACAATGAAGATAAAATTAAATACTTTAGCAAACTTAGGAAAGCCTCTAACTCTGCTGGAAAAGAGCTTACCTCAAAATACAACCAATTAAACACAAAATACGATTTTATTGAAATAATGAAAAGATTTCAGAGTAATCCAAAACCAGTTACGATTCCAGACCTTCAAAAGGAAATAAATGGTTTAAAAGAAGAGATTAGAGAATTAAAGAATACTCAAGATCTCCATTGTCTTATCTTAAACCAAATCCAAATGGAAGAAATCTTTGATAAAGAAAAAGAAAAGTTCAAAGATATCGATGATGCAAATCAAGATAGCTCCAGCCCTTTTTTAAATCTTGTATCAAAGGTTCAGTCCAAAAGATTTCAATCCAAAGATATATCTAGTCAATGTAATCTCTAGTCAAATGGTTACAACTATGAGGACCGAATTACAGTGAGTCAAAGTTCAGGGATTTAATTATAACCAAGTCAAAACTATGGGGGCTAAGTTGCATTGAGTTATAGTGTAGGAACTGAGTTACAATCAAGTCAAAACTAGTGGGACCAAAAGATTTATTTTCCCTTAATTCTTTTATACCTAGAAAGAGAGCATTTAAAGTGTAGGATTTCGTACCTCTTATGCTTTCAAATTGCATAAGCCCAAGGGGGGACGCTATTGTGTGCTTCTAATGCAGGATCTTTTGGTGCTGCGGAGAATGAATCTGGTTGCTTACAGTTTGGTACACATGGAGATGGAGGTACATCTTAGAGAATATCTTGGTAGACTTCCATTCTTATAATTCTGGTTCTGCTATACTGTGTGCTCTACTTTCTTGATTTACCTGTTTTTTCTTTTTAATCCTTGCATTTGTTGTATATGTGCTTTTATGAGTTTTGGATGATATTAAGCTCAACATTGTGGTCATGTGGTTAGATAAATTATTGTATGCACCATTCCACTATAAACTCAACATTGTTTAATGCTTAATAAGAAATTTTGATGTTAAGTGCCTAATGAGCATTGTTCTCTCAGTAGCCACTGGCAGTTTGTACCGTTTGATGAAAAATTTTCTTAGTCAGATATCCTCTGCTTAAATATTCTAACGTAGGATACTATGTCAGCATCCTTTTTTTTTTTCTTTATTTTTTTTTCTAATTTTTGTAGAAAGTAATGTTTGGAGAGAACATACAAGATCGAAGAACAAGGCATCTTTCTAAAACAGTCTTAAACTGAAGTTTTACCGTCTCACTCTATTTCTAGTATGTGGAAATATGCTTGAATTTTGTCTGAACATACAGGAGACCACACTTGCTTTCTCATTGTTTATGTTATGGACAGAAAAGAAAGAACCAAGAAATCTGAAATCATGGAGATTGAATAATTTGGCGTAGATTGACTTGTTCTTTAAGTAGCCAGATATGATTATGTAATTAATAGAGATTTTTTGCAGTTATAAGCCTTTAAGGTCTGGTCTTGTATTTTCCCTAAAAAATAAGAAGCCTCATGGATGTCACAACTCATTAGCTGATTAGCTACATTTTAATATTCTTCCTTTCAGTCCATATCGTATATGATATCCAAGTCTCCCTTACATTTTTGGTCAATCTCCCACTCTAACGACCACATGTCATTCCAATCATTGTATGCCATCTTGTCACACCCTTCACCAACCATCCTAGGTGATGTTGATGAGTCATGGGCTATTGACCAGAGCCCTAATCGATATCCCACACACCACCATGCATTGCAACAACATAATCTACATTCTTTATGCACTGGCACGTGATGATGTGCACCCACTTCATTCTATGCTCATCTGGCCATATTTGGTTACTAGTCTTCACCCTACATAGCTCAACCCCTCACCTTTTGTGATTGGTTCCTTTTTGTGGTGTTTAACTTGTCACCTTTTCTTCACTGTTCACTTTGCTGATTTTTCACTTCCTCAGCTCATTTCTCCACATTGCAGAGCTCTTTGCAATACAATATGTTGGTCATTGTACAATTCTCCTTTGCTCCAACTTGAGTGCTCTCCTTATTGCCTTTTTAAGAAACCTTGTATTCACTTCAGAAAAATGTAACAATGAACTCATTTTTAATGCTATTAAGAGCATCTATAAATATAAGTAGCTAGAGAATTATTTATACGTACATCTCTCTTTAGATTGCGTATATTCCACATTATTCATGGTAAAATATCCTCTTTTAAAGACAAATTATTGCTAACATCAAAAGATAAACTAGTGGATAGGCATGTCTTCTAATCTCAAGTAGCATCTTGTTATAGTATTGTACCCAGAAAAGAGAGAGAAAGAGAGGAAACAGAAGAGAGTTTGGGAGAGACAGAGAGAAGAACATAGAGGGATTAGAGAGAGTAGAGGCGAGAGAAAGAGGAACATCAATGTTATTCATTCACATCATCTTATAATCTGATTCAATACAATTGATGGGAGTATCCTATTTATAAACCTAGACAAATCAGGTGTCTAACGGCTAATTCTAACTGCTTCTACCGAACTTTCACATTTATTATTATTATTATTATTATTGTTGTTGTTGTTGTTGTTGTTGTTATAGCACATCTTTATAGGGCTTCAATTGCTTTCAAAGATGCAAATTCTACTGTATTACACTTATGAATGGTGCAAGTCTTAGTTTGGTTATTGATTATCAATAAATCAATTTTAAGAAAATTCACATAGATAAAACTTGATAAATTAAATTAAAACTTGATAAATTCACATAATATTAAAAGTTGAGAACAAATTGATTGGATTCAAACAAGCTGTACAAAGAAACCATGTATTATTTTTCTGAGTGGAGCAATTTTAAAATTGAAGTTGAATGTATGCAGTAGTGGAGAATAGCTAAACATAATAGTGATGATTCATTGTGACATTATGTGCTTTACTTTCCCATGCCAATTCCTATTAGACAATCAATCTCCTAATTATTGCTTATTGTAACATAAAGTTACTTCATGTTATAATGATTCTTATTCACTGTCCTTCATAGCTTGTAATTGTTGCTGTGAAATGTTAACCAAGTTTATGGAGTAAATGATATATTGGTCTTTCCTTTGCTATGCCTCTGACATTTCCTTTGAGATTCCTGTTACGTTTTTCATCAAATGTAATGTGCATGCAAAATCGTAGTATTCTAACCAACGGAATATCTAAACAAATTTACCCTAAATAAATAAATAATTAAATTCCTAAAGCTAGAAGGGTGACGCTTTCCAACAGTTTTTATAAACTGTTCTCTGGAATATATAGGTAAGAGCTAAAACTCGAAACTCAATTCTCAATGAGAAAGGTCATTCTTCCGGATGTTGAAAAAGTTGGGGAAGGTTGGAGAGAAGACTCAAAACCCAAAGGTCCAAACAACTGTAACAATTAGGGCTGTAGGTTAGTAAATTGTTTGGGACAGGATGGATCAACGTGATCATTTGATTTCATTTAAGTTTGGTTCAGTTTAGGTCTGTCACTTTGTCATAATTGTTAAACCCCTTAACATTTTGATATTTACCAAAGTAATAACGCATGGTTCAGTGGGCATACAGAAATAGTATAAATATACTGATATTAAGTACTTGATTACATTACAAGAATTCCCATAGGGCTTGAAAAATATTTACAGATTCCAAAAGAAACAAAATAAAACTACAAATAGCCAACAACAAATCTTGAACTGGACCAGAACCTTTAGTTGCCGGTATTTACGTCTTTGCCCTTAGATGCGCTTCCTTCAACTGGATAAATTTTTAAATTTTTGGAAAAGGGGGAGATTTATATGAATCTCAGTAGTAACATACAATCAATCATAGAAAATGCAATAAATAAATATGCAATGCACCACATCATGTAATAGAACAAACATATTGTAAACATGTCTTTGCATTGTTCATGATGAAATGACTGTTTGACCCCTACTTGTCTCACTGCCTCAACTGGGTCCCATATGGCTGAATGGTACTTGTGCTTTTCCCATACCACAACTAGATATTGTGTCCACTTTTCATATCACAGAACATGACATACACAGAGTATATAAACAATCACATAGTGTATGAAAGATAGAGTTACTCATGGTTATCAAATTGGGATACGAATATTGAATCGAAAAGCCTATTTTTGGAATCGTGAATCGAAACGTATTGTGAATCGTAAGATTTATGATCAATTATTTAGAATGATATCAATGTAATGTAAAAGAAGATTCATGATCCTAAAATAGGCTTGAAATATATCAAATATCATGAATTCATGATAAATACTAGATTTAGATATTTTTATATATAATAATTTATATATAATCTTTTTTCTTAAAAAAACATAATCCTATTTGAATGGATTTCTTCAATTTAGGCGTTTTAGTTTTTACTTTTGTTTTGCTGGCTAAAAAGAATATTTACTTTTGTTTTCAAAGTCAAAAAGTCAAAAAGGGTATATTAGAAAAGGGAAGAAGCTGGGTACGGAAAAGTGGAAAGAACGAGCCCAAACAAAAAAAAGCTGAAAGCCTGAAACGTCGGCGAAAAGAAAAAGGAAAGAAATGAGGAAAAACAAATCCGACCCAATTGCACATAGAAAATATTCAGAAGAAGGGCCGGGGGGACTGGGTCGCACACAAATCCGACCCAGTTCTGTCATGACCCATCGTCTCTGAAATCGTGTGACCCTCCTGAGAATCGCGATTCTAGCGATTCCGGTGAGAATCGAGCGATACAGGTCCGATTTAGCGCCAAAACGAAACACATCACATCGTTGGGAGCTTGTTTTGGGTCGATTCGTACGATTCGTATCTTGATTCTTCCGATACTAATAACACTGGAGTTACTACCTGAATCGCCCTTTCTTTGCTCCATTATCAGTCCAATACCCTTTATCCAGCTCGAGCTACTAACAGACCCTAAAATTTCAAATTTATAATAAATGAGTTATTACTCATTCATGTCTTATTTTAAACTCATTATTAGTTATTTGTGCTTAAAAACGCAGGATGACCAAAATGCCCCTGGGGGCCCCGGTCTAAGTCCCTTTATACCTGGCGTAATACCCGATCTAGCTGTACTTTACCAAAATTTTTGACCTGGACTATTCCCACACAATTTCGCATGTAGAATCCATTTTTTACCTCTGATTGGACAAATTCAAACCCAAATTCCCAGAATGCCCTTGGCAGCCACAAAGTTAGGGTTGTTGGGGGTAGAATTTGTCATTTCACACCCAAGTGCCTTCACACTTCATATTCCACATGTTCCCTACACAATTTTCAATTCTAAACACAATGGAATAATCAAATTCATGAAATTCCAGCTCTAACCTTGTCAACCAGCTCTGGCCGAAAATCAAGAAAATTTAGAAAAAAAATGTAGTTTCATGCTTTCAATCAACAAAACACATCTTTTTCACCTTGAATCACTTGTTTAATCACTTAAACACCTCTTGAACATGATTAATCAAAATTTGGGCAGCAGCTCCCCTTATGTGTCCCAAAATTAGCATGAATCATTATGTAAGACAAGTTTTCATGCCTTACCTCTTGAGTTCTCTTCTTTCTCAAAATTTCGTCTTCTCTCTCCTTGTTTCTCTTCATTTTCTTCTTGCTTCATGTGTTATTCAAGAAGATTAGAGATTACCGGGAGTTTCCATGAAATTTGAAGACACAACACATGAATTTCACAACCTACTTACCTTGATTTTGCTTCTTGAACTCTTGCGCTTTCTCTTTGTTCTTGCTTCTTTCAAATTGCTCTCTCTTGAAAAGGGTTAAGAGCCCTTAAAAATCATCTTCCACCTCCTTAAAATGTTAATATTTTTTTGCTAATTTGTCATGTGATTTTTGACTAATTGCTTTATCTTTTTGATCTTAGCTCTAATGGCACAATTTATTGCCAAATATTTATTCTTCCTTCCTTTTCTTCTTCTTGGCCGAAATTGGCCATTATTTATTGAAAAATCAAGAGTCTACTTGATTATTAAGAAAATGACTATTTTACCCTCATGTTTCTTCCATTTTTGCATGGCATGTTAACTTCCTTCTTCCTTTTTTCTTTCTGGCTGAAAATTTCATAAGACTTGGGAACAAAATTTGTGCTCTTCCATTCTCCAATTTGGGCTACAAGAATAGACTTTTGAGAAGACAAAAATTGGACTTTATGTCTTATATTGGCCCAAAATTTTGTGTAGCCGATATTACTAATATTTTGTCATTCCAAGTACACCAAAATTCACTACTCTATTTCATTTATTCTAACACAAATATACATGGGATTTTTGGTAAGTGAAATTTGGGATATTACAATAATAGTTCCCCTGCTCATATGTTTGGCTGGGGATAATATGATGAATGCTTGTTTGTATAAAGATCTTTTGAGCTATGTATGGTTCTCTTGGACTGGTATGTTATTTAACTCGATTACTTTTCAGGATTAAACTGCATTTATCCATCTGACTTTCTACCATTTACAAGAAGACCACTTCTGTTGATCATTGACAGTGAAAGCAGTGAGGCATTCAAGGCAAGCACTACTTTATTTTAATATACATATCACTTTGGGACCATGACATATACTGGTGTAGAAATGACAGCTTTACTCATAAGTTTGGCTGGATGTAGGGGAAATAGCGATTTTTCACACTTACACTAATTTCTTGTGGTGATGTATAAATTGCAATACACTATCATCAATAATTTCTTATCTGATTTTTTCTCTTTATTTGTTTCACTCATGAAGTTTTGACTGTATTGATTCAGATTCAATTAGAAGCCATGAGAGAGGTAAAATTGGTTGTTTTGGTGACGTTTATGTAATCTTAAAAACATTCTTGAATAGAAGAAACATTGTATTGGTAGCTCGGTCTCTACTTTGAGATTTCATAAATCATGATTGTATGTTCCTTCATATCCTAATATCAAGTCGGATTCATTTAGAACATTTGAAAATTGATTGGTCAGAATCAAATGCAGGCCATAGCTGGAAAAGAGAAAGGAGAGTCAGTTGCTTTGCTCCTTTCTCCTAGCTGTTTACCTTCAATTGCTTCTGCTGATTGGTCACGATATTTACATGGGAGCCTGTTCACCATGTTTCTGACAGCTCCGCTGCAAGCTTTCTGTCTGCTGCTTGGTCTTTCAGGCAACGATATTGATATGGTGCTTAATAAATGGGCTCTTTTTTTCATTTTTACTATTTTTGGTTTCTTCCTTATTTTTGGAGGTAGGAAATTTCTAAATTTCTGGGTCTCTTAAGGAGTTTAATTCCATTGTCAGGACACATACGACAAAGCTGAGAAACTGCTTTCGTCATTATTAAATGACTGGGGACTGGCTTTGGCAACATCAGACACACTTAATCCTGTCTGGGGACAGATTTTCGGTGATCCCTTCATAAGGCGACTTCTTTTAAGGTAAGAAAGGCCTTCCTTATGTGTCCTTTTATTCTAATTTGTTGGGAATATCACCATATAATTGCATTATTTTTGACAAAATGTTTTTATCTTATTATGCTTGTCCTTGTTCATTGTTCTTCATAATTTATGCTAGTTGATTGATGGTTGATCGTTGATTTGAGGTTTGGAGGGTGATTAAGCTCGCTGTTATGCTTATTTCTCATCATTCTCATTCCTAGCTATGTTTATAGTCAACTGGAAACCTCTACTAACTGAAAATCCTATTTCTGGATCTTTTTCCTTCTAATTTTTGGATATGATCGTTGATCGCTTTTAGAGGGGAAAAACTTAAAATCTCCTGTGGTTCTTCAAACCAGTCTCCGTAATGTTTTCCACTTACCTGACTAAACAATTTGTAGCTGAGAGAAAGTCATGTCATCCTTCAATTCTAAAATTTTGATGTAATTTTTGACTTAGTATAGCTTGAGCATTGATATTAAGGATTTCTAGATCCCTGGACAGCCTTGCTTATCTATATCTTGAAGCACTTCGCTTCAGAGCATGTCCAAAAGATTTGCTTTTCTCGTTCAAGATTTTTCACTTGTAATTCGGATGAAACGCAGTTCGAATTAGTGTTATTCAATAGCGAAACCACCCCCCACAGTGTAGGTCTAATGGAGGAGGAACTATAAAGCAAAGAACAGTCACAGGTGCAACACTGTATTCAAGTGACACAAGCTCTCCCAAGACTCACCAATATCATGCCTGCTCTCTCTAGGAACCGACTCACCCTTTTTACACTATTCACTACTCTCTTTCCTCTAACTGTCATGCATACAATACCTTAAGTGCCCTTGGGCTTTTTCCTAATGTAGGTCAAGCGAGGCCCACGTTCATCAAATTCAGAATGAGAAACTACTCAAATGGCACTTGAACCATATGGGAGCAAGTGACTATTTAGTGTAATTCAGAATAAGAAACTACTTAATCATGATTTATAATTTCAAATCCTATTTGCTTTTAAGCTATATGTATCACAGGAGGAATCAGAACAGAAGGTGAAAAGAATCGCAGATACATTGTGGGAATCATGGGATACGTTTCATAAATAGCAAGCTGCATGATTTTCATATTTTCTGCACTTGATGGATCTGTTTTCCCAAGTTTGCTCATGGATAACCCACTGTTGCAGTTCTGACAAAACTTATTTTACACCTTTTTAATCCGTTTTTTTAATCCCAAGACCAAAATGCTGTGTTCCGTAGTATGGACATTAGACCTTTCAAATCCCACTAGAAGATTTAGTTTACCTTTGAGGGAGATAATATGAATTTCTCTCAAGTGGTTTAGGCAATTTCATATTTCACTTTCCATTTGGTGCAGATTCCTCTTTTGCCAGGCAGTGCTAAGACTCTATGCTCCCATCCACAATAAGAAGGAATTCCTTCCAATATGTGTCCCATCTCTTCCAACACCTGTCCTGCCCTCAAGTTCTTCACCAGAGAGTCTAATTCTGCAGTTAGCCTGCTTGTTTGGTGCCACTGAAAGTTTTTTCTCCTCAGAGGAGACAATTCTTCCTGAAAATCAGATGCCACCTCAATGAGGATCATTCCTGGGCAGAAGCTTCATTGTATAGCTGAATTTATCAATATTAACTCTTGTACTTTATCATGGGTGTTTGCTGGGAAAATGATATTTGAGGTACAGGCTTTATTGTGTGCCCAAGTTTTAGCAAATATGTTTTGGGACTTATATTGGGAGACTGTAAGCAAAACCATGAAGATCGTATAAACAGTCTGTATCCCCAAGAGTGGGCAAAATGTACCATTGATCTCCTGAGTGAGAATACTAGAAACCTACTGGCAAAAAGAGAGAGAGAGAGAGAGAATACTAGAAACCTGCATAATCACTCTTGTAATTTCGAAGCATGCATAAATCTTCCTGTGTTGATAGAATTACAAGTCAATGGTCTTGAAATTGGATTAGTTTTGGGCATCATACATACAGATGTATGTGGACCATTAAATACAGCTGCAAGAGGAGGTTATGTCTACTTCATTACATTTATAGATGACTTTAGTAGATATAGCTATATCTATCTAATGAAATATAAATCTGAATCTTTTGAAATATTCAAAATATTCCAAAATGAAGTACAAAATCAAATTTGCAAAACAATTAAAGCACTTTGATCTGATCGAGGTGGTGAATATTTGAGCCAAGAGTTCATTTACCATCTTAGAAGTTGTAGGATAATCTCACAATTCACTTCTCCAGGAACACCATAATGGAATGACATTTCTAAACGGAGGAATCGAATGCTATTAGATATGGTTCGATCTATGATGAGTCAAACAGATCTTCCACCGTCCTTTTGGGGACATGCCTAGAGCTGGGAATCAGGGCCGGCCCTTGACGGGTCAGGGCCTAACAGGGCCGGCCCTAAAGGGCTCGGGGTCAGAAAAATTGCAGTTTTTCAAGGCCCAGCCCGAGAGCATCAGGGGTCAGAAAAATCGCAGGGCCGGAAAATCCTTTTCACAATAATTAACTATTTTTCTTGTGTATTTTTTTCAAAGAGATATAATTAGTAAATAACAACGATTAAAGTTCTAATTTAATACATAAATGTTGTCAATATTAAGGTTTAAATAACACGTCTCTTGCAACAAACAAATACAGTTACTAATGTATAATCAAAGGTAAAATCATGTCCATAAATAACTCACACAAAGGCTAAAGTATAAGAAGGCAAGAAGATAAATACTCTAACTTCTAAACAACATGAGTATGACGACTATCATTTTCATCTTCTTCGCCACGATCATCAATTTCAAGGACATTTGATTGTGTTTCACTTTGAGCAGTAAGTTCAAGTAGTCAAATAATCACAACCTCCATAAAAAATCATACTCTATCAGGTAGAATAGTATATAATATGATTTTAGTCTAAATAGGCAGAACAACATACTCAAAAATCATACTCAAAAATCACAATATGATTCAATTAGACAAAACAATATACTCAAAAATCATACTCTGTACAATATGAGGATAGAGTGACATATAGATTCAATAAGGAATTCAAAAATGTAACATGGTTCCTTTCCAAGTAAAAAAAATAAAAAATAAACAGGCCTAAAGGGCCAGCTCGAGGCCCTCCAGGGCCGGCCCTTTTAGACCCGACTTCCTTTTGAGGCTACAATTTACAAGCCTGGCCCTTGAAGGGCCAGGGCCTAAAAGGGCCGGCCCGACAGGCTCGGCCCATTTTCCCGACTCTAGACATGCCCTAGAGACAGCTGCATTCACACTAAATCGTGTTCCATCTAAGGTAATTGAAAAGACACCATATGAGATATGGATTGAAAAGAAACCAAGTTTATCTTTTCTCAAGATCTGGGGATGTGAGGTATATGTTAAGCAACAAGCCTTTGATAAATTAGCATCCAGATCCTCAAAGTGCCTTTTCATGGGGTATCCTAAAGAAACAAAAGGATACTATATCTACAATACCACTGATAACAAAGTGTTTGTTATTTGGAATGGTAAGTTTTTAGAAAGAGAGTTTGTCTCTAAAACAACTAGTGGGAGCAAGGTACATCTTGAAGAAGTTTGAGAGTCACAAGATAGTACAGAACCATAGATAGACATTAGAGAAGACTCACAACAAGTTGTTGAGCCTCCTCAAGTAACACAAGGTCCATGAAGATCTGATAGGACATGACATCAGCCTCAAAGATATGGATTTCTGATTACTAAAGGCCGTGATATGTTGCTCATTAAGCAAAATGAGCCAACCACCTATCGAGAAGCCATAGTGGGACCAAACTTTGAGAAATGGGCTAAATGCTATAAAGTTTGAAATGCAATCCATGTACGACAATCAAGTATGGACCTTAGTCGATCCACCTGAAGGTGTAAAAACCATTGGGTGCAAATGGGTTTTCAAGGAGAAAACTGACATGGATGCCAATGTAAATGTCTTTAAGGCACGACTGGTTGCAAAAAGATTCACTCAAACTCATGGTGTAGACTATGATGAAACCTTTTCCCCAGTTGCAATGGCCAAATCAATCAGAATCTTTCTTGCCATTACAGTATATTATGACTATGAAATATGGCAGATGGACGTCAAAACAACCTTGCTTAATGGAAAGCTGCTTCAGGATGTGTACATGACACAACCTGAAGGTTTTGTGCGTCTAGAGGACTCTAGTAAAGTTTGCAAGCTTCAGAGATCTATTTATGGATTGAAGCAAGCATCTCAGAGTTGGAATCATCGTTTTGATGAAGTAGTCAAAGAGTTTGGATTCATTCAAAACATCGATGAACCTTGTGTTTACAAGAAGGTTAGTGGGAGCATAGTTGTATTTCTAGTGCTTTATGTAGATGACATCCTACTCATTAGGAATGACATTCCTACCTTGCAGAGTGTCAAGTCTTGGTTACGAAAGTCCTTTTCAATGAAAGACTTAGGTGAAGCCACCTACATCCTAGGGATTAGGATTTGTAGGGATAGATCCAAAAGACTAATAGGCCTAAGTCAGAGCACATACATAGACAAGATACTGTATAGGTTCAATATGCAGGATTCAGAAAGGGGTTACATGCCCATGTCTCATGGCATCCATCTTAGCAAGGATCTGTGTCCTAACACACCTGATCAGCGAGATCGCATGAGTAAGGTTCCATATGCCTCAGCCATTGGATCCATCATGTATGCCATGTTATGTACTCGACCGGATGTCTCATTTGCCTTAAGTATGACTAGCAGATATCAACAAGATCCTGGTGAAGGTCATTGGACTGCTGTCAAGAATATCCTAAAGTACTTAAGAAGGACTAAGGACTTATTTTTTTGTCTATGGTGGATTGGATGATGAGCTCTATGTAACCGGTTACACATATGCAAGTTTCCAAACTAACCAACACGACCTTAAATCGCAATCTGGATATGTATTCCTCCTGAATGGTGGAGCAGTAAGCTGGAAGAGCTCCAAGTAGAGCACTATAGAAAATTCTACAACAGAAGCTGAATATATAGCAGCATCGGATGCAGCTAAAGAAGCCGTTTGGATTAAAAAGTTCATTACTGAACTAGGGGTGGTGCCTACCATCTCAAATCTAATAGATTTGTTCTGTTACAATAGTGGTGCTATTGCACAGGCCAAGGAGCCTAGGTCACATCAAAGGACCAAGCATATACTCTGGCGATTTCATCTTATTAGAGAAATCAATGATAGAGGTGATATAAAGATATGCAAAGTAGTAGGAGAAGACATGTTGCTGATCCTCTTACTAAGCCGCTTGTACAGGAAAAGCATGAGCGTCATGTTAGGACAATGGGAATTAGGCAAATTAATGATTGTACCTAGGGCAAGTGGGAGGATGTTGGAAATTGTGCCCTAAGGGCCAATCATTGTACTTTGAACATTATTATTTTAACAAAATTTCTCCATTCTGTTATCATATTATTTGCATGTTAACTGTGATAATTGTATCCTTGGATAATTCATGAAGATTGTCCTAAAATGTCCCTAGTTGGTCAATTATGCGGGAACAGAGATGAAACAAGACTAGTTTGACTTTGATAAGATATGGAGATACGAATCAAAGTCTTAGGCACTTGTAAGAGTACAAGGTATTAGACCGACCCACTATGAGAAAACTATATGGATCAATTCATAAGCTTTTCTTATGTATAACCACGTCACAATGCCTTTAGACCTGAGGTCATCATGGATTCCTACATGAGAGTTGCTAAGCTTTGAACTAGTCAAAAGTCACTTTTGACCGGGTGATGATAAAGGCTACGATCGGGCTTGGTGGTTTTTCATGCAGAGGAATATGAATGATCAAGATGGAATTTGTCCCTCACATTAGTAGAGAGATATTACTGGGCCTGAGTCTAAGAAATGTATGGTCATACTATAATGGAAAGATATTTCCATTTCTATTGTCAAGCTACTCGGGAATCGAGAAAGTAATGGTCAGGAACAAGAGGATGACATTATCCATGCCTTATCCTTGATCGATGTATCGTGTGACAAAAGGAACGTGACATGGTTGTATGACAGGTTGCATCGTGATAACGATCCTCATATAAATTGGGTAGTCATAATGTCTTGCTAGAGGCCGCTTGTGACTTTTGGGTTAGTACAATTATTGGCCCACTGCCAACTTCATATGGGCCTACAGGGTCGCATACAAGAATGTCCCAACACGAGATAATGTTTAATTTAGGGTGGACAAATTTTTTATTTATATATATAATATAAAATTCGTTAATAATATTATATAGATATATATTTTCGAAATACATCTTATATATGTATATATATATTATATTATATTATTATATTGTGTTAGTTTTAAATTTAATTTATTAAGATATATTAAATTTAATAACTAACATGATAGAGATATAGTATCTTAGATTTAATTTATGAAATTAAATAAATATGTTAAATTAAAACTGTTGGACAGATTTAATTTAAACTGAATTGATTTAATTAGCTTATCAAGATAATTAATTGTTGATTAATTTCAAAATTTGAATATAGCCCTAATAGGTTATAAACTTGATAGAGCAGATATATTCATAGGCTCATGAGAATTCAGAGCCGTAGAGGAAACCCTGAAAAAATTAGAGGCGCTAGCACGAAGTCTCTATTGGAGAGCATTCGTGTGGATACCGGTAGAGGGAGCGGACCTAAAGTGTGGCCTCCTAGAGATCGTGAAAACCCTAAGTTTAAAAAGGTACAAGTTCTTTCTAACTCGATTTAATTGCCGTTGATAGATCCTCGATTAGGATCGATAAAATTTTAAAATTCTTCCGCTGTGCCTGTCGATTCTAACAACATAATCATACACGCATGAGAATTCAGAGTCGTAAGGGAAACCCTAGGAGCCATTTGGAGGTGCTAGTACGCAGTCTCTGTTGGAGAGCATTCGTGTGGATACCAGTAGAGGGAGTGGACATGAGGTGTTGGCTCCTAAAGATCGTGAAAACTCTAAGTTGAAAAAGGTACGAATCTTTCTAACTCAATTTAAACATCGTTGATAAATCCTCGATTAGGATCGATAAAAATTTTAAAATTCTTCCACTGTGCTTGCTGATCCTAACATCAAAATCTTGTGGTGCCACTTCTTTAGGTGATCCAATCAAAATGGTGACACGTGTCCTTTATTTTAAAATGTAGGTCCCCTTCTTCCATTGGGCCTTTCACCTACCTAAGTGGCAGGGGGAAGGTGAGGTCAGATGATTTTCCTCCCGGCTCCCCTAATCTGTGTTTGGAGAAAACAATTCGATGACCAGACCAGAGACTGGTGGCACCCTCTGGGTGTGCCAACACAAAAGTAAAAAGTAACTTCATCAATGAGAGGACATATGTTACTTGGAGAATGCACCAACACAAAAGTCAAAAAGCACCTTTTTATCCTTCCACCATAAGATGGTGCCATGTGTCCCTTATGTGGGACCCATGCTCTGTCTCTTTCCTCCACCTAACTATCCACTTTATTAGGGAAAGGAAAGTCAGGGGATTTCCTCAGGCTTACTTATGAGATGTCATCCTTTGTGGTCCCTGTAAAAGTATGATTACTTTAATTAATGGTTACTATATAGTTTACCATTAAAAACATGCCAAGTGTCCTCTCTTTATTAAAATGGTGCCACACACACAGAGGCTTGGCACCGGTGTATTTCATCCGACTAATTACATTTACAAGCAATACTAGCCATTGTAATTTCAATATGTTACACTTTATGTACTAGTGCTTGAGTTTATAGGTAGCAAATGCACTATAATATGAGTACTAATCTTACTATTATAGTATAATTATATGTATTATATACAGATCCTTAACAACTAGATAAACCCGTGTGAGTTACTTGCTCGTGCTGCAAATTAGTTATAGAAAAGGGGTGAGATTCAAAAGAATCCAAGTAGTAACAGTTAACACTCATATAAAATGCACACAGAGAAACTTGCCATATCAACCATCACATACCAGACAATTGGATTAAAATCATGCTTTCTATATTGTATTACTCGAGTGGCTAGTTGAGTAATCACGCTCATTACTCGAGTAGTCCCTTGAGTAACTTGATTAAAAATAAGCCAAAGAGTGAGTCAAAGTTGTTTGACCATATTACACCTTGCTTACTCAAGTAATCCCTCGAGTAAGTGTTCTATTTCTTCTGATTGCTTGAGTGGTCCCTCAAGTAGTGCTTCAAATAACTTTGGAGATTACTCAAGTGATCCCTTGAGTAATGGCATTAAAATCTTGGCCGAGAGCAACTTCTATTTTGCTTACCTGATTACTCGAGTAATCCCTCGAGTAATTCAATCTTTTCATTTCATGTTACTCGAGTAATTACTCGAGTAGTGTTGCTTTTCAAATGAGGTTACTCGAGTAACTACTCGAGTAATATCTGTAATTTCTTGGCCAATAGCTACTGGATGATTTTTGCTCTGGTTACTTAAGTAATCCCTCAAGTAAGCTTTTCAAATAACTTTGTAGATTACTCGAGTAAACCCTTCAAGTAATCCCATGCAATTTTTGACAAAGAGCTTCTAGAACATTTTTTCACACATTACTCGAGTGATCCCTCGAGCAGTGAACGTCATTACCCGAGGGCAACCTCGAGTAATCCTTCAAAGATTCTCACAGTGTTCCTTTCTCCTGTACTGTCATGCATTTCTTCTTCATTACTTGAGTAGATACTTCAAGTAATGCTTTTTCCTGCAATCAAGAACTTAGTTACTTTGTTGAAATCATTTTATTTATTATGAAAACCCTTTGCATGATTAATCCAATCATTGTTATCATCAAAACATATGGGATCTAACATTCTCCCCCTTTTTGATGATGACAAAACTTGGTGATTTTGAACAAAGCTTTTGAAATTGAGTTTTCAATCATATTCTTATTGATAACTTTTCATATGGAATCTTTTGTTCAATTCAAGTTTGAAAACTCTTTCGAAATAACTTTGGGGAGATCATATTGAATTCAAATTTAATGACTTTGAGAAATTTATTATTTGAAACCCTTTTGAATCCAATTTTGATGATATTAAAATCAAAGGCTCATAATTTTTTGTGTATGTTCTAATTTTTTCACCTTGCACACAACCAAAAAACTCATTAGTCCACAATGTAATATAACTTCAATTGAAATTGCAGAAAGAGTTCATTACATAAGCAAAAACTAATAAAAATTCCCTTAAACCCTATACACCAATATCCATCATAATTCATAATCAAAATCACATCATGAATCACAAAATCACCCCAAGTTCTTCTCCCCCTTTTTGTCTTCATCACAAGGGATAGGGTCAATCAAGATGGAGAAGATGGATTGGATACAGAGATGGGGTTGACAAGAAGAGGTTTGAAGCCAGAGCTATATGATTCATCTGAACTGGAAGAATCTAAAGAGGAGCTAGAAGGTTCAGGGTCAGGAAGTTCCAGAGGTGGAGCCACAATGAGATTTTTTGAAGGACTTGAAGAGGCTCAAACCTGAGAAGAAATCTCCACTTCCACTGTTTTTCTAGGTGATTGATGATCACTAGAGGAGACAACTACTTCCTCTGTGCTGGTTGGGGATGCAATAGGTGTGGGCACTAGTTCAGGTTGAATTGGCTGGTCTGGAGGAATTGAGTCATCCATGGTGATGTGAATGGGTTCGGATGTATCTAGGTCTGGATCATGCATAGAGAATAAAAAATTACTTGGAGGAGGGATGGATGAGGGTCTAGCGTCGGAAGATCCAGGCTGAGAAGGTCCAGTCTCAGAAGCTAGTTTAGGTATGGATGGACTAAATGAACTAGGTGCCATAGCATCAAGTCTAGCATGGAGTGATCCCAGAAGTTCACCCTATCCCCACTGCTTTGCCAACATCTCTTCATGCCTCTTATCCATTCTCTCCACAAGTTCTTCCATCTTCACATTCATATGGGTTACCAACTCAGCATTTGTATTGGTAATATCGATATGGAAGCCCTTGAGAATATTCTCCATAAATGTTTGCAATGAGGTACTAAAGAATGAAGGAGAAGATGTGGATGCAGGAGCAGAAGACTGTCTCATCCAAATGGCTTGTTGCGATCTCAGTCTTCTTCTTCTTTTTGGTACTTGTCTCAAGTGGGTTTTTCAGGGGTAGTGCAATATGTAGCTTTCCAATTTGGTTTCTTTCCACTGGAACTAGCCTCTAAATAGGCTCACCTTTCTCCAAATACCAAATCTTGTTCTTTTTGAGAATCAGGGATATAAGCTGAGGATGAGGCATTGGAGTGGTGGATTTTCCTTTAAATATATATCCTTTTATTTCAGCGAAGATATATTCTCCCAAGTCCTTTTTCTCTTTCAGAAGCAATGAGGCAAATTTCCTATAATCCCTCTCTATGAAATGTGTACAATTATGCTCTTTGTTCACTATGCTCTAGAATAGATATACCATAGGACTCTGTGAAGATCACACATATCTCTTGGATTGAAACCAAGGGGTCCTACTATCTTACCAGGCCATAGGATAGAAAATAGCTAGTTTGAATCAAGATTTGGATAATTATCCTCAGGTGGGTCTTCTATTCCTAACCAGGTGTTGATTTTAGAGGGTGAGATTAGGATTTCTTGCCCTCTCACCTTAGAGAAAATTTCTCTTCCAGAGAGTTCCTAAGTAGATCATTGACAGGTTCTAAATTACAATAGAAATGTCTTACTATTTTGGAAAAAAAAGGAAGTTTCACTGAAAGCCAAGGCATATGGACTTAAGATACAAATTAAGGTTGGATTTCAATACCTCCTGAAGAACATTGAGGTCAATGAAGTACATCTTGCACACTTTTCTCCTTGAAAAGTGATCTTTGTATTTTTGTGATTCCTCAATCTTCTTCATATTGAATCTGGTTGGAGGGAATGTAATTTCTTCTTCTTTGACATCAGGTTCCTTTGTAGATTGACCTTGCTTCCCTTTTCTAGACTTGTGAACCTCATCCAGTATGTTTGCCATTGCTTGAGCAAGCTTTCTGTTGAACTTAGCCCGTTTTAGTGCCTTCTCAGAGAAAGTTGGAGCATCATAGGAATCAGACAGAGGTGGAGATGGTGCCTTAGCATCTTTTCCTCCACCAGGAGCAACATCCTTCTTAGATTGAGCACTTATGGTAGATAGTTCCTTGATCATGACCCCCTTCACTTTGGGTTTTTAGCTTGCGATTAGTTTCAGCTTTTGATTGGGGAGTGAGTTTTTTTCTTTTGGCTAGAGGAGATGGAGTAGAATCATGTGATTGTTGAGGATTAGAAGATTTAGAAGAAGTTTTGAGAGTGGTAGTTTTGATTCTGACCATTTTGAATGAAAGATCAAGATTTTCTGGAAGTGTATCTCTCAGATGTCGATGGTTAAGGACAAATGATTTTCAGAAATTTGAGATGTTTTTCAAAGTAAAAATCACTGGATTTTGTCGAAAATGAAGTGAGGAAGAGTTTGTGGAAAGATTTTCTGAGAGGTTACTTGGAGAATTACTTGAAGTAATCTTGTGAAAATGACGTGATGTGCAGAGTTATAACCCAGATGCCAGACTTTACTCGAGGTCTCCCTCGAGTGATCTTGGGCATTACTCGAGGGCTCCCTCGAGTCAAGCTTTCTAAAAATTTAAATCAATGCAATTTAAACGCGTACCTATCATAAGTAATATTATAATTACTTATGTATATTCCCTCGATCATTTGATAGCATTTAACACCGATTTGAATGGATATTGAATTGATTTTTGAATTCCATTCATGATTACTCGAGGCCTTATTTGAGTAACTTTGATAATTTACTCGAGGCCTCCCTCGAGTAATCTGTCTCTTTAGTTTATTTCCAACCGTTATACCGTTTCCTTTTGAATTCCTTTTGAATTAATGCTCCATCGCTACATTTTTCATGTCATTACTCGAGTGGTTACTCGAGTAATCTTTATAATTACTTCAAGGTATTACTGGGGTAATGAAGTTTAATTGAAGTTTTCTCTCTAATAATATTGTCCTCTATTGACCTTTGTTTTTCATACCCTGAAACAGAATATCAAGAGCCTATAAAACATATTGCTAAAATTTACGATGCTTAGGTTAGTAATCATCAAAACATCAATAAATAACATCATCTAACATTTTGTACAGTATATCTGTATCTCCTTCAAATAAATACCAATATCCTGTAGTTGTTACTTCAGCTGTAACACTTGTGCACAACAACTTGATGCTACAACATACTCAGCTTTTGTTGATGAAAGAGACATTGCATTTTGTTTCTTGCTAAACCATGACACAAGTGAACCTCTAAGAAACTGGCTTTGACCACTGGTACTATTTCTGTCTGTTTTGTATTCTCTATGATCAAAGTTTGAGTATGCAACTAGATATTCACTTCTTTTAATAGCCTAGGAAAACTCTATATGCTTTGCTCCAGTTAGAATAGCCTAGGAAAATTCCTTCATCTATTTTAGAATCAAATTTTCCTAAGTTATCTTTACCATTATTATGAATGAAACACTTACAACTAAAGATGTACAGATGAGCAAGGTTTGGCTTCCTTCCTTTGTATAGTTCGTATGGTGTCTTTCTAAGTTTTGTTCTGATGTAGGCTCTATTTGAAATATAGCATGTTGTGCTTATTGCATTGGCCCATAAAACTTGAGACACGTTCTTTTCATTTAGTATTGCTCTAGCCATTTTAGTGAGTACTCTGCTCTTTCGTTCCACTACTCCGTTTTGTTAAGGTGTCCTTGGAGTGAAGAAATTGTGATCAATGCCATTAGCATCACAATAGTTTCAAAAGGCTTGATTTTCAAATTCTTTACCATGATCTGTCCTAATACCTGCAATGAATATACCTTTCTCATTTTTGCACTTTCTTGGCAAAAATAAATAAATTTTTCAAAGGTTTCATCCTTTTATGACAGAATAATAGTCCATGTAAATCTAGAGAAATCATCAACAATGACCAATGAATATAAGTTGCCACCAAGACTCTTAACTCTTGCTGGACCAACTAAATTCATGTGTAATAATTGAAGTGGTCTATTTGGTTGAGATCTCATTTTTCAATTTGAAAGAAGATTTAGTTTGTTTACCCTTTTGATATGCGTCATAAATCAAATGGTTTTTGAAATTTACTTTGGATAATCCAATCACTAAACCCTTTTTAAGTAACTTGCCTAGTTGGTACATGTTGACACGAGGTAGCCTCTTATGCCATAACCAACTTTCATCATCATTACTTAGAAAACAATTTTTAAAATCATTTCTACTGATATCAAGAGTATAGCAGTTACCTCCCTTTTTGCTCTGAGCTTTGCTTTGAGATTCTTCTTATCTAATTGTAAATATTTCTTGTTTAGAATTAGACATTCCTCTCAGTCAAATATTACCCAGTTGTCTTTATCTGCACTTTGACTCATGCTTAGCAAGTTGTGACACAATCCTTCAATATAATATATATCTTGGACTTGTATGCCTTTTTAGTTTTTTTTTTCACCAATTCTTGCTGTAACCCCCTTCACGATTAAGGCCGAGATTTAGTTCATAAACACGTAATTGATGTAGAATTAGAGACCTTAGATGATTTTGGAACATAAACAAAATCAAACTTCCCAAAATTAGGGCTTACAAAAACTTTTACAAAATCTATTCACAAGGTCTTATATTCACATTTCAATACTAAATGGCCTGTACAGGTTGATTTCATTCACAAATATCAAAGTATAAAGCAAATTCCCAACACACTCGGGTTCCATTCATTAATAAGGGTTTTACAAAGGCACAAAGCCCACAATTCATTACCCTTAACTTGGGGATTACACAAAACTATACTACCAATCCCATTTTATACAATTGTTTCCCAAAAACATCCAAAAGATATACATGATAACCAATAACCCAAAATATACTTCTAAATCAGAGCTCTATCCGCTCTTCGTCACTCGCTTTCCCTTTGATCCTTCTGCCCTGTCTAAAACATGGTTTTTTTGGGAGAGTGAGATTCTAAGGAATCCCCATAGTGTCAAATCAATCATAGTATTTACAATAATAAGGCATGAAATCAAATCATTATCCACACAAGGCAACTACAACGGCAGTTACAACGGTAATGGTTAGTATGACACATGTCATCCCTTACGATTGCTCACGCTGCATTGCATCATAACAATCCACACAATATATTTCACCAAAGCTGGGATTCATATAAAGCATTTCATCACACAAGCCATACAGGCAAGATTCAAACTCACAGCCCACGGCTAGATTAACAAATGCCGCCCCACGGGTCGGATTCACAAAGTTCCATGTCGATTACAATGGCAGTTCAAAGGCCGACCTAGAGATGACCAGTGTCATCCCTACACGGCTCACGCTGACCTGCTCGTGCTGTAATGGACCATGGTACATGCAATTCACAGTTCAATGATAAGTTATGCATACCAAAACATCATACACAACATGAGAGAAAAGTCACTACCTTAATCCTTCCAGGCGTACTCTGGCACTGGTCTCTCCCGCCTAGGGCAAATGTCATATCCTAGAATCATGATTAGGGATGAAGAGTTATATTCTATTCCAAGACTTATTTAACTTGAAACACTTAAATTTGGTTATCATAATTGACCCTTAAGAGGCTACAAATGCCTCAAATAAAAGCCCTAAAAGGTTGGGAAACAATAGGTTAGAGATCTCCTTTCGAAAACTCAAAGTGCTGGAACACAGGGGTTGGTCGCGGCCAGCCCTTCCTTGGGTCATGGCCAAAATATGGTCAGAAGGCCACTGGCCGCGGCCAGCCACCCATGGGCCGCTGCCAGAATCAGGCCAGAAAGGTTTGGGCCGCGGCCAACCACCTTGGGCCGCGGCCAAGAAATTCCCTGATTTTTGGCTGAACTTCCAAAATTCATAACTAACTCTAAAAATATCGAAACAAGGTGATTCTAAAGCCAAATGAAAGTTATTTAAGTCTTCTTTCAAGGAAAAATATGGACCATCACTGGAAATCACTACACAAATACAGAATCACCAAAAACTAAACACTACTCCAAAACAGAGTTTTGTTTCCATCCCAAACTTTGGACAATCATATCTCCTAGAATACTAAACGAAATGACACAAAATATATATCCATTTTGAAGCTTGGGATGTGAAATTTAAGACTAGAAAGTTTCATAATTTTCCAACACCATTTGGTCATTCAAAACGCTCGTACAAACGGACTGCACAAAACAGAGCTCAAACAAGACAGATTTCCAACTTTTCCCAAGTGATCCAAATGAACCCAAAACCCCAACCAAAGCTATCCCCATACAAAATCACTCAAGGAATCCAATGGAAATTTCAAAATCACCAAAATCCTACTCCATTATCATGCTTTGGTTTTGGGTAACATTAAACACTAAACTCTCAAAATCTCCAAACTTAACAATTTCAAACCCAATCAATTCTATCTATCCAAAAATGCCTTCCAAACACACCAAACACATACCAAACTCCCAATGGCCCTCATTTTCGAAAATGGGCCAAAAATTCCAAAAAATTCAAACTTAACCAATGGCTATAAAACCTATATAGAAAGGTTTGTCTTACTCACCTCTATAACTTTTCCAAAGGAGTTTCTTAATTCACCCAAGTCAAGAATTTCATGAGAGCTCAAACACCATCAAATGGACAAACTAAAATCATGAAAATGAAGCTCACAACACAAGGAACAACTTTATAGAAGAAAATTTTTCCATTAGAGGCCATTAAGAGGGTCAAATGCTCAACTTTTTCACAAGCTTCTTCTTCTTCTGTAGAAATGGAGGACGCATGAGAGAGGAAAATGCGAGAGATAAGGAGGTTGAAGATGAAATGATGATGGCACACACCCTCCCATACTCTCTTGTCAGCAAAATGGAGGGAAGAAAGAGAGAGAGAAATTGATTTAATAATGCCATATTTGACTTTTCTTACATCCTCTCTCACCCAACCAATTTGCCATGTGTCAGAATTTCATTGGCTCTATAAGGAAATCAACCAATTAATCACCTTAATCCCTCCATTAGCCGTTTTAATTACCCATCTCATTATTCTCTCATAGTTAGTAATTAATTTTCCCCTTAATCACCAACTAATTGCCCAATAAGTCCATTCATCCAATTTTTCAATAATTATGACATATTAATTAATATTGCCATAAAACACATAATAATTCAAATTAAATTCATAATCATCCATAATAATCATGATTTGCCCTTAATCAAAAATTGGTATATTACACTTGCTATCTTTCCAGATTGATTTCCTAGAAATTTTACCTTTCCACCTTCTTTAGGTTGTATTGTGGTAAAATTTTTGAAATCACCGGTCATATGTCTTGAGCATCCATTGTCTATGTACCTCTTGTTGTTTTTGGATGCTTTAAGACATATCTACAATCAAATACGATTAAGTCTTAGGTACCCATTTGTAGGTTCCTATTTTTCTTTTCTTTTATGAATGCATGATGAAGTATAATGACCTTTTATATTACAGTATGCAAAAGGATTTGATGTATGTATAGAATGTTGAAAATAACTCAAGTATGTCTTACCTCTTGCTTTCTTTCTTCCTTTCCTTCTATCTGATTTTAGATCATATCCAACACTAGATTGGTCATTTACAAATCGTTGGGATTTTTAAATCACATTTAACATCTCACTCCTTTTAGTGAACTTTTCAAGAGTCTTCATGAGATCAGTGTTTTTTGTTTTCAAAGATGAATAATTTTCACAATCCTTTTCTGAACCATATTTGAGTTTTTCTTCAAGAGTTTTGTTTTTCTTTTTGAAAACAACTAATTCCTTAACTACTTTGATGAATTCAGAATGTAAAGCATTATATTTGGAAAGTAATTCATCATAGGTAGGATCAGATTCAATTACCTCTTCTTCTGTTTCTTCTTGAGCAACTAGACAAATATTGGCTACCTCCTCATTATCATTATCTTCATCAGATGGATTGTCTCCCCATATGGCAGATATAAAGGCTTTCTTCTTGTTGTAGAACTTGCCTTTTCTCTTTTCTTTATTCTTCTGAGCCGGTTCTTGACATTCTGATTTGACATGTCCTAGCTTTTCACATTCATATTAGATGATGTGTTATTTACTGCTTGTTCCACCTTTCTAAAAGTTGTTGAATCGTTGGTCTTTCTTATAAAACTTTCTAAATCATTTTATCATTAGGCCCATTTCATCATCATCAAACTCTTCATCTTCATCTTGATCTTCTTCTTTTGCTTTCAATACTAGACCTCTCTCTTCTTGTCACCAATATCATCTAGTTTTCATTTGAACTTTAATTTACTTTGACATTCAGAAAGACTTCTGAATAGAGAAGTAACCGATCGCATTGATTCACATTTTGCTTCCTCAATCGTGGTGACTTTGGCCTCCCAGTCTTTAGAAAGAATATTCAAAATCTTTTGTACTTGGGTATGTTGATCATAGACTTTCCTAAGTGCTACAAGTTGATTAACAAGATGAGTATATCTAAGTTCAAATTTAGCTATTGACTCACCTTATTTTATTTGAAGTAAATCAAATTCAGTAACTAGAGTATTGATCCGGTTTTCTTTTATTCCCAAAGTTCCTTCGTGAGCTATTTCCAGAGCTTCCCACATTTCTTTAGCCGTTAGAAGTGTACAGATCCTAAAGTAATCATTTGACTCAAGGCAATTTGAATCATTAGAATTTCCTTGTTGTTGAGTGTGATGAGTTTATTGTCATTCTCATCATATTCTACTGGTGTCTTAGGAATCCTCTGTGAATCTTTAATTTTTTCAGGCTTATAGTTTCCACTTTTAATCACATCCCATAGTCTGTATTCTATAGCCATTACGAATACTCAAAACTTGGCTTTCCAAAAAGAGAAGTGTTCACCACTAAAACCTGGTGGTTTAGTGATAGAAGATTTGTTTGGAAGAATTCCTTCACCCATGCTTACCATTAGATCTTTCTTAGGTTGTTATACACCTAAACACAAAGACCTACGCTCTGATACCAAATGTTAGTGTAAGCGTTTCCCCAAGAGGGGGTGAATTGGATGATACCAGAAAATTCATTGCGTATATAAAAATTGACTAGAAATTTAATACAATTAAGAGCTAGGAGAAATATCACCGAAGTATACACTGAGAGTTATATTGGTTTGGCCACAACTACTTTGACTTATGTCCAGTCCTTAAAGCTTATATGAGAGTTTCACTATATCTTCTAAGATTCAGTGGATTCTTGGCACCTTAGTACACAGCAAGTTCCCTCATTGGACACTTGCTCCCCCTTACACGTTGTAATCAAATCCCCAACTCAAGGTTCCATAACCTTAAGTTGTCTCAATAACAAATATTGAGTTTGTAATGAAAACCTCTCTCACAGAGCAAATATATAATCACTAAAGTACAAAGAGTGAGAATAAGAAAACAGAGCACAAAGAATATATTGATCGATGTAAGTTTTTGTTCTCAGTTTATGTGTTTTATTCTTTGAATGCTTCATACATATAGATGAATTGTGATATCCGTTGGAAACATTTCAAACATGTATGTTAGTGTCGCGCAACTTTGTTTGACCGTTCTTTGAATTTGAAAATGAGCCGTTTGCAGTGGGCAGGCGTTTTGAATGTTATGGATGATATGTTTGACTTATCTCTCAATACAAGATCTCTTCATTGTTTTTCTATAAGTATACTCAGGAAAGTAATACAATGAAAGGTTAATCATATAGATAACAAATCAATAAACATTGGATTAAAATCATGCTTTATGTATTGTATTACTCGAGCGGCTAATCGAGTGATTATGCTCATTACTCGAGTAGTCCCTCGAGTAGCTTGATTAAAAATAAGTTAGAGAGTAAGTCAATGTTGTCTAACCATATTACACCTTGCTTACTTGAGTAATCCCTCGAGTAAGTGTTCTATTACTTTCGATTACTTGAGTGGTCCCTCGAGTAATGCTTTAAATAACTTTGGAGATTACTCGAGTGATCCTTCGAGTAATGGCATCAAAATCTTAGTAGAGAACAACTTCTATTTTGCTTACTTGAAAGAGGCAAGATTCACCCAAGAGGGGGTGATTGGGGTGATGTGATAACTTTTTTAGTTGATGTGGTGATATGAAACTAATTGTAGAAAGAGTAGAGTTGAGAAGATTAGCACACAGAGAGTTATACTGGTTCGACTAAAAATCCAAGCCTACGTCTAGTCATCAGAGATCAAGACCTACTGAGATTTTCACTATTCTTTCAAGATTTAGTGGGCTCTTGAAACGCCGTAAGATAACAATTGTCCTTGAATGGACTACAAGCAGAAATATTCTAATACCTAAAAATTTCTCTTCCCCTTACGATAAGTCTTACGTGTAGAAACAAACCTATGACCTTTCTCTCTTGCTTACGTATACAAGTCTTATGAGTAGCAATGTTCTCTCTTGCTTCACCCCTATAAGTCTTACGAGCAGCAACGTTCTCTATGGCTTATACCTTGTAAGTCTTATGAGCAGAAAATCCTACTAGGATTCTCTCAACTACTTTTATCATAAGGATATCTACCCTCTCAAGGTCCCTATACCTTGAGATCAAATGAAAATATGATTTGAAATGTATAGAGACTCTCAGACAGAGCAAATATAATAAATACTAAAGTACAATATAAATACAGAGAAAATATGAATAATAGAGACTCATGAATTTGCTTGTGTGTACTCTTATTCTAAGTTCTCTTTTGATGCTCTCTTAAACTCTGTATTTATAGTCAGTAGTTTTTTTTCATTGAATAATAGATGTTATGGAGCAGATCATTTCATTGTGGAATAGCATGCGTACGTTTGAAATTTTTGAACAAGATATCGTGGTAGGTACGTGCTTAGTTGGCCGTAATGATTCTATCCGCCATTGTTTGACTTTCTCTATGTATTTCTAATTCAAACGATCCAACTTTTATTTCACACTTGAAGTATATGTTAAATGATATTAAATAATAGTAAAAAGTGAAAATAGAATGAATAAATAACATTAAACCATGTTCAGATTGATCGTTGTAAGTCTGGTGCATTTTGGCTTCTGACAAAGCATCACTCGAGTGCACTAAGGGTTTACTTGAGTGCAATAGTATATTTTCCCTTCTAAAGTTGTACTTCTATGGGAAAAAGTACGAGTGCATTTTCTCACTTGAGTGTGATGTGGATCCTCACTCGAGTGCATCTTGTATCACTCAAGTGCACTTGTATTTTGCACTATGAACTCACGTCCCTAGATAACACTAGTAGCCTATTTTTCAAGAGTGTGGTTTTGCACTTGCAGGTGATGTGGGCCCTCACTCGGGTGACAAAGTCTCACTCGAGTACTCTACTATATTTCAGCTTCAAGCCTTACTTCTGGACTGCAGTTGCACCATTTTTCATAATAGTGTGTTTTAGCACTCACTGGTGATGTGGGCTCTCACTGAGTGTATCAATATTTCCTCGCATTTGATCATCCTTATGCTCATCACTTACAGCACTATTTAAAAAAGTGAGTTTTCTCACTTGCAGGTGTTGCTCCATCACTTGAGTACCAAAACCATTGCTCGACAGCGCTTCTCACTTTAAGTTTTCCTTGCTCTCGGGTAAACACTTCCTGTACCATAATTTGCAGGACTCGAGTGAGCTTGAGGCTGTCACTGACATTGCTCTCTATCAAACAATTTCAAGAGTGTGCCTTTATGCTTGAGTGCAAATGGTATCATCACTGGAGTTGTTGTCTATCACTCGAGTTGTCTAGGTATTTTCAGCTAAAGAATGCTTTTATCAAACACTTTCAGTTCAACACTCACTGTGCTCGCGTGCAAAATTGCTTATCACTTGAGTGCATCAATTAAAATCATAGCAATGACCTCTAAACTTTGTGAGATGCATTTGGTAACATTTTCAACCATTGTCTAAAATTACAAAAACATGAGTTTCTTACCACAACACAGAATAATCTTTTGTTACCATCAAAACTTGAAATCTAACACATCATTCCTTCCCACAGGGCTAGGTATTCACTAGGCCAAAGCCCTTCTCATATGAATGCTTAACATGCAATTATGCCCAATCCAAGTTCACAGTTCAAGTATTCATAATGGCAATAATATGCATGAAGCAGGATACATAGAATATGAGGGAAAAGTTATTACCTTAGCCTTTCTAGTATCGTACTTGTTATAATTCTAGTTCTCAGGGCAGATATCGAATCCTATAAATTAAAATTTTTGAACGATGAGTTATTACTTATTCCAATTCTTTCATAATTCAAACACTCAAGTTGGATCATTAGGGTTAATACACAAAGTCAAAGGAAGAGTTAATGTGTTCAGACTATCCCAAAGTGATTAATTTTACCCTTGGAGTTTAAGGTAATTACATTGTGCCATTACCTTTCTATTTTCGCACATTTACTAAAAGCTGGTAGAATTTTCAACCAATTTTGAAAACTCATGTCTTTTTGTACAAATGTCCAATTGCAGTGATTCTAAAGGCTATATGACCCTTATTAAGTCTAGTTTTAGGGAAAAATACTACCCTTAGCCAAATAGATGCACAACATTCCAGAATTACCATTTATTGGACATTGTCCCACAAACATGCCAATTTTACATGACTAACTTCAAAAATATATAACTCTAAGTGTATAGATCTAAATGACATGAATGACCGATCAAATAAAGCTTAATTATTCTACTTTTATTCTAGAAAAGCTTATTATCATTGGACTTTGTTTATTTTCTCAAAAACACAATACAAACAAAACTGCCACACAGGAAACCCTAATTGGCAGCAAATGCAATTTTAGGTATTTTGTTCCAATATTCCAGAATTCCTAATTATGGGCTATTCCCACTTAGTTTTTTTGTATAGAAGACAATGGTGACATCAAATTTGTCAAATGGTGACACCAGTGTACCTTGGGCTCAGCTTCATCCTCTTTATTGCTCTACCAATTCCAGTAACTGGAGACACCTTCAGGACCACATGATATCCAACTTTGAATTTTAGAGGTCTTTTCCTTTTATTGGCATAGCTTTTCTATCTACTCTGTACCGCTAGGAGCCTCTTTCAGATAATCTTGATTTGCTCTATGGTTTTATCCACCAGATCTAGCCCATACAACCTTCTCTTAGATAATTTTGTTCAGTAGGGAGGTGATTCACACTTCCTTCCATATAGTGCTTCATACGGAGCCATCTGAATTCTCGCATGGTAGCTTTTGTCAACACCCTTATTTATTTCGATATTAATTGTAATGCCCCAAATTTTGATTGAGGGCTAATGATAATTATTGAGAATTTTTTATGAATTAAAGTTGATTTGAGACTTGAAATAATTATTAGAAATGCCTAACACCCAGTAATTTACCATAATTATGTGACAAAATAATTATTTGGGCAAATATGAGGGAAATAGCGCATGGAAGAAGGAAAATAATTTAATTATGTGTTATGTGGAAATTTAAGTTAATATGCCATAATTAGAGGAAAAAATGAAAGAATGGAGATTATCAACCAATTAGTCAGTGATTAATGGAGAAATTAATTACTAACTAAGAGGAGCAAGGAACCCCTTTGAGAAAGTTGTAGAGGTGAGTAAGATGCTCATTTCTATTTATGTTTCGTGGCATTTCCTTGAGGCTATAATTTCTAGAATTTTTTCCCTATTTTCAAAAATTAGGATCATTGTGTGTATGGTATGTTGTTGTCATGGAATTGGTGTCCTGGGATGTGTTTTGAATAGATAGAATTGGTTTGAGGTTGAAATGTCAAGTTTGGCAATTTTGGGATTTTGTGTTGAATGTTGCCTAAAAGAAAGCATGATAATAGATTGTGAATTTAGTTGTTTTAATGTTTCCATTGGACTCCTTGTGCAAAATTATGTGAGAGTAGTCTTGGATTAGAATTTTGGGATCATTGGGAACACATAATTGAAATTGGAAAATTCTATAAAAGAAAACTCTACTGCATTTTGGCTTCTGATAAAGCCACATTCGAGTGCTCTAGGGTCTCACTTGAGTGCAGTATTGCATTTTCTCTTATCCTTCAGTTTTCAGTTGCACTCCTAGCAAAAGTTTATTTTCTCACTTGCAAGTGATATAGGTCCTCACTCGAGTAAACCTTGTCTACTTGAGTGCAGGAGTATTTTGCATTATGAACTCGTGTCTTAGGATAGCACTCGCAGCCAATTTTTCAAGATTGTGTCTTAGCACTCATGGGTATTATGTCGTCACTCGAGTGCCAAGACCTCTGCTCGAGTGCACTTCTCATTTGAAAGTTTCCTTTACTCTCAAGTAAACACTTTTTGTACCTCAATTTGTAGAACTCGGTAAACATGAGGCTATCACTCGAGTGTTGATTCTTATGCTCGAGTGCAGCAAGCATTTCTTGTGTCTATCTTTGCTTTCTATCAAGCACTCGCATGAGTGTGCTTTCATGCTCGAGTGTAAATCTCATAATCACTCGAGTGAGGCCTCCTTCACTCAAGTGCATTAGTTAAAAATCAGCACTTGCAGCTTTGAAAAGAGGTCTTCAATCCATTATTTTCCAACCCTTTAGGGCTTTTGTTAGAGACATTTGTAGCTACTTAAGGGATATTAATGATAACCAAATCTAAGTGTTGTAAAGTCATTTAATTATTGGAATAGAGAATAACACTTTATCCCTAATTATGAATTATAGGATTCAATATTTGCCCTGCTCGTGAGAGCCAGTACCAGAGCAAGCATGGAAAGACCAAGGTAGTGACCTTTCTCTTGTATTGTGTATGATGCTTGGTATACATGACTTATCATTATGTTGTTGTTGAGAAATGCATCATATGAAATTTGCCATGAAACCTTGATGATGTGAAAATTGTGAATGCGAAATGTGTCGTAGTGCATTATAGCGTGAGCAGTTGTAGGGGGTGATGCATGTCACATCTGCCTCTACTGTTGTAACTGCCATTGTAATTGTCGTGGATGTGTTATGGAATTATGAATTCCCACTTTGAGAAACATGCTAGTGTGGTTGTGTGTTGTGAAATGTTTTATATGGAACTCAACTGTGGTGAAATATGTGGAGTGAAACATGTTGTGTATTACAGCGTGAGCAGACATATGGGTTATGCACGTTACACCTACCTCTGCCACTCTAACTATTGTTGTAATTGCTGTGTGTTGTGTTGTGATTTGCTTACATGCTTTATCGTTGTGCATACTATGAGTGAATTTTTACTACGATGATTCTTTAGAATCTTACTCTCCCATAAAACAATTTTTAAACAGGGCCAGTGGTTCTAAAGAGAAGCAGGTGATGAAGGGGGAATAAAGCTCCAAGCTAGGAGTTTTATTGTTGGATAATTTGTTATCATACTTTTGAATTTTAGACATTTTGTTGGGAATTATGTATATGTAGGAGATTTTGAATAGTATTTATGTAATCCCCTAGAATGAGAAACTAATTATGGGCATTCATGCCCTATAAACACTTTAGATGTTTAATGGAACCTGAGTGTGTCGGGAAATTTTATTGCACTATGATATTTATGAATGGAATCAAATTGTGCAGGCCATTTGTAAATTTGAAATGCAAATATAAGGCCGTTTTAAATAGGTTTTTGAAAATTTTTGTAAACCTTGCTTTGGGAAATAAAAATTTTATAAGTCTCAATTTATTCTGTGGTCTCTAATTCAATGAAATTATGTATTTTGAATGTAAATCTCGGCTTTACTATGAAGGGGGTTACATTAACCAGAGTAGCAATGTGTAGTTTGGTGGGCCATAGAAATATCATGAAAATACTGATAATGTGTACATGATTGCAGAAATTCCCAACAGAGATTGTACATAATAATTATAAATAATGTAGCCACACAGTGCTACTAAGGTGTCTAAACCAATTTAATGAAACTCATACATCTTTTCATCTTCATTCCAACACAGCATTCCTCTCGTGCAATACTCTTCTTTGTACTCAACACACCTCCTATTTTCACTTGTCTAAATGGTTGGTTAGGGAGGGTGAGATTCGGAGGAATCTCAGTAGTAAATAGTTACCATAATGTATGCAAGATATATACTATTGCATGACATGTTAGCTTTAACTAGATACATGCCCAATAATGTAATTTTTGCATGCTTAATGCTTCACATACTATGCTCATGGCCGTAGCATAAACAAAAATAGAGCTTCATCATTCAAATATGCTCTACACAATTAAGTAAAGCAATCACATACATCACTACACAAGCATAATTATCAAATACATGTAAATAAGGTAAGTTTACTACGTCTTGTCTTGAATCTTCCTCTTGTACCTTTTCTCCAACCATTGAGGATGCTTCTTCTTTGTCACCTCATGACCCTAGACATATAATATTATGACTTGTTATAGTCATAAAAGTAAGCCATGTCTTCAATTCCTACATTTCCCTTTAAATGTCACAATTTCGTAGGTCAAACCAAATTTGCCAGTTTTGACCCTCAACTTTGAAAAATCATAACTTATTCTCTATGACTCCAAATAAGGTGGTTCAAAGTCCTTAGTAAAGCTCCTTAAGTCTACTTTAAGCAAAAAACTATTAACCAGTGCCAATTACAGAGGTTAAATGCCTAGAATGCTTGACCAACCTTACTAGTCCAGAATTCATCCCAGTTTCTGTGCCTCAACTTCCACAATTCATAACTTACTTTATAGACATCCAAATCATCCATTCTACCCATCATTGAAAGCTTAAGATGTATACCATTGTTCTGGAAAGTTTCAAAATTTGAAGACATCATTTACTTATTCAAAAACGTCACATAATCAAGTTACCATGCATAGAATTCACACTAGCAGAATTTCCAATTTTCAATATTTATTTCCAGTGGGTTAGAATTTACAACTGGAGGCTATTCTTGCATAGTTTTTCATGTAGAACACAATGGACTCATCAAATTTATGAAACTCAAACTCCAACCCCATGAACAGTCCCTAGTTGAAACTCAACAACAATTTGGGAAAAATGGAGTTTTATGTTTTCAATCCATAAAACACCTTCTTTTAACTTGTAATCCCATGTTTAATCACTTAATTACACTTTCCATATGATTAGTGTGAATTTGGGCAGCACCTTCACTTAGGGTTTGTGCTTTCCAAATTTACAAAACCAAGCAAAACGAACCACAAATCAACCACAACAACCTTGAACCTAACACAAAAACAAGGTTTTGTAGATTAACTTTGATGTCTCCTCTTTCTTTGAAACATCCTTAGCTCTTACTCGTAGCTGATGGTACCAATCTCATATCAATCTTTGAGAATTTACACTTGAACCAGATAATTGATCAAGAAGATCATCAATCTAGAGGAATGGATATTTGTTCTTGACAATCACCTTGTTCAGCTCTCGGTAATCGATACATAATGTAGGCTCCTGTCCTTCTTCTTAACAAACAATATTGGAGCTCCTCATGGTGAGACACTAGGCCGTATAAACTCTTTCTCTAGTTGTTATTCTATTTGCTTCTTTAGTTCTATCATTTCATTCTTCGCCATTCGGTAATGGGCAGGTATGTTCTCAAGTGTGGTTTCCACTTCTACATACACAGAGAAGAAAATGAAGTACCCTTGGTGACCCTTCTGCAGACATTTCTCAGCTTTAGCAATTGAAAGAAAGTTCAGTCTAGCATTAGTATCATCACCCTTCTGTAGTTTGGGATATACGATCTTCTTGTTCTAGCAGTCCAACAATACATTGTTTAGTATTAGCCAGTCAATGCGTAGCTTAACTTTGAGTTTATGGAATGGCAGACATATTAGTTTACTCTAGACTTATACCCCTTTATGTTTATAATAGTTTAGACGAGTATCAATAGTAATAGTCTTAACACCCATTGGTGTCGACACAACCGGATCATAAGGTAGCTTTTGCACATTCACCCTAACGTCTAGCACATTTAGAGTCAAAAAATGAATAACTAGCAACAGAATCAAACAAAACTTGCAATATAGTGCCATTGAGGAGGATTGTACCTTAAATCTTTCAGGGGATTTTTGTACCTCCTTTTGAGTCATAGCAAAGACTCTTCCTTGGGTCCTAGGCCTGGGCTCTACTGTTCACTATTTCCATTCACTGGTATAATGTCTTGGTTGTTGATAGGTATAGCAGATTATCATCCCATTACACGTCCTGTCGGGATGCATTCTACCGTATCGAGAGTATGGTGGTAGTGTAAGGGGTTTCTGGTTGCAATAGTTTTTTGGCCGGTAGGGTTTCTTGTTGTTACCCCTGGATAAGGATCCCTAGCCCTTCCATTTTTAAGAAGAGTTTTCCTGACTAGGTTCACTATGGTTGTTAACATGCTTAACAGGCTAAAGGTTCTTCAGGTTGTTCTTAGTAATCTGGCATTCTTCTAAAACCCGGTTAAACTCTTCAAACTATCTAGAGACTAACTTCTCTTTGATTTCATGCTTTGGCCCCCTTATTAACATATCAGAACTCCAGCCCTCATCGTCTCAGTATCTCGAGTATGACGAATAACGAGACAAATAGATGAATTGATCCAAATATTCGTCAAAAATCCCTTCACTGCCTTGTTGGAGAGATAAGAACTTTGCTTCTTTTTCAATTCTAACAGACCTGAAGAAATACTTCTTGTTAAATTTTTCTTTAAACAATTCCCAAGTTACAGGAATGTTATGGCCCACAGAATCATCATTGTATTTCTCCACCACCTATCAGCATCCCTTTCTAACTTGTAGATGGCAAGTTGAGCCTTTACCTCGTAGGACACTCCAGCACCTCAAAGATCTTCTCCAGTCTAATCACCCCATCCTCTGCCACCTGGGGGTCAAATCTCCCTCTGAAGATCGGGGGTTGGTGCTTGCAGAACTTTAAGACCCATAACTACTTTGCAATAATACTATGCTCTACCCTACAACGGCTATCACACAATGGAAAAAAACAACTGGCTATAAAACACAGAAGATTAGAGATAAGCGAACAAGCAGAACATCATACGAAAGCTTACAACAAATATTCACGAGTCTCTATTTTCATATCTTCTCTTATTCATATTTTACTTTAGTGTTTATCATATTTGCTCTGTAAGAGAGTCTGTATACATTTCAAATCATATTTTCATTTGATTTTAAGGTACAACGACCTTGAGAGGGTAGATATCCTTGTGAGAGAAGCAATTGAGAGAATTCCTAAGAGTACTTTCTACTCATAAGACTTACAAGGTGCAAGCAGGAAGGAACGTTGCTACTCATAAGACTTACAGGGGTGTAAGTAGGAGAGAACATTACTGCTCATAAGACTTGTATACGTAAGTAAGAGAGAAAGGTTATAGGATTGTTCCTGCACATAAGACTTGTCGTAAGGAGGAGAGAAAATTCTAGGTATTAGAATATTTCTGCTTGTAGTCCATACAAGGACTATTATTGTCTTGTGGCATTTCGAGAGCCCACTGAATCTTTAAGCATAGTGAAAATCTTAATAGGTCTTGATCTCTGAGGACTGGACGTAGGCCTGGGTTTTATGCTGAACTAGTATAAATCTGTGTGTGCTAATGTTCTCAACTCTACTCAATCTACATTTATTTTCATATCATTGTATTAACCAAAAAATTTATCACATCACCCGATTCACCCCTTCTTGGTTAAAGCTTGCCTCTTTCAGTGAGAACTTGAAACTCACTGCAACTTGTTAGAATCGGCTGACACCTAAGAGGGGGTGAATTGGGTGTAAGACAAAAACTTAAGAACTTTGAAAAACTTTTCGTATCTTAATGAAAACAGAAAGTATAAAACTAATGAATCATAAATCAACAGTTATAAAAAATAATATATGCTGGAAATATAAGAGCTTAAGGAAGATAATCTACAAACTGTGATTTATCCTGGTTCGGTCCAATCTGTGATGACCTACGTCCAATCCCCAGGCTACTTTTGAGATTTTCAAATCCACTATCTTCTTGTTTAATCTAAGCACAAGAAAATCCTCTATAATTCCATAAGTTTAGTCGGGTACTTATGAAACTCTCACTAAAATAATCCCCCTTACGGTAAGTCTTACAAACAGAGCAATCCTGAAGACCTTTCTCTCCTACTTACCCGTACAAGTCTTATGAGCAATAACGTTCTCTTTTACTTACACCCCTTTAAGTCTTATGAGAAGAAACGTTCGCTACTACTTGCACCTTGTAAGTATTACGATCAAAATATCTTACTGGTGATTCTCTCTACAGCTTCCCCATAAGGAAATCAACCTACTCAAGGTCCCTCTACCTTGAGATCAATTCAGAAATATAGTTGAAAGTGCTTACAGATTCTCTCATAGAGTAGATATAATGAACATTGAGGTACAATACAAATAATCACTCTCTTAATGATAAGTAATATAGAAACAACAAAATAAAGAGTGTTTGGGTCAAAGTATATGACTCATGATATTAGCATGTTGGCGTCATTGCTTTGTTCGCTACTTTTCTCTTCTTCGAATGCTACCATATTTATAGATGATTTGTAGAAAACAACCATTGTAAGAATTCGTCGTTGGAGTGCTTTGCTTCATTTGACCATAGTGTGTATTTGAACAATTAGCTGTAGTGAACTGTCCATTGCAGAGCAGAGCATCCCGTTGAAGAGTGGGATATTTCACTATGACTTGTACATCATGTTGTGGAGCGGCATGTCTTATAGCGGAGCAGAAAGTGAGCATTTGAATATTTGATAGTCTTTCATGGTGTATCAGTTGCTTGTCATGGTAGGTAGTCGTCATTCGGTGTGTAATGATAATTTCCACCATAATTGAATTTCTAATTTTGAATCTATAATCCAAACGTTTAATATCCTATTTCATACTTGAAATATATGTTAGTTAACATTTAGATATGATAACAAGTGTAAACACAATGATTCAATAACATTTAACCAGACTCAGATTGTTCGTTGAGTGATGACACTTGTCATAAGTGACCTCCATTCTTGAAGATGTAATCCAAATGTTTAATCTCCTATTTCTCACTTAAAATATATGTTAGTTAACATTTATGTATACTAACAAGTGAAAATATAATGAATAAATAGCATTTAATTATGTTTGAGTTGATCGCTGTTAGGCTCTGTTTCATGGCTGGATTCTCCCAGGGTCTAACTCGAGTGTCAGTGGACTCACTCGAGAGCACATTCCATGTTCAGCTTTTATCTTACTCTCAGACAAGCACTTTCAATGTCACACTAGTAGGACTCGAGTATAAATCTAGACATCTCTCGAGTTCAACATCTCTTACTCGAGTGCACTTCTCACTTTCACGTACTTGCTTCTTCTCAGGTTAACACTTTCATGTAAATACTTGTATGATTCGAGTGTAAACCTTCACTTCACTCGAGTGTAGCTAAACTACTTTCGCCTCACAGCTGCTTATCGACAACAATTGCATAAAAAATGTCAAGAGTGCTTTTTTGGACTCACGGGTATAATGATGCCACATTAGACTTGATTTATTCATTTGACTCTAAATATGGCAAGTAATGTATCATAAGAAAGCTCTTGTCATATACATTCCAATACAAAAAGAATTAACTCGAAACTCCTTGTATTATGCAAGTTATGATCGAAAGAGTGTCTATTGCACTAGACCGTAAAAGCATCAAATTCTAGAAGGCATGTCTCCTAGAATATAACATCAAATTCGGCAATTTACCTATCCATGGAAACCTCTTTGAGGCTAGTTTCATATGGCACTAGTTTCGTCTCAATTTGATATGTCGTTTGTGAGTTATGTCTAAAATACCAAACTTGTGTTGAGAAATGATGGTGATTTCTATGTCATCTTCCATGATTCATATCTCTTTCATCTGAGATTCTTTCAATATGATCTTAGTGTACATTTCTCATGTTATAAGTCTTCTTTCCTATGCCACCAGTTTCAAATCAATCCAACATGTGGTTTAAGAGATATGGCCAAAATATCGAACCTTTGTCAAACTAAATGGAAAACAGAGTAGAACAGAATGCCCCAATACTCGAGTGTGTTCTTCCTTCACTCGAGTGCTACAATGCTGCACTTGCTATAGTAAATCTGTACTTTCAGTTTACACCTCAAGTGCTATAGTGTTTTGTATGCTATAATGTCAAACAGTGCTAACTGCTACAGTGCCCAACAATGTCGTCACCTTGAATTTCCTCTAGAATTACTTCTAAAAATTTAAATCTAGATATTCCCATTGGTTCTTGCAAATTCTCCTTTCATCAATATCTTTCTTCTTGATTTTCCTCTTAATGATCATTCTCCATTATAAGCAAAATAACATCAACCCACTGTTGGGTTTATGACTTTCTTCATTCCCTTGCTCCTTGTTTTTCTTCTTAATGATCATTCTCCATTTATGAGGCATTACCAGCAAAATAACATCAACCCACCATTGGGTTTATGACTTTCTTCAATCCCTTGTTTCTTCTTCTCCCTCTTGTTCATTCTCATTAATTCTATCACTTCTTTGTTCATATTCCCATATTTGATAATTTTTTCTTCTCATTCTTCCCCCATAATTCAACTTAATTAATCTGCATGATATTACACATTAAATGCAGTAATTAGTTAAAGTATAAAATATATACATAAACTATTTGCTCTTATCATTTCACATCTATATTTGACATCATCAAAACTGATCATATCTAACATTCTCCCCCTTTTTGATGATGACAAATTCTACAAGAAAAATGTGTGAATATCAACAATTTGAATGCAACATATTTTTCTGGCCTTTTTCTCCCCTATTTGACATCAGCAAAAAGTTTGAAATAGAAAGAAGTAAGGCTTGAAGTGAATGTGTCAAGAAAACAATTTTCTCTCCCCTATTTGAAAGTATTTTCATTTTTATAGAACAGAAAATAGATTTAGAAAGGTTTTCAAGAAACATTTTATAATCAAGACAATTTGAAAATTTAAGATATGAAACGTATTCTTGAAATGTAAAGCATAAGGATTAGAAATGCTTATGTAGATTTTTAAAAATGATGAAGCGCTCCATGAAGTCTGTTGCTTTATTCTTTGGAAATGCTAGTTCATGATCTTATGTTCACCACACTCTTGCTATGCAACTATAATGTTGTTGCCAGGATTCTCTAATTGAGTTGAGCTTTTGTTCGGCATGCTCAATGATCATTTATATTGATATATGTATTTGTTGCTTTGAATGTTGCAGCCAACATATTTTCCTTGATTCATGTTGAAGCATCTTTCTTCAAAATTGATAGTTTTTTATTGTAGTATGTTGAGGAACATTATTATGCAAAACAAATTCTCCTGTCATAAATTTTAGTTGTTCTTTTTAAAGAGAATTGTTAGTTCAATCAAGTAACAAACAATTCTTTTCCATATCATATGTTAAAACTAAGATCATGAAAAGAACAATATAAGAATAACTCATCATCAAAACTAATCAAGACATGGTGAATACAGATTAGTATGTTAAAAGGATTTTCTTCCAATAAAGGAGATGAGCTTTCAAGATATAAAACACAAGTGAATATGAAGCTCCCCCTTAATTGATGCATGAATTGAAAACTCGTCATTAGAAAAATAGTTAATTACTCCCCTAAATTTGAGAGACAATTAGTAACTTTGTCTGGAAAATGATTTTGAAAGTATGAAGATTTGAAGAGAAATCAAATTTGAAAAATGATAATGCTATTTAAAGATTTTAAGATATAACCCAATATCACCTAAGTGGTCACTTGAGTGATTCTACTCAACTATTATTCGATTATTTACTCAAGTGATGCAACCAAGGATTTTGAATTAAGCAAGAATACAATACCTCACTTGGTAATGTCATAATCACTCGAGTCATAATCTTCTGTAGTCCATTGATACATCATTGGATAGTCACTATCTGAATATGTGATTTGATGATGTAATCTATGTTGCCACTTAAGGATACCATGTTAAGCTTGGAGTAAGGCTTTATATGCATATTAGCTTAGTATGTGGCCCTTGCTTAGAAAACTTCATTGAGAAATTTTAATTTCACCATAGCACATAGCACCCTTATTTTGTCATCCATCATCTTAAATAGAACTTTAAAGTTCTAGTTTACTAAGTCACATAGCTGCCTCATCTTATCATTGAATGATGATCTCAACATTGTTTGTATTAGTTGCTTGTCGTGGTAGGTAGTCGTCATTCGGTGTGTAATGTTGATTTCCACCATAATTGACTTTCTTATTTAAATCTGCAATCCGAACATTTAATATCCTATTTCACACTTGAAATATATGTTAGTTAACGATTAGATATGATAACAAGTGAAAACACAATGATTCAATAACATTTAACCAAACTCAGATTGTTTGTTGAGTGATGATATTTGCCATAAGTGACTTATATTCTTAAAGATGTAATCCAAATGTTTAATCTTTTGTTTCTCACTTGAAAGATATGTTAGTAAACATTTATGTATACTAACAAGTGAAAAAAATATGAATAAATAGCATTTAATCATGTTTGAGTTGATCACTATAAGGCTCTGTTTCATTTCTGGATTCTGCCAGGGTCTTACTCAAGTGGCAGTGGACTCACTCGAGTGCACATTCCATTTTTAGCTTTTATCTTTCTCTCAGACCAGCACTTTTAGTGTCACACTAGCAGGACTCGAGTGTAAATTTGGACATCACTCGAGTACAACATCTCTCACTCGAGTGCACTTCTCGTTTTCACATGCTTGTTCTCGGGTTAACACTTTCATGTCAACACTTGCATGACTCAAGTGCAAACCTTCACTTTACTCGAGTGCATTGTTATTCACTCGAGTGTAGCTGAAATACTTTCACTTCATAGCTAATTTTGTTGAAAGCACTTATTAGTCATTCCTTGTCCGAGGATGTCCAAGACCTAAGTGTGGAGGAATTTGATAAGTAAAATATTTTCATATTTAATTTTTCCCTTATATAATGATTTTGTGGATGATATTTGAGCTTAATTTAATGAATATGGGTGTAATTAATAAAAAAATAATGATTTTGGCATAAAATAGAATTTCTTTACAAATATTGAATCATACCCTTTTTCAGTTTTTAGGCAATATCTGGAGCTCTAGGTGTCAAATTGGGACGTTCTTTATATGGATAAAAATCTAAAAGAGTGCTCTACAACTTTTATGTTGAGACCAAAACCTAGTTCTATCTCCAAGAGTTTTGAATTTTACTTGGAATTAGAGAATATGAATTTATCTAAGTCTGACCTTTGCACACTAATTTGACCATAACTAGAGCTGCAAATATTGAAATGAGGAGTTTCTACTCGCGTCTTCAGGCTAAGATCTAAGGCTATAACTTTCACCTACCATTTCATCTACCATCCCACCTATCATTTCATCTACCATCCCACCACCATTCCATCTACCATCCCACCAACTCCATTCTTCTCTATATACAGCCATCTTCTCCCTCACATGACACACAATTTCATATCCATTACTTTTCTCTCTTCTCCATATACTCCATCTAAGAGTATTTTAATGCATTGTATTTGCTTCCCTCCTTCATAAAAGCTTTAGTAGTCCTCCTTTATGGATGGTATAGGTTGCCACTTACATGGAAGTTTTACCTCCTAAAGGGACGGCTTTCTCCATTTTCATGCATCTAGTAGTTGTATTTTTATGTTTTAGAATTTAACAATCAAGTTTTATACAATGTTTATGAAGTTTTCAATTTATTTTTGTTTTTGTTTAATTTCATCATGAGCTAAATTTCCATTTTCATAGGGTGATTTGTAACTTACAAATGATGGATTGAATCTTAACTTATTAAATCTAGTTTTAATTTTTCCTTCATGATTGAGTTTTAATTATTAAGCTTAATTCTTTCAATTGATTGGCCATCTTTTGAATGATTTAAATATGTATGTTGAAACAGGAAGGAGATGCATGTGTATAGATCCTATAACTAAAACTATGACTTGCATATGAAATAGAAATATATTCATATGAGTTGTGTAGTCTTACTGAGTTTCATAAATCTTAATGCATAATTAATTGCTTAAATTTATATAGGAATATACTAGATTAGCAATTAATTATAGAATTGCTTGACCTTGAAAGAGGCTAGTAATTAAATTAGGGAAACTCAACTATTAATCATATAGAATAAATTGGGCTAGAATAGATGAGTGAATCAATCCAAAAGTTGTTAAGTGAAATATGATTCCTAGGGCTTTTACTCCTTGTTGTTTTCATATTATATGTATTCATATTTAATCATTTTTTTATTTTGTGATCTCAATCACTAACTAATCGATCAACTAAATAGAATTAAAATTACCCATTTTGGATTTAGTAATCAATCCTCAAGGGAATGATACTCTACTCACTTCTGTCTTACTTGTTTACAACAATGTATACTTGCACTTTTTAATAGATTATTTACACTCGTAACAATAAGCAATAAACATCCTAACTTCATTAGTTGATAAGTTCAATTACAATCAAAATCTCCAAATTGCAAAATACTCAAAATAAATAAAAAGCTCCCCAATACTCCCCCTTAATCTATGACCTATGTTAAAAGACTCTAAAAGCTCAAAATTGCCATCACTCCTTCTTCTCCCCAATTTTGTCTTTCACGGAAAAGGGAGGCTGAGGGAAAGTGATAGGATCAGTGTCAAGATCAAGCTATGGTAGAGTGTATAAGACCATGGTAGTAGAGAAATCAATAGGGTCAGCCACAAACAGTGATGAAAATGGCTGAGTGGCATGTTGCTTAGAGGCTTGTCTATTCAATGTGACATCCACAATGGCTAAAGTGATAGGATTGATCTATCTGAACAACACTGTTGTATTGGCTGGTACAGTAATGGTTGTTAATGTAAAGGTGGTTGATTGAGGAATTGAGGTAGGATGGACAGGAAGGTGAGTGTGCAGGAATGTCTCTAACTCATTCAGTTGCTTCATGTGGTCCTCCTATGACTTGACCATCAAGTCAAAATTACGATTGGCCTTACTACCAACTTGAGTAATTTTGATTCCATCTTATCCACCAATTTCTCATACTCTGCAAATAACTCCTTCTTCAGGATTTCCATTGCTTTGTTAATTACCTCCGACACAAAGCCTTGAATTGATGCACCAAAGAATAAAGGAGAAAGAGAAAGAGATGGAGATCTACCTCTTACAGAAGACTAAGCCTCATCAGTATTTGAAGGTGTGGTTTCTCACTGTGATGCAGGTGCTTTACTTAAAAGTAAGGATAGTCCCATATGACTCATCTGAGTCAATCCAAACCTAGGAATCTTAACCTTCTCTGTGCCTTCCAAGTACCATATTTTATTATGGCAAAGGAAAAGGGATACAAGTTGAGGATATGGCATAGTGGTGGATTTGGATGAAGAGAATCTGAATCTCCTCATTTTACTGAAGATTAGTTTTCCCACAATCCTCTATTGGTCGACAAGGAAGGAATCTAACAAGTTGTAGTCCCTATGGGCAAAGTGTATGAAATTCTTATATTTGTTTGTGATACTGCGGGTGTAGATATAGTGAAGGGCCCGGTGAAAATCTGGCATTGTGATAGTTTTGAAATTCAAAGGGCCTACAGGTTCACCCAATCTCAACAATTAGAAAATTTAGTCAAGTGTGAACTCTTGGGCTAGATCAGAAGGTGGTATGATATAGCCAAGAATGGTGTCTAGAATAGAGAGGGTAATCATCATATATTGGCCTCTAACAATAGTAATATCCCTTCCTCTATCAATTCACTATTTTCAATCTCAATGTTTTTACCTTCATATTGCAATAAAAAGTTCTAACAATTATAGGTGAATAAGGTAGATGCACTATAAGCCAGGGTTGATAAAATTCAAGGGATGGTCTAAGGTTCAGGCCACAATAGTCATTCAAGAAATCCAAATCTACATGCACCACAGGGTAAAAGCTACAATGATCAAATTCAGTATCATATACGTTCTTTTTGAAAGGTTTCAATTCCTGGTTGTTGAAATTTTTTGAAGGGATAGGATCAAGTTCTTCTTCCACAGGTGGTTGAGAGGTGGCTAGTGCTCCCGACTAAGAACAACTATGGCTGGACTATCCAAGGACATGATGAGATGCAAGGGCACTGGCTTGAGAGGCAATCTTGCCAACCAAGGCATCCAACTTCAACTGTCTATTGCCTATCAGAGTTGTCTGTTATAACATCCCAAATTTTATTTTTAAGATTTAAGTAACAATAGGATGAGATTTATTATCTAAATAAGGTTTAAAGTATATTAAATTTAATTGTTCTGAGTGTAACAAGATTATTTTTAAGGTTACTAGAATTTACCATGTAAATATTTGAGTAAGGAAAATTTAATCAAAATATAATTAATCATTTCCAAAAAAATAGTGAAAGTAAAGTATTTTTAAAATATATATATATATATATATATATATATATATATTATACAACAAGTAGTGGGTGGCAAACGTGCCTCCCACAATCTGGCAAGGGGATTATTTCCTTTGTGATACCTTACAAGATAATGGTAAGATAAGGGGATTATTTCCTTTTATGAAAGCTTTATATATATATAAATATAAAGTAGGTGGCACTTTTGGCAAGATAATGGCAAGATAAGGGGATTATTCCCCAAATCTTTTTTTACCAAGGTAGAGCTTTCAAATGGTTAGATGAACTCTTTTCTACCATGATAATCTTTTAACAGATGAGTTAGTCTGGTATGGATATCTTAATATATGATGAGATATTATTCAGTTAAAGAGTTTGGGCTTGATAGTGAAATTTTGTTCTGGGCTTAGTGAAGTCCAAAGGCAAAATGGTGGGTATGATAACGTTTTGTAAAATGGTTTTATCAAATCCATAGTTGATTACTGTGTATAAGGAAAAGATTTTACAATTTAGTATCAGAGCACAATGATTCTGTGAACTATCTTGTATGCACTGTATGTAGTAGCAATATATAATATTCACATAGACTTTCCCTGTTTAGTTGTTTCTGTTGTGTTTTGTTCGACGACTCACTTGTTATGGTGGTTGCATCCTTAGGTGGGGAGAAGATGGTACGGACTCATTGTACTAGTTCTGGGGGTAGTAGGCCTCTATGCCCACATGTTCAACCGCAGCAGCACCTCCCATTTGATAAGGATTCTTTTATGCAACAATTGAGGGGAGTTGTGGTGGATGTTGTAGAGGACCGATTTAAGAAGTTTAAAGAAGATAGTCGAAGGAGAATAGGAGACAAGACCCCTATGGAAAAGGTTATGATTACTGTAGCGTGGAAAAATCTCATGGATCACATGAAACTACTGATGAGGGCCATAGTGATGATGTACCCCAACAGCCACATGTTCCAACTCCTCACTCTATTTCTAGTATGTATAAGGATTTGGCTCAGCATTGCCCTCCCATATTTAATGGGAATCTGGATCCTGTCAAGGCAGAGATATGGATCCAAGACATAGAGACTCTATTTCACGCTGTGGACTGCACTAGTGATCATATGGTACAGGCAGTCACCATTCTTCTTAAGGGTGAGGCGAATGAGTGGTGGAAGAGTGTTAGATCGGCTGACATTTCATCTTTGTAATGGGCAGATTCAAAGACATGTTTTATGCACACTACTTCCAAGAGAAGTTGCAACATGATAAGGAGTTAGAGTTTTACGCTCTTCATCAAGGCGTTATGAAGGAAGATGAGTATATCTCTACCTTTATCCAACTCACAAAATATGTTACATATTTGAAGGAACATAACAACTCTGATTGGAAGATTCGACAATTAATAGATAAGGCTAGGCCAGAATTAAAGTCATATATGATATTTTCTAATATCAAAAATTTTAAGGATACATGTACCAAACTATGCATTGCTACATGCACTATACGAGAGGTGGAAAATTCCAAGCGCCGTGATAATTCTGGCAAATTCTCCAACTTTTCAAGGGCCAATAATAGTATAATAAAGAATCCAGGCTTTAGCTCAGGAAGCTACAGGAGGTCAGAAAAGACTGGATGGTCTTATCAAAGAGGGTCTAATAATAATAGGGCCCCACAGTAAAGATTCCAGACCCAGGGGAGCCATCATGGTGGGAGTCAAGTTTCCCATTGAGATTCTACTATGTCTACTCTGAGCGTTAGTAGACCGTGTCAGAACTATGGGACAGTACATGTAGGGAAATGCTGGGAATGCTTTAAGTGCCACAAGTATAGGCACATTACTCTTTTTTCCCTGAGTTTCAGTAGGCCCTGTAAAGTGGTTGGCCTACCATTCCTTCTCGAGTGTTTGCTTTGACCCAAGAGGAAGTCAAAACATCTCCAAATGTGATCCAAGGTATATTGCTTATCTTCAAGGACATGATGTATATGTGTTATTTGATTTTGGTGCTTCACATTCTTTTATCTCCCATAACTATGCTCAAATATTAGAATTGCATATTTGAGAATTGCATTATGATTTGGAAGTGTCTACTCCTACTAAAGCTTCTGTTATGACTGGTCATGCTTGGTCAAACCTTTCTCTTAAGGATGATATATGTAATTCAAAGATAGATTAGATTTGTTTACTGCTTAGGGATATTGATGTAATCATTGGTATAGATTAGTTGTCTACCAGTAATGATTACCTTGATTGTAAGGGAAAGAAATTGAATTTTCCCTTATGTCTTGAATCTGTTAAGGAGACTTCTGGCCCCTTGTTGTTGTCAGCCACAAAAGTGGAAAAGTATGTTCAACAAGGTTGTAAAGCCTATATGATCTTCTTTTCGATCAGTTTTGATAAGGACATTAGGATTAATCAAATCAAAGTAGTGAAAGAGTTTCTAAAGGTATTTCCATGGGAGATATCAAGGAAAGTGGGAGATTGAGTTCTTCATTGAGTTAATACCAAGTACAAACCCAATTTCTAAAGCCCCTTATCGGATGTCACCATCAGAGTTGGCAGAGTTGAAGAAACAGCTAGAAGAGTTGCTCGAGAAAGGCTTTATTTGACTAAGTATCTCTCCCTGGGATTCGCCAATATTGTTTGTCAAAAAGAAGGATGGAAGTATGAAGTTGTGCATCAACTACAAGTAGTTGAATAAGGTCATCATTCAGAATAAATATCCGTTACCTAGGATTGATGATTTACTAGATTAGCTAAAGTGAGCTGCGGTGTTCTCTAAAATTGACTTGAGACTAGGATACCATCAGCTTAGAATTAGGGCTGACAACATCCCAAAGACCACTTTCCGAACTCGCTATATGAATTATGATTTTTTGGTTTTTGAGTTGACCACTGCTCAAGCCGTCTTTATAGATTATATGAACTAGATTTTTAGGCCGTATTTAGATCAATTTATTGTTGTGTCTTCATTGACAACATTCTCATTTACTCTAAGAATGGATCATTGAGAGCATCTACACATTGCATTGCGTATACTAAGGGATCATCAGTTGTATACTAAGTTGATTAAGTGTGAATTTTGTCTCAATGAAGTAAATTTCCTTGGCCACATGGTGTATGCTGAAGGGGTAGCTGTTAATCCTCATAAAGTGGATGTCATGTTGAAATGGGAATCCCCAAAGTCAGTGACTGAAGTGAGAAGCTTTGTGGGATTGGCTAGTTACTACTGGAGATTCATTAAAGGGTTCTCTCAAATTGTTATACCTTTGACCAAGTTGACCAAAAAAAATCAACCATTTATATGGACTGATAAGTGTGAAGCTTCTTTTTAAGAGTTGAAGGCAAAGTTGACTACAACACCTTTGTTTACCCTTTCTGATCCCTTTCATCCATACACAGTGTATACGGATGCTTCCCTCATGGGTTTGGGCTATGTATTAAGGCAAAAAGGCAAGGTTGTTGCATATGTTTCAAGACAGTTGAGGCCTCATGAGGAGAATTATCCTACTCATGACCTAGAGTTAGCAGATGTGGTATTTGTCATGAAGATTTGGAGGCATTACTTGTATGGGTCTTAGTTTGAAGTATTTAGCAACCATAAGAGTTTGAAGTATTTGGCATATCAAAAGGCGTTAAATAACAGACAGCGCCGGTGGATGAAATTCTTGAAGGACTATGACTTCAAGTTAAAGTATTATCCTGGCAAGGCTAACGTGGTTGCAGACGCTTTGAGTCAAAAGTTGGTACACTTGTTTCATATGAGCTTGGAAAAGCAGAGTTGGCTAAATGGATTAAGAGATATATCCATGCAATCCTAGATCAAAGAAGAGCTATTTTAAATGCAGTTGTTGGTGGATATGGGTTTTATCAGGACCTAAGAGATGCCCAGATGAAAGACGATCAGTTAAGTAGAATTTGAAAGGAACTAGAATATGGTGAAGTTCTAGATTATGACATTATGTAGATATTTTGAGATACAAGAAGAGAATTTGTGTTCCCAACAATGACATGATCAAGAAAATCATTTTAGAAGAAGCTCATCAGAGTAAGTACGCCATGCATCTGGGAATCCCAAGATGTATAAATATTTGAAGCAATAGTATTGGTGGTCAGAGATGAAGAGATATGTGACCGACTTTGTCTTGAAGTATTTGATGTGTCAAAAGGTTAAGATCAAGCACAAGAAACCACCAGAGCTACTTCAGAACCTAGATATCCTTGAATTGAAATGGGATAGCATTTCTATGGATTGTATCATGGGTTTACCCCTAATCCGAGCCATTTATGATGCTATTTGGTGATTGTAGACCGATTAAACAATTCACCATACTTTTTACCAATTAAAGCATACTACTCTTTAGAGAAATTGGCCAAGTTATACATTAAAGAGATTGTTCAATTGCATGGAGCGCCAAAGAGTATCATATCGGATCGTGATCCAATGTTCACTTTGAACTTTTAGAAGTCCCTACAGGAGGCCATGGGCACAAAGTTAAAGTATAATATCGTATATCATCGTCAGAAAGATGATCAAACTGAGAGGACTATTCAAACACTCGAGGACATGTTAAGAGCATGCGCCATTGAGCTCACAGGTAGTTGGGACAAGCACTTGCCATTAGCAGGATTTGTGAATAATAATAGCTATCACTCCAGTATTCAGATGGCACCCTGTGAGGCCTTATATGGTCAAAAGTGCATATCATCATTGTTTTGGACCGAATTGAGTGAAAGAACCATTATTGGACCAAATCTACAAGACCAAAATGATATTGCAAAAATTATTAATAGGTTAAAGCTGACGGAAGAGTTATGCGGATCATCGAAGGAGACCGTTGGAATTTGGTGTGGGAGATCATGTTTTTCTTAAGGTTTCACCCATTATGGGCATTGGGAGGTCTATTAAGGCAAAGAAGTTGACTCCATGATTCATTGGGCCATATAAAATCTTGGAGCAAATTGGACTAGTTGCCTATTGAAATCTCCTTGCTGCCACATCTGTCGAATGTGCACAACGTATTCCACATGTCACAGCTCAAGAAATATCATCCGGATCCTTCCTATCTGATTAAGTCTGAAAAGGTTAAGTTGAGAGAGAATTAGACTTATGTGCCCAAACCAAAAAGAAGTTTAGATGTAAAGGATAAGCAATTGCAAAATAGAACAATCTTTCTCCTAAAAATTTTCTGGTGGGGCATGTCTCCTAGTTATGCTACCTGGGAAACTGAAGAGTGAATACGACGTGATTTCCCTAATTTGTTTACTTAGGTGTGTTTGTTTTATGGTAACTTTGAAATTTATATTTGTATTATTTCGAGATCGAATTTGTGTAATGTTATGTAGGAATCTTGTATTGTGAATTTTAGGGACAAAATTCTTAAAAGGAGGGAAAATTGTAACATACCAAATTTTATTTTTAAGATTTAAGTAACAACAAGATGATATTTATTATCTACATGAGGTTAAGAGTATATTAAATTTAATTGTTCCGAGTGTAACAAGATTATTTTTAAGGTGATTAGGATTTACCTTGTAAATATTTGAGTAAGGAAATTTAATCAAAATATAAATAATCATTTCCAAAAAAAAGTGAAAGCAAAGTATTTTTAAAATATAAATAAATATATTATATATCAAGTAGTAGGTGGCAAACATGCTACCACAATCTGGCAAGATAAGAGGATTATCCTTTTGTGATAGCTTTAACCCACCTATCTGGCAAGATAAAGGTAGGATAAGGGGATTATTCCCTTTTGTGAATAATCTCCATCTCCTCTAGCCAAAAGAAAAAAGCTCACTCCCAGATAAAAAGTTAAAGCATTGTCACAAGCCAAACCCAAAGTCAACGGAGTTGTGATCAAGGAACCCACTGCCACAAGAGCTCAATCTAAGAAGGAATTCCTCCTGGTAGAGGCAAAGAGACTAAGGTACCATCTCCACCTCCTTCTGATTCCTCTGACACTCCATCTTTCTCTGAGAAGCAATCAAAAAAGGCAAAGTTTGACAGAAAACTTGCTCAAGCCATAACAAGTATACTAGATGAGGCTCACAAATCTAGAGAAGAGAAGTATAGCCAATCTTCAAAGGAACTAGAAGAAGAAAAAGAAGAAATCATATTCCCTCCAAAGGGTTTCAATGTGAAGAAGATTGAGGAGTCTCAGAAATTCAGAGATCACTTTTCAAGAAGAAGAGTATGCAAGATGAACTTTATTAACTCCAAGCTTCTTCAAGAGGTATTGAAGTTTAATCTCATGCCTTATCTTGAATCCTATATACCTTGGCTTTCAATTAAACTTCCATTTTGCACCAAGATAATGAGGCATTTTTATTGCAATCTAAAGCCTGTGAATGATCCTCTTCGAGATGCCTTTGAAGAAGAAATGGTTTCTAAGATTAGAGCTCAAGAAGTTCTAATCTCACCTTCCAAAATAAACATCTAGCTATAAATAAAGGATCCCCCTGAAGATACTTATCCTACCCTAGACTCAAGCCATTTGTTTTCAGTTCTAAGGCCTGGCGAGATTGTGGGACCTCTCAGTTTTAACCTGAGTGATATGTGTGATTTTCATCAAGTTCTATGTTATATCTATTCGAGATCCATAGTCAACAAATCCAACAACTTCACTCATTTTATAAAGAAGGACTACAAAAAATTTCCTCAATTCTTCTCAAAGAGAAAAAGGACTTGGGAGAATATATTTTTGCTGAAATCAAAAGATATAGATTTGAAAGAAAGTCCACCACTCCTATGCCTTATCCTTATCTTATATCCTTGTTTCTCAAAAAGAATAAGATTTGGTACTTGGAGAAGAATGAACCAATTGAGAGGCTAACTCTAGTGGGACGAAATCATATTAGGAAATTGCACATTGATATTCCCCTGAAGACTCCTCTTGAATCTATCCCAAGAAGAAAAAGACTGAAGCTGAATCCAGTAGGATGGATGATACTCAGTCATATGCTCCTGCTTCTACTTATGCTCAATCATTCATTGGTTCAGCATTACAGACATTTATAGAGAATATTCTTAAGGGTTTTCATGTTGACACTGCAAATACTAATGCTGAATTGATAACCCACATGAATTTCAAGATGGGAGAGCTTGTAGAGCGTATAGATAAGAGGCATGAGGAGATGTTGGCAGAACAGTAGGCACAGGGTGAGCTTCTGAGATCACTTTATGCCAGACTTGATGCTATGGCACCTAATTCATCGCTATGGCACCTGGTTCACCACTCCTGGTCTATTTATGCCTACATCATTTTTTGAGCTAGTATCATCTTCTGAGCCCAAATCTTCTAAGCCTGGACCTTCTTTTATCCCTCTTCCTCCTTTACCTATCACCATCTCCAAAAACCTCTTATTCTCTATGCCTGACCCAGAAACATTCGAGACCATTCACATCACCATTAATGACTCAGTTCCGCCAGTTCAACTAGTTAAGCCTGAGCCAATGCCAACACCCATTACATCCTCAACAGGAACTAAGGAAGTGGTTGTCTCCTATGGTGATCATCAATCACCTGAAAGAACAATGGAAGTGGAGATTTCATCTCAGGTACTAGTCCCACAAAGTCCTTTAAAGGATCTTATTCTGGTTCTTCCTCTGGTACTTCCTGATCCTGAACCTTCTAGCTCCTCTTCAAATTCTTCAAGTTCTGATGACTCACATGGCTCTATCTTCACACCTCTTCTGGTCAATCCCATCTCTGCCATCAAGCCATCTAGTCCTACCCCTTCTCTTGATTGATCCTACCCTTATGATGAATACAAAAATAGGGAGAAGAACTTGGGTGATTTTGTGTGAAAAATGATGTGATGATATAATTTTGTAAAAATGCAAATGGAAATGGGTGTATAGGGTTTAAGGGAGCTTTATTAGCTTTATCAATTATAGACTAATGAGTTTTTGATTGTATGAAAGGTAATTTCTTACAAAATTATGGGCTTTTGACTTTAACATCATTAAAATTGGATTCAAAAAGGTTTCACAAAACTAAATTTCTCAAGATCATTAGATTTCAATTCAAAAAGATCTTCACCAAGTTATTTCAAAAGAGTTTTCAAGCTTAAATTAAACAAACGATTGCATATGAAAAGTTTTCAAAAACTTTGTTCAAAATCACCAAGTTTTGTCATCATCAAAAAGGGGGAGAATGTTAGATCCCATATGTTTTGATTATAACAAAGATTGGATTAATATGACAAAATTTTTAAATAAAAGTTTGAACAAAGTAACTAAGTTCTTGGTGGCAGGCAAGATCATTACTCGAGTAAGTACTCAAGTAATAAGGATGAAGTAAAAGACAGAGTATAGGAGAAAGGAACACTGTAAGATTTTTTGAAGGATTACTCGAGGGAGCCCTTAGGTAATGACCTTTATTACTTCAGGGACAACTTGAGCAATGTGTGAGAAATTGTTCCAGAAAGCTCTCTGTCAAGAATTACATAGTATTACTCGAACGGATCACTCGAGTAATCTATAGAGTTATTTGAAACTTTACTCAAGGTATCACTGAGTAATCAGAGAAGAAATCATCCAGTAGCTCTCGGCCAAGAAATGAATGACATTACTTAAAGGGATCACTCAAGTAATCTGCAAAGTTATTTAAAGATTACTCGAGGGATCACTTGAGTAATCAAGTAAGCAAAGAAGTTACTTTCAGCAAAGAATTTGACCCCTTTAATCGAGGGACCACTCGAGTAATGAGATAAGAATTGCAAGCATTACTCGAGGGACCACTCGAGTAATGAGATAAGAATTGCAAGCATTACTAGAGGGCTCACTCGAGTAATCAGAGTAGAAAAGAAAGAATTACTTGAGGGATCACTCAAGTAATCAAGTTGCCAAGTTTTATAAAATGAATTACTAGATGGTTTACCCGAGTAATCTGGTCAAACAATGTTGACTACCTCTTCGGCTTATTTTTAATGAAGTTACTCGAGGGACTACTCAAGTAATGAAGCATGATCACTCGAGTAGCTACTCGAGTAGTGTAGTACAAAAAGAATGATTTTAATCCAATGTTCATTGATTTATTATCTATATGATTAACCTTTCATTGTATTAGTTTTCTAAGTATATTTGCAGTAAAACAATGAAGAGATCATGCATTGAGAGAGAAGTCAAACATATCATTTGCAACATCTGAAACGCTTACCTACCACAAACGGCTAGTTTTCAAATTTGAAAAATGGCAAAACGAAGTTATGCGACTCTAACAGACATGTTTGAAACGCTTTCAATAGACATCCCAAATCATCTATATATATTGAGCATTCAACGAAGAACATAACATAACAACTGAGAACACGCAAACTCACATCAATTAATATATTCTTAGTGCTCTGTTTTCCTATATTCATTCTGTGTACTTCAATGATTATACATTTGCTCTGTGAGAGTTTTTTATTACAAACTCAATATTTGTTATTGAGACAATTTAAGGTTATGGAACCTTGAGTTGGGCATTTGATTATAACGTGTAAGAGGGAGCGAGTGTCCAGTAAAGGAACTTGTTGTGTTTTGAGGTGCCAAGAACCCACTGAATCATATAAGATATAGTGAAACTCTCAGAAAAGCTCTAGGGACTAGACGTAAGTCAAAGTGGTTGTGGCCGAACCAGTATAACTTCCGGTGTACACTTCAGCGATATTTCTCCTAGCTCTTAAATGCTTTAAATTTTCAGTCATTTTTATATATGCAACGAAATTTCTAGTATCACCCAATTCACCCCCTCTTGGGTGAAACACTTCACTAACAGGGATTATTCCCCAGTGTTAACTTATATATATATATATATATTATTTTTAAAGTCATATGTTTGAAAATCATTTTGATTTGAAATGGTTAGATTTTTAGTTTCCTTTATCAAATCCATTTCTTTTTCGTCAAAAGACTTTGTCTGAGAATCTGTTTCATCAAACACAACATGAATGGTTTCTTCTATAATACATGTTCTTTTATTAAAAACTCTATATGTTTCATCAAAAGACTTGCTGAATTTACTTCTATTTGAGTAATCTATAAATAAACCGTCATCAGACTTTGAGTCAAATTTACCATAATTTTATTTACCATTGTTATGGATGTAGCATTTACATCCAAATATGTGTAGATGAGCAAGTTTTGGCTTTCTTCCTTTGTAAAGCCCATATGGTGTCTTTTCAGTGACTTGCGGATATATGCTCGATTTGAGATATAGCATGTAGTACGCATTACATCTACCCAAAACACTTGTGACACCTCCTTCTCATTGAGTATTGCCCTTGCCATCTCTGTGAGGACTCTGTTCTTTCTTTCCACAACCCCATTCTGCTAAGGTGTTCTTGGACCAGAGAAATTATGATCTATCCTTGATTATTGCAGAAGTTTTCAAAGATTTGATTATCAAATTCTCCTCCATGATCAGTCTTGATGGAAACAATAGAAATACCTTTCTCATTTTGGACCTTCTTAGAAAATGTAATAAATTCAGCAAAAGTTTCATCTTTGGAAGTAAGAAATATAGTCCATGTAAATCTTGTAAAATCATAGACAATTACTAGAGTATATAAATTTCCTCCAAAACTTTTTACTCTTGTTGGTCCTAAAAAATCCATATGAATAATTGTAAAGGTTTAGACGTTGAACTCTCGTTCTTTGTTTTGAAAGAAGATTTAGTTTGTTTTCTTTTTTGACAAGCATCACAAAGCATGTCGTCTTTGAATTTAAGTTTAGGAAGACCAACAACTAAATCTTTTCTAATCAATTTGTCAGGTTGGTTCATATTGACATGAGCAAGATGCTTATGCCGTAACCAACTTTCCTCATATTTGCTAAGAAAACAATTTTCAAAAGAATTTGAATTTAAATCAATAGTATAACAGTTACCGTTCCTTTGAGCTTAGATCTTTGCTTTGATGGATTCTTTGTTAAGTAGTAGATCCTTATTGTTCACTATCAAGCATTCATCTAAGTCAAAGATTACCCAATTAACTTTATCAATGCTTAGACTTACGCTTAGGAGGTTGTGACATAATCCTTCAACATAATATACATTATTGATTTGAACACCATTGGATTTTCCAACTTCACCAATTCCGGCAATACATCCAGACTAGTTACCTCCAAAAGTTACCTTTCCTCCTTCTTTAGTTTCCAACATGGTGAACTTATCTGTCACCAGTCATGTGTCTCGAGTATCCACTATCAATGTACCAATTGTTTGCTCGTGATGCTTTAAGACATACCTAGAGTAATATGATCAAGTTTTAGGTACCCATACTTTCTTGGGTCTTTCGTAGTTAGTATGAATTACTCTTAGTACATATGTCCCTTTTGGAACCCATTATATGTTCCAATGGCCTTTCCCTTTCTAAAATAACATGATGAATATAATTTTCTTTCCTATTGTAGTAATTACATTATACAAATGGATTTAATGCATGTACTGTATTTTTAAAATATTTGAGATATATCTTACTGCCTTTCTTTTTCTTCCCTCTGTTTTTATCTTGAATAGAGTTATATCCAATACCAGATTTATCATGAGTGACTTTTTGAGATTTTAAGATTACTTTAAGAGTTTCACTTTCTTTAGTAAATCTTTCTAAGGTTTTGGTTCAATCACTAATCTTCTTATCTTTTACCTCACATGATAGACATAATATAACAATACTAGATCTACTTTCTAATTCTTTTACTTTCTTTTTATAACTAACCATTTCTTTCACAACTTTGATGAATTCAATATGTAATGCATTATATTCAGATAATAATTCATGATAAATAGGTTCAAAATCACTTACCTCAAAATCTAATTCCTCTTCTTTGGCTACCAAGCATATGTTTGCAACTTCATTGTCATCGCTCTCTTCATCCGATGAACTATCACCCCATATGGATTATATGTATGCTTTCTTTTTCTTTTTCTTTTTCTTTTTCTTTTTGTCTTTATTCTTGAAGCATTTGAACTTGATATGTCCAAGCTTTTCATATTCGAAGCATATAATTTATTGCTATTTATTTTCTTTCTTGCTTGGTCCTCCTTAATGATTCTTGAAGTTCCGTTGACCTCTTCTATAGAACTTCTTGAACTTTCTTAGGATCATTCCCATATCATTATCATCAGGTTCATCTTCATTTTTTGATGAATTGACTTCCATGATGACTTTGAGGGCGAATCCTCTTTTCTTTTTGTGTTTGAACTCTTCTAGTTCCTTCTTGAATTTCAGCTTTCCTTCATACTCAGAAAGACTATAGAAGAGAGCAGCTACGGATCTCATTGATTCACCTTTGACTTCTTCGATAGCTATCACCTTAGCTTCCTATTCTTTTATAAGAATGTTAAGAATCTTTCTCACTTGAGAATTTTGATCAAAGGTTTTCCTATGTGCTGATAGCTGGTTGACAAGATGGGTATATCTGAGTTTGAATTCAGAGATCTTCTCTTCAAGTTTCATTCGACACAGATCATACTCTGTAATTAGTATATTGATTCTATTTTCTTTGATTCTGAATGTACCTTTGTGAGCGATTTCAAGTGCATCCCACATGTCTTTAGCTGTCGCCAGTGTGCAAATTCAGAAATACTCCTTCTGACTGAGGGCACTCTGTACCATTAAAATAGCTTTGCTATTTAATGTTACTAACCGTTTGTCGTTGTCATCATATTCCTCTAGGATTTTCTTTAAGACTCTATCTTCTACTTTCTTCATTGAAACATAGTCATATTCTTGTATTACATTCCATAAATAGTATTTGTTCACCATTACGAATACTCTGAATTTAGCTTTCCAGAACAAAAAATGGTCTCCGATAAAACCAAGAGGTCTAGTGATGGAAGCTTCATCAAGAAGAATGTTCTCGCCCATTATTATCATTAAATAGATCCTTCTCAAGCTGTTAAGCTCTTCGGAAAAGACCTTACTCTAATACCAAATGAAAGAGGCAAGTTTCACCAAAGAAGGGTGTGAATTGGGTGATATGATAGATTTTTCGCATGTTAGGTGTTATGGAAATAAATGAAGAGAGAGTAGAGATAAGAGAACTTGCACACAGAGAGTTACACTGGTTCGGCCCAACCCTAGGCCTACCTCCAATCCACAGAGATTAACACCTCTAAGATTTTTACTAATCTTTCAAGATTCAGTGGGCTCTCAGAACATTGCAAGACAACAATTGTCCTAGCAAGGACTATGAGTAGAATACTCTAACACCTGGAATATTCTCTCCCCCTTATGGCAAGCCTTACTTGCATAACAATCCCTATGACCTTTCTAACCTTCTTATGTATACAAGTATTATGAGCAGCAACGTTCTCTCCTACTTATACTTTGTAAGTCTTACGAGCAGACGGTCTTACTAGGAATTTTCTCAACTACTTCCCCCATAAGGAAATCTACCATCTCAAGGTCCCTTTACCTTGAAATCAAAAGAAAATATAATTTAAAAGTATATACACACTCTCTCACAGAGTGGATATGATAACCACTAAAGTACAATATGATTATAGAGATGAATATAAAAACAGAGACTCTTGTAAGCTTTTTGATGTATGCTCTCGTGATATGTTCTCTTCATCGTCTATCTCTGATGCTCTATATTTATAGTAAGTCTGAAATAGCTGTTGAGTAATGTGCCATTGAGGAGTGGGATGTTCCATTATGAAACTGAACATCATGTTGTGGAGCGAGATATAGGCGTTTGTATTTTTAAACATTAGTTCATGGTGGGTTAACAGCATGTGATGATAGTTGTCCGACAGTCGGTGTATAATAATAATGTTCACCATAATTGACCTTCTTATTTGAAACTATAATCAAACGTTCATTTACCTATTTCATACTTGAAATATATATTAGACAACATTTAAGAATAACAGCAAGTGAAAACATAATGAATAAATATCATTTAACCATATTCGGATTGTTTGTTGTGACTCTATATTGCATTAGCTTTTAAGCCATATGAACTTGAGTGCTTCCTTCTCACTTAAGTGCTCTAGGAATTCACACTCGAGTGTCATTTTCTCACTCAAGTGCTCTTTGATTTTTGCATGGCTATACAGAGTTATCTTGATCATACTTTCAAGTGCTTGAGTTTACTTTCAAGTATTGGGTGGTCACACTCGAGTTCTTGGGTCTCACTCGAGTGCACTTGATTGTTGTCCTATTTTCAAGTTGTCTCTGTCAAGCAATTGCAAGAGTAAGCTTTACACTTACAAGAGTGTTCATGCCTCACTTGAGTGCACTATCTCACACTTGAGTGCTCAACTTGTTCAGCACCTCTTCACTTAGTTCCTACAAAAAGTGTAAAGTTTGCATTGGAAGTGCAAGTCAACACTCGAGTGTACTATCACATGTCAGTTTGATGAAGTTTTCTAGTTCTGCTTTAGCATGCAAAAGACAACATAAGGATTCAATATAGAGAACATGATGTACTTTTATGTCGTTTCCGGTTGTTTTGGCCCGAAATCAATATAGACAACATGATACACTTTTGTTTCATGAATAACAGAGGAGATAAGTGGTAAATAACCAAATAAGAATAAATTTTATATATTAGTTTACCCTTCATCATAATAAATTCCTAATTTTGACTAAAATTGTTTTGAAGAATTCAAGAGTTTTCTTTTTCCCTTAATTTTATTTTTCCTTTTTACAAAGTGTTATTTTTTTGAATATTTTTATCATATTAGGACAAAAGCTCAAGTAATTTTGTTAGTATAGACATAAAAAGAAAACTTGATTGAAGATTTGATGAATTCTTTTAATAACTATATACTTTGCCAAATACGTTTTTAAATGCTTCTTGCAAAAAAATGTGTTTAAAAATTTTAAATTTAAATAATTTATATAATCTCTTAGACAACATTATTTATACTATATGATAAATAAAAATATACGTCTTAAATATGTTTTTATCCATTTGCATGAAACCTAAATAAAAATCTTCAATAAATGTGATAAAATTTATACCATATTATAAATTTTAAAAATATATGTATTTAAATTATTTTTAGTTATATAACAAATTTTTTTCTACTAATGTAGATGTTTAAATAATTCTTATATTAAATAGGGGTATTTCAGTCAAAATCAAAGTTTTAAAGTCCAACTTAATAGTTAACTAATAGTTGGGTGGATGAAAATAATATTTTAAATATATAAGAGAGGTTAGTGTAATATATAATTTTATTTTAATTTTTAAAGGAGGTTTATGTATGTTTTCAAAATAGAATGGATTATTCTGTAATTTAGGTAAAACATAAAGAAATTAGTGAATTTTACTCATTTTTTATTTTAAGAAGTGAACATTCAACTTTACTTGAAGGGATCAAAATCCTGCCAACCAACTCAACTATTATTTATGGAGTTTGTTAGAATCGACTAACACCTAAGTGGATAAATTAGGTGTAAAATAAAAACTTAGGAACTTTGTAAATCTTTTGGCATCTTAGTAAAAATAATAATTATGAAGATAATGAGCCACAAAATCACAGTCAATTAAACAAATCAGGTATGCTAAAAAAATAAGAGATAAGAGAAGAGAATATGCAAATTGTGATTTATACTGGTTCAGTCCAATCTTTAATGACTTACATCCAATCCCCACGTTCCACCTGAGAATTTCAATCCACAATTTTCTTGTTTAATCTGAGCACAAAAGAAGCCTCAACAATCTTTCAAGTTTCACAAGTACTTGAAAACCTTAACAACCTCAAGCTTAATCTCTATACTTAAGTATCACTCCTCGTTACAACTTATAAGGTTATAATATGTTTCCCACTCAAGATCCCCTAATCTTGAGTAACTCTCACAAAGATAGAATGATTACAATGAAAGCAAAACTTTTTTCTCTTAGAATTAGATAATGTTCAACACTAAAGTATGTGGAGTATGAATACAGAGCATTGTTTGGTTGAGATTCAAAGTTTTAACATATTGACGTTGTAGGCATAGGCTCTCTCTTCTTCAGTTTTGAATGATCTTCTATTTATAATTGATGAAGAGTAGTTGACCGTTGGACACATTCTTCCCATTGAGCTGTTCTTCTTCTCATTGAGAATATGACTGTTAAAAGTTTTATGACAAAAAGTGCTTTTCACCGTTGAGCTCTAATCAGTATTTAATCACCTATAATTTTCATATAAACTTGATTAGAAATGACATAATCAAAGTTTATGTGATTTTCAAAGAAAATCATGAAATTCGAGATGGTGATTAAAAACTGGGCAGAACATCACTCTTTGGGATCACCTGGTGATATGGTAGTGATCATCACTTGAGTGATCACTGCAGTGATCTCAATGTATCACTTTCACATAACTGGAGTGACCTTTGCTAGTGATAAACTCATTTTGAATTCAAAGTTACCAAATGACATATCATCATAAAGCTATTGAAGTCTACATTCCAATGAAAAAAGAATCAACTCGAAATTCATTATATTTGAAAGTTATGATCAAACTCATAGCAGCTGGTCTAGAGCAATGGCTTTATACTATTGAAAATTGTGCCCAAGGACTAATCATTGTACTTTGAATATTATTATTCAATCAATTTCTCCATTTTGTAATTATATTATTTGCATGCTCACTGTGATAACTATCCTTGGATAAATCATAATGATTGTCCTAAATGTCCATAGTCAGTCATCTATGTGGGAGCAAAGATGAAATAAGACCAGTATGACTTTAAAGAGGTATGAAGATACGAATCAAAGTCCTAGGCACTCGTAAGAGTACAAGGTGCTGAACCGCCTTGCTATAAGACAGATGCATGGATCAAGTCATAAGATTATCTCATGTGTAACCACGTTACTATACCCTTTGACCTGAGATCATCATGGATTCTTACATGAGAGTCACTCAGCTTTGACCTAGTCAAAAGTCATCTTTGATCAGGTGATGATAAAGGCTATTTCAGGCTTGGTGGTTTTCATGCAAAAGAATGTAAATTGTCAAGATAGAATTTGTCCCTCACATTAGTAGAGAGATATTACTGGGCTCCTCAATGAATGAGTCTGAGAAATATATAGCCATACTATGATAGAAAGAAATTTCTATTTCTATAGTCAAACTACTCAGGGATTGAGAAATTAATAGTCAGGAATAGAAGGATGACATTCTCCATGCCTCATCCTTGACCGAAATATCGTGTGACAAAAGGGACGTAATATGGTTTAATGACAGGTTGCATCAGTTTATCAATCCTCATATGAATTGGGTAGTCGTACTGCCTTGCTAGAGGCAGCTTACAACTTGTGGGTTAGTATAATAATTGGCCCACTGCTAACTTCATATGGGCCTATAGGGTTGCACACAAAAATAGCCCAACACAAGCTATAATGTCCAGATTCATTGAATCTAAGCTATGTCTAGATTTAATGAATGTAATGGTTAATCTATGGTGAATGAATACATATATATATATATATATATATTCAAAAAGAAAATTAATAATATTATATATATATATATATATATATGTATTTTCGAAATACACACACACACACACACATATTATATGATAATATTATTATATTGTGTTAGTTTTAAATTTAGTTTTATCTAAAAAATTTAATTTAATAACTAACACGACAAAGATATAATATCTCGGATTTAATTTATAAAGATAAATTAAATTTATTTACATAAGCTCTTTATTCAGATTAAATAAATAGGTTAAATTAAAACCGTTGGACAGATTTAATTAAACCATATTTATTTAATTTTCTTATCAAAAGACAATTAAGTATTAATTGATATAATATGGATTTTGAAATTAATTAAGATTAATTTTAAAATCCAATATCCATCATAAAATAGAAAGCCATGACTAATTATTTAAAAGGATGAGCTAAGATTTTCTATGGGTGATGAAAAAAGCAAGACAGAGAGAGCCGTGAGAAAAGAAAACTCTAGAGAAAGACGCTGGTGGCGCTAACACACTGTTTGTGTTGGATTCCTATTTGTGTGGATACCGGTAGAGGGAGCTGATCCAAGTTGTTAGCTCTTTGAGATCGAAAAAAAGACTAAACACATAAGAAATGTATGCTTCTTTACTAAATTCGTTGACAAATCCGCAGTAGGGATTAGAAAAATTTTGAATTTTAATTTTCCGTTGTGCCTACCAATCCCAACATATGCGACTATGTACTTTTGAAATTCATATCTATTTCAACTAACCTTCATTGAGCATGATCATGATTTGTTGAAACTCCTTTTGAGTCTAGCTTTATATACAATAAGTTTCAGCCCAAAACTTATTGTCTTCTGAAAGTTATGATTCAAAGATTGACTGTTGTTCTGGAACAATGTGAGAACATTGACCGTTAACTTACGAGATCCATATCTCTTTCATCTGAGACTCTTTGAGCTTGATCTTGGCTTTTGTGAATATGATTTTGAGTGTTGTTTCATATGCAACAAGTTTCACCTTAATCGGAGTTGTGGTATGGGAAATATGGCCAAATTGTTGAACCTAGTCTGGAATAATGTGAGAAATTCTAGAGTCAACTTCCGAAATTTATATCTTTTCCATTTGAAACCCTTTGAGATTAATCTTGGTGTTGTGGAACTTCCTTTGATGTCTAGTTTCATATGAAACGAGCTTTACTTCAATCGGATGTGTAGTTTGTGAGATACATCCAAAATACTGAACTCTATCATGTTGAACAAAAACACAGCGCAACAAAGTGGTCATCAATCTAGTAGTCACCAGAGTGGTCATCATTCTAATAGTTACTCGACTGATCATTTCTAGAGGTGCTACTCGACTGATCACTCAAATGAAGTTGATATAAATTTCATGAGTCATTCTAAGCTCAAATTGATCATAAAGACTTCCAATATCAAATATGTGGACTTGATTATTGATATTCTCTTTATATCTTGCAAGTTCTCCTTTCTTCAATATCTTCTCCTTCTTCTTGATTAATTTCCATAATCTTCAATCTCTTTCTTCTTTTTCCTTTTAGTTATTCTTCATAATCCAATTAGATAGCTTCTTTCTTCAATGTCTTCTTATTCTTTCTCTTGATCATTCTTCATAGCCTAACTTGATATCTTCTTTCTTTATTAGCTTATAAGTTCTTCTTTCTTCCTTTTAATCATTCTTCATAATCACTACTACAAAAAAGAAAAGATGTGGCGCTTATAATTGTATTAGCTGTGGCGCTAGAGAAGTGCCACATATATGGATACCACTAAAAAAAGTTATGGCGCTTGGAAGCACCACAACATTTTATTTTATTTTATTTTTAAAAAATACCCTCTTGTGGCGCTTTTTGGAGGAAATGCCATAAGAGGGCATCCCTTCCTGTGGCCTTCCTTAAGGAAGCGCCACAGGAAGGTCAGACCTATTTTTTTTTTTACATTCTTCTTGTGGCCCTTGTTTAAGGAAGTGCCACAAGAACTTTTTTTTTTGCCGTATTTTTTGTTCACATCTCCCATAATTGCAATATTGCACTGCATGGTTTAAACATTTTCTATATATATCCATAGCAAAATGAAGAAAAGCAAACAACAACAATGAGAGATAACTTTAAAATGATATAAATAGATGATTAATTAACTAAAGTACTACTAAAAATAGTTATACAATATGTTGTGAATGAAATACAACAAGTTCAACTTGAATACATGACACAACAATTGGCAAGAAACAATACAATAAAGACCAGCTGGTGAATTAAATAGTATAGCTACTCAGAGATTTGCCTCAACACATATTCACACCATTCCTCGATCACTTCATTAAGTTGATGGTCAGTCAAAGTATCACAACATTGATATTCATAATACTACATATATATACAATCAACCACAAATTAAAACGAATTAAAATCAATAAAACATAATTATCAGGCACTAATTAAATGTAATTAAAACACAATATAAAGTGCAACTAAATGACTTACTTTTTTAGGAATAAATGACTAATCATACGTAATTACATCCTTCATAAATTTTATGATGTAATACCCACAATCATTGTCATTAGGTTGGAAAGGGCACTGCAAAAATATAATACAATATTTAACTCTATTTATGAATAAAAATTGTTTACTAACAAAGTTTGAGTAAATTCATATATCAATACTAGTATCTTCCTCCAAGGATAGCTAAGGTGAGGGTCAGCAGCTTTAAAATAGCTTAAGGATACAGAGGACTAAAACGCAATCAATGCACTAACAAAACAAATAGAAACTGATTACTTTTGGCTATTCAATCACATTTGCAAATATTTACATATACGCACATACGCTTACCTATTGAACAATAGTAACATATCATAATGGTTTTGTGGAAGACCATTTTTTAGACAATCCACATAGTAAATACGAGGGCCTAAAGGTTCCGCTGGATTGATAACTATCAATATCCAATTGCGCCTAAAATATTTCAAAAAATTTGTTTTAACAATCATGTTATGATAAAAGTTAAACAATAAAACAAAAATTGTACCACTAATAACTTACCTCATATTGTATGGCAATAAAAATAGCATAGTTGGTGTCGCTTTCTTTCTAAAGTAATCTTTTAAATCATTAAATTGTGCATTTATATCTACTTTATCCCTATGGTGGCCAACGAGATAAGGGTTGACAAATACAAATTGGACCCTGTTTGTATCCATTAAGATGTCATGATACAAATAACTGGTATAAAACAAACAGTGTCATGAAAAACAAAAGAAATGGAACAAGAAATATTAATAACAGTGACAAACGATGATGGTCAAGTACCTTATCCAGATGTTAATAGCTGAAGCACTAACCCAATCACAAGTACTCATGATCATTTTTTTTCCATTGAGGAGCATCTGCAGGGTGCCTAAGCTTCGTGTCTTTAATCCTTTCATCTGCATGCCATGTCAACAGTTTAGCAATCTCTGCATTACTGTACAGTCGCTTGAATCTCGGAATAATGGGAAAATACTGTAAGACCTTCAAATGACATTTTCCTTTCTTCTTCCTATATCAAGATGGGTTGCATTTAAGGCACTTCTCCAACGTTGTATACTCGTTAGGATATGCATGTACCTTCTTATATCCCATACCAGTTATAGAGCAAAGAATTAGCTTTGCCTCCTATGTCTTGGTAGGAAGTACATTTTCTTCTGGAAGCATATCTTACAACAGTTCAAGCAGTGCGGTGAAACCCGAATCACTCAATCCGTAGCGAGCTTTAAAGTTGTACAACTTCAACACTGCAAGCAATCTTGTGTATTTAGTACTACCGGCATATAATGGTTTCTCTGCATCACCTTTCAATTCTCAAATTCGTTAGGGCAGTTATGAAGCACCCCCTTCAACCACATTTAGCATTTCTTCAAGACTATCATCTTCATCAAACATGCTTTGATCAAATTCATTCAAAGCATCACTCATGGTATGCACCCGATCACTACATGCATTGTTCGTCTCACCATGCCTTGTCCATCGTATATATGTTTGATCAATACCGTAACACACTAAATGATTTAGCAAATCAAGTGGACTAATCCCCTTTCCAAAACAACAAGATAAGCAAGGACATAAGATTTTGTCAGGATCTTTTATGTGCTCGATTGCAAATGTAATAAACTCTTTCACCCCATCTATATATTCCTTTGAACACCAATTAGATGACATCCATTTACGATCCATCTATACCTTCAATCTATTTTTAAAAAAAGTACGTGGTTAGTTGTATAACTATTTTACTAATCACTTGTATATTTTCTTACCAATTTTAAACTAAAACTGAAGCTTTCTAAATCTTAAATTAAACCCTGTGTTTTAAGTGACAAATAATACAGCTCATAAGGAAAGAAATAATATTTCCCAACACATAGGAAAGCAAGCTTTCACTTGTGTCATTTCCGTCTAAACTGTATTACATATATATATATATATAACATTTATTTTTTTCACATTTAAATTTCAATTTTAATAGTATTTTTTAAATTATATCAAATTCAATTAATTTTTATTATTTTACTATAAATTATTCTAATCAACACTTTATAATTTATTTTCATTTTTAAGAATAACAAATCACGATAAAACTTTTAAAATTCAACAATCAATCTTTGTGAACTTATAATTATACCACTATACCTTATCAGCATTTATATATCATAGAGTACATTATATTCTTCAGCACACAATGCCAAGTCATAATAGTAACATGTAACAACAAATTATCGAATAAAAAAAACCCAAAAGCTTAAAAAAGTGCAAGCTATATCAGAGTACAAGAATTTAATTGATATGTGAACACATGCAGTACATCAGCAACTAAGTAAATTAAAGGATTAATAAAAAACGCAAACTAGTTGCCAAAAAAATAAAACAAAGCATGCATGATATATATCATATAAAAGAACTTGAAAAAAATAAAAGTTAAAAAAGCATAGATCTAATCATTTATATGATGGGTGAAATGAGAGAAAATTAAAGCATCCCGTTATTTATTTACAAACTGATACATAGTGCATTTGAAGACTTTTTTATTTGGTTTACCTGTAGCAACTCTCTCAAGCCTAGCCTTTTAGTCGTTTGATATGAGCCAATAGAGTAAGGAGGATCAAAAGAAAAGCCACCCCTCCAACAATTACACCAATAATCACCCCCTTATTGCTTGAACCACCTGCAAGATAGGAAAATAGAGAACTCGTTTTCAACAAAAAAAAAGTCATTTTAAATATCATGCTCGTCCTGTAACATTGTGATGACAATATCAATATTACTAATTAATGCTTCACTCATTTTCTATGAAACAGATGAATATTTACAGGATATCTATAGACACTTACAAATCAAGTAATTGACCAATGCAGGGAGTAGGGGACCACGTTGATGACGCTAGCTTGAGTGAGGAGGATGAGGAAATGTGAGTTATGGAATGGAGTGGGGACAATTGGAGTGGGGTCAAAAGAGGAAGAGAGATAGAGAGTAGGAAGAAAAGGAAACAACTAAGGATAGGAGTAGGGACGGACGACAGGGAACAAAAAGGGAAAAAGGAACCCAGAAAATTAGATGAAGAAGACGTGTGTGTGTGTGTGTGTGTGTGTGTGTGTGTGTGTGTTTGTTGTGCAAAAATGGTAAAGGAGGGGGGACCGTCAACATGCACAAGATAATGGAAGGAGGGAGGGAAATTGAAATGATGATGATGATATTAGTAAATTTAGATAGAGGGAATGAAATTTGATCGACAGGAAGTGGATTCTCTATCTACTTTCAGCCAATAGGCAAGCGCCACACGTGTGCACAGACTAGTTGTGGCACATAGTGGTCCAGCGTGGCTGACGTGAAGCAAGCGAGTGATGGAATTATTTGCAGGTGACTTCCAGAAGGATTGAAAGTAAATGGACTGTGAAAACAGAATCACTCGAGTGATATTTAAATCACTTGCAAATAACAGTGATCTAATAACATAGATCACTCGAGTGATTAAAAGGATCACTTGAGGGATACACTACAAAAAAACACCTGATTTCTGACAAAATTTGCCACAGAAAATTTTTCATGGCAAATTTCAATAAAAATTCAATCGGAAATTTTTCCAACGGAATTTTCTGTCACAAATTTAGCCACGGAATTTTATGTGGCAACTTCCGACAGAAATTCCGTTAGAAATTTTTCAACTCCAAATTGCAATGGAATTTCTGACGAAAATTCCGTCAGAACTTTTCTGACGGCAAATTCTGATGGAAATTCCTTTCCGACGGAAATTTCCGTGGCAAATTCTGTCAGAAAAAGTTAAATATGTTTAAATTTTTTTAAAAAATAATATTTATAAAATTAAAATATTAATTATTAAATAATTCTATTTAACCTTAATTATTAAAATTATATTATTATTATATTAGTTATTATTTTATTTTATTTAAAAATAATATATAAGTTATTAATATTATATTTATAATTTTATATTAAAAATAATATGTATAATAATAAATTATTATTTATTAAAAAATTTTAAATAAATTTTTTTTGATTAAATATATAAATATTTTTTATGTTTTTATTAAATTTTTCATTATTTTTAATAATATTATATTTAATTAATAATCAATTATATGTATATAACTAATTAATTATGTGTATATATATATATGATAATATTATATATATAATAATATGTAATAATATGATACAGGTTCATTTCGGCGTAACTAGCAAAGACTCGCACGCGAAGGTGTCGGCAGCTTGAGGTCGCGAGTTTGAAAGAGAGGAGAGGCATTTTCAGGAATTATGAGATGATGTCATGTGGCGGCCAGGGGAGAGGGGCACGCGGTGGCCAGGAGAGAGGGACACGTGGCACACTGAGAGCAAGCACGTGGCATTTGGAAATTTAAAAAATTTGGAATTTTTTTTAAATTACGACGAAAAAGAATTTCTGCCAAAAATTTCCGACGGAATTGAAATTGCATTGCAAATTTTTTTGTCAAGCACTTAATAGCGACCGAACGGATTCCATCGAAAATTCTGTAAAAAAATGTGGTCCTTTAGAAATTCTGGCAAAAACGTTGATTCTATGGCAAATTCTGTCACAAATTCCATCAGAAATTCAATATTTTTTATAGTAATATGTGATCCAAAGGCAGATCACTCAAGTGATATGATGTCAAAAGCCAGATCACTTGATCACTTGAGTGATATGGAACATCACTCGAGTGATGCCAATTCTTTGAGAGTCACTCACAGAAGAACTTGGAGTGATATGATTTTTTTTGAAGATCACTCGAGTGATTATAAAAATCACTTGAGTGATCCATGATCACTTGCAAGAATCTTGCAAGCGACCTGGAAGTGCTAATGGAATCTAAGGGAAATCACTCGAGTGATATCACTTTTCAGCAAGGCACTCGATAGTGATCTATCAAAAATTTCAATATGTCACAAGATCACTCGAGTGATGTTTCTAAGCACTCAAGAGATACTAAGTTTTCAGAATCATCACTACCAAGCCCCTTGATATGGCTAACAGCACAAGATCACCAAGAACACTTAAGTGACAGGGATGAACACTCTTGAAGTGATTATCAGTCTTACTTGAGTGAAGTTATCATAAACAAACAATTATTGTCTCGAAAATCTTAATTCACATACTTCACATCTTGATTTATTCCTGGACTTTTATATCATTCTTGAATATTGCTAATATCATTTCTAAGTACATTTCAAGTGCTTTGAACATTGGATTAACTTCAAACATTCAAAAAGCAAAATTCTGATAGAAACATTAAATGCGTAGCAAAGAAAACCGAAGGAAACACTCTCTTTCATCAACTACTACAATTACTCTCTAACGAACAAATTTGAAAGCTCACAATGGTCATTAAAGACATTCCACCTATAAATATAGAAACATTCAAGACAGAGCAACTAACGAACGACGAAATTAATTCTGTTCATTAAGTGCTCTGTTTTTCTTTTTGTCTGTTATTCTCTAAAATTCTTATTGTTCTTCGATATTCATCTATCTACTCTTTGAGAGAGACTTTAATAATTTCATTCACTACTTGTGTAAAGAGAATCTCAAGGTAGTGGAACCTTAAGTGGGTATCAGATTATAAAGTGTAAGGGAGAGTAAGTGTCTTGTTGAGAAATTTACTTATACTATGGTGCCAAGAACCCATCGAATCTTGGAAGTTTAGTGGAAATCTCAGAGGCGCTATAAGGACTGAACGTATGTCAAGAAGTTGAGACCAAACCAGTATAAACCCCAGTGTACAATTCGATAATATTTCTCCAACTCTCATATGTTAATTAAGTGTTTTGATTATTATATTTAAAATTTTTATATCACCTAATTCACCCCCCTCTTGAATGAAACTGTTGACACTAACAACTGCCGCCACCTCTCCTTAGTTCCATCATCTCTTCATGATTGCTACTTATTGACCGCTATGTTTCAGTCGAATTCACACAAGCCCTAGGGCTGAAATTTTAGGGGGCTAACAGAGACTTAAACAGGGTTAAAGGGCTTATATGTAAAAAAAAATAAGCGGCGGGATTTCATTGGCTAACTTGACCTAATGGATCTAAGCAATCTAAGTTTGGTCTTTCATTTTGAAATAATAGTATAATTTTAATGCCATAAAAATTATTTTTAAATTTAAGAATTTTTTGTAAACAGAAATTGAGGGTCACTTGTGCACATATTTGTATAGTGAAACTCCATAAAATTTCTCTAAATTTTATAACTTGTACAAATAAATCTTGTGATAAGGAAAAAATTATAGCTTAAGACTCCGCAAGTGTATAAACCGTATCAAGTAATAAAGTGATGAGTAAAGTATCGTTTCCATGAGGATTTGGTACCAACAATGCAGTTGAAGAATTATTTTACATTTCACTTAAGTTGAATCAACACAATTTGATCCAAGATTGGAATAAAAGCTAACAAAAAAAAAATCTAATCTAAGGCTAAGGATAAAGATAAGGGTAATTCTAAATTTTAAGTGATGACTTGGATTACTGTAGCCTTGATTACTTCATAGTGTTTAATTTCTCCCCTTAATTGCATTTAAAGTTATATTTGTTAGTCTAGGACTCTTATGTACCTAAGAGTGTCTTTCAATCCATTTAAAGACATTCCAATTATATTAACCCCCAATTCCTTAAGCGATTAATATTTAATTAGATTAATTTAAGTGCAACCTAATAAGACTATATAGGGCTAATATGTATATGTCTATTCTACAAACAAATTAAGTCTAAAAACTTAATCCCCTACGATTCAATTAAAGGTTTATTATGAATTTTCTCTGTCTAGGCTCCTTTAGAATACCAAATAGAGTTCCAATCAAATTTCTCATCTTTCAGAATAAGTAATCTTACAATTGGATTAATAGACATAACATTATAGCAATTAAAAAGAAGAAATCATCATCCACTAATCTATAATCAAACTAAATAATCCAAAACGAAAGTTTAGCTATATAAATTGAACATTCTCATGACCAAAATAATAGCTAATCAAAGACAAAAGGAAGAAGAGAAAGAAAATGAGAAACAAAAACTCAAAACTGAATGTTTATCCGTGCTATAGATCTTCTGCACCTTCAAATTTTAATGTCCCTCCATCAAGTTATGAGCTCTTGTTTTGCCATCACTAACCAAAAAAATAGAACACGTCATCTTCTATCTACGCCTCGCATATATATATAGGCATATATTGCCTTCTCCCAAAACTTCCAAAAACAGTGACGTTCTTATCAATGAAAAAAAGGAAATAATAATGGTAATAATTTTGAATCTTTTTTATTTTCTTATTTGAGAAAACTTCCTATTCTTATTTATTATTGCTTCTTTCCTAAGTTTAAAAACTTTTTTAATTGAAATCTCATAAATTATGCACCCAATTTGATATCTCACAAAATCTCAAAAAAAAAATTCATTTAATTTAGTATGGGTTAAGGTGCTAAAATAACCTTCAATTTTCATCAAAAGTGCAATAGTAGCCATAAACTATTTTTTGGAGCAAAACTAACTATAATTTTTTGGTAAAACCATTAAACCCAACTAACTTCTAACTATTACAATGAAGAAAATTAATCTTTTGGCCCTTAAAGTTTTGACTTACTTATAACTTCATTTATCATTCAAAAGTTAGTAAATTTCATTTTCCATTATGGCTTTTTCTTGCATACTTGGGGGTTTTATCAAAGTTAAAAGCATATAATTGGCTTCAACTTGTTCTCTAATATGAGTTGTTCACTGCCCTCTATTTCTTCAAAAGGATCTATCATGGACACTATGAATGCCCAGTGAGGATTTTGGAAAGTAAAGGTGAAGGGTGATGCGAGTTGGTGGGAACGGGAATGTTGTTTTTTTTTAATTTATGTAAAATCCACATAAGTAATTTTTAACAGTGTTTTAACATTTTTTTTGCTATATAGGATGACTCAAAAAAATTAGGGACAGAGTTGCAAGCGAGTGAAAAGTTTAGGAATAGCGCTCGAAAGAAGATGGGATTAGAAAAAGTCAAAGCACACCCACTTGACAACATATCAGACACATAATCTCTCTTTTCAATAATAAATGGAACTATAGATCCTTTACATAATGCTCATAATTTTGAAGCCCTTGAATATAAGAAAATCGATCTCACCCTATGCTTGAAAGAAGCTTTAGAAGGATATGTCATAGATGTTGGAAATTGTGCCCAAAGGGCCAATTATTGTACTTTGAACATTATTAATTTAATGAAATTTCTCCATTCTGTTATCATATTTTTTACATGTTAACTATGATAATTGTATCCTTGGATAATTCATAAATATTGTCCTAAAATGTCCCTGGTCGGTCATCTATGCGGGAGCAGAGATGAAACAAGATCAGTATGACTTTGATAAGATATGGAGATACGATTCAAAGTCTTAGGCACTTGTAAGAGTACAAGGTGTTGGACCGACGCACTATGAGAAAGCTATATGGATCAAGTCATAAGATTTTCTCATGTATAACCACGTCACAATGCCCTTTGACCTGAGGTCATCATGGATTCCTACATGAGAGTTGCTAAGCTTTGAACTAGTCAAAAGTCACCTTTGATCAGGTGATGATAAAGGCTACAATCAGGCTTTATGGTTTTTCATGCAGAGGAATATGAATGATCAAGATGGAATTTGTCCCTCACATTAGTAGAGAGATATTATTGGGCCCCTCGATGAGTAAGTCTGAGAAATGTATGGACATATTACAATGAAAAGGAGTTTCCATTTCTATTGTTAGACTACTCAGGAATCGAGAAAGTAATAGTCAGGAATAAGAGAATGACATTATCCATGCCTCATCCTTGACCGATATATCGTGTGAAAAAAGAGACATGACATGGTTGTATGACAGGTTGCATCGTGTTAACGATCCTCATATGAATTGGGTAGTCGTGATGTCTTGCTAGAGGCCGCTTGCGACTTGTGGGTTAGTACAGTTATTAGCCCACTGCCAACTTCATATGGGCCTACAGGGTCGCACACAAGAATGACCCAACACGAGATAATGTTTAATTAGGGTGGACGAATTTTTATATATATATATATATATATATATATATATATATATATATATATATATATATATATATATATATATATATATATATATATATGTATATATGTAATATAAAAATTCGTTAATAATATTATATAGATATGTATTTTCGAAATACATATTATATATATATATATGTATATATATTATATGATATTATTATATTGTGTTAGGTTTAAATTTAATTTATTAAGATAAATTAAATCTAATAACTAACATGATAGAGATATGATATCTCAAATTTAATTTATGAAGATAACTTAAATCTAATGGCTCTTTATTTGGATTAAATAAATAGGTTAAATTAAAACTGTTGGACATATTTAATTTAAACTGAATTTATTTAATTAGCTCATCAAGACAATTAATTTTTAATTAATGATGATTAATTTTGAAATTTGAAAAAATAGCCCTCATAAGTTATAAACTTGATAGAGCAAATATATTGAGATACACATGAGAATTGAGAGTTGCAAGTGAAACCATAGGAGACATTAGAGGCGCTAGCATGCAGTCTCAATTGGAGAGCATTCGTGTGGATACCGGTAGAGGGAGCGGACCTGACGTGTTGGCTCCTAGAGATCGTGAAAACCTTGATCATAAAAAGGTATGAATCCTTCCAACTCGATTTAAACGCCGTTGATAGATTCTCGATTACGATCGGTGAAAATTTTTAAAATTCTTCCATTGTGCCTGCTGATCCTAACAATAGACACCGCGGGTGCCCAGCGAGGTTTCATAAAAACAAAGTTGGATGGGCATGTGAGTTGGTGGTGATGAGAACGTTGTTTTTTATTTTTAAATTTATGTAAAATCCACCTAAACAATTTTTAATAATATTTTAACACTTTTTTGCCACATAGGATAACTCGAAACATCAAAAATTGAGTTACAAAAGAGTCAAAAGTTCAGGGACTGAGTTAGAAGTGAATCAAAACTTTAAAGCCCAAAAGATGAATATTTCCCATTGGAATAGATGGAAGTTGGTTGAATTTAACAATTTTGTCCTAATTTTAAAAGTTTATGGTTACTTTTACACTTTTAATAAAAGCTTAAGGTTATTTTAAAACACCTTAACCCTTTTAGCATTGATGACTTCATAAATATATCAAAATATATCTTAAATTGTATTCATTAAAAATGTGAAGTCATCATCGTGCATTCAAGTTTGTGTAGATATTTCACAATCATCAATGTTATACCTTAAACTTTATTTTTTGAGACTCACAAACTTTGAGTTATATACATATTAATGAAAAAAAAAAAAGAGTTATGTACGTATTAACCCCTTAAATTTTAAACAATATGCAAATAGGAAATGAACAAAATTAATAATACAAGAATTATCTACATAATTAAATATAAGAATTTAGGGAGTCTATTTCAAACTTTCAAAGATGAGGGAGGTTTTACTTTTTGCCGTCGAAAGGGAAGTTATCCACACCTAACACTCCTTATTCTAAATGTAGAACTTAATTTGGGATAAATTTCAATCTTAAATGTAACATCTTTTTAATTTTATCTCATAAATTTATGATTTTTCTGCAAACTAATTTGCCTAGATGATAAACTAATATATAATCTCTTGTTTTCGGAAATATTTCAAAAATATTATGTCACATATGTCATAATTAAATAATTTATTTTACTCATTTTCTCTAATTAGATAAATAGTTATTGCATTAACGAATTTAAAACTTTGAGAAGCCTTATATTTTTTATTTTTTAAAAAACGGAAAATTTCCTTCAACCCATAAGGATGTAACATAATTTCAGTTAACCCCTAAAATTTTTTGAAACTTCACTGCACCCCATAAGTCAAAATGAAATTAAATTTTGTGAGTAAAAAGACAATAATGCCCTTTTTTTATATTTTTTTTAGAAGAACATTTATAAGATAAATAAAGACATTTGCAAGACAAATAAAAATATTTATAAGATAAATAAGGAAATTCAAAAGAATCTAGGGAGTTAAAAATATTTTAACCATTTATAAGACAAATATGCAAATTTACAATATAAAAATGGATATTTATAGGATAAATAAATAGATTTAAAAGAACCTAGGAAATTAAAGATATTTTAACTATTTATAAGATAAATATATAAATTTATAAGATAAATAAAATAAGGATACTATTATCTTTTATCCCAAAACTTAAATTTTATTGGGATTTACGGAGCTATGTGACATCGATTGGAGCTCAGTAGAATGATCCCTAAAAAAAAAAAAAAAAACTCGGGAGAATACCATTCCGCTGCTCCTGCCAGCCTTTTCCCCTATATTTTTATTTTTATTTTTTTGCTTACTCGTTAAAATCACAAAGTTTCGCACCTCATGAAGGACAAGTACAGAGACAACTAGATCAGCATTTTGTCAAGTTTATCCACAAGGATAAAGGGATAGCACATAAAAAAAATTATACCATATCATATCTCTGATCTTAATTATAAGATAAAATTATTTTTTTTAAGAGATTAAGACAGTTAAATAAATTACTTAATCATATCATATGATATCTATCCTTAGATTATATATTAATTTATCAATCAAAATAATTAATTTAAAAAAAAATATTCCAAAATAATATAATTAATTTTTTTAATTTCTCTAAAAAAATTAATTTTATCTTATATTTAAGATCACGTACACAAATACCATATAACAACTTGCATTATCCTCTGGGGCATGTGATTGGCCCCACCTTCTAGCTTACGTGTTCGGTTGTCCCACTAGATTCTTACACCTGTTCGCCCACCCAATCATAAAAGTCGCTACATTCACACGTCACGACAAAATTCCACTGAGAAGGTTCACGAACCGGGTCCCACATGTTATCCATATCTACAGCGCGTGATGCCACGGGACATAAGTGTTCGTTTGGAAGAATTTATTTTTTATCAATAAGTGCTTATAATTCGTGATTTACGGTATACGAGATAAATATGTGAGATGAGTTTTTTCTCGACTTACGTAATAAGAGCTTATTTCTCAAATTTAAACTCTTCCAAACATGTCTTAAAACCCTCTCCCATTGCATCTGTACAAAACAACGCGCTTCATTGTAGACTCATAGGCTTCTCATTCTCATATATACCCTCGGAAACCGACAAATTAGCACCTTAAAGAAGAGTATTTTAGTAATCTCATCGCTGAGTTTGCGTCCGGCGTCCCCTTTTAAAACTTGTCGTCGTTTTCGCTGAGAGCACGCGGAATTTGCGCTTCGAAATCGAGGGAGATAGAGAGAAGCTTTCATTTGATTTCTTTGTTCTCAGCCGTAGCGGCCGCCATCTCCAGTGTTGTGCGGGAAAGGAAGCTTGCTGGTGTGAATTTGAAGACTTATTTCGTTTTTGCTTGATTCAGATTCTGTGAATTGAAGCTCCATGGTTCAGTTAATGAGATCGGAGAACAGCTGCCTGAAAAAGGTCAAGTGTGAAGTTGAGGATTCTGGTGATGATGAACTCAACATTCTTCACAAGCGACCTAAATTGGACTCCTCTCACGAGGTTTGATCCTTTTGTGGTTTTTCTTTCTCATTCTGAATCTCCTCTTTTTTGTGCCGCTAGTTCAAGAAGTTGGAAATTTTGAATTTATATAGCTATTTATCTGAATCTGATTCTTCCATAAAAGTGCTGGATAGTTTTGGTTTCCGTGACGGATACGTTTTTGGTTCCTAAATTTTATCCTCACACGGTTCAGTTCCTGAAAGATTTGGTAAAAACAAGTCAAAAATAGGATAAATTATTTATATGTTTCAGGTGAAGAGCGAAAAAAAACTCTTGGATCGTGTATGGACAAAATGTAAATTTAATATGAAATTCTTCTTCCTTGTTGTGTTTATCTTTTCTGAAGTCGGAGAGTTGCCGTTGCTTTCTTTTATAGATATTTTTGAATTTGAATTCTTCAGCTATATTTGGTGTTTGCTTACTATAGTTAATTTATTTATTCGTTTTTTTTTTTTTGGAACAGTGGAGTTGCAATGATGATCCGCCTTCAATCCCGCCTACTTTGTACAATCCCCTTGACGAGCCTAGCCCGTTGGGTTTGCGTCTTAAAAAGAGCCCTTCCCTTCTGGATTTAATTCAGATGAGACTTTCCCAAGAAGATAGTACCAAATTAGCGACAGCCAACAAGAAAGACCACAGGGGTGTTAAAGCTTCTGTCACTGCCGATGGTAAACTCAAGGCCTCGAATTTCCCTGCATCCATTTTGAAAATTGGGACTTGGGAGGTGAGATCATAACTAAAACAAAGAAAATTATTGATATAAAATAGTAATGACGATAGGGATATGGTGATAGGCGGTGGTTTTAATTTTTTTGTCCCAATGGTTTGCAGTATAAGTCAAGATATGAAGGAGATTTGGTGGCAAAGTGTTACTTTGCAAAGCATAAACTTGTATGGGAAGTTCTTGATGGCTGTCTTAAGAATAAGATTGAAGTCCCGTGGTCTGATATCATGGCTCTAAAGGCAAACTACCCTGATGACGGACCAGGAATCCTTGAAGTTGTGGTAAGGGTCCTCTCTTTTTTGATGTATCTATCATTGTTACAGCATTAAGCATCACTAGTAATTATATTAAGTCCATTTTCGTCTTCCCTCCAGCTGGCTAGAAGACCCTTATTTTTTAGGGAGATCAATCCACAACCAAGGAAGCATACCTTGTGGCAGGCGACATCAGACTTCACTGGCGGACAAGCAAGCATGCAGAGGTATGCACTAAGTTCCCTCAATACATAAGTCTTGGTGATGAAGGTACTCGATGAAATATTGAAATTGTTGTGATGTGAAACGGGTTGGGGAAAAGGGAGGAGGGAGGAGAGCATGAAAGAGTGGGGAATCAGACGAACGGAGGGAAGAAAGAGTATTTAAAGGGAAAAGGAATCTTTATTCAATTAATCAACCAATCCAAAGCTGCTTACAATAGAGAACCGTAAGCTCTATTTATGGAGTACTAAAAATAATAAAATAATAATTCAAAATTCAAATCTAGATAAATATCCTTCTTTAATAAGTATAATGAATTACTCTAGATCTCCTAACTAAACCCTAGATTTTCTTATCCCATATCATATCATTTCTCCCCCAGTTGAAAGACTCGGCTCCTGATGAGTTAGTTTTGCACAAATCTCAGAGGGAAGGTGGGTTAATTCTTTAGCATGTTGCTGCTATCTGGAAACCCTTTCAAACAAGTGAGATATTGAAAGAGTAAACCTTGGTAGGAATAACTAGCTGAGTCTTGAAGAGTGTTCGGAAAGCCTTTCCAACAAACAAGGTATTGTTGGAGAGGACCATTCAACAATGGAGTAACCTAAGGCAGTGCAGTGTGCTGAGGAGGTGAGGTTTAGAGCTGGGACCGACCCGTGGCCCGCACTTCTACGGGTTGGCATTTTGCCAATCCTAACCCGCAGTCTACGGGTTGGCATTGTGGGCCAGCGTTTTTTTGAAAAAAAAACATCCCTTTTTTTTAAATAGGGTAAAAAATACGAGACACATATATATGAGTTATTAAATTTACCTTCCTAGCATCAATCATTCCTCTTATAAAAATTTAAAGACATAATTCACAATTTGAGAGATAAAGTAATCAAATTTGCCAAAGTTTATAAACAAAATATAAACTCATCCTCAAATAACCAAAATATAATAATTTTGTTAAGAGGATAAGATTTTTTTCCTTTGGATTGGAAGGTACCAAGATAGGAGTAGATAACTTATAAATTTTGTGAAATTATTATATGTAAAAAAAAAAAATTTTGCAGGCCAACCCGCCAACCCGTGGGCTGGCCCGCATCAGCCCGCGGGCCATGCGGTGTGGGCCTGTGCGGCCCGCACTTTTGCGGATTGGGATTTTCCCAACCCTAACCCTGTCCTAACTCGCGGGTCCGTGGGTTGGACCTGTATTACCGGCTCTAGTAAGATTGTTGCCATTTGAACTTCAACCTTACTAATCTCAAGCAAGGATGACACTACTTTCACCGGTACCGCATAGATGACATGATCAATAGGATTATTGTTATTGGTAGCATCAATCACTGGAGTTTTCCTTAGAGCATGTAGGATAGGCGCAAGTGAAAACACATCAACGTCATGATTGGGTTCCACAATAGTTGGTGATAGTTCTTTAGTTAGGATTGCAATCTCATCTCCTTGCTTTGAAAAAGGAGCTTTGCCTTCTCTCAACTCGCCTATCTGGATCGTTATACTCCTGTCTACATCGTGCAACTCGTGAAGCTGTTGACATAGATCCTTTAAGTCCTCTCGCATATGAGCACGTTGATGCTCAGATTCGATCCTCAACTGTTCCAGTTGTGCCTTGAGACATTTATCTTCAACCCTCCAACGTTCTCAAAAAGCCTCGTACTCATCCTTCTACTTGTGGCGTCTTTCAGCTCTTCTGTAATCTTCAAGTTCAGGTAGGAAGAAATTAAGAGTTCTCATCTCAACTGAAGTTAAGACCTTCCTGCTAGTGATGATCATCTTCCTTGTATTGAGGATATGTGGCATACTCATATGAGCAGAGGCTATAGCAACGAGCATCATGGCCATGATGATTAACATACTCATACTCATGCCGGTAACGAGTAGCATATCTGTAGTGCTCATAGTTGGCATACTGATGGCGTCGAGTAGAGTACCTGGCTCGGTCATGATAAACATTCTCATATGGGGCGTCATACGCATAACGAAACTCCCTATATGAGTATCCTTTGTAACTCATATTTGCATATTTTCTATAACTCATACTTGCAAGTAATTACCATGGCAACTTTTCTACTTTCTCTTTCTTTCTTTGGTTTTTTTTTTACCTCTCTTTTTTGTCACTATTTCCTTTTTTTTGGCCCTTTTTTCTTCCTTTTTTTTCACGTTCATTTTCCTTCAACTCTTTTTTTTTCCCTCTTTTTTCAAATACAAAAATCAAGAGTGAAATTAAAAATAAATTTTAAAAAAAATTACCGAAGTAGTAATCCTCAATAATTGAACTCTGAACGGTTAAAGGCACCACTGTGGGTGGGAAGTGAGATTTTGCACAAGGGTAGAGAATGTTGATCATGCCCAAACCTCCTTAAGATAGCCACAAAATTACAAACCATGCCGCAAGTTTGAGTTGAAATTTGAATGAATGGTGGTGATATATGGGCTCAAATATGGTGGCGGAGGTGTAGTGGAAGGAGGTTAATTTTTTTTTTGTTTTTGGGAAATTGAGCAGTGAAAGCAATGGAGGGAACTCTGATGCCAGAATTGATGTGAATGTGTTGGGGAAAGGGGAGGGGAGAGAGAGAGACTAGAAGAGGGAGGACAGTAAGAAGGAGGGGGAAATCAGAAAAACAGAAGGAAGAAAGAGTACTCAGAGGGAAAAGCAATCTTTATTCAATCAATCAATCCAAAGCTGCCTATGACATGGAACCCTAAGCTCTATTTATAGAGCCCTAGAAATAATAAAATAATAATAAAATAACAATTCAAAATTCAAATTTAAATCTAAATCCTGAATTTAAAATTCAAATTCAAATTCAAATCAGATAAATATTCTTGTTTAATAATTAAAAAGGATAACCCTAGATTTCCTTATCCCATATCACACCATGTAAGATAGTTAGTGTCTCTGTCTAAGGAAGGACACTTTAAGTGCGTAGAGTTTTCAGAATAGCTGAGATGCTTAGCGTGCTGAATAGACCAAACGGAAAGGATGGCGAAACATACTGATGATAACTATTGACAGCTAATTACTTCATAAATGAGATACCAAATAAGAATGATTTGCGTCTGTAATTTTATTTCTTATTTCTTTTGTAGTTCTTCCAGCCTGAAGTTTAGAGTCTAATATGATTGGATTTATAACTACATAACATGTGTTTCACCAAAAGTAGAAATAAAAGGATTCCATGGCAATTGATGGATTTCTGTTACACTAATTGACCTACAGAAGTGCTGAATGTGAGCTCTTTCTTTAATATTTCTAATTTTATGAAACCTGCTATAAATTAAATGGTAATGTCATATATCCGGGGGGTTGATTTACATGACTTTCTATTAATGTTGTAATTGAAACTGAAATTGTTTCAAGAATTTCTGAGTCTATGGATAGCATTCAGGGAGTGTTAAGAGGTTTATGTGTTACTTATCCAATGTTGGAGTTGTCTCTTATCATTTAACCATTAGCGTCACTGCTATAGAGAGCATGAATTTGAACGATGACTCCTAATGTTTGTCTTCATTGTTGTAGGCGGCATTTTCTGCAGTGCCCACAAGGACTTCTAGGAAAGCATTTTGAGAAGTTGATTCAGTGTGATCCACGCCTAAACTTCTTAAGTCAACAACCTGATATGGTGTTGGATTCTCCGTATTTTGAATCCAAAACTGCGCTCGATGATCAACTTGAATCAACTGCAACTTTAGATAGAATTGGCAAAGGGCAAGCTGGTTTGTTTGAGTTGCATGATGTGGAATCAGCATCTGCAGTTTAATCATCTTCCTCAAAAAGTGAACACAATCTTGTGGGAAAGGCTTTTGAAAATATTTCCCAGGAAATCACTTCTGTTAGAACCGGCTATTACCCAAGAGGGGGGGTGAATTGGGTGTATAATAAAAACTTAAGAACTTTAGAAATCTTTTCGTATCTTAACGAAAACAGTAAGTATGAAGGTTTATAAATCAACAGTTAGATTAAATAATATATGCTGGAAATATAAGAGTTTAGGGAAGAGAATATGCAAACTGTGATTTATCCTGGTTCGGTCCAATCTGTGATGGCCTACGTCCAGTCCCCAGGCTCCTCCTGAGATTTTCAAATCCACTATCTTCTTGTTTAATCCGGGCACAAGAAAAGCCTTTACAATCCCACAAGTTTAGCCGGGTACTTGTGAAACCTTTTACAAATCTCTTACAGAAATACTCCCCCTTACGGTAAGTCTTATGAGCAGAGCAATCCCGAAGATCTTCCTCTCCTGCTTACTCATGCAAGTCTTACGAGCAGCAACGTTCTCTTCTGCTTACACCCCTGTAAGTCTTATGAGCAGCAACGTTCTCTACTGCTTGCACCTTGTAAGTCTTACGAGCAGAATGTCTTACGGCAATTCTCTCTACTGCTTCCCCGTAAGAAAATCAACCCTCTCAAGGTCCCTCTACCTTGAGATCAACTCAGAAATATAGTTGAAGGTGTTTACAGACTCTCTCACAGAGTGGATATAATACTCACTGAAGTACAATACAAATAATCACTCTCTCAATGATAAGTAATACAGAAACTGAAAATAGAAAGTGTATGGGTAGAAGCAGAGGATTCACATTTCTATGTAGTTGCTTGCTATCTCAGTTTTTCTCCGTTTTTCTCTGTTTCCTCTATCTTCCTCAGCTTCTCATCAAAGTTGAATGCTATCTCATTTATAGTTGATGAAGATGATGACCGTTGTGAACATTCGTCCGTTGGAGTCCGTTGGAGTCCCACTGCTTCATTTGACCGTTTGAGCATACTTGAAAAATCAAGGTACTATCCGTTGTGGAGCAAGGTGGAGTGTCTAGTTGGACAGCATGAAGATTCATTTTGAGCTGTACATCACGTTGTGGAGCGTTTTGTGTTTCCGACAGTTTTTCATGGTGTGTCAGTTGCTTGTCGTGGTAGGTAGTTGCTATGTGTAATTTGAATCTGCAACCCGAACGTTTAATATCCTGTTTCACACTGCAAAATACTTAATCATTAATATGATGAAGTATTAGTCATGGGTATGTTGGATCATTGGTCAGAAACTGGATTTCTTGCTTCTGGGACTCATCACGTTGAGTGAAGAATTTTCATACGTAACCTCCATTCTTGAAGATTCAACCCAAATATGTAAACTCCTGTTTTACACTTGAAATATATGTTAGATAATGTTTAGAAACAATAACAAGTGAAAACATAATGATTGTATAACGTATAATCATATTCGGAATGTTCGCTGTGAAACTTGATGTTTTTGGTCTTCTGCAGAATATCACTCGAGCATGAATATGCTCACTCGAGTGATCTTCCCATTTTCCTCTTTGTGCTTCAGTTTTCGGGTTGTGCTTGCATGGGATTTCAGAGAGACAGAATTCTCACTCGCGAGTGATCTACGGCCTCACTCGAGCACAACTCCTCCTGCTCGAGTGATGTTGCATTTTCCACTGTGAGTGTCTTCTCGGGTCGTCACTCGCATACCATTTTACAAGAGTGAGATTTTGTGCTCGCGAGTGATATGGTTCCTCACTCGAGCACACATACCTCTGCTCGAGTGAGACGCATATTCTCAAGGAATATGCTCTCAATATCATCACTCGCACCAGAAATCCAGAGGGATAGAATTTTCACTCGCGAGTGATGTTGGCCCTCACTCGAGCACAACAACTTTGCTTCGAGTGAGACGAATATTCCCAAGAATTATTCCTCTTGAACAAGCGCATGCAACAGAACTGGAGAAGGATGGAATTTTTACTCGCAAGCATTGGTGTGTTACTTCGAGCACACTTGCATTTCTCTAAACTTCATGACTCTCGGCCAAGTGCTCGCGATACCCTGCTCGAGTGAACGAAGGAAGCATATCATTACTTGCTCTCGGCCAAACACTCGCAGACCTGCTCGAGTGAACAACGAAAGCATGCCATTACTTGCTCTCGGCCAAATGCTCGCAGACTTTCACTCGCATGTGTGCTCGAGTGAGAATGACTTCTCTGCTCGAGTGCAACCTCCAGTGCTCGAGTGAGGTACTTTTCTTAATGTTTCAGTTGCTTCTGTACATCACTCGCATGACATTTTCAGAGGGAAAGTTTTTACACTCGCGGGTGATGTGGGGTCACCTTAGAAAAATTTTGTCCATTTGATTCAAATGATGTATCATAAGAATGCTCTTGCCATATACATTCCAATGCAACAAGAATCAGCTCCAAACTCCTTGTATTCTGCAAGTTATGATCGATAGAGTGTATATTTCGCTATACTGCACAACCGTCAACTTCCAGAAGGCATAGCTCCTAGAATATACATTAAAATTAGGCAAATTACCTATCCATGGAAAGCTCTTTGAGTCTTCTTTCATTTGGCACTGGTCTCGTCTCAATCCGATGTGTGGTTTGTGAGATATACTCAAAATACCGAACCTGTGTCAGAAAGTGACGGTGATTTCAGTTTCATTTTCGACGAATCATATCTCCTTCATTTGATCTTCTTTCAATGTGATTCTGGTGCCAATTTTACGTGTTGGGAGTCTTCTTTCATATGCCACCGGTTTCGGGTCAATCCGACGTGTGGTTTGAGAGATATGATCAAAATACCAGACCTCGCTCAAGCTGAACGTAAAACAGAGTAGAACAGAGTATTCTCCCGTGCTCGAGTGAAATCAGCTGTGCTCGAGCATGTTCTTCCTGTGCTCGAGCATAACACCTTGTGCTCGAGCATAACTCCCCTAGAAGTGCCAAAACTCATATATAAGTCATCTTAGCTTCATATTAACATATTCCAACCATTATTTGATCATAGAAACCTCCGATAACATTATAGACACCTCCAATATCACATCTAACAACTTGAATCTTGATATTCATGATAGATCTACCAAGTTCTTCATTCTTCAATATCTTTCTTCTTGGTTTTCTTCTTGATAATAATTCTCCATAACCAAAGCAAGCATCTCTTTGATTATCTTCAATTTCTTTCTTCTTCTTCCTCTTGTTCATTTTCATTAACTCAATCTTCTTCATTCTTTGCTTGACTAATCTACAAAATATGTAACATTAAATATAGTAGTTAGTCAAAGAAATACATTATATAAACTTTTTGCTCTTATCACTTCACATCTATATTTGACATCATCAAAACTAATCATATCTAACATTCTCCCCCTTTTTGATGATGACAAATCCTTTAAGAAAAATATGTCTGAATGAAGTGCAACATACATGTATAATGCAAAACATACATATACATATTATATAGAATGCAAAGTGCAACATACATATTAACATACATATACATATTATATAGAATGCAAAGTGCAACATACATATTTTTCTTATTTTTCTCCCCCTATTTGACATCAGCAAAAAGTTTGAAATATATAAAGAAGTAAGGCTTGTGAAGAAGTAAATAGAGTAGAAATTATTTTAATCAAAATGAATGAACCAAGAAAACAATTGACTCCCTATGTGAAGGAATTGAAAATAGATTTGGAGAGGTTTTCAAGAAAACTTTTATAATTAAGATCAATGAAATATATGAGACGTATTCTTGAAATGTAAAGAGTGAAGGTTTAGAAATGCTCATGTAGATTTTGAAAATTGATGAAGCGCTCCCTGAAGTCCGTTGCTTCTTTGGCAGTGCTGGTGCATGATGATGTACACCTCACTTCTGTTATGCAACTCAATATATATTCATGTTGTTGCCAGGATTCTCCAATTGAGTTGAGCTTTTGTTTAGCATGTTCAATGCTCAGTTTTATTACTTAGAATGTTGTAGTCAATATATATTCCTTGACTGAGCGTTAAAAATATCCTCAAGGTTGATAGAATCTTCTTGTAGTATGTTGAGGAATGTTATTGCACAAAACAAATTCTCATGTCATAAATTTAAATCTTTCTTTGCAAAGAGAATTGTTAGGTCAATCAAACTATTCCTTTCCATATGATATATTAAAATTAAGATCATGAAAAGAACAATGTAAGAATAACTCATCATCAAGACTAATCAAGACATGATGAATATAGATGAGTATATTAAAAGGATTTTCTTTCCAATAGGAGATGAGCTTTCAAAATATAAAACACATGTGAATGTGAAGCTCCCCCTTAATTGATGCATGGTTTTTAAAAAATTTTCATTAGGAAAACAGATAATAACTCTCCTGGATTTTGAAAATAATTGGAAACTTTATAGAGAAAATGATTTTGAAAATATGAAGATTTAGAGAGAAATCAAATTTGAAATATGATAATGTTATTTAGAGGTTTTAAAAGATATAATCCAATATCACCTGAGTAGTCACTTGAGTGATTCTACTTGACCATTGCTTGATTGTTTACTCAAGTGGTGCAACTCAAAGATTTTGAATTAAACAAGAATACAATACCTCACTCGAGTAATATCGTAATCACTCGAGTTATAATCCTCTGTAGTCCATTGATACATCGTTGGCTAGTTACTTGTCTGAATATATGATCTGACGATGTAATCTCTGTTGCTACTAGAAGATACCAAATTGAGCTCGGAGTAAGGCTTTATGTGCATATTGGCTTAGTATGTGCCCCTTGCATAGCAAACATCATTGAGAACTTTTAATTTCACCATAGCACATAACATCCTTATTTTGTCATCCATCATCTCAAATAGAACTTTGAAGTTCTGGTTCACTAAGTCACACAGCTACTTCATCTTATCATTGACTAATGATCTCATCATTGTTTGTAGTAAGCTTTGTGTGAAAGAGTTGAACCTCCTCTCTTAGAAAGCCTTAGACAAATGGAACAAAGAATGAAAGATCATGAAGAACAACTATAGCAAATTGTCGTCTCTCATTTATTGGCCTTGTTCACCATAGCTCTAGTGTAGGTATAGCAGATAATCCAGTGAAGATTAGACATAGAGCTAGGATAGTAGTTGAGAATCCTCATAGGCTCATTAAGCTTGATGATTCTGTGCATCTCAGCATCTTCCTTTGAACATCTCTGTTGGCTCCATATCATAGCGAAAATGTCTGATCTCCTTGAAACGATAAGGAAGGTGGGTAGGCAACAAAGATTCATATTGGATAAACTTATTCTTGGCTCTGTGCTGCTTTGAAATAATCTCCGCTGAGTCTACTAAGAGATCTTCCTTCTCTTTCTCTTTCTCTGATTGTATCACTGGCTAGTTATTTGCTAGTGATGAGATGTCATTTGAGTAATATCACATATTTTGCTTCAACTCATGCTGCAACACTATCAATCATGCCTCTTCTGTTAGCCTTTGGTCTTTGTATCCAAAAGTAGAGCATTTTGGTCAACTCCTGCAAACGTATAATGATATGCTCTTTGGAACCCATCTTCTTTTGGGTCCGTACAATATTAGACATAGAAACTCTTATGCTCGTATATAATTAAGCATATGATATTTGAGCAAAGAGTACTATAAACCAACAAAGATCAGGATATAATTTTATCCAATAAAATCAAGTCATTATAAAGCATAACGAACAAGTGATACCATGAATGTTGATTTCAAAGATCAATGACAATTTGTAAATACATTTTAAATAGAAATTATGTCATTGATAAGATTTTCATGCAATAGATGCAAGTTGGATCAAAGAGAGTAGAGAATCTATCCATAATGACCAACTTTTATGAAGTGATAAATCATGAATGAAACCAAATTTTCAAGAATGATAATGAGATATGCCAATTATTTCAAAATCTCATATGTTCTTTCGAATCATAAATATGCATTATGACATTAAGATTTTGAATACATGAAAACTCATTTATGAAGCTTGTTAAATACCAATGCTTATGTCAAAAACAATGGAAGTCAACAGTTATAAAAATATATATCAGAAAGCTTCACTAAGGAATTCAACTAAGATAACATGTTAATTATAAGAGTTAACATGTTGGATAATTTTCTCAAGAACAAAAGTCATATGAAAAATGAATTAGCCAAAATGGCTTATCTTGACATATATAAGCTTGATGACTTTAGTATTGATCAAGAGATAACCTTGCCTTTTAGAGTTGCATCTTAAAATGGATAAAAATTCAAGGCAGCAAGACTTAAAGTGCAAGATTCTAGTTACTCAAAAAATGGATGAAGACAAATGGTAATGCATTTGAGCAATAATATGAGTATAAGATTTTATGGATGATGAAGCATATACTCATTGATCCAAATGACTAGAGTTCTAGAAGATTATCCCAGTAAGTTATTCCATAATAATGGTTAATGCATTAAGATTTAATGCACTAATGAACATTTATAATGCTTGGAATAACGTGGCCAACTAATGATTTATACATTAGGCACAAGGATTTCACATATAGAATTCTTTTCTAAGGAATACACTTGAAACTCATATAGATAGTTAACTTGTTAGACATAAGATCTAACTTGTTAGAAAATAAAGACTGAGGAGTTCAAGTAGTAACAGGTTTAAGATTAAGAAACAAGTATGTGAATGATGAGGAAAACTCTAGTGGATGGATTTGAAGCATTTCTGACTTTCAGTATACATAAATATTAACTTCCAATTTTGAAACCGATTTAAATGCAAATAAAATATGAAAAATTTTCAAATAATTTGTATGCATTTTTAATAACAAGATGAATTTTGAATCTAAGTACATTTTTTAAATGTGCATTTTGAAACTCAAATACATAGAAAGATTATGCACAATTTCACTTTCAGTCTATTTAGCAATCTAAAAATAATTTAAAAGCCATAAATGATTGATTGCTAATGGTATGCAATAATGAGCAAGTTATTCATTACCCAAATAAACAATTTTATATAAGCATAATATCAGGTAAGAATAAAGAAGATAGTACCGTGCTCAAGTAATCTCGTAATTACTTGAGAAATTATCCTTTGGAGTTCATTTGTGCATAATTCCTTGACTTTTACCTTCCAATCTTCCAGTTGATGTTATCACTTGAACATTCACTCCCAATTGTCACGCAGTGATGATGATCACTTGAATGGTTACTTGAGTGACGCTTCACTGGGCATCTTTTCTTCCTTTATTACTAGCTAGGCACTTGCAGTGTTGCCTCAAGTAATGCCTCCTTTTGTTTACATATTTAAGATGTAGCCTCAAGATCCAACTTCACCAAGATTTGAGTGAAATCTTATGAAGCTCTTCCTTTCTTCTTCCTACAAAACCTTAAAGATATTTTTCTTCCTTTGGTATCCAATTTTACTTGGATCCTCTCATGGTTACCTTGTAGGAATCATAATTCACATGCTCTAAGGATATAATTAATTTGAGACAATTGAGCATAATGAATTAAACATGTCTTTATGCATAAGAGAAATATTTTCTTTTCAAATCATTATACATGCATAAAGGATTAACATTTTGAGCATTATAATACCTTTATAAATAAGTCTATTAAATGGCTTTTTAAGAGATGCGAAAACATAATTTCAAAATCACTTGCAATGCTCATTCCTAAGGTTCCAAAATGTAAAACCTCAACAAATATTACAAACAACAGCATAGGAGGTTTTATCATTGTGTACCTTTGCCTTAGATATTTGGAGGATTGCTTCTGCATACCCACTGCATCTTTCTTTGAAGTTCTGTTTTTGCATATTTGGCTTTGGGATTATGCAAAGCTTTCTCATGTGATATAGACTTCGAGAATCTTTTTCTTTGTGAATGAGAGATCCTCCTCTTCTTGTTCTTCTCAAGATAGTTGAATGGTACATTGTGATAGCCCTTCGTTGAGGTAGAACATACTCCTTTTATCCATTGCTTCTTTCTTTGTTTATACTCTTTAACTCCAGCAATGGGTGCCTTGAGAGTTCTCCTTTTTGAAATAAATGGTATGAACCTCGTTATTGGCGCATGAGAACCTCTTGTATTCTTCATCTTCTCATTACCTTTATGTCCATTTCTTTTCGGATCATCCTGCATACATAAAGTACTAGATGGACATTTTGGTACCCACATATACTTGGGTCCTTGATTGTTAGTATTAACCTTTACATGTTTCTTCGGTACCCAAATATACTTATTTCTCATATGGGAATTTCTTCTAATATAGCATGTGTGAGAAATATGACCAGATTTGCCACAATAATTGCAAATTGTATCAAGATATGCATTATGGGATATCATGCAAGTATTATGTCTATCATGAGAGTAGAAATTCGAATGGATTTGATTTGAACATTCTTTCTTCCCAACAAACTTTCCAGCATTTTTGAAAACATTTTTGTTTTTCTCAATAGAATCAACAATTGGTTGAGAAACAAACTTTTGTAGACTCTGAAAATCAGTTTTATGAAAATCACACAAAGAATTGGAACTTTTTACCTTAAGTTCATCTTGAGCTCCGAAGAGTGATTTTTCATGTTCGTCCATACTGAGCTCTTTTCGGGAATCCTCTTCTTCTTGTTTATCCATGTTGACTGTATGGAAGTGTTCTATGATTTTTCCATCTTCATCATCAACTTCCAATTGTTCATGCATAGTAGATGCGTAGCATGTAGTTTCACATGAACTGTCAACACTTTCAACTTCAACACAATTGTTAGAAGCATACATAGAATCAAGAGTGTCCCAAATTTGTTTAGCATTAGAACAAAATCTAATTTTCTCAAAATCATTTTCGGTTAAAGCACTATACAGAATTTTCATTGCTCTAATGTTCAACGAAAACATTTTCTTTTCACTTTCTGTCCAATCCTTTCTTGGTTTGAAATTAAAAGCTTTTGTAAAAACATTCCACATATCAAAATCAAAAGCTTTTATAAAACTAGTCATTCTAGCTTTCCAAAACCAAAAATCAATATCTTTCAAAAGAGGTGCGATTGTATAATCAAAACCTTCAGAAAGTATAAAACACCCAAAATTAGCCATTGTAACTCTTGAGACGGTTAAGTCCTTTAAACAAGAGCCCGGGCTCTGATACCAAATGTTAGAACCGGCTATTACCCAAGAGGGGGGGTGAATTGGGTGTATAATAAAAACTTAAGAACTTTAGAAATCTTTTCGTATCTTAACGAAAACAGTAAGTATGAAGGTTTATAAATCAACAGTTAGATTAAATAATATATGCTGGAAATATAAGAGTTTAGGGAAGAGAATATGCAAACTGTGATTTATCCTGGTTCGGTCCAATCTGTGATGGCCTACGTCCAGTCCCCAGGCTCCTCCTGAGATTTTCAAATCCACTATCTTCTTGTTTAATCCGGGCACAAGAAAAGCCTTTACAATCCCACAAGTTTAGCCGGGTACTTGTGAAACCTTTTACAAATCTCTTACAGAAATACTCCCCCTTACGGTAAGTCTTATGAGCAGAGCAATCCCGAAGATCTTCCTCTCCTGCTTACTCATGCAAGTCTTACGAGCAGCAACGTTCTCTTCTGCTTACACCCCTGTAAGTCTTATGAGCAGCAACGTTCTCTACTGCTTGCACCTTGTAAGTCTTACGAGCAGAATGTCTTACGGCAATTCTCTCTACTGCTTCCCCGTAAGAAAATCAACCCTCTCAAGGTCCCTCTACCTTGAGATCAACTCAGAAATATAGTTGAAGGTGTTTACAGACTCTCTCACAGAGTGGATATAATACTCACTGAAGTACAATACAAATAATCACTCTCTCAATGATAAGTAATACAGAAACTGAAAATAGAAAGTGTATGGGTAGAAGCAGAGGATTCACATTTCTATGTAGTTGCTTGCTATCTCAGTTTTTCTCCGTTTTTCTCTGTTTCCTCTATCTTCCTCAGCTTCTCATCAAAGTTGAATGCTATCTCATTTATAGTTGATGAAGATGATGACCGTTGTGAACATTCGTCCGTTGGAGTCCGTTGGAGTCCCACTGCTTCATTTGACCGTTTGAGCATACTTGAAAAATCAAGGTACTATCCGTTGTGGAGCAAGGTGGAGTGTCTAGTTGGACAGCATGAAGATTCATTTTGAGCTGTACATCACGTTGTGGAGCGTTTTGTGTTTCCGACAGTTTTTCATGGTGTGTCAGTTGCTTGTCGTGGTAGGTAGTTGCTATGTGTAATTTGAATCTGCAACCCGAACGTTTAATATCCTGTTTCACACTGCAAAATACTTAATCATTAATATGATGAAGTATTAGTCATGGGTATGTTGGATCATTGGTCAGAAACTGGATTTCTTGCTTCTGGGACTCATCACGTTGAGTGAAGAATTTTCATACGTAACCTCCATTCTTGAAGATTCAACCCAAATATGTAAACTCCTGTTTTACACTTGAAATATATGTTAGATAATGTTTAGAAACAATAACAAGTGAAAACATAATGATTGTATAACGTATAATCATATTCGGAATGTTCGCTGTGAAACTTGATGTTTTTGGTCTTCTGCAGAATATCACTCGAGCATGAATATGCTCACTCGAGTGATCTTCCCATTTTCCTCTTTGTGCTTCAGTTTTCGGGTTGTGCTTGCATGGGATTTCAGAGAGACAGAATTCTCACTCGCGAGTGATCTACGGCCTCACTCGAGCACAACTCCTCCTGCTCGAGTGATGTTGCATTTTCCACTGTGAGTGTCTTCTCGGGTCGTCACTCGCATACCATTTTACAAGAGTGAGATTTTGTGCTCGCGAGTGATATGGTTCCTCACTCGAGCACACATACCTCTGCTCGAGTGAGACGCATATTCTCAAGGAATATGCTCTCAATATCATCACTCGCACCAGAAATCCAGAGGGATAGAATTTTCACTCGCGAGTGATGTTGGCCCTCACTCGAGCACAACAACTTTGCTTCGAGTGAGACGAATATTCCCAAGAATTATTCCTCTTGAACAAGCGCATGCAACAGAACTGGAGAAGGATGGAATTTTTACTCGCAAGCATTGGTGTGTTACTTCGAGCACACTTGCATTTCTCTAAACTTCATGACTCTCGGCCAAGTGCTCGCGATACCCTGCTCGAGTGAACGAAGGAAGCATATCATTACTTGCTCTCGGCCAAACACTCGCAGACCTGCTCGAGTGAACAACGAAAGCATGCCATTACTTGCTCTCGGCCAAATGCTCGCAGACTTTCACTCGCATGTGTGCTCGAGTGAGAATGACTTCTCTGCTCGAGTGCAACCTCCAGTGCTCGAGTGAGGTACTTTTCTTAATGTTTCAGTTGCTTCTGTACATCACTCGCATGACATTTTCAGAGGGAAAGTTTTTACACTCGCGGGTGATGTGGGGTCACCTTAGAAAAATTTTGTCCATTTGATTCAAATGATGTATCATAAGAATGCTCTTGCCATATACATTCCAATGCAACAAGAATCAGCTCCAAACTCCTTGTATTCTGCAAGTTATGATCGATAGAGTGTATATTTCGCTATACTGCACAACCGTCAACTTCCAGAAGGCATAGCTCCTAGAATATACATTAAAATTAGGCAAATTACCTATCCATGGAAAGCTCTTTGAGTCTTCTTTCATTTGGCACTGGTCTCGTCTCAATCCGATGTGTGGTTTGTGAGATATACTCAAAATACCGAACCTGTGTCAGAAAGTGACGGTGATTTCAGTTTCATTTTCGACGAATCATATCTCCTTCATTTGATCTTCTTTCAATGTGATTCTGGTGCCAATTTTACGTGTTGGGAGTCTTCTTTCATATGCCACCGGTTTCGGGTCAATCCGACGTGTGGTTTGAGAGATATGATCAAAATACCAGACCTCGCTCAAGCTGAACGTAAAACAGAGTAGAACAGAGTATTCTCCCGTGCTCGAGTGAAATCAGCTGTGCTCGAGCATGTTCTTCCTGTGCTCGAGCATAACACCTTGTGCTCGAGCATAACTCCCCTAGAAGTGCCAAAACTCATATATAAGTCATCTTAGCTTCATATTAACATATTCCAACCATTATTTGATCATAGAAACCTCCGATAACATTATAGACACCTCCAATATCACATCTAACAACTTGAATCTTGATATTCATGATAGATCTACCAAGTTCTTCATTCTTCAATATCTTTCTTCTTGGTTTTCTTCTTGATAATAATTCTCCATAACCAAAGCAAGCATCTCTTTGATTATCTTCAATTTCTTTCTTCTTCTTCCTCTTGTTCATTTTCATTAACTCAATCTTCTTCATTCTTTGCTTGACTAATCTACAAAATATGTAACATTAAATATAGTAGTTAGTCAAAGAAATACATTATATAAACTTTTTGCTCTTATCACTTCACATCTATATTTGACATCATCAAAACTAATCATATCTAACAACTTCTCCTAGCTCAGGTACAATTTTGCATCTCTTTTCTTGGGAACAATTTTGGCATTCAATTTCTCTATTGCTGAGGGTGAAGTAGTTTAACGTAAAGAGAGATTTTCTCTGACATATTCTTGGGAAAATGCTAGAGTTGTTGAGCTATACGATGTACAATCTGTAATTGTATTGATATGGTCGCTTTCCAATTGAACTACCACGTGACATCTTACCGCCCAATCTTATATCTAATTATACAGGCTATTGGCTTCCATACAATTAAATTAGGTTCGTCTTATTTATTCGTGTGCAGTCATGGAGCCCCTTAGAATCAAGCAGGTAAGGAGAAGAGAAGCTGACGCCTTGAAGTTTCTTAACAATTTGGATCAGATCAAAGTGCCCGGACTTCACCCATCGATGTCAATGAATGATATAGTAAACCACATTGGAAATTGCATTTCAGAACAGATCACATCTGGCAATCCTGCCTTTGCCAATAACAATGAGCAAAGCAAAATAATCCTGGATGAAATCACCCAATACTTGCTCAACGACTCTATAGTTACTGCAGCCTCGGACGAACAGTTTCTCATGTCAAGTGTTAATTCCTTGTGCTGCCTTCTGCAGAAGGATCCTGCAGCTACACAGGACACCAATTTAAGAACTAATACTGAAGCTAGTGGAAAAGTTGGTGAAAAAAACAACTTGGATCTAGAGTTATCATGCAGAAGTACGGTTGCCGAATCCGGGGATGATGATGCTTCTGGCAGTAAGCAGGTTAGTGGCGGCGGCATGCGCAGGAAGGAGTCAGTTGGGGAGCTGCTGCTTAATCTTCCAAGGATAGCTTCTCTGCCACAGTTTCTATTCCCAATGGCAGATGATTCTGTTAATCAAGTTAGATAGGGGTCAGAATATGAACCAATAGTTAGAAGCAACGATATGAAGTAGTGTGTGAGTGAATTTTGTGTTTGCTGTCGCCTGTTTTCACCCTAACATAAAAAACAGAGGGATTCAGAGATCCAGATTGATGAAGAATCCGGACAAAATGTGGCACTCAGCAGTTGTAGGCTTACCTGACTAGTGTGTATAATGTGTCTGTATATGATGTTTGTATCTTGAATGTTAAAATCCCCGCGGCACCTTTTGCCTTGAAAAGTTCTACAATGATAGAGATGTAGATTCCGTCAAGTGTCGATTAGGATGATGTTTTAATTTCTGTTGTCAATGAACGGTTGGGTGAATTCCAAATTCATAGGGACCATAAATTCTTTTGAAGGTTCAGAGCTCTTGCGATGGCTTATGAGATAAAGAGAATACTAGAAACCATATAGACAACATGATCCAGAGAAACTTAAGAGATATATAATAATATGCCCTTTATGGCTTTATTTAGGGACATAGATTTACAACTCCAATAAATGTGGGATAATGGATTTCAAAGGTCTATCGTGAGACATTGGACATCCGCATTAATATATATATGTTCATGACAGAAATAATATAAAAACCACAACCCAATGTATACAACTTAGGAATTGATGAAGTTAGACTTAAAATTTTATATTATTTGCATATTAATCTTAATTTTTATAATTAATTAGAAAATATGTTTATAATATAATTTTAAAAAGAAAAGGAGAGAATAGAAGGATGAAGGGAAAATTCCAAAAAACTACATTGGAAATAGCAAAAGGACAATTCAGTACATTGAAATGGTAAAAGGACAGATCAGGCTGTGTCAGACGGACAGAGGAATCTGGCATTTTGAAATTTCGGCCAAATGACGAAAATGCCCTTCAGCCCTCAGCCGGAATAACAACATAGGAGTTGTTAATGGCGAATCCGGAGTTGTTAATGGCAAGATCGATGGTGTTATTGGCCCTGAAATTTGTTAAGTGCGAAAGAAGAAAATGGAGTTGTTAATATCGAATCCGGAGTTGTTCATGGCGAGATCGGTGGTGTTATTAGCCCTGAAACTTGTAAATTGTAAAAGAAGAATTGAAGTTGTTAATAACGAATCCGGAGATGTTAATTCCGAGGATCATGTTGTTATTCTGGAGTGGGCCTGAAGTACTGAAGGGCATTTTCGTAATTTGGCTGAAATTTCAAAATGCCAGATTCCTCCTTTTTCTGACACCCGCCTGATTTGTCTTTTTTGAATTTCGATATACTGATTTATCCTTTTTATATTTTAAGTGTAGTTTTTTGGAATTTTCCTAAGGATGAATGTAAGAATTTTAACATTCATCAAAAGAAGGATCAATTTTTTGTTTAACAAAAAAAGGAAGGATGAATGTAAAAATTGATTTGGACTTCCTATATTTATAAGTAATAGCTTTGATTTTATGAATAAATTTATATAACCATACATTTATTATTTTCTTTCTGAATGCATGACTAAGTTTTTTAAGGTGACAAGCTATAAGTTTCAATTTCACCTAAACATGAGATATAAATTTCATAAAAAGTCAAAGCACCTTTTCATGCAAACATAAATATTAAAATTTCAATTTTCATACAAATTTTGTTTCCTCAAGGATTGAAGAAGTTGTAGACCTGAATAAGTTATCATAATTGAAATTCGATAAATCTGTCAGCTCTGTCAAAGATTAAACTCATCCGGATGGTTAAAGTCAATAAAGGAAGAGGAAGAAAGCTGTAACATCGAATTTTATTCTCACATAGCTCGAGAGCAGCATGATGCTACTAATTAACCGCAATACAGTACAGATCATGAGAGATCTACATTATTATTCCTTCGATAAACAAATAATATGTTCAGTTCAATTCGATTTGATACCTTTTCTGACCTGCAGAGAGTATAAATACATGCACTCCACTAACTCAACTACAGCAGCAAAACTAAGCACACCCCACCACGCTTGAGAAAAAGAATTAATAAACAGACAAACACAAGGAGCATAATAACAATACTACACTATTTATGGTTCGTCATTGCCTGGTTCATCGTCGACCATTTGCTCATTTTCTTGTATCATGTTCATAAGCATGTTCACTTGTTCTTGGAGTATGGCATTTTCCCTCTCAATTCGAGCACGCTTGCTCTTCTCTTCCAGAAGCTGGACTTGCAGGTGCTCCAGGCATCTTGCATCCTCCTCCAATTGTTCGTTCAACCCGTTGATTTCCCGGTCCTGCGCCGAAAAATCACCAAAATATGTCAGCATGTTGATGGTTTTTATTTTTTAACTACTAATAAGGTATGGGGGAAGTTGAGAAGGCAAGGATGAAAATATGGTACCTTTCTGTTCATTTCATGGATGGCAATCCTGCGCATGCTTTCGACGACATCAACATTGACAAGCTTTCGCTTCTTCCCAATCAGCCATCCCTTTGGATAGTTTGCAGATTCAAAGTCAGGGGGAGGAAGTAAAGATTCAGCAGATGGCTGTCGGCCATTAATGTTCTTTATAGGTTCTAATGGTTCAAATAATGCCTTTCGACGCTCAGAAAGCTCAGGAACAGGAACTTCAGTTGAGTCCTGCTTCATCTCCTCAGCAGGAGGAGGTTCTTCCTGTTTGCTGGGTGGTTTATTAGCACTTGCAGTATCGTTTGATACCTCTAAATTCTTCCCGCTAGCTGTGGGCAACAAGTTACCATTCTATTTCCAACTAATCTAGCCATACCATATTTGCACAACTAAAGCAAAACAACCCATGAATGAAACAGAACAAAGCAGCACAACAATTTAACAACAGGACTGCAAGCTGCTAAGAAGAGGGCTATATATCTCCATCACTCAACTTTGTTTCAATGGAACATTTAGAAAATTTTTCTATCAATTTGAAGTTCAAATTTTGAACGAAAATTTCTATTGAAAAAGATGTAAGCAAATCATACTATTGTTATGCTTCAGTCCATTGTTGAGAAGAGCCAGCTTACAAAAGCCACTCTCACTGTAAGCTAACATTATCACCAAAGGCTATCTTGAGCAACAGTTATGCTCGAAAATGTTCTAATGAAACAACAAAGTAACAAACAATAGAATTTTTTTCTATGGCCGGGCAAAGTCATTTAAGAAAAATTTCCCCATGAAGCAAAGATAGCCCAAGCTCCAAGCCTTTATTCTACTATTAAAGTTCAGACTCCAATAAATTTAACGCCAGAAGCTCCAAGCCTTTAAAAGTTCAGACACCAGGTTCACTGGGTAAAAAATATATATGAAATGTACAGTGGTTTCATCAAACTCTAAATCTCTCAGCAACATGAATGATGCTACTTTTTCATTTTGAAATGAGGGAGGAGACCTGCCAAAGTTGCATGCTGATAACAAGAATAAAAAGTTTCTTGTTCTTCATAAAAACATAAAAAGGATTACACACATATATTTTAAACTTCTGCAGCTACAGCATCCACCGTTTATTTTTAGAGACAACTTAACTGCACTTTTTGAGCCAATGACCCTTAGGTCAAGTGGCATCTACTCCCCCTCTTTGGGAAAGGGGGGTCAAGGGGTTGAACCTGATTGCATGTGTGAATTTGTGAGCTAGAACTAACTTTGTGCTTTCCTTTGATTCTTGTAAAAAAAAAAAAAAACTGCAGTTTTTGATTATTTCTATCAGGTCCGTTTTCACAAGAAATTGAGAAATGGGGAATTTTTACATCTTAACAATACATGATTCTGCCTTTTAAAAAAATTCTTCCATTTTATATTTTTAATGAAAAAACCGGTGACCAATAAAAAATTCATTGCAAGCATTAAGACAAGCCTGCCTGTTTGGCCCCTATAAAAGTTTGACAATGTAGGTACCATCTATCATGAGTTATATGTATCCGACCAGCATCTTGTTTTAGCCAGTCGAAACTGAAAAGACTTCGTTTTCTTGAGTGCACAAAGACTTTACTTCTACTCAGGTTAGGCAGAAGCCTACCAATGGCATATAATTGCTTCAAACCTGATGGAGTAAGAATTAAAAAACAATGGTGCCTGGCCAAATACTAATGTTGCCACAACATGCCAAAAAGAATTTTTAATTAAAATACTATATTATAATCGATAAGAGCCATCATTAACCATGGAGACATCAAAATTGAGTTGTCCAAAAATCGTAACCTAAGATGTCTGCTGATCTTCTCAACCCAACAACCAAGTGATAGTTTTCTATTATATATATATAAATATATTCCAGAACGATACAAATCTCAATTATTTGGCTCTGAATATAGGATATAAACTCACACTGGCACTAACAAGTAAAAGGTATAAAATAGTTATATCGTATCAGAGATAGGGTAAGATTTGGAGCCAAAAGATGCGTTTTCCATTTTGTAAATAAAATCAAAAGAAATGATGGAAAAATTAACACCTTTTGCAAAATTCAGGGGATAGCGTTCTTACGGGAGTGGCGCTTATAACTTTAAAGAGCTACTGTATAGTAATTAATTATTAAATAATTTAGCAATTTTCTTTACTTTACTCCTCTGTTGATGCCTAAAACTGTTTTTGTAATAAAAATAATTTAAGTATTATAATGAGAAAGACTCGGAGTTCGGTAAGCCCATCATAGCAAACAAAGTAAACGTTACCAAAACGTCATACCAAATGACAACTGTTACAATTTTTTCTCTAGCTAAAACCCCCGGAAAAACATATCAGAGTAACTCGTGAACAATTTTGCAGGAATTTCACACATCAAACACAGAAGTTGATAGAACGTAAATGTAGATTTCTTTTAACAGATGTGAAATCAAAAAAAAAAAAATAGTACCATACAATTGTGAGAAGATTTGGCGGCAATGATGTTCAGAATAGGATTTAGCTGCAAGTTGCGTTCGAAATTCCCCAGAATCATTCAATCAAACATACGAACAGCTCAGAAACTACACGTTTCAAGCATGGATTCTCAAATCTAAACAAGTATGGAAGTGTAACTGAAAACAAATTAAACTCAAAAGCTACAAGTTAAAGCCAAAAACACTTTTAGTACCAGATCTCCTTCGAGATTTCCAGCCAATCCTGGTGGAAGTCACCGGAGAGAATCCATTCAAAGCCCCATCGGCGGCCGTCGTCCTCTCTCCGCCACGAATTTCCATTGAAGCAGACGAAACCAGAGAGGGAAAAAAAAAGAAAGAGAGAGAGAGTGGCAGAGACTTCAAATTATAGTCAAACTTCAGAACATCGAGTTTCTAAGACAGATTAAAGGATTCTCCTTCCTATGCGATGATTATGATCTTCGGTTTCTTCTTTCTGATTCTGATTTCTGATCTCTGAGAAGAGGTGTCTCTGCGTGTGAAAACGACAAGAAAGAAGCAGATAAATGGAATGGGACCGGCCGATGTAGCTTTGAACGGTTAAGATTTCGGGCTGGGCTAGAAAATTTTATGTCGAAGCCTTGTCCTTTTATTTACTTATCTTCGTTGACTCTACGTAAATTGTGCAATTTTTTATTTGCCTGTTAGTTCTTGGAAATAAACTCTGGGACCCACCATTATTTATAGAAATAAATATTTTCAGAATAATCTAGAATGAATTTCTATTTCTATTTTGTATAAAATAATAATATATTAGGAAAAGATTCAGTTTTTTTTTTTTTGTAATCCGTGCGCTTTCCGAAGAACCCTACTTTCACGCGGATGAATACCATCAATATATATATGTATTTATATTTGCGAAAATATTTTTAGTAAGCCAAAGCTATATGCATAATTTTTTTTTGCCAGTATATGCATAATTAAATATACAGGGTTGAGGAATTAATAAAAATACACGATATACATGTGACATGAGACTCATGATGAAATTAATAAAAATTATATACTGCTTTCTAAAAAATAAAAATTATATAATACCACCTCTAATTCTAAATATAAGACTTAGTGTGTAAAACACTCGATAAATAATTTTTTTGCCAACTAATAAATATTATATACACTGTATCATTTACATGAGTACATTTATAACTTAACGATAGAATGCTTCCCTTTTTATATTTCATGCACTGAGTATTTCCCATTTAGTTTTGATATCTGAAAATTTAATTTGTCTAACGTATGATCTCGCCCTCAAACTTTAGAAATTTAATGTATAGACTTTTAATCATCTAATTTTTCAAACACTGAGTTGTCCTTGTAACTAGGATATAACACATAGGTATTAACGAAGGCAAAAAAAAAAAAAAGGTCTTAATCAATTAAATTATTAAATTTGAGGAACTGAATTATAACTACATTAAAATTATAAGAACAAACTAATTATTTTTTCTATGATATAAAAAAAGTATGCATATTTTTTGATGGCATCAATATAATATTTATTTGAAAAAATAGTAATGTACTTATGAATTTTGTGATTTATTTTTGGGGTAAGGTGCAAAAATACACATGTGATTTTTCTCAAAGTGCACCCAACACCAAATACTTTTTTTAAGTGCAACAGTGAATATGTGGTTATAAATTAGGTACAAAACTACGCTTTGACCGTTAGTTTGCCTTTTTGACCCTAAAAGTGATGACGTGTACGATAACATAGGCGCTGGAATGACATTCTGAAAAAAAAAAAACTTACTGAATGGTGAAGCTTTACAATTAATATTACCCACATTTTACTATTTCACTACCACCTTCGCTGAAGTAGATTCAAATCTGAATGCAGAGTGTTTAACTCACTCAGTAGAGCTGCTACCTTAAAAAACATACTGATTGCTCAATTTTTTTCAACCCTAGATTCCCAATATTATTAAATTAAAATCATTATAATACATATATTATATTACTAACTTTTATTAAATTATATGATTTATTAGGAAAATTTGATTTTCAGCAAGTTTTTTTTCCAGAATGTCACTCCAACGTCCACACGTCATCACTTTCAGGATAAAAAAAGTAAACTAACGGTCAAAAAATCAAATTAACGGTCAAAGGGTAGTTTTGCATATATTTTGTAACCACATAGTCACTGTTGTACCTCAAAAAAGGATTTGATATTGGGTGCATTTTGAGAAAAATCACATATGTATTTTTACACTTTAACCCTTTATTTTTTGATGAAATGATAAGATATATTAATAAAATATTAGTACAACATAAAAGGACCATAGACATACGACTTCAAATGTAAGAAGCAACGAAAAGTAGAGTACACATAGTGAACCTAAAAACTGCAGACTCAACTGCTATAGCAACTCTGATTAGCAGTCTAATTAGAAGGGTACAACAACCTACTACCAGCCACAAACACAAAGTTGATAATTTCCTCGGCAAGACAAGAAAAATTAAGTAGAACATCGTCTTAAATATTCGAAACGTCGTGTTGGAAAATAGCCTAGTCCATCCTTAGTGGATTGGGCCTAAGCCCAATAGGATTAGGGTTAAGGTATAAATAATATAAATACTTGGGTAGATATATGTAATATTTTCTAAAACATTATGATTCATGTTGTTTAACCGATAGACTATGACTCTACAAGTGGTTTTGTTTCACTAAAACAATATGTTTCTCAATCGAAAGGATATCTTGTCTCTCTGATGGAAGGACATGTTAGTAGAAGAGGAAGGGGTGCATAGAACCCTATAAATAGACATAAGGGATTCAGTTATAAGACATTGGATATAACATACAGAAACTCTGTCAAACTGACTCCTCATTCCCTCTACTATATTTATCTCTTCTTCTTATCGTGGTGTATTTGTTGTGGGTCATAATCACTTCCGCAACTGTGATCCAATTAGCATGGGTACAAGAGATAAATGGTTGCACTTTTGGTACGCCCACGTGACCATGTGGGCATGACGTCTCCATTTGGGCGCTTTGTACTAGAAATTCCCTTTTACAGAGATCATCACAAAACAACCCTGTAGTGCAGCTTGATATTGATATAATGCCCGAATGTCCTAGATTTACCATTATACACTTTACTCATAGCCAATCTAATCCTTCTTTAGTCAGTATAAAACTTAGATTGTCTTTCTTATATGCATAGTGTCTACACTTATGAAACTATAAATAATATCATAAGGGACCGGTCTTAGACACCAGTATAAGTGTGTATATTTCAGGTAATAATCTTTCTTTCGCCCATATATCACTTTGATATGTATCAACCGCTTTCCTAACATAATGCCTTTAGATCGCATCAATCATGATCATAAGACAAAATGCTAAAGTAGCAGACGTTGAAACATATTTCCATAATAATGTCAAAGTCAAAGGACATTGATGAAGGGTTAACCTTTCTGGGACTCACACAACAATGAAGCAGGGATCTATTCACTTGCTTCCTATTTGTGATTCTTTAACACATATGGTATGAATCACATGCTACGATGTTACTCTTATACTTTAACAGCGTATGTCGTTTGATTTTATCATTAACATCGTACAAATTTAAGTCTGGACACTTCCAGTATCTAAATCCAAATTCCTCAACTCCTCTCATATTACATGATGTCAATTTTGAAGAATTTGTTGTCTGGCAACATGTATCATGGATGTGGCTTTCCATGATTCGATCCATATTTTTACAAATAAGGATCTCATCTCAACTTACTGCACTTAAGTCGAGGCGACATAGTTTGTGTTTCTTCTCTACCATATTAGCACTCTTGCTACTTTATTGGTGTACACAATTGTCTCAACTTTGCATATTTCTCCCGAATTTCAAAGGCGGTCGCTTCTGTGAGAAAGACAACCTCACCAACCTGTACGACATACTAGACATTGTATACTTACACACACATTAAAAAGCCAAAATGAAGTATCATTACTCCATACTATATGTATGCTAAAGAACTTAACATGTTTCTCATACATGTCTTTGGTCATTAGGTTTAATTAAGGGACTTTGCATATGAATACATTGTTCAACAATAAATTTATATGCTATAGCTTCTCTTATATAGCTATACCTTTGCATTTAATCTATCCATTATGCTTAGGGTCTTTTGTTTAAGCAGTGGCTACGTGTAGTCACAATACTTTGACATTAGATTTGAATTTTCACTTTCAAATCTCACATGTTCTGTGAACATTACCAGCCATAAAGCCTCTTGTACTATCACAACACATACTTTAAACATACATAATCAATGTACTATACAAATATCTCATGACCCTTATATGAAGCCATCTAATACCTCTCACGGTGGTTGGACTAGTACCGAATTACAAGTCCTACCATGCGCATATATCTAATATTGTGTATATCATTGCATACATCACACTACTAACAGTATCATATGGATATTCTTTTCTATTATCTTCTTGGTTGGCTTAGTTAGGAAAATTTGTCAAGACACAAACTCACTCTTAAAGTCATTGGGGTATCCATGGGATTGCATTCACTTATTTTGAATCGCTTAAGAATCTTCTTAATGTAATTCTCTTATAAAAGAGAGGAGTCTTCTTAAGCTATTTCTTTGGATCTCAAATCCAATTGCTTTACCCATGAACTAGCACCATTCTTTAATAGGCACTACCAAATTTAAAATATATATAGCCAATAGTATATCATCCACTTAAAAAAATAATATCACAAATTATTTACCAATGGTTCTCTTCAATCATTTGAAAAACACATTGGGTTACCTCTCTTTCAAAAAATTATTCATCACTATATGGACGATTGCATCAATCTATAAAAGGACTTTTGCTAAACACATTAAGTCACCACTATGTGAAACTTTAGATAATATTTTTAGTGAAATCTAATAGCCAATGTATATAGATTTCTTCATCTAAATCATCACTCAAATTGTCTATTTTACATCCACATGATTTAAATTTAAATTCAAATAGTTAACTATTGCCATATTAAAACTAATTTAAATGTACAACAAGTGAGAAAAATGCCTTCCTGTTATGCATACTCCTCTGTAACAAGTCTTGTGTATGTCAATTGATTTACCCACGTTTCTCCTAAACCTATTGAACTCACTAGTTCTCAATAGCCTTTTTGACTTGGTAGTAGATCAACTGATTATCAACTTGATTCTTTCTCAAAGAATTTACTTTCCTTTCCATTGCTTTCTTCCATTTTCCCTTGACATGGCCTCTTATACAGAATGTGACTCATCATCCTCCTCCTTTAGAATAACCATGAACATTTTTCTCAGTTATCCATTTTAACATGAACCTTTTCCATTTCATATTTATTTTGTTTGGTTCCTTTATTGACCATTCTAAGCTCTCACTCTCAAAAACAATTGAGAATTATTAGCCTGTTCTGTACTGCCTTGTCCTTGCGTCTTGCAATGAGATCCAATGTGATTAGTTTTACCCTTAATTGAAAACTAATTCACAGCAAATATGGTACCTTTCAATTCTTTTTTTTTCATAATTCTATCATCATTTCACTCTTGAAAATATAACCCTTATGAGCTCCCACTTATAACCGCTATGGGAATTTACAACTGACCCTTATGGTATATGAAAACTCAAATTTGACTTTTATTTAGTCCAACATTTATAGGGTATAGTAGTGACTACTTTAGAAGGTATATGGTTAAACTCAAGCGCACATAACTTGATGAAACCAAGGATGTGTGCATGTGTACTAATATACCAAAAGTGAACTAGATAATACTCTCCCACTCACATTTGGTGGGTTATCATGAGCCATAATATGTTTAACTATGTCTAATAGCATTCCATTATGCCTTTTATCGGATTAAGATGAACGACATGCCTTTTGATTTCAATCAGAACGGCATGCAGTTTATCTGTTTACTAGAAAGGCCTTCCCTATTGAGCGAAAAGACGTCATCTGTTTTTTTTTGGTAAAGTTGGCTCATACACTCTTGGACAAGTGGGTTGGACTGCGTTTTGTTTTGGATCTGAGTTTTTTTAGCCTAAGGATCTTGTTTTTCTGGAATTTTTTTCCCCTTCTGTTTTAAGCCACCAAAGTTTTTTTTATTGATGACTTAATTTTGTTAGCTACTGAAGATTCGACTTGTGACTTTGGGTTTGTGTATTTGTTTCGGTATTTATTTTGTTATTCTTTCAGTTTGTTTTAAAACGCCCAAGGCCTATGCATTTTGAGTTTACAGTTGGGATTTAATGCTTGGTTTCATGGTGTCCCTGCTCTCTTTATTTCAATTGATTTTTAACTCATCAATTGATTCATGGGCTATGCTATTTGTCATGGGGGTGCGTGGCAAGGAAAATCGTGTTTATATACGCCATTATATATGCACAGAATGTATCTTGTTTTGTTATTAAAAAAATGCGTATCAAATTTTTTTTGTGAATATAACAATACTTTATTCGATTATAAAGTTTGGATAAAGTTTCAATTTATGTTATAATGAAACATGATTTAGTTGATTATTCATTATATTATTATATGTTTTTGACAAGTGGGAGCTTTTAGGAGTTGTTAAGCCTAAAAGTTAGAGTTGTAAAAGTACCTATATATAATTCTTGACAGAATTTTAGTGATGTTGCTAATATTTATCTGATGGGAGATACAAATGTATACTCCTGATCATGAATTTAGTAGTATTACTATTTTTTCTGGTTAAGAATAATATCAGTACATGACATTGTATACTGTGTTGTGTTATATATATATATATATATATATATTGTCGATGATATGTTTAATAGTTTGATTTCCTTAGAGAACATATTGAATGTGGAATATATTTGCTTCAAAATTGAAAATGGCAACTAAGAATATCATCGCTGAGTTAAATAAAGGGGACAAATTAAATGGTGACAATTGGGATATCTGGCACCGAAAAGTCCAATATATTTTGGAGGAACAAGAGGCAATAGAACCCCTAACACCAGTTGTAGCACAGCCTGCTGCTGGGAATACGGCCCAACACAGGAGAGACCAAGAGGTCTATGAGGCTTGGAAAAAGAAAAATAGTATTACAAAAATTATATTGTTGAGTACAATGGCAGATGACCTCATGTGTGAATATGAGAAAAATGAAACAGCGCAAGCCATATGGGCAGCGTTGAAAGACAGGTTTGGTGGTACATCCACCTCTAAGCTTAGATGATTAACTATTAAGTTTGATGCGTATAAGCTTATGCCAAATACTTCCATAAAACAACATCTGAGAGAGATGGCAAATATGATTAGAGAATTGAAGGAAGCTGTGCATACTGTGTCTGACGAACAACAAGTTCAGGCACTGATAAGATCATTGCCATCTAGTTGGGAGCACATGAAGGTTAATCTAACCCATAATGAAGGCATTAAAAATTTTAATGATGTGGCTAAACACTTGGAACTTGAGGACGAGCGCTTGGAGGCATACAAGTCCTCTAGCATGCCTTCTACACAGAGGGTGCAGGTCCTTCTAATGCAAAACCCAATTCCAAGAAGGGGAATAAATTCTGAAAGAATGGAAATAAGGACAATACTAAATTTGTAAAAGGCAAAAAGGAATTCAAGAAGAAAGGAAAAAAGGGTGGGAAGAAGAAGAAAAATGACTTCAAGAAGGTTAAATGTTTTGCCTGCCAAAAGATGGGTCATTTCGCACGGGATTGTACCGAGTGAAATGAGAGTGAAAATGTACTAGTGGATTATGTAAATTCACATGTTTCCTATGTTTCTAGCATTGTTTTTCTAACAGAGAATATCTGTTCTTCTTGGATTTTAGACTCAGGTTCAACAGACCATGTGACAAGGGATCGAAGATCCTATGTAGAATACCATCGGTTTCCTAACAGATGTAAGTGGCTTTATGTAGGCAACAATGCAAAGATTGAAGTTAAAGGTATTGGAACTTGCAAATTGACTTTGCGTAGTGGAAAGGCTTTAATCCTTCATGATGTGCTTCATGTTCCTGACATTCGACGAAATTTAGTTTCTGTAAAATGTCTTGTAAATTATGGGTTTAATGTAAACTTTCTTGATAAAGTTGCAGACATATTTTATAATTTTGTATTTTATGGTTTAGCTTTCCTTTAAAAGAAGTTCTTTGTAATGGATATTATTGATGATTATAATATACATGATTGCTTTGCTACTTCCTCTGATTCAACTATTGATATAGCTATTTGGCATGCTAGACTAGGGCATATTAATCAAAATAAAATGATTAAACTATCAAAAGAAGGTTTGCTAGGATCTATATCCAATATGAAAATGTCCTTGTGTGAAAGTTGTCTAGTAGGTAAGGCAACTAGAAAACCATTTGGTAAGGGAACCAGATCAGAACAACCATTGCAAATAATTCATTCTGATATTTGTGGTCCTATGAGTGTGAGGGCAAGGAGCTTGGTATTTTATCACTTTTATTGATGACTATTCATGATACGGTCATGTCTATTTGATCACACATAAGTTTGAGGCTCTTGAGTGCTTTAGACGATACGTAAATGAAGTTGAAAATCAAATGGACAATAAAGTTAAAGTGTTACGTACTGATTGAGGACGTGAATATTTGTCTAATCAATTTAAAGAGCTCTATGAAGAAAAAGGGATAATTAGGCAGCTAACTATCCCTGATGCTCCACAACAGAACGGAGTTGCTGAAAGAAGAAATAGAACGCTTCTAGATATGGTTAGGTCAATGATGGCACATGCAAATCTACCAATTTCATATTGGGGTGATGCTTTAATGACTGCTACCTTCATACTTAATCGTGTGCAATCAAAATTAGTTACTTCAACTCCTTATGAGTTATGGACAAAACGCAAGCCGGATCTTAGTATCCTTAGACCATGGGGGTCAGCTGCATACATTCATGATAATTCTCATAAGTATGGAAAGTTAGGTCCTAGAGGAAAGAAATGTATTTTTATAAGGTACTCTGAACAATCCAAAGGATATGTCTTCGTATATGAAAATGAAGATGAAACAGTAACTGAAATTGAATCTAGAGATGTTACATTTCTAGAAAATGAAATGTATTTTCTAGAATGTAACATCTCTAGAAAATGAATTCCCTAAAAGGGGAGACATTGACCGCACTGTATCTCTTTATGAGACATAGGAACAAACAAGTATAGAACATGTTGGTATGCCTGAATCATTCCAACATGTCGATCTAAGTGGGAGCTTAGAAAGGTCAACACAAAGACCTAGACAAAAGAAAAGACAAAGACAAGAAGCTCCTACAAGAAAGAGTAACAGGGAAAGTATACCTAAAAGATGCTTCCAAATAGAAAGTGAAGCACTTATTGTTACTCCTGATAGGGATGATGAACCACGTTCGGTATTAGAAGCCTTATAGAGTCCTACTAAAGATGAATGGAAAAAGGCAATGGATGAAGAAATGAACTCAATGAGAAATAATAAAGTTTGGGAATTGGTTGACCTACCAAAAGGGTGAAAAGCCATTGGGAACAAGTGGGTTCTCAAAATTAAAAGAAAGGTGGATGAGTCAATTGATAAGTATAAGGCACGATTAGTTGTAAAGGGGTATACACAACAAGAAGGTATAGATTATGAAGATACATTCTCACTTGTGGTACGATTTAATTCTATAAGAATTATTCTAGCAATAGTAAACAGTTTAAACTTGGAATTACATCAAATGGATATTAAAACTACATTTCTAAATGGTGATCTGGATGAGGAAATCTATATGGAACAACCATTAGGTTTAATTGAAAAAGGAAAAGAGAACAAAGTTTGTAAACTTAAAAGGTCTATTTATGGACTCTAGCAATTATCCAGACAGTGGTATTTGAGGTTTCACAAAGCAATAACCTCTTATGGTTTCCAAATGATTGAAGAGGACCACTGTGTCTACATCAAACGGTTTGAGGGTAATTTTGTTATATTATCCTGTAGATGATATACTATTAGCTGGAAATAATTTAAATTCGGTTATAGCTATTAAAGAATGACTTTCATTGAATTTTGAAATGAAAGATATGGGTGAAGCAGAGTATATAATTGGAGTTAAGATTTAAAGAGATCGTTCAAAAAGAATCTTATATCTTTCACAATAAAATTACATTAAAAAGATTCTTGAACGATTCAACATGAGCAACTGCAATTCCTTAGATACCCTAGTGGCTTCTGGTGTAACCTTAAGCCATGTGATGTGTCCCAAAATTGAGTCAGATCAAAAGAAAATGATGAAAGTTCCCTATGCTAGTACTGTTGGTAGTTTAATATACGCAATGATGTGTATAAGGCCAGATATCTGCTTTACAGTAGGATTAATCCAACCCAGGTGAGCGTCACTAGAAAGTAGTAAAAAGGATCATGAGATACTTAAAAGGCACATTTGACTATGCACTATGCTACGAAGGAAGCGATCTATAATGGCGCCATATGTTGGAGTAATAAGAAGCAGACATGTATTGCTTTACATTCTATAGAAGCCGAGTTCGTAGCATGCATTGCAGCTACACAAGAGGCATTATGATTGAAGAGGTTCATTGAACATCTTAGATTTGGCAATGAGAGTACCAATACAGTATTAATGCATTGTGTTAACATTGCAGCCATAGCCTATACTAAAGATCCCAAGTATCATAGTAAGACCAAACATATAGATATTAAGTACAATTTTGTAAGAGATTATATAGCACAGAAAATAATTGCTGTACAACATATTTTGACCAAGAGTATAGTCACTGATCCCTTGACCAAACCAATTGCCAAGGAAACATTTGAAAAAAAATGTAAGGGCACTTGGTGTACGCAAAATGTAAAATTTCAAACTTTATGTATTACATTTATGATTAATTGAAGTACTTGACATTATTAGTATATATGTCTGTGTGAAAGTATACAATATCTAGTATGTCGTACAGGCTTATGAGGTTGTCTCTCTCACACTAGCAACCGCCTTTGACACTCAGAAGGGGTGTGCAAAGATGAGATAATTGTGTTCACCAGTAAAGCGGCTAGAATGCTGATATGGTAGAGCAGAAACACAAACTATGTCTCCATGACAACGGTGTAGCTTGTCAAGATGAGATCCATAAACTTGAATATAAGTATGGATTGAATCATGGACATCCACTTTTATGATGCCTGTAGCCAGATAAAAAATTCTTCAGCATTGATGTCTTAGTAGAAAGGAAGAATTTGGGTTTAGATGCTGGGAGTGTCTAGACTCAAGTCTGTACAGTGTTAACAACAGAATGCAAAACAATGTACGCTCTTATGATGTAAGAGTAATACTGTAGTATACGATTCATACCGCATGTGCTAAAGAACCGCAAACGGGAAGCAAATAAGAAGATCCATACTTAATTGTTGTGTGAGTCCCAGGAAGTTTCTAATTCTTCATTGATATCCATGATTTTGACAATATCACAGAGGTGTGCTTCAGTGTCTGCTACTTTAGTTTATGTCCAACGTTCATGATAGATGCGATCTTTGGTATTATGTTAGGAAAGCGGCTGATACATATTGAAGTGATATCTGGGCGAAAGGAAGATTACTTGAAATATACACAAATATACTAGTGTTTGAAACATGTCCTTTATGATCTTATTTTTTTGATAATTTCATAAGTGTAGATGCTATGCATACTAGAAAGGCAATCTAAGTTTTGAGAGAAGTACGAGTTTGGCACCAAGTCTGGATCATACATGACAATCAATATACTTACCCTTCAGAACCTTCCATGTGTTCATTCATTAACTGGAGAAATTCAGCATGATGCTCCTGAATTAATCTTAATAGATGAGGATTCTGTTTACCAAGCTCTTGAAGAACAGGCTGCAATGAAAAGTGTCTTGTTCTTTAGACATTGACAACAGACTTAAAGAACAAAAGACAGATAGGTAATTAAGAAAATAAATGCCTGCAGAATTTGAGGATTAGAATGCACCATTGATCGCAATGCTTGAAAGTGTAAAAGCACACAAAGAAACAGATAGTTAAGAACTGCCAAATCAAAATCAAAAGTTAGATAAGAATTGCAAATGACGTGCAGGACTGCAGGGTGTTTGTCCAGGCAATGCCATCCATACAAGCACACGTGATATCACTTGTATAATGACTATCTAGATTCCACCATATATTTTCCTTCTCTTGAACTTTTCCCCAACATGCTAGAAGGGTTGAATTAGATGAAAAATCAAGGAATGAAATTTACCACTTTTCCTATAGATAACCCTGAACTTCAATCGTCCCACTCAACATTATCTCCATGAACAAAAATGAGGTAAACTGATTATCCTCACTCAACTTTCACATTTCACATAATCTAAAAGGTAAGAATTAGAAGTCGTACTACAGTGGGTTGTGAATGGAGAAGTATTGAGGTGTTAAGGGAATGCTTGGAACTGGGCAGGAAGGTAAGTGACTGGTATTTGTATCTGGTTGCTAGAGGAGGCAATAAAGCTGCAGATTTAGTTGCAGCTCAGGTAATGAGGGGAATAGTACTTCCTCTGGTCCTAATTATAAGATAAAGTTGACTTTTTTGGAGAAATTAAGGAAGCCAATTAAATTACTCTAGAGTATTTATATTTTTATTTTTTTCTCCAAACTAATTAATTTGACTAATAAACTAATATATAATCTAAGGATACTAAAAATATAAACACTCTACATTAATTTAATTGGTTTCCTTAATTTCTCCAAAAAAGTCAACTTTGTCTTATAATTATGACCGGAGGGAGTACCAAAAGGATGGCTGGGACAGCCACCATCTCCTCTGACTGATATTTTGACCCAGGAACTTGCCAGTTGCATCTACAACTCGGATGAAGGAGGATGCTCAAGGCGTGAAGGTATTGGTTAATATGAGTGAACTTGTGGTCTGCTTAGAATATAAAAGCATAGAGGCTTTATTTTTTCATTCCATTTTTCTGGTAGGTTGTATGCTAGGACTATTACGCTTTCTTTAAATTTGCATAGGTTGTATTGTTAGGTTGTCTTGGTTTTCTTTACAGGTGAAGTGTGTAATGTCTTTTTTGGAGATTAATAAAATGATACTGTTTTGCTCCAAAAAAAAAAAACTTTCACATTCCACATAATCTCCACCATATGTATAAGAGTGTGTTCTTATTAGCTTTTGGAGAATAGATTCTGGAGAGAATAGCTTTTGGAGAATAGATTATAGGAAAATAGATTATGGGAAAAAGTGATTTTGATAAAATGAGAGTGTTTGGATGATTTTATCAGAATAGCTTTTTTCATGGTCAAATTACTAAAAAGAACATTAACTTTTATGATAATTACATATAAAGGATAAGATTATATTTTAAGTATTATTTGACATTAAATTGCATAATAATTACAATAAATGAAATAAATTTGTCCAAAAATTTTTAAATTATAACATTTGTCAAATATGTAATATAAAAAAATAGATGCAAAAATTATAAAATTATAACATTAGTCAATTATGTAGTAAATTATAAAATTAGATCAAACGTACGTATTGAAGGCGTACACTATATTAATTTTCATCTCCTTTTACAACATGGGTTATCTTTTGCCAAACCTACTGTATCATTCTTCATTCTTCATTAAATTTTAGAAAATGAAAAAATAACAATGAACAATTAAAAATGAACAATTAAAACCCCTAACGGCATTAAAAATGATGTATCTTAACCCATTATTTAACATTAAATTTCATAATTAATACCAAAAATGAAATAAATTTGTCTATATGTAATGTTAATTAACTTAACTAATTTTTCTAATATAATTAAATTAGAAAAATAAGTCTTATATTAAGGATAAGAGAGAGTATTAAAATTTAAAAAAAAATTAAAAAAAAAAGACAGAAAAAACGCTGAAATTAAAAAAAAAAAGATGAGAGAGGGTGTGACATGGGACCCACATATAGGAAAAGAACCAATGAGAATGAGAGAGTGGGGCCCACAAAGTGCAAAAAGTTAAAAAGAATAGCTTATGCCCAAACCATGGTTTTGAGGTCCAAAACCATGGTTTGGGGTCAAAATAGCTTATTTGAAATTTTTGAGTGTTCTTATACTTTTTCCTCAAAACCATGGTTTTGAGAAAAAAACACTTTTTTTGCCTTTGCCGAACACATTCTAAACATACATGGCTAACCTCAAAGTTCAACCTCAATGTAATGCCTTAATGTCAAATTTACCAGTGAACTGTGCGAAATCTTCTTAGATTGGCATGACAAAATGCTTCAAAAGATCAGAAGCACGAACATTAACATGACAGCAAACTGACCTGGGGGTTGTTTCTAAGGAATTCCAGAGATCCAAGTCCAGCTCCAGCACCAGAAATTATTTCCTAAAAGTGTTTCAACCTTCAGCTCAAGAGCACAACCAGCAGCAGCAAGATATGCAAATAACAAGGAAGCTGATGAATCATGCCATCTACCTGTGGAAACATGTTTAACGGCAATGTATTAGGTGCCCCAGAAACACCTCCAGCAGTGGCCCCACCTGTTTCAGTTGTCTGACTGGCTGGGAAATTAGGAACTGGTATGGCAACATCTGCTGCTTCAGGGATTCCCTTAGCATAGAACAACAGAATTACTTAAATTCATAAAAGTTAACAGATTAAGACATAAGCAGCAGAGACATACAGAATACAAGTAATCCACAGCACGCTCTGGGTTATTATAAGCTGCCCGAAGAGCACGTACAACTGTTTCTCTGTCCCAGTTGCCACCTCCCATGTCCATGATTTGTTGAATAGTCCGCTCAAGATCACCACCGACAGCCAGATTTGAAGCAGCTTGACCATACATATCCACAGGCACACTGCAAAATTCATCCAGGCAATCGTTTTAGCAAGCTATCACAAGAAAGGGACTATGACAAACAACTTAGATACACAAGTTCACAGGTATGACTTCCCCTGCGAGTGAGGACAGAATATGCCAATTAGTTAAAGACAAAGGAAAGGAAAACAGATACCATTCTAGAGTCATCAGCATCCAAGTTTAAACAGGAGGTATTAAAATAAGATTTTTAAGATAAAAGGAAAATGTCCCCCATCCTCCCTAACACAATAACTTGCATACTTTCTTAAAACCAAGATTTCATGTTAATAAATTTTAATCAATTTTGCACTGATGTTGTTAGGAACTCCTATTTTTGCTCAATTCATAGATATTTATACTAAACATGTAATAGAGAAGCAGAGACCACCATAAGGAGCTAGTAAATATCTTAGTGGGATTTTTGAACTGAAATCCTCAACTTTTTTTTCTTTTTGAATTAGAAGAGTAGACACTAACAACCTAAAGATACAAACTGGATTGAACCCATGATCTCCCGCTTGCAAGGGAACTTTCATGCTGCTAGGCCACAAAGCTTTTGGCGAAACCCTCAAATTTTAGTAAAGTGAGTAACCGAGTATTCATACAGATGAAACAATTGATAAAAGTATTATACTTGAAAAAAATGTTTGGTTAGAAGAAATATTCCTACCACCTACAAGATAAAGACAAACCACAATATTCTCAAGTTCAAATATGTGATAATATTTACTCTAGGATGTACAAATAACCATTAAAAGTTAGTCCTTGTCAGCATTCCTTTATTAGAAACTAGTAACCGATTAACGGAAGAATACAATAACATTATGAATAGAAGGCTTGTTAGTATTAACCCAGTAGATTGGGCAGAGGCAGAGACAAATTCATGAACCATACCTTGTAGCTGTGACATTTACCGCAGAAGAACTATTTGTAGTAGCTCTACAAAACCAAATTTATGTTTTAGAAAAACAATTTAAAAAGCAGATAGAACAAAAATAGGATATAAATCATCTAGAGGATAAAAAACTCACTGAGTACTTTGTACTGGAGGTTCAGGTGCAGGAGTGGAATTTGTGGTTGGTTCAGTAGTAGATGGATTGTTAGCAGGCTGACACATGCATGAATAATCAATATCTCAAAAAGTGAAGACAAGAAAGAGATATCACATGCCTAAATAAAATGAAAATGAGTAAGGAGCATACCTGAACAGATGAAGCCCCAACTGAACTTGAAGTTTTACTCTGCAAATGGAGAAGTAAAAAGCCTTTGGTAAATCATGTAAAAGTATCTTCACAAATGAACAAACCAAACACAAACACAATTAGAGTAAACAATTGAGAGGGCAAAAATATTGAAAAAGAAGTTAATTTATCAAATTTGAACAGATGAAAGAATAGGAATGACATAGCCGTATTACTTCTTCAAAGTGCTAACAGAGAGGAAAGGGGAGAGATTTAGCATTTCATCATCATTATTTCTCCCACGACAAAGTGCAAAGAAATAGACAACTTAACAATATAGAAGTAGGGCAACATATTTATGGGTAAATAACAACAACAATTAATTCCATTAAAAGTGACAGAAAGCCATTAATAGTTCATTATTATTGTCCTTAAGTTATATGACACAGAGTCTTGCAATAAATAATCCACAAAACAATTAAGAGTTCAAATACAATGGTCACGTGGATAACATAAAAAAGTCTAAGTAAGGAAGTAAGGCGATCAACCAATTACAACCCTATCAAACTTGATTTCAACATCATAGAAGAATATACAAAATTTAAACTGCTATGAAATAGTTGATTGCAAACATAGAGGCTTGCTTCTCATTTCAATTTTTTCCGCTTATCCTGTTCAATCAGATTTAATGCCTGTTTGGATAAGCAGTGGAAGCCAAAATAATCATGCTTAGGAGCAAAAAGTGATTATAAAACCAAAAGAATACTGTTTGGATAAATCGGGACTTTTTCTCCTCATCCCTCGTTCAGCAAAACTGACAAGGAGATGCTTCCGTTTCAAAAATCATGATGGAGGCTTGTAAAATAATAATTACTCCATTTTACCTCTCTCTCTCTCTCTCTCTCTTGTCCCTTTCACTTGCATTTTTCGATGATATTTTCAACACTTTTTTTAATTATTTCTCAACCAAATGAACAAATTCTCAGTCTAGATTTGATAACTTTATTATCAATTTTGCTAAAAATTTTTAATTTCATTTCATTTTGGTATATCTTTTATTTAAAATGTGCTGTATTTTATTTTTTACTGGAAAGTAATGATTTTTCTTCATTATAAAATCTAAAAAAAAAATTTAAAATTATGTAATTCATTAAATTATATTTAATAATTTGAAATTAAATAATAATTATGAAAATTTATATAACTTAATGAAAGTCACACACATTTTATTAAATATACATCCAAAAGTGATTTTGATAAATGATATCCAAACAAATTCAATTCTTTTAAAATCATTTTTTAGAAAAAAGTTTCCAAACAGAAATTACAATTATTAATGATCACTTAAAATAAAAAAAGTTTAAAAAAATCATGATTATTCAAAATCGCATTTGCCCAACTCTAATCCAAATGGGTCCTTACGGTAACTTAATGTGACTTTGACTTGGGATTACCATGTTCTACAGTCTAGACAGCTGGGTAGGCTGGCTTTACACTAGTTTTTAGCACCATACACACATGCAATGAGAACATCACCACTTATGCCTCGCAGCTGCAACTGCAAGTCTAGTAGAATAACTTCATAACCAGATTGGCTGATGTAACTAAAGCCACGAGAAGATGCCTCCCAAGTCCCAAAAGACTCACCCAATAGGAGTGAGTGCTAAAGTACCATCTTATATCTCGATTTAAGCACCAAGTGGAAGCATCAAATTGCCACCCACTAACTAATTAGAGAAGTCTATGATAATTGACAAACTAATCAATGAGTTGGCAATATTTGATCATCACAATTTATATTCCTCCTATTTTGGGCCTAAACAGAATGCTTTGCTATGATTCTGATTCAGTACTTCAATATTGTCATGTAATATTTCTAGGATAATGCAAAAAAGTAAGCTTTTTGGTTGGTCATGGGCCATTCCTGGAACACTAATTGACATTTTAAATTGAATGAAATGAAAAATAAAAAACAAAACGTTAAAAAACCTATCAACCCATCAAACATTGTAAACATAATTCTAAGCAAAACAACTTACAATATTGTGCTGGAAACTCGTATTAGTAAATACATATACCTTGCTAAGCATGACAACAAGAAATCCATCTTCAGAGACCTGATTCTCTGCCATCGTAGTTTCATCTTTGAAAACCTTGCCATTAAAAATAAGCAATTGCTGTCCACATGGGTAATTATCTTTTCCTTGTACATCTTCTATATTCTTCTTGACAGCCATGACCTTCAAGGAAAAAGGTGAAACTTCAGCTAATCTACAACAAAAACTATTATTCTATTATCAAGCTTCAATCCAAATAACCCTAGAAAGTGTCTCAGTGATGTTTAAAACAGACCAAATACAGTTCGGCATTTGCTAAACAATGACAAATTCTTAAATGGTCTCAAACTCTTTCTCACTTGCGTCATCAGCAATGATGAATGCTCTTGCAGTGCAATAAACAACACTGAATTGATTGACACTCTCAAATTCACCATTCACCAAGTTAAAAGAAAAACTTCTGCATAAATAAGGAGGCTAGAAATCAAACATGTCAACACAATAAATGCAACTTTCCATCTTAAGTACTACATTGAAGAATATAATGCAAACAATACCCGAGCTAAAGAACAGGGGATTCACAGTTATATCGGTTTAAAACTAAAAGATAAAATATTTAGCCCACAATTAGCTAAACAAAAACAATAATGATTTTGAATTACTCAAACTCAACGAATTCAATTCCTAAATTTGGAAATAAACTAATAAATCATACAGAACGTACAATACAGCTGCGGAATTGTATTTCTAGGCAATATAGATTACAGAAGGAAAAACGGAGAAATGAAAGATAATGGAATCCAAAACCCAGAGAAAAAACGTGTAATAGGTACATGGGAGGTGAAATTACTAACAGTGTCTGAAAGTTGAACTTTGATTTCGAAATGGCTTCCTTTCAAGGTTTTCACGATGAGCTTCATGACGCTGCGTGTGACGTAGTGACGTCGGCAACAGCGGCTGTTTGAATTGAAACCCGGGGTAAGAGAGGAAAACCCTAGACACAGAAACAGTTTCGCCTCTTGCAGAGAATCAAAAACATGAGTTCAAAGCTTTCTTTTTTTCCCTATTTTTGTAAATTTGACTATATATAGCATTGTGAAAGTATCGATGACCGAGATTTCAAACTCACGGGAAAATCATATTCACGCCCATTTTCCCTTTTTTATTTTGAATGGAGAAAAGAACAAAAAAAAAAAAAAAAAAAAAAAGGGGAAACATGGAAAGTGTAAAATCCGTCCACCCAAATTGCAAAAGGGAATTACGTAAAGCCTTGAAGGAAGGGGAAAAAATCACAAGCAAGTCCCTTTAAATTATCACTTTATATTTAAAGTCTCATTGGATTTGCGTTAGATTGATTCAAATTGATAGAAGACTGTTTTGCTTCCATCCATTTAAAAAGGCAGAAAAAAAAAAAAAAAAGGTAGAAGACCCAAGATGAACCATTTTCACGCTTGTATTCACTTACTGAAGAGAAAAAGAAGTGTACATAGGAAGGCACCGAGTTTGTTTTGGTACCAGCATCATCTCCATCAGCCATCATCTTCACTACTCCAATGGAGCTACCTTTTTCTATTGATTGTGTGTGTAGATGTTCATGTTCATAGCTTTTGTCTCATTTGCACTCTATAATATGGACAGTTTATATTTTGGTCAGAACACTGATTAGGTTTAGGTGTTTGGGTATAGAACACTGATTAATTGTATGTCATCTTTATGATTTAAGTTGTTGTTTCATTGCGAGTGATAGAGGGTTTGAAGTGATTCTCTGTTCCAAGAGGAGATTGTGTTCTATTTTGGCATGTTTAGGTAGGAATGAATGAAAAGGATGAAGCTTTTTGTGGTTATAAATACCTCTTATGTGATTTCAAAATGTGTCATCAATACAAATCTTGATAGTTATTAATGTGATTGATTTAGTTGTTAATAACAACTTTATACTGTAAGGTAACAAAGAAGATGGCGAATATGTCTAAGAACTAGATATTATGTTTTTTGCCATGGCAAAAAAAAAAAAGGTATTAAAGTTTCTTATATATAGGGGTACAATTTTTAAATGGAAGAAAAGGTTATATGCAATATGTAAATGGGGGTAGAGATAAAGGATTAGATGGAAATTAATTTTCCTTGCTCAATTCAGCAAATTATTATTCCAAGTTAGAGAAATACTTGCATACTTTAAGAGTACTGTAATATCCTAACTTTTATTCCCCAAAAATCCTTGTACATTTGTTACATTATATGGAATAAAATGGTGGGTTTTAATGCATTTAAAATGGCAAAATATTAGAAGTAGAGGTTATATATGAAATTTGGCTAAGTTAAGACATGAAAGTTCAACATTTGTCTTCTTAAAAGACTTTATTTTGTAGCCCAAATGAAGAAAAGGAAAGCATAATTCTTGGCTCAATTTAATATGAAATTTTCGGCCAAGAATAAATAGGGAAGAAGAAAGACAAAATTTAATTCAAAAATTGAAGAAATGTAAGGGCAAAATGATCATTTGGTTAATAAATCAAGAAGCCAATTGATTTCTTCAATATTTAAGGCCAAAGTCGGCCGAGAGGGAAGGGAGGAGAGAGAATGAATATTTGGACACAAATCAAGCCATGTGGACACTTATGAAGCCAAGTAAAAAAGAAGCAAAAAGTAAATACAAGTGCAAAAATTCCATTAAACAATTATTATTTTAAAGAGGTGGAAGGTGATATTTTAAGAAGCTATTTGACTCTTCAAAATGGCCAAAATTTCGGCCAAATAGAGAGAGAAGAGGGAGCGCAACATTTTTGAAGAAGACAGAGCAAAAAGAAAAGACAAGAATTCAAGAAATAAACCTAAGTAAGTTTGTAAGCAAATTTAACTTGTTCTTGTCTCTAAACTCTTAGAAACCTCTTCTAATCCTCATATGCTTCTTGAAATCAGAGGAAGCAAGAAGAAAATCAAGAAGAAACAAGAAGGAGAGGGGACGATTGAAGAGGAAGAAGAAGAGACTTATGGTAAATCATGAAACCTTATCTTACTTGTTGATTTGTGGTTGTAGTAGGTGATTTAGTTAGTAGTTTGGCTTGGTTGTCATGATTTTGTAATTTGGGAAGCATAAACCCTAAAGGGAGGTGCTGTCCAATTTTTTATTAATCATGTAGGAAGTGTAATTAAAGGGTTCAAGAAGTGAAGTAGAGTGAAAAACAGGTGTTTTGTTGAATGAAAACATGAAACTCCAACTTCCCCAAATTTCTTGAATTTTGGCTTGGGTATTTTTCTGTGTTTGGGCTGGAATTTGATGAACTTGATATTCCCATTGTGTTTAGAATGAAAAATTGTGTAGGGAACATGTGAAAAATGAAGTATGGAGGCTTTAGGGTGTGAAATGACAATTTTACCCTTGAAACCCTAAATATGTGGCTGCAAGGGCCATTTGGAAAATGGAGTGTGATTTTGGCAAAATTGAGGTAAAAAATGGATTCTACATGCAAAGTTGTATAGGAATAGCTAGGGTCATAATTTTTAGTAAAGTACAGTATTACCGAGTTTAAAGGGAATTAGATGGGATTCCTAAGGGCATTTTGGTGGAGATATTCAACTATATAAATTTAGTAATAAGACATGAATGAGTAATAACTCATTTTATTGTAAATTTGGAATTTTAGGATTTAACATTTGCCTGAGCCAGACCAAGAATCAGTAGACAGGAGTAGTTAAACAGTTGGAAAGGATTTCATGTAGTAACTATATATCTTTCATCCACTATGTGATTGTTTATATGCTTTGTGTTGTCATGTTTTGTGATATGAATTGTTTGTTACAAAACTTAGCGTGGTGTGGGAAAAGCACCAGTACCACCTGATGGGAAAAGTACAAGTACCATCAGGGAAGTAGGACTCGGCTGAGGTAGTGAGACAAGTACCGACAGACAATTATCTGCTCCAAAACATTACAAAAATTGTCATTTGATCTTGAATAGTGTACACAGTATGGCTAGTAGGGACAAACAATCATTTGATCTTGAATGCTAAAAAGATGGACATGTTTACAATATATTTGTTTTGTTACATTATATGGTGCTTTGCATGTTTATTTATCACATTTTATATGATTGATTGTGTGTTACTATTGATATTTGTATGAATCTCACCCCTTTCCAAATATTTAAAAATTTATTCAGCGAGAGACAGCGGCTCTAAGAGCAAGGAAGTAGATACAAGCAACTGAAGATCCTGAATCTGTCCAAGCAGTAGTATTGGTTATCTATAGTTTTTATGTTATTTTGGATTTTGTAAAAAATATTACGTACAAACCTTATGGGGATTCCTGTAATATAATTAAGTACTTTATATCAGTATGTTTATGCTATTTCTGTCCGCTCGTTGAATTATGTGTTAATACTCTGATAAATGTTGAAATATTGAGGGGTTTGACATTTTTGGTATCAGAGCAAGCGATTCTAACAGTAGTAGAATAGTGTATTGATATGGTCTTGATTATATGGTAGAAGAAAATATGTAAGGAAGGAGGCACCAGAGAGTGGATCACCACCATCTGCGAATCGGCCTTCAGAGAATCAACGAATACCCAAAGGGCAACGAATACTACAATACCAGACTAAGGGTGCTACAAGGATGTTACGAACCCCGAGAAAGTGAGTACGACCAAGGCCAGTGTTTGGGCCTCATCTTAGACTGGCACGATCAGTAAGCTCATCAGTAGGGTACACTAATCAACTGTAGACTGATGAGATAGAATCGGATCCGGATTCTGTTACTAGTTCCAGAGCCAAAACTGTATACGTGCCACATAATCTACAACCATACCAAGAGTTATAGGAGTATGTCAGAAGCATATACTTGCGGGCTTTCCATGATCAGGACACCCCAATAGCCTAGTATGCAGTGTACCTGGATGATGTAGACACATTATACTAGGATCAGGGTTTTCTTGACTTGGAGTTTCCAGATGATATTTAGGTCTGCACGACGTTATACTTCTTTTCGGATACTGTATTTTGATCTTTGAAGAAGAATGAGATTATGAAATGAGGTCTGAATGACAATTTTGTTGTTTTCATGGAGCACATCATGAAGTACGTGTTAGATTACATGTACTAGTACTAATATAAGGCCCCCACCCAGTATGTGGTAGTCCGGAGACCGTTGGCACGCCTTACTAGGACAAGGACAGTCATAGGATGCTAATGCTCAGAAACAGTTAGAGCAGGTACCAGCGTTTGTACATTGATACATAAAAGTTAAGCGTGCTTGGCTCAAATGAGTACTAGGATGGGTGACCCCTGGGAAGTTACTCATACATGTTAAGTTATGTAATGTAAAGGAGTAGAAACATGTTATACAATGGTCTATAGGCTGTATGTTGTCAAAAACTTTCCCTAAATTGCTATAAATGTCTATTGTATGTTATCCCTGAAGTATCTATGTATTCATAATTTTGTGAAATGACAAGTATGCCCTTATGACTATGTGAAATTTACTGCTTCCTTATTTTAATATAATGAAACATAAAGATGGTGAGACCAAGAGGTAGAGGAGCCAAGCAGGGTCAAGAAGCTGGACCTGACCCAATGCAGCATATCTTGGGCATGCTAGCCAAACAACAAACAATGATACATGGTCTTAGGGATGAGCTGTGAGAAATGCAGCAAAAACAAAATGCAGATGGAGAAAGATGGAATAATCTTGCTGGATAGGAGAATGAAGCTATACAGCATGTGTAATATCCCAATTTTGATTATTGTGGATAATTATGGATTTAATTGGAATTTTTATGTGTTTTATGGCAATATTAATTAATATGTCATAATTAATGGAAAAATTGGAAGAATGGAATTATTGGCCATGAGTTGGTAATTAAGGGAGAAATTAATTACTAACTAAGAGAAAATGGGATGTGTGATTAAAATGGCTAATGGAGAGATTAGATAAGTTAATTGGTGACATATTTTGTGTAAACCAATGGCATGTGGACATGTGGCAAAAGTGTGTATGGTGAGTGATGTGGAGAAAAGTCAAATGGGAGAGTATTTTAATTATTTTCTCTCTATTCCTCTCCCTCATTTTCGCTGGTGGAAGCATGGAGGGAGTATGTCATCATTTCTTTCATCTCTTCTCACCATCTCTCTCTCATTCTTGCTCTCTCTCTCTCTCTCTCTCTCTCTCTCTCTCTCTCTCGTCAGCCATTGTGGCTCAAAGGAGGAACAAGAAAGCTTAAAAAGGTAAGGGCAAATGGCCTCTTTTGCTTAAGTCCTCTTCCTTAATGTTGATCCTTGAGTGATGAGCTTCATTTTGGTGGTTGTAGCTTGTCCATTGTTGTGGTTTGTGATCACACAAAATCTTGGAAAGTAGTGAATCAAGAACTCTCTTTGGAGAAGTTGATAAGGTGAGTGAAACCAATCTATCTATCTAAATTTCATACCATTTGAAATAGTATGTAATTTCTAGAAATTTGGCTTGGATCCAAAAATGAGTGCCACTATTCATTTGGTATGTTTTGGCATGAGAATGGTATTTTGGGATGAGTTTAGGATAGATAGATTGATTGGTGATTGGAATTTGATGTTTAGATGAGATTGGAATTTTGATGTTTGTGTTGCCCAAAACCAAAGCATGATAAAGGAGTAGGATTTTGGTCATTTTGAGATTGCCATTGTGTTCCTTGTGGAAAATTGTGTGGGAGAAGTGTTGAATATGAATTTTGAACCATTGGGAACTTAGTTTTAAAAGTGGCAAGTTTTGGTTAGTAAGAAACTCTGTTTTGGCAGTGATCTTGCATGGACGTTTTAAAATAGCAAATGGTGTTGGAAAATTATGAAACTTTCCAGTCTTAAAGTTCACTTGTGGTGATTTTCAGTAATGTCCCATATTTTTCCTATGATGAGGACTTCAATACCTTTTATTTGGCTTTGGAATCACCTCATTTTGATTTTTCTAGAATTAGTTATGAATTAGCAGAAAATCTTGGCTGCAGCGCAAAAGTTTCTGTGCACGTTCTGGCCACAGCCAGAAATTATTGGCTGCAGCGAGAAACTTTCTGTGTTGCTTCTGGCCGCAGCCAGAAACTTTCTGTGCTGTTTCTGGCTATAGCCAGAGGTTTTTTTTTGCTGCAGCCAGCCCCTGTTTTCAGCACCTTGTGATTTTGAAAAGTGGTTTCCAACCCGATGTTTCCCAATCCTTTAGGGCTTTTATTAGAGCCAATTGTAACTACTTAAAGGACATAAATGATAACCAAATCTAAGTATTGTGAAGTCAATTGAGTATTGGAATAGAGAATAACTCTTCATCCCTAATTATAACTATAGGATACGATATTTGCCCTCCTCGGGAGAAACCTGCGACAAAGCGCGCACGGAACGAACCAGGTAGTAACTTTTCTCTCATATTTTGGATGATGTTTTGGTATGCATAACTTATCATTGAACTTGTGAACTGTGTACCATGGTCTATTACTGCGTGAGCACTTCAGCGTGAGCCGTATAGGGAGTGACAATGGTCATCTCTAGGTCGGCCGTTGAACTGCCGTCGTAATCGACATGGATCTTTGTGAATCCAACCCGTGGGGCGGTGTTTGTGAAACTAGCCGTGGGTTGTGTGTATCTTGCCTGTATGGCTTGCGTTATGAAATGCTTTATATGGATCCCAACTGTGGTGAATTATATTGTGTGGATTGTTGTGATGCAATACAGCGTGGGCAATTCAGCGTGAGCAATCGTCAAGGATGACATGTGTCATACTAACTATTGCCGTTGTAGTTGCTTGTATGAATAATGATTTGATTTTATGCCTTATTATTGTACATTATATGATTGATTTGACACTACGGGGATTCTTTAGAATCTCACTCTCCCAAAATTAAACATTTTAGACAGGGCTGAAGGATAGAAAGGTAAACGGGTGACGAAGAGCGGGTAGAGCTCCGTGTTAGGAGTTCCTTTTTGGTTTTTGGTTATCATTGTATATTATTGGATAATTGGTGGGATGCATATGTATATTTTGGGAATTGTGATGTAGTTTGTGTAATCCCCAAGTAAAGGGTATGAATTATGGGCTTTATGCCTTCATGTAAACCCTTATTAAATGAATGGAACCTGAGTGAGTCGGGAATTTACTTTGCACTCTGATATTGGTAAATGAATCCACCTGTATAGGCCATTTAAGTGTTGAAAGATGAATATGAGGCTGCTGTGATAAGGTTTTATAAAAGTTTTTGAAAACCCTGATTTTGGGAAGTTTAATTTACATAAGTCCCAAATCATCTTACAGTCTCTAATTCAAACTTGATTACATGTTTATGAACGTAAATCATGGCTTAGTGTGGGAAGGGGGTTACAGCATGAGGAGACTAATCAGGGGCCTCTGCCTAGACCTATTATTGAGGGTGAAAGTTTGTAGACATGGGCGTCACGGTTCTATCAGCAACAACCGCTATCTTCTAGGGAAAATTTGATCCTCAATTGGCAGAGGATTGGCTATCCTGGCTAGAGAAAATCTACAGAATTTTAGAATGCCTGGATAATATCAAAGCTTAGTTGGCTATTTACAAATTAGAAGGGGATGCAGACAAGTGGTAGAAGAATATTGAAATGATTCTTCAGCCACGAAATATTCTTATCACATGGGATTTATTTCAAGAACAATTTAATGAGAAATATTTTCCCCGATCAATTAGAATTGAAAAGGAATCAGAGGTCCTTTTGATCCGACAAGATGAGAAAGAAAGTTTTGATGAGTATTTGGCTCGATTTATCTAGTTGTCTCGATACTCTTCTTAACTGAGGTACCGTGATGATGAAAGCTGGAGTTCAAATATGATAATTTGGGGATTGAAACCGAAATTGAAAGAGAAGTTGATCTCCAAACAGTTTACAAAATTTAATAAGGCAGTAGAAGAATACCGGATCACAAAAAGCAATTTGTTGAATCTGTATTCTGACAAAAATGTTAATAGTAATGCTGCGTCTGGCATTGAGAATTCTTCTAAAAAATGCAAGAATCAGAGAGGTCTATCTAGAGGGAATAATAAAAACTCATATCAGTTCGATAGTTGTAGTAACTAGAGATCCCTTACGAACAGAACATGTTGGCACTGTGGTAAGCCATATCATCCTGGTAAGCCATGTGGTGCCCCAGTAAAGCAGATAGTCTATTATAATTGCCAGAAACCAAGACATTTTGCTAAAGATTGTCCACAATAGTAGTAGGTAGGGGAGCCTAGACAAAGAGGTCAGGGCAGAGTATGCTATGACTCAAGATGAAACCAAAAAATCTCCTGAATTAATTTAAGGTATGGTTTTACTTAATGGTAATTTGGTACAAGTATTGTATGATTCTAGTGCTAGTCATTCATTTATTGCATATGACTCTGAGGGCAAGGGAGTAGATACAATCAACTGAAGATCCTGGATCTGTCTGAGCAGTAGTGTTGGTTATCTATAGTTTTTATATTATTTTGGGTTCTGTAAATATTACGCATAAACCCTGTGTGGATTTCTATAATATAATCAAGTCCTTTATATCAGTACGTTTATGCTATTTTTGTTCACCCATTGACCTATGCATTAATACTCTGATAAATATTGAAATATTAAGCGGCTTGACAAGCCCACGCCATCTGAACTTTGTCCAGTGAAGATATAGCAACTCATATAATTTTAATCCTTGTTGGCTGATGACTCATTTGAAAAAAAATTCAAATTTTATCTTGTTTTTTTAAGAAAAACATCTTAATTTTTTTAAAAAAACTAAAACAAAATGATCAACTAATATTTTTCTTAAAAACAAGATAAAATCTAAATTTTTTCAGATGAGTCATTAGCTAACTAGGATTAAAATGATATGAGTTATTATGTTTTTATTGAACAAATTTCAAATGATGTGATACTCCTAGAGTATGTAGATAATTCTTTCCAAGTTATTTCTTAATCATCCACGTCATCCTCAATGTCACCATTTTTAGCCACAAATTTCAAACAATCAACTAATGGCTAATGTGTATTTTTACACCTATTTTAGAAGTTCACATGTACTTTTTCTCCTAAAAAAACATTTGTTTGGGCTCACTTTTCGTAAGATCTCATGTATATTTTTGCACCTTAACCCTTAAAAACTTTAAGTAAATGGTCAACTAACGGTCAATGTGTATTTTTGCACCTATTTTGAAAGTTCATAGTTACTTTTGCCTCTAAAAAAAGCATTTGGTGTTGTACACACTATTGAAACAATTTTATGTGTATTTTTGCACTTTAATCCTTTGTGTTTAGTAGGGCCTTGTCACCCCACTAACACATTAGAAGGGGAGCCCATGGTCCGATTTTGTGCTCTATTAATTTTTGCCGATCTATATCACTTTATCGGAAAGCTTGTTGAGTTGAACTACCAGTCACATGGGTGAGTACTAGCCTATGAGTTTAGTCAAAGGAAATAAGGCGGGAGGAAACAAGGGAGGTTAGAGAATACATTGTTGTGCACCCATGTGATAAATATGAGAATAAGATTATGCTATTGTAAATTGATATACATGTAACCATTTGACATTTGTGATATTGCTATGACTTTATAATTGTCTCACTTGAGACCTCATGGGCACTTACTTGTATGCCTAATGAGATGGATTGTTGATTGCTAAGACTTTTGTCTCACCTATTTAATTTAACATTTTTCTAGATGATAGTGTAATACCTTATATTCCATGGACTTGGATGAGTGCAAATGTGTAGTAAATTGAACTAATAAACCAGGATTCGGTCCTGGAGTAAACAAAATTTCAAAAACATTCGCAAATCCCAACCTCAAACACAAAGCATGGACTCGGGTTTGAGTCGGTTTTTCCAAAAGAAATTTAAAACTTTTCAAAAACATTTTCACAAAGGTTCATCACTTCACTAGGTCTCATCAGCTCTTGGTTCCTTTTTATCAGAGTGTTCGAGTGTGTCTCTGCTTAGGTCTCATATTTTATATGTTCATTAGTATTCCCCTAGCGTTCGAAAGCATTGTTTAACTATTATTATTGAACTACTAGCTTTTTTTCCCTTTACGAAGCTACTGGTACTACTAGTTCTACTACAACACTATTGTTAGGTTTATCGAGTCATATACAATATATATAGGGACAAAATAGACAACTAACATGAAATAAAATCTCTAAGCTGCATCTTCCAGTTGTCCGTGTTTACCTTCTTGCCTCTTGAGTGCCTAGCTTGTGCTGTAGATTGCTTATAAGAAAGGGGTGAGATTCAAAGAGAATCTCAATAGTAACAAGCATCCAATCATATATAATACAAGAACATAGAGCTTGTCACATAGTCATCATATAACAACCAATATCACATTAGCATTTAGTACACAACACACAACATAGTTACACAGAACACATTACCATAGCACTTGGTAAAACAAGTCATATGGCCCCCGGGCATCTACCCGATGCATAAAAAGTTTCCAAGGCCTATGCGTCCACTGGCATATTCTGAATGCTCAAGAAAATACATGATGAAACCACAAACATGCAAAGTATCTCATAGCAAATGAAAGAAAGAGTTACTATCTGGACGCCTTTCCTGAAGGGTATCTAATTGTTTCTCTAAGCTCGAGCATATCTTAGATCTTGAACAGCTAACAAGTCCTATAATTAGAATTTATGGATGATGTGTTATTACTTAGTCCAATTCTGTCATAAATCATTCTCTTATGTTGGTTATCATTAGGGTCGTTATGGTCATTTTACCAAGTCAACTAATGAGTTAAAGTGGTCAAATTACAATGTGCCATTACATTTTGCAATTTATGCACATTTACTAAAACTGGCAGACTTTGTCAACTAACTTTAAAAATTCATATTTCTTTGCACAAATGTCCAATTGCAGTGGTTCAAAAGGCTATGTGACCCTTTTTTAATCTAGTTTTAGGAAAAAATATTTTCCTCAGCCAATTGGACGCACATCAATCCATAATTTCCATTTATTGGACACTATCCAAAGACATGCTAGTTTTCATGTGACCAACTTCAAAAATACATAACTCCTAGTGCACAGCTTCAAATGGCCTATCAAATTAAAGCTTATTAAGTCCTATTTCATTTTTGAAAAATATCATAGGCATTGGACACCATTAATTTACTCAAAACACAATGCAAACCTCTGCCACACAGGGAAACCTTAACTCGACAGCAACATTGCAACTTTTCAATTTGTGTTCCAATAACCTATAGTTTATAACCATGGCCTATTCCCACATTATTTTTTATGAAGAATACAATGGTAACATCAAAATGATCAAATTCTCATACCTTCTATGTGTCCTATTTTGGTAGAATTAGACACACAATCCAACAATCACCAAACTTCCAATTAAATCCTCAAACTAGTTTTGTATGTTCTTTAAACATCACAAGACACCATATATGTTAGAATTGGGAGGCAAAGCGAAAGAATATAAAAATTATCGTCGATCTTAATCGAGGATCTATCAACGACATTTAAATCGAGTTAGAAAGATTCATACCTTTTTCAACTTAAGGTTTTCATGATATCTAGGAGCCAACACCTCAGGTCCGCTCCCTCTACCTGTATCCACACGAATGCTCTCCAACACGAACTATGTGCTAGCGCCTCCAATGTCTCATAGGGTTTCCCTTGTGGCTCTCAATTCTCATGTACGTATGAGTATATCTGCTTTATCAAGTTTATAACCTATGAGGGCTATATTCGAATTTTAAAATTAATCTTTATTAATTTCAAAATCAATTAAAAATTAATTATCTTGATGTGCTAATTAAATAAATTCAGTTTAAATTAAATCTGTCCAACAATTTTAATTTAATCTATTTATTTAATTCAAATTAAGAGCCATTAGATTTAAGTTATCTTCATAAATTAAATCTAAGATACTATATCTCTAGCATATTAGTTATTAAATTTAATTTATCTTAATAAATTAAATTTAAAACTAGCACAATATAATAATATCATATAACATATATATATATATATAAAATATGTATTTCAAAAACACGCGCACACACACACACACAGATATATATATATATATATTTATATAATATTATTAAAGAATTTTATATTATAAATATAAAATTCATCCACCTTAGATTAAATATTATCTTGTGTTGGGCCATTCTTGTGTGCGACCCTGTAGGCCAATACGAAGTTGGTAGTAGGCCAATAATTGTACTAACCTACAAGTCGTAAGCGGCCTCTAGCAAGACATTACGACTACCCAATTTATATGAGGATCGTTAACACGATGCAACCTATCATACAACCATGTCACGTCCCTTTTGTCACACGATATATCGGTCAAGGATGAGGCATGGATAATGTCATCATCTTGTTCCTGACTATTACTTTCTCGATCCCTGAGTAGTCTGACAATAGAAATAGAAACTCCTTTCCATCATAGTATGGCCATACATTTCTTAGACTCACTCATCGAGGGGCCCAGTAATATCTCTCTACTAATGTGAGGGACAAATTCCATCTTGATTATTCATATTTCTTTGCATGAAAAACCACCAAGCCCGATCGTAGCCTTTATCATCACCCGGTCAAAAGTGACTTTTGACTAGTTCAAAGCTTAGCAACTGTCATATAGGAATCCATGATGACCTTAGGTCTAAGGGCATTATGATGTGGTTATAGATGAGAAAAGCTTATGACTTGATCCATGTAGCTTTCTCATAGTGGGTCGATCCAGCACCTTATACTCTTACAAGTGCCTAAGACTTTGATTTGTATCTCCATATCTTATCAAGGTCATACTATACTGGTCTTGTTTCATCTCTGCTCCCGCATAGATGATTGATTAAGGACATTTTAGGACAATCTTTATGATTTATCCAAGGATACAATTATCATAGTTAACATGCAAATAATATGATAATAGAATGGAGAAGTTTCATTAAATTAATAATGTTCAAAGTACAATGATTGTCCCTTTGGGCACAATTTCCAATAATATATACAATCAAAACACCATGAAACCTCCAAACCCTAGCATAAACAAAAATTAGGATAGAAATTCACATGCCAAAATCCTCAATCAATCAACACAATCTATATCTCAAAATAAAGCTCTTACTTACCTCTTTCATTTCCCTAGGCTCTTTCTTTGGTTCTTGAACTTTGGCTCTTGTTAGATGACTGAAAACACCTCATCTTGAAATCTGAAACCCTAGAAATGAAGCTCAAGAGATGGATTTGAGCTCAAGAGATGTTTTCAAGGTGAAATCCATCTCTTGACCTTGAAATCCATCTCTTGAGCTCAAATACTCTTTATAAACATTGTTCAGATTTCACCTTATGTTCTTGTCTTCAAGATGACTTGGTTTCTCTTTCCTCTAGCTTCACTTTCGGTTTTTCCTCTTTTCATTTGGTTGGCCAACTTTTTTATGAATGGTAGGGAATGGATAATGGTTTAATATCCAATTCCCTTACTTCTTGATCACTTGGCCTAAAATCACTTAGGAAAAAGAAGAAAGCCATATGTCAAATGGTGATGCCTTTTTGAAAAGGTTCGGGAGTTAATTTAACTCAAGTTAACTTGGCTATTTGGGTTGCATTTTCTCTTTCCTTTTCCCTCTTCTACTTGAATAAAATTCACCTTCAAAAAGGGGTGGAATTGTTGACCAAAATTCTCTTTCAAATTGCTTTTGGTCAACATACCAAGTTGAAGTCCAATTAAAAGCTTGGTTGACTTTTCTCCTCCTTCTTTCTAGCATTTTGACTTGGTCAATGGATATGATTTGGCTTTGAATTACATTATCCCTCTCCTAATTGGAGTCTTGGCTGAAATTAACACTCTCAAAAAGGAGGTGGACTTGTTGACCAAAGCTTATAGGTGTATATGTTCAAGCTTGACCAAAGTCCTCTTATAACACTTGTTGACTCCTTGACCAAACCCTCTTACTTCCAATTTATCCTCTTTGACCAAAACTTAACCATGGATAAGGAGGGAGTTAATTAGCTTTTTAGGCTTTATCATTACTTCACTTCTTCAATAACAAATCCTAGCAATTTATTTTTGTTTCCACTTTTAACCTCAAGATCTAATGTTAAAGTCTATTTTATTCTTGAATGTGGCAATATTAATTAGATTGCCATTTGGTGTTTTCTTCATTTCTTTTTTCCATTTTTCACACCATTCCCTTTCCATTTAAGTCCAAATTAGACTTTGTATCATAATTAAATTTAGATAAAGGGTTTAGGCATTTTCTACAACTAATTTGAATGAATTCACACTTTATTCCCAAAAGTAGTTTCTAAAATTATTTACGTTTTCTTTTGGGTCATTGAGCCCTTGAATATAGTTTGAGATATTACAGATAGTTCTTAAGTAGGTTCAACAGGGAAGACTCGGGAAGCTTAAGCTACTTCTGCTAAGAGTAGTGCTTTCATCCTTTTTGTCTTCTCAAAGGCCTAATTTTGTAGCTCAAAATGAAGACGAGAAGAGCACAATTTTTGGGCTAAATTATTTCTCAATTTTTGGCAAGAATAAAAAGGGAAGAAGGAAGACAATATTTAATTAAAAAATTGAAGAAATGTAAGGGCAAAAGGGTCATTTGGCTAATAAATCAAGAAGCCTCTTAATTCTTCATAATTATGGAACCAAGTGGAAAAATAAGGAATAAAATATTCAAGACATGTGCAAAAATTCCATTAAATTATTATTATTTTCAGGAGGTGAAAGGAGATATTTCAAGAAGCTCATAGACACTTTCAAGGAGCCAAAACCAGAGAGAGAAGAGAGAGAACAACATCTTGAAGAAGACAAAGAGCAAAAGAAGAGACAAGGATTCAAGAAGCAAACCTAGGAAAGTTTGCAAGAAAAATTCACTTATTCTTGTCTCTAAATGCTTAGAAACCTTTTCTAATCACCATATCCTTCTTGAAATCACATGAAGCAAGAAGAAAATCAAGGAGAAACAAGAAGGATAGGGGACGGTTGAGGAGGAAGAAGAAGAAAATCAAGAGGTAATTCAAGAAACTTTGTTCTACTTGTTGATTTATGGTTGTTGTTGGTGATTTGGTTGATTGTTTGGCTTGGTTGTCATGATTTTGTGATTTGGGAGGCATAAACCCTAAGGGCAGGTGCTGTCCAAATTTTGATTAATCATGTGAGAAGTGTAATTAAAGGATTCAAGAAGTGAATTAAGGTGAAAAAAGGTTTTATGTTAAAAGAAAACATGAAACTTCATCTTCCCCCAAATTTTTCTTGATTTTTGGAAAAAGGAAAAATTTTGTGTTTTGGCTGGAATTTGATGAATTTGATGATTTCATTATGTTTAGAATGAAAATTTGTGTAGGGAACATGTGAAAAATGAAGTATGGAGGCTTTAGGGTGTGAAATGACAATTTTACCCCTAAAACCCTAACATATGTGGCTGTAAGGGTAATTTGTGAAATGGAGTGTGCTTTTCAAAAAAATGAGGTCAAAAATAGATTATAGGCATGAAATTGTGTAGGAATGACCCGGGTCATAATTTTTGGTAAATAGTATTACAGAGTATAAAGGGAAATTATACTGGAATCCTAAGGGCATTTTGGTAATTCTGCGTTTTGGAAGAGATAACCAACTATGAGTGTGTTTGGTTTGGCTATATAAGCTTGATTGGGTATGTAAAAGCTCAATTGAGAGCAGTGTTTTTTTTTACATGTTTGGTTGACAAGGTGAGGGACTGAGCTTTTGGGGATATGACTATTGTACACCCACGATTGGCAAAAGCTGAATTTTGGAGCTTTTGTTAAAAGCTCAGCCAAATTCAGTTGTGTCCATTACCCAGTATGTTATCAGACTGTTTGTAATTTTACCCTTAATATACTTTTTTAGCTCCTAAAATTACTTTAAAATATTTTTTTGGTGTTTTTAACTCCTTAAAATATTTTTTCAGATGTACCTAATGTGTTATCAGACTGATTGCAATTTTGCTTTTAATGTACTTTTTCAGCTTGAAAAATTACTTTAAAATATATTTTAGTGCTTTTAACCCTATAAAATAATTTTTCAGTTGTACTCAGTCTTAGGAGGCTGACTACAATTTTACCTTTAATGTATTACAAAAATGAGACAAGCCCAATTGAAACAAGCCCAATTGACAATTCAAACATAAATCACAATATCCACTCTGGCTTTTATCAAAAGTAATATTACAAAAAGTCCAAATGAAACAAGCTCAATTGACAACCGCTGTTCCAAACACACACTATATGAATTTAGGAATGAGACATGAATAAGTAATAAGCCATTTATTATAAATTTGGAATTTTGGAATTTGACATTTGCCTAAGCTGGATCTAGAATCATTATATCGGAGTAGTTAGACAGTTGGAAAAGATTTCAAGTAGTAACTTTATCTTTCATACGCTATGTGATTATTTATATGCTTTATATTGCCATGTCCTATGATATGAATAGTTTGTTACAAAACCTAGCTGTGGCATGGGAAAAGCACAAGTACCACCCGATGGGAAAAACACAAGTACCATTAGGCCAGGTGGGACCCAACTGAGGTAGTTGTTAGAATCCAAGTTTTGATTATAACAAAAGTGACTATGAGTTTTGATAAGAAACTCATGTTTTGAAAGTATAAACATTGATTTAAATGGTTATCAAATGCATTTCACAAAGTTAAAAGAAAGATGCTGAGATTTTAACTGATGCACACTAGTGAAATAGCTACACTAGAGTGAGAACCAGTTTTGCACTTGAGTCTACAAAGTGTTGGCTTGAGAGTGTATTAGGCTACTGACTTTTGAGATTTTTCAGCAATACTCGAGTGATGACCAAGTTTGCACTCAAGCATGAAGGCACACTCTTAGAAGTACATGACAGATGGACAAGTCAGGCACAAAAAATGGATGTTGCACTTGAGCACTGACTCAACACTCAAGTGAAAACCACAAGCTCACTCGAGTCCTATGAGTGAAGTATAGGAAGTGTTTGTTCAAGAGTAACTACAGTCTTAAAGCATAAGTACACTTAAGTGAAGTACCATAATACTCGCGAGTGAGAAAGCTCACTTCCTCAAAGAATTGATGCAAGTGCTGAGCAAAAGTTGAAATATGCTGATGCACTTGAGTGAGACATCTATACTTAAGTGAGGACCAGTTATACTCGCAAGTGAGAAATCACACTCTTGGAGAAAATGGTACAAGTGTTATCTAGAAGCTGAAGTCCAGAGTATAAAATAAAAATACACTCGAGTGATATATTTTGCACTCGAGTGAGAAGTCAGTACACTCACAATTGAGAAATCTCACTCTTGCTAATTCTCATAGAAGTGCTACACAAAATCTGAAGAAGAAGTAGAAATATGAAGATGTACTCGAGTGAGGCTTCAGTGCACTCGAGTAAGGCCCTGATAGAACCAAAATGCAATAGACAAACAACAATCAATCCGAACATGCTTCAATGTTATTTACTTATTATATTTTCACTTGTTATTATTACCAAACATTATTTAATATATATTTCAAGTGTAAAATAAGAGGTATAATGTCTGATTAGAGATGCATATATAACGTAAAAAATGGCGGACGTCCAAAGTCGATCAGCTATAAAGGCATGTTACTCACCTTCCATGATATCTTGTCAGGCGATTTCAAATGCATGTATGCCACTCTAAAATGTTACGCTATGCTCCACAATGGCCATCACAAAATAGACAAAATCAATTGGCCATAAATATAGAGCATCTAAGACCATCGAAAAAGAGAACACAAATAAGAGTATATATAAGCAAATTTACACGAGTCTCTATTATTAATATTTTTTGTATTTATATTGTACTTTAGTATTTATCATATTCCCTCTGTGAGAGGTCTGTATATGCTTCAAAACTATATTTTCATTTTGATCTCAAGGTAAAGGGACCTTGAGAGGGTAGATATCCTTACAAGGGAAGCAGTTGAGAGAATTCCTAGTAGGACTTTCTGCTCGTAAGACTTACAAGGTGCAAGAAGGAGAGAACATTGCTGCTCATAAGACTTACAAGGTTGCAAGTAGGAGATAACGTTGTTGCTCGTAAGACTTGCATACGTAAGAAAGAGAGAAAAGTTATAGGATTGTTTTGGTATATAAGACTTGTCGTAAGTGGGAGAGAAAGTTCTAGGTATTAAAATATTTCTGCTCGTAGTCCATATAAGGACTATTGTTGTCTTGTGACATTCCAAGAGCCCACTGAATCTTGGAATAATAGTGAAAATCTTAGTAGGTCTTGATTTTTGAGGACTGGATGTAGTCCTTGGTTTTTGGCCCGAACCAATGTAACTCTTTGTGTGCTAATAGATACAGTCTATGGAATGTGATACAAGACAATGATTATGTTCCAAAGAAGAAAATCGAAGATAGAGTTGTGAAAAAGAGTCCAGAGGAATTTGATGATGATGACAAGAGGTTAGTAACATTAAATAGTAAAACTATTCTAATGACATAGTGTGCTCTCAGCTAGAAGGAGTATATCTGAATCTGTACACTACCGACAGCCAAAGACATATGAGATGCACTTGAAATCGCCAACGAAGGTACATATGAAATCAAAAAAAATAGAGTCAATACTCTAATTGTAATATCCCTAACTGTAATTAAGGGCTAATAACTTCAAAGTGATGTAATTAATGTTAATTAAGCACTTTTGAAGTAAATAATGTGAATTGTGATGAAAATGTGTTTGGTGATGGTTTAGTAAGCATTGTGATAACCAGGGCAAAATGGTAAATTTACCGACTAGTTGGTCAGTTACCGAAGAGAAAACTCATAGGTAACTTGAGATTAATGGCTAGGATTTGTTAAGTAAGAGGTAGAATCAAGTGTGCATGGGTTATATGAGTTTATGAATGGAAGAATTAGATCATGACAAGTGGCAAGAGATTAGCCATGGGATGAAGGTCAATTGGTTAAACTCTTTTTCTCTCTTTTCTCTCCATTTTAGGCAGTTAAGGGTGCATGGGAAGAGGGAAGTGGATCATCATCATCAACTCATCTCTCTCCTCATTCTCTATTTCCAGTGAGCTTGGACAAGAAAGAGAAAGGAAGGGTTTGAACTTTAGGTAGGTATTTGACTTCAAATGCTCATCTTATATTTACTAAAGTTATTCATGGTGTTGAGGGCTTCCTTGCCATGGTTTCAGAATTTTGATTTGTGGTGGTTAGAAGCTTAAGAAAACTTGGAAGTTGTGAAACCAAGGAAATCACTTTGAGAGAAGAAGGAGGTAAGCATTTGATGTATTTTAGTATGTTTGTTATGATTTTTGACTAGCTTGTAAATTCTGGAATTTTTGCCCTGATTTCATGAGAATTGAATAATAAAAGAGTTTGGAATGGTATGGTGTAGAAAATGATGTTAGGATGTGTTATAATGTCATTAAGGGTGATTTGAAGTTGAATAAGGAAGTTTGGCAAATTGTGGTTTTAGGTGATTTTGTTATCTAGAGTTGAGAAGGTGTTGATTGAGTGGGAATTTGGTTGTTTTGTAGTTACCAAGGGGTTCCTTGTGTCAAAATGGGTGAGAATGAGCTTTAGTACAAGTTTTAGGACCATTGGAACCAGTTTTGGTAAATCTGGAAAACCATATCAGTTGTTGCGATCTGGCTTCTGAATAGCTTCACTCGAGTGAGGTAGGGTCTCACTCGAGTATAGTATGAAATTCTGGGTATTTTGGTTAAGTGTTCAAGCAGAAACCACGATTGAACTTCTTCATCTTCAAGTGACGTATATTATCACTCGAGTGCATATGGTATCACTCGAGTGCGAGTGCATGTAGCACTATGGGTGGGCATCTTGGGTTATCAGTCGCAAACAATTGTTAATAATGCGCGTGGGCACTCACGAGTATTGGGCAGTCACTCGAGTGCTAGGGCTGGTGCTCGAGTGCACTGGTCGCCTGGGAGTGGTAGTTGCTCTTGGGTTGTCACTTCTTGCACCTCACTAGATGGGACTCGGGTGACTAGAGCACCATCACTCAAGTACTGGTATTTGTGCTCGAGTGCACTTGTTATCTTGGAGGTGTTGGTGCTCTCGGGTACACACTTTCTGTGTCTCACTCGCTGAGACTCAAGTGCAATTGTGGCAATACTCGAGTGAGGTGTCCTTCACTCGAGTGAGTCAGCCCAAACTTAGTGTTCTTTTTATGAAAAAGGTATCATCAGGGTAGTTTCTCCCAACCCTTTTGGGGATATGTTTAGGCCTATAATAACACCCTAAAGAGATTAAATGATAACCAACATAAAGCATTACGAAATTGGGAAACTTGGAAAAGAGATTGACGGGTTGTCCCTGGTTTGGTTTATAGGATTTGATATTTGCCGCCCTTGAGAGCCCACGGTGCCAAAGAATGTCAGGAAGGAACAAGGTAGTGACTCTTTCTCTTATACTGTGTGTGAAACATCATATGTGTGTTTGTCATGCATTGAGAATACTTTGTGAATACATTGTGATGCTTTGAGATTGTAGTGAAAGTTGACACATAGTGATACTTTGTGAATATATGGAGATCACAGTGAAAGCTGACGCATAGTGTTTACAGCCATGAGTACTATCGTTTGTGGCGTGAGCCTTGATATATTGTGATGTTGCTTAACATGATCATATATGCTATGTGTTTGTGCATTGTATGAGTGATTTGTTACTACTGAGATTCTCTTGAATCTTATTCTTTCTAATGACGAACATTTCAGACCAGGCTAGTGGCGCTAAAGAGAAGCGGACAACTAGGAGTGATTAGGACGCCTCTGGGGTATATTTGATTTTGGAACGTTGGTTATCTACCTTTGAACTTGGGATTACTGTATATTTTGAGATGTAAATACTACATTATTTTGGTTATGAAATCCCCTAGTGGAGACTTATAAACCCTCTGATTATATATGTATAGAACCCGGGAGTTGTTGGAGATTTGATTATACACTCTGATATGTGTGAATGTAAATTAACTGCACAGGTAATTATATTCGAGTTTTGAAATCGAGACCAGGTTAGGGAAGAATTTTTGGAAAACTTTGTGAAAATCCTACTGTAAAGTAGGAAGTTAAAATGAGTTTTAAATTATCCGACAGTCTCAAATTCAATTTAATTATACGATATCGAATCATAATTACGCTAATAAAGGTAGGGGTTACACTAATTACAGAGTATGATTTGTTTCACATAAAACCGGGAGAAAGGATCTCTGAATTCCAACTCAGATATACCCATCTTGGTAATAAGCTATTAGCACTTGGGAAAACCTTTGATCAAAACTCCTAAGTCATGAAGATTCTTAACATTCTTATAAAAGAATGGGAAGCCAAAGAGACAGCTATCAAAGAAGCCAAAGGTGAATTAATGAGATCTGTTGCTGCTCTATTTGGCAGTCTTTCTGAATATAAAGGAAAGCTGAAATTCAATAAGGAACTAGAAGATTTTGATGATAAAAAGAAAAGAGAAGTCGCTCTTAAAGCCATCAAGGAAGCTAATTCTTCAGAAAATGAAGACGTTCTTGATGACAATGATATGGGAATGATCGTGAGAAAATTCAAGAAGTTCTATAGAAGAGGCAAAATGAACTTTAAGAACTACCAAGGTAAACCAAGCAAGAAAGAAAATAAAGAGCAACAAATAGTTTGCTATGAATATGGAAAGCCTAGACATATCAAGTTTAAATGCTTCAAAAACAAAGACAAGAAGAAGCAGAAAAAGAAAGCGTACATATTATCCATACGGGGTGCTAGCTGATCGGATGAAGAAAGTGACAACAATGAAGTTGCAAATCTATGTTTGGTGGCCAAGGAAGAAGAATCAAACTCTAAGGCAAGTGACTCTGAACCTACTTATGATGAACTATTATCTGAATATAATGCATCGCATACTTAATTCATTAAGGTAGCTAAAGAAATGGTTAGTTATAAGATGAAATTAAAAAGCTAGAAAGTACTGTCATATCATTATGTGCATTGTGTGAAGAAAAAGACAAGAAAATAAGTGATTTAACAAAAACATTAGAAAGATTTACTAAAGAAATTGAAACTCTTAAAGTAATCTTGAAATCACAAAGAGTCATTCATGATAAATCTAGAATTGGATATAATTCAGCTCAGAATAGAAACATAGGAAAGAAGAAGAAATGTAGTAAGGCATATCGCAAATATTTTAAGAATTCTGTGCATACATCAAATCTATTTGTATCATGTTGTTACTGCAATAGGAAAGGCCATCATACTTCATCTTGTCATTTTAAAAAGGGAAAGGTCATTGGTACATACAAATGGGTTCTGAAAGGGACACATGTACTAAGAGTAATTCATACTAACAACGAAGTACCCAAGAAAGTGTGGATACTAAAGCTTGATCAATGTCTTAAAGCATCATAGGCAAACAAGTGGTACATTGATAGTGGATGCTTGAGACATATGACTGGTAACAAAGATAAGTTCTCCATGCTAGATACCAGAGAAGAAGGAAAGGTAACTTTTAGAGGTAACCATTCTGGACGCATTACTGGAATTGGTGAAGTGGGAAAATCTGATGGTGTTCAAATCAATGACATATATTATGTTGAAGGTGTTAGTGTAAGAATTTCACCCAAGAGGGGGGTGAATTGGGTGATATTAGAAATTTCATTGTGTATATAAAAATTGACTGAAATATAAAGCAGTTAAGAGCTAAGAGAAATATCACTGAAGTGTACACCGGGAGTTATACTGGTTCAGTCACAACCACTTTGACCTATGTCCAGTCCTCAGAGCTTCTCTGAGAGTTTCACTATATCTTGTAAGATTTAGTGGGTTCTTGGCACCTCAGTACAACAAGTTCCTTCACCTGGACAGTCGCTCCCCCTTACTCGTTGTAATCAAATCCTCAACTCAAGGTTCCATAACCTTAAGTTATCTCAATAATGAATACTGAGTTTTGTAATGAAAATCTCTCTTATAAAGTTAATGTATAAACACTAAAGTATAAAGAGTGAGTATAAGAAAATAGAGAACAAAGAGTATATTGATCGATGTGTGATTGCTTGTTGTCAGTTGTTGTTTTATCCTTTGAATGCTCCACATATATATAGATGATTTGTGGTGTCCATTGGAAGCAATTCAAACATGTCCGTTAGAGTTGTGCAGCTACTATTGACCGTTATTCACTTTTGAAAACTATCCGTTTGCGGTAGGCAGCAGTAGTTAAGCGTTTAGATGATATCTTTGACTTACTACTTATGGCATGATCTCTTCATTGTTTTTTTGCAAATGTACTTAGAATACTAATATAATAAATAGTGAATCATATAGAAAACAAATCAATAAATATTGGATTAAAAACATGTTTTCTGGACTACATTACTCGAGTGGCTACTCGAGTGATCATGCTCATTACTCGAGTAGTCCCTCTAGTAAACTTATCAAAAATATGGCAGAGTAATTCAACATTTACATAATATATTACTCAGGTAAGACATAGAGTAAGATACATCACAAACCTTGGAAATACCTGATTACTCGAGTGCTTACTCAAGTAAGCATGTCTTTTCTGCATACTTGAGTGATCCCTCAAGTAAATTTCAAAAAAGTTTGCAGATTACTCGAGTAGTCCCTTGAGTATTGAGACTAAATCTTGGCCGAGAGTACCTGTTCTTTGTTGACCTGATTACTCGAGTGATCCCTCTAGTAATGCTTCAAATAACTTTACAGCTTACTTGAGTGATCCCTCGAGTAATGGCTTATCTCATGTGTTTACTCGACTGGTCCCTTGAGTAACAAGGATCATTTCTTGGCCGAGAGCTACTGGATGATTTTTGCTCTGGTCACTCGAGTGGTCACTCGAGTAATGACTGATATAACTTTGCAAATTACTCGAGTGGTCCCTTAAGTAACTTCATCCAAATTCTGGTAGTGCTTCTCTAGAAAATTTTCTTCACCATTACTCGAGTGCTCGCTCGAGTAATAGGTTCCATTACTTGAGTACTTACTCGAGTAACCCTTGTAAAATCTGCCAGTGTTGTTTTCTTTTCTATGCTTTGTCTCTCAGTTTTTCTTCATTACTCTAGTGCTTATTTCAAGTAATGCTTTTGTCTGCTATTTAGTTACTTTGTTCAAATTCTTTTGTTTGTTATCAAATTCTCTTATATCATTAGTCCAATCTTTATTATCATCAAAACATATGGGATCTAACAGAAGGGTTATGCCACAACCTCCTAAGTGTAAGTCAAAGCGCTAACAAATATAATTGGGTAATCTTTGATTTAGAGGAATGCTTGATAATAAACAAGAAGGATCTATCAGTTAACAAAGAATCCATTAAAACAAAGATCCAAGCTCAAAGGGATGGTAATTGTTATACTATTGATTTAAATTCAAATTCTTCTGAAAATTGTTTTCTTAGAAAATCAGAGGAGATTTGGTTATGGCATAAGCGTTTGGCTCATGTTAATATGAACTAACTTGACAAACTGATTAGAAAAGATTTAGTTGTTGGTCATTCTAAACTTAAATTCAAAGATGGCATGATTTGTGATGCTTGTCAAAAAGGCAAACAAACTAAATATTCTTTCAAAACAAAGTATGAGATTTCTACTTCCAAACCTTTACAATTACTTCATATGGATTTGGTAGGTCCAGCAAGAGTAAAATATTTTGGAGGAAAGCTATATAATTTAGTAATTGTTGATGATTTTACAAGATTTTCATGGACTTATTTATTACTTTAAAAAATGAAACATTTGTTGAATTTATTATGTTTGCTAAGAAGGTCCCAAATGAGAAGGTATTTCTATTGTCTCTATCAGGACAGACCATAGAGGGGAATTTGATAATCAACTCTTTGAAGACTTCTGCACCAAAGAGGGAATAGATCACAACTTCTCTACACCTAAAATGCCTCAATAGAATGGAGTAGTAAAAAGGAAGAATAGAGTCCTCACAGAAATGGTAAGGACAATGCTCAATGAAAAAGAAATGTCACAAGTGTTCTGGGCAGATGCAATGAGTATTGCATGCTATATCTCAAATTGAGCATACATTTACAAGGCACTTGGAAAGACACCATATAAACTCTACAAAGGGAGAGAGCCAAACTATAATGCCCCAAATTTTGATTAATGGCTAATGCCAATTATTGATAATGATTTGTGAATTAAAGATTGAATTATTATGTGTTTTGTGGCAATTTCAGTAAATATGCCAAAATTAGTAGGAAATTAGAAAGAATGGAAAATTGTCGGTTAAATTAGCCGGTGATTAATGAAGAAATTGTTGCTTTAGATAGAGGAAGAAAAGCTTGGTATTAAGGTAAGTAAATGACCCCAAATGCAAAAACTCACTTCATTAATATTCGAGTTTTGAAATCGAGACCAGGTTAGGGAAGAATTTTTGGAAAACTTTGTGAAAATCCTACTGTAAAGTAGGAAGTTAAAATGAGTTTTAAATTATCCGACAGTCTCAAATTCAATTTAATTATACGATATCGAATCATAATTACGCTAATAAAGGTAGGGGTTACACTAATTACAGAGTATGATTTGTTTCACATAAAACCGGGAGAAAGGATCTCTGAATTCCAACTCAGATATACCCATCTTGGTAATAAGCTATTAGCACTTGGGAAAACCTTTGATCAAAACTCCTAAGTCATGAAGATTCTTAACATTCTTATAAAAGAATGGGAAGCCAAAGAGACAGCTATCAAAGAAGCCAAAGGTGAATTAATGAGATCTGTTGCTGCTCTATTTGGCAGTCTTTCTGAATATAAAGGAAAGCTGAAATTCAATAAGGAACTAGAAGATTTTGATGATAAAAAGAAAAGAGAAGTCGCTCTTAAAGCCATCAAGGAAGCTAATTCTTCAGAAAATGAAGACGTTCTTGATGACAATGATATGGGAATGATCGTGAGAAAATTCAAGAAGTTCTATAGAAGAGGCAAAATGAACTTTAAGAACTACCAAGGTAAACCAAGCAAGAAAGAAAATAAAGAGCAACAAATAGTTTGCTATGAATATGGAAAGCCTAGACATATCAAGTTTAAATGCTTCAAAAACAAAGACAAGAAGAAGCAGAAAAAGAAAGCGTACATATTATCCATACGGGGTGCTAGCTGATCGGATGAAGAAAGTGACAACAATGAAGTTGCAAATCTATGTTTGGTGGCCAAGGAAGAAGAATCAAACTCTAAGGCAAGTGACTCTGAACCTACTTATGATGAACTATTATCTGAATATAATGCATCGCATACTTAATTCATTAAGGTAGCTAAAGAAATGGTTAGTTATAAGATGAAATTAAAAAGCTAGAAAGTACTGTCATATCATTATGTGCATTGTGTGAAGAAAAAGACAAGAAAATAAGTGATTTAACAAAAACATTAGAAAGATTTACTAAAGAAATTGAAACTCTTAAAGTAATCTTGAAATCACAAAGAGTCATTCATGATAAATCTAGAATTGGATATAATTCAGCTCAGAATAGAAACATAGGAAAGAAGAAGAAATGTAGTAAGGCATATCGCAAATATTTTAAGAATTCTGTGCATACATCAAATCTATTTGTATCATGTTGTTACTGCAATAGGAAAGGCCATCATACTTCATCTTGTCATTTTAAAAAGGGAAAGGTCATTGGTACATACAAATGGGTTCTGAAAGGGACACATGTACTAAGAGTAATTCATACTAACAACGAAGTACCCAAGAAAGTGTGGATACTAAAGCTTGATCAATGTCTTAAAGCATCATAGGCAAACAAGTGGTACATTGATAGTGGATGCTTGAGACATATGACTGGTAACAAAGATAAGTTCTCCATGCTAGATACCAGAGAAGAAGGAAAGGTAACTTTTAGAGGTAACCATTCTGGACGCATTACTGGAATTGGTGAAGTGGGAAAATCTGATGGTGTTCAAATCAATGACATATATTATGTTGAAGGTGTTAGTGTAAGAATTTCACCCAAGAGGGGGGTGAATTGGGTGATATTAGAAATTTCATTGTGTATATAAAAATTGACTGAAATATAAAGCAGTTAAGAGCTAAGAGAAATATCACTGAAGTGTACACCGGGAGTTATACTGGTTCAGTCACAACCACTTTGACCTATGTCCAGTCCTCAGAGCTTCTCTGAGAGTTTCACTATATCTTGTAAGATTTAGTGGGTTCTTGGCACCTCAGTACAACAAGTTCCTTCACCTGGACAGTCGCTCCCCCTTACTCGTTGTAATCAAATCCTCAACTCAAGGTTCCATAACCTTAAGTTATCTCAATAATGAATACTGAGTTTTGTAATGAAAATCTCTCTTATAAAGTTAATGTATAAACACTAAAGTATAAAGAGTGAGTATAAGAAAATAGAGAACAAAGAGTATATTGATCGATGTGTGATTGCTTGTTGTCAGTTGTTGTTTTATCCTTTGAATGCTCCACATATATATAGATGATTTGTGGTGTCCATTGGAAGCAATTCAAACATGTCCGTTAGAGTTGTGCAGCTACTATTGACCGTTATTCACTTTTGAAAACTATCCGTTTGCGGTAGGCAGCAGTAGTTAAGCGTTTAGATGATATCTTTGACTTACTACTTATGGCATGATCTCTTCATTGTTTTTTTGCAAATGTACTTAGAATACTAATATAATAAATAGTGAATCATATAGAAAACAAATCAATAAATATTGGATTAAAAACATGTTTTCTGGACTACATTACTCGAGTGGCTACTCGAGTGATCATGCTCATTACTCGAGTAGTCCCTCTAGTAAACTTATCAAAAATATGGCAGAGTAATTCAACATTTACATAATATATTACTCAGGTAAGACATAGAGTAAGATACATCACAAACCTTGGAAATACCTGATTACTCGAGTGCTTACTCAAGTAAGCATGTCTTTTCTGCATACTTGAGTGATCCCTCAAGTAAATTTCAAAAAAGTTTGCAGATTACTCGAGTAGTCCCTTGAGTATTGAGACTAAATCTTGGCCGAGAGTACCTGTTCTTTGTTGACCTGATTACTCGAGTGATCCCTCTAGTAATGCTTCAAATAACTTTACAGCTTACTTGAGTGATCCCTCGAGTAATGGCTTATCTCATGTGTTTACTCGACTGGTCCCTTGAGTAACAAGGATCATTTCTTGGCCGAGAGCTACTGGATGATTTTTGCTCTGGTCACTCGAGTGGTCACTCGAGTAATGACTGATATAACTTTGCAAATTACTCGAGTGGTCCCTTAAGTAACTTCATCCAAATTCTGGTAGTGCTTCTCTAGAAAATTTTCTTCACCATTACTCGAGTGCTCGCTCGAGTAATAGGTTCCATTACTTGAGTACTTACTCGAGTAACCCTTGTAAAATCTGCCAGTGTTGTTTTCTTTTCTATGCTTTGTCTCTCAGTTTTTCTTCATTACTCTAGTGCTTATTTCAAGTAATGCTTTTGTCTGCTATTTAGTTACTTTGTTCAAATTCTTTTGTTTGTTATCAAATTCTCTTATATCATTAGTCCAATCTTTATTATCATCAAAACATATGGGATCTAACAGAAGGGTTATGCCACAACCTCCTAAGTGTAAGTCAAAGCGCTAACAAATATAATTGGGTAATCTTTGATTTAGAGGAATGCTTGATAATAAACAAGAAGGATCTATCAGTTAACAAAGAATCCATTAAAACAAAGATCCAAGCTCAAAGGGATGGTAATTGTTATACTATTGATTTAAATTCAAATTCTTCTGAAAATTGTTTTCTTAGAAAATCAGAGGAGATTTGGTTATGGCATAAGCGTTTGGCTCATGTTAATATGAACTAACTTGACAAACTGATTAGAAAAGATTTAGTTGTTGGTCATTCTAAACTTAAATTCAAAGATGGCATGATTTGTGATGCTTGTCAAAAAGGCAAACAAACTAAATATTCTTTCAAAACAAAGTATGAGATTTCTACTTCCAAACCTTTACAATTACTTCATATGGATTTGGTAGGTCCAGCAAGAGTAAAATATTTTGGAGGAAAGCTATATAATTTAGTAATTGTTGATGATTTTACAAGATTTTCATGGACTTATTTATTACTTTAAAAAATGAAACATTTGTTGAATTTATTATGTTTGCTAAGAAGGTCCCAAATGAGAAGGTATTTCTATTGTCTCTATCAGGACAGACCATAGAGGGGAATTTGATAATCAACTCTTTGAAGACTTCTGCACCAAAGAGGGAATAGATCACAACTTCTCTACACCTAAAATGCCTCAATAGAATGGAGTAGTAAAAAGGAAGAATAGAGTCCTCACAGAAATGGTAAGGACAATGCTCAATGAAAAAGAAATGTCACAAGTGTTCTGGGCAGATGCAATGAGTATTGCATGCTATATCTCAAATTGAGCATACATTTACAAGGCACTTGGAAAGACACCATATAAACTCTACAAAGGGAGAGAGCCAAACTATAATGCCCCAAATTTTGATTAATGGCTAATGCCAATTATTGATAATGATTTGTGAATTAAAGATTGAATTATTATGTGTTTTGTGGCAATTTCAGTAAATATGCCAAAATTAGTAGGAAATTAGAAAGAATGGAAAATTGTCGGTTAAATTAGCCGGTGATTAATGAAGAAATTGTTGCTTTAGATAGAGGAAGAAAAGCTTGGTATTAAGGTAAGTAAATGACCCCAAATGCAAAAACTCACTTCATTAATATTCGAGTTTTGAAATCGAGACCAGGTTAGGGAAGAATTTTTGGAAAACTTTGTGAAAATCCTACTGTAAAGTAGGAAGTTAAAATGAGTTTTAAATTATCCGACAGTCTCAAATTCAATTTAATTATACGATATCGAATCATAATTACGCTAATAAAGGTAGGGGTTACACTAATTACAGAGTATGATTTGTTTCACATAAAACCGGGAGAAAGGATCTCTGAATTCCAACTCAGATATACCCATCTTGGTAATAAGCTATTAGCACTTGGGAAAACCTTTGATCAAAACTCCTAAGTCATGAAGATTCTTAACATTCTTATAAAAGAATGGGAAGCCAAAGAGACAGCTATCAAAGAAGCCAAAGGTGAATTAATGAGATCTGTTGCTGCTCTATTTGGCAGTCTTTCTGAATATAAAGGAAAGCTGAAATTCAATAAGGAACTAGAAGATTTTGATGATAAAAAGAAAAGAGAAGTCGCTCTTAAAGCCATCAAGGAAGCTAATTCTTCAGAAAATGAAGACGTTCTTGATGACAATGATATGGGAATGATCGTGAGAAAATTCAAGAAGTTCTATAGAAGAGGCAAAATGAACTTTAAGAACTACCAAGGTAAACCAAGCAAGAAAGAAAATAAAGAGCAACAAATAGTTTGCTATGAATATGGAAAGCCTAGACATATCAAGTTTAAATGCTTCAAAAACAAAGACAAGAAGAAGCAGAAAAAGAAAGCGTACATATTATCCATACGGGGTGCTAGCTGATCGGATGAAGAAAGTGACAACAATGAAGTTGCAAATCTATGTTTGGTGGCCAAGGAAGAAGAATCAAACTCTAAGGCAAGTGACTCTGAACCTACTTATGATGAACTATTATCTGAATATAATGCATCGCATACTTAATTCATTAAGGTAGCTAAAGAAATGGTTAGTTATAAGATGAAATTAAAAAGCTAGAAAGTACTGTCATATCATTATGTGCATTGTGTGAAGAAAAAGACAAGAAAATAAGTGATTTAACAAAAACATTAGAAAGATTTACTAAAGAAATTGAAACTCTTAAAGTAATCTTGAAATCACAAAGAGTCATTCATGATAAATCTAGAATTGGATATAATTCAGCTCAGAATAGAAACATAGGAAAGAAGAAGAAATGTAGTAAGGCATATCGCAAATATTTTAAGAATTCTGTGCATACATCAAATCTATTTGTATCATGTTGTTACTGCAATAGGAAAGGCCATCATACTTCATCTTGTCATTTTAAAAAGGGAAAGGTCATTGGTACATACAAATGGGTTCTGAAAGGGACACATGTACTAAGAGTAATTCATACTAACAACGAAGTACCCAAGAAAGTGTGGATACTAAAGCTTGATCAATGTCTTAAAGCATCATAGGCAAACAAGTGGTACATTGATAGTGGATGCTTGAGACATATGACTGGTAACAAAGATAAGTTCTCCATGCTAGATACCAGAGAAGAAGGAAAGGTAACTTTTAGAGGTAACCATTCTGGACGCATTACTGGAATTGGTGAAGTGGGAAAATCTGATGGTGTTCAAATCAATGACATATATTATGTTGAAGGTGTTAGTGTAAGAATTTCACCCAAGAGGGGGGTGAATTGGGTGATATTAGAAATTTCATTGTGTATATAAAAATTGACTGAAATATAAAGCAGTTAAGAGCTAAGAGAAATATCACTGAAGTGTACACCGGGAGTTATACTGGTTCAGTCACAACCACTTTGACCTATGTCCAGTCCTCAGAGCTTCTCTGAGAGTTTCACTATATCTTGTAAGATTTAGTGGGTTCTTGGCACCTCAGTACAACAAGTTCCTTCACCTGGACAGTCGCTCCCCCTTACTCGTTGTAATCAAATCCTCAACTCAAGGTTCCATAACCTTAAGTTATCTCAATAATGAATACTGAGTTTTGTAATGAAAATCTCTCTTATAAAGTTAATGTATAAACACTAAAGTATAAAGAGTGAGTATAAGAAAATAGAGAACAAAGAGTATATTGATCGATGTGTGATTGCTTGTTGTCAGTTGTTGTTTTATCCTTTGAATGCTCCACATATATATAGATGATTTGTGGTGTCCATTGGAAGCAATTCAAACATGTCCGTTAGAGTTGTGCAGCTACTATTGACCGTTATTCACTTTTGAAAACTATCCGTTTGCGGTAGGCAGCAGTAGTTAAGCGTTTAGATGATATCTTTGACTTACTACTTATGGCATGATCTCTTCATTGTTTTTTTGCAAATGTACTTAGAATACTAATATAATAAATAGTGAATCATATAGAAAACAAATCAATAAATATTGGATTAAAAACATGTTTTCTGGACTACATTACTCGAGTGGCTACTCGAGTGATCATGCTCATTACTCGAGTAGTCCCTCTAGTAAACTTATCAAAAATATGGCAGAGTAATTCAACATTTACATAATATATTACTCAGGTAAGACATAGAGTAAGATACATCACAAACCTTGGAAATACCTGATTACTCGAGTGCTTACTCAAGTAAGCATGTCTTTTCTGCATACTTGAGTGATCCCTCAAGTAAATTTCAAAAAAGTTTGCAGATTACTCGAGTAGTCCCTTGAGTATTGAGACTAAATCTTGGCCGAGAGTACCTGTTCTTTGTTGACCTGATTACTCGAGTGATCCCTCTAGTAATGCTTCAAATAACTTTACAGCTTACTTGAGTGATCCCTCGAGTAATGGCTTATCTCATGTGTTTACTCGACTGGTCCCTTGAGTAACAAGGATCATTTCTTGGCCGAGAGCTACTGGATGATTTTTGCTCTGGTCACTCGAGTGGTCACTCGAGTAATGACTGATATAACTTTGCAAATTACTCGAGTGGTCCCTACTCAAGTGATGTTCTATTTTGAAAATTCCTCGTGCTCTCGGGTGAGCACTTTCTGTACCTCACTTTGTGGAACTCGAGTGAGCATTTGGCTATCACTCAAGTGATTGAATTTTTGCTCGAGTGCAGTGATATTTTCTTGTCTCTATCGTTCCTTTCTACTCTCAGGTGATCACTTCTGGTGATTCACTTTCTAGTACTCGGGTGAGAGTGAGGGTATCACTCGAGTGTTGACCTCTATGCTTGAGTGCTTCAGGCATTTCTAGTTTCTATCTGTGCTTACTGTCAAGCACTCACATGAGTGTGCTTCTCATGACTCATGTGCAAGTCCATTATCACTCGAGTGAGGTCTTCCTCACTCGAGTGCTACAGTAAAAAATCTGTTCTTTCACTTCAAAAAGAAGATTTTTGGGATAGTTCTTCCAACCCTTTAGGGCTTTTGTTAGAGGCATTTTTAACTTCCTAAAGGATATTAATGATAACCAAATTTAATTGTTGTAAAGTCATTTAAGTATTGGAATAGAGCACAACACTTCATCCCTAATTATGAATTATAGGATTCGACATTTGACCTATTCAGGAGAGACCAGTACTAGACCATGCACAGAAGGACCAAGGTAGTGACTTTTCTCTTATGTTGTGTATGATGCTTGGTATGCATGACTTATCATTGTGTTATTGTGAAAAATGTGTATGTGCTATCTGCCGTAAGGCATTACACGTAAGCAGTCGTAGGGGGTGATGGTTATCACACCTACCCCCGCCGTTGTATCTACTGTTGTAATTACCGAGGCTGTGTTGTGGAATCGTGGATTCCTGTTTCTAGAATAGGCCAGTATGCCTTTGAAGTGTTCTGAAATGCTTTATATGAAACCTAGCTGTGGTGAAGTATATGATGTTGTGTAATATAGCGTGAGCACTTCAGCGTGAGCAAACATAAGGGTGACGCATGTCATACCTGCCCTTGTCGCTGTAACTGTCGTTGTAATTGCTTTTGTTTGCCAATAACTGTCATTGCAATTGCTATATGTTGTGTGATGATTTCCTTACATGCTTTGTGGTTGTGCATACTATGAGTGATTTGTTACTACAGGGATTCCTTAGAATCTTACTCTCCCAAACAAATTTCAGATAGGGTTGGTGGTTCCAAAGAAAATCAGGTGATGAAGGGTGGATAGAGCTCTGGGCTAGGAGTTTTATTTTGGATAATTAGTTATCATGTGTAAATCATTTGGATATTTTGTTGGGAATTACATGAATATTTTGGATCATAGAATAGTAATTGTGTAATCTCCTTTATTGGAAAATTGATTATGGGTATCTGTGCCCTGTAAACCCTTTACTGATTAATATAGAACCCAAGTGTGTCAGGAATTTGCATTGTACTCTAATATTTATGAATGAAATCGTACTGTATAGGTCATTTATGTATTTGAAATATGAATATAAGACCGTTGTTGAACTGGTTTTAGAAAAGTTTTTGTAAACCCTGGATTTGGGGAGTTTAATTTTAAACAAGGCCCAAATCATCGTACAGTCTCTAATTCCGCATAATCATGTATTTATGAACTTAATCTCAGCCTTGGATGAGAAAGGGGTTACACAAACCTTGCTCATCTACACATCTTCAATTGCAAGTGCTTCATTCACAACAATGGTAAAGAAAACTTAGGTAAATTTAATTCAAAGTCTGATGAAGGTTTATTTCTTGGTTATTCGACTAGAGGTAAAACATATAGAGTTTTTAATAAAAGAACATGCACTGTTGAAGAACCCATTCATGTTGTATTTGATGAACTTGATTCTCAGATAAAGTCTTTTGACGAAGAAGAAATGGATTTAATAAAGAAAACCAAAACTATTTAAAATCAAAATGATTTTGAATAAAAGATCTTCAAAACAAAGAAACTATCGATGATCATGCTCAACCAAAAGCATAAAGACACATAAAAGATCATCTAATTGATCAAGTAATTAGAGATATTCATGAAGGTGTCAAAACCATAAATAGAATTCATCATTTATTTCTGAGATTGAACCTGCTAGTATCGAAGAAGTACTTTTTGATAATGATAGGGTGATTTCTATACAAGAAGAGTTAAATCAATTTCAAAGAAAGAAAATTTCGGATTTGGTACTTAGACCAAAAGGTCACTTGGTCATTAGAAAAAAATAGGTTTTCAAAAACAAACTTGGTGAATCAGCAATCATTGTGAGAAATAAGGCAAGATTATTTGCCAAAGGCTATAATCCAGAAGAAGGTATTGATTATAAGGAAACATATGCTCCTGTGGCAATATTGGAAGCCATAGGAGTACTCTTAGCCTTTGCATGCATTGAAGGTTTTAAACTTTATCAAATGGATATGAAGAGTGCCTTTCTAAATGGTTATATCATGGAGGAAGTATACATAGAACAATTTCCTGGTTTTGAAGATGACACGAAACTTGATCATGTTTTTAAACTCAAGAAAGCTTTATATGGTTTGATAAAGCACCTAGTGCTTGGAGGTTTTCTAGTATCATGGTTCAGCAAAAGGCAGAACACAATAGTCTAACTGTCTTCCACTGAAGCTGAATATATAGCTGCAGCAAGTTGTTGCTCTCAAGACTATGGCTGAAGCAACAACTGAAAACTTGGGAATCTACTTGAAGGGGATACCTATTTACTGTGATAACATCAGTACCATAAGCTTTGCTAAAAATCCTATACAATATTCAAGAACCAAGCACATAGATATTCGACATCACTTTATTCGAGATCATATTCAGAAAAAGGATGTAAAAGTAGAATTCATTCTAACACATCTCCAAATCGCCAATATATTCACAAAGTTGTTAGCTAGAGATCAATTTTTATACATACAGAGAGAATTGGGAATGGTTAATCCCAATGAGTTGTAAGATTTTATTGTTAATTACTATGTGTAATATATGTGTTTTGATGATTACCATACTAACTTAAGCATCAGAGTATATAGAAACTTGTTTTGTAGGAATATTTTGAAAAAGTAGCATATCACTCAAGGTGCAGAGTTAAGTCTCAAGTATAGGGCATGCCAACTATAATGCCTCAATTTTTAATTAAGGGCTAATGAGGATTAGTGTGGATATTTATGAATTTAAATGGGAATTATTATGTGTTTTATGGCTCTTTTAATTAATATGTCATAATTATTGAGAAAATTGGAAGAATGGGATTATTGGTCATGAGTTGGTAATTAAGGGAGAAATTAATTATTAAGAGAAAATGGGATGTGTGATTTAAATGGCTAATAGAGAGATTAGATAAGTTAATTGGTGACATATTGTGTTTAAACCAATGGCATGTGGACATGTGGCAAAAGTGTGTATGGTGAGTGGTGAGGAGAAAAGTCAAATAAGAGAGTATTTTAATCATTTTCTCTCTCTTCCTCTCCTCTCTTTTCGCTGAAGTCATGGAGGGAGTATCATTGTTTATTTCTTCACTCCTCCTCCCTCTCATCTCTCTCGTCCTCTCTCTCTATCTCTCACTCTCATCTCTCTCTCTGTTGGGCGCCATTTTTGCAGCAAAAGGAAGGGAGAAAAGCTTTGAAAAGGTAAGAAAAATGATCTCTATTGCTCAAACTCCCTTTATTAAAGTTGATCCTTGAGTTAAGAGCAACATTTCTATAGTTGTAGCTTGTCCATTGGTTGTGGTTTGTGATCACACGAAATTTTAGAAAGTAGTGAATCAAGAACTCTCTTTGGAGAAGTTGATAAGGTGAGTGAGACCTATCTATCTATCTAAGTTTCATACCATTTAAAATAGTTTGAATTTTCTGGAATTTTGGGCCAATTTTCGAAAATGAGGGCCATTGGGAGTTTGGTATGTGTTTGATATGGAATTTGTATGTTTGGAATGCATTTTGGATAGATAGAATTGATTGGGTTTGAAATTGTTAAGTTTGGAGATTTTGAGAGTTTAGTGTTTAATGTTACCCAAAACCAAAGCATGATAATGGAATAGGATTTTGGTGATTTTGAAATTTCCATTGGATTCCTTGAGTGATTTTGCGTGGGGATAGCTTTGGTTGGGGTTTTGGGTTCATTTGGATCACTTGGGAAAAGTTGGAAATCTGCCTGGTTTGAGCTCTGTTTTGTGTAGCCAGTTTAGACGAGCGTTTTGAATGACCAATTGGTATTGGAAAATTATGAAACTTTCCAGTCTTAAAGTTCGCATCCCAAGCTTCAAAATGGACATATATTTTGTGTCATTTCGTTTAGTATTCTGTGAGATATTGTTGTCCAAATTTTGGGATTGAAAAAGAACTCTATTTTGGAGTAGTGTTTAGTTTTTAGTGATTCTGTATTTGTGTAGTGATTTACAGTGATGGGCTATATTTTTCCTTGAAAGAGGACTTATATAAATTTCATTTGGCTTTGGAATCACCCCGTTTAGATTTTTCTAGGATTAGTTATGAATTTTGGAAGTTCAGCTAAGAATCAGGGGATTTCTTGGCCGCGGCCCAAGGTGGCTGGCCGCGGCCCATGAGTGGCTGGCCACGGCCAGTGGCCTTCTGACCATATTTTGGCCGTGGCCCAAGGAAGGGCTAGCCGCGGCCAACCCCTGTGTTCCAGCACTTTGAGTTTTCGAAAGGAGATCTCTAACATATTGTTTCCCAACCTTTTAGGGCTTTTATTAGAGGCATTTGTGGCCTCTTAAGGGTCAATTATGATAACCAAATTTAAGTGTTTCAAGTTAAATAAGTCTTGGAATAGAATATAACTCTTCGTCCCTAATCATAATTCTAGGATACGACATTTGCCCTAGGCGGGAGAGACCGGTGCCGGAGTACGCCCGGAAGGATCAAGGTAGTGACTCTTCTCTCATATTATGTATGATGTTTTTGCATGCATAATTTATCGTTGAATTTGTGAAATGTGTGCCATGGTATATTACGGCGTGAGCAGGTCAGCATGAGCCGTGTAGGGATTGACGGTGGTCATCTCTAGGTCAGCCGTTGAACTGCCATCGTAATCGACATGGATATTGTGAATCCAACCCGTGGGGCGGCGTTTGTGAATCCAGCCGTGGGCTGTGTGTATCTTGCCTGTATGGCTTGTGTATGAAATGCATTATATGAATCCCAACTATGGTGAAAAGTATTGTGTGGATTATTGTGATGCAATGCAACGTGAGCAATTCAACGTGAGCAATCGTAAGGGATGACATGTGTCATACTAACCATTGCCGTTGTAACTGCCATTGTAGTTGCTTGTTGTGGTTAATGATTTGCTTACATGCATTATTATTGTACATTATATGATTGATTTGTTACTACGGGGATTCCTTAGAATCTCACTCTCCCAAAAATCATGTTTTAGACAAGGCAGAAGGATCAAAGGGAAAGCGGGCGACGAAGAGCAGATAAAGCTCTAATTTAGATGTATATTTTGGGTTATTGGTTATCATGTATATCTTTTGGATATTTTTGGGAAACAATTGTGTATATTGGGATTGGTAGTATAGTTTTGTGTAATCCCCAAGTTAAGGGTAATGAATTGTGGGCTTTGTGCCTTTGTAAAACCCTTATTAATGAATGGAACCCGAGTGTGTCGGGAATTTGCTTTATACTCTGATATTTGTGAATGAAATCAACTTGTACAGGCCATTTAGTATTGAAATGTGAATATGAGACCGTCATGAATAGATTTTGTAAAAATTTTTGTAAGCCATGATTTTGGGAAATTTGATTTTGTTTAAGTCCCAAAATCATCTAAGGTCTCTAATTCTACATCAATTACGTGTTTACGAATGTAAATCTCGGCCTTAATCGTGAAGGGGGTTACACCAACACTCTAGTGCTGGGTGAACACTAAAGTGCATATGTGATCCATATGCTCTATTTCTAGCTTATAAAACAGAGGTTAAGAAAGTGTGAAGAAAATTCTAAGAGTAACTCGAGTCCATCAAGTGTTCTGACAGACACTCGAGTACATGAAGAACTCACCTGAAAGTGTAGCAAGAACTCTTGAGTGCCACAGGTACAAATATACAAATTAGCTTTAAGGCATCACAACAAGTGTCTTCAAGGTAGACTTAAACCAGGTATGTATCTACAAATTTTCTGAAATTTTTCTCTGTCTCACTCGAGCTCAAAATTGGCTTACTCGAGTGAGTAAGAATGAACACTGAAGTGCATAAGTCTCTCACTCAAGTGTCGGGGCTTATATCAGTTCCACGGCAGCTCAAACGGTGCACTTACTATTCTCACTCGAAAGTGTCTCCTCACTCATTTGTCACATCACTTCACTTTCCACTGTTACCCACTAATTTAACGTCTCCAAACTTTTTAATCATCTGTTGCACTTCTTCAATCATCTCCAAAATATCCGATTACCTCCTATAAATCAAAATTATGCCCTAATGTCTCCAAAAATCCCTTTAGTCATTTTTGATTCCCAATCATTCCTTATTCAACCACAATGGTTCGTATAAAGATTCCCTAGGTGACTTAGAAGTTTCCTACTCCACTACCTTCTAATTCCATTGCTAGTAAGTTGACGACACTATCAGCGACACCAACTTCGACTCTGACTCCGACACCTTTACCTTCTCCTACTACAATACTTTCACCAAAACAAAAGGCTACAAAGACAAAGGCAACCACTGCTAATAAGAAGCATCCTAAACCAAAAGTGGCAAAAAATGTTCAACCTCCTCCAAAAAAGACAAAGGGAGTAGTCTTTAAAGAACTAATTGTCACTCGATTATAATCAAAGGAAGTGAAAGGAAGACGGAAGGTGGAAGATAGAGAAGTTCTACAAGAGTCTTCCTTTGACAATTCATTCAACTAGTAACTTTGACAAGCAATTGAGAAGTCAAAGTAGGATGCCTTGGTTGGCAAGATTGCCTCCCAAGCCAGTGCATCTACATCTCATCATGTTGGCCAATCTAGTCATGCTGGTTCTCAATCGGGAGCACTATCTACTTCTTAGGCTCCAGAGGAAGACGATCAATATATGTTTCCTCCAGAAGGCTTTAATACTCAGGAACTGAAGCCATTCAATCAGAAGGCATATAACACTGAATTTTTCTCATTATAGCTTCTATCCTGTGGTATATGTGGATTTGGATTATTTGAGTATATACTGTGGCTTGAATTTTTGACTATACTTAGAGTTTTATGAATCTTGGTTGAGTATGCACTTGCCTTATTCACCTTTTTTTTGTGAGAACTTTTTATTGCAATATGAAAGTGCACAACATTATGTCTAGAACCAATGAGTTGATAGAGTAAGGAATCTCCACTACTGTTAGAGGCCAATCCATCATGATTACTCCCTCCATTATCAACACTATACTTGGTTATGTACTTCCTCCTACCAATCCACCCACAATCTCAGTCAATAAAACCTTCCAGAGATTGAGACCAAAAGACCCCATTGGACCTCTAAATTTCAAACCCATTAATATGCTTGACTCTCACCATACCCTTCACTATATGTACACCAAGAGTATTATCAACAAGTCCAAAAACTATACTCACTTTGCTTAAAGAGACTATTACTTATTGGCATCCTTTCTAGCTGGCCAACAAAGGGATGTTGTTGAACTGATTTTTAGTCAGATGAGAAGTTTTCGATTTTCTTCATCAAGAACCACTACCATACCATATCCCTAACTTGTCTCTCTCATACTTTGGCACAACAAAGTACAGTATTTGGAGGAAACCGAGAGGGTAAGGATCCCAAGGTTTAGAAGAACTCAATTGACACATATGGGGATCATACTTTCGGTCAGTAAAACCAAGGTTGCACCTCAAAGAGAAACTACACCATCAAGAAGTGATGGGTTTAGTCTTCAGTAAGAGGTTAACCTCCAACGCCCTTATTCCTTAGTGCTTCAATTCAAGGCTATATGGCCGATGTGATTAATCAAGTAATGGCTAGTTTGAAATGGGAATTATTTGCTGAGCATAAGAAACTAGTTGACAAGATGGAATCCTAAGTCTCTAAGTTGTTAGACAAGGCAAACACGAACTTTGACTTGATGTTTAAGGCTCAAGAAGAGCAGTCGAGGAGAATCCATGATTTGGAGACTTATTTGCATACTTATCTTTCGACTCCTTAGATAGATTTCCCTCAAGTTTCTACCATATCCTCACCAACTACCACTGTTTAACCATCTTAGACTCAGGCCCATGTCCTTTTCTCTTATACCGACCCTAAAACTACTACCACATTCGATGTCACCATTAATCAGCCATTTTCATACTAGCCTGCAGCCTCTGCTCCTTAGCCATCATCTCCACTATTTGAGCCTAACACTATTGATCCTTCCATCGCCATGGTGTTATATGTTCCACCTTAGCCATTTGACATTACTTTTCTTCAGCCCCCTCCTTCTGATGTTGACAAAATGAGGGAGAAGAGTGAGTGATGGTTATTTGAGTTGTCTGGATTGATTGGCTAGATTAAGGGGAAGTTTGGGTGTTTGGATGTATCCTTGGTTGTATTGGGCTTTTGGGTGTTTAGTTTGGTATCCTAGTTACTTTTGGTTAATTTCTAATTTGATAATGTAATTTACTATTTCATCAATGACTCAATTGCAAATTTCATGTTCTTTATGTTTTCATTAAGTTTAATGTTCAATCTTAGTGGTATTATGACTTACTTTTGTCTTGAGTGTACATTGGAAGCCTTGCAGGAAGTTTTTGAAGCAAAGTGCAAAATTTTTTTGAATAACTCTTAACTTCAATGAATATGCATTTGGAAATCTTATAAGTATTTTCAAAAATTTTTCAACTTTGTTAAGTTTTCAAATCCATCACAAAGGTTTTGTCATCATAAAAAATGGGGAGAATGTTAGAATTTAAGTTTTGATGATAACAAAAGTGACTATGTGTTTTGGCAAGAAACTCATGTTTTGAAAGTATAAACATTGATTTAAATGGTTATCAAATGCATTTCACAAAGTTAAAAGAAAGATGTTGATATTTTAACTAATGCACTCGAGTGAAGCAGTTGTACTCTAATGAGAACTAGTTTTATACTTGAGTTCACGAAGTATTAGCCTGAAAGTGGTTTTTAGAGGCTACTGGCTTTTGAGATTTTTGAGCAACACTCGAGTGACAAGTAGTGCACTCGAGTGATGACCAGATTTGCACCTGACCATGAAGGCACACTCTTAAAAGTGCTTGATAGAAAGACAAATTAGAGACAAAAAATGGATAGTGACTTGAGCACTGACTCAACACTTAGATGAAAGCCATAAGCTCACTCGAGTCTTATGAGTGAAGCACATGAAGTATTTGTTTAAGAGTAATTAAAGTCTGAAAGCATGACGTACACTCGAGTGAAGTACCACAACACTCATGAGTGAGAAATTTCACTTCCTCAAAGAATTGATGCAAGTTCTTAGTTAAAGCTAAAATATGCTGATGTACTCGAGTGAGACATTTGTACTCGAGTGAGGACCAGTCACACTTGCAAGTGAGAAATCACACTCTTGAAGAAAATGTTGCAAGTGTTATCTAGAAGCTAAAGTCCATAGTACAAAATACTCATGCACTCAGTGATACATTTTGTACTCAAGTGAGAGGTCAGTACACTCACAAGTGAGAAATCTCACTCTTGCTAATTCTCATGGAAGTGCTACTCTAAAGCTGAAGAAGAAGTGGAAATATAAAGATGCGAGTGACCATTTAGTGAACTCAAGTGAGGCCCTGACAAAACCAAAACGCAACAGACACATATCGATCAATCCGAACATACTTCAATGTTATTTACTTATTATGTTTTTACTTGTTATTATTACTAAACATTATTTAACATATATTTCAAGTATGAAATAGGAGATAGAACATCTGATCAGAGATGCATATATAAAGTCAAAAATAGTGGACATTATCATTTCATCAAAAGTCGATCATCTATGAACACATGTTACTCACCTACCATGATATCTTGCCCTAAGATTTCAAACATACGCATGCTGCTCTACAACGGCCATCACACAATAGACAAAATCAACTGGCCATAAATACAAAGCATTAGAGACCATAAAAAAAGAGAACACAAAATGAGAGTATATTCAAGCAAATTTACACGAGTCTCTATTATTCATATTTTTTTGTATTCATATTGTACTTTAGTGTTTATCATATTTACTCTGTGAGAGAGTCTGCATCACTTCAAAACTATATTTTCATTTTGATCTTAAGATAGGGGGACCTTGAGAGGGTAGATATGTTTACTAGGAAAACAGTTGAGAGAATTCCTAGTAGGACTTTCTGCTCATAAGACTTACAAGGTGCAAGAAGGAGAGAACATTACCGCTTATAAGACTTACAGGGTTGTAAGCAGAAGATAACATTTTTGCTCGTAAGACTTGCATACGTAAGGAAGAGAGAAAGGTTATAGGATTGTCTTTGCATATAAGACTTGTCGTAAAGGGGAGAGAAAGTTCTAGGTGTTAGAATATTTTTGCTCGTAGTCCATACAAGGATGATTGTTGTCTTGTGGCTTTCCAAGAGCCCACTGAATCTTGGAAGAATAGTGAAAATCTCAGTAGGTCTTGATCTCTGAGGACTGGACTTAGGCCTGGGTTTTTGGGCCAAACTAGTATAACTCTTTGTGTGCTAATATCTAAACTCTACTCTATCTACAATTATTTTTATAACACCCTATCAACTAAAAAATTTATCACATCACCCAATTCACCCCCTTTTGGGTAAAGCTTGCCTCTTTCAGTAGTGAGGCAAGTATAGATAGACAATCATCTGCTCTGGAACATTACAGTATGTAAGGATTGTCAGTGCAAGCATTTCACCCAATAAGGAGGGTGAATTAGGTGATAAAAAATTTAAGCTTAATGACGACAATTAATAGAAATTAAGACAGAGTTGTGAGTTAGAAAGATTTCACTGAAGTGTACACCAGAGATTTGTACTAGTTTGGTCCCAATCTCTTTGATCAACATCTAGTCCTCATAATGCCTCTGAGATTTTCAATATAGCTTCCAAGGTTCAGTGGGTTCTTGGCACATCAATACAACAAGTTCCTTCTCTAGACACTCGCTCCCCCTTACACAATGTAAACCAATATCCAACTTAAGGATCCACTACCTTAACTAATCTTAGGAAAGTGTATAGTGTAATATCCCCAAATGTACTCAAGGGCTAAATGTACATAATAGATGGTGGGATTAATGACAGAAGTACCCCTGAAAATTTTGTTTTGACTTTAGTTCCAATTAACTTGAGATAACTACTTAGTCTTTTCGCCTAAAGTCAAAAATGGCCAAAGGACTAATTTGAACATGAGAAGAAGGGGAAAATGGTTTATGAAAGAGAAATATGAGGAGAACATTTATTTGGCCATAATATGAGACACATGGAAGTATTTTGGGCTAAACACAAAAAGGGGAAGTCAACAAGTCACATTAACATATGCTTATTTAACGTTAAACTATATTATTCAAGGAGATATTATAAGAGATCATTTTTCCTCTTTAAAGAGCCATATTTCCATGTAGGAGATGAGAAAAAGAAAGAGGGAATAATACTTGACTCAAAATGAAAGCAAGAGGAGACAATTTGACCAAGTTATAAAAGGATGATGACTTGGTCAACAATTGCAACTAAACAAAGCAATATTATTTGAGAAGGCAATTTGTGATACTTCAACAAGATATTTCCTCTTCTAAAAAAATGAACACAATCATATCCAATAAGAAGGAAAAAAAAAGGAGATGACCAAGGTCAACAAGGTCAACTTTCTCATGCTAAAATCAATATGAAAGAAGGTTAAACATGATAAAGTAAGAAACTCTTTTTGATCCTTCGATAGCTAATATTTTGGTCAACAATTGTAGGCCAAACATAAGATGAAATCTTGAATAAAAAAAGCCATATTTTCATATGATATGAAGGAGAAAGAGAAAAGATGATGTATTAAGTAACTGGCACATGTTGATATAATAAAATACTATATGTGCCTAAAGTGAATTAATTTTAACCACACCTTTTCTCAACATTTTGTTCATAATTTTGGTTGGTTCTTAAAGGGATAAAGGACACAAAAATCTGATCATTTATCACTCATATTCTCTCTCTTCAAGTAAGTTATGGAGCTACCATACGAAGGAAGAAGAAGCAAGGTTAAAGGTGGGATCTTTTCTCTTGATCTTCATCTTCTTAACCTCTTATATGGCACAAAAGCTCTTCATAAACATTGTTCCTCTTGATGAGAGCTTCATTTCAATGGTTTTATAATTTCAAGAGGAGGTTTTTTGGGCCATCATCCAAGAACAAAAGATGAAAAACCAAAGAAAGGAGTTAAGGAGAAGCAAGAGGTGAGTATTGGCTTCAATTTGAGCATTGGTTGTGTAGGTTTAATGAGTATTTTGACATATATAATTCTGCCTTAATTTTGTCCAAGTTAAGGTGTAGAGAAGTCATGGTGTTTTGGTTATGTATATGGTGTTTTATGACGATTAGAAACCATATGACACAAGTTTGATACTCAAATTGGGAGTTTGGTAATTTCTGGGATTTTGTTGATTTTTCTGCCAAACCAGGATGTGGGAAATGAGTGAGAATTTGTTCATTTTGATGTTACCATTGTGTTCTATACAAAAAATTATGTGGGTATAGCCCCGGGCTGTGAAGTTTAGGTCATTGAAACTCAAAATACAAAACTGGATTTTCTGCTGAACAGAATTTCAGTGAGTTACCCTGATTGTGTGGCCTTTTTGGATATCCAAATGATGGATGAAAATTATGAAGCTTTTCAATCTAATAGTACACATGCCAAGCTTTAAGTTGATACATTATGGCAGTCATTTTGATGTATGTGCTGGGAGTTATGCATTTCCAAAATCTAAATTAGGATCAATTCTGGAATAGTATGGAATTTCGGTCAAGTCTGTATTTTTGTGGTGGTGGCTGGTAGTTTTCCATATTTTTCCTATATACTTCGATTCACCCCATTTTGATTTATTTGGAATTAGTTATGATTTTCTAAATCTAGAGAAAATTCTAGCAGATTTGGTTCAAGTGTGCGAAAATACAAAGATAATGGCACATGGTAGTAACTATGAACTCTAAGGTTAGAAAATTGGTCTTTTGGGTTAATTGACCACTTTAGCTCTTTAGTTGACTTGATTAAATGACCATAGTGATAACCAACCCAAATATTATGAGTTATTAAAGAATTAGAATAGGTAATAACTCTTCATCCTTAATTTTAGTTTATAGGATTTGATATTTGCCCTGCACGCGATATATTGGTGCCTAAACACGTGAGGAAAGAACAAGGAAATGACTTTTCTCTTATATTGTGTATCATACTTGTAAGCATGTCTTATCATTGAATGACGATGAACGAAAATGTTGTTGTGGAATATGCCATTATGAAACATTGCCGTTGTGTAATATTGCCATTATGAAATAATGCCATTATGAAACATATTGATGTGGAATAGATTGTTTTAAACTATGTCGTTGTGAAACATTGCCATTGTGTAACATTGCCATTATGTTGAATCTCATTCTTTTCATAAACTAACCTACAGCCAAGGCAAGCGGTTCTAAGGAGAAGAAGGTGACGAAGGGTGGTTAGAGCTCCAAGTTAGGAGTTTTAATTTTGGGTAGTTGGTTATCATGTTATGAACTACTGAATGTGATTGGTTGTACATGTTGTATATATTGAATATTGCTATGTAATCCCCTGTATGGGAAACTATAAATAGGCGATAGTGCTTTATAAACCCTTAGATGAATTAATGAAACCTAAGTGTGTCAGGAATTTTCATTACACTCTGATATGTATGAATGACATCAAACTGTATAGGCCAAATATATGTTTGAAATATGAATATGAGACTGCGTTGAATAGGTTTTGAAAAAGTTTTTGAAAACCCCACCTTGGGGTTGGAATTTTTAACAAGTTTCAAATTATCCTTTGGTCTCTAATTCAGCATAATTATGTATTTGTGATCTTTGATCTCAGCCACTAAGTTATGGGGTTACATATAGAAATTTTAATGAACTTCTTTCTTAAAGTGTTAACGTATAAACACTGATGTACAGAGTACAAAATGAATAATAATGAAAGTAAATTAGAGCACTAAAGGAAGACTTGAATGATTTCATAATTAGGTGGTTGATCTACTTTGAATGCTTTGTATTTATAGTTGGAATGAAATAAATGACCATTGTGAGTATTTCATTTATTCGTTAGATTACCGTTGGTTCCTCTAAAGATTCTTTGTGTATGGTAAATTAGCCGTTGTAGTAGAGAGAATGTCATCATTTAAATTCTGCTCACATTAAATGCTTCTGACACACTATCACTTTTTTATATCTTTACTTGACCTTTTCATCTTTTTCCTGAGTAAGCTTTCTACACTAAAGGAATAAGATGTTAGACTGAAAAAGAATCAAATGTAATATTTATATAATCATTTAGTGATTTTTGAAAATTAACGAAATGTGCTATGTTTTTCTGGACCCATCACTCGAATGATCTTAACTTAGCATTTCTGAAGCATAACAAATTACTAGATAGATCAGTTGAGTACTGTACTAGTGATCCTAGAAATTGCATCACTTGAGTGATCTCAATGGATCACTTCAGTGCTCTGCTAGTGATCCTCAACTTGATATATCACTTGAGTGATTGCTAGTAATATTAAAAATGGGATCACTCAAGTGATCAGACTTTAGAAAATTTTCTGTAATATCCCAAAAAGTGATTTAGGGCTAATGACTCTAAAAGTGGATGTAATTATTGTTGAATAAACACTTTTAGAGAATGTGTAATGGGAATTTGGATATTTTAATGATTCCAATGGATTCCTTGCGAAAATTTATGTGGGAATGATGTTTGGTATGAAAATGGAACCAATGGAAGCAAAGATGCAAAATCTAAAATTCTGTCCAGTGAAATTCTATTCTGGGCAGTCCGTTTGTGTGAACGTTTTTAATGACCAAATGGTATCTAAAAATTCTGAAACTTTCTAGTCTTGTAGTTCACATCTCAAACTTCAAAATGGACATATAATTTGTTCCATTTCTTTTTGTGAACTAGGAGATATAACTGTCCAAAGTTTGGGATGGAAACTGAACTCTGTTTTGGGGCAGTGATGAGTTTTATGTAATTCTGGAATTGTGTGGTGATTTTTCGTAATGGCCAATATTTTTCCTATGAAGAGGACTTAAATATATTTCATTTGGCTTTGGAATCACCTTATTTTTAGTTTTCTAGAATTAGTTATGATTTTTCAAATTTTGGGCAGAAAACCTGCCAGAAAATCCGAAAATGGGAATTATGACATCATCTCAATAAAAGATGACATCAGCATGGACTTAAATATGTTATCATCTTCCTCAGCTCATTTCTGTCGCACACAGCAGCTAAATGAGGAGTGAGAACGTTGAGGTTTGTAGAGAGAGAAAGGAGAAGAAAAATCACAAGGTAAGCCGATTTCTCCGACGATTTAGCTCCTAACGCGTGTAACTCCGATCCTAAGCTACTCCTCTTTGTTCTTTAAGGTTTGGAAGCTCAAAATCTGTTGTTGAACACTTAGGGTTTTCAGCAATATTTGGGAAAAACTTGTGGGAGCTTGAGGTAACTTCCAAACCTTCGTATATTGTCTATTCTGGCTGCTGTGGGCAATTTAATCGGTGAAATTTCGCCGGATTGCCATTGGTTTTAAAGTTTGGAAATGATGTGGCCTAGGGGTTATGCTGCCCAAATTGGGTCTTAATGTTAGTTGTAACCTAATGTAATGGTTAATAAAGTGGTTAGGAGTAGAAAGGAACGCGTTTACGGAGCCGAAATCGTAAAACCCCAATTTTCCCCGGAAAACTCATAAATTTCGGCCAGCTCTAGAAATGGGTCTTAGAGTTGGATTTTCAATGATTTGATGGTTCCATTGAGTTCAGGGGCGAAAATTAGGTGGGGTTACAGTTGGTCACTTTTTCGGAAAAGGCCGAAAAAGCATAATTACGAAAACGCCCCTAAAACCCTTAAAGTGGGGCTGCCAAGGGTAAATTTGTAATTTAACATTGAATTTGATAATTCCGAGTACGGAAATGGATTCCTTGGGCGGAAATATGTTAGGATAGCCCAGATTAGAATTTCAGGAAAAGTGCAACCGGACCGGGTACGGCGGGCTCAGGCCGGGTCCCCAGGGGCATTTTTGCAAATTTTCATTATAGACTCATATGGAACCTATTCTAAGTGTTTGAAAGTAGGAATTGGGGGTAGGAAATTAATCCACCATTCTTGATTTTGTTTATAGGTTTTGATATTTGCCGCCCTCGTAAGCCAACTGAGCCAGCAAACGTCAAGAAGGAACGAGGTAGTAACTTTTCTTTCGTACCATATGTGATGCATTGTATGTGTGTATTATCATTGATTTGTGATAAACTCGTATGCTGCGACATTATGAATATGTGTAAACACCGTCATACCAATAGTCCCTGAGTAGCTAACAACAGATCGGGCAAGGGTTGTATGCCTTCCCAGCGGAGAAAGGGGATGAGGATGAGGTGTGATATATGTGATTATGTGGGCCGAAAGGCTATTTGTGAAGTCCGACGGGCCATTTGTGAAAGCCAGATAGCTATATGAGCTATAAGGCTATGTGTATGCACTGCCACGCCAATAGTCCCTAAGTAGCTAACAACGGTTCGGGTTAGGACAGTGTGCCTTCCCGGCGGAGAAAGGGGATGAGGGTGGAGTGTGATTTGTGCTGCTGTTGTATGATGATTTTCTTACATGCTGTGTACTTGTATGTGGTATAAATTTTTTGTTACTACTGGGATTCTTTTGAATCTCACTCTTTCCTTTAACTAACCTTTCAGACAGGGCATGTGTCCCTAAGGTGAAGCGTACGACCCGGAGTGGTTAGAACCCTATAGGGACTTTTACTTTTGGATGTGTTGGTTAAACCTGTTGGACAGGAATCTTGTAAATTATTTTTGGGCTGTATTTAGTAACAGATCATAGTCGTGTAATCCCTTATATGGGAATTAAAACCCTATAGTGAATGAATAGAACCCGGGGGTTGTCGGGATTACTATTAGATATTCTGATATGTTTAAATGTAAATTAACTGCACATGTGATTATATTCGATAATTGAATTTGAGACCGGAATAAGAAAGAAGTTTTGAAAATTTTGTAAAGTTCCTATTATAAAGGGAGTTTTAAATGAGTTTTGAACTATTCGACGGTCTCTAAACTAATTTAATTAAGTAATATCGAATTATAATTACGTGTTTAAAGTCAGGGGGTTACATTTTCAATAGTAGATCACTTCAGAATCACTCCAGTGTTGTGCTAGTGATGTTTTTTATCTTATTATTTAAGTGATTACTTGAGTGATCCAGGGACATAACTTGAGTGCTTACTCGAGTGATCCCTTCTAAATCTTGATAGAGAGCATCACTGAGAACAGAGTATGATTTATTACTTCATCACTCGAGTACTACTCTAGTGATGGCATTGTATGCCTTAGAAAACTTAGCTTGATTATTCAAAAACTTTTGTTCATCATTGTAATCCTTTGTATTATCTATTATCTTTTTAATTCTTTTGTTATCATCAAAACATGGGATTTATGTATCTAACATTCTCTCCATTTTTTATGATGACAAAGTTTGATTGATTTTGAGCTAATCCTTTTGGGAAAATAATTTTGTCAAGTTGAGTTTATTTGAATTTAAAGATCATAGAGCTTAAATAAATATCAAAACTTAAACGAATAAACATGTTATAACCATGAGAAGACAAAATATCATTTATAATATATTAATAGATAAACAAGTTATAACCATGAGAAGACAAAATATCATTCATAATGTAAACAACACAATTATATTGATTAAATGATCCCAAGACCCCCATACACCAGTTTTATGCTATATTGGTTATAACCATGATCACTAAAATCACTTTCTAGATCTTCTCCCCTTTTTTGACATCATCAGAAAGGTTGGACTAAACAGGAGGGGTAGAGTTAGAGCTGGGTAATGAAGATGGGTTAATGGTTGTAATAGGAGTGGCTGGGATAGGAGACAATGCATCATCGTGAATGTCACCCTGATGTGTAGTAAAAATGGGTGAATCAAAGGGAATAGGCTCTTGAAGGTGAAGTTGAGGGACCTATACTAGATCTTCTGGGTGAGGGATATGCAGCGGAGTGTGCTGAGGTTGTGGAAGAGGTAGTTGAGGAGAAGATGAGACTACTAACTCCTCATTAATCTCAGAATGCTGAGAGTGATGAGAAGGAGACTGAGGTAGTAGCTCTGTAGCTTAGGTGAGGCTGCAGGTGTAGCTATTGAGCTGGGCTATATAGGAACTAATTCATCCAGGGTGATATAAACCTGTATGGATGATGATTTCTAGGAGAGGTGTGAGGAATTATAGGAGGAGGGCTAGAGACTGGAGCAGAGATAGGGTAGAGGCTGGTATAAATGTAGTATGAGTAGAGGAACTCGATGTCAAGGCACCAACTTTCTCATGAAGAGACTGGAGAAGGCTGGTGATTTTAATCAGTGCATTAGCTTGAGCCTCCTACTGAGACAATACAGCTTGATTGTGCTTGTTATATACTCAACCATCTCTCCTATTTTGAGGTTCATATAGGTTATCAGTTATGTATTGGTGTTGGCTATATCTATATGAAATCCCTGAAGCACCTCTTTCAAATATGTCTGAATCGTGGAGCCAAAGAAAGAACGTACTATGGTAGAGGCAACAGTAGAAGACTGAGTATCATCTATCCTACTAGTCTTAGCTTTTGGTGTCTTTTTCTTCTTAGAAGTAGAGCCCATAAGATGTTATAGAGGCAATTTAATACCTAATTTCCCTATTTGATTCATTCCTATAGGAAACAATCGCTCAACCGGCTTATTAGGCCCAAGTACCATATATTGTTGGCCTTGAGAAAGAGAGAGTTCAATTGAGGATATGGCATTGGTATGGTACGGTCACCAAATTGTTGGACTTGGAAGCCATAAGTCTGTAGTTTCGATCAATAAAATGTGTGAATTTGTTGGACTTGTTAATGATTGCTCAGGAGTATATATACTAGATGATCCTGTGTAGGTCACATATATCCTTAGGAGTGATGGTCAGGGGTCCTACTCTATCTCTAAGTCTCAAGATACTGAAGATTTGGTTTGGAGAGAGCTCGGTGAGGTTGCCTTTTGGTGGCTTTTTGATACCTAGCCACTTGTTGATCCTTGAGGTTGAGATGAGGAATTTCTTTCCTCTAACTTTTATCTCAAATTCTTCCAATACAACTGAACCCCCTTCTGAATAGTCTTCAATCGACTTTAGGTTATAGTAGAAGTACCTAACAACCTTGGTGCAATATACAGACAACCAAGGTATGAAATGATCCAGATACTCAGTTAGATCAAACTTGATTGCTTCAAATAAAATATGTAAATCAACATAATAAATCTTACATATTTTTAACGAGAGAAATGCTATGTAAATTTCTTGGTGTTCTCAAGTTTATCTGAGATGAGTCCCTTTGGAGGCTTTATGATGTCTACCTTTTCTTCCTCACTCTCCTGTTCTTTTTCTTCTTCATTTTCTCCTTTATCTGATTCCTTTGGTTGAGACTTGGTGGGTTTAGAGGAGGATCCCACCTTTGGCATGCTAGCACCTTTGGATTTCAAGGCCTCAACAAGCATTATAGCAATGACTTTTGCAATCTTAGTGTTTTATTTCTCCTCTTAAATATCTTTCTCCATCCAAGGAGTATTGGAGTATGAATCTGAAAGTAAAGGGGTAGGAGGGGCTTTGAGTTGCCTTTCCCCAGAGTTGCAACCTTAGTGTTTGATCTAGTAATCATGGGTTATTGAATCACAACATTTTTGGCTTTGGGTTGTGATTCTGGTGGTTCTTGCTCAAGAACCTTTGGTTGAGGATGTTTTAGTAACTTAAACTTCAGAGTGGAGTATTACTTTTGTTTCTTTCATAAAGAAGGTAGTGGAGACTTAGAAGATCATCCCCTAGTAGTCTTGGTTCTAGGTATTTAGGAAAACGATATCACAGACCAAGAAAATCCTCTTCGGTACCGTGACTGACGCAAGTTAGGGCAAATGATTTAGAGAAATTTAAGGAGTTTTTGGAGATGGAAGTTAGTAGGTTTTGTTCATACTTGAGTGGGAAGAGTTTTAGGTAGAGCACGGGGAGACTCACTGGAAGTGATTTGGTGAAAATGATAGAGTTTCGACTATTATAACCTACTGTGCCTGACATCACTCGAGTGATCTTGAAGCATTACTCGAGTGGTCACTCGAGTAATCATGCTAAATAGTTAAAAATTAAAGCAATCTAAACCATACCTGCCATGAATAATATAGTAATTACCCATGAATGATTCCTTGATGATTTGTAGGCTCTGGATTGCAGAATTAAGATGAAACTTAATTGAATTTTCTTATGTACTGATGATCACTCGAGTGATCACTCAAGTGATTCTGAGGTATACTCCAGTGATAACTCGATTGATCTATCCCTTCATCTCCCAACTCTTCATTTTTAACTGTTATGCCATTTTAGTTTGAATCTTTTGATTTCCCTGACTCTTTAGGTCATCACTCGAGTGGGCACTTAAGTGATCTTCCTATCACTGCCAGATATCACTCAAGTGATGTCATTGTGATGATCACTAGAAGTAGTCACTTGAGTGATGTCATGGTGACCAAATTATCTATTTAGCTCTGCTTTCCTTACTATATAGCAGAGTATCAAGGTCCAGCGAAAACAAATTCCTAGATACTCGGATGCTTTAGTCAGTTATCATAAAAAATAATCAAGTTTCATTTTCCAACATATAATAACTTACAATTTGTTGGAATTTATCATTCCAAATTCTCTTCTTGTAAATAGAAATTGATCTTTCGTAAGGGGTTTTGTGAAGATATCAGTTATTTGAAAATGGGTAGGAATGAATACCACTTTGACATCCTTTTTTTTAGACATGATCTCTATGAAGTGGTGTTTGACATCAATGTGCTTAGTTCTAGAATATTGAACTGGATTCTTTACTAAGCTTATCATGTTGGTGTTGTTACAGTGAATAGGTATCTCTCTCAGGTAGATGCCAAGGTCTTGGAGTTATTGTTTTAGCCAAAGCACTTGATTATAGCAACTGGAAGCAGCAATGTACTCAGCTTCAGTTGAGATACTATGTTCTGTTTCTTGCTAAACCAAGATACCAAAGAACCTCTAAGGAATTGACATTGTCTAATGCTGCTTTTACTATTAGTTTTATATCCTCCGTGGTCAAAATATGAATATGCAACTAGGTATTCACTTCTTCCTTTGGATACCAAATGCCTAACTTAGATGTGTCAGCAAGATATCTAAAGACTCCTTTAATTGCCTTAGAATATGATTCTTTTGGAGTTGACTTGTATCTTACACACATTTTAACACTGAATTGGATGTTATATCTACTTGTGTGTGTTAGAGTAATGATGTAATCATTCCTCTATACTTGGTGACATTATAATCTTCTCCCTTTACATCAGCATCAACTAGACATATGTTGGCTACTTCTTCTTCATCACTATCTTCATCAGAGGAGCTATCTCCCTATATTGCAGACACAAAAGCTTTCTTTTTGTTGAAGTATCTACTTTTTTTCTTCTCTTTATTCTTCTGAAGATCTGGACATTTATACTTGATATGCCTGATTTTCCACATTTATAACAGATGATATGCTCCTTGATCTAATCTCCTTTATATTGTTGGTTTCTCCTTTCTGGAAGTTTTTGAATCCCTGACCCTTCTTGTAGAACTTCTTGAATCTTTTTACTATTAGTCCCATTTCTTCGTCATTGAGATCTTCCTCATCTTCTTGAGTATTTTCTTCCTTTATTGAGTTTAGTGCTAGGCTCTTCTTCTTCTTGTCATCAATCTCTTCAAGTTGTAACCCCTGTACAATAAATTTCCTTGAATATAGTTCGAAAATGTGTCGTAAAGTTAACTAGAGACCGAAGGATAATGTAAAATTTGGTCCTGTAATAAAGTGGGTTTTCAAAAAATTTTCTAAACATGTTTAATAAGGTCTCACTTCCACTTTTTGAATCTATTTGGCATATTCGGTTTCGTTCCATTCTTTAATATCAAAGTACTTAACAAAATTTCTAGATAGACTTTTGAGTTATATTTATGGACTAAAGGGACCTATAGGGAATGATTGCTCCTTCTTAGTATCCCTCACCGCAGTTACATACACCATAGTTCTATGATAAGTACGTCCACCTTTACTAGAGGTATAATCTTACAATACACTTACATTTACATGTAGTACAACATATACATTCATCCAAAAGTTTGATAACTAACACAAAACTCTAATCTCTTGTCCGTAAGCACTAGCCACCCTTGTTTACTTGCTTCTCCTTTGATCACTTGCCTTAGCTGTAGGTTAGTCATTGGAAAAAGTGAGATTCATATGAATCTCAGTAGTAACGTTTCACTCATGATATATAATTTCACAAAGCATGTAAGCAATCATCACATAGCAACATTCACACAGCATTCACATTCGTCACAATTCTTAACATTAGTGACATTCGTTACCTTCATCACAATTTGTGGCATTCATGACATTCGTCTCAATAGATGATATGCATATACATACAAAGCATTATACATGATATAAGAGAAAGAGTCACTACCTTGTTATTTTTGCTTACTCTGGCACAAGTTTCCTATGCTTAGGGAAGATATCAAATCCTATATATCAGAATTAAGGACGACAAGTTACTACCTATTTCAATTCTTCAATAACTCCAAAATACTTGGGGTTGGTTATCATTTAAGTCCTTTAGGTGGCTATGAGAAGCTCAAAAATAATGTAGAATTTTCTTGGGATCGGTGATTGTTCGTATTTGGTACTCAAGATAAAGTTAAGCTTGGAATTGAGGTAACTGAGGTTAATTTATTTTATATGCTTGTTTTGGACTGTAAGGTGTTTTCTAAACCTTACTTTCATCTATACCACTTGTATGTGTTTTGAAAGATTATGTGTATGTTTGAATATGAACCTAGTTTAGTGAAGCAGTGTATTTTCCAAATTGTATATATAAGCATAGATATTATTAAAATTGTTATCGTTGTGATAGTTATGATGTTTGAGATGCAATGTTGTAGAAGATATGATAATTTGTATATGTTTTGATAATTATATTGATATATTATTTTTTTGTTATGGGATATGGTGGGTTGTGTGGAAGAGATATGGTGAAACTGTGCCCATCGATTCTCTCATTCCTGGCCTGGATTTTGAGTTGAGTGTTTTGGGTGGACAACTCCCTGTTACGGTATATTAGTGGTGGCATGGGAGGGGCAGTATTCTTGAAGTGACTAGCTAACCTTTGGCCAGGTATACTAGCACTGATAGGCTGTACCACGTCCAGAAGCTATAAGGAGGAGCAGGATGGATGAGTAGGGATGATTCTAGTTGTTGAACATATTATATGAAATTTAATTATTGAGAATATTATTAATATTATGTTAGTTAAAGCTGCTTCACTGACTTACAATCTTTTCCTGCATATTTTGTAAATTAATTTTTGGTTACTGAGACTTTAAGTCTCACCCCGTCGTTATAAATATTTTTCAGACGAGACCTCTAATTTGGCTAGAGGCCAAGGGGAGCAACCAGAGGTATAGACGTTGAGATTCCTGTAGGCCTCTTGTGGTATTGGTGTTGTATTATTCTCTATATTGCCATTATAGGACATATTATGTTTTCGGAGATATCATATTTACTGTTTGGATAACTGTTTTAAAATCTTAACTGTGGGATTTAATGTCGTAAAAATCGTGAGCTGTAAGTTCTTTTGTTGTTATGTTTGCTCTGAGTAATGAATATCTTTGTAGTGGGTTTGTGGGCGAGTTTGTGCCTTGAACTCTGATATGTTTTAAATGGGAAATTGTTTTCGATTATCACTGGTTAACCAGATTTTGTAAAATCATTACGGTAAATTGTTGTTCGGAAAAAGGGTCGTTTAAATTTCCTAAGAGGGTTGGGGAGAGCTAGACTAAAAACCACCTTTTAAAAATTCAAAGTGCTAAAACTGGGGGTTGGCCGAGGCCAAGGAATTCTTTGGCTAAGGCCAAAAACAACTATGAAGCTTTTGGGTTGTGGCCAAGAATCCTTTGGCTGTAGTTAAAAATAGGTTAGAAGCTTTTGGGCTGCTGCCAAGAGCAGGTTCTACACTTTTTGGATGCGGCCAAGAACCTTTGGCTACGACTAAGAAAATTCCTGTTTCTTGGCTGAACTTTCAAAAATCATAACTAAATTTACAAAAATCAAAATAGAGTGATTCCAAGTCTTACTTGAAGCTTTTTAAGTCCTCTATACTGGAAAAATATGAACTACTACCATATAAATCTACAAAAATACATAATTCAACAAATTTCCATACTATTCGAAAATAAATTCTAGTTTCAACCTCAAATTTTAGAAATGCATAACTTCCAGCACACACATCCAAATAACACTCACTTTACATTATTTTAAAGCTTGTCATGTCTACTACTTAACTGGAAAATTTTACAATTTTTAGACATTAATTACTCTTTCAAAACACCATATAAACTAGCTGCCTGCACATAATTTTCATTGACAAAACTTTCAGTTTTTCAACCTATATTTCCAATGGTCCAAAATTCATAACCAGCGTTAATCCCCACACAATTTTTCATGTAGAACATAATGGAAACATCCAAACAACCAAATTTCCACTTCTTTAAAATGTCCTATTTTGGGCAGCAATTCAACATAAAATCTCACAATTGCCAAACTTCACATTCAAGTCTCATGCCAGTTCCATATATCTAATGCACACCACAAGATACCATTAATACCATCAAAACGTCATAAACTCTCTAAAACCTTAATACACATGAAAATAGGGCAAGACTACGCAAACTAAAGTTCTCAACCAATGATCACAAATATATATCAAAGGATTGCTCTTACTCACCTCTATCACTTTCCCTAGTTTGTTTTTTATTCTCCAACCTCTAGTTTTTCTTGACAGCACAAAACACCTCGTCTTGAAAATCTAAAACCATAAGAATGAAGCTCTCATCAAGAGGAATAAGATTAGGGAAAAGGTTTTGAGTATTAGAGATAATCTACAAGGTTAAAACTCAAGTAGAAGAACTCAGCCTAACCTTAGCTTCTTTCGCTTTATTCTTCCTTGTGCTTGGATGTCTTGATGGCTTGAAGAGAGAAAAAAATTTGATGAAATGAATTGCCTTCATCCCCTCCTAGATACTTGTATGAAATTGAGAAGAGAGAGGGAGTATTAAAAGTTTGACCTTGTCCCATTTTAATTGCCTAAGTCAAATTGTGCCAAGTGTCAACTCCTTATGGCTCCACCAAAAGCAAGTAAATATTTAGTTACTCTAACTAATTCAATTAGCAATTTAGTCATCCTCTTGTTCTTTAGTAAATGGCCAATCTTGTTTTTCCAAGAGGAGAGGAAATTGCTGACTAATTGGCCGATAAACTTCTTTCTCCCGTTTTTCCCCTGACTATGACAATTTTAGTTAGATTGCCACTTGGGGAATTATTTAGTTCCTTTTTCTCTTGCTATGCACCATTTCCTATTCTTTTAGTCCATTATAGACTTTGTTATCATAATTAAACTTAAATACTGGGTTTGGGCACTTTTTACTGCTAATTCAGGTCATAATTCGCACTTTATTCCCCGAAAGTGTTTGCCTAACAATCATTACATTCACTTTTGGAGTCATGAGCCCTTATACACATGTTGGGCCATTACAATTCTCCCCCATACAATAAATTTCATCCTTAAAATTTTTCACACAACTTGGGGCATAAACTTTGGATAACGCCTCCTCATGTATGCTTCTGCTTACTAGGTGGCTTCCCTCAGAGACAATACCTTCCAAACCACCTTTACAAATAGTATACTTTGGTGTCTGATCCACCTTTATTGTAGATTGATGATTCATTCTGGCTCCACCGCATAAGTGAAGTTGGCTTGCATGTCGACATCTTTATACTCAATTTTGTTCATAAGGTTTAGTTGGTACTTCTTTAACGCGAGACATGAAACAAGCTATGGAGTCTGCTTAAGTTAGGGGGTAGGGCTATCTGGTATGCTATAGGTTTAATTCTCGTAAGAATTTCAAACAGACCAATGTATCATGGGCTCAACTTCTTTCTTTTGATCACTCTACCGATTCTCGTGACTGGAGACACTCTTAAGAACACGTAATCTCTGACTTCAAACTCTAGAGGTCTTCTCCTTTTATCAACATAGCTTTTCGATCAAATTTATGCTGTAAGGAGCCTCTTTATGATAATTTTAATCTACTATATGGTTTAATCAACAAGATCTGGCCCATATAATCTTCTCTCAGATAGTTTTATCTAGCACAAAGATGATTGTCACTTCTTCCTATATAGTGCTTCATACGGAGCCATCTGAATGCTCACATGATAGCTATTGTTGTAAGTGAATTCAATAAGTGGAAGGAAGTAATCCCAATTCCCTTTAAAATCCAGTACACATGCCCTCAACATGTCTTCCAACATCTGTATGGTCCTTTCGGACTGTCCATTTGTCTGTGGATGATAGGCTGTACTAAACCTCAATTTCATACTTAGAGCTTCATGTAGAGCCCTCCAAAACCTTGAAGTGAAACAAGAGTCTCTGTTTGAAATAATGCTCTTCGGTGTGCCATTAAGTCTCACTATCTCCCGACTATAATTTTTTGCTACTTTGTCAGGAGAGTAGTTGGCATTGATTGGTATAAAATATTCCAACTTCATGAATCAATCAACAATTACCCAAATCGCATCATAGTTTCTAATCCTAGGTAATCCCACGATGAGGTCCATGGTCACAGTTTCCTAGTTTCATTCGGGATATCAGGGCTCTGCAACAGTCCTAGTAGCCTCTGATGTTCAATCTTTACTTTTTGACAGGTAAGATGCCACACCACATATTTAGTCACATCACTCTTCATTCCCGGCTACCAGTACATATACTTTAAACTGTAATACATCTTGGTCATTATTAGGTGATGAGTATACCATCTCTTGTGTGCTTCATCTAAGATTTCCTGCCTCAGGTCAGCCTTTAGTGGAGCATAGATTCTTTTCTTTTATCAAACCAATCTACCAAGTGACAAATCATAATCACAAGTCTCTCCTCGTTCGATTATGGTTCAGATGGACTGCACTTGTTCATCTTGGCTTTGAGCTTCTTCAATCTCAGACATCAAATTACTCTCCCTTTAGATAATACCATAACTAATAAATAGGATTTGGTTTGAGAGATTTAAATCCCAAAATTATTCTATCAATTTCCCTTATTGTATCATCATTGCTCTAGCTAGCACCGCCTTTCAACTAAGTGCATCCACGACGACATTAGCTTTACCAGGATGATATTTCATCTCCAGGTTATAGTCTTTCAACAACTCCATCCACCTGTGTTGTCTCATATTCAATTCTTTCTAATCATACAAATACTTGAGACTCTTGTGGTTGCAGTATAGTTCTACCATCACACCATACAGGTATTGTCGCCATATCTTTAGTGTAATTACAATTATTGTAAGCTCCAGATCATGGGTGGGATAGTTCATTTCATGAGATTTCAGCTGTCAGGAGGTGTAGGCCACCACTATGCCCTGCCGTATAAGGACACACCCCAGCCTCTGGTTACTCACATCACTATACACAACATAAGTCAAGCTAGGATCGAATATAATCAACACTGGTGCTGTCGTCAACCTTACCTTTAGCTCAGTGAAGCTCTTCTCACATCGATCATCCTACTTAAAAGGTTGATCCTTACATGTGAGCTTGGTCATCAGCAAGGTGATCCAGGAGAAATTCTGAATGAACCTCTGGTAATAACCAGCAAGACCCAGAAAACTACATATCTTAGCAATAGGTTCTAGCCTTTTCTAGTCCAGAACTACTTCCACTTTACTTGGATCTACTAAGACCCCTTCTTACGACATAATGTGGCCCAAAAATTTTACCTTTGAAAGCCAAAACTTGAACTTACTCAATTTGGTATAGAGTTGCTTTTCTCAAATGATGCTCATGATCTTCGTTACTCTTGGAGTATATTAGGATGTCGTAGATACAAACCACTATGACTTGATCTAGATATTATCTACAGACACGATTCATGTAATCTATAAATACAGCATGTATGTTAGTTAGACCAAAGGGCATTACTAGAAACTCATAGTGCCCATACCTATTCCTGAAAGCAGTCTTTGGTACATCTTCTACTTTCACTCGTATATGATGATAATCCAACCTTAAATCAATTTTTGAAAATACACAACAACTAGGAAGTTGTCCAGAAGGTCATCAGATCTCAGAAGTGGATACTTGTTCAGGACAAGTATCTTGTTCAGTTCTTTGTAGTCTACACATAGCCTCAGACTTGCGTCTTTCTTCTTAACAAATAATACTGGAGCTCCCCATAATGAAATACTGGGTTGAATGAACCCATTTTCAAGTCACTCTTCTATTTATTTCTTTAACTTCGCCATCTTGTTTGGGGCCATTCTGTATAGGGCTTTTGATATAGATCTAGCTCTAGGCATAATTTTGATCGAAAATTCCACTTCCCTTTCTGGAGGAAATCTTTTAAGATTGTCCGGGAACACTTTGAGGAACTCTTTTACCACGGGTATACTTTCCAGAGTTTCTTCTGTTTCTCCTTGCATGGAAAAAAAATACCATATACCCTTGAAACCCCTTCTTTAGGCATTTCTCAGCTTTAGCTATTGAAAGGAAGTTTAGATTAGCACTCATATTATCATTCTTTTGTAAAATAGGATAAACCATTTTCTTGTTCCTGTAATCTAGCAAACCATTATTCATCATTAACCAATTAAAACCTAGTATAACTTATAATTGATGGAGTAGCAAACAAATCAATTTGATCGTAGACTCATGCCCCTCAACGGTTATCGCACAATTCAAACAAGTATCAACAGTCATAGTCTTTACATCCATCAGCGTAAACACAATGAAGTCAAATAATAGTTTATGAACATGCAACCCTAGGCGCTTCACATAGTCATAGGCAATGAAGGAATGACTAGCACCCGAATCAAATAAAGCTTGTAGTAAACTGCCATTGAGAAGGATTTTACCTTGAATTAGGTTGGGGGACTTCCATGATTTTTCATGTGTCATGGCAAACACCTTGTCCTGATTCTTGGGCCTCTGCTGCTCGTATTTACTAGCAATGTGTCCTGTTTGGTTGTAGTTATAACAAATTATTTGCCCTGAACACATCCTGCCAATATATGCCTTGTCATAATAAGGACATGTCCATGACACTGGGGGTCTCTGGTTCTAGCGATCAAGTCGATAGGGTTTCTTATCGTTGCCATTAGATGAGGATCCTCAACCCTTCTGTTTCTAGGAAGAATTTCCCTTACTAGGCCTACTACGGCTGCTAATACCCTTACCTCGATATAGATCTCTATTATTCGGCATTCTTCTACGGCTTTATCGAATTCAGTAAATTACCGGGAGGCTAAAATTTTCTTCATTTCCTGTGTCAACCCTCGGATTAACATGTCAGAATTCTACTCCTTATCATCTTTGTGTTGTAGATAAGAGGAGTAGCGAGCTAGTCGGATAAAGCTGGACAGGTAATCATCGAAGGTCTCTGAACTACCTTGCTGCAACTTCAGAAATTATGTTTCTTTTTCAAGCCTCATAGATCTTGGAAAGTAATTATCATTAAAGTTTTCAAGCCTCATAGATCTTGGAATGAAAAATAGAGCTGAATAGAGTAGCCTCGACACTCGAGTGTGTTTATCCTGCACTGGAGTGCAGCACCTCTGGCACTTGAGTGTTGAACTCATACTTGAGTGAAACTCCTCTAGAAGTGCTGTAACTCATATATAAGTCATCTTAGCTTTGTATTAACCTATTCCAACGATCATTTGATCATAGAAGCCTCTGACATCATCATCAAAACCTCCAGTATTACTTATAAGAGCTTGAAACTTGATATTCACATTAGATCTTGTGATTTCTTCTTTCTTCAATATCTTGCTTCTTGATTTTCTTCTCGATGATCATTTTCCATAACCCAACAACACAACTTTATTTTCTTGATTATCTTCAATTTTTGCTTGACTAATCTACAAGATATGCAACATTAAACACAGTAATTAGTCAATGTAGAAGATTGATATATTATGCAAAATTTTTGCTCTTAATATATTTGGCATTTATATTTGACATCATCAAAACTAATCATATCTAACAACCACTAACCGAGAGGCAGACTTAGAGATCTAAAAATATCGCAACCAATCACTATGAAAGGATAAATATAAGTCGATCAAAGACCACTTTCCTGACATACATTGGAGACCTAAACTCACCAATTACTCTTGACTTACGCCTTCCCTCTAATCTGAAGGTGTATCGTACAACCTTCTGTGACATCTTTTGATCTTTGCTACTCTCTAATCATAACCAATAAACCATCAATAAAGTCATCAATTCTCTTTTTTTTTTTCTCACTACTTTTTGGGAAATTTAATGTTGTTGGTGACCCAATAATTAAAACCTATCATTACCAAACTTTGGTTAAACATTTAGTAACTGATTCATAAGGCTTAAAGTTATTTTAAAAGTGTTATAAGAATGGTTCAAATGTTAATTATAAATCTAAAATTTTTAAAGGTAGATATTGAAGAGGCTTTATTTTTTTTCTCCAGGCTTTTAAAGTAGGTGATAATTGTTCTAAATCGAGAACTTTAGTATATCATGGTTATTGAGGTTACTTGGCAATGATTGAATTTGATTTAGTTTGATGATGATGTTAAAAAGACAAATAGGATTAGTGGCTATTTGATGGTTCTTTTGGATACGTTATTACCTTAACTAAATAAATTGCGTTTAGAAGCAATAAGGTGATGATTTCAATAATAACGTAAGTCTGGAAATAGTTTTAGGATTTAATGAGAAGGGCTATTTGAAATTATTCTAAGAGTTAGAATATTTATATGTAAATGGAATAGTATGGAAATGTACTAGGTGAGGAATAAGGTAGGGAAGCACATCTCAAAAGTCCCAAAACAAAATAGACATACAAGTTCTCATCCAAGATGACTAGACCCTATAGCAAAGGGTAGAATTTGTTTGAGTTGAGATTTTAATAAGAAATAGTTGTTAGATCCCATATGTTTTGATGATAACAAAGATTGGATCATTGATATGAAAGGATTTGATGACAAACAAATGAATTTGAACAAAGTGGCAAAGCATTACTTGAAGTAAGCACTGCAGTGATAAACAAATTTTGTTAAGGCTTACTCGAGTAGCCACTCGAGTAAGGGAAGCCATTACTCAAGTAACCACTCGAGTAATCACAGAGAATTTCATCCAAAGAGGCACTGCCAAAATTTAGAAGATAATACTCAAGGGACCACTCGAATAATCTGTAAAGTTATATAGACCATTACTCGAGTAGCCACTCGAGTAATATGATTTGCTAAGGTATCACTCGAGTAGCCACTCGAGTAACCAAGGTAAAAATCTTCCAGTAGCTCTCAGCCAAGAAATGCAACAATTTACTCTAGTAGCTACTCGAGTAACCATATGAGAAAAAGGCATTACTCAAGGGAGTACTCTAGTAATTTGAGGAGTTATTTGATCTATTACTCGAGGGATCACTCGAGTAACCGGGTAAGCAAACTCTCGGCCAAGATTTGAATGATATTACTCGAGGGAATAATCGAGTAATCTGCAAACTTATTTGAACTCCACTCGTTGGAGTACTTGGGTAACTTCTGAAGAAAACACATGGCCACACGAGTAACCACTCAAGTAACTAGATTACCAGAGTCAGCACCCAAGTAACCTGTGAAGGAAAGACATGGCCACTCGAGTAGCCACTCGAGTAATTAGGTATTTCTAAGGTTTGTGCTATATTTCACTCCATGTCTTACCCGAGTAATATCTTATGAAACATGTTAAGTTACCCACTGCCATATTTTTGATAGGGTTACTCGAGGGACTACTCGAGTAATAGACATGATCACTCGAGTAGCCACTCGAGTAAAGCAGTCCAGAAATTATACTTTTCATCGAATATTTATTAAATTGTTTTCTATATGATTAACTCTTTATTGCATTAGTATTCTAAGTACATTTACAGAGAAAGAATAAAAATCTTGCCAGAAATGAAAAGTCAAATAATAGTCTGAACGTTCACCTACTACTACCTACCACAAACAGATAGTTTTCAAATTCGAAGAATAGTCAACCGTTGCTACGCGACTCTAACTTACATGTTTGAATTGCTTCCAGTGGACATTACAAATCATCTATAGATATAGAGTATTCAAAGAAAATAAAACAAGACACAGGAACTGAGAATACACTGATCAACATAATCTTAGTGCTTTGTTTTTCGTATACTCATTCATTATACCTCAGTGATTATATATTTGCTCTGTGAGAGAGTTTTTCATTACAAACTCAATATTTGTTATGGAGACACTTAAGGTAGTGGAACCTTAAGTTGGGGATTTGATTACAACATGTAAGGGGGAGCGAGTATCCAGGTGAAGGAACTTGTTGTGTACTGAGGTGCCAAGAACCCACTGAATCTTGGAGAATATAGTGAAACTCTCACAGAACTCTGAGGACTGGACGTAAGTCAAAGTGTTTGTGACCGAATCAGTATAACTCCCAGTGTACACTTTGGTGATATTTCTCTTTGCTTTAAACTACTTTAAATATTCTATTAAATTTCTTATACGCAATGGAATTTCTGGTATCACCCAATTCACCCCCTCTTGGGTGAAATGCTTGCACTAACTTTTGGTATCAGAGATAAGTCTTCTTGTTAAGGTTTAACATCCTAAGAAGGATCCAATGGCAAGCATGGGTGAAGGCATTCTTCTCGACGGAGCTTTTATCATAAGACCTTCGGGTTTCAATGGCAAACACTTCTCATTCTAGAAAGCGAAGTTCAGAGTCTTCGTAATGGCTACTGAATAAAAGCTATGGGATGTGTTTGAGAGTGGAAACTACAAACCTGAAAAGATTATAGATTCACAAAGAGTTCCTAAGACACTAGTAGAATATGATGAGAATGACAAGAAACTCATTACACTCAACAGAAAAGAAATTCTAATTATTCAAAGTGCCTTGAGTCAAAATGAGTACTTCAAAATTTGCATACTCCCAACAGCTAAAGATATGTGGGAAGCCTTGGAAATAGCTCATGAAGGAACTTCATAAATAAAAGAAAACTGGATTAATACTCTGGTTACTGAGTTTGATTTACTTTTAATGAAATCAGGTGAGTCAATAGCTGAATTTTAACTTAGATATACTCACCTTGTTAATCAACTTGCAGCACTTGGAAAAGTCTATGATCAACAAACCCAAGTACAAAAGATTTTAAATATTCTTTCTAAAGACTGGGAGGCAAATTTTACTACAGTTGAGGAAGCAAAAGGTGAATCAATATGATTAGGTTCTTCTCTATTCGAAAGCCTTTCTGAATATGAAAGCAAATTAAAGTTCAAACGAGAACTAGATGATATTGGCAACAAGAAGAAAAGAGGTATAGCATTGAGAGCAAAAGAAGAAGAACAAGATAACGATGAAGAGCTTGACGATGATGAAATGGGCCTAATCATAAAACGATTCAGAAAGTTTTATATTAAAGGCCAAGGATTCAAAAGCTTTCAAAAAGTAGGAACAAACAATAAAGAACACATCATCTGCTATGAATGTGGAAAGCCAGGACATTTCAAATCAGAATGTCAAAAACTAATTTAGAAGAATAAAGAAAAGAGAAAAGGCAAATTCTACAACAAGAAGAAAGCCTTTGTATATGCCATATGGTGAGATAGTTCTTCTGACAAAGAAAGCGATGAAGAGGAAGTAGCCAATATCTGTCTAGTTGCTTAAGAGGAAACAAAAGAAGAGGTAACTGATTCTGATTCTACCTATGATGAATTAATTTCTGAATATAATGCTTTACATTCTGAATTCATCAAAGTAGTTAAAGAACTAGTTGTTTTCAAAAAGAAAAACAAAGCTCTTAAAGTAGAGCTTAAAGAGAATTTTGAAAAGGATTGTGAAAATTGCACTTCTTTGAAAAAGAAAAAAACTAATCTTACTAAATCTCTTGAAAAATTCACTAAAGGAAGTGAAATGCTAAATGTGATTTTAAAAGCTCAACGATTTGTGAATGATCGGTCTGGAATTGGATATGATCCAAAATCAGACAGAAGGAAAGGAAGAAAGAAAGCTGGAGGTAAATCATACTTGAATTATTTTTAGCATTCTGTGCATACATCAAATCCTTTTGCACATTGTAATTATTGTAATAGAAAAGGTCATTATACTTCATCATGCATTCATAGGAAGAAAGGAAATATAGGAACCTATAAATGGGTACCTAAAGGTTCATATGTTTTGAAAAAATTTTGTACTAACCCAAATGGACCCAAAAAGATGTGGGTACCTAAGACTTAATCGTATTTGATTACAGATATGTCTTAAAGCATCCAAAAACAACAAGTGGTACATAGACAGTGGATGCTCTAGACATATGACCGGTGATCTCGAAAGTTTTACCACATTGCAACCTAAGGAAGGTGGAAAGGTAAAATTTGGAGGAAATCAATCCGGAAAAATAGCAAGAATTGGTGAAATAAAAAATGACAAAGGCATACAAGTCAAAGATATATATTACGTTGAAGGCTTGTGTCATAATTTGCTGAGCATAAGTCAAAGTGCAGATAAAGACAACTGGATAATATTTGATTCAGATGAATGTCTGATTGTCAACAAGAAAGACTTACAACTTGATAAGAAAAATATTAAGGCAAAGCTCAGAGCAACAAGGTCAGGTAACTGCTATATACTTGATATAAATAGAAATATTTTTGAAAATTATTTTCTGAGTAATGCCAATGAAAGTTGGTTATGGCATAAGAGACTAGCTCATGTCAACATGCACCAACTAGGCAAACTACTTAAAAAGAATTTAGTTCTTGGTTTACTTAAAGTAAGTTTTAAAAATGATTTGATTTGTTACGCATGTCAAAAGGGTAAACAAACTAAATCATCTTTCAAATCGAAAAATGAGATTACAACAAATCGACCACTTCAATTAATACATATGGATTTAGTTGGTCCAGCGAGAGTTAAAAGCCTTGGTGGCAACTTATATTCATTGGTCATTGTTGATGATTTCTCTAGATTTACATGGACTATTTTTCTGTCATCAAAGGATGAAACCTTTATAGAATTCATTGTTTTTGCCAAGAAAGTGCAAAATAAGAAAGGTATGTCCATTGCAGGTATTAGGACAGATCACGGGGAATTTGAAAATCAAGCCTTTGAAGAATATTGTGATACTAATGGTATTGATCACAATTTCTCTGCTCTAAGGACACCACAACAAAACGGAGTCATGGAACGTAAGAATAAAGTGTGCATTTTTAAATGGCTACATCATGGAAGAAGTATATGTAGATCAACCTCCAGGTTACATCATGGAAGAAGTGTGCATTTTTAAATGGTTACATCATGGAAGAATAAAGTGTGCATTTTTAAATGGCTACATCATAGAAGAAGTATATATAGATCAACCTCCAGGTTTCGAAGATGTAACCAAACCTGACCACGTTTTCAAACTCAAAAAGGCTTTGTACGGTTTAAAACAAGCTCTTAGAGCATGGTATGAAAGGCTCAGTAAATTTCTTATTGATCAAGGTTTTGTAAAAGGAAAAGTTGATACAACAGTTTTTACAAAATGATAATGTGATGATATATTAATTGTGCAAATATATGTTGATGATATAGTTTTCGGTGCTACTAACGAAACTATGTGCAAAGAATTTTATGAGATAATGCGGGGGAGTTTGAGATTTCAATGATGGGAGAATTAAATTTCTTTCTCAGTTTACAAATCAAACAAAGAAAGAATGGATTTTCATATCTCAGACGAAATATTTGAAAGAGCTATTGAAGAAGTATGGATTGGATGAAGCAAATGGAATGGACACACCCATGAGCTCAACTACATTGCTTGATGCGGATGTCAAGGGAAAGGATTACAACATCACAAAATATAGAGGAATGATAGGATCATTACTCTATCTCACTGCAAGTAGGCCTGACATTCAATTCAGTGTAGGTATGTGTGCAAGATATCAATCAGCACCAAGAGTCATATGCTGAAACCGTCAAACGAATCTTTCAATCTCTTACTAACACGCCAGAATTGGGTCTCTGGTATCCCAAAGGAAGAAGTGAATATCTAGTTGCATACTCAGACTCTGATCATGAAGGATACAAGATGGACATAAAGAGTACAAGTGGATAAGGCCAGTTTCTTGGAGGCTCACTTGTATCATGGTTTAGCAAGAAATAAACTAGAGTGTCTCTTTCGTCAACAGAAGATGAGTATGTTGCAATATCAAGTTGTTGTGAACAAGTAATATGGCTAAAGCAACAACTCCAGGATCTTGGTATTTATTTGAAAGAAACACCAATATACTGTGACAACACTAGCACGATAAGCTTGGCAAAGAATCCTGTTCAACATTCCAGAACCATGCATATTGATGTTAGACATCACTTCATCAAATATTATGTCCAAAAGAAAGATGTTAAAGTAATATTCATTTCAACTCATCTTCAACTAGCTGATATCTTCACAAAGCCTCTTGCAAAAGATCAATTTTTATATATTAGATGAGAATTGGGAATGGTAAATCCCAATGAATTGTAAGTTATTTAGTGTTTACAAAATGTTAGATGATATTATTTATTGATGTTTTGATGATTACTAACTTAAGCATCAGAGTTTCTAGCAATTTTTTTTGCAGGATCATAATAATCTGTTTTAGAGTATGAATAGCAGAGGTTAATAGAGGACAACATTATTGGAGTGACAACTTGAAGTAATGAGCATTACTGGAGTGATACATTAATGTAATGGATGCATTACTCGAGTAATGAACTTGGAAATGTGCCAGTGAAATATTAATTTCAAATGAAATGGCATAACGATTGGAAATGAACAGTCAGAAGGTGAAGAGACAGCTTACCCGAGGGAGGCCTCGGTGAACTTCAACATTACTCGAGTAAGGCCTCGAGTAAACCTGGGTCCAAATTTCAAATCAGCTGAGTTTTAGTTCAAATATGTTCTAAAGAGTCCTCAAATGATCGAGGGAATATACATGGATAATTACAATATTATTCATGCCAGGTATGCTCTCAAATTTGCTATATTTTAAAATTTTTTTGTATGATTACTCGAGTAACTATCCGAGTGATGCTAATGATCACTCGAGAAAGTCCTCGAGTGATGTTGGGCTCTAGGTTATTTCAACTCGTTACTCTGTCATTTCTCACAAAATCTCCTCAAGTAATTCTCCTAGTGCTCTCACAAAAACTTTTCAAAATCTTTTTCTCTTCCCATAACCTTGAAAACCCAGTGATTTACACCTTCCAAAACCTCTCAAATTGCACTGAATCATCTACCCTGAACTAGCGACACTCGTCTCTGTTTTTCTCTGAAATATTCAATTTTCTAAAATCATAATGGTGAGGACAAAATCTCCCAATCTTAGCACTCCTTCTGAGTCTTCTGAACCATATCAACCCTCTGATTCACATTCCTCTCCTACCAAGAAGAGGAAAATTTCTTCCAAACCAAAATCCAAGATCAAGCCGCAAGCTAAGGCTAAGGTGAAAGGGGTTGTGATTAAGGAGCCCATTGCCACAAGAGATCAATCCAAGAAGAGTTCACCCCCTCAAAAAGGCAAAACAAAAAAAAAACCATCTCTTCTTTCCTCTGATTTATCCGACACACCTACCTTTTCTCCTAAGCCTCTGAAAAAGCCTAAGGTTAGTGAGAAGCTTACCAAAGTTATGGTGGGCATGCTTGAAGAAGCTTTCCAATCTAAGGAAGCAAATAAAGGGCAAACTTCAAAGCAAATAGAAGAGAGGGATGAAGAAATCACATTTCCTCTAAAGGGATTCAACATGAGCAAGCTTGAAGAATCTTAGAAGTACCTGAGTCATTTTGCAAGAAGAAATGTGTGCAAGATGCACTACATTGACTATAAGGTGCTTTAAGAGGTATTGAAATTCGATCTGAGTCCCTTTCTTGATTCCTATATGCCCTGGCTATCTGTCAAACTCCCATTTTGCACCAAAGTAGTGAGACATTTTTATTGTAACCTCAAACCTATTAATGATCCCATTAGGAAGTCTGTGGAAGAAGAAATGACTTCTAAGGTTAGAGGACAAAGAATTCTAATCTCACCTTCCAGAATCAATACCCGATTAAGAATAGAAAATCCTCCTGATGATGATTACCCTAGCCTTGATTCAAACTAGATATTCTCTATCCTCAGAACTGGTGAGATAGTGGGACCTCTCAACTTCAATCCGAGTAATATAAGTGATTTTCATAGAGTCCTATGGTATATTTACTATAGAGCCATGGTGAACAAATCCAATAACTTCACTCATTTCATTGAGAGAGACTTCAGGAAATTCGCCTCATTGATCCTCAAAGAGCAAAAGGACTTAGGAGAGTATATCTTCAATGAGATCAAGAGGTATAGATATGAAGGAAAACATACTACTCCAATGCCTTATCCCTAACTTATTTCTTTATTTCTCAAGAAGAATAAGATTTGGTACTTGGATAATATGGAGCCGGTTAAGAGGTTAGACCAGTGGGAAGGAATCAAATTGGAAAGTTGAATATTGAGATTCCTCTGAAGACACTTCTAGAAGCAAATCCCAAGAAAAAGAAGAAGGCTGACACAGCAAGAAGCCGAATGGATGACACACAGTCTTCTGCTTTAGCCAACACATCTTCTCAATCCTTCTTTGTCCAAAATGCAAGCGTTCATAGAGAACATCCTGAGGAGTTTCTATATTGATATTGTGAATACCAATGCGGAATTGGTAACCCATATGAATGAGAAGATGGGACAACTTGTGGAGAAGATAGATAAGAGGCACAAAGAGTTGCTAGCTGAACAATATGCCCAAGGTAAGCTTCTGAGGTTCGTTGTTGCCAGACTTGATGCTATGTCATCTGGATCCTCTACTCCTGGTCCTTCTAGTATTCCTGAGCCCATACCTGTACCTAAACCTGGACCCTCTATACCCACTAAGCATAGACCTTATGAGAGTGGACCTAGCAATGTGTTGTTCTCTATACCTAACCCTCACATATCCGAGCCTATCCACATCACCACTGATGATCCACCTCATCCTGTTCAGTTATAGCCTATACCTACTCCCATTGCATCACCTACACGCACTAAGGAGGTCCTTGAGTCTTCACCAGTTGCTACAGAGGAAGTACAAATTACTTCTCTGGTTCCTTACCCTTCATCTCCAGTAAATCATCTAGAAGATCTTCAGACACCACCAGTGAACCTTCCTGACCCTGAACAATCATCTTCAGATCCTTCAAGTTCAGATGGTTCATATGCGTCATTGGCATTTCCTATCACTCCTATCTCAGCAGCCAAGCCACCTACTCCTCCTCATGATTGATTCCACCTTTCTGATGAACACAAAAAGGGGGAGAAGAGCCTGAGTGATTTTGTGATGAATGGCTGAGTTAATGAATTGGGATTCTGAGTTGATTGGGATTTGGGTGTATAGGGTTTTAGGGTGGCTTTTGTTTTTAGACGTTTCTAAGTTTTATTCTAAGTTTGATTATGTATTGAATTCTTCATTATGCAATTTGTTTCTTTATGACATTTCATTGAAATTATATTGCATTTCAGGACTAATGTGTTTTCGATTGTGTATGCAAAGTAAACAAGTAAATATAAGAACAAAAACTTTAAAAAGATCTTTAATAAGCTATTTCAAAAAGAGTTTTCAAGTTTAAATTGAACAAAATATTTCATATGAAAAGTATTTGAGAAGCATATGTTTGAAAACTCAATTTCAAAAACTTTGTTTAAAATCACCATGTTTTGTCATCATCAAAAAGGGGGAGAATGTTAGATCCCATATGTTTTGATGATAACAAAGATTGGATCAATGATATGAAAGGATTTGATGACAAACAAATGAATTTGAACAAAGTGGCAGAGTATTACTTGAAGTAAGCACTGTAGTAATAAACAAATTTTGTTAAGGCTTACTCAAGCAGCCACTCGAGTAAGGGAAGCCATTACTCGAGTAACCACTCGAGTAATCACAAAGAATTTCATCCAGAGAGGCACTGCCAAAATTTGGAAGAAAATACTTGAGGGACCACTCGAGTAATCTGTAAAGTTATATAGACCATTACTCGAGTAGCCCCTTGAGTAACGTGATTTACAAAGGCATCACTCGAGTAGCCACTATAGTAACCAAGGTAAAAATCTTCCAGTAGCTCTTGGCCAAGAAATACAACAATTTACTCGAGTAGCCACTCGAGTAACCATATGAGAAAAAAGCATTACTTGAGGGAGCACTCTAGTAATCTGTGGAGTTATTTGATCCATTACTCGAGGATCACTCGAGTAACCGGGTAAGCAAACTCTCAGCCAAGATTTGAATGATATTACTCGAGGGAATAATCGAGTAATCTGCAAACTTATTTGAACTCCACTCGTTGGAGCACTTGGGTAACTTCTGAAGAAAACACATGGCCACTTGAGTAACCACTCGAGTAACCAGATTACCAGAGTCAGAACCCGAGTAACCTGTGAAGGAAATACATGGCCACTCGAGTAGCCACTAGAGTAATTAGGTATTTCCAAGGTTTATGCTATATTTCACTCCATATCTTACCCGAGTAATATCTTATGAAACATGTTGAGTTACCCACAGCCATATTTTTGATAGGGTTACTGGAGGGACTACTCGAGTAATAAACATGATCGCTCGAGTAGCCACTCAAGTAAGGCAGTCCAGAAATTATGCTTTTCATTGAATGTTTATTAAATATTTTTCTATATTATTAACTCTTTATTGCATTAGTATTCTAAGTACATTTGCAGAGAAACAATAAAAATTATGCCAGAAGTGAAAAGTCAAATAATAGTTCGAATTATTAAAGTGTTAATATGCCCCTGCATGAATGTTAGGTTTGGTATTTGCCCAAGACCACCAAGGAATACTTAAGGAAAGAAGCAGGTAGAAGGTAAATTGGATGAAAACATAAAGGTTGTAACTAGTTTCCCTTCATGTGATTGTGTATTGATTTCTGCATGTTTGTTTGTGCCATTTTGTATAGTTAAGCATGAGAACATGTAAATTATCCTTACATATATATTTGCCATAGCCATGTGCAGCAAATAGATTGACAGTGCCATTATATGCCTAATATATGTGCACTAGTTATTCATTCCTTATATCTATATGTAAAATGAATGTGCACCAGTTATTTATTCAGTTTGTCCATCTGCAAAGTGATTGTGCACTAGTTACTTCTTCAATTCAGTTATCAATAGTGATATGAGCATTAGTTAGCCATTCATCTTAGTTATTTTCAAGGTGTTGTTCTCTACGGTTTAGTTTTACATGCATAGTTATTAATCTTGTATGATTAACATGGTGAAAAGTAGTTAGTACTAAGATTCCCCCAAATCTCACACATTTCCTTCCATGTACCAACCATAGGAGCAAGTTCTTCCAAGGGAAAGAGTAAGTTAGTGGAGGAAGCTTGAATATAGAAGCTCATGAGAAGTGTATTTGATTATTACTTAGTTAATGCTGATTGTATTATATGGTGTTGTATATATTCATTTAATATTATTACAAATTTTAATGTATTATGGTATGAAAACAACCTCCATAAAGAAGAGCAGGACATCTAAGTTTGGGCCAAGGTAAGTGCTATACTGAGTATAGCAAAGATACACGTAGTTGATAGTGGTAGTTATTTGTTACTCAATCTAAGTCATGATTTTGGGAGTAATGTTTAAAAGGACTCATGAGTGAGTTAATTCATTATATTTTATAGAAATGCAGTACACATCTCAAGCTTTAAAACAAGTCCTAGTTCATTTTTTTTATATGAAAATTCAAAAGTATGATTTTAAAAAGTAGACCTAAGAAAACCCAAAACTATTGCAAAAATTACGTTATACAATTTTGGTATGAGAGAGGTTTTGGACCAAATGGGAGGAAGTTGAGCCTAGTTCTTATTTTATTTCAAAAAGCTTTTCAAGAGACATAAGTAGAGCTTTGAACCACTACTTTGAAGTTAAGTTGATTTAGTTATGAATTTTCTAATTCTTGAAGAAGATTAGTTATGTCAAGGTGCCCAAGGTTTAAGAACAGTTTGAAGTTTTATCTTAACCAAATATAATATTTGGGTCTCAAGTAGTTCTTAAATGGCTAAATAACTCTGATAAGTGACCCTAGCATAAGGTGTTGCAGTTAATATGTCTATCCTACAAGCAATTAACTCTGAACAATTAATTCTACATGATTCAATTGAAGGTCTATTCTAAAGTTCCCATGTCTATGCTCATTTAGAATACCAAAATAAGTTCCAATCTAACTTCTCATCTTTTAGAATCAACAAACATAACATTACAACAATTAAAGATTACAATTATCATCCACTAATCCATAATCAAGGTACAATAATCCAAATCAAGGGTCAACTATATAACCTTAACATTTTCATAACAAAGTAGAGAGTAAAACAAAATCTAGTATTATCAAAGCCTAAATAAATTCATATCTAAGAAAAAGAAGAAAGAGAAAGAGAAAAAACAAATCACTATTATTGTAATCTCCTCCTCTCACGAATCAAGAAGCCACAACTGAAAGCCCAATCATAATAAAGGCTTGAAGAACTTAGTTTGTTCCTCTGCTCCTCTTGCTCTCACCTTGACAAGAAATAGAAAAATATGAAACACAGATTGTGTTGCTGAAGCTACAAAATGTCATCCTCCCTCTGTATTGATTCCTCAGATCCTGTCAACACAGCCTCCAACTCCTGCTTGTGTTCTTCACTAAACCTGGGGAAGATGATGACGATGATGAATAGTAGCTAGTCGCCTCCCTTGGTCCAACCTTTAACAACAGCCTCTCCCTCTCTCAAATTCTCCCTTGTAGTATTTTTGATCGATGAAGGTGAAGATTGAAGATGTGGCTTCCTCCTTGTTTTTCTTGATCGTGCTCTCCTGATAATAGGTCTCCCACAGCACAATTTCAAAATGGATAACCTTGTAAAGGAAATGAAGATGAGATAATAATAAGATGAAGAAGAAGAAGAATAACAACAACTATTAAAACCCTTTTTTTCTAAGGGTAAAGGAGTAAAAATAACCTGTATCTTTTTCAAGAAGAGCTTCTGGCACCATAAACAGATTTTGGGTGCAAAAATACCTATGACGATTCCAAAATGGCCTTAAAATGTCACTCCTATTAAATTCTTCTACGTTGATTGTGTGGTCAAACTTTTGACCAAATAAAATGAGGGTATAAGAGCATAAATTCTTTATCTTTTTCAAAAAGAGTTATTGGCAGCAAAAACAAATTTCGAATACAGAAATCCCTATGAAGATTTTAAAAAGGCCTTAAAATGCTATTGTTGTTAAATTCATCGGACGATTATTTATTTTGACTTGTGGGCCGCACTATTTGTCCAATTGTTCTCCAACCTGGTTTCATCCTTAACCTAGCTACCCTTTCAATTGTCACATACCCTATTTTCTAGCATTTCTAAATTTGAGGTCCTTGATTATTATTTTTCATTTTTCAGTTTTGCCAAATTTCTTCCATTGTACTTAAAATGCAAAATAAAGTACTAGGTTCTAGATAGCATCAAAAGTTTCAGAAAATCAATTGTGTGAATTAAATAACATTTATGACCAAATTACCCTAATTGGGCTTAATTCAGTGTGAGAGTCCTTAATCCAAAATAGTGTGAACTCATGCAATATAGGCTTAGAAAATGTAATAAAATCCCCAAATAAACACCAAACTAATCTATTAAAATACGCTATGATCAATAGTCTGCACAAAATTCTAAATTTAACTTGTTCAAGGTCTTTCTAATCATAATCCGAGTTCAAGATTAGTTCTTTATTAAAAAATGTGAATCCCACAAGACGTGTTTCTCAAAGATTAAACACTTTTCTAACAGGTCTAAAGTTTTTTTCCATGGAATTCCTTATTCAAAGATTAAACTATATAAATTTAAGATTTTTACAATACACAAAAATTAAAAAAGTAAGAGAAATAGAGAGAATCGACAAAACTAGAAGCGTCCCTTGTTTCAAAGAGGTAAGGATTGGTTATTCACATTTCGTTTGATGCTCAAAGGCAAATTGAAAGCCAAGTCGCCTCTTGCTAAGGACAGTTAGTTCTAGCATATAATTTGAAAATTCAATATCCATGCCACTAGCAAGGTCGATCCACAACAAGGAAAACTCTTGATTCAATTACCGACTCTCTAATCATCTAAAATAATTACTTTAACTCTTTAAGGGTTCTCAGAGTAACTTAGAGTTAACAATCCTATAATTGGAGGAATCCGAACTCCATAAAGATAGACTCTAAAAGTTAAATAATAACTCCGAGTGAAACTTGTAAGAAATATTGGGTATACCTGGAGTGCGACTGTTACTCTTTTGTACCCACGCTAATCGGATCACAGTTCCGGAAGTGATTAAGACGCACAACAAATACACCACGATAGGAAGAATAAGAGAGAAATATAGTAGAGGGAATAAGGAGTAAGTTTAACAAAGTTTCTGTATGTTATTTCAAGTGTCTTACAACTGAATCCCCTATGTCTATTTATAGTAATCTATGCACCCCTTCCTCTTTATTGATGTATACTTTCATCGAAGAAACAAACTATCCTTTTGATTGAGAGACATATTATATCGGTGAAACAATACCACTTGTAGAGTCATGTTCTATCAGTCAAATAATATGACTCATAATAGTTTAGGAAATATTACATATATACACCAAAGCTTTTATATTTTTATACTTTGACCCAATTGGGCTTGGGCTTAATCCACTAAGGGTAGACTAGGCTATTTTCTAACATCTCCTACTCACACTTGGTGGATTAGATATGTCTCTTTTTATTCCTTCTTTCATACTAGGTGCTTTGCCGTGATTGTGTAGGTATGACATCTGCATATAAGTGTATGTACTAGAAATCTCTTTTATAGAGACCAGCACAAGACAACCTTCATTGTGTAGCTTGATTTTAATATTGTGCCTTAAATATCCTAGATTCAATTGTATAAACTTTCACATGGCTAATCTAATACCTTTTGAGTCAGTATAAAACTCAGATTGCCTTTCTAGTATGCATATTATCCATACTTATGCAATTATAAAAAATAGTACCATAAAGGACATGTCTATACACTAGCATATTTATGTATATTTCAAGTAATCTTCCCTTTCGCCCAGATATCATTTCAATATACATAAGCTACTTTCCTAACATAATACCATAGATCGTATCTATCATTATCATAGGACATATGCTAAAGTAGCAGACGCTGAAGCACACCACTATGATATTGTCAAAGTCAAAGGATATCATTAGAAGAATTAGAAATTTCATGGGACTCACACAACAATTAAGCAGGGATCTTCTTACTTGCTTCTCGTTTGCAGCACATGCGGTATGAATCATATGCTACAGTGTTACTCTTACACCATAAGAGTGCACGTCGTTTTGCATTATGTTGTTAACACTATACAGACCTGAGTCTAGACACTCCCAGCAACTAAACCCAAATTCTTCCTTTCTATTTAGACATCAATATTGAAGAATTTGTGATCTGGCTACAGGCATCATGGAAGTGGATGTCCATGATTCGATCCATACTTATATTCATGTTTATGGATCTCATATTGACATGTTACACTATTGTCAAGGCAATATAGTTTGTATTTCTTCTCTACCATATCAGCATTCTAGCTGCTTTACTAGTGAACACAACTATCTCATCTTTGCATAACCCTCCTGAATGTCAAAGGCGGTTGCTCGTGTGAGAGAGACAACCTCACAAGCCTATATGATATACTAGACATTGTATACTTTGACGCAGACATATACACTAATAATGATAAGTACTTCAATTATTCATAAATGTGATATATAAAGTCTAAAATTTTACATTTTGCATACACCAAGTGCCTTTACATGTTTTTCAAATATTTCCTTGGCAACTGGTTTAGTCAGGGGATCAGCCACTATACTCTTGGTTGAAATATATAGTATAGCAATAATTTTCTGTGCTATATAATCTCTTACAAAATTTTACTTAATGTCTATATACTTGGTCTTACTATGATACTTAGGATCTTTAGTATATGCCATAGCTGTAGTGTTATCAGAATGCACTAATACTTGATTGGTACTCTCATTACCAAATCAAAGATGTTCAATAAACCTCTTCAACCATAAAGCTTCTTGTACTGCTTCAGTGTATGCTACGAACTTGGCTTCCATATAATGTAAAGCAATAAATGTCTGCTTCTTGCTACTCCAACATACGGCGTCATTATTCAGTAAGAAAGTATAACTTGAAGTCGATCTTTGATCTTTCTCATCTCCAACTAAATCAGCATCAGAGTATCCAACCAAGCGTAGATCATTTCTTTCATAGCATAGTGCATAGTCAAATATGCCTTTTAAGTATCTCATGATCCTTTTTACTACTTTCTAGTGACGCTCACCAGGGTTTGACTGAAACCTACTTACCAATCCTACCACAAAGCAGATATCTTGCCTCGTGCACAACATTGCATACATTAATCTACCAACAGCACTAGCAGAGGGAACTTTCATCATTTTCTTTTAATCTGGCTCAGTTTTGGGACACATCTCATGGCTTAAGGTTACACCAGAAGCCACTGGGGTATCCAAGGAATTGCAATGGCTCATATTGAATCTTTCAAGAATCTTTTTAATGCACTTTTCTTGTGAAAAAGATAGGATTCTTTTTGAACGATCTCTCTGGATCTTAACTCCAAGTATATACTTTGCTTTACCCATGTCTTTCATTTTAAAATTTGATGAAAATTATTTTTTAATAGCTATAACTGAATTCAAATTATTTCTAGTCAATAGTATATCATCAGCATATAAGGATATTATAACAAAATTACACTTAAACTATTTGATGTAGACATAGTGGTCTTCTACAATCATTTGAAAATCATAAGAGATTATTGCTTTATGAAACCTCAAACACCACTATCTGGATGATTGCTTCAGTCCATAAATAGACCTTTTAAGTTTACAAACTTTGTTCTCTTTTCCTTTTCAATAAAACCTAATAGTTGTTCCATATAGATTTTCTCATCCGGATCACCAATTAAAAATGTAGTTTTAACATCCATTTGATGTAATTCCAAGTCTAAACTATTTACTATTGCTAGAATAATTCTTATAGAATTAAATCGTACCACAAGTGAGAAGGTATCTTCATAATCTATACCTTCTTATTGTGTATACCCCTTTGCAACTAATCATGCCTTAAACTTATCAATTGATCCATCCACTTTTCTTTTAATTTTTAGAACTCACTTATACCTAATGGCTTTTCTTCCTTTTGGTAGGTCAACCAATTCCCAAACTTTATTCTTTCTCATTGAGTTCATTTCTTCTTCCATTGCCTTTTTCCATTCATCTTTAGCAGGACTCAATAAGGCTTCCAGTACCGAACATGGTTCATCATCCTCATTAGGAGTAACAATAAGTGCTTCACTTTCTATTTGGAAGTCTCTTTTAGGTATACTTTCCCTGTTACTCTTTCTTATGGGAGCTTCTTCTTGTTTTTGTCTTTTCTTTTGTCTAAATCTTTGTGTTGACTCTTCTAAGCTCCCACATAGATTGATATTTTTGGAATGATTCGGGCATACCAACATGTTCTATACTTGTTTGTTCCTATGTCTCATAGAGATATAGTGCGGTCAATGTCTCACCTATTAGGGAATTCAATTTCTAGAAATGTAGCATCTCTAGATTCAATTTCAGCCATTGTTCCATCTTTATTTTCACCTATAAAGACTTATCCTTTTGATTGTTCAAAGTACCTTACAAAGATAAACTTCTTTCCTCTAGGACCTAACTTGCCATCCTTATGACAATTATCATGAATGTATGCAGCTAACCCCCATGACCTAAGGACACTTAGATCCAACTTATGTTTTGTCCATAACTCATAAGGTGTTGAAGTAACTAATTTTGAAAGCACATGATTAAGTATGAAGGTAGCAGTCATTAAAGCATCACCCCAATATGAAATTGGTAGATTTGCCTATGCTATCATAGACCTAACTATGTCTAGAAGCATTATATTTCTTGTTTCAGCAACTCTGTTTTGTTGTGGAGTGTCAGGGATAGTTAGCTACCTAAGTATCCCTTTTTCTTCACAAAGCTCTTTAAATTGATCAAACATATATTCACGACCTCGATCCGTACGTAATACTTTAACTTTATTATCCATATGATTTTCTACTTCATTTACATATCATCTAAAATACTCAAGAGCCTCAGAATTATTTAAGATCAAATAGACATAACCGTATCATGAATAGTCATCAATAAAAGTGATAAAATACTAAGCTCTGTGCCTTGCCCTCACACTTATAGGACCGTAAATATCATAATGGATTAATTGCAATGGTTGTTTTGATCTGGTTCCCTTATCAAAAGGTTTTCTAGTTGCCTTACCTACTAGACAACTTTCACATAAGGACATTTCCATATTGAATATGGATTCTAATAAACCTTGTTTTGCTAGTTTAATCATTTTATTTTGATTAATATGCCCTAGTCTAGTATGCCAAACAGCCATATCAACAGTTGAATTAGAGGAAGTAGTAAAGCAATCATGTATATTATAATTATCAACAATATCCATTACAAAGAACCTTTTTGAAAGAAAAGCTAAGCCATAAAATACAGAATTACAAGACATTTTACAGAAACTAAATTTTGTTAGATGTCAAGAGGATGAAGCACTTCATGAAGGATCAAAGCCTTTCTACCACGCAAAGTTAATTTGCAAGTTCCAATACCTTTAATTTCAATCTTTGCATTGTTGCCTACATAAAGCCACTTACATATGTCAGGCAACCGACGTATTCTACATAGGATCCTTGATCCCTCATCACATGGTCTGTTGAATCTGATACCAAAATCCAAGAAGAACAAATATTCTCTATTAGAAAAATACTACTAGAAATATAGGAAACATGTGAATTCACATAATTCACCAGAACCGTTTTACTTTTGTTTCGCTCAATGCCATCCCGTTCGAAATGATCCATCTTTTGGTAGGACAAATATTTGACCTTCTTTAAGTCATTTTTCTTCTCCTTCCCACCTTTTTTTCCTTTCTTCTTGAATTCCTTTTTTTCCTTTTACAAATTTAGTCTTGTCCTTCTTTCTATTCTTTTGGAATTTATTCCCTTTTTTGAAATCAGGCTTCACATTAGAAGGACCTGTACCCTCTGTGTAGTAGGCATGGCCAGAGGACTTATATGCCGCCAAGCGCTCGTCCTCAAGTTCCAAGTGTTTGGCGACATCATTAAAATTTTTTATGCTTTCATTATGGGTTAGATTAACCTTCATGTGCTCCTAAATAGATGGCAATGATCTTATCACTGCCTAAACTTGTTGTTCATCAGACATAGTATGCCTAGCTTGTTAGGATCGGCAGGCACAACGGAAGAATTTTAAAAATTTTTGTTGATCCTAATCGAGGATCTATCAAGGCGTTTAAACTGAGTTAGAAAGATTAGTACCTTTATGAATTTAGGGTCTTCAATCTCTAGAAGCCAACACGTCAGGTCCACTCCCTCTACTGGTATCCACACGAATGCTCTCCAACAGAGACTGCGTGCTAGCGCCTCCAAATGTCTCCTAGGATTTCCCTTGCAGCTTTGAATTCTCATGCGTGTATGAGTATATCTGCTCTAACAAGTTTATAACCTATAAGGGCTATATTTCAAAATTAATCTTAATTAGTTTTAAAATTAATTAACAATTAATTATCTTGATGAGCTAATTAAATAAATTCAGTTTAAATTAAATTTGTCCAACAGTTTTAATTTAACCTATTTATTTAATCTAAATAAAGAGCCATTAGATTTAAGTTATCTTGATAAATTAAATCTGAGATACTATATCTCTATCATGTTAGTTATTAAATTTAATATATCTTAATAGATTAAATTTAAAACTAACACAATATAATAATATCATAATGTTGGAAATTGTGCCCAAAAGGCCAATAATTGTACTTTGAACATTATTAATCTAATAAAATTTCTCCATTATGTTATCATATTATTTGCATGTTAACTGTGATAATTGTATCCTTGGATAATTCATAAAAATTGTCCTAAAATGTCCCTGGTCAGTCATCTATGCAGGAGCAGAGATGAAACAAGATCAATATGACTTTGATGAGATATGGAGATATGAATGACCAAATCAATCAGAATCCTTCTTGCCATTGCAGCATATTATGACTATGAAATATGACAGATGGATGTCAAAATAGCCTTCCTTAATGGAAAGCTGCTTGAGGATGTGTACATGACACAACCTGAAGGTTTTGTGGGTCTAGAGGACTCTGGTAAAATTTGCAAGCTTCAAAGATCCATTTATGGATTGAAGAAAGCATCTTCGAGCTGGAATCATCGTTTTGATGAAGTAGTCAAAGAGTTTGGATTCATTCAAAATATCGATGAACTTTGTGTTTACAAGAAGGTTAGTGGGAGCATAATTGTATTTCTAGTGCTTTATGTAGATGACATCCTACTCATTGGGAATGACATTCCTACCTTGCAGAGTGTCAAGTCTTGGTTAGGAAAGTCTTTTTCAATAAAAGACTTAGGTGAAGCCACCTATATCCTAGGGATTAGGATCTATAAGGATAGATCCAAAAGACTAATAGGCTTAAGTCAGAGCACATACATAGACAAGATACTGCATAGGTTCAGTATGCAGGATTGAAAAAGGGGTTACATGCCCATATCTCATGGCATCCATCTTAGTAAGGATATGTGTCCTAGTACACCTGATTAGCGAGATCGCATGAGTAAGGTTCCATATGCCTCAGCCATTGGATCCATCATGTATGTCATGTTATGTACTCGACCGGATGTCTTATTTGCCTTAAGTATGACCAGCAAATACTAACAAGATCCTAGTGAGGGTCATTGGACTGCCGTCAAGAATATCCTAAAACACTTAAGAAGAACTAAAGACTTGTTTCTGGTTTATGGTGGATTTGATGATGAGCTCTGCGTAATCGGTTACATAGATGCAAGTTTCTAGATTGACCAAGATGACCTTAAATCATAATCTGGATACATATTCATCCTAATTGGTGGAGCAGTAACTTGGAAGAGCTCCAAGCAGAGCACTATAGTAGATTCTGCCACAGAAGCTGAGTATATAGCAGCATCGGATGTAGCTAAAGAAGCCGTTTGGATCAGAAAGTTCATTACTGAACTAGGGGTGGTGCCTACCATCTCAAATCCAATAGATTTGTTCTATGACAATAGCGGTGCTATTGCACAGGCCAAAGAGCCTAGGTCACATCAAAGGACCAAGCATATACTCAGGTGATTTCATCTTATTAGAGAAATCAATGATAAAGGTGATATAAAGATATGCAAAGTAGTAGGAGAAGAAAATGTTGCTGATCCTTTTACTAAGCCACTTGCACAGGCAAAGCATGAGCATCATGTTAGGACAATGGGAATTAGGCAAATTAATGATTGTACGTAAGGCAAGTGGGAGGATATTGGAAATTATGCCCAAAGGGCCAATCATTGTACTTTGAATATGATTAATTTAATGAAATTTCTCAATTCTGTTATCATATTATTTGCATGTTAAATGTGATAAGGTGTATCTTTGGATAATTCATAAAGATTGTCCTAAAATGTCACTGGTGGGTCATCTATGTGGGAGAAGAGTTGAAACAAGATCAGTATGACTTTGATAAGATATAGAGATACGAATCAAAGTCTTAGGCACTTGTAAGAGTACAAGGTGCTGGACTGATCCACTATGAGATAGCTACATAGATTAAGTCATAAGATTTTCTCATGTATAACCACGTCACAATGCCCTTTGACCTGAGGTCATCATGGATTCCTACATGAGAGTTGCTAAGCTTTGAACTAGTCAAAAGTCACCTTTGATCAGGTGATGATAAAGGCTACAATCAGGCTTTATGGTTTTTCATGCAGAGGAATATGAATGATCAAGATGGAATTTGCCCCTCACATTAGTATAGAGATATTACTGGGCCCCTCGATAAGTAAGTCTGAGAAATGTATGCCCATACTATAATGGAAAGGAGTTTCTATTTCTATTGTCAGACTACTCAGGAATCGAGAAAGTAATAGTCAAGAATAAGAGGATGACATTATCCATGCCTCATCCTTGACCAATATATCGTACAAAAGGGACGTGGCATGGTTGTATGACAGGTTGCATCATGTTAATGATCCTTATATGAATTGGGTAGTAGTGATGTCTTGCTAGAGGCCGCTTGCGACTTGTGGGTTAATACAGTTATTGGCCCACTGCCAACTTCATATGGACCTACAGGGTCGAACATAAGAATGACCCAACACGAGATAATGTTTAATTAGGATGGACAAATTATATATATATATATATATTTTTATATGTAATATAAAAAAAAATTCATTAATAATATGATATAGATATGTATTTTCGAAATACATATTATATATAGGGTTAAGGTGCAAAAATAGCAAAGAACTATTTCGCTAAGTGCACTCAGCACAATTAACTATTTTTGGGTGCAAAAGTAGACATAAACAATATTTTTTGGTGCAAAAGTAGCAATGCCGTTAACTCTGGATAACTTCCGTTACTTTAATATAATTTTAGAATGGTTAAGGCGCAAATTTAGCAACAAACTAATTTCTTATGAACACCCAACACAATAATTTTTCACACGAGCATTTACAAGACAAATATGAGCTTTTACATTAATGATCTTACTTTATTTTTTTCATAAGAGCATTTATAAGACAGATAAAGGGATTTCAAAGAATCCGGGAAATTAAAAAATTTTGGTCTTTCATATATTTATCTCGTAAATGTATTTATATTTCCACTGATAAAACCTAACTTTTACTTGAACGAATAGGTGTTAGAGCAAGCGTTTCACCCAAGAGGGGGGGTGAATTGGGTGATACTAAAAATTCGTCGCAAATATAAACTTTGAGAGTGAATTTAAAGCAGTAAAGAGTAAGGAGAAATATCACCGAAGTATACACCGGGAGTTATACTGGTTCGGCCACAACCAATTTAACCTACGTCCAGTCCTCAGAACTTCTCTGAGAGTTTCACTATAACTTCCAAGATTCAGTGGGTTCTTGGCACCTCAGTACAAGCAAGTTCCTTCACCTAGACACTCGCTCCCCCTTACAAGTTGTAATCCAATCCCAACTCAAGGTTCCACAACCTTAAGTTATCTCAATAACAAATATTGAGTTTGAATGAAATATCTCTCTCTCAAGAGTGAATAAGAATTACTGAAGCATAGAGTTTCAATTAAAATGTAAAAACAGAGTAATGAACTCGATGATAAGTTTGAGTGTAATCTTGTTGTTGTATCTGTGTTTATTTCTGTTTGAATGTTCCCATATATAGATATGTTGGTGATGACCGTTAGAACATTTTCTTCTCGTCCGTTGGAGAGTGCGCAGCCACTATTGACTTTTCCAGTTTTTGAAAAATATCCTTTGGCGGTGGTTGGCATTTGAACGTTTCATTTGACTTCTCTTACTTGATATGATTTCTTCATTGTTTATCTGTAAATATGCTAGAAATACTAATACAATGAAAGGTTAATCATATAGAAAAAAAATTAATGAACATTTGAATGATTTCTAATTTTTTGGGTTTGCTTACTCGAGTAGCTACTCGAGTATCCCTTAAAGTTTACTCGAGTACTTACTCGAGTATCATCGGGAAAACTTTGATCAACTTCAAGTCAGTGAACAAATACAAGATTACTCGGGTAGTGCATGGAATAAACTAAATCTCAAACCTTTGGAAATAGTTGTTTACTCGGGTACCTACTCGAGTAATTCACTCATAACTTCATAGGTTACTCGGGTGCCAACTCGAGTAAATCTTCAAATAACTTTTGATTACTCGATGCTTTACTCTAGTAATGTTGCAGGATCTCAAGGCCGAGAGCACTTCAAGTTTGGTTACCTTGTTACTCGAGTACATACTCGAGTAAACTTACTTTTTGTACATCACTTACTCAGGCAGTGACTTGAGGTTTTCCTTGAAACATAACACTGCATACTCGGGTACATACTCGGGTAATCCAATTAAAAAAATCATTAAATCCTTGCATACTAGAGTAATGACTCGAGGAAAGTGAGATAAAATTAGATCAATTTTTTCAAGTACTACCTTCAAGTTTTTACTTACCTCAGTGCGTTACTCGAGTAGCTACTCGAGTAACATTGGCAGTGGTACAGAATGCCGAGAGCAACACATTTTCTAAAATAGGGTAACTCGAGTACCTACTCGAGTATCATTGGCAGGCCGAAAGCAACTGGAAGAGTTTCACATGGTTACTCGAGTAGCTCCTCGAGTAACATTGGCAGGCCGAGAGCAACTCCAAGTTATTTACCTGGTTACTCGAGTAGCTACTCTAGTAACATTGGCAGGCTAAGAGTAACTTGAAAACTTTTACACTATTACTCGAGTGCTTACTCGAGTAACGTAGGCAGGTTACTGGAAGGTGCCTCTGGTTACTTCAAGTTTTGTCTCATTACTCGAGTACATATTCGAGTAATGCCTTAGAAAAATTGCTCCTGCTCAAGTTTCTCAGCATTTTCTCTTGGTCTTTCCTCATTATTCCAATGCTTACGTCAAGTGATGCTTATTCCTGTTGTTACTTTGTTCAAACATATTTATTAATCAATTCTTTTTCATACCATTCTTTTGTTATCATCAAAACATGAGATCTAACATTCTCCCCCTTTTTTATGATGACAAAACTTGGTGATTTTGAACAAAATTTTAAAAGTAAGTTCCCAAATAAGCACATCTTGAATTCTATGATAGAATTTGAAAAACCTTGTTAAGTTTATATTTAAAAACATATTGAGATTATAGCATATTCACCTTGCATACATAATAAACTTCATTAGTCCAACAATGTATCATAATTTAAAGCTTAAATGGACTTGAAATGAAATCATAACTTAAATAAACTTGCATTAACCTTAAAAGTTGTATATTACAAGATAACAAGATAAAACTTAACAAGTTCAAAAGAACTAACAAAATAAAAGCTTAACAAGTTTCAAAAGACTCCTTAGAACCCATATACACCCAAATACCCAAAATAAGCACAGACACTTCCACAAAATCACTCTCAAGTTCTTCTCGCCCTTTTTGTCTTTATCATTCAAGAGGAGGATTGGAAGGCTTGACCATGGAAATAGGCTTCACTGGAAGAACTAAGCCTCCATCTGAACTAGAAGAGTCAAAAGAGCTAGAAGAAATTGGTTCAGGCAAATTCACTGGAGGGATATGGATGTCATCTCTGGGAGGAATAGGAGAAGGTTGGAAGACAACCATAGTGGTCTCAACCTCTAGAGTATGATGTTCAGAGGAGGAGGAGGGAGATATTTCCTCAGTGTGGGTAGGAGATGGAATAGGTTTAGGAGTGGGTTCAGGCTGAGGTTTGGGAGGTGAATCATCAATGATGATATGTATGGTCTCATTGGTATATGGGTTATCCACTGTATATAGGATGTCTTTTGCTTATGGCTCATGTGGTCTAGATACCAGAGGAGTAGATGGTTCAGCCTCAGTGAGAGGAGTGTCAGAAGGAGGGTTCTCTGAAGGTGGTGGTGGTGCCGAAGAAGATGGACCAGCAGAAGGTCTGGGACCCAATGAGTTTAGTCGTGCCAGGATCAATCTCAGTGTCTCGCCCTGGGCACGTTGCTAAGCTAGTAACTCCTCATGCCTCTTATCCATTTTTTCAACTAACTCTGCTATTTTGTAGTTCATGTTGGTTATCAATTCAGCGTTCGTGTTGGCGATATCCATATAGAATCCTCTGAGCATGTTTTCCATGAAGTGCTGGAGAGTGGCATTGAGGAAGGATGGTGATGATGTGGTGGTAGCTGGAGCCGATGACTGAGTGTCATCTATCTTGCTAGTCTCAGAATCAGTCTTCTTCTTCTTCTTTGACCCATACTCCAGAGGGCCTTTGAGAGGGATGTCAATATTTAGCTTCCCAATTTGATTTCTCCCAACTGGAGTCATCCTCTCAATAGGCTTCTTGCTAACCAAATACCATATCTTATTCTCTTTCAGGATCAGTGACACTATCTGAGGATATGGCATTGGTGTTGTAGCCTTCCCATCCACCCTATACCTCTTCATTTCAGAGAAGATATACTCGCCCAAATCCTTCTGTTCCTTTAGGAGAAGTGAAGAAAACCACCTAAAGTCCCTATCAGAGAAGTGGGTATAATTGTTGGCCTTGTTCACAAGGGACCTAGAATAGATGTACTATAGGACCCTGTGATGATCACACATATCACTTGGTTTGAAATTTAGAGGGCCAACTAACTCACCAGGTTTAAGAATAGAAAATATTTGGTTTGGTTCAAGTTGGGAGTAAATATCATCTGGGGGATTCTCTATCCCTAACCACAAGTTAATCCTAGAGGGTGATATGAGAATCTTTTGGCCTCTTACTGTGGTGGTCATCTCTTCCTCAGCTGAGGTTCTGTTTGGCTCATCTATGATCTCTAGATTATAGTAAAAGTATGTGATCACTTTAGTGCAAAAAGGTAATCTAATCGAAAGCTAAGGCATAAAGGATTCTAAATAAGGACTGAGGTCATGCTTCAATACCTCCTGAAGTAACTTGAGGTCGACATAGTGTGTCTTACATACTTTCCTCCTGGAGAACTGGGATAGATACTTGGGAGACTCCACCAGTTTGTTGACATTGAACCCTTTTGGAGGGTCGGTGATCTCCTCTTCTGGAAATTTGGATTTCTTGGAAGGTTGCCCCTTCTCCATATGATCTAGTATGCTTGCCATAGCCTTAGCCACATTCTTGTCATACTTGGGCTTTTTGGTAGGCTTTGGTGTGAAAGAGGGGGTAGAGGAATCAGAGTGAGAAGGTGAGGGAGATTTGGCACTCTTGCCTTTCCCGGTAGAAGTACTCTTTTTGGATTGAGCCCTTGTAACAATAGGCTCTTTGATCACAACCCCTTTCAGTTTCGGTTGAGGTTGAGGTTGAGGTTGGATTTTGGCTTTTGATCTCGGGGTAAGTTTTCTTCTCTTTGTCGGAGGAGTAGAGAGAGGGTCAGGGTTTTGTTGTGAATCAGAGGAATCTGTGAAAGTAAGATTCTTGGTTCTCACCATTTTGAAAATAGAAATTTGAGAATCCCAGAGAAAACAGAGTCACGGTCACGATTTAGGGCACTGGGAATTTGAACAGAAAAGGAAGTTTCTAGGAATAAAAACTGTTGGGTTTTGACGATAATGAAGCAAGGAATCACTTGTGGAAAGTTGTTGTGAGAGAGTATAGTGATTTACTCGAGGAGATTTTGTGGAAATGACCGAGTTTGCGACAGATAAAGACCTAAGACCCGACGTTACTCGAGGCCTTACTCGAGTAACCTTTAAGTTTACTCGAGGCCTTCCTCGGGTGATCATACAGAAAATCTCTAAAATAGTTTATTTAAATTACGTACCTGGCATGAATAATATTGTAATTATTCATGTATGTTCCCTCGATCATTTGCAACCAATTTTAAGCAGTTTTGAGTCGTTTTGCTTCATTTTGGAAATCTGGACTTGAGGTTGCTCGAGTCCTTACTCAAGTAAGCTTCAAGTTTACTAGAGGCTCGCCTCGGGTAATCTGTCTTTTCAACTTCTAACTCTTCATTTCTTTGTAACTGAACCGTTAGATTTAAATCCCAAGTAACTTGATCTGTTACTTCCAGTTTTGAAGTCCATTACTCGAGTACATACTCGAGTAAAGTGTTACTTTACTTCAAGTTGTTCCTCGGGTAATGCTTCTCTGTTAGTCATAACTTCAAGTTGGTACTCCAGTAAATGTGTGCTCTGATAACCTCTGTTTTTGTTTCTCAAAACAGAGTTTCATCCTTCCTGCAAAACAAGTTTCTACATACTCCGATGCTTAAGTTAATAATCATCAAAACATTATCAAATGACTTCATCTAATATTATGAAAAGCTGAAATAACTTATAACTCATTGGGATTTACCATTCCCAATTCTTTTCTAATGTTTAGAAATTGATCTTTTGCAAGGGGCTTTGTGAAGATATCTGCTAATTGAAGATGAGTAGGAATGAATATCACTTTCACATCTTTCTTTTGAACATGATCTCTGATGAAGTGATGTCTGACATCGATATGCTTGGTTCTAGAATGTTGAACTGGATTCTTTGCCAAGCTTATCGTGCTGGTATTGTCACAATAGATTGGTATTTCTTTGAGATAGATACCAAGATCTTGTAGTTGTTATTTTAACCATATCACTTGTGCACAACAACTTGATACTACAACATATTCAGCTTCCATTGACGAAAGAGACACTGTATTTTATTTCTTGCTGAACCACGATACGAGTGATCCTCCAAGAAATTGTTCTTGTCCGTTGGTACTCTTTCTGTCTGTTTTGTATCCTCCATGATCAGAATCTGAATATGCAACTAGATATTCACTTCTTCCTTTGGGATACCACAAACCCAATTCGGGTGTGTCAGCAAGGTATCTAAAGATTCGTTTGACCGTTTCAGCATGTGATTCCTTTGGTGCCGATTGATATCTTGCACATATACCAACCCTAAATTGAATGTCTAATCTACTTACCGTGAGATAGAGTAATGATCCAATCATTCCTCTATATTTTGTGATGTTGTAGTCTTTTCCCTTGACATCGGTATCAAGTAATGTAGTTGAGCTCATAGGCGTGTCCGTGCCATTTGCTTCATCCATTCCATACTTCTTCAACAACTCTCTCAAATACTTTGTCTGAGATATGAAGATTCCATTCTTTCTTTGTTTAATTTGCAAACCAAGAAAGAAATTCAATTCTCCCATCATTGACATCTCAAACTCTCCTTGCATTATCTCAGAAAATGCCTTACATAGAGATTCATTAGTAGCACCGAAAACAATGTCATCAACATATATTTGAACAATTAAAATATCATTGTGTTTTCATTTTATAAAGAGTGTTGTATCAACTTTTCCCCGTACAAAACCTTGATCAATAAGAAACTTACTGAGCCTTTTATACCAGGCTCTAGGAGCTTGTTTTAAACCACATAAAGCCTTTTTGAGTTTGTAAACATGGTCAGGTTTAGTAACATCCTCAAAACCTGGAGGTTGTTCTACATACACTTCTTCCATGATGTAACCATTTAGAAATGCACTATTTACATCCATTTGATAGAGTTTGAATCCTTTGATGCATGCAAAGGCTAAGAGTACACGTATAGCTTCCAATCTATCCACTGGAGCATACGTTTCCTCATAATCAATCCCTTCTTCCTGATTATAGCCTTCGGCCACCAATCTTGCCTTGTTTCTGACAATAATTGCGGATTCATCGAGTTTGTTCTTGAATACCCATTTAGTACTAATGATCGGATGATCCTTGGGTCGGGGTACCAGATCCCAAACTTGATTTCTCTCAAATTGATTTAGTTCTTCTTGCATTGCTATAACCCAATCATTGTCTAATATGGCTTCATCAATGTTAGAAGGTTCAATCTCAGAAATGAATGTAGAGAAGCTTACTTCATTGAAAATTCTATTTCTAGTTTTGATCCCTTCATTTACATCTCCTATAACTTGATCTAAGGGATGACTTTTATTGTATTTCCAGGCTTTAGGTTGTCCTAGGAATTGCTCTTCTTCCTTAGTTTCATCAACTTCAGGAATGAGAGACTTAGAAATAGATTGATTATTTTCTTGATCTAAAACAACTTCCTGTTCTTCATCAATGGTTTTGTTAGAGGATTCAAATTCATCAAATACAATATGAATTGATTCTTCAACAACACAAGTTCTTTTATTGAAAACTCTATACGCTTTACTTCGGTTAGAATATCCTAGGAAAATTCCTTCATCAGTTTTAGAATCAAATTTTCCCAAGTTATCTTTACCATTATTATGAATAAAACACTTACAACCGAAGATGTGTAGATGAGCAATGTTTGGCTTTCTTTCTTTGTACAGCTCGTATGGTGTCTTTCCAAGTTTTGTTCTGATGTAGGCTCTATTCGAGATATAGCATGCTGTACTCATAGCATTAGCCCAAAATACTTGAGACATGTTCTTTTCATTCAACATTACTCTAGCCATTTCAGTGAGCACTCTATTCTTGCGTTCTACGACTCCATTTTGTTGAGGTGTCCTTGGAGCAGAGAAATTGTGATCAATACCATTAGTATCACAATATTCTTCAAAGGCTTGATTTTCAAATTCTCCACCATGATCGGTCCTAATACCTGCAATGGACATACCTTTCTCATTTTGCACTTTCTTGGTAAAAAACAATAAATTCTTCAAAAGTCTCATCCTTTGATGATAGAAAAATAACCCATGTAAATCTAGAGAAGTCATCAACAATGACCAATGAATATAGGTTACCACCAAGACTTTTTACTCTTGCTGAACTAAATCCATATATAATAATTGTAGTGGTCTATTTGTTGAAATTTCATTTTTCAATTTAAAAGATGATTTAGTTTGTTTACCCTTTTGACATGCATCACAAATTAAATCATTTTTGAAAGTTACTTTGGGTAATCCAAGAACTAAATCCTTTTTGAGTAATTTGCCTAATTGATGCATATTGACATAAGCCAATCTCTTGTGCCATAGCCAAATTTCATCAGTATTACTCAGAAAACAGTTTTCAGATTCATTTATACTAATATCTAGAGTATAGCAGTTACCTTCTCTTTTTGCTCTGAGGTTAGCCTTGATATTCTCCTTATCAAGTTGTAAGTCATTCTTGTTGATAATTAAACATTCCTCTGAGTCAAATATTACCCAGTTGTCTTTATCTGCACTTTGACTTACGTTCGACAAATTGTGACATAAGCCTTCAACATAATATACATCTTTGACTTGAATTCCTTTATCATTTTTGATTTCACCAATTCCTGCTATTCTTCCTGTTTGATTTCCTCCAAATTTTACCTCTCCACCTTCTTTAGGTTGCAATTTGGTAAAACTTTCAAAATCACCGGTCATATGTCTAGAGTATCCACTATCAATGTACCACTATTTTTGGATGCTTTGAGACATTCCTCTTCTTCTGTTTCTTCTTGAGCAACAAGACATATATTAGCTACTTCTTCCTCATCACTTTCTTCATCAGAAGAGCTATCACCCCATATAGCAGATACGAAGGCCTTCTTTTTGTTGAAGAATTTGCCTTTTATCTTTTCTTTGCTCTTTTGGTTCAGCTCTGGACATTCTGACTTGATATGTCCTGGTTTCCCACATTCATAGAAAATGATATGATTTTTGCTGCTATTTCTTCCTTTCTGAAAGTGTTTGAATCCTTGTCCTTTCTTGTAGAACTTTCTGAATCATTTTATGATTAGACCCATTTCGTCATCGTCATTCTCATCTAGTTCCCGTTTGAACTTTAGTTTGCTTTCAAATTCAAAAAGACTTCCAAATAAAGAAGCAACTGATCTCATTGATTCTCCTTTTGCTTCTTCTATAGCAGTGACTTTGGCCTCCCACTCTTTAGAAAGAATATTTAAAATCTTTCATACTTGGGTATGTTGATCATAAGATTTCCCAAGTGCTGCAAGTTGATTGACAAGATGAGTATATCTAAGTTCAAATTCAGATATTGATTCACCTGATTTCATTCGAAGTAAATTGAATTCAGTGACCAAGGTGTTGATACGATTCTCCTTTATTCTCGAAGTTCCTTCATGAGCTATTTCCAGAGCTTCCCACATTTGCTTTGCTGTTGGAAGTGTGCAAATTTTGAAATATTCACTTTGACTTAAAGCACTTTGTAACATCAGAATTGCCTTGCTGTTGAGAGTGATAAGTTTCTTGTCATTCACATCATATTCCGCTGGCATCTTTGGAATTTTCTGAGAATCTACATTCTTTGTAGGTTGATAGTTTCCACTTTCAATCACATCCCATAGCCCATATTCGGTAGCCATCACGAACACTCTGAATTTTGCTTTCCAAAAGGAAAAGTGTTCTCCACTAAAATCGGGAGGTCTAGTGATGGATGCTTCGTCGGGAAGAATTCCTTCACCCATGCTTGCCATTGGATCCTTCTTAGGTTGTTAAACCTTAACAAGAAGACCTAAGCTCTGATACCAAATGTTAGAGCAAGCGTTTCACCCAAGATGGGGGTGAATTGGGTGATACTAAAAATTCGTCGCAAATATAAACTTTGACAGTGAATTTAAAGCAGTAGAAATATCACCGAAGTGTACACCGGGAGTTATATTGGTTCGGCCACAACCACTTTGACCTACGTCCAGTCCTCAGAACTTCTCTGAGAGTTTCACTATAACTTCCAAGATTCAGTGGGTTCTTGGCACCTCAGTACAAGCAAGTTCCTTTACCTAGACACTCGCTTCCCCTTACAAGTTGTAATCCAATCCCAACTCAAGGTTCCACAACCTTAAGTTATCTCAATAACAAATATTGAGTTTGAATGAAATATCTCTCTCTCAAGAGTGAATAAGAATCATTGAAGCATAGAGTTTCAATTACAATGTAAAAACAGAGTAATGAACTCGATGATAAGTTTGAGTGCAATCTTGTTGTTGTATCTGTGTGTATTTCTGTTTGAATGTTCCCATATATAGATATGTTGGTGATGACCATTGGAACATTTTCTTCTCATCCGTTGGAGAGTGCGCAGCCACTATTGACTTTTCCAATTTTTGAAAAATATCCGTTGGCGGTGGTTGGCATTTGAACGTTTCATTTGACTTCTCTTACTTGATATGATTTCTTCATTGTTTATCTATAAATATGCTAGAAATACTAATACAATGAAAGGTTAATCATATAGAAAACAAATTAATGAACGTTTGAATGATTTCTAATTTTCTGGGTTTGCTTACTCGAGTAGCTACTCGAGTATCCCTTAAAGTTTACTCTAGTACTTACTCGAGTATCATCGGGAAAACTTTGATCAACTTCAAGTCAGTGAACAAATACAAGATTACTCGGGTAATGCATGGAATAAACTAAATCTCAAACCTTTGGAAATAGTTGTTTACTCGGGTACCTACTCGAGTAATTCACTCATAACATCATAGGTTACTCGGGTACCAACTCGAGTAAATCTTCAAATAACTTTTGATTACTCGATGCTTTACTCCAGTAATGTTGCAGGATCTCAAGGCCGAGAGCACTTCAAGTTTGGTTACCTTGTTACTCGAGTACATACTAGAGTAAACTTACTTTTTGTACATCACTTACTCGGGCAATGACTTGAGGTTTTCCTTGAAACATAATACTGCATACTCAGGTACATACTCGGGTAATCCACTTAAAAAAAATCATTAAATCCTTGCATACTAGAGTAATGACTCGAGGAAAGTGAGATAAAATTAGATCAAGTTTTTCGAGTACTACCTTCAAGTTTTTACTTACCTCAGTGCGTTACTCGAGTAGCTACTCGAGTAACATTGGCAGTGGTACAGAATGCCGAGAGCAACACATTTTCTGAAACAGGGTAACTCGAGTACCTACTCGAGTATCATTGGCAGGCCGAAAGGAACTGGAAGAGTTTCACATGGTTACTCGAGTAGCTCGTCGAGTAACGTTGGCAGGCCGAGAGCAACTCCAAGTTATTTTTCTGGTTACTCGAGTAGCTACTCCGGTAACATTGGCAGGCTGAGAGCAACTTGAAAACTTTTACACTATTACTCGAGTGCTTACTCGAGTAACGTTGGCAGGTTACTGGAAGGTGCCTCTGGTTACTTCAAGTTTTGTCTCATTACTTGAGTACATACTCGAGTAACGCCTTAGAAAAATTGCTCCTGCTCAAGTTTCTCAGCATTTTCTCTTGGTCTTTCCTCATTATTCCAATGCTTACTTCAAGTGATGCTTATTCCTATTATTACTTTATTCAAACATATTTATTAATCAATTCTTTTTCATACCATTCTTTTGTTATCATGAAAACATGAGATCTAACAATGGGGTGCAGCAAAATTTTGTTAACTCACTGTATTCTTTTAAATCTCTTTATTTGTCTTGTAAATTCTCTTATTAGAAAAAAAGTAAATGCTCTTATGTAAATGCTCATATTTGTTTTATAAATGCTCTTAAGAAAAACAATTGCGTTAGTACCTATAGGGAAATAATTCATTGCTAAATTTTCAACTTAACCCTTTTAGAAAATATGGGTGCCACCAATTTTCTAATAAGAGAATTTACAAGACAAAATAAAGAGATTTAAAAGAATACAGTGAGTTAACAAAATTTTATTACACCCCATTCAGTCAAGTAAAAGTTAGGTTTTGTCGGTGGAAAGATAAATATAGGCATTTATAAGATAAATATCTGAAAGACCAAAATTTTTTAATTCCCCAGATTCTTTTAAATCCTTTTAGTTGTCTTATAAATGCTCTTATGAAAAAAGTAAGATCATTAATGTAAATGCTCCTATGTAAATGCCCATATTTGTCTTGTAAATGCTCGTGTGAAAAATAATTGTGTTGGGTGTTCATAAGAAAATAGTTTGTTGCTAAATTTGCACCTTAACCATTCTAAAATTATATTAAAGTAACAGAAGTTATCCTGAGTTAACGGCGTTGCTGCTTTTGCACCCAAAAATATTGTTGATGTCTAGTTTTGCACCCAAAAATAGTTAATTGTGCTGAGTGCACTTAGCGAAATAGTTCTTTACTATTTTTGCACCATAACCCTTATATATATATATATGTATATATATATATATATTATATGATATTATTATATTGTGTTAGTTTTAAATTTAATTTATTAAGATAAATTCAATATAATAACTAACATGATAGAGATATGGTATCTCAGATTTAATTTATGAAGATAACTTAAATATAATGGCTCTTTATTTGGATTAAACAAATAGGTTAAATTAAAACTGTTGGACAGAGTTAATTTAAACTGAATTTATTTAATTAGCTCATTAAGATAATTAATAGTTAATTAATTTTGAAATTAATGATGATTAATTTTGAAATTTGAAAATAGCCCTCATAGGTTAAAAACTTGATAGAGCATATATACTGAGATACACATTAGAATTGAGAGCCGCAAGGGAAACTCTAGGAGACATTAGAGGCGCTAGCACGCAGTCTCGGTTAGAGAGCGTTCATATGAATACCGATAGAGGGAGCAAACCTGACATGTTGGCTCCTAAAGATCGTGAAAACCCTGAATCATCAAAAGGTATGCATCCTTCCAACTTGGTTTAAATGCCATTGATAGATCCTCGATTAGGATCGGTGAAATTTTTTTTAAAAAAATTCTTCCACTGTGCCTGCCGATTCTAACACATAATACACATACACACACACACAAATATATATATAAAAGATATGTATTTCAAAAATATATATCTATATAATATTATTAACGAATTTTATATTATATATATATAAATAAAATTCGTCCACCCTAAATTAAACATTATCTCGTGTTGGGCCATTTTTGTGTGCGACCCTATAGGCTCATATAAAGTTGGCAGTAGGCCAATAACTGTGCTAACCCAAAAGTCGCAAGCGGCTTCTAGCAAGACATTAAAACAACCCAATTCATATGAGGATCGTTAACATGATGCAACCTGTCATACAACCATATCACGTCCCTTTTGTCACACGATATATCGGTCAAGGATAAGGCAAGGATAATGTCATCCTCTTGTTCCTGACCATTATTTTCTCAATTCCTGAGTAACCTGACAATAGAAATGGAAACTCCTTTCCATCATAGTATGGCCATACATTTCTCAGACTTACTCATCCCAGTAATATCTCTCTACTAATGTGAGGGACAAATTCCATCTTGATCATTCATATTCCTCTGCATGAAAAACCACCAAGCTCGATTGTAGCCTTTATCATCACCCGGTTAAAATTGACTTTTGACTAGTTCAAAGCTTAGCAACTCTCATGTAGGAACCCATGATGACCTCAGGTCTAAGGGCATTGTGACGTGGTTATACATGAGAAAAGCTTATGACTTGATCCATGTAGTTTTCTCATAGTGGGTCGGTCCAACACCTTGTACTCTTACAAGTGCCTAAGACTTTGATTCGTATCTCCATATCTTATCAAAGTCATACTGGTCTTGTTTCATCTTTGTTCCCGCATAGATGACCGACCAAGGACATTTTAGGATAATCTTTATGATTTATCTAAGGATACAATTATCACAGTTAACATGCAAATAATATGATAACAAAATGGAGAAATTTCATTAAATTAATAATGTTCAAAGTACAATGATTGGCCCTTTGGCACAATTTCCAACACAGCTTCCTTCAATTCTCTAATCATATTTGCCATCTCTCTCATATGTTGTTTCATGGAAGTATTTGGCCTAAGCTTATACGTATCAAACTTAATAGTTAATCATTTAAGCTTAGAGGTCGACGTACCACCAAACCTGTCTTTCAACATTGCCCATATGGCCTGCGCTGTTTCATTTTTCTCATATTCACACATGAGGTCATCTGCCATTGTGCTCAGCAATGTAATTCTTGCAATGCTATTTTTCTTTTTCCAAGTCTCATAGACCTCTTGGTCCTTCCTGTGCTGGGTTGTATTCCTAGCAGCAGGTTGTGCTACAACTTTGTTCATCTAAAATATATTACACTTTTTGGTGCCAGATATCCCAATTGTCACCATTTAATTTGTCCCCTTTATTTAAGTCAGCAATGATGTTCTTAGTTGCCATTTTCAATTCTGTGACAAATCTATTCCACATTCAATATGTCTCTCTAAGGGAATCAAATTATTGAATATCATCGACAATATATATAGGACAATATAGTACACAATTTCATGTACTTATATTATTCTTAACAAAAAAATAGAAATACTACTAAATTCATGATCAAGAGTATACGTTTGTATCTCCCATCACATAAAAGTTAGCAACATCACTAAAAATTCTATCTAGAATTACTTTTACAACTCTAACTTTTAGGACTAACAAGTCCTAAAAGCTCCCACTTGACAAAAACATACAATAATATAATGAATAATCAACTAAATCATGCTTTATTATAATATAAATAAGACAATATTCTCTCTATAATATATGAAAACATGTTTATAACACATTTAAGTATAACAGAAAAATATTAAAACCAACAAATGAATTTTAGAAGTTTCAAAAATGGTTTAAAACATTAATAAATGTACTAAGAATATCGCAAATATATATCAATTTGTGTCTACAATACTCATATATCATATCATATTAAAGATCAAGAATTTAGGGATTTTTAGGAACAAACTGGGTCTCATTCAGACACTACATGTGCCCCCACGCACCGAGAGAAGTCAGAAAAAGAAAAAAAAACAGAAAAGATACACGCTCATAATGGTGCATTGACACCACGTGCCAATTCCGTCAGTAATCCGGTGACATGCGCCGGATCATCAGCCTCCATGCGCCGAGCACTGTCGGAATATGTCTACTACGTGTCAAACGAAGATGCCATGTGGCCTCATGCACCACATGGCTTTTCTGCCAAAAAATGTTTTTTTTTGTTTCAGGCCTTACTGTTTGGGCCTAACAGATTGGGCCTGAAATAAAACTAAACTCATTTTTTTTCTCATCTCAAACACCTTTTCTTTATAAAACACCAAAACGACATCGTTTTGAGGAGGAGGTCATCTTCAACCTCCCGCCTGGTCAGACCCAACCCGAAAGGAGGGAAGGGTCGGGTCCGTGGACCCAAAACTTCTCTCCTCCATCTGACTTCTATTTTTGGTGTTCTTGATGTTGTTTTCATTCATTTTTTTGAGATCTACACAATAGGACTAATTTTAAATCCTAGTTCTCTAATTTTAAATTGACCTAATACTAAAAACAATTCTCCCGATTTCGGTTTTCATGCTCTCTCTCTCTCTCTCTCTCTAAGTTCTTCAATTTTAGGCTTCTAGGCTTCTATTATACTTATTTTATGCCTAAAATCATATTCCAATAATAGGACATAGTAAATAATGACAGAGTGAAGGCATGCTTAATACTCATAGATTGAGATTCAACAAAAAATGAAGAACTTCAATATTCTTTAACCATGTATAAGGATGTATATTATATCCAAAGAGGAAATTTTTGATCCCTCACAACTCACGCAAATACATATATGGGACAGAAAATAAGTAAAGCATATGGAGTCATGTATAGGCCGAGAAAGAAAATTTTTTGGATTAACATATACTTCTTATTTACATGAGGCTCGGAATTACATTTCATACTTAATTTTGCATATTCATATGGAAAGTAAATCTTGATTAGAAAATAGTCTCATAAAGGTCAACCTGTCTCTGATACCATATAACAAATATTGGCCGTACCTAGAGTGCGATCATTACTCTTTTGTACCTACGCTAATCAGATCACAGTTGCAAAAGCGATTACGATGCACAACAAATACACCATAATAGGAAGAAGAAGAGAGAAATATAGTAGAGGGAATGAGGAGTCAGTTTGATAGAGTTTCTTTATGTTATTTCAAGTGTCTTACAACTGAATCTCCTATGTCTAATTGTAATGCTCTATGTACCCTTTCCTCTTTATTGATGTATCCTTCCATCGGAGAGACAAAATATCATTTTGATTGAGAGACATTGTATTGGTGAAATAATACCACTTGTAGAGTCATATTCTATCAGTCAAATAATATGAATCATAATAATTTAGGAAATATTACATATTTCCACCAAAGTTTTTATATTATTTATACTTTGACCCCAATCCTATTGGGCTTGGGCCTAATCCACCAAGGGTGGACTAGGCTATTTTCCAACGTCACCAAAAGAGACTAGAAGGTATATAAACATCCAAAAATATTACTTTGAGTCTCTAGCTAATGGTTCTTAGAATAACTCAAAACCCAAAATATGCCTCTAACTGTTACTCAAGAGGCTTATGAGTAACTCTAGTATTGTATGGGAAAAGTAGGCTAGAATTGAGAACAAAGCTTATACTAGGTCCTTCAAATAGTGCGTGATCATCAATTCGAGGTTCAACCCATTATAACATAGTATTAGTGCAAGCATTTCACGCAAGAGAGGGGTGAATTGGGTGATTCTAAAAATTTTGTTGCGTATAAGGAAATTTACGGAATATTAAAAAACAGTTAAGAGCAAGGAGAAATATCACCGTAGTGTACACCAGGAGTTGTACTAGTTTGGCCACAACCACTTTGACCTACGTCCAGTCCTCAAAGTGTCTCTAAGAGTTTCACTATATTCTCCAAGATTCAGTGGGTTCTTGGCACCTCAGTACACAGCAAGTTCCTACACTTGGACACTTGTTCCCCCTTACACGTTGCAATCAAATCCCCAACTCAAGGTTCCACTACCTTAAGTTGTCTCAATAACAAATATTGAGTTTGTAATGAAAAACTCTCTCACAGAGCAAATATATATTCACTGAAGTACAAATGAATGAGTATATGAAAACATAGCACTAAGTGTATTGATCGATGTGTGATCTCAGTTCGTATCTCCCTTATTTTCTTCTCTTTGAATGCTCCATATATATAGATGATTTGTAGTGTCTATTAGAAGCAATTTCAAACTTGTCCGTTAGAGTCACGCAACAACGGTTGACTATTCTTCATATTTGAAAATTATCTGTTGGCGGTAGGTTAGGTGAACATTCGGACTTTTAGTTGACTTCTCAAATCTGTCATACTCTTTCATTGTTTCTCTGCAAATGTACTTAGAATACTAATACAATGAGGAGTTAATCATATGGATAACAATTCAAGAGACATTAGATGAAAATATAATTTTTGAACTGCGTTACTCGAGTGATCAAGTTTGTTACTCGAGTGGTCCCTCGAGTAAACATGTCAAAAATATGGCAGTGAGCAAATCAACATTTTGCCTTAGAAATTACTCGAGTAAGACATGGAGTGATATATTAGAAACCTTGAAAATACCTGATTACTCGAGTGGCCAGGTCTTTACCTTTACAGATTACTCGGGCGATCACTGTGGTAAACTGCTTACTCGAGTGGCTACTCAAGTGGGCTTCATTTGTCTTCATACCTTACTCGAGTGATCCCTCGAGTGGCTTTCAAATAACCTGGCAGATTACTCGATTAATCCCTTGAGTAATGGCATCAAATTCTTGGCCGAGAGTTTACTATCTGGTTACTCTAGTAGCACTTCAAATAACTCTGTATATTACTTGGGTTATCCCTCGAGTAATGTTATTTTCTTATTGGTTACTCAAGTGGCTACTCGAGTGATGGGCTGCATTTCTTGGCCGAGAGTCACTGGAAGATTTTGGATCTGGTTACTCAAGTGATGCCTGTGAAAATCTTGTTACTTGAGTAGCTACTCGAGTAATGGTCTATATAACTTTGCAGATTACTCGAGTGGTCCCTCGAGTAACTTCATTCAAAATTTGGCAGTGCCTCACTGGATGGAATTCTGTTTGCTTACTCGAGTAGCTACTCAAATGGCTTCTGTTACCCGAGTGGTTACTCGAGTAAGCCTTCTTAAAAATTGTTGATTACTTCTAGTGCTGACTCCAAGTGATGCTATGCTACTTCATTCAAATCCATTTTTTTGTTATCAAATCCTTTCATATTATTCATCCAATCTTTGTTACCATTAAAACATATGGGATCTAACACATAGGATTTAGGAAAAACCCCCAATTTGGGATTCCCAATTAAACGTCCTACCTCAATTACCTAGGTACTTAGCCTCTACATGTAATATCCTAAATTGTAATTAAGGACTACTAACTTCAAAGTGAAGTAATTAATGATAATTAAGAACTTTTGAAGTATATGATGTGCTTAGTGATGGTTTAGTAAGCATTGTGATAATTAGGGGAAAAATGGTAAATTTACTAATCGACTGGTCAATTATCGAAGGGAAAACTCCTTAGTAATTGAGATCAATGGCTAGGATTGAAAGAGTATTTGGTGGAATCCTATGCATGCAAGTCTATATGAATTCATAGAAGGAAGGATGAGATTATACCATGTGGTCAAATGAGAGCCATTGGATTTGAAGTCAAAAAGTCAAATGATTTTCCCTCTCTCTTCCCTTGTCAAGTCTATTATGTGTGTGTATATGTGAAGGGAAAATTTCATCATCATCCTCTCACTCTCTCATCTCTCTCCTCACTTCCATTTCCGTCCCAAGCTAACCAAGAAAGAGAAAGAGAAAAGCTTGGCTTTAGGTAAGTGAATGCCTTCAAATGCTTATATTATGTTTATTAAAGTTGTTCATGGTGTTGAGGGCTTCCTTACCATGCTTTCAAAATTTTGAAAAGTGGTGTTTGATAGTTGAACAAATTTGAAAGTTGGAGTAATCAAGGAAACCACATTTGGGAAAGAGAGAGGTAAACATTTAATGCATTTTGGTATAATGGTTTTGGCCATTGGTTTGATTTTGTAAATTTTGGATTTTTGCCCTGATTTCTTGTGATTTTAGAAGATATGAATTAAGTGATGTAATGTGGTGAAATAGATGCCAAATAGTGTATGGGAGTCAATGGTTTTGGTTTGGATTTGAAAATAGGAAGTTTGGCAAATTGTGGTTTTGGGTGATCTTGTGATCTAGAGATGGGAATGTGTTGCTTGAGTGGGAGTTGGGTTGTTTTAGGTTTACCAATGGGTTCCTTCTGTTAAAATGAGTGAGAATGAGTTTTAAAACAAGTCTTAGGACCATTGGTAGTAAATTTGTCAATTTTAGAAAACCATATCAGTTACTGTGATTTGGCATCTAATAGTCATCACTAGAGTGAGGGAGGATCTCACTCGAGCATGACATGAAATTCTGGGAATTTTGATTAAGTCTTCAGGCAGAAACTGCGAGCACACTTCCTGACTTGCGAGTGCGATATGATCCCACTCGAGTAAGCATGGGCATGCTCGAGTAAGGGAGTTAGTTTAAGACTTGGGAGTTTATGGTTGCTCTCTGGTAGTCACTCGTTGGGTCTCACTTCTTGGTGCTCGAGTGCACTTGAGGTCTTTGCTCGAGCACAACTTCTTGTGCTCGAGTGAGTGTGAGAAATATTTTAAGGTTTGTTCTCGGGCAAACACTTTCTGTGTCTCACTTGCTGGTGCTCGAGTGTAATTAGGGGCGTCACTCGAGTGAGACTTCCATCACTCGAGTGAGCCAGTCCAAAATCAGAAATTCTTCCAAGAAGAAGGGTCTTCGGGGTAGTTTTTCCCAACCCTTTAGGCATATGTTTAGACCTATAATAGTCACCTAAAGAGTTTAAATGTAACCAACTTAAAGTATTATGGAATTAAGAACTTGAAAAAGAGATTGACCTATTGTCCCTAATTTGGTTTATAGGATTCGATATATGCCGTCCTCGTGAGCCCACTATGCCAGCGAACATCAGGAAGGAACAAGGTAGTGACTTTCCTTTTATACCATATGTAATGCATTGTATATGTGTTATATCATTGATTGTGATAAATTCGTCTGCTGTGATATTTATGGATTTGTGTGAACACCGCCATGCCAATAGTCCCTGAGTCGTTAACAATAGTTTGGGTTAGGACAGTGTGCCTTCCCAGCGGTAAAAGGAGATGAGGATGGGGTGTGATATATGTGATTATGTGAAAAGCTGAAAGCTATTTGTAAAGGCCGACGGGCCAATTGTGAAAGCCGGATAGCTGTATGAGCTATAAGGCTATGTATATGCACTACCACGCCAACAGTCTCTGAGTCGTTAACAACGGTTCGGGTTAGGATGGTGTGCCTTCCCGGCGGTAAAAGGGGATGAGGGTGGAATGTGATTTGTGCTGCTGCTGCTGTATGATGATTACTTACATGCTATGTGCTTATGTGTGGTATAAATGTTTTGTTACTACTGGGATTCTTTTGAATCTCATTCTTTCCTTTTACTAACCTTTGAGACAGGGCAAGTGGCTCCAAGGGAAAATGTACGACCCGGAGCGGTTAGAACCCTATAGGGGCATTTTGTTTGAACCATGTTGGTTGATCATATTGGACAGGGATTTTGTAGATTATTTTTTTTGGGTTGTAAGTATTAGTTTATAGTAGTTTTGTAATCCCCTCTATGGGAATTATAAACCTTCTAGTGAATGAATGGAACCCAGGGGTTGCCGGGATTTTTGGTTATATACTCTAATATGTAAGAATGTAAATTGAGGCTCAGATGATTATATTCGATATTTGAACTTGAGACCGGGAAAGGAAAGAAGTTTTCAAAATCTTGTGAAAACCCTACCTTAGGGAGGGTGTTTAAAATGAGTTTTAAACTATCCGTCGTTCTCTAATCCAATTTGATTATATGTTATCGAATCTTAACTATGCTAATTAAGGCAGGGGTTATACTACACATCATACAGATTCCATTTCCGTTATAATATAGGATTGGTCTTGTACAAATTCTGTTAGGGTTTTATTCTTTGTCTCAATAAAACATATTAAAAGTGACTTATAAATATAATACAATATATATATATATATATATAATATGGAGAGAGTAATTATATGTGGTTTTTCCTCATTTAGGGACATATCTGGTGTCATATATCAAATTTTGAGCTTATAATTTCAAGAATTTGACTTAAAATAAGTAGACTACTAAGTCCATCTAAGAATAAGTCTAGCATATGTATTTAAAGGTTAGGCAATGATGACATTCTATATCTACAGTCTTGGGTTTGGGCAAAAGCATAGTTTTTGAATGTTATGGGTTCGTAAGGGTAATTTTAGAAATTATGCCTGAAATTTCATGAAAAATTTCCAGAGACACAAGAAGGTAGAGAATAATTCCCCATATTATGCTTGAGTCTTAATTGAGGTACAAATGAGAAATTTACCTCAAAAAGGAATTTTAAAGAATTATTAGAATTTTGGTGAATTAAAGGATAATTAGACAGATTTAAGTATGAAAAACATTAGGAGGCCTCCAATAATTGGGAAAAAATAAGGGAAATTTATTTCAAGGTTAATATGAGTTTATAAACATGGTTTTATGCCTTCGAAATGGAAAGTTTAACTTAAAGAATATTTTGTTGTCATTTTATCCAAGAATCAGGCAATGCCTTGGAAATTATGGAAAAATAATTAAGGACCAAATTTGAGTTTGAGAAAAATTAGGGAATTATTCACTAATAAATATGAATTTTTGATGATATCACATTGGTCCTATTATTAAGGAATTCCCAAAAAGCATTTGTAAGTGATTAGTTAGATATTGATGAAAGGATTAAGCTCCTATAAAGTAATTAGCACATGGAAGAAAAAATATATGGACTCCTAAGATGCTGAATGGCATAACCTCATGAAGGAGAGAAACTACAAAGATTTTTGGGCCATTAGATCATGATGGGGCTATAAAAAAATAATTTGGACTTGCCAAATTATCAATTGAGTTGATAAAGAATAAGACCATCTAAATAAGCACATTACTACCCTCATTTAGTCCATAAGGTCGGCTGAAATAGGGCAACAAGAGAGAGAACAAGATGGACAGAAAAAAGGAGAAGAAGAATGAAGGGAAGACACAGAAGATCAAAGTGATTATAGGTAAGTTTGAGCATTCAATTCACTAATCTTACTAGCCCTTCATCTCTAATCCTATATAAGGATTTTATAGCCTTTCTTGAAGATATTCTCAGCAAAAGGAGAAGGTGAAGCTAGGGTTACAAGAGAGGAAGTTTCAAAGAATCAAACAAGGAGCCAAGGTAAGTGGCGATTGTTGATGTATTGATGTTGCTTTAATGTTGTGGATGTTGTTGATGACACTAGATTGTGTTGTTTTGAACTTGTGTGATTTTGGAAAGTAAGATAAATCAGGGGAGGTGCTGCCAAATGTTAGAAAAATATATAAAGCTTAATTTTAAACCAAATCATGATTAAGGAAGTTGTTAGAGATAGAATTATGGTATTTTATGGAATGAAATGATGAAAAATCCTTTTCTCTTTCTGCATGTATAATTTCAGTCAGAACAGGGCATAAATAAGGGAGTGGAATTTGATTATTTTTATGCTTTCAATGAGTTTAGAATGAAAAATTGTAGGGCATAAGTGAGAAAACAAGTTTGGAAGCATTAGAAAGAAAAATGGCAATTTTGTGCAACAACGTGCTAAGTTTCTGTTTTGATTAATTGAAGGGGAAGAAGGCTTATTTTACTCAATTTGAGCTTAAGACTGGAATCTACATGAAACGATATGAGGGAGAATCATGTTAGATTAATTTGTTAGCCTATGAAATTAAAAGTGCAAAGTTGAGGTTTTAAACTAGCAAGTAAGAGCAGTTTTGGGAAGTTAAAGTTTTAGCATGCTGAATGGCTCTAATGAATAAAATATTGATATGTATTCTATCTTTAGGGCCAGTGGATATCATGGAAAAGGAATTGGAGGCTTGGTTATAGTGGATAAAGTTAATGAAGCAAAGAGAACAAAGAGGGATAGTAAAGCTAAAAGGTAGTGAACTTACCTTCATTATGTGCTTGGTATTTATGCTTGTGTGATGATATGTTTGACTACTTTGCTTGATTATATGAAGCATGAATTAATTTTTGATGATCTATTTCTAATTTTTCCATGGCCATGTGTGATGTAAGAAACCTTGAGCAACAAACATGTCATTATGGTAGTCATGAATTCATATAATGCAAGCATGTCATGTACCAAGCTTTTGCCTATATGCATGGATGGTATTGTTTACTACTAGGATTTTTTGAATCTCACCCCCGCTAACCAAGCATGCTAAGTTATAAGCCTCTTGAGGAAGAGCAAGAGAGCAAGAAGTCAAGGGTAAGCTGAAGAAGAAATGAATTTCCTATGGTATTACTTTGGTAGAAGTTGCAAAATGTACAAGTGATTCCATGAGCTATGCAAATATAATATGAGCCCTTAGAATATGTTATTGATATGATGAGATGGATGGTTACAATTGAGAGCCATGTACCAACCTTGGATATATGAATTTAACATGCATGTTCATGACAGTCCAATTTAACATGCTATTTCAATTCATAAAGTATAGTACACAAGTCCAATGGTCGTGAGAATTTATATGCATGAATTAGACACATAGAGATTTCCAAAATGTCCTTAATAAGTTCTGTTGGATGAATATAGCATGAGTTATGAATAGTTAAATTCAAGGTATAGAATCTGTCCGAAATCAAAGCAATGATACAAAACGAGCTAAATGTACGAATTTGATAGGAATCAGATTATAATTATAGTTTCCCCAAATATAGGACTTCAAGAGCTTTCAAAAGGATTTTAGAGCATCTTTTTATGAATTTTATAGAATTAGTTATGATTTTTCAAATTTGAACCATGTAAACTAAAATTATGAAATGAATAGCAACTCAAAATAAACCTGCAAGTTTTAGTTTATAGGCTTGAATTATCTATTTTCTCCAGAAACATAGCCCTTCCGAATACGTACTAAAGGTGTCAACAAGATGCATGTTACATCTAGCGCCTTTAATCGAAAGAGAGTACTCCTATAGTCATTAATATAAAACATATTTGAGGAGGTGATCTTTGTTCTAAATATAAGATATTGTTTTCATATTTCTCAATCATTTCCTAATTTTTGCCCTTATTGATGCTCCCTGAATAATAATCAAGGAGGAGAAGAAATGAGGGAATTAAGGAAGATGAGTAGGGTGTTTTAGAAAATTCATGTCACATTAACTAACGTAACTTACTTCTTTAATCTAATCAAATTTGGTAAATCTATTTTGTATTAAGAGAGGAGTTCTTTTTTATTTGGCAGCTTTTAATATCAAAGATATTGTATACTCGTATTTGTTAGCCGTGAAGGACCAATTTTCCAGGCAACTTGTGTTAGATCCCAATTTTTGATGACAACAAAAGGTAATTGTATGCAAAGTATGTTTTTACAAGTCTAAAGAATGATTACAAAGTTACCAAATGTATATGGCAAAGTTTTGTAATGTCTACTGTCAGCTTTTACAGATGCACTCGAGCAACAGAGCTAGCACTTGAGCATGAAGCTCTTTTGCTCTCGAGCATATGCGAGTGTTGGACATAAAGTATTTGCCTGAGAGTAAATTACTATCAGATCTATTGATGCACTCGAGCACTATAGATAGCACTCGAGCATCAGGCTCTTTCACACTCAAGCACATGCAAGTGTTGGACAAGAAGTATTTGGCCGAGAGCAATTACTGTCAATCTTATTGATGCGCTTGAGCATTATAACCAACACTCGAGCATGAAGCTGGTTTGCACTCAAGCACTAGCAAGTGAAGGACTGCAAGTGTTTGGCTAAGAGTCTTGAAGAACAGAGAAGCATAAGTATGCCCGAGTGAGAGTTCATATACCCGAGGGATACATCAGCACTCACGAGTGAGAAATCTAACTCTCCCAATTTTGATGAAAGTGCTGAAGATAAGAGTATATTACAGGTGAATATTCTTCTCACTCGAGTAGGAGTATGTATGCTCGAGTAAGGGCCCACATCACCTGCGAGTGCAAAATCACACTCTTGCTAAAATGGTATGCGAGTGTTGTCCAGAGATGTAACTCTTAGTGTAAAGTACAAGGACACTCGAGCAGGAGGATTTGTGCTCGAGTGAGGACCCACATCACTCACAAGTGAGAAAATGCACTCTCTCAAATTATTTGGAAGTGCAAGTGTAAAACTGAAGCAAAAGAAGAAAATATGGTAGTTCACTCGAGTGAGTCCCCTCAGTGCTCGAGTGAGACTCTGCCAGAAGCCAAAATGCATCATTTTTACAGTGTTCAATCTGAATATGGTTTAATGATATTTATTTATCTTATTATCATTTATTATTATTATTTAACATCATTTTGAATGTATTATAAGTGTGATACAGGAGTTTGAACATTTGAATTAAGAAGACACAGAGGAAGTCAAACAACAACAAACAGCATCATTACAACCATCCAAGCATATACCTACCGCGTTCAAAGATTTCAAACGTACGCATGCCATTCCACAGTAACATGCCCCGCTTCACAATGATCATTATTCAAATGGGCAAAATCGAACTTCTATAAATACAGAGTTCCAGAGATCATCAAATATAACGAAGCGCAAGAATTCACTAAGCAAATTCAAGAGTCTCTATTATTCATATTTTCCCTGTATTCATCTCGTTCTTCAGTATTTATCATACTTGCTCTGTAAGAGAGTCTATATACACTTCAAATTCTTTTTTCATTTAATCTCAAGGTATTGGGACCTTGAGAGGGTAGACATCCTTATGAGGAAGTAGTTGAGAGAATTCCTAGTAAAACTTTCCACTCATAAGACTTACAAGATACAAGCAGTAGAGAACATTGCTGCTCTTAAGCCTTACAATGGTGTAAGCAGGAGAGAACGTTGCTGCTATAAGACTTGTATACGTAAGCAAGTGAGAAAGGTCATAGGTTGTTTTTCTGCACGTAAGACTTGTCGTAAGGGGAGAGAAATTTCTTAGTGTTAGAATAATTCTGCTCGTAGTCCATTCGAGGACGATTGTTGTTTTGTGGCATTCTAAGAGCCCATTGAATCTTAGAAGCATAGTGAAAATCTCAGTAGGTCTTGATCTCTTAGAACTAGACGTAGGCTTGGTTTTTAGGCCGAACCAGTATAACTCTCTGTGTGCTAATCCTCTCAACTCCACTCTATCTACAACTATTGTCATATCACCACATCAAACGAAAAATTTATCACATCACCCAATTCACCCCCTCTTGGGTGAAGTTTGCCTCTTTCATTTGGTATCAGAGTAAGGTCTTCTCTGAAGAGCCTAACAGCTTGAGAAGGATCTGATAAATGGCAACAATGGGTGAAAACATTCTTCCAGACGAAGCTTCAATCACTAAACCTCCTGGTTTTGTTGGAGAACATTTTTTCGTTCTGGAAAGCTAAGTTCAGAGTGTTCGTGATGGCTAATGAGTATGGTTTATGGAATGTAATACAAGATGGTGACTATGTTCCAATGAAGAAAATCGAAAATAGAGTCGTTAAGAAGAGCTCAGAGGAGTTTGACGAAGATGATAAAAGGTTGGTAACATTAAATAGTAAAGCTATTTTAATTATACAGAGTGCTCTCAGTCAAAAGGAATATTTTTGAATCTGCACTCTACCAACAGCCAAAGATATGTGGGATGCACTTGAAATCGCTCACAAAGGTACATCCGGAATCAAAGAAAATAGAGTAAATACTCTAATTACAGAGTATGATTTATTTCGTATGAAACCTGGAGAAGGAATATCAGAATTCGAACTCAGGTACACTCATCTTGTTAATCAACTATCTGCACTTGGAAAATCCTTTAACCAAAATTCCCAGGTAAGAAAGATTCTTAATATTCTTACGAAAGAATGGGAAGCAATGGTGACAACTATCGAAGAAGCTAAAGGAGAGCCAATGAGATCCGTAGCTGCTCTCTTTGGTAGCCTTTCTGAGTATGAAGGAAAGTTGAGATTCAAGAAGGAACTAGAAGAGTTCGATAATAAAAAGAAAAAAGGAGTTGCACTTAAGGCTATCAAGGAAGAAGAATCTTCTGAAAATGAAGATGTTCCTAATGATGATGATATGGGAATAATCGTGAGAAAATTCAAGAAGTTCTATAGAAGAGGTCAGAAGAACTTTAAAAATTATCAAGGTGGACCAAGCAAGAAAGAAAACAAAGAGCAACAGATAGTATGCTATGAATGTGGGAAGCCTGGACACATCAAATCCGAATGCTTCAGAAATAAAGACAAAAAGAAGTAGAAAAAGAAAGCATACATATCATCTATCTGGGGTGATAGTTCGTCAGATAAAGAAAGTGACAATGATGAAGTGGCAAATCTATGCTTGGTAGCCAAAGAAGAAGAATCAGATTTTGAGGTAAGTGATTTTGAACCTACTTATGATGAGTTATTATCGGAATATAATGCATTGCATACATAATTCATCAAGGTAGCTAAAGAAATGGTTAGTTATAAGAAGAAAGTAAAGGAATTTGAAAATACTGTCATATCATCATGTGAAGTATGTGAAGAGAAAGATAAGAAAATAAGAGATTTAACAAAAACTGTGGAAACATTTACTAAAGGAAGTGAAACCCTTAAAGTTATTCTAAATTCTCAGAAAGTTTCCTTTGATAAATCTGGAATTAGATATAGGTCCGATCATGATAAGAATAGAGGAAATAAGAAGAATAGCAGTAGAACTTATCTTAAATAATTCAAGAATTATGTGCATACATCAAATCCATTCGCATCATGTAGCTATTGTAATAGGAAAGGACATTATACTTTATCATGTTATTTTAGAAAAGGACAAGTTATTGGCACGTATAAATGGGTTCCAAAAGGGACACATGTATTACATACTAACCACAAAGGACCCAAGAAAGTGTGGGTACCTAAAACTTGATCACCTTACTCTAGGTATGTCTCAAAGCATCACGAGAAAACAAGTGGTATATTGATAGTGGATGCTCGAGACACATGACTGGTGACAAAAATAAGTTCACCATGCTGGAAACCAGAGAAGGAACAAATCACCATAATTAGGGAATTAATTGAGAATTAGTTAATTGTTGTCTTGGAGGGCAAGAAGGAGTGCACACATTTCCTTATTAGTGGCCTCCATAAACCACTATAAATAGGGTGTGCCTCCTCAATTGCAATTCACCCCACCATTGAGTTTTCTTGCAATTCTCTTCTCTCCTACCATCTTTCTGGTTCTGGTGATCTGCTGTGCAAATCACAATTAGGCTCTAGTAGTCTAATAATTGTGTGGGCACAATTATGGAGCATTGGAGTTTTGACCCGGATCTGAACAGGGATCGCCCCTGTACGCCTTTCTCTCTATCCTTATATTTTTTCCTACATTGGTATCAGAGAAATATATTATTTCATGCATATATAAATAGGAACAACATATAAATATATATTAAGCTTGCTCGCATGAGGGGGAAAAATTGTGCAGCAAGTCTCACAGCCTCTCAGGTTGTAGGCATTCCATATTCACAAGCTCATATTATTACATACTATCATGAATCAGAGGTAATAATAAATAAATATCTTGTTCAACAAAATATTAGAGGGGAGTAGGCAGAAGAATATGCATGCGGCAATTGCATATAATCATATGTATATATGCGTGAATGAGAGGAGAAGAAATATGTACAATATATATTTACATATGTATAGTAGCACAACGGAAAAAATGATGGAGATATAAACAAATTATATCTTATATTTATTCACATAGAATAATCAGAGCCACAGGATCAACAGGCACATTCTAGGGGCGCATGTAGGCCCGTGGAACCTTCGATTGAGACGCGGTGTTTCTAAAATTCCCTAAATTCAAGAGCTTCAATTTGATATATAATTTGTATATATTTGAAGCATGTTTGGATGTGATTTGAGTCAAAAAGGTGTTTTTGTGCATTTAGAGATTCCCAAAAACGTTGAAGTTGAGTCAATATTGATTCTATTGTTTTTGGTATAGGTTGGCTTACTTTTGTAAGAGTAATTTCAGCTGCAACATAAGGTTAATACTGAGGGATTATTCAAATGAATTTTTTTAATATAAAAATCCTATCCAACCTTAACTTAAACTCTCAGAGATAAAACTTGAAAATTGCAGCAACTTGAAATTATTCAAAAATTATTGAATAATAACAAGTATTCCTAAGCTTCTAACCACATTGATCCATTTAGATTGAAGCAATGACTTCTAAAAGTTAACCCTTTATCACAAATATTGTGACAAAGGATAAGACAGATAGAGATGTGAGAATCATCTCATCAAGTGGGAGGTATGGTGCAATTACATCTAAGTAAGTGGATACAAACATGGCAAAGAGGAGCTAGATATTGTAACTAGAAGCTACATAAGTTCATATGGTCAAAAGGGCCTATGAAAGGGAGAACCTAGTTAAGAGACAACAATATGAGGCTTAAACTTTTGAATGTTTTTGTTTTTCATTGAATTTATGATTAAATTCTCTGTTTTTTTGGAATTGAATTAAGTATGTTCTCTTCCTATTTCCTTGAACATTCATGTTGATTAGATGAAATTGTGTTATTATCTTGTTGATATAACTGCCTTTGATTGAGTGGGAGTTTCTAGAATGTGTCTAGAAATCCAAAAGGGAGTGTGTTCAATGAAGATTTTGGTTAAAAGGGTGATGAGCTAACTAGCATAATTGGGATAGGAGTCAACATAGCTGTCTCCTGAACATGAAACTAGTGAACTTATTATCTAATTATCCTTTATCTTTTTTGAACAAATAAGATTTGTATACCATAATCATCTGAGTGACCAATTATGACCAAGTCTATCTGACTGAGCTTACAAACGCAAGCTCAAATAGAGATATCTATCGAATTAGAAACTCTTAAATCTCTTTCATTCAAGAAGAATGAGATGTCAGAGATATCCTACCAACCAGTCTTCAGTATTTAGAGGTTGAAGCAACTGAAGGATACAAATGGTTTATGCTATCAAGTATAGAAAGAACTACATTGCTCAAACTTACATTGGTACAAGCAATGGAACTTTATCCAAACCGTGTGGATAGTGTTGGAAGATAGTAAAATAGATTATCTTCTTCCATAAAGTTAAAACTAAGTTAAGCTTTAACATAGTGTATTAAGTCCTAACATGTCATTTAGGCAACAGTTGAGACAAATACAATGACAAGTTCTTTCTAACAAACAACAAGTGTATGTTGTGACAAGACGTCTCTCAGTGAGGGGGAGTAAGCTATGTCTCCCAGTGAGTGGGAGTGAGCCACATCTTTTTTGATGAGTGGGCATATACGAAAGTAAATATTTCCCCTGATATGCATATTGTGACTTCAGCAATGTGATTCGCCATATTGAACTTGAGTATGAAAGACTAAAAGGATCCAAGATCCATCAGTCAGATGAACTTAGCTAAAGAGTAGGAGGATTCATCTTCTAACCTTAAGGGCAAAAAACCTATGAGGTAAACTTGATCTAGAGGAGGTCAAATGGTTTCTACAAAGATAAAAAGCTACATTGATAATCCTTAAGGGTTGTAAAAGTAGCAATCCACATGAGTTGTGGATGTTTCACAGAAGCATATAGCTTCATATCAAATGCAAAGCAATAAAGAGATAGAATCAAGGGATTGGAACTTGCACGTTAACTCTGCATAGATAAACCACCCTGATTCACTCTATGCAATTGCAACTGACAAATCACATCTTTGCTATCTCTTTATTTAAGGATCGATGGGACTATAATTCTCAAAATCCTTAGTTGGATTTTGATATTTCTTTTTAGGGATAAAAGATTCCATTTCTTGCCATATGTATACCTTGATCAAAGGGAATGATCAAACTAGTAAAAGAGTATTTGCTAAACAACGTGTGCTAAAGGTTAATACCCTTATGAATAAGTTGAAAACTTATTCTACCTGGCAAGAAAGACAGAAATATTTTTTGAGAAAATCCACTACAATTGGAAAAGTATGACATTAGTGAACCAATGAACGTGAGGCTAAACACAGAACTTCATGTTTAGTTAACTTCATGGACTTTTACATGAAATACGATAACGTTTACTTAATTCTAGGTAAGTGTAAAGCTATTAGATAATGGCTGAACTAGTCAGGAATCAGTTAACTGAAAGAATAAGACCTTTCGAACTAACAAGGGTTTAGGACACCCATGTGATTAGTTCAAGCATTTTTGTGTACAAGAAAGGCATTGTTAGGCAACTATCAACATCTAAAACCCTTCAACATAATAGAGTTGTTGAAATGGAGAGACATACCTCTCCCTGATTTGGTTGTGAACATAATGGCATCAGTGAGGCTATCAGCCATATGTTGGTGGGTAGACTCACAGCTATTATATTCACACTTAATCAAATGCCCTCTATGTCAGTCATGACCTTACCCTATGAATCGTGGATGGGCCTTAGACCAGGGCCAAGCTCGTTAAGATCATAAGGGTTATAAACTTTATATTCATAATTCTTCCTATAAGTAAGGAAGATTAGGGCCAAGGTATACAAAGTATCTCTTTGTAAGATGACATGAGAATTTGACATGACATGTCTTCATTAGTGAAAATGATGGCGGTTCAGTGACTAAGAGAAAAACCATGGGACACAACGTTCATAAAACCCAGATTTCCTAGCAGGAAATAAGCATTAATAAGAATAAATCTCTTTAAGAGGTTCACAAGTGACAAGGAATAACTAAGTTTTTCTAAGTTCACTAATCAGAGTGGGAGGATTTAGACCATTTGCATAATGAAAGAGGTAAGAGGTAAGTTATGAGAGAATTACCTCACTCATACATAGGAAAAGAATCCTATGAAATATACCTCGAAGCAAGTTGTCATCTAGCGAATGACTATAAAGGGATAGATTCCCTAATGGATTAAATGCACTCTTCATCATTTAAAAAATGATGACTACCTATAAGTGTTTGAAAGACACTAGAAGGACTTGCTAAAAAGAATTGCAAAGTGTCATGCAGGAGGATTTGGATTCTCTAAAAGCCAAGTACGTGTTTGGGCAATTTGTCACCAAGCCAAGAGGCGATTGGGAACAAGTAGGTTTTCAAATCTGTTGGGGGCATGTAGAACCTAAAACACTTAGTGGCTAAGGGGTACTATAATAGAAGGTTGTATGTTGTGCTTTTTAACTCTAAACTTTGTCTAGAACAACAAGCTTAGTCTTGAAATTACATCAAGATTATGTAAAAGCCGCCGTTCAATTTGAAAATTTTGGAAATTGGATTATGAACTCTACATGAAGTAGCTTAATGGCTTCGTAGAAACAATCACCAAAATAGTAGTATATACAGTTTCACAAGGTGAAAGCCTCACCAACTTCGATATAATCGAAGAATATTACATAAGTGCCAAACGGTCTAGTGATGATTCTTTATGAAGTCATCCTTTATCAAATGACATATATTTAGCTTAAACAAGTGTCAAGGGATTCAAAGGAATAAAGGATCAGAGAATCCTTAAATTCTGAGTTGAGAAAATCATGGGTTGAACAAATATCTTGAATGACGAGATAAACGGAGATTGCACAAGGAAGATACAGTCTTTGCTACCTAAGACATGTACAAGTGTGATCTTTAGGCATCCTAGGATGCCAAACTGTAAACCCATGGACACCCCTAAAATCCAAGGTACAAACCTAAAGAGGTTACATGTCCTATGAGAAATCCAACATAGAAAAGGTAGATAGAGTCCCATAGTAAGACTATTGTTGGTAATGTGCACATTGGTGTGTATAAAACCAAAATGTTTTTTGTTGGACTTGGAAGCTGTTTTTGGTTTAGCTGTGAAATGGGTTATGAGAATAACCATGGTTTAAGTTGTCAAGACAACAACTTTCTTTTGAAAGGATACTCTAATACAAGGCCTAGACAAATGGTGATGGAGTAAGGAAATATACAAAGTATTTTTTCCTGTTATCAATGGAAATAGAATATAGGGCGTGTTCTGCCATCATTCAAAGTGCCATATGGATAAAGTAATTCCTATGAGAGATTGGGAATGAATGGTGGATAGAAGGATCCGAACGAAAGGATCTTATGATGAGGATCCTAAGTATCACAGCAAAGCAAAACATACTTTTTGATATATCTCTATGAGAGATATGCTTTCAAAGAGGAAAGCGATAGTTCAATGACCTTCTACTGACAGAATATTAGTAGATCCCCTTATTGAGCCCTAGATTGCTTTTCATTGAGTTAGTGAAAATCTAAGGGCGTAAATACATTGTAAGGTCATGAACTTCTTTTATATGAAGATAAAAGAAATAGTATATATGTTATGAGTAAATACATATAAGGTATACAAAATTGTATGTCGTACAGGTCAGAAAAGGTTGGTTCACTCACATGAACAACCATCTTCCCATGTTTTGCTGAGGCATGGGAGGGTAAGACAAGCAAATGATCACCATGAGATAGTTAAGAAGAATCGTTGTGTTTGAGTCGCCTCAGTTAAACTGAGATGAGATCTACATGTGTGCATATACACAGAAAAAGGATCGAAGCATGAATATAGACCTATAGCCAGGCAAAGAACTCTTTTTCACAAGTGAGATTATAAAAGAGATATTGTGAAAAAGAAAGTTCTGGTTTGAATGTTGAGTACATTCTAGAACTAATGTCTGTACGATGAAAGAGAAAGAAATCGACGTACACCACAAACCGTTCACCATAGCATGCAATTCATACTGCATGTGCTTGAGAGTTAGACTGCAATATGGGATATAGGTGAAAGATCCCTAGTTCACTACAGTATGAGTCCCAGGAAGGAAGAATCCTTCCACGATGCCCTTAAGACTTAGGCGGCATCATGAAAGCTTGGTTTGGTGACAGCTACTTTAGCTGAAGCTCCATGATCACACTCGATTCGGTCAGACGAGTGAAAACTAGGAAAAAGACCAAGTCAAGATGGACTGATGCTTAGTCAAAAAGGAAGATTTACTCCTATATACATAAGATGTGCTAGTATCTGTGGTCGACCCCTTACTAGCTCTATATGTAGCTAGTACGTGTGGATACTATGTGCGTGGAAGGCAACCTGAGTTAATCAATATATTAACTCGAAAGGGATTAGATATACCATTAGCAATATGTATGGCAGAATCTGGGGCATATGAGGCAATGAATATATATCTTACAGATATAAAGGGTGTCCTTAGATGCTAATCCAGTATGAGGGATTTCTAGTATCACAAGCACCAAATCTTGAAGACATTTTTGCCCACACGGTCACGACAGATGCCAAGTATGAAATAGGAAAGAGTAACGAACGCACGATGGGAGGCCCATCAAGTGCGAGTGGGAGATGTTGGACTTTGGGTCCAAGTCCGCCCTTGATGGGCCGGACTATTTGATTAGGATAAAAGTTACCTAATCAAATAAGAATAAAATCAGCATTAATTGCAGATTGGGAAATAATTCAGCAATAATTATGGATTTGTTAATTGAGGAACAAATTACAATAATTAGGGAATTAATTGAAAATCAATTAATTGTTGTCTTGAGGGCAAGAAGGAGTGCACACGTTTCCTTATTAATGGCCTCCATAAACCACTATAAATAGTGTGTGCCTCCTAAATTGCAATTCACCCCGCCATTAAGTTTTCTGGCAATTCTCTTCTCTCCTACCATCTTTTTGGTTCTGGTGATCTGCTGTGCAAATCACAATTAGGTTCTATAATCTAATAATTGTGTGGGCACAATTATGGTGCATTGGAGTTTTGACCCAGATCCAAACATGGATTCGCCACGGTACGCCCTTCTCTCTATCCTTATATTTTTTCCTATAACAATAAAATTATTGATTAAAAAATTATATTTAAAAAAATATGTTGGAATTGAGAAGAAGTAGATGGATTTGAGAGATCACATCAAACACGTATAGGCATGCTATTAATTCCAACGTACACACATAACGAATTTATGAATCCCTTCATATTTTCTCATAAGCTTTTATCCAAGATTGCCTTGATTTTTTATTTAATGAATTTGGTCCAAATTTGATTACTTCCATTTGGTGAAAAAATTGATATCTTGCACATATTGATATTACGAACTAGCAAGCCTGCATATTGTTCCTGTGGCTTAAAACGATTTCTGAACTGAGAGTAAATTTGCTTGTGTGTTTGAAAGTTTTTCCCACCTCCGGTTCAGTTGTCACACTTTAGTTAAATTTTCCAAGTGTTTCTTTTTGTATAGATTTAGATTAATTAACATGAATTTTTAATTGGCTAATCTTGTTGAATATCTTACCAAGACTATATACAGATCAAATATATAATGACAATTGATTTAATTTAGTGCAAATATATCTTAAGAAGTGTAACGCCCCAATTTTTGATTAAGGGCTAATGAGGATTATTGAGAAAGTAATTGTGATTTAGAGTGGATTAAAGTTGAATTAATGTATATTGGTGACAATATTATTTAATATGTCATAATTGTTGGAAAATTGAAAGAATGGAATTATTGGCATAAGTTGGTAATTAATGGGGAAATTAATTACTAACTAAGAGAAAATGAGAAGTGTAATTAAAATGGCTAATGGAAGGATTAGAGAGGTTAATTAGTGACTAAGTATGTGAGAACCAATGGAAAAGTGACATGTGTTGAGATGCAAGGATGTGAGAGTGTAGGAGAAAAGTCAAAATGGGATATTTTAAACATTCTTTCTCTCTCCTTCCTCCCTCCTTTTCGCTGAATGAGGCATGGTAAGAGGGAAATAATCATCATTCTTCATCTCTACACTCCATCCTCATCTCTCATCTCTCTCGTTCTCTCTCTTCTCTCCTTGGGTGGTGCCATTGTTGCAGAAAATAGAAGAAGAAAAGCTTGCAAAAAGGTAAGGAAAATGTCTCCAAATGCTCAAACTTCCTTCTCTAATATTGATCCTTGAATGAAGAGCTTCATTTTGATGGTTGTAATGTGTTCATTGGTGTTAGTTTGTGACCTCAAGAGATTGTGAAAGTTGAAGAATCAAGAAATCTCTTTGCCAAAGTGAAAGAGGTGAGTGTTAACTCCCTTTTGATATATTATTGTGGTTGTTGGTGAGCATTGATTTTTCTGGAATTTTCTGCCCTATTTTCGAAAATTAGGGTCTTAGTGAGTTTGGCATGTTGTGATCATGGAAATGGTATGTTGTGATGTCTTTTGGACAAATGGATTGGTTTGAATCATTAAAAGTAAAGTTTGGGAACTTTGTGTTGGTTTTGGTGTATTGGTCAAAACAAGGCATGTGGTTAGATTGTGAATTTGGTCATTTTTAGGTTACCATTGTGTTCCTTGTGGAAAATTGTATGTGAATATGTTTGGTTAATGATTTTGGAGTCATTGGACACTTTGGTAGAAAAGTTGGAAAATGCTGTCAATGTGAACTCTGTCTGGGCAGTTTATTTTTGTGGACGTTTTGAGTGAACAAATTATTTCATAAAATTGTGAAACTTTCCAGTCTTTAATTTTACATCCCAAGCTTCAAAATGGACATATATTTTGTGTCATTTCATTTAGTATTCTGAGAGTTATGCTTTTCCAAAGTTTGCTACAAAAACAGAACTCTATTTTGGAGTAATGTTGGGTTTTGAGTGATTCTGTATTTTTGTGATGATTTGAAGTTATAAGCCATATTTTTCCTTGAACGAGGACTTAAATACCTTTCATTTGGCTTTAGAATCACCTCATTTCGATTTTTCTACAATTAGTTATGGTTTTTCGAAGTTCAGCCAAGAGTCAGGAAATTTCTTGGCCGCGGCTGGCCGCCGCCTAAGCCTTTCTGACCTGATTCTGGCCGCGGCCCATGGGTGGCTGGCCGCGGCCCACGGCCTTCTGACCATATTTTGGCCGCAGCCCAAGGAAGGGCTGGCCGCGGCCAACCCCTGTGTTCCAGCACTTTAAGTTTTTGAAAAGAGATTTTCAACCTATTGTTTCCCAACCTTTTAGGGGTTTTATTAGAGGCATTTTGGGGCTTCTTAAGGGTCATTATTGATAACCAAATCTAAGTATTGAAGAGTTAATTGAGTATTGGAATAGAGAATAATGTTTCATCCTTAATTATGACTTTAGGATTTGATATCTGCCCGGAGCATAGAAGGCCTGTGCCGGCTCAAGGAAGGAAAGACAAAGGTAGTAACACTTTATCCTATATCATGTGTGTTGCATTGCTTGTTTGCATTAGTCATTGAATACAGTGAAAGTGAAGAGGACGTGGCGAAAGCCCAGACTCGATTACAGTGAAAGTAAAGGGGACGTGGCGAAAGCCCGGACTAGATTACAGTGAAAGTGAAGGGGACGTGGCGAAAGCTCGGACTCGATTACAGTTAAAGTGAAGGGGACGTGGTGAAAGCCCGGACTCGATTATAGTTAAAGTGAAGGGAACGTGGCGAAAGCCTGGACTCGAATATTGATAAAGTGATGGGGCGTGGCGTAAGCCCGACCTCGTATATAGTGAAGGGAACGTGGCGAAAGCCCGGTCTCGAATATCGATTGCAGCATTGTGATATATGTTTACTTGCTTTGTATATATGCATCATATAAATAAACTGTTGCTACTGGGATTCTCTAAAATCTCATTCTTTCCAAATAACATTTTTAGACAGGGCAAGTGGATCGAAAATCAAGCAAGTGGCAAAGGACGATTAGGACTGTCGGCGGTAGTCTTAGTTAAATATTTTGGTTTTATATTGAATTGGTTATCATTTTGGATCATTGTAAATATATTGTATAGATCATAGTACTATAGTTTTGTGTAATCCTCGGTATGGATACTGAGATGGGCAATGATGCCTTGTATAAACCTTTGGATTAATGTTATTATCCCGGGTGAACATCGGGAATTGTGCTTACTCTGATATTGTATATGTAACAGACCAAACAGGCCATTTATTTTAATGAATGAAATGAATGGAGATCCACTTGTACAGGTGTTTTAAAAAGGTTTTTAATTGTTCCGGATTTCTCATTCGATTATTAAATGTGATTAAACACTAATCCCAGCCTGATTAACGAAGGGGGTTACAAGAAGGCTTGCACATAATAGCATCCCATGGATTGTGTTGGTTGGATTATATTTTATCAACTTAATTTGTTGTATATTAGTATTAATTAATTCTTAAGATTTTTACGTATTTAATTGGATAGTCAATTTTGTTTTGAGTAATAAGTGGGATTACATTTAAACTAAGTGATCGTTTGGATTAGCGATTGGAATGTTTAAAAACAGCTTTTCAATCATGATTTACGGTATACGACGTAAGTACGTGAGAGGAGTTGTATCTCAATTTACGTGAAAAACAACTTATAAGCAATCTGATCGCTAAAACAAACATGATCTTGTATAATACCCCTACTTATAAGTTATAATCCTCTTACAGTAGATAGTGGTTGATCACCTAACACAAAATTTTCCATTAATTAATTAACTATTTGATTAATTGTTATAGGCCATAATATAGGTTATATAATAATGTCATGGTCACTTTTTGTAAATGCCACTCTCTCTTTTTTTCTTAATAAAAAGACAAAATTGTATTAAAGTAAGTAGAGTTTACAATTTAGCAATAGTTAAAATACTAAAATGAAACCTTGAAAAGTTATAAAATACAGACTTTGGAATGACCCTAATACTAACAACTGTAAAATCAAAAAGAAAAGTTAATATCTCCTGCTAGGTGATGCTGATGTTTGATGAAGATTCCAATTCACCCCGTCTGAACACAGTGAGTAGTTAGAGCCGATAAAGATACACTACGAAAAAAATGGTATTTTGTAGTGGTAGAATTGTAGCGGTTTCAAATAATCGCTACATATTTTAATATTTGTAGTGGTTTTAACCAAAACCGCTACAAATTTGTAGCGGCAAGCTACGCGCCAAGTGGCGCGAATAATTGGCAGCATATTTTGTAGCGGTTAGGTAGAAAAAACCACTACAAATAAGGCATGAATTTCCTGCCAAAACTTGTAGCAGTTCATTCATAGCGGTTAATAAATAAAAACCGCTAGAATATTCCTGCCATATGGCGTGACCGATACGTGCCAACAATGTAGTGGTTTGACCAATAAAACCACTATAGAATTTCAGAGGTCTCTAATTTTGTAGCGGTTCTATATCATAACCGCTACAGAACTTCAAATGTCTCCAAATTTGTAGCGGTTTTGTACCATAACCGCTATAGAACTTCAAGGTTTTTATACTTTGTAGCGGTTACTGTAAAACCGCTACAAATTTTAGCCACCCTAGGTGCTTTGTAGCGGTCAATGTAGAGGTTATTACAATAACCGCTACAAATTTGTGGCCTTTATATACCCCGCGTTCTCCATTCTTACGTTTGCTCATTTTGTTTCCTGAAGTTTGTCTGAGTGTTTTCTTTTAGATTGTGCATTCAAACGTCTGTGAAAGAGTTTTTTGTTGTAGTATTTCTCAGTATTGTACTTGAGGTACGGACATAAGACGTATTTTATTTGTATTTGTATTTTTATTATATTTTTGCATAATAATGTGACTAAATTTTTTTTTTTGAATTTTTACAGTTGATATGGCTTTAAGAGAGAATAGGGGGAAGGTGCTTGAGGTCCCCAGACCAATTTTGTGGGGTGACAGCAGCAGAGCAGGGACAGAGGGAGGGGGCAGCGCTGAGGGAGGGCGACCGCGTGATTGCAGCCCATCCCCCCACAGGAGTCGCCCCTACCATAGGCACCACAGACAATCCCACAAGAGACGACTGCACCAGAGGTGCCTGATTTGGGGGAGGCAGATATCAGCATCGAGGGCTATGAGGCGAAGGACTTTGACATCCCGATTGGGCTCAGGGAGATGGAGCAGTTCCTTGATTAGGATGAGGCTCGAGAGCAGAACAACTCACGAGGATCGTCTTCTCGGTCCACTGGGTTTGAGGTGCTGGTCTAAGGTAAATAATTTTTTATTTAGTAAATTATTTATTTAAATTTGAAATGTTAAATTTGAATTACAATTTATGTAACATGTGATAAATTGTGTAGATGAGCAGGGGAACGAGTCGACGAGGAGGCTGGATGTGGCCGGTCTGAACAGCATGGACTAGACACTACGAGTTATAGTGCCGTGGAATGAGGGCATGAACCAGCCTATTGAAAATAGGGATCACCTGTTCAACTGTTTCCTGAACGAGCTGGGCTCAAATTGGATGCAGTTCCTCATTCACTTCAAGACATGGAGGCACATTCCGAAGGGGCCAAAAGACTTGGCTTGGGAGGAGGTGATGTAGGTAATTAATAGTATTTAATTAATATTTTTTAATTAATTATATTTAATTAATATTTTTTAATAGGATTTTTGAAATTATTGATATTTAAATAATTTTTTTGCAGCTGTGGTTTGTCGTCCAGGCCAACCAGAAGAGGTACACCTGGATGAAGATGGGTGACAGCTGGAGGAACAAGAGGAACTGTCTCTTCCATACCGTGAATAAGGACGGGACGATGCCTCTAGAGCAGTTGATCGAGAGGGTCCCAGACAGCATCCCACTGAATAACTGGGCAAGTTTCGTCCAGTTCAGGAAGAGCCCTAAGGGACAGGTAATGTATTTATTAGATTATTTATCTATAATTTTGTAACTGTTAATTATTAAATTATAATTTAAAATTAATTAATTTTAATTTGAACTTTATCAATTTTAAATGTTTTATATTGTTTTAATACATTTAATATTATTTTTTTTCAGGCACTTTCTCAAAGGAATGCCAAGTGCCGTGGGCAGCAGACGATCCACCACACAGCAGGATCGAAGACCTTTGCTGTCACGTATAGCAAGCTAGTAATTGAATTTTTAAATGGTTATTTCATAATACTAATTGAATTTTGTAATTTTTTTAGGAGAGGAAGGCACAACAGGAGAACCATTAGACGGACTACGGGAAGTTGTACGCGATCACACACAGACACCATGACGGGACTCCAACCTCTCAGCAGGCAGAGGCGTCTATTGTTAGTAATTTCATTATTATAATTTTTATAAAACCAACTTAATAATTACAAATTCTAATAAGTAATTGTTTCATAAAATGGTAGGAGCAGATGCAGCAGTCACAAGCTGAGCTGTGAGAGACCCAGGCCGAGGAGTCACAGGGGTCAGTAGACCCGATGGCTACTTTAAAGGCAGGTCTGGGTCAGGTTGTACAACCTGGACGAGTGCGGGGGATGGGGATAGGCGACAAACCAAGCATGGTCTATGGCAGGAGAATTGCTTCTGAGGCTGACAGCTTTAGAAGGGTCAGATGTTCGAGGGACGAGTCTGTTGAGCAGCTGCGGTTAGATTTGGAGCGGACACAGGCTGCCGTGGCTCAACAATAGTAGCAGCAGGTGCAGCAACATGCTGATTTGATCTACGCTCAGCAGACACAGTAGCATGATATCATGAACAAAATGCTTGAGCGCGGATAGAGTATCCTATTCCCGGACGAGCAGTATCCGTAAGTTCCGCTTGTCCCTCGATTTGTTGTCCAGACTACTCCTCCTTCTCCTCTTGCTAATGATGATGGTGCGGTTAACTCCGCCTAGCAGCCCGATCTCGCAGCACCTGAGGGAGGCCCATTTGAGAGAGCACCAGATGATCAGCCGCCAGCTACTTAGTTTAGGACACCTTTTATTTTTATTCATACTGGTATTTCTCAAGATGATGAGCCGTATATTCTTGCTTCAGAGGCACATCAGGTTTATTATGTCGAGGATGAGAGGCACAGTGATTGGAATATGGTCGTTCATTTAAAGCCACGAGACCTTTACGACATGGGTAAAGGTGATAACATCGAGCTGGTAATTGAATTTTTAAATGGTTATTTCATAATATCACTGACTTGTAAATGGTTATTTCATAATACTAATTGAATTTTGTAATTGTTTTAGGAGAGGAAGGCACAGCAGGAGAACAGGAAGACTAAATCTGGTAGTCTTTTCCTAATTTAATTGATTGGAGAAAGCCGAATCTTGATGGCGGACAATTTGTTTAATCTACATAATTATCGCTAAAGGGCTTTCTCTTTTGCCATGATGCAAGGCTTGTTTCCTTTTCCTCCATAAAGTGTGCAGGAGACAGATTATCTTATGCACCAAGTGCATCAGACCATCTTTATGAAGATTGAGGAAAGTATTTTTAATCCAATTCTTGAATGAAACATACAATTGAGTTTTATTATTGTTCTTAATGCTTTTGATTGATTGGCCACCTTCTGAATGATTTTAATATGCATGTGTATAAATCCTATAATTAAAACCATGACTTGCATATGAAATAGGAATATATTCATATGAGTTGTGTAGTCTTACAGAGTTCCATAAATCTTAATGCATAATTAATTGCTTAAATTTATATAGGAATATATTGGATTAACAATTAATTATAGAATTTCTTGACCTTGGAAGAAGCTAGTAATTAAATTAAGGAAATTCGACTATCAATCATGTGGAATAATTTGGGCTAGAATAGATAGGTGATTCAATCTAGAATTTGCTAAGTGAAATATGGCCCATAGGGTTTTTTCTCATTGTTGTTTCATATCATTTACATTCATATTTACTCATCTTTTATTTCGTACTCTCAATCACCAACAAATTGATTGACTAAATAGAGTTAAAATTACTTATTTTAGTACTTAGTGATCAATCCTCAAGGAAATTATACTTTACTCACTTATATATTACTTATTTACAATACTGTACACTTACACTTTTTAATAGACCAATTACACGCACGACAAAGCGCTTGGAAAGAAATGCAATTTTGGGTACTACTTGATTTTGCCATAAGAATTCATTAATGGGAGACCCATTATGACAAATGAAATTGTGACATATATGCTTCCCACCCTTATTATATTTATGCAAAATAATGACCCAACCCTTGTGATGCAAAATAAACAACTATATATATATATATGAATATCCTTTAGAAAGAAACATACAATATATATATATATATATATCTGAATATCCTTTTCTCAAGCCTTTTGTGAGAGATTAGTACCATGCAAATTGCAAATAGAATTTAGGAATATCAATATTCTTTCAACCATGTAATTTGTATACTAATTAGTATTACCAACAAATTCCTATCCTTAAATAATGATATAATTAAAATTAATTTTAGAGTTTTATGATACTTTTTTATAAAAATGAGACTATACATTATATTAAAATGCTTTTAACTATACGATTCAATTAAATATATCTTATATTATATTGGTTAAACACTAAATATGGACACCTCTCCTAACCTTGATTCAAATATTGGCTCATCAAATTTTGAGAAACTAACACCTTCGACTAGACCTAATTCATGTTAATTATTTTTTTATTTTAATTAATGCCTAATCCTCAACATTTAATGTACCACAAAAAATATTACATTGTTTTCTTGGGCCGATTTAGCGGCTTCTAATAGGAAAAAGCCTACTGTTTTCTATTGCCCCTTTCATTATAATAAGTCCAATACTCGATTTATGGCTCAAAATGAATTATTATGGGCCCAACACTAAGGCCTTTAGCCCATTACCTTTGGCCCATATGATTATTCTTGTGTTGTGCCCCCATTCAGTAAAAATGGACGCTATCTTCACTTTTATGCTACATTTGGTACAAGGGAATTAAGAGGAGGGAAGTGGAAGTGGAAGTGGAATTAGGATATTTACTTGTTTGGTTTCCTTGAAGTCACTTCCATAGAAGCCCCAATTCTATCAAAATGGGCGGAAGTGGGTTCCATCTCAGCCACCTGAGAACTGGGTCATTTTTATAGAACTCATATTTTTCAGACTATTATACCCTTAATAATTTAACATATTTCCAAGTGTATCACTTTCATATACCATCCAATTTTCTCCCACCCCTGAAAAGCCTTCCCCAACGTCCTCATCCTGGTCCCCCAGCGATCTTCGGCATCCTCGTCTCCTCGGCGATATCCAGCATCTTCTACGCAGTGATCACCAGTGTCATCCTTCCCTCGATGATCTCCGACATCCTCATTTGCCCCCACTGCAAGTCTTCTCTATGATCTCTAGTGTCACTCATCTTGTACCCTCTCTGTGTCTTCTCACCCTTCTTCGATAAGGATGGTGCTTGTTCTTTGTTTGCCTTCACACTAAACAGGCTTTTACGACGGTGACAATGAACCCCGTAGTGATGTTTTGAGTCAATAGTGACGACGAACCCTATAGTGATTTGCTGAGTTGAAGGTTATGGCAAACCCTTAAGAAAACGACGCCCAAACTAATGAACCCAGCTACCATTGGTTTCTATTTTGTTCAAAATCATTCAAAAATAGTGAACCCCTCCCATCTGTTGCTTCATAATTCTTTTTCTATTTTAGATTTTGATTTTAACTTCTCCTATTCTGGTGCTTTATTGTTCTTCAAGATTTTTGCTGATGGAGATTGACTTGAGGTGAGACTAAGCTAGGTTCTTTGATCTGGGTTTTGGATTTTATCGATTTGGGTCTTTGTCTCTAGTATTTGGCAGTGTGTTCATCACACAATCTCAACTCCGTCACATTCATCAATTTGTTTTGTTTTTGCTAGTTCTCGCTAATCTTTGCATCTTCAAAAAATTGGGGTTGAAGCCAATGGTTTTGATTGTTTTAATCTTTTATTTGAATGAATTTTTATTGTTGATTTTTTTTATTTTATGATTTGAATTCTGAATGAATTTATCATTCATGGTGGAAGAGTTTAATCCTTGAGGAGGTGGCAGATGAAGATGATGAACAGGGGCTATTTGTTTTTTTAAGGACAGATGAGGGTATTTTGGTACTTTTATATTATAAAGGACACATATAAATTAAAAATGATACTACACTTCCACTGACATTCCAAACACACTTTAAAACTCACTTCCACCCCTACTTCCAGTGCTACCTCCACTTCTATTTCCACTTCTAGTTCCTTAAAAAACCTTTCCATTATACCAAATGAGATATTATTATTTTTCTTGCAAGGCTGAATCCCTTAAACATGCTTAGAACTTAAAGTAGAACCGGTTGGAAAATGCGCCTTCAATATGTCTTAAGAAAACAGAACCATGTGGCTGATGTGTTGGTTAAGCTTGGACTGAGTAATTCAACTCTATTAGATAAGTGCTCGAACAATATTACGGCCTTGATTGAGAAAGATAGCATGGGAATTAATCCCCACATGATTTCGCTATAATGTCATTGGGCTATGCCTTCATCAGTATAAAAAAAACTATAACTGCAAATTCGGTCAGAGCTTGTAGGCCTGTAACTCGTAAAAACTTGGTGTTGGGTTGTGAGACATTGGATCTATTTTGATGCGGATCTTTTTTGCTTGAACCGGTGATGAGCTAGCCCATATCTTTTTTATAATTTCTGAAATTCTAAAATTAAAAACAAACACACTCCCTGCCCTTCCCTCACACATCATCATAAACATTATAGTGGAGAAAAAATAAAGAAGAACAAGGGGCTTATAACACTACTACATAATTGTTTATATTTTATGGTTATTTTTAGCAATATTTTATGGTTTTTAACTTTAAATATCTTACTGCTAGATATATTTCATGGTTTACATCCGTAAAATATTAATATTTAGCATCAAGATATAAAATATAGGGATCTATATTTCACGGTTGTTCAATTAAAACCGTTGTTTATTTGATGTAAATGTCACGGTTCTTTGTCAATGCCCATTGAATATAGTGCAAAATATTTACGGTTGTTGGTCTATAACCATACACTATTTTGAGATACTTCATGGTTGTTTGAAAATCATGATATATGTCTCAATATATTACGGTTATTAGGAATAATCGTGAAATATTAACGACCAATTTTTTTAAAAAATAGGGGTTCATTTTTTATCAGCCCCTATATATATATATATATTACATACAAATACCTGCAAAGAATAAACCAAAATAGAGCAGAGATCCATATTTCCAGCAAATTTTATACACACACAGGGGCAACTAAGAAACTAATCTACCAAATTAAAACAATGTAATCATATCCAAATCTGAAATGGATAAAATAAGAACCTAACATATACATAGACAAAAAATGGCTTCTCTAACTAACTCTGTTCTGTAGCAACTAACCCATTGACGAAAAATAGTCATAGCCAACTCTTCTATGACTTTTTCAATTTGGCCGGTCGAATATTGCTCACAAAAACGGTCTTCAAAGTACTACAGGTAAAAAAACTAAATATGTTAAAATATACATTAGTTTACTTTTAATTTAACTTAAAAACATACATGCATATATATATATATATATTTACATACCCTAGTATTAATTGAGGCGAGATTGTGGGTGACTATGCCCTTCTTGAACTTTATGACATAGTACCCACAATCAAAGCTCTTATCTGGTTGTCACCGACACTAATAAACAACTATGACAAGTACAAGAACACAAATGAAATATATATATATATATATTGGTGAATTATTGATCACGCTTGTTGTTAGCACTCAAATTAATTACTAAATTAAAAACTCTATAATATAGTGGTCAACCTATGTCGTATTCTCTTGTGCAAACTCAATACTTTTTAATTCTTAAATATTTAAATGTGCAAAACTAAAAATAAAACAGGAAATTGACTTTTAATAAAAATGAAAGTATTAAAGAAAATAAATAAAACAAATAATGAAATTTCTTGAGAATAGATCGGTGGCCATCATAGTTCTAACAATATGGAGTTATTAATTCACTAAATCACACACACACAAAATTCTAGACGAACGCCATAAATCTTAGTTATATAATCAATAATTATACCTAGGAACCTAGCACATATGATTACCTCTTAAATAACCATTAAATACCACTTAGCACATGAATTAAATTCTCAATTATAATTTGCTCCTCTAATTAAAATGATCAAATGATATATCCTAATGAATAAGCAAACACTATATTTAAAAAAAATATAATGAACAGTATTCAATTAGTAACATAAAAGAATAACAAGATTAATCATATTAGGAAACTAAAAATATGGAATAAAAACTGCAAATCATAATTGTTCTTAAAATTCACAAAAAGTTTAATCTTAGAGATTATCCAAATGGAAATCAAAGTCTTGAAAATAGAAATTCAATCATAGAACTAGGAAATCATAAAATACGAGAAAAGATTAAATTAAATAACAACTCCCAATTAAAGAATAGATAACTCAAGCCACAAGATCCATCCTCCAAATGAGGACTAATTAACCACACATGGAGATGGAAGAAGAAAGTAGTTGTGGTGTATGGTTACGTTCTTGGAATGAAGCCTTGGGGTCCCTTTTATAGGCATCAATGGCTTGTTTGAAGGAGAAAAAGATAATTAAGATAATATAATTTAAATGATTGCTCATTTATCTTGACGAATCATTATCTTTTCCATGCATTTGAATTTGAGCTTTGGATAAAGGATGATAAGATGGAGTGATATTTTGGAAAAGATATTGACAAGATGATGATTTGGCCCTTGATATTTAGAGAAATAATGGGACTTGCGTTTTTCTTTGAATATATTTGGAGAAAAAAATTGAATAAATTATCAAGGGACAAAAAGATATAATATTTTGAATTTAATCCCTTTTTGAATTATAACTAATTCTATCCTTTAAGATTATGAGAACATGTGGCATCATGATAATTGAGATTTGATAATATCTTTTGGATTTTCTAATGAATTATCTCTAATTAATTTTCATGATAACATGTGGCAACTTATGGTGCAAGGCTTGGTTGGCTTGGTCTTCATCCTCTTTAGGTGGTGCCATATAATAGCTTGTAGGAGAAGAAACCATGCAAAATGACCCTCATACCCTTCATTAATGAGACGACGCCTTCTTATATGACTTGGAGAGGTGGAAGCCTTGTGAAATCACTTTCCAACCCTTCATTAATTGTAATGGGCCATGTTTTTGCTCTTCATAGGTCATGTAAGATATGCATTTGGGCTTAAGTGATAGTTATAAGACCCATTTAAGGAGCATAAGTTAATGCATATGGGTCTTAACCATGTTGTAATTTGGCCCAAAAGCAGTCTTAAAGCCTTGTTTTTCGTGGATCCTTTTGCCTATGTGAATTTCCACCTTCTTTTCCATGGTCGATTGTCTTTTTAACTCTAATTCCATAATTTATTTACAAAGGGCACAACCAAAAATACCTTCATGCAGTGTATAAAAAAACCTTTATGCAAATTAGTTTAATCAAGGGAAATAAAAATATGAAAATTTCACCATTTTAACATTTCATTTGTGCACACCTTCTAATCCTAAATAATAATAATAATTACATTTAAGAACAATAATAATGATAAAATCCCATAAATAGATATAAAAGATGTAATAAAATAGGGATATATTAATTACCTTACTTTCTTCCATGTGTAACAGATCCATAACCGCAGCCAAGTACTAGGGGCAGTTGAGGCCTTTATTTGTAGTGTAATAGTAAACAACTTTGACAAGAAAAAAAGAAATTAATGACTACTAAAAGTTATAAAGGCATAGAGCTGGGAATTGATGGGCTCGGCCCGTTTAGGCCCGAGACCTTCAAGGGCTGGGTTTATGATTTAGAGGCTAAAACAGGAAGCGGACCTAAAAGAGCTGGCCCTTATACAGCCCTATAGGGCATGCCCTTTTAGGCCAGTTTAATATTTTTAAAAAATAAATTAATATATATAATATCATTATATCAAATTATCAATATGAGAGACACCTAAGTACCTAATAAAGTATTAATAACAGGTAAACACTTATTAAATGGTTTGATTTATTTTATTTTCTTTAATGGTTTATTCATTTAAAATTTTAAAAAGAGGCTAATTTGGACTTTAAATGATTATTTTAACTAAAAATTTATAAGTTTTAAAAATAATGTATCTTAATTTAAGGTAAAATAATAAATAAATTGTAAAATTTGAAAAAGATTTTTTTTTTAATTAAAATGAGTTCAAGCCCGTTTAGGTCCGAGCCTGTGAAGGGCCAGCCCTATAGGGCCGCGGGCTTTAAAAATTGGGGGTTTTTTAGGAAGCGGGCCTAAACGGGTTCGTGAAGAGCCGGCCTTGTATGGCCGGCCCGGCCCGTATTCTCGGCTCTATAAAGGAACACATCATAGTAAATGTATAAACAAATAAATTCATCAACTTACTTATTGAAAAGCTGGACTATCTGTGGTCAATTGTTTGCATCCCTATGAAATGAATCAAAATACCAAATCCTTTGCTTGAAGATATTTAGCACAATGAGGAGCCAATGACTCCTAAGTACAATAAACATAATGAAAACAATACTACTTTATAATATTTTATAATTTCCTTAATTTATGTTTTTCCATATTTGATTGATTAAGCAATCATATATGGAAATGATTTAATTATTTCTTACATTAATTAATTACCTTTATTTCCTAATTTTTGCAAAACATGATGCATGCTATAAAAATAATTTATATAATTAATCATATTTCATAATTAATGATTATAATATTATCAATGTAATTAAACTCGAATTAGTCACTGAACCAGTCGGGATACTGGGTCAAAAGTTAGTAGATCAAATCGGAGTCAACCCAAGCCCAGACCAGCGAGGAGTAAAAAATTTAAAAATAATGTAATTTCTCATCACACCATCCAAATTATGAATACTATATATCCAAATTCAAAATGCTTACAAAATACTGAAAATATCAAAATAATCATATAGTTATCAAATGTTTTTACAGTTTTCTTGACAAAGTAACATGATTGTATTATATATACACCACCTAATGACACTTTGCTACCAGTGTGTTTTTCTGCATGGCAATCTGGTTGTATGATGGTTTTGGATATCCAAGTAATGTCCAATGAATGTGAAATTTTTTAGAATATAAGTAGACATATCAAGATTGAATTGATATAGGTCATATAAGTCATTTGGACCTATACACTAAGAATTATGTATTTTTGAAGTTAGTCAAGTAAAACTGGGAAGTTTATATGGCAGTGCCCAATAAATGGCAATTCTGGAATATTGTGCATCGAGTTAGCTAAATAAAATATTTTTCCTTAAAAATAGACTTAACAAGGGTCACATAACCTTTAAAACCATAGCGATTGGACATCTATAAATACAGATATTAATTTTCAAATTTTGATAAAAATTCAATGAACTTTTAAGCAAATTGTGAAATTAAGAAGGCAATGGTAAAAATGTATGGGTAGAATAGCCATTTGGCTAAATTAAATCCACAGTCCATATTTTTTTCCTTTTTCTCATGTGTGGTATAACGCCCCAAATTTTATTCACCAAATATATTACAATTATTTGAGAAATTCAATAAAATGGTGATTATTCATGAATTTGAAATTTTTAAATTTTGTAAATTTTCATTTTCATGAAAAATTGGGCAAAATAATTATGGAATAAATTTGGGTAATTTAAAAAGCCCAATATTGAGACACAGAAATAGAGGAAAAATAGAAGATAATATTTGGTCTAATAATAAATAGAAGTTGGCTAAATAAAAAGAAGAAAAGAATGAAATTAAAAAGGTAATGGCAAAATTGTAATTTTTCCAATTTAGTACAAAATAAATTATTTTTCAATTAATCGAAGTTAATTTCAATTAATTAAGAAAAATAAAGAGGAAACATATATTTGGCCAACTTCAATTAATTAAGCAAGAAATAACATGACATAAGCATAATGTATTAAAAACAAATTTCCTCATCTTCTTCAGCCATTTTTGTCACCCTTATACAACCAAGAGAGAGAGAGAGAAGGAGAAGAAAAACTCATAAGGTAGGATGATTTCTTCGGTGAATTTGATCGTAATGTGTATAATTCTTCTCCTAAGCTTCTTCTCTATGCTATTGAAGGTATTTGAAGCATAAATTTCAGTGGTTTTGAGGTTAAGGTTTTAGCCACCTAAAGGAAAAGCAAGAAAGAGCTTAAGGTAACTTCCATAACTTCAAATGCTGATTGTTCTGGCTAGTGTGAGTAATTTAATTGGTGAAACTTTACAGATTTAGCACTTTTTGTAAATTTGGGAAAAGTTGTATTCAAAATGTTATGCTACCCAAATTGAGTCTAAATGGTGGTTTTAACATAATTAAACAGTTAAAAAGGTGGTTAGGAGTAGAAAGGATCAAGTATGTGGATTCAGAATTGGAAAACCCCAACTTTCCTCGGAGAACCCTAGGGTTTCGACCAAGTTTGCACCAAGCGGTTAGGGCTAGATTTTTAATATTCTGATAATTCCATTGAGTTCTAAATGAAAAATTAGGTGGTGTTACAGTTGATCACTCTTCAGAAAAGCCCAAAAAATTTAATTACCAAAACAAGAAGGAGCTTAAGGTAACTTCCAAAACTTTAAATATTGATTGTTCTGGCTATTGTGAGTAACTTAATCGGTGAAACTCTGCTGATTTAGCTTTGTTTTTAAATTTGGGAAAAGTTGTATTCTAAATGTTATGCTACCTAAATTGAGTCTAAATGGAGGTTTTAAGATAATCAAATAGTTAATAAGGTGGTTAGAAGTAAAAGGAGCAAGTATGCGGAGTCAGAATTGGAAAACCTCAATTTTTCTCGGAGAACCCTAGGGTTTCAGCTAGGTCTGTACCAAGTGGTTAGGGCTGGATTTTTAATATTGTGATGATTCTATTGAGTTCAAAATGGAAAATTAGGTAGGGTTATAGTTGATCATTTTTCAAAAAAGCACGAAAAAACATAATTATCAAAACGCCCCTTAAACCTTGAAATAGGGGCTGCCAAGGACATTCCAGTCATTTGGTAGGGAATTTGGTAATTCTAAGTCTAAAAATGGTTTCCTTGGGCAGAAATATGTTAGAATAGCCTAAGAGAAAATTTCAGGAAAAGTACGGTCGGACTGGGTATGGTGGGGCCGGGTCGAGTCCTGGGGGCATTTTGGTAAATTTTTACAATAGACTTATATAAAAACTATGGAGGTGCCTAAAATGGTACATGAATGGGTTTTCACCAAATTCTTGTACATTGGACATTTTAGGACCGGGTTTGGAACCTATGTTTGGTACACTTTACGAGGCATACTTTTTCAGTTAGAAAAAAGTTTAAGGTAGTAAATCTTTGTTTCATACATTATGCCAATATATGCTTTATTTATGCCATTTACTATAATATATGTTGAATAGTGCCTAAGGGTACACTGAGTATAATGCCTACGGGTACGCTAAGCATGATTGGACAAAATACCTATAGGTACACTCACTGGTATGCCCAATTGGTGGCCTCGAGCCCAGTTGTGGTACAAAATGAGTAGGGGTAGCAACAATAGTTGGCCTTGAATGTTTCCAACTGAATTGAACTGTACTGAATTATACTGTGGGACAGTACAATATTGCTGTATGTGGTATGTAGCATGTTTACTATTTCAATTTCTATGATAGATTTTCTGTTGCTACTGAGATTCGTTTGAATCTCACCCTTTTTCAAAACAATAAAATTCTAACAGAAGCTAATGGCTTTAAGGGCAAGGTAGTATATGCGGGTAATTTAGAATGCGGATTTCAAGGAGGAAAGCTAGTGGTTATATGTAGTCTTTATTTTTGAGTATTTTGGACAATTGTACATATTTTATGGAATACTGTGGGGAGACTCCTATACATAAACATGAACTTACCATCAAAATATGAATAGCATATGAGAGTTATACTGAATACATAGAACTCCAAGTAACTCCATGCTAATCTCAGCAAAGGTGAGTTCTAGCTTTAGAAGTTAGATTTTTGGGTCATATGGTCTCACAACAAGGAGCCTCAGGGGGAGGGGGAATCCTTGAAAAAGGGAAACTGTGCTAAACTAAAAAAGGCTGGAAGCTATTTCTGAAATACTCAGTTTCCTAGGTCTTATTGAATATTACTGAAGAGTCATACTGAATTTCTCCATAATAACTAAGAAAGAAAACTCAACATCATCTGTGGGGCTAAATTGAAAGAGACGCTTCACTAAAACTGAGACTGAAATTCACAGTGGCACCGATATTGATAGTCCCAAATCTACTATGGACCTTTGCTGTCTATACTAATGCCAGTAGGCATGGACTAGGAAGTGTTTTAATGCAGTATGGCCATGTATTGGCTTATGCAACTAGATAATGAAAGCCTCACTGAAAATTGATTATTATCCTACACATGATCTTGAGTTAGCAGTAAGTGTACTGGTACTGAAAATCTGGAGACGTATCATTACGATACAACTGTAGTGCTATATTGCAACCACCAGGATTTGAACTATTGGTATAATCACAAAGAACTGAATACGAGAAAGCGTTGCTTGGAATTTATGGCCGAATAAGTATAGAAAATTTCAGGGACAAAATTTATTTAAGTAGGGGAGAACTATAACATCTCAAATCTTATTTACTAAATATATTATAATTATTTGAGAAATTCAATAAAATGGTGAAAATTAATGAATTTGGAATTTTTAAATTTTGTAAATTTTCATTTTCATGAGAATTGGGCAAAATAATTATGGAATAAATTTGTGTAATTCAAAAAGCCCAATATTGAGAACCAAAAATAGAGGAAAAATAGGGGATAATATTTGGTCCAATAATAAATGGAAGTTGGCCAAATAAAAAGAACAAAAAGAATGAAATTAAAAATGCAATTGCAAAATCATAATTTTACCAGAAATGGTGGTTTTAACATAATTAAATTGTTAAGAAGGTGGTTAGGAGTATAAAGGAGCAAGTATGCGAAGTCAAAAGTAGAAAACCCCAATTTTCCCTGGAGAACCCTAGGGTTTCGGCCAGGTCTGTACCAAGTGGTGATTTTTAATATTTGATGATTCCATTGAGTTCAAAATAGAAAATTAGGTGGGTTACAGTTGATCATTATTTCTGAAAAGCCCAAAAACATAATTACCAAAACACCACTGAAACCCTGAAATAGGGGCTGCTAAGGGCATTTCGGTCATTTGGCAGTGAATTTGATAATTTTGCATCCGCAAATGGAGTCCTTAGGCAGCAATATGTCAGAATAGCCTAGGTAAAAATTTCAGAAAAAGTACAGTCGATCGGGTATGGCAGGGTCGGGCTGGGTCCTAGGGGCATTTTGGCAAATTTTTACAATAGGCTTATATAAACACCATGGAGGTGCCTAAAATGATACATGAATGGGTTTTTACATGATTCTTGTACATTTGACATTTTAGGACCGAGTTAGGAGCCTGAGTTTGGACCGCTTTACGAGGTACACTTTTCAGTTCGAAAAAAAGTTTAAGGTAGCAAACCTTTCTTTCATACATTATGCCAATATATATATGCTTTATTTATGCCATTTACCATAATATGTATGTTGCATAGTGCCTACTGGTACACTGCAATATTACCTACGGGTACACTAAGCATGATTGAACATAGTACTATAGGTACACAGGTATGCCCAGTTGGTGGCCTCGAGCCTTGTTGTGGTATAAAATGAGTAGGGGTGGCAACAATAGTTTTCCTTGAAACTGAATTGAAGTGCACTGAATTATATTGTAGGATAACACAATATTGTTGTATGTGTTATGTTTACTAATTCATTTTCTATAATAGATTTTCTATTATTAGTAAGTTCGTTTGAATTTTACCCTTTTTCAAAACAATAAAATTCTAGCAGGAGCTAGTGGCTCCAAGGGCAAGGTAACAGATATGGGCAATTGAGAGTGCGGTTTCCAAGGAGGAAAGCTAGTGGTTATATATAGTCTTTATTTTTGAGTTTTTTGGACAATTGTACATATTTTATGGAACACTATAGGGAGACTCATGTACGTAAACATGTATTTACTATCAAAATATGAATAGCATATGAGAGTTATACTGAATATATAGAACTCAATGTAACTCCATGCCAATCTCAGCAAAGGTGAGTTCTAGCTTCCAGAAGTTAGATTTTTGTGCCATATAGTCTCACAACAAGGAGTCTCGTAGAGAAGGGGTAATCCTTGCAAAGGGGAAAATTTGCTAAACTAAAATAGGCCGGAAGCTATTTCTGAAATACACAGTTTCCTAGGTCTTACTGAATATTACTAAAGAGTCATATTGAATTTCTCCAGAATAATAAAGAAAGAAAAATCAATATCATCTGTGGGGCCAAATTGGGAGAGATGCTTCACTGAAACTGAGACTGAAATTCACAGTGGCACCGATATTCATAATCCCAAATCTACTATGTGTTAGAGCAAGCGTTTCACCCAAGAGGGGGGTGAATTAGGTGATACTAAAATTTCGTTACAAACATAAAAACTTGACGGTGAATATAATGCAGTAAAGAGTAAGGAGAAATATCACCAAAGTGTACAATGGGAGTTATACTGGTTCGGCCACAACCACTTTGACCTACATCCAGGCCTCAGAGTATCTCTGAGAGTTTCACTATAATTTCCAAGATTTAGTGGGTTCTTGGCACCTCGGTACAAGCAAGTTCCTTCGCCTGGACATTCGCTCCCCCTTACAAATTGTAATCCAATCCCAACTCAAGGTTCCATAACCTTAAGTTACCTCAATAAAAAATATTGAGTTTGAATGAAATATCTCTCTTACAGAGTGAATAAGAATAACTGAAGTACAGAATTACAGGTATGTAAAAACAGAGTATCGAACGTGAACTTGATAATGCGTTCGTGTGTATGTTCTTGTTGTCATCTCTGTTTGGATGTTCCCATATATAAAGATGTGTTGATAATGACCATTGGAACATTTTCTTCTCGCCCGTTAGAGTGTGCGCAGCCACTGTTGACTTTTCCAGTTTTTGAAAAATATCCATTTGCGGTAGGTGGTGGTAGGTAGCATTTGAACGTTACATTTGACTTTCCTTATTTGGTAAGATCTCTTCATTATTTATCTGCAAATATGCTAAGAATACTAATACAATGAAGGGTTAATCACATAAGAAACAAATTAATGAACGTTGGAATGATTTCTGAATTTCTGGACTTTGATACTCGAGTAGTCCCTCAAGTATTCATTAAGTTTACTCGAGTGGTTACTCGAGTATCTTTGTGAAAGTATTGATAGAGAGCAAGTTAATAAATGAACATTACATTACTCGGGTAGTGCATGGAGTAAACAAATTTACAAACCTTGGAAATACCTGTTTACTTGAGTACTTACTCGAATATACTATAATTTTCTTCATAGGTTACTCGATGCTTTACTCCAGTAATCTTGGCAGGATTTCAGACCGAGTGCACTTCAAGTTTTGCTTACCTGTTTACTCGAGTACTACCTCGAGTAAACATCAATTTTCTGTATAGCTTACTCGGGTGGATACTTCAAGTGTATTGTTAATAAGTCTGCAGATTACTTGATTACTGACTCGAGTAATCTCGTTCAAGTCTTTGACATAGAATAATTTAATACCTGCATACTTGAGTGGTGCCTCGAGTGAAGTGTGATAATAACATTTCAGATTAATCGAGTATTACCTTCAAGTTTTGTTTACCACAGTGATTTACTTGAGTTGCTCCTAGAGTAACGTTGACAGGATTGGAATGCTAAGAGCAACATATTTCTTGAAGCAGGGGACTCGAGTAATGTTGGCAGGCCGAGAGCAACTGGAAGTATTTTCCCTGATTACTCAAGTACTTACTCGAGTAACGTTGGCAGGCTGAGAGCTACTGCAAGTGATTTTCCTGATTACTCGAGTAACGTTGGCAGGCCGAGAGCAACTACAAGTGATTTCCCTGGTTACTCCAGTACTTACTCGAGTAACGTTGGCAGGTTACTTGAAGGTTGACTCTGGTTACTTCAAGTTTCTGTCTCATTACTCGAGTTCTTACTCGAGTAACCCTTTAGAAATTTTGCCAATGATGAAGTTTCTCAGCTTTCTCTCTTAGCCTTTCTTCATTACTCCAGTGCTTACTTCATGTGATGATTTGCTCTGTCATTACTTTGTTTAAACTTATTTGTTTATCAAATCTTTTTCACATCCATTCTTTGTTATCATCAAAACATGTGAGATCTAACATTCTCCCCCTTTTGATGATGACAAAACTTGGTGATTTTGAATAAAGTTTTTGAAATTGGGTTCTTAAATTAACACTTCTTGAAATCAATTGTAACTTTGAAATCCTTTTTGAAATAACTTGTTAAGTGTTAATTCAAAGTGTTTTGGAAAGTTTTGAAAAACAACATATTCACCTTGCATACATAATAAACTCATTAGTCCCATAATGTAATATAACTTAAAACTTAAATGGACTTGAATTGAAATTAAAACTTAAAGGAACTTGTATTGAATTAACATTGCATTACAAGTATGAAAAGCTCCTTAAATCCCATGTACACCCATATACCCAAAATAAAAGAAGCTCAGTCAACCACAAAATCACTCAAGCTCTTCTCCCCCTTTTTGTCTTCATCAATCAAGTAGAGAACTAGAAGGCTTGATTGCAGATATAGGCTTGACAGGAAGGACCAAGGAACTATCTGAACTAGAAGAATCAAAAGAAGAACTGGAAGATTCTGGTTTAGGAAGTTTAAGTGGAGGGATATGAATGTTATCTCTTGGAGGAACTGGAGGTGACTAATAGACAACAATAGAGGTGGTCTCAACCTCTTCTGTGGCACCTGCAGAATGATGACCAGAGGATGAGGGAGAGATCTCCTCTGTATAAGTAGGGGAAGGAATAGGTGTAGGTGTGGGCTCAGGCTAAACTCTGGGTGGTGAATCCTTAATGGTGATGTGGATAGTCTCATTGGTTTCAGGATCATCCACAGAGCACAGAATATCTCTAGGAAGAATAATGGATATTTAAAGTGCAGAGGGTCTAGGTTCAAAGGGGCTAAACTCTGGAAGTTTGGGAAAGGAGATCTTAGCGACAGTTGGCTCAACCTCAATATGATGATGCTCTGAAGGGATGTCCTCTAAGGTTAGAATGCCTCAAGAACAGATGATGGACCAGCAGAAGGTCCAGGACCCATAGAGTCCAATCTAGCCAGAATCAACCTTAGAGTCTTACCTTGGGCACGCTGATCTGCTAATATCTCATCGTGCCTTTTGTCCAACCTCTCAACCAATTTAGCCATCTTGTCATTCATGTGAGTGATCAACTCGGTATTGGTATTTGCAATGTCGATATGAAATCCCTTTAGCATATTCTCCATGAAATGTTGAAGTGTGGCATTAAGGAATGAGGGTGAAGAAGTAGTGGCAGCTGGAGCAGAGGACTAAGTATCATCCATTTTTCTTGTCTCAGTCTCTGTCTTCTTCTTCTTGGGACCTGACTCCAAAGGACCCTTGAGAGGAATCTCAACATTAAGCTTCCCAATCTGGTTTATTCTAATTGGAGTGATCCTCTCAATAGGCTCCTTATTCTCTAAATACCATATCTTGTTTTTCTTCAGAATAAGAGAAATGATCTGAGGATATAGCATAGGAGTAGTTTCTTTTCCTTCTATTTTGTACCTCTTCATCTCAGAGAATATGTACTCTCCCAAGTCCTTTTATTCCTTCAGGAGTAGAGAAGCAAACCACCTAAAGTCCCGGTCAGAGAAATGGGTGTAGTTATTGGCTTTGTTCACAAGGGATATAGAGTAAATATACCAAAGAACCCTGTGATAGTCAGACATGTTACTCGGTTTAAAGTTAAGAGGACCCACTAGCTAACCAAGTCTAAGGACAGTGAAAATATGGTTAGGTTCAAGCTTGGAATAGATGTCATCAGGGGGTTTTCTATTCCTAACCAAATATTGATCCTAGAGGGTGAGATAAGGATTTTCTGACCTCTAACGGTTGTGGTCATTTCTTCCTCTACAGAAGTCCTATTAGGTTCATTTAGGATTTCTAGGTTGCAGTAAAAATGAGTGACTATTTTAGTGCAAAAGGGAAGTTTAATTGACAGCCAAGGCATAAAAGGTTCAAGGAAGGGACTTAGGTCATACTTCAATACCTCCTAAAGAATCTTGAGATCCATACTATGAGTTTTACAGACTTTCCTTCTTGAGAACTGTGTGAGGTACTTTTGAGATTCCTCCAATTTGTTGACATTGAATCCTTTTGGAGGTTTAGTGATTTATTCTTTTGGAAATTCTGGCTTTTTGGAGGATTGGCCCTTCTTTAGTTGTTCAAGAATCCCAGCCATAGCTTTAGCAACATTTACATCATACTTCGGCTTTTTGGAGGGTTTCGGAGTAATAGAGGGGGTGGAAGAATCAGAAGGTAAAGGAGAAGGAGACTTAGTGCTTTTACCTCTCCCAGTTGAGGTGCGTTTCTTTGATTGAGCCCTTGTGACCACTGGCTCTTTGATCACAACACCTCTCTCCTTTGGTTTAGGTTGAGGTTTCGGTTGAACCTTGGCCTTTGATATAGGCGTGAGCTTTCGTCTCTTTCTAGGACGAGAAGAAAGAGGGTCAAAGAGTTGTGGAGAACCAGAAGAGTTTGTAGGAGTAAGATTTTTGGTTCTAACCATCTTGATTTAGAGAAAGTAGAAATCTCAGAAAATCAGAGTGAGAAGTTGCGAGTTAGGGCAGAAAGATTCTGAGCAAAATAGGATGTTTTTGGAGCTAAAAGTTGATGGGTTTTGATGGAAATCAAGAAAGGAAGAGATTGTGAAAACTTTTTGTGATAGGACTAGGTGATTCACTCGAGGAGATTTTGTGGAAATGACCGAGTTTATGACTGATAAAGACCTAGAACCCGACATTACTCGAGGCCCTACTCAAGTAATTATCAAGTTTACTGGGGTCCTTACTCGAGTGATCATATAGAAAATTCTAAAATAATTCATTTAAATTGCGTACATGATATGAATAATATTGTATTTATCCATGTGTGTTCCCTCAATCATTGAATAGCCGTTTTAGAAGAGACTTGAGTTGATTCTCATCGAGTTTGTGATCTAGACCTGCAGTCACTCAAGGCCTTACTCGAGTAAACTTCAAGTTTCTCGAGTAACCTGTCTTTTCTTCTCTTGACTGTTCATTTCCTACTAAATGAGCCGTTTGATTTAAAATCCATGTGACTTGAGACTTTACTGGCAGTTTTTGAGGTCCATTACTCGAGTACTCACTCGAGTAATGTGCTCTTTTACTTCAAGTTGTCCCTCGGGTAATGCTGCATTGTCAAACATTACTTGAAGTTGGCACTCCAGTAATGGTGTCCTCTGATAACCTCTATTTTTATTTCTTAAAACAGAGTTTTAATCTTCCTGCAAAACAAGTTTCTACATACTCTGATGCTTAAGTTAGTAATCATCAAAACATTATCAAATAACATTATCTAACATGATGAGAAACCGAAATAACTTACAATTCATTGGGATTTACCATTCCCAATTCTCTTCTAATGTATAGAAATTGATCTTTTGCAAGAGGTTTGGTGAAGATATCTGCTAGTTGAAGATGAGTAGGAATGAATATCACTTTTACATCTTTCTTTTGGACATGATCTCTGATGAAGTGGTGTCTGACATCGATATGCTTGGTTCTAGAATGTTGAACTGGATTCTTTGCCAAGCTTATCGTACTAGTATTGTCACAATAGATTGGTATTTCTTTGAGATAAATACCAAGATCTTGTAGTTGTTGTTTTAGCCAAATCACTTGTGCACAACAACTTGAGACTGCAACATATTCGGCTTCCGTTGATGAAAGAGACACTGTATTTTGTTTCTTGCTGAACCATGATTCAAGAGATCCTCCAAGAAATTGACCTTGTCCGCTGGTGCTCTTTCTGTCTATCTTGTATCCTCCAAGATCAGAATCTGAATATGCAACAAGATATTCACTTCTTCCTTTGGGATACCACAGACCCAAATATGGTGTGTCAGGAAGGTATCTAAAGATTCGTTTGACAGTTTCGGCATGTGATTCCTTTGGTGCAGACTGATATCTTGCACATATGCCAACACTGAATTGAATGTCTGGTCTGCTTGCTGTGAGATAGAATAATGATCCAATCATTCCTCTGTATTTTGTGATGTTATAGTCTTTCCCTTTGACATCAGCATCAAGCAACGTAGTTGAGCTCATAGGTGTGTCTGTTCCATTTGCTTCATCCATTCCATACTTCTTCAATAGATCTTTCAAGTACTTTGTTTGAGATATGAAGATTCCATTCTTTCTTTGTTTGATTTGCAAACCGAGAAAGAAATTCAATTCTCCCATCATTGACATCTCAAACTCTCCCTGCATTATCTCAGAAAATTCCTTACACATAGATTCATTAGTAGCACCGAAAATAATGTCATTAACATATATTTGAACAATTAAAATATCATTATGTTTTCATTTTATAAAAAGTGTTGTATCAACTTTTCCTCATATAAAACCTTGATCAATAAGAAATTTACTGAGCCTTACATACCATGCTCTAGGAGCTTGTTTTAAACCATATAAAGCCTTTTTGAGTTTAAAAACATGGTCAGGTTAGGTTACATCTTCAAAACCTGGAGGTTGCTCTACATATACTTCTTCCATAATGTAGCCATTTAGAAATGCACTCTTTACATCCATTTGATAGAGTTTGAATCCTTTGATGCATGCAAAGGCTAAGAGTACACGTATAGCTTCCAATCTAGCCACTGGAGCATACATTTCCTCATAATCAATCCCTTCTTCCTGATTATAGCCTTTGGCCACCAATCTTGCCTTATTTCTAACAATAATTGTGGATTCATCGAGTTTGTTTTTGAATACCCATTTAGTGTCAATGATCAGATGATCTTTGGGTCGGGGTACCAAATCCCAAACTTGATTTCTTTCAAATTGATTTAGTTCTTCTTGCATTGCTATAACCCAATCATTGTCTGATAGGGCTTTATCAATATTTGAGGGTTCAATCTCAGAAATGAATGCAGAAAAACTTACTTCATTGAAAATTCTATTTCTAGTTTTGATCCCTTCATTCACATCTTTTATGACTTGATCTAAGGGATGACTTTTATTGTATTTTCAGGCTCTAGGTTGTCCTAGTGACTACTCTTCTTCCTTGGTTTCATCAACTTCTGGAATAAGAGATTTAGAAATAGATTGACCATTTTCTTGATTTAAAACAACTTCCTGCTCTTCATCAATGGTTTTGTCAGAGGACTCAAATTCATCAAATACAATATGAATTGATTCTTCAACAACACATGTTTTATTGAAAACTCTATATGCTTTACTTCGGTTAGAATATCCTAGGAAAATTCCTTCATCAGTTTTAGAATCAAATTTTCCTAAGTTATCTTTACCATTATTTTGAATGAAACACTTACAACTGAAGATGTGTAGATGAGCAATGTTTGGCTTCCTTCCTTTGTTCAACTCGTATGGTGTCTTTCCGAGTTTTGTTTTAATATAGGCTCTATTTGAAATATAGCATGATGTGCTCATAGCATCAGCCCAGAAAACTTGAGACACGTTCTTTTCATTTAACATTGCTCTAGCCATTTCAGTGAGCACTCTATTCTTATGCTCCACAACTCCATTTTGTTGAGGTGTCCTTGGAGCAGAGAAATTGTAATCAATGCCATTAGTATCACAATATTCTTTAAATGCTTGATTTTCAAATTCTCCACCATGATCTGTCCTAATACCTGCAATGGACATACCTTTTTCATTTTGCCCTTTCTTGGCAAAAACAATAAATTCTTCAAAGGTTTCATCCTTTGATGATAGAAAAATAACCCATGTAAATTTGGAGAAGTCATCAATAATGACCAATGAATATAAGTTGCCACAAGACTCTTTACTCTTGCTGGGCCAACTAAATCCATATGCAATAATTGTAGTGGTCTATTTGTTGAAATCTCATTTTTCAATTTAAAAGATGATTTAGTTTGTTTACCCTTCTGACATGCATCACAAATCAAATCATTTTTGAAATTTACTTTGGGTAATCCAAGAACTAAATCCTTTTTGAGTAGTTTGCCTACTTGATGCATGTTGACATGAGCCAATCTCTTATGCCATAGCTAACTTTCATCGGCATTACTCAGAAAACAGTTTTCAGATTCATCTCTAGTAATATCTAGAGTATAACAGTTACCTTTCCTTTTTGCTCTGAGCTTAGCCTTGATATTCTTCTTATCAAGTAGTAAGTCTTTCTTGTTGATAATTAGACATTCCTTTAAGTCAAATATTACCCAGTTGTTTTTGTCTGCACTTTAACTCACACTCAACAAGTTATGGCACAATCCTTCGATATAGTATACATCTTTGACTGTATGCCTTTTTCATTTTTGATTTCACCAATTCTTGCTATCCTTCCAGTTTGATTTCCTCCAAATTTTACCTTCCCACCTTCTTTAGGTTGAAATCTGGTAAAACTTTTGAAATCACCGGTCATATGTCTAGAGCATCCACTGTCTATGTACGACTTGTTGTTTTTGGATGCTTTGAGACATATCTGTAATTAAATACAATTAAGTCTTAGGTACCCACTTCTTTTTGGGTCCTTTTGGGTTAGTACAAAAAATTTTCAAAACATATGATCCTTTAGGTACCCATTTATAGGTTCCTATCGTTCCTTTCTTCTTATGAATTCATAAAGAGGTATAATGACCTTTTCTATTACAGTAATTACAAAATGCAAAAGGATTTGATGTATGCACAGAATGCTGGAAATAATTCAAATATGACTTACCTCCTGCTTTCTTTCTACCTTTCCTTCTATCTGATTTTGGATCATATCCAATACCATATCGGTCATTTACAAATCGTTGATTTTTAAAATTACATTTAGCATCTCACTTCCTTTAGTAAATTTTTCAAGATTTTTTGTGAGATCAGTGTTTTTCTTTTTTAAAGAAGAACAATTTTCACAATCCTTTTCTGAACTTTCTTTAAGTTCAATTTCAAGAACTTTGTTTTTCTTTTTGAAAACAACTAATTCTTTAACTACTTTGATGAATTCAGAGTATAAAGCATTATATTCAGAAAGTAATTCATTATAGGTAGGATCAGAATCATTTACCTCTTCTTTTATTTCTTCTTGAGCAACGAGACATATATTGGCTACTTCTTCTTCATCACTTTCTTTGTCAGAAGAACTATCACCCCATATAACAGATACGAAGGCCTTATTTTTGTTGAAGAATTTTCCTTTTCTCTTTTCTTTGCTCTTTTGGTTTAGCTCTGGACATTTTGATTTGATATGTCCTGGTTTTCCACATTCATAGCAGATAATATGATCTTTGCCGCTAGTTCCTCCTTTTTGATAGTGTTTGAATCCTTGACCTTTCTTATAAAACTTTCTGAATCGTTTTATGATTAGGCCCATTTCATCATCGTCAAACTCCTTGAAAGAGGCAAGCTTCTCCTAAGAGGGGAGTGAATTGGGTGACGTGATAAATTTTTGCTTGATGTGGTGATATGAAAATAGTGTAGACAGAGTAGAGTTGAGAAGATTGGAACACAAAGAGTTATACTGGTTTGACCTAACAACCAGGCCTACGTCCAGTCCTCTGAGATCAAGATCTACTCAGATTTTCACTATTCTTCCAAGACTCAATAGGCTCTCAGAATGTCACAAAACAACAATTGTCCTCGAATGGACTACGAGCAGAAATATTCTCTTACTAAGAAATTTCTCTCCCCTTATGATAAGTCTTATGTGCAGAAAAACAACCTATGACCTTCCCACTTGCTTACGTATACAAATCTTATGAGCAGCAACGTTCTCTCCTGCTTACACCACTGTAAGTCTTACGAGCAGCAACGTTCTCTACTACTTGTATCTTATAAGTCTTATGAGTGGAAGGTTTAACAAGGAATTCTCTCAACTGCTTCTCTCATAAGGATATCTACCCTCTCAAGGTCTCAATACCTTGAGATCAAATGAAAATAGAATTTGAATTATGTAAAGACTCTCTTACAGAGCAAGTAGAGGAACACTGAAGATCAATATGAATACAGAGAAAATATGAATAACAGAGACTCATATATATGCTTGTGAATTCTTGTGCTTCGTTGTTGTTGATGATCTCTAGATCTCTATATATATAGTTGTTCAGTTTTTGCCCATTTGAGTAATGATCATTGAGGAGCGGGGCTTGTTACTGTGGAATGACACGTGCATGTTTGAATACTTTGAATGCGGTAGGTACGTACTTGTAATGATGTTGTCTGCCGTTGTTCGACTTTCTTCGTGTCTATTTATTTCAAACATTCATCCTCCTGTATCACCTTATAATACATTCAACATGATGTTAAATAATGATAATAAGTGATGATAAGATAAATAAATAACATTAAACCATATTCAAATTGAACGTTGTGAGACTTGGTGTATTTAGTCTTCTGGAAGAGTATCACTCGAGCATGGATGGGCTCACTCGAGTGATCTTGCTATTTTTCTCCTTGTTCTTCAATTTTGTACTTGCACTCGTATAGGATTTCAAAGAGATAAAATTCTCACTCGTAAGTGATGTGGGGCCTCACTCAAGCACAACTCCTTCTGCTCGAGTGGCCTTGCATTTTACACTGAAAGACTGTTCTCTGGACAACACTCGCATACCATTTTAGCAAGAGTGAGATTTTGCACTCGCAGGTGATGTGGGCCCTCACTCGAGCACACATACTCCTGCTCGAGTGAGAAGAATATTCTCAAGTAATATACCCTTATTATCATCACTTGCATCATAATTTGAGAGAGTTAATTTCTCACTCGTGAGTGCTGATGTGTCACTCTGGCATATGAAACCTTACTTGCTACTCTGACTTTCATGACTCTCGGCCAAGCACTTGTAGTCCCTCACTCGCTAGTGCTCGAGTACAAAGCAACTTCATGCTCGAGTATTGATTTCTCTGCTCGAGTGCACCAAGAAAGAATGACAGGACTTGCTCTCGGCCAAGCACTCACAGTCTTTTACTCACATGTGATCGAGTGAGAAAGACTCTTCTGCTCGAGTGCTATCTCTAGTTCTCGAGTAAATTAGTAAAAATGACAGTAGCATGCTCTCAGGCAAACACTTTCTGGCTATCACTCACACCTGCTCTAGCATATAAGAGCTCCATGCTCGAGTGCTAGACTCATGCTCGAGTACACCAGTTAATTTTGACAGCAGGCACCACATAACTTTACTATATGCATTTGGTAACTTTGTAAACATTCCTTAAACTAATAAAACTATGATTTGCACACAATTGTCTTTTGTTATCATCAAAACTTGGGATCTAACAGTCCTTATCCTCATCTTGATTTTCTTCTTTTCCTTTTAGTGCTAGACCTCTCTTCTTCTTGTCACCGATGTCATCTAGTTCCCGTTTGAAATTTAGTTTACTTTCATATTCAAAAAGACTTCCAAATAGAGAAGCAACTGATCTCATTGATTCTCCTTTTGCTTCTTCTATCGCGGTGACTTTGGCCTCCCACTCTTTAGAAAGAATATTCAAAATCTTTCGTACTTGGGTATGTTGATCATAGACTTTCCCAAGTGCTGCAAGTTGATTAAAAGGATGAGTATATCTAAGTTTGAATTCAGATATTGACTCACCTGATTTCATTCGAAGTAGATCAAATTCAATGACCAAGGTGTTGATTCGATTCTCCTTTATTTCTGAAGTTCCTTCATGAGCTATTTCCAGAGCTTCCCACATTTGCTTTGCTGTTGGAAGTGTGCAAATTCTGAAGTATTCACTTTGACTCAAAGCACTTTGTATCATCAGAATTTCCTTCCTGTTGAGAGTGATAAGTTTCTTGTCATTCTCATCATATTCTGCTGGTGTCTTGGGAATTTTCTGAGAATCTACAATCTTTGTAGGTTGATAGTTTCCACTTTACTTCACATCCACAGCCCATATTCGGTAGCCATCACAAATACTCTGAACTTTGCTTTCTAGAAAGAAAAGTGTTCGCCACTGAAACCTGGAGGTCTAGTGATGGATGTTCTGTGGGGAAGAATTCCTTCACCCATGCTTTCCATTGGATCCTTCTTAGGTTGTTATACCTTAACAAGAAGACCTACGCTCTGATACCAAATGTTAGAGCAAGCGTTTCACCCAAGAGGGGGGTGAATTGGGTGGTACTAAAATTTCGTTGCAAATATAAAAACTTGACGGTGAATATAATGCAGTAAAGAGTAAGGAGAAATATCACCAAAGTGTACACCGGGAGTTATACTGGTTCGACCACAACTACTTTGACCTACGTCCAGTCCTTAGAGTATCTCTGAGAGTTTTACTATAATTTCCAAGATTTAGTGGGTTCTTGGCACCTCAGTACAAGCAAGTTCCTTCGCCTGGACACTCGCTCCCCCTTACAAATTGTAATCCAATCCCATCTCAAGGTTTCACAACCTTAAGTTACCTCAATAACAAATATTGAGTTTGAATGAAATATCTCTCTTACAGAGTGAATAAGAATCACTAAAGTTCAAAATTACAAGTATATAAAAATAGAGTATCGAACGTGAACTTGATAATGCGTTCGTGTGTGTGTTCTTGTTGTCATCTCTGTTAGGATGTTCCCATATATATAGATGTGTTGATAATGACCATTGGAACAGTTTCTTCTCACCCATTAGAGTGTACGCAGCCACTGTTGACTTTTCCAGTTTTTAAAAATATCCGTTTGTGGTAGGTGGCGGTAGGTAGCGTTTGAACGTTGCATTTGAATTTCCTTATTTGGTAAGATTTCTTCATTATTTATCTGCAAATATGCTAAGAATACTAAGACAATGAAGGCTTAATCACTTAGGAAACAAATTAATAAACGTTGGAATGATTTCTGAATTTTTGGGCTTGGATACTCGAGTATTCATTAAGTTTACTCAAGTGGTTACTCGAGTATCTTCGTGAAAGTATTGATAGAGAGCAAGTTAATAAATGAACATTACATTACTCGGGTAGTGCATGGAGTAAACAAATTTACAAACCTTGGAAATACCTATTTACTTGAGTACTTACTCAAATATACTACAATTTTCTTCACAGGTTACTAGAAGCTTTACTCCAGTAATGTTGGCAGGATTTCAGGCCGAGAGCACTTCAAGTTTTGTTTACCTGTTTACTCGAGTACTGCCTCGAGTAAACATCAATTTTCTGCATAGCTTACTCGGGTGGATACTTCAAGTGCATTGTTAATAAGTCTGCAGTTTACTCGATTACTGACTCGAGTAATCTCGTTCAAGTCTTTGACAAAGAATAATTTAATACTCGCATACTTGAGTGGTGCCTCAAGTGAAGTGTGATAATAACATTTCAGATTAATCGAGTATTACCTTCAAGTTTTGTTTACCACAGTGATTTACTCGAGTTGCTCCTCGAGTAACGTTGCCAGGATTGGAATACCGAGAGCAACATATTTCTTGAAGCAGGGGACTCAAGTACAGACTCGAGTAACGTTGGCAGGCTGAGAGCAACTGGAAGTAATTTCCCTGATTACTCGAGTACTTACTCAAGTAACGTTGGCAGGCCGAGAGCAACTGCAAGTGATTTCCCTGGTTACTCGAGTACTTACTCCAGTAACGTTGGCAGGTTACTTGAGGGTTGACTCTGGTTACTTCAAGTTTCTGTCTCATTACTCGAGTTCTTACTCGAGTAACCCTTTAGAAATTTTGCCAATGATGAAGTTTCTCAGCTTTCTCTCTTGGCCTTTCTTCATTACTCCAGTACTTACTTCAAGTGATGATTTTCTTTGTCATTACTTTGTTCAAACTTATTTGTTTATCAAATCTTTTTCACATCCATTCTTTGTTATCATCAAAACATGTGAGATCTAACACTGTGGACCTTCACTGTCTATACTAATGCCAGTAGGCATGGACTAGGAAGTGTTTTAATGCAGTATTGGCGTATGCAACTAGATAATGAAAGCCTTACTGAAATTTGAATATTATCCCACACATGATCTTGAGTTATCAGAAAGTGTATTGATACTGAAAATCTGGAGACGTACCGTTATGGTATGACTGTAGTGCTATATTGCAACCACCAAGATTTGAAGTTTTGGTATAATCACAAAGAACTAAATAAGAGAAAGCATTACCCAGAATTTATGGCTGAATAAGTATAGAAAATTTTAGGGACAAAATTTATTTAAGCGGGGGAGAACTATAACGCCTCAAATCTTATTCACCAAATATATTTTAATTATTTGAGAAATTCAACAAAATGGTGAAAATTAATTAATTTGAAATTTTTAAATTTTGTAAATTTTCATTTTCATGAGAAATTAGGCAAAATAATTATGGAATAAATTTGTGTAATTTAAAAAGCCCAAAATTGAGACCCAAAAATAGAGGAAAAATAGAAGATAATATTTGGTCCAATAATAAATAGAAGTTGGCCAAATAAAAAGAAGAAAAAGAATGAAATTAAAAAGGCAATTGCAAAATTATAATTTTTCCAATTTAGAACAATATAAATTATTTTTCAATTAATTGAAGTTAATTTCTATTAATTAAGGAAAATAAAGAGGAAACATATATTTGGTGTATTTTGGTCAAATAAATATGAATTTATGGAAAATTGGAGCAAAAGTGCAAATTTGACCAAAATTGTGACTTAAAGTGTACACGTAAATTGAACAAGTTGTGAAGCCGAATTGGACCAAAGAGAAGGACCATTGGGATGCCATCTCATGTAGAAAGAGAGGGGAGAAGTAGTTTCATATCAATTATGCTTTAGGACATTAAATTACATGTACATAAAAGTTGGAATTTGGTATTTTTGGAAATCGCTAAATATGAAATAAGCAAGAAATAACATGACATAAGCATAATGTATTAAAAACATATTTCCTCATCTTCTTCAACCATTTATGTCGTCCTTATACAGCCAAGAGAGAGAGTTTAGAGAAGTTTAGAGAGAGAAGGAGAAGAAAACTTACAAGGTAGGTCGATTTCTTGGATGAATTTGTTCATAATGTGTATAATCCTTCTCCTAAGCTTCTCTTCTATGCTATTTAAGGTATTTGAAGCATAAATTTCAGTAGTTTTGAGGTTAGGGTTTTAGTCACCTAAAGGAAAAGCAAGAAGGAGCATAAGGTAACTTCTAAAACTTCAAAAGCTAATTGTTCTGGTTGCTGTGAGTAATTTAATCGGTGAAACTCCGCTGATTTAGCACTGTTTGTAAATTTGGGAAAAGTTGCATTCTAATTGTTATGCTGCCCAAATTGAGTCCCGGGGCCATTATGGTAAATTTTCACAATAGAATTATGTAAAAACTATGGAGGTGCCTAAAATGGTACATGAATGGTTTTGACCCGATTCTTGTACATTTGACATTTTAGGACTGAGTTGGGAGCCTGAGTTTGGCACACTTTACGAGGCACACTTTTCAGTTGGAAAAAATTTTTAAGGTAGTAACTCTTTCTTTCATACATTACGCCAATATATATATGCTTTGTTTATGCCATTCACCATAATATGTATGTTGCATAGTGCCTATGGGTACACTGAGCATAATGCCTATGGGTACACTCAATATGATTGAACATAGTACCTATAGGTACACAGGTATGCCCAGTTGGTGGCCTCGAGCCCAGCCATGGTACGGAAACAATAGTTGGCCCTGAACATTTCCGACTGAATTGAACTGCACTGAATTATATTGTGGAATAGTACAATATTGCTGTATGTGGTACGTAGCATGTTTACATTTCATTTTCTATAATCAATTGTATGTTACTACTGAGATTCATTTGAATCTCACCCTTTTTCAAAACAATAAAATTCCAGTAGGAGCTAGTGCCTCCAAGGGCAAGGCAGTAGATACAGCAATATAAAGTGCGGATTCTGAGGAGGAAAGCTAGTGGTTATATGTAGTCTTCATTTTTGAGTAATTTGGGCAATTGTACATATTTATCAAACACTATGAGGACACTCCTATACATAAACATATACTTACTATCAAAATATGAATAGTATATGAGAGTTATATTGAATACATAGAACTCGAAGTAACTCCATGCCAATCTCAGCAAAAGTGATTTCTAGCTTCCATAAGTTAGATTTTTTGGCCATATGGTCTCACAACAAGGAGTCTCATGGGGGGATCCTTTCAAGGGGGAAACTATGCTAAACTAAAATAGGCCGGAAGCTGTTTCTGAAATATGCAGTTTCCCTAGTCTTACTGAATATTACTGAAGGGTATTTCTCCAAAATAACTGAGAAAGAAAACTCAACATCATCTGTGGGACTATAATTGGGAAAGACGCTTCATTGAAACTGATACTAAAATTCATAGTGGCATCGATACTGATAATCCTAAATCTAGTGTGGACCTTCGTTATCCTTACTAATGCTAGTAGGCATAGATTGGGGAGTGTTTTAATGCAGCATGGCCATGTATTGGCTTATGCAACTAGATAATGAAAGCCTCACTAAAATTTGATTATTATCCCCACACATGATCTTGAGTTAGTAGTAAGTATACTGGTACTGAAAATCTGAAGACGTATTGTTATGATACGACTGTAGAGCTATATTGCGACCACCAGGATTTGAAATATTGGTATAATCACAAAGAACTTAATACAAGAAAGCGTTACTCGGAATTTATGGCTGAATAAGTATAGAAAATTTCAGGGACAAAATTTATTTAAGTGGGGGAGAACTATAACATCTCAAATCTTATTCACTAAATATATTGTAATTAGTTGAGAAATTCAACAAAATGGTGAAAATTAATTAATTTGGAATTTTTAAATTTTGTAAATTTTCATTTTCTTGAGAAATTGGGCAAAATAATTATGGAATAAATTTGTGTAATTTAAAAAGGCCAATATTGAGACCCAAAAATGAAGGAAAAATAGAAGATAATATTTGGTCCAATAATAAATAGAAGTTGGCCAAATAAAAAAAAGAAAAAGAATGAAATTAAAAAGGCAATTGGAAAATCGTAATTTTTCCAATTTAGCACAATATAAATTATTTTTTAATTAATTGAAGTTAATTTCTATTAATTAAGGAAAATAAAGAGGAAACATATATTTGGTGTATTTTGGTCAAACAAATATGAATTTATGGAAAATTAGAGCAAAAGTGTAAATTTGACCAAAATTGTGACTGAAAGTGTAAACATAACTTGAATAAGTTGTAAAGCCGAATTGGACCAAAGAGAAGGACCATTGGGATGGCATCTCATGTAAAAAGAGAGGGGAGAAGTAGTTTCATATCAATTATGCTTTAGGACATTAATTTACATGTACATAAAAGTTGGAATTTAGTATTTTTGGAAATTGCTAAATATGACATAAGTAAGAAATAACATGACATAAGTATAATGTATTAAAAACATATTTCCTCATCTTCTTTAGCCATTTCTGTCACCCTTAGACAGCCGAGAGAGAGAGAGAGAGTTGAGAGAAGTTTAGAGAGAGAAGGAGAAGAAAAACTCACAAGGTAGGTCGATTTCTTTGGTGAATTCGTTCCTAAAGTGTATAATCCTTCTCCAAAACTTCTCTTCTATGCTATATAAGGTATTTGAAGCATAAATTTCAGTGGTTTAGAGGTTAAGGTTTCAGTCACCTAAAGGAAAAACAAGAAGGAGCTGAAGGTAACTTGCAAAACTTCAAATACTGATTGTTCTAAACGTTATGCTGCCCAAATTGAGTCTAAATGGTGGTTTTAGTGTAATTAAATAATTAAGAAGGTGGTTAGGAGTAGAAATGAGCAAGTCTGCGGAGTCAGAATTGAAAAACCCTAATTTTTCCTAAAAACCCTAGAGTTTTCCCAAGGTCTGTACCAAGGGGTTAGGGCTGGATTTTTGATCTTCTGATGATTCCATAGAGTTTAGAAGCGAAAATTAGGTGGGTTTACATTTAATAACTTTTTAAAAAATCCCAAAAAAGCATTATTACCAAAATGCCCCTAAAAACCTATAATAAGGGCTGCCAAGGGTATTCCGGTCATTTGGTAATGAATTTCATAATTCTAAGTCTGAATACGGATTCCTTGGGCCAAAATTTGTCATAATAGCCTAGGTCAAAATTTTGGGAAAAGTATGGTCGGACAATGTATGACGGGGCCAGGCCTAGCCGGGCGGGGTCCTCGATGGGCATTTTGGTAAATTATCACAATAGGCTTATATAACCACTATAAACACTATGGAGTTGCATAAAATGCTACATGAATAGGCTTTAACTTGATTCTTGTATATTTGATATTTTAGGACCAAGTTGGGAGTATGAGTTTGGCACGCTTTACAAGGTACACTTTTCAAGTTGGAAAAAAAGTTTAAGGTAGTAACTCTTTCTTTCTTACATTAAGCCAATATTTATATGCTTTGTTTATACAATTTACCATAATATGTATGTTGCATAGTGCCTACAGGTACAATGAACATGACTAAACATAGTACCTATGGGTACACTGGTATGCCCAGTTGGTGGCCTCAAGCCCAGCTGAGTTACGGAATGAGTAGGGGTGGAAACAATAGTTGGCCCTAAACATTTGCGATTGAATTGAATTGCTAAATTATATTGTGGGATAGTACAATATTGTTGTATATGGTACATAGTAGGTTAACTATTACATTTTCTATGATAGATTGTCTGTTACTATTGAGATTTGTTTGAATCTCACCCTTTTTCAAAACAATTAAATTCCAGCAGGAGCTAGTGGCTCCAAGGGCAAGGCAGCAAAGACGGGCAATTAAGAGTGTGGATTCCAAGGAGGAAAGTTAGTGGTTATATGTAGTCTTTATTTTTCAGTAATTTGAACAATTGTACATATTTTATCGAACCTTGCTGGGAGACTCTTGTACGTAAATATGTACTTACTATCAATATAATTGTGTTATTTTTGTATGCCTGTGGAACTGTGCCTTTATTACTCTACGCATATCAAAATATTAATGGGTGTTGACATGTAGGACGTCTAAAAAGGAAAACAATAGGGAAAAATAAATATTTGCATAGAAATGGTTCCATATGGAAGCAATCTTGGCTAATTAAATTGGCATGTGATTATTGCATAAAATAATATATTTTGAGGAGGTGGATGAAGATATTTTGAAGTTTATTAATCCCCCAAAGGCCCTCATATTTCGTCCAGCAAGAAAGAGGGATGGGAAAAAACAAAATACTTGGACCAAGCAAGATAAAGCATTTTGGGCCAAGAAAAGTAAAGAGTAGAAGAGTCAATAGTTACATGTGATTAATTACAATAAAAAATAATATGTTAAGGAGGTGGAATTGGGATATTTTTGAGAACTTTTATCCCTTCTAAGAGCCATAATTTGTCCAACACAAGAACAAATAGAGAGAGAAGGAGTCTTGAAAAACACAAGAGCAAAGAGAAAAGAAACCGAATGGTTGAAATCCAACCGGATGGCATCTTAGAAATTTTTACACAAATCAAAGGCAATTTTGGAAACTGAAAATTCACTCCTCTCCTTCCCTCTTTACATTTCATTCAACTGGCCAAAATAGAAGAAAAAGAAGAGAAAACCAATAGAGGAGAAAAGGAAGAGAGAAGGAAGAGCTCTTGGAGTGTTCTGAAGTGATATTGACAATTTCCCAAATTGGTGATTTTGTCCGATTAAGTATTCAGAAACCTTCTTTTACTCACTCCAAGCTTCATTTATACTATTTTGGATTTCTAATTCAAGGAGTTTGATGATGTCTGCTCAGAGGACGTGTCGTTGAAATCAAGAACAGACCACATATTTTGATTCCGGTAAGCATATGCTTCAATTAGAATCGAATATTCTGTGATTTTATTGGGTAATTCTTGAGATACTTAAAGCTAAATTTCAGCCAGAAGGAGACTTTTGAGGTTTAATGTTCTTATAGTGATGATTGTGATGTTAAAAGAGGTTTTATGATTATCTATGATGATTCTAGTGGTTAAATTTGCAAGAACACAATTTTGTGAAAGTTAGGGTTTTCTATGGTTTGAATAAGGCAAAAGGAATGAGATGGATTTTGATATTTTTGAGTATTTCATTGAATTCTACATGAAAAATTATATAGAAAAGCATGTGGTTATAATTTTTAGATGATTCTATGGAAAACCTTGAATTTTGAAAGATGATGATAGTGATGCCAGATTCGTTTTCTAGAAACAGATTTGTTGCGGTTTGTTTTAGAATGGCCAATCCTAGTCCAAACCTCATGAAATTTTATAGGATTAAAGTAGATATCCTGGGATTTAATTTGATACATATATAAGCCATTTGGATAAATAGATTGAAAGTTATAATTTTTCAAACTTCGACTATAAATCTGGAACAAAATTCTGTGGCAGGCTATCTTTGAGGAATTTCTTGGAATTATGTGGTTATAATTGATGTTCTTTGATATTTTCCCCTTAAATTGGACTTAATTATCTTTACCTAGGACTTTGGACCACCTCATTTGGTGTCCTAGAGAATAAGTTATGCTTTTTCAAAATTGAGAGTCAAAACTGGCAGATTTGGTTGAAATTGTGACATTTAAAGGGAAATGTAGGAGTTGAAGACAAGGCTCACTTTATTTATCTAACAATTCATATGGTTATATGTCAAGGGTCATGAGGTGACAAGGAAGAAGCATCTTCAATGGTTGGAGTAAAGGTACAAGAGGAGGACTCAAGACAAGAGGTAGTGCACTTACCCTACTTGCATATATTTGTTAGTTATGATTGTACAGTGATACATGTAATTGCTTTACATGATTGTGTAGAGTATATTTAAATGATGAAGCTCTACTTCTATTTATGCCATGGCCAAAAGAGTATATTACATGAAACATTGAGCACATAGAAATGTCATTATGGGGCATGCATCTAGTTAAAACTAACATGTCATGTACATAGCATATATCTTGTATGCATTATGATAACTATTTACTACTGAGATTCCCCTGAATCTTACCCTCCCCAACCAACCATTCAGACAGATGAAAATAGGAGGTGTATTGAGAACAGAGAAGAGAACTGTGTAGAGGAATGCAGTGGTGGGATAAAGACAAATAGATGTCTACATTTCATTATAATGGGTTTAGACACCCTAGTAGCTCTATGTGGCTACATTATTTGTAATTATTATGTACAATCCCTGGAGGGAATTTCTATAATCAAGTACTTATTATCAATATTTTTATGTTATTTCTGTGTGCCCACTGAACTGCGCACAAGCACTCTATAAAATGTGGAAATAAGATAAGGGTCTTACAATAATTATCGTCATTAAAAGAAGCATTAACTACATTCAACTCTCTAGGTACTGAGACATTAGAAGTGGAGCTGTATGAGGACAAGTAAAGGCACTATGAGCAACAGAGTCAATATTTAAAGATAGAACCCCAACAATATCGTCATCACATATATATAAAATGAATCAAATTAGTAATAGTTATGCTAAAAATATGGTTATATTCTTTTGTGTAAGAAATAAGAATATAATCTTAGAAAATAGAAAAGATGGTTATAAACCTCGATAATCCTTCGCCATTTATTCAAACTGGAGATCTGTCACTTCTACATTATCAAATTTAGGAGTTGGATCTTCTTCAAGCACCCAAAAGTCTAGTATATCAATTGATTCATAATCAATGGGATCATAATTATCTTTCTTCTTCTATAATTGATTCCTATAATGCCAACATGATAGAAGATCAATATTTAATAAAACTATTTAACAACCATTCAAAAGTCATGACTTTTTATATTATCTAAACTTTAACTTTAGATTATAATAATTGAAAACAAAATTATTAAGCCTTTGATGCTTCAATCTATTTCTTCTTTTAGGATAAACTCAAATAAGCTCCAATTTCTTTCACACCTAGAAGAAGTTTGACTAAGAACATGTACAACAATTTATTGCAATTTTGGTACTGAAACCCTATAGTACAACCACCACTCATCTTCAAAATAAAATAAAAGACATTTAGTATGTATTAATAAACATTAAATAATAATCATAATATGTGCTTTCAAATATAAAACTTAATATACTTACAAGGGACTGGTTTTTGGGCTATGTTTTTCACATGAAAACATTATCAAACGATCCTTTACATTCATGGTAGACACTGATTTGTTGCATTATTGTAACAAACTGATCATCATTGTCAGGTGAGAGTGCCTCAAACAAATTGATTGTGACATCCATCAGTCTATGCTTTCAAACAAAGCCAGGACTATACAAAGATGCAGGATTCAACAAATATGCCGCTGCATGTAGTTCATTTTTCAAATGCTTATCCCATCGACTATGAATGATGTCTGTGTAAGGCTTGTATAGTTCCTTCTTCCTTTAAAACATGTCCTTGATTACACTTTTAGCTCTCTGCATGCCTTCATAGACATAAGGCATTAAAGGTTTCTCATCCGAATCCACAATCCTCAACAATCTTATCAACGGAGACACAAGTCTCACAACTTCAAAGAAATCATCCTAAAACTGATTATTTAGAATGATTGCACTGAAAGTTTTCCTAGGTTTAGTGCTTGGTAATTTGTGCTGTGCAAAATTTGATCAACAACCAAAGCTTATATATCATGTTTGTGTGAATATACACGCTATGAAGGGTGATGAATATGGTGGCGAATCTTGTTACATCAGGACGTACAATTTTCTTCCAACCTAGTCTATTTCTGAACCATGATAAGAAAACCATGTGATTATATGAAAATACAGTGATTTTGATGCTTTCTTTGTAAGTTCTGACACATAAGGCATAGATGCAATGCCTTTCAAAATTAGATTCAAACAATGAGCTATACAAGGTGACCAATAAATACTTTTATATTTTTTTAATCAATCTACAACATACTACATAATTAGTTGCATTGTCAGTCTCCACATGGACTACATTTTGAGGACCAACCCACTTAATAACTTCTATGAACAGTGAGAATAAAGTGTTGGCATCTGTAACTAAATCCGAAGCATCAACTGATTTCACAAATACCATGCCATGTAATGAATAAACTAAAAAAATAATCGAAGTTTACTGGCTAACATCTATCCAACCATCAATAATGAGTATGCTACTATTTTCTTTCCATTTAGCTCAATGGCTATTAATTAGTAGTTGAAGTTCTTTTTTGCAATCTCTCAACATGCTAACTCTATACTCATGAAAACTAGGGACCTTAAAGCCAGGCCTAATTGTAGTAGCAGCATCAATAGCTTTTTGAAATAATGGACAAGTCATTGAATTAAATGGAACACAATTCACATAAGCTCAATGAGCAAAAGCCATTTCATATTATATTGTGCTTCTTGACTTGCCCATGCACTCTTGATGTTTGGTTGGGCATCAGGAGTTGTCCTAGATGTGAAATAACTGCCAACCTTCCCAACCATGGGAGTTTTCCTCTTTAAAGAAGCAAGTGATTCCTCAACCTCTCTAACTTCAATGTATTTTACTTTATCATTGTCAATAGGTTTTTCTTTGAACCTTCTAACAAAGATTCTTTTATTTTAGCACGCACATCATGAGAAACCTTTTGCAAGAACTCACTTGACCACTCATACCAGCTAAATATTTTTCAACCTATTTATACCACCTCCCCTATAACTTGAAGCATATAAAAGGCAAGTAAAAACATTTATTTTCCTCTCTTTCTTAACAAAAACATATTGCCAAGCTAGGTCCATTTTTTTAAAGTCCCTAATGTCTATGGAGGGGGTAAACTATTGTTAGGAGCATTGGTAGTGTTAGGATTAGGGGTGGCAGTAGCATTCTCAAGTGCTTTATTAATTCCCTCCATTAACAAACAAAAACCAAAACAAACATCAAATAAATCCTTTCAATTCACAAAATAAAAGCACCCAGTTGATTAATAATCACTATCAGAGCTATAATGAAATAAAAAACTAACCAAACTAGTAAGGAAAAATGACAGAGCATCAGCCATTCACATTTGATTTTAAAGCAAATAAATACAATGACAACAATGCAACCAGTCAATACAAATAGCGGTGAAGGAATATATAAATGAAACTGAAAATTTAAAGATAAGAGCAAGGAATGCCAACCTTTCCCACCAATATCACCAATGACCAAACCCTTTAAGACTACAATGAAACCGCTATGAACAACAACAATCGCACCTAAAGCTCTAACCTTTCAAGTAAACCAACACGGAAGCAACGCCATTAAGGCTCAGAGAGCCTGAAATGAGGGCAAACTCACTTCTATTACTATATAGGGTGTCAGTCAATAACAAGAACAGGGTATTTCTCACCGCCTCACTGATGGACTCCAAGTCATTTACCACCAAAACACCCACTTGCAAATGCCGTCACCGATGACGAGAGAGGGAGAGGGAGAGGTTAGAGAGAACAACAACATTGAAGGGGAAGAAGGAAGAAGATGATAGGAAGGGGACTCCAAGTCAGTTTACCACTAAAGCACTTACTTGTAAATGCCGTTGTCGGCGACGGGAGAGGGAGAGGTCAGAGAGAATGACGACATTAAAGAGAAAGAAGGAAGAAGATGATAAGAAGGGAGGACTAAGAGGAAGTCGCATGTCTCAGTGTACCATTTTGAGTTTCTGAGTTGTGAGTGTGACTGAAGAAGTCGATTTTGACTTTTGATGTTTTTAGTTTTTTTTTGCAATTGAATAAAATGGCATGGTTTCATCTTGGAGAAGGGAAAATTTTTTTAACTCGGGTGACTCCCCACTCACTGAGTAGGGCAAGTCACTTGAGTTGACTTAGAGTCACTGAGTTGATTGAGTCATGGTCGAGTCATGTAACCCAGAGTCATGTACTCAATTAGATCGGTTAAAGGCTTGGTCCAATGGTGTTCGATTCAGATTAGCCTAGCCAGTCTAGTTTGGGTTTGAGAACCATAATTAATATTCATTCTTCCATTTCCTAATTTCCTTAAATCACCGGTTCAGATCAACAATAACTATTTTTAATATATTTCAGGTAACCATTCAAAAATAGTAAACCATTTGTATAATTATAAATTAAAAACTATTCAAACAATATAATTGGTCTTTGATATTTATGAATGATGGTAATTATCTCCATGGTAACTCATATTTAGAATCAATATAATGACTCATTTTTTTGGCCAGTAGACTCATAATGACTCAATGGAAATCTGAAATCATTATAATAACAATTACTTTGGTATTTTAAATATAACAAGTATTGCTACCTGTAGAGGAAATTGTTTTGGGAAAGTTCCAAGCTTTACTATTTGTAGTTTAAAATGAATCTTAAGAAAGTCAAGTATGGAGGAATATAGAAAAAATATCAAAAGGTGACATCCTTTTAGTTATTGTCTATTTCCTAATAATCCCAGCAACGATAGCCCATGCTTTTAACCAGAACAAACCAATTAATCATTTGTTTGATGGTGTGCAAGCGGCAATGCCTTTGATGGGTAGAAAGCTAAATGAATTCAGAGATACTGGCATGTTAAACTCAATGAAGTACGCATTGTTGGAAATTGTGCCCTAAGGGCCAATCATTGTACTTTAACATTATTATTTTAATGAAATTTCTCTATTCTGTTATCATAATATTTGCATGTTAACTGTGATAATTGTATCCTTGGATAATTCATAAAGATTGTCCTAAAATGTCCCTGGTCGGTCATCTATTCAGAAGCAGAGATAAAACAAGACCAGTATGACTTTGATAAGATATGGAGATACGAATCAAAGTTTTAGGCACTTGTAAGAGTACAAGGTACTGGACCGACCCACTATGAGAAAGCTATATGGATCAAGTCATAAGCTTTTCTCATGTATAACCGCGTCACAATGCCCTTAGACCTGAGGTCATCATGGATTCCTAAATGAGAGTTGCTAAGCTTTGAACTAGTCAAAAGTCACTTTTGACCGGGTGATGATAAAGGCTACGATCGGGCTTAGTGGTTTTTCATGCAGAGGAATATGAATGATCAAGATGGAATTTGTCCCTTACATTAGTAGAGAGATATTACTAGACCCCTCGATGAGTAAGTCTGAGAAATGTATGGCCATACTATGATGAAAGGAGTTTCTGTCTCTGTTATCAGGCTACTCAGGAATTGAGAAAATAATGGTCAGGAACAAGATGATGACATTATACATGCCTTATCCTTGATCGATATATTGTGTGACAAAAGGGACGTGACATGGTTGTATGACAGGTTGTATCATGATAATGATCCTCATATGAATTTGGTAGTCGTAATGTCTTGCTAGAGGCCGCTTGCGACTTTTGGGTTAGTATAGTTATTGGCCCACTGCCAACTTCATATGGGCCTATAGGGTCACACACAAGAATGGCCCAACACGAGATAATGTTTAATTTAGGGTGGACGAATTTTATATTTATATATATATATAATATAAAATTCAGTAATAATATTATATACATTTATATATTTTCGAAATATATATCTTATATATATATGTATATATATATTATAAGATATTATTATATTGTGTTAGTTTTAAATTTAATTTATTAAGATATGTTAAATTTAACTAACATGATAAAGATATAGTATCTCAGATTTAATTTATGAAGATAAATTAAATCTAATGGCTCTTTATTTGGATTAAATAAATAGGTTAAATTCAAACTATTGGACAGATTTAATTTAAACTGAATTTATTTAATTAGCTCATCAAGATAATTAATTGTTAATTAATTTCGAAATTAATTATGATTAATTTTGAAATTTGAAAATAGCCCTCATAGGTTATAAACTTGATAGAGCAGATATATTTATATGCACATGAGAATTGAGAGCCGCAAGTGAAACCCTAGAAGACATTAGAGGCGCTTGCACGTAGTCTCGGTTAGAGAGCATTCGTGTGGATACTGGTAGAGGGAGTGGACCTGCATGTTAACTTCTAGAGATCGTGAAAACTCTGAATTATCAAAAAGGTATGAATTCTTTCGCTGTGCCTACCGATTCTAACACGCATACCATGCAAATAAGCTTCCAAGGTGCATAATTTGAAGTCATCATCATTAGGAATAACCTCAAAGTTCTATAACCAGTAGACCGCCCCCTCTACCATGTCTTGAATGAATCTCTAAAGGTGGCTCCTGTGCATAAGTGCACCCTCAATCCTATTGCCCTACATGAAGAATACGATTGCCATAACACAGAGAGCACAGAAAAATCCAAAACTCAATAATCAAAGAGGTGTGAACCACATACGTCCTCCTCATCTAAAATCATGTTGACTTTCCATACATCAAAGGGTGCCATCTTTTTAGTCATCGTCTACTTCCTGATAACCCAAGCAACAATAGCCCAGGTATCCTTATGGTCATCAATATCCCTAATGAGTTCATAAGAGTGACTTGCCATGGTATTGGGGATAAATAATTGAGTTCTCAAACAATGAAGAATAACACAAAATGGGATACAATGATGATGCTAATATATATATATATATATAAGCATTACTATAATAGGGTCAATTGTATTTGTTGGAAATTAAGTTTCCTGCAAATTTTATTTTGAATTACGAATTATGATTACCTTTATTTTCAAGGAGAGAACTTTTTGAAATTGATAACATAAGATATTGGAGATCTAGTGTGGATCATGATTATGATAACCCCTTGATTTATAGGCTAAACTATTATGATGATAACTCTTTAAACCATGAGGGCTAACTAATAATTTATGGATATAAAATATTGATATTGAATTATAAAAAATAGCGATAGATAATTATAATAAAATAATTATGATAGCCAAAAGAGAGTGATCAATATGGTCATAAGTACACTACTACAAAAAACGTCACAGTGGTGCTTCTTGAAGCTGTGGAAGCGACACAACTTTTTTTTTTTAAAATAGTTCCTTATGACGCTTCCTTGAGAAAGTACCATAGGAAGTGTCATACTTCCTATGGCCCTTCCCTAAAAAAGTACCATAGGAAGTACTTTTTTAAAAAAATATAATTTTACTTAATTTTTTTTTCTTTGCCTAATGAACCCTGTATTTTACAGTATAAATCTACAACAAAATGAACAAAACCAAACCATAACCAAACCAAATGAAATAACTCCAAACAAATAACTAATTCATAAAATCACTACATATCATAGTTAAATTAATAGGTTGCATTACAAGCCAACAAAAATACAAGTGTTATAATTACTTCACTTATGCAACTCATCAATAACAATTACTATAGCAACTAAAAATTATAACTGCTATATATATCTTCACATATACAACCTATATATAGTAACATGTAATATTATCTCAATTAATTTTCAACATATACAATTGATAATAACTTTTTCAGATTTTTTAATAAATTAAATTTAAAAGACATTGAGCAAATTAAAATAGTAACAACTAATAAAATTATATTTGTAAGCTCAAAAATTAAAAAACTTACAATGTATAGGAAGTTTAATAAGAGAGAGTTGTAACTTCAAGCAAATACCTGAAAAAAATTATAAGCACACATAAAACTACAAGCTAAGATTAATAGCAGATTTTAAACCTAAAAAAAAGGAAACTATAGTGCCAATTGATGAAAGCTTATGTGTTAAAAAAAGACTTGCAAGGGAGCTTCTACAGGAGGAGACCAAAAGGAAAAAAAAGTGTGAGACCAAGCTTTGTAGTACTAATGGAGGTGGGGATCAAATGTTGAAGAAAATAGAGGAAGAGAAGACAAGAAACAAAAACAAGTAGGAGACCAAGGAAGCTTTTGCACTTGCCGCCATAAAAATACAAAGGAGGGAGTAGGGACAATAATGCTGGTTGTTGGTGAAAATAGAGAGGAAGGAGTGGGGACAAAGTATTATATAGGAAGAGGGGGTGGGAAGAATGGATAAGGAAAGGTGGTGGACCAATGGAATAGGGACCAAATGGATAGACAAGATTTGGTATAAGATTGTGCTAGAAAATGGGAGCTTAGGAAGATGATGTCGTGGCTCTAGATTTGAAGATGATATCACAGATATAGATCTAAATATGAAAAAGGGCCTTGGACAGCTATGGCACTTATCTAGGCAAGCGCCGTAGCTAACCCTTTATTTTTTTAAAAAATAAAAAATAAAGGCCTTGTGTGGCACTTGCCCAAGCAAGAGCCACCCAAGGCCTTGGGGGCAGCTATGGTGCTTGCCTAGGCAAACACCATAGCTGACCCATTTTTTTTTATAAAAAAAAAGGCCTTGTATGGCCCTTGCTTAGGCAAGCGCCATACAAGCCTATCACAAGCGCCACAGCTTCTATTTTTTTTAAAAAAAAAACAATTATCTGTGGCTCTTCTTAAAGAAGTGCCATAAGAAGGGCACCCCTAAATCTCTCTTTTGTAGTAGTGGTAAACAAAAAGCACTAATGATGTTAATTTAAACACAACTATTTTCTTTAAGTCGCTCACGAAATGATTTTTAATAGCATTACTACAAGTATTATATGAGATATAGATCAACGAAATTTTTTATTATTTTTGAGTTGGGCCCGAACAAAATAGAGTGTTTATGTAAAATGAAAGAATGTTGTGTGCATACTATTTAAGGCCAAATGACTATTTGTAACTGTGGCTTAACTCTGTACCTTTGTTGAATCTCAGACCACAACCAAGCTAATATGCATGTCCTATACACAAATATATAATAATCACATAGTGCACGAAAGAAAGAGCTACTACCTGAAATCCCTTTTTCCAGCCTATACTATCCATCCACATTCTTTAATCCGGCTTGGGCAATTACCAATTCTTATAAATTAGAGTTTAACAAGTAACTAGTTATTACTTGAACTATTACTACCTTTAATCATAGTTTGTTGGTTATCTATCATAGTTTCAACAATTTCTGCATAGTAAAACTCTGCACATTGTAGTTTCATAGTTTTCTAGAAAACTGACAGATTTTCAGTCAACTGTGCAAAATCACAATTAATTATAGGAAATTATAAATTGGATGCTTCCAAAGCCTATATGAAGTTATTTAAGTGTTATTTTATATAAAAATACTCAAGTTTGACCATTATAATCACATTATTCTCATAAATTTGTCAAACTCTCCCTATTGTAGATTTCCTTCTAGAAACAAGGCACAACTTAAAAAATTCGTATCTTTTAATGTACTTGTCTAAAAATCATAATCTACCTATCAACTTAAAGCTCTAGATGTCTACTTTAAGCCTATCAAATTTCCTAATATTTGACTAGTTTTGGCTAACGAAATTCATTCCACAACAAAACTGCCTCCAGTGTAACAAATCAAACAGCACGTCTCCTTAACTTCATAAATTTCCAGATTTGCATACCAAAATCCAAAAATCATGAACACATGTATTCCTATACAATTTTCCCTTCTAAACACAATAGGAACATCAAATCAACTAGATTCTAGTCCAAACCCTCTATGAACAGTGCCTGGATGAAATTTATAAAATTTAGGGAAAATGTAATTTTCACTTTCCATGTAATTAATCATCTTCCTTACAAATCACCCAAACACCTAATGAACATGAACAATAAAAATTTGGGCAGCATATTATTTTAGGGTTTCATCATCCCATTTTTCAAAAACCATGAAAACCAAGCCAATAACCACAACAACAACATATTAATCAAGAGGATTAGGGTCCTTGAGCTTACCTCTTGATTCTCTCACTTTCTCTCTCTAGGTGCCATTTTCTCTCTCTCTTCCCTCTTGGATTTTGCTTGCTAAACATGATATTCAAAAAGGAATAGAGATTAGAAGAGTTGTCATGAATTCCAAGGCAAGAAGAAGTGGAAAATCACCTTGAACCTACCTTGTTTGTCTCTTGAATTCTCTTGAGCTGTCTTGCTTTCCTTGTTCTTCATATTTTTGTATGAGCTCTCTCTCTCTCTCTCTTGTTCTCTTGGTTTAGATGACATATATCCAAAGGAAAGAGATAGAAGCTTTAAAAAACATATCAACATCCACCATCTAAATTTATATTATTTTATTGTATTAAACACATGCCAATTACTTTAAGCTTCATCTTTTCTTCTCTTTCCATAATGGCGTATAAATGGCTACACAAAGAGACCAAATAAGTCTCCTAATTTGACTTCATTCAAGTCCTGTGATAACCATGTAAGAGCTCTCTTTTTTACACTTGCCCTTGACTTTTCAAAGTTCCCTTTTGCTTGACCAAAATACTCCAACTAATGATATTTAGACTTCAATCATTATTCCCTTTGCCTCATACCAAAAAGTGACGTAAAGGGAGGCCCCAAAATAACTAAATTGACTTCTTAAAATATCATAATATTTCCTCCTCAAATGTTACACATTAGCCTATAATTGTTGACCTTTCAACTCAACTTTTCACTTGACCAAAATTCCTCCATATTGAAGCATAATATGAACCAAGTATTTAAACTCCCTTCTTGCTTCCTCATTTGGACGTCCAAGAGCACATAAGAAAGGGAAAATTATGGGGTTTGGATTAAATCTAGCCAAATGACTATTTTGCCCATACATTTTTCCCATTTTGGCACTTTGCTGAAAATCTAATAGAATTTTCATCAAACTTTAAAAATTCATATATTTATTTATAGAGATCCAATTGGTATGGTTCCAAAGGCTATGTGACCCTTATTAAGTCTTTTTTTAAAAAAAATATATTCTTTAGCCAACTGGAAGCTCATAATTCACAGAATTTTCATTTTTGGATGTTGTCACATAAACTTTCCAATTGCACTTGGCTAAAGTCAAAAATTTATAACTCTTTGTATACAGCTCTAAATGACTATCAAATTAAAGCTTTAGAAGTCTACTTTCATTCTAGAAAATATCATAGGCATTAGACATCATTTCCTATTTAAAAATGTCACACAACTAGACTTCCACACAGGAAAAGTATACTGACAGCAAAGTTTACATTTCTGGGACTCTTGCTAAATTGGGGCTTAGCAGTCCACTTGGTTCAGGCTTATTCTCAAGCTTCTAGTCCCAATATTTGGGATATTACATGAAATAGTGGCCACACAAAATTAAGCCAACATAAGATATAATAATTCAAAATTGTCTGCATAAAAGCTTATTCTTGAACCCCAACAATGAGGAATAGAAGAGTATAATTTTGGGGCTCAAGAAACATGTAAATTGTGGTCAAACACAAATGAAAGGAGAAGACCCAAATTAAATACAAAAATGTATGGGCAAAGTGGTCATTTGGCTAATAAAAATTAAAAGCCAATATTTTCCCCATTTTTCTTGTGTGGGACGTCTAACAATGAAAGGAAAAGGGGAAATAAATGTTTGAGTTAAATATGCCAATAGTTGAAGCAATATTAGCCAACTAAAATAAGTTTGAAAAGTCAAAGTTTTCAACTTGGAAAATTTTGGACAATGGCAATACAAGTTGAGGCAATTAGTCAACATATTTTCCTCCCTTTTGGCAGCCAAATTTTGTCCCAGTAGAAGAGGAAAGAAGGAAAAGAAAGTCAACATATTTATCATATGAATTTACCGCCACGGTGATTCCTTAACTTGTGCAAGAAGAGTGATTTTTTGCCACAATTTTTGCTTTTTCTTTGGAAAACTTGTTAGATCTCATGTTTTGATGATAACAAAGAATGATATGAAAAAAATTTGATAAATAAATAAGTTTGAACAAAGTAATAATAGGAAAAATCGTCTCTTAAAGTAAGCATTAGAATAATGAAGAAAGGCCAAGAGAAAAAGCTGAGAAACTTGATCAGAAGCAAGTTATCTAAGGCATTACTCGAGTACATACTCGAGTAATGAGACAGAAACTTGAAGTAACCAGAGACACCTTTGAGTAACCTGCCAACGTTACTCGAGTAATAAGGTAAATGTTTTCTAGTTGCTCTTGGCTGCCAATGTTACTCGAGTAGCCACTCGAGTAACTTGGTAAATCACTTGGAGTTGCTCTCGGCCTGCCAACATTACTCGAGTAGTACTCGAGTAACTATGTAAAAGACTTCCAGTTTCTCTTGGCCTGCCAATAATACTCGAGTATGTACTCGAGTCCCCTGTTTCAAGAAATGTGTTGCTCTCGGCATTTTCAACCCTGCCAATGTTACTCGAGGAGCTACTCGAGTAACTCACTGTGGTGAGCAAAACCTGAAGGTATTACTCGAATAACATGAAATGTTTTTCTCACCCTTCACTTCAAGTTACTACTCGAGTATGCAGAAATATTTAAAGGAAAAACTTCAAGTCACTACTCGAGTATGCAAAATTATTTTGAAGAGAACTTCAAGTCATTACCCTAATAAGCTATGCAGAAAAATTATATTTACTCGAGTAACAAGGTAATCAAACTTGAAGTGCTCTCGGCCTTGAAATCCTACCAACATTACTGGAGTAAAGCATCGAGTAACCTAAAGTTTATTTGAAGGTTTACTCGAGTAACCTATGAAGTAAAAAGTGCAATACCCGAGTAAGTATCACCCAATTCACCCCCTCTTGGGTGAAACGCTTGCTCTAACATTTGGTATCAGAGCATAGGTCTTCTTGTTAAGGTATAACAACCTAAGAAGGATCCAATGGCAAGCATGGTTGAAGGAATTGTTCCCGACGGAGCATCCATCACTAGACCTCCCGGTTTCAGTGGAGAACACATTTCTTTCTGGAAAGCAAAATTTAGAGTGTTCGTGATGGCTACCGAATATAGGCTATGGGATGTAATTGAGAGTGAAAACTATCAACCTACAAAGACTGTAGATTTTCAGAAAATTCCAAAGACGCCAGCGGAATATGATGAGAATGACAAGAAACTTATCACTCTCAACAGCAAGGCAATTCTGATGTTACAAAGTGCCTTGAGTCAAAGTGAATATTTTAGAATTTGCACACTTCCAACAGCAAAGGAAATGTGGGAAGCTCTGGAAATAGCTCATGAAGGAACTGTGAGAATAAAGGAGAATCGAATAAACACCTTGGTCACTGAATTCGATCTATTTCGAATGAAATCAGGTGAATCAATATCTGAATTTGAACTTAGATATACTCATCTTGTTAATCAACTTGTAGCACTTGGGAAAGTTTATGATCAGCATACACAAGTACGAAAAATTTTGAATATTCTTTCTAAAGAGTGGGAGGCCAAAGTCACTGCGATAGAAGAAGAAAAAGGAGAATTAATGAGATCAGTTGCTTCACTATTTGGAAGTCTTTCTGAATATGAAAGCAAACTAAAGTTCAAACGGGAACTAGATGATATTGGTGACAAGAAAAAGAAAGGTCTAGCACTAAAAGAAAAAGAAGAGAATCAAGATGAGGATGAGGAGTTTGACGATGACGAAATGGGACTAATCATAAAACGATTCAGAAAGTTCTACAAGAAAGGTCAAGGATTCAAACACTTTTAGAAAGGAGGAAATAGCAGCAAAGATCATATCATTTTCTATGAATGTGGAAAACTAGGACATATCAAATTAGAATGTCCAGAACTGAATCAAAAGAGCAAAGAAAAGAGAAAAGGCAAATTCTTTAGCAAAAAGAAGGCCTTCGTATATATTGTATGGGGTGATAGCTCCTCTGACGAAGAAAGTGATGAGGAAGAAGTAGCTAATATATGTCTTGTTGCTCAAGAAGAAACAGAAGAAGAGGTAAATGATTCTGATCCTACTTATGATGAATTACTCTCTGAATATAATGCTTTACATTCTGAATTCATCAAAATAGTTAAAGAATTGGTTGTTTTCAAAAAGAAAAACAAAGCTTTTGAAATAGTAATTAAACAAAGTTCAGAAAAGAAGTGTGAAAATTGTTCTTCTTTGAAAAAGAAAAACACTGATCTTACAAAAACTCTTGAAAAATGTACACAAGGAAGTGAGATGCTAAATGTTATTTTAAAAGCTCAACGATTTGTAAATGACCGATCTGGAATTGGATATGATCCAAAATCAGATAAAAGAGAAGGAAGAAAGAAAGCAGGAGGTAAATCATATTTGAATTATTTCAAGCATTCTGTGCATACATCAAATCCTTTTTCATTTTGTAATTACTGTAATAGAAAAGGTTATTATACCTCTTCATGAATCAATATCTGAATTTGAACTTAGATATACTCATCTTGTTAATCAACTTGCAGCACTTGGGAATGTTTATGATCAGCGTACCCAAGTACGAAAGATTTTGAATATTCTTTCTAAAGAGTGGGAGGCCAAAGTCACTGCGATAGAAGAAGAAAAAGGAGAATCAATGAGATCAGTTGCTTCTCTATTTAGAAGTCTTTCTGAATATGAAAGCAAACTAAAGTTCAAACGGGAACTAGATGATTTTGGTGACAAGAAAAAGAAAGGTCTAGCACTAAAAGAAACAGAAGAGAATCAAGATGAGGATGAGGAGTTTGACGATGACGAAATGGGACTAATCATAAAACGATTCAGAAAGTTCTACAAGAAAGGTTAAGGATTCAAACACTTTTAGAAAGGAGGAAATAGCAGCAAAGATCATATCATTTTCTATGAATGTGGAAAACCAGGACATTTCAAATTAGAATGTCCAGAACTGAATCAAAAGAGCAAAGAAAAGAGAAAAGGCAAATTCTTTAGCAAAAAGAAGGCCTTCGTATATGTTATATGGGGTGATAGCTCCTCTGACGAAGAAAGTGATGAGGAAGAAGTAGCTAATATATGTCTTGTTGCTCAAGAAGAAACAGAAGAAGAGGTAAATGATTCTGATCCTACTTATGATGAATTACTCTCTGAATATAATGCTTTACGTTCTGAATTCATCAAAATAGTTAAAGAATTGGTTGTTTTCAAAAAGAAAAACAAAGCTCTTGAAATAGAAATTAAACAAAGTTCAGAAAAGAAGTGTGAAAATTGTTCTTCTTTGAAAAAGAAAAACACAGATCTTACAAAAACTCTTGAAAAATGTACACAAGGAAGTGAGATGCTAAATGTTATTTTAAAAGCTCAACGATTTGTCAATGACCGATCTGGAATTGGATATGATCCAAAATCAGATAAAAGAAAAGGAAGAAAGAAAGTAGGAGGTAAATCATATTTGAATTATTTCCAGCATTCTGTGTATACATCAAATCCTTTTTCATTTTGTAATTACTGTAATAGAAAAGGTTATTATACCTCTTCATGAATCAATATCTGAATTTGAACTTAGATATACTCATCTTTTTAATCAACTTGCAGCACTTGGTAAAGTTTATGATCAGCATACCCAAGTACGAAAGATTTTGAATATTCTTTCTAAAGAGTGGGAGGCCAAAGTCACTACGATAGAAGAAGAAAAAGGAGAATCAATGAGATCAGTTGCTTCTCTATTTGGAAGTCTTTCTGATTATGAAAGCAAACTAAAGTTCAAACGGGAACTAGATGATATTGGTGACAAGAAAAAGAAAGGTCTAGCACTAAAAGAAAAAGAACAGAATCAAGATGAGGATGAGGAGTTTGACGATGACGAAATGGGACTAATCATAAAACGATTCATAAAGTTCTACAAGAAAGGTCAAGGATTCAAACACTTTTAGAAAGGAGGAAATAGCAGCAAAGATCATATCATTTTCTATGAATGTGGAAAACTAGGACATATCAAATTAGAATGTCCAGAACTGAATCAAAAGAGCAAAGAAAAGAGAAAAGGCAAATTCTTTAGCAAAAAGAAGGCCTTCGTATATATTGTATGGGGTGATAGCTCCTCTGACGAAGAAAGTGATGAGGAAGAAGTAGCTAATATATATCTTGTTGCTCAAGAAGAAACAGAAGAAGAGGTAAATGATTCTGATCCTACTTATGATGAATTACTCTCTGAATATAATGCTTTACATTCTGAATTCATCAAAATAGTTAAAGAATTGGTTGTTTTCAAAAAGAAAAACAAAGCTCTTGAAATAGTAATTAAACAAAGTTTAGAAAAGAAGTGTGAAAATTGTTCTTCTTTGAAAAAGAAAAACACTGATCTTACAAAAACTCTTGAAAAATGTTTACAAGGAAGTGAGATGCTAAATGTTATTTTAAAAGCTCAACGATTTGTAAATGACCGATCTGGAATTGGATATGATCCAAAATCAGATAAAAGAAAAGGAAGAAAGAAAGCAGGAGGTAAATCATATTTGAATTATTTCAAGCATTCTGTGCATACATCAAATCCTTTTTCATTTTGTAATTACTGTAATAGAAAAGGTTATTATACCTCTTCATGAATCAATATCTGAATTTGAACTTAGATATACTCATCTTGTTAATCAACTTGCAGCACTTGGGAAAGTTTATGATCAGCATACCCAAGTACGAAAGATTTTGAATATTCTTTCTAAAGAGTGCGAGGCCAAAGTCACTGCGATAGAAGAAGCAAAAGGAGAATCAATGAGATCAGTTGCTTCTCTATTTGGAAGTCTTTCTGAATATGAAAGCAAACTAAAGTTCAAACGGGAACTAGATGATATTGGTGACAAGAAAAAGAAAGGTCTAGCACTAAAAGCAAAAGAAGAGAACCAAGATGTGGATGAGGAGTTTGACGATGACGAAATGGTACTAATCATAAAACGATTCAGAAAGTTCTAAAAGAAAGGTCAAGGATTCAAACACTTTCAGAAAGGAGGAAATAGCAGCAAAGATCATATCATTTTCTATGAATGTGGAAAACCAGGACATATCAAATTAGAATGTCCAGAACTGGATCAAAAGAGCAAAGAAAAGAGAAAAGGCAAATTCTTTAACAAAAAGAAGGCCTTCGTACATGTTACATGGGGTGATAGCTCCTCTGACGAAGAAAGTGATGAGGAAGAAGTAGCTAATATATGTCTTGTTGCTCAAGAAGAAACAGAAGAAGAGGTAAATGATTCTGAAACTACTTATGATGAATTACTCTCTGAATATAATGCTTTACATTCTGAATTCATCAAAATAGTTAAAGAATTGGTTGTTTTCAAAAAGAAAAACAAAGCTCTTGAAATAGAAATTAAACAAAGTTCAGAAAAGAAGTGTGAAAATTGTTCTTCTTTGAAAAAGAAAAACACTGATCTTACAAAAACTCTTGAAAAATGTACACAAGGAAGTGAGATGCTAAATGTTATTTTAAAAGCTCAACGATTTGTCAATGACCGATCTGGAATTGGATATGATCCAAAATCAGATAAAAGAAAAGGAAGAAAGAAAGTAGGAGGTAAATCATATTTGAATTATTTCCAGCATTCTGTGTATACATCAAATCCTTTTTCATTTTGTAATTACTGTAATAGAAAAGGTTATTATACCTCTTCATGAATCAATATCTGAATTTGAACTTAGATATACTCATCTTTTTAATCAACTTGTAGCACTTGGTAAAGTTTATGATCAGCATACCCAAGTACGAAAGATTTTGAATATTCTTTCTAAAGAGTGGGAGGCCAAAGTCACTACGATAGAAGAAGAAAAAGGAGAATCAATGAGATCAGTTGCTTCTCTATTTGGAAGTCTTTCTGATTATGAAAGCAAACTAAAGTTCAAACGGGAACTAGATGATATTGGTGACAAGAAAAAGAAAGGTCTAGCACTAAAAGAAAAAGAACAGAATCAAGATGAGGATGAGGAGTTTGACGATGACGAAATGGGACTAATCATAAAACGATTCATAAAGTTCTACAAGAAAGGTCAAGGATTCAAACACTTTTAGAAAGGAGGAAATAGCAGCAAAGATCATATCATTTTCTATGAATGTGGAAAACTAGGACATATCAAATTAGAATGTCCAGAACTGAATCAAAAGAGCAAAGAAAAGAGAAAAGGCAAATTCTTTAGCAAAAAGAAGGCCTTCGTATATATTGTATGGGGTGATAGCTCCTCTGACGAAGAAAGTGATGAGGAAGAAGTAGCTAATATATATCTTGTTGCTCAAGAAGAAACAGAAGAAGAGGTAAATGATTCTGATCCTACTTATGATGAATTACTCTCTGAATATAATGCTTTACATTCTGAATTCATCAAAATAGTTAAAGAATTGGTTGTTTTCAAAAAGAAAAACAAAGCTCTTGAAATAGTAATTAAACAAAGTTCAGAAAAGAAGTGTGAAAATTGTTCTTCTTTGAAAAAGAAAAACACTGATCTTACAAAAACTCTTGAAAAATGTTTACAAGGAAGTGAGATGCTAAATGTTATTTTAAAAGCTCAACGATTTGTAAATGACCGATCTGGAATTGGATATGATCCAAAATCAGATAAAAGAAAAGGAAGAAAGAAAGCAGGAGGTAAATCATATTTGAATTATTTCAAGCATTCTGTGCATACATCAAATCCTTTTTCATTTTGTAATTACTGTAATAGAAAAGGTTATTATACCTCTTCATGAATCAATATCTGAATTTGAACTTAGATATACTCATCTTGCTAATCAACTTGCAGCACTTGGGAAAGTTTATGATCAGCATACCCAAGTACGAAAGATTTTGAATATTCTTTCTAAAGAGTGCGAGGCCAAAGTCACTGCGATAGAAGAAGCAAAAGGAGAATCAATGAGATCAGTTGCTTCTCTATTTGGAAGTCTTTCTGAATATGAAAGCAAACTAAAGTTCAAACGGGAACTAGATGATATTGGTGACAAGAAAAAGAAAGGTCTAGCACTAAAAGCAAAAGAAGAGAACCAAGATGTGGATGAGGAGTTTGACGATGACGAAATGGTACTAATCATAAAACGATTCAGAAAGTTCTAAAAGAAAGGTCAAGGATTCAAACACTTTCAGAAAGGAGGAAATAGCAGCAAAGATCATATCATTTTCTATGAATGTGGAAAACCAGGACATATCAAATTAGAATGTCCAGAACTGAATCAAAAGAGCAAAGAAAAGAGAAAAGGCAAATTCTTTAACAAAAAGAAGGCCTTCGTACATGTTACATGGGGTGATAGCTCCTCTGACGAAGAAAGTGATGAGGAAGAAGTAGCTAATATATGTCTTGTTGCTCAAGAAGAAACAGAAGAAGAGGTAAATGATTCTGAAACTACTTATGATGAATTACTCTCTGAATATAATGCTTTACATTCTGAATTCATCAAAATAGTTAAAGAATTGGTTGTTTTCAAAAAGAAAAACAAAGCTCTTGAAATAGAAATTAAACAAAGTTCAGAAAAGAAGTGTGAAAATTGTTCTTCTTTGAAAAAGAAAAACACTGATCTTACAAAAACTCTTGAAAAATGTACACAAGGAAGTGAGATGCTAAATGTTATTTTAAAAGCTCAACGATTTGTAAATGACCGATCAGGAATTGGATATGATCCAAAATCAGATAAAAGAAAAGTAAGAAAGAAAGCAGGAGGTAAATCATATTTGAATTATTTCCAGCATTCTGTGCATACATCAAATCCTTTTTCATTTTGTAATTACTGTAATAGAAAAGGTTATTATACCTCTTCATGAATCAATATCTGAATTTGAACTTAGATATACTCATCTTGTTAACCAACTTGCAGCACTTGGGAAAGTTTATGATCAGCATACCCAAGTACGAAAGATTTTGAATATTCTTTCTAAAGAGTGGGAGGCCAAAGTCACTGCGATAGAAGAAGCAAAAGAAGAATCAATGAGATCAGTTGCTTCTCTATTTGGAAGTCTTTCTGAATATGAAAGCAAACTAAAGTTCAAACGGGAACTAGATGATATTGGTGACAAGAAAAAGAAAGGTCTAGCACTAAAAGCAAAAGAAGATAATCAAGATGAGGATGAGGAGTTTGACGATGACGAAATGGTACTAATCATAAAACGATTCAGAAAGTTCTACAAGAAAGGTCAAGGATTCAAACACTTTCAGAAAGGAGGAAATAGCAGCAAAGATCATATCATTTGCTATGAAAGTGGAAAACCAGGACATATCAATTTAGAATGTCCAGAACTGAGTCAAAGGAGCAAATAAAAGAGAAAAGGCAAATTCTTTAACAAAAAGAAGGCCTTCGTATCTGTTATATGGTGTGATAGCTCCTCTGACGAAGAAAGTGATGAGGAAGAAGTAGCTAATATATGTCTTGTTGCTCAAGAAGAAACAGAAGAAGAGGTCAATGATTCTGATCCTACTTATGATGAATTACTCTCTGAATATAATGCTTTACATTCTGAATTCATCAAAATAGTTAAAGAATTGGTTGTTTTCAAAAAGAAAAACAAAGCTCTTGAAATAGAAATTAAACAAAGTTCAGAAAAGAAGTGTGAAAATTGTTCTTCTTTGAAAAAGAAAAACGCTGATCTGACAAAAACTGTTAAAAAATGTACACAAGGAAGTGAGATGCTAAATGTTATTTTAAAAGCTCAACGATTTGTAAATGACCGATCTGGAATTGGATATGATCCAAAATCAGATAAAAGAAAAGGAAGAAAGAAAGCAGGAGGTAAATCATATTTGAATTATTTCCAGCATTCTGTGCATACATCAAATCCTTTTTCATTTTTTAATTACTGTAATAGAAAACGTTATTATACCTCTTCATGAATCAATATCTGAATTTGAACTTAGATATACTCATCTTGTTAATCAACTTGGAGCACTTGGGAAAGTTTATGATCAGCATACCTAAGTACGAAAGATTTTGAATATTCTTTCTAAAGAGTGGGAGGCCAAAGTCACTACGATAGAAGAAGCAAAAGGAGAATCAATGAGATCAGTTGCTTCTCTATTTGGAAGTCTTTCTGAATATGAAAGCAAACTAAAGTTCAAACGGGAACTAGATGATATTGGTGACAAGAAAAAGAAAGGTCTAGCACTAAAAGCAAAAGAAGATAATCAAGATGAGGATGAGGAGTTTGACGATGACGAAATGGGACTAATCATAAAACGATTCAGAAAGTTCTATAAGAAAGGTCAAGGATTCAAACACCTTCAGAAAGGAGAAATAGCAGCAAAGATCATATCATTTGCTATGAATGTGGAAAACCAGGACATATCAAATTAGAATGTCCAGAACTGAGTCAAAAGAGCAAAGAAAAGAGAAAAGGCAAATTCTTTAACAAAAAGAAGGCCTTCGTATATGTTATATGGGGTGATAGCTCCTCTGACGATGAAAGTGATGAGGAAGAAGTAGCTAATATATGTATTGTTGCTCAGGAAGAAACAGAAGAAGAGGTAAATGATTCTGATCCTACTTATGATGAATTACTCTCTGAATATAATGCTTTACATTCTGAATTCATCAAAATAGTTAAAGAATTGGTTGTTTTCAAAAAGAAAAACAAAGCTCTTGAAATAGAAATTAAACAAAGTTCAGAAAAGAAGTGTGAAAATTGTTCTTCTTTGAAAAAGAAAAACGCTGATCTTACAAAAACTGTTAAAAAATGTACACAAGGAAGTGAGATGCTAAATGTTATTTTAAAAGCTCAACGATTTGTAAATGACCGATCTGGAATTGGATATGATCCAAAATCAGATAAAAGAAAAGGAAGAAAGAAAGCAGGAGGTAAATCATATTTGAATTATTTCCAGCATTCTGTGCATACATCAAATCCTTTTTCATTTTGTAATTACTGTAATAGAAAAGGTTATTATACCTCTTCATGAATCAATATCTGAATTTGAACTTAGATATACTCATCTTGTTAATCAACTTGCAGCACTTGGGAAAGTGTATTATCAGCATACCCAAGTACGAAAGATTTTGAATATTCTTTCTAAAGAGTGGGAGGCCAAAGTCACTACGATAGAAGAAGCAAAAGGAGAATCAATGAGATCAGTTGCTTCTCTATTTGGAAGTCTTTCTGAATATGAAAGCAAACTAAAGTTCAAACGGGAACTAGATGATATTGGTGACAAGAAAAAGAAAGGTCTAGCACTAAAAGCAAAAGAAGATAATCAAGATGAGGATGAGGAGTTTGACGATGACGAAATGGGACTAATCATAAAAAGATTCAGAAAGTTCTATAAGAAAGGTCAAGGATTCAAACACTTTCAGAAAGGAGAAATAGCAGCAAAGGTCATATCATTTGCTATGAATGTGGAAAACCAGGACATATCAAATTAGAATGTCCAGAACTGAATCAAAAGAGCAAAGAAAAGAGAAAAGGCAAATTCTTTAATAAAAAGAAGGCCTTCGTATCTGTTATATGGGGTGATAGCTCCTCTGACGAAGAAAGTGATGAGGAAGAAGTAGCTAATATATGTCTTGTTGCTCAAAAGAAACAGAAGAAGAGGTAAATGATTCTGATCCTACTTATGATGAATTACTCTCTGAATATAATGCTTTACATTCTGAATTCATCAAAATAGTTAAAGAATTGGTTGTTTTCAAAAAGAAAAACAAAGCTCTTGAAATAGAAATTAAACAAAGTTCAGAAAAGAAGTGTGAAAATTGTTCTTCTTTGAAAAAGAAAAACACTGATCTTACAAAAACTCTTGAAAAATTTACACAAGGAAGTGAGATGCTAAATGTTATTTTAAAAGCTCAACGATTTGTAAATGACCGATCAGGAATTGGATATGATCCAAAATCAGATAAAAGAAAAGGAAGAAAGAAAGCAGGAGGTAAATCATATTTGAATTATTTCCAGCATTCTGTGCATGCATAAAATCCTTTTCATTTTGTAATTACTGTAATAGAAAAGGTTATTATACCTTTTCATGCATTCATAAGAAGAAAGGAAACATAGGAACCTACAATTGTGTACCTAAAGGCTCATATGTTTAGAAAATTATTTGTACTAACCCAAAAGGACCCAAAAAGATGTGGGTACCTAAGACTTAGTCATTTTATTGCAGGTATATCTCAAAGCATCCAAAAATAGAAAGTGGTACATAGATAGTGGATGCTCTAGACATATGACCGGAGATTTTGAAAGTTTTACCACATTGCAACCTAAGGAAGGTGGAAAGGTAAAATTTGGAGGAAATCAATCCGAAAAGATAGCAGGAATTGGTGAAATCAAAAATGACAAAGGAATACAAGTCAAAGATGTATATTATGTTGAAGGCTTGTGTCACAATTTGCTGAGTGTAAGTCAAAGTGCAGATAAAGACAACTGGGTAATATTTGACTTAGAAGAATGTTTAATTATCAACAAGAATGACTTACAACTTGATAAGAAGAATATCAAGGCTAAGCTCAGAGCAAAGAGGGAAGGTAACTGCTATACTCTAGATATTAGTAAAAATGAATCGGAAAACTGTTTTCTAAGTAATGCTAATGAAAGTTGGCTATGGCATAAGAGATTAGCTCATGTCAATATGCATCAATTAGGCAAATTACTCAAAAAGGATTTAGTTCTTGGATTACCCAAAGCAAATTTCAAAAATGACTTGATTTGTGACGCATGTCAAAAGGGTAAACAAACTAAATCATCTTTCAAATTGAAAAATGAGATTTCAACAAATAGACTACTACAATTACTGTATATGGATTTAGTTGGCCCAGCAAGAGTAAAGAGTCTTGGTGGCAACTTATATTCATTAGTCATTGTTGATGATTTCTCCAGATTTACATGGGTTATTTTTCTATCATCAAAAGATGAAACATTTGAAGAATTTATTGTTTTTGCCAAGAAAGTGCAAAATGAGAAAGGTATGTCCATTGCAGGTAGTTGGACTGATCATGGTGGAGAATTTGAAAATCAAGCCTTTAGAGAATATTGTGATACTAATGGCATTGATCACAATTTCTCTGCTCCAAGGATGTCTAAACAAAATGGAGTCGTGGAACGCAAGAATAGAGTGCTCACTGAAATGGCTAGAGCAATGTTAAATGAAAAGAACGTGTCTCAAGTTTTCTGGGCTGATGCTATGAGTACATCATGCTATATTTCAAATAGAGCCTATATCAGGACAAAACTTGGAAAGACACCATACGAGCTGTACAAAGGAAGAAAGCCAAATATTGCTTATCTACACATCTTCGGTTGTAAGTGTTTTATTCATAATAATGGCAAAGATAACTTAGGAAAATTTGATTCTAAAACTGATGAAGGATTTTCCTAGGATATTCTAACGGAAGTAAAGCATATAGAATTTTCAATAAAACAACATGTGTTGTTGAAGAATCAATTCATATTGTATTTGATGAATTTGAATCCTCTGACAAAACCATTGATGAAGAATAGGAAGTTGTTTTAAATCAAGAAAATGGTCAATCTATTTCTAAGTATCTTATTCCAGAAGTTGATGAAACTAAGGAAGAAGAGCAATCACTAGGACAACCTAGAGCCTGGAAATACAATAAAAGTCATCCCTCAGATCAAGTCATAGGAGATATGAATGAAGGGATCAAAACTAGAAATAGAATTTTCAATGAAGTAAGTTTTTTTGCATTCATTTCTGAGATTGAACCTTCTAACATTGATGAAGCCCTATCAGACAATGATTGTGTTATAGCAATGCAAGAAGAACTAAATCAATTTGAGAGAAATCAAGTTTGGGATTTGGTACCCCGACCCAAGGATCATTCGATCATTGGTACTAAATGGGTATTCAAGAACAAACTCGATGAATTCGCAATTATTGTCAAAAACAAGGAAAGACTGGTGCCCAAAGGCTATAATCAGGAAGAAGGGATTGATTATGAGGAAACGTATGCTCCAGTGGCTAGATTATTGGAAGCTATACGCGTACTCTTAGCCTTTGCATGCATCAAAGTATTCAAACTCTATCAAATGGATGTAAAGAGTGCATTTCTAAATGGTTACATTATGGAAGAAGTATATGTAGAACAACCTCCAGGTTTTGAAGATGTTACCAAATCTGACCATGTTTTCAAACTCAAAAAGGCTTTATATGGTCTAAAACAAGCTCCTAGAGCATGGTACAAAAGGCTCAGTAAATTTCTTATCGATCAAGGTTTTGTATGGGGAAAATTTGATACAACACTTTTTATAAAACGAAAATGCGATGATATTTTAATTGTTCAAATATATGTTGATGACATTGTTTTCGGTGCTACTAATGAATCTTTGTGTAAGGAATTTTCTAAGATAATGCAGGGAGAGTTTGAGATGTCAATGATGGGAGAATTGAATTTCTTTCTCAGTTTGCAAATCAAATAAAGAAAGAATAGAATCTTCATTTCTCAAACAAAGTACTTGAAAGAGCTATTGAAGAAGTATGGAATGGATGAAGCAAATGGGACGGACACACCTATGAGCTCAACTACGTTGCTTGATGCTGATGTCAAAGGGAAAGACTACAACATCAAAAAATATAGAGGAATGATTGGATCATTACTCTATCTCACGACAAGTAGACCAGGCATTCAATTTAGTGTTGGCATATATGCAAGATATCAATCAGCACCTAAGGAATCACAAGCCGAAATTGTCAAACGAATCTTTAGATACCTTGCTGACACACCTGAATTAGGTCTGTGGTATCCCAAAGTAAGAAGTGAATATCTAGTTGCATATTCAGATTCTGATCATGGAGGATACAAAATAGATAGAAAGAGTACCAGCGGACAAGGACAATTTCTTGGAGGATCTCTTGTATCATGGTTCAGCAAGAAACAAAATATTGTGTCTCTTTCGTCAATGAAAGCCGAATATGTTGCAGTCTCAAGTTGTTGTGCACAAGTGATATGGTTAAAACAACAACTACAACATCTTGGTATTTATCTCAAAGAAATACCAATCTATTGTGACAATACTAGTACGATAAGCTTGGCTAAGAATCCAGTTCAACACTCTAGAACCAAGCATATCGATGTCAAACATCACTTCATCAGAGATCATGTTCAAAAGAAAGATGTAAAAGTGATATTCATTCTTACTCATCTTCAACTAGCTGATATCTTCAAAAAATCCCTTGCAAAAGATCAATTTCCATACATTAGAAGAGAATTGGGAATGGTAAATCCCAATGAGTTGTAAGTTATTTCAGTCTCTTATAATGTTAGATAAAGATATTTGATAATGTTTTGATGATTACTAATTTAAGCATCAGAGTATATAGAAACTTGTTTTGTAGGAAGATTGAAACTCTATTTTGAGAAACAAAAATAGAGGTTATCAGAGGACACCTTTACTGGAGTACCAACTTGAAGTAATGACTGACAGTGAAGCATTACCCGAGGAACAACTTGAAGTAAAGAAGCACTTCACTCGAGTAACTACTCGAGTAATGGTCTTCCAAAACTGGAAATAACAGATCAAGCTACCTGGAATTTAAATCAAACGGTTCAGTTGCTAAGAAATAAATAGTCAGAAGTGGAAAAGACAGGTTACCCGAGGAGAGCCTCGTGTAAACTTGAAGTGTACTCGAGTAAGGCCTCGAGTAACTACAGGTCCAGATCACAAATTTGATGAGAATCAACTCAAATCTACTCTAAAATGACTGTAAACTTATCGAGGGAACATACATGGATAATTACAATATTATTCATGCCAGGTAAGCAATTTAAATAAATTATTTTAGAAATTTTCTATATGATCACTCGAGTATGGACTCGAGTAAATATGCAGTTTACTCGAGTAAGGTCTCGAGTAACGTTGGGTTTTAGGTCTTTATTTATCGCAAACTCGGTCAGTTCCACAGAATCTCCTCGAGTAAATCACTCTGTCCTCTCAAAAAAAACTTTTTACAATCTCTTCCCTACACCATTTCCGTCAAAACCCAACAAATTTCAACCCCAGAAACCTCCTATTCTGCTCAAATTCTCTGTGCCCTATATCGCATTTTTCCTCTGTTTTTCTAAAATTTCAAACTTTCACTTATTCAAGATGGTTAGAACTAAAAACCTCACTCCTACAGATTCTTCTGGATCACAACAACTCTCTGATCCTCTTTCTTCTCCTCCCAGAAAGAGAAGAAAACTTACTCCTAGATCCAAAGCCAAAATCCAACCCAAACCTCAACCTCAACCGAAACGGAAAGGGGTTGTTATCAAAGAGCCAGTAGTTACAAGGGCTCAATCCAAGAAGAGCACCTCTACTAGGAGAGGCAAAAGTGCAAAGCCTCCCTCTCCTCCACCTTCTGATTCCTCAACTCCCTCTTTCACACTAAAGCCTCATAAAAAGCCCAAATATAATGTGAATGTGGCTAAGACAATTGCTGGCATTCTAGGTCAACTTGAGAAGGCGCAGTCTTCAAAGAAATCAGAACTACCAGAAGAGGAGATCACCAAACCTCCAAAGGGGTTTAATGTCAACAAATTGGAGGAGTCCCCGAAGTACCTTACTCAATTCTCAAGGAGAAAAGTGTGCAAGACACAATATGTGGACCTTAAATTACTTTAGGAGGTATTGAAGCATGATCTTAGTTCCTTTTAGAACCATTTATGCCTTGGCTTTCTAATAGACTTTCTTTTTGCACAAAAGTAGTCACACACTTTTACTGCAACCTTGAGATTCTAGATGAACCAAATAGAACCTCAGCTGAGGAAGAAATGACTACCACTGTGAGAGGCCAAAAGATTCTCATCTCACCTTCTAGGATAAATTTGTGGTTAGGGATAGAGAACCCCCAGATGATATTTACTCCAAACTTGACTCAAACCAAATCTTCTTTGTCCTTAAACCTGGTAAGCTTATAGGCCCTTTGAATTTCAAACCTAGTAATATGTGTGATCATCACAGGGTTCTATGGTATATCTACTCTAGATCCCTTGAGAACAAGGCCAACAACTATACCCATTTCTCTGATAGGGACTATAGATAGTTTGCTTCCTTACTCCTGAAGGAACAGAAAGACTTGGGGGAGTACATATTCTCTGAGATAAAGAGATATAGAGTTGATGGAAAAGCTACCACACTGATGCTATATCCTCAGATTGTTTCACTTATTCTGAAGGAGAATAAGATATGGTATCTGGAGAGCAAAGAGCACATCGAGAGGATTACTCTGGTGGGGAGAAATCAAATTGGCAAGCTCAACATTGACATTCCTCTCAAGGGTCCTCTAGAATCTGGGTCTAAGAAGAAGAAGAAAACTGAGACTAAGACTAGCAAGATGGATGACACTCAGTCTTCGGCTCCAGCTGCCACTACATCATCACCCTCCTTCCTCAATGCCACACTTCAGCATTTCATGAAAAATATGCTCAAAGGATTCCATGTGGATATTGCCAACATAAATGCTGAACTAATTACCAACATGAATCACAAGATGGCTGAGTTGGTTGATAAAATGGATAAGAGGCACGAGGAGTTGCTAGCTGAGTAATGTACCCAGGGTGAGACATTGAAATTGATTCTGGCACGATTGGACTCTTTGGGCCCCGGACCTTTTGCTGGTCCATCATCTTCTGCACATGAGACTTCTTCATCTCCAGAGCATATACCATCCCCATAGCATACACCACCACCTCCAGAGAATATTCCATCTGACCTTCATCACTATGAGGTTGAGCCTACTATCCCTCCTGTCTCTAGTCCACCTGAGCCTCAACCCAAAGATATCTTATACTCAGTGGATAACCCCGAAACAAATGAGACCATCCATATCATCATTGATGATTCACCACCCAAACCTCAGCCTGAACCCTCTCCTGAACCTATTCCATCTCCTACCCATACAGAGGAAATCTCTCCTTTTTCATCCTCTGATCATCATACTCCCGGTGGTACTGAAGAGGTTGAGAACACCACTATAATTGTCTTTCAGCCCTCTCCTGTTCCTCCAAAAGAAGACATCCATATCCCTCCACTTAATCTTCCTGAACCAAAATCTTCTAGTTCTTTTGATTCTTCTATCTCCATGGTCAAGCCTTCTAGTCCTCCACTTGATTGATGAAGACAAAAAGGGGGAGAAGAGCTTGAGAGTAATTTTGTGGAGTGTCTGAGTTTGAGTTTCTTTTTAGGTATATGGGTGTATATGGGATTTAGGGAGCTTTTGAACTTTTCAATTTTTCATCTTGTAATTTTTAAGTTTAATGCAAGTTTATTTAAGTTATCATTTCATTTCAAGTCCATTTAAGTTTTAAATTTTGATACATTGTTGGACTAATAAAGTTTATTATGTATGCAAGGTGAATATGTTATAATCTTTTTCCAAAATACTTTGAATTTAAACTTAACAAGGTTTTTAAATTTATCATTGAATTCAAGAAGTGTTTATTTGAGAACTTAGTTTCAAAATTCTTGTTCAAAATCCCCAAGTTTTGTCATTTTCAAAAAGGGGGAGAATGTTAGATCTCATGTTTTGATGATAACAAAGAATGATGTGAAAAATATTTGATAAACAAATAAGTTTGAATAAAGTAATAACAGGAAAAATCATCTCTTGAAGTAAGCATTGGAATAATGAAGAAAGGCCAAGAGAAAAAGCTGAGAAACTTGATCAGAAGCAAATTGTCTAAGGCATTACTCGAGTACATACTCGAGTAATGAGATAGAAACTTGAAGTAACCAGAGACACCTTCGAGTAACCTGCCAACGTTACTCAAGTAAGCACTCGAGTAATAAGGTAAATATTTTCTAGTTGCTCTCGGCCTGCCAATGTTACTCGAGTAGCCACTCGAGTAACCAGGTAAATCACTTGGAGTTACTCTCGGCCTGCCAACGTTACTCGAGTAGCTACTCTAGTAACTATGTAAAAGACTTCCAGTTGCTCTCGGCCTGCCAACAATACTCGAGTATGTACTCGAGTCCCCTGTTTCAAGAAATGTGTTGCTCTCGGCATTTTCAACCCTGCCAATGTTACTCGAGGAGCTACTCGAGTGACTCACTGTGGTGAGCAAAACCTGAAGGTATTACTCGAATAACATGAAATGTTTTTCTCACCCTTCACTTCAAGTTACTACTCGAGTATGCAGAAATATTTAAAGGAAAAACTTTAAGTCACTACTCGAGTATGCAAAATTATTTTGAAGAGAACTTCAAGTCATTACCCGAGTAAGCTATGCAGAAAAATTATATTTACTCGAGTGTGTACTGGAGTAACAAGGTAATCAAACTTGAAGTTCTCTCAGCCTTGAAATCCTGCCAACATTACTGGAGTAAAGCATCGAGTAACCTAAAGTTTATTTGAAGGTTTACTCAAGTTGGTACTCGAGTAACCTATGAAGTAAAAAGTACAATACCCGAGTAAGTACCCGAGTAACAAGTATTTCCAAAGGTTTGATATTTTTTTTATTCCATGCACTACCCGAGTAATGTTATATTTACTTATTGACTTGCATATTATCAAAGTTTTCCCAATGATACTCGAGTATGTACTCGAGTAAACTTTAATGAATACTCGAGTATGCAAGTCTAGAAACTTAGAAATCATTCAAACGTTCATTGATTTGTTTCCTATATGATTAACATTTCATTGTATTAGTATTATTAGCATATCCACTGATAAACAATGAAGAGATCATACCAAATAAGGAAAGTCAAATGCAACGTTCAAATACTACCTACCACCACCTACCGTAAACGAATATTTTTAAAATACTGGAAAAGTCAACAGTGGCTGCGCACTCTCTAACGGACAAGAAGAAGATGTTCCAACGGTCACTACCAACACTTCTATATATATGGGAACATCCAAACAGAGAAAGAACAACAAGAACACACACGAACGTATTAACAAGTTCATTACTCTGTTTTACATTATACTTGTAATTCTATGCTTTAGTGATTCTTATTCACTCTGTGAGAGAGATATTTCATTCAAACTCAATATTTGTTATTGAGATAACTTAAGGTTGTGGAACCTTGAGTTGGGATTGGATTACAACTTGTAAGGGGGAGCGAGTGCCCAGGTGAAGGAACTTGCTTGTACTGAGGTGCCAAGAACCCACTGAATCTTGGAAGTCATAGTGAAACTCTCAGAGAAGCTCTGAGGACTGGACGTAGGTCAAAGTGGTTGTGACTGAACCAGTATAACTCCCGGTGTATACTTTGGTGATGTTTCTCCTTACTCTTTACTGTTTTAATTTCACAGTCAAGTTTTATATTTGCAACGAATTTTTTAGTATCACCCAATTCACCCCCCTCTTGGGTGACACGCTTGCTCTAACAAAACTTTCGGCCAAGTAATTAAGGACAAGAGACAAGGAAAATACAAAAGGGTCCCATTCAGTCTAGGAGAAGTAGTTGGTTATTTGCAGGATTTTGTTATATTTTAAGTCTGTAAGCTTTATGTACAATCCCTGTGGAGAATTCTTGTAATATAATCATCTACTTTATATCAGTATTTTTATGCTATTTCTATGTGCCCACTGAACTGCGCAATGCTACTCTGATTAATATCAGAATAAATAAGTGTGCTGATATAAACAATATATAAGCCTATGATCATATTGATCACATTATATGATCATATATAATACTATTATATATTAATGTAATAATAAAAAAATAAAAATAAAAGATTGACATAATGATATAACAATAATATATTAATATAAATAAATGAAATGTAAACAAAATAAAGGTGAGGGTGAAAATTTAGCAATAAACAACGACGTTACCCAATTGTTACTTATGGATGCACATAGTGATATTATTTATTGCTACCAAAATAAAGGATGGACAATATCATTGTTAAAATTGCTACCAACATAATTGATTATTGCTACTATGTGAACTAAAAATAGATAGTTCTTATAGATGCATATAGTGATATCGCTTATTGCTAAATTTGCACTTTTGCCCATAAAATAACAATAAAACAAGATGAAATAAATGACATTAAATAAAAAATATAAATGATGGAATACAACATAAAATGTAAATAAAATAAAGAAATATAAATGTCAAATAAGTAAATAAACAAATGAAATGTAAATTGAATGAAATAACATAATATAACAACATAAAATGTATATAATACCATAATATAAAATAAAGAAATATAAATGTTGCATAAATAAGATATTCCCTAAAATTGATAAATAAAATTGTTTAAAAAAACTTGTCAAGGAGAATAAAGCAACAATAATCTCCAATCTTAGTCATGCAACCTGATATATAAAACAATCAATAATAGGGTTTGTTTAATTCTATATAATAGCTTAGATCATCCTAGATAAATCAAATAGATATATGGTAAAAGAAGGTAGTAGAAATAATTAAACCAATAGTGAAAAAAATAAACCTTCGTTAGTATTGATAAGTTACAGTCTTCTCTCCCAATTCACTGTGTTGTCATTTCTTCTACTATTTAGCATTCTCATATGATATCTGTAAGTTTCATACATTAATATGATATAATATATAATATGATATATATTGGAATCAAATTCGTTTTATGTATAGAATAGCTGGAAAATATGAAAGAGATGAAGAGATGTGATGAGAAAATTGGAGAGAAAGATGGAGCAATATCTTATTCACTTGAATGCATCCAAAGTGTAGTAGATAGTGCTTTATTTATAGGCCCTCAACATCAACCAACAGTTACGTAAAGTAAATAGCAAAGTTAATCCTCATGGATGCATAGTGAAAATGAGATTACATTATTTCGATATATGAAATTTATGGACCTGAAGTCCAAAACATTTGAAATATAAAGTTATTTGTGATATATGAATATTCATCTAAAACTAAAGTTTTTACAAGGTCTAATGATGATTATGATTAGTACAACTTTTGGTGGTGGATAGAATTATTGTTGCATATATTATTAGTCTGGCAGTAAATGCAAACGAAATAATGAGTTTACTAGATATCATTATATATAGCATATACATATGGATAGTGAATATTACATGAGAATTCTTAAAAGGATCCAAAATGCTGAAAGCATGTCCAAGAAAAGTATTTAGTATATAAAATGTTACATGGATTAAAATGATTTGAGTATATGTATAATTGATTTAAAGATATATTAAAAAATGAATAATTTTATAGATCAAGTTATTGGAAACCTTAATGATTTCAAAATCACATATTTTTGCTATGATGATGTTGTTCACAAAAATTTATTGAATTCAATGGTCTATAAGTACCACATATTTTATGCACATTTACATCCTACTAATATTGTAGTTATTATATTCTTTTTGGTAAAATCAAGATTCTGCAGGTACACTATGACTACTATGAAATTGAGATTTAGTGTGATAGTTATATGAAACTATTCTATAAGTACGTTTTGTTCATAACAAATCGAACATGCGGATAGAAGATATATCATGGTGATTTTCAAGATAATTTTCTTTTATTACTTCCACAATGCATAAAGGCAAGTTGAGAATATATTGATATTTAAAATATCTAAAAGATACGGTAGATAATTATGTTTAAGTATATGATTTGATGGCAGTACATTATGCATAGTTTAGATAAAAAAGAACATCAATTGCTTAAAAAATCATTAACGACAGTTGCAATTGAGAAATTAGTATATTGTCTTGAGATATGACAATTTAATCACAATGAGTAATGTTGTTACCAAGGGAAGTAAAGATCATGTTGTACTTTTTTCCTTAACTAAGATATTGTCCTACTGAGATTTCCTAGTAAGGTTTTTAATGAAGCAACTTCAATATATATTGTGTACTTTTTTTCCTTCAATAGGCTTTATCCCATTGGGTTTTTCTTAGTTAGGTTTTAATGAGGCACAATATTTGTTCATGGACATCTAGGGAGAGTGTTGTAAATATTATATGATGTGGATGTCCATAAACTATACAACTCTTGGCCTTTTATATGTTCTTCACTCTATAACTTCTCACTCTTAGGATTCCATTTGTTCAGTGCTATAAACCTATACTTCCCCAATGAATAGTTTGTGGGATTTTTTTACGATTAATACCATTATGCTCATCTTTATTGTAACATCACACTTTTTATTCACCAATATCCCTTGTATATTTGTGACACTAAATAGAATGAAAATGGTGAATTTTGGTGAACTTGGAAGGCCATAAGAAGAGGCCATACAAATTTTGGCCAACGTATGACATGAAAAGTTCAATTTTTATCTTCATAAAAGCCTATTCTTGTAGCCTAAAATGAACCATGGAAGAGCACAATTTTTGGGCCTAATAATATGTGAAGGTTTGGTCAAAATAGAAGAAAAAGGAAGAAGGTCGAGTTTAATACAAAAATGTAAAGGCAAAATGGTCATTTACCAAAAAAGCAAGAAGCCATTTATTTTTTCCTTTAATTGGGATAAATTTAAGCCAAGAGGGAAATAAAAGAGGGAAAAATAATTATTGGAGAAAATATGTGCCGTGTTGTGTATTTTAGGCCAAGTAAAAAGCAAGAAACAAAGAATCAATTTTCACATGCTAATTAGCATTAAAATAATATTACTTAAGGAGGTGGAATTGGGATATTTTAAGAGAAGATTATCCCCTTTCAAGGCTATATTTTTGGTCAGCAATAAAGAGAAGATACATAGAAGGGTTGGAGAAAAACAAAGAGCAAAGAGAAAGAAATAGGGAACTCAAGAGGCAGATCAACGTAAGTTGAAGTTGGAATCACTTATTCTTGCCTTCAAAATCTTGGAATATCTTTCTAATCTCCATATCCATCTTGAAAACATATAAAGCAAGAAGAAATCAAGAGAAAAGGGAGAGGGAAGCCACGGCTAGAGAGAGAAAATCAAGGAGAAGCAAGATAAGCTTGAGAACTTGTTATTGGTTTATGCTTGTTGTTGGTGGTTATTGTTGTTGTAGTTGATTTGTTGCTTTATATTAGTTGAATTTGTGATTTGGGATGCTCAAACCCTACAGGGAGATGCTGCCCAATTTGACCCTAATCATGTGCAATAAGTGTTTAAGTGGTTAATCATGGGATTACAAGTTAAAAGGAAGTGGTTAATTGAGTGAAATCATGCTAAACACATTTCTCCCTTTTATTTTGGAATTTTCGTCCAGACCTGTTTTGGGCAAGTTTGGGGTGGAATTTCATAGATTTGATGATTCTATTATGTTCTATGTAACACCCCAATTTTTGATTAAGGGCTAATGATAATTATTGAGAATAATTATCTAATTCAAGTGGAATAATTATGGGTTTTGGTGGCAATATTAATTAATATGCCATAATTAGTGGAAATTGAAAGAATGAAATTGTTGTGCAAATGGTTAGTGATTAATAGAGAAATTAATTACTAGCTAAGAGAAAATTAGATGTGTGATTAAAATGGTTAATAGAGAGATTAAATGGCTAATTGGTGACTCATTGAATGAGAGCCAATAGAAAAGTGACATGTGGCCAAAAGTGAGTATGATGAGGGAAGGGAAGAAAAGTCAAATGAAGGGTGTATGGTTGTCATTTTCCCATCTCCTCTCTCTCTCCTTCTCTTCTCTCTCATTTTTGGCAACTATTGAAGGAAGAAGGGAAAGGAAAAGCTTGGGAAAAGGTGAGTAAATGGCTTCCTTTGCTCAAATCATTTTCATTAATGTTGATCCTTGGAGTGAGAGCTTCAATTTGATGGTTGTAGCTTCTCCATTGGTGGTGATTTGAAGAATCATGAAAATCTAAAGTGTAGAGAATCAAGAGAGTGCTTTGAGGAAGTGAAAGAGGTAAGTGAGCCCAATCTTTCTATCTATATTTCATGCCATTATATTAAGTTTGGAAATTCTGGGATTTTTGCTCTAATTTAGAAAATATGGGTCATTGGGTAGTTTGGCATGATATAGTTGTGGAAATGGTATCTTAGAGTCAGTTTGGGATAGATAGATTGATTGAGGATTGAAATGATTGAAGTTAGTGATTTTGGAAAAGTGATGATTGTGTTGCCCTAGACCAAAGCATGAAAATGTAGTGGAATTTAGGTTGTATTGATGGTTTTATTGAATTTATTGATTGATTTTGCATAGGGATAGCTTTGGTAGAGGTTTTGGGTCTATTTGGATCATTTGGGCAAGTGTTAGAAAATGTGGTATGTTTTCCTACGTTTTCTGGTTCTGATAGAATCGCTCAAGTGATGGGAGTTCACTCGAGTGTAGGAGGAGCATCACCTGAGCAGCGATGAACTCTGCTCGAGTGCGGTAGTGCAAGTTTCATTTCCTACTCTCTGTGTTCTTATTGCACTTCCGTGGTCATGGCAAGTGTTGCCTCACTTGCGAGTGAGAGATGAACATCACTCGAGTAAGCCTCCTGGTGCTCGAGTGATGAGTGTATTTGACGCCAAAAGACTTGCCTCTCGGGTTATTACTCGTGGGTAAAGTTCACGTGTGTGCCTTCTCACTCGCGGGTATGTGGTGTTCACTCGAGTGCATATGGTTGTGCTCGAGTGATCCTGATCCTTGAGAACTTGTGTGCTCTGGGGTCCTCACTTCCTGAACTTCACTCTCTGATGCTCGAGTAAGGCATTTGGCCTTCACTCAGTTAAGGTCCGGCATGCTCGAGTGAGCCTGTTTTTGAAAACTTCTTTGTGCTCTCGGGTGTTCACTCACTGCCTCTCACTCTCTTGTGCCCGAGTGCCGTCCATACCATCACTCGAGTGAGGTCGTCTTCACTCGAGTAAGGCTGTCAGAAATTAGTGTTGTGCCTTCTGAAAAGGGATCTTTGGGGTTTGCTTTCTAACTCCTTAGGGCTATCGATAGAGGTGTTTGAGGGTACTTAAAGAGCAATAATGATAACCAATTAAGTGTTAAGAAGTCATTGAGAATTGGAATAGAGGATTGATACTTCGTCACTCATTATGAATTGTAGGATACGACGTTTTCCCTCTTGGGAGCGAGCAGTGCTAGAGTGTGCACAGAAGGAACGGACAGGTAGTGATTTCTCTCTCATATTGTGTATGATATATGGTATGCATGATGTATCATAGTGTTTGTGAAATGTGATTTTGTGCATATTGAAATGTGAATAAAATGAGCCATGGTCCTTTATAGCATGAACACTTCAGCTTGAGCCGTTTAGGGAGTGGCAGTGGTCATCTCTAGCTCGGCCATTGAACTGCCATTGTAATTGACGTGGATTTATTGTGAATTGTAAACCGGCCAGTGTGGCAGTGCATTGTGAACTGTTATATGAAACCCAGCTATGATGAAATATATATGTGTTTGTGAACTGTGATGGGTGCGATACAGCGTGAGCAAACACAAGGGTGATATGAGTCATACCTGCCTTTGCCGTTGTAACTGCCGTTGTAGTTGCAATGTCTGTGTGATATGATTGCTTTCATGCCTTACTGTTGTGAACATTCTAAGTGATTTGACACTACGGGGATTCTTTAGAATCTCACTCTCCCAAAATTAAACATTTTTAGACAGGATTGAAGGATCAAAGGGCAAACGGGTGACGAAGAGCGGGTAGAGCTCCATGTTAGGAGTTCCTTTTTGGGTTTTTGGTTATCATTGTATATCATTTGAATATTTTGGATCAATTGTATATGTTTTGGAATAGATTGTATAGTTTGGTGTAATCCCCAAGCAAAGGGTATGAATTATGGGCTTTGTGCCTTTGTATAAACCCTTTATTAATTTATGGAACCCGAGTATTTCGGGAATTTATGCTGTACTCTGGTATGTATGAATGAAATCAACCTGTACAGGCCATTTTGTGTTGAAATGTGAATATGAGACCTTCGTGAATAGGTTTTGAAAAAGTTTTTGAAAACCCCGATTTTGGGAAATTTACTTTCTTAAGTCCCAAATCGTCTATAGTCTCTAATTCTGACTTAATTATGTGTTTATGAACATAAATCTCGGCCTTAATCATGAAGGGGGTTACATTCTACATGTAAAACTATATAGGCATAGCCTCTAGCTATAAATTCTGGATCACTGGAGTTAAACAGTGAAATTTGGAATGTAAATTGTGCTGCCAGTGTGATTTCTTGCAGGCAGTCTGGTTGTTTTATGTTTTTGAATAGACAAATAATGTCTAATGAATATGACATTTTCTAGAATGAAAGTAAACTTATCAACCTTTAATTTGATGGGTTATATAGATCAATTGGAGTTGTACACTAAGAGTTATGTATTTTTGAAGTTAGCTAGGTAAAACTGACAGATTTCTGTGACAGTGTCCAATAAATGGTAATTCGAGAATGATGTATCTCTATTTGTCAAGGAACAATATTTTTATTAAAAATAGACTTAATAAGGGTCACATAGCCTTTGGAATCGCTATAATTGGACATCTATACAAAAAAATGTAAATTTTCAAAGTTTGACAAAAATTCTGGCAGCTTTTAGTCAATGTGAGAAATTAAAACGGTAATGGCAAAATGTAATTACCTTGAACTCTAAGAGTAAAGATAACCAACTATATGAGTTTAGAATGGAAACATGAATGAGCAGTAAATTTTTTTATATAAATTTGGAATTTTAGGATTGGTTAGTTGCTTGAGCCAAACGGCAAGTAGTAGACTAATAGATACGTAGTGAAAGGGATTTCAGGTAGTAACTCTATCTTTCCATGTTCTGTAACATGAGTTGTAGACAAACAACATGGTTGTGGTGTGGGAAAAGCACAATACCATTAGGCCCAGTAGGACCCAACTAGGATAGCGAGACAAGTCCGAGCTGACAATCATTTGCACCGAAATAGTACATTAAGTAGGAATCATACAATTATATGATCCTGAATAGTGAACATATCAATGCTAGTTAGGGCACAAACAGTCATTTGTACTTAAATGTCGAGCAGACAGACAGATTTATGATGTTATAATTTTGTTGCTTAAATGGTGCATTGCATGTTTATTTATCGCATTTTATATGATTGATTATGTGTTACTTCTAAGATTCGTTTGAATCTCACCCCTTTCCATAAATTTAAATTTATTCAGCTAGTGGAATCGGCTCCAAGGGTAAAGCTATGGATACTGGCAACTGAGGGTTCTGATACAAATAAAGCTGCTGTCTTTTGGCCACTATAGATATTTTGTTCAAACCCTATGGGAATTCCTGTAAATGTAATCAAGGACTATGTGTTAGTATACTTATGCTATTTTTGTATACCCATTAAACTGCGCATTGTTACTCTATTAATATCACCATGTTATGAGGGATTTGACATTTTTGGTATCCGAGCACGACGGTTCTGGCAATACCGGAATGATATACTGATATGGTTTTGGTTATATGCTGAGAGGAATTATACGTGGGGGAAGGTAGCATAGAATTAGATCACTATCGTTAGCAAACTAGCCTCTGGAGAATCAGCGAATACTGTAGTATCGGATGGTGGCTGGTGTGAGAGTGTTACGGATGCCAAGGAAGTGGGTCCGAGTTAGGCCAGTAGTGAGACCGATGCAGTCAGAGAGCTCATCAGTAGGGGACACTGATCAGCCATCAACTGATAAGACATTATTAGATCAGGGAAGCAGTTTCAGGGCCAAAACTGTGTACGTGTGACATACCTACAACTAGATCTGGAGTTATGAGATTATGTCGAGAGTATATATTAGCAGGCTTTCCGTGAGAACAACACTCCAATGGCCAACTATGTAGAATATCTGGATGATATGGACTCACTTTACTGGGAATAGGGTTTGCGCTACTTGTAATTTCTAGATGACGTCTGGATTCACACAATGTTATAATTCTTTCCACATTTTGATCACGAGTTACTTGGTAATGTACACTTATCGGTATAGATAGACAGTCCATACTCAGGATTTAATCGCCCAAAGTTAGGTGACATGACTTTTGGGATCGAGGGCAGTCACGGGGTACTGGTGCACAGAAGAGGTAGAGCCGGTATCAGCATTTTTACACGGGTGCACTAAGGTTAATCGTGCTCACCTAGGGAAATCTCAGGATAGGTGACCCCGGGGAAGTCACTTGTACATGTTAAGATATGTGATATAACATAGTAGAAACATATTATACAATAGTTTATAGTGTGTATGTTATTAAAGGCTTTCCTTAACTACTATAAATATCTATTATATGCTATTTTTACAGTACCTGTGTACCCAAAATTTTGTGAAATGACACATATGTACTTGTGACTATGTGTAATTTACCTCTTCCTTATTTCAATATAGTGAAACATAAAGATGGTGAGAACAAGAGGTAGACAAAGAGGTAAAGGTGTTAGGCAAGGTCAAGAAACTAGACCTGATCCAATGCAGCACCTATTGGGTATGATAACATCACAACAAACTATGCTAAATGAACTGAGAGATGAGCTATGAGAAGTACACTAGAAACAGCAAGCAGACGGTGAAAGACCGAACAATCTTGGTGGGCAGGGGGATGATCATATACTGCTTGAGGAGCCTGAATAGGAGCCTCCACTTAGACCTACAATTGAGGCTGACATTTTGCAAACTTGGGTGGCACAATTTAGTCAGCAACAACCCCCTGTCTTCTCAGGGAAATTTGATCCCCAACTATAAAGGACTGGATATCCCGACTGGATAAAATTTTCAAAATTTTGGTGTGCCCATATGACATCAAGGTCCAGCTAGCAATTTACAAACTAGAAGCGGATGCAGATAGGTGGTGGAAAAACACAAAGTTGATTCTACAGGCATGGAATACTCTTGTGACATAGGAATTATTCCAAGAAAATTTTTATGAGAAATATTTTCCCAGGTCAGTCAAAATAGAAAAAGAAAAAGAATTCCTGTCAATACAACAAGATGAGAAAGAAAGCTTCGATAAGTGTTTGGCTCAATATATTCGGTTTTCTCGATACCCTTCGTACATGAAGTATCGTGATGATGAGGAATGGAGCTCAAACATGATGATAGGGGGTAAAACCAAAACTAAAAGAAAAGTTAGTCTCCAAGTAGTTCACAAAATTCAATAAGGCGGTAGAAAGTATTGGATCACAGAGTACAATTTGTTGAATCTGTACACTAATAGAAATTTTAACAATAAGGGTGCATCTAGTAGTGGGAATTCTTTCCAAAAATGCAAGAATCAGGATGGTCCATCTAGTGGAAGAAACAAAAATTCGTATAAGTTTGACAGCCGTAGTAACCAGAAACCCCCTTGGAACAGAACATACAGACACTGTAGCAAGCCTTATCATCTAGGATAGTCATGTGGTGTAGCAAAACAAGTACCGGCTCCAATAAGACAGATAGTCTATTTTAATTACGAAAATTTGGGACATTTTGGCAAAGATTGTCTACAGTAGTAGTGGGTAGGGGAACTTAAATAGAGAACTTAGGGCGAAGTCTTCGCTCTGACTTAAGAGGAAGCCAGGAAATCTCCTGCATTAATTCAAGGTACAGTTTCTCTTAATGGTAATTTTGTACAAGTATTGTATGATTAGGTTGCTAGTCATTCATTTATTGCAAATGACTGTGTAAGATGGCTAGGCCTAAGTATGTATCGGTTACAATATGATTTGGTTGTGTCTACGCCTATAGGTAATGGATTTGTCATAGCCGATGTTTGCCTGAATTGCATAGTGAACACCAAGGGATATGAATCCATAATGGATCTGATTTGTCTACCATTGTATGGACTAGGGATAATTCTTGGTATTGACTAGCTGACAGCAAACAATGTTTTGTTAGACTATGGAAGCAAAAAGGTTATTTATCCTAATATGCAATCTAATGCCAACTAAGAAATCAACCTTAATTTTTTCTCATCAGTTGAGGCCCAGAGATGTTTGCATAAAGGTTGTCAAGGGTATTAGTATTCCTCTCAATACTAATGGAGGCTGGAACATCACTTGAGGATATCCCTGTGGTAAACGAGTTTCTTGATGTGTTTTTGGAGGATATCAGAGAACTACCTATGGACAAGGAAGTAGAGTTTGTGATTGAAATTAAGTATGGAGTGGGACCAATATCTAAAGCCCCATACAGGATGGCTCCAAATAAGATGGCAGAATTGAAAAAGTAGATTGACGAGCTATTAGATAAAGGGTTCATTTGACCCAATGTTTCGCTATAGGGAGTTCCAGTGCTCTTTGTGAAGAAGAAAGATGGAAGCCTATGACTCTGTATTGATTATAGGGTGTTAAATAAGGTGACCGTTAAAAAAAACCCATTTTCTAGAATTGATGATTTGCTTGATCAGTTATTGGGTTCCTTTATGTTCATAAAAATTGATTTGAGATCAGGGTATTATCAGCTTAGAGTAAAAGTAGAAGAAGTACCAAAGACTACTTTTAAAACTAGATATAGTCATTACGAGTTTCTAGTAATGCTATTTGGGCTAAATAATGCACCTACAGTATTTATGGACTACATGAATCAAATTTTCCATCCGTATCTGGACCAATTCATAGTAATCTTCATCGATGATATTCTAGTGTATTCACGGAGCAGAATAGAGAATGAAAATTTGAGAATAGTATTGAACAAACACATTGAGAGATAAGCAACTCTGTGTCAAGTTGAGTAAGTGTGAGTTTTGACTTCCAAAAGTTAAATTTCTAGGCCATGTAGTCTCACGAGAAGGGGTCTTGTGGATTCTAGCAGATGGAAGCAGTACTGAACTGGAAGAGGCTAGAGACTGTTATTTAGATACGTAGTTTTCTGAGTCTTGCCAGTTATTACAGGCGATTCATATAGAATTTCTCTATAATTGCTTTGCCTTTGACAAAGTTAACATGGAAAACTCAACCTTTTGTGTGGGATGATGTTATAAGAGGAGGTTCATAGAGCTGAAGGAAAGATTAACAACAACACCAATATTAACAATCCCAGATCCATAGTTCACCTATATAGTCTATAATAATGCGAGCAAGCATGGATTGGGATATGTCTTGATGTAACAAGGAAGCCTATTATCAACTGAAGCCTCATGAACAGAACTATCCCCACTCATGATCTTGAGTTAGCAGCTTTTTTATTTTGCACTAAAAATTGGGACACACTATCTTGATGGGACAATCGTAGAGCTGTGAACATGAGACACTGCATATGGATAAAGCTGCTTAAAGATTACAACCTAAAAATCAAGAATCATCCTGAAAGGACTAATGTAGTGGCAGATGCATTGAGCAACAAGACAATGCAAGTGGCAGCCTTAATGATTCATGAGCAAAGACTGATTGAAGATTTCAAAGATCTCAACTGTCTAATCAGATTATGATTTATGGCAACAATATCAGTCAGGCAGTAAATGACTTGAGAGCAATAATATAAGAAGCTTAGATGTAGGATAGAAGAGCATAGTCTATCTGAAACATGATTGAAATGGAAGAAACTCAGGAATATGACTTGTCACTGAGGGGACTAGTCAGACACAAAAAGCAAATATATGTTCCACTACAAGCTGAACTGAAACAATAAATCCTGGATGAAGCACACAAGAGCAAGTATACTTTACACCTAGGAGCAACTAAAATATATCTTGACTTAAAGTCAATGTATTGGTTGCTAGGGATGAAAAGAGATGTGACAAAGTTTGTTGCTTGTTGTCTCACTTGTCAGAAGGTGAAAGTCGAGCATCAACGATCGTCAGGGCTCTTGCAAAACCCTTAAATTCCTGAGTGGAAATAGGAGAACATCACTATAGAATTCATGATAGGATTACCCAAAATCATAAATCATGATGCAATATGGGTAATTGTTGACTGTTTCATGAAAACAACCTATTTCCTACCAATCAGTATTCACTATTCTCCTGATAAGATGGCAGAGATCTATAGCAAGGAGATTGTGTGATTGCATGGTACATTGAAGAACATAATTTTTGATAGAGATCCTCGATTCACCTCTAAGTTTTAGAAGGTAGTACACAAGGCTTTGGATACCAAGATCAGATTCAGTATGGCTTATCATCCTTAGACAGACGGACAAACAAAAAGAATGATACATACGCTGGAGGATATTTTGAGGGTGTACGTACTAGATTTCAAAGGAAGTTGGGATTGATTCCTTCTACTTTACAAAGTTTTCATACAACAACAGTTATCATACGGGCATTCAAATGGCTCCATATGAAGTATTATATAGTAGGAAGTGTTAATTGCCCTTGTGCTAGACAGAACTATCTGAGAGGCAGTTATATAGATCGGATATGGTTGACCAGACAACAGAGCAGATCAAGTTGATGAAACAAAGACTATTAGCTACTCAGCACAGGTAGAAGAGCTATGCAAACAAGAGGCGAAACCTCTAGAGTTTGAAGTCGAAGATCATGTATTCATGAAAGTCTTGCTTTTTATTGGTATCGGTAGGGCATTAAAGGTAAAGAAGCTAAACCCTAGGTATATTGGTCCATTTGAAATCTTATCGAAGATTAGGCTAGTAGAGTACCAGGTAGCTTTATCCCCAAGTTTGAGTAGATTACATGATGCCTTCCACGTCTCAGTTAAAAAAATATCAACCTGACCCAGAACATGTCATCTAGTATGAGGATGTGGATGTATGGGATGATCTTGCATATAAGGTCACACCTGATTGAGTTATTGATCTATAGGAGAAACAACTTAGACCATGAGTATCCCATTCAGAAAAGTAGTATGGAAGGGGTTATCTACTTAAGAATCTACTTGGGAAACAGAGGAAGACATGCAAAAGAGTTACCTGTAATTCATGAATATGTACATGCAGCAAATTTTGGGGACAAAATTTTAGTAACAGGGGAGAGCTATAACATCCCACTTTTTCCTCACCAATAATATCCCTTGTATATTTGTGACACTAAATGGAATGAAAATGGTGAATTCTAGTGAACTTGAAATGCCAAAATAATATAAGAAGAGGCTACACGAATTTTGGCCAACATAAGACATGAAAAGTTCAATTTTTACTTTCATCAAAGCCTATTCTTGTAGCCCAGAATGAAAAATAAAAGAGAACAATTTTTGGGCCCAATAATATGTGAATTTTTGTTTAAAATAGAAAAAAAAGGAAGAAGGCCCAATTTAATACAAAAATGTAAGGGCAAAATGGTCATTTACCAATAAAACAAAAAGCCATTTATTTTTCCCTTTAATTGGGATAAATTTTGGCCAAGAGGGAAATAAAAGAGGGAAAAATAATTATTGGAGAAAATATGAGCCATGTGTATCTATTTTAGGCCAAGTAAAAAGCAAGAAGCAAAAAGTCAATTTCACATGCTAATTAGCATTAAAATAATATTACTTAAGGAGGTGGAATTGGGATATTTTAAGATATGATGATCCTTTTTCAAGGCCATATTTTTAGCCAGCAAGAAAGAGAAGATACAGAGAGAGGTTAGAGAACAACAAAGAGCAAAGAGAAAGAGCTAGGGAACTCAAGAGGCAAATCAAGGTAAGTCGTAGTTGAAATCACTTATTCTTGGGTTTAAACTGTTGGAAACTCTTTCTAATCTCCATATCCATCTTGAAAACATGTAGAGCAAGAAGAAAATCAAGAGAAAAGGGAAATGGAAGCCACGACTAGAGAGAGAAAATCAAGGAGAAGAAAGGTAAGCTTGAGAACTTGTAATCTCTTGATAATTCATGCTTGTTATTGGTGGTTATTCTTGCTATGGTTGCTCTTTGGCTTGTATTGGTTGAATTTGTGATTTGGGATGCTTAAGCCCTAAGGGGAGATGTTGCCCCATTTCACACTAATCATGTACAATAAGTGTTTAAGTGGTTAATCATAGGATTACAAGGGAAAAGGAAGTGTTTAATTGAGTGAAATCATGAAAACACATTTTTCCCTTTTATTTTGGAATTTTTGTCCAGACCTATTTTAGGTGAGTTTGGGTTGGAATTTCATAGGTTTGATGATTCCATTGTGTTCTACAAGAAAAACTATGTAAGGATAGCCTTTGATTATAAATGTTGGATCACTGGAATTAAACAATGAAATTTGGAACAATATAACACAATCATATGATCCTAAATAGTTCACACAGCAAGGATAGTAGGGGCATAAATAGTCATTTGTACTCGAATGCCGAGCAGATAGACAGATTTCTAGAGTTATAATTTTGTTGCTTAAATGGTGCATTGCATATTTATTTATCACATTTTATATGATTGATTGTGTGTTATTACTGAGATTCATTTGACTCTCAGCCCCTTTCATAAATTTAAATTTACTAAGCTAGTAGAAGCGGCTCCAGGGGCAAAGCTGTAGATATCAGCAACTGAGGGTTATGGTACAGATCAAGCTGCTATTGGTTATCTACAACTTTATTTTTGTCTTTTGGCCTTTGTAGATATTTTGTTCAAACCCTATGGGAATTCCTGTAAATGAAATCAAGTACTATGTATTAGTATGCTTATGCTATTTCAATATGCCCATTGAACTCTCATTGTTACTTTGTTATTTATCAAACTGTTATAGGGGTTTGACATTTATTTTCTTGTAACCATAGGTATAGAATTTAATGGTCAGAGGCTTATAAATAGAGGCCATGTGCAATATATTGGAATCAAATAATGAAGTGAATAAGAGCTTCTCCATATTTCTCCTCCAACTTTCTCTCAATCTTCTCTATATCTCTCATGTCAATCTCATGTGCTTTTCTTATTTTTATAATATATCTCAATATAATCTTCCTTTTTTAGAGGGAGAAGTCAGCAGTCAGCCTATCAATCATACAATGATAAAAGTGACGATGACACTCAATTCTTCTGGAGAAAATTGGATTGTTCAAAATAGTTAGGCTATATATGCGAATGACTTTGTCCAAAATATTAAAATGTTAACTCAACATTGGACCTGATTTTATGGAAGGAGTTGTCCTTTTATGTCAAAATATGGTCATTGACCCGTACATTATAGAATTCTTTTTTGCCTCACCTGTTGGAATATATTAGTCTACCCTTGGTGGATTAGGGCCAAACCCAAATTAAGAGAGATATGGGTTATAAAGAGAGATATCATTTATGGTCTAAAGGTTACATCTATTGCCATATAACTACACGTTTAAGGGTTACATCTATTTCTATGTGACCGCACGTATACTATATATATAGGATGTGGGATCGAGGGAGAAGGCTAGTCAAAATATAACACACGCAGAATAATATTCTCCCCCTTCAAAAAGGTTCTCTCATTTGAATGTTCTCTTCTCTTCCTCTCTTTGGTATATTTATTATGTTAAGTGATTGGGGTCTGCATCAGTGCTCCGGTTTTGAATGGGTACTTTAATGAGTTAGTCGGATTTCAAGTACATCCAAAATTCTTATATGGTATCAGAGTATGGTTTTATTGAGGCATGCACAACACTTATTTTTTCTATATCTTCTCTTTCCTTCAAGGATACAAAAATATTTGGTACATTTGTTGATGAAATAATTATATAAGATACAATAGAGTATCTTTCACTTATTTTTCTAGTATGTATACATATATGTTGTTTAAAAAATAAAAAATATATATTAATAACCAGAACAGAGTAAATAAAGAAACTTAGTTCATACATGGAGAATATCTATTTTGAATTTTCTTCCCTATTTTTCTACATCATATGCGGTTTTAATATGTGTGTGTGTGTATGATTCCATAACATATGTGAATTCAAAATCACAACAGAAAAGTAATAGTGGAGAATTCTATATGTTTTGTATGGGTTACTGCTGTTTTGTCCTTTATTTCTCTAGTGCATGAATTGGGTATTGTTGTGGCCTATATATTTTTATTGTTGCATCTATTCTTCCACTACCTCCCATAATCTCAATGTTTTACATGGGTGAAACATGTTTTCGTTGAATGATGAAAATCTTAGAGTAATCCAATTTCCTCATACTCTCTACAATGTATATGTTTATTATCTATAAGGAGATTGTTTATGAAATAATGAAACCCAAGGATGTTTTCTTAAACACAAGTATTGAAGAACAGTACCATACGTCGAATTGGATACTTTTAGGTTTTGGATATATGAAGAAATTTTCTTAGGAATAAAACTAGTCTTATAGTGTAGATCATGAGAAAAGATAGCAAGGCACACAAAAGACTGAATACTATCGTTAAAAAGAATAGGAAACAGTGAAGATATCAGAATATTGAGAATAAACAACATTGCTTTGGTTTTTGGTTTGGGTTCCCATAAAAATGAGTTTTTAGGCCACAAAATTGGTTCCATTGCTTAGATCTCAAAAAAAATGAAAAGATCGACATAAAGAATGCAAAAAGAAGAGAGAAGAGTCGAGTCTGACGTCACTTGCAAAAAGAAGAGAGAAGAGTCAAGTCTGACATCACTATACTATGTCAGTATGTCCCGGCCGAAGGTTAGAGATGACCAAAATGACTTGTCGTTTTGGTCAAGCTCTAAATGACTTATTGTTTGATAGAAACGATTTGTCATCCCCAACTTTAAAATGAAATGGTGTGCATCATTATTTTTTAAAAAATTTTTTGGTGCTGGGCTTTACAGGAGATGGGCCAAAGGCAATTATTTTTTGGCTGTTATAACAATTAGAAAAATAGAAAGTTCTTTTTTAGAAGGCCCAGTAAGATAGAGGCCCAAAATAGTTTTAATAGTTTAACATTAAAAAAATCTCTGGACTTTGGCTGGACCAGATTGGATTCATAAAAAAATGAATGGGATGTGCATAGGATGTGCTGAGCTGGCTTTTGTTACCAAATCTGACTTAAGAAAATGTGGGCTTCTATGTTTTATTTCAATTTTTTTCAAGAAAATTTCAATTCCTCCTTCTTCTAAGGACGCGTGAAGGGGTGTTTGAGCTCGATTGCAATGCTCTTTGTTTTAAAAACCCCTAATTTCATTATCTAAATTTGGACATATAATTTGATTATTTTAAATATGTTTGGATATGTTTTGAACGTTTTCATTGATATTATATTGATTTTTATGTGTTTAAAAATTCTTATATTATTTCTGATAATTTATTTTATTTTAATTTGATAAATATGAATCAATAAAATTTTAAAAGCACTTAAACAAAAATTTTTAGTCTTTGGAACAATTTCTTTTCTTGAAAAACATATACCTAAACATGAACTTGATGGCTTTAGAAAATAAACAAATTTTCCAGTTAAAAGCCTTTTGAATGTGAGTCACTGAGTAATGAATTAGATAGGGATTTATCCATCAAGATATGAAACTTTAAGAGACAACCTAGAAGGAGAATATCTTGAAGAGATCAAGATAGAAATGATCCAGAGTAAGGTTATAGTTAATCTTGAAATGGAATAAGAGAAGCAAATTGGAATAGAATTGATAAGATGATTCATAAGAGGAACTTGAATCTACTGAATCTTAAGAAATTCAATGTCAAGATTTTAATGTTGAGAAGTCTCAAGGAGATAAAAAAGTGAATAATCTGATACTAAAGAAGCATTATTGAATCAAAGAAAATCTCAAATGGAGAGATTTCCAAATATTAAAACTCTAGATAATGGTGGAGTTTTGGGAAATAATGCTCCTCTAATATAAAATGAAAGCCCATCTCAAAAGAGGAAACCTAAGCCCAGTTTAAATCCCCAATACTTGAAACTATAAAATATTTAAGAAGAAATACTAAATATTTCTATTAGGAAATAGACATGATTTGAATAAAAAAATTGGAATTTTTCTTCTAGAAAACGTAGACAAACGCTGGGAGATTGCTGAAATGATAGAAAACATAAAATTCTTGCAATTTTTGAAAAGCAATAGTCGTTGAAAACCTATTGGACTAGATTTGAGAATCATGAAGACTTAACTCTTTATGGGATTTGTTGTGGTTGAAAATTTTGTTGCATAGAGAACTTAGATAAACTATTATGTTTCCTCATCTCCCAGATAAGAGGTTAATAAGACATTGTGAATATAATGTAATGAAAGACATGAAGAAGGAAATGTCAAATACTCTTTATGAGTGGGAGCTCTTGGAAATTGAGTCTTTCAAGAGCATCATATGCTCTATTTATGGGGGAGCTCTTAGAAAATGAATTTTTTGAGAGTCATAATTGAGCATGTTTATTACAGTACTTGTATGAAATTTTTTATTGGTGATAGTAACAATGTTGGAATCTGTGTGATAGGAGGTACAAACATATTCTTCTGATCGTAGACCCAATAGTGTTGTTATTTTTCTAGTCAGGAATAATATAAGTACATGACATTGCATATAACATCCCAATTTTATTCACAATATTCCTTGTATGTATTGAGACATTTAATGGAATAAAATGGTGAATTATGTTGCACATGAAATGATAAAAACATTGCAATTAGCGGTTGCACACAACATGACTAAGTTTGGAACACAAATTGTAAGAATTGGGATTTACAACCAATGTGTTTTCCTGCGTGGCAGAGAGATTGTCATATGTTTTTGGATAATCAAATGATGTCCAATGAATATGAAATTTTTCAAAATAAAAGTAGACATATCAAAATTTAATTTGATTGGTCATATAAGTCATTTAGACCTGTACACTAAGAGTTATGTACTTTTGAAGTTAGCCAAGTAAAACTGGAAAGTTAATATGGTAGTGTTCAATTAATGGTAATTCTGAAATTCTTTGTGTCTAGTTGGCTAAAGGCAATATTTTTCCTTCAAAATAGACTTAATAAGGGTTACATAGTCTTTTGAACAACTGCAATTGGACATCTATAAATAAAGATATGAATTTTCAAAGTTTGATGAAAATTTTGTCAGCTTTTAGGCAAGGTGCGAAATTAACAAGGTAATTGGACATCTATAAATAAAGATATGAAGTTTCAAAGTTTGATGTATGGGCAAAATAGTCATTTGGCTAAATTAAATCCATAAGTTGAAATATTTTAGTCAAGCAAAAAGTAAATTTTGAAAAGTCAAAAGCAAAGTTTGTAATAAATAGCCATTACACATTCATTGGAAGGGAATGGATGAAGTTAATTGAAGCGACTTATTTAGTCCCTTCAACAGCCCTTTCTTATGTTAAGAAGGAGGAAGAAAAGGGAAAAAAACATTTATGCTCAAATTAAAGAGATAAAGCTTAAGTAATAGGCATGCGATAATTGCAATAAAATAATATATCATTAAGGAGGTGAAAGAGATATTTTTTAAGAGCTATTCTCTTTCCTTCAAGCCTTCATATTTGTCCAAACTCAAGAACCAAAAGAGAGAGAGTTTGTTTTGAAACATAGGAAGCAAGAGAGAGCTCAAGAGGATTCAAGAAGCAAACAAGGTAAGCAAGTGTAAAATTCAAGTATTTAAGCTCTCTAGTTCATGTATAACTCTCTCTAATCTCTATGCCATCTTGAAATACACTTGTGGCAAGACAAAATCAAGAGCAAGAAGAGGAGAGAGGGGTCAATTTAGAGAGAGAAAAACAAGGCAATCAAGGTGAGCTTAAAAACTAGACATCTCTTGGTGATTATTGATTGTTAAGGTTGTTTGATTGGATTTGTTGGCTTTGTTTTCATGGTTTTTATAAATTGAGATGATGAAACCCTAAGGGGTTATGCTGCTCAAATTTCCACAAATAATGATTAATAACTATTGGAATGGTTAAACATGTTATTAGGAGTGAAAAGGAAGGTGTTTAAAGGGTTGAATAAAGAAAATCACATTTTCCCTTTTATGTTGTAAGTTTTGACCAGACCTAAAATTGAGGGTTAGAGCCATAATTTCATCAATTTGATGGTTCTATTGAGTTTAGAAGGGAAAATTGTATAGGGTATATGTTAAGTTTGAAGTATGAAAAGCATTAGAATGTGAAATGAAAAAATTATCCCTAAAACCTAAGTTAGGGGCTGCTAAGGGCAAAATCATCTTTTGTTAGTGAATTCAACAATTCTGAGGTCAAAAATGGATTCTACACTCAAAATTGTGTAGAATTAGCTTGGGTCATGATTTTTGGAAAAGTATAGTTGAATCGGGTCCCTTGGGGTATTTTGGTTATTTTGAAGTTTTAAGCTAAGATAACCAACAAAGTGAGTTTGGAAGAGTATATGAATGAGTAATAACTCATTTTCTTGTAAACTTGGAATTTTAGGATTGGACAGTTTGCCTAAGCCGGGACAAGGTTCAGAACAGATTGTGAGCCGAAAAAGGACTTAAGGTAGTAACTCTATCTTTCAATACTATGTGAACTTGTATATGCTTTGTATATTCCATCTTCTGTGATATGTATAATGCACACACATTATCTAACTGGTATGGGAAAAATACAAGTACCATCCAAAGGGAAAAACACAAGTATCCCAATAGCCCAAATGGAATCTAGTTATAATACATAGTGCCAAGAGGGTACATTACTCAGTCTGTGGTCCTGAGCCCAGTTGAGACACGAACAAGTAGGGGTTCTACTAGTGGTTGACCCTGAAATATGTGCACATATCGATTGTTATGATTATTGTGTTTTTATTCTGTTGCATTATATGGTGCTTGACATATTTATTTGTTTCATTTTATATGACTAATTGTATATTACTACTGAGATTCATTTGAATCCCACCCTTTTCAATATTTAAGAATATTCCAGCAGAAGAAAGCGGCTCTAAGGACAAAACGATAAATGTCAGCATGTGAGGGTACCGGTTCAAGCAAGGGCTACCATTGGTTATCCTTAGTTTTATTTTGGTAGTTTTGGACCATTTGTATATATATTTCAAACCCTATGGGAAAATTTTGTATTGTAAACAATTATTTAGTATTAGTATATTTGTGCTATTTCAGTATGCCTGTAGAACTATGCCTTTATTACTCTGGCAAATATCGAAATGTTAAGGGGTTTGACATTGTATACTTCAATGTGATATATTATTGACAGGTTCTTGGATTCAATCATGAGTAACCCTATGTGTGGGATGGTTTTAGTGACTAAGCCAAGAAAGGCTACCAAGAACAAAATTAATAAACTTAATGGGGATAATTAATATATCTGGTATTAAAAGGTCTCATATAAGAGAAGTAGTTGTCAAGCCAGTGACCCAGGGTCACGACAATGTTAGTTCATATGTGAGCTTGGCTTATAATAGATTATGAGACGTATATGGTTTGAAAAGGGAAACAATATATCATGAATTGCTTCACAAAATTGTATGGCTGTGTGATTCAATTTTTCTTTCATGAAATTTCTTTATCATTTAGACAAGTTGGTAAATTCTTTGTACTTGATTGCTTTACCATTTTTTCTAATTTAAGTATTGACTTAAATATTTCTTGTAAGGGAATTGGAATTTTAAATCAAGTGCAATTATTCTATTTTGTTGCATGTGGTCCTATAAATATGAGGGTAAGACACAGAGCTTGGTATAGTATTACTTTTGTCAATAATTTCTCATGTTATGATTATTACTTGATTTCACACAAGTCTAAAGATTGCTGCTTTAGATAATATGTGAATGAGTTAGAAAATCAATAGGATATGATTTTTAGATGTCTTAGAACTGATTAAGGTAGTGAGTACCTGTTTGATTAGTTTTAGTAAACTTTGTGAAATTAGATAGCTAACTATCTCATACACTACCCCCGAGTTTGAGTCGATTGCATGATGTGTTCCATGTCTTGATCTCAAGAAGTACCAACCAGACCCTGAGCATATCATTGAGTATGAAGAGGTGGAAGTACAAGATAACTTCACTTATGAGGTAGAGCCAGAGCGTATAATCAATCGAGAAAGAGCGGAGGCTCAGGCATCGAACCTACCATTCATGAAGGTAGTCTGGAAGGGAATGTCTCCAAGGGAAGCCACTTGGGAGGCGGAAGCGGACATGAAGAAAAGATTTCCTGACTTTATACCCCATGTTGTGTAACAAATTTCGAGGGCAAAATTTATTAAACAAGGGGAGAATTGTAATATCCCAATTTTTGATTAAGGGATAATCATGATTATTATGGATAATTATGAATTTAATTGGAATTATTATGTGTTTTATGGCAATATTAATTAATATGTCATAATTATTGAAAAATTGGAAGAATGGAAATATTGACCATAAGTGGTAATTATTAGAGAAATTAATTACTAAGTAAGTGAAAATGAGAAGTGTGATTAAATGGCTAATGGAGAGATTAGATAAGTTAATTGGTGACTTATTTGGTGTATAGGTGTGTGGTATTTAAGATCAAGGGTTGAGATTCATTGCACATGGGTCGGAATCCAGTGTATTAAGCTTGTGAGAGCTCATTATGGGATGGATGAGATGCCGACAAGTGGCATTATGGGAGTTGTTGGATGAAGTCACAAGAGGACAAAAGTCCACTTTTTCCTCTCTTCTCTCTCTCCTATTCGGTGGAAGTGTGTAGGGGAGGGAAGGGGAAGCTTGCTCATCACAATCATTTCATCTCATCATTTTCTCTCTCTTCTCTCTCTCCATTTCGCTGAATCAAGAAAGAAAGGAAGAAGGAAAAGCTGAATTTTTGGGTAAGTAGATGCCCTCCATTGCTCAATCACCATTCATAAATGTTGATCCTTGACTGATGAGCTTCATTTTGGTGTTTTTAGTTTGGCCATTGGTTGTGGTTTGTGATCACACAAAATCTTGGAAAGTGGTGAAACAAGAACTCCCTTTGGAGAAGTTGATAAGGTGAGTGAAACCAATCTATCTATCTAAGTTTCATACCATTTGAAGTAGTTTATAATTTCTTGAATTTTGGCTTGAATCCAAAAATTGAGTGCCACTGTTCATTTGGTATGTTTTTGGCATGAGAATGGTATTTTGGAATGAGTTTAGGATAGATAGATTGATTGGGGGTTGAAATGTTAAGTTTAGTGATTTTAGGAAAATTGATGATTTGTGTTGATTCAACCCAAAGCATGATAATGGAGTTGGATTTTGGTCATTTTAAGGATTCCATTGAACTCCTTGGGTGTTTTTGTGTGGGAGTAGCTTTGGGTTGGTATTTGGGTTCATTTGGATCACTTGGAGAAATTTTTGGAAATGCTGTCAAACCTTCTGCGTTTTCTGGTTTTTGATAATCGTGCTTGAGTGAGGGAAGAACATCACTCGAGTGAGGGATTTTGTGCTCGAGTGATCCTCTTCTTTGCAAATTTTTGTGCTCTCAGGCAAGCACTTTCTGTCTTCACTTCCTTGTGCTTGAGGTGATGTCCGTACAATGCTCGAGTGAAGCCTTTTATGCTCGAGTGATCCTTTTCTATGAAAGTTCTTGTGCTCTCGGGCAAGTGCTTTCTGTCCTCACTTTCTTGTTCTTGAGGTGATTTCTATACCAGTGCTTGAGTGAGGATTTTGTGCTCGAGTATCCGTACCAGTACTTAAGTAAGACCATTTTCACTCGAGGTGAAGCAGTGAAAAATGAGTTTTTGTGCTTTCAAAAGGGGATCTTTGGGATAGTTCTTCCTACCCTTTAAGAGTTTTGTTAGGGGTATTTAATGACTCTAAAAGAGCAATAATGATAACCAATTAAGTATTATGAAGTGAATTAAGTTTTGGAATAGAGAATAACTCTTCGTCCCTAATTGTGAATATAGGATTTGACATTTGCCCTACTCGGGAGAGACCGGCGTTAGGACATGCACGGAAGGATCAAGGTAGTGACTTTTCTCTCATAAAATGTAAAAGAATTTCCATACAAATATTATTGGAAGTGTGATGTATACAAGGCCAGATATTTGTTCATGGTAGGATTTGTAAGTCAGTACTAGTTCAACCATTGTGAAAAATATTAGATGGCTTCACTAAGGGTCTTAAGACACTTGTAGAGTAATATAACTGGCTATATGGCTAGTAATATTCATGGAACATATTGATTTTGAAAGTGTGAATTCAAATATAGTGTTAAAGTATTGTAAGTACACGTAACCATTACCTAAACAAAAGACCTTAAGCATAATAAATAGACTAAATGAAAAGATATAACTATATGATAAATGCTATAACACATAAATTTGTTGTTGAACAACACATTCCTATGCAAAGTCCCCAAACAAAGCCTAATGGCCAAGGACATGTATGAGAAATGTGTTAAGTCCTAAGCTTAATGACTAAGGATATTATGAGTATTAAGCCCTTTATCATGCATAGGGTATGAAGTAATGGATACTTCATTATGGCTTAAAATGTGTGTGTACATATACAATGTCTAGTATGTCGTATAGGTTGATGAGGTCTGCTTTATCACATGATCGATCGCCTTTGACACTCAAGAGGAGTGTGCAAAGATGAGACAATTGTGGTCACCAGAAAAGTATCGAGAGTGCTAATATGGTAGAGAAGAAATACAAACTATATATCGCCTTAACTTAATGTACAATAAGTCGAGATGAGATCCATGATTATAAATATGGATCAAATCATGGAATTCCACATCCATAATGCTTGTAGCAAGACATCAAATTCTTTAAAATTGATGTCATATGAGTAGATTTGAAGAATTTGGGTTTAGATACTGAGTGTCTAGGCTTAAGTCTGTACAGTGTTAATGGTAGAATCAAAATGACATATGCTATTAAAATATAAGAGTAACATCGTAGTATATGTTCCTTACCCCATGTACTAAAGAACTGTAAAGGGGAAGCAAGTGAATGGATCCTTGCTTCATTGTTGTGTATTACCCAAAAAGATTAACCCTTTCAATGATGTCATTTGACTTTAACATTATCATGGATATATGTTTTAGTGCATGCTATTTTATCATTTTATCCTATGATTATAATTGATGCAATGTAAAGGTATTAGGTTAAGAAAGTAGTTGATTTATATCAAAATGATATATGGGCGAAAGGAACATTATCACCTGAAATATACAAAACTATGCTAGTGTTTGAGACATGTCCCTTATCATATCATTTTGTAACTTCATAAGTGTGGACACCATACATATGAAGAAGGCAATTTGAGTTTTATAATAACTCAAAAAAGATTAAATTGGCCATGAGAGAGTGTATATTGGTAAATATAGAACATCCGAGCATTATATCAATATCATGCTGCACTACAGGGTCATCTTGTGCTAATCTCTGAAAAAGGGATTTCTAGTACAAAGCGCTCAAATAGAGATATCATGCCTACGAGGTCATGGCAAAGCACCTAGTGTGAAAGAAGTAAGAGAAAGAGACTTGACCGATAACATCTAATCCACCACGTGTAAGTGGGAGATGTTTGAATATGTTAGTCCACCCTTGGTGGATTAGGACCGACCTAAATTAAGAGAGATATGGGTTATAAAGCGAAATATCTTTTATGCTTTAAAGGTTATGTCTATTGCCATATAACCATATGTTTAAGTGTTACATCTATTTCTATGTGACTGTATGTATACTATATATACGGATGTGGAATTGAGGGAGAAGGCTAATCAAAATATAACACACAGAGAATAATGTTCTCACCCCTCAAAAAGGTTCTTCCATATGAATGTTCTCTAATCTTCGTCTCTTTGGTGTATTTTCTGTGTAACATGATCAGGTTTGTATCGGTGCTCTAGTTTCGTGTGGGTACTTCAGTGAGTCAGTGGAATTCTAGGTACGCCCAAAATTCTACATCACTAATATCTTACTTTAGAGAGGAAATAAATCTCTCACTAATTTTTCATGTTAAACATAATTTTAGACATGTTACAATATGCCTTTGCTAATATATTGCTCATTGTTAGTGAGAAATATGTCTTCCTTCACTACCTTTTCTAGCTAATAGTCTACTTGGAGATAAAAGCTAATTTGATCTTCCACAGAGGAATAAAATTAAAAGATTCCTTTCTAAATTGGATTTTTTGAGTAAATGTGAAACAGAATTTCTAACTAAATTATTATCCTCCTTTGTGATTAATTAAGAAATTAAAGATCATCAAAACAAACCTAGTTTTACTATATATGCTAAAAAATTAAATACATAATTTCCCAACAGGAAAAGCCTTCAACCTCTAAAATCAGGTTTGTTCCAGAATGAAGCATAATTGAATGAATGATAAAAGAATATCTCTACTCTCTTAAATATGGGCATAAAGAAAATAATAGTAAATATTTTAAATAAAAGTAAACTGTTCCTAATAATAAGAAATAAAATTATACTCTCATTTAAAAAAAACATTGGGGCTAACACACCCTTCTCTTCACATCAATTAGCCAAAGCCTTTCCGTGAATAAACAACACCCAGCATATCACTATAAAAGTAAGCTAAAACCCCTGGTGGTGGCATGTTAAAACTAAAAAACTCATTACCACAACGAAAACAGTAATTGACTAATAAATCCCTACTGAGTTTCCTTCCTTGAGTATATGGGAAAATCAAATCTATATATCCTTATTGCTATCTCGCAGCCACGAGTTCAATATCCAATTTTGAGACTCACCTGATATCCAAGAATCTTTAATAATCTGTATGGCAATAGTTGAATCCCCTTCCACAATAATATAAGTAAAGCCCTACTACTATGCACTTTTAAGTCTTTGCACAGTCCCCTAATCCTCAACAGATAGGGCATTGCAAACCCTAACATCTTTAATAATCTGTATAGCAATAGTTGAATTCCCTTCCACAATAATATAGGTAAAGCCCAACTACTATGCACTTTTAAGTCTTTGCACAGTCCCCCAAACCCCAGCAGATAAGGTATTGCAACACCCTAACATTTTATCAAATCCATATACCCAACCACCATCACTCTTCGTCAACACCCCTTCACAACTTGCTAAACTTGGATAGTCCCTAGTAGCCCCATCAAAATTCAATTTCACCCACTCGTCCTCCGAGAAGCTCCATTTCACTTCCCTATGTATTCTTCTTATCCCATGGCCATCACACATTCTAGCAGAGTTAACATATTCCCTAACATATTTGTGGACTACAAGATCTGGATGTTCAGGCATTTGGAATCCCTCCTCAAACAAGGTTCAATTCCTCCAACTCTTAATCATCCAGCAACCAACAGCAAAAATAGTTCCCCACTCCTTTCTATGTTTCAAATTATACAAGAATCAACAATTCATAAGCACAACAAAGAATTGTCGATATACCTTTAACGCATCCAGCACCATCTATATCTTGTGGGATTTAGGACAACTCATTAGTACATGATCCAGGTCTTTAACTGTAACCCTACACCTACCACAACTAGTTGCATCCCCTATAATTCTTGATCATTTACTTACAGTTTGCCATCTATCCTTTATAGGTTCCTATAAGAAGACTTGGATCCTTCTAATAGTCTTCACCTCCCAAACATGTTTCCTTATTTCTTTGCTTCTCATATTAACCCCCCTCTTATCTGCTAGTAAGATTTAGCCACTATAAATTCATCCCTATCACCTCCTCTCCACACCACCTTGTCTTCCCCATCTTCACTGCATGGCAAGGGTATATCTTTTATTATATGAATAACATTAGATATTAGCACTATATCTAGCCATGCCCAGTTCTAATCTTCTTCCCTACTCATTGTTTGTGTAATGCCCCAATTTGGGATTAAGGGCTCATGACTTCAAAGGTGGATGTAATTATTATTGAATAAACATGTTTAAAGAATATGATGTGAAATTTGATCCAAATGTGTTCTGAGCAGTGCCTAAACCCTGCATTTAAGCTTAACTGTGTGAAAAGCTTCAAATGAATTCTAATAGTAGGGGAAGGTGCATCAATAAGGAATGGAATGATATAAAAGTGCTTAGTAGTGATTCAAGTGAAATTGCTATAATCAGGGGTAAAATAGGAAAACGTAAAGTTACCGACTGATTGTTCAGTTACTAAGGAGAAAACTCATTAGTAACTTGAGATCAATGGTTAGGATTGAGTGATTGATAGGGTGGATCCTATACATGTTAGCTCATATGTGTGTATGAAAGGAGAAACAAGATCATGACAAATGTCCACATATGAGCCATAGATCAAGTCAAGTTTTCAAACACTCTTCCCTCTCTCCTCTGTCCCTTAAAATCAGCTAGGAGCACTCATGGGAAGCCAAAATTTTTGTTTCATTCTCTCTTACTCCAACAGTCATTGTCACCCTAAGCAAGGAGGAAAGAGAAAGAAAGAAGTGAAAGGTAGGTACTCCATATGACTTTTTATGCTCAACTCACGTTCACTAATTTTGTTCATGGTGATGAGAGCTACATCTTCATGGTTTTAGATTCTTGAAAGATAAAGGTTGAGTGCTTGAAGGAATTTGAAAGTTGAGAAATCAAGAAACTAACCTTAAGAAGAGGAATAGGTAAGGAAGAGCTCTTTACTGACATGTTCATTTTGATCATTAGTTAAGTTTTGGAAATTTTTTATTTTTCCCTTATTTTGGTGTCACTTTAGAATGGATAATTTGGATAGTGTATTGGGTTGGATTTGATGTCTTATGGTGTCTTTATGCCATTAGAGTTAATTTGGAATTTTGGAAGGAAGACTTGTGCATTTGGGTAATGTGTGAGGCAATGTGGTGCCCAAAGTAAACTTGTTGTTAGGATGAGAATTTGGTTTTTTTAGTATGTCCAACGAAATTCCTTGTGAAATTTTGTGTGGTATTAGGTTGTTGGCTAATTATGGGAGCTATTGGACACTTTGGTAGAAAGATTGGAAAATTCTATCAGCTATTGCGTGTTAGCTTTTGATAAGCCTTACTAGAGTGCACAGAGGTATTACTCAAGTGCAGCACCCTGTTCTCCCTTTTTCCTTCCATTTTTGATCATACTTCCATGCCATAATGCAAGAGCGCATGTTCTCACCTGTGAGTGATATGGGTCATCACTCGGGTGAACTTTGTCTCACTCGAGTGCAAGGGCATTTTGCACTTGAGGCCGTGTCTCAGTTTGTCACTTGCTACCCATTTTTCAAGAGTGTGTACTAGCACTCGCAAGTGCTGAGCCATCACTCAAGTATCAAAGTTAGTGCTCGAGTACACTTCTTGCTCTAGGGTTTCTGTTGCTCTCGGGTAGTCACTTCTTTGCCTCACTCGGTAGGACTCAGGTAAGTATAAGGCTATCACTCAAGTATTGAGGTTAGAACTTGAGTTCTTTGACAACTTTCTATCTCAGTTTGTGCTCTCGGCCAAACACTCACACGAGTGATCTTTAATACTCGAGTGCAAGTCACTCTATTACTCGAGTGATTGAGTCAAAAAAATCAGTGTGTTCACTTCTGAAAAGGGATCTTTGAGGTAGTTTCCTCCAACCCTTTAGGCATATGTCTAGGCTTCTAGTAGCCACCTAAAGAGTTCAAATGATAACCAACCTTAAGTGTTATGAAAATAAGAATATGGAATAAAGAATAACCTATCGTCCTTGATTTTGGTTTATAGGCTTTGATATTTGCCCTGATCGCCAGCAACCGGTGCCAGTGCACACTAGGAAAGAACAAGTTAGTGACGCTTTTCCTTATACTATATATAATATATTGTATGTTTGATTTATCATTGTTTGTGAATCTTCACCCGTGGCCCATCAGTGTTAAGGGTGGGAGGACCGTGCCTTCGGGGCGGTGGAATACGGGGGATGTGTATATGTGAAAGTCGGGAGGCTTTATGTGAAAGATGAAAGGCTATTTGTGAACCTTCACTTATGGCCCATCGGTGTTGACGTGGGAGGGCCATACCTTAAGGGTGGTAGAATCTGGGGGATGAGACTTTATGATTATGTGACAGCTTATACACTGAGTTTGTGCTGCATGATGATATACTTGCATGCTTTGTGATTATGTATGGTATGAGTAATGTGTTACTACTAGGATTCTTTTGAATCTCATTATTTACTTTGACTAACCTTTAAACAGGGCAAGTGGCTCCAAGGAGAAAGAGACGACCAAGGGCAGATATCTTATAACACATTTTGATTGGTTATCACTGTATATCTTGTAAATATTGTTATGGAGACAGTTGTGTAATCCCCTAAATAGGAATCGTAAACCCTTGTTCATATGTGAAACCCGGGGGTCGTCAGGATTTCGTTGTACACTGTGATATATGAATGCGATTTAACTACGCAGGGTAATTGTATTCGAATTGTGAGATTTGAGACCATATTTAAAAGAGATTTTGAAAGAAATTTGTAAAGACCCTATATTAAAGATAGGATTGAAAATGAGTTTTGTGTAACCGTCGGTCTCTAATTCTTTTTAATTATGTAATTTCGAATCATAATTACTGTTTATAAGGCAGGGGGTTATAGTTTGACTCACATTTAACTCTTAATCCAACAACCTTGGCTCCCCATCATAATAATCCACCAGTTTATTAACCCGTTTAAGCTACCATCCTCCCAAAACTTAGGACTCCTACCATCTCTTACTTGCCATCCAACTCCCTTGACAAAGTTAGGCCATAACGTGGCAGCATTCTTTCTTGGGATGAATCATCCTGTATTTAGTAACCCAGTTCACACCCTTACCATATTTACCTTTTAGGACCCTAGAAACTAGTCCCTTCAATTTACATAACAAATTCCACCCAATTTTGCCCATCAACGCATCATTCATACCCTTTAATTTTTTAATACCCACTCCCCCTCCTCCTTGGGCTTATACACCCCTTCTCAACTTATGGCGTGCAACTTCTTCTTATCCTCATCTAACCCCCAAATGAAATTTCTTTGAAGTTTCTCAATCTCACCACACACTCCAACCAAATTATGCTCATGTTGCATTTGGAAATTTAAAGTTGAGATGTTACCAATTGGACTCAAGTGAGTCTCCTTGCTCGTGCCAAAGATTTTTACTTCCAACCACTTAGCTTCCTTTGCACCTTGTCCACTAGGTGCTAAAACTTCGCTCTAGAGTTTCGTCATATGTGTCAAACCCCTTGACATTTTGATATTTTCCAGACTAATAAAGGCATAGTTCCACAGGCATACAGAAATAACACAAATATACTGATAAGAAGTACTTATTACAATACAGGAAATCTCCATAGGGTTTGAAGAATATATACAGATCCTCAAAATTCAAAAAATAAAACTAAGGGTAACCAATAGTAATCCTTGCTTGAATCGGTACCCTTAAACCTCGATGTTTATTGTTTTGCCTTTGGAGCTACTAGCTTCTGCTGTGATATTTTTAAATATTGAAAAGGGTGAGATTCAAGCGAATCTCAATAGTAACATGCAATCAATCATATAAAATATGACAAATAAATATGCCAAGTACCATATAATGCAACAGAATAATAACGCTATAAAATTCATAATCATCGGAAGGTGTGCATGTATTTAGGGCCAACTACTATTAGAACCCCTACTTGTCTGTACCTCAACTAGGCTCACGACCACAAACTAGGCAATATACCATCTTGGTATTGTATCTCATAATTGGAGCCCCTTTTGGGGCCGCTGGTACTTGTGCTTTTCCCCCTTAACGGTACTTGTACTTTTCCTGCCCCAGTTAGAGAGTGCATTATCCATATCACAGAAGATGGCATACACAAAGCATATACAAGTTCACATAGTATATGAAAGATAGAGTTACTACCTGAAATCCCTTTTCACTACTCTAAGTCTTGTTCTAGCTTGGGCAAATTGTCCGGTCCTAAAATTCCAAATATACAAGAATGAGTTATTTCTCATTTATGTATTGCTCTAAACTCTTTTAAAATCATTTTGTTGATTATCTTGGCTTAAAATTGCAAAATGACTAGAAGGCCAAGAGGGACTCAGTCCAAGTCCTTTTGTACCTAGTCTGACTGTACTTTTTCAAAAATTATGACCCGAGCTAATCCTACACAATTTTGCTTGTAGAATAAATTTTTGATATCATAATTGCCAAATTCACAGCCAAAAGACGATTTTGCCCTTAGCAGTTCCTATTTAGGATTTCGGGGCTAATTTTGGAATTTCACATTTTAAAGCTTTTCACACTTCACAATCTACATGAACCTACACAATTTTCCATTCTAAACCCAATGGAACCATCAAATTGATGAAATTGTAGCTCATTCCCTCATTTTTGCAGCTGGCCGAAGCATATAAGAATGAAAGGGAAAATTGTGTTTTCTTGATTTAACCCTTTAAACTCTTTCCTTTTCACTCCTAATTACAGCTAGGAAAACAGGCCGGGCCAGGGCTGGCCTGTTAAGGCCCAAGTCCAAAATCGTACCCTTTTATAGCAACCCAGCTTGTTTAAGTTTTTTTTCTTTTTCTCCTAAAGAATAAAAATATACCTAGTTTAAAACATAAATATCATCAACACTAATTTAAAACATAAATATTATGCATGGTTAATAGAACACAAACACTAAGACTTAAGTCCAAATCATAATTAATGTTCATAACTAATCAAATAAGCTCACAACCACAATCAAATAAGCCTAAAAGATTCAAATGTTAGTAATAATAAACACTTGATTTGGATTTTGGCGTACACATGCAAAAAAAAAAAAGAAAATCAAAGGAGAGAAGCCTCAAATGAGGTATGAGTCAGTGTGAGAGCATTTCTGATCTAAGAGTTAGATTAGGTTAACTCTACCCTTTGACCAATGCTTGCTGCCCATTGCCTTGTGCCCATTTAAAAAAAAGTTAAACTGGCCCAAAAGGGTGGGCCTTACAGGGGGCCCTTTTAGGCCCGCTCCTATTTTCAGCCTCTAAATCATAGGCCCGACCCTTCACGGGCTCGGGCCTAAACGGGCCAGCCCAAATTCCTAGCTCTACGGCTAACCACATATTTAACTTATTAAACATGATTTGTGAAAATTTAGGCTGCATAACCCCTTAGGGTTTCATCATCCCAAATCTACAAAGTCAACAAAAACAACAACAAATCAAGCCAACAACAACCACAACACCACAACAACAACATATTAATAAGAGGATCAAACTTGTTGATATTACCTCTTGATTCTTTCACTTTCTCTCTCTAGGAATCACCCTCTTCTCTCTCTTCTCTTGGATTTTTGCTTGCTAGACATGATTTTCATGAGGAATAGAGGTTAGAAGAGGTTTTTCATGAACTAAGAAGCAATAACACATGGAATTCCATAATCTTACCTTGATTTGTGCTTCTTGAACCCTAGCTCTTGCTTTCTTGTTCTTGATGTTCCTATATCTCGTTCTCTCTCTACTTTCTTAGCTTGGCCGAAATTTGTGTCTCAAATGGGAAGATAATAGCTCTTGAAATATCTTCATATTCCTCATTATCAATAATATATTTTAATGCAATTTTACCATGTGGTTTACTTTTTGCTTCTTATCTTTGTACTTGGTTTGAAATAACTCCACATGGCACATTTAAAGTCGAAGTAAATAATTTCCCTCTTCTATTTTTCTCTTGGCCAAAAAATCATAAAAGGAAAGGAAATAATTAATGATTTCTTGCATTTTCTATATTTTAACCTTCCCAAATAATTAATTAATCCACCCTATTTACTTTTTAACTTTTCAAACTTCATATACTTGGCCACAATTGCTTCAAATTTGAATATTTATCTGCAAATATTTATTTTCCCTCCTATTTTCTTTACTTGGCCGAAAACCATCTTATGAAAATGGGAATTAATTAGCTCTTGCTTTATTGGCAAATTACCATTTTTCCCTTACATTTTTATATTTAATTGTGGCTTCTTCCTTCTTCTCTTTTTTATGGCCAAAATTCACCCTTATTATTGGGCCAAAGATTGTGCTCTTTATTCTCTCAAATTTGGGCTTAAATAATGGGCTTTTTGAGAAACAAAAATGAGCTTCATGTCTTGTTTGAGGCCAATTTTCATGTAACCACTATCAAAGGTATTCTTGTCATTTCAAATGCTTCAACATTCACCATTTTATTCCCTTAAATGCCACAAATATTTACAAGGCATATTGGTGAATAAAAATGGGGTGTTACAATATGCCCCCCCAAATATCTCTCTAACTCCTCTTTTCACTAGAATCCACTCATGCTACAAATAAGATTCTGTTTTTCTCTAGGCACATTCTTTGAGAAGAAAATCATGGTCTTGAATTTATTTTCTTGAAATCTCCCCAAACAAATCCAAACATTCAAGTGCATTACCCATTTATTCCTTACTAGCTTCACAAAATAGCAACAAGTCATCTGCAAATAGCAGAAGTTAAATGCACACGTTACTTCTTCCCACCCTTATCGATTTTCATTTCTTGCACTCATTATGTGTGAAAGTTTATCTATGGCAAGTACAAATAAGTAGGGAGAAAGATAATCCCCTTGCTTAATACCTCTCATTGGTTTGAACTCCTCCTTTATGCTTCCATTTCACAATAAACTCATTTTCACTAAATACAAGCAGTGTTTGATGATGTTGATCACATTTTCAGGTATTCAATCTCCTTCAATATTTTCATTATGAATCTCAAACTTAGCCGATCATAGGCCTTCTCCAAGTCAATCTTAATCACCATATAACCCTTCCTACCACTCATTCTTTGCATCATATGAGTCACCTCCTTGGGAATAATTATATTGTCTTGAATATTCCATCTTGGGACAAAACAAGCTTGAAAGGGAGACACAAGCCTATCCATAATCCTTTTTAGCCTTTACAGAATTATCTTTGTCAATCCTTTATAAAGAACATTGCATAGGGAAATTGGCCTAAACTGAGTAACCAATTCCAGGTTATCCAACTTCGGCACAAGCACCAAAAGAATCCTATTCAATTCTTCAATCCCCTTTAGACAATACCATAAATGTCTAATCAGTATAGTGACTTATTTCCCTACCACATCCCAGTTTTTTTTGTAACAAACAGTGAGGAAACCATCTTTGTAAGATCCCAAGTTTTGATGATAACAAAAGACAATTGTGTGTAAATCATAGTTTTATAAGTTTAAGGAATGTTTACAAAGTTACCAAATGCATATAGCAAAGTTCTGTGGTGCCTGCTGTCAAAATTAACTAGTGCACTCGAACATGAGTCTAGCACTCGAGCATGGAACTCTTCTATGCTCGAGCAGGTGCGAGTGATAGTCAGAAAGTGTTTGCCCGAGAGCATGCTACTGTCATTTTTACTAATTCACTCAAGCACTGGAGATAGCACTCGAGCAGAAGAGTCTTTCTCACTCGAGCATATGCGAGTGAAAGACTGTGAGTGCTTGGCCGAGAGCAAGTCCTGTCATTCTTCCTTGGTGCACTCGAGTAGAGAAATCAATACTCGAGCATGAAGCTGCTTTATACTCGAGCACATGCGAGTGAAAGACTGCAAGTTCTTGGCCGAGAATCATGAAAGTCAAAGAAGCACAAGTATGCCAGAGTGAGGTTTCATATGCCCGAGTGACACATCAGCACTTGCGAGTGAGAAATTTATCTCTCTCAAATTCTGATACAAGTGCTGATAATAAGGTTATATTACTTAAGAATATTCTTCTCACTCGAGCAGGAGTATGTGTGCTTGAGTGAGGGCCCACATCACCTGCAAGTGCAAAATCTAACTCTTGCTAAAATGGTATGAGAGTGTTGTCCAGAGAAAAGTCTCCCGGTGTAAAATGCAAGGCCACTCGAGCAGAAGGAGTTGTGCTTGAGTGAGGCCCCACATCACTCGTGAGTGAGAAATTTATCTCTCTGAAATCCTATGCGAGTGCAAGTTCAAAACTGAAGAACAAGGAGAAAAATAGGGAGATCACTAGAGTGAGCCCATCCATGCTCGAGTGATACTCTGCCAGAAGACTAAATACACCAAGTCTTACATCATTCAATCTGAATATGGTTTAATGTTATTTATTTATCTTATCATCACTTATTATTATTATTTAACATCATTTTGAATGTATTATAAGTGTGATACAGGAGGATGAACGTTTGAAATAAACAGATGCAAAGAAAGTCAAACAAACGGCAGACAACATCATTACAAGCACGTACCTACCGCATTCAAAGTTTCAAAATACGCGTGATCATTCCACAGTAACAAGCCCCGCTCCTCAATGATCATTATTCAAACGGGCAAAAACTGAACATCTATAAATACAGAGATCCAGAGATCGTCAAGGACAACTAAGCACAAGAATTCACAAGCATATACACGAGGCTCTGTTATTCATATTTTCTCTGTATTCATATTGATCTTCAGTGTTCATCTACTTGCTCTATAAGAGAGTCTTTATACAATTCAAATTCTATTTTTCATTTGATCTTAAGGTATTGGGACCTTGAGAGGGTAGATATCCTTACGAGAGAAGCAGTTGAGAGAATTCCTAGTTAAACCTTCCACTCATAAGACTTATAAGATACAAACAGTAGAGAACGTTGCTGCTCGTAAGACTTACAGTGGTGTAAGCAGGAGAGAATGTTGCTGCTGTTAAGACTTGTATACGTAAGCAAGTGGAAAAGGTCATAGGTTGTTTTTCTGCACATAAGACTTGTCGTAAGGGGGAGAGAAATTTCTTAGTGTGAGAATATTTCTGCTCGTAGTCCGTTCGAGGACAATTGTTGTTTTGTGGCATTCTAAGAGCCCATTGAATCTTGGAAGAATAGTGAAAATCTCAGTAGGTCTTGATCTCTGAGGACTGGACGTAGGCCTGGCTGTTAGGCAGAACCAGTATAACTCTCTGTGTTCCAATCTTCTCAATTCTACCCTGTCTACTCTATCTTCATATCACCACATTAAGCAAAAATTTATCACGTCACCCAATTCACCCCCCTCTTAGGTGAAGCTTGCCTCTTTCAATCTTCTCTAGGAGCTTTAAACCCCCCAATATCAAAGATAGTGTGTCTTATCTCCTCATCCTCAAACCTCCTCCTTATTCTTCTAACATCTTCCCTCCTTGCCTACCCCCACCTTTATTTTGTAACATGCCACTCTCTAGTCATTCTCTCTTTGGCAAACAAATTCCCATAAAAGTCTTGAAAACATCTTACAGATCTCTTCCTCATCCTCTATCCATGTTCTTTCATTATCCTTGAGGCACTTCATCTTATTTCTCTTTCTTCTTATCATGGTTTTATTGTGGTAATACCTAATGTTTCTGTCTCCTTGACTAATCCGTAACCCCCTTGACTTTTGGAACCACAACAACTCCTCCTTGTTTAGAACTTTTATCAACTCATCTTCTAATTCTTTTTCAAGGTTCATCAACAATGGGTTGCTAAATCGGTCAGCATATCTCTGAATTCTCTCCAATCTCCTACATAGCCCTTTAATCCTGTAACGAATATGTCCAAATACCTCCCTCTTCCACTCATTCAAATACACCTTTAATAACCTTATATTTCCACACACATCTTCTCTCACCCATTTTTTCAAGTTAAATTTTCTAAAATCACTATGATTAAGCCATATCGCCTCAAACTAGAAAGCCCTCTCTTTCTCAACAATAAAGTCAAAACAAGTATGAATAATCTAGGGATGATGATCAGAACTCACCGTTATACCTGCCTTCACCAACAAATCGAGGAATAACTCTTGTCATCTTATATTCACAAACAACAATCTAGTCTCTTGAATACTCGATTGTGTCCTCTCCATTGAGGACCTCTCTAAGTATAGAAAGATCCATTCGATCCCAAGTCTTTGAGACCCTTGCCTTCAAACCATTCTCAAAACCTTTTGTACCTCCCCTCAGTAACTCTTCCTCCCCCTTTTGCTCCAAGCAACTACTATCTCATTCTAATGCCCTGACCAATAACCTAGAATTTGTTATTGAATCAGCTATATGCCTAAGCTTCCTCCATAATTCCCCTCTCAAATTCTCATGTGGACTAACATAAACAACAGAGAAGTACTACGGTATTTGTCAACTAACAATTAACTGGAAATGTAGAAATTGTAAGTGTCTTTCTACCACATTAACTACTAGCCTAGGATCCTTCCATATAATCCAAATACCCCTACAACACCCATTGCTTTCACTATTATACATCCCCATTTTAAAATAGGGACACCTAAAGTGACGTCCCTATTTTAAAATGGGGACGTTTTAAAATAGGGATGACTAAAGTAATAGTGAGACACTTTAGATGTCCCCATTTTAAATTAAAGACTAGAAAAAGTGCCTTTTTTTAAAAAAAAATTGGTTTTATTACAGATCTGGACTAAACAATATTTAAAACTAGAATTTACAAATCAACGCCAATAAAATTACAGATCTAGTATTTGAACTCCAAATCCAAAATCTACACAATAATAACTCTAAAGCTTAAATCTCATAGGCAGAAGATGATAACAATAAGAGGAATCAGATGCAAAAAACTCATCTGCTTCTATTCTTGAAATTCATTTTCTTGTAATAGCGAATAGAGAATAACGAAAGGGAAGGATGAACCTCATCTTCTTGGCAAGAACGTGGGCCATGAAGCATGTTCTAGAGTCTCAATCTATATGCCATAAAAACACGAGTTAGAGGATAAAATAGCAGGGAAACCCAAAGAAAAAGAGAAAGAAGATGAAATAATAAAAAATGGTAAGAAAGCAGAACAGATCTGGAGGTGAAAAAAAGAGAGAAAGGAAGAAGCAAGAGTAAAAAGAGCATATAAAGAAGAAGATGCAAGAGTTAAAAGGTGTGGTGGTAGTGGTTCTTCTTGTGGCGGCGACGAAGGGAAGGATCTTCCATTTAATTTAGGGATGTCTAAAGTATACTTTAGGCGTACTAAATATTTTTGGGATGACAAAAGTGGAGCTTTCGCGTCTCTAAAATATTAGGGATGCTCAAGGTCTTAGGTCCCTATATGAGGGATGCCAAAATATATATTAGGGACACTAAAAGATGTGATATCAGTGATGCCCTTTGGCGTCCCTAATATATTAGGCAACCCTCAAATAGGGACCTTTGGCCAAAGCTCCACTTTAGGCTTCCTAAAAATATTTGGGACGCCTAAAGTCTACTTTAGACATCCCAATCCCTATGTACATAACCATTATTAGAGCCATGATAAATGAATGTCCAATGTGGTTACATAGGCCTTTAGGACATATCTCTTATATTTGGGCCAATATTAGTTCAAATTATTTTAATTGCCATAACTTCATAGGTTTAACCCAATCTGCCAGTTTTGTTGACCAATCTTTGAAAAATCATCACTAATTCTAGAAAAATCCAAATGGAATGGTTTAAAGCCATATGTGATCCTTAGACATCTTAGTATGCTAAACTGTAAACCCATAGACACCCTTGAAGTCAAGGGCACAAACCTAAAGAGGTTACATGTCCTACGAGGAATACAACACAGAAAACGTAGATAGAGTCCCATGGTAAGAATATTGTTGGTAATATAAATGTACATATTAGTGTATATAAGACCAAATATTTTTTGTTGGACTTGGAAGCTATTTTTGGTCCTACTATGAAAAAGATTATGAGAATAACCATGGATTGAGTTATCAAGGCAACAACTCACCTTTGAAAGGATACTCCAATACAAACCTAAGAAAATGATAATGGAGCGAAGAAATAGATAATTTGTGTTATCTATGGAATTAGAACACAGAGCGTGTTCAGCCATCATTCAAGGAGCTATATGGCTAGAGAATTTTCCATAAGTAATTAGGAATGAATGATGGATAGAAGGATCCAAACGACAACATCTTATGATATGGATTTTAAGTATCACAGCAAGGTGAGACATACATTTGACGTATCCTTATAAGAGATATGCTTTCAGAGAAGGAAAACAACAATTCAATGACCTTTTGTTGACATAATGTTATAGATTTGCTTATTGAGCCTGGAGGTTGATATTCATTGAGTTAGTGAAGTTTATAGGGCACAAATAAAATATAAGGTCTTGAACTTCTTTTATATGAAGATAAAAGAAATAGTATGTATGTTTTGAGTAAATACATGAAAGGTATATAACTTTTGTTTGCCATACAGGTCAAAAGAGGTTGGTTCACTCACACGAACGATCGTCTTTCCATGTTTTGCAGGGGCATGGGAGGGTAAGATGAACAAATGATTACCATGAGATAGTTAAGAAGAATTTTTGCATTTGCCTTTGAGTCGCCTCAATCAAACTGAGATAAGATCCATATGTATGTATATAAATAGAAAATGGATCGAAGCATGAATACAGACCTGTAGCCAGACAAAGAACTCTTTTCACAAATGAGATTGTAAAATAGATATTGTGAAAAAGAAAGTCCTAGTTCAAATGTTGAGTACATTTTGGAACTAATGTCTGTATGGAGAAAGAGAAAGAAATCAACATACGCCACAAATCATTAATCGTAGTATGCAATTCATATTGCATGTGTTTGAGAGTTAGACTGCAATATGGGATGTAGGTGAAAGATCCCTAGTTCACTATAGTGTGAGTCCTAGGAAGGAAGAATCCTTCCACAATGCCCTTAAGACTTATGCGGCATTATGAAAGCTTGGTTTGGTGATAGCTACTTTAGCTGAAGCTCTATGATCACACATGATTCGGTCAAACAAGTGAAAACTAGGAAAGTGATTAGTCAAGATAGACTGATGTTTGTTCAAAAAGAAAGATTTTGTTCCTAGATACATGAGATGTGCTAGTATTTGTGGTCAACCCCTAACTAGTTATATGTGTAGCTTGTAAGTGTGGATACTGTGTACATGGAAGACAATATGAGTTAATTAACAAATTAACTCGAGAGGAATTAGATATGCCATGAGTGATATGTATGGGAGAATCTAGGGTATATGAGGCAATGAATAGATAGCTTATAGATATATATATATATATAAAGGATATCCTTGGATGCTAATCCAATATGAGGGATTTCTAGTATCACAAGCACAAAATTTTGAAGATCTTTTTTGGCCCACACGGTCATGGCAAATGCCAAGTATGAAACAAGAAAGAGTAACAAACGCACGATGGGAGGCCCATCAAGTATGATTGGGAGATGTTGGACTTTGGGTCCAAGTCCGCTCTTGATGGACTGGACTATTTGATTAGAAAACAAGTAGCCTTATAAAATAAGAAACAAATCAGTATTAATTGTAGATTTGTAAATTGAGAAATAAGTAATTGTATATTAGGAAATTAATTAAGAATTAATTTCTTGATTATTACTCAGAGGACAAGATGGAGTGCACACAACTTTCCAATTAGTGGTCTCTCCCTAAACCTCTATAAATAGGATGTGCCACCCTCAATTGAACCTCACTCCTGTCATTGAGTTATCATGCAATCTCTCTTCTCTCATACCATCTTTCTTATTCTAGTGATATGTTGTGACAATCCTAATTAGGCTCTAGTAGTCTAATAATTGTGTGAGCATTATTATATTCGAGTTATGGAGCTTTGGAGCTTCGGAGCTTCGACCCAAATCTGAACTTGGATTCGCCCTTATATGCAAGTCTATTCTCTCTCCTTATTTTCCTACAGAAACAAAAGAAATACTTGCAAGAGCCTGGAAGGTTGATTTCCAACAAATAGACAGAGACAATAATTTTTTGGCCGACTTCCTTGCCAAATGTGCTCTCAATGACTATTATAGTGCTTAGATCCTGAGACTAGCTGCAGTTCAAGATCTGATGCAATAGGAGGTCCCTGACTAGTTTTTCTCCTCTTGTTGTTTTGTTAGTTTTCCGATGTAACAAAAAAGTCAGCCCATTTTTTATGTTGCCTTATTCAAACCTGGGATGAAATTATCGGTGCTAATCTATAGCTATACGTACCCGCAATTTGGGTTTTATTCAAAAGCAAGGCGTCAAGAAGATTAGGGTATCTGTTGCACAAAAGTAAAAGTGAATTCTTAAGGATAAACCTCATTTCAATTTCAACTGCATACAATTTGAAATTCTTTACGACTATTTGTAACACATTTGAATAATTTATTAGTTAAAGTATACATTTGGCCCTCTTAATTTACATCAAGTTTCAGTTTAATTTATGAAGTTTATAAAGTGTATTTTCAATCTCTTAATGTTAACACAGTCAATCTCATTAACGAAAAATGCTGACACATGAATTTAAATGGTGACTCTACAATTAAATTATGCTAACATAATAATCTTAATTTAAAATTTGTACATTAAAATTATTTAAAATATAACCTAATAATTATGTTTTATGTATGATCTAAATCTTAAACACTGCAAAAAACATTGAATTTTTGACGAAATTTGCCACCAAAATCAGCTTTACAATGGAATTTCTGACGGATCGCATTTCGAACAGAAATTCTGACGGAATCCATTCCATCACTACTAGGTGCATGCACCAAAATTTGAAATTCTATCAGAAATTTAATGTTTTTTGCAAATGTCACGTTTTTGCACCTCAGTGCGCCACGTGTGCCTCTCCCCTGGCCGACACTTATCCCTGTCCCCTGGCTACCATGTGTCCCTCTCCTCTGGCTGCCACATGTCTCCTCCTCGTGCTGCGACATGTTCACATCTCATAATTCCTAAAAATGCCTCTCCTCTCATTCGAACCTGCGACCTCAAGTTGCCGACACCCCGCACGCGCGAGTCTTTGCCAATTACGCCGAAATGAACATGTGTCATATTATTACATATTATTATATATATAATATTATCATATATATATATATATATAAACATATAATTAATTAATTATATACATATAATTAATTATTAATTAAATATAATATTATTAAAGATAATGAAAATTTTAATAAAAACTTAAAAATATTTATATATTTAATTAAAAAAATTTTTATTTAAAATTACTTAAATAATGATTTAATATTATAAATATTATTTTTAATATAAAATATAAATATAGTATTAATAACATATATATTATTTTTAAATAAAATAAAATAATAATAATTAATATTAAATACAATTATATAATAATTAATATTTTAATTTTATAAATATTATTTTTTAAAAAAATTTAAAAAATGTAATTTTTTCTGATGGAATTTTTGACCAAAAATTTACATGGCAATTTGCCTCGAAAAACTTTCCAATGGGATTTCCATCGGAATTCGCAATCGAAAAATTTCCGACGGAAATTCCGTGTCTAAATTTGTGATAAAAAATTCGATCAAAAATTCTGTCACAAATTTTTCTGACAGAATTTCCGCCAGAAATTCTGTCTAAAATCGGTTGTTTTTTTAGTGAAACATCAACAAATGATCTTCTAAAATGGAAAAAATATATATTAAAGGATTAAATTTTAAACAAGTTTCGTTAGTACTTTATTATAGAGCCATCATTTAAATTTTTCAAGTTGGCATTTTCCATTAAAGGCGCTATCGGTGTTAACATTATGGACTGAAAATTATACAATTTATAAAGTTAAAGAACTAAACTGAAAATTCATGTAAACTTAGATAACCAAATATATTTTAACTTAATTTATGTTGTAATGGGAATAGTCCCGACTTTGTTGCGATTTCAATATTTTTAAGTAAATATAATAAAAAAGATGAAAATAAATTTAATTACAAAGTCAAGAAATTATAATTGAAAATATTGGTGTGATGTTGAAATTGTTTTTCGATCTATAGAAAACGATGGCATGTGTTGGCAACTCACTACATCCGAATTTATTCAAAAATATATTTTTTTTGGCCAATTATTCAAAAATATTTTTATCATTAGAAAAGGAACTCATTTTGATTTTATTTCAACTGTGTGGCCCAATGGTCCACTTCCACTGATTTACAAACTGGTGCCCTTATTTTTTCCCTGAATATTATTGGGGTCAGATGAGAAACTCAAATTATTACATATTTAGATTTGACGTGGCATTCATTTTTTCTAAGGAAAATAATATTTAAATATTGAGAAAATCTGCAAGAAGATTATTCAATAAAAAATGTATTTGCGTTAAAAAATAAAAAAAAAATCTCAGTACATTTGATTCAAAATTTTAATAGTATGAAAATAATCATGACGCTCTAGAAGTATTTAATAATTTTTAACGGATATTTTTAAAGCTAAGTTTTAATATGAATGCGAATTAGTTTATGCACACGAACACAAAATTATACATAGGAAAATGAACCCGTTTCAATTTGTAAGGATTTTATATGTGAAAAAAAATAAAAAGGGTTTAAATGAATCTTCCAGATAACAATGTAAACATAATTACGGGACCGCAAAGACTTTAATTTGAACATTAGTTTAATGTCCAAATGTTGTAAAGCAATTAAATTTTTTATTCCAGGCCATTTGAGTCAGAAAATTAAAATAGACTAAATTAATTTGACTTGAAGCACACCATTCTAGTCTATTGGAGAAAAATCTTCGCAGAAAAACGAGTCCTTGTAGATAAGATAGTGCTCATTAAAATCTCTCCCTCTCACACACTGAATTCATAATTTTGAAGTATAGTCTTCTGACCTTTTTTCTTCTTATTCTTATTGGAATTTGAAATGACCAACAATGATACGAAGATTTCGATCAGTTGCCAACGTAATCTAATTAACTATATTTTTTGTTGCCTTGACAATAATTTTCAAAGGCTTCTTTGAAACTTTTTTATTAATCAAATGGAATAATTTTGATCACACTATTCCGAAGTTAATACTGTTCAGTACATGATTAATATGACATTTGTTTTTTTATAAAACACCATAATCATCTTCCTAAATTCCCTCCATCTCTCTTTTACTTGACTATTGTTGAGGGAGCATAAAAAAGGATAAACAAGGCCAAGATTGACAAATATAAGAAGTATGTCTTACATTTAAGATCAAAATCAACTTCTAAATTATATCCTACATTAAGGACTAGTGGTAGTATTTGCAAATCGAACACAAATTCCCTACATCTTTTGTTGTATATATCAACAAGGTCATCCCAGCTAAATTATTTTTGGTAATCAACTATAGCATTAGCAATTAGAAAATACATTTGTCTAATCTGCCCATTTTTTATTGGCAAATACAAGAGATTGAACATGAAAAATAGTATGCAAAGCAATTGCTTCTGGATAGGTTTGTTCTTTGTGAGTTTCTACCCAATATGGTGGGATCGTAATGAACGGGCTTATGGTAGCACTGGTAATGGCATTGAGAGGATCTTCGGGAGGGAAGAAGCGATTATGGGTAGTTTGATGAATACTTCTGAAAAGCTTCAAGGAATGAATTTAGTAGTGTATTTTCGAGCATACCTAGAGTGTAGATTTGTACTCTCAAGATATCCACACCAACCAGATCACATTGGAGTCCTGCTATAATATACAACAAAATGCACTGGACGAAGGAGAGAATGAGAGAAAAATTCTAGAGAGTTTATTTTCAGAGAAATCAGTTATGTATGTTTTTTTTACTCTTATTTTCCGCACACATATAAAACTCACCTAACAAAAAATGTTCCCACCAATTATTACTGGAAAACGCTTCCCACCAATTTGATTCAAATAATTAGGGAATATTGCCAACAGATACTTGCATAAAATTGGATATTTTATTTTGGCCCCAAGGCCAATGGGTTTGGACCTAATCCACTAAGGGTGGATCAACCCCATTTCCTAATATCTCCCACTCATACTTGGTGGATTAGATATTGTGAGCCTTGTCTCTCTCTCTCTTCCTTCTTTCATACTATGTGCTTTGACATGACCGCATGGACATGATGTCTCCCTAGGTGCCTGTACTAGTAATCCCTTCCACAGGACTAGCACAAAGACAATCTTTCTTTGTGTGGTTTGAATTTAATATTATGGCTCAAATGTCCTAGATTTACCAATGTACACTTTCACATGGCAAATATAATCCCTCTCAAGTCACAATAAAACTAGATCACTTTCTCATATGCTTTGTATCCACACTTATGAAATTACCAAAACTTATCATAAGAATGAAGTAGGAATCCATTCACTTGCTTCCCATTTGCTGTTCTTTCGCATATGCTGTATGAATCACACCACGGTGTTTCTTTTACACTATAAGACTGTACATCATTTTGAATCTCATTTTTAACACCATACAGACATAAGTTTAGATACTCCCAACATCTAAACTTAAATTCTTCTACTCCATTTATCTCTCATGACATCAATGTTGAAGAATTTGTTGTTTAGCAATAGGCAACATGGAAACAGGCATCCATGATTCAATCTATATTTATATCTGTATTTATTATATCTCATCTTGGCATGCTACACTCCTGTTGAGGCAACATAATTTGTGATTTTTCTCTACCATATTGGCATTCCTACTGCTTTACTGGTGAACACAACTATCTCATCTTTTCATACTCATCCTGAGTATCAAAGGCGGTTGCTCATATGAGAGAGCCAACCTCACTTACCTATACGATATACTAGATATTGTATACTTTCATAGACACATAAATTAATGAAGAAATACTTTCATTAATCATAAACATATTACAAAGTGTTTTCAATTTTACATTTTGAGCATGCCAATAGCCTTTACATGTTTATCATATATTTCCTTAGCTATTGGCTTGGTTAGGGGATTTGCGACTATACTCTTAGTCAAAATATGTTGTACAATAACAACTTTCTGTGCTATATAATCTCTCACAAAATTATACTTTATATCTATATGTTTGGTCTTAATATTTGAGATCTTTCATATAGGCTATGGCTGCAGTATTGTATACACTAACATTGGACTGGTGCTTTCATTTACAAATCCAAGGTGCTTAATAAACCTCTTGAGCCATATAGCCTCTTGCACTACTGAGATGCATGCCATAAACTCAGCTTCCATAGGATGTAGGGCAATGTATGTTTGCTTCTTCCTGCTCCAACATATGGCACCATTGTTTAACAAGAAAGTATATCTTAAGGTTGATCTTTCGTCAACTTCATCTCCACCCAAATCAGCATCAGAGTATCCAACCAAGCGTAGGTTGCTTTCTTGATAGCATAGTGCATAGTTTGATGTGCACTTCAAGTATCACAAAATTCTCTTCACCATTTTCCAATGTTGCTCACCAGGATTTGATTGGAATATGCTAATCAGTCCAACTGCATAACAAATATTTGGCCTTGTACACATCATTGCATACATTAAACTTCCAACGGCACTAGCATAGGGAACCCTATCAATTTTCTTCTTAGATGACTCAGTTTTGGGACACATATCAAGACTCAATGTAACTCCTGAAGCTATTGAGGTAACTAAGGGATTGTAGTCTTTCATATTGAATCACCCAAGAATTTTCTTGATGTAATTCTCTTATGAATAAGAGAGGATTCTTTTAAAGTGTTCTCTTTGGTTCTTAACTCCAAGTATATACTCTGCTTCACCCATATCTTTCATCTCAAAATTCGATGACATATATTCTTTAATAGCTAAAACCAAATTTAGACTATTTCCAGCCAATAGTATGTCATCTATGTATGATGATAATATCACAAAATTACCCTCAAATCGTTTAATGTAGACGCAGTGGTTCTCTTAAATTATTTGAAAGGCATAAGAGGTTATCACTCTGTGAAACCTCAAATACCACTGTTTGGATTTTTGTTTTAGTCTATAAATGGACCTTTTAAGCTTACAAACTTTGCTCTCCATTCATTTCTTAATACAACCTAATGGTTGTTCTATATAAATTTCTTCATCTAGATCACTATTTAGAAATACAGTTTTTTCATCCATCTGATGCAATTCCAGATCTAAACTATTTACTATTGCCAAAATAAGTCTTATAGAATTGAAACACATAACAGATGAGAAGGTATCCTCATAATCTAAACTTTCCTGTTGTGTGTATGTACCCCTTTGCAACCAATCAAGCCTTGTATTTGTCAATTGATCTATCAACTTTTCTTTTTATTTTGAGAACTCATTTGTTCCCAATAGCTTTTTTCCCTTTTGGTGGATCAACTAGTTTCCAAACTTTATTCTTTTTCATTTAATCAATTTCGTCTTCCATTCATTCTTAGCAAGGCCTGATAAGGCTTCTTGTAGAGAATATGGCTTATCATCTCTATCTACTCTAACAATAAGTTCCTCTACCTCTATTGAGAAGTGTCTCTTGGGTACATTTCCCCTGTCACTCTTTCTTATAAGAGTTTCTTATCTCTTTCTCTTCTCTTGTCTAGGCCTTATTCTTGTGTCTCATAAAGAGATACTGTACTATCAATATCTCCCTTGCTAGGACATTCATTTTCTAGCAATATAGTATCTCTTGATTCAATTTCAGTCACGGTTCCATCTTCATTTCACCCATGAAAATGTATCCTTTTGATTGGTCAAAGTATCTTATAAAGATACACTTCTTTCCTCTAGGACTCAACTTCCTATACCTATGGGAATCATTATGAATGTATGTAGACAACCCCCAAGGTCTAAGAATGCTTAAATCTGGCTTGCGTATTGTCCATAACTCATAGGGTATAGAAGTGACTGATTTTGAGGGCGCAAGGTTAAGAATGAAGGTAGCTATCAGTAAAGCATAACCCCAATATGAAATTGGTAGATTTTCTTGAGCCATTATTGACCTAAACATATTTATAAGAGTTCTATTTCTTCTTTTTGCAACTTCATTTTTTTTGTGGAGTACTAGGGATGTTTAGTTGCCTAATTATCCCTTTTTCTTCAGTGAGGTCCTTGAACTGATCAGTAAGTATTCACGACCCTAATTAGTACGCAATGCTTTAATTTCATAGTCTGTTTGATTCTCTACTTCATTCATGTGTCATCTAAAGCACTAAATAGCTTCAGACTTGTGTGAGATCAAATAGACATGACCATTTCGTGAATAATCATCAATAAAGATAATGAAATACAAAGCTCCATGTCTCGCCCTCACACTCATTAGATTGCATATATCAGAATGGATTAATTGCAATGGAATCTTAGCTCTAGTTCCCTTGTCGAAAGGTTTTCTAGTTGCCTTACCAGTTAGACAATTCTAGCATAAGGACATTTCCATATTCAAAATTTTACCTAGCCAACTTTTTCTAGCTATTTTAATCATTCTACTTTGGTTAATGTGTCCTAGTCTAGCATGCTAGATATTCATATCAATAATTATATTGGAGGAAGTAATGAAACAGTCATGCACATACAAAATTGCCAACAATATCCATAACAAAGAACTTTCTAGAAAGGAAAGCTAAACCATAAAAGATCTTGTTGCTAAAAATGTCTGGAACTTTGCCATAAAAGTTTACATCAAATCCATAATCTAAATGATAAAGTACTAAAGCTAAATTTGATTGGATGTTAGGTGCATGGAGAACATCATGTAGGATCAAAGTTTTCCTGCCACGCAAAACTAACTTGAAGGTGCCAATTCCTTTGACTTCAATCTTTACATTGTTGCCCACGTAAAGCTATTTGCTTAAATGTGGCAAGCGAGGGTATTCCATGAAGGATCCCCGATCCCTTGTCACATGATCTGTTAAGCCTGAGTCTAAAATCCAAGAAGAACAAGCAGGTTCTATTAGAAAAGCAGTACTTAAAATAAAAGAATGTGTAAATTCACGTAATTCACTAGTACCTTTTCACGGTCATTTCAATCAGTACTGTCCTATGCAAAGTGACCCATCTTCATGCAGGCATAACACTTGACCTTATTTAGGTCAACTTTCTTCTTGCTGCCTTTTTTTCCTTTCTTCTTGAATTGCCTTCTGCCCTTTTTGAACTAAGAACTATCCTTTTTGCTTCTCTTCTGAAAATTCTTGCCCTTCTTAAAATCAACCTTTGCATTAGAAGGACTAGTATTCTCAGTGTAGTAGGGTTGTCCAAAAGCCTTATATGGCTCTAGGCGTTCATCCTCTTGCTAAGATATTTCACTACATTATCAAAAGTGATGATGTTGTCATTATGAGTTAGGTTTACTTTCATGTGCTCCCAGCTAGAAGGGAGCGATCTGATCACATCCTGAATTTGATGTTCATCAATCAGGGCGTGTCCAACTTCCTAAAGTTCTCTAATCATGTTAGACATCTCTCACATATACTGCTTCATAGGAGTATTCCCTCTAATCTTTTAGGTGCCAAACTTAATTGTCAACCTCCTAAGCTTAGTGGTTGATGTGCCACCAAACTTATCCTTAAGTGTGGCCCACATAGCTTGAGTAGTTTGGTATTTCTCATATTGGCATATCAGGTTGTTCTCTATAGTGCTCAACAAGGTGACTCTTTCAATGCTGTTCTTCTTTTTCCTTGCTTGGTAAGGTTCCAAGTTTCTATTATGATGAGTAGTCATCCCAGCTTCAGGTTCTACCAAAATAATGGTAAGTGGCTCAATAGCCTCCTATTCGTCCAAAATGTACTACACCTTACGGTGTCAGATTTCTCAATTGTCTCTATTCAATTTCTCCCTCTTATGCAGTTTAGCAATGATGCCTTTCATGGCCAGTTTTCAATTTTGGAGTAATGTTTTCACATTTAGATAATGGTGTTCTCTTTAAGAGAACTTAACCAAAAGATTATATAGCACAGCGAGGTATACAATGTCTATACTTGTATCATTCCTAACCAGAAAATAATGTTATTACTATATCCATGATCAGGAGAATACATTTGTACCTCTCATCACACAAATACTAGCAACTTTACTATTTTCTGTCAAAAACTTTATATAAGTACTTTTAAACAAGTTACAACTTTTAAAAGTTTAACCTTCTAAAAGCTCCGACTTGTCAGGGATTCATGGTATCAGAATGCACAACTAAAAGTAGCATTAACTAAAAAAATATATTTCATTACATGAAAAATACCATGTCAATACATAAAACATACTAACAACACGACATAAAGTCATATCCTTAATACAACCAACGTAAAAAATAGTAACATGATACACCATTTAAATGTTAGAACAACAATAGTGAACAATGAATTTCCTTAGTTTGCTAAAAAATCTACACTTTTTCTTCATGAATCTTGTTGTTTTTCTCAAGAAACAGTGATGAGAAAGGTGCCCCTTGCTCTTACAACTGCGTGATATTTCATCATTACACTTACATAGAACTTTACCCTCTTTTTCACTACTACAAACAAGGGTTTTAATGTCCCTATTTTGACACTTTTAATGTCCCAAAGCAGAGGGACATCTATGTGAGGGAGTAGTATATTTTAGAAAAGACATCCCAAAAAAATGGGATGTCTAAAGTGGGACTTTAGACATCCCTATTCATAATAGGGATGTCTAAAGTCCTCACTTTAGTATCCCTATTGAGAATTGGGACGTCTAAAGTCCTTACTTTAGACATCCCTTTTCTCAATTTGGGACGTTAAAAGGTTTTATTTTTTTTAAAATTGATTATTTATATTCTTCATTACCCAGTAAATTCAAACTATAGAAACATAATAGAAGATGGATTCATAAACCACAATGTCAGTTATAAAATGGTAAGGATATCTAGTATTGCAATCTTTACTATATATATTTACAATAACAACTCATACAGCCTACTACTATATATGTACAACAACAACCAGAAAGTGTCAAAAAGCTGTCATCACACAACTACTAGCTAATATAAATAAAAATTTTATTGATCTATATGTTGAAGAAGATGTCCAGCTAAAAGATCTCTAATCGAATTAATGTCTTCATGTAGGTAGGCATCTTCATTATCAAAAATCTGAAAATTAGAAAATAAGCTTTGATGAAATGAATCAAGCAAATGAATTAATTAGCATTTCAATTACAACACCAAAAATATTATCATTTGAGAATGAAGAAGCGATTATCTTTTCAAAATCGCTAATAATTCCACTTTGAATGATGTTATACATATAAAGTATGACATAATATACGCATTCAGTGTTGCCAGGTTGTCGAGTTCACTTTAAATCAAAGCCTATTGGTTGTTAAAATCAATAAAGGTATATCTAAAACGACCATCAATGAAAGAATTAGAATTGAAACTAGTTACTTTTGGAAAATACCACTTTGGGTATCAAACAACTTTACCCTCGCGTGACCCACCTAGGAATCTGTATATTTGAGTCGCACTATCATGAAAGTCAAAATCAACAGAAATTAGAACTATTCATTTTTTTAATAGTCAATAAAATACAAATAAAATAACTTATGTGTCGAACGCGGATTTTGTATCTTTGTTTGGCCTTTTACACAAGGAATCAAACCAATAGACTACGTTGCGGTGAGGACACATAACATACAAACTCCAGTGGTAACTATAACAACATGTACAGATTAAAATGAAGTTAGATGAAAAGGCAATTATTTGTTAAACATCTTAAATAGACAAAATGAAAAATATGTACCCTTGAACAATAGGTGCTAAATAACAACAAAGTTTGGGATGTCCCATTGTGTAGCCCACATAGTGAGTCCTTGCCTCTAAAGTATCAGTATCCCCTGTTGTATTTGCAGGACATAAGAACACATACAAATCATGTCTTTCCATGTCTTTGCAGAGGCGGTAGAAGATGCTATAATAGAATTAAAATAAAGAATAAATTATTGAATATATGAAATAAAAAACACCATAACATGAATTCTACAGGAAAATTGAAAAAAAAAATTACCGGATTGCAAATTTCACCCATCCTACATCTATCTCCTCCAACCTCATAAACTCCTTGAGATCTTTATTATCAATCGTGTAGGGATACTCCAATGTAAGGCCTACAATCCCTTGAGGCATTTTCAAGTCAACTTGGCGAATGTCTTTATAGATCTGTTGCAGCCGTGCTAAGTAGGGTCATTTCCTCACATCTTCGTCATCCTTTTAGAACATCAAAAAAAAATTGTTATTAGGACTCCAACAGATCTTTAGTAATAGTAAGGTAATTCCTACCATTAGAGGTGTTACCCCTGAACCAATAAGATTATGAGGCAAAAGGATGAAAGATCATATCGCCTGACTTAATGTTCCAACCTCTACATCAGGAACATGGATGGCTATACCTTCTTCCACCTTTCTAACACACATCACATTCACCCTACATAAATGCTGTGAAATTTGCTGATGATGGTGGGTGGTAGCACGGCAACAACACGCAATAGTGGCGTATCCAAATATAGGGTAGAAGGGTCCCAGATGCTGGAGTGGGAGAAGGGTCGCCAAGTGGTTCCTCCAGAGGGTTGTAACTTCCTTTGGTGCTAGGGAAGGCCGGGGATTACTGAGTTCTAAGCTCGTCACTTGCCCTATGCAACTTAAACATCTTTGTCATTTCAAGTTAAAGCTCTAGCAACAGCTCTTTGTCGGAGCTTATCACGAAGTTTGGCCTCAAGCTCTTGTTTGACTTCCTCTTGAATCTTGATCACAAGGTCCCTTCTAGGTTCAGCTTGTGACGAATAATGTGAGTCTCGTACAAAGCCCAAGTCAGAGGTTTCTTAGCTCGTTGGCAAATTGAGAGAACATTTCATCTATTTTCTGCCATTGTGGAGAGTTAGCTGGGTGCCAAAGATATTTCCCATAAGATATTCTCTCATGAGAGTTCCATCTCAACTTCTTCACTTTTGTTGTAGTCAGAAACAAAAGTTTAAAATATAGTATTATTGGAAGATACCACAAAACCTTTAAAAGTTTCCTGTTAGTTGTCTCATCGCTACAACCACCATCTTTCTTCACTTTGTATCATGCTGTTTTATATTTAGGACACTCATTAAAACCTTCATACTTATTTATATATAGTACGCAGTCATTAGGGAAAACATGTATCTTTTTATACTCCATACCTATCGTCGACAGGATTTTCTTGGCCTCATACATACAATTTGAAAGTATATTATCGTCTAGAAACATATCACACAATAATTCAAGAAGGAAAGTGAAACTACTATCGGTCCACCCACAAGTTGCCTTTAAGTTAACCAAATGCAATGTTCCTGTTAGACGTGTGTACTTACTCCCAGGGTACAACAGTGTCTCTACATTACTCCACAGGCTGTCATACTCTTGCAATCATGCAAATGATTCTACCTTAACATCGTGAATCATTTTCTCCATTCTATCTTCATCTATGACATCCACATCTTCCTTCTTGTGTGACGGACAATCCGTTACTTTCTCACCATGCCATATTCACCTTGTGTATTGTAGATTTATTCCATTACAAAGTGGGTGATCCTTTATGACATCAACATCTCATCGACTCTTATTTAAATAATTGACACAAGGACAAAATTGTTAGATATGAATAGTTTTGATGATGTCAAATATAGATGTTAAATATGAGAAAAAAGTTTGCATGATATAATTATCTTCTACATTGACTAACTACTATATTTAATGTTGCATATTTTATAGATTAGTCATAAACCCAATTGTGGTATAATTATCTTCAAATATAGATGTCAAATATTTTCGTTGAACATTAGAGCAATGAAAATTTTGTATAGTGCTTTAATCGAAAATGATTTTGAGAAAATTAGATTTTGCTCTACTACTAGAGATATTTGGGATACTCTTGATTCTATTTATACTTCTAACAATTGTGTTGAAGTTGAAAGCATTGACAGTTCATATGAAATTATAAGTTGCATATCTATGGTGAATGAACAATTTGAAGTTAATGATGAAAAAGGAGAAATCATATAACACTTCCATGATCCTGTCAACATAGAAGAATAAGAGGAAGATGATTCCTAGGAAGAGCTAATTACCGATGAATTTGATGGATCATCCTCTAGAGCTCAAGATGCACATATGGTAAACAATCCCAATTCTTCTGGAGTTATTTTGAAAACTGATTTTCAAAGTTTGCATAAAATTGTTTCTCAACCAAGTATTGATTATATTCTAAAAATTAGAAATATTTTCAATCATGCTGGAAAGTTTATTGGAAAGAAAGGATGTTCAAATGAAATTTATTCAGGTTTTTACTTTCTTGTCCGACACAATACTTGCATAAAATTTCATAATGCATATCATCATATTATTTGAAATTATTGTGGCAAATCAGGTCATATTTCTCACACATGATATATTAGAAGAAATTCTAATGTGAGGAATAAATTTGCTTGGATTCCTAAAACGCAAGTGAGTTCAAATGCTAACGTTTAAGGACCCAAAGCAAAGTGGGTACCAAAATGTCCATATGGTGTTTCATGTTTGTAGATTGATCCTAGAAAAAATGGACAAAAGGGTAATGAGAAAATGAAGAAGATTCCAAGAGTTCCTAATGCACCTAAATGGAGATTCACATCAATTAGGAGAACTCTCGGATCACCCATTACTGGAATTGCAAAGTTTAACCATAAAGAAAGCCAATGGAGAAAAGGAGTATGTTCCACCTCAAGAATGAACTACCATAGAATACCATTCAACTATCTTGAGGAGAACAAGAAAAGGAGGATCTCTCAAGCATCAAATAAAAGACTTCTAGAGTCTATATATTTTGAGAAAAGGTTTCCAGTACCCAAAGCAAGATATTCAAAGTATCAATATCATAGAAAGATGCAATGAGTAAGCAAAAGCAATCCTCCTATCTAAGGCAAAGGTATACAATGATAAAACCTCCTATGCTATTGTCTGTAATATTTATTGAGGTTTTATATTTTGGAATCTTAGGAATGGGCATTGCAAATGATTTTGAAATTATGTTTTCGCATCCCTTAAAAATCCATTTAATAGATTTATTTATAAATGGATTGTAATGCTCAACAGGTTAATTCTTTATGCATGTATAATTATTTGAAAAGAAAATATTTCTCTTATGCATAAAGACATATTTAATTCAATATGCTCAATTGTTTAAATCAATTATATTCTTAGAGCATGTGAATTATGAATCCTACAAGGTAACCATGAATGGATCCAAGTAAAATTGGATACCAAAGGAAGAAAAATATCTATAAGGTTTTGTAGGAAGAAGAAAGGAAGAGCTTCATCTCAAGATTATGACTACATAAGATTTGACTCAAATCTTGGTGAAGTTGGACCTTAAGGCTACATCTTAAATGTGTAAACAAAAGGAGGCATTACTTGAGGCAACACTGCAAGTGCCTAGCTAGCAATGAAGGAAGAAAAGATGCACAGTGAAGCGTCACTCAAGTAACCAATCAAGTGATCATCATCACTGAGTGACAACTGGGAGTGAATGTTCAAGTGATAACACCAACTGGAAGATTGGAAGGTAAAAGTTAAGGAATTATGCACAAATGAACTTCAAAGGATAATTTCTCAAGTAATTACGAGATTACTTGAGCACGGTACTGTCTTATTTATTCTTACCCGATGTTATGCTTATATAAATTATTTGGGTAATAAATAACTTGCTCATTATTGCATACCATTTAGCAATCAATTATTTATGGATTTCAAATTGTTTTTAGATTGCTAAATGGACTGAAAGTGAAATTGTGAATAATCTTTCTATGTATTCGAGTTTTGAAATGCACATTTAAAAATGTACTTAGATTTCAAATTCATCTTGTTTATAAAAATGAATACACATTATTTGAAAATTATTCATAACTTGTTTGCATTTAAATCGGTTTCAAAATTGGAAGTTAATATTTATATATATTGAAAATCAGAAATGCTTCAAATTCATCAATCAGAGTATATCCCCATCGTTGACATATTGATCATTGATCTTAAATGTGTTATCCAATGCTTGAACTCCTCAACCATTATTATCTAACAAGTTAGACCTTATGTCTAACAAGTTAACTATCTATATGAGTTTCAAGTGTATTTCCTAGAAAAGAATCCAATATGTGAAAGCTTTACGCCTAATGCATAAATCATTGGTTGGTAACGTTATTCCAAGAATTATGAATGTTCATATTAGTGCATTAAATCTTAATGCATTAACCATTATAGTGGAATAACTTACTAGGATAATATTCTAGAACTTTAGTCATTTGGATCAATGAGTATGTGTTTCATCATCCATAAATTCTTATACTCATCTTGTTGCTCAAATGCATTACCATTTGTCTTCATCCATTCTTCGAGTAACTAGATCCTTCTATTCAAATTATTGAGTTGAATATCCCTATTCTTCAAGACACATCTCTAAGAGTCAAGTTTATCTCTTGGTCAATAACAAAGTCATTTGTGTTTATATACATCCTTGAAATTAAGCCTTTTTGGCTAATTCATTTTCAATATGACTTTTGCTCTTGGGAAAATTCTCAAACATGTTAAACTCCAATGTCTAACATGTTATCTTAGTTGTTCTCTAAATAGGAAGCTTTCTGGTATATGTATATTTAAACTGTTAACTTTCACCATTTTCAACATAAACATTGATTATAAACATATTTCAAAGATGAGTTTTGCATATATTCTAAATCTCAATTTTACAATGCATTGTCATGATTTGAAATTAAATCTAAGATTTGAATCAATTTGCATATTTCATTATTATTCTTGAAAAACTTGATGAAAACTTTTATGGATATATTTACTACTTTCTTTTGATCTCACTTACATGCCTTGCATGAAAATCTTATCAATGACATATCTTTTAAAGTGTATTTACAAATTATCATTGATCTTTGAAATCATCATTCTTAGTATTATTTGTTCTTTACCCTTTATTATTCAATTGTTTGAATTTATTTAATTGGGTAAAATTATATTCTGGTCTTTGTTGATTATTATAGACTTTGCTCAAATATTGTATGATTCAATTGTATAAGAGCATAAGAGTTATAATATTTGATACTGAATGGAACCAAGAGAATATTGGGTACCAAAGAGCATATACTTTTGTAGGAATTAATCAAAATGCTCTACTTTTGGATATAAAGATCAGAGGCTAATAGAGGAGGCGTGACTGACAGTGTTGTAATGTGAGCAGAAGCAAAATCTGTGGTATCACTCAAATGACACCCCATCACTAGCTAGTAGTGTATTCAGAGAGAGAAAAAGAAGAGGAACATCTCTTAGTAGCCTCGACTGTGTTCAATTCAAGGTCAAGAACAAGTCTCACAATTATGAGTCTTGGTTATTCCTTCATCTTCCCTACCACTAAAGGAAGTTAGACATCTCTTCCACGATATGGATCCTACTGAGTTATGCTTTGAAGAAGGCACAATAATTGAGGAAATATTGGAGACAACAATCAGAGATTAGAGTGTCACCATCTTAGCTTCAAAGATTAATAAGTGCTTGGGCTTCAATACTCTCCCACTAGACCTCTCAAGGAGTTCAACGAGCCTAAGAAGTACAGAATCATCAAATCATGAAAGCTAATGAGGGTTCTCAACTTCAACCTTAGCTTTATGTGTGATCTTCATGGCATCATCTGATATACATACACTAGAGCTATGGTGAACAAGGCCAATAACTTCACTTACTTCATCGAGAAGAATTACCACATAATGGCCTATATTATAAGCAATGAGGAGATGAATACTGGAAAGATCATGTCTGTCAGAGAACAAAAGGTATATATATACTTCTACAAAACTTACTCCAAGTAATATGAAATTACTTCAAGTAAGACCTTCAAGTAATCAATAATTACTTCAAGTAAACCTTCAAGTAATTCACAATTACTCCAAGTAAATCTGAAAGTCACTCCAAGTTAACACAAGTTGCATAGAGGATGAGAGCTTAGACTTCAAGAATAAATGAGAGACAACACTTCACTATAGTTGGTCTCCCTGATCCTTCATTCTTTGGTCCATCTGTCTAGGGCTATTTGAGGGAAGAGCTTCAACAATCACACAAAGCTTGCTATGAACGATATTGAGTTCATTACCTCTGTGAATAGAGAGATTAGACAACTCTGTGACTTGATCAACCAGAATCTCAAGGCCTTATTCTGAGTTCATCTTGGTATCCTAAAGTGCTCACAGAAGACTACACTTCAGAATCTTTTAGTACTGATCACATCATCAGACAGTGAGTATCCAACGATGCATCAACGGACTTCAGAGGATTATGGCTTGAGTGATTATGATATTACTCGAGTGAGGTATTATATTCTTAATTAAAATTCTTTGAGTTACATCACTCAGGTGAGCACTCGAGTGACTACTCGAGGGATACAGGGTTACAACCTTAAAACCCTGAATAGCATCATTATTTTCAAAACTTAATTTCTCTCAAAATCTTCATACTTTCACAATCATTCTTTCTAGAAAATTTCTAATAATTTTACAAATCTAGGAGAGTTATTAACTTATTATTCACAACGATTTTCTTTTAAGCCATGCATTCATTAAGGGGGAGCTTCACATTCACATGTGTTTTATACCTTAAAAGCTCATCTCATTTATTGAAAGAAAATCCTTTTAACATACTCATCTGAATTTACTATATTTTAATTAGTTTTGTGATGCGATCCAAAAAGTTGTGTCAAATTCAAGCGATCCTTTGCAAATACCAAGTGGACCAATCACAAGAGCAAGAGCCAAAAAAATCAAGGAAGCATTAAATGGGCTAATGCAAGGTACTTGGACAAAGCAAGTAGCAATTGGATCAAAACTAGACAAAAATACTGAAAACGTCACTAACTTCATATGGGCTGCAAATGGAGATATTGATCAAGTTTTGGGCTTGCAAACTTGAAACTAAAGAGCTTGGACCAAGTACTACACAAGGGAGGCTCATTTGGGCCTAAATAAGCACATTTTGAGCCTTAATTTGCTGATTACATTTTCTTGAAGTTAGGTGTGCGAAAATCAACAAGGAGTTGGTGGCAGATTTGACTTTTATTTTCTTTAGCATGTTGTATTTGATTTTTCAACTTTCTTCTAGATTGTATTAGACTTTTGTGTTTATTGTATTAGACTTTTAGGTTTCCTAGCACATGGTTTTACAATTTGTATTGGTTGTTTTCAAAATTGCACTTATTGCAATTAGGTCATATTTTCCTATAAATACTTGGTGCTTCTTCATTTGTAAGAGACACAATTCAGATTTGAATGATAAATGAAAGTTACACTTCTGCACTTTGTTTCTTGAGTGTGGATTCTCTCTAGGGTTCTTTTTAGAACTAACAAACTTATCAAGGCTTGATCAACCTTGTGGCATTTTCCAACACTTCGGGTCCTTGTTCTTTCATGTTCAAGGGTTCAAGTGGATCGTCGATCTGTGTTTAGCTTTCTTGGGGTGTGTATATTTCAGAATTGGTTGTAGGTTTCATGGGATCTTCCCTTATGGGTTCGTACCATCTTGGTATCAGAGCTTCGAATCTAAACTCAGGTCATATCTATCTGTTCTTCGTTTCAATTTTCATTTTAAGTTTTATGCTTTTTTCTGGTGTCTGTCCATGTCCAGATTTGTTACCTCTATTCGTCAAGTTTTTCTTTGTGGTTTCCAATATTTAGTATGTCATATTCATAGTTCAGAATCTCTTCTTTCATCTCGGTTTAGAATCGTTTCAATCCAATTTTTCATTTATGAGGTCTATCTATTTTAATCTAGTTGTGTTTTCTGGAAATTCTGGGCTTGTTCATCTTCATTTTTTCAGAACGTCCTAAAATATTCTGTCCTTGTTTAACCACTTTTCCTTTATGTTTTACATCGTTCAATAGGTCATTTGCATAGTTTAGAATCTCATCTTTCTATTCATTTTGGTATCATCTCAATCCAAAATTTCCACTATGAGTTATTGTCTTTCCAATATAGACGCTTTTCTTGAATTTCTGGGTTCAGATTTCTTGAGTTTTTTTATTTGTGATAGATTCTGCATTCTCTTTAAATTTCAGTAGAGGAGAAAAAAAAAGACAAGAGCATCAGAAAAAGAAAAAGGAAAAAAATATTTGATAAGAAAAGAAAAAAAAATATACTGAAAAAAAAAAAGGATTGTTTGGAAGTGTTTTGAGCAATATATATTGTCATACATAGAATTATGAAGTTTGTGTCATTTAAACTCTTGATTTCCCTGAATTTCCTTTCCCAATACTCACTTTGATATTCCATATTTCAAGTGTTGTGTTGATTCTGTAAATTGTGATTGCTTTGATTATGAATTGCTTAGTTCTTTAAAGTGCCTCAAGAGGAATCTAAGAGTGGAAAAAGGCAAGAGTGAAATATGTCAATTTAAAAGCCAAATTTGAGTGAAACACGAGTGACACAAAATTGTTTGAGTGAAATACGAGAGTAGAGTGGTGAGGTCCATTTTTCTCTAAATCTAACTTTTCAGGTATCATCAATATGCATGATGAAAAAGAGCTTCAAACATATTTTGATTCCTTACTAAAAGGACTTCAAAGGTTTACTGATGAAGCAGAGCAATGGATGTCTGGTCACAATTCCAAACCAAAAAGAGAATTCCAAAGAAATCTCCAAAAGTTGAAACAAGGTTCCATGAGGAATATTTTCAAGAGTTGGAATTAGCTATGACTAGAGCTAGAGTGAAAGAAACTTCAAAAGCCACTAAGGATCATTTTGTGAATGGGCTTAATTCTGAATTAGCTTCTTTTGCAAAGACCTTAAGCTTCTTGGACATTGATCTTTTGGTTCAATTTGTTGCTGATCATGAGCAAAAAATCAAGCAACAAAGATGTTCAGAACATAGCTCAAATGCAAAGGAGATTGAAAGCTTCAATGTTATAGTTTCTAATGATGAGAAAGTGCTAACTAAGGAGGAAGAAGTATTGAATGTTGAAAGTCTTACTGACCAATGTGTGGAAGAAAGGCTCATTAGTCCAAACACCAATCTTGTGGTTGAAGAAGTTCCTCTCAATCATGAAAAGAAAAGTAAACATATGAGTGTGGGTGATTTCAATGAAACTATTTTAGAGAGAAAAATTCAGTTTGAGGGAGAAAAAGATATTGAGAGCATAGAGTGTTGTCAAAATAAAGAGAGCAAAAATGAGAGTGAAGAATTCAGTGAAAAGAAAGATGAAAAGAGTCATGAGAAAAGTGAGCTTAAGAGTGATGGCAAGGATATTGTTTTGGTTACTAATGATCTTAATCATTATTTTCCTTATGATTTTGATGTGTTGCAGGTGTTCTTGGATTTGATTCCTAAGAAGCCACCCGATGGATTCTTATCTTCAAGAAGCATTGAACCTTCATTTCCTTCAAGTGACATAGAAAAGCATTCTAGTTCTCTAAAGTTTTATATTATTGATAACTTGCTGCCCTTAAGATTCCTTGAAATCCACACTTTGAATTGTCATTGTCACATGGATTTTGTTGTTTGTAGGTGTTCTTATATGCATGTTGCAGCTTGTTTTGATAATACTCTTATTTATAGCAACAAACATGATCAGCATGTGAATCCTTTACTATGTGTGCTTGAAGTTTTGAGAAAGGAACAATTGTTTTCAATTCTGGAAAATTTTGATTGTTGCATGGAAAACATTGATTTCCTTTGTTATGTGTATTTGCTTGGTCAAGGTAAGCTTAACAAAAGGCATACATGCTGGCTGGAATTTATTGAGACATTTCCATATATCATCAAATACAAGAAAGGTAATGAGAATGTGGTTGCTGATGCATTGTCTAGAAGGTATACTATTCTTTCAACTCTTAATACTAAGTTGCTTGGCTTTGAATATATCAAGGAGTTGTATGCAAAGGATGCTGATTTTGCTGAATTGTTCCTTGAGTGCGAAAAGAAAGCATTTGCTAAATTTTATAGAGTTGATGGGTACTTGTTTAACGAAAATAGACTATGTGTGCCGCAATGTTCATTGAGTGAATTGCTTATTAGAAAAGCACATGGGGGAGGTTTAATGGGTCACTTTGGTGTGAAAAAGACTTTGGATGTTTTGCATGAGCATTTCTTTTGGCCTAAAATGAAACGTGATGTGGAAAGAATTTGTGCTAAATGCATAACATGTAAAAAGGATAAATCTAGAGTCTTGCCACCCTGTTTGTATACTCTTTTACTTGTACTTAGTGAACCTTGGATTGACATATCAATGGATTTTGTTTTGGGTTTGCCTAGGTCAAAAAGAGGAATGGATTCCATATTTGTGGTTGTTGATAGATTTTCTAAAATGGCACATTTTATTGCATGCCATAAAACTGATGATGCCACATACATTGCTGATCTGTTCTTTAAAGAAATTGTGAGGCTTCATGGCGTCCCTAAAAGTATTGTTTCTGATAGGGATACCAAATTCTTGAGTCATTTTTGGAGAGTTTTGTGGGGAAAGCTTGGTACTCAATTGTTATTTTCTACTGCTTGTCATCCACAAACTGATGGACAAACTGAAGTTGTTAACAGAACCTTATCACAATTACTCAGAATTGTGATTCAAAAGAACTTGAAAAATTGGGAAGATTGTTTGCCATTAATTGAATTTGCATATAACAGAAGTGTGCATTCATCTACTGATTATTCTCCTTTTGAAATAGTATATGGTTTTAATCCACTAACTCCTTTGGATTTATTACCATTACCTATTGATAAGCGAGCAAGTCTTGATGGGAAAAAGAAAGTTGAAATAGTGCAGCAACTTCATCAACGTGTGAAACAGCAAATTGAAAATAAAAATGAACATTATGCATCTAAGGCCAACAAAGGAAGAAGGTGTGTTCTTTTTGAACCTGGAGATTGGGTGTGGGTGCATATAAGAAAAGAAAGATTTCCAGCTCAAAGAAAATCAAAATTAGCTCCAAGAGGAGATGGACCATTTCAAGTTCTTGAAAGAATAAATGATAATGCTTACAAGATTGATTTGCCTGGTGAGTATTCTGTTAGTGCTACTTTTAATGTAGTTGATTTATCTCCTTTTGATGTAGGTGAAGATTCGAGGACGAATCCTTTTGAGGAGAGAGGGAATGATGCGATCCAGAAAGTTGTGTAAAATTCAAGCGATCCTTTGCAAATACCAAGTGGACCAATCACAAGAGCAAGAGCCAAACAAATCAAGGAAGCATTAAATGGGCTAGTGCAAGGAACTTGGACAAAGCAAGTAGCAATTGGATCAAAACTGGACAAAAATGCTGAAAACATCACTAACTTCATATGGGCTGCAAATGGAGATATTGATCAAGTTTTGGGCTTGCAAACTTGAAACTAAAGAGCTTGGACCAAGTACTACACATGAGAGGCTCATTTGGGCCTAAATAAGCACATTTTGAGCCTTAATTTGCTGATTACATTTTCTTGAAGTTAGGTGTGCGAAAATCAACAAGGAGTTGGTGGCAGATTTGACTTTTGTTTTCTTTAGCATGTTGTATTTGATTTTTTTAACTTTCTTCTAGATTGTATTAGACTTTTGTGTTTATTGTATTAGACTTTTAGGTTTCCTAGCACATGGTTTTACAATTTGTATTGGTTGTTTTCAAAATTGCACTTATTGCAATTAGGTCATATTTTCCTATAAATACTTGGTGCTTCTTCATTTGTAAGAGACACAATTCAGATTTGAATGATAAATGAAAGTTACACTTCTGCACTTTGTTTCTTGAGAGTGGATTCTCTCTAGGGTTCTTTTTAGAACTAACAAACTTATCAAGGCTTGATCAACCTTGTGGCGTTTTCCAACACTTCGGGTCCTTGTTCTTTCGTGTTCAAGGGTTCAAGTGGATCGTCGATCTGTGTTTAGCTTTCTTGGGGTGTGTATATTTCAGAATTGGTTGTGGGTTCGTGGGATCTTCCCTTATGGGTTCGCACCATCAAATGAGCCTCCCATGTGTAGTACTTGGTCTAAGCTCTTCAGTTTCAAGTTTGCAAGCCCAAAACTTGATCAATATCTCTATTTGTAGCCCATATGAAGTTAGTGACGTTTTCAGCATTTTTGTCCAGTTTTGATCCAATTGCTACTTGCTTTGTCCAAGTACCTTGCACTAGCCCATTTAATGCTTCCTTGATTTGTTTGGCTCTTGCTCTTGTGATTGGTCCACTTGGTATTTGCAAAGGATCGCTTGAATTTGACACAACTTTCTAGATCGCATCATTTTGATGATGAGTTACTCTTATATTTTCCTTTCATGATCTCAACTTTTAACATATCATATAGAAAGGATGGCTTTGGCTTATGCAATAAATTTGATACTTGATTGCACTAACCATTCTCCTTGCAAGAATTCTTTTATTTATAACAGGAGAATTTGTTCTATGCAAGATCATTCCTTAACACACTAAAAGGAGCATATATTATGACATATGCTTTAACAATCAATCAAGGGAGATATATTGGCTGCTATATTCAAAGCAATAAATACATATGCCAATACAAATGAGCATTGAGCATGTTGAACAGAAGCTCAACTCAATTGGAGAATCTTGGCAAAAACATGAACATACATCAGAGTTGCATAACAGGACGTGTGGAGAACACAACATCATGAACTAGCATTACTAAAGAATAAAGCAACGGACTTGATGGAGCACTTCATCATTTTTTTTCTAAATCCTAATGAGCATTTCTAAACCCTCTCTTTATATTTTGAGCTTACTTTGCCTATCCTTGATTATGAAAGTTTTTTCTTGAAAACCTTTCCAAATTATTTCAAATGTGTTTTCATGAAAACCATTTTTCATTTACATCAAATTATAAATGAAACTACATTCAAAACGGGGGAGAGAAACTTGTTTTCCTAATGCATTTAGTTTGATTAATGGGGAGAATGACATTTCTCATTTGATTTCATATTTACTTCTCTACAAGCATTGCTTCCTTATACTTCAAACTTTTTGCTAATGTCAAATAGGGGGAGAGAGGCAAGAAAAATATGTTGTTTTTAATTTACTTTTATAACTCATACATATTTTTCTTGAAGGATTTGTCATTATTAAAAATGGGGAGAATGTTAGATATGAATAGTTTTGATGATGTCAAATATAGATGTTAAATATGAGCAAAAAGTTTGCATGATATAATTATCTTCTACATTGACTAACTACTATATTTAATGTTGCATATTTTATAGATTAGTCATAAACCCGATTGTGGGTTGATGTTATAATGCCTTATATAAGGAGAATGATCATCAAGAAGAAAATCAAGAGACAAGGGATTGAAGAAAGAAAGCATTGCAAGAACTAATAGGAATATCAAGCAAAGATTGAAGAAGATTGAAGATATTCAAGAAGATATCTACTTGGTTATGAAGAACGATAATAAATTCAAGAAGATATCTAGTTGGGTTATAAAGAATGATCATCAAGTGGCAAAATAAGAAGAAAGAGATTAAAGAAAGAAGAACTTGCAAGATCACATGAGAATATCAAGATTCAAGCTATTAGAAGTGATATCGGAGGTTTCTATGGCCAAACGGAAGTTGGAATGGGTCAATACAAAGCTAAAATGATGTATACGGAAGTTATGGTGCCTCTGGGGATGATTACTAGAGATTTCACTTGAGTAATAGGGCACTGCCTCATTTTGGAGGTGATTACTTGAGTAGCTACTTGAGTAATCTGCCGGGTTACTTGATGAATCACTCGAGGCGGCACTTGAAGTAATGGGCACTCTGTTTTCGCGCGGCAGAATAGAGGTTAGGTATTTTGATGATATCTCTCCAACCACATGTCGGATCAAACTGAAACTAGTGGCATATGAAACTAGACTTCCAACAAAAAATTGTGACACCAAGATCACATTCATAGGAGTTCGGATGAGAGAGATATAAGCTTCGAAAGTTGAAACATGAATCAGCGTCATATTCCTGGACAGCTTTGGTATTTTGGACATAACTCCCAAACTACACATCGGATTGCAACGAAACTGGTTCCATATCAAATTAGACTCAAAGAGCTTTCCATGGATATATAATTTGTCACATTTAAAGCTATATCCTAAGAGCTATGACTTCTGGAAGTTGCTGCTTGTGATGGCTCGTGAGTTTAGAAATGGTCTAAGAACAGTAGATACTCTTTGGATCATAACTTTTAGTGTACAATGTGTTTAGAGCTAATTATTGTTGCATTGGAATGTAGATAATGAGGGCTTTCCGATGATATATAATTTTCCATGTTTCAAATCAAAATCAAGAATTCACTTGAAGTAGCCACTCGAGTAACCTATGAAGAAAATTGTACCATACTCGAGTAGGTATCGAGTAATCAGATAGAAAACTTCCAGTTGCTCTCAGCCTACAACCGTTACTCGAGTAAGCACTCGAGTAATCAGGGAAATCACTTCCAGTTGCTCTCAGCCTGCCAACGTTACTCGAGTAAGAACTCGAGTAATTAGGGAAATCACTTCCAGTTGCTCTCGGCCTGCCAACGTTACTTGAGTGAGTACTCGAGTAAACAGGTATTTCTAAGGTTTGTAAATTTGTTTACTCCATGTACTACTTGAGTAATGACTAAGGCTTACTCGAATGACCACTCGAGTAATGCTTTCCAGAAATGCCAGCAACATTATGAAGCTTTCGAAAATAATGGGATTAATTATGAAACTCACTCTTCTTGCTTCCAATCATTCTTACACTTCATTGTATTAGTGTTTAAAGTATTTCTCCAGGAATGCAATAAAGAGATGATTGAAGAGAGAAAAACTGACTTTATGAAAGCGGAGCGTCAACGTTTGTAACGGCTAGTTTTCAAATTCAAGCAACGGACGAACGAAGCAACGGACTCAACGGATATGTTGAAATACTTACAACGGTCATATCCTACTCAACTATAAATACAGAAGATTCAAGCAGACAACACTAACGCATAACATGATAAGATTATGAATCATCCACTTTTACCCGAATACTTATTGTTTTTATCTATTTTCTACATCTTTATATTTGAGAGATAGTTTTTGTATTGTACTTCAGTGTTCATTATATCTACTCTGTGAGAGAGTTTGTAAACACTTTCAATTGTATTTCTGAATTGATCTCAAGGTAGAGGGACCTTGAGTGGGTTGATTTCCTTACCGACAAGTGTAGAGAGAATTGCCGGTAAGACTTTCTGCTCGTAAGACTTATAAGGTGCAAGCAGTAGAGAACGTTGCTGCTCGTAAGACTTACAGAGATGTAAGTAGGAGAGAACGTTGTTGCTCGTAAGACTTGCACGGGTAAGCAGGAAGAAAAGATCTTCGGATTTCTCTGCTCATAAGACTCGCTGTAAGGGGGAGTCTCTTGGTGAGAACTTTGTAAAGGCTTTTCTTGTTCCTGCATTAAACAAGAAAATAGTGGATTTGAAAATCTCAGGAGGAGCATGGGGACTGGATGTAGGCCTTTACAGTTTGGACCGAACCAGGATAAATCACAGTTTGCATACTCTCTTCCTTAAACTCTTATATTTCCAGCATATATTAACTGTTGATTTATGATTCATTATTTTCATATTTATTGCTTCCTCTAAGATGCAAAAAGAATTTCAAAGGTCTTAATATTTTTATCTTACACCCAATTCACCCCCTCTTGGGTGTCAGCCGGTTCTAACAAAAATTACTTCCCATTTTTTGCTAGAGCATTCTTTCTAGCGAATTCAATAAACTCTTCCACCTCTTTCTCATATTCTTCACTAGTTCTCAAAGCATTCATCCAACTGTGATCCATTTTATTACCACCTAAGTCATTCCTAATAACACTCACATTTAGAACAATTGTCAGCGATATGAATTACGATATGATGAGATTTCCTTTTTGCACTTTTTTGAACAAAAACTTTCGGCAGCATTTCCCCATAAAAGTAAGACATCTCAAAATTTCAAGCAACCTTATCTCTACTACACTAATAATCATACTAATATAATAAAAACAAATAAAACCAACCATATATTGCATATTATATTGATTTTGACTTCTTTTACTTTCATCGATATAATTAATTTTCATTAATTTAAACCAAAGCTCCACGCACAGAAGAAAAAAAATTAATCTATTTAATTGTTGTTCATTTCATCAAAATAAATATATGTATGTATTTTCCTTGATTTCCAAGCTCCAAACGTATAAAAAAAATATTTATTAGTATATTGCATAACTACTAACAATTAGTTTATGATTCTAGCAAAAAAAACCAATCAAGGGAAAATCACTCCAGTAACTAACTAGAATCATCATGTAAATAAATTGAAAGAATTATAATAATTTCACATTGCAAGTTTAACTTAATTCTTCATGTAAATTTATATTTAAAAAAAACAAACCTAATGATGAAACTAAGGGAGAGGGTAGCCGACGGTGTCTTTGTGCTTCCAAGGTGGAGAAGACGTTAGAGGAGGTGGGTATGAACGGTGGAGGGCAAGTATGAGGTCTGTACCAGAGGGTGGAGGAGGTGTATGAAGGAGGAGGGTGATCGAGAGCAAAGAAGGTGTTGTGATGAGAATGGAATACGGTGGAGGAAAGGGGAAGAGAGGAAGACGAAGAAGAGAGGAAGAAGAGGAAGATGAAGGCAGTGGAAAAGCAAATTTAATGAAGGGAATATTGAAAAAGCTTACCCAGGAGAGTCACGGATAGAAATGGCAGCAATGAAGAAAAGGTGAAGAGAAGTCACGGGAAAGATGGGAAAAGGGGGTCTTCGGACTGATTGAATGAGTTTGGCAACTAAAGTCTTCATGCATGTCAGAATTTCTTACATGCAGACGCCTTTAGGCATCCCAAATTTTTTTGGTACACCTAAAGTGTGGGTTTAGGTGTCCCAAATACTGGGTCCCAATCCCATTTGAGATGCCTAAAGTGTTGGGTTTAGGCGTCCCAAACCCATTTGGGACGCCTAAAATAAGTCAAAATTTTTAACTTACTTTTTTTGGCACTAGTGAGAACTTTAGGCTTCCCAAAATAAATTTGGGATGTCTAAACCCTACTTTAGGCATCCCAATTCAAATTTGGTAGCCTAATGTTGCGATTTCACTACTTTATTTACAAAAATTTCACCACTTCTATGTTTTAACCTCCCTTTTTATAAAAGGGATGTCTAAAGGGGTAGTAATATCTTCAACTTGTAGTAGTGTTTGTCAATTATGCTTTCCACATTGTTTGCAATGATTGAGTATTTAATTTTTATATTATTTATTCTAGTTGTTTTTTTTGCATCAAGTTCTGCTATCTTCTCAACCATAACAGCAGAGTTGGGTCGGTTGATCTCTTCTTCTAAATTTTGAGGTTCATTAGGACAAGAGGGTACAGACTTTGGTCTAGAATCAGAGTAGACCACTTGAGATTACTCTTGAATAGGCTCCATAAAATCTTCTTATGGGATAAGAAAAAGACAATCCTGGGATCTTCCTTGAAAAATTCATTTTCTTCATGATCCTCTTCAAGATCATCCATATAAGCTTGATCGTCCACAAACTCAATGCTCAATGACCCATACTCGTGTGTTTTAGTGCTATTAGAAGCCTCTTACTTCATTTTTACCTAAATAAATAAATGTGAGTCATTATCATAAACTTAATAATTTTTAAATGTATATAAACACTTAAATAAGCACTAAAAACCTCACAAATAGATCCTGAATTACCTACAAAATAGGCAAATAGCATATCATCATGAAGATCTCAAATTTAAGAATCTTCAGGAACAAATTGTATCTCAATCGGAGCCTTCACACACCAGCATGCGGCTCAAGAAGGTTAAATCTAGAAAAAAAAAAAGAAAAAAAAAGAGACATACGACATACACTGCAAAGGCACGTATCCACCATGCGCCACCTTAGGGCCCTCAAATTGCAACACACTAGCAGTAGTATGATCAAGTCCGTTATGAATCAAATGAGTCTGCCATGTGGCCTCATGCCCCATGTGGCGTTTTCTGTCCTTTTTTGCTTTTTTGGTAATTTAATATAAAAAATTGTTTTAATGCTTGTTTGGATATGGTTGGGCCGAGGTGCATGATCCAGAGGTCTATATATATATATATATTTTATTGTTGTAAGGCCCAAGAAGGTTAAATCTAGAGAAAAAAAACAAGACATACAACATACACTGCAAAGGCGCGTATCCACCATGCGCCACCTTAGGGCCCTCAAATTGTAACACACTAGCAGTAGTATGATCAAGTCCATTATGAATCAAATGAGTCTGCCATGTGGCCTCATGCCCCATGTGGCGTTTTCTGTCCTTTTTTTCTTTTTTGGTAATTTAATATAAAAAATTGTTTTAATGCTTGTTTGGATATGGTTGGGCCAAGGTGCATGATCCAGAGGTCTATATATATATATTTTATTGTTGTAAGGCCCAATTCAATTTTGCTCCAATTTTTTTTAAAATTTTTTTAACCCATGGATCCGGGTCAAACCCAATATCCGACTCGAGATCAACCCAAACATTTTAATTCTTTGGACTTCATCGTCAACCAACTTGGCTGAAGAGATGGGTCGGGTCCATCGGACCCAATTCTTCTCTCCTCCATATCTTTGTCCCAATACTAGTTTTTCTCGTTCTTGGTGTAATTTTCTTTGTTTTTTCGAGCTCTACGCAATGAGATCATTTTTAAAGCCTAAATCACATGTTTTCAGTTGACCTAATTTTAACTTAGTTGCATTTTCCATTTTCATTTCTCTTGGGATTGTGTCCATTCATTATCTTCCTTCGTTCCAGAGCTTTGTTATGTGTTTTATGAGTCTTCTAAATACATACATTCTCAAAAAACAAAAAACATATACTCCGAACTTAAACATGGAACACAACCATCAAACATAATCACCGTAAAACAGAAAACTGAACTCAAAACAAAAACATATGTGAGGAGTCAAGTGATGTTTAGTATATCATAGAGGCGGATTGGTTCAATAGAATAATATACAAAAAATCATTATTCAGGAACATTCATGGTGAACACAAATCCGTGGCATACTTACTCATGTGAACAAGTTTAGCAAAAGCAACATACAGCGTTAGGACAAATTTTAAAAAATGCGCTGATACCAATGTAGATTTTGGGTCATACCTGGAGTGTATATTTGTACTCACACAAACCGGATCACGTTGGAGTTCGGATATAATACACAACAAAATGCATCGGAAGAAGGATAGAATGAGAGAAAAATTCTAGAGAGTTTATTTTTAGAGAGATCAATTATGTGTGTTTTTTATTTTACTCTTATTTTCCAAACACATATAAAACCCATATAACAAAAACTGTTCCCACCAATTCTTATGGGAAAACTGTTCCCACCAATTTGATTCAAATAACTGGGGAATATTGCCAAAAATACCTTATAAAATTGGATATTTTATTTTGGTAACAAGGCCAATGGGTTTGGGCTTAATCCACTAAGGGTGAATCAAGCCCATTTTCCAACAAATAGATAATCCAAGGGTGACGAATGACAATGCTTTAGATGACGCATTCTCACAAGTTTGCCACTGTACTGCATGTGGAGGTGTCCTGAAAGATCCACAAAAGGGAGTGCTAGGGTTTCAGAATAAGGTTTGAGACTGGAGACCATGTAGCTGCTGAACTATTGGGCTGGATATTCGGCCTTAACTGCGCTGGGGATAGTAACTGTCGAGGCATTCTCGTGACATGTGATTCTGATGAGGTGATCCACCTTCTACATCATGAGACTTTCGACTTGCACGAGGATCATCAGTTGACCATAGAAACAAAAGAAATACTAGTACTTGCAAGAGCCTGGAAGGTTGATTTCCAACAAATTGACAGAGACGATAATTTTTTGGCGGACTTCCTTGCCAAATGTGCTCTCAATGACTATTATGGTTCGTAGATCTTGGGATCAGTTGCAGTTCAAGATCTGATGCAGCAGGAGGACCCTGGCTAGGTTTTCTCTTTCTGTTTTTTTGTTAGTTTTCCTGTACAACAAAAAAATCAGCCCATTTTTTATGTTGATTTATTCAAACCTAGGATGAAATTATTGGTGCTAATCTATAGCTATATGTACCCGCCATCTGGGTTTTATTCAAAAGCAAGGCCTCAAGAACATTAGGGTATGTGTTGCGCAAACGTAGAAGTGAATTCTTAAGGATAGATCTCATTTCAATTTCAACTACATAAAATTTGAAATTCTTTACAGATGTTTCTAACACATTTGAATAATTTATAGGTTAAACTATACATTTTGTCCTCTAAATTTACATCAATTTTCTGTTTAGTTTATTAAATTTATAAAGTATATTTTCAACCCTTAATGTTAACACAATTAATCTCATTAACGAAAAATGCTTACATGTGAATTTAAATGGAAACTCTGCAATTAAAATACTAATATAATAATCTTAATTTAAAATATGTAAATTAAAAAAACTTAAAATATAACCTAATACTCATGTTTTATGTAAGATCTAAATCTTAAAAATAAAAAAATCATCTTTTAAAATAGAAAGTATATATTAAAAGATTAAATTTTAAACATGTTTTGTTAGTACTTTATTGCAGAGCCCTCACTTAAATTTTTCAAGTTGCCATTTTCCAGTAATGACACTATCGGTGTTAACATTATGGACTGAAAATTATAATAAATTCAAGGAACTAGACTGAAACTTCAGTAAACTTAGATAACCAAATATATTTTAACTTAATTTATCTTGCATTGGAAATAGTCCAAACTTTATTGTGATTTCAATATTTTTAAGTAAATATAATAAAAAAAGACTAAAATAAATTTAATTGCAAAGTCAAGAAATTATAATTGAAAATTTGTGATGTTGAAATTATTTTTCGATCAACAGAAAACGATGGCATGTATTGGCCACTCACTGCATCCAAATTTATTCAAAAATATTTTTATCATTGGAAAATGAACTCATTTTGATTTTATTTCAACTGTGTGGCCTAATGGTCCACTTCCACTGATTTACAAACTGATGCCCTATTTTTTCTCTGAATATTATTGGGGTCAGATGAGAAACTCAAATTATTACATATTTTGATTTGACGCGGCATTCATTTTTTTAAGGAAAATAATATTTAAATATTGATAAATTGCAAAACAATTATTCAATAAAAAATGTATTTGAGTTAAAAAATAATAAAAAATGAGAATCCCCAATAAATGTTGGATTGAAGGTATGTCCCCTTTGTTCAGATGTGGATTGAGGTTATGGCTCATTCACAAAGCAACCTTGACTACCACCTATATCATACAAAGAGTGAAATATATGAGAGGTAACATCATGAAATGGTATGCAATAGTTTAGTAATTGATTAGAACTGAAATTCTCCACTGTTACAGTTTTGGCATATGGTTGTCCTTTGTTTTCAAAATTTTTAGCAAGGAAATTTATGGCTTTTGACCTGCTAAGTTCATCACCAAAAGGAGAATGTAAGTATTTCAATAATTGGAAAGAAGTGAGGTTACCCATACAATCTTCCTTGAGGTTAGGAGAAGTCTGAAACCTGTAAGATGGAGGAATATGAAGCTTAAACCCATGAATTGCAGTTGTGCCATCAGTAGCACATTGATTTCTTTCCTCATGTTCAACAATGACTCCATTTGTGTCCATAGGAGCAGATTCCGTGCTAATGGATGTTGCGTCACTTCCAAAAGTGGAATCCACTTCACTAACATTCTCAAATTCTGCAAAGCTACATAATAACTCTTTCCTAATACCATGATAACTATCGAATAAAGATATAGTACTACCAAGGTTAGAAACATAAAAAATAAACGGATTGGAGCTATCAATTGACATGCAATCAATACTTCTCACATCATTATCACAATCAATAGAGGGGGAAGAATTTGAACTAATGGTAGGATATATATCATCATTATAATCATTTTTCACACACAATGGTAAAGTAAACTTATCAATTACCTCTTCTAAGGCCAAATCAATCAAATTCAAGCCAAAAATGGAGTAGTCCTCAAATGGGTGATTCATTGCTTCATAAACATTAAATCTAATCACATGATCACCTACTTCCATAGTTATGTACCCATCCTTCATGCTAATGATAGTATTAGCTATGTGTATGAAAGGCCTACCCAAAATCAATGGTTCCTCAATTGAGACCTCAATAGACATGTCTAGGACATAAAAATCAGCATGAAACACTAAGTCTTTGACCTTAACTAAGATGTCTTCCAATAATCCATGAGGTTTCCTAGAGGTGCGATCAGCTAGTTGTAGGATGACACTTGTGGATTTGATGTTTGTGAGGCCAAGAAAGGTGTAAATAGAGTAGGGCATGACATTTATAGGTGCTCCTAAATCAAGAAGAGCATTACTAAAAGGCATAGTACCTTTAGTGCATGGAATAGTGAATTAGCCAGGGTCTTTACACTTAATTGGAAGATAGGGTTTAAACATAGCGAACACACTAGGACTCAATTGAACACACTCATTGGGTTTACACCTATGCTTTTGGGTACACAAACCTTTCAAGAATTTAGCACAAGCAGGCATTCCTTTCAACACATCAAGTAAAGGAAAATTTACTTCAATCTTACTAAAAATATCCATCATATCAAGAAATTTCTTTTCATTTGAAACCTTTTTGCTAAGCTCTTATGAATTAGAAAATGGAACTTCAGAGAGATTTACCTTTTTACCTTCCTTTTTGCTTGAAGAAGGAGAAGTTGAAGGGTCAAGTACCTTAGTATTTATTGAAGTTGACACTCCTTGCTTGTTATCTAGATTTGAATTTGGAGAAGAATGTCTTTGTAGAAGCTCCTGTTCAGCCACACTCTCAGATTTTCTAATAGCAAGGTGATTGCTTTGATTAAAATCATCACTACCATTAATATCTTCCACTTGTTGTTGCAATGGAACCTCAACCTCTTCATTGTGCCTATCACTAGAATGCATTCTAGATTTAAAACTCTTAACATTTTCTTCAAATAGAACTTGTTTACCCACTTGTTTACCACTTCTTATGGAAATAACATGTACATCCTTAGGATTGATCACAATGTTGGAAGGCAAACCTTGTCTACTTTGAGCTTGTTGCTCATTGAGACTATTAGACAGTTGAGTGACAAATGATGTCAGATTAGCATTCTTAGAATCCAACAACTCTAACTTGTTGAAGATTGTGTCAAAATTAGTCCCAATGTTAGAAAATTTAGAATTGGTTTGAGCTCTCTTTTCATCAAATCTTGAGGCTAAGTTACCCATGGAAGATGACACATTGTTCATACACTTGAGAAGTTGAGAGATGTCATCCTTAGTAGCATGGGATTCAGGTGTAGCAATCACTATTTGTTGGGGATTAGATTGGTTTAAAGGTCCTTGATTTGGGGCTTGATTTAAAGAACTCCCTTGAAATTGATTCTAGTTCCTCCAACCAAAGTTGGGATGAGAACTCAAACCCTTATTGTATGTGTTGGAAGAGGGATTCTAATGTCTTTGATTTTTCCCTTGTCTCCCTTGAAAAACAGCTGAGACCTCTCTAGGTTGGTGTAGTCAATTAGGAGCAATATGCATGTGAGAGCTACATATGTCACAGCTAGGAGCCGCTAGAGCTTGAGAATGTGACCCATGAATGTTAACATTGTTTAGGTGGGCCAAGAGCTTATTGAGGTCAATTCTAATTCTGTCATTTGGGATGACAAATTATCATACTCTCTTGAAGATCTTGAAGTATATTAGACATCATGGACTTGTCTAGCATCCAACCCTTCAAATTGTTGATAATTACTAGCTATGTTCTCAATTAAAGCCCATGCTTCTTCAGGTGTAAGCAATTGAATAGTGCCTCCAAAAGCAGAATCCAAACTCTTCCTATCTTGAGGAATCAACCCACTATGAAAATATTACACCAATCGAGCTTCTAGAATTTGATGATGTGGGTACTTGGCTAGGAGTTCTTGAAATCGACACCAATACTCATAAAAAGATTCTGGAGGCCTTGTTTGGCACTAAAGATTTCCTTAATGAGTGATGTTATCTATGAAGAAGGGAAGAAACTTTCTAAAAAGGCACTCTTTAAGGTATCCCAAGAGGCTAAAGCATTGGGATTGTGGTGAGGTAGCATCAAGAACTACTCCTTAGCTTTATTTTCCAATGTAAAAATGAAAGACTTTCCTGCACATCTTATCTAGATCAACCCCCATTGGTTTCATAGATTTGCACACAATGTACATATTCCTTAAGTTTTTTGTTAGGGTCTTCTGTAGGTAAACCATTAAATTTTGGTAAGTGACTCAACAAAGGACCTTTCAACTCAAAATTAATATTAAATTCAGGGTAAGAGAGGAAATGATCAATAATATCCATAGAAGATGCAAGATCTTTAATAGTTCTACGCTCCCCATTGTTCCTATCAATATTGCTCTGAAACCCTATGAATGGAGCATCATTGGGTGGAGGTATGCCTTCTGGAGGAGGAACTGGTTCCATGACAAGATAGTGATCTGCAATGAATAAAGAGCCAATATGAGAAGAATTATCACTAGTATGTGCAACAACTTCAGTGTCAATGACTTGTCCAAGCCCTACACTAGATGATTTAACTTTCTTACCTTTCTTAAGCAACCTAACTGTCTTGTTAATATCTTTATCTAGAGGCACAAGTTCAATTTTAAGAGATCTAGTCATGCACAATAAAGAGACTCATATAGACACACAAATTACAGCAAAGTAATTGGCCAAATGGTCAATTGAAGAAAGGTTGTATACAACAAAAATTAGCAACTTACAGTAAACCAAGTTAGCTAATCTTTGACAACCAAAAGAGTGAACCAAAACCAATAAAATTCAAGTGTCTAAAGAGTAAATTCAGTCTTAGCAATATCAAGACAAGTTCAACATAATGGGATAAGAGGCAAATAGGAGTTGCAAGGTAAGAAGTCACCTTTTAGTAGAACAAGTTGGTATATCACTGAAGTAGTACCTCAAACTGTAAGTATGTAAGTAGTCACTAGAAGCACAACTTACAAAATGTGATAGCTGCCTAAAATCTCAAGTTTCAACCAACAGCTCTCCAAGGATGAAAAATGCAAAGTTGCTCACCACAAAACAATAGTAAACCACACAATGGTTACTAAGAACATGATAGCAAAGCAACAAAATGCAAATTTCTTTTTGTTTTTTTATTAGAAGCAAATGGAATGCAAAACAACTATAAACATGAAAAATAACCTAAACAACTACGTAACACTCCAACAACTAACAACTAACTAAGACAAACTCAAGAGCACACTAACAACTAAGTTAAGACATACTATGACAACTAAAAAGAACACTTAACTACTTAAAACCTTGGCAATCATCCTCCCCGGCAACGGTGCCAATTTCATGAACACATGTCATATGAGTTCACTAAATAAAACTAGGTTTGAAAATGTAGTGTAAGAGCTCAACCCAGGTCGTTCTTGTGAAGAGATTAGTTTCCAAGTTTCTAAATAGTAAAGTGATAAATACCTTAAAGTTGTGAGAAATCATTTTGAGAAATTGATTTTAAAACTAAAGAAGTAATCTAAGCTAAAACAATATTTTTATATTTTTTGGTTTTTAAAATGAAGAAGAAAACGGAATTGAAATTAACATTAACAACAAGATAAATTCAATTAACTAATATATTGATGAGACGAGATTCCCTTGAGTTGAGGTTTTAGTCTTCCTTGCTTGCTAATAATATGAATTCCATAATATGAGTTAAGAGAGTGGAACTAAGCTACTACTTGCTCCATACTTGGAATAATCATTTAATTCATTCTACCGAAGTAATTAAATGAATACTACCAAATAATTCAAACTCAAAGAGATGAATAATCAACTTCTAATTCTAGCTTATAATTACCATTACAAAAGTTCAAAGCATTCAGTTTAGTCATTACAATCCATTTAACCAAGTTGGAAAATAAACAACTCAATCTACTCCTAATTTGAATCATACAAAGCTTAATTAATCAACTCCTAGCTCAACCACCAAATCTATCACTTGGCATAGAACATTCTAGATCACAATTACATACTTAACCAAGCCATATAATTATGAAATAGAAAGTGAGCTTAAGGAATTCCACTGAAGTTTAGAAGATCAAACCATTATCCAACTCAAGGAAATCACCAACACTTTAGCTACTCATGGAAGGGGAGGATGAAACTTGATGAAAGAAGTAGAGGAATAGCCATTGAAACTGCAACACCGAATAGCCCTCTAATTGTTGTCCAGCACCTCCTCTTTTTTCCTCTCTATCTCGCATCCTCTTCCCTTTCTCTCATACAGCCGCCACACTCCTCCTTTCTTCTATTTTTCTATCGAGTACTTCCCCCTTTTCACATTCGGTGTTGCCCCCCTTTCACACAGCTGCAACCCTTTTCTCATTTCCTCAATTCGATTCCTCAATTCCAATTAGTCCAGCTCCCTTTTGTTTTCCTTTGGTCAACTCTCTCCAATTCTCCCTTATTCCCTTTTCGGTTCAATAGTTTAATTTTTGGTTAGTTCCTCTTTTTAATCATTTGGTCCAGTTACTCTCTTTGTCTCCATTTTCCCATTTTGGTCCACAATGTCAGCTCAGCTTTTTCTCTATTCTTTTAATTCCCATTTTTGATTCAATTGCTTCCTTTTTATTCAACTCGGTCAACTTGAAACCCCCTTCACAATTAAGGCCGAGATTAAGTTTATAAACACATGGTTAATATGGAATTAGAGACCATAGGCAATTTGGGACTTAAAGAAAGTAAATTTCCCAAAATCAGGGTTTTCGAAAAACTTTTTCTTGACTGGTTCACAGTGGTCTCCTATTCATATTTCAATACACAAATGGCCTATATAAGTTGATTTCATTCATATATATCAGAGTACAGCATAAATTCCCGACACACTCGGATTCCATTAATTAATAAAGGGTCTATAAAGGCACAAAGCCTATAACTTTTTCGCTTTTACTTGGGGATTACATAAAACTACACTACGAGTCTCAATATATACACAATTGTTTCCAAAAACATCCAAATAATTTATACATGATAACCAAATATTCCAAAAGTAAAACTCCTTGCCCGGAGCTCTAACTACTCTTCGTCGCCCGCTTTCTCTTGGATCCTTCAGCCCTGTCTAAAAATTTATATTTTTAGGAGAGTGAGATTCTAAAGAATCCCTGTAGTAACAAATCACTCATAATATGCACAACATCAAAGCATGAAAGTAAATCATCCACAACATACAGCAATCACAACAACAGTTGCAACGGCTGGGGTAGGTACATGGGCATCGCCCCTTATGATGGCTCACGCTAAACTACTTGTTGTATTGCACATCCATATGAACATATCACATATATCACCACAGCTAGGATCTATATAAAACATTTCACAATATGCAGCCCCACAGACTGGATACTCAAACAGGAATCCACGATTCCATAACGCAGCATCGGCACTTACAACGGAAGATACAATAGTTGGGGTAGGTATCATGAGCATTGCCCCCTACGACAGCTCACTCTGAATTGCTCGCACTGTAATGCCCTATGGCCGATAACACATTCACAATGATAAACATACATACCAAGTATCATACACAACATGAGAGAAACGTCACTACCTTGATCTTTCCGTGCGTGTCCTAGCACCGATCTCTCCTGAGTAGGGCAAATGTTAAATCCTATATTCATAATTAGGGACGAAGAGTCAATTGTCTATTCCAATCCTCAATAACTTCTTAATACTTAATTGGTTATCATTATTGCTCTTTTAGAGTCATTAAATACCCTTAACAAAACTCCTAAAAGGTTGGAAGAACTATCCCAAAGATCCCCTTTTGGAAGCACAAAAACTGATTGTTCACTGCTGCACCTTGAGTGAAAATAGTCTCACTCAATTGTTGGTACGGACACTCGAGTGATGGTACGTACAGACTGCACCTCAAGTGCTAGAACGTGAGGATAGAAAGTGTTTGCCCGAGAGCACAAAAACTTTCAAAGAAGAAGAGCACTCGAGTGAAGAAGACTTCACTCGAGTGACCACTTAACACTCGCAAGTGTTAAAGCGCGCTCTTGAATTTTGGACGTGAGTGACGACCCGAGACGAGAGTTCATGGTGTCAAAGTCACCCGCACTAGAGTGAAGTCACCCTCAATAGAGTGATGTTCATCCCTTACTCGAGTGGACTCACTCTCACTAGAGTGATTTTATTAGAAACCAGAAAACGCAGGAAAACTGACTTCCCAACAATTGCCCAAGTGATCCCAATGGACCCAAAACTTCTACCAAAGCTACACCCACACAAAAACACCCAAGGAATTCAATGAAATCATCAGAATTATCCAAATCCTACTCCATTATCAAACTTTGGTTTTGGGCAACATAATCATCCAAATTCCAAAATCACACAAACATACCATTTCAATCCCAAATCAATCTATCTATCTCAAAACTCATACTAACATACCATTACTATACCAAAAACATGCCAAAAGCCCAATAACTCTCATTTTCGGATTAAAGGCCAAAATTCCCAGAAATTCCAAACTAAACCATTTGGCATAAAACTTAGATAGATTAGTCTCACTTGCCTCTTTCACTTTGCCAAAGAGGTTCTTTGATTCTCCAACCTTCAAAATTTTGTGTGGCACAAATCAACACCAAATAGGCATTATACACATCAAAATGAAGCTCTCACTCCAAGGATCAACATTAATGAAGTGAGTTTGAGCAAAAGAGGCCATTTGGCCTTACCTTTTAAAGCTTTTTTCTTCTTCCTTGGCCAAAAATGGCAGACGAGAGAGAGAGCAAGAGAGGGAGATGAGTGTGAAGGAGATGAGGAATGATGATGAATTACTTCTCCCCCATACCTCTTGTCAGTCGAATGGAGGGAAGGAGAGAGAGAGAAAACATAAAAAATCCCATTTGACTTTCACACATACACTCTCTCTTACACTCACTTTTTGCCACATGTCATATTGCTATTGGCCCACCCAATAAGAGTCACCAAATAACTATTCTAATCCTTCCATTAGACATTTAATCACACTTCTCATTTTTTCTCTTAGCTAGTAATTAATTTCTTCATTAATTGTCAACTTATGACCAATATATCCATTCTCTAAATTTTCCAACAATTATGATATATTAATTAATATTGCCATAAAACACATAATAATTTCAATTAAATTCATAATTATCCACAGTAATCATGATTAGCCCATAATCAAAAGTTGGGATATTACACAACTCTTCTCCGTTTTCTTCAATAATCCATTCCAATTGTTGGCTGAAACTTGGAAGACTTGTTGTTGCTTGTGTCCTTTACCTTTTCAAATTCATTTGGTCAGAAATTTCGGCTCCCTTCAATCTTCTATTCTTCAATACTTCTTTTCAGTCCAGCAGCTCCTCATTTCGGTTGCCCTTTTCTTTTTTTATTCCATTTCGGTTCACTCCATTAATTCGGTTCAACTGCTGCCTTTTTACTACACAGTTGCCTCTTGCCTTCTTTCTCTTTGCAATTCAATTGTTTTTTGGTTAAAAGTGAGTTGTGCCTTGTTTGGATAAGAGGTGAAAATATGTTTTCGCTTTAGGCACAAAATTGCAACTACCAAACAAGGCCCTTACTCATTTAACATCCTCTTAGAAAAAAAATGTGAAAATAAATTATGTACTTGTGATGTTCCACTCTTGTCCTTCATTAAGCTCCAAAATAACATCTTTTACCTTGACTACTCAAGTTGTGCCACATCATCACCTACAAAATTAAATTCACAAAGGTAATATCTTTTGCACATAATTAAAGAATAATGGGAATAACAACTATTAATTAAAAATATAACAATTTAACCACTATAATCCTTAAATTATTGTTTCACTAAAGTCTCACATTAACACTTGATTATGCCCAAAATATTCAATTAAGTTCCATAAAAGCCTAAGAATAATTAATAAAAATATATAAATATTGAACTCTATTACTTACATAGGCTACCAAAGCTTATGTTTTAGTTTGCTTCTCTTTGACCTTAATCAAAAGTAAAGACATGCATGAAAAATACTAAATCAATGATAGGGTAAGACATAAAGTCTCAATAACCAAAATTAATTTATAAAATATGCAGGAACGGATTGCAAGTCAAAGAAGTATGTTTACTAACATAATAATAATATTCTCAATAATTAAATCTTATATAATAATTTCAATGATTAGAATCATCCCTACTAATCCATCTTGCTCCTCCTTATATCTTCTCGACGTGATACAGCCTATCAGTACGAGTATACTCGGCCAAAAGTTAGCTAGTCACTTTAAGAATACTACCCTCTCCCATATCACCACCGATATACCGTAATAAGGAGGTATTGCTCAAAACACTCAACTCAAAATATGGGCCTGGAAATGAGAGAGTCGATGTACACAGTTTCACCATATCTTTTTCACACAACCTAACATATCCCATAACAGAAACATAATATAACAATATAGTTTTCTATAACATTTACAAGATTATTATTTCATATACAACATTCTATCATAAACATTATAACTATCACAACAGTAAAAATCTTAATAATAATTTATACTCATATATAAGAGGTTGGAAAATACACTGCTTCACTGAACTAAGTTTATATTCAAACATACACATGATTTTTCAAAATACATACAAGTAGTATAGATGAAAGTAAGGTTTAGATAGCATCTTACAGCCCAAAGCAAACATATAGAATAAATTAATCTTGGTAACCTCAACTCCAAGCTCAACCTTAACGTGAGCAAAGCATGGGCAATCACCGGTCACAAGAAAAGCTCTACATTATCAATGTAGATACCAATCAACCACAAGCAACAATAAAATAAAGGGACAATTACAATGAAGTCCCACACAAGAAAAAAATGAAAAAATGGTCCTTGAAGTTGTTCATGACAAGTTGAGGGGCGTCCATTAACAAGTTAAGGAGCTTACACTAACAACTTTAGAGATCATTTCTTCATTTTTTTTCTTATATGGGATTTCATTGTAATTGCCCCTAAAATAAATAAGTTATACACTTCAACTCCAAAAAAACCCAATTTCCTCTACAACCATTATCCTTAACAATCTTTAACCTCAACAATCAAATGTCATAAATCACTTCTCATGAGCCCAAATCAATTATTAAAATCCTTAGATAACCTTTACACCATCATCTTACATCAATCACTCAATTTTATAAATTAAAATTTCATCTCCATACACCTATAGTCATAAAATCATCAATACGAGTCAGAACTAATGAACGACTTGTTCTTACCCATTGAACCTTCTTCATGGAATCACCAATCACAAAATCCTTAGATAACCTTTAGTTCCATTCCCCTCAACTAATTTATTTAATCCTATAGGGTTTTATTAATGGCCGATAGGTCTATTATTGATCTCACCAAATTGATTGAGATAACTTCACCATAATTCTTAAGCTAGATTTATCATATCATATCTCAAACGATTTTCACTTACATCATTGTTCTTTCTACAATGCTATTGCCATTTGACAATCGTAGATCATCAAAGCTAAGTGTTAGTTTCTTACCAAAATATTTGCTAAGAGGTTTTTAATATTCTTAGCATTCCATTCATTTCCAGAGTAATCAACTCTGACTCACATAATATTTTATTTTCATCATCACTAAAGGTGAATGATAACTAGTGGATTTTCACACATGGACTAAATTTTAGTTAACTTCTGTGTACATACATCAATACAATAGGAATCCACGATACATGATGCTATCATTTATCAGTGCTACAAATTCTCAACAATTTGTACATATATTGATTAAGCTCTAAAATCGTTTCAAGTAGCATATCAACATCATAAAAAATATTCCCATATTGATTCTTAAAACCAATCATAAAGTACATTTCTCATGTGCATTATTATTACTTTATGATCTCAATGCTCCAAATCATATTTTTTATTCTCTCATGATTTCAATTTCAAATTAAATATGAAGTCTCATAATATCATACATGACCATGTATGCTATCCACATTAAAATTCAATATGTGTTCACAATAATCATGCACGCTTATATCAAGATATGTACATATCCAGAAATCATTAAAATCACAAATATATAAACCATAAAAATGACTAGATTTTTCATGCTATAATTATTTCAATGCTTGTTTCAAGCCAGAGATAGTTTGATAGCAAATAACATAACACATGTCGCATGGTACTTTATAATTTTATGACATATTTTCTTCTGCCAAGATAATAATAATATATTTTTCTTTCAAGGTACCACAAGATATCCCATATCATTTAAATATTTTATAATCAATAAAATTCTAATTAAATTAGAATCTCACATAATATATTTATAAAGATTCACACTGTATAAAACTACATAATCATATGGTTGTCTATTACAACAAGAGGTTATACCAATTTAATCTTCCATTCTAATTAAATGAGAATGTCTCAAACATTGTCATTTATTTCACATAAAAAATTTCCTTTTCACAGAAAATAACAAAGCCTCCACTTAATATATATATTTAATAATATTCTATCCTCACACAAAATTTTCCACATAAATTTTTAAATATTTAATTATTTTAAATACAAATATTTAATAACATTCAAACGTATTTAAACATGTGAAACCAATGCCACAAATTCTCTTTGAAAATTTCAAATGATCATATTATAAAAATCACCGAAATATAAACATAATTTGCAGTATTAAAAATCTATGATTTTCAAGATTAAAACGAATTGATATGGTATATCAAAATAAATCACACATTGTGCAATTAATTATTTCTATTCATTGATCATGGTAAAAAATCCTTCTGATAAATTAAATAGTGGCAAATATATTCACAAATATCACCAGATTTATAAAACAAAATTTTGTTTCAACGTCCAACTATTATCACGTTAAACACAACAAATCTCAAAATTTATTCATCCATAATAGGAGATTCACAAATTTGTAGGATAGATAATAGGGAATTAGCAACTATTAAACAAAATAATATTTCAGTGACGTTAAACCCTCCACATAAATATATTTAATTTCTTACCTGTGTTTGCAGGGATTACAATACCTTCAAAATCTATTTACCATAGAGATTAAAATAGTCCGGTTGAAGGAGAAATTGGATATTCGTCTATTACAGTACTGATAATGGTTTGCCTTGATCATAGGCTTATTTTAGTATATTTTCATCAGATACAGCAAGACACAATTCTCACTCTCTCCATTCTCAACTATTGTCATCGGACCAACACGTGTTCCTTTTGTGCTTGCGCTCTCAGCCTTGTTTCCTTTAATTGTCTTCTTCAAGAACCCGTACAGGTTGAAAACCTATTGCTCTAAATTTCTTTCGCATCGGAATTTAGTCGCATGAAATAGGTTTACCACTTTCTTTCAGGAGCCTTTGATTTTAATTTATTGTAGATATTTATATAATTCTATGATCCAAATAAATAATCTCGGACCCAAGATTCAAGAATCGTCAACTTAAACACAATAAACAATGATGCACCCCCAATTCCTCTAAAGTGACATTCATAATATCAGTTAAAGGGGCAAAAAAGATTCGGAACTTTCTCACTTGAAAACAAGGGCAAATGCATACGGTAACCATCAAATTCGAAAACCAGGATGAGCAAGGCACAAAATAAAATGAGAAAAAATGAGGACACCGATGGGCGAATGCCCAAGAAGGGAGGTTTCAACTGATTAAAACTAAATTCATTAAAGGAAAAAACACCTCCGTAGAAATAATTCATAAAACTTTAATATCTTTTAAAATTCTCACATTGAAGAATATTCAGATCTTAACTAATCAATAGTTTCCTCAGGAAAAGAAATAAATATAAGGAGGCAGAAGTTAGAATTAAAACTTATCTGATTTCCCTTCTAATCAATCAAACCAATTGGGGAATACTCATCATGATGCACTTCCAATATAAGCATGAAAAATATCTTTTAAGATTATAGGTAAAATCTGTAAAGAAATAAGAAAATATTTGATTCAAGTTGCATTCAAAGACACTGTCCTTAAGAGATATTCTGTAGGCTCCTAGTAAATAGGAAGCAGTATCTCCGTAGAATTAAATGAACCTTTCCTGTTAGGATATAGGGCGGCAGAACTGGCAGAAGATAAAGTAACTCAGTGAGATATTATTGAAGCTTCTATTTTCTCTCTTATAAACGGTGTCACAGTTGGGGTATTTATAGACAATGAATCAATACATTGAAGTGGTGCTTCTTGAAGACTACACATTTTCAATTAGAAAGTCATAACTATCTATTAAATTCATGAATCATGTAGATTCATAAACCAACACAAATCCCTTGATTCATAAGAACATGACTTCTCAAAACGTATCTCTTTATTTAAACATATTCCATAATATTATAGAGACTCTTTCTTTGACACACTCATATACAATATTTACACCAACATGAGCATAAATCAATCATTAAAAAATTCTTTAAACCTCCAAATAATTAAAATCATATCAAACCCTAACTCAAATATCAAATGCTAACTCATAATTTAATATAGCTCAAAATCCAACAAAACTAAACCTGTTAAAATTTCAATAATACCTCCAATATCCCAAATAAATTTTTTAACCCAAATTTAATCAACCAAAATCATCCTAAAAGTATAATTTATGATATGTTTTAAAAGAAATTCATTATAAAATCATAAGACAACCAAATAATAAATCCACCAATTAAAATTAGCTATTAACCTTGTTTGTCGTCTGGCTTTACCACAAGCGTACGAGTTGCGCATAACATAAAAAGATTGTTCCTATGAGGACTAAGGGAAAACAATTGAGCTAGTTATAGCAATTATATTCTTAATCAGCACTACTACAGAATATAGATTTTACGTCCCTAAAAGACGTCCCTTTTTAAAAAAGAGACGTAAAAAATAAAGACGATGACATTTTTGTAATTATGGGTGAGAACTGAATAGCTTTAGACTTCCCCAATTCAAATAGGGATGTCTAAAGTGTGATTTTACGGACTTTAGACATCCCTATTTGAATTGGGAACGTCTAAAGTAAAAAAAAATACTTTAGACGTCCCCAATTCAATTAAGAACATCTAAAATCTGTAAAGTTATACTTTAAACGTCCCTATATATATTGGGGACGTCTAAAGTTTTTTTTTTAAATTTTTTTTAAACGAGGGACACCCTTTGGCGTCCCTCATATATATATAGGGACGCCAAATATAATGGCGTCCCTCAATAGGGACGCCATATATATATGAGGGACGTCAAAGGGTGTCCCTCAATAAAAAAAAAACATATTTTTAAAAAAACTTTAGACGTCCCCAATATATATAAGGACGTCTAAAGTGTAACTGTACAGATTTTAGATGTCCCTATTTGAATTGGGGACGTCCAAAGTAAAAAAAATGGACAACTTTAAGCGTCCCTAAATTAAATTAGGGACGTAAAAAACAATTCAAATTTTTACTGACAATCTTTATTCATCAGCTTTATACTAGTTTTACATTCATCTTTCTCTTCCCATCACCGTAAACATAAGAAGAGCCACTACTACCACGCATTTTAACTCTTACTTCTTCTTCTTTATATGCCCTTTTTACTCTTGCTTCTTCCTTTCTCTCTCTTTTTTTCACCGCCAGATCTGCTATGCTTTCTTACCATCTTTTGTATTTTATCCTCTTTCTCTTTTTTCTTTCAGTTTCCCTTCTATTTTATCTTCTAACCGTGTTGTTATGGCTTGTAGATCAGAACTTTGAAACATGCTTCATGACCACGTTCTTGCTGAGAAAACGAGGTTCATCTCTCACAGTCACTCTTCTCTATTCATTATTACGAGAAAATAAATTTCAATAATAGAAGGAGATAAGTTTTTTGTAACTAACTCCTCTTATATTTTCATCTTCTACCTATAAGATTTCAGCTTTGGAGTTATTATTGTGTAGATTTTGGATTGCAGATACTAGATCTGTAATTTTATTGATGATATATGATTTCTGGTTTTAAATATTATTTAGTCCAGATCTGTAATTTAAACAATTTTTTTTTAAAAAAAAGCACGTTAGACGTCCCCATTTTAAATTGGGGATGTCTAAAGTGGGACTTTAGAAGTCCCCACTTTAAAGTGGGGACGTCTAAAGTGCTACAGTGATACTTTAGACGTCCCCACTTTAAAGTAGAGACTTCTAAAGTGTCAGCATAGCACTTTAGACATCCCTTTTTAAAATGGGGACGTCTAAAGTCCAGACTTTAGATATCCTTTTATTTACGGATGTTATTGCCATTTGTTACTACATCGCTCATATAGACGTCCCCTTGTTTTCAGACGTTAAAAGGCCTAAAAAAGGGCCTTTAAAAATGTTTTTTTGTAGTAGTGCAGGTTGAGCAATTTTTTTGTTTTAGTTTTAATAAATCCAAGGAAATAAAGGAAAACAAACTGGATTTTACTTTACAAGTATTAAAAACTTAGGATTATCTATCCGTTTTTATTTCATGAACCAGTTAATTTACCCTCAATAAGCAATAAACCGAATATATGTATTTGTCTAAGATTCAAAGACATTTGATAATGCTCTCTCAAGTCAAAACCAAATATTTATCCTAACAAACTAATCAATCTCTTGTATTTATTTATAAGGACTAAATTTAAACTCCAATCTTAATCTCACACTACTAAGTTAGCAACTATATATTTATGATACTAACAAACCATGCGTTTAATACCTAAACTTCAAATCTAACATGATTTTATTCAAGTTCTACTCTTAAACTATCTTTCTTAAGAGTAATTTAAATGAACAAGACAACTAAATGATGATCAGGTATTTAGAGGCATTAAGAGTGAGATAAAATAACACAAAACCTTCATTTGATACAAAAAGAGAATAAATAAATAGTTCAATCTATAAATGGGTTCAAAAAAAATCCTAGAATAAGAAAATTAACTACCCATATTTATTAAAATAAAAATCGAAGTGTAATAGTAGTAATTCATTACTAATTTCATAATCACAAGGGTGTAGGTTCTTGAAGCTTAGTCATCTTCTTCTTGATCAGTAGGGGTGTTCAAAGTGTCCCGGTTCCGGTTGTCCCGGCCCGGCCCCAGACATTTTATCCTAGGAATTTCCCATCTTGGCCGGGATCGAGATCACACCTTGTGATCCCGGGAATTCCCGGTCCCGTTTTTTTTTCCATTAAAAAATAAGTTATTCTTTTATATTTGTATTTTTTACCCCATAAATTAAGTTATCATTTGATAAAATGTATATCACATATTCAGTTAGAGTTAAATCGTATATATCGTGATACTAATCCTAACTATATAATATATAAAGATAATAACAAAAATAATGAATGTGATAATAATAATAATAATATAATATTCTTCAATTCTAGCTCAATTTGTGTGATTTTTATTATCTTATTAGGTGTTAAATAATCACTTTAAATATTAGATTATAAAAAATTTAACTAATATAATTATATTATTGAAACCGGAAATTCTCGATCCTGGCCCCAGTTATACCGAAAATTTCCCGAAATCAGGATTGAGACCAGGAATGGGTGATCCCGATCCCATCCCAGAATTTGACCACTCCTATTTATCAACAACAACTACAAGTCTCAGCCATCACAACTCTCTGCTTTTGCTCCTTTTAATAGATGTATTTTAGGGCGGCTTTTTTGTGGGCTCCACCTCCACACTTGCCAATCCAAATTTCTTTTTTTTTTTGGCCAACCAATCCAAATTTCATAAAGATATGATATAGCATATATTTTGGCCTAATCCGTATCTCTTATGGCTTTGTTCCTCCTGACGTGACGTGGGTTCCACATTTTTTTTACTTTTTCTTGTGTCAAGCTTTATCTCTTTTCAATATAATATTATATATGCAAATGAATATTGCCTATGTTGTACCCTCACACCGCTGCTCCTTTTTTTTGGTGAAATTGTGGAAAATCCGAGAAATATATTAGACTCTACGGATGGACATTTGTCCACTTAAGTCTTCTTGCAGCAGTCTCAATATTTCCTCCGGAGGAGAGTTCCAGATGGTTTTCCTTGAAGGCATATAGATACTCATTAAAGCAAGTTGGTATGTACAACGATTTCCCTCCCTGTAGATATGTTGAACTCGAACTTGCCAATCTTCCCTCAGCAGTTTGTTGATTTTGTTGGACAACAGGTAGCATTCTTTTATCTGGTTCAACTCATTTAGTTCTTTAACTATCTATTCAGCATTACATTCAGCCTCAACTTTTTTGAACCCCATTTCCCAGCACAAATTAAGTCCTTCATACAGTACAAATTATGTGTGTGTTTGGTTGCAGCTTTTGGGTGCCCTTAAGCCCAATTGGGCATACAAAAGCCCAATTGCTGGAAGTGGTTTTTTTTTTCATGTTTGGTTGATAAGATTATGGATTGGACTTTTGAGAAAATCAACATTGTATATGCACGTTTGTGAAAAGATAAATGCTGGAGCTTTTATCAAAAGCCCAATCAGATATTACCGTTAAAACCCATTTAATGTGTTTTAAATTATTTACATACCCCCTCTGGGTCCCTCCTTCTCTCTGTGCTTGTTATACCATACCAGTCTTCCATTCTTCATTTCGACGAAGCATTCCAACTAGTGGCAGCGGTTGCAGCTCAAGAAGGTCTAAATAGCGGTGTCCCATTTTCTGGGGTGGTATTAAAATCGGTGTTCTGTTGTGTCTCAGGTGTGGGTCTTCCTCTCAATGGTTTTCAGCTGCAGCACCAAAAGCTCTGAACAGCTTCCATTGAAGTCAACCGGTTCATTTCTTAGTGGTTTTTGTCGGGCTTGACTCTGGGTGTGGCTGATCTAGTGGCGGTGATCTGTTTCTACTTGGCTGGCGTTGAAGTCGCCATCTTTGCTTGAAGGTGCTGTGGTTGTGGATCTTGTCCGTGTAATATCCCAATTTTTGATTAAGGGCAAATCATGATTATTGTGGATAATTATAAATTTAATTTGAATTATTATGTGTTTTATGGCAATATTAATTAATATGTCATAATTATTGAAAAATTGGAAGAATGGAATTATTCTCCATGAGTTGGTAATTAATGGAGAAACTAATTACTAACTATGAGAGAAATGAGAAATGTAATTAGAATGGTTAATGGAGGGATTAAGGTGATTAATTGGGTGCTTGCTTTATGAGAACCAATAAGAGGCTGACACTTGGCAAGAGGAGAGAAGGCTTGGAAAAGTCAATTGGTATTTGAAAATAATATTTTATCTCTCTTCTTCCCTTGCTTTTCGGCTGGACATTAGAGGGAGTAGGAAATCATAATTTCCTTCATCACTCTTCAATCTTGTCTCTCTCATTCTCTCTCCTTCCCTTTCCTCCATTTTTGGCGACCTTAGTGGGCAAGAAGGAGAAGGAAAAGCTTTGAAAAAGGTAAGGCAAATGATCTCCATTGCCTAAACTTCATTCATTAATGTTGTTCCATGGAATGAGTGCTTCATTTTGGTGTTTATAGTGTGTCCATTGGTGTTGATTTGTGACCACACAAAATTTTGGGAAGTGGTGAATCAAGAACTCCCTTTGAGAAAGTTGATAAGGTGAGTGAAACCTATCTATCTATCTATCTATCTATGTTTTGTGTCATATGGATTAGTTTGTAATTTCTGGAAATTTGGCCTTGAATCCAAAAATGAGTGTCACTGTTCATTTGGTATGTTTTGGCATGAGAATGGTATTTTGGCATGAGTTTAGGATAGATAGATTGATTGGTGATTGAAATTTGATGTTTAGATGAGATTGGAATTTTGATGTTTGTGTTGCCCAAAACCAAAGCATGATAAAGGAGTACGATTTTGGACATTTTCAGATTGCCATTGTGTTCCTTGTGGAAAATTGTGTGGGAGAAGTGTCAAATGTGAATTTTTAACCATTGGGAACTTGGTTTAGAAAGTGACAAATTTTGGTTAGTAAGAAACTCTGTTCTGGCAGTGATCTTGAATAGATGTTTTAAAATAGCAAATGGTGTTGTAAAATTATGAAAATTTTCAGTCTTAAGGTTCACTTGCCAAGCTTCAAAATGGACATATATTTCATGTCATTTCGATTTTTGGGCTAGGAGTTAAGATGTTCCAAAGTCTGATGTTAAATCTGGGATCAATTCTGAAGCAAGGTGGACTTTTCTTGAAATCTGTATTTTTGTGGTGATTTTCAGTAATGTCCCATATTTTTCCTATTAAGAGGACTTAAATAGATTTCAATGGGCTTTGGAATCACCTCATTTTAATTTTTTTAGAATTAGTTATGATTTTTCGAAGTTCAGCCAAGAAACAGAATTTTCCTGGCTGCAGCCAGAAACTTTCTGTGCTGCTTCTGGCCGCAGCCAAAAAATTCTTGGCTGTAGCCAAAAACTTTCTGTGCTGTTTCTGGCTGCAGCCAGAGGTTTTAGCCAACCCCTGTTTTTAGCACCTTGTGATTTTGAAAAGTGGTTTCCAACCCGATGTTTCCTAATCCTTTAGGGCTTTTATTAGCCAGTTGTAACTACTGAAAGGACATAAATGATAACCAAATCTAAGTATTGTGAAGTCAATTGAGTATTGGAATAGAGAATAACTCTTCGTCCCTAATTATAATTATAGGATACGATATTTGCCCTCCTCAGGAGAGACCTGCGACAAAGCACGAATGGAACGAACCAGGTAGTGACTTTTCTCTCATGTTGTGTGTGATGTTTTGGTATGCATAACTTATCATTGAACTGTGAACTGCATGTACCATGGTCCATTACAGCACGAGCAGGTCAGTAGAGCCGTGTAGGGATTAACATTGGTCATCTCTAGGTCGGCCGTTGAACTGCCGTTGTAATCGACATGGAACTTTGTGAATCCGACCCGTAGGGTGGCATTTGTTAATCCAGTCGTGGGCTGTGAGTTTTGAATCTTGCCTGTATGGCTTGTGTGATAAAATGCTTTATATGAATCCCCGCAGTAGTGAAATATATTGTATGGATTGTGTTGTACAATGCAGCGTGAGCAATTCAGTGTGAGCAATCGTAAGGGATGACATGTGTCATACTAACTATTGCCGTTGTAACTGCCGTTGTAGTTGCGTTGTGTGGATATTGATTTGATTGCATGCCTTACTGTTATACATATTATGAGTGATTTGACACTACAGGGATTCCTTATAATCTCACTCTCCTAAAATTAAACATTTTAGACAGGGCAGAAGGATCGAAGGGAAAGCGGGTGACAAAGAGCAGGTAGCTACTTATATGGGAAATCATTTGGATATATTTTTTTGGGAATTACATGTATATATTGGATAGTAATTATGTAATCCCCTTATATGGGAAACTACTTGAGCTTTGTGCCTTGTATAGACCCTGAATTAGTAATTGAACCTTGAGTGTGTCGGAAATTTACTGTGTACTCTGATATTTATAAATGGAATCAAATTGTTCAGGCCATTTGTGTATTGAAATGTGAATAGGAGACCATTGTTGATAGGTTTTAGAAAAGGCTTTATAAAAGCATGTTTTGGGCAAAACTTGTTGTATTAAGTCCAAAATCATTTACGGTCTCTAATTCCACATTAATTATGTGTTTATGAACTTAATCTCGGCCTAAGCGTGAAGGGGGTTACAATTCGTCAGCGTGGATCTGTTCGGCTGCTGAGGTTTTAAACTTTATTTAACCTTCATCTTGTTTCATTTCTCTTTAACTGTCCCTGTCGTCGATCTGCTCCGTTGACGTGATCTGCTACTTGCCTTGTTTAGCTTCGTATGTTAACTAGAAAAAAATTTGCTTAGTGCTTCGAACACCAACTTCATGCTTTGTGTTTTGGGTATGTACATTGTTTCGAAAGAGGGAAATAGAGAAGAATAGGAACAAAGGGAATGAGGTAATAGAGCTGCGACAGAGGGAAATAGAGAAGAATAGGAATAGAGTATGAGCTAGAAGAGCTGCGACAGAGGGAAATAGAGAAGAATAGGAACAAGAGTATGAGCTAGAAGAGGTGCGACAGAGGGAAATAGAGAAGAATAGGAATAAAGGGAATGACATAGAAGAGATGCGAAAAATGAAAAAAGAGGAGAATAGGAACAGAGGGAATGAGATAGAAGATATGGGAAAGATGTAAAAAGAGAAGGATAGGAACAAAGGGAATGAGATAGAAGACATGCGAGAGTGGGAAACAGAGAAGATTAGGAACAGAGGCATTGATGAGGATACAAGGAAAGTTGGAAAATGAATTTTAGTATTCTGGTGCTGTTTGAAAATAGTAGTGAATGCTTCCGTGATTTGATAAATGATGGTGATAAGTTAGCTTCAATTTACCATTCTGATATCATTTTGTTTTCAGTCCGGTGAGTTGTAATGCTGTTGCATATCATCTTTTCTGAGTTGAAGTTAACAACACAAATAGTCATTTGAGTTATGATGCACAGTCGCGCACTAAACAAAGAATACAAGCAACACAAGCATGTGCCAAGGCCCTATCTTTCGCATGCTATTATGAAGAGAATGGTTTCTGTTCTCATTCTTTTATCAGAATATATGCTACCTCCATTACCATATCGTTTTAATCCTGATTTTGCAGTCATTATATACATAATCAGAGCCAAGGCCCTGTCTTTCTAAATCTAGGAATGCCCCAAGTGCCAAGTTTGAATGAGTCTCAAAAGGAATAATTTATTCGCAGTTGAAATGAAAAACTTAAAAGATGTAAAACCTCCATCCACAACCAAATTATGCCCACTAACATACTTGGCATCATCAGAAGCTAGTTACAGTACAGCATTTGCAATATCTCGGTGCTCACAATTTGTTCCCTATTAATGGTGTTGTGTTTTAGGGTTCATATTAATTCTTATTAATGATGTTGTGTTTTAGCCTTCATATTAATTCCTATTAATGATGTTGTGTTTTATCCTTCATATTAATTCCTATTAATGACGCTGTGTTTTAGGGTTCATATTAATTCCTATTAATGACGTTATGTTTTAGCCTTCATATTAATTCCTATTAATGACGTTGTGTTTTAGCCTTCATATTAATTCATATTAAGAATCAAGCATTTGTAATGCTCACTATCATTTGCTGCAGTAGTTGTTTTAGATTTTTTTGTTTGTGGTGGAAATAGTGTTGAAATAGTGGTATAAAAATATGGATAAAGCTGTTTGGGATGATGAAACAACGAAGATTTTAGTCAACGCCTGCATTGAGCAAGTATACAAAAAAGAACGCTGAGGGCAGTCATTTTCAAAGAAAGCCTGGGGAATTATTGTTGCAACGTTTAATAAGAAGACTGGGAAAGACTATGACAGAAAGAAATTGAAGAATAGGTTAGATATCCTGAAAAAATATTTCAAGACTTGGGATTCTTTAATCAAAGAGACTGGGGTGGGTAGACATCCTACAACGAACAAAGTCATCACATCAAATGAGTGGTGGCAGCGAAAACTACAGGTAAAACAATTTTGTTGTAACTTAAATCTTTCATTTTCCCCTGGAACTGAATAGTTTTGGTAAAGTAATTGTTTTTTGGTTTCTTGTTTGCATACAGGAGAAGCCAGCATACAGAAAGTTTAGACACACAAGCCTTAAGTTTGAGAATGAATTAAGAATTATTTTCAGGGATGCAATGGTAAGCAGCGATGATATATTTGTACCCTCTTTCACACAGCCTCAGACACAGTAGGAGGATGATGATGATGTGTATCGACCCACTATGGATGAAGAGGAAGGCTCAGGGGACAGTAAAGATGATATGTTTGGTGCTAACCCCATGCCTAGTACTGGAGTGCGGATGAGCTAGCAAGCATTGGCTTAACAACAAGCACTCCATCAAATGGTGGTATTGAGTCAGGAAGTCGGGGTAAGAGGAAGATGGGTGAAGGGTCTGGCCAGAGAAAGAAGCAGAAAATGCCAGCTTCAAGACAAATCACTGATGCAATTAGTGTGATGGAAAATGCATCCAAGGACAGAGCGGCAACATTAGATGCTATTAAAGATGTTAGTGTCAATGCTCCTATGAATCGACTGCTTGGCATTGAGGAAGTCATACGTGATAAGAGCTTTCATCACCGCTATATCAAGCTAATCGCGGATAAGACTAACTGGGAGACGTTTATGTCACTCTATAAACGAAACATGGAGTTCATGGTTCCGTGGTTGGAGTTTATGATTTATGAATCCTAGATATACCTAAACTATGTTTTATTTGACTTCATGACATTATGCTTTCTGTAAACTACGTTATGCCAGTTATTATATGCCATTGAGTTCTTATTTGGAGTTTTTTTCCATTCCATTACTCATACTTGAATTTTTAATCACACTCACAGGGTACATAATCAATGGCAAGTTCGAGTAATCAACACTTACCTGACATAGTGGAGGAAGATGACCAGTCTCGAATTATATCTCTTATAAATAATAAAGTATATGAGTATGAGCGATTGACTGTGTTGATCTATCAATATTGGGTGTATTTCATGTGTAAAGAACAGTGAAAAACAAGTACGCGCACCAGTCATTTATGGGTGCAAGAGGTATTGGCAACACATGGTTCACGCTGTCATGACATGTTTAGAGTGGAAAAACATGTCTTTTATAGCTTGTGTCATAAATTGGTCAAACATGGCTTACAGAATTCAATGAATATTGGGATCAAGGAAATGGTTGCCATGTTCTTGCTCACAGTCTGCCATGGAGTAGGCAATAGGGTAGTTTAAGAGCTCTTTCAACATTCAGGGGAAACGGTCAGTAGGCTTTTGCACAAGGTATTAGATGCTTGCATTAGTCTAGCAGGGGAAAATATGAGACCGTATAATCCCCAATTCAGTGTATACCACCCAAAAATAAAAGATGATCCCCATTATTATCCATACTTCCAAGATGCTATTGGAGCAATAGATGGAACCCACATTAGGTGTGTGATAACTGGTACGAACTACGAGAGATATATCGATAGAAAGGGATATCCAACATAGAATGTAATGGCTGTATGTGATTGGCACATGCGCTTTACATTTGTTATGGTGGGCTGGGAAGGTACTGCACATGATGATCGTGTGTTCGAATCTGCTATTTCTAATCCATCCAATAACTTCCCCCACCCACCTGCATGTATTGCTCTATCACCTTCCATTCAATTACTTTCATTTTACACTTTAATGAATCTAATAGTTTGGATTGATTTAAACTTTTATTAGGCAAATATTATTTGGTTGACGCTAGCTATCCAACACAACTTGGGTACCTTGGTCCTTATAGACGTGAGTGTTACCATCTTCCAGAATTTAGCTGCCAACCCGAATTTAGAAACGCTAATGAGACCTTTAATTTTTATCATTCTAGTTTAAGGTCTACTATTGAAAGAACTTTTGAAGTGTGGAAGAATCGATTTCAATTGTTGTAAAACATGTGCAAGTATAGCTATCAGACACAAGTTCGCATTGTTTGTGCAACAATGGCCCTACATAATTTTATTAGGCGAAATGATATTGAAGACGTAGTGTTTCACCAAGGTGAAGCTGGGAATCTTGTTGATGTAGATAATAATAGTGTAGCTAAACAATCTTCCGTGAGAAATTATGACAGGCGATCTTCCTCTCAAATGAATCAAATTCGTGACTCAATTAGAGATCAAATTGTACAGAACATGTGATCCAATTGGTTATGTAATATTATTTCATCACATTGTGCAGTTTTTAATTGTCTAATTTCCCAAATTTAACTATTATAAATTTTTTACAATTTTTAATTACATTTCTCTCTTATCATTATCACAAAAGCCCAATTGACAATTGCTAATCCAAACAAGTTTTATTTTTACAAAAGTCCAATTGACAATCGCCAATCCAAACATAAATCACATTACAGAATTTAGATTTTATCAAAAGTAATATCACAACAAGCCTAATTGACAATCGCTGTTCCAAACACACTCTATATTTTGGCCTAATCCGTATCTCTTATGGCTTTGTTTCTCCAAACGTGATGTGGGTTCCACGTTTTTTTTACTTTTTCTTGTGCCAAGCTTTATCTCTTTTAAATATAATATTATATATGCAAATGAATATTGCTTATGTTGTACCCTCACACCGCTGCTCTTTTTTTTTGGTGAAATTGTGGAAACCCCGAGAAATACATCAGACTCTACGGATAGACATTTGTCCACTTAAGTCTTCTTGCAGCAATCTCAATATTTCCTCTGGAGGAGAGTTCCAAATGGTTTTCCTTGAAGGCATGTAGATACTTATTAAAGCAAGTTGGTCTGCACAACGATTTCCCTCCCTATAGATATGTCTAACTCGAACTTGCCAATCTTCCCTCAGCAGTTTGTTGATTTTGTTCAACAACAGGTAGCATCCTTTTATCTGGTTCTACTCATTTAGTTCTTTAACTATATGTTCAGCATCACATTCAGCCTCAACTTTTTTGAACCCCATTTCCCAGCACAAATTAAGTCCTTCATACAGTCCCCATGCTTCCGCCATTTTACTACTGCACCTGTCTAGCTTCAGAGCAAACCCACCCAACCATTCTCCACAATCACCTCATATAACTCCTTCGCACCCTTATAATCCTGTTGATTTCTTAAACCCATCTGTATTTAACTTACACCATCTATTGGGGGGCTTCCCATCTAATTTCTAGTATCTCACTTTGTACTTTTGTAATATCTCCTCCTTCCCATTTTTTATTGTAGTATTCCAGGTATTTTTTGATGATATGCCATGTATTATGTGGGACTTGGTTTCCCCCCTCATGTACTAATTGATTCCTCCACCTCCAGATGTACCAACATCCAATGGCGAACAATTCTGGCCCCTTTCGTGACTCCTCCCCTCCTCGTCTTGGCATTATATTATGATATATCCAGCTTTGGTTGTCCATACTGAAAAAGCTTCTCCTTAACTGTCTCTGGATCAACTGTTCCTAGGTCCACTTGGCATGGGGCAATCTCGGAGGGCATGCATCATATCCTCACCACTCGCTTGACATATTATGCATCCTACTCCCCCCTTCCCTAGTTACCTGTGATGTTTTTTGTAGGTAGTCAATGGTGGAAGGCTTGCCACATAAGCATCTTCACTCTCTCTGGAACTTTTAACTTCCATATAGCTTTCTATCCTGGTGAATATTTCTCTTCGTTCTCTCTTTTTTGTAGCCACTGGTATATACTAGCAGTCAAGAATTCTCCACTACTTGTCAATATCCATTTCATCGAATCACTTTCTCCCTCTGAACTCGGTGGAAGTGTGTTTTGGATATAGTCCACAAGGAGAGGTGGAAGAACTTGTAATGCTGGTTGAAGCTCCCACTCCCCAAATTGATTAACCAATTTATCTACCGTTAGTGATTTGTCCAACTCTGCTGGTTCTGTAATGAATTCCACAAGTGGTGACAAGTTATCCACCCACTTGTCAAACCATATACTTGTCTCTCTACCATTTCTAACATCCCTTTTAACCATGCATTGGAATATGTCCCACAGCCACACCGGTTCTTTCCATAGCTTTGAGTCTCTTGGCTTTGCAATTGGTCTCTGCCAACGATTTACCCCTCTTCTATACTTCCCTATTAGGACTTGAACCTACAAGCTTGTTGGTTATGTATAAATTCTCTACAGTAATTTTAATAAGAGGGCCTCATTCATTAGTTTTATGGACTTAATACCAACCCCCCTTTGCTTTTGGTTTACAGAGGGTTCCCCACTCTACAGCATGCCACTTCCTCCCTTCTCCTTGCTCCCCCATATGAAACTCCTTTGTTTTCTTTCCATACCTTCAGTAATGTGCACCAATAGCTTGTCATGTTGCATTGGGTGCAGAGCCATTGAGCTTGTAACTGACTTTACAGGTGTTATTCTTCCTGTAAGGGATAAACTGGTAGTTTTCCACCCATTTAACCTCTTGTTGACTCTCTTTACTATGGTCCCGTACTTGTCTCTTCGCCTCCTGGGGAATGAGATATTAGCTCCCAAATACCTGCCTATTTCTTCCACCTTCTTGAAGTTGCAAATCCTGCATATCTCTCTTTGCTTGTGTAATGCAACATTTGGTGAGAATAATATTTGAGTCTTATCCTCACTAACCTTATGTCTGAACATCTCTCCAAACCTTTTTAAGAAGTCCATTATCACTTGAATTTGTGGCATTTCCGCCTCTGTAAAAAGAACAAGATCATCAACAAACATCATATGTGTTATAAGGGGGCCTTGGCGGCCAGCTCTCAGCCCTCTCCATTTTTTCTCTCTCACTCTATCCTGAACTAGGTGTGCAAGTTTTTCCATGCCTAGCATGAACAGGTAAGGAGACAGGGGATCTCCTTGTCGCAGTCCTCTCGTTGGTTGGAAACCTTCCAATTTTTCTCCATGCCACAGTATTTTTGTAGTTGTTGTTGAGACACAAGCCATAACTCTTCTTGACATGCTTTCTGGACATTGAAACTCTTGGAGAATATTTTCCATGTACTCCCAACTGAGTCTATCTTAGGGTTTCTCCAAGTCAATTTTGATAGCTATGTATCCTTTCTTTCTGTTAGATATGATTAGTTTTGATGATGTCAAATGATAAGAGAAAAAAGTTTATATAATACTTTGACTAATTACTGTGTTTAATGTTGCATACCTTGTAGATTAGTCAAGCAAAGATTGAAGATAATCAAGAAAATAAAGAAGTTGTCTTGTTGGGTTATGGAGAATGATCATCAAGAAGGAAATCAAGAAGAAAGATTTTGAAGAAAGAAGAAATTATAAGATCTAGTGAGAATATCAAGGTTCAAGCTGTTAGAAGTGATACTGGAGGTTTCTATGATGATACCAGAGGCTTCTATGATTAAATAATGGTTGGAATAGGTTAATACAAAGCTAAGATGACTTATATATGAGTTATCGCACTTCTAGAGGAGTTTTACTAGAGTGTGAACTCAACACTCGAGAGCCAAAGGTGTTGCACTCGAGTGCAGGATGAACACACTCGAGTGTCGGGGCTACTCTGTTCAGCTCTGTTTTTTGTTCCACTAGATAGAGGTCTTGTATTTTGGCCATATCTCTTAATCCACACATCAGATTGACCTGAAACTAGTGGCATATGAAAGAAGACTCACAACACGAAAAATAAACACCAACATCACATTGAAATAAGCTCAGATGAAGGAGATATGATCTGTGGAAGATGACACTGAAATCACCGTTACTTTTCAAGACAGGTTCGGTGTTTTAGACATAACTCACAAATGACACATCGGATTGAGATGAAACCGTGCCATATGAAACTAGACTCAAAGATATTTCCATGTGTAACCCCCTTCACGATCAAGGCTGAGATTAGTTCGTAAAAACGTAATTAATGTGGAATTAGAGACTGTAATAGATTTTGGGACTTAAACAAAGTCAATCTTCCCAAAATCATGGCTTACAAAAACTTTTACAAAACATGTTCATGATGGTCTCATCTTCACATTTCAATACTAAATGACCTGTACAAGTTGATTTCATTCACAAATATCAGAGTATAAACAAATTCCCGACACACTCGGGTTTCATTCATTAAATAAGGGATTTACAAAGGCACAAAGCCCACAATTCATTACCCTTAACTTGGGGATTACACAAAACTATGCTACAAATCCCATTATACATGATTGTTTCCCAAAAACATCCCAATGATATACATGATAACCAATAAAACCAAAATATACTTCTAAACCGGAGCACTATCCGCTCTTCGTCACCCGTTTGCCTTTCGATTCTTCGGCCCTGTCTAAAACATGGTTTTTGGGAGAGTGAGATTCTAAGGAATCCCCGTAGTAACAAATCAATCATATAATGTACAACAACAGTGCATGTAAGCAAATCATTAATCACAACAAACAACTACAATGGCAATTACAACGGCAATGGTTAGTATGACACATGTCATCCCTTACGATTGTTCACGCTGAAATTGCTCACGTTGCATTGCATCACAACAATTCACACAATACATTTCACCACAGCTGGGATTCATATAATGCATTTCATTCACAAGCCATATAGGCAAGATACACACAATGCATCTCAAACGCCGCCCCACGGGTCGGATTCACAATATCCATGTCGATTACGACGGCAGTTCAACGACTGACCTAGAGATGACCACCGTCAATCCCTACATGGCTCACGCTGACCTGCTCACGCCGTAATGGACCATGGCACACATTTCACAAATTCAACGATAAGTTATGCATGCCAAAATATCATACAAGATATGAGAGAAAAGTCACTACCTTGATCCTTCCGTGCGTGTCCTAGCGCCGGTCTCTCCCGAGGAAGGCAAATGTCAAATCCTATATTCATAATTAGGGACGAAGAGTTATATTCTATTCCAAGACTTATTTAACTTGAAACACTTGATTTTGGTTATCATAATTGACCCTTAAGAGGCCCCAAATGCCTCTAATAAAAGCCCTAAAAGGTTGGGAAACAATAGGTTAAAGATCCCCTTTCGATAACACAAAGTGCCAAAACACAGGGTTGGGCCGCGGCCCACCATTCCTTGGGCTGCGGCCCGCCACTCGTGGGCCGCGGCCCAAAACAGGCCAGAAAGGTTTGGGCCGCGGTCCGCCGTCCGCCACTCTTGGGCCGCGGCCCAGAAATTCCTGACTCTGGGCTGAACTTCGAAAAACCATAACTAATTCTAGAAAAATCGAAACGAGGTGATTTCAAAGCCAAATGAAAGGTATATGAGTCCTCTTTCAAGGAAAAATATAGCCCATCACTTGAAATCACTACACAAATACAGAATCACCAAAAACTACACACTACTCCAAAACAGAGTTTTGATTCAATCCCAAACTTTGGACAATCATATCTCACAGAATTCTAAACGAAATGACACAAACTATATGCTCATTTTGAAGCTTGGGATGTGAAATTTAATACTGGAAAGTTTCACAATTTTCCAATACCATTTGGTCACCCAAAACGCTCGTGCAAACAGACTGTGCAAAACAGAGCTCAAACAAGACAACTTTCCAACTTTTCCCAAGTGATCCAAATGAATCCAAAATCATTAACCAAGCTCATTCCCATAAAAAATCACTCAAGGAATCCAATGGGAATGTCAAAATCACCAAAATCCTATTCCATTATCATGCTTTGGTTTTGGGTAACATTAAACACCAAACTCCCAAAATCTCCAAACTTAACAATTTCAAACCCAATCAATTCTATCTATCCAAAATGCATTCCAAACATACAAATTTCATACCAAACACATACCAAACTCCTAATGGCCCTCATTTTCTAAAATGGCCCCAAACTTCCAGAAAATTCAAAGTATTTCAAATGGTATGAAACTTAGATAGAAAGATAGGCCTCACTCACCTTATCAACTTTTCCAAAGAGAGTTCTTGATTCACCACTTCTCAAAATTTCGTGTGGCCAAAAACCACCACCAATGGACAAACTACAACCATAAAAATGTTGCTCTTAACTCAAGGATCAACTTTAATGAAGGGAGTTTGAGCAATAGAGGTCATTAAGAGGGTCAAATGACTCACCTTTTGCACAAGCTTCTTCTTCTTCTTCTGCAGAAATGGAGGACGCATGAGAGAGGGGAAAATGAGAGAGAGAAGGAGGTTGAAGATGAATGATGACTCCTTAGCCCCATGCCTTCTATGTCAGCGAAAGTGAGAGGGAAGGAGAGAGAAGAAATGATTTCTTAATGCCATATTTGACTTTCTTACATCCTCTCTCACCCAACCAATTTGCCATGTGTCAGAATTTCATTGGCTCTCACTCACTAATTCCCAATTAGCTTCTCTAATCCATCCATTAGCCATATTAATCACACATCTCATTTTCTCTTAGTTAGTAATTAATTTCTCCCTTAATTACCAACTCATGGCCAATATTTCCATTATTCCAATTTTTCAGTAATTATGACATATTAATTAATAGTGCTATAAAACACATAATAATCCCAATTAAATTCATAATTATCCATAACAATCATGATTAATCTATAATCAAAAATTGGGATATTACAATTCTCCCCTCGTTCAATAAATTTTGCCCTTGAAATTTGTTACACATCATGGGGCATAAACTCAGGAAATCTTTTCCTCATGTCCGCTTCCGCCTCCCAAGTCGCTTCTCTTGTAAACATACCCTTCCAGACCACCTTCACGAATGGTAAGCTTCATTGCCTAAGCCGCCGCTCTTCTCGATCAATGATACGCTCTGGCTATACCGCATAGGTGAAGTTATCTTACAACTCAACCTCTTTATACTCAATGATATGCTCAGGGTCTGGTTGGTACTTCTTGAGCTGCGAGACATGGAATACATCATGCAGTCTACTCAGACTCGGGGGTAGGGCTATCCGATATGCTACAGGTCCAATTCGTGCTAGAATCTCAAATGGACCAATGTATCTCAGACTCAGCTTCTTCCGCTTGATCGCTCTCCCGATGCCTGTGACCGGAGACACTCTCAAGAAAACATGATCCCCCACTTCAAACTCAAGAGGTCTTCTCCTCTTATCAGCATAGCTCTTCTGATGACTCTGTGCTATAAGGAGCCTCTTCCTGATAACTCGGATCTGCTCAGCGGTTTGGTCAACAAGATCCGGCCCATACAACTTCCTCTCAAATAACTCTGACCAGCACAACGGTGACTGGCACTTTCTCCCATATAGTGCTTCATACGGAGCCATTTGAATGCTCGCATGGTAACTGTTGTTATAAGCAAACTCAGCCAATGGGAGATAGTAGTCCCACTTTCCTTTGAAGTCTAGGACACGCTCTCAGCATATCTTCTAAAGTCTGGATAGTCCTCTCTGACTGTCCGTCTGTCTGAGGATGGTATGCCGTGCTAAACCTCCATTGAGTACCCATAGCTTCATGCAAAGCCTTCCAGAATCTCGAAGTAAACCGAGGATCTCTATCGGAGATAATATTCTTCGGTGTACCATGGAGTCTCACAATCTCCTTGATATATATCTCAGCCAGCCTATCAGGAGAATAGCTAGCGTTGATAGGTATGAAGTGCGCAGACTTCGTGAGTCGATCAACAATCACCCAGATCGCATCATAGTTCTTGATCTTGGGCAAACCCACCACTAGATCAATGGTCACACTCTCCCACTTCCATTCTGGAATTTCTGGACTCTGAAGCAAACCTGGCGGTCTCTGGTGTTCAATCTTCACTTTTTGACAAGTAAGACACCGCGCCACGTACTTTGTCACATCACTCTTCAACCCTGGCCACCAATACATAGACTTCAAGTTATGATACATCTTGGTCATACCGGGGTGAAGAGTATATTGACTCTTATGAGCCTCATCAAGAATTCTCAATCTCAACTCTGCCTTCAGTGGTACATAGATTCTCTTCTGATAACGTACCAGTCCACTCGGTGACAAGTCATAGTCTCGAGTCTCTCCTCGCTCAATCTTAGCTCGGATCGACTGGGCTAGCTCATCATGCATTTGAGCCTTTTCAATCTCAGTCCTCAGGTCATTCTCCCCTTGGACCACACTATAACTGGCACACATGATATCATTCGAGAGATTCAAATCCCGGAAATCCTCTATCAATTTCTTCTCTTGGATCATCATCATTGCCACTAGCACCGCCTTCCGACTCAAAGCATCCGTGACAACATTAGCCTTACCCGGATGATATTTGATCTCCAGGTTGTAGTCTTTCAGCAACTCCATCCACCGACGTTGTCTCATGTTCAACTCTTTCTGATCATACAGATATTTGAGACTTTTGTTGTCGCACTACAATTCCACAGTCACACCGTACAGGTAATGACGCCAAATTTTCAATGCAAACACTATTGCCGTAAGCTCCAGATCATGAGTGGGGTAATTCATCTCATGCGGTTTCAGCTGTCGAGAGGCATAGGCCACCATACGTCCCTGCTGCATCAGGACACACCCTAACCCCTGCTTACTCGCATCACTGTACACGACATAAGCCTCACTGGGATCAGGTATAATCAATACTGGTGCCGTAGTCAATCTCTCCTTCAGCTCAGTGAAACTCCGCTCACAACGTTCATCCCACAAAAACGGTTGATCCTTCCTCGTGAGCTTGGTCATCGGCAATGCAATACGCGAGAAGTTCTGAATGAACCTCCGGTAATAACCAGCAAGACCCAGAAAGCTACGAATCTCAGAAACAGTTTCTAGTCTTTTCCAATCAAGTACTGCTTCCACCTTACTGGGATCCACCGATACCCCGTCTCGAGAGATCACATGGCCAAAGAACTTCACTTCCGTAAGCCAAAACTCACATTTGCTCAGTTTGGCATAGAGTTGCTCAGTTCTTCATTCTTTAACGCAGTGACCCTATTTTGTCTTATCCTTATTTTTGTTTTTACATGGTAATAAGCTGTATTGCGATCACCATCTATGAGCCAAGTAGTTCGAGCTTTTTGGAACCATAAGGTCTCTTCCTGGTTTAGTATTGCTTCAAGCTCCAAGCTTAGTTTTTCTTCCAGCCCTTCCAGGTTTATATTGCTGCCACTCTGTTGCTTTTTTTGCACACCTTCTATTCTTCAAAGCATATCCTTCTTTCTTTTTGCAATGTGCCCAAATGTCTTGGTATTCCACTTGGCTAAGACCTCCTCCAGTTGCTTCAATCCCTCCCATAGCTTAATGTTCTTGGCCCAGTTAGCTTTGAGCATGGATTGGGAATTGTCATGACCTAGTCATATCTCTTTGAATCTAAATGGTCTTTTTTATTTGTTCTCTATCAGCATCAAGGTAAATAAGTAGTGGGTGGTGATCAGATTGTATCCTTGGGTCGACTCTAACAAACGCTTCTCCAAATGTATTCCTCCATTCCATGTTACATAGAGCCCTGTCCAGCCTTTTATAAAGTCTTTGAGCAATTCTAATCATAGGTCCCCTCTATGTATACTTCGGTCCCTCAGCTCCTAGGTCTATTAAATTGTACCCTTCAATGTTTCCACAGAACTTTCTACACTTTCTTTCAATGGTAGTTTATAGAGATTTTCCCTTTTTTTTCAATTCCCCTTTCTTTCTTTCTTTCTTTCCAACATTTTTTATATTATATTATTTTCTTACATAAATAACAATAAAAATAATATAAAATACTATTATTCTTTCTACGTTCTTATTCCATTTCACTAATACCATCCCATAATTATTTTTTCCCCTATCGTGAATCATATTTTAAATAAAACCCTTTTTGTTTCAATAATTACATGATAAATCCATTCATCACCAATAATTCTTTCTTAATTATAATTAAATCATAATAGTAAAAATTAGGATATTACAACCTTCCTCACCTAATTAAAATGTTGTCCCCAACACTCACAACAAGCAGTGAAAACATAAATACACAAACATCACAAACCAAAAGTCCAACATTAGACCAAAGTCCAATGAATAATCCCCAAAATTCAAATCAAGGCGGAAAACAACAATCACAACATCAAACACCAACTCACAAAACAACATTAACACAATAAAGCAACCACAAAAGGCATCCAAAATACAAGTCATCAACACAAACACAATCACAACATCACATAAGCTTGATCATAGCACGAAACAGGCATGAATATCCGCACTATCACAACACACCGACGTACCTACGCAAACAAGATAGGGAAATCATGCCTCATTTGACCTTCAGTTTCCCATGTTGAATCACTAGGAGACATACCCTTCTATAAAACTTTTAGGAGACGAATTATTCTCTTTTACAATCGTTTGTCCTTCACATCTAAGATCCTCTCGTCTTAAAAAACCATTATTGTGATAATTCTCTAATGTCAATCTAGCCTAAAAATATTTTTTCCCCTCAAAAGGTATAATGCCTCAAATCTAGCCATTTGTTTTTGTATTACTTCATCTTTAATTCGTTATTTTCTTAACCACATTACCATATACACCTCAAGCACTTCTAAATTTATCATCATCTTTTTAACAGTGAGGTGCAACTGTCTATAAAATTTAATTCCTTATGTCTTCAACAACACAATTGTTCAATAGTCCCTTCCAACTTAGGTCAAACAATTCTCAATTGCTATACACTTATACGTCATCGAAGTTCTCATTTCTCTACACTTCTTTTAACGTACTACCATACAATTTATAATTCTCTTCTCTAATAATACGAGGGTAAATACTCACATACTAACAAACTTCAACAACAATTTTCTTGACTCAAGAATTCAGTAAGATACCTTTCGCCTAAAGGACCATATCTACTACATCCATTAGAAAGAGCTTGATTAGACCATATAAAAAATTCATACACTTGTATTCATAATCCTTTGAGAACTTAGTTTACTTAGTCGAAAATCCAAAACCTATAAACAAAGGCACATTCCCATGTGCAATTTTTCAATCCATAAGGCGTGAGATTTAACAATCACTACTTCCATAAAGATTCTTCTTCATATAGGCTATTAAGACCACATCACCAACCACTTTATCCTTTAGAATTCATATTTTCTACTCTAAGATTGCATCATTTAGAATTGCAATTACATGAATGGTGTGCAAAATCTCTTAGTTTCACATCCTCTCTCCCCTAAAAAATTATGTTATGTCGTACACATGTTGATGAGCTCAATTGCATTTGCATACATAGCAAAGAGGCTGGATGAACTCCAATTAGACTATATATTCATGAGTAAGTAGAAACATTATTTTCATTACAATGGATTTATATTTAATTTCCTTGTTACCAATTTATTTTTTTTAATTACAGAAAATAGTATGAAGAGCACCAAAAAGACATGTGAAGAACACCAAGTTGAGTAGTGTTTTGTAGTTGCACTAATGTTTTTGTAGACATGTGAAGAGCATTAAATAATCTGATCTAATATATAACTCCATGTAATTGAAAACAGGGGATGAACACATATAGTTTGAGTTTGCAGATACAGGTCAGCAAGCCATTCTTATAGGGCTTGGAAAAAGAAAAAAGCCTTCCTTCCACATGTATAAATATGATATTCATATTTTGCTTGCTTGATATTCAATTAACAAATGTGTATATATGCAAAGTTTTGTCCATGGAATTCGTCATGGTTGAGATTGTGAAACTCATGATAATGGAAATAATGCAATTTCATTGCATCATTTTCATTATGGTAAGTTTCACAAATCCAATTTTCACGTAGTCTATTTTTTTTTTTTTTTGCCATTCAATCTTCACATATTCTATGGACAAAAGTTTACATATACATATGTTAATTTTTGTCCATGGAATTCATCATTGTTAGGATTGTAAGACTTGTGATAATGACAACAAAACAATTTCATTGTATCATTTTCATTATGGTAAGTTTCACAAATCTAATCTTCACGAATTCTATGGACAAAAATTTGCATATACATATGTTAATTGAATCTTGTTTGCTAGCATTTGTTCTTGTCAAGTTTTTTTTGGATGCCCCCTACTGGAAAGGACTTAGAATTAGGTGCGAGTGTCAATTGTCACTTTAACCTCGACTTGTGTAGTTAGTGTTGATGCCTGCTTCATATCGCGGTCATTCTTATAGTCGATTGTTGCAACCTTTGGATTGGGTGCTAAGTTTACTAACCTTATCTTTTGAGGTCTATAAGAGTCAAAATGTATAAGTATGGTAACTACATTCAATAGTAGCCAATCCATGGGTAGCTACATTCAATTGTAGGGATGCTTATAATATGAATCATGTGTCAACAGCATGTAGATGCCATTGCATCCACTAAATCCAACATTCAAAAATCATCTAACTCCTTTGGAGGTAGGAAAAATGCAAGAAAAAATAAAAATAAACCTTGAAAAAACAAATGTCGGAATTAAGATTCAATAATTATCTAATAAATATAGACCTTAGATTCATGATTATTAGTTATAATTATTTTTTAATGTTGATTGCATTTTTGTTTTTAGGGCTATTTGTAGAATTTATATTACATAATATAGCTTTTAGGTATAATAATAGTCAACTGGGCTTCTATGAAAGAAAGTAAAACATTCATTTTTTTTTAAAAGAACCCACTTTTTAGACCGGGTATGAAATTACCTGATCTAAATAGTAAGCATTTTTTTATTATAAATTGAAACCATTTAATATCGGCCTTTTAAACAACCAGTCTAAAAAAAGTAAATTTTAGGATCGGTTGTAGGTCTGATCTTAATAAGGATAACCTTTATGAACCTGTCATTACATGACTGGACCTAAATCCGATTTTAAAAGCAAATTTCAACCGATCTTAAAGCTCTTTTTTCTAGCAAGCCGGAGTGAAACTCCATATGATTATATTTATTAAATGAACATGGTAGTTATATTCATGGGATAAGGTCCCAAGGACTAAAGAAAATATCAGTAAAGTCCTTACGAAAAAAATAACAACTCGTTTTATCTTGTAAAACACACTTAACGAGTTGTTATTTCTTTTCACATAGACTTTATTAATATTTTGTTCGATTTCTAGCGCCTCACTGTCATTCTCCCTATCTTCATTGCATGTGACTAAAGAAATTTAACATAGGGTGAAGTCACTCAATAGTGATCTCAGTATCCGTGTTATTGAACTAACTTTCTCCTATGGAGGTTCTGTTTGAATTTTTTGGTTGGGTTAGGGTGTAAGAATTGTGGCGTTACATTACCACTCGCTAGCAATGCCATCGACCAAGAAAGATGAGCAATAAACCACCACTAAAAAGGGAATCCGAGTAGAAACGAGAAAGCCCAGCTGCAAAATATGATCAAAACAGCGAGAGATCATTGATTGGTGAGATAGCAGCAAGAAAGCACCACCTTAAGTTCACAGAGAAAAAGCCTCTCCCCAAGGTCACAAATATCCTCAAGTTTACTTTTATTAGTAAATTGGTGTTAAAAATATGTAAAAATAATAATAAAAGTAATTTAATTTAAATATATTTTAAATATGAATAATTGCATTAAATCCATCAACATTTATAATTTTATCATATTCAATAAAGAAAATTTTATAAAGTTTACATATAAACCCATAGAACATGATCGAGACGAACAAGTTAACATGAATTGACACGATTTTGTAAGATAGAAATGTAAAACCGGCAAACTCAGTAGTAAACTCATGAGTTTAACCGAGTTTATGGCTAGCACGAGTTTAAGTGTAAGTTGACTCAATTTTGTAAGTTATAAAATTGGTAAATTCGGAAAGTCAATTCGTAAATTTAACAAAAATGTTGGGCCCTACTGCACTTAAAAATTCCCCCTCCCCTACCCATGTTTTTTTTTGGTTTCTTTTGATAGTTAGATTTTACATAAAATGAGTGTCATTTTGATATTTTATAGGGGAAAAATAATGCACTTTTCAATTTTTTTTTATAATTTTTTAAATATTTAATACTTAAAAAATGAAAGACAAATATCTTTTAGAGTATTAAATATTCAAAAAATTGTAAAAAATTGAAAATTGTACCATTTTTTATTTATAAGATATTAAAATATTATTTATTTTATGGAGAATTTAATAATCATAAAAAATTTAAAAAAACATTTGAGCATGGGGAATTTTTTAGTCAAGCAGACACCCCTACCCGGAAACTTCCTTCTTCCTCCCTCCAAATTCCACCGACTTTTTTTTCCACTCCCATTTTCTCTCAATCCACAGATTATTACCCTTTATAAACAACTTGCCAATGATGTTTTCAATAGCTTGCCACTATTGCCGCATCTCGTTTGCGTAATGCATATATCAGACATGATTCGACGATTCGACCACGTGGCCGTTTCCTTTACAAAACATCAATTTAGCAATAAGCAGACACAAAAAGTTTCCCTAGAACCAGAAAGGCGTCTTATTCGGCGGGCGAGCGAACAAAAGGTTGAGGCCATCGCCTCTATCTCGCGCGCCACAGTGATTCCTTCACAAATCAAAGCCTGATTGCCCAGCCAATTTCGAACGATCACTCTGATTGTAGAACAGAGGAGAAGGAAAAGGACTTCACATTCAATCAGCTTCTCTCTCCCTCTCTGATTCCGATCCTGACCAACGGAAGAAGGAGAAGGATTCTTTTTTTTCCGTCCTCTTATTCGACGCATTGTTGCTCGGACGAGACTTGGGAGTCGCGTGATTAGGCAACTAAGAGTCTTTCTTTCGTTTTCTATTCGTTCATGCATTGGTTTGAAAGCGTGGAGGTTCATTCTGTGTTTATAGCTGATTTGGGCTTTTAGAACCTGAAATGAAATCGGAAATGTCCATTTACTCTCGTTACCCTCCCACCAACTTCTTTATTTATAGTTCCATTCCTGTTCATGTGATCATATGATTGTTTGTGATGGTCATGCCTTCTGTTCAAGTTGGCATTGGTTGGCCACGATAGGGAAAAGAGAAGATGGGTTTCGAAATAGCATGTCATAGTCCAGAAATCATGTGTAACTTTGGTATAATTTGGTCTACTTAATATGGCAAAATTTATCATCCATATGAATGTCATTATAAGTATTCCTCTCTTTTCGACGGTATTTGTTAACCGTCACCATTTAATGGATTTGATTTTATGTGGGCCGTTTTGCTTCTGGCTTCACTGCAACCTAGTTTTGGTCTCTTAAAAACTAAAATTAGTCCTGGTTCTTTGAATATTTCCCCCCCATTTGAACAAAAAAAAAAAAAAAAAGCTTGCCTGACATTTTGATTAACTAAAGCAGTTATGGTGTGCTGATTGACTAACTCGAGTCGTTTGACGTTTTGTAGCAAAGAGAGAGAGTGAAAAGGTCAGGTGCCGCAACCTCTGCCAAACACAATGAGTGCTGTTCACCTCTGTCTTAATTATTCAACTTCTCAATCATCATGCAATGTCCCGGGGTTTTTCAATATAGATAGACAAAGCATATCTGCCCGAGGAAAAAAAGCTACTCGAATTAGCTGTCAGAGGGTTGTGACTGCATGTCTTAATGTGGAGGCTGAGGCACCAAATAATGCTGTGAAGTTGGGAAAGAAGACTAAGGAGGTGATTGAGTCAGAAGCGAAGTTTTTGGTTGGAACCTATGCTAGAGTTCCAGTTGTGCTTGAGAGGGGTGAAGGGTGCAAATTGTATGATGTTGAAGGCAAAGAATATTTAGATTTGAATTCCGGGATTGCAGTTAATGCGCTAGGACATGGGGATGCAGACTTTTTGAAGGCTTTAAATGAGCAAGCCAAAATGCTTATTCATGTCAGCAATGTGTTCTATTCACTCCCGCAGGTATGGGCATCTGCCAGAATTGATCTGCTTGTATTTGAAACAAACTGTCTTTAGTTTCTGAGAAAGCATGGAAATAACATTAACTGCTATGAATTTTTCAAGTTGTCAAAATTGAGATATGATCCTCTATGAAAGGAAATGTAAACCAAGAAATACTACTACTACTACTACTACTACTACTTGTTATTGTTTGTTATAAAATTTTCAAACTTGAATGCTTCCTCTTTGTATTCATTTACTTTATTTTAGCAGGGTATTTAGGGTTGGAGATCATATTTTGGTCAGGTTTTGAGTTGTGGAGGTGTCAAAAGTGTTAATATCATGTATTGCCCTATGTTGAGTATAAAGTGTGTAAATTGTTACTAAAGTTTGTATAGAGGTTCTGGAAGTGCTTCACTGCACTCACAATGGCAAAGTTTAAGCCAAATAGAAGGAATCATTATCACTTTTATATACGAAGAAGTTGTAGGAAATTCTACTTGTAAACCCCTGCCGTAATTATATCCGAAATATGCGATTAAAGTGAAATAGAGACCAATAACAATCAAATAACATTTATAAACCCATCTACCAGACGGGGTTTTCACAAATACCTTTTGAAATCATTCATAACCTGGTCTCACATTCACATTCCGAATACAATTACTACACAAAGATAAATCACATTTAATATATCAGAGTACGTAATGAAATAAGTCCGGCAATTCCGGATTCCACTTATTAACTCAGTTTTATAGGGCACATTCGCCCATACAAGCCCTCATATGGGGATTACACAAATCCTCTTAAATCCATCTACAAATATCGTATCCACATACATTCATCCAAATATCCAAATACAATTATCCAAATCTATATACTCCCAACTATGATAACCAACTACCAACTTCAATCCAGAAGGAGTCTTCATCGCCCTTAGCTGCTCGCTATATCCTTGATCTACTACCCTGTCTGAAAGGTTAGTAGGGGAGGGTGAGATTCGAGAGAATCTCAGTAGGAAAACAATATCAATATGCATGTACGATAGATGTTTAATGCATGACATGCTTGCATCACATAACTATCATGATGACAAATCTGTAAGCTCAATGCTTCTAAGAATATACTAATGGCCATAGCATAGATTGAAACATAGCTTCAATAACACATAACCATGCAAAGCTAAGACATGCATCAACACATTAACACATATATCAAATACAAGCAGAAGAGATATGTTTCCTACACTCTTTCCACGTAAGCTCCAGCACAGCTTACTCACGACCAGGCGAACACCGAACCACGATCAGGGCGACTATCCAACCCTATAACCAAAATCATGGACATAGGGTTAATCCCTTTTCCAATTCCTCAACATACAAATACTTAAGTTGGTTATCATTCACGACCTTTAGGTGACTAATTAAAGCCCAAACATATGCCTAAAGGCTTGGGAACCACTTGACCAAAGATCACTTTTTAAAAGTCCTAAACACTGATTTTTGGGGGTGGGCCGCGGCCCACAATCCTCGGGCTGCGGCCCAAAACTGCTCAGAAACATTTGGGCTGCGGCCCAGAATCCACGGGCTGCGGCCCAAGAATTCCAGTTTCTTGGCTGAACTTCCAAAAATCATAACTAATTCCACAAAAATCGAAATGAGGTGATCCCAAAGCCAAATGAAAGCTATTTAAGTCCTCTTTCAAGTAAAAATACTGGCCATTACTAGAAATCACCACAAAAGTCCAGATTTACCAAAAACCTAACATTGTACCAAAACAGGGTCCAGCTTTGATGCCAAACTTTGGACAGTTCAAACTCCCAGTTCCCAAAACGAAATGGCAGAAGTTATATGTCCATTTTGAAGCTTAAGATGTGAACTTCAAGACTGGAAAGTTTCATAATTTTCTGACTTCATTTGCCCAGTCAAAACGTCCACACAACAAGACTGCCCAGAACAGACTTACAAAAGACAGAATTCCAGATTTGCACAATTGGCTTCCAATGGTCCAATTTTCATATCAAACATCATTCTCACACAAAATTTCACAAGGAATCCATTGGAAATACCAAATTCACATTACTTTGACATGTTTTAACCATAATCAAACATGTCTTCACTCAACCATAACACAATTCACAACATTGTAACTCTTCCCATTCCAAATTCTCAAATTGATTCCAATGACACCAAAACACACTATGGCATCAATTTAACCACAATTCAGCATTCAAATCATCCAATTCAAAAATCACACAAAATCAGGGCAAAATTCGAAATTCACAATACTCAACCACAAATCACAAAACTTAGATCAAAAGGCTCCAAATACTCACCTCTTCCTCTTTTCCAAACCAAATCCTTGATTCTTCATCTTTCCAAATTTCCTCAAGCCATCAAACACCACCAATCAAGAATCTAAAACCATAGAGATGAAGCTCTCATCACTATGAACAACTTTATAGAAAGGTGTTTAAGCAATAGAGGACCTTAAGCCAACCAAAAACTCACCTTTGCATTTCTCTTTCTTCCCTTGCCTTGGACGACCATGGTAGCATAAGAGAGAGATAAAGATGAAAGGATGAAGAAGGAGGGTCAGTTTTTGGAGCCAAAAACCGACCTAAAAGGGAGAGGAGAGAGGGAAGAGGTGTTTTGACACTTTGACCAATCCAAGGGCTCAAAAGATGCCAAGTGTCAAGATCTTGTTCCACCTCCATGAGCTCACCTAAGCTCACCCACATGAGATTCCACCCTTTGATCTATTACACAAATCAATCTCAACCATTGATCTTGAAGTTACCAATGAGTTTCCTCTTCGGTAACTGACTAATTGGTCGGTAACTTTACCGTTTTGCCCCTGATTATGGCAATTCCTCTTGAATCACCACCAAACACATTTTCTCATTCATTTTCTTTCACAATGCGCGCTCCCCTCTATTTTAAGTCAATTTAGAGGTTAATCCATAATTGAGCTTAAATACAGGGTTTCGGCGCTGCTCAGAACACATACGAATCACATCGGGTGCCAACTCACACCATAATCTCCAAAAGGGTCCATTTATCACTAATGACATCCACTTTTGGAGTCATTAACCCTTAATCACAATTTGGGATTTTGCTAAACCGGGGCTTAGCAATCCACTAATCTTAGGCTTATTCTCTAGCCTCAAGTCTTGAAATTCGAGGTATTACACTATTCACATGCCATGGATAGTATGGAGCATCTCAAACTCCATGGAAATGCATAGGACCCTCTTTAGTTGATAAAACAATTATACAGCTTTAAACTTTGCAAAGGTATGACAAGGGAAGGATTGTGAATGGCTAGAAAATTGTAAATTTGAGTGGTTGTACTTATTTGTGAATGACAACCCTAAATAACTGTTGTGACAAGTAATTTCTGAGGATTGTCATTCAGTATATTGATGCACCATTTGTGGAGTGGTCTGAAATTCAGTACTTGTAAAGCGTTGGTTAACTTAGAATTGTGTGCAATGTTCATCTCTTAGAATTCTAGATATAAAATAGTAAACCAAGTGAAGCATCATATAATCAGTTGTACTGTCTGTCTACAAGGGGCAAAACAGCATGTTTATAATTCTTCTTGGCCCTCCATTAATATATCATAGTTATGTCCTTTATTTAGGGTTTGAGATTTAGTTTTGTTACTTTGTTTATTAAGCTGTTACTCTAGTTTAGTTGAGTTTAAGTCGTGTGTTTTTTTCTTAGTACATTAATGTTTTGAACATCGTAACAAGTTCATAAGTAGCTTGGCTTTGGTGCAGGTAAAACTTGCAGAGAGACTAGTAAATTGTTCTTTTGCAGACTCTGTATTTTTTTCTAATTCGGGAACTGAAGCAAATGAAGCAGCAATTAAATTTGCAAGGAAATTTCAAAGACACATGTGCTGATGGGAAAGAGCCAGCCACTGAGTTTATAGCTTTTAGCAATAGCTTTCATGGAAGAACATTGGGTGCACTTGCTTTGACAAGCAAAGAGCAGTACAGAGCTCCATTTGAACCTGTTATGCCTGGAGTGACTTTTCTAGAGTATGAAAATTCCCAGGCAGCAACAGACTTGATTCACCAGGGTAAGATTGCCGCAGTTTTTGTGGAACCTATCCAAGGAGAAGGGGGAATATACAGTGCTACAAAAGACTTTCTCGTTGTCTGCGAAATGCCTGTGATGAGACTGGGGCTCTTCTCGTGTTTGATGAGGTATACATCTTGTGTTAGTCTTCTTGCATAGAAGTAATTAAATGCATTTCTTGTTAGCTAATTTTGGGGAACAGCAATATGCTTATGCAAGTCAGGTGGAATCACAAAAACGGCCTTTTCCTCAATTTAGTCTGATATTATAGTTTAACTTTCCGTTTTTCCTCTGTTGTTTCACTTCTGAGGACATAATCACTTAAATTCCCAACACCCCCCCCCAAACCAAAAAAAATTAGGGGGGGACTTAGAGCCAATTTGCATAGATTTTTGTATGACACTCCTTTGATCCTATGTAAGGCCTATTTATCTAATTTGGGAGATTAATGAAGTTAAATAAATTACTTAAATATAGATTATGTAACATGATATCTCTAAAATACTTGTGTAATATTAGATTATATACCAGTCTATATGTTAGACAAATTAATTTGGAGAAAAATCATAGATTTAAGAGAGAAAATGGAAAATGGTCTTACATACATGACCAAAATTTACTTCCAAATTAGGTCTTGCATTTAGGACCGGAGGGAGCAACTTATTTATACAATGCCATTACTTTATTAGGTTCTTGATATTTCTCGTAATGATTTCTACACTGAGGTACCCAAGTGGCTATTTAACCTAAGTAGCAGTATTTCATTTTTAGACCTTAGCTTCAATTATCTTAATGGCCAAGTACTTGAAGAACTATCAAATTTTAGGCAACTGGAAACGTTAGTCTTAAGGTTCAATAAATTTGATCATAGAGGACATCAAGATTATCGAAGTTTGAACTGCCACAGTGATGATGGAAATCAAAAGACACAAATCTGCCATAATCCATTAGCCACAAAAATAAGTTAAACAAAAAATATATATATATATATATATATATATAAAGACACAGATCACATCAAGCATACAGTTATACAACTTGTTTGGCCACTACAGTTAAAGAAATTTAATTTATCAAGAGAAAAAAAATTAAATAAGTCTCAGCTGGCAACCCTGGGTTCATACCTTTACTAAGGATTTACAAGGGACATTCACCCTTTACAATCTCCCAAACAGGGGATTACACAAATCCATTCTAAATACAAATCCAAATATACATAAATATACATCTGAAACATATATAGTTATCCCAATCCATATCGATAACCAACTACCAAATCCATATCCCGAAGGAGTCCTCATTACCCTTGTTGCTTACTCCCTCCTCGAGCCTCTTGACCTGTCTAAATTATTGGTAGTGGAGGGTGAGATTCTAGATAATCTCAGTAGGAAAATAGTTCTAATATGCATGCAAGATAAATATTTAATGCATGACATGCTTGCCTTACATAGCTCATGTTCACACAATGAAAAATCTGCAAGCTCAACATTTCGCACAACATACTTATGGCCATAGCATAAATTGAAACAGAGCATCAATCATTCATATATGTTTCACATAATCAAGCAAAGTAATAACATGTATCAATACACCAATACAAATATCAAATACATGCAGGAGAGGTAAGTTCCCTACCCTTGGTCTTTCCACTTGTGCTCCGGCATTGGCTACTCATGATCAGGGTGAATATCGAGCCCTATAAACTAAATCAAGGACCTAGGGTTATTCTCTATTCCAATAACACTTAAAGTTGGTGATCATTCACAATCTTTAGGTGGCTACTCAAAGCCTAAACACATGCCTAAAGGATTGGGAAAGACTATACCAAAAATCATCTTTCAAAAGTGTAAAATGCTGATTTTTGGGGGTTGGCCGCAGCCTAAAAATCCACTGGCCGCAGCCAAAAATAGGTCAAAAACATTTGGGCTGCGGTCCATAACCTCTAGCCGGGACCAAGAAAATCTTGTTTCTTGGCTGAACTTCCAAAAATCATAACTAATTCCAGAAAAATTGAAATGAGCTGATCCTAAAGCCTATTGAAAGATATTTAAGTCCTTTACACAGGAAAAATATGAATCAAGGCTGTCTATAACCCCAAAAATACAAAATTGCACAAAATCCAACACTGCTCCAAAACAGGTTCCAATTTTAATCCCAAATTTTGGAAACTCATAACTCCCAGTCTATAAAATGAAATGACACAAAATATATATCCATTTTGAAGCTTGGAATGTGAACTTTAAGACTGTAAAGTTTCAGAATTTTTAGACACCATTTGTCATTCAAAATGTCCACACATAAAAATTGCCCAGCACAGAGTTCACACTAGACAGATTTTCATTTTTCACACTTGGCTTCCAATGGTCCCATTTTCACATCAAACCTCATTCTCACACAAATTTTTACAAGCAACAATACAAGGAATCCATTGGAAACACCAAATATATCAAATTCACATCCCATTGACATATTTCACCAATAATTACAACATGTCAACACAACAACACAATTCAAAACTCAAATTGCAAATTCTTTCCATTTAAAGTTCTAAACCAATTCCAATGGCATCAAAACACAATATGACACCATTGTGACCACAATACATAAACCAATTATTCCATCTCACAAATATACCAAAATCATGGCAAAATTCATAATTTTCAAAACTTATCCAATAACCATAAAACTTATGTCAAAATGCATCAAATATTCACCTCTTCCTCTTCCTCAAGCTTGTTTCTTGATTCCTCCAACTTCAAGTTTCGTCAAGCTCTCAAAACACCTTCTTTCACAAATCCAAAACCATATCAATGAAGCTCTTATCACTATGAACAACAACATTAAAGAAGAGCATTTGAACTAAAGAGGACATCAACTAAGCAAAATCTCACCTTTTCCTTTTCTCTTTCCACTTTGGTTTGGACGAAAAAAAGAAAAAAGGAAAGAAGAATGAGATTTTGACACTTTGACCAAATCAAGGGCTCACATGTTGCCACTTGTCACAATCTTATTCCTCTTCCATAAGCTCACATGATCACACACACATGGGATTTCACCCACATGATCTCTAAAAATCAATCACAACCATCGATCTTTGAGTTACCAATGATCTTCCTCTTTAGTAACTGATCAATTGGTCGGTAACTTTCCCATTTTTCCCTTGATTATGGTCATTCTTACTGAATCACCATAAAACATATCATATCCTTTCATTTCACCACAATATGCACACTCCCTCTATTTTAAGTCAATCTAGATGTTAATCCACAATTGAAGTTAAATACAATGTTTTAGCACTGCTCATAACACATTCGAATCACAATTCACATCGAATTCTCCAAAAATATTTATTTATCAATAACCACATCCACTTTTGAAGTCCTTAACTGTTAATCAAAATTTGGGATATTACAGCAACAATGTTAGACAAAGCATTCCAATCTAAAGGAGTTAAGTAGGGAACCACCAAGTTTCATCCACAAACTTCAAAGGGAGAAGTTGAGGAAGTATATGACACTATTCCCCCTAAAGGCTTCAACAATCTCAAGCTCGAGGAATCAAAGAAGTATAATGAATTCTTTTTCGAAATAGAAATATGTAAGATGTACTTTATTTATCTTTAAGTTCTTTTTAAAGCTATAAAATTTGATTTGAGTAAATATCTTGAGGGATATATGCCATGGCTATCTGTGAATTTTCGCTACTGCACTAAGGTTGTCAGATACTTCTACTGTAATTTAGAACCAATAGCGGATGTTCTTAATGAAGCCCTAGAAAGAGGAAATGGAAACAAAAGTGAGAGGAAAGAAATTTATAATTTTGGCTTTAAAGATAAATAAATGGTTAGGGATTGAGAACCTACCTCAAGACAACCTAGCCAACCTCAATCCAAATGATATCTTCAATATCCTCAGGCCTGGTGAGAGAATTGAACCCTTGGACTTCAATCCAAGTGAGATGTGTTACTTGTACAAAGTACTTTGGTATATCTACTCTCGTGCATTAGTCAACAAGTCCAACAATTTCACTCATTTTATCGACCGAGATTACGGGAATATGGCCTCTATATCGCTGAAGGAGAAAAGCAATTTAGGAGAATTTATCTACTCTGAGATCAAAAGATACAAATTCTCTGGCACTCAAACTACACTGATTCCTTTTCCCTAGTTGGTCTCCCTATTTCTTAAAAAAAAACAAGATCTGGTATTTAGAGGTGAATGAACCTGTTGAAAGGCTTATGCCAGTTGGGAGAAATCAGATCAATAAGCTTGGGATTGAATTACCCTTAAAGAAGCCTCTGGAGTCCACTCCTAAGAAGAAGAAGGCTTTAGAGGCTGAGACCAGTAAGATAGAAGACACTCAGTCCTCTGCTCCCGCCGCTAGTTTATCACCATTCTTCTTTGGATCTTCGATCAAGAATTACTTGAAGGAGGTTTTCCAAGACTTCCATGTGGACATAACAAACACCAATGCCAAACTAATAACCCACATTAACCTCAAGATGGGAGATTTGGTCAAATATGTAAACAGGCATAATGAGGTTGTATTGGATCAGATACGTGCCCTTCATGAGTATAATCAAGCCATGTTGGCATAGCAGTAAGCCCAGACTAGTGCTATTCAAGAGATTGGGAGTCTTTTGAGGTCTGTGTATGAGAAGGTGGATGCTCTAACTCATGGTGCCTCTACTCCTATCCATTTATACCTATCTCTGCCCCAAGCTCTGCATCTGTCCTAGTATCTGATCCCTTTCCTACTATCCCTTATACTATACCTTCGAGCATTGTCCTCTTTATCATGATTGATCCTTTGACATCTGTTTTGGTCTACATCACCCTAGATGAGTAGGCCACACCTCAGCCTAGCCTAGTCACCATACCTGTAACCTTACCAATAAGCACCGAGCCTTTACCTCAGACTCTACCTTATCATTCTCAGGGGTCAGTGGATACACAAGAGTTAGTAGTTTCCTCCCAGCCTTCATCACCACTACCACATCATACTCCTCTATATGTGCCTGATCCACAGGACCCTCCTCAGATTCCTTTCTTGACCTACTATATCCTGTTTCATCTAAGTCACCTACCTTTGCTTAGAGAGAATATGATACTCATGATGATGCATCCTCACCCATCCCAATCATTCATATCATAGCTTGAGATCCATCTCACACTAGCTCCAATTCCAGTATCTCTACTTAAGCCCCTTTCTGATGATGTCAAAAAGGGGGAGAAGAACTGGTGATTTTAGTGGACTAACATTGCGCCTATACTGTATAACTGTCATGGGGTATATGGGTGTATTGGGATTTAGGGAGCTTTCTGAATTTCTGAACTTATTTGATTCTTCTAAGTTTAATCTTATTCTGCAGATTGGAATTCTAAGTTTAATTTTATGAATTATGTTGTATGAATGTTATTCTTACTGTCATACTTTTGGACTGATGAAATTTTGGCTATGTATGCAAGGTGGTTACAAACTTAATCCAATATTAGTAATATTAAAAGCATACAAATTTTCAAAGTATTTGTTTTTTTGAATTCAAAATGGTTTCAAATAGTTTGTTCAAAAATCATCAAGTTTTGTCATCATCAAAAAGGGGGAGAATGTTAAATCCTATGTTTTGATGATAACAAATTGGTGAACACAAATGGTTTTACAAATAATTTGATTAACAAAGGTTTTTGAACACAAGAAACAGGGCTCTCTGAAGCATGCCAAACTATCACTTAAGTGAGCATTCGAGTGATAAAAAAAGGAGAAGAAGAAACAGTACAGGGGAGGAAGTCTCTGGCAAATTTTTTAGGGAATCACTCGAGTGCTCACTTGAGTGATGACCCATCATCACTTGAGTAATGGGTGGTAAAAATATCTAGAAGCTCACTACCAGATTTTTAAAGGTGTCAATTGAGAGACCACTCGAGTAATCAGGTAAGAAATAAGCCAGTGACTTACTGCCAAGATTTGGAAGGGATCACTCAAGTAATAGAGTCATAATTTTTGCTTCACCTATCTGCCAAGTTTTGGAAGAGATAACTCGAGTAACCACTCGAGTGATAACCCTGAATCACTCAAGTGATGAAGTCCAGATTGCGTGATAATCATCTATTGTTTATTGATTTGTTATCTATATGATTAACCCTTCATTATATTAGTATTCTAAGTATATTTTCATAGAAATAATGAAGAAATCATGCAAGAGAAAGAAAAGTCAAGTTATAGAGCATGACGTCCACCGACCGTAACAGCTATTTTTCAAATATGAAGAACAGCCAATAAAAGCTGCGTAACTATAACAGACATGTTGAAATGCTACTATTGACTATCTCAACTCAGCTATAAATATGAAACATTCAATGAAGAATATAGACACTGAAAACACACAAACATGCATCGATCAATACATTCATAGTGCTCTATTTTCTCATATTCATTCTTTGTACTTCAGTGTTCATATATTTACTCTGAGAGAGATTTTCATTACAAACTCAATATCTGTTATTGAGACAATTCAAGGTTGTGGAACCTTGAGTTGAGGATTGGATTACAACGTGTAAGGGGAAGTGAGTGTCCAGGAAAGGAACTTGTTGTGAACTAAGGTGCCAAGAACCCAATGAATCTTAGAAGATATAGTAAAAACTATCAAAGGAACTCGGAGGACTAGATGTAGGTTAAAGTGGTTGTGGCTTAACCAGTATAACTCTCGGTGTACACTTTCGTGATATCTTTCCTAGCTCTTAATTACTTTAAATCCTGTCAATTTTTATATATAGTTCAAATTTTCTATGGTCACCCAATTCACCCCCTCTTAAGTGAAATGATTGCACTAACACCTATTATGGCGGGTAACTAGCATAGGGTATAGAGAGACTACGTATGCGTTATTTAAGACAATATTAAGGTAAGGTATATATGCCTGCTAATTACTTGCTATGTACTTGTAAAAAATGTTAACTTAAATTACGTGCTTTGTAGTCTGCATATCAGGTAGATGGAGATTACATTAGGGAATTTGTTGTAAGAAGGCTAGCAATTCTGCACACACATTTCATCATGCATTGATGAAGGTGTATTTGTAGAATCCTGAAGAGGCTTCTTAGACAAAAGTTCCTGTAGATCTTCAGTCCACCATCAAACCAGATGATTAAAGAAATTTTTTCATCTTACTTCATGACCAGGCATTATAAGTAATTGTTATTCAAAATTCATAAGACCTACATGTATTTTTTTAATATTAACTTGAGTATTGTGTGTTTTCGAAGGAATTAAGCCAGGTGAATAGGAGGAGGGTGAAGAACAATAAGTATCCCTACAAGGGAGGGCAAAAGGGGTATGTTTGGATCATTGAAAAGTTGGCTGCTGACAGTGGGAATGGTATTAGACCTCCCCGTTATGAACTTTGGTCAGTGGCAAGGCAAAATAAAGATAGCTCTTATAATGATCCTTAGCTAAAAGAGGTTATCGATAAAATGGTAAGTATTAATACTAGTCCCTGAGTCATGGAAATAATGTTTTCAATAAACTATTAATATTAACATTATTGTTAAATGCACAACAAGCTATGAGGACGTATTAGCAAAGACATTGGGGCATGACCATCTCGGTCTTCGTAAGGGTGCCGAATATGGTTGACCAAGACAAAACATTATGGTCACCATCAACCTTGAAGAAATAATAAGGATGAAATGCATGAAAAGCTCCAGAAATAATGTAATGAAATGCAGAACTAATATGGTTTCTCATGTAAGAGTTGATGAAGGAGCATACTATGAAGCATCAAGGGGGAAATAGAAGCCCAAGTACTAGAAGTAGCAGCACATTTCCCCCCATGATCTGCCTGAGGGTTTGGTGGATGTTGAATTTTTTGCTGATAGCCCTAAACACTATACAGTTGCAACAGGCCACATGTTCAACTTCTCAGAGGATAACATACTTCATAATGAGCATATCGCTCCTAAGCACGTGAAGGTACAAATCAACACCAACATTGACCCTAGTTATCCGCTCCTTGTGCTCACCAAAGACATAAATACAGTGGGAAGGGCTATGCGCAACTTTGATGCGTGACCTCACCGTTTACTTAAAGTATGGAAGCCCCCCACTGAAAAGAAGTCAGCTGCTTAAAAGAAGCTGCCCATTAATAAGTCCAAGCCCCTCAATCAATCAAAGCGTCCTAATCAGTCCAAGCCCCTCATTGATCAATCTAAGCCCCCCACTCCCAAGACCCTTACTCAGTCTAAGAAGAGGAAGCATCCCACCCTCATATGCCTGGAAGTCCCTCTAGGAGTGCTCTAACAAGTTCTTTGCTTTAGACCCATGTCCAATTATTGCATTTAAGAGAGAGGTCGTCAACCTTCTAAACCAAATGGAAGCTATAGCCGAAGAGCTTGTTTTTGAGATACTGAACAAGGATATGGCAGGTTCAATATCTGTCTACTTCTTTGTGAGGTATTTCTTCAATTGTGATTAAATAGCTGGTTGCTTAGAACTTTGATTACATTTTGATATGCTGGTTTTGACATTTCAGGTACCTATACTATAATTACCTCATCCCCTGCGGCCTCCAGGATAAGATCAAGTTCATCAACCCAGATCCAATCAATAACTAGGGTGATGGTATGAAGGGAGATGTCAAGCAATGGTGCGCGAGGTTTCTTAGGGATGAATTCCTTTGGAGGGCGCCAGACAGAAGTGACACTTACTTCTTGGTGCCTTATATTCAAGGGTGGGAACATCATTAACTCTACTTGAATTAGTTTTTATTTATTTTGTAATTATTCTAATGGTGTGATCTAATTTATTATTGTAATTAGGAACTCCTAGATAATCATAGGCATAAATCTAATATGTAAAAGGATTTGATACTACAACTCTATGAGCTGGGTTCTAGATACGAGACCATACATGCAGGAGACTTTCAATCGTAAGTTATTCAATGATCTTTTATTATAATTCAGTTCATATTGCATGTTTCTGTATATATAATTTTATATTGTATCTTCTTAGAGTGGTATGCACTTATTGCACTCAAAATGGTTTCGATTACACCAAGAACAAGCTTATTGATGGCACCTACAAATGCTTCTTCCAATGACTGTGTCTAAAGGTGTTCTATATATATATATATATATTATTCACCAATGACTGTAATATTAATAGATTGATGAAGCACCCAATATAGTTTATATATATGTGATTGACTGACAAATTTTTCTTCTCATTTCTTAATTTTTAGTGCCTACAACAACCAGACAACGGCAACGATTGTAGGAACTGTGTGATGCAGTACATAAAAGACATTATCACCCACGGTCTTCAAAATATTGATACAATAAAGGTATATTATATGCTAATTCATTCATATTTGCATTCGGTTAGCTATATATTACAATATCTAACTTCCATCTTGTTTCCTTTTATGCACAGAATAAATAATTGGTCCAAAGTAAATAATAGTTCGGAACCGTGATGTACATGTGCCAAGCTTTTATAACACCCGCATATATGATGATTCGAAACCATGAAGTATGGTAGTTAATAACTGTCATATATCTTGATTTTTGTAATAGTAAAATCATAATTAGGATAATCAATTTTCTTTGAGAACAAGCAGCACATGATAATTCTTAAATTATGTAATATGTTGGCTATTCATGAAGAATCTTCTGGTTCTTCAATAGATGTCAATGCATAATTTTCAATAGTCTGTATTATATATATGACATGGATAATCAAACAAGTCTTGCCAACAATAAATTTATTTTTGATTAGTAAATTTCTGATTTACTGTAACATGTTCTTAACCAACAACACAAATTTTCAATTTTCATAAAATATTGATTTCAAATTTTAATGAGACATTCATTTTTGGGAGATTAGTAGGCTTTGTGAAGAAGTATATGAGTATAGAGCTTTTTTAATATTAACTCACACTTGTATTCTAATAATCTCCCCTTTAAGTGTGAGTCTTATAAATATACTTCCCTTATTTTTGTGTTTCAAAAATGGTAATCAAGTTATAGTAAGTCAATAACTTATCTTGCACTTGGAAACCCAAATGATTCATAGTTCATACACTATCATGGATTTCAATCCAATTGAGCTACCACTTTCATACCCTTTAAATCAAAACTCTTATGTAAATTTGTGGATCATAAATTTTCATGATAAATTCTGCTTTTGCCAAGAAAAAAAAATCTATTTTAGTTCTTTATGAACTAATGTATAATATGGCTTTTCTATATAACTTAATTACTTATTATTAATAATATACTTCAATTTAATTTCTTTTTATGCATATTCAAAGTATATCTTCCACCCCATAAAGAATATGAAGATATTCATGATCAAAATACATAAAGACCACATTGCAATGATTTGTGATGTTTGGAGGATAAAATAAAATAAATAAAATTAATTTGAGAAAAATGCAAAGACAAGTGCATTATAATATAAAATAATGAACAATTATGATGTTTATAATTTTCTTTCAAATTTTTCCAACTATTTAAATTACACACATTTCAAAAATGATTTTCACCAACAAATCAAAATTAGCATCACCTATTCATAATGAATTTTCTTATACAAATAAATTCTCATTCCCTCAATTCAAATGTGGCATAAATATATGATTTTTTATGTCACAAAACTAATTTGGTTCCAATATATACATCACATCACATCATATATCGTATCATGGTTATGTATAAAACTTACACATATCTTATGATAATGCTAGAGAGTAGAAAAAATAACAAGAGAAGAAATTGGAAAAGAAGACAATGTCTTTTCAAAATTGCAGAGTATGTATTTGTATGCCAACAATAATGTAATGTTTGAAAACTAAGAAAGAACAACACATATAGTTAAGGCAACACAGTAGTGCTCGAGAGGACAAAAGAGATAGAAAACAAAACTAAAATGAAAAGTAGGCTAAAAAAAGTACCTTTATGTTAAGGTATGTGAGTTGAGTGTTTGATAGTAAATTTATGGGGCAATAAAGGAGCACAAATCCTAGAAGAAAATAGAGGTAGGTTTGGGCTTGATATGATAAACTCTATTGATGTATGAATAATATTCACATACATCATGTAACCCCCATCGTAATTATGATTCAAAATTTATAATTAAAATGAAATAGAGATCAATAAAACAAAACTCACTTTCAATCCCTTCCTTACGGTAGGGTTTTCACAAACATTTTCAAAATTTCTGCCTTCCTTGGTCTCAAATTCCATAATCCGAATATAATTACCTTGTGCAGTTGAATCACATTTAAACATATCAGAGTGTGAAACAGTAATCCCGGCAACCCCCATGTCAAGTATATACTAACCATCAGGTTTACAATTCCTCGTTAGGGGATTACATGCTGTAATTCAAATATTACCTACATCTAAAAATAATATATGGAATCCCAAAATCCAAAATAGATAGCCAACATTCCAAAAAAAACACCTAAAACTCCCTACAAGGTTCTAGCCGCTCCTAGTCATCCTTTTCCCTTTGGAGCCACTTGCCTTGTCTGAAAGGTTAGTCAATGGAAAGAATGAGATTCAATAGAATCCCAGTAGTAACAATTCACTCATACAACATGTAATCACATAGCATGTAAGCAAATCATCAAGCAGCATCACGGTATAATACACAACACGCAGGCTGCATATGCACATAATCACACAGTCTCATTCCCCGGATTCCACCGCTCCGAAGCTATGATCCTCCCACTGTCACCACCGATGGGCAGCAGGTAATAGACTCACAAATAGCATTTCAGCTTCCACATATAGCCTTTCGGCTTTCACATAGTCTCATCCCCCGGATTCCACCGCCCCGAGGTACGATCCTCCCACCGCCACCACCGATGGGCCGCAGGTGATAGACTCAAACAATGATCAAACAGACAAACCATGTATCACATATAGTATAAGAGAGAGAGTCACTACCTTGTTCTTTCCTGACTTGCTCCGTCACAACTCCTTCACAACCAGGGCAAATATCAGAGCCTATAACCAAAATCAAGGACGATAGGTTATTCTTTATTCCAAATTCTTATCCTCATTTTACTTTAAGTTGGCTATCATTTGAACTCTTTAGGTGACCAATAGAAGCCTAGACATATGCCTAAAGGGTTAGGAACACTCGACTAATGATTCCTTTTTTGGGAGCAAAAGTACTGATTTCTGGCCAAATCACTCAAGTGAAGGAGACCTCACTTGAGTGATGCCCCCACTCACACTCGAGCCCTAGCGAGTGAAACACAGGAAGTGAGTACCCGAGAGCACCACACATCCTGGAGTGACAAGTTCACTCGAGCACTAGTCCTAGCACCCGAGTACCATCGAGTGAGGTACAAAGAGCGACTACCCGAGAGCAACCCTAAGGTACAACCGACTCCTGCACTCGAGTGAGACCGAGTTCACTCGAGTGATGACTCATATCACTTGCAGGCAAGGAAGTGAACCCTTGCTTCCTACCTGAACACTTAATTGAAATACTAAAAGAAAAGAAAGAACATGACGCTGCACTCGAGTGAGCTTCAACCTCACTCGAGTGAGGCTATCAGAAACCAGAATCGCAATAGCTGATATACTTTTCCAAATTTACCAAATCTAATTCCAATGGTTTTCAAACTTATACCAAAGTTCATTCCCACACAAAATCTCACAATGAACCTATTGGTAATCTCAAAACAACCAAAATCTTACCACAATGACACATTCTACTCTTCTAACCACATTGCACCCAATATCACCTAATGATCAACTTTTCATTTTCAAATCCAAACCACAACCATTGACACCAAGACACAATTTGGCATATATTCCATCACAAAACACTAGCTAATTCATGCATTTCAAAATTAGGCCAAAATCAGGGCAAAAATCCAAAGTTCTCAAAACTTAACCAATAAACAAAACAATTATACCAAAATACTACAAATACTTACTTCTTCAACTTCCAATGATTAGCTTCTTGATTCTCTAGCTTCCAAGCTTGGGTAAACTCCAAAACTCCTCCTTTCAAAATTCTAAAACCATAGGTTTAAAGCTCTCAACCTCTTGAACAATGTAACCCCCTCCGTAATTATATCCGAAAGACGTGATTAAAAATGAAATAGAGACCAATAATAATCAAAATTCATTTACATTCACATCCTTAAGATAGGATTTTCACAAATACATTTCACAAACACTTTAACCTGGTCTCACATTCATATTTCGAATACAATTACTTCGTGAAGATAAATCACATTTATATAAATATCAAAGTGCACAATAATAATACCGGCAAACCCAGATTCATACCTTCACTAAAGATTCATAGGGCACATACGCCCTTTACAATTCCTCAACGGGGATTACACAATTCCATCTCCAATACATAACAAAATAACCCAATAGATATCCAAGCACATATACATCCAATATCCAATTATACACTCTAATCTATCATCTGAACATATACAATTATCCAAGCATATAATAATAACCAACTACCAAATCCAAATGCCCATAAGGGATTCTCGCCGCCCCTAGTTACTTGCTCCTTCCTCAAGCCACTTGTCCTGTCTAAAATATTGGTAGGGGAGGGTGAGATTCTAGAGAATCCCAGTAGGAAACAGATACCAATATGCATGTAAGATAAGTGTTTAATGCATTGCATGCTTGCATCACAATAACTCGTGCTCACATAATGATATATCCGCATGCTCAATGTTTCAACAGCATACTCATGGACATAGCATAAATAGAAACAGAGCTTCAATCATTCATATATGTTTCAAATAATCAAGCAAAGCAATAACATGCATCAATACACAAACACAAATATCAATACATGCAGGAGAGGTAAGTTCCCTACCCTTTTCTTTCCACGTATGCTCCAGTATCGGCTACTCACGATCCGAGCGGATATCAAACCATGATCAGGGCGAGTAGCCAACCCTATAACCAAATCAAGGACATAGGATCATTCTCTTTTCCAAATTCTCATTTCCATAACACTTAAAATTGGTTACCATTCATGACCTTTAGGTGGCTATAATAAGGTCCATGAAAGCCTAAAGGATTGGGAAGTACTAGGTTGGAAATCACCTTTAAAAATCCCAAAATGCTGAAAATGGGGGTTGGCTGCAGCCAAGAACCCTCTGGCTGCAGCCAAAACACGCACATAAGGTTTCTGGCTGCAACCAAGAATTTCTGGCTGCGGCCAAAACGCACACAAAAACTTTTGTCCTGCAGCTAAGACTTTTCTGCTACAGCCAAGGCAACTTCAGAAATTCATAACTAATTATAAAAAAATCGAAATGAGGTGATCCAAAAGGTCATTGAAAGCTATTTTAGTCCTCTTCATAGGAAAAATATGAATCATTACTGGGAATCACCATACAAATCCCAGAATTACACAAAACGCATCACTACTCCAAAACAGAGTTATGTTTCAATCCCAAACTTTGGACAACCATAACGCATAGTATACCAAACGAAATGACACAAAATATATGTCCATTTTAAAGCTTGAGATGTGAAATTTAAGACTGGAAAGTTTCACAATTTTCTGAAATCATTTGGTCATTCAAAAAGTCCACACAATTAAACTGCCCAGAATAGAGTTCCAAGGGACAGATTTTCCAATTTTCTACCAAAGTGTCCAATGACTCCAAAATCATTAACCAAACCTATTCCCATACAATTTTCCACAAGGAACACAATGGTAACCTCAAAATGACCAACATCACAACCCATTTACATGCCCTGTTTTGACTAAAGCACAAAACCAACACAAAAGGTGCCAAACTTCACATTTAAGCTTCAATGCAATTCTATCAATTCAAAACACTAAACAAGGCACCATTTCCATAGAAAAAACATAGCATACTCCCCAAGACCCTAAATCATGAAAATTAGGGCTAAAATTCCAAAAATTCAAGGCCTAACCAATGGCCACAAAACTTATATGAAAATGAAGCTTTCACTTACCTCAACAACTTTCCCAAAGGCACTTCATGATTCTCCAACTTGTAAATTTTCGTGATTCCTCAAATCACCACCAATGGAGAAAATACAACCATCAAATTGAAGCTCTCACTCCAAGGATCAACTTTATAGAAGGAAGTTTTGGCATTAGAGGTCAAGATCTTACCTTTTGTACAAGCTTTTCCTTCTTCCTCTTTGGTCTCCAATGGCGAAAATGGAGAGCGAAGAGAGAGATGAGTATGTGATGATGAAGATGAGGGTGAGGTGCAGAATTTCTGCCCCTCCCAAGCACTTCCATGCGCATGAGAGAGAGAGAGAGAAAAGAGGGAAAATGAATAAAAAAATGGTGCTTTGACTTTTCATCTCATCTCTCTTCATCATCAAGTGACACTTGTCCACATCTTATGCATTCTCATAAAGTAAGTAACCACTTGGTTACTCTACTCATTCCATTAGTCATTTAGTTACATATCTCATTTCTCCTTAGTTAGTAATTAATCTCTTCCATTAATCACTAATTTAGAGCCATTCTTTCAATTTTCCCAACAATTATGGCAAATTAATTAATATTGCCACCAAACACATAATTATTCCACATAATCATTCACAAGAATTGTAATTAGCCCTTAATTGAAATTTAGGGCGTTACAAACAACATTAATGAAAACCATTTGAGCTAAAGAGAGCATTTCACAAGTCCAAATCCTGCCTTTGATTTTCTCTTTCCTTCCCTTCCTCAACGAAAATGAAGGTTAGATGAGAGAGAAGATGATGCAGATTTTTCTCTCCTCCCTATACACCTAGCCGACCTTACAAATGAGAAGGAAGAGAAAGTGAGTTTGAAATTTTGACCTCATCCAATGGCTCATAACTTGCCAGATGTCAACCTTTTGCTTCTTCTCCCAATTCTTCCTATACACATGCACACATTTGATAACTTCATCATAATTTCTTAAACAACTACACACTACACAATGATTCCTACCAATTAGCCAACTCCTTCTTCGGTAACTGACCAATTGGTTGGCAATTTACCATCTTGCCCCTGATTATCACAATATATACTAAACCATTTTCAAACACGTTTATATCACAATTCACATTACATGCTTCAAAAGTGCTTAATTAATATTAATTATACCACTTTGAAGTCATTAGCCCTTAATTACAATTCAGGATATTACACATCATATACCTAAATTTACAAATAAATTATGGAATTATACATAAAGAAGAGAATTAAACAATTTAATTGTACAATTGAAAGTTATTTGAATTAATACTAGAAACCCTTCAATTTTGGATTATATATAGAGCATAATGACATTAATCATGAAGTGGAATCCTAAAAGATCATTGAATTATGAATATCCACACACCATAGTATTTAAATTTGCAAACAAATTGGCACTATACAATAAAATTTCAAAATGATTAATAATTACTTTTTAGTCTATTTGATTTCATATATCACTTATGAACACTTATCAATATCACAATATCAAATACTTATAATAATTTCTATCTCACAAGTTAATTACAATAAATTTAAACAATATAAAATAAATTAAACATCATATAGCCTTTTGGGATTATGATTATTTCCCTTTTCCTTTACAATAAATTTGGGCATCTTTTTCCATAACTCATTGCCTCTTTTGACATTTTTTATAACACCTCATAGTCTTTTTGGCTTCACAACTATTTTGACATTTATTTTCAATAAATTGATACTAACGGTGTTCAAAGTGTTCCGGTCTTGGTCATCCCAACTTAGTCTCGAACATTTTGATCCTAGAATCTCCCTTGTATCCGAGACCGGGACCAGGACAACCAAAACCTGGACCTGGATCACCCATGAGAGCCCGGTCCCATTCCCAGTCGTTTTTTTGTTGCTTGGTAAACAAATTTTTCCTTCTATTTTTGTTTTCTTTACCCCATATTAAGTTATTCTTTGATAAGATGCATATCATATCTTTAGTTTGAGTTAACAGTACTAATTCTAATAATATAATGTATAAAGATAATAACGAATATAATAATAATAAATAAAATGCTATTCTTCAACTTTAAATCAATTTATGTAATTATTATGGCCTTATTAGTTATTCAATGATCATTTTAAACAATAAAATATGGAGAATTTAACTAATATGACAATTTTTTTAATTTTATTTTTTTTAAGAAAATAAAATTAAAAAAATAAAATTAAAAAAATTGTAACTAGGATTTTTCAGTCCTATCCCAATACTATTGGGACGAGGATCACACTGGGATTTGCATCCCAACCAAAAACTGGGACTGAGTACCGAGATTGGGGTATCTCGGTTCCGTCCCGAGTTTTGAACACACCTAATTAATACATATTTTTCTATGTGGCTTCTTGCCATTTTGTAACATTTGCTAATATATAATATCATTTTGATGATCATAAAGACATTATTTTTCAATGATCATGGCAAGGCAAAATATTATTGACTTTCAATTGTCAACTTTTACATTGTAACATGGTCATAGTCATTATTATTCTCATAGATATATCTTGTGCTTTCATTTCAATGTTACATTATCAATTTGGTCTTCTGGACCATCAAAATTCTTTCATTATCAATTTGGTTATCAAGACCACAAAAAAAATCTTTGAAAGTTACAAGCTTTGTTTTTTTATGCTGATAACATATTATAAAAAAAATACAATAGATGATATGAGATGAGGGAGATGAAGAAAGATAAGAGAGAATTGCAAAGAAAGAGGGGGTGATTCTTATTAGCATGGATAGTTACAATGTATATTACAAAGTCTCTATTTATAGGCCTCCAACCTTAATCAAAAGTTACATAGAATAAATAAAAAGTTGAATTCTCACACTACAAAAAAACATTAAATTTCAAACGGAAGTTTTCATGGAATTTGTTTCCGTGGCAAATTCTGATGGAAATCTATTGGAAAAGTTTCCAACGGAATTTTTTTTCTGTGGTAAATTCTATGACAAAAAATTTCCGACAGAATAATTCTATAACAAAATTTGCCACGGAATTTCTAACCGAATTTTCGTGGCAAATTTTTCGTGCCAATTTGTCATGGAATAATTCAGTCAGAAAAATTAAAAATTATTATTTTTTAATTAAATTTAATTTTTAAAAAATATCTTTATAAAAATTAAAATTATGATATTATTAGCCATATAAATATTTAAAAATTAGGATTAATACCATCTTTCATCCTTCAAGTTTTTTCTCATTTTGGTTTTGGCTTCTCAAATTTCCAACCATAGGTTTTGGTCCCTATATGGGCAAAATGGTTATATAAAAATTTATTTATGAAAAATAAAATTTATTATTTATTAATTAATATTAATAAAAAATTATTAGTTAGTAATGATTTATTAGTTATTAAATAATGTTAATGAAAAATTAATTTTAGAAATTAGACAAAAATATAGTCATATGAAATTTATTTAAGATGTAATATGTTTTAATTTGAAGTTAATTTATATTAAAAATTATAAGAATATATAAAATTATTTTATATTATTATTACATTTATATATAAGCAAAAAATAAATATTTATAAATAATTGATTATATATAATAAGATTAGTGTATATATAATATAATTGTGTAATAATAAAACACCAAAGCAATCGAGCCCATCCGGTAAGACATCGCACGTGTACGGATGCGGTCGTGGGTTCAAACCAAAAGAGGGCAAGTTGAGTTGCATTTTCAGGAAAAAAGAGGTTACGACACGTGATGGAGCGAGGTTGCAACACATGGCGAAAGGTGGCTGCACCACTCAGTGGATCTGAGCGCCGGCGACGAGGTAGAGGCAGCCGGATCGGCCACGTGTCATCACCGGTGATAAGGTGGCAGCCACCAGAGTTGCCACGTGATTTTTTAAAATTTAAAAAATAAAAAATAAGTTTGCAAGGGAATAATTCCGTCGCAAATTCTGTCGTAATTTCCGACAAAATTCAATTCCATCAGGAATTTGCGACGGAATTAATTCTGTCGGAAATTCCATCACAATTTCCGATGGAATATGAATTCCGTCGAAAATTGGTTTGTCACGCTATTATCAGCAATGAAATCTATTCCGTCGGAAATCCCTTTCCATTGGAAATCCATCAAAAATTATGTCGGAAACTTTGAATTCCGTGGAAAATTCCGTGACAAATTCCATAAAAAATTTAGTGTTTTTTTTAGTGTCATAAGTGTGTACAATATGTAGCCTTAGAATTATGAGAATAAAAACTCCTAAAAGTTATTCAATAGAGAGGTTATAGAGTGAATAATATAAAGCTATTGGATAATTTGTGGACATTTACATCATATAATATTTTCAACAGTTATAATATTGGTTTTAAAAATATTTTTTCCCAGAAAAAAAAAACAGGTCATGTGGAGGAAGAAAAGAAAGGAATAGGAAAATCCCACCCTTCGTCTCATCTCCCATCACCTCCATTGTAATCACTCCCCTCCCCTCCACTTGAACGAAACAGACCCTAAGAAATTGAGTTTAATATTTTAATATTTATTTAATTAAATTTTTTTTTTGTTTTCCAGAAAAGGGGAGATAAGATAAACCACAAAATCTGGTCCCGAATTCCAGCAAGGTATATACTGAATACATAGTTGCAATTGATGGCTTTTACTAATGATATTGGTGCATCAGTACAGTGTCAGCCATTTATTTTGATTTCTTCAAAAGGCCCCAACTCCCAAATATTCAATCAATTAATTAATCAGAAAAATTGTGGGAATAAATCACACGCCTATATATTATTAAAAATGAGTATGATTTTTCTTTTCCAGATTGCAAAAATGATATTAGGGTCCTACGAAATAAATGTGAAGATGCTTATAAAAAACTGAGTCAAAAATATTCCCTCTGGTTCTTAATATATGATATATTTAGGGAGTTAATCTTGATTCTAAATATATGACATATTTTGTATATTTGTCAAATTTTTTCCAATTTATCCATGTTGATGCATCCTCAATAATAATTAAGGAGGAGAGGAAATGATGGAATTAAGCAAGATAACTAGAGTGTTTTAGAAAATACATGTTGTATTAACTAACTTAACTAACTTCATTAACCTAATTAAATTAAATAAATATGTTTTATATTATGGACGGAGGCAGTAAAAAATATGAGAGTTGTAATGCCCCAAATTTTGATTAAGGGCTAATGATGATTAATGAGAATAATTTGTGAATTTAAATTGGAATTATTATGGGTTTTGTGGCAATATTAATTAATATGCCATGATTAGTGGAAAATTGAAAGAATGGAAGAATGATAATAAATTAGTAATTAAGGGAAGAAATTAATTACTAACTAAGAGGAAAATGAGATGTGAAATTAAAATGGCTAATGGAGGGATTAAGGTGATTAATTGGTTGATTACTTTATGAGAGCCAATAAGATTGTGACATGTGACACTTTTGGATAAAACAAGAGAGTGGTTTGTGGAAGAAAAGTCAAGCAAGCAATATTATAATCTTTTCTCTTCCCTCTCCCTCTCTCATTTTCATGTAGGCATGGGCTGGGGAAGCAAAAAATCAGATCCCATGCTTCATTATCATAATTTTCATCTCTCCTCTTCCTCTCTCATGCGTCCTCCATTGTTGGCCAAATCATTTTTATCTCTCCTCTTCCTCTCTCATGCGTCCTCCATTGTTGGCCAAGGGAGGAGGATGTTCTTGATAAAAGGTGAGCTTTTGACCCTCTTAATGGGTTCTAATGGAAAAATGCTCTGCTATAAAATTGTTCCTTGTGTTGAGAGCTTCAATTTCATCATTTTAGTTTGTCCATTTGGTGGTGTTTGAGCTCTCAAAAAATTTTGCAGTTTGGAGAACCAAGAAATCTTTTTGAGAAAGTTGTTGAGGTGAGTGAAAGCTTCATTTTTATATAAGTTTTATGGTCATTGATTGGGCTTTGAATTTCTAGAAATTTTGCCCTAATTTTCGTGATTTAGGGTCATGGGGGAGTATGGTATGTTATTGTTATGGAAATGGTGCCTTGTTTAGTGTTTTGAAGTTATAGAATTGCATTGAATTTTAAATATGAAGTTTAGCCACTTTGTATTGGTTTTTGTGCATTGGGAAAAACAGGGCATGTCAATGGATTGTGATTTTGGTCATTTTGAGGTTACCATTGTGTTCCTTATGGAAAATTTTATGGGAATAGGTTTGGTTAATGATTTTGAAGTCATTGGACATTTTGGTAGAAAAGTTGGAAATCTGTCTTGTGTGAACTCTGTTTTGGGCAGTCAATTTGCATGAAAGTTTTGAATCGGAAAATTCTGAAAATTTCCAGTCTTAAATTTCACATCCCAAGCTTCAAAATGGATATATAATTCATGTCATTCCGTTTTGTGAACAGAGAGTTATACTTTGCCAAAGTTTGGGATGGAAACTGGACTCTGTTTTGGGGCAGTGGTGGATTTTGGGTAATTCTGAAATTTTGTGGTGATTTCTAGTAATGTTACATATTTTTCCTATAAATAGGACTTAAATTTATTTCAATAAGCTTTGGAATCACCTCATTTTGATTTTTCTAGAATTAGTTATGATTTTTGGACTTTTAAAAGGTGACCTTTGGTCAAGTGTTTCCCAAGCCTTTAGGCATGTGTTTAGGCTTTGATTAGCCACCTAAAGGTCATGAATGGTAACCAAATTTAAGTTTTATGAAAATGAGAATTTGGAAAAGAGAATGATCCTATGTCCTTGATTTGGTTATAGGGTTGGGTATTCGCCCTGATCATGGTTCGATATCCACTTGGATCGCGAGTAGCCGATACTGGAGTATACATGAAAAGAATAAGGGTAGGGAACTTACCTCTCCTGCATGTATTGATATTTGTGTTTGTGTATTGATGCATGTTATTGCTTTGCTTGATTATGTGAAACATATATGAATGATTGAAGCTCTGTTTCTATTTATGCTATGGCCATGAGTATGTTGTTGAAACATTGAGCATGCGGTACGAGTTATTGTGATGCAAGTATGTCATGCATTAAACACTTATCTTGCATGCATATTGGTATCTATTTCCTGCTGGGATTCTCTCGAATCTCACCTTCCCCTACCAACATTTTAGACAGGACAATGGCGCAAGGAAGGAGCAAGCGACTAGGGGCGGCGAGAATTCCTTATGGGCATTTGGATTTGGTAGTTTGTTATCGTTAGATGTTAGGAAAACTGTATATGTTCGGATGATAGGTTGGAATATGTATTTATAATGAGTATTGTATAATCCTCATTTGAGAAATTGTAAAGGGCGTATGTGCCCTATGAATCTTTAGTAAAGGTATGAACCCGAGATTGCCGGGATTATTATTGTGCACTCTGATATTTATATGAATGTAGTTTATCTTCACGAAGTAATTGTTTTCGAAATATGAATGTGAGACCAGGTTAAAGTGTTTGTTAAAGAAATTTGTGAAAATCCTATCTTAAGGATGGGAATGTAAATGAATTTTGATTATTATTGGTCTCTATTTCATTTTAATCGTGTATTTCGGATATAATTACGGAGGGGGTTACATTTTTGGTATCAGAGCTGTTGTTCTTAGCAAATATGGGAATTTGCTAGGATAGCACCCTTAGATCTCTGCCTTGGGGGTAGAAGATGATTTCTGATAGTGGTTGTGTATACACATGTAGGTTTGGTTATTATGGATATATATGTGATTTATGGATTATGTGTATACACTATTGGTTATGATGAAGTAGCGGATCATTGTGGAATCGAAAGATATAATGGTTCACCCTAGAATTTAATGTATAGACCCAGATGTGGAGGAAATTATACCCATCATCTGATTTGAGAATCAAGGAAAATGATTTCCAAGGTAAGTGATATTAAGGTTCTGGGTTCATCATGACACCAACTTAGATGCAAGGTGAGAAACCCTAGGCAGCCAATGACCTTATGACTATATTTTGGCCGCGGCCCAAGGGAGGGCTGGCCGCCTGTATTTCAGCACCTTGAGTTTTTGAAAAGTGGTCTTAACATATTGTTTCCCAACCATTTTGGGCTTTTATTAGAGGTATTTGTAGCATTTTAAGGGTCATTATTGATAACCAAATCTAAGTGTTGAGAAGTCAATTGAGTATTGGAATAAAGAATAATGCTTCGTCCTTAATTATGACTTTATTATTTGATATTTGCCCGGAGCGTAGAAGGCCTATGCCTGCTCAAGAACGGAAAGACCAAGGTAGTGACACTTTATCCTATATCATGTATATTGCATTGCTTATTTGCATTAGTCATTAAATACAGATATAGTAAGGGAATGTGGCATAAGCCCGGTCTCGAATACATACAGTAAGGGAACGTCGCGTAAGCCCAGCCTTGAATACAGATATAGTGAATATTGATTACTGCATTGTAATATATGTTGACTTGCTTTGTTATTATTCATCATATACGTAAACTGTTGCTACTGGGATTATCTAGAATCTCATTCTTTCCAAATAACATTTTTAGATAGGGCAAGTGGATCGAGGAACAAGCAAGTAGATAAGGACGATTAGGACTGCTGGCGGTAGTATTAGATAGATACTTTGGTTTTTACTGGTTATCATTTTGGACGAATGTATATATTGAATATATCATAGCATTGTAGTTTTTGTGTAATCCCCAGTATGGATACTGAGATGGGCAATGATGTCTTGTATAAACCATTGGATTAATGTTATTATCCCGGGTGAATGTCGAAAATTGTGGTTATACTCTGATGTACATGTAACAGACCGAACATGCTAATTGCTTGTACTTTGAAATGAATAGAGATATTCTTATACAGGTTTTATAAACGTTTTAATTATTCCGGATCTCATATTCAATTATGAAATGCATTTAAACACTAATCACGGCCTTGATAGTGAAGGGGGTAATATCCCAATTTTTAATTAAGGGCTAATGAGGATTGGTGTGGATATTTATGATTTTAAATGGGAATTATTATGTGTTTTATGGCTGTTTTAATTAATATGCCATAATTATTGAAAAAAAATTGGAAGAATGGAATTATTGGCCATGAGTTGGTAATTAAGGGAGAAATTAATTACTAACTAAGAGAAAATGAGATGTCTGATTAAAATGGCTAATGGAGGGATTAGAGTAACTAATTTGGTTACTTACTTTATGAGAGCCAATAGATTTGAGACACTTGGCAAGCTTATATGATGATGGGAGTTGTTGGGAAAGTCAAATAACCATATTTTATTGTTTTCTCTCCCTCTCCCTCTCTCTTATGTGCATGAAGGGGCTAAAGGGGGCAGAAAATTCTGTGCTTCCTCATCATCACTCTCATTTCTCTCTTCTCTCTCTCCTTCTTGCTCTCTCTCTCTCTCGTCCACCATTGTTGAAGGCAAGGGAAAGAAGAAAGCTTGATCTTTGGGTAGGTAAATGACCTCTATTGCTCAAAATCCCTTCATTAAAGTTGATCCTTGAGTTAAGAGCAACATTTCTATGGTTTTAGTTTGTCCATTGGTTGTGGTTTGTGGCCACACAAAATTTAGGACGTGGTGAATCAAGAACTCCCTTTGAGAAAGTTGATAAGGTGAGTGAGACCTATCTATCTATCTATGTTTTATGCCAAATAGATTAACTTGGATTTTCTGGAAATTCTTGGGCCATTTTCGAAAATGAGGGCCATTGAGAGTTTGGTATATGTTTGCTATGGAAATTGTATGTTGTAATGCATTTTGGATAGATAGATTTGATTGGGTTTGAAATTGTTAAGTTTGGAGATTTTGGAAGTTTGGTGTTTAATGTTACCCAAAACCAAAGCATGATAATGGAATAGGATTTTGGTGATTTTGACATTTCCATTGGATTCCTTGAGTGATTTTGTGTGGGAATAAGCTTGGTTAGTGATTTTGGGTTCATTTGGATCACTTGGGAAAATTTGGAAAGTTGTCTTGTTTGAGCTCTGTTTTTCGCTGTCAGCTTACTCGAGCGTTTTGAGTGACCAAATGGTATTAGAAAATTGTGACACTTTCCATTCTTAAATTTCACATCCCAAGCTTCAAAATGAACATATATTTTGTGTCATTTCGTTTAGAATTCTGTGAGATATGATTGTCCAAAGTTTGGGATGAAAAAAGAACTCTGTTTTGGAGTAGCGTGTAGTTTTTGGTCATTTTGTATTTGTGTTGTGATTTCCAGTGATGGGCTATATTTTTCCTTCAAAGAGGACTTATATACCTTTCATTTGGCTTTAGAATCACTCCGTTTCGATTTTTCTACAATTAGTTATGGTTTTTCGAAGTCAGCCCAGAGTCAGGAAATTTCTGGGCCGCAGCCCAAGAGTGGCGGGCCACGGCCCAAACCTTTCTGACCTGATTCGGGCCGCGGCCCAAGAGTGGCGGGCTGCAGCCCACAACCTTCTGACCAATTTTGGGCCGCAGCCCAAGGAAGGGCAGGCCGCGGCCCACCCCTGTGTTCCAGCACTTAGTGTTTTCGAAAAGTGACCCTCAACCTATTGTTTCCCAACCTTTTAGGGCTTGTATTAGAGGCATTTGTGGCCTCCTAAGAGACCTAAATGATAACCAACTTAGTGTATTATGGAAATAAGTAATTGGAAGAGAGATTGATCAATTGTCCCTAATTTGGTATAGGATTTGATATCTGCCGAACACGTGAGCCAACTGTGCCAAAGATTGTCAGGAAAGATACAGGTATCGACTCCTCTGTTATACTTTGTGTAAATGTATTGTATGTTTGCTTGTCATTCATTGTATGGATGCTGCTGCTGCTACTTTGTGATACCCTGTGCATTGAGATGCCTTGTGGAGTTTTGTGATACATTGTTCTTTGAGATGCTTTGTGGTGCTTTGTGCTTCGTGTTGCTACTACATAGTGTTCACCGTGAAAGCGGGCGTTGTGCATAGTGAATACAACGAAAGCTGGCATAGTGTTCACCACGAAAGTGGGCGTAGTGCATTGTGATTACAACCGTGAGTGCTGTAGTATGTGGCACAAGCCAGAGATCATTGTGAAGTTGCTGAACATGATGAACATACATGCTTTATGTTTATATATTGTATGAGTGACTTGTTGCTACTGGGATTCTTTATAATCTCACTCTTTCCATATGACTATCCTTTCAGACAGGGCGAGTGGCTCGAAAGGAGAGCGACCAACCAGGAGTGGTTAGCTTAGGACATTTAATATTTGGATGTTGGTTATCCTTGTTTTGGTTTTGGGATTACTAAGTGTATATGAGATGTAAATGAATGTTTTGGATATGTAATCCCCATTTTGGGAACTCACAACCCATGTTATATATGTAGATGAACCTGGGGTTTGCCGGGATTTTAGTTTCCGCACTCTGATATTTCTTATGTAATTTGATTTCTCAAGTAGTTATATCCGCACGTGAATGTGAGACCCGGAATTAATACGTTTTGAATCGATTTTGAAATACCACATCCCGAGTTGAGGGATTATAAATTGTTGATTTGATTTTATTGGTCTCTATTTCACTTAAACTTCTAAATCCGGATGTAATTACCGTGAAGGGGTTACATTTTTGGTATCAGAGCTGTAGTTCCTGGAAAGGGTAGAGTTTGCTAGGATAGCTCCCATAGTGTGGTCTTAGTGATAATAGATCATCTGTGAATGATTGTTGTATACACATATGTGCTCTGTGTTAGGGATATATATGAGAATTGTGAACAATGTGTATACATTATCTGTGGAACTGACCTAGTGAATGATTTGTAGAATGAAAAAGATAAGGGGTCGTCCCAGTGGATAGCGAGTAGACCCTGAGGTGGAAATGGTTAATGACAATCCACTAGACCCAATGCAAGAGTTGATGGGCCTGATAAGGGACCAACGAGATATAATAGCGGAGCTTAGAGAAGAGCTCAGAGCTGAAAAGGCCAAGAACAATGAGGGCCGGGGTCAGTCTACTCATGAGGAAACTCGAGAGGAAACCCGGGAAGAGACTGCTGAAGGGTCGGCATGACCACTTGAATCCCCTCCTCATGTGATTCCGAACCAAGAATCCCATGGAGTGTCAGTCAGGGAGGAACGAGACCTTGAGTATTGGGTCTCCAAATTTTGTAAGCAACTACCTCTAGCATTTAAGGGGAAGTTTGATCCTCATGCAGCTGAAGATTGGCTACATCGTCTTGAGAAGCTTTTTGACGTCTTAGTGTGTCCCTTCAAAGTGAAAGCCAAGCTAGGGGTGTACAAGCTTGAAGGCGATGCTAATCGTTGGTGGCGTAATATTGCCTTGTCATTGCGGATAAAGAATGAGCCCTTGACCTGGGAGGTGTTCCAGCAACACTTCAACGAGAAATATTTTCCCAAGTCAGTGAGGCTTGAGAAGGAAACCGAGTTTCTGAATATCAAGCAAGGGGACACAGAGTCTTTTGACGAATATTTGTCCCGATTTACCCGCCTATCCCGATATTCCTCTTATCTTGAGAAAGAGACTCGCCACCCATCAGTTTTCCAAGTTCAACAAGGCCGTTGAAGAATGTCGGATCACTAAGAGCAATCTTAGAGAGTTGTATCCGGCTAAGACTGGTGGTGGTCATAGTGAGCCTAGTAAGGGCGGTGCTTCTCATAAGCGGAAGGGCTCAGGATTATCCTCTTCATATAGAGGGGGTAGTAAGAAGCCTTATCAGTCTGGGAGTCGTGATCAGCAGAGAGCTCCTAGTGTATGGACATGTCCTCATTGCAACAAGCCACATCATGGCAAGACTTGTGATGGTCGGGTGATTTGCTTCAATTGTAAGCAAGTGGGGCATACATCTGTTGAGTGTGGACAGGCACGACTAGAGCAGAGACAGAGGACTCAGGGCCGAGTATTTTCTATGACTCACGAAGAGGCCAGGAAATCCCCAAAGCTGATACAAGGTAAAGTCCTCATCCATGGCATTGTGTTACAAGCGTTATTTGATTCGGGTGCAAGTCACTCCTTTATTGCTTATGCTTGTGTGAAGCGTCTGAGAATGAATGTGCATAAGTTGCCATTCGATTTGATTGTGTCAACACCAATGGGTGTTAGGGCGGTGACTACAAAAGCTTGTCTAAACTGTGTTGTAACTGTTGAGGGTCATGAATCTGTAGTACATTTGATTTGTTTGCCGCTCTGCCAATTGGAAGTCATTTTGGGTTTTAATTGGTTGAGAGCTAATAATGTGTTGTTAGATTGTGGCAATGGTAGATTTGATTTGATTTGCTTGCCGCTCTACCATTGCACATAACGGAAGATGTTTTGCACATAACGGAAAATTGCTTGCACATTTATACGGAAGACTTTTGCACACACGGAAGATGATTTGCACAAAACTTGTGCATAAAACTTGCTCTACTAACACATCATCTCCTTCATTCTTTGGCACCTCAATGCAAACTTTTATGGAGAACATTATGAAGGGTTTCCATATCGACATTGCCAATACCAATGCAGAGTTGATAACTTACATAAATGAGAAGATGGGACAACTTGTAGAGAGAATAGATAAGAGGCATGAAGAGATATTAGCAGAATAATGTGCCAGGGTGAGCTTTTGAGATCAATTGTTGCCAGACTTGATGGTATGGCATATGGCTCTCCTATTCCTAGTTCTTATGTTATTCCTGAGCCAGTACCAGCCTTTGAAACGAACCTTCTAAACCTAGCCCTTCTAAGCCTATTCTTTCTCCTATTCCTACTGAGCATATACCCTTTGAGCTTGGACTCGGTAATCTTCTATTCTCTATGCTTGACCCTAACATATCCGAGCCAATCCACATCACCACTAATGATCCAGCTCAGCCAGTTCAACCTGAGTCTATACCTAATCCCATTGCCTCATCTACAAGTACTAAGGAAGTGCTTGTATCTTCACCTGCTGCTATAGAGGAGGTAGAGATTACTTTTCTGGTTCTATTTCAACCTCAGAACCCTCCAAAAAATCCTAAAGTACCCCTAGTGAACCTTCCTGAACCTGAACTATCATCTTCAGATTCTTCTAGTTTAAATGGATCATATGAATCTTTGGTATTTGCTGTCACTCTTATCTCAGTAGCCAAACCATCTACTTCTCCTCATGAATGATTCCACCCTTGTGATGAATACAAAAAGGGGGAGAAGAGCCTAAGTGATTTTGTGATCAATGGATGAGTAAATGTATTTAAAGGGGATATGGGGGTGTACAGGGCTTTAGGGAGCTTTTAACTTTGAATTCTAAGTTTGATTATGTAATGAATTCTTCTTTATGCAACTTTCTTCTTTATGCCATTAAAATTAAATTTCATTCAAGTTATATTGCATTGTGGCACTAATGATTTTTTGATTGTGTATGCAAGGTGAACAAGTAAATAAGAACAAAAACTCAACTTTTCAAGATCATTTGAAAAGATATTTACTAAGGTATTTCAAAAGAGTTTTCAAGTTTAAATTGAACAAAAGATTTTATATGAAACGTATTTAAGAAGCATGTTTGAAAAATCAATTTCAAAAACTTTGTTCAAAATCACCAAGTTTTATCATCAACAAATAGGGGGAGAATTATAGATCCCATATGTTTTGATGATAACAATGATTGGATATAAAAGGATTTGATAACAAAAGAATTTGAACAGAGTAACCGAATGGCAGACAAGAGCTTTACTTGAACTAAGAACTGGAGTAATGAACAAGATTTGAGAGACAGAGCACAGGAAAAACATCATTGGCAGATTTTTTAAAGGTTTACTCAAGTGAGCACTCGAGTAATGAACTCTATTTCTTAAGTGAGCACTCGAGTAATGTTTGTAGAAAATGTTCCAGAGAGGCACTGCCAAAATTTTGAAGAATTTACTCGAGGGGCCACTCGAGTAATCTGCAAAGTTATATGAACCATTACTCGAGTAACCACTCAAGTAAAAACATAAGAAAAGGCATTACTCGAGTAGCCACTCTAGTAACCAAAGCAAATATCTTCCAATAGCTCTCGGCCAAGAATTGACACACTTTACTTGAGTAGCCACTTAAGTAACCATTTGAGAAAACTATTTACTTGAGGGACCACTCGAGTAATCTGAAGAGTTATTTGAAGTATTACTCGAGGGATCACTCGAGTAATCAAATAAGCAAAGCATAGATACTCTCGGCCAAGAATTTGAGGGATCACTCAAGTTATTTACAAACTTATTATAAATTTACTTGAGGGATCATTCATGTAACCTGTGAAGAAAATAGATACTTACTCGAGGGATCACTCGAGTAACCTTGTTTGCCAGGTATTATTGAAAAGATTACTTGAAGTCTTAATCGAGTAATATGTAAGAAAACATTGACTTACTCTCTATCTGATTTTTAATGAGATTACTCGAGGGACTACTCGATTAATGAGCATGATCACTCGAGTAGCCACTCGAGTAATAAAGTCCAGAAAACATGATTTTAATCCAATGTTTATTGGTTTGTTTTCTATATGATTAACCCTTCATTGTATTAGTGTTCTAAGTACATTTACAGAGAAACAATGAAGAGATCACGCTATAAGTGAAAAGTCAAATAAAACATCCGAACGCTCTCCTACCGCTACCTACCGTAAATGGATAGTTTTCACAATTGAATAACGGTCAATAGTAGCTACGTGACTCTAACAGACATGTTTGAATTGCTTCCAACGAACACCATGAATCATCTATATATATGTGGGGCATTCAAAGGATAAAAGAACAACTGTGAACAAGCAATCACATATCGATCAATATACTCTTTGTGCTCTATTTTCTTATACTTACTCTTTGTACTTCAGTGTTTATACATTTTCTCTGTAAGAGAGATTTTCATAACAAAACTCAATATTCATTATTGAGACAACTTAAGGTTGTGGAACCTTGAGTTGGGGATTTGATTATAACGTGTAAGGGGGAGCTAGTGTCCAGGTGAAGGAACTTGCTATACTGAGGTGCCAAGAACCCACTGAATGTTTGAAGACATAGCGAAACTCTTAGAGACGCTTTGAAGACTAGACGTAGGTCAAAGTGGTTGTGGCCGAACCAGTATAACTCTCGGTGTACCTTTGGTGATATTTTTCCTTGATCTTAACTGCTTTAAATAAATTGTCAATTTTCTTATACATAATGAAATATTTAGTATCACCCAATTCACCCCCTATTGGGTGAAACACTTGCACTAGCACTCTTTTTGTTTCAGTACTTTTGAATTACAATAATCATACATGATGAAACTTTTGTTTTCTGAATTTTTCAACTTTGATTGTGAGAATAGATATGCAACCTAATGAATTCTTTTATCCTCCCAGTTATTCCATGACTTAGCCCCCTTTACTGCAGGAAATTTTTGTAGGTTATGTACAAGTAATAATCTAATGTTATTAATATTGCCCTTGTAGAACGCTACTGTACTGCAATTACAATCTCACTAATTGAACAAGCCCTTGGACGTGCTAATTTATTTTGATTTTATGAATTATGACTTCCCTAGACGTGCACATATATGACTTCCCTATTTCTCATTTAATCTTCTCTTTGTTTAGGAGAAAAGGGACTAAGTCTCGAAACTATGTGGCTTCTGTGGTTCAAAGGTCATTTCTTTTATCTTAGCAAAGTTTGTTCCTACGTGAAGGTATGTACTGATATAGTTTTAAGCTCATAATTACTAAGTTGTTTGTCTTAGGCTTTTTGAATATCCAAAACCTTTTTCTTTGCAATGTGGCATCAAGGCTATGTATTGATGGTGGCTTTTCCTTATGCAGGGATATGTATTTTTCTGTGAAACTTGTATGCTTTTTGTTGATAAATTGACCTTCGGATGTCACACTTTTCTTCTTTTGGTAGCTATTAATTTGATACAATACATTTAGTCAATTTGTATCGATGCAATTATTTTTTCCACTAATTCTCACTGTTTACTAATTAAATGAAATTAGATTCATTCTTTTTTGCACATAGAACGTTAGTTGAGGAATGAGCCATGATGTTCATTGCTTGTGAATAATACATCTTGTTATATATTTTACATTTGATATTGATATATTGGTATTAAGTAAATTTTGGATCCTTTGTCTTGAAATCATTTTGGTCCCTAAATAGTATGATTGCATCAGGACTAGCAATTGAGGATTTTAACTAGAACATTTTCCCCCAATTAAAAGTGTTGTCGTCTAAGAAGTATTTCAAAATAAGTGGTTAAATAGTGTGTCTATTTGGAAATAGTGTGTATAAAATACTTTTACTTTTATATAAATTCTTTATTGAATGATCCTCTTAACTCTATATCATATTGATTAAGTACCGCATGGTTCCTCATAATCACAGTGTTAATTGCAACTATAAGTATTATATGCTCCAATGCTTAATTTATTTTAATATTCCAAACATACTAGTAATTTTTTCTCCTTCCTAGATGTAATGTCCACACTCAAACCTTTACCCCTCATCTTTTAATCTTTTGGTAGGGAAAGGTAAAGAAAGAAATTATACTACAGGATCTTTTTGTACACTTGTATCCATTTTTTTCCTTTTCTGATGTTGAAACTGCCTTTGCTTAACTATTATTTTGATGTCTATTAATGAGCAGAGTTAAGCAATCTCTGAAAGCTAGGTTTTACCATATTGTCTTTGAAGATAGCTATGTCACTAGAATTGGAGACCATTATTCGTCAAGGCATATATGTGATTATTTTTATATTAAAGGTGTGCAAACTTCCACTTTTCCCTGGATTTAGTATATTACTATATTGTGCAATTTGTACTACATGTGTTTGCTGTTTTAGCTTGATATGTAACTCTCATATTAAAGATCTGCTTTAGTTCAACTCCTTGAGACATCTGTAGAAAAAACAAAATACAACACTTTTTCTTTGTTTTGCATTCTCCTTAGTTTATCTGTCATCAAAAGATTCTCTTTCAAAATCTGTTTAATGCTTTTTGCAAAAGATTGTTGGTAAATAGGGAAGTATTCTGTAACTATCTGTAGTAGTGTTCTTGATAGTTTCTGGATCATCCAAGGAATGGTTTTTGTGTCAAATATCTCAACTAGATGTGCATCTGTTCTATAAACTGCTTGTGAAGCTTCATTTGGAAATTTCTATAATGTTAATACCTTAATACCTTATCAAGTATCGATGGTTAGTTTGCATGAAAGCATAGCACTATAAATATAATTCATGTTTCAATTATTTAGAGAAAAACCATATGACAACATCCCGAATTTTAGTGCCGCAAATGCCTTGAGTCTTACAAAAATTGGGAGCACTATCAATATGTTGTGTTTATAAATTATTTTTATACACTAGTAAGTATTTTAATTTAAATCAATTGTAAGGCTTATGTCCATGTCATTATGACCTTGTAAATTTTGTTTTACAAGTTTAGTTGCACAATATCTTACATTGCATTATGATAGTTGGTAGGAATTATTGGCCATTCATCGAGAATTTATCTAATGATAAAAATTATGAAGCATTTTGTTTTTGTATTGGAGCTTATTTTTAAAAATAATCTTCAATACAACAAAAGGCCTTATTTATTTTTTTTTTAAACAACCGGTCTAAAAAGAACTTTTTAGACCGATTATAATTAGAACCAGTCTAAAAAGTTCACTTTTTAGACCTTACCTTTGTGAATCGGTATAGAAAAACACTTTTTAGACCGTTTTGCAACTGATCAAAAAAGTATCAAACTTTTTAGACCGGTTGTATCTAGACCTGTTTCAGAATCGGTCTAAAAAGTGATTTTTACCCGATCTAAAAGGTGATTTTTGCACTAGTGTTTCAACAGATTGTGCTTGGATGTTTAAATTTTGTCCCTAGATCACTTCAACTTGCAAGTTAACCTATGTCATGACATATTTATGGCCAAGTTATTAGATGTATGTCTATATATTATATATAGCCAACCTGTAAATTCTCTCAAGTTGGCATAGATGAAAAAACAACTCTTCAGGTATTGATTGATTTGTTAAGTGTATACCCAAAGTTGAGTTTTCTAATTGATTTCCCCCTTTCATATATTTCAATTTGATGTTCTATTTGAGAGACTGGACGATAACTCAGGTATAGAAGATCTTTCTTGCATGGAATTAGGCACAGGCAAGCACATGCTTATTTAAAAATCATAAGAGATTAGGAATTTGTTAGTTGGAACAAAAAATTGTTGTACACAGGGAAACATATAGAAATCTTGATACCTCATCCTATTAAGATGTAACCGTTTTAAAGTTTATTTTATTGTAACTGAATTTGTAATTGATAGTTGAGATTTATTTTTAATTCTTTTGTTCAAATAATATTCTTGAAATGAAATTTGATACGCCTATAATGCATCAAGCAGTAGGAGTAAAATCTTAATTTGGGGACTAACAATACTTGCACTTAATCTCAACCTTATACGATAAAGTTCAATCAAAAAAATCTTTCCATACTCCCATAGAATTCGGACTCTCAGAGGTTAGAATCACGACGATATTTTTTTCTCTTAACCATCACCAAAATTTTAGGCTATTCTTAGCTTTTTTTTTTTAAAAAAAAAGTCTAATGGTTAGTAGCACTGATTTTTTATTTATCACTTATTTATTGAATTTAATTAGGAACTAACTAAATGAAAATACGATCAGATTTCTTCTCTTAACTATAATATTTAATGCTTTTATTTAAATGGTAATTAGCACTAATATTTCGCTTATTGATTAAATTTAATCGAGTGATTTCTAAGATATTGATAAATTTTTTAAATATATATATATATATATATAAATATATATATAAGAGATATATTTTTTAATTTATAAAATTTAATTAGAAACTAAATAAATGAAAATACTGTGAGATTTCTTCTCTTAACTATCGAAATTCTAGGCTACATACTAGGATATAGCTATAAATATGAAATAAAATGACAGCGGTCATATAATCTTGAAGCTTTTTTTTTTGGGAGAATTGCTGAAAAATACTTTTGAAGCAAATTAATTGCTGATTGCTACCAAGCGTGCAAGGGATCTTCCGTGTGTGCAAGCGATCTTCCGTTTTGTGCAAATCATCTTCCGTGTGTGCAAAAGTCTTCCGTATAAATGTGCAAGCAATCTTCCATTATGTGCAAAACATCTTCCGTTATGTGCAATGGTAGAGTGGCAAACAAATCAAATCAAATCTACCATTGCCACCATCTAACAACACATTATTAGCTCTCAACCAATCAAAACCCAAAATGACTTCCAATTGGCAGAGTGGCAAACAAATCAAATCTACTACAGATTCATGACCCTCAACAGTTACAACACAGTTTACACAAGCTTCTGTAGTCACCGCCCTAACACCCATTGGTGTTGACACAATCAAATCGAATGGCAACTTATGCACATTCATTCTCAGACGCTTCACACAAGCATAAGCAATAAAGGAGTGACTTGCACCCGAATCAAATAACGCTTGTAACACAATGCCATGGATGAGAACTTTACCTTGTATCAGCTCTGGGGATTTCCGGGCCTCTTCGTGAGTCATAGCAAATACTCGGTCCTGAGTCCTCTGTCTCTGCTCTGGTCGTGACTCTCCACACTCAACAGATGTATGCTCCACTTGCTTACAATTGAAGCAAATCACCCGACCATCACAAGTCTTGCCATGATGTGGCTTATGGGATTTAGAAGTTTAAGTGAAATAGAGACCAATAAAATCAAATCAACAATTTATAATCCCTCAACTCGGGATGTGGTATTTCAAAATTGATTCAGAACGTATTAATTCCGGGTCTCACATTCACGTGCGGATATAACTACTTGAGAAATCAAATTACATAAGAAATATCAGAGTGCGGAAACTAAAATCCTGGCAAACCCCGGGTTCATCTACATATATAACATGGGTTGCGAGTTCCCAAAATGGGGATTACATATCCAAAACATTCATTTACATCTCATATACACTTAGTAATCCCAAAACCAAAACAAGGATAACCAACATCCAAATATAAAATGTCCCTAAGCCCTAACCACTACTGGTTGGTCGCTTTCCTTTCGAGCCACTTGGCCTGTCTGAAAAGGTTAGTCATATGGAAAGAGTGAGATTATAAAGAATCCCAGTAGCAACAAGTCACTCATACAATATATAAACATAAAGCATGTATGTTCATCATGTTCAGCAGCTTCACAATGATCTCTGGCTTGCGCCACATACTACAGCACTCACGGCTGTAATCACAATGCACTACGCCCACTTTTGTGGTGAACACTATGCCAGCTTTCGCTGTATTCACTATGCACAACGCCCGCTTTCGCAGTGAACACTATGTAGCAGCAACACAAAGCACAAAGCACCACAAAGCATCTCAAAGCACAATGTATCACAAAACTCCACAAGGCATCTCAATGCACAGGATATCACAAAGCAGTAGCAGCAACATCCATATAATGAATGACAAGCAAACATACAATACATTTACATAAAGTATAAGAGAGGAGTCGCTACCTGTATCTTTCCTGACAATCTTTGGCACAGTTGGCTCATGTGTTCGGCAGATATCAATTCCTATACCAAATTAGGGACAATTGATCAATCTCTCTTCCAATTACTTATTTCCATAATACACTAAGTTGGTTATTATTTAGGTCTCTTAGGAGGCCACAAATGCCTCTAATACAAGCCCTAAAAGGTTGGGAAACAATAGGTTGAAGGTCACTTTTCGAAAACACTAAGTGATGGAACACAGAGGAGGGCCGCGGCCCGCCCTTCCTTGGGCTGCGGCCCAAAAATGGTCAGAAGGTTGTGGGCTGCGGCCCGCCACTCTTGGGACGCGGCCCGAATCAGGTCAGAAAGGTTTGGGCCGTGGCCCGCCACTCTTGGGCCGCGGCCCAGAAATTTCCTGACTCTAGGCTGACTTCGAAAAACCATAACTAATTGTAGAAAAAATAAAACGGAGTGATTCCAAAGCCAAATGAAAGGTATATAAATCCTCTTTCAAGGAAAAATATAGCCCATCACTGGAAATCACTACACAAATACAGAATCACCAAAAACTACACACTACTCCAAAACAGAGTTCTGTTTTCATCCCAAACTTTGGACAATCATATCTCAGAGAATTCTAAACTAAATGACACAAAATATATGCTCATTTTGAATCTAGGGATGTGAACTTTAAGACTGAAAAGTGTCACAATTTTCCAATACCATTTGGTCACTCAAAATGCTCGAGTAAGCTGACAGCGAAAAACAGAGCTCAAACAAGACAACTTTCCAAATTTTCCCAAGTGATCCAAATGAACCCAAAATCACTAACCAAGCTTATTCCCACACAAAATCACTCAAGGAATCCAATGGAAATGTCAAAATCACCAAAATCCTATTCCATTATCATGCTTTGGTTTTGGGTAACATTAAACACCAAACTTCCAAAATCTCCAAACTTAGCAATTTCAAACCCAATCAAATCTATCTATCCAAAATGCATTACAACATACAATTTCCATACCAAACATATACCAAACTCTCAATGGCCCTCATTTTCAAAAATGGCCCAAGAATTTCCAGAAAATCCAAGTTAATCTATTTGGCATAAAACTAGATAGATAGATAGGTCTCACTCACCTTATCAACTTTCTCAAAGGGAGTTCTTGATTCACCACCTCTCAAATTTCGTGTGGCCACAAACCACAACCAATGGACAAACTACAACCATAGAAATGTTGCTCTTAACTCAAGGATCAACTTTAATGAAGGGAGTTTGAGCAATAGAGGTCATTTACCTACCCAAAGATCAAGCTTTCTTCTTTCCCTTGCCTTCAACAATGGTGGACGAGAGAGAGAGAGCAAGAAGGAGAGAGAGAAGAGAGAAATGAGAGTGATGATGAGGAAGCACAGAATTTTCTGCCCCCTTTAGCCCCTTCATGAGCATAAGAGAGAGGGAGAGGGAGAGAAAACAATAAAATATGGTTATTTGACTTTCCCAACAACTCCCATCATCATATAAGCTTGCCAAGTGTCTCAAATCTATTGGCTCTCATAAAGTAAGTAACCAAATTAGTTACTCTAATCCCTCTATTAGCCATTTTAATCACACATCTCTTTTTCTCTTAGTTAGTAATTAATTTCTCCCTTAATTACCAACTCATGGCCAATAATTCCATTCTTCCAATTTTTTTCAATAATTATGACATATTAATTAAAACAGCCATAAAACACATAATAATTCCCATTTAAGATCATAAATATCCACTCCAATCCTCATTAGCCCTTAATTAAAAATTGGGATATTACAGGGAGGGGTGAAGAGTTTATCATTTCATCACTTTTTCACTCTCTCAAGCTCTCATAGTCAACCAAGCAAGGTAAAGAAGAAAGAGAAAGAAGCTTAAGGTAAATCAAATCCTTTTCCTTGAGATTTTATCTTGAAAATGTCTTCTATTGTAAAAATCCTCTTCTTTAATCTTGTTCCTCTTATTGAAAGCTTCTATTTTATGGTTTTATAGTTTCAAGAGGTGGTGTTTGGTGAACTAAAAAAACTAAAGATTGGTGAAACAAAGAACAAGTTAGAGAAAGATGAAGAGGTGAGTAAGAGCAACTTTTTTACATGTATATTGTAGTCATTGGTTGGGTATCTTGATTTTTGAAATTTTTCCCTTTTTCATTGGATTAGGATTTAGAGAGTTTGGGATGTTTTGATTGTGGTAATGGTGTTTTGTATTGAGGTTTGGATAAATGGAATTTAATTGAACCTTGAATATGAAGTTTGGTGTTTTTGGGTTTTGTATTAATTGTAGCCCTAAAACATAAAATGAGAAATGAATGGGAATTTGACTTTTTTGATGTTTTCATTGGATTCTATATGAAAAATTGTCTAGCAAGTAGCCCCAATTGTGAATTCTGACCATTGAAAACATATGTTGAAAAATTAGAAGTTTTGTCGAAGAAAACTCTGTCCAAGGTAACTGGTTTGCATGGATATTTTGAATGGGTAAATGGTGGCTAAAAAATCCAAAACTTTCTAGTCTAATAGTACACATGCCAAGCTTTAAATTGACATATTATGGTAGTCATTTTAAAGTGTATTCTGTAAGTTCTGTATTCCCAAAATTTGAGGTTAAAACTAGACTTAATTATGGAATAGTATGGAGATGCGTTGAATTCTGTACTTTTATGGTTGCATATGGCAGTGGTTCATATTTTTCCTATATATGGACTTAAAAAGCTTCAAGTAAGACTTAGAATCACCCCATTCAATTTTTGTAGATTTAGTTATGGCTTTTTGAAGTTCAGCCAAGAAACAAGAATTTTCTTGGCCGCAGCCCAAATGTTTGACCTGTTTCTAGCTGCGGCCAAAAGTTCTTGACCACAGCCAAAATGTTTCTAACCATTTCTTAGTCAATGCCAGGGGATTTTAGGCCGTAGCCAACCCCCAATTTTAGCATTTTAGACTTTTGAAAGGTGGTTTCTGGTCTAGTTCTCCCTAACCCTTTAGCCTTTTGTTTGAGCTTTTTATAGCTACCTAAAGGTCTCAATGATAACCAACCCTAAGTGTTTTGGAGTTGAGAATTGAATTGGGAATAACTCATCATCCTCGCTTATGATTTGTAGGATTTAATATCTGCCCTGAGCATAAGAAACCGGTGCCTGAGCAAGAATAGAAAGGACAAGGTAGTGACTCATTCTCTTATATCATGTATAATGCTATTATATTTGTGCTTATCATTAAATCATGATGAACCAGAAGGCCATGTGGTGGGATGAATGTGTATATAGTTAAAGCTGTTGTGATCATGAATATAGTGAAAGCTGTCGTGAAGGCCACTTGGTGGGACGAAAGCATATATAAATATGAAAGCTGTCATTATTGTGAATATAGCCTAGGAGGTATCATTTATGTATCGAAAGTCACTAATGTGATTACTGCTGTGATGTTGTTGTGTTGCTGCTTTGTGATAATTGCTTACACGTTTTGTTTATCATGTATCATATGAGTAGAAAACGTTACTACTGAGATTCCTATGAATCTTATTCTTTCCAATGACTAACCTACAGCCAAGGCAAGGCTAGGAGATTAGAGCTTTGTTAGTTAGTTATCAAACTTTTGGATAAATGTATATATTGTAGTTATAAGTCCTACGTAGTGATGGTAGATGTATCTACCATAGACTTGTGAATGTTCATGTAATCCCCAGTATAGGAAACTAAGGATGGGCAATCATGCCCTTTAAACCCCTATAATGAATGTATAAAACTTGAGAATCCACCGGGAAAAATTTTGTTATACACTTTGATATTATAAATAGAACCGGATCAAGCAAGCCAAACATGTTTGGTAAAGCAGGAACGAGACCACGCTAATCATGTCTTGAAAAGTTTTTGAAAATCCACTTTAGCACAGGTCTGAATCTTGTCTTGAAGTTGGGACTTTTATAATTTTTGAACTTACCATTGGTCTCCTGTTTATCGTATGACCATTTTCGAACCATATTAACGACTTCTAAGGTAGGGGGTTACAACTAGCATGAGTGGAATAGAAGTCAACATAGTTGTCTCCTGAACATAAAACTAGTGAACTTATTATCTAATTATTCTATCTCTTATTTGACCAACCGAATATGATTTGCACACCATAATCATCTAAGTGACCAAATTATGACCAAGTCCATTTGACTCAGCTTATGAAGACAAGCTCAATAGAGATATTTATAGAGTTAGACACTCCCAAATTTCTTGCATTCATGATGAATGAGATGCTATTAAGCATAGAAAGAATGGGATTGCTTAATTTATAATGGCATGCCAATATGAGCAATATGTCTATGCTGTGTTGATAGCTTTGGAACATGGAATTGATAGTTTCTTTCCATGAAGTTAAAACTTTAAGTTTTAACATAGTGTACTTAGTTCTAACATGTTATTTAGGAAACACTTGAGGCAAATGTCAAGCTAAGAAGTTGAGACAAATATGCTAAGTTCTTTCTAACAAACAACAAGTGTATGTTGTAACAAGATGTCTCCCTGTGAGTAGGAGCATGCAGAGGCAAATATTACTCATGATAGGGCATATTGTGACCTTTGGTAATGTGGTTCACCACATTAAACTTGAGTTTGAAAGACTAAAGGAATAGAGATCCATCAACTAAACAAACTTAGCTAAAGAGTATAAGCACTCATCCTCAAAGCTTAATTACAAAATGGCAAGAAGCCTATAAAACCAAACTTGAACCAGAGGATGTAAAACATGGTTTCTACAAAGATGAAAGGCTACATTGATATTCCTATAAGGGTTATAGAAGAAACATACAATGTGAGTAATGGATGTTTCACTGAAGCATATGTCTTTGTGTTGGAGAGTAAGAGTGTGAATCAAAGGATTTGAACATGCACAATAACTCTGCATGGATAAAATGCCCTGATTCACTCCATGCAATATGTAACCAGGAAAATTACATCTTCATTATCTCTTTAGTTAAAGGTTCATTGGACCACGACTTTCAAATCCTATGTTGTACTTGATGTTTTCTTTTGTCTTAGAAATAACAATTCCAATTCATACCACATGCACACAATGATCAAATGGAATGATCCAAACTAGCAAAAGAGGATTTTGCCAAGTAACGTGCGCTAAAAGGTGAATATCCTTATGAGAAGTTGAGAACTTAGTCTAAGTAGCAAGAAAAACAAGGAAACATTTTTAGAAAATATCCTATGTAATTAGTAGACTATGACATTTATGAATCAATAAATGTGGGTATAGAACATGGTATTGGAAATTGTGCCCTATGGGCCGATTATTATAATTTGAATATTGTTATTCAATGAACTTCTCTATTTTGTTATCATATTATTTTCATGTTCATTGTGATAACTATCCTTGGATAAATCATAATAATTTTCCTAAATGTCCATGGTTAGTCATTTATGTGGGAGCAAAGATGAAATAAGACCAGTATGACTTTAAAGAGGTATGGAGATACGAATTAAAGTCCTAGGCACTTGTAAGAGTACAAGGTGCTAGACCTACCCACTATAAGAAAGCTACATGGATCAAGTCATAAGCTTGTCTCATGTATAACCATGTCAATATGCCCCTTAACCTGATCTTCATGGATTCCTATATGAGAGTTATTCAGCTTTGACCTAGTCAAAAGTTACTTTTGATAGGGTGATGATAAAGGCTAGTTCAGGCTTGGTGATTTTCATGCAGAGGAATGTTAATGGTCAAGACAGAATTTGTCCCTCACATTAGTAAAGAGATATTACTGGGCCCTTCGATGAGTAAGTCTAAGAAATATATAGCCATACTACGATAGAAAGAAGTTTCTATTTCTATAATCATACTACTTAAGGTTCGTGAAAGTAATGGTCAAGAATAAGAGAATGACATTCTCCATGCCTCATCATTGACTAAATATCGTGTGACAAAAAGGGACGTGATATAGTTGTATGACAAATTGCATTGGTTTAATGATCCTCATATGAATTGGGTAGTCGTAATATCTTGCTAGAGGTTGCTTATGACTTATGAGTTAGTATAGTCATTGGCCCACTGCCAACTTGATATGGGCCTATAACGTCGCACACAAAAATAGCCCAACACGAGCTATAATGTCCAGATTCATTGAATCTAAGATATGTCTAGATTTAATGAATGTAATGGTTAATCTAAGGAGGACGGCTATATATATATATTCAAAAAGAAAATTAATAATATTATATATACATATATGTATTTTTAAAATATATACATACATATATGTATGATAATACTATTATATTGTGTTAGTTTTAAATTTAGTTTTATCTGATAAATTAAATTTAATAACTAACATAATAAAGATATAATATCTCAGATATTAAATCTATTTCCATTTTCTATTTATTCAGATTAAATAAAAATATTAAATTTAAACTATTGGATAGATTTAATAAAGCCATATTCATTTAATTTGCTTATCAAAAGACAATTAGTGTTAATTGATATGATGCGGATTTTGAAATTAAGATTAATTCTAAAAATCCAACATCCATCAAGAAATAGATAGCAAGCCCTAACTAGTTATTTAAAAAGAGTGAGCTAGGGGCTTATATGGGTGATGAAAAAAACAAGATAGAAAGTTGTGAAAAAAGAAAACTCTAGAGAGAGATGTGGTGCTAGCTCGTTGTTCATGTTGGATTCCTATTCATGTGGATACCAATAGAGGGAGCTAATCCGAGTTGTTAGCTCCTTAAGATTGAAAAGAAAGATTGAACACATAAGAAAGGTACGCTTCTCTACTACTCGATTTAAACGTCATTGACAGATCCACAGTAAGGATTAGAAAACTTTTGAATTTTAATTTTCTACAATGCCTACCAATCCCAACAGTGGCATCAGAGCCAAGTCAATTGTGCGTTTAAGTTGAGTTTGAGGTTTAGTCCTAATTATAAAATGTATATGTGAATATATGTTGTATGTGATATATTGCTTTGGATTCGATTGATGGTGATTAATCGAGAAAGATAGGAGACCAAGGAAAACTTGGCCTGGATTTGGTACTCCTGTGTTATGGGGTTGTTAGATTCAAAATCTCATGGGTAGCATGTTGAGTAGAAACTTGTGGGAATCTCTTATATGAGATGTTAAAGATGAATAAACTAAGAAGATTCATAACTTTTCTTAGAGACATAATGCCTCTACTGCTATTGTCAAAAAGCTTGAAAATCAAGCAAAATATAAGGAAGCTAGTATTATAGAAGCCAACCATACTAAATTAGCATACATTTTCCTTTTTAGTACTAATAGGATTATTCTCATTAAAAGCTAGGAACACTCTTAATTTCAATAAGGAATTAGCAGGATCGTCGTGGCTAACTATTCGTAGCAAGAGATAATCAAAACATTTATTGCTTTTCATATTGTATTTATTGTTATTTGTTGTGGTTTTAATTTCTAAAATTGTTTGTGTATGGTGAATAATATGGCTCTAGTTTTACAAGGGCTGTAAATTTTTTTACAAAAAAAATTACGGCCTGCTTGTTGTGCCTTCCTCTATGTAGTCTGGATGTACATTCTCTTCTCATCTCACTCCCCTAGTATATTTAAAAGAGGCTTTTCAATGTATTTTTCTTTTCTTCCTAGAGAGATCTTCTCATTGGCTTAAGAAGATTTAGGTTAGGTGAGTCATATTGTGTCACGTTTAAATTATGTTTCTTTTTATTAGATTATTACATGCATATTTTACATATATATGTATATTTGTATGAGATACAACCGCGATATATGGATTCTTATAAAGAAAATAATTAATTAAGCCCTCCAAATTAAATATTAAATCATAATGCCATCAATTAATGATACTTGTCAAAACCTAGATTGCTCAGTTGTAGGTTCCACTAATGTGGATGCATTTGAGTTATCATGGTGAGATAACAGTGAGTAATGATGCTACTCACAAAGATTCATTATTGTGTTGACTTAATTGAGATTAACAAAACGATTTTAGATCTCAAGTTAAGTGTGATGTAATTGGTAAAGAGGTTACCTACCTAAATAACTTGATTTAAGAATCCTACCTAAGTAAACTTAAATTTAAGTGAAATATGGATCTTAGCCTACTAATTATTGCATTGAGGGTTGTTAATTTAGTGGGAAATTACTAATCAACTTTGAATATTTTATTGTAGAATCATGTCGACTAATAATACTTCTACATTATCATTGCGATCAGTCCTTAGGAAGGACAAACTCAATGGGATAAACTTTCTTGACTAGTTTAGGAACTTGAGAATTGTTCTCAAACAAGAAAGAAAAGCATATGTCTTAGATTAACCCATTCCTAAGGATCCTATAGACAATACTCCAAGAGCTCAAAAATATGCTTACACAAAGTATAAGGAAGACTCTATGGATGTAAGTTACTTGATGCTTGCCACCATGGTTCCAGAGCTCCAAATAGATATAGAACTTATGGAGGCTCATGAGATGATTGTGCATCTCAAGGAAATGTTCCGTAACAGGCAAGGCAATAAAGGTATGAGACCACAAAGGCCTTACATTCTTATAAGATAATTGATGGTACATTAGCTAGTGCTCACATGTTAAAGATGAAAAGCTACATTGGTCACCTTAAGAGCCTTGGATTTCCCATGAGCCAGGAGTTAGCTACAGATTTAATCTTGAACTTACTCCCAGAAAGTTATGACCAGTTTGGCATAAACTACAATATGAACAATATAGAGAAATCAATTTCTGAATTGCATGGGATGCTTAAAACTGCTAAGCAAAACATTAAGAAAAAGCCCAATACTGTTTTGATGGTTCAGAAAGGAAAGGGTATGAAAAGGAAAGGCAAGGGCAAGGGGAAGGGTAATGGCTTAAATGGTAAGACCAAAAAGTCAAACAAGCACAAAACTAAGCTTGCAGCTAAGAAGGAAAAGCCTCCAAAGGAAAGAGTATGCTTCTTCTGCAATGAACCCAGTCATTGGAAGAGGAATTGCAAGCTCTACCTTAAAGATCTGAAAATGAAGAAGAAGGATAGATGGGCTATCTCTTCAGATATTTATGTTATAGACATTCATCTTTCTACTTCTGCTACATGGGTATTAGATGCTGCATGTGTACAAATGTGCAAGGTCTTAAGGATTTTAAAAAGCTGAAGAAGGGCGAAGTGGACCTACGAGTTGAAAATAGAGCAAGAGTTGATGCTTTAGCAATAGTCACTTGTCAATTAGTTTTACCCAGTGAGCTTTTATTAGTTTTGAACAATTGCTATTATGTTCATGCTTTGAGTAGTAACATTTTTTCTCTTTCTTATTTGGATAATGAAGGTTATACTTTGATTACTGGGAATGGTAAATGTTCTATTTATCATAATGATGTTTTCTATGCTAATAGTGATTTGCATGTTAGTCATTATATATTAAATTTGCACATCCAAATAGTAAAAATATCTATAATGTAACTACCAAAAGGATCAAATCAAACGATTTGAATCCAACCTACCTATGGTATTGTTGTTTAAGCCATATAAATGAGAAGCACATTTCTAAACTGTATCAATATGGATTTATTAACTCATTTGATGTTGAATCATATGATACATGTGAATCTTTCTTATTGGGAAAGATGACAAAGGCACCTTTTACTAGGCATAGTGAGAAGGCCACTGATTTATTAGGCCTCATACATGTATATGGATGTGGACTACTGAATACAGTTGGTAGATGAGGTTATATTTACTTCATTACATTTATATATGACTTTAATAGATATAGATACATCTATCTAATGAAACATAAACCTAAATCTTTTGAAATGTTCAAAATATTCCAAAATAAAGTACAAAATCAACTTCATAAAGAGATTAAAGCACTTCGATCTGATCGAGGTGGTGAATATTTAAGCCAAGTGTTCTGTAATAACCTAAATTTTGGAATAAGAGGCTAGATAATAAGTCTGAAGTAAGTGAATTGCTAAGCCCTGCTTCAGCAGGTATACCAAAATCTATTCCCTAATATTTCTTATATCTTTGAAGTATTAAAGGAAATAAAATAGTGAACTAAAGAGTACAGGAAATTTGTATACAAAAATGGAATTTATTGAAATTGCAAGTGCATGTTGTTTCATTTCTTCCATTGAGGCAGTGAGTTTGTCATAGGGTTTTGTATGAATAATTATGACAAAAAATTATGAAGTTTTATAGGGTGAAAGTAGGCATCCTAAGCTTCAATTTGATAGGTCATACAAATCATTTGAAGCTATATACAAAAATTTATGAATTTATGAATTTAGGCCAGGAAAACTACCTATTTTCTGGAACAGCTTCCAAAAATTAAAAATCAAGGAACGATGTGCTTCCAATTGCGAAGTTTCTATATCTTGAAACTAGACTCAATAAGGGTTTTATAGCCTTTGGAATCACTCCAATACAATGTCTACAAATTTAGTTATGATTTTTCAAATTTTGGTCAGAAAATCTGCCAAAATTTGTAAAAATCTGAAAATGGGAAAAATGTGACAAAAGTATACATGTGACTTGGGAAATATTATGAAGCTAATTTGGACCTAAAGGAAGGACCCTTGGGATGCCATTACATGTAACAAGAAGAGGGAAATGTTAGTTGCATGCTAAATGGACCTATGACAACATTATATGTACATAAATGTTAACATTTTAATTTTTGGAAATTAGAAATTGTGACATAAGCAAGATAAGGATGACATAAGCATGATATTATAAAAGCACTTTTTGCTTCATCTTCCTCCATTTTTCGTCGTGCAAGGCTGCCAAGAAGAGAGAGAGAGAGAGAGCTGGTGAGAAAATTGTAGAGAGAAAGAGGAGAAATTTCGCCAAGTAAGCTTGATTTCTTCAGTGATTTAGCTCCTACCTGCATAATTCTTCCTTTAAGCTTCTCTTCTAGATGGCTTAGGGTGTTTATGAAGCAAAAATTTGGTCTTTAAGGGAGCTAAGGTTTTGACCTTAAGAGGAAAAGGTAAGATGAAGAAGAGGTGACTTCTTAAACTTCAAATATTGATTGTTCTAGCTGCTGTGAGTAGTTTAATTGGTGGATTTCTGATTAATTTGCTATGAATGTAAATTTTGGAAAAGTTGTGTCCTAAATAATATGCTGCCCAAATTGAGTTTAAATGGTGATTTTAACATCATTAAATAGTCAATAATTTTTTTAGTAGTAGAAAGGAGCAAATCTGCAGAGTCAGATTTCGAAAACCCCATTTTCCTCCAGAGAATTGGGAATTTTGGCCAGAGGTAGAAATGGGGCTAGAAGTTGGATTTTCATGAAATTGATTATTCTATTGTGTTCAAGGGGGAAAATTAGGTGGGGTTACAGTTGATCACTTTTTTGGTAAAGCTCAAAAAAATGAAATTACGAAAACACCCCTTAAACCTTGAAAGTGGGGTTGCCAAGGGCAATTTCATCTTTTGATAGTGAATTTGATAATTCTGAGTCTAGAAATGGATTTTTTGGGCGAATGTTAGAATAGTCCTAATAAAAATTTTGAGAAAAGTACAATCAGATCGGTTATAACGAGGTCGGGTCGGGGTCCAAGGGGCATTCTAGTAAATTTTCACAATAAGTTCATAGAACCACCAGAAATACTATAGAAGTATCTAAATGGTATATTTGGAATTGTAGGACTGATTAGAGAGCCAAGCTATAACACGTTTTACTAGGCACGTAATTCCAGGTGGAGAAAGGTTTAAGGTAGGGAACTTACTACTCCTGCATGTATTTGATATTTGTGATGGTGTATTGATCCCATGTTATTGATTTGCTTGATTAAGTGAAACATATATGAATGATTGAAGCTCTGTTTCTATTTATGCTATGGCCATAAGTATGTTGTTTGAAACATTAAGCTCGCAGATATGTCAATGTATTAGCATGAGTTATTTTAATGCAAGCATGTCATGCATTAAGTACCTATCCTACATACATATTACTACTGTTTTCGTACTGAGATTCTCTCGAGTCTTACCTTCCCCTACCAATAATTTAGACAGGTTAATACGGAAGGTACGTAGAGATTAGAGAAGGGAACTATACGAGAGGATTGTGATGGTAGAACAAAGACGGTAGATGTCTCTGTTTCACAGGGACGAGTTTAGACACCCAAATAGCTCTATGTAGCTATATTGATGGTAATTATCATGTATAAACCCCTGTAGAAATTTTTTGTAATCATTCACATATTATCAGTATATTTATGCTATTCCTATGTTGACCACCGATCTACGCATTAATATTCCACTGAAAATCAAAATAAGATAAGGGTGTGACATTTTGGTATCAAAGCTCAAAGCGGTTTTGGAAGATCCCAAATGGTTCTAGAAGAGCAAGCAGTTTTGGCAACAGGATAGTATACTGATAAGGTCCTGATTACATGGTAAAAGGATATACGTACCAAATGGGGAACTAGAGAAGGAACTACCCCTTTTAGGTGAATCAACCCCCAAAGGTTAGGGAATATCTGAAAGGTAGCAAGTAGTGCAATGTAGAACTGAGGATGGTCCAAGGATATTGTGAAAACCCAATAAAGTGGGTACGGCCAAGGCTAGGGTACAGACATGGTTTTAGTCTGCCAAAGGTAGCTGGCATGATATTTAAGAGAATGGTAGTCTCTGGGTACCAGTGGTTAAGAGCAGATAAGCCGGTATCTGCATTTTGACATAGGTACACGAAAGTTAAATGTGCTCAACTCAGGGAAATGCCATATGGGTGACCCCCTGGGAAGTTGTTGCACATGTTATGGAAAAAAAGTAAGAACATGTTGTACAGTAGTTTAGAGGTTGTATGTTGTTATAGGCTTTCCCTGACTATTGCAAACATATTTGATATGTTGTCTTTAAGGTACCCGTGTACCTAAAAATTTGTGAAATGACATATATACCCTTGTGTTCATATGGAATTTATCTCTTTCCTCTTTTATATCGTGAAACATAATGAGGATGAGACCAAGAGTTACAGGTTCTAGGCAGGGTCAACAGTTAAATTTGACCCAATACAACAAATACTGGGCATGTTAATAGAACATGAAACAAGGATCATAGTAAGGAATTGAGAGAAGTGCAATAGAACACATACCAAAGGAAGATTTGAAATCCAATATTATCCAGGAAAGGCCAGTATAGTAACTCTATCCTTGATACACTATGTGAATGCTTATATGCTTTGTATATGTCATCTTCTGTTATATGTATAGTACATAGTGCCTACAGATAGTGCCTTCAGGTACAATGATGAATAATGCCTACGGGCAGTGCCTTCGGTTACACTGATGAATACTGCCTGCAGGCATTGCCTTCGGGTACATTGATGAATAGTTCCTATGAGCAGTGCCTTGGAGTATACTAATGAATAGTGCCTACAAGTACACTGATATGCCCAGTCGAGGACTGAGGTACGGAATGTGTAGGGTTGCAATAGTGGTTGGCTCTAAACACATTTTCAACTGAACTGAGTTATATGTTAGTATAATATTGCATTATATGGTGTAAGGCATATACATTATTGCTTTCTCTATGAAAGATTATGTGTTACTATGAAGGTCAAGTGGGATCCAACTAAGGTGGTAAGCAAATGTGGGATTTGGCTTTTAGAAGTTTGTTTTTTGGGCCATATAGTCTCATAGCAAGGAGTTTTAGGGAGCATCCTTGCAAGGTGAAAGCAGTACTAAACTAAAATAGCCCAGAGACTGTCTTTAAAATACGCAATTTTTTGGGTCTTACCAAATAGTACCAAAAAATTTATATCAAATTTCTCCAGAATAGTTTTAAAAACTTAACATTATCTATGGGACCATAACTAGGAAAAGGGATTTACTAAGCTGAGATGAAAATCAACATTAGCACTGATATTGATAATCCCAAATCCACTGTGGACCTTTGTTGTCCTTGTTGATGCTGGTAGGCAGGATTGGGAAGTGTTTTAATGCAACATGGCCATATATTGGCTTATGCATCTAGAGAATGGAAGCCTTAAAAAAATACGAGATAATTGCGGTGGTGGAACGAAGACGATAAGATGTCTTTATTTCACTGGGACGAGTTTAGATACCCAAGTAGCCCTATGTGGATACATTGATAGTAATTATCATGTACAAAACCCTATGAGGAATGTCTATAATTATGCATATATTATCAGTATATTTATGCTATTCCTGTGTTGTCACCGATCTATGCATTAATATTCTACCACAAGTCAAAATAAGATAAGGGTGTGACGTGTTTATTGACCATCTTAGGAGTTGTAGGATAATCTCACAACTGACTCCTCTAGGAGCACAACAATAGAATGGTCTTTCTGTATGGAGGAATTAAATACTATTAGATATAGTTTAATCTATGATGAGTCAAATAGATCTTCTACTATCCTTTTAGGGCCTTGCCCTAGAAACAGCTGCGTTCACACTAAATCGTGTTCCATCTAAGGCAATTGAAAAGATACTATATGAGATATGGACTGGAAAGAAAGCTAGCTTATCTTTTTTTCAAAATTTAGGGATGTGAGGTATATGTTAAGCAGCAAGTCTCAATAAATTAGCACCCAAATCCTCAAAATGCAAATTCGTGAGGCATCCTAAGGAAACGAAAGGATATTATGTCTACAATCCTATCGATAACAAAGTATTTGTTATTCGAAATGGTATGTTTCTAGAAAGAGAGTTTATCTCTAAAAGAACTAGTGGGAGCAAGATACATCTTAAAGAAGTTAGAGAGTCATAAGATAGCACAGAACCACAGATGGAAAATAGAGAAGACTCACAAATAGTTGCTGAGCCTCCTCAAGTAACACAAGGCCCACATAGATCTGATAGGACATAGCATCAGCCTTAAAGATATGGAATTCTGATTACTGAAAGCTGTGATATGTTGCTCATCGAGCAAAATGAGCCAACCACCTATCGAAAAGCCATAAAGGGACCAAACTCTGAGAAATGGCTAATTGCCATAAAGTCTGAAACATAATCCATATACAATAATTAAATATGAACCTTAGTCGATCCACCTATAGGTGTAAAAACCAACGAGTGCAAATGGGTTTTCAAGGGAAAAACGACATGGATGGCAATGGCCAAACCTTTACAACTGGTTGTAAAAGGATTCACTCAAACTCATGGTATAGTTTATAATCAAACTTTCCCCAATTGTAATGGCCAAATCAATCAAAAACCTTCTTACCATTATAGCATATTATGACTATGAAATATAGCAGATAGACATCAAAACAGCCTTCCTTACTGGAAAGCTGCTTGAGGATGTGTACATGACATAACCAGAAGGCTTTGTGCATTCAAAAGATCTAGTGAAGTATGCAAGCTTTAAAGATCTATTTATAAATTGAAGCAAGCATCCCAGAGCTGGAATCATTGTTTTGATGAAGTAGTCAAGAGTCTGGATTCATTCAAAACATTGATGAACCTTGTGCTTACAAGAAGGTTAGTGGGAGCATAGTTGTATTTATAGTACTTTATGTAGATGGCATCCTACTCATTGGAATGACATTCTTACCTTGTAAAGTGTCAAGTCTTGGTTAGGAAGGTCTTCTCGATAAAAGACTTAGGTGAAGCCACCTACATCCTAGGGATTAGGATCTATAGAGATAGATCCAAGAGACTAATAGGCCTAAGTTAGAGCACATACATAGACAAGATACTGCATAGGTTCAGTATGTAAGATTCAAAAAGGGCTTACATGCTCATGTCTCATGGTATCCATCTTAGAAAGGATATGTTCCCTAGTATACCCGACAGTAAGATCACATGAGTAAGGTTCCATATGCCTCAGCCATTAGATCCATCATGTTTGCCATGTTATGTACTCGACGAAATGTCTAATTTTCAATAAGTTTGACTAGCAGATATCAATAAGATCATGGTGAGGGTTATTAGGCTACTGTCAAGAATATTCTAAAGTACTTAAGAAGAACTAAGGACTTATTCTTGGTATAGGTAGATTGGATTATGAGCTCTGTGTAACTGGTTACACATATGCAAGTTTCCAAACTGACCATGATGACCTTAAATTGCAATCTGGATACATATTCCTCTTGAATGATGGAGTAGTAAGGTGGAAGAGCTCCAAGCAAAGCACTGTAGCAGATTCTGCAATAGAAGCTAAGTATATAATAGCACCGGATGTAGCTACGGAAGCTATTTGGATCAAAATGTTCATTACTGAACAAGGGGTGGCACCTACCATCTCAAATCTAATAGATTTGTTTTATGACAACAGAGGTGCTATTGCACAGGCTAAGGAGCCTAAGTCACATCAAAGGACCAAGCATATACTCAAGCGATTACATCTCATTATAGAAATCAATAATAGAGGTGACATAAAAATATGTAAAGTAGCAGAAGAAGAAATTGTTGCTAATCCTCTTACCAAGCCGCTTGCACAGGCAAAGTATGAATGTCAAGTTAGGACTAGGAATTAAGCAAATTAATTATTGTACCTAGTGCAAGTGAGAAGATGTTGGAAATTGTACCCTATGGAATAATTATTGTACTTTGAATATTGTTATTCAATGAACTTCTCCATTTTGTTATCATAATATTTGTATGTTCACTGTGATAACTATCCTTAGATAAATCATAATTATTGTTCTAAATTTCTGTACTTAGTCATCTATGTAGGAGCAAAGATGAAATAAGATCAATATGACTTTGAAGAGGTATGAAGATACGAAACAAATGCCTAACTACTTGTAAGAGTACAAGGTGATAGATATGATTAGTTTTGATGAGCTCAAATGTACATGTCAAATATTAAGAGAAAAATGTTTGTATGCTATACTTATCTTCTACATTGACTAACTACTATATTTAATGTTATATATCTTGTAGATTAGTCATAAATCTGATGGCGTGTTGATGTTATTTTGCTTATAATACCTCATAAATGGAGAATGATCATCAAGAAGAAAATCAAGAAGCAAGGGATTAAAGAAAGAAGAACTTGCAAAGATCAAATAGAAATATTAAGATTCAAGTTTTTAGATGTAATATTGGAAGTCTCTATGATCAAGTTTGACATTGGAATGGCTTAATTGGAAACAAAAGTGTCTTATATTGGAGTCATATCAACCCCGCATGAGTCATGCTTTATTTTGACATTTTCAGGGCTGATCACTAGAGTGAAATAAAATATCACTCCAGTGAGTTCCTCAGAACTCGAATGATCTCTTCAAAATCACTTGAGCGATGCTGAAAAACGCAATACTCTGTTTTCGTTTAGCATGAGCGAGGTTTACAAATTTGATCATATCTCTCAAACCACAACTTCAAATGAGGTGAAACCAGTGGCATATGAAACTAGACCCCCAATGCCTTATTTTGACACTAAGATCAAGTTAAAAGGATCTCAGATGAAGGAGATATGAATTTTACAAAATAACACTCAAATCACTATTAAATTATAGAATAGCTTTGGTATTTTGGACATAACTCTCAAACTACACATCGAATTGTGATGAAACTAGTGCCATATGAAAGTAGACTTAAAAAGATTTTATAATGTGTCACATTTAAAGCTATATACTAAGAATTATGCCTTCTGAATGTTGCTGCTCATGATTTCAGACATTTTTTAAGAACAGTAGATACTCTTTGGATCATAACTTTCTATATACAATGAATTTGGAGCTGATTCTTGTTGCATTGGAATATAGACAATGAGAGCTTTTTTATGATATATTATTTTCCATATTTGAAGTCAAAATGAGCAAATCATGACTGATGAGAATTCGAGTTGACTGCACATGCTCTCACAAGTTTTGCATAGGAACTTATCCAAAAATTGAAGTTGTCAAAAGAACTCGAGTTTTAGATGAAAAATTGAGTTATAGTCCAAAATAAATTTGAGTTTGGAGGAAGCACTCAAGTTATGGAAGCTTGAACACTTGAGTGTGGATTCACACTCTTGCTAGTGTTAGACAGATGCTAGCTCCTGTGATTTACTTGAGTTTTATTGGCAATTGCATTTGAGTATTGGAATAAAGTACAACCCGCACTTCTAGTGCACTTCTTACACTTCCATTGAATTCTCAATGCACTCAATAGAACATCAAAATCACTTGAAGTGATTATTAGTAAAGGTAGAAATTTGAGGTTTGCTCAACGGGAGTGAAAGTGAAATTCAGTTGCAATGATTTGATATATCACTCGAGTGATATATGACTATAAGTAGATCACTTGAGTGATCAAATAAAATTCACTCAAGTGATATACAATAAAAGCCAGATCACTCGAGTGAAAGGCTAAACCACTCGAATGATGAATAATTCGAGAAAATAAAGCACGCATCGTAACTTCTGAAAATCATTGGAATAATTGTGTAATTCATTCTTCTTACTTCTAATCACTCTAACACTTCATTGTATTAGTGTTTAATGTATTTCTCCAAGAACTCAATGAAGAGATGATGTGAAGAGATAAAAGTTCACTTTACGGGAAGTGGATCATCCAATGTTCTAACGGCTAGTTTTTCAAACTCAAGCAAACAAACAAAAGAACCAGCCACACTCTGATGGATATGTTGAAATGCTCAAATGGTCATCAATCCTACTCAACTATAAATACAAGAGGTTCAAGCATAGTGCAACAACACACAACGCCAACGCCAACATGCTCATATCATAAGCTATCCACCTCTACCCAAACACTCTATGTTATTCTCTAGCTTATACATCATTTACATTTGAGAGAGTAATTATTTGTATTATACTTCAATGTTCGTCTTATTTACTTCTGAGAGAGAAGATTGATTGTAATCTTTCATCATCAAAGTTGCATCCTTATGGTGTGTAAGGGGAAGTAATCGATTGTATCCTTACCGTGTGTAAGGAGGCACAACTCGGTGAGAGAATTATAAAAGGCTTCGCAAGTGCCTGGATAAACTTGTGGAATTGTAGAGGCTTTTCTTATACCTAGATTAAACAAGAAGATAGTGGATTTGAAATCTCAGGAGGAGCCTGAGGACTGGGCATAAGTCATCATGAATTCTATCAAACCAGGATAAATTATAGTTTGCATACTCTCTTCTTTAAACTTTTATACTTCCAACATATATTAACTATTGATTTATGATTCATTACTTTTATACTTATTAATTTCATTAAGATGCAAAAAGATTTCCAAAGTTCTTAAGTTATTATCAAACATCCAATTCACCCCCTCCTCTTACGTGTTAACCAATTCTAACACAAGGTGCTAGACCAACCTGCTATAAGAAAGTTGCATAGATCAAGTCATATATATGTCTCATGTATAACCACGTCACTATGCCCTTTGACCTAAGATCATTATAGATTCCTACATGAGAGTCACTCACCTTTGACCTAGTCATAAGTCACTCTTGACCGGGTGATGATAAAGGCTATGTTCGAGCTTAGTGGTTTTCATGTAGTGGAATGTGAATAGTCAAGATAGAATTTTTCTCTCACATTAGTAGAGAGATATTACTGGGCCACTCTATGAGTGAGTCTGAGAAATGTATGGCCATACTATGATGGAAAGGAGTTTCCATTTCTATAGTCAGAGTAATCATAGATCGAGAAAGTAATGGTAAGGAATAGGAGGATGACATTCTCCATGCCTCATCTTGAATGAAATATCATGTGACAAAAGGGACGTGATATGGTTGTATGGCAGGTTGCATCGGTTTAACAATCCTAATATGAATTGAGGAGTCTTAATGTCTTGCTAGAGGCTGCTTATGACTTATAGGTTAGTATAGTCATTGGCCCACTGCCAACTTCATATGGGCCTACAAGGTCGCACACAAAAATAGCCCAATATGAGCTATAATGTCCACATTCATTGAATCTAAGATATGCCTAGATTTAATGAATATAATGGTTAAAATTAATAATATTATATATACATATATGTATTTTCAAAATACATATACCTACATATGTGTGCGTGTGTATTGTATATGATAATATTATTATATTGTGTTAGTTTTAAATTTAGTTTTATATGATAAATTAAATTTAATAAATAACATGATAAAGATATAATATCTTGGATATAATTTTGAAGATAAATTAAATCTATTTCCATTGGCTCTTTATTCAAATTAAATAAATATGTTAAATTAAAATTGTTAGACGGATTTAATTAAACCATGTTTATTTAATTTGCTTATCAAAAGACAAGTGTAAATTGATATGATATGGATTTTGAAATTAATCAAGATTAATTTTAAAAATCCAATAGCCATCATAAAATAGAAAGTTGTGACTAGTTAGTTAAAAAGGGTCAGCTAAGGTGTTCTACGAGTGATGAAAAAAGCAGGATAGAGAGCTTTAAGAAAAGAAAACTCTAAAGAGAGACGTTCGTGACGCTAGCACACTATTCGTGCGGGATTCTTATACTTGTAGATACCAGTAGAAAGAGCTTATCTGAGTTGTTAGCTCCTTGATATTGAAAAGAAAGAATGAACACATAAGAAAGGTATGCTTCTCTACTACTTGATTTAAACGTCGTTGACAGATCTGCAGTAGGAATTGGAAAACTTTTGAATTTTAATTTTCCACTGTGCATACCAATCCCAACACATAGAGCTTAGTGTTTATTATGTTTACCTGATTCTGGGAAAGTGTGAGGCTATTACATAATGGCTAAATCTAGTCAAAAATTGGTTAAACTAAAAGGAAAAGACCTTTTGAACTAACATGGGTTAAGAACACCCATTTGGTCAGTTCAAGATGCTATGTGTATAAGAAACGGGTTGTTAGGCAACTATCAATCCCTAAAACCCTTCAACACAATAGAGTTGTTGAAATAGAGAGATAGAGCTCTCATTAACATGGTTAAATAAATGATAGCATAAGTGAAACTATTAGCCATTTGTTGGCAAGTAAACTCACAATTATTGTCTTCATACTTAACCTAACACCCTCCAAGTTTGTCACATCATTGCCCTATAAGTTATAGATACGCCTTAAATTGGTCCTTAGTGCATTAAGACCATAAGGGTCAATAGCTTACATCCATAACAATTCTTGTGAGTACGAAAGATTGAGGCCAAGGTACAAAAGGCATGTCTTCATGAGACAACCTAAATTGAAAAAATACATCTTCATTAGTGAAAATGATTATGGCACAATAACTGAGAGAGAAATAAGAGACACAACATTCATAGAAACCATGTTTCATAGCAAGAAATGACAATTTGATCAAGTCAAAATCTCTTTAAGATATTAACACTAACAAGGAATAACAAAGTATTCTCAAGTTCACTGATCCAAGTGAAGGGTTGAGACCATTTTCATAACAAAAGAGGAAGAGGTAAGTTATACGAAGAACACCTCACCTATACATAGGAAGAGAATCCTATGAAATCCTCCTTGGAGTAAATTGTCATTCAGTAAATAAGGATAAGGGGATAGATTCTCTAATAGATTGAATGTTTTCTTCATTATTTAGAATGTTTGAAAGGAACTAGAAGGACCTGCTAAGAAGAATTGTAAAGTTTCATGCAAGAGGATATGGATTCTTTTTTAGACTAGCCAAATATACGCTTGAGCAATTTGTCTCTAGCCGAAAGGTGATTGGGAACAATTAGGTTCTCAAATCAACAAGTGGCATATTGAACCTAAAACACTTATGGCTAAAGGGTACTACAATGGGAAGATTGCCCATTGTGCACTTTAACTCTAAATGGCCAGTTCTAACTATAACAATAAGTTTAGTCTTGAAATTACATCAAGATTATGTGAAAACCACTTTCCAATTTAGAAATTTGTTGATGAACTCTACGTGAAGTAGCTTGAGGGCTTTATAGAAAGAATCGTCCAAGCAGTAGTATATGAGGTTTCACAAAGTAAAAGCCTTGCTAACCTTAATATAATCAAAGAATAAAACATAAGTGCTAAAAGGTCTTAAGGTGATTCTTTGTGAAGTCATCCTTTATGTCAATGACATATGTTTAGCTAAAACAAGTGTCAAGGGAGTTATAAGAATAAAGGATCAGAGTTATCCTTAAATTCTAAGTTGAAAGATCATGGGTAGAACATAATATATCTTTAATGACAAGATAAATGGAGATTGAATAATGAAAGTGCAGTCTTTGCCACCTAAGACATATACAGGTGTGATCTTTAATCATCTCAGTATGCTAAACTGTATATGCATAGACACTATTAAAGTCAAGGGCACAAATCTAGAGAGGTTATGCATCCTACATGGAATCCAACACAAAAAAGGTAGATAGAGTCCCATAGTAAGAATATGGACATGGTTAGTAACATGAATGTAAACATTTGGTGTAAATAAAACCAAATGTTTTTTGTTGGACTTGGAAACTATTTTTGGTCCAACTGTGGAGAAGATTATAAGAGGAACCATAGATTGAGTTGTTAAGGCAACAACTCACATTTGGAAGGATACTTTAGTACAAGACCCAGGCAAATAATAATGGAGTAAAAAAATAGATAATGTAAATCTGTAATCCATGGAATTAGAACACAGAGCATGTTCTACTACTATTCAAGGAGTTATATAGTCAGAGACGTGTTAGAACCAGCTGACACCTAAGAGGGGGTGAATTGGGTGCAAGATAAAAATCTTAAGAATTTTGAAAATCTTTTTGCATCTTAGAGGAAGTAATAAATATGAAAGTAATGAATCATAAATCAACATTTAATATATACTGGAAATATAAGAGTTTAAGGAAGAGAGTATGCAAACTGTGATTTATCCTGGTTTGGTCCAATCTGCGATGGCCTACATCCAATCCCCAGGCTCCTCCTAAGATTTTCAAATCCACTATCCTCTTGTTTAATCCAGGCACAAGAAAAGCCTTTCCAACCCATAAGTTTAACCGGGCACTTGCGAAACCTTTTACAAATCTCTCACCAAGTTACTCCCCCTTACACACCGTAAGGTTACATACGAGTTACTCTCCCTTACACCCCCCGTAAGGATACAACTTTGATGATAAAAGATTACAATCAATCTTCTTTCTTAAAAGTGAATAGATGAATACTGAAGCACAATGAAAATAATCTCTCTCTCAAATATACATGATATAGAAAATGGATAAGAACAGAGAGTAGTTGGGTTGGAGTAGATGATTCATGATCTTTGCATGTTTCTTGTTGGTCTTGATTTTTGTTGAATGTTCCCATATTTATAGATGAGTTGTGATAGCTGTTGGAAGCATTTCAACCTATCCGTTATAGTGGCGTAGCTTCGTTTGACTGTTCTTCGATTTTGAAAACTAGCCGTTGTGGTTGGTAAACGCTTCGCTTCCGTAAAGTGAACTTTTGACTCTTCACATCATATCTTCATTGTATTCCTGGAGACATATATTAAACACTAATAGAATGAAGTGTAAGAATAATTGGAAGCAAGAAGAGTGAGTTTCATAATTAATTCCATGATTTTCGAAAACTTCAGTACATTGTTCTGTTCTCCTGGGAAGCATTACTCGAGTGGTCACTCGAGTTGTAACCCCTTACCTTAATAAGTGTAATTAAGATTCGATAATGCATAGTGAAAGGGATTAAAGACCGTTGAATAATTCAAAACTCATTTAAAACTCCCTTCTTGTAGTAGGGACTTCACAAAATTTTCAAAACTTCTTCTCTATGCTGGTCTCTGGTTCAAATATCGAATATAATTACCTGTGCAGTTATATCACATTTAAACATATCAAAGTTTATAACTTAAACCCCGGTAACTCCCAGGTTCATCTATATATATATCTACAAAGTTTCAAATCCTGAATAGGGGATTACAATACCAGATATTCAAAACTATTTACAACTCAAAAACATCATACGATAATCCCTATCCCAAATGAATGACCAACATGGCCTGAGCTAAATGTCCCTATAGAGTTCTAACAGCTCCGGGTCATTCGCTTCTCCTTAGAACCACTTGCCCTGTCTAAAAGGTTAGTCAAAGGAAAAAATGAGATTCAAAAGAATCCCAGTAGTAATGAGACATTTATACCACACATAAGCACAAAGCATGTAAGTAAATTATCATACAGCAGCAGCAGCATAAATCACACTCCACCCTCATCCCCTTTCTCCGCCAGGAAGGCACACTATCCTAACCCAAACCGTTGTTAGCTACTCTGGGACTATTGGCGTGGCAGTGCATACACATAGCCTTCTAGCTCATATAGCTATCTGGCTTACACAATTGGCCCATCGGCCCTCATAAATAGCCTTCCGGCTTTTCACATAATTACAAAGTCACACCTCATCCTCATCCCCTTTCCCATCTGTTGTTAGCTACTCAGGGACTATTGGTATGACGGTGTTTATACCTATCCACAAATGTCGCAGCATATGAATTTATCACAAATCAATGATATAACCCACATACAATGCATCACATATGGTATAAAAGAAAAGTCACTACCTTGTTCCTTCCTGATGTTCGCTGGCACAGTGGGCTCTCGAGAGCAGCAAATATCAAATCCTATAAACCAAAATAGACAATAGATCAATCTCTTTTCCAAGTTCTTAATTCTATAACACTTTAAGTTGGTATTCATAGGAACTCTTTAGGTGACTATTAAATGCCTAAACATATGCCTAAAAGGTTGGGATGACCACCCCCAAAGATCCCTTTTTAGGAAGCTAAACACTGATTTTTGGTCGTCTCACTCGAGCACGGAAGGCCGCACTCAAGTGATGACCCCAAATTCACTCGAGCACCCAAAAGTGTCATACTAGAAGTGTTTGCCCAAGAGCAAACCTTGATATATCTTACACCCTCACTCGGGCATAGCAAACCTCACTCAAGTGAGAACCTTAAATGCACTCGAGCACCAAGAAGTGAGGCACTACAAGTGACTACCTGAGAGCAACCATAAACTCCCAGGTCTTAAACTGACTCCCTACTCGAGTATGCCCATGCTTACTCGAGTGGGATCATATCGTACTCGCAAGTCAGGAAGTGTGCTCGCGGTTTCTGCCTGAAGACTTAAACTAATATTCCCAAAGGTTCACATCATGCTCGAGTGAGATCCTCCCTCACTCGAGTGATGCCTATCATATGCCAAATCGCAACAACTGATATAGTTTTCCAGAATTGACCAATTTGCTACTAATGATCCTAAGACTTGTTCTAAAACTCATTCTCACTCATTTTAACACAAGGAACCCATTGGTAACCTCAAAACAACCTAATTTCAACTCAAACAACACATTCCCATCTCTAGGTCGCTAGATCACCCAAAACCACAATTTGCCAAACTTCCTCTTTTCAAATCCAAACCAAAACCATTGACTACAATACCCTATTTGGCATCTATTCCACACATTACATCACTTAATTCATATCTTCTAAAATCACAAGAAATCAGGGCAAAAATCCAGAATTTACAAAACCAAACCAATGGCCAAAACAGTTATACCAAAATACATTAAATGTTTACCTCTCTCTTTCCCAAATGTGGTTTCCTTGATTCCTCAACTTCTCAAACTTCACAATCTCTTAAATACCACCAATTAACATTCTGAAACCATAGAAGTCAAGCTCTCAACCTCTTCAACAACATCAAGAAGAGTGTTTGAGCATATAAGGGCATTTGATTACCAAAACTTAAGCTTTTCTCTTTCTCTTTCTTGGTTGGTTCAGCGAAAATGGAGGAGGGTGAGAGAGATGAGTTAGAGAAGATTTTCTGATTCCCCATGCTTCTTCACTGACTTGAGAGAGAGAGGGAAGAGTGTTTGAAAATTTGACCTCATCTATGGTTCATATTTTGCCACTTGGCAGCATCTCTTTCTTCCTACCATGATTTCATATGGACTTGCATGCATAGAATTCCACATAATGCTCTTTCAATCCTAGCCATTGATCTCGATTACCAAAGAGTTTCATCTTCGATAGCTGACCAGTCAGTTGGTAAATTCACCATTTTGCCCCTAGTTATCAAAATGCTTACTAAACCAGCACAAAGCACCTTTATATCACATTGTACTTCATATACTTCAAAAGTGCTTAATTATCACTAATTACATCACTTTGAAGTTATTAATCCTTGATTACAATTCAGGATATTACACGAGTAAGCATGGGTCATTACTCAAATGAGCCCTCGAATAATCTCATTCAAAATCTGGCTAAGAGCATTTTCAACTTCATTACTTGAGTGATCCCTCGAGTAATGTTTCTTTTTCTTATCTGGTTACTCGAGTAGTCCCTCTGGTGATGTGAGTCATTTCTTGGCCGAGAGCTATTGGAAGATTTCTTCTCTAGTTACTCAAGTGATCCCTCGAGTAAGCTCTTAAATAACTTTACAGATTACTCAAGTAGTCCCTCAAGTGATATCATTCAAATCTTGGCCGAGAGCATTTCCAACTGCATTACTTAAGTGGTCCCTCGAGTGAGGCTTTAAATAATTATACATATTACTCGAGTAAGCCCTTCAAGTGAATTCTTGATTTTGATTCGAAACATGGAAAATTATATATCATCGGAAAGCCCTCATCATCTATATTCCAATGCAAAAAAAAAATCACCTCCAAACTCATTTTGTACAGAAAGTTATGATCCAAAGAACATCTTCTACATTTAGACAAAGTTTGAAATCACAAGCATCAAATTCCAGAAGGCATAGATATTAGTATATAACTTAAAATGTGACAAATTATATATCTTTAGAAATATATTTGAGTCTACTTTCATATGGCACCAATTTTGTCTCAATCAAATATGCATTTTGAGAGTTATGTCCAAAATATCAAACCTTGTTCTGGTACAAGACGCTGATTCATGTGTCAACTTCAATAGATCATATCTCTCTCATCGAAACTCCTTTTAATGTGATCTTGGTGTCTATAGTTTGTGTTGGAAGTCTAGTTTTATATGCCATTAGTTTTAGCTCAATCCAACTTGTGGTTGAGACATATCATCAAAATACCGAACCTCTGTCATAACGCACGAAAGCAGAGTATCATTACTTGAGTGGTCACTCAAGTAATCTTTAAGTAACTCTATAGATTACTAGAGTAGCCACTCAAGAAATCACCTCCAAAATAAGGCAGTGCCATATTACTCTAGTGATTACTCGAGTAATCATCCTTGGAGGTACCATAACTTCCGTATACATCATTTTAGCTTCGTATTAACCCATTCCAACTTTCGTTTGACCATAGAAACCTCCTATATCATTTCTAATAGCTTGGATCTAGATATTCTCATGTGATCTTGCAAGTTCTTCTTTCAATAATCTCTTTCTTCTTGTTTTTCCACTTGATAAGCATTCTTTATAACCCAACTAGATATCTTCTTGAATTGATTATCATTCTTCATAACCCAACTAGATATCTTCTTGAATATTTTCAATCTTCTTCTTTATTTGCTTAACTAATCTTGAATCTTGATATTCCCATTAAATCTTACAATTTATTCTTTCTTCAATCCCTTACCCCTTGATTTTCTTCTTAATGATCATTCCCACATATGAGGCATTATAACATCAACCCACCATCGGGTTTATGAATAATCTACAGGATATACAACATTAAATATAATAGTTAGTCAATGTAGAGAATAAGTATATCATACAAACCTTTTGCTCTTAATACTTGACATCTATATTTGACATCATCAAAACTATTCATATCTAACAAGAAGTTCCCATGAGTAGCTAGGAATGAATGGTGGATATAAGGGTCCAAATGATAACATCTTATGATGTAGATCTTAAGTATCATAGCTAGGAAAAACATATATTTGATATATCTCTATGAGAGATATGCTTTCAAAGAAGAAAAGCAATCATTCAATGACCTTTTACAGACAGAATGTTGGTAAATCCCCTTATTGAGCTCAGAGCTTGATATTCATTAAGTTAGTAATGATCATGGGGCACAAATAGAATATAAGTTCTTAAACATTTTTTACCTAAAGATAAAAAAATAGTATGTATGTTATGAGTAAATATATGCAAGGTATACAATTTTCATGTTCTACAAGTCTAAAAAGGTCGATTTACTCACACGAACAACCATCTTCCCACATTTTGCAAGGGTATAGGAGGGTAAATGAGTAAATAGTAATGCTCCAAATTTTGATTAAGGGCTAATGATGATTATTGATAATGAAATTAATGTGGGAAAAGGCTTTTGGTGAAATAGAAGTGAATTGTGACTCGAATTAATTATTGAAAATGCCCAACACCCTGTATTTTAGCTTAATTATGTGGTAAAGTAATTGTTGTGCTAAAATAAGGGAAAATGGCGTATGGTGAAGAAAAAAGAATTAAAATATGTGTTATGTGGCAATTTAAGTAAAATGCTATAATTAGTGGGAAAAATTGGAAGAATGGAAAATTACCGGCCAATTAGTTAGTGATTAATGAAGAAATTAATTACTAACTAAAAGAAAAGAGGAGTGTGACTAAATGGCTAATGGAGTTGTTAATGTAACCATGTGGTTTCTTATTTGGTGAGAAATAAGGGAATTGGGACATGTGACAAGCTAATATGATGATAGTCGTTGAGAAAAGTCAAAACCCATCATATTTTATTATTTTTCTTCTCCCTTCCTCCCTTGAATTTAGCTGAAGAGTATGGCATGGGAAGATCCCATCTTTTCTCCATCTTCCTCACACTCTCATCTCTCATTTCTTTCTCATTCTTCTCTCCATTTTCGGCAGCCATTAGAGCCAAGGAAAGAGAAAGAACTCAAGGTAAGTTTCATGCCATTTGACCCTCCAAATGAACTCATATGTCAAAACTTTCTTCTTTAATATTGTTCCTTGGGTTGAGGGCTTAAATATTATGGTTTAAGATTTTCCATTGGTGGTGTTTTGAGCACTCAAGAAAATCTAGAGGTTGGAGAAACAAGGAACAAGTTTGGAAAAGTTGTTCAAGTGAGTAAGAGAAACATTTCTACATAAGTTTTGTGGCATTTGTTGAGCTTAAAATTTCTGGGAATTTTGCCCTATTTTCAAAAATTAGGGCCATTGAGTGTATGGAATGTTGTGGACATAGAAATGGTGTCTTGTTATATGTTTTGAATAGATAGAATTTATTTGAGTTTGAAATGTCAAGTTTGGCAATTTTGGGATTTTGTGCTGAATGTTGCCTAAAATAGAGCATGATAATGGAATGAGAATTTGGTTATTTTTGATGTTTTTATTGGATTCCGTGTGGGAAATTGTGTCGGAGTAGTATTAGATGAGAATTTTGGAACCAATGGAAACACATGTTAAAAATTGGAAAATTCTAACAAGTGAAACTTATTGCTAGGATGTTGGTTTGCATGGACATTTTGAATAAGCAAATGGTTTCTAAAAATTCTGAAATTTTCCAATCTAATATTACACATTCCAAGCTTTAAATTGATATAATATAGAAGTCATTTTGATGTGTATATTGGGAGTAATGAATTTCCAAAGTTTGAAGTCGAAACTAGGATCAATTATGGAACAGCAAAGGGATTCATTGAATTCTGTATTTTTGTCGTGGTGGCTGGTAGTGGCTCATATTTTTCCTCTATATAGGACTTAAATAGATTTTCATAGGCTTTGGAATCATCCCATTTCAATGTTTCTACATTTAGTTATGATTTTTGAAATTTCAGCCAAGAAACAGAAATTTTCTTGGCCGCAACCCAAAAGCTTTTGTCTGACTTTTGGCTGCAGCCAGAGGATTCTTGGCTGTAGCTAAAAACTTTTTAACCTCTTTTTGGCTGCAGCCAGAAGACTCTTAGCCGCAGCCAAAAACCCTCTGAGCTGTTTTAGTCACAGCCAAAGATTTCTTGGCCATAACCAACCCCCAAAAATCAGTATTTTTACTTCTAAAAGGTGGTTTTTGGTATAGTCTTTCCCAACCCTTTAGGCATATGTTTAGGCTTCTAGTAGCCACCTAAAGGTCTTAAATGATAACCATCTTTAAGTATTTTTGAATTAAGTTTTGGATTAGAGAATAACTCTTCGCCCTTAATTATGGTTTTAGGATTTGATATTTGCCCTGCCTAAGAGAAACCAGTGCCAAAGCAAGCACAGAAAGACCAAGGTAGTGACCTTTCTCTTATGTTGTGTATGATACAATGTATGCATGACTTATCATTGAAATGTCATTGTGAAATATGTTGTATGAAACTTTGCTATTGTGAAACGTGTGGATGTGAAATATGCCATCGTGTATTGCAATACGAGCAGTCGTAGGAGGTGATGCATGTCACACCTATCCCTATCATTGTAATTGCTATTGTTGTGTTGTGGTATTGTGAATTGTCCGCTATTGAGAAACATGCCGGTATGGCTATGTTGTTGTGAAATATGTCGTATGGGACCCTACTTTTATGAAACATGTTGATGTGAGGTATGTCGTTGTGCATTGCAGTGTGAGCAGTCATGGAAGTGACGCAAGTCACACCTACCCCTACAGTTATAAATGACGTTGTTTTGTTGCTGTGTTGTGATTTGCTTACATGCTTTGTGGTTGTACATACTATGAGTGAATTATTACTACTAGGATTCTTTAGAATCTTATTCTTTCCATTAACAAACCTACAGATAGGGCAATCGATTCAAAGGAGAAGCAGGTGACGAAGGTTGGTTAATTTCCTAGTTAGGGGTTTTACATTCATGCTATTACTATTGGATATTTTGTTGGGGATTTAATGTACTTGTTGTATTTATTGGAATAGTTTCATGTAATCCCCTATAAGGAAACTGTAAATAGGCGAATGAGACTTGTAAACCCTTAGATGAATTAATAGAACCTGATATGTCAGGAATTTTTGTACACTCCGATGTGCATGAATGAAATCAAATTGCACAAGCCAATTATATTCTTGAAATGTAAATGTGAGACCATGTTTAATAGGTTTTGAATAAAGTTTTTAAAAACCCATCTTTAGGATTGAATTTTTAACGAGTTTCGAATCATCTTATAGTCTCTAATTCAATGTAATTTCATAATTATGAACTTAGTCTCAGCCTTTAAGGAAAAGGGGGTTACATTTGTGGTATCAAAGCAGTGATTCCTGGCAAGGGTAGTTTTGCTAGGACAGTGGCCTTAGTTCTTTGACTTAGTAATAGAAGATAGCTGGCAGTGGTTGTGTATACACATGAATATTCATGTTTGTTGGTATATGAGTTTTAAGGAACATGTGTATACACCTAGTGTGATATTAATGTTGTAAATCATTTGTGTTAAAGAGGAAAGAACACAATGATTTGACCAGAGATTTGACGGGTAAAATCGGAGGTAGGAGAAATAAGTCATAATCCTCTGATCTCATACAGTAGATAATGGGTATATTGTTAGAGTAGCAAGATATGATCTATAAATTGAGGGATAAGCTCCGAGAGGTGATAGAGAATGAAATGAAGTTAGAGTTCAAGTGACACAAGACAAGGTGAAATAGGAAGAAATGACAAAAGGCAAGACTTGATCCCTAAGGGCTGAAGGTTGGCTAGTCTGACTCGAGAAAATTTTTTAAGTGTTAGAATGCCAAATGTGGTAAGGGTGCTGCTGGCCGTTACTCCTCATACCTGTGAAGCATGGATAATAAGAAGTGGAGCTCTGATATATTAATTAGAGGATTGAGGTGTGAAATGAGGAAACAGTTGGCCTCCAGACCATTTACTAAATTGAATAAGCTGTGGAGGAGTGCCAAATGGTGGAGGAGTATGCGAAAGTTAAGCGTGCTCAACCCAAGAAAATCCTAGGATAGGTGGCCTTGAGAAGTTGAGTTAGTAAAGTCATGGAGACTTGAGGAATGATTAGGATCTTGAGGTTTCTTCATGACTAATTATCATTTAAGTGAGATGGTTTAAAGGGTGCTTAGATGAACGGAGATATTTATAATGTAAGCATTGATTTTGAATCGGGACAGTTCTGTCATGGCAAATACTGCCAGAAAGGTCCACTTGATGGGGATATGGCAATTTGAGGCATATAGATACGATATATAGGGTTAAAGGATGAACTTCAAGCTAAGTGATGATCCTTAGTAATACTATAGGGTTAAAGGAATGTAGATACGATATACGGCGCTATATGAAGAGTGGTGACCATATCGTTTGTTGATCCTAGGAGATCTAATCTGATGATACTGAAGGTTGGGAATAGGCCTGAATTGATCTAAGCTAAAATAGTGCTTAGGTCGAAATAAGAATTGGTTGCACTATGGTTCTAATACATGACTGGAACTCAAACCATGTGAACCTAATGGATATTATTGAACCTTCAGTAATGTTTTGAGGTTATTACCCAAATACCGTGAAGAGTATAGTAGGCGTTATTGATCTTGATTCTTAGCGGAACCTATTGGGTATAATTGAGGAAAATGATTTTTAATGTATGTGATATTAAAGCTCTATATTTTATGATGAACCTAAATGTTGGGTTAGAAACCCTAGGCTGTATGATATTATATGCCAGTGATGTTATAGTAGACTTGTGTGTCTAAAGGCCCTAAGACCTAGGGGACCAGTGTGCCTTTAGGCTAGTAGATATACTTAAACTTGTGTTGGGTTAATGATGCTCTTTGAAAATGAGAAAAGTGATTTCTTGGTTCAGCTAATATTGAGGTTCTAAGAGTTGAATTGTGATCTAAGGATCAAACTTAATAGTTGAACTGATTCTTAGCAATTTCATTTGACCTGGAAGATCTGAGATACTAGAACATGGTATGAAAATTAATTAAAATGTGTATGAGGTTTCTCGAGGATGCTAGTTGCTAATCTAGCATAGGGAAAGATCTTGATAATAGAATATTCCCATATTGAGTGAGAATAGTTCTCGATAGAACAACAAGTGGCTATGGAATATAGGTCATGGTTGAGACAGAAAATCGATATGAGTGGCTTTCGGATTCCCTGTATAACATGGGTGGAGTACGCTGATAAAGTTAGTAGAATTTGTGAATATACCAATGTGAATTGGTATGAAAGCCCATATACAATGGCCCAGAATAATTTGAGTTGATAGAGGCAAAGAGCGGGCATAAAGGAACATAGATTGTGAGTACCATCTGGTGTAGTAGGAGGTTCCTATAGGACTCCTATTAACTCAACTTGACATTGTTGATGCACACAAGAGGAGATAAACCTCAAAGTGCGTAGTGGAAGCATAGCGAAAGTGATGTGTTTAAGAATTGCTCTATGCAGAAGCTCGAGGCGGTAAGAATGATGTGTTAGTTATGGCTTCTGGAAGTAAGACTTCAGGGGCATGTTATCTTGTGAGAAGGGGTCTCAGAGGATCCCAGTATAGTGGAAGTAATGCTAAATTGGCATAGGCCAGAATCTGTTATTGAGACGTGTAGTTTTGGGTCTTGCTGTAATACTGGAGGATTCATTCAGAATTCTTTCTGGATTGTTTTGCCGATGATCAGGCTCACATGAAAGGAACAACTGTTGAGTAGGATGAATGATGTGAATGAGGTGTATGTTGTGAGAAAAGCTTACGGAGCTGAAGGTGAAATTGTCAAAGGCTAGCTCAGTGGTGCCATGTCTCGCCAAGCACTTAAACTTAACCCCCAGGTTGGGTGTTTGAGTTGTGGAAAGGTGAAAGGAAATCCTAAGAAGGGATTATATTCCTTTGAGTACATCACCACGCCAAGAGTCCTCTGATAGCTAACAACAGTTTGGGTGAGGGCTGTGTGCATCCCAAAAGGTGAAACAGGATAAGGGTAGGGTGTGACAATGTCATGTATTATGATATGAATAGGTTGGGATTGAGGTATGACCGTGTGCAGTAGAGCAGAGCTATTTTAGCTGATGACGAATTTGACTACATGATTGAGGGTTCTCACTTGTGAGGGCACTTACCCCGACATGGCCAGCATGGCTAGCCACTAGGTTAGTTGCAACACTGTTGACCCTAGGCCTAGAGGCGATGCCTTAAACTTAAATCTGCTATGAGTCTATAGTAACTATTTTTCTTCTATCATGTATAATGTGTTAGAACCGGCTGACACCTAAGAGGGGGGTGAATTGGGTGTAAGATAAAAATCTTAAGAACTTTGAAAATTTGTTTGCATCTTAGAGCTAATATATGCTGGAAATATAAGAGTTTAAGGAAGAGAGTATATAAACTGTGATTTATCCTGGTTCGGTCCAATCTGTGATGGCCTACGTCCAGTCCCCAGGCTCTTCCTGAGATTTTCAAATCCACTAATTTCTTATTTAATACAGGCATAAGAAAAGCCTTTACAAAGTTCTCACCAAGATACTCCCCCTTACAGTAAATCTTACGAGCAGAGCAATCCTGAACATCTTTCCTTCCTGCTTTCCCGTGCAAGTCTTATGAGCAGCAACGTTCTCTCCTTCTTACACCTTTGTAAGTCTTACGAGCAGCAACGTTCTCTACTGCTTGCACCTTATAAGTCTTACGAGCAGAAAGTCTTACCGGCAATTCTCTCTACACTTGCCCGTAAGGAAATTAACCCACTCAAGGTCCCTCTAACTTGAGATCAATTCAGAAATACAACTGAAAGTGTTTACAAACTCTCTCACATAGTGGATATGATGAACACTGAAGTACACTACAAAAACTCTCTCTCAAATATACACGATGTGGAAAATAGATAAGAACAGAGAGTATTCGAGTAGAAATGGATGATTCATAATCTTATCATGTTATGCATTGTTGTCATCTGCTTGAATCTCTTGTATTTATAGTTGAGTAAGATATGACTGTTGTGAGTATTTCAACTTATCCGTTTAGTCCCGTTGCTTCGTTGGCCCGTTGCTAGAATTTGAAAACTAGCAGTTATGCACGTTGACGCTCTGCTTCCATAAAGTCAACTTTTGTCTCTTCATATCATATCTTCATTGTATTCCTGGAGAAATACATTAAACACTAATACAATGAAGTGTAAGAATGATTGGTAGCAAGAAGAGTGAGTTTCATAATTAATCCCATGATTTTCGAAAGCTTCATAATGTTGTTGTAATCCTGGGAAGCATTACTCGAGTAGTCACTTGAGTAAGCCTTGGTCATTACTCGAGTGAGCCCTCGAGTAAACCCGTTCAAAATCTGGCTGAGAACATTTCCTACTTCATTACTCGAGCGATCCCTCGAGTAATGTTACTTTTTCATATCAGGTTACTCGAGTAGTCCCTCGAGTGATGTGAGTCATTTCTTGGCCGAGAGCTACTGGAAGATTTCTTCTCTAGTTACTCAAGTGATCCCTTGAGTAAGATCTTAAATAACTTTGCAAATTACTCGAGTGGTCCCTCAAGTAATATCATTCAAATCTTGGCCGAGAGCATTTTCAACTGCATTACTCGAGTGGTTACTCGAGTGACCTTCCCTTTTCTTCACATGTTACTCAGGTGCTCCCTCGAGTGGATTTCAAATAATTCTGCATATTACTCGAGTAAGCCCTTCAAGTGAATTCTTGATTTTGATTCGAAACATGGAAAATTATATATCATCAGAAAGCCCTAATCATTTACATTCCAATATAACAAGAATCACCTCCAAACTCATTTTGTACAGAAAGTTATGATCCAAAGAATATCTTCCGCATTTAGACAAAATCTGAAATCACAAGCATGAACTTCTAGAAGGCATAGCTCTTAGTGTATAACTTGAAATATATCAAATTATATGTCCATGGAAATCTCTTTAAGTCTTCTTTCATGTGGTACCAGTTTCATCTCAATCTGATATGTTGTTTGAGAGTTATGTCCAAAATACCGAACCTTGTTATGGTAAAAGATGCTGATGTATGTGTCAACTTCAACAGATCATATCTCTCTCATCTGAACTCTTTTGAATGTGATCTGTTTCCAAAGTTTGTGTTAGGAGTGTAGTTTCATATGCCACCAGTTTCGGATCAATCCAACGTATGGTTAGAGAAATATGCCTAAAATACCGAACCTCTGTCCTGATGCGTGAAAAACAGAGTGTCATCACTCGAGTGGTCACTCGAGTAATCTTCAAGTAACTTTACAAATTACTCAAGTAATCACCTCCAAAATTAGGTTATGCCCTATTACTCGAGTGATTACTCGAGTAATTATCCCCGGAGGCACCATAACTTTCGTATACATCATTTTAGCTTCGTATTAACCCATTCTAACTTCCATTTGACCATAGAAACCTCTGATATCACTTCTAATAGCTTGGATCTTGATATTCTCATGTGATCTTGTAAATTCTTCTTTCTTCAATCTCTTCCTTCTTGATGATCATTCTTCATAGCCCAATTAGATGTCTTCTTGAATATCTTCAATCTTCTTCAATCTTTGCTTGATATTCCCATTAGTTCTTACAATGCCTTCTTTCTTCAATCCCTTGTCTCATGATTTTCTTCTTGATGATCATTCTCCACAATATGAGGCATATGAACCCACCATCGGGTTTATGACTAATCTACAAGATATACAACATTAAATATAGTAGTTAGTCAATGTAGAGAATAAGTATATCATACAAACTTTTTGCTCTGAATACTTGACATCTATATTTGACATCATCAAAACTATTCATATCTAACATAATGTTGCATGTTTGTGCTAGTATTGAATTGTGATGAATACAGAAGTTGAATTGATATGCGAACAGTAAAAGATGAGGTATTTTTGCAAACAACAAAAGGTCAAAAGCTAAGGTATTTTTGCAAACAGCAAAAGATGAGGTATATGTGAATATAGCGAAAGTTGTCGTTATGTGTGGTGAACCTGTGAAACTTTAAGTTATTCCTAGAAAGGGTGACTAGATTGAGTAGAGTGGTCACCTATGCCTCCCAACTGCTGAGGTCTTATGGAATGAGGTATCTCACTCGTGATCCGGAGCTTGCGGCGATTGTGTTTGTGTGATAATGGTGTTTTGTGGCAATCGTAAGTTGTGGCGATTACATTTATGTGGCAATTGTGTGGTGTTAGTGTTCGTGTCAAAGATACGGCACTATTGCTTGTATGGTGTGACAGTAGAACAGTACTGTGACCATTGGAGTCCCAAGTAATGTTTTATCAGAAAGAAACGAATGTAAGACAGTACTAGTATATGGAATTACTAAAAGAGTACAATATCATCTGGGTGAAATTAATGTTGTCGCTTAAGTGTGTAGTCGGAAGACAATGTGAATTGTTGCAATGATGATAGAGAATATCAAGATTTAAATTTCTCGAATCAAATTGTATGTGTAAGTATAGTGTTTCCAAGGGGAAGTGACCTAATGACTGAGATTGAAGAGGCTTAAAGCCAGGATGAATGAGTACAGTCTATTCGAATTATGATCAAATGTGGTGAAAAACTCTAGAGTTTGAAAATAGAGATCACATGCTCGTAAGAGTGTCTCCAGGTACAGGAATTGGTAAAGTGATTAAGAGAACGAAACTGAGCCACAAAGTATTAGTCTATTCAATTGCCACAAATACGCATGTCTTCCCTAGGCTGCTAGATTTGATTCTTAACTTTAAAAATTCATAACTTAATCTAGAAAAATCCAATTGATGTGTTGGTTCAAAGTCCTATGCAATGCTCTTTAAGTCCTCTGTATAGAAAAAATATCATTATTTCCACTCATACACACAAGTGTCCAGAAATCGTCAATCATCCAAATTGTTCTAGAATTTGTTCCAGATTCAGTGCCTCAACTTTAAAAATTCATATCTTACAATATACTAACCCAAATAAGGCATATTATTTATCAATTTAAAGCTTAAGATATCTTCTATTAATTTGGAAAATATAATGATCATTGGACAATGTTTAACTATTCAAAAACATGTCACAAGAAGTCTGCCTCCTAGAAAACGCAATCTGGTAGCAACTACCTTAAGTTCCAAAGTTTGGGTTTTCTACCCAATCATCTAAGAATCATAACCATAGGCTATTCTCATACAATTTTGTGTGTAGAACTCATTTCTAACCTTAAATTCCTCAAAATCACATTCCTTCCTAAATTTCCAAGTCTGGCCGAAACTTAAGGGTTTATTGGCCAAAATCCTGTTTTCTATTCTGGTGTTCCCGAAATCAGTTCCTCACCTTTATCCCACACCATTTTTCATTCTAAACCCATTGGAAACCTCAAAATCATCAAAATCATATTATTTCCCTAGGTTCTTTGTTTGAAAAAAAATCAGGGCAGCATGAAGACATATCAAAACCTCAAAGATATTTGGTTCAAATCAGAGTTTATACTTTCCTCTAGACAATTCCATATCCAATTTTGATTTTGGCAGCACCTCCACCTTGTAGATGGCACCAAACACCACTAATCAAGAATCCAAAACTATAGAAATGTTGCTCTCACTAAGAGGAACAACATTAGAGAAGGCTCCGGGAGCTAGAAAAGCGATTTCGGAGGTGAAATCGGCTTGAGAGCTCAAGAAAACTAAGTTTTTCTCCACCTTCTCTCCTCTATATTTATCCTTTGAAAGTAAGAGAAAAGAATCTTTATTTAAAAAAGGAAAATAAAAAAAATATATTTATTTATAAAATAGGACTTGACTTTAGAACAAGGCCTATGACCTATGTACCCTTTAGAGGATCAAAGCCTATATAGTTCGGGGTAGGAATGTGTGTCAGTGGGTTAGTGTCTTTTAGGAAAAGGTTCCTTTAATTTATTTATGAAAACTATTTTTTGTTGGTTTTTGTTGTTTATATTAAAAAAAACAATTTCTTTTTTTCTTATTTGAAAAATATTTTGCATTAAACTTCCTACGAGGATTTCAATAACCTCACATGGAAGAATAATCATTTTCATGCATGCCGAGGTTCCAAAAACCACACATGGCATAAAAATCTTTTGAAATCTTATGTTCCTTTTCATAAAAAATTTTAAAAAAAAGATAAGCTTTTGTACTTTTATTTTTAAAAATTGGTTTTGAATTATTATTTAAAAAAAGGAGCAACCCATATTGGTAAGGCTGCAGAGGTTTTAAAAATCCCACATAGCATAGGATAGAAGATAGGGGTGCTAAAGATGGAAAGAAGATCAAAATATCATGTCGACAAAATAACAACAAATATACAAATCAAATTCATTTGTCACAAGCAAGGTTTTGAAACCCTAACCGGTCAGTTCAGCCCAGAATTCAGTAAACCGATCCAATCTCAGTAGCAACCCGGTTCACTATTTTTTTTCATAAAGTAATTTTTTTTATTTTTTTTAGAATTTCATATTAATAGCCCTGAAACCTTCAAACTCTCATTGGTTTGGCCTCAGGTTAGCTCCGGTCTGACCCATTGACCCTTGACCTAGTACCCTAACCGATTTAGTGGCCGGTCCGGGTTTCTGATCCTTAGTCACATGATTAAACAAGGTGTGAATAAGAGCAAGAGACACAAATCATAATTCAGCAACTCAAGCATATATTAAGGGGGCACAGATAGTTCAAGGAACGCACCTTTCAATGTTGTTTATGCCGATTATCCATCAAAGTTCAATGGTAATTCTAATGTCAACAAGCATCACGCATTTAATGGGGATTTTAACACTTCTTCGATACACTCAGCTCTTGAGCAGCAACTCAAAGAGTTAATCTCTCACAATTCGGTCCGCCTTTCACTTTGAACCTCCCATCCGCCTTTTATCCATGCACAAAAGAAAAATAAGAGGGTAAGAGTGAAGAAACAACCAAGGATTAACAGGAAGAAGTTGTATAATTATTGGAAACTCAAACCAACTATCAAACTTTTGCTCTTCAAAAGAATATTAAAAAAGCATGGTAATGTGATAAATCCCAAATTTTATATATTTTATCCCACCTTATTTATTTATTTTGGGGACTATTTTAGGCTAATTTGGATTGATTAGATAATATTTGGATAGTTGGCCAATTTTAGAAAATAATATAAATATGAATTGATTATGATATTATTGAGTTTAAATTGTTAATATTCTTATTGCTATTTTGTGATTGGATAATATTTTCAAATATATGATAAATCACGATTTTATTTGATTCTTGCAAAATAAGAAAAAGCATATTAGAAGATCCTACGGTGCAGAATTTTTCCTAGAAGCTAAAATAGAATCTAATGGTTGAATTTCATTAGGCTAAATAAATTTTAATGGGCTTAAACTTTGACCTCATAACTCTCTCTTCATCCCTTTTATTTAACCTAGCCGCCACAGCATACAACGGGGATCACGCGGAAACAAGGCCGAAGACATACGCACTCACAGACGGGGTAGAGGTTAAAAAATGAAGCAGAGGACAATCATCATCATCTATTCAATTCCCATCCTCTTCTCTATTCACAGGCCCACATCTTCAATTCATATCACTACTTTACGTCATTCCTTGAATCTCCTTTTCCACCCACGCAGAGCAAAAGGCCAGAGCATATATCTATCAATTCTCTAATTCATGGCACCTAGGACTTGCTTGAAATGTGGGAAGGGGAGTTCCATGACAGCGTGAGTTATTTGGGAGGCAGTGTGGGAGGAGCATGGAAGAAGTTAGAACCTAAGAGCTTACACTTAAATACCATAAGGGAGTGTTTTTCTTTTTATCTTTTTAATTAAAGACTTGGGATTATTTAATTTTAAATGATTTTAAGTTGTAATAATTGAGAACAATATAGTTTTAGATTGTAGACATATTATTGGCTTGGATTGAATTGATATTTTAAATTTGATTTGTTCCTAAATGATTGTTGGGATTTTTGTTTACAAACCCTTTGATTGTCAATCAGATTATTAATTAAGTTTTTATTATTAATTTAATTGTCAATTTGGGATTAATCTCTTGATTGTTCAATTAGGTTGGTTAATTGTCGAATTGTTTAATTAGGCAATTGTGAACATGATTCTCAAAACTATCTTAAATTATTTTAATTGGTTTTAATGGATTTAATTAACCGCCGCTTAATTAATTATAAGTTTTCTAGTGGATTAGGTGTTTTTGAGCTTGAGGGTTTCTTATGTCTCAATTAGATGATTAAATTTATTAATTTCAATCTTTCATCAACCTCCCCTTGGTCTAATTAATTAATTTGAGCTAAGAAAGTTAACTCCATATAAATCCTAAGTTGTCTTTTTCATCATCATAACTGAACTAAACCCTTATTGTTTGTCTTACTTTTGATTATTCTCTTTGCTTGACATTTTAATTCCACTTTCATAAAGGAAAAACCCCAAAAATTGCATTCAAATTCATATAGATTAGTCTCATTCTCATATAGGTTTTAGAGTCAATTGCATTAGTGCATTGAGTTAGTTTAATTGCATTTAGGTAGTAGTGTCTTGCATTCTAGTTTAGGTCCATTGTAACCCCCTTCACGAACAAGGCCAAAATTAGTTCATAAAAACATAATTAAGTTTGAATTAGAGACCATGTATGATTTGGGACTTAGACAAAATAAAATTTCCCAAAAATCAGGGTTTTCAAAAACTTTTTCAACACATGTTTCACAATGGTCTCATACTCACATTTTAAAGATAAAGGATGTGTACAAGTTGATTTCATTCATACATATCAGAGTATAATGCAAATTCCTGACACACTCGGGTTCCATTCAATAAATAAGGGTTTTATAGAGGCACAAAGCCCATAAAATTTTTCCCTTTTTCTTGGGGATTACACAAAACTAGACTACGAATCCCAATATATACAATTATTTCCAAAAAAAATCCAAATAATTTATACATGATAACTAAATATTCTAAAAGTAAAACTCCTTGCCCAGAGCTCTAACTGTTCTTCGTCACCCGCTTGCCTTTAGATCCTTCAGCCATGATAACTAAATATTATGTTGAGAACGAGAGGCATAGGGATTGCACATGGTCGTTCATTTAAAGCCATAAGACCTTTATGACATAAGTGAAGGCGATAACATCGCCTACGAGAGTGAGTCATTTCAGCCTGCCAATTTCGAAAACTTCTTCCCTAAAGACGATGACAATTTACCTCTACTGTGGTGCGTTATTTTAAGTTCACATCATTTAAATTAAATTTTTTAAACAAAATAATACATCACTGACAACAATTTTTCTACACAATTTCTGTGGGGATAGCGAAGATGAGTGATCAAATTCAAATTATGTTTTTGTCTTTTAAAAAAATATTTAATAAAAAATATTTAAAAATAAATAAATTCAATATTTGTAGCGGTTCAAAAACCGCTACAAAAATATACATAACCGCTACTAATTAAAAACCGCTATGAAATGGCTACACTGACCGCTACAAATGCTACGCAGATCCCTTTAAAAACCCCCCACTACATCTCATTTCAAACACTCCTCCACTTCTTTTCACCTTACCCCTTTTTCATTTTCTCTTATTTACAAATTTTTTTGTATGAGTTGAGGAGCTAAACAAGGTGATCAAATATGGTAACAAGTTTTTAAATTTTTTATTTCAATACTTCTTTCCTTCGCATAAAATATATCCTCACTATTTTTATTTTGCATATATTTAAGAGCTTTTTCTCATTTTCACCTATTTTTCATACATAATCAAATTGTGGTAGACAACATAATTGATGCGACCCAGAATCAACAAATTAACTCTCCAAATTCAAGTCAAGATTCGAGGACGAATCCTTTTGAGGAGAGAGGGAATGATGCGATCCTGAATCAACAAGTTGTCCCTTTAAATTCAAGTGACGTCTCTTCAGTTTCAAATGATCATTATCAAATTCCAACTCAACAAATCATGTGAGCACAAGCTAAAATATTCAAGGAAGCATTAATTGGGTTGATTGAAGAAGTTGTTGTAAATCAAATGGCAATTGGATCAATAAATCTATGATACCAAAACAAAGATGCTGAAAACGTCACTAAGTCTATTTGTGCTAAATATGGAGTTGTTAATCAAGTTTTGGGCTTGGAAACTTCAAAACAAAGAGCTTGGACCTAGTACTACACATAGGAGGCTCATTTGGGCCTAAATAAGCACATTTTGAGCCTTAATTTGCTGAATACATCTTCTTGAAGTTAGGTGTGCGAAAATCAACAAGGGGTTGGTGGAAGATTTGACTTTTGGTTTCTTTAAGCATTTGTATTTGATTTTTCAAGTTTCTTCTATATTGTATTAGACTTTTGTGTTTATTTTATTACACTTTTAGGTTTCCTAGCACATGGTATTAGACATTGTATTTTCTATATTCAGATTTGCACCTACTACAATTAGGACATATTTTCCTATAAATACTTGGTGCTTCTTCATTTGTAAGACACACAATTCAGATTTGAATCATAAATGAAAGTTGCACTTCTGCACTTTGTTTCTTGAGAGTAGATTCTCTCTAAGGGTTCTTTTTAGAACTAACAAACTTATCAAGGCTTGATCAACCTTGTGGCGTTTTTCCAACACTTCGGGTCCTTGTTCTTTCGTGTTCAAGGGTTCAAGTGGATCGTCGATCTATGTTTAGCTTTCTTGGGGTACGTATATTTCGGAATTGGTTGTGGGTTCGTGGGATCTTCCCTTGTGAGTTCGCACCAATAATAGTTCCTTTTTACCTACATATCCTCAATAATATTATCAATGCAATCTTTCTACTTATCTCACTAATTAAAATTATTCCTTTTAATTTATAAATGAGCTAAACTATTGAATAATAAGCTAATTAAATTAGCTAAACTACTAATAAAATAAACTATTTAATTTAATATTAAAAAAACTGAAACAAATGATTGTATTTTTTAAAAATATTTATATAATATTTGTAGCGGTTATTAAACCGTTACTAACTAGAGTGACTTTTTCAAACGTGTTTAAATTTTTTGGCACCAAATTTGAATTTCAATTAAATTTGCAGATGTTATATAACCACTACTAATTAAAACGCCATTTTTCAAATTCATATTAGTAGCGGTTTAGGAACCACTACAAAATGGAACAAAATTTGGATTTCCCACCTTGAAAATTTCAGGATTTGATATTTGTAGCGGTTCAATAACCACTACAAAGTTCCCAGAAAAAGACGATAGCTCTTGACGATGTTGTAGTAGTGGAATTCAACCGCAACAAATAAAGTAGCAGTTATTTTCCTTGAGTAGCGGTTTTTAATAACCACTACAAATACGCTTGCAACATAGGATTTAGTAGCGGTTTCATGAACCACTACTAATATTGTTTGTAGCGGTTAAAACCGTTACTAATACTAATTTTTAATCCCTACAAAATCACGTTTTTTTTGTAGTGTCACAATAGTGTTTGTGGTGGAGTGCTACGTGATGAGCATGGTAGTTGGATTCATGGATTCATATGCAGGATTGATGAAGGGGATTCATTAACAGCTGAACTTTGGGGTTGTGTACATGGTCTTAAAGTTCCTTGGGACTCATGATTCAGACATATTTTGTTGGAGTCTGACTCTACAGAGGCTATTTGACTGTTACTTGAAGACGAACATGAATTGCATGCGGATCATAACGTCATTACTGAAGCTCAATCGATGTTAAGAAGGGATTGGTGCGTGAACGTGAAACAAATAAGTAGGCGTGCAAACATGGCAGTGGACTATCTTAATAAAGAAGGTTTATTTATCGTGCCAGGTTTAACTTGATTTCCCAAGCTCTTAAAGAGCTCATTCGGATAATGGCTGCTAATTATGAATAGTTTTGCTGCAGCTTCCTTTTTGTTATAAAAAAAAAAAAAGAATTCCCATCACATATCCTTTAACTTCAAAAAGATAATTATAAATATAAAAAATAAAAATATATGTAATAAAAATAAGCAAATATATAAAAACTTAAATAAATCTCAGAATATAACTTTGGAAATCAGAATATAGTAAAAATTGGTAAATATAAAATCTTGAGCAAATCTCAAAACATGATTCAACAAACCTTATTTCAACTTATAGGTTGGATTGCTAAAGTTTAGAAATGTGAGATGCTCAACAATAAAAAATTCAGCATTTTACATCATCATTTTTTTCATGTTCTCTACTTTCTCTTGCACTTTTTTTTCTCTTTTAATCTTCGAACCAATGGCCAACATCATACGTGATATTATAAGCCCGACCGGCGACCTTGAGCATCAACTAGAAAACTTTGGTTATATAAAAAAATAAAATGAAACTAAAAACGTAAATTGAAAAAAATGAAAGCTTACACGAGGAACAGTAAGAGACCCACTAGTAAAGCTCAAAAAATGATTGAGAAGGAGTTTAAAGAGTTTCATCAAATAAAACTTTTTCAGAATCTCACCTCCTTATCTTGATATTTTTTAAAATCCATCTTTTTATTAAAGAATACTTAACGGTTCTTAGTAAAGAATCCTAATGTATCATCAAATAATTTTTTTTCCAAATCTAGCCTTTGTTTATATGTTAGAATAATTAACAGTTCTTAGTGAAGAACCATAATATTTTGTTAAAATACTTAACAGTTCTTAATGAAGAATCGTAATGTATTGTTAAATATTTTTTTTTTTAGATCCCGCCTTCTTATATTTGATATCTTTCAAAATCCACTTTTATTTATATTAAAGAATACTTAATGGTTCTTTGTGAAGAACTGTAATGTATTGTCAAATTATATTTTTCGGGATCCTACTCCCTTATATATGATATCTTTCAAAATCCTATCTTTATTTATATTAGATAATACTTAATGGTTATTTGTGAAGAACTGTAATATATTGTCAAACAAGTTTTTTATTGTTAAGTATTCTTAAAAAATATATAACGATTCATTGTAAAGAACTATCAAATATTATAAAATAAAATTTTTTTCAAAATCCCGTCTTCTTATATATGATTGTTATTTTGTAAGAACCGATATTTTTGTTAGTAAATATATGAAGGTTGATAATTACAACCATTATATTTTTGTTTTCGTAAATTCCGCCTCTCAATACATGACGGTGCGCATATTTAACCATTAAGTTTTAGTATTATATGTTCTTGTACAATCTCCGTCTCAATATATATAACGTTTATTAGTTGCAACCTTTATTTATTAAACATTAAATATGTATGAATCTATAATAGTATCCTTAGTCGACCTCATGTTTAAGATTCCATTTGATCCACTCCTTCCATTAAGGCTTCAAAAAGGGTGGACATCAACTTGCCGTCTTTTCCCTGCATTGTAGGAATGGCATAACAAGGGTGGATGTTGTTTTAAATAGTGAAATATTTCTCACCATGAGATAAAATAAATGGCTAAGATTGCGGGCATCATGGGGTGCATTAGCTAACACGCATTAGGCATCCCACTCCCAATAAAGAAATAGAGAGAGAAAAGGCGACATGATGAGGAAGAGAGGGAGAGGGGTGGGGAAGGAGAGAGAATATGAAGTTTTGGTGTGGGACACTTTAGTCATTTAATCTAAATATTAAATTCTATATTGATACTCTATTTACCATTATGTCCTTCGTCAAATTCTATTCATCTATAACAATTTTTAAAGTTTAAAAGGTATTATACTCCCTCCAATCATTAATATAAAATATATTTACTTAATCTGATTATATTAAAGAAGTTAGTTAATATAATATATATTTTCTAAAATTTTTTAGTTATATTCCTTAATTCTTTTATTTCTTCTCCTTTTTCATTATTATTAAAGATGTATTAATTGAGATAAATTAAAAAAAAAATTTAACAAATATAAAAACTACTGTGAAACCCCACGAAGATGTTATATTAAGGATCTAAGAAGTATTGGCTTTCACCCTAAATGACAAAGCTAACGTCGAGTTTGTCGAAGTTGCCAAAATAGATATTGGTGATAGTGAATACGCGCTGCTCCGCATCGAAGAGGGTAGAATTACCGGAAAAGTCGCGGGATGGCGTCCAAAGTATCAACAACACCGCCATATGGTGGTGCTGCTAGAATCGCCGACTCTCCCTGTTTTCCTCAATACACTGCTTCTCTGAAATGTAAGATACTCAATCCACTTACGCTTCATCAATTCTGTGTTTTTTTGGTTCTTCAATTTCAGTCTGAAATTCTTTCAAGACTTGGATCGATCCTACAAGCGAGGCTAGGTTTGCGAATTGATGCCTTCTTATGAGGAAATTTACATGTTTGGGGATTCCAGTTTAGCTTATTTCTGTGTTTAACCTTCCGCGTTGAAATTTATTGCTTAGGAATTGTACTTCGTTTGCCGTTTTTTAATGTGATTATGTGAAATTTTGTAGCCTCACCCAACAAGTGGTCAATGACTTTAGTTTAATCGGAGATTAGTAGCTCGACTAGCATAGTTTAATGCCAATAAGGCATTTATTTATTGATTCACCCTTGAGAGGGAATTGGTATCTCTGGTGCTACGGGAAATCGGGAATTATATTGGACACAACTTCGTAGAAGAATTCATTAGATACATCCTTGTTTTAACTTAGTAGGAATGGGAGCTTTGCTTTAACTTGAAAATGTAAAAGCAATATGCAGGAAAAAGGTATGAACATGGTTTCAGTCGGCTTTTCATTTCACTTCTTTGATGCATTAAGGATCAGAATAAGTCAGATGTTTACCAGTGGCAAAACAGCCTTAATTATTTTTTCTTGCAGTATCATGAATAAGAAACTGGAGTTTAGGCTTCGTGAACTGTGCTTTCTATATCCAAATTTACTTTATAGCTGGTTACAGCTTCAATTTGAGCGTGAAGGAAAGTCTCATCTATGTGGTGACTCTTAGGAATCGAGCACGACATCAGAAAATTTCATTTGGCAATTTTTGTAGCCAAAGCATCTTAATGAAATGGAATATATTCACATAAATCTACTTATCTAATGTATCTCAATAACAAGAAAAACAGATGCAATTAGTTTAAGGTAGAGATTAGATGCTTGACTTACTGGATCAGATGCTAATCAAGCATGTTTCTGTTGATTCGCCTTTGGTAGGGTTTTGGTATCATTGCCTCTACAAAGAATTATGTATGAAAGTCCACAGTAACCTTTTGGAGCTTAGTTCATGAACTCACAACTCACAAGATGCTTCCTTTTGTTGTTTCAACTCCCAAAGTAAAGTGAGCAACACTTATTGCAAGATTAATAAAATATGCAGAAAACCTCTGCAAATGGATTCATTCTACTTTTAATCTTTTCCTTTAATTTGTGGTCTTAATTAACCTGCACTTGATGTAACGTGAAATGTTCTAGTGTTACTAAACTGATGATGCCATTCCGCAGCTGGGCCTATAATTAGTGTATCTTAACTTCTTTATGATTTTGCAGGTCTTGAAGAATTTAATTCAGATAAGAGTAAATGTCAAGAACATTTTGATGTCTACAAGGAGTGTAAGAAACGGGAGGTATTGGATTTATTTGGCATCTTTACCTAGTGTCCTTTCAAGTGTTGCATATAATGGTGCTTTATCTGTAATGTGATGTTAAAAAATAGAGGTCGTTATATTTTGGAGTTTGGACATTAAATTATAGTTTACCATCTTCTGGTTCAGCCTAGATTAAATTGTAATTTATGATTGTCATCGTGACTTTCATTTATGTTTATATAACAGTTGCGTCACTGCTATGCTCTTACTTTCCCACCACCTCAAGAATATTGACTAGTCAACCATCTGGGTTATTAAGCAAGGCATGAAAGATAAAGTAGGGCATGAGCTAAACTTAGCTTTCTAGCAAATTAGCCAAGTAAGTCTAGTTTCATGCTTTTGTTTAGTATGGCAGCAAGTTGAGCTTTATCATCATAGTCAATAAAGAGATAATTAAATCAGAAAAGACTTTGTTGACTGTCATAAGTGAAAATAACCTCTCCGAATCATGTAGTCCTGTTTCTAATCTGTGTGATGTGGATAGATTAGATCAATATTATTGTTCTTAATATCTTGATATGGTAGGAGGGTTCGAACTAAGAAGCTAAATTTAAGCCAAACACCCACCAGTCCAAGCACATGACCTTCGCTAAAGTGCCATGTCAATAATTGATTGTCTAAAAACAAATTGAGGCTGGTTTGCCAAGTTTAAGATGGCATAAGAATGTGAAATAGAGGAGTTCTAGTCAAATAAATTTTCCTCTCAAATTCTACTCTTGTATCAGTCACCGTACTTCTCAGAACTGAAGCAGGAAACCTTGGAATCAAAATTCTGGAGAAGCTTCCTTGATTCCTTTCATGCTTTCCCCGTCCTCTTTTGCTGAATGGTGCACCTTTGTTAAACTTTAGTTTTAGCTGTACAAAATTAGACTGCTATTTCTGGAGCTTTTATACATTGTTGCTTAATGGCAAATGGATAAGGTGCAAGATTTTCATACACCTTTTTCATATGCCGAGTAATTCTATTAGATTAATAAATTCTTGGTGGTTACTCCCTGTGGTTGGTTATGGATGCTTTCTCACAACATTGTATGATTATATTTTGACACTGCAGTGTATTGGAGTACTGTGGGGGCTTTTCCAAAATAATATAAGCCTCAGAGGAGCCTTATATAGATGCATTAACAATTGTTGAATTCATCAATCATTCTTACTTAGTGTTAAGATGATGTTTACTGGACAGGAAGTGATGCTCTGTGCTTATCAAACATTATATATATATATATATATATGGGACCTGATGGCAAAAATATTTGGGAAAAAAGACCTAAATTTCTCCAGCTAAAAACACACAAGAAAAAGTGCAGAATGTGGAAGCTAAAATGCAGAACACCTAAGATGGAGAGTTTTTAGCAGGTCCTTTGTTGACCACACAAAAAAGTCTGCATTTCAACTTTCTTGTCCTGTATTTTGGCTGTCTTATTCTGCACTTTTTCTTCCATGTTTTTGGATGTAGAAGTCTAGGTCCTTTCCCCCAATTAAATTTTTGAACGGAGTCCTTATCCCCAATTTTCCATTATACTACAAAATGGGTCTTGCATTAAGAACTGGAGGAGTAATATATATGTACGTGAATTCAAAGATTTAGACTCCTTGTTGGGGCTTGTAATGCATCATATCTTTGCTCAACATTGTTGCATCTTTTTTATTCCCACATTTACTTTCTTATTCTTGAATGAACATATTACACCTTGTTATAGAAATCTTATGCACCTGTTGCAATTTGTGCGGAATTGCGCTGTATTACTAATCTAGCTGCTTTTGTTTTTGGTTTCTGTAGAGGGAGGCTCGACTTGAACGTAATAAAAATCGATCTTTCTTCTCATGGAGTCTGTTAGCTCTGCTGTTTTGTCTCTATTATCGGAGGTGAAAATAGGTTGGGAATGCTCCAAAATCATGCTGGTCCATCCTTGTAGTAATAACTTTGTGGATTTATTCAGAGTTCTGGCAAGCAAGGTTGCAAATAAAAATGAATAGTTGTTGGTCGGGGTTAGTAATATTCTGCTTCATGCTGCTTTCAATCTTCCAATAATTTGTCCTTTATTTTCAGTAAAAGGATCAAATACTATTAATTAAGAGAAATAAAAAGGATGAATATACATGATATGAGGCCAGGTAATCGTGTTCATGGGTGAGGGATATTCTGAGCTACTGGTTACAAAGAGGGGGGGCAAAAAACTTGCAGAACACGCTGTTTGATTCGTTTATTAAAAATTTAAAAAAAAAAAAATAACACTTATTTGGAAAGCTATTTTGAATAGGTTGTTTTTATAAAAAACACAGTTGTTTCTAAAAACTTAAAAATCAAGATGGTTTTTTAAGTGTTTTCTTATTTTTATTTTTCTATTTCTTTTTTTTTTTTTAAGGTTGCTACTCATCCACTATATAACACACTATCAATGTCGGTCACTCTAATATCACCATAGGCAATGGCCGTCGTCACTTTACATCAAAAACAAATTTTTGAACAATTGTCCAAACTTTTTTTTTTTTGGTTTTATTTTAATTTTCAAAACTTGTTTTTAAAAACAATTTTATAAAATTGTTTAAATCCAAGAATTAGGTAGTGGCAGTTAAAGAAGGAGAAAATGGAGATTTTCAAAAGAAACTTTTAGAGGAAGGAGTTTGGGAGTCACAAGGAAATGCTTACACTATGTGGAAAGAAATGGCCTAGATGGTTTAAGAGGTTGCTAAAGATACTTTGGCATAATCTAAAGGTTTTGGCCACTGAAATAAGGAGATTTGATAGTGGGATGCGAATGTGCAAGAGAAAGTTAAGAATAAAAAAAATTGTTTTAAAGCCATACAATTATAAGACACGAAATAGTGCAAAAGAAAGTGTCATTTTGCATTATCCTCCTCCGGACTGCCAAGCTCGGATGCAAGAGGATTTGATGTTGATATGATAGTTTAGCTGTTTTACCCTCAAGATTTATTCTTACCATGTTATGTTAAAAAAAGCCATACACTTGTGCAACAATGATGAAAATTGGAAATGTACCTTGTGGCTAAAAATGAGACTAAGAAAGCAGTAACTAAAGTTCATTCTAAAGCGTTTGAGAAGTTTCATAAGGAATTAAGGATAACATCTGGGAAAAGAAAAATTTACAATATTGCAAAGAATAAGGAGAGAAAGAAGAGAGATTTGGATCAAGAAAAGTGTATAAAAGATGCATAAGGCAAAGTCTTGGTTTATTGTGGAGATTTTAAGAATAGATTGGAGGCCTACTTCTACAAGCTGTTTAATGAAGGACAAGGAGGTTCAACCTGTGAGTTAGAGGATTTGTCAATTAGAGAAGGTGACATTGGTCCTCATTGGTCAGGCTAAGAACGCTCTTAAGAAAATGGAGGTCTACTTCTATCATAGGATCTGCATTGGTGAGGTTAAGGACGCTTTTAAGAAAATGAAAAATCGTAAAGCCATTGGTCCTAATGGCAACCCCATTGAAGTTTGGAAGTGCTAAGGTGAAAAAGGAGTGTCTTGGCTTACTAAGCTTTTTAATGAGATTTTACGATCTAACAAATTTCTAAATGATAGGTGGAAAAACACTTTAGTCCCCATTTACAGGAATAAAGGGGAATCTAGAATTGTGCTAGCTATAGAGGGATAAAGTTTATGAGCCACACAATAAAATTGTGGGAAAAAGTGTTTAACATAGATTGAGATTAGAGACTCGCATTTCGGAGAACCAATTTGGACACATGTTAAAAAGATCCACAATAAAAGCGATTTATTTGCAGAAGGGGGTTAATGGAGAAGTATCGGAGTCAAGGAAGAGACTTGCATATAGTTTTTATTAAATTAGAGAAAGCTTATAACCGTGTGCCAAGAGATGTACTATGGAAAGCCTTAAAAAAGAAGGGTGTGCATGTTGTATATATTAAAGTCATTCAAGATATGTATGAGGGGTTAACAACTAGTGTGAGAACGTCTAGAAGTGAGACTAAATACTTTTATATAAGAATTGGCCTTCATCAGGAATCAGCCTTGAGCCTTTATTTGTTTAACCTAGTCTTAAACATTCTAACTGAGAGTATACTTGAAGAAATCCCCAAGTGCATGCTTTTTTAAGATGATATTGTTCTTGTGCTAAATCAAGAGAAGAAATGAATTTTAAACTTGAGTTATGGAAGAGAACCTTAGAATCAAAGGGTTTCCAGCTGAGTATAAGTAAAACAGAATATATGCATTGTACTTTTGATAAGTGAGAGTAAGAAGTGATTTGGGTTCAAATTGGGAGACCAGGTTATTCCTCATAGACAAAGTTTAGATATTTGGGATCAATTCTACAACAATATGGTGAAATTGATGGAGATATTAATCATAGAATCCAAGCTAGGTGGTTTAAATGGAGAAAAGCTATCAGAGTTATTTATGATCGAAAAGTACCTGATAAAATCAAAGGAAAATTTCATTGTACTGTTATTCGACTAGTAATGGTTTATAGTAGTGAATGTTGGGCTATGAAGGGCTACATGGGCACAAATGGGGGTAGCTGATATGAGAATGTTGAGATGAATCTGTGGTCATACACGAAAATATAAGATTTGTAATGAACTTATCTGAAAAAAGGGTGGGAGTGGCTCCTATTAAACAAAACATGGTAGAAAATCATCTGAAGTAGTTTGGGCATATACAAAAAAGGCCATTGGATGTGCCAATGAGGAGGGTACATCAAGTGTTTGGAGCCTAGTTAAAAGGGTTAGAGGAAGATCGAAAAAAATGCTTAATGAGGTTATTGAGCGAGATCTCTTAGTTAACAATTTATCCCGAGATTTGGTTTTTGACAGAGCTCAATGGCGTTATTTGATCTATGTAATCAACTCCACCTAGTGGGAATAAAGCTTGGTTATAGTTGTTTTTTTTTTTTTTTGGAAACAAATAGGCCCTAGATGATTAAGATCCAAGCAGAAAGCACATGAGATAGGCAAGTTGAATGCTAATTTTTTGTTTGTGTTAGATTAGAGGTCGGAATTAGATAACTAATGTGCATATATTAAGAAAATTTGTTAAATTAATTATTTATTAATTATGTCGATTCCTTAAATGTCCCTTTTAATTGTTTGTATAGGGTACTACTCTTTTGACAAAAGACTCCCTTAATATATATGAAATCAATATCAACATGAGACATCAAAGAGGTGTTGGAACTGGGAAGTGAATGCTCTCAATGTCATACACTGCACTTAACATGTGCACTTCTCACCCAATAATTTATCTAAAAAAGTTATAATGTTTGTCCAACTTGAAATTCAACTTGAAACCTTGCAATAATGGGATGGCAAGGGAAGAAGAGTAAAACCCTAATCACCATTTTTTTTTTTTTTTGCCTTAATTGCATGGACTTCCAAACCATTAACACCATTAAAAAAATATTCCAAAACGATTCTTGAAGTTTATTTTTTAGTTACAAACCATATTAGAATAAATCTTGTTTACTCCTCGTTATGCCAAATCCCTAATTTATCTCTTAACATTAATATTGATTAATGATCTATTTAATATTCATTAATAATAAGTAATTTTTATATGAAAAATATTAGCAAAAATCAACCTAAGGTCTCAACCAAAAAAATAATATCAGAAAGTTTCATAACTTGTCAATGTGTCATTGACAAGTTATGAGATTTTTCTGATATTATTTTTCTTAACTTGAACCTTATTGTAATTTTTCCTTTAATAGCTTGATCGAAAATTTGAGTAATTTTTTTTATAAACATATGTTTAATGAAATATATTTAAATATTTTGAATTATACTATACTAATATAAGGTTCTCAAAATCATATCATTTTATATTTTATAATTGAAAATACATATATATATTTGAAAAACATGTTAGGCAACATTTGTATTTAAAATATTACATCGTAAGTAAGGTTTAATAAATAAAGGAGATTTAAGTAAATAAATCTGATGTGATGCTGATGCTGATCTAGAACCAAAATTGTAATTCAATGCTGAAAATTGTGTCAAAATATGGCAATTTGAACAGTTTCATTGAAGCATTCACGCCTGCGCGCGCACATATATAAATATATACACGCGCCCACGTACATTCTTTTTTTTTTATATAACAGTAAAAGGAAACCCAACATTATCTAACCCTTCTCCTTCACAATAATCCGTGCAAGCGCTTCAGGCACCTCAGTGACAAAATGAACTCCAGGCATCGACAATAGCCCCTCTTTGGCAAGAAGATCCGCAACAACATTAACCCATCGGCTAACATGATTAACACTTAATTCCCATTGTCGCTTAAGCAAGCCAATGACTTCTTGAATCAGCAGAGAATCTGCATGTATCTCAACCCCTCTTTCATTTAGAATGAGCGAGGTTGCCTCAATCGAGTCAGATTCAAGGATGATCTTGCGAAAACCCATGTCCCATGCAATTCTCAACCCATGAATGCGTCCCCATAACTCGGCAGAGAGTGCTTCGCCCTCAGCACAACTAAATATGAATCCTCAAATGAAGTTGCCATACTTATCATGGATCAGACCACCCGCTGCTATGACATGGTTATACTGAGAAAAAGCTCCATCTACATTCAGTTTGACCCAGCTCGGCTCTGGTGGGACCCATGAGAACCTGGTTCCTCCACTTGGTGCATTAGTCATTCCACCTTCCACAAGCTTATCATGTGCTTCTCGAATACTGCGAATCATGGCTTTCACACTATACTATTCAAGATGGTCTTACGTTCAAATACGAACAAATTCCTTCTCCACCAGATCCACCCGCATGTTATAGCAAATGTCACTCTCCATTCTTCATCTCCTCTATACTCATTCATCGTGAGATTCCATTTCAACCACTGTGGGAATTCTGTCGAGCTAAACCGTCGCCACTTCGTTTGAGGTATAATGCCCCTCCATAGATTAAGCGTGTTTGGGCAGTCACGTAAGACATAAAGCATATCTTCAGTAACCGAGAAGCATATCGGGCATTCATCACTACTGCTCAACCCACCTTTTTGCCTAGAGGCATTTGTAACTTGTAAGTAACCATTTATGTGCTACAAGCCAAACAAACATTCGGCACTGCTCCGGAACTCATAACTTCCAAATTTTACTCCATAGAGGATCTAGATCATTTCCATCAGCATGAAGAAGGTCATAAGCTGAGGTAACCTTAAATGATCCACACTTTGTCCATTTCCATCAGACATTACTATTAGCTTAAGTTTCTACACCACTTTTGATTTTCTCCCAAACCTGGTTAATTCCTGACCAGCGCCCACGTACATTCTATTATATACTTGCATTATGGGACCAAGCTCAGACACCCATTTAAGGTCAGGCCCAATGAAACCAAGCTTTTCTCTTAAGCTTTCTCAAGTGTCAAGTTTTTCACCAAACTACAAAGCCCCAACATTTAATAGGATATGTATACACACACATATAGACTGTTTCATGCGAATTTTAATGCATAATCTAAAATTTTCCATTACGGTTTAACATGCAATACTGTAAAGTTAGAGATAGGGGGAAAAGTTTGATGTAAAAAGGAAATCTAATCGTACTATATAGTTTTAATTCTTCACGTGATCTTATGGGTCAATATACATATGATGACATAACCAAGTAATTCAGTTTGTAAAGTACAAGCTTGAATCCTTGAGAAACAAAAGATAATAGTATTCACCTTTAAACTAAACACATCAAAATAAAGCATCCATTAAAACTCATACACACTGATGCGTGCTTCTGTCGCTAAAGCAATCAATTAATAACTAGGTCCTAAATTATTATGCAGTTTAGGGTCAACCTAGGTCATTCTCCCAAGGAGCAAGCTATTGGTTTTCTTTAGGATTGATTTTTAAGTAACAAAAGATGCAATAGAATGGACCTAAACTAAAGTGCAAGATTCTACTACCTAAATGCAAATGACTCTAAAATCTATATGAGAATGAAATTAACCTAAATGAATTGGAATGCAATCTTTGGGGTTTTTTAGTGAAAAATGAATTAAGATACTAAGCAAAGAAAACAATCAAAAGCAAGACACTCAACAAGGGTTTAGTTCAGTTATGATGATGAAAGGGACAACTTAGGATTCACATGGAGTTAGCTTTCTTAGCCATTCAATTTATTAGACCAAAGGGAGGTTCATGAAAAATTGGAATTAATAAATTTAATCACCTAATCAAGACATGGGAAACCCTCATGCTCAATAACACCTAATCCACTAGAAAACTCATAATGGAAAAAGCGGTGGTTAATTAAATCCATTAAAAACCAATCACAATTATGTAAGATAATTTTGAAAATTATGTTCACAATTGCCTAATTAAACAATTCGACAATTAATCACCTAATTAAACAATCAAGAAATTAAACCCAAATTGACAATTAAATTAATAATGAAAACTCAATTAATAATTTAATTGACAATCAAAGGTTTGCAAACAAAAATCCCAATAATCAATTAAGAATAAATCAAATCCAAATTAACAATTCAATCCAAATAAAAAATAAGTTTACAATCTAAAACTAGATTGTTCTCAATTAACACAACCCAAAATCATTTAAAACTAAATAATCTCAAGTCTTGAATCAAAAAGATAAAAGAAAGACACTCCCTTGTAGTCTTCAAGTGTAAGCTCCTAAGCTCTAGTTTCCTCCATGCTTCTCCCAAGTTGCCTCCCAAGAGAATTTAAGCTTCCATGAAATTAGTTCTCCCTCCAATCCCCAAACACGTCACAGCCATGAAGAAAAGTTGAGAAGAATTGATTTATCAATTGCCTCCGTCACTGTGCAACCGAATGGAAAAGTATGAATGCGTTGTGTAATTAATGGGTTTATGGAGGTGGGCCCGTGGTGTGAGTTGAATGGGAAAATCGGTGTTTTGGTGAGATGAAGGGAAAAGCTACGGGAATGGAAGGGATGCAATTCAAGGGATTGATGATAGTGAGATGCGTGAGTCTTCAGCTTGCTTCCGCGTCAGTTCGTGTATCTGCGTCGTCTCTCTGCGTCTGTGGCGGTTAGGGTATTTTTAAGGAGGGAGGGGAGAGTTTTGGGTACTAACTTGGGCCTATTAAAATTCCAAAAGCCCAATAAAATTCCACCATTGGATTCTTTTTTAGTTTCTAAGAAAAGTTCTGCACCGTAGGATCTTTTAATCTGCTTTCCCTTATCCTGCAAGAATCAAATAAAATCGTGATTTATCATATAATTGGAAATATTATCCAATCACAAGATATCAATCAAAATAATAATAATTTAAGCTCAATAATATCATAATCAATTCAGATTTATATTATTTCCCAAAATTGGCTAATTATCCAAATATTATCTAATAAATTCAAATTAACCTAAAATAATCTCCAAAATAAATGAATAAAGTGGGATAAAATATATTAAAATTGTGATTTACCACACACTACACACATTGGTGCTCAAATTTTGCTTACCCAGAGAATAACTCCTTCCCCAGGTTCTATAACCAGCCTAAAAGCAGGGGAATGGCAATAACATGGCGAGAGAGAGAATCGAAACCTGAGCAAAATCAGAGACAATATCACCTTCAGTTCCGCCATGGCCAAATGCTGGCCGGCACAGACGCGAGATCCAATCCCGAATGGCAGGTAAGCCTGAGGAGTCTTGTAGGCTTCACTGATGCCATTTGCAAATCTTTGAGGGTTGAACATGTGAGCATCCAGTCCCCACAGTTCAGGGTCTTGCTGTAATAATGGGATAGGAATCTGAATGTTAACTCCTTTTGGAATTGAAATGCCTCCCAATTTAATGTCTTGTAAGGCAGTTCTTATAACGAATGTTGCCGGCGGGTAAAGTCTGAGAGTCTCTTGAATCACCATAGTTACCTGCAAGTAAGACTATGATTTTCATAAAACTAGCATTTACTCCCCAGGCAATGTTATTAAGAAAAAAACTTATTTTTCATTCAAGTAAATTCTCTACACTAACATTAGTTGAAGATATTCCATTCAATATAATTATGAGATAAAAAAATTAATTGAATAAAAGGGGGAAATAAAATATGATTCACTCAATTGACATGGAGAGTGAATAGAGCAACATAATATGATCTCTATAGGTTTTTATCTAAGAGACGAATATTTGTACAATATATGTAAATTGATTCTAATTGTTCAAGCATAATTTTTTTAAAATAAGCAATTGATTACAATTGTTTTAGAATGAATCACTTTTAAATATAAGCAACTGATTACAATTGTTTTAGTATAATTTCAACCCTTCATGATGCATGCATTACTATAATTTGACTTCCATTCTAGAACCTTATTTTCTCTGAATCTTAAAAGCATGTGCATGAGTAACTTCCTCCTCTTCTCCTTACCTATAATGAGTAACTTCCTCCTTTTTTCCTTACCTATACTCTTGACTCTTGAAATCTCGCATTCGTTATTAACATTGTTTTTATCAACTCCTCTTCCTTCCTTGTCTTCCATCAATCGATTTCCCATCTTATAATCTTACTTTTTGCTAAGGTAACCAAATCCAGCACCAAGGTAAAAAATGAAGCAAAATAGAGTAGATGATTGACAAGAGAGGCAAAGAGGGAGAGAAGTAAGAAGAACAACATCACAAAGACCTCATACAGCATAGATGACGCAAATCAAAATATTGGTTAAAATTAGTTAAAAGCAATAAATATGTGAGATTTTTTGTTCCAATTATACTTTCAATTATGAAGATGATGAGTGAGGAAGAGAATAAGTGGGAAAAGAGATGAGACAAAATGAATATGGAAAAGAGATAAGAGAGATATATAATTAATTGAGGGTAGAAATGAAAAAAGTACATTAATTTTTTAGACAAACATATATTGTTATTTATATTTAAAACCAGCCCTATGTGAGAGAATGTTACACATAAATAGGATCACAGGGAGTGTGTGTGTCTACACACACACACATGAATAAATTTGAACTTAAAAGGTTATGATTCTTTGGTTTAGCTCAGACGCAGCTTGTGCTCATTCAACAATTTAGCTAAGTGTTTTCTTATCCTCCCCTGACTATTATATACTGATCTGGTCCTAAATTGGGGAGCTAGTTGATGGATTTGCTTTGGTTCTAAATGTAAGATCTTAATTAATTTTATCTCTCAAATTTATAATTTTTTCCCTAAACTATCATATTGGTTCCACATATTAAGGAGGGTCTCCATAAATGGGTTGTTTCCTTTGCAAATGATTGAAGGGACAAATACACATTTTTTACAAATTATTATCTTAATTAATTTTTTTAATCTTTGTATATTAGTTATCCAAACTCCTACATTTAAAATCAAAAGGAATAATACGTACTGTCTTCATGCTTCTAAGCATGGTTGCATCAAAGGTTCCCTTTCCACAAACTTGAAGCTCCTCAGCTCGACAACGATCTTGCCAATCTTGATGTTCTGCTAACAACATCAACGCCCATGACATGGTGACCGCAGTCGTCTCATGCCCAGCGAAAAATATGTTCTTGCAATTATCAACTATGAACTTGTCACGTGAGATAGGATTCGACAAGAGATCACCACCACCATCCTTGTCACATTTTGTAGCACCCTCCATTATCATTTGCATGAGATCTTGCTCATGACCTCCCTTGAACCGTTGGTTTACAAGTCTTGTGATCATTGAGTTTACCTCTTTCTCCAATCTCCATATCTCCTTGTTGCTTCTTGTTGGTAAGTGCCTAAACAATTTCATTATAGCATAATTTTCTTTTTTGTTATACCATATTTGTCACTAGTGGCAACACTAACAAGAAGAACTGCTCATAATTCTGTCATCATAAAAATTTGAAAACATAACTATTTTTTGTCTATAAAATATTAAAATGTCACTCATTTCATGTCGAATCTAATGACCTTAAAAAAAAGGAAAAAAAAAACATTTGGGAAGTGAGGTAAAAATAAGGGACAGCAGGGACATTAGGGAGGGGGCAATAGACAACCCCCTCCCCTGCCCTCCTCCCCTGACAACCAATGTAAAACCCATCAAATTTCTATGACATGAATCAAAGACATTTTAACCTCAAATAATATACCTAAAGTATTAATAAAACCAAAAGGCATTATACAATCCATATAGCCAACCATACTTAATGTCATAATGTTGGTTGAAATTGCACTAGTGAATGAACCGAGGGAAAGTTTTGAATTAAACCTGAATATTTATTTTAAACCAAAACGAGGTGTGGATTTCACAAATAAGCCAAGCCAAATTCATTTGTGTCACTTTCTTTCCAAATGCGTAAATTTTAGGAATCTAATTGTGTGCGTGTGTGTGTGGGGACAAGTAAGTACTAATGCATACCGTAGTCCTGGAACTCCAACAGTTGATTTGGAAATGAGCTTTTGAATGAGTCTAAGCTCGGTGAAAATTTGTCGGCCTTTTTCATAGCTGCTTCCAAAACAGGCTCTTGCAATTATATCAGCCGACAAGCTTCTCAATTCTTCATCTATCTTCATCTCTGCAACCACTTCACCTCCCTTGCTACTTTCAATTCTTGCCTCCCAATCCCTCAACATTATATTTGTCGATTCCACCATCAAATCTATCATCCCCTTTACCATGAACAACAATTTATATCTTAGTTTTTTTTGCCACAATTTATATATTATTAATATATAGTTTTTTTTTTTGCCACAGTTTATATATTATTAATATATTTTTTTGGTGATAAATGATTTTATACATGGAAGGTTATTCCTATGCAGGGAAATCGGTATATCTACAACTTCAATGAAAAAGAAGTTTCGGTTACTCTCTGTGATATTTACAAACATGACATATATGCATTCAGTAATAAAAATTTAATTTCAGAGAAAATGAGATAGGTGAAGACTTATCACTTGTGTAGAAACTACAAGGCAAAGGTAAGTCTAACCTCCATCTCTTTCTCTCTTTGGAGTAGTCTATACATATGCATTTCAATATTATTTATTATTAGCATAACCATACAAAACTAATTAGTGAATCATATATACAACAATTTTATGAGGAAAAGACCAGCATAGAGTTGGTCTAGCAGTGTATCGAGTTCGAGTCTCAGAGGACACACTTGTGTTGGGAGAGACAGCCACGAACCCCAAACCACATATCAGATGATAATAGCTGGAAAAAAAATTATGACAAAAAGAAGCTGGCTTTATGGTAATATAATCTTTCAAGTCTTCTAACCAGGAAACAAGAAGTTAAAATACAATATACAAAGCTAAATGTGGTTCCCTAGTACTGCTTAAAGTCTAAAGAACTAACTACACAATTCAAAACTTATGAATAGTATAGTGTAAGCTAAATTATATATTTAATCCTTTAAATTTACATCAACTTTCAGTTTAGTCCTTTAAATTTTTAAAGAGTATGTTCAATTCCATAATGTTAACATGGTTAATCTCATTAACGGCAAATGCTGACTTAACGAATTTAAATGTAGACACTACAATTGAATGATGAAATATTAATTTTTAATTTCAAATTTGTAAATTGTTAATATTTAAAATAAAACCTAATGAAGATATCGACTTATCCAAACTTTCAACAGCAACAACTCATCTTTATTCTACTAAAAGATTAAATTTTAAGCATGATTTGTCAGAATTTAATTGCAGAAACACCGTTTAAATTTGCCAATCCAATATTTTCCATTTACAAAACCAGTGATATTCACATTGATTGACTGAAAATACACTTTATGAACTCAAGAGACTAAACTGAAACTTGATGAAAACTTGGAGAACCAAACGCATCCTTTAAGCTATAGTTTATATTATTTTCATACATAAATGATATAAAATATAAAATGATAAATCCTTGTGCAAGGGTTCTAAATCTCACATCTGTTTTTAGGTGGACTAAGTATTTTATCATTTAAAATATAAGTATAGATATAACAATTATCCGACTACTGATCCGTGGGTGATAGAGATGTTATGTTTTTATTAAAACAAATAAGGCAAAAAACAAAAAAATCTCAAGACAAAAGAACATAGTAAACCATACCTTGACCTTATCAAGGTATAGCTGAGGAGAAATTATTTTCCTTTGGTGAGCCCAAAGAGGTCCACTTGATGATAATATGCCCAGGCCGAACAGTGGCCCAAAATCTTTGGATAGATAAGAAGGCTTTCCCAAAATTTTTAATAAACCTTAAAAATTTTTTTTTTTTTGCTTTTAACTCTTTAAAATAATTTTTAAGTTGTACCCAGTCTTAAGAAACTTACTACAATTTTATCTTTAATGTACTTTTTTTAGTAGTAAAGAGCACCCAAAACTTAGAATATTGATTTATTGATTTCCACCTACTCTAAAATATTTTTCCAGTAACACCTAATATTTTAAAGTAATTTTTAAATATTTACTTGATTTTTTAAATATTTTTCCACCCACTCTCTCTTACCATTATCATAAAAGCCCTTATGCTTAAACCAATCCAAACAAATTTTATATTTATAAAAGCTCAATCGCCAATCTCCAATCCAAACATAAATTATATTACATGATTTGATTTTTATCAAAAATAATATCATAACAAGCCCAACTAAAACAAACTCAATTATCAATCACTGTTTCAAACACACACTAAATAATAGGGTAAGGTATTAAGAAAAAGAGTTGGTGGGGAACTGGGAAGGTACAGAGGGCCCGCGTGACACATCAATGACATCATCCACTCACACCCTCCTTTTTATTGTCATTTCACTCGTGTAGCTCCCTCTATGTGTGCAAACGGTGACGTTTCACCTTAGTGTCAAGCAACAAAACCATAAAGAACATACTGCTGTCGTACAGACGCATGACTCAGCATACATGACATAAAGTAGGACAGCTTTAACGGGACACAACAATACATACGCACTGAAGGGGAGACGCTAGTAGCTTTTTCTTGAGGCAAGTTTTTCACGTAATCACTTTAAAAAGTTTTCTTCTCTATTACTTATTTATTTAAAATAGTTTATTTTTAAATAATAAATATTTATAAATCATGATTCACGATATACGAGATAAATACATAAGAGAAATTTTATCTCAACTTATGTAATAAATACCTATTTTAACAAAATAAGCCTAATCAAACACTCACTAAGTTCTGGAGCAAAAAATTGATTAAGGTAGGAACCATTACTTTTTCTGTTGCAAAGGCAGTGATAGATAGGAAGAGGTGCAAGAACTAGGGCACCGGCATAAAGAGTGATTAATGACCAGAGATATCAGAAGAGTTCTTCGGAAATGGGTTCTTGGATGAAAGGTAAGGTTGTGAGGGGATTTCTAGGCTAAAATGTTGGGCTTTGGGAAGAAGATTAGTTTTAACAAAAAGTATAGGCTTAAATAAAAGCTAAACTTTTCAATTCTTCATTGGATAGTAAGGATTTATTCAACATCTTTTGTCATTTACTTCTTCAAGAAGTAATGCACCCTAGAAATCAATGAAAAAGAAGTTTCGGTTAGGCTCTGTGATACTTACAAACATGAAATATATGCATTCAATAATAGAGATGTTATGTTTTTATTAAAACAAATAAGGCAAAAAAAAAAAAATTCTGAAGACGAAAGAACATAGCAAAACCATACCTTGACCTTATCAAGGTATAGCTGAGGAGAAATTATTTTCCTTTGGTGATCCCAAAAGAGGTCCACTTATAAAATATAACTTACGTATTAAAAAAAGAATAAAGTAGAATTGGTATAAACTTCAAATATATATAAAAAATATTAGCAGTTTTTAATATAAGAGTTAAATAACTAATTCAGGTATATGAAGTAAATTAGTTAAATTAATTATATTATAATAAATATGAATTTATTTTTCTAAAATAACCCCATTTCATCATGATTACTTTTTGATGGAAATCTTTGATGTGTATTAAGAGTAGTTTGAGGGGGAAAATTATAAATTTATAAGATAAAATGAACTTTTTTACCTTAAAAGATAAAATGAATTGAGAAATTATATTTAAGAAAATCCAACGCGAACTAAATTTTATATTAGGGAAATGAAATAGCATATTTAATTGTTGTTGTGTTTGAAATTGCCTTGTTCGAACTCACATTCAAGCGAATGAAAAAAAATCACTTTCACCATCAAGCCATGAGTTCGATAAGAACTAGGATATCGGAGCGTAGTTGTAAAAGTAACATTTTGTTATTTACTTGTTTTTAATTTTCTTTTAAGTTATAATACTTCTTCCTATTCTAAATATATGATTCAATTGATTTTTTCAGAGAGGTTAAAGAAATTTAATAAATTATTTAATTATATTATATGTTATATATCATTAGATTATATATTAATTTATAAATCAAATAAATTAATTCAGAGAAAAAATATAAATATTTTAAATTAATTTAATCAGCTCCCTCAATTTTTTTTTAACAAAGTAAATTTAGATTTATAGTTAGAACTGAAAGTAGTGTGTGTGTGTGTGTAAATATAAGAAAAACATAATTATTACACTCTGTGGTTTATTAATTTTGTGAAGTGGAACCCAAAAATTTTCATAAATTACATAAAAATTTTATAAATTAAAATTAACTATGCTCAAAAAGAAGAATACGTATCAAATCATAAACTACAGTATCTAATGCAATAAAAGTAAAGTATCTAATTTAAAATTAAGATGAACAAGAAGCTATGAATTAATTTTTTATATAAATTTATTAATCCCTATTCCCAATTCATTTCATCATCTGAGTATGAGCACAGGCATTGCACTCAAAACAGCCAAAAAGGCAATCAATAATGGTTACTAATAAATACGGCCAATATGAAGAATTTTGGCATTCTTTCCGAAGCATTTCAATTCAATCTGTTACACCCCACACCTTCTAATGTTATTTTTCAGTTACATCCAGCATCTCAGTTTTACTTATGTTTTAGGGAATTGGATTCACAATAAATAAAAATAAAAATAAAATATTCTAACCTCCCTTACGTTTTGGCTTAATTACACGGACTTCCCCTATATTTTGAAAACATACAATTAAGTTCAAACCATTAAATCCGTTAAGGATTTTTATTTTTTAATTAAAATTTATATTAAAATAAATTTTATTTACTAACTTATCCTTCATCATTACTAATTTTCTAATTTTGACTAAAATTTTTTAAGTAATTTAAGAGTTTCTTTTTCTTTTTCTTAACTTATTTTTTACTTTTATAAATAGTTATATGTTAACTTTTTTTCATATTAAGATAAATACTTAATTAATTTAGACAAATAAAAATTAATTAAAAATATGATTAATCCTATCAATAGATGCGTACTAAAATAAATATATTTATAAATGTTTGTGCAAAAAATGTATTTAAAAAATTTAAATTTTAAATTAATATAAGTCATATACTGTATTAAATTTACATTATTAATAACATATTGTGAATAAAACATATTTCTTTCTTCTTTTTTTTTGCCTTTCATTTGAAAGGCATATTTTTTAGTCATTTAAAAGAATATTGAATAAAAAATTTTCAATAAATATAATAACATTTTATAATATAATAAAAATTTAAAAATTTTATAATATATTGGAAATTTTGAACATATATGTATTAGAATCTTTTTCTTATAAAAATTTATTTTTTGGAGAATATAAATGTTTATTCATTTAATTTGTTGAAAAAGGGGTATTTTGGTCAAAGTAAATGTTTAATAATCAAACTTAACTATCAACTTAGGTTGGGTGGATGGAAATGAAATATCAAATATGAAAGGGAGGTTTCTATAACTTGCATTTTAATTTCAAGGGAGATATATATAAGTTTTTAAAATAGAGGGGAGGTTTGTATAATTTAGGTAAAATAGAGAAATAGTCAATGCATTTTACTCTAAAAATAAAGTGTTAAAAACACCATAAAAGTAACACTATGGTACTTAGCTTGATATACCATAAATAAGATCAGAGTGCATGATGTAACAAGGAAATAACATATGTTAGAAGTTACTTTAACCTTTTATTATTTATAATTTTTCATATTTTAAATTTTTATTTGAGCAAATATACAACATTAAACATAAAAAATATTCTTGACAAAAAACATCAAAATATTCTTTCTGTAATTTTTAAAAAATAAATTTATAACTAAATAAGTTAAAAATATGTACACCGTGATAGTCAAATTCAAACTTCAACTTATAATTTTTTTTTTTAAAAAAATAAATCTAAACAATTTAGAGATCCCCTCCTAGAGATAGGACCTTTTGCATGCATCTTCCTTTATACCACCCAATTATATCATGGTACCATATGGCCATATGGGTATGCGACATTAAATGAATCCCCACTTTGAATTTTCGTGTTAATTTTGCAGGTCTTCGAACAAAATTTATTTTTGATTTTGGAAGAATTTATAAAATATTATTTGTTTGTTTGAATTTGATCCCAAATTTTTAGTTCCATTCTTTGAATATCTGTTTTCCAAATATATTATGTTAAACCGTCAAAATTGGATGTACACTACTCATTGTAACAGAATGAATGTTCACCTCATTAGAAACGATGGAATGGATGTCCATATTTAGACCTACATGGGAAATATGACAGCCGCTAATAGATTTTCTTTAATTAATAAATACATAAATCTCAAATTAAAAGTAATACTTAGCACCCTAGTGTTATTTCTGAGTTGCATCTGATACTCAAATCTTTTTTATATCACATCCAACACATTGATATTATTTATAGTGCATTCAACACCCCCAAACTATAAGATTAGGATGCTTGATATAATTGAAAAATAACATCTGATGGTACTGAATGTAATATGATAATAATGTCACGATGTTAGATACACTATAAGTAAGATTAGAGATAGAGTACTAGATCCTATTGAAAAATAACATCAGGATGCTAGATGTTTTTTAAATGGAATGGGAATATATTAATTAGCTAGATAACTTTACATTTGATTGAAATCAGTTCAAAAGCAACAAAAGCAGGGGCCTCTTCTAATAATGCTCCCTGTCCAAAAGCTGTAGTGTATCCCTGGCGCTAAAGTGCGTGTTCAGTGAGTACATTTACATTGTGAGCAATAACATTAGAAGGGACAGATTGATCCTGGAATGTTCTCTTGTTACAATTGTCCCATGGTTTCCAATAGAGCAGTTCAAACTTGACCCTCCAGACTTGACCGTTGTTCACAGCTGGGTTGAGGTTGGAGAGCAACAAGGTTTCATTGGAGCAGTTTCGTCATCACCTAGGAGGTTTAGGGTGCTAGATGTTATTTTTGAAAAAAAGGAAAAATTAGAATAAAATGAAAGAGGCAAGCTTCACCCAAGAGGGGGTGAATTGTGTGATGTGATAAATTTTTCGGTTGATGTGGTGATATGACAATAGATGTAGGTAGAGTAGAGTTGAGAAGATTAGCACACAGAGAGTTATACTGGTTCGGCCCAAAACCCAGGCCTACGTCCAGTCCTCAGAGATCAAGACCTACTGAGATTTTCACTATTCTTCCAAGATTCAGTGGGCTCTCGGAACGCCACTAGACAACAATCGTCCTTGAATGGACTATGAGCAGAAATATTCTAATACTAGAAATTTCTCTCCCCCTTATGACAAGTCTTACATGCAGGAAAACAAACCTATGCTCTTTCTCTCTTGCTTACGTATTCAAGTCTTATGAGCATCAACATTCTCTCCTGATTACACCATTGTAAGTCTTACGAGCATCAATGTTCTCTACTGCTTGTACCTTATAAGTCTTATGAGCAGAAAGTCCTATTAGGAATTCTCTCAACTACTTCTCTCGTAAGGATATATATCCTCTCAAGGTCCCTGTACCTTGAGATCAAATGAGAATAGAATTTGAAGTGTATATAGATTCTTTCAGAGCAAATATAATAAACACTGAAGTACAATATGAAGAAATAGAAAATATGAATAACAGAGACTCGTGAATTTGCTTGTGTATATTCTTATTCTCAGTTCTTGTTTTTGATGGTCTCTGAATCTCTGCATTTATATACAGTTGATTTTACCCGTTGAATAATAATCATTATAGAGCAAGACATTATACTGTGGAACAACATGCGTACGTTTTGAAATCTTTGAACGAGATATCATGGTAGATACGTGCTTGGTTGGTCGTAATGATTCTATCTACCGTTGTTTGACTTCCTCTGTGCCTTTCTAATTCAAACGATCAAACTCCTGTTTCACACTTGTAATATATCTTAAATGATGTTAAATAATAATAACAAGTGAAAATGGACTGAATAAATAATATTAAACATATTCGGATTGATTGCTGTGAGTCTGTTGCATTTTGGCTTCTAACAGAGTATCACTCTAGTGCACTTTGGTCTCACTCGAGTGCATCTTCATATTTGCTCTTCTACTTGTGTTTTCGTGTTGCACTTGCACAAGATTTTGAGAGAGTGCATTTTCACACTTGTGAGTGATGTGGGTCCTCACTCGAGTGCATCTGGTCTCACTCTAGCACACATGTATCTTGCACTATGAACTCTCATATCTAGATAACACTCGTACTGATTTTTACAAGAGTGTGATTTCTCACTCGCAGGTGATGTGGGGCCTCACTCGAGTGAATAGTATATTCTTGTATAAGATACTCTTTTGCTTCAGCACTTGCAACAGAAATGGAGAAAGTTGGATTTCCCACTCGTGGGTGCTGAGCTATCACTCGGGTGCAAATACTCTTTGCTCGGGGGTACTTGCTCTTCCATGCTAGCTGACTCTTAGGCATGCACTTTCTGTGCTTCACTCGTTTGGACTCAGGTGCACTTCTTATTAGCACTCGGGTGTCATACTAGGTGTGTAAGTGAACTTTGTATATTCAGTCTGCTTGAACTCAGATAAGAACTTCTTGTACCATACTTGGTAGGACTCAGGTGCACTTGAGGCTATCACTAGAGTAGAGCGTTTGTGCTCGAGTGAAGTAATGATATCCTCTCTCTGATATTGCTCTCTATCAAACACTTACACGAGTATGCCAAACATGCTCGGGTACAAATCTTATCATCACTCGAGTGTTGTGGCCATCACTCGAGTTGTCCTGGTATTTTCAGCTAGAGTCTGCTTCTGTCAAACACTTTTGGTTCAACACTTGCTTGTGCTCAAGTACAAAAGTGCTCATTGCTCGAGTGCTAGCTCCATCACTTGAGTGCATCAGTTAAGATCACAGAAATGACCTTGAACTTAGTGATATGCATTTAGTAATATTTTCAACCATTGTCTTAAATTGCAAAACATAAGTTTCTTATCATAACACACAATAATCTTTTGTTATCATCAAAACTTGGAATCTAACATAGAGAGAGAATAATATTTATCAAAGAGGATCTTAAAAATTGTAATTATTTAAAAAGGATAAAAATACTAAAGATATAAATATAAAAATACAACAGATATATATATCTTAGACTGAAAAAAATACAACATATATACCTTACCCATTGCCCACAAAACAAAGCAGTACCCACAATACATGGCCAATAATTTTGTTTATATATAACCTTCCTCCATGACTCTACATGAAGCGTGTAGGACCCAAAATTAGTTTTTTGGACCGATGCGCTTGACAATCCTAATAGTGGATAGGCCCGTTCGCCTATGGCCTAAGGCCAAGTCTGCTAGCTCTCCCAACCACTCACTCAAACCCACTACCAAGCAGAAGTTCAGATCCATGAAAATAGCAACTATTCGTATCCAAAAAAATAGCAAATACTCCCTAGATCTACTAAGGCCATAGAAAGTAGAACTAACCTAGCAGCTTGGATAGTCTAAATGCTATAAATAAAGGCTACCGTGTATACTGAACACACACGATTCCACCACACTCATCTTCCTGCTCATCAATTTACTCATTGCTCTGTATTTGATCAACATTCATAATAAAATTACTCTTTTCTTTATTTGTTTTTGTCGCAATTTCAATATTCTTCCATTAATATCTACATTGTCGATACCCTACCCAAGAAAATCCTTCTAACGAATTATTTCACAAGCAATTTGGCACTGATCATGAGGACCAGCAATGGATCTTAAAGGGATTATCCCGTTCTTGCTTATTTTCTATCATTTGCCATGATAGACGTACCTATCAACTTCCAAGGACATCTCGGTGAAATGGCTTCCTTAATCCAAGAACAGACTCAGTAAATTTTAGCTCAAGCCAGGTTGGTCACGTAACAACAGGAACAACTCCAGTACCTGAATGGAGAGAATAACGCTTTAAGAGAGAAACTGGCTTCGCACTCTCCGCAGGTCACCCTTCTCCCGAGGCAGCCTCAACACGCCATCATCCTACTTATGCCATTAGTAAAGACTCCCACGATTGACCAACCAAGGGCGACAGGTGATGATATTCCAAATAACACAGATGAACTCTATGGCACAGGTATACTAAACATACAAACCATTTTGAATGATGAGATGGTAAGGCAGACAGACCAACCTGCAACGAACAATCCACTAAGCTATGGAACGTTGGATGATAAGAGGTGGAACCAAAGATTCTAGACACTAGATGCAATGATACTCCATCTCCCTGGAGTGCCATCCCTAATGAAAAAGAGCGCACCCAATAGTTTTGTTGATTCACCCTTCATTGATGACATCATGTTGGTCGAGATGCCCAACAAGTTCATATTCTCAAACATGAACTTCTCAAACGCAAACACTAACAGACCTACTAACCAAGAAAGGTAAGTTTACTTTGTCCAACAATAGTACTAACTAAGCAGGTCCAACGCTAGCAGAACTACCTAAGAACCGCCGACCATCAACTATATCACGGGTAGTTCAAAGATAAGTGGCTCCATGTACTCTAAAGTGAAGTGACATACCAAGGTATTACCAAAGGAATCCAATCAAAAGTAGATAAAAGATGTTCTAACTAGTCCAAAGAAGGATCAGATCACATTCTTTGATTATAGAATAGATGAGTTGGACCAGCCACATGATAATGCACTGGTAATCCCTGTTTATCTTAGCCGTTTTGATATTAAATGGGTGTAGATTTATCTAGGTAGTTTAGTTAATATCATATATCTAGAAACCATCAAAGAAATGGGGGCGGAATCCCAGATGGTGTGAATGCCATCCGTACTAGTCTTTGGTAATGAAGCACCAGACAAGACTATTGGAGAGATAACACTCCTGATGTACACAGTGGGATTGAACCTACCTTTTAAATATTAGGTAATGGATTGTCTATCAGCTTATAATGCGCTACTAGGAAGGTCTTGGATCTATAGTAGGAAGGTTGTACCATCTACCTTCCACTAAGTAGTGAAATTCCAAACCCCTTGGGGTGTACAAGAAATAAAAGGAGAATAGAGGATAGCTAGGGAATGCTACCAATTGACCCTAAAGCCAGCCAACAAGCACCCAGTATAGCAATCACAGAACCTATCTCCCATAGAAATACTAGACAAGCCACAAGTAGAGGAGCTTAAAAAGGTATGTGCTGACTCGAACCTACTAGAAAGGAAGGTCTATGTGGGAATAGAACTGACACCAAACATTTGAGGCAAGTTGGTCTTATTTTTAATTAACAATACCAACTGCTTTTCTTGGTCCCATGCAGATATGATAGGTATAGACCCTGAAGTAATAACACATAAACTTAATGTGGACTCAACGTACAAACCAGTCAAGTATGTAAGTTCGTACCAAAACAAAACAGAATCATAAACGAAGAAGTACGGAAGCTCTTAAACATTGGGTTAGTAAGGGAGGTATAATACATTGACTGGGTTGCAGATGTAGCACCGGGAATGTATAGACTTTTCTAACTTAAATAAGGCTTGTACGAAAGATTCTTTCCCTTCACTACATATTGATTCTCTGTTTGATGCCACTTCTGGTCATGAATTGTTGAGTTTCATGGATGCTTTTTTTGGTTAAAATCAAATTCTAATGCACCCTAATAACCAAGAAAAAAAATAAGTTCTATAACCAAATGAGGCATATACTGCTATAAGGTCATGCCTTTTAGATTGAAGAATGAAGGACTGACCTATTAAAGGTTGGTCAATCGCATGTTCACACAACAGATAGGTAAAACAATGGAAGTCTACTGCAACGACATGCTTGGCAAGTCCTTATAGCATACCAACACATAGAACATCTAGAGAAGGCCTTCAACTTGCTACGTAAGTATAATATGAAGCTAAACCCAGAAAAATGTTCATTTGGAGTCACCTCTTGTAAGTTCCTGGGATACTTGGTATTGTACAGGGGAATCGAAGCCAATCCAAGTTAAATAAAAGCTGTGCTTGACATACCATCCCCAAGGTACGTCAGAGAAGTACAAAAATTGACAGGCCAAACAGGTTCATCTCTAAATCATCAGAGAAATGTCACTTATTCTTTTTGACGCGTTGAGAAAGAATAAGGGTTTTGAATTGAGTGACGATTGTGAAAACACACTATAACAACTGAAGCAGTACCTGACTAACGCACTATTACTGTCCAAGCAAAGGAAGGTGGGACACTCTATTTATACCTATTAGTTTGTCACATAGCAATTAGTGCTATTTTAGTCAGAGAAGAAGAAGGTAAGCAACGCCCTATCTTCTATACCAATAAGGCACTCCTAGATGTCGGAACTAGGTATTCTCAACTTGAAAATTAGCTTTATGTTACGAGTGTAAATGGTCTATTAAATAGTGCAAGTGTATGCTATCATAATCAAGTAATACAAAAGTGAGTAGAGTATCATTCCCACGAGGATTGATCACTAAGTACAAAAATGGGTAATTTTAATTCTATTTACTCGATCAATTAGTGATTGAGAGAACAAAATAAAATGATTAAATATGAGTGCAAATGATATGAAAGTAACTATGAGAAAAGCCCTAGGGATTATATTTCACTTAGAAAATTTCAGATTGAATCATCTATCTATTCTAGCCCAATTTATTCCACATTATTGATAGTCGAGTTTCCTTAATTTAATTACTAGCCTCTTTCAAGGTCAAGCAATTCTATAATGAGTTGCTAATCCAATATATTCCTATATGAATTTAAGCAATTAATCATGTATTAAGATTTATGGAACTCAGTAAGACTACAAAACTCATATGAATATATTCCTATTTAATATACAAGTTATGGTTTTAATTATATGATCTACACACATGCATCTCCTTCTGGTCTCAACATACATATTGAAATCATTTAAAAGATGGTCAATCAGTCAAAAGCATTAAGAACAATAATTAAACTCAATAATAAAGGAGAAATTCAAACTAGATTTAATAAGTTAAGATTCAATCTGTCATTAGTAAGTTACGTCATTACCCTAGGAAAATTGAAATTTAACACATGATGAAATTAAAAACAAAACCAAAATAAATTAACATTTCATAAAACTTAATTATTAAATTCTAAAACATAAATATACAACAACTAGATGCATGAAAATGGAGAAAATCTAGTCGTTTCTTTAAGAGGTAAAACCTTCCATGTAGGTGGCAACCTATACCATCTATAAAGGAGGACTACCAAAGCCTTCTATGTAGGAGGCATGCAAGATTTAAATATAATGCATGAAACTATTCTAAGATGGTGTATGTGGAGAAGAGAGGAAAGAAATAGATATGAAAAATGGTTGTGTAAAATGTGAAGAGAGGGTGGCTATATATAGGGAAGAATGGAGTAGGATAGATGAAGTGGTAGATGAAATGTGGTAGATGAAGTAGTAGATGGAATGGTTAGTAGAGTGGTAAATGATTCCAGCTCTCAACTTCCAAGAAAAATTCGAAACCCTTGGAGATAGAACTGGGTTTTGATCTTAACATAAAAGTTGTAAAGCTCTTTCATAGTTTTTTATCCATAAATATAATGTCCTAATCTGACATCTAGAGCTCCAGATATTGTGTAAATACTAAAAGAGGGTCTAATTTAGTATTTTTCAAAAAATTCTATTTCATGCCAAAATCATTATTTATTTATTAATTACACCCAAATTTATTAAATTGAGCTCAAATTATCATCCACAAAATCATCATATAAGGGAAAATTAATATGCAAATATTTTACTTATCAAATTTCCCCACACTTAGCTCTTGGATGTCCTCGTGCAAGGAGTGACCATTAAGTGCTTCCAATAAAATCAGTAGTGTCAAGTCATAAGCAAGAACATAATTGAAAAATAAAGAGATCATAGTATTTATGAATCAACGAAAATATTAACTGGTAATTTTATTTGAAAATGAATAAACCGAGTTCGTAATTTCTACTCATTCTCTTAATCTCTCAAGTGTTTAGGGTAAGTGTTTCGCTCAAATTCAACAAACAAAATTGCACTACCATAGGCTTGCTAAAAATCTCAATCTCCACTACCTAATTTACATGCATAATTCAAATCAAAAGGACTTATTAAGGGTTGTAATGGGGTTAAGGTAAAAGAAATGTAAAACAAGATATGAAGAGCTAAATTTAAGAAATTAATAGAACAATGGAAAAATGGGCTTACTTCTGAATAAATCTATTTTATCACAACAACCCTCAATTCGAATACTCAATTTTTTTTCTTTTTTTCCCTCTTTTTTCATCATTTTTTTCTTTTTTTTTAAACTCTAAAGTTGATGATATATACACCCCCACACTTATCAAAAGCCCATTTCACAAAAATTTCAAATGCTCTGCTAATCTTCTGAATTAGGTAAAAGTACTTGATATATCATTAAAGCACATGTTAATGGGTTGAGAACAAAGAAACAGTCAATTAGGCTCAAAGGGTCTTATCAACGATATAATTGCAAGGTTGGCTATTTGGCTTTGGCTAAACAAAATGAATGCCTTTATCATCTTTGAAAGTTCATGTGAAATGTAATCTCAACCAAATTTAAAGCAAGTTATAAAGTCATAACTTAATAGATGAATATCACACACAAGAGAAATAATCATTATAAGCTCAAAAGCTCACGATTAAAGGCATTCAAACTCAGCTCATTCAATCTCAAAATTCATCACCAATTGCAACAATCAGTTGTTCATTCATGCTATGAAATCTCAAAATTCAATTGATCTATACTCAAAACTTATATACTTCTTAAGATCATTATAAAGCACTTAAACAAGATGATTTTCTTTTTTAATTTTACTCTTTTTTTAAAAAAAGTAAAAACATGCAACTAATAAAATGTGTTTCAGGAGTTAAGAATAACTCCTTACTCTTCCATTTTTTCTACACTCCATGCATCTAATGGTTTAAGAGAGTATAAAACAGTATTTGGATGGTCAATAGATGATATAAGAGGAATTAGTCCTTCAATTTGTTTTCATAAGATCCTAATGGAAGATAATTACAAGCCATTAGTCAAGCACCAAAGAAGACTCAATCAGAATATGAAGGAGGAGGTGAGAAAGGAGGCAATAAAGTGGCTGCATACTGGTATAATCTACCCAATCTTCCATAGTCAATGGGTAAGTCCAATTCAAATTATGCCAAAGAAAGATGGAATGATAGTGGTGCCTAATGAGAAAAATGAACTGATTCCATAATGAACGGTAACTGGCTAGAGAGTGTACATTGACTACAAAAAGCTCAATAAAGCTACTAGAAAAGATCACTTCCTTCTGCCATTTATAGACTAGATGCTTGACAGACTAGCTAGGAAAGTATTATTGTTTTCTGGACCGATACACAGGATATAATCAAGTTACAATTGCACTGGAGGATCAAGAGAAAACAATTTTTACATGTCCATATGGTACATTTGCCTTTGGAAAGATGCCATTTGGTTTATGTAATGCACCAACAACATTTTAAAGGAGTATGATAGCGATCTTTTCAGATATGGTGGAAATGTACACTGAGGTGTTCATGGATGATTTCTTAATTTTTGGAGAATCATATGATCATTGTCTTTCAAATCTGGAAAAAGTCTTACAACATTGTATGGAGACAAATTTGGTTCTAAATGGGGAGAAATGTCATTTTATGGTGAAAGAATGAATCGTGCTGGGTCACAAGGTATTAGATCTAGGCATTGAAGTAGACCAAGCCAAGATTTGAAACAATTGAAAAGCTACCACCTCCCTCCTCAATCAAGGGCATTCAAAGTTTTTAGGATATGTAGGCTTCTATAAAAGTTTCATCAAGGACTTCTCAAAAGTCACAAAGCCACTTTGTATGCTGTTGGAGAAAGACACTCTCTTTGTGTTTAATGAGGAATGTTTATCAGCCTTCCAAACTCTAAAATGCGCCTTAACTTCTGTACCAGTTATCATAGCTCCAGATTGGAACCGTCCATTCAAAATGATGTGTGATGCAAGTAAATATGCAGTTGGAGCTATTTTAGAGCAAAGATGAGGCAAGGTTTTTCATGCCATCTATTATGCTAGCAGGACACACTCAATCGCACAGCTGAATTATGCAACAACAGAAAAGGAGCTTTTAACAATAGTGTTTACATTTGACAAATTCATAGCCAACTTGATCAGGTCAAAAGTCAATATTTGGACAGACCACTCAGCAATCAAATACTTCATTGAGAAGAAAGATGCTAAGTCTAGATTGTTCAGGTGAGTGCTTCTGTTACAAGAATTTGACTTCGAAATCAAAGACAACAAAGGGACCAAGAATTTCATTGCAGATCATCTTTCTCAGTTAGAGCTATTTGACCAATCAAGGAGAATTTCCCAAATGAGCAACTTTTTGTCATGCAATTACAACCCACCCCTTGTTATGCTGATTTTGTAAATTATTTGGCAAGCGGAGTAATGCCTTATAAACTTTCTAAAGTATAAAAGAAGTTTCTCAATGATGTAAGGCTTTAACTTTGGGATGATCCTTTCTTATATAAACAATGCCTAGATCGAATTATTAAGCGATGTGTTCCTGAAGAAGAAATGACCAGCATCTTAAACCATTGCCATTCATCCCCCATATGGTGGTTATTTTGGAGTAAATGGAACAGCTGCTAAAGTCCTTCAATTAGGGTTTAACTAGCCTACACTCTTCAAGGATGCCCAAGAAATTGTGACAACTATGACAAATGTCAAAGAACGGGAAATAACTCAAAGAGACATGAAGCCTCATTAACTAACATCTTAGAAGTTGAGCTTTTTGAAGTATTGGGAATCGATTTTATAGGCCTTTTCCATCCTTATTTAGATATCAGTTTATTTTAATAAATGTTGATTATGTGTCCAAGTGGGTTGAAGCAGTTGCTTTTCCTACAAATAATTCTCAAGTGGTTTTGAAGTTTTTGAGGAAAAATATTTTTACAAGATTTGGAGTACCTAAAGCTATTATCAGTGATGGAGGAAGCATTTTTGCAATCAACAACTTCAATCAGTGTTGCTAAATATGGAGTAACTTATAAGGTTGCAACTCCATATCATCCATAAACTAGCAGGCAAGTGAAAATCTCAAACAGAGAACTGAAATGGATCTTAGAGAAGATTGTGAATTCTAATCAGAAGGACTAAGTAAGGAAATTAGATGATGCACTTGGGGCTTATAGAACTACCTTCAAGACACCAATTGGTACATCCCCATATCAATTAGTCTACGGAAAAGCATGCCATCTTCCAGTAGAAATGAAGCACAAAGCATATTGGGCAATAAAAACCTTAAATTTTGACTTAACGGCAGCTAGTGAGAATAGACTTCTCCAACTCAATGAACTTGAAAAATTTAGACAACAAGATTATGAGAATGCCAAGTTATGCAAGGAGAAGACAAAAATGTGGCATGATGAGAATTTTGAGGAGAGTTCATATCGGGATAAAAAGTTCTTTTATATAACTAAAGGTTAAAGTTCTTTCTAGGAAAGCTGAGATCAAGGTGGTCAGGACCTTTTACTATGATTCAAGTATGGCTATATGGAACTGTAAAGATTCAAGATGGTGATCAAAAATTCAAAGTGAATGGGCAAAGGCTAAAAGAGTATAATGACAATACACTCAACACTTTGAAAATTGTTATCATGTTTGAGGAACCAACAGGTAAGCTCTTAAAAAAACAAAAAAGTCAATTGGTTTGTTTTTATCTAGCTAAAGATGTTAAAGAAAGGCGGCTATTTAGGAGGAAACCCAAAACTTCTTTTCCTTACGCATTATTTTTCTTTACTACTCACTGAAGCACACTCACTACAAAAAAATGGTATTCTATAGCGGTAGCATTGTAGCGGTTATATCAAACCGCTACAAATTATAGTATTTGTAGCAGTTTTAATCTAAACCGCTACAAATTTGTAGCGGCAAGCTACGAGTCAAGTGGCACGGCAGATTAGCAGCATTTTTTGTAGCGGTTAGGTAGAAAAAGCCGCTACAAATTTGGCTTGAAATTCCCACTAAAACTTGTAGCGGTTCCGTTGTAGCGTTAATAAACAAAAACAGCTACAATATTCCCGCCACTTGGCGCGACCAAGACCCGCCAACAGTGTAGCGATTATTTATAGCAGTTATAGCAACAAAACCGCTACAAAATCCCAAACGTCAGGTATTTGTAGTTGTTATAGGGATATAACTGCTACAGAATTTCAGGAGTCTCCAAGTTTGTAGCGGTTTTGGACCATAACCACTACAGAATTTCAAAGCTTCTTGTACTTTGTAGCGGTTATTAGAAAACCGCTACAAATTTAAGTTGCCATCGGTGATTTGTAGCAGTTAACGTAGCGGTTATTGGGATAACCGCTACAAATTGCTGGCCTATTTAAGTTCGCGCCTCCCTCCATTATTCCGTTTGCTCATTTTATTTCCTGAAGTTTCTCTTAGTGGTTTCTTTTAGATTTGAGCGTTCAGACGTCTGTGAAGGAGTTTTTGCTGCAGTATTTCTTAGTATTTGCACTTGAGGTACATAGATAAGATGTATTTTATTTGTATTTGTATTTTTATTAGATTTTTGCATAATAATGTGACTAACATATTTTTTTTTGAATTTTTACAGTTGATATGGCTTCAAGAGAGGATAGGGGGAAGGCCCCTGAGGTCCCTAGACTGATTTTGCGGGTTGGCAGCAGCCGAGCAGGAGGCAGAGGGAGGGGACAGAGGGAGGCAGGGCGACCGTGGCATTTCAGCCCATCCCCCATAGGAGTCGGCCCTACCAGAAACACCGCAGACGATCCCACAGAAGACAACCACACTAGAGGTGCCTGAGTTTGGGGGCAGATATAAGCGTCGAGGACTACGACGAGGAGGACTTCAAGATCCCAATTGGGCTCAGGGAGATGGAGCAGTTCCTCGATGAGGAGTAGGCTCGGGAGCAGAACAACCCACGAGGGTCGTCTTCGCGGTCCACTGGGTTTGAGGTGCAGGTCCAAGGTTAATAAATTTTTTAATTTAATAAATTATTTATTTAAATTCCAAATGTTAAATTTGAATTACAATTTATCTAACATGCGGTAAACTGTACATATGAGCAGGGGAACGTGTCGACGAGGAGGCTGGACGTGGCTGGTCTGAACAGCATGGACCGAACCCTGCGAGTTATAGTACCGTGGAATGAGGGCACTGACCAGCCCATTGACAATGGGAGTCACCTGTTCAACTGCTTCCTGAACGACCTGGGTGCGAATTGGATGTGGTTCCCCCTTCACTTCAAATGTGGAGGCACGTTCCGAAGGGGTCGAAGGACCAGGCTTGGGAGGAGGAGGTTCAGGTAATTAATAGTATTTAATTAATATTTTCTGTAATTAATTCTATTTAATTAATATTTTTTAATAGGATTTTTGTAATTATTGATATTTACGACATGGGTGAAGGCGATAACATCGCCTACGAGGGTGAGTCATTTCAGCCAGCCGATTTTGAAAACTGCTTCCCTGAAAGCGATGACAATTTAGCTCTACTGCGGTGAGTTTTTTTAAGTCCACGTCATTCAAATTAAAGTTTTTAAATTTAATAAAACATCCCTAACAATAATTTTTCTACATAATTTCTGTAGGGATGGCGACGATGAGTGATCAAATTCAAATTATGCTTTTGTCTTAAAAAAAAATAGAAAAAAAATTTAAAAATAAAATTTAAAAAAAATTTTAAAAAAAATATTTGTAGCGGTTATTAAACCGCTATAAAATTAAAAAAAAACCGCTACTAACTAAAAACCGCTACAAAATGGATACATTAACCGCTACAAATAGTACGTTGATCCCTATAAATACCCTTACCACAACTTATTTCAAACACTCTCCAATTTCTTTTCACCTTACCTTTCTTTCATTTTTCTCTCATTTACAACTTCTTTTGTATGAGTAGAGGAGCTGAATAATACTATCAAATATGATAACAAGTTTTTTTATTTTTTTTACAATACTTCTTTCCTTTATATAAAATTTATTCTCACCATTTTTTTTCTAGATATTTTAGAGTTGTATCTCATTTTTATCTATTTTTATACACAATTACATTATATTAGACAACATAATAATTCATTATTACCTACGTATCCTTAATAATATTATTAATATAATTTTTATACTAATCCAATTAAATTAAATTTTTTCTTTTAATTTATTAATAAGTTAAAATATTGAATAATAAGCTAATTAAATTAGATAAACTAATAAAAAAATAAACTATTTAATTTAATATTTAAGTAACAGAAACAAATGATCGTATATTTTTAAAAAAATTTTAAATATTTGTAGCGGTTATTAAACCCCTACTAATAAACGCGCCTTTTTAAACTTAAATTAAATTTTTTGGCACTAAATTTGAATTTCATGAAATTAGTAGCGGTTTTATAACGGCTACAAATTTCATAAAATTCAAAATTAGTAGCGGTGTATTAACCACTACAAAATTGAAAAAAATGTCATTTTCTTTTCCTACCTTCAAAATTTTAATTTTTTATATTTGTAGCGGTTATATCTCAGAAAAAAATTTCGTTCATGGGGATGTTGTAGCGGTTTTTTATAACCGCTATAAAAGATGTAGCGGTTATTTTTCTTGAGTAGCGGTTTTATATAACCGCTACAAAACCGCTTGCAACATACGATTTAGTAGCGGTTTTCCTAACCGCTACTAATGTTGTTTGTAGCGGTTAAAACCGCTACTAATACCCATTTTTAACCGTTACTAAATCACTTTTTTTTTTGTAGTGACTGCATTGCGTTTAAAATTTTAGTTTTCATCATTTTCATTTTAAGTTAACATGGAGAAATCTCTTACAAAGCTTAAAAATAGGTTGCCCATTCTTCCTAAAGATGTGCTCAGGAAGATCTATAGCTATCGAATTGAAAAAATGAAGACATTCAAGCGTTTGGGCCTTCTTAAGGATGTACGCTGAATTATTGAAGCTAAAGTACGTTTAGCAGGTGAGATTCATGAGTCATTTATTAAACTTATGCCAGGAATGGGAAAAAGTTCTTACTCCAAATAGAAAAGAGCTAAAAGAATGAAGTTCTGCGATTGGCATTGATGGGACGATTCAAGTCTAGATCAATCATCCTATCGAGCAAACATTCAAATATGGAAAGAAATTAATTAACTGCAACGTAAAACACACAATTTGACAGAACCGAAAGCACCAAGAAAGTGAGGTTCTATTATGTGTTCTTTTAAGGAAGTGATAAATTTCACCGGATACCTAGACGTTGAATAATGGCACTCATTGTATCAATATTATAATAAGACACTTTTTTTAAATAAATAAACGCTTAATTTTTTATCAAGATTATCTCTTTGAAAGTTATGTATTTTTTTTATTTTATTAAACCTAACTCATAATTTTAAATATGGATAAATTTTAAAAAATATTTTCAAGAAAGTTTAATGACTTAACTACTTTATTTTTTTTAAGTTTGTTTGATATAGTAGGATTGGATGTATCTTATAATAATAATAATTCGGGGAAATATGTTTCTTTCGGTTATGGGGAATTCCAATTAAATCCTTTTAAAATACTTAAAATTTAATTTGGGCTTGAATTTTTAACAAATTCCTAATAAAGCTAAGATTCCTAACTAAGAATTTTTTGAATATTGTTTAAAAACTTGAATGCCCTTAAGATGAGATTTAAAACAAATATATTTCTTATTTATGAAAATCAAATATACTTACACCTACGTTCACCAGTCGCTCAGGCCTCAATGCTGCTTCCCCTTCTCCTTTCCTAGCTCTCTTTGATTTTCGCCTAACCTGGTCAATTCCAGCTTTCCCCTCCTGAATATATTGTAGCATCGTCGTTGTCTCTTCTTTGTATATAATGTATATATATACGTTTATCCCTTTCATCCACTCCCTCTTTCTTTTTCTCCTTTCTTAATTTTATTCTTTCTCTCTCTCCCACTTCCTCCATCTTTTTTCTTTACTTCTTTTCTTGTCTTTTTCATTCTTTTCTCTTGCCTATAAATTATGACTCAATTGAATCGCTTCATCTCGCAAGTGCAATTATTGGGGAGAAAACAAGGCAATTTAAGTGAACAAACAAAAAAATAAAGCAATCATTGATTGCATTCTGTGATCGTGGAAAATTTTTTTTATAGAAAAAATAGACGCTGAACCGTACATCATAAAATAGACTCAATTCTCATTCCTTTAAATTCTTTATCGGTTTACCAGGCAGTTAGCATTACCCTTTGAAATTTTAAGTATATGTATATCTGATTTTAATAAATCAAAATATATTTATTTTAAATCTTATATGAAGGGCATTTTAGTATTTTAATAACATTCATAAATCCTTCATTAAGCCTCTTAACCTTAATAGGAAATTGTTAAAAGTATAGGCATAAATTTAGATTTAGGTATTTCAGCAGGATTTAATTATGATTCTCCTTTTATTATTGTTATTGTTGTTGTTGTTGTTGTTGTTGTTGTTGTTGTTGCTATAATACTAAAAAGTGGGCTTTGATCACTGGTCCCTTCCCTCCAATTCTAGCTCGGTTGAAAATGTAGGTTCTAAATATAATATTTAAAAGAGGATTTTAGTTTGATTTTAAATATATGGTCTAACTCTTTCTCATCTTTGTCAACGCCTAGTAGTCTAGTTGACACCAAACACCTCTTTTCAAAACCTTGTTAAATGTGAGGTTGTGACTTGTGAAATTGAAATGGTCCATAAAGATGAATTATTGGAGGTGTATTTATGAATTAAATTTTAAACCAATAAAATAACCGGAATTTTCTGCTCATCAAAGGGGCTCATCACCCATCTATATTATTAGATTGGTTTTGGATGATTCAGATTTAGCAAGGAGGACATGTGATAAGCGTTGTAAGAGTAAAGGAATGATTTCTATAAACCGAGAAGATAAAATTTAATTCATAAAGAATGCACTAAGTAAGGAGTCATTGGATAATATTATTCAAACTCTTGAGACGCGTCCTAGTAGTGATGTTCATGGTATTCTTCTTAATTTAATGAATTTTTTTTTTTTGCCATCGGATTTAATGAACTTATTTAATAATGAAAAAGAGTGCTATTGTCTTGGGAATTTGACATTAAAAGACCCTCTTTGCCAGTTTATAAGAAAACTGGATGGAAAGCAAATCCTCAATTTCACTACTACATGGACATGATTCCACGACACCAAACAACGACCGTTTTTAGAAACATTAGTAAAAAAGCAAGCTCTGTGAACGGATAGCACTGAACTGAAGTTTCAATGACTGTTTTCAAGGAAAACAGTCGTTAAAACCTTATTTTCAACGACTGGTTTTTGTTTCAACGACTGGTTTAAAAACCAGTCGTTGAAACTGGTTATATTTTCCCCAAATCAGCGCGCGTTTCTGTCATTGTCTTCCCCGCGCTAATTGAACCCTGAATTTCGTGTCTCCAGCGAGCTCCATAGGGCAAATTTCTTGGTCAATCTCTTTCTCCTGTATTCTGTCCTCTGTCCCTCTCCGACGTCCACCGTCTTCACAGTCCCTCCATTCCCTCTCGGTCGCAGGTCTGATCTTCGCTTTCCCTCTTCTCAGTCCGAGCAGCAAGCAACGCAAGTAGGTAGCCCTGTTTTCTTCCTCTAGTTTTTTTGCTTTTTGTTTTCTCTTCTTAGCCTCTATTTTCGCTCCTGTAGTTCATACTGGGTCTTCGCATACTGTTGTGAAGAAGACAACGATGGTCGTTCTTGGTCTATTCCGGTGTGTGTGTAAGTTTCCCTTTTCTGTTTCTAGTTGATTTTTTCATTTGGATGTCAATTTCTGCTGTTCTGGAAAAAAATTTGGCATTTTGCATTTCGTTTGTGACTGAATCTAGGCTTAATTAGTATGTCATTGAGATTGGTTGTGCTTGTTAAATATCTCATGGGAATCAGAAATATTCCAAATGCAGATAGGTATTAGGTTATTCTTTACCAATGCCAAAGTTGTTGGTTGATTATTTGCATCACCCAAGATTCAACCCATAAAGCACGAAATGAAGGCTGATTAAGCTTTGTCATATGTGATTTTTATAGTAGTAGTCAAACAAAATTTTGAAATTTTATTCATGTGAAATCTTATTGTGTAAAAAAATAAAAATTCATGTGCTTCAATTTGATTTGGAAAACTAGACCAATTTTTTTAGAAAAATATCAAATAAAATTAATAAAAAGAAAAAATAAAACCAACGTTTTTTGTGGATGAGTTGAGATTGCCAAATGATGTATTAATAAACCAAAATGCCAATTATACTCATATTAATAGTTTTGCTTTGCCTAACTCCAGAAATTCCAAAACCTCTCTTGACAATCCTTCAAAATAATGCATTTAACCAAAGGTTTAAATGTTCCTTAACGATTGTAATTTATACTTTGAAATTTTCAGCCTCCTTATATCAAAATATTCCACAAACCAACAAAAGTGTTACCAAGATTTATGAGTAACTGAGATGGTAAATTAAGCACATGGACCAATACAGAGTTGTAAAGGAGCAGCAAGATGATTATTTCTACGGGAAAACTAGACCAATATATATAAACAAATGGACATAATAATAAGTTTTGTCCTTTTAAAAATTCATTTTCTTTGTGTTTTCTTATTTTTTTTAATTGTATAAATCCAAAAAAAATTTCATTTTCCAAAATCTCCGTCCAAAAAAAACACTCACAGACATATATTCTAAAGCCCTTAAATTATTTGGAAAGAAATTTAAAAACCAAAACCAGTCCAATCAACAAGGTCAGTTCAACAATGCCTTTGAGTTCATAAAAGATGTAGTAGTTTTGGGTAATATTATAATGTTTTGGGTAATAACTCTCTCATAAACCTGCAGGTATCACTACTGCCATCGTTCTCCCTTGGGTTGCCGGCCTACTACATCCTTGCCTCAGTAGAATCTTCTTCCAAATCCTCAATCACAAACATAGTGTCCCTGGAAGCTAAAGATTAGCTGGTAAGTTATGTTATTGCTTGTTAATGAAAGTTTTTGAAACCTGAGGATATCATGGTGCTACTATTTATTGTAAGTGTGATAAATTTGAATTACTAAACTTTGAAAATGGTAGTTGAACTGTTAGTTTTTACAGTGTGTCATGAGTGTTTCATATAGCTGTTCTAAACTTGAGTGTCTGTGAAAATGGATTAGGTGGTAATAAAATGGATCACCGTTGGATGAATGCTTTGAGAATTAGTGAAGAATATGAGAATGGGGTGGAAAAGTTTATTGAATTTGCTAAAATGAATGCGCCTAGTAAAAATGGGAAGTATTTTTGTCCATGTATCAACTGTTTACATGAGAGTCTACCGGATGTTGATGATATAAGGGATCACTTACTTTGTGATGGAATAAATCTTCGGTACACAAGGTGGATATGGCACGGTGAGGAAGTAACTGCTTGGGCGTTACACGAGAAGGAAGTTTTGGAGGTTAGAGATGACAATAGAATGGAGAACATGATTCACGATGTTGAGGTAGAATGTTTTGAACAAACGCCTGTATATGATAGCATATGGAGTGATACAGAGACACCTTTGTACCATGGGTGTACTAAGTATACACGCTTGTCAGGCATTTTGCACTTGGTCAACTTAAAGGCAACTTGTGGGTGGACCGACAATAGTTTCACATTGTTACTAGAATTGTTGTGTGATATGTTTCTAGAGGATAATGTACTTCCAAATCGTATGTATGAGGCTAAGAAAATATTATCTACGAAGGGTATGAAGTATAAAAAGATACATGCTTGCCCTAATGACTGCGTATTGTACAGAAATGAGTATGAAGGCTTAAGTGAGAGTCTGAAATGTAAAACATCAAGATACAAAGTGAAGAAAGGTAAGAGGTGTGGTGATGAGACAAATAAAAAGCAACCATTAAAGGTTTTGTGGTATCTTCCAATCATACCGCGGTTCAAACGAATGTTTGCTAATGCGAAAGAAGCAAAGAAGTTGAGATGGCATTATGATGACAGAGTTTGTGATGGAAAATTCCTTCGGGCTGACTCTCCACAATGGAAGAAAGTAGATTAAATGTATCCCGGATTCGACAGCGAGCCTAGAAACCTTCGGCTTGGGCTTTGCACAGATGGGATCAATCCCTATAGTACTTTTAGCACTACACAAAGTGCATGGACCATTCTGCTGGTAATTTACAACTTACCTCCCTGGTTGTGTATGAAACGCAAGTATATGATGCTTTCTTTGATGATTTCGGGACCAAAACAGCCAAGGAACGATATCGATGTCTATTTGGCACCTTTGATAGAGGACTTAAAGAAGTTGTGGGAGGATGGTGTAGTATGTTTGATGCATATAAGCAACTGTCGTTTAAGCTACGTGCAATGATTTTCAACACAATTAACGACTTCCCTGCATACGGTAACTTCTCAGGTTATAGTATCAGGGGTCATAAAGCATGTCCGATATGTGAAGCGAGCACACCGTTCCATCAACTCAAGCACGGTAGAAAAACGGTCTACCTTGGTCATAGATGATTTCTTCCTCGGTTCCACCCGTACCGTAGGCTAAAGAAGGCTTTTAACGGTTTGCCGGAGAATGAAATGGCCCCGAAGCCATTAACTGGAGACGAGGTTTATAGTCGGGTGGAAAGAATCAATGTCACTTTTGGAAAAAATCAAAAGACTACTGGTGAGAAGAACATATGGAAGAAGAGGTCAATTTTCTTTGATCTTCATATTGGCATAGTCTTGATGTGAGACATAGTATTGATGCGATGCTTGTGGAAAAAATGTATGTGATAGCCTTGTTCGTACGCTTTTGCACATACCAGGGAAAACAAAAGATGGAATTAGTGCAAGACTAGACTTGGTTGAAATGGGAATAAGAAAACGACTGCATCCACAACTAAGAGATGATGGTAAGAGAGGGTATATGGAGCCAGCAGCGCATACATTGTCAAAAGCCGAGAGAAGAAGTTTGTGTGGGTGTTTGCACGGTATTAAGGTGCCACAAGGGTATTCTTCTAATGTGAGCTGACTTGTGTCAATGGAAGATTTGAAGTTAGTTGCAATGAAGTCTCATGATTGTCATGTCTTGATGCAATAACTATTACCAGTAGCTGTTAGAGGCATTATGAAAGATGATGTGCGAAGGACGATAACAAGGTTGTGCAGTTTCTTCAATGCTATTTGTAACAAAGTTGTTGACATTGCAAGGTTAGACGAATTAGAAAATGAGGGTTATACTATCCTATCCCAACTAGAGATACATTTTCCTCCTTCATTCTTTGATATAATGGTGCATTTAATAGTTCATCTGGTAAGGGAGGTAAGACTATGCGGCCCAGTTTATCTAAGGTGGATGTACCCTTTCAAGCGATATATGAAGAACTTAAAAGGGTATTCTAAAAATCCTTATCGACCTGAAGCCTCAATTGTGGAAAGATATATCGTTGAAGAGGCTATGGACTTTTGCAAAGAATATCTATCAAGCTCAAAGGCCCAATCTCATCATGAAAAGGGTACAAGTAAGGGAACACAAGGGCTCAAAGTGAAGAGTATGCGTCGTGAAGAGGTGTTGCAAGCACACCTGTATATCTTGAATAATACGGAAGAAGTTCAGCCGTACATAGCCGAACACAGAAAGAGTTTAAAGGAGTCTATCCAAGGAAAAATGACATACAGATAGCTAATGAGCAAAACAAAACTTTCATAGAGTGGTTCAAGGATAAGATAGTGCACGAGACCAATGTGTCTGAGACAATCAAATGGTTAGCTTGGGGGCCTTCTTTTGAGGTCATAACTTGGAGTGGCTTCAATATAAATGGGTGTTCTTTCTATACAAATGGCCAGGATAACAAAAGTACTATGCAAAACAGTGGGGTGATGGTGGTAGCCGAATCAATGCACTTGTCTAGTTCAAAAGACAAAAACCCTATTTTGGCATCCATGGTCTATTATGGAGTTATTGAAGACATATGGGAGATAAGCTACACTAAGTTGAGAGTTCCTTTATTCAAATGCAAGTGGGTTAACAATAATGCTGTTGAAATAGATTAATTTGGATTCATCTCAGTTGATCTTGAAAGAGTCAGTTATAAAGATGAGCCATTCATTCTAGCAAGTCAGGCAAAACAAGTGTTTTATGTCATTGATCCAGCAAATGAAAAATTGTCTATTGTACTCCAAAGTAAAAAACAGAAGGATGGTGATTCGAGTTTGAATCTTGACGACATGCCGCCTTTCACTACAAATCCGCCTATGCCATCTGAAGTGGAATTGGTAGATGATGATGAATATGCAGCTAGAGTTGATCATTGTGAAGGATTTTGGGAAAACACTTAAAGTAAGATTTTGAATTGTTTAAAGTATGCTTGTAATTTCAATTTACTTATCATATGTCACATTTATTTCTTAGTTAGATTATGAATTGTTTAAAGTGTGCATGTAATTTCACTTTACTTATCATGTCACATTTATTTCTTAGCAGGATCATGGCAAGTTCAAATTCGAGCGACTTTATTGGCTCGCTAGTTAAGATAAAGGTTAGAGAAAGCACAAAGCTGAGATCATTGGTGGCACGTCATGAGGAGCAACAGACGAGTAGGATTCACGTGGAATTTGATGCTAATTTGAAGCCACTCGGCCCAGACGGAGACACGTTCATTAGCTACCTTAGCTTCTTTGGTCAGAGCAAAGTTAGCGATCTAATTCCTACCTGGTGGGAAGTTTCAAAGGACACGAAGCGTATGATTTGGGAATAAATTTTGGTATGTAAAGTTGTATTTGTATCTATATTTTTATTTTTATTTGTTCATATATAACAACTACTATATATTTTGTTTTGTAGCAAACCTACGATGTTCCCAATATGAAGGAGATGTACAAGCATTGGATGGGGGAAGTTCGTGAGCGGTGGAAAGACTTCAAGTCCACGCTTACAACCAAGTACGTTCGAGGGCCAAGGAGTCATGAGGATCCTTGTAAAGAGTATTCGTTTCTTTCTCCAAATGACTAGAGGTTTTTTGTTGCATCGCGACAGGATCCCAATATCCTGGTATATTGTGTTCGTCTTAGTGTTAAACATTTTAGTTGAACTTACTTGACATCGCTAACTTAGTTCTCATTATTCTTTGTTTATATAGAAATTGAGTCAAGCAAATCAAGAAAGGTGAGCGAAAAACAATTATCCTCATTACATGTCGCGTGGGGGTTATCAGAAGCTCGAAAAGAAGATGATGCAGGCTGAATTGCAAAAATTGGAGGAAGCAGCCTGAGCAGATCCTAGTATAGTCGTGCAAGCACCACCTCCTCCCCCACGTCACAAAAAATGGAAAGCAGGGAGGATAAAGGGAGAGAAATATATAAATCCAATTGTTGCTGATATCGCTAAAAGGATTGTGAGTATTTAATAAACAATATATTTAAATGTGTTTCATTTTTCTAACGTTGGTGGCATGTAATTACTTTCTATTTATTCATTGTATGCCACAGGATGAACTTGAAGAGCAGAGCAGCCAGGGTTCCTTCACTCAAACTGGAAGGATGGACATCTTAGCCATGGCGCTTGGTAATCTAGATCACCCTGGTCAAGTTAAAGGGGAGTCAAGGGGAGTTGGTCTCTCTAAATACTTTGGACGAGGTTCACAAGCTTATGGACGAGGTGAAATGAGTCAGGAGTTTGTGGCCAGGGTTTGAGAGGAAATCCGAGCAGAGCTACATCACTCACTTCGAGACGAGCTTAAAGAAGAGTTGTTGAGTGAGCTACGTGGTGAGATGAGTAAGATGGTTTTGTCTCACATGCAAGGCGGGATGTGTAATGAGGCGTATAGATATGAGGTTTGTAACTAATTTCATTTAACATTATATTGAGTTTTTCCTTACATTATTTTAATTAATTCTTTCATTTCTCTTACTCAGGAATCCCCGGCCTTTCCCAACACCAAAGGCAGTTACAATCCACCAGAGGTTGGACATAGCGACCCTGGTCCTTCACTAGAGCCTGGAGAACCCTGCACTCTGTATATGGACGTCTCGTACCTGCGTGTTGCTGCTGATGCTGTTGTATACAGCCATGCCACAACCCACCATAATAATCAAATCCAGGACGATCAACGCAAGGTCAATGTGACAAGTGTTCGACTGGGGGAGGAAGGTGTAGATGTTCCATTCCCCGATGGTGAGGTTGCCAATCTAGGTTAGGCAACAGGATCTTTCATCTTATGGCCTAGACATCTTGTTCAGACTGTGCCAGTCCCTCCAATAGTAGGAAACACTTTACTGTTACTTGATCCTTGACATTCTACTTAAAATCTTTATTTTGTGCTACTAGGAACAAGATGATGCGACAAAATTTCCCTTTTTAGCACGACTGCAAAATATTCATCGAGACATAAACAAGGTCGACTTGAAGATACCTTATGAGATTGTGGGTCACAGAATCTCGTATACTTATGGACTTGATAACAAAGATATTAGAGAGTTCCTATCTTTGGAGGAGATTGACGTAAGATGGGTCACATTTGCAATCATGTGAGTTTAGTTATATTTTTTAATTGTAATTAATGCACTGTTATTTAGGGGTTTTACATTTCTACATTTACTGTGTCATTTCTCATTTCATTTATATGGTAGCTGCTTCCACAAACTGTGTGCCGAACGAGGGCTCGGCAGTACATATGGCTTCTTATGTCCTAGCAATATGTCACGGCGTAATAGCAAGAGGTTGGAAGATCGGATGAGCTATGTAGGCTATACAATTGGCGAGACTATGTTGCCTTGTTATCTGGCACCAATTGTTGAACGGCAAGTAACTTTATTTGATATATTTATACACGTTCACTTTGCTAAACAGTATCATGTTATATAACCTCATTTTAATCTATATATGCATGTGATTATAGTTATCATTAGAGTCTCTGTGTTCCTTATCCCTCGATCAACGTCATCTTTTGGTTTGACTCATTGGGTCGCAAGCCAGACGCAGATATCAAAAAAAAATTTTAACACGTAAGTAAATTTATTTGTCCGTCATTGATTTTTGACTTTACTCAATTGTTTTAATGTCTTCTGTTTATCATTTTAATTATTACAGTGCACTGAAGACATATTATATAATGGGTATGAAGCGTGAAGGTAAAGTTGGTCACACAAAGTAGTTCCAGCCAAACATAAGTTCTTTACATTCAAGTTCTTCGATTGACTATTGCTTTATATAGGCCTTTATTCTTTTTTACCGTTTGCTTTTGATGTATAGTGTCCTCGGCAAGCAGGGAAAACTGAGTGCGGCTACTATGTTATACTATATATGTATAACATCATTTTCTCTTGCCTTACTACAAATTTTGAACAGGTGATCATTTCTTGATTCTCAATTGAATTTCAGTTCTTTTCATGTGATTGAATTGTTAGTTATTTCATTCAATTTATTTATTTATGTTAACATATTCTCCATTTTGCGCACAGATTTTTGGTGATCAGGACCCCTACACAATCGAAGACATTAATTTGATCCGAGACCTGTTGTCAGGACATCTTCTACAACACATAGAGGGGTGATGCTGTGTAGAGGTTTTTTCACATATTGCAGTGGTTTTGTACAGTGCATAATTGTCTTTTTGTTCCATACTACCAATTGAATACTGAAATCCCCAATTCAACTCAAAGGAAAGGCATTTAATGAGAAGAAACATGATTACCCATGTTGTGACTTAAGCCCTGCTTTTAGATTCATCAAATTCACTTAAAAGAGTATGATCATTTAATGACTGAAGGTAGATTTTAGTCACAGTAATATTCCCTTCCTGCTGTTTGATCTTTTCTTACTCAATATATATTAGGTTGTTCAGTTTTCTTTCAAATATATATATAGTTTAGCTGATGGTTTGTAGATTTTTGGTGACATTTCCAGGTAATATAGCAATGATTTTTATATACAACGATTTATGCAAACAGTTTTCCTCCTTATAAGAGGTTGTGTGCCTTTAGATCATTAGTGGATTAGAAGAATAGTTGCTGAGTTTTTTTGGTAAGCTCAGAGTACAAAGTCTCTGTTAGTGTTTTTGCCAAATCTTTTCAATCTCATTCATCATAGGATATTATTTGACACAAGGATCTTGTCTGAATGTCCTTCTTACCCATATGTTTTGGAACATGACAAGGAATTTCATGGAAGCATGTCATCTCTTTGGCTATATGATTGTCATGATTTAGTTTGAAAGTTTAAGTTTGAAAATTAACTGATGATGACGCATAGGAATTTCATGGAAGCATAGGTATTTCTAGGTTATGTTGCTGCTTTTCCAATGGCATTATATTGGTGGTTGTATCCTGTAAAACGTGAATTAAAAAAAAATATAGATACAACGACTGTTTTATTAAAAACAGTCATTGTATCTCATATACAATGACTGTTTAATAACAGTCGTCGTTTCTTGAACTTTCAACGACACTCACATACACGTCCCCTTGAAAACAGTCGTCTAAAGGGTATAAAAACGGTCGTTAAAAGTCTTCCCTGTAGTAGTGTTTATAGAAAGCCGTTACTGTATGTAAAACTAGAGGAAGATGTGAGCCATAAGCACAATTTCTATTCATAATTATACTTTTGTCTAATGTCTTATCTTTTTAGTAATTTTTCTTTACTCATTTTGTTTAATTTCTTCACGCAACATTATATTGGACATTCGTGTCAGAAATTTTTTCAAACTTCTTTTGAAAAATGCATGATTTGCATGATCTTGTTGTCACTGTTTTAATAGTATAAATATGCGCTCTTCCCCTTGTAAACACAAAATGTCAAAGAGTAAAGAAGAGAAAAAGGGTATCACACTAAAATATAGATTTAATTCTATCCGCATTTTTTGTGAAACTGATTTGGGAAAGGATGGAGAGTTTCTAACTATAGCAAAAAAACTTAGAAATGCATTAGCTGTTAAAAAGATCAACTTTGTATACGAGGGAGGAGTTCAAGGCCTAAGGGGAAGTGTGGCCATTTTTGCAAGCATTAAAGGAAGCAAGGGTTTGAGTGTAAGTGTGAAGGAGTCTTCCACATCTTTTCTGTAAGACAAGAGTTACAGGTTTCAAGCTTGCCTGAATGTATGGGATGTATTTCTAGTATTGCATATTAGGCTAAACTAAACTTTCACAAAAAGCCATTAGGATTGTTAAATGTTAATAGTTTTAATGATGATCTATTATCTTTTTTTGATCATGCTGTGGAAATGGGATTCATACCTCAAGCGACTCATCATACCATAATTTATGCACCAACTGCTGATCAGCTTATTGATTAACTACAAATTTATGAACCCAAACCAAATCTATTAGTAAGCAAATAGGTTGGCAATCTTCAGATAGCAGTCAGAAGCATAATCCAGATACCACTCTTTAGTTTTAACTTTCCTTAATCTTATGGTTTTACACTTAGCATTTTGATTTACTTAATTGTGTGTTTAGGTTTTTAAATAAAAACTTTCTCTAAGCTCTAGAAGACATTGAGGACAATGTCTGATTTAGGTAGGGCTAAGTAAAAAAATCCTATTTAAGTGCATTTTAATGATTTTAAGATGTATATAAGTTTTAAGTATGGATCAATTGAATTTAAAGATTTCATAGCATGATTGAACAACTGATTGTTGGAATTGGTGATTAATTTTGAGATTGAATGAGTTGAGTTTGAAAGTCCCTGACTATGAGCTTTTGAGCCTATTTGATCAATAATGATTATTTTTCTTATGTGTGATATTCACCTATTAAGTTGTCACTCTAGAACTTGCTTTAAAGGTGTGTTCGGATTAGCTTTTGGAGAATAGCTTCTGGAGAAAAAGTGGAAAATAGCTTCTAGAGAATAGATTCTAAGTAGAATAGATTATGAGAAAAAAGTAATTTTGATAAAATGAGAGTGTGCGGGTATTGTGTTTAGAATAGCTTTTTTTCATGGTGTGGGACCCACATAATGAGAAAAGACTAATGAGAGAGAGAGGATGGGCCCGTTAAGGAAAAAGGACCATTAAGAGAGAGAGAGAGAGAGAGAGAGAGAGAGAGTAGGGCCCATATAAGATAAAAAGCAAAAAAAAAGCTTTTCCCAAAACCTAGGTTTGAACAAATTTTGAGTGTTTTTGCACCAAACCAAGGTTTTGAATAAGAAGCCAAACACATTGTAAATCTGGTTGAGATTGTATTTCACATGCATATTTAAAAAGGATAAAGGCATTCATTTTCTTTCTTTAGTCAGAGCCAAATAGTCAACCTTATAATTATATCGTTGATAAGCCCCTTTAAGCCTAATTGATTATTTCTTTGTTCTCAACCTATTAACATATGCTTTAATGATATATCAAGTGCTTTTACCTAATGATGAAGATTAGCAGAGCATGTGAAATTTTTGTGAAATAGGCTTTTGATAAGTGTGGGGGTGTATATATTATCAACTTTAGAGTTGTAAAATAAAAAAGAAAAAAAGAAAAAAAAGATAGAGTATTTGAATCAAAATTGTGGGTTGATAAATTTATTCATAACCCATTTTTTAGTTGCTCTATTAATTTCTTAAATATAGCCCTTCATATCACATTTTATATACCTTTTACCTCAACCTCATTACAATCCTCAATAAGTCCTTTTGATTTGAATTTTGCATATGAATTAGGTAGTGGAGATTGAGATTTTTAGCAAGCTTATAGTAGTGCAATTTTTTCGATTCAATTTGAGTGAAACACTTACCCTTAAACATTTGAGAGAATGAGTCACAATTATGAATTTGATTCATTTATTTCCAAATAAAGTTACCAATTTATATTTTTGTTGATTCATGAATGCTATGATCTCTTTATTCTTCAATTATATTCTTGCTTATGACTGATACTTCTGAGTTTGTTGGAAGAATAGTAAGAACTTGTTAGTCACTCCTTATTGTCCGAAGACGTCCAAAAGCTAAGTGTGAAGTAATTTGATAAGTAAAATATTTGTATATTTATTTTCCCTTATATGATGATTTTATGGATGACATTTAAGCTTAATTTAATGAATTTGGGTGTAATTGATAAATAAATAATGATTTTGGCATAAAATAGAATTTATCGAAATGTTGAAATGAGGATGTTCTAAATGTCAAATTAGGATGTTCTTTATATAGATAAAAAGCTAAGAAAAATCCCTACAACTTTTATGTTGAAGCTAAAATCTAGTTATGTCTTCAAGAGTTTCAAATTTTTCTTAGAAGGTGACAACTTGAGGTTGTCCAAGTCTGACCTTTGTCTACTAATTTGACTATAACTTTAGCTGCAAATGTTGAAATGAGGAGCTCTTACATGCGTTTTCAAGCTAAGATAATGTTGAAATGAGGAGCTCTCACATGTGTTTCAAGCTAAGATCCAAATCTACAACTTTTATGAAGATAAAAATGTGAGAATCCACCGTGTTAACTATCAAAATTTGGTTGAAATCAAGAAGCATGGTTGCCACAAGCTCAACATTGGTGGCTTAAAGTCAATATTCATACTTAACAAGCAGAAATCTTTGCACCCCATTCATCTATAAATAGATGAGTGGAAGACAAAAGGAGGGAGACAATCTTAGAGTTTAATTTCATGCATTGTATTATTTCTTACATGCCTCCTTCCTGGAAGGCTTAGGTAGACCTCCTTCATTGATGGTATAGGTTGCCACCTATATGGAAGGTTTTACCTCAGATAAGGAAGGCTAGATTTTTCCATTTTCATGCTTCTTGTAGCTGTATCTTTATATTTTAGAATTTAATAAGTAAGTTTTATGCAATATTTATGAAGTTTTCAATTTATTTTGTTTTTTTTTTAATTTCATCATGAGCTAAAATTTTTATTTTCCTAGGCTGATGATATAGCTTACTAATGACGGATTGAATCTTAACTAATTAAATCTATTTTTAATTTTTCCTTCATGATTTAGTTTTGATTATTGTTCTTAATGCTTTCAGATTGACCGTCTTTTAAATGATTTTAATATGTATGTTGAAACCGGAAGGAGATGCATGTATGTAGATCCTATAATTAAAACCATAACTTGCATATGAAATAAGAATATATTCATATGGGTTGTGTAGTCTTAATGAGGTCTATAAATTATAATGCATGATTAATTGTTTTTATTCATATATGGATATATTGGATTAGCAATTAATTATAGATTTCTTGACTTTAGAATAGGCTAGTAATTAAATTAGGAAAACTCAGTTATCAATCATGTGGAATAAATTGGACTAGAATAGATAGGTAATTCAATTCAAAATTTGTTAAGTGAAATATGATCCTTATGGCCTTTTTTCATAGTTGTTTTCATATAAATTGCATTAATATTTACTCATTTTTATTTTGTAATCTCAATCACCAATTAGTCGATCAACTAAATAGAATTAAGATTACTAATTTTCATACTTAGTGATCAATCCTCGTGGGAACAATACTCTACCCACCTCTTCATTACTTATTTACAACAGTGTACACTTACAATTTTTAATAAACCACTTATACCAGTAACTTCTACCTTGCCTTTGCCCTTATTATGCTCCGTGATGTCTACCAGGACTAAGATCACATAGTCGGACAAAACGCTTGACTGGCCATCTACCTTGGCACAATCTAGCTTACACCATCGCAAGTATATAGGGAGCAAGATCAAGGCAAAAACAAACCGTAACCACAACTTTTTGAGAATTTAGTTGAAGACCGTGGGATCGACGTAGGCACTCAACTGCCAAGATCATGAACTGCTTTCCAAGCTAATCAATCATCAGGCTTGTAGAGTGGGGGGCTTATTGTAAAGCCAAAAATTAGTTCTTTAGACCGGCATGCTGGACGAGCCTAATAGTGGACAAGCATATTGCCTCCAGCTTAAGGCCAAGTCTGCTAGCTCTCCTAATCACTCAGTTAAACCCACTACCAAGCAAGTATTCAGATCCATGAAAATAATGACTATTCAGATCCATAAAAATAGTGACTACTCCCTAGACCTACTGAAGGCTGTAGAAAGTGGAACTAACCTACCAACTTAGTTAGTCTAAATGCTATAAATAAAGGCTGTCGTGTATACTAAACACACACGATTCCACCACACTCATATGTGTTAGAGCAAGCGTTTCACCCAAGAGGGGGGTGAATTGGGTGATACTAAAAATTTAATTGCAAATATAAACCTTAACGGTGAATATAAAGCAGTAAAGAGTAAGGAGAAATATCACCGAAGTGTACACCGGGAATTATACTGGTTCGGCCACAACCACTTTGACCTACGTCCAGTCCTCAGAGCTTCTCTGAGAGTTTTACTATAACTTCCAAGATTCAGTGGGTTCTTGGCACCTCAGTACAAGCAAGTTTCTTCACCTGGACACTCGCTCCCCCTTACAATCCCAACTCAAATTTTCACAACATTAAGTTATCTCAATAACAAATATTGAGTTTGAATGAAATATCTCTCTTACAGAGTGAATAAGAATCACTGAAGCATAGAATTTCAAGTATTATGTAAAAGAGTAGTGAACTTGATAATACATTCGTGTGTGTGTTCTTGTTCTTTTTTCTCTGTTTGGATGTTCCCATATATATAGATGTGTTGGTAGTGACCGTTGGAACATTTTTCTTCATGCCAGTTAGAGTGTGCGCAGCCACTGTTGACTTTTCCAGTATTTGAAAAATATCCGTTTGCGGTAGGTGGCGGTAGGTAGCATTTGAACATTGCATTTGACTTTCCTTATTTGGCAAGATCTCTTCATTGTTTATCTGTGGATATGCTAAGAATACTAATACAATGAAGGGTTAATCACATAAGAACCAAATCAAAGAATGTTGGAATGAATTCTCAAATTCTAAACTTGCATACTCGAGTAGTTACTCGAGTATTCATTAAGTTTACTCGAGTACTTACTCGAGTATCATCATGAAAGTAATGATAAACTGCAAGTTAATAAATGAACATTACATTACTCGGGTAGTGCATGGAGTAAACAAAATTTCAAACCTTTGGAAATACCTGTTTACTCGAGTACTTACTCGAGTATGACACACTTTACTTCATAGGTTACTCGAGTAGCAACTCGAGTAATTTCTCAAATAAAATTTAGGTTACTCAATGCTTTACTCTAGTAATGTTGGCAGGATTTCAAGGCCGAGAGCACTTCAAGTTTGATTACCTTGTTACTCGAGTACTTACTCGAGTAAACATAAATTTTCTGCATGGCTTACTAGGGTAGTGACTTCAAGTTCTATGCAAATAACTCTGCATATTACTCGATTACTTACTCAAGTAATCCAGTTAAAATAAATGATTAAATACCTGCGTACTTGAGTAGTGCCTCAAGTGAAGTGTAATGAAAGCATATCATGTTATTCGAGTATTACCATCAGGTTTTGCTTACCACAGTGAGTTACTCGAGTAGCTCCTCGAGTAACATTAGCAGGATTGAAAATGCCGAGAGCAACAAATTTCTTGAAGCAGGGGACTCGAGTACATACTCAAGTATCATTGGCAGGTCGAGAGTAACTGGAAGTATTTTACATGGTTACTCGAGTACTTACTTGAGTAACATTGGCAGGCTGAGAGCAACTCCAAGTGATTTACCTGGTTACTCGAGTAGCTACTCGAGTAACGTTGGCAGGCCGAGAGCAACTGGAAATCATTTACCTTATTACTTGAGTGCTTACTCGAGTAACGTTGGCAGGTTACTTGAAGGTCGACTCTGGTTACTTCAAGTTTCTATCTCATTACTCGAGTACTTACTCGAGTAACCCTTTAGAAAATTTGCCAGTGATGAAGTTTCTCAGCTTTTTCTCTTGGCCATTCTTCATTACTCCAATGCTTACTTCAAGTGATGATTTTCCATGTTATTAGTTTGTTCTAACTTATTTGTTTATCAAAACTTTTTCATACCATCCTTTGTTATCATAAAAACATGAGAGATCTAACAATATGCTTGATCATTTCTTCACTTATTACTTTGTATTTGATAATCATTCATAATAAAACAAGTTCTTTATTTATTTGTTGTTGTAGCAATTTCCATATTTCTTCCATTAATCTATACGTTGTCAGTACCCTTCCTAAGAAAATCCTTCTAACAAATTATTGCACGAACAAAGCACAAGTACTCCATGTTGTCCATGCTAATCTCGGGGCCCAAGTAACTCGAGAATGACATGATGTCTACCTGCCTCCCTTAATTGAAGACTTGAAGAATTTGTGGGATGATTAGACCATAGAGTATGATGCTTACAAGGAAGAATCATTCAAGTTGAGAGCCATGCTCTTTGGTACTATAATGACTTTACTACATATGGTAATTTGTCAAGATACAACATTAATGACCAATTTGGATGCACAATATGGGAAGTGAAAAGATCTATTCTTATAAACAACAATTATCCTAAATTGTCTTACCAAACCTAATTAATCAGTAATAATTGAAAACCATTTCTTTCAAAAAGCATATCGAGGGTACAAAACACAAATCCTGCCCACAAACCCACTACAGAAAATCTATCACTTTGGGCACAATTGAAAAATAGAAGAAAACATAGACCACAAGTTTTTCCAACACTGAACCCCACAATAAAGGGTCTACATAAAACAATTTCCAACATAATATATGATTGTGGATACACCAAAATATCAGAGTGTACAAATAAGGCCTCAGGCCAACAATATTTAAATAGTTATCAAAAATAGCTATCCAAAACAATAAATATAGTATTTCAAAAACATGAGGGCCCTAGATTGCCTATATATTAATTAATACATCAAAATATAATAAAAGGCCTACAAGGCTACTAATGCTTACACCTTTGGCTGCTTCCCTTGACCTCTAGCAGGATTTGAGGTCTCACTTGAAAAACAACAACAAAAACAACGAGTTGAGACATAAAGTTCCAATAACCAAAATCAATTTACAACATATGTAGAGTTGGAATGCAAGTAAGAGAAGCAGGTTTATAAATATATATATATATATATATCAATTTAACATCCTCAGCAAATAGTATACCATAATACATCCTATATATATACACACTTATTTGTTTAAAAATCATCGAACCTATCCACCATACTCCACCATATTGCCTCGTTTGATGTGGTACAACCTCTCAATGCTAGCATACTCGGCCAAAGGTTAGCTAGTCACTTTAAGAATACTGCCTCCTCCCATGCCAGCATGGATATACTGTAATAGGGAGGTGTTCGGCTAAAATGCTCAACTCATATTTAGGCCATGTATAAGAAAGCTAATAGGCACATAGGATCTCCATTACCCCTACCACATAGTCCCAAAATATCCCAAAATAGTGAACATAGATATATACACACACACACGCACATACATTTTTCAAACCCTTTCACATCGATACAACTCCTCAAATACATTTCCATCACAATATATCTATCAACACAAATATCACAATCTTGTAATGCAAACTAAATACTCACATATAATTCAAAAGTACACTGCTTCACTTAATGAAATTCATATACAAAAATACATAGGATTTTCCAATCACAGTTAAGTTTTATAAAGAAAATAAGGTTTAGAAAACACCTTACAATCCAAGATAAGCATATGAAATTAATCCTGGTTACCCCAACTCCAAGTTCAACCTTAACTTGAAGAGCCACACGAGCTGTCACCAGTCACAACAAAGCTCTACATTATCAATGTAGAAACACAAGTCAAACACAAACAAGCTTATAAAACAATTAATACAACTTAGGTCCCAACAATCCAATTTCATTAACAACCTTTAACCTCACCAATCCAAGATCACAAATCACTTCCTATGAGCCTAACTCACTCATTAAAATCTTTAGATAACCTCAACATCCAAAGTCCCTTAACACATTCCAATAGCCCAATTTACTTATTAGAAACTTTAATCATCTTCCAAATCATTTTTTGACATCAATTACACAATTTCACAATTCAAAGTTTTATCTACAATATACCCATATTCACAAAACCATCAATATTAACATTCTAAACTAATTAAACCTCTTTTCTAACTCATAAACATAACTTAATCATTAAACAACTCCTCAAACCTTTACATCATCAAACTCATAGTAAACCCTAACTTTAATATCAAATCCTTGCTCAAAATCTTATATAACTAAAAATCTAACAAAACTAAACCGATTAAACCTTTAATCTACTCCTTATAACTCATTTAAACTAAAGAGATTAGGTGAAATCATCAACTATTTTAAGAATCTCAAGAACCCTAAGATTTTAAAATCCCCATATCTGAAAATCTTAGAAAGAATGAGAGAAATCAAGTTAGGAATATTTATTTTGAGGTTTAGAAGTCTCAAAATGCACCCAAAGACTGAAAACATCAAGCCCTAGTGGAGCCAAGTCATTCCCGTACGAAATCCCCTTGAAAAAATCGTGTTCTGACATGATTTTATAACCCAAAAATTGATGCCTATGTTTACTTTGGCAAACATGTTGCTCACTGAAGCAAATGACACAGAAAGAACCTTTGTGTTTATGTGTCATTCGCTTTGGCGAACATGTTGTTCACTGAAACCAATGAGATTGAGGAAAAAAGGTAACTTCAAAAATTCATATCTAATTCTACATATCTTTAAAAACTATAAATTAAGACTCTGTGAAAAGCTTGAGGTATCTATTTTCTAATGCAAAAAGAAGCATTCAAAAATATTATCATTGAATCCTCAAAAATTCCCAAATTCTAAAACTTTTTAAAAGGTCTAAAGATATTACTTCCAATAATCATTTTTAGTGTTTCTAAGCCTCAAACATCCAAATTATGTCTCTTAATACCTCAATCTCATTAATAATCAAAACTTACTTAACTCTAAACCTCAATATTAAAATTTGGGATGTTACTCAAGAGGGTACACCTTTAATTAGATTGAAACTTGGCATGAATAATTCCTACATGGAACATCGAAGATGGGTGTGTCGGGATCATCCTTACCGACATTTAAAAAATATTTCAATGGTTCATGGCAAGGCACCAGCCATAGTATATGACATTTTATAGTCATATCTAATCCCTCCTTCTATATCAAGTTTTTCTCGAAGCTTGCATACCCCTTGAGCCCTATACGATGGGGAGTTCCATTAAGTTTAGCCACAAAGTCAGGAATTGATCCATCGTAAATTGCATGTCAATACTCGAAGTGGGAGGTTCTATTCTATTATACAGTCAAGTCCAACAAGCAAAGCAAAAACTCTATCTCATGCATATATTATATATAGGTTTTAGACTTTTGGTTTTAATGTATATATACATGAATGACTGAAAATATATATATACAAATTTGTGTACTATTTTATTATGTATAATATTGCATGCAGGGACTATCAAAAAGGAGAAGGCCCCATTTTTTTGAAAAAAAAAATGCCTCAAAATTTAACGATTTTTATTTAAAATCTGTTATTTATGTCCATACTATATACGACAGTTGTTTAATTAAACCCCGTTAGCATTTCTATCAAATACATAACAGTTGGGATATAACACCCATTATGTATCTCTAAACTATATATAACAGTTTTTATGAAAGAACTGTTATGTATGTTATAAAATATATAACGATTGTTTACTTGAGATCGTTATATATTATGCTATCATTACTGTATATATAACGGTTTTTTCCATGAGCATTTTTTTTATTAGGCCAGCATTATGCACATTATGGCCTAACCAAACCTTAATACAGAACGAGTATTATATTAGAACCATTATAATAGATACTAAATAAATCACAATTCAAAACCGTCATTTATCTATGCCAAGCATATATAACACCTTCATATATAAAGGTTTGAAATCATCATGTATAGTCAATAATAATCGTCATATATGAGCGATTCTTTAGTAGTGGCTCTTGCCTTCTCTTTTCTTTTCAAATTTTCGGAGACATTTTGGTATTTGACAACATTCATAAATTCCAAATGGTGCTCTTGGACCGATTTAGAATATGTTGATATATAGGGAAACCGATTTTGGATTTCAACATGTCAAATGGACTTGGACCTATTTGGAATATGTTGATATATAGGGAAACCGATTTTGAATTTCAACGTGTCAAATGGATATATAGGATATTTTCCCTAAATTATATACCCAATTTCTAAAATCCATTTTGATAAATTCATTTTCACTTGTGTAGGAATTATTGGGCGTACCTGGATTGCAACTGTTAATCTTTTATACCCACACTAATCGGATCACAGTAGCAGAAGCGATTATGACACACAACAAATACACCACCGACAGGAAAAAGAAGAGAGAAATATAGTAGAGGGAATAGGGAATCAAATTGACAGAGTTTCTATATGTTATTTCAAGTGTCTCACAATTGAATCCCTTATGTCTATTTATGTGCTCTATCACTAGTAAAACACGTTTTAGATCGGCCCATTTAGACCGGTTGTAGTGGATTAGGTCTAAAAGAAATGCACGGTGGCATTTTCATAATTATAAACAAGTTGGGTAAAAAAGATTATTTAGACCGATTCTATACTAACTGGTCTAAAAAGTTAAGGATTTTATTTTTTAGACCGGTTAATAGGATAACCGATAAAAAAAAGGGTTAAGACCGGTTTCCTAACAACTGGTCTTAAAAGTGGACTTTTAAGACTGGTTGCCTAACAACCGGTCTTAAAAATAGGTTGTTAGGCAACCGGTCTTAAAAACGCTTTTTTTAGACCGGTTTCCCTATTAACCGGTCTAAAAAATCTTCCCCAATTTAATTTCGCCGCGCCTCTCACTCCTGCCCCCTTCCATTCTGAATTCCCTTCCATTTTGAATCACCCAAGCAAATTAATCCCAATCTTTTCTCTCCTCAGTCGTCGACTCCCTGTCCCTTACCTGATCCCATTCTGAATCAAGTCCGTCGTCGCTCTTCGGTCACTGTCATACATTGTGTCAGCCGCTCGTGGTTGTCATCGTGGGTGCTGTATGTTGTCCCTTACTCACTGCATTTCTAAATGTGTGGTTTTTTATTAGAAAATTATAAGTTATTATGAGATTGTGTTCTTTTTCTTTCACTACTAATATTCACTTCATAGCATTTTATTATTCATTTTGTCATCAATAAACCATTGTCTGAAGGGAATGTAAGTATTTGAGTTGTAGCTATATTATTGTGTATATATATGTGTGTGTGTGTGTGTGTCTTTCTAGCATGAATTCTATCTTTATGTTGTCCTCTTTGTTTTTCCTGCTTCTGTCAAGCCACTTAGTGCCAGTCAATTGCGAATTGGCACCATTATCTGGATTTTGTTGAGAATGATTCTTATATGATAAGAATAGATGAATTAGTCTATGCACAGCCAAGAGAATTAGTCTATGCATGCCAATTTTATCTCCCATTTTTTAAGTGAACCCTCTAATTGGGTATTAGTCTATGCAGTATTCCCAATAAAGTATTTTCCCCAATTCTGGTTGTTGCCTTCGCCCCTTAGATAGTCTAATTTTTCCTTGATTTTTTGTTTCCTTCATTGACAATGGGCTGTAAAACTTTATGACATGTGCTTAATTGTTTGTGCCAGCTGCCCTGAATACTGGATACATTAGGTGGCTTTCATGGAGGCTAAGGGAGGAAGAGAAATTGCAATCAGCATACAACATTAGACCAAGCTTTTACGGTTATTGGCAAGTATCAAAGAAAGGTATGTAGAGCTCTCTTTTTTTGTGTGTGTTTTCTGTGCTTGACAAGTGACAATTCATTAATGTGGGTATTTTTTTTAAGCAAAAGAAGGGAGTAATATATATGTGCATGTCAAGAAACCATAGTACCTTTCTTAGGTGATATCTCAGGATAATGATGATAGGAGGCCGAACAGTGTGAAATATTTACTCCTTTGGTCTCGGTCTGAGAGGTTTTAAAGGTGAAATATTTATTTTGGCCTTGGTCTGAGAGGTTTTGATGCTTTTTTTTCTGCAAAGGATGAGCAATTTCAGGTTGTTCAGGCAGGATTTAGTTGAGTATATATCCCTCTCCCTCTACACTATTGGCCTCCCTCCAATTGCAGGTTTGTTTTTTTTTTTAAATACAATGCGTTAGTTTTAAGACATTTAGTATATAATTTTCATTTTAAGACATTTGATAAGTTAACTATTATTTTTTTAGTTGTATTGTATTGATAAAAAATTAACCTTAATTACTATAATAGTATTACTAATATGAGTTTTTATTCACATATTGAAATGTTATCCTTATGCGTTAGTATTAACCTTAATTAACCTTAAATTATGTTATGAGCAATTCACATATTGAAATGTTATCAATATGAGTTTTTATTTTAAAAATAGGTGCATATGTCTTGATTGAATCGAGGAATTTGACCTAATGGATATAAATAAATGGACCTAAGCTTCATCTATTTCTTTTTCATTGATTATTATATCAAATAGGTTCATGAAAATTTAATCAAAGTATTATTACAAACCCCTGAATTGGGTGAAAGGGTTTCAATTTAATTAAAACTTTGAATCCTGTATTGATGGTGACCGAATAAATCTGATTGACATATATTAAATGCCAATGTCAGTGCCTTACCTTAAATTTAACATTTGCAGTTAATTTAACTGTTTTTTGGCCTTAAAGTGTGAGTGTGATAGAAAATGATTATAAGAGCAATGTTGCCAGCTCTTGTCATTACACATTCAATATGCATGATTGGGGTTGAGATCTAACTTCTTCAACCCCATTCATATAAATTTGTGGCCAAAATCTTTCTTATATTTCAAAGAAGTAAAAAAGTCAACACTCTTGTTTATTCCATTTCTTGCTTTCCTCCTGACTTACAAGCAAAGCTACATAATAATGATTGTGAATTCTATTTTGAGATGAATTCTGTGTTAATGAATCACAACTAGTGAACCTTTTCAATCCTACCTTTTCCAGGGGAAAAAGTAGAAAACAAAAAAAAGGTGTTGGAATATATGGATCGTAGTTGGATACAAGCTAAACGGACGAGTGTTGAATATGATGTTGGGGTGAGGGGTTTTTTAGACTTTACAAAAAAAAATGTCGATGATTATAGTGGGATGTTTTATTGCCCTTATGTAAAATGTTTGAATGAGAAGCGATTAAGTACTGCAGATATATATACACATTTAATTTGTGAAGGATTTTGTAAGACGTATGTAGTTTGGGTATGGCATGGTGAACAATTAGAAATACCAAGTGCATCTCAACAGGGGGAAGTGACTTGTGATGATAATAATGACACGGATATGGATGATCGGATAGAGGATATTATTCGTGATGTAGGAGAAGAGGCTTTTGAACAATCACATGCATATGGTAATATGTGCAGTGATGCTGAGATGCTGTTGTACCCAAGGTGTAAAAAATACCAATTGCTGAATGCTGTATTGAAATTGGTAAGCTTGAAAGCACGGCATGGATGGAGCGACAAGAATTTTTTAGAAATGCTTGAGGCCTTTAAAGACATGCTTCTTGATGATAATATGTTGCCTTGTCGATACTATGATGCTAAGAAAATACTGTGTCCACTAGGGATGAAGTATAAAAAGATCCATGCTTGCCCTAATGATTGCATATTGTATAGAAAAGATCATGAAGAGAAGGAGCAATGTCCGATATGTGAAACTCTGAGGTATAAATCAAATAAGGGCCCTGCAAAAGTGTTGTGGTATCTTCCAATCATTCCAAGGTTCAAGCGCCTGTTTGCCCATGAAATTGATGCCAAAAAATTGAGATGGCATGCAGATGAGAGGATTTCTGATGAAAAACTTCAACATCCAGCTGATTCTTCTCAATGGCAGAAAATCGATCAATTATTTCCTAGCTTCGGTGAAGAACCTAGGAATCTCAGGCTTGGGCTTAGCATAGATGGTATGAATCCTTATGGTAGCCTAAGCAGTATACATAGTTCATGGCTTGTTTTGTTGGTAATTTACAATTTATCTCCTTTGTTATGTATGAAATGAAAGTACATTATGTTGTCTATATTGATTTTGAGACCAAAGCAACCCGGAAATCACATAGATGTTTACCTAGAACCCTTGATCGAAGACTTGGAAGAGTTGTGGGATAAAGGTGTCGATGTTTTTTATGCTAACAAGAAGGAGACTTTTAATATGTGAGCAATGATCTTTTGTACTATAAGTGACTTCCCTGCATATGGGAACTTGTCAGGATATAGCATTAAAGGCCACAAAGCTTGTCCGATATGTGAAGAAGGCACATGCTACCATCAACTTCAACATGGAAGAAAGACGGTTTACCTTATCCATAGGTGATTTCTTAGATGAAGCCACCCTTATTGTAGATTAAAAAAGCTTTTTTCAGTGCCCAAGAGTTTGAAGATGCTCCAGAGGCATTAACAGGGGAGAAAATTTATGAAAAGGTGAAAAATATCAATACTATGTTTGGTAAGTCATCAAAGAGTAGAAATGAAAAAAATATATGGAAAAAAAGGTCTCTCTTCTTCGATCTTCCATATTGGCGCAATCTTGACGTCAGACACTGTATTGATTTCATGCATGTAGAGAAAAATGTATGTGATAGTATTGTTGGGACACTGCTCAATATACAAGGAATTTCTAAGGATGGCGTGAAGGCAAGATTAGACTTGCAAGAAATGAGAATACGAGAAGATTTACATCCAAGGCCATATGGTATAGAACTTTTTGTCCTCCAGCTGCTCATACTTTATCTAAGGTTGAGAAAAGAAGCTTTTGTGAGTGTTTACATGGCACTAAAGTTCCCTCAGGGTATTCTTCAAATTTTAAAAAGCTTGTATCGATAAAAGACTTGAAGTTAAAAGGGCTAAACTCTCAAGATTGTCATGTCTTAATGCAACAACTACTCCCAGTAGCTATTCGAGGCATTGTCGAATATGATCTTCAACACATATTGACTAGACTTTGTTTCTTCTTCAATGCCATTTGTTGTAAAGTTATTGACACTGAAATATTGGAGGAATTGGAAAATGAAGGATATACGATCTTGTGCCAGCTTGAAAGGCTTTTTTTTCCTTCCTTTTTTGACATCATGGTACACTTGATTGTTTATCTAGTAAGGGAGATAAAGTTGTGTGGCCCTATCTATTTTCGGTGGATGTACCCAATCAAAAGAACTATGAAAATACTAAAAGGGTAAGTGAAGAACCCAACCGGCCTGAAGCATCTATTGTTCAAAAATATGTTTCTGAAGAAGCTATGGAGTTTTGTCAACATTATTTGTCAAATATAGACATATTAGCCTTCCTAAACATCATGATTAAGAAGGGGGTAGATGTGGGGCAACAATAAAGAGCATAGATATTGATGAATTGCAACAAGTCCACTTGTACATGAATACCCATAAAGAAATTGTACGGAAACAAAATAGTCGAATGACTGAACAAAGGTCAATTAGGGAGCATAACAGAACTTTTACACATTGGTTCAAATAAAAGGTTGACGGAGAAGAATGTGTTTCTGATATAATAAATTGGTTAGCACGTGGTCCTGAAGTTGATGTCATAAGTTGGACTTCATTTGTGATCAACGGTTATACCTTTTACACGAAGTCCCTAGATGATAAGAGCACCATCCAGAACAGTGGTGTTGTATTAGTGGCTAAATCTATACACTTCTCTAGTTTGAAAGATAGGAACCCTACATTGGCTACCATACCTTATTATGAGGTGATTGAAGAGATTTGGGTGGTTGACTATGTTAAAATTAGATTTCCCATTTTCAAATGCAAGTGGGTTGATGTCAATAATGGTGTGAAGATTGATAGATTAGGATTTACATTAGTAGATTTGAATAGTAGAAGTTTTGGAGATGAACCTTTCATTATGGCAGATCAGGAGCAACAAGTGTTTTATATCACTGATCAGGCAAATAAAATGTGGTCTGTAGCTCTTCAAGGAAAAAGGGTCGTTGATATTGACGAGAAAAGTTGCTTATATTATGATCTTCTTAAGACTCCTTCTTTTTCCAGGGGTTTACCAGAATTGAATAAAGAAGATGAAGCAGATAATGCACACGGCATAAAAAATGATCATCACGAGGGAATATGGGAGGATATCTCTTTATGATACTACTTTGAACTTAACTAACTAAAGTAATTATGATTATGATTTATATCCGAAGAATATGTTTAGTTATTTTATCGATATAGTCTTCACATGTCATAGCTTAGGATTTATCTTTCTTTGTTGTCGTTACAGGCAAATGACGAATCCCCAACGTCCTAGTGTAGAGGATCAGTCACCTACTGCACCTCTGAGTCAGCCACCTAGTTCTCAGGAGAGTCAACTAGCTAGTCTCAGGAGAGTCAGCCAGCTAGTGTTAATCAGGGCGAGCCTAGCAATGCTCAGAGCCAGGGTCATAGTGAGCGCAGTAGCCAGTCTGTACAGAGGGGTAGACGTGGCACACTATTGACAGAAGTTTCCCTCAGTCGGAGTGCAGGCCAAAAGATATCGATTGAGTTTGATAGATATTGGAAACCAATCGGTCCTAAAGCCCAACGGTATAGGAGTTTTGTCGGCTTTCTTGCACCCAACAAGCCGAGCATCTTGATAGAGGAGTGGAGAAATGTCGATGAAAAGGTGAAGAAATATATTTGGGACACTATCCAGGTATACAATTCTCTTATGTATGTAATTAATTATTATCAAATATGTCACAAAGTCACTTACTCCTTCAATGCATGCATTCCAGCTCACGTACGCGTTCCTCAAAGTGAGATCTTGTACAACAAGACAATGACGTATTGTTATGAGAGCTGGAAAAAGTTTAGGACAAATCTGATCAACAATTACATTCATATCGAGGTGAAAGATGGTCAGCCTCGTCCTAATCCGTGCAACCAGTATACATTTCTTGATCAAGCGACTTGGCAAGCATTTGTCAGGCTTCAGACTACTCCAGAATCTTTGGTTAGTTGACTTATTTTTTTTGTTTTATTTACTCAGCAATTATCTTAATTGATTATAACACTTTCCTTTTGTATCATTTTTTATTCACAGGCAAAAAGGAAAAAAGCATAAGAGAGTGGTAGAAAGAATGATTGCCCTCATACAATGTCTCTGGGGTTATGCAAAGGCTGAAAGAGACTTGTTGGCGGCCAAACGGAAGAGATTGGAAGAAGCATCTCAATCTGATCCTTCTGTTCTTCTTTCTCCACCATCTCTGATTCGTCCCAAAGAAAAATGGCAATTTACCCACTAAAAGAGGAGTGGGTCTTATACGAGTGAACAATCTCGTATAGTAGGTGAAAGAATTGTAAGTATATATCTTTGTTATTATTAATTACATAAGAAACGTACATCATTACTTATGTTTTTTATTTTGTATTATCTTACAGGAAAAACTTAGAAAAAAACAAGTTGAGGGATCTTTTAAGTCGGAGGGTAGGAATGATATTCTAATAGTTGCTACTGGCAAACATGAGCATCCAGGCCATGTCAGGTGAGTTGGAGGAGGGGTAGGGATACGGGATTACTTTGGAGCCCCCGTACGCCATTCCTCAAACATCGTGACTAAAGAGGAATTGGAGATTATGTTGGCCATTGCAGGAGGAGAAGTAAAGGCCGAGGCTGAAGCATCATTTGATTCACTATTAGAGACCCGGTTGACCAAGATGAAAGAGGAAATGATAGTCTTTATGAGCTCAAGACAAGATACCAGTGCTCCCCAGCCACAATCGATTGATCCTAATAAGTAGAGCACTAAAGGGAGTTGTTGCAACATCGGGCAGTCATTAGAGGGTCCTGCAAGAGAAATTACTGAGCCTTGTGATATTTTTTGTCGAGGATCTTCTGAGACGGTTAGTTGCTTGGGGTAGTGTGCATAACCTGGGAGCAACTGTCTGAGTGTCAGTTGACGAGGTGATCATTACAGATGCACCTGTCCCTATCCCTTCTGATGAATTCAAGATTGTAAGCGATGTCCTGGGTACGTTCATCTTTGTTAGATCTCATGTTTTGATGATAACAAAAGAATTGTTTGAAAAGGAAATGTTTAATAATCAAGATTGAACTAAGTAATGACAGGAATAAGCTTCACTTGAGGTAAGCATGGAAGTAGTGAAGATTGGCCAAGAGAAAATGCTGAGGAACTTGATCAGAAGTGAAACTTCTAAAGCATTACTCGAGGCGCTGCTAGAGTAATGAGCCAAAACTTGAAGTAACCAGGAGCACCTTCCAGTAACCAGCATGCATTACTCGAGGAGCTAATCGAGTAATAGTGTAAGTATTTTTGATCTGCCAGTGTTACTCGAGGAGCTACTCGAGTAACCTTATGTAAAACTTCCAGTTTGCCTTCAGGTTTCCAATGGTACTCGAGGAGCTACTCGAGTAACGCTGTATGTCAAAAATATTGCTCTCGGCACTTTATACCACTGCAACATTTACTCGAGGAGCTACTCGAGTAACCAAGTGAAAAACTTCCAGTTGCCTTCAAGTTGCCTAAGATACTCGAGGTGCTACTCGAGGTGCTACTCGAGTAACTTTGTCTCTCAAAAATATTGCTCTCGGCAATTTGTACCACTGCAACATTTACTCGAGGAGCTACTCGAGTAGCACATCAGGGTAAGTGAAAACTTGGAGTAAGTACCCGAGTATGAAGAAATATTTTAAAGGTAAACTTCAAGTCAGTACCCGGGTAAGTTAAGCACAGAAAGTACAGTTACTCGAGGTGGTACCCGAGTAATCTATATAAAAATGAATCCATTACTCGAGGGCGTACCCGAGTAATGAGGTAAGTGCTCTCAGCCTCTAAATCCTGCAACATTACTGGAGTAAAGCATCGAGTAACCAAAAGTTTTTGTAAAGGTTTACTCGAGTTGGTACCCAAGTAAGACATAAAGTTGTGACTGTATTACTCGAGTAGATACCGGAGTAAACATATATTTTCAAAGGTTCAAAAATTGGTTATTCCATGCACTACCCGAGTAATCTTGTATTTGTTCATTGACTTGCAGTTAATCAAAGGTTTCCCGATGATACTCGAGTAAGTACTCGAGTAAACTTCAAAGGATACTCGAGTAGCTACTCGAGTAAGCAAACCCAGAATTTTAGAATTCATTCAAACGTTCATTGTTTTGCTCTCTATATGATTAAATTTTCATTGTATTAGTATTCTTAGCATATTTACAGATAGACAATGAAGAGATCTTGTCAAATATTGGAAGTCAAATGAAACGTTCTTTGTGCCAACCACCGCCAACGGATATTTTTCAAAAACTGGAAAAGTCAATAGTGGCTGCGCACTCTCCAACGGATAGAAGAAAATGTTCCAACGGTCATCACCAACATATCTATATATATAGGAACATTCAAGCAGAGAAAACATAGCAAGCAAACACACACAAACGAATTGTTAAGATCATTGCTCTGTTTTCACGTTAAATCGTATTTCTATGCTTCAGTGATTTTCATTCACTCTGTAAGAGAGATATTTCATTCAAACTCAATATTCGTTATTGAGATAACTTAAGGTTGTGGAACCTTGAGTTGGGATTGGATTACAACTTGTAAGGGGGAGCGAGTGTCCAAGTGTAAGGAACTTGCTTGTACTGAGGTGCCAAGAACCCACTGAATCTTGGAAGTTATAGTGAAACTCTCAGAGAAGCTCTGAGGACTGGACGTAGGTCAAAGTGGTTGTGGCCGAACCAGTATAACTCTCGGTGTACACTTCGGTGATATTTCTCCTTACTCATTACTGTTTTAATTTCACTGTCAAAGTTTTTTTTATATTTCCGAAGAAAGTTTAGTATCACCCAATTCACCCCCCCCCTCTTGGGTGAAACGCTTGTTCTAACAATCTTGTGGTCAACGAACCTTGTTTCTGTTCGAACCGACGAAAGTCAGATCAAAGCCCCACCAAGTCCAGCTCCCTTCACTCAGCAAGAAGTTTCACAGCCTCCACTGAATATCATGCAACAAGTGATTCTAATGGTATATGATACATCCTTTAAAACAAGAGATTGGCTTACGAATTCAGTTGTTGGACAGTCAGGGGTGACATGCTATCTTAAGAGGGATGATTTGACGTCCCTGGTAGCTCCTAGACAAAATCTTACGATTAGGATTGTCCAACTATTCTTAATGTAAGTATCTTCTGCAATTCAAAGTAAATATTTTAAAAGTTTCACCGTTTACCTTTTATTTATGTGCTTGCATTATTATAGGTACATACATCCTAGGTTGGTCTCCTCTGGCAAAAGCAAAAAATTTGAATTCTTATGCCCCCATCACATCCAAGAGAAAGGGACCACTGCTGCTAGTAGACATAGATACTTATCAGAGAGGCTTAGTGAAACTGGAACTGAGTGTTTCTTAGCTCCATATGTGCATGGGTAAGAAACAAACTAATATTTTATAATTTATATAATGTTTTTATGTTTGATTAATATTCTTCCTTTTTTTCAGTGATCATTGGCAGTTGCTTCTTCTATGCAAAAGTAGTTACACTGTCATCCTCTTATGTTCCCTCTGCTTCAAACCAGGGAATGATTTGAAAAAGACCATAAACTCGTTAGTTTTCTTGCATTATTACCTTTTGTATGCAAAGTTTATGAAATTTATGTAAAACCAATAACCTTTGTCATTATGCTGATCATAGGGGTATGCGAACATTCCTACACACTGCTTGTGGTAAGCATGTTTGTGACTTAAAGGACCCTACATGGATCATGCCAAAGGTTAGTATATATTGATTTGTTTAAAGAATGTAATAAGCCATGCCTTTATATTTGTTTTAATGATATCATGTTTTTTCTCATAGCCGTAGGCAACCACAGGGGTCCAACTTATGCGGTTTTTATGTTTTGAGACACATTTACAATATTATCACTCTAGGCACGACTAATTTTACTCAAGAGGTAAATATATATTTCAGAACTTTTGTATTACTTTATTGTTTTTAAGTTAATAAGTTAATGTTTCGTTTGGTTTTGGTGTTACAGATGTTTGATCTTGCTGATCCCTTTCCTGAAGAAGATATTGATTTCATTCGCACATGTTGTGCTGAATTCATCTATGAGCTATTACAAAAATAGTGAGTTTTTGAATCCAATGTTACATTGTACATTATTGTTCTCATATGTATTGCTAACAAGGTTTATGTATCTGTGTAGGACAATTTCTGTGATATGGGTGATACAAGAGGAATGGGATTTGAGGGACTGACCTTTGTAATTTTTCTTCCCTTTGTATTCTGTAAAATTGAGGAATTTTCTGCTGTTACTTGTATCTATACTTGAATTTTATTGCTGTCATTGTCATTTCAAAGTTTCGCATCCATTTCTGAGCAAATTCTTCTGTTTGGACATTCCTTCATGTTTTTAGTTTTAGACAACTTCATATTGCACATTGAAATTGCAAGAAATGGAGTGAATTTAGAGTTCCTAGAATCTGATTTTAACTTGTTGCTTAAATTGTGACATTTGATCTTGAACCTTGTTCTACACTAATTACCATTTGTTGGAATTTTATTTAAAGTCACTTGGCTTACACCTTTATTTGTACTTGTTGTTGATCTTGCTGATGTCATTGCTTTTATGAAATCTGTTATGTTGCTTCTGTGCAATCTGTTACTTACTTCATACTTAGGGAGTTTCATATAGATAGACAAATACATGCACTCCATTTCATCCGTTGCATTTTGCATTGTTCTCTATTGCTTCAAGATTCATTACTGGTGTCATTTGGTCCTCCTTACTGTCTAATTGCACTGTTGGTGTTATTTAGTGCTAAACTAAGGTTGATCATTACCTTTGGCTAAATTCTTGACAAATTTGCTTGCACTCTACTTGTGACCTAGGGACTGAAACTACAAGTGCATTTGGGCTGAAATCGAGCCAATGGAGTTTCCATTTAAATGCTGCCATATTTTCCATACTGTAATTAAAGTGCTGCAAATGAATCATCAATGTGTGACTGGCTTGTATGTAAATTTGTTGCTGCTATAGACTGCTGCTTTTGAATATTACAATTGAAATATGTGATTGTTCTGTACTGCTGTTAAAATTGGAGCATCCAGTGCGTGTATATATAAAAGGGACGTTTTTTAAGAAAAATAGAAGCTTTAAGACCGATTGTAGCCACAACCGGTCTTACAAGTATTTTAAGACCGGTTATGCTTACAACTGGTCTTAAAAGTCCACCTTTAAGACCGGTTGTGGGCACAACCCGTCTTAAAGTTCAGACCTTTTAAGATCGGTTATGCCCACAACCGATCTTAAAGGTGGATTTTTAAGACCGGTTAAAAGGTCTGACCTTTAAGACCTGTTACGGACAGAACAGGTCTTAAAGGTGACCTTTAAGACCAGTTTTAAGAACAACCGGTCTAAAAAATAACAGACTTTTTAGACCTGCTATAACAAGACCTATTTCACAACCGATCTAAAAAGTCTTTTTTAACCAGTCTAAAAAGTCAATTTTCTACTGGTGTATGCACCCCTTCCTCTTTATTGATGTATCCTTCCATCGGAGGGACAAAATATCCTTTTGATTGAGAGACATATTATATCGGTGAAACAATACCACTTGTAGGGTCATATTATATCGGTTAAATAATATGACTTGTAATAGTTTGGGAAATATTACATATATCCACTTAAGCATTTATATTTTTTATACTTTGACCCCAATCCTATTGGGCTTGGCCTGATCCACCAAGGGTGAACTAGGCTATTTTCCAACATCTCTCACTCACACTTGGTGGATTAGATATGTCTCTTTTTCTTCCTTCTTTCATACTAGGTGCTTTGTCATGACCGTGTAAGCATGACATCTACATATAAGTATATGTACTAGAAATCTCCTTCATAGAGACCAGCACAAGACAACCTTCATTGTGTAGCTTGATTTTAATATTGTGCCTTAAATATCCTAGATTCACTTATATACACTTTTACATGGCTAATCTAATCCCTTTCGAGTCAGTATAAAACTCATATTGCCTTTCTAGTATGCATAGTATCCACACTTATGAAATTATAACAAAATAATATCATAAAGGACATGTCTCTGACACTAGTATATTTGTGTATATTTCAAGTAATCTTCCTTTCGAGCAGATATCACTTCAATATACATCAACTACTTTCCTAACATAATACCATAGATCGCATCTATCATGATTGTAGGACATATGTTAAAGTAGCAGACGTTAAAGCACACCTCTATGATATTGTCAAAGTCAAAGGATATCAATGGAAGAATTAGAAACTTCCTAGGACTCACACAACAATTAAGTAGGGATCTTCTTACTTGCTTCCTGTTTGTGGTTCTTTAGTACATGCAGTATGAATCACATGCTACAGTGTTACTCTTACACCATAAGAGCGAACATCGTTTTGCATTCTATTGCTAACACTGTACAAACTTAAGTCTAGACACTCCCAGCATCTAAAACCAAATTCTTCCTTTCTATTCAGACGTCAATGCTAAAGAATTTGTTATCTGGCTACAGGCATCATGGAACTAAATGTCCATAATTCAGTCTGTACTTATACATATTTATGGATCTCATCTTGACATCTACACTATTGTCAAGGTGACATAGTTTGTGTTTCTTCTCTACCATATCAGCATTATAGTCACTTTACTAGTGAACACAATTGTCTCATCTTTGCACACCTCTCCTGAGTGTCAAAGGTGGTTGCTCGTGTGAGAGAGACAACCTCACAAGCCTGTACGACATACTAGACATTGTTTACTTTCACACAAACATTTATACTAATAATGATAAGTACTTCAATTAATCATAAATGTAATACATAAAGTCTTAAATTTTACATTTTACGTACACCAAGTGCCCTTACATATTTTTCAAATGTTTCCTTGGCAATTGGCTTGGTCAGGGGATCAGCGACCATGCTCTTAGTCAAAATATGTTGTATAGCAATAATTTTCTGTGCTATATAATCTCTTACAAAATTGTACTTAATGTCTATATGCTTAGTCTTACTATGATACTTGTGATCTTTAGTATAGGCTATGGCTGCAGTGTTATCATAATGCACTAATACTGGATAGGTGCTCTCATTGCCAAATCCAAGATGTTCAATAAACCTTTTTAACCATAAAGCTTCTTGTGCTGCTGCAATGCATGCTACGAACTCGGCTTCCATAGAATGTAAAACAATACATGTCTGCTTCTTGCTACTCCAACATATGGCGCCATTATTCAGTAAGAAAGTATAACCTGAAGTCGATCTTTGCTCTTCCTCATCTCCGCCTAAATCAGCATCAGAGTATCCAACCAGGCGTAGATCACTTCCTTCGTAGCATAGTGCATAGTCATATATGCCTTTTAAGTATCTCATGATTCTTTTAACTGCTTTCTAGTAACGATTACCTGGGTTGGACTGGAACCTACTCACCAATCCTACCGCATAGTAGATATCTGGTCTTGTACACATCATTGCATACATTAAGCTACTAACAGCACTATCATAAGGAACTTTCCTCATTTTCTTTTGATCTGACTCAATTTTGGGACACAAATCATGGCTTAAGGTTACACAAGAAGCCACTAGGGTATCCAAGGAATTACAGTTGCTCATCTTAAATCGTTCGAGAATCTTTTTAATGTAATTTTCTTATCAAAGATATAAGATTCTTTTTGAATGATCTCTTTGGATCTTAACTCCAAGTATATACTCTACTTCACCCACGTCTTTCATTTCAAAATTTGATAAAGCCATTCTTTAATAGCTATAACAGAATTCAGATTATTTCCAGCCAATAGTATATCATCTACATATAAGGATAATATAACAAAATTACCCTTAAACCATTTGATGTAAACACAATGGTTCTCTTCAATCAATTGAAATTATAAGAGGTTGTTGCTTTATGAAACCTCAAATATCACTGTCAGGATGATTGCTTCAGCCTATAAATAGACCTTTTAAGTTTACAAACTTTGTTCTCTTTTCCTTCTTCAATGAAACCTAATGGTTGTTCCATATAGATTTCCTCATCCAGATCACCATTTAAAAATGCGGTTTTAACATCCATTTGATGTAATTCCAAGTCTAAACTGTTTACTATTGCTAGAATGATTCTTATAAAATTAAATCTTACGATGGGTGATAAGGTATCTTCATAATCTATACCGTCTTGTTGTGTGTACCCCTTGGCAATTAATCGCACCTTATACTTATCAATTGACCTATCTACTTTTCTTTTAATTTTGAGAATCCACTTGTTCCCAATAGATTTTCTCCCTTTCGGTAGGTCAACCAATTCCCAAACTTTATCCTTTCTCATTGAGTTCATTTCTTCTTCCATTTCCTTTTTCTATTTATCTTTAGCAAGACTCGATAAGGCTTCTAGTACCAAACGTGGTTCATCATCCCCATTAGGAGTAACAATAAGTGCTTTACTTTTATTTGGAAGCGTCTTTTAGGTATACTTTCCCTGTTACTCTCTCTTATAATAGCTTCTTGTCTTTGTCTTTTCTTTTATCTAGGTCTTTCCATTGACCTTTCTAAGCTCCTACTTAGATCGACATTTTAGGATGATTCAGGCATACCAACATGTTCTATACTTGTTTGTTCCTATGTCTCATAAAGAGATATAGTGTGGTCAATGTCTACCCTATTAGGGAATTCATTTTCTAGACATGTAACATCTCTAGATTCAATTTCAGTCACTGTTCCATCTTCATTTTCACCTATAAAGATGTATCCTTTAGATTGTTCAGAGTACCTTATAAAGATACATTTCTTTCCTCTAGGACCTAACTTACCATACTTGTAAGAATTATCATGAATGTATGCAGCTGACCCCCTGGTCTAAGGACACTAAGATCCCTCTTGTGTTTTGTCCATAACTCATAAGGTGTTGAAGTAACTGATTTTGAGGGCACTCGTTTAAGCATGAAGGTAGCAGTCATTAAAGTATCACCCCAATATGAAATTGGTAGATCTGTCTGTGCTATCATTCACCTAACCATCTCTAGAAACATTCTATTTCTTCTTTCAGCAACTTCATTCTGTTGTGGAGCGTTTTGAATGGGCAAATGGTCTCTAAAAATTATGAAACTTTCCAGTATTGAATTTCACATCTTAAGCTTCAAAATGGACATATAAACTGTGTCATTTCATTTTGTGAACTGGGATTTATGTCTGCCCAAAGTTTGAGGTCGAAACTGGGTTTGATTTTGGAGCAATGTTGGATTTTGTGTAAATCTGGATTTGTGTGGTGATTTATGGTAATGAGACATATTTTTCCCATAAAGGGGACTTGAATATCTTTCAATGGGCTTTGGAATCACCTTGTTTCAAGTTTTCTAGGCCAAGTTATGAATTTTTGAAGTTTCCTTGGCTGCAGCCAAAATTCTGGCTCCAGCACAAAACTTTCTGTGCGTGTCCTGGCCGCAGCCAGAAATTCTTGGCTGCAGCCAAAATGTTTCTGTGACGTTTTTAGCCATTTTTGGCTGCAGCCAGAGAATTCTTGGCTGCAGCCAGAACCCAATTTTCAGCATTTTGAGATTTTGAAAGGTGATTTCCAACCTAGTACGTCCCAATCCTTTAAGCTTTCGTTGAGCTTATTTTAGCCACCTAAAGGGTGTGAATGGTAACCAATTTTAAGTGATATAAAAGTAAGAGTTTGGAATAGAGAATAACCCTATGTCCTTGCTTTGGTTATAGGGTTGATGTTCGCCCTGGTTGTGGTTCAGTATTCGTTTGGATCTCGAGTAAGCGGAGCTGGAGCATACGTGGAAAGAAAAGGGTAGGGAACATATCTCTTCTGCTTGTATTCGATATATGTGTTAGTGTGTTGGTGCATGTCTTAGCTTTGCATAATTATGTGTGATTTGAAGCTATGTTTCAATTTATGCTATGGCCATAGGTATATTGTTCGAAGCATTGAGCTTGCAAATTGTCATTGTGTTATCATGAGTTGTGTGATGCAAGCATGTCATGCATTAAACATCTATCGTACATGCATATTGATATTGTTTACCTACTGAGATTCTCTCGAATCTCACCCTCCCCTACTAACCTTTCAGATAGGGTAGTAGATCAAGGATATAGCGAGCAGCTAAGGGCGATGAAGACTCCTTTGGGATTGAAGTTTGGTAGTTGGTTATCGATTCAATAGTTGGGACTATGTATATATGGTTGGATAGGTCGTGATGTGTATTTGGTGAGATATTTGGTATGTATTTGGAATGAGCATTTGGGTATTTTTATATGTATTTGAGAGGATTTGTGTAATTCCCTACTTGTGAAGTTGATGGGCTAATGTACCCTATGATTGTTAGCGAAGATATGTATTCCGGGATTGCCGGTAATTTATAATGCGTACTCTGATATATGAATGTGATTTATCTTCGTGTAGTAATTGTATTCGAAATGTGAATGTGAGACCAGGTTATAAATGATTTCGAAAGGTATTTGTGAAAACCCCGTCTGGTATATGGGTTTATAAATGTTAATTGATTGTTATTGGTCTCTATTTCACTTTAAATCGCGTATTTCGGATATAATTACGGCAGGGGGTTACACGCATGTTGTTCCACAGTAAAATACTCCGCTCAGCAATGATTATTATTCAACTGACAAAATCATCTGGCTATAAATGTAGAGCTTCAGAGACCATCAAAATAACACAAAGTGCAAGAATTCACACAAGCAAATTCACGAGTCTCTGTTATTCATATTTTCTCTGTATTCATATCGTTCTTCAGTGTTTATCATATTTGCTCTGTAAGAGAGTCTATATAAACTTCAAATTCTATTTTCATTTGATTTCAAGATACTGGGACTTTAAGAGGGGAGATTTCCTTACGAGAGAAGCAGTTGAGAGAATTCCTAGTAGTACTTTCTGCTCATAAGACTTACAAGGTACAAGCAGTAGAGAACGTTGCTTCTCGTAAGACTTACAGTGGTGTAAGCAGGAGAGAACGTTGCTGCTCATAAGACTTGTATACGTAAGCAAGAGAGAAATGTCATAGGTTTATTTTTCTGTATGTAAGACTTGTCGTAATGGGGAGAGAAATTTATAGTGTTAGAATATTTCTGCTCGTAGTCCATTTAAGGACGATTGTTGTTTTGCGGCGTTCTGAGAGCCCATTGAATCTTGGAAGCATAGTAAAATCTCAGTAGGTCTTGATCTCTAAGCACTGGACGTAGGCCTGAATTTTTGGCCGAACCAGTATAACTCTCTGTGTACTAATCTTCTCAACTCTACTCTATCTACAATTATTGTCATATCACATCATCAACCGAAAAAATTTATTACATCACCAATTCACCCCCTCTTGGGTGAAGCTTGCCTCTTTCACCAGACACCTTTCAAACAAAAAAAAACGCCCGTTTTTTTCTTAATAACACATAAACAATGTCATTTTGGATCTTGGAGGTTGTCTTCTACCTCCAACCGGGTTGACCCTGACCCGGTTCATACGTGGGTTGAGTTCATCGACCCGGCACCTTCTCTCCTCTATATCTCCTCCATCCGACGTCCGTTTTTTGTGTTCTTGGTGCCGTTTTCATACGTTTTTTCGAGATCTACATAATGGGACTAACTTTAAATCCTAATTCTTTGATTTTCAAATGACACAATTCAAAAAACAAAGAAAAACTCTACTTTGATTTACATGAATGTGGGATCTAGTTTACTCTTTCTATGTCTGGAAAACACATTCCAAAGATAATAAGACCCATAAAACAATGACAGAACCAAGGAAAAAAAATGCCTTTATTCATGGACACATATTTTATTTCAAACCCACGAAAGAAAAAAAACACACAGTGGAAGCAATATATATATATATTATCATGTTAATCTCAAGAAGAAATAACAATAAGTCCCAATAGATAATATCCTATAGATCTTTAAAAATAATAATATGCACATCATAAGATCATAATCTCATACAGGCTAACCTAGCTTTGATACCATGTAAGAATTATTGGGCATACCTGGAGTGCAACTTTTAATCTTTTGTACCCACACTAATTGGATCACAGTAGCGGAAGTGATTATGACGCATAGCAAACACACCACCGACAAGAAGAAAAAGAGAGAAATATAGTAGAGGGAATATGGAATCAAAGTGACAGAGTTTTTATATGTTATTTCAAGTGTTTCACAATTGAATCCTTTATGTCTATTTAGTGCTCTATGCACCCCTTCCTTTCTATTGATGTATCCTTCTATCGGAGAGATAAAATATCCTTTCGATTGAGAGACATATTATATCGGTGAAACAATACCATTTGTAGGGTCATATTCTATTGGTTAAATAATATGACCCATAATAGTTTGGGAAATAGTACATATATCCACCCAAACCTTTTTAATTTTTATACTTTGACCCCAATCCTATTGGATTTGAGCCTGATCCACTAAAGATAGAGTAAGCTATTTTCCAACAACTTGGGTAGTCTAAAGCCACCTCTATGAAAGAACAAAGCAACTCTTCTCATGTATTTGTCTTCTTGTCCTGTAACAATAGTTGTAAACTCCCTCTCTCCCTCTCTCCCTCTACACTCTTTTATACGCCCCTTGCTCCACTCTTGCTTTACAGTATATTCCCCCAAGTTGTGGTTTTTCAAAAGAGAGCAATTATTTCTGAAACTAGCAAACTCCTTTCCTCTATTGTTCCTTCACGTGGACTAGATTCGCCCTTTGCCTCTTTTCCTTCTAAAATAAAATCCACAACCCACTTTTCCTTCTCTACTTGCAACAAAACTTAACAAAAATCTTTTTGTTTTCCTCTTTTAGAATTCCTTCTCCAAATGAGCCAGTGTGTTCCTGGCTGGGATTTGGATGAAAATCCCACAGCACCAAGAGTGCCTCTTCGTTCAAATTCCAATTCTACTGCTCCTGATGTTCCCATGTATACTTACTTTTCTCTTGGTTTTGTTCGAAGAAGTTCGAATTTGAATCTTTGCAAAATTACATGGAATAATGAATCTAATGATGATGGGATTTCCCGGTATTTAATTCGTGCAGGTTAGAATACGAAGTTGCGGAGCTAACATGGGAAAATGGACAGCTCTCAGTGCATGGTTTGGGTTTGCCCAAAGTACCAGAGAATCCAGCGGCTGCGGCGGCTAGGTCAACAACCCCTTCTTCCAAGTACACATGGGACAAGCCTCGTGGGAGTGGCACCTTGGAGTCCATTGTCAACCAAACCACTCGATCTCCCCACCGTGGCAAATCCATATTCGACGTGGGTGCCGCGGCTGACGGAGATGACTTAGTGCCGTGGTTTGATCCAAAAAGAGCGGCGGCTGCCACTGCTTCGGGTGCGTCGAAGGCCATGACCATGGATGGCACGGTGCCTTGTTCAAAACGTGCGGCCCAGCGGCAATCCACGCAGGTTATGGACTTAGTGCCTTGTGGTGGCACACTTGGTAGGTGCATGTTGGGCTATTCCGCACTTGTGGGGTCTTTTAGTGGGCCCGCCAAACAAGGGGATGAGGCGGTGTTGGCAGCGAAACGCGCAAGGGTGGCGCGTGTACCAGTGGCTACCGAGTGGAGTGGCAGAGATCCAAGTGTGAGTGGAAGCGCCACTCGTGGAAGAGAAAGCCAGCGCGTGACGTTGGACACATGCGAGAAGGAATCAGGGATGGGCTTCATTTCCACCTCCATGGGCTCGCCGGAAAACACTAGCTCCGCTGAGCAGTGCACCAAAACTACCGCCGCGGATGACCACGATTCTGTTTGCCATAGCAAACCACAGGTGAAATCTCTTTCTTCTCGGTGCATGTATGTTTTATCTTTTTACAAATACTTTTAAGTTTGAAGATAATATTTTAGAGAATTTTTATTTCAACTTATAAAACTAAAAAAATATTTTTTTATGCTTGCCGAAGTGAATTTGATCATCATAAAAAATTTTGAAAATTTTCAAGGTTCATATATATTTTATCTCTTTTTTTGCCAGCCATATATATTTTATCAATATCATGATATTTTAGAAATCTTATATATATGCATATATATTATCATTCTATTAAAAAATAGGCACGTTTTCTTACGGCCTGTTATAAACAAATTGTACTTTGACAATCTTTTTGAAAAATAAAGTGAGATTCTTTTTGAAATGAGTAATCATTGTGCCTCAACACAAACTATCTATCTTTTATGCCATATCTGACTTCTTACTTTTATCTTTGTTTAAGGTTTACTACATATGGTTAAATTTTACTTTAATAAAAATTAATTAATTAATTTTTTTTTTTGATCGGAAATAAAAATTAATTAATTGACAAAATAGTTATAATATTTTTTTTTTTTAATTACAGAAAGAGACAGGTGATGAGGAGGACGAAAAAAAAGGAATTGGAAAATCCTCAGTGTCCATTAAAAGGAGTAGGGCTGCTGATATACACAACCAATCTGAAAGGGTGGGCCTTTCTCTCTCTTTTAAAGCAATTGAATTTAGTATTGTAATATTTAATTAAATATTTATTTATTTATTTATTTATTTTACAGAAAAGGAGAGATAAGATAAACCAGAGGATGAAGACATTGCAAAAGCTGGTCCCAAATTCCAGCAAGGTATAGACTCGATACATAGTTGCAATTGATGGCTTATTACTAATGATGGTGTCGTATCAGTAGAGTATCAGCCAGTTATTTTGATTTCTTTAAATGGTCCCAACTCCCAAATTTTCACTTTCAATCAATCAATTAATCAGAATAAATCACATGCTATTTATTCTTAAAAATGAGTATGAGATTTGTTTTTCTAATTAAATTGCAAAAATGATATTAGAGTCCTAATAATTAAATGTAATGATGATTATAATACTGATTGAAAAATAATAAAGACATTCATATTTAGTCATCTAATTTTATGCAAGATTGTTATTTCATTGCTTAGTTTTAAAAAATATCTTTTTAGTCCTATAACACTAATATATTGCTAGTGTGTCAAATGATGATTGTTTTATAAGCATTGTTATTATTTTAAAAATTAAACTTAATATATCAGTATTTGAAAATATTTTGTCAACATTTAAATTTTTTTTAAACCTAACAATTATTAAATTCATATTTTAGGATCTAAGTGTGATTTCACTTCTAAATATGGACTGTCCATAATAATAGATGGTCATGAATTTATTATTTATTATTTTTCATATTTTAAATTTTTATTCCAGAAAATATACAACTTGAAACATAAAAATATTCTTGACAAAAACCATGAAAATATTCTAGCTGCACTTTTTTTAAAAACAAAGTTTTAACTTACAAAATTTAAAATATATATGTCATTTAAATTAAAATTAAACGGTTCAGATTCAAATTATAAAATTTATAAAAATAAATCTAAGCAATTTAGATAGATCCCCTCCTAAAGATAGAGGACCACAGCTTTTGTCATGCATCTTCCTACCTAATTATATATTGGTCCCATATGAGCACTCGACATTAAATATGAATCCCCACTTTGAATGTTCGTGTTAATTTTGCAGGTCTTCAAACAAAACAGTTTCATACAAATTTATTTAGATTTTTTATTGGAAGAATTTATGAAATATTTCTTTTGCTGCATTTGATCCCAATTTTTTAATTTGTTCCATTTAAACATCCTTTTGGAAATATCTTTTTCTCATATTATCTTAAACCGTCAAAATTGAATGTACAATATCCACTGTAAACAAAATAAAGGATGTCCACCTCATTAGAAACGATGGAATGGAAGTCCACATTTAACCTTACATGGGAAAGTTATAGCTAATGGATTTTTAAATAAATAAATAAATCTAAATTTCAAATTTCGCATAGAGCGTGGCACGCACTTTAGGAAATTAAAATATATCGAGGTACCATAAACTAACAAAAATTATAGAGAAATACTTATCTGAGAGTATCACCTCATATGTACTTTGATTAATTAAAATCCAACAACTCATTTTATTTTAATCTTACATGGCAGATGAATCATCTGAAAAAATTCAAATTTTATTATTGTAGGGATCATTGGAGTGAATTGAGTTGTTTTTTTTTAAAATTAAGTAGTTTATATTTTTTAAAATCATAAAATTTGAGTTTTTCTAATGACTCATTTATCATGTAGAATTAAAATAAGATGAATTGTTGGATTTTAATTAATCAAAATATATATAAGGTGACACTCCTGAAACATATAAATATTTCTCAAAATTATAACGGGGAGCTTTGGAAAGTCAACAATATTTTGTAGATATGGTTGAATTCAATGAGAGGATGAAAATATACGATCCCAACTATTCTTGGTTTTACAAGAGGCTTTTAAAATTACTAATCTTTCTTGTCAAATTTCTTCCAAGTTCTGACCAAAATTATTCGTATCCACAAAAGTTACAACATAAGTTACAATACAAAATTTTCAAGTAAGGATATTAGCATCATAGTGTTATTTTAATTTTATATCATTTTTATAATATAACTACTCTTCATAAATCCACATAAGCGCTAATTAGAAAAATTTTTATGAGTTTGATTAAAATATAATTAAAAAAATGAGGTTATAAAATTTTAATAATAAATATTAGTAAAATAAAAGAATAAAAATCTATTAAAAGTTTTTTGATTGGTTAGATATGTACCACTACATCGGTGAGTATATTCAAGTCAGATGAGGAGACAATATTGGATTGAGGAGACAGCAGTGGGGTTGGTAAAACGTGGTTCAAAACTTTGATTACTAAGAGATGGTTATGGGACTATTAGGGTAGTGTTTGGCAGCCACACATTTTGCTGCCCACAAAACTCTCTGTAACGCATAGTAACACTTTGACATTAGGTTGTTAGGTGAGGTGACATTGCTTCCATATAAACGCCCTTTCTTGTGGTAGGCCCTTATCTATATGATTTGTTGCCTCAACCTGTCATTCAACAAAACCCTCCAAATTCCTGTCTTTCTAAAACATTAATAAGTTGTTATTTACTATCTCTTCTTACTAATGTAAGATTTAGTTTACGGTTTGGATTTGGTCTCTAATCGGTTGTCTGTCATATTTTTTTTTAAACTATCTCTATTAATTATATATATAAAGGTGGTTTGTATCAAGTGGTGGTTTTAATGTAAATGATTTAAGAATGTATCTTAAAAAAGCAAACACACATTTTTAACAAATAATTAATTTAACTAATTTTTTTAATCTACCTAAATTAGTTAAGTAAGTATTATATTAAAGATCGGCTATAATATCTATTTTCAAAGTTAATGACTCCCTTTGGTACCACACATAGGAGCTAACTGAGAAGTTTGCTTTGCACCTAAATATCAGACATCAATTTACTTTATATCCTAAATTTATAATTTTTTTTCTAAATTATCTCTATTAATTATATATATTAAAAAGGGTTTTCATCAATGGAGATAATGATCAAAGGGGGAAAGTTTAGGAATACAAATAAATAACTTAATTAATGTCTCTAATATCAGTAAATTAGGTATATAACTCTTATATTTAGAATAGGATGGACTATCACTCATTCTTTTCAAGAATATTTTGAATTTATAATTTAAAAAACATAAATAAAAGTTTTGAAAGTCGCTGATTATAAAATTCAGGTGCATATGTGATAATTATATTGCAAAGGATTTTTTTAAATAAAAGATTTGAGATTTTGGGATGTTAAGGGGTTCGTCTTGTAGATTATTTTTATAATATATTGTAATTATGATTTTGGGACTGAAGTAAAAAATAGTTCATTATGATTGATTTCAGACAGATAAAGCTTCAATGCTGGATGAAGTGATAGAGTATCTAAAGCAGCTGCAAGCACAAGTGCAAGTGATGAGTAAAATGAATATGTCAGCCATGATGCTACCAATGGCCATGCAACAACAGCTTCAAATGGCTATGATGCCTCCCATGGGAATGGGCATGGGCATGGGCTTGGGAATGGGAATTGACATGAATACCCTTGGCCGTCATGCTAGTAACATCGGCATCCCGCCGGTGTTCCATCCTCTGGCAGCATTCATGCCTTTGGCTTCATGGGATGCCTCACTTGGCACTGATCGATCAACAACGGTAATGCCTGACCCATTATCCACATTTTTTGGAGGGCAACCACAGGTGATAATTCTTACTTCTCCCGTCGATCCATAATACATATAGAAACTAAATAATTAATTTATAGAGATTAATAAGATTAATTATTTTAGTTATCTGTCGAAAAAGTATATTGATTTCGCTAAAATATCCTTTTAATTATCCGTATTGGATACTATACTTTCTTGATAAAAATCCCTTAACATGTGTTAGAGATAGTTTAGGAAAAAATTATAAATTTGAAAGATAAAATGGATTGATATCTTATATATATATATATATATATATATATATATATATATATATATATATATTTAAGATAAGAGGAAAAAGTTTATTTAATTATTCATATTATGTTTTCATCATTCATAAGTAATATTCTCCCACGTCTGGTCATAAGTATTAGAGTTAGAAAACTACTAATTTGCACCGATTAAAAAATTAGCTAAATAGGTTAGTTGTAAAAGAATGTGTTGACTTACATATAATACCATTTTTATCATTTACATTGAAAACTACTCACTTGATGAAATATATTCTTTTATGTGTAACTAATCCTAAGAGTTTAGGGTAATCGGATTTAGGAACCAATGAAGTATGCATTAGTGTAATTTTTATATTTTATTTTGAAACAATGATAGTGGTGAACTTTCTAGCTTTTAGGAGTTAAAAAAAAAAAAGAAAAAAAGATAAAGAAATATTATTTAAATTTTAAAATTCTAAATTAATTTTCTTGACAATAAAAATAATATAATTATAAAAAAAATATAACAATTAATAACTCAGGTTTTTAAAAAATTATTTATTTAAAAATTTAAATTTTAAATGATATTTATTTATTTATTTTTTTAAATAAATCGTAGATGAATTATTAAGATAGTTAGGTTTATTATTGAAATCAATGAATCAATCAAATCAATTAAGAGAGCTGCATATATAATTGCACTTTGTTTGGTAGTGAAATGACAGATTTGATTGCTTACCGGTTGATTTGTCCCTGCCATCTATACGATTATTGGATAAATATTTCGAAACTTTTGAGAGTGCCATGTTCTTTGTGCTCTAGCTAATGGAAAGCTTTCAAGAATGACATGGTGGAACTCGTACTTGTTGAAGACTTTTATTTCTTCACCTTATATCCGCGTGCACTCTCTCCAATTTTACTTTTAGTTTCTCTAACCGGCCATCAATTCTCTCTCTCTCTCTCTCTCTCTCTCTCTCTCTCTAAAAATATATATATATATATATATATCTAATATTATTCTCTTCCTCCAAAATCAAAACTTCCTCCGGCCAATTTTTTAGTCCTGAAAACTGTGCAAAAAATACTAATAATATAGGGTTAATATTAGGGAAAATTCTAAAAAAAAACTATGTTGGAAAATAGAAAAAGACAATTTAGTACAGTAAAATTCAGAATTCTCATATTAGTGTTGTGTCAGAGCAGACGACGAATCTGGGATATGATATTTTATCACAATGACTTTAATTAATGCCCTTAGTGAAGGTAAAAGGGAAAAAATCAGAAGAAGGAAGGCCGAATAACTGTCAGGCGATAAACCTAAGGGGCGACGGAGAGATGACGGGAAAAATGGTGTAGTGACGGTGGCTGGCGGCGATATGGGGTTTCTTGGAAGGGGGTTAATAGAGAAAGGACGAACATAGGAGGTCAATGGCGTGATACGATTCTGCGACCTATAATCTGTCGAGGGAGGTTGGCATGCTGTTCCTGCGAAGATGTTAATGAAGGAAGTGGAGTCGTTAATGACAAATGTGGTGTTGTTAATAGTCCAGGAGGTGTTGTTTTCGAACATCCACGTTAGGACTTTCCATATAGTTCCAGCGAAGATGTTAATCAAGGATGTGGAGTCGTTAATGATAAATGTGGTGTTGTTAATAGTCCAAAAGGTCTTCTTGTGAAAATGTTAATGAAGGAAGAAGAGTCGTTAATGAAGAATGTGATGTTGTTAGTAGTTCATGAGGTGTTGTTTTCGGACATCCACTTTACGACTTTCCATATAATTTCTGTGAAGATGTTAATCAAGGATGTGAGGTCGTTAATATTTTGCGTGTTGCAACTTTGTTTGCCATTGTTATTAGGTTCAAAACAACACATGTGATATAATTGACAACTCCACATTCTTGATTAACATCTTCGCTGGAACTACATGGAAAGTCATAATGTGGATGTCCGAAAACAACACCTTCTGGACTATTAATAACAGCACATTCGTCATTAACGACTCCACATCCTTGATTAACATTTTCGCTGGAACTAAATGGAAAGTCGTAATGTGGATGTTCGAAAACAACACCTCCTAAACTATTAACAACAGTACATTCTTCATTAACGACTCCACATCCTTGATTAACATCTTCGAAGGAATTGCATGGAAAGTCGTAATGTGGATGTCCGGAAACAACACCCCCTGGACTATTAACAACACCACATTCTTCATTAACGACTCTTTTTCCTTCATTAACATCTTCACAAGAAGACCTTTTGGACTGTTAACAACACCATATTCATTATTAATGACTCCATATCCTTGATTAACATCTTCGCTAGAACTACATGGAAAGTCATAACATGGATATCCGAAAACAACTTCTCCTGGACTATTAACAACACCACATTCGTCATTAACGACTCTGCTTCCTTCATTAACATATTTACATGAACAACATGCCAACCTCCCTCAACAGACTGCAAGTCGCAGAACCGTACCACGCCACTAACCTCCTATGTTCGTCCTTTCTCTATTAACCTCCTTCCAAGAGACCCCAAATCACCGTCGACCACCGTCACTACAACATCATTCCCGTTATCTCTTCGTTGGCTCTCAGGTTTCTCGTCTGATAGTTATTCTGCCTTCCCTCTTCTGATTTTTCCCTTTTCCTAGTCACTAAGGGCATTAAAGTCATTGTGACAAGATATCATATCCCAGATTCCTCATCTGCTCTGACACAATACTGATATGGGAGTTCCAAATTTTGCCGCACTGAATTGTCTTTTTCTATTTTTCAACATAGTTTTTTGGAATTTTCCCTTAATATTACTATTTGCAGTTTGATTGAATTTGTGTTTTGGTCTATGTAGTTTTAATTCATATGGTTTTATAAGGATTTGGTTAGAATTTATACATAGGGATCAAAACCAAAACTTATTAGAAATATAGGGACCAATGATTAAATTCAAACCAAATTCTAATGATACATAGAAACCAAGACCAATGATTTAAAATTATCAAAACTAAAATTAATTAATCAAATTATAAGGACCGACAATGTTGGTGTTGACCCAGTAATATTTCGGCAGCAAAGTTTAGGTATATTATCAATCAACAAAATATGAAGAAAATAAAATACTTTTGTAAACGCAAGCTTTCTTTAATAAACCATATTTAAGTTAAAAAAGGACCACACTTGATATTTTGTTTACCAAAGTATGCTTATAATTTTTGCATGTACATGTAAAATAAACCATCAAAAGGAAGAAAAATTTAAAAATTTGAGAGAGAATTCAGGGGATGGATTGTAAAATATAAATTGAAACTTCCATAAGATTACAAAATTTAAATTTTTACTTAATTATTTAAAATTTGAGAATTGGAAATTCAAGAAATAAACATAAAATAGAAATTAATATCGGGTGGAAGTAGTGTTCTATGACCCGGGGGGGGGGGGGGGAACAGAGGTGTATATATCATGTGATTTAGAGGCTTTCCAGTAGTTAGAGATCACATGACATGGTATCCTTAGACTACCTAATAATTTCTCCCATTGTTGCCAGTTTGTAACACTTAAGGTTCTGTAAACTGAAAGGTATATCTCTCTTTGAGCCTTCAAATCCAATTAATCTAAACTTTCTTTTATTTTTTTAAAAAAAAATCCTTATCACAAGGTTCCAATTAGAAGTTGTCCACATACATACATTCATTATTTTGTAATGAAGGTCCTAATATATATATATATATGTGTGTGTGTGTGTGTGTGTGTGTGTGTGTGTGTGTGTGTGTGTGTGTGTGTGTGTGTGTGTGTGTGTGTGTGTGTGTGTGAATGATATATATCAATCTCCCAAAATGTTAATCAAAGTGGTCACAATTATTACCTTGAGTTGGTTTGCTATATAGGGCATAACTATTCACATGCATGGCAAAATAAACATCCATTATTTATTGTAGTTAAGCATTTCACGTAGATTTTGTTATAAAATATTAATAATGGGTGTGAGGGTGTGAGTCTCCCTTCCACATGGGGAGGGTTAGGTTAGGGGTAATTTTTTAAAAAAATTATTATTATATATCTTAACTATTTTTGTTTTAGTTTATGTGAGGATAAAAAATATTATTATTTGATGAGATTATATTCAAGGATATATACTAAAAACAAACATTGATAATTTATGCAGCCTCTGACCATGGATGCATACATTAGGATGGTTGCCATGTATCAGCAGCTATACCAACAACCTCCAGCTTCTAATTCCAAGGGCTGATTAGAGAATAATATAATATTACAGCTTCATTTAGTTGTTGCCTTTTTTTTTTTTTTGGTGGGGAGGATAAATGAGAACGTTGATTAAACGTCTTTTGATCTTAATCAAAAGTTCATACTAATTGCAACAAACTTGTCTTTGTATTTTTATATTTATGTAATATCTCCAGATCTTGTTCTCCCCTTTCCCACTTGTTGAGCCATCTTTGATTTTTGCTTTTTTTTTTCCCCCTCTCCTTTGAATTTACAGAGCATTTGAAGAATTTAGAGTAGTGAAAGAGGTTTTTTTTTTTTTTGGCTCAGAAATGAAAGAGGTTTTTCATGACACCTTAGTTGTATAAAAACTCATTTGGGATTTAAAACCAATAGTCTATGGAAGCCAATGACATTTTTCATTCAAGTACTCAAATCCTTATTATTATTTAATAATTTAAATCCATAAGGTTCAACCATTGGGCCTTCGCCTCCAAAACCATTCAAATATGCCACTGTATAATGGCACCCAAGCATAGTCTGAAAAATACTATAAAAGTATTGGGCATAACAAAAAGACTCACAAGATATAATTTCAACAGCCAATAGTTCAATCACTACTATAAAAAGGGTAAAAAGTGGCGCACATTTTGTGGCACTTCTTTAAACAAGTGCCACAGCTTCTCTTTTTTTTTTTACCTCTATAATTTTTTTTAAAATTTTGGGTACCAGCTGTGGCGCCTAATAGATTAAGTGCCACAATTGAGGAGGCCTAATGTGGGCCACAAAAACAGCTGTGGCGCCTAACCCACCAAGCGCCACAGCTGCAGCATTAATTTTTTTTTTTTAAAAAAAAGTGGGCATGTGTGGCGCCTAAATAAATAGGCGCCACACATGATAATGTCTTTATCTACTTAGGCGCCACAGCTGATGAGAGGCAATTGTGGCGCCTAATTATTTAGGCGCCACACTTGCCCACTTTTTTTTAAAAAAAAAATTCAAATTGATAGTGTATCTCTTAATTATTTCATTTCCCGCGTAGTGGTCTTGTGTCCGCCCCCCGTTCCTTCTCTTTTTGACTACTACTCCACTTTAATTATTTAACTACTCTCTCCTCCATTAAACTACTTTCCCTTTCTCATATTCTTAGTGGATCCGTCGGCCCCCTCCCTCCATTTCCTATCATCTTCACACTAAAAAACACACCCACACGCTCACTCGTCACTCAAGCTAGCATCACCAACGTGGTATCTCACTCCCTACGCTGGTCAATTAATAGATTTGTAAGAAGAAGACTATTTCATTCTAGCTTGCTTTGTTTAAATTTTTTTTAGTCAAGATAAACCGTAATATAACGTTTGCCTTTTTGTTCCTAATTTAATAGGAAAGAATGAAAACCTAGCTTGTTTCGTTTGCCTGGTACTGTAACCCCCTCCGTAATTATATCCGAAAAAAATGATTAAAATGAAATAGAGACTAATAATAAACAAAACTATTTTAAAATCTCATCTTCACGATAGGGTTTTCACAAATGCCTTTCAAAATCTAATCAACCTGGTCTCATATTCAAATTTTGAATACAATTACTCTGCCAAGATAAATCACATTTATATAAATATCAGAGTGCACAACATAATCATCCCGGTAATCCTGGGTCTCATATCTTAGCTAAACAATCATAGGGCACATTAGCCCATACAACTCCTCAAATAGAGATTATTCAAACCCATTCAAATACATACTCAAATGCTCATCCAAATGTACAAATACACATCCCAACTATAATGATAACCAACTTCCAGAATGACAACCCGAAGGAGTCCTCATCGCCCTTGGTTGCTTGATTCATCCTCGATCCACTACCCTATCTGAAAGGTTAGTAAGGGAGGGTGAAATTCTAGACAATCTTAGTAGAAAAACAATATCAATATGCATGTACGATAAATGTTTAATGCATGACATGCTTGCATCATATAACTCATACTAACACATTGACAATTTGTAAGCTCTATGCTTCAAACAACATATTGATGGCCATAGCATAAATTGAAACATAGCTTCAAATTATACATAATCATGCAAAGCAAAGACATGAACCAACACACTAACACAAATATCAAATACATACAGAAGAGGTATGTTCCCTACACTTGTTCTTTCCACGTAAGCTCCAGCACCGCTTACTCACGACCAGGTGAATATCGAACCACGTTCAGGGCCAACATCAAACCTATAACCAAAGCAAGGACATAGGTTTATTCTCTATTCCAAATCTTTACTTTCATTACACTTAAAGTTGGTTACCATTCATAACCTTTAGGTGGCTAATCAAAGTCTAAACATATGCCTAAAAGCTTGGGAAACACTTGACCAAAGATCACCTTTTAAAAGTCTAAAATGATGATTTTTGGAGGTTGGTCGCGGCCCATAAATCCACTGGCGGTGGGCAAAAAGCTGCTTAGAAACATTTGGGCCGCGGCCCAAGAATTCACTGGCCACAGCCAAGAAAATCCTATTCTTGGCTGAACTTCCGAAAATCATAACTAATTCCACAAAAATCAAAATGAGGTCATTCCAAAGGCAAATGAAAGGTATTTAAGTCCTCTTTACTATAAAAATATTGGCCATTACTAGAAATCAGCAAACAATTCCAGAATTACAAAAATTTCATCACTGCCACAAAACAAAGTCCATTTTTGACCTCAAATTTTGGACAGTCATATCTCCCAGTTCCCAAAACGCAATGGCACAAATTATATGTCCAATTTAAAGCTTGGGATGTGAAATTTAAGACTGGAAAGTTTTATAATTTTCTGACATAATTTGCCTAGTCAAAACGTCCATACAATCAGATTGCTCAGAATATACTTTCAATTGACAACATTTCAGTTTTGCACAATTGGCTTCTAATGGTCCCATTTTCACATCAAACACCATTCCCACACAAATTTTCACAAGGAGTCATTTAGAAACACCAAATCAACCAAATTCACATCACATTGACATGTTTTACCAATAATCACAACATGTCATCACACAATCACAACACAAACACACATTGTCATTCCTTTCATTCCAAGTTCTCAAACCAATTCCAATGGCTCTATAACACATCAAGACACCGATTGCCACTCAAAACATAAGGAAATTCATACACTTAAAAAATAACATAAAATCAGGGAAAAATTCACAATTCACAAAACTCATGCACAAATCACAAAACTTAGATCAAAAGGCTTCAAATACTCACCTCTTCATCTTTCCCAAATCAATTCCTTGCTTCTTCATCTTTCCAAATTTCCTCAAGCTATCAAACACCTCCAATCAAGAATCTAAAACCATAGGGATGTAGCTCTCATCACTATGAACAACATTAAAGAAGAAGGGTGTTAAAGCATATAAGGTCGCATAAGGCACTTACCATGAGCTTCTTTTTTTCTCTTTCCTCCTTAAGCTCAACGAAAATGGAGGATGAAGGAGAGAGATGGAATGAATATGGGAAATCAGATTTTGGCATCTCCAAAGCTTGTTGGCCGATCTAATAGAGAGAAGGAAGAGGAAAAAGCAACTTTGAACATTTGACTTGATCAAGGGTCCAAAACTTGCCAAGTGTCACCCTCTTGCTCCATCAACCATGAGTTCACATAGGCACACATGCATGGAATTCCACCCCTTGATCTCTTACATAAATCAATCACAACCATTGATCTTGAAGTTACCAATGAGTTTCCTCTTCGGTATCTGACCAATTGATCGGTAACTTTATCATTTTGCCCCTGATTATGGCAATTCCCACTGAATTACCACCAAATTCTTTTTCTCATTCATTTACACCATACATACACCCTCCCCCTTATTTTCATTCAATTTATATGTTAATCTATAATCAAACTCAAATACAAGGTTTGGGTACTGCTCATAACACATATGAATCACATTCAAGTGCCAAATCACATTATAGTCTCTAAAAGGGTTTATTTATCAATAATCACCTTCACTTTTGGAGTCATTAACCCTTAATCATCATTTGAGATCTTGCTAAACCCGGGCTTAACAATCCACTTATTTCAGGCTTATTCTCTAGCCTCGAGTCTCAAAATTCAGGATATTACAGGTACCACAGACCATCTAGGTCATTTCAACTTCCTAAGGATCAACTTAACCATTGAGTCTGATCCTTAGATCACATTTCATCTATCCAAACCTCAACCCCAATTGAACTGGGAAATCGCTTCCCTCATTCCGACGAAGCATCACAACTCCAGCATAAACTCAAATATCTCTGCCAGCCTAAGGCACCATGTTCCCCTAGGTCTTAGGGCCTTTAAACAAACAAGTCCAGTATGACATCACTGACATGTAATATTATACTGCCTAGTGTAACACCCCAATTTTCAATTAAAGACTAATGGTAATTATTGAGGATAATTATCGAATTAAAGTGGAATGATTATGTGTTGTATGGCAATTTTAATTAATATGCCATAATTGTTGGAAATTAAAAGAATGGCTCTAAATTAGTGATTAATGGAAGAGATTAATTACTAATTAAGAGGGCATGAGATGTGAAATTAAATGGTTAATGAAGTGGTTAGAGTAACTAAATTGGTTACTTGCTTTATGAGAGCCAATGAGGTGGAGACATGTGGCAAGTGGTTAGGATGAGAGAGGGTGTTGGAAAAAGTCAAAACACCATTTATTTTATTCATTTTCCCTCTTTTCTCTCTCTCTCTCATGCGCATGTGAAGGGGGTGGGGCAGATTTTTCTGCATTCATCATCATCTTCACCTCTCCTCCATCTCTCTCTCTCTCTCTCTCTCGTCCTCTCTCTCCTTCTCTCCATTTTCGCCATTGTTGCTCAAGAAAGAGAAAGGAAAAGCTGGATTTTGAGGTAAGAAAATGGCCTCAAATGCCAAAATGCTCTTCATTAATATTGTTCCTTGAGCTAAGAGCTTTCATCCTATGGTTGTAGTTTCTCCATTGGTGGTGATTTGAGGAATCACGAAAATGTACAAGTTGGAGAATCATGAAGTGCCTTTGGGAAAGTTGTTAAGGTAAGTGAAAGCTTTAATTTCATATAAGTTTTGTGGCCATTGGTTGGGCCTTGAATTTCTGGAATTTTAGCCCTAATTTTCGTGATTTAGGGTCTTGGGGAGTATGGTATGTCATTGTTATGGAAATGGTGCCTTGTTTAGTGTTTTGAATTGATAGAAGGGAATTGAAGCTTAAATGTGAAGTTTGGCACCTTTTGTGTTGGTTTTGTGCTTTGGTTAAAACAGGGAATGTAAATGGGTTGTGATTTTGGTCATTTTGAGTTTACCATTGTGTTCCTTGTGAGAAATTGTATGGGAATAGGTTTGGTTAATGATTGTGAAGTCATTGAACACTTTGGTAGAAAAGTTGAAAAATGCTGTCAATGTGAACTCTGTCTGGGCAGTTTATTTATGTGGACGTTTTGAATGACCAAATGATTTCAGAAAATTGTGAAACTTTTCAGTCTTAAATTTCACATCCCAAGCTTCAAAATGGACATATATTTTGTGTCATTTCGTTTAGTATTCTGTGAGATATGGTTGTCCAAAGTTTGGGATTGAAACAGAACTCTGTTTTGGGGGCAGTGATGAGTTTTGTGTAATTCTGGAATGTTGTGGTGATTTCCAGTAATGGTACATATTTTTCCTAGAAAGAGGACTTAATTACCTTTCATTTGGCTTTAGAATCACCTCGTTTCTATTTTTCTAGAATTAGTTATGGTTTTTCGAAGTTCAGCCCAGAGTCAGAAAACTTCTGGGCCGCGGCCACCTGATTTGGGACGCGGCCCAAGAGTGTCTGGCCGCAGCCCACAACCTTCTGACCATATTTGGGCCGCAGCCCACCCCTGTGTTCCAGCACTTTGAGTGTTCGAAAGGGGATCTCTAACCTATTGTTTCCCAACCTTTTGGGGTCTTTGTTAGAGGCATTTGGGGCCTCTTAAGGGTCAATTATGATAACCAACTTTAAGTGTTATGCAAATGAGAATTTGGAAAAGAGAATGATCCTATTTCCTTGATTTGGTTATAGGGTTTGATATTCGCCATGATCATTGTTTGATATCCGCTCGGATCGCGAGTAGCCGATGCTGGAGCATACGTGGAAAGAATAAGAGTAGGGAACTTACCTCTCCTGCATGTATTGATATTTGTGTTTGTGTATTGATGCATGTTATTGCTTTGCTTGATTATGTGAAACATATATGAATGATTGAAGCTCTGTTTCTATTTACATTATGGCCATGAGTATGGGTTGAAACATTGAGCATGCGGATACATCATTATGTGAACACGAGTTATTGTGATGCAAGCATATCATGCATTAAACATTTATCTTACATGCATATTGGTATCTGTTTTCTACTGGGATTCTCTAGAATCTCACCCTCCCCTACCAACATTTTAGACAGGACAAGTGGCTCGAGGAAGGAGCAAGCGACTAGGGGCGGCGAGAATCCCTTATGGGCATTTGTATTTGGTTGTTGGTTATCATTTCTATTTGGGAAATTGGTAGTTGATTTGGATGTATTTGGAGTTATATACGTTATGATGGATATATGGTGGTATATGTTGTAGAGGTGTATTTGGATATTTATTTGAAATAAAATTTGTGTAATCCCCATTGAGGAATTGTAAAGGGCGTATGTGCCCTATGAACCTTTAGTGAAGATATGAACCTGGAATTGCCGGGATTGTTATTGTGCACTCTGATATATTATGAATGTTAATTATCTTCGCAATGTAATTGTATTAGAAATGTGAATATGAGACCAAGCTAAAGTGTTCGATTTTGAAATGTATTTGTGAAAACCCTATCTTAAGGATGGGGAATGTAAATGAATTTTGATTATTATTGGTCTCTATTTCACTCTAATGTTGTATTTCGGATATAATAACGGAGGGGGTTACACCTAGGGTTTCCCACCCAACATCTAGGTGGGTGTCATAATGAACCTAGAACCTTAACATCACATAAATTGAAAACATTTTCCTCAAATATACCCAATTGGCTTGCTAAGAATCAGGATCAATAGAGCCTAATCTAACCTTTACTGAAGTTTTGACACCATCCATAAGGTTCACAAGGTTTAAGCTTCTGTCATGCATTCAAATAAGTGTGCAACCTATTCACATTTCGACCTAAGCACCATTTCAACTTAGATTTAATTCAGGCCTATCATCAACCTTCAGTATCATCAGATTAGATCATCTATGATTAGTATACAATATGATCACCACTCATCATATAGCACCGTATATCATATCTACATTCCTTTGACCCCACAGTGTTACAAAGGATCATTACTTAGCATAGAGAAACCTCGAAACATTTACTATGCCTCAAATTTCCATAACCAATCAAATAGATCTTTTTGGGCAGTATTCACCACAACAAAAATGTCCCGATTTAAAATCAATACTTACACCATCAATATCTCCATGCATTCAGGTACTCTTTAAATCATCTAACATAAATGATCATTAGTCATAGAGAAACCTTACGATAATTACTATGTCTTAAGTCTCCATGACACTATCAACTCACTTCCCAGGGGTCACCCATCCTAGAATTTTCCTGGGTTGAGCATGCTTAACTTTCGCATACCCATGCCTAAACGTAGATACCAGCTTCCATTGCTTCCATCCACGGGTACCCCGTGAGTACCCTTGTCTCAAAAGACGTGCCGACGATCTCTGGTCACCAAAATATTGGTTGTGGACCGCACATTGGCCTTGGCCGTATCCACTTCCTCAGGTTCCGCAATATCCTTAGACCATCTTCATCTAGTATTGCTCTACTAGCTGCCCTTCGGTCTTGCCATTTCTCAGGGCTAATTCACAAGTCGAGAAGATACCCTCCTTTGGTACCTCCTATCTATGCATATTTCCTAGCATCATGTAATTAAGGCCATATAAGTATAGCATCCTGTTGCCAGAACCTCTTGGGATCTTCTAGAACCGCTTAAAGCTCTGATACCAAAATGTCACACCCATATCTTAATTTCACCTTTTTCAGAGTATTCACGAAAAACTATATGGGGTTCGGTAGGCAACACAGGAACAATATAAATATACTAATAATAAGTACATGATTACATAAATTCCCCATTGGGGGTTCATACATAAAAGCTATAAACCTTGTAGCCACATAGGGCTCTAGGTTATCCAAACTCGTCTTAGTGAAATGGAGACATATTCCTGACTTCGCTCCGCCACTGCAATCCTCTTATTTAATTCTCTTCTTTACTCTCAGCATATCTTTTGTCTTCTCATGTCTAAATTGTTGGTAGGGGAGAGTGAGATTTGAGAGAATCTTAATAGGAAATAGATACCATAAGGCATGCATAATAGATGCTATGTGTATGACATGTTAGCTTTAACTAGATGCATGCCCCATAATGACATTTCTGCATGCTCAATGTTTCATGTAAAAAAACTATGGCCACATCAAAACAGAAACAGAGCTTTATTTAATCAAATATGCTCTGCACAATCAAGTAAAGCAATCACATACATCACTACACAAGCAAAGATATCAAATACATGCAAGGTAAGTCCCCTACCTCCAGTCTTTTCTCCTCAATTTGCGTGCCAGAAATTTGGGCCCTCAACTTGCTCCTACAATTCCAAATGTACCATTTAAACACTTCCATAGTATTTCTGGGGGTTATATGAGCTTATTATGAAAATTTACAAAATGCCCCTGGGGACCCAGCCCGGCCCCGCCATACCTGGTCCGGCTATACTTTTCCCGAAATTCTATCTTAGGCCATCCAACATATTTTTGCCCAAAGAATCCATTTTTGGACTCAGAATTATCAAATTCAATATCAAATTATAAATTTACCCTTGGCAGCCCCACTTTACGGGTTTTAGGGGCATTTTCGTAATTATGCTTTTTCGACCTTTTCTGAAAAAGTGACCAACTGTAACCCTACCTAATTTTCACTCCTGAACTCAATAGAACCATCAAATTATTGAAAATCCAACTCTAAGATCCATTTATAGCCATAACCAAAATATACATGTACTCTAGGGAAAATTGGGGTTTTTCGGTTTCGGCTCCGTAAACGTGTTTCTTTCTACTCCTAACTACTTTATTAACCATTACATTAGGTTACAACTGATATTAAGACCCGATTTGGGCAGCATAACCCCTAGGCCATGTCATTTTTTAAACTTTAAAACCAATGGCAATCCGGCGAAATTTCTCTAATTAAATTGCCCACAACAATCAGAATAAGCAATATACAAAAGTTTGGAAGTTAGCTTTTACTTCCTTTTGCCTTTTCCAAGAATGGCTGCAAAACCCTAACTCTCAACACATATTTGAGCTACAAAATCTATGAAAGACGAAGAAGAGTTGCTTAGGAGTAGAGTTATACGCGTTAGGGGCTAAATCGTCGGAGGAATTGGCTTACCTTGAGAGTTTTCTTCTTTCTCTTTCTACAATTCCACACCTTCTCTCTCTATGTGCAGCTGTGCAGAACGTCAGAAATGAGAGCTGAAGATGATGAGAAAATATTTTAATCCCATGCTTATGTCATCTTGCCTTATGATGATGCCATAATTCCAAAATTGACATTTTTGGATTTTCTGGCAGATTTTCTACCCAATCTTCAAAAAATCATAACTAACTCTAAAAAAATTGAATCGAGGTGATTCCAAAGCCTATAGAACCCTTATTAAGTATATTTTCAATAACAAATATAGAATTTTGCTGTCTAGAATCACAAAATTATCAGAATCTTAATCTTTTCCCACTGTTCCAGAAATTGCATAGTTTTTCTGTGCTGACTTCAAAAATTCATAACTTTTTGTATATAGCTCTAATTGAGTCATAGGATATATCAAATTAAAGTTTAGGATGTCTACTTTCACCCTGAAAAAATTTCATAATTTTTTTCTCATCATTTGGTCATACAAAATCACATGACAAGTTCACTACCTCATTGGCGATTTCACCAAAAACATAATTACTTTATCCAAAAGTCACCATTTTAATTTTTTTAGTACCCCAATGATATAAGAATCATTAGGGAATAAATTTAGATTCCTACTAAACTAGGGCCTAGCAATTCACTTATTTCAGGTTTATTTTCTAGCCTCAAATCTCAAAATTCGGGGTATTACAGGCTTCTTTCAACTAATCCAACTAAGTACTCGAGTGTTGTACCATAATCATAATTACCATGTACAAGAAATATTATTTTAACACAATTAAGCATGTGCTCAACTTTAACAATTATAAACTAATCTTTTACCTTAGGATAATGACACTTGGAATACTTATGAGCCAAATAATTATTTCTCCCTCCTATTTCTTTATTTCACAATTTTTATAATCACCATTACATCTTTCTTTTTCAAATTCACAATAATTAGCAATTTTGGCAGATTTTCTAATCAATCTTAAAAAAATCATAACTAAATTTGTAGACATCGTTTTGCAGTGATTCCAAAGGATATGGAACCCTTGTTGAGTCTAGTCTCAAGGAAAAATATGGACTTTAGCCAGTTGGAAGCACATCATTCCTAGATTTCATTTCTTTGACCACTGTTCCAGAAAATAGTCAATTTCGCTGGGCAAACTTCAAAAATTCATCACTCTTTGTACATAGCTTCAATTGATTTATATGACCTATCAAATTAAAGCTTATGATGTCTACTTTCACCTTGTAAAATTTCATAATTTTTTCTCTACATTTGGTCTTCTAAAACTACATGAAAAGCTCACTGCCTCGCAAGCAATTTCATTGAAAACACTCTTCACCTTTCAATTTTCAATATTTGATTCCTTTGGACTTAAATATTCACCATTTTATTGATTAAATAAAATAATCACAATATATTCTTGGTGAATAAAGTTTGGGGTGTTACAAAGATTGCCAGATATTTTTCTGATAAAATATTATAAAATAAAAAGCAGCCACATAGGCTTCCATGTGGATTGAAATTCATTGCTTCGGCACATCCTTATTAGAGTTTTGAAATGATGTGATGCACCCAATTACCTAAGAATTTCCCCATCCTTGGTTGCCACAGAGGATAGTTGAGTATGAGCTGTAAATAATAAGAATAATATTATAAAAAATTAAAAAGATAAAGGATTGAGTCATAAACAAGTCAAAAGTTTAAGACTGAGGCGCACCGAACTATAGTTGAGAGACTAAGTTATAAGTGGGTTAAAAATAAAAGGATCAAAATATTAATTTTCTTTAAATTTTAAAGTTAATAAATTTCGGTCTCAAATATAAGATAAATTGACTTTTTTTGAAGAGATTAATGAAGCTAAGTGCTCGTTTAGAACAACGAATAGAGTCTTCAAAAATAAATTTTCAATCACGATTTACGGTATACGAGGGAAGTATGTGAAAGGAGTGTTGTCTTGACTTATGTATATAAGCACTTATAGGGCTATCAATCACCCAACCAAACAAACACTAAATTATTTTAAAGTATTTATATTTGTCATTTTTGCTCCAAACTATTTTACATAAGCTATAAACTAATATACCACTCTGGTCCTATTTATAAATCATTTTTAACAAAAAAAGTTGGTCCTATTTGGGAGTTCATTTTCAGGGTAGTAAATACATTTTGTACTTTTTTACCCCTATTAATTACAATAAACAAAAAGAGTTTATTCATGTTAACTTTTGGAACTAATCAAAGATAGTTCAAAATTGAAAATTGAGCCCATAGTTAATGAGTTAACTAATTCTCATTAGTATGTGAGAATTAGTTAAAAAGTACTTATAAATAGGATTAGAGTGGTATAATTTAAGGATATGCAATATATCATATGATTAAGTAACTTATTTAGCTTCCTTAGTCTCTCTAAAAAAAAGTTAACTGTCTTATATTTAGAACCAGAGATAGTACCTATTTATTACTTTTGACCATTTTTTGAATTTCATTCTTTATACTAAAAAAATATGAACCATTTCTTGGGAAAATTGCCCATAAAGACTTTTTGGGTAAATTAATTGTCAAATGCTACCTTAGAAGATCTTTTATACTTAACGGAAGATATCTTGCACAAAAGGAAAGATATTTTGCACAAAATGGAAGATTGTTTACATGTTCATAGGGAAGATTTTTGAATACATGAAAGATTGTTTGAATATAACGAAAGATCTTTTGCATATACGGAAGATTGTTTACATGTCAAGTAGCATTTGACAATTAATTTACTCAAAAAGTATTTATGGGTCATTTTCCCTTTCCTTTTTTAGTCTCTAGTGGAAATGAGTTTTTGAAAAGAAAAGGAGAATGGTTGTGACACTTTTCTGTGAGAATGTGCTTAACAGTAATATACTGACATATAAATTTGTAAATTAACTATTATATTTAATACATTCATGAATAGTTCTAAGTGCATGAATTATGTTAAATAGATACATGAATATCATTCTAAGTACATCTATGACATTATTCCTTGGAGGCTATACGTACATGTATATAAATATAAAATAGGGAAAATGATAATAAGATCTTAATTAATAAAAAATATCAAAAAAGTCTCATAACTTATTAATATATTATAGTTTTTTCATTTATCAATGATTGCTCCTTTACATATTATTGAGAAACTATACAACTTTTTTAATATTATTTTCTTTAATTGGGATGTTGGTGTGGATTTTCCTATAAAATGTCTGGGTCAAATCATGCATAAATCTGCAGATGTTATCATTTAAAACCCCTATGTATTTGGGTCACTATCACATGTATGAATGTATGTAATCCTTAATTTCTAAAATCGGCACAAATTCCCAAAAATAATGGATTTGTTTTTTAATATTAGGTGCAGAGAACACATCAACATATACCCAAAATGGCAAAGTTGCAGTCATTATTGTTGATGCATGCCATGCCAATGTCTTATGAGAGCAATGCTAAACAATTGCACAAAAAGTATCCAAGCTGGAACAAAGTACTCTTATTGATATGCAGGCTGATTTTTTTTTGAGAAATCTCTCCTTTTTTGTATAAAAGGGGGGGGGGGGATTATGCTAGAACCCAAAACCCGAGGCGTCCTGTGACTCAGAAAACTGAATTCATTTGATTTTGTCTTGCTTCCCAGTCACGCTAGAAGCAAGCGGTTACAAGTAACAGAGAGCAGACAAGAAGAACCGAAGAAAGAAGAAGAATAAGGTCCAACAAAAAATCGGACAGAGATGAGCTTAAGTTTAGATACAGTGATTCTGGGAGGATTGTTGCTGTTGGTATGCTTTGCTTTGAACGCCTTGTTTCTGAAGCCGAGATCAGCTAGAGAAAGGCTTCGTAAACAAGGGATTGATGGTCCGATTCCTCACATCTTCCTCGGAAATATTCCAGAAATCAAGTCGATTCAGATTCAGGAGGCTCAATCTCGTTCTCTTCCCCAAGTAGCTTCCTCTATTTCTCATCGCTGGCCCTTCACCATTTTCTCTCACTTGCACAAATGGAGGAACCAATACGGTACGTCTGATTCTTCTCTGTTAATTAGGTTTTCGCCATTGTTTTGATGTAGTTTGAGTCGCTTCATTTTTTATTTGGGGATTTTGCGCGTTTCTCCATGTTTGGAACTGCATTCTAAAAGCTTCGACACTGTTTATTAGTATTACCTCTTTCAATTTTTAATTTTTTTTTTTTGCCAGTATTACCTCTTTCAATTTGTAGAACTACTTTTTACTTACAACAGCGATTTTGGGGAAAATTGGAAGATTGAATTGAAATGCTTCTAAAAGAAAGCCAAAATTCTGCAGATTGGCCGTATTTATTAGTAACCATTATTGATTGCCTTTTTGGCTGTTTTGTGTGCAGTGCCTGTGCTCATACTCAGATGATGAAATCTATGGGGAGGAGGGATTAATAAATTTATATAAAAAATTAATTCATAGCTTTTTGTTTATCTTAATTTTAAATTAGATTCTTTATTTTTATTGCATTAGATACTGGAGTTTATAATTTGATAGTACGTATTCTTCTTTTTGAGCATAGTTAATTTTAATTTATAAAATTTTTATGTACTCTGAAAATTTTTGGGTTCCATTTCACCAAATTAATAAACCCCAGAGTGTAATAATTATTTTTTCTTATATTTATATATATAGACGCACCCACACTACCTTCAGTTCTAAGTACTCCCTCTTGTTCTATTTATAAATAATTTTTTTTTATAGGATTGGTCCCTTTTAAAACCAACTTTTACTTTTTGTCTGAAAATATAATCTTCTTTTTCCTATTTTACCCATATTAAATACTTATTCTTTCTCATATCTTATACTCATTATCTCTCATACTTTTTATCTATTCTTTCTCCTATACTCTTTCCATAAATAGGGGCATATATAAAAAAAACATGACATTTTTTAAACATTAATTATTTATAACTACCAGTTTGTTTTGCACAATTAAAGGGAAAGTTGCTTATAAATAGAACCGGAGGAAGTATAATTATGTGTTTGGATGATGAAACAAAACCATGGCTTGGAGACAAAATCATGGTTTTGTAAAAACTCATTCAAACACCCAACTTTTTGCTAAACCAAGATTTTGATCTCAAACCATAGTTTTACAAAAAATCATCCAAACACTCCAAATTTTGTCAAACCAAGGTTTTGATCTCAAATGAGGGTTTTAGGAAAATCCTTTTTTTTTTTTTTTTTTTGCTTTTTTGCCTATATGGGCCCACCATCTCTCCCTATAATACGTAAATTATATATATATATATATATATATATATATTAACCCTCTTTGTCCTCCATACCAGATTGTCGCAATCTCAATTCAAAAAGAAACCATCAAACACAAAAGAACAAAGAAAAGCGGCATCTTTGTTTTCGGCTAATATTACGTGGATGCATGCAGGGCCAATTTGTTTGTATTACAGTGGAAGAATACCGTTCTTGATGGTCCAAGACACTGAGCTGGTGAAGGAAGTGAGCTCAAACACATCTTTGAATCTGGGAAAGCCTTCTTATCTATCCAAAGATTTTGGGCCACTGTTCGGCCTGGGCATATTATCATCAAGTGGGCCTCTTTGGGCTCACCAATGGAAAATAATTTCTCCTCAGCCATACCTTGATAAGGTCAAGGTATGGTTTTGCTATGTTCTTTTGTGTTGGGTTTTTTTTTTTTTTTTTGCCTTATTTGTTTTAATAAAAACATAACATCTATATCACCCACTGATCAGTAGTCGGATAATTGTTATATCTATACTTATATTTTAAATGATAAAATACTTAGTCCACCTAAAAAATGATATGAGATTTAGAACCCTTGCACAAGGATTTATCATTTTATATTTTATATCATTTATGTATGAAAATAATATAAACTATAGCTTAAAGTATGCGTTTGGTTCTCTAAGTTTACATCAAGTTTCAAGTTTCAGTTTAGTTTCTTGAGTTCATAAAGTGTATTTTCTGTCACTCAATGTTAATATCACTGGTTTTGTAAACGGAAAATATTGGATTGGCAAATTTAAATGGTGTTTTTGCAATTAAATAATGACAAATCGTGCTTAAAATTTAATCCTTCAGTAGAATAAAGATGAGTTGTTGCTATTGAAAGTTTAGATCAGTCGATATCTTCATTAGATTTTATTTTAAATATTAACAATTTACAAATTTTAAATTTTAAATTAATATCTCATCATTCAATTGTAACGTCTACATTTAAATTCGCCAAGTCAGCATTTGCTGTTAATGAGATTAACCATGTTAACATTATGGGACTAAAAATACACTTTAAAAATTTAAGGGACTACACTGAAAGTTGATATAAATTTAAAGGATTAAATATATAATTTAGCTTATATTATACTATTCATAAGTTATGAATTGTGTAGTCAGTTCTTTAGATTTTAAGGGTACTAGGGGAACACATTTAGCTTTGTATATTGTATTTTAACTTTTTGTTTCCTGGTTAGAACTTAGAAGACTTTAAAGATTATATTACCATAAAGCAAGCTTCTTTTCCTCAAATTTTTTTTTTTTTTATATTATCATCTGATATGTGGTTTGGAGTTCGTGGTTGTCTCTGCCAATACAAGTATCTCATCTGAGACTCGAACTTGATATACTGCTAGACCAACTCTATGTTGGTCTTTTCCTCATAAAATTGTTATGTATATGACTCACTAATTAGTTTTGTATGGTTAATTATAGGATTTTGATGCTAATAATAAATAATATTGACATGCATATGTATAGACTACTCCAAAGAGAAAGAGAGATGGAGGTTAGACTTACCTTTGCCTTGTAGTTTCTACACAAGTGATAAGTCTTCACCTATCTCATTTTCTCTGAAATTAAATTTTTATTACTGAATGCGTATATTTCGTGTTTGTATATATCACAGAGAGTAACCGAAACTTCTTTTTCATTGATGTACTAGATATACCGATTTCCCTGCATAGGAATAACCTTCCATGTATAAAATCATTTATCACCAAAAAAATATATTAATAATATATAAATTGCAGCAAAAAAAACTAAGATATGAATTGTTGTTCATGGTAAAGGGGATGGTAGATTTGATGGTGGAATCGACAAATATAATGTTGAGGGATTGGGAGGCAAGAATTGAAAGTAGCAAGGGAGGAGAAGTGGTTGCAGAGATGAAGATAGATGAAGAATTGAGAAGCTTGTCGGCTTTTATAATTGCAAGAGCCTGTTTTGGAAGCAGCTATGAAAAAGGCCGACAAATTTTCACCGAGCTTAGACTCATTCAAAAGCTCATGTCCAAATCACCTGTTGGAGTTCCAGGAGTACGGTATGCATTAGTACTTACTTGTTCCCTCACACGCGCGCGCATGATTAGATTCCTAAAATTTATACATTTGGAAAGAAAGTGACACAAATGAGTGTGGCTTGGCTTATTTGTGAAATCTACATCTCATTTTGGTTTAAAATAAATATTCAGGTTTAATTCAATACTTTCCCTTGGTTCATTCACTAGTGCAATTTCAACCAACATTATGGCATTAAGTATGGTTGGCTAATATGAATTGTCTGATGCCATTACGTTTTATTAATAATTAGCTCTTTAGGTAAATTATTTGAGGTATAACAAAAAAGACAACTATGCTATAATGAAATTGTTTAGGTACTTACCAACAAAAAGCAACAAGGAGATATGGAGATTAGAGAAAGAGGTAAACTCAATGATCACAAGACTTGTAAACCAACGGTTCAAGGGAGGTAATGAGCAAGATCTCATGCAAATGATAATGGAGGGTGCTACAAAATGTAACAAGGATGGTGGTGGTGATCTCTTATCGAATCCTATCTCACGCGACAAGTTCATAGTCGATAATTGCAAGAACATATTTTTCGCTGGGCATGAGACGACTGCGGTCACCGTGTCATGGGCGTTGATGTTGTTAGCAGAACACCGAGATTGGCAAGATCGTTGTCGAGCTGAGGTGCTTCAAGTTTGTGGAAATGGAACCTTTGATTCAACCATGCTTAGAAGCATGAAGACAGTACGTATTATTCCTTCTGATTTTAATTGTAGGAGTTTGGATAACTAATTTACAGAGATTAAAAAAATTAATTAAGACAATAATTTATAAAAAATGCGTGTTCTTCCCTTCAATCATTTGCAAAGGAAACAACCCATTTATGGAAACCCTCCGTTAATATGTGGAACCAATATGATAGTTTATGGGGGAAATTATAAATTTGAGAGATAAAATTAATTAAGATCTTATATTTAGAATCAAATCAAATCCGTCAACTAGCTCCCCAATTTAGGACCAGAGTATATAATAATCATGGGAGGAGAAGAAAACACTTAGCTAAATTGTTGAATGAGGACAAGCTGCGTTTGAGCTAAACCAAAGAAGCATAAAACTTTTAAGTTCAAATTTATTCACTTGTGTGTGTATAGACACACACACTCCCTTTAAACCTATTTATGTGTAACATTCTCTCACATAGGGCTGGTTTTTAATATAAATAATAATATATGTTTGTCTAAAAAAGTAATGTACTTTTTTCATTTTTACCCTCAATTAACTATATATCTCTCTTATCCCTTTTCCACATTCATTCTGTCTCATCTCTTTTCCCACTTATTCTCTTCCTCACTCATCATCTTCATAATTGAAAGTATAAATAAATAAATAAATATCTCACATATTTATTGCTTTTAATTAAAATTTAACCAACATTTTGATTTGCGTCATCTATGTTGTATGAGGTCTCTGTGATGTTGTTCTTCTTACTTCTCTCCCTCTTTGCCTCTCTTATCAATCTTCTACTCTATTTTGCTTCATCTTTTACCATGGTGCTGGATTTGTTTACCTTAGCAAAAAGTAGGATTATAAGATGGGAAATCAATTGATGGAAGACAAGGAAGGAATAGAAGGAGTTGATAAAAAAAAATGTTAATAACGAATGCTAGATTTCAAGGGTCAAGAGTATAGGTAAGGAAAAAATGAGGAAGTTACTCTTTCACATGCATTTAAGATTTAGAGAAAATGAGGTCTAGAATAGAAGCCAAATTACAGTAATGCGTGCATCATTAAGGGTTGAAATTATACTAAAACAATTGTAATGGGTTGCTTATATTTAAAAGTGATTCATTCTAAAACAATTGTAATCAATTTAAAAAAAATTATGCTCAAACAATTAGAATTAGTTTGCACATATTGTACAAGTATTCGTCTCTTAGATAAAAACTTATATAGATCATATTATGTTGCTCTATTCATTCTCCATGTCAATTGAGTGAATCATGTTTTATTTCCCTCTTTTATTCAATTAACTATTTTCTCTCATAATTATATTGAATGGAATATCTTCAACTAATGTTAGTGTAGAGAATTTTTTTTTTCTTGGTCGAAGGTTAGTGTAGAGAATTCACTTGAATGAAAAATAAGTTTTTTTTCTTAATGACATTGCCTGGGAGTCAATGCTAGTTTTATGAAAATCGTATTGCCTTGCTTGTAGGTAACTATGGTGATTCAAGAGACTCTCAGACTTTACCCTCCAGCAGCATTCATTATAAGAACAGCCTTACAAGACATTAAATTGGGAGGCATTTCAATTCCAAAAGGAGTTAACATTCAGATTCCTATCCCATTATTACAGCAAGACCCTGAACTGTGGGGACCTGATGCTCACATGTTCAACCCTCAAAGATTTGCAAATGGCATCAGTGAAGCCTGCAAGACTCCTCAGGCTTACCTGCCATTCGGGATCGGATCTCGCGTCTGTGTCGGCCAGCATTTGGCCATGGCGGAACTGAAGGTGATATTGTCTCTGATTTTGCTCAGGTTTCGATTCTCTCTCTCGCCGTGTTATCGCCATTCCCCTGCTTTTAGGCTGGTTATAGAACCTGGAGAAGGAATTATTCTCAGGGTAAGCAGAATTTGAGCACCAAGATGTGTGATGTGTATGAGTTTTAATGCATGTTTTATTTTGATGTGTTGAGTTTAAAGGTGAATACTATTATCTGTTGTTTCTCAAGGATTCAAGCTTGCATTTTACAAACTGAATTATTTGGTTATGTCATCATATCTATATTGACCCATAAGATCATGTGAAGAATTAAAACTATACACTACGATTAGATTTCCTTTTTACATCAAACTTTTCCCCCTATCTCTAGCTTTACAGTATTGCATGTTAAACCGTAATGGAAAATTTTATGTGTGTGTATGCGTCCAGCTTCCCTCCCTTGTGCCTTCCATCCTTTGCCCTCCCATATCCAAAACTACACCGTTTTGGGTGTAAATTGGGAGGGTGTTCCACTTTTTTCTTTTTTAAATTAACAAATTCAAGCCTCTTAAGTATTTTTTTCAGTAGCATACAATATTTTAAAATAGTTTTTTATGCACTATATATCATAACATAATTTTTAGTAGCACCCAATATCTGATAAGCTGCATCTTGAAGTATTTTTTCAGTAGCATTCTATATCTTAAACTACATTTTAGCGTATCTAACACTCAGTATCCCAAATTTATGGTGCTTATTGCCACTAAAAAATATTTTAGAGGCTTCTCGTTGTAATTAGAAAAATAATTTAGGGTGTTGAATACGATAAAAATAAATTTAAGATACAGAGTGTCAACGAAAAAATAGTTCAAGATGTATCTAGTTAGATATTGGATGCTTCTAAAAAATTATTTTATACTACATTGTGTACAGAAAAATATTTTAGAATATTGAGTATTGCTAAAAAAATACTTGAACAGCTTAAATGTTATTTTAAAAAAATGTGGAACACCATCCCAATTTACACCCAAAAGTAAAACAGTGTAGTTTTGGGTATGGGGAAGGCAAATGATGTGAAGTGCCAGGGAGAGAATCGAGTGCGGGTATATATCCATTAAATATTGGGGCTTTGGGTTGGCAAAAAAAAAAAAATATCGGGGCTTTGGAGTTTGGTGACAGACTTGACACTTCATAAAGCTTGCGAGAAGAGCTTGGTCTCATTGGGCCTGACCTTAAATGCCTGCCTGAGCTTGGTCCCATAATGCAAGTACATGGTAGGATGTACGTGGTTTATGTATGAATGCTTCAATGAAACTGTCCAAATTGCCAGATTTTGACACGGTTTTCTGAACCGAAGTAGAATTTTGGTTCGTTTTGCCAGGGACTACAATTTTGGTTCTAAATCAGCATCAGTATCACATCAGATTTATTTACTTAAATGTTATCTTACATATTTTGGGAAAATGGTTAGTTAGTGCTTTAGGCTAAAAGGCCTTTCTCAATTTTGTAAAATCTATTTATTATACAATTGCTTTTTAAAAAAGCGTGCTCACACAAATCAAATTTAAATCCTCAATCATCAATCCTCTTCCCTTTACAAGACATTTAAAGAAATTGATTTTAAAAATAAAAAAAAAGGCAAAAACAATACTTGTATTATCACATAAAAAATTTAAAAAACTCATACAAAATAATAATTATAATGATACTTGTACTGAGCAAAATATATCAACTTTCCCTCTATTTTTCTAAATTACAAAGACTTTCCTTCTATTTTAAAAGCCTATATAAACCTTCCTTAAAATCAAAATATATGTTACACAAACCCCACTTCTACTTTTGAAATTTAACTTCCATCTACCCAACCGTTAGTTGATTGTTAAAGCATAGCATTGACCCATCATTTTTTTACCAAAATGCCACTCCTTACAAATATTACTTAACAATCATTTAATTACATATTTTTATCCAAAATTTTAAAAATAATTTTAATATATATTTTTAATTTTTGTCATAGTTTTAAATTGATTACCATAGACAAAGCTAATTAATTTTGCAATTTAAAAAGAAAATTTAAGAATCTTTTTAGAATATTTTTTTAATGGTGTTAATGGGTTGGGCTAAAATGTATATTTTCAAAACAGAGAGGAAGTCTGTGCAATTAAAGCAAAATAAAATGATGATTAGGGTTTTACTCTAAATGTTTCTTCCCTTGCCATCCCATTATTGCAAGGTTCTAGTTGAATTTCAAGTTGGGAAAACATTATAACTTTTTTAGATAAATTATTGGGTGAGAAGTGCACATGTTGAGTGCAGTTTAGGACATTCAGACCATTCACTTCCCAGTTCCAAAAATTCTTTGATGTCTCGTGTTGATATTGATTTCATATATTAAGGGAGTATTTTGTCAAAAGAGTAGTACCCAATCCAAACAATTAAAAGGGACATTTAAGGAATCAACATAATTAATAAAAAACTAATTTAACAAAATTTTCTTAATATATGCAAATTAGTTATCTAATTCCAACCTCTAATCTAACATAAACAAAAAATTAGCATTCAACTTGCCATCTCATGTGCTTTCTACTTGGATCTTAATTATCTAGGGCCTATTTGTTTCTGTTCGTTTCTAAAACAATAACAATAACAACAACCGAGCCTTAATCCCTTTAGGTGGGGTCGACTACATAGATCAAATGACACCATTGAGCTTTATCAAAAACCAAATCTAGAGATAAATTGTTAATTAAGAGATCTCACTCAATAACCTTATGGAGCGTTCTTTTATATTCCTCTACCCCTTTTAACCGGGTCAAACAACGTGATCTACCCTTCTCATTAGCGTATCCAATGGCCTTCTTTGTACATGTCTAAACCATTGAGCCTTAACAATAACAACAACAACCGAGCCTTAATCCCACTAGGTGGGGTTGACTAAATAGATCAAATGACAGTATTGAGCTTTATCAAAAACCAAATCTCGAGATAAATTATTAATTAAGAGATATCATTCAATAACCTTGTGGAGAAGTTTTTTTATATTCCTCTACCCCTTTTAATCGGGTCAAACAACGTGATCTACCCTCCTCATTGATGCATTCAATGGCCTTCTTTGTTCATGCCTAAACCATCTTAGATGATTTTCTACCATTTTTTCTTCAATAGGAGCCACTCCCACCTTTCTTTGTATAAGTTCATTACGAACCATATCTTTCTGTGCATGACCACACATTCATCTCAACATCCTCATATAAGCTACCCCCACTTTGTGCTCATGTAGCCCCTTCACAGCCCAACATTTATTGCTATAAAGCATTGTTGTTCGAATAGCAGTACAATAAAATTTTTCTCATGTAGCCCCTTCACAGCTAAATGGTAGGTTTTCTCCATTTAAACCACCCAACTTAGATTCTATGATTAATATCTCCATCAATTTCACCATTTTGTTATAGAATTGTTCCTAAATATCTGAACTTTGTCATATGAGGAATAACCTAATCTCCTAATTTGACCTCCAAATCACTTCTTACTCTCGTCTTATCAAAAGTGCAATGCATATATTCCGTTTTACTCATATTCAGTTGGAAACCCTTTGACTCTTAGGTTCTTCTCCATAACTCAAGTTTAGAATTAATTTCTTTTCTTGATTCAGCCATAAGAACAATATCATCTGTAAAAAAGGATGCACTTGGGGATTTCTTCAAGTATACACTCAGTTAGAACATCTAAGACCATGTAAAACAAATAAGGGCTCAAGGCTGATCCCTGATGAAGGCCAATTCTTATAGGAAAGTCTTTTATCTTACTTCCAAACATTCTCATACTAGTTGTTAACCCCTCAAACATATCTTGTATGACCTTAATATATGCAACTCGCACACCCCTTTTTTTTCTGAGGCTTTCGAAAGTACATCTCTCAGCATGTGGTCATAAGCTTTCTCTAAGTTAATAAAAACCATATAGTTAAAAATCAGGCACTAGGGATATGAGAAAATCAATAGCCTCAAAGATGATACAGGAGGCATTTCATTCACCACTATTATATAGTACTGTTGAGCCAATATGTTGCATACACTTATATAGGGCATAACGGTTTTGTACAGTTAATACAAATATACTAGAATCTTCTAATATATTACAAAAATATCTTAATATTATTTATTTCCTAACATCCCCTGCAAGAGAGGAGGGGTGACCACCAATCCGAGCTGGTGATGAAAAACAGAGAATTGAGAATATGTTAAAGCATTGGTCATTCCATCAACAATTTGATGAGAAGAAGGAATGTACTGAAGATCTAACTGACTAGCAAGAACCTTATCTCGCACAAAATGTATATCAATCTCAATATGCTTAGATCAAGCATGATGTACTGGATTGGCTGCTAGAGCACTGGCACTAATATTATCACACCAGATAATTGGAGGTCTTCTCTTCTTGAAATCAAGTTCATGTAATAATGAACATAACCACGACACTTCTGCAGCTAAATCAGCTACTCCTCTATATTCAAACTTAGCGTTAGAACGTGATACAACATGTTGCTTTCAAGAACACCAAGAAACTAAAGTCCCACAAAAATAAATACAAAAACAAGCAATAGATTTTTTATCATCAACACTTGTTGCCCAATCATAGTCAGTAAAACCGGCTAAACTTAAGTTTGGAGAAGGCTGAATATATAAGCTATACTAATGAGTGCCTTTTAAATATCATAAAATTCTTTTGACCACTTGAAAATGAACAGTGGTAGGCTTGGACATAAATTGACTTAATTTATTCACTGAAAAAGCAATATTCGGTCTAGTGGTTGCTAACTATTATAAAGCATCAATAGCTTGTCAAAAGCGGTAGGATTTTTCAAAGGCTCACCATCATGCATAGAATACTATTGTCCAAAGACCATTGGTGTTGGAACAGGTGCTGCATCAAGCATCCCAAACTTATGCAATAAATCTAGCGTATACTTAACTTAAGAACAAACCTGAATTATCTCAAAAAAACTTCTATGCCCAAGAAATAGTGAATAGATCCAAGGTCCTTAAGAGAGAACAAGCAATTTAATTTGGTAACAAATGAATCAAGATAAGCTTTATCATTCCCAGTGATAAGGATATCATCGACATAGATTAAGACATAAACAATCAGATTCATTGATTTGAGCATAAACAGAGAATTATCACTTCAAGCATTTTTGAAACCCATTTGTAATAAGGTAAATTGTAACCTATCGTACCAGGCACGAGGCGCTTGTTTTAACCCATATAGAGCCTTATCAAGCTTGTACACATGGTGAGGGTGAGAAGCATCCACAAATCCTTCTAGTTGTCTCATAAACACATCCCTTTTCAAATAGCCATTGAGAAATGCATTATTTATATCAAGTTGCACGATATCCCATTGAAAAGTCACATCAATAGTAAGGACTAATCGAATTGTTGCAACTTTTATTATTGGACTAAACGTTTCATGGAAGTCAATTTTGGTTGATTGTTGAAATCCTTTGGCTACAAAGTAACCTTTTCATTTGTGTAGTGTACCATTCGAATGAAATTTATTCTTGAAAATCTACTTGCAATCAATGATTTTCTGGGCTCCATTATAAGGAACAAGATGCCAAGTTTTGTTGCGTTGAAGAGCATCATACTCTTCAGCCATGGCGTTTCTCCAGTTTGGGGAATTTAGGGCATGTTGAGCACTAGAAGGTTCAGCTATGCGTTTTAGATAGGTCAAATCCTCTGACTGTAATAGCCCAACAAATGGGTGTTTGGGCTTGTAAATACCACTTTTGGCCTGTGTAGTCATATGATGAACATTTTGGATAGGAGCAGGAGACGGGCTTTCACTAGGCAAATCAGTAGTAGAACTAGCTAAAGAACTATAGATTGAAGAGTCTGATAAGACCATATTATACCCTGCCTCAGTATGCACAACAGTATGAGCGATGATATCTGAAGTAGGAGCAACTTGAGTAGAAAATTTTGATCCAACTTGGTATATGGATAGCGGTGCCAGTTATCACGTAACTCCCTTAGCTGATTCTGTTGATAAGTCTTCTACTATGGGTAAGTGTCGTCTTTATACTTGCACTGGTGATCAAGCCTCTATTACAGCTGTTGGATCTAAACAGCTAACTTATAATATTCACCTTAATAAAGTTCTTATAGTTCCTTCTTCTACTAAGAAGCTTCTGAGTATATCTCAATTGGTTAAAGATAATTCTATTATTGTTGAATTTGATGCCTCTGGTTGTTGTGTGAAGGATCGAGCAATAGGTCAGCCACTAATGCAAGGGAAGGAAAATCAGAGTCTATATCTAGTGACAAGTAATGACGTTTTACTTAACCATTCCTCTACTCAAGATCATCTAGCTACTGTTTCTAAGTGAGAAAGTTCTTCATCTAGTTTTAAATAAATGTAATGTCAAGCTTAAACATAATGAGCACTCTTTTTGTGAAGCTTGTCAATATGGAAAAGCTAAGTATTTACCATTTCCTTCTTCTGAATCATATGTTGTAGCTCCTCTTGATTCAATTCATTCTAATCTAAAGGGACCATCTCTAGTATTATCAACGTCTGGGCATTGATTTTACATTCATCTTTTTTTATGATTATAGTAGGTATACTTGGTTTTATCCATTAAAACATAAAGGTAAGGTAGTAACAGCTTTTAATCATTTTCCAACTCTGGTGAAAACAATTTGGAACCAAAATTAAAGCAGTCCAATGTGATATGGGTTCTGAATTTAAGCCTTTCACACCAATTGCAAATGCTCATGGCATTTATATTCGCTATACATGTCCTTACACTTCACAACAAAATGAGAGAGCCGAAAGAAAACATCAGCACATTATTGAAATTGGATTAACCTTATTAGCTCAAGCTAAAATGCCTCTCTGCTATTGGATGGAAGCTTTTCAGACTGCATTATTTTTAATAAATCTAATGCCTACATCAGTGTTGAAGAATTCCACTCCACTATTTCAGTTATTCAAAACAGAACCAGATTATAAGACTCTTTAACATTTTGGTTGTGCTTACTACCCTTATATGAAGCCTTGTAATAATCACATGTTCCAACTTCATAGTCAACAATGTGTTTTTTTTCTTGGCTATGCATCTCAGCAAAAAGGATTCAAGTGTTTGAGTTCAATAGGTCATGTTTCTGTCTCTCACCATGTTGTATTTAATCCTTCATTATTTCCTTTTGAAACAGGGTTCCTGGATCGAAGAAAGGAATCTACAAATGATATATCTATACCTCTAATGATTAATCCTTCTAGACCTAAATTTTCAACTCAAGTTGCTCCTACTTCAAATACAGTTGCTCATACTGATGTATATACTAAGGCAGGGTATAATATGGACTTATCAGACTCTTCAATCCATAGTTGATCAGTGAGAGATTTCATTTTGTTTAAATAATCAGCCATCTTCATACCACCTTTCAAAGTACGATGAAGCTTGGACTTGTAAATCATAACTCTGGCTTTTGCCGAAGCTCTGGCCAGTGATCGTGCCTCAGCCTGGATGTCTTTTGCTACTCTACAATGAAGAAGTTGAGCACCAACTTTAACACTCATCTTGTTACGTAACCAACTTACAAGAAGACGATCAGTGGCATTCCGGTCTTCAAATCTCAGCACCATATAAGATGAGACTTGGTGGTGGTTTAACAGAGCTATCAAGATGATTCTTGAGCTTATTTCCTTTGATAATCGGCAACACAATTGATTCCCACAAGAGATAATTGCCTTGATCCAGCTTGACCGAGCTCACTTGATTAAATGAGTTAAACAGAGAATGTGTCCTGGAAACATTATTAACAGTAATAGTGGTAGGTATTCCAAAAGAATTGGAGGCTGGTGAAGAAGAAGACATGATGAGAAAACTAAGAACCCTAAAATGCTCTGATACCAAGTTAAAAATCAGGCACTAGTGATCTGAGAAAAGCAATAGCCTTAAAGATGATATAGGAGGCATTTCATTCATCACCATTATATGATATTGTTGAGCCAATATGCTACATACACATATGCAGGGCATAAAGGTTTTGTATAGTTGTTACAGCTAATACAGATATACTAGAATCTTCTAATATATTACAAAAAATATCTTAATATTATTTATTTCCTAACACATATGCAAGTCTCTTCCTTTACTTTGATACTTCTTTATTAACCCCCTCAGCAAATAAATCGCTTCTGTTGTGGATCTTTAAAACATGAATCCAAATTGGTACTCTGAAAAGCGAGTCTCTAATCTCAATCTATGTTAAATATCGTTTCCCACAATTTCATTGTATAGCTCATAAGCTTTATCCCTCTATAGCTAGCGCAATTATGGATACCCCTTTATTCTTGTAAATAGGGGCTAAAGTGCTTTTCTTCCTTTTATTTGGCATTTTCTTAGATCGTAAAATCTCATTAAAAAGTTTAGTAAGCCAAGACACCCCTTTTTCACTTAAGCACTTCCAAACTTCAATAGTGTAACCCCCTTCACACTTAAGGCCGAGATTTAGTTCATAAACACGTAATTGATGTAGAATTAGAGACCTTAGATGATTTTTGGACTTAACAAAAACAAACTTCCCAAAATCATGGCTTACAAAAATCTTTACAAAATCTGTTCATGACGGTCTCATATTCACATTTCAATACTAAATGGCCTGTACAAGTTGATTTCATTCACAAATATCAGAGTATAAACAAATTCCCGACACACTCGGGTTCTATTCATTAAATAAGGGATTTACAAAGGCACAAAGCCCACAATTCATTACCCTTAACTTGGGGATTACACAAAACTTACTATCAATCCCATTATATACAATTGTTTCCCAAAAAATATCCAAAAGATATATATATGATAACCAATAACCCAAAAATACATCTAAATCATAGCTTTATCCGCTCTTCGTCGCTCGCTTTCCCTTTGATCATTCTGCCCTGTCTAAAACATGGTTTTTGGGAGAGTGAGATTCTAAGGAATCCCTGTAGTAACAAATCAATCATATAATGTACAATAATAATGCATGTAAGCAAATCATTAACCACAACAAGCAACTACAACGGCAATTACAACGGCAATGGTTAGTATGACACATGTCATCCCTTACGATTGCTCACGCTGAATTGCTCACGTTGCATTGCATCACAACAATCCACACAATACATTTCACCACAGCTGGGATTCATATAATGCATTTCATACACAAGCCATACAGGCAAGATACACACAGCCCACGGCTGGATTCACAAACGCCGCCCCACGGGTCAGATTCACAATATCCATGTCGATTACGACGGCAGTTCAACAATAAGTTATGCATGCCAAGACATCATACATAATATGAGAGAAGAGTCACTACCTTGATCCTTCCGGGCGTACTCCGGCACCGGTCTCTCCCGCTTAGGGCAAATATCGTATCCTATAATCATGATTAGGGATGAAGAGTTATATTCTATTCCAAGATTTAATTAACTTGAAACACTTAATTTTGGTTATCATAATTGACCCTTAAGAGGCCACAAATGCCTCTAATAAAAGCCCTAAAAGGTTGGGAAACAATAGGTTAGAGATCTCCTTTCGAAAACTCAAAGTGTTGGAACACAGGGGTGGGCTGCGGCCCGCCCTTCCTTGGGCTGCGGCCCAAATATGGTTAGAAGGTCATGGGCTACGGCCCTCCACTCTTGGGCTGCGGCCCGAATCAGGCCAGAAAGTCTTGGGTCGCGGCCAGCCACTCTTGGGCCGCGGCCTAGAAATTTCCTGACTCTGGGCTGATCTTCGAAAAACCATAACTAATTTTAGAAAAATCGAAACGAGGTGATTCCAAAGCCAAATGAACGGTATATGAGTCCTCTTTCAAGGAAAAATATAGCCCTTCACTGGAAATCACTAAGAAAATACAGAATCACCAAAAACTACGCACTACTCCAAAACAGAGTTCTGTTTCAATCCCAAACTTTGGACAACCATATCTCACAGAATTCTTAACGAAATGACACCAAATATATATCCATTTTGAAGCTTGGGATGTGAAATTTAAGACTGAAAAGTTTCATAATTTTCCAATACCATTTGGTCACTCAAAACGCTCATGTAAACGGACTGTACAAAACAGAGCTCAAACCAAACAACTTTCCAACTTTTCCCAAGTGATTTTAATGAATCCAAAATTAATAACCAAGCTCATTCCCACACAAAATCACTCAAGGAATTCAATGGGAATGCCAAAATCACCAAAATCCTATTCCATTATCATGTTTTGGTTTTTGGTAACATTAAACACTAAACTCCCAAAATCTCCAAACTTAGCAATTTCAAACCCAAATAAATTCTATCTATCCAAGATGTATTCCAAACATACAAATTTCATACCAACACATACCAAACTCCTAATGGCCCTCATTTTCGGAAATGGCCCCAAAATTCCAGAAAATTCAAAGTATTTCAAATGGTATGAAACTTAGATAGAAAGATATGTCTCACTCACCTTATCAACTTCTCCAAAGAGAGTTCTTGATTCACCACTTCTCAAAATTTCGTGTGGCCACAAATCACAACCAATGGACAAACTACAACCATAGAAATGTAGCTCTTAACTCAAAGATCAACTTTAATGAAGGGAGTTTGAGCAATAGAGATCATTTACTACTCAAAGATCAAGCTTTCTTTCTTCCCTTGTCTTCAACAATGGCAGCACGAAATGGGAGAGAGAAAATGTGAGAGATGGAGTGAGGAAGAAGAAGCAAATGATGGCACACTACTCCCTCCCTTGTCAGCCGATCTAGAGGGAAGAAGAGAGAGAAAATAGAATTTAAAATAAAAATCCCATTTGACTTTCTCACATACTCACTCTTTGCCACTTGTCACACTACCATTGGCTCTCACCAAATAAGTCACAAATTAGCTATTTTAATCTCTCCATTAGCCATTTAAATCACACATCTCATTTTCTCTTAGTTAGTAATTAATTTCTCCATTAATTACCACTTATGGCCAATATTTCCATTATTCCAATTTTTCAGTAATTATGACATATTAATTTAATATTGCCATAAAACACATAATAATCCCAATTAAATTCATAATTATCGATAATAATCATGATTAACCCATAATCAAAAATTGAGATATTACAAATAGGGTTGCCATTAGGACCAACGACTTTACGATTTTCCATTTTCTTAAGAGTGTCATTAACCTCACCAACATGAATCCTACAATAGAACATCAAATTTTGTTCACCTTCTTTAATTGACAAATCCTCTAACTCACAGGTTGAAACTCCTCCTCTTTTATTAAACAACTTGTAGAAGTAGGCCTCCCATCTATTCTTAATATCTCCACCAGAAACCAAGACTTTGCCTTATGCATCATCTGTACACCTTACTTGATCCAAATCTCTCTTCTTTCTCTCGTTATTCTGTGCAATCTTGTAAATCTTTTTTTTCTTATACGTTGTCTCTAACTCCTTATAAAACCCCCCAAACTCTTTAGAATGAGCTTAACCTTATTGGCAACTGAAGGTTCAAAATTTCATCAGATTTTTAGAATGAAAAAACATGTATTCTATAGTTTTTGCAATAAGTTGGGTGAGCATGAGTTAAGAAATTCTAAGAACGTAGGCGTTAAAGAAATGGTTGCGATGTTCTTGCTCACTATCAAACACGGAATAGGAAATAGGCAAGTACAAGAAATATTTCAACATTTGGGGGTGAAACTGTGAGTAGACTTCTACACACAGTTTTGGAGGCCTACCTTAATCTTGCAATCAAAATTATCATAGTTAATTTTTAATTTCTAATTTATTCACCTTTTTATTGTAATTTTATTATGTATTTTACCATTGCCAAATTTTCATAGTTAATTTTTTCACTTTTCATAATTTTTAAAATTTTTCTCTTAAATATTACAAAAGCCACTTATGCAAAAGCCAAACCAAACACCTTTTCACTTTTATAAAAGCTCTTATCCAATCACCAATCCAAACATTAATCATTTTATCCAATCTTACTTTTCCCCAATCTTAAGATTCCATAAGTCAAATTGAAAAAAATCTAATTTTCCCACCGCTATTCCAAACACACCCACACATACCCTCAAACCCCAATCAAAGCTATAGTGTCGACTTTAAGAGGTGAGTGAACAGTGGCGAGAGCAATTTTGTCTAGCAACGCGGCGGTGCCTCCTTCTCCAACTCTAGATTCATTATTTGGGATCAAATAGGTACTTAAATACACTATTTTCTACTACACTCTTTTCATAATACTATTCTAAATAATTTTATCTTCATAATGAGGGTAATATTATGCTGATTAGTGAAAAATTTGGAGTTAGGATTTTAGGAGTTTTGAGTTTTAACAATAGATTACTATATATTGGTATAGGAAGGTTAATAGCTAATTTTAATTGGTTTGGAATTAATATTTGGTTGTCTTATGATTTTGTAATGTATTACGAGTTTATATGACCTGTGAAATAGTGCAAGTATACACTATTGTAATCAAGTAATACAGAAGTGAGTAGAGTATCATTCCTATGAGGATTGATCACTAACTACCAAAATAGGTAATTTTAATTTTATTTAATCAATCGATTAGTTGGTGATTGAGAGTACAAAATAAAAGAAAAACAATTAAATATGAGTGCAGATAATATGAAAGCAAATATGAGAAAAAAGCCCTAGGGATCAAATTTCACTTAACAAATTCTAGATTGAATCATTTATCTATTCTAGCCCAATTTACTCCATATGATTGATAGTCGAGTTTTCCTGATTTAATTACATATGATTGATAGTCAAGTTTCCTTAATTTAATTACTAGCCTCTTCCAATGTCAAGCAATTCTATAATTAATTAATAATCTAATATATTCCTATATAAATTTAAGCAATTAATTATGCATTCAGATTTATGGAACTCAGTAAGACTACACAATTTATATGAATATATTCCTATTTCATATGCAAGTCATGGTTTTAATTATAGGATCTACACACATGCATCTCCTTCCGGTCTCAACATGCATATTGAAATCATTCAAAAGATGGCCAATCAAATGAAAGCATTAAGAACAATAATTAAAACTCAATCATGAAGGAGACATTAAAACTAGATTTAATAAGTTAAGATTTAATCCGTTATTAGTAAACTACGTCATCGCCCTAAGAAAATAGAAATTTAAATCATGATGAAATTAAATAAAAAATAAAAATAAATTAACATTACATAAAACTAGAATGAAATCCTCATAAATACTGTATAAAACTTGAATATTAAATTCTCAAATATAAATATACAATCAAAAGATACATGAAAAATGGAAAAATATAGCCGTCCATTTAGGAGGTAAAACCTTCCATGTAGGCGGCATGCCAAAAGTAATACAATACTAAGCCTTCTATATAGGAGGCAGATGCTTGCAGAATCTGGTGACCCAAAACTGAAGGTCTCTTTCCTCTCTAAGCGGCATCCCATGTGATTCTTGATTCAGAATAGCACGAGGTGGAGATTCTAGTGGTCGTGCTGATCCTTCAGCAGTGTCCTCATGCCGAGTTTCTTCTTGAGTTTCCTCCGGAGTGGACTAAACCGGACATTCCTTATTCTTCGCCTTCTCTGCCTTAAGCTCTTCTCTCAGCTCAGTGATCATATCCTGGTGATCTTTGATTAGACCCATTAATTCCTACATTGCATCCGGTGGATTATCCTTAACGACCTCCACCTCTGGGTCTACACGCGGAATATTGGGGCGTCCTCTAGTTTTCTTCATTCTACAAACAACTCGCCCCATTAATTTAGCAGAGATAGTATGCACATATAGTCACAAAACTCATATATATATCCATGTCAATAAAACATACATGTGCATACACAACAATCATTCACAGATAATCTTCTATCCCTACTACTATCTAAGGGATCTATCCTAGCAACTCTACCCTTGCCAGGAACTACAGTCTGATACCAAAATGTAACCCCCTGACTTTAAACACGTAATTATAATTTGATAACACATATTTAAATCGGATTAGAGACCATTGGATGCTTTAACCTCGTTTTAAACTTTCTGTCTCACAGTAAAATTTTCATAAAACTTTCAAAACTCTTTTTCCCATCCTGGTCTCAATTTCAATATTCGAATATAATTACCTATGCAGTTAATATACATTCAATCATATCAGAGTGTATAACCGCATCCCCGGCAATTCCCGGGTTCTATACATAAAAACCTGAAGGTTTATAAGTATACACTAGGGGATTACACAATCAAAATCGAATTTAGTGTTCCTGATTCAAAATATACAGTAATCCTGAGTTCAAAATAAATAACCAAAGTTTCCAATTCAACTATATACCCCCAAGGGTCCTAATTGCTCCGGGTTGGCCGCTTCTCCTTTGAGCCACACGCCCTGTCTGAAATGTTAGTCATAGGAAAGAATGAGATTACCACTCACACAATGCATAAACACAAAGCATGTACATAAATCACAAACAGCAACAGCAGCAATAATCTCGAAGATACATGGTTTTCACTACAAACGACAGCACTCACAGCTGTATACACAATACGACAGCTCTTGTTGTGATCAACATCATGACAGCTTACGCTGTAATCACAATAACGACAGCATACGCTGTAAAAGACAACTTGCGCTGTAAACGACATCTATCACCAGCTGTAACCACAGTAGCATCAAAGATTCATCACAGAACAGTGATAACACACACATACAGAGCATTACACATAGTATAAGAGAGAGAGTCACTACCTTGTCCTTTCCTGACGTCCTTCGGCGCAGTTGGCTCACGAGGGAGGCAAATATCAAAGCCTATAAACAAAATCAAGAATGGTGGATTAATTTCCTACCCCCCAATTCTTACTTTCAAACACTTAGAATAGGTTCCATAAGAGTCCCCTAAATGGTTATAACAAGCTCAAAGAGAACCTAAAAGGATTGGAGAGTACTAGGTTGGAAATTACTTTGCAAAGTCATAAAATGCTAAAAATAGAGTTTTGGCTGCAGCCAAGAATTCTCTGGCTGCGGCCAAAAACAGCACAGACGTATTTTGGCTGCAGCCAGGAATTCTCTGGCTGCGGCCAAAACGTGCGTAGAAATTTTTGCACTGCAGCCAGGAATTTCTGGCTGCGGCCAAAACGTGCACAGAAAGTTTTGTGCTGCAGCCCAGATTTTCTGCTGCAGCCAAGGAAACTTTGAAAAATCATAATTAATTCTAGAAAAATTGAAATGAGGTGATCCCAAAGCCAAATGAAATCTATTTAAGTTCTCTTCCTAGGAAAAATATTGGCCAGTACTGGAAATCACCACAAAAATACAGAATCACACAAATTTCATCACTGCCCCAAAACAGAGTCCATTTTCGACCTCCAACTTTGGACAGCATATCTCCTAGTTCCCAAAACTAAATGGCACAAATTATATGTCAATTTTGAAGCTTGGAATGTGAAATTTAAGACCGGAAAGTTTCATAATTGTATGACATCATTTGCCTAGTCAAATCGTTCACACAACCTGACTGCCCAGAATAGACTTTCAATGGACAACATTTCAATTTTGCACCAATGGTTCCCAAATTCATATCAAATACCATTCCCACATAAATTTGCACAAGGAATCCATTGAAATCATCAAAACAACCCAATTCAACCTCCATTGACAAGTTACACAATGGCCACCACATGTTTTGCCAAGAACTCAACCAAACCACCATATTGCAAACCAATCCAAACCAATTTCAAATGCTCAAAGACACACTATGACACCAATTTCACACTAAACACTAACCAATTCACACATTTCAAAATTAAGCCAAAATCAGGGCAAAAATCCAAAATCCTCAAAGCTAAACCAATGACCACCATAAATATATCAAAAGATTCCAAAGGCTTACCTTAACTTCTTCCCAAGACTAATTTTTGATTTCCACCACTTCCAAATTTTCTCAAGCTTCCAATCACCACTAATCAAAAATCTGAAACCATAGGAATAATGCTCTTGACACTATGATCAATATTAATGAAGAGCACTTGAGCATTTAGAGACAAATACTCACCCAAAACTCAAGCTTTTCCTTCCTCTTTCCTACCAAGCTTGAATGAAAATGGAGTGGAGAAGAAAGAGATGAGAGATTGAAGATGGGATCATATTTCCTTGTGCATGAGACTTTTTGGCCGACCTAAGTGGAGGAGAGAGGGAGAAAAAGAGGTTGAAACCTTGACTTGATCAAAGGCTCACAAATGGACACTTGGCAACATCTTGGCCCTCCTTTCCTAACCTCACATAACACATGCACACACACAATTCCTCTCATACTCATGAATCCTAACCATTGATCTCGAGTTACCTATGAGTTTCCTCTTCGGTAACTGACCAATCGGTCGGTAATTTACCATTTTGCCCCTGATTATCACAATGCTTACAAAACTATCACCAAGCACATTTTACATTACAATTCACATAATATACTTCAAAAGTGCTTAATTAACATTAATTACATCCCTTTGAAGTTATTAATCCTTGATTACAATCCAGGATATTACATTTAGTGCTTCTTTTCACGCATGAACAATGACTTCTCAGCAGACTTATGCATTTTTCCATGACTGCTATAGTGTTTTGTCACCTGCTACAATTGTTCCATCCACTACAATCACTTCCGTCTGCTACAGTAACGGTATGCTATAGTGATTCCGTCATGAAAAGTACAAAGCGCGTTTGCTACAGTGCTTCTGTTGCTGAAGTGACTTCCATCCACTACAGTACTTCTGAATTATTTTATTTATTTATTATTATTTTTTAAATACTATTATTCCAAAAGCATTATTTATTTATCAATTACACCAAAATTTATTATATTAAGCTCAAATATCATCCATAAAATCGTTATATAAGAGAAAATAAATATGTAAATATTTTACTTATCATAATGAATTTCTTTTAAAATAGATAAATTATACTTTTAGAGAGTTAGTGCCAGTTTGGTTCATAGAATCAGATGTAATGTAATGGAACGTAATGTAATTATGATTACATGGATTTGTTTGGTTCATCATTAAGGAAAGATTATGCATATGCATAAAAACGTTTAGTTGAATTACATTGAATATGAGAACATACAGGAATAATATAGTAAGAGACAAAATTATCCTTGACTACACTTATATGTATAATGTACACATTAGTTTCAAGGTAATTGTTTTAATTAATATAGCATATATGTTGGGTTCATAGTAATTTTTTAATATTTAACGGTAAAAATATTATATAGTATACATGTTGAGTTCATGATAATTTTTTTGTAATATTTAATGGTGGGAATATTATTTAAAGGGATATTGTAATATTTTTTATTGGTGGAATATAATGTTTTTAATAGGGGGATATTTTCTAAATTTTATATTTTCAATTATTTTTTAATATTTAATGGTGTTAATTATTGCATTTATGGGTAGGCACTTTGGTCAATTTAAGAATTATAATGGCAATAATGTCTTTTTCACTTGATCACGGGATGTCTGCATCCCTATTTATCAGTTATAGCAATGTAATCCTCATTACATCAAATGATGTAATCAGGATTACAAACTGTAATCCTCTTTACATTACATAAGTTTAACCAAACACTGTAATCAGTCTATTGCATCAAGATTATATGTAATCATCTCCCATGGAATCAAACCAAATGGGCTATTAAGGATTTTAATAAGTGATTTGGGCTTATGAGAAGTGATTTATGACTGGATTGTTTAGGAAATTGATATGTTGAGGATAATGGTTGCAGAGGAAATTGTTTTTTTTGGAGTTGAATTATATAACTTATTTATGTTATTATTACTTGTGGTTGATTGGTATCTACATTGATAATGTAGATTTTTCTTGTGACCAGTGATTGCTCGTGTTTACTCCTCAAGTTAAGGTTGAGCTTAGAGTTGAGGTAACCGAGGTTAATTTATTCATTATGCTTGCTTTGGGCTGTAAGGTGTTTTCTAAACCTTACTTTCATCTATCCTACTTATATGTATTTTGAAAAATCATGTGTATGTTTGAATATGAACTTAATGCAGTGAAGCAGTGTATTCTCCAACCTTGTGTATATAAGTGGAAATTATTATTAAGATTGTTACTGTTGTGATAATTATGATGTTTGTGATAGAATGTTGAATAAGAGATGATAATCTTGTAAATGTTTTCAAAAACTATTGATATATTGCATGTTTGTTATGTAATATGTTGGGTTGCGTGGAAGAGATATGGTGAAATTGTGCCCATCAGCTCTCTCATTCCTGGCCCAGATTTTGAGTTGAGTGTTTTGAGCAAAGACCTCCCATTATGGTATATCGATGGTGGCATGGGAAGGGGCAATATTCTTGAAGTGACTAACTAACCTTTGGCCGGGTATACTAGCACTGATAAGATGTGCCACGTCCAGAAGATATAAAGAGGAGCATGATGGATGAGTAGGGATGGTTATAATCATTGACATTATTATATAAGATTTAATTATTGAGAATATTATTATTACGTTAGTAGATCTGCTTCTTTGACTTGCAATTTGTTGCTACATATTTTATAAATTGATTTTGGTTACTGAGACTTTATGTCTCATCTCATCATTGATTTCATATTTTTCAGGCATGTCTTTACTTTTGATTAAGGTCAAAGGGAAGCATACTGAAATTTAAGATTTGGTGTCCTTTGTAGGTCTCCTAATTTATTGGTTTGTAATGATTATCATATTGCCATCTAGGGCTCTCATCCTTAAATTCATTATGAATTATATTTTAGGTATATGTGAAGATTTTATTAGGCATGAAGCCCAAATTTGTGTATTCAACGATTTTGTGGGTCCACTACATTATTATCATGTTCTGCTGTGTTAAAGAAAGACCTTTTTATTATGGGGTTCAGTGATATGTTACGATACAAGCTAGTGGGTTGAGTTTTCCAACCCCTATTCTGATTGTGCCCTTAGTTTTGTATTTAGTTTACTCTAATAAGTTTGTGGGCGAGTTTTGTGCCCTGAACTCGATCTGTTTTCTTGGGAGAAATGGTTTTTGATTATCACTTATTAATTAGGTTTTGTAAATCTATTATGGATAATTTTGTTTATAAGAAAGGGTTTTTTTAGTTTTCGCCTCTTTTAATAAGTGTGCTTTCTAAAATTTGAACTTGTGCACATCTTTCAAAGATAAGAAGGAAATATCAACAAACAAGTTAGTGTAGGTCTTAACTTTCATCAAATAAATAGTTGGGGGTGGGGGGGGGATTCAATTTTTTTTTGGGTTTATGAAATAAAAAATTCAAAAGAAAAAAAACTTGAATTTAAATTCAAATCCTCAAAATAAAAAAGAATTAAATTTATTAGTCCACACTCAATATTAAAAAATAAAAAAATTATAAATAAAAAATTTCTATTTTAAAAAATAAATATTCGGACGGGACATAAAATCGATACGAGGCAAAACCCATCGCTTATCTTGTCCCATCCTAGTAATAATTTTGTCCTATCTCATTTCAAAACAACCGTAAATAGGACGGGACGGGACGGGACGAGAGTGAACACCCTAGACATTTTGTCCAAGCTAATTAATTTGTGTATACGGTTATTAGTACTTAGTGCAATGAAACAGAATTAGTTTCCGTAATTAATGGACTTACCATATTCAAAGTTCAATTAATTAAAGAGGGTGAATTTCTTTTAAGATATTTTTTAAATGTTGAAATCAATATTTTTTTGTCTAATTTAAGTAGATATATACATTTAAATGTTCAAATTTAATTTTATATAAAAAATTATTTTTATTTTTTATTGTAATATTGAATTATTCACATCAAAATTTAGCATTTTGTATTAAATTAATTATTTTTTATAATTTAATATTTTAATAATAATTTGACAAATGGATTAGAAGCAAGAATATCTATGAACTTTTATAATTTAATATTTTAAAAAAGAGAGAATGTTTATAGTATTTTTGCACTACAAAAATGTATATGGTATTAGACACACTTGTAATAAAAGTTATGGGTATTTTTACATTTCACCCTTTTATAAAAGATCAAATTGTAGCCCTTCAAATGTTAGTCTCATACACAAAGTTCGTTTATTAACCCTTAATTTTTGTTTTTGGCCTGAGTTTGTTCTTTTCAATCTTAATAGTTAGTATAGAGAGTTAAGAATTTTAATCTTTTATTAACTTAAAAGGATAAGCTTGAAATCTGATACCATGACCATTTGAGTAATTATTAACGGGTGAAATATTCACCCTTACATCTTTATTTATATGGATGTTTATTTTTTAAGAAAATTTTTTGGATGTTCAAAATATATATTTATCAGGCCAAAATAATTGCAATATATATTTAGACACACATATAAGGAGACAGTTCAATCTACTCTTTCAATTTGTTTTTTTCAAGAAAGTTGGTTCAATTAAAAAAGATATAACTATTGTTATTTTAAGCAAAATTGGTATAAAATTTGTAAATTTAATTTTTTTACAATTTTGTTTTCAAATATGAGATATAAAATAACATATAAAATTGTTAGGATCGGCAGGCACAGCGGAAGAATTTTAAAACTTTCGTCGATCCTAATCGAGGATCTATCAACAATGTTTGAACCGAGTTAGAAAAATTCGTACCTTTTTCAATTCAAGGTTTTCGATCTCTAGGAGTCAACACGTCAGGTCTGCTCCCTTTACCGGTATCCACACGAATATTTTCCAACACAGACTACGTGCTAGCGCCTCTAATGTCTCCTAGGGTTTTCCTTGCGGCTCTAAATTCTCATCCGTGTATGAGTATATTTGCTCTATCAAGTTTATAACCCTATGAGGGCTATATTCGAATTTCAAAATTAATCTTTATTAATTTTGAAATTAATTAAAAATTAATTATCTTGATGAGCTAATTAAATAAATTAAGTTTAAATTAAATCTGTCCAACAATTTTAATTTAACCTATTTATTTAATCCAAATAAAGAGTCATTAGATTGAATTTATCTTCATAAATTAAATATGAGATACTATATCTCTATCATGTTAGTTATTAAATCTAGTTTATCTTAAGAAAATTAAATTTAAAACTAAAACAATATAATAATATAATATAATATATATACATATATATAAATATGTATTTCAAATATATATATATATATATATATATATATATATATATATATATAATATTATTAACGAATTTTATATTATATATATATATAAATATAAAATTCATCCACCCTAGATTAAATATTATCTCGTGTTGAGTCATTCTTATGTGCGACCCTTTAGGCCCATACGAAGTTGGCAGTGGGCTAATAACTGTACTAACCCAAGCGGCCTTTAGCAAGACATTACGACTACACAATTCATATGAGGATCATTAACATGAAGCAACCTGTTATACAACCATGTCATGTCCCTTTTGTCACACGATATATCAATCAAAGATGAGGCATGGATCATGTCACCCTCTTATTCCTGACCATTACTTTCTCGATTCCTAAGTAGTTTGACAATAGAAATCGAAACTCATTTCCATCGTAGTATAGTAATACATTTCTCAGATTCACTCATTAAGGGGCCCAGTAATATCTCTTTAATAATGTCAGGAACAAATTCCATCTTGATCATTCATATTCCTCTGCAAGAAAAAAACCATCAAACCCGATCGTAGCCTTTATCATCACCTCAAAAGTGACTTTTGACTAGTTCAAAGCTTAGCAACTCTCATGTAGGAATCTATGATGACCTCAGGTCAAAGGGCATTGTGACGTGGTTATATATGAGAAAAACTTATGACTTGATCCATATAATTTTCTCAAAGTGGGTTGATCCAACACCTTGTACTCTTACAAGTGCCTAAGACTTTAATTCGTATCTCCATATTTTATCAAAGTCATACTGGTCTTATTTCATCTCTGCTCCCACATGGATGACCAACCAGGGACATTTTAGGACAATCTTTATGATTTATCCTAGGATACAATTATCATAGTTAACATGTAAATAATATGATAACAGAATTGAGAAATTTCATTAAATTAATAATATTCAAAGTACAATGATTGACTCTTATGGCACAATTTCCAACAAAAATACCGTCTATCATAAAATGATTTTATATAAACATCATTTATATTTTTTTTGGAATATGCTCCCTGCAGTCTTAAATATAAGCTACAATTTGTGGGGTAAGTCTGATCTTTTTTCTTGTATTAAGTAGCATCCAGCATTATGATGTTAGTTCCCATCCACATCAAACGTTTTAATCTTAATTATGATGCCTTCGACATTTCATGTTATTTTTTTAGTGCTTATATTGCCCTAATTTTATTTATACCATATATGTAACCCCCTTCGATAATCAGGCCGAGATTAGTGTTTAAAGGCGTTTAATAATCGAATAAGAAATCCAGAACAATTAAAAACTTTTTACAGAACCTGTACAAATGGATCTCTATTCATTTCATTCATTAAAATAAATGGCCTGTTTGGTTTGTCACAAATATAATATCAGAGTATCAGCACAATTCTCGATGTTCACCCGGGATAATAACATTAATCCAACAGTTTATACAAGGCATCATTGCCCATCTCAATATCCATACCGGGGATTACACAAAACTATAATACTATAAATCTATTCAATATATTTACATTGATCCAAAATGATAACCAATTCGATATAAAACCAAAATATCTAACTAAGACTACCACTGGCAGCCATATTCACCCTTATCCACTTGCTTGCTTTTCGATCCACTTGCCCTGTCTAAAAATGTTATTTGGAAAGAATGAAATTCTAGAGAATCCCAGTAGCAACAGTTTATTTATATGATGCATATATACAAAGCAAGTCACATATATCACAATGCAGCAATCAATATTCGAGACCGGGCTTTCGCCACGTTCCCTTCACTATATACGAGGTTGGGCTTACGCCACGCCCCCTTCACTTTATCTATATTCGAGTCCGGGCTTTCGCCACGTCCCGTTCACTTTCACTGTAATCGATGACTAATGCAAACAAGCAATGCAATACACATGATATAGGATAAAGTGTCACTACCTTGGTCTTTCCGTTTTTGAGCAGGCACAGGCCTTCTACGCTCCGGGAAAATATCAAATCTTAAAGTCATAATTAAGGACGAAACATTATTCTCTATTCCAATACTCAATTGACTCTTCAACACTTAGATTTGGTTATCAATAATGACCCTTAAGAAGCTATAAATGCATCTAATAAAACCCCTAAAAGGTTGGGAAACAATAGGTTGAAGATCTCTTTTCAAAAATCTCAAAGTGCTGGAACACAGGGGTTGGCCGTAGCAGCCCTTCCTTGGCCCGCGGCCAAAATATGGTCAGAAGGCCATTGGCCGAGGCCAGCCACTCATGGTCGCGGCCAGAATCAGGTCAGAAAGGTTTGGGCTGCGGCCAAGAAATTGTCTAATTCTTGGCTGAACTTCCAAAATTCATAACTAATTTTAGAAAAATAGAACCGAGGTGATTCTAAAGCCAAATGAAAGGTATTTAAGTCCTTTTTATAGAAAAAATATGGCTCATTACTTCAAATCATCACAAAAATACAGAATCACCAAAAACTCAATACTACTCCAAAACAGAGTTCTGTTTTTGTCCCAAACTTTGGCAAAGCATAACTCTCAGTTAACAAAATGAAATGACACAAACTATATGTCCATTTTAAAGCTTGGGATGTGATATTTAAGACTGGAAAGTTTCATAATTTTAAGACACCATTTGGTCATTCAAAAAGCCAATAAAAATAGACTGCCCAGAATAGACTTTCAATGGCAGCATTTCAAATTTTCTACCAAAGTGTCCAATGGCTCCAAAATCAACAATCAAGCCTATTCCTTACACTAAAACACTCAAGGAATCCAATAAAACCATTTAAACAACCTAATTTCTACTACATTAGCATGCTTTGGTCCATGGCTACATTAAACACTAACTTTCCAAACTTTCCAATCTCACTCATTTCTTTCCCAATCAATTACACATTCCAAATATACCATTTCTATACTTTTAACATGCCAAATGACCGATGACACTCATTTTCGAAAATGGCCAATAAATCCCAGAAATTCAAAGCTACCTCAAATGACACAAAACTAGATGGGTAGATAGGTTTCACTTACCTCTTTAACTTTCTCAAAATGACTTTTCAATTCTCCAACTTTCACAATCTCTTGAGGTCACAAACTAACACCAATGAACACATTACAACCATCAAAATGAAGCTCTTCATTCAAGGATCAATATTAGAGAAGGAAGTTTGAGCATTTGGAGACATTTCCCCTTACCTTTTGAAGCTTTTCTTCCCCCTTATTTCTGCAACAATGGCACCAAGAGAGAGGAAAATGAGATAGATGAGAGATGGAGTAGTGAAGGAGAGGAAATGATAATTATTTCCCCCTTACCCATGCTTCATTCAGCGAAAAGGAGGGAGGAAGGAGAGAGAAAGAATGTTTAAAATATCTCATTTTGACTTTTCTCCTACACTCACACCCTTTCATCTTAACACGTCACTTTTCCATTGGTTCTCACACACTTAGTCACTAATTAACCTCTCTAATCCTTCCATTAGCCATTTAATCACACTTCTCACTTTTCTTTTAGTTAGTAATTAATTTCTCCATTAATCACCAACTTAGAGCCAATAATTTCATCCTTTAAATTTTCCATCAATTATGACATATAAATTAAGGTTTATTTTTTCTCACTTTCCTTTATTTTTTTTTCTTTAAAATAAAGGTTTGCAAGCGCCATAGCTGGCTTTATTTTTTTAAAAAAAAATCAAGGACTTGTATGACATGTGTTTAGTCTAGCGCCATATAAGGTACCAAGCTTTAAAGGTTAAGGCCTTTAAAGGCACTTGTTTACCAAGCTCCTTTAAAAGCCTTATTCTAAACTTAAAAAAAAAAGTAATGAAGGGAAGCTTTGGAGCTTGCTTAGCATCCCTTAAGCCTTGTATGACACTTGTTTGAGAAAGCGTCATACAAGGCTTACTTTTAAAAAAAAAACTTTACCCAATCCGTTATATATATTCTTCTTCGCATGCCCTCAGTTCCCCATTTCCCAGAATCTTATCCCAAATCTCCACCCATTAGTTCCCACTCCTTATCCCTTCGTCCCCACTCACCACATTTCCGTATCATTCTTCCCACTCCCCTCTTCCTACATAATACAGTTCACACTCTTTCTCTCTGTTTTGAAGTTACGTCACCATTATCCCCACTACTCCCTCCTTTATTTTACTGCAGCAAGTAGAAGTTTCTTTGGTCCCCCCCACTTTTTATTATTTATTGTCTCCTCCACGTGCACATTTCTTCAACATTTGGTCACTACTCTTGCTGCAGTACAAATCTTGGTCTCCCACATGTTTTTCTCCTTCTTATCTTGACCTCCTACGGAAGCTCCCTAGCTTATAAGTTTTTTTTATGCAGAAGCTTAAGTTCGTATGTTTTCTTCTTTTATTTTTTAAAGTTAAAATCTGTCATAAATTTTATGTGTTTTTATTCACTTAAAATTAGTTGTACATTGCAATTGTTGTAATTAAATAGTAGTAATTTTATGAATTAGTTATTTGTTTCGAGTTATTTCATTCTGATTTGATTTGATTTTGGTTTAGTTTTGTTCATTTTGATGTGGATTTTGACTGTAAATATAGAAGGTTTCACTTGGAAAAGGAAAAAATTACGCAAAATTATTTTTTAAAAAAACTTCCTATGGTGTTTCTTTGGGAAGTTCCACATGAAGTCATATTACGTGCCCCACTTCCTGTGGCACTTCCTCAGGAAAGAGCCATAGGAAGCTATTTTTTTATACAGAAAAAAAAAGCTATGGCGCTTCCATAGATTCAAGAAGCGCCATAGCTTTCTTTTATGACACTGAAAGCTATAGCGTTTCTTAAGTGTCATAGTATTCTTAAAAATAAGCTCCATTTATTGTGTTTTTTATAGTAGTATAAAGAGAAGATTTATTTTGGTCACATTTGTAAGTCACTTTATTATATTTTTTTATATGAATGTACAATTATGTCATTAATTTATCATTAGGTTGACTTTATTTTTATGTGGTTTATTGTATATTAAATATGGGTTAAATTAAAGAGTTGTTAGATTTAAGGGGAAATTGATCATTTAGTCTTTTAACTTTTAACTCACTTATAACTCAATCCCTCAACTATGGCTTGGTGTGACTCAGTCCTTAAACTTTTGACTCACCTATGGTGTTTCATCTTTTCAATTTTTAATATTATTATCCTTGTTATTTACCATTCATAATGAGTTATCCTATGTGGCAACCATGAGTGAGAAAATGGCTTCCAAGTCAGCAACACATAAGTAAAGAAGGGAGAGGACTGGAGAAGATTGAAAGACAGAGAATTGGGGAAAATGAAGAGACCATGAACGAAAAAGAGCCTAAACAGCTGAGATTGGGTATGGGACGCATATGAGATTGGAGCCTGGAGGTGAGTAATAAAAAATGAAGGGAAAATCCCATATAAAGCTATTTAAAATAGGACAATTCTAAATAAGGTTAGTAAATTTAACAAATTCCTAATTGAGTCATCAACATAATTTAGGATTTCAAAATGTGAGTAAAATGACTTTAATGTCCTCTCTCATCTTCTCTTTAAAAAGTTTCATTACTTTGTAACTTATGTTTTTCTATATATATATATATATTAACATTAATATTTAATAAAATAAAATATGATTCATCTATAGATAAAATATATTAATTATCATTGTAAGAACAAAAGTTTACAATATTTTTAAGCAAGGAGTTCATTTTATTAACACGAACAAATTTTTTTTAAAAAAATATATATATGTCACGATAAAAAAAATATTTTTTAAATAAATATATTAATTATAAATTTTACTATATTTTTTCATATATAAAGTCAGTTCTATATTTCAATAAGCATTTTATGAAACTTTAAGTGCATTTAATATTTTTATCTACAATATCCTTAGAAATATATCAAAGTTTCTCACCTTTCTAATAGAAATGAATAATTCATATTAAAAGAGTGAAATATTAACTAAATTATTTTTAAGAAATTCACATTTATGCATTACAGAGAATTATTTAGAGTTTTTTTAGATTAATGTTGCTAAAAGTAGTTTTTATTTCAATTGATTTTTGCCAACTGAAGTTGGTAAGTATGATCCTTCCCTTTTTCTTTTGTCTCACTTGATAATAATAACTATATTTTTTTTAAAAAAAATAAAATTTTTTATTTATCTTTTATCTTTAATATCAATTGAATGATTTTTTATTGAAAAAATCAAAATTTTTAATTGATTTTTAATATCAATTAAATGATTTTTAGTAGGTATGTATCATGATTTCTTTTCTTTTTTTGCTTGAATTATTTTTTATGATCCTTTTAGAGCATAAAAAATTCCTTTGATTTAGAAAACTTAAAAATTCCTTTGATTTAGAAAACTTATATTTTGTTTGATTTTATATTAATGTTGATATATAGAGAGTAATAAAGTTATATAGCAATAAAACTCTTTTAAGAGGGGAGAGAAGAAAGGGCAGGGCATTAAAATTATTTTACCCATATTTTAAAATCCTAAATTAGGTTAATGAATTAATTAAGGATTTTTTGAATTTACCAACCTAATTTAGAATTTTCCTATTTTAAGTAGCTTTATATGAGATTTTCCCAAAAATGAACGAGAACAAAAAAAAGAAAAATTGAACGATCATGAACTACCCTAATTTGAATATCATATGTTGGCTGTCTGATTTTCTCATTTTTAATAAGGCTAAAGTATACTTTTATTCCTTTAAGTTTTATATGAGGTATATTTTTTGTCCTTTAACTTTATAAAATATAATTTTAGTCTTATATTTCTAACACCATTAATGTTGCTAACGGAAAATATGGACGTAACAAATTCAAATGATGAATGTGTAAGATGACAAAGCATATTTAAGTTTTAATTTTTTAACATAATATATTTGAATTATTAAACTAACATAAAAGCAATAGATAGCTACAAATTAAATTGAGGTTTTGATATTTAGATCATTAAATTGAAGTTTTCATTCAATGTTATGAAATCCGGACAGGACCCACTAGGTTCATTTGGAAACTGGCAACCCAGCCACTTGTCTAGTCCAGTTAAGGGTTATACTCATAGTAAATGTAGTTCAGGGTAACTCGGTACAAACCGGAGTGACTCGGGAGTAAACCATGTAACCCGTCGATCTAAGTGGGTTACCTATGTCATTTTTTAAGACACAGAAAAAGTACAACTCCTATAGAAAAGAATAAGAATTTTGACAGGAAAAAGAAGAAGGAAAGAAAGAGAGAAGAACATGAAAAATAGACGAAATGTTGTAAGAAACTCACTGTGAAAAAGAACTTCTAAAGATAAAATTTGAAGCAAAAGCTTGAGACGAAACTACAAAGCTTGGAAGAAAAATGAAGACTACCTTTTAACTATTTCATGCAGTACCCTTGAACCCATTTCATTGACTCTTCAATAAATGCTCCTTTATCCCCTTGTTCTAATCCTTATTGGTTCATTGAACAATCCATTATTCGTCGTGGTTCAAATCCTTTTTCTCGTAAAGTGGACAACTTCTTCCAAGCTAATTTAGTTAGAGGGTATCAATTATTTTCAACATTCAATATATGATCATTGATTCGATTTTGTTCTTGGGTGGGTTCTTCAAAACCCGTTCCAACTCGACTTGATTACACCTCTTCATTTTTGTCTTAGCATCTTAGGGTTTCAAGGTCTCTTCTTTTTTTCCCAATTTTCTGTCTTTTGATCTTCTCCGATCTTCTCTCTTTTTGCTTTCATGTTTGCTAATTTGGAAGCCATGTTATCATCTATCTGAGAAATTCTTAGATGCACTAGCTGTACCACATCATTTGAACACTCCCCAATGAGAATGTGCCAAATCAATGAATATTAGTCTATATGTAACCCTATGTGATTGCTTTTTATTTCATAATCTTTGCCAGGAAAATATCTGACAATCTCCTTTTCTCTCTCCTTAATAGACACTCTCTCCAATTTTCTCTATTCGATGTCTCCTTCTCTTCCTCTTTCTTCCCTCTTCTCCTTCACCATACTTACCTTTTCACTCCTAATTCATGCTTCCACCGTTGTTTTTTCTTATTTTTTTGACCAGAGATCCAAATATGCCTATTTTACTTATATTTCAACTTTTCCTTTCCCATTATTTTACCATACTAGAACTCGATCTGTACTTTACATTCCATTAATCCTTGCATTTTTTATATCTTTGCATATGGTTTCCACCTTCTGCAACACATGTTGCTCTGAGATTTTGTCGTGCTCTGAAACGACGAAGAGCATCAGGGCTTCCTTCTTCCTCTATTGGTCAACAAGCTAATCAGCCTTTCATTCATCATTGCTATTGTTTTTGTTGTTCTCGCTCTATGTGTATCTCTCTTATCATCATCACTATGATCTCCTTTTATCTTTCTCATTAACATTTTTTTATTATGCTTTTTTCTCCCTCACTGTCAACACCCCAAGTATTTTTCTTCGCCTGTTGTAATCTCTATCTCTCCAACCTTTGTTCTCTCTAATCCCAATCAGGGTTTCTTTGAAGCAAAATAGAAGAAGGTGGGTTCCTTCTGAAGTCTAAACAGGTCTCTTTCTCCAATTACATAAGCTAAAAACTATTTTAGTATAGAGTTATATACTACAAAGAAGAAGAGAGAGTGACGAAGAGTCAAGTGAATAGTACTGGAAAAATGGGCCAGTCGGGCCTGTGATAGGCCCGTTTATGGAACCTACTGCCTCAAAAACTGTAATTATAATTCGAAGAGGCGTAATTAAAATGAAGTAGAGACCACAGATAATTAAAATTCATTTCTAATCTCTTTAATACGGTAGGGTTTTCACATTTTCATTCAAAATTTCTGCCTTACCCTGGTTTCAAATTCCAAAATTCGAATATAATTACCCTGTGCAATTAAATCACATTAATACATCAGAGTGTACAACAAAAATCCCGGTAACCCCTGAGTTTCTTATATATACTAATGGTTCAAACATTCCCCTTTAGGGGGTTACACAACTGTATCCAAAATAATATTTACATCCAATCAATATACAGTAATCCCCAATCCAAAATAGATAACCAACATCCAAAATAAAAATCTCCCTAAGGAGCCCTATCCGCTCTTAGTCGTCTCCTTCCCTTTAGAGCCACTTGCCCTATTTGAAGGTTAGTCAAAGGAAAGAATGAGATTCAAAAGAATCCCAGTAGTAACAAATCTCTCATACCACACATGATCACACATCATGCAAGGAAATCACCAAACAGGAGCAGCAATACATATCACACCCCACCCTTATCCTCTTTTACCGCCGGAAAGGCACGCAGTCCTTACTCAAACCGTTGTTAGTGACTCAGTGACTATTGGCGTGGCAGTGCATGCACATAGCCTTTCGGCTTCACAAATAGCCTTTCAGCTTCACAAATAGCCTTTCCTCTTTCATATGTGCACAAACTTCGCAGCATTCGAAATCATCCCAAACCAATGATATAACACACATACAATGCGTCACATATAGTATAAGAGAAAGAGTCACTACCTTATTCTTTCTTGGCGTGCTCTGGCACGAGTTGTTCACGCGTAGGGCAAATATCAAACCCTATAAACCAAAATCAAGGATGATAGGTTATTCTCTATTCCAAATTATTATCTTTTCAAAAATTTAAAGTTGGTTATCATTTAAACTCTTTAGATGGCTACTAGAAGCCTAGACATATGCTTAAAGGGTTGGAAACACTACACCAAAAATTCCTTTTTTGAATGTCCAACACTGATTTTCAGCTCTTACACTCGAGTGATAGATGATGCACTCAAGTGATGAGATGGTTTGCACTCAAGTGAGGTTGGCTCACTCGTGCGAGTTCTTGGCCAAGAAAAACCACAAAGACAGAAAGTGATCACTGCACTCGAGTCCTAACCCCAACATTTAAGTGATGCCCTCATGCTCACCCGAGTCTAACAGAGTAAGGCACAGGAAGTGACTACCCGAGAGCAACAGAAACCCTAGAACGAGAAGTGTACTCAAGCACTGGCTCTAGCACTCGAGTGATGGCTTAGCAATTACGGGTGCTAGCACATACTTTTGGAAAATGGCCTACGAGTGACAACCCGAGACGCAGTCTCCTAATGTAAAATACTATTGCATTCGAGTGAGACGAGGTTTACTCGAGTGATGACCCATATTACTCACAAGTGAGAAATTGCACTTTTACATTCTGGTATGGAAGTGTGACTGAAAACTGAAGGGAAAAGAAAAATAAGACGATGCACTCGAGTGACACCCCTGTGCACTCGAGTGAGGCTTATCAGAAGTCAAAACGCAGCAGCTGACCAGAATTTTCCCAAACTTAACAATTATGATTTCAATGGTTCCAAAACTTAATCCAAAGCTCATTCCCACACAAAATTTCACAAGGAAACCATTGGAGATACTAAAACAACCAAATTCTCATCCTATCAACACATATTTAGTTTTCTACCAAAGTACAACACAACCTCCACTTTACTAAACTTCTCAATCCAATTTCTAACTAATCACAATGACATAGAAACACATTATAACACTAATTCCACCACAATACACTAGGCCATTTGTCTATTTCAAAATGACTCAAAAATCAGGGCAAAATCCACCAACCTCAAAACTTAACTAATGGTCACAACAAATATATTAAAATGTAACCAATACTCACCTCTTCCTCTTCCCAAGGCTCTTTCTTTGATTTCTCAACTTTCAAATTTCTTCAAACACCACCTTTCAGAAATATAAAACCATAGCAGTGAAGCTCTCAACATCATGAACAACATTAAAGAAGATGAATTGAGCATTCAAAGCCATATGGGACACTAACCTTAAGCTTTTCTCTTTCTCTTTCCTCTTAAACTTTGGACGAAAATGGTGGACAGAAGAGAGATATGAGATGATGAAAATGAAGAAGATTTTTTGTCTTCCCCATGCCCACCTAGCCGACCTTAAGGGGAGAGAAGAGAGAGGAAATAAAGTTTGACACTTTGACTTGATCTATGGCTCTCATATTGCCACTTGTCATGATCTTGTTTCTCCTTTCATATACATACATGAGCTCATACACACACAATTCCACTCTCTTAATCACTTAATCCTAACCATTGATCTTTGAGTTACAAAGGAGCTTTCTTTTCGGTAACTGACCAATCGGTCAGTAATTTCCTTTTTACCCATTTTGCCCCTGATTATGGCAACTACACTTGAATCACCACTAAACACAATTATATCATTCATAGCACCATTCATGCACCCTTTCCTACCATTAGGGTTCATTTTAAGCTTTACCACACAGTTAAGCTTAAATGCAGGGTTTGAGCATTGATCACAACACTTCAGATCAAATTTCACATCATATTCTTCAAAAGTATTTATTCAACAATAATTACATCCACTTTTGAAGTCATTAGCCCTTAATTACTTATTAGGATATTACACTTTAGACCCGAGTCCAAAAAAGTAACGTTTTCTCTAGGCCTAGCCTGTTTAAGGGAAGCGGCCTGCGAGCTCTAGGCCTGTTTAGCTTTTTTTTCATTCCTTTTTTGTTTCTTATTATCCTAAAGACTAAAATACTTAATTTAAAATATAAATATCATCAAAACTAATTTAAAACATAAATATTATCCAATTTTAATAAAACACAAATACTAAAACTTAAGTCCAAACCATAATTAATGTCTACAAGCAATCAAACAAATCCACAGCCACAATCAAACAAGTTTACAAGCTTCAAATGTCAGTAATATTAGAACAACTGATTTGGATTTTGGCATACAAAAAAATCAAAGAAGAGAAGCTTTAAATAAGGCCTGAGTCAGTGTGAGAGTATCTCTGATCTAAGGGTTAGGTTAGGTTAACTCTACCCCTTGACCAATGCTTACTGCCTATTGCCTTGTGCCCATTTAAAAAAAAAAGTTAAAGGGCCAGTCTTACAGGGCTACAAGGCTTGCGGCCCTATAAGGCCGACCCTTTTAGGCCTGCCTCCTTTTGGAGGCTCTAAATTATAAGCCCGGCCTGAGACGGGCTCGGGTGTAACCCCCTGCTTTTAAACACGTAATTATAATTCGATAACACATAATTAAGATAGTTTAGAGATCGTTGGATAATTTAAACTCTTTTCAACTTCCTACTTTACCGTAGGGTTTTTCACAAAATCCTTCAAAAATTTTCCCCATCCTGGTCTCAATTTAGAATATTCGAATATATTCACCTGTGCAGTTAATTCACATTCATACATATAAGAGCATATAACAAAAATCCCGGCAACCCTCGGGTTCCATTCATTCACTAAAGGGTTATAATTCCCATTTAGGGGATTACACAAATGTATCCAACTAATATTTACAACCCAAAAATAATTTACAGAAATCCTTTCCAAGATGAATAACCAACATATCTAAAACAAACGTCCCTACAGGGTTCTAACTGCTTCTAGTAGTTCGCTTCTCTTTGGAGCCACTTGCCCTGTCTGAAATGTTAGTCATCGGAAAGAATGAGATTCAAGAGAATCCCAGTAGTAACAATCATTCATACCACACATAATCACATAGCATGCAAGCAAATCATTACACAGGAACAACAACATAAATTACATTCCACCCTCATCCCCTTTTACTGCCGGGAAGGCACACCGTCCAAACCCGAACCGTTGTTAGCGACTCAGGGACTGTTGGTATGGCAATGCATACGAATAGCCTTACAGCTCACATAATCATAATATCACACCCTAATCTCATCCCCTTTTACCGCCGGGAAGACTCACAGCTCTTACCCGAACCGTTGTTAGCGACTCAGGGACTATTGGTATAGCGGTGCTTACACAATTCCACAGATATTGCAGCATTCGAATTCATCACAGATCAATGATATAACACACATACAAAGCATCATATATGGTATAAAAGAAAGAGTCACTACCTAGTTCCTTCCGAATGTTTGCTGGCACAATGGGTTCACGAGTACGACAGATGTCAAATCCTATAAACCAAATCAGGGACAACCGATCAATCTCTTTTCCAAGTTCTTAATTCCATAATACTCTAAGTTGGTTATCATTAAGACTCTTTATGTGGCTATTAGAGGCCTAGACATATACCCAAAGGGCTAGGAAAGGCTATACCAAAAACCATCTTTCAAAAGTGTAAAATACTGATTTTTGGGGGTTGGCCGTGGCCCACAAATCCACTGGCCGCGGCCAAAAAGTGGTCAAAAACATTTGGGTCGCGGCCAAGAAAATTCTGTTTCTTGGCTGAACTTCCAAAAATCATAACTAATTCAAGAAAAATCTAAATGAGGTCATTCCAAAGCCAAATGAAAGCTATTTAAGTCCTCTTCCTAGGAAAAATATTGGCCATTACTATAAATCACCACAAAAGTACAGAATTGCACAAAAATCACCACTGCCCCCACAACAGAGTTAAGTTTCCATCCCAAACTTTAGACAACCATAACTCAGTGCACAAAATGAAATGATACAAATTATATGTCAATTTTGAATATTGGGATGTGAAATTTAAAAATGGAAAGTTTCATAGTTTTCTGACATCATTTGCATATTCAAAACGCCAACTCAAACAGACTGCCCAGCATAGACTTTCAATGGACAGATTTTCAGTTTTTCCATAATTGCTTCCAATGGTTCCCATTTTCACATTAAACACAATTCCCACACGAATTTTGCCCAAGGAATCCATTGGAACCATCAAAACAATCAAATTCCATCCACATAGACATGTTCCACAAAAATATTAACATGTCAACACAAAATATACACAATCCATCACAATGCAATTCCTTCCATTCCAAAATTCCAAATCAACTCCAATGGCATAAAGACACAATTTAACACCACATTCTACACAACACACTAACCAATTCAAGCATTCAAATTAGACCAAAAATCAGGGCAAAAATTCGAAATTCCCAAAGCCAAACAAATGACCACAACAATTATACCAAAATGTATGAAATACTTACCTCAACTTATTCCCAAAGCTATTTCTTTGATTCTCCTACTTTCAAATCCCCACAAATTCTCAAACTCCACTAATCAAAAATATGAAACTATAGGAATAAAGCTCTCAACCCCTTGAACAATATTAATAAAGGTGAGTTGAGCATTTAGAGATAAAACCTTACCTAAAACTCAAGCTTCTTCTTTCTCTTTCTTACTTGATCTTGGCGACAATGGAGGAGAGGAGAGAGGTCAGAAGATGATGGAGAAATCAGGTTTTTCTTCCTCACACATACACATAACCGACTTAGAGGGAGTGAGTGGAGTGTTTGAAAAAGTTGACCAATCCAATGGTCCTCATGTTAACACTTGGCACCATCCTGCCCACTTTCTATGATTTCCCATGCATTCACCAATATAGGATTACGCCCCATGGTTAAATCCTAGCCTTCGATTCCTTTGACTTTTAATCTCAACCGTTGATCTTCAAGTTACCAATGAGTTTCCTCTTCGGTAACCGACCAATTGACAAGTGAATTTCCAATTTTGCCCCTGATTATCATAACCTTTACCAAATCACCATTAAACATGAATATAAGCTTAACATTGCTTACCACACATTCACAATGAGTTTAGCAACAATTACATCATTAAGATCATAATTAGCCCTTAATTACAAGTTGGGGCATTACATCGGGTCTAAACGGGCCAGCCCTACGGGCTCGGCCTGATTTCCCGGTTCTACAAATGAGCACCTTTGTTGAGTAGTTTTCTAACTTTACCATCTGTTAAAGTAAAGTTAATAAATTTAAGGTTTTCCTTAGGGAAAATTTTTAAAAAAATAATTTTAAATTTGTAAAATTTTAAATGATATATTTTTTAAAAAAATAAGTTAGAAATTGCTTATCAAGTTTCAACATTTTCTTATAAACTCTTGATAAGAAACCTAATTTAGAATTTTGTAATTTTAAAGTTTTTTTTGGTGAGATTTTTCCTTTTACTTACTTTATTTGAACTATGTTTAGAAATGAAATAATACATTTTTTATGCACTGTGATTGGAAGAGGAGTATGATCTTATTGGTTACCTTTCTCACTCGTACCACCATAAACAAAAATTTATTTGGAAAAAATTATATTTATTATTCTCTTCGGTCTTAAATATAAAATAAAAATGCTTTTTTAGAGAGATTAATGAAGTTAATTAAATTATTTTAAAGTATTTATATTTATCATTTTTTCTCTAAACTATTTTACATAACTTATAAATTGATACATGATCTAAGAATACACAACATATGATATAATTAAGTAACTTATTTAGTTCCCTTAATCTCTCCAAAAAAAGTCAACTGTGTCTTATATTTAAGATCGGAGGTAATACCCATTTATTACATTTGACCATTTTTTGAATGTAATCATTTATACTCAAAAAAATATGAACCATTTCCCTTTTTTTAAGGGAAAAAGACAGTTAAATACCAAATGAACTTGCAAAAATCACAAAAGACCATTAACACATGTAAAAGACAGATAAGGGATGGGGTGGGAATTTGGGTTTTTGATGTTTTGGCTCAAAGACCAAAATGCCCTTAGACTTATTTAATTAGAAGAGCTACAAAATTGCTCAGAACACACGAAGGCTCGGTATTGTTCTTTCCTCTAACTGTCATAGTCAACATCGGCATCCCCAAATCGGGAATTGTGGCTGCAATCCTTCTCATAGTTGCTGGTGGGGAGAGTATTTCTCGTTGATCATTTTCAATGTCTTCTTCTTGCTTGTGTTTTTTACTTTTCAAATCCTAGGTAAGTTTTTTTGTGGGTTTCTAATTTTGAAAAACCCATAGCCAGAACAATTCCGAGGAGTTGGATTCAAGTTTGATTCATGTCTATGCTTCAAATCACCTACTCAATCGCACCTTACTTTTAATGTGGAGTTGACTTGATTCTTCTTATTCGTAAGTATTTCAAAGCTTGGTTTTCTTGGATTAGTTCCTATGTTGCTAAAATGCTACTCTCACTTTCTTTGTTTGGCTATTTGTGAATATGGGAATCTTGTCATCTATAATCAAATGCAATGTCCCACCCACGTTTCTTGGCATTATTATTATATTTTATTTTGAAGCACGAACATCCTGGTTGTCAAATTTTTGGACAAACCGTGACCACTAATCATCACGACGAGTTGATTCAATTGGGTATTAATCCAACATTGAAGTGGATGGAGGCCTCCCACAAATTTCCTTATGTCATTTTCTGTACTCCACCTTACCAGACCGAATACTACTTTGGTGATCTCAGGTGAATATCAAACTTGATCCTTTGACTGTTTTTAAGAGAACTGTGTTTGATGACATGTTTATATTTGTGTGCCAAGTCATTGGTAATCTTATAAATAGTTGTGTTAAGCTACTGTGCAATTTTGTATCAGTTAATAGTTAGGAATCAAATTTTACCTCTATACAATCTACTGCAAGGAAACTATCTTGACACTCCTTGGTTCAACCTTATGAGTAACTATTTATTATGAATGTACTAATATATAACATAAGTGTATTGATTATTGATATGTACTAGGGATATTAATCTTCACTTTATGATGGTGGCACTATCTTATTATATTACTGGAATAAATATTCTACATTTGATAAGACTTCTTCACAAGGGATAAAAATATGAACAAAAATTGAGATGAATATGCTAATATAAAATATAATGTCTCAACATGATTTATATTTATAATTTTCTTTTGATTTGACATCACAAGTTCACAATATATAACTGATGTCATCCCTTCGGGGACATGATCAATTGAAAAATAAATAACTGATTTCAAAAATGGTTGCTTTTATTTAAGAAGCAATGGGTGCACCATAATCGATGTCACTAATAGAGAATTTAAAGCCTTTCTTTCTGCCTTTAATGCTGATTTTAGTTTCTCAGTAGTTTGCTTACCATAATCGATATCACTAATGATACAGCTTCCATCCAATGAGTCTTCTGGTCCAGATTATTTCCTCTCAAGTAGTAGCAATTTCTTGTGTAGTTGATGCAAATTGTCAAGAGAATTTGGTGTTTCAGAAAACTCATCCTCAATTTCTGAAGTGGGTGAAGTTGGAACTTTCTCATTCTCATTCTTATTAATTTCCAAAGATGACAAATGATTATTTTCCATTGGTATCTTTGGTTCAGCCGCCTTGGTTCTAAATTCTACAAACTCTTCCTCACCTTTGTCATGACCTACTACCAAGAGGGAGGATGCATTGACACTGCTCACTTCAGAAATTACCTAGAAGAAGAGGAAATGACAGACATAATTCTATTCTATAAGTGTAAATGGTCTAGTAAATAGTGCAGGTGTACACTGTCGTAATCAAGTAATACAGAAGTGAGTAAAGTATCATTCCCACGAGGATTGATCACTAAGTACCAAAATGGGTAATTTTAACTCTTTTTAATCGGTCGATTAGTTGATGATTGAGAGTACGAAATAAAAAATGATTAAATATAAAATGCAAATGATATGAAACAACTATGAGAAAAAGTCCTTAGGGTTATTTACTTAACAAATTTTGAATTGAATCACCTATCTATTCTAGCCCAATTTATTCCACATGATTGACAGTCGAGTTTCCCTAATTTAATTACTAGCCTCTTCCAAGGTCAAGCAATTCTATAATTAATTGCTAATCCAATATATTCCTATATGAATTTATGCAATTAATTATGCATTAAGATTTGTGGAACTCAGTAAGACTACACAACTCATATGAAAATATTCCTATTTCATATGCAAATCATGGTTTTAATTATAGGATCTACACATAGGCATCTCCTTCCGGTCTCAACATGCATATTGAAATCATTCAAAAGATGGCCAATCAAATGAAAGCATTAAGAACAATAATTAAAACTCAATCATGAAGGAGAAATTAAAACTAGATTTAATAAGTTAAGATTCAATCCGTCATTAGTAAGCTACATCATCACCCTAGGAAAATAGAAATTTAGCTCATGATGAAATTAAAAACAACAATAAAATAAATTGAAAACTTCATAAACATTACAATAAACTTAATTATTCAATAAAAATACAACCACAAGATGCATGAAAATAGAAAAATCTAGCCTTCCATGTATGAGGCATGCAAGAAACATACAATGCATGAAATTAATTCTAAGATGATGGTGTAAGTGGAGAAGAGAGGAAAGTAATGTATATGAAAAATTGTTGTAAGTGAAGAAGAGAGGAGAGTAATGGATATGAATTTGTGTGTAAAATGTAAAGGAGAGGGTGGCTATATATAGGAAAGAATGGAGTAGGGTAGATGAAGTAGTAGGTGAATAGGAAGATAAAGTGGTAGATGAAATGGTTGTGGAATGGTAGATGATTCCCGCTCTCAATTTCCAAGCAAAATTTGAAACCCTTGGAGATAGAACTGGATTTTGGCCTCAACATAAAAGTTGTAGAGCTCTTTCGTAGCTTTTTATCCATATAAAGAACATCCCAATCTGACATCTAGAGCTCCAGATATTGGCTGAAAACTGAAAGAGGGTCTAATTTAGTATTTTTCAAGAAATTCTATTGTAGGTCAAAATTATTATTTATTTATTAATTACATCCAACTTTATTAAATTAAGCTTAAATATCATCCACAAAATCATCATATAAGGGAAAATTAATATGCAAATATTTTACTTATCAAATTCCCCCATACTTAGCTCTTGGACGTCCTTGAATAAGGAGTGACCATTAATGCTTCAAACAAAATTAGAAGTGTCAATTCATAAGCAAGAACACAATTGAAAAATAAAGAGATCATAGTATTCATGAATCAATGAAAATATAAACTGGTAACTTTATTTGAAAATGAATAAACTGAGCTCGTAATTACTACTCATTCTCTCAATCTCTCAAGTATTTAGGGTAAGTGTTTCACTCAAATTCAATAAAAAAAATTGCACTACCGTAGGCTTGCTAAAAATCTCAATCTCTACTACCTAATTCACATACATAACTCAAATCAAAAGGACTTATTAAGGGTTGTAATGGGGTTAAGGTAAAAGGAATGTAAAACGTGATATGAAGGGCTAAATTTAATAAATTAATAGAATAATTGAAAAATGGGCCAGCTTCTGAATAAATCTATTTCATCACAACAACCCACAATTCAAATACTATTTTTTTTTCTTTTTCATCTCTTTTTTGCAACTCTAAAGTTGATGATATATACACTCTCACACTTGTCAAAAGCCCATTTCACAAAAATTTTAAATGCTCTGCTAATTTTCCGAATTAGGTAAAAGCACTTGATATATCATTAAAGCATATGTTAATGGGCTGAGAATAAAGAAACAACCAATTAGGCTTAAAGAGGCTTATTAATGGTATAATTGCAAGGTTGGCTATTTGGCTCTGGCTAAACAAAATGAATGCCTTTATCATCTTTGAATGTGCATGTGAAATGTAATCTCAACCAGATTTAAAGCAAGTTCTAGAGTGACAACTTAATAGGTGAATATCACACACAAGAGAAATAATTATTATAGGCTCAAAAGCTCACAGTTAGGGGCTTTCAAACTTAGCTCATTCAATCTCAAAATTCATCACCAATTGCAATAATCAGTTGTTCATTCATGCTATGAAATCTCTAAATTCAATTGATCCATACTCAAAACCTATATACTTCTTAAGATCATTACAAAGCACTTAAATAGGATGATTTTTTTAAAGAAGGAACAAAAACATGCAACTAATAAAATGCGTCTCAGGAGTTAAAAATAACTCCTTACTCTGCCATATTTTTCAACACCCCATGCATCTAATGGTTTTATTAACTAACTAAAATTTTTTTCCTCCTCCCCCAACCTAAATCAGACATTGTCCCTAATGTCTTCTAGAGCTCAGAGGAAGTCTTTTTTTTTAAACATAAACACAAAATAAATTAAAACCAAGAGATTAAGAAAAGTTACAACCGAAGAGTGGTATCTGGGTTCTGCTTCTGACTGCTATTTGAAGATTGGCCACCTATTTACTTGACGAGTAGATCTAGTTTAGGTTCATAGGTTTGCAATTGATCGAGCAGCTGATTAGCAGTTGGTGTAGCAATTATAGAGTGGCAAGTCGCTTAGGGTATGAATCCTGTTTCCACATTATGATAAAAAAAACATAACAAATTATCATAAAAACCATTAACATTTAACAATCGTAATGGCTTTTTGTGATAGTTCAACTTAGCCCAATATGCAACACTAGAGATCCCATCCAACGTCTCTAAACCACCGAGTAGAGCAATAAAAGCTTGTGCATGATAGAACATTTGTCCCATATGTTCAAACAAGCTTGAAACCTGCAACTCTTGTCTGAAGGAAAAGATGTGGTCTTCCAACTCTTCACCCTTACACTCTTCACCCTTGCTTCCATTCATGGATGCAGAAATGGCCACACTTCCCCTTAGGCCCTGGATGCCTCCCCCGTATACAAAATTGATCTTTCTAGCAGCTAATGTACTTCTAAGTTCGTTTGCTACTATTATAAACTCTCCATCCTTACCCATATCAGTTTCACCAAAAATGCAGATAGATGTAAATCTACATCTTTGTATGATACCCTTTTTCTTTTCTTTTCTCTCGGACCATTTACGCTTACAAGTGGAAGACTGCATATTTACAAGTGGAAGTGTGCATATTTATAAATGAAAAAGTACATATATATATATATATATATATATAACACTAAAACAACAACAAAATCATACAAATCACGCATTTTCGATCACCATCTTGAATCTCTATAGTTCCATATGACCATACTTGAATCACAGTAAAACGACCTGACCACCTTGATCTCAGCTTTCCTGAAAAGAGCTTTAACCTTGAATTGTATAAAAGCACTTTTTGTCCCGGTGTGAACACTCTCCTCAAATTTCTTCTGTCATGCCACATTCTTGTCTTCTCCTTATATAACTTGGCATTTTTATAAGCTTGTTGTTTGAATTCTTCAAGCTCGTTGAGTTGGAGAAGCCTTTTCTCGCCAGCTGCCTCTAAGTCAAAATTTAATGCTTTTACTGTCCAATATGTTTTGTGCTCCATTTCTACTGGAAGATGGCATGCTTTTCCGTAGACCAATTGATATGGGGATATACCAATTGGTGTCTTGAAAGTAGTTCTATAAGCCCAAAGTTCATCTTCTAGTTTCTATGCCCATTCCTTCCTATTGGAATTCACCATCTTCTCTAAGTCCACTTCATTTCTCTGTTTGAGATTTCCACCTACCTACTAGTTTGTGGATAATATGGAGTTACAACCTTATGAGTTACTCTATATTTAGCAAATACCAACTGAAGCTGCTGATTGAAAAAATGGCTTCCTCCATCACTGATAATAGCTCTAGGTACTTCAAATCTTATAAAAAATATTCTTCCTCAGGAACTTTACAACTACTCGAGAATCATTTATAAGAAAGGCAGCTGGTTCAACCCACTTGGAGACATAGTCAACAGCTACTAAAATGAATTGGTTGCTAAATGAGGATGGAAAATGCCCCATAAAATCAATCCCCCATATATCAAAGAGCTCAACTTCTAAGATGTTAGTTAAATGGGCTTTGTGTTTCCTTGAGATATTTCCCGTTCTTTGACATATGTCACAAGTTGCCACAATTCTATGGGCGTCCTTGAAGAGTGTTGGCCAGTAAAATTCTAATTGAATGACTTTAGTAGCTGTTCTATTTGCTCCAAAATGACCACCATATGGGGATGAATGACAATGATTTAAGATGTTGCCCATTTTTTCTTTAAGAACACATCGCCTGATAATTCGATCTGGGCATTGTTTGTATAAGAACGGATCCTCCCAAAAGTAATGCCTTACATCATTCAGAAACTTCTTCTTTTGCACTTTAGAAAGTTCATAAGGCATTACTCCGCCTGCCAAATAATTCACAAAATCAGCATACCATGGGGTGGTTGTGACTGCATGATGAAAAATTACTCATCTGGGAAATTCTCTTAAATTGGTGATTCTCTCTTTCGTTTAGGTGGTTCTAACAGAGAAAGATGATTTGCAATAAGATTCTCAGTCCCCTTTTTGTCTTGGATCTCCAAGTCAAATTCTTATAGCAGAAGCACCCATCTGATCAGTCTAGGCTTAGCATCTTTCTTCTCAATCAAATATTTGATTCTGAGTGGTTCATCAAGACAACGACCTTTGACCCAATCAAGTAGGCTCTGAATTTGTTGAATGCAAACACAATTGCTCATAGCTCCTTTTCTGTTGTTGCATAATTCAGCTATGCATCTGAGAGTGTCTTGCTAGCATAGTAGATGGCATGAAAGACCTTGTCTTTTCTTTGGCCCAAAACAGCTCCAATTGCATAATCACTTACATCGAACATCATTTTGAATGGAAGGTTCCAATATGGAGCTATGATACTGGTGTAAAAGTCAAGGTACTTTTCAAAGTTTGGAAGGCTATAAGCATTCCTCATTAAACACAAAGGGAGTATTTTTCTCTAACAGCATGCAAAGTGGCTTTGTGATTTTTGAGAAGTCCATGATGAATCTTCTATAAAAGCTGGAATGTCCCAAAAAACTTCAATACCCTTGGGGAAGGAGGTGATAGCTTTTCAGTTGTTTTAATCTTAGCTTAGTCCACTTTAATGCCTCGATCAGATACCTTATGACCCAGCACAATTCCTTCTTTTACCATGAGATGGCATTTCTCCCAATTTAGAAATAAATTTGTCTCCAAAAAACAATGATCAAATGATTCTCCAAAAAATAAAAAATCATCCATGAAGACCTTAATGAACCTTTCCACCGTGTCTGAGAAGATCGCCATCATACTCCCTTAAAATGTTACTGGTGCATTACATAAACCAAATGGCATCTTTTTGAAGGCAAAAGTACCTTATGGACATGTAAAACTTGTTTTATCTTGATTATCTAGTGCAATTGTAATTTGATTATATCCTGTGTACCCGTTCAGGAAATAATAATAGGTTTTCCCAGCTAGTCTACCTAGCATCTGGTCTATAAATGGCAAAGGGAAGTGATCTTTTCTGGTGGCTTTATTGAGCTTCCTGTAGTCGATGAACACTCTTCATCCAATCATTATTCATTATGGAGTCAGTTCATTTTTCTCATTGGGCACTACTGTAATTCCGCCTTTCTTTGGTACAACTTGAACTGGACTTACCCATTGACTGTCTGAGATTGGGTAGATTATGCTAGCATCTAGCCACTTTATTACCTCCTTTCTCACCAATTCCTTCATGTTCGGATTGAGTCTTCTCTGGTGCTTGACTGATATCTTATAGTTGTCCTCTATTAAGATCTTATGCATAAAAATTGAAGGAATAATCCCTCTTATATCAGCTATTGACCATTTAAATGCTGTTTTATACTCTCTTAGAATTCTTAATAACTTTTCTTCTTCATCAGGAGTAAGAGTTGTTGACACAATTACTTGTAGTGTTAAATTTACCCCTAGATAAGCATACTTCAAGCAAGATGGCAGTACTTTCAACTCTAGTACTGGTGGTTTCTCCATTGATGGCACTGACTTATTCAGCCTTTCCCCCGAATCTTCAAATAGTTTTTGATAAAAATTGGGGAATTTGCTTCAAGGTACCTAATCTGCTCCAAAACTTCTAGATTAGTATATTTTGATACATCTACCATTCCAATTGCTAATGGTTGATCCATGCAGATTTCATTCATTACTTCTTTTGTACAGCTAGTCAATGTATCAACTCTGTAACAGGTATCACCTTCATCTGGAAAGGACAAAGCCTTGAAAATGTTGAAAGATAGTTGATTATCTTGAACTCACAAAGTTAACTTCTCCTATTACACATCTATCAACATTCTTCCAGTTGCAAGAAATGGCCTCCCAAGAATAATAGGAATTTTTTTGTCTTCTTCCATGTCAAGTATTATGAAATCAGTTGGGAATATGAGTTTGTCTATATTCACCAGAACATCTTCTAAGATACTTCTCAGATGTTTTACTGATCGGTCAGCCAAAAGTAATGAAACTATAGTAGGCTCCACCTCTCTAAGACCGAGTTTATTGTAGACAGATAGAGGCATGAGGTTTACACTTGCTCCAAGGTCACAAAGTGCTCTTTCAAAGTGACATTGACCTATGGTGCAAGGTATGTAAAAGCTTCCTGGATCTTTCAACTTTGGTGGTACTTTCTTTTTGAGAATAGCACTGCACTCCTCAGTAAGTGCAACTATTTCAAATTCCTCAAGCTTATGCTTATTTGAAAGAATATCCTTTATGAATTTTACATAACTGGATATTTGGGCAAGAGTGTCTGCAAAAGGAATGTTGATATGTATCTTTTTGAAAACCTCTAGAAACTTGCCAAATTGCTTGTCTAACTTTGCTTTCATGAGTCTCTGAGGATATGGAATTGGTGGTACATATGGAGGAGGATTATCTGGAAAGCCGATTCTTCCTGGTATTACATCATCCTCCTTATGTTCTTCTCTTCTTTCTTTCTTTTCTCCATCATCCTTCTTCTTAATTGCAGGATCTTTCAATTCTTTACCACTTCTTACTACAACAGCCTTCACATGTTCTCATTGATTTCTTTCAGTGTCACTTGGTAGAGTTCCTGGTTGCCTGGAAATTCAGCATATTTGCAACTTGGCCCATCTTGATCTCCAAGTTCTTTATTGAGGCATCTTGACTTTTGAGTGTTGTATCAGTCCTAACTATGAATTAAGATAGGGCATCTTCCACATTTACTTTCTGCTGTGGTAGATTTGGTTGTTGAAGAGCTTGTTGCTGGTAGTTCCCTTACGGCTTGAATGAATTTTGATTATTCTTCCAACTAAAGTTTGGATGATTTCATGAACCTGGATTGTAGATGTTTAAGAATGGGTCATTCCTTTGATTTCCGATGAAATGAGATTGCTCCAGCATAAATGAGTGTCCTTCTTGACATTACGTGCTCACATGAGGTCCTCCACATTGATCTCAAGCTTTAGTAAGAGTGCTGATTACGTTTGCTTGGGTTGTCAATGATCCTACTTGCTTGGATATAGATACAACTTGAGAAGACAAAGTTATAAGGACATCTAGCCCGTGCACTCCAAGTGCTTTCTTTGAATTGCTACATCCAGAAGGCCATTAGTATGCATTGACTACCATCTCCTCAAGTAGATTGTAAGAATCATTTATATTTTTTCCCATTAAAGATCCTCCAGCTATAGCATCTATAAGAATTATGGAGATGTGTGTCATCCCACTATAGAAAGTTTGTAGTTGCCACCAATTTGGTAACCCATGATTAGGGGTGGAAACAGGCCAGGCCAGGCTTTTGCCTTAACAGGCCTAGCTTGTTAAGGCACAAACTGGCCTGTGGCCTATTGAAGGAAAATTTTTAGGCCTGGGCCTGGCCTGTTCACAGGCTTGGCCTGACATGAAGCCTGTTAAGGAGGCTTGAATTTTTAAAATTTTTTAAACAAACTGACAGGCCTATAGGCCACACTACAAAACAAGCTAACAGGCCACAGGCCGAAAACATGCCTCCTTAGACAGGCCAAAAACAGGCTAAAACTTATAGGCTTAGGCAAAATTATCCTTTAACCCTTGTCTGATTCATTTTTTTAAATATTTTTACAGGCTTGACAGGCCTGACAGGCCTGTCTATAGGCTTTGGCCTGGCCTATTAAACAAAACAGGCTTTTGTATTGGCCTTGACTTGGCCTTTTAGCCTGATAGGCCAGGCCTGAATAGGCCAATCACAGGCCAGGCTACAGGCCCTTGACAAGCCGCCTGGCCTGTTTCCACCCCTACCCATGATGAGGACATCTCTTTAGCCACTCCTTGTATCTTTCCCATGCTTCATAGAGGCTTTCTTGTTCATGCTGAGTAAATGAGGCAATTTCATTCCTCAATTTAGCAGTTTTTGCTAAAGGAAAGTATTTCTCCAAAAATTTCTGCGCTATGAGATCCCATGTAGTTATACTTCCCACTGGTAGTGATTGTAACTAGCTCTTAGCCTTATCCCTGAGTGAGAAAGGGAAAAGTCTAAGTCTAATAGTATCATCAGTAACACCATTATGCTTGAATGTGTTGTAGATTTCTAGAAAGTTGGCAATATGTGCATTAGGATCTTCTGTTGGTAAACCACTAACTGATTTACTTGCATCGTTTGTATAATTACAGGCTAGAATTTGTCACCATGACTGTTGGTGTTGCATAGTCATAGAGTATTTTGGTATATGTTGTTTCTCCCCTCAGATTTTCCATCAGATTGCTTAGGATTGAAGTAGACTACTTTTGAACTTTTCGACTTCTTCGACAAGTTCTTTCGATCTCAGAATCAAGAGGTTGTAGTTCAGTCTCCTTCGATCTAGTCCTATATGAATTTAAGCAATTAATTATGCATTAAGATTTATGGAACTCAGTAAGACTACACAACTCATATGAATATATTCCTATTTCATATGCAAATCATGGTTTTAATTATAAGATCTATATACATGTATCTCCTTCCGATCTCAACAAATATATAAGATCTATATATAGGGAAGAATGGAGTAGGGTAGATGAAGTGGTAGATGAAGTGTGGTAGATAAAGTAGTAGGTGGAAAGGAAGATGAAGTGGTAGATGAAATGGTTGGTGGAATGGTAGATGATTCCCGCTCTCAACTTCCAAGAAAAATTAAAAACCTTGGAGATAGAACTGGATTTTGGTCTCAACAAAAAAGTTGTAGAGCTCTTTCTTAACTTTTTATCCATATAAAGAACGTTCCAATCCGGCATCTAGGCTTCTAGATATTGCCTGAAAACTGAAAGAGGGTCTAATTTATTATTTTTCAAGAAATTCTATTTTATGTCAAAATCATTATTTATTTATTAATTACACCCAAATTTATTAAATTAAGGTCAAATATCATCCATAAAATCATCATATAAGGGAAATTTAATATGCAAATATTTTACTTATCAAATGACAAAGTTTGTAATGGTTTTGACGACATTGTTAATGAGAATGACAACATATTCTCACCAAATGTGTCAAGTGTTGGCCCCAAAGGGTTGGTCGCTGACAAGTTCATTAATAAGAATGACACAACTTTTAATGGTTTTGATGAGATTGATAATGGAAATGACAACTGATAGAGCTCAATATTTATATATTTTTATTAATTAATCTTAGGCTTTTGTGGGACTTAATTGAATATTTTGGGCATAATCAAGTGTTAATGTGAGATTTTAGTGAAAGAATAATTTGGGAATTAAAGTGGTTAAATTGTTATATTTTTAATTAATATTTGTTATTTCCATTATTCTTTAATTGTGAACAAAAGATATTACCTTTGTGAATATAATTTTGTAGGTGATGAAGTGGCACAACTTTTATCAATGTCAAATATGTGACTTAATTAAAGGATAGGAGTTGGAAAGATTGAAAGAGAGGAGGCTGAACCGAATTGATTAAAGAACAAGGCTGCTGGACCGATTTGATGAATTGGAGTAATTGAGGGCTTGGAGAAATGAAAAGATGGGGACCACGTGAATTGAAGGGAGTGGACTTAGATGGAGAATTGAAGAAAAATGGAAAGCAAGCTAGTGCAAGTCAGACCTGGACCGAAATTGGAATTAAAGAAAAATGAGAGTGGACCAAATTGGAGAGGCATGAAGAGGGTAGCTGTGAAAAGGAAAAGAAAACGCTGGAGCATTAGGAAAGTTGGCCGAAATATTTGAATGAGAATTGAGAGGGGATGAGCTGGACCGAATTAAATGGCTGAATTGAATTGAAGAAAGGAAGTGGACCAAATGTGAAAAGGGAAGAAAGGAAGCGTAGAGAAGGGCCAAAATTGTTGACCCATGGATTAAAGAAAAAGAGCTTGTTGGACCTTGAGTAAGCTACGGAAAAAAAGGAAAGGAGCAGCGAATGAAATGGAAAAGGGTTTTGTCGGCTGGAGAAGGAGAGAGATCAGAAATCAAGGAAAAAGCATGAGGGGGCCGCCACTTGAAGAAAAGAGCAGAGATTGGAGATTGAGAGTTAAGAGAGAGATCTGAACCTGAGCAACGAGAGTTTGAGAGGAGAGGGAAAGAGATGGAGAGACCACCACCAAGCACCACCACCGTCGGGAACGGAACAGAGAGTTGAAGATTGGAGTTTTTCCCTTAACTACCATCGTTTTCACCTGAGCTTCACCATAACGCAACCACCATCGCCTTCTTCCTCATTCTCTCACCACCGTGTCTCTATCTTCTTTCTCCCTAAACCCCCATCACTTCTCTGCTTTCACTTTCACAGCCAACTCACTGTTCCATTTCCCTCCTCTATTTATTCTATTTCTTTTCCAGACCGACATATCCCATTTATTCTTTTTTGCTGGTTTAGTCCTTAAATTTCCATGGGTTGTTGGTATTTGGATCAAACTATGGTTGCAGTTAACATCATGCGTGGCTGATTCTTTTGATTCTTGGTGATGAAGATTTGTGCTTGAGCTTATTGGACTACAAAGGAGAGTTTTGTTATCATTCGATTAATCTAGAATTATATATATTTAGATTGCCTAGTTTTAGGAATTCTCATATATGTGATTCTGGAATTGGGATTAATGTTAATTGTCTCTTTTGGTTTGATAATTGTAGTTGAGATTGAATTTTACAAGGTGAAGATTATATATGTTTGAATTTCTTTATGGTTGCAATGATATTATATTAATTAGCGTGTTATTGTCTAGTTAATGTGGTTGATTTGTATCCTTGAGTGGCTGTTTAGCACTCAAATCCAAGAAGACTCATGTTGCATTATTCAAATTTCAATTGCATATTAAGTGGTTTTAAACAATATCTCAAGAGGTAGTAGTTAGCTATATTTGTAGGAGCTACTATTAATTGGGATTATTGGACTCAAGTGTTATTTTGAGGTTGCTCTTAAGACTTAATGAATTCTTAACTTCCATAATCTTTTTGAGCAAGGATCGTCATTTTTTTATTACCAAGAGCATTCTTTATTGATATTTTCCACTCCATACCATTCCATTCACTTTTACTCATTCTCCATTTTCATAAGAAAAATACCAAAAATATTAAATTAGCTTTTAATTAGCAAGTGCATTTTCTTTTAATTATTAATTTCAAAAATCCAAAACAATCATTTTCCCCTTATTTTAATTGCATTTGCATGATAATTAGTTTACTTAGGTAGTTCAATAAAGGCTCCTCAAGTAAGACGACCCGAGTGTTGCATTGTACTGTAATTCTTAGTAAAAAAAATATTTTACATTTGACCCCAAGGCGTAAAGACACAGTCAAATAAATGGCGCCGTTGCCGGGGATCGAACCCGGGTCACTCGCGTGACAGGCGGGAATACTCACCACTATACTACAACGACAACTTATTCTCAAACAAATGTGTCAAGTGTTGACCTAAAAGGGTTTGGCCGCTGACAAGTTCAGTAATTATAATGACAAAGTTTTTAATGGTTTGGACAAGTTCAATAATGAGAATGACAACTTATTCTCAAACAAATGTATCAAGTGTTGGCCCAAAAAGGTTGGCCACTGACAAGTTCAGTAATGGTAATGACAAAGTTTTTAATGGTTTTAATGAGATCGATAATGAGAATGACAACTTATTCTCAAACAAATGTGTCAAGTGTTGGCCCAAAAGGGTTGGCCGCTAACAAGTTCAGTAATGATAATGACGAAGTTTTTAATGGTTTCACGAGATCGATAATGGGAATGACAACTTATTCTCAAATAAATATGTCAAGTGTTGGCCCAAAAGGGTTGGCTGCTGACAAGTTCAGTAATGATAATGACGAAGTTTTTAATGGTTTTGACAATATCGATAATGGGAATGACAAGTTTTGTTTTGACATTGACAAAAACTACAAATGTTCATGACAACAATTATAGCGCAAATGGTCAAGTAGGAAGTTTACAGTACTCATTCCACTTACACTCAATGTATATAAGTAATGAAGCTAAAAGAACATGTTCCTTTATGTGTACTTTAATTGGAATAGACTATCACCATTAACAAGACTAGTAATGATAATGACAAGTACAATAATGGCATTAACAAAACACCAGATTCATGTTGATAGCAATCACCACATAAGGTATAAAATGACAAGTTTACATTACTCATTCCACCTACACCCAATGCATATAAGTCTTGAACCCAAAAGAACGTGTTCCTTCATGTATACTTTAATTACAATACACTGAGACAATTAACAAGACTAGTAATGATAATGACAAATACAGTATTGACATTTACAAAAAGTCAAACTTTGTATGACAGCAACTACAATACACATAAAGTGAACATTTGAAACTTTTGAAAACATGAAGATGCAGTTATAACCTTGAGGTCACAATGAATCTTGGGCTTCAACTTTCTGATCTTGAACACTCCCAACTTGAACTGAATCCTGAGATCCATCTTCACATCGAGGTCATAAACCCCAGAGCTCTTTTGCTTAACATATTTGAAGTTTGATCGATGCCTAGAGAAATCAAGTTTTGGCCTTTGAACTTGGTGCTCAAGTAGTGAGTGGTCTTGTAGCCCATATACAAAGGCGAGATTTTGTTGGAATAGGAGTTGCCGCCGATGAGTCAAGAACGGTATGAGGCGAAAGGAGGATGGTCGGGGAAGAGTTTTGGGTTGTCTGCGGGGAAAGAGAGAGGAAAGAGGGAGAGAAATTCAGAGGAGGAAGATGATTGAAGAAAAAGGGCATTTTAATGGGTTTATCTGGGTTTTAGAAATTGAAATGGTATTTAAATATCATTTTCCCTTTTTTTTAATCTCTAGTGGAAATGAGTTTTTGAAAAGAAAAGGGAAAAAAAATTATGCTAGAACCCAAAACTTGAGGTGTCCTCTGACTTAGTGCTCGTTTGGAATAGTTTATTTTTGGGTAATAAGTGTTTATAAATCGTGATTCATGGTATACGAGATAAGTATATGAGAAGAGTTTTATCTCGGCTTGCGTAGGATTTATTGTCTAAATATAAGCCCAACCAAACATACACTTAGAGAACTGAGTTCATCTGATTTTGTCTTGCTTCCCAGTCACGCAAGAAGCACACGGTTACAGGTAACAAAGAGCAGACAAGAAGAAGAACTGAAGAAAGAAGAAGAATAAGTTCTAACCAAAAAAAAAAAAACCGAAGAGAGATGAGCTTAAGTTTAGATACAGTGGTTCTGGGAGGATCGTTGCTGTTGGTGTACTTTGCTGTGAATGCCTTGTTTTTGAAGCCGAGACCCACGAGAGAAAGGCTTCGTAAGCAAGGGATTGATGGTCTGATTCCTCACATCTTCCTCAGAAATAATCCAGAAATCAAGTCAATTCAGATTCAGGAGGCTTTCAATCTCGTTCTCTTCACCAAGTAGCTTCCTCTATTTCTTATCGCTCGCCATTTTTCTCTCACTTGCACAAATGGAGGAACCAACACGGTACGCCTGATTCTTCTCTGTTAATTAGGTTTTCACAAATCTTTTTGATGAAGTTTGAGTCGATTCGTTTTTTATTTGGGGATTTCGCGCGTTTCTCCATGTTTGGAACTGCATTCTAAAAGCTTCGACATTGTTTATTAGTATTACTCTTTCAATTTGTAGAACTACTTTTTACTTACAACAGCCATTTTGGGGAAATTCCCATTTAGGGGATTACACAAAATCATTCTAGTATTTACATCCCAAATAGGTATAGTAATCCCAATACCAAAATTGATAACCAACAACCAAAATCAAAATCTCCCTAAGGAGTCCTATCCGCCCTTGGTCGTTTGCTTATTCTTGGAGCCACTTTCCCTGTTTGAAGATTAGTCAAAGGAAAGAATGAGATTCAAAAGAATCCCAGTGGTAACAAATCACTCATACAACATGTAATCACAGAGCATGTAATGACATTATCAAGCAACATCGCAACATAAACACAATATGCATGATGCCACATATGCACATAATCATATAATTTCAACCCCCGTATTCCACCACCTTGAGGGCACGGTCCTCCCACCATCAACACCGATGGGCTGCGGGTGAAGGTTTAACAAATAGCCTTTCAGCTTTCACTTATAAGCCTTTCGGCTTTCACATAGTCTCATCCCCTGGATCTCACTGCCCTGAAGGCACAATCCTCCCACTATCAACACCGATGGGCCGCAGGTGATAGACCCACATACAATGATAAATCAATCATACCATGTATCACATATAATATAAGGGAAAGAGTCACTACCTTGTTCTTTCCTGCCATGCTCAGTACAAATTGATTTTGAACAGGGTAAATACCAGACCCTATAAACCAAAATCAAGGAAAATAATTTATTCTCTATTCTAATTTCTTATCTCCATAACACTTAAAGTTGGTTATCACTTGAACTCTTTAAGTGGCTACTAGAAGCGTAGACACATGCCTATAGGGTTAGGAAGAATGAAACCAAACACCCCTTTTCAAAAGCATAACACTGATTTTTGACTCATTCACTCAAGTGAAGAAGGCCTTACTCGAGTGATAGCGAGATTTGCGCTAGAGCATTGAAGCTCACTCGTGCGAGTGCTTGCCCGAGGGTAACCACTGGGGCAGAAAGTGATAACAGCACTCGAGTCCTAAACCCCATACTAGACTAATAACCTCAAACTCACCCAAGTCCTACAGAGTGAGGCACAAGAAGTGACCACCTGAGAGCAATAGAAACCCCAGAATGAGAAATGCACTCAAGCACTGGCTCTGGCACTTGAGTGATTGAACAACATTTGCAAGTGCTAGTACACACTCTTGAAAAATGGCCTGCGAGTAACAACCCGAGACGCAACCTCATAGTGCAAAATACTCTTACACTCGAGTGAGACAAGGTTCACTAGAGTAATGACCCATTTCACTCACAAGTGAGAATGTAGACTCTTGCATTCTGGTATGGAGGTGCGACCAAAACCTGAAGGGAATGGGAAATAGGATGTTGCACTTAAGTGACATCCCTGTATACTCAAGTAAGGCTTATCAGAAGCCAAAACGCAACAACTGATAGAATATTCCAAACTTAACCAATGTGCTTCCAAAGGACCCAAAATGCTTATCCAACATTACTCTCACATATTTACTGCCATAAGCACCGTCTTTCAACTAAGAGCATCCGCGACTACATTTCCCTTACCCGGATGGTATTTGATTTCTAGGGTATAGTCCTTAAGCAACTCCATCCAACGACACTGTCTCATGTTCAATTCTTTTTGGTCGTACAAATACTTGAGACTCTTGTGGTCGCAGTATAGTTCTACCGTCACACCGTACAAATAATGCAGCCACATTTTCAAAGCAAACACAATAGCTGCAAGCTCCAGATCATAAGTAGGATAATTCTTTTCATGAGGTTTAAGTTGTCGAGAGGCATAGGCCACCATACGTCTTTGCTGCATAAGAACACACCATAATCCCTACTTACTCGCATCACTGTGCATAATATAAGTCAAGTTGGGATTAGGTATAATCAACACAAGTGCCATAGTCAACCTCTCCTTCAGCTCCACAAAGCAATTTTCACAACGGTCATCCCACACAAATGGCTGATCCTTCCTCATGAGCTTGGTCATCGGCAAGGCAATACGAGAGAAATTCTAAATGAATCTTCGGTAGTAAGAAGCAAGACCTAAAAAACTGTGTACCTCAGCAACAGTTTCTGGCCTCTTCCAGTCTAGTACTGCTTCTACCTTACTGGGATCCACAGAGACCCCTTCTTGTAAGATAACATGGCCTTGGAATTTTACTTCCGGAATCCAAAACTCGCATTTACTCAATTTGATGTAGAGCTGCTTCTTGCGTAATATATTCAACATAATCCTCAAATGATGCTCATACTCCTCCTTATTCTTGGAGTATATCAAAATAAACACAACAACAAACTGATCTAAATACTACCAAAAGACATTGTTTATGTAATCCATGAATACCGCTAGTGCATTGGTTAGCCCAAAAAGCATCACTAGGAATTCATAATGCCCATATCTCATTCTGAAAGCAGTCTTTGGAACATCTTCTACTTTAACACGCAGCTAATGATAACCCGACCTTAGATCAGTCTTCAAAAACACACACGAACCAGATAGTTAATCAAAAAGGTCATCGATTCTTGGGAGAGGGTACTTGTTCTTGATGGTAATCTTATTCAATTATTTGTAATTAACACACAAACAAAAACTCTCATCTTTTATTTTAATGAATAGCACTGGAGCTCCCCAAGGCGACACACTAAGTCTTATGAACCATTTCTCAAGTAAGTCTTCAATCTGTTTCTTACACTCTGCCATTTCATTTGGGGCCATACAGTGTAGGGCCTTTGATATGGAACCAACTCTAGGAATAGTCTCGATTGGAAATTAAACTTCTCTTTTAGGAGGCAATCCGCTAAGATCATCGAGAAATACCTCAGGGAATTCATTTACCACGGGTATACTACTTAAAGTTTCTTCGGTCTCTCCTTGGATAGAAAAGAACACCATATACCCCTGACAACCTTTCTTTAGATATTTCTCAGCTTTGGCAGTCAAAAAGAAATTTAGATTATTATTCACATGCTCAACACTTTGAGAAGCATGATATACTATCCTCTTATTGGCACAATCTAATAGCACATTATTTTTCGTTAACCAATCAAAACCCAAAATGACTTCTAACTAGTAGAGTGGAAGACAAATCAAATCAATAACAGATTCATGCCCCTCTACAATTATAACACAATTTAGACAATCTTCAGTGGTCAAAGCCTTGGCACCCAATATAGTTGACACAACCAAATCAAATGGCAACTTATGCACATGCAATCCCAGGAGCTTCATGCAATCATAAGCAATTAAGGAGTGACTTGCACCTGAGTCAAATAACGCTTGCAACACATTACCATCAAGGATAATTTTACCTTGGATGAGATCAGGGGACTTTCAGGCTTCCTCATGAGTCATGGCAAATACTCAACCCTAAGTACTCGCCTCTGCTCTACCTGCAGCCACCGACAATCTCTAGAAAGGTGCCCCAATTGCATACAATTAAAACAAATCATATGGCCCTGGCAGTTTCTACCATAGTACGGCTTATTGCAATAGGGACATACCCATTCTGTCTCTGAGGTTCACATTCCCTTGGCTGGTAGGGCTTTTTACCACTTCCCTTAGACAAAGAAGATCTTAGCCTTTTTGCTTCCGGGAAGTATTACCCTTATTGGGTTTACTGCGGCTACTAGTACCCTTAGTCAGATACTAATCTCTCATATTGTTCTTGTTGATCCTATATTTTTCCACCACTTTGTTGAACTCAGTAAACTAGTAGGTGGCTAACCACTTTCCCAGTTCTCACCGCAATCCATGTATCAGCATATCAGAACTCCACTCCTCATCATCCATTTTTCGTAGATATAAGTCCGATAAACCGAGACAGGTAGTCGTCGAAGGTCTCAGAGTTACCCTACTTGATTAAAAGGAATTCATACTCCTTCTCAATCCGTACTGACTTGGGAAACTATTTTTTATTAAATTATTGCTGAAACACTTCCCAAGTCAGTGTCACATTCTGCTCTGCAGTGTTAGGGTGATATTTCGCCGCAAAACTTGTAGATAGCCAGGCGTGCCTTCACTTTATTCAGGCATTCAAGAACCTCAAAAATTTTCTCTAGCCTATTCAACCAATCTTCAATTGCTTGGGGATCGAATCTCCCTCTAAACACTGGAGGTAAATGCTTGTAGAACTTTGAGACCTAGTATTGAAGATCCCTATCCTCTCTCACTAGTACCCCATGTGATTCATGCGAGTGTTAGCACACGCTCTTGAAAAATGGCCTGTGAGTGACAACCCGAGACATAACCTCATAGTGTAAAATACTCTTATACTAGAGGAAGACAAGGTTAACTCGAGTGATGACCCATATCACTCACAATTGAGAACGTGCACTCTTGCATTCTGGCATGGAAGTACAACCAAAAACTGAAGAAAGAGGGAAACAGGATGCTACACTCAAGTGAGGCTTATCAGAAGCCAAAACATAGCAACTGACAGAATTTTCAAAAATTTACCAATGTGCTTCCAAGGGACCCAAAATGCTTATCCAACACTACTCCCACATACTTTTGCCCAAGGAACCCAATGGAAACCCCAAAATAACCAAATTCTCATTCTAACAAGTTTTTGCTTTGGACATCATATTCCCATACGTTAATCCATTGCACTAATTTTCCTTCCAAAGTTCCAAACTAATTTCAATGACCCAAAAACACCATATGACACCAAATCCAACATAATACTCTATCCAAATTGTCCATTTCAACACCATACCAAAATCAGGGCAAAATCCAAAATTTACAAAACTTAATCAATGGTCACAATGAATTTGCTAATAAAGAGTTCTTTCTTATCTCTTCCTGTTTCCAAGGTTAGCTTCTTGATTCCACCACTTCTAAATTTCTTCAAGTGCTCAAATACTACTTTTCAAAAATCTAAAACCATGAAGATATAGCTCTCATCACCATGAACAACTTTAAAGAAGATGAGTTGAGCTAAAGAGGACATTAACCCACCAAAAATCTCACCTTTCACTTTCTTTTTCCTTCCCAAGCTTGGCAAAAATGGAGTTGAAGAGAGAGAAATGAGATGGTGATGATGATGATCAATCTTTCCCCTTGAACCATGCATTTTGGCTAACCTTGGTGGGAGAGAGGACAGAGGAAAAGAAGTTTGAAACTTTGACTTAATCTATGGCTTACATATGAATACTTGGCAAGATCTTACTCACTCACCCATGAACACACATGAACTCCCAAGCACAAATTCCACCTTCTTAACACTAAATCTCACCCATTGATCCTTAAATTACCAAGGAATTTCATCTTCGGTAACTGACCAATTAGTCGCTAACTTTCCTTTTTACCCATTTTGCCCCTGATTATCATAATTCCACTTGAATCACCACTAAACATATTTATATTATTCATATCACCGTTCATACACCCTCCCCTACCGTTAAGGTTTATTTTAAGCTTTATCACACAATTAAGCTTAAATACAGGGTTTAGGCATTGGTCAGTACACATTCAAATCGTAATTCACATCATATTCTTCGAAAGTGTTTATTCAATAATAATTACATCCACTTTCAAAGTCATTAGCCCTTAATCCCAAATTGGGGCATTACACTTAGTGAAACCACAATTGAGTGTTTCTTGGTGCATGGGTAAGAAACAAATTTATATTTCATAATATATATATATATATAATGTAGTATATTTTCTTAATGGTCATCCCTTTTTTTCAGTGACCATTGCCAATTGGTTCTTCTATGAAAGAAATGTTATATTATCATCCTCATATGCTCCCTCTACTACAAACCGGAGAATGAGTTGCAGAAGACCATGAATTCATAAGTTTTCTTGCTTTACCTATTATTGTCAGTTCATGGAATTTGTGCAAAATAAGTAACCTTTGTGATTTTGATGATAGAGTTATGAAGACATTCCAACACGCTGCTTGTGGTAAGCATGTTCATAAGGTAAAATACCCTAAATGGATCATCCTAAAAGTTAATACATATTTGTTTACTTTAATAATGTGTTCAATAAGCTATGGTTAGCTTTATACATGTTTAATTATGTCATGTTCTTTTTCAGAGCCGTAGGCAACCACCAGGGTCCAAATTATGTGGGTTGTATATTTTGAGACACATTTATAATATTATCACCCTAGACATGAATGAATTTACTCTAGAGGTAAATGCACATTTCAAAAAAGTTGTATTACTTTTATTCTTTTGGGTTAATATAATTTTTGGTCCCTGAAGTTTCATCCAATTTTGGTTTTGGTCCCTCAAGTTTGAAATCAGTGATTTTGGTCCCTGAAGTTTCATCCAATTTTGGTTTTGGTCCCTGAAGTTTGAAATTGGTGGTTTTGGTCCCTGAAGTTTCACCTAATTTTGGTTTTGGTCCCTCAAGTTTAAAAAGGACTTGGGTTTTTTTCTGGGTAGTGTCGGGTTTCAAAATCGGGTCACTAAGTCCTTTTCAAACTTAAGGGACCAAAACCAAAATCGGGTGAAACTTCAGGGACCAAAACCACCGATTTCAAACTTCAGGGACCAAAACCAAAATCAAGTGAAACTTCAGGGACTAAAACCATCGATTTCAAACTTGAGGGACCAAAACCAAAATTAGATCAAACTTCAGGGACTAAAAATTATATTAACCCTATTCTTTTTTAAGTTAGCAAGTTATTGTTTTGTCTGGCCTTGGTGTTATGGATGTTTGATCTTACTAACCCCTTTCCTAAAGAAGATATTGATTTCATCAGCAAATGTTATGCTAAATTCATTTATGAGCTTTCACACCATTAGTGAGTTTTTGAATCCAATGTTGTGCTAATACGTATTGCTTCTACTAATGATCTACATTGGACAACTTGTGGTTTTCATGTCTAACTAGGTTTATGTCTCTACATAAGACAATTTCAATGAGATAGGTGATACAGGCATCTAATTTGAAAGATTGACCTCTGTACTTTTTCTTCCCTCTATTTTCTGTAAAACTGTGGAATTTTCTGTATATAATAAGGAATTTTTCTTCCCTCTGCTTTTCTACAAAACTTGTTGAATTGAAAGTGCAAAGTTGAGATTTAAGTGACAAGTAAGAGTAATCATGTTATGTTAATGATTTCAATAAAGTTTAGCAATTGATATATGATGTTTACTTAGGGCTACTTTATGTTATGGAAGTGGAATTGGAGGCTTGTACAATAAACTCATAGATGGAAAGAGTGGAAAACCAAGAAAGTAAGAGAAGTTTAAGCTTAAAGGCAGAAAAGTAAATAATTTTAAATGCTCTTACATGCTTGGTTATTGCTTGCATGAATTGAAATGTTTGTTGTTTTTGTGATTATGTGAAATCGTGCATTTATGCATGTGAACTTCTTTGAGACATGTCATAAGCCTATGTGTTTTACAGTTAATGCATGATAGTTTTACATGTCATTACATGATGAAGTTGCATGTTAAGTTACAAGTTTCCAATGAGAAAGCTAAAGAAAGAGGCAACGATAAGTGGAAGGATAAATGAGCTCCCAGTGGCAATATTTATTTTGTTATAAGTTGTTGAATGCATAACAAATTCCATATATGAGTTGTATAAATTGAATATGTGGGTACTTGACATGTATATTTGGATATATAAATATTAGTGATAAGTAATTATAAATATGGATATATATGGCCTTGGAAGCATGCTTTTAGGATGTACAAAGAGATTACTCTCAGAGTATACTAACATGTTCAATAGACAAGGAAAAAAAAAAGAACACTTTGTAGACTTATTGTCCACACAACTGGTTTGAAAAGTTATCGTTTAGACCGGTTGTTTAACTGATCTAAAATGTATCAGACTTTTTAAATTGGTTGTATCAAAACCTCATCCATACCGATCTAAAAAGTCATTTTTAACCAGTCTAAAAAGTCATTTTTTCACCGGTGATCATTTTACAAGTTATTCAAGAGTCAACCAGAAAGTATGAGAACAATGCATATAGTAATTCCTCCATTGAAGCATTTACCTCTGTTATTATATTTATTGATGCATGGTAACAACTATAAGCCGTACTCAACCTGTCTCTATCAAGAGAGGAGACAATTACAAGTGCATATTATAATTTAGGGGAAATTAAAACGTTATTTTTTCCTCTAATCTCTTAATTTACCCCCATCTAAGCATATACCAACTAAAATGAAAAGGAAATGAAAAGAGTATATCATTGATTCACATAAACTAAAAAGCAGAGCCATGAACTCTCAATAATCAACATCCACAGCAAAAATCCAGGACCCAGCAGCAGCATATCGCAGCAACACTGCACAGCAAACAGTGTAAATTATCAAACAAAACATACCAATTAATTCATGTGTAATATATATATATAATCAAATAGAAAAAAAAAGTGCATGCAACAATTACAAATTAAGTTAGATTAATTGTGTTTTTTGTATAGGAATAAATAAAGAGATGATGAGAAAGTGAAAAGAGAGAGAAACTCACCATCCTTTCCAGAAACCTTTACCCTTACTTTTGGTGTCTGCGGCGATATTATGTGATGACTGTTGAACAGCTTGCACGGTGGTGGGATATCCAAGTGTTGGTGTTTGGTGGTGGTGATAAGCCTGACCCGGAGGAGGATAAGCCATTACTGGTGTTGATGGAGGATGAGCCTCTACATGTACAAAATCATTATATATCAATCTCTCACATATATATTATGATCTCTTTCTCAACAAATTTAAAAAAATTTATATATGTGCGGAAACTATAAGTAAAGAATACAGTAAGAAACTGATTAAGTTGAAAAATAATAGTAATATGATTCTACAAAAACCTGAAACTTGGTTGTCTTGACTCATAGTATCTGATGATGCAGGCTATGCGTTGGATAGAGAAAGAAAAAGAAGGGGATAATTTTATTTATAGTGTCAATGGAGATGAAAAGAATAAATAAGAGGAGAATAAACCTAGGGGATAAATTGCTTGCAATTTTTTGTCGTTAATTTCTATGAAGGGGTCCCACACGGATTTGGGTGAAGAATTTGAGGCTCTAAAGATCGAATTTGCAGAAAGCCAAGAAAGAAACAACAGAAAAACTATCAATTTTAGGTGGTGTTAGTAAAGCAATGAACTGGTTTCAAATACATCTCAGCAGATCATCATAAAGTTAGATATATAGATATATAGGATATATAGGATATATTAAGAGTCACGCATTCATGGGACATTGAATTGAAGGTATATAAAGTTGATATATATCCTATCTAATTGATCTCGTCTTCATCTATCAAAAATAAAAAGAATACCAGCATTTAAGTTGCTTAAACATGAGCCATACACGTTACTGATACATGTAGTTCTATGGAGGATTAAACTAGTATTATTATGTTTGTAAGCTCAAAAATTAAAAAACTTATAATGTATACGAAGTTTAAGAAGACAGAATTGAAACTTCAAGTAAATACCTAGAAAAAAAATTTTAAGCACACATATAAGATATATGACAGATTTTAACTAAAGAAGAAGAAGAAGAAAACGTACGAATTTAAGCTTCTGTATATATATAAAAAAAAGACTTACAAGCTAGGGAGTGTCTGTAGAAGGCCGAGACAAGAAGGAAAAAAACATGTGGGAAACCAAGCTTTGTATTGCAACAAAAGCGACGACCAGATGTTGAAGAAATGTGCATGAGTGGGGACAAAGAGTTATATAGGCAAAGGGGAGTGGGAAGAATGGATATGGAAAAGTGGTTGACCAATAGAGCGGGGACCAAAGGGATAAGATAACATGATGGAGCAATAGAGTTCTAGGGAATGGGGAGTTGGAAGGCACACTATGAAGATGATAATGGCAAGCTGGTGAAAAGTAAATTAGAACCTTGTATGGCGCTTCATGTACAAGCGCCATACAAGGCATAGTTTCTAAAATAAATAATAAAAAAATTGTAGACAGTTTTAAAAAAAATTAATTTTTTAGAACCTTGTATGGCACTTGATGTAGAAGCGCCATACAAGGTTCTATTTAAAATAGAATCTTGTATGGCGCGTCATGTACAAACACCATACAAGGCATAGTTTGTAAAAAAAAATTAAAAAAAAACATTGCAGAGAATTTTAAATATTTTTTAAAACTGCTCCCCATTATTTCCCCTGATTTTTTTAAAAAAATAAACAAAAAATATATCACATACAATTTTTTTGAAAAAACAATTTTTTTGTAAAAAAATGTCACCATATATTGTCCTTGGAAGGCGCTTCCCTGGGCAAATGCCTTCCAAGCCTTGCCCATAAAAAAATGTGCCAATGCCAATAATAAAAAAGTCGTTCAAGCCATTTATTACACATGTCCCTCACTTTTGCCTTTATTTTTTTTAAAAAAATAAGGTCAGTTATGACGCTTTCCTAAGAAAGTCTCATAGCTAGCCCTTTATTTTTGTTTTAAAAACTAAAGGCCTTTTACATAAGGAGTTATTAAAAAAACATTGCATCACCTTGTATGACACTTGCCAGGCAAGCATCATACAAGGGGATATTAAAATAGCCCATTCAAGGGGAGCTCTATTGTAAGTGCCATATAATATCTATAAGGGCTCTTATATGACGCTTGTCTATGCCAACCCCCTACAAGAGAAGTAATTTTTTTTAAATAACCCTTTGTATGATGCTTCCCTAGGCAAGCGCTATTGAAGGTATTAGGTAGCTATAGCGCTTCCTTGGTCAAGTGCCATAGCTGCCACATATTTTTTTAAAAAAACAAATAGAAGTCTCCTCTGGCTCTTCTTTGAAGAAGTGTCATAATATTAACGCTACTAAATCCATATTTTGTAGTAGTGTTGGCATAAGCTATTGTGATAGAAAAACAAAATTAATATATATCCAAATTACTCAAAAAAAATCAATATGGATTAAACTCATTTGACTTGTGGGACACAAAAAAAAAAGAATAAGGGAAATAAAGAATATTGGCACCTAATGTCTTTGAGACTTAAAAGAAAAGTACAAACTCAAGAAAAAACATAAGTGAAAAAATATGGGAAAAAAAGGAGTAAGGAGAATTTTAATATATATTAAGAGTGTCACATTGGGTATTGAATTGAAGCCACATAAAATTGAGGTATTTCTTATCAAATTGGCATAATATATTTTGATAGAAAGATAAATCCAATACAGACCTAAGTTACTAAAAAAAATCAATACTCACACACAAAGCCTTGCTCTCTCTATTTCAAAATACATGTTGATAAATCATAATTTTTATATATTTAATCCTACTTTATTCATTTATCTTGGAGTGATTTTAGGCTATTTTGGGTTATTAGGAAATATCTGGATCATTGTCCAATTTAGGAAATAATATAAATCTGAATTAACTATTATATTATTGAGCATGAATTGTTAATATTTTAATTGTCTATTTTGTGTTGAGTTAATATTTTCAAATATATGTAATATCACGCTCTCATTTAATTCTTGTATGTCAAAGAAAAGCATATTGAAAAAGGGAGAATTGTCCAAAAATACCTTGGAGGCAAATTAATTGCTGATTGCTACGATGGAATATCTATTGCACATAACGGAAGATATTTTGCACACAACAGAAAATTGTTTGCACATTTATATGGAAGATTTTTTCACACACGGAAGATGGTTTACACAAAATAGAAGATCGCTTGCACGCTTGGTAGCAATCAGCAATTAATTTGCCTCCAAGATATTTTTGGGCAATTCTCCCATTAAAAAATTCTATAGTGTAGAATTAAAATTAATCTCAAAATGTTGAAGAGATTCTAATGGCTGGATTTTATTTGGCTAGTCCAATTTTACTAGGCTCAAGTTTGATACCCAAAGTTCTCTCTTCTTAATTAAATTAACCTAGCCGCCACTACTAAGGAGGATAACGTACACTCACGCATATGCTCATTCTCACACCACGAACTGAACCAGCGTTGTGGCTGGAGGTTCTTCTCTATCCACCAAGGGACTTCACAAACAGAGAACAACCATTATCAATTCCGTTGATCTTCTCTATTCACGGCCCACACTTACAAATTCCATCACATACTTTATTTCATTCCTTTTCTCCATTTACCGCACAAGTGAATCAAGCTCATTCAATCATCATCTCCCATTCATCATTCACCATATGGTCATGACTTGTTTGAAGCATAAAGGAGGAGATATTTCCATGGCAGCTTAAGCTTATTTGGGTGGCAACTTGGGAGAAGTATGGAGGAGACTAGCGCCTAGAGCTTACACCTGAAAACTACAAGGAAGTGACTTTCCTTTTATCTTTTTTATTTAACCCATAAGATTATATTGTTTTAAATAATCTTAAGTTGTATTACTTGATAACAATCTAGTTTTAGATTGTAGACATATTTCTTTTGGATTAGACTGATATTTGGAATGATTTTGTGCTAAGATACCTACTAGAATTGTTACTTGCAAATCTTTGAATTAATTAAATTATTAATTACTAATTGAGCTTTCATTATTAATTTAATTGTCAATTTGGTTTATTATTTTGATTGTTTAATTGAGTTAGTTAATTGTCTAGTTATTTAATTAGACAATTGCAAATATGATTTAGAAAATTATTTTGAAATTAATTGTGATTGATTTTAATGGGTTTAATTAGCCTGTGCTAATTCTATTATAATTTTTTAGTTGATTAAGTCACTAGTACAAAAAAGGTGTTTTAGATCAACACATTTAGACTAGTTATAGCGGATAAGGTCTAAAAGATGTGATTGGTGACATTTTTGTAATTATGAACAACTTCTGAGATCGGTTCCCTTAATATAAGGGCTAAAATATATTATTTATACTGTTTTTCAAAAGAACCGGTTTAAAAATATAAATAATTAATATATATATATATATATGTATATATATATGCAATATATTTTCTAGACTGGTTCTACCTATTACAGGTATAATATATTTTCTGAATTAAAGGAAATTAAAAAAATAATATGTTTATTACTTTTTAGACTGGTTGCCCTTTATAACCGGTCTAAAAAATTAAACTTTTTAGACCGGTTATCCTTAGGAACCGGTCTAAAAAGAGCCGCAAAAAAATCCTTATTTTTAAGACCAGTTATTTGGAATAATCGGTCTAAAAGATGACTTTTTAAGACCATTTTTGTCAAATAACCAGTCTTAAAAGTCCCGATCTAATATTTCAGATCCTCTCTTGATGCCTCAACTCGCTCCTATTTTCAACCCAGAAATTTGATACTCAAACTTCTTATAAACCTCTCCCTTGTGTCGCAGCAGTTCCTCTTTACCACATCACTCCTTCATCCTTAACCATCGTTGCCATCAACGCAAATGTACGGTGGAATCCATTACCATAAGGCTAAGTGTTTCTTCCCTCCAATCGGTTTCTTCGTCAAGCTCAATTCCTTGCATACCCTGGGTTTCTTCCTCAAACTCCTCCTTTCCATGTCTCTCCTTCGTTCTTAACCAACACTACTAGTGGACACAGGGGTACAGTGGATTGCAATCTCACATCTCCATTGCTTGCCTCCCTTGGGTTTCTTCCTCAAGCTCGGACTCCAAGTAATTATGAGATACATTTGGCTTTTTCCGGTGCCTGCTATAAGGCGTTGTTCTCTCTTTTGAATTAACTTAACATATGACCATAAATGTAGAATATCATATTCTATCTTCTTAGGAATTGTCAAAATATATATCAATATATATATTGGTCATGTAAAAACATACATGTCATTTGTAGCATGCCATGAGGCAAAGTCTCTCTTTCCTTTCTCAGATATGCTTCTTTATCCCTCAGCCTTGATTCTGTAACTTTGTTTTGTTGAATTATGTGTTCTTTATCTCTTTATGCACTTGACTTCTCTTTGTCCTTTGTTTTATTTTAGCTTGAAAGAGTTAGGTTTAGTCCTTTGAGGTGCTTTTTTAAGCTAGATAGAGTTATATTTTATTCTATTTTATAGCTCCAATGAATTTAGCTGGTGCAATTGTATAGGGAGAGCATGAGGAAGTAATTTCCAAGTAAGTTAACATTAAAGTTTCAAGAACAAATTTAGAGACCATTAAATTATATGTAGTTGTTGGAAAATTCTAGATTTTAAAGAGAAATTGTTTGGAGTGATTGAGAGAATTATAAAAGGTTGGAAATTTATTTAGAATTGGGTATTTTGATGCCTTATACGATACTTAAGTGCCAACAAGGATTTAGCAAATTCTAGAATGTTAATATAGTGCTTGAAATGAAAATTAGAGGCTGCAATTTAAAGTGTCATGACCACAGAGGAATATAAATTAACTCATTTTCACCAAATAGGCATTAGTCACGGTACAAGAGCCCATTTGCTTTTACTTTGTGTAGCTCATCAAAACTTTGATTTTCTTTGCTTTTGTTAGGATATTACTAGTTTTGTACTATCTTCAGCAGTATTTGTTATCTTTCTTGCTAAAAACGTTGCTTGTTTCAACTCAAACTTGAAATATAATTTTTGCAAATATTTCATGAGACATGTACTATCATTTCTCTTCAAACAATCATAATTGTCTGTGAATCTAGGTTTTATTATTGCTAAAGTTCAGCTTTTCTATTGTTATTGTTGATGCTTATTTTGCATTTGGTTATTGCCATGTAGTTTCTGTAGTCTTCAAAGCCTTTCTTCCAATATGCAATCCTCTCCATCATACCAAGCTGATCTTTATTGTGTAGTTTCAAGTCTTCAAAGCCTTTCTTTGAGTGATTGATAGGAAATTTAATTAGTCTTTTCCATTAATTAATTGAAGTGATGCCTACCAAACTAATCTTTGTTCTATATAATGCATTATAATATAAAATTTGCTATATACTTGTTCATTATGTAGTAGTTAAACAAGGTACTTGAGTGTAATGATTGCATGCTTTCATCATACTTTGCCTTTTCTAGGAGAAAAAATAGAAAAGGGAAAAAAGTGTTGAAATATATGGATCATAGTTGGATAAATGCTAAACGGATGAGTGTTGAATATGATAATGGGTGAGGGATTTTTTAGACTTTACTAGAAGAAATGCCGATGATGATGATAATGGGATGTTCTATTGCCCATATGTAGAATGTTTAAATAAGAAGAAACCAATTGCTACAGATATATATACACATTTAATTTATGAAGGATTTTGCAAGAGTTATACAGTATGGGTATGGCATGGTAAAGATTAGAAATGCTAAGTACATTTCAATAGGGGGAGTGGCCTTTGATGATAATGATAAAGATATGGATGATCACATAGAGGATATTATTCATGATGTAGGAGAAGAGGCTTTTGAGTAATCACATGTATATGGTAATATGTGTAGTGATACTGAGAAGCCATTATGGTCAAGGTGTGAAAAATACCAATTGTTGAAAGCAATATTGAAATTGGTAAGCTTGCAAGAATGTCATGGATAAGGTGACAAGAATTTTTTAGAAACGCTTGAGGCTTTTAAGGACATGCTTCCAGATGATAGTGTATTGCCTTATTGATAATATGATGCTAAGAAAATACTATGTCCACTAGGGATGAAGTATAAAAAGATCCATGCAAGCTCTAATGATTGCATATTGTATAGAAAAAAGCATGAAGAGAAGCAATAGTGACTAATATGTGAAACCCCGATGTACAAATCAAATACGGCCCCTGCAAAAGTGTTGTAATATCTTCTAAACATACCAAAGTTCAAGCGCTTGTTTGCTAATAAAAATGATGCAAAAAATTTGAGATGGCATATGATGAGAGGATTTTTTATGGAAATCTTAGACATCTGGCTGATTTTTCTCAATATAAGAAAATCAATCAATTATTTCCTAGCTTCAATAAAGAACCAAGGAACCTTAGGCTTGGGCTTAGCATGGATAGCATGAATCCTTAAGGTTGCCTAAGTAGTATACATAGTTCATGGTCTGTTTTGTTGGTTATTTACAACTTATCTCCTCGGTTATGCATGAAATAAAAGTACATCATGTTGTCTATATTGATTTCGGGACCAAAACAACCTGAAAATGATATAGATTTTACCTAGAACCCTTGATTGAAGACTTAAAAGAGTTGTGAGATAAAGGTGTTGATGTTTTTTATGCAAACAAGAAGGAGATTTTTAAAATACGAGCCATTATCTTTTATACTTTAAATGATTTCCATGCATATTGAAACTTGTTAGGATATAGTGTTAAAGGCTATAAAGTATGTCCTATTTGTGAAGAAGGCACATGTTACCATCAACTTTAACATTGAAGAAAGATGGTTTATACCAGAGGAGATTTCCTAGACAGGCCCACATATATCGTAGATTAAAGAAAGCTTTTTTTGGTGGCCAAGAGTTTGCAGATGCTCTGGAGCTATTGACTAGGGAGCAAGTTTATGAAAAGGTGAAAAATTTTAATGCTATCTTTAGTAAAACTACAAAGAGTATAAATGAAAAAAATATATGGAAAAAGAGGTCTATCTTCTTCGATTTTCCATATTGGAACAATCCTGAAATACGACATTATATTGATGTCATACATGTGAAGAAAAATGTATGTTATAGTATTTTGGGACACTGCTCAACATACAAGGTAGTTCTAAGGATGGTATGAAGGCAAGATTAGATTTAAAAGAAATGGGAATACGAGAAGACTTACATTTAAGGCCATATGGTAAGAGAACTTTTTGTCCTCCAGCTTCTCATACTTTATCTAAGGATGAGAAAAGAAGTTTTTGTGAGTGTTTACATGGCATCAAAGTTCCCTTAGGGTATTCTTTAAATTTTAAGAAGCTTGTGTCGATGAAAGACTTGAAATTAGTACGGCTGAAGTCTCATGATTGTCATGTCTTAATACAACAACTACTCCCAGTAGTTATTCGAGGCATTGTCAAATATGATCTTTAACACATTTTTTACTAGACTTTGTTTCTTCTTCAATGCTATTTGTAGCAAAGTAATTGAGATGGAAAGATTGCATGAATTAAAAAATAGAGGATATATGATCTTGTTCCAGCTTGAGAAGCTTTTCCTTCCTTCTTTTTTTGACATCATGGTACATTTAATTGCTCATTTAGTGAGGGAAATAACATTGTGTGACCCTATATATTTATTATGGATGTACCCAATTGAAAGAACTATGAAAATTCTAAAAGGGTATGTAAAGAACTCTAACCAACCTGAAGCATCTTTTGCTTAAAAAATGTTTCTGAAGAAGCCATGGAATTTTTTCAACATTATTTGTCAAATGTAAGACATATTGGGCTTCCTAAACATCATGATAAAGAAGGGGTTAGATGCGAGGCTACAGTAAAAAGTGTGAATCCTGATGAATTACAACAAGCCCATTTGTACATCTTCAATAATGTTGATAAAGTTCAAGGTTACATTAATGTTCATAAAGAAATTGTATGCAAAGAAAATTGGTTGAATGACAGAAAAATTTTAATTAGGGAGCATAACAGAACTTTTACACATTAGTTAAAACAAAAGGTTGACGGAGAAGAATGTGTTTCTGATACAATTAAATAGTTAGCACGTGGTCCTGAGGTTGATTTTATAAGTTGGACTTCATTTATAATAAATGGTTATATGTTTTAGAGAAGTCCCTAGATGATAGAAGCACCATCTAGAATAGCGGTATTATGTCAGTAGCTGAATCTCTGCACTTATCTAGTTTGAAAGATAACGCCCTAAATTGGCAGCCATACTTTATTATGGGGTTATTGAAGAGATTTAGGTGGTTGGCTATGTTTAAATTAAATTTCCAATCTTCAAATGTAAGTGGGATGATGTCAATAATGGTGTTTAAATCGATCAGTTAGGATTTACATTAGTTGATCTGAATAGTATAAGTTTTGAAGATGAACCTTTTTTTAAGGCAGATCAAGTGAAACAAGTATTCTATATTACCCATCAGACAAATTAAATGTGGTTTGCAGCTCTCTAAGGAAAAAAGGTAATTGATATTGATGACGGAAGTCATTCAAATTATTATCTTCTTGAGACTCTTTTTTTAGGGGTCTACCATAATTGAATAAAGAAGATAAAGTAGATAATGAACACAGCACAAGAAACAATCATGATGAAGAGATATGGAAGGATATCCCTTTGTAAAACTAATTTAGAAGTTAGCTAGTTAAAGTCATTATCATTATCAATTATATTTGAATTATGTATATAGTTATTTTATATATAAAACTACCTTTTATTGTTGTCATCACAGGAAAATGAAGGATCTAAGGCACCTTAGTGTAGATACTCTATAGTCAGCTAGTGTTAATCAAAGCAAGCCTAGCACTTCTCAGAGCCAGAATCAAAGTGAGCCCAGTAACCAGTTCATAGGAAGGGGTACAAGAGGCACAAGGTTAAGAAGCATTGCCCTCAATCAGAATAGAAAGGAAAAGATTCTGATTGAGTTTGAAAGATATTGGAAACCAATTTAGCTTAATACAAACCGGTATAGGAGCTTTATTGGCCTCCTAGCATGTAACAATCCTAGCATCTTGATAGAGAAGTGGAGAAATATCAATGAACGTGTGAAGCAACATATTTGGGACACTAACCAAGTATAAAATGGTCTTTTGTATGTTGAATTATCAAATTTTTCACCAACTACTTCAATGCATGCATTACAGCTTATTTATGACATTCCTCAGAGTGACTTCTTGTATAAGAAGACAATGACATATTGTTGCAAATGCTTGAGCAAGTTTAAGACAAATATAGCCAACAATTACGTGCATATCAAGGTGAAAGTTGGTGAACCTCATCCTAATCCGTGCAGCAAGTATTCATATATTGATGAACACATTTGGCAAGAATTTATTAGGCTTCAGACTACTACAGAAGCTTTAGTGAGTTGATGTATTTTCATTTTATTTACTTATCAATTGTCTTTGTTGATTGTAACCTTTCTTTTAATTTCTTATTTATAAGTAAAAAGGCAAAAAGCATAAAAGAGTGGTAGAAAGAATGATTGCCCTTATACAATGTCTTGTAGGAGTTATGCAAAGGCTGAAAAAGACTTGTTGGCAGCCAAACAGAAGAGATTGGAAGAAGCAACTCAATCCGATCCTTTTGTTCCTCTTTCTCTACCATCTTCGATATATTGCGAAGAAAAATGGTTGTTTACTCACTAAAAGAGGAGTGGGTCTTATACAAGTGAACAATCTCATATAGTTTGGTGAAAAAATTGTAAACATTCATTACTTATGTTTGTCATATGTGGCTTATAGGAGGAACTTCAAAAAAAACAAGTCAAGGGATCTTTTTGGTTGGAAGGGAGGAATAATATCCTAATGATTGCTATAGGAAAACATGAGCATCCTGGCCATGTCAGGGGAGTTGGAAGAGGGTTAGGCATAAGGGATTACTTTAGAGTATCCCCACACTATCCCTCAAGTGTGGTGAAAAGGGAGGAGATGGAGCATATGTTGGCCATTATAAGGGCAGAAGTAAGGGTGGAGCATATGTTGGCCATTATAAGGGTGGAAGTAAAGGTGGAAGAAAGGGACAAGGCAGAAGCATCATTTGATGCATGATTAGAAGCTCAGTTGAGCAAGATGAAGGAGGAAATGATGATCATGGTGAGCACAAAACAAGATACCAGTACTCACCAGGCACATTCGCTTGCACCTAAGTAGAGCACTAAAGGGAGTTATTGCATTATTGGTCAGTCACCAGAGGGTCCTACAAAAGTTGTGACGTTTTTGTAGAGAATCCTTTGAGACAATTAACTGCATGGCGGAGTGTGCATAGCTTGGGATCAACTATCCACCAACAATAAATAAAAGATGATAAAGTCAAAGTAGCAGTTGAAGAGGTGATCATTACAGATGCAGCTCTCCCTTTCCCTACTAATAATTTCAAGATTGTGAGTAATGTCCTCAATTCTTTCATCTTGTGGCCAAAGAAATTTGTTTCTAATAGAGCAAAGGAAATCTTGATCATAGCCCTAACTGTAGCTCCTTCCACTCAAGAAGTTTTATAGCCTCTATTGAATGCCATGCAACAAGTGATTCTGATAGCATATGATACATCTTTTGAAACAAGAGATTGGCCTACAAATTCAATTTTTGGCAATTCAGGGGTGAAATGCTATCTTGAGAGGGATGATTTAATGTCACTGGTCACTCCTAAACAATAGCTTATGGTTGTGATTGTCCAACTACTTTCCTGAAGTTTCTCTGAGTATTTTCTTTCCTGAAGTTTCTCTGAGTATTTTCTTTTAGATTTAAGCATTCAGACGTCTGTGGAAGAGTTTTTGATGTAGTATTTCTTATTATTTGTACTTGAGGTACGAAAACAATACATATTTTATTTGTATTTTTATTTTCATTATATTTTTGCATAATAATGTGACTAAAATGGTTATTTTTTTAACTTTTGTAGTTGATATGGCTTCAAGACAGGATAGGGAGAAGGAGCCTGAGGTCCCCATGACTAATTTTACAGGGTGGCAGCAGTAGAGCAAGGGGCAAAGGGAGGACGGAGGGCGATTGCGGCATTTCAGCACATCGCCCCACAGAAGTTGACCATACCACAGGCACCACAGACGATCCCACAAGAGACGACCGCACAAGAGGTGCTTAATTTGGGGGAGGCTGATATTAGCGTCGAGGACTACGACGTGAATGAGGACATCGACATCCCGATTGGGATCAGAGAGATGGAGCAGTTCCTCGATGAGGAGGAGGCCCAGGAGCAAAACAACCCATGAGGGTCGTCTTCGCGGTCTACTAGGTTTGAGGTGCAGGTCCAAAGTAAATAGATTTTTTTATTTAATAAATTATTTATTTAAATTTGAAATGTTAAATTTGAATTACAATTTATCTAACGTGCGGTAAATTTTGCAGATGAACAGGGGAACGTGTCCTTGAGGAGGCTGGACGTAGCCGGTCTGAACAGCATGAACCAGATACTACGAGTTGTAGTGCCGTGGAATAAGGGCATGGACCAGCCGATCAACAATGGCGTTCACCTGTTCAACCGCTTCCTGAACGACCTAGGCTCAAACTGGATACGGTTCCCCCTTCACTTCAAGAGGTGGAGGCACGTTCAAAAGGGGCCGAAGGACCTGGCTTAGGAGGAGGTGGTGCAGGTAATTAATATTATTTTGTAATTAATTCTATTTAATTAATATTTTTTAATAGGATTTTTGTAATTATTGATATTTAAATAATTTTTTTACTGTTACGGTTTGTCGTCTGAGCCAATCAGAAGAGGTACACCCTGGTGAAGATGGGTGACGGTTGGAGGAATAGGAGGAACCGTCTCTTCCACAGTATGGATAAGGATGGGATGATGCCTCTGGAGCAGCTGATCGAGAGCGCCCCGGACAACGTCCCACCGAACGACTGGGCAAGTTTCGTCCAGTTTAGAAGGAGTGCTGAGGGGCAGGTAATGTATTTATTAGATTATTTATATATAATTTTGTAATTGTCAATTATTAAATTATAATTATAATTAAGTTAATTTTAATTTGAAATTTATTAATTTTAAATTTTTTATATTGTTTTAATACATTTACTATTATTTTTTTCAGGCGCTTTCTCAGAGGAACACTAGGTAAACGATCCACCACACAGCAGGATTGAAGACCTTTGCTATCACTTACAGTGAGCTGGTAACATTTCACAATATCACTAACTTTTAACTAGTTATTTCATAATACTAATTGAATTTTGGAATTGTTTTAGGAGAGGAAGGCATAGTAGGAGAACCGTCAGACAGACTATGGGGAGCTGTACTCTATCACACATAGACACCATGACGGGACTCCGACCTCTCAGTAGGTAAAGGCGGCCATTGTAAGTAATTTCGTTATTATAAATTTTTATAAAACCAACCTAATAATTAAAAATTCTAATAAGTAATTATTTCATAAAATGGCAGGATCGGATGCAACAATTGTAGGATGAGCTGCAAGAGACCCAGGGCGAGGATACACAGGGGTTAGTGGACCCGACAACTCCTTTGAAGGCGGGTCTAGGTCAGGCTGAGCACCCCAGATGCGTACTGGGGATGGGGATAGGCGCCAGACCTAGCATGGTCTACGACAAGAGCGCCGCCTCTGAGGCTGTCAGCTCTAGAGGGGTCAGACGTCAGAGGGACGAGTCTGTTGAACAGCTACGGTTAGATTTGGAATAGACACAGGCTGCGGTGGCTCAGCAGTAGCAGTAGCAGATGTAGCAGCAGGCCGATCTCATCTACGCTCTACAGACGCAGTAGCGTGATATCACAAACAACATGCTCGAGCGGTCATGGAGTCACCTGTTCCTGAACGAGCAGTATCCAAAGCTTCCCCCTGTCCCTCGATACGTTGTCCATACTACTCCTCCTCCTCCTACTGATGATGATGGTGCGGTTAACTCTGCCCAGCAGCCCGATCTTGTAGCACCTGAAGGAGCACCAGATGATCAGCCCCCAGCTACTTAGTTTAGAACATATTTATTTTTTCTTGTTAAAACATTTGTAAATAAATACATATAATTTTTTATTTCAGAACTTAGATTCTTATTACATTTACATTAGTTATATTTATATTCTTAGAATGCGTTGTTGAATTTGTGAATTAATTGTAATAGTAATATTTATATTTCTAAATATATATATATATATATATATATATATTTGTAGCGGTTGTATTATTAAACCGCTCTAAATATAATAAAATTACATTTGTAGCGGTTGTTATTAACAACCGCTACAAATGTAACCGGTTGTTATTAACAACCGCTACAAATGTAATTTTATTATATTTGGAGCGGTTTAATAATACAACGGCTACATGTGTATATATATATATATTTTTTCTTTAAAACATAGTTCCATATTTGTAGCGGTTAATGCAAAACCCGCTACAAATGCAAAGACATATGCGTGGCAAAATTCACAATTGAATTGTTGACTATTTGTAGCGGTTATATAAATAACCGTTATAAATACTCAACTTTTCAATTTTGAATTCCCCCACTTTATGCAAATTGGTAGCGGTTACTTATATATAACGGCTACAAATTTATATTAGTAGCGGTTTTCTTTATAACTGCTACAAGTTTAAAACTAATTCTTCAATTTGATTTCCAACGGCTTGAAAATTTGTAGCTATTACTGTAGCAGTTTTTAACTGCTACAAAATATAAAATGTTGGAAATTCAAAATATAAGGTTCCAATCACTCATCATTCTCTATTCACTCATCTTCTTCACTATACATTCTTCTCTCTCACTAGTAGCTATGGATAAGTCATGGATCAGGTTGCCACACAATTCTCCAGAATATTTGTACGGATTAAACAATTTCTTGGAGTTCGCATTCACTCACCCCAGCTGTATCGGCAAGATCGTCTTTCCGTGTTGGAGATGTAAGTTCAAGAAGTGGCATGCACGAAATGTTGTTAAGGAACATTTGCTTCTGAAGCCTTCCTGGAGGTCTATATGTTCTGGTCAGTTCATGGTGAGAAGGCTGTCATTAGATATGATGATGCCCTTCCTCGAAGTTCTCAAGTAGGTTTTCAACTAGATGAATATGATCCTATGAATGATGTTGTGCATGATGCATTTGGATTTCAAGGTGACAACTTCAATGAAGAAGTGCATGGTTTTAAGCTGGTGTTCATGAGGAATGAAGCAGCTCAGGATTTTTTCAACTTGATAGATGAAGCAGATCGTCCTTTATATCAAGGTTGTCAAAAATATTCTAAATTATCTTTCTTGATCAAATTGTATCATACCAAGTGCTTGCGTGGAATCACAGATAAGGGGATATCGATGTTGCTCAAATTATTAAAAGATGCATTCCCTGACCCTGAGATTCCCACAACATTCTACGAGGCCAAGAAGATTATCAACAGGTTGGGGTTCAACTATCAAAAGATTGATGCATGCCCCAACAATTGTATAATGTATTAGGGAGACAATTCCAGCAGGAAAACTTGTAAGAGATGCCACACATCGAGGTACAAAACAATTCAGAAGGGGAAAATGCAGAAGAAAAAACCTGCAAAGATTCTCAAGTATTTCTCTTTAAAACCTCACCTACAAAGACTATTTATGTTGTATAAAACAGCGGAGCACATGAGGTGGCATGCCGTTGATAAGAATGAAGACAGTAAATTAAGACATACCTGGGATGTAAATGCTTGGAAAACATTTGACAACAACTTTCCAGATTTCATAACTAACCCCAGAAATGTTCAGCTTGCATTAGCGACTGACGGTTTCAATCCTTTCGGGAATCTTAGCATAAGTTACAGTATTTGACCGGTAGTCTCAGTTCCCTAGAACTTACCCCCTGGATATGTATAAAATAAAGCTCATTCATTATGTCTATGATCATTCCAGGAAAAAAGGCACTGGGCAATGACATCAATGTGTACCTCCAACAGCTTATTGCGGAATAGAGATGTACAACGCTTATGCGAAGACTTTGTTCAACTTGCATGCAGCCTTGATGTGGATGATTAGTGACTTTCCTGGCCTTGGCACATTATCTGGTTGGAATGTGCATACTAGGTCAACGTGTCCAGCTTGCAATTTTGACTCTGACGTAGTGTGCCTTCCCCACAGGCGAAAGTGGTGCTTTATGGGGCATCGAAAGTTTCTCAATGGAAGGCATAAGTTCATATTGCAACGGAATTGCTTTAATAGGAAACTAGAAAAAAGAAGACCACCTTAGACTTTGCCCGGTACAAATATCTTAGAGCAACTTGAGCATGTTGACTTTGAGTTTGGAAAAAGTGACGATTCAGCATAAACTCACCAAAAGACGCGTAGGAATTTGGTGTCTCAACAGTGGAAGAAGATAAGTATTTTATTCACTCTTCCATATTGAAGATATAATTTACTTTGCCACAATCTTGAGTCATGCACATTGAAAAGAATGTTTGCGATAATGTGCTATATATGTTGCTTAACGAACCTTACAAGATAAAAGATCAACTTCAAGCGAGGAAAGATTTACGCGCCATGGGAGTTCGTGAAAACGCTTGGCCAGATGAGCATGACAAATTTTAACAGCCAAAGTTTACCCTTATAAAACCCAACAAGGAAGTCTTCCTCGCGACGTTGAAGAAATTAAAAGTTCCTGATAAGTATTCAAGCAACATTTCTTGATGTGTTGACTTGTAGGCTCGAAAGGTTACTGGCCTAAAGAGTCATGACTCACATGTTTTTAGGCAACAATTACTCCCTCTGGCTATAAAGAATGCACTTCCTCCCAATATTTCCATAATTTTGGTAGAACTTTGTTCTTTCTTTTGGAAGTTGTGTTCTAAGGTTTTGATCATTGAGAAGCTCGATCAGCTGCAACCTAAAATCATTCTTACGCTTTTTCATTTGGAGATGATCTTTCATCTGTCCTTTTTTACTGTGATGGTTTACCTTATAGTCCACCTCGTTCATGAAACAAAGCTTGCTGGCCCAATACAATATCGATGGATGTATCAGATTGAGATGTACTCATTTTAAATATGGGCTTCATTGTTAGTTCTTATCTTTGCTAGTCGTCCTTTTCAGCATTTCATATGAATTTTCTCTTCTTTACTTCATAGGATCCTTGAGAAATTAAAATGTTACATAAGGAATAAGGCGTGGCCAGAAGGTTCTAAAGCTGAAGGCTATATAGGGGATGAGGAGCTATATTTTTGTTCAAGGTACTTTGATGACCTTGAGACAGCTTTCAATCGCCCACCTCGTATTAACAATTGTCTTGAACCTGTGCCAACATCAGGAGAATTTATACCTCCTATTGGCAAACCAATGGAGGAACTGAGAAGTTCAAACTAACAGTAACAGAGAAGTTGCAAGCACATAGATAGTAAGATTGTACACTCACATGTTATTCTATATCTTTCATAACGTTTTTCACTTTCATTTCACTATCACCTTTCTATTATTCATTACAGGGAATTTATAAGTCATGCTAAGTATCAACTCAGGATCCGTACACAAACATCCTTGAAATTTGACAAAAAGGTCTAAAGAGAATTCTCGAGCTGGTTTGCGTACAGAATACTAAATGACCACAACCCACACTCACCTGATTTCAGAACACTCGCAATTGACTCTCTTGATCATGTAAAAAGGTTTACAGCATACAATGTCAATGGTTTCAAGTTTTGCACGGTTTCAAGAGATCAAGGATTGCAAACTCAAAATTCGGGTGTTTATGGCATATTTGGGACAAGGAGTTATGCTAGCAGCAGTGACGACAACATGCAGTTCAGAGGCATCCCTTACTATGGAAAGCTTCTTGATGTGGTCGAACTTAATTATCAAGGCCATTTTGTAATGACCCAATTTGAGATTAAGGGCTAATGACTTTAAAAGTGATTGTAATTAGTGTAATTAAACACTTTCAAAAAAATGTGATGTGAATTTGAAATAAATGTTCATAGTGATGATTTAATAATCATAGTGAAACCAAAGGCAAAATGGTAAAATTGGAAATTTACTGACCAATTGATCAGTTACCAAAGAGGAAACTCATTGGTGATTAGAGATCAAGGGTTGAGTTCTATTGGCTATGGGTCGGAATCCCATGCTTTGCATTGGTGTGAGCTCATGGTGGAAGTGGGAAAGATGTTGCCAAGTGTCATAATGTGGTCCACAGGATGATGACCAAAGTCAAATATCCACTTTTTTATCTCTCTTCTCTCTCCTATTCGGTGGAGGGAATGGGCTAAAGGGAAAGGAAGTGTACACATCATCATCACCTTCCTCATCTCTCACTATCTCTCTCTCATTCTCCATTTTTGTTGACCTTAAGAAGGAAAGAGGAAAAGAAAAGATTTATCTTTGGTGAGTAATGGTTCTCCTTTACTCAAACACTCTTCACAAATCTTGCTTATAGTGTTAAGAGCTCTATTTTAGTGTTTTCAGAATTTTGAAAGGTGGTAATTTGTGTGTTGGAGAAAATTGAAAGTTTGAGAATCAAAGTTCTGGTTTTGGCAAAGTGAAGAGGTAAGCATTTGATGCTTTTTGAGATATTTATTGTGACTTTTAGATAAGGTTGAGAAATTCTAGAATTTTCCCTGGTTTATGTCCATTTTTGAATGTATGAATTTCATAGTGGATGATGTTGGAGTTAGTTCATTGTGAAGCTATTTGAATGTTGGTTATTTTTTTAAAGTTTAGAAGTGATTTGAATGAATTTGGGAGTTGTGTGTGTCATAGAGACCCAAGGGCATAGATTGTGGTTAAAATGGTTTTAGGGTGTTTTGGAGGTTACCAATGTGTTCCTTAGGCAATTTTAAGTGGGATTGAGCTTTGTGTCAAGTTTAGAAACCATTAGGATTAATTTTGACCAATCTAAGAATTTCTGTCAGTTGCTGCGATTTGGGCAATCTGATAGCATCACTCGAGTGAAGGGAGATCACACTCGAGTGCCGCCGTGTATTTTCCTTTCTCATTTGTGTTTTGCCTGGATTTTATGAGTGAAGCTCGAGTGCACTTTTTACACCATGAGTGATGTTGGTGATCACTCAAGTGAAAGTGTGTGTTCATGGTTAGTATTGATCTCGGGTCCTCACTCGCTGTTCAAGGTTCAAGAGTGTGTTCTGACACTCGCAACTGAAGCCTTCTCACTCGAGTGCCAAGGGTGGTGCTTGAGTGAGCTTTTCCCTCTGATGTTGCATGTGCTCTCAGGTTGTCACTTTCTATGTTGTACTTTCGGGGACTTGAGTAGATTTGGAGTCATCACCCAAGTGCAAAGCCTTATGCTCGAGTGTTATGAGCGCTTTCTGGCCATGGTAATTGCTCAATGTCAAACACTCGAGAGTGAGAAGTAGTCTCACTCAGGTACGAGTCTCTCATTGCTCGAGTGAGGTCATTTTCACTCGAGTGAGCCAATTGAAAATCAATGTTTTGCCTTCAAAAAAGGGGTCTTCAGGGTAGTTTCTTCCAAACCTTTAGGCATATGTTTAGGCCTCTATTAGCCACCTAAAGAGTCTTAAATGATAACCAACATAGAGTATTATGGAAATATGTATTTGGAAAAGAGATTGATCGGTTGTCCCTAATTTGGTTATAGGATTTGATATCTGCCAGACTCGTGAGCCCACTGTGCCGAAGAACGTCAGGAAAGATACAGGTAGTAACTCCTCTCTTATACTTTGTGTAAATGTATTGTATGTTTTTTTGACATGCATTGTGCTGCTGCTGCTTTGTGATGCATTGAGATGCTTTGTGGAGCTTTGTGGTACTTTGTGCTTTGTGATGTTGTTGCTTTGTGATACCTTATGCCTTGGGATGCCGCTGCATAGTGATTACCGTGAAAGCGAGCATAGTGTTTACAGTGACAGCTGGCATAGTGATTACCGTGAAAGCGGGCATAGTGCATTGTGATACAGCCGTAAGTGCTATCTATTGTTGCGCGAGCCATGACTCATAGAGTTGTTCCTGAACATGATGAACTTATATGCTTTGTGTTTATATATTGTATGAGTGATTTGTTACTACTTGGATTCTTTAGAATCTCACTCTTTCTAATGACTAATATTTCAGACAGGACGAGTAGCTCAAAAGGAAAGCGGACAACCAGGAGTGGTTAGGATCTCTTAGAGATATTTGGTTGGGGGTTGGTTATCTGTATTTGGGTTTGAGATTACTTTGTATATGAGATGTAAATAATAATTTTGGATATGTAATCCCCATTTTGGGAACTTTGAACCCATTATATATATATATATATATGCAAGTAACCCTGGGTTGCCGAGATTTTAGTTACGCACTCTGATATTTATCAATGTGATTTGACTTCTCAAGTAATTATATTCGCAAGTGAATGTAAGACCAGGGTAAACTATTTTGATCTATTTTCAGGTTACCCCATCTCTTAGATGAGGGATTATAAATTATGAATTTTGTCTTATTGATCTCTATTTCACTTAAATTTCATAATCCATATATATTTATGATGAGAGGGTTACACGTTTCACCGTGTTGCTGTTCAAGTGTTTGTGGGCAAATACTACTACTTCTTAGGGACTAATAACTGCAACTTAGGGATCACAACAGTCAATTTCTCACAGCCGATTCATACTGGTATTTCTCAAGATGATGAGCTGTATATTCTTGATTCAGAGGCACATCAGGTTTATTATGTCAAGGATGAGAGGCACAGGGATTGGCACATGGTCGTTTATTTAAAGCCATGAGACCTTTACGACATGGGTGAAGGTGATAACATCGCCTACAAGAGTGAGTCATTTCAGCCAACCGATTTTGAAAACTACTTCCCTGAAGGTGATGAAAATTTACCTCTACTGCAGTGCATTTTTTTAAGTTTACATCATTTAAATTAAATTTTTCAAATTTAATAATACATCACTAACAATAATTTTTCTACATAATTTCTTTAGGAATGACGAGGATGAGTGATCAAATTCAAATTATGTTTTTGTCTTTAAAAAAACTGGAAAAAAATATTTATAAAAAATAAAATAATATTTGTAGCGGTTTCTTAACCACTACAAAAATAAAAATAATCGCTACTAATTAAAAACCGCTACAAAATGGATACATTAACCACTACAAATGCTACGCGGATCCTTATAAATACCCCTACCACAACTCATTTCAAACACTCCCCCATTTCTTTTCACCTTACCCTTCTTTCATTTTCTCTCATTCACAAATTTTTTTGTATGAGTTAAGGAGCTTAACAATACAATCAAATATGATAACAGGTTTTTTTATTTTTTATTTCAATACTTCTTTCCTTCGCATAAAATTTATTCTCACCATTTTTTATTCTAGATATTTCAGAGCTTTATCTCATTTTCATCTATTTTTCATACACAATTACATTGTAGTAGACAACATAATAGTTCTTTATTACCTACGTATCCTTAATAATATTATCAATACAATCTTTATACTTATCCAAAAAAATTAAATTATTCCTTTTAATATATAAACGAGCTAAACTATTGAATAATAAGTTAATTAAATTAGCTAAACTAATAAAAAAATAAACTATTTAATTTAATATCAAAAAAACTGAAACAAATAATTGTAATTTTGTTTGGCAAAATCCCTATAAAATACCTTTCAAATAGCAAAAATCCCTAATTATTACTCTGAAATCAAAAAATCCGGATCAGTCCCGTGTCAGTACGGACAAACAGTGCGGGCGGCACCAAAAAACGATTTTGCCCTTCAGCCCTCATTCTCACCACTTCAAAAATAACAACACACGGTTCTTAATTAACAACTCCGGATTCTTGATTAACAACTCTGACGCGAGACTGATCCAGATTTTTTGATTTCAGAGTACTGATTAGGGATTTCCCTATTTCTAAGGTATTTTATAGGGATTTTCCCTATTTTTTTTCAAATTTTTTTTTAATTTTTGTAGCGGTAATTAAACCACTACTAATTAATGCGCCTTTTCCAACAGAAATTAATTTTTTGGCGTGAAATTTGAATTTTGATGAAATTAGTAGCGGTTCTATAACGCTACTAATTATAGGAAATTGATATTAGTAGCGGTTTATAAACCGCTACAAATGAGAAAAAAAATTCATATTTCTTTTCCAGCCTTGAAATTTTTCTTTTTGATATTTGTAGAGGTTATATAACCACTACAAATATCCCAGAAAAAGTTTACTGCTTATGGAAATGTTGTTGCGGTGGGATTGAACTGCTACAAATAAAGTAACGGTTATTTTGCTTGAGTAGCGGTTTTGATATAACCGCTACAAAGACGCTTGCAGCATACAATTTAGTAGTAGTTTTTAGAACCGCTACTAATATTTCTTGTAGCGGTTAAAATCACTACTAATAACCATTTTTAACCGCTATTAAATCCCATTTTTTTAGTGTTACTTTTATTCTTTTTTATGTTAGCAAGTTAGTGTTTTGTCTGGCTTTGATGTTACAAATGTTTGATCTTACTCACCCCTTTCCTGAAGAAGATATTGATTTAATCCACAAATGTTGTGCTGAATACATTTATGAGCTTTTACATCAATAGAAAGTTTTGAATCCAATTTTGTACTAATACGTATTCCTTCTACTGATGATCTACGTAGGACAACTTGTGGTTTTCATGTCTAACTAGGTTTATGCCTCTACATAGGACAATTTCTGGGAGATGGGTTATACATGCATCAGATTTGAAAGATTGACCTCTGTACTTTTTCTCCCCTCTGATTTTCTGTGAAACTGAGGAATTTTCTATATATGCTGAGAAATTTTTCTTTCCTCTTCTTTTCTATAAAACTTGTTGAATCGAAAGTGTAAAGTTGAGATTTAATTGACAAGTAAGAGTGGTTATGTGATGTTAATGATTTCAATGAAGTTTAGCAATTGATATATGATGTTTAATTAGGGCTACTTTATGTTATGGAAGTCGAATTGGAGGCTTGTGTGTTGAAACTCATATTATGGAAAGAGAGGAAAACCAAGAAAGTAAGAGAAGTTTAAGCTTAACGGTAGCAAACTAAATAATTTTAAACGCTCTTAAATGCTTGGTTGTTGCTTGCATGAATTGAAATGTTTGTTGTTTTTATGATTATGTGAAATCATGCATTTATACATGTAAACTAGTTTGACACATGTCATAGGCCTATATGTTTTACAGTTAACGCATGATAGTTTTAAACATGTCATGACATGAAGAAGGTTCATGATAGGTTGTAAGTTTCCAATGAGAAAGTTAAATAAAAAAGGCAATGGTTAGTGGAAGGACAAATGAACTCCCTATGGCAACATTTATTTTGTTACAAGTTGTTGATTGCATAACCAATTCCATATATGAGTTGTATAAATTGAATATGGGGACTTGACATGTATATTTGGATATATAAGTATCAGTTATAAGTAATTATAAGTATGGATATATAAGTATGACATTGGAAGTATGGTTTTAGGATGTGTAAAGAGATTACTCTTAAGGTATACTAACATAATCAACACACAAGCAAAAAAAAAGGATACTTTTTAGATCGATTGTCCAAACAACGGGTCTTAAAACATACTTTTAAGACCGGTCGTTTGGACAACCGATCTAAAAAGACATTCTATACTGGTTGTCCAAACAATCGGTCTAAAAATTTATTTTTTAGACCAGTTGCTTAACCGATCTAAAAAGTATCAGACTTTTTAGATCAGCTATATCAAAACCTCATCCAAAATTGGTCTAAAAAGTCATTTTTAGCCGGTCTAAAAAATCATCTTTCCACCAGTGATTGTTATTGAACTTGAGGGTTTCATATGTTTCAATTAGGTGATTAATTCTATTAATTCCAATCTTTTATCAATCTCCCTTTGGTCTAATTAATTGTTTTGATTTAAGAAAATTAACTTCATGTGAATCATAAGTTGTTACATTCACTACAACTGAATTAAATATTTGTTTGTCTTATTTTGCTTAGCTATTTGTTAATTCATTTGCTTCGAATTTAAATTTTTCATTCTATAAAAAGCCCCCCAAAATATTGCATTTGCACTCATTTAGACAAATTAGTTTCATTTTTATATAGGTTTTAGAGTTATTTGCATCTTACATTCAGATAGTGAGTTTTGCATTCTAGATTAGGTCCATGCCACTACATCCTTCATTGCCTAAATTCAATTCTAAAGAAAACACACATATTATTACTCCATGGGAGAATGACCTAGGTTGCCACTATATTGCCTTTGTAGCTAGACCTTGTTTAATTGATTGCTTTGGCGACAAAAGCAACATTGATTCTAATGGATGATGCTTTTGTCCCCAAAGCAATCAATTAACCTACGTCCTACTACAAATGCAATATAGTGGTACCTAAGTCATTCTAGCTCCCACGGAGCAATTTCTGGATTTTCTTTAGGATTAAATTTAAACATTAAAAGACACATTGAAATGGACCTAAACCAAAATACAAACACGACTTTATAAATGCAATTAAACTAACTAAATATATTATGTAAATTACTCTAAAGCCTATTTGAAAAAGAAACTAGGCTAAATGAATACTAATGCAATTTTGGGGGATTTTCTTATAGAATGAAAAATTAAAAACCTAAGTAAAGGAATTGACTAATGGCTAGCAAAACAAGACAAAAATGGATTTGATTTAGTTATGGTGAAGGGAACATCTCAAGATTCACATGGAGTGAACTGTTATAGCGTACATCAATTAATTAAACCAAATGGAGATTCAAAGAAGTGCGGAATTAATAAATTTAATTACTTAATTGAAACACGAGAAACCCTCAAGTTCAATAACATTTAATCCATTAGAAAACTCATAATGGCGTAAATGCTAGCTAATTAAACCCATAAAGACTAATCAAAATTAATTTCATATTGATTATAGAAATTATATTTATAATTATCTAATTAAACAACTTGACAGTCAACTTACTCAATTAAACAATCAAGAGGATAAACCAGTTTGACAATTAAATTAATAATGAGAACTCAGTTAATAATTCAGTTGAGAATCCAAAAGTTTATAAACAAAAATTCCAGCAATTGTCTAAGCACAAAATCAATCTAATCCGAAAATAAATATGTCTACAATCTAAAACTAGATTGTTCTTAAGCAATACAACTCAAACTTCTTCAAAACAAAATAATCTCAAGTCTTAATGAAGCAAAAAGATGAAAGAAAAGTCATTCCCATGTAGTTTTCAAATACAACTTCTAAGCTCTAGCTTCCTCCGTACCCCTCCAAAGTTGTCTCCCAAGCAAGCTCAAGCTCCTATGGCTACCTTTCTTTCTCCAAGAGCCAAACAAGTGACTAACATGACGATTATTCCAACGAACTCATCAATCTGTGTGTGTGATGAATAATGGTTGAATGGAGATGAAGAAAAGAAGAGTGAAAAGCCGAGAGAGTTTTAGTGTGAGCTACGACTCTCAACCTTTTAGAGAAATTTTTATGAAAGTTCTTTTATATCAAAGTCTTTCCTTAAAAAATCTTCCTAAGATCGATCACAAATTTTTGTAACCACGGATCGGAATTGCGATGGAATAATCCATTTGCCATTAATGAAAGTTCTTTGGCATTGGTTTATATGATTGGAATAATGAACGAACATTGATTTTGAAATATCATCTACACAATTGTATCCCATACCAGTAACTACAATACTCTGTATTTTATCTTATCTTATACATCATCCCAAAAAATACACATCAAAAAATATTAAGATCAAAAAAATTAAAAATTGTGAACAATCAATATCTCTTTGGTGGTAAAAAAATATCAAAATTTCTTGAAAGTTCTACTCATTCACTTCCTATTTTGAATTAATTTTACATCCAAACTCTTATGTTCGATGTTCCTATGTTACCTTAGTATCTATATGAAACCCAGGGGTTGTAGGGATTTCATTGTACACTCTGATATATAAATGTGATTTAACTGTGCAGGGTAATTATATTCGAATTGTGAAGTCTAAGACCAGGTTTAGAAGAGATTTTGAAAGAATTTTATTGAAATAAGTTTTGTTTAACCATTGGTCTCTAATCCATCTCAATTACATATTTCGAATCATAATTATGAAGGGGGTTACACTAAGCCTCTCTGATAAGTATGTATGTCTGACAGCAGTAGTGGTTCCTTTGTCATGGATTTGAATTGGGCATACAAATCCAAATTTATCACTTTTACCAGAGGAAACCAACCTACGATTCATGTACCTACAATAATACAAGCGCACAAATCAAAGTTTAACAGCGTAATTTTTAAAATATTTATTTCCAATTGAAGAAGATACTTACATTAAAGATATTTGCACAATTGTAGCTGTAAGCTGTTGTTTAGGAGCTACTAGGGACGTTAAATCATCCTTCTCAAGATAGCATGTCACCCTTGACTTGACAATAGCTAAATCCATAGGCCAATCTCTTATTTCAAAGGATGTATCATATGCCATCGAAATCATTTGTTGTATGCCATTCAATAAAGGCTGTGAAAATTTTTGAGTGGAGGGATTTATAGTTAGGGTTGTGATTGGGGTTTCCTGAACTCAATTAAAAAGAGGGTTCTTTGGCCACAAGATGAAAGAATTGAGGATATCGTCCACAATCTTGAAATCATCAACTGGGATAGGGAGAGGTGCATTTGCAATGGTCACCTCTTCAACTACTACTTTGACCTGATCATCTTTTATTTGTTAGTGGTGGACAATTCATCCCAAGTTGTACATACTCCCCTGTGCAACTAATCATCTCAGAGGATCATCCACAAAAAGGTTACAAGGCTTAGCAATGACTTTTCCAGGACCCTTTGATCACTGATCAATATTGCAACAACTCCCTTAGTACTCTGCTTTAGTGCAAGTGAATGTGCCTTGGGTGCACTTATATCTTGTATTGTGCTAACCATTATCATCATTTCCTCCTTCATCTTGCTCAACTAAGCTTCTAATCATGCATCAAATGATGTTTCCACCTCGGCCTTTGCTCCTACCGTAGCCCTTGCTTCCGCAGTCAAAGTGGCCAACATATGCTCTATCTCCTCCCTAGTCACCACACTTGAGGGATGGTATGGTGCTGCTTTAAAGTAATCCCTTATGCATATCCTTTCTCCAATTTTCCTGACACGGCTGGGATGCTCGTGTTTTCTCATAGCAATCGTCAGAATATCATTCCTGCCATCTAACCTAAAAGATCCCTTGGGTTGTTTTTTTTGAAGTTCCTCCTATAAGACACAGATGAAAAAATAAGTAATGAAATTTGTTTACTAAATAATTAATAATAACAACGATACTTACAATTTTTTTCACCAACTATATGAGATTGTTCACTTGTATAAGACCCACTCCTCTTTTGGTGAGCAAACAACCATTTTTCTTCATAACGTATTATAGATAGTGTAGAAAGAACAGAAGGATCAGATTGAGCTACTTCTTCCAATCTCTTCCATTTTGCCTCCAACAAGTCTTTTTTAGCCTATGCAAAACCCCTACGAATAAATGACAACTGCTGAAGCATATATGTGACAATATAACAGTTGGCCTATAATTGTTGCCCTTCAAAGGAATAAACCATTATAAGGTTAAAGATTTGCATACCCGCTGTGCCCTTTTTGGTAGGGATATCTGAGAGTATATCAGGATATTGGTGCCCAATAATATACTTTTCAAGAAGGAGATTGACCTTCCTATTCATACTCTAATATATCCGACCAGCCTCTTTATAGCATGGTCAATGCATTCTACATGACACATAAGTGCCTCTACTTGAGGGAGCAGAAGATGTAGAGGTGGAAATGGAGCTAGTGAAGGTTGTGGAGGAGAAGGATGATGCAGAAATTTTCTAGCAAGTCCACAGTATGGCATTTCATATTGAGAGAAAGAGGAGGACGATAAAGAAGTAGTAAGAAAAAACTAAGGAAACGTGGAGTTTAAATAGATTGGAAGTGACAGGTTCAAACCATCATTACACACGTTGGAAGTTGAAGAGGAGTAGTTATGCGTAATAGTGAATAATGAATGGTGTAATATCCCAAAACGTGATTAAGGGCTAATGACTTTAAAAGTGGATATAATTATTGTTGAATAAATACTTTTGGAGAATGTGTGATGGGAATTTGGATATTTTAATGATTCCAATGGCTTCCTTGTATCATTTTGATTTGTGACCTAAGAGTTTTGGATTTTTGAAGTTTGCCCAGCGAAATTAATTATTTTCTGGAACAGTATGAAAAGATTGAAATTCTGGGAATTTTGTGGTGATTTTCAGTAATGGCCAATATTTTTCCTATGAATAGGACTTAAATATATTTCATTTGGCTTTGGAATCACCTCATTTCGATTTTTCTAGAATTAGTTATGATTTTTCAAAGTTTGGGCAGAAAATCTGCCAGAAAATCCGAAAATGGGAATTATGACATCATCTCATTAAAAGATGATGTCAGCATGGATTATTAATCAAATTGCTCATCTTCTTCAGCCATTTCACGCCATTTCCAGCTGAAGATAGTGAGAGAAAGTTGAGAGCTCTTAGAGAGAGAAAGAGGAGAAATCTCGCAAGGTAAGCCGATTTCTCTGACGATCTAGCTCCTAACGCGTATAACCTTGTTCCTAAGCTTCTCTTCTATGTTATTTAAGGTGTTTGAGAAGACAATTTGGTGTTCAAGGGGCTAGGGTTTTCAGCTACTCTTGAGAAAAACTAGAAGGAGCTTGAGGTAACTTCCAAACTTTCGTATATTGCTTATTCTGGCTGCTGTGGGCAATTTAATCGGTGAAATTTCGCCGGATTGCCATTGGTTTTAAAGTTTGGAAATGATGTGGCCTAGGGGTTATGCTGCCCAAATTGGGTCTTAATGTTAGTTGTAACCTAATGTAATGGTTAATAAAGTGGTTAGGAGTAGAAAGGAACGCGTTTACGGAGCCGAAATCGTAAAACCCCAATTTTTCCCGGAGAACATGTATATTTCGGCCAAGGCTGTAAATGGGTCTTAGAGTTGGATTTTCAATGATTTGATGATTCCATTGGATTCAGTGGGCGAAAATAGGTGGGGTTACAGTTGGGCACTTTTTCAAAAAAGGCCGAGAAAGCATAATTACGGAAACACCCCTAAAACCCTAAAAGTAGGGCTGCCAAGGGCAATTTCGTAATTTGACATTGAATTTGATAATTCTGAGTACGGAAATGGATTCCTTGGGTAGAAATATGTTAGGATAGCCCAGATTAGAATTTCGAGAAAAGTGCAACCGGTCCGGGTATGGCGGGCCCAGGCCGGGTCCCCGGGGGTATTTTTGTAAATTTTCATTATAGACTCATATAACCCTAAGTAACACTATGGAAGTGTCTAAATAGTGCATTTGGAATTGTAGGATTCGATATTTGCCGCCCTCGTGAGCCAACTGCGCTGAAGGACGTCAGGAAAGGATCAGGTAGTGACTCTCTCTCTTATACTATGTGTAATGCTCTGTATGTGTGTGTTATCACTGTTCTGTGATGAATCTTTGATACTACTGCGGTTACAGCTGGTGATAGCTGTCGTTTACAGCACAAGCTGTCGTTTACAGCGCAAGCTGTCGTTTACAGCGCAAGCTGTCGTTTACAGCGCAAGCTGTCGTTATTGTGATTACAGCGTAAGATGTCGTGATGGTGATTACAGCGTAAGCTGTCGTATTGTGTATACAGCCGTGAGTGCTGTCGTTTGTGGTGAAAACCATGTATCTTTGAGATTGATGTTGCTGTTGTTGCTGGTTGTGTTTTATATACATGCTTGGTATTTATACATTGTATGAGTGTTTTGTTACTACTGAGATTCTCTCGAATCTCATTCCTTCCTATGACTAACCTTTCAGACAGGGCATGTGGCTCAAAGGAGAAGAGGTCGACCCGAAGCACTTAGGACCCTTAGGGGTATAGTTGATTTTGGAATGTTGGTTATATCTTTTGAATTCGGGATTACTGTATAATCTGAAATATGAATAGTATATTCAATTTTGGATGTAATCCCCTAGTGGATACTTAAACCTCAGGTTATATATGTATAGAATCCGGGAGTTGCTGGGGAATTGGTTTTACACTCTGTCATACGTGAATGTAGATAAACTGCACAGGTGATTATATTCGAATTTTGAAATGGAGACCAGGAACAGGAAAGAGATTTTGAATGATTTTGTGAAAACCCTACCACAAAGTAGGAGATTGAAACGAGTTTAAGTTATCCGAAGGTCTCTAATCTACTTTAATTATTTAATATCGAATTATAATTACATGATTAAAGGCAGGGTGTTACAAATGGGTACTTGGTTCTTGTGCTTGATCATTAGAGAATGAAGAAACATCTGCAAATTGTTATCATCAGCATGGGGAAGGGGAAAGGTTTGGAACCATCATGATGGTTTTTGTGTAACAACTTGTCATTCTTTGAAACAAAATATAACGGTTTTTAATTACAATTGTTATTTATTTGGATGGTATTAATAAGTTACAGGTTTACTTAATAACTACTATGCATTTCACATTTTTAAAATTTTAGTGGTTGATTATGCAACCACCATTTTACAAATAAAACTTAAAAAAGACAAAGTATATAAAAAGCTAAAAATAACAAGTTATGGAGATGTTTTAAGAATATGATGTATTATCATATTCTTCCTTCTCTACTAACTTGTCTACCTTCTTGTTCAAAGAGCAAATGAGAGTTGTAAGTTCTTTCAAACATTGGTCCATGCGTCCTTACTCTAGCAGGTAAACCTGGTAGGTCATGTAGATGAAACCTTCATGGCTTGTTGGTTGAGTGAGTTCATCTTTTGATTTGTCCCAAGATGATGAAGTAGAAGTTCTCTTGCATTTGTCCATAATTTTGTGGAAGAAAATCAAAAGCTTGTAGTTGACTATAAGAAGTTAAAATGGAAGTGGAAAGGTATAGGGATGGAAATAGGCTAGGCTAGGTCATACTTTGGCTAAATAGGCTTGAGCCTCTAACAAGATCCTAAAACCTGAGCCTGGGTTTAAGCCTGTAAACAGATTTTTTTAGGCTTATGCCTGAGCTTTCAAAAGGCTTGATTAGGCCTTGAGCATTTTTAAAGGCCTACTTACAATGTTGGCCTTTAAAAAGGCATTACGTTTCAGGCCTTCAAAGATATAAGTAGGCTTTGAGCCTACTAATGCCAACATATATGTGCCGTTAAAGATAAGAAATCTATTTGTTTTGTTCAGCCTCACAAATGGGATCAATAATTTCTTCACTTTCCCCTCACTTTTTTCTTTTCCAATAAATATATAGATGAGTACATGAAAATTGTTGGATTTACTGACTTCAAAAGATAGGTATATTAGATTCGAAGAGGTGTAAATGATAAAAGATTGGATATGGGTATATCAATTTCTCAATTCATAAATAGCTTCAAACCTTGATTAAAAGTTCGTTGATAAAAAAAAAGCAACAACAAAACTAAAATTTTTAGTTCCCATCAAATTAAGCGGGAAAACAAATTAAGAGGAAGAGGATGGTTTAACTACGGAGATGTGCAACTGAGAGGAGGAAGAGTAGTTGTCGGTGAATGTTTAAACCAACATTTCAGAAGGTAGAAACAAACTTCATAGAAACAAACTGCACGTTGTGTTGAAGAGGTTTCATAAATCAAATAAATCCTAAGGATGTTGAAGTAATTTCACAACTTATATTATATATTATATATATAATAAAAATATATTTTAAAAATTTAATCAAACTAGGCTTGCAGGCTTTCAAGCTATGCCTTAAATTAAAAAGCCTAGCCTATTTACCTTAAAAGGCCTCTAAATAGGTGATGCTGCTACAATGTAATTAATCACCATAAGTGTACAACCATGAATATAGTATAAGAATCAAGGTTGTCCTATAGAAACTAAATTAAACTAGTAATTAGGCATCAAAATTCACATTTTCATTTAAGTTAAATAAGACACAAGGATGAGATAAAGATAGAATAAAAACATAGATCTAACTAAAAAATTGAAATAAGCAAATCTTAACTAAAAATAAGGCTAGGAGTGATTTTAAATTACTTGTGCAATGATTTGGATTATTATATTATTGATTATTTCTTGGTGTCTAGTCTCTCCCTTTAATTGCAATTGAAGCTACATTTGTTAGTCTAGGACTCTAAATTACCTAATAGGGTCTTTCATTCCTCTAAAAGAAATTCCAATTATGTTAATCCCTAATTCCTCAGACGATTAGTACTTAATTGGATTAATTTAAGTGTAAGCCTAATGAGAATATGCAGGCCGGTAGGTATATGTCTAGCCTACAAGCAAATTAAGCCTGAAAACTTAATTCAACACAATTCAATTGAAAGTTTACTCTAAATTTCCTATACCTACGCTCCTTTAGAATATCAAATGATGCTACAAAATTTTAGGTAAGCAATGTAAGTGTACGGGCCGTAGAAATAGTATAATAGTAAACAAGGTCATCACACAAAGACTCAAGATAATTGATAATTAAAATTCCCATTTTCATTTAAGTTGAGAAAGTCAAAGAAGGAAATGGGATTTGAGAATCAAGTTAAATGAAAGAAAAAGTAGTAAATATAATGTTTCAAGATTCTAATTGATAAAAGCAAGCTAAAGTGATTAATCCCTTCTCCAAGTTTTGGAGCATGTAAGCATATAAAATAAATGCACTTAATGTTAATTTGTTAATCTAGTGTTTTAATGGATATAAGAATCTTCTAATTACTCATACCCCTCTCTCAAGTTAAATTTGTTATTCCTAACTAATTCACCCAAGAGGCAATAAATGTCCAAATTCACTTTAATATAATTATATGAGTCCAATATGTATATTCATATACTGTTGACAAATTAGAATAACTTCCAATCCCACATCACTTAATCATATAGTCCAATTAAGATCCCTCTTTCAAGGCTAATCTAAATTCCCCAATTTCATACTTAGTGGTGATTAAGCACAAAGTAGACAAAATACTATAAGATTAAGTAAATAAATAAAAATAAGCACAAATTATCTAGTTTATACAAACTCAAATCCCCAAATTAATTTATAACTACTCTAGCTTCAAAGAAAAATCAACCAGACATCGCTTTACACATAATCATCATCTTAACAACAATAACCAGATTATTTAGACACATAAGGATGATAATCAAAATTTGGAAACAAATCAAAGGGCATAATGCAAAGAATAGAATTCTCCAACTCCGGTTCAGATTTCTCATGATGAAGAAGACCAAAATGATGAACAATACTTGAATAAGTCTCCTGTGCTTATAGATATCAAACCCATGGTTGCTATTCTCAGATTTAAATAGTGAGAAAATGATTCCTCCTCTCCTTTGATTCAGCTCCTGTAGCCCCTTACTTCAGTTTTTAGCTTACTTTGCCTCTCTCCGGTTCAGCCAACAAGGGAAGAAGACGATGAACAGTCTAGAAATGTCACCTCTTTGGTTCTAATTTCTAAAAATAACCGACTATAAAAAGTAGTGTGAATAATGCGATGAACAACAATAATATCTACAGTGATGGGTGAACAGTGATCCTCTCCTTTTTTTCCCACCTTGCTCCCCCACTGTCCTTAGGGGTGGAAATAAGCCAGGCCGCCTATCAGGGGCCTATGGTGTATGTAATACCCCGAATTTTAAGACTCGAGGTTAGAGAATAAGCCTGAGATTAGTGGATTGCTAAGCCCCGGTTTACCAAGATCCCAAATTATGATTAGGGGTTAATGACTACAAAAGTGGATGTGGTTAGTGATTAATGAACCCTTTTAGAGAATATAAAGTGGATTGTAGTCGCTTGTGTTATGAGCAACGCCAAAACCTTGTATTTGAGTTCAATTGTGGATTAACATCCAAATTGACTTCGAATAGAGGGAAGAATTGAATGGGGTATTGTGATGGAAATGGTGTCATGTTGTGGTATTTAATCATTGGAATTGATTAAAATTGGATTGGACACATTGGTTGCAAAACTGGAAATGTTGTCCAGTGTGAATTCTGTCTGGGCAGTCTTCTCGTGTGGATGTGTTTACTAAGCAAATGATTTCCGAAAATTATGAAACGTTTCAGTCATAAATTTCACATCCCAAGCTTCAACATGGACATATAATTGGTTCCATTTCATGTTGGGAATAGGGAGATATGACTGTCCAAATTTTGAGGTCGAAAATGGACTCTGTTTTAGGGCAGTGATGAAATTTTTGTAATTCTGGAATTGTGTGGTGATTTCTAGTGTTGGTAAATTTTTTTCCTATAAAGAGAACTTAAATAGCTTTCTTTTTGCTCTAGAATCACCTTATTTCTATTTTTTTATAATTATTTATGATTTTACAAAGTTTGGGCAGAAATCTGCCAAAAGTCCGAAAATTGAGAATTATGACATCATCATGTTACATTGATGACATAAGCATGGGATATGTTATTAAACGGTTTTTTCCTTATTCCTCCTCATTTCCAACGCTGAGAACAGTTGAAATAGAGAGAGACCATATGGGATCTTTATAGAGAGAAAGAGGAAGAAATCTCGTAAGGTAAGCCCATTTCTCCGACGATCTAGCTCCTAATGCATATAACCTTGTTCCTAAGCTTCTCTTCTACATGGATTAAGGTACTTGAAGCTTAATTTTGCTGTTTAAAAGGGGCTAGGGTTCATCCATATTGAGTAAAAGCTAGAGGGAGCTTGAGGTAACTTCCGAAACTTCAATCTTCGATTGTTCTGGCTGCTGTGGTTGTTTTAATCAGTGAAATTTCACCGGATTGTCTTTGTTTGTAAATTTGGAAAATGACATGGCCTAAGGGTTATGCTGCCAAAATTGGGTCTTAATGTTAGTTGTAACCTAATGTAATGGTTAATAAAGTGGTTAGGAGTAGAAAGAAACACGTTTATGGAGCCGAAACCGAAAAACCCCAATTTTCCCTGGAGTACTTGTATATTTCGGTTATGGCTATAAATGGGTCTTAGAGTTGGCTTTTCAATGATTTTATGGTTCCATTGAGTTCAGGAGCGAAAATTAGGTGGGGTTACAGTTGGTCACTTTTTCGGAAAAGGCCGAAAAAGCATAATTACGAAAACGCCCCTGAAACCCTTAAAGTGGGGCTGCCAAGGGTAAATTTGTAAATTGATATTGAATTTGATAATTCTGAGTCTGTAAATGGATTTCTTGGGTGAAAATATGTCAGAATAGCTGATGTCAAAATTTTAAGAAAAGTATAGCCGGACCGGGTACGGCGGGGCCGGGCTGGGTCCCCAGGGGTATTTTAGTAATTTTTCCATATAGCTTCATATAAACCCCAGAAACACTATGGAAGTGTCTAAATAGTACATTTGACATTGTAGGATCGAATGTGAAGCCCCGAGTTGCTGGCACGCAAATCGAGGATAAAAGACTGGAGGTAGGGAATTTATCTCTCCTGCATGCTCTGATAACTGTATTAATGTGTTGATGCATGTTATTGCTTTGCTTGATTATGTGGAACATGTATGAATGATTTGAAGCTATGTTTCAATATTTGCTATGGCCATATATGTATCGTTCGAAGCATTGAGCTTATAGATTTGTCATTGTATGTGTGCATGAGTTATGTGATGCAAGCATGTCAGGCATTAAACACTTATCTTGCCTACATATTGATAATGTTTTCCTACTGAGATTCTCTCGAATCTCACCCTCCCTTACCAACAATTTAGACAGGGCAAGTGGCTTGTGGAGGGAGCAGCTAGGACTCCTTCGAGATGAGATTGTGTAATCCCCATTTGAAGAATTGTAATGGGCAATTGTGCCCTGTGTATCTTTATCGAAGGTATATACCCGAGATTGTCGGGATGATTATATTATGCACTCTGATATTTATATGAATGTGATTTAACTTCACGTAGTAATTGTTTTCGAAACGTGAATATAAGTTAACTAGATTTTAAAAGGTATTTTTGAAAACCCTATCTCAAGGATGGGATTTTAAATGAGTTTTGATTATTATTGGTCTCTATTTCATTTTAATCGCGTATTTAGGATATAATTACGGAGGGAGTTACAGTGTAGCCTATTTTCGGCCTGCTCAGGCCAAAAGGCCAGGCTAAGGCCATTTTAAAAGCTTGTTTGTGTTAAAAGGCCTGGCTAAGGCTTACTGACACGCCTGGTATGCCTGTGAAGCTGACCTGAGCTTGTTAAGATATTTTATAAAAACAATCAGGAAGGAGGGTGAAAAGGTAATTAACCATCTACCATCCATATCCCGTAACCCTAAATCTTCATTTCTTCTTGTGTCGACTTCTCAAATCTCAAGCTCTCACTTGCGTAACACTCAAATCAGTAAGGAGGCTCTCACTCGCATCCGTCTGACTCTGTCTACTTCTTTAGAAATGCGTCTACCATTGACTGTTGGTCCTTCCCACGGTCCTCTTCTCTCTATCGTTTCTCTGTCAGTTATTAGCCATCAGGTAAGTATCTAGTTTCATTCTATGATTTGATTCTCAGCTTATCTCTTCGTTGTCTCTTTCCATTTTTCATTTCATCAAGCCAAGCTTCTAGCTTTCCACTCAAACTCTCCTTCCTAACCAATATCAACTTTGGCATTTTGTTTTCACATTTTACCCCTTCGTATTTTGAGCCAACTTTGGAGTTGAGTGATATGATGCTTATATTTAATGCTCCTCATTTGTTTTTTCTCTGAGAGTAAGTTAGTCTAATGCTTGAAGCCGTTGCTTTATTATTAGTTTTGACTGTATTTATTATTTACCAAGTAATTTCAATATTATCTTCCTAATGTAAGGAGTGAATAATGGGAAGGGACTATCTCTGATAAATTTGATGTTGTTTCTCTGTTAAACAATATTTCACACTCAGGTCGATTCAAAAATTCATCTCACACAATCATGAGCGCTCTCTTCTATTTCTCTATCTCTACTCTATTATTTTGTGGCAAAAAAACTATTATTTGGTTTCAAACGTGCCCTTTTTTTTCATCTCTTACATTTAGAAACTCAAGGAAGAGAGTAGAGTATGTGAGTGTGAAATATTGTTTAAATTTGAATTCCAATAAGTTGTGTAGTAAATTCAATTGGATCTCACTACTTGATCTATATTGAAGGATTGAAGAAAATAACATCCTTTTGAATCTTATTTTTTTCTATATTTTTATTCAGAGTAATGTTTTTATTAAAATGGAACAGGAAAATCTAAGAATGAATGTTTGTAGAAGTGGGCAGGGGTATTTCTCTGAGCTTCCAACAAGTTTTGGAAGTTTTGTTGGCCAAGAGACAATATATAGCCTTTACCCCTGACACAACAGAGACTGAGCAAATGATAGACATGATGTCAATGAAATTTCCCCTCTTAAAGGTACCCCTTGTGTTCTGATAGCTTGTGGTTTTATGCGCTTAATTTTCTGGATTGATTTTTTATATATTTATCTTTGCTAGCTGTTCTGTTTTTAACTTTTCACTTTTTGATTGTGCTTTACTTAGGTTGAGTGATTGTGTTTGATTAGTATATTTGCTTAGACTTTTTCTACTATTAGTTGGTTAAGCTGATCTAGCTGTCTATTGCTCCATTTGTATGTAGAGAACTGAAATAGTCTATTCTATGTTGCAAACACCAGTGTCTTGTCACTATATTTGAATAAATTATCCAATTTACAAGCTGTGATGGTTCCAGAAGAGATTGCAAACTGTAACAAATCAAACGAAGTGGCCTTACACGTACATCAAACGATGTTTTACCCCATACTATACCTAAAGAAACACGTAACAGGGGATGGCAAAGCTTACCTGCAAACACATACCAAAAAAATTTCAGGCCTCTTTAACATGCCACAGGCCAGGCCAGGCTCAAGTAAAAAAAAAAGGCCTCTAATAGGCTACAGACCAGGCTCAGGCCCTCCTATCATAAAACATGCCTGACATGTTAAGGCAAAAGTCTAGCTTGACCTATTTCCATCCCTAACTATCCACAACCCGCTCCTCTACTCTGTTCTTTGTTTTTTTTTCCAGTTAGGTCTTGCCTTCCACTTTTAGCCACAACCAAAATGCTACGTCCTTGTCCCTTCTGGAGGTAAACAAACCAACTCATAAAAGAAAAGGAAAAATTAAAAAGATAATTCTAATTATGAAATAAAAAGATAAAACTTTCCATTTTTATTTTTCTTTACTAAACTTAAAAATTTCTATTTTAATTTGAAATCCCACAAATGATATACTGAATTGATTTGAATCTATAATTTTAAAATCTTATGTAAATCTTTTAAAATTATCTAAATAAATCTTTAAATATATACAAAATATACCAAAAATAAAGAGTTATTACCAAATTAAGTTCCATTCAATTTTATTATATTTTAGACCCAATAAGCTCACCATTGAATCACCAAACATAGCATTAAAACAATTAAGATCAAAATCATCATTCATTAATCCATAGTCAAAGCTACAATAATCCAAAACAAATGTTCAACTACGTAAACCGATTTTTCTCATGAACAAAACAGAGCAAACAAGATGAAACCTAAACAAACTTCAGAATCATCTCAGCAACAAGTTCAGAACCCAATATCTTATGGAAAAGGAGAAAGAAGAAACTGGGATGATAAAACTCACAGAAAAATGGCGGTGGATGAAGCTTGGTGGTTAAAGAACAAAAGAGGCTGAAGAAGTTAATTCTATAATGAAACAACGTGTCCCCTCTTGTCAAAATCTGTCAAGATCATAGATAGTGTTCTCCTCTGCTCTCGCACTCTCCGTGGTTTGATGATGATAGTGAGCTCAGAATCAGTCACCTCTCTCTGCTTTTCTCACTCCAGTTCCTGTAGAGCTCGTCATACCTAGAGAAGAAAAAGATAAACAGTTGCTAATGGCGCCTCAATCCCCAAGTCCAGCCTTTAACGACGCTCTCTCTCCCCCTTGCTGGCTCTCTGATTATACTTAAGGAAAAAGATGAAAAAACCTCAGATGCTGCCTCTTTGTTTCTTCAACGATAAAGATAGTGAACAGTGATGGGCGCCCCAAATTGTGCTATGTTCCTCTTATATTTAGGTCTCCCTTTTTAATTGCCGACATGGTGTCACTTTGTTCTCTTTGTCAAACTTCTTAATTTAAAAATCCATTCTCTTCCTTTGGTTGTGAAAAGGAGAAGGAAATTATATAATAATAATAATAATAAGAACAACAACAACTGAATTTTTGTTTCTTTTTCAGAAAACTTCTCTTTACTATTTTTTATTTCCTAAACTCAAAAACTTTTATTTTGAATTGAAATCTGACCAACGATGCACCAATTTGATTTGATATCATAGAAATTTCCTAAAACTTGCCTTGATAACTCTCCAAATAACTTTGAAATATACTTTAAAAGTACTAAAAATATAGAGTTATCACACCGTCACATTTACATCAAATCTTGTCCTCAAGATTTAAAAATATCAAACAAAAAAAAAACCCTTGAAAGAATGATTTTAAAAGCAACATCAAAAAATTAGAATTATTTTAATCCTTCAAGAATTAAACTTTCTTAGAAATCCTTTCTACCTTCTAAAATTGTAAGCATCAAGGAAACTAATTTAGCAAAGATAAATAACAATAAAATGTCTCTCACAAGTCAAGTGTTTTCTCTCTACTCTTAAGGCTAAAAGGACTTGCGTTTTACTTAATTCCACTTATTGCAACCCATCTACCATAGGCTTGTTTCTCATTTCAATCTTCGCTATATTATCCCATTGCACACACAAATCAAAAGGATTTTTCTAAGGGTTGAAATGTATAGGGTAGGATAATGAAATAAAAGTGGTCAAATGGTTTAGAGGAATAATTTAATTAGTTATAAGCAATTTATAAAATTCACGAAGAATGAAGGATTAATCACTCACTACAAAAAAAGAAAACTATCATTTCGTAACAGTTAAATTGTAGCGGTTGAAAAAAGCCGCTACAAATATTAGTATTTGGTGTCGTTTCAAAAGAAATCACTACAAATTTGCAATAGTATGATTCGCGCCAAATGCACGCTAGAAAGAGACTGTACTTTGTAGCGATTACATAAAAAAACCACTACAAAATGTGGCACCAACTTGGCCCCCAAAAGGTGACAAGCTGGCACTACAGTTGTAGCAGTTAAGCCATTTGAACCACTACCAAATCTAACGCCAAGCTGGTGCCACATTTGTGGCGGTGTTGTTTATAGCGGTTAAGAAAGACAAACTGCTACAGAATGCAAAGGGTGACAATTTTGTAGTGGTTCGCTTGAACTATAATATCCTGAATTTTGGGGCAAGAAACTTGAGGATATGCCTATATCATCCAGACGACTAAGCCCAATTTGGGAAGAGTCCCAAGAATGTTTAGAGATAGAAAAACTCTAAGGGACTATGTGATCTAGCCCTATCAGGTAGAGGGCCCAGTATGGGTTTGCAGTAAGATGAAAGTGTCGATGTAGATGTGCACATGACACATATACTGTGCCATTGGGTTGGTAGAAAGATGCCACCTAGCTTACTCATGAGGTATGAAACTGATTGGTTGAGCAAAATATGCCGGTGAAGATATGCACATGGCATTTTAGGCCAAACATGTGTACCCTACGTTTTTGAAGTAGACACCAGTATGTGGTGCCATATGGGGCCTACACACACATACTTTGACCTGGTGTCATCTTTTGGGCCTCGATATGCATGTTACAGTCCCGAGTAGAATCCCGAGTATGCACTGATAATCAACTTTATTAAAGTAATTTTAAGTAGTCTCGAGGTGGGGAGGCAGTGGTCGAGGTAGAGGACCACCCAGAGGTACACATTTTCCCATGCCACCGCAGGATATGACCCCACTACAGTAGGGGACCCTACAGCAGGCGATTCCTCCAGAGGTGCTTATTCAACCTAAGGGGCTAATATTAGTGTTAGTGACAACAAAGAGGCTGAGGAATTTTATTTCAATATTCCATAAGTGAGGTGGAGCAGTTCCTTGATCGTGTGGAGGCTAAGGAGTAGAATAACCTAAGACGATCGTCTTCGCAATCAACTAGTTTTGAGGTGCAAGTTCAAGGTAAAGAATTGTTTTAAAAAAGTTAATATTTTAATTATAGTGGTTTAAATGTCATATTACATTTAATTAAAATTTGTGATGAATTGTGTAGATGAGCAGGGGAACATCAACACCAGGAGGTTGGACGTGACCACTCTAAATCAATTGGGAACGAGGCTATGTGTAGTAGTTCTATAGAATGAGGCCATTTTCTAGCTGATTGAGAATGGTGGTCATCTATTTAACTGCTATCTCAATGAGCCAAGGTGAATTGGATCTGGTTCCCTATCCACTTCTAGAATTGGAAGAAGGTTCCCTCAATTTCAAAGGAAATACAAATAGTTATAATTTATCTATTTTTTATTTAATTAATTAATTTTAATTGAAAATTATTTAATTGTTAATGATTTATTTAAATTTGTGATATAGGATAGGTTTGTCGTGTGAGACAACAAGAAGAATTACACCTTGATGAAGATGTGGGATAGGTAGAAGAACATCAGGATAAATCGTCTTTACCTCATGTGAATAAGGACAGGATGATGCCTCTGCAGTAGTTGATAGAGGCTGTGCCTGACAACAGCATCCCATCCAATGACTGGGCAATATTTGTCCAGTACTAGAGGAGCCTAAAAGGATATGTAATTTTTTTCAATAATTATTATTTAGAAGGAAATATAAAAAACTATTAATGTTTTGTTGTTTTTGTAGGCTCTTTCTATGGGAAGCACTAGGAGCTGAGGGCACCAGAGGATCCATCACACGGCATGATCAAATACATTTGTAAATCACGTACAGCAAATTGGTATTTTTTACAATTAAATTAATTTTAGCTTTATATTATAAATTTATTTTTTTATCGTTCATAATAATAATATATTATTTTAATTATTTTAGGAGAAGAAGGCTGAGCAGGAGAACCATTAGGTGGACTATAGGGAGTTATTTACTACACACATAGACATCAGGATGGGACTATAACTCTTAGTAGGCAGAGGAAGCCATTATAAGATATAGACATTGTTTGTTTTAATACTTTTTTTATTTAAATTACATTACTTAATAATTATTTCATAAAATGTGTGTGGTAGGAGTGGATTCAGTAGACACAGGCTGAGTTGAGAGAGACCTAGATAATGGAGTCACATGGGTCAGCTGTAGATCCTACTGCACCTCTAAAAGCTACTCTGGGCCGAGTTGAACACCCTAGATGCTATAGGTTTATGGAGTTAGGCACTAGGCCGGTCTATGGTAAGAGCTATGTATTTGATGTAGGGACCTCTCGAGTAGGGACCTCCAGCATTAAGTGGCTAAGCCAGCCAACTATAGAGGAGATCTATTCAGAGGTTACTAGGGAATAATCGGTGAAATCCCAGTAGGTTTAGGTGCAAGTTGATTTCTTTTATGCCCAGTAGACCTAATGGAGGGAAATCACAAACATGATGCTATCCAAGTCCTGGGAGAGGTTGTTTCCTGCCGAGTCGGTTCCAAAGGTCCCACTAGTCCCTAGATTTGTCCTATAGCTACTTATTGACTAGGCCCGTGATCCTGCCGATGATGATGATGCAATTAATTCTGGTTAGGCCAATGATCTTGCCACCCTTGATAGAAGACCTGATGATCAGTCGCTTCCTTAGATATTGTTATTTGTTTGGACTATGAAATACTTAGTTTTTTTCATCTTTGGACTTTAAAAAATTTGCTTCTTCAGAGTTTGAACAATTTTACGGTTATAAATTTTAATGTGGTTTATTATTTGAACTAGTTTACAGGTACAAATGGTTTATGCGATGTAATTATATGAAATAGTTTAAGACATAAAAGATCTAAAAAATAATTTACTTATTTAAATAATTATTGTTTCCATAATTACCTTTTGTAGTGATTGGAGCCTAGAAACTACTACAAAGGGTAATTTATATATTTTTAAAAAAACTTTATTTGTAGTGATTTTATAACTGCTACCCAAAACCACTACAAAAGTGTATGTGTTTGAAATTTGAAAATTTAATGCCTGCCAATAGTAGTGAAATTTGTAGCAGTTATTGTCACTTGATCACTAAAAAGTGTATATGTTTGAAATTTGGAAATTATAAAGCCCTCTAACGGTTGTGAAGTTCGTAGTGGTTTTAGCCTCTAAACTGCTATATAATGTATATGCTTGAAATTTGAAAATTTTAATGCTCATCAATGGTCATGAAGTTTGTAGCAGTTTTTGCCTATAAACCGCTATAAAGTGTATGTGTTCGAAATATGAAAATTTTAAAGCCCGCCAATAGTCATGAAGTTTGTAGCAATTTTTACCTCTCAACTGCTATAAAGTGTACACTTTGTAGTGATTTGGGTGTTGAATGTTGGACAAGTTTGAATTTAATCATGCATGCACGCATCATTCAAAATGCTCAAAATTCTCTCTTTACTCATCTTCTTTGCTAATGTTTAACACTAGCTATAGATAAGTCATGGATAAAGTTGCCATGTAACTCTCCAGTATATTTGGTAGGATTAATCAATTTCTTGGATTTCACAACCTCTCATGCCAATTATATATTTCCATGAATTTCACTTACTTTTTACGATTGCCTCTATGATTACACTACAAAACAAATGATATTTCATAGCAGTTCTTTTGCAATGGTTACCTTTAACCATTACCAATATCATGATTTGTAGCAGTTTTGACATAAACCGCTACAACTTTGTAGCGGTAAGCCTCGGGTTGTAATATCCCAATTTTTGATTAAGGGCAAATCATGATTATTGGGGATAATTATGAATTTAATTTGAATTATTGTGTGTTTTATGGCAATATTAATTAATATGTCATAATTATTGAAAAATTAGAAGAATGGAATTATTGGCCATGAGTTGGTAATTAATGGAGAAACTAATTACTAACTATGAGAGAAATGAGAAATGTAATTAGAATGGCTAATGGAAGGATTAGATAAGCTAATTGGGTGCTTATTGTATGAGAGCCATTGAGAAGAAGACATGTGGTAAGTTGGCTTGTATGTGTGTGAGAGAGAAAAGTCAAAGGGTTTTTTAAGCATTTCTCTCTCCTGTCTCTCCCTCTTTTTCACTGAAAAACTGAAATGGGAAGGGAGTATGATCATTTCCCTTCTTCATCACTCTTCCCTCTCATCTCTCTCATTCTCTCTCTTCTCCCTCTCTTCGTCAGCCATTGAAGACCAAGGGAAGGAAGAAAAGTTGGAAAAGGTAAGGGAAAATGATCTCTAATACCAAAACTTCATTCATTAATGGTGTTCCTTGCATTAAGAGCTTTTATTTGATGGTCATAGTTTGGCATTTGGGGCTGGATTGAGTTCTAGAGAAATTGTGAAAGTTGGAGAATCAAAGAGTCTCTTTGAGAAAATTGTTAAGGTAAGTGAAAGGAACCTATCTATCTAAGTTTTGTACCATTTGGAATTGTTTTGAATTTCTGGAATCTATTGATCATTTTCGAAAAATGATGATCATTGGTCATGTGGTATGTTATTGGTATGGAAATGGTATATTTGGAATGTATATGGATAGATAGGATTGATTGTAGAATGGATGGTTGGGTTTGGAAAAGTTGGGAATTTAGTGTTTATTGTTGCCAAAACCAAAGCATGATAAAGGAGTAGGATTTTGGTCATTTTGAGATTTCCATTGTGTTCCTTGTGGAAAATTGTGTGGGAGAAGTGTTGAATATGAATTTTGAACCATTGGGAACTTAGTTTTAAAAGTGGCAAGTTTTGGTTAGTAAGAAACTCTGTTCTGGCAGTGATTTTGCATGGACGTTTTAAAATAGCAAATGGTGTTGGAAAATTATGAAACTTTCCAGTCTTAAAGTTCCCTTGCCAAGCTTCAAAAGGGACGTATATTTCATGTCATTTCGATTTTTGGGCTAGGCGTTATGACTGTCCAAAGTCTGATGTTAAATCTGGGATCAATTCTGAAGCAAGGTGGACTTTTCTTGAAATCTGTATTTTTGTGGTGATTTTCAGTAATGTTCCATATTTTTCCTATGATGAGGACTTCAATACCTTCCATTTGGATTTGTAATCACCTCATTTCAATTTTTGTAGAATTAGTTATGATTTTTCGAATTTCAGCTAGGAAACAGAATTTTCCTAGCCACAGCCAAACATTCTTGGCTGTAGCTAGAAACTTTCTGTGCTGTTTCTGGCTGCAGCCAGAGGTTTTGTGGCTGCAGCCAGCCCTTGTTTTCAGCACCTTGTGATTTTTAAAAGTGGTTCCCAACCCGATATTTCCCAATCCTTTAGGGATTTTATTAGAGCGTTGTCCATTACAGCGTGAGCCGTGTAGCGATTGACGTTGGTCATCTCTAGGTCGGCCGTTGAACTACCGTTGTAATCGCCATGGAACTTTGTGAATCCGACCCATGGGGCGGCATTTGTTAATCTAGCCGTGGGCGCTGTGAGTTTTGAATCTTGCCTGTATGGCTTGTGTGATGAAATGCTTTATATGAATCCCAACTGTGGTGAAATATATTGTGTGGATTGTGTTGTGCAATGCAGCGTGAGCAATTCAACGTGAGCAATCGTAAGGGATGATATGTATCATACTAACCATTGCCGTTGTAACTGCCATTGTAGTTGCTTTGTGTGGATAATGATTTGATTTCATGCCTTATTGTTATGCATACTATGAGTGATTTGACACTACGGGGATTCCTTAGAATCTCACTCTCTTAAAATTAAACATTTTAGACAGGGCAGAAGGATCGAAGGGAAAGCGGGTGACGAAGAGTGGGTAGAGCTCATTGCTAGGAGTCTATTTTGGAAAAAAAATTGGTTATCATTTTGTAAATGATTTGGATATATTTTGTTGGGAATTACATGTATATATTGGATAGTAATTATGTAATCTCCTTGTATGGGAAACTACTTGGGTCTTGTGCCTTGTATAGACCCTGAATTAGTAATTGAACCCTGAGTGTGTCGGGAATTTACTGAGTACTCTGATATTTATAAATGGAATCAAATTGTTCAGGCCATTTGTGTATTGAAATGTGAATAGGAGTCCATTGTTTACAGATTTTAGAAAAAGTTTTATAAAAGCATGTTTTGGGCAAAACTTGTATTAAGTCCCAAATCATTTACAGTCTCTAATTCCACATTAATTACGTGTTTATGAACTTAATCTCGGCCTAAGCGTGAAGGGGGTTACACGGGTCAAATGGTGCACTGGTAAGCCAACATTATTTGCAGCGGTTGACAAAACAAGGCACTACAAATTTGGCACCAATGTCCCCCCATAACTTGTGGTGGCTAATTTGTAGTAGTTATGTCATGGAAACTACCACAAATGTGGCACCTGGTGCAAAGCATGAGTGACAATTGTGGTGGTTAGTTTGTAGCAGTTATGTTGACATTAACCACTATAGAATGCAAGTAAACACCTTCTTATAGCAGTTCCTTGTAACCACTACAAATGTAAACAGATATTTGTAGTTGTTTTTGAGTGAAATAGCTATAGAATGTCAAGGGTCTATATATTTGTAGCAGTGAGTGTAACCACTACAAAGTGTTTTGATGGCCGAGGTAGGGTTTTAGACTTTACAAAGGTTTGTATAGCGGTTTTGTCAATAACCGCTACAAAATGTAGCGTTATAAAAACTCAGCAACCCCCTCATTTATCTCATTTGGCCATTTTATTTTTTGACATATTTCTAAGAGTTTTCCTTTAGATCTGAGCTTTTTGACGTCTCTCTGGGAGTTTTGCTATAGCATTTCACATTGTTCATACTTGAGGTATAAAAGTTACATATTTTCTTTTCACTTATTATTATTATTATTATTATTATTATTTTATATATAAATGTGAATATTTATTTTTTATTTTTTTATATTTTGTAGTTCAAATAGCTTTAGGGAGAGATAAGGGGAAGGGGAAGAAGGCCAAGCCTTCCCCCTAGACCACTTTTGCGGGGTGGCAGTAGTAGAGGAGGGGGCAACATGAAGGGAGGGTGACCATGCCATAGTAGATGGCCCCACAGTAGCCATAGGAGTTGGCCCCACCACAGCCACAACAGACGGCCTAACAGAAGGTGACCGTACTACATGTACCTCCTGTTGTTTAGGAAGAGGGAGTGGATATGAGTTTGATCGACTACAACAAGAACAAAGAGTTTGACATCTAGATTCCGATCAGTGACATGGAGTGGTTCCTGGATGAGGAGGAGGAGTAGGACTAAACAATCCATGACGATCGTCTTCCTTGTCAACTGGGTTTGAGGTGCAAGTCCAAGGTAAAACGTAAATTTTATTTAATAAATTAAATATTTAAATTCAACCTGTTAAATGTGAATTTAAATTTAACTAATGTATATGGTAAATTGTGCAGATGAGCAGGGGAACATTTCCATGAGGAGGCTACACATGGACAATTTGAATAGCCTGGACCAGATACTACGAGTTGTAGTTCAATGGAATGAGGCCATGGACTAGCCTATCAACAATGGGGGGTCACCTATTCAACCACTACCTGAATGAGTGATAAATAAAATATTTGCTTATTTATTTTCCCTCATATGATGATTTTGTGGACAATATTTGAGTTTAATAAAATAAATTTGGGTGTAATTGATAAATAAATAATGTTTTTTTAAATAAATAATGTTTTTTAAAATAATAAAAAAATAAAATAAAAAATACTGAAGTTACTGTAGCAATGTTTTCACTATAGCGGACGGAAAGCACTATAGCAAACACGTTTTTCATTATTCCAGACACGGTTTACTGTTTGAAATATTTGTTCTAGATGCGGTTCACTGTAACAATGCTTTTTTGGCACTGTAGCAATGCATTTTTTCCCTATAAATAGAGAGTAAGGCCAAGCATAAAAGAAAAAAAAGGAAGAGATGTTGAGGCTTCATTCTTTGACAATTAAAGGTCTTGCTCTGATAGTTATGTAAAATAGTGTTATTTTCTAGATTTAATTTCATGCATTGTATTACTTTTTGCATGCCAGCTACATGGAAAAGTTTATCTCATAAATGGACGGCTTAGGATTGTATTACTTTTTACATGCCACCTATATATAAGGTTTTACCTCCTAAATAGACGGCTAGATTTCTCCATTTTTCATGCATCTTTTGGTTGTATATTTATGTTTTAGAATTTAATATTCAAGTTTTATGCATTATATATAAGGTTTTCATTCTAGTTTTATGTAATATTAATTTATTTTTATTTTGTTTTTAATTTCATAATAAGATAAATTATATTTCTCTTTTCTTAGGGTGATGACATAGCTTACTAATGACAGATTGAATCTTAACTTATTAAATCTAGTTTTCATTTGTCCTTCATGATTGAGTTTTAATTATTATTCTTAATGTTTTTGATTGATTGGCCATCTTTTGAATGATTTCAATATGCATGTTGAAACCGGAAGGAGATGCATGTATGTAGATCCTATAATCTAAAACATAAATTGCATATGAAATAGGAATATATTTATATGAGTTGTTTAGTCTTACTGAGTTCTATAAAGCTTAATGCATAATTAATTGCTTAAATTCATATAGGAATATATTAGATTAGCAATTAATTATAGGAATTGATTGACCTTGGTAGAGGCTAGTAATTAAATTAGGGAAACTCGACTATCAATCATGTGGAATAAATTGGGCTAGAATAGGTAAGTGATTCAAAATCCAAAATTTGTTAAGTGAAATCTGACCCTAAATTTGTTAAATGTAACTCAACTATCAATCATGTGGAATAAATTAGTGAAACTCGACTATCAATCATGTGGAATAAATTTGCTAAGTGCAATTGTAGAAAATTGATTATTGTTTTCTTTATTGTTTATGTCAAACTCCTTAATATTTTGAAATTTATCAGAGTAACGACGTGCAGTTCAGTGGGAAAACAAAAATAACATGTACATACTGATATAAAGTACTTGATTGCATTACAAGAATCCCCACAGGGTTTGTATGAATATTTACAAATCCTAAAAGATAATATAAAAAGCTACAGATAACCAACTTCATAGCTTGAGTAGGACCAAAACTCTCAATTGCCAGTATCTACATCCTTATCCTTTGAGCTATTTCTTCCATTTGAATAAATTTAAATTTATGGAAATGGGTGACATTCAAATGAATCTCAGTAGTAACACACAATCAATCATATAAAATGTGATAAATAAACATGCAATGCACCGTATAATGTGACAAAATAAAGGAACTGCAAATTTGTTTGTTTGTTTGGCATTTAGGATCAAATGATTGTTTGTCCCAACTGGCCATACAACGTACACTATTTAGGATCAAATGACTATTTGACCCTTACTTGTATAATGTTCCAGAGAAGAAGGCTGTCTATCCATACTTGTCTCATTACCTCAATTGGGTCCTACTTGGCCTGATGGTACTTATGATTTTCCCACACCACAACTAGGTTTTGTAACAATTCATATCACAGAACATGGCAACACAAAGCATATAAACAATCACATAGCATATGAAAGATAGAGTTACTATCTGAAGTCCTTTCCAGTGTATAGATAGCTACACGATCCACTAACTTTTGTCTGGCTTGGGTGAATGTCAAATCCTAAAATTCCATATTTATAATAAATAATTTATGACTTATTAATGTCTTATTCCTAAATTCATATAGTTGGTTATCTCTACCAAAAATGCATAATTACTAAATTGCCCTTAGAAATCCGATCTAAGTCCTTTTATACTCGGTATAATTGTACTTTACCAAAAATTATGACATGGGTTATTCCTACACAATTTTGTGTGTAGAATCCATTTTTTATGTTAGTTTTACCAAAATAACACTACACTTCCTAGAATACCCTGGCAGCCATAAAGTTAGGGTTTAAGGATAAATTTGTCATTTCATACCCTAAAGCCTCCATACTCCATTTCTCACATGTTTCCTGCACAATTTTTCATTCTAAACCCAATCAAATCATAAAATACATTAAATTCCAGTCCAAACATAGTAAAATTGCCCGTAGCCAAAAATCATAAAAATTTAGGGAAAATGGTATTTCATGCTTTCAATCAACATAACACCTTTTCATGTCAAATACTTAAACCCTTTAGTTACACTTCCTACATGATTAATCAACAATTGGATAGCATTTCCCCTTAGGGCTTATGCTTCGCAAATCACAAAATGATGACATCCAAATAAACCTATCAACCAAGATCACCAACAACAAGCTTGAACCATCAAGTAAGAAAAAATTTTATGATTTACCTCTTGATTCTTTCTTCTTCCTCTTGAAACCATGCCTTCTCCTTCTTGTTCCTCTTGATTTTCCTCTTGCTTTGAATGATTTCAAGAGGGATATAAAGATTAGAAGAGGTATTGAAGACAAGAACAAGTGAAATTTGCACCTAAACTTACCTTGATTTTCTTCTTGATCTCTTATTCTTTCTCCTTGCTCTTGCCTCCTTCCAAATTGTTCTCTCTCTCTCTTCTTTCTCTTGTTGATTGAAAATATTGGCCTTTGGAAGTGCTAAGTGGCTTCTTGAAGTAGCATTTTCCACCTCCTCAAAATAATATTTTTTCTTAAAAGTTTGCACATGTCACAATTTTTTATTCCTTCCTTTTTCCATTTGGCTAATAAGGCTTCCACATGGCATTATTTATGTCCAAAAATTCATTTTCCTTCTTCTTTCCTTTCTTGGCCAAAATTTAGCCCCTTTGGAGGAGTTAATTAGCTTCTTCAAGAAGCTCTTTCCACCTCCTTAAAATAATATTAATTTATTCAAATTTCATCACGTGATCTCAATTTTTTTATTCTTTTTTTCCCCATTTTATCTTATGTATTTCCACTTGATTCCATGAGCTTCCACTTAGTTCTATAAGCTTCTACTTAGTTCCATAATTATGAATTAGTAAGAGGCTTCTTGATTTATTAGCCAAATGACCATTTTGCCCTTACATTTCTTCAATTTTTGCATGCAATGTTGTTTTCCTGGTTTCCCTTTTTGTTTTGGCCGAAATTTTCATATTAAATTAGACCAAGAATTGTTCTCTTCCTTTTTTCATTTTGCGCTACAAGAGTAGGCTTTTAAGAAGACAAAAATTGGACCTTTATGTCTTATTTTTGTCAAATTTCGTGCAGTCACTACTTCTAGTATTTTGTCATTCCAAGTGCACCACAATTCACCATTTTATTCCTTTTATTGTAGCAAATATACAAGGAGTTTTGGTGATCAAAATTTGGGATATTACAGCTCTCCCTCGATCAATAAAAATTCATGCTCAAAATTTTGAATATCACATAGAATTGATTATCCTTAGGGAATCACTGTTTAATATTCAATTTATCCCTATCTTATGAGCATGCATCACAAATTATTTGATAGGAATTTAACACATTTAGCCTATTCAGCTCTCACTCATTTTTCCTGTTTAGTACTCATGGGACACACAACCTATTACAACACAGATTGCCTATTAGATCTTACTGCTCATCTGATAAAGATTCAGAACATTTAAATTTATGGGGCACACAGTGCAATACAGCATAGAGTTCTCATCAAGTCTTCATCAGGTCTTACTACCCAGGGTTACTGTTCCCATACAGACATACACATCGGGTCTTATTGCCTCTAGTCTCTACTCGGTGCAACTCTCATTGCTTAACGATTTGCTTGCCCAAGGACACACTAGTCCAATAGGTCTTATGGCCTTAAGATACACAGTACAACATCCATACTGAATTCATAGTAGGATTTACAGCCTCAGGATACACAGTGTTCTAGTTACTTTAACTATATTCTAGGCTTCATCTCTTGCTACTCAATATACTCATGTAATAGTCACGAAGCATGCGAAACAAATCACCTTACAAACATCAATATTATAAGGTCATATTCAAACTCACCATATTTTCAAATGAAGGTCAATCACCCCTAGCTCTACATCATGAGTGGGATAATTTATTTTTTGAGGCTTCAGTTGTGGAGAGGCATTCACCACCATTATGCCTTGTTACACAAGGGCTGATCCCAATCGCTGCCTACATATTCACTATACACCATATGGATCATAACATTATAGACCACCTAGGTTTTATCATTACAGATCACACAGATCATATCACTACACAGGTTACCTCGCTACAGACCATACAGATCATATAACTACAAACCATATAGGTTATATCAGTACATACCACATAGGTGGCCTTATTACAAACCACATAGGTCACATCATTGCAGATCACATAGGTCCTATCATTGCATACCACACAGGTTGTACCATTGTAGACTACACAAGTTATATTAGGATTTAGGATGTCAATACTAGTGTGAATGCTAACCTCTCTTATAGCTCTAAGAAGTTACACATAGATTAACCATCCCATTTAGATGATTTATCCTCTCGTAAAAGCTTCAACAATACCAAGATGATTTTAAAGGAGTTCCATATGAACCTCCTATAACACTTAACTAGACCCAGAAAAATGGTACTTCTATGACAGTTCCTGGTCTCTTTCAGCTTGATACTTCTTCCACTTATTAGGATCTATTGGACCCCATTTTTTGAGAAATCACCACTTAGTAAGTTAATCTCTGAAAGCCAGAGCTTACACTTGACTCTCAGCACTACCCATAGGTTCTTCTCACATTCTTCTCTACTCCTTGAGTAGATCAGAGCATCAATGCTAAGTCTATCATAAGCTGGTTTAACTATAGTCAACAATTCTATTCAAATAATCTGCCTATGCCTTTAAACACGACAATAGGGGATTCAATAGCTATGGGTATATTTTTAATTGTCGTTTTAGCTTTAGCCGATACTAAGAAAAACAAAATACCCTTAGCATTCCTTATGTAACATTTCTTAGCTTAAGCTATTGAGAGAAAACTCAAATCACTTAACGGAGTAGGATATATATAATTCTCCTATTTTCATAGTATAGCAATACATGCTTTGATGTTAACCAATTAACTCCTATTACAACCTTGAGTTTATGGAATGGCTTACACAACTCATAAAGTAAACTTACCATAGGTTTTTATTCCTTACACATATCATACAATCCAAACAATTGCTCTCAGGGAGTTTTCACACCCATATATATGAACATAATCAGATTATAAGGCAAATCATGTATGTTTAGCCCTACGTGTTTCACACAATCAAATACAATATAGGTATAGCTAGCCCAAGTTCCAATTAATGCCTACAAAACATAATCATTAAGTTAGATTGTACCTGGGTCTTCTCAGGCGACTCTTGTGCCTTCTTATAAGTCATGGTGAATATTCTGCCTTGATTCCGGGGTCTAGGCCCTGTCAGCTATTATGGGCAATCTTTGACAATATGACCTAGCTTCTGGTAGTTATAACAAATTTACTGCTTAAATATGCATGGTTCACCATCATGTGACTGGCCATAGTGCTAACAAGTTCTATTATAAGGGAATGTTTGATTGTTGCAGCTATCAAACTGATACAACTTTTTATTATTCCACCCAAAGGGAACTTCCTGATTCTTGCATTTTTAGGAAGAATTCCCGCTACTAGATACACTATTACTATTCACATTTTTATTAGTGTACGGATTCAAAAAGTTGTTTTCTGTGATCCGGTTCTCTTCTACTGTATTGTTAAATTCTGTAAACTATTTAGAGACTAGCTTTTCTTTCAACTCAGGTCTCAATCCCCAAATTATCATATATGATCTTCATCCCTCATCATCACGATACCTTAGGTAAGAAGAGTATCGAGATAATAGGATGAATCAAGCCAAGTACTTGTCAAAACTTTCTTTCTCGCATTGGCATATCGATAGGAACTCTGTTTCCTTTTCTATTATGACTAATCAGGGAAAATATTTCTCATTGAATTTCTCTTGGAACAAATCCTATGTCACAAGTATATTCTGTGCCTGTAGGATCATTTCAGTGCTGTTCCACCACTTGTTCGCATCCCTTTCTATTTGGTAAATTGCCAACTAAACTTTGATGTTGTCACAAGAATATTCTATGCTTGCAGGATTATTTCAGTGTTCTTCTACCACCTATCCGTATTCCCTTTTAATAGGTAAATTGCCAGCTGAACTTTGATGTTGTCCAGTCATACTATATTTTGAAAATTTTCTCTAGCGGGGTTAACTAGTCCTCTACTAGTTAAGGACCAAATTTTCCTCAGAAGACAAGGGGTTACTATTGACTAAACCATATCACCCATGTTTGCAAACTGTCACCCTCAAGAGCAGGTCTAGGCGGAGGCTCCTGTTTAGGTTCGTTAGGTTGTATGGGTTTATTTCCTGTCTACCAGGATTATTTTGCCTCTCCCTCTCTACATTCTATTTTTGTTGTACTTTATGTAGCTCATCACTATGATCATTTATCATTATACGCTGTTCAGTTAGCATGCCCAATATTTACTACATTCGGTCAGGTCCAGCTTCTTGATCTTGCCTAGCACCTCTACCTCTTATTCTTACCATCTTTATGTTTCACTATATTAAAATAAGGAAGAGGTAAATTACACATGATTATAAGGGCATATTTGTCATTTCACAAAGGTTAGGCACACTGGTATTTCACAATAGACATTTATAGCTTTTTGGGAAAGCTTTTAACAATAAACAGTATATAGCCTACTATATAACATATACATATGACTTCTCAGGGGTCACCCATCATAATATTTCCTTAGGCCGAGGATGCTTAACCCTAATGTATCTATACAAAAGCGTTGGTAACGGCTTCCACTGCTTTAGGACATCGGTACCCTATGACTATCCACATCCTATTATGTCTTGCCCACTATCTCCAGATACTAGATGCTAGGTAATGATCATATATCAGTGCTAATACATGTTATCCCTTATGTATCTTGTCATATGCTCCATAAAAGCCATGAAATTGTCATTTGGACCTTACTCTATAACCTTATTCTTCTTTCGTGCCTAGAATACAATATTTGGAAAGAAGTATAGCATTGTGCGAATCTAAACATCATCTGGAATCTCCAAATCAAAATATCCTTGACCCCAGTATAATCTATCTACTTCATCTAGGTATGCTTTATATCGACCTACTGGGGTGTCCTAATCATGGAAAGCATGTAGCTATATGCCTTTGATGTAATCCTATAACTCTCGATCCGGTTGTAGGTCATATAGCATGTTCATAGTTCTGGCTTTGAAACTGGTAACAGAGTTTGGATCCGATTCTAACTTATCAGTTTACGATTGCTTGATATCCTTTATTGATGAGCTCATTGGTGATGCCGATCTAGGATGAGGCCCGTATACTAGCCTTGGTCGTACCTGTTTTCTCAGGGTTCATAACATCCTGGCATCACCCTCAGTCTGGCATCGTAATCCTTATCGGCCTTCAGGTATTTGGTGATTCTCCTGAGGCAAATTCAAGGATGGTGGCAACTTACTCCTTTAGTGCCTCCTCTCGTGCATATTTCCCGCTACCATGTAATCAATACTATATCAATATACTATTTTGCTACGACCAGAACCACTTGATCAGATACAAAAAATGTCAAATTGATAAGTAAAATATTTATATATTTATTTTCTCTTATAAAATATTTGGGAATTATAGTCGTTAAATTGTTATATTTTTAATTAATATTTTTTATTCCCATTATTTCTTAATTGTAAGCAAAAGATATTAGCTTTGTAAATCTAATTTTGTAGGTGATGATGTGGCAAAATTTTTATAAAGTGGTTAAGGTCAAAGATGTTATTTTGGAGCTTAATGAAGGACAAGAGTGAACATCACAAGTGCATAATTCATTTTCACATTTTTTCTAATAGGAGATTAAATAAGTAAGGGCCTTATTTGGTGGTTGCAATTTTGTGCCTAATGCAAAACAAATTTTTAACTCTTATCAAAACATACCTTAACTCACTTTTTAACAGAAAGACATTGAAGAAGCAAAGGTAAAGTGGGGAGCATTGCCCATTTTGTGAGAGGCGGCTGTGTAGAGGAATTAGAGAGCAGTTGAAATAATTGAAGGAAATAAAGGAGGGAACGAATGGGAATAATTGAGAAAAGATAGGCTGGACCGATTTGAAGAATGAAATATTGATGAGGTGGACTAAAATTGGAGAATGGAATAAAAAAGAGAAGAGAGCTGTTGGGCCAAAAAAAGGGAAGAATGAAAGAAAGAAGGCAAAGGCGGTTATGAAGAAATTGGAGAGAAGAGACCGACTAGAAGAAAGTTGGACCAATTAAAAGGAGAAGGGACCACATGAAAGGAAGAAGGGAGGTGGCTATATGAAGGAAAGAAGAGAGTGAAATGAAGATTAAAGAGGAGAAAGCTGAACCCTTTTATTAAAGTGTGGGGTCATTCGAGGGAGTAGAGGAGAAGGTTTTTGGTGCTTATTGAAGAAAAGCAAGAGCTGATTTGTTGCATAGAGCTGATCGAATAGATTATTGAAGTATGGAAGAGATGTTTGGCACTTTCATTAAAGATCTATTTGGTGCTTTTCCTTTGTTTTCCATGGCTAATCTCTTCCTCATTCATCAAGCTTCATCTTCCTCTTCCATGAGTAGCTAAGTTTTGGTGATTTCCTTGAGTTGGGTAATGGTTTGAGCTTCTAAACTTCAATAGAATTCCTTTAAACTCTCTTTTTAGTTCATAATTATATGGCTTGGTTAAGTATGTGGTTGTTATCTAGATTGTTCTATGCCAAGTGAATAAACTTGGTGGTTAAGCTAGGAGTTAATTAATTAAGCTTTGTATGATTCATATTATGAGTAGGTTCAGTTGTTTATTCCGACTTGATTGAGTGATTTTAAATGACTAAACTGAGTACTTTGAATTTTTGTAATGGTAATTACAATTTAGAATTAGAAGTTAATTATTCATCTCCTTGAGTCACAATTATTTGATGGTATTCATTTAATTGCTTCAGTAGAATGAATTAAATGAGTATTGCAAGTATGGATCGAGTGGTAGTTTAAGTCCATCCTATTGACTCATAGTATTGAATTCTTACCGTTAGTAAGCAAGGAAGACTAAAACTTCAACTCAAGGGAATCTTATTTCATCATTATACTAGTTCATTGAATTTATCTTGTTGTTTTTGTTAATTTCAATTATATTTGTTTCTTTGTCTTGAAAACCAAAAAATACAAAAGTATTGAATTAGATTAGGTTATTTCAATAGTTTTATAAACAATTTCTCAAAATGATTTCTCACTACTTTAAAATATTTATCACTTTACTATTTAAAAACTTGAAAATTAATCTCCTTACAAGAACAACCTAGGTTGAGCTACTATGCTATATTTTCAAACCTAGTTTATTTTTAGAATTCACACGACATGGGTTCATCAAGTAGCTATCTTTAACTGCTGCACATGTTTGAACATTGAAAAATTTGAATTTAAGCTTTCAGGCACTCATCATTCTTCCTTCACTCATCTTTTGTGTCAAATTTTTTCACTAGAAATGGATAAGTCATGGATCAAGTTGGCATGCAATTCTCCAGCTTATTTGTACTGTTTAAACAACTTCTTGGATTTTTCATACACTCACACTAGCTGTAATGGCAAGATCGTATATCCATGTTGGAAATGCAAGTTCAAGAAGTGGCATACAGGACAAGTTGTTAAAGAACATGTGCTTGTGAAGCCTTTCCAGAAAGACTATATATTCTGAGGAGTTCATGGTGAGAAGGCTGGTATAATATATGATGATCCTCTTCCTCGAAGTTCACAAGTACGAGTTCAAGTAGATGAAGAGGATCATATTAATAAGGCTCTGTGTGTTGCATTTGGTTTTCAAGATGGCAACTTCAACGATGAAGTGTAGGGTTTAAACCTTGTGTTATTAAAGAATAAAGTAGCTCAGGATTTTTTCAGCCTAATGAATGAAGCAAATCGACCTTTATCTCAAGGTTGTCGAAAATACTCTAAATTATCTTTCTTAATTAAGTTTTATCATATTAAGTGCTTGTGTGGAATCACATATAAGGGAATATTGATGTTGCTGGAATTATTACAAGATGTGTTCCCCGATGCAGAGATTCCTACAACATTCTACTAGGCCAAGAATATTATTAACAAATTGGGCTTGAACTACCAAAAAATTTATGCATGCCCTAATGATTGTATGTTGTTTTGGGGAGATGATGCTAGCAAGGAAACTTGTAAGCAATGTCACATCTCGAGGTACAAGACAATTCAGAAGGGGAAAAAGTAGAAGAACAAAACTGCAAAGATTCTCAGGTACTTTCCTTTTAAGCCATGGTTAGGACGATTGTTTATATCGTCTAAAACTCACGGCTGTAATCACAATGCACTACGCCCACTTTCGTGGTGAACACTATGCCAGCTTTCGCTGTATTCACTATGCACAACGCCCACTTTCGCGGTGGACACTATGTAGTAGCAACACAATGCATAAAGCACCACCAAGCATCTCAAAGTACAATATATCACTAAACTCCACAAGGTATCTCAATGCACAGGGTATCACAAAGTAGTAGCAGCAGCATCCACACAATGAATGACAAGCAAACATACAATACAATTACACAAAGTATAAGAGAGGAGTCGCTACCTGTATCTTTCCTGACAATCTTTGGCACAGTGGGCTCACGCGTTCAGCAGATATCAAATCCTATACCAAATTAGGGACAATTGATCAATCTCTCTTCCAATTACTTATTTCCATAATACACTAAGTTGGTTATCATTTAGGATTTTTAAGAGGCCCCAAATGCCTCTAATAAAAGCCCCAAAAGGTTGGGAAACAATAGGTTGAAGGTCACCTTTCGAAAACACTAAGTACTGGAACACAGGGGTGGGCTGCGGCCAGCCCTTCCTTGGGCTGCGGCCTAAATATGGTCAGAAGGTTGTGGGCTGCGGCCAGCTACTCTTGGGCCACGGCCCGAATCAGGTCAGAAAGGTTTGGGCTGCGGCTAGCCACTCATGGGCCGCGGCCCAGAAATTTCCTGACTCTAGGCTGAACTTCGAAAAACCATAACTAATTGTAGAAAAATCAAAATGGAGTGATTCTAAAGCCAAATGAACGGTATATGAGTCCTCTTTCAAGGAAAAATATAGCCCATCACTTGAAATCACTACACAAATACAGAATCACCAAAAACTACACACTACTCCAAAACAGAGTTCTGTTTCAATCCCAAACTTTGGACAACCATATCTCATAGAATACTAAACGAAATGACACAAACTATATGTCCATTTTGAAGCTTGGGATGTGAAATTTAAGACTGGAAAGTTTCACAAATTTCCAATCCCATTTGGTCACTCAAAACGCTCGTGTAAGCTGACAGCAAAAAACAGAGCTCAAACAAGACAACTTTCCAAATTTTCCCAAGTGATCCAAGTGAACCCAAAATCAACAACCAAGCTTATTCCCACACAAAATCACTCAAGGAATCCAATGGGAATGTCAAAATCACCAAAATCCTATTCCATTATCATGCTTTGGTTTTGGGTAACCTTAAACACTAAACTTCCAAAATCTCCAAACTTAACAATTTCAAACTTCAAAACTATCTCCAATACTCAAATATCATCATAATGAACCATTTCGAACATCAAACACAACGAAGCTCATATATTCAAAAATGGACAAAAGCTAGGGCAATTTTCCAGATTTTTATAAACTTATCCAAAAATCACAAATAATATATCAAAATGCTCAAAATGCCTACCTCTTCTCTTTGCCAAATTCAGAATCTTGATTCTCACACTTTCATATTTCTCCAACTCACAAATCAACACCTTTCAAGATTCTACAACCACCACAATGTAGCTCTCAATGAGATACACAACTTTAGAGAAGAGGTTTTGAGCAAAGGAGGATCACAACTCACAAGATTCAAGCTTTCCTTTTCTCTTTCCCAAGATTGTGCGCCAGAAAAATGGAGGAAGAAGAGAGAGAAAATGGTGAGATGGAAGAGATGATGATGAAATGAAGCTTTCCTCCCTTTGAACACACACACAGTCCACCGATCAAGAGAGAGATAAAAGAGAGGAAAAGTAGTATTTTGTCCTCTAGTGCCTCATCCAAAGGCCTCCACTATGCCACATGTCTCCATCTCATCCACTTCCACTATGAGCTCACATAGACACAATGTATAGGATTCCGACCCATCAATAATGAATCTCAACCCTTGATCTCAAATACCACACACATTCATCTCAAATTTACATCATATTAATTCCAAAAGTGTATAATTACACAATTTTATAATCAATCTCAATGCCATTAGCCCTTAATCGAAAATCGGGGTGTTACAGTATTGACATGCAGGATTGAAAGGTTGCTGGCCTGAAGAGTTATGACTCACATGTTCTTATGCAAAAGTTACTTCCACTAGCCATAAAGAATGCACTTTTCCTCGATGTGTCCATCGTTTTGTTGGAGGTTTATTCTTTCTTTTGAAAGTTGTATTCTAAGGTTTTGATTGTTAAGGAGCTCGATCAGCTACAATCCAAAATCATTCTTACACTTTATCATTTGAAGATGATCTTTCCTTTATCCTTTTTCACTGTGATGGTTCACCTTACAGTCTACCTTGTTCATAAAACAAAGCTTGCTGGCTTAGTTTAATATTGATGGATGTATCCTATTGAGAGGTACTCATTTTACATATCTGCATCATTATTAATTCTTATGTTTGCTAGTCGCCTTTTTTAGCATTGAGTATTATTTTTTCTTCTTTACTTTGTAGGTTTCTTGGGAAATTAAAATCTTATACAAGGAATAAGGCATGGCCAGAAGGTTATATAGCTGAAGGTTATATAGGGGATGAGGTCCTATATTTCTGTTAAATATACTTTGATGATATTGAGACGGCTTTCAACCAATCGCCTCGTGTAAATGCTTGTCCTGAACCTACACCAACATTAGGGGAGTTGTTAATCCCTCTTGTTGGAGGAATTGTAAACTTCAAATTAATGGCAACTGAGAAGTTACAAGCATATAGACATGTCTTGATTAATTGCACTCAAGTTAAACCTTTCCTTCAGTAAGAATTGTACACTTATATGTTATTCTATATCTATCCTTACATTTTATGGTTGTTTTCCCATGATTAATTGTAGGGAATTCAGAAGTCATGTGAAGCATCAACTTAGGATCTGAACACAAACATTCTTCGAAGTTGGTAAAATGTCCATAAAGATTTCCCAAGCTAGTTTGTGTCACACCCTCATAACATTTTGATAATTAATAGAGTGACAACGCAAAGTTCAATGGGCATACTGAAATAGCATAAGTATACTGATACAATATACTTGATTACATATATAGGGATTTCCATAAGGTTTACCCAAAATATCTACAGAGGCAAAAAAATAAAATAAAGCTACATATAACCAGTAGTAGCTTGATAACCTGCAGTAGCTTGATATGTATCGAAACCCTCAGTTGCTAGTGTCCACAGCTTTGCCCTTAGAGCTGCTCCCTTCAGCTAAATAAATTTTAAATTTTAGGAAAGGGTTGATATTCGAACGAATCTCAGTAGTAACACACAATCAATCATATAAAATGTGATAAATAAAAAAGCAATGCACCATATAAGTAATAGAATTATAATATTGTAGACCTGTCTATTTGCTCGGCGTTCATGTACAAATGACTATTTGTGCCCTTATTGGCATTGCTATATGTACTATTAAGGATCATATGACTGTATGACCCTACTTGTTGTACTGTTATGGCGTAGATAATTATCTACCAGACTTGTCTCACTGCCCTAGTAGGGTCTTACTGGGCCTGATAGTATTTGTGCTTTTCCCACTTAGTCATACTTGAGCTTTTCCCACACCAGAACCAGGTTGAGTCTACAACTCGTGTTACATATAAAGCGTATAAACAATCACATAATATATGAAAGAGAGAGTTACTACCTAAAAATACCTTTTCGCTATCTACTAAACCTTGTTCCAGCTCTGGCAACTAACAAGTCCTAAAATTCCAAATTTACAATAAATGATTGATTAGTCATTCATGTATTATTTCAAACTCATGTAGTTGGTTATATTTGCTTAAAACTGCAAAACAACCAAAATAGCCCTAGGGACACAATCTAAGTCCCTTAAAACACAGTCTAACTATTCTTTTCCAAAAATTATGACCGAGGCTATTCCTACACAATTTCACTTGTAGAATTGATTTTTGACGTTAGATTTACAAATTCACACTCAAATGATGAAAATGCCCTCACCATCCCTTAAGTTGGGGTTTTAGGTATAAAATTGTCATTTCACATCCTAAGGCCTTTATACTTCATACTTTACATGTTTCTTGCACAATTCTTCATTCTAAACACAATGGAGTCATCAAAACACAAAATTCCAGCTCTATCCCCCAAAACAGCTACTAGACAAAAATTTTAAAAAATTTGGGAACAATGCAATTTTAATGATTCTATTCAACAAACTTCTTCCTTTCACTTCTAATCACTTGTTTAACCACTTAAACACTTCTTAAACATGATTAATCAAATATTGGGTAGCACCTCCCCTTGGGGCTTGAGCATCCAAAATCACAAATTCAAACAACACAAAGCCACAAATCAACCTCGACAACAATAAGCAAACCTTGAATCAACATGAAAATCAAGGTTCATGAGTTTACCTTTGGTTTCTCTTCTTTCTCTCACTAAAACCATGCCTCCTCTTCCTTCTTGCTCTTGATTTTTGCTTGTTACATGTGTGTTTCAAGAAGGCATAGAGATTAGAGAGAGTTTCCATGAATTTGAAGGCATAAATACATGAATTTACCTTTAACTCACCTTGATTTTGCTTCTTGTACACTTGCTCCTTCTCTCTTACAATAGTGTGTTTTCAAGACTCTTTCTCTCTCTTTGCTTGTAACTTAACAAAAAATGGCCTTTGGGAAAGGGATACGAGCTCTCAAAAAATTTCTCTTCCACCTCCTTAATTAACATCATTTTATTGCTAATTAACATGTTATTATTGACTTTTTGGCTTCTTCCTTTCTCACTTGGCTAATAATGCTTCCACTTGTCATGATTTGTGTCCAAGTTTTATTTTTTCCTCTTGCCTTCTATTGTTGGCCAAAATTGGCCCCTTAAATAATGAAAAATAAGAGCTTCTTTCTTTATGGCCAAAAGACCAATTTTCCCTTACATGTTTGCCAATTGTTGTATTTAATTGTGTCTTCCTTCTTCCTTTCTCTTTTTTTTTTGGCTGAAAATCACACTATAAATTGGGCCAAAATTTGTGCTTTTCGATGCTCCAATTTGGGTTAATTTTGTAACCCTTTAATGAGACAAAAATTAAAATTTTATGACTTAATTTAGCCCATCTTAATGTAACCCCTATTTTCAATATTTTTCCAATACAAAACAAAATTCACCATTTTATTCCTTTTAATGTCACAAACATACAAGGAATATTGGTGAATAAAAATTAGGATATTACATCTCTCCCCCCTTAATAAATTTCATCCCCGAAATTTGCTACATGTACACATTCATGAATTTTGGGTAACGCTTTTGCATATCTTCCACTGTTTCCCAGGTAGCTTTTCTAGGAGATAAACCTTTCCATACTACTTTTATGAACAAGATACTCCTATGCCTAAGTTATTTCACTTGCTGATCAATGATTTGGTCAGGTCCAACCTCATGTGTAAAATCTTCCCGTATATTAACATCTTCATTTTCAATTACATGCTCTGAGTTGGGTTAATACTTCTTTAACTATAAGACATGTAAGACATCATGTAATCTTCTCAAATTTAGGGGTAAAGCTATCAGGCATACTACTAGCCTAATTCTCAATAATATTTCAAATGGACCAATATACCTTAGGCTTAGCTTCTTTACCTTTAATGCCTTACCAATACTAGTGATAGGTGAGACTTTTATGAATAGAAGATCTCCGACTTTGAACTCTAGAGGTTTCCGCCTCTTGTCAGTATAGCTCTTCTACCTATACGAGTAGCTAATAGTCTCTACTTTATCAATTTGATCTGTTCTATTATCTAGTTAACTATATCCGGCCCATATATCTGCCTCTCTGACAGCTCTGTCTAACACAAGGGTGATTGACACTTTCTTCCATACAACACTTCATATGGAGCCATTTGAATACTCAAATGATAACTGTTGTTATATGCAAACTCTACAAGTGGAAGGAATCAATCCCAACTTCCTTTAAAATCTAGTACGCACATCCTTAACATATCCTCTAGCATCTGTATCATTCTTTCTGTTTGTCCATTTGTCTAAGGATGATAGGTCATACTAAATCTGAGCTTGGTACCTAAAGCCTCATGTACTGCCTTTTAAAAATTGGAAGTGAATCAAGGATCTCTGTTAGAAATTATGTTCTTTGGTGCACCATGTAATCGTATAATCTCATTGGTAGGAAATGGGCTGTTTTTGTGAATTGGTCAACAATTACCCATATTGCATCGTGATTTTCTGATTTTGGCTAATCCTATCATGAAATTCATAGTGATGCTCTCTAATTTTTACTCAATAATTCTAGGGTTTTGTAAGAGCCCTGATAGTCATTGATGCTTGACTTTTACCTTCTGACAAATGAGACAAAGAGCATTAAACTCTATCAGATTTCTTTTTACCCTTGGCCACTAATACATGGACTTCAAGTCATAACACATTTTAGTTGCTCCTGAATGTAAAGTATACTTACTCTTATGTGCTTTATCTAGGATTTTCTATTTTAGTTATGTTTGTGATGGAACATTTATCCGCTTTCTGTGTCTGACTAGTCTACTCAGTGAAAAGTCATATTCTTGAGTTTCCCCCCTTTCAATCATGTCTGAATAGACTACGCTCTTCTATACTGCATCTGAGCATCTTTGATTGTTGTTCTCAGATCATTTTCTTCCTAACTAACATGTTGCTACAAATCATAATCTAATTAGATAGATTGAGATCTCTGAAATCTTTAATCAGTTTTTGCTTATGAATCATTAAGCTTGCCACCTGCACTATCTTGTATCTCAATACATCTACAACAACATTAGCCTTTCTAAGATGGTATTTGATCTCTAAGTTGTAATCTTTAAGTAGCTCTATCCGTTTACGCTATCTCATGCTCAATTCTTTCTTATCATACAAATACTTTAAGCTCTAGTGGTTTTCGTACAACTCTACGATTGTCCTATAGAGATAGTGTCTCCAGATTTTCAATGCAAATACAACTGCTACTAACTCAAGATCATGAGTAGGATAGTTTTGCTCGTGAGGGTTTAGCTAACGAGAGGCATATGCTATTGCTCTACCCTACTACATCAAGACACATCCCAATCCATGCTTGTTTACATCACTGTAGACCACATAGATCAATTATGGATATAAGATTGTTAATACTGGTATTTTTATTAATCTTTCCTTCAGCTCTGTGAAGCTCCTTTCAAAACTATCATCCCAGATAAAAGGTTGAGTTTCCCATGTTAACTATGCCAAAGGCAAAGCAATTCTGGAGAATTATGTATGAATCACCTGTAATAACCGGCAAGACCCAGAAAACTGCGTATCCCAATAATAGTCTTCAGCATCTTCTAGTTTGATATTGCTTCCTCCTTGCTAAGATCTATTGAGACCCCTTCTTGTGAGACTACATGGCCCAGAAATTTAACTTTTGAAAGCCAAAACTCATACTTGCTTAGTTTGGTGTAGAGTTACTTATCTCTCAATGTGTTCAACACTGTTCTTAAATGTTTTTCATGCTCTGTTCTACTCTGTGAAAACACTAAAATATCATAAATGAAAACTACTATAAATTGTTCTAGACACAGATGGAAAATTCAATTCATGTAGTCTATAAATATTGTAGGTGTATTAGTAAGCCCAAATGGTATTACTAGAAACTCGTAATAGCAATATCTGGTTCTGAAAGTTGTCTTTGGTACATCTTCCACTTTTACTCTGAGCTAGTGATACCCTAATATAAAATCAATTTGTGAGAATACATAGGAACTAGATAACTGATCAAGCAGATCGTTAATTCTAGGAAGTGGGCATTTGTTCTTAATGGTCACCTTGTTTAACTCTTTGTAATCAATACAGAGTCCCAGGCTTCTATTTTCTTCTTGACAAAGAGTATTGGAGCTCCCCATAGTGAGACACTAGGTAGAATAAACCCTTTTTCTAATAGCTACTCAATCTGCTTTTTCAATTCTACTATCTTATTTGAAGCCATCCTATATGGGGCTTTGGATATTAGTCCTGCTCCAGGCTTAATTTCAATTGCAAACTCCACTTTTCTGTCCGAGGGTAGTCCTCCAATATCCTCCAAAAACATATCAGGAAACTTGTTTACCAAAGGGATATCCTCAAGTGCTATTCCAGCCTCTGTCTACATTGAGAAGAATACTATATACCCTTAACAACCTTTATGCAAACATCTCTCGGTCTTATCTGCTGAGAGAAAATTAAGGTTGATTTCTGAGTTGGCATTAGATTGTAGATTAGGATAAATAACCATTTTGCTTTCACAGACTAGCAACATATTGTTTGCTGTCAGCCAGTCAATACTGATAATTACCTCTAGTCTATGTAATGGTGAACAAATTAGATCTATTGTTTATTCATGTCCCTCGACGTTCACTATGAAATTGAGCAAACATCGGCTGCAACAAATCTATTACCTGTAGGCTTATGTACAGCCATATCATACAGTAATCGATACATACTTTATCCTAGCCATCTTATACAATCATATGCAATAAATGAATGACTAGCACATGAATCATACAATACTTGTATCGAATTACCATGAAGAGAAATTGTACCTTGAATTAATTCAGAAGATTTCCTGGCTTACTCTTGAGTTAGGCGAAGACTCTGCCCTAAGTTTTCTATCCAGTCTCCCCTGCCCAATACTGCTATGGACAATATCTGGTGAAATGTCTCAGTTGTTGGCAATTAAAACATACTATCTATTTTATTGGAGCCTGTGTCTATTTTACTGCACTACATAAATGTTCTTGATGATAAGGCTTACTACAGTGTCTGTATGTTCTTCTCCTGAGGGGTCTCTGGTTACTACTACTGTCAGATTGATATAGCTTTTTGTAGCTTCAGTTAGATGGATGACCTTGATTCTTACATTTCTAGGAAGAATTCCCACTACCAAATGCCCCCTTATTGTTAACCTTTCTATTGGTGTAATATTCAACAAGTTCTGTTTTGTGATCCGACACTCTTATACCATCTTGTTGAATTCTTTGAATTGCCTGGAGACTAAATTTTCTTTCTGTTCTAGTTTCAGTCCCCTTATCGTCATGTCTAAGCTCTATTCCTTGTAATCGCAGTACTTCATATATGCAGAGTATCGAGACAATTGAATATATCGAGTCAAATACTCATCAAAGCTTTCTTTCTAATCTTATTGTATTGATAGGAATTCTTTTTCTTTTTCAACTCTAACTAATGAAAGAAAATATTTCTCATGGAACTATTCTTAGAATAATTCCTATGTCAAAGGGGTATTCTATGCTTACATAATTAGCTTGTGTTTTTCCACCACCTGTCTGCATGCCCTTCTAGTTTGTAAATTGCTAGTCAGACCTTGATGTCATCTGGGCACACCAAAATTTCAAAAATTTTATCCAGCTGGGATAGCCAGTCCTCTGATAGATGGGGATCAAATTTCCCTAAAACGATAGGAGGTTATTACTAATCAAAATGTGCCACCCAAGTCTGCAAAATGTCAGCCTCAAGTGCAGGTCTAAGTGGAGCCTCTTGTTCAGGCTCCTCACGTTGTATAAGGTCATCCTCTGTCCACCAGGATTGTTCTATCTTTCACCATCTACCTTCTATTTTTGTTGTACCTCTCGCAGCTCTTCTCTTAGTTCATTTAGCATAGTCTATTGTGTTGCATCATACCCAATAGTTGCTACATTGGGTTAGGTCTAGCTTCTTGACCCTGCCCAGCACCTCCACCTCTTGGTTTACCTCTTATTCTCACCATCTTTATGTTTCATTATATTGAAATAAGGAAGAGGTAAATTACACATAGTCACAAGGGCATATTTGTTATTTCACAAAATTTTGGGTACATAGGTACTGTAGAAATAACATACAGTAGATATTTACAGTAGTTAAGGAAAGCCTTTAATAACATGCAAACTATAAACTACTCTACAATATGTTTCTACTCTTTTATATTACATATCTTAACAGTGATTTCCCAGGGGGTCACTTATCCCGAGATTTCCCTGGGTTGATCACTCTTAACCTTAGTGTACCCTTGCAAAAACACTGATATCGGCTCTAACCAATCCGTGCACCGATACACCGTGACTGCCCTTATCCAAAAAGTTGTGCCAACTAGCTTTGAGAGACTAAATCTTGAGTATGGACTGTCTATCCACATCAGTACATGTTCTTTAACACTTAACTTGTGATATGTTCTATGAACTCAATAAAGCTATCGTTCGAACCCCACTCTATAATCTCATTCTTCTTCCAGGCCCAAAATGCAAATTCCAGAAGAAGTACCTCATTTTACTAATCTAGACGTCATCCGAAAACTTCAGATAGTGAAGACCTTATTCGTAGTAGAATGTGTCTACATCATTTAAATATGCTACATATTGGGCCATCAGACTATTGTTCTCCTAGAAGGCCCGTGGATATATGCTCTTGACATATTCCTATAACTCCGGTTCCGATTATAGGTCATGCCGCATGCACACTGTTCTAGCCTTGGTAACAGTACCCTGATCTAATACTTTCTTATCATTCGATTGTTGTTCGTAGTCCCCTACTAATAAGCTCTCTAACTGCACCAGTCTCACCACTGGCCTAACTCAAACCCGCTTCCTCAATATCCATAACACTCTTGCAGCACCCATCGTTTGATACTATAGTATCCGTAGATTTTTTAGATGCTGCTTTGCTAATGGTGGTGACCTACTTCACTGCTGCCTTCTCCTACGCATAATTCATGTCATAAAATAACCAAGACCATATCAGTATACCATTCTAGTTTTGCCAAAACCATCATGCTCAAATATCCAAAATGGTACACCCTCATAACATTTTGATAATTAACAAAGTGATAACACAGTTTCATAGGCATATAGAAATAGCATAAGTATACTGATACAATATACTTGATATACATGGATTCCCATAAGGTTTACCCAAAATATTTACAGGGGCCAAAAGACAAAATAAAGCTATAGATAACCAACACCAGCTTGATCTGTACTGAACCCCTAGTTATAGGTATCCACAGCTTTGCCCCTAGAGATACTCCTTTCAGCTGAATAAATTTTAAATTTTGGGAAAGGGGTGTGATTCGAATGAATCTCAGTAGTAAAACACAATCAATAATATAAAATGCAATAAATAAACATGCAATGCACCACATAAGTAACAGAATTATAACATTGTAGATTTGTTTGTTTGCTCTGTGTTTAGGTTCAAATGACTGTTTGTGCCCCTACTGGCCTAGCTGTGTGCACTGCTCAGAATCATATGACTGTATGACCCCTACTATTATACTATTCTAGCATAGATGACTATCTACTGGACTTGTCTAACTGCCCTAGTTGGGTCCCACTGGGCTTGATGGTACTTGTGCTTTTCCCACCAAGTGGTACTTATGCATTTTCCATACTATAACCAGGTTGTGTCTACAACTCATGTTATATATAAAGGATATAAATAATCACATAGTGTATGAAAGATAGAGTTGCTACCTGAAAATCCCTTTCCGCTGTCTACTAAACCTTGTCCTGCCTCGAGCGACTGACTAGTCCCAAAATTCCAAATTTACAATAAATGATTTATTACTCATTCATGTATTATTCCAAACTCATGTAATTGGTTATCTTTGCTTAAAACTGCAAAATGACCGAAATAGCGTCAGGGACCTGGTCTAAGTCTCTTAATACCCGGTCTAACTGTACTTTTTCAAAAATTAAGACCTAAGCTATTCCTACACAATTTCATGTGTAGAATCCATTTTTAACCTCAGATTTGACAAATTCATACTTAAATGATGAAAATGGCCTTGGCAGCCCCTAAGTTAGAGTTTTAAGGGTAACATTGTCATTTAATAACCTAAGGCCTTTATACTTCATACTTTACATGTTTCCTACACAATTTTTCATTCTGAACACAATGGAGTCATCAAAAACATGAAATTATAGCTCTATCCCCTTGAACAGCTAATGGTCAAAACTTTTAAAAAATTTAGGAACAATGCAATTTTCATGATTTCATTCAACAAACTTCTTCCTTTCATTTCTAACTACTTGTTTAACCGCTTAAACACTTGTTAAACATGATTAATCAAAATTTTGACAGCACCTCCCCTTATGGTTTAAGCTTCCCAAATCAAAAATTGAACCAATACAAAGCCACAAATCAACGACAACAACAATAAGCAAGCCTTGAATCAACAAGAAAATCAAGGTTCATGAGTTTACCTTTGATTTTTCTTCTTTCTCTCACTAAAATTGTCCCTCCTCTTCCTTCTTGCTCTTGATTTTGTTCTTGCTACATGTGTGTTCTAAGAAGTCATAGAGATTAGAGAGTTTCCATGAATTTTAAGGCATAAACACATGAATTTACCTTTAACTCACCTTGATTTTGGTTCTTGTACACTTGCTCCTTCTCTCTTGTACTAGTTTTTTTCAACACTCTCGCTCTCTCTTTGCTCTTAACTTGACTGAAAATGACATTTGGGAAAGGGATAAGAGCTCTAAAAAATATCCTCTTCTACCTCCTTAATTAACATCATTTTAATGCTAATTAACACGTGATTATTGACTTTCTGGCTTCTTCCTTTTTCACTTGGCTAATAATGCTTCCACTTGCCATAATTTGTGTCCAAGTTTTATTTTTTTCTCTTGCCCTTTTGTTGTTGGCCAAAATTCTCCTCTTAATTAGCAAGAAATAAGGGCTTCTTGTTTTATGGCCAAAAGACCAATTTGCCCTGACAAATTTACCAATTGTTGTATTTAACTGTGTTTTTGTTCTTACCTTATCTTTTTGGCAGAAAATCACACTACAAGGGCGTTAAAATTTGGCCCAACTTCATGTTACCCCTATTTTCAATATTTTGCCAATACAAGGGCATTAAAATTCACCATTTTATTCCTTTTAATGTCACAAATATACATGGAATTTTAGTGAATAAAAATTGGTATGTTACAGTTTGCATAGAATACTAAATGACCACAACCCACACTCACCAGATTTTAGAGGTCTCATAATTGGCCCTCTTGACCATGCAAAAAGGTTTACATCATATAATATCAATGGTTTCAAGTTTTGTATGGTTTCATGAGATCAAGGATTGCAAACTCAAAATTTGGTTGTTTATGGCACCTTTAGGATAAGGTGTTATGCGAGTAGCAATAATGCCAACATACAATTCATAGGTGTCTATTACTATGGAAATCTTCTTGATGTCGTCAAACTAAATTACTAAGGCTATGTCACCATGACTCTGTTCAAGTGTTTGTGGGTAAATACCACTTCCCGGGGACTCACAACTGATGACTTAGGCATCACATCAGTGAATTTTTCTTGACCAATTCATATTGGTCAATCTGAAGTTGATCAGCCGTATATGTCAAGGATGAGAGGCACAGGGATTGGAACATGGTGGTTCACTTAAAGCCTTGAGACCTTTATGACATGAGAAATGGGGATAACATCGCCTATGACAGTGAGCCATTCTAGACCGTCAATTTTGAAAACTTCTTCCCTGACTGCCATGACAATTTACTTATAGTTCAGTGCATTTTTATAAGTTCATATCATTTAAATTTAATTTTTCTACAAAACAATACCACACTAACATTTTCTCGATAAATTTTTTATAGGGATGGTATGGAAGAACGATTAATTTGTTTTTCTTTTGTTCTTGTAAATCTTAATTCATATTAAAAAAAATAAGACAAAACCACTACAAAGCATAAAAAACTACTACAACGTGATAAACTGCTACAAAGTTGAACAAACCGCTACAAAGAAACCACTACAAATAATGTCACATAAACTGCTATGAGTGTTATGCAGATCCCTATAAATACTCTCACCACACCTTATTTCAAATACTCCTCTAATTCTTTCCACCCCACTTATATCTCATTTTCTCTCATTTGAGATTTTTTTTTCGAGAGTTGTATAAGGTCATTCAATAAGGTAACATTTATTTTTAATTCTCTTATTTTAAGTTTTTTTCCTTCTTATAATATTTATTTTAATTATTTTTCCTTTTTCTCCAGGAATTTAACCACTTTTCCTCAACATATTCAATATTCATTCTATAATGATCAGCCTCTAGTAAACAACATAACAAGTCCTTATTATCTACATATTTTTAATATTGCATAAATTTAATCATTCTTCTGAAATAATGATTACTATTATTTAATTTGATGCAATAATAAACTATTTAACTCAATATAATGGATTCATATTATTGTATATATTGTTTTTGAATTTTCTCAACAATTTGTAGCGTTTCAGAACCGCTACAAATTAAAAACACAAATTGGATTCAATTTCTTGGTGCTAGTTTTGAAATTTCATTTATTTGTAGCAGTTTTGTAATGGCTACAAATTTTGGGTGCCAATTTTTTTGAAATTCAAATTTATTTGTAGCAGTTTTGGAACCGCTACAAAATTGGAGCTAAATTTTCATTTTTCATTTTTCATTTCCCGCTTTGACGACAACATTTGTGGTGGTTTTTTAACCGTTAAAATATACACAAATAATGTGTTATCAACATGGGCCTTTTCTAGCCATTTATTTTAATTGTTAGCAAATTACTGGTAGTTTGTTGACATGAGTAGCATTTTAGTATAACTGATACAAATCCATTTGCAATAGTGGATTTTGTAGCGGTTTCTACAATAGCTATTAATGGTGTTTGTAGCAGTTAAAATTGTTACAAATACACATTTTTAACCGCTACTAAATGATAGTTGTTTTGTAGTGTTAATTGTAGAAAATTCAAAAGTCATGTGAAGCGTGAACTCAGTATCTGTACACAAACATCCCCCGAAATTGATAAAAATGTCCACAGAAAATTCTCAAGTTGGTTTGCACGTTGAATACTAAACGACCACAACCCACACTCACTAGAGTTTAGAGCTCTTGCAATTGGCCCACTTGACCATGCAACAAGGTTCATAGCATACAATGTCAATGGTTTCAATTTTTGCATTATTTCATGTGATTAAGGATTGATAACTCAAAACTTGGGTGTTTATGACACCTTTGGGATAAGGAGTTATGCGAGCAGCAATGATGGCAATATGCAGTTTGGAGGTGTCCCTTATTATGGAAAGCTTGTTGATGTCATCAAACTAAATCACTAAGGCCATTTCACCATGATGCTCTTCAAGTGTTAGTGGGAAAATACGACAACTTCCTGGGGACTCAAAACTGAAAAATTAGGCATCACATCGGTAAATTTCTCCTAGCCAATACACATAGGTCAATCTGAAGATGATGAGGCATATATTCTTGCCTCAGAGGCACACCAGGTTTATTATGTCGAGGATGAGAAGAATAGGGATTAGAATATAGTGGTTCACTTAAAGTTTCGAGACCTTTATGATATGGGTGGTGGTGATAACATCACCTACGAGAGTGAGCCATTCTAGCCTGCCACTATCTAAAACTTTTTCCTCGAAGGTGATGACAATTGACCTATAGTTCGTGTGTTTTACAAGTTACACTTTATTATTACTTAATTTAAATATACTTTTTGCACAAAATAATACACTCAACACTAACATTTTCTCCACATATTGTTTGTAGGGATGTCAACAAAGAATGTTTAAAAAAATATAAATTTTGTTCTTGTAAAGCTCAATTTATATTTGTTTTAAAAAAAATTCCCATTAATATTTGTAGCGGTTCCTAAGCTGCTACAAAATACTAAAACACTACTACAAATATTGTTGCCTCAACCACTACAAACATCATAATGATCTCTATAAATATCCCCACCATACCTCATTGCTTACTTTCTTCCATTTCTTCCCACCCCTCTCATCTCGTGTTTTTTTTCTTGACTATTGTTGAAGAGCTCAGCAAAAGACGGTAAATTATTTTCTCAAATCTTTCATTTTATTTTCATTCTTCATATAATACTTTAGTTATTTTGCTTCTTTATTTTCTTCCTTCTACAGATATTGAAGGTTCATTCTATTACTTTTTCAACATTCCTTCCATAACCAAACAACATCAATATTAAACATACATAATATTCATACTTATCTAACTTGATTTAGTCTTCTCCTAAAATAAAAATTACTATTATTTAAATTCTTACCTAAATGATGAAATATTCAAAATACTATAGGAACAATAGATTGAAAATATTATTGAGGATTTTTTTTTAAAATTTCTAAAACATTTATTAGTAGTTGAAAATCCACTACAAAGTTAAATTAAAATTAAGAAAAATATTAGTAGCTGTTCTCGAACTGCTACAAACATTTAGCACCATAATTAAAAATTTCTGAAATTAATTTGTATTGGTTGGTCATCAACTGCAAATGTTGGAGCCAAATTTTCAATTTTCATGTCCCACCACACCCACTTTTGGCTAAAAATTTGGTGCAAGCATTTGTAGCGATTGAAAAACAGCTACAAAAAAGTTTCAAAAATTTGTAATACCTGATATTGAAATAATATTTGTAGCAGTTTCTTAACCGCTACAAGATGCTCTTATAATGTATAATCTACATACGCAAGTTGTAGCAGGTAGAAGCAACCTCTACAAATATAGTAGCGGTTATTGTGACATGAGTATAGGTTCTAGATAATTGCTACAAAAACGCTTGTAACATTATATTTTGTAGGGGTTTATCAAATTGCTACCATTGGTGTTTGTAGCGGTTAAAACTACTATAAATATATATATCATTTTAACCGCTTCAAATGAGCAATTTTGTTGTAGTGACTTAGAGAAAACAAACTCGCTTAAACTATAAACAACCTTTATTCTTTTCACCCCAACAAAATTTCTTTCTTATTTATTTCTTTGTTTATATATACATATATACATATATATATATATATATATATATATATATATATATATATATATTGCTAATTCACTTTTCTTTTTGCTATATCTACATACTCCTATAAAGTTGAATTTCTAACTCCTCACTCTTTTTTTAAATTGTTTGACATAGCACTTACAAAAGTAACAAATGAATGGGAAGAAGAAGGTATACAAATTAAATATCTCAAACAAAGGACTATTTACTCTATGCAATTTTCTTTCAAAAACATTTAGGCTCAAATGAGGTATAAGGAAGGACATTTGGCTGACTAGTTATTGAATGAATGCCCAAATCATTTTTGTGCATGCAAAAGGATTTTAAGCTTCAAAAGATATTTAAGACAAGTTCTAGAGATGAATTCACAATCAGTGTACTCCCTTTTAAAAGAAATTGAATATTTAGACTCAAGTTTCTTATCAGTTTTTGACATCCTAAAGTCAATTATCTATACCAAAATATTTTTGCTTATTTACTAACATTCCAAGAAAATAGAACATAATTCTAATAGAACTCAATCCTTTTCAAGTTCAAATCATCCAAACATTGATGATGTTCACAAGTTCAAATCCAACTTCCATAAAGAAAACAAACTTTGTTAAAAATGTTTCAAAAAAACAATATTTTGTTAAAAAACAAGAACGTTTTCAAATGGTTAAACTATATTCAAAATAAAATACTTGAGAGCAAGTCATGCAAAATCAATGGTACATACTCTCACCCCTACACTTAAATATCACATTGTCCTTAATGTGAACATGTAACAATAAGTACTAGAAAGTTATGGAGTAACCATATCTATATCCAAATGTAGATATGACACAAATTTCAAACATTATCAAATATCAATCAATCACATGCAATTCAACTTTAATCAACACTCATCTCCAAGCAATTTATTATCAACAATCAAATGAAACAAATCAAAGAACAGTAGAAGAAAACTCCCACTTTTGTCCTTGACTTGCACTTTCAGTTGCTCTTGATCTGGGGTTACAGAAGTCCTATAAAATCAAAATAAAGCATCAAACCCAAAACTTGAGTTGCCTCTCAAGAAGCGCTAAGTTTATACTTTTAAGCCAAAATTCTCGAAACAAACCACTAATCATAAGTATCAAACACCATGATTACCTTATCTTCAATTCATTTCAAGCAATAAGGTTTTAGACACAAAAAATGATCATTCAAGTTAATTACTTGTACTTCTTCAATCATAGACAATCTCAAACTGCAAGCATTCACTGAATTCAAATAAAGCACAACAAGTACATCTTTGCAAACAGATTTAGGAGCTTCCAAAAATTAGAGCATCTCACAAAATCCACTTGACACTCTTCAGTAAGAGTCAAAGAGACAATAAGAAATTCATAAGTAATAGCTTTTAAGACTTCCATATCAATTTCAACAAAAAGACATCCATATCAATTTCAACATCAAAGTCACATAGATTGGGCTCTACAACTATAACCTCAATTGGAAACTCACTATTCTCCCAAATTAGTTTCAGGCTCACATTAATTTTCCACATTATCTATAGTCTCATACTATTACACATCCTCAACTTCCTCACAATATTTATCATCAACACAAGAAGTGGTTATCATCCTTAAAGAATTAGGTTGATTCATATTCTCAAGAAATGAAACAATTTGACTCACTCACACTTTAATATTTTGGACCCTTAATTCAACTCTAGTGGCAAATTCCCTTTTCTCTGTACTAAATCTCTCTGATGATTCCACATACTCCCCAAATAATCTTTCTAAATGAGACTTCTTTTTATACTTAAGGGTGTTTTCTTCAACATGTGGATAAGGGTGGAAATATGTGTAATCACTTTTGAATAATGGCTTAAATGCTCATACATGATAGTTGTTTCAAGAGAGCTGTTATTTATTTTTGAATTCAAGACAGTAGTTTAGAAAGAATAGTTTAATAACCATTATTTATTTTATGTCATGACAGTTTTTTAGTAAGAACCGTTAGATATGATCTTTTTTCATAATGTATTTAAAATTAAAAAAAAAACTTAATAGTGGTGAGTAGCTTGATGAACTGATGAGATCACTAAGCTACTCGTCACTAAAGGACTGGCCAGGATCATTGTTAGGATCATGCCCAATCCCATACTCATCAAGTATGAGATTGAGCTTCCTACATAATGGAGAGGTATCCAAAAAGCCTTCCACAACATAGTCAGTCTGTTTTGTATGCCGCAACATTGCCTCTAGTTGAGGAAGTATAGGATATGGAGGTGAAGGGGGATGTTGTGGAGGAGGAGAAAGAGGTGTCTAGCAAGTCTTCCGCATGGGCATTTCATCTTGGCAATTAAGAGAACAAAGGGGAGGATGATGAAGAAAATGTAGGAAAAACAAATGACAATGAGGAGTTTAAATAGACATCTGGAAGGGACATGAAAAAATCATCATTGTAGCTTTGGAAGTTGAACGGGATGTAATGAAAGGGTACCTGATTCTCCTAACGAGGAGGCACTTAGAGTCAGAGCAGGGAAGATGAAAGATTTTGAAAGATTTAATTAACGTTTATTAAGTTAGAACTATTAAGTATGTTGGTGTTTACAATTTTTAATTAATAACTGTGAGTTATTAAGTTTTTTTGTTAACAATTTTTTTATATTTTAAAATAGTGGTGTTCAATCACCACACCGCTATTGTCCTCCTCTAATCCTCTTCCTCCTCATTCTCATCATTAGAGGAAGGAGATGAAGGGTTTGATTGTAAGTCATATTCAACATCATTGTGATGAAGTATGAGGTTCAACTTCCTATTCATCTTGTTGGCGTATGCCGTGAGACGCCTTGTGTGTCGGTTAAGGGTTGCCAACATTTGTATTAGAGCCTCCAATTTAGGAAGAGGAGGAGGAGGAGGAGCAAGTGGTGGTGGAGGAGGGGGTGGTGACGGTAGAGGAGCTCCTTGGGATCTTAACATGATGAAAGAGAGAAGGAGAAAGATGATAAAGAGAAGTAGTAAGAATCACAAGGAATAGGTGACTTTAAATAGAGGATTAACATATGTTACAAAGGATTACGACTTATGAAGATTCAACGATGTTATGAAGGGTTATTAAAGTATTAAATGATGGTTGCTTCTGAAGACTGTTATGTTTTGTCTTCACTCATATAAGAGGTTGTAAGACAAATTATTTGTAAGTGTTATATGACGGTTGCTTTGAAGGAACTGTCATTTTGTCACTAAATAAATTATGGTTATTAATTAATCTAATTATTTTTGTGTTTTCGTGAATTCTGCCTTATAATACATGATAATGCGCATAATTAACCTCTATTTTTAAGCGTTATATATTCTTACATGACCCCCGTCTCGACATACATGACATTTATTCATTATGACCATTATATATTTTCAACGTTATATATGCCCCAATTTATAGTAGTGAAAGTTCTAGGAAAAATTTAATCACCAAAAAGTCTGATAACAATTAAGGAGCATGTAATAATAAGTCCTCATGCAAAAAATGACAATAAATCTATACTTCTTACTTGTTACTGAGACTTTTTTATTATTATTATAATGAAATCCATTCGGGTTACTTCAATTAGGTAAACACGATATGATTTTAGTTAAAGATTGCATGATGTTAAATTTTGGAATTTATCTAAAATAATTAAGATTAAGAGTTATTGTTATAGGGACTTGGAAAAAGCAAATTAACAAAATTTTTCATGTTGAAATAATGAACTTAAATTAAATTAAGGAATGTAACTTTTTAGTATAATAAACATGGCAATTCATATAAAAATTCATAAAAAAATTATGTGCATAAACATACCAAAAGTGGTACACTAAGAAATTGTCGGGAATTCAACTTTTTAGACCGGTTCTCTCTAAAACCAGTCTTAAATATATTTTTTAGACCGGTTTTGGAGAGAACCGGTCTTAAAAGTTGATTTTTAAAAAAAATTTGTTTAAAAGATATACCCAATAAGCCATTTCCCCTATTAAAACATTTCACTCAGCAAGCAGCAGCTAGTTTAACGACATTCAAATAAATCTTCTATTACAGATTATATAACTAACATTTTAATGACATGTGAGAGACTCAAAACTCATTGGAACATATTAAAACTCAACTCCCTTGTGCTTAAACAGTGCTGGCCGAAACATAAGCAAGAAAAACAACCATGAATAATAAACTCACAATCATAGACAGAATCATAATGCAAGGAAATCATACAACCATGACAATGTTGTTTTTGACCAAGTTCATTGTCTTTTTCACTTACATACATACATCAAAGATTAAATTACATAATGACAATGATGTTATTCATTAGGGCCAAAATAATTTATACACACTCTTCTTAGGCTGATGATCATAGCTGGCCTGGCTTTGGAGAATCTACACTAAGACGTACACCTCATATCCTTCATTTTCTTGTGACGACAACAAAAACAAGTAGTTATATATATACACCAATGACAATATGCATAATTCAAATATAGTTCATCATAATTATTTTAGCTAACTAGCCTTCAGTGTAGTTTTATAAAGGGATATCCTCCCATATATCTTTATGATGATAGTTTCTTGTCCCGTGTTCATTGTTTGCTTCATCTTCTTCGTTCAATTCTAGTAAACCCCTAGAAAAAGAAGGAGTCTCAAGCAGATCATTCATTGAATGACTTTCCTGATTAATATCAATGACCCTTTTTCCTTAGAGAGCTATAAACCACATTTTATTTTCCTAATCAGTAACATAGAACACTTGTTTCACTTGATATACCATAATAAAATGTTCATCTCTAAAACTTCTACTATTTAAAATCAACCAATATAAATCCCAACTGATCAATCATCACACCATTGTTGACATCAACCCACTTTCATTTGAAAATGGGAAGTTTAACTTTAACGTAATCAACCACCCAAATCTCTTCAATCAACCCATAATAAGGTATTGCTGCCAATCTAGGATTCCTATCTTTTGAACTAGAGAAGTGCATAGATTCAGCCACTAACATAATCCCAGTGTTCTGGATGGTGCTCCTATCATCAAGGGACTTCGTGTAAAACGTATAACCATTGATCACAAAATGAAGTCCAACTTATGACATCAGACTCAGGACCACGTGCTAACCATTTAATTGTATTAGAAACACATTCTTCGCCTTCAACCTTTTGTTTGAACCAATATGTAAAAGTTTTGTTATGCTCCCTAATTAACCTTTGTTCAGTCATTCAACTATTTCATTTCCGTACAATTTCTTTATGAGCATTAATGTAATCTTGAACTTCATCAACATTATTCAAGATGTACAAGTGGGACTTGTTACAATTCATTAGCACCCATACTCTTTACTGAAGCCCCGCGCCTACCGCCTTCTTCGTCATGATGTTCAGGAAGTCCAATGTGTCCTACATTTGACAAGTAATCTTGACAAAACTCCATGGCTTCTTCATAAACATATTTCTGAATAATAGATGCTTCAGGCCAGTTAGGGTTCTTCGCATACCCTTTTAGGATTTTCATAGTTCTTTCAATTGGGTACATCCATCGTAAATAGATAGGGCCACACAACTTGATCTCCCTTACTTGATGAACAATTAGATGTATCATGATATCAAAAAAAGAAGGAAGGAAAAGCTTCTCAAGCTAGTACAAGATCAGATATACTTCATTTTCCAGTTCATCCAATTTTTCTATCTCAATGACTTTACTACAAATAGCATTGAAGAAGAAATAAAGTCTAGTCAAAATATGTTGAAGATCATATTTGGCAATGCCTCGAATAGCTTCTGGGAGCAGTTGTTGCATTAAGACATGACAATCATGAGACTTTAGCCCCACTAACTTCAAGTCTTTCATCGACACAAGCTTCCTAATATTAGAAGAATACCTTGAAGGAACTTTGATGACATGTAAACACTAACAAAAGCTTCTTTTCTCATCCTTAGACAAAGTATGAGCAGCTAGAGGACAACAAGTTCTCTTACCATATGCTTTGGATGAAAGTCTTCTCGTATCCCCATTTCTTGTAAATCTAATCTTGCCTTCACGTCATCCTTAGAACTACCTTGTATGTTAAGCAGTGTCCCAATAATACTATCACAAACATTTTTGTCCACATGCATGAAATCAATATAGTGTCTCACATCAGGCTTCGACCAATATGGAAGATTGAAGAAGACATACCTCTTTTTCCATTTACTTTTCTCATTACTATTCTTTGAAGCTTACCAAACATAACATTCATATTTTTCACCTTTTCATAAACTTGCTCCCCAGTCAATGCCTTCGGAGCATTTTCAAACTCTTGTCCACAAAAAAAAAGCTTTCTTTAATCTGCGATATGGGTGGCCTTGTCAAAGAAATCTCCTATGGCCAAGAAAAACTGTCTTTCTTCTATGCTGAAGTTGATGGTAGCATGTTCCTTCTGCACAAATCGGACATGCTTTATGGCCTTTAACACTATAGCCTGACAAGTTTCCATATGCAGAGAAGTCATTTATAGTACAAAAGATTATGGCTCGCATTTTAAAAACCTCCTTCTTATTCGCATCAAAAACATCAACACCTTCATCCCACAACTCTTTCAAGTCTTCGATCAAGGGCTCCAGGTAAACATCTATATCATTTTTGGGTTGTTTTGGTCTCGAGATCAACATAGATAACATGATATACTTTCATTTCATGCATAACAGAGGAGATAAGTTGTAAATTACCAACACAACAGGCTATGAACTTTGTATACTACTCAGGCTACCGAAAGGATTCATGCCATCCGTGCTAAGCCCAAGCCTAAGGTTCCTAGGCTCTTCACCGAAGGCAAGAAATAATTGATCGATTTTCTTTCATTGAGAAGAATCAGCCAGATGTCGATGCTTTCCATCGGATATCCTCTCATCCACATGCCATCTCAAATTTCTTGCATCGTTTTCATTAGTAAACAAGCACTTGAACCTTGGTATGATTGGAAAGTACCACAATATTTTTGCAAGAGCGTTATTTGATTTATACCTCGGGGTTTCACATATTGGACACTGTTGTTACTCTTCATGCTATTTTCTATACAATATACAATCATTAGGGCATGCATGGATCTTTTTATACTTCATCCCTAGTGGACACAATATTTTCTTAGCATCATAGTATCGAGAAGGCAACACATTATCATCTGGAAGTATGTCCTTAAAAGCCTCAAGTGTTTCTGAAAAACTCATGTTACTCCATCCATGCCATGATTTCAAGCTTACCAATTTCAATACTGCTTTCAACAATTGGTACTTTCTACACTCTGAGTACAACAGCGTCTCAACATTACTACACATATTACCATATGCATGTAATTGCTCAAAAGTCTCTTCTCCTACTGCATGAATAATATCCTTTATCCGATCATCCATATCCGTAGCATTATCATCAAAGTTCACTCCCCCCTGTTGAGATGAACTTGGCATTTCTAATTCTTCACCATGCCATACCCACACTGTATAACTCTTACAAAATCCTTCACAAATTAAATGTGTATATATATCTGCAGTACTTAGTCACTTCTTATTCAAACATGCTACACAAGGGCAATAAAACTTCCCATTACCATCATCGGCATTTCTACTAGCAAAGTCTAAAAAACCCCTCACCCCATTATCATATTCAATACTCATTCATTTAGTGTTTATCCAACTATGATCCATATATATCTCAACACTTATAGCACCCTATATCCAACAACAAAATGATAGACAAGAAAACAACAACAATAGAGTTTTAGATATTTCAATGAAATTAAAAGCACCATTTGAAACTAGTATTGTTTTAACAAACCAATAACACTGACAATAATCAAACAATCGCACTAAATTAAAATAGAACATAGAGTGGTATTAATCTAAGCCAAATATCACAGGGATGTAATTAACAGTCAGAGCATATATCTAACAAGAATGTGCAAATTTAATTTTTTCCAGATTACATTTAAGTGCTCAAAGCAACAACAAGAACCATTTTTTCATAGAACAATATTAATTATTGAACAACGTACAACTAAATAACAAATCGAACACTAACCTGATTGAAGACCAAGGAGTGAGCTTGAACCCAAAGTCACGGTGGTGTCGACTGAGGTTAAAATGAAGTCCTCAAATTCATGGCACTGACAAAGGGAAGTCAAGTCAGAGGAGAATGGTCACTGTAGAGATTAGAGGTGGCGACAGAGAAGACTGATGATAATCAAAGAACAGCGATGACGAACACAACAACGGCAGCGGTAATGACGGAGGAGAGTTGAGCAAATGAGGGACAGGACGCCATGGACGAGTTCAGAACAAGCACAGATATATCTCACAGAGAAATGGCAAAAAGAGAAGAAAGGGTTCATAGAGCGCACGATCTGGGCGCAGAAGTGAAAATAAGGGCGAAAAATTTTACCTTTAAGTCCGGTTTTTATGAAAAACCGGTCTTAAAAGAGTGAAATCTTACATTTATGACCGGTTTTTGTACAAACGGTCTTAAAATGTTAAAATCTTTTGAATTTAAAATGTTTTAAGATTTGAGACCCGTTTTAATATAAAACCGGTCTTAAATATTTTACTTTTAAGACCGGTTTATATGTAAACCGGTTTTAAATGTTACAACATTTTAAATTCATAAAAATTTTAACATTTTAAGACCGGTTTTTTACGAACCGGTCTTAGAAGTTCAATATAATTACAAAACTGCCACCACGCAAATTTTTAAAACCTTATCCGTCAAAACCGGTCTAAATGTGGAGGTGTAAAAAAAGTCTTTTCTAGTAGTGTCGATGGAACAACCGAAAGGTTTAAATTCACCTTACAACAACTTTTGAGACATGACACATGATTAAAATATAAAATAAAAAAGTAAACAGAGTCTAAAAGCAATGAGCAAGACCGAAAAATGAGTGGAGTTATTCGAAGTGGTTTCAACGCGTCTTTATTTTTTTATTTTTTTCTATAAGATACACGTATAGAAATCTTTAGAGTTTAGGCGTATAGTTTACTCAATTTTATTCAGATTCCCTTTGATGGGGCATAATTTGTTTGAATTGTGCCGAAATGTCAAAAGCAAATGTTCTGATTTTGAATATAAAGCTTATTGTTTGACATTCTTAATAAGCAACTGTATAAAGCGGTCGTGAATCGCCATAGTGAATTTTGGGGCAAGGAAAAATTTTAATCATTTTCTAATATTTTAGACTAAACTACAAGTCTGTCAGTTATGAAGTGGAGCACTCGAGAGGGGTTGATCCATAGAGGCCAAAATAAATCAAAACAAAAGCAATACTTAATTAACTGTAGATGAAAATTCATATTTAGACTTTGTGAAATTAATTTATGGTTAAGGTGCATCTGACACCCTGATTTTTTTTTTCAAATGGATCTAGTATCCTAAAGTATTTTGTGATTCACCCAATACCCTAAAGTCTTTTTCTAACTGTGTCCAATACCTTCAAGTATAGTTTTGGTGCAATTTTGTCTTTGAAGTATTACTTTCTTCAATCCTTTTTATTAGGAACATTCTTTCTCATAGAGATAGTCCTTAATATAAAGAACAAATCCTTTTTGTTTGAAATTTAGAACTAGTTTTTTCATTTTTACCCTCATTAAATATGTGTCACTAATCATCGCTCTGCAATAAATTTTCAACTTTTATCTCTCATGTGCATTCTTTCTAAACATGGGTATTATTGGAAAGAAAGGTACAAATTTTACACATTTATTGCTTTTAACTAATATTTTGAACCGTGTGATTTTGGTAGTTGTTCTTTATAAAACAGACCAGAGGTAGTATAATTTATGGTTTTGTGGGCCCCATTTAAATAATTTTTAAATAATTATTTTAAGGGGGAAAGAGCAAAAATACCTATCTACATATCTTGCATGTGGGTGAAGCACCAGATACAATCTTTGGTACAAAAATACCTTGATCATTAAAAAATGGGACAAAATACTAGCTCTATTAATGAAGGCGCACGTTCGTTAATTTTTGGCTCCGTTAAAAAAGAGAAAAGTTCCAATGATGGACTATGGAAGGGCATTTGGAGGGAGCAGGTAACACAAAGGTGATGACCATGTGAGTGATCAGAGAGAGTCATTATCGGTGTGAAGGTGGGGCTTTGGTTTAGGGGGAGAGAGAGGTGGGTAAGAGTTTTTAAATAATTATTTAAAAATTGTTAAAGTGGGACACACAAAAGAAGATGTTAACAGACATTTGCCTCCATAATGAGGCTGGCTTTTTTTGTCCCCTTTTTTTTAATGATCATAGATATTTTGGCACTTTAAGGATTGATATGGTGCCAGACGCATGTGTGATATATAGATGGGTAAGTTTGGACCTTCGCTCTTAAAATAATTATTTAAAAAATATTAAAGTAGGGCCCATGAAACCAAAAATTATAAAATGTTTGCCTTCAATAATGGAGTTGGTATTTATGTCCCCAACTTTAAAAATTATAGGTATTTTTATACCTAAGGATTGTATATAGTGCCAGACGCATATAAGGGATATATATATGGGTATTTTTGCACCTTCACCCTAAAATAAATATGTTAAGCTGCTTGTTTATTTTAATATAAGATAACATAAATGATTGTAAGTATGTTTTGCCATCTTGTGATTGTAGATTCATCATTTAAATTTGTTGAGTCATTATTTTCTATTAAATAAGGCTAATGGTGTTAAGTTTAAGAAACCAAAAAAACATTTGATAAATTTAATGGACTAAACTAAAATTTGATATAAACTTAACGGACCAAACATATACTTTAGTTTAAATTTAGTGTTAATACAATTTTAAATCTCTTGAGTTTGTCTTCATTTTGGTTTTCGTTCCTCAAATTCCAAACCATGGATTTTGATCCCCCAAGGGGCAAAATGGTTAAGGTATTTTTTAGGGAGAATATCATTTAGGTTCCAACCAAGGGAAATAATATATTGACAAGTCTCATAAATTGTCATAATATATTAACAGATCTCATAAATTGTCAATGAGAACTTTTTTGATATCATTTCTCTTGGTTGGGACCCAAATGACATTCTCCCTTTTTTAGATTGTAGAGACTAATATTTTAAACAAATTGAAACTTAAGGATCAAAACCTATGGTTTGAAACTCGAGGAACCAAAACCAAAATGAGAACAAACTTGAGGAATCAAAGATTGTATTAAACCTTAAATTTATGTATGCTTTTTTTGAAGTAAAGTTATAATAATACTTTTATAAAAGGTTGAATTTGGACGATTAGAATTTTTATTCAATTAATATAAAGGAAAAATGAGGAGAGAGAAGAGGGAGAGGAGATATATATCCATTACCCACTTTAGCTCGTTATCCTTTTCCTCAATTTCCCAATCATCGATCTTTCCCTCCCTTTAATTGAGTTTCTATGAAAGTTGTGACCACACCTAAACAGAAATTTTCACACGGATAAATTAATGGGAGAAGGAAAATCTCCAAAATCGAAGGGAAACTTTTCTTTTTATGTGTATTCTCACGTATCAAATACAAAAAATATATTAAAAAGACAAATTCCATAGGGGAAAAAGTTTCTCTCAGCATTCTTGAGTACTTCTTAATTATCTAGATACATGTAAGTTTAGAAAGTTTATTGCTTCTAAGATAACAGTAGTGGGCCTACTATAGTGCCTTCCACACATAATTAGCAGTTAGCACACTAACAAACTTTGGTATTCCGCTCATAAAGTGCTCAAAAATTACATCAACACCGAGCAAGGTGAATATGTCAATGTAATTATAACACGAAGAAGCATGGGAATAGAAAAATGACTCGTGCATTACTAGGAAGCTAGTAAGGTAACTATGATAACACGAAGAAGTCAAAAACTTCAAAAGATTAACAACGCGTAGGAACCAAATTTTTCTAAAGCATCCGTTTACCTTCCCAAACTCTGTGGTTTACACGTCGCTTTCTGTGTTGTCTCAGGATTAATTAATTTTAACAGTTGTTTGGCCACTCGTTTTGTAGTTTCTTTTTAACACTAGGAAGGAAGGAAATGCACCATCCTTTGGCACAAGAAACAAATAAGCTCATGGAAATGGAGAATTCTCATCATCATCATGAAGAAGAGAATATGATCAGAGTTCTTTATGAAGCATCCCACAAAGGGTGTATTTCAACTTTGAGGACACTGATTCAGCAACAACCTCTTGTTCTTCACAGAATTAACTCGAGAACTACTTTCATGGACACACCTTTGCACATATCAGCCACAATTGGCCATCTCGAATTCACAAAAGCCCTTCTTGTTCATAAACCTAAACTTGCCCTTGAGTTAGACTCCTTCCGAAGCACAGCCCTCCACGTAGCTTCTGCAGAAGGCCACATCCACATTGTGAAGGAGCTTTTGGAAGCTTATGATCAGGCTTGCTTGGTTTCTGATCAAGAAGACAGAATAATACGAGGAAGACTAGAGGTTGTGACAGAGCTTATTAGGGCAAAGCCTGAGTCTTTGAGGATCCTTCACAAAGGCAAGACTGTTTTGCACTTGTGCGTGACATATAACCACTTGAAAATCCTCAAAGCTTTATTGGATTCAAACTTAGAGATTTGTGATGAGCTATTCAATTGGAGAGAGTTGGATGGTAACACCATTTTCCACTTGGCTATCATGTTCAAGCAAGTTGAGGTACTTTTACTTTCTTTTAAGAAGTAAATTTTAATTTACATCTCTCTAGATACGTAAAATTTAAAATTACTTCCTGCACCCCACCAAACGCACACACATCTATGGGTCTGACAGCCTTAAATCCATATGCATAGTTAATTTAATTTTTTTTGCCCGAGCATAGTTAATTTAGTTAGGCATAACATTAATTAATTAATTAACTAACATCACTACATAGGAATATTGCAATAGATCAACGAATAAGTAGTGAAGGGTTGGTTAAGAAAATAGTTGTTGGGGAGGAATTAAAATTATGACCAAAGATCGATATATTATATTTCCTTTGTTCCTTTTTATAAGAGAAAGTTAACCAAATATAATATATATCAAAAAATTTGGTTCAAGATAATAAATATGTAAAAATCATAATGTTTTTCCTCAAAAGTACCCTTATTTATGGCGAAGAGGGAATAAGAGATAGAATAAGAAAATTATTATTATCAAGAGGATTGTGAAAGAGAGAGAATAAGAAAAATATTATGATAAAGATAATTGATGCTTTGGAGGCTGTAATAATAATGCATTGATATTAAAATGAGTAATTAAATGAGGGCAAAATGAGAAACTAATAGGAAAAATCTTAGGCATTATTAAAATGTTTCTTATAAAGTGGAATAAGGTATTTGTGGTAGTTGTTTCTTATACAAAGGAACAAGGGAGTAATTTTTAGGCAAAATTATGAAATTAACTTCAAGCTTAGCAAATCTAAATTTTCGGATTATGTATTTATTCTATGGGCCTCTTTATGAATGCCAGCACGTTTCTTGCAAATTTACACGTCTTGTTTGTTGGTGGTCATCAGACTGTAAGGTATCTGGTATCGATTACTAAAATACGAGATGCATCAATTTTGAAGAATAAGTTGGGTTTTACAGCCACTGACATTGTTGATGATGGGATTCCAAACGACTTGAAGAGTCGTGAGATACAAGTCATAGTGATGAATAGCTTCAAAAGTGACAAGAAAGAAGAAAGAGATATAATTCCCCAAGCAGCAGCAACAACTAGTGATGCTATTGAGGAGGGAGCAGTGAAACCTCTAAAGAAAAAGTGGTACAATTAGAGAAATATGGTGAAGTACATGGTAAAATGGTTTAAGCAAAATGGAGAAAAGTTGGAAGAGATGAGAGGGAATCTGACTCTGGTGGCCACCGTCATCTCAACCATGACGTTCCAATGTGTCATCAACCCTCCCGGCGGCTTCATTCAACAAAGTATATCTAATTATTCAAACGGCGCTCAAAACATTCCCAACACTACTTCTTCACCCTTAGATTCCATGGAGATGGAGGATGATTATGCATGTCCCGGCAAAGCTATGCTTGCTTCTAGCGATCCAGATCACTTTCGGTCCTTCATAATGCACAACTCGGTAGCTTTCGTTACTTCTATGGGGATAACGATGTTGCTTATAAGTGGACTTCCTCTAAAGAATAAGGTTGTGATGTGGGTGTTATCTATAGACATGTGTATCACTCTCTCAGAAATGGGATGGGCGTACTTCAGTGCCTTATATATGATGACCCCAGACAAACTGTGGCATCCAACTAATAAAATGGTCAGCATAGTGGATTGGACTTGGCTATCCTTGTTTGCACTAGTTGCTGGATACATCTTGTTAGCCTTTCTTATTTTGCTTGTCAAGAAATACAGTGGGATTACTAAGCGTGTTAGGATGCCGATGTATTGTGGGAGGAGCAGATCATATGGAAATGGTTGTTGTCATATATGAGATAAAGGGTAAAATAGCATCCAACACCATGATGTTATTTTTCAGTAGCATCTAGAAACCTAATCTTTTTCATAGTGTATCCAATACCTATGATGTTATTTTCTAGTTATATCCAGCAGCTTAATAATATTATTTATAGGTTAGAATGCCGGATGCACTATAAATAAGATTATGATACTGGATCTTACTTTATGCTAAGATGAAATTGAACTATATATATGTATGTAAGTATGAGACTTATTTGTTTCTTTTTCTTAAAAAGTTTCCACCATCTCCCTTATTGATTGATAACAATACTTGTTTGTAGTAAACTTCATATTCATATCGATGGTGAGATTTGGTTGATGCGTGAAATAGTGAAGACGTGGGATTAGGAGAGAAAGTAAACAAGAAAGGGACGCCCATCATCCTCTATCAAATTTATTAATGTTAAATTGCATTGGTTAGAGCAAACATATATATTTTAGTATCTTAAAAAATGGATTCTTATTATTGTCATGTTGGTCAGTCCATAATTTTTCTACTTTCATGAAACCTTTCTGCAGATTCCAGCAAAAAAAGTGGTGAGTCACAATAAGTTGAAGAAAAGTGACGCCAAAATTCAACTATTAACAGTAAGAATGGAAGCATATTCAATTGAAATATCTATTTGTGCATAACAATATATAAAGTGACTATGATGAGAAAAAATAAAAACCAATAAAATTGTTAAAAGCTAGAAAGGAAATTGTGATCAGCCATCCATTCACAAAATCGTCAAGGTCCCATCTACTTCTCTTTTCATGCACTGAAGGAAAATTAGGAGAGAGAAGAAACTTATGTACTGGGGCAAACCCACATTCGAATTCGGGTCACAGTTTCAATGCTCCATTACTCAAGTATAACAATGCTCATGCAATTATTACTACTAGAGTTTAAACAAGATTTGCACAACAAATCACTAGAATAAGAAAGATGGTAGGGGAGAAGAGAGATTGTCAAATAGCTTAATGGTAGGGGTGCTGTTCAATTGAAAGAGACACATACTAGAGGTCTAGGAAGCCCACTAATTATTAGAAAAGTTATGTGCACTCCTATTTACCTTCTAAGTAATAATTAGAAAAGTAATTCTTAATTAATTTCCTAATCTACAATTACTTGCTTATCAATTAACAAATCCATAACTAATGCTAATTTGTTTCTTATTTAATAAGGCTACTTATTTCCTAATCAAATAGTCTGGACCATCAAGGGTGAGCCTAAACCTTAAGTCCAACATCTCCTACTTGCACTTGATGGGCCTCCCATCATGTATCTATTACTCTTTCTTGTTTTATACTTGGCGTCTACCTTGACCACATAAACCACCTCCAAAATTTGGTGCTTGTGATACTAAAAATCCTTCACATAGGATCAACATCCAAAGACACCCTTTATATATATATATATATCTGTAAGTTATCTATTTGTTGACTCAAATGCCCCAGATTCTCCCATACACATCACTCACAACATATCTAATCCCTCTCAAGTTAATACTCATATTGCCTTCAATGCACATAGTATCCACACTTACAAATTACACAAAGAACTAGTCAGGGGGTTAACCACAGACACTAGCACATCTGATAAAGCACAATATTTTTATATTTTTATTGATTAAACTTAGGCTTTTGTGGGAGTTAATTGAATATTTTGGACATAATCAAGTATTAACATGAGATTTCAGTGAAAGGATAATTTGGGATTATAGTGGTTAAATTGTTATATTTTTAATTATTATTTGTTATTCCCATTATTTCTTAATTGTGAGTAAAAAATATTACCTTTGTGAATCTAATTTTGTAGGTGATAATGTGGCTCAATTTTTGCAAAGTGGTCAAGGTCAAAGATGTCATTTTGGAGCTTAATACTCAGATTGCCTTCCATACACATAGTATCCGCACTTACAAGCTACACATACAACTAGTAAGGAGTTAACCACAGACACTAGCACATCTCATGTATCTAAGAGTAAATCTTCCTTGTTGACTAAATATCAATATGTCTTGACTTGGTCGCTTTTCTAGTTTTCACTCGTTTAACCAAATCGTGTGAGATCATATCTAATTATTCAATGTGTCATCAACCCTCCCGGCGGCTTCATTCGACAAAGTATATCTAATTATTCAAACGGCACTTGAAACAATACCAACACTACTTCTTCTTCACCCTTGGATTGCTTGGAGATGGAGGAAGATTATACATGTCCTGGCAAAGCCATGATTGCTTCTAACGATCCAGATCACTTGCGGTTCTTCATAATGCACAAACTCGTTAGCTTTCATTACTTCTATGGGGATAACGATGTTGCTTATAAGTAGACTTCCTCTAAAGAATAATGTTGTTATGTGGGTGTTATCTATAGGCATGTGTATCACTTTCTCAGAAAATGGGATGGGCGTATTTTAGTGCCTTGTATATGATGACCCCAGACAAACCATGGCATTCAACTAATAAATGGCTCGGCATAGTGGATTGGACTTGGCTATCCTTGCTTGCACTAGTTGCTGGATACATCTTATTGGCCTTTCTTATATGGCTTGTCATAAAATGCAGTGGGATTACTGAGTGTGTTAGGATTGTTAATGTATTGTGGGCGTAACAGATCATATGGAAATGGTTGCTACCGTATATGAGATAAAGGGTAAAGTAGGATCCAGCACCCTGATGTTATTTCTCAGTAGCATCTAACAACCTAATCTTACTCATACTACATCCAAGATAGGGGCAAAATATAGAGCCTAAGACTTCGCAAGTACACGGGCCGTATCAAGTAATAAAAAGTGAGTAAGATATCATTTTCATGAGGATTTGGTACCAACAATGCAGTTGAACAATGACTTTACACTTTTGCTTAAGTTGAATGAACACAATTTAAATCATGATATGAATAAAAACTAACTAAAAAAAGAAAGTAAAATATAACTACATTTTAGGCTAAGGGTGATTCTAGATCTTAAGCGGTAACTTGGGTTATTATAACCTTGATTACTTCTTATTGTCTAATTTCCCCCATTAATTGCATTTAAAGTTATAATTGCTAGTCTAGGACTCTTATTTACCTAAGAGTGTCGTTAAATCCACGAAAAGGCATTATGTTAATCCCTAATGTCTTAGTTGATAGTACTTAACTGGATTAATTTAAGTGCAAGTCTAATGATACTAAGTAGGGTCGGTAAGTACATGTCTATCCTACAAGTAAATTAAATCCGAAAACCTAATCCTACACGATTCAATTGAAGGTCTCGTCTAACTTTTCTATGTCTAGGCTCCTTTAGAATACCAACATAATCACAATCAAATGTCTCTTGTTTCTGAATAATTAAGCACACAATTAAATCAACAAATATAACATTAAAGCAATTAACGAAAAAAAATTATCATCCACTAATTCAAAATCAAACTAAATAATCCAAGACTAACAGTTTAGCTACATAAACTGAACATTGTCATAACCAAAATAATAGCTAACCAAAGATAAAATAAAAAAGATAAAGGAAAATAGAAACAAAAACTCAATGCCAAATATTTTTTCATGCTATCACTCTTCCACATATCCAAACTTTAATCTTCTTCCACTAAAGCTCTTGCCTTGCCGTCACCAATCAAGAAAATAGAACACTCCTCTCTCTTGCTAGCCTAGCATATATATGAGTAAATATTGCCTCCCTGTGTGTATCTTCATTATGATGTCTTGGTGTATCTCTCTTTTTTTTAAAATTATTATTGATTATCATATAATATAGATATATATATATATATATATATTGATATGTTGTTCTCACTTGAATCTTATAATATCTCCTATAAAATAAATTAGGATATGAGTAAATTTTATATTAAAATTCCTTTTATCCTCTAATTAATTAAATGATAGAAAAATATATAAAAGATAATTAAATAAGTATAAAAAATAGTAAATTTAATCAAATATATTCAGAGTCTACACTTATTTAATTATAAAATATATACTTATCTCCCTCACACTTAAATATTTGCTTGTCCTTAAGAAAATTAAAGAAAATTTCATTATTCAAGCAGGAAGGACATTGCTTATGAAATTCCCAAATAGAGAGCAATACACCACCACATTTAGATTATGCTGTCAAATTTTATTTAATTTAATGTCTTATAAGAATGGATCACTAAGCCAATAGCCTTAAACAATTGTAATCATCTATTAACATCTCTATGATCAAAGGATCAACAAGTAATAAGTATAATAGTAAGATTAATAAAGGAATATTAAGTTACTTAACACCTCTAGAAAAACTCAAATGTTTCACTTAAACAAGCTTAATTTAATAAGAATCCTCAAGTAGAAAATTGATTCATTATATTTTTTTTCTTCCTTCTTTTTTTTCTATTGTTTTCATCTTGAGCTGTTGTAGGTCCCCTTTTGACGCGACCCTACACATGGGTGATGCAGCATCGGTTACTTAGTTACTTCAATAGATACCTTAAGAGGCTTTTAGCCTAACTCAACCCTCTTTGACTTTACCGTTTGATGCAAGTGCCAACATTGATGATGAAGTGCCCCCAGTTACTAAGTTAGGTCTAGAGAAGCCATTAGAGTTGTGCTTCTTATTCTCTTTTTCTTTCCCTTTTCTTCCACCCGAGTCATTTCCCTAAATAGAAGCTTTTCTTGGCAAACAAGGGTCATATTACAAACTAATCCTAATCTTATAGTCCATATTCAAATTTATATAAAAGATCAAGGTTTAGAGGTTTAATTGAAACATTCTCTTCTATTTTAATTTTTTTCAAAAAAAACATTTTCTATGGGAAAGGCTCAAAGTTAAGTTCAATCATAATCAATGCAAAAATTTCAATTATGAAAATCTTGCAAAAAAAATTTTCCAATTGCATTAAAGGACATGTACAAAAAAAATCATATATCTCTCCCACACTTAAATCAAACAGTATCCTCAATGTTGCAAAAATCAATAAAGAGGGAAAGGAACTAGTACTCCCCTAGTTTAAGTCTCTGACTCTTATATGAAATTCTTCCTCTAATACCTTCAATGCTGCTATAACTTTCCTATAATGAACTTGAAAGGGGTGTTAGTGAGAAATTTGAAGCTAAGAGACTGCAAAAATAAAAAGAAAAAGAATAATAATCGAAAGCAGAATTTATTAGATTTGGCTGTTGGAAATTGTGACCAAAGGGCCAATCATTGTACTTTGAATATTATTAATTTAATAAAATTTCTCCATTCTGTTATCATATTATTTGCATGTTAACTGTGATAATTGTATCTTTGGATAATTCATAAAGATTGTCCTAAAATGTCCCTGGTCGGTCATCTATGCGGGAGCAGAGATGAAACAAGATCAGTATGACTTTGATAAGATATGGAGATACGATTCAAAGTCTTAGGCACTTGTAAGAGTACAAGGTGCTGGATCAACCCACTATGAGAAAGCTATATGGATCAAGTCATAAGTTTTTCTCATGTATAACCACGTCACAATGCCCTTTGACCTGAGGTCATTATGGATTCCTACATGAGAGTTGCTAAGCTTTGAATTAGTCAAAAGTCACCTTTGATTAGGTGATGATAAAGGCTATGATCGGGCTTGGTGGTTTTTCATGCAGAGGAATATGAATTATCAAGATGGAATTTGTCCCTCACACTAGTAGAGAGATATTACCAGGCCCCTCGATGAGTAAGTCTGAAAAATGTATGGCCATACTACAATGGAAAGGAGTTTCCATTTCTATTGTCAGGCAACTCAGGAATCAAGAAAGTAATGGTCAAGAATAAGAGGAAGACATTATCCATGCCTCATCCTTGACCGATATATTGTGTGACAAAAGGGACGTGACATGGTTGTATGACAAGTTGCATAGTGTTAATGATCCTCATATGAATTGGGTAGTCGTGATGTCTTGCTAGAGGCCGCTTGCGAATTGTGGGTTATTACAGTTATTGGCCCACTGCCAACTTCATATGGGCCTACAGGGTCGAACACAATAATGGCCCAATATGAGATAATGTTTAATTAGGGTGGACGAATTATATATATATATATGTATATATGTAATATAAAAAAATTCGTTAATAATATTATATAGATATGTATTTTAGAAATACATGTTATATATATATATGTATATATATATTATATGATATTATTATATTTTGTTAGTTTTAAATTTAATTTATTAAGATAAATTAAATCTAATAACTAACATGATAGAGATATGGTATCTCATATTTAATTTATGAAGATAACTTAAATCTAATGGCTCTTTATTTGGATTAAATAAATAGGTTAAATTAAAACTGTTGGACAGATTTAATTTAAACTGAATTTATTTAGTTAGCTCATCAAGATAATTAATAGTTAATTGATTTCAAAATTAATAATGATTAATTTTGAACTTTGAAAATAGCCCTCATAGGTTATAAACTTGATAGAGCAGATATATTGAGATACACATGAGAATTAAGAGCCGCAAGGGAAACCCTAGGAGACATTAGAGGTGCTAGCATGCAGTCTCGGTTGGAGATCATTCGTGTGGATACCGGTAGGTGGAGCAAACCTGACGTGTTGGCTCCTAGAGATCGTGAAAACCCTGAATCATAAAAGGTATGAACCCTTCTAACTCGATTTAAATGCCATTGATAGATACTCGATTAGGATCGGTGAAAATTTTTAAAATTCTTCCGCTATGCCTGCCGATCCTAATAGTGGTATCAGAGCCAGGTCAATTGTGCATTTAAATTGAGTTTCTTATACGTGTGATATATATAGGATGTGACCGTATGTTTATAAGAAACATTCGAATATGCATGTGATTTGGTTAATACGAAACGAAATTATTTAGAAAGATATGATCTTGTAATTCCGCTGATTTTTGTTTTCATTTAAATTGAATCTTGAAATTGTTTCATTTTCGGTTTTGAAACATGTATGTGATTCTCATTTTGGAACAAGCATAAAATCGATTCTGAACATGTATATCTTGAAACATGTATGTGATTCTCATTTTGGAACAAGCATGAAATCGGGTAGGGTACCTGAGATCGTAGTTGGCGGCAATCAAATTGGGTCTAGGTTTGGATAGCTATTCGGGTAATAGGGATCCAAACTATGGGGAAGGCAATCTGGATCAGAAGCGTTCTGGGCCACTGTTGTTTTTGTTTTGAAAAATTGGGTCTGAAATTTAAAAATTTAAAATTTTCAAATATTTCTTTTAGTGGGACCGCCATGACCACCTCTGCGTAGTGCAATATAATCTGATCACGACATTTATTGCTTTTCATATTGTATGAATTCTTATTGTGGTTTATTATTTATACTTATTTGGGTATGGTGAATAACATGGATTTATAATTTTACAAAGGGTTGTAATATTTAAATATGGCCTGCATGCCGTGCCTTCCTCTAAATACTCTCAATGTACATTCTCTTCTCATCTCACTCCCCTCGAATGTTTAAACGAGGTTTCTCTCAATGTATTTCTTTTCTTATTTAGAGAAGTCCTCTCATTGGCTTGGGAGGATTTTAGGTTAGGTAAGCCATGTTGTGTCACTTTTAAATTATGCTTTTGATTAGATCATTGAATGAATACTTTTGTGTTTATATGTATTTATCTGTATGAGATACGACCATGATTGCATCCATATAAAAAAACCTAATTAATTAAGCCCTCTGAATCAAATCTTAAGTCATAATTCCATCAATTAATGAATACTTGTCAAAACTTAGATCACTCAATTGTGGAAACCACCAAAGTGGATACACTTGAGTTACCTTGATGGGACAAGCATAAGTAATGGTGCTGCTCATAATATTTATTATTGTTGGGACTTAATTGAGATTAACAAAACGATTTTGAATCTCAAGGCACTAGATGGGATTAAACATGCGGGATCATATGATGGTCGAATCCCATAAACATCTAAGAGTTACATGTGATGTAATTGGTAAATAGGTTACCTACCTAAATAACTTGAATTTAAGCGTCTTGCCAAAGCGGACTTAAGTTTAAGCCAAATATGGATCTTAGCCCACTAATTGTTATTTTGAGGGTTGTTAACTTAGTGGGAGATTACTAACTAACTTTGTATATTTTAATTGTAGAATCATGTCGACTAGTAATACTGCTACACTATCATTGCGATCAGTCCTTGAGAAGGACAAACTCAATGGGACAAACTTTCTTGACTGGTTCAGGAACTTGAGAATTGTTCTCAAGTAGGAAAGAAAGGCTTATGTCCTAGATCAACCCATTCCTGAGGAGCCTGCAGCCAATGCTCCAAGAGCTCAAGAGAGATGCTTACACAAAGCATAAGGATGACTCTATGGATGTAGGATGCCTAATGCTTGTCACTATGATTCCAAAGCTCTAAAGAGATATGGAACTTATGGAGGCTCATGAGATGATAGTTCTTCTTAAGGAAATGTTCCAGCAACAGGTAAGGCAAGAAAGGTATGAGACCACAAAGGCCTTACATTCTTGCAAGATGGCTGAAGGTGCATCGGTTAGTACTCATGTGTTAAAGATGAAAGGCTATATTGATCACCTTGAGAGGCTTGGATTTCCTATGAGCCAGGAGTTAGCTATGAATTTGATCCTCAACTCACTCCTGAAGAGTTATGACCAGTTTGTTATGAACTACAACATGAACAACATGGAGAAATCAATTTCTAACCTGCATGGGATGCTTAAAACTGCTTAGCAAACCATTACAAAAAAGGGCAGTACAATTTTGATGGTTCAGAAAGGAAAGGGTATGAAAAGAAATGGAAGGGTAATGGCTCAGGTGGTAAGACCAAAAAGTCAGACAAGCTCAAAACCAAGCCTACACCCAAGAAGGCAAAGCCTCCAAAGGAAAGAGTTTGCTACTTCTGCAATGAACCCAATCATTAGAAGAGGAATTACAGACTCCACTTCAAAGACTGGAAAAGAACAAGAAGGATAGCGAGGCTATCGCTTCAGGTATTTATGTTATAGACATTCATTTTCTACTTCCTCTACATAGGTATCAGATAATACATGTGGTTCTCACATTTGTATAAATGTGTAGGGTTTAAAGGACAGTAGAAAGTTGAAGAAGATCGAGGTGAACCTACGAGTTGGAAAAATAGCAAGAGTTGCTGCTTTAGCCGTAGGCATTTATGAATTAGTTATGTCCAGTGGGCTTTTGTTAGTTTTAAACAATTGCTATTATGTTCCTTTTTTGAGTAGTAACATTGTTTCTCTTGCTTATTTAGATAAGGAAGGTTATACTTCCATTATTAGGAATGGTAAATGTTCTATTTATCGTAATGATGTTTTCTATGTTGATAGTAATTTGCATGTTGATCATTATATATATTAAATTTGTGATATCCTAATAATGGAAATATCTATAACATAACTACTAAAGGATAAAATCAAATGATTTGAATCTGACCTACCTATGGCATTGTCCTCTAGGCCATATAAATGAGAAACACATTTCTAAACTCCATCAAGATGAATTTCTTAACTCATTTGATTTTGAATCATATGATACATGCAAATCTTTCTTAATAGAAAAGATGAGAAAGGCACCTTTTACTAGGCATAGTGAAAGAGCTATTAAATTATTGGGCCTCATACATACAAATGTATGTGGACCATTAAATACAGCTCCCAGACGTGGTTACATGTACTTAATTACATTTATAGATGACTTTAGTAGATATGGCTATATCTATCTAATGAAAAATAAATCTAAATCTTTTGAAATGTTCAAAATATTCCAAAATGAAGTACAAAACCAACTTGGCAAAACAATTTAAGCACTTTGATCTGATCGAGGTGGTGAATATTTGAGCCAAGAGCTTATTGACCATCTTAGAAATTGTGGGATAATCTCACAATTGACTCCTCCAGGAACACCACAATGGAATGACATTTCTGAATGGAGGAATCGAACACTATTAGATATGATTCAATATATGATAAGCTAAAAAGATCTTACACCATCCTTTTGGGGACATGCCCTAGAGACAACTGCATTCACACTAAATCATGTTTCAGCTAAGGCAATTGAAAAGACACCATATGAGATATGGACTAGAAAGAAACCAAGTTTATCTTTTCTCAAGATCTAGGGATGTGAGGTATATGTTAAGACTCTAGCCTCAGATAAATTAGCACCCAGATCCTTAGAGTGCCTTTTCATGGGGTATCTTAAAGAAACAAAAGGATACTATGTCTACAATTCCACCGATAACAAAATGTTTGTTATTCAAAACGGTAAGTTTCTAGAAAGAGATTTTATTTTTAAAACAACTAGTGGGAGTAAGGTACATCTCGAAGAAGTTTGAGAGTCACAAGATAGTACAAAACTATAGATGGAAATTAGAGAAGACTCATAACAAGTTGCTGAGCCTCCTCAAGAAATACAAGGTTCATAAAGATCTGATAAGACATAGCATCAGCTTTAGAAATGGATTTCTAATTACTAGAAGCCGTGATATATTGCTTATTGAGCAAAATGAGCCAACTTCTTTTTAAGAAGCCGTAGTGGGACGAAACTCTGAGAAATGGCTAAATGCCATGAAGTATGAAATGCAATATATGTACGACAATTAGGTATGGACCTTAGTCGATCCATCTGAAGGTGTAAAAACCATCAGGTGCAAATGGGTTTTCAAGGAGAATACTGACATGGATGGCAATGTAAATGTCTTCAAGGCATAACTTGTTGCAAAAGGATTCATTCAAACTTATGGTATAGACTATGATGAAACCTTTTCCCTAGTTGTAATGGCCAAATCAATCAAAATCCTTCTTGCCATTGCAGCATATTATGACTATGAAATATCGTAGATGGACATCAAAATAGCCTTTCTGAATGGAAAATTCATTGAGGATGTGTACATGACACAACTTGAAGGTTTTGTGTGTCCAGAGGACTCTCGTAAAGTTTGTAAGCTTCAAAGATCCATTTATATATTGAAGCAAGCATCTCAGAGATAGAATCATTATTTTGATGAAGAAGTCAAAGAGTTTGGATTCATTTAAAATATCGATGAACCTTTTGTCTATAAGAAAGTTAATGGGAGCATAGTTGTATTTCTAGTGCTTTATGTAGATGACATCATTCTTATTGGGAATGACATTCCTACCTTCCAGAGTGTCAAGACTTGGTTAGGAAAGTCTTTCTCGATGAAAGACTTAGGTGAAGCCACATACATCATAGGAATTAGGATCTATAGAGATAGATCTAAAAGACTAATAGTCCTAAGTTAGAGCACATACATATATAAGATATTGTATATGTTCAATATGTAGGATTCAAAAAGGGGTTACATGCCCATGTCTCATGGCATCTATCTTAGCAAGGATCTGTGTCCCAGTACACCTGATTAGCGAGATTGCATAAGTAAGGTTTTATATGCCTCGGCAATTAGATCCATCATGTATGCCATGTTATGTACTCGACCAGATGTCTCATTTGTATTAAGTATAACCAATAGATATCAACAAGATCCTAGTGATGGTCATTGGACTGCCGTCAAGAATATCCTAAAGTACTTAAGAAGGACTACAGACTTATTTTTGGTCTATGGTGGATTAGATGATGATCTTTGTGTAACCAGTTACACAGACACAAGTTTTCAAACTGACCAAGATGACCTTAGATCATAATTTGGATACATATTCCTCCTAAATGGTGAAGCAGTAAGCTGGAAGAGCTCCAAGCAGAGCACTGTAGCAGATTCTGTACCAGAAGTTGAGTATATAGTACAAGCAAAGCTCCTAGAAACTGTTTGGATTAGAAAGTTCATTACTGAACTAGGGGTGGTGCGTACCATCTCAAATCCAATAAATTAGTTTTGTGATAACAGCGGTGCTATTGCATAAGCCAAGGAGCCTAGGTCACATCAAAGGACCAAGCATTTACTCAGGAAATTTCATCTTATTAGAGAAATCAATGATAGAGGTGACATACAAATATGCAAAGTTGCAGGAGAAAACAATGTTGGTGATCCTCTAACTAAGCCACTTGCATAGGCAAAGCATGAGTGTCATGTTAGGACAATAGGAATTAGGAAAATTAATTATTTTACCTAGGGCAAGTGGGAGGATGTTGGAAATTGTACCCTAAGGGCCAATCATTATACTTTAAACATTATTATTTAATGAATTTATCCATTCTGTTATCATATTATTTACATGTTAACTATGATAATTGTATTCTTGGATAAATCATAAAGACTGTTCTAAAATGTTCCTGGTCCGTCGTTTATGTGGGAGCAGAGATGAAACAAGACCAGTATGACTTTGATAAGATATTGAGATATGATTCAAAATCTTGGGCACTTGTAAGAGCACAAGGTGCTGGGCCGACCCGCTATAAGAAAGCTACATGGGTCAAGTTATAAGTTTTTCTCATGTACAACCATGTCACAATGCCTTTGACCTGAGGTCATCATAGATTCCTACATAAGAGTTGCTAAGCTTTAAACTATTCAAAAGTCACTTTTGACCGGGTGATGATAAAGGCTACGATCACTTTTGACCGGGTGATGATAAAGGCTACGATTGGACTTGATGGTTTTTCATGCAGAGGAATATGAATGATCAAGATGGAATTTGTCCCTCACATTAGTAGAGAGATATTACTGGGCCTCTCGATAAGTGAGTCTGAGAAATGTATGGTCATACTACGATGGAAAGGAGTTTCCATTTCTATTGTCGACTACACAGGAATCAAGAAAAAAAATGGTCAGGAACAAGAGGATGACATTATCCATGCCTCATCTTTGACCGATATATCGTGTGACAAAAGGGATGCGACATGCTTGTATGACAGGTTGCATCGTGTTAACGATCCTCATATGAATTGGGTAGTCATAATATCTTGCTAGAGGCCGCTTTTGACTTCTGGGTTATTACAGTTATTAGCCCACTACCAACTTCGTATGGGCCTACAGTGTTGCACACAAGAATGGCCTAACATGAGATAATATTTAATCTAGGGTGGACGAATTTTATATTTATATATATATAATATAAAATTCTTGCAAATAAAATTAATAATACTATATATATATGTATTTTTGAAATACATATTTATATGTGTGTGTGTGTGTGTATTATATGATATTATTATATTGTGTTAGTTTTAAATTTAATTTTATTAAGATAAATTAGATTTAATAACTAAAATAATAGAGATATAGTGTCTCAGATTTACTTTTTGAAGATAAATTAAATCTAATGGCTCTTTATTTGGATTAAATAAATAGGTTAAATTAAAATTATTGCACAAATTTAATTTAAAATGGATTTATTTAATTAGCTTATCAAGATAATGAATTGTTTATTAATTTTGATAATAATAAAGATTAATTTTTAAATTCAAATATAGCCCCATGGGTTATAAAATTGATAGAGTAGAAAAACTCAGACACATGAGTTTTTAGAGCCACAAGGGAAACCTTAGGAGACATTGGAGGTGCTAGCACATAGTATGTGTTGGAGAGCATTCGTGTGGATAACGGTAGAGGGAGCGAACCTGAAGTGTTGGCTCCTAGAGATCGAAAAACCCTAAATCAAAAAGGTATGATTCTTCCTAACTCTGTTTAAATGCATTGACAATTTTTTTTAAATTCTTCTATTATACCTACCGATTCCAATATTACGTACCAACTCAAGTTCTTCTGATAAAACGTGAAGTGCTAGAGTGTACAAAACTCAAGTTCTCTAAAATTTGAGTGCATCAGAGTGTTTCAGCTTCTGGTTTTGCTTTGGACAACACTTCCAAGAGTTTACTTGCCAAACTCGAGTTTTGTACTAGAACTCGAGTTCTTCAGACAACTTTGTTTCTTACTTAGACTCTGGATAAAACTTGTAAGAGTTATTTTGCCAACTTGAGTTCTCTTAAGATCATAACTCGAGTTTTGCTCCACAACTCGAGTTCTTCAGTAAGTTCCAGTTTCTGAGCAGCTTCTGTTTAAAACTTAAATTTCGAGCACTAACTTCCAGAAGTCATAAAGCTTTGAATACAACTCCAAATATGACACATAACCTATCCATATAAATCTCTATAAGTCTAGTTTCATTGGTTTCATCTCAATCGGACGTGTAGTTTGAGAGTTATGTCCAAAATATCGAACCTGCTTTCAAATATAATGGTGATTTGATTGTCATCTTCCATCAAAACTCATATATCTTTCATCAAAGCTCCTTTGAGCTCAATCTTTATGTCTATGTGATACATTAGAAGTCTAGTTCCATATGAAACAAGTTTTAGCTCAAACAAACGTGTGGTTTGAGAGATATGTCCAAAATATTGAACTTTTTTTGGAATACAATGGTGATTTGTGTGTCATCTTCCAAAACTCATATCTCTTTCATATGTACTCCTTTGCTCTTGATCTTGGTGTTTATATGACGCATTGGAAGTCTCGTTTCATATGAAACAAGTTTAAGCTCAATTGGACATGTGATTTGAGAGATTTGTCCAAATACTGAACCTCTGTCAAGCTAGACGAAAATAGAGTACAATAGAGCACTTCATCACTCAAGTTTTATACTAAAACTCGAGTTCTCTTAGACTATAATTTAAGTTATTACCTTTCTATAGACCATAACTCAAGTTTTATACTAAAACTTGAGTTCTTCGCTTCGTATTTACATATTCCAACCACCATTTGATCATAAAAATCTCTAGTAACACTTATAAGAGCTTGAATCTTGATATTCTCATTAGATCTTGCAATTTATTGTTTCTTCAATCTCTTGCTTCTTGATTTTCTTCTTGATGATCCTTCTCCATAACCCATCAAGGTAGCTTCTTTATTTTCTTGACTATCTTCAATCTTCAATCTTCCTCTTTCTTTGCTTGATTGATACATTTTTAATTATTATACCACTATGGATCCAAAAGGTAAAGATACTAAGGCAAGGGAGATTTAATTTTGATTTGTCTTGTATTTAGCCTTTCTTTTCAATTCTTTTCATTTTGCCTTTTATATTCCATACTTTTATTCAGCTCTTTTCATTTTTGCCATTTAAATTATGTATTTTCTTCTTTGTTCCTTTTCATCCAAACGCGGTGGTAGTAGTTCTTCTTCTACTCCACTAAACTCTATGCTAAACAATACGGGATCAAATTTAGTAACTTCCAAACGGATTTTAAAAGAAGAAATTTCTTTTGAAAATATAAACTAGAAAATCGATGATTGGACTTTACCTCCAATTGCAACAAACATGCTTTATCAAACTTAAGACAAGAAATGGTACTCCAAATCTGATTATATAATCAGAAAAGTTGAGGAATCAATTCCTGTCCAACCCTAGAAAGAAGATTTTTTCCTTCTTTCATGTAAATCAATTTATAAACATCACAAAGATTATAACTTCTTACACGTCAGATGTGTTCAAGTTGCCCTAAACCTCTTATACCAAAAGTTTTAAATGTTTATAGTCTGGTATGTCTTACTGATACTAGACATTATGCCTTTGATGATTCTCATTCTGCAGCAGTAGAGTTCAGACTTCATGATGGACCTGTTTACTTTAACTGCTTTCCAGATAGGATGGTAGATTTAAAGGATGAACATGTCCTCAAAGCCATTAAGTGTAAAATCAAATTAAACAGTTTAAATATTAAACCAGGATCTATACATGCTACCCTAATATATAGGATACAATATAAGGTCCTAAACTCATCAATTTCAATGATCTAAATTCCTCCAGACCATGGCCAAACAATAGTCTTTTAATAAACCATGCCAAAGCAAATTTGATGATTACAAAAACAATTACGTGGCATGATGTTGTCTTACCAGATGACTGGATAATGAACAAGGCCACACAACCTATTCCTAAACCTATGTCTCAGATAAGATAAATCATTCAAACATCATATAGGACTGTCAAATTATTTTTTGATAGACCAAGAAGATCTTACACTTGTACTACGAGAATTGAGCTTTCATTATATGAAGACTGAAGATTTGCTAGATCAGAGTCCTCAAGATATTCTTATTCTTCATTACCATAAACTTTACCAAAAGTACTGTATCTTATTTATATAACAGCACCACCAATTATACTACCTCTACAACCAACCACAAACGTTTCAATTCAAGGAGTTGACAATTCTTCAAATATCCCTTAAACAAGTTATGAAAAGGATAAAGACAAAACTTGGAATATCCTTTCTTGCAAACTATCTATGACAAAAAGAGAATGGAAATCTTCTGAAGGACAAACTATTTCTTCTGAGTTTCTTCTAGCAAAAACTGTGTATATCCCATAACTAATGGATGATAAAGGTCACCCCATTCTGGCTGCACCATTTAAATACAAAAATTTTGAAAATCCCATTGATGCAAGAGATATTAGAAATATTGTTGAAGAAAACAATTACACTAACCAATATCTTCAGGTATTGGGTGATAATTTTGTTCAAACACCTATTTCTTTAAACAAAGTCGAAACTAGGATTGAAACACCACTTTTCAAACCTTTTCAAATCAACCCAAGACTTAAATCAGAAATTCAAGCTAAAACGAAATCTGATTTATTAAAAAAGGTTGAACAACAAATTAGCCAACTTTAAACTACAATTGTCCCTGAAACACCTCAAGCATCATCAACATTTAAAGCAAAGAATGTTATGACTTTTGAAAAAGATTCTCAAACTAGAGATATAAACACTAACCATTCTGAGTCACAACTCCAGATCAACCATCAACACTAGAAACGGCCTTCAAAACTCTACTACCCTAAAGCCAGGCCTCCAGACATTTTGGTTGAACAACAAATTTTTCAAATTATTCAATTCTTACAACATTTATGAATGGAACATAGATGGTTAGAGTGAATTAAACATCCTTCAAACTCTTCAACAAATGACCATGGTTAGTACATCATACCAAACTACAAACAATTTTACAAATGAAGTGATAACTAATCTTTAGTATATGGTTTTACTAGATTGGTGGGATAATTATCTTACTTTTGAAGGTAAAAATTCCATTTTTACATCTGTTAAAATTGAATCTGATGGAACACCCATTACCACTAATAGCCAACCCATTCCTAATTCTGTAAAAACTCATATTTTTTTTTCAATTATTAAACATTTGTTGGAGATCATTCCATCTGGAAAGATAGATCGGTAGAACTCTTCTCAAATCTTAAGTGTAGCACTTTGACCTTGACAAAAGTTGTGCGACATCATCACCTACAAAATTAAATTCACAAAGGTAATTTCTTTTGCTCACAATTAAGGAATAATGGGAATAACAAATATTAATTAAAAATATAACAATTTAACCACTATAATTCCCAAATTACCATTTCATTAAAATTTCACATTAACACTTGATTATGCTCAAAATATTAAATTAAGTCCCATAAAAGCATAAGATTTATTTATAAAAATATATAAATATTAAGCTCTATCAATGTGTAATGATTTATGTGATTGCTTTACTTGATTATCATGAGCATATATTAATGATAAAGCTCTGTTTCTGTTTATGTTATGGCCAAGAGTATGTTATATGAAACATTGAGCACACAGAAATGTCATTATGTGGCATGCATCTAGTTAAGGCTAACATGTCATGTACTTAGCATATATCATGTATACATTATGTTACTAGTTACTACTGAGATTCCACCAAATCTCACCCTCACCCAACAAATCATTTAGACAGGCAGACACAAGAGGTATGCTGAGAACAGCACAGAGAACTGCATGAGAAAAATGTAGAGGTAGAACGAAGATAGAGATGGGTCTACTTTATCATATGTACAATTTATGTACTAGATATATACACTTTGGTAGCCTTGTATGGCTACACTATATGTATATATATGTAAGTGAATGGACTAAGAATGAGAAGAGAAATAAATAAAGATAACTCTGATAATAAAGAATAAGAAAAGTTATTAACCCCATAAATAAAATTAAGAACTCCAGTAACTAATGAATAATGACCCCTATGAATTAAAGGTTACGTCTAGGTTTGGGGGCCTAAGTAATGTTTTTCCCCAAGCCGATAATGCTTCTGTAGTACTGTAAAAAAAGGTCTAGGGGCGGGTATTACAATAATCATATTAGATCTTTCTCAAAATAAGCTTTCTAGAATGATACCATATTGCTTAGATTACAACACATTTGGAAAGAAGGATGCAGTCCGTGACTCTAAGATATGAAAGTTTAGTTTGTCCTGGACTATAACGGGCTTGTACTACTATTCACTTGACATTTCAACTGGTGAAATTATTACAAGGGATGGAAACAAAGTAGATGTTACATTATATTATTGTCAAGAAGTAGATTTCACAATAAAAAGAAGACATGAATCTTATGAAAGAAACATTTTAAATTTCATGTCTGGTTTGGATTTCTAAGACAATAAATTGACAGGTGAAATTCCTTCAAATTGGATACCTAAGCAATATTCATACTTTAAATTTGTCAAACAATCATTTGAAAAAGCCTATTCTAGAAACCATTTGTAAGCATATAGAAAGCCTAGATCTTTCACACAACAAATTGATTGGCCACATTCCTACCAACTAACTCAGTTATACTCCTTGGATGTCTTTTCTATGGCTTATAATAATCTATTTGGAATGACACTTGACATGAAAAATCAATTTTCAACTTTTGGTTCAAGTAGCTATGAAGGGAATCCTTTTCTCTGTGATCTACCTCTACTACAAAATTGCCCCTCTTTTAATAAATCAATAGCGGGGGGAAACAAGCAACCATATCATTTGGAAGCAGATGATTTTTGAGACGCCTTCTTATGGAGTTTTGCTAGAGCATTTGGGATCACTTTCATTGGTGTCATCATCTTTCTTTATTTCAATTATTACTTTCACAATTACAAGTTTGAAAGAAAATTAGTACATTATTTGTATGGGTAGAAATAAGAAAGAAAAACACTAGTTCATGAGATTATGATAGTGTAATAACTATGAAGTGGTGTTGAACTCTACGATTACAATATTGAAATATATCTAATTTAGTTTCACTACTCATTAATAGAGTAACCTCCCCAGCATAACAAGGTATATCAAGATTTCTACAAAGTCTACTTAGAGGTTTTAAGGCTGTAAAATGTTTTGTTTTGTTTTAATATATTGATATTGATTAGAGAAGAAATTATGCTTACATATCAATTGTATTACTTAGAAATTGAGTAAGTAGTTACTACTAGACGTCAACTATCAATTTGGATAAAGATATTGGAGTTCAAAAATCTCCATTAGGGTATTATTTTATCCTTTGTACATGCTTCAGTAAGTACATATACATCTTAACTATTTGACTCTTTCAAATCCTAATATACAAAACAAATTTAACAGGCCACATTTCTATACAACTAACAAAGTTGTACTGCTTGTCTATGTTCTCTGGACCTTACAATAATCTATATGGGATAGTACCTAACATGAAAAATAAAGTAGTTATAAAGGAAACCATTTTCTATATAGTCTACTTGTACATCATAATTTCTCATCTATTGAGTTAAAATTAGTAAGGTTATTATATGGAAGATGCCTTCTTATTGAATCTTACAAAGGAAGTATTTTAAATTTCATTTCTGGTTTGAATTTCTCAGAAGATCAATTGATAGGTGAAATCCCTTCACAAATTGGATACTTAAGCACTATTCATACATTAAATTCGTCAAATTTGAAAGGCATATTCCCAAAACCTTTTACAACCTTAAGTAGATAGAAAGCCTTGATCTTTCACACAACAAATTGATGAGCTTCATTCCTCTGCAACTAATGTACTCCCTGTTTATCCTTTATGTGGCTTATAATAATCTATCTACAATGACACCTGACATAAAAAAAGATCAATTTTCAACGTTTGAATCAAGTAGTTATAAAGGGAACTTTTCATGCAGTCCACTTGTACAACATAATTCACTATGATAGAAATCGTGACATAAGGTGGTTATTTAATAGTTCCAAAATAAATAACGGTTCGAAATCATAATGTTTCTGCGCTGAGCTTTTATAGCGTCGGAATATATATGACACACTATACTTAACAGTTTTAACGAAACTTTTAAATAAGCAGAGGCGGAGTTTCAGGAATCACATATATAATGGTTTCTTAAAACAACTGTTAAGTATATGAGAACATAATTAACAATTTTTAGTCCAACCTTATATATTAGTTTGTTCTTTTTTAGAAAAAATGGTATCTTTTATTTGATGGTTGTTTGTGAAAAACTATCAAATATAGGTGATTATATTTGATGGATGTTCAAAAAGAACCATAATATATAATATATTTAACTGGATTTTAATAACAATCGTTAAGTATAAATTTTAAAAAACACCTCCCAGACCTAATTTTGTTCAACATTTGAAACTTATAAAGTTACAGAGAGCTCACTTATACACCTCCTAAGACCATTCTAGCTTTTCCACCACCATTTTGCTCTCCTCCATCGATCCCTTGGTCATTTTACTAACTTCTCTTCTGCCATAGCTCTCCTTTGTTGTTCACCATTCCTCTATCGATCCCTTGGTCAGTTTGCTAACTTCTCTTCTGCCATAGCTCTCTTTTATTGTTCACCATTCATGGGTTTGGTGGGTTCCAAAGTTTTCTGGGTTTAGGGGTGCTCCTACAAGTGGCGTTTGAGTTGGTTTCTCCTTCTACTATTCGTGGGTTCAATGTTTAAGCTCTTTTCTTCTTGCTTAAGGTGAGTTTAGTTGAGTTTCTATACTATAGTGGTTTCTTAGCTCACTTTTTGGATATTGATTTGGGTAAAGAGTATGTAAAGTTTTTTTTTTTGAGTTATTTTGTATGTGTATAGGATTTTGATTTATTTTAAGTGTTTGTTGTTACTAAAGTTGTTATTTGTTAGTAATGATTTAGGTAAAGAGTATGTAAAGATTTTGTTTTGTATATGCTCTAGATAGAGAATGCAAATAAAGAATGGATGACTGGTAATTTCTATCAAATGTTTACAAATTTAATAATGTTGACAATCACAGTTTAATTATTTTGCCCTGCGTCAAGTATTGCGTTGTGAAGCATGTTTATCCAGACACTTACGAGTTGTACTTAGTGATGTAAAGAATTGATTAGACTCATACTTGTTAGACAAAACATGGGGAGAAGGATGTGGACGATGAGAAGGATGTTGGTGAAATCTAGAAAGGTGTGAATCACCTAACTTTGATGCAAGTACATTTGAGGCTGATCATCTTTAAGATATGGACGATGCAATTGAAGTGGAATCTAGAGAATGCTCAGAAAAATTTGAAAGGATGAAAAGCAATACAGAGAATCCTTTGTATGAGAATTGCACTAAGTTCACATTATTATCTGCAGTGTTGAACTTGCACAACTAGAAAGCAAAGTATGGGTTAAGTGACTCAAGCTTCATAGAATTGATTGTGCTTTGGAGAAGAATGCTACAACTAGGAAATGATATGCCAACTTAAATGATATGCCAACTAAAACTTATGATGTGAAACAAGTGATGCGCATAATTGGATAGAGTTATGAAAAGATACATGCTTGCCTTAATGATTGTATTCTATTTAGAGAAGAATATGAATCATTAACTGAGTTTCCTTTGTGTTCTGCCTCACACTACCAAGCGAATGGGAAGAGTCTAAAGGAGGCATTATGGTATTTTCCAATTATACCTAGATTTAGACCCTTGTATAGCAATACAATTAATGCAAAATATTTAAGGTGGCGTAAGGTGAAAGGATTCAAGACGGCATACTTTGGCATCTTGTAAACTCTGCAAAATGGAGTAAGTTTGACTTTGATTATCAAGAATTTGCTGAAGAAATAAGAAACCTCTACCTAGCATTGGCTACTGATAGGATGAATCCATTTAGGATGCTGACCAGTACCCACAATACATAGTCGGCTATGTTGTTAATATTTGACCTAGCATTTGTCGAAATAGAAGTACATGATGATGTCAATTCTAATCTCAGGGCCAAGGCCACGAGGAAATGAAATCGATGTACACTTTACACCACTAATTAAAGACTTGAAGAAGTTATGGGACAAAGGGGAGACTATATATGATGCTCACTGTAACATTCTAATTTTAATCACAAATATTCCTTGTATGTAATGAGACATTTAGTAGAACAAAAAGGTGAATTATGGTGCACATAAAGTGAAAAAACAATGCACTTAGTGACCACATGCAATATAATTAAGTTGCCACAAAAGAGAAACTTTTAGTCCCTTAAAGGTCTAACAAGGAAGTCCAAATTACAGCATGAAAGAGCATAAATATTGGCCCCATATATAAGTCACGTTTTGGCCAAAAAGAGAGAAAAAGGAAGCAGCCATGATTTAATACAGAAATCACACAAATGTATGGGTAAGATACTTATTTCGCTAATATAAATTAAAAGGCCAATATTTTCTCATTTTCAAGAGGTAGGATGTCCAAAAAGATGGAAGAGGCAAGGGCAGTGAGTATTTGTAATAAGATATGATAAGAGTTGGAACAATTTTGGCCAAGTAAATTAAGTTGGAAAAGTCAAAAGTAAAATTTGTAATAAATGGCCATTAAATGCTTAATTGCAAAGAGATAAAAGAAACCAATTCAAGAGGTCATTTGGTTATTTCAAGAGCTCCATTTTTGTCACTTTTAGGCAAGAGGAAAAGGAAATTAATGATTGAAATACAAGTGCCATAAGTTTAAGTATTTTAGCCAAGAAAAAAAAATTCAAGTTTGAAAAGTCAAAAGCAATTTGTAATTAAAGAGCTATTACATGGTCATTACACATTAGTTTCAAGAGACTTATTTGACTCCCTTCAATAGCCTATTTACGTCAAGAAGGGGAGAGGAAAGAGAAGCCATTTATGATCAAATTATAAAGGGATAAAGCTTAATAAATTGGCAATAAAATATTATATTTCAAAGGAGGTGGAATTGTGATATTTTAAGTGCACATCATCTCTTTCCTTAGGCATATTTTTGGCCAACTTCGCAAATAAATAGAGAGAGTTGTTTGAGAAAACCAAGAGCAAGTAGGAAGCAAGAGAGGTTCAAGCAAAGAACTAGGTAAGTTGATGGTGGTTTTTGCTTGTTCTTATCCCCTATTTCATGGTAAACCTCTCATAATCTCTATGCTATCTTGAGTAAAACTTGTAGCAAACAAAAATAAAGAGCAAGAAGAGGAGAGAGGGGCCAGTTTAGAGAGAGAAAGAAAAAGAAATCAAGGTGAGCTTAAGAACTAGACATCTCTTAGTGATTATTGATTGTTAGGGTTGTTCGATTGGATTTGTTGGCTTTGTTTTCATGGTTTTCCAGATTGGAATGATGAAACCCTAAAGGGTTATGCTGCCTAAATTTCCACTAATCATGATTAATACGTGTTTAAGTGGTTAATCATGTGATTACAAGTGGAAAGGAAGAGTTTAATTAAATGTAATAATGAAATCCCAATTTTCCCTACATTTCTTTAAGTTTCGGTCAGACATGGAAGTAAAGGTTAAAGCTAGAATTTTTTGTTTTTGATGGTTCCATTGTGTTCTACACGAAAAACCTGTGTATGGAATAGCCCCTGGTTATTAATTTTGGATCATTAGAACAAAATTCTTAAAATGTGAAATTTGCTGCTAATTGATGTTTCTGCGTGGCAGATGGCTTATACTGAGGTTTTGAATAATTGAATGTTGTCTAATGATTATGAGACTTTCCAATATAAAAGTAGATATATCAAACTTTAAATTAATATGTAATTTGTCCCATTTGGATTAGCATGTTAAGAGTTATGATTTAGTGTACTTCTACTTAGAAAACTTGAATGTTGTGGTGGCAGTGTGCAAACAATGTTGATACTGGAATTTTGTGCACATAATTGGTTAAAGAAAATATTTTTCCTTAAAAATAGACTTAATAGTGGTCACATAACTTTTGGAACTATAGCAATTGGACATTTGTGAATAAAGTTATAAATTTTCAAAACTTGATGAACATTTTGGTATATTTAGTTATCAGAGCAAGTAGTTGGGCAATAGAATAATATACTGATATGGATTTGATTATACAGGATAGGAAATATGCATCGCAAGGGGTATCAGAGGAGTAAAACACCCTAGTATGTGAACTTGCCCCAAGAGATTAGTGAATACCAGAAGGGCAGCAAGTAGTGTAATACCGACTGAGGATGATCTAAGGATATTGTGAAACTCGAGGAAGTGGGTACGACTAAGGTGAGTTTACAGACCACACTCAGTATTTAATCAGCCGAAGATAGTCTATATGGCTCTATGGAACAAGGGCAGTTACAAGGTACCAGTGGTCAAAAGCAGATAGAGTCAGTATCTACATTTTAGCAAGGGTATACAAAAGTTATGCCTTTTGGTTTACAAAATGCTCCTTCTGAATTCCAGAGGATCATAAATGAGATATTTAATAATTATAGTTAATTCATTATTGTTTACATTGAGGATGTTTTGATCTATTCTCATTATATAGATCAACAATTTAAACATGTTTATCATTTCATTAAAATTGCAAAAACAAATGGTTTAGTAGTTTCTAAACCTAAAATTAGTCTTTTCAAAACTAAGGTTAGGTTTTTTGGTCATTGGATTTACCAAGGATCCATAACACCAATTGAACGTGCAATTCAATTTGTTGATAAATTTCCTAATCAAATCATTGATAAAAACCAACTTCAATGATTTTTGGAATGTTTAAACTACGTTGCTGAGTTTACTCCTCATCTTAGCAATTTCATTAAACTGTTTCACCAGAGTCTCAAAATGAATCCTCCTCCATAGAAAGATACTTATTCAAACATTATTAAGAAAATCAAATCACAAGTTAAGGAGCTTCCTTGTCTTAGCCTTCCTGACCCCTCTGCTTACAAAATTATTGAAACTAATGCCTTTGACATTGGTTATGGTGGCATTCTCAAATAGCATATAGGTGGTAAAGAGAAAATAGTATCTTTCATGTCTAAACATTGGAATACTGTAATTATTATCCATAATAATCACATAATAATTCCAATTAAATTCATAATTATCCATAATAATCATGATTATCCCTTAATCAAAAATTGGGATATTACACCTCTACCCTTTACATTGGCCAATTCCTCCTTATTGACTTTGGATTGAATGAAGAACAATTTTTCAGGTCAAGTTCCAAGATTTTTAAGTTCATTTCTTGAATGTAAGGGAATTTATCTTGAAAGAAAACAAACTTGAAGGTCATATTCGAGTCGGTTTATGTGAGCTTAAGGAGATAAGTGTAATATCCTAAATTTTAGGCCTAGAAGGTTCTATATTGTTCCTCTCAATAAGAGCAACATTTTTGTGGTCTTAGTTTCTGATTAGTGGCATTTGGTGCCGTCTACTTGAAAGAGGTACTGCCAGAATCAAGAACCAGTTATGGAATCATGTAGTGGTACATATGAGCTTTGATTTGAAGCGAACAACTTGTTGATTTATTGAGTATTTCTTGAAATAGAAGACCCTTAAAGTTTCATCCAGTGGGGGTTTTAAGGTTTGGTGTTCATTTGATGATAATTATAAGGTTAGAAGAAGTCTAATGGTGTTGCATGATGATTTTGGTTGACGAAATAGAATCCATTTTCAGTAGAAGTTCAGGTTTGTATAGTTCTGCTCAGAATTTTAGGAAGTGGATTTTGATATTTTTGATCATTACATTGTGTTCTACGTGAAAAATTATGTGGAAAAGCATGTGGTTATAAGTTTTGGATAAATATACATAATTCTGGAATTTTTGAAAGTTGGATGACCTACTGCCAGATTTGTTTTCTGAAGCAGAGTTGTTGTGACTTATTTTTCTGTAGTAAAACCTTGTCCAACCTTTATGAAATTTTATAGGATGAAAGTCAACATCCTGGGCTTTAATGTGATAGATAATATGACACAATTGGACTAGGGGATTGAGAGATATGATTTTTCAAAGTTTGATGTTGATTCTGGAAAGAAATTTGTAGCAGACTGAGTTTGATGAATTTTCTGGAATTGTGGCTATAATTGGTGCTCTGTGATATTTTTCATTAAAATAGAACTTAAAGAGCTTTTTATAGAACCTAGAACCAACCCATTTGGAGTTTTGTATAATTAATTATGAATTTTCAAAGTTCATTCAACAAAACTGGCAGGCTGGGTTAACCTATGAATTTAAGGCAATTGTGTTAAATTGTCATAAGTATGGGGCCAAATATAAGAGACCAGTCCCAAAGGCCTATATAGCCACATTTCATTTATCATAGCTCTAATGTGTGCAATGTATCTAGGGCCACGAGGTGACAAGAAAGAGGAACTGGAACTTTTCTTGAGTGCCCTCAATGGTTGGAAGAAAAAGGTACAAGAGAAGGACATAAAGCTAAAGGTAGTGAACTTACTGTGATGACCCACTTTGAGATTAAGGGCTAATAATTTCAAGATTGATTGTAATTAGTGTAATAAACACTTTTGGAGAAATGTGATGTGAATTTGATATAAATGCACTTGGTGATAATTTATTAAGCATAGTGAAAATTAGGAGCAAAATGGTAAAATTGGAAGTTTACAGACCAATTGTTCAGTTACTAAAGAGGAAACTCATTAGTGGCTAAAGATAAATGGTTGAGATTTATTGGCTATGGGTTGGAATCATGTGCTTTGAGTTTATGTGAGCTCATAGAGGAAGTGGCCAAGATTATGCCCAGTGGCTCAATGTGGACCATGAATTTGAGTCAACATGTTAAAGTCACTTTTCTCTCCCTTTTCTCTCTCAAATCGGTAGGTGGTGAGCATAGGGAAGGGAAGTGATCTTCTTTATCATTATCATATCATCGTCTCTCTCTCCTCCTTCTCCATTTCTGGCGACTTGAAGCAAGGAAAGAGAAAGGGAAAGCTTGAATGTTGGGTAGGTAATGGTCCTCCTATGCTCAAACACTCTTAACTAAACTTGTTCATAGTGTTAAGAGCTTTATCTTGACGATTTTAGAATTTTGAAAGGTGGTGATTTGAGTGTTGGAACAAATTTGAAAGTTGGAGAATCAAGGTTTGGTTCAAGCAATTTGAGGAGGTAAGGATTTGGTGCTTTTCGGTATATTTATTGTGATTTTTGGTTGAGTATGATGAATTTTGGAATTTGCCCTGGTGTTATGCCAATTTTTGAATGCATGGATTATATGATGAATGATGTTGGAATTGGTTTATTGTGGAGTTATTTAAGTGTTGGATGTGGTTTTGAATTTTGGAAGTGAGTTGAATGAATTTGGGTATAGTGTGTGTTATAGAGACCCAAGAGTATGAATTGTTGTTAGGATGGGTTTTTGAGTGTTTTGAAGGTTACCAATGGGTTCTTTATGGGATTTTAAGTGGGAATGAGCTTTATGTTGAGTTTGGGAACCGTTGGGATCAATTTTGGCCAATCTAGGAATTTCTATCTTTTGCAATCTAGCAATCTGATGAGCCTCATTAGAGTGAGGATGAGTATCACTTGAGTGTTGTGCATATTTTCGCCCAAGATCTTTTAGTTCTTAATGTACTTCCATGCCAAAAGCACGAGTGCACTTCTTGATTCGCGAGTGATACAAGCCATCACTCAAGTGAGTATGGGTTGACTAGAGGGCAAGTGTAATGCAATGTTAGGAATTGCTCTTGGCCAAGCACTCTTTGTGTCTCACTCTTAGGACTCAAGTACACTTCCAGTTCTAAAGTTTCTCATCACTCTCGGGTTCTCACTTCCTGTGTGGCACCTCCAGGGACTCGAGTGAATTTGGAGTCATCACTTGAGTATAAAATTCCATGCTCGAGTGTTGTGAGCACTTTTTGGTCATGGTTATTGCTCACTGTCTAACACTCGATGGTGAGAGTCACTCTCACTCGAGTGAGCAAGCTGAAATTCAGTGTTGTGCTTCCAAAAAGGGGTCTTCAGGGTAGTTTCTTCCAACCCTTTTAGCATGTGTTTAGGCCTCTAAGGGTCATCCTAAAGAGTTTAAATGATAACCAACTTGGAGTATTATAGAAATAAGAATTTGAAAAATAGATTGATCGGTCATCCCTAATTTGGTTTATAGGATTCAACATTTGCCTTAGTCATGATCGAATTATGTTGGAGCACGTCAAGAAAGAACAAGGTAGTGACTCTTCTCTTATACTTTGTGTAAATGTATTGTATGTATGTTGCCGTGCATTGTGTTGTATGAGTGATTTGTTACTATTGGGATTCTTTTGAATCTCATTCCTTCCTTTGACTTACCATCAGATAGGGTGAGTGGCTCCAAGGTGAAGCGGGCAACCGGGAGCTGTTAGGATCATTTTATTTGGATGTTGGTAATCTATTTAGGATTTGGGATTACTGTATATATTTTGGGTTGTGAATATTATTTTTGGATATTTAATCCCCTATGTTGGGAAACTATACACCCATTTTATATATAATGTAACCTGGGGTATGCTGGGATTTTAGTTGTGCACTTTGATATTTATCAATGTGATTTGATTTCTCAAGTAATTATATTTGAAGTATGAATGTGAGACTAGGCCAAATATATTTTGAACTGTTTTCTGAACACCCCATCTTGAAGGCGAGGGATTAAAAATGTTTGTTTTGTCTTAGTGGTCTCCATTTCACTTTAATTTCAATAAACCAGATGTAATTACGGTGATGGGGTTGCATTTTTTGGTATCAAAGCTATAGTTCCTTGCAAAGGTAGAGTTTGCTAGGATATCTCCCATAGTTTGGCCTTAGTGATAGAAGATCATTTGTGAATGACAAGTACACATGTGTTCTTGTTATGTGGATATATATGTGCTTTGTGGAATTATGTGTATACCATAATTGTTGGATTAATGGGGTGAGTTATTTATAGAATGAAAAGAGCAATGAAAGGTCGCCCCAGAGTACAACAAGTAAATCCCGAGGTGGAGATTGCCAATGATAATCCACCAGACCCACTACAAGAAATGATGGGGTTGATTCGGGATCAGCGAGACATGATTGCTAAGCTAAGAGAAGAACTTAGAGTTGAAAGAGCAAAGAACTATGAGGGTCAAGGCCAATCCACTCAAGAAGAGACCCAAAAGGGGACCCATAAAGAAGAAACTGCAGAAGGGTTAGTGCGACCACTTGAATCACCTCCTCGTGTTAGACCAGACCCGGAATCATATTGAGTTCCAGCAAAGAGAAAAGAGATCTTCAGTTTTGGGTATCCAAATTCTGTAAACACTTGCCTCCGGTATCTATATGGAGATTTGATCCTCAAGCAATTGAAGACTAGCTAAACCGTCTTGAGAAGATTTTTGAGGTCTTTGAGTGTCCGTCAGAAGTGAAAGTTTCACTAGCGGTGTATAAGCTTGAGGGAGATGCAGATCGCTGGTGGCGAAATATTGCCTTGTCATTGCAGAGCAAAAATATACCACTAACCTGGGAGGTGTTCCAGCAACATTTTAATGAAAAATAGTTTCCCAAGTAGGTGAGGCTTGAGAAGGAGACTGAATTTCTGAGTAACAAGCAAGGGGACACAGAGTCTTTTGATAAGTATTTGTCCCTTTTTCATCTGTTTGTCCCAGTACTTTTCTTATCTTCGGAAGATGGATGACTAGGAGTTGAGCTCGGATATACTAGTATGAGGTTTGAGGCGTGATATGAGGAAGAGATTAGCCACCTACCAGTTCACCAAGTTCAACAAGGCGGTTGAGGATTGTCGGATCACAGAGAACAAATTAAGAGAATTGAATCCAGTTAAGGCCATTGTTGGCTTTAGTGAGCCTAGTAGGGGCAGTGCTTCTCAGAAGTGGAAGGGCCTAGGATCATCTTTGTATAGGGGCAGTGGTAAGATGCCCTACCAATTCAGGGATCATGATTAGCAGAGAGCTTCTACGGTATTGACATGTCCTTGTTGTAATAAGTCACATCATGGCAGGACTTGAGATGGTCAGGTGATCTGTTTTAATTATAAGCAAGTGGGGCATACATCCATTGAATGCAGACAGCCATGACAAGAGTAAAGACTGAGGACTCAGGGCTGAGTATTTGCTATAACTTATGAAGAGGCCTGAAAATTCCTAGAGTTGATATGAGGTAAAGTCCTTCTTCATGGTAATGTGTTACAAGCATTGTTTGACTCAGGTGCGAGTCACTCCTTTATTGCCTTAAATGTGTAAAGCGCCTGGGTATGAATGTGTATAAGTTTCCTTTCGATCTGATTGTGTCAATACCGATAAGTGTTAAGGTTGTGACTACAGAAGCCTACTTAAATTGTGTTGTAACAGTTGAGGGTCATGAGTCTTTGGTAGATTTGATTTTTTTACCGCTCTACCAATTAGAAGTCAGTCTGGGTTTTGATTGGTTGAGAGCAAATAATGTGTTGTTAGATTGTTGGAACAAGAGGATAGTGTATCCTGCTTCTCAAAGCATTAATGACGGGAATGGCGGCCTGAATTTTCTTTCAACAGCTAAGGCTGAGAAATATTTGAAAAAGGGTTCTCAGGGATATATGATTTTCTTTTCTGTACATGGAGGTACCAGTGAGACTTTGAATACTATACCTGTGGTAAATGAATTTCCTGAGGTATTTCTGGATGACCTAAGTGGGTTGGCTCCTGAAAGGGAAGTTCAATTTCTGATTGAAATTATGCCTGGAGCTGGTTCTATATCCAAAGCCCCATATCGTATGGCCCCAAACAAAATGGCGGAGTTAAAGAAACAAATAGAAGACTTGCTTGAGAAAGGGTTTATTAGACCTAGTACGTCACTTTGGGGAGCTCCAGTTTTGTTTGTTAAAAAGAAAGATGGGAGTCTTCGTTTGTGTATTGATTATCGAGAGTTGAATAAGATTACTGTCAAGAACAAGTACCCTCTTCCCAGAATTGATAACCTCTTGGATCAACTATTTGGTGCATATATATTTTCAAAGATTGATCTAAGGTCGGGATATCATCAGCTGCGTTTGAAAGCAGAGGATGTTCCGAAAAATGCTTTCAGAATGAGGTATGGGCATTATGAGTTTATGGTGATGCCATTTGGGCTATCCAATGCACCTGCAATATTCATGGATTATATGAACCATGTCTTTCAACAATACCTGGATCAGTTTGTTGTGATATTTATTGATTACATTCTAATATACTCGTAGAGTATGGAGGAGCATGTGCATCATTTAAGAATTGTGTTGGATGCATTGCGTGAGAAGCAGCTCTATGCCAAACTGAGTAAATGCGAGTTCTGGCTTTCAAAAATAAAATTCTTAGGCCATGCTATCTCGTGTGAAGGGGTATCTGTGGATCCCAGTAAATTGGAAGTAGTATTAGACTGGAAGAGGCCAGAAACTATTGTTGAGGTATGTAGTTTTCTGGGTCTTGATGGTTACTACTGGAGATTCATCCAATATTTCTCTCGTATTGCCTTGCTAATGACCAAGCTCACAAGGAAAGATCAGTCGTTTGTGTGGGATGAACATTATGAAAATTGCTTTGTGGAGCTGAAAAAGAGGTTGACTACGACACCTGTGTTGATTATACCTGATCCCAGCTTGACTTACGTTGTGTACAATGATGCGGAGTAAGTAGGGATTAGGGTGTGTCCTTATGCAGTAGGGATGTGTGGTGGCCTATGCTTCTCGACAACTCAAATCTCATGAAATGAACTATCCCACTTATGATCTGGAGCTTGCAGCCATTATGTTTGCTTAGAAGATTTGGCGGCATTATTTGTATGGTGTGACGATAGAACTATACTGCAACCATAAGAGTCTCAAGTATCTATATGACTAAAAAGAATTGAATATGAGACAACATCATTAGATGGAGTTGTATAAGGACTACAACCTGGAAATCAAGTATCATCCGAGTAAAGCAAATGTAGTCGCTGATGCTCTTAGTCATAAAACGGTGCTTGTGGCAGCTTTGATGATACAAGAGGGGAAGCTGATTACTGATTTTCATAATTTGAATCTGTCAAACCAAATCATCTATACTAATTATATGGTTTCCCAAAGGGAAAGTGACTTGAGAGCTAAGATTGAAGAAGCTCAGAGGCAAGATGGCTGGATACAGTGTAATTTGGCTAGAATCGAACGGGGAGAAGCTTAGGGCTATGATTTGTCGCCTAGTGGACTAATTCACTACTAAAAGAGAAATTGTGTTCCAGTTAAGGCAAAATTAAGACAGAAAATATTAGATAAGGCACATAAGAGCCGGTACACTCTTCATCCTGGTATGACCAATATGTATCATAATTTGAAATCTGTGTATTGGTAGCCGGGATTGATGAGTAGCGTGATGAAATATATGGCACGGTGTCTCACATGCCAAAAGATAAAGATCAAGCACTAGAGACCGCCTGGTTTATTGCAAAGTCCTGAGATTCTGGAATGGAAATGGGAAAGTGTGACCATGGACCTTGTTATGGGATTGCCCAGAGTCAAAAATTATGATGTTATCTTGGTTATTATGGATCGGTTAACCAAATTGGCACACTTTCTATTGATCAATGATGGTTACTCTCTGGAGAAGCTGGCAGAGATTTATGTTCAGGAGATTGTGAAACTCCATGGCAAACCGAAGAATATCATTTTTTATCGAGATCCCCGATTTACTTCTAGATTTTGGAGGGCATTACATGAAGCCCTAGGAACTCAATTGAGATTCAGCACGGCCTATCATCCTTAGACAGATGGTCAATCAGAAAGGACTATCCATACGCTAGAGAATTGGGATCGCTTTCTTCCACTTGTTGAATTTGCCTACAACAACAGCTATTATGCAAGCATTCTGATGGCGCCGTATAAAGCATTGTACGGAAGGAAGTGCCAATGACCTTTGTGTTGGAATGAATTGTCAGAGAGGAAGCTTTATGGGCTGTAGCTTGTTGAGCAAACCTCAGCACAAATTCATGTTATTCGTAAGAGGCTTCTTGCAGCGTAAAGTCATCAGAAAAGTTATGCTGATAAGAGGCAAAGGCCTCTAGAATTTGAGGTTGGTGAGAATGTGTTTTTTAGAATATCTCTAGTTACCGGCATTGGGAGAGCAATCAAGAGAAAGAAGCTGAGACCAAGGTATATAGGTCCTTTTGAGATCCTTGAAAGGATTGGGCCTGTTACATACCGAGTAGCCCTACCCCTAAACTTGAGTAGACTCCACAATGTGTTCCACGTTTCCTAAATGAAGAAGTACCAACCGGATCCATCTCACATCATTGAGTATGAGGAAGTAGAGTTGCAAGACAATTTCACGTATGTGGTGGAGCCAGAACAGATTATTGATCAAGAAGAATGGTGGCTTAGACATTGAAGTATCCCCTATGTGAAAGTGATATGGAGGGGAATGACCTAGAAAGAAGCAACTTGGGAAGCAGAAGAGGATATACGAAGACAATATCTGGAGTTTATGGCTCAATTAGTTTGACAAATTTTGAGGGCAAAATTTATTTTTATGGGGGGAGAATTATAATGACCCAATTTGAGATTAAGGGCTAATGATTTTGAGATTGATTGTAATTAGTGTAATTAAACACTTTTGGAGAAATGTGATGTGAATTTGATATAAATGTACTTGGTGATAATTTATTAAGCATAGTGAAAATCAGGGCCAAAGTGGTAAAATTGGAAGTTTACCAACCAATTGGTCAGTTACCAAAGAGGAAACTCATTGGTGGCTAAAGATCAATGATTGAGATTTATTGGCTATAGGTTGGAATCATGTGCTTTGAGTTTATGTGAGCTCATAGAGGAAGTGCGCAAGATTATGCCAAGTGGCTCAATGTGGACCATGGATTTGAGTCCAATTTTTGAATGCATGGATTATATGATGAATGATGTTAGAACTAGTTTATTGTGGAGTTATTTGAGTGTTGGATGTAGTTTTTAATTTTGGAAGTGGGGAATTTGGGTATGGTGTGTTACAGAGACCCAAGAGTATGTATTGTTATTAGGATGCATTTTTGAGTGTTTTGGAGATTATCAATGGGTTCCTTATAGGATTTTAAGTAGGAATGAGCTTTGTGTTGAGTTTGGGAACCATTGGGATCAGTTTTGTCCAATCTAGGAATTTCTATCTTTTGTTGTGATCTGGCAATTTGATAAGCCTCACTCGAGTAAGGATGAGTATCACTCAATAGTTGTGCATATTTTCGCCCAAGATCTTTCAGTTCTTGTTGCACTTCCATGCCAAAAGCACGAGTGCACTTCTTGATTCGCGAGTGATATAGGCCATCACTCGAGTAAGCATGGGTTCACTCGAGTGCAAGTGTAATGCAATGTTAAGAGTTGCTCTCGGCCAAGCACTCTTTGTTTCTTACTCTTGGGGACTCGAGTGCACTTCCAGTTCTAAAGTTTCTCATCGCTCTCGGGTTCTCACTTCCTATGCTGCACCTTCAGGGACTCGAGTGAATTTGGAGTCATCACTCGAGTGTAAAACCCCATGCTTGAGTGTTGTGAGTACTTTCTGGTCATGGTTGTTGCTCACTGTCAAACACTCACGAGTGAGAGTCACTCTCACTCGAGTGCAAGCCTCCCATCACTCGAGTGAGGTCATCTTCACTCGAGGAAGCAAGCTGAAAATCAGTATTGTGCCTATGAAAAGGGGTCTTCAGGGTAGTTTCTTCCATCCCTTTTAGCATGTGTTTAGGCCTCTAAGCGTCATCCTAAAGAGTATAAATGATAACCAACTTAGAGTATTATAGAAATAAGCATTTGGAAAAGAGATTGATCGGTCATCCCTAATTTGGTTTATAGTATTAAACATTTGCCCTGGTCGTGATTGAATTGTGTTAGAGCACGTGAGGAAAGAACAAGGTAGTGACTCTTCTCTTATACTTTATGTAAATGTGTTGAATGTATGTTGTCGTGCATTGTGTTGTTGCTGCTGTTTTGTGATGCCTTGTGGAGCTTTGTGCCTTGTGATGCTGCTGTATAATGATTACCGCGAAAACGGGCATAGTGATTACATCGAAAGCTGGCATAATGTTTACTGTGAAAGCGAGCATTAAGATTACAGCGAAAGCTGTCGCATTGTGATTACAGTCGTGAGTGCTGTCATTCATGGCGTGAGCCATGAATCATTTAGATGCTACTGAACAACTCATATATGCTATGTGTTTATACATTGTATGAGTGATTTGTTACTACTGGGTTTCTTTTGAATCTTATTCTTTTCTTTGACTAACCATCAGACAGGGCGAGTGGCTTCAAGGTGATGCGGGCAACCAGGAGCAGTTAGGATCATTTTATTTAGTTGTTGGTTATCTGCTTTGGATTTGGGATTACTGTATATATTTTAGGTTGTGAATATTATTTTTGGATATGTAATTATATTCGAAGTGTGAATGTGAGACCAGGCCAAATATATTTTAAACCATTTTTTGAACACCCTATCTTGAAGGCGATGGATTATAAATGTTGATTTTGTCTTATTGGTCTCTATTTCACTTTAATTTCAATAAACCGGATGTAATTACGGTGAGGGGGGTTACACTTACCCTATTAGCATATACATGATATCTATGCGTGTGTAATAATTTATGTGATTTCATTACTTGATTATGATGAGAATATTTGAATGATAAAGCTTTTTTTTTTTGTTTATACCATAGCCATGAGTATGTTACATGAAACATTGAGCACTCAGAAATATCAGTATGTAGCATGCATTTAGTTAAGGCTAATATGTCATGCACTTAGTATATATCATGTATGCATTATGGTACTGTTTACTACTGAGATTCCCCCAAATCTTAGCCTCCCCCAACTAACCATTTAGATAGGTGGACACAGGAGGTATGCTAAGAACAACAAAGAGAATTGCATGAGAAAAATGCAGAGGTGGAACGAAGACTGGGATGTGTCTACTGTGTTCATATGTACAGTTTATGTACTAGATGTAGACACTTTGGTAGCTCTATATGGCTACACTGTCTATATATATGTAAGTCAATGAACTAAGAATTAGCAAAGAAATAAATAAAGAAAACTCTGATAACTTTGGGGGCCTAAGTAACATTTTTCCCCAGGCTAGTAATGCTTTCGCAATGCTGTATAAAGGGATCTAGGGACAGGTGTTATAGTTGCTATGAAAACAGTGATTCTGGCAATGGAATTGTCTTCCCAGAGATAAAGGTTCAGTCAAAGAAAAGGGTTCTGACTATAGGTCATATTCTCTGCTCATGTGAATAGTATATTGATCCTCTATTAGTGAGATTATAACTAGGAGTCATGGACAATAAAGGAAACAAAAGAGCTAGATTACCCCTGCCTGTTAACCAGCTTGTAGAAGGAAGAGGCAGAGGTCTATACAAAGGAAGAAATATAGCAATAGTGATTTATACTCAGTAGAGAAGGGTATGAGCTTCAAAGAATCTGATGCCAAGCTAGCCTGTGGCCCAGATTCTAGTAAAAATCCGTAGTTAAATGTGCTTAGGCGAGAGCAATCTTGGGATGGGTTACCCCCTAGGAAGTATTATAGAACTTTGAAAACCTCTTGGTTAAAGACTTGAGTGCCTAGAGATATGAAATATAGCAATCCTTAGGGATACCATGAAAATTATAGAATGAATGTGGTGAAAGTTAAGAATAGGCTTGAATCATATCTAAGTTAAAATAGTACTTAGGTTGAAATATGAATTAGGTTCCAATATGATTATATTTCATGAAGAAGGTTGAACCTCTTAAACCTTATGATATATAGTATTGAACCTCCAGTAATATTTTGAGGATATTACTTGAACACCATGAAGGTTAGAATAGGTGTTATTCATGATGATCTTACCATGCTTATTGGGTACAATTGAGGAAAGTGATTTCCAATCTGTGTAATGTTGAGGTTCTAGAGTTAGTGATAAACATAAAAGTTGAATGTCTATCCAACATCTAGAGAAGGGTTACCAAGTGAACCGTAACTTAGGAATCAACTGTGAAGTTTTGATTCCTTAAGATTTGAAATAGCCTGAGTGGATTGATGTACTAGATTGTGGTACAGAAATGTGTGTGAGGTTTCTGGAGGCTGCTAGTTGCTAATCAAGCATAGGGGACTATCTTAATTATAAAATATTCCCTTAGAGTTGTGAAAATGCCTGAAGCTAGACTGTTATCGACAGTCTATATAAAATGACCATAGATGAGATAGCAGAATTAGAGAAAGCAGATTACAAAATTGCTAGAGAAGAGAGACCTTATAAGATCTGGATTCCCGTTACAATGGTACTGCCATTCAAATATGACTAACCAGAAAGAGCTACCTACGAAGGATTCTGATAAGAGAGGGCTACCTACGAAAAGTCCTGATCAGAGAGGGCTACCTATGGAGAGTTCTAACTAGAGGGGCTGACCAGTCAGGTGACTGAGTGAAGCATTGAGTGTAGTACCATAGCATGGAGCCACCGTGATGTCAAACACTAGTGTGCAGCCGTTGTGATGTCAAACTATAGAGTGAAGCTACCGTGACGTCAAATTGTAGAGTAGAGCTACAGGAACGTTAACTCTTAACGGTGGTGCATTGTAATGAGTCCTATACTGAATAGGTTACCTTGAAAGAAGGGTTTTGGGTGACCCAGTGAATTACCATGGGGTGCTCCAATGCCTTTTTTAGAAAGAAAGATAAGAAAGGAAATTAAGGAAGAACAAGCTCAATGGTGTAAAGGAAAGTAACTCTTGCTTCCATATTTAATGATTCTGCATGTATGTTTTTACCATCGGATATATTTGTGTTATGAATATATGGTGGATAGTAAGACCTATTAGGCCAGCGTATCCTTACGCAGTAAGACCTGACAAGCACTCAGAATTTATGGGGTGGTCGGCCAAGACCTATTTGTATTGGTGGACGCCCGGGCCATGGAAATTCCTATTATGCACGAGTAGAATGCCAAGGCCTGTTGTGTGGGTGGACACTCAAGGCCATGGGATTTGTTATACTAAACATGTTAGTGTGGGACTAATGGTCTAGTGGTTATCGTTATGCTATATGCTAACGTGCCGAGTGCTCTTGTGATAATTGTTTTGATGATGGTTTGTTTATCATGTTTGAGGAACATTACATAAGTATATGAAGGGTTTGAGTAAGCAAGAGAAGGACCTTGAAATGAATTCAGAATACTTAGTGGACTATGTGTCCTTAAGTAGTTAGTCTCGATATGTATTCAGCAAAGATGATAGACTGAATATCCTAAAGCCGTAAGACCTAAAGGACTATTATGTCTTTAGGCTAGCAAAATATTATGTATTTTAGAATTGTTGCGAGTGAAGGCTTGGGCAATAAGATCCTGTATGCAAATTTGTATAGGGCAGAGGCCCTAGGCCATAAGACTTGTGTGTCTAGCATGGTGATACTAGAGCAGTGTGTCCAAAGTACACCTTGAGGCTAGCAGAACATTCAGATTGTACCAGGTTGTAGTCAAGGAAGTAAGTCTCAAGATGCCTATGGCATGGGGATAATTCCGTAGGCAGTAAGACCATAATATCTAACGCTGTAGGAATAGAATGAGCCATAAGGCTTGATATGCATACAATGTGATTTGAGCGGAGTCCCGAAGAGACTGTAGGGCCTAATATTGTAACCCCAGTAGAGTCCTGAAGAGCCTGTAAGGCCTGGTATGCACACAGTGTGATTTGGGTAGAGTCCCAAAGAGGCTGTATAGCCTGAGAAACTAAGCACTGTGAGAATGGGCCTGTGGGTCCTATGTTGTGAACTTATGCTCAACAGAATGAATGAGAATATCGTATGGTGATTACTGAATACTATCTGAGATTTTGTTAAGAGTATAATGATTTGAGTTGCATGCTCGATGAGCCTGCATATAGAAGGGATAGACTAAATGTCTAGAAATAATTCCCCGGGGAATAGATGTTCAAATTTTGAGGACAAAATTTATTGAATAAGAAAAGAAGTGTAATATCCCAGGTTTTGGCAAGGATAAACCTGTATTGGGCAGACAACTAGGTTGGGTTTAGTAAGAGTCTTAAGACTATTCGAGAGATAAAATGATTTTCAAGGACTATATCCGGGTAGAGAATGAATCTATAGAGTGAATGTTGCTACACTTAGGTGCCATTTTGGGATGGCACACTAAGGATATCTGTGGTCTATGTGTGGTTCTAGACTATATGATTCAGCTCCTCAAGGTAGAGGACAAGTCTTTGGATTAAATGGGGGCTTAGTGGGTATGATTAGACAGATAAAATATGTCAGTACTGGTGTACACATATGCTACATAATTCCCTGAGTCATAGGCCTTGTGATGCTATCTAGAGGATTACACGGTCACTTGGCAAGGTATGAGGCCACAGGGACATGTGGTGCAAAACAAAGTGACTCTATATAAAGAGCATTAATGATAAAGTAGCTTTTTTAAAAGTAGTTTTTGTGTTGGCCCAATGAGAAGTTGCCACCTAATACTTTCATAAAGTGGCTTTTATGTTGGCACTTTCACAAGATGCCGCCTAGCGCAATGGTTAGAGAATTCACCAGTTCCCAACTTTGGGACTGGTGAAAAGGAGCATCGAGCACCCTGGAATTTTTAAGGACTTGACACATGGCATTAAAAGAGCATCTAATACCCCCTAAGGGCTATTAGTTTTGTGCAGCCACCATAAAATAGGGGGAAAATGAGACGAAATCAAGAGAAAATAGAAGAGGAAATAGAAAGGATGAATAGTAAAAATTCTTGAGTTCTAGATCCGATTTCACCTCTAATTCGACGTTTCTAGCTTCCAGAGTATTTTCTAATGTTGTTCCCTTTAGTGAGAGAAACATTTCTACAATTTTAGATTTTTGATTAGAGGCATTTAGTACTGTCTACTAGGGAGAGGTGCTGCCAGAATCAAGAACCGGTTATGGAATCAAGTAAAGGTACGTATGAGCTTCGATTTGAACCAAACAACTTATTGATTGGTTGAGTATTTCTTGAAATAGATGACCCCTAAAGTTTTAGCCAGTGGGGGTTTTAAGGCTTGGTGTTCATTTGATGATGATTATGAGGTTAGAAGAGGTCTTATGGTGTTGTATGATGACTATGGTTGACGAAATTGCAAGAATCCATTTTTGGTAAAAGTTAGGGTCTGTACAGTTCTGCCCAAAATCTTAGAACGTAAGTGGATTTTGATATTTCTAATCATTCCATTGTGTTCTACATGAAAAATTATGTAGAAAAGTATGTGGTTATAATTTTTGGATAATTATACATAATTCTGGAATTTTTGAAAGTTGGATGACCCTGCTGCTAGATTCGTTTTTCTGGAGCATAGTTGTTGTGAAGTGTTTTTCAGTAGCCAAACCTAGTCCAAACTTTATGAAATTTTACAGTATCAAAGTAAATATCATGAGCTTTAATTTTGATAGTAAATTTGACCCAATTGGAATAGTGGATTGAGAGATATGATTTTTTTTATAGTTTGATGTTGATTCTGGAATTAAATCTATGGCAGACTAAGTTTGACAATTGTTTTGGAATTATGTGGTTATAATTGGTGCTCTATGATTTTTTCATTGAAATAGAACTTTAAGAGATTTATGTAGAGCCTAGAACCAATCCATTTGGATTTTTTTATAATTAATTATGAATGTTTAAAATTTGGTCAACAAAATTGGCATATTGGGTTAACCTTCGAAGTTATGGCAATTGTGTTAAATTGTCATAAGTATAGGGCCAAATATAAGAGACATGTCTTAAAGGCCCATGTAGTCACATTGTACATTCATTTATCATGGCTCTAATGTGTGATTACATATATAGGGTCATGAGGTGACAAGAAAGAGGAAATGAAAGGTTTCTCGAGTAACCTCAATGGTTGGAAGGAAAAGGTACAAGAGGATGATATAAAGCTTAAGGTAGTGAACTTACCTTATTGGCATGTACTTGATATCTATGCATGTGTGATAAACTCATGTTGTATGAGTTCTCAAAATAAACTAGGTTTGAAATAATCATTTTGAGAAATTTTTTTAAAACTAATGAAATAATCTAAGCTAATGCAATATTTTTTTTATTTTTCGTTTTTTTAAAACAAAGAAACAAACAGAATCGAAATTAACAATAACAACAAAGTAAATTTAATAAACTAGAATAATGACGAAATGGGATTCCCTTGAGTTGAGATTTTAGTCTTCCTTGCTTGCTAATAATGTGAATTCAATAATATGAGTCAAGAGGATGGACCTAAGATACCACTAGATCCATACTTACAATACTCATTTAATTCATTCTACTAAAGCAATTAAATGAATACCACCAAATAATTTAAACTCAAGGAGAAATTAACTTCCAATTCTAGCATGTAATTACCATTATAAAAGTTCAAGGCATTCAATTTAGTCATTTACAAGCCACTCAACCGAGTTGGAATAAACAACTCAACCTACTCCTAATTTGAATCATACAAAGCTTAATTAATCAACTCCTAGCTCAACCACCAAGTTTATTCACTTGGCATAGAACAATCTAGATCTCAACCACACACTTAACCAAACCATACAATTATGAACTAGAAAGAGAGCTTAAAGGAATTCTATTTAAGTTTAGAAGCTCAAATCATTACCCAACTCAAGGAAATCACCAAAGCTTAGCTACTCATGGAAGAGGAAGATGAAACTTGGTGAATGATAAAGAGATCAGCCATGGAAATTATAGCAGCTTGCTTCATGTCAATTCTTTTTCTTAAAGTAGCGGCTGAAGCTCTAGATCCCCTTTCAACTTGCGTCTCCCTTCTCTTTATTTCTGTAGCCTTATGTCTTGCTCTTTATTGTTGTAATACTCCCTAATTTGGTCAAGTCCTCCCTCTTTAATTTCGGTCCATCTTGCTCTTTTTAATTAATCCTATACACTCTCCCTTTTTCTTCAATTCCTATTTTCGGTCCCACTCTTCTCTAATTTGTTGGTCAATACTGTTATAACAGGCTGACACCCAAGAGGGTGGTGAATTTGGTGTAAGATAAAACACTTAAGAACTTTAAAAATCTTTTTGCATCTTATTGGAAGTAGTAAATATGAAAGTAATGAATCATAATCAACAATTAGATTAAAAATGTATTCCGAAAATATAAGAGCTTAGGGAAGAGAATATGCAAACTATGATTTATCCCGGTTCAGTCCAATATGTGATGACCTATGTCTAGTCCCCAGGCTCCTACTGAGATTTTCAAATCCACTATCTTTTTGTTTAATCCAGGCACAAGAAAAGCCTTTACAACCCCACAAGTTTAGTCGGGTACTTGTGAAGCCTTTTACAATTCTCTCTCCGAGATACCCCCTTACGACAAGTCTTACGAGCATAACAAACCCAAAGATGTTTCTTTCCTACTTACCCATATAGGTCTTATGAGCAGCAACATTCTCTCCTACTTACACCTTTATAAGTCTTATGAGTAGTAACATTCTCTACTGCTTGCACCTTGTAAGTCTTATAATCAGAAAGTCTTACCGGAAATTCTTTCTATAGATTCTCCTATAAGAAAATTAACCCTCTTAAGGTCCCTATACCTTGAGATCAATTAAGAAATATAATCGTTTACAAACTCTCTCACAGAGTAGATAAAATGCCCACTAAAGTACAATACAAATAACTCTCTCTAAAATGTACATGATATAGAAAATAGATAAAAACATAGAGTAGTTAGGGCAGAGTGGATGACTCAAGATATAAGCATGTTTGTGTCGTTGTGTTCTCTTTGTTGTTATTGCTTTCTGCTTGAATCTCTTGCATTTATAGTTGAGTAGGATATGACCGTTGTGAGTATTTCAACTTATCCGTTGAGTCCCATTGCTTCGTTTGTCCATTACTAGAATTTGAAAACTAGCCGTTACGAATGTTGGTGCTCTACTTTCGTAAAGTCAAGTTCTATCTCCTCACATCATCTTTTCATTGTATTCCTAGAGAAACACATTAAACACTAATATAATGAAGTGTAAGAGTGATTGGAAGCAAGAAGAGTGAGTTTAATAATCAATCCCATGATTTTCAAAAACTTTGAAAACATTATCTATCACATTACTTGAGTGGTCACTCCAGTAATCCTGGGTGATCACTCAAGTGTTCACTTGAGTAATCCCCTTCAAAATGTCTCCAAGAGCATTTCCAACTTTATTACTCAAGGGGTAACTCGAGTAATCCTTGGACATCACTTGGGTGATTTCTTCATTTTGATTAAAAACATGGCAAATTATATATCATCAGAAAGATCTCATTGTTTACATTCTAATACAATAAGAATCATCTTCAAACTCATTATATACAGAAAGTTGTGATCCAAAGAGTATATACTGTTCTTAGACAATGTCTGAAATCACGAGTAGCAAATTCCAAAAGGCATAATTCTTAGTATATAGCTTTAAATATGACAAATTATATATCCGTAGATATCTCTTCAAGTCTACTTTCATATGGTACTGGTTTTGTTGTAATCCGATATGTAGTTTGAGAGTTATGTTCAAAATACCAAAAATATTCTAGTAAAAGATGTTGATTTATGTGTCAACTTCAATAGATCATATCTCCCCCATCTAAGCTCCTTTGAATTTGATCTTAGAGTGTTTTTTGTGTTATGAGTCTACTTTCATATGCAACTAGTTTCAAGTCAATCTGACATGTGGTTAGAGAGATATGGCCAAAATACCTGACCTCAACTATGATACACGAAAATAGAGCACACCAGAATGCTCATCCTCGAGTAGTCATGTCCATCACTCAAGTAATGCCTTCCAAAATCTGGCAAAGAGCTAAAACTCAAAGGAACACCTTGGGGAAGTTTTATAACATCCATATAAGTCATTTTAGCTTCGTATTGACCCATTCCAACCTCTGGTATCACTTTTAAGAGCTTGAATCTTGATAATCTCATTTGAACTTGCAAGTTCTTCTTTCTTCTTCTTTATTCAATCTCTTTCTTCTTGTTTTTCCTCTTGATGATCATTCTTTAGAGCCTAACTAAATATCTTATTGAATTGATGATTATTCTTCATAACCCAACTAGATATCTTCCTAAATATCTTTAATCTTATGCTTTCTTTGCTTGACTAATATTGAATATTGATATTCCGATTAGATCTTATAATTTCTTCTTTCTTCAATCCCTTACCTCTTGACTTTCTTCTTGATGATCATTCTCTATTTATGAGGCATTATAAGCAAAATAATATCAACCTACCATCGGGTTTATGACTAATCTACAAGATATACAACATTAAATATAGTAGTTAGTTAATGTAGAAGATAAATATATTATACAAACATTTTACTCTTAATATTTGACATCATCAAAACTAATCATATCTAACAAATGCCCCCTCATTCCTCTATCTTCAATTGCTCCCATCGGTCTAGCCATCTCTCTTATTCAATCACTTTGTGTTTTCCCCTTTTTCTTCATAGCTCCTCTTCTTTTTTTTTTATTCAATTAAATCCATCCAACTCGGTCTAGCTCATCTTCCTTTCTTTATTCAATTAATTGCATGCTTACGCCAGTCCCCTCTTTACTCCCTTCAATCCCTTTTTCTGGTTCAGCCCTCCTTTTCAATTATTCAATGTTGTTCTCTTTAATTCGATTTAACAAGCTAATCCATTTACACAGCCTCCTGTCTAAAAAATGGGTCCACTCTTCTCCTAGCTCTCAATTGTCTTTAGGTTAAAAGTGAATTAAGGTATCTTTGGATAAGAAGTAAAAATCTGTTTTGGCATTAGGCACAAAATTACAACTACCAAATAAGGCCCTTACCATTTAACCTTCTCTTAGAAAAATTGTGAAAATGCTAAAGGTATTATTACAAGTCATTCCATCCTGGTAAAACATGTAATGGTACACCAATTAAGTAGGCTCCAGCTAGACAGATTATCTATTTTCAATGTCAGAAACTAGGGCATTTTGTTAGAGATTGCCCACAATAGCAATAACAAATAGCGAAGCCTAGGCCAAGAGTTATGGACGGAGTATATACTATAACTCAAGAGGAAGCTAGGAAATCTCCTGAACTGATATAAGGTATAATTACTCATCATGGTAATTTAGTTCAAGCATTATACGATTCAGGTGCTAGTAATTTGTTTACTACATATGACTGTGTAAGACGACTAGGCCTAAGTATGCACCGATTTCCTTGTGACTTGGTTGTGTCGACACCCATGGGTGTTAGAGTTGTCATGGTTGATGTCTATTTGGATTGCATAACAAATACCAAGGGATATGAATCAAAAATGGATTTGATCTATCTACTGTTGCATGGCTTAGAAGTAATCCTCTATATTGGCTGGTTGATGGCAAATAGTGTGTTGCTAGACTGCAAAAGCAAAAGGGTTGTTTGTCCTAATCTGCCACCACATATTAGCACATAAATCAACCTTAATTTTCTTTTAGCAGCTGAGGCTGATAGATGTCTGCATAAAGGTTGTTAGGGGTACATGGTGTTCTTTTCCATACATTCAGAAGCTGGAACAACATTTAAAAGTATTCCTGTAGTGAATGAGTTTCTATACATGTTTTCAGAAGATATCAGATGATTGCCTCTTAACAGGGAAGTGGAGTTTACAGTTGACCCTAGGCCTAGAGTGGAACCAATATCCAATGCCCCATATAGGATAGCTCCAAGTGAGATGGCAGAGTTGAAAAATAGATTGAGGAGCTGTTAGAAAGGTAACCGTTAAGAACAAATATCCACTTCTTAGAATAAACGATTTACTTGATTAGTTATCTAGTTCCTATGTATTTTCAAAGATTGACTTGAGGTCAGGATATCACTAGCTCAGAGTAAAAGCAGAAGATGTACCAAAAACTACTTTTAGAATTAGATATGGCCATTATGAATTTCTTGTAATGCCATTTGGGCTGACCAATGCACCTATCGTGTTGATGGACTACATGAATTGAATTTTTTGTCCATATCTGGACCAATTCATAGTAGTCTTTATTGATGATATTCTACTATACTGAGGAGTGGAACAAAATATGAACAGCATCTGAGAATAGTATTGAACACGTTGAGAGATAAGAAACTCTATGCCAAGCTGAGCAAATGCAAATTTTGGCTTTCAAAAGTTAAATTTTTGGGCCATGTAGTCTCACAACAAGGGGTCTTAGTGGTTACTATAGGCGATTTACACAGGATTTCTCTAGAATAGTTTTTCCATTGATAAAGTTAACATGAAAAACTCAACTTTATGTGTGAGACAATAATTTTAGGAGGAGATTCAAAGAGCTGAAATAGAGATTAACAACAGCACCAATGTTGACAATCCTAGATCCATAGTTGACCTTTGTGGTCTATACAGTTGCCAGTGGGCATAGATTGGGATGTATTTTGATGTAATAGGGCTAAGTAGTAACATATGAATCTTATCAGTTGAAGCTTAATGAACAAAACTATCCCACTCATGATCTTGAGTTGGCAGCAATTGTATTTGTATTGAAAATCTTGAGACAATATCTCTATAGAGTAATCATAGAATTGTACTACTACCACAAGAGCTTAAAGTATTTGTATGACCAGAAAGAGCTCAACATGAGACAGTATAGATGGATGGAGTTGCTAAAAGACTACAGCCTGGAGATTAAGTACTATTCAGGGAAGGCTAATGTCATTATAGACGCATTGAGCCACAAAATAGTGCAGGTTGCAGCCCTAAGGAGACATGAGCACAAATTGATTGAAGATTTCAGAGATCTTCATCTATCTAATCAAATTTTGATCAGTAATGACAGTTATTATTTGAGCATTCAAATAGCTTTATATAAGGCATATACCGAAGGAAATGTCAATCGCTAATGTGTTAGACTGAATTATTTGAGAGGTGGTTATTTGGACCAGACATAATGGATTAAACAACAGAGCCAATCAAGTTGATCAAGTAGAGAAGGTTAGCTACTCAAAGTAGATAGAAAAGTTATGCTAATAAGAGGTGAAAACCTCTAGAGTTTGAGGTCAGTGATCATGTGTTTATGAAATTTTCACCTGTCATAGGCATTGGCAGGGCATTAAAAGTGAAGAATCTAAGCCCTAGGTAAATTGGTCTATTTGAAATCTTATTGAAGATTGGGCCAGTAATGTACCATATAGCTTTACCCCAAATCTTAGTAGATTATTTGATATTATCCATGTTTGCAGTTGACAAAATATCAACCCAACCTAAAACATGTCTTGGAATATGAGGACATCGATGTGCGGGATGATTTGACATATGAGGTCACACCCGACTGAATCATCGATTAACAGGAGTAACAGCTCAAACATGGTAGTATCCTGTTCATAAAGGTTGTTTGGAAGGGACTATCTCCTAGAGAGGCAACATGGGAAAGTAAGGAAAGTATACAAAAGTATTACCCAGAATTCATGAGTATGCACATGTAGCAAAAAGATGGAAAAGGCAAGGGCAATAAGTATTTGTACTAAGATATGATAAGAGTTGGAACAATTTTGGCCAAGTAAATTAAGTTGGAAAAGTCAAAAGTAAAATTTGTAATAAATGGCCATTAAATGCTTAATTGCAAAGAGAAAAAGAAAACAATTTAAGAGCTCATTTGGTTATTTCAAGACCTCCATTTTTGTCACTTTTGGACAAGAGGAAAAGAAAATTAATAATTGAAATACAAATGCCACAAGTTGAAGTATTTTAGCCAAGCTAAACAAAAGTGAAGTTTGGAAAGTCAAAAGCAAGTTGTCATGGTCATTACACATTAGTTTTAAGAGACTTATTTGACTCCCTTCAATAGCCCATTTATGTAAAGAAGTAGAGAGGAAAGAGATGCCATTTATGATCAAATTATAAAGGGATAAAGCTTAATATAGGCATATTTTGGGCCAACTTCATAAATAGAGAGAGTGAGAGAGAGTTGTTTGAGAAAACAAAGAGCTGGAAGGAAGCATGAGAGGTTCAAACAAAGAACAAGGCAAACCTCTCCTAATCTCTATGCTATCTTGAATAACACTTGTAGCAAGAAAAAATAAAGAGCAAGAAGAGGAGAGAGGGGTCAATTTAGAGAGAGAATGACAAGGAAATCAAGGTGAGCTTAAGAACTAGACATCTCTTGATGATTATTGATTGGTGTGTTGTTTGATTGGATTTGTTGGCTTTGTTTTCATGGTTTTGCAAATTGGAATGATGAAACCCTAAGGTGTTATGCTACCCAAATTTCCACTAATCATGATTAGTAGGTGTTTAAGTGGTTAAACATATGATTACAAGTAGAAAGGAAGAGTCTAATTAAATGTAATCATGAAATCCAAATTTTCCCTAAATTTCATCAAGTTTTGGTCAAACCTAGAAGTAAAGGTTAGAGCTGGAATTTTGTGTTTTTGATGGTTCCAATGTGTTCTACAAAAAAAGCTGTCTGAGGAATAGCCCCTGGTTATGAATTCTGGATCATTGGAGCAAAATTCTTAAAATGTGAAATTTGCTGCTAATTATTGTTTCTGCGTGGTAGATGGTTTGTACTAAGGTTTTGAATAATTCAATATTGTCTAATGTTTATTAGACTTTCTAATATAAAAGTAGATATATCAAGTTTTAAATTGATATGTAATTTTTCCTATTTGGATTAGTATGTTAAGAGTTATGATTTATTGAATTTAGACTTGGAAAACTGGAATGTTGTGGTTGTTAGATCTCATGTTTTGATGATAACAAAGAATGGCATGAAAAATATTTGATAAACAAATAAGTTTGAACAAAGTAATAATAGGAAAAACCATCTCTTGAAGTAAGCATTGGAGTAATGAAGAAAGGCCAAGAGAAAGAGCTGAGAAACTTGATTAGTAGCAAGTTTTCTAAGGCATTACTCGAGTAAGTACTCGAGTAATGAGACAGAAACTTGAAGTAACCAGAGACACCTTCGAGTAACCTGCCAACGTTACTCGAGTAAGTACTTGAGTAACTAAGTAAATAACTTGGAGTTGCTCTTGGCCTGCCAACGATACTCGAGTATGTACTTGAGTCCCCTATTTCAAGAAATATGTTGCTCTCGGCATTTTCAACCCTGCCAATGTTACTCGAGGAGCTACTCGAGCAACTCACTGTGGTAAGCAAAACCTGAAGGTAGTACTCGAATAACTGATCTGGTTTTATCATACTTCACTCGAGGCACTACTCTAGTATGCAGGTATTCAATGACTTATTTAAAATGATTACTCGAGTAAGCAATCGAGTATGTAGAGTTATTCAGAAGAAAAACTTCAAGTCATTACCCGAGTAAGCTATACAGAAAAATTATATTTACTCGAGTATGTACTCGAGTAACAAGGTAATCAAACTTGAAGTGCTCTCGGCTTTGAAATCCTGCCAATATTACTGGAGTAAAGCATCAAGTAACCTAAAGTTTATTTGAAGGTTTACTTGAGTTGGTACTCGAGTAACCTATGAAGAAAAGAGTGCAATACCCGAGTAAGTACCCGAGTAAACAAATATTTCCAAAGGTTTGAAATTTTGTTTATTCCATGCACTACCCGAGTAATGTTATGTTTGCTATTGACTTGCAGTTTATCAAAGTTTTCCCGATGATACTCGAGTATGTACTCGAGTAAACTTTAATGAATACTCGAGTTACTACTCAAGTATGCAAGTCCAGAAATTTAGGAATCATTCCAACGTTCATTGATTTGTTTCTTATATGATTAACCTTTCATTGTATTAGTATTCTTATCAAATTTACAGATAAACAATGAAGAGATTTTATCAAATAAGGAAAGTCAAATACAACGTTCAAATGCTACCTACCACCAACGGATATTTTTCAAATATGACAAAAGTCAACAGTGGCTGCGCACTCTCTAACGGACAAAAAAAAGATGTTCCAACGGTCACTTCCAATACTCCTATATATATGGGAACAACCAAACAGAGAAACAACAACAAAAACACACATGAACGTATCATCAAGTTCATTACTCTGTTTTACATTATACTTGTAATTCTATGCTTCAGTGATTCTTATTCACTCTGTGAGAGAGATATTTCATTCAACCTCAATATTTGTTATTAAGATAACTTAAGGTTGTGGAACCTTGAGTTGGGATTGGATTACAACTTGTAAAGGGGAGCGAGTGTCTAGATGAAGGAACTTGCTTGTACTGAGGTGCCAAGAACCCACTGAATCTTGGAAGTTATAGTGAAACTCTCAGAAAAGCTCTAAGGATTGGACGTAGGTCAAAGTGGTTGTGGCCGAACCAGTATAACTCTCGATGTACACTTTGGTGATATTTCTCCTTACTCTTTATTGCTTTATATTCACCGTCAAGTTTTTATTTGCAATGAAATTTTAGTATTACCCAATTCACCCCCCTCTTGGGTGAAACACTTGCTCTAACATTTGGTATCAGAGCATATGTCTTCTTGTTAAGTTATAACAACCTAAGAAGGATCCAATGACAAGCTTGGGTGAAGGAATTCTTCCCGACGGAGCATCCATCACTAGACCTCCCGATTTCAGTGGAGAACACTTTTCTTTCTGGAAAGCAAAATTTAGAGTGTTCGTGAAGGCTACTGAATATGGACTATGGGATGTAATTGAGAGTGGAAACTATCAACCTACAAAGACTGTAGATTCTCAGAAAATTCCAAAGACGCCAGCGGAATATGATGTGAATGACAAGAAACTTATCACTCTCAACAGCAAGGCAATTCTGATGTTACAAATTGCCTTGAGTCAAAGTGAATATTTCAAAATTTGCACACTTCCAACAATAAGGGAAATGTGGGAAGCTCTGGAAATAGCTCATGAAGGAACTTCGGGAATAAAGGAGAATCGGATCAACACCTTGGTCACTGAATTCAATATCTGAATTTGAACTTAGATATACTCATCTTGTAATCAACTTGTAGCACTTGGGAAAGTTTATGATCAGCATACCCAAGTAAAGATTTTGAATATTCTTTCTAAAGAGTGGGAGGCCAAAGTCACTGTGATATAAGAAGCAAAAGGAGAATCAATGAGATCAGTTGGTTCTTTATTTAGAAGTCTTTCTGAATATGAAAGCAAACTAAAGTTCAAACGGGAACTAGATGACATTGGTGACAAGAAAAAGAAAGGTCTAGCACTAAAAGCAAAAGAAGAGAATCAAGATGAGGATGAGGAGTTTGACGATGACGAAATAGGCCTAATCATAAAACGATTCAGAAAGTTCTACAAGAAAGGTCAGGGATTCAAACACTTTCAGAAAGGAGCAAATAGCAGCAAAGATCATATCATTTGCTATGAATGTGGAAAACCAAGACATATCAAATCAGAATGTCCAGAATTGAATCAAAAGAGCAAGGAAAAGAGAAAAGGCAAGTTCTTCAACAAAAAGAAGGCCTTTATATCTGCTATATGGGGTGATAGCTCCTCTGACGAAGAAAGTGATGAGGAAGAAGTAGCTAATATATGTCTTGTTGCTCAAGAAGAAACAAAAGAAGAGGTAAATGATTTTGATCCTACCTATGATGAATTACTCTCTGAATATAATGCCTTACATTCTGAATTCATCAAACTAGTTAAAGAATTAATTGTTTTTAAAAATAAAAACAAAGCTCTTGAAATTGAAATTAAACAAAGTTCAGAAAAGAATTGTGAAAATTGTTCTTCCTTGAAAAAGAAAAACACTGATCTTACAAAAACCCTTGAAAAATTTACACAAGGAAGTGAGATGCTAAATGTTATTTTAAAACCTCAATGATTTGTGAATGATCGATCTGGAATTGGATATGATCTAAAATCAGATAAAAGGAAAGGTAGAAAGAAAGCAGGAGGTAAATCATATTTGAATTATTTCCAGCATTCTGTGCATACATCAAATCCTTTTGCATTTTGTAATTACTGTAATAGAAAAGGTCATTATACCTCTTCATGCATTCATAAGAAGAAAGGAAACATAGGAACCTACAAATGGGTACCTAAAGGCTCATATGTTCAGAAAATTATTTGTTCTAACCCAAAAGGACCCAAAAAGATATGTGTACCTAAGACTTAGTCATTTGATTACAGGTATGTCTCAAAGCATCCAAAAATAGCAAGTGGTACATAGATAGTGGATGCTCTGACATATGACCGGAGATTTTGAAAGTTTTACCACATTGCAACCTAAGGAAGGTGGAAAGGTAAAATTTAGAGGAAATCAATCTGGAAGGATAGCAGGAATTGGTGAAATCAAAAATGACAAAGGCGTACAAGTCAAAGATGTATATTATGTTGAAGGCTTGTGTCACAATTTGCTGAGCGTAAGTCAAAGTGCAGATAAAGATAACTGGGTAATATTTGAGTCAGAAGAATGCTTAATTATCAACAAGAATGACTTACAACTTGATAAGAAGAATATCAAGGCTAAGCTCAGAGCAAAGAGGGAAGGTAACTGCTATACTCTAGATATTAGTAGAAATGAATCTGAAAAATGTTTTTTGAGTAATGCTGATGAAAGTTGGCTATGGCATAAGAGATTGGCTCATGTCAATATGCATCAATTAGGCAAACTACTCAAAAAGGATTCAGTTCTTGGATTACCCAAAGTAAATTTAAAAAATGACTTGATTTATGATGTATGTCAAAAGAGTAAACAAACTAAATCATCTTTCAAATTGAAAAATAAGATTTCAACAAATAGACCACTACAATTATTGCAAATGGATTTAGTTGGCGCAGTAAGAGTAAAGAGTCTTGGTGGCAACTTATATTCATTGGTCATTGTTGATGATTTCTCCAGATTTACATGGGTTATTTTTCTATCATCAAAAGATGAAACCTTTGAAGAATTTATTGTTTTTGCCAAGAAAGTGCAAAATGAGAAAGGTATGTCCATTACAGGGATTAGGACTGATCATGGTGGAGAATTTGAAAATCAAGCCTTTGAAGAATATTGTGATACTAATGGGATTGATCACAATTTCTTTGCTCCAAGGACGCCTCAACAAAATGGAGTCGTGGAACGCAAGAATAGAGTACTCACTGAAATGGCTAGAGCAATGTTGAATGAAAAGAATATGTCTCAAGTTTTCTGGGCTGATGCTATGAGTACAACATGCTATATCTCAAATAGAGCCTATATCAGAACAAAACTTGGAAAGACACCACACGAGTTGTACAAAGGAAGAAAGCCAAACATTGCTCATCTACTCATCTTCGGTTGTAAGTGTTTTATTCATAATAATGGTAAAGATAACTTGAGAAAATTTGATTCTAAAACTGATGAAGGAATTTTCTAAGGATATTCTAACCGAAGTAAAGCATATAGAGTTTTCAATAAAAGAACATGTGTTGTTGAAGAATCAATTCATATTGTATTTGATGAATTTAAATCCTCTGACAAAATCATTGATGAAGAACAAGAAGTTATTTTAAATCAAGAAAATGGTCAATATATTTCTAAGTCTCTTATTCCAGAAGTTGATGAAACTAAGGTAGAAGAGCAATCACTAGGACAACCTAGAGCCTGAAAATACAATAAAAGTCATCCCTTAGATCAAGTCATAGGAGATGTGAATGAAGGGATCAAAACTAGAAATAGAATTTTTAATGAAGTAAGTTTTTTTGCATTCATTTCTGAGATTGAACCTTCTATTATTGATGGAGCTCTATCAGACAATGATTGGGTTATGCAATGCAAGAAGAACTAAATCAATTTGAGAGAAATCAAGTTTGGGATTTGGTACCCCGACCCAAGGATCATCCGATCATTGGTACTAAATGGTATTCAAGAACAAACTCGATGAATCCACTATCATTGTCAGAAACAAGGCAAGGTTGGTGGCCAAAGGCTATAATCAGGAAGAAGGGATTGATTATGAGGAAACATATGCTCCAGTGGCTAGATTAGAAGCTATAAGTGTACTCTTTGCCTTTGCATGTATCAAAGGATTCAAATTCTATCAAATGGAAGTAAAGAGTGCATTTCTAAATGGTTACATCATGGAAGAAGTATATGTAGAACAACCTCCAGGTTTTGAAGATGTTACTAAACCTGACCATGTTTTCAAACTCCAAAAGGCTTTATATGGTTTAAAACAAGCTCCTAGAGCATGGTACGAAAGGCTCAGTAAATTTCTTATTGATCAAGGTTTTGTACGGGGAAAAGTTGACACAACACTTTTTATAAAACGAAAACGTGATGATATTTTAATTGTTCAAATATATGTTGATGACATTGTTTTTGGTGCTACTAATGAATCTTTATGTAAGGAATTTTCTGAGATAATGCATGGAGAGTTTGAGATGTCAATGATGGGAGAATTGAATTTCTTTCTCGGTTTGCAAATCAAACAAAGAAAGAATGGAATCTTCATTTCCCAAACAAAGTACTTAAAAGAGCTATTGAAGAAGTATGGAATGGATGAAGCAAAAGGAACAGACACACCTATGAGCTCAACTACGTTGCTTGATGCTGATGTCAAAGGGAAAGACTACAACATCACAAAATATAGAGGAATGATTGGATCATTACTCTATCTCATTGCAAGCAGACCAGACATTCAATTTAGTGTTGGCATATGTGCAAGATATCAATCAGCACTAAAGGAATCACACGCCGAAACTGTCAAACGAATCTTTAGATACCTTGCTGACACACCAGAATTGGGTCTGTGGTATCCCAAAGGAAGAAGTAAATATCTAGTTGCATATTCAAATTTTGATCATGGAGGATACAAAACAGACAGAAAGAGTACCAGCGGACAAGGACAATTTCTTGGAGGATCTCTTGTATCATGGTTCAGCAAGAAACAAAATACTGTGTCTCTTTCATCAATGAAAGCCAAATATGTTGCAGTCTCAAGTTGTTGTGCACAAGTGATATGGTTAAAACAACAACTACAAGATCTTGGTATTTATCTCAAAGAAATACCAATCTATTGTGACAATACTAGTATGATAAGCTTGGCTAAGAATTCAGTTCAACACTCTAGAACCAAGCATATTGATCTCAGACATCACTTCATCAGAGATCATGTCCAAAAGAAAGATGTAAAAGTGATATTCATTCCTACTCATCTTCAACTAGCTGATATCTTCACAAAACCCCTTGCAAAAGATCAATTTCTATATATTAGAAGAGAATTGGGAATGGTAAATCCCAATGAATTGTAAGTTATTTTTGTTTCTCATAATGTTAGATAAAGATGTTTGAACATGTTTTGATGATTACTAATTTAAACATCGGAGTATATAGAAACTTGTCTTGCAGGAAGATTAAAACTCTGTTTTGAGAAATAAAAATAGAGGTTATCAGAGGACACCTTTACTGGAGTACCAACTTGAAGTAATGACTGACAGAGAAGCATTACCCGAGGAACAACTTGAAGTAAAGAATCACTTTACTCGAGTAACTACTCGAGTAATGGTCTTCCAAAACTGGAAGTAACGTATCAAGTTTCTTGGGATTTGAATCAAACGATTCATTGGTGAGAACTGAACAGTCCAAACTGAAAATAAAAGGTTACCCGAGGAGAGCCTCGAGTAAACTTGAAGCTTACTCAAGTAAGGACTCGAGTAACTGCAAGTCCAGATTACCAATTTGATGAGAAACGACTCAAATCTGCTCTAAATTGACTACAAAATGATCGAGAAAACATACATGGATAATTACAATATTATTCATGCCAGGTACGCAATTTAAATGAATTATTTTAGAGATTTTCTGTATGATCACTCGAGTAAACATGCAATTTACTCGAGTAAGGCCTCGAGTAACGTCGGGTTTTAGGTCTTTATCTATCGCAAACTTGGTCATTTCTACAAAATCTCCTCGAGTAAATCACTCTGTCCTCTCACAAAAACTTTTCACAATCTCTTCCCTACCCTATTTCCGTCAAAATCCAACAAATTTCAACCCCAGAAACCTCCTATTCTGCTCAGATTCCCTGTGCCCTATATCACGTTTTCCCCTCTGTTTTCTGAAATCTCAAACTTTCTTTGATTCAAAATGGTTAGAACTAAAAACCTCACTCCCACATATTCTTCTGGATCCCCACAACTCACTAATCCTCTTTCTTCTCCTCCCAGAAAGAGAAGAAACATCACTCTTAGATCCAAAGCCAAAGTGCAACCCAAACCTCAACCGAAACTGAAATCGAAAGGGGTTGTTATCAAAGAGCCAGTAGTTACAAGGGCTCAATCCAAGAAGAGTACCTCTACTGGGAGAGGCAAAAGTGCAAAGTCTCCCTCTCCTCCACCATCTGATTCCTCAACTCCCTCTTTCACACCAAAACCTCCTAAAAAGCTCAAATATGATGTGAATGTGGCAAGGCAATGGCTGGCATTCTAGATCAGCTTGAGAAGGGGCAGTCTTCAAAGAAATGAGAACTTCCAGAAAAGGAGATCACCAAACCTCCAAAGGGGTTTAATGTCAACAAACTGGAGGAGTCCTCGAAGTATCTTACTCAATTCTCAAGGAGAAAAGTGTGCAAGACACACTATGTGGACCTCAAAGTTCTTCAGGAGGTATTGAAGCATGATCTTAGTTCCTTTTTAGAACCATTTATGCCTTGACTTTCTATTAGACTTCCTTTTTGCACAAAAGTAGTCACACATTTTTAATGCAACCTTAAGATTCTAGATGAACCAAATAGAACTTCAGCTGAGGAAGAAATGACTACCACTGTGAGAAGCCAAAAGATTCTTATCTCACCTTCTAGGATAAATTTGTGGTTAGGGATAGAGAACCCCCTAGATAACATTTACTCCAAACTTGACTCAAACCAAATCTTCTCTGTCCTTAAACCTGGTGAGCTTATAAGCCCTTTGAATTTCAAACCTAGTGATATGTGCGATCATTACAAGGTTCTATGGTATATCTACTCTAGATCCCTTATGAACAAGGCCAACAACTATACCCACTTCTCTGATAGGGACTATAGATGGTTTGCTTCCTTACTCCTGAAGGAACAGAAAGACTTGGGGGAGTACATATTCTCTGAGAAGAAGAGATATAGAGTTGATGGGAAAGCTACCACACCTATGCCATATCCTTAGATTGTTTCACTCATTCTGAAGGAGAATAAGATATGGTATCTGGAGAGCAAAGAACATATTGAGAGGATTACTCCAGTTGGGAGAAATCAAATTGGCAAGCTAAACATTGACATTCCTCTCAAGGGTCCTCTGGAGTATGGGTCAAAGAAGAAGAAGAAGACTGAGACTGAGACTAGCGAAATGGATGACACTCAGTCTTCGGCTCTAGCTGCGACTACATCATCACCCTCTTTCCTCAAGGCCACACTTAAGGATTTCATGGAAAATATGCTGAGAGGATTCCATGTGGACATTGCTAACACAAATGCTGAGTTGATAACTCACATGAATGGAAAGATGGCTGAATTGGTAGAGAAGATGGATAAGAGGCATGAAGAGTTGCTAGCTGAGCAACTTTCCCAGGGTGAGACATTGAAATTGATTCTGGCATGATTGGACTCTTTGGGTCCCGGACCTTCTGCCGGTCCATCATCTTCTACACATGAGACTTCTTCATCTCCAAAGCATATACCATCCCTAGAGCATACACCACCACCTCCATAAAAACATCCTATCTGACCTTCATCACACTGAGGTTGAGCATCCTATCCCTCCAGTCTCTAGTCCACCTGAGCCACAACCTAAAGATATCTTATACTCAGTGGATAACCCTGAAACAAATGAGACCATCCGTATCATCATTGATGATTCACCACCCAAACCTCAACCTGAACCCTCTCCTAAACCTATTCCATCTCCTACCCATACAGAGAAAATCTCTCCTTCTTCATCCTCTGATCATCATACTCCCAGTGGTACTGAAGAGGTTGAGAACACCACTATGATTGTCTATTAGCCCTCTTCTGTTCCTTTAAAAGAAGACATCCATATCCCTCCACTTAATCTTCCTGAACCAAAATCTTCTAGTTCTTTTGATTCTTCTGGTTCATATGCTTATATGGTTCTTCCTGTGAAGCCTATCTCTATGGTCAAGCCTTCTAGTCCTCCACATGATTGATGAAGACAAAAAGGGGGAGAAGAGCTTGAGTGTGATTTTGTGGAGTGTTTGAGTTTCTTTTTGGGTATATGGGTGTATATGGGATTTAGGGAGCCTTTTCAATTTATAACGTTTCATCTTGTAATGCAATTTTAAGTTTAATGCAAGTTTACTTAAGTTATGATTTCATTTCAAGTCTATTTAAGTCTTTAAATTATGATACATTATTGGACTAATGAAGTTTATTATGTATGCAAGGTGAATATGTTATGTTTTCAATCCCTATCCAAAACACTTTAAATTTAAACTTAACAAGGTTTTCAAATTTATCATTGAATTCAAGAAGTGTTTATTTGAGAACTTAGTTTCAAAATTCTTGTTCAAAATCACCAAGTTTTGTTATCATCAAAAAGGGGGAGAATGTTAGATCTCATGTTTTGATGATAACAAAGAATGGCGTGAAAAAGATTTGATAACCAAATAAGTTTGAACAAAGTAATAACAGGGAAATCATCTCTTGAAGTAAGTATTGGAGTAATGAAGAAAGACCAAGAGAAAGAGCTAAGAAATTTGATCAGTAGCAAGTTTTCTAAGGCATTACTCGAGTAAGTACTCGAGTAATGAGACAGAAACTTGAAGTAACCAGAGACACCTTTGAGTAACCTGCCAACGTTACTCGAGTAACCAGGTAAATAACTTGGAGTTGCTCTCGGCCTGCCAACTTTACTCGAGTAGCTACTCGACTAACCATACAGAAGACTTCCAATTGCTCTCTGCCTGCCAACGATACTCGAGTATGTACTCGAGTCCCCTGTTTCAAGAAATATGTTGCTCTCGGCATTTTCAACCCTGCCAACATTACTGAGGAGCTACTCAAGCAACTCACTGTGGTAAGCAAAACCTGAAGGTAGTACTCGAATAACTTGATCTGGTTTTATCACACTTCACTCGAGGCACTACTCTAGTATGCAGGTATTCAATGACTTATTTAAAATGATTACTCGAGTAAGTAATCGAGTATGCAGAGTTATTTAGAAGAAAAACTTCAAGTCATTACCTGAGTAAGCTATGCAGAAAAATTATATTTACTTCAAGTATGTACTTGAGTAACAAGGGAATCAAACTTGAAGTGCTCTCGGCTTTGAAATCCTGCCAACATTACTGGAGTAAATCATCGAGTAACCTTTGAAGGTTTACTCGAGTTGGTACTCGAGTAACCTATAAAAGAAAGATTACAATACCCGAGTAAGTACCCGAGTAAATAAGTGTTTCCAAAGGTTTGAAATTTTGTTTATTCCATGCACTACCCGAGTAATGTTATGTTTGCTTATTGACTTGCAGTTTATCAAAGTTTTCCCGATGATACTCGAGTATGTACTCGAGTAAACTTTAATGAATACTCGAGTTATTACTCGAGTATGCAAGTCCAGAAATTTAGGAATTATTCCAACGTTCATTGATTTGTTTCTTATATGATTAACCTTTCATTGTATTAGTATTCTTATCAAATTTACAGATAAACAATGAAGAGATTTTATCAAATAAGGAAATTCAAATGCAACGTTCAAATGCTACCTACCACCAACGGATATTTTTCAAATATGACAAAAGTCAACAGTGGCTATGCACTCTCTAACGGAAGAAAAAAAGATGTTTCAACGGTCACTTCTAACACTCCTATATATATGGGAACATCCAAACAGAGAAACAACAACAAAAACACACACGAACGTATCATCAAGTTCGTTACTCTGTTTTACATTATACTTGTAATTCTATGCTTCAGTGATTCTTATTCACTCTATGAGAGAGATATTTCATTAAAACTCAATATTTGTTATTAAGATAACTTAAGGTTGTGGAACCTTGAGTTGGGATTAGATTACAACTTGTAAGGGGGAGCGAGTGTCCAGATGAAGGAACTTGCTTGTACTGAGGTGCCAAGAACCCACTGAATCTTGGAAGTTATAGTGAAACTCTCAGAAAAGCTCTGAGGATTGGACGTAGGTCAAAGTGGTTGTGGCCGAACTAGTATAACTCTCGGTGTACACTTCGGTGATATTTCTCCTTACTCTTTATTGCTTTATATTCACCGTCAAGTTTTTATTTGCAACAAAATTTTAGTATCACCCAATTCACCCTCCCTCTTGGGTGAAACGCTTACTCTAACAGTGGTGGCATTATGCAAACAATATGGATACTAGAATTCTATGCAGATAATTTGTTTAAGGAAATATATTTCCTTAAAAATAAACTTAATAGGGGTCATATAGCCTTTGAAACCACCGATATTGGACAATTATAAATAAAATTATGAATTTTCAAAGTTTGATGAAAATTCTTGAAGATTTAGTTAATGTGCAAAAATAAAAGATAATGGCAAAAATGTAATTACCTTGAACTCTAAGGGTAAAGATAACTAATAAAATAAGCTTGGAATAATACATGAATGGGTAATAACTCAATTCTTGTAAACTAGGAATTTTTGGACCAGACAGTTTGCTTGAGCCGGGTCAGGGTTAAGGAAATGATAGCAATACGAAAAGGGACTGAAGGTAGTAACTCTTTCTCTCGTACAATATATGAGTGTTAATATGTTTTGTGTATTCCATATTATGAAGGTAACCGGAGTGCTTAAGGGCATAGTGATATGAATAATGTTAGCAGGGCACATTACCTAGCTAGGGTCTAGGAATCCAGCTGAGGTACCTAGACAAATAGGGAAGTTGGCCCTGAATTGTATACATATACCAGATATAGTTGCATTTTCATTTACATTATTTGGTGCATAGCATATTTATTTATCACTTTTAGATGATTGATTGTGTGTTGCTACTGAGATTCATTTGAATCTCACCCTTTTTCACAAAATTTAAAATAGCCAAAGGTAGCTTCTCTAGGAGCAAAAACATAAATACAGGTGATTGAGAGTACTGGTCTGGATTAAAGGTGCAGTTAGTTATCATTAATTGAATTTTATATGTTTTGGGATTTGTATATATTTTTCAACCCTATAGGGAATTCCTGTAATATAATCATGTACTTTATATCAGTATTTTCATGCTATTTCTTTGTACCCACCAAACTGTGCACAAACACTATGAAAAATGTGGAAATATCATAAGGGTCTGATAGTCACCAGAAAGAAACATTCAATATGAAGGCCATATTGTTTGGCACAATCAATGACTTTTCTGTGTATGGTAATTTGTCAAGGTATAGGATTACATGCCAACTTTGATACCCAATTTTTGAAAAGGGTACATATTCGATTAAGTTAAAGCGTGGTATAAAGATTCTTATCTGGGAGATTGCAGATGGTTGCAAAAGGGTCATCTGTATTGCCGTGTGAGAAAATACTTTAATGGGGAATTAGATAAAAGGATGGCACCTGAACCTTTGACTGGTGAGGAGGTTTTGAAAAAAACAAAACACAGAAACTATAAATTTAGGAAGCCATTTAGGAAATATGTTGGGACAAGTGGGTGGAAAAAAAGGTCTATTTTCTTTGATCTTCCATATTGGGTTCCCTTAATATTAGACATTTTCTTAATGTCATTATCATTAAGCAAAATGCGTGTCATATTGAGAAAAATGTGTGTGATAGTTTTTTTTGGAACGTTCCTACATATTCCTAGGAAGATGCAAGATGGCATAAATGCAAGACTAGATATGGTTAAGATGGGAACAAGGGAGGAATTGGCATCGGAGGAGAGGGAATTTTGCACATTCCTTCACCCTGTAGCTTTCACACTATCTAAATAAGAAAAAAGAAGTTTTTGTGAGTTTCTTGCTTCTATGAAAGTACTAGAGGGTTGCTCATCAAGTGAGATGGAGATGTTTTTCCCTATATCTTTCTTTGACATAATGGTATGCCTAACTGTTTACTTGGTTATAGAGGTACAACTGTGCAGCCTAGTCTATATGAGATGGATGTATCTAGTCAAGCATAAGATGAAGGACTTGGAAGGGTATGTGAAAAACTAGAGCAGCCCAGAGGGTTGTATTGTTGAATGGCACATTTATGAAGAAATGGCTGAATTTTGTATTGATTACTTGAAAGATGCATGTGATATTGGCCTTCTAAAGTCTCAACATGATTAAAGGACATCTAGACAAGGATTGATTGGAAAGAAAGTTATCACTATCTCAAACCAACACTAGAAGCAAGTACAAGTACTTCATAACTCCAAAGAGATTGACGAGTATGTAGATGTTCATATGAATTAGCTTGGAAGGGAAAACCCCAAAAGAGTATAGAAATGGTATGCAAGGAATATGATAAACAATTCATAGCATGGTTGAAGTGGCACGAGGATGACAAATACAATGTTGGTAATAATTTATTTATGTAGAAAGTAATGTTCTTGGCAAGTGGTCCAAACAGACATGTTCTTTCTTTCCCAAGCTATGTCATTAATGGATACACCTTCTATACTAAAGAGCAGGATGCCTAAATCAAAATGAAAAATAGTGGGGTAATTATTATTACTAACACCATGCATGTATCAAGTGCAAACGATAAGAATCCTAGCTATGCCAATATGTCATATTTGGCTTGGTTGAGTGCATTTAGGAGTTAAATTATGTAGGATTTCATGTTTCAGTTTTTAGATGCAAGTGGGTTGACAATAATAATGCTTTAAAAGAGGATGAGTTAAGGTTGATACAATTGCATTTGAATAAGCAAGGGTATAAAGAAGAGCCTTTCATTTTGGCTTCTTAAGCTAAACAAGTGTTATATGTTCCTGATCTTGCTAATAAAGAATAGTCTATTGTTTTGTTATCAAACAAAATAAATGAGTATATAGGAGGTGAATTCAATGAGGATGATCCTTTCCAAGGGTCATCACTTGAAACACAATTCAATGAGGACAATGCTTCATATGTTAGGCATGACCATAATGAAGGAATTTGGATATCAAAGAAGGGGAAGTTGCTTTACAAATTAAAGAAAACAATTGTAACTAAAAAAAGCATTAAAGTTATTAAGATTAGGAAAAGAAAAGGGGACACTTGATCATATGTATATTCCCTTACCTTATCATGGATGTATTCATAGTATTGTATAGATAGAATTTGATGATTTTTTATTTTGTGTATATATATATCGGGATACATCTAGCCAGAACTGGATCTATTTGGGTGTTTGGTGTATATATATATATGTTGTTTCTATACTTATTTTGTAGGGGCCTAATGGAAAGTGAGCACCCAAATTATTTTAAAAAATTTGCTACAAATTTAACAGTTATTCTCTAATAACCATCATATATTCTAAATATATGTGGTTTTTACATATAACTGTCAAATAAACCCCTCTATTGACAAATACTTTACTGTTTATCATTTTATAGTTAAGTATTGTAAAAATGTATCATGGTTGTTATAAAAATTGTTAAATATAGATTACTATATTTAACAGTCATTATTTTACAATCGTTAAATATAGTACCCTATATATAACAGTTGTGTTTGAAAAACCATAAAATATAGTGCCCACTATTTAATAGTTAAAAATCATTATATATAAATATTTGACACTTGGATATTTAACGGTTGAAAATCGTTAAATATCGGTAAAAAAAACCACTATATATAGATAGATTTGTAGTAGTGAATGGTTATAATATAACACCCATTATGTATTAAGTACATAAATAATGGTTTATAAATAAGAACTATTGTATATTAAGTACATAAATAATGGCTTACAAATAAGAACCATGGTCATTTATAATACATGATAGTTTTTATATAATAACTGTGATGTATGGATATAAGACTCTTCAAGTGAGAGTTTCTGAGCTAGTTCCCCTCCCTATATATATATATATATATAATAGAAAAGCAATACCTTCCACATCGTGTGGCTATGCAATTTGGCATATGATAATGCTTTTTAATTAGTAGAGAAAGGAAAAGAAAGGAGAAAAGAATAAAGAATAAAGAGAAACTAAAAAAAATAAAAAAGAATAATCTTGTAGACATACACATTAATTTTTTTTTGCCATAAGACACACATTAATATATATACTTAGTGCTAGAATTAGGCAATCTTGTTGTAACTTAGTGTAGACATTAATATAAATAATCTTAGTGTAACTTAATGCTAGAATTTGGTAGAAATTAATCTAGACATTGATATATATACTTAGTGTAGACACACACATAAATAATCTTGTTGTAACTTAGTGCTAGAATTTGCTTGCTATCATTGACTCCTGGAGTGTGAATTAATTATTCGAGTTCCACTTTAATTTGTTGTCATAAACCTATTCCATTGTGACTTAGGATTTTTGGAACTTCATTGCTGTGATCAATCTTGGAATACTTTTGAATCAAAAATTGTTGTGGGGAAGAAAAATATAATATTGTTGTTGAGATTTGCCATTCGCTAATTGAACTTGGGAAGAATTATTCCATGTCACATATCTCACTCATGGTACATATCTGATTTAATAATTTGGTTGCTAAAATATAAGTGTATTATGTTTGTGCTTGGCGCTAGAAGCTAAAGTTTTGTTTCATTTAAATTAAGCTGAGATGGTTTGTTATTTTGATTTTGGGATGTCTCACTTTTAAGGGGAAATGTTGTCAAAATTTTGAAAAACAAAATAGTAAATGGCATTCCTAGTGTTGAGAATTATTCTTAACTTGAGTGTAAATGGGAATGACATAGGTGGTAATAAAATGGATCATAGTTGGATGAATGCTTTGAGAACAAGTGAAGAATATGAGAATGGGGTTGAAGAGTTTATTGAATATGCTAGAAGGAATGCTCCAGCTAGAAATGGGATGTATTTTTGTCCTTGTGTCAATTGTTTAAATGGGAGAAGATGGGATGTTGAAGTTATAAGGGATCACCTACTTTGTGATGGAATAAATCTTTGATATATAAGGTGGATATGGCATGGTGAGGAAGTAACTGATTGTCCGTCGCACAAGAAGGAAGCTGTGGATGTCATAGATGAAGATACAATGGAGAGAATGATTCATGTATTTAGGTAGAATCCTTTACGCAGTCCCATGAATATGATAGCCTACGGTGTGATGTAGAGACACCGTTGTACACAGGGAGTAAATACACACAACTGATAGGAACATTACATTTGGTGAACTTTAAAGCAACTTGTGGGTGGACCGATAGTAGTTTCATATTGCTGCTTGAACTTTTGTGTGATATGTTTTCAGACGATAATGTACTTCCAAATCGTATATATGAGGCCAAAAAAATCCTATCTCGATTGGTGTGGAGTATAAAAAGCTTCACGTTTGCCCTAATGACTGTGTATTGTACAGAAATGAGTATGAAGGTCTGAGTGAGTGCCCTAAGTGTCAAACTGCACGATACAAAGTCAGGAAAAATGATGGTTGTGGCGATGGGACAACTAAAAGGCAACCTGTAAAGGTTCTGTGGTATCTTCCAATAATACCGCGCTTTAAGCATTTGTTTGGGACTGCAAAAAAGCGAAGAAGTTGAGATGGCATTCAGATGATAGAATATCTGATAGAAAATATCTTTGGCACCCGTCTGACTCTCCACAGTGGAGGAAAATAGATGAAATGTTCCCTGAATTTGGCAGCGAGCCGAGAAACCTTCAACTTGGGCTTTGTACAAATGGCATCAATCCGTATGGAACTCTTAATAGCACACACAGTGCGTGGCCAGTACTCCTTGTAATATACAACTTGCCTCCCTGGCTTTATATGAAACGCAAGATGTGATGCTTTCTGTGATGATTTCTGTACAAAAACAGCCAGAAAACCATATCGATGTCTACTTGGCGCCTTTGATTGAGGACTTAAAGAAGTTGTGGGTGGAAGGCATAGATGTGTTTAATGCATATAAGAATGAGTCCTTCAAGATATGTGCAATGATTTTCACCACAATAAATGACTTCCCTGCGTACGGAAACCTCTCAGGGTACAGTGTGAAGGGGCATAAAGCATGTCCGATCTGTGAAGCAGACACTCACTTCCACCAACTTAAACATGGAAGAAAAACGGTCTACCTTAGTCTTAAATATAAAACATAATTTTTATATTTGTCAGTCGTTTCCTAATTTACCCTTCATTGATTCTCCCTTAACAGATCAAGGAGGAGATGAAATAAGGGAATTAAGGAAGATGTATAAATAAATTATTTTAGAAAATACATGCACAACTACAAAAAAATTAATCTATAACTCTTATTTTTACATTTTTGTAGCTCTTTCTAAGCGCTACAAATGCCTGTGCTACAATAAGCTTTTGTAGCTCTTAAAAAGCGTTACAATATATAGACTGTTTTGTAGCTCTTTTTCAAAACAATAGAAAATTTTTTTTAGAAAAATATTTATATACAGATTTCTTCAGCGATCATGTCTAACAAGCTTGTATTAGACAATCAATACTAAAATTGCAATACAATTAACTTTGAATATGAATACCAACCTAACATAAGTATATCACTACTTAGCTAGTCAATGAAGTCAATCTACTTCTATTCAAGTAATTCTAAAATAAACATCTGATAACCATGATTACAATAAGGTAATGAACAATATACTTAATTAGCTTCAAACACGTTCTTACACCACTCTTTAATGACTTCATTCACTTGGTTGTCAGTGTATTTTGCACTATATGCTTCAGCATAATACTACACGATAATTGACATGACATATCATTAAAATAATAATTGATTATTATAACTCAATTAATTTAAAAAAAACAACACAAAGAGAAACGAACAGCATACATTGTCAGGAACAAAAATTTGATCATGAGTTACAACATCCTTCATGAATTTCATTATATAATATCCACAGTCAATATTGTTTGGTTGGTAAGGGCACTGCAAAAATATCATCAAAGTTAAGAATGTCAGTAATTTATTGTCAATATTTGAGTGAATTTATATAAATACCTTAATTTTCTTCCAACCATAGCTATTAACAGGGTCAGCAACTTTAGAATAACTTAGTGATTCAGAACCCCGGTAGCCATTCAATGCCCTGATGACCAAAATGAAATAGAAATTACTTTGGTTGGTAATTTAACCCTCTTACACACACACACACTTGTGTGTGAGCTTGAACTTACATATTAAACAATCTCAACATGTCTAGACGATCCTCTGGTTGGCCATGCTTTAGAGGGTCCATATAATATATCAAGGGACCAGAAGCTGCTCTAGGATTGATGACAATCAAAATCCAATGATTCCTAAAATGTTTTGCACAAATTAGCTAAACAATTTATGAATAGTGAAAAGATATTAAAGGTGATGACTAATTACCCTGCATTAAATGGTGCCAGAAACAACATATTAGATGTTGCTCTCACCGAGAAATAATCTTTAACTTGATTTGATTGACATTCAATATTCTTTCTCCCTTCATGTTGACCTATTATATGGGGGCTGATAAATACGAACTGTACTCTCCCAGTGTTACTCAACACGTTATAATATAAGTACCTTCATATAAAACAAACAATTAGATTAACATGAATAAAGTTACGTGATAAAGAAAAAGGATGATAAGGTACCTAATCCATATGTTGATAGCTGAACCACCAACCAACCCACGATTTAGTATGTCACTCAATTCATTATGTGTAAGATATTCATTAAAAGGAGTTGTGTTGTAAATGTTTCCATCAAATTGTATGGTTATACTATATCCTCCCCGAAATAAATGAGGTGCAATCAGCTCTAATTCATGACGATATGAGATAATTGTTTTCTGATTTGTTTGTGCACCTGAGCTTTTCTTTTTTAATACATTTTTTGAGTTCTTTCATTTATCACCAAAAATTTTAGCTTGTTTGTCCTTTGAATGAACAACCTACAAATATAAAGCAATTAATTTAAGTAGTTTTAAATATACATAGAAAAGTATAAGGAAGTAATAATTAACTACCTTTCCAAATGGCTAAATAAGATTTGTAGGCCATACAGCATAAAGATCCACAACATCCCTAACCATCAATTCATCATCCGTAGGGAATGGTAACTGGGCATCTTGAATGGTAAAAATGTCAACTCTAACTCGTAGTGAGCTAGCAGGCAATGGGGAACCATGCAAAACTTCATTAGCATTGTTGTAGACAACACCTACTGCAACCACATTTCTAAACAATTCATCCAAGTGTAGCTTGCACTGTGATTCACCCTATGAGAAAATAGAGTTAATAGATTAAGGTATATTAAATTGTAATTTAATTAAATATGAACTAGAAAAGAAATTACCAGATAGAGAGGGGGTCTAGGCACAGAAGTACAACTATCCTTCATGCTTGGGCTGTTAGATGTATGCACATATGGACCTCCCCCTTGCTGTATGAGTTTTTGCTCATGTTCCATCAATTTATTGTATTGTTCAAACTGTAGTCTACTTTGTTCGGCCAATTGTTCTTGCATATGATGCTTTAAGGAATTCATTTCCTCTTTTACTTGTGAAATCTCACTTCTACTAGGGCGTTTTTAAGGTCCAAAGTAAGCGTTTGGTGTAACTACAAAACTAGCACCTCGAACACGACCAGAGCCCTCAAATAAATTTAATGCTTTACTTAGTATATATCATCACGTCTAATCTGTTGGGCCTCTTCTGGTGCTTCTTGTGTTAGTGCTTGCTATCGCAAAAGAATCACAAATTATTTATTAAGAAATAGATTCATCTAAATGAACATATCTTAATACAACATCCAAGACTTACACAATACTCTGCAACTTTTCTAACTTCATCATCAACGATTTCACCTTGCTTATTAGTGCAGCCAGCCAACCATAAGGTATGTCATGCTAATTAGGGAACATTTAAGTTTGATTCCTTTATCTGCTTAAGAAAACAATTAATTAAAGTTAAAATCACTCATGCAAATTGCATATGTATTAAACAGTATTTTTTGCTTACAATTTTCTGCTCCATCTCTGCATATGTTGGCCATCCTTTTCTATATCGATATGGCATGCTCTTTGCTTTAGCACAATTTTTTTCACTTAATTCCTATTTAGAAGTACATTATATGTATTAATAGATATTAATTGCACATAGATTATTGCCAGTTGAGGCTTACATATTATTACCTGAAACTCTGCACTTGTATGTGACTTCACAAAGATATTCCACTGATTTTGGGTGATGATACCTTCATATATCTCGGGTGGTGTTGGAATGATATTGCCACCATCATCTCTCAAATAGTATTTAACCAAATCTGTATGATGCTTCCTAAGAAGGTAGGTAGCTTTTCTTAGAACATATATCCTTTGAGTTTCATCGATTATAAAGCATGACTAAAATGGAAAAATATTCAATTTGTTAGAGTGTGAATATGCGAAACAAAGTAACCAACATAATAGAGAAATTAATGTTTTACCTGCACTTCTTTCCAAACGAAATCTTTAAAACGATTTGGGATATATCTCCAATCATCAAATGTATCCCAATGAAATTACTAAATTTGCTAGAATTGGGTCTAATTAGTTGATCCTTAATATTCCACATAAGTTCTAATTTGATTCCTTTACTTCTCAATTGGATCAATTTAGACATGATGGTTCTGCCACATTTTATCCTTTACTCATGTCGCTCTCTATTATCCTCCTCAGGAATGTCAACATTATCATCATATGAAGAATCCATCCCCTACTAGATAATTGAAATATATAAATAACATAGAGATACACAAGTATATTAAGTTGAAATATGTTAATAAAGTTGAAACATACAAGTAAAGTTAAAACCTTGTAGAGAAATAAGCGACTCATTTTCCTTTCCTCTTTCTCATTTAATTTTGAATTTTGTTCTATGTCTTTGTTTTTGAATTTAGAATTGAGTTCCTTTTCATTCTCCTAGAAGTACAAATTGATAGATTCACCCATATACCCTCTTTATGATCATGTCTCTTGTACAAGGGCTCATCTTCATCTTTATTCACATCGTCAACATCTTCAAATTCTAAGGTATCAAGGGAATGATCATCATCATCAATATTCATATCTTCATTGGTTTGATCATCAACTTGTTCTTATGATTTTTGTTTGATGGAAGTGCAATAGAGCAGTTTTCCTTAGCAGGATTTGGAACAAAGAACACTTGTTCTGCTTGTGAAGCTAAAATAAAAGGATCATCTTTATACCCAACTTTAGAAAGGTCTACTTGAATACACCCAAACTCATCAATATGTAATCCACTGTTGTTGTTAACCCACTTATATTTGAAGACAGGCACCCTGAACATAGAGTAATCTAACTCCTGTAACACCCCAATTTTCGATTAAAGGCTAATGGTAATTATTGAGGATAATTATCGAATTAAAGTGGAATAATTATTTGTTGTATGGCAATATTAATTAATATGCCATGATTAGTGGAAAATTGAAAGAATGGCTCTAAATTAGTGATTAATGGAAGAGATTAATTACTAATTAAGAGGGCATGAGATGTGAAATTCAATGGCTAATGAAGTGGTTAGAGTAACTAAATTGGTTACTTGCTTTATGAGAGCCAATGAGGTGGAGACATGTGGCAAGTGGTTAGGATGAGAGAGGGTGATGGAAAAGTCAAAACACCACATATTTTATTCATTTTCCCTCTTTTCTCTCTCTCTCTCTCATGCACATAGTTGGGCTAGGGGGCAGAATTTTCTGCACTTCATCCCTCATCTTCATCATTTCTCTCATCTCTCTCTTCTCTCTTCATTTCCTCCATTGTTGGCCAAGAAAGAGAAAAGGAAAAGCTGGATTTGAGGTAAGCAAATGGCCTCAAATGCCAAAATGCTCTTCATTAATATTGTTCCTTGAGCTAAGGCTTTCATCATATGGTTGTAGATTCTCTATTGGTGGTGATTTGAGGAATCATGAAATTATGGACTTGGGAGAATCATGAAGTGCCTTTGGGAAAGTTGTTAAGGTAAGTGAAAGCTTTAATTTCATATGAGTTTTGTGGCCATTGGTTGGGCCTTGAATTTCGGGAATTTTAGCCCTAATTTTCATGATTTAGGGTCTTGGGGAGTATGGTATGTTGTTGTTATGGAATGGTGCCTTGTTTAGTGTTTTGAATTCATAGAAGGGAATTTAAGCTTAAATGTGAAGATTGATCCCTTTGTGATAGCTTTGGTGCTTTGGTTAAATCAGGGCATGTTGATAGGTTGTGATTTTAGTTATTTTGAGGTTACCATTGTGTTCCTTGAGTGAATTTGTGTGGGAATAAGCTTGGTTATTAATTTTGGAGTTATTGAACACTTTGGTAGAAAATTGGAAATCTGTTTGGTTTAAGCTTTGTTTTGCGCAGTAATTTTGTATGAGCGTTTTGAATGATCAATGGTATTGGAAAATTCTGAAACTTTCCAGTCTTAAATTTCACATCCCAAGCTTCAAAATGGACATATATTTTGTAATATTTCGTTGAGTATTCTGTGAGATATGGTTGTCCAAAGTTTGGGATTGAAACAGAACTCTGTTTTGGGGGCAGTGATGAGTGTTGTGTAATTTTGTATTTGTGTAGTGATTTTGAGTGATGGGCTATATTTTTCCTAGAAAGAGGACTCATATACCTTTCATTTGGCTTTGGAATCACTCCGTTTCGATTTTTCTAGAATTAGTTATGGTCTTTCGAAGTTCAGCCCAGAGTCAGGAAATTTCTAGGCCGCGGCCCAAGAGTGGTGGACCGCGGCCCAAGTCTTTCTGACCGTATTTGGGCCGCGGCCCAAGAGTGGCGGGCCGCAGCCCACGACCTTCTGACCATTTTTGGGCCGCAGCCCAAGGAAGGGCGGGCCGCGGCCCAAGCCTGTGTTCCAGCACTTAGTGTTTTCAAAAAGTGACCTTCAACCTTTTGTTTCCCAACCTTTTAGGGCTTTGATTGGAGGCATTTGTGGCCTCTTAAGGGTCAATTATGATAACCAAATCTAAGTGTTATGAAAGTGAGAATTTGGAAAAGAGAATGACCATATGTTCTTGATTTGGTTATAGGGTTGGGTATTCGCCTTGATTATGGTTTGATATCCACTCGGATCGAGAGTAGCTGACGCTGGAGCATACTTGGAAAGAATAAGTGTAGGGAACTTACCTCTCCTGCATGTATTGATATTTGTGTTTGTGTATTGATACATGTTATTGCTTTGCTTGATTATGTGAAACATATATGAATGATTGAAGCTCTGTTTCTATTTATGCTATGGCCATGAGTATGTTGTTGAAACATTGAGCATACGGATATGTCATTATGTGAACATGAGTTATTGTGATGTAAGCATGTCATGCATTAAACACTTATCTTACATGCATAGTGGTATTTGTTTCCTACTGGGATTCTCTAGAATCTCACCCTCCCCTACCAACATTTTAGACAGGACAAGTGGCTCGAGGAAGGAGCAAGCGACTAGGGGCGGCGAGAATCCCTTATGGGCATTTGAACTTGGTAGTGGTTATCGTTGCCATTTGGGATAATGGTAGTTGATTTGAATGTACTTAGAGTGGTATATGTTATAATGGATATATGGTTGTATATGTCCGGATGATATGTTGGAATGTGTATTTGGATATTTATTTGAAATAAAATTTGTGTAATCCCCATTGAGGAATTGTAAAGGGCGTATGTGCCCTATGAACCTTTAGTGAAGATATGAACCCGGAATTGCCGGGATTGTAATTGTGCACTCTGATATATTATGAATGTTAATTATCTTCGCAATGTAATTGTATTCGAAAAGTGAATATGAGACCAAGTTAAAGTGTTTGATTTCGAAATGTATTTGTGAAAACCCTATCTTAAGGATGGGGAATGTAAATGAATTTTGATTATTATTGGTCTTTATTTCACTCTAATGTTGTATTTCGGATATAATTACGGAGGGGGTTACATTTTTGGTATCAGAGCTGTAGTTCCTGGAAAACTTGGGAATTTGCTAGGATAGCTCCCTTAGATCTCTGCCTTGGGGGTAGAAGATGATTTGTGATAGTGGTTGTGTATACACATGTAGGTTTTGTTATTGTGGGTATATATGAGATTTGTGGATTATGTGTATACACTATTGGTTATTCTGAAGTGGTGAATCATTGTGGAATGGAATGATATAATGGTTCATCCAAGAATTTAATGTATAGACCTAGAGGTGGACGTAATTAAAGATAATCCACCAGATCATTTATAGGAAATGATAGATTTGGTTTGAAAACCAAGGAAAATGATTTCCAAGGTATGTGATAATGAGGTTCTAAGTGTCATGATAAACCTAGATGTTGGGTTGGAGACCCTAGGCTATATAATGATATATGCCGGTGATCTTATAGTGGAATGGTATGTCCAAAGGCCCTAAGACCTAAGGGACTAGTGTATCTTAGGCTGGCAGAAATATTTGGATCGGTATTAGGGTGGATGATACTCTATGGAATTAAGGGAAGTGATTTCCTTATTCAATTAATGTTGATGATTTTGAAACCTAGAAGTCCTATGGGATTCTAATTGGTTGATAGTGAGAAATGCATTGACGATGTATTTGAATTTGATGAATTGCATCCTTCGATCGTGGTTAGATCGGTTAAGGATAGTTTTGATTGGCGATATGGTGATATAGAGTATGAGTATGATCGATGATACTGATCGGAAAGGGCTACCTACGAATATTCTGATAGGAGAGGGCTACCTACGATGAGATCCGATCGGAGAGGGCTACCTATGGTGAGATCTGATTGGAAAGGGCTACCTATGGAGAGTTCTGACAGGAGGGGCTGACCAGTCAGTGGACTGAGTGAAGCACCGAGTGCAGTACCATAGTATGGAGCCACCATAAGATGAACCCTAGTGTGGAGCCACTATGACGATAAACCCTAGAGTGGAGCCACCGTGACGACGAACCCTAGTGTGCAGCTACCTTGACGACGAACCGTGGAGTGCAGCCACCGTGATGTTGAATCGTGGTCTAGAGGGGAGCAAGAGCTCAAAATAATAAGTGAAAGGTGCGAATAGGGTCTCGAGAAGTAAAACTTAGGGGCTGAATTATGTTATGAGAAGGGTTTTTGAAGGATCCCGATTTGATGAAAAGAGTTCTTGTGGGAAAGTCATAGTGTTTAAAGGTCTTAGTGTTGAGCATACGCCCGGTTCCAGCTCGGTATGATTGTGTGTTGTGAGTCTTTCACCTACGGCCCATCAGTGGTTCTGGTAGGAGGACCACGCCTGCGGGGCGGTGGGATTACGGGGGATTGACTATGTGAAAGCCGGGAAGGCTATGTGAACCAACTGGGATCGGTGTATGAATAGAAGCCGGCAGGCTATTGAAGCTGTAAGGCAAGATGTGTTTGTAACCATGCCAAGCGCACTGCCAGCGACCGAGCCCTTAAAGGGGTGGTATACGGATGGAGTGTAGGCAAGGTGAGCCGTGATAGATGGGTACTTCAGATAGAAGAGATTGAGATTCTGGAGTGACCCGATATTGTTATAGAAGCCAAAAGTTCCGGATGGGTGAGGGTAACGCCGTGAAACTTGATACGGCAATGTGATATTTTGATTGAGACCCAAAAGTCCCGGATTGGTGAGGGTAACGCCGTGAAATTTGATACGGTAATGTGGTACTGTTATGAATACCCAAAAGTTCCGGTTACCACTAGTGGATCTACTGGTGGGTGTACGGGTGAGGGTAAAGTTGTGAAAGTGGATATAACGAATGCTGAAATGTTTGTGTATACAGCTGAGGCTGTCGTTTGATGTATTAAGGTTGTGGTGTTTTGGGGTTACTCCCGGAAGGGGTAACTAGATTGAGTTGAGCAGAGTGGTGGCCTATGCTGCCCAACTGCTGAGATCTTATGATGTGGCTCATGATTTAGAGCCTCCAGATATTGAGATGCACTAGTCACTAATAAATTGGGGGGCTTGCGATGATTGAGGTTATGTGCTAATGGTTTTGTGGCAATCGTATGTGGAGGCGATTGCAATTGTTGGCAAATGTATGGTGATTGTGTTTGTTCGGCAATCGTGAAATGGGCCGATTGCAATTGGTGGCAATTGGGTTGCATTTATTGTGTAAGATTCTTTCGAGAATCTGAATTGTGATGTACTAATTGTGGGGGTGGTCTAGCAGGACTTTCCCAAGATAGAGTAATTGGTGAAACGGAAGCTGTCGATTGTACGAAGTGAATCTGTGGTGGTTTGAATTGTACCCGAAAAGAAAAGGTGACTTCATGTCAGTGATTAGAGTGGGTCAAATTCAGGATGCACGAGTGCAGTCCATCCGAAATATGATCGAATGAGGTGATGACCTCTAGAGTTTAAAAAATGGAGATCATACACTCGTGAGAGTGTCTCCAAGCATGAGAATTGGTAAAACGATTGAGAGAAAGAAATTAAGCCAGGACACATTGGTCTGTTGAGATTCTTGTGAGAATCGGACCTGTAACGTGTTATTGTACAAGTGATCTTGAATGGATTGTTCTAATGAGGAACAATTCGAGGAACGGAAGCCGTCATAAGGAGGCGTCCGGAGTTTATGTCCTAAGTGGTGTATCAAATTTCGAGGACGAAATTTATTGAACGGGGGGAGAATTGTAACACCCCAATTTTTGATTAAAGGCTAATGGTAATTATTGAGGATAATTATCGAATTAAAGTGGAATAATTATGTGTTGTATGGAAATATTAATTAATATGCCATGATTAGTGGAAAATTGAAAGAATGGCTCTAAATTAGTGATTAATGGAAGAGATTAATCACTAATTAAGAGGGCATGAGATGTGAAATTCAATGGCTAATGAAGTGGTTAGAGTAACTAAATTGGTTACTTGCTTTATGAGAGCCAATGAGGTGGAGACATGTGGCAAGTGGTTAGGATGAGAGAGGGTGTTGGAAAAGTCAAAACACCACATATTTTATTCATTTTCCCTCTTTTCTTTCTCTCTCTCATGCGCATAGTTGGGCTAGGGGGCAGAATTTTCTGCACTTCATCCCTCATCTTCATCATTTCTCTCATCTCTCTCTTCTCTCTTCATTTCCTCCATTGTTGGCCAAGAAAGAGAAAAGGAAAAGCTGGATTTGAGGTAAGCAAATGGCCTCAAATGCCAAAATGCTCTTCATTAATATTGTTCCTTGAGCTAAGAGCTTTCATCCTATGGTTGTAGATTCTTTATTGGTGGTGATTTGAGGAATCACGAAATTATGGACTTGGGAGAATCATGAAGTGCCTTTGGGAAAGTTGTTAAGGTAAGTGAAAGCTTTAATTTCATATGAGTTTTGTGGCCATTGGTTGGGCCTTGAATTTCTGGAATTTTAGCCCTAATTTTCATGATTTAGGGTCTTGGGGAGTATGGTATGTTGTTGTTATGGAAATGGTGCCTTGTTTAGTGTTTTGAATTGATAGAAGGGAATTTAAGCTTAAATGTGAAGATTGATCCCTTTGTGATAGCTTTGGTGCTTTGGTTAAATCAAGGCATGTTGATAGGTTGTGATTTTGGTCATTTTGAGGTTACCATTGTGTTCCTTGAGTGATTTTGTGTGGGAATAAGCTTGGTTATTAATTTTGGAGTTATTGAACACTTTGGTAGAAAATTGGAAATCTGTTTGGTTTAAGCTCTGTTTTGCGCAGTAATTTTGTATGAGCGTTTTGAATGATCAATGGTATTGGAAAATTCTGAAACTTTCCAGTCTTAAATTTCACATCCCAAGCTTCAAAATGGACATATATTTTGTAACATTTCGTTGAGTATTCTGTGAGATATGATTGTCCAAAGTTTGGGATTGAAACAGAACTCTGTTTTGGGGGCAGTGATGAGTGTTGTTTAATTCTGTATTTATGTAGTGATTTCGAGTGATGGGCTATATTTTTCCTAAAACGAGGACTCATATACCTTTCATTTGGCTTTGGAATCACTCCGTTTCAATTTTTCTAGAATTAGTTATGGTCTTTCGAAGTTCAGCCCAGAGTCAGGAAATTTCTGGGCCGCGGCCCAAGAGTGGTGGACCACGGCCCAAGCCTTTCTGACCATATTTGGGCCGCGGCCCAAGAGTGGCGGGCCGCAGCCCACGACCTTCTGCCCATTTTTGGGCCGCAGTCCAAGGAAGGGCGGGCCGCGGCCCAAGCCTGTGTTCCAGCACTTAGTGTTTTCGAAAAGTGACCTTCAACCTTTTGTTTCCCAACCTTTTAGGGCTTTGATTAGAAGCATTTGTGGCCTCTTAAGGGTCAATTTGATATCCGCTCGGATCGCGAGTAGCTGACGTTGGAGCATAAGTGGAAAGAATAAGTGTAGGGAACTTACCTCTCCTGCATGTATTGATATTTGTGTTTGTGTATTGATGCATGTTATTGCTTTGCTTTATTATGTGAAACATATATGAATGATTGAAGCTTTTTTTCTATTTATGCTATGGCCATGAGTATGTTGTTGAAACATTGAGCATGCGGATATGTCATTATGTGAACATGAGTTATTGTGATGCAAGCATGTCATGCATTAAACACTTATCTTACATGCATAGTGGTATTTGTTTCCTACTGGGATTCTCTAGAATCTCACCCTCCCCTACCAACATTTTAGACAGGACAAGTGGCTCGAGGAAGGAGCAAGCGACTAGGGGCGGCGAGAATCCCTTATGGGCATTTGAACTTGGTAGTGGTTATCGTTGCCATTTGGGATAATGGTAGTTGATTTGAATGTACTTAGAGTGGTATATGTTATAATGGATATATGGTTGTATATGTCCGGATGATATGTTGGAATGTGTATTTGGATATTTATTTGAAATAAAATTTGTGTAATCCCCATTGAGGAATTGTAAAGGGCGTATGTGCCCTATGAACCTTTAGTGAAGATATGAACCCGGAATTGCCGGGATTGTAATTGTGCACTCTGATATATTATGAATGTTAATTATCTTCGCAATGTAATTGTATTCGAAAAGTGAATATGAGACCAAGTTAAAGTGTTTGATTTCGAAATATATTTGTGAAAACCCTATCTTAAGGATGGGGAATGTAAATGAAATTTGATTATTATTGGTCTCTATTTCACTCTAATGTTGTATTTCGGATATAATTACGGAGGGGGTTATAACTCCCATATGCATTCTATGACACCAAAGTAGGACATTTGTGCATAGATAGGATTTATGCCTTTAGTACTATATATATATGCCAAGAACTAGTAACAAGGGTTACACCATTATTTTGCATTGTACTATGTTCATCCTGGTCTTTTATATAGAATGTATAACCATTAATTACATAACCAGGATAAGATAATACATGTAAACTTGGTCCTTTTTGCTAACCATGTTAGATTTTCTGAAACCGAATCAAGATTCTTCTCCAATTCATCAAGAATGTGATCTTTGAACCAATGTACAAATCGTCGATTGTGTTCTTTTGTTACTAAATTCTCATTCCTATCACCATATATGCCTCGAAGAATATCCTTGTGTTCTTCAACAAATGGTTCAACCTCATCAGTGTTATGTAGAACATATAAGTGAGCTTGTTCCCATTCAGTCACCGAAATGTTACATTCATTACTCCCACCTATTTTTTCCCCTGATATTCGCCCATCATGATGAGACTTCGAAATCCCTACAAGGACAACGTTGGATAAATAATCAACACACAAGTCACTTACTTCTTCAACTCTGTATCGTTCAGCAATACAACCCTCTGGTCGATATCTATTCTTCACATACCCTTTTAAAACCTCCATAAACCATTCAATTGGATACATCCATCTCAAATAAATTGGACCACACATTTGAACCTATTTGACCAAGTATACAGTTATATGAACCAAAATGTCAAATAATGAAGGTGGGAAATACATTTCAAGTTCACACAGAACAACAACAATTTGCCTTTGCCACTCTTACAACTTTGTTGAGTCAATCACTTTACTACAAATCAACTTAAAGAACTTACATAGTTTAGTGATGGTGTTTTTCACTTTTTTGGGTAAAATAGATCGTATACCAATTGGTATAAAATTCTGCATGAGCACATAACAATCATAAGACTTAAGATTTTTTAATTTCAAGTCTTTCATTGATACAACATTCTTCACATTAGAAGAGTAACCCTCTAGAACTTTAATTTCATGTAGAAATTGACAAAAGCATTTCTTCTCTTTCCTTGAAAGAGTGTAAGCCACTGGAGGAAGATAAGTGCGGTATCCTTTCTCAGCTGGTGCCAACTCATCTCTTATACCCATATTGACTAAGTCTAACCTCCCATTGAGACTATCCTTACTTTTTCCTTGCACATTAGCAATGTGCTGATGAGACTGTCACAAATACTTTTTTTCAATGTACATTACATCAAGGAAGTGTCTTACATGTAAGAACTTCTAATATGGAAGTTTAAAGAAAATTGACTTTTTCTTCGAACCACTTGTTGCAACATCTTTTGTAAAAGGCTTGCCCAAACTATTATCCAAGTCTTTTATCATTTCAAAAACTTGTTCACCAATCAAATTTTTTGGTGCGATACCTTCTTCTGAGTCACCATTGAAAGCTTTTTTCCACTTCCTCCAATGATATTTTGAATGCAAGAACATGCGATGTCCCATATAGATATTTTTCTTACAATGATCTAATCGTATTGAATGCGTATCATCTTCACATATAAGGCACGCATGATAACCTTTGATGCTATATCCCGATAGATTACCACAAGCTGGGAAATCATTAATTGTGCCAAACAACATGGCTTTCAAATTGAAAGTTTCTTGTCTATATGCATCATATACTTTAACGCCGGCTTCCTGCATTAGCTTTAAATCATCGATTATAGGAGCCAAGTATACATCTATATCATTCCCAGGTTGTTTAGGCCCTAAAATTAACATAGAAAACATCATAAATTTACATTTCATTATTAACTATGGAGGAAGGTCATAAATCATCAATATCACCGGCCATATGGATTGATTCCATCAGTTGCCAATGCAAAATGTAAGTTTCGGCTTCTTCCCCAAAGTCAGGGTACTTGTAATCAATTTGTTTCCACTAAGGAGAATATGCAGGGTGCTTAAGCTTGGTGTCTTGAACCCTTTTATCGGCATGTCAGGTTAACTGCTTAGCAATTTTTGCATTACTATACATGCGCCTAAATCTTGGTATAATAGGAAAATACCATAGGACCTTTGAAGGACTTGAGCCATTCTTCCCATATCGTGATGCATTTCATTTAGGGCACTCCTCTAATGATGCATATTGATTTTAAAATAAAATGCAATCATTGGGACATGCATGCATTTTCTCATAGCCCATACCTGTAGAGCAAAGAATTTGCTTAGCCTCATATGTTTTGGTAGGAAGTTCGTTTTCTTCTGGAAGTATATCTTTCAATAGTGCAAGCAGTGCTGTGAAACTTGAATAACTCTATCAATGACGTGCTTTCAAGTTATACAATTTCAATACTGCTAGCAATCTTGTGTATTTAGAACAACCGGCATACAATGGTTTCTCTGCATCATTTTTCAACTTCTCAAACAGTTGAGGGTAATTATGAAGATCCTATTCGACTGCCTTAAGCATCTCTTCAAGATCATAATCATAATCAGACACATTTGTACAAAATTCATTCGAAGCATATCTGGTGTCATGCACCTGATCACTATCCATATCATTCGTCTCGCCATGCCTTGTCCATCGTGTATAGGTTTGATCAATTCCATGACAAATTAAATGGTCTAGCAAATCAAGTGGACTAATATGTTTTCCATAGAAACAAGCTAAGCAAGGACACAAGATTTTGTTAGGATCGGTTGCATGCTTGCTTGAAAGTCTAATAAACTTTTTCGCACCGTCTATATATTCCCTTGAACATCGATCAAAAAACATCCATTTTCTATCCATACCCTCAACCTATTGTTGGAAATTACTAAAATAAACTTAGCATTATAACAGCTTAAAAATAACAATTTCCGGTGTCCTAAAGTCTCTTCCTTTACTGATAGTACCTAATCAAACAATTAATCCAGCATATCTTATTGATTTTTATCAGCCCATAATAATAGAAATGATATTTACCAACATATATAAAATAGAAAATAAATACAACAACTCAAAACTTAGCCCAAAAAAAAGTGTCACAATGATATGTTACAAATTCTAAAAATAAGAATGGGTGTTTAAGGCTTACCTCAAACAAAACAAAACCACAATGAATCTACAAGAAGTGATAAGCTTTCAATGATTATACTGAAAAACCCAAAAAATAAATAGAATATTTAGAAATGTGATAACTTTAGTTGATAACTCTAAATAATTACAATTACAAATTTATTAGCATATATATATAATCAACTATGACAATATAAATTAAATTAATGAAGTTATATTAAAAAATATGCTTAGTTCACTCAATGGGCACAAAACCTATAAGAGAAGTCACATTCATACTAGTTCAGTTTATATCCATTCATACTACATCAAAATAGATTGATAAATCAAATGATAGGATGGAAAAGAACTTAAAAATATTGAAAGACATGCATGAAAGTGTAAGGTGAAGAAGCTAAGGGAATAAAGAAAACAGATCTGTGTGTTTTGACATTTTTGGTTTTTAAGAGCAATGTATGTTGAATGTTGTAGGTGACAAAAAACATACCATAGGACATACTTTAACTTAACATCACATTCTCTTTTACTCACTTGTTCTTGCTAACCATCCAGACTCATTTATGCATACACACACCAAGAAATCAATAAAGAAGCATTAATGTTCAACTCATTTGAGGAGCATTCAAAGTAAGGTGAAAACAAATACAGTAGAGATTGAGAACCTTATCAATTTGAAGAACATAAGAACTTAAAAGAAGAATTTCTAGGATCACCAAAAAAATGAAAAGAAGACAGATATACGAAAAACCAAAGCGTAGAACTAGAATTGTACCCCAAAAAATGCATAGAGCTAGAAAGATTTAATCAAAGAAATGTCATCTGAGCAAAAAAAAAAAATCAAAGTAATGTCAAGTGCATGGCCTTTTAGAGATTAAAATGGGAAAAGGGCCCTAAAAGAAATCATTAGAACTTCCACTCAATCTCATTCAATGTCCATTTTCTTTCAGTAGCTGCAGCAGCAATCCTCAACAAAAAAGACAGCTAATTTTTCAAAAGTAATCTTTCCCATTTTTTCCCCATTAATAATGGTTTCCTCCACATACACAACAATAAAATATCACTATATCTCTTATTCTCTTCACTCTTCTCTAGCAAGTTCAAATTTTGTTGCTTCATGTATATACAGTATACTTCACACTAACTCTTAATAGAGTTTCCATTTTCTTCGTCACGCCATAATACATAAAAGAAACTAAATCTGCACCACTATTAATTGGTACAATTGTTTGTCTCATTTAATAACTTAGCCTCATATCTTAACGTGAAATTAAATTCAGTTGGTGGAAGCTGTAAAAGTAACATGCATAGCTTATGTGTTACTATTTACCAAAAGTGTTGAGTGAAGCAAATCATTAACCAAGTGCCAGTAAGAACTAGAGATGACCTAAATAATTTTTCACCACGTTGCAAGATGAGATAATCTTGAAGTAGAGACTTTGGTGGGGGGTTAAAAGAGAGGAGATCATTTAGATAGAGATTTTGAAGAAAAATATTTAGATTTCATCATCCAGGTTGTCAATTGGTCTGTCATCTATATTTTTGTCTCATAATATAGCAGAATAGATAACAATTTTTTTAATTGAATTCAATACTTATAGCTTATGTCAGAGCTAAGAGCAACTTAAGTGCATAAAATTCTACAATGCTTGAAAAAAATGAATATTGTCAATTTTCTCAAAAGCTGTGACCTTTGACAGATTTTGCAATTATGGTTTCATAACAGAGGAAGACTAATTTGCACATTGCATCATAACAAAATAAAGGTCCCTATCCTATCTAGATTACTCATCAAACTTTTGCTTTCACTTTTCATCTTTCTTTGTCAATATATATATATATATATCAAACTACTCCATGGCATGTTGGATAAAAAATGTAATGGGGTCTGTTCTTATGCTCAATAAGGCGCATTAGTAAACTGAAATTCGTAAAATATATAATTAATTCTCTTTCCTAATATGTTTGCATGGACTGCCAAGTAAGGCTTATCCTGAGGTGTTAATAAAGCTATTGTAAAGCTGATTTTTATTACATAGCTGATGAATGTTAAGAAGACAGTAATGATGCTAGTTATGTAAGTAGGGGCCAATTCAGGGATAGGAACTAGCTTACAATCACTTGGGAACACTTACAAAATAATGAAGATAATAAAGCCTTAGAACTTGTAACATTCCCATACTGGTATCTTACAAGCACTTGGGAACACTTACAAAATAATGAAGACAATAAAGCCTTAGAACTTAGAGTAACATTCCCATACTGGTATGGTATGAAGGATTTAATCATCAAAGTAATGTCAGGTGTATGGCATATGGTATCCTTCCCCAGAGGGCCCACTAGCCCCTTTTGACTCTTACAAGCTGTATCAAATACAGAAACACCCGAAAGAACAGTTCTTGATTATGTGCTCCAATTTAACAAAACAAGTTGCTGGCTTGGTTAATGAAAAATTCTCTACTTTTAAATCCATACATTAATACAGCTTTGACTCCTAGTCTAAATATGATATCTACGTTTGTTTGAAAAAGAATTTAGTGAGCAAAGGATATACTCAGTTTGACAGAGTTAGTTATATATATAAATGAGTTAAGCGAGAAGAGGAAGAGAATCCTAATATACTTTTGATTTCAACAACGAAGCAACGTTCAAAGTAAAACAAATTAAAGCAAAAAATGAGAAATCCTTACTTTGGAGTCCTTGCAATTCAGTTTGGCTATCGTTGAAGCTGCCACAATAGGTTTTCATATGAGAAAAAAATTGGCAGAAAATTAGTGGAAGGAGAGTATGGAATAGCTTTGTAAGTTCATATTTTACCACAAATTCATATTCAGTTCACAAATGACACAAAGATTGATAATATAGAATATCAGCAACAGAAAATTGATAAGAAAAAAGCTTAATTACCTGAATATGAACAGAAATTTCCCAAATGCTCAACCCTTTATGGCAGTGGCTTTGAAGCCATGATCGACAGCGAGGCAATGAACGGTAATGAGAAACACGAACAGCAACACTGGAGAAGTAGAAGATAAATGTGTGAAGGAGTTTGGTTGCTAGTTTCAAAGAATAACAGAGTCTTGCGCAACAAAGAGGGAAACATTTTTGGCCATTTGAGTTTGTGGGTTGATGGTGATGGTGGGGCTAGTTAGTGGGGTAACATTAGGGTTAAATAAATATTACAAAACTCTATCTGCAAAAAAAGAAATTACAAAACTCTATTGGAGCTCTTTTTCTGAAAAAAGCTACAATATATTATTTTAAATATTTTGCTCAAAAGATTATTTTAAATATACTAAAAAGCTATTATAGCTCTTTTTGGAAGAGAGCTACACTAGATTTTATTTTATTTCTTTAAAAAATATTTAAAACATATTATAGTGCTTTTTCTAGGATTTCTTTTAAAATGCATAATTATTTTTTAAATAATTGATTTTCTTAAAAAATAATTGAACCTATTGTAACACCTCTTTAATAAAGCGCTATCCTATGCAAATTGTTTATTTTGAATAAAGATCCTATTGTAGAACCCATATTTTTAAGAGCTACAATATGTTTACTCCATTATAACTATAGCACTTAGTAGAATAAGAGCTACGAAAAGGGTGCTAAGAAAACCCTTTTTTGTAGTAGTGATGTCATATTAACTAACATAACAAATTTCTTTAATCTAATTAAATTAAATAAATATATCTTATATTAAGGATCGGATAGAGTATATGTTAAAAGCATAACTAAAATGCATGTAGTAGATGATTAGCTGATTGAATTTTCATTTACAAGCCGTGATTTTGGGAGTGATTCTGACAATGGAAATGTATGAATTAAACCCTGAAATCTTGTAGTGTTATAGTCACATCTAAAGCTTTTCAACGAGTCCTAATTCACAATTTGTGGGCATATAAATAGTAAGATATGATTTTTCAAATTTGTGTTAGAAATTTTAAAAAAAATGTACAAATTTCTCATCTAATTTTGATAAATAAGTGTTTTTGGGCTAAATGGATTAGAAGGTGAACCAAGGTCCTTATTTTTCTCTCAAAGATCCTTGCAATTACTTGAAGTAGGTTTTTGAACCACTATTGTTAAACTCCAGTTTGTAATTAGTTAAAATTGAGTTGAATTAGCACTTCAAGTAGCAATTGTAATAAAATTCAAATATAAATTTCCAACGGACATAACTATCTCAATTTAATTCCAAATTGAACAAATGATCCATTTTTGAAAAATATCCCAAGTCTAGTTTCTAATGCAACAAGACAAAATACCCCGTGCATTGCATGAGTTTATTTATTCCAAAAACAAAATGTTCTACGCAAGCATAATAAAATGACATAACACTTCCATGAAAAGATTTTTTTAACACAAAAATAAGCATTTATCAACTTATATTTGTCAACTTAGAACATAACAAATACTTCTCATTCCATCATTAGGTTCTGAAACACTTCCCTATATGTAACCCCTACCTTCACAACCGATAATATGGTACGAAAATGTGTCATAAAGCAAGTGAGAGACCAAAGAACAATTTAAAAATCATTCATAATCCTAACTTCAAAATAGGATTTAGGCCTGTGGTAAAGAGGATTTTTCCAAAACTTTTTACAATATGTTTTAATCAAGTCTCATGCCCACATTTCAAAACTATTTGGCCTATTCGATACCATTCCATTCATTCATATTAGAGTACTCAACAAAATTCCAATGACACTCGAGATTCAACCTTTAACTATAAGAACCTACAAGGCATATTTGCCCATTTTCAATAGGGGATTATAGAAAATTACACAAATATACTACATTAGTCTACATTTATGCATACAATCATCCCAATATTTGATAACCAACACAAAACAAATATCCTAGCCACAAACTCTAGCCGTCCTTGTATACCTACTTCTCCTTTGATCCGCCTACTGTAACCCCCTTCACGCTTAAGGCCAAGATTTAGTTCATAAACATGTAATTGATGTAGAATTAGAGACCTTAGATGATTTTGGGACTTAAACAAAAACAAACTTCCCAAAATCATGGCTTACAAAAATCTTTACAAAATCTATTCATGACGGTCTCATATTCACATTTCAATACTAAATGGCCTGTAAAAGTTGATTTCATTCACAAATATCAGAGTATAAACAAATTCCCGACACACTCGGGTTCCATTCATTAGATAAGGGATTTACAAAGGCACAAAGCCCACAATTCATTACCCTTAACTTAGGGATTACACAAAACTATACTATCAATCCCAATATACACAATTGTTTCCCAAAAATATCCCAAGAGATATACATGATAACCAATGACCCCAAAATATACTTCTAAATCGGAGTTCTATCCGCTCTTCATTGCCCACTTTCCCTTTGATCCTTCTACCCTGTCTAAAACATGGTTTTTGGGAGAGTGAGATTCTAAGAATCCCCGTAGTAACAAAGCAATCATATAATGTACAATAATAATGCATGTAAGCAAATCATTAACCACAACAAGCAACTACAACGGCAGTTACAACGGCAATGGTTAGTATGACACATGTCATCCCTTACGATTGCTCACGCTGAATTGCTCACGTTGCATTGCATCATAGCAATCTGCACAATACATTTCACCACAGCTGGGATTCATATAATGCATTTCATACACAAGCCATACAGGCAAGATACACACAGCCCACGGCTGGATTCACAAACGCCGTCCCATGGGTCGGATTCACAATATCCATGTCGATTACGACGACAGTTCAACGGCCGACCTAGAGATGACCATCGTCAATCCCTACACAGCTCACGCTAACCTACTCATGCCATAATGGACCATGGCACACATTTCACAAATTCAACGATAAGTTATGCATGCCAAAACATCATACATAATATGAGAGAAGAGTCACTACCTTGATCCTTCCGGGTGTACTCCGGCACCGGTCTCTCCCGCCTAGGGCAAATATCGTATCTTAGAATCATGATTAGGGACGAAGAGTTATATTCTATTCCAAGACTTATTTAACTTGAAACACTTAATTTTGGTTATCATAATTGACCCTTAAGAGGTCACAAATGCCTCTAATAAAAGCCCTAAAAGGTTGGGAAACAATAGGTTAGAGATCTCCTTTCGAAAACTCAAAGTGTTGGAACACAGGGGTGGGCTGCGGCCCAAATATGGTCAGAAGGTCTTGGGCTGTGGTCTGCCACTCTTGGGCCGCGGCCCGAATCAGGCCAGAAAGTCTTGGGCCGCGGCCCAGAAATTTCCTGACTCTGGGCTGAACTTCGAAAAACCATAACTAATTCTAGAAAAATCGAAACGAGGTGATTCCAAAGCCAAATGAAAGGTATATGAGTCCTCTTTCAAGGAACAATATAGCCCTTCACTGGAAATCACTAAGAAAATACAGAATCACCAAAAACTACACACTACTCCAAAACAGAGTTCTGTTTCAATCCCAAACTTTCAACAACCATATCTCACATAATTCTTAACGAAATGACACCAAATATTTGTCCATTGTGAAGCTTGGGATGTGAACTTTAAGATTGGAAAGTGTCATAATTTTCCAATACCATTTGTTCACTCAAAACGCTCATGCAAACGGACTGTGCAAAACAGAGCTCAAACCAAACAACTTTCCAACTTTTCCCAAGTGATTTTAATGAATCCAAAATTAATAACCAAGCTCATTCCCACACAAAATCACTCAAGGAATTCAATGGGAATGCCAAAATCACCAAAATACTATTCCATTATCATGCTTTGGTTTTGGGTAACATTAAACACTAAACTCCCAAAATCTCCAAACTTAGCAATTTCAAACCCAAATAAATTCTATCTATCCAAGATGCATTCCAAACATACAAATTTCATACCAAACACATACCAAACTCCTAATGGCCCTCATTTCCGAAAATGGCCCCAAAATTCTAGAAAATTCAAAGTATTTCAAATGGTATGAAACTTAGATAGAAAGATAAGTCTCACTCACCTTATCAACTTCTCCAAAGAGAGTTCTTGATTCACCCAAGTCAAGAATTTTGTGAGAGCTCAAACACCATCAAATGGACAAACTAAAACCATGAAAATGAAGCTCTCATGACAAGGAACAAGTTTGTAGAAGAGCATTTTTCCATTAGAGGCCATTAAGAGGGTCAAATGGCTTACCTTTTACCAAGCTTCTTCCTCTTCTTCTGCAGAAATGGCTGACGAGAGAGAGAGAACAAGAATGAGAGAGAGATGGTGAGATAGAGAGAGAGGACATGAGAGATGAGAGGGAGGAGGAGTGAAAAATAAAATAATGATACTCCCTCCATGATTTCCAGCCGAAAGAGAGAGAAGAGAGGAGAGAAAAATAATATTTTTATCCCACTTGCCTTACACACACATACACTCTCTCTCCCATACTCTCTTTGCCACATGTCAAACTACCATTGGCTCTCACCAAATAAGTCACCAATTAACTTATCTAATCTCTCCATTAGCCATTTTAATCACACATCTCATTTTCTCTTAGTTAGTAATTAATTTCTACATTAATTACCACTTATGGCCAATATTTCTATTCTTCCAATTTCTCAATAATTATGACATATTATCAAAATAGCCATAAAACACATAATAATCCCAATTAAATTCATAATTATCCATAATAATCATGATTAACCCATAATAAAAAATTGGGATATTACACCTACCCTAGCTGTGGGTTAGTAATGAAAAGAGTGAGATTTATAGGAATTTCAGTAGCAACACTTTCAATCATATGATATATAATAAACAAAGCATGTAAACAATTATCACAAAACAATAACACAATAATATTCTTAGTAGAAATTTACAATAGCAGCCTTAGCAGCTTCCAGATTGATGCATGACGATTGTCACAACAGCTTTTTTTGTATTCAGCTACACATTGATATGCAACGATTGTCACAATAGCTTTTGTTGTATTCAATTACCATATTGATGCGTGGTTTGTGTCACAAAATGACAGTCTTCACTGTAATCACAATGATGTATGACTTGCGTCATAAATGAAAACCTTTGTTATAATCACAATGATGCGTGATAAATGTCACAATAGCTTTTGCTGTATTTAGCTATTGCTTTCTTCACAATTTAGCTTCCACATTCTGCACAATTCAATGATAATCATAAAACATACAAGTATTATACATGATATAAGAGAAAGAGTCACTATCTTGTTCTTTCCGTTCATTCTCGGGCACCAATTTCTCATGCCCAAGGCGAATATCAAGTCCTATAAATCATAATAAAGGATAATGAGTTATTCACTATTTCCACTTTTCAAACAACTACAAAACACTTAGGCTTGGTTATCATTTGAGACCTTTAGGTGGCTACCGGAAGCTCAAACAAAGGGATAAAGGGTTTGGGAATAGCTAGACCAAAATCACCATTTAAAAGTCCAAAATGCTGAAATTGGGGGTTCACCGTGGCCAAAAATCCCCTGGTCGCGGCCAAGGAAAATCCTGTTTCTTGGCTGAACTTCTAAAAATCATAACTAATTCTATAAAAAACAAAATAAGGTAATTCCAAGTTCTATGGAAAGCTATTTAAGTCCTATATACATGAAAAATATGAACCACTATCATTTACAATCACAAAAATACAGAATCACACGAAAATTCCATACTGCTTCAGATTAGCTTCCAGTTTCAACCTTAAACCTTAGAAATACACAACTTCCAACACACACATCAAAATGACTCCCATAATTTATCAAATTAAAACTTGGCATGTCTACTATTAGAATGAAAAGTTTCAAAATTTTTAGACACCATTTACTGATTTAAAACGGCCATGCAAAACGACTGCCTTGTATAGAGTTTACACTTGACAGAATTTCCAATTTTCAACCAATGCTTCTAGTGGTTCATAATTCACAACCAAGACTACTTCCCACACAATTTTTCACATGAACTCCAATGGAAACATCAAATCAACCAAATTTTCACTCCTTTCACATGTTCTATTTTGAGAAACAAACTCAACACAAAACCCCATAATGACCAAATTTCATATTCAAGCTTTCAATCAATTCCACACATCCAAAGGACACAACAAGGCACCATTTCTGCAATCACAACATCATAAACTCACTACACCTCAATATACATGAAAATTAGGGTAAATTCTATAAGCCAAAGTACTCAACTAATGGCCACAACATGTATATCAAAGAGTTGCTCTAACTCACCTTTATCACTTCCTCTAGTTGGTTCTTTGATCCTCCAACCACTAGCTTTACTTAAGTACACAAAACAGCTCTTCTTGGAATCTAAAACCATAGTAATGAAGCTCTCATCAAGAGGAATAAGTTTAGAGAAAAGGTTTTGAGCAAAAGGAGTCATCTACTAGGTCAAAATCTCACCTTCACCTTGAACTTCTTCTTTCTCTTTCCTCCACCTCTATGGTTGACCTTGGGAGCTTGAGAAGAGAGAGAAAAGTATGATGGAATGATCATCTTTAACCCCCTCCATGCTCTTGACCGAAATGAGAAGAGAGAGTAAAAGAGAATCAATGTTTGGACTTTTTGACTCTTCATCCATTGGTGCTATGTGTCAAAATCTTAAAGCTTCTCCTACATGCATGTAATTAATTAGTTACACTAACTAACTCCATTAACCATTTAGTCATCACTCTTACTCTTTTAGTTGATAGCCAATTTCCTCTTCAGTTAATAACTAATTGGTTGGGAAATTTCTTTCTTCCCGTTTTGCTCCTGACTATGGCAATTCCCACAGGATTACCACTTAACACACCTTTTGATTCTATTTCACATGTCATATGCCCTCCCCTTCATTTTAATTCAATTTAAGCTTTGACACCATAATTGAGCTTAAATATTGGGTTTGGGCACTGACTACTACCATTTCGGGTCATAAGTGACACTTTATTTCTCGAAAGAGTTCATCTACATTGATTACGTATTTTGGGGTATTACACTATACACCACATTTGTAGTCTTATTTGTACATTTATTATCCTAATCTAAAATCAGAAATTTTCAACCTATTGAAACTCTTTACCCTTGATAGTGATACATATAATTGATAATGTGAGAAAACTGGGCTTAAAAGGTAGAGGCCAACATTCATCTTGGATTGTCCTTTGCCTTTGTTTATCGTCATCACAAACAAAATGATGATTGGGAAATGCCTCTTTGTCATGTTGAAAGGTAATTTTGATTCAGAAGGATTCATGTCCATTTTATGGATTAAAATTTCCTCATATACACTAATTACATTCAACGTCTTGGCCTTTATGAAGTTTTTGCCTAGATATCTTTCTTGTAACCTAGCACCATTCCACAAACCAGATACTTGGTCAATGTTCCTATTTAACATAATTGGTACCCTAACTTTAAGGATCACTCTATGATATGGAATTGCTAAACATGTAATTGTTAGAATCGGCTGACACCCAAGAAGAGGGGGTGAATTGGGTGTATTATAAAAACTTAACAACTTTGAAATTCTTTTCGCATCTTATGAAATCAATAAGTATGTAAATAATGAAATATAAAACCATAATCAATTATTGAAATCATATATGCTAGAAATATAAGAGTTTAGGGAAGAGAAGATGTAAAATGTGATTTATTCTGGTTTGGTCCAATCTACTATGGCCTACATCCAGTCCCCAGGCTCCTCTTGAGATTTCAATCCACTATCTTCCTCAAGTTTAACAGGATACTTGAGAACCTCTACAATTCCAAAAGTTTAATCCAGGAATTTGTAAAGCCTTTATAATTATCGTACTGACGCAAGGAATCCTCCTTACATACTATAAGGATACAATCTGTTTCCCACTCAAAGTTCCCCAATCTTGATCAACTCTCACAAATATAGAATGATTACACAGAACGATTGCTTCTCTCTATATGAAGTGGATAATGATTAACTTTGAAGTACATAGTGGGAGTATGATTATAGAACTTTGGTTGAGTAAGATTCAAAGTAACAGTATATCAGCATTATAGGCATGGGCTCTCATATTCGTTCATCTCGAATGTACTTCTATTTATAGTAGATAAAGATTGATGGTCGTTGAGCTTTTCTTCTTCCCGTTGTGGCTTACAAAATATGACCCTTGAAGTAGTTGAAATAGTCGTTGCAAGTTTTTGATGAAAAAGTCCTTTTTTCCCAATTTGTGCATTAATCCTTGTTTTATCACCTAAAAAAAGTTTAATCACTAATATAATGAAGAGTTAGAGTGATTAAAAGTAAGAAGAATGAATTATAGAATCATTCTAATGATTTTCATAAGTTACGAGGTGCTGCTCTGTTTTCTAGAAAATTAGTTATTGGGATAACCTCTATTGTATTTGAGTAGAAGGACTCAGTTTCTATTGACGTATATTCGAATAACATCCTTTGTATCCAAATGGTTTGTCCTTTATTCAAATAATTTTTTCTTTATTTGAATAGCAGTCCGTGAAAATAACTTGGCCTTATTCTGATAAGATTTTTCTTATTCGAATAGCTTCTTTAATTCATGAATAATCATATTCGAATAGGCTTTCCTCTATTCAAATAATATCTTTGTATTTGAACAGCCTTGTATTTATTCGAATAGTCTCTTCAAAAAATAAGTGATCTTATTCAAGTAGAACAACTTATATTCTAATAGGCTTTTTTGATAATAAGTATGTTTATTCGAATACATCAGCCTCTATTCGAATAACCTTTCAAAACTTGAAGTATATTAGTATAGTTAGTCCTTTATTTGAATAGGCTTCTTCAAAAAACACATGATGTTATTCAAACGGTTAGTCCCTTATTCGAATAGCTTCCTACACTTACTCTATTCGAATAATGCATCTTTGACACTGAATATGTTTGTTTGAATATGTAAGCCTCTATTTGAATAAACCTCTGATTCTAATGAGAATAACTCTTTGGATATAATTCCAAATTTGGCAAATAACCTATCTCCAAAAAGCTTTTTAAGTCTACTTTGCACAGCAACTAGAATCAATCACAAATACTTTGTATCCCAAAAGTAATGATCCAATTTGTATCGACTAGTCTAGAACAGGACATTGATTTTGAGCACCAAATTTCAAAATTCATATCACTTTTATTTGAACCCCTTTTAACTTGATCTTGGTGTCTGTGTATCACTTTTCTAGTCTAGTTTCCTATGTATTAGGTTCTAGATCAATTGGATTTGTGGGTTGAGATATATGTTTAAAATATTGAATACCTGTTATAAAATACAACACTGATAATAAGTGTTATCTTTCAAAATTCATATCTCTTTCATCGAAACTTCTTTTACCTTGATCTTAGTGTCTATATGCCGCATAAGAAGTCTAGTTTTATATGAAATAAGTTTCAGCTTAATCAGAGTTATGGTTTAAGAGATATGACCAAATTATTGAACCTCACGCATGCTAAACAAAACAGAGCTCGTTGCGTTATTCGAATAGAATAGTTGTTATTCGAATAGAAGTCCTCTCATTCGCATAGAACTTTTATTTGAATACAACTTCTTCTATTCAAATAAAATCCAATATTTTAAAAGACCCATGCACCTTTAACTTCTGATTAAATCATTCCAACTTCCAAATGACCATAGAGACCTCCAATATCACTTCTAAGAGCTTGAATCTTCATATTCCCATTAGATCTTGTAAGTTCTTTGTTCTTTAATTTCATCTTTCCTTCTTTATGATTATTCTCGACAATCCTTGCTTTCTTTACTAATGTCTTCCATTTCTTTCTTCTTCTCCCTCTTATCAATTCAATCTCTTCTTTGTTTTCTTGACTTCATTTTCGCATATTTGATAGTTTCATTCTTCAATATCTTCTCAATCTTCCTCTATAATTCAACTTTATGGCTTATAATCTTTTCTTTGACTAATCTACAAGATATTTCACATTATACATAGTAGTTAGCCAAAGTATAAAATAAATACATTATATTAACTTTTTGCTCTTAACATTTCACATCTATATTTGACATCATCAAAACTAATCACATCTAACATTCTTCCTTTTTTTTATGATGGCAAATCTTTAAGAAAAATATATGTTAATATAAAACATGTAATATCCAAAAATTCATACACCAAAGATCCAATATGTTTTTATTCAACAAATGGAATAAAGGGTGACTTTTAGAGAAAATGACTATGCTACCAGTGACAATTTTCTGTAAGGCAATGAGTTTGTCACGTGCTTTTAGATGGACAAATGATGTCTAAAGATTATGAAATTTTATAGGATAAAAGTAGACACTCTAAGATTTAATTTCATAGGTCAAATGAATCATTTGGACATGTACACTGAGAGTTAAAAATTTCTAAAGTTTACCCAGTGAAATTGGCTACTTTCTGGAACAGCATCCAGAGATTGAAATTCTAGGAATGTTTAGTTTTCAATTAGCTATATGATATATTTTTCCTTAACACTAAACTCAGTAAGGGTTACGTGGCCATTAAAATCAAATCAATTGGATGTCTACAAAAATATATATAAATGTTTCAAAGTTGGGTGAAAATCCCGCCAGTTTTGGTCGAAAATCACAAAATGTTTGGGCAAAATGGTAATTTGCCATATTAAGCCAATGGAAATTATTTTCTTTAGCACACACACTCATTTTCATCCAAATGGGTTAAAAATGAAGGGAAAAATATTTCTTTGATATTTATGATTATATTTTGGATATAGGTCAAAAGGAAAAGGATACCAGCCAATGGGAGTAGTATGAGCTCGTAATGACTAGCGATATCTGCCCCGGATGTAGTCCTACAACTCCAGGTCTAGCTCCAGGTCATATGGTACATGCACAATCTCAGCTTAGGATTTATCAAGCTCATTGGATCCTTCTTTGACTAATCTGTCAATGGATGCCCTAACTCCCTAAACAGCAACTCAAATGGCGATGCTAGTCTCAGCTTAGGATCGTATACTAGTAGTGCTGGTACACTCTTCCTGGCTGTCTGTCTCATACAGAGACCTCCTAGAGTAAGTAGTCGACATACTGTTGTCCCTCTAGAATTTGCTACTCCGGTGGACTCTGGTTCACAGATGCCAACAAATCCCTTACCACGCTCACTTCTATTGCTCATGATTTCATGTCACCAGGCAAACAAGACCATATCTGTATACTATTCTGAGAATGTCAAAACCACTTTTACCTTTAATACTAAAAATGTCAAACCCCTTAACATTTTGATATGCTCAGAGTGTTAAAGGCATAGTTCTACAAGCATATAAAAATAGTACAAATATAATGATAAAAAGTACTTGTTTACACACATGAGTCTCCCCACAGGATTTGAAAAAATATATATACAAATTGTCCAAAAAATTAAAATTAAAATAATATAACCTAACAAGTCCTATCTCGGGATCTACACACCTCAACTACCTGTATTCGCTGTTTTGCCTTTGGAGCCACTAGCTTCTGCTGGAATGTTTATTTATTTGAAAAAGGGTGAGATTCAAAGAATCTCAATAGTAACATACAACTTATCATATAAAATGCAAAAATTAAATATGTAATGCACCATATAAGATAAAATGAAAATCCATACTATATCGTGTATGTGCACAATGCTCAAGGCTAAATGACAGTTTTGATCCCTTAATTGTCCATGTAACTCAGTTCGGTCCTAGACCACAGCTAGGTAATATCCCTTAGGCACCATGTTTATATCATAGAATATAACAACATACAACATATCAACATTTACATAGTGTATTAGAGATAAAGTTACTACCTTGGGCCCCTTTTTGTAACACAAAACAGAGCCTAATTTGGTCCAGCTCCGGCTCAATAGACTCCTAAAAGTCCAAATTTATGAGAATTAGGCTAAAACTCATTCATGTATCACTTTAGACTCTTCCAATATACTTTTATTGGTTATATTAGTCTAAAACTGCAAAAATACTAAAATACCCCTGGGGACAGTCCAGGCCCCTTTTTACTCGGTATGACCGTACTTTTTCAGAAATTTTGACCTATGCTATTCCTATGCAGTTTTACATATAGAATCCAATTTTTAACTTAATTTTTGTAAAATCACTATCAAATGACAATTTTGCCCTTGACAGCCCCTATTTAAGATTTTAGGGGTATTTTCGTAATTTCACTTTCTAGGGTTTTTCTCACAAAGTATTCAACATCAGCCCTATGCAATTTTCCCTCCAGAAAAACATGGAATCAATAGATTACTAAAATTCCATCCCTAACCCCTCTAACTCCTCTTGGCCAAAACTTATACTAAAGGAAGGAAAAATGTGATTTTTGAAATCCAACACCTAAAGCTTACTCCTTTTCACTGCTAACTAGTGTTAACCCCCGTGCGTTGCACGAGAATGTGAATTCTGATTAATAGTATATTACAGGATTAATTTTTTATGACTATAATGCATTTATTTGTACATTTGTAAAACTAAATTTTCAATTCAAAAATGCATAAAGGGTGATTTTAATCATGCTTATATATCACATTTTGAGGGAATATTTTTTTGGAGAATTTATTATGCCTGGTGTGTCAACAGCGTATCAATAAATTAATAAATGGAAGGCTATGTGGGGGACAAAATTTGATAAAGCAGAGGTAAAATGCCTACAATTTCGGTTTTTTACTAAATATATCACCAAAAGAATCTTACATGATATTTTGAAAAATTTCTCTATAAACCACATTGGTTGTCTTGTTGGTTGGTTTTTTGTCTGAATCAAGTTTTAAAATCTTGATGCTGTCCATTGATTTAACCCTTGACAAAGCAACATATAACTGACCATGTGTGAAGACAAGTCTGGGTAAATATAATCCGACATTAGCCATTAATTGTCCTTGACTCTTATTTATTGTCATAGCAAACGATATTATGATGGGAAATTGCCTATGCGTCAATGTGAATGGGAGTTTAGACTCCGATTGATCCATATCTATACGTTGAATTAGAACCTTTTGACCTGTACTTGTACCATTGAGCATGATTGCTTTAATAAAGTGTTTCCCCAGAAATGTGACCTTCAACTTGGTTCCATTACAGAGTCCTGCAACTTGATCTATATTTCGCATGAGCATTATGGGAACGCCAACTTTCAATGCAATCCTATGTAAAGGTAAGCAAGAGCATTTTATTGTGTTCAAGAATTCTATAGTGTATAACTCTCGAAATGATGCATAGCCTTGATCTGCTGAACTCATAGAATCAGAGCTAAAATATTCAACAATATCAACAGGCAATAAAGCACACATGCGGTCATTGATTTGCTCTACAACTTCTACTGTTGGTGACCCTATTAGTAAGATATTCAGAATTAGAAAAATGATGGAGCAGATCAGGATATGTAGCTTTGATGATCGATTGCCAAGGATCATGACAATCTAGAATTAAGAAATGTTCTGGTTTTTCTATCTCTGATATTCCATCATGGGGCAAACCAATCCAGCCATCACCAATATCTAGAAGCCAGCCTAAAAGTTGCTTCAGCTTTGAATTATCTTCAGCTGAACTTGAAGATAACCGCATGTTCTTGGTAAGTTGGAACAACTTACAATGACCCCACAAATGAGAAGAGTTTGTGCTCAAGTTGACAATATCTGCACGGTTACCTCTTGGGACCACAGACAATATTTGTCTAAAGTCCCCTCCCATGACAATACATTTACCTCCAAAGAGACGATTACACTTCATTATATCTCTAAATGTCCGATCAATAGCTTCTGTACAAAATCGTTGAACCATTGGGGCTTCATCCCAAATAATCAATTTGGCACACCTGATGAGCTCACATAACGATGAACTTTGTGGTAAAATGCACATAGAGTCTTCATCAACATTTATTGGAATCGCAAATCTTGAATACGCAGTCCTACCTGAAGGTAGCAAAGTTGCTGCTATTCCACTTGATGCCACATTAATCACTACTCCTCCTTGGGATCTAACTGATGCTGTAAGTACATTCCATAGGAAAGTTTTCCCAGTACCACCAAAGCCGTAGAAAAAAAAGAACCCATTACTTGGTTGAATCATTGCATGCATGACATGTTGGAATATATTTTTTTGCTCATCTATTAATGATGCCACCAATCTATCTGCTTCTTGTTGACATGTTTCTTTGTCAAAATTTAGTTCTTGTAGTACTAAATGATTCCTAGTACTAAAATACTCAGTAGATGTTGCCATTTGCATTAATGGGTAATCACGAAGAGATCTCCCATTCAATTGTAGAAGCTTCTTAATGTCAATTAAACAAGCTTGTTGCTTGTCATCATCACTAAGATTCAAATCTGTTTTGATTAAAGCAAACAATAATTTGATAAATTGAAAAAGACAAAACAGACATCATACTAATGGTAATTACAAATTAATAATTGGATGGAAGTACTTACCGCATATTGAGGATTATTACGAGGCACATATAGCATGTCCTCATACAAGAGTTGTTTAGTTTGTTCCCATACCATGTGTGGTTGTGAGATGCAATGACTTAACAACATGGATACAAAGAATCTTCTAAGATAACTTCCTGTACCCCAAAAAGATGCCTCCTTTATAGCATCAATGAATTCCTGGTCATCATCTATTAACCCTAAAGCATAGCAAGCAGACCTAAAAGTTGGATGGACAACATTATCTACAGTTCTTATCTATTTATAACTGCAAGGTCCCCTCACTTTTGTTAAGAGTATTCTGAGATAATATATTTCGCCTTGAGAGGGAGATGCATGTGCCAATCTTCCAACAACAAAGACTCTTTCTCTAGTCTTCTAAATCCTTTTTTGTTTGTTAAATGTATAATAATGTGGAAACTCAATGTACGTCAAAATCCTAGCAAATGTGTCATCTTTATTTTTCACCGTTCATGCAAGAAACATTGATTCCTTAACTCTGGGTTTGTGAACTATTGAGGAAACAGAATCTTTCCCTGAATAGAAAACTACTTGTTGGTCTGGTAAGTGGACCCTCAAGCGCTCGACAGGGGGATATCTATGGTGGATATCAAATGAAAAAATACGCCATGCACCCTCACAAGAAGAAACATATCTGCAATTCAAATAATGTGAGATTTCATCAAAGTCACTGTCTCCATTTTTAGACCGATCACTATTGTAGATGCCAGCAATAACCCGATCACTTCCTTTGCTCACATACTTGAACAAATATTTTATGGCATTTGATTGATTTGTTTTCTCAACATTAATATGGGCATGAAACAACTTCAACAATGTCGCATTGTAAGGAACGACATATCTATTATCAAGCGGTACACCCTTTTTGATGACAGTCTTGCCATCATTTCGTCGCCGGTAAGTAGGATAAACATCTTCGTCTACCATGGTGTGGTTGAAAAATTTCTTAGGGAAGTACTTGGAACATTTCCCATCTTTCATGCAGGGAGATCTCTTGTTGGAGGTTCCACATGGTCCATGTATCATGTAGTTGCTGACAATATCATAAAGTAATGGGTCTTTCTCTTTGTTTGGAATTTCTGCACAAATGATTCTATCTACATCATTAGGAGTAATTGGTTTATATGATGGATCCAGGAACAAAATAATGTGGGCATGTGGTAGGCCCCTTTTTTGGAACTCAATTGTGTAAATTTCTGTATGAGTAGAAAATGGTATTACTTGCTATTGTTTTATCTTCTAAACTATCTTAGATATAGGTAGAAAATTCATAAGAGTCCATGAAAAACATATCAGTAACTCTAAGTAAAATATGGTTGTTATGTTAGTTATCGGTCAATATAATAACTTAATATGTTGACAATTAACAATAATGAATAATAATCCTGGAAATAATATAATGATCATAGTTTATCACTAATGAATGGTTAGACTATATTTATACCTTATAGTAAATGGGATTAGACATTACCTGCTTTGACTTTCCCAAAGATTTTGCGTTCCTTTATGATTTTCATCAACGCGTCAAGCTTTAACTTGAATATTCTACATAATATGTATGGTCGATCAGTTGGACTTAATGTATGTTTTTTGCAATATCTTTTCACCTCTGGCCATGCTGGATTACATGTGAAAGTTAAGAATAAGTTTGGATAACATATAGATTTGCATATTGCCATTGCATCTTGAAAGTTTTGTATCATATATCTTGCCCCCAGTAAATGAGGAGGGAAGGATGATCTTTTTTCCTGTTCGAGAAGGATCTGTCTCACCCCTAGTGAGAGCATCCGTGAGCCCTTTATACATGTCAACCTGTAGTTCTTTTTGATGATTACGGATGTAATTTAGCCTCTCACTTTCTACCATTGAAAAGCCATCAACAATGAACTGTTGAAACAACCTTTTGGAATGAAGTATAACAGATTGCTCATTATTTCTATCCAACAACCTGAAAGATAGATATTCTCGAGGTATGAGGGTCTTTTTTTTCTTGGTATAAGGAAGGCTAGCTTCATGATGTTGAATGGTTGAGTTATAGCCATTATTTCCATAGTGGAAAATAATTGGATATTGTAAAGGAAGGTATGATGTGTGCAGTTCATCAATCCTTTTCAATATTCCTGCTCTTTTCTCAACAATTATGTCCCTTTTATAATATGATCTATCAAAATCTCCAACCAGTAAGGCAGCAACCTCAGATGCTGTAGGCATATCGTAGACCTTGCCACCATGATCTGAACTCCTAATTAGACGAATGCCAACGTTTGCATGCTGGTCACGCTTAAGAATTTCAGAAGCCATCCTATAATTAATCACAAGGCCATTATGCTTGTCAAGACAATCTTTTATTGCTTGAGTGATTCCTTCATCAATTGTAGATCTATCACAATGCTTGATGCGCATGAAAGACAATGTCTTAAGTGTGGCTAAAAATAATTTGAAAAATTCATGATGCAAACTCTCAAATATATAACATACAACCAATTATTAAGGCCGATTAAAAACACCAGTTTAAGTTTAAAAAAAAGGGTAAGTATTGCATTCCTTATAATACAATTGTGACTATATTATCTAATTAAATTAAATGTATCATAAAGACCTATTTTTGAATTAATAATTATTTATAATAAAGGGCCGATTAATAACACCATTTTAAGTTATACAATTGTTCCAAAAGCAAATCCTAATTTATTTAGAATAAATCATACGACAAATATCACATTAATCAAATAATTTCATCATTCATTACCAATGAATAATAATTTCATCATTCATCACATTAAGGCAGATTATAACACTATTTTAAGTTATACAATTGTTCCAAAAGCAAATCCTAATTTATTTAGAATAAATCATATGACAAATATCACATTAATTGAATAATTTCATCATTCATTACCAATGAATAATAATTACAACATTGATAGGATGGATTCTTGTAGAATGAAATTAGTATCATGAAAACAGAAATGCATGATAAAAAAGCATTGGCGTTATATATATACATCAGTAATAAGGAATTCATATGGGAAAACTATTACCATTTAAAATTGTTAAGTTTTAGAATAAATCATTAATTTATTTAAAAATCTAACTCATGACAAAAAACATTAATTAAATTAGATAGTCACACCTCACAGCTGATATTCTATTTTGTACTTCATTTTCAGTGTCGTATATGTAGAGTTGAGAGTAGACTGATTGAGATCCCTCTGGAGGTAGTAAGCTTCCTAATAGATGGTAATTATGTCCAGACATGATGAAGGAGTACGGAGCAGCTCCAGCTTTGTTAATAGAGTGGTTTATTTTACCTCCCATTGAAGTAAAACAAAACATGTTATTGTATGCCCTTATATTTGATAAAAAAACTCTTTGATTGAGGATTCCCTTTGTCAAAGAAAAGTGTACGAAACGTCTCTGGCGGAGGTTGCATAAGAGGAACCAATATTTTTCCATGGCAGCAACAAATTGAGAATATTGGATACTCATTTGTAGGAGCTCTCTTAAGCCTCTCATTGAACCACATTAAAGGACCATAATATTGGCATGAATAATCCGAATCCCCTTCATCGATATAGCCTTCTGTAGATATGTTTACATTATCTAATTCGTTGAAATCAAAAACATCAACATCGCTACAGTCTGAGTCACTATCTTCTACATCTGCAAATATTAGAAAGATGTGAAACCTCATACATGAATTATTTAATGTGAGAACTATTTAATATATAATTGAACAAATTCATGAGATTTATACCTAACGTGTTAGCATTATCAAGCCTAGATGAAAGATTAGTTGCCAGTTTGGAAATGTTGCAAAGTCGAGAACGTTTGATTTTGTCTTTGCCACCATTGTTTGACCTTAGGCTGGATAAATTCGTACGCTGAGTGTGTTGTTCAAATGTTTTTGTATCACAATTAGCTTGACGATGTCTTCCCCTTACCACCTCAGAATTGGTGATATCCTTTAATGGATCCCTGCTGGAAGAAGGCTGAGTCAAAGATGAGCATTCTACATATGGCGTAAAAGGTGATGTTTTATAATCAGGCATCATATACATGGATGTGCTCCTATAGTGCATGGATAGTTGTAGCAAACTATTTTGAAGATGGTTAAACACCCTAGTATTGTGATTTTCACCATCACAATGTGTAATTTCTGGTGTTCCTTGTACGTCCACTCTTCCAGCTCTTTTTCTCTTATTTTGCGCAGAATTGTTTGATTGAGAAGTAGGATTTTCATCATGGTGTTCTACATGACTATTCTTCCCTATAAATAATGAAGTGATGTCATTGTTAATCAAATATAAAATAGTAATTGGTTTATATTCACTCTATAGGCATAAAAGAACTATTACATAGCAAGCATAAGATGACACTGTGGGGTTATTTTTTACTTGAACTTAAGTAAATTAAAATTAAAATACTTGCCACCAATGCGTGATAGTGCATTGACATCAACTTTCTTCCTTGACCTTTCCATAGACTCTATATTGAAGGAACCAAATAACTTTGACCCTAAACTTGTCACAATCTGGCAATCTCACAAGTAGTTAAAAAATCAATCGAAGAACTCTGCAAACATCACCATCTTAATCAAAACTACATCAGAAAATCATGTAGTTTTTTAAAGTAATCAATTTTTTATTAATATTGGCCGTAATTGTTAAGATTGTCATAGCTATATAAGTTAAACTATTATGTTCAAATGCATATGTCTAAAATGCCTTCCGTTGATGTAAGGAGTTGATATCCATAGAAATATGTTGTTAATTTATTTGAGTTTTGGAAATTTCTATTGAGTATGTTCAGCTTAAAATGTAAAGTAATTGAAAAGGAAGTCTGCAATATGAGAGGAAAGAAGAGGGAAAAGGGGTAATATAGAATAGATTAAAGTAATTTCATAATAGAAGATTCATCTTAAATTGTGTGCCAAAAAATGAAAAAAGGTTTGCAATTAATTTGGTATTCATCTTGTTAATAATTTCTCATAGATATACATCGCATACCTAGTTGCACTCACGATTGGTCTATAATGCAGCAATTCCACTTGTAGTTGCCCAAATTGTAAAACTGTTCCAAAGTTATTGATACAGATGACTCTAGTGGCAAAATCTGGGAAGCAACATCAGTAGAGGTTAGGAAAAGAAGGTTGACTATTAAAGTAGTTATATTACAGCAAGCTTACATTTTCATTGGAACTGGCATCAGAATAGGTAAAGTTCTCAACAATATCCTTCTCGGCAGTAAAGTGCAAGACACTCATGCTACTCGTTGGATATTTTATGTTTTTGTCATTCACCCTGAGCTTAACCACAATTACCCTCCTAACAGCTCCAGTGGTTAACTCTTTTGGGAAAGATGAAGATGCCCCTGCCTAAAATTGAAAGAACATAATGATGAAAATCACAGATGTCATGTTATCAGTACGAATAAGTGTAAAAATTTTTAACACCTGTGTCTTAAGCTCAGTTGCTGAACAACCTAAAAGCTCATATACATGTCGGTTGAACAATAGTATAGAACACTTTGCAGTTGAATCAAACACTGTGTAATGAACTTTGAACCTGTCAGAAATAACCACTCAAATGGTAATGTTAATCATTGATCAGAAAGTTGTTAATCATTAAGTCTTAAGTGATAAAGAAATATGAAAACACATTATTGAAGAATGTTGAATACTGTTTGAACTTAGGCTCGGTCTTCATCACTTCCCTATAACATGACTTGCACATCAATTTGGCACCCTCACAGATTGGTTTTTTATCACATGAACATCCATCATAATACCAACTGTGTGTTGTCTCAAGCTTTTGGATTGTTACCTTGGTAACAATTTCAGATTCCTACAAATCACATCACATAAGCAAATATTAGTAAGCTAAAAAAAAGATGCGGTTGGGATATATTGTATACATACTGGAATAGTTAAAATGAAAACTATTTACCTTTGATAACTTTGAAATTTCATGCAAAGGAATTCTGAAAGGGAATGATAAGAGTGAGTCACTTGAAATCTCATGAGACACAGTGGAGGAGATCTGTGTGAAAGCCTGACTTGCCTCAAGGTCATTGGTGAGTCTGTATAGTAAATGCGACATTTAGGTTAGAAAACCCTATACGTTATATAATTTAGGTATACAGACGCACAAAAAACATGGACACAACTAAATTTTAACCTGTCATAAAGGTCTTTTACGTCTGGAAAATCAAGGTTGAAAAAAACTTGTGTGGCATTGAAGGCACTACATATGTCTCCAAAACCTTAAACAAAAAAGCATGTAATTTAAAAACAAAGAAAAAATGAATTTATAGGGAAATAAAAGATATATGTAATACTTTTGTTTTTTGTAATCCTAGAAAACCGTAAGACAACTAAGGTGGGCACATCCAGATCTTCTGTTCTGTCCTCAAAGGCTTTGACTGCTACCTCCCAAAATAGAGCTACGTTGACATGTACTTCACTGCACATGTTTTCATATGATTATGATGATAATGAACTAACATGAAAGTAGATATTAATATCATAAATTGATTAATGTTAAATCTAGAGAGTATGTTACTTAAGATTTGCAATTGTAAAATTCAATTTCTTCGTCATGCCAAAGTCTCTCTTTAGATCAACTAAGTTCCCAAATGCTTGTAGGTAGCCCTTCACATCTAGATGAATTTGTCGTCCAAGTTAGAATAAAACATGTTGAATAAAAACCATGGTAGAAATATGCACTAACCAATTAGCTCTTCATGTGTGCCTTCACCGCTAGCGATGTCATTGACTGGGACAAATTTAAATGCATGAAGAGGGATTTGGAAGTCATGTTTCTGAAAAAATGTGTTAGTGTGAAACGTAATCTTCCAACGGTCTGAGCACGTTTTGTAGTCATCATTGTTGGTCAACACTTCAAAGTTCTCAAATTGGTACACCTCACCCTCTTTTAAATCCTCAATGTACCTACTGATTTGTCCCCTCTGGAGAATTGAAGCCTCAATTTGATCACCCTGTTTGCAAATAGTTAGATGAAATATGAGAAACAATATAATGTTCACTTGATGAATGTGATTATTACATTAGATACTTACTTGTTCGTCATCTAATAGCATACTGACTTTCCAAACCTCAAATGGTGCAGCCTTCTTTGCCATTGTCCACTTCCTAAGTACCCTAACAATAATGCTCCAGGTTTCCTTGCTATCATCAATGTCCTTGAGTAAAGCATGAGCAATGTTTGCCATTGATTGAGTTGATGTAACTGATTCTTCAAGAATGGTCCTCTTATACTGGATATGAGGATGGGAGGCTTATACTGAGATATATAATGGTACATGCAAGTGAAGAAATTTTCAGGAAAAACAACTTTCAATGACATGCATGGACTAAATAGTAGTAATTTAATTAGTTTGGGAATGTCAGCCATTATTCCCAACAATCTTGGAAGATTAAGGTTATTATTTAAATTGTACGGTAATTATAACATGTGTAATGCTATGTACATGCGTGGACTCAATTGCTCATATTGTATGCCGCATTTTTAGGAAAAAACCAAGATTAAGGTACTAATTGATAAATTGGAATTGTATGGCCTAGAGAGAATGAGCGTTAAAGTCGTGATCCCAACACCAAAAATGCTTTGAATTTCCCAATTGATTCATGTTATTAATTTATCTATTATTAATTTAATTAGGATTGGAATGTTAAAGTTATTATTTCCTACAGTCATGGAAGATTTTGAAATTTGAAAGGATACACCCAATTATTCTTTGCAAATCATTATAAATGCGTTTTAATGTAATTAGATTATTTGAATTTTGAAAGGCTACACCCAATTATTATTTGGCAATTATCATAAAAGTATAAGATCAATACTGCGTATATCATTTCAATTGCTCACATTGTATAGGAAAAAGCCAAGATTAATTAAGGTACTCATTGATAAATTGAAATTGTATGGCCTGCAAAGAATGAGCGTTAAAGTCGTGATCCTAACACCAAAAATGCTTTGAATTTCCCAATTGATTCATGTTATTAATTGATCTATTATTAATTTAATTAGGATTGGAATATTAAAGTTATTATTTCCTACAGTCATGAAAAATTTTGAAATTTGAAAGGATACACCCAATTATTCTTTGCCAATCATTATAAATGCGTTTTAATGTAATTAGATTATTTTATTTTTGAAGGGCTACACCCAATTATTATTTGGAAATTATCATTAAGGAGTTTTAATGCAATTAGGGTTGTGATTATTTATAAGTACAAATTACAAACGTGTCTCAAAAAAAAATAATATGTATATCAAAATAAAACTTCAATTGTAGTTTAAAAAAAAGTGTTCAGCTTTTTCAAACTATCATTAAAAAAATAATGTATTGCTCGAAAAATTGCAGATTTTTCAAATAGAATCTAAAATAATAAGATAATGATTTTCGAACATTGAAAGGCTACACTCAATTATTATTTAGCAATTAATTTAATTATTAAATTAATTAGGATTAGAATGTTAAAGTTATTATTTCCTACAGTTATGGAAGATTTTGAAATTTGAAAGGAAACACCCAATTATTCTTTTCCAATTATTATAAAAGTGTTTCAATGTAATTAGATTATTTGAATTTTGAAAGGCTACACCCAATTACTATTTGGAAATTATCATAAATGAGTTTTAATGTAATTAGGGTTGTGATTATTTGACCCGGGTCAAGCATAAATGGGTTATGGAACGGGTCACACGAGATTTAGAGTGTAAAGTTGATGACTTGTTAAACCATCTAAACACATACCAAAAAAGATTTGAGGAAATTTAGGTAGCATAATCCCTTAGAGATTACACTTTCCAAATCTACAAAATAAACAATAAATCACCAATCAAACCAAGAACAACAATGACAACAACAACAAACTAAGAGATTTGATGTTCTTGATGTTACCTTGGGTTACTTCACTTTCTCTTTCAAAACCGACCTCCCTCACTCTCCTTAACCTTGAGATTTTGCTTGCTACATCATGGAGAATAAGAGATTAGAGAGGAGATTACACAAGTTGAAAGCCCTAAAACTTGAATTCACAAAGCCTTACCTTGGGATTTCTCCTTCTTCTCTCTAGATTTTCCTAAGCTTTCACTCTCTCTCTCTTTGTTGTTCTTAGGCATGAAAATGGCAAAGGAAAGATGAAGGCAACCTCTAAAATATCTTACATCTTTTCCTTATTTAATAAATGTTAGCTTATTTAATTTATGACATCACATTTGTATTTTGGCCTTATCCCTCTATAACTTGTGTCATAAGCACCAATTGAAATTGGACTAATCCTCCTTCCCTTTGGTTATCCCAAAATGACGCCTAGGGTCCCCCTTTTATGACCCAATTGGGCTTCATTACATTAAGCCAACGATATGCACAAGTTAATAGTATTTTAATATAATTAAGCATGTGCTCCAACTTTAACAATGATAATTTAATCCCTTGTCTTAGAATAATGACACTTGTCATATTTAGGATTCAAATAATTATTTCCCCTTCCATTTCCTTTATTTGGGCGAAATTCACTAAGAATAAGGGAGATAATATTTTTTCCAATATTCTCCATAATCTCTTTATTTATTTATGCACAAGTCCACTTTGACTTTTTAAACCTTGATTTAGTTGACCAAAAATGCTCCAAATATATATTTCCCCTTTATCTTCCTTAATTAATTGGAAAATAATTAATCTTGTGCTTTATTGGAAAATTTATGATTTTGCCATTAAATTTTTGGATTTATCCCTTTTTCTTCGTCCATGACCAAAATTAACCTTATTGTTGGGCCAAATATCATGCTTTACTATTCTTCCATTTTGGGCTTTAATATTGGGATTTTTAAAACACCCAAAAATCAATTCCATAACTTGTTCTAGCCCAAATTCTCATGAAAATGGAAATTTACTAGCTTCCTTAATTCCAAGTTCATGAATATTCACCATTCCATTCAACTGAATATTTCAAATAATTACAATGCATATTGGTGAATAAATTTGGGGTGTGACAATTAAGAGTGAAAAGGAAGGAGTTTAAGAGGTTAAATAAAGAAAATCACAATTTCCCTTTATTTCATAAACTTTTAGCCATCACTTTTTCTATGGGAAGGAGCTAGAATTTCATCAATTTGAAGGTTTCATTGTGTTTAGAAGGGAAAATTGTTTAGGGTATATGTAGAACATGAAGTGAAAAAAATATTAGAATGTGAAATGACAAAACTACCCTTGAAAACCCTAAATAGAAAAGGGCATTTCTGTAATTTGGTAGTGAATTTGACAAAACCAATGGCAAAAATGGATTCCTTGGGTGAAAATATGTAAGAATAGCTCGAGTCATAATTTTTAAAAAGATATAGTTGGACAGGGTATGAAGGGATTTGGACCGAGTCTCTAGCGATATTTTGGTCATTTCACAGTGTTCAGCTAAGATAACCAACAAAACGTGTTTAGAATAATATTTGAGTAAGTAATGAATCATTTAATGAAAATTTAGAATTTTAGGACTAGACCGCCAGCCTGAGCTTGATCTAATATAAGGACCTATTTGCATCTTAAAAAGGGATTTAAGTTAGTAACTCTATCTTTAATAAATTATGTGAATATTTTATATGTTTATGCATGTCATCTTCTGTGATATAATTGATGAACACTATTTTTCCGAGAAGGGCAATTTGTGCGAGTAGGCACTTTTACCTGGTTGTTGAGTAAGAATCCGACCGAGGTGTACAGATAGTGGGGAAATAGCCCTAACTCATGTATACATGGCGTGATATTGTTTGTGTTGTTAATATGTTGCATAACATGGAGCATGATATATTTAATTTTTTCATGTTATATGATTGGTTGTATGTTACTACTGAGATTCTTTTGAATCTCACCCTTTTCAAAATTAAAATATTTCCAGCTAAAGCTAGTGGATCAAAGGGCGAAAATGCAAACGCTAGTGATTGAGGGTCCTTGTGAAGATTTAGGAGCTTACGTTGGTATCCTAGTGTAGTTCATTTTTGAGGATACTGTATATAATTTTCAAACCCTATAGGGATTTTTTGTAATGTAATACAAGTACTAATGTCAGTTTATTAATGCTATTTCTATTTGCCTATCAAACTCAGCATTATTTACTTTGCCAATATCAAAATGTTAAGGGGTTTGACATTTTTAGTATCAGAGTTAAAAGCAGTTATGGAATTATCAGAATAGTATACTAATATGGTCTTGTTTACATTGTGATAGGAAACATGCGTAGGGAACGTAGACAGCAAGATGGTCAGAGACATTGGGATTTAGATCGGTGCCAAGAACAAGACGCGTGTAGACGGCGAGAGATATGGAGACAAGAGAGGCAAAGGCAACAAGAGTTGGTGATGTGTCGTGACGGGTCGCTGCCTTTAGTTAACAAAGGGTCAACCTAAACCCTAGGAGCCCCAGTTTATACAGTATCGCCTACCAGGAGGTGCCAGGATTCTACGGACTCCTCGAAAGAAGGTGCGTGTTATGCCAGTTTATGGGCCGAAGCCTCAACTTGTCAGATTATTTGAGGGAGACACATATTAGACATAGTTGGATGGGAAGGTGATGGGTCTGAGTAAAGCTGAGGGTTCTAGAGCTGATTCGGTAGAGGTGCATTATCGTCTGTGTCTTTACCCAACATTATGGGATCATATTTGGTGGATATATAGGAGAGCACTTGTGGATTAGCCCACCCAGTATGAGCAGCACATTGCAAATTTATATGATATAGATAATCTTACTTGAAGCAGGCCTACTGGGGATGGACTATATTGATGATATATGGATTGAGACGACTATGTATTTATTTCCCTATATGGCATTCTAGAATGAAAAGATGAACAAAATAGTGGAGAAGGGACTGAATGACTACTTCATAGAGATCATGGAGCACATGAACCAGAATGTACAGAGGTAATTGTATGACTTCTAATTTGCATAGTAGATGTAGTATTTTGATGTCGGGAGTCAGGCGGCATAGCTTTTTGACATAAGGATAGTCATATGGTATCAATGATCTAGAGTAAAGATAGCTAGTAGTTGTGATTTTGGAGGGGAACAACAGAGTTAAGCATGCTTAACCCATGGAAATTCTAGGATAGGTGACCCCTTGGGAAGCTATATGTAAATTATGTTGTATGATGTAAAAGGACAAACATGTATATACAATAGTTTTATGTTGTGTGATTTCTATAGTTTTCCTTAACTACTGTAAATATATGTTGTATGTTATATCTCACATATTCATGTACCCAAAATATTATAAAATGACAAAAATACCCTTATGATTACATGGAATTTACCTCCTTCCTATTTCCCTATAGTAAATTATAAAGATGACACGAATAGGAAGAGGTGCTAGAGGCTGAGATACAGGTAGAGCTGGGGGTAGACATGGAAACAATAATGAAGAACCAGGTGCAAGACCTGACCTAATACAACAGTAGATTCTAAGTATATTGACACAACAACAGGCCATAATGAATGAAATCAGGAAAGAACTATAAGAAGTGCATCAAAGGCAAGATCACCTAGAAGAGCTGGTAAGGGGAGACGGTGAAGATAATCTACCTGAGGGACCTCAACTCGAAGATCTTTTCCCTGACCTGAGGATGATATACAGATATGGGTATGAAGGTTTAGTAAACAACAACCTCATGTCTTTCAAGGAAAATTTGATCCTTAGCTAGCCGAAGACTAGCTATCCTGATTAGAGAAAATTTTCAACATTCTATTGTGCCCTGATGAAATTAAATTATGGCTTGCAATTTGTAAGCTCCAGGAATATCCAAATAGATGGTGCATACATCAAATCCATTTGCATCATGTAGTTATTGTAATAGGAAATGACATTATACTTCATCATGTTATTTTAGAAAAGGACAGGTCATTGGTACGTAGAAATGGGTTGTGCAAGGGACGCATGTACCAAAGGTAATACATACTATTCACAAAGGACCCAAGAAAGTGTGGGTACCTAAAACTTGATCAGATGACTCTAAGTATGTCTCAAAGCATCATGAGCAAACAAGTGGTACATTGATAGTAGATGCTCGAGACACATGACTAGTGACAGAAATTGTAACCCCCTTATCGTAATTACATCCGGTTTATGAAATTTAATTGAAATAGAGACCAATAAGACAAAAAAATCATTTATAGTCCCTCATATAAGAGATGGGGTATCCCAAAAAAACAGTTCAAAAACATAGTTAATCTGGTCTCACATTCACATTTGAATATAATTACTTGAGAAAATCAAAAAACATTGATTAATATCAGAGTGCGTAACCAAAATCCTGACAACCCCGGGGTACTTGCATATATATATAATAAGTTCAAAGTTCCCAAAATGGGGATCGCATATCCAAAATCATATTCACATCTCATATACAAAATGTAGTCCCAAACCCAAATATAGATAAGCAACCCCTAACCAAATATCTTTAAGAAATCATAACCGCTCCTGGTTGTCTGCTTCCTTTTTGAGCTACTCGCCCTGTCTAAAATGTTAGTCATTGGAAAGAGTGAGATTCTAAAGAATCCCAATAGTAACAAATGACTCATACAATATATAAACACAAAGCATGTAAGTTCATCATGTTCAGTAACAACACTATGATTCATGGCTCGAGCCACAACTAACAGCACTCACGGCTGTATCACAATGCTCAATGATCGCTTTCGTGGTAAACAATATGCCAGCTTTCACTATAATCTCAATGCCAGCTTTCACTGTAAACACTATGCCCGCTTTCGCGATAATCATTATGCAGCAGCATCCCAAGGTATAAGGTATTACAAAGTAGCAGCATCACAAAGCACAAAGATTCATAAAGCCTCTCAATGCATCACAAAGCAGCAGCAGCAACCACACAATACATGATAGGCATACATACAGTACATTTACAAAGTATAAGAGATGAGTTACTACCTATATCTTTCCTGATGTTCTTCGGCATAGTGGGCTCATGAGTCTGACAGATGTTAAATCCTATAACCAAATTAGGGATAACCGATAAATCTCTTTTCCAAATGCATATTTCCATAATCCTCTAAGTTGGTTATCATTTTGGACTCTTTAGGTCTCATTAGAGGCCTAAACATATGCCTAAAGGGTTGGAAGAAACTACCCTGAAGACCTCTTTTCGGAAGGCAAAACATTGATCTTTGGCTGGCTCACTTGAGTGATGATGACCTTACTCGAGTGATGAAAGACTCGTACTCGAGTAAGACTAGCTCTCACTCGTGAGTATTTGACAATGAGCAACCATCATGGCCAGAAAGTGCTCACTACTCTCGAGCATAAGGTTTTACACTCGGGTGATGACTCCAAAATCACTCGAGTCCTTGAAAGTGTAACATAAGAAGTGACAACCCGAGAGCACATGCAACATCAGAGGGACAAGCTCACTCAAGCACCACCCTTGGCACTTGGGTGAGGAGTCCGAACTTGCGAGTGTCAGAACACACTCTTGAACATCGGCCAGTGAGTGACAACCCAAGAGCAACCTTAACCAAGAACTCACACCATCACTCGAGTGATCCCATGCTCACTTGAGTGATCTCCAACATCACTCGCGGTGAAGGAAGTGCACCTGAGCTTTACTCATAAAAACCTAGGAAAAACACAAAGCAGAAAGGGAAAATAGACGCAACACTCGAGTGTGATCTTCCCTCACTCGAGTGATGCTATCAGATTGCCCAGATCGTAGCAAATGACAGAAATTCCCAGATTGGTCAAAATTAATCCTAATGGTTCCCAAACTTCACACAAAGCTCATAACCACATAAAATTGTCTAAGGAACACATTGTTAATCTCCAAAACATCCAAAAACCATTTTAACCACAATCTATGCCCTTGGATCTCTATGAAACACAATACCCAATTCCAATCAATACACTTCCAAACTTCAAAACTATAACCAACATTCAAATAACTTCACAATGAACTAATTCCAACATCATCCACTATGAAATTCATACATTCAAAAATGGACATAAACTAGGGCAAATTCCAGAATTTCTCAAACTTATCCCAAAATCACAATAAATTTCACAAAAAGCCTCAAATGCTTACCTCTTCACTTTGCCAAAACTAGAACTTTGATTCTCCAACTTTCAAATTACTCCAACACTCAAACCACCACCTTTCCAAATTCTGAAAACGCCAAAATGGAGCTCTTAAACTATGAACAAATTTAATGAAGAGGATTTGAGCAAAGGAGAACCATTACTCACCAAAGATCAAGCTTTTCTTTTCTTTTTTCTACCTTGATCACCAAACACAAATGGAGAAGAAGGAGAGAGAATATGACATTGGAGGAAGAAGATGATTGTGTACCTATTTTTCCTTGATCCATGCCCTCTACCAAATAGGAGAGAGAAGAGAGAGAAAAAGTGAGTTTTTGTCTTTTGATCCACATCCAATGGTCCACAACATGACGCTTGTCATGATCTTGCTCACTCCCTCCATGAGTTCACACCAATGTAAAGCATAGGATTCCAACCTATAGGCATTGATCTCAACCCTTGATCTCTAATCACCAATGAGTTTCCTCTTTTGTAACTGCCCAATTGGTCGGTAAATTTCCAGTTTTACCATTTAGCCCCTGGTTTTACTATGATAATTAAATCATCACTATGAACATTTATATCAAATCCACTTCTCATTTATTCAAAAGTGTTTAATTACACTAATTACAATCAAAATCAGAGTCATTAGCCCTTAATCTCAAATTTGGTCATTACAGAAATAAGTTCACCCTGCTAGAAACTAGAGAAGGATGAAAGGTAACTTTTGGAGGTAACCAATCTGGACGTATTGCTCGAATTGGTGAAGTGGGAAAATTTGATGGTGTTCAAATCAATGATGTATATTACATTGAAGGATTATGCCACAACCTCCTGAGTATGAGTCAAAGCACTAACAGAGATAACTGGGTGATCTTTGATTTAGAAGAATGCTTGATAGTAAATAAGAAGGATCTACCACTTAACAAAGAATCCATCAAGGAAAAGATCCAACCTCAAAGGGACTGTAACTGTTATACTATTGATTTAAATTCAAATTCTTCTGAAAATTGTTTTCTTAGCAAATCAGAGGAGAGTTGGTTATGGCATAAGCATCTGGCTCATGTTAATATGAACCAACTCGACAAACTGATTAGAAAAGATTAGTTGTTGGTCTTCCAAAACTTAAATTCAAAGATGACATGATTTGTGAGGCATGTCAAAAAGGCAAACAAACTAAATCTTTATTCAAAACAAAGTATAAGATTTCCACTTCCAAGCCTTTACAATTACTTCATATGGATTTGGTAGGTCTAGCAAGAGTAAAAGGTTTTGGAGGAAATCTGTATACTTTAGTATTTGTCAATAATTTTACAAGATTTATATGGACTATATTTATTACTTCAAAAGATGAAACATTTGTCAAATTTATTATGTTTGCTAAGAAGGTCCAAAATGAGAAAGGTATTTCTATTGTCTTTATTAGGACAGACCATGAGGGAGAATTTGATAATCAACTATTAGAAGATTTCTACAACAACAAAGGAATAGATTACAACTTCTCTACACCTAAAATGCCTCAGCAGAATGGAGTAGTAGAAAGGAAGAACAGAGTCCTCACAGAAATGGCAAGAGCAATACTCAATGAAACAGAAATGTCACAAGTATTATAGGCGGATGCAATAAGCACGGCATGCTATATTTTAAATCGAGCATATATTTGCAAGTCACATAAAAAGACACCATATGAACTCTACAAAGGGAGAAAGCCAAATCTTGCTCATCTATACATCTTCGGATGCAAGCGCTTCATTCACAACAACGGTAAAGAAAACTTGGGTAAATTTGATTCAAAGTCTGATGAAGGTTTATTTCTAGGATATTTTAATAGAAGTAAAGCATATAGAGTTTTTAATAAAAGAATATGTACTATTGAAGAACCCATTCATGTTCTGTTTGATGAAATTGATTCTCAGATAAAGCATTTTGATGAAGAAGAAATGGATTTGATAAAAAAACAAAACTATTTCAAATCATAATATTTTGACACAAATGATCTTCAAAATAAAGAAGTTGTCGATAATCATGCTCAACTAAAAGCATGGAGACATATTAAAGATCATCCAATCGATCAAATAATTGGAGATATTCATGAAGGTATCAAAACTAGAAATAGAATTCTTAATGAGGTAACTTTTTCTACTTTTATTTTTGATATTGAACAAGCATTATCTGCCAATGATTGGGTGATTGCTATGCAAGAAGAATTAAATCAATTTTAAAGGAATCAAGTTTGGAATTTGGTACATTGACCTAAAGATCACTTGGTTATAGGAACCAAGTGGGTTTTCAAAAATAAACTTGATGAATCAACAATCATTATGAGAAACAAGGCAAGGTTGGTTGCCAAAGGCTATAATCAAGAAGAAAGTATTGATTATGAGAAAACATATGATCCAGTGGCAAGATTGGAAGCAATACGAGTACTCTTAGCCTTTGCTTGCATTAAAGGTTTTAAACTTTATCAAATGGATGTGAAAAGTGCTTTTCTAAATGTTTATATTATGGAGGAAGTATAAGTAGACCTGGTTTTGAAGATGAAACAAAGCCTGATCTTGTTTTCAAACTTAAGAAAGCTTTGTATGGTTTAAAACAAGCACACAGAGCTTGGTATGAAAGGCTAAGCAAGTTTCTTCTTGATCAAAACTTTTTTAGAAGAAAAGTATGTACAACTCTTTTCATCAAACATAACAAAAATGATCTAATAATTGTTCAAATTTATGTTGATGATATTATTTTCGGTGCTACTAACTAATCTCTTTATCAAGAATTTTCCAAGATTATGTATGGAGAGTTTGAAATGTCCATGATGGGAGAATTAAACTTCTTTCTTGGACTTCAAATTAAGCAAAGTGAGAATGGGATATTTATATCTCAAAAAAAATATTTGAAAAAGCTGTTGAAGAAGTACATAATAGATAATGCTAATGGAGCTAATACTCCAATGAGTTCTATGAAGTTGTTGGATGCTGACGTAAAAGGTCTTGACTTCAACATTACCAAATATAGATGAATGATTGGTTCATTACTCTATCTAACAGCAAGTAGGCCGGATATACAATTTAGTGTTAGAATGTGTGCAAGGTATCAATCTGCTCCTAAGGTATCACATGCAGAAACTGTAAAAAGAACCTTCAAATACCTTAGTGACACTGCAAAACTTGGCCTATGGTATCCAAAAAAGATGAAATGAATACTTGATGGCCTATTCAGATTTAGATAATAGAGGATATAAGACTGACAGAAAAAGTACCAATGGACAATGTCAATTCTTTGGAGGCTTTATAGTTTCATGGTTCAACAAGAAGCAGAACACAGTGTCGTTATCTTCTAATAAAGCTGAATATATAGCTGTAGCAAGCTGTTGTTCTCAAGTACTATGGTTGAAGTAACAACTTCAGGATTTGGGGATATACTTAAAGGAGATACCAATTTACTATGACAACACTAGCACTATTAGTTTGGCCAAGAATCCTGTGCAATATTCAAGAACCAAACACATAGATATCTGACATCACTTCATTCGAGATCACGTACAAAAGAAGGATGTCAAAGTAGAATTCATTCTAATGCATCTTCAACTTGCTGACATATTCATAAAGCCGATAGCTAAAGATCAATTCTTATATATATAAAGAGAATTGTGAATGGTTAATCCCAATGAGTCATAAGTTTTTCTTGTTAATTACTATGTTTAATATAAGTTTTGATGATAATCATACTGACTTAGGCATCAGAGTATATAGAAATTGCTTTTACATGACTGTCACTCTAGTGCTTGTTGGCTCACTTGAGTGTAAGGCATCTTATCACTTGAGTTAGAGATGGATTCTTGAGTATAGAACTATATCATATACTCTGCTTTTAGCTATGTAAAATAGGGATTAACAAAGTATGTAAGAACTCTTGGAACTCACTCGAGCATACCAAAAGTGTCAGACCTTACTTGAGTGAGGGAAGAACATCACTAGAACACAGTATGAATACACCTGAAGTAAAGCAAGAGCACTCAAGTAGAAGAGAAAGATATATGAAAATACTAGTCCAAAGTATGGTTACTCAAATTATCTTGGAGGATTTGAGTACAAAGATGGAAAATATAACAAGATACACTAAAATCAAGTATACTTTTACATGCCTTTTGAGATTTCTTTATTGTCACTCGAGAACTAAATTGTGTAACACGAGCACTAGGGTTGTCACTCGAGTGTTACGACTTATATCAGATACGCAACAGCTTAGACCGTCGCACTTCCTCTTCTCAGTAGAAGCGTTTCTTCACTCTACAGCCAAAACTCTTTATCTCTGTTCATTTCCCACTAATTAAAAGCCTCAAGTCTACTCAAATTTGAGTTGTAACTCTTCAATCTTCACTGAAAGGATAGTTTTTTCATCATTTTCCTTTCTTTTTCCCTAACTGAAAAGTATTCCTAAAAAGCAATCAAAATCTTCCCTATTTTGCTATTCTTCAATTCAATTCTGAATCATGGCTAGAATAAAGCTTCCTCAAGTTTCCTAAAAATCTCCAAAGCCTTCACCTACTCATTCCATTGCCAGTGCTTTAGATTCTCCAATGGCAACTCATTCATCTCCATCTCCAACTTCTTTATTATCCTCTACTCTAACACCACCTCTAAAGCCCAAGATCACCAAGAAAAGAACTCCATCTAAGAAGATTTATCCTAAGCCTAAGTTGGCTAAGAAGGATCAACCTCCTCCAAAGAAACCAAAAGGAGTGGTCTTCAAAGAACCTATAGTCACTCGTTCTCAATCAAAAGAAGTAAAGGGAAGAGGAAAGAAGAAGGACACAGACCAACCATAACTATCTTCCTCCTCTAATGATTTATTCAATATGCAACTCCAAGAAGCAATGGAAAAGTCCAAGCTCGATGCCTTGGTTAGTAAGATTGCCTCCCAAGCCGGTGCCTTGGGCTCTCATCATGTTGGTTAGACCAGTACAGCTGCTTCAGGAGTACCTTCTACTTCACAGGCCCCAGAGGAAGAATAAGTCTTAAATCCTCTATAAGGCTTTAATGTTAAGGAACTGAAGCTATTGAAACAGAAGGTATATAATTCAGAGTTTTCTCATAGAAACTTTTGCCTTATAGTTTAAGTAGACTTAGATTATATAAAGAAAAGTTGTAGTTTGGATTTTCATCATTTCCTTGGATTTTATGATCCCTGGCTGAATATGTATCTTCATTATTCACCTACTATTGTGAGAACCTTTAACTGCAACATGAAAGTCTATAACATAAATTCTAGGGCCGAAGAGTTGATAGAGGAAGCAATGTCTACCACTGTTAGAAGTCAACATATTATTGTATCTGCAACTGTCATAAATGATATCATTGGTTATGTTGCACCCCTTTCTGATCCTCCTACACTCTTTGCAAATGAATCCTTTTGGCAATTAAGAACCAATGATCTTATAGGCCCTCTTAACTTTAAGCTTATTGACATGCCTGACTCTATTTGTGCCCTTTATTATATATATACCCGTAGCATTGTCAATAAATCCAAAAACTACATCCATTTTGCTCAAAGAGACTGCTATCAATTGGCCTCCTAACTAGCTGATCAAATAAGAAATATGGGGGATCTTATCTTTGGTGAAATGAGAAGATTCAGATTTTCTTCATCGAGATCCACCACAATTCCATATCCATAACTTGTCTCTCATCCTAAAGCACAACAAAGTGTGGTATTTGGAAGGAACTGAGAGGGTAATCTGTAATACCCTGAATTTTGAGACTTGAGGCTAGAGAATAAGCCTGAGATAAGTGGACTTCTAAGCCCTGGTTTAGCAAGATCCTAAATTGTGATTAAGAGATAATGACTCCAAAAGTGGATGTTGTTAGTGATAAATGAACCCTTTTGGAGATTATGGTGTGATTTGGCACCCGATGTGACTCGTATGTGCTGTGAGCAGCGCCAAAACCCTGTATTTAAGTTCAATTATGGATTAACCTCTAAATTGACTTAAAATAGAGGGGAAGGCGCATTGTGAAAGAAAATGAATGAGAAAATGTATTTGGTGGTGATTCAAGAGGAATTGCCATAATCAGGGGCAAAACGGTAAAGTTACCGACTAATTGGTCAGTTACCGAAGAGGAAACTCATTGGTAACTCAAGATCAAAGGTTGAGATTGAATTGTGTAATAGATCAAAGGGTGGAATCCCATGTGGTGCACTCATGTGAGCTCATGGGAGGTGTGTTGAGATGTTGACACTTGGCAAGTTTTGGGCCCTTGGATTGGTAAAAGTGGCAAACCTTATTTTCTCTCTCTCCCTCTCACTTTTAGGTCGGTTTTAGGGCTCTAAAAACTGACTTGCTTCATCATCTTCACCATCTCATCTTCTCTCTCTCACACTCCATGGACGCAAGCTTGGGGGGAGGAAAGAGAAAGAAACAAGGTGATTTTTGGCTTGTGTAATGGCCTCTAATGTTTAAAACCTCTTCACTAATCTTGATCATGATGATGAGAGATTCATCTTTATGGTTTTAGATTTGTGAGAGGAGGTGTTTTGTTGCTTGAGCAAAAGTGGAAAGAAGAGGAATCAAAGAGTTGGCTTTAGGAAGAGGAAGAGGTGAGTATTTGAAGCATTTTGACCTAAGTTTTGTGATCATTGGTTGAGTATGGTTAATTGTGAATTTTGCCCTGATTTTATGGTATTTTCGTGTGGTATGTAATTGGATGAATTGGATGCTGTTTTATGTTGAAAATGGTGTCATGTTGTGGTATTTAATCATTGGAATTGATTTGAATTGGATTGGATACATTGTGTGCAAAACTTGAAATTCTGTCCAGTGGGAATTCTGTTTGGTCAGTCTTGTTGTGTGGACATTTTAACTAGGCAAAGGAAGTCAGAAAATTATGAAACTTTCCAGTCTTAAAGTTCATATCCCAATCTTCAAAATGGACATATACTTTGTGCCATTTCGTTTTGGGAACTGGGATTTATGTTTGCCTAAAATTTGATGTCGAAAATGGATTTTGTTTTGGAGTAATGTTGGATTTTGGGTAAATATGGATTGGTGTGGTGATTTCTAGTAAAGTCCAATATTTTTCCTGTGTAGAGGACTTGAATAGCTTTCATTTGGCTTTGGAATCACCTTATTTCAATTTTTTTTGGTATTAGTTATGATTTTTGGAAGTTCCGCCAAGAAACTGGATTTTCTGGGCCGCAGCCAGCGGATTTTGGGCCGCAGCCCAAGTGTTTTTGGGCAATTTTGGGCCGCCTCTCGTAGATTCTGGGCCGCAGCCCAAATGTTTCTGAGCTTGTCTGGACAGTTTTGGGCCACAGCCTGTGGATTCTTGGGCCACGGCTGACCCCCAAAAATCAGCATTTTGGACTTTTTAAAGGTGATCTTTGGTCAAGTGTTTCCCAAGCCTTTAGGCATATGTTTGGGCTTTAATTAGCCTCCTAAAGGTCATGAATGGTAACCAACTTTAAGTGATATGAAAGTAAGGTTTTGGAAAAAAGAATAACCCTATGTCATTGCTTTGATTATAGGGTTGATGTTTGCCCTGAACGTGGTTTGGTATTCGTTCTGATCATGAGTAAGCGGTGCTGGAGCTTACGTGGAAAGAGGGTAGGAAACATATCTCTTCTGCTTGTATTTGATATATGTGTTAATGTGTTGATGCATGTCTTAGCTTTGCATGGTTATGTGTTATTGAAGCTATGTTTCAATTTATGCTATGGCCATTAGTATATTGTTAGAAGCATTGAACTTACAGATTTGTTATCGTGATAGTTATGTGATGCAAGCATGTCATGCATTAAACATCTATCATACATGCATATTGGTATTGTTTACCTACTGAGATTCTCTCGAATCTCACCCTCCCCTACTAACCTTTCAGACAGGGTAGTAGATCGATGCTGGAGTAAGCAGACCAGGGCGATGAAGACTTCCTTCGGGTTAAAGATTCTGTAGTTGGTTATCATCCTAGATGAGATATTTGGATTTGGATGTGTACATATGGATGAGAATATTTGGTTGTGTATTTGAAATTAGTTATTGGATATTTGTAAATGTATTTAAGAGGATTTGTGTAATCCCCATATGAGGGCTTGTAGGGGCGAATGTGCCCTATAAAGCTTGAGTTAATATATGGAAACCGGGATTGCCGGGATTATTATATTGCGTACTCTGATATATTTAAATGTGATTTATCTTCGTGTAGTAATTCTATTCAGAATGTGAATGTGAGACCAGGTTATAAATGACTTCGAAAGGTATTTGTGAAAACCCCATCTGGTAGATGGGTTTATAAATGTTAATTGATTGTTATTGGTCTCTATTTCACTTTAATCGTGTATTTCGGATATAATTACGGAAGGGGGTTACATTTTGGTATTAGAGCTGCAGTTCCTGGCAAAGATGGATTTTGCTAGGATATTTCCCTTAGGCCAAGCTAGGGAATGAGTGGTGAGTTATGATTGCCTAAGGAATAGGCAATGATTTATGATTTTGGTTGTTTGTGGTATACACATTTATATCCCTGGTGTTGTGGATATCTGAGATTTATGGATTTTGTGTATACATTATTTGGTTATCCTGAATTTGTGTATTTAAAGTCCTTAAGACCTAGGGGCTGATATGCCTTAGGCTGGCGGAGATTTTTGAGTTTATGCTGGAGTTGATAATGCTCTGTGGATTTGAGGGAAGTGATTTCCCAGTTCAACTGAGGTTGAGGTTTACGAGATGAACTGTGATCTAAGGATCGGACTCAATAGTCAAGCTGGTCCTTAGGAGGTTGATATGACCTATATGGTCTGTGGTACCAGGATGTGGTACTAGGTTGGAATTAAAATGTGTATCAGGTATCTTGAGGTTGCTGGTGTAGATGTGGCACAGGGAAAAGCGATTCTATGGAGAATTTAAATGAGTTACCTACGAGGATTCAAAGTGGAGAAGGCAACCTACGAGGAGTTCTGATATGAGAGGGCTACCTACGGTGACGTCTGATCAGAGTGGCTATTTTTGTGTTTATCACCTGCGGCCCATCGGTGTTGACGGTGGGAGGACCGTGCCTTCGGGGCGGTGGAATATGGGGGATATATGAGTCCTGGGTGAAATATGAGTAACCCAGCTGCCTGCCAGTCCCGGTTAGGGGACGGCCATCGTAGCACTGGTACGTAGTTGACCAGGGAGGTGGGCACTCTGAAGGGGTGTGACAATCTAAAAAAAAAAATTTACGACAACCGCCATGACGACAAACCCTAGTGTGCAGCTGCCGTGATGACGAACCTTAGTGTGCACTCGCCATGACGTTGAATCATAGAATAGAGCTCTGGGAATATTGGGAGTATAGGATCTCAACGAAGTGCTGGTTGTGGCTTTGAATATATGTTGTGAATGTTGTCAGTTGAGGTGGGAGATTCCTATAGGACTTCTGTTATATCAACTTGATATTGTTAAAGCACAGATGAGGAGATTGACCTCAGAGTGTGCAGCGGAAGTGTGTGAATATGATGTTTGAGAATGGTGTTGAGCAAAAGCTCGAATTTGCCGAAATTGTGATGTGTTAATCATGGCTTCGGGAGGTAAAACTTCAAAGTCTAGATTTTTTTGTGAAAAAAGGGTCTTGAAGGATCCTAATTTGGTGAAAAGAATTTGTGGTGAAAACCATGTATCTTTGAGATTGCTGCTGTTTATACAGCTAGTGATAGCTGGTGACTATATTATACAGCGAAAGCTGGTGACTTCATTATACAGCGAAAGCTGGTGACTACATTATACAGCTAAAGCTGGTGACTATATTATACAGCGAAAGCTGGTGACTACATTATACAACGAAAGCTGGTGACTACATTATACAGCGAAAGCTGGTGACTATATTATACAGCGAAAGCTGGTGACTTTGTATACAGCGAAAACTGGTGACTTTATTTTATAGCCATGAGTGCTGTCGTTTGTGTGGCAAAAGCTACGTATCATTGTGTATATAGCCGTGGGTGCTGTCGTTTTGTGAAAATCATCACGCATTAATGTGAATTTATCAGGGACATTGTATAATACCCAAAAGTCCCGGTTACCACTAGCGAAGTCACTAGTGGGTGTACGGGTGAGGGTAGTGCTGTGAAAGTGGCTACGTCAAAAGCTGTGAAAGTGGATATAGCGAAAGCTGAAATGTTTGTGTATACAGCTGAGGCTGTCGTTTAATGTATTGAGGTTTTGGTGTTTTGGGGTTACTCCCGAAAGGGGTAACTAGATTGAGTTAAGCAGAGTGGTGGCCTATGCTGCCCAACTGCCAAGATCTTATGATATGGCTCATGAGTTAGAGCCTTCGGATATCGAGATGCACTAGCCACTCGTAAATTGGGGGGGGGCTTGCGATAATTATGGTTATGTGATGATGGTTTGTGGCAATCGTATGTGGAGGCGATTGCATTCACTTAGCAAATATATAGTGATTGTGTTTGTGCGACAATCATGAAATGGGCCGATTGCAATTGGTGGCAACTGGGTTGCATTTATTGTGTAAGATTCTTTCGAGAATCTGAATTGTGATGCACTAATTGTAGGGGTGGTCTAGCAAAGACTTTCCCAAGATAGACTAATTTGTGAATCAGAAGCCGTCATGAAGAGGCATCCGAGTTTATGATTTATGTGGTGTGACAAATTTTGAGGACGAAATTTATTGAACGGGGGGAGAAATGTAATACCCTAGATTTTGAGACTTGAGGCTAGAGAATAAGCCTGAGATAATTGGACTTCTAAGCCCCGGTTTAGCAAGATCCTAAATTGTGATTAAGAGATAATGACTCCAAAAGTGGATGTGGTTAGTAATAAATGAACCCTTTTAGAGATTATGGTGTGATTTGGCACCCGTACGACTCGTATGTGCTGTGAGCAGCGCCAAAACCCTGTATTTAAGTTCAATTATGGATTAACCTCTAAATTGACTTAAAATAAAGGGGAAGGCGCATTGTGAAAGAAAATGAATGAGAAAATGTATTTGGTGGTGATTCAAGAGGAATTGCCATAATCAGGGGCAAAACGGTAAAGTTACCGACTAATTGGTCAGTTACCGAAGAGAAAACTCATTGGTAACTCAAGATCAATGGTTGAGATTGAATTGTGTAATAGATCAAAGGGTGGAATCCCATGTGGTGCACTCATATGAGCTCATGGGAGGTGTGTTGAGATGTTGACACTTGGCAAGTTTTGGGCCCTTGGATTGGTCAAGGTGGCAAACCTTATTTTCTCTCTCTCCCTCTCACTTTTATGTCAGTTTTGGGGCTCTAAAAACTGACTTGCTTCATCATCTTCACCATCTCATCATCTCTCTCTCACACTCCATGGATGCAAGCTTGGGGGGAGGAAAGAGAAAGAAACAAGGTGAGTTTTGGCTTGTGTAATGGCCTCTAATGGTTAAAACCTCTTCACTAATCTTGATCATGATGATGAGAGATTCATCTTTATGGTTTTAGATTTGTGAGAGGAGGTGTTTTGTTGCTTGAGCAAAAGTGGAAAGAAGAGGAATCAAAGAGTTGGCTTTAGGAAGAGGAAGATGTGAGTATTTGAAGCATTTTGACCTAAGTTTTGTGATCATATATTGAGTATGGTGAATTGTGAATTTTGCCCTGATTTTATGGTATTTTCGTGTGGTATGTAATTGGATGAATTGGATGTTGTTTTATGTTGAAAATGGTGTCATGTTGTGGTATTTAATCATTGGAATTGATTTGAATTGGATTGGATACATTGTGTGCAAAACTTGAAATTCTGTCCAGTGGGAATTCTGTTTGGTCAGTCTTGTTGTGTGGACGTTTTTACTGGGCAAATGAAGTCAGAAAATTATGAAAATGTCTTAAAGTTCACATCCCAAGCTTCAAGATGGACATATAATTTGTGCCATTTTGTTTTGGGAACTGGGATTTATGTTTGCCTAAATTTTGAGGTCGAAAATAGATTCTGTTTTGGAGCAATGTTGGATTTTGTGTAAATATGGATTGGTGTGGTGATTTCAAGTAAAGGCCAATATTTTTCCTATGTAGAGGACTCGAATAGCTTTCATTTGGCTTTGGAATCACCTAATTTTGATTTTTGTGGAATTAGTTAAGATTTTTGGAAGTTCCGCCAAGAAACTGGATTTTCTGGGCCGCAGCCAGCGGATTTTGGGCCGCAGCCCAAGTGTTTCTGGGCAATTTTGGGCCGCCGCCCGTGGATTCTGGGCCGCAGCCCGTGGATTCTTGGGCCGCGGCCGACCCCCAAAAATCAGCATTTTGGACTTTTTAAAGGTGATCTTTGGTCAAGTGTTTCCCAAGCCTTTAGGCATATGTTTGGGCTTTAATTAGCCTCCTAAAGGTCATGAATGGTAACCAACTTTAAGTGATATGAAAGTAAGGTTTTGGAAAAAAGAATAACCCTATGTCATTGCTTTGATTATAGGGTTGATGTTTGCCCTGAACGTGGTTTGGTATTCGTTCTGATCACGAGTAAGCGGTGCTGGAGCTTACGTGGAAAGAGGGTAGGATACATATCTCTTCTGCTTGTATTTGATATATGTGTTAATGTGTTGATGCATGTCTTAGCTTTGTATGGTTATGTGTTATTGAAGCTATGTTTCAATTTATGCTATGGCCATTAGTATATTGTTAGAAGCATTGAACTTACAGATTTGTTATCGTGATAGTTATGTGATGCAAGCATGTCATGCATTAAACATCTATCATACATGCATATTGATATTGTTTACCTACTGAGATTCTCTCAAATCTCATCCTCCTCTACTAACCTTTCAGACAGGGTAGTAGATCGATGATGGAGTAAGTAGACCAGGGCGCTGAGGACTTCCTTTGGGTTGAAGATTCGGTAGTTGGTTATCATCCTAGATGGGATATTTGGATTTGGATGTGTACATATGGATGAGAATATTTGGTTGTGTATTTGAAATTAGTTATTGAATATTTGTAGATATATTTAAGATGATTTGTGTAATCCCCATATGAGGGCTTGTAGGGGCGAATGTGCCCTATAAAGCTTGAGTTAATATATGGAAACCGGGATTGCCAGGATTATTATATTGCGTACTCTAATATATTTAAATGTGATTTATCTTCGTGTAGTAATTCTATTCGGAATGTGAATGTGAGACCAGGTTATAAATGATTTCGAAAGGTATTTGTGAAAACCCCGTCTGGTAGATGGGTTTATAAATGTTAATTGATTGTTATTGGTCTCTATTTAAGTTTATTCGTGTATTTTGGATATAATTACGGAAGGGGGTTACATAATCATTCCAAGGTTTGGTAAGATATAATTGATACATATGGGTATTAATCTCCCAGTGAGCCAAACCAAGGCTATATCTCAGAGAGATGCCACTCTATCAAGGGAGATGAGGCTCAGTCTTCTGCACCTAGCCTAATTCCACCTCCATCTTTTCTAAATGCTTCTCTACAAAGTTATCTGGCCGAAGTGGTCAATCAAGTTATAATAGGCCTGAAAAAGGAATTGTTTAGTGAATTTGAAAAATTGGTAGACAAGTTAGAAATAAAGTCTCAAGATTGGTGGACAAGGCTAATGCAAATTTTGACACAATGTTCAAGGCACAAGAAGATCAGTCTCAAATAATATCTGACATGGATATCTACTTGCGTACTCATCTTCCGATAGCTTCTACTGAGGTGCCTCCAGAGTCTACTCCTACTACGGCTTCACCTTCCCAGCCTCAGATACATGTACTTTTCACTGTCCGTCATTCCTAGGTTGAGGTCACTTATGACCGACCATCATCCTCAACACCTGCAGCTATTGCTCCTTAGCCATCATCTCCACCTTTTATGCCTGATTCATTTGACCCACCCTCCACCATGGTAATATATACCCCACCATTTGATCTTTACTTTCCCTCAGCTCCCTTCTCCTACTGACAAAATGGGAGAGAAGGATATGTGATGGTTTTGAGCTATTTTGGAATAATATGGGAGTATTTTGGTTTAAGAGGGAGTATTGGGTAGTTTTCATGTATTGGGTAGGTTTAATGTTATTTTGGGCTTTTACTTTTCTTTCTAACTTGGATGTATTTGAATCTTTATGGGTAGATGTTGATTGAAGGTTACCATTGCACTCTGCAAGCTCATTAATCAATATATGCTCATCTTTATGATTTTCTAAGTTTTCTGTTCATCTGTTATGGTACTATGACTTATCTTGGTTTTTAGTGTCTATTGGAAGTATTGCAGGAAACTTATAAGGTTAAGTGTAACACTCTGAAAAATGAGTCTAAACTTTAGTGAATATGCATTTGAAAATTTTGAAAGTGTTTTCAAAAATTTTCACTTCAATCAAGTTTTTAAAATCAATTACAAAGGTTTTGTTATCATCAAAAAGGGGGAGAATGTTAGATTCCAAGTTTTGATGACAACAAAAGATTATTGTGTGTTATGATAAGAAACTTATGTTTTGCAAGTTTAGACAATGGTTGAAAAAATTACCAAATGCATATCACTAAGATTAGACGTTATTGCTGTGATTTTAACTAATGCACTCGAGTGATAGAGCTCACACTCAAGCAATAATCACTTTTGCACTCGAGCACAAGCAAGTGTTGAACTGAAACTGTTTGATAGAAGCATACTCAAGCTAAAAATACCAGGACAACTTGAGTGATGGACACAGTACTCGAGTGATGATATAATTTGTACTCGAGCATAAAGGCACACTCGTGCAAGTGCTTGGTAGACAGCAATGTCAGAGATAGGATTTCAATATTGCACTCGAGCACAGAATCACTACTTGAGTGATGACCTCAAGTTCACCTAAGTCCTATCAAGTGTGGCACATGAAGTGTTTACCCGAGAGAAATTTAAACTCAAAGTGAGAACTGCACTCGAGTCCAAGCAAGTAAAGCATAAGAAGTGTTTGCTCGAGAATCAGCCAGTGCATTGAAGAGCAAGTGTACTCGAGTGGAGAGTACTTACACTTGAGTGATACCTCAGCACCCACGAGTGACAAATCTAACTCTCTCCATTTATGAAGCAAGTATTGAAGCAAAAGAGCATCTTATACAAGAATATACTGTGCACTTGAGTGAGCATAAGTGTGCTCGAGTAAGGGCCCACATCACCTGCAAGTGCAAAATCACACTCTTGAAAAATAGGGTGTAAGTGTTATCCAGAGACGTGGATTCATAGTACTAAATATAAAGGCACTTGAGTGAGAGGATATGTGCTCAAGTGAAGGCCCACATCACTCGCAAGTTTGAAAATCCACTCTCTCAAAATCATGTGGAAGTGTAACACAAAAACAGAAGCAGAGTGTAAATATGATGATGCACTTGAGTGAGACCAAAGTGCACTCGAGTAATACTCTATCAGTAGCCTAAACGCAATAGACTTACAACGATCAATCCGAACATGGTTTAATATTATTTTTTTCATTTTATTTACACTTGTTATTATTATTTAACATCATTTAACATATATGTCAAGTGTGAAACAGGAGTATGATCGTTTGAATTAGAAAGGCATAAAGGAAGTCAAATAATGGCAGACACCAACCAAGCACATACTTACCACAATATCACGTTCAAAGATTTCAAACATAGGCATGTTGTTCCACAATAAAATGCTCCACTACACAATGATTATTATTCAATGGGAAAATTAAACTGACTATAAATGCAGAGCTTTAGAGACCATCAACAACAACTAAGAACAAGAATTCACATAAGCAAATTCATGAATCTCTATTATTCATATTTTCTCTGTATTCATATTGTACTTCAATTTTTATCATATTTGCTCTGTGAGATAGTCTATATACACTTCAAATTCTATTTTCATGTGATCTCAAGGTATAAGGACCTTGAGAGGGTAGATATCCTTACGAGAGAAGCAGTTGAGAGAATTCCTAGTAAGACTTTCTACTCATAAGACTTACAAGGTACAAGCAGTAGAGAACGTTACTTCTTGTAAGACTTACAGTGGTGTAAGCAGGAGAGAACTTTGCCACTCATAAGACTTGTATACGTATGCAAGAGAGAAAGGTTATAGGTTTGTTTTTCTGTATGTAAGAATTTTTGTAAGCGGGAGAGAAATTTCTAAGCGTTAGAATATTTCTTGTCGTAGTCCATTCAAGGATGATTATTGTTTTATAGTGGTCCGAGAGCCCTTTGAATCTTGAAAGTATAATGAAAATCTCAGAAGGTCTTGATCTCTGAGGACTGGATGTAGGCCTGGGTTTTGGGCTGAACTAGTATAACTCTCAGTTTTCTCATCTTCTCAACTCTACTCTATCTACAGTTATTTTCATATCACCGCATCAACCAAAATATTTATCACATAACCTAATTCACCCCCCTCTAAGGTGAAGCTTGCCTCTTTTAAAAGCAACTCTATGCCATGTTAAGTAAGTGTGAGTTTTTGCTTTCAGAAGTGAGATTTCTGAACCACGTAGTCTCTCAGTAAGGGTTCTTAGTAGATCCATGCAAAGTGGAAGCAGCACTGAATTGGAAAAAGCTAGAGACTATACCAGAGATATATAGTGTTTTGGGTCTGCTAATCGGCATTTTATACAGAATTTCTCCAGAATAGCTTTTCCTTTAATAAAAAGTCAATATTTTGTGTGGGATGATAGTTGTGAGAGGAGCTTTATATAGCAAAAACAGAGAGTAAAATAGTACTAGTACTGATGATCTTAGATCCATAGTTTACTTTTGTTTTTTATACAGATACTAGTGGGCATAGATTGGGATGTGTTTTGATAAAATATGGACGAGTGTGGCGCATGCATCTCATCAGCTGAAGCCTCATGAATTGCATTATCCCACTCATAATCTTGAGTTGGTGGCTATTATATTTGCTTTGAAATCTGGAGACATTATTTATATGGTGCAACCATAAAGCTGTACTATGATCACAAGAGCTTAAAATATCTGTATGATCAGAAAGAGCTGAATATAAGACAACGCGGTAGATAGAGTTGCTAAAAGATTATGACTTAGAGATCAAATACCATCCAGGGAAGGCCAATGTAGTTACAGATGCATTGAGCTGTAAAACAGTACAGGTTGCAGCCCTGATAATACATGAGTACTAGTTGATCGAGGATTTTAGAGATCTCAGTCTATCTAAGCAGATTTCAATCAGTAGTAACAATGTTAGTGAGGCATATAATGATTTGAGAGCAACAATTGAGAAAGCTCAATTATAGGATAGATGAGCACAGTCTATCAGGGGATGATTTAGAAAGGTGAAACTCAGGAATATGATTTCTCACCAAGTATATTAGTTAGATACAAAAAGTGATTATATATGCCACTGTAGATAGAGTTGAAGCGACAATTCCTGGATGAGGCTTACAAGAGTAAATACACACTCTGCATCCAAAAGCGATCAAAATGTATCAAGACTTGAGGTCCACATATTGGTCGTCGAGCATGAAGAGAGACGTGATGTAGTTTATTGCTCGTTGTCTTACATGCTAAAAGGTGAAAATTCATCATTAGCGACTGTCAAGACTTCTTCAAAATCCCGAGATTCTTGAGTGGAAATAGGAAAGTATTACAACGGATTTCGTGATAGGATTGCCTAAGATCAAAAACCACGATGCGATATGGGTGATTGTTGATCGATTCACAAAGACTACCTATTTGCTACCAATCAGCATTCAACATTTTCCTGATAAGCTTCGCAAAATTTATATCAAGGAGATTTTGAGGTTGCATGGTACACCAAAGAGTATTGTACTAGACAAAGATGTTAGATCTCTCATGTTTTCATGATAACAAAGGATGGTATGAAAAAGATTTGATAAAAAAAAGTTTGAACAAAGTAATAACAAGGCAAATCATTACTTGAAGTAAGCATTGGAGTAATAAAGAAAGGCCAAGAGAAAAAGCTGAGAAACTTTATTACTGGAAAGTTTTCTAAAGGTTTACTCGAGTAGGTACTCGAGTAATGAACAGAAACTTGAAGTAACCAGAGTCGACCTTCAAGTAACCTGCCAACGTTACTCGAGTAAGCAATAGAGTAATAAGGTAAATGTCTTCCAGTTGCTCTCGGCCTGCCAACATTACTCGAGTAACCAGGTAAATAACTTAGAGTTGCTCTCGGCCTGCCAATGTTACTCGAGTAAGACCTCGAGTAACCATGTAAAAACTTCCAGTTACTCTCGGCCTGCCAACGTTGCTCGAGTCTGTACTCAAGTTACTCTGCTTCAAGAAAAATGTTGCTCTCAGCATTTTCAACCCTGCTAATGCTACTCGAGGAGCTACTCGAGTAACTCACTGTGGTAAGCAAAACTTGAAGGTAATACTCAAATAACATGATATGCTTTTCTCATACTTCACTCGAGGCACTACTCAAGTATGCAGGTATTCAATCACTTATTTTAACTGGATTACTCGAGTAAGTAATCGAGTAATATGTAAAGTTATTTGTACAGAACTTGAAGTCACTACCCGAGTAAGATATGCAAAAAATATATGTTTACTCGAGTAAGGACTCGAGTAACAAGGTAATCAAACTTGAAGTGCTCTCGGCCTTGAAATCATGCCAACATTACTGGAGTAAAGCATCGAGTAACCTAAAGTTTATTTGAAAGATTACTCGAGTTGCTACTCGAGTAACCTATGAAGAAAAGTGTGTCATACTCGAGTAAGTACCCGAGTAAACAAGTACTTCCAAAGGTTTGAAATTTTGTTTACTTCATGCACTACCTGAGTAATGTAATATTCATTTATTAACTTGCAGTTAATCATTACTTTCACGATAATACTCGAGTAAACTTAATGAATACTCAATTAACTACTCGAGTATGCAAGTTCAGAATTTGAAAATTCATTCCAACGTTCATTGATTTGTTTCCTATGTGATTAACCCTTCATTGTATTAGTATTCTTATCATATCCACAGATAAACAATAAAGAGATCTTACCAAAAAAGGAAAGTCAAAAGCAACGTTCAAATACTACCTACCACTACCTACCGCAAACGGATATTTTTCAAATACTGGAAAAGTCAACAGTGGCTGCGCACACTCTAACGGACATGAGGAAAATGCTCCAACGGTTACTACCAACACATCTATATATACGGGAACATCCAAACAGAGATATAGAAAAAGAACACACACATGAACGTATCATCAAGTTCACTCCTCTGTTTTACACATATTTGTAATTTTGTACTTCAGCGATTCTTATTCACTCTGTGAGAGAGATATTTCATTCAAACTCAATATTTGTTGTTGAGGTAACTTAAGGTTATAGAACATTGAGTTGGGATTGGATTACAACTTGTAAGGGGGAGTGAGTGTCCAGGCGAAGGAACTTGTACTGAGGTGTCAAGAACCCACTGAATCTTAGAAGTTATAGTGAAACTCTTAGAAAAGCTCTGAGGACTGGACGTAGGTCAAAGTGGTTGTGGCCGAACCAGTATAACTCCCGATGTACACTTCGGTGATATCTCTCCTTATTTCTTACTGCTTTATATTCACCATCAAGTTTTATATTTGCAACAAAATTTTAGTATCACCCAATTCACCCCCCCTCTTGGGTGAAACGCTTGCTTTAACAAAAGATCCTTACTTTACTTCCAATTTCTGGAAGGCATTGCATGAGGCTTTGGGTACTAAGCTCAGGTTCAGCACAGTATATCATCCCCAAACAGATGGGCAGATGGAATGAACCATTCAAACACTAGAGGATATGTTGAGTGCATATGTCCTAGAGTTTTCCTACAATAATCATTATCACTCGAGCATTCAAATGGCTCCCTTTGAGGCATTATACGAAAAGAAGTGTTAGTTACCCTTGTGCTAGACAGAGCAGATCAAGCTGATTAAGCAGAGATTGTTAACGGCCCAGAGCAGACAGAAGAGTTACGCTAATAAGAGACAGAAATCTCTGGAGTTTGAGGTTAGTGATCATGTGTTTATGAAGGTTTTGCCTGTCACAGGGATTAGTAGGGTATTGAAAGTGAAGAAGTTAAGCCTTAGGTACATTGGTCCGTTTGAGATCTTATCAAGGATTGGGCCAATAGCACACTGGATCGCTTTACCCCTATACATGAGTAGATTACATGATGTTTTCCATGTGTACAGTTAAAGAAATATCAACACGATCCCGAACATGTCATTGAATATGAAGATTTGGATATGCGTGATTATTTGGCATAAGAAGTTAGACCTGACTGGATCATTGATCGGCAGGAGAAATAGCTGAGACATAGGAGTATCTCATTCATCAAAATTACCTGGAAGGGATTATCTCTTAGAGAAGTTATATGGGAAGCAGAAGAAGACATGCACTAGTGGTACCTGGGATTTATGAATCAATATGTGTAACAAATTTCAAAGACAAAATTTTATTAAGGGGGGAGAGCTGTAATATCCCAAAATTCATTTTTTTTGCAAACAATATCCTAAAATTCATACACCAAAGATCCAATATATTTATTCAACAAATACAATAAAGGGCGACTTTTAGAGAAAATGACTATGTTGCAGTGACAAGTTTATGTGAGGTAGTGAGTTTGTCAAATGATTTTGGATGATCAAATGATGTCTAAAAATTATAAAGTTTTTACAAGCTAAAAGTAGACATTCTAAGCTTTAATTTGATAGATCAAATGTATCATTTGGACCTACACACTAAGAGGTATAAATTTCAAAAGTTTACCTAGTGAAACTGGTTACTTTCTGGAACAACATCCAAAAAATGAAATTCTGGGAATGTTTAGCTTTCAATTGACTAAAGGATATATTTTTCCTTAACACTAGACTCATTAAGGGTTAAGTAGCCTTTAGAATCACCTTAAGTAGATGTCTGCAAAAATAGATATAAATATTCAAAGTTGGGTAAAAATGCTACTAGGGAAAATTGTTTAGGGCATATGTAGAAGGTGAAGTGAGAAAAGATTCAAAATGTGAAATGACAAAATTACCCTTAAAAACCCTAAATAGGGGCTACCAGGGTATTCCTATAATTTGGCAATAAATTTGTCAAAACTAAGGTCAATAATGGATTCTTTGGGCGAAAATATATAAGGATAGTGGGGAAATAGCCCTGACTCATGTATACATGTCGTGATATTGTTTGTATTGATAATACGTTGCATAACATAAAGCATGATATATTTAATTTTCTCATGTTATATGATTGGTTGTATATTACTACTGAGATTCTTTTGAATCGCACCCTTTTCAAAATTAAAATATTTCCAGATAAAGCTGTAGCTCAAAGGGCAAAAACGCCAATGTAGGTGATTGAAGGTCCCTATGAAGATTCAGGAGCTTACGTTAGTATCCTAGTGTAATTACTTTTTGAGGATACTGTATATATTTTTCAAACCCTATGGGAATTTTTTATAATGTAATACAAGTACTAATGTCAGTATACTAATGCTATTTCTGTTTGCCTCTCAAACTTTGCATTATTTATTTAGCCAATATCAAAATGTTAAGAGGTTTGACACAACATATTACATGCAACATATTTTTCGTATAATATCTCTCCCCCTATTTGACATCAGAACAAAGTTTGAAGGATATAGAAGAAATGCTTGTGGAGAGACAAATATGAAAACAAAGTAGAAATGAATGTGAAAGGTGTTCAAGAAAACAATTTTCTCACCCTCTATTTAAAGGCATTTTCATTTTTAATGTGATGCAAATTAAAGAAGATTTTCATGAGAACAAATTTGAAATAATTTGGAGAGATTTTCAAGAAAAACTTATCAAAGTAAATTGAAATCAAGGGCATGTTGAGAATTCTCAAGATATAAAGAGAAAGGGTTTAGAAATGCTCATTTGTATTCAGTAAGTTGATGATTAATCCATGAAGTCTATTACCTTCTTTTCTTGTTGTGTTAGATGATAGTGTTCACCATACTTTCAATACACAACACTAATGGATCAGGTTCATAGGAGTAGACTATGGCTGGCTCAATGGTATATTGCGAAGTGTGATCAATAGAAGGCTCAGGAATAGCTTCTGAGATGTGCAAGGGAACTAAAGTACTGGCTTCTCAAATAGGTCTCAACTGAATGAATATGGTTAGTACTCAAGGGATATGAGGTAGCTATGTGGTATCTGAATAAGTTTAGTCTCTGATCATAACTTATTTGGATACTACCAAAATCATCCTGATTCGTGCCTCTTGTTGCTTTGAGTGTTGCAGCCAATATATTTTCTTTGATTTAGCATTAAATCATCTTTCCTCTCAAGGTTGATAGTTTCTTCTTGTAGTACGTTAAGGAACCTTTTGCACAAAAATATTCTCCTGTCACATTTGAATCTTTCTTGCAAACAGAATTGTTAGTTCAATCAAGTAACAAAAGGTTCCTTTCCATATGATATGTTAAACTTAAGATCATGAAAGGAACAATATAACAGTAACTTATCATCAAAGCTAATCAAGAAATAGTAAATATATAACCCCCTTCCTTAATTACAGTACTTATAATTCAAGAGTGCATAATTAAATGATTTGGAGACCATCGAATAATTTAAAACTCATTTTAAAATCCTACCCTGTGGTAGGGTTTTTATAAATTTTTTCAAAACTTCATCCCTATCCTGGTCTCAAGTTCAAATATCGAATATAATTACCTGTACAGTTAAATCACATTTATACATATTAGAGTGTATAGCCAAATTCTCGGCAACTCCCGGGTTTCATACATGTATAAACTAAGGGTTATAAGTTCCAACTAGGGGATTACATGATTAAAATCAAACATAATATTTATATCCCAAAAACAATTTACTGTAATCCCTTTTTAAAAGAGATAACCAACAATCCAAAATAACATCCCTACAAAGTCCTAACCGCTCCTGGTCGTTCGCTTCTCCTTGGAGCCATTTGCTTTGTCTGGAATATTAGTCAATAAGAATGAGATTTAAAAGAATCTCAGTAGTAACAAATTACTTATACAATATATAAACATATAGCATGTAAGCAATCATTAATATCAGCATCAATAGCAATACAATGTCATATGGCTTTCATCACAACGACAGTACTAATGGCTATATACATAATCACGATAGCTTTCACTGTATAATGCCAGCTCACACTGGATAACGACAGCTTTAGCTGTATAACTCCAGCTTATGCTGGATAATGACAGCTCTCGCTGTATAATGCCAGCACACACTGGATAACGATAGCTATCACTAGTTGTATAGGAAACAACATCAAATATCATCACAAAACAATGATACACACACATAGAATAAGAAGAGTCACTACCTTGTTCTTTCCTGACATGCACCAGCATAGGTTGTTTGCGATTAGGACAAATGTCGAACCCTATACACCAAAGTCAAGGATGACAAGTTATTCTCTATTACAAATTCTCACCTTCAGAACACCTAAAGTTGGTTATCACTTGGACTCTTTAGGTGGCTACTAGAAGCCTATACACATGCCTAAAGGGTTGGGAAGTACTATCTCAAATACCACACTACTACAGAATATATATTTTACGTCCCTAAAAGACGTCCCTTTTTAAAAAAGGGAGGTAAAAAATAAAGGTGGTGGCATTTTTGTAATTATGGATAAGAACTGAATAGCTTTAGACGTCCCCAATTAAATAGGGACGTCTAAAATGTGACTTTACAGATTTTAGACGTCCCTATTTGAATTAGGGACATCTAAAGTAAAAAAAAATTACTTTAGATGTCCCCAATTCAAATTAGGAATGTCTAAAGTCACACTTTAGACGTCCCCATATACATTGGGGACATCCCTAATGTATATGGGGACGTCTAAAATGTGACTTTAGACGTTCCTAATTTGAATTGGGGACGTCTAAAGTAAAAAAAATTAAAAAAAACTGAACAACTTTAGGCGTCCCTAAATTAAATTAGGGACATAAAAAACAATTCAAATTTTTACTGACAGTCTTTATTTGTCAGTCTTATACTACTTTTACACTCATCTTTTTTTCCCATCGCCGCAAACATAAGAAAAGCCATTACCACCACGCGTTTTAACTCTTGCTTCTTCTTCTTTATATGCTCATTTTACTCTTGCTTCTTCCTTTCTCTCTCTCTTTTTCACCTCCATATCTGTTATGCTTTCTTATTATTGTTTATTATTTTATCCTCTTTCTCTTTTTTCTTTAGGTTTTCCTTCTAATTTATTTTCTAACTCGTGTTGTTATGGTTTGTAGATCAGGACTCTGAAACATGCTTCATGGCTATGTTCCGCTGAGAAAACGATGTTCATCTCTCTATGTCACTCTTCTCTATTCATTATTACAAGAAAATAAATTTCAATAATAGAAGGAGATAAGTTTTTTGCAACTGATTCCTCTTATTGTTTTCATCTTCTCCCTATGAGATTTCAGCTTTGGAGTTATTATTGTGTAGATTTGGATTTCAGACACTAGATCTGTAATTTTATATTGAAGATGATCTGTAATTTCTGGTTTTAAATACTGTTCAGTTCAGATATATAATATAAACACTTTTTTTATTAAAAAAAAGTACTTTAGATGTCCCCATTTTAAATTGGAGACGTCTAAAGTGGGACTTTAGACGTCCTTTTATCTACGGATGTTATTGTCATTTTTTACTACGTCGCTCACATAGACGTCCCCTTATTTTCAGATGTTAAAAAGCCTAAAAAAGGGACGTTAAAAACGATTTTTTGTAGTAGTGCCACCTTTTAGTGTGCCTCGTAAAACATTCCATTTCCGGCTTCTGACTTGGTCCTAAAATATTAAATGTTTAGGAAATAGGTCATAACCTATCCAAGTATCATTTTAGACTTTTCCATAGTGTTTCTTGTGATTACATTAGCCTATGGTGAAAATTTACCAAAATCCCCCCGAACCCCAACCCGGCCCCGTCGTACCCGATCTGGCTGTACTTTTCCCAAAATTTTGACATAGGCTATTCTAACATATTTTCATCCAAGGAATCCATTTTTGGACTCAAAATTACCAAATTCATTGTCAAATTATGAAAATACCCTTGACAACCCTCTTTAAAGGTTTCAGGGGCATTTTCATAATTATGCTTTTTCTGCCTTTTCTGAAAAAGTGACCAACTGTAACTCCACCTAATTGTCGATCCTGAATCCAATGGAACCATAAAATCATTGAAAATACAACTCTAAGACACATTTCTAGAGCTGGCCAAAATTTATGAGTTCTCTGGGAAAAAGCAGGGTTCTGCGATTTCGGCTGCGTAAACACATTTCTTTCTACTCCTAACCACTTTATTGACTGTACCATTAGGTTACAACTAATATTTAGTACCAATTTGGGTAGCATAAAATCCCCCACAACCTATTTTCCATTTTTACGCACAAAGACAATCCAGAAAAATTTCACCAATTAAATTGTCCACAGCAGCCAAAATAGTCAATATACAAGAGTTTGGAAGTTAGCTCAAGCTCCCACTAGCTTTCCCTTGACTTGGATAAACCCTAGCTATTTCTAACACCAAAAGAGGAGCTTCTAAACCTTAAAGAACATAAAGGAATAGCTTAGGATTAGAGTTACACGCGTTAGGAACTAGATCGTCGGAGAAATCAGCTTACTTTGTGAGTTCTCTTCTCCTTCTCTCTCTAAACTCTCTTAATTATTCTCTCTCTATTTCAGCTGTTTTGTGTGTTTGATATGGCTGAAGGGAGGTGAAGAATAATTTTTTATATCATATATTATATGATATTTAATTATTAAATTAATTTCTAACAATTTCAGATATTTCACAAATTCTGGCAGATTTCTACCCAGACTTTGAAAAATCATAACTAATTCTAAACAAATTAAAATGGAGTGATTCCAAAGCCTATAAAACCCTTATTGAGTCTAATATTAAGGAAAAATATAGAATTTTTCTATCTGGAATCACAAAATTCCCAGAATTTTAAAAATTTCGCTGGGCAAACTTCAAAAATTCATAATGACACAAGTTATATGTCATTGTGAAGCTTGACATGTGAGCTTTAAGACTAGAAAGTTTCAGAATTTTTAGACACTATTTGGCTATTCAAAATGCCCATACAAATCGACTGCCTTGCACAGAATTACATTTAACAGTTTTTCAAATTTTCAACTATTGTATCCAATGGCTCCAAAATCAACAATTAAACCTATTCCCACATAATTTTTCACAAGGAAACCATTGGAATCACTAAAACCACCAAATTCCCATCACACATTCTCCAAAAGTGTTTATTCGACAATAATTACATCCACTTTTGAAATCATTAGCCCTTAACCACTTTTTGGGATATTACATAATACAGATGAGTATATTACAAGGATTTTCTTATAATAAAGGAGATAAGCTTTCAAGATGTACAACACATATATATGTGAATGATGCGATCTTGAATCAACAAGTTATCCCTTCAAATTCAAGTGACGTCTCTTCCGTTTCAAATGATCATTATCAAATTCCAACTCAACAAATCATGAGAGCACAAGCTAAAATATTCAAGGAAGCATTGATTGGGCTGATTGAAGAAGTTGCTGTAAATCAAATGGCAATTGGATCAATAAATCTGATTTACCAAAACAAAGATGCTGAAAACGTCACTAAGTCCATTTGTGCTAAATATGGAGTTGTTAATCAAGTTTTGGGTTTGGAAACTTCAAAACAAAGAGCTTGGACCTAGTACTACACATGGGAGGCTCATTTGGGCCTAAATAAGCACATTTTGAGCCTTAATTTGCTGAATACATCTTCTTGAAGTTAGGTGTGCGAAAATCAACAAGGGGTTGGTGAAAGATTTGACTTTTGGTTTCTTTAAGCATTTGTATTTGAGTTTTCAACTTTCTTCTAGATTGTATTAGACTTTTGTGTTTATTGTATTAGACTTTTAGGTTTCCTAGCACATGGTTTTACAATTTGTAATTTCTATGTTCAGATTTGCACCTACTACAATTAGGTTCCTATAAATACTTGGTGCTTCTTCATTTGTGACACACATTTCAGATTTGAATCATAAATGAAAGTTGCACTTCTGCACTTTGTTTCTTGAGAGTGGATTCTCTCTAAGGGTTCTTTTTAGAACTAACAAACTTATCAAGGCTTGATCAACCTTGTGGCGTTTTCCAACACTTCGGGTCCTTGTTCTTTCGTGTTCAAGGGTTCAAGTGGATCGTCGATCTGTGCTTAGCTTTCTTGGGGTGTGTATATTTCAGAATTGGTTGTGGGTTCATGGGATCTTCCCTTGTGGGTTCGCACCATCTTGGTATCAGAGCTTCGGATCTAAACTCAGGTCATATCTATTTGTTCTTCGTTTCCATTTTCATTTCAAGTTTTGTGCTTTGTTCTTGTGTCTGTCCGTGTCCAGATTTATTACCTCTGTTTGTCAAGTTTTCCTTTGGGTTTTCCATTGTTTAGTATGTCAAATTCATAGTTCATAATCTCTTCTTTCATCTCGGTTTGGAATCGTTTCAATCCGATTTGTAAATTGTGAGTTCTATCCATTTTAATTTAGTTGTGTTTTCTGGAAATTCTGGGCTTGTTCATCTTCATTTTCCAGAACGTCCTAAAATATTCCGTCCTTGTTTGACCTCTTTTCCTTTGTGTTTTACATTGTTCAATAGGTCATTTTCATAGTTCAGGATCTCTTCTTTCATCTCGGTTTGGAATCGCTTCAATCCGATTTGTCATTTGTGAGTTCTATCTATTTCAATCTAGTTGTGTTTTCTGGAAATTCTGGGCTTGTTCATCTTCGTTTTTCCAGAACGTCTTAAAATATTCTGTCCTTGTTTGACCACTTTTCCTTTGTTTTTTTCATCGTTCAATAGGTCATTTTCATAGTTTAGAATCTCATCTTTCTGTTCGTTTTGGTTTCATTTCAATCCAAAATTTCCACTGTGAGTTATAGTCTTCCCAAAATTGACGCTTTTCTGGAATTTCTGGGTTCAGATTTCTTGAGTTTTGTTGTTTGTAATTGATTTTGCATTCTCTTTAAATTTCAGTAGAGGAAAAAAAAAATAAAAAAAAAAGAGCATCAAAAAAAGAAAGAAAAAAAAAATAAAAAAAAATTATTTGAAAAAAAAATACTGAAAAAAAAAGATTGTGGTGGAAGTAATTTGAGCAATATCAATTGTCACATCTAGAATTTGTGAAATTTGTGTCATTTAAACTCTTGATTTTCCTGAATTTCCTCTTTCCATATTTCTAAGTGTTGTGTTGATTCTGCAAATTGTGATTGCTTTGATTATGACTTGCTTAGTTCTTTAAAGTGCCTCAAGAGAAATCTAAGAGTGGAAAAAGGCAAAAGAGTGAATACATCAATTTAAAAGCCAAATTTGAGTGAAACACGAGTGACACAAAATTGTTTGAGTGAAATATGAGAGTAGAGTGGTGAGGTCCATTTTTCTCTAAATCTAACTTTTCAGGTATCATCAATATGTATCATGAAAAAGAGCTTCAAACATATTTTGACTCCGTACTAAAAGGACTTCAAAGGTTTACTGATGAAGCAGAGCAATGGATGTCTAGTGACAACTCCAAATCAAAAAGAGAATTTCAAAGAAAATTGCAGGAGTTGAAGCAAGGTTCCATGACTGTTAACAAATATTTTCAAGAGTTGGAATTAGCTATGATTAGAGCTAGAGTGAAAGAAACTTCAAAAGCCACTAAGGATCGATTTGTGAATGGGCTTAATCCTGAATTGGCTTCTTTTGCAAAGACCTTTAGCTTCTTGGACATTGATCTTTTGGTTCAATTTGTTGCTGAACATGAGCAAAAAATCAAGCAACAAAGATGTTCAGAACGTAGCTCAAATGCAAAGGAGATTGAAAGCTTCAATGTTACAGTTTCTATTGATGATCAAGTGCTAACTACGGAGGAAGAAGTAGTGAATGTTGAAAGTCTTGCTGACCATTGTGTGGAAGAAGACCTTCTTATTCCAAATACAAATCTTGTGATTGAAGATGTTCCTCTCAATCATGAAATGAAAAATGAAAATATGAGTGAGAGTGATTTTAGTGAAGCTGTTCTAAAGAGAGAAAATCAGTTTGAGGGAGAAAAAGATATTGAGAGCATAGAGTGTTGTCAAAATAAAGAGAGCAAAAATGAGAGTGAAGAATTCATTAAAAAGAAAGATGAAAAGAGTTGTGAGAAAAGTGAGGTTAAGAGTGATTGCAAGGATATTGTTACTAATGATCTTAATCATTATTTGCCTTGTGATTTTGATGTGTTGCAGGTGTTCTTGGATTTGATTCCTAAAAAGCCACCTGATGGAGTCTTATCTTCAAAGAGCATTTCATTTGCATCAAATGGCTTTGAAAATCATTACGTTTCTCTAAAGTTTGATATTCATGATAACTTGCTGCCCTTAAGATGCCTTGAACTCAACACTTTGAATTTTCATTATCCCATGGATTTTGCTGTTTGTAGGTGTTCTTATATGCATGTTGCAGTTTGTTTTGATGATACTCTTATTTATAGCAACAAACATGATAAGCATGTGAATCATTTGCTATGTGTGCTTGAAGTTTTGAGAAAGGAACAATTGTTTTCAATTCAGGAAAATTCTGATTTTTGCATGGAAAACATTGATTTCCTTTGTTATGTGTATTTGCTTGGTCAAGGTAAGCTTAACAAAAGGCATACATGCTGGCTAAAATTTATTGAGACATTTCCATATGTCATCATATATAAGAACGGTAAAGAGAATGTTGTTGTTGAAGTATTGTCAAGAAGGTATAGTACTCTTTCATCTCTAAATACCAGCTTGCTTGGATTTGAATATGCTGAGGAAATGCATGCAAATGATATTGGCTATGCTGAATTGTTTCTTCCCTGTGAAATTGAGCATTATGCATCGAAAGCCAACAAACAAAGAAGCTGTGTCCTTTTTGAACTTGCTGATGCTTACAAGATTGATCTAGCTTGTGAGTACATTGTTATTGTTACTTTTAATGTGGCTGATATATGTCCATTTGATCCAGGTGGAGATTCGAGGAAGAATCCTTTTGAGGAGAGAGGGAATGATGCGACCCAGAATCAACAAATTAACTCTCCAAATTCAAGTCAAGATTCGAGGACGAATCCTTTTGAGGAGAGAGGGAATGATGCGATCTTGAATCAACAAGTTATCCCTTCAAATTCAAGTGACGTCTCTTCCGTTTCAAATGATCATTATCAAATTCCAACTCAACAAATCATGAGAGCACAAGCTAAAATATTCAAGGAAGCATTGATTGGGCTGATTGAAGAAGTTGTTGTAAATCAAATGGCAATTGGATCAATAAATCTGATTTACCAAAACAAAGATGCTGAAAACGTCACTAAGTCCATTTGTGCTAAATATGGAGTTGTTAATCAAGTTTTGGGTTTGGAAACTTCAAAACAAAGAGCTTGGACCTAGTACTACACATGGGAGGCTCATTTGGGCCTAAATAAGCACATTTTGAGCCTTAATTTGCTGAATACATCTTCTTGAAGTTAGGTGTGCGAAAATCAACAAGGGGTTGGTGAAAGATTTGACTTTTGGTTTCTTTAAGCATTTGTATTTGAGTTTTCAACTTTCTTCTAGATTGTATTAGACTTTTGTGTTTATTGTATTAGACTTTTAGGTTTCCTAGCACATGGTTTTACAATTTGTAATTTCTATGTTCAGATTTGCACCTACTACAATTAGGTTCCTATAAATACTTGGTGCTTCTTCATTTGTGACACACATTTCAGATTTGAATCATAAATGAAAGTTGCACTTCTGCACTTTGTTTCTTGAGAGTGGATTCTCTCTAAGGGTTCTTTTTAGAACTAACAAACTTATCAAGGCTTGATCAACCTTGTGGCGTTTTCCAACACTTCGGGTCCTTGTTCTTTCGTGTTCAAGGGTTCAAGTGGATCGTCGATCTGTGCTTAGCTTTCTTGGGGTGTGTATATTTCAGAATTGGTTGTGGGTTCGTGGGATCTTCCCTTGTGGGTTCGCACCATCTTGGTATCAGAGCGAACCCACAAGGGAAGATCCCACAAACCCACAACCAATTCTGAAATATACACACCCCAAGAAAGCTAAGCACAGATCGACGATCCACTTGAACCCTTGAACACGAAAGAACAAGGACCCGAAGTGTTGGAAAACGCCACAAGGTTGATCAAGCCTTGATAAGTTTGTTAGTTCTAAAAAGAACCCTTAGAGAGAATCCACTCTCAAGAAACAAAGTGCAGAAGTGCAACTTTCATTTATGATTCAAATCTGAAATGTGTGTCACAAATGAAGAAGCACCAAGTATTTATAGGAACCTAATTGTAGTAGGTGCAAATCTGAACATAGAAATTACAAATTGTAAAACCATGTGCTAGGAAACCTAAAAGTCTAATACAATAAACACAAAAGTCTAATACAATCTAGAAGAAAGTTGAAAACTCAAATACAAATGCTTAAAGAAACCAAAAGTCAAATCTTTCACCAACCCCTTGTTGATTTTCGCACACCTAACTTCAAGAAGATGTATTCAGCAAATTAAGGCTCAAAATGTGCTTATTTAGGCCCAAATGAGCCTCCCATGTGTAGTACTAGGTCCAAGCTCTTTGTTTTGAAGTTTCCAAACCCAAAACTTGATTAACAACTCCATATTTAGCACAAATGGACTTAGTGACGTTTTCAGCATCTTTGTTTTGGTAAATCAGATTTATTGATCCAATTGCCATTTGATTTACAGCAACTTCTTCAATCAGCCCAATCAATGCTTCCTTGAATATTTTAGCTTGTGCTCTCATGATTTGTTGAGTTGGAATTTGATAATGATCATTTGAAACAGAAGAGACGTCACTTGAATTTGAAGGGATAACTTGTTGATTCAAGATCGCATCATTCCCTCTCTCCTCAAAAGGATTCGTCCTCGAATCTTGACTTGAATTTGGAGAGTTAATTTGTTGATTCTGGGTCGCATCAGTGAAGGTTCCCCTTAATCAATGTATGGCTTAAAAAAATTGTTATTTGGAATACAATTAATAACTCTCTTGGATTTGGAAAAGACATTGAAAACTTTTATGAAAGTCTGAAGATTTGTGGAGAAAACAAGTTTTGAAAATGGCGATGCTATTCAAGGATTTTAAGGTTATAACCCAATACCATTCAAGTGGTTACTTTAGTTATCTTACTCGACCATTACTCAAGTGTTCACCCAAGTAATGCAACTTAGAGAATTTGTGTAATATTCCAAAATGTACTCAAGGGCTAAATGTACAGAATAGATGGTGAAATTAATGACAGAATTACTTCTGAAAATTTTGTTATGACTTTAGTCAAGTTTCACATGTAAAATTGGCAATTAAATATTATATTGCAAGATGAGATTTTACAAGATAATCTTCTTCTTCAAAGGGCCATGACTTATGTATGACAAGAGGAAACAATATAGGCTATTACATATGACATGTGAAGGTAATTTGACCAAGTTGTAAAAGATGATGACTAAGTCAACAATTTCAACTAAAAAAGTAATATTTGAAGAGTTGAAATTATGATAAATTGAAGAAGCCCTTTTGGCTATTCCATGGGCTACAATTCGTATGGCATGAAGAGGAAAAGAAAGTATGTTGAATTTTGTCAACAATTACAACTAAAGTAAGGAGGTAAATATTGATAATTCAAGAAGCTTTCTTTTGGTTACTTTAAGAGCTATTTTCGGTGCAATAAAGAGAGAAAGAGAAACACATGAAAGACCAAGTAAGGAGATAAGGACTTGGTCAATAATTGTAGGCCAAACATAAAATGACATATTGAATACAAAGAGCAATCATTTTGGTCAAAAAGGGAGGAGGAAGGAAAGAGAAACGTTGAAGCAAAATATACTTAGTTAATTTGCCATAAGTGCATGACCAAGTGAAGTAATTTTCACCATAACTCTTCTCAACTTTTGCACCATATTTTCATTTGGACTTTAAGTGATAATGGAAAGTAAAGATCTGATCAATTATCACTCTCTCTCTCTCTCCATCTTCAAGTCGGTTTGCAGCAGCAAAAACGTAGAGGAAGAAAAGCAAGTTTTCAAGGTGAGCTTAATCTTGATGTTTCACCTTCTTAACCTCATCTATGGCTCAAGTAACCTTCATGAAACTTGTTCCTCTCTTCCTTAGCTTCATTCGTATGGTTTTTGTTTTTGAAGAGGAGTTTTCAGCCACCTTGCAAGAACAAAATTTGAGGAATCAAGAAAAAAACACAAGAAGAAGCAAGAGGTGAGTAAGAGCATTATGTTGATGTATATGATGCTTTAATTGGCTGGGTTGTGGTGGGCTATTGTGACAGCTCTAATTTTGGTTTTTAGGGTATATTAGGGATCATGAAGCTTTCATCTTATTTATGTGCTTATATGTTGGTTTGGAGGCAAATGAGCTAAGCTTAGTGATTAGATAGTGAAGTGGTTGTTTGTTGTGAAATACCCTAAAATTTTGCCAAAACAGGACATGAGGAATGATTAGGAATTTGTTCATTTTGATGTTACCATTGTGTTGTACATGAAAATTTTGTGGAAATAGGGTTGGTTATTGATTTTAGAGTCATTGGACACATTGGTTGAAAATTGGAAAATACTGTCAAGTATAACTCTATGTAGGGCAGTCATTTTGTAGTGACATTTTGAATAGGCAATTGGTGTCTAAAACTTATAACACTTTCTAGTCTTAAATTTCACATTTCAAGCTTCAAAATAGGCATATAATTTGTGTCATTTCATTTTTTGAGCTAGGATTTCTGGTTGCCCAAAGTTTGATGTCAAAACTGGACTTAATTCTGGAGCAATGTGGAATTTTGTTTAATTCTGGAATTGTGTGCTGATTTCTGGTGATGATTCATATTTTTCCTATGAAGAGGACTTCAAGAGATTTCAATAGGATTTGGGATCACCTCATTTTGATTTTTCTAGAATTAGTTATGATTTTTCAAAGATGTTAAAAAATTCTGGCAGATTGGTCACCTATGCGAAAATTGAAGATTTTATGGCATAATGTAATATTGTAGAACTTTGAGGTTAGAAATTGGCCTTTTAGGTTAATTGACCACTTTAGCTCCTTAGTTGACTTGATTAAATGACCATAGTGATAATCAACCCAAGTATTATGAGTTATTAAAGAATTAGAATAGGTAATAATTCATCATTCTTAATTTTGGTTTATAGGATTTGGTATTTGCCCTGCTCGTGATCCACTTGCTCCAAAGCACAATCGGAAAGAATAAGGTAGTGACTTTTTCTTTTATACCATATGTGATGCATTGTATGTGTGTTATATCATTGATTTGTGATGAATTCGTATGCTGCGACATTTATGGATATGTGTAAGCACCGCCATGCCAATGGTCCCTGAGTAGCTAACAACAGTTCGAGTTAGGACGGTGTGCCTTCTCGATGGTAAAAGGGGATGAGGATGGGGGTGATATGTGTGATTATGTGAAAAGCCGAAAGGCTATTTGTGAAGGCCGACGGGCCAATTGTGAAAGCTGGATGGCTATATAAGCTATAAGGCTATGTGTATACACTGCCACGCCAATAGTCCCTGAGTCGCTAACAACGGTTCAAGTTAGGACGGTGTGCCTTCCAGATGGTAAAAAGGGATGAGGATGGAGTGTGATTCGTTTTGCTGTTGTATGATGATTTGCTTACATGCTATGTGTTTAGGTATGGTATGAATGATTTGTTACTACTGGGATTCTTTTGAATCTCACTCTTTCCTATGTCTAACCTTTCAGACAGGGCAAGTGGCTCCAGGGAAAAGCGGATAACCAAGAGTGGATAGGACTTCTTAGAGATATTTGACTTGGAACTGTTGGTTATCTATTTTGAGAACATGATTACTATATATGTGGGGTTGTAAATACTACTTTGGTTATGTAATCCCCATTTTTGAGAAAAATGATTACCCAACATATATATGTAACTCGGGGACTTGCCAGGATTTTAGTTGTGCGCTCTGATATTTATAAATGCGATTAACCTATGCAAGTAATTATATTCAAAACTAAATGTGGGACCAAATTACTAATATTTTGAACTGTTTTGTAAATACCCTATCAAGAATATAGGAAATTGAAAATGTTGTTTTGTAATTATTGGTCTCTATTTCACTTTAATTTCATAATCCGGATGTAATTATGGTGAGGGGGTTACAATTTGAATTGAGCAATAATAAAATACCCCACTCAAGTAATGGCATAACTACTCGAGTCATAATCCTCTGAAGTCTATTGAGGCATCAATAGTTGCTCACTATCTGGTGATGTGATCAAGACTGAGGGATTCAAATAGTTTTTTTTAGTTTCCTTGTACAACCACTTGTTCTATTCTAATATTGATACCATTATTCAAATAGTTCTTATTTTTGGCTCTCCATCTTATTCGAATAGCTAGTCTTGCATTAGAAAATACTTCATTTCCTGTATACATAATTAAAGTATCAAAACAGTATAATCTATTCAAATAGGGATTTCTTTATTCAAATACAACCTCTGTAACTTTTTCTTTTGAAAAATATTTTTTTGAATGGTTTACTAATTATTCAAATAGACTTCTTGAAATGTTAATTGAGTTTATTCGAATATAGGTTTCCATATTCAAATACATCCTTTGAGACAACTATTATTTGAATAGTTCTTAATGTATTCAAATAGTTTTTCTCAAAAAAGCATTACTTGTATTCGGATAATTTCAATGTATTCAAATAGCGTTTCAAGGAAGAAATTTTGAACCCTTGTTAGAAGACTTCTATTATTTGAATAGGTTTCTTAAAATAATTTATATTCAAATAGTTTTTTTGCTATTCGAACACTTTTATTTGCAAAAGTCATTTCTCTATTCGACTAGGTTTTTGAATGTTTTGTGAAACCATTCTATTATTCGAATAGGCTTGTTTTATTCGAATAGTGTTCTTGCATAAACTCTCTTTTGTATTCAAATATTGAATCAGTTATTTAAATAGTTTTCTGAAAGCTTTCTACTATTCAAATAGTTTGCTATTTTTAAATAAAGATCTTTCAAAACCTTTCTTTTTTATTCGAATAGTTGTCAACAAATAGGTTGAGATAATAATACTTATATTTGAATAAACAGTTTGTATTCAAATAAAATCCTTTAAAAAAATTCTCTGAGTATTCGACTACGGTGGTTAGTATTCGAATAACATTTCGTTTCTGAAAGCATCCTTTTTTATGGACAATCCTGCAAAAGTATAAATATATGTTCTTTGCTACGCAACTTCTTTTGGGTCCACTCAATATTAGACATAACAACCACTACTACAAAAAAATATTTTTAACGTCCCTTTTTTAGGCTTTTTAACGTCTGAAAACACGGGCACGTCTATGTGAGCGATGTAGTAAAAAATGGCAGTAATGTCCGTAGATAAAAGGTGGTCTAAGATCTGGACTTTAGATGTCCCTTTAAAAAAGGATGTCTAAAGTGCTACATTGACACTTTAGACATCCCTATTTTAAAATGGGGACATCTAAAGTTCTTTTTAAGAAAAAATCATTTATATTACAAATCTGGACTAAACAATATTTAAAACGAGAAATTACAAATCATCATCAATAAAATTACAAATTTAGTATCTGAAATCTAAATCCAAAATCTACACAAAAATAACTCCAAAGCTGAAATCTCATAGGTAGAAGATGAAAACAATAAGGGAAATTAGTTGAAAAAAACTTATCTCCTTCTATTATTGAAATTCATTTTCTCGTAATAATGAATAGAGAAGAGTGACAGAGAGAGATGAACCTCATTTTCTCAGCGGGAATGTGCCATGAAGCATGTTTCAGAGTCCTGATCTACAAGCCATAACAACAAGAGTTAGAAGGTAAAATAGAACGGAAACCCAAAGAAAAAAGAGAAAGAGGATAAAATAATAAAAAATGGTAAGAAAGCATAGCAGATTTGGAGGTGAAAAAGAGAGAGAGAGAGAAGAAGAAGAAGCAAGAGTAAAAAGTGTTAGATCCCAAGTTTTGATGATAACAAAAGACAATTGTGTGCAAATCATAGTTTTATAAGTTTAAGGAATGTTTACAAAGTTACCAAATGCATATAGCAAACTTCTGTGGTGCCTGCCATCAAAATGAACGCGTGTACTCGAGTATGAGTCTAGCACTCGAGCATGGAACTCTTCTATGCTCGAGCAGGTGCAAGTGATAGCCAGAAAGTGTTTGGTCGAGAGCATGCTACTATCATTTTTACTAGTTCACTCGAGCACTGGAGATATCACTCCAGCATAGAAGCATGAGTGTGCTCGAGTAAGGTTATATATGCTCGAGTAACACATCAGCACTCGTGAGTGAAAAATCTATCTCTCTCAAATTCTGATGCAAGTGCTGATAATAAGGGTATATTACTTGAGAATATTCTTCTCACTCGAGCAGGAGTATGTGTGCTCGAGTAAGGGCCCACATCACTTGCGAGTGTAAAATCTTACTCTTGCTAAAATGGTATACAAGTGCTGTCCAGAGAAGGGTATCCCAAGGTAAAATGCAAGGCCACTCGAGCAGAAGGAGTTGTGCTCGAGTGAGGCCCCAATCAATCACAAGTGAGAATTTTGTCTCTCTGAAATCCTATGCGAGTGCAGGTTCAAAACTGAAGCACAAGGAGAAAAATAGGGAGATCACTCGAGTGAGCCCATCCATGCTCGAGTGATACCCTGCCAGAAGAACAAGTACACCAAGTCTCACAGCGTTCAATCCAAATATGGTTTAATGTTATTTATTTATCCTATCATTACTTATTATCATTATTTAACATCATTTTGAATGTGTAATAAGTGTGATACAGGAGGACGAATTTTTGAAATAAACAGACACGAAGAAAGTCAAATAACAGCAGACAATATCATTACAAGCACGTATCTACCGTATTCAAAGTATTCAAACATGCGCGTGTCAATCCACAGTAACAAGCCCCGCTCCTCAATGATCATTACTCAAACAGGAAAAAACTGAACATCTATAAATATAGAGATCCAGAGAGCGTCAAAAACAATGAAGCACAAGAATTCACAAGCATATACACGGGTCTCTATCATTCATATTTTCTCTGTATACATATTGATCTTCAGTGTTCATCTATTTCTCTGTAAGAGAGTCATTATACAATTCAAACTCTATTTTCATTTGATCTCAAGGTATTGGAACCTTGAGAGGGTACATATCCTTATGAGAGAAGCAGTTGAGAGAATTCCTAGTTAAACCTTCCACTCATAAGACTTATAAGATACAAACAGTAGAGAACGTTGCTGCTCATAAGACTTACAGTGGTGTAAGCAGGAGAGAACATTGCTGCTCGTAAGACTTGTATACATAAGCAAGTGGGAAAGGTCATAGGTTGTTTTTTCTGCACATAAGACTTGTCATAAGGGGGAGAGAAATTTCTAGTGAGAGAATATTTCTGCTCATAGTCCATTAGAGGACAATTGTTGTTTTGTGGCATTATGAGAGCCTATTGAATCTTGGAAGAATAGTGAAAATCTCAGTGGATCTTGATCTCTGAGGACTAGACGTAGGCCTGGTTGTTAGGCTGAACCAGTATAACTCTCTGTGTTTCAATCTTCTCAACTCTACTCTGTCTACACTATTTTCATATCACCACATCAAGCAAAAATTTATCACGTCACCCAATTCACCCCCCCTCTTGGGTGAAACTTGCCTCTTTCATTTGGTATCAGAGCAAGGTCTTCTCTGAAGAGCCTAACAGCTTGAGAAGGATCTGATAAATGGCAACAATGGGTGAAAACATTCTTCCAAACGGAGCTTCAATCATTAGACCTCCTGGTTTTGCTGGAGAGCATTTTTCGTTCTGGAAAGCCAAATTCAGAGTGTTCGTGATGGCTAACGAGTACGGTTTGTGGAATGTAATACAAGATGGTGACTATGTTCAAATAAAGAAAATCGAAGATAGAGTTGTTAAGAAGAGTCCAGAGGAGTTTGACAAAGATGATAAAAGGTTAGTAACATTAAATAGTAAAGCTATTTTAATGATACAGAGTGCTCTCAGTCAAAAAGAATATTTTTGAATATGTACTCTACCAACTGCCAAAGATATGTGGGATGCTCTTGAAATTACTCATGAAGGTACATCCAGAATCAAAGAAAATAGAGTCAATACTCTAATTACAGAGTATGATCTATTTCATATGAAACCTGGAGAAGGTATATCAGAATTCGAACTCAGGTATACTCATCTTGTTAATCAAATATCTGTACTTGGAAAGTCTTTTGATCAAAATTCCCAGGTAAGAAAGATTCTTAATATTCTTACAAAAGAATGGGAAGCAAAGGTGACAGCTATCGAAGAAGCTAAAGGAGAAACTATGAGATCCGTAGCTGCTCTCTTTATTAGTCTTTCCAAGTATGCAGGAAAGTTGAGATTCAAAAAGGAACTAGAAGAGTTCAATGATGAAAAGAAAAAGGGAGTTGCACTTAAGGCTATCAAGGAAGAAGAAGAGTCTTTTGAAAATGAAGATGTCCCTAATGATGATGAAATGGGAATGATCGTGAGAAAATTCAAGAGATTCTATAGAAGAGGTCAAAAGAACTTCAAAAATTATCAAGGTGGACCAAGCAAGAAAGAAAACAAACAACAACAGATAGTATGCTATGAATGTGGGAAACCTGGACATATCAAATCCGAATGCTTCAGAAACAAAGACAAAAAGAAGCAGAAAAAGAAAGCATATATATCATCTATCTGGGGTGATAGTTTGTCAGATGAAGAAAGTGACAATGATGAAGTAGCAAATCTATGCTTGGTAGCCAAGGAAGAAGAATCAGATTCTGAGGTAAGTGATTCTGAACCTACTTATGATGAATTGTTATCTGAATATAATGCATTACATACAGAATTTATCAAAGTAGCTAAAGAAATGGTTAGTTATAAGAAGAAAGTAAAAGAGTTAGAAAATACTGTCATATCATTGTGTGAAATATGTGAGGAGAAAGATAGGAAAATAAGTGATTTAACAAAAATTGTTGAAAAATTTACTAAAGGAAGTGAAACTCTTAAAGTTATTCTAAATTCATAGAAAGTTTCATTTGATAAATCTGGAATTGGATATAAATCTAATCATGATAAGAATAGGGGATATAAGAAGAATGGTAGTAGAACGTATCTTAAAAATTTCAGGAATTCTATGCATACATCAAATGCCTTTGCATCATGTAGCTATTGTAATAGGAAAGGACATTATACTTCGTCATGTTATTTTAATAAAGGACAAGTTATTGGAACATATAAATGGGTTCTAAAAGGGACACATGCATCACATACTAACCACAAAGGACCTAAGAAAGTGTGGTTACCTAAAACTTAATCATCTTACTCTAGGTATGTCTCAAAGCATCACGAGCAAGCAAGTGATATATTGATAGTGGATGTTCGAGACATATGACTGGTGACAAAAATAAGTTCACCATGCTAAAAACCAGAGAAGGAGGAAAGGTAACATTTGGAGGTAATCAATCTGGACGTATTGCTGGAATTGGTGAAGTGGGAAAATCCAATGGAGTTCAAATCAACGAAGTATACTATGTTGAAGGATTATGCCACAACCTCCTGAGCGTAAGTCAAAGTACTAACAAAGATAACTGGGTGATCTTTGACTCAAAAGAATGCTTGATAGTAAACAAGAAAGATCTGCCACTAAACAAAGAATCTATCAAGGCAAAGATCCGAGCTCAAAGGGACGGTAATTGTTATACTATTGATTTAAAATCAAATTCTTCTGAAAATTGTTTTCTAAGTCGATCAGAGGAGAGTTGGTTATGGCATAAGCGTGTGGCTCATGTCAATATGAATCAACTTGACAAACTGATTAGAAAAGATTTAGTTGTTGGTCTTCCCAAACTCAAATTCAAAGATAATATGATTTGTGAAGCATGTCAAAAAGGCAAACAAACTAAATCCTCATTTAAAACAAAGTATGAGATTTCTACTTCTAAACCTTTACAATTACTTCAAATGGATTTAGTAGGACCAGCAAGAGTAAAGAGTTTTGGAGGAAATTTATATACTTTAGTAATTGTCGATGATTTTACTAGATTTGCATGGACTATATTTATTGCATCAAAAAATGAAAAATTTGTTGAATTTATTATGTTTGCTAAAAAGGTTCAAAATAAGAAAGGTATTTCTATTGTTTCTATTATGACAGACCATGGAGGAGAATTTGATAATCAACTATTTGAAGACTACTACAACAATGAAGGAATAGATCATAACTTCTCCGCTCCTATAACACCCCAACAAAATGGAGTAGTGGAAAGAAAGAACAGAGTCCTTACAGAAATGGCGAGAGCAATACTTAATGAAAAAGAAATGTCACAAGTTTTCTGGGCAGATGCAATGAGTACTGCTTGCTACATTTCAAATCGAGCATATATTCGCAAATCACTTGGAAAGACGCCATATGAACTCTACAACTGAAGAAAGCCAAATCTTGCTCATCTACATGTTTTCGGATGTAAGTGCTTCATTCACAACAACGGTAAAGAGAACTTAGGTAAATTTGATTCAAAGTCTGATGAAGATTTATTTCTAGGATATTATAATAGAAGTAAAGCTTATAGAGTTTTCAATAAAAGAACATATACAGTTGAAGAATCTATTCATGTTGTGTTTGATGAATTTAACTCTCAGACAAAACATTTTGACGAAGAAGAAATGGATTTATTAAAGAAAAACAAATCTATTTCAAAACAAAATGACTTTGAAATAAATGATTTTTAAAACTTAGAAGATGTTGATGATCATGTTCAACCAAAAGCATGGAGACATATGAAAGATCATCCAATTGATCAAGTTATAGGAGATATTCATGAAGGTGTCAAAACCAGAAATAGAATCATCAATGAGGTAACTTTCTCTGCTTTTATTTCTGAAATTGAACCTTCTAATATGGAAGAAGCCTTATCTGACAATGATTGGGTGATTGCTATGCAAGAAGAACTAAATCAATTTCAAAGAAATCAAGTTTGGGATTTGGTTCCTCGACCTAAAGATCATACGGTTATAGGAATCAAATGGGTTGTCAAAAAAAAACTTGATGAATCAGCAATCATTATGAGAAATAAAGCAAGATTGGTAGCCAAAGGCTATAATCAAGAAGAAGGTATTGATTATGAGGAAACATATGCTCCAGTGGCAAGATTGGAAGCAATCCTAGTACTCTTAGCCTTTGCTTGCATTAAAGGTTTTAAACTTTATCAAATGGATGTGAAAAGTGCTTTTCTAAATGGTTATATTATGGAGGAAGTATATGTAGAACAACCTCCTGGTTTTGAAGATGAAACAAAGCCTGATCATGTTTTCAAACTTAAGAAAGCATTATATGGTTTGAAACAAGCACTTAGAGCTTGGTATGAAAGACTAAGGAAGTTTCTTCTTGATCAAAATTTTGTCAGAGGAAAAGTAGATACAACTCCCTTCATCAAACATAACAAAAATGATATTTTAATTGTTCAAATTTATGTTGATGATATTATTTTCGGTGCTACTAACGAATCTATGTGTCAAGAATTTTCTAAGATTATGCAGGGAGAGTTTGAAATGTCCATAAGGGGAGAATTGAACTTCTTTCTTGGACTTCAAATCAAACAAAAGAAGAATGGTATATTTGTTTCCCAAACAAAGTATTTGAAAGAATTGTTGAAGAAGTATGGATTAGACAATGCTAATGGAGCTGATACATCAATGAGTTCTACAACATTGTTGGATGCTGATGTAAAAGGTCCTAACTTCAACATCACTAAGTATAGAGGAATGATTGGTTCATTACTCTATCTTACAGTAAACAGGCCAGATATTCAGTTTAGTGTGGGAATGTGTCCGAGGTATCAACCCGCTACTAAGGTATCACATGCAGAGACAATAAGAAGAATCTTCAAATATTTAGGAGACACTTCAGAACTTGGTTTATGGTATCCGAAAAGAGGAAATGAGTATTTAATGGCATATTCATATTCAGATCATAGAGGATATAAAACTGACAGAAAGAGTACCAGTGGTCAATGTCAATTTCTTGGAGGCTCTCTAGTTTCATGGTTCAGCAAGAAGCAGAACACAATATCATTATCCTCAACTGAAGCTAAATATATAGCTGTAGCAAGTTGTTGTTCTGAAGTATTATGGTTGAAACAACAACTTCAAGATTTGGGGATATACCTAAATGAGATTCCAATTTATTGTGACAACAATAGTACCATAAGCTTAGCCAAGAATTCTGTACAATATTTAAGGACCAAACACATAGACATTCGACATCACTTCATTCGAGATCATGTTCAAAAGAAATATGTGAAAGTAGAATTTATACCAACTTATCTTCAACTTGCTGATATTTTCACAAAGCCAATAGCTAAAGATCAATTCCTTTATATTCGAAGAGAATTGGGAATGATTAATCCTAATGAGTTGTAAGTTTTTTTGTTAAATATCTTAATTAATTGTATTCTTTTGATGATAACCATACTGACTTTAGCATCGGAGCATTAAAAATCATTTTACAGGTCTGTCACTCGAGCACAGAAGGTGTTACTCGAGTGACAAGCTATATCACTTGAGCACGATTAGCCCTGCTCGAGCACAACACCATTAAAAATACTCTTTTTCTTGATATGTAAAACAGGGGTTAGTAGAGGAGATAAAAATACCAAGAGTCTATCTAAAATACAACAGTGAAAATTGAGCTCACTCGGGCATGGAGGACCCTCACTCGAGCATGATATAAACATGCTTGAGGTGAAGAATGTGTGCTCGAGTAGAAAGAAATAATTTCTTTCAAGAAGCTATCCAATGCATGGTTACTCAAATGATTTTGGAGGATTTGAGTACAAAGATGATGAATATAGCAAGAAGTCCATAAATCAGGAACGTTTTTACATGTTTTTTCAAAATTTTTTTGTATATCACTCGAGCACAGAATGAACACACTCGAGCATAGTATGAACATCACTTGAGCACTAGGGTTTCTGCTCGAGCACTGTCACTTATATCAGTTACGCGATAGCTCAGACCGTCGCACTTTCTGCTCTCACTCGAGGTTTCTCGTCACTCGAAGGTCACAACTCTTCATCTCCAACCGTTTCTCTTCCATCAATCGGGTCCATTTGCTTCAAATCACGTTACAACTCTCCAATCTTCTATAAAAGGTGAGTCTTACCCTCTGCATTCCTCATTCAGTGCCCTACTCTATTGCATTTCTCTTCTCTATTCTCAAAACTCTGTGAGCCTTGCTTCTTCTTTTCTTGTTTTGAAATGGCTAGAACTAAAATGCCTTCCATTCCCCAAAGATCTCGCTCTCCCTCTCCCACACATTCTGCTGCTAGTGCCTCTACAACCCCGGTACCAACTCCTCCATCTCCAAAAATGTCTTCATCACTGTCACCTCCTCCTAAACCCAAAACCAACAAGAGAACTCTGGCTAAGAAACCTCATCCTAAGCCTCAAGTTGGAAAGAAGGTTCAACCTCCTCAAAAGAAACCAAAGGGTGTGGTGTTCAAAGAACCTATAGTTACCCGGTCTCAATCCAAAGAGGTCCAAGGAAGAGGGAAGAAGAAAGAATCTGAGCAACCACAACAATCCTCTTCTTCCTCTGATGACTCATTCAACAGGTAACTCCAAGAAGCAATGGAAAAGTCAAAACTTGACAAGATAGTTGGGAGGATTGCATCTCAAGCCGGTGCTTCAAGTTCACACAACGTTGGGCAATCCAGTGTGGCTGCTTTAGGGGTACCTTCTGCCTCACAAGCTCTAGTGGATGATCATATCATGAGTCCTCCTGAAGGATTCAATGTTGGGGAACTAAAGGCAATGTCTCAGAAGGTATTTGATGATGAATTTGTTCATAGGCATTTCTGTCCTGTAGTGTATGTGGATTTAGACTACTTGAAGAAGAATTGCCATTTAGATTTATATCCTTATCTTCAATACTATGCTCCCTGGCTAAATATCCATATGCCATATTCACCCTCTGTTGTGAAAACCTTTTACTGCAACATGAAATCCCATAACATTAAGTCTAGAACTGGATAATTGATTGAGGAAGTAGTGTCTACTACTGTTGGAGGCAAATTTATTATGATATCTGCTAAGATCATAAATGACTTACTTGGGTATGTTGCTCCACCTCCTGATCCACCCACTTTCTTAGCCAATGAAACCTTTCGAATTTTGAGACCAAAAGACCCAATAGGTCCCCTTAATTTTAAACCTATTGATATGCCTGATTCTCACAGAGCCTTACACTACATATATTCTAGGAGCATGGTTAACAAGTCCAAAAACTTTACCCATTTTGCTCAAAAGGATTATTATATGTTTGCCTCTTTCCTAGCCGGGCAACAAAGGAATGTCGGGGAGATTATCTTCAATGAAATGAGAAGATTTTGATTTTCTTCATCAAAATCTGTGACCATACCATATCCTCAGTTTGCATCCTTCATCTTAATGAAAAACAAGATATGGTATTTGGAAGGAACTGAGAGGGTGCTCATTTCAAGGTTTGGTAAGACTCAGCTAACTCATATGGGTATCAATCTTCCAGTGAGTCGAACCAAAGTTACATCCCAGAGGGAAGCCACTCCATCCAGAGGTGATGAGGCTCAGTCATCTGCTCAAGGTCATATTCCTCCTCCTTCTTTCCTTAATGCATCACTTTCCAACCATGTGACAGAAGCAATTAATCAAGCTGTGTCTAGCTTGAAGAAGGAATTAGTGACTGAGTATAAGAAGCTGGTAGAAAAGATGGAGTTACAGGTGGTTAATTTGGTAGACAAGGCCAATACCAACTTCGACTTGATGTTCAAAACTCAGGATGAGATGTCACAAAGAATAACTGCTATGGAGATCTTCTTAGGTTCTCAATTTCCGCCTGCATCTTCAGAAGTGCCTCCTGAGACCACTCCTGCCTCAACTTCACCTCCTCATCCACAAACACATGTTCTCTCCACTGATCCAGACTCTAATGTTGATATCACCTATGATCGTTCGCCTTCACTACCACCTTCAGCCTCTGTACCATAGCCATCATCTCTACCTCTTATGCAAATTGACCCTTCCACTGCCATGGTACCTTTTGTCCCATCATCTGATATCACTTTCCTCAGCCCCCTTCTGATGTTGATAAAATAAGGGAGAAGGATGTGTGATGGTTTTCTGAGCTATCATGGGATGTATTGGGTGTTTGGGTAGATTTTATATATAATGGGGTAGGTTGATGTTATGGTTGTAGTTAATGATTTATGACTATTTTTATGTTATAATGTTTTCAAATGTTATCAGGTTTAATGACTATCTTCATGATTCAAGTTTTTCTGTTTAAATATTTGATTGTTTATGTTATACTATGCTTATCTTGGTCGTTAAGTATCCAGAGAAAGTATTGCAGGGAACTTATGTAGATAAGTGCCAAAATATGAACTTGAATCTAAACCTTGATATGCATTTGGAAACATTGATATTGTATTTCAAAAATCTTTCATTTTAATTAATTTTTTTTGAATTCCATCACAAAGGTTTTGTCATCATCAAAAAGGGGGAAAATGTTAGATCCCAAGTTTTGATGATAACAAAAGACAATTGTGTGCAAATCATAGTTTTATAAGTTTAAGGAATGTTTACAAAGTTACCAAATGCATATAGCAAAGTTCTATGGTGCTTGCTGTCAAAATGAACTAGTGTACTCGAGCATGAGTCTAGCACTCGAGCATGGAACTCTTCTATGCTTGAGCAGGTGCAAGTGATAGCCAGAAACTGTTTGGTTGAGACCATGCTACTATCATTTATACTAGTTCACTCGAGCACTGGAGATATCACTTGAGCATAAGAGTCCTTCTCACTCGAGCACTAGCGAGTGAAAGACTGCGAGTGCTTGGCCGAGAGCAAGTCCTGTCATTCTTCCTTGGTGCACTCGAGTAGAGAATTCAATACTCGAATAAGAAGTTGTTTTGTACTCGAGCACTAGCGAGTGAGGGACTGCGAGTACTTGGCCGAGAGTCATGAAGTTCAGAGAAGCACGAGTGTGCTCGAGTAAGGTTATATATACTCGAGTAACACATCAGCACTAGCGAGTGAAAAATCTATCTCTCTCAAATTCTGATATAATTGCTGATAATAAGGGTATATTACTTGAGAACATTCTTCTCACTCGAGCAGGAGTATGTGTGCTTGAGTGAGGGCCCACATCACCTGCGAGTGTAAAATCTCACTCTTACTAAAATGGTATGCGAGTGTTGTCCAGAGAAGAGTCTCCCAGTATAAAATACAAGGCCACTCGAGCAGAAGGAGTTGTGCTCGAGTGAGGCCCCACATCACTCGTGAGTGAGAATTTTGTCTTTCTGAAATCCTATACGAGTACAGGTTCAAAACTGAAGCACAAGGAGAACAATAGGGAGATCACTCGAGTGAGCCCATCCATGCTCGAGTGATGCCCTGCCAGAAGAACAAGTACACCAAGTCTCACAGCGTTCAAACCAAATATGGTTTAATGTTATTTATTTATCCTATCATTACTTATTATCATTATTTAACATCATTTTGAATGTGTAATAAGTGTGATACAGGAGGATGAATGTTTGAAATAAACAGACATGAAGAAAGTCAAACAACAGCAGACAACAGCACGTACCAACCACATTCAAAGTATTCAAACATGCGCGTGTCATTCCACAGTAACAAGCCCCGCTCCTCAGTGATCATTACTCAAACGGGAAAAAATTGAACATCTATAAATATAGAGATCCAGAGATCATCATAAACAACAAAGCACAAGAATTCATAAGCATATACATGAGTCTCTGTTATTCATATTTTCTCTATATACATATTGATCTTCAGTGTTCATCTATTTGCTCTGTAAGAGAGTCATTATACAATTCAAACTCTATTTTCATTTGATCTCAAGGTATTGGAACCTTGAGAGGGTAGATATCCTTACAACAGAAGCACTTGAGAGAATTCCTAGTTAAACCTTCCACTCATAAGACTTATAAGATACAAGCAGTAGAGAACGTTGCTGCTCATAAAACTTATAGCTGCTCGTAAGACTTGTATACATAAGCAAGTGGGAAAGGTCATAGGTTGTTTTTTCTGCACATAAGACTTGTCATAAGGGGGAGAGAAATTTCTAGTGAGAGAATATTTCTGCTCGTAGTCCATTAGAGGACAATTGTTGTTTTGTGGCATTATGAGAGCCTATTGAATCTTGGAAGAATAGTGAAAATCTCAGTGGATCTTGATCTCTGAGGACTAGACGTAGGCCTGGTTGTTAGGCCGAACCAGTATAACTCTCTGTGTTTCAATCTTCTCAACTCTACTCTGTCTACACTATTTTCATATCACCACATCAAGCAAAAATTTATCACGTCACCCAATTCACCCCCTCTTGGGTGAAGCTTGTCTCTTTCAAAAAGAGCATATAAAGAAGAAGAAGCAAGAGTTAAAAGGCATGGTGGTAGTGGCTCTTCTTATGTTTACGGTGATGGAAAGAGAAAGATGAGTGTAAAAGTAATATAAAACTGACAAATAAAGATTGTCAGTAAAAATTTGAATTGTTTTTAGCATCCCCAATTTAATTTAAGGATGCATAAAGTTGTCTAGTTTTTTTTACTTTAGACAGCCCTAATTGAATTAGGGACGTCTAAAGGGGTCAAGTTTTTTTTAAAAAAATGAGGGACACCATTTGACGTCCCTCATATATAGGGATGCCAAAGGGCTTCCCTGATGATACATGAGGGATTCTTTAGCGTCCCTCATATATATTAGGGACGCCAAAGGTTGTCCCTAATTTAAAAAGAAAATTATAAAAAAACTTTAGAGATCCCCAATGTATATAGGGACATCTAAAGTCTATAAAGTCATACTTTAGACGTCCCTATTTAAATTGAAAACGTCTAAAGCTATTCAGTTCTCACCCATAATCATAAAAATGCCACCGACTTTATTTTTTACTTCCCTTTATTAAAAAGGGACGTCCTTTGGCGATGTCAAATCTATATTCTGTAGTAGTGAACTATTTTGCTCTTATATAATTAACCTATGATATTTGAGTAAAGAGTGTAATAAAATATCAATGTTAATTTTACCCAATTAATTATAGTTATTTATCATAAAGGGTAAGAAACAAATGATACCAGAATAATATTTTTCAATGATCAATGACAGTTTGTAAATATACTTAGATGGATAATATGTCTTTGAAAATATTTTCATGCAATCCATGTAAGTTGGATCAAAGAGAGTAAAGAATCCTTCCATAATGACCAACTTGTATGAAATGATAAATCATGAATTGAATCAAGTTTGCAAATTGTTTCAAATCATGACAATGCATTGTAAAATTGAGATTTTGAATATATTCAAAACTCATTTTTGAAACATGTTTAAAATCAATGCTCATACTAAACATGGTGGAAGTCAATAGGTTAATATATATATATATATATCAGAGTGCTTTAGCTTTAGAGAACATGTGGAACATTAAAGTTAACATGTTGAAGAGGTTTTCCAAGAGCAAAAGACATAAGGGTGAAGCGTTAACCAAAGGAAGCACATACAATAGAACACAATGACTTCACTATTAACTAAGAGATAATCTTAACTCTTAGAGTTATGTCTTTGAAGAATAGGAGCATTCAAGTTAAGGATTCAAGTACAAGATGCCAATTACTCAGAGATAGATGATATCAATTGTTATTGTATTTGAGCAACAAATTGAATACAAAGGAAGCATGTACTCATTAGTCCAAATGACTAGAGTTCTCTAGAATATTATCTTAGTAAGTTATTCCTCCATAATGGTTAATGCATTAATGAACATTCATGATGTTTGGAATAACTCAACCAATAAGAATTTATGCATTAGGAACAAGGCTTTTCATGAATTTAATTCTTTTCTAGGCTATAGACTTAAAACTCATATAGAGAGTCAACTTGTTAGATATGAGGTCTAACTCGTTTAAAGAGTAAAGACCAAGGATCTCAAGCATAAGATAGCACATTTAAAATCAATGATCAATATATCAATGATGGGGAAAACTCTGGTGGATGAATTTGAAGCATTTCTGACATTCAGTACGCAAAAATATTAACTTCCAATTTTAAAACTGGTTTGAATGCAAACAAAATATGAATACTTTTCAAAACATGTGTATGCACTTTTATAAAACAAGATGAATTGAAACCAAAGCACATTTTTTGGCTTGTGCATTTCAAAATATGAATCGATAGAAAAACTATGCACAATTTCACTTTTGGTTCATTTAGCAATCTGAAATAATTTGATCATCATCAAAGATTGATTACTAAAAGAATGAAATAATGGACAAATATTCATTACCCAAAATAAATAATTCATATAAGCACAGTATATGATAAGGATTAGATATCACCATAATTCCTCTTGTCCTTGTAATAGCTCACTTGACCATAGTTGGTTAATGTTGATTCTCTTTTCTTTGCAAATTCAGCACCAAAATCAAAACTCCAAAATTCGGCTTCATAAAGATATGAATTTGTCCCATGCAGCCATAGTCTTAAGGAGCTTTAATTTCTAACCCTACAAAACTGTATAAATCTTTCTTCCTTGGTATCCAACCTTGCTTGGATCCATTAATTATTAGCTTGTAGGAATCAAAACAAAATTCACATGCTCTTAGGATAATAAAATTAGATCAATTTGAGCACAATAAATCAATCAATGACTTCATGCATAACAAGGGATATTTTTAAAATATGCATGTATGCATAAAGAACTAAACTTTTGATCATTGCATCCCTTTGTAAATAAATTTACAAAATGAGGTTTCTAAGGTATGTGGAAACCATATTTCTAAGAAAGTTTGCAATGTTCATTCCTAGGGTAATAAGATATAAACCTCAATAAATACTAAAAATAATAGTGCAGGAGGTTTTACCGTTGTATACCTTTACTTTAGGTACTTGGAGGATTGCATTTTCTTACCCAATGCCTTTTCTGTTATGTTTGACTTTTGAATTCCTAGCTTTGGGTGCATGCAATACTCTCTCATATGATGTAGATCTAAAAGTCTTTTACTTGAATCTTGAGAGGTCCTGCATCTCTTGTTCTCCTTAAGGTAGTTGAATGGAACCTTATGATAGTTCATTTTTGAGATGGAATGTACTCCTATTCTCTATTGCCTTTCTTTATGATTAGACATTGTAGTTCCAGCAATGGGTGATCTGAGTGTTTTCCTAATTGATGTGATTCTCCTTTCAAGTGCATTAGGAACTCTTGGAATCTTCTTCATTTTCTTTGTACCCTTATATCCCTTCTTTCTAGAATCAATCTGCGTATATGAAACACCAGATGGACATTTTGGTACCCACTTTGCTTTGGGTCTTTGATTGTTATCATTTGAACTCACTTGCCTCTTAGGAACCCAACCAAATTTATTTTTCACATTAGAATTTCTTCTAATATAGCATGTGTGAGAAATATGACAAGATTTTCCATAATAATTCAAGTAATATAATGATATACATTATGAAATTTCATACAAGTATTATGTCGATCATGATAATAACTCAAGTAAACTTATTTGAACATTCTTTCTTCCTAATATATTTTCCAGAAAGATCAAACATATTTTTGCTTTTTAAAATTGAATCAATAATTAGTTGAAAAACAATTTTATGCAACCTTTGAAAATCATTTTTCCAAATAACACAAGAAGAATTGGAATTGTTTACTACATGTGCATCTTGAGCTCTTGAGAGTGATTCATCATATTCATCCATGATAAGCTCTTCTTGAGAATCATCTTCCTCTTGTTCTTCTATTTTGACTAGATTATGAAAGTGTTTTATAATTTCTCTTTCTTCATTCTCAACTTCCAATTGTTCATCAATTGTAGATATACAGCTTATAGTATGATAAACTATCAACGCTTTTAACTTCATCATAGTTTTTAGAAGCATAAATAGAATCAAGAGTGTCCTAAATATCTTTGGCATCAGAGCTATATCTGATTTTCTCAACATCATGTTTGGTCAAAGCACTATATAGAATTTTCATTGCTCTAATGTTCAACAAAAATATTTTCTTTTCTTTTTCAGTCCAATCCTTTCTCGGTTTGAAATCAAAATCATTTGTAAAGACATTTCATCTTTTTCAGTCAAAATTGAAGGCTTTTACAAATTATGTCATTCCAACTGTCCAAAACCAAAAATCGATATCTTTTAAACAAGATGAGATTGTATAATCAAAACCTTTAGAAAGTGAGTAATACCTAAAATTAATCATTGATAACTCTTGAGACAATCAAGTCCTTTAAGCAAGAGTCCAGTTCTAATACCAAATATTAGAGCCGGCTGACACCCAAGAAGAGGGTGAATTGGGCATATTATAAAAACTTAACAACTTTGAAATTCTTTTTGCATCTTATGAAATCAATAAGTATGTAATTAATGAAATATAAAACCATAATCAGTTATTGAAATCATATATGCTAGAAATATAAGAGTTTAGGGAAGAGAAGATGAAAACTGTGATTTATCCTAGTTCGGTCCAATCTACAATGACCTATTTCCAGTTCCTGGCACCTCCTAAGATTTCAATCCACTATCTCCCTCTAGTTTAACAGGGTCTTTGAGCACCACTACAATTCCACAAGTTTAATCCAGGTACTTATGAAGCCTTTGCAATTCTTGTACTAACACAAGGACTCCCCCTCACACACTGTAAGGATATAATCTGTTTCTCACTCAAGATTCCCCAATCTTGAGCAACTCTTAAAATATAGAATGATTACAATAAATGATTACTTTTCTTTATATGAAGTAGATAATGATTAATGTAATACCCCAAATTTTGTGACTAAAGGCTAGAGAATAAGCCTGGATAAAGTAAACTACCAAGCTTATTTTAGTAAGAGTCACAGGAATGAATAAGAAATTGAGTGACTAATAGAAACCATACCCAGAATAAAGTATGGATTTTGGTTCAAATTAGTCAAAAGAAAATACCCAAGTCCTTTAGGATGTGTCAACCCGGATCCAAAGGAAAAGGGGAAAAGGTGTCTAGAAAGAATTAATAAAGAGAATTGAAAGAATTAATGGCACAAGAATTAATATTGTCATAATCAAGGATAAAAGAGACAATTGCCACTTGATCTTGAGGTTAAAAATTGGAAGGAAAAATAAAGGGCTAAGATTTTCCCTTCAAAAGTGTGAATAAATTATGAGAATAAAGGCCAAATTATCTCTTCCTTTTTTGTCACAAAAAATGTCCAAAAGAGGGGTAAAAGAAGGAAGAAGAATTTTGGTAAAAAAGGTCAAAGTTTCAATTTGGAAAATTATGAACCAATGGCAAGGAAAATAGAGGCAATTAATCAACAATTTCTCTTCCATTTGGTAGCCCAATTTCATCGAACCCAAAGAGGAAAGAGGAAAAAGAAAGTGAACACATTTACCATAAGAATTTACCATACATGGTAAATGGAATTAGCTTTTCTAAGAAGAGTAAATTGGAGCCATATAATTTGATTTTCATTTAGGCCATTTTCAACCAATTATTATGCGTCAAAGGAAGAGAAAAATATGAACATTTCCACTCTCCTATCTAACATGAAAAATTTGCCCTAACACAAAGGAAAGAGAAAAAGAAGACAAAAACAATGTATGCTCTTCTTGCTTCATTTTCACCTTCTTAACCACATCTATGGCTCAAAAGCTCTTCATGAACCTTGTTCCCCTTGATGAGAGGTTCATTTCTATGGTTTTATAATTTCAATGGGAGGTGTTTTGAGTTACCTTGTAAGAGCTAAAATTGGAGAATCAAGAAAGGAGCTCAAGAGAGATCAAGAGGTGAGAAAGAGCTTTATTTTAAGCTGTGTAATGTATTATTTGGTGGAATTTTTGGCCTACTTTAAATTATTTAGGGTTTTATAGATTTCATAAAGCTTTGATTATATACATGTAATTATATGATGTTTGGGAAGCATATGAACCTAGTTTGGTAGACAAATTGAGAATTTGTGAATTGTTTGTTTGAAAACCTAATTTAGGTCTAAACAGGGTAAGTAGGAGGAGAATGATTTTGCCAATTTTGATGTCTCTAATGTGTTCATTGGGCAAAATTGTGTGGAAATAAGTGGCTGGTGAAATTTTAAAAGGAATATAATTGAAATTCAAAAGTTGGAATAATGCTGCCAATTACGGTTTCCTGCGTGGCAATTGGAATGAATTATGTTTTTGGGTAATAGAATGTTGTCCAATGACCATGAAACTTTTCAATGTAAAATTATACTTATCAAACTTTAATTTGATAGGTTATTTGTGCCATTTGGATTAGTACATTAAGAATTATGAATTTTTGAAGTTAGGTATTGAATCTGGATAGAATCCTGGACCAGTGTGGCTTTGATCGTGATTCTGGATTCCTGTAGCTAGAATTGGCTTAGAGTAATATTTTATCTTTAAATTAAAATAAAATATTTTATATAAGAATTTGAACCACCCCAATTTGAGTTCTATAGAATTAGTTATGAATTTTTAAAGTTTGGTCAAAATTCTGGCAGCTTTTGACTACCATGTGAATTTAAGAAAGAATGGGCCAGATGTAATTTGTGTGAACTCCAAAGGTGAAAGAAAGCTCATGAGGCTAAAGTAGCCCATTGAGAATTTTTTTTATCATGGCACTAATTATATGATTATATATCTAGGGCTATGAGAAGCCAAAAACGAAGAAGCATGGAAAAATTTCCAAGAAGCTTTAATGGTTGGAAGAAAAGGGGATAAGAAGAAGGACTTTGTCTACAAGGTAATGAAATTACTTACTTGGATGTATGTGATGTTTATGCTATGTATTGATTTGCCATATTGCTTTCCTTGATTATGTGAAGCATGTATGAATGAATGAAGCTCTATTTCTGTTTTTGCTATGGCCATACGTATGTTGTAAGAAACATTGAGCATGCAGAATATCATTATGTGAACATGAGCCTAAGTAAGGCAAGCATATCATGCACTAGCATTCATCTTACATGCATTATTTGTAATGTTTATTGCTGAGATTCCTCTGAATCTCATCCTTCCCCACCAACCATATATGTATAGGAGTACGAAAGAAAAGAATACTGAAGACATACCAGAAGGAAAGAATACAAAGAACTTGGAAGAAAGAATGTGTCATAATTTATTGTATGCAGATTATTTGCACGATATGGATATTTGTATAAAGAGTATGAATAGAAAGAATAGACATATATAAGAATTAATCGATAATCAGGATCACCGAAACTAAAAGTAAGAGCTGAGAAATAGAACCAAATCTGATACTTGGTAAGAATAATAGCTTAACATCCAAACATGAATAATAATCGCCAATAAGAATTATATAGAAATTCTTATGTGTACGTAATAAAGGGGTATGTAAGAAGGGTGTTACAATTAACACTAAAGTACATAGCGGGAATATGATTATAGAGCTTCAATAGAGTAAGATTCAGAGTAACAACATATCAGCATTATAGATATAGGCTCTCATGTCAGTTCATCTTGAATGTACTTCTATTTATAGTTGATGAAGATTGATTACCGTTGAGCTTTTCTTCTTCCAATTATGGCTTACAAAATATGACCGTCAAAGTAGCCGAAATAGCCATTGGAAGTTTCTGACAAAAAAGTCCTTTTTTTCCAATTTGAGCATTAATCCTTGTTTAATCACCTGAAAAAAGTTTAATCACTAATATAATGAAGAGTTAGAGTGATTAGAAGCAAGAAGAATGAATTATAGAATCATTCCAATGATTTTCAGAAGTTACGAGGTGATGCTCTATTTTTTGGAAAATCAATTATTCGGATAACCTCTGTTGTATTTGAATAGAAGGACTCAGTATCTATTGACGTATATTTGAATAACATCCTTTGTATTTGAATAGCTTGTCCTTTATTCGAATAATCTTTTATGTATTCGAATAACAGTCCATGAAAATAACTTGGCCTTATTGTGATAAGCTTTTTCTTATTCAAATAGCTTCTTTGATTCATGAATAATCATATTTGAATAGGCTTTCCATTATTCGAATAATATCTTTGTATTTGAATAGCCATGTATTTATTCGAATAGTCTGTTCAAAAAACAAGTGATCTTATTCTAATAGAACAACTTGTATTCTAATAGGCTTTTTTGATAATGAGTATGTTTATTCGAATACATCAGCCTCTATTCAAATAAACTTTCAAAACTTGAAGTGTATCAGAAAAATCAATCATTTTTTCGAATAAGCTTCTTTAGAAAACACATGATGTTATTCGAAATGTTAGTCCCTTATTCAAATAGCTTCCTATACAAAATAGGTGATTTTATTCGAATACAACTTGCTCTATTCGAATAATGCATCTTTGATACTAAATATGTTTGTTCAAATACATAAGACTCCATTTGAATAAACCTTTGATTCTAATGAGAATAACTCCTTAGATATAATTCCAAATTTGGCAAACATAAATTATCCCCAAAAAGTTCTTTAAGTCTACTTTGCACAGCAACTAGAATCAATCACGAATACTTTGTATCCCAAAAGTCATAATCCAATTTATATTGACTAGTCTGGAATAGGATGTTGATTTCAAGCACCAACTTTCAAAATTCATATCACTTTCATCTGAACCCCTTTTGTCAAACCCTTAACATTTCAATATATGCAGAGTAAGAAGCGCACAGTTTCGTAAGGCATACAGAAATAGCAAAAACATACTAATATTACATACTTGTTTACAATATAGGAATTTCCCCATAGGGTTTGAAATATATATACAAATGTATAGAGTTTTAAAAAAAATAAATTACAAGCTAGATAACCAACAACAGTCTCCACGTGCACCAAAACTCTATTGGCCGGTAGCCACAACTTGTCCTGCGAGCCACTATCTTCAGCTGGAATGTATTTGAATATTTGAAAAAGGTTGAGATTCAAATGAATCTCAGTAGTAGCATACAACCAATCATATAAAATGCAACAACTAAATATGTCATCCATCATGTAATGCAACATAACACAAACAACATGACATATACACATGAGTCAGTGCTACTTCCCCACAATCTGTAAACCTCTAGAAATGTGCCTACTCTCACAATGCCCTGCTTGGCACTACAGTGTTCATATTACAGAAGATGGCATACATAAATCATATAGACAATTACATAGTATATGAAAGAGAGTGCTACTACCTGAGTCCTTTTTCAATGAAATTGACTATCCATCCTAAACTTTGGTTCCAGTTCGAGCTGTTGATATGTCCTAAAATTTCCAAATGTACAAGAATTGAGTTATTACTCATTCATGTATTATTCTAAACACATTTGTAAGTTATCTTTTAGGCTATTTAAGCAGCCATTAGAAGTCCAAACAAGTGCCTATGGGGTTAAGAAAGCTAAGCCAATCAACACCATTCAAAAAAGTGAAACGCTAAAATAGGGGTCTTGGCTCTGGCCAAAAAATCCTTTGGCCACTACCAATAGAGATCAGAAACTTTTAGGCCGCGACCAAGAAATCCCCTGTTCTTGGCTCAACTTCCAAAAATCATAACTAAATCAACAAAAATTCAAATAGAGTGGTTCAAAGTTCTATGGAAAGCTTTTTAAGTCCTCTATACATGTAAAATATTAACCACTACCATCTATAACCTCAAAATTATAGAATTTCATAAATTCTCACACTATTCCAGAATCAAGTCCAGAAAAAGGATATCCCTTTGAAAATTCATATCTCTTAGTATACAAGTCCAAAAATTATGCACCACATATCAAATTAAAGCTCTATTTGTATACTTTAATCCTGGAAAGGTTCATTACATTTGGACTAGATTCGTCTATTAAAATGTATTGCAAAACAACACTGCCTCACTAGAAGCAATCAAACAGCATACACTTGCAATTTCAATAAATTCCATATTTGTATACAAATTTTCAAAAATCATGAACACCTTGATTCCCGCATAGTTTTCCCTTCTAAATTCAATGGAACCATTAACATTACAAAATTCCAACTCCTCCCCCCTGATCAGTACCTAGAAGAAATTAGGGTTCTTATGAGAGAAAATGTGTTTCCTTGATTTCTCTTGTTTAATCACTTCCTTTCCATTTCTAATCACATGATTAGCTACTTAAACCAAGACAAAGTCAACAGCAACAACCACAACATCATTATATAACTCAAGAGAATCAAAGTTTTAAGTTTTATCTCTGATTGTTTACTTTCTCTCTCTAGGATGTTTCTGTTCACTCTCTCGTCCCTTGAGATTGTGCTTGTAAAAATGATTTCTAAGAAGAATGAAAGGTTAGAAGAGGTCTTACATGCATTAGAAGTCAAGAACACTTAAATCCAAGCCTACTTACCTTGGATTTTGTCTCTTGAACTTCTTCTTGTTATCTTGATCTTGGGTTTTTCTTAAAGCTCTCTCTCTCTCTCTCTCTCTCTCTCTATATTTCCTAAGAGCTAATCAAAAATGATGAAGAGGTAAAGGGATAAGAGCTTCATCAATTATCTCTTCATGCTTTATTATAATATTATTTTAATGACTTAATCTCACATGAGTAATTTACCTGGCCATGATTAACCCTTCATCTTTTACTTTAATTTATGGTCAAATGCTGATTTTCTCTTTCCTTCCTCTTTTCACATGAAAATACATAACCAAATAGAAGGAAAAATATTAACTAAGGTTCTCTTCTTGCTTCCTTTAAGTTTAGCCACTATTTTTGACTTTTCAACCTCATGTTTGCTTAGTGTAAAATGCTTCAACTTTTGGCATGAGTATTTCAAATATCCATTTCAACTTTTGGACGTCCAAGAGCATATAAGAAAGGGAAAATTATAGGCTTTGGATTAAATCTAGCCAAATGACTATTTTGCCTATACATTTTTGCCATTACCTTTTCAATTTAACACAGACTAAAAGTTGGCAGAATCTTTACCAAACTTTAAAAATTCATAACTATTTGTATGAATGTCCAATTGGTGTGGTTCTAAAGGCTAAGTGACCCTTATTAATTCTATCTTTAAGACAAAATATAGCCTTTAGCTAACTGGGGGCTCAAAAATCCCAGAATTGTTGTTTTTGGACGCTGCCACAGAAACTCTGCAATTTTACTAGGCTAACTTCAAAAAATAAATAGTGTTTTATGTACAGCTCCAAAAAACTTATATGACCTATCAAATTAAAGCTTGATAAGTATATTTTTATTTTGCAACATTTCACAGTCTTTGGATATCTTTTGGTTATCCAAAACCATCACCCAACCCGATTGCCACGTAGGAAAACACGCTGGCAGCAAATTCCAACTTTTACAATTTGTGTTCCAAACTTAATCATATGTTTGACCACTAAGTGCACTATTTGGCCATTCCATGTACTTTATGTTAGATCCTAAGTTTTGATGATAACAAAAGGTAATTGTATGCAAATCATAGTTTTATAATTCTAAGGAATGATTACAAAGTTACCGAATGCATATGGCAAAGTTCTGTGATGTCTGCTGTCAAATTTAACTGATGTACTAGAGCACAAGAACTAGCACTCGAGTATGGAGCTCTCTTATACTTGAGCAGATGCGAGTGATAGCCTGAAAGTATTTGGCCGAGAGCAAACTACTGTCATTTTTACTGATGCACTCGAGCATTGGAGATAGCACTCGAGCGTAAGACTCTTTCTCACTTGAGTACATGCGAGTGAGGGACTGCGAGTGCTTCGCCGAGAGCAATTCCTATCATTCTTTCTGATGTACATGAGCATTGTAATCAACGCTCGAGCATGAAGCTCTTTTATACTCTAGCACTAGCGAGTGAGGGTCTGCAAGTGTTTGGCCGAGAGTCATGAAGGTCAGAGAAGCACAAGTATGCCCGAGTGAGGTTTCATATGCCCGAGTGACACATCAGCACTCTCGAGTGAGAAATCTAACTCTCTCAAATTCTAATGCAAGTGATGATCACAAGAGTATATTACATGACAATGTTCTTCTCACTCGAGCAGGACTATATGTGCTCGAGTGAGGGCCCACATCACCTGCGAGTGCAAAATCTCACTCTTGCTAAAATGGTATGTGAGTGCTGTCTAGAGACGAGTCTCCTAGTGTAATATGCAAGGCCACTCGAGCAGAACGAGTTATGCTCGAGTGAGGCCCCATATCACTCATGAGTGAGAAAATTAACTCTCTGAAATCCTGAGCGAGTGCAAGAAGAAAACTGAAGAACAAGTAGCAAAATGGTGAGTTCACTCGAGTGAGCCCACATATGCTCGAGTGATACTCTGCCAGAAGACAAAATGCACCAGTCTTACAACGTTCAATCTGAATATGGTTTAATTTTATTTATTTATAATATCATCACTTATTTTTATTATTTAACATCATTTTGAATGTATTATAAGTGTGATACATGAGGATGAACATTTGAAATAAACAGACGTGAAGGAAGTCAAACAATGGCCGACAACATCATTACAAGCACATACCTACCACCTCAAAGATTTCAAACATACGCGTGCCGTTCTACAGTAACATGCACCGCTCCTCAATGATCGTTATTCAAATGGGCAAAACTGAACATCTATAAATACAGAGTTCTAGAGATCGTCAACAACAACGAAGCAGAGAATTCACAAGCAAATTCAGGAGTCTCTGTTATTCATATTTTCTCTGTATTCATATTGATCTTCAGTGTTTATCATACTTTCTTTGTAAGAAAGTCTATAAAAATTTCAAATTCTATTTTCATTTGATCTCAAGGTATTGGGACCTTGAGAGGGTAGATATCCTTACGAGAGAAGCAGTTGAGAGAATTCCTAGTTAAACCTTCCACTCATAAGACTTATAAGATACAAGCAGTAGAGAACGTTGCTACTCGTAAGACTTACAGTGGTGTAACCAGGAGAGAACGTTGCTGCTCATAAGACTTGTATACATAAGCAAGTGGGAAAGGTCATAGGTTGTTTTTTCTACACATAAGACTTGTCATAAGGGGGAGAGAAATTTCTAGTAAGAGAATATTTCTGCTCGTAGTTCGTTTGAGGACAATTGTTGGTTTATGGCATTCTGGCAGCCCATTAAATCTTGGAAGATTAGTGAAAATCTCAGTAGGTCTTGATCTCTGAGGACTGGACGTAGGCCTGGTTTTTAGGCCGAACCAGTATAACTCTCTGTGTTCCAATCTTCTCAACTCTACTCTGTACACTACTATTTTCATATCACTAAATCAAGCAAAAAATTTATCACATCACCCAATTCACCCCCTCTTGGGTGAAGCTTGCCTCTTTCATTTGGTATCAGAGCGAGGTCTTCTTCGAAGAGCCTAACAGCTTGAGAAGGATCCGATAAATGGCAACAATGGGTAAAAAAATTCTTCCAGACAGAGCTCTAATCACTAGACCTCCTGCTTTTGCTGGAGAACATTTTTCATTCTGGAAAGCTAACTTCAGAGTGTTCGTGATGGCTAACGAGTACGGCTTATGGAATGTAATACAAGATGGTGACTATGTTCCAATGAAGAAAATCGAAGATAGAGTCGTTAAGAAGAGCCCAGAGGAGTTTGATGAAGATGATAAAAGGTTAGTAACATTAAATAGTAAAGCTATTTTAATGATACAGAGTGCTCTCAGTCAAAAGGAATATTTTTGAATATGTACTTTACCAACTGCCAAAGATATGTGTGATGCTCTTGAAATTGCTCTCGAAGGTACATCCGGAATCAAAGAAAGTAAAGTCAATACTCTAATTACAGAGTATGATCTATTTTGTATGAAACCTGGAGAAGGAATATCAGAATTCGAACTCAGGTATACTCATCTTGTTAATCAATTATCTGCACTTGGAAAATCTTTTGACCAAAATTCTCAGGTAAGAAAGGTTCTTAATATTCTTACAAAAGAATGGGGAGCGAAGGTGACAGCTATCGAAGAAGCTAAAGGAGAATTTATGAGATCCGTAGCTGCTCTCTTTGGTAGTCTTTCTGAGTATGAAGGCAAGTTGAGATTCAAAAAGGAACTGGAAGAGTTTGATGATAAAAAGAAAAAGGGAGTTGCACTTAAGGCTATCAAGGAAGAAGAAGAGTCTTCCAAAAATGAAGATGTTCCTAATGATGATGAAATGGGAATGATTGTGAGAAAATTCAAGAGATTCTATAGAAGAGGTCAAAAGAACTTTAAAAATTATCAAGGTGGACCAAGCAAGAAAGAAAACAAAGAGCAACAGATAGTTTGCTATGAATGTGGAAAACCTGGACACATCAAATCTGAATGCTTCAGAAACAAAGACAAAAAGAAGCAGAAAAAGAAAGCATATATATCATCTATCTGGGGTGATATTTCGTCAGATGAAGAAAGTGACAATGACAAAGTAGTAAATCTATGCTTGGTAGCCAAAGAAGAAGAATCAGATTCTGAGGTAAGTGATTCTGAACCTTCTTATGATGAATTATTATCTGAATATAATGCATTGCATATAGAATTCATCAAGGTAGCTAAAGAAATGGTTATTTATAAGAAGAAAGTAAAAGAACTAGAAAATACTGTCATATCATCGTGTCAAATATGTGAGGAGAAAGATAAGAAAATAAGAGATTTAACAAAAATTGTTGAAAAATTTACTAAGGGAAGTGAAACTCTTAAAGTTATTCTAAATTCTTAGAAGGTTTCATTTGATAAATCTAGATTTGGATATAAGTTTGATCATGATAAGAATAGAGGAAATAAGAAGAATAGCAGTAGAACGTATCTTAAATATATCAGGAATTCTGTGCATACATCAAATCCCTTCGCATCATGTAGCTATTGTAATAGGAAAGGACATTATACTTCATCATGTTATTTTAAGAGAGGACAAGTTATTGGAACATATAAATGGGTTCCGAAAGGAACACATGCATCACATACTAACCACAAAGGACCCAAGAAAGTATGGGTACCTAAAACTTGATCACCTTACTCTAGGTATGTCTCAAAGCATCACGAGCAAACAAGTGGTATATTGATAGTAGATGTTTTGAGACACATGACTGGTGACAAAAATAAGTTCACCATGCTGGAAACCAGAGAAGGAGGAAAGGTAACATTTGGAGGTAATCAATCTAGACGTATTGCTGGAATTGGTGAAGTGGGAAAATCCGATGGTGTTCAAATCAACAAAGTATACTTTGTAGAAGGATTAAGCTACAACCTCTTGAGTATAAGTCAAAGCACTGACAAAGATAACTAGGTGATCTTTAACTTAAAAGAATGCTTGATAGTAAACAAGAAAGATCTGCCACTAAATAAAGAATATATCAAGACAAAGATCTAAGCTCAAAGGGACGGTAACTGTTATACTATTGATTTAAATTGAAATTCCTCTGAAAATTGTTTTCTTAGTAGATCAGAGGAAAGTTGGTTATGGCATAAGCGTCTGGCTCATGTCAATTTGAATCAACTTGACAAACTGATTAGAAAAGATTAAGTTGCTGGTCTTCCTAAACTTAAATTCAAAGATAATATGATTTGTAAAGCATGTTAAAAAGGCAAACAAACTAAATCTTCATTCAAAACAAAGTATGAGATTTCTACTTCTAAACCTTTACAATTACTTCATATGGATTTGGTAGGTCCAGCAAGAGTAGAACGTTTTGGAGGAAATCTATATACTTTAGTGATTGTCGATGATTTTACAAGATTTACATGGACTATATTTATTGCTTCAAAAGATGAAACATTTGTTGAATTTATTACGTTTGCTAAAAAGGTCCAAAATGAGAAAGGTATTTCTATTGTATCTATTAGGACAGACCATGGAGGAGAATTTGATAATCAACTATTTGAAGACTACTGCAACAACGAAGGGATAGATCACAACTTCTCCACACCTAGAACACCCCAATAAAATGGAGTAGTAGAAAGAAAGAACAGAGTTTTTATAGAAATGGCGAGAGCAATACTTAATGAAAAAGAAATATCACAAGTGTTCTGGGCAGATGAAATGAGTACAACATACTACATTTAAAATTGAGCATATATTCGCAAGTCACTTGGAAAGAAGCCATATGAACTCTACAAGGGAAGAAAGACAAATCTTGGTCATCTACACATCTTCGGATGTAAGTGCTTTATCCATAACAACGATAAAGAGAACTTAGGTAAATTTGATTCAAAATCTGATGAAGGTTTATTTCTAGGATATTCTAATAAAAGTAAAGCTTATAGAGTTTTCAATAAAAGAACATGTACAGTTGAAGAATCTATTCATGTGTTTGATGAACTTGATTCTCAAAAAAAACATATTGATGAAGAAGAAATGGATTTGATAAAGAAAAACAAAACTATTTCAAAACAAAATGATTTTGAAACAAATGATTTTCAAAATATAGAAGATGTCGATGATCATGCTCAACCAAAAGCATGGAGACATATTAAAGATCATCCAATTGATCAAGTAATTAGAGATATTCATGAAGGTGTCAAAACCAGAAATAGAATCCTCAATGAGGTAACTTTCTCTGCTTTTATTTCTGAAATTGAACCTTCTAATATAGAAGAAGCCTTATCTGACAATGATTGGGTGATTGCTATGCAAGAAGAATTAAATCAATTTCAAAGAAATCAAGTTTCGGATTTGGTTCCTCGACCTAAAGATCATAGGTTATAGGGACCAAATGGGTTTTCAAAAACAAACTTGATGAATCAGCAATTATTGTGAGAAACAAAGCAAGATTGGTGGCCAAAGGCTATAATCAAGAAGAAGGTATTGATTATGAGGAAACATATGCTCCAGTGGCAAAATTGGAAGCAATACGAGTACTCTGAGCATTTGCTTTCATTAAAGGCTTTAAACTTTATCAAATGGATATGAAAAGTGCTTTTCTAAATGGTTATATTGTGGAGGAAGTATATTTAGAACAACCTCCTAGTTTTGAAGATGAAGGAAAGCCTTATCATGTTTTCAAACTTCAGAAAGCTTTATATGGTTTGAAACAAGCACCTAGAGCTTGGTATGAAAGACTAAGTAAGTTTTGTCTTGATCAAAATTTTGTCAGAGGAAAAGTAGATACAACTCTTTTCATCAAACATAACAAAGATGATATTCTAATTATTCAAATTTATGTTGATGATATTATTTTCGGTGCTACTAACGAATCTATGTGTCAAGAATTTTCTAAGATTATGCAGGGAGAGTTTGAAATGTCCATGACAGGAGAATTGAACTTCTTTCTTGGACTTCAAATGAAGCAAAAGAAGAATGGTATATTTGTGTCTCAAACAAAGTATTTGAAAGAGTTGTTGAAGAAGTATGGATTAGATAATTCTAATGGAGCTGATACTCCAATGAGTTCTACAACTTTGTTGGATGTTGATGTAAAAGGCCCTAGCTTCAACATTGCTAAGTATAGAGGAATGATCAGTTAATTACTCTATCTTACAGCAAGCAGGCTAGATATTTAGTTCAACATTGGAATGTGTGCAAGGTATCAATCAGCTCCTAAGGTATCATATGCAGAGACAGTTAAAAGAATCTTCAAATATCTAGGAGACACTTCAGAACTTGGCTTATGGTATCCAAAAAGAGGAAACGAGTATTTAATGGCATATTCAAATTTAGATCAGGGAGGATTTAAAACTGACAGAAAGAGTACTAGTGGTCAATGTCAATTCCTTGGAGGCTCTCTGGTATCATGGTTCAGCAAGAAGCAGAACACAGTTTCATTATCCTCGACTGAAGCTGAATATATACCTATAGCAAGTTGTTGTTCTCAAGTATTATGGTTGAAACAACAACTTTAAGATTTGGGGATATACTTAAATGAGATTCCAATTTATTGTGACAACACTAGCACCATAAGCTTAGCCAAAAATCCTGTACAACATTCAAGGACCAAACACATAGACATCCGATATCACTTCATTCGAGATCACATTCAAAAGAAGGATGTCAAAGTAGAATTCATACTAACTCACCTTCAACTTGCTGACATTTTCACAAAGCCAATAGCTAAAGATCAATTCCTATATATTTGAAGAGAATCGGGAATGGTTAATCCCAATGAGTTATAAGTTTTCTTGTTAATTATCTTAATTAAATGTATTTTTGATGATAACCATACTAATTTTGGCGTCGGAGTATTAGAAATTGTTTTGTAGGTCTGTCACTCGAGCACAGGAAGTGTCACTCGAGTGATAAGCTCATGCTCACTTGAGCAAGTTTACTCTGCTCGAGCATAGAACTATTGAAAATACTCTGTTTCTTAGCAAGTAAAACAAGGGTTAACAGATGAGATAAAAATACCAAGAGACTATCTGAAGTGTAACAGTGAAAATTGAGCTCACTCGGGTAAGAATGATCCTCACTCGAGCATGGTATGAACATGCTTGAAGTGAAGAATGTGTACTCGAGCAGAAAGGAAGAATTTATTTCAAGAGCCTACTCAATGCATGGTTACTCAAATGATTTTGGAGGATCAGAGTATAAAGATGAAAAATATAGCAAGAAATCCATTAACCAGGTATGCTTTTACATGTTTTATCAAAATTGTTTGTATATCACTCAAGCACAGTATGAGCACACCTGAGCATAGTATGAACATCACTCGAGCACTAGGGTTATTGCTCGAGCACTGTCACTTATATCAGTTATGTGATAGCTCAGACTATCACACTTCCTACTCTCACTCGAGGTGTCTCGTCACTTGAAGGTCACACCTCTTCACCTCCAACTGTTACCCATCGATCAAACGTATCCATTTGCTTTAAATCACTGTTACAACTCTTCAACCTTCTTTAAAAGGTGAGATTTATCCTCAGTTTCTTTCATTCTATGCCCTAAGTCTCTGAATCTCTTCTCAATCTTCAGAAAAAAAAAATCTGTGAGTCTTGTTTCTTCCATTTTGTTTCTAAATGGCTAGAACTAAGATGCCTGCTATTTCCAAACATCTCACTCACCCTCTCCCACTCATTCTGTTGCTAGTGCTTCTGCAACCCTGGTACCAACTCCTTCATCTCCTAGAATGTCTTCTTCATCTACATCTCCTCCTAAACCCAAAACCAAAAAGAGAACTCTGGCCAAGAAACCTCATCTTAAGCCTCAAATAACAAAGAAGGTTCAACCTCATCAAAAGAACCCAAAGGGTGTGGTGTTCAAAGAACCTGTGGTTACCCGGTCTCAATCCAAAGAAGTCCAAGGAAGAGGAAAGAAGAAGGAAACTGATCAACCACAACAATCCTCTTCTTCCTCCTATGACACATTCAACATGCAACTCCAGGAAGCAATGGAGAGATCAAAACTTGACAAGTTGGCTGGGACATTGCTTCTCAAGTCGGTGTCTCAAGTTCACACCATGTTGGGCAATCCAATGCGGCTGCTTCAGGGTTACCTTCTATCTCACAGGCTCCAGAGGATGATCATATTACAAGTCCTCCTGAAGGTTTTAATGTTGTGTGCAAATCATAGTTTTATAAGTTTAAGGAATGATTAAAATTTTACCAAATGCATATGGCAAAGTTTTGTGATGTCTACTGCCAAATTTAACTGATGTACTCGAGCACAAGAACTAGCACTCAAGCATGGAGCTCTCTTGTACCCGAGTAAATGAGATTAATAGCCACAAAGTGTTTGGCCGAGAGCAAACTTTTGTCATTTTTACTGATGCACTCCAGCACTGGAGATAGTACTTAAGCAGAAGACTCTTTCTCACTTGAGCACATGCGAGTGAGGGACTGCGAGTGCTTGGCCAAGAGCAATTCCTGTCATTCTTTCTGATGTACTCGAGCAGTGTAATCAACACTCGAGCATGAAGCTCTTTTATACTTGAGCACTAGCGAGTAAGGGACTGCAAGTGTTTGGCTGAGAGTCATGAAGGTCAGAGAAGCACAAGTATGCCCAGTGAGTTTTCATATGCCCGAGTGACACATCAGTACTCGGGAGTGAGAAATACAACTCTCTCAAATTCTGATGCAAGTGCTGATCATAAGAGTATATTACATGAGAATATTCTTCTCACTCGAGCAGGAGTATGTGTGCTCGAGTGAGGGCCTACATCACCTGCGAGTACAAAATCTCACTCATACTAAAATGGTATATGAGTGTTGTCCAGAGATGAGTCTCCTAGTGTAAATGCAAGGCCACTCGAGCAGAAGGAGTTGTGCTCGAGTGAGGCCCCATATCACTCGCGAGTGAGAAAATTAACTCTCCGAAATCTTGAGCGAGTGCAAGAAGAAAACTGAAGAACAAGTAGAAAAATGGTGAGTTCACTCGAGTGAGCCCATTCATGCTCGAGTGATACTCTACCAGAAGACAAAATGCACAAGTCTTACAGCATTCAATTCGAATATAGTTTAATGTTATTTATTTATCTTATCATCACTTATTATTATTATTTAACATCATTTTGAATGTATTATAAGTGTGATACAGGAGAATGAACGTTTGAAATAAACAGACGAGAAGGAAGTAAAACAACGGCAGACAACATCATTACAAGCACGTACCTACCACCTCAAAGATTTCAAACATACGCGTGCCGTTTCACAGTAACATGCCCTGCTCCTCAATGATCATTATTCAAACGAGCAAAACTGAACATCTATAAATACAGAGTTCCAGAGATCGTCAACAATAACGAAGGACAAGAATTCACAAGCAAATTCAGGAGTCTCTGTTATTCATATTTTCTCTGTATTCATATTGATCTTCAGTGTTTATCATACTTGCTCTGTAAGAGAGTCTATATACATTTCAAATTCTATTTTCATTTGATCTTAAGGTATTGGGACCTTGAGAGGGTTGATATCCTTATGAGAGAAGCAGTTGAGAGAATTCCTAGTTAAACCTTCCACTCGCAAGACTTATAAGATACAAGCAGTAGAGAACATTGCTACTTGTAAGACTTACAGTGGTGTATGCAGGAGAGAACGTTGTTGCTCATAAAACTTGTATACGTAAGCAAGTAGGAAAGTTCATAGGTTGTTTTTTTGCATGTAAGACTTATTGTAAAGGGGAGAGAAATTTCTTAGTGTGAGGATATTTCTGCTCGTAGTTCGTTCGAGGACAATTGTTGTTTTGTGGCATTCTGAGAGCCCATTGAATCTTGGAAGATTAGTGAAAATCTCAGTAGGTCTTGATCTCTGAGGACTGGACGTAGGCCTGGTTTTTAGGCTGAACCAGTATAACTCTCTGTGTTCCAATCTTCTTAACTCTACTCTGTATACTACAATTTTCATATCACCACATCAAGCGAAAAATTTATCACATCACCCAATTCACCCCCTATTGGGTGAAGCTTGCCTCTTTCACTTTATAATTCTTTATTTATTCCTTTTAATGCCATAAGGAACAAGGAATTTTGGTGAATAAAATTTGGAATGTTACACCTTTCAACTTGATCTTAGTGTCTGGATATCTCTTTTCCAGTCTATTTTCGTATGAATCAGGTTTTATCTCAATCAGATTTGTGGTTTGAGAGATATGTTCAAAATAGTAAACCTGTTACGAAATACAATACTGATAATAAGTGTCATCTTTCAAAATTCGTATCTCTTTTGTTTAACTCCGTTTACATTGATCTTGATGTCGATGTGCCATATTAGAAGTCTAGTTTCATATGAAACAAGTTTCAGCTTAATCAGAGTGATGATTTGTGAGATATGACTAAATTACTGAACCTCACACATGCTGAATGAAACAGAGCTCGTTGCATTATTCGAATAATATTGCTTCTATTCGAATAGAATAGCTATTATTCGAATAAAAGTCCTTATTTGAATAGAACTCCTTTTATTTGAATACAACTTCTTCTATTCGAATAAAACCTAATATTTTGAAAGAGCGAGGCACTTTTAACTTTCGATTAAGTTAGTCCAACTTCTATTTTACTATAGAGACCTCCAGTATCACTTCTAAGAACTTAAATCTTAATATTCCCATTAGATCTTATAAGTTTTTCTTTCCTTCTTTATGATTATTCTCCACAATCCTTGCTTTCTTTACTAATGACTTCCATTTCTTTCTTCTTCTCCCTCTTATCAATTCAATCTCTTCTTTGTTTTCTTGACTTCATTTTCACATATTTGATAATTTCATTCTTTAATATCTTCACAATCATCCTCCATAATTCAACTTGATAGCTTCTAATCTTTTCTTTGACTAATCTACAAGATATTTCACATTAAACACAACAGTTAATCAAAGTATAAAATAAATACATTATATAAAATTTTTTCTCTTAACATTTCACATCTATATTTGACATCATCAAAACTAATAACATCTAACATTAATTGAATTTATAAATTTAGTATTGTACAGATCTTCTAAGCTCCTATTTGCATTATATGTGTGGCTGAAGAAATCTGAACTGAAATATTATATTACATCACCTGATAGCAAAGAACATATGTACTCATTCAATCTGTCCACATTATTTGTTGTAGGAGTTAAAATTGTCCTACTGTTGAGGTAATTCTCTTCCTCAATACACTTTAAATAGCTTGCATATGTTGAATCTATGATGGATTTCACAGGGTCAACCTCATCATGTAGAAATAATTCAGTTGGTATTTCAATGTCTGTGACACCATCTTGTAGGGGTCCAATGTTTCATCTCTTACTTGTAATAACCACTCTAAGAAAGTTCTAATTTTCTCTTGCTCTGCATGAACACTTAATGATTGTAATCTCATATTTTTAATTAGATGAAGTAATTTACGATCTTTCCAAAGATGGGATATTTTGTTGCCTCATCAACAACTTCAACTCTACCACCCTTAGGGATAACTAGTAATATCTGTCTGACGTCACCTCCCTTTACAATACATTTTCTATAACCCCCTTACTTAAAAGCCTTGAAAACAGTTCGAAAACGTGTCGTAAAGTCCAACTGGAGACCAAAGAATACTTTACATCTCACTTAGGGTCCCTACTTTAAGAAACAGTTCAATCCTATAATAAAATAAGTTTTCAGAAACCTTTCAAAACACGTTTGATAAGGTCTCATTTCCACTTTTCAAAACTATTCAGCTTGTTCAATTTGGTTCTATTCATTAATATCAGAGTACTTAACAAAATTTGTCAACAAACTTTCATGTTATATTCATTGACTAATAGGGTCTATAAGGCATGATCAACCGTTCTTGGTTCCATTATCGGGTGACATACAAATATTCAATACGTCTACCTTTACTAGTTGGACTAGTTTTACAGTGTACTTACATATACATCAAGTACATCATATACATTTTTTGAAAAATTTGATAACTAATAATACCCTAATCTTCTATCAGCCTACACTAGCCGCCCTTATTTACCTGCTTGTCCTTTAAGCTACTTGCCCTAGCTGTAGGTTAGTCAATGTAAAGAGTGAGATTCATATGATTCTCAGTAGTAAAAATTCACTTATATGACATACAATTTCACAGTGCATGTAAGCAATCATCATATAGTAGCATCTAAAGCAATCATTCATTCTTGACATGCTTGACATTCGTAACAATTCTTTGTATTTGTAACAATTCTTGATATTCGTAGCATTCATAACAATTCTTGACATTCATAAAAAATGATTATATGCATATACATACAAAGCATTATACATGATATAAGAGAAAGAGTCACTACCTTGTTCTTTTTTATCTTGTTCGGGCACTGATTTCTTATGCTCAAGGAAAATATCAAATCCTATACATCAGAATTAAAAATGAAAAGTTATTACCTATTTCAATTTTTTAATGACTCCAAAATACTTGGGGTGGGTTACCATGTGAGTCCTTTAAGTAGCTATTAGTAGCTCAAACAAAAGACCAAGATATTAGGGAGAGCTAGACCAGAAACCACCTTTCAAAAATTTAAAGTGCTGAAATTGGGTATTGGCCGCGGTTAAGAAATTCTTTGGCTGTGGCTAAAAATAGGTTAAAAGCTTTTTGTCTACGGCCAAAAATTTTCTAGCTGCAGCTAAAAATAGGTCAGAAGCTTTTTGGTTGCGGCCAAGAATCCTCTAGCTGTAGCCAAAAGAACGTCATGTTTCTTGGCTGAACTTCAAAAAATCATAACTTAATCTATAAAAATCGAAATAGAGTGGTTTCAAGTCCTAATTAAAGCTTTTTAAGTCCTCTATACAGAAAAAATATTAACCACTACCACTTGTAACCACAGAAATACAAAATTTCACGAATTCCCATACTATTCTAGACTAAATTCCAATTTCAACCTCAAACTTAGGAAATGCATAACTTTCAGTACATACATCCAAATAACACCTATTTTATATCATTTTAAAGCTTGACACATCCTCTATTCAAATGGAAAGTTTCATAATTTTTAGACATTATTTGCTTATTTCAAAACACCATGCAAACTGGCTGCCCTGCTTTGACTTTTCATTAGCAAAACTTCCAATTTTCAACCTATGTTTCCAATGGTCCAAAATTCATAACCAGGGCTACACCCTACACAATTTTCATGTAGAACTCAATGGAAAACTCAAAACAAATAAATTCCCACTTCTTTAAAATGTCATATTTCAGGCAAAAATTACACACAAAATCCCAAAATTACCAAACTTTCCATTCAATTCCCAAACTAGTTTCATATGTCCAAACCACAACACAAGACACAATTATTACCAACAAAACACCATGAAGCTTCAAACCCTAATATACTTGAAAATAGGGCAAAATTACACAAGACCAAGTTCTTAGGCAATCATCACAATATATACTTCAAAGGATTGCTCTTACACACCTCTTGCATTTCTTCTAGTTTGCTATTTGATTCTCAACCTCTAGCTCTTCTTGGAACACACAAAACACCTCCTCTTAAAAAACTAAAGCCATAGAAATGAAGCTCTCATTAAAAGGAACAAGGTTAAGGAAGAGGTTTGTAGCATTAGAGGTGATCTATAAGGTCAAAATCCAATTAGAAGAGCTCACCTTAACTAGATCTCCTTTTTCTAGAGAGCATGGAGAGAAAGAGTGAAGTGATAAAATGACCGTATCTTCAGCCTCCCTTCATGCCTTAACCAAAATTGAGAGGAGAGAAGGAGAGTTTGAAAATTAATTATTTAACTTTTCAAAGTTTCATTGCTCAATTCATGTGGTGTCAAGTGTCATCATCCTATGGCTCCATCAAAAGCAAGTAACTATTTGGTTACTCTAACTAATTCCATTACCCATTTAGTCACACCTCTTACTCTTTTAGTTCATGGTCAATTTCTTCTTTGAAGAGGGGAGGAATTGTTGATTAATTGGCCGATAAATTTCTTTCTTCCCGTTTTTCCCCTAACTATGGCAAGTTAATTAGATTGCGACTTGGTGTATTATTTGATTCCTTTTTCTCTTGCCATACACCCTTCCCTTCAATTTTAGCCCAATTTAGACTTTGTTACCATAATTAAACTTAAATACTAGGTTTAGGCACTTTATACTGCTAATCCAGGTCATAATTCACACTTTATTCACCGAAAGTGTTTATCTAACATTCGTTACATCATCTTTTGGAATCATTAAGCCCTTATACATATTTTGGGGTATTACATTTGCTGCCAAAAATGAGATTATACTTCATTAAATCTCTTAATGTATGGTCAAATGCCTTGATACAATATCGCTTGACTATTGTCACCTCATCCCAAATAATAAGATCGGTAGCTTTTATCAAATTAGCCAAGGCTGAATTATGAGTAATTCCATAAATTGAATCCTTGTTCACATTGATTGGAATACATAATCTAGAATGCGCAATCCGTCCATATGGTAATAAAGTTGCCGATATTCCACTAGATGCCACGTTAACAATTATGCCTCTATTAGCTCATATAGCTATGGTTAATGCGTTCCATATATACAATTTACCAGTTCCTCCAAAACCATAAATAAAGAAAAATCCTCCTGCTTTAATTTAGAAGATGATACATGTATGATTTTTTCAAACACAACCCTTTGCTAATTGGTCATGGTTCTCTTTAAGTTTTTGCATCTTGAAATTAAAAATTAACATTAGATGCAATTACTAAAACACAAAATACACATCAACAAAGGAAATGGTCTATAAACCAAACCATTTGTTCATGATCTCGAAGTTAAACTGATACACAATTCCACGATCCACTTGAACATCAATCATTCCAAACACGCCTGAGAAAAGTCCAACTGCATCTTCAGGAAAATAAACTGAGTATTAGTAAATTGAAAATAAGTATTGATAAACATTTAGAGCTTTAATTGCCCTGTAAAATTCTATACTGATAAGGCAAGGTTCCCTTTAAGTTGTTGCAACTAAGATGTTCAGAGGTGAAAAATTAAAGGTGGGGTTTTATGATGTTAGCCAATAACTCAAGCAGAGTAAAAGGATCCATCACAACCTTCATATCAAGATTGATTATATTAGCTTTGTGCTCGATAGTGAATCGACATAAAATGAAAGTAAAACTAGGCACGAGTGCATCACTAACCTATGAATCATATCTTAATGATGAACAACTGCCAAAATGTAATAACCCTAGCCAACTATACAAAAAGTGCTAAGAGATATAAAAAGTAACATTACTATGAAGAAAAATACAATGAAGTAAGTATAGATATACATGTGCATCTGCAAGAACTGCATTCAAGGTCATCTGGCGGTGACTCCATACATGTGGTATGTCCTAGAACGTCGTGATAACCTCAGAATATATCACCCATAAGTTATGGTGATCATCGATTTCATTGAACGATTGCACATCCTACTCAGGCATTGGAATGGACTATGATTTTTCTTGGTTCATGGTTGTGTAAATTTTCTTCCAACTGTAAGTCTTCTAGTAAAGAACCTTTAATATATGAACCCATAAGGCAAATTAGGGTTGTTACAATCTGTTTGTCAATGAAGGCAATTCAAAATGATTGAATTAAAGGACCAATCGCGTGAAAACTTCATTTCATTTTATGTAACTTACACTACATACCACCCTCATTGGAAAAGGGTTTGAAACCTGGGAAAATATGAAAAATTAATTGTTCTCATAGAGCCCTCATTATCTCCACCAATTGCATGACTATAATTGTCTACTAAATGTCTATTGTGGGTCTTGTAGAACTTGTTAATAGTGACTTGTCTTAAAAGTACATTGCATGTGTGAACTGTAACCCCCTGCCTTAATTAGCGTAATTATAATTCGATATTACTTAATTAAATTGGTTTAGAGACCATCAAATAGTTCAAAGCTCATTTAAGACTCCCTTTATAATAGGGACTTTACAAAATTTTCAAAACTTCATTCCTATTCCGGTCTCAAATTCAATTATCGAATATAATCACCTGTGCAGTTAATTTACATTTAAACATATCAGAATATCTAATAGCAACCCCGGTAACCCCCGGGTTCCATTCATTCACTATAAGGTTTTAATTCCCATATAAGGGATTACATGACTGTATTCCACTAATATCTACAATCCAAAAAATAATTTACAGAACCCTGTCCAAAATGAATAACCAATATATCCAAAACAAGTGTCCCTACAGGGTTCTAACCACTCCGGGTCGTACGCTTCTCCTTAGAGCCACCCGCCCTGTCTGAAAGGTTAGTTAAAGGAAAGAGTGAGATTCAAAAGAATCCCAGTAGTAACAAAACAATTATACCACACATAAGTACACAGCATGTAAGCAAATCATCATACAACAGCAGCAGCACAAATCTCACTCCACCCTCATCCCCTTTCTCCGCCTGGAAGGCACACTGTCCTAACCCGAACCGTTGTTAGCTACTCAGGGACTATTGGCGTGGCAGTGCGTACACATAGCCTTATAGCTCATATAGCTATATGGCTTTCACAAATGGCCCATCGGCCTTCACAAATAGCCTTTCAGCCCACATAATCACATATATCACACCTCATCCTCATCCCCTTTCTCCGCCGGGAAGGCATACAACCCTGGCCTGATCTGTTGTTAGCTACTCAGGGACTATTGGTATAACGGTGTTTACACATATTCACAATGTCGCAGCATACGAGTTTATCACAAATCAATGATAATACACACATACAATGCATCACATATGGTACGAAAGAAAAGTTACTACCTCGTTCCTTCCTGACGTTAGCTGGCTAAGTAGGCTCACGAGGACGGCAAATGTCAAATCCTATAAACCAAATTAGGGACAATAAATCAATCTCATTTCCAAGTTCTTTTCTCTATAATACTTTAAGTTGGTTATCATTTGAACTCTTTAGGTAACTATTTTAGGTCTAAACATATGCCTAAAAGGTTGGGAAAGACTATACCAAAACCACCTTTCAAAATTGCAAAACACTGATTTTTAGGGGTGGGTCGCGGCCCACAATCCTTGGGCTGCGGCCTAAAACTGCCCAGAAACATTTGGGCTGCGGCCCAAAATCCATGGGCTGCGGCCCAAAGTCCAGAGACGCTCAGAAACATTTGGACGGTGGCCCAGAATCCATGGGCCGTGGCCCAAGAAAATTCAAATTCTGGCTGAAATTCCAAAAATCATAACTAATTCAGGAAAAATCGAAATAAGGTGATTCCAAAGCCAAATGAAATCTATTTAAGTCCTCTTTCAAGGAAAAATATTGGCCATAACTAGAAATCACCACAAAAGTCCAGATTTACCAAAAACCTAACATTGTACCAAAACAGGATCCAGCTTTGATGCCAAACTGTGAACAGTTCAAACTCCCAGCTCAAAAAGCGAAATGACACAAACTTTATGTCCATTTTGAAGCTTGAGATGTGAACCTTAAGACTGGAAAGTTTCATAATTTTTCAACATCATTTGCCCAGTCAAAACGTCCACACCATCTGACTGTCCAGAAAAGACTTACATTGGACAGATTTTCCAGATTTTGCCAATTGGTTTCCAATGGTCCCTAATTTCAAATCACATACTATTTTCATACAATTTGGCTCAAGGAACACATTGGAGCCATCAAAATGACCATATTCATTATCCATGGCCATGTTCTACCACAATCACCTTAACATCTCCAATCAACACACACATTGAAATCCATTCCAACCCAAAATTCCAAGCCAATTCCAAATGCACAAAAACACTCTATGACATTAATTTCCACACTAAACACTAATCAAGTCATACTTTTCGAAATTTACCAAAAATCAGGGCAAATTTCAAAGTCCTCAAAACTCAACCAATGATCAAAACAACTATACCAAAATGCTTCTAACTCTTACCTCTTCTTCTTCCTAGAGCCAATTCTTCAACTCTTCAACTTCCAAATTTCCACAAGTTCTCAAACTTCTCCAACCAAAATTCTGAAACCATAGGAATATAGCCCTCAACCTCATGAACAACATTAATGAAAGTAAATTGAGCATTCATGGACAACTTCTCACCTTTCTTTAAGCCTTCTTCTTTCTCTTTCTTGCTTAACTTCAGCGAAAATGGAGAGAATGGAGAGAGACGAGAGATATTGATCAATGACTCATAGTTTAATGCTCACACACACACACAGCCGACTTGAGAGGGAGAGAGAGATAGAGTTTGACAATTTTGACTCATCCAATGGCTCTCATTTGGACACATGGCAACATCTCATCCTTCCTCCTATGAGTGCATATGAACTCATCCACACAAGATTCCACCCCTTGTTCTTTCAATCCCAGCCATTGATCATGATTACCAAGGGGTTTCCTCTCTAGTAACTTACCAGTCAATCGGTAAATTTACCGTTTTACCCCTGATTAGCACAATACTTACTAAATCACATCATAATCATCCCAATTGTGTCACCATACACATCATTCACTTCAAAAGTGCTCAATTAAGATTAATTATATTACTTGAAGTTATAAATCCTTGGTTACATTTCAGGATATTACAATTCTCCCCCCGAAAATAAATTTCGTCCTCGAAATTGTTACACCACTTGAGCCATAAACTCCGGATATCGTCTTCCCTTCCCAAGTTGCCTCTCTTTGAGTCATTCCCTTCCAGATCACCTTCACAATGGAATACTTCGGTGTCTGAGCCGTTGCTCTCCTCGATCAATGACTTGCTCTAGTTCCACCACATATGTGAAATTTTCTTGTAGCTCCACATCCTCATATTCAATGATGTGAGACGGATCCGGTTGGTACTTCTTCAGTTGAGAAACGTGGAATACGTCATGGAGCCTGCTCAAGCTTGGAGGTAGTGCTACTTGGTATGCAACAGGTCCAATCCTCTCAAGGATTTCAAAAGGTCCTATATATCTCGGGCTTAGCTTCTTTCTCTTGATCGCTTGCCCAACACCCGTAACTGGTGATACTCTCAGAAAAATATGATCTCCAACCTCAAATTCTAGAGGTCGTCTTCTCTTGTCAGTGTAGCTTTTCTGTTGACTCTGCGCTGCAAGTAACCTCTTACGAATAATCTGAATCTGTGCTGAGGTTTGATCAACTAAATCTGGCCCATAAAGCTTCCTTTCGGATAACTCATTCCAGCATAATGGTGATTGACACTGTCTTCCATACAATGCTTCATACGGAGCCATTTGGATGCTAGCATGATAGCTATTGTTGTAGGCGAACTCCACAAGTGGAAGGAAATGATCCCAACTTCCTTTAAAGTTGAGAACACAAGCTTGCAACATATCTTCTAGCATCTGAATTGTTCTCTCAGATTGTCCATCCGTTTGAGGATGATAAGCCGTACTGAATCTCAGTTGAGTACCTAAAGCTTCATGCAATGCTTTCCAGAATCTTGAAGTAAATCGTGGATCTCGGTCGGAAATGATATTCTTCGGTGTACTATGAAGTTTGACAATCTCTCGGATATAAATCTCCGCTAGTTTATCAGGAGAATAACCAGCATTGATTGGTATGAAGTGTGCCGACTTCGTTAACCGATCCACAATTACCCAGATCGTATCATAGTTTCTGATCTTGGGCAATCCCACAACCAAATCCATGGTCACGCTTTCCCATTTCCATTCCAGAATCTCAGGACTCTGAAGTAAACCAGGCGGTCTCTGGTGCTTGATCTTTACCTTCTGGCAAGTGAGACACCTTGCTATATATTTGGTCACATCACTCTTCATACCCGGCCACCAATACACCGATTTCATATTATGATATATCTTGGTCATACCAGGATGGAGAGTATATTGGCTCTTATGCGCCTCATCCAGAATCTTCTACCTCAACTCTGCCTTAAGTGGAACACAGACTCTCTTCTGATAACAAACTAATCCACGAGGTGATAAGTCGTAGCCTGGAACCTTTCCTTGTTCAATTCGAGCCAGGTTACGCTGTATCCAGCTATCTTGCCTCTGAGCTTCTTCAATTTCCGCCCTTAGATCACTCTTTTCTTGAGAAACAGTGTAATCATCATAGCTGCAACGAGCACGGTCTTTTGACTAAGAGCATCAGCGACTACATTTACTTTACCCGGATGATATTTTATTTCCAGGTCGTAGTCCTTAAGCAATTCCATCCAGCGGTGCTGTCTCATATTCAGTTCTTTTTTATCATACAGATATCTGAGACTCTTGTGGTCACAGTACAATTCCACAGTCACACCATAAAGGTAGTGACGCCAAATCTTCAAAGCAAATACAATGGCCGCAAGCTCCAGATCATGAGTGGGATAATTCAATTCATGAGGCCTGAGCTGTCGAGAGGCGTAGGCCACCACACGTCCCTGCTGCATAAGGACACACCCTAACCTTTGCCCACTGGCATCAGAATACACAACGTATGTCAAACTGGGATCGGGTAAAATCAACACAGGTGCCGACGTCAACCTCTCCTTCAGCTCCACAAAACAGTTTTCACATTTCTCATCCCACACAAACGGTTGATCCTTTCTCGTGAGCTTGGTCATTGGCAACGCAATACGGGAGAAATTCTGGATAAATCTCCAATAGTAACCAGCAAGATCCAGAAAACTGCGTACTTCTGCCACAGATTCTAGCCTCTTCCAGTTCAGTACTGCTTCCACTTTACTGGGATCCACAGAGACCCCTTCTTGCAAGATAACATGGCCTAAGAATTTCACTACTGATAGCCAGAACTCGCACTTGCTCAATTTGGCATATAGTTGCTTCTCACGCAATATATTCAATACGATCCTCAGATGATGCTCATGCTCCTCCCTACTCTTGGAGTATATCAGAATGTCATCGATAAACACAATAACAAACTGATCCAGATACTGCCGAAAGATATAGTTCATGTAATCCATGAAAACCGCAGGCGCATTGGTTAGCCCAAATGGCATCACCAAAAACTCATAATGACCATATCGGGTCCTGAAAGCAGTCTTCGGAACATCTTCTGCTTTCACTCGCAGCTGATGATACCCTGACCTTAGATCAATCTTTGAAAATACACAAGAACCGGATAGTTGATCTAAAAGGTCATCGATTCGGGGAAGAGGGTACTTGTTCTTAACAGTAACCTTGTTCAATCAATACACAATTGAAGACTCCCATCTTTATGATAAAAAGATTCAGCAAAGTTCAAACAAAAATTTTAATAGTTTTTCAAGTTTCAATGTTATATTTCAAAAATTCATATCCTTTCATAAAAAGAAACATCATAATTGATATAGGTGTCTTTGAAAAGCTTACGCAGACTACTTTCAGATGAAATAAATTTCATATCAATTTCAGTTTTAAACATTGATAGAAGGTCAAGGTTGAAATATGAAAAAAAAGGCAATTACTAAAGTGAAGCAACAAATTCAAGTTTCAAAGATATGTAAAATTGAGTTTGAGGGTTGTCACAAGTGATCATATCAATTTCAACTGAAAGAGCAAACTCATTTGTAAGAGAAACTGTAAGAATTTTGGGTGTACCTATAATCTAATTGACTTGTTGTAGTACCTACATGAAATTGAAGTACAGATGCAGATCTCGATCACATTACGCAACAAATACCCAAAAGAGAAGAAGAGAAGAGAATATTCTTATGAGAGAATTTTTAGAGGGAGAAGAGCAATATGCAGTGTGTTATTCATATTTCTACTCTCTTAATCCTACGTCCTATATATAGTGTACACATAATCACATAGAAATATATGTAACTCTTAAGCATACGGTTACATGAGAATTGACATAACCATTAAACCATAAAGTGATATTTCTCTTTATGAACTCATGTCTCTCCATGATAACCCCTCTTGAATCGAGCTTATGCCTTAATCTACTAAGGGTAGACTAATATATTCCAACATCTCCTACTCACGCTTGGTGAATTAGATGTTATGGGTCAATTTTGCTTCTCTTACTTCTTTCATACTAGGTACTTTGTCATGACCATGTAGGCATGGTGTCTCCATTTGGATGGTTGTACTAGAAATCCCTTTTTTAGAGATTGCTATAAGATAACCCAATATTGATATAATGCCTAGACATCCTAGATTTACCAATAAAATACACTTTTCTCATGCATAATCGAATCCCACTTAAGTTAGTATAAAACTCATATTGCCTTCTCGTATGTATAGTGTCCACACCTGTGAAATTACAAAAATGATATCATAAGGGACTAGTCTCAGACACTAGCATAGGTGTGTATATTTCAGGTAATAATCATCATTTAGCCAATATATCACTTTGATATAAATCAACCACTTTCCTAACATAATACCTTTATATATCATAGGAAAAAATGCTAAAGTAGCAGATATTGAAACATATTTCCATGATAATGTAAAATTCAAAGGACATATTTAAAAAGGTTAGCCTTTCTGGGACTCACACAGCAATACAGCAGGGATCCATTTACTTGCTTCCCAATTACGGTTCTTTAGCACATGCAGTATAATTTCATGTTATGGTGTTACTCTTATACTATAAGAGCATATGTCATTTTGATTTTAACATCAACACCATACAAGCTTAAGTCTAAATACTCTCAGTACCTAAACCAAATTCTTCACCTCCACTTACATGGCTTCAGTTTTAAAGAATTTGTTCTCTGGAAACATATATCATAGACTTGAGTTTCCATGATTCAATCCATATTTACAATCATAGATCTCATCTCGTCTTACTACACTTTAAGTCAAGGCAAAATTCAGTTTGTATTTCTCCTCTACCATATCAGCAATCTCACTACTTTGCTGATGAACACAATTATATCACCTTTGCACACTCTTCCTGGGTGTCAAAGGAGGTCACTCATGTGAGAAAGCCTACCTCACCAACCTGTATGACATACTAGACATTGTACACATATATTTAAAGCCATAATGAAGTATCTATTACTTCATACCTTGTGCAAGCAAAAGAACTTGACATGTTTCTCATACATGTCCTTAGCTAGGGGACTTTGCATAGGAATTTATTGTTCAATAACAACTTTATGTGCTATTAAAACTCTCATATAGTTATATCTTTGCATTTAGTCTAGCTATTCTACTTAGGTTCTTTTGTTTAGATAATGGCTACGTGTACTCATAATATTTTAACACCAAATTTGAGGCCTCACTTTCAAATCACAGATGTTCCATGATCATTGCTAGCCATGTAGCCACTTGTATTACTCTACAAGTATCTCAGGACCCTTTTGTAAAGACATCTAATGTCTTTCACACTAGTTGGACTTGTACCATCTTAAAAGTCCTACCATGAACATATATCTGGTCTTGTATACATTACTGCATATATTACACTATCAACAATATTTATATGGAAATTCTTTTCCATTTTCCTCTTGATTGGTTTAGTTAGGGAAACTTATCAAGCCTCAAAATCACTCTAAGAATCACTAGGGTATCCATAGGATTGTATCCATGTTTAAGAATCTTCTTAAAGTATTTCTCTTATAAAAGAGAGGACTTTTCTTAAAATATCTCTTGGATCTCAAATCCAACTATTTTACCCATGTATTTTCTTTTAAAAATTTATTAATGCAATTATTTAATAGGAATTACTAAATTCAAATTATTTATGGTAAATAGTATATCATCCACTTAAAGAAACAACATCACAAAACACTTATCAATGGTTCTCTTCAGCCATTTAAAAACCACACTAGGTTACCGCTCTTTCGAAGCATTAAACATCATTATCTGGACAATCACATCAATCCATAAAAGGACTTCTACAAAAAAAACATATGAAGTCACCCCTATGTGAAGCTTCAAAGACCACTTTTAGTGAAATTTAATAATCACTGCATATAGACTTCTTCATCTAGATTACTACTTAAAGTATAAATTTTACATCTGCTTGATGTAAATCTAAAATCCAAAAGGTTAGCTATTGTCATATTAGGTCTAATTTAAGTGCCAACAAGAGAGAAGGATGCCATCTTGTTATGCATACCCTTTTGTAATCAAATGAGTCTTGTGCATGCCAATTGATCCACCTCCTTTTCTCTTAGACTTGAGAACTCACTAGTTCCCAATAGCCCTTAAACCTGGTGGTAGATAAACTAATTCTCAAACTTGGTTCAATCTTAAATATGCTTATTTCTCATTCATTTGCTTAATTTTGTTCTTCCCTGACATGACCTCCTGTAAAAAATGTAACTCATCATCCTCCTTTGGAATAACCATCAACGGTTTTCTTAGTTACTCCTTTTCACTAGAGCTTCTTGGGTTTCTTCTTTATATTGTATATATCTCTTTATTGATCATTCTAAGCTTCCAATTATAGAAATGTTTAAGGATCGTTAGCTTGTTCTATACTGCCTTGTGCTTGTGTTTCAAAGAGATGTGATTTAATTACTTTCACCATTGTTTGGAGACTAATTGACAAAAAATGTTGTAACTTTTAATTCTTTCATGTCACAATTCTATTGTAGTTTTCCTTCATGAAAATGTAACCCTAATGATCTCCCACTTACCCTAGATCTTAAAGAGATATGGTGTAATTAGTTTCACCCTTGTTTGGATAATAATTGACAATAACTATGGTATCTTTTAATTCTTTTAGGACACAATTCTATCATAGTTTTCCTCCACAAAAATGTAACTCTAATAATCTCCCACTTACAACTACTATGGGAATTTGTAACCAAATCTTATGTTCTACGAAAACTCAAAGTTGACTTTTTTTTAGTCTAACATTCATAGGATATGGTAGTGACCACTTTAGAAGGACTCAACATTTGATGAAACCAAAGATGTATGCTAATCCACTAAAGGTGGACATGATAATACTCTCCCACTCACATTTTGTAATACCTTATTTCTGAAATCTATCTGATGAGTTTTACACAACGAATTCAAACCACCAATCGATATTCTTGTTCAAAACTCTTTCAACTATTCTCAACCTCAAAACAGAACTCAAACTTGTAGTTGATTGGGTTTTTCTGAATAATTTATAACTTTTCAAAAACTATCATAAAGTGGTTTGTAACTTCTTCATAACTCATCATTTCTTAATTCTCTTTATTATCTTCATCAGAGTGATTCTTTACTCAATTTTATGTGCAAAAGGTTTCTTAACTAATGGGCTCGCGCCATGTGATTACCCATTTCTAATTCAATTATCGCGCTTGGATAATTAATTCATTCATTATGCGGGTTATACAATGAACCATTGCTAATTTATTAGTCTACATAACGGACTAGTACGTGAATAATTCTTCTCTTCTTTATTGCAACTTCTTTCCTGGTATAGCGTCCTATACTCCTATTCTGTTCTCAATTGCCTATATTGTTGGGTAAGGGAGAGTGAGATTCGAGAGAATCTCAATAGTAAACTTTGCTAACTAGGCATACAAGATTCAAGCTCAATGCATGACATGCTTGCTTATATAAATTCATACTAGCATAATGCCATACTTGCATGCTCAATGCTTTACACATGACACCTATGGCCATATCATAAGTAAAAACAGAGCTTTAATCATTCATACATGTTTCACACCATTCATCAAAGCAATTAAACACATCAATGCATAAGCATACTTATCAAGTAGATGCAAGTCAGGAAAGTTATACTACCTTTTGTCTTCAAGCTCCCTTCTTATACATTTTCTTCCAACCATTGAATTTGTTTGAAAATTCTCCCATTCTTCTTCCTTTCATCTCATAGCCTAGATAAATGGCCATATTATTAGAGCCATGACAAATAAATGTCCAATGGGCTACTTTAGCCTCTAGGACTTATTTTTATTCTTTGGGCCTATACTTGTCCGAAATTTTAATAACCCAAGACTCCTTAGTTGGTTAACCTTAAAGTTAACACATTAAGCCGAATGGGTATTTAATGGGCCCATACTAAGTTTATAGGCTTTACTTAACCATTGAAGTTCAAATTAATTACTTTTTACCCTTACTTTCTTATTTTCGCCTAATTACCAAAATATGCTAGAATTTTCAATAATCTTTGAAAATTCATAACTTTGTGTAGGAAAATCCAATTGTGATTATTCCAAAAGCTATGTGACCCCTAATCAATTTAGTTTCAAGAAAAAATATAGCCATTATTCTTTTGAATGCACATCAATATAGTATCTCACTTAATTTATCATTGCCCCTAGAATTTGCCAGTTTTCCAGACAAAATTTTGAAAATTCATAATTAATTCTACCAAAATCCAAATGGGTTAGTTCTAGGTTCTATAAAAATATATTAAAGTCCTCTTTCAGTAAAAAAATCACAGAGCATTGATTACAGCTACACATTTTCCAGAAATTCGTCAAACACAGACTGCCATAATTTTCATTCCAAATTCAAGGTCAAATTTTGAAAAATCATAACTTTTAATATACTATTCCAAATGGTTCATATTACCTATCAAATTAAACCTGATATGTACTTTAAGCCTATAAAATTTCATATTTGGACTAAGTTTGATTGATCAAAAACATATTACAAGTTCACTGCTCCAAAAACGAATTCAAGCAACTTTAAATGTAAACTTCCAAAATCATCATAAATTATCATTTAACTATAAACACATGATTAAACCTCAAAAATACCCCTTGGACGAAATATGAATAGTACCCCACCTCTATGAAAACTCATCCAAACAACAAACCAATCAATTCAAAATGAAGCCTACGCTTACCTCTATGTGTTTTCGCAATCGATTCGGAAATCTGGCAGTACTCTGGCCCACGAGATGGCACCAAACCCCTCTAAGTAAAAATCTAAAGCTGTAGAGATAAAGCTTGAGATTAGTAGAAGGAGGTTTGTGAAGGGTATTTTGAGAGAAAACCGATTCGAAGGTGAAATCAGCTCTGGAGCTTAGGAACGGTTACTATTCACATTTTCTCTTTCCTTTTCCAATTTCTCATGACTTTTCAAATTTTTCCCTTCTTTGGGATGAGCTTGAACGAAATTAATGGCCCTTAAGGAGTCTTGGAATTGTTCGCCACGTGTCAAAACCTTGTGGTGCCATTTGTCTGGTGATCCAATGATTAGTTACACGTGTCACTTGCTTTAATAAAGTAGGTCCCACCTCCTTCTCTCTCCTCTTAGGTGTCCCTGATTGGTCAGGGGAAGGAAAGGCCTGATAATTTCCCCAGACTCCCAGGTTCGGTGTTCAAGAAGTCAAGTACGCAATCGAACAAAAGACCAACGAATTTCCCTTACTCAAGTACTAGGTAGCACTCTCCGAGAATGCCAACACAAAAGGCATAAGGTGAGTGTAATGATAAGTGACACTTGTCAACTCGTTACTCTTCCAATACAAAAGTGTCATTGTCCTTTGCAATGATTAAGGGACACTTGTCATCTTCTTGCTTAGCCAACACAAAAAGTTATACCATCTTGAGTCATCATTGCTTACTTTATCAAAGTTACTTTAATAAAATTACTTTATCGGTGCATACTCAGAATTCTACTCAGGACCATGACATGCATATCGAGGCTTGCCAAATGATGTCAGGTCAGAAAAATAATAATACTATTGCGCCTGTGATGAGGAGAATACGTTTGTACCTCCCATCACACAGATTCAAACATTCTTACTATCATCTATCAAGAATTTCATACAAATACTTCAATTAAGATGCTCAATTATGATCTCAGAAGTCTTATTTTCTAAGAACTCCCACTTAGATAAAGCATATGATGCTCTTAAAAGACTCATAGGCAAAGACAATTTAAAAAGTATGGCTAGTAGCATTTTTGTAAATATTGATACAATTTAACACCAGTCACGATTTTGAGTGGTGTAAATAATATTTTCTAAACTGGTTGTAATGTAATGCGGTGTCGATAAGTATTAAATATTAAGAAAATTTAAATTCTTGTTAGATCAGGTGCATATAAATTCGGTGTAAATATCCTTTTACATACCATCATTTCTTTATACCTGGTGTTCAATGTTTCAAAGTTTCTTTAGCTTCCAAGGTAAACTTTCCAATTATGCATCTCTTCGAATCTTCATCTATCTTACATATTTAAACTCCTCATTGCTTTCATTTCTTCAGATTCAGTGCCACTTCCTCCTCCACCACCTTCATCAAAATAGCTTCTATAGCACCTCCATGTGAGGGTGGACGTATCAACAAAAGCCTTAAAAGACTCTTGCTGATGCTCTGCACTATCAATACCAAGCACAACCTTCTATGTGATGCCAATGACGTCGATTCTAATCTGTCAGATGACCCATCTTTCCCTTCCTCTTCTTTCTCCTCTTCCTTTAGTGATAAGGAGGAAGATTGAGGGGTTTTTTTATTATGTAAATTAATGTGTTTTAGATCAATGTGGAAGGCAGCATAAAAAATATTATTAATAATGAAAACATATTTTTATTTATAATCTTTGTCTTGATATTTGTCCCACTATTGTTGTTGGAACTTGTGCCCTAAAAGCCAATCATTATACTTTAAACATTATTATTTGATGAATTCCTACATTATGTTATCATATTATTTGCATGTTAACTGTGATAATTGTATCCTTGGATATATCATAAAGATAGTCCTAAAATATCCCTGGTCGGTCATCTATGCGGAAGCAGAGATGAAACAAGACCAGTATGACTTTGATAAGATATGGAGATACGAATCAAAGTCTTAGGCACTTGTAAGAGTGCAAGGTGCTAGACCAACCCACTATGAGAAAGCTACATGGATCAAGTCATAAGCTTTTCTAATGTACAACCATGGTCATAATGCCCTTTGACCTGAGGTCATTAAGGATTCCTACATGAGAGTTGTTAAGCTTTGAACTAGTCAAAAGTCACTTTCAATCGGGTGATGATAAAGGCTACGATAGGGCTTGGTGGTTTTTCATGCAGAGAAATATGAATGATCAAGATGGAATTTGTCCCTCACATTAGTAGAGAGATATTATTGGGTCTCTCGATAAGTGAGTTTGAGAAATGTATGGCCATACTATGATAAAAAGGATTTTCCATTTCTATTGTCAGAGTACTTAGGAATCAAGAAAGTAATGGTCAGGAACAAGAGGATGACATTATCCATGCCTCATCCTTGACCAATATATCGTGTGACCAAAAGGGACGCGACATGGTTGTATGACAGGTTTCATCGTGTTCACGATCCTCATATGAATTGGGTAGTCGTAATGTCTTGCTAAAGGCCCCTTGCGACTTGTGGGTTAGTACAGTTATTGACCCACTGCCAACTTCGTATGGGCCTATATGGTCGCACACAAGAATGTCCCAACATAAGATAATGTTTAATCTAAGGTGGAAAAATTTTATATTTATATATATATAATATAAAATTAATGAAAATAAAATTAATAATATTATATGTATATGTACTTTCGAAATACATATATATATATCATATCATATTATATTATTATATTGTGTTAGTTTTAAATTTAATTTTATTAAGATAAATTATATTTAATAACTAACATGATAGAGATATAGTATCTCAAATTTAATTTATGAAGATAAATTAAATCTAATGGCTCTTTATTTGGATTAAATAAATTGGTTAAATTAAAACTATTGGACAGATTTAATTTAAACTTAATTTATTTAATTATCTCATCAAGATAATTAATTGTTAATTAATTTCAAAATTAATAAAGATTAATTTTAAAATTTGAATATAGCCCCATGGGTTATAAAATTGATAGAGTGGAAAAGTTCAGACACAGATGAGAATTGAGAGCCGTAAGGGAAACCCTAGGAGACATTAAAGGCGCTAGCACGTGATCTGTGTTGGAGAGCATTCGTGTGGATACCGGTAGAGGGAGTGGACCTAAGGTGTTGACTTCTAAAGATCGAGAAACCCTAAATTCGAAAAGGTACTATTCTTCCTAACTCTGTTTAAACGCTATTGATAGATCCTCGATTGGGATTGGAAAAAAATTTTAAATTCTTCCGCTGTGCCTGCCGATCCTAACAATTGTGTCTATCTCTGGGTTGATAAGTTAATTTTTCTATAGAACATATATACTTTATTAGTAAATTAAATTATAATATAATTTGATTACATTCAGATCGGTTGTAGTAGAATAAGGTCTAAAGATGTTAATCTAAACCGTCATTTAAGTCTTTGATAGTCTAAATGTCGTTTATTAATTTCTAATGTTACATTTTTATTTACACCAGATAAGATGTGCATTTGGTCTTATAATTATTATTTAGACTACTTTTTAAATACGATCAGTTTAAATATGAAGGCGCCTTTAATTAGTTCCTAAGTTCACAGTCAAAAGTTCCTTTCTACTTCTATCTTTCTTGTTTGAGCATCAACACTTCCCATTGATGGCAAGAACAAAGAGGTAGTGTTCCCCCTCTCCTCCTCCGGCATCAACTACCGGTAGTTCCTCTTCATAGCCCCCTTTACCTTTGATGTTGGAGGAAATTGCTGAGGCCATCTTTCACCTTCAAGGCACCGTTCTATAGGTCATGGTGAGGCAAGATTAGTACTCTAAACGATAAGAGGAGTTGGCAGCAGTGTTGAACGACATCATCGATAGTTTGGACTAGACTCAATGAGTCTCCTGGAAAAATGATGATGATGATCTTCTGAAGGCCTAAGTTTCAAGAACCCCCAATGTTATAATATTTTTATGTAGTTTTTATTTTGTGACCCATCATTTAATATCCCAAAAAGTGATTAAGGGCTAATGACTTCAAAAGTGGATGTAATTATTATTGAATAAACACTTTTGTAGAATGTGTGATGGGAATTTGGTGGTTTTAGTGATTCCAATGATTTCCTTGTAAAAAATTGTTTGGGAGTGGGTTTGATTGTTGATTTTGGAGCCATTGGACACATTGGTTGAAAATTTGAAAAACTGTTATGTGTAATTCTGTGCAGGACAGTCGGTTTGTATGGATATTTTGAATGGGCAAATGGTGTCTAAAAGTTATGAAACTTTCCAATCTTAAATTTCACATCCCAAGCTTCAAAAGGGACATATAATTTGTGCTATTTCATTTTGTGAGCTAGGAGATATGACTGTCCAAAGTTTGGGACGGAAACTGAACTCTGTTTTGGGGCAGCGATGCGTTTTATATTATTATGGAATTTTGGGTAATGGCCCATATTTTTCCTATAAATAGAACTTAAATATATTTCATTTGGCTTTGGAATCACCTCATTTTGATTTTTATAGAATTAGTTATTATTTTTCAAAATTTGGGCAGAAAGTCTGCCAGAAAATCCGAAAATGTCAATTTTGGAATTATGGCATCATCATAAGGGAATAATGACATAAGCATAATATAACATATCATCTTCTTCCTCCAAGCTTCAAAACCGTCAGTTTATTCAGCTGAACAAGAGAAAAAAATTTTTGAGATTTCTAGAGAGAAAAAGGAGAAGAGAACTCACAAGGTAAGCCAATTTCTCCGATGATCTAGCTCCTAACGCATATAACTCCGATCCTAAGCTACTCCTTTACGTTCTTTAAGGTTTGGAAGCTCCTCCTTTAGTGTTAAAACAGCTAGGGTTTCAGCCAAGACAAGGAAAAGCTAGTGAGGGCTTGAGGTAACTTCCAAACTCTTGTATATTAACTGTTCTGGCTGTTGTGGACAATTTAATCGGTGAAATTTCGCCGGATTGTCATTGGTTTCAAAAATAGAAAATGGGTGTGTGGGGCTGTTATGCTGCCCAAATTGGTACTAAATGGTAGTTGTAACCTAATGGAATAGTCAATAAAGTAGTTAGGAGTAGAAAGGAACGAGTTTACGGAGCCGAAACCGAGAAACCCCAATTTTCCCTAGAATACTTGAGAATTTCGGCCAGCTCTAGATATGGGTCTTAGAGTTGGATTTTCAATGATTTATGGTTCCATTGAGTTCAAGAGAAAAAATTAGGTGGGGTTACAGTTGGTCACTTTTTCGGAAAAGGCCAAAAAAGCATAATTATGAAAACGCTCCTAAAACCCTTAAAGTGGGGCTGCCAAGGGTAAATTTGTAATTTGACATTAAATTTGATAATTCCAGGTTCGAAAATGGATTCCTTGGGCAGAAATATGTTAGGATAGCCCAGGTTAGAATTTCGGGAAAAGTGTCACCGGACCGGGTACGGTTGGCCCAGGCCGGGTCCTTAGGGGTAATTTTATAAATTTTCATTATAGACTCGTATAACCCTTAGAAACACTATGGAAGTGTCTAAATGGTGCATTTGGAATTGTAAGATTCGACATTTTCCCTGATCGTGAACGACCTATGCCAGAGCACGTTCGGAAAGAACCAGGTAGTGACTCTTCTCTTATGCTATGTGTAAAGTATTGTATGTATGTTTGTCATGTATTGTGATACATTGCCATGCTTTGAGATCACAGTGAAAGCTAACGCATAGTGATTACAATGTATGCTGTTGCATTAAGATCACAGCGAAAGCTGACGCATAGTGTTTACAGCCATGAGTGTTGTCGTATGTTGCGTGAGCCATATATCATTGTGATGCTGCTTAACATGATCATATATGCTATGCGTTTATACACTGTATGAGTGATTTGTTACTACAGAGATTCTTTTGAATCTCATTCTTTCTATTGACTAATATTTCAGACAGGGCAAGTGGCTCCAAGGAGAAATGAATCACCAGGAGCGGCTAGGATCTTGTAGAGATGTGTTGTTAGGTTGTTGGTTGTCTATTTTGGACTTGGGATTACTGTTTATTTTTGAAATATAGATATTACGTTGATGTTGGTCATGTAATCCCCTAGTTGGAACTTATAACCCGTAGTTTATACATGTATGAAACACAGGAATTGCCGAGAATTTAGCTATGCACTCTAATATGTATGAATGTGATTGAACTGCACAGAGTAATTAGATTCAGAAGATGAATTTGAGACCATGTTGAATGAATTTTAGAAAAGAGATTTGAGAAAAATGTATCCGTCGGTCTCTAATTCCTTTAAATTACTCATTTTTGAATCTTAATTACTGTTATCAAGTTAGGGGATTACACATCATCATTATCATATACATATATAATATTTTGATGTGATTTTTGATTTCATACATGTATACTACTGCCTTTAGGTGATGATTAATGAAAAAATTTTTGCGTTTTATGGCTTTTAATAGTTCTTGTTAATGATCATCATCTATCTCATGTTATTAATCTGATGTTGATGAAAACCTTAAGGTGAAAGTTCTTGTATGTTTCTAAAATGTTATACTCTGTTCTAAAATTTACATTTTAGACGGGATGATTTGAAAGACACTGTCAATATGAATTAAAATTTTTTTAACATATTGACACAGGTCTTTAATGATATTTAGTCTAGAGAAGGTTATGAACACTAGTTATTAATGAGAACCAGTCTAGAAAATATTTCCCTAAGTATATATACTCACTTTAGCATTGAGTCTTTATCTCTAGCCTTTCTCAGTGACCCGCACGTGCTCTTCCTCTCTCGGTTGCCTCCAACTATGATGATATATCTCTCTCCACTATCAAGATGCTTAGTATTCCTTGTCGTTGGGCTCTTCCTCTTAGTCATTGTTGTTTTGCTCTCACGTTAGGTAAAAATTGTTGCTTTTCACAAACCCTCGATAAATGTTTTGTTGTCACATTCTGTTAGTGTTCTCTTTCATTATCTTTGCTTGCATAAAAGTTTTAATCATTGTCTTACGTTGTCTTTCAAAAACCTTTGATACTCCTTTTCCTTATTTGTCAAAACCCTTATACTCACTCCTTTTATTTCTTTGTTGAAACACTGATGCTTACACCTTTTATCCTCTTAAAAAAGTACACACACATTGTGTCTTCTGACCACCACGTATATCACAAGGTTGAACCTGCAATGGAAATGAAAATGGTAGGTGAGTGCCAAATAGACCATGTTTTCATGAGTGCGAAGAGTTTATGAAGATTATTTCATTTGCTACTTACTCCAAATGCAATTTAGTTCGTTAACATATATAGCATATTACATATGCAACAATTTTGTTATGTAGTAACATATTGATGAGCTTAATTACATTTGCATACATAGCACAGAGGCTAGAACACATGTGAAAAGCATTAAGTTGAGTGGTTTTTTGTAGATATCACTTATGTTTTTGTACACATGTAAAGAACATTAAATAATCTGGTCTAATATGTAACTTATTGTAATTGAAAATAGGGGATCGGACGAACATAATTTGAGGTTGCATATACATGGAAGCCCTTCCACTAGGACTTGGAAAATTAAAAAAAAAAAGCCTTCCTTCCAAAAGTATAAATATAATATTCTTTTTATGCTTCTTGTATGTTTCTTGGTGTGATATATGAAAGTTTATATTTTTCTAATAGCTGCATATTCTTTGTGGTTGCTATAGTTAGTGTGTGCAAACTTTTGTCCACGAAATTCATTGTGGTTGGGATTGCAAAACTTGTGATTATGACAATAATACAATTTCATTGTATCATTCTCATAATGGCAAGTTTCATAAATCCAATTATTGCGAATTCCGTGGTCAAAAGTTTGCATACATGTATGTTAATTATATTGAATCTTGTTTGCCATGCCTTTGTTCTTTTCAATTTTTTTTTGTTTGGAAGCCCCCTCCTTGAAAGGGCTTAGGTCATTATTGAGTGTTAGGTGAGAGTGTTAATTGTAATTCTAACCTCCAACATGTGGGTGTTATTGACGCCTAGTTCATATTGTGGGACTTCCTTATAGTCGATTGCTACAACCCTTGGATTGTGAGCTAAGTTTACTAACCTTAGGCATTTTGACTCTTTTGAGAGTTTAGATTATGGCTCTAGCCTACCTCAGTTTTAGGCGACAAAGATGGACTATCTTATTTAATGAGGCTAAGTCCAACATGGTTGATATACAAACTTGAGAATTCTATTTTACCTGGTTGAATTTGGTCGTGTGATGAGGTCTAGGTTGAGATAGAAATCAAAGTGAAGGCCAATAATAAGTAGCTACCCAACTAGCTGAAGTTACTAGTGACATATTGATGATTAAGCATCTAAATTAGACAATGAAAACTGTAGGCCGAGTGATGAACGCTTGAAAGGAAAAATTCATTGAATTTGATTACCACCTAGTCTAAACAATTTATCCTTTCAAGTGATGATCATCTAGCCAATGTTTTTCATCCTCTAATTGAGAGTTATTAATCCTCACCTCGTCACTAGTATTTCCCCCAAATCGTTTACTTCCTTATTATTGGCCTTCAGTTTGGTTTCCTTCTCACCCAAAACCTCCCTACGAGATCTTATTCACATATAAAATCCAATTCTCATACTTATATATTAACTTTGTTATACTCGGATTCATTAAATAAGAATCTTCTTCTTGATCACCTGAGACTATGGTAACATAGAAGCAAGTTTCATATTTAAGGTCCAGAAGAGTCAAAATGTGTAAGTGTATGGTAACCTAGCAGCCAATCCATAGGTAGCAGTATTCAACTTTAGAGATACTCACAATATGAATCATGTGTCAATAGCATGCACTAAATCCAACACTAAAAAATCATCTAAGTCATTTGGACATGAGGAATATGCAAGCAAAAAAACAAATAAACCATGAAAAAATTGTAACACCCATGTTTTGAAAGCATATAGATGGCATGAGTGTAGTAATATCTTTAAAAAGGAGACCAGTAATCTTTTGTAAACAGCGGAAGTCCCAACTTCAAGCAGAGTGTGGAGCTGCACTTGAATGGGTTTTCAAAAATCTTTTCAAAAAACATTTTCAGATTGGGTCTCATATGATTTATTATAAGCCATCCGTTTTAGGTTTATTTCTTCATATCAAAGTGTTTACTAATAAGTTCTCTGCTGAAACCCAAGCTACTATGTTTAATTAACGGCCCTAGGTGGATGGCTGTCCATTACTGGTACGAATGACGTTGCGCGTTCGCTTATATACAGGCGCTTACATACATGTCAGTACGAGTCTGACCACACTTAAATACAAATTACATACAATCTCCAAAATAGATAACTAACAGAAAACTAAATTCTAAATCCTTTGCTTCATTCGCCCGTGTTTACCTTCTTGCCTGAGGAACTACTTGCCCGAGCTGAAAATTTGTTTTGGAAAAATAGGGTGAGATTCAATGAATCTCAGTAGTAACATATATCACTCATATAAAATGCACATATATCATGCCATGTCAACCAAAGTTACAGTACAATCATCATATTCAACATTCAGAGATAAATTCACAATATGCAGAAAGCATAAAGTTACCAATTCAAGGACAACCGTCCCTTGCCACAGCGCTGGGAAATTCTACTGGCCTTAGCCCTTCTCATCTGAATGTTTTAAATTCATAATGGTATAAACATGCATATAACATATCACATAGTATGTGAGAAATAAGTTACTACCTGACAATTTTTCTAAATCTTGATCTTGATTGACGTGCTTTGAATGTCCTGGGCAAGTGTCAAGTCCTATAAATTATAATTTACGGGCAATGAGTTTTTCTTAGTCCAACTCTTCATAAATTATTCTCTTATGTTGGTTACCATTAGGGTCACTACATTAGACCCAATATGAAACTAATGAGCTCAAGCTACTCCAAATGCTTAACTTAACTCTTAAATGTCCAATTTTATTACAAAAACTCTTTGCTTTGAATTTTCGCACAATTACCAAAAGCTGGCAGATTTTTCACTGAACTTTGAAAAATCATAACTAATTATAGAAAAATCGAATTGAGGCGATCCAAAATTCTATATAACCCTTATTAAGTCTATTTTAAGGGAAAAATACTTTCAGTAGCTGGAAAACCGCGCACATTTCCCAGTTTTTCTTTTTCTCCCTGCTGCCAGAAAATCTGACCAGTTTTAATGGTCTACTTCAAAAATTCATAACTCCTAGTATACTTATCAAAATCCTTCATAATACCTATCAAATTAAAGGTCTATAAGTGTAATTTAATTCTGAAAAATCTCATAATCAACAGATGAAGTTTGTACAGTGAAAGTTTTGCCACAACAAAACTGCCAGACAAAAACGCACACTGGTAACTTTGTTGCACAAGTAGACTTAATTTCCAATTTTTGATTCTTTAAACCAATCAATCAAAAATTATAACCAGAGCCTATTCCCACACAATTTTTCGTGTAGAAACCAATGGAAAGCTCAAAAATACCAAAATCAAATTATTTCAACCAGATTTAGCCCCCAACCGAAATTTGCCTCCCAAAACAACAAAAATTCCACTTTGTGATTTTAACAACCAACAAGTCTAATACTTCTCCAAACATCATATATCACCATATATATATGATTAAAACATCTTCCTTCTTCAGAAACACCCTTTGAATGAAATACATGGGTGGTTGAAGAGCTAAGAAAAACTCAATGAAATCACAAAGTATTCGGTTCAAAAGAAAGCCTATGCTTACCTCTTCACATTTCTACAAGTGGTTTGGTATTCCGGCAGCACTCTGGTAGACTAATTGGCACAAAACACCTCAGATGAGAAATCTAAGACCATAGAATTGAAGCTTATAGTGAGTAGAGGAAGTTTCCTGAAGGACTTACCGAACAATAACGGTGATTCAGGGTTGAAAACGGCTCCGGTAGTCAAGAAAACTCACTATTCACTCCTCCTTCTCTCTTATTGTGTTCTTAAGCTTAAGAAATCTGATTTCTCTTTCTCTTTCCATGCTTGCATGAAATTTTTCCATTTAATTAGGCATGGATGGTTGTGATTTAATCACATAAAATGATCTCATCTCATCTTACCACGTGTCATGCAACCATTTGTCTTCCACTTTTTTCTTTCTTCGGTGGGTTATAAATGGTCAGGGGAAGGGAAGGCCTGACAATTTCCCCGAACTCCTGGGTTCGGTGCTCGACTCATAAAGTAAGCGACCCGGCCGGAGACCGGTGAATTCCCCGGACTCAGACGCTAGATGGCGTACTCCGGAGATGACAACACAAAAGGCTTAAAGTGGGTGTAATAATGTGCAATGATGAGGGACACATGTCACCCCCTCATTTAGCCAACACAAAAACATGTTTTTACTTTGTAATAATTTCAAGACACTTGTCATTTCCTTATTTGGCCAACACGAAAGATGTGTCATCATGAGTCATAATGAGCTGTCATTACATACTTTATTGAAGTTCTTTTTAATAAAGTTGCTCCATCGGTGCATTACCCAGAATTCCACGCGGGACCCACGTGGGACCATGGCACACATATCGAGGCACGTCACGAAATGCCCGAATTCCTTCGATCTCACAACTAACGCCCCTAAACCCTGCAGGCACCGACGAACTTTGCTCCGACTTCTTACACTTGTATTTTTACAATATTGACTTCTGGATTTTTGTGAATGACACAATGGATATCTGGAAATTCCGAAAGTAACTCTACCTTTAATTGTAATTACCGATATTTATTTTATTCTACTATTTCCATATTTACACGTTTTTAGTATTACAAAATTTGGTATATTACAAAATAAATGTCGGAATTAAGATTTAGTAATCATCTCATAACATAGGGCTTAGATTCATGGTTATTAGTTATAATTATTTTTTATATCCATTGCATTTGTATTTTTAGGGTTGTTTGTATAATTTATATTCATAATATAGCTTTTAGATATAATAATATCCAACACGGCTTCTGTGAAACAAAATAAATGGAACATTTTTTTAAAAAAATGCCCACTTTTTAAACCAAGTGTGAAATTATCTGGTATAAAAAGTGGGCATTTTTTATTATAAATGGAAACTTTTTAACACTGTTGATCTAATTAACCAGTTTGAAAAAGAAACTTTTAAGATCGGTCATAGATCTGGTTTTAATAAGGACGGACTTTTTAAGCCAGTCGATATAAGACTGGACCTAAACCCAGTCTAAAAAGTCAATTTCAACAAATCATAAAGCCCTTTTTTCTAGTAATGACCTCTCATTCTATTTTAGGGTTACTAATCAACCTTACTTTGGATTATTTTCCTATTGGTCCTTTTTAAGATTTTCTCCTTCTAAATTGTCACATAAAATTCCATACTCAAATGGGTCAATTCCTATCTCATTCATTACTTAGAGACACACATTTCTCTAAGTAGTTTATGCTTGGATCAACATCTAGAATTTTTAACTTAAAACTTGTTTCTTTTTTGTTTTTTTAAAGTCACTACTAAAAGGTTCATATTTAAATATAAGTATTTCAACAAAAAAATTATTTCAGTGCTTTTTAAAGTACTCTCTTGATTCATGTTTTTCACAAATAAAATAAAATAAATCATTACAAATATTTTAAGAATTTTTAAACACATAAGAATCTCTAAAATATCATTGAAAATGTCCAAAAAATATTCAAAAATATTTTAAAAATAAAAATTATATATTAAAATGTAGATAATGAATTCAGAGATTTTTAGAAATAAGTTGTGTCTTAATCGGAGCTCAAACACCCTTCACTAAAAAACAAAAAATCTGGGAAATTTGGAACAAATCTTTTGTCTTGCCCAAAATTAAAGGTTGGGCCCAAAAGGAAAAAAATTTTATGTTAAAACCCAAAAAAAGTTAGCACAGTTACTTCCTTGTTTTAAACCCCAGGTTGAGCCCAACTACATCCTCTGCAATTTTTTTTTCATTTAATAAAAAAAACGCACCATTTTACGTAAAGAAGGAGTAGCTGTCGTTTTTACTAAACGGCACGTCTTTTATTCAAGGTATTAAAACTCGAACCGGGCATTGAATCAGTCGGGGTACTGAGTTAAGGGTCAGTGGGTCAAACCGGGACCACACCGGAGCTAAACCGGGACCAAACCGGTGAGAAATTGAAAATTTTAGACTTATAGTATGAAATTCTAAAGAAAAAAATAAAAAAAAAATTAAAAAAAGTGAACCCGGACCGGATCGGGAACCGAACCGGTTTCTCGGCCGGACCGACCGGTTCGGTCCGGGTTCACTAACACTGCTTTTATTTGAAGGTCCAAATGACTCCTCATTTTATCTTTCCTTTACCTCCAGCCGAGTCATTTTGACCCGGTTGGTTCCTCTGGTCGGGTTTGTCGGACTTGGTACTTCGTTCCTCCATATCCAGCATTTTTTACGTTAGTTTTTTATGATCTTGGTGTCTATATTTTCATTTTTTCAAGATCTATGCAATGAAACTTACTTTGTGGCTAAAAGAACCTTTTTCACATGACGCAATCCTCAAAAAGAAAATCAGATCCTCGGTTACGTTTTCACATATGGTGGTTCTTAGTTTCTTTTCCTACTTTCTAGGTTTTCCTAAATATGTTTATATGTTTAAATGTATACAGCATTAAAGAAGATACAAATATCTTTCACAGGACGAATGTATATAATTTCACCAATTTCACCCAAAAAAATAAATAAATGAACAAGCAATTCGAGGATCATATTGAACATTAAATGAATTAGAAAGAGAGTTAATGTGAATACAGACGGTTTGCATATATTTATGAAGCAAATCACATCTCTAAAATCATAAAAAAGAGAGACAATATATGCATTCGAAACGTGTGGGTCTAAGAAACATAGAGAAAAAAAACTCAGACAGTTTGGAAGGATAAAATATTCACAAGCCTCAATAACTTGTTGCTTTAAATAAGAAAAATATATTCTTTCATACATGTTGGTAGGTAAATTTGATGGCATATATTGAAAAGTATATCCTGCACCCAATAATCACGTCATAATTCAAATTTATCGAAAATAGAGAGGCAAAGAACGAAAAAAAAAACCCCCCACGCATGTACAGTATAAGCGGAAGAAAGGAATATCCATATAATTAACCTCAAGAAAAAAACCAGTTTCTCTAGAGAACATAATATCATAAAAGCCTCAAGAAAAACCATTTGTCCTGATACCATGTAAGAATTTCGGACGTAATTAGAATTTGATTTACTCACTGAAGTACCTATAAGAAATCGAAATACCGATGTGGACCCCTATCACGTTACACAGCAAATACATTAAATGATGGAAGAGAATAGAACATTTTTACGAGATAACTTTTTAGAGGGAGAAGAGCAATATTCTGTGTGTTATTCATATTGTCTACGTACTCCCTCAATCTCACGTCCTATATATATGGAACGCATAGTCACATAGGAATATATGTAACTCTTAAGCGTACGGTTACATGATAATAGACATAACCATTAAACTATAAAGTGATGATATTTCTCTTTATGAACTCTTGTCTATCCATAACAACCCCTTTTGAATTGAGCTTGGGCCCTAGTCCACTAAGAGTGAACTAATATATTCCAACATGAACTAAAAGAGAGAGAAAAAAACTTTCTAATAAGGCAAAACTCAAGTATACCAAAACAATTGTCAACACAAATATTAAAGAGTAATAACGTGATCGATTGTTGACAAGTTGAAGACTCAAGTTTAAGATATGTTGAGCTGATATTAGACTTAAACTTTTCTTACAAAACTTTATGAACAAAGCACTAATTATTGTGTCAAAAGCTTAAGTTATTAGTAAATGTGCACCTCAATTCCTTTGAACCCAGATCAGATATGTGTTCATTTGCCTCTTATGACTTTGTAGTCCATCAAGCCGAACTCGATCTACACTCCCCTCAAACTCAAGGCATATCACACTATTCTACAATTGTTTGTAAAATATTTTTGATCAATTACACATAAATAACTATAAATTCAAATATAAGAAATTGAATTTGATTTTTTTTTCAATTTTGAATATTCTTCTTTCTCCATCACTTCACTTTTTCTTCTTCATAAATCCTTGTTCCATTATATGATTTCTTGATTTAAATATATGATATATATGCACATTAAATTTAGTAGTTAGTTAAATCTTTTAAGCATGATTTAAAATATCAAGAACATAAATACACATAAATCATGCAAACTGTTTTTACTAATATTTTATTTTACATCGTCAAAACTAATCATGTAGATAATCAAACCCAATATATGTGTGTGTGCGTGTAACAATAGCAATGAAATATCTCTTGAATTGTGTAAGTAACAATAGCAATGAAATATATCTTGAATTAATGTGCGATAATTGTAATAGGCACTATATATAAAATCGAAATTACAAATACTAATTAATCCAAATCAAAATATTTAAGTAGTGTTGACACAAATCATATGTTGATAGAATTGACATGTGCCTTCTTCATACTCCAAGCAGTGAGTGTAGTTAGCTTGAGATTGGAAGATGCATTGTTGTAAACGAACAAGTGAGCTTCATCATTAATTGCCAAAGTAGGATACACTCTTGCTGTGATGCACGCTTTTCCTTTTCCTCCAAAGCTTTCAACCACTGAGTGATCAATCTACACAAGCACACACGTAACGACAATATAAATATAATTGAGTTTCAAACATCATTCCAAACTTCTATCTATGGAAAAAGTAACTGCGTATCTCGAACATACAATATATGTGACTTAGATTCCTTTTAATTAAAATGAAAAACAAAACCCTCTGCCATATGTTGATTCCAAATCAGGACCCCTAAACGGTCTAATTATTGTGAATCTCTAAGGACTGGTATGGGATTAACTCTTTTTGTGAAATTACCTTAATGCCCATAGGACAACTTCACTTTGACAAATAGCAACTTTTTTTTTTGATAGTACATGAAAAACAACAAACACCTCAGAAGCTATCCTCCTGAGTCTACCTGCGATCTCAACCTATTCTGATCAGTAAGTAATAAGCTCGTAATAAACTCGTTATGAAACAAATAGCAACTTTGACTTTATGGAATGACGACAAAAACAACTAAAGCGATTAAAACTAATTCCACTTGTGAGCCAAGCTAAATTTGTGTGGAATTGATTGTCATTGCATTAGTTGTTTCATTCCATAAAGTCACAATTATTACTATCGTCGGTCAATAATATAAGAATTAGTTGACTAATTTAGGGAGATTAATGAAGTTAGTTGCGTTAATTATTTGTAACAAATATAGATTAGTTTTGTTAGCAAAAAAAAAAAATATAAATTAGTTTTCTTAAAGTACTATCTTTCATCATGACTATCCTTTGATAGAAACTCCTTAATGTATGCAATCAATAATGATACTTTGGAAAAAAGTTATAAATTTAAGAGACAAATGGATTGGAGTCTTATATTTAAAATCAAAATCAACCCTTAACTAATTCTTATATTAACGATCCGAGATAGTATTTGTCAAACTAAAGTTTTCATTGATGGTTTTTATGAATGAGTACGGCATTTAGTTGACTTCACAAACAGTTAATCTCAAACCAGTCTCTTTAGAGACTTTACAATAATTAGACCATTTCAGGATCTCCATTTTGGATTCACATATATTAAGGAATATTTTTTTGTCATTCTCCCTAATTATTAATATCAGGAAAAATTTTAAAATTGTATGAATAAATGTTTGCAACTCATCATTTAACAAAAAGTTTTTTAGACGTAGCTGTTATTATTATAAGTTGACTTTTGAAACGTAAATATGATTCTCCTAAATTCTACACACTTCATTTCATCAATGGCTTGAACTACAAAGGCCAGAAACAAAGTAAATGGCTTCTTATAATAGGACGACATATATATGGCGGGTACAAAGCATGAGAAACAAGATCAATTAGATATGTAGTGGAACTTACCAAAGTGCGTAGTGAAAGCTTATGGTGAAGAGGGTCCACATCAAGAAAAGCACCATAAGAGGACAAATCGTTCTTACGGTTCAGCGAAGACCTGTCCCATAAATCATTTCATTCAATGGATTCAATACAAAGCAGTGTAATTATGAATGTGCAAGTAAGTGTATGTACTCCTCTAATCCTAGTTATATAAGTCACTTCCTGCATGTTTCATACATATCAAAAAAAACTTTAAACCACATTTATTCTGCTTTAAAATTTAACAACTTTTCAATTTTACCTCTATTTAATAAATAATATACGCCATTTTTTAGCTCGAATACAATATATCCTATGAAAAAAAGTTAACTTAATAATAAATGACGAGTATAATTGTACATTTACATAAAAAATTTAATGATGTGACTTATAAATAAGATTAACTTAAGCCTTCTTTGCCTACCTATTTTATAAATAGGACAAGAGGAGTAGCTCTCTCCTCAGCCCAACAAGAAGTGGGTATGTGGTACCTACCTAGACTGGTCACTGCACATGACCACCACGAACTTGGTGGAGTTATTGCTGTCATTTTTGAGTTTGAAGACTCTGAAGAACACTGAAGTATGTTCTTGTAATCCCTTTGATGCCAAAACCAGCAACCCAAATGGTCCTATTCCTCCTTTTTCTCCACACATCATTTGTGGATCTGTCATTTTCCCACTACTTAACTTCCATTCTTCTTCCTTTTCTGCTAAATCCTTCACTTCGAAAGACACTTCTACATCTGCCTGCACGCCCAATCTTTCCATATTTTTCATCTCTCTCTCTCTCACACACACACGCGCGCGCGAGCGCGCGCACACACACATATATAAAATAATAACTGCGTGTCACACTCATGCATTGTTTGGTTCATAGCTTTTTCTTGTTGAACTCATTTTCATCATTCATATCAGTCCAAACTAACTTGTGTCGGAATATCGCCACATGCGTGGAGCCTAATAATTAAAGTGAGTCATACTAAAACTTACAAATAATAAAACTTTATATATATTGTTTTTAATTACAGTAAAAGACTTTCGAAAAATTGAGTGAGTTGAGTCTTATGAGTAGACTTTAGAGCAACCCTAAAGAGTGCCAATATAGATTATCTATAAAACTAAAATCCTATAAATCTTGCCCCATATATATTGATTGTTTATTTTTATTTTATTACTATTATGAATTATAATCACGATAGTCTTTTATTTTGTACAAATTATACCATACTCGCATCAGTTTAGATAAATTGAATCTCACGCCTCGAAGCACTATTCTCATAATTAATATATATTTACAATTCTTAAAATTATTATCCTATTTATAAATTATCAAAACGGGAAGCACACAAATTATTTTATTACACACACATGTATATATATTTTGCTGAATTGAAGTGACTCACCTGGGCTGCATTGACCCCAGGAAGATGGAGAAGAGCACCTGGTTGAAGCAGCTTAGAATGCCATATGAAAGGGTTGCTGCTTCGTAATTTCTCAATTTCTTCAATCGGCCATTGTACTAATTGCTTTCCTGATTCATCCAGCCAAATACTCCTCGGAATTCCCTGTAATCAAACGCTATGACTTTCAAAAATTGATTATCTTATAATTGATTGATTGATGGATTGATTTTCAAGATAATCAGTAAGATGGAGTCGTTTCCTAAGAAAATGGTAGAGACATGGATAGAGAAGGTTACACATATAAAGATGATTTTAGATTGTGTGTGTGTGTGTGTGTGTGTGTGTTTGCCAGAAAATAAAGGTGTGTGTCTTGTATGTAGGATGAATTGAAGGAGAAGACAGAGTATTAGTAAATGAAGGAGAGTATAAAGAGCACTTTTCTTGCATTGAATGTTTGGTTTTAATCAGTCACTAAATGAAGGAGAAAAAAGTTAAAAGTCGCCTCATACCATTAATGTCCTTGAATAAGATACTCCCTCTATTCCTATATCGTATAAAAGATTAATGGGAATATCCCTCTAAAATATATTGGAAATTGAAAAATCCCTATTCAATGTATTGAAATTGAAAAATTCGGATCAGTCCAGTGTCAGTACGGATGAACAGTGTAGACAGCGCCAAAAGACGATTTTGCCCTTTAGCCCTCATTCTCGCCACTTCAGAAATAACAACACGCAGTTCTTAATTAACAACTCTGGATTCTTGAATAACAACTCCAGTTTTATCTTCTTCTTTTTCACAATAACAACACCGGTCTTGTTATTAACAACTCCGAATTCTTGATTAACAACTCCACTTTATTCTTCTACATATTCGCATTTCAAAAATATAGTATTGTTAATGTAAAATACGGTGTTGTTAATAAAGAAAAAGGTGTTGTTATTGGCCCTGAAACTTAAATTACGAAGTTGTGAAATAAGAAATGGGAATTTTTAATGTAGAATATGGTGTTTTTAATAACAAGACCGGTGTTGTTATTGTGAAAGTAAAAAGATGAAACTGGAGTTGTTAATCAAGAATTCGGAGTTGTTAATTAAGAGCGCATGTTGATAATAAAAAAAGAGGTGTTGTTATTGGCCTTGAAACTTAAATTAGGAAGTTGTAAAACAAGAAAGGAGAGTTGTTAATCAAGAATCCGGAGTTGTTAATTAAGAACCGCGTGTTGTTATTTCTAAAGTGGCGAGAATGAGGGCTGAAGGGCAAAATCGTCTTTTGGCGCTGTCTGCACTGTTCATCCGTACTGATACTGGACTGATCCAGATTTTTCAATTTCAATGCACTGAATAGGGATTTTCCTATTTCCAATGTATTTTAGAGGGATTTTCCCAAGATTAATTACCTACATTTACTTTTTTATCTGGTATAAACCCATGTCTACTTTATTTATTTAAAAAGTTTTTCACGTGTCGTTAATTAAATATATATTGGTTTTTCTCATAAATATTTTGTAAAAGTTCAAAATTAAAATGTTTCTTAAAAAAATTACACTATATGACATATTTATGAAGAATAAATGCTTTCAAGTTTCAACCAATTAATTTTTTTAAAAAAAGTTAGTTATTTGTTTCTTATGCACAATATCAGAGGAAGTACCTAAGTTGAATTTTCAAAATTATGCGTAGAATTTTAAATGAAATAAAAGGTTATTTCAAATAAGAATGACAGTGAATTATTCATATAAAACAATACTTATTCAAAAAAATTAAAATGATTTAAATCATGAAAGGATAAAATAGTCAAAATATTTTAAAACTTTGAGAAAAATTGGCAATATATTTATTTTGTCCTTGATAGAAATAACATTTCCTTACCGAGCCGTGCAAGGGGCACAGAGCGAACTATTCTTTCGCCTTTTACTAAAGAAATAACATTTCCTTAACCCATGTGAAGTCTAGCTACTTCCCTTGAATAAGATAAACATTATATCCTTGATAAGTTAAATAATTTGTACTAAAGTTTTTTGAATAATAAATACAGGGAAGCCACAATATATACTTGTGCCATATTTATTTTTTATTTTTTATTGAATGAATAAAAAAGGAGTAATTTTTAAAATATGAAAAAAAAAATGGAGTTAATTACCTGAATCCCAGACCATCCCCCCTGACTATATTCTTCTTGAAATGAAGATTCATTGACCCAACCCCACAGAATCCTTCGTTTCTTTGCATCACCATAGAACGTTTTTGAGGCATAAAACTTGCCATAATCATATCTCATTACTGAGGATAATTCCGTGTCCTCGAATCCCATATCCGGGATAAAGCTATCCCGGGTTACATTATAAGATCCGATTAGGTAATAATCTTGGTCAAGATCATTCAGGCTAAGCTTGAGGACATGCCTGAGCTTAAAATGCTTATCAGGAAGTGTTGAAGTTTCAGCACCAAATGTGCTATCAATGAAGACTGGGAAGAAATCAGGACACTCCCACATTCCAATGTGTTTGGCTGAGTAAAGTGGGTGTTTGGCTTTGACCCAATGAACAAAGTCTTTGCTTTTGAATAGAAGTGATAATCCTGTGTCCCTTCTTTGACTCCCTACAATGGAATATTACATACACTTTATCAAAGTCCATATTAATAATAGTAAGAAGATCACAAGTGCCATATTAGACAAGCCAACCAAAAGGAAAAGAATTTGATTGACTTTGGATTAATTGAATAAAGGAGATAACAGATATCCCGAAGAAATTTACTCTATCATTTCTATCAACAGGTTACAATTCTCTACTTGACAAGCACGATACTTTGCTTTGTGACGACAAAGTAACGCATAATATATTAGATAAATTAATCGATTTGGATTCTCTCCTCATCCCCTTTTCCCCTTTTCTTCTCCTCATCTCACTCCCACCATTTGTTTGAAAATTGAATGGTTGATATTCATTATTTTATAAAACTATCATTTTTTTCCGGTAGTTTAGAACTGTGAATTGTTTAAATCAAATTGTAACAATTTATTTTTTTGTTTTATGTTTTATGTAATATTATAATATAATTTTTCAAAATGATAAATCTAAACCATTCCATTTTTAATATAAAGGTGCAGATGGGATGAGGAGAAGATAAGGAGAAAAGGAATGAGGAGAGGATCCATATATGAGATAGAGTCATTTAACTTGTTAGGTAGGGATCCATGGGATTCACATGATGTCACATTCTTAACTAAGGTTGAGCATATTTTAGGTCACATCTCTTCATGCCACTCACTCTCACACAATGGACAAATTCATGAATGAAGAAAACCATGTAATGTGCATTGCATGCTTCATACCTACTAGGATTCTCCACAAACCATCATGACCAAGCCAAGCAGTGGTGGGATCACTAAAAAAGGTGGCATTGATATGATTCTCAGAAGTTGGAGCAATAAGAGGGTTAAGTGGAGACCTAACCCAGTGCACAAGAAAAGGGTCAGAGAGGTTCAAAGGAAGAGCTAAGTTTTGAGTTTGGTTTTGGTTAGGGCCAACGCCAGTGTAGAGCAAGGCTGGCTTGTGTCCATGGAGTAGGGTGGCAGAACCTGACCAACAGCCATTGATGTCATAAGATTTGGTTGGCCATAGAGCAAGCGGGAGTGGGGCCCAGTTCACGAGGTCAAGTGATACAGAGTGGCCCCACACGATGTTGCCCCACGTGGCTCCTTTTGGGTTGTACTGGTAGAACATGTGGTATAACCCCTTGTATCTCATTGGTCCTATATCCACACAGCACAAAAGTCAATGTGAATGATGTATTAAAGAAAGTAAGAGATAGAGAGATAATTAAAAAATTTTAATTCCACATTAAATCAATATTAAAAACCCGACATTCAGGGAAACCGGATCCCATCGTCTTCTTGTTATATGTAAATATTAAGATGCAAAGTTTCTATATATTCTGTTGGCCTCCTATTTTTCTTGAACTTACTGTATCCATGCATAAGGGAGAAATAGATTAAGGCCGTAAAATTTAAAAAAAAAAACAGCAAATTAATATTTTTTATTTATTTATTTTTTCATTTTATAAAAAATGAAGTTAATTTATATAATAGAACCAAGTTAAGAGTAAGATAGATTAAGTGAAATTCAAAGTCGAAAAGAAGCAAGAAAACATTATATTAGTTGGAACAAATTAATAAGGAGAGATTAGAAGAATACTAACCATTAGGATCTGCAAGCAAAGGACAAAATCAAAAGGAAACAATGGTTAGAAAATCAGATAAAGAAATAAATTTTGAAAGATATATAAAAGAATGAGGCATAAGTTCATATATAAGCAATTTACTTCAATAATAATAATAAAAAAAGTGATGAATTTGCGACAAAACAATTCTATCCCAAAAATTAGAAAGTAAGAACTAAGAACCGTTCATCCAATTGTGGTGAGGCTGAAAGTGAAAGGCAGTTCTATAAGGTTGGTTGATGGAGAAAACAGAAGAAGGAGTTTCATGGTGAGAAGCTTCAATGTGAAAGACGCCATAGCTAAGACTTACAATGAGAGTCAACACATTCCAAACCCTAATTAAAGATGACAATGCCATACTTTGTTTGTGGGCATGACTAGGCCAAAGCCTGTCGCTTCATTTTTATAAAGTGAGAGGAACTCATGTCATCACTGCTTGTTGGGTATAGATTCTCTTTTTGTTGACGTTAGTATAACCTCAACTTGCTAGAAAAATATTAAAGAAATACTGTTATTATTTTTAATGTAAGACATAATTAATTAATTTGAGTAGATTAACATTATTAGTTGAGCTAGTTAATATACTATTTTTTTTCTAAAATATCATAATCAACTTCCTTAATTTCATTCCTTTCCCTTCTACTTGATTATTGTTAAAAGAATATCAATACAGTTAATTTGAGAAAAATATGTAAAAACGTGACATAAATCTTACATTTAGAACCAACATTAACTCCTCTATTAAGTTCTATATTAAAGACTGGAGGGAATATCAAGAAAGTATAAGGGCTTTTTTCTGTTTCAGATGTACAACTGTACCTCAATCAATTTACTCTGTTTTTCAAATTTATAATTTTTTTCTAAATTCTTACAACTGATTGCACATATTTTATTAGTCTTTCTATCGAGGAAGTAGTTTCCAATGCAAATTAAATGATTACAAATAATATTTTAAGAATGCCAACACATATTTTTATTCAAACAACTAACTTTTTCTTGATATCTGCAAACTAGTTATCTAACCTCTATATATATTTAGAAAATTTTTTATAGAGAAAAATCAAATCACATATATATAGTCGGACTCTTGGCCACATCTTTGGTAGGTACAGACTAAAGACTAAAAAAATGTCCTTCTCATGTTACTATTACGTAATATTAATTTTGCATTTTTAATATTCTTTTATTCAAAGGAAGATAAGACAATTTTTGTCCTCAATATTAACTGAAAATTCAGGGTTTTCCCCTAAGGTTCCAACCATTTTTTAATTTTCTCTTTGCAACTCAAATATTTAGAATTAATTTTTGGACAATGCATTTTGTCCAAGTAATTCCAATAAAAAAATGACATATTTAAAAATAAATAAAAATATAAAATAAATGGGGGGAAATATAATAATAAAGAGTCAGAGATCTTTAGAGGGATTCTAAGTGAAATAAAAGTATCTATATGTCGAATTATTTTGGATTATCTTCTAGATAATTCAAGAAGTGATTAAAGGAGATAGGAAAATAATACTCCTCTTGTGCTTAATGTAGGATCTAATTGGAGAATAGATATTGATCTTACATGTCAGACATATTTTACATGTTAATCAATTTTTCCCAAATTAACCATATTGATATTTTATTAACAATAATAAAGTAGGAAAGGAAAAATAATTAGGGTATTTAAAAAATATATCATATTAACAATTTTTTTTATTATATTAACTAGTTTTTGTCCACTTGATTAACTAATTTAACAAACATTGTTAATATACTCGAATTAGTTAATTAGGTCTTACATTAAATAACATTAAAATTAAAAATATATATATAAATAAATAACATCATTTCTCAAGATTTATATAATTTCATTATCTTTGAGATTATTTCTTAAAGATCCTGAATTTCCTTAATTCTTATTTCTTCGTTATATTTCTCTACCCCCTTCTCTTCAATGATTTATATACAAACTTAGGCTTTTAGACTTCTTGATTTTGTTGGCCTTAGCTATGCCTAATTGTGATTCTTTAGCTTCCTTCATTTAATGGTTTGGCATGTGATGTTTTCGGAGTTGGCTTCCCTCCCGTCCTCCCTAGTCCCTTCCCCGTATCTTGAAGCAAAGGGCCCCTGCATGAGATCCCTCGTCGTCATCACAGACCCTTTAAAAATAAAAAAATAAAAAAATTAAAAAATTAAAACTAAAAATTTAAAACTAAAAATTTTCAAAAGAAAATGAATGAAATAAATAAATAAATATCTTTTTTTACAGAAATTAAACGTTTATAGCTGACAAACTACGAGGACTTTAATTCGGTATGTAGGTTGAAAGCTTTTATCCTAACTAAAATAAGCTCTTTATAAATACTAAATAAATAATTTCTTCAAAAATAAATGGTTAGGCAGCTTTCTAAAAAAATAATACTACGAAAAATACAAAATTTATGTTTTAAAAAAACCGTTAGTTACTCATATAATGGTAGAAACAATACTACATCCGGTCCTTAATACAAGACTCACTTAACTAATTTTTTGAAATGAAAAAAGCTAAATAAATTGTTTAAAAGTATTCATATTTATAATTTTTTTAAAAAACTAATTTGTGTGATTTATAAACTAATATATATAAGTATTATTGAGAGATCACGTAACATATACAATAATTAAGTAAATTGTTTAGCTTTGATAATCTCTCAAAATCAGTTAATTGAGACTTATATTAAAGACTAGAAATAACACTTAATTAATAAATATTAGGGTGAAGATTCAAATTTAGCAATGAATTATTTCCCAATGTACACCTAACACAATTAACTTTTGTTAGGTCTAAAGTAGACATAATCAAGTTTTTAGGTAACAGATATAGTAGTATCGTTAACCTTATTTAACTTTTGTTACTTTTTATACTGTGAGCCTCACTAGTATTCTCACTATATTATTTCAATATATTTTCAGAAATATGTACCTTTTTAATGGAAAAATATCACTTAGATCCTATGAAGCTATTTTATATTAGTTAATCCTAAAAGATTTTGAAATTTCATTGCACCCCTTGGTTTAAAGTGAAATTAAGTTTTATAAGTAAAAAGACAATAATGTTCTTACTTTATTTTTTTTCATTAGAGCATTTACAAGACAAATATAGGTATTTATATGACAAATAAATACATTTACAAAACAAATACAAATATTCAATGAAAACCAAGGAGTTCACAAAAACATTTTGGCCATTCAAAATAGAAATAAGAGAATTCATAGGACAAATAAGGGTATTCACAAGACAAATAAAAGCATTTACAAGACAAATAAAGGAATTTAAAAGAAGGGTGAAAGTGCAAATTTAACAATCACTACTAGAAAAAAGGCTTTAAAAACTAGTTGAAATTGACTTTTCAAACCAAGTTTATATCCAATTTTGTATTGACCGGTTTAAAACGTTTGTCATTATTAAGACCAAACCAACTACTGGCCTTAAAAGTTACTTTTTCAAACTGGCTGGTTAAACAACCAGTCTTAAAAAGTTTCAATGCATAATAAAAAAATGTTCACTTTTTAGATCAAGTAATTTCATAGCCGGTCTAAAAAGTGGGCATTTGTTTTTAAAAAAATGAGATATATATTTTATTTTGTTTCACAAAAGCTAGCCTGTTGGATATTATTATATCTAAAAACTATATAATGCAATATAAATTCTATAGACAAGCCAACAAAAATGTAATTCACAAAAAAAAAATAATTATAACAAATAACCATAAATCTAAGGCCTCTATTATTAGATAATTATTGAAACTTAATTCCGAAATTTGTTTTTTCAAGGTTTACTTTTTTTGCTGGCATTTTCCCCTCCTCCAAATGAGTTAGATGAATTTTGAGTGTTAGATTTAGTGGATGCAAAATCATTCTTGCTGATAGTCCTAGTTAGAAATTAGTGTGAATGCGTACAGATACTTAGCCATTCAAGACGTGAGACATATTGGATAGATTGGTCGGTCAAGGCACATGCTCTGATTTTCATTAGTCATCATATATGAACACAAAGGTTGTCGTCAGCATCATATATGCATGTTTGGGAAAGCTTAAATTTAAGAAATAAGTCCTTATTACGCAAGCCGAGAAAAAACTCCTCTCACATACTTACCTCGTATACTGTGAATCACGAATTATAAGCACTTATTGGCAAAAAAATACGCATGATGTACAGTGCCTTAAAAACCACTGAAAGATTTTGAACATATTTGGAATCTAACTGACTCATTGAAGTAACCAGTAAAAATGGAGCTCCGATGTGGATTCCAATCCTGTTACACAACAAATTCACCATAGAGAGGAAGAGAACTCAAAGAGAAAAAACCGTAAGTTATAATGCAGGAAAGAGTAATCAATTTCTCTGAATGTGGTGTATTCGTTCACAACTGAACACGACTCATTCAACGTGGAAACTATACGTTAAACTCCTCTCTCAGCATGTCTCTATTAAATTAATGGAAAATATCATTCTTGCTGATAGGCCTAGTTAGAAATTAGTGTAAATGTGTATAGATACTTAGACATTCAGGACGTGAGACATATTGCATAGATTGGTCGGTCAAGGCACATGCTTTGATTTTCATTAGTCATGACATAAGAATACAAAGCGTGTCGTCAGCATCATGAAAAAAAAGAAAAGAGCTTATCCTTTCATGCATTTTGGGGAGGGAATTTTAACCTCTTGCTAATTTTTCAGATTAAACGTATATACCCTATGTCACGCATGATGTACAGTGTTCAAAAAATCATTGAAAGATTTCAGACATATTTGGAATCTAACTGATTTGTTGAAGTAACCACACAAAACTGGGGCCCCGATGTGGATTTCGATCCCATTACATGAAACTGAAACTTCTCATGCTTATATAGTATATTCCACATACCCCTCACCTAACCAATATACCATTTCTTTAACAGACCCATTGTATGGGTTCAACATTACGAATATAAATAATTGGGGACTACTACATTTATAGACCCAAGCTTGTCTATTATTTATATTTAGACCCCAATGCTGTTAGGCTTGGGCTTTAGTCCACTAAGTGTGTTACCATGGTTCTTAATCTTACCAAATTTTTAAAGAACACTTTTAGCTGATCTATGTATAGGAAGATGGGATCAGGTAGATTCTGAAGATGTGATGGCATCCAACATGTCACCTAAAGCCAATTTAAAAGGTTATATAGTATGTATTGGAAGCCCAAGTCGCCATAAGGCATAAATATATGCGCCCCGCGGGGGGGTTGGGGGGGGGGGGGGTGCGGGTTAAATGGTGCTATAATATGTATATATGTAGGTATGTATGTATGTGTAGTTACTTGAGCCACCGTCACAAGTCGTCTACGTACCATACAGTCTGGCTTTTGATTATGATTCTCCTGGATATGTCGAAATGTCATATTTCACAAGCACAGATTTTAAATATCAATTTGTGTGGTGAAGATTGTTAGCAACTGTCAAGATCAAGAATTGATGAGTGACCAAGCCCAACATAATCGTGTATTTAGTCAGGAAAGGAATTGTCAACACCCGTTTCCATTTCGATAATCAAAGAGTAATAAAAATAAAATTCAATGGGCATACAGAAAAGTACGATTATACTGATAAAAATATTCGTTTACAACTCCGTTATTGTTCACTAACGGAAACAGAAAATACAGCAGAAACTTAATATTTACAAATTATCCAAAATATTAAGGCATAGACTAAGGCATAACCACGTTCAAATCCTCGCCTTGAGACACGTGCCATTCACTTTCTGGTGTCTACATCTTTTCCCTTTGCCCCACTGGTACCCGCTGAGGTATTTGTTTAAAAATAGGGTGAGATTCCGAAGAATCCCCGTAAAGACATAATATCGTTCATAGAAAATACGAAAAGTAAATATGTCATGCGTCAATGTGTGCACAAATTAATGAATAATATAATCACATCATCGTCATTTATACATGAGTAGAGCCCAGCCCCACAATCTGCACCGGTTGGGCTTCTAACAACTCCCAGTGTAAGTGCACATCTGGCATAGTGTATGAAGGATAATATCCCTACCTCAAAGCTTTAATATCCCCTTTTTAAATGTGCCTCGAAGAACGTGTCATGTCCGGCCTCCAAATCAGTCCTAAAATATTAAATGTACCAGAAATAGGTCATAACCTATTCAAGTATCATTTTAGACTCTTCCTTAGTGTTTATTGTGGTTATATTAGTCTATAGTGAAAAATTTACAAAAATGCCCCCGCGAACCCGGCCCGACCCCGCTGTACCCGGCCTGATGGCACGTTTTCCCAAAATTTTGACCAAAGCTATTTTGACTTACTTTCGCCCAAGGAATCCATTTTCGGGCTCAAAATCACCAAATTCACTCTCAAATTACGAAAATACCCTTGACAGCCATATTTAGGGATTTCAGTGGCATTTTCGTAATTATGCTTTCTCGGCCTCTACCGAAAAAGTGCCCAACTGTAACCCCACTTATTTTTTCCCACTGAATCCAATGGAACCATTTATTTCATGAAAATCCAGCTCCAAGCCCCCTGAAACAGTGCTGACCGAAATATTAAAGAAAAATGGAAAAATATAGTTTTGTGTTCTAACTTCCAAAACTTGCACTTTTCCACTTCTAATCCTTTATTAACTCATTTAAACACTTCTTAACCATGATTCAAAAAAATTTGGGCAGCATAACCCCTTAGGGTTAAGACTTTCCAAATTTACAAAATTAACCAACTAATACTAAACCAAGCCAAGAACAACAATAGCAACAACAATAAACCACAAGAGTTGATGTTCTTGAAGTTACCTAGGTTTTCTTCACTTTTTCTCTTTAAAGCCTACCACCCTCTTTCTCTCTCCCTTGAGATTGCTTGTTAAACATAGTGTTTCATGGAGAATAAGAGATTAGAGAGGAGATTATACAAATTGGAAGCCTTAAAACTTGGATCCACAAGGTCTTACCTTAAGATTTCTCCTCCTTCTCTCTAGATTTCCCAAGCTCTCCCTCTCTCTCCATCTTTGTTGTTTGGATGTGAATGAGCAAGAAAGATGAAGCATGGGCTTCATAAAATATCTCCCATTTTCCTCTTAATTAATAAATTATAGGATAATAAAATATGACATAAGCCTTGTACTTGAGTTTATCCTCTTCCAACTTGTGTCATAAGCCTCCAATTGCAATTGAACCAATTCTCCTCCATTTGGTTAGCCCAAAAATGTCCTAAGGGCCCTTCATGCACACCATTTGGTGTTTCATTCTATTAATCAAACTACATGTGCCAAGAAATCATATTTTAATCCAATTTCCACATGTGCTCATATCTTAGTAATTCTTATTTAATTGTTTGGCATTAGATGATGCCACTTGGCATGTTTATGAGCCAAGTAATTATTTTTCCATCCTATTTCCTTATTCCACAATTCTTAATTTATTCCACTAAGAATATTCAATTTATACATTTTCCTTTATTTTCCTTGATTAATTGAAATTAACTCCAATTAATTGGAAAATAATTAATCTTGGGCTAAATTGGCAAAATTATGATTTTGCTATCACCTTTGTAATTTAATTTAATTCTTGAATTTATTTACCCATTTCCTTATGAATATGAATATTTCAAAATTCATAAGATCCAAATTTCATAAATATTCACCATTATATTGAATTATTCAAGTAATTACAATATATTTTTTGTGAATAAAATTTGGGATGTTACAGGCATTGTTGTTAAACTCGCGAGTTGACTCTCCGAGTTTACCGTTTTTACGTTTCCAACTTATAAAATCGAGTCGAGTCATTGGTAAACTCGTAACCATTGTAAACTTAGTTAAATTCACGAGTTCATACACCGAGTTTACCGTTTTTACGTTTCTAGCTTACAAAACTATGTTAACACACCCTTAAACTTGTATTAACTCTTTCAATTTGATTATGCTCAACAGCTTTATATATAAATTTCATAGAAATTTCTTTGTTAAATACGATAAATTATAATGTTGATAGATTAATTTCAATTATTTAGATTTAAAATATATTTAAATCAAATTATTGTCAACTTTTTATATTTTAATTATTTAATTATATACTAATTATATCTATTTAATGGAAAAACTAAACTCTTACGAGTTTACGATTCGAATTCACGATACGAATTTACATCACTATCATGAGTTTGCTTAAACTCGCGAGTTTGACAACCTTGTTACAGGAATCTTAATCTTTTGTCTGATTTTTGGGACTAAACGACATAGAGCATATATGGTACATAAAAAATTAACCAAAGAAAAAGGAAATTGCCTGTTTTTATCGCAAAGTACGTTTGGTAACACCTGCTTTCCAAAAAGCCATTTTCTTACATCATGAGATTTTTCTTTAAACGTGGGAGAATCGCTTCCTTCCGTTAGAGGGAGGGTCCAATTTTCCTATGTTTGAAATTTCCAAATAGCCCTTCTTCATCGATGTCCTCGTGCACTCAAACATCGCAGGCACGACTAGACTCACCGCGGTGAGAGGGGAAGTGAAAGGTCAAGTCATGATCAGCAATGTAAAAGAAAATGATTATGGCAAAGATTCGAAGTAGATGGTATAGGAAAGACTATTTTTCTGGTTTTGGGTATTCATGGTAGACCAAGTTGAGGGAACGATTTTTTCGCAAATAAAATAAGGGTATTTTGAGTATTTTGCGTTTTTTATTTTATTTTTTTGGGTCTATAAATTCATCATTTCCCTTTTTCTTTTCCTTTATTTGCATTCTAAATGTTCCCTATCAAACGGGCCCTAACACTTTCTCAGCTATATGAAGAGGATTGGAACTTTCTATTTTGCCTCTCTTCCTTTTTTTTTTCCACGCACAAGACAATTTGTGTTTTGGAACATGCATAGTGCCCAACTTGAGTCGTCTTTGAGGGCAAAACGGGGCAAAAAAATGCCGCTATAATATGTATATATGTAGGTATAAGTATGTATGTGTAGTTATTTCTGTTGGTAAAGGGGTTTCTCCATTTCTTTTACTATTCTTTTTCCTCAATTTCTTTATTTACACCATTAGATCAACTTTGATGGTTGAAGTTTAATATTCTATAAAAAGTTGTAGGAATTATTGGGTGTACTTCAAGTGCGGCCGTTAATCTTTTATACCCATGTTAATCCGATCACAATTACGGAAGCGACTATGACGCACAGCAAATACACCACCACATGAAGAAGAAGAGAGATATATAGTAGAGGGAATAGAGAATCAAAATGACAGAGTTTCTGTATATTATTTCAAGTGTCTCACATTTGAATCCCTTACGCATATTTATAGTATTCTATGCACCCCTTCTCCTCTATTGATGTATCCTTCCATTGGAGAGATAAGATTTCCTTTCGTTTAAGAGACATATTGTATCGGTGAAACAATACCACGGGTCATATTCTATCGGTTAAATAATATGACTCATAACAGTTTGAAAAATATTACATATATCTACCCAAATATTTATATTATTTATACTTTGACCCTAATCTTATTGAGCTTGGGCCTAATCCACCAAGGGTGGACTAGGCTATTTTCCAACAAAAGTAAAAAAGAATATATAGAATACTTTAATAAAATATAAAAATATGAACTATTTAGATTAAATTTTAATGATTTAAATTTATATTTTTTATTTAATATTATAATAATATTTTTATAGGATATTAAATCTCAACTGTTAGAACTGATCTAATGGTGTAAATAAAGAAATGGAGGAAAGTGGACAGTAAGGAAAATAGAGAGATCCCCTACTCGCTCCACCGTCACAAATTGTATACGTACCATGGCTTTTAATTATGATTCCCTTTGATATGTCCAAATGTCATATTTCACAAAAACAGATTTTGAATACCAATTTGTGTGATGAAGATTGTTAGCAACTGTCAAGATCATGAATCGATGAGTGACAAAGTCCAACATAATCGTGTATTTCGTCAGAAAAGGAATCTCAATCTTTTGTCTGATTTTTTCCCAAATAAAATAAGGGTGTTTTGATTTTACTTTTCTTTTTTGGTTTATAAATTCATCATTTTCCCTTCTCTTTTCCTTTATTTGCATTCTAAACGTTCCCTATCAAACGGGCCCTAACTCTTTGTCAGCTTGAAGTGGAGCTTTCTATTTTGCCTCTCTTCCTTTTTTCCGCACATAAGACAATTTTTGTTTTGGAAAATGCATAATGCCCAACTTGAGCCTCCTTTGAGGGAAAAATGGGGCCCAAAAAAAAAATCTCATCGTTGGCTTTATATATAGAGGGACAGTACTTAACTGAAGACATGCATTATTTGGCAAATAAGGAAGAATAGTGAAAAATGGGGTATTCAGTGAGAGCAATGGTGTGGTGGGTGATGGCCATAATCATATTCATATTATTAGGGTTTCATGGAGAAAGTGTCACTACTACAAAACATATTTTTAATGTCCCTTTTTTAGGTCTTTTAACGTCTACAAATAAGGGGACGTCTATATGAACGACGTAGTAAAAAATGGCAATAATGTCCGTAGATAAAAGGACGTCTAAGGCTTGGACTTTAGACGTCCTCATTTTAAAAAAGGACGTCTAAAGTGTCAGTATAACACTTTAGAAGTCCCCATTTTAAATTGGGAACGTCTAAAGTGAGACTTTAGACGTTCCCAATTTAAAATGGGGACTTCTAAAGTGTTATACTGACACTTTAGACTTAGACGTCCCCAATTTAAAATGAGGATGTCTAAAGTGCTTTTTTTTTTTAAAAAAAAAAAAGCATTTATGTTACAGATTGGACTAAACAGTATTTATAACCAAAAAATCACATATCGCCGTTAATAAAATTACATATCTAGTATCTGAAATCCAAATCCAAAATCTACACAATAATAACTCTAAAGCTGAAATCTCATAGGCAGAAAATGAAAACAATAAGAGGAATTAGTTGCAAAAAACTTATCTCCTTCTATTATTGAAATTCATTTTCTCATAATAATGAATAGAGAAGAGCGACAGGGAGAGATGAACCTCGTTTTCTCAGCTAGAATGTGGCCATGAAGTATATTTCAGAGTCTTGATCTACAAGCCATAACAATAAGAGTTAAAAGATAACATAGAAGGGAAACCCAAAGAAAAAAGAGAAAGAGGATAAAATAATAAAATATGGTAAAAAAACATAATAAACCTGGAGGTGAAAAAAAGAGAGAGAAAGGAAGAAGTAAGAGTAAAAAGAGCATATAAAGAAGAAGTAAGAGTTAAAAGGCGTGGCGGTAATAACTCTTCTTATGCTTGCGGAGATGGAAAAAGAAAGATGAGTGTAAAAATAATATAAAACTGACAAATAAAGACTGTCAGTAAAAAATTGAATTGTTTTTGGCGTCCTCAATTTAATTTAGGGACACCTAAAGTTGTCCAGTTATTTTTTTAATTTATTTTTATTTTATACATGACTTTAGATGTCTCCAATTTAAATTGGGGACGTCTGAAGTCAATTTTTTTTAAATGAGGGACACCCTTTAGTGTCCCTCATATATATATATATATAGAGACACCAAAATGGCGTCCCTGATGTATCATCATATGGCATCCTTATATATGAGAGACACCTTTTCCCTCATTTAAAAAAAATTTGAACTTTAGACGTCCCTAATGTATATAGGGATGTCTAAAGTGTAACTTTACAGACTTTAGACATCCCTATTTGAATTGGGGGCGTCTAAAGTAATTTTTTTTTACTTTAGACGTCCCCAATTCAAATAGGAACGTCTAAAGTCTGTAAAGTTATACTTTAAACGTCCCTATTTAAATTACGAACGTCTAAAGCTAATCAGTTCTCGCCTATAATTACAAAAATACCACTGTCTTTATTTTTTACTTCCCTTTTTAAAAAAGGGACGTCCTTTAAGGACGTAAAATCTATATTCTGTAGTAGTATGTGGGTTGCTTGAAAGAAGAGAAAGAATCTCTTTAGAAACTGAAAGATGCTTTCAATTACACAAATGGAGCTTCTCTTCCTTCTTGGGGTAACCTTACATTGTCTATTGCTGCACTTGGGAGGCTGTAGAGTGTGATAACTCCACTAATAGAGTGATACGCCTTCTTCTGAATGATACAAGAGTTTATGAGTTGAGAGACATCAAATGGTCACTCAATGCTTCTGATGAAACACACACACACACATAGGCCCAGAAGATACTCTGAATGAACCATACTCTATTGATTAATTGAATACAAAATCTGTCATTACAATTTCTCTGCCTTTACACATATATTTACACACAGAGGCAGCAGGTCCCAAGCTGGGACTCAATATCTAACTAACCTACAAATTACAATAGAGTCCCTAATACAAATATAAATACCCTATAATTTTATTTTACACTCCCCCTCAAGTTAGGAACTTTATATTCACGTGTTCCTAACTTGCCAAGGAGATACTCATGTTGTGGACCACCCAAAGCTTTGATGAGCAAGTCGCCAATATGTTCACCAGATGTTACATGTTCAAATTCAATCATGCCTGCCAACAACTTATCTCTTACAAAATGGCAATCTATTTCTATGTGTTTTGTACGCTCATGAAACATAAGATTCGTAGCAATATAGATTGCAGACTTGTCATCATAGAAAAACTTAACTAGTTCTACATTTGGAATTTTTAATTCTTTCAACAGCCCTACTATCCATGTCAACTCTACTGTAGCCATCCTTAAAGCTCTATACTCGGCTTTCGCTGAAGAAATAGATACAATAGTCTATTTCTTAGACTTCCAACATATCAAGGAGCCTCCTAACTTCACTAGAAAACCTGTCATTGATCTTCTAGTGTCAGCACAAGCTCTATGATTAGAATCACAATAGCATTCCACCTTCAAAGAGCTCTTTGCTGAAATATATATCCCACGTCCTGGAGAGTCCTTTAGGTATTTGACTAATCTCAGCACAGCTTTCTGTTAGATCTCATATTTTGATGATAACAAAGAATGGTATGAAAAAGTTTGATAAACAAATAAGTTTAAACAAAGTATAACAGGGCAAAATCATCACTTGAAGTAAGCATTGGAGTAATGAAGAAAGGCCAAGAGAAGAAGCTGAGAAACTTGATCAGTGGCAAGTTTTCTAAAGGGTTATTCGAGTAGGTACTAGAGTAATGAGACAGAAACTTGAAGTAACCAGGTCAACCTTCAAGTAACCTGCCAACGTTACTCGAGTAAGCACTCGAGTAATAAGGTAAATGACTTTTAGTTGCTCTCGGCCTGCCAATGTTACTCGAGTAGATACTCGAGTAAGCAAGTAAATCACTTGGAGTTGCTCTCGGCCTGCCAATGTTACTCGAGTAAGTACTCGAGTAACCATGTAAAAGACTTCCAGTTGCTCTCGGCCTGCCAATGATACACGAGTCTGTACTCGAGTTACTCTGTTTCAAGAAATGTATTGCTCTTAGCATTTTCAACCCTTCCAATGTTACTCGAGGAGCTACTCGAGTAACTCACTTTGGTAAGCAAAACCTGAAGGTAATACTCGAATAACATGATATGTTTTAATAACACTTCACTCGAGGCACTACTCAAGTATGCAGGTATTTAATCACTTATTTAAAACTAGATTACTCGAGTAAGTAATCGAGTAATGTGCAGATTTATTGACACAGAACTTCAAGTCATTACCCGAGTAAGCTATGCAGAAAACTTATGTTTACTCGAGTAAGTACTCGAGTAACAAGGTAAGAAAACTTGAAGTGCTCTCGGCCTTAAAATCCTGCCAACATTGCTGGAGTAAAGCATCAAGTAACCTAAAGTTTATTTGAGGGTTTACTCGAGTTGCTACTAGAGTAATATGTGAAGTATAGTGTGCCATACTCGAGTAGTACCCAAGTAAACAAGTATTTCCAAAGGTTTGAAATTTTGTTTACTTCATGCACTACCCGAGTAATGTTATGTTTGCTTATTGACTTGCATTTTATCAAAGTTCTCCCGATGATACTCGAGTAAACTTAAATGAATACTCGAGTAACTACTCGAGTATGCAAGTCCAGAAATTTAGAAATCATTTCATTGATTTGTTTCCTATATGATTAACCTTTCATTGTATTAGTATCCTTAGCATATCCACAGATAAACAATAAAGAGATATTACCAAATAAGGAAAGTCAAGAGCAACGTTCAAATGCCACCTACCGCCACCTACCACCACCTACTGCAAACGTATGTCTTTCAAATACTGGAAAAGTCAACAGTGGCTGTGCACGCTCTAACGGGTATGAAGAAATATGTTCCAACAATCATTACCAATGTATCTATATATATGGGAACATCCAAACAGAGAAATACAACAAGAACACACTCACAAATGCATTATCAAGTTCATTACTCTGTTTTACATTATACTTGTAATTATATGCTTCAGTGATTCCTATTTACTCTGTGAGAGAGATATTTCATTCAAACTCAATATTTGTTATTGAGGTAAATTATTGTTGTGGAACCTTGATTTGGGATTGGATTACAACTTGTAAGGGGGAGCAAGTGTCCAGGCGAAGGAACTTGCTTGTACTGAGGTGCCAAGAACCCACTGAATCTTGGAAGTTTTAGTGAAACTCTCAGAGAAGCTCTGAGGACTGGACGTAGGTCAAAGTGGTTGTGGCCGAACCAGTATAACTCTCAGTGTACACTTCAGTGATATTTCTCCTTACTCTCTATTGCTTTATATTCACCGTCAAGTTTTTTATTTGCAACAAAATTTTAGTATCACCCAATTCACACCCCCCCTCTTGGGTGAAACGCTTGCTCTCACACTTTCAAATGTGACTCCTTAGGTTCTTACATAAATTGGCTTAAGACCTGCACAGTAAAGGAAATATCAGGCCTTGTCAAAGTTAAATACAGCAACTTACCCACTAGTCTTCTGTACATTCTAGCATCCTCTATGCAGTGATCTTTCTTATTTGGAGCTGCTGTCAATTTCTATTATTCATCTTTTTTTCTCCACATTTTTCGGTTATGGCAGAAACACAAACCCAAAGTCTTGATTTCCAACACCCTCTGTACCTACATCCTAGTGACACCCTTACAGTTACGTTAGTATCCCAGCCATTAGTTGGCTCTCAGAATTACCCTATATGGAGTAGAGCCATGAGAATAACCCTCTATGCCAAGAACAAATTGGGATTTGTGGATGGTTCTTGCACCCGTAAGGCTCAGAAATCTGATCTCTAGAGTCAATGGGACCGGTGCAACAGTGTTGTCTTGTCTTGGTTGATTAATTCGATAGACAAGGATATTGCTACTGGTTTGGTATTTTCTCAAAACTCCTACCTTGTCTGGCTAAATCTTAAAGAAAGGTTTGATGTTGTGGATGGTGCAAAAGCTTTTTCTTTATATCGATCGATCAACTTACTCACAAGGGACTCTTAGTGTATCTGGATACTACACTAAGCTTAAAGAGCTATGGGATGAACATGCAGCCTTAGTCCCCATTCCCAACTGTCAGTGTAGTACTTCAAAAGACTATGCTAAAACCATTCAAGAACAGCGATTGTTTCAGTTCCTTATGGGGTTAAATGAAAATTTTCACCAAGTTCGCAGTCAAATACTCCTTATGAACCCACTGCCAACATCCAATCAGGGTTGCTCAATGATTGTCTAAGAAGAGACCCAGCAAAATATCTCCTTTAGATCACAGATTGCCCCAACTGATGGTACTATTATGGCCTCTAATATGTCTAGAGGAGGACGAGGCCCTGGAAGAAGCCGTTTCTAAGAACCATGAGCACATTTTGGTAGGAAAGGCCATTAAAAGGAAACTTTCTACCAACTCATTGGTTTTCCTCCAAGTTCTCAGCCTTCCATATTCACTAAAGAGAAAGAGGAGCAAGCAAATCAAGCCAATCCGCCTGTCAATAAGTCAGCTGCTAAAGTAGGGACTGACCATGGAACTATAGGTTCACAAGGCTCTTTCTTCACTCCAGCACAGTATAGGCAGATTCTGGAAATGTTAAAAAGGGATTTAGACCCCACAGAGGCTGCTGTGAGTGTGCAAGCTGCTAATCCAAGTTTGATTGTATACCCTAACTCTGAATGGATTTTAGATTCTGGGGCTAGTTGTCATATAGTTAGTAAATTAACATATTTAGATTCTTACAAGTTGCATGAAGGTAAACCTAAGTGGGTGAAAGTGCCTAGTGGGGCTAGAATTTGAATCACACATATAGGAGAAGTTAAACTCACTAATACCATTACTTTGACAAATGTGTTGTATGCCAAAGAATTTTGTTATAATTTAATTTTTGTAGCTAAACTCACCCTGAACAACATGTATATGGTTCTGTTTTGGGTTGATTTTTGTCTTATGCAGGACATGTACAATGGAATGATCAGAGGGACTGGTAGGCTTATTAGAGGACTATACCTTCTGAAAAGAGAGAATAAATTTGAGCATGTAAATGTTGCTAATAAAGAACATGAATTTGTAAACATTAGGAAGGAATGTCTATGGCATTCTAGGTTGGGACATGCTCCTATACAAGTTTTGAAGCATTTACATGATTTGAAAATTAGTGTTTGTAATTTTGATAATGATAAATGTGAGACATGCATTCAAGGGAAACATACTTGTTTGTCTTTTCCTCCTAGCACTTCACTTTCTCACTATTGCTTTCGACTTGTGCATGCTGATGTCTGGGGACCATATCAGACACCCACACATCAAGGACATAGGTATTTCCTTACATTAGTGGATGATTATTCTCGTAGCACATGGATTTTTCTAATGCATTATGTAATTCTATTTACTGAAAAGTGTATTTCTCATGTATAGATGTAGGGTATTTATATACAAGAGAGGAGCCTCTATATTAATGGCTCATTATGGTGATTGATATCAATCACAATCCTTAATTATGAGGAGTCCTAATTATCCCTGATTATATGGGATAAGATACTAATTTCCTAACACTCCCCCTCAAGTTGGAGCATAGATGTTAATCATGCCCAACTTGTTACAAAGATAGTCAACCCGAGTGCCATCCAAGGCCTTAGTCAAAAAATCACCCAACTGATCACTAGACGGTACATGTCCTGTAGGGATAAAGTTCTCCTTGATCTTATCGCATATAAAGTGATAATCAATCTCAATATGTTTTGTACACTCATGGAATACAGAGTTGGAGGCTATGTGTAAGGCAGCTTTATTATCACACCACAGCTTCGCAGGAAATGACGTGGCAAGACCAACCTCCTTCATTAACTGGTGAATCCACATAATCTCCTGTACAGACTGAGACATGGCTCGATATTCAGCTTCTGCACTAGACTTTGCCACCACATCCTGCTTCTTGCTCCTCCAAGATACCAAGTTTCCACCTATAAGAACACAATAGCCTGTAGTAGACCTCCTAGTCGTCTTTAACCCTGCATGATCTGCATCACAGAAACACTCGATCTTTGTGCGGCCATGATTCGTATAGAGTATACCACGACCAGGTGAGCCCTTCAAATAATGTAAGACATGCTCCATAGCTTCCCACTGAGCAATGGTCGGTGCTACCATGAATTGGCTAAGCCTACTGATAGGAAAGGTTACATCAGGGCGAGTTACCGTGAGATAATTCAATTTTCCAATCAGCCTTCGGTATCGTTCAGGGTAGGCAAATAGTTTAATCTTCTCAAGATCAATCCTTTTTCTCATATCCTCGGGTAGCTCATCAAACGGCACACTATCATCAATGTCCAAAAAGGGGATTAGGAATCATGGGACAACTACTGGGTGTTGCTCCAGGTTTCCCGGTATCTTTCAGTAGATCAAGGACATATTTCCGCTGGGTTAGGAGAATGCCTTTCTTGCTTCTCATAACTTTGATCCCAAGAAAGTACTTTAACGGACCCAAATCCTTTGTTTGGAAATGGGAATTAAGAAAGACCTTGAGTGACGAGATCCCTGTCGTATCACCACCTGTAATAACAATGTCATCGACATAGACTACTAAGAGAATCATACCAACTTCTATCTGCTGATAAAACACAGAATGATCACATTTGCTTTGATTCAGACCAAACTTCTTAACCACAGAACTGAACCTGTCAAACCAAGCACGAGGGCTCTGTTTCAACCCATATAAAGACTTCTGAAGGTGGCATACCTTGCCATGCTACCCCTGAGCAACAAAGCCAGGTGGTTGCTCCATGTAAACTTCCTCAAGAAGGTCGCCATTTAAAAAAGCATTCTTAACATCCAGCTGATGAAGATCCCAACCATGGGTAGCTGCCAAAGAGATGAAGAGACAAACCGAGGACAATTTGGCCATAGCAGAGAAGGTTTCAGAATAGTCAACACCATACGTCTGAGCATAACCCTTAGTAACCAGTCGAGCTTTCAATCATTCCAAGGTACCATCAGCTTTCGTCTTAACGGCAAACACCCACTTACACCCAATAGCTTTCTTCCCAGGAGGTAAATCAACAAGAGTCCAGGTACCAGCCTTATCAAGGGCCATCATTTCCTCGTCCATCGCAGCACGCCAACCAGGATGGACCAAGGCTTGGGAAAGGTTTGTGGGAATGGTAAGGGAGTCTAAGGATGCTATGAAGTAATAGGATGTGGGCGACAGGTGATGATAGGAAACAAATGAGGAAATAGGGTACGTACAAGTGTGTTTACCTTTGCGGAGGGTAATGGGAAGGTCAATAGAAGAGGCAGGAGGATCTAGAGTATCCGGCACGGATTCAGGCACTAGTTCAGGGTCAGAGGCTAGCGGAGGCGAGGAGGCTAAGTGCGGATCAGGTGCCGAGGCGGGCATTGGTAGGTCAGAAAGACCAGCAGCGGCATTACTTTCCTTAGCACGTCTCTGATAGACATGGTGGATAGGAGGTGGAGCAGGGGCCGGCACAGATGCTTGCACTGGTGGGGAGCGAACCTCATACACTAAAAGGTGATCAAGATCAGGGTTAAGGGATGGAGGCAGAGCAGTGACAAAGAAGAACGAAGTAGACTCATAGAAGGTGACATCGGTAGACACAAGATAGCGTCGGGGATTGGGAGAATAACACCGATAACCCTTCTAAACCCTAGAATAGCCAAGGAAGGCATACTTGAGAGATTTAGGATCTAGTTTGGTGACAGTGGGGCGAATATCTCGAACAAAATAGACACAACCAAAGATTTTGGGATCAATAGGAAACAAGGGTTTGGAAGGAAACAGAGTTGTGTATGGAATGTCACCAATGAGAACAGGAGATGGCATACGGTCAATAAGGAAGCATGCGGTGGACACAGCATCAGCCTAAAAGGATTTAGGAACTTGCATTTGAAACATGAGAGCCCGGGCAACTTCTAATAAGTGCCGGTTTTTTTTACTCTGCAACACCATTTTGAGCAGGTGTATCGGCACACGAGGACTGATGAATAATGCCATGTGTGAGCATATAGTCGTGAAACTGGCCAGAAAAATACTCTTTAGCATTATCACTTCGTAAGATTTTCACAGAAATACCAAACTGGGTTTTGATCTCAACACAGAAATTGCAAAAGTGAGAAAATAACTCAGAACGATTTTTCATTAAATAAAGCCAGGTGGTTCGAGAGAAATCATCAATGAAAGTAACGAAGTACTTAAAACCAGACGTGGACATGAGAGGTGCCAGGTGAACACGATGGTGTTTGGCAAACTGACACGACTCATACTCTAAGGATCGCAAATCATGAAACTGAGGATACAACCTCTTCAAGGATGACAATGACACATGACCTAAACGACAATGAATATCAAAAAGAGAAGAACCACCAAAGCAAGCAATGGAACGTGGCACCCGATCGTCAAGAAAGTAATGGCTGCCAGATTCATAGCCCCTACCAATAATCCGCCTCGTCGTAAGATCCTGAATCACACAATGGTCAGGGAAAAGTGAGATAAAACAATTCAATTGACGAGTAAGATTGCTGGGAGATAGAAGGTTAAAAACAAGATCAGGAACATTAAGGACTGATGAGAGAAAAACAGAGGATGTAGGAGTAACAGTATCTGAGCCAAGGACGCGAGAGGATGAGTCATTGGCAATAGTTATAAAAGAGGGGTTGGCATAAGGTGCATACGTAGAGAACAAATGATGGTTACTTGTCATGTGGTCAATGGCACTAGAATCGATGATCCACTTCGAGGAAGAAGTAGTAAGACATGAGTCACCATTACCTATAACAAGTGCACTCGGAGTGGATGGAACATTATCAGATTGATATGAGGATTGGATCATATGAGCAGATCCAGTACGTTGTAGCTTGTTCTGTAACTTACGACAATACCATTTGGTATAACCAGGTTCCTTACAATAGAAGCAGACAATAGGACCAGGAGTCAGAGGATTGTTGCCAGAGCGTGGAGGACATTGGTTCCGTGAATCAGCAGAGGCCGAGTATGGTATACCATGGCCAACTTTTACAAAGTTCTGTTGACGATTATCAGTGGGACAACGGCCAGCTAATGCACTAGCATTTAGAGTTGAAGTAGGGTGTAAGAGACTATCTGCACGTAGCACACGAGAGTACACATCCTGAAGCGAAGGAAGTTCAGAACTAGACAAAATCTGAGAACGAACAGTCTTATAGGCAAGATCCAAGGCAGTAAGAAAGCTGAGAATCGCTAGTTTCTCCATATTATCAACCTGAACCTTAAGGTCAGTGGTAGGCGGCATTAACATCTTCAACTCTTCATACATTTTCTTGAACTCCACATAAAAGTTTTTCAACGAACGGCCCTGCTGTTCCGCACGATAGAATCCCTTGTAGACATCATGAATGCGAGTAATATTTCCTTTCCCAGAGTACAGAAATTCCAAGCAGCTCATAAGTTCCTTAACCTATTACAGTGACTAACCTAGGGAAGAATGTCATTGCTAATAGAATTCTGGATTTGCAAGAATAAACGGGGGTCCACTCGGGCCCAAGTCATCTTAGGGTCATCCGTGGGAGGTGTATCAGTCAAATAGCCCTCCTTCTCAATACTAAGCAAGTACATGCAGACGGTTTTGCTCCAATCCATATAATTTATCCAGGTCAATTTGTGCTCAGTGATTTTATTAGTCACAGGAACAATTTAAGTAGTGACACTAGCCTTGAAATCAGCCATCAATGCAAGCAAACCATTTCTAAGTAGAAATAATCAACACCCAAGAAAGCAAACGGAGTGGCCTTACCACCACAACAATGAAACAGCCCCAAACAAGAGCTAGCCACGAGCAGCACCACAAAATCAACCCTCAAGAAAGCAAAGTAGTGCAGAGGCCAACCAGAAACAGCCAGAAATACAGAGCCAGATGCAGCAACCAGAAACAGAGAACCAGACGCCCAGAAACAGAGAAACAAAAGTACCAAATGGACAAATCATCAACCAAACCAAAAATAGAGAGTACCCACGGCACACAACCACATGGGAGATGACGGCAGCGGTGAGTCGGTCCAAACACAGCAAACGGCGGCAGCAATGTCGCAAGAAAATTCTCTCACGCACTGGCGTGTGGATCTCTGGTGGATCTAAGGGTGGCGCGTGACGCCCATGAGTGGCTTGGATGGTGGCGAATCTTCGGGGAAGGGCCGATCGGACGCCGGCGAGACCCCCTGTGTGGCGCGTGTGTACAAATGCTCCCGGTCACCAGCGACCCTGGTGCGTGAACAGTGACGGACGAAGGGAAACCAGACACAGACAACGTCGAAGACAAACGAAAGAGAAACAGAGAGCGCCTAGGCTCTGATACCATGTAATTCTATTTACTGAAAAGTGTATTTCTCATGTATAGATGTAGGGTATTTATATACAAGAGAGGAGCCTCTACATGAATGGCTCATTTGGTGATTGATATCAATCACAATCCCTAATTATGAGGAATCCTAATTATCCCTGATTATATGGGATAACATACTAATTTCCTAACACATTACAAATATGAGGTTCCCAAACTCTTAAAAACTTTCATTTCATTTGTATCTATTCAATTTTCTATTATGATTAAAACTATACGTTCAGATAATGGGACAGAATTTGTTAATCAAGAGGTAAAACAGTTTCTTGAGGAAAAGGGGATTGATCATAAAAAATCTTGTCCCTTTACTCCTCAACAAAATGGAGTCGTTGAACGTAAGCATATACATCTTTTAAATATAGCTAGGAGTATTATGTTTCAATCTCACCTACCCATTAAGTTTTGGGGGAAAACCATTAGAACTGCAACTTATTTAATTAATAGAAATCTTTGCAAAACTTTTGGGTATGTTACACCTTATAAATTGTTACAGGGAAAAACCCCATCTTTTGATCACTTAAGAGTGTTTGGATGCTTGACCTCTCTATGAATTTGAATTGTGCTGACAAATTTCAGCCAAGGGCTGAACCTTGTGTCTTTCTAGGCTTCCCAACTAACCAAAAAGGGTACTTGTTATACAGCATCAAAACCAAGTCATTAATTGTTACTAGGCATGCTACTTTCTTTGAAAACAAATTCCCTTTTCATGATATTGATGCTATGAATCAGGGGGAGTAGGTAAGATAAAAGCCACTGATCCATTCATTATTAATCAAAATGTACATCCCTTTGGCATATTTGACAATAATACATACATTTATAATCATAGGAATCAACATGATACAATTGCTTCCCCACATAGAGAAGTAAATGATCACATTTATGACAATTCAGATCCTAACAGGTTTCCAGTTGATAGGCCTCTTAGGAGTAGACATGCCCCTGCATGGACTAAGGATTATGAATGTGATTATTTGCCTTCTTCTAGTAGGGAACCCCGAAACAGTCATGATAATGATTTACATAGTGATGCTGGTTTTCTTAATTATGTTGATTTTGATGATTTATCTTATTCTTGCAAGTCTTTTCTATCTGCCATTGATAAGGAAATTGAACCAGAAACCTATGAGCAAGCTTCCAAAGACCATAGGTGAGTAGAGGTCATGAATAGTGAGATTAGAGCCTTGGAGAAAAGTAAAACCTGGCACTGATACCATGATGAAACACACACACACACACACACACACACACACACACACACTTAGAGGCCTAGAAGATACTTTGAATGAACCATACTCTATATATTGATTAATTGAATACAAAATCTGTCATTACAATTTCTCTGCCTTTACACATATATTTATACATAAAGGCATCAGGTCCCAAGCTGAGACTCAATATCTAACTAACCTACAAATTACAATATAGTGCCTAATACAAATATAAAGACCCTATAATTTTATTCTACAGCTTCTTCTTTTCTCCCATTCCACCAGCTTCAAGAATTGGATTTGTCTGGGAATTACCTGTCAGGTCACTCTCTTTCTTTTAACTATTGTAGTATTCATGCAAATAAACAACAGTATGTTATAGTCAGTTACACACACACGTTGTTAATTAAGACAAGATTTTTATAAGCGTTTCAAACTGTGATATTTTGATCACAAAACATTAAAAGATATAAAGCATTTTGGTTATATAATAACTCATGTATTATTAAGAAAATTGGATAAAATCTTTTGAATCTTTTTGTAGAAAAATTTATAAGCATATTACTTGTCTAGGTATTTTTGCAATATTTTCGGAACCTTTATGGGCTAAAAGTTTACTTGGACAATGGTGTGGTGCACATTCACAAATACTTTATTGGTATATTAGCACCTGAACATATAAAACTTTAAAAGCTTGAATGGTCAAAATTAAAGGGACTAAAAGTTTACCTAAACAATTGGTGGACTAAAAGTTTCATTATTCCCTTCCATAATATAATCAAGCAAGAACTTTTAAGATACGAAATATTAAGGCCTATTTGGTTTTTTGTTTTTTCAACCATTTACGTTTTGAAAAAAAAAACATGTTTGAAAATGGTTTCAGTCATGTATTTTGAAAGCAAAAATGTTAAAATTTGTTTAGAAAAAAGAGTGTTAAAATTTTTTCTGAAAAAAAATAAATAAAAACATCTTTTGTTTTGGACACATCTTTTTTTTTTTTTTAATGTGTTGTTCCTTTTCATCATATGGAAAATAGGGGCATATATGGAAAAAAAATATGGCATTTTTGATACACTTATTACTTTTAACTATCCGTTCATTTTGCACAATCAAGGAAAAAGTTGCTTATAAATAAGACCAGAAGGAGTATGTCTTATATAAAAGATCAAGGGGAGTATTAGGCACTTGCTTAATGTGCGTTTAATTTCCATATGGCATTTCACATATCTAGGCCATTCATGTGTGTTTGGAATAGCGATAGGAATGTTTAAAAACAGTTTTTTAACTGTGATTTATAATATATGAGATAAGTATGTGAGAGCAGTTCTGTCTTGATTTACATAAAAAACAGCTTATAAACCATATTTTCACTCATCCAAACACTCACAGTGTAAATTGAGGGAGGTGTAGTATGTAACACCACTTTTTTCCTATGCCACTTTTCAAGTAATTGACGTAAATTGATGTATGTGTCAATGTTGCGAGAACTGGACTAGATTGGATGGTCGAACCAATTTGGCCATCACCCGATCATCTTAATGGTTCGCCTAACATATTTCACCCATTTGAGAGTTTAAGCCATTTGAGCCGCCATGAACCATATTCAAGCCGAAGCTAGATTCAAGTCGGGACCCGGAACGGTTTTCAAAAAATCAAATGGCCTGACTACTCAGGGGAAAAAAGTATTGGGATCGAGTCCCATATCAGAAAATGATGATATTGAAGAAAAAAGTATAAGGCTGACAGAGATACGATAAAGATGAAGGAGGGAAAAAATGAATAAAACTTAAAAATAATATTTTCTTTTCTATCTTGCATGCTATTTGGAGGCCGCGCCAGTTAAAGGAAAAAAAGAGCAGATTGAAAGCTCCAGCGTCGTGTCCTGGTAAAGCCGGAGAAGAGAGGAGAGAAGAGAGGAGAGAAGAGAGGAGAAAGGGAATAAAGTTTCTCTTATTACTCAATTCTCTCTCATCACGTGGGTGAAATAAATTCAAACTGATGCATAGTAAATCATGTTGAAGTCTTTTCATCTTTTTATTTTGGTTTTAATATTTTATTTTATTTTTTTGGGCAGGTTTAAATATTTTATTAGTACAAGTTTTGCCAGTTTTTTTTTGAATGGAAACTAGAATTCATTAAGTTACAAAAAAGAACTTAATACAAAACAAAGGGGAAACCCTAAATCAATCATCAACGACCGCCTCCTCTAAGGAATGTGGTGGTTGATCAAAGAAGACAAAAACCCCCGTAATAGAATGTCCTAACCTGGTAAGATGATCAGCATCTCTATTCTGTTCTCTAGGAATATAATTCAACAAAACATGCCAATTCCTAGATAACCATAATCTAGCTTCCACAATAACAACACCGAAAGGGTGGTATTGCTCACCACCTCTCGTTAACAAATTGATTGCCTCAATGCAATCCGTTTGAATAAGAATGTTTCTGTAGCCTCTGTACCAACAAATCTGAAGTCCTTGGATAATTGCTAATATCTCAGTAATTGCAGGAGGAACTGTCAATAGCTTACAGGTGAAACCCCCAAGCCAAGCTCCTTCCGTATCACGTAGAACTCCCACACAGCTGCATTGACCTGAATCCATAGCCGAACCATCTACCTCCAAGTGAACAAATCCCGCTTGCCTGTCCCTCACACTCTGATCTGCAGAAGACTGATGAGAGTAGAACTGGCAATGGGAGAGAAGATCTTGATCCCAACTAGCTCGAAAGAAGCTGGCCTGGCCATCATGAGCATAAGACTCCAGCTCGTCACCAAAGACTTTCCTGCATCTGGTTGCCCATATATCCCAACAGACATAACCAAACAAAGAAGTCCAATGGACCTTTCTCGTGAAGTCTCTTCCCAATCCATGTTTAAGATTCCACTTTATCCACTCTCTCCCTTGTAATGATGTGAATTTATCCCACAAGGTTGGGTGGATTAAAGCAATCCATCGCTCCCGAGCGTTCACACAATCTCTAAGCATGTGCATCATGTCCTCCTCTTGGTTACAGCCGAAAGAACAACTTGCCGAATCCAAGAGGCCTCTCTGGGATCTCAATTTTTCCGTATGAAGACGATTATGAGAGGCTAACCATATAAAAGATTTGATCTTCTCTGGAATTGAGCTTCTCCACAGTGTTCTCCAGAATGGTTCTCTGACAGCATGAGTACCTGCAGAAAGAAAATAATATGTAGATTTAACAGAAAAACAGCCATCCGAAGACGGCTTCCAGTAATACTTATCCTCCCCTCTCTCCTCACGAGGAGGATGGGCGCGCATAAGACAATCAATAACATGAGGATGAAACCATTGGCTAAGCATATCCCTGTTCCATTCTCCCAACATGTTAGTGAAGTCACTGACTTTAGATTCCCTATTCACAAAAGCTTCAAAACCCGGAATGAGCTCAATTAAAGGTCTATTCATCTCTGACCAATTATCATGCCAGAAAGAGGTCAAATTCCCATTCCCAATAGTGACTCTAATGCCTTTGATAAATTTTTCCCAGACAGCACATATACCTCTCCAAGTCACAGACGAGTTTTTCTTGCGTTGAATCCTTGGCATGAAGCCAGTGCCACATCTATATTTCGATCAAAGAACCTTGATCCATAGAGCATCTTTGTTGTTAAGGAGGTGCCAACATAACTTCATCAAAAAAGCTTCATTTTGTCTTCCCATTTCACGGATCCCAAGCCCTCCGTCTTTCTTATCTTTGGTTATTTGATCCCAAGATATCAAATGAAGTTTCTTTCTATCATCTTCTTCTCCCCATAAGAAGTTTCTGCTTCTTTTTTCTAGCTCGTTCAGCATTCTTTTGGGTAATAGCATTGTCTGCATGAAGTACGAAGGCAAGGCATTTAAGACTGCTTTAACAAGAGTTGCACGACCGGCCAGGTTCAGATATCTCCTTTTCCAACCTGAAAGCTTTTTCCTGGTTTTATCCAAGATAGGCATAAAAGTGATGTAGTTGGCTCTTTTGTGAATCAAAGGAATTCCCAGGTATTTCCCCAGATCTCCTGTAAGTCCAACTCCTATATTACGACTCATATTTAAAGCTCTGGAGAAATTCACATTCCTCGAGAAACATACTTTTTTCTTACTTCGGTTTATTTTTTGCCCAGAAGCCTCACAGAATCTCTGTATACAATCTAACATCCCTTCAACCTGACTATCAGAGGCCTCCCCAAACAGGATGAGGTCATCAGTAAAGAATAGATGAGAAATATGAGGACCTCCTCTGTTCAGCTGAATCGGTGTCCACATGTCATTGTCAATAGCATCATGAATTATATGGCTTAATCTCTCCATACACAGGGTAAATATATAGGGAGAGATTGGATCTCCTTGACGAATGCCTCTAGATGAATTGAAAGTATTAGTAGCTTCCCCATTCCATAGGATTTGAGAAGATGAGGTGGTAATACATGCCATGATGGCTTCACACAATTTTTCCTCAAGACCCAACAATGTGAGAGTATCTTGAATAAAACCCCATTCAAGACGATCAAAAGCTTTTCAAGGTCAACCTTGAGTGCCATCCAACCTGTCTTGCCAGTTTTAGTCTTCATTGAGTGGATAAGCTCCTGAGCCACAATAATGTTGTCACTGCTCTGTCTTCCAGCAATAAAGCTGCACTGATGGTTACCAATAACTTTCCCTATAATCTCCCTGAGTCTATGCGAAATAGTTTTAGTAATAATTTTGTAGCTCACGTTACAGAGAGATATAGGGCGAAAATCCATGATTGTTTGAGGACTTTCTAGCTTTGGGATGAGCACTATATTGGTATTATTTATGCCTCTTACCGACATAGGCTCATTGAAAAAATCCCTCACCAGAGAAAAAATGGACTCTCCCACTATAGACCAGAACTCTTTGTAGAAAATAGCTTGAATACCATCAGGTCCTGGAGCCTTGAAAGCTCCCAAATCAAAAATCGCTTGTTTTATTTCCTCATTTGTTACCCTTGCATGAAGTTGCTCCATATCGCTGTCACTCAATGTAGGAAAGCATGAGCTTGTTATGAGATGATTGGCACAAGAACCGCTGCTTCTAAAGAGATTCGTATAATAATTAATGGCAAGATTCTTCAATTCAACCTCATCGAACGTCCAACTACCATCCTCCCTTTTCAAGCCCTCAATTCTATTTTTCTTACGTCGAATGAGAGCAGCAGAGTGAAAGAATTTACTATTTTTATCCCCCCATTTGAGCCATTGGCAACGAGATTTCTGGAACCACATCAATTCTTCTTGAGCTAATATTCTGTTATAATCCTTCCAAAGTTCCTTCTCAGTTTGGACAAGATATTGATTATCACGTCTTCCCCTAGCCCTTTCCACCCCTTGGATCCTTCTGAAAATCATCTTCTTTTTTTCGTTTAGATTACCAATTTTTTTCCGATTCCACTCCTCAGCTGAGCTAGCAAAATTAGTCACCTTATCCGTCCATTGATGTAAGCTCCAACTATTTTGAACCACATCTGCAAACCCTTCTTCCAGAAACCAAGCAGCTTGACAACGAAAGTTTGATGTCTTTCTTCTATAAGACCTATATGGATTGCAGCGGAGAAAAATGGGCCTATGATCGGAACCAAATTTGCTCAGATGGTGAATTCTAGTTAGAGGATACACCTGGTTCCAATCAGCATTTACGAAGGCCCAATCAAGACGTTCTTTTAAGAGATCACGCTCCCATGTGAATCGCTCGCCAACAAAATCAGATTCAATTAAATCAGCCTTCATTATGCAATCTCTGAAATGATGCATGGATCGCAGATTTAGAGATGAGCCTCCTTTCTTATCTTCAGCAGACAAATAAGCATTAAAATCCCCCAAAATTAGCCACGGCTCATTCACCGAGTCACTAAAATTGACAATATCAGCCCAGAGGTTTTGACGAAGCATACAATTAGGTTCGACATACACATATGAGAGCAAAAAACTGACAGAATTGTTTATAACCGAAGCTCTAACATGAATAACTTGAGTAGAGGAAGAGATATATTGAAGATTCAGCTCTTCTTCATTCCAAAGGATCCAAATTCCACCGGCAAACCCAGTAGCTTCAAGTCTAAGCCAAGCACTAAAACCAAGACGCCTGATGATTTTATCTGCTTTACTACCACTGACACGAGTTTCACAGAGAATAAGAATATTAACTTTTTTACCTTTGAGCATATCTCTGATTCGACCTGGAAAATTTTTTGAGACTGCGCCTCTACAGTTCCAAGAAATAATATCCATAATTAAAAAATAATTTAAAAGAGAGAGATGGAGAAACAAAACCTGAGACCCAAGTCTAAAGGCTTGAATCCGAGAGCTCCATTACTGCCTGCTCTATCATTACCTTCTCCGCTTGATTGATCACATCTCTTGTCTCTATAGAAATTACTGCAGGATCATTCTCAGTAGGTGCAATTAAGTTGGCCACTGGTTCCGAAGACTCAGAGGACATATATTGTTGTTCCGCTATTTTCTTGTGTATTTCATCATATGATTGTTGTTGAGGCAATAGATCGTTACCACTTTCATCCATTTTAAATTCTCTCTTCTGCCCAATCAATTGGTTAACATTGTTGGTGTCTAAAGACCCAGATATAGTTGCAGATCCAAAAACCAAATGGTGAGCCCGAACTGATTGCTTTTTCTTAAATAAGGGAGTGATTAATTTAGGCCCAGAAAATCCTTTTTTTTCCTTTCCCTCAACCATAGAGTTCGATGGCCTATGAGCTTGATTTATCTCCACCGAACCAGCCTGCGTCATCTCAACCGAATTAGTCTTATCTCTTCCATTTTCCTGCCTCATCGTTCTCTCTTTCGTTTGAGTCTTCCCAGCGCAGATCTCCATGGCAGTCTGCTGCTCCTCGTCCTTTGTACCACTTGGGCCTGCTTTGTCAGAGATCTGAGCACTCTGAAGCTTCTTCTTTTCCAAGATACCTGCTGCAACCTCTTTCTTTTTCCATTGTTTTCCCATATTTTTTCTCGGATTTGATCCTTCCTTCTCTTTAGGTGACGGCCTTGCTTCAGGATCTTGCAGTACATGGAATCTCGATCCTTCTCCTCTCTCATCCACCCGTCTATTCATCTGACCGTTGGGCGTCGTTTGCGTTGAGCTCTTCATGTCTGAATCAGCTCGTTGGATCCTCTGTCGAGGCCTTGATTTGACCATCATCCATTCTCCATACTCCTCCTCTGCATCTACACCCGGAAAGACATTAGAGATACTATGTTATGATCCTTCTCATTGCTTGTCTCCGACATTCTGTTTTCCGGCGCCATCTCCGTCTGCGTAATGTTAATCCTCCGATCCGATTGGTTTTGTTGGCAATTGTCTTGAGTATGTCCATATAACCCACACTTAAAACATATAATGTCCAGACCTTCATACTCTACTGTGTAGATTCGGTTTCTGAGAGAGAATTTGGATTGAAGTGGTTTATTTAGATCTACTTCCACACTAACTCTGGCGAATTTCCCTCTCTCTACCACACATTTATCACTTTCCTTGTGGGCTAAAGTGTTTAAATCAACTTTGAGAGCTCTGCCGATTAAATTCCCAATCGCTAGCATACAATCCTCTGAATACACATGCAGAGGAAGAGTTGGGATTCTTACCCAGATTGCAACTTTTTTAACCTTATTGCAATATGGATTAAAGTTGGGATTCTATCTCTGTACTGCCAGATAGTGGCCCTGAACCAACCAAGGGCCTTCAAAGAGAAGTTTTGCAGTGATTATGTACCCCAACAGCCAAATGTTCCAGCTCCTCATTCTATTTCTAATGTATATAAAGATTTGGCTCGACATCACCCTCCCACATTTAATGGTAATCTGGATCCTGTCAAGGCAGAGACGTGGATCGAAGACATAGAGACGCTATTTCAGGCCGTGGACTGCACTAGTGAGCAAATGGTACAGGCGGTCACCATTCTTCTTAAGGGTGAGGCGAATGAGTGGTGGAAGAGTGTTAGACCAGCTGTTGTTTCATCTTTGAAGTGGACAGAATTCAAAGACATGTTTTATTCACACTACTTCCCAAAAGAGTTGCAACATGAGAAGGAGTTAGAGTTTTACGCTCTTCGTCAAGGCAATATGACGGAAGACCAGTATATCTCTACCTTCATCCGACTCACGAAGTATGTTACATATTTGAAGGAATATAACAACTCTGATTGGAAGATTCGACAGTTGATAAATAAGGCTAGGCCGGAATTAAAGTCGTTTATAATATTCTCTGATACCAAATTGTAAAATCCTTTCCTTATACACAATAATTAATTATGGACTTGATAAAACCATTTTTTTTATACATTATTATAATCATTTACAACCTCTACCATGGTAATAAAAAGATGTCGACTCATCTTTCAAAAGATTACCATGGTAGAAAAGAGTTCAACTAACTATTTTTTAGTTATACGTACAATATTTTTATGGCGGGCAAAATATCAGTGCATGGGGCGCGGATTTCAATAAGAACATTAATAAAAATATTAATATCTTATTAAAAGCCACATATTTATTCATTATTTTATTATTATAATTCAAAAATTATAAAAAAATTATAAATTTTCTTATTATAAAGGTATTAACTTTTTCTATTTCTTACTTTTTAAAATAAATATCTCATTTTGCTATTTGGTTAGAATATATGTTGTGACCTTATTAATTTTTCATCAAATTAGACTATATTTATGTAATATTATTTTTAATTTAATTATTATGTTACCAGTCTAACCATTTGGTTTGACTGTTCCAACTATTTGAATCATAACCCGCTAATCTCACCTACTCGAACTTCAATCCTATTTTAAAAACATTGGAATATGTGTGTATATATATTGAAGTAATTTCCCTAACTTCCCTCACCAAGTTGTCATTATCCAAGAACAACCTGACTGGTATAGCTGGGAATACGAGCCAGCCCGCACCAACCCGCGGCCAGCGCGGTGCGGGCCTGTGTAGCCCGCACTTCTATGGGCTGGTAAAATGCCAACCCTAATCCGCAGTGTGTGGGTTGCGGGCCCGCAGGCTGGCCCACATTTTGTTTTGAAAAAAAAATTCATATTTTTTAAAGAGGATTAAAAATATAAGAAATATATATATGAGTAATTAAATTTACCTTCCTAGGATCAATCATTTCTTTTATAAAAATTTAAAAACATAATCTAAAATTTAAGAGATAAAGTTATCAAATTTGTTAAAGTTTATAAACAAAACATAAACTCATCCTCAAGCAACCAAGATATAATAATTTTGTTTAAAGAAAAAAGGAAGAAACTAAGATTTTTTTACTTTGGATTGGGAGGTATCAGGATAAGAGTGGAAAACTTATAAGTTTTGTAAAATTATTATATGTAAATAAAAAATAAAAAATTTTAGGGCCAACTCGCCAACCCGCGGGGCGAGTTATGCGGTGCGGGCCTGTGCAGCCCGCATTTTTGCGGGTTGGGAAACCCGTCAAAACCCGCGGGCTCACGGGTTGAACCCATATTACCGGCTCTACTGACTGGATCACTGCACAACAAGGTACGTATAACTAATTTTCTGTATATTTATTGCATCTGGAGTGAAAAATAATAATCCATTAATCGAATATTCCGCCAATTGTCCATTAATTTTCTGTTTATTTCATTGATAAAAGTATTTATTACAATCTATCACATGTTTTATTCATGAAATTTTTAGTTTGAAATGAGGTCTAGATAACAGTTAACAAAATAATAATAAGATCAAGTTGTATTGACACAACCAGTACCCGGATATATTTTTCCAAGGGCGTCTCCATCATCCTATAGTACTTTTTTGTATAATTTTGTACTTAACAACTTAGATAACTTAAAGTCTAAGACACACCTAAACAAAATTTTTAGGGTGATAGATGCCTCACAAATACTTTAAAGTATTGGATGTACCTGAAAAAATTATTTTAGGATACTAGATGCAACTTAACCCAAAATAATTACTCCAATTATTCTTTTTCGCTATGCATTCTCTATAGTTATTTATTTATTTTAAATTCTTCGTGATCCCGCATTTAAATATATCCCATATTATCCAAACACATTTTTCAGTACAATATTTATTTTCAATTTTTCGTGATCCCGCATTTAAATATATCCCGTATTATCCAAATACATTTTTCAGTGCAATATTCATTCTTTTTTGTGGGCCCCGTATTCATTTAAAAACATTTATTACTATCACTTTAAGTTTCATATTTTTTTTTTTATTGAATGACTGATTAAATGAATTTTAAAAGGGAAAATGGTATATTGTAGGAGGCTTGTGCAATATGAAGAATCTTGTAGCATTGGATCTTTCCAAAAATGAATTAAAAGGGGAACTTCCTGCGTCTCTACGTGAACTTTATGTTCACAGAAATTCTTTTGAAGGGACCTTTCCTTCCTCACTATTTCATGCTTTGAGGTCTCTTGAAGCAATTGCAGTTACCGACGACTATTTCTCAAGCTCTTTCTCACTCTCTTTGCTTGCCAACCACTCCAACCTCAAAATCTTTGGCATCGAATGTTCAAACGCCAATCTCAAGCTTGAAAGTGAGAATCCCCCATTTATCCCTTCCTTCCAGTTGGGGTTTTTCGTCATCATCAATTGCACTTTGAATGAAGCCAACAATAACAAAATGCCTACCTTTCTTCTTCATCAATATGACTTGCTAAATCTATAACTTATCAGCATTAACATTTCAGGAACCTTTCCATCCTGGCTTTTGACAAATAACACAAAATTAAATAATGTTGACTTGAGTCACAACTTGTTCATCGGTCCCTTTGAACTCAATTCCACCTTGAAATTGCTTCAGATGCAATTTTTTATATTTTCTCTAACCCCATCAGAAATGAAATTCCTTTTCATATTGGCTTAATTTTTTCCCAACTTGATTTCTCTTGATATGTCTTCAACTTCATTGCAAGGTTGCATTCCAGCTTCAATAGGTGAAATGAGACAACTGAATAATCTTGACTAGTCAAATAATAATTTATCCGGTTACTTGCCACAACAATTCGATTAGGGTAACAATGATAGTCCTCTTATGCTTAATATAGGATCTAATTAGAGAATAGATATTGATCTTATATCTCAGACATATTTTACATGTTAATCAATTTTTCCCAAATTAATCATATTGATATTTTATCAACAATAATAATGTAGGAAAGGGAAGATAATTAGGGTATTTTAAAAAAAAATATCATATTAACAATTTTTATTATTTTTATTCTTATTATATTAACTATTTTTTGCCCACCTTATTAACTAATTTAACAAACATTGTTAATATACTCGAATTAATTAATTACATTTTATATTAAATAACATTAAAAGTAAATATATATATATATATATATATATATATATATATATAACATCATTTCTCAAGATTTATATAATTTTTATTATCTTTGAGATTATTTCTTAAAGATCCTGAATTTCCTTAATTCTTATTTCTTCGTTATATTTCTCTACCTCCTTCTCTTCAATGATTTATATACAAACTTAGGCTTTTAGACTTCTTAATTTGGTTGCCCATAGTTATGCCTAATTGTGATTCTATAGCTTCCTTCATTTAATGGTTTGGCATGTGTTGTTTTCGGAGTTGGCTTCCCTCCCGTCCTCCCTAGTCCCTTCCCCGTATCTTGAAGCAAAGGACCCTTGCATGAGATCCTTCGTCTTCATCATCGGCACTTTATAGAGATGTAAAAAAAATTAAGAACTACTCCCTCTGTCCTTTTTATTAGGCGTGTTCAAAATCGGGATCGGGATTGGGATCCACCACTCCCGGTCCCGGTCTCGGTTTTTGGCCGGGATGCAAATTGCATCCCGGTCCCGATCCCAGTCCCGGTTTGGTCCCGGTCCCGGTAATCCCGGGCGGGACCGGGATCAAACCGGGAAATCCCGGTTTTTTTTTAAAAAAAATTAAATTTAAAAAATATTATTATTTTAGTTAAATTTTCTATAATCTAGTGTTTAAAGTAATTATTTAACATATAATAAGACAATAATAATCACACAAATTGATCTAGAATTTAAGAATAATATTTTATTATTATTATTATGATCACCTTCATCATTTTTGTTATTATTTTTATACATTATATAGTAGGATTAGTATCACAATATATACATTTTAACTTCAACTAAATATGTTATACACATTTTATCAAATGATAACTTAAATTATAGGATAAAAAATACAAAAATAAAACAATAACTTAGTTTTTAAGAAAAAAATTTAAAAAAAAAATAAAAAAACCGGGACAGGGACCGGGATCACAAGGTATGTGACCGGTCCCGGCCGGGACGGGAAATTCCGGGACCGGGACCGGACAACCAGGACCGGGACACTTTGGACACCCCTACTTTTTATAAGCAAATTTTACCCTAATTGCGTAAAATGAATTAGCGGTTAAAATTAGTTAAAACAATAAATGTGTCAAAAATGTCATATTTCTTCCAAATATACCCCATTTATGAAAAGAGTATAGAAGAGAGAATGAATAACAAAAATGAGAGAGTATGAGTATAAAATATGAGAGAGAATGTGTAATAAATGAGTAAATAAAAGAGAATTAGTGGTGAGTAAGGTAATTAATATACAGATGTGCATTTAATAAGGGTAGAAAAAGACAAAGTAGTTTAAATTTTGAGGCACAAGGAGAAAGTTGCTTATAAAATGGACTAACCCCAAGAGAGAAAAAGTAGCTTATAAAAAGGATGAGAGGGAGTAAAAAAGTTTCAAAAGAAAGTGAAAGCTTTCGTATAAAATAAATAAATATTTTTTACAGAAATAAAATATTTACTCCTTCTAGTTCTTTTTATAAACAACTTTTATACTAATTGCGTGCGCAAAATGAACTAGCAGTTAAGATTAGTTAAACATAATAAAGGGTTAAAGGCCACTTTTACCCTGTAAGTATTCACAATTGGCCTAGAAGTTTCTAAGGCCAATTTTACCCTGGAAGTTTCAAATTTAGAACAATTTTGCCCTTACATTAGTTAATCGTTTGTTGATTGTTAATCGGGGTTAGTTAACCGTTTGTAAGGGCAAATTTGCTCCAAATTTGAAACTTCCAGGGCAAAATTGCACCTTAACCCAATGACCGTTACTCAGGCGCATCGAACACTGCTCTTACAGCCGTTAGACCTTACCTCCAGCTGAGCCAGGGTGTGCAGGCTGTTAACCAGAAAAGAGAACTCTTCTCAAGGCCCTTGCCGACGTCGCTGGATTCACTAACGTTACTGTCAGCTGCCATGTCTTGGTTTAGGAATTTTGACCCGATTTCCTTTCGAGTACGTGCTTCCCCCGTCTCTTAGGATCGACTAACTCATGTGCAAGTACCATTCACATGGAACATTTCCCTTCTTTGGACTTCAAAGTTCTCATTTGAATATTTGCTACTACTACCAAGATCTGCATTGATGGCCGCTCCGCCCAAGCACTAAAGTGTGCAACCTATACTCAGCCGTCGGGGAAAGCCCATCTGATAGTAGTAGCAAATATTCAAATGAGAACTTTTAAAGCCGAAGAGAGGAAATGTTCCATGTGAATGATACTTGCACATGAGTTAGTCGATCCTAAGAGATAGGGGAAACCTGTCTGATAGCGTACATCATGCATACTTCGAAAGAGAATTGGGTCAAAATTCTTGAACAGGGATGTGGCAGCTGATAGTAACATTAGTGAGTCAGAGATGTCGACAGGGGCCTCGGGAAGAGTTCTCTTTTTTGCTTAACAGTCTGCACACCCTGGCTCAACCGGAGGTAGGGTCTAGTGGCTGGAAGAGCAATGTTTGATGCGCCCGAGTAACGGTCATTGGGTTAAAGTGCAATTTTGCCCTGACGAATGGTCAACTAACCTCAGCTAACGATCAACTAACATAAGGGCAAAATTATTCCAAATTTGAAACTTTCGAGGCAAAATTGGCCCTCAAAAAACTTCCGGGCCAAAAGTGGCCCCAAGCGAATACTTCCGGGGCAAAAGTGGCCCCAAGCGAATACTTCTAGGGCAAAATTGACCTTTAACCCAATAATAAATATGTCAAAAATATCATGTTTCTTGCAAATATGCCCCCCATTTCTGAAAAGAGTATATAAGAGAGAATGAATACCAAATATGAGAGAGTATTAGGATAAAACATGAGAGAGAATGAGTAATAAATGAGTAAATCAAAGAGAATTAGTGGTGAGTAGGGGTTATTAATATAAAAATGTGTATTTAATAAGGGTATAAAAGAAAAAAGTAGTTTGAATTTTGAGATAAAAGGAGAAAGTTGCTTATGAAAAGGACAAACCCCAAGAAAAAAATTCAAACTACTTTTTTCTTTTAACTAAAATAAGATCTTTATAAATACTAAATAAATAATTTCTTTAAAAATAAATGGTTAGGAAACTTGCTAATACAACTAAAAATCCAAAATTTATGTTTTTAAAAAAATGTTAGTTACGCATATAATGGTAAAAACAATACTACCTCCGGTCCTTGATAGAAGACTCACTTGACTAATTTTTAAAAATTAAGAAAGCTAAATAAATTGTTTAAAAGTATTCATATTCATAATTTTTTTTTTTTAAAAACTTATTTACGTGACTTATAAACTAATATATATAATCTAATGATACACATAAGTATTTTAGAGAGATCACGTAACATATGCAATAATTATTTACCAATGTACACCCAACACAATTAACTTTTTTTTAGGTTCAAAAATAGACATAATCAATTTTTTAGGTAGTAGATATAATAAGACCGCTAACCCTATTTAATTTTCATTACTTTTTGTACTGTGAGTCTCATTAGTCTTCTCACTCTCTATTATTTCAATATATTTTTAGAAATATATACCTTTTTTAATAGGAAAATATCACTTAAACCCCATGGAAGCTATTTTATATCAGTCAACCCCAAAAGATTTTAAAATTTCATTGCATTCCTTGGGTCAAAATGAAATTAAGTTTTGTCAGTAAAAGACAATAATGCCCTTATTTTATTTTTTCATTAGAGCATTTACAAGACAAATATAGGTATTTACATGACAAATAAAGGTATTCAATGAAAATCAAGGAGTTAACAAGAACATTTTGGCCATTTAAAAGTTACTTTTTCAAACCGGTTGGTTAAACAACCGGTCTTAAAAAGTTTCAAGTATAATAAAAAGTGCTCACTCTTTAGGCCAGGTAATTTCATACTCGGTCTAAACAATAGGCATTTTTTAAAAAAGTGTATATGTTTTATTTTGTTTCATGGAGCCTTGTTGGATATTACTATATCTAAAAGCTATATTATACAATATAAATTCTACAGACAAGCCTAAAAACAAAAATGCAATTCACATAAAAAAATAATTATAACTAATAACCATGAATCTAAGCCCTATATTATTAGATAATTATTGAATTTTAATTTTGGCATTTGTTTTTTTTTTTCCAGTTTTACTTTTTTAGCTTACATTTTTCCTACTTCTAAATGAGTTAGATGATTTTTGAGTGTTGGATTTAGTGAATGCAATTTTAGGCTTGGCATCTACATGTTGTTGACGCATGATTCATATTGTGAGCATCCCTACAATTGAATGCAGATACCTATGGATTGGTTGCTAGGTTACCATACTTATGCATTTTGATCATTTTGAACTTCAAATATGAAATAGCTCTGTCCTACCCCAATCTCAGGTGATAAAGGAAAAGATTCTTATTTAATGAACCTAAGTATAATAGAGTTAACGTACAAGTATGAAAACTGGATTTTATATGTGTGGATATGATCTCGTGGGGAGGTCTTAGTTAAGAAGGAAACCAAATTGAAGGCCAATAATAAAGAAGTAATAACTGATTAGGTTCAAATACTTGTGATGGGATGAGGATTAATAACTCTAAATTATATGATGAAAAATATAGGGCTAGTGATCTAGACTTAGAAGGACAAATTTGTTGACTTAAATGATTTGGCATTGATTGTAACAATCCACTCATTTAAAAGTTGATTTTTCCAATCATCACTAGGTCATCCAACTCAACAAATTTTTCCTTCCATGACTAGATTAATAGCCCTATGTTTTTCATTGTCTAATTTAGACGTCTTTGTAACCCCTACCTTTAAACACGTAATTATAATTCGATAACGAATAATTAAATCGGATTAGAGACCATCGGATGATTTAAACTCATTTTAAATTCCTACCTTAAGTGGGATTTTCACAAAAATCTTGAAAAAATCTTTTTCCCATCCTTGTCTCAATTTCAATGTTTGAATATAATTACCTGTGCAATTAATATACAATCATTCATATCAGAGTGTATAATTAAATCCCCAGCAACTCCTAGGTTCTATACATATATAATCTGAGGGTTTATAAGTTTTCACCAGGGGATTACACAACCAAAAATCGAATCTAAAATTCGCATCTCAAAATAAACAGTAATCCCAAGTTCAAAAGGGATAACCAAAATCTTCAAATCAAATATATATACCCCTAAGGGTCCTAACCGCTCCGGGTTTGCGCTTCTCCTTCGAGCCACATGCCCTGTCTGAAATGTTAGTCATTAGAAAGAATGAGATTCGAGAGAATCCCAGTAGTAACAAATCACTCACACGATGCATAAAACCAAAGCATGTACATAAATCACAAACAACAACAGCACCAGCAACTCAAAGATACATGGCCTTCACCACAAACGACAGCACTCATGGCTGTATACACAATACGACAGCTCTCGCTATAATCATAATCATGACAGCTTACACTATAATCACCACCACGATAGCTTGCGCTGTAATCACAATAACGACAGCTTACGCTGTAAACGATAGCTTGCGCTGTAAACGAAAGCTATCACCAGCTGTAGCTGCAGCAGCATCAAAGATCATCACAAAACAATGATACAACACACATACAGTGCATTACATATAGTATAAGAGAGAGAGTCACTACCTGATCCTTTCCTGACGTTTCTTGGCACTGCGGGCTCTCAAGGACAGCAAATATCAAATCCTGTAAACCAGGTTAGGAACAACCCGTCAACCTCTTTTCCAAGTTCTTAATTCTATAATAGTTTAAGTTGGTTATCATTTAAACTCTTTAGGTGACTGTTATAGGTCTAAACATATGCTTAAAGGGTTGGGAGAAACTACTCTGAAGATCCTCCTTCTAGGGAGAATTTCTGATTTTGGGCTGGCTCACTCGAGTGATGGAAGTTTCACTCGAGTGACATCCCCAATTACACTCGAGCACCAGCGAGTAAGACATAGAAAGTGTTTTCCTGAGAGCAAACCTCAAAATATTTCTCACACTCGCTCGAGCACAAGAGGCTGTACTCGAGCAATGACCTCAGGTGCGCTCGAGCACCAGGAAGTGAGACCCAGCGAGTGACTACCCGAGAGCAACCATAAACTCCCAAGTCTTAAACTGATTCCCTCACTCGAGCATGCCCATGCTCACTCGAGTGAGATCATATCTCACTCGCAAGTTAGGAAGTGTGCTCGCGGTTTCTGCTAGAAGACTTAACTAAAATACCCAGAATTTCATATCGAGCTCGAGTGAGATCCTCCCTCACTCGAGTGATGCCTATTAAACACCAATTCACAGCAATTGATATGGTTTTTCAGAATTGACCAATTTACTACCAATGGTCCTAAAGCTTATACTAAAACTCATTCTCACTTATCTTAACACAAGGAACCTATTGGTAACCCAAAACAACCAAACTTCCACTAAAACAACACATTCCCATCTCTAGGTCACTAGATCACCCAAAACCACAATTTGCCAAACTTCCTCTTTTCAAATCCAAACCAAAACCATTGACTCCCATACACTATTTAACATCTATTCCACCACATTACATCACTTAATTCATATCTTCTAAAATCACAAGTAATCAGGGCAAAAATCCAGAATTTACAAAACCAAACCAATGGCCAAAACAATTATACTAAAATGCATTAAATGTTTACTTCTCCCTTTCCCAAATGTGGTTTCCTTGATTCCTCAACTTCTCAAACTTCACAATTTCTTAAACACCACCTATGAAGATTCTGAAACCATAGAAGTCAAGCTCTCAACCTCTTGAACAACATCAATGAAGAGTGTTTGAGCATATAAGAGCATTTACTTACCAAAACTTAAGCTTTTCTCTTTCTCTTTCTTGGCTAGTTCAGCGAAAATGGAGGAGGATAAGAGAGAAATGAGATAAGAGAATGATGATCACATTTTCCCTTCTTCCCAAGCTTCTTCACCGACTTGAGAGAGAGGGGGAAGAGAAAATTGAGTTTGAAACTTTGACCTTGATCCAAAGGTTCATATCTTGCCACATGTAGAGATTTTGGGGTTTCCTTCTATGATTCCACATGGTCTTGCATGCATAGGATTCCACCTATTAATTACTCAATCCTAGCCATATATCTCAATTACCAGGGAGTTTCCTCTCAGGTAACTGACCAGTCGGTTGGTAAATTTACCATTTTACCCCTGCTTATCACAATGCTTACTAAACCATTACTAAGCACCTTTATATCATATTACACAACATATACTTCTAAAGTGCTTAATTATCATTAATTACATCACTTTGAAGTTATTAATCCTTGATTACAAGTCAGGATATTATAGTCTTAATCATCAACCTGTCACTAATAACTCCACCTAGTCCGGCAGCTTCTTATTATTGGTCTTTAGTTTGGTTTCATTCTCAACCAAGACCTTGTCACACGACCAAATTTAACCATATAAAATAGAATTCTCAAGTTTGTATATCAACCATGTTAGACTCAGCTTAATTAAATAAGATACTCATCTTAAACTGAGGTAGGCCAGAGCCATATTCTATCTGAAATCTCAAAAGAACCAAAATGCCTAATATTAGTAAACTTAGTACCTAATCCAATGGTGGCTGCATTCAACTCTAAGGATAGCCTATGATACAAACCAGGCATCTACAGCTCTCACACGTCAAGGTTAAAATTACAATCAACACTCCTACTCAACACTCAATAATGATTTAAGTCCTTTCAAGAAAGGGCCATTAAAAAAAACAAAACTTGAAAATAACAAAGGCATGGCAAACAAGATTTAATTAAAATACGTGTATGTAAACTTTTGTTAATGGAATTTGTAAAGATTGGATTTGTGAAACTTGTGATTATGAGAATAATGCAATGAAATTGCATCATTGTCATAATCACAAGTTTTGTAATCCCAACCATGACTAATTCCATGAAAAAAAATCGCATACAATAACTATAACTACCACAAAGAATATATAGCCAACAAAAAAAATCTAAACTTTCATGTATCACACAAAGAACATACAAGAAGGTAACAAGCACAAAAGGAATATCTTATTTATACCTGTGGAAGGAAGGCTTTTTTCATTTAATTTCCAAGTCCTACAAGAAGGGCCTGCATATATCTACAACCTTCAACTGTGTTCATCCCCTATTTTCAATTACACAGAGTTACGTATTAGATCAAAGTATGTAGTGCTATTCAAATGTCTACAAAAACATAAGTGATAACTACAAAAAACCACTCAACTTGGCGCTCTTCACATGCCTTTGTACCTCTTCATAAACTCTTCATACTTATGAATATATGGTCTATTTAGCACTCATCTAGTGTTTGTGCTATGTGTGATGGTGTTGATTGGCCAGAATTATCACTACTTACTTCGAATTCAATGTGTTACATATATACTATATATTTACAAGCTACATTGAACTTGAAGTAAGCATAAATATACTGGCCTACCCACACCACCACATATAGCACATATCGGACACCCTTGTAATGAAAAAAGTTTTTGACTTATACATCCATTTAGCCTCTTTACAATATACACGCACTTTGTATGTCCATTTCCATTGTAGGTTAAACCTTGTGTTATATGTGGTAGTCAGAGGATACAAGGTGTGTGTACATTGTTAAGAGGATAAAAGGTGTAAGAATGAAAAGACATGAGCATAAGTGTTTTTATAACTATAGTAACCACAAAGAATATATAGCCAGCAAAAAAATCATAAACTTTCATGTATGACAAGTAGTAAAAAGGAAAAGGATGTAAGGGAAAAAATGAACTTTTAATCAAGGTTTCGATAAAGAATAAAAAGGAGTATCGATGGTTTGTGAAAGACAACGGTTAAAACTTCTATGCAAGCAAAAACAATGAAAGAGAATACTAATAGAATGTGAAAACAAAACATCTATCGAGGGTGTGCGAAAAGCAATGATTTTTACAGAATGCAATAGCAAAATAGGGACGATAGAAAGGGAGAGCCCAATGAAAGGGGATACAAAGCCATCCCTAGGACAAAGAAAGATATCACAGTGGCCAGAGGTCACCTCATGCAAAGTGTCGTGCGAGTGAGGGAATGAAATTTGCAGTGGTTCAAATTAATTACCACTACAAAAAATTGCCACAGTTCATTTGTAGTAGTTAATATATAGTAACCGCTATATATTTGGGGCCAGCTGGCACGAAGCTAGTGCGACAATTGTGGTGGTTATTTTGTAGCAGTTATAATCAAAGTAACTGCTATAGAATGTGAAGAACCACATATTTATAATGGTTAATCTGAACCACTACAAAGTTGATTTCAAATTTGTAGCTGTTATAAGCTATAACCACTACGGAATGCAGAGGGTTTGTTGATTTGTAGCGGTTATTTGTAACCTCTACAAATGTTGACGTTAATCAAGGCAGGGTTTTCGGATTTGTATCTATTAAGGTAGCGGTTTTTACTATAACCGCTACAAATCCTGGCACTACGAAACCTGTGCGCCTCCTCTTTTTCTCATTTTGTCATTTTGATTTCTTACGCGCCCTTTGTGATTTTGCTTGAGATCTTAGATTCTGCTGAAGCTTTTGAGAGAGTTTGCTATGTGAGGTTAGTTTTCTCACTTGCTATTATTTTATAATTTTGATATAAATTGTGCTAATATTTGTTTTTTTTACAGGTATATATATATTATGAATTTTGAGGGAGACAAGGGGAAGGGAAAGGAGGCTAAACTTCCCCCCATACCTATTTTGCTAGAAGCAGTAGCAGAGGCGATAGTAAGAGAGGCGGTAGCAGAGGGCAGCATGGGGCCAAGCCCATCCCCATGCCATTGTAGTGGTCGACCACGCTACAGCAACCAAAGGAGTCAGCCCCACCACAGCTATAACAAATAGCCCCAAAGAAGGCTACCAGACCATAGGTTGCTGATGCTGTTCTGGGAGAGGGAGGTGAGCTCAGTGTCAATGACTATGAGGAGAACAAGGAGTTTTAGATCTCGATTCCACTCATGGCATAAAGCAGTTCTTGGATGAGGAGGACACGCGGGACTAGAACAACCTACGACGGTCGTCTTCCTGGTCGACAGGGTTTGAGGTGCTAGTCCAAGGTAAATATATTTTTTTATTTAATAAATTAAATATTTAAATTCAACCTATTAAATGAAAATTAAAATTTATCTAACGTATGTGGTAAATTGTGCAGATGAGTAGGGGAACATGTCTACGAGGAGGCTAGATGTGGCTGGTCTAAATAGCCTGGACTGGACACTATGAGTTGTAGTTCCGCGAAATGAGGTCACGGACCAGCCCATCAACAATGGGAGTCACTTGTTCAATCACTTCCTGAACGAGCTGGGCTCGAATTGGATGCGGTTCCCCCCTTCACTTTAGGACGTGGAGGAACATTCCCAAGGAGCCGAAGGACTTAGTATAGGATAAGGCGGTAAAGGTAATTAATAGTATTTAATTATATTATATATTTTGTAATTAATTGTATTTAATTAATATTTAATGATTGTATCATTTATAATTAGTCGTATTTAATTATTCTTTATTCAATTGTGTTGCAGCTTAGGTTTACCGTTCGAGACAACCAGAAGAGGTACACGCTGATGAAGATGGACGACGGCTGGAGGAATAGGAGGAATCGTCTCTTCCATAGTATGAATAAGGATGAGACGATTCCTCTACAGCAGTTGATCGAGAATGTCCAGGACAGCGTCCCACCGAACGACTGGATGAGTTTTGTCTAGTTCAAGAGGAGCGCAGAGGGGCAGGTAATTTATTTATAATTTTAATTTTAATATAAATTTCATAAATTGTATGTTTTTAATAATTATAATTTTTTTGTATTGTTTTAATACTTTTAATATTTTTTTTGCAGGTGATTTCTTAGAGGAATACAAGGTACCGAGGGCAGTAACGATCTACCACATGACAGGATCAAAGAACTTTGCTGTCACTTACAGCAAGCTGCTAATTTTTTGCAATGTCAATTATGTTTAGCTAGTTATTTCATATTAGAAATTTAATATTTTATTGTTCCTGATACTAATTTAATTTTTTAATCATTTTAGGAGAGGAAGGCATAACAGGAGAACCGTCAGACGAACTATGAGGAGTTATTCGCTATCACCCATAGACACCGTGATGGGACTCTGACCTCTCAACAGACAAAGGAGGATATTGTAAGTTAATTTATTATGTTATAATAATAATTTATTGTTATATTGTTTATAAAACTACTTTATGGTGAATAATAATAATAATTACCTTGTTTCATAAAATGGTAGGAGTGGATACAACAATCACAGGGTGAGCTGCAAGAGACCCAAACCTAGGAGTCATAGGGGTATGTGGACCCCACTATGCCACTGAAAGCGGGTTTGGGTCCAGTTAAGCACCTTAGACATATGAGGGGGATGGGGATAAGCGCCAGACCTATCATGGTCTATAGTAAGGCAGCGTTTCTAAGGCTGGCAGCTCCCAAGCATGGACGTCCGAGGTCAGACGTCTAAGGGATGACTCTATTAAGAAGCTCCAATCAGAGGTTGCTAAGACACATGCAGCAGTGGCCCATCAGATGCAATAGATGCAGTAACAGGATGATTACTACTATGCTCAGCATACGCAGTGCCGGGATATCATGAACTACATGCTGGATATGTCGTGGAGTCGAATGTTCCCTGATGAGGAGCATCCACAGGTTCCCCCTGTCCCTATGTTAGTCATCTAGCCGGTTCCTCTTGCTGATAATGATGGTGTTGTTAACTCTGCTCAACACCCTGATATAGCTGAACCTGAAGGAGCCCCCCTGTGGGAGGACTTGATGATCAGCGTTGTGATCCTTCCCCTCCTGAGGGAGGTCATGATCATCATCCTCCGAGTAGTTAGTTTATGTTTTTGATTAGTTAGCTTTAAGACAGTTATATTTTTTTCAAACATCTGTAAAAAACTTGGATATTTATATTTTCACAGCCTGGTTAAATTCTTCTTTCATTTATGACAATTATATTTATATTTTTCCTTTTGGCTTTTTCTTTGTTGGCTGAATCCTTAGCTCCGCCAATAATGAAATTTTGCTTCACAAACACCTTAATTCACATAGAAGAGAAGCTTAGAGAAAGGATTACGCAAGTTAGGAGCTAATTAACTGAAGAAATCAAACTTACCTGGTGAATTTTCTCCTCCTTCTCCCTACAAATTCTCACAAGCTCCCTCTCTCTTCTTTGTGCACAAAATTGATGGAAATGAGCATGGAAGGGAAGGAGATGACTTTTAAAAATATCTCATAATTTCCCTTTTTTTAATTAATTAATTTCCCATTTTTTTGGATTTAAGTAAATTATGGCAGATTTTCTTTCCAAACTTTGAAAAATCATAACTAAATTTGTAGACATCATATTGGAGCTATTCTAAAGGCTATAAAACCATAATTGAGTTTAGTTTCAAGTAAAAATATAGCCTTTACCAATTGGAAGCACAAGATTCCCATAATTAAATTCTTTGGATGCTATTCTAGAAAATCAACATTTTTTCTGGGCTAACTTCAAAAATTCATAAATTTTTTTATAAAGCTTTAAATGATTCATATGACCTATCAAATTAAATCTTAGAATGTCTGATTTAATTGTGAAAAATTTCATAAATTTTTGTCATCATTTGTTCATCCAAAATCACATAACAAATCACTGCCTCGCAGGTGATTTCACTGGAAGCATTGTTCACCTTTCAATTTCCAATATTTATTTGACCAAAGCATTCCAAATATATATTTTTCCATTATTTTCCTTAATTAATTGAAGTTAAATTCAATTTAATTTCTTTTCTCTTTTTTATTTGGCCAATTTCCATTTATTATTGGACCAAATATTATCCTCTATTATTTCTCCAATTTTGGGCCTTAATATTGGGCTTTTTAACTTACCCAAATTTATTCCATAATTTATTCTAGCTCTTTAATTCACCATTTTATTCCTTTAAATATAAGGAATTTTAAGTGACTAAAATTTGGGATGTTACAACATACATAGCCATAACACCGGGTGACGCTTCCGCATATCTTTTCTGTTTCCCATGTATGTGTGTGAAATGCCTATTAGCCTCCACACATTTAACCTATCACTATTCACTTACGCTGCTCATTTGTTATATATAGGCCATGCAGTCCATTACTGCATAAAAGATTTGTCTAGTCTTACTGCCCAAGGACATTGCCCTATGTAAACATACATATTCGGTCATACCACCTTTGTTCTCTGTTTTGTACTCATGGGCCACCCAACCCATTATTGTACTGATTGTCCATCAGGACACTCAGTTCATTATTCTAGGCCTCATTGCCTTATTAGGACACTACACGGTGTATTTAGCCTTACGGCTTATGTCATTCTACTCTCACAACACTGAATATCCCAGTCTTACCGCCCTGTACAAACATGTACACTAGGACGTACTGCCAATATACATATTATTGTCTGCATTTATGCCTACCTATTCAGTGTTTAGGATTAAATAACTATTTGATCCTTACTGGCCATATTGTGTGCACTATTCACTTTTCGTACTGTATGCATAGGTTACTACGTGCATCATTCACTGTATGCACTATATCACAAGTGGGTAATCATTCTATGAGGCTACGCTGTTAAGAGTATTCGCCACTATGATATCCTACTACATTATGGCTCATTCCAATCTCTACTTACATGTGTCACCATAAACTACATAGGTTATGTGACTATTGACCACACAGATCATGTCACTGTAAACCACACAGGTTTACATGGGTATAACACTGTACACCACATATGTGCATATCACTGTGACCACACAATTCGTATTACTATGACCACATAGGTCATAACATTGTGACCACATAGGTCTTATCACTGTATAATACACTACTCAGTAGCATATTTAATGCACCGCCTCTCAGTCTCAGGGCTACTCGTGATTTCCGCCAGTGCAAACAAAATTCTCTCCTGGCCATGTTAGGGTTGCATACTGATCACGGGGTTGATTAACATGCTCTAATAGGCTGCCACGCTACCATACATTACATATGGTAAATCATCATATGCCACAGGATATGTCACTGTAGACCACACGGGTCTAGTCATTATATGGAATGATCAACACTGGTGTAAATATTAACCTCTCCAGTTGTCCTCCAATGTTACACATAAATTTACTGTTCCACCCAGTTGTGTTACAGTTTCATATTGGCTTCCGCTGCGCCACTCTGATGTTTATCTCAAGATATTGGCTTTAATAATGTCACGATGATTTAATAGGAATCCTACAAGAATATCCCATAATACCTAACTGCACCTACAATTTGTGTTCCTTTGTGCCAGTTATTGGCCCATTTCAATTCAATGTTGATTTCACTTGATTAGGATCTGACAGATCCTGATTTTTGACAATTCATGACAAGTTGTCCCACAATGTCTTAGTACCACTCTTAGGTGCCTCTTATGTTCTTCTCTATTTATACCTTTCAACACATTATCTGCCATTCACCAATTGACTCTTATTAAAGCCTTAAGTTAGTGGAATAGCGGGCAAGTCAATTTTTTTTATCATTTCATCAGAGAGCTATCACCTCAATCAATCCCTTAAGGACATATATTATAATCATAATCTTTCCCTATGCTAGACTTGGCATCTAGCCAATTTTCAGAATCCCTTTCTGTAAGGATTCGTATCCGTAGGAATCTTGTTCCTTGATTCCACGGAGTATCACTAGCCCGACACAATTCTAAATACATCTGCTAGCCTAAGGACACATTGGTCCACTAGGTCTTAGGGCTTCTGGACACACTGGTCCATTACAATATATTTGGCATGTAGTAGTTTACAGTCTAGGGTCTCTAACCCAACTTTTAGGTTCATCAAGAAATCTAGAACCTCAACAGCACATAAATTGGAAATTATTTTCCTCAAGTATACCCAGTAGGTTCGCCAAGAATCAGGATCAACAACACCTATTCTAACCGCAACAGTATTTGGGTATTATCCTTAAAACTTTACTGAAGATTCAACATTATTCACAAGGTTCAAACTTCCATTATGGAATAAAACCATAGCATAACAAATTCACATTTCAACCTAAGCACTATTTCAGCTTAGATCTGATTTAAGCCTATTCTCAACCTTTAGTATCATTGGATCGGATCCTCTAGGATCGACATACGACATAATCACCATGCATCAAGTATCATCGTATATCATACCTATATACTTTTAATACCACAGTGTTACTAAAGATCATTACCTAGCACGGAGAAACCTCAAAACATTTACTATGCCTAGAGTTCCCATAACCTAATCAAGTGGACCTTTCTGGGCAGTACCCACTGCAACAGAAATGTTCTGTATTAAATTCAATACTTATATCATCACTCTATACTTCTAAGCATTCTTCATATCATCTAATTAAGATGATCATTAGTCATGGAGAAACCTTAAGACAATTTACTATTCCTCAAGTCTCCATGACCTAGCCAACTTAACTTTCTAGGGGGTCACCCATCCTAAGATTTTCCTAGGTTGAGCAAGCTTAACTTTTGTGTGCCCGTGCCAAAATATAGATACTGGCTCTATATGCTCCTGACTATCGGTACCCTGAGACTACCCTTGTCTCAAACATTGTGCCAGCTACCTCTGGTTAACTAAATACTGTGTGTGATCTGCACACTGGCTTGGTCATACCTGCTTACTCGGGTTTCACAATATCCTCAGACCATTCTTCGTCTGGTATTGCACTACTTGCTGCCCTTCAAATATTCATTGATCCTTAGAGGCTAGTTCACAGACTAGGGTGTTTTGCTCTATTGATACCCCCGTTCGTGTGTGTGTCTAGTCATTATATAGTCAACACCATATCAGTATACTATCCTATTGCCAAAACTACCATTCTGCTAGAACCACTTGGGCTCTGATACCAAAATGTAAGACCCTGTCTTACATATCACTTACTATTTGATATTAATTCGAGTACTTGAGCGCAGTTTGGTGGGCAATAAAAAAAATAAAAGTACTGTAGCAACCGCGCAGCACTGTAGTAGTCAACGGGCACTGTAGCAGCCGCGGGGGGGGGGGGGGGGGGGGGACTGTAGCACCCGCCAGATCACTGTAGCAGTACTGTAGAACACATTTTTTCCCCTATAAATAGAGATCAATGCCAAGCTCAAAGGGGGAAGAGAGGAAGAGAAGTAGAGGTTTCCTTCTTCGACAGGGAGAGGTCCTTCTCTGACCGAAAAAGATCTTTCTCTAACATTTCTAAGTTCATTGTATTAGTTTTTAGATTTAATTTCATGTATTGCATGCCTCCATCTTGGAAGGCTTAGGATTTTATTACTTTTTGCATGCCTCCATCTTGGAAGGCTTAGGATTGTATCACATTTTGCATGCCGCCTACATGGAAGGTTTTACCTCCTAAATGGACAGCTAGATTTCTTCATTTTTCATGCATCTTTTGGTTGTATATTTATGTTTGAGAATTTAATATTCAAGTTTATGCAGTCTTTCTGAGGATTTCATTCTAGCTTTATATAATGTCAATTTATTTTGATTTTGTTTTTAATTTCATCATGTGCTAAACTTTCATTTTCCTAGGGTGATGACGAAGCTTATTAATGACAGATTGAATCTTAACTTATTAAATCTAGTTTGAATTTCTCCTTTATGATTGAGTTTTAATTATTATTCTTAATGCTTTTGATTGATTGGCCATCTTTTGAATGATTTCAATATGCATGTTGAGACCGGAAGGAGATACATGTGTGTAGACCCTATAATTAAAACCATGACTTGTATATGAAATAGGAATATATTCATATGAGTTGTGTAGTCTTACTGAGTTCTATAAATCTTAATGTATAATTAATTGCTTAAATTCATATAGGAATATATTGGATTAGCAATTGATTATAGAATTTCTTGACCTTGGAAGAGGCGAGTAATTAAATTAGGGAAACTCGATTATCAATCATGGGAATAAATTGGGCTAGAATAGATAAGTTATTCAATCCGGAATTTGTTAAGAGAAATCTGACCCCTAGGGCTTTTTCTCAAATTTGCTTTCATATCATCTGCATTCATATTTAATTGTCTTTCTTTTATTTTGTACTCTCAATCACCAACTAATCGATCAACTAAATAGAGTTAAAATTACTCATTTTGGTACTTAGTGAACAATTCTCATGGGAACGATACTCTACTTACTTCTATATTACTTGATTACGACAGTGTACACTTGCACTATTTAATTGATCATCTGAACTCGTATCAACTACCATTCTGCTAGAACCACTTGGGCTCTGATACCAAAATGTAAGACCCTGTCTTACATATCACTTACCATTTGATATTAATTCGAGTACTTAAGCGCAGTTCGGTGGGCAATACAGGAATAGCAGAACTATACTGATACTATTGAAATAATAGGCTTGATTACATTACCGGTTTCCCCCTCGATGTTTCATAATATACATACAAATTGTCTTAAACTATCCAAAATATTCAAAAATAGATACTACATCTAACCAATCTTCATCTCGGGATCTGTTCCTGTCAGTTCCCCGTATCTACTACCTTGCCTTTAAAGCCGCTAGCTCTCGCTGAGACATTTTTGTTTATAAAAGGGGGAGATTCTAAGGAATCCCAGTAGCAACACACAATCAATCATATAAAATGTAAAAATTAAATATGCAATACACCATATAATGTAAAATGAACATTTATAACGTAACATGTGTGTGCACAAACCTCAGGGCCAAATCACTGTTTGGATCCCCTACGTGTACCTCGGTTGGGCCCCTAACCTAGCTAGGTAAAATACCTTAGGCGTACCTCAGCTGGGTACCTAACTACAGCTAGGTAACATAACACAAACACTATGTCCATATCACAAAATACAGCAACATACAACATAGCAACAATCACATAGTGTATGACAAATATTAGTTACTACCATAACCCTTTTCCGCCTCAAAATGTAAGCCTCATAAAGCGTGTCAACAACCGGCTCTCAAGTTGGTCCTAAAATGTCAAATGTACAAAAATTAGGTTAAAACTCATTCATGTACTATTTTAGGCACTTCCAATGTATTCTTAGTGGTTATAAGAGTCTATTGTGAATATATACCAAAATGGCCCCGATAACCCCACCTGGGCCCGATTTACCCTATTTGACTGTACTTTTTTCAAAATTCTGACCTAGGCTATTTTGACACATTTTTGCTCAAAGAACCCATTTTTGGACTCAGAATTCCAAAATTTATTGCCAAAAGACCAAATGGCCCTTGGCAGACCTATTTCAGGGTTTCAGGGGTGTTTTGGTCATTATGCTTTTTAAAGCTTTCCTAGAAACATGATCAACTGTTACTCCACCTAATTTTCTTTCCTGAACTCAATGGAATCATAGGATAATCAAAAATCTAACTCCAACCCCCTAAACCAACACTGGCTGAAACTTAAGATTCTCCAGAAAAAGTTGGGGTTTTTCAATTCTAACTCCACAGACTTAATCCTTTCTACTTCTAATTATATTAAAGCTATCATTTAGACTCAATTTGGCAGCATAACGCCTAGGGCACACCTTTTCCCAAATTTTACAATCAGAGTAAATCCAACATAAATTCACCAATTAAATTATCCATAACAGCAAGAACAACCAATATTTGAAATTCAAGAAGTTACCTTAGCTTCCCTCTAGGTTTTCGTCCTTTGGCCGAAAACCCTAGCTTCCAAAAATTGAATTTTTTTTACAAACACCTTAATTCACATACAAGAGAAGTTTAGGAGAAGGATTACACAAGTTAGGAGCTAATTCACTAAAGAAATCAAGCTTACCTGGTGAAATTCTCCTCTTTCTCTCTACAAATTCAGAAACTCACTCTCTCTCTTATTTCAGCTCAGGTTGGACGTCGGTTTTCATGGAGGAAGAAGAAGGGAAATGATTTTTATATAATATCCCAACTTTATGACATAATTTTCCCTTAATTCTCAGATTAATTGGAAATTTTGGTAGATTTTCTGCCCAAGATTTGAAAAATCATAACTAAATTTATAGACATCGTATTGGAGTGATTTCAAAGGTTATAGAACCCTTATTGAATCTAGTTTCAAAAAATATATTTTGCCAATTGGTAGCACAAAATTCCCAGAATTTAAGTTTTTAAAAGTTGTTTTAGAAAATCAACAGTTTTTCTGGGTAAACTTCAAAAATTCATAACTTTTTGTATATAGTTTTAAATGATTCATATAACCTATCAAATTAAGCTTAGGATGTCTACTTCTATCTTGTAAAATTGCATAATTTTTTATCATCATTTGGTCATCCAAAATCACATATTAAACTCATTGTCTCACAGGGAATTTCATTAGCAACATAATCACATCCTCCAAAATTCACCCTTACATTTTATTAATTGCCACAAATACTTACAAAGCATATTGGGGAATAAAATTTGGGGTGTTACACAACCCACCCACCCACCCCCCAAAAAAGATTCTAAAATTTTACTACATCCCTTAGATCAAAATGAAATTAAAGTTTTGTAGTGAAAAGAAAATAATGCTCTTACTTTATTTTTTCATAAGAGCATTTACAAAAAAATAAGGAAATTCATAAAATAAATAAAAGGATTTAAAAGAATCCAGAATTCAAAAAAAAATTTTGCAAGACAAATATGGGAATGACGAAAATTTTTTAACTTCTTGAAGTTTTTTAAATCTCTTTATTTGTTTTGTAAATGCTATTATGAAAAAAATAAAGGGCATTATTGTCTTTTCACTGACAAAACTTTATTTAATTTTGACCCAAAGAGTGCAATGACATTTCATAATCTTTTGAGGGTTAAACGAAATAAAATTGCTTCATAGGGCCGAAGTGATATTTTCCCATTAAAAAGGGCATATATTTCTATAAATATATTAAAATAATAGAGCGTGAGAAAATTGGTGGGACCCACATTACAAAAAATAGCGAAAGTTAACCTGGGTTAACAGTGTTGCCATATCTACTCCTTAAAGAATTGATTATGTCTGGTTTTGAACCCAATAAAAGTTAATTATGTTGGGTGCACATTGGGAAATACTCCCTCTGGTTCTATTATAAACAACTTTCTCTCTCATAGGACTTGTCCCTTTTATAAGCAGCTTTCACTTTTTGTCTGAAAATGTAAGTTTTTTTTTATTTTACCCTTATTAAATATTCATTCTCTCTCATATCTTATACTCATTATCTCTCATACTTTTTATCTATTCTCTCTCCTATACTTTTTTCATGAATAAGGGCATATATGGAAAAAATATGGCATTTTTGACACACTTATTGCTTCTAACTACCAATTCGTTTTACATAATCAAAAGAAAAGTTGCTTATAAATAAGACTGGAGGGAGTAATTCATTGCTAAATTTGCACATTCACCCTTAAAGAAATCAAGGAGTTAACGGCCTTGTTACATCTACTACCTAAAAAATTGATTATGCCTACTTTTAAACCCATAACAAAAGTTAATTGTGTTAGGTACATATTGGGAAACTGTTCGTTACTAAATTTGCACATTCATCATTTCTAAAAATTTATTAAAACAATAGAGTGAGAAAACTGATAGGACCCATAATGCCCAAAGTAATGGAAGTTAACTAGAGTTAATGACATTGCTATATCTGCTACTTGAAAAATTGATTAGGTCTACCTTTAGACCCAACAAAAATTAATTGTGTTGGGTACACATTAAAAGAAAAATTCATTGCTAAATTTATAAATTCACCCTAAATAATATAGGGGTCTCATAATACTAAATAGGCTTTTATAAACACGTGAGAATCTAAATGTGTTAGGTGTGTTTTGTGAGTTATTGAAAAATACACACAAAGAGGATAAAGTTGTTGGTATTAACTATCACTCTGATCCTATTTATAAATTATTTTTTATTAAAAAATTTGGTCTTATTTATAAGTCCAATTTTAAGGAAGTAAATGCATTTTATACTTTTGTACCCCTATTAATTACAATAAACAAAAGAAATTTATTCATGTTGACTTTTGAAACTAATCATAGTTAATGAGTTAACTAACTCTCCTTGATATATAAAAATTAGTAAAAAAAAAACTTATAAATAGGAACAGAATAATACGTAAAGACATCAAACTCTCATAGGTTAGGTTGATTGTCCTATCCGCCTCCTCGAGGCAATTGGACAAGTGAAAAGTCATTCCATAGTCTCTTTTCATAACTTCTCTTTGTCTCTCCCTCTTTCAAAATATAAAATGTTATTATCTACTTTTCTGGTACTATTTATGAAGTATAGAGACAAGTTTTTTTTTATCTTATTTATAAAGTATCTCATTAAATTTTTGAAATAAGTATATAATTCAACCATTCATTTATTATTGTGTTGATTTTATTTTCATGTGATATTATGTAAATTAAGTAGAGGCAAAGTTGGAAAGTTATTGAATTTTATAGTAAGTTAATGAAGTTTAAAATTTTCATTAGTCTATGTGAAAAATGTTGAAAATATTCTATAAATAGGATGAGAGGAGTAGTTTACGTGAATTAAGAAATGTTAGTTATTTCATTTAATGTTTCTTAAATTAATAAAATTTACATATTTTAACTCATTAAATATTATGATTTTCTTTTTCTTTTTCTTTTTTACCCAGAAATATTATGATTTTCAAATACATATTTTTTTTATCTATCACTTCTTTTTATCTCTTACAAGAGGCAAAAGTGGAAAAAAGTCATTAATTACCTTGTCAACCTCTTAAATGTTTGACCAAATTTTTCTTTTAGAAAACTTATATAATATGAATAGATAAGAGGGAGTATTTTATACTAGGCTAAATTAAACAAAACCTTTTTGAACTTTGGGTCAGTTGCATATAACATCCCTAACATTTCAAAATTTACATTTAACCCCCCTAATCTTTCATTTTTTAACTATTAACCCCTTACTGTTAAGTTACTATTATCTTTCTAACAGAAAATGCTACATCAGATTATGAGATGATATGTGGCATCCTACATGGCATCTTGTGTAAATTGCTAATTTTATAAAACCCCCTAAACTTTGAATAGTTACAGAGAACCCTGTGAACTTTGAACAATTGCAACAGAACCCTCCGGAACTTTGATCAGTTACAAATAACCCCATAATCCCCTAATATTTCAAAATTTATATTTGACTCACCTAAAATTTTGATTTATAATATTGAACCACATGCAATTTCTTTTTATCATTTTCATAAATTTATTAAGATTTTTTCTATCATTTATCAATTAAAATACTATTATTTCTTTTGTATATGGCAAAAACAAGATGAATAATATTTAGAAAAATATAAAAATACGTGTCAAAAATTTGATTCATGAAAAATATGCATTACTAATAAAAAAGTTAATGCGGGCATAAACTTTCCTCTAACACAAATATAATGGTTAAACTATCAAAGATAAATCATCCTAATAATATATTTAACACAAATGATGATATTTTAATACTATGAATGCTTAATTATCCCAAGAAAATAAGTAAATATTATACAAATGATGAAATTTTTATTTTTATATTTTTTAAATATTATTCTTCTAATTTTTCGGTTTTTGCCATATCAGAAAACTAATTTAATTGACAAATGCTAGTAAAAAAAGACCTTAGTAAATTTATTAAAATGATAAAAGTAACAATTTGAGTTTTAATATTACAAACGAGTATTTTAATATTATATAGGATGCCATGTAAGATGTCACGTGTCATTTCATAATATGACGTGACATTTTCCATTAAAAAGATAATAGTCACTTGATGGCAGAGGGTTAATAGTTAAAAAATGAAATGTCAAGAGGATTAAATTTAAACTTTCAAATGTCATAGGGGTTATATGCAACTGACTCAAAATTCAGAAGGGTTTTGTATAATTTAGCCTTTATACTATGATGGTCTTTCTTATAAGTCCATTGTGAAAGAAATTTTTTGTCTTAAATACAAGTCCACTTATAGAGTTATTTATGAATATTTTCTAATTTTACTCTTATTTAATTCTTGATGGAAAAAGAAAAGAGAAGAGAGATGTAAGAATGATTTGTGGATGGCAGGAGAGAGAGTGTGTGTTTAACAAGGGTAAATTTAGAAAATTTTATCAATTTGAGGCATATTTAATTACTTAATTGTCATTTTTTGGTATGTTAGAATCAGTTAAAATGAGCTTATAATAAGGACCAGAGTGATGGATATTAAGCAAATTAATTGAGTTAGTTATTTATAACAAATGTGTTAGTTTTTCTAAAATATCCATTTAATTATTTATGAAATCTTGTTTAATATATACATGCAATCAATAGGAATATTTTGAGGAAAAATTTATCAATATGTGAAAAAAAAATTGGTTTAAAGTCTTACATTTAAAGCCAAAGCAAACTTCTCATCTAGTTCTATATTCAAAACTGAAAGGGAATACTCATCTAATCCTATTTATAAGTCACTTCTATCATATTTCATATGGATAAAGAAAAACAATAAACTTCATTAATTATGCCTTAAAATTCAATAACTTTCCGAATTTATTCCTATTTAATAAACATTATACCCATACGAACAAAGTTAAAATAATAATAAATGAAGAGCAAAATTATATATTCATATAAAAAATTTAATGATATAACTTGTGAATAAGACAAAAAAATTCTTTCTCTCTACATCTGATGAATAAGACCAAAGGAGTAATTGATAAGCAACTTGCTAACAAAACAAATCCTATCATATTGACTCTTAACTCAAGAATTGGGACGCAAATCCTCTATCTTTTTTCCTTACTATCTCATTTCCATCATTAACAAAAGATGGATGATTTAAATTTAATATTTTTTTATAAAACTATTATAATATTTTATAAATAAAAATTGTTTTATTTTATCTGTGTTGTACTTAAGAATTATATGTATTAGATTTTAACGGTTTAAATTTATTTAATTATGTTTATAATAATAATTTTATTAAATATTATATATGAACCATATATTTTTATCATCTAATTGTGGATATAAGATTTTGAAAAGAAAAATGAGAAAACTGTTAGAGCAAGCGTTTCACCCAAGAGGGGGGGTGAATTGAGTGATACTAAAAAATTCATTGCAAATATAAAACTTGACGGTGAAATTAAAACAGTAAGGAGTAAGGAGAAATATCACCGAAGTGTACACCGGGAGTTATACTGGTTCGGCCACAACCACTTTGACCTACGTCCAGTCCTCAGAGCTTCTCTGAGAGTTTCACTATAACTTCCAAGATTTAGTGGGTTCTTGGCACCTCAGTACAAGCAAGTTCCTTCACCTGGACACTCGCTCCCCCTTACAAGTTGTAATCCAATCCCAACTCAAGGTTCCACAACCTTAAGTTATCTCAATAACAAATATTGAGCTTGAATGAAATATCTCTCTCACAGAGTGAATAAGAATCAATAAAGCATAGAATTACAAGTATAATGTAAAACAGAGTAGTAAACTTGATAATGCGTTTGCGTGTGTTCTTGTTGTTGTTTCTCTGTTTGGATGTTCCCATATATACAGAAGTGTTGGTAGTGATCGTTGGAACATATTCTTCTCGTCAGTTGGAGAGTGCGCAGCCACTGTTGACTTTTCCAGTATTTGAAAAATATCCGTTGGCGGTAGGTAGTATTTGAACGTTACATTTGACTTTCCTTATTTGATAAGATTTCTTCATTGTTTATCTGTAAATATGCTAGGAATACTAATACAATGAAAGGTTAATCATATAGGAAACAAATCAATTAACGTTTGAATGATTTCTAAATTTCTGGACTTGCTTACTCGGGTAGTTACTCGAGTATTCATTAAAGGTTACTCGAGTACATACTCGAGTATCATCGGGAAAAATTTTATGAACTGCAAGTCAATAAGCAAACATAACATTACTCGGATAGTGCATGGAATAAACAAAATTTCAAACCTTTGGAAATACTTGTTTACTCGGGTACCTACTCGGGTAATGCACTCTTTTCTTCATAGGTTACTCGGGTACCAACTTGAGTAAACCTTCAAATAAACTTTAGGTTATCGATGCTTTACTCCAGTAATGTTGGCAGGATTTCAAGGCCGAGAGCACTTCAAGTTTGATTACCTTGTTACTCGAGTACATACTCGAGTAAACATAATTTTTCTGTATAGCTTACTCGGGTAATGACTTGAAGTTTTTCTTCAAAATAACTCTGCATACTCGAGTAATCCACTTTTAATAAGTCATTGAATACATGCATACTTAAGTAGTGCCTCGAGTAAAGTATGATAAAAATAGATCAAGTTATTCGAGTACTACCTTCAGGTTTTTGCTTACCACAGTGAGTTACTCGAGTAGCTCCTCGAGTAACGTTGGCAGGGTTGAAAATGCCAAGAGCAACATATTTCTTGGAACAGAGGACTTGAGTACATAATCGAATATTGTTGGCAGGCCGAGAGCAACTGGAAGTCTTTTACATGGTTACTCGAGTAGCTACTCGAGTAACGTTGGCAGACCAAGAGCAACTCCAAGTTATTTACCTGGTTACTCGAGTGGCTACTCGAGTAACATTGGCAGGCTCAGAGCAACTTGAAAACATTTACATTATTACTCGAGTGCTTACTCGAGTAACATTGGCAGGTTACTCGAAGATGTCTCTGCTTACTTCAAGTTTCTGTGTCATTACTCGAGTACTTATTCGAGTAATGCCTTAGAAAACTTGCTACTGATCAAGTTTCTCAGCTTTTTCTCTTAGCCTTTCTTCATTACTCCAATGCTTACTTCAAGTGATGATTTTCCCTGTTATTGCTTTGTTCAAACTTATTTATTAATCAAATCTTTTTTATAATATTCTTTGTTATCATCAAAACATGAGATCTAACAATAACACAACCCCATAAATTGTGCATCAGCATTCAATTTGGCATATGGGTTAATCGGCCAGGTGTTGTCTTGCATTTGTTCTGCCTAATTGTGATTAAATAGCTCCCTTCATTTATTTGGGAAAATTGTTCATAAATACCTCATTGAAAACTTATTTGCTAAATGGGACCTTCGGGTGCAAACAATATTCCCCATGTACAAAATATCTTCCTTTGTATTCAACAATCTTCCTCTTTTGGTTAAAAAAAAAAACTTCACATGTATTCAATATATCTTCCTTATGTGACATTCCCTTGTGTTCGAATAATATTCCCTTGTATGCAAAAGATCTCCCCTCAAGTCCCATTTGACAAATAAATTTTTAATAAATTATTTATTAGCAATTCTCCCCATTTATTTAAACAAGATAAAAAGATCATAACATTCATTGTTTGGGGGGGGTTGGGGAACATAGGGTCTGTTTGGGAAGATGTTAAGGGCCAAAAAAAGCCCAGTTGACCTACAATAACGCGTTTGGGAAAGCGTTGAGATGGGATGGACTTCAGAGAAAAAAGGAGCTTCTTTGAGAAGCTTCTTTCGGTAGCTTTTCGGTGATTGGACGCATAGAAGCTGAGAGAGATCATAACAAAAAAAATGTGGCAGTAACTATGATAGGGAGGATGTCGTTTTAGCCAGTTCTATAGCCAGTTTTTGCTAAAGAATTGGAGTTCATGACCCATTTTTAATTGAGGTGGCTTTAGAGTATTTTTCTTTTTTTCAATAATAATTGAAATTTTTTTATTTTATCAAATTTTATTTATTTTTTTCACTTCAATTATCACAATATATATATGTGTATGTGTGTGTGTGTGTGTGTGTGTAGTATTCAATAGGATTCATGCCATTTTCAGTTATTTTTCATCTAAATGGGCTTTTCAAACACTAATCCAAACAGGTTTAAGGTTAGAAAAAAAGTCACCTCTGCCACCGCTAATCCAAACACAAATCACATCTACCATATGATTTTTTTCCTACCTGACTTTTCTAAAAGCCAGATTGCAAAAAAAAAAAAGAACTATATCTCCATCACTAATCCAAACAGGCATATAAACTTAGACATTAATCGTAAAAAGACAAAAAAAAAAACCACCACAACTACAGACACAACCAAAAAAAACCTAAAGGGTACATTTGGTATGATGGAATTGGGGAGGATGGAAATGGAATTGGGTCTCAATACCATGAAGATGCTTGTTTGGTATGATGGAATTGAGTCTCAATTCCATTTCCATGTGGAACTCAATTAGCCCAATTCCATCAAAATGAGTTCCACCAAAAAAGCTGTGATTTGTAAATCCATGTTCTCATTTCCCGCATTACCCTCCCTCCCTTCTCGTCACCAAGCTCGACCCATCCCTTCTTAGTCACCATACTCAACCGGCCAACCACCTGGACTCACCACACTCACGTCATCTCACCCCACCGTCAGCAATGAAAATACCTCCACCGATCCAGGTGAACGATGGCGATGGCCACTAGATCTACTCCTTCTTCATCCCCTTCGACAGAGGCACCAGATCTAAACTCCTTCTTCAAGTCCCTCTGCCGGTAAGCTTCTCACTCCACTTGCGACAACATAGTGCAGATGGAGGGGGCCGATGGATGCGAGCTTGAGTTGGAGATTCTGGGTGGAGACGGTGGGTTGATGTAATATCCCAATTTGTGATTAAGGTCTAATGACAATGGTATTGATTGTAATTTGTGTAAGTAAATATTTTTGGAGAAATGAGATGTGAATTTAGTATAAATGTGTGTGGTGTTTAAGATCAAGGGTTGAGATGTTGACATGTGGCCATGTTATGGACCATGGGATGAGGCATAAGAGACAAAAACCACCTTTTTCTCTCTCTTCTCTCTCCTATGCGTTTTTTTTAGCATGGGCAAGGGGAAAAGTGGTACATCATCATCATCCTTTCTTCATCCCTTCCATCTCTCATTTTCTCTCTCTTCCTTCACCATTTTCGCTGAACTCAAGCTTGGAAAGAGAAAGGGAAAGCTTTGATTTTGGGTGAGTAATGGTCCTCATTTGCTCAAATCCTTTTCTCTAAAGTTGTGCATCTCATTGAGAGCTTCATTATGGTGATTTTAGAATTTGGAAAGGTGGTGGTTTGTGTGTTGGAGCGAAATCAAAAGTTGAGAATTAAGAAACTAGTCTTGGAAAGAGGAAGAGGTAAGAATTTGGGACCTTTTGACATATTTATTGTGGTCATTGGTTTAGCTTTGAGGATTTTAGATTTTTCCCTGATTTTGACTTAATTTTTAAATGTGTGAATTGGTTAGTGTTTAGTGTGAAATTGGTGTCATAGTGTGTCTTTGAGCATTTGAAATTGGTTTGGAATGTTGGTTTGGATTGGTTTGCAATATGGTGGTTTGGTTAAGTTCTAGGCAAAACATGTGGTGGCCATTGTGTAACTTGTCAATGGAGGTTGAATTGGGTTGTTTTGATGATTTCAATGGATTCTTTATGCAAATTTATGTGGGAATGGTATTTGATATGAATTTGGGAACCATTGGAAGCATTGGTGCAAAATTGAAATGTTGTCTAATGAAAGTCTATTCTGGGAAGTCAGGTTTTGTAAACGTTTTGACTAGGCAAATTATGTCAGAAAATTATGAAAATTTCTACTCTTAAATTTCACATTCCAAGTTTCAAAATTGACATATAATTTGTGTCATTTCGTTTTTGGAACTGGGAGATATGACTATCCAAATTTTGAGGTCGAAAATGGACCCTGTTTTGGGGTAGTGATGAGATTTGTGTGATTCTGTATTTTTGTGGTAATTTCCAGTAATGGCCAATATTTTTCCTAGGAAGATAAATTCAATAGATTTCATTTGGCTTTAGAATACCTCATTTCAATTTTTCTAGAATTAGTTATGATTTTTCAAAGTTGTCTTGGCTGCAGCAGAAAAATCTGGGCTACAGCGAAAAAGTTTCTGTGTGCGTTTTGGCCGCAGCCAAAAATTCTTGGCTGCAGCCAAAACCCTTCTGTACGCATTTTGGCCGCAGCCAGAAATTCTTGGCTGCAGCCAAAAACCTTCTGTGCGTGTTTTGGCTGTAGCCAGAGGATTCTTGGCTGCAGCCAGAGGATTCTTGGCTGCAGCCAACCCCCTATTTACAGCATTTTGTGATTTTGCGAGTAATTTCCAACCTAATACTTACCATCCTTTTGGGTTCTCTTTGAGCTTGTTATAACCATTTAAGGGACTCATATGGGACCTATTTTAAGTGTTTGGAAGTAAGAGTTGGGGGTAGGAATTAATCCTCCATTCTTGATTTTTTGTTTATAGGCTTTGACATTTGTCGTACCCGCGAGCCCACTGTGCCAAAGGTCGTCAGGAAAGAACAAGGTAGTGACTCCTTCTTTATACCTTATGTGATACATTGTATGTGTGCTAAGTCATTGATTTGTGATGGATTCATATGCTGCAAGATTTGTGAAATTGTGAATGCACCGCTATACTAATAGTCCCTGAGTCGCTAACAACGGTTCGGGAAAGGGCTGTGTGCCTTCCCGGCGGTAAAAGGGGATGAGGTTAGGGTGTGATATTTGTGAATTTATGGCCTGAAAGGCAATATGTGAGCCGTAAGGCTATTCGTATGCACTGCCATACCAACAGTCCCTGAGTAACTAACAACGGTTTGGGTTAGGACGGTGTGCCTTTCCGACGGTAAAAGGGGATGAGGGTGGAGTGTGATTTATGTTGTTGTTGATTATGTGGTGATTTGTTTATATGCTATGTGATTACGTGTGGTATGAATGATTTGTTACTACTGAGATTCTTTAGAATCTCACTCTTTCCAAATGACTAACATTTCAGACAGGGCGAGTAGCTCCAAGGATAAGCGGCCAACCAGGGTAGTTAGGGCTTGTAGGGACATTTATTTTGGTCTATGTTAGTTATATGTTTTGGTTGGGATTACTGTATGTATATAGTGAATTCTTTTGGACATGTAATCCCCATTTGGGAAACATTAAACCCATTTTATATATATGAACCCCAGGGTTGCCGGGATTTTAGTTATGTACTCTGATATTTGTGAATGTGATATATCTACACAGGTAATTGTATTCGAAATTGGATGTGAGACCAGATGAAATTTTGTTTCTGAACTGTTTTTTTTTGGACACCCTATCTTGAAGATAAGGGATTTTAAATGTTGTTTTGTCTTATTGGTCTCTATTTCACTTAAATTTTGTAATCTGGATATAATTACCGTGAAAGGGGTTACAGTTGATGTGGTGATGAAGATGGGTGGATGGGCAGGTCCGTTTCTTTTTCAACTCAGTCTTGCGTGAAGTTTGAAGATGAAGATTTACAAATCTCCACGTGGGGCCTGTTTGGGTGAAGACGAAGAAGGGTTGATATGTGAAGAATTTTTTTAAAAAAAAAAAATAGGAGGGCATTTTGGACTTTTGATGTAAAAATTAAGTCTCATTTCTATGATATACCAAACATACTTTTAAATCTCATTTCCATTTTGATATCCATATCCATTTCCATCAAAATCAATACTAACGTACCAAACGGGCCCAAATTGAAACAAGTTGGCAAACCAAACAGACAAAATAACATAAACACAACCATTCTGACATGAAAACATGTTTTCTTTTAGATTAATCCACCGATATCTGGTGTTACTAACAACCCACGAGTCCAAAGGCTAGCAGAGATGTAACCTTTCTCATTTAATAGAATATAGCATGTGCTGCTTTTCAACTTCATGGGCCCGAACAAATCCAAGTTGTTCTTACTTTTCTTTCTCTGCATTCTTTTACCAAACCATTAAAAAAAAGTATTTTATTTTCCTCTTAAGAATTTTCTAGCAGCAAGGGCCACGTGGTGTGATCTTTCATCTTCGAATGTTTTTTCCCCCTAGTGTATAAATAGTTTTTTTTATTCAAAATTTATTAATTTGATCCCGCATAGGTCAAAAAGGCCACGTAGTGATGCCAAAAAATAATGTGATAAAATGTAAAGTTATTATAATCTTTGGTCTCTCAAAGTTACTCTCATTTTAATTTTAATTTCTTAAATTTTAAACCATGTGTTGTGGTCACTCAAAGGATAAAATGTTTCAGGTTTCTATTTAATTATAAAAAACCAATGTTTTAAAAGAACTAAAACCTACCACTGCTCAAAACTTGAAAGATAAAAGCCAAACTGATGACAGACTTAAGGGATAAATAACTGTATTTAAAGGTTTGCAAAAATATAAATGAATTATTGTTTTAAACAAAATATTTACATTCTTGGATTTTGATCCCCATGATAGAGTAAATATAAATTATAAATAGTAAATTTTTTAAAATAATTTCCTTTTGTTTATTTTCATTGTTTTCTTATTTTTCCTCATTTCTATGTTTTTGCATGCAATTGATGAAAGGACAATTAAAACACATTTAAGATATATATATTTGGGAGAATTACAGTGTGGTCCCATGGAAGCAAATATATGAAGAAATGGTCCCGGGAAAATCTGAAATTACCCTCAAGTCCCAAGGGACCATTTTGTAATAAAATCCTAATGAGAAATGTCAGAAACACCCTTTAAGGAAGGGCAAAAAACGAAGACTGAGCTTCAGCTTATTTTCCTCATTCTTTTCCCCATTCGACAGCAGCTTCTTTTCCCCATTCGAAATCGAAACCTATCAGAAGCATTCGGCCATATCTGTGAAACCCGATACTTGAAGGTGTGCGACAAAAGGGGGAAAAATGGAGACTCACCGGGCTTCTTTTCTTCATTCGAAATAAGCTTCTTCTCCTCATTGTTTTCGTCATTCGAAATCAGGTTCTTTTCCTTCTTTTCCTCATTCGAAATCAGAACGCATTCCTTGTCTAATTTGTGAAACCCGAGACTCGATGATGTGCGACAGAAGGTAGCAGTGTGTGCGACGGTATTGGTAGGATATCTCCGGTGTAGTTCAGGCGCGGTCGGCCAAGTAAACGAACTTCGATCTTCCCTCTTCTGTGGTTGGGCTCCGACGAGCGGCATTGTGAAAATTGGTAAGCTTCTACAAGATGTGGATGCAAATAGATGTCAGACCCAAGTATAAATTCCCTTTTTTCAGCGACCTCATTTAGAAAATGTGGTTTTTAATTTGTGACCTAATTGCTTAGCAAGTTAGAGGCATAAAACTAGTTTCTTGTGTAGGATATATATATGAAAGACAAAGTTCTCCTTCAGTAAGCATTCAAGCATATCTTTGAATCTGTTTAAATTTTTCATTTTGTGTGCTTATCTGTTAATACCGTTGTTGTTCCCCCTGTCCTCTTTTATATATTTGTTTATTTATTTATTTTTATCAGAATCATGATGGACTTGGAGTGTATGATAGATCCAATACTAAGAACATGCCGAATCAGTCTGAGGTATATTTTCTTTCTTTCTCTTTTTTATCATATAATACGTGTGTGTATGTGTGTGTCTGTAAAGGCTCCTTCATCCTTCGAGAAAGCTTCTGCAATATGTGTCTGTATATTATAGTGGGCCTTAGATAATACACTACTTGAACTTTAAAGTTTTCATAAAAAAATTTTGGCAAATAGTTTAATTAGTATGCACTATGCAGATGCCCAAGCAAGATATTTCTGAGTGAAGAATAATGGGGCCTGAAAATAGATCTTTTTATTATACTTGTTGTGAATTATAAAAGTAATGCATTGCTGGTGCATGAGCCTGAAGAATAATGGGGCTCAATAGTCGATCTTTTAATTATACTTGCTGTAAAGTATGAAAGTTTGCTGGTGCAAGAGCCTGAAAATAATGGGGCTTGAAATCCATATTTTTATTATACTCACTGTGAAGTATAAAGCTAATGCGTTGCTGTTGCATGAGCCTGGAAAGATCTAATTAATATTCCAAAACGAGTATGTTATCTCCCAATAGCCTCAAATCAATTGTTTGTTTTTGTTTTGGTTTGCGGGGAGAACAGTCAACCCATGTAGAAGAGTTGATGAAAAAGTTTGAACTAACACTTCCAAAGGTTCTCTGCCTAATACTCTGGTGTTTAGTTCTTTTATTTCTATTTGATGAATTAAATTTATAGCTAATACTTGTCCATTATTATTGATGAGCAGTCAACCTATTTCTGCATAAGTAAAAGTAAAACATGGATATTAACCACTTGTCCTACCATTAATGGATCCTTCTAAGCTTCTGCTGTTTAAATTTCCTTTATTAATTAATTAACAAAATTTTCACAGAAGGAAAAAGGGAAAGGAAAAGGAAGATACAACATTCTTCTTGAACAAAGCAACACATTAAAAACAATGAGAGTTTTTATATGCTTGTTTGATGAAAGCCATAGAGAGGATATAAAAACAATGTTGTTTCAGCAACAGAAAGGACAAGATTTGATGTAAGAAACTTGCCTTTTACTCTTACCATAACTTCTGAACTTGATATAAAAGACATTAAATCACTCCCCTTTAGTTTTTATGTATATTTTGTATTTAGTTTTTTTGGTTAATTCACTCCCCTTTACTCTATTAATTTTTCGTTTGCTATTAGTTTTTTGTTGCATAACATGTTTGTTTTGAAGGTGAACTGCTGTTTTTGGATTGTGTTTGTCTATAATGATTACTTTTTTGCTTGTGTTAAATGACTCCGCAACATTTGATGTTAATTTATCCCATCTTTTGTGAGGAAACTTGCTTTGCGCCCATCTTTCAATGTCTCCTTCAGTCTCAACCCACATACCTAACTCCAGAGAAAACAATTTCAGCCTACCTAATGCAACATTATATTCATGTTCATGTCGTGCATATGCAATAGCATCAAGCATTTTAAGTGCATCTTCTTTGCTGTTCGAAGAAGTCCTATCCTTTACTCTTCTAAGCTTGACAAACTGTGAACTAAAGTTTTCCTTCACGTGCCGGTAACAAAATGCGTGTCTCTGAGATCCAAATATACAACAAACAGCACTTATGATGGCAAGATTCCTATCTGACACTATTGTGATCTCCCTTGTGCCAATGATATCCTTCACAATCTTAAGAAACCAACTCCAATCATCATGTGTTTCTCCACTTACTATGCCATATGCCAAGGGAAACAATTGATCATTAGCATCACACGCATTAGCTGAAACCAGTGTTCCCTTGTAAGGACCACTGAGGTGACATCCATCTATATACAGTATGCCTCGACACCCTTGTAAGAAGCCTTTAATCGAGCATCCATAAGCAATGAATAGCCTCTCAAATCTGTCACCCTCAGAGAATTCACACCGGGCAACTGTGTCTGGATCGATCTCTATAAGCCTATAACATATCCAAGGAAGAGTCATGTATGAATCTTCAACGCGGCCATGTATTTCCATCAATGCTCTTTCTTTTCCCCTGTACGCTTGACTATAATTTAGACGCACCCCATAATCTCTATACATATCTCTCATAACCTCATTTGCTTTCTTGTCTATGTTACACCTTAAACTGTCTGAGAATATTGATGAGGTTAATTTGGATCTCTTCAAGTGAGGTACAAGTAGATTATCCTGTGCGTCATGTTTGTGGTCACCTTTAAAAGTCCTTATAGTGAGGAATTCTGTATCTTGTCGTTCACCCATTGAATATGCTCCCAAGTACCATGGACATCCATCAACCATGCATTTGACGATGATCTTTTCCTTGTTGTTTTTTACATATTTATATGCAAACTTGTGGGCAATGCCATACTTGTATAATGTTTGTCGAAGGCCATCCGCATTGACAAAAACTTGTCCCTCCCCAATTATAAGATCCTTCCTCTTTGTAGAGTTCATTTCAGGTGTTTCTATTGGCACCATTTGGACAGCGTTATCAAACCTGCACCACATTGGAAAGTAAAACATGTTACTAATGACAAGCTCATTTGCATTCGTTCACAAGCTTTTTCTTATAACAATTTTACACTTAGACATATTGCTCATCACTTCGATCATCCCTTATTGCCGTTGTATTATCATCTTCATTTTGCCCTTCATCTACATAGGCATGCCCACTTTCTCCACTATAATTGATTAAATGTTCAATTGCTTCATCATCTAGTATGTCAACAAATGTTGTTTTATCACACGGCAATGTGAACTTCATAACAACTCCACCGCTCTCTTTTCCCATAATGGAGGATATCATTGTTTTAAACTCTTCTAAACTTGTTCCTTCCTTAATGGTTCTAGATCTGACGCTTCCACCAACATATGTTAAATCACCATCTCTACTGACTTCAAACCTTCCCCTTATATGAAGGAAACATAGTAGATTCTTGCCGAATGTCGTAGCCATCTCTGCTGTCTACTGCACAAAAAAAGTTGTCAATAACAATGTCAGCAGCCTTAGTAACAAATGACACAGCCCCTATTAACAACACTTTCTTACTACATAATCAACACCACCAACCACACATATTTCACAGCTTGTTCATTAAATCCCACTTATAATGACTGAAAACGGCACAAAATACTGAACAACATTCCAAACTTTTCAGCCCCATTCCAAACACCATTACACCACAAGGAAGGAACATTTAAATATGACCTCTAGTTGTTATTAACAAGTTATGGAGCTTCCATTGACAATTCGCTGCAGCCATTAACAACTCTTTTTCCCTACGCAAATCAGGTTATGTAGCTCCTAACCTTTGACCCTTATCTTTATTCCTTACCTCTTCTATTGCAGAAACACACCACCATGAACCAAAAAATAGAGCATAATGACTAAAAAACAAAGCACAAAAAATCATACCAAAACTCATTGAAACCTTAGCCATAACATATCCCTTGCATTTACAAGACCTTCCTTTATAGGTTGTAAGTATATGGAGGACAATTCCTACAAAAATCTTGACCAAAACAAATATCAATAAAAAAACCTTTTGTTGTCACAAAAATCATTTAAATATGACCTCTAGTTGTCATTAACAACTTAAGGCGTCTCCATTGACAACTATCGCTGCTTGCATTAACAACTCTTTTTTTCCTACGCAAATCATATCATGTAGCCCCAAACCTTTGACCCACATCTTCATTCCATGCTTCTTATATTGTAGAAACACAGCACCATACACCAGAAAACAAAGCTAATAACACCAAAAATAGAGCATACAAAACCATACCCAAACACAATGCAAATTTTATCAAACCATATCCATTGCATTTAATAGATCTTCCTTGTTAATTTGCAAGCATATACAGGACAATACCCATCAAAAGCAGATAACTTTTTCCATTTTCATGATCAAAACCAACATGACTGAACAAAACCTAAAGCTATGTTTACCAACTAAACAGAATATGTGAGTCAGATGCAATAATCAAGACAAGAGAGTGGATGCCATGAATTCCCTACCTTAATCTTCAACCATGAATGCTGATCTTCGCTGAGTTTTTCCCGCCTTCTCCAGACTTCCTCCGGACATAATATGCGTGATTCACAGCATTTAATCACATATTTTACTGTTTGTCTGACAGGGGCAATTGTGACTTTTCTCATCCAAATTTTATTACAAAATGGTCCCTTGGGACTTGAGGGTAATTCAGATTTTCCCGGGACCATTTCTTCGTATATTTGCTTCCATGGGACCATACTATAATTCTCCCTATATATTTTGCTCAATGAGATTTAGGTAACCGTATGTTAAGGACGGATTTCATGCACATTCCAACTTCCTAGCTTTTTATGTTTTTTCAATTTCAAGACTACCACCCTTTTCTTGAAAGCTGGGAGAATTCTAATAAAATATAATTGAAATATGTAAATCAATATCCAGGCTTACACTTTGAATAAATCTTTAATTAGGCCAAAAGACCTTATTAAGGATTTCTGAATCTTAGTAAAAGAATATAGGGAAAATCCTATATAAAACTGCCTAAAATAGAAAAATTTGAAATCAGGTTGTTAAATTTAATAAATTCCTAATTAAGTTATCGACTTGATTTAGGATTTCAAAATATGAATTAAATGATTTTATTGCCCTCTCCACCTTCTTCTCTCCTATTAAAAGAGTTTCATTGCATTATAAATTATTTTTTTCAATAAGTATATATATACACATATATAAACATTAACATATAATAAAATACTTGAATCAGAGATTTTTTTTTTTTTGTGTTTCAGGAGGATTATCAAGAATAATTCAAGTGAAAAAAAAGGAAGGTTTAACCCCAATATCATTTAAATGATTTTTAGTTTAATATTAAGAATAAAATGTTTATTTTTTAATTGAATTTTTACAAGAAGAAAATCAAACTATGGTAATCGAAAGTAAAAAATTTGACATGTGTGATTTATCAAACTATATATTAAAGAGTTCATTAACTACACATAATAAAAAAGAGGTTCATTAACAATGTCACGAGAGTTGTAAATAGGGACCTTTCTGATAATATGTTGCTTGCTTGGGACCTAAGAGTGATTTTCCCATATTTTTTTGAGAAAAATAAAAACACTTATCGGCATTCGGCAATCCGTTGGCATCGTCTTCTCCATGGTCGGCATCCTCCACAGCCATCATCTCCTCAATGGATGCCGCCCACACTGCCCCACCATCATGTTAGCCTCTTCCTCTCCACCTTCCATCATGTCTTCCACCATTCTCTTCTTCCATGAAGCAGCAACCAAATCTAATTTCAGATCTGAAAATCGTAAACCACAAAATCCCAACTCGAACAATAATAGCGTGCTGCGACAAAGGAGATTAGGAGACGAGCTCAAAAGGTGACAGCTACAGTGGAGATGAGGCTTGAATTCGAAGGTGTTGTGTGTTGCAGCGAAGTTTGATGAAGGAGAAGAAGCAGAACGGCGATGACCATGGAAGAGATGAGGTTTAGATTTGGTGAGGAAGCTTGATGGAGGAGAAGGAGGCTGCCATGGACGAAACAAACTAAGGTTAGGGATGATGGGGGGAGACAAAAAAATTTAGGTAGAATTATTCTGTAGTCCCATGGAGGGAAAATATGAAGCAATGGTTCTGGAAAATCATGAAATTACTGTCAAGTTCCATGGGACCATTTTGTATTAAATTGAAAATGGCTAAAGTCCAAAGTATCCCTATCAGATAAGTAGAGAAAGGGATGGAAAAATGAAGGAAAGCTCATAAACGAACAGTTCAGGAAATGGCGCAAGAAGAAGAATGAACATCATCAGTCAAGATTGAAGAGTAAGGTATGGAATTGATGTCAACACCTCCCTTGTCTTCATTATTCCATTTGATTCATGTTTTTTGTTGAGTGCGTAAATAGATTTTTAGGTTTTCTTGGTTTGTTTTCATTTTGGCCTGAAAAATGAGAAAAACTGTCATTTATTTTGTGTGGGTACTGTCCTCCATATGCTTGTAAACTATAAAGGCATACCTAAGTAAATGCAATGGATATGTTTGGGCTTTGAGTTCAATGTGCTTGGGTATGGTTTAACATGCTTTGTTTTTGCTGTCAGTATGCTCTGTTTTTTGGTTCGTTTGTGCTGTGGTTTTGCAATAGAAGGGCTAAGGAATAAAGATGAGGGTGAAAGGTTTGTGGCTACATAACTTGATATGCAAAGGAAAAAAGTATTGTTAATAGGAGCAATGATAGTTGTCAATGGAGGCTGCTGAACTTTTTAATGACAACTATTTATCATATTTAAATATTTTACTTGTAGTGTAATGAAATTATATTTTTTGTTAATATTATGTTCCTTCTATAGCTGGTGTATGGTGATATATCTGCCATAGTCTTCAGATTGTAGCCAAGTGAAATGGAGAGGTTTCATGGTAGTCATGTGAGTTTGTGTAGAGTCAATGGGGATGGAAGGGATAGAATTTTTCTCCAAAATTGGTATCGTCACTACAGTTGTTACTTTATACATACACATACATGTATGTATATGTGTGCGTGAGTGCTCATGGGATGGTTGTATGAGATTTATCCATGCTAGGTTATGGAATTATTAGAGTTAGAAGGGATCAATGTTTTAAGAATTATGATACTTATGATTTGATGATGCAATTTCAAAAATGGCAAAAGTTAATTCTAGATCTGACCGTTCTCCCAACATATATTATATCTTTGTCTCCACTTACTTCAAACATTCCCCCTATATGAAAGAAATATAGTAGATTCTTGCCAGATGTGCTAGCTATTACTGCTGTCCACCTGCACAATACAGTTATCATTAACAATTTCAACAACCTTATTAACAATTGTTGTTACCTCTATTAACAACACATTCTACCTATATAATCAGGACTTCCAACTACACAACTTTCACATCATGTTTATTAAATCCCACTTCTAATGACTAAAAATAGCACAAAATACCAAAAAATATAGCAAACTTTTCAAACCCTTGCCAAACATCATTACACCACAAGTAAAACATTTAAATATGACAAATAGTTGTCATTAACAAGTTCAATAGCCTCTATTGACAACTATCACTGCTCTTATTAACAATACATTTTTTCCTTCGCACATCAGGTTATATAGCCACAAACTTTTCACCCCATCTTCATTTCTTAGACCTTCTATTGTAGAAATACAACACAGATGAACCAGAAAACAGAGCATACTTATAGTGAAAACAGAGCATACTGAACCATACCCAAGCGCATTGAACCCAAAGCCAAAGCATATCCATTACATTTACCTAGGTTTGCCTTTATAGTTTACAAGTATATGGAGGACAATACCCATACAAAAAAAAAAAAAGACAGCTTTTCTCATTTTTCAAGCCAAAACAAAGATGAAATGAGAAAGCCTAAACATCTATTAAACCACTCAACAGAAAACATAAATCAAATGGAATAATGAAGAGAAGAGAGGTGTTGGCATTAATTCCATACCTTACTCTTTAATTTTGATTAATGATCTTCATTCTCTTTCTTGCGTCATTTCCAGATCTGTTCGTTTATGAGCTTTCCTTCATTTTTCCATCCCTCTCTCTATTTATCTGATAGGGGTATTTTGGACTTTATCCATTTCCAATTTATTACAAAATGGTTCCATGGGACTTGACAGTAATTCCATGATTTCCTGGGACCATTTCTTCATATTTTCCGTTCCATTGGACTACAATGTAATTCTCTAAAAAATTTTCGATTGTGGGGGATATTTTTCTATTTTTTCCAAAAGAGAAAAGGCATAGGGCACCAGCTAAGATTAAAATCAGATGATTTATTACACTTCGATTAATTAAAAATATAGATGAGGCGGCATTGTAAATATTTTAGTCATCATTTTAATTAAAGGGGCATTATAGTCTTTTAATAAGATTCAGAAATCTTTAATAAGACCTCTTAACTTGATTAAGGATTTGGTAAAAAATGTAGGACTAATCTAGATTATTAAGGTGTTTCAACTGAATTTTATTAGGATTCTCCCAAAATAGTATTTCAAAATTTTTCCCTTAAAATTTGGGTGACAACTCCATGTGTTTTATTTAATTTTTCATCTGGACGATTGCGTTTTGTGGGCGAATATCATTATATTTTTAATCAAAATTTTATCAATTTATCAATAAAGTAAAAAATATTAATTTATTAACAATATTCTTGATTCGTTCAATAATAACAAATTATATGTATTTAATGTGTTAAAATAATATATGATTATTCACATTAATAAGATTTAATAAAGTGTTTTTAAAATTTCAATAATAAAAAACTAAAAAATATAATAAAAACTAACCTTACAAGCGTCAAAACTTTTGTCCCCCAAAAATAAAAATATTGTGACCTTTGGTCATTTGGTATGTCAGAACACCAATTTCACCATGGTAGTATCTCATCACCACAGTCAACCATCAAGGAAGTGCAACGCTCACTATCTGCTTAGCATTCCAACCTTGTACACTAGGAATTCTTTTTTTTTTTTTTTTTTGCGAACTGTACACTAGGAATTCATTCAAATGTTTTGACAGCAAATTTTTTTGTTGCCTTGGATTTTAACTTAAACAAAGAAGGGCGGACTATCATATTGCAAAAGTACAAATTCAGAAGGACAATTTATTACAAGGTCAATCTCTTCAAAATATTGCTTGGAGAAAGGATTCTTCACAAAAGCCTCATTGTAGTCTCGTCTGTTTTTGAGCTTGTTTATATTGGATTAAAAATTCTACTTTCTTTTTAAGATCAAGGAACGATACTGGGAAGTTTTCTACTTAAAAAGGCTTTTTCTACATCTTGCTGGAGCTTTCAAAGAATCAGCTAATATCCTTCATTAAGATATTTTGTTTTCCTTAATGACTTTAATATTTCTACAATTCTGATAGTTTCCTCTTCATCTTCTAGGTTTTCACATTCATGCCGGTTTCGTTATTTTAGTTTGTAATATTTGCCAAAAAAAAAAAAATTTGTGAGCTCACCACGCTTAAGCCCATTTCAACACTACCGCTTTTGTTTTCCCCCACTTTTACCTGGAATACCAACGCTTGTCAAGTCTAATTTTTTCCATTTTACGAAATGTCAAACTCTGCATGACTATAACATGTGAAATAAAATTCTTTTGAAAAAAAAAAATAATCATATAATGCTATGTTACAGAAATCATATCATTATGTGGAGAAGAAACTAGATTAATCATAATATTACTCACAAATCACACATTCATAATGTGTTGATGAGAGAACACGACAAAAAAATTATCAATGCATGTAAATTTTTCCGGAAAAAAATGATCAGATAATTAATTGTCATAGAATAACCAATTATTACAGCTTGTGAATTGCTCTTCAGCAAAGTGCCATCACTCTTCAGGATCAACTTCGTCTAAATGACCATAAAGTTTTCTCCAGTTATCCGAAGATGCTTTTGTTGACCGAAAATGCCAGATGTGTGACTTTTCCTTCTCACGAGCTTCCATAATTTCCTGCACACAGGTTTCAAATACAAGATAAATTGATATAACAGGTTGATTCAACCACACAAGTCTGATACAGGATATATTGCAAATGGAGGAAATTATTATCAATTATTAATATAAGAAAATAATAACATAAAAAAGAGGCCTAGTTAATTTGCAGTATTATTTTTTTTTTTAAATCACCCATGAGAGCAAACATGACAAGGGAAAAGAAAAGCAGAACCAGAAATTAGACTTCTCATCTTTAATGGCACATGCCTGCACTTGATCTCCACGTCATATTAAATTAACAGAGTTGGAAAGACTGTTCCCAATATTCTAATTATAAACAGTAAAACAAATTGTTGTTTGAGTATATGAGCAAGACACCCACATGAAGTAATGTGAACAAGACACTCTCATGCATGGGGTTCACATAATCACATGACACTATGACGGTATCTCGAGCAGAAGTCCCTGTTTAGTTGCCCCCAAGAAAAGGGTATACCTTTCCAATGCATTGAGGTAAAAAACCAGAGATGCAATAGTCCATGTCAATTGAACTTGTGGCTTGTTGGTGAGAGCATCCTCTGATCCTCTTTCACATCATGAGTTCGACTTGACAGCAAGAATTCACAAAAAATAAGATATGCAATGTCTATTCTGCTCCTATTACCATTATTTACTAATAAATATACTCCCTCCGGTCCTCATTGTAGGACTTAATTGGAGGAGTTAATCTTGATCCTGTATGAAAGACCCATTTTTATATTTGTTAATCTTTTCATAATTTGCACCTATTGACGCTTCCTCAATAATAATCAAGTAAGAGAAAGATGAAGGGATTTAAGGAAGATAATTAGGGTTGTTCTATAAAATAAAATGTGAGGTAATTAACTTAACTAACTTCCTTAATCAAATCATATTAGATAAATAGGTTTTATATTAAAGACCAAAGGAAGTAATTTTTTGTCATATTTTTATTTAAGGGCATGTGTGACATTTTCCATCTATATATATACAAACCTTCTCCCACTAAAATCAATCATCAACATAGATCACATGACACCATTAAAATCTATCATCAATTAACTTTTCAGATACATTAATTCTCCCCTAACTTCCGTATGGATTTTACTTGGCCTCCCTCTATATCTTTTCATAGGGTTAAAGACTGTCTGTTTAACTAACTATGCCGTCCATAAATACATTTATTTTATTCTTATTTTTCTTTGTTTTATTTTTTAAACATACCAAACAAGCCCTAAAAATCCAACATTCAGGTAAGATCCACCGCTAATGTGAGATTTTACACATTCTATTTCTAGCTCTCTACCATTACAGTGTCATGTGAGATTTCACATAAAATGCTATTTAGCTCCATCTCCTGTTTTCAGGCCATTAGACCATACCCTATAATACACTGGACAAAGCACCTAAGAGCAATTATGCATATACCCTATGCCATGTTATAATATGCTGGACAAAGGAACTAAAAACGTGATTTTAGTTAGGCTAAACATGAGAAAGTTGTTGAGAGAATGAGGGGGTTGTCGGGACAATTTAAGCTAAACACATGAGGAATGCATTGGAAAAAAGCTTATTTTGATAAGCTATTTGGACTAGCTTATCTAAAAAAGCTTAAAATAGATTTTTTCCAACAAGAGCTTCATGATTAATTACGTTGATGTTCTGCCAACTCAAGTGTTAAACTGAACTAAAATCAATTTTTTTTTTTTTTTAAATTTAAAACAAACTGGCCCTTGATCAAGTTGGAGAATAAGTATGTTTACGAATAAACAGAGAAGGGGAACAGACTAGTTAAAAATAAGTAAATCTACTCCAAGTCAGTATGGTTTATTTTGACCAAAAAAAAAAAAACAAAAGTATGGTTTATCGAACCTACTAGACTGCAAAGTGAAAGGGGGAGGAGGTTCATGAAAGCGTTTGACAAGAAGTTCATTTAAGTTTCAACATGTAGTTATAAGCAGTGCAGATCGTGCAGATCCTCTGTACTTTGTGGAAGTGTACATCTTTTCTAGACCATTGAATTCTGATTAGATCAACCTCACTTGAAAAAAAAGAAAATCAAATAATTTTGTAGGGTGGTTATTGTAAATTGAAATTGAAAAGTTATATTCATTTTACATTCTTCTCTCTTCAAGGAAATAAAAGAAATCAAAAATAGGGGGGGAAGAAAGAAAAATATAAATCACCCACATCAAGTCTAAACAGTCCAAATGGATGAGTACATATCCCAGATGTGTAGAGGGTCCAGGTTATAAGCAGGGTAAGTAAAGATCAAGTTTAACCAATTGTGCTATGTTTAAAGCATATTGATTCCAAGGTCTGCTACATTTCGTAGTTCTAAAGGGAACATCACCATTTAACCACAACAGAACTATGTTTAAGTTCTTACAAGGTCATTTTCTTCTCAAGTTTACCAATGGTAAGAGTCCAAGTCAACTTAATCCCCTACTAGTAACTTTCAGAGGCCAAAAAAGAAAAGAAGATGAGATTAAGCCTGTTATGCAGTTTTTAGGAAAGCTGAAGATTTGAATGAGTTTTATTTTGATTTGTTAGTCTTTTAATTATAAACTGAATGGAACATTGATGGACTCTTCCACAATCATAAGGCACACTTATCCAGCTGACTAGCATTGAAGTAAATAATTTAATGACTAGCAACTCAAACAAAGCCTCATTCAAAATTCAAATCTTCAGCCTTCCTAAAAAACTGCATAACAGACTCACTCTCATCTTCTTTCCTCCTTTTTAACATCTGATAAGTTGCTAGTGGAGGATTATGTTGACTAGGACACTTATCAACAAGAGTCTGTATGGTGGCAAACACGTCAACTGCTAAACAAGACTCGGGGGAAAAAAAAAAACAAAAACTAACTTGGACATCGGAAGCACGTTTGGTCTTAAGCATCAAGCAGTCAGCAAGAGCACTCCATTTCTCATGACAGTTATCAAGCACACCAAGTCTGTAATATTGTTGCATTTGATGGACTGGGGCTGCAGATATAATATTTAAGGCTTTATTAGACATAGAATCATAACATTAACAGGAATAAATATTTTATGTTCTTTTGATTGGGCATTACAGTAGCAAAACCAGAGAGTATCAAAGCACTTAGTGCAGGATAACTTCTGATTAGGTGAAGAGTCGGAACCTTCTTCCATTGATGACATGACTGAAAATTTGAAAATGCAGCCTTAACCACTGATTGAAACATATATATATAATGATGTAAACTGCGTTAAGCATCAGAAGAGAGCACATACCCCAGGGTGGATGATATGTTAGTCAGCAAACAGTAAACTCACTGACCAGATAGTTGAGTGCCTCACCTCGGCTGAGCAGGAAAAGGGCCTGAAAAGATTTAGATATAGTGATAATTCTACAGTTGCATTGCAGATCTTAAATCGCTAAAAGAGGATTTTTACTCTCATTTTTCTGTTATCTGTTCTTTAAATCCACCTAATGGAAAAATCCTATCAGAAGTATATCTAATAAATCAAATAACTAAAATTAAAAATTCTCAATTAACAGTAGCATGGAAAGCATAAACACATCTGATTTGAATCCCTTTCTTTTTTTTTTGGCTACAAAATAATGCTTCATTGTAAACAAGTAAAATGATTCAACTGTAGGGCAAAGAGGAGCTAAAACACACCTAGATTAATTATACTTGAAACTCAAGATTCCATTCCCTTTTCCTTTCTTGGACGTGCCTCAAGATTCCATTCAATAGCTCAATCCTTACCACCGTGTCATATATATATTTATATATATGTCTATAATAAATAAGCCCATTTGGATTTCAAACATAGAACTTTACAAACATGATCTGACCAAACCTTATTCCAATATCTTCATGCTTCTAAATTTTTCTCCAAGCAACATTTAAAGCACAATAAATCCAAAATACCTTCAAGGCACACAAGATCAGTCCATACAACCAACACCCCAATTGATAAACCATAATAAATCCAAAATACCTTGATGGCACTCAAGATCAGTCCATACAACAAACACCCCAATTCATAACTACCAATCCAGAATACACATTGTAACACAAGCCCAAATCCAATTTATAATCAAAATAAAACAAACAGTCAAGTCCTTTTTTTTTTCCTTACAACACAAGCCTTAACTAAATGGCAATTTCAACAACATTCCAATCAAATTTTTCTCCTACACATTGTAACAAACACCTTATGTGCAGTAATAATTAACGATGTTATCAACGTCTCATTCTTCAAATCTGTACCCAAAATTTCCAAATACCAATATGGATACATGTGTGTGTATAAATTTGCTATGCCTTCCAACTCTGTTGGCTTTTTTTCATTTTAACAAAACAAAAATTTAATTTCAAGAAACCAGAACTTAAGCATGCTTTTATCATCTTATAACTAAACACCAACAAAAACCAATTGAAACTTAATACATACTCACATGGCAGCCACTTATATTCAGAGAAGAGAAAAATTTCAAACATAACTCACACCAATGGGCAATACAAAGACAAACGTGGCAACGAAAATGAAGAAGGAAGAAACTGTACCAAAAAATACAAGGGATTGAAGATTCTATATACGTACATGGACGTCTTAGAGAATGAGGAAAAGGAAATCGCCACTCACCCTAGACTACACCACAACGCACTTGAAGAATGGACTAGGAAGGGGAAAGAGGGATTTCATTGCAGCAGTGCTAAACAAAGCAGAAGGAGGAGGAAAACACAGCCACACAGCGACGATGGCAGGGAAAATGAAGAGAATGACAGAGCTTGAAGAAGAACACTGATATGAAACTCTCCACACACCAGCAATGGATTTAAGAGAGACAGAGGAGACAACGAAGCAGCGAAGAGCCGAAGACCACTAAGGATTTTGGATGCCACCAATTTCTAAGCTTCCTGAAAATTTTTCATCCTTCTCTTCATTTGAAGTTGACAGGAAATAAGGGAAAAATCTGATAAGAAAGTTCTTCCAAAAAAAAAAAAAAGAAAAAACAAAAGGGCGTTATGGTAATTTCATGATATTTTAAATAATTTTCCTGTATCGTTTTCACGGCCATTACAGTAGAAGAATCATATTGATAATGCACCCATTAAACTAAGCTACCACTATGCAGTATAGGGGCAAACTTTGGTTGTATCACTTTAGGGAACCTAATCATGATCCCTCCTAATCAAATCTGAACAAAGGAGTTTAATTACCCAATTGAATGTAGATTTACTTAAAACTAACAAGTTCACTAAGGAAAGCTAAGCTTCTTGTTTATGGCTTTTCAGTGATTAGATGAATGAATTAAGTGTGGTAGTGATTGATATAAGTGAGCAACCCCTCGAGATGATGGTTGGTGCCTTCCTTGCTTTCTTAGTGTTAGAGTGTGTTTGGATGCACTTAAAAAAAGCTATTTTGAGCCCAAACCATGGTTTGGGAAAAAATCATCCAAACACTCAAAACTTTTCCCAAACCATGATTTTGAGCTCAAACCATGGTTTTGCAAGAATCATCCAAACACCTCAAATTTTCTCAAACCAAGGTTTTGAGCTCAAACCATGGTGGTTTTGAGAAAATCTATTTTTTTTTGCTTTTTTTCATATGTGGACCCCACCATCTCACTTTAATTGGTCCTTTTTATTAATGTGGGCCCCACACCACACTCTCTCTCTTCTTTTTCTTTTTCTTTTTTGAATTTCACCAATTTTTCTTTAATCCCTTTTTTTTTAAGAATTTTAAAAGTTAATACTCCATTTTATCTTATAAAACCTATTTATTTAATTTGATTATATTAGAAAAATTAGTTAATCTGCACATGAAGGTCCCATTTGGCAAATAAGTTGGCAATGAGGGATTTTTTCACAATTTTCCTAAATCATTATTCTACTCAAAATCTATTCTCCAAAAGCTATTCTGCTCAAAATCTATTCTTCAGAAGCTATTCTCCACTTTTTCTCTAGAATCTATTCTCCAAAATCTATTCTCTTCATAATCTATTCTCCAAAAGCTAATCCAAACACACTCTTAGAGTTGTTTATCATCAAGTCAGAATTTAAACACCTAAGGTATCACTTAGACTCAAGTGCAATAACAACCTAAAACTATCCTACTACCAAAGAATTTGTTTCAGCCATCAAAACACCTTTAAGCACCACTTGATTTCAATTGAGACAAGAATAGCAAAATTGGACAGCAAGCATTCACCAAGCAAAAGATACCACAGTTTAATCACATCTACAATGCACAATCATGTCTAACAAGTAAATGTACCCAAATTAATTTTGGAATTAGAGAATAGCAAATCCAAATGTGCCAATCAGCCGCACAATCACACACTTATCACAGATGAACTGTTCTCTTCAAATGAAACATCAAATCAATGTTCACAAATTCCAGGTTACAACAGCAATAAATCTCAAACCTAAGCTAATAATGTGCAGATGTGACTAATGCGTGTCCCAAAAGTTAGACTTAAGCTAGCCCAAATATAACACGTATTAGCCCACTAAATGGAGAAGGAATTAGTGGCCAACTTGGCAACTTGTGTCCCAACAAAAATAAAAGAAAAGAAAATAAATTCTGCACATGCAAATGCGATCCATTAAATTCCATCTTTTCCCTCTTCCTCAAATCTCAAATCATCTTGCAATTTCAGCTCTTGGATTAATCTCCAAAATGGAGCCACTTCTCTACTCTCCTTGACCAATTTGATCATTGTGTCACTTCGCCTATAAATAATAATTAAACAATGCAGGATCATATGTTCCAAAATAGAAAATATTTAAAAGTCACAAATATTGATAAAAATAAACTTTAATCACTAAAACTCCCAAAATACCCTTGTCTCCAAAACTGCACAATTATCCTAAGTCATGCCCAATTAATTGATTAAAGCTCCCAAAAACCTAAAGATTAATCACTAAAACTCGGAAATATTTGCATTTATCACAAATGTAAGCGAAAAATTAAATGAAATGCCTACAATTTCAGCATGCAAACCATTATGTAAACATCATTTAAACCCACCAAATGCGTCCTAACCTCTAGTTATTACCATGGTAAAAACTAAAGGGATCATTGTGAAGTGCAAGAATAATGTGCATTCAGAAAATCAGCACAACAGAGCAACCAACAATTTGACAACAAACAATGTCTAGCAGTCTAGGTAAAACCATATTCTTGAGTTATAAATCCTACTGCAACACCTAAAATCAGGATTTAATGTCAAGTTGTCGAACAACTAACACCATAGGTCCTGTCTTTCAAAATCTAAAATCAGCACCTTAAACAAAAAATAATGCTTATGGCTATCACATAACGCCAAGTATGATGACAAATTTCAACAGAACAACCAGCATAGAATGGCTGTAAATGCATCATTACTACAACCAACAACATGAAGCAGAAGTCACTTAAATATGCCTTGTTAACCATACTTGAGGTACCTGTGACTTCTTCAAGACAAAATAAATAGATAAATAAATAAACAGCACAACTGTCATCTATGCAGTTGAAAATAATGAATTAGCAGCCATTTTGGCATTCAGATACCAGCATTTTATACAAACGAAAAACAGGAAGGAATGCCGGATCAAACATTTAAAATAGTCCCTCCCTGTGAACGAAACTAAAGAAAGAAGTCTAATCCACATCTTGAATCATGCTAGAAGAACATTAATATAATAGGATTTAATAGTTAGAGAGCAAACATAAGACCAGAACAGAATCCGAAACCAAAAGCCCAGAAATAAAAAAATTAATAACGCATTAACACATGACAAATGGATACGATGAATGAAACACAATTTCACATCAACCAACTATTGAGAATATCAACAAGCCGCCATACATAAAGAAATCTTCACTGAATATTAGAGTAGAAAATACAAATTCATTTAACCCCTGATCAAACAGGAAAAACAACTAAGGAAAAGGGAGGAACCTCAAATACAATGTACACAATCTCACAACCAGTTCAACCAGCACCTATACATATCAGTCCAAAAACATACTCGGGAACAAAGTAATAAAGATGGGTTTCAAAATCACTGAGTCAGTTCTCCTTTGATTGGGAATCCTATGCCGGGCGGAAAAGAATTTTTTTCGGTCACTAACTTACCATTGACTAGGAATCACTTCACAATCAGTCAATGAAAAAATCAAAAAACGGAGAGCAAGAGGAGGGAGAGCAAACCAGAATGGCGAACTCAGAAACCACGACAAGGACGAGGGAGTTGAACTCAGAAATCAGAAAATCAGGGTGGGAGTGAGTGGGACTTTGTGAAAAGACGTCGTTGCAGAGGAGGAAGAAGACGAGCAGAACCACCACGAGTCGCCGTAGAAAGATTATTGCAGAGGGAGAAGAGTTTCAGCTTCGACTCGCCGTCGCCGTCAAACTCGAGGCTTGGCCGATTTGAACGCGGATTTGAACTTGTAATAAACGCAGAGTATTTGCCCAATTATTTTTGGGAGAGTTACACAATACTACCATGAAAGAGAATATATGGAAAAAAATGGTCTTAGAAAATTCTGAAATTACTGTCAAGTCCTATGAGATCATTTTGTAATAAATTGTAGGTAAGAAATGTCATAAACACCCTTGTCAGATAAATAGAGAAAGGGATGCAAAATGCTCTCAAATGCCGTATGGAATAGCTCTGGAGATGGGGATGCAGAAAAACGCTGAGTTTTGAAATTTTCCGGCAAGAAAGAAGAGCTTCGAGGACGGTTGGTTGTGGGTTTTTGTTGTTGAGCTTGTTGATAAATGGCAGCGAAGGGGATCAGATTTATGTTCTAGAATCACATGAAATTCTGGGCCAGTAGAAGATGAAGTTTCGGACAGTTTCGATGGATGTAAAGAGAAGGAGGATGTTTGTATGAAGGGATCGGGTACTATGAATATGACTAATCATCTGTGGGCCAGAGCGGTGGTTGCTATGGTTTCACGGTTTGGTTATGATTTCAATGTGTTTGGGTATGGTTTAGTATGCTCCATTTTTGCTATCATTATGCTCTGTTTTCTGGTTCATTGTGCTGTGTTTCTACACTAGAAGAGCTAAGGAATGAAGATGAGGGTGAAAGGTGTATGGCTATATAACCTGATGTGCGTAAAAAAAAGGTGTTGTTAATGGGAGTAGCGATATTTGTCAATGGAGGCTGTTGAACTTGTTAATGACAACTATATGTCATATTTAAACGTTTTTGTTACAACTACAGGTTTTGTTGATTGATATTCGTTTTGGTCTTGATAAATGGAAAAAGCTATCTAATTTTTGTGGGTATTGTCCTCAACATGCTTGTAAACTATAAAGGCGGACCTAGTAAATGCAATGGGTATGCTTTGGGTATGGTTTAGTATACTCTATTTTTGCTATCATTATGCTCTGTTTTTTGGTTCATTGTGATGTGTTTCTGCAATAGAACTGCTAAGGAATGAAGAAATGAGGGTAAAAGGTTGTGGCTACATAACCTAATGTGCATAGGAAAAAATGTGTTGTTATTGGGAGCATTGATAGTTGTCAATGGAGTCTACTGAACTTGTTAATGACAACTATAAGGTCTAGCAACAACAGAGTTTGGTTTAAAAATGATTTTTCCAATTGACATGAAGAGATGTGTTTTTCTTTTCAAGAATTTTAAGGCTCTTAAACTAATTTTGACACCTTTTGCTGTTGAACTTCTGCAAACCTCTGAAGCTAATTTTGACACCTTTTTCAAGACTGTCTGGCTTACTTGGATTGGGATGCAATACTATAATGGTGAAATTGTTTTTCAAGGAAGCAAGATGGACAAAGGAAAATCTGTCAAAGACAAACAAGGAAGAAAAAACCCAACATGACCAAAGACAGCAAGCATTTATGGGTATACTTTATTCACTGAAAATTTTTCATCCACAAGGAAGAGAAGCAAAAGGACAAGAAGAAGGAGAAACAGGAGGGGAAGGGGAAGGGGAATCACTCATTATAAATATGATTTTATAGACAGCATATTAGGGGATTGTAATGACCATGTGCACACTCATTATAAATATGGTTAACTTTTTGGTAATGATTAAGTGCAGTGACATTGTTTTTCCTTCCATATTTTTTGACCATGAGTTAACGTTAGTGCTAAAGTTATGTAATGTACATATGATGCTTTTCCTTGCACATTGTTTGACTCCATTATTAACTACAAGAGACTCCATTGACAAGTCGAGGATACTCTATTGACAACTTCAGAAGCCTCCAGTGACAAGTTATTGGACCAGAATGTAGTTGTCAATGGGCGTCCATTGACAAGTGGAGGAGCCTTCATTGACAAGTCAATGGACTTTAACTGACAACTACAAGGGCCTTAATTGACAAGTCCAGAAACCTTCATTAACAATTCATAGGACCTCCATTGACAACTCAATGGGCATCCATTGACAAGCCAATGAGCCTCCATTAACAAGTTATAGGGCCTCCACTAACAATTCAATGGGCATCCATTGACAACTCAAGGGGCCTCTACTGATAAGTCAAGGAGCCTTCTATTGACAAGTCAATGAGCCTCCACTGACAAGACATAGGGCCTCCATTGTCAACTCAATAGCCGTCCATTGACAAGAGTAGGAGCCTCCACTGACAAGTCATTTGGCCTCTACTGACAACTCCATGGACCTCTATTGACAAGTCAATGAGCCTTCACTGACAACTCCATAGGTCTCTATTGACAACTCAATGGGCATCCAGTGAAAAGTCAAAGAGCCTCCACTGACAAGTCATTGAGACTCCATAAGCAACTCTTCAACCCTTCCATTGACAAGTCAAAGAGGCATCTGTTGGAAATTATGCCCAAAGGGCCAATCATTGTACTTTGAACATTATTAATTTAATGAAATTTCTCCATTTTGTTATCATATTATTTGCATGTTAACTGTGATAATTGTATCCTTGGATAATTCATAAAGATTGTCCTAAAATGTCCCTAGTCGGTCATCTATGCTAGAGCAGAGACGAAACAAGATTAGTATGACTTTGATAAGATATGGAGATATGATTCAAAGTCTTAGGCACTTGTATGAGTACAAGGTGTTGGACCGACCTACTATGAGAAAGCTACATGGATCAAGTAATAAGCTTTTCTCATGTATAACCATGTCACAATACCCTTTGACCTGAGGTCATCATGGATTCCTACATGAGAGTTACTAAGCTTTGAACTAGTTAAAAGTCACCTTTGACCGGGTGATGATAAAGGCTATAATCGGGCTTGGTGGTTTTTCATGCAAAGGAATATGAATGATCAAGATGGAATTTGTCCCTCACATTAGTAGAGAGATATTACTGGGCCCCTTGATGAGTTAGTCTAAGAAATGTATGGCCATACTACAATGGAAAGGAGTTTCCATTTCTATTGTCAGACTACTAAGGAATCGAGAAAGTAATGGTCCTTAGGAATAAGAGGATGACATTATCTATATCTCATCCTTGACCGATATATCGTGTGACAAAAGGGATGTGACATGGTTGTATGACAGGTTGCATCGTGTTAAAGATCCTCATATGAATTGGGTAGTCGTGCTGTCTTGCTAGAGGCCGCTTGCGACGTATGGGTTAATGCAGTTATTGGCCCACTGCCAACTTCATATGGGCCTACAGGGTCACACACAAGAATGACCCAACACGAGATAATGTTTAATTAGGGTGGACGAATTATATATATATATATATGTATATATGTAATATAAAAATTCGTTAATAATATTATATATATATGTATTTTTGACATACATATTATATATATATGTGTATATATATATTATATGATATTATTATATTGTATTAGTTTTAAATTTAATTTATTAAGATAAATTAAATCTAATAAATAACATGATAGAGATATGGTATCTCAGATTTAATTTATGAAGATAACTTAAATCTAATGGCTCTTTATTTGGATTAAATAAATAGGTTAAATTAAAACTGTTGGACAGATTTAATTTAAACTGAATTTATTTAATTAACTCATCAAGATAATTAATAGTTAATTAATTTCAAAATTAATGATGATTAATTTTGAAATTTGAAAATAGCCTTCATAGGTTATAAACTTGATAGAGCAGGTATACTGGGATACACATTAGAATTGAGAGCCGCAAGGGAAACCCTAGGAGACATTAGAGGTGCTAGCATGCAGTCTCGGTTGGAGAGTAGAGGGAGCGGACCTGATGTGTTAGCTCCTAGAGATCGTGAAAACCCTAAATCATAAAAGGTATGAATCCTTCCAACTTGGTTTAAACGCCGTTGATAGATCCTCGATTAGGATTGGTAAAATTTTAAAATTCTTCCGCTGTGCCTGCCAATCCTAACAACACTAGTGACAAGTCATATAATATGACCACCTAATTAATATTAAATATCAACATCATAGTTAATCTATAAATATATGCACATAAACTATCATTTTCCAATGTGATCATAACTGCATATATATTAACAACTCCAGGGGCCACCACTGACAACTCCAGGTCCATACATTGACAACAAAATTTACATCAGATTACAAATTTCCATAAATGAAAGTCGAATACAAAATCATATTACATGTGTTAGAACTAGCTAATACCCAAGAGGGGGTGAATTGAGTGTAAGATAAAAACTTAAGAACTTTAAAAATCTTTTCGCATCTTAATGGAAGCAATAAATATGAAAGTAATCAATCATAAATCAGCAGTTAATATATACTGGAAATATAAGAGTTTAAGGAAAAGAGTATGCAAAATGTGATTTATCCTGGTTCGGTCTAATTTACGATGGCCTACGTCCGGTCCCTCTACTCTTCTTGAGATTTTCATAACTTCCATATAAGTTATCTTGGCTTCGAATTGACCCATTCCAACCTCCATATGATTAAAGAAACATGCAGTATCACTTCTAATAGTTTGGATCTTGATATTCTCATGTGATCTTGCAAGTTCTTCTTTCTTCAATTTCTTTCTCCTTATTTTTCCTCTTGATGATCATTCTTCATCATCCAACTAGATATCTTCTTGAATTGATGATCATTCTTTATAACCTAATTATATGTCTTCTTGAATATCTTCAATCTTCTTCTTTCTTTGATTTGACTAATATTTCTTCTTGATATTTAATTAGTTCTTGCAATGCCTTCTTTCTTCAATCCCTTGCTTCTTGATTTTCTTCTTGATGATCACTCTCCATTTATGAGGCATTATATGCAAAATAACATCAACCCACCATTGGGTTTATGACTAATCTACAAGATATACAACATTAAATATAGTAGTTAGTCAATGTAGAAGATAAGTATATTATACAACCTTTTTGCTCATATTTAAAATCTATATTTGACATCATCAAAACTATTTATATCTAACATTCTCTCCCTTTTTAATGATGACAAATCCTTTAAGAAAAATATGTATCAGTTATAAAAACTAAGTAAGAGCAATATATTTTTCTTGCCTTTCTCTCCCCCTATTTGATATCAGTAAAATGTTTGAAGCATAGATAGGAAAGGAAGAAATGTTTGTAGAGAAGTAAATGTGTCATGAAAATTTTCTCTCCCTTAATTTGAAGGTAATTTCATTTATAATTTGATGCAAATGAAAAATAATTTTCATGAAAACAAACTTGAAACAATTTGGAGAGGTTTTCAAGAAAACATTCATAATCAAGGCAAATTAAAATCAAAGATATGAAAAGTATTCTCAAAAGAAAAAGAGAGGGTTTAGGAATTCTCATTTGGATTTAACAAGTTGATGATTGATCCATGAAGTCTATTGCCTTCTTTTCTTGTTGTGTAGATCCATGATGTTGTTTTCACTATACCTTTGATGCGCAACTATGATGAATCAAGTTCATAGGAGTGAACTATAGCTAGCTTAGTGGTAGACTCTGAAGTGTGCTCAATAGGAAGGTCAGGCATAGCCTTCCTTAGAATGCTACCAAAATCATCTTGATTTGTGCCGTTTGTTGCTTTGAGTGTTGCAGCCATTATTAAATCATCTTTCCTTAAAGTTGATATATTCTTCTTTTAGTGTGTTGAGGAATGATCTAGCATAGAGCAAATTTTCCTTGCTATAAGTAAAAGCATTCTTGCAATGAGAATGGTTAGTGCAATCAAGTATTAAATTTATTGCATAAACCAAAGTCATCCTTTCTATATGATATGTTAAAAATTAAGATCATGAAAGGAAAATATAAGAGTAACTTATCATCAAAACTAATTAAAAGATAGTGAATTCAGATAAGTATGTTAAAAGGATTTTCTTTCAATAAATGAGATGAGCTTTTAAGATATAAAACACATGTGAATGTGAAGCTCCCCTTTAATGAATGCATGGCTTAAAAGGAAATCGTTGTGAGAAATTCAATTAATAATTCTCTTGAATTAGTAAAATCATTGAAAATTTTATAAAGAGAATGAGTATGAAAATATGAAGATTAGAGAGAAATCAAGTTTTGAAAATGATGATGCTATTCAGGGTTCAAAGACTGTAACTGTAACCCCCTGACTTTAAACACGTAATTATAATTCGATATTACTTAATTAAATTGGTTTAGAGACCGACGAATAGTTCAAAGCTCATTTAAAACTCCCTGTATAGTAGGGACTTAACAAAATTTTCAAAAACTTCTTTTTCCCCATCCTGGTCTCAATTTTCAATTATCGAATATAATCACCTGTGCAGTTAATATACATTCAATCATATCAGAGTGTATAACCAAATCCCCGGCAACTCCCGGGTTCTATACATATAACCTGAGGTTCATAAGTATCCACTAGGGGATTACACAACCAAAACTAAAGGTAATATTCCTAATTCGAAATATACAGTAATCCCGAGTTCAAAATACATAACCAACGTTTCTAATTCAACTATATACCCCAAGGGTCCTAATTGCTCCTGGTTGGCCGCTTCTCCTTTGACCCACACGCCCTGTCTGAAATGTTAGTCCTAGGAAAGAATGAGATTCGAGAGAATCTCAGTAGTAACAAACCACTCACACAATGCATAAACACAAAGCATGTACATAAATCACAAACAGCAACAGCAGCAGAAATTCACAGATACATGGTTTTCACCACAAACGACAGCACTCACGGCTGTATACAATATACGACAGCTCTTGTTGTAATCAACATCACGACAGCTTACGCTGTAATCAGTAATCAACATCACGACAGCTTACGCTGTAATCACAATAACGACAGCTTGCGCTGTAAACGACAGCTATCACCAGCTGTAACCGCAGCAGCATCAGAAATCATCATAAAACAGTGATACAACACACATACAATGCATTACACAAAGTATAAGAGAGAGAGTCACTACCTTGTCCTTTCCTGACGTCCTTCGGCGCAGCTGGCTCCCGAGGGCGGCAAATATCGAATCCTACAATTCCAAATGCACCATTTAGACACTTATATAGTGTTACTTGGGGTTATATGAGTCTATAATGAAAATTTACAAAACTACCCCCGGGGACCCGGCCCGGGCCCGCCGTACCCGGTCCGGTTGCACTTTTCCCGAAATTCTAATCTGGGCTATCCTAACATATTTCCGCCCAAGGAATCCATTTCCGTATTCAGAATTATCAAATTCAATGTTAAATTACAAATTTACCCTTGGCAGCCCCACTTTAAGGGTTTTAGGGGCGTTTTCGTAATTATGCTTTTTCGGCCTTTTTCCTAAAAAGTGACCAACTGTAACCCCACCTAATTTTCGCCCCTGAACTCAATGGAACCATCAAATCATTGAAAATCCAACTCTAAGACCCATTTAGACCCCTGACCGAAATATATGGGTTTTCCAGGGAAAATCGGGGTTTTACGATTTCGGCTCCATAAACGCGTTCCTTTCTACTCCTAACCACTTTATTAACCATTACATTAGGTTAAAACTAACATTAAGACCCAATTTGGGCAGCATAACCCCTAGGCCATAACATTTCCAAACTTTAAAACCAATGGCAATCCGGTGAAATTTCACCGATTAAATTGCCCACAGCAACCAGAATAAGCAATATACGAAAGTTTGGAAGTTACCTCAAGCTCCCACTAGCTTTTCCCAAATTTGGCTGAACCCTAGCCTCTTTGAAACACCAAATTTTGAGCTTCACAACCTTAAAGAATAAAGAGGAGTAGCTTAGAGTCGAAGTTATACGCGTTAGGAGCTAGATCGTCGGAGAAATCGGCTTACCTTGCGAGATTTCTTCCTCTTTTTCTCTCTTTTCTCCAAGCTCTCTTCACGTCTTTTTTTTCTCTGAAGTGGGTCGGGAATGGCTGATGAAGATGATGGAATTGCTTTTAATTCCATGTTGATGTCACCTTACTACATGATGATGTCATAATTTCTAATTTCACATTTTCGGATTTTCTGGCAGATTTTCTGCCCAACTTTGAAAAATCATAACTAATTCTAGAAAAATCGAAGTGAGGTGATTCCAAAGCCAAATGAAAGATATTTAAGTCCTATTCATAGGAAAAATATTTCCCATTACTGAAAATCACCACAAAATTCCCAGAAGTTCAATCTTTGCATACTGTTCCAGAAAATAATTAATTTCGCTGGGCAAACTTCAAAAATCCAAAAATCTTAGGTCACAAATCAAAATGATACAAATTATATGTTCATTTTGAATCTTGACATGTGAACTTTAAGACTGGAAACTTTCAGAATTTTTAGACACCATTTGCCTATTTAAAACGTCCATACAAATTGGCTGCCCTGTACAGAGTTTCAATGGACAGAGTTTTCAACTTTTGCACAATTGTTCCTAATGGTTCCAACTTCACAATAAACACTCTCCCCACATGAATTTTCACAAGGAAGCCATTGGAATCATTAAAATATCCAAATTCCCATCACACATTCTCCAAAAGTGTTTATTCACAATAATTACATCCACTTTTGAAGTCATTAGCCCTTAATCACTTTTTGGGATATTACATTTCTCCTCCCGTAAAATAAATTTCTTCCTCGAAATTTGTCACACAACTTAAGCCATAAACTCTGGATAACGTCTTCGCATATCTGCTTCCGCTTCCCAAGTTGCTTCTCTTTGAGTCATTCCCTTCCAGATCACCTTCACAAATGGAATGCTTCGGTGTCTGAGCCGTCTTTCTTCTCTATCAATGATTTGTTCGGGCTCTATCGCATATGTGAAGTTGTCTTGTAACTTAACTTCTTCATATTCAACAATATGAGATGGATCCGGTTGGTACTTCTTCAATTGGGAAACATGAAACACGTCATGGAGCCTGCTCAAGTTTGGGGGTAGGGCTATTCGATAGGCAACAGGTCCAATTCTCGCAAGAATCTCAAAAGGACCTATATATCTTGGGCTCAACTTCTTTCGCTTGATTGCTCGCCCAACACCGGTGACAGGAGATACTCTCAGAAACACATGGTCACCAACTTCAAATTCTAGAGGCCTTCTCCTCTTGTCAGCGTAACTTTTCTGTCGACTCTGCGCTGCAAGGAACCTCTTACGAATGATCCGAATCTGTGCTGAGGTTTGATCAACCAAATCTAGCCCATAAAGCTTCCTTTCAGATAATTCATTCCAGCGTAAAGGTGATTGACACCGTCTTCCATACAACACTTCATACGGAGCCATTTGGATGCTCGCATGATAGCTATTGTTGTAAGCGAACTCAGCCAGTGGAAGGAAACGATCCCAACTTCCTTTAAAGTCGAGAACACAAGCTCGCAACATATCTTCCAGCGTCTGAATTATTCTCTCAGATTGTCCATCCGTTTGAGGATGATAAGCCGTACTGAATCTCAGTTGAGTACCTAAGGCTTCATGCAATGCTTTCCAGAATCTTGAAGTAAATCGTGGATCTCGATCGGAAATGATATTCTTCGGTGTACCATAAAGTCTGACAATCTCTCGAATATAAATCTCCGCAAGTTTATCAGGAGAATAACCAACATTGATTGGTATGAAGTGTGCCGACTTCGTTAACCGATCCACAATTACCCAGATCGCATCATGGTTTCTGATCTTGGGCAATCCCATAATCAAATCCATGGTTATACTTTCCCATTTCCATTCTGGAATATTAGGACTCTGAAGCAACCCAGGCGGTCTCTGGTGCTCGATCTTTACCTTCTGGCAAGTGAGACACCTTGCAACATATTTGGTCACGTCACTCTTCAAACACGACCACCAATACACCGATTTCAGATTCTGATACATCTTGGTCATACCAGGATGAAGAGTATATCGGCTCTTATGTGCCTCATCCAGAATCTTCTGCCTCAACTCTGCCTTAAGTGGAACGCAGACTCTTTTCTGGTAACGAACCAATCCACGAGGCGATATGTCGTAGCCTGAAACCTCTCCCTGTTCGATTCGAGTCAGATTGCATTGTATCCAGTCATCTTGACTCTGAGCTTCTTCAATTTCCGCCCTTAGATCACTCTCCTCTTGAGAAACAGTGTAATTGGCACAAATGATCTGGTTTGACAAATTTAAATCACGGAAATCTTCAATCAATTTCCTTTCTTGTATCATCATAGCTGCAACGAGCACAGTCTTTCGGCTAAGAGCATCAGCGACTACATTTGCCTTACCCGGATGATATTTTATTTCCAGGTCGTAGTCCTTAAGCAATTCCATCCAGCAGCGCTGTCTCATATTCAGTTCTTTCTGATCATACAGATATTTGAGACTCTTGTGGTCGCAGTACAATTCTACAGTCACACCATACAGGTAATGACGCCAAATCTTCAAAGCAAACATAATGGCCGCAAGCTCTAGATCATGAGTGGGATAGTTTAATTCATGAGGTCTGAGCTGTCGAGAGGCATAGGCCACCACACGTCCCTGCTACATAAGGACACACCCTAATCCCTGCCCACTGGCATCAGAATACACAACATAAGTCACACTGGGATCGGGTAAAATCAATACAGGTGCCGATGTCAACCTCTCCTTCAGCTCCACAAAACAGTTTTCACATTTCTCATCCCACACAAACGGCTGATCCTTTCTCGTGAGCTTGGTCATTGGCAACGCAATACGGGAGAAATTCTGGATGAATCTCCGATAGTAACCAGCAAGACCCAGAAAACTGCGTACTTCCGCCACAGATTCTGGCCTCTTCCAGTTTAGTACTGCTTCCACTTTACTGGGATCCACAGAGACCCCTTCTTGCGAGATAACATGGCCTAAGAATTTCACTTCTGATAGCCAGAACTCGCACTTGCTCAATTTAGCGTATAGTTGCTTCTCACGCAATGTATTTAATACAATTCTCAAATGATGCTCATGCTCTTCCTTATTCTTGGAATATATCAAAATATCATCGATAAACACAACAACAAACTGATCCAGATATTGCCGAAAGATACGGTTCATGTAATCCATGAAAACCGCAGGCGCATTGGTTAGCCCAAATGGCATCACCAAGAACTCATAATGACCATATCGGGTCCTGAAAGCAGTCTTTGGAACATCCTCTGCTTTCACTCGCAACTGATGATACCCTGACCTTAGATCAATCTTTGAAAATACACATGAACCAGAGAGTTGATCTAAAAGGTCATCGATTCGGGGAAGAGGGTACTTGTTTTTTATAGTAACCTTATTCAATTCTCTGTAGTCAATATACAATCGAAGACTCCCGTCTTTCTTCTTTACAAACAACACTGGAGCTCCCCAAGGCGACACACTGGGTCTAATAAACCCTTTCTCAAGCAAATCTTCTATTTGTTTCTTTAACTCCGCCATTTCGTTTGGGGCCATGTGGTATGGGGCCTTAGATATAGAACCAGCTCCAGGTACAATGTCAATTGGGAACTGAACTTCCCTTTCTGGAGGTAATCTGCTCAGATCATCCGGAAACACCTCAGGGAATTCATTTACCACGGGTATATTACTCAAAGTTTCACAGGTTTCCTCTTGCACAGAGAAAAACACTACATACCCCTGGCAACCCTTTTCAAGATACTTTTCAGCTTTAGCTGCCGAAAGAAAATTCATACTAGCATCCACAACTTCAGCCCTCTGAGATACAGGATATACTATCCTCTTGTTTCCACAATCAAGCAATATATTATTTGCCGTTAACCAATCAAAACCCAAAATGACTTCTAATTGGCTAAGAGGTAAACATATCAAATCTACAATAGATTGATGCCCTTCCACAGTTATGACACAACTCAAACAAGCTTCTGTGGTCAAGGCCTTAACACCCATTGGAGTTGACACTACTAATTCAAATGGCAGTTTGTGTACATGCAATCCCAGGCGCTTCACGCAATCATAGGCAATGAAGGAGTGACTTGCACCCGAGTCAAATAAAACTTGCAACAGATGGCCATGAAGTAGAATTTTACCTTGTATCAGCTCAGGAGATTTGCGGGCCTCCTCATGGGTCATAGTGAATACTCGGCCCTGTGTCCTCGGTCTCTGGTCTGGTCGTGGCTCTTTGCACTCAGCAGCAGTATGCCCTACACGCTTACAATTGAAGCATATTATTTTGCCATCACAAGTTCTGCCTTGATGTGGTTGGTTACATCGACGACAAATCCACGGTGTGAAAGGAGCTCTCTGCTGATCTCGGCTCCTAGACTGGTAGGGCTTCTTACCACTTCCAGACGAAGATCCTTGCCCCTTTCGCTTCTGTGAGGTAGCACCCTTATTAGGTTCATTGCGGTGGCTAATAGCTCGGGCAGGATACACTTCTCTAAAGTTATTCTCTGTAATCCTGCACTGTTCAACCGCCTTGTTGAACATGGTAAATAGGTGGGTAGCTAGGCGTTTCCTCAATTCTCGCCTCAGACCACGGATGAGCATATCAGAACTCCATTCTTCGTCATCTTTGAACCGGAGATAGGAGGAGTACCGAGCCAACCGAACAAAACGGGACAAGTAATCATCAAAACTTTCCGTGTCCCCTTGTCTAATGTTAAGAAATTTTGTCTCCTTCTCGAGTCGCACTGATATGGGAAAATACTTCTCGTTGAATTCTTGTTGAAACAGTTCCCAAGTCAATGGCATTTCTGTGCTCTTCAGTGTTAGGGCGATATTCCGCCACCAACGGTCTGCATCCCCTTCGAGCTTGTAAACGGCCAGTCATGGCTTCACTTCATCCAGGCAACCAAGAACCTCAAATATTTTCTCCAGCCTGTTCATCCAATCTTCGGCTGCTTGAGGGTCAAACCTTCCTCTGAACGCCGGAGGTAGATGCTTGCAGAATCTGGTGACCCAAAACTGCAGGTTTCTTTCCTCTCTAAGTGGCATCCCATGTGATTCTTGATTCGGAATAGCACGAGGTGGGGATTCCAGGGGTCGTGCTGATCCTTCAGTATCATCCTCATGCCGAGTTTCTTCTTGAGTTTCCTCCTGAGTGGACTGAACCGGACCTTCCTTATTCTTCGCCTTCTCTGCTCTGAGCTCTTCTCTTAGCTCAGTTATCATATCCCGCTGATCTCTGATTAGACCCATTAATTCCTGCATTGCATCCGGTGGGTTATCCTTGACGACCTCCACCTCAGGGTCTACACGTGGAATACTGGGGCGTCCTCTAGTTTTCTTCATTCTACACACAACTTGCCCCATTAATTTAGCAGAGATAATATGCACATATAGTCACAAAACTCATATATATACCCATGTCAACAAAACATACATGTGCATATTCAACAATCATTCACAGACAATCTTATATCCCTAAAGCCGACTAAGGGATCTATCCTAGCAACTCTACCCTTGCCAGGAACTACAGCTCTGATACAAAAATGTAACCCCCTGACTTTAAACACGTAATTATAATTCGATATTACTTAATTAAATTGGTTTAGAGAACAACGAATAGTTCAAAACTCATTTAAAACTCCCTGTATAGTAGGGACTTAACAAAATTTTCAAAAACTTCTTTTTCCCCATCCTGATCTCAATTTTCAATTATCGAATATAATCACCTGTGCAGTTAATATACATTCAATCATATCAGAGTGTATAACCAAATCCCCGGCAACTCCCGGGTTCTATACATATAACCTGAGGTTCATAAGTATCCACTAGGGGATTACACAACCAAAACTAAAGGTAATATTCCTAATTCGAAATATACAGTAATCTCGAGTTCAAAATACATAACCAACGTTTCTAATTCAACTATATACCCCCAAGGGTCCTAATTGCTCCGGGTTGGCCGCTTCTCCTTTGATCCACACGCCCTGTCTGAAATGTTAGTCCTAGGAAAGAATGAGATTCGAGAGAATCTCAGTAGTAACAAACCACTCACACAATGCATAAACACAAAGCATGTACATAAATCACAAACAGCAACAGCAGCAGAAATTCACAGATACATGGTTTTCACCACAAACGACAGCACTCACGGCTGTATACAATATACGACAGCTCTTGCTGTAATCAACATCACGACAGCTTACGCTGTAATCAGTAATCAACATCACGACAGCTTACGCTGTAATCACAATAACGACAGCTTGCGCTGTAAACGACAGCTATCACCAGCTATAACCGCAGCAGCATCAGAAATCATCATAAAACAGTGATACAACACACATACAATGCATTACACAAAGTATAAGAGAGAGAGTCACTACCTTGTCCTTTCCTGACGTCCTTCGGCGCAGCTGGCTCCCGAGGGCGGCAAATATCGAATCCTACAATTCCAAATGCACCATTTAGACACTTCCATAGTGTTACTTGGGGTTATATGAGTCTATAATGAAAATTTACAAAACTACCCCCAGGGACCCGGCCCGGGCCCGCCGTACCCGGTCCGGTTGCACTTTTCCTGAAATTCTAATATGGGCTATCCTAACATATTTCCGCCCAAGGAATCAATTTCCGTACTCAGAATTATCAAATTCAATGTTAAATTACAAATTTACCCTTGGCAGCCCCACTTTAAGGGTTTTAGGGGCGTTTTCGTAATTATGCTTTTTTGGCCTTTTTCCGAAAAAGTGACCAACTGTAACCCCACCTAATTTTTGCCCCTGAACTCAATGGAACCATCAAATCATTGAAAATCCAACTCTAAGACCCATTTAGACCCCTGAACGAAATATATGGGTTTTCCAGGGAAAATCGGGGTTTTACGATTTCGGCTCCATAAACGCGTTCCTTTCTACTCCTAACCACTTTATTAACCATTACATTAGGTTAAAACTAACATTAAGACCCAATTTGGGCAGAATAACCCCTAGGCCATAACATTTCCAAACTTTAAAACCAATGGCAATCCGGTGAAATTTCACCGATTAAATTGCCCACAGCAACCAGAATAAGCAATATACGAAAGTTTGGAAGTTACCTCAAGCTCCCACTAGCTTTTCCAAAATTTGGCTGAACCCTAGCCTCTTTGAAACACCAAATTTTGAGCTTAACAACCTTAAAGAATAAAGAGGAGTAGCTTAGAGTCGGAGTTATACGCGTTAGGAGCTAGATCGTCGGAGAAATCGGCTTACCTTGCGAGATTTCTTCCCCTTTTTCTCTCTTTTCTCCAAGCTCTCTTCACGTCTTTTTTTTCTCTGAAGTGGGTCGGGAATGGCTGATGAAGATGATGGAATTGCTTTTAATTCCATGTTGATGTCACCTTACTACATGATGATGTCATAATTTCTAATTTCACATTTTCGGATTTTCTGGCAGATTTTCTGCCCAACTTTGAAAAATCATAACTAATTCTAGAAAAATCAAAATGAGGTGATTCCAAAGCCAAATGAAAGATATTTAAGTCCTATTCATAGGAAAAATATTTCCCATTACTGAAAATCACCACAAAATTCCCAGAAGTTCAATCTTTGCATACTGTTCCAGAAAATAATTAATTTCGCTGGGCAAACTTCAAAAATCCAAAACTCTTAGGTCAAAAATCAAAATGATACAAATTATATGTTCATTTTGAAGCTTGACATGTGAAATTTAAGACTGGAAAATTTCAGAATTTTTAGACACCATTTGCCTATTGAAAACGTCCATACACATTGGCTGCCCTGTACAGAGTTTCAATGGACAGAGTTTTCAACTTTTGCACAATTGTTCCCAATGGTTCCAACTTCACAATAAACACTCTCCCCACATGAATTTTCACAAGGAAGCCATTGGAATCATTAAAATATCCAAATTCCCATCACAGATTCTCCAAAAGTGTTTATTCACTATAATTACATCCACTTTTGAAGTCATTAGCCCTTAATCACTTTTTGGGATATTACAGTAACCCTGTATTACTTGAGTCATTACTCAAGTGTTCACTTTGAGTGATGCAACTCAAAGAACTTGAATTAAAGAATACAATACCTCACTCGAGTAATATCGTAATCACTTGAGCCATAATCCTCTGTAGCTTATTGATGCATCATGTCCTAGTCAATATTGGATGATGTGATTGGTACTGAGGGATTCTGAAGCATAATCTCTATAAGCACTCTAGGATACCAAGATGAGCTCGGAATAAGGCATTGAAGTTCTGGTTGATCAAGTTACAGAGTTTCTAATCTTTCCATTTACAGAAGTGATGAACTCAACATTGTTTATAGCAAGCTCTGTGTGATTGTTGAAGCTCCTCTCTCATATAGTCTTGGATAGATAGACCAAAGAATGAAAGATCAGGGAGACCAACTTTAGCAAAGTGTTGTATCTCATCTATCCTTGAAGTATTAGCTCCCATCCTCTACACCTCTTATGTTAACTTGGAGTGAGATTCAGACATACTTGGAGTAATTGCGAATTACTTGAAGGTCTACTTGAAGTAATTGCAGATTACTTGAAGTAATTTTAGATTACTTGGAGTAAGTCCTGTGGAAGTATATATATACCTCTTGTTTTCTGACAGACATGATCTTTCTAGTATTCCTCTCCTCCTTGCTTATAATATAGGCCATTTTATGGTAATTCTTATCATGAAGCGATTGAATTGGCCTTGTTCATCATAGCTCTAGTGTATATATATCAGATAATGCTATAGAGATCACACATAGAGCTAAGGTTGAAGTTGCGAACCCTGTTTAGCTCTCATGATTTGAAGATTCTGTACTTCTTAGGCTCATTATACTCCTTGAGAGGTCTAGTGGAAGAGTGTTGAAGCCCAAGCACTTATTGATCTTTGAAGCTAAGATGGTGACACTCTAATCTCTGACTGTTGTCTATAATATTTCCTCAATTATTGTGCCTTCTTCAAAGCATAACGCAGGAGGATCCAGATCGCGGTAGAGATGTCTAACTTCCTTTGGTAGTAGGGAAGATGAAGGAATAACCAAGGCTCATAATTGTGAGACTTATTCTTGACCTTGAATTGAACACAGTTGAGGCTACTAAGAGATCTTCCTCCTATTTTTCTTTCTCTGACTACACCACTATCTAGTTACTTGGTAATAATAGGGTGTCACTCGATTGATTACTTGAGTGATACCATAGATTTAGCTTATGCTCACATTGCAACACTTCCAATCACACCACTTCTATTAGCCTCTGATCTTTGTATATGAAAGTAGAGCATTTTGATCAACTCCTGCAAAAGTATAAGTATATGCTCTTTGGTACCCAACTTTCTCTTGGGTCCATACAGTATTAGACATTATAACTCTTATGCTCTTATACAATTGAATCATATGATATTTGAGCAAAGAGTATAATAATCAACAAAGACCAAAATATAATTTTACCCAATTAAACAAGCAATTGAATCATAAAGGGTAACGAACAAATAATACGAAGAATGATGATTTTCAATGATCAATGACAATTTGTTAATACACTTTATATAAAAAATATGTCATTGATAAAATTTTCATGCAAGGTATGCAAGTGGGATAAAAAAGGATTAGTAGATATATCCATAAAAATTTTCATCAACTTTTTGTGGAATGATAAATCATGAATGAAATAAAGTTTTTCAAGAATGATAATGAAATATGCAAATTGTTTCAAATCTCAGAAGTAATTTCAAATCATAACAATGCATTGTAAAATTCAAATTTTGAATATATGCAAAACTCATCTTTGAAATATGTTTATAATTAATGTTCATGTTGAAAATAGTAGAAGTCAATAGTTTAAATATACATATAGCAGAAAGCTTCTCTTTTTGAGAACAACTAAGATAACATGTTAATCATCAAAGTTAACATGTTGAAGAATTTTCCAAAGAGCAAGAGTCATATGGATAACCAAAAGGATTAGATTGATAGACATATACATGTACCATGACTTTGCTATTGATTCATAGACTATCTTGACACTTAGAGTTATGTCTTGAAAGATATGAATATTCAATTCAAGAATTCAAATACATGACACTATTTACTCAAAGATAGATTTTATCAATGGTGAATGTGTTTGAACAACGAAATGAGTTGAAGAATTTATGAGTGATGAAGCACATACTCATTAGTCCAAATGACTAAAGAACAAGAATATCATTCAAGTAAGTTATTTCATAATAATGGTTAATGCATTAAGATTCAATGCACTAATGAACATTCATAATGCTTGGAATAACTTGGCCAACCAAAGATTTATGCATTAGGCACAAGACTTTCACATATAGAATTATTTTCTAGGGAATACACTAGAAACTCATATAGATAGTTAACTTGTTAGACATAAGATCTAACTTGTTAGAAAATAAAGATTGAGGAGTTCAAGCAGTAACAGGTTTAAGATCAAAAGACAATATGTGAATGATGAGGAAAACTCTAGTGGATAGATTTGAAGCATTTCTGACTTTCAGTATACATAAATATTAACTTTCAATTTTGAAACCGATTTTTATGCAAACAAAATTTGAATAATTTTCAAATAATGTGTATGCATTTTTATAAACAAGATGAATTGGAATCTAAGTACATTTTTGAAATGTGTATTTCAACACTCAAATAATAGAAAGATTATGCAAAATTTCACTTTCAGTCCATTTAGCAATCTAAAAATATTTTTGAAAACCATAAATGATTGATTGCTGATGGTATGCAATAACGAAAAAGTTCTTCATTGCCCAAATAAATCATTTATATAAGCACAGTATAGAGTAAATATTAGATATCACCGTAATTCTTCTTGTCATTGCGATAGTTTGCTTGGTTTTGGTGGAATAATATTGATTTTTCCTTTGCATACACAGCACCAAAATCCAAACTCCATAATTCGGCATCATCAAGATATGAACTTTTTTTCATGTTTCTATAGTCTTGAGAAGCCTTTTTCTTATCCTACAGAACTTTGCCTTAGATACTTGGAGGATTGCTTTTGCTTACCCACTAGATCTTTCTATGATGTTGATACTTTGAATATCTTAATTTGGGTGCTTGCAACCTTCTCTCAAAATATATAGACTCCAGGAGTCTTTTACTTGATGCTTGAGAGATCCTCCTTTTCCTGTTCTCCTCAAGATAGTTGAACAGTACTCTATGGTAGTCCATTCTTGAGGTGGAATGTACTTCTTTTCTCCATTGCCTTTCTTTGTGGTTAAACTTTGCAGTTCCAGCAATGGGTGATTCGAGAGTTCTCCTAATTGATGTGAATCTCCATTTAGGTGCATTAGGAACTCTTGTAATCTTCTTTATTTTCGCAGTACCCTTTTGTCCATTCTTTCTAGAATTAATCTGCACACATGAAACCCCAGATGGACATTTTGGTACCCACTTTGCTTTAGGTCCTTGAACGTTAGCATTTAAACTCACTTGCATTTTAGGAATCCAAACAAATTTATTTCTCTCATTATAATTTCTCCTAATATAGCATGTGTGAGAAATATGACTTGATTTACCACAATAATTGCAAATAATAAGATGATATGCATTATGAGATTCTATGCAAGTATTGTGTCAATCAAGAAAAGACGACCTCAAATGATCAGTTTGCATAAGTTCTTTCTTCCTACATGAATTTCTAGCATGATTGAAAACCGTTTTGCTTTTTTTTAATAGAATCAATAATTGGTTGAGAAACAATTTTATGCAAACTTTCAAAATCTATTTTTAAAATAACTCTAGAAGAATTGAAATTATTTACCATATGTTCATCTTGAGCTCTAGAGGATGATCCATCAAATTCATTCGTGATGAGCTTTTCTCGGGAATCCTCTTCTTCTTGTCTGTCCATATTGACTGTAAGGAAGAGTTATATGATTTCTTTTTCTACATCATCAGCTGCCAATTGTTCATGCACAGTAGATGAGTAGCTTATAGTTTGACGTGAACTGTCAGCACTTTTAACTTCAACATACTTGTTAGAAGTATAAATAGAATCAAGAGTATCCTAAATATCCCTAGCAGTATAGCAAAATTTAATTTTATCAAAATCATTTTTGGTTAAAGCACTATACAAAATTTTCATTGATCTAATGTTCAACGAAAACATTTTCTTTTTTCTTTCTGTCCAATCCTTTCTCGATTTGAAATCAAAGACATTTGTAAAAACATCCCACATATCATAATCAAAGCATTTTATAAAAGATGTCATTCTAGCTTTCCAAAACCAAAAATCAATATCTTTCAAAATAGGTGGAATTGTATAGTCAAAACCTTAAGAAAGCATATAACACCGAAAATCAGCTATTATAAACACTTGAGACGGCTAAGTCCTTTAAACAAGAGTCCAGCTCTGATACCAAATGTTAGAAACGGCCGACACCTAAGAGAGGAGTGAATTGGATGTAAGATAAAAATTGAAGAACTTTAAAAATCTTTTCACATCTTAGTGGAAACAACAAATATGAAAGTAATGAGTCATAAATCAACAGTTAATATATGCTAGAAATATAAGAATTTAAGGAAGAGAGTAGGAAAACTGTGATTTATTCTAGTTCAGTTCAATCTACGATGGCCTACGTCCAGTCCCCAGACTCCTCCTAAGATTTTCAAATCCACTATCTTCTTGTTTAATCCAGGCACAATAATAGCATTTACAACACACAAGTTTAGCCGAGCACTTGTGAAGCCTTTTACAAATATTTCACAGAGTTACCCCCTTAAACACTATAAGATTACAATCGAGTAACTCCCCCTTACACACCCCGTAAGGATAGAACTTTGATGATGAAAGATTACAATCAATCTTCTCTCTCAGAAGTGAATAGATGAATACTGAAGCACTATACAATCAATGACTCTCAAATTCACATAATATAGAAAATAGATAAGAACAGAGATTGTTTGGGTCAAGATGGATAGCTTATGATATGAGCATGTTTGTGTCATTGTGTTCTCGTTGGTGTTGTTGTTCTTTGGTTGAATCTCTTGTCTTTATAGTTGATGAAGATTGATGACCGTTTGAGCATTTCAACATATCCGTTGGAGTGCGGCTGCTTCTTTTGTTCGTTTGCTTTGAGTTTAAAAAACTAGCTGTTATAACATTGGACGCTCCTTCTGTAAATCAAATTTTTTCTCTTCACATTATCTCTTCATTGTATTCCTGTAAAATCACATTAAACACTAATACAATGAAGTGTAAGAATGATTGGAAGTAAGAAGAGTGAGTTTCATAATTAATCCTATGATTTTCATAAGCTTCAGTACGTTGTTCTGTTCTCCTGGGAAAGCATTACTTGAGTGGTCACTCGAGTAAGACTTGGTCATTACTTGAGTGATCCCTTGAGTAATCTCATTCAAAATCTGGCTGAGAGCATTTCTAACTTCATTACTCTAGTGATCCCTCGAGTAATGCTTTCTTTTCATTTCATGTTACTTGAGTGCTTCCTCGAGTAATGTCACTCATTTCTTAGCCGAGAGCTACTGGATGATTTCTTCTCTGATTACTGGAGTGGCCTTTCGAGTAATGTCTCAAATAACTCTACAGATAACTCGAGTGATTCCTTCGAGTAATCCCAAGCAATTCTTGATAGAGAGCTTATTGGAACATTTTCTCACACATTACCCGAGTAGTCTCTCGAGTAAGGTTTCTAATAACTTTGCATATCACTGGAGTAAGCCCTTCAAGTGATCTCTTCATTTTGATTCAAAACATGGAAAATAATATATCATCAGAAAGCTCTCATCGTCTACATTCTAATGCAATAAGAATCAGCTCTAAACTTATTATATATAGAAAGTTATGATCTAAAGAGTTCTACTATCTTTAGACAATATCTAAAACCACGAGCATCAACTTCCAGAAGGCATAGCTTTTAGTATATAACTTGAAATATGGCAAATTATATGTCCATAGAAGTTTCTTTGAGTCTACTTTTATATGACATTAATTTTGTCACAATCCGATGTGTAGTTTGGGAGCTATGTCCAAAATACCAAAACTATTCTGGTAAAAGATGCTGATTCATGTGTCAACTTTAATAGATTTTATCTCCTCATCTGAACTCTTTTGAATGTGATCTTGGTATGTATTTTTTTTTGTTGGGAGTTTAGTTTCATATGCATGTTTCAATTTAATCTAACATGTAGTTAGAGAGATATGCTCAAAATACTGAACCTCTATCTTGCCGCTCGAAAACAAAGCACAATAAAAATGCAGATCACTAGAGTGGTCACTCGAGTGATCATGTCCATCACTTGAGTAACCACTCGAGTGATGCCTTCCAAAATATGGCAGAGAGTCAAAACTCAAAGGAACACCTTAGGGAAGTTGCATAACTTCCATATAAGTTACCTTGGCTTTGAATTTACCCATTGCAACCTCCATATGATTAAAGAAACCTCCAGTATCACTTCTAATAGTTTGGATCTTGATATTCTCATGTGATCTTGCAAGTTCTTCTTTCTTCAATCTTTCTTTAATCTCTTTCTTCTTATTTTTCCTCTTGATGATCATTCTTCATCACCCAACTAAATATCTTCTTGAATGTCTTCTTGAATATCTTCAATCTTCTTCTTTCTTTGCTTTGACTAATATTTCTTCTTGATATTTAATTAGTTCTTGCAATGCCTTCTTTCTTCAATCCCTTGCTTCTTGATTTTCTTCTTGATGATCACTCTCCATTTATGAGGCATTATAAGCAAAATAACATCAACCCACCATTGGGTTTATGACTAATCAACAAGATATACAACATTAAATATAGTAGTTAGTCAATGTAGAAGATATGTATATTATACAACCTTTTTGCTCATATTTAATATCTATATTTGACATCATCAAAACTATTCATATCTAACAACATGCAACCTTCATTTTTATATGAATATGCATGTACAAGAAACTAACAACAAATTCACAAACTGTGGCAAAAAATCAAGTAGTCTAGATTTTTGTCTAACCAGATTTACAATCGGATTTCTAGATCTAACCGTTCCCCTAACATATGTTATATCATCGTCTTTATTGACTTCAAACTTTCCCCCTATGTGAAGGAAACATATAAGATTCTTGTCAAACGTGGTGGCCAATACCTCTGTCCACCTATACAAAACGGTTTTCATTAACCATTTCAGGACTTCCAGCCACACATCTTTCACACCTTGTTCATTAAATCCCACTTCTAGTTACTAAAAATGGTACAAAGTACCAAAAAGTATAGCAAGCTTTTCAAGATCATTCCAAACATCATTACACCACAAGCAAAACATTTACATATGACTTATAGTTGTCATTAACAAGTTCAGCAGACTTGATTGACAACTATCGCTGCTCCTATTAACAACATATTTTTTCCTATGCACATTAGGTTATGTAGCCACAACCTTTCACCCTCATCTTCATTCGTTATCTCTTCTATTACAGAAACACAGCACAATGAACCAGAAAATAGAGCATAATATAGAAAAAATAGAGCATACTAAACCAACTCAAACACATTGAAACCTTAGCCAAAGCATATCCATTGCATTTACTAAGTCTGCCTTTATAGTTTACAAGCATGTTGAGGACAATACCCATAAAAATTAGACAAATTTTTCCATTTATCAGGACCAAAATGAACATCAATCAACAAAATCTTTATTTGTAAAAAAACATTTAAATATGACATATAGTTGTCATTAACAAGTTCAATAGCCTCTATTGACAACCATCACTACTCCTATTAACAACACCTTTTTTCCTATGCACATCAGGTTATATAGACATACACCTTTCACCCTCATCTTCATTCCTTAGCTCTTCTATTACAGAAACACATCATAATAAACTAGAAAATAGAGCATAATGACAACAAAAATAGAGCATACTAAACCATACCCAAACACATTGAAATCACAGTCGAACCGTGAAACCATAGCAACCACAGCTCTGGCCTACAGATGATTAATCATATTCATAGTACCCAATCCCTTCATACGAACATCCTCCTTCTCTTTACATCCATCAGAATTGTCCGAAACTTCATCTTCATGTTGGCCCATAATTTCTTGCGATTGTGGAACATAGATTTGATCCCCTTCGCTACTATTTATCGACAAGCTCAATTAAAAAAACCCACTACCGACTATCACCGAAGCTCTCCTTTCTCGTTGGAAAATTTTGAAACTCAACATTCTTCTGCATCCCCATCTCCAGAGCTATTTTGTACGGCATTTGACAACATTTTGCATCCCTTTCTATATTTATCTTATAGGGGTATTTATGACATTTCCCACCTAAAATTTATTACAAAATAGTCCCATGGGATTTGACAGTAATTTTAGAATTTCCTGAGACCATTTTTTCATATATTCTCTTCCATGGACTACAGTGTAATTCTCCTATTATTTTTTGGGACACTATTGATTTTTAAATTGTGAAAATTTTGAAATTTGGAATGTTAATAGTGAGTTCATAGGCATATACAAGCAATTTTGATCTATAGTTTGATTGAAAATAGGGTGAAATATGTGAAATTTCACAAATTTAAGCATATGTAAAATAGTTAAGAAAATATTTTGAATTGATGAATTTTTTGTTTAGGATTGCATGAATAATCCTATGATTGAATAGTTGCTTAGACTATAGGAAATTGTGGTTAATATGCTTTGTTTAGTGAACTATAGTATTGGAGTAAGCTTCTAAGGAATTCTCTGGAGCAAAATCCTAGACTATTGGAGTTAGGGATGTTTTAAAGGTTTTTTGTCGAAGAAACTTGTGGTAAACTATGTTAGATATCTATTTTCAAAGAGATAACTTCTAAATTCTCTTTAGAATCTCATATGGTTTTGAAAAAAGATTTAGTCTATTAATTAAAAAACGTTCGAGCCTTTCAAGCTATCCTGCATTATTATTCTTCTATTTTGAACCCAATTTTTTAGCCTTTATTAAAAAACCAAAGCAATTGTTATGTTTAAAGACAATCCACTTTTCTAACCCTAGCTTGAAAAACCATGAAATACCATACTTTGAGATAAATGAAATAGGAAAAAAATTTGGTAAAGACTGGTTTGACATGTGAAGGTTCAAATTGTGAATATTGCATGTATAATAGAGAGAGAGAGAGAGAGAGAACACTAATCTAATATAGGACAAGTCCTCATTGTTGCTGCTACTAAGCCTGTCCTTGCACTAGAAACAGTGTCTATGCTTGCTCTTGATTCTGATAGTGTCCATGAGCCTGATTCTTCAATTGATTTTCTTATTGCACTTTGTAAAGATAAACGTACTTACACTTGCCCCATTTATTCCTTTGTTTCCTATAGCCACTTGTCTCCAACATCCTATTCCTTTATAGTATCCTTAGACTCTATTATTGTTCCCACCACTTTCCACCAAGCCTTAGCCCAACCCGTTTGGTATCTTACGAAGCTAGAAGTGTAACACCCCAATTTTTGATTAAAGGCTAATGGTAATTATTGAGGATAATTATCGAATTAAAGTGGAATAATTATGGGTTTTGTGGCAATATTAATTAATATGCCATAATTATTGGGAAAATTGAAAGAATGGCTCTAAATTAGTGATTAATGGAAGAGATTAATTACTAATTAAGAGGGCATGAGATGTGAAATTAAAATGGCTAATGGAGTGGTTAGAGTAACTAAATTGGTTACTTGCTTTATGAGAGCTAATGAGGTGGAGACATATGGCAGGTGGTTAGGATGAGAGAGGGTGTTGGAAAAGTCAAAGCACCATTTATTTTATTCATTTTCCCTCTTTTCTCTCTCTCTCTCTCTCATGCGCATGTGAAGGGGGTGGGGCAGATTTTTTCTGCATTCATCATCACCCTCACCTCTCCTCCATCTCTCTCTTTCGTCCTCTCTCTCCTTCTCTCCATTTTCGCCATTGTTGCTCAAGAAAGAGAAAAGAAAAGCTGGATTTTGAGGTAAGCAAATGGCCTCAAATGCCAAAATGCTCTTCATTAATATTGTTCCTTGAGCTAAGAGCTTTCATCCTATGGTTGTAGTTTCTCCATTGGTGGTGATTTGAGGAATCACAAAAATGTACAAGTTGGAGAATCATGAAGTGCCTTTGGGAAAGTTGTTAAGGTAAGTGAAAGCTTTAATTTCAGATAAGTTTTGTGGCCATTGGTTGGGCCTTGAATTTCTGGAATTTTAGCCCTAATTTTCATGATTTAGGGTCTTGGGGAGTATGGTATGTTGTTGTTATGGAAATGGTGCCTTGTTTAGTGTTTTGAATTGATAGAAGGGAATTGAAGCTTAAATGTGAAGTTTGACACCTTTTGTGTTGGTTTTGTGCTTTGGTCAAAATAGGGCATGTTGATAGGTTGTGATTTTGGTCATTTTGAGTTTACCATTGTATTCCTTGTGAGAAATTTATGTGGAAATAGGCTTGTTTGTTAATTTTGGAGCCATGGGACACTTTGGTAGGAAATTGGAAAATCTGTCCCTTGGAACTCTGTTCTGGGCAGTTTATTTGTGTGGACGTTTTGAATGACCAAATTATTTTAGAAAATTTTGAAACTTTCTAGACTTAAATTTCACATCCCAAGCTTCAAAATGGACATATATTTTGTGTCATTTCATTTAGTAATCTATGAGATATGGTTGTCCAAAGTTTGGGATTGAAACAAAACTCTGTTTTGGGGGCAGTGATGAGTTTTGTGTAATTCTGGAATTTTGTGGTGATTTCTAGTAATGGTACATATTTTTCCTATTAAGAGGACTTAAGTACCTTTCTTTTGGCTTTAGAATCACCTCATTTCGATTTTTCTAGAATTAGTTATGGTTTTTCGAAGTTTAGCTCAGAGTCAGGAAATTTCTGGGCCGCGGCCCAAGCCTTTCTGGCCTGATTCGGGCCGCGGCCCAAGAGTGGCTGGCCGCATCCCACAACCTTCTGACCATATTTGAGCCGCAGCCCACCCCTGTGTTCCAGCACTTTGATTGTTCGAAAGGGGATCTCTAACCTATTGTTTCCCAACCTTTTGGGGCCTTTGTTAGAGGCATTTGGGGCCTCTTAAGGGTCAATTATGATAACCAACTTTAAGTGTTATGAAAATGAGAATTTGGAAAAGAGAATGATCCTATGTCCTTGATTTGGTTATTGGGTTTGATATTCGCCATGATCATGGTTTGATATCCGCTCGGATCGCGAGTAGCCGATGCTGGAGCATACGTGGAAAGAATAAGTGTAGGGAACTTACCTCTCCTGCATGTATTGATATTTGTGTTTGTGTATTGATGCATGTTATTGCTTTGCTTGATTATGTGAAACATATATGAATGATTGAAGCTCTGTTTCTATTTACGTTATGGCCATAAGTATGTGTTGAAACATTGAGCATGCGGATACATCATTATGTGAACACGAGTTATTGTGATGCAAGCATGTCATGCATTAAACACTTATCTTACATGCATATTGGTATCTGTTTTCTACTGGGATTCTCTAGAATCTCACCCTCCCCTACCAACATTTTAGACAGGACAAGTGGCTCGAGGAAGGAGCAAGCGAGTAGGGGCGGCGAGAATCCCTTATGGGCATTTGTATTTGGTTGTTGGTTATCATTTCTATTTATGAAATTGGTAGTTGATTTGGATGTATTTTGAGTTGTATATGTTAGGATGGATATATGGTTGTATATGTTATAGAGGTGTATTTGGATATTTATTTGGAATGAAATTTGTGTAATCCCCATTGAGGAATTGTAAAGGGCGTATGTGCCCTATGAATCTTTAGTGAAGATATGAACCCGGAATTGCCGGAATTGTTATTGTGCACTCTGATATATTATGAATGTTAATTATCTTCGCAATGTAATTGTATTCGAAATGTGAATGTGAGACCAAGTTAAAGTGTTCGATTTCGAAAGGTATTTATGAAAACCCTATCTTAAGGATGGGGAATATAAATGAATTTTGATTATTATTGGACTCTATTTCACTCTAATGTTGTATTTCGGATATAATTATGGAGGAGGTTACAAGAAGAGATAATAGTCCTTGATCAAGCAGGTACCTTGTAAAATCCCAATTTTTGATTAAGGGCTAATCATGATTATTGTGGATAATTATGAATTTAATTGGAATTATTATATTTTTTATGGAAATATTAATTAATATGTCATAATTAGTAAAAAATTAGAAGAATGGAATTATTGGCCATAAGTTAGTGACTAAGAGAGAAATTTATTACTAACTAAGAGGAAATGTAATGTGTGATTAAATGGCTAATGGATGGATTAGATAAGTTAATTGGTGACTTATTGTGTGAGAGCCAATAGAATGTAGACATGTGGCAAAACTTGGTATGAAGAGAGAGTGTAGAAAGAAAAGTCAAAGGGTGTAATTTAGTCATTTTTTCTCTCTCTTCCCTCCTCTCTTTTCATTGAACAAGGCATGGGGAAGGGCGATGTGATGAGTTCTTCATCTCTTTACTCATTTCTCTCTCTCGTCAGCCATTTTTGGCCAAGGAAGAAGGAAAAAGCTTGATCTAAGGTGAGTAAATGCTCTCTAAAGCCAAAACTCACTTCATTAATGTTGTTCCTTGGAGTGAGAGCTTCATTTCTATGTTTATAGAGTGCCTATTGGTGTTAGTTTGTGCCCACACGAAATTTTAGAGATTTGTGAATCAAGAAGTTTCTTTGAAAAAGTGAAAGAGGTAAGTGAAACTAATCTATCTATCTAAGTTTCACGCCAAATGAATAAGTTTAGAATTTCTGGGATTATTGCCCTATTTTCAAAAATATGGGTCATTGGGTGGTTTGGCATGATATAGTTGTGGAAATGGTATTTTAGTACAAGTTTGAGATAGATAGATTGATTTGGAACTATAATGATTGAGTTTAGTGATTTTGGAAAATTGATTATTTGTGTTGATTCAAACCAAAGCATGATAATGGAGTAGGATTTGGAAAATTTTGATGTTTCCATCAAATTCCCTGGGTGTTTTTGTGTGGGAGTAGCTTTGGTTTGGTATTTGGGTTCATTTGGATTACTTTATAAATAATTCTGGAAGTTATGTCTTACCTTCTGCATTTTCTGGTTTCTGATAACATCACTCGAGGGAGAGTGAGTTCACTTGAGTGAGGGTAGGATCACTCGAGTGCGTTAATGTATTTTCCCCTCTGGCCTTCAGTTTTCATGTTGCACTTCCGGGCGAGAGGCAAGAGTGTTGCCTAACTTGCAAGTGTTGTGGGTTCTCACTCGAGTGCTGGTGTATTTGTCAGCTGATCTATCATCTCGGGTTGTCACTCGCGTCCAAAATTCAGGAGTGCGCTTTAACACTTGTGAGTGTTGAGTTCTCACTCGAGTGAGGTCTTCTTCACTCGAGTGATCCTCTTCTTTGAAAGTTCTTGTACTCTCGGGCAAGCACTTCCTGTCCTCACTTTCTAGTACTTGAGGTGCTGTGGGTACATCACTCGAGTGAGGTCTTGTGTGCTCGAGTGTCCGTACCAACACTCGAGTGAGACCATTTTCACTTGAGGTGCTGCAGTGAAAAATCAGTTTTTGTGCTTCCAAAAAGGGATCTTTAGGATAGTTCTTCCTACCCCTTAGGGCTATTGTTAGGGGTATTTAATGACTCTAAAAGAGAAATAATGATAACCAATTAAGTATTAAAAGGTAATTGAGGATTGGAATAGAGAATTGACTTTTTATCCCTAATTAGAAATATAAGATTTGACATTTGCCCTACTCGGGAGAGACCATCGCTAGGACACGCACGGAAGGATCAAGGTAGTGACTTTTCTCTCTTGTTGTGTATGATGCTTGGTATGCATGTTTATCATTATGAATGTGTTATCGAGCATAGGGAATTATAGCTCAAGCAGTTCAGTGTAAGCCGTCGTAGGGGGCAATGCTCATGATACTTACTGCGGCCGTTATATCATCCGTTGTAAGTGTCGAGGCTGCGCGATGGAATCATGGATTCCTGTTTGAGTATCTAGCTCGTGGGGCTGCGTGTTGTGAAATGTTTTATATGAATCTCAATTGTGCTGATATATGTGATATATTTATGTGGATGTGCAATACAGTAAATAGTTCATTGTGAGCCGTCGTTGGGGGCGATGCCTAAGATACCTACTCGACCGTTGCAACTGTTGTTGTGATTGCTGTGTGTTGTAGATGATTTACTTTCATGCTTTGATGTTGTGCATATTATGAGTGATTTGTTACTACGGGGATTCTTTAGAATCTCGCTCTTCCAAAAACACAATTTTTAGACAGGGCTCAATGATCCAAGGGAAAGAAGGCGACGAAAAGTAGTTAGAGCTCCATTTTAGGAGTTTATTTTGGTTAAGTGTTTTCAATTTAAAATTCATTGGATTTTTTGTGGTAAATAGTTGTATGTTATGAAAGTATAGTGTAGTTTTGTGTAATCCCCAATATAAGGGAAAAGAATTATTGGCTTTGTGCCTTTGTGTAATTCCTTTACTAATTAATGGAACCCGAGTGTGTCGGGAATTTATGTTGTACTATGATATGTATGAATGAAACAACCTATACAGGTCATTTATGTATTGAAATGTGAATATGAGACCATTGTGAATAGGTTTTGTAAACCCTGATTTTGAGAAATTTAATTTTCTATATGTCCTAAATCATTTATGGTCTCTAATTCCACATTAATTTTGTTTTTATGAACTTAAATCTCGGCCTATGTCGTGAAGGGGGTTACATTTATGGTATCAGAGTTTTAGTTTCTGGTAAGGTGATGATTTGCTAGGATAGCTCCCTTAGTTGGCCTTAGTTCTTTGGCTTAAGGTAGCTTGATGATTAATGATTGTTGGTTGTATAGACATGAGTATTTCTACCTTTTGTGGATATATCTAAGTCTTATGGATTATGTGTATATACTTGCTTTAAAAATGACATAATGAATCATTGTAAAGTTAAAGGATAACATGGTTCGCCTTTGAGTCAGACAAGAGGACCCAAAGGTAGAAGAGTTGAATGACAATCCACCTGACCCAATGTGGGAACTGATGGATTTAGTGAGAGAACAACGAGATATGATCCGTGAGCTGAAAGAAGAGCTCTGGGAAGAAAGGGCCAAGCATAATGAAGAAAGGGCCCAGTCAACTCATGAGAAGACTTCAACAGAGACTCATCAAGAGGAACAACTGAGGGTCCAATCGATCCCATGAATCCCCACCTCACTCAGTGCCCAATCAAGAATCCAGCTTGTAAGGAGAGAGACTTGCAATACTGGGTCTCTAAGTTTTGCAAGCATCTACCTCCAGTGTTCAAGGGGAGGTTTAAGCCCCAAGTTGCTGAGGACTGGTTGAACCGTCTAGAGAAGATTTTTGAGGTCCTCGAGTGCTTTACCTAGGTGAAGGCAAAGCTAGTAGTGTATAAGTTAGAAGGTGATGCAGACCGGTGGTGGCAGAATATCACCATGTCATTGAAGAGCTGGAATGTGCCATTGACTTGGGAGGTGTTCCAAGAAAAATTCAATGAGAAGTACTTCCCCAAGTCTGTGAGATTGGAAAAAGAATATGAGTTCTTGGTTATCAGGCAGGGAGATACGGAGAGTTTTAATGAGTATCTTTCCTGTTTCATCCGGCTATCTCGGTACTCTACATATCTCCAGATAGGGATGATGAGAAGTGAAGCTTTGATATGCTTATCCGGGGCTTGAGGCGTGAACTAATAAAAAGATTAGCTACTCACCTGTTTACTGACTTCAACAAGGCGGTAGAGCAGTGTAGGATTGTTGAGAACAATATGAGGGAGTTATACCCATCTAAGGGTAGTGGTAGCCGGAATAAGCCAAGCAAGGCTAATACTTCCCAGAAGCGGAAGGGGCAAGGATCCTCATACGGGGGTGGTAGTAAAAAGCCCTATAAACCTGGGGGTTGTAGTGATCAGAGACCTCCAGTGGGACCGGTGTGCAATCAGTACAGAAAGTACCATCCGGAAAGAACTTGTGTTGGGGAGGTGATTTGCTTCAACTGCAAACAAGTGGGTCATATCTCTATTAAGTGCCTAAGATAGCCGGCAGAACAAAGGCCCAGAAATCTGGGTCAAGTATTTGCAATGACACACAAGGAGGCTCGGAAGTCGACTGAATTGATCCAAGGTAAAATCCTTCTTGGTGATAAAGAATTAAATGCTTTGTTTGATTCGGGTGCAAGTCATTCGTTCATAGCTTATGATTGTGTTAAGTGCCTGGGATTGATTATACATAAATTGCCATTTGATTTGGTCGTGTCGACGCCGATGGGTGTCAAGGTTGTGACGCCCGAAGCCTACTTAAATTGTGTGATAGTTGTTGAGGGTCGGGAGCTATAGTTGATTTGATCTATTTACAGCTTCAAAAACTAGAAGTAATTCTGGGTTTTGATTGGTTGAGAGCAAATGATATGCTGCTTGATTGTGGTAATAAGTGGATAACCTTCCGTAATGAATAACAGGAGAACAACGTGAATGCTAGTTTGAACTTACTTTCAATGGCTAAAGCAGAAAGATATCTTGTGAAGGGATGCCAAGGGTATATGGTGTTCTTCTCTGTTCAGGGAGAGTCAAATGAAGCTTTAGAGAGTATACCTGTTGTAAGAGAATTCCCTGAGGTATTTCCGAAAGATCTCAGTGGATTGCCTCCAGAAAGGGAAGTAGAATTCCCAATTGAGATTGTGCTTGGAGCTGGTTTGATATCGAATGCTCCATATCGTAGGCCCCGAACGAAATGGTGGAGTTGAAAAAGCAAATTTAAGAGTTGCTTGAAAAAGGGTTTATCTGACCTAGTATATCGCTGTGGGGAGCTCTAGGGTTATTTGTGAAAAAGAAAGATAGAAGCTTGAGGCTTTGTATCAATTACAGAGAACTTAACAAGGTTACTGTTAAGAACAAGTATCCTCTCCCAAGAATTGATGACCTGTTAGATCAATTGTCTGGCTGTGTGTATTCTCTAAAATTGATCTAAGGTCGGGATATCATCAGTTGCGTGTGAAGGTAGCGGATGTTCTGAAGACTTCTTTCAAAATGAGGTATGGGCACTATGAGTTTCTTGTGATGCCCTTTGGATTGACGAATGCATCGACGGTATTTATGGACTATATGAGCCGTGTCTTCCGACAGTATCTTGAACAGTTTGTGGTTATGTTTATCGATGACATTTTGATATACTCTAAGAGTAGAGAAGAGTATGAACAACATCTGAGAATTGTGTTGAGAGTCTTGTGGGAAAAGCAACTTTATGCCAAACTGAGCAAGTATGAGTTTTGGCTTATAGAAGTGAAGTTCCTTGGCCATGTGATCTCACGAGACGGGGTATCGGTGGATCCCGGTAAGGTGGAAGTAGTACTTGATTGGAAGAGGCTAAAAATTGTTTATGAGATTGGCAGTTTTCTGGGTCTTGCTGGTTATTACCGGAGGTTCATTTAGAACTTCTTGCGTATTGCATTGTAGATGACCAAGCTCACGAGGAAGGATTAACCATTTTTGTGGGATGAACGTTGTGAGCTGAGTTTCACTAAGCTGAAGGAGAGGTTAACTACGGCACCAGTATTGATTATACTTGATCCCAGTGAGGCTTACATCGTGTACATTGATGCGAGTAAGCAGGGGTTAGGGTGTGTCCTGATATAGCAGGGAAGAGTGGTGGCCTATGCTTCTCGACAGCTGAAACCGTATGAGATGAACTACCCCACTCATGATATGGATCTTGCGGCAATAGTGTTTGCATTGAAAATTTGGCATCATTACCTATACAGTGTGACTGTGGAGTTGTATTGTGACCATAAAAGTCTCAAATATCTGTATGATCAAAAAGATTTGAACATGAGACAGCGTCGGTGGATGGAGTTGTTGAAAGATTATAATCTGGAGATTAAATATCATCTGGTAAGGCTAATATCGTTGCGGATGCTTTGAGTCGGAAGGCGGTGTTAGTGGCAATCATAATGATCCAAGAGAAGAAACTGATAGAGGATTTTTAGGATTTGAATCTCTTGAATGATATCCTGTGTGCCAGCTATAGTGTGGTTCAAGGGGAGAATGGCCTGAGGACTGAGATTGAAGAGGCTCAAATGCATGATGAGCAAGCCCAGTCATTCCGAGCTATAATTGAGCAAGAAGAGACTCGAGACTATGACTTGTCACCAAGTAGACTGGTGCGTTACCAGAAGAGGATCTATGTTCCACTGAAGGCTGACTTAAGATTGAGAATTCTTGATGAGGCTCATAAGAGTCAGTATACTCTTTACCCTGGTATGACCAAGATGTATCACAACTTGAAGTTTATGTATTGGTGACCAGGGTTGAAGAGTGATGTGACTAAGTACATGGTACGGTGTCTTACCTATCAAAAGGTGAAGATTGAACACCAGAGACCGCTAGGATTGCTTCAGAGTCCTGAAATTCCATAATGGAAGTGGGAGAGTGTGACCATGGATCTAGTGTTGGGTTTGCCCAGGATCAAGGATTATGATGCAATCTGGGTGATTGTTGATCGACTCATGAAGTCAACATACTTCATGTCTATCAACGCTATCTATTCTCCTGATAGGCTGGCTGAGATATACATTAAAGAGATAGTGAGACTCCATGGTACACCGAAGAATATTATCTCCGATAGAGATCCTCGTTTTACTTCAAGATTCTGGAGGGCTCTACACGAAGCTATGGGTACTCAATTGAGGTTTAGCACGGCCTACCATCCTAGACAGATGGACAGTCAGAGAGGACTATCAAAACTTTTGAAGATATGCTAAGAGCTTGTGTCCTAGACTTCAAGGGAAAATGGGATTACTATCTTCCATTGGCTGAGTTCGCATACAACAACAGTTACCATGCGAGCATTCAGATGGCTCTATATGAAGCACTGTATAGGAGAAAGTGCCAGTCACCGTTGTGCTAGTCAGAGTTGTCTGAGAGGAAGTTGTATGGACTGGATCTTATTGACCAAACCGCTGAGCAGATCCGAGTTATCAGGAAGAGGCTCCTTACAGCACAGAGTCATCAAAAGAGCTATGCTGACAAGAGGAGAAGACCTCTTGAGTTTAAAGTGGGTGATCATGTTTTTCTGAGAGTGTCTCCGGTCACGGGGATCGGGAGAGCAATCAAGCAGAAGAAGTTGAATCCAAGGTATATTGGTCCATTTGAGATTCTAGCACGAATCAGACCTGTAGCGTACTGGATAGCACTGCCCCCAAGTTTGAGTCAATTACATGACATGTTCCATGTCTTGCAGTTCAAGAAGTACCAACCAGACCCTGAACATATCATTGAGTATGAAGAGGTTGAGTTACAGATAACTTCACTTATGCGGTAGAGCCAGAGAGAATCATCGATCAAGAGGAGTGGAGTCTCAGGCATGAAGCTTATAGTTAGTGAAGGTGGTCTGGAAAGGAATGTCTCCAAGGGAAGCCACTTGGGAAGCGGAAGCAGACATGAGGAAGAGATTTCCTGATTTTATGCCCTGAGATGTGTAACAAATTTTGAGGGAGAAATTTATTGAACGGGGGGAGAATTGTAAAATCCCAATTTTTGATTAAGGGCTAATCATGATTATTGTGGATAATAATGAATTTAATTGGAATTATTATGTGTTTTATGGAAATATTAATTATTTTAGAGTAATATTAATTAATATGTCATAATTAGTGAAAAATTGGAAGAATGGAATTATTGGCCATAAATTAGTGACTAAGAGAGAAATTTATTACTAACTAAGAGGAAATGTAATGTGTGATTAAATGGCTAATGGATGGATTAGATAAGTTAATTGGTGACTTATTGTGTAAGAGCCAATAGAATGTGGACATATGGCAAAACTTGGTATGAAGAGAGAGTGTAAAAAGAAAAGTCAAAGGGTGTAATTTAGTCATTTTCTCTCTCTCTTCCCTCCTCTCTTTTTGTTGAACAAGGCATGGGGAAGGGGAATGTGTTGATTTCTTCATCTCTTCACTCATCTCTCTCTCTCTCTCTCTCTCTCTCTCTCGAGCCATTTTTGGCCAAGGAAGAAGGAAAAAGCTTGATCTAAGGTGAGTAAATGCTCTCTAAAGCCAAAACTCACTTCATTAATGTTGTTCCTTGGAGTGAGAGCTTCATTTCTATGTTTATAGAGTGCCTATTGATGTTAGTTTGTGCCCACACGAAATTTTAGAGATTTGTGAATCAAGAAGTCTCTTTGAAAAAGTGAAAGAGGTAAGTGAGACTAATCTATCTATCTAAGTTTCAAGCCAAATAAATAAGTTTAGAATTTCTGGGATTATTGCCCTATTTTCAAAAATATGGGTCATTGGGTGGTTTGGCATGATATAGTTGTGGAAATGGTGTTTTACTACAAGTTTGAGATAGATAGATTGATTTGGAACTGTAATGATTGAGTTTAGTGATTTTGGAAAATTGATTATTTGTGTTGATTCAAACCAAAGCATGATAATGGAGTAGGATTTGGAAAATTTTGATGTTTCCATCAAATTCCCTGGGTGTTTTTGTGTGGGAGTAGCTTTGGTTTGGTATTTGGGTTCATTTGGATTACTTTGTAAATAATTCTGGAAGTTATGTCTTACCTTCTGTATTTTCTAGTTTCTGATAACATCACTCGAGGGAGAGTGAGTTCACTCGAGTGAGGGAAGAGCCTCACTCGAGTGAGGGTGGGATCACTCGAGTGCGTTAATGTATTTTCCCCTCTGGCCTTCGGTTTTCATGTTGCACTTCTGGGCGAGAGGCAAGAGTGTTGCCTCACTTGCAAGTGTTATGGGTTCTCACTCGAGTGAGCCTCCTCTCACTCGAGTGCTCGTGTATTTGTCAGCTGATCTATCGTCTTGGGTTGTCACTCGCGTCCAAAATTCAAGAGTGCGCTTTAACACTTGCGAGTGTTAAGTTCTCACTCGAGTGCGGTCTTCTTCACTCGAGTGATCCTCTTCTTTGAAAGTTATTGGGCTCTCAGGCAAGCACTCGAGTGAGGTCTTATGTGCTCGAGTGTCCGTACCAATACTCGAGTGAGACCATTTTCACTTGAGGTACAGCAGTGAAAAATCAGTTTTTGTGCTTCCAAAAAGGGATCTTTGGGATAGTTCTTCCCACCCCTTAGGGCTATTGTTAGGGGTATTTAATGACTCTAAAAGAGCAATAATGATAACCAATTAAGTATTAAAAAGTAATTGAGGATTGGAATAGAGAATTGACTCTTCGTCCCTAATTATGAATATAGGATTTGACATTTTCTCTACTCGGGAGAGATCGACGCTAGGACACGTACGGAAGGATCAAGGTAGTGACTTTTCACTCTTGTTGTGTATGATGCTTGGTATGCATGTTTATCATTATGAATGTGTTATCGGGCATAGGGCATTACAGCGCGAGCAGTTCAGCATAAGCCGTCGTAAGGGGCAATGCTCATAATACCTACCCCGGCCATTTTATCTGCCGTTGTAAGTGCCGAGGCTGCGTGATGGAATCGTGGATTCTTGTTTGAGTATCCAGCCTGTGGGGCTGCGTGTTGTGAAATGTTTTATATGGATCCCAGTTGTGGTGATATATGTGATATGTTCATGTGGATGTGCAATACAACAAGTAGTTTAGCGTGAGTCGTCGTAGAGGGGCCGATGCCCATGATACCTACCCCGGCCGTTGTAACTGTTGTTGTGATTGTTGTGTGTTGTAGATGATTTACTTTCATGCTTTGATGTTGTGCATATTATGAGTGATTTTATTACTACGAGGATTCTTTAGAATCTCGCTCTCCCAAAAATACAATTTTTAGACAGGGTTGAAGGATCCAAGGGAAAGCGGGCGACGAAGAGCAGTTAGAGCTCCATTTTAGGAGTTTATTTTGGTTAATGGTTATCAATGTAAAATTCATTGAATATTTTGTGGTAAATAGTTGTATGTTGTGAAAGTATAGTGTAGTTTTTTGTAATCTGCAAGATAAGGTAAAAGAATTATTGGCTTTGTGCCTTTGTATAATCCCTTTACTAATTAATGGAACCCGAGTGTGTCAGGAATTTATGATGTACTCTGATATGTATGAAAGAAATCAACCTATACAGGCCATTTATGTATTGAAATATGAATATGAGACCGCTGTGAATAGGTTTTGTAAACCCTGATTTTGGGAAATTTAATTTTCTATAAGCCCAAAATCGTCTATGGTCTCTAATTCCACATTAATTTCGTTTTGATGAACTTAAATCTCGGCCTATGTCGTGAAGGGGGTTACATACCTGGACTCTCGTTGATTTACTTTAGGAAAGAAGGCTATTGAGTGTATGTGGGTATTCATGGTTAAAACAAAAGCTGATGAAACCCTGGAACATCTTAAAGCTTGATTGGTTGCTAATAGATATGCTCAGACCTATGGTATTGACTACTCTAAAACCTTTTCACCTGTGGCTAAATTGTCCTCTTTTTGCCTCTTCATTTCTATGGCAGCCACTTATGGTTGAGATCTTTATTAGTTGTATGTTAAAAATGCTTTCTTGAATGGCGATCTTCTTGAGGAACTTTACATAAAGCAATCACATGGTTTTGTTGCTCAAGGGGAGTGTGAGAAGATATGCTACCTTCAGTAGTCTTTGTACAGTTTAAATTAGAGCCCTCATGCTTGATTTGATAGGTTTAGCTCTGTGGTTAAGAAATTTAGTATGAATTAGAGTAAGTGGAATCACTATAGTTTTTATCAGTGGACAGATGTAGGCATGATTCTCTTAGTGGTATATGTTGTTGACACTGTGATCATAGGTAGCAATACATCGTGAATCTCATCACTTAAGGCCTTTCTTAATTCTCATTTCCAAATGAAGGATTTGGGTTTGTTAAAGTACTATCTTGAAATCGAGGTTATAAGAAGCAAGAAAGGCATCCTCTTAATATAAAGGAATTATGTTCTTGATATGCTAAAAGAAACCAGGAAACTTGGAGCAGCACCAAATAGCTTTCTATGATTCCTAATCCTTTTTTGGATATGGATGGCAAAGTACCGTTTGATGAGATACATGAGGATGTGAGGAATAAGGTTGATCTTGAGAAGATCAAACCATTTGAGTATCTTGAGAGATACCATAGACTGATTAGGAAATTGAACTATTTTATTAGGACTTTCCCTGATGTGACCTTTCCAGTTAGTGTTCTTAACCAATTCATGACAGCATCAACTGTTGGTTAGTGGGAAACCTTAGAGTATGTCTTACATTATTTGAAAGGTTCACCTAGTCGTGGCATACTTTTATGAATCATGGCCACACTAAGATCAAATGTTTTTATGATATAAATCATAGGGGTTAAAAGGCTACTAGGAAATCCACCATAGGATATTGTGTGTTTATGGGTGGGAATTTGGCGTCATGGAAAAGCAAGAAGCAGGATGTGGTATCTCCGTCTAGTGTGGAAGCTGAGTATAGAGCCATAGCTCAGTCGGTGCAGGAAATTATGTGGACTCGCTAGTTAATGAAGGAGGTTGGTTTTACCACATCATTGGCTGCAAAACTATAATGTGATAATAAGGCTGCTTTACACATAGCCTTCAACTCTATGTTTCACGAACGTACGAAATGCATTGAGATTGGCTGTCACTTTGTACAAGATAAAATCAAGGAGAACTTCATTTCTATAGGGCATGTGCAGTCTAGTAACCAATTGGGCGATCTTTTGACTAAGGCCTTAAATAGGACTCGACTCAACTATTTTTGTAATAAGTTGGGCTTGATTAACATCTACAATCCAACTTAAGGGGGAGTGTTAGGAAATAATCAGGAGGTTTTATTATTAATGTGGATTCCTATAAATCAGGGATTATAAATAGAGGAAAATTAGGGATTATGATTAGGTCAATTAGCATTATAAGCCATTAATGTCAAGGCTACTCGTTTTTGTATATAAACACATATTTTGATTATGAATAATATAAGTTTGTGATTCATACTAGTGTTCTCTCTCTCTCTCTCTCTCTCTCTCTCTCTTTGTTGATTATAATACACACTCACACTTAGAGATTTCTTGAAAGACAGGCTTAAAGATTATGAGGCATTCATCTTGGCATATTCTCTTAATTTCTTGTATTGTATGATATTTAGAACAATGAATGAGAACGTGAACATATCTGCAATTTAGATAAGCAATTGAAAAATTCATGTTAAATGTGTGAATTTGCTTGAAGACAAGCAAAAGCTTAATTTTGGGGGATTGTTATTCTCTAGAAATTTTTATGTTTCATCACATATTTCTTATACAATTGTTAGTTTTAAACTCAAATTGTGTATAAAATTTATACATATAAAGAAAAATATGATGTAATGAAAATGCTTTGGCAATTATCAAGTTTTAAGCTAAATGCATAGAATATTTTATTTAATTGAAGAAATTCGAGGCCTCATAAACTCCTTCTCTTTGTAGGAGGATGACAACAATATGTAGAAGCTTACAGGGATCATTAGAAGTAAAGAAAAGAAGAACAAAATACAGTAAAGCAAAAGTGAAAACACCCCAAAAATAGACCTTTATGTCTTTGTTCGTTGCTACTTCACTGTAAAGTTGCGAAACTGATGTTGTGCATTTTGCAAAAGTGACAAATCTGAGGGCTTTTAACGTAAGAGGAGGCACTTAACATCATCATTCTAGACTCAAGAAAGGATGTGCACAAGGAGAGGCTATTTGGGAGAGGGTTCTTGGAGCATTTTGGGGCTCTTGGAGGAGATTCTTGGAAAGATTCAAGGGCTTTTCTTCATTTTCTTCCCATTTTGCTGATATGAACATGATATTTAAGCTTAGTTTTTTATTTGTATTGATTACGAGTAGCTAAAACTCTTAGTTAGGATTACTTTTACCCATTGTATGGATTGGAACTACTAAATTTTCTTGCTTTTGCTAGCTATTGAAAATATATGCTAATTTTTCTTTATGCTTAATGATATCTTGCGCTTGATCACCACATAATTAGATTGGTTTAATTAAATCATGCTTGAAAGAGCTATTTTGGTTGTAGAACATGAAAAAAATCATGTTAGACTTAAATTTTATGGATTGAATGGATGGTTTGTTATTAGAATAGAGATATATCTAGTAATCTAACATAGACTATTGAAGGATTGTTTTGGAAAGATAGTGTTTATTAATTATAAACAAGAGATTGAATATTTTTAATGAAGATTAAAAATCAATCTTGACTTGAGAGAGCTTGGTTGATGATTTTAGAACATTTGACTAGCATATAGACTCATTCAATTAGTATAAGTGGTATAATTGCATAGTTCTATGAAATAAAATGAGGAAGAAGTAATCCTAAGCCTTTAATCTCTTGAAGTTAAAATTGATTTTCCAATTGACATTGCTTTACTTTATTATTTCCATCAAAATCCTTATTTGACTTCATCAATTTCAAATGATTTTATTCAACCTAGTTAAGAACATGGTTATATTAATTAACTTACTTTTGTCATAGTCCCTATGAAACGACACTCTTTTTATCACTATACTATTACTTGCAACACGTGTGCTTGCAGTAAGCTAAATAGTGAACACAATGTGTAAGAAATCCCATCTTAATATGTCATAAGCTTTCTCCAAATCTATTTTAATTGCCACAATGCTTGTCTTCTTACATTAAACCCTCATGGAGTGAATTACTTCTTAGGCAACAATGACATTATCCGAGCTTAATTGCCCCGGTATACAACTACATTGATAAGGGCTTATTATCTGAGGTAGGAAACTTTTAAATACACTTTGCCACTATCTTTGTAATCACTTTATAAACAACATTGCACAAACTAATGGGTCTACGGTCCTTAAAAGTTTTAGGAGGTTCCTTTTATAGAATCAATACTAAGAGAGTATCGTTGATACTAGCAATATCCCTTGGGTTGCTAAAAAGATGTTTAACTTGAGGGGTAACTAAGGGTCCTACATGTTGTCATTGGCTTTGAAAGAAGAGAACATTTAAACTATCTGGGCCCGGTGCCTACAAAGCACCCATCTCAAACAATGCTACCTTAATTTCTTCATTTGAAACCAACCTTCCACACATCTCCAATTGATCTTCACAAATACTGGGATAAGTATTAGAGCATAATAAATAATCTTGAGACAAATTCTCCTCTATAAATAAATTCTCAAATAATTTCAAAGCTTGTGACTTGATCTCAGCCTCTTCATACATCCAAATACCATCTTCATTCTTCAAAGCATCAATACAGTTGTGATGTCGACGCTCATTTGCTCGGAGGTGATAATAATGAGTATTCTTGTCCCTAAGACATTCCATTTGGCACTTTTTATGCCCATATTAAGTTATCTTGAATAAGAATTTACTCCAACTCTTGCTATAATTCTCTCTCAAGGATATACAAATCAATGAGGTGGCAATTCTATGCAAGCACTCTCTATATCCTATGCATCTGTTTTAAAATTTCTTGTTCATATAATCAGTGAATCTGAATATTTCCTAATTCTATTGTTAACAACTGAAGCAAAGTTTGCAATATTATCTGACCAAACTCCTTCGTTCTTCCACTTCTCATGAAAAAAGTCCCCATATTCATCGTGTAGCACCCAAGACGCAAGAAATCAAAAGGGAGTACTTACCTCTTACATGTAAAGAATCTAGATTTAACATAAGTGGTATGTGTTCTGATTTCAACTAGGTTAAATGTAAGACTTAGATTTGTTAGATCTCATGTTTTGATGATAACAAAGAATGGCATGAAAAAGATTTGATAAAAAAATAAGTTTGAATAAAGTAATAACAGGGAAAATCATCACTTGAAGTAAGCATTGGAGTAATGAAGAAAGGCCAAGAAAAAAAAGTTAAGAAACTTGATCAGTGGCAAGTTTTCTAAAGCATTACTCGAGTAGGTACTCGAGTAATGAGACAGAAACTTGAAGTAACCAGAGACACCTTCGAGTAACCTGCCAACGTTACTCGAGTAAGTACTCGAGTAATAAAGTAAATGTTTTCTAGTTGCTCTCGGCCTGCCAATGTTACTCGAGTAGCTACTCGAGTAACCAGGTAAATCACTTGGAGTTGCTCTCGACCTGCCAACGTTACTCGAGTAGCTACTCGAGTAACCATGTCAAATACTTCCAGTTACTCTCAGTATTTTCAACCCTGCCAATGATACTTGAGTCTGTACTCGAGTTACTCTGTTTCAAGAAATGTGTTGCTCCCGACATTTTCAACCCTACCAATGTTACTCGAGGAGCTACTCGAGTAACTCATTGTGGTAAGCAAAACCTGAAGGTAGTACTCGAATAACTTGATATGGTTTTATCACACTTCACTCGAGGCACTATTCAAGTATGCAGGTATTCAATCTCTTATTTTAACTAGATTACTAGAGTAAGTAATCAAGTAATGTGCACAATTATTCACACAGAACTTCAAGTCACTACCCGAGTAAGCTATACAGAAAAATTATGTTTACTCGAGTATGTACTCGAGTAACAAGGTAATCAAACTTGAAGTGCTCTCGGCCTTGAAATCCTACCAACATTACTGGAGTGAAGCATTGAGTAACATAAAGTTTATTTGAGAGTTTACTCGAGTTGGTACTCGAGTAACTAATGAAGAAAAGTGTACCTTACCCGAGTAAGTACCCGAGTAAACAAGTATTTCCAAAGGTTTGATATTTTGTTTACTTCATGCACTACCCGAGTAATGTTATGTTTGTTTATTGATTTGCAGTTTATCAAAGTTTTCCCGATGATACTCGAGTATGTACTAGAGTAAACTTTAATGAATACTCGAGTAACTACTCGAGTATGCAAGTCCAGAAATTTAGAAATCATTCCAACGTTCATTGATTTGTTTCCTATATGATTAACCTTTCATTGTATTAGTATTCTTAGCATATTTACAGATAAATAATGAAGAGATCTTACCAAATAAGGAAATTCAAATGTAACGTTCAAATACTACCTACCGCCACCTACCGCAAATGGATATTTTTCAAATACTGGAAAAGTCAACAGTGGCTGTGCACTCTCCAACGGACGAGAAGAAAATATTCCAACGGTCACTACCAACACTCCTATATATATGGGAACATCCAAACAGAGAAAGATAACAAGAACACACACACGAACGTATCATCAAGTTCATTACTTTGTTTTACATTATACTTGTAATTCTATGCTTCAGTGATTCTTATTCACTCTGAGAGAGATATTTCATTCAAACTCAATATTTGTTATTGAGATAACTTAAGGTTGTGGAACCTTGAGTTGGTATTGGATTACAACTTGTAAGGGGGAGCGAGTGTCCAGGCGAAGGAACTTGCTTGTACTGAGGTGCCAAGAACCCACTGAATCATGGAAGTTATAGTGAAACTCTCAGAGAAGCTCTGAGGACTGGACGTAGGTCAAAGCGGTTGTGGCCGAACCAGTATAACTCTCGGTGTACACTTCGGTGATATTTCTCCTTACTCTTTATTGCTTTATATTCACCGTCAAGTTTTTATTTGCAACGAAATTTTAGTATCACCCAATTCACCCGCCCTCTTGGGTGAAACACTTGCTCTAACAAGATTATGGAAACTGCACCAACCAAGCATCATTAACCAAAAGCTCTATCAAGGTGGGCACTGCAAGCCTACGAATTCCAAGTAAATTTTGGACCTGAAAGCCCAAGATCAACAACACTTTAACATTCAACCCATTCCAAGAAATCTTTATCCACTAATGTTCCGAACAAGCTACCAAAAATCTCTCTTCCAAGGTTAGAGTGGCATTCTTGTCACCTATCACAACCCAAGCTTCCTAGATCATAGTCTTTAGCTTTTCCAATTCGGCCCATAGAATTCTCCGCTTAAAAAAATCAGGGGACATGCAAACAATGGTCATAAACCAATTATTCCCAACAGAGTCCTGAATTGACATATGAAGATATTATTGATGCTTATAACATTAATATGCTTCACTATTTGCTTCCACAAAAACCAAATTCTACTTATGAAGCGATATGCATTAATAATCTCAAATGGAAAAAACCCCAACCTAGATACAACCTGTTAAGCCTTAGAACCACTCAAATGAGTTTCCAATAGAGCCAGGAAATCTAAATCATGAAACCACGATAAATCCTAAATAAGATAGGGGAAATGTTTCACACTAATCCCCTTAAAATTTCACACTATGCACTTCATTATAAACATATATAAGAATAAGGGTTAAAGGACAAAAATGGCTCAGAAGTTTTCACTAAGGAGCATTAGGTTTCTGGAAGTTTTTGAGGGGGAAATGTTACCTCAGAAGTTTAAAAAATGGGGCAATGCTTATGTGACATCCTTCTCACCTTTCTTTTTCCATGTCAGCTTGAGAGAACTTTCTTGCTTTAATGCAAACTATGGGCCTATTTGATTACCTGCTTTCAGAACAGTTTTTTTGTTTTTAAAACAAAAAGACAAAAAACCTGTTTGATAACTTGTTTTGACCCAACTATTCTAAAAACAAAAAACAACAACTTGTTTTTAAAAATAGAAAATAGAAAACAATTTCAAGTTGTTTTCCATTTTTAACTTTTTTAAATTTTTGGTTTTCCTTTCAACCTTTCACCTCGACGCTCTCAACCTCCGATCGGCTTGTGTAACCCCCTTCCTACACTAGGCCGAGATTAAGTTCTTAAACATGTAATTAATATAGAATTAGAGACTATATTTCAAATTGGGACTTATTAAGGAAATCTTTTGCCCAAAATCAGATTTGTAAAAACTTTTTCAAAATTTATTCACAATGGTCTCATATTCATAATACAAAACAAATATGGCCTGTATAGGTGGATTCCATTTACCAATATCAGAGTGCAAGTAAATTACTGACTCACTCGGGTTATATTCATTTAATAAGGGTTTACACAAAGGCATAAAGCCTATAATTCATACCCTTTACTTGGGGATTACATAAAACTACATCACAATTCCCAAAATATACATATACATCCCACCAATTATCCAATAATATACAATGATAACCAAAAACCAAAAAGGAACTCCTAACACCTAGCTCTACCCGATCTTCATCACCCGTTTGCCTTTTGATCCTTCAGCCCTGTCTAAAATGTTTAATTTTGGGAGAGTGAGATTATAAAGAATCCCCGTAGTGTCAAATCAATCATATAATGTACAATAATAAGGCATAAAATCAAATCATTATCCATACAAGCAACTACAACGGTAGTTCAATGGCAATGGTTAGTATGACACATGTCATCCCTGACGATTGCTCACGCTGTATTGCATAATAACAATCCACACAATATAATTCACCACAGCTGGGATCCATATAAAGCATTTCATAACACAAGCCATACAGGCAAGATACACACAGCCCACGGCTGGTTTCACAAACGCCGCCCCACGGGTCGGATTCACAAAGATCCATGTCGATTACCACGGCAGTTCAACGGCCGACCTAGAGATGACCAAGTCAATCCCTATACGGCTTTACGCTGAAGTGCTCAAGCCGTAATGTACCATGGCACACAGTTCACAAGTTCAATGATAAGTTATGCATACTAAAACACATACAAAATATGAGAGAAAAGTCACTACCTTGATCCTTCCGTGCGTGTCCTAGCGCCGGTCTCTCCCGAGTAGGGCAAATGTCAAATCCTATATTCACAATTAGGGACGAAGAGTAATACTCTATTCCAAGACTTAATTCACTTCATAATACTTAATTGGTTATAATTATTGCTCTTTTAAAGTCATTAAATACCCCTAACAAAACTCCTAAAGGGTAGGAAGAACTATCCCAAAGATCCCCTTTTGGAAGCACAAAAACTCATTTTTCACTGTTGCACCTCGAGTGAAAATGGTCTCACTCGAGCATTGGTACGGACACTCGAGCACAAAAGCCCTCACTCGAGTATTGGTACGGAAATCACCTCAAGCGCAAGAAAGTAAGGACAAGAAGTGCTTGCCCGAGAGCAAAAAATTTTCAAAGAAGAGGATCACTCGAGCACAAAAGGCCTCACTCGAGCATTGGTATAGAAATCACCGCAAGCGCAAGAAAGTGAGGACAAGAAGTGCTTGCCCGAGAGCACAAGAACTTTCACAAAAAAGGATCACTCGAGCACAAAAGCCCTCACTCGAGTGATGTTCTTCCCTCACTCGAGCACACTCACTCTCACTCGAGCATGATTATCAGAAACCAAAAAACGTGGAAGGTATGACAGCACTTCCTGAATTTTTACCAAGTGATCCAAATGAAACCAAATACCAAACCAAAGCTACTCCCACACAAAAACACCCAAGGAATTCAATTGAATTATTAAAATGACCAAAATCTAACTCCATTATCTTGCTTTGGTTTGAATCAACACAAATCATCAATTTTCCCAAAATCACTAAACTTAACATTTCAACCTCCAATCAATCTATCTATCCTAAACTTATTCCAAAATACCATTCTCATGCCAAAAACATACCAAATGAACAGTGGCTCTCATTTTTGGATTCAAGCCAAAATTTCAAGAAATTACAAACTACTTCAAATGGCATGAAACTTAGATAGATAGATTAGTCTCACTTACCTCTTTCACTTTTCCAAAGACACTCTTTGATCCTCTAACAATCAGGTTTTTGTGTGGCACAAAACAACACCAAATGGCCAAACTATACACACCAAAATGAAGCTCATCACTCAAGGAACAACATTTATGAATGGTGATTGAGCAATAGAAGGCATCTACTTACCCAAAATTTAGCTTTTCCTTCTTCCTTTCTTCCTCTTCAATGGCCGAAGAGAGAGAATGAGAGAGGTGAGATGAAGTGAAGAAATAAAAACAATGATACTCCCTCCATGCCTTCAGCGAAAAGAGAGGAGAGGAAGAGAGAGAAAATAATATATTATCCCATTTGACTTTCTCCCATAGTCACTCCCAACTTCCACTTTGACACATGTCATACTACCATTGGCTCTTGCAAAGTTAAAACCCAATTAGCCACTTAATCCCTCCATTAGCCATTTAATTACACATCTCATTTTTTCCTCTTAATTAGTAATTAATTTCCCCATTAATTACCACTTATGGCCAATATTTCCATTCTTCCAATTTTCCACTAATTATGACATATTAATTAATATTGCCATAAAACACATAATAATTCCAATTAAATTCATAATTATCCATAATAATCATGATTATCCCTTAATCAAAAATTGGGATATTATAGCTCACCCTCATCCTCGCGCTTGCCTTCCGTCGTGGTTTCTCAGTTTTCATTTTTGGGCCTCTCTATCTCTTGCCTTAGCTCTTTCATCACCGTCATTCTTAGGTTTGTTTTCCCTTTTCTCATTTTTTAGTTGACCTAAGTTACACGCGATCGACCCTCCATCTTACTTCTGCAACTTTCAGGATTTTCATGTGCGTCTTCTAAGTATACTTATATATGTTGTGATTGCGTGTTCCTCTCATCTTTGTTGTCATTTTCATTGCAGTATCAATATGATCACTATTTGTTTATATGGCCTAATTTTTATACCTCTCCTTTTTCTCAATGTAGCTATATTTACAATTAGCAAACTCCTGTCGAGAAATTTCCTGATAATTACTTCTTCCCTAGTAATTAATTACTTCTGTCGAATAGATTCATGCATGTTAAGCATTAATCATTCCCCCAAAATTTCATTCCACCCCATATGGCTCACTGGGGCTTTTAGCTTGCTGGCATCTAATATATATGTTTAGCCTGTGTTTCGTACATAGAGTATTTTAGTACTGCCAAATATCTCAAACATTGAAACAACATTATTCTGTGCTTTGATAAATAATGATGATCCTCTCTGGAAATATTTGATATATCCGTTAAACTTTGCTGGACAACAATAGTTCTTGAACCATCTTATTGTTGTATACTCTAAAAGGATAGGGATGGTCATGTGTTGTTAGAAGTTAAAATTACCTATCTTGAACACTTATGGTCATGTCAGTCCTAGAAATAGAAAGGTATGGTTTAGTTTTCCTTATCCTTGGTTACTTCTTGATTAGAATGTCTGTACTCGTACATTAACAGTGGGACAGACAGAGACCTCTAGCGATTGTTGTGTCTGGTCATTAAAGAAGATCCCTTTTTTCCCTTTTGGAGTATAGAGCTGAATACAGTGTGTTCTTGACAAAGCTGTTACTTCCAAATTTAGGCTTAAGTTTCTTTTCATCACATCTTAGTTGCTATGCCTTGAAGAACTGTCAGTGTGTCCTTCCAAAAAGAAAGTTCTTTCTAGAATTCTAATTATTGAGGTTTGTTGTTTCAGACTGTTTGTGAGTATTTCAACTAATTACCCGTTTTAGTTTTAAAAGGATTGGGCTTTTAAAGATCAGAATGTCTTGTATTATAGTAAACAATGGATATAGAAGAGTTGCTAGCTCTTATTAAAGTTAAAGGGGAATACAACATAATTATTGTCACAGTTATAGCTAACAGCTTGTTTTCTTTAAGCCTTGTCGTCCTTTACCTCAGCTTCTCTCTCAAGTCTCAAGGAAGAGTGTAAGCTGCAAAAAACCAGCAATTTTATATTAGAAATGATTCTCATTTGATGACCACTTATCATTAAAAGAAAGAAAAAGCTATTATTTGTGATGTATGTCCTATATAATGGTGTACTATTTTTCCTTAAATTTCCTTATGAGACTAAATAAAATCATAAGTCTACATTGTTAAGTTGCAATCTGATATCTAAAGGTTCTCAGAACCTATCATATGAAGTCTACATTGTTAAATAAAATCATTGGTCTACATTGTCATCTTTCTTTCGTATCCTTCATTTTTATTGTAGTCTTGTTTTTAACATGTTAATTTTGTTAATAGTAAATCATTTTTGTGTTATTTATTAATGATTTTATTTAATTTTTATTAAACTAGCTAGTTTATTAATATAATAACATATTACATAATTTTAAAAAATAATGTTAATATATATATTATATAAAAGATACAAATAAATAAAAGCAAATTTTTTTGTCTTTTATTTTAAAACTTATTTGAAGAAACAATTATATAAGTAAGTTTTTTTTAAAAAAAATTGTTTTAAAAAACAATCATCTAAACAAGTTTTTTTTTGTTTTTAAAACTTGTTTTAAAAAACAATATCCAAAAAAGATTGTTTTATTTTTTGTTTTCAAACTTGCTTTCAAAAAACGTTTTATAAAACTTTTTAACTACAAAAAACCAAAGAATAAAATCAAACAGCCCTATATTCCTCAATTCCTTCCGAGACAGTGCCTCTGTCCTCTCCTTGCTTGTAGATCTGAGATCAATCAAGTCCTTGTTTGAGGCATTCCTCTGTATTTTAGAAAGAATAGAACAAAGCAATAATGGTGAAATATTAGATGCAAGAAGCAAAACCACTCTCACCACAACTCAGCCTCAAGATCGCGCTTTCCTCCCAATGCCACCGTACTCAAAAATGACTCAACGAATGATTAACCAAAAATCCAAATAACGTTGTGATGCAGGACAGAGGTTTTTTGACGGCATGTTAACAAAGAAGTCACCGCATCTCTCTTCTTCCCTCCAATTTTTTACGATATGAATTATTTTTTATATAAAAGCAATGTCTATTGTGTGTGGCGTGCCTCTTGTTGAGTGTGTATTGCCTGGCATGTGATAGTTGGACTTGGAAAAGATGTCTTCATACAGCAGGCCATGACATTGATACCTGGGGTCTTGCTACAGCTGAAGAATTTGAGCTTGTTCCCGCCTTTGTCGCTATATTCTTGCTGTCTATGAAGATGGTATTCAACACCCTATTTGGGAGCCTCTTGGTGGCTATGGAATTAATCCTGATTGGTTAGTAGTCAAGGTTAAAAAACCTCAGAAAGGGTCACGAGATGTGAAGTTTTTAGGATCTTATTCTGGATGTTGGTATATGTTTCTAGTTCTTTGATATATCTTCTTTCTTCTTTGTTTCTGGTTTGCCTTTTCTGTTAATGAGTGTTTGATTCAGCCAAACTAAATTGTTTTTTATCCTTCTGTCCCATCTTCTGGTTTTGCTTATCTGATCTGATTTGATTTGAGTTTTTTCTTGGGTGTTCTTGGACTTTTAGCTCCAGAGGGTTTGATTTTCTGAGTTTGCGGTGGAGATTGGTCGACGCACAAGAGAGGAGAGGAGAGAAGCACATTTTGTTAAAACTTTCTGGACAATGTTATCCTTTTCAAAACTTCCAGACACCTAATGCTAAGAAAACTTTCAGGGCCCTTTAACCCTAAGAATAAATATCTGAAACTAAAAACTGATAGCTTAGCATTGGTCATGCTCTCTTTGATATCTGTGCCTAAGTTTTGGCCGTCTTATGAGCACCAAAGAGGGGATTGTCCACTGTTGACTTGACAGAAGTCCTTGGGATGTTTGACATAACCACAAGCTGAGATCTATCAGGTTTCTTCATTCTCGAAGATACAACAAGCGCGCCTTCATTCTCCACTGCTATACTCACCGTTTCACTTAATGTTTTGCTTTTTTGCTCAATTTTTTTTAAAAGTAATGCAGTGGCCAAGTAAACCTTGGAGATTACAAAGGAAATTCAAATCTTGACATTAAGCCAATGGGTGAACATCCTAGGCCATATAGATATTACATCCAAGATGTGGCATTGGTAAAATCACCAAGTTCACATCTAACAATTGAACATCCTTTGCTAAAAAGTCAATGATGTCTTGTGACACGTAGCGAAGCTTAATATCCTAGTCGGAATAAAGTAAGTCCCTTACAACATTGATCTCTGATCTCAACAAGTGATTATGGCCATCATCTTTTATTATCAGATGACAGATCTTAAGAGAATCCGTATAAGCAACAACCTTACAGAAATTTTGTTGTTTACAGATTTGGAGACCAATTCCACCATGATGGATGGAACAAAACTCAATTTTCGCTGGAATCCTAGAATTCATTTTCCACTCAATTTTATTTTTAATCTCAAGAAACTCCTCTAACGGTTTGTTTGTTGCCACCTCATTCTTAGTGGGGCCGCCTGTAATAACCTAATTTGGGATTAAGTGCTAATGACTTTGAAATTGATTGTAATCAGTATAATTAAACACTTTTAGTGAAATGTGATATGAATTTGATATAAGTGTTCATAGTGATGATTTATTAATCATAGTGAAAACTAGGGGCAAAATGGTAAAATTGAAAATTTATCGACCAATTGGTCAGTTACCAAAGAGGAAACTCATTGGTGATTAGAGATTAAGGATTGAGATCTATTGGCTATGGGTTGAAATCCTATGCTTTAAGCTTATGTGAGCTCATGGAGAGAGTGAACAAGATGTTGACAAGTGTCATTGTGTAGACCAATGGATATGGCACGAAAGACAAAAACTCACTTTTTCTCTCTCTTCTCTCTCCTATGCGGTTTGTGTGGTGAAAGAGAAAGGAAAACGCTTCATCGTCAGTCTCACCATCTCTCATCATCACCATCTCTCTCTTTCTCCATTTTTCCGGCAATCAAGAAGAAAAGGAAGAAGAAAGGTGAGATTTTGATGTTTTAGTTGCTCTCTAATGCCCTAAACCTCTTCTCTAATGTTGTGCATGTAATGCCCCAAATTTTGATTAAGGGCTAATGATAATTATTGAGGATAATTATCGAATTAAAGTGGAATAATTATGTGTTTTGGTGGCAATATTAATTAATTTTTCATAATTGCTAGGAAAATTGAAAGAATGGCTCTAAATTAGTGATTAATAGAAGAGATTAATTACTAATTAAGAGGGTATGAGATGTGAAATTAAAATGGCTAATGGAGGGATTAGAGTAACTAATTTGGTTACTTGCTTTATGAGAACCAATGATATTGGGACACTTGGCAAGTGGGTAGGGTGAGAGAATAGTTGGAAAGGTCAAATGACCATATTTTATTGTTTTATCTCCCTCTCCCTCTCTTTTGTACACATAGGCATGGGCTTGGGAGGCAAATATCTGATCCCATCATGCCTCATCATCATCTTCACCTCTCTTCCTTCTCTCTCTCACGTTCTCTCTCTTCTCTCTCTTGTGCAGCCATTGTTGGCCAAGAAAGAGAAAATGAAAGCTCGCATTTAAGGTAAGATCTTGACCTCTAATACCAAAACTTCCTTCTATAAAGTTGTTCCTTGGAGTGAGAGCTTCAATTTGATGGTTCTAGTTTCTCCATTGGTGGTTATTTGAGGAATCACGAAAATGTACAAGTTGGAGAATCATGAAGTGCCTTTGGGAAGGTTGATGAGGTAAGTGAAAGCTTCAATTTCATATGAATTTTGTGGCCATTGGTTAGGCCTTAAATTTCTGGAATTTAAGCCCTAATTTTCGTGATTTAGGGTCTTGGGAAGTATGGTATGTTGTTGTTATGGAAATGGTGCCTTGTTTAGTGTTTTGAATTGATAGAATTGCATTGAAGCTTAAATGTGAAGTTTGGTACCTTTTGTGTTGGTTTTGTGCTTTGGTCAAAGCAGGGCATGTAAATGGGTTGTGATTTTGGTCATTTTGAGGTTACCATTGTGTTCCTTGGGGAAAATTGTATGGGAATAGGTTTGGTTAATGATTTTGGAGTCATTGGACACTTTGATAGAAAATTGGAAAATCTGTCCCTTGGAACTCTGTTCTGGGTAGTTTATTTGTGTGGACGTTTTAAATGACCAAATGATTTCAGAAAATTGTGAAACTTTCCAGTCTTAAATTTCACATCTTAAGCTTCAAAATGGACATATATTTTGTGTCATTTCGTTTAGTATTCTGTGAGTTATGGTTGTCCAAAATTTGGGATTGAAACAGAACTCTGTTTTGGGGTAGTGATGAGTTTTGTGTAATTCTGGGATTTGTATGGTGATTTCCAGTAATAGTTCATATTTTTCTTATGAAGAGGACTAAAATATCTTTCAATGGGCTTTGGGATCACCTCATTTCGATTTTTCTAGAATTAGTTATGAATTTCCGAAGTTGCCTTGGCGCCACAGCAGAAAAGTCTTGGCTGCAGCACAAAAGTTTCTGTGTGCGTTTTGGCCGCAGCCAGAAATTCTTGGCTGCAGCCAGAAACCTTCTGTGCGTGTTTTGGCCGCAGCCAGAGGGTTCTTGGCTGCAGCCAACCCCCATTTTCAGCATTTTGGGATTTTTAAAGGTGATTTCCAACCTAGTTCTTCCAAATCCTTTAGGCTTTCATTGACCTTATTATAGCCACCTAAAGGGTGTGAAAGGTAACCAACTTTAAGTGTTATGAAAATGAGAATTTGGAAAAGAGAATGATCTTATATCCTTGATTTGGTTATAGGGTTGGGTATTCGCCCTGATCATGGTTTGATATCCGCTCGGATCGTGAGTAGCCGATGCTGGAGCATACGTTGAAAGAATAAGTGTAGGGAACTTACCTCTCCTGCATGTATTGATATTTGTGTTTGTGTATTGATGCATGTTATTGCTTTTCTTGATTATGTGAAACATATATGAATGATTGAAGCTCTGTTTCTATTTATGCTATGGCCATGAGTATGTTTTTGAAACATTGAGCATGCGGATATATCATTATGTAAGAACAAGTTATTGTGATGCAAGCATGTCATGCATTAAACACTTATCTTGCATGCATATTGGTATTTGTTTCCTACTGGGATTCTCTAGAATCTCACCCTCCCCTACCAATATTTTAGACAGGACAAGTGGCTTGAGGAAGGAGAAAGCAACTAGGGGCGGCGAGAATCCCTTATGGGCATTTGGATTTGGTAGTTGGTTATTGTTATATACTGGGATAATTGTATATGTTCGAATGATAGATTAGAATGTATAATTGGATATTGGATGTATATGTGCTTGGATATCTATTGGGTTATTTGGTTATGTATTGGAGATGGATTTGTGTAATCCCCGTTGAGGAATTGTAAAGGGCGTATTGCCCTATAAATCTTTAGTGAAGGTATGAATCCGGGTTTGCCGATATTATTATTGTGCACTCTGATATTTATATAAATATGATTTATCTTCACGAAGTAATTGTATTCGAAATATGAATGTGAGACCAGGTTAAAGTGTTTGATAAATGTATTTTTTGAAAATCCTATCTTAAGGATAGGAATGTAAATGAATTTTGATTATTATTGGTCTCTATTTCATTTTTAATCACGTGTTTTGGATATAATTACGGAGGGGGTTACAATACACCTCATTGAGAGCTTCATCTTGGTGTTTTCAGAATTTGGAAAGGTAGTGGTTTGAGTGTTGGAGTAATTTGAAAGTTGGAGAATCAAAGTTCTGTTAGAGCAAGCGTTTCACCCAAGAGGGGGGTGAATTGGGTGATACTAAAAATTCATCGCAAATATAAATTTTGACAGTGAATTTTAAAGCAGTAAAGAGTAAGGAGAAATATCACCGAAGTGTATACCGGGAGTTATACTGGTTCGGCCACAACCACTTTGACCTACGTCCAGTCCTCAGAACTTCTCTGAGAGTTTCACTATAACTTCCAAGATTCAGTGGGTTCTTGGCACCTCAGTACAAGCAAGTTCCTTCACCTGGACACTCGCTCCCCCTTACAAGTTGTAATCCAATCCCAACTCAAGGTTCCACAACCTTAAGTTATCTCAATAACAAATATTGAGTTTGAATGAAATATCTCTCTCAAGAGTGAATAAGAATCACTGAAGCATAGAGTTTCAAATACAACGTAAGAATAGAGTAATAATAAGTTTGAGTGTAATGTTGTTGTTGTATGTGTATATGTATATCCTTCTCTATTTGGATGTTCCCATATATATAGATACGTTGGTAATGACTGCTGGAACATATTTCTTCATGTCCGTTGGAGCGTGCGCAGCCACTATTGACTTTTCCAGTATTTTGAAAATATCCGTTGGCGGTAGATAGCATTTGAACGTTACATTTGACTTCTCTTATTTGAAAAGATCTCTTCATTGTTTATCTATAAATATGCTAAGAATACTAATACAATGAAAGGTTAATCATATAGGTAGCAAAACAATGAATGTTAGAATGATTTCAGAATTTCTGGGTTTGCTTACTCAGTAGCCTTTAAAGTTTACTCGAGTACTCACTCGAGTATCATCGGGAAAGCTTTAATTAACTTCAAGCCAATAGACAAATACAAGATCACTCGGGTAGTGCATGGAATAAACAAAATCTCAAACCTTTGGAAATAGTTGTTTACTCGGGTACCTACTCGAGTAATGCATTCACAACTTCATAGATTACTCGGGTACCAACTCGAGTAAATCTTCAAATATACTTTTGATTACTCGATACTCTACTCCAGTAATGTTGGCAGGATTTCAAGGCCGAGAGCACTTCAAGTTTGATTACCTTGTTACTTGAGTACCTACTCGAGTAAACTTACTTTTTGTACATAACTTACTCGGGTAATGACTTGAGGTTTTCCTTCAAACAAAACATTGTATACTCGAGTAATCCACTTAAAATAAAACATTAAATACTTGCATACTAGAGTAATGACTCGAGGAAAGTGAGATATAATTAAATCAAGTTTATCGAGTAGTACCTTCAAGTTTTTACTTACCTCAATGCATTACTCGAGTAGCTACTCGAGTAACATTGGCAGTGGTACAAAGTGCCGAGAGTAACACATTTTCTGAAACAGAGTTACTCGAGTACATACTCGAGTATTATTGGCAGACCGAGCAATTGGAAAATTTTACATGGTTACTCTAGTAGCTCCTCGAGTAACGTTGGCAGGCTGAGGGCAACTCCAAGTTATTTACGTTGTTACTCGAGTAACATTGGCAGGCCGAGAGCAACTTGAAAACACTTGCACTATTACTCGAGTATCCTACTTGAGTAACGTTGGCAGGTTACTGGAAGGTGCTTCTGGTTACTTCAAGTTTTGTCTCATTACTCGAGTACGTACTCGAGTAATGCCTTAGAAAACTTGCTTCTGATCAAGTTTCTCAGCTTTTTCCTTTTGGCTTTTCTTCAATACTTCATTGCTTACTTCAAGTGATGCTTATCCCTATTATTACTTTGTTCAAACTTATTTATTAACCAAATCTTTTTCATACCATTCTTTTGTTATCATCAAAACATGAGATCTAACATTCTCCCCCTTTTTGATGATGACAAAACTTGGTGATTTTGAACAAGATTTTGAAAGTAAGTTCTTAAATAAACACATCTTGAATTCTATGATAAAATTTGAAAAACCTTGTTAAGTTTATATTTGAAAAATATTGAGATTATAACATACTCACCTTGCATACATAACAAACATCATTAGTGTAATATCCCAATTTTTTAATTAAGGGCTAATGAGGATTGGTGTGGATATTTATGATTTTAAATGGGAATTATTATGTGTTTTATGGCTATTTTAATTAATATGTCATAATTGTTGAAAAATTGGAAGAATGGAATTATTGGCCATGAGTTGGTAATTAAGGGAGAAATTAATTACTAACTAAGAGAAAATGAGATGTGTGATTAAAATGGCTAATGGAGGGATTAGAGTAACTAATTTGGTTACTTACTTTATGAGAGCCAATAGATTTGAGACACATGGCAAATTGGTTGGGTGAGAGAGGAGGTAAGAAAAAGTCAAATGGGGCATTATTAAAGCATTTCTTCTCTCTCCTTCCCTCTCATTTCCGCTGACATAGAAGGCATGGGGATGTGGAGTGATCATTCATCTTCAACCTTCCCTCTCTCTCTCATTCTCCTCTCTCATGCGCCCTCCATTTCTGCAGAAGAAGAAGAAAAAGCTTGGTAAAAGGTAAGCCATTTGACCCTCTTAATGGCCTCTAATGAAAAAATGCTCTTCTACAAACTTGTTCCTTGTCATGAGAGCAACATTTCTATGGTTGTAGTTTGTCCATTGGTTGTGATTTGTGGCCACACGAAGTTTTGAGAAGTGGTGAATCAAGAACTCTCTTTGGAGAAGTTGATAAGGTGAGTGAGACCTATCTTTCTATCTAAGTTTCATACCATTTGAAATAATTTGAATTTTCTAGAAGTTTGGGGCCATTTTCGAAAATGAAGGCCATTAGGAGTTTGGTATGTGTTTGGTATGAAATTTGTATGTTTGGAATGCATCTTGGATAGATAGAATTTATTGGGTTTGAAATTGCTAAGTTTGGAGATTTTGGGAGTTTAGTGTTTAATGTTATCCAAAACCAAAGCATGATAATGGAATAGGATTTTGGTGATTTTGGCATTCCCATTGAATTCCTTGAGTGATTTTGTGTGGTAATGAGCTTGGTTATTAATTTTGGATTCATTAAAATCACTTGGGAAAAGTTGGAAAGTTGTTTGATTTGAGCTCAGTTTTGCACAGTCCGTTTTCATGAGCGTTTTGAGTGCCCAAATGGTATTGGAAAATTATGAAACTTTCCAGCCTTAAGGTTCACATCCCAAGCTTCAAACGGGACATATATTTGGTGTCATTTCATTAATAATTCTGTGAGATATGGTTGTCCAAAGTTTGGGATTGAAACAAAACTCTGTTTTGGAGTAGTGTGTAGTTTTTGGTGATTCTGTATTTTCTTAGTGATTTCCAGTGAAGGGCTATATTTTTCCTTGAAATAGGACTCATATACCTTTCATTTGGCTTTAGAATCACCTCGTTTCGATTTTTCTAAAATTAGTTATGGTTTTTCAAAGTCAGCCCAGAGTCAGGAAATTTCTGGGCCGTGGCCCAAGAGTGGCGGGCCGCGGCCCAAACCTTTCTGACCTGATTCGGGCCACGGCCCAAGAGTGTCGGGCTGCAGCCCATGACCTTCTGACCATTTTTGGGCCGCTGCCCAAGGAAGGGCAGGCCGCGGCCCAAGCCTGTGTTCCAGCACTTAATGTTTTCGAAAAGTGACCTTCAACCTATTGTTTCCCAACCTTTTAGGGCTTGTATTAGAGGCATTTGTGATACATTATTGCTGCTACATAGTGTTCATCGGGAAAGTGGGCATTGTGCATAGTGAATACAGCGAAAGCTGGCATAGTGTTCACCACGAAAGTGGGCGTAGTGCATTGTGATTACAGCCGTGAGTGTTGTCGTATGTGGCGCAAGCCAGAGATCATTGTGAAGCTGCTGAACATGATGAACATACATGCTTTATGTTTATATATTGTATGAGTGACTTGTTGCTACTGGGATTCTTTAGAATCTCACTCTTTCCATATGACTAACCTTTTCAGACAGGGCGAGTGGCTAAAAAAGCGACCAACTAGGAGTGGTTAGGGCTTAGGGACATTTTATATTTGGATGTTGGTTATCCTTGTTTTGATTTTGGGATTACTAAGTGTATATGTGATGTAAATGAATATTTTGGATATGTAATCCCCATTTTTGGAACTCGCAACCCATGATATATATGCAGATGAACCCGGGGTTTGTCGGGATTTTAGTTTCCGTACTCTGATATTTCTTATGTAATTTGATTTCTCAAGTAGTTATATCCGCACGTGAATGTGAGACCCGGAATTAATACGTTTTGAATCGATTTTGAAATACCACATCTCGAGTTGAGGGATTATAGATTGTTGATTTGATTTTATTGGTCTCTATTTGACTTAAACTTCTAAATCCGGATGTAATTACCGTGAGGGGGTTACATTTTTGGTATCAGAGCTGTAGTTCCTGGCAAGGGTAGAGTTTGCTAGGATAGCTCCCATAGTATGGTCTTAGTGATAATAGATCATCTGTGAATGATTGTTGTATACACATATGTGCTCTGTGTTAGGGATATATATACGAGATTTGTGAACAATGTGTATACATTATCTGTAGAACTGACCTAGTGAATGATTTGTAGAATGAAAAAGACAAGGGGTCGTCCCAGTAGACAGCGAGTAGACCCTGTGGTGGAAGTGGTTAATGACAATCCACCAGACCCAATACAAGAGTGATGGGCCTGATAAGAGACCAACGAGATATGATAGCGGAGCTTAGAGAAGAGCTCAGAGCTGAAAAGGCCAAGAACAATGAGGGCCGGGGTCAGTCTACTCATGAGGAAACTCGAGCGGAAATTCGGGAAGAGACTGCTGAAGGGTCGGCACAACCACTTGAATCCCCTCCTCATGTGATTCCGAACTAAGAATCCCATGGAGTGCCAATCAGGGAGGAATGAGACCTTGAGTATTGGGTCTCCAAATTCTGTAAGCAAATACCTCCAGCATTTAAGGGGAAGTTTGATCCTCAGGCGGCTAAAGATTGGCTACATCATCTTGAGAAGATTTTTGAGGTCTTAGTGTGTCCCTCAGAAGTGAAAGCCAAGCTAGCGGTGTACAAGCTTGAAGGCGATGCTGATCGTTGGTGGCGTAACATTGCCCTATCATTGCGGTTAAAGAATGAGCCCTTGACCTGGGAGGCGTTCCAGCAACACTTCAACAAGAAATATTTTCCCAAGTCAGTGAGGCTTGAGAAGGAAACCGAGTTTCTAAATATCAAGTAAGGGGACACTGAGTCTTTTGACGAATATTTGTCCCGATTTACCCGCCTATCCCTATATTCCTCTTATCTTCAGAAAATGGATGATGAGGAGTTGAGCTTAGACATGTTAATTCGGGGTTTAAGGCATGATATGAGAAAGAGACTAACCACCCATCAGTTTTCCAAGTTTAACAAGGCCGTTGAAGAATGTCGGATCACTGAGAGCAATTTTAGAGAGTTGTATCCGGCTAAGGCTGGTGGTGGTCATAGTGAGCCTAGTAAGGGCGGTGCTTCTCAGAAGCGGAAGGGATCAGGATCATCCTCTTCATACAGAGGGGGTAGTAAGAAGCCTTATCAGTCTGGGAGTCGTGATCAGCAGAGAGCTCCTAGTGTATGGACATGTCCTCGTTGCAACAAGCCACATCATGGAAAGACTTGTGATGGTCGGGTGATTTGCTTCAATTGTAAACAAGTGGGGCATAAATCTGTTGAGTGTGGACAACCACGACCAGAGCAGAGACAGAGGACTCAGGGCCGAGTATTTGCTATGACTCATGAAGAGGCCCGAAAATCCCCAGAGCTGATACAAGGTAAAGTCCTTATCTATGGCATTGTGTTACAAGCGTTATTTGATTCGGGTGCAAGTCACTCCTTTATTGCTTATGCTTGTGTGAAGTGTCTGGGAATGAATGTGCATAAGTTGCCATTTGATTTGATTGTGTCAACCCCAATGGGTGTTAGGGCGGTGACTACAAAAGCTTGTCTAAACTGTGTTGTAACTGTTGAGGGTCATGAATCTGTAGTAGATTTGATTTGTTTGCCGCTCTGCCAATTGGAAGTCATTTTGGGTTTTGATTGGTTGAGAGCTAATAATGTGTTGTTAGATTGTGGGAACAAAAGGATAGTGTATCCTGTTTCTCAGAGCATTGAGGGCGAAAATGCCGGTTTGAATTTCCTTTTGACAGCTAAGGCTGAGAAATATTTGCAAAAGGGTTGTCAGGGGTATATGGTTTTCTTTTCTGTACAAGGAGAAACCAGTGAGTCTTTGAGTAGTATACCCATAGTGAATGAATTCCCTGAGGTTTTTCCGGATGACTTAAGTGGATTACCTCCTGAGAGGGAAGTTCAATTTCCGATTGACATTGTGCCTGGAGCTGGTTCAATATCCAAAGCCCCATATCATATGGCTCCAAATGAAATGGCGGAATTGAAGAAGCAGATTGAAGATTTGCTTGAGAAAGGGTTTATTAGACCCAGTGTGTCGCCTTGGGGTGCTCCAGTTTTGTTTATGAAAAAGAGAGACGGGAGTCCTCGTTTGTGTATCGACTATAGAGAGTTGAATAAGATTACCGTTAAAAACAAGTACCCTCTCCCTAGAATTGATGACCTATTAGATCAACTATCTGGTGCATATGTATTTTTGAAGATTGATCTAAGGTCGGGGTATCATCAGCTGTGAGTGAAAGCAGACGATGTTCCAAAGACTGCTTTCCGGACCAGGTAAGGTCATTATGGGTTCTTAGTGATGCCATTTGGGTTGACCAATGCGCCTGCGGTTTTCATGGATTACATGCACCGTATTTTCTGACAATATCTGGATCAATTCGTTGTAGTATTCATTGATGATATTTTGATATACTCTAAGAGTAGAGAAGAGCATGAGCATCATTTGAGAATTGTGTTGAATATATTTCATGAAAAATAGCTCTATGCCAAGTTGAGTAAATGCGAGTTCTGGCTGTCAGAAGTAAGATTCTTGAGCCATGTTATCTCGCAAGAAGGGGTCTCTATGGATCCTAGTAAAGTGGAAGCAGTACTGGACTGGAAAAGGCCAGAAACTGTAGCTAAGGTACACAGTTTTCTTGGTCATGCTGGTTATTACCGGAGATTCATTCAGAATTTCTCCCGCATTGCGTTGCCGATGACCAAGCTTGTAATATCCCAAAAAGTGATTTAGGGCTAATGACTCTAAAAGTGGATGTAATTATTGTTGAATAAACACTTTTAGAGAATGTGTAATGGGAATTTGGATATTTTAATGATTCCAATGGATTCCTTGTGAAAATTTATGTGGGAATGATGTTTGGTATGAAAATGGAACCAATGGAAGCAAAGATACAAAATCTAAAATTCTGTCCAGTGAAATTCTATTCTGGGCAGTCCGTTTGTGTGAACGTTTTTAATGACCAAATGGTATCTAAAAATTCTGAAACTTTCCAGTCTTGTAGTTCACATCTCAAACTTCAAAATGGACATATAATTTGTTCCATTTCGTTTTGTGAACTAGGAGATATAACTGTCCAAAGTTTGGGATGGAAACTGAACTCTGTTTTGGGGCAGTGATGAGTTTTATGTAATTCTGGAATTGTGTGGTGACTTTTAGTAATGGCCAATATTTTTCCTATGAAGAGGACTTATATATCTTTCATTTGGCTTTAGAATCACCTCATTTTGAGTTTTCTAGAATTAGTTATGATTTTTCAAAGTTTGGGCAGAAAATCTGCCAGAAAATCTGAAAATGGGAATTATGACATCATCTCAATAAAAGATGACATCAGCATGGACTTAAATATGTTATCATCTTCCTCAGCTCATTTCTGTCGCACACAGCAGCTGAATGAGGAGTTAGAACGTTGAGGTTTGTAGAGAGAGAAAGGAGAAGAAAAATCACAAGGTAAGCCGATTTCTCCGACGATTTAGCTCCTAACGCGTGTAACTCCGATCCTAAGCTACTCCTCTTTGTTCTTTAAGGTTTGGAAGCTCAAAATCTGTTGTTGAACACTTAGGGTTTTCAGCAATATTTGGGAAAAACTTGTGGGAGCTTGAGGTAACTTCCAAACCTTCGTATATTGTCTATTCTGGCTGCTGTGGGCAATTTAATCGGTGAAATTTCGCCGGATTGCCATTGGTTTTAAAGTTTGGAAATGATGTGGCCTAGGGGTTATGCTGCCCAAATTGGGTCTTAATTTTAGTTGTAACCTAATGTAATGGTTAATAAAGTGGTTAGGAGTAGAAAGGAACGCGTTTACGGAGCCGAAATCGTAAAACCCCGATTTGCCCCGGAAAACTCATAAATTTCGGCCAGCTCTAGAAATGGGTCTTAGTTGGATTTTCAATGATTTGATGGTTCCATTGAGTTCAGGGGCGAAAATTAGGTGGGGTTACAGTTGGTCACTTTTTCGGAAAAGGCCGAAAAAGCATGATTACGAAAACGCCCCTAAAACCCTTAAAGTGGGGCTGCCAAGGGTAAATTTGTAATTTAACATTGAATTTGATAATTCTGAGTACGGAAATGGATTCCTTGGGCGGAAATATGTTAGGATAGCCCATATTAGAATTTCGGGAAAAGTGCAACCGGACCGGGTACGGCGAGCCCAGGCCGGGTCCCCAGGGGCATTTTTGTAAATTTTCATTATAGACTCATATGGAACCTATTCTAAGTGTTTGAAAGTAGGAATTGGGGGTAGGAAATTAATCCACCATTCTTGATTTTATTTATAGGCTTTGATATTTGCCGCCCTCGTGAGCCAACTGAGCCAGCAAACGTCAGGAAGGAACGAGGTAGTAACTTTTCTTTCGTACCATATGTGATGCATTGTATGTGTGTATTATCATTAATTTGTGATAAACTCGTATGCTGTGACATTATGAATATGTGTAAACACAGTCATACCAATAGTCCCTGAGTAGCTAACAACAGATCGGGCAAGGGTTGTATGCCCTCCCGGCGGAGAAAGGGGATGAGGATGAGGTGTGATATATGTGTTTATGTGGGCCGAAAGGCTATTTGTGAAGGCCGACGGGCCATTTGTGAAAGCCAGATAGCTATATGAGCTATAAGGCTATGTGTATGCACTGCCACGCCAATAGTCCCTGAGTAGCTAACAACGGTTCGGGTTAGGACAGTGTGCCTTCCCGGCGGAGAAAGGGGATGAGGGTGGAGTGTGATTTGTGCTGCTGTTGTATGATGATTTTCTTACATGCTGTGTACTTGTATGTGGTATAAATGTTTTGTTACTACTGGGATTCTTTTGAATCTCACTCTTTCCTTTAACTAACCTTTCAGACAGGGCAAGTGGCTCTAAGGTGAAGCGTACGACCCGGAGTGGTTAGAACCCTATAGGGACTTTTACTTTTGGATGTGTTGGTTAAACCTGTTGGACAGGAATCTTGTAAATTATTTTTGGGCTGTATTTAGTAACAGATCATAGTCGTGTAATCCCTTATATGGGAATTAAAACCCTATAGTGAATGAATAGAACCCGGGGGTTGTCGGGATTACTATTAGATATTCTGATATGTTTAAATGTAAATTAACTGCACAGGTGATTATATTCGATAATTGAATTTGAGACCGGAATAGGAAAGAAGTTTTGAAAATTTTGTAAAGTTCCTATTATAAAAGGAGTTTTAAATGAGTTTTGAACTATTCGACGGTCTCTAAACCAATTTAATTAAGTAATATCGAATTATAATTATGCTAATTATGGCAGGGGGTTACATTTTAGTATCAGAGCTGTAGTTCCTGGCAAGGGTAGAGTTTGCTAGGATAGATCCCTTAGTTGGTTATAGGGATAGAAGATTATCTGAGAATGATTGTTGTGTATGCACGTGTATGATATATTGACATGGATATATATATGAGTTTTGTGACTATAAGTGCATACTATTTCTGCTAAATTAATGGGGCAAGTTGTTTGTAGAATGAAGAAAACTAGAGGACGCCCCAGTATTCCGCGTGTAGACCTGATGTGGAGGTCGTCAATAATAATCCACCGGATGCAACGCAGGAATTAATGGGTCTAATCAGAGATCAGCGGGATATGATAACTGAGCTAAGAGAAGAGCTCAAAGCAGAGAAAGAAAAGAACAAGGAGAACTCGGTTCAATCCACTCCGGGGGAAACTCAAGAAGAAACCCGTTATGAGGACACTGCAGAAGGATCAGTACGACCATTAGAATCCCCACCTCGTGCTATTCCGAATCAAGAATCACATGGGATGCCGCTTAGAGAGGAAAGAGACCTGCAGTTTTGGGTCACCAGATTTTGCAAGCATCTGCCTCCGGCGTTCAGAGGAAGGTTTGACCCTCAAGCAGCTGAAGACTGGATGTGTAGGCTGGAGAAAATATTTGAGGTTCTTGTTTGCCCGGATGAGGTGAAGCCACGACGGGCAATTTATAAGCTCGAAGGGGATGCAGACCGTTGGTGGCGGAATATCGCCCTAACATTGAAGAGCAAAGAAATGCCGCTGACTTGGGAATTGTTCCAGCAAGAGTTCAATGAGAAGTATTTTCCCAAATCAGTGCGGCTCGAGAAGGAGACAGAGTTTCTGAATATCAGACAAGGGGACATAGAGAGCTTTGATGATTACTTGTCCCGTTTTGTTCGATTGGCTCGGTACTCCTCCTACCTCCGGTTCAAGGATAACGAAGAATGGAGTTCGGATATGCTTATCCGCGGTCTGAGACGAGAGTTGAGGAAGCGGTTAGCCACTCACCAATTCACCAAGTTTAACAAGGCTGTGGAGCAATGTCGAATCACGGAAAACAATTTGAAAGAGTTGTATCCTGTTAGAGCTTCTGGCCACCGCAACGAACCTAGTAAGGGTAATGTTTCCCAAAAGCGGAAAGGCCAAGGATCATCTTCATTCAAGGGCGGTGATAAGAAGCCCTATCAGCCTAGAGATCGTGAACCTCAGAGATTTGTGACCGAGTGGAAATGTCCTCGCTGCAACAAATCGCATTATGGTCAGAATTGTCGGGGAGAAATGATCTGTTTTAATTGTAAGCAGCCAGGACATCTTTCTAGAGATTGTCAACGACCGCGAGTCGAGTAGAGACCAAAGACACAGGGTCGAGTGTTCGCTATGACCGACGAGGAGGCTCGTAAATCTCCTGAGTTGATATAAGGTAAAATCTCTATTAATGGCCATCTTTTGCAAGCATTGTTCGACTCAGGTGCAAGTCACTCCTTCATTGCTTATGATTGCGTGAAGCGCCTGGGGTTGCATGTACATAAGTTACCATTCGATCTAGTAGTGTCAACTCCAATGGGTATTAAGGCCTTAACCACAGAAGCTTACTTGAATTGTGTCGTAACTGTGGAAGGGCACCAATCTGTTGCAGATTTGATATGTTTGCCGCTTTACCAATTAGAAGTCATTTTAGGTTTTGATTGGTTAACGGTAAATAATGTGTTGCTTGATTGTGGAAACAAGAGGATAGTATATCCTGTTTCTCAGAGGGTCAAAACTGTGAGTGCCAGTATGAATTTTCTTTCTATGGCTAAAGCTGGAAAGTATCTTAAAAAGGGTTGCCAGGGGTATGTAGTGTTTTTCTCGGTGCAAGGGGAAACTGGTGAGATTTTGAGTAAAGTACCCGTGGTAAATGAGTTCCCTGAGGTATTTCCAGATGATCTTAGTGGATTGCCTCCTGAGAGGGAAGTTCAGTTCCCGATTGACATTATACCTGGAGCTGGTTCTATATCCAAGGCCCCATACCGTATGGCCCCAAATGAAATGGCAGAGTTAAAGAAACAAATAGAAGATTTGCTTGAGAAAGGGTTTATTAGACCCAGTGTGTCGCCTTGGGGAGCTCCAGTGTTGTTTGTAAAACAGAAAGATGGGAGTCTTCGCTTGTGCATCGACTACAGAGAATTGAACAAAGTTACTATCAAGAATAAGTACCCTTATCCCCGAATCGATGACCTTTTAGATCAACTCTCTGGTTCATGTGTATTTTCGAAAATTGATCTAAGGTCAGGGTATCATCAGCTGCGAGTGAAAGCAGAAGATGTTCCGAAGACTGCTTTCAGGACCCGATATGGTCATTATGAGTTTCTAGTGATGCCATTTGGGCTAACCAATGCGCCTGCGGTTTTCATGGATTACATGAACCGAATCTTTCGGCAGTATCTGGATTAGTTTGTTATTGTGTTTATCGATGACATTCTGATATACTCCAAAAGTAGGGAGGAGCATGAGCATCATCTGAGAATTGTATTGAATATATTGCGTGAGAAGCAACTATATGCTAAATTGAGCAAGTGCGAGTTTTGGCTATCAGAAGTGACATTCTTAGGCCATGTTATCTCGCAAGAAGGGGTCTCTGTGGATCCCAGTAAAGTGGAAGCAGTACTGAACTGGAAGAGGCCAGAATCTGTGGCGGAAGTACGCAGTTTTCTGGGTCTTGGTGGTTACTATCGGAGATTCATCCAGAATTTCTCCCGTATTGCGTTGCCAATGACCAAGCTCACGAGAAAGGATCAGCCGTTTGTGTGGGACGAGAAATGTGAAAACTGTTTTGTGGAGCTGAAGGAGAGGTTGACGACGGCACCTGTGTTGATTTTACCCGATCCCAATTTGACATATGTTGTGTATTCTGATGCCAGTGGGCAGGGATTAGGGTGTGTCCTTATGCAGCAGGGACGTGTGGTGGCCTACGCCTCTCGACAGCTCAGACCTCATGAATTGAACTATCCCACTCATGATCTGGAGCTTGCGGCCATTGTGTTTGCTTTGAAGATTTGGCGTCATTACCTGTATGGTGTGACTGTGGAATTGTACTGCGACCACAAGAGTCTCAAATATCTGTATGATAAAAAAGAACTGAATATGAGACAGCGCCGCTGGATGGAATTGCTTAAGGACTACGACCTGGAAATAAAATATCATCCGGGTAAGGCAAATGTAGTCGCTGATGCTCTTAGCCGAAAGACTGTGCTCGTTGCAGCTATGATGATACAAGAAAGGAAATTGATTGAAGATTTCCGTGATTTAAATTTGACAAACCAAATCATTTGTGCCAATTACACAGTTTCTCAAGAGGAGAGTGATCTAAGGGCGGAAATTGAAGAAGCTCAGAGTCAAGATGACTGGATACAGCGCAATCTGACTCGAATCGAACAGGGAGAAGTTTCAGGCTACGACATATCGCCTCGTGGATTGGTTCGTTACCAGAAAAGAGTCTGCGTTCTACTTAAGGCAGAGTTGAGGCAGAAGATTCTGGATGAGGCACATAAGAGCCGATATACTCTTCATCCTGGTATGACCAAGATGTATCAGAATCTGAAATCGATGTATTGGTGGCCGGGTTTGAAGAGTGACGTGACCAAATATGTTGCAAGGTGTCTCACTTGCCAGAAGGTAAAGATCGAGCACCAGAGACCGTCTGGGTTGCTTCAGAGTCCTGAGATTCCGGAATGGAAATGGGAAAGCGTGACCATGGATTTAGTTATGGATTACCCAGGATCAGAAACTATGATGTGATCTGGGTAATTGTGGATCGGTTAACAAAGTCAGCCCACTTCATACCAATCAATGCTGGTTATTCTCCTGATAAACTAGCGGAGATTTATATCCGAGAGATTGTCAAACTTCATGGAGTTCCGAAAAACATCATTTCCGATCGAGATCCACGATTTACTTCAAAGTTTTGGAAAGCACTGCATGAAGCCTTAGGTACTCAACTGAGATTCAGTACGGCTTATCATCCTCAAACGAATGGACAATCTGAGAGAACAATTCAGACGCTGGAAGATATGTTGCGAGCTTGTGTTCTCGACTTTAAAGGAAGTTGGGATCGTTTCCTTCCACTGGCTGAGTTCGCTTACAACAATAGCTATCTTACGAGTATCCAAATGGCTCCGTATGAAGCATTGTATGGAAGACGGTGTCAATGACCTATATGCTGGAATGAATTATCCGAAAGGAAGCTTTATGGGCCAGATTTGGTTGATCAAACCTCAGCACAGATTCGAATCATTCGTAAGAGGCTCCTTGCAGCGCAAAGTAGACAGAAAAGTTATGCTGATAAGAGGAGAAGGCCTCTAGAGTTTGAGGTTGGTGATCATGTTTTTCTGAGAGTATCACCAATTACGGGCATCGGGAGAGCTATCAAGCGGAAGAAGTTGAGCCCGAGGTACATAGGCCCTTTTGAGATTCTTGCAAGAATTGGGCCTGTAGCCTATCGAGTAGCCCTACCCCCGAACTTGAGCAGGCTCCATGACGTGTTTCATGTTTCCCAACTGAAGAAGTACCAACCGAATCCATCTCATATAGTTGAATATGAAGAAGTCGAATTACAAGACAACTTCACATGTACGGTAGAGCCAGAGTAGATCATTGATCGAGAAGAGCGACGGCTCAGACACCGAAGCATTCCATTTGTGAAAGTGATCTGGAAGGGAATGACAGAAAGAGAAGCAACTTGGGAAGCGGAAGCAGATATGCGAAGACGTTATCCAGAGTTTATGGCTCAAGTTGTGTGACAAATTTCGAGGACGAAATTTATTTTACGAGGGGAGAAATGTAATATCCCAAAAAGTGATTTAGGGCTAATGACTCTAAAAGTGGATGTAATTATTGTTGAATAAACACTTTTAGAGAATGTGTAATGGGAATTTGGATATTTTAATGATTCCAATGGATTCCTTGTGAAAATTTATGTGGGAATGATGTTTGGTATGAAAATGGAAACAATGGAAGCAAAGATGCAAAATCTAAAATTCTGTCCAGTGAAATTCTATTCTGGGCAGTCCGTTTGTGTGAACGTTTTTAATGACCAAATGGTATCTAACAATTCTGAAACTTTCCAGTATTGTAGTTCACATCTCAAACTTCAAAATGGACTATAAGTTGTTCCATTTCGTTTTTTGAACTAGGAGATATAACTGTCCAAAGTTTGGGATGGAAACTGAACTCTGTTTTGGGGCAGTGATGAGTTTTATGTAATTCTGGAATTGTGTGGTGATTTTTAGTAATGGCCAATATTTTTCCTATGAATAGGACTTAAATATCTTTCATTTGGCTTTGGAATCACCTCATTTTGAGTTTTCTAGAATTAGTTATGATTTTTCAAAGTTTGGGCAGAAAATCTGAAAGAAAATCCGAAAATGGGAATTATGACATCATCTCAATAAAAGATGACATCAGCATGGACTTAAATATGTTATCATCTTCCTCAGCTCATTTCTGTCGCACACAGCAGCTGAATGAGGAGTTAGAACGTTGAGGTTTGTAGAGAGAGAAAGGAGAAGAAAAATCACAAGGTAAGCCGATTTCTCCGATGATTTAGCTCCTAACGCGTGTAACTCCGATCCTAAGCTACTCCTCTTTGTTCTTTAAGGTTTGGAAGCTCAAAATCTGTTGTTGAACACTTAGGGTTTTCAGCAATATTTGGGAAAAACTTGTGGGAGCTTGAGGTAACTTCCAAACCTTCGTATATTGTCTATTCTGGCTGCTGTGGGCAATTTAATCGGTGAAATTTCGCCGGATTACCATTGGTTTTAAAGTTTGGAAATGATGTGGCCTAGGGGTTATGCTGCCCAAATTGGGTCTTAATTTTAGTTGTAACCTAATGTAATGGTTAATAAAGTGGTTAGGAGTAGAAAGGAACGCGTTTACGGAGCCGAAATCGTAAAACCCCGATTTGTCCCGGAAAACTCATAAATTTCGGCCAGCTCTAGAAATGGGTCTTAGTTGGATTTTCAATGATTTGATGGTTCCATTGAGTTCAGGGGCGAAAATTAGGTGGGGTTACAGTTGGTCACTTTTTCGGAAAAGGCCGAAAAAGCATGATTACGAAAACGCCCCTAAAACCCTTAAAGTGGGGCTGCCAAGGGTAAATTTGTAATTTAACATTGAATTTGATAATTCCGAGTACGGAAATGGATTCCTTGGGCGGAAATATGTTAGGATAGCCCATATTAGAATTTCGGGAAAAGTGCAACCGGACCGGGTACGGCGGGCCCAGGCCGGGTCCCCAGGGGCATTTTTGTAAATTTTCATTATAGACTTATATGGAACCTATTCTAAGTGTTTGAAAGTAGGAATTGGGGGTAGGAAATTAATCCACCATTCTTGATTTTATTTATAGGCTTTGATATTTGCCGCCCTCGTGAGCCAACTGAGCCAGCAAACGTCAGGAAGGAACGAGGTAGTAACTTTTCTTTCGTACCATATGTGATGCATTGTATGTGTGTATTATCATTAATTTGTGATAAACTCGTATGCTGCGACATTATGAATATGTGTAAACACAGTCATACCAATAGTCCCTGAGTAGCTAACAACAGATCGGGCAAGGGTTGTATGCCCTCCCGGCGGAGAAAGGGGATGAGGATGAGGTGTGATATATGTGTTTATGTGGGCCGAAAGGCTATTTGTGAAGGCCGACGGGCCATTTGTGAAAGCCAGATAGCTATATGAGCTATAAGGCTATGTGTATGCACTGCCACGCCAATAGTCCCTGAGTAGCTAACAACGGTTCGGGTTAGGACAGTGTGCCTTCCCGGCGGAGAAAGGGGATGAGGGTGGAGTGTGATTTGTGCTGCTGTTGTATGATGATTTTCTTACATGCTGTGTACTTGTATGTGGTATAAATGTTTTGTTACTACTGGGATTCTTTTGAATCTCACTCTTTCCTTTAACTAACCTTTCAGACAGGGCAAGTGGCTCTAAGGTGAAGCGTACGACCCGGAGTGGTTAGAACCCTATAGGGACTTTTACTTTTGGATGTGTTGGTTAAACCTGTTGGACAGGAATCTTGTAAATTATTTTTGGGCTACAAGAGTCTCAAGTATTTGAATGATCAGAAAGAACTGAATATGAGACAGTGTCGTTGGATGGAATTGCTTAAAGACTACAACCTGGAAATTAAATATCATCCAGGTAAGGCAAATGTAGTCGCTGATGCTCTTAGTCGAAAGACTATGGTTGTGTTAGCTATGATGATACACGAGGGGAAATTAATTGAAGATTTTCGTGATTTGAATTTGACAAACCAGTTCATCTATGCCAACTACACTGTTTCCCAAGAGGAAAGTGATCTTAGAGCTGAGATTGAAGAGGCTCAGAGGCAAGATGACTGGATACAGCGTAATCTGCCTAGCATTGAGCGAGGAGAAGTTCAGGGCTATGATGTGTCGCCTCGTGCATTCCACTTAAGGCAGAGTTGAGACAGAAGATCTTAGATGAGGCGTATAAGAGCTGGTATACCCTTCATCCTGGTATGTCCAAAATGTACCATGGTTTGTATATTGGTGGCTGGGTATGAAGAGTGATGTGACAAAATATGTGGCGAGGTGTCTCACATGTCAGAAAGTGAAGATCGAGCACCAGAGACCACCGGGTTTACTTCAGAGTCCTGAAATTCTGGAATGGAAATGGGAAAGTGTGACCATGGACCTTATGGTGGGATTGCCCAAGATCAGGAATTATGATGCGATCTGGGTTATTGTGGACCGGTTAACGAAGTCAGCGCACTTCCTACCGATCAATGCTAGTCACTCTCCAGACAAGCTAGCAAAGATTTATATTCGTGAGATTGTGAAACTCCATGGCATACCGAAGAATATCATTTCCGATCGTGATCCTCGATTTACTTTGAGATTTTGGAAAGCATTGCATGAGGCACTGGGTACTCAGTTGAGATTCAGTACTGCCTATCATCCTCAGACCGACGGACAGTCAAAGAGGACTATTCAGACCTTAGAGGATATGTTGCGGGCATGTGTCCTTGATTTTAAAGGGAGTTGGGATCGTTTTCTTCCACTTGTTGAATTCGCTTACAACAATAGCTACCATGCGAGCATTCAGATGGCGCCGTATGAAGCGTTGTATGGAAGAAAATGCCAATCGCCATTGTGTTGGAATGAATTATCTGAGAGGAAGCTATATGGGCCGGAGCTTATTGATCAAACCTCAGCTCAGATTCGTGTTATTCGTAAGAGGCATCTTGCAGCTCAGAGTCGGCAGAAAAGCTATGCTGACAAGAGGAGAAGGCCTCTAGAGTTTGATGTTGGTGACCATGTATTTCTTAGAGTATCTCCTGTCACCGGTATTGGGCGAGCAATCAAACGAAAGAAGCTGAGCCCGAGGTATATAGGTCCTTTTGAGATCCTTGGAAGAATTGGGCCTGTTGCTTATCAAATAGCCCTACCCCCGAACTTGAGCAGACTCCATGATGTGTTTCATGTTTACCAATTGAAGAAGTACCAACCAGATCCGTCTCACATCGTTGAGTATGAGGATGTAGAGTTGCGAGACAATTTCACTTATGCGGTGGAACCTGAGCAGATCATTGAACGAGAAGAGCGACGGCTCAGACACCGAAGTATCCCTTATGTGAAAGTGATCTGGAAGGGAATGACCCAAAGAGAAGCAACTTGGGAAGCGGAATAAGATATGCGAAGGCGATATCTGGAGTTTTTGGCTCATGTGGTGTGACAAATTTCGAGGGTGAAATTTCTTTGACGGGGGGAGAATTGTAATATCCCAATTCTTTAATTAAGGGCTAATAAGGATTGGTGTAGATATTTATGATTTTAAATGGGAATTATTATGTGTTTTATAGCTATTTTAATTAATATGTCATAATTGTTGAAAAAATGGAAGAATGGAATTATTGGCCATGAGTTGGTAATTAAGGGATTTCCGCTCGAGTTTCCTCATGAGTAGACTGACCCCGGCCCTTATTGTTCTTGGCCTTTTCAGCTCTGAACTCTTCTCTAAGCTCCGCTATCATATCTCCTTGGTCCCATATCAAGCCTATCAACTCTTGCATTGGGTCTGGTGGATTGTCATTAACCACTTCCACCTCAGGGTCTACTCGCTGTCCATTGGGACGACCCCTTGTCTTTTTCATTCTACAAATCATTCACTAGGTCAGTTCTACAGATAATGTATACACATTGTTCACAAATCTCGTATATATATCCCTAACACAGAGCACATATGTGTATACAACAATCATTCAAAGATGATCTATTATCACTAAGACCACACTATGGGAGCTATCCTAGAAAACTCTACCCTTGCCAGGAACTACAGCTCTGATACCAGGAACTACAGCTCTGATACCAAAAATGTAACCCCCTCACGGTAATTACATCCGGATTTAGAAGTTTAAGTGAAATAGAGACCAATAAAATCAAACCAATAATTTATAATCCCTCAACTCGGGATGTGGTATTTCAAAATCGATTCGAAACGTATTAATTCCGGGTCTCACATTCACGTGCGGATATAACTACTTGAGGAATCAAATTACATAAGAAATATCAGAGTGCGGAAATTAAAATCCCGGCAACCCCGGGTTCATCTGCATATATATCATGGGTTGCGAGTTCCCAAAATGGGGATTACATATCCAAAACATTCATTTACATCTCATATACACTTAGTAATCCCAAAATCAAAACAAGGATAACCAACATCCAAATATAAAATGTCCCTAAGCCCTAACCACTCCTAGTTGGTCGCTTTCCTTTCGAACCACTCGCCCTGTCTGAAAAGGTTAGTCATATGGAAAGAGTGAGATGCTAAAGAATCCCAGTAGCAACAAGTCACTCATACAATATATAAACATAAAGCATGTATGTTCATCATGTTCAGCAGCTTCACAATGATCTCTGGCTTGCGCCACATACGACAGCACTCACGGCTGTATTCACAATGCACTACGCCCACTTTCATGGTGAACACTATGCCAGCTTTCGCTGTATTCACTATGCACAATGCTCGCTTTCGCAGTGAACAGTATGTAGCAGCAACACGAAGCACAAAGCACCACAAAGCATCTCCAAGCACAATGTATCACAAAACTCCACAAGGCATCTCAATGCACAGGGTGTCACCAAGCAGTAGCAGCAGCATCCATACAATGAATGACAAGCAAACATACAATACATTTACACAAAGTATAAGAGAGGAGTCGCTACCTGTATCTTTTCTGACAATCTTTGGCACAGTGGGCTCACGCGTTCGGCAGATATCAAATCCTATACCAAATTAGGGACAATTGATCAATCTCTCTTCCAATTACTTATTTCCATAATACACTAACTTGGTTATCATTTAGGTCTCTTAGGAGGCCACAAATGCCTCTAATACAAGCCCTAAAAGGTTAGGAAACAATAGGTTGAAGGTCACTTTTCAAAAACACTAAGTGCTGGAACACAGGCTTGGGCCGCGGCCCGCCCTTCCTTGTGCTGCAGCCCAAAAATGGTCAGAAGGTCGTGGGCTGCGGCCCACCACTCTTATGCCGCGACCCAGAAATTTCCTGACTCTGGGATGACTTCAAAAAACCATAACTAATTCTAGAAAAATCGAAACAAGGTGATTATAAAGCCAAATGAAAGGTATATGAGTCCTCTTTCAAGGAAAAATATAGCCCTTCACTGGAAATCACTAAGAAAATACAGAATCACCAAAAACTACACACTACTCCAAAACAGAGTTTTGTTTCAATCCCAAACTTTGGACAACCATATCTCATAGAATGCTTAACGAAATGACACCAAATATATGTCCATTTTGAAGCTTGGGATGTGAACCTTAAGACTGGAAAGTTTCATAATTTTCCAATACCATTTGGTCACTCACAACGCTCATGCAAACAGACTATTCAAAACAGAGCTCAAATCAAACAACTTTCCAACTTTTCCCAAGCGATTTTAATGAATCCAAAATTAATAACAAAGCTCATTCCCACACAAAATCACTCAAGAAATTCAATGGGAATGCCAAAATCACCAAAATCCTATTCCATTATCATGCTTTGGTTTTGGATAACATTAAACACTAAACTCCCAAAATCTTCAAACTTAGCAATTTCAAACCCAATAAATTCTATCTATCCAAGATGCATTCCAAACATACAAATTTCATACCAAACACATACCAAACTCCTTATGGCCTTCATTTTCGAAAATGGCCATAAAATTCCAGAAAATTCAAAGTATTTCAAATGGTATGAAACTTAGATAGAAAGATAGGTCTCACTCACCTTATCAACTTCTCCAAAGAGAGTTCTTGATTCACCACTTCTCAAAATTTCGTGTGGCCACAAATCACAACCAATGGACAAACTACAACCATAGAATTGTTGCTCTCATGACAAGGAACAAGTTTGTAGAAGAGCATTTTTTCATTAGAGGCCATTAAGAGGGTCAAATGGCTTACCTTTTACCAAGCTTTTTCTTCTTCTTCTACAGAAATGGAGGGCGCATGAGAGAGGAGAATGAGAGAGAGAGAGGGAAGGTTGAAGATGAATGATCACTCCACATCCCCATGCCTTCTATGTCAGCAGAAATGAGAGGGAAGGAGAGAGAAGAAATGCTTTAATATTGCCCCATTTGACTTTTTCTTACCTCCTCTCTCACCCAACCAATGTGCCATGTGTCTCAAATCTATTGGCTCTCATAAAGTAGTAACCAAATTAGTTACTCTAATCCCTCCATTAGCCATTTTAATCACACATCTCATTTTCTCTTAGTTAGTAATTAATTTCTCCCTTAATTACCAACTCATGTCCAATAATTCCATTCTTCCAATTTTTCAACAATTATGACATATTAATTAAAATAGCCTTAAAACACATAATAATTCCCATTTAAAATCATAAATATGCACACCAATCCTCATTAGCCCTTAATTAAAAAATTGGGATATTACAATTCTCCCCCCGTCAAAGAAATTTCACCCTCGAAATTTGTCACACCATATGAGCCATAAACTCCGGATATCGCCTTCGCATATCCTCTTCCGCTTCCCAAGTTGCTTCTCTTTGGGTCATTCCCTTCCAGATCACTTTCACATAAGGGATACTTCGGTGTCTGAGCCGTCGCTCTTCTCGTTCAATGATCTGCTCAGGTTCCACCGCATAAGTGAAATTGTCTCGCAACTCTACATCCTCATACTCAACGATGTGAGACGGATCCGGTTGGTACTTCTTCAATTGGGAAACATGAAACACATCATGGAGTCTGCTCAAGTTCGGGGGTAGGGCTATTCGATAAGCAACAGGCCCAATTCTTCCAAGGACCTCAAAAGGACCTATATACCTCGGGCTCAGCTTCTTTCGTTTGATTGCTCACCCAATACCGGTGACAGGAGATACTCTAAGAAATACATGGTCACCAACATCAAACTCTAGAGGCCTTCTCCTCTTGTCAGCATAGCTTTTTTGCCGACTCTGAGCTGCAAGAAGCCTCTAACGAATAACACGAATCTGGGCTGAGGTTTGATCAATAAGCTCCGGCCCATATAGCTTCCTCTCAGATAATTCATTCCAACACAATGGCGATTGGCATTTTCTTCCATACAACGCTTCATACGGCGCCATCTGAATGCTCGCATGATACTATTTTTGTAAGCGAATTCAGCAAGTGGAAGAAAACGATCCCAACTCCCTTTAAAATCAAGGACACATGCCCGCAACATATCCTCTAAGGTCTGAATAGTCCTCTCTGACTGTCCGTCGGTCTGAGGATGATAGGCAGTACTGAATCTCAACTGAGTACCCAGTGCCTCATGCAATGCTTTCCAAAATCTTGAAGTAAATCGAGGATCACCATCGGAAATGATATTCTTTGGTATGCCATGGAGTTTCACAATCTCACGAATACAAATCTCTGCTAGCTTGTCCGAAGAGTGACTAGCATTGATCGGTAGGAAGTGCGCTGACCTCGTTAACCGGTCCACAATAACCCATATCGCATCATAATTCCTGATCTTGGGCAATCCCACCACAAGGTCCATGGTCACACTTTCCCATTTCCATTCTGGAATTTCAGGACTCTGAAGTAAACCCGGTGGTCTCTGGTGCTCGATCTTCACTTTCTGACATGTGAGACACCTCGCCACATATTTTGCCACATCACTCTTCATACCCAGCCACCAATATACAGATTTCAAACCATGGTACATTTTGGTCATACCAGGATAAAGGGTATACCGGCTCTTATGCGCCTCATCTAAGATCTTCTGTCTCAACTCCGCCTTAAGTGGAACGCACACTCTTTTCTGATAGCGAACTAATCCACGAGGCGACACATCATAGCCCTGAACTTCTCCTCACTCAATGCTAGGCAGATTACTCTGTATCCAGTCATCTTGCCTCTGAGCCTCTTTAATCTCAGCTCTAAGATCACTTTCCCCTTGGGAAACAGTGTAGTTGGCACAGATGATCTGGTTCGACAGGTTCATATCATGAAAATCAGCGATCAATTTCCCCTCGTATATCATCATAGCTGCAACGAGCACGGTCTTTCGACTAAGAACATCAACGACTACATTTTCCTTACCCGGATGATATTTAATTTCCAGGTTGTAGTCTTTAAGCAATTCCATCCAACAACGCTGTCTCATATTCAATTCTTTCTGATCATACAAATACTTGAGACTTTTGTGGTCGTAGTACAATTCCACAGTCACACCATACAGGTAATAACGCCAAATCTTCAATGCAAACACTATGGCCGCAAGCTCCAGATCATGAGTGGGATAGTTCAATTCATGAGGTTTGAGCTGTCGAGAGGCGTAGGCCACCACACGTCCCTTCTGCATAAGGACACACCCTAATCCCTGCCCACTGGCATTAGAATACACAACGTAAGTCAAACTGGGATCAGGTAAAATCAACACAGGTGCCGTAGTCAACCTCTGTTTCAGCTCCACAAAGCTATTATTACAATATTCATCCCACACAAATGGCTGATCTTTTCTTGTGAGCTTGGTCATCGGCAACGCAATGCGGGAGAAATTCTGAATGAATCTCTGGTAATAACCAGCAAGACCCAGAAAACTGTGTACCTCAGCAACAGTTTCTGGCCTCTTCCAGTCCAGTACTGCTTCCACTTTACTAGGATCCACAGAGACCCCTTCTTGCGAGATAACATGGCCTAAGAATCTTACTTCTGACAGCCAGAACTCGCATTTACTCAACTTGGCATAGAGCTGTTTTTCACGCAATATATTCAACACAATTCTCAAATGATGCTCATGCTCTTCTCTACTCTTAGAGTATATCAAAATATCATCAATGAATACTACAACGAATTGATCCAGATATTTTCAGAAACTACAGTTCATGTAATCCATGAAAACCGCAGGCGCATTGGTCAACCCAAATGGCATCACTAAGAACTCATAATGACCATACCTGGTCCGGAAAGCAGTCTTCAGAACATCGTCCGCTTTCACTCGCAGCTGATAATACCCCGACCTTAGATCAATCTTCGAAAACACACATGCACCAGATAGTTGGTCTAATAGGTCATCAATTCTAGGGAGAGGGTACTTGTTTTTAACGGTAATCTTATTCAACTCTCTATAGTCGATACACAAACGAAGACTCCTGTCTTTCTTTTTCACAAACAAAACTGGAGCACCCCAAGGCGACACACTAGGTCTAATAAACCCTTTCTCAAGCAAATCTTTAATCTGCTTCTTCAATTCCGCCATTTCATTTGGAGCCATACGATATGGGGCTTTGGATATTAAACCCGCTCTAGGCACAATGTCAATCAGAAATTGAACTTCCCTCTCAGGAGGTAATCCACTTAAGTCATCCGGAAAAACCTCAGGGAATTCATTCACTATGGGTATACTACTCAAAGACTCACTGGTTTCTCCTTGTACAGAAAAGAAAACCATATACCCCTGACAACCCTTTTGCAAATATTTCTCAGCCTTAGCTGTCGAAAGGAAATTCAAACCGACATTTTCGCCCTCAATGCTCTGAGAAACAGGATACGCTATCCTTTTGTTCCCACAATCTAACAACACATTATTAGCTCTCAACCAATCAAAACCCAAAATGACTTCCAATTGGCAGAGCGGCAAACAAATCAAATCTACTACAGATTCATGACCCTCAACAATTACAACACAGTTTAGACAAGCTTTTGTAGTCACCGCCCTAACTCCCATTGGTGTTGACTCAATCAAATCGAATGGCAACTTATGCATATTCATTCCTAGACGTTTCACACAAGCATAAGCAATAAAGGAGTGACTTGCACCCGAATCAAATAACGCTTGTAACACAATGCCATGGATAAGGACTTTACCTTGTATCAGCTCTGGGGATTTCCGGGCCTCTTCATGAGTCATAGCAAATACTCGGCCCTGAGTCCTCTGTCTCTGCTCTGGTCGTGGTTGTCCACACTCAACAGATGTATGCCCCACTTGTTTACAATTGAAGCAAATCACCCAACCATCACAAGTCTTGCCATGATGTGGCTTGTTGCAACGAGGACATGTCCATACACTAGGAGCTCTCTGTTGATCACGACTCCCAGACTGATAAGGCTTCTTACTACCCCCTCTGTATGAAGAGGATGATCCTGAGCCCTTCCGCTTCTGAGAAGCACCGCCCTTACTAGGCTCACTATGACCACCACCAGCCTTAGCCGTATACAACTCTCTAAGATTACTCTCAGTGATCCGACATTCTTCAACGGCCTTGTTGAACTTGGAAAACTGTTTGGTGGCGAGTCTCTTTCTCATATCACGCCTTAAACCCAGAATTAACATGTCTGAGCTCAACTCCTCATCATCCATTTTCTGAAGATAAGAGGAATATCGGGATAGGCAGGTAAATCAGGACAAATATTCGTCAAAAGACTCAGTGTCCCCTTGCTTGATATTTAGAAACTCGGTTTCCTTCTCAAGCCTCACTGACTTGGGAAAATATTTCTCGTTGAAGTGTTGCTGGAACACCTCCCAGGTCAAGGGCTCATTCTTTAACCGCAATGACAAGGCAATGTTACGCCACCAACGATCAGCATCGCCTTCAAGCTTGTACACCGCTAGCTTGGCTTTCACTTCGGAGGGACACACTAAGACCTCAAAAATCTTCTCAAGACGATGTAGCCAATCTTCAGCCGCCTGAGGATCAAACTTCCCCTTAAATGCCGGAGGTAGTTGCTTACAGAATTTGGAGACCCAATACTCAAGGTCTCGTTCCTCCCTGACTGGCACTCTATGGGATTCTTGGTTCGAAATCACATGAGGAGGGGATTCAAGTGGTCGTGCCGACCCTTCAGCAGTTTCTTCCCGGATTTCCGCTCGAGTTTCCTCATGAGTAGACTGACCTCGGCCCTCATTGTTCTTGGCCTTTTCAGCTATGAGCTCTTCTCTAAGCTCCGCTATCATATCTCGTTGGTCCCTTATCAGGCCCATCAACTCTTGTATTGGGTCTGGTGGATTGTCATTAACCACTTCCACCTCAGGGTCTTCTCGCTGTCCACTGGGACGACCCCTTGTCTTTTTCATTCTATAAATCATTCACTAGGTCAGTTCTACAGATAATGTATACACATTGTTCACAAATCTCGTATATATATCCCTAACACAGAGCACATATACAACAATCATTCACAGATGATCTATTATCACTAAGACCACACTATGGGAGCTATCCTAGCAAACTCTACCCTTGCCAGGAACTACAGCTCTGATACCAAAAATGTAACCCCCTCACGATAATTACATCCGGATTTAGAAGTTTAAGTGAAATAGAGACCAATAAAATCAAATCAACAATTTATAATCCCTCAACTTGGGATGTGGTATTTCAAAATCAATTCAAAACGTATTAATTTCGGGTCTCACATTCAAGTGCGGATATAACTACTTGAGGAATCAAATTACATAAGAAATAACAGAGTGTGGAAACTAAAATCCTGGCAAACCCCGGGTTCATCTGCATATATATCATGGGTTGCGAGTTCCCAAAATGGGGATTACATATCCAAAACATTCATTTACATCTCATATACACTTAGTAATCCCAAAATCAAAACAAGGATAACCAACATCCAAATCTAAAATGTCCCTAAGCCCTAACCACTCCTGGTTGGTCGCTTTCCTTTCGAGCCACTCGCCCTGTCTGAAAAGGTTAGTCATATGGAAAGAGTGAGATTCTAAAGAATCCCAGTAGCAACAAGTCACTCATACAATATATAAACATAAAGCATGTATGTTCATCATGTTCAGCAGCTTCACAATGATCTCTGGCTTGCGCCACATACGACAGCACTCACGGCTGTATTCACAATGCACTACGCCCACTTTCGCTGTGAACAATATGTAGCAGCAACACGAAGCACAAAGCACCACAAAGCATCTCAAAGCACAATGTATCACAAAACTCCACAAGGCATCTCAATGCACAGGGTATCACACAGCAGTAGCAGCAGCATCCACACAATGCATGACAAGCAAATATACAATACATTTACACAAAGTATAAGAGAGGAGTCGCTACCTGTATCTTTACTGACAATCTTTGGCACAGTGGGCTCACGCGTTCGGCAGATGTCAAATCCTATACCAAATTAGGGACAATTGATCAATCTCTCTTCTAATTACTTATTTCCATAATACACTAACTTGGTTATCATTTAGGTCTCTTAGGAGGCCACAAATGCCTCTAATACAAGCCCTAAAAGGTTGGGAAACAATAGGTTGAAGGTCACTTTTCGAAAACACTAAGTGCTGGAACACAGGCTTGGGCCGCGGCCTGTCCTTCCTTGCGCTGTGTCCCAAAAATGGTCAGAAGGTCGTGGGCTGTGGCCCGCCACTCTTGGGCCGCAGCCCGAATCAGGTCAGAAAGGTTTGGGCCGCGGCCCAGAAATTTCCTGACTCTGGGCTGACTTCGAAAAACCATAACTAATTCTAGAAAAATCGAAACGAGGTGATTCCAAAGCCAAATGAAAGGTATATGAATCCTCTTTCAAGGAAAAATATAGCCCTTCACTGGAAATCACTAAGAAAATACAGAATCACCAAAAAGTACACACTACTCCAAAACAGAGTTCTGTTTCAATCCCAAACTTTGGACAACCATATCTCACAGAATTCTTAACGAAATGACACCAAATATATGTCAATTTTGAATCTTGGGATGTGAACCTTAAGGCTGGAAAGTTTCATAATTTTCCAATACCATTTGGTCACTCACAATGCTCATACAAACGGACTGTACAAAACTGAGCTCAAACCAAACAACTTTCCAACTTTTCCTAAGTGATTTTAATGAATCCAAAATTAATAACCAAGCTCATTCCCACACAAAATCACTCAAGGAATTCAATGGGAATGCCAAAATCACCAAAATCCTATTCAATTATCATGCTTTGGTTTTGGATAACATTAAACACTAAACTCCCAAAATCTTCAAACTTAGCAATTTCAAACCCAATAAATTCTATCTATCCAAGATGCATTCCAAACATACAAATTTCATACCAAACACATACCAAACTCCTAATGGCCCTCATTTTCGAAAATGGCCACAAAATTCCAGAAAATTCAAAGTATTTCAAATGGTATGAAACTTATATAGAAAGATAGGTCTCACTCACCTTATCAACTTCTCCAAAGAGAGTTCTTGATTCACCACTTCTCAAAATTTCGTGTGGCCACCAATCACAACCAATGGACAAACTACAACCATAGAAATGTTGCTCTCATGACAAGGAACAAGTTTGTAGAAGAGCATTTTTTCATTAGAGGCCATTAAGAGGGTCAAATGGCTTACCTTTTACCAAGTTTTTTCTTCTTCTTCAGAAATGGAGGGCGCCTGAGAGAGGAGAATGAGACAGAGAGAGGGAAGGTTGAAGATGAATGATCACTCTACATCCCCATGCCTTCTATGTCAGCGGAAATGAGGGGGAAGGAGAGAGAAGAAATGCTTTAATAATTTCCCATTTGACTTTTTCTTACCTCCTCTCTCACCCAACCAATTTGCCATGTGTCTCAAATCTATTGGCTCTCATAAAGTAAGTAACCAAATTAGTTACTCTAATCCCTCCATTAGCCATTTTAATCACACATCTCATTTTCTCTTAGTTAGTAATTAATTTCTCCCTTAATTACCAACTCATGGCCAATAATTCCATTCTTCCAATTTTTCAACAATTATGACATATTAATTAAAATAGTCATAAAACACATAATAATTCCCATTTAAAATCATAAATATCTGTTAGATATGATTAGTTTTGATGATGTCAAATATAGATATGAAGTGATAAGAGCAAAAAGTTTATATAATATATTTCTTTGACTAACTACTATATTTAATGTTACATATTTTGTAGATTAGTCAAGCAAAGAATGAAGAAGATTGAAGGAATGAAAATGAACAAGAGGAAGAAGAAGAAAAGAAATTGAAGATATTCAAGGAGATGCTTACTCAGATTATGAAGAATGGCTATCAAGAGGAAAATCAAAAAGAAAGATATTGAAGAATGAAGAACTTGGAAGATCTATCAAGAATATCAAGATTCAAGTTGTTAGAAATGATATTGGAGGTTTCTATGATGATACCGGAGGTTTCTATGATCAAATAATGGTTGGAATAGGTTAATAAGAAGCTAAGATGACTTATATATGAGTTTTGGCACTTCCAGAGGTGTTATGCTCGAGCACGAGGTGTTTCACTCGAGCACATGAAGAACTCACTCGAGCACGGAGGATTTCACTCGAGCACAGGATGAAAACTCTGTTCTACTTTGTTTTACGTTCAGCCTGAGCAAGGTCTGGTATTTTGGTCATATCTCTCAAACCACACATCGGATTGATCCAAAACCGGTGGCATATGAAAGAAGACTCCCAACACGTAAAATAGGAACCCGGATCACATTGAAAGAAGATAAAATGAAGGAGTTATGAATCGTGGAAAATGAAACTGAAAGCACCGTCACTTTTTGACATAGGTTCGGTATTTTGAGTATAACTCACAAACCACACACCGGATTGAGACGAGACCAGTGCCAAATGAATGTAGACTCAAAGAGCGTTCCATGGATAGGTAATGTGCCTAATTTGAACGTCTATTCTAGGAGCTATGCCTTCTGGAAGTTGACGCTTGTGCAGTATAGCGAAATATACACTCTTTTGATCATAACTTGCAGAATACAAGGAGTTTGGAGCTGATTCTTTTTGCATTGGAATGCATATGGCAAGAGCTTTCTTATGATACATCATTTGAATCAAATGGACAAAATTTTTCTAAAGTGGCCCCACATCACCCGCGAGTGCAAAAACTTTCTCTCTGAAAATATTATGCGAGTGATGTCCAGAAGCAGCTGAAACGTGAAGAAAATTGCTTCACTCGAGCACTAGGATCCATGCTCGAGCATTGGATGATTTCTCACTCGAGCACATGCAAGTTTTATCATGGAAGTGATAACCCGAGAAGAAGCTTGTACGTGAAAGCATGAAACGCACTCGAGCAGATGCGAGTGAAGTGCAGCGAGTGCTTGCCCGAGAGAAAGTTAGAACGTGAAAATATCAACTTCACTCGAGTGAGCCACATTGCACTCGAAGTGAAAACTTGAAGAATGAAGAAACGAAACAGAGCCTCATAGCCATCAATTCAAACGTGGTTAAATGTTATACAATCATTATGTTTTCATTTGTTATTGTTCCTAAACATTAACTAACATATATTTCAAGTGTAAAACAGGAGATTAAATATTTGGGTTGTATCTTCAAGAACGGAGGTCACGGCGAATATCTTCACTCAACGTGATGAGTCACAGAAGCCAGAAATTCATCTTTTGACCAATAATTCAACATACCCATGACTAATATTTCATCATATTAGTGATTAAGCATTTTACAATATGAAACAGGAAATTTAACGGTGACCTTACAGATACAAATGAAAGAGTCAATTATGGCGGGCGACATCATTACACATCGAGCATCAGCTACCTACCATGACAAAAGTTTGACCCACCATGAGAGATTGTCTGGAAACTCAAACGTTTTCATCCCGCTCCACAATGTGACGTACAGCTCAAAATGAATCTTCCTGCAGTTCAACGAGACGCTCTGCTTTGCAACGGAAATCTCATGGTAGCTCATTTTTCAAATATGCTCAACGGACAAAATGACTCCAACGGACGAATGCTTACAACGGTCATCATCTTCATCAACTATAAATAAGAGAGCACTCAACGTCGATGGCAGACAGAGAAAAATAGAGCAACGACACCAACATGCGAAAAACATGAATCCTCTGCTTCTACCCAAACACTCTCTGTTTTTCAGTTTATGTATTACTTATCATTGAGAGAGTGAGTGTTTGTATTGTACTTCAGTGAGTATTGTATCTACTCTGTGAGAGAGTTTTTAAACACTTTCAATTATATTTTTGAGTTGATCTCAAGGTAGAGGGACCTTGAGAGGGTTGATTTTCTTACGGAGAAGCTGTAGAGAGAATTGCCAGTAAGACATTCTGCTCGTAAGACTTACAAGGTGCAAGCAGTAGAGAACGTTGCTGCTCATAAGACTTACAGGGGTGTAAGTAGGAGAGAACGTTGCTGCTCGTAAGACTTGCATGAGTAAGCAGGAGAGAAAGATCTTCGGGATTGGTCTGCTCGTAAGACTTGCCGTAAGGGGGAGTATTTCAGTGAGAGATTTGTAATAGGTTTCACAAGTACCCGATTAAACTTGTGGAATTGTAAAGGCTTTTCTTGTGCCCGGATTAAACAAGAAGATAGTGGATTTGAAAATCTCAGGAGGAGCCTGGGGACTGGACGTAGGCCATCACAGATTGGATCGAACCAGGATAAATCATAGTTTGCATATTCTCTTCCCTAAACTCTTACATTTCCAGCATATATTATTTAATCTAACTGTTGATTTATAAACCTTCATACTTACCACTTTCGTTAAGATATGAAAAGATTTCTAAAGTTCTTAAGTTTTTATTACACACCCAATTCACCCCCCTCTTGGGTGATAGCCAGTTCTAACAATATCCACACCAATCCTCATTAGCCCTTAATTAAAAAATTGGGATATTACATGTGGCGCAAGCCAGAGATCATTGTGAAGCTGCTGAACATGATGAACATACATGCTTTATGTTTATATATTGTATGAGTGACTTTTTGCTACTGGGATTCTTTAGAATCTCACTCTTTCCATATGACTAACCTTTTCAGACAGGGCGAGTGGCTCGAAAGGAAAGCGACCAACCAGGAGTGGTTAGGGCTTAGGGACATTTTATATTTGGATGTTGGTTATCCTTGTTTTGGTTTTGGGATTACTAAGTGTATATGAGATGTAAATGAATATTTTGGATATGTAATCCCCATTTTGGGAACTCGCAACCCATGTTATATATGTAGATGAACCCGGGGTTTGCCGGGATTTTAGTTTCCACACTTTGATATTTCTTATGTAATTTGATTTCTCAAGTAGTTATATCCGCACGTGAATGTGAGACCCGGAATTAATACGTTTTGAATCGATTTTGAAATACCACATCCCGAGTTGAGGGATTATAAATTGTTGATTTGATTTTATTGGTCTCTATTTCACTTAAACTTTTAAATCCGGATGTAATTACCGTGAGGGGGTTACAATTAGTCCAACACTGTATCATAATTTAAAGCTTAAATAGACTTGAAATGAAATCATAACTTTGCATTAAACTTAAAAGTTGTATCTTACAAGATAACAAGATAAAACTTAACAAGTTCAAAAGAACTAATAATATAAAAACTTAACAATAAGTTTCAAAATTTCAAAAGACTCCCTAGAACCCATATACACCCAAATACCCAAAATAAGCACAGACACTTCCACAAAATCACACCCAAGCCTAAGCTCTTCTCCCCCTTTTTGTCTTCATCAATCAAGTGGAGGGCTAGGAGGCTTGACCATAGAAATGGGTGTCACTGGAAGAACTATAGAATCATCTAAACCAGAAGAATCAAAGGAGCTAGAGGGGACGGTTCAGGTAGATTGACTGGAGGGATATAGATGTCATCACTGGGAGGAATAGTAGAAGGTTGGAAGACAACCATAGTAGAGGTTTCAACCTCCAGAGTAGTCTCAACCTCTGGAGTATGATGTTCAGAGGAGGAGGAGGGAGATATTTCCTCAGTGTGGGTAGGAGATGGAATAGGTTTAGGAGCGGGGTCAGTCTGAGGTTTGGGAGGTGAATCATCAATAGTGATATGTATGATCTCATTGGTGTCTGGGTTGTCCACTGTATATAGGATGTCTTTGGCTTGTGGCTAATATGGACTAGAGACCAGAGGAGTAGATGGTTCAGCCTCAGTGAGAGGAGTGTCAGAAGGAGGGTTCACTGGAGGTGGCGATGGTGCCGAAGAAGATGGACCGGCAGAAGGTCCGGGACCCAATGAGTCTAGTCGTGCCAGGATCAATCTCAGTGTCTCACCCTGGGTACGTTGCTCAGCTAGCAACTCCTCATGCCTCTTATCCATTTTATCAACCAACTCTCCCATCTTATGATTCATCTGGGTTATCAATTCAGCGTTCGTGTTGGTGATATCCACATGGAATCCTCTGAGCATGTTTTCCATGAAGTGCTGGAGAGTAGCATTGAGGAAGGATGGTGATGATGTGGTGGCAGCTGGAGCCGATGACTGAGTGTCATCTATCTTGCTATACTCAGCCTCAGTCTTCTTCTTCTTCTTTGACCCAGACTCCAGAGGGCCTTTGAGAGGGATATCAATATTTAGCTTCCCAATTTGATTTCTCCCAACCGGAGTCATCCTCTCAATAGGCTCCTTGCTATCTAAATACCATATCTTATTCTCTTTCAGGATTAGTGACACTATCTGACGATATGGCATTGGTGTTGTAGCCTTCCCATCCACTCTGTACCTCTTCATTTCAGAGAAAATATACTCCCCCAAATCCTTTTGTTCCTTCAGGAGAAGTGAAGCAAACCACCTAAAGTCCCTATCAAAAAAGTGGGTATAATTGTTGGCCTTGTTCACTAGGGACCTAGAATAGATGTACCATAGGACCCTGTGATGATCACACATATCACTGGGCTTGAAATTTAGAGGGCCAACTAACTCACCGGGTTTAAGGATAGAAAATATTTGGTTTGGTTCAAGTTGAGAGTAAATATCATCTGGGGGATTCTCTATCCCTAACCATAAGTTAATCCTAGAGGGTGATATGAGAATCTTTTGGCCTCTTACTGTGGTGGTCATTTCTTCCTCAACTGAGGTTCTGTTTGGCTCATCTATGATTTTTAGATTACAGTAAAAGTGTGTGATCACTTTTGTACAGAAAGGTAATCTAATGGATAGCCAAGGCATAAAAGGATCTAAATAAGGACTAAGGTCATGCTTCAATACCTCCTGAAGAATCTTGAGGTCCACATAGTGTCTTACACACTTTCCTCCTGGAGAACTAAGACAGATACTTCGGAGACTCCACCAATTTGTTGACATTGAACCCTTTTGGAGGTTCGGTGATCTCCTCTTCTGGAAATTTGGATTTCTTGGAAGGTTGCCCCTTCTCTATCTGATCTAGTATGCTTGCCATAGCCTTAGCCACATTCTTGTCATACTTAGGCTTTTTAGGTGGCTTTGGAGTGAAAGAGGGGGTAGAGGAATCAGAGTGAGGAGGTGAGGGAGATTTGACGCTCTTCCCTTTCCAGGTAGAGGTACTCTTTTTGGATTGAGCCCTTGTAATAATAGGCTCTTTGATCACAACCCTTTTCGGTTTCGGTTTCGGTTGAGGTTGAGGTTGGATTTTGGCTTTTGATCTCGGGGTAAGTTTTCTTCTCTTTATCGGAGGAGCAGAGAGAGGGTCAGGGTTTTGTTGTGAGTCAGAGGAATCTGTGAAGGAAAGATTCTTGGTTCTAACCATCTTGAAACACAGAAAATCGAAAAACTCATAGAAATAGAGTTACTGACGCGAGTTAGGGCACAGAGAATCTGAGCAAAATAGGAAGTTTTTAGGAATGAAATCTGTTGGGTTTTGACGGTAATGAAGCAAGGAATAACTTGTGAAAAGTTTTTGAGAGAGTGTATAGTGATTTACTCGAGGAGATTTTGTGGAAATGACCGATTTTGCGACAGATAAAGACCTAGAACCCGACGTTACTCGAGGCCTTACTCGAGTAATCTTCAAGTTTACTCAAGGCCTTCCTCGAGTGATCATACAGAAAATCTCTACAATAATTCATTTAAATTGCGTACCTATCATGAATAATATTGTAATTATCCATGGATGTTCCCTCGATTATTTATAACCAATTCTGAGCAGATTTGAGTCATTTTTCATCAATTTGAAAATTTTGACTTGCAGTTACTCGAGTCCTTACTCGAGTAAGCTTCAAGTTCACTCGAGGCTCACCTCGGGTAACCTGTCTTTTTAACTTCTGACTCTTCATTTCTTTGTAACTGAACCGTTAGATTTAAATTCCAAGTTACTTGATCCGTTACTTCCAGTTTTGAAGTCCATTACTCGAGTACATACTCGAGTAAAGTGTTACTTTACTTCAAGTTATTCCTCGAGTAATGCTTCACTGTTAGTCATTACTTCAAGTTGGTACTCTAGTAAAGGTGTCCTCTAATCACCTCTATTTTTGTTTCTCAAAACAAAGTTTCAATCTTCCTGCAAAACAAGTTTCTATATACTCCGATGCTTAAGTTAGTAATCATCAAAACATTATCAAGTGACTTCATCTAATATTATGAAAAGCTGAAATAACTTATAACTCATTGGGATTTACCATTCCCAATTCTCTTCTAATGTAAAGAAATTGATCTTTTGCAAGGGGTTTTGTAAAGATATCAGCTAATTGAAGATGAGTAGGGATGAATATTACTTTTACATATTTCTTTTGGACATGGTCTCTGATGAAGTGATGTCTGACATCAATATGCTTGGTTCTAGAATGTTGAACTGGATTCTTGGCCAAGCTTATTGTACTAGTATTATCACAATAGATTGGTATTTTTTTGAGATAAATACCAAGATCTTTTAGTTGTTGTTTTAACCATATCACTTGTGCACAACAACTTGAGACTGCAACATATTCGGCTTCCTTTGACAAAAGAGACACAGTTTTTTATTTCTTGCTAAACCATAATACAAGTGATCCTCCAAGAAATTGTCCTTGTTCGCTGGTGCTCTTCTGTCTGTTTTGTATCCTCCATGATTAGAATCTGAATATGCAACAAGATATTCACTTCTTCCTTTGGGATACCACAGACCCAATTCGGGTGTGTCAGCAAGGTATCTAAAGATTCATTTGACCGTTTCAGCATGTGATTCTTTTGGTGCCAATTGATATCTTGCACATATACCAACACTAAATTGGATGTCTTGTCTGCTTGCCGTGAGATAGAGTAATGATCCAATCATTCCTCTATATTTTGTGATGTTGTAATCTTTCCCTTTGACATCAGCATCAAGCAACGTTGTTGAGCTCATAGGCGTGTCCGTGCCATTTGCTTCATCTATTCCATACTTCTTCAATAGCTCTTTTAAATACTTTATTTGAAATATGAAGATTCCATTCTTTCTTTGTTGATTTGCAAACCAAGAAAGAAATTCAATTCTCCCATCATTGACATTTCAAACTCTCCCTGCATTATCTCAGAAAATTCCTTACACAGAGATTCATTAGTAGCACCAAAAATAATGTCATCAACATATATTTGAACAATTAAAATATCATTTTGTTTCCGTTTTATAAAGAGTGTTGTATCAACTTTTCCTCGTACAAAACCTTGATCAATAAGAAACTTACTGAGCCTTTCATACCAGGCTCTAGGAGCTTGTTTTAAACCATATAAAGCCTTTTTGAGTTTGAAAACATGGTCAGGTTTGGTAATATCCTCAAAACCTGGAAGTTGTTCTACATAAACTTCTTCCATGATGTAACCGTTTAGAAATGCACTCTTTACATCCATTTGATAGAGTTTGAATCCTTTGATGCATGCAAAGGCTAAGAGTACACGTATAGCTTCCAATCTAGCCACTGGAGCATACGTTTCCTCATAATCAATCCTTTCTTCCTGATTATAGCCTTTGGCCATCAATCTTGCCTTGTTTCTGACAATAATTATGGATTCATCGAGTTTGTTCTTGAATACCTATTTAGTACCAATGATCGGATGATCATTGGGTCAGGGGTACCAGATCCCAAACTTCATTTCTCTCAAATTGATTTATTCTTCTTGCATTGCTATAACCCAATCATTGTCTGATAGGGCTTCATCAATGTTAGAAGGTTCAATCTCAGAAATGAATGCAGAGAAGCTTACTTCATTGAAAATTCTATTTCTAGTTTTGATCCCTTCATTTACATCTCCTATAACTTGATCTAAGGGATGACTTTTATTGTATTTCCAGGCTTTAGGTTGTCCTAGGAATTGCTCTTCTTCCTTAGTTTTATCAACTTCAGGAATGAGAGACTTAGAAATAGATTGATTATTTTCTTGATCTAAAACAACTTCCTGTTCTTCATCAATGGTTTTGTCAGAGGATTCAAATTCATCAAATACAATAAGAATTGATTCTTCAACAATACAAGTTCTTTTATTGAAAACTCTATACGCTTTACTTCGGTTAGAATATCCTAGGAAAATTCCTTCATCAGTTTTAGAATCAAATTTTCCCAAGTTATCTTTACAACCAAAGATGTGTAGATGAGCAATGTTTGGCTTTCTTCCTTTGTACAGCTCATATGGTGTCTTTCCAAGTTTTGTTCTGATGTAGGCTCTATTCGAGATATAGCATGTTGTACTCATAGCATCAGCCCAAATACTTGAGACACGTTCTTTTCATTCAACATTGCTCTAGCCATTTCAGTGAGCACTCTATTCTTGCGTTCTACGACTCCATTTTGTTGAGGTGTCCTTGGAGCAGAGAAATTGTGATTAATACCATTAGTATCACAATATTCTTCAAAGGCTTGATTTTCAAATTCTCCACCATGATTAGTCCTAATACCTGCAATGGACATACCTTTCTCATTTTGCACTTTCTTGGCAAAAACAACAAATTCTTCAAAAGTCTCATCCTTTGATGATAGAAAAATAACCCATGTAAATCTAGAGAAGTCATCAACAATGACCAATGAATATAGGTTACCACCAAGACTTTTTACTCTTGCTGGACCAACTAAATCCATATGTAATAATTGTAGTGGTCTATTTGTTGAAATTTCATTTTTCAAATTGAAAGATGATTTAGTTTGTTTACCCTTTTGACATGCATCACAAATTAAATCATTTTTGAAAGTTACTTTGGGTAATCCAAAAACTAAATCCTTTTTGAGTAATTTGCCTAATTGATGCATATTAACATGAGCCAATCTTTTATGTCATAGCCAACTTTCATCAGTATTACTCAGAAAACAATTTTCAGATTCATTTCTACTAATATCTAGAGTATAGCAGTTACCTTCTCTTTTTGCTCTGAGCTTAGCCTTGATATTATCAAGTTACCTTATCAAGTTGTAAGTCATTCTTGTTGATAATTAAACATTCCTCTGAGTCAAATATTACCCAGTTGTCTTTATCTGCACTTTGACTTACGCTCAACAAATTGTGACATAAGCCTTCAACATAATATACATCTTTGACTTGAATTCCTTTGTCATTTTTTATTTCACCAATTCCTGCTATTCTTCCTGTTTGATTTCCTCCAAATTTTAGCTCTCCACCTTCTTTAGGTTGCAATTTGGTAAAACTTTCAAAATCACCGGTCATATGTCTAGAGCATCCACTATCAATGTACCACTTGCTATTTTTGGATGCTTTGAGACATTCCTGCAACCAAATGACTAAGTCTTAGGTACCTACATCTTTTTGGGTCCTTTTGGGTTAGTATAAATAACTTTCTGAACATATGAACCTTTAGGTACCCATTTGTAGGTTCCTATTGTTCCTTTCTTCTTATGAACGCCTGAAGAAGTATAATGACCTTTTCTATTACAGTAATTACGAAATGCAAAGGGATTTGATGTATGTACAGAATGTTGGAAATAGTACAAATATGACTTCCCTCCTGCTTTCTTTCTACCTTTCCTTTTATCTGATTTTGGATCATATCTAATTCCAGATCGGTCATTTACAAATCGTTGAGCTTTCAAAATAACATTTAGCATCTCACTTCCTTGTGTAAGTTTTTCAAGAGTTTTTGTGAGATCAATGTTTTTCTTTTTCAAAGAGGAACAATTTTCACAAACCTTTTCTGAACTTTCTTTAAGTTCAATTTCAAGAGCTTTGTTTTCCTTTTTGAAAACAACCAATTCTTTAACTACTTTGATGAATTCAGAATGTAAAGCATTATATTCAGAAAGTAATTCATCATAGGTAGGTTCAGAATCATTTACCTCTTCTTCTGTTTCTTCTTGAGCAACAAGACATATATTAGCTACTTCTTCCTCACCACTTTCTTCGTCAGAAGAGCTATCACCCCATATAGCAGATACGAAGGCCTTCTTTTTGTTGAAGAATTTTCCTTTTCTCTTTTCTTTGCTCTTTTGGTTCAGCTCTGGACATTCTGACTTTATATGTCCTGGTTTCCCATATTCATAGCAAATGATATGATATTTGCTGCTATTTCCTCCTTTCTGAAAGTGTTTGAATCCTTGTCCTTTCTTGTAGAACTTTCTGAATCATTTTATGATTAGACCCATTTCGTCATCGTCAAACTTCTCATTCTCATCTTGATTCTCTTCTTTTGCTTTTAGTGCTAGACCTTTCTTTTTCTTGTCACCAATGTCATCTAGTTCCTGTTTGAACTTTAGTTTGCTTTCATATTCAGAAAGACTTCCAAATAAAGAAGCAACTGATCTCATTGATTCTCCTTTTGCTTCTTCTATCACAGTGACTTTGGCCTCCCACTCTTTAGAAAGAATATTTAAAATCTTTCGTACTTGGGTATGTTGATCATAAGATTTCCCAAGTGCTGCAAGTTGATTAACAAGATGAGTATATCTAAGTTCAAATTCAGATATTGATTCACCTGATTTCATTGAAAGTAAATCAAATTCAGTGACCAAGGTATTGATACGATTCTCCTTTATTCCTGAAGTTCCTTTATGAGCTATTTCCAGAGCTTCCCATATTTGCTTTGCTGTTGGAAGTGTGCAAATTCTGAAATATTCACTTTGACTTAAAGCACTTTGTAACATCAGAATTGCCTTGCTGTTGAGAGTGATAAGTTTCTTGTCATTCTCATCATATTTCGCTGGCGTCTTTGGAATTTTCTGAGAATCTACAGTATTTGTAGGTTGATAGTTTCCACTTTTAATCACATCCCATAGCCCATATTCGGTAGCCATCACGAACACTCTGAATTTTGCTTTCCAAAAGGAAAAGTGTTCTCCACTGAAACCGGGAGGTCTAGTGATGGATGCTCCGTCGGGAAGAATTCCTTCACCCATGCTTGCCATTGGATCCTTCTTAGGTTTTTATACCCTAACAAGAAGACCTACGCTCTGATACCAAATGTTAGAGCAAGCTTTCACCCAAGAGGGGGGTGAATTGGGTGATACTAAACATTCATCGCAAATATAAATTTTGACAGTGAATTTTAAAGCAGTAAAGAGTAAGGAGAAATATCACCAAAGTGTACACCGGGAGTTATACTGGTTCGGCCACAACCACTTTGACCTACGTCCAGTCCTCAGAACTTCTCTGAGAGTTTCACTATAACTTCCAAGATTCAGTGGGTTCTTGGCACCTCAGTACAATCAAGTTCCTTCACCTGGACACTCGCTCCCCCTTACAAGTTGTAATCCAATCCCAACTCAAGGTTCCACAACCTTAAGTTATCTCAATAACAAATATTGAGTTTGAATGAAATATCTCTCTCAAGAGTGAATAAGAATCACTGAAGCATAGAGTTTCAAATACAACGTAAGAACAGAGTAATAATAAGTTTGAGTGTAATATTGTTGTTGTCTGTGTATATGTATATCCTTCTCTGTTTGGATATTCCCATATATATAGATACGTTGGTAATGTGATGCGATCCAGAAGCAACAAGTTGTCCCTTCAAATTCAAGTGACGTCTCTTCCGTTCCAAATGATCATTATCAAATTCCAACTCAACAAATCATGAGAGCACAAGCTAAAATATTCAAGGAAGCATTGATTGGGCTTATTGAAGAAGTTGTTGTAAATCAAATGACAATTGGATCAATAAATTTGATTTACAAAACACAAAGATGCTGAAAACGTCACTAAGTCCATTTGTGCTAAATATGGAGTTGTTAATCAAGTTTTGGGGTTGGAAACTTCAAAACAAAGAGCTTGGACCTAGTACTACACATGGGAGGCTCATTTGGGCCTAAATAAGCACATTTTGAGCCTTAATTTGCTGAATACATCTTCTTGAAGTTAGGTGTGCGAAAATCAACAAGGGGTTGGTGGAAGATTTGACTTTTGGTTTCTTTAAGCATTTGTATTTGAGTTTTCAACTTTCTTCTAGATTGTATTAGACTTTTGTGTTTATTGTATTAGACTTTTAGGTTTCCTAGCACATGGTTTTACAATTTGTATTTTCTATGTTCAGATTTACACCTACTACAATTAGGTTCCTATAAATACTTGGTGCTTCTTCATTTGTAACACACAATTCAGATTTGAATCATAAATGAAAGTTGCACTTCTGCACTTTGTATCTTGAGAGTGGATTCTCTCTAAGGGTTCTTTTTAGAACTAACAAACTTATCAAGGCTTGATCAACCTTGTGGCCTTTTCCAACACTTCAGGTCCTTGTTCTTTCGTGTTCAAGGGTTCAAGTGGATCGTCGATCTGCGTTTAGCTTTCTTGGGGTGTGTATATCTCATAATTGGTTGTGGGTTCGTGGAATCTTCCCTTGTGGGTTCGCACCATCTTGGTATCAGAGCTTCAAATCTAAACTCAGGTCATATCTATCTGTTCTTCGTTTTCATTTTTGTTTCAAGTTTTGTGCTTTATTCTTGTGTCTATCCGTGTCCAGAATTGTTACTTCTGTTCATCAAGTTTTTCGTTGTGGTTTCCAATATATAGTATGTCAAATTTATAGTTTAGAATCTCTTCTTTCATATCGGTTTGGAATCGTTGCAATCCGATTTTTCATTTGTGAGTTCTATCTATTTTAATCTCATTGTGCTTTCTGGAAATTCTGGGCTTGTTCATCTTCATTTTTTCCAGAACGTCCTGAAATATTATGTCATTGTTTGACCTCTTTTCCTTTGTGTTTTACATCATTCAATAGGTCATTTGAATATTTTAGAATCTCTTCTTTCATCTCGGCTTGGAATCGTTTCAATCCGATTTGTCATTTGTGAGTTCTATCTATTTTAATCTAGTTGTGTTTTCTGGAAATTCTGGGCTTGTTCATCTTCATTTTCCAGAACGTCCTAAAATATTGTGTCCTTGTTTGACCACTTTTCCTTTGTGTTTTGCATTGTTCAATAGGTCATTTTCATAGTTTAGAATCTCATCTTTCTATTCGTTTTGGTTTCATCTCAATCCAAAATTTCCACTGTGAGTTATAGTCTTTCCAAAATTGACGCTTTTATGGAATTTCTGGGTTCAGATTTCTTGAGTTTTGTTGTTTGTCATAGATTCTGCATTCTCTTTAAATTTCAGAAGAGGAGAAAAAAAAAGAAGAAAAAACACAAGAGCATCAGAAAAATAAAAAGAAAAAAAAATATATTTGAAAAAAAAATTACTGAAAAAAAAAGAGGATTGTGTTGGAAGTGTTTTGAGCAATATCTATTGTCACATCCAGAAATTGTGAAGTTTGTGTCATTTAAACTCTTGATTTCCCTGAATTTCTTCTTTCAATATTCACTTTGATATTCCATATTTCTAAGTGTTGTGTTGATTCTGCAAATTGTGATTGCTTTGATTATGAATTGCTTAGTTCCTTAAAGAGCCTCAAGAGGAATCTAAGAGTGGAAAAAGGCAAGAGTGAACTACATCATTTTTAAAAGCCAAATTTGAGTGAAACACGAGTGACACAAATTGTTTGAGTGAAATACGTGAGTAGAGTGGTGAGGTCCATTTTTCTCTAAATCTAACTTTTCAGGTATCATCAATATGTATGATGAAAAAGAGCTTCAAACATATTTTGACTCTGTACTAGAAGGACTTCAAAGGTTTAATGATGAAGCAGAGCAATGGATGTCTAGTCACAACTCCAAATCGAAAAGAGAATTCCAAAGAAAGTTACAGGAGTTGAACCAAGGTTCCATGACTGTTGACAAATATTTTCAAGAGTTGGAATTAGCTATGATTAGAGCTAGAGTGAAAGAAACTTCAAAAGCCACTAAGGATCGATTTGTGAATGGGCTTAATCCTGAATTAGCTTCTTTTGCAAAGACCTTAAGCTTCTTGGACATTGATCTTTTGGTTCAATTTGTTGCTGAGCATGAGCAAAAAATCAAGCAACAAATATGTTCAAAAAGTAGCTCTAATGCAAATGAGATTGTTACAATTCCTAATGATGATCAAGTGCTAACTACGGAGGAAGAAGTAGTGAATGTTGAAAGTCTTGCTGACCATTGTGTGGAAGAAGACCTTCTTATTCCAAACACCAATCTTGTGGTTGAAGAAGTTCCTCCCAATCACGAAAAGAAAAGTAAACATATGAGTGAGAGTGATTTCAATGAAACTGTTTTAGAGAGAAAAATTCAGTTTGAGGAAGAAAAAGATATTGAGAGCATAGAGTGTTGTCAAAATAAAGAGAGCAAAATTGAGAGTGAAGAAGTCAGTGAAAAAAAAGATGAAAAGAGTCAGGAGAAAAGTGAGGTTAAGAGTGTTTTCAAGGATATTGTTTTGGTTACTAATGATCTTAATCATTATTTTCCTTGTGATTTTGATGTGTTGCAGGTGTTCTTGGATTTGATTCCTAAGAAGCCACCCGATGGATTCTTACCTTCAAGAAGCATTGAACCTTCATTTCCTTCAAGTGACATTGAAAAATATTCTGGTTCTCTGAAGTTTGATATTCTTGAAAACTTGCTACCTTGTGATTTTGATGTGTTGCAGGTGTTCTTGGATTTGATTCCTAAGAAGCCACCCGATGGATTCTTACCTTCAAGAAGCATTGAACCTTCATTTCCTTCAAGTGACATTGAAAAACATTCTGGTTCTCTAAAGTTTGATATTCTTGAAAACTTGCTACCTTGTGATTTTGATGTGTTGCAGGTGTTCTTGGATTTGATTCCTAAAAAGCCACCTGATGGATTCTTATCTTCAAATAGCATTTCATTTGCATCAAGTGGCTTTGAAAATCATTACGTTTCTCTAAAGTTTGATATTCATGATAACTTGCTGCCCTTAAGATGCCTTGAACTCAACACTTTGAGTTTTTATTGTCCCATGGATTTTGCAGTTTGTAGGTGTTCTTATATGCATGTTGCAGCTTGTTTTGATGATACTCTTATTTATAGCAACAAACATGATGATCATGTGAATCCTTTGCTATGTGTGCTTGAAGTTTTGAGAAAGGAACAATTGTTTTCAATTCTGGAAAATTCTGATTGTTGCATGGAAAACATTGATTTCCTTTGTTATGCGTATTTGCTTGGTCAAGGTAAGCTCAACAAAAGGCATACATGCTGGCTGAAATTTATTGAGACATTTCCATATGTCATCAAATACAAGAAAGGTAATGAGAATGTGGTTGCTGATGCATTGTCTAGAAGGTATACTCTTCTTTCAACTCTTAATACTAAGTTGCTTGGCTTTGAATATATCAAGGAGTTGTATGCAAATGATGCTGATTTTGCTGAATTGTTCCTTGAGTGTGAAAAGAAAGCATTTGTTAAATTTTATAGAGTTGATGGGTACTTGTTTAAAGAAAATAGACTGTGTGTACCTCAATGTTCATTGCGTGAATTGCTTGTTAGAGAAGCACATGGGGGAGGTTTAATGGGTCACTTTGGTGTGAAAAAGACTTTGGATGTTTTGCATGAGCATTTCTTTTGGCCTAAAATGAAACGTGATGTGGAAAGAATTTGTGCTAAATGCATAACATGTAAAAAGGCTAAATCTAGAGTCTTGCCACATGGTTTGTATACTCCTTTACCTGTACCTAGTGAACCTTGGATTGACATATCAATGGATTTTGTTTTGGGTTTGCCTAGGTCAAAAAGAGGAATGGATTCTATATTTGTGGTTGTTGATAGATTTTCTAAAATGGCACATTTCATTGCATGCCATAAAACTGATGATGCCACATACATTGCTGATCTGTTCTTTAAAAAAATTGTGAGGCTTCATGGCGTCCCTAAAAGTATTATTTCTGATAGGGATACCAAATTCTTGAGTCATTTTTGGAGAGTTTTGTGGGGAAAACTTGGTACTAAATTGTTATTTTCTACTGCTTGTCATCCACAAACTGATGGACAAACTGAAGTAGTTGTTAACAGAACCTTATCACAATTACTCAGAATTGTGATTCAAAAGAACTTGAAAAATTGGGAAGATTGTTTGCCATTCATTGAATTTGCATATAACAAAAGTGTGCATTCATCTACTGATTATTCTCCTTTTGAAATAGTATATGGTTTTAATCCACTAACTCCTTTGGATTTATTACCATTACCTATTGATGAGAGAGCAAGTCTTGATGGGAAAAAGAAAGCTGAAATAGTGCAGCAACTTCATCAGCGTGTGAAACAGCAAATTGAAAAGAAAAATGAACATTATGCTTTGGTATTTTTGGGAAATTAGGAATTATGACATAAGCAGGCATATTGGATGACATAAGCAAGCAAATTATAAATCATTTTTCCTTCCTTCTCCTGTGTTCATTCCTGACAATTTTAACACAAAAAGGAGAAAGAAAGAGTTGAGAGAATTTTAGAGAGAGAAAGAGGAAAATCTTACAAGGTAGATCGATTTCTTTGATGACTTTGTACCTAACATGTATAATCATTCTCCTAAGCTTCTCTTCTATGTTATTGAAGGTGTTTGAAGCACAAATTTGGTTGTTTTAGAGGCTAGGGTTCAGCCAAGAAAGGCAAAGCCAGACGGAAGCTAAGGTGACTTCGTAAACTTCAATCTTTAGTTATTCTAGTTGCTGTGAGTAGTTTAATTAGTGAAACTCTGATTGATTTGCTCAGAATTTGAATTTGGGAGAGGTTGTGTCCCAGATGTTATGCTGGTAAATTTAAGTCTAAATGATGGTTTTAACTGAATTAAATAGTTAATAAGGTGGTTAAGAGTAGAAAGGATCAAGTCTACAGAGTCAAAACTTAAAAACCCCAATTTCCTTATGAGAATTTCATGTTTCAGCCAGTGCTGTTTGGGGAGTTAGGGCTAGATTTTTTATATTTTGATGATTCCATTGAGTTCAAGAGGGAAAATTAGGTGGGGTTACAATTGATCACTTTTTCAGAAAAAGCCTGAAAAAGCATAATTATGAAAACGCCCCTGAAACCCTGAAATAGAGGCTGCCAAGGGCATTCTGGTCTTTTAATAGTGAGTTTGGTAATTTCGAGTTTGGAAATATATTCTTTGGGTGAAAATATGTCAGAATAGCCCATGTCAAAAATTCGAGAAAAGTACAGTTGGACCGGGTACGGTAGGGCCGAGCCGGGTCCCCAGGGTTATTTTGCTAAATTTTCACAATATACTCATATAACAACCAGAAGCATTATGGAAGTGTCTGAAATTGTACATTTGGACTTATAGGACCTGATTGATAGCCCAAGCTACGACATAAAGTTCGAGGATCCTATTTAAGGAAAAAGAGAAGGACTCCGAGACCAGAGATAGGGGACTTACCTTACTTGCATGTATTTGATATCTCTACTTATGTAGTGATGTATGTGATTGCTTTACTTGATTGTGTTGAGCATATTTGAATAATGAAGCTATGTTTCTGTTTATACTGTGGACATAGTTTTGTTGCATGAAATATTTAACATGCAGAAATGTCATTATGGGGCATGCATCTAGTTAAAACTAACATGTCATACATATAGCATATATCTTACATACATTATGGTAATTGTTTCTTACTGAGATTCTCTTGAATCTCACCCTCCCTTACCAACATTTTAGACAGGTGCATATGTAAGGTACGCAGAGGTCAAAAATGAGAACTACATGAGAGGATTGCAGACACCCAAGTAGCCCTGTGCGGCTACATTGATGATAATTATCATGTACGAACCCCTATGACAAATTTCTGTAATCATGCACATATTATCAATACATTTATGTTATTCTTGAGTTGCCCACCATACCACCATTAATATTCTGCTGCAAGTCAAAATAAATAAAAATTCATTTTACACTATGTGAATTATCAATACATTTATGGACAAGTAGGGCTTCTAAACAGTCATTTGGCCCTAAATATTGTGTCCACACATGTTATAGTATGAATTTTCATTTTACACAATATGGTGCATTGCATATTTAATTTTTCTATTTTATATGATTGATTGAATATTACTACTGAGATTCGTTTGAATCTCACCCTTTTTTCAATAAATAAAAATTCCAAGACGAGATGCTGGACCGCAGCATTAGCCCAATGGTACCACCTCTCGCCAAACTCTTATACTTACCCCCAGGGTAAGGGTTCGAGACGTGGGGAGGCGAGAGAAATCCTCCAGGGGGGAGGAGATATTTCCTTGTGAGTCTTGGGCCGCGCTGCGGTGGGCCCAATGGACGCCGCTGCGGTGGGTCCAGCATCTCGTCCACTCCCTGGGCTGCGGTCCAGTGGTGCGGTAGGCCTGGTTGGCTGAAGGAGGGATGTGACACATTCTCTCTATCTCTCAAGTGTTTAAGGGTAAGTGTTTTGCTCAAATTCAACAAAAAAAATTTACACTAGCATAGGCTTGCTAAAAAGCTTAATCTCCACTACCTAATTCACATGCATAATTCAAATCAAAAGGACTTATTAAGGGTTGTAATGGGGTTAAAGTAAAAGGAATGTAAAACATGATATGAAGGGCTACATTTAAGAATAAAGCAATTGAAAAATGGGCCAACTTATAAATTTATATCACAACAACCCGAAATTTTAATTCAAATACTCAATATTGTTTTCTTTTTTTAATATATGTCTTTCTTTTTTTCTCTCTCTCTCTTTTTTATAAAACTCTGCAACTCTAAAGTTGATAATATATACACCCCACACTTATCAAAAGCCCATTTTACAAAAATTTCAAATGCTTTGCTAATCTTCCGAATGAGGTAAAAGCACTTGATATATCATTAAAACACATGTTAATGGGCTGAGAACAAAGAAATAGTCTATTAGGCTCAAAGGGGCTTATCAACGGTATAATTACAAGGTTGGCTATTTGGGTCTGGCTAAAAAGAATTGAATGCCTTTATCATTTTTGAATTTGCATGTGAGATGTAATTTCAACCAGATTTAAAGCAAGTTATAGAGTGACAACTTAATAGGTGAATATCACACACAAGAGAAATAATCATTATAGGCTCAAAAGCTCACGATTAGGGGCTTTCAAACTCAACTCATTCAATTTTAAAATTCAACACCAATTGCAACAATCATCTATTCATTCATGCTATGAAATCTCTAAATTCAATTGATCTATATTCAAAACTTATATACTTTTTAAGATCATTACAAAGACTTAAATTGGATGATTTTTTTTCTTGAATTTTTTTCTTTAAGAAGGAACAAAAACTTGCAACTAATAAAATGCATCTCAAGAGTTAAGACTAACTACTTACTCTGCCATTTTTTCCACACCCCATGCATCTAATGGTTTTACTAAGTAACTATATATTTTTTTACTATTCCTCCCCCAATATAAATCAGACATTGTCCTTAATGTCTTCTAGAGTTTAGAAAAGTTTTTTTTCACAAACATTAACACAAAATAAATTAAACCAAAATGCTAAGAGTAAAACCAAGAGATTAAGGAGAGTTACAATTGAAGAGTGGCATCTGGATTCTACTTCTGACTGCTATCTGAAGATTGCCCACCTATTTGCTTGACTAATAGATCTAGTTTAGGTTCATAGGTTTGCAGTTGATTGAGCAACTGATTAGTAGTTAGTGCAGAAATTATGGAGTGGCGTGTCACTTAGGGTATGAATCCTATTTCCACAGCATGATCAAAAAAAGACAACAAATCATTATAAAAACCATTAATATTTAACAAATCCTAATGGTTGTTTGTGAAAGTTTAACTTAGCCCAATATGTAAGGCTAGAAATCTCATCCAACATCTCCAAACCACCGGGTAGAGCGATAAAAGCTTGAGCATGGTACAACATTTGTCCCATTCATTCAAGAAAGCTTGAAACCTATAGCTCTTGTCCTAAGAAAAAGGTGTGACCTTTCAACTCCTTCACCCTTACACTCAAATCCTTTCTTCCATTGATGGATGTAGAAATGGCCATATTTCCCCTTAAGCCCTAGATGCCTCCCCGGTATATAAAGTTTATCTTTCCGGCAGCTATCGCAATTCCAAGTTCTTTTGCTGCAGTTAGAAACTCTTCATCTGTGCATGAAATAGTTTCACCGTATATGCAGATAGATGTAAATCTACATTTTTGTGTGATACCCTTTTTCTCTTCTTTACTCTCGAACCATTTGTGTTTACAAGTGGAAGAGTGCATATTTATAAGTGGAATAATGTATATATATAATACAAAAACAACGACAACCAGATCATGCAAATCACGTATTTTTCAAAAAAATTGAAACAATTTCCAACACGGATGACCGATAGGCCATTACGTGAAGAAATTTAAACAAAATAAGAAAGAAAGTCAAAAGTTACTGAAAAGATAAGATAGATTAGACAAAATCATGATTATGAATAGTAGTTGTGATTTTGGATCACATCTTCCTCTGATTTTACATCCAATAATGTCTTAAACGCTTTCTATGAATCGAGGATTTGCTTCCCATCTAGTTTACTTATAAACTGGTAAACATGGTCTTTTAATGTCATATTCCCAAGACAATAGCACTCTTTTTCTTTGTTGAATATATCCATTAAATCGAGAAGAATACAATAAACATCACCACTTGGATACATCTCAAGAGTTTGAATGATATCATCTAATGACTCCTTACTCAGTTTATCCTTTATGAATTTAATTTTATCTTCTTGATTTATAGAAACCATACCTTTGCTCTTACAGCGCTGATCACATGTCCACCTTGCACATTTATGGCAAACCTACATTCTTTTAGCTCTTCTCTTTTTGGAGTGAGAACTTCCCATTCCTGGCATAGGTTTAGTAATTGACTTATAAATCTCATATGCTAAATGTACCTTAGCTTCAATGATCCAACGTACATCCTCAGGAAGGCCCAAATTCTTGAATATCTTCATCTTCTCAAGACGACAACTATAGATCTTCCTAAGCACATCTTTGGGAAGAGTAGGGAACCTGTTCTTAAGCCTTACAAGAGATTCCTCCATGTTAACTTGTAATAAAAATGATGAAAACTAAAATCTCTAACACAGTGCAGTATGTTTTAGTGAGTGAGAAAGAGAAGTGAGTAAGGAAAAGAAGTTTTGGGTTGCCTCCCAAATAGCCGCCCTTCTTTAACATCTGTAGCTAGACAAAAACCAAACCAAATTTTTTCTTTCATTCTTTATTTATTTCTTCTAGAAGGAGGGCTTACCTATTAGTTCCTCAAACGTGATTACATTTTTCAAAGTGTTAAGTGCACCGTCATTGTACTCTTTTATCCTTTACCCATTCACTTTGAATTTTTGATTACCATATTGAATCTCCATAGTTCCATATGGCCATACCTGAATTATAGTAAAAGGATCTAATCACCTGGATCTTAGATTTCCTGGAAAGAGCTTTAACCTTGAGTTGTATAAAAGCACTTTTTGTCCTGGTGTGAACTCTCTCCTCAAAATTCTTTTATCATGCCATATTTTTGTCTTTTCCTTGTATAACTTGGCATTTTCATAAGCTTGTTTTCAGAATTCTTCAAGCTCATTAAGTTGGAGAAGCCTCTTATCACCAACCGCCTTTAAGTCAAAATTTAAGGCTTGTATTGCCTAATATGTTTTGTGCTCCATTGCCAATGGAAGATGGCATACTTTTCTATAGACCATTTATATGGAGATGTACCAATTGGTGTCTTAAAGGCAGTTTTATACACCCAAAGTACATCATCTAATTTCTATGCCCAGTCCTTCCAGTTGGAATTCACCGTCTTCTCTAAGATCTATTTTAGTTCTCTTCTTGAGATTCCTACTTGCTCGCTAGTTTGTGGATGATATGGAGTTCCAACCTTATGAGTTACTCTATATTTAGCCAATATCGACTGAAGTTGCTGATTGCAAAAATTCCTTCCTCTATCACTGATTATAGCTCTACGCTCTCCAAATCTTGTAAAAACATTTTTCCTCAGAAACTTCACAACCACTCGAGAATAATTTGTAGGAAAAGCAGCTGCTTCAACCCACTTGGAGACATAGTCAACAGCTACTAAAATGAACTAACCACTAAATGAGGATGGAAAAGGCCCCATAAAATTGATCCCCATACATCAAAGAGTTCAAATTCTAAGATGTTGGTTAAAGGGGCTTCATGTCTCCTTGAGATATTTCCCATCCTGTGACATCTGTCACAAGTTGCCACAATTCTGTGGGCGTCCTTGAAGAGTGTGGACTAATAAAACCCTGATTGAAGGAGTTTAGTAGTTATTTTATTTGCTCCAAAATGACCACCATATGGGGATGAATGGCAGTGATTTTGCTGACCATTTCTTCTTCAGGAAAATATTGCCTAATAATTAGATTTGGGCATTTTTTGTATAAGAATAGATCCTCCTAAAAGTAATGCCTTATATCAATCAAAAACTTCTTCTTTTTCACTTTAGAAAGTTCATAAGGCATTATTCCACTTGCCAAATAATTCACAAAATCAACATACCAAGGGGTGGGTTGTGATTGCATGATAAAAAAGTTGCTCATCTAGGAAATCCTCCTAAATTGGTGATTCTTTCTTTTGTTCAAGTGGCTCTAACTAACAAAGATGATTTGCAATGAGATTCTCAGTCCCTTTTTTGTCTTTGATCTCCAAGTCAAATTCTTGTAGTAGAAGCACCTATCTGATCAATCTGGGCTTAGCATCTTTCTTCTCAATCAAGTATTTGATTGTTAAGTGGTCTGTCCAAACAATAACCTTTGACCCAATCAAGTATGCTATGAATTTATCGAATGCAAATACTACTGCTAAGAGCTCCTTTTCTGATGTTGTATAATTCAACTGTGCATCTGAGAATATCTTGCTAGCATAATAGATGGCACAAAAAACCTTGTCTCTTCTTTGGCCTAAAACTACTCCAACTACATAATCACTTGCATCACACATTATTTCGAATGGAAGGTTCCAATCTGGAGCTATGATAACTAGTGCAGACATCAAGACACTTTTAAAAGTTTGGAAGGTTGATAAGCACTCTTCATTAAACACAAAGGGAGTTATTTTCTCCAACAACATGCAAAGTAGCTTTAAGATTTTTGAGAAGTCCTTAATGAATCTTCTATAGAAGCCCGCATGGCCTAAACAACCCCCGAATGCCCTTGATTGAAGAGGGAGGTGGTAGCTTTTCAATTGTTTCAAACTTATCTCGGTCCACTTCAATGCCTCGATCAGATACCTTATGACCCAACACGATTCCTTCTTTCACCATGAAATGGCATGTCTCCTAATTTAGAACCAAATTTGTTTCCACACAACATTGAAAGACTTTTTCAAGATTTGAAAGATAGAGATCAAATGATTCTCCAAAAACACGAAAAATCATCCATGAACACCTCAATGAACCTTTCCACCATATCTGAAATGATCGTTGTCATACTCCTTTAAGATGTTGTTGGTGCATTACATAAACCAAATGGCATATTTCTAAAGGTAAAGGTACCATATAGACATATAAAGGTTGTTTTCTCTTGATCCTCTAGTGCAATTGTAATTGATTATATCTTGTGTATCCATCCAGGAAATAATAATAGGCTTTCCCAGCTAGTCTGTCTAGCATATGGTCTATAAATAGTATAGGGAAATGATCTTTTCTAGTGGCTTTATTGAGCTTTCTGTAGTTAATGCACAATCTCCATCTAGTCATCGTTCATTATGGAATCAGTTTATTTTTCTCATTAGGCACCACTATCATTCCACCTTTCTTTGAAACAACTTGAACTGGACTTACCCATTAACTATTAGAGATTGGGTAAATTATACCAGCATCCAACCAATTTATTACCTTCTTTCTCTCCACCTCCTTCATATTTGGATTGAGCCTTCTCTGGTGCTAGACTGATGGCTTGTAGTTATCCTCCATCAAGATCTTATGCATACAAATTGAAGGACTGTCCCCATTATATCAGCTATTGACCATCTAAATGCTGATTTATACTCTCTTAGAACTCTTAATAACTTTTCTTCTTCATCAGGAGTAAGAGTTGTAGAGACCATTACTGGTAATGTTGAATTTCCTCCCATCTAAGCATACTTCAAGTGGGATGGCAGTGCTTTCAACTCTAGTACTGGTGGTTTCTCTGTTGATGGTACTGGTTTACTCGGCCTTTCCCTTAAATCTTTAAAAGATTTCTTGATAAAAATTGAGGAATTTTCTTCCAGAAACCTAATCTTCTCTAAGACTTCAGGATTAGTAGAGTTTGATACATCTATCATTCCCATTACTAATGGTTTATCCATGTAGATTTTGTCCATCACGTCTTTTGTGCAGCTGGCCAATGTATCTATTCTGTAATAGGTGTTACCTTCATCTAGAAAGGATCAAGCCTTGAAAATGTTAAAGTATACTTGATTATCTAGAACTCGTAAGGTTAACTTCCCCTGTTATACATCTATTAACATTCTCTCAGTTGCTAGGAATAGTCTCCCAAGAATGATACAGTTGCTTGGAATGGTCTCCCAGAATAAAATCAGCTGGAAAGATGAGTTTGTCCACCTTCACCAGAACATCTTCTAAGACATCCCTTAGATGTTTTATTTATCGGTTAGCTAGAAGTAATGAAACTATGGTTGGCTTTAACTCTCCAAGACCAAGTTTCTTATAGACAGATAAAGGTATGAGGTTCATACTTGCTCCAAGGTCACAAAGTGCTTTTCCAAAGTGACATTGACCTATAGTGCAAGGTATGCAGAAGCTTCCTAGATCTTTCAACTTTGGTAGTAACTTCTTTTGTAAAAATAGCACTACACTCCTCAGAAAGTTTAATTGTCTCAAATTCCTCAAGCTTACGCTTATTTGAGAGAACATCCTTCATGAATTTTGCATAACTGGGAATTTGGGCAAGAGCGTTTGCAAAAAGAATGTTGACATGTAACTATTTGAAAAACTCCAAAAACATGTTGAACTACTTGTCTAGCTTTACCTTTGTGAGTCTCTGAGGGTATGGAACTGATGGTATATATAGAAGAGGATTATCTGGAGAGCTGATTCTTTCTGGTATCACATCATCGTCCTTCGGTTTTTATACCTCCTCCTTCTGTTCTTCTTTACTTTCTTTCTTTTTAATAACAGGATCTTTCAATTCTTTCCCACTTCTTAGTGCAACAGCCTTCACATGCTCTTTTGGGTTTCTTTCAGTGTCACTTCGTATAGTTCTTGGTTGCCAAGAATTCAGCATATTTATAATTTGGCCCATCTGGATCTCCAAGTTCTTTATTGAGGCTTCTTGTATTTTGAGTGTTGTGTCAATCCTAGCCATGAATTGAGATGTATTCATGGTTAGTTGAGAAAATGCATCTTCCACATTCACTTTCTGCTATGATGGATTTGCTGGTTGAAGAGCTTGTTGCTGTTAATTCCTTTGCGGCTTGAACAGATTTTGATTATTTCTCCAACTAAATTTTGGATGATTTTGCCAACCTGGATTGTAAGTGTTTGAGAATGAGTATCCTTCTTGATATTGCATGCTTACATGAGGTCCTCCACGTCAATCATAGGCTTCAATAGGAGTGCGAATTACATTTGCTTGGTTTGTTAATAAGCCTACTTGCTTGGATATAGATGCGACTTAAGAAGACAAATTTGTACGAACGTCCAACTCGTGCACTCCAAGTGCTTTCTTTGAACTACTACGTTCAGAAGGCCATTGATATGCATTGGTTACCATCTCCTCAAGTAGATTGTAAACATCCATCCTCTAGAATTTTTCCCATTAAAGATCCTATAGCTGCAGCATCTACAAGAATTCTAGAGATGTGTGTCATTCCACTATAGAAAGTTTGCAGTTGCCACCAATCTGGTAGCCCATGATAAGGACATCTCCTTAGCAACTCCTTGTATCTTTCCCATGCTTCATAGAGGCTTTCTTGTTCATGCTAGGTAAATGAGGCAATTTCATTCCTCAATTTAGCAGTTTTTGCTAAAGGAAAGTATTTTTCCAAAAATTTATGCGCTATGATATCCCATGTAGTTATGCTTCCCACTGGTAGCGATTATAACCAGCTCTTAGCCGTATCCTTAAGTGAGAAAAGGAAAAGTCTAAGTCTAATAACATCATCAGTAACACCATTATGTTTGAATATGTAGATTTCTAGGAACTTGGCTATATGTGCATTAGGATCTTCTATTGGTAAACCACCAAACTGATTTTCTTGCACCATATGGATAACTGTAAGCTTTATTTCAAAGTTGTTAGCTGCTACTGGTGGTTTTCTGATTCCAGAATTTGTCCCCATGACTGGTGGTGTTGCATAGTCACAGAGTGTTTTGGTATTTGTTGTTTCTCCCTCCGGATTTGCCATTGGATTGCTTAGGATTGAAGTAGGCTACTTTCAAACTTTTTCGATTTCTTCGACAAGTTCTTTCGATCTCATAATCAAAAGGTTGTAGTTCATTCTTCTTTGATCTGGTCATGCACTAAGTAAAAGCTTAAAAAGAAACACAAGACACTAAGAAAAAAAATGTAATATGAAGACCAAATTAGTATTAAAATTACTTGGTATTGATATTAATGACAATAATCCCCGGCAATAGCGCTAAAAACTTGTTATAAGTGTAAATGGTCTATTAAATAGTGCAAGTATACACTGTCGTAATCAAGTAATACAGAAGTAAGTAGAGTATCGTTCCCACGAGGATTGGTCACTAAATACCAAAATGGGTAATTTTAATTCTATTTAGTCGATTAAGTAGTTGGTGGTTAAGAGAACAAAATAAAATGACTAAATATAAGTGCAAATGATATGAAAGTAACTGAGAAAAAGCCCTAGGGGTTAGATTTTACTTAAATTCGGATTGAATCACTTATTTATTCTAGTCCAATTTATTCCACATGATTGATGTCGAGTTTCCCTAATTTAATTACTAGCCTCTTCCAATGTCAAGTAATTCTATAATTATTGCTAATCCAATATATTCCTATTTGAATTTAACCAATTAATTATATATTAAGATTTATGGAACTTAGTAAGATGACACAACTCACATGAATATATTCTTATTTCATGTGCAAGTCATGGTTTTAATTATAGGATCTATACACATGCATCTCCTTTCGGTCTCAACATACATATTGGAATCATTCAAAAGGTAGCCAATCAATTCAAAGGATTAAGAACAATAATTAAAACTCAATCATGAAGGAGAAATTAAAACTAGATTTAATAAGTTAAGATTCAATCCGTCATTAGTATGCTACATCATCATCATAGGAAAATGAAAGTTTAGCGCATGATGAAATTAAAAACAAAAATAAATAAATTGAAAACTTCATGAACATTGCAATAAACGTAACTATTAAATTCTAAAACATAAAATACAACCACAAGATGCATAAAAATGAAAAAATCTAGCCTTCCATATAGGAGGTAAAACCTTCTATGTAGGTGACAACCTAAACTATCCATAAAGGAGGACTACTTAAGTCTTCCATGTAGGAGGTAAAACCTTCTATGAAGGGGGCATGCAAGAAATAAATACAATGCATGAAATTAACTTTAAGATGATGGTGTAAGTGGAGAAGAAAGGAGAGTAGTAGATATGAAATTGTGTGTTTGTGGAGAAGAGAGGAGAGTAATAAATATGAAATTGTGTGTTGCAAATGTGAGAGAGAGGATGGCTATATATAAGGAAGAATGGAGTAGGTGAAATAGAAGATGAAGTGGTATATGAAGTGGTGGGTGAAGTGGTAGGTGGAACGGTGGGTGGAATAGTAGCTAAAATGGTTGGTGGAATTTCACATTCTGATCTTCATGAAAGTTGCAACTCTATATCTTAGCTTGAAGATGCAAGTGGAAACTCCTCATTTCAATATTTACATCTCCAGTTATGATCAAATCATGTTCTCAACTTCCGAGCAAAATTCAAAACTCTTGGAGATAGAACTGGGTTTTGGTCTCAACATAAAAGTTGTAAAGCTCTTTTTTAGCTTTTTATCCATATAAAGAATGTCATAATCTGACATCTAGAGCTCCAGATATTACTTGAAAACTAAAATAGGGTCTGATTTAGTATTTTTCAAGAAATTATATTTTATGCCAAAATCCTTATTTATTTATCAATTACACCTAAATTCATTAAATTAAGCTCAAATATCATCCATAAAATAATCATATAAGGAAAAATAAATATGAAAATATTTTACTTATCACTCTGCTTAATTAATTTTATCTGTTCCATTCTTTGGTCAACAAGATTTGGCCCTAGCAATTGCCTCTCAGACAACTTGGTCTAGCACAAGGGCGATTGACACTTCTTCCCATAGAGTGCCTCATATGGAGCCATCTGGATACTTGAATGATAACTGTTGTTGTAGGCAAACTCTACTAATGGAAGGAATTTGTCCCAACTACCTTTGAAATCAAGTGCACATGCCCTCAGCATATCCTGAAGTGTTTATATAGTTCGTTCTGTCTATCCATTTGTCTGAGGATGATATGTCGTGCTGAATCAGAGCTTGGTTCCTAAAGCTTCATGAACTGCCTTCCAAAATTTAGAAGTAAACCATGAATCTCTATCTGAGATGATGTTTTTTGGAATACCATGTAGTCATACAATCTCCTTAATGTAAATTTCTGCCAGCCTGTCAGGAGAATAATGGATACTGATAGGCAAGAAGTGGGTTGTCTTTATAAATCTGTCAACTATTACCCAGATTGCGTTATGGTTTCTGACCTTTGGTAAAACTGTCACAAAATCAATAGTAACGCTTTCCCACTTCCACTCAAGAATCTTGAGGTTTTGCAAAAACCCTAATAGTCACTGATGTTCAACTTTCACTTTCTAACATATTAGATAATGTGTGACAAACCTAGTTACCTATCTTTTTATCCCTGGCCACTAGTATTAGGACTTCAGGTCATGTTACATTTTTATAGCTCCTGGATACAGAGTGTACTTACTCCTGTGTACCTCTTCCAGGATTTTCCGTCTCAGTTCTGGTTGATGTGGAACATAAATCCTCTCCTGTACCTAACTAGTCCGCTGGGTGATAAACATCTTCCTGAGTTTTACCTCAAGCAATCATATCTCTGATAGATAATGCTCATTTATCTGGCAACTGTGCTTCTTCAATCACTACTCGTAAATCATTGTATATTTGGCTGACTCCACTATTTATTAGAATCTGACTAGATAGATTTGGATCTCTGAAATCCTTAGTCAGTTTCTGCTCATAAATCATCATGGCTGCCACCTGCACTGATTTCTGACTTAATACGTCAGCAACAACATTAGCCTTTCCAGGATGGTACTTGATTTCTAGATTGTAATTCATGAGGTTTTAGCTAACGAGATGAGTATCCCACCACTTGGATATGCTGCATCAACACACATCACAATCCATACCCACTAGCATCTGTATACACAACATACGTAAACTATGGATCTGGGATCATCAGCACTAGGGCTATAGTCAACCTCTACTTCAACTCTAGGAAGCTCCATTCAAAATTCTCATCCCACCCAAAATGTTGAGCTTTCCGTGTCAATTTTGTAAGGGTAAAGCAATTCTGGAGAAATTCTGTACAAATCTTCGATAATAGCCAGCTAGACCTAAGAAACTGCGCACTTCAAATATAATCCCTGGCCTCTTCCAGCTCAGTATTGCTTCCACCTTACTAGGATCGACAAAAACTCCCTACTATGAGACAACATGGCCCACAAACTTTACTTCTAAAAGCCAAAATTTATACTTACTCAACTTGGCATAGAGTCTCTTATCCCGCAATATGTTCAACACAGTTCTCAAATGCTGCTCATGTTCGGCTTTACTATGAATACACTAGTATATCATCGATAAAGATTACTACGAGCTGGTCCAGGTACAGATAAAAGATTCAATTTGTGTAGTCTATAAACACAACAAATGCATTGGTCAGCCCGAATGGCATCACAAGGAACTCGTAGTGGCCATATCTAGTCCTGAAAGCAATCTTCAACGCATCTTCTACTTTTACCTTTAACTGGTGGTATCCCTATCACAAATTGATCTTCAAGAATACACAGGAACCAGATAAATGATCAAGTAGATCATCAATTTTAGGGAGTGGATACTTGTTCTTGATGGTCACCTTATTCAGCTCTCGATAATAATACAAAGATGCAGGCTTCCATCTTTCTTTCTGACAAAAAGCACTAGAGCACCCCAAGGTGAAACGCTTGGTCATAAAACCCTTTCTCAAGTAACTCCTCAATTTGCTTCTTTAATTCTACCATTTCACTCAAAGCCATTCAATATGGGGTTTTAGAGATTAGTCCTGCTCAGGCATAAGATTAATTGAGAACTATACTTCCTTATCTAGAGGTAATCCACCGACATCCTCCGGAAACACGTCAGGGAACTCATTCGCTATAGGAATACTTTCTAAGGCTACACTGGCCTTTGACTGCATAGAACAAAATACCATGTACCCCTGACAGCCTTTTTATAAACATCTCTTGACCTTAGTTGCATAAAGAAGCTTGAGAGTGATTTCTGTGTCAACTTGAGGTTATGGATTAGGATATATAACTCTCTTCTGTTTGCAATCTAGTGACACACCATTCACTGTCAACTAGTCAATCCCCAAGACTACCTCTAACCCTTATAATAACAAGCAGATCAGATTTACAGTCGACTCATGCCCCTCGGCGTTTATCCCGTAATTCAAATAAACATCAGCTGTCACAACTTATGTACCCGTGATCGTAGATACAATCAGATCATATGGGGATTTATGCATATGCAAATTCAACCATCTCACGCAATCGTATGCAATGAATGAATGGCTAGCACCCGAATCATACATAACATGCACTAGACTACCGTTGAGAGAAATCATACCTTGAATCAGCTTCAAAGATTTTCATGGTTCTTCCTGTGTCAGTGTGTAGACCCTACTTGGAACCCTAGGTCTAGTTTCCTCTGGTTGTTGCTTCAGTGGACAATCTTTTAAAAAGTGCCCTAGCTTACCACGGTTATAGCCAGTGAGTGGCTTGTTAGGATCCATTCTCAATGAGGCTCTACCACATGTCTTACCAATATAAAATGGCTTGCTGCAATGTCAATATGTTCCACCTCTCAGGAAACCCTAGCCTCCATGGCCACCAGCTTGATTCGGCCTCTTATTATCACCCCTGGAAGGTCCACCCTTTTCTTTTCACTTCTATGATGAATTTCCACTCCCAGAAGCATCTTTATTTCCATCCCGCTATCTGTCTGGTATCTTGTGCTCCGGCGAACATTGATTCACTGATGTCTCACCCTCGAACGACTCACTGGTACTATTACTCATGATCCTGCCATCATGCAAACAAAACCAATATTAGTATACAATTTTGATAATGCCAGAACTGCTTATTAACTCTACCAGAACAACTTGGGTTCCTCTAGCACCGCTTTGGGCTCTGATACCAAAAATGTCAACACCCATTTCCATTTTGATATGCGCAGGGCAATAATGAACAAGTTCCACAGGCAAGCAAAAAAGTACAGTTATACTAATAATAAGTATTTGTTTACAGACAGACATTAACAGAGCAGAAATCGATAATAATTACAACTATGTACAAAATATCCCAAAACTATTCCAATTACAGGCTATATACAACCACTACCTTCGCCTTGGGAAACGTTCCTATCAATTTCCCTTATTTGCAGCTTTTCAGCCACTAGCACCCACTAAGACATTTGGTTTAGAAAAAGGGGTGAGATTCCAAGGAATCTTAGTAGAAACATACGATCAACATGTAAAATGCGAAAATTAAATATGCAATACACCGTATGAAGTAAAATGAAAATTCATATCATCCCTGTGTTTACACAAAATTCAGGGCCAACTAACCCGTTGAACCCCTATATGTACCTCAGCCAAGTCTCTGCCACAGCTAGGTAAGACTAGTGTACCTCAGCTAGGTCCTAGACCACAGCTAGGTAATGTGCCTCCAGCATTTGTTCAATTCACAAAATATAATAACACGCATCATACAAATAGTCACATAGTATATGAGAAATAGTAGTCCCTACCTTAACCTATTTCCTGTCTCAAAGGGTATGCCTCGTAAAACGTGTTGACTATAGGTGTCTAACTCAGTCCTAAAACTTTAAATGTACAAGAAATAGGTAATAACCTATCCATGCATCATTTCAAACACTTCCATAGTGTTTATTGTGGTTATATTAGCCTATGATAAAAATTTACCAAAATACCCCTAGACTCCGACCCGGCCCCGCGGTACCCGGCCCGGCTGTACTTTTTCTAAAATTTTTTCATAGGCTATTCTGACGTATTTTCACTCAAGGAATCAATTTCTAGATTCAGAATTATCAAATTCAATGTCAAATTACAAAATTGCTCTTGGCAACCCCGCTTTAAGGGTTTTAAGGGCGTTTTTATAATAATGCTTTTTCAAAAAAGTGACCAACTGTAACCCCACCTAATTTTCTCTCCTAAACTCAATGGAATCATCAAATTATTGAAAATCCAACTTTAACCCTCATATTTAGCCTTGGCCAAAATTACGGTATCCTTTGGGAAAAATCGGGGTTTTGCGATTTCAGCTTTGTAAACGTGTTCTTTTTTACTCCTAACCATTTTATTGATTATTCCATTAGGTTAAAACTACCATTTAGTAACAATTTTGGCAACATAATAGCACCATACCCATATTTTTTATTTTTACAAACATAGATAATTTGACAAAATTTCACCTATTAAATTGTTCATAACAGCCATAATAGTCAATATATAAGAGTTTGGAAGTTACCTCAAGCTCCCACTAGCTTTTCCTCAATGTGGCTGAAAACCCTAAGGCCCTGTTTGGTACGAGGCAATGATTTTGATGGACTAGTATTGGGATAGGGACAAGTATTGGGACTGGTGTTGAAGGTCTAAGATTACATTTGGTATGCGTTAATATTTAGATGGAATACTTAAATTTATTTTATTTTACAATCCTTTATAAATTATGAAAAGACTAAAATATCCTTATTATTAAAATTGATAGTGGGCATTTTTGTCCAAAAAATATTATAAACGGGGATATTTTTGTCTCTAACATTTACAATCCCGGGATTGAAAACGCAATACCAGGGGGCAAGTGGTTTTGTAGCAATCCCAATTTCGTTGTACTCCTAATCTCAGGTTATCTCTAGTCCCTCATACCAAACAATACAAATTGGCTCAATCCCTGACCCAATCCCAGTCCCTACCCCTCAATGCCGCGTACCAAACAAGGCCTAAGTGCTTAAAAACAAATTTTGAGCTTCCAAACATTAAAGAACAAAGAGGAGTAGCTTAGGGTCAGAGTTATACGCGTTAGGAGCTAAATCGTCTAAGAAATCGGCCTACCTTACAAAATCTCTTCCCCTTTCTCTCTCTAGAAAATGGATGCACTTCCTCTCTCTCCCAGCTACAACGGATGTCTGAAATGGCTGATAGAGGAGGAGGAATTGCCTTTTTGTCATACATTTTACAATATTTCATTATTTATTCAATTTCACTTAATTTCATATTTAAGCAAAATTTTGGCAGATTTTTTATCCAACTTTGAAAAATCATAATTAAATTTGTAGACATTGTATTGGAGCGATTCTAAAAGCTATAGAACCCTTATTGAGTCTAGTTTCAAGGAAAAATATAGTTATTTTTCAATTAGAAGCACATCATTTCTAGATTTTTATTTTTTGGAAGTTGTTCCAGAAACTTCATAGTCTTTCAGGTCTAACTTCAAAAATTCATAACTTTTTGAATTAGCTCTAATTGAGTCATATGGCCTATCAAATTAAAGCTTAGGATGTCTACTTTTATTTTGGAAAATTTCATAAATTGTTGTAATCATTTTATCATCCAAAACAACATAACATGCTAACTGCCTCGCAGGTGATTCCACTGGAAGCATTGTTCTCCTTTCAACTTCCAATATTTATTTGCAAATTTCCCATATGTTTTTGGACCAAATATTTTCTCTATAATTTCTCCATTTTTGGACATTAATATTGGGCTTTTTAAATTACCTAAATTAATTCCATAATTATTTTTGCCCAATTTCTCATGAATATGAACATTTACATAAATTCCAAATTTAATGAATATTCATCACCATTTTATTGAATTTCTCAAATAATTATAATATATTTGGTGAATACAAAATTTGGGTTGTTACATTGGGAACATACGGTTCAAGAGGAAGTAAGAAGGCGAAAATCCAAGGTAAGCTTGGTGATTTCAAGTGTTTAAGCTTCCTAACTTATGTAATCTCTCTTATAATCTCCTCTTCTCTATGAAAAATCATGTTTTAGCAAGCTAATCTTCAAGGTTAAGGAGAGAGTGTGGGACGGCCTAGAGAGAGAAACTCCAAAAATCAAGAGGTAACTTCCAAAATCTCAAATCCTTTGGTGTATTGATGTTGTTGATGTGATTCTTGTCTTGGCTTGTTTAGAATGTGTTTAAATGGTTTAACAAGTTATTAGGAGTTAAAAGGAGTAGGCTTTGAGTGTTGAATTTCAAAACTCACATTTTTCCCCGTTTTGAGCACATGTTTTGGCCAAACTTGGTCAGAGGGGTTAGGGCTATAATTTCATTAATATGATGGTTCCATTATATTCAAGAGGAAAAATTGTGTAGGGTTGATGTTGACCACTTTGTGAGATAAGCCCTAGAAAGTGAAATTACGAAAATACCCCTAAAACCCTAATAGGAGCTGTCAAGGGCAAAATTTCATTTGGCAGTGATTTTTCTAAAACCAAGATAAAAAATAGATTCTAAACGTAAAACTGTGTAGGAATATCCCAGGTCAAAATTTTTGGAAAAGTACAGTTGGACTGGGTGCAAAGGACTTAGACCGGGTCCCTAAGAGCAGTTTGGTAATTTTACAGTTTTAGACTAATATAACTAACAAAAACACTTTGGAAGAGTCTAAAGCAGTACATGAATAGGTATTAACCTAGTTCTTGTATATTTAGAATTTTAGGACCAGATTGATAGCCCGAGCCGTCGGAACAAAATCCAAGGAACAATTTTCGAATAAAAGGGGTTTAATGCAGTAACTCTATCTCTCATACACTATGTAAATGTTAATATGCTATATGTTGCTATATTATGTGATATGAACACGGTGCCTGGGGTATATTACCTAGCTGTGGTCTGGGATCCAGCTGAGGTACACGGACAAGTAAGTGATCCAAACAGTCATTTGGCCCTGAGTATTGTGCACACACATGTTACAGTATGGATTTTCATTTTACACTATATGGTGTATTGCATATCTAATTATCACATTTTATGTGATTGATTGTATGTTACTATTGAAATTCATTTGAATCTCACCCTTTTTTCAAAATTAAAATATTCCAGCAGAAGCTAGCGGCTCAAGGGGCAAAAGGTAAATACCTGCAACTGATGTGCACGGATAAGAGAATGGACCTGTTGGTTATAGTTATTTTATTTTGACATTTTTGGAACAAAATTGGACATATATATATACTATCAAACCCTATAGGGAGACCCCTGTAATGTAATCAAATACCTTGTATCAATATATTAGTATATTTACGCTATTCCTGTGTTTCTCACTGAACTGCGCAAAGGCTACTGTTATGAGTGTAGATGAACAATTAAATAGTGCAAGTGTGCACTGTCGTAATCAAGTAATATAGAAGTGAGTAGAGTATCGTTCCCACGAGGATTGATCACTAAGTACCAAAATGATTAATTTTAATTCTATTTAGTCGATCGATTAGTTGGTGATTGAGAGTACAAAATAAAAGAAAAACAATTAAATATGAGTGTAGATGATATGAAAGCAAATATGAGATAAAGCCCTAGGGATTAGATTTCACTTAACAAATTCCGGATTGAACTACTTATCTATTCTAGCCCAATTTATTCCACATGATTGATAATCGAGTTTCCCTAATTTAATTACTAGCCTCTTCCAAGGTCAAGCAATTCTATAATTAATTGCTAATCCAATATATTCCTATATGAATTTAAGCAATTAATTATGCATTAAGATTTATGGAACTCAGTAAGACTACACAACTCATGAATATATTCCTATTTCATATACAAGTCATGGTTTTAATTATAAGATCTACACACATGCATCTCCTTCTAGTCTCAACATGCATATTGTAATCATTCAAAAGGTGGTCAATCAATCAAAAACATTAAGAGCAATAATTAAAACTCAATCATGAAAGAGAAATTAAAACTAGATTTAATAAGTTAATATTTAATCCATTATTAGTAAGCTACGTCATCACCCTAGGAAAATGAAAATTTAGCTCATGATAAAATTAAAAACAAAACCAAAATGAATTGACATTATATAAAACTAGAATGAAATCCTCATAAATACTACATAAACTTGAATATTAAATTCTCAAACATAAATATACAACCAAAAAGATACATGAAAAATGGACAAATCTAGCTGTCCCTTTAGGAGGTAAAATCTTCCATGTAGGTGGCATGCAAAAAGTAATACAATCCTAAGCCTTCCAAGATGGAGGCATGCAAAAAGTAATACAATGCATAAAATTAAATCTAGAAAATAACATAATTTATTCAGAACTATCAGAGAAAATATCTCTCCCTGTCAGGGAAGGATCTCTAACTATCAGAGAAATATCTCCATATACTCCTATCTCTGTGTCAAAAGTTCATATTTATAGGCAGTGAGCGAACAGTTGCATGTCAGTTTTTTTTCCATGATGCTACAGTTCCATGTTAGTTTTTCCACTGAGTGAACAGTAGTGAACAGTATTCTGTCGGCAAATTTACGTGTTTTTTCGTTACTGCTGCAGTGTTTTATCTCCTGCTATAGTGATTTCGTCATGAATAATGACCGACGCTACAGTACTAACCTTTTTCATATTTTTATTTATTTTTTAAATACTATTTATTTTACACCCAAATATATTATATTAAGCTCAAATATCGTCCATAAAATCATCATATAAGGAAAAATAAATATGCAAATATTTTACTTATTAGCTACTCTGATTAATATCAATGATAAGTGGTATGTAAGACGAGGTCTTACATTAGTCATTATTTATTCAGTGAAAAAATGACGGTTCTTATAAAAATATATCATATAACACTTTCAAACGATTTGTCTTCATAACTTTATATCAGCAAAAATAAATACATAACAGTTATAATAATTAACTGTAAAGTATGATTACTAAATATTTGTTTTTAAAAGAATACTTAACAGTTAAAAATGATAACCATTAAATATAAGAAAATAGGATTATGAAAAAAAATGTATTTAATAATATTTGACAGTTCTTCACATAGAACAGTTATATATTCTTCACAAAATAAAAATTATTTGACAATATATTATGGTTCTTCATAAATAACCATTAAGTATTATTTAATATAAATAAAGGTGGGATTCTAAAAGATATCATATATAAGGAGGCGGGACCCTAAAAAATATAATTTGACAATACATCAGAGTTCTTTCATCTCAGTTCTTTACAAAGAACTGTAGGTATTATTTAATATAAATAAATGTAAGATTATGAAAGATATCATATATATATATATAAGGAGGCAGGATTCCAAAAAAAAAACTATTGACAATACATTACAGTTCTTCACAACCGTTAAGTTTTCTTTAATATAAACCAAAAAACAATTGACAATATATTGTATTTCTTCACTAAGGTTAAGTATTCTTTCATATAAAAAGGTGGGATTCTTAAAAATATTAAATATAAGGAAGTGGGATTCTGAAAAAATTTTATTTGATGAAACTTTTCAAACTCCTTTTCAAACATTTTCTGAGCTTCCCTAGTAGGTCTCATACTATTTTTTCCATAGGTTTTGTTATGCAGCTGCAAATCTTCTCCACGACTACCATAGGTCTTCACTCTCCAACTCCTTCCTCTTGTGAATGTTTCCTCATGTAAGCTTTTATTTTTTTTTTCAATTTCATTTTATTTTTTAAATATAATGAGAGCTCACTAGTTGATGCTCAAGGTCGCTAGTTGGGATTACAATATCTAATATGATGATGGCCATTGGTTTATAAGAAAAGTAGAGACCACGAAAAAAAAGATGTAACGCCCCAAATTTTATTCACCAATATGCCTTGTACTTATTTGTGGCATTTAATGAAATGGAATGGTGAATATTCATTATCATAGGAATTAAATACTTAAAATTTGAAAGGTGAACAGTGCTGCCAGTGAAATTTCTTGAGAGGCAGTGAGTTATTCATGTAGTTTTGGATGAACAAATGATGACCAAAAGATGTGAAATTTTACAGTATGAAAGTAGACATCCTAAGCTTTAATTTGATATGTAATGAGTAATTTTTGGACTTGTATACTAAACAATGTGGATTTTTGAAGTAAGCCCGGTGAAACTGGCCAATTTCTAGAACAGTGTTTAAAGATTTAAATTCTGGGAGTGTTGAGCTTCCAGTTGGCCAAAGGCTATATTTTTCCTTAAAACTAGATCCAATAAGGGTTTCATAGCCTCTAGAATCACTCCAATTGAAATTATACAAATAAAGTTATGATTTTTTAAAGTTTGGTCAGAATATCTGCCAAAATTGACAACTATTGTGAATTTGGGAAAAAATTGTAATGGCAATTATGTAAATTGTGGAATAAAGTAAAAGCATATATTTTTCCAATTCAAGGGCTCTAGCTATGATGGAAATGAAGGAAAGAAATCAAGAAAAATGATCATGTGGAAAAGTCAAAAAGGTGGATATATTTAGCATTAAAATATAATACTTTATGTGCAATTGATTGAAGTAATTTGATGAAGCCCAAGTTGGTGTATGAAGGGGGCTTGGGACATCTTCTTTGGGCCAAAAAGAGGGGAGGAGTTAGTTCAATTGTAATGGTAGGTTAATGGCCAATTAGGAAAGGATAAGGCCAACGTACAAAGTTAGGTCATAAATCTAATTTTTGTAATAAAATTAATTAGGGGAAAAGATGAAGATATTTTATTAACCATTTGGCTCATTTTTGCTCCCTCATTTCCGTCCCTGCATGCGCACGTACGCACACACAGAGCTTAAGAACTAGAGAGAAGGAGGAGCTCAAGAAGGAAAATCAAAGGTAAGCTTGGTAGTTTCTTGAGATTAAGCTTCCTTACTTATGAAATACCTCTTCCAAGCTCTTAATCTCCATGAATAATCATGTGTAGCAAGCAAATCTTCAAGGAAGGAGAGAGAAAGTGAGACACCTAGAGAGAGATCGTGAAAATTCAAGAGGTAATCTCAAGAACTTTAATCCTCTTGGTTAATATGTTGTTTTGTGGTTGTTGGATTGTTTTGTGGATAATTTAGATGTTTTTTAAATTTGGGATGATGAAAACTTAAGGGGAGGTACTACCCAAAGTTAGATTAATCATGTGGAAAGTGTAATTAAGTGATTAAACAAGTAATTAAAGGTGAAAAGAAGGTGGTTAATGGAATGGAATCAAGAAATTCCATTTTCCCTAATTTTATGGTGATTTTCATCCGGACCTGATTTAGCAGTGTTTAGACTAGATTTTGGAGTTTTTGATGATTCCATTGGGTTTAAAAGTGAAAATTGTGTAGGATTTGTGTTGATCACTTTGTGAGAAAAGCCCTAGAAGGTGAAATGGCGAAAATACCCCTAAAACCCTAAATAGGGTCTAGCAAGCGCAAAACTATCATTTGGCAGTGATTTAGAGAAAAATGAGGTCAAAAATGGATTCTTTGAGTGAAAATATGTAAGATAAGCCCGGGTCATAATTTTTGGTAAAGTATAGTTAGACAGGGTAAAAAGGGACTTAGACTGAGTTCCCATGGGTATTTTGGTAATTTTACAGTTTTAGATAAAGATAACCAACACAATGAATTTTGAGTGACTAATAACTCAATTATCCTAAATGTGAAATTTTAGGATATATCAGTAGCCCGAGCCAGATAGACAGAATTAGACCGATAAACAAGCAAGGGAAGGGCGATTCAGGTAGTGAACTTATCTCTCCTGCATGTATTTGACATTTATATGCTTGTATATTGATGCATGTTATTTCTTTGCTTGATTATGTGAAACATATATGGATGAATGAAGCTCTGTTTCTATTTATGTTATAGCTATAAGTATGTTGTTTGAAACATCGAGCACGCAGATATGTCATTGTATGAGCATAAGTTATGTAACGCAAGCATGTCATGCATTAAGCACTTATCTTGTATGCACATTGGTACTATTTGCTACTAAGATTCTCTCAAATCTCACCCTCTCCCAACCAACAATCTAGACAGGTGAAAACAGGAGGTGTCTGAGAACAGAGAAGAGAACTACATGGGAGGAATGCAGTGGTGGAACGAAGATGGGAAGATGTCTCCATTTTCATTGTAATGGGTGTAAACACCCTAGTAGCTATGTGCTGCTACATTATTTGTAATTATTATGTACGAACCCCTATGGGGAAATTCTGTAATCATGTACATATTATCAGTATATTTATGTTATTCCTGTGTGCCCACCGAACTATGCCTTGCTACACTAATTAATATCGATAATAAGTGATATATAAGCTGAGGCCTTAAATTTCTCCTTTTTTTGTAACGGCCACACACAGGCCCCCGGTAGGAATTGTCTCGTCCTCCACACCACACAGGTGCTTGGGGATTTATTTCACCTCCCCAAGGGATCAAACACACTACCTGAGGATAAGTAGTGCGTCATGACCCACTTGATAGCCACTTGCACTGTAGTATATATATATATATATTCCATTTTTACCATATTCTAATTTCATAGTTATATTCTGAGATTTGTTTAAGTTTTCATATTTTCTTATTTTTATAATATATATATATATATATATTTCTTTTTTTTCATAAAGGATATGTGATGAGAACTGTTGGAGCACTGATACGTGATCTATAAGCAATCTACAATAAATGCATTGGCGAATATTGTGGAATTTGTTATTAATTGATTTTCTTTTAGAATTCAAAAAATTATAAAATAATGTTCTATTGTGAGAGTGTTTAAGCGATTAACTTATTTTAAATTGTATAATGTTTATCTATAATGTATTGAATTTTGAATACTATAAATATGATAAGTTTTTTATTTAATATTATTTTTTGTTATTATTAATGACTATATTGTGTCTTATATAATAAATATTCATAGTAAAAATAAATAAAAATAATAATAAAAAATAACTATATATAATAAAAAATAAAGCCAATACATTACGGTTATTAACAAAGAACTATTATGCATGTCCTCAATATGCTACTGTTCAGGACCGTTATATATTTGCGCCGAAAATATATAGCGTTTTCATATGTGATGGTTCGAAACCATCATAATATTAGGCTTGGTTGAGTTGAAATTTAGACAAACATATCACACGATGATAGTTTGGTGTTTGTTTGAATTAGCGGTAAATAATTATGATTTTAAATAATCATTCGCATATTTATTTTATAACTGACTTTAAGAATTTTGATTGTTTTAATTTTATTTTTAAAATTATTTATACATGTCGATAAGGAGGCAAGACCTCATGCAAGGGCTCAAGGGGGTTTTGGTTTTGGGTTCTCAATAATGAAGGTCAATCTATTATTGATTTCTCCCTCATATATAACCTCAAGATTGTTAACACTTGCTTTAAGAAGAGAGAGGAGCATTTAATAACACATAAGAGTAGAGCTGCCAAGACACATATTGACTTCTTTTTGGTAAGGAACTCTGATAGAAGACTTTGTACTAACTACAAAGTGATCCCTGGGGATGGCATGACAACACAACATAGGGTTTTGGTCCTTGATGTGAATACTAAGTGCTTAAAACAAAAGCACCAACAAGTTTTAAATCCAAGGGTCAGGTGGTGGTGGTTAAAGGGGGAGAAGCGGGAGATTTTTAAGAGAACTCCTTTGGAGGAGGGGGAGTGAGAGTTACAAGGGAATGCTAATATCATGTGAGAGAATATGTCTAAAAAGGTCTAGAAGGTTACTAAAGTAATTTTTGGAGAATCAAAATGTTTTGGTTGGCAAGATAAGGAGACTTGGTGGTGGGATGAGACTATTCAAGAGAAAGTCAAGCATAAGAAAGATTGTTTTAGAGCAATACACTTGTGTAATAATGTTGACAATTAGGAAAGGTATCGTTTGGCTAAAAAGGAGATTAGAAGGCAGTGAGTGCAACTCGTAATAAAGCATATGAAGAGTTTTATAAGGAGTTAGGAACAAAGGCAGGAGAGCGGAAGATTTATAAGATCGCAAAGAACAAGGAGAGAAAATCGAGAGACTTGGACCAAGTGAGGTGTATAAAGGATGAAGAAGATAAAGTTTTGGTTACTGATGGAGATATTAAGAATAGGTGGGAAGTCTACTTTTATAAGTTGTTTAATGATGGAGGGGGAGGGCCTTGTGATTGCAATGATTTGACAACTCGAGAAGGTGATCTCAATTTGTCATTTTACTGCAGGATTCGAGTTGGCGAGGTTAGGAAAGCTCTTAAGCAAATGAAAAATGGTGAAACTGTTGGGCCTGATGGGATTCCTATTGAAGTTTGGAAATGTTTGGGTGAAGAGGGTGCTTTGTGGCTCACAAAACTATTTAATGAGATTTTACGATTCAAGAAAATGTCGGATGAGTGGAGGAAAAGTACTTTAATTCTTATTTATAAGCATAAAGGGGATATTCAAAATTGTGCAAACTATAGAGGAATTAAGCTTATGAGTCATACAATGAAATTATAGGAAAAGGTGATTGAACACAGGTTGAGGTTGGAGATTGAAATTGCTGAAAACCAATTTGGATTTATGCCAGGAATGTCTACAACAGAAGCGATTTATTTATTAAGGGGGTTTATGGAAAAGTATAGGAGCAAAGGAAGAGATTTGCATATGGTTTTCATTGATTTGGAAAAAACATATGACCGTGTGCCAAGAGATATACTCTGGAAAGCCTTGGAAAAGAAGGGGGTGCGGTTTGCATATATCAAAGCCATTCAGGACATGTATGATGGGATTTCAACCTTAGAATGCCTGGAAGTGTAACAAAGGATTTTCCTATAAGGATTGGCCTACATCAAGGATCAGCTTTGAGCCCTTATTTGTTTAACCTAGTGGTAGATGTTCTAACTGAGCCTATAAGAGAGGATATCCCTAAATGCATGCTTTTTGCGGATGATATAGTTTTGTTGGCTGAATCCAAGGGGGAAATTAATTCTAAACTTGAGATATGGAGACGGACTTTGGAAGTGAAGGGTTTTCGTCTGAGTAGGAGCAAAATTGAATATATACATTGTAAGTATGATAAGAGACAAGGTCGAAATGAAGTGGAAGTTGAATTGGGGGGCCAAGTCATTCCGCAAGTGACAAAATTTCGGTATTTGGGATCAATTATACAACAAGATAGTGAAATTGATGGAGATGTCAATCACAGAATTCAAGCTGGATGATATAAATGGAGAAAACCCACTGAGTTATTTGTGATCGAAAAGTACCTAATAAAGTAAAAGGGAAGTTCTACTGCACTGCTATAAGACCAGTAATGCTATATGGTAGTGAGTGTTGAGCTTTAAAGGGACTACATGAACATAAAATGGGGGTGGCAGAGATGAGAATGTTGAGATCGATGTGTGGTCATACAAGAAAATATAAGATTCGTAATAATCATATACGTGAACAAGTTGGAATGACCTCTATTGAAGGAAAAATGGTAGAAAGTCGTTTGAGGTGGTTTGAACATGTTCAATGAAGACCGTTGAATACACCAGTGAGGAGGGTTGATCAAGCAGTATAGAGTCCTGTAAAACGAGGTCGCGGAAAGCCGAAGCGAACTCTTAATGAGGCCATAGAGAGAGACCTTTTGATTAATAATATACCTAAATATATAATTTTCGACATAGCACAATGGCATCGTGTGATCCATATAGCCGACCCCACCGAGTGGGATAAAGGCTTTGTTATTGTTGTCGTTGGTTAAAATTATTTATACATGTATAATTACTAAAAGGTATCAATTTAATAATAAAGTTGTTTACCTTTTCATCATTATATCTAATAATAATGATCATTAATTATTAAATATTTAATACTTATTATTAAATATGTTTTTTTAAAATATGAATACTTAATTATTATTTTAATTTTAGAATTGTTATTATTTAAAATAATATAAAATTTAAAAACTCATATAATAGAAAAAATAATATTTAAAATAGTATTATTTAAACTACTATGGTTGGAAAAAAAAATAGGCATAATATATGTAGAGAAAATTTGGAGATAGAATTTTGGAGAAGGGAGGTGAGGGTGATGGGAGGATAAAATCCCTTATCACTTATGCTCAAAGTGTGATGGAAGGATGAAATCACAGTTAATCGACATTTTATAGAGTTTACCTAAAGAGGATAAATGGATTTTATAACCATTTTTATATGCTCAAACTAGCGTATCTGAGTTCTCACCGCTAAACTAGACATGCACTTGATAGATGTTGAACCTAATCGATGAAGCTATTTTATTTTGGCCAAAAATTAAAACCGAGGTCAAGTTAGCTACTTTTGATCCGAATTTGGATTAATTTGAATTATACTACCGTGAGTATTAATTGTTTCCATTCCATCAGTCCAACCCTTGGTGAGAGATGAACTTTTAGTGTGACTCAAGGAAAACGAGTAAAAGATATCCATTGGGAATGTATAGGTAAAATTTCTACTACTTAGAAATTACTTTAAGTTTTTAATTTAAATCAATTGAAATCAGTGAATCAATACAAATTGTCACTTTTATATCAATACAACTTTTCTTTTTTATCTTGCTATTTTATAATATCCTAATTAAATTAATTTCTTCATCCTTGTTTCTCGTATCTCAACAAGAGAACAACAATTTAACGAAAAATTTGAAATCTTTTTTATATCGCCACTGTGACAATGTTTTGGATAACCAAAAAGCCTATGCTGATCCGATGAATATTTTCTTCCATTTTAAGTACGCGTGTCCTCAAAATAGAACACACACACAAATCTCATACACCATGATAAAAAATATTAAGAACTGAAGCAAAACAAAGAATTTGCCAAAGCAATTATTATTATTACTTCCTAAAAGCAGTACTGGGAAGGAAAACAGTACATATATAATGATGAATTGAGGTGAAGCTAACAGAACACCCTAGAACGATAGATTAAAAAAAAGAAAATGTAATACCTTAAAACCTAAAAAAAAATATTATATATATATATATATATAGAGAGAGAGAGAGAGAGAGAGAGAGAGAGCAAGTAATTTGCTAACATAATTAGTTTGGATTTATAAACACCCAATTTACCCCGGAAGTTTTCGAGATATGGATATCTGAAAGTCTTTGTTGGGTCAATTTCACCACGAAAATATTAAAATAGGAGCATCGCCCTAACCGTAAAGTAATTAGCCTTTTAAAGGCTGAGGGCGACGTTGTTCCTTTTTCAATAAATTTGGAGTGAAATCGATCTAACGAAAACTTATGGATATGCATGGCTCCTATAAGAAAACTTTCAGGACAAAATTAAACTTTAACCCTATAATAAATATTGGTAAAACGAAATTTATTCATGAAGAAGATGCTGCAGGCACCATTAACGCCAAATAGCCTCAGTCTCTGACTTCTACGAAGAAGAAGGCCTACTTGATTATTATTATTTGGTGCCGCCGGTGGCAACAATAATGTTTGTTGTTGTAATCTCTTACGGCTGTGCTTGCTACTCCTGTGACCTCCAAGTGCGTAGTGAGAGTTAAAGCTCACATCACAGTCAACACATACGTATTCACGCCTTTGTTGTTGTGATCCTTGACCACGACGACGGCGACGACCTCCTGCTTCATTATGACGAGGAGATGAAGAAGGCACAACGGCCTTCTGAATGTAAAAAGGTTGTGGATCCACGTGGACCATCATCTCCATCGTAGTCGCCTTGGTCAGAATTCCGGCTTCATCTTTAGGGTTAGAAGAAGAAGAAGAAGAAGAAGCCACACCACCCTTTCGTTGTGATCCTTGAAGACAAGGATCTTCTGCTTCATTATAATTTGGTGATGAAGGGTCAATCATTTGCAATGCCAAAGGTAGTCCCACGAGGGCCATCATCTTCGTCGTCAGAACTCCACCGGCTTCGTCTTTAGTGTTAGAAGACAAAGAGGAAGAAGTCACACTACTGCCACCACCGCCACTCGGTTGCTTCTTCTTGTGCATTTTCATGTGACTTCTAAGACCCCTTGGAGAGTTGAAGCATCTAGTGCAGTTCTTACACAGAACCAGCTGGTTGTCCATGGAAGAAGAAAAGCTCAAGTAAACAAAGAAATCATTCTAGCTTGGAATCGATAATGCTGATGATAACACATATATATACATAATTGGTCTCTTAGGGTTTCTTTAGGCTCTTGCACTGTGTTGAGATGATGTGTGTTTAAGAAAGGAAAGTTTTGTAAAACTTTGATTAGGGATGTAATAAAGTTCTGATAAAATTATCAAAAATCGAGTTTGAGGATAATATTCCTTGATCTATGGGATTTGGGTTGGCAGCTTAATTTCTTACCCTTTTTTTTCCAGAGAATAAAAGCGCGTCCGAATAAAAACTCGTCTAAATGAATCCAATCATGTTCGTTAATTGCGTTAGTTATTTTTTTATTGTCAGAAATATTATTACAGTGTAAACCAGATATCTGGAAACAGGTTGTAATTGAATAGATTGATGATTCTAATTTCTAAATAATATCCTATACTTTATGCAAAATTTTCTACAAGCTATATATTGTTGGTTCGAAATCTAGGACATTTTCTAGTTATATGAAATAGGTTCCCATTTTTACCCGTGTTGGTTGATGTGAATGAGTAATTATGTATGAGAAATTGTGGATACTAATTGTGCCCAAGGGTAAGGAAAAAATTGTCAAATTTATAATGGATTTAGAAAAAAATTATTGAATTTTTTTAATACAGGTGATACATGGTGAAAGTGTTTTACGTTATATATTAGTAGGAGTATGTAGCTTACACATAACTGATAGATTTTTATCTGAATTCGATAATTTACAAATTAACTCTCAAGCTAAGTAATCGCAAAAGCATAAAAGAGAGTGTGTGTGTGGGGTTTTTTTTTTTTTTTTTTTACCGTCTTTGAAAACAAGAAGAAATATAGGAGATCAATTAGCTGACTCATTGCCACACACTAATTTGTGATGCAATATCATTGATTGATACTCTATTCAATCCTAAATATAGATGCTAACTAATTTGTAAATATTGAAGAAATTATATTGTTGGCAAAATATATTAAGAAAATTATAGTTAATTAAGTTATGTATTTATAAAAATGTGTGTTGATTTTACTAAAATAACCCTCAATTATTTAATCAGAAACTAACATTTGATGAAAACCTTATAATATATGTATTTTTTTGGTCAAATATAATATATGTAATTAATAGGAAGAGTTTGGGAAATAAATATAAATTTGATAAAAAAAAGTGAATTAAGATCTTATATATATTTAGGATTAAAGCAAATTGTTCTACTAGTTGACCAGTCATAATGACACTTTTTAAAAAAAAAAAAATTAATGATAAGGTATACAGTTAAGTAACTGTTAATGGTTTGTTTAACCATAAAAATTTGATTTTTTTTTTGTTTGAATTTTATTATCTATTTTTATGTTTTGTTTAGGATAATTATATCGTTTAATTTTGTTAGAACAAGTTTTAGAAACAAAAGAATCAATTCCAACAACATAGAAAATCTTGTTGAGATCACTCATGTTTCAGAAGATGCTAGGATTCAAGGCACAAATCTTCCTCTTCTCAGTCCTTACAGCCCTTATCACCAATCTAATCATATTACTCAAAGGATTAGATCTATTATCTCTATCAGAAGAACGCGTGTTAAAAAAGTCATACAAATTTCTAAGTTTGACCAATGTAGCCTTCAAGCTGCTTCTGTAAAACAATACGTTAATCTTGAAATTCCTCAACCTCTAATAAATTCTTGGAAATTTCAAGTGTATATGTCAGTGCTGTCCCGGTGATCCTTACTCTTCATGGCAGAAAAGGAAGGCAACACTTAGAATCGCTCCTATAGATGCTACTTATGCTTCATATAGCAGGAGCACCGCTGTATTAGCTAGAACTTTGGCTTCCTCTTTAGGGTTTAAGAAATTGTGGATATATATCCCTCTGGTTCTTAATATAAGACATAATTGACTCTTTTTAGAAATATTAAGAAAATTAAATAAGTTGGTTAATTATAACATATGTCGTGTAACATTTTATATATATTAGTTTATAAGTCAGATAAATTAATTTATTATAAATAAAATAAATATCGATACTTTAAAATAATTTATTTATCTTTCTTAATCTTTTTAAAAATATTAACTATGCGGTATATTGAGAATTGGAAGAGTAGTTTTGAACAATAAGGGTAAAGGGAGAAAAAGTCAAACTTGTATGGGGTTTAGGAAAAAAACTGAATTTGTTAATAGACGTGATCCCTGTTGTAACCGTCCTACGGGGTATGAAGCTTAATTACACATAACTATATGTCTCGTATTTGCCCCTAGAAAAACTGGTTTATTTCTTAGCTTGAAAATTTTAATTTTTTTCTTCTTCTTTTATTTCCTATAAGCAAGGACCGGATTCTCTCTCACCCAATCAAGTCTCAAATTCAATAAACGAAACTCATTATCTTAACCATTTTTTTCCTTTAACTGATTATTTTTAATCTGAATCCGCCAATCCAATTTTAAAAATTAAATCTCAAGTTTTGGATAAAGCAAAAATGTGTGCAGGTTTGTTTTCTTGCAAAACAAGAAATATAGGAGATCAATTTGCTGACTCATTGTGACACACTAAGCTGTGATACAATATCATTAATTGATTGTAGTTTCTATATTGATAAAGACCTAATTAATTTTGAGAAAGGGAGCCCAGTCACACCATATGATATGTAGTTATGTTATTTTCTTTTCTTTTCTTTTCTTTTTTTCCTTTTATTTACATAATTCACATAAACTGGGATATGAGCCCTCGTGTTTAAGTGGTTCTGAACTTCTTATCACTCCTAATAAGACTAATGCGGTAATGCTATTTTTAACCATACGCGATACGTGGATATAAATGACACTACTATGAAAGAAGGATATAACGGCGACCCTTTTTCTATACTTCTTTGAAGAAGTGCTGTAGGTAATAATTTTTTTTAAAAAAAATGGGTTTAGAAGCTACTACGCTTCCTAATATAAGCACCGGAGCTTAGTACTTAGTTTGTGCGGCACTTTTTTAAAAGAGCGCCATACAAAACATTTATTTTTTAAAAAATAAAATGAAAGTCAAAGTTACTACTCTTCTCAAGAAAGCGCCGAAGCTAGTATAACTTTTTAGCATTTTTTTTATTTGAAGAAAAAAACTTATCCGGCACTTAAGAGTAAAGTGTTGTATAAGTTTGAAGCATAACATTTATTATGATACATTATTGTTCAGAATCTCTTGTCGTTGAAAGTCAAAAAGAATCTTTTAAGAATTAATTATCCGCTATATTCGTCTTATTTCACAAAAAAAATATTATTTCAAATATGAAGTTTGCTGATTATTCACTTGATTAATTTTATTTTCTCCTACTTCCAAAACATTAAAATCCTTCACCCAGTTGCTTGTTAACAACTTTGTTTGCATTGCAGTTTTTGTTTGCATCAAAAGCCCTCACATCTCTCTTTATACTATAATGAATTTTGAACTTTGGATAAAAAAAGTATTTAAAAAAATATTTCAAAAAAAATATTTGAAAAAAAAGGACCTTAGACGGGGCTTGCATTGGTGTCGGCAGAGCTCTCTTGGCCGGCGCTTGTCACACAAGCACCGGCCAAGGCTAAGAACTTGGGCGGCAAAGGCTGAAGGCCTTGACCGGCGCTTTCCAAGAAAGCGCTGCCCAAGGCCAATCAAGCCCGGCCCCCGTTTAAGGTAACCTGCAAGTGCCGGCCAAGGTCCGGCTTCTTGCTTCCCCCGCATGCCTGCCGTCTAAGATTTTATTTTTTAAAAAAAAAATTCATCATTTTTTTTAATTTGAGAAGTTTTGGCGCTTTGAGAAAAGGCGCCGTAGCTTCTACTCTTTTTTTTTTAAAATTGGTCATCGTTTTTTTTTTCAAATTGAAAAGTTTCGGTGTTTTGACAAAAAGTGTCATAGCTTCTCCCACCTTGTAATTTAATTTCCATAACCCGCCATTTTCATTTTCATCTTCCCGCTTTCTCTCTAGCTCCGCCTTTCCCAGAACTCTGTTGCAGTAGAAAGCTTTCTCTCTCATGTGTTTTTTTTTCTTGTCTCAGCCTCTTTTAGAAGCTCCCTAGTCTATAAGTGTTTTTCTTTTTTTCAACATTTGGTTCACATTTTTTTTTAGAGTTAAAATTTGTCATGAATCTTATATATGTGCTCATAATTTTTTTTCAAGTATTTATTTGAAGTATCAACTCTATCTTCTTGAACTTCTTATACATTGTAAGCTTTTTCATTTTTGAGCTTACAAATATAATAATACTTAGTTTAATCCTCCATAGAAATAACGTATATGGCTCAAGTTTGAGCAACTTAAATGCTGGAGTTCTTTTATGCTTGATACATGAAAACGCAATATTGTAAAAGATACGTGCTATGTTATTTCATTTTGCTGTAGATTGTATTGTAAATTGCTGTGGATTTTGGATTGTAAATAGAGGTTTTTATCAGAAAAATAAAATAATTATAAAAAATTATTTTTTTTAAAAAAAATAAAAGACTTCCTACGGCGCTTCCCTGGAGAAGCGCCGTAGGAAGTGATATTTTTTTAAAAATAATAATAATAAAGCTATGGCGCTCCTATATATTCAAGAAGCGAGTAGCTTGTTTTAACAGCGTTGGAAGCTACGGCGCTTCCAAAGCGCCATAGTATTCTTTAAATTAAACGCCGCAATTTATGTTTTTTGTAGTAGTGTGAGTAACCAGCCTATGCAATACACAAGTGCAGATTATGGGTTTTAATACAACATAACAAATTTAATCTAGGTGGAAATAGTCACTTGAAACTCACAAGTCACAAATCTATTTCAAGACATAATATTTTAAAGAGTAAAATACTTTGACTATTTTACTCTTATTACACGAATATTCCTCTATTTTAAAAACATACACTTAGGTCCAATCCGTTAGCTTCAATTAAGAATATTCCAAAAATAATCTAAAAAAATATTTTAAATTAAATTTAAATAAAATAAATTTTATTGAATAATTTGTCTTCATCATATCAAATTCGCTAATCTATTTTTGAAGGTTTGCAAACTTCAAGGGAAAAAAATCAATGGTCAAAACGATGAATTATTTATATAATATCTTTAACTTTTATTATTTATACTATATGATAACAAAAATATGTTTTGAAATATGTTTTAAACCGCTAAAAAAACCCAAAATAAATATGCATGTTTCAATAAATATGAAGAGAAGGTAAAATTATAAAATAATTAAAATTAAAAACTTTACAACATATTAGAAATTTTGAAAATATATATTAGAATTATTTTTTAGTTGTGTAATTATTTTGACAAATATGGATGTTTAAATAGTTCTTATGTTAAAGAGGGGTATTTTGGTTAAAAAAATGTTTGAGAGTCAAACTTAATAGTCCACTAATGACTAAATGGATGGAAAATGAATCATCAAAATATAAGAGAGGTTTGTGTAAGTTATATTTTGATTTCAATAAAGGTTTATATAAGTTTTCAAAATAGAGGGGAGGTCCGTGTAATTAAGATAAAATAGATGAATGGTTAGAGTATTTTAATCTATTTATAAAAGAAATTTTATAAATAATATTGGAGTTTTTTTTTTTTTTTTTGCTAATTATAGATATCCTCCTATTAGAAACAACTAGCTTGTGCTCTCCGTGCGTTGCACGGGGAGCTTGTACTTCATTACCTCAATTAAAATTGATGTCATTCTATACTATCTTAATGTTATAAACTACTATTTTAACCTAAAATACTATTGGTTTGACTTAATTATCAACTACAATTTAATTATATACTTGTGTAAAAGACTAAACACAGGAGAAAAGTTACACGGTGATTTTTTTTAAGAGCATGTGCTCCCGTGTATTGCTCCGGGGATCTTATAAATAATATCATCATGGATTATAACATATTCTGCTATACTACTAAATCGTAATGATGCACTTCTTTCATTGATTAAATTTTACTAATAAAGAAAATGAAATATTGGGTTGAATCCATTTATACTAATAAAGAAACTAAAAAGCTGGAAACTATTAACACTGTCTTAATGCGTTCACATGAATAAGCATCGAACTCAATAAGTTGTTTTAAAGTATAGCCTTCTTACAGATTAAAAATTGGCCTAGAAAAAAGTGAGTGAACGGATTCCTCTCTTCTGAACAGTGCGCCACCATCTTTTACCTCTGATTACCATGGATGATCAACCTAACCAGAAACTTCCACTGGACCGTCCTTCTAACGTCCTAGCCAGTGGTAGCAATAAGAAGACAAGGAATAACTCTACTCGTATCACAATGGACACTTCTACGCCGGAGGAACCTTCTTCAGAGATTGATATCTCCATGGAACATGAAGATTCCCCTCAACAGAAAACTCTGGTTTCCACTACCTCCTATAAGGATTCCCTTATTGGTTTTAACGGTATTGCTCATGGAGGTGAGTGTATGGATGAAGAAGAGTTATTATCAGATACAATAAATATGGAATGGGATCTTCCAGAACTTACTGAGGAGGTGCAAGACCTCATGAAAGTCCACCCGGTTGTCCCTGTGACGGCTGAAGAATATAATGCCTGGTGTCGTCCATGGAATGCAGCACTGATCCTAACTTTGTTAGGCAGAAAGTATAATGTATACACGCTGAAGGCACACCTGAGCCGTATATGGAGGACCTCTCAGTTCGATTTAGTGGACATGCCCAATAACTATTTCCTGGTACGTTTCCTCCAAAAAGAAGGATGGGGTCAACTCTATCAACAAGTACTTTACGGGGGACCATGGGTGGTGCAACAACACACCATTCTGGTACAAAAATGGTCTCCTAATTTTGACCCTTACAACAATCCTCTGGGACGAATAATCACTTGGATCAGGATTCCCAACATACCAATGCAGTGTTACAATAAGGAATTCATTACAAGGTTGGGGAATTACATTTGAAAAACAATCAGGATAGATATGCTTACCCCGTCTGATATTGTGACTGACTCTGCGAAAATTGGGAGGGGCAAGTATGCCAGGATCTGTGTCGAGATTGATCTCCAAAAGAAGCTTGTCTCACGCGTGATTGCAGCCCACTCGGTTTACCAAATAGAGTATGAGGGATTGGGTTTAATTTGTTTTTCCTGCGGCCGGTATGAACACCACAAGGATCAATGTTCCTGGACATACAGCGAGAAGGAGCAATCGGCTCCAGGATCATCTCAGACCACCATCCCACACCGATACTCCTCAACGCCTCAACCGAAAGCTTCCACCAACGAACCATTTGGAGAATGGATGCTTGTGAGTAATAGTCGCCGGTCTCGGATCGGGAATAGGAAACCACAGCAAGGGAGTGGAACGGCGAGGAGGAACGAGAATGAGGAGGAGAAAAGGAAGGGAAAGCCGATGGTGCAGGGTAACCGAAGCAAATCGGAAAGGCGAGACGGAGCCAAGCCGGAGAAGGAGAAGACGGTGCCAGTGTCAGGTGCTGTGGCGGTGAGCGGCTCGATCGTCGACGGAGCCTCGAGATTCCAGCTCCTCGCCGACCTTGGGGAAGATGACGGTATGGTGACGGGACAGATGAGAGTAGAGAAGCAGGGCCGAAGTGACCATGGGGCTGACACGGTTCAAGTGGAGAAGACAAATGGAGAAGCAGATCAAGTTCGGCCAGCTGACGCGAAGGAGAGAAGGAAAGGGGATTTAGGAAAAGAAAAGAATAAAAGGAAAAATAAATCTAGTGAGGTGGGGTCTTCTCTTGTTGGGCCTGGGCAAGAGGTGAGGGCCCATATGGCAGGAGCAAAGGACGTTTTGGCCAAGGAAAAAAAATCATAGTCCAAATGGGCCTTTAAAAACGCATGTGGGGGGTAGAGATCATATAGTGGTGGGTGGGTCATTGAATCAAGCTGGGCCTACTACTATTTTATTATCCCAACATCCACATGGGCCAGAATCCCTTCAATTAGCATTGAGAGAAGGATCACACAATAAGGCCATAAAACCCAATAAGATTCTTAATCAAGAAATATGTGAGCGAATCATGTGTGGTGTTCCAAGCTCTGATCTTTTGCCTCCATATTCCACGTCCTTAGACGATGACATTGGGGATGACTTTATGGAAGCGAATCTTGCTGTAAGAAGTCAACATGGTCCACGACCTGACAGAGCCTCTGGTGATCAGTAAGTATCACTCCTTGCTTTCCAGTTTTATTTATCCCATGATTATTGCATCTTGGAATTGTAGGGGTGCGGGGAGCAAGCATTTTCCCCGCATCGTTAAAGACTTAGTTCATGCCAATAATATTGATATTTTGTCTTTAGTTGAGACTCGTATTAGTGGTAATAGGGCGGAGGCCGTCACCCGTAAATTAGGCTATAGTAATTGGATTAGATTGGAGGCCACTGGTTTTGCGGGTGGCATTTGGATTTTATAGGAGGAGAGCAATACTCAAGTTGATTATCTTTTTTCTACTACTCAACTGATCCACTGCAAAGTGACGGACAAGCGAACGAACGATTCCTTTTTTGTTACTTTTGTTTATGGGGAACCGGGGATTAGTAGAAGAGAGAACTTATGGGGGTCCTTGCGTGACCTTTCACAAATTGTTGACGGTGCTTGGATGGTGATCGGGGATTTTAATACGTTCTTGACCCCTGCAGACAAGATAGGAGGTTCTACACCTTCTATCCGGGCTATGACGCAATTTTCTAATTGCATTAGTAGCTCGAGTCTGTTAAAGATTCCTTTCACGGGCGAGCGCTTTACATGGGAAAAACAGGGGATTAAAGAGAGACTAGATTGGGTGTTTGGCAATCTCGAATGGGAGCTCAATCACCCGCGGGGAAAAGTCTTTCACCACCTGCGCTATAAATCTGATCATAGACTCGTGTTGGTCTCAAATGGGGCAAATGCCCCTCCCCACCATCGCAAGCGCCGATTTAGCTATCATCCAATTTGGGCCACAGAAGACAGCTTCTCTGATGTAGTCTGTAAAGCTTGGGAGAATAGAACTTGGAACCATAGTAGGTTGATTTTCGAGGAGGAGGCCCCCAAATGGAATGCTAGGGTCCTTGGTAGTCTTCCTCAGAAAAAGAGAAATCTCCTCAAAAGGTTGGAAGGCATTGATCGAGTGCGACAAACTAATCTCTCGAATGGCCTTTACAAACTTGAGCAACAGCTTTGGAAAGATTATAGTAAGATTTATGCACAAGAGGAGCTCCTCTGGTACCAAAAATCTCGATGCAAGTGGCTTGCTTGGGGGGACAAGAATACGAGATTTTTCCATACATCAACGTTGCTTAAACGGAAAAAACAAAGAATCGAAGCTCTTCAGGATGATGATGGAAATTGGGTTACAGACCCGGATAAGTTAGGAGAAATGGCTGCCACGTTCTTTACTCATCTCTATACGAGGGATCCCCAGATTCCTCAATCCACAGATTGGCATGCCGATTTCCCCCCGCTTAAACCAACTGATGATCTCTTGCTTCACAAAGAAGTGGAGGATACTGAAGTTAAAAATGCGGCGTTTTTGATTGGTGCTTTCAAAGCTCCGGGCCCGGATGGTCTCCAAGCACATTTTTTCCATACCCAGTGGAATCACATAGGGAACAAGGTCTGTGCACTAGTCCGAGAAATTTGGCATCACCCGGAGAAAGTTAAAGATATCAACCACACCAACATTGTTCTTATCCCAAAAGTTGATAATCCTACAACATTAAAGGACTTCCGGCCTATTGCTCTCTGCAATGTTATTTTCAAGATCATTACGAAAATCATTGCGGAAAGAATGAAGAAGGCGATGCAGTATTTAATTCAACCACAGCAATGTGGGTTCATATCTGGCCGTCAGGGGATTGAGAATGTTATCATTGCGCAAGAAGCAATCCATACCATGCGGAGTAGGAGGCGGAGAAGAGGGATGGTTGCAATCAAGGTTGACATGGAGAAAGCTTACGATCGTCTTGATTGGAAGTTTGTACAATCCACCCTTGTTTGCGCTGGAATATGGGAGGAGTTGGTGAACCTTATCATGGCGTGTACCAGTTTGGTGTCCATGAAGATTCTCTGGAATGGTTCCCAATCTCCGGAGCTCAGGCCTTCCCGGGGAGTGCGCCAGGGTGACCCTTTAAGCCCCTACTTATTTGTTTTATGCATGGAGCGCCTCAGTCAATTGATTAACATCAAAGTCAGGGAAGGACATTGGAAGGGGCTTCGGTTTAATACTCGTGCTCCCACAGTATCCCACCTATTCTTTACAGATGATCTTATACTGTTCGAGGAGGCTACCCAAAATCAAATTGAGTTGATGCGAGACACGATGAGATCCTTCTGTGAAGTTTCAGGACATCGAGTCAATTTGACCAAGACTAAAGCTTTCTTTTCCCGCAATATTCACTTCAACCGGGCGTTGGAGCTGAGCCAATCATTGGGTGTGGGAATCACGGGTGATCTTGGTAAATATCTCGGTATACCGATGCTTCATCATAGGATTACCAAAGCTATTTTCTATCCCATTGTTCAGAAGGCAAAGAAGAGACTGACAGGCTGGAAGGGGCGGTACCTCACCATGGCAGGACGGACGGTCTTGATTAAAGCGGTCTTGTCTGCACTGCCAAGTTATCATATGCAAACATTGCTACTCCCCAAATCCACTCTGGAGGAATTGGAGAAGATCAGCCGGGATTTCATATGGAAGCAAGATCAACAGAGTAGAAAAATGCATCTCATCTCCTGGAATCAAATTAAGCAGCCTAAGGAGGAAGGGGGTTTAGGTATTAAAGACCTTCGAAAGCAAAACATGGCCTTCATAATGAAACTCTGCTGGGGTTTATTAACTCAACCAGAAGCCCTTTGGGTCCGTTGCCTAAAAGGAAAATATGGATGCGGCAATAGTGACTACCCCATGGTCTGTAAGAAGACCAACTCCTCTGGGGTATGGCGGAGCATCACTAAGGTTTGGGACATTTTCTATAGTGGAATTGGTCGTACCCTTCGCAGTGGGTCTACAGCCAATGCCTGGTGGGACTTATGGACTAAATTGGAAGAGCCACTTATTCACTATGTTGATCATAATTTCCATCGCCTAAACCCAGCGGCCAAGGTCAGAGATTTTGTCTCATCGGATGGAGGTTGGGACGTCACACGATGGAGGGAATTCCTACCGGACTGGGTGGTCAGGCTTATCAGGCAACTTCCTCCGCCATGTCAATTTGGAGAAGACCCTTTCTGCTGGAGAAGTGCTTCTGACGGCAACTTTAGTGTCCGTGCTGCATACTCTTTCCTTTCTACTTAGCGGGAGGGGAATGGCCCGGCTCGGTGGAAGAAGGTGTGGAAACTACCGGTACCAGAGAAAGTGAAGATGTTCTTGTGGCAAGCTATTCATGAGAGACTGCCTACTAACTCACTTCGGGCTATGAGAGGTCTTTCAGATAGTGATGAGTGTCCTTTTCTGTGTCACCAGACTGAGAGCATTATACATATTCTTCGAGATTGTGAGATTGCGAGAGTAGTATGGTCACATTTTATTTCACCTAACTCTCGTTTTAGTTTCTTTACTTCTGATTTGCAGGTATGGTTTGCAGACAATCTATCCCACTCTAGGGCCAAGCCTTGCTTTCACAGATGGCCATGGGTTCGCATATTCAGTACCATGTGTTGGCTATTATGGAAAAACAGATGTAAAGGTGTCATGGAAGGAGTCCAAGCACAGCCGAACGAGCTTATTCATGGTGGTCTGTATCATCTCATGGAATCCAGCGTGGGGGACAACCTAAAGCATCAGATCTTTTCCTACAGCGAGGAGGACGATCAGAACTGGAAGTTACCTCAGGAGGGATGTGTTCGTCTAGATACTGACGGGTCAGTGGATATTCACCGCAATGCAGCTTGTGGGGGACTTATTCGGGATCATAAAGGTCATTGGATTCTTGGCTTTCAGCGCCGTCTTGGATTTCTCCCGACAACTTCTGCTGAGCTTATGGCCTTGTATCAAGGCCTGCAATTATGTAGACAATATGGATTTCAGAAGGTTGTGGCTTACACAGACTCACTTGAGATATACCACTTGCTTATGCAGGATAGTGGTCTATATCATCCTCTTAGGTTGGAAATTACTGCTGTTAGGGATTTAATTTTTTCTGATTGGGACATTGAAGTTCGATATGCACCGAGAGACACAATCCGGTGTGCTAATTTTTTGGCAAGGGATGCCCATCATTTAGTACAGCATTTGGTTGTTTTACCTGTTCCTCACCCGGGATGTATTCCCATTATGAGGGAGGACGCATTACATGCTTTTGATGTTTAGATTGTTTTGGTGTATGTACTCTCCAAGCTAGCTTGGCCATATTATGAATTAAAAAAAAAAAAGTATAGCCTTCTTGATTGTTGCATTATTGAGTTTAACTCCATCATTTCTTCAACCTAAAAAGTAACCGGAGCATGAATATATATAAAATATTTATTATACCACCCACAATTTACATACATCAACATCACAAGAAATATTGGCCAAAACATAATAAAAAAATATTCCCAGCAAATTATCAATATAATAAACACTCACTAATTCCATTTACAATTAGATAATACATTTGTCTGTAGTGACTTTCAGAGCAGGATTCTTCTAAATAGCATTCATATGAACTGAAATGTAAATTCTTGGGTTGATTTAAACACGATTTTCCAATATGACATATGCCTTTTCACAAAAGGTTTGATTCCTCTATGTATTATAACCTCTTTCAAATAATTAACTTTGTTTATAGGTTCTACAAAATATTGGTGACATTTCGTGGCTTATCTAATTCAACATGGATAGATGGTACTACCCTTTGCGTTGCACAGGCAGAGAGTGATTCAAAAGCTGCTTCGAAGATATTATCAGGAAAAAGATTCCAACTTAAACAAAAATAAATAAAAATGACATTTAATCAACACTACAAAAAAATATGAAATTTCCTATGGAATTTGTCACGGAAAAATTTTCCGTCGATAATTCCAGTGGAAATTTCCGACGAAATTTTTTCCCTGGCAAAATTTGCCACGGAAAATATTTCATGGCAAATTCTATCTTTTGCCATGGAATTTCTGACAGAATAATTCTGTCGCAAATTTCTGACGGAAATTTGTAACGGAATTTATTTCAGTTGGAAATTCCCTCACAATTTCCGACGGAATTCGATTGTATCACAAATTCTCTCACAATTTCCGACGGAATTGAATTCCGTCAGAAAATTTAAAAATTTTTATTTTTTAATTAAATTAAATTTTAAAAAATTATTTTTAAAAAATTTATTATTTATTAATTAATATTTTAATTTTATTTTCTAATTTCTAAAATATTTTTAATTTCTAATCGTAGGTTTTGGTCCATGTAAAGGCAAAATGGTCATATAAAAATCTGTTTATAAAAAATAAAATTTATTATCTATTAATTAATATTAGTAAAAATATATTAGTTAATAATTATTTATTAGTTATTAATTAATGTTAATAAAAAATTAATTTTAGAAATTAGAAAAAAAATAGTGATATGAAATTTATTTAAGATGTAAAATTTTTTAATTTGAAGTTAATTTATATTAAAAATAATAAGAATATATAAAATTATTTTATATTACTATTTTTTTTTGCCAGATATTTTATATTACTATTATATTTATATATAAGAAAAAAAATATATTTATAAATAATTGATTATGTATACTAAGATTATATATATATATATATATATATATATAATTTTGTAGTAATAGAACACTAAAGCAGTTGAGCCCATCCGGTAAGGTATCACGCGTATACAGACGAGGTCGTGGGTTCGAATCAAAGGAGGGGCGAGTTGAGTTGCATTTTCAAGAATAAAGAGGTTGCGCACGTGGCGGAGGAAGGTTGTGACACGTGACGGATCTGGGTGCTGGCGATAAGGTAGACGCCGCCAACAATGACAAGCTGGTCACCGGAGTTGCTACGTGGCTTTTCAAATTTAAAAAATAAAAAATAAAAAATAAGTTTGCAACGGAATTGAATTCCGTCAGAAATTTCTGACGGAATCTGAATTCCGTTGGAAATTTCTGTCACGCTATTATTATCGATGGAATCTATTCCATCAGAAATCCATTTCTGTCGAAAACTCTAAATTCTATAAAAAATTCAGTGTTTTTCATAGTGCAAGCTAATAATATATATATATATATATAAATTTGTATACCAAAAAAGGATAATCATAGATATTTTCTTAATCTTCCCTATGAAATAAAAGGCATAGAGCATGCAATCCTCGTCGGTGTCCTTTTTCATATATTCTATCCCCGATAGATATTTGTACAATCGCTCCTCTCTCTAAATACAATCAATTTTCTTCCAAACAATAGTATTTTAACCACACAAAAAAAAAAAAAAAGAGACAAGCAAAGGTAAAAGGGAAGATAAATATATTGATAAATATGTGTCTATGTCTATGTTATCATTAATATATTTATAATTTATTCTATATCTCTTCCCTTTTACCCAAGCTTTTGAAAGCCGGACCGGACAGTCGGACTAGTCTGGCCATCATCCGCTCAATAAAGCGGCTCGTTTTATGCATTTGGACCGTTTGAATGGTTGATCCAGATTGAGCTGCCCAAAATCGAATGTTGAGCTAGAATCTGGAGTTGAGCCGAAACCAAGAGCGGATTTAGAATAATTAAATTTAATAAATAAGTGAATAATTAGTGCTACGTACTGACTATTAGAATAAAATCCCTAAGAATCAGGAATTATATGACCATTTTAATCTTATCTCTAATTTATAGTCATCTCCTTTTATGTAAGCCTAAATTTGTGGTGATTATTAAGAGAAGAAATCACAGTATATTCTCATTTAGTTCCTTATTAAATCAATGATAACACAGACAAATATAATATGAGAGTTGTCTTGTATCCGATTTTTTTTTTTTTCGTATGCATGAGACCAATTTGATTGGCGGCTTTAGAGAACAAATCCAATTAATGGGATATCCAAACCCTACTATCTTTATTTGGTTCTTTAAGACGTTGATTTTGGAATATAAATTATCCTGATTTCGGGTTGTTCCTAAAATTGAAATTTGCAAATGGTTAAACTCCCTTATATTGGACTAAAAAGTATATTGATGCAAAGAATGACAAACATATCAAAGGGAAATTCCATAAAGCATGATTTTTGACCTGTTCAAACACTTAAACAGCACTTCAAAACAACTTTTGATGAGAAAATTAAAGCAATTGTTGAACTTTTCATCACGACATCATTGTAATGTACCAAATTTCTATTCTTTCAACATCTAAAAATACCTATGCGAGGTCACAAAGCTCATCAGAATGGCATTTGAATCTTAATTATTTTACGCATGGGATTCATCAAAAGTTGGGGTGATTTCATGGATAGTGGATACTAAAGAAAAAGTGAATTTACAAAAATGTTATAGAACAATTTGCTGGGTGTTTGCAATCTTAAAACGCCACTTCCTTTGGTCCAAATAAAATCAAATAAAACTTTAGTTCTGCCATCAGAATAAACGCCGTGGAGTATATGGACAGATATAACATGGTAACCTTACAAAAATTGCATTGCTAATCCTTAAAAAATAGACCAAGTATATCATAGACAAAAAGAAAATTCAGAGAGGGTGATTGGCAAACATATAAATTGACTGCAACACTATTTATTATGTTAACATATGCAGTACCTTCATGGACAATGCCTTGATCTTTTTATAGTACAGATCAGTTGTTCCAGGAAAACAAATGAGCGTAGGCACAACTTTTGGACCAAAATCAAAGACAGTCCTGCACTACATCCCTCACTGCATCCACAGTTGGTCAAACAGATGGAAAAAAATACAAAAACAGAGACGAAAATAAAAAAAATAAGAAAGAGAACAAAATGGAAGAAGCGATTTGTATCTAGAAGAAAAACATTTTATTGAAGTTGGTTGCAATAAAAATAAACATGAGAAGAACATGAACACATCATATCACAGAAGCAATAAAAATAAATATCATCAAATAGAAGGTTACCTGAAAATATCACTCCCATGAACATGACCTATTGTCACAGACAACCTTACGGAATGCTTGAATGGTAGCTTAATTATATAGATGTTTCAGAGTTGAGGGTGAACTGAGATTTGAATTTGAATTTTAGTGCCATGATTCACAATATCTCTGCCACTTTTTCTGCCGTTGACCCCTGCCACTTTGCCTCTTTCATGATTCTCTGGTGTTCCTTTCCACTGCACGATATGGAGGCTATTGTGAAAATGGAAAAATGGCCAGAGTCTTTTGGGCAGAATTTCATATAGGAAGGAAGGGGTATGAGGAGAAGAAAAAGGAGGGGCATAAGAGAGGACAAAGAGACAGAGCGAGTTTAAAACAAATGCAAAACTATCCATTAAAACAATTAAAACAAATGCAAAAGTAGTAAAAGTAGGACCTCATTGTAACCCGTGACTTGTTGCCGCTACTTGTGTCAGATGTGTCATCACTTAGTAACTATTTCTTATGGGTGGTCAGCTACCGTATTTGTGGTTGGCAAAAAAAAAAAAAGCTACCGTATTTGTGAAAGTGGAAAGCTTTTTATAACTCGTGACTCAACGATTGAATCTCATGAGGCATATTATTATAATGACACGTGTCCATGTCGTTGGATATATTCCCTTACACACCAAGTGATGGAATCGGCTTTGTGCTGAGCCTGATGTTGAATATTATATTGTGGTAAACATTTGATCGGCTTATGAACAGTTAAATGTATCTAGAGCCATGCATAAGCCCATGGGAGGAATGGCTTCCGGGTAGAGATTTTTATATGTTATTGATAATGATTGACTGATATTGATGATGATAATATTGATATTGATGATGATCCTGATGAGGGCACCTCTTTGTTTGTTTGTAAATATCCTTCATCATCCAAAACCAGTGATAAGTAGTAATATAAGTTGGGCCGTTGAGCCTAACCAGTCCAAAAGTGGCTTGCAACAATTTGCTATGGATCAGGTATTTTTCCACCCAACCCATCCATGTGAAATTTTATTGCACTTTTTTAAATTTTGATTTAAAATTTTTTTTTCCTCTTAACTTAGAAATAACCAAATTTTATATCACGAACTTGATTTCATGTTAGATTTCTCTTTTTTTTTTTTTTGATTTATCATTTTTATAATAATAAAATAATTATGTAAAATAGATCATATGTTTACAATTAAATAATTACATAATTTCGCAAAAATGGAAGCCTTGAGGTGAACTGTTTCCACCCGCACGTTTAAATTAAAATTAAATGCAAATAGTAAGATAATTAAGTATGCATCCTCATCAATCTTGATTATTCCATATAATACACAAGTTTATGTGTTTATTGATCTCGATGAGATAAAAAAAATTTAAGTTGAAAACTGATTTAATAATAGGAAAATTTCGATATAATGACCAATAAAAATGGTAAAGGACAAAGGTGCGATTTGAATTTTAATATCCCTATAACATGTTAGATCTCAATTTGACCTTTTTGAAATTAAAATTAAATGACTAAAATACCCTTACACATTTTTTTAAGGAGAAAAATATTAACACCATCCCACTAGCAGCCAGCCACCCCTTACCCTCGAGCTTTGGTGGCCGGTTGGCAGCCAGCACCTGAGCTCTTGCGGGAATAATTATTCCCAAATTGGTGGGGTGAGGTTTGCCCACCACTTTATTTGCTCAAAATATTGGTGGCCATTGGGCCACCAATGGCTTTCAAGATAAATTATGCAAACAAATATATATATATGTGTATATATATATATGTATATGTAGATATACATATATATATGTATATGTACATATACATATATATGTATATGTACATATACATATATATATGTATATATATATATATATTAACTTTAATCTTTAACTCAAGCTCATTGATAGGTTCAATTAAGAAATTTACCATATTTCATTAAGTTTTAACAACTTTCGTTTACCAAATAAAACATTTACACCCATTGATAAGATTAATTAAGGAATTCACCAATTTTCATTAGGTTTTAACAACTTTTGTTTATTAAATACAAAATTTATACTATTAGGCCATTGACAAGTTTAGTTAAGGAATTCACCAATTTCATTAAGTTTTAACAATTTTCGTTTACCAATTAAAAAATGTACACTATCATACCATTGACAAGTTTGATTAAGGAATTCACCACTCTAGGTTTATTTGGAGAATTCCTTAACTAAATTTGTGATATGTCCATATTTTATTATATATTTTTACCTCTATTTATGAGATTTTATCATTGTTATTGTACTTAAATGTTATTATTATGGTTATTTTGGATTAAAAAGTATTGCACAAAATAAATGCTAAAAATGATAAAATTGTGATATTTTATTTCTCTAAATTAAATTGATTTGCACGAAGGTATTTTTGGTTGTGTTTATTATAGAGAAATTAAGGAATTAAAGTTAAAAAGACGATCAAATCTTGAAAGGTGATTAAGAACTATCAAAAGAGGGAGGAAATACACATGGGCTAAAGAATCTATGGAAAACATGACCTTAAGGCTACTTTTGGGCCAATGTACATCATTGTTAGGGCTTGTATATATTAACTTATGACTTATGCTCCTTAAATGGGCCCTATGACCACTTCTTAAGCCCAATTGCATATCTTCCATGACTCATGGAGAGCAAAAACATGACGATCTACAATTAATGAATGGTAGGAAGGTTAGAAGGTTTTCTTCTCTCCAAGTCATAAGAAGGTACTACATCATTAATGAAGGGTGTAACCCCCTGTGCAGTTAAACCACCTTTATATATCAGAGTATACAACAAAATCCCGGTAACCCCCGGGTTTCATATATATACTAAGAGTTTAAAATTTCCCATTTAGAGGACTTCACAAAATCATTTTTAATATTTACATTCCGAACAAGTACAATAATCCCAATACCAAAATTGATAACCAACAACCAAAGTATAATTCTCCCTAAGGAATCCTATCCGCCCTTGGTCGTCTCCTTCCCTTTAAAGCCACTTGCCCTGTCTGAAAGTTAGTCAAAGGAAAGAATGAGATTCAAAGAATCCTAATAGTAATAGATCACTCATACTATACATAATCAAAAAGCATGCAATGACATCATCAAGTAACACAACAACACGAAACACGGCATACAAGCTGCCACATATACACATAATCACATAGTCTCATCCCCCGTATCCATACCGCCCCAAAGGCACGGTCCTCCCACCGGAACCACCGATGGGCTACAGGTAAAGGTTTCACAAATAGCCTTTCGGATTTCACACATATAGCCTTACGGCTTTCACATAGTCTTATCCCCCGTATTCCACCTCCCCGAAGGCACGGTCCTCCCACCGTCAACACCAATGGGCTGCGGGTAAAGAATTCACAAATAATGATAAATCAAACATACAATGTATTACATACAGTATAAGGAAAAGCGTCACTATCTTGTTCTTTCCTGGTGTACTCTGGCACCGTCTATTCACGAGCAAGGCAAATATCATACCCTATAAACCAAATCAAGGATGATAGGTTATTCCCCATTCCAAATTCTTATCTTCATAACACTTAAGGTTGGTTATCATTTGAACTCTTTAGGTAGCTATTAGAAGCCTAGACACATGCCAAAAGGGTTAGGAAAAACTTAGCCAAAACCCCCTCTCGGAAGAGAAAACATTGATTTTTAGCTCTTGCACTTGAGTGATGGAATAACTTGCACTCGAGTGACACTACTACAAAAAAGGGGTTTAGTGGCGCAGCTCTTATGACACTTTTTAAAAAAGCGCCAAAGATAGTTATTTATTTAAAATTATTTTGATGCTTTGGCGCTTATAATTATAAGCGTCATAGTAGACGTTAACCTTATATGACGCTTTCATGTACAAGCGCCAAACAATGTCTTCAATTTGTTTTAAAAAAAAAAACAATAAGAAGCTTTGACGCTTTATGTGGAAGGGCCAAAGCTTCTTATATTTTCAAAAAAAATAAAAAATAAAAATATAATAGGAAGCTTTGGCGCTTCCTTAGCTTCCTATATATTTTTTTTTTAAAAAAATTTGATCCACGCTGGTTTCATATATGACATAGTAAAGGAAACTAATACTTAAGAGTACATGTTTCCCATCAAAATCAATTTAATGTGTTTATCTTTTTTTAATATATTATTTATTCTATAAGAATTCTTATTATTATAGAATAAATAATATGATTACTACTTTGTAGGGAAAATTACTCATAAGTGTCAGGTAAAAAAATTAAACCATAAAGATCCAAAAAAATGTAATTTTTTACAAATTTAACTTGTAAACATGCAAGTTCGACTTGTACGTGTAGACATAAATTGTTAAATTTAACTTGTAAATATAAAAGTGTGAGTTGTAAATATATAATTTTTAAAGTATTTCTATATTTTATTTGTTTTAACAATTTTAACTTGTTATAACATTTGTTTTAACAAAATTATATACAATTTTGTCCTCATTTCTATATAATTTTTAAATATACGTACAATTTTGGAAGCAGTTGCAGGAGAATAAAGAGAATTAATGAGGACAAAATTATGAATAAGACTCACTACTATCAAAAGCTTCCTATGTATTTTTTTAAAAAAAAAATTAAAAAGACCACATTCCAAAAGAAAAAATTAAATATATATATATATATTATAACAAGAAGCTTTGGCGCTTCCTTAGCTTCCTATATATTTTTAATTTCTTTTTTTTTAAAAGGCCACATTCCAAAAGACAAAACAAAAAAAAATATTATAATAGGAAGCTTTGGCGCTTCCAAACCTTCCTATGTATTTTTTTTTTAAAAAAAATTGATCCATGTTTTTAAATACCCAGCCATTATCATCCCGCCATTATCGTCCTCCTGTTTCCCATTTCTCATAAATTCTGATCCATTGCTCCCCTACTCCATTAGTCCACCAGCTTTTTAGGTACTTATTTGAAGTTTCAGCAATGGTACTCTTTTATGAAGCATCAAAGCTTCCCTTGTTTACAAAATTTAAACACCCCGCTATTGTCATCCCGCCATTATCGCTCTCCTGCTTATCATTTCCCATAACTTCAATCCATTGCTCTCTCACTTTATTGGTCTACTAGCTTTTCTTATTCGTTATCTCCACTTTTTTAGGAGATCCCTAGCTTGTAAGCATTGTTTTTTAAACATTTGATCCATGTTTTTTTTCTTTTTGGATAAGATCTATAATGACTCTTATATGTTTGCTTATATTTTTTATTTTTCAGGTATTGATTTGAAGTTTCAACTTTGTCAGCTTAAACTTCCTATACATTATTAGTTTTTTAATTTTTAAGCAAACAAATATAATAATATTGTAGTGATTTTATTATAATACAAATCATTGTAGTTACTGTTTTACATTTTTTACTATCGTATTGTAATTTGCTTGTTTTATCAAGAAAAGAAAATAATTCAAAAAAAAATGACTAACATTGTTTTGTATTGTAATTGGCCTACTAGACGAAATATATGATTATTTATTTGCTAAAATTTACATATGATCATCAGACATTTATTTTTGCATTACGTCATACAGGAAAAAAATATTTAAACAAATTATTAAAAAAAACAAAAAAAAATATAAAAAAAAGCAAAAAAAAAAACCCTCCTTTAGCGTTTATATGATAAACGCCAAAGGAACTCCTCCTCCTTTGGCGTTTATATAATAAACGCCAAAGGAGGTGCCAAAGGTGGGTTCCCACCCTCCTTTGGCGCTAGATTTTTAAGCGCTAAAGGAGGACACATCTTCCTTTGGCGCTTGTTACATAAAATGCCATATGTAATTTATTTATTTATTTAATTTGATAAGGTAATATATGGCGTTTTTGTAAATTGAAAAGCGCCATAGGTATTTTTAATGGCATCAAAAGCTTTGGCGTTTCTTAAAGCCAAAGTATTTTTTAAAATAAGCGTCATTATATCGCTTTTTTGTAGTAGTGTGAGGATGGCTCACTCGTGCGAGTGCTTGGCCGAGAGTAACAACTAAGACAGAAAATTATCACAGCACTTGAGTCCTAAACCCAACACTTGAGTGATAGCCTCATGCTTACCCGAGTCCAACCAAGTGAGGCACAGAAAGTGACTACCAGAGAGCAACAGAAACCCTAAAGTGAGAAGCCTACTCGAGCACTAGCCCTGGAACTCGAGTGATGGCACAATACTTGCGGGTGTTAAGACATACTCTTCAAAAGTGGGCTGCAATGACAACCCGAGATACGGCCTCATAGTGCTAAATACTTTCACACTCGAGTGAGAAGAGATTCACTCGAGTGAAAACCCATATCACTTGCAAGTGAGAAAATGCACCCTTGCAATCTGGCATGGAAGTGCGGCCGAAAACTGAAGGAAAAGGGAAAACAGGATAATGCACTCGAGTGACACCCATATGCACTCGAGTGAGGCTCATCAGAAGCCAAAATGTAGCAGCTAACAGAATTTTCCAAACTTAACCAATATGCTTCCAAGGGTCCCAAAATGCTTATCCAATACTACTCCCATATAATCTTGCCCAAGGAACCCAATGGAAACCCCAAAACAACCAGATTCCCACTCTAACAATAAGTTTTGGTTTGGACACTACATTCTCACACATTTCCCCATTACACCAACTTTTCCTTCCAAGGGTCTAAATCAATTCCAATGACACAGACACAATAAGACACCAAATCCAACATAAATCACTATCCAAATCATCCATTCAAAATTATACCAAAATCAGGACAAAATTCACAAATTCCAAAACTTAATCAACCATCACACCAAATATGTCAAAATGCATCAAATACTCACCTCTTCCTCTTCCCAAGGTTAGTTTCTTGATTCCTCAACTTTCAAATCTCTTCAAGCACTCAAACACCACCTTTCAAAAATCTAAAACCATAGCAGTTAAGCTCTCATCACCATGATCAACATTAATGAAGAACATTTAAGCTAAAGAGAACACCAAACTATCCAAAAGCTCACCTTTCACTTTCTCTTTCCTCCTTGGCTTGAAATGAAAATGGAGAATGGAGATAGAGATGGAATGATGAAGATAAAACAGATTTTTGGCTTCCCCATAGTCCACTTGGCCGACTTGGAGGGAGGGAGGAGAGAGGAAAAGATTGTTTGAACATTTGACTTGATCTATGGCTTACATATGGACACTTTTCAAGATCTTGCTTTCCCTTCCATGAATACACATGAGCTCATACACACATAATTCCACTCTCTTGCTCAATGAATCTTGACCATTGATCTTTGAGTTACCAAGGAGCTTCCTCTTTGCTAACTGACCAATTGGTCGGTAACTTTACGTTTTCCCATTTTGCCCCTGATTATGGCAATTCCACTTGAATCACCACTAAGCATATTTTATCATTCCATTTCACCTTACCATGAGCCCTCCCCCTTATTTAATTCAATTTAGATGTTAATTCACAATTAAACTTAAATACAGGGTTTAGGCACTGATCAAAATGCATTCGGATCGTAATTCACATCATATTCTTCAAAAGTGTTTATTGACAATATTTACATCCACTTTTGAAGTCATTAGCCCTTAATCCCAAGTTGGAGCATTACAAAGGGCATGGGGGTAATTTTACATAGTTTCTTTCCCATATGCTACCTTATGGCACCACCCAAGAGGGTGAAAACCACACCTTGCACCCCAAGTTGCCACATGTCATCATGAGAACCAATTAGGGATAATTCATAAAAATCCAAAAGATATTTATGATGCCAAGTGTTCTCATAATCTTAAAGGATAAAATTAATTATATTCAAAAAAGAATTAAATTCAAATTATTATATCTTTTTATCCCTTAAGAATTAAGTCAATTCTTTTCCACAAATATATTAAATTTAAATATAAGAAAAAGATAAATATTCATCGAAATCATTCTATTATAAAATTTTGAAGATGGCGATATCCTCCAATCTAATGCCATGAAAATTATAAAATAATATTTGTAGTATTTGAGAATTCTTAGAAAATTACACGCTGTTAAACATTATAAATATATCCTTTGGGGGCACTTTAAAGGCATCTTATCTATATTCCGAGGACTTTAAGAATTCCCTTTGAGATATTCAGAGCCTGTTATATTCTTATAAATGATTTTTATGCCTGAAGATTATATGATGATGTTATTTTGTACAATAAAAGAATGATGTTATTTATGATTTGGGTTAAAGGAATTGTAGTGTGTCTCTACTATTAACTTAAATTTTTGTTAGAGCCTGCACGTATTCAAATCTCACTTCTTAAAAAAATAACCTCATTCTCATTGAGGATTTCTAAACCTTATTAAAAGACTAAAATGTCTCTCAGTGGTATAAAAAATTAAAAATAAGTGTATACTGATTTTGGTTTGGTTGAAGATTCACGATAGTGCTATTATTAAGGATTATGTTTTCAATTTTAAACCGAAACAGTGATACTACGTGAATGAAGTAAAACATGAATGAGAGAGGATTAATGTAAGAATATTATGTGAAAAATCATCGTTCTTGGTTTGTTTCGCCATGATACTTACAATAAAACTATAGAGCCCTCTATTTCCAAAGAAAAATTGAAAACGCACGAATTGATTAGCCCGAGCATAATTTGCAAAGTTATAAAGTTAATCTTAATATGTATTGGAGAATTCTATGAATCTTTGATTCAATGTCTGATTTGAGTTAAAAGAATTGGGGCGTTTCTCTACTAATAAATTAACCTTTTGGCAGGATTGTTGGTGCACCTTCTTCTTAGACGTTAGAGCTTGCCCTAAAAAATAGGTTCATGATGAATAATACATCCTGAGTTAAGGGGTGCGGATATCTATTGTCTCTTCCTACCAGTAATTGTATTTCTAAGTTTAAGCGGCCAGTCATAGATTTGTCATCCAGGCAGATGACAGCCTTCAATGGGGTTGCCGTTATGAATTTCCCCCACTATTCAACTCGCATCTCATTACAATTCAACAAATACAAGCCCATCTCCCTGCACATTATTTATAATATGTTACGAATTTTTGTAACTTTAATATGTTATGTATTCAAAATTTGATCTAAATCTATAATTTTATTGTTATGGTTACATCAAGACGACAAAATGGAGAATAATGTTATCGGTCATATATATATCTTTCAAAAGGAAACATCAATGAAAGTGAAGGAAATAAATATTCAACTAAAAGGGAATTAGGCGTACCTGGACGAATCCATGTTCGAATCCGGGTCAAGGCTCCAAAACTCCATACTCGTGCCCACACAATTATTAGACTACTAGAGCCTAATTGTGATTTGCATAGCAGATCACCAGAACCAGAAAGATGGTAGGAGAGAAGGGAATTGCCAGAAAACTCAATGGCGGGGGTGAGATGCAATTGAGGAGGCACACCCTATTTATAGTGGTTTATGGAGGCCACTAATTTAGGAAACGTGTGCACTCCTTCTTGCCCTCCAAGACAGGAATTAATTGTCTCTCAATTAATTCCCTAATTATGTTGATTTGTTTCTCTTTTAACAAATCCATAATTATTGCTAAATATTCCCAAATCTGCAACTTATGCTGATTTTATTCTTATTTGATTAGGCTACTTATTTCCTAATCAAATAGTCCGGCCCATCAAGGGCGGACTTGGACCCAAAGTCCAACATCTCCCACTCGCACTTGATGGGCCTCCCATCGTGCGTGCGTTACTCTTTCTTGTTTCATACTTGGCGTCTGTCGTGACTGCGTGGGCAAAAACGTCTTTCAGATTTGGTGCTTGTGATACTAGAAATCCTTTATATCGGACCAGCATCCAAGGACACCCTTTATATATAACCGTAAGCTATATGTTCATCGCCTCATATGCCCCAGATTCTCCCATACATATTACTCATGGCATATCTAATCCCTCTTGAGTTAATATGTTGATTAACTCAGATTGCCTTTCACGCACATAGTATCCGTACTTACTAGCTACACATAGAGCTAGTAAGGGGTCGACCACAGATACTAGTACATCTTATGTATCTAGGAGTAAATCTTCCTTTTTGACTAAACATCAATCCATCTTGATTTGGTCGCTTTCCTAGTTTTCACTCGTCTGACCGAATCGAGTGTGATCATGGAGCTTCAGCTAAAGTAGCTGTCACCAAAACAAGCTTTCATGATGCCGCCTAAGTCTTAAGGGCATCGTGGAAGTATTCTTCCTTCCTGGGACTCACACTGTGGTGAACTAGGGATCTTTCGCCCACATCCCGTGTTGCAGTTTAACTCTTAAGCACATGCAGTATGAATTGCATGCTACGGTGAATAGTCTGAGGTGTACGTCGATTTCTTTTATCTTTCACCGTACAGACATTAGTTCCAAAATGTACTCAACATTTGAACCAGAACTTTCTTTTTCACAATATCTCTTTTACAATCTCGTTTGTGAAAAAGAGTTCTTTGCCTGGCTACAGGTCTATATTCATGCTTCGATCCATTTTCTGTGTATATGCACACATGTAGATCTCATCTCAGTCTAACTGAGGCGACTCAAACGCAAAGATTCTTCTCAACCATCTCATAGTGATCATTTGCTCGTCTTACCTTCCCATACCCCCGCAAAAACATGGGAAGACGGTTGTTCGTGTGAGTGAACCAACCTCTTTTAACCTGTACGACATACAAAAACTGTATACCTTTATGTATTTACTCATAACATACATACCATTTCTTTTATCTTCATATAAAAGAAGTTCATGACCTTATATTTTATTTGCGCCCCTAGATTTTCACTAACTTAATGAAAATCAAGCTATGGGCTCAATAAGGGGATCTACCAACATTCTGTCAGTAGAAGGTCATTGAACTATTGCTTTCCCTCTTTGAAAGCATATCTCTCATAGAGATATATCAAAAAAAAGGTATGTTTCGCCTTGCTGTGATACTTAGGATCCTCATCATAAGATGTTATCGTTTGGATCCTTCTGTCCACCATTCATTCCCAATCTCTCATAGGAATTACTTTAGCCATATGGCACTTTGAATTATGGCAGAACACGCCCTGCGTTCTATTTCCATGGATAACAGGAAAAATACTATGTATATTTCCTTACTCCATCACCATTTACCTAGGTCTTGTATTGGAGTATCCTTTCAAAAAGGAAAGTTGTTGTCTTGACAACTTAATCCATGGTTAATCTCATAACCCATTTCACAGCAGGACCAGAAACAACTTCCAAGTCTGACCAAAAAACATTTGGTCTTATGTACACCAATGTGCACATTCATATTACCAACTATAGTCTCACATGGGACTCTATCCACCTTTCTTGTGTTGGATTCCTCATAGGACATGTAACCTCTTTAGGTTTATGCCCTTGACTTCAGGGGTGTCCATGGGTTTGCACTTTGACATCCTAAGATGTCTAAGGATTACACTTGTACATGTCTTGGGTGGAAAAGACTGTATCTTTCTTGTGTAATTCCGTTTTATCTTGTCAATCAAGATATTTGTTCAACCCATGACTTTCTCAACTCAGAATTTAAGGATTCTCTGATCCTTTATTCCTTTGACTCCCTTGACACTTGTTTCATATGTCATTTGACAAAGGATGACTTCACAAAGAATCATCTCTAGACCATTTGAGACTTGTGTAGTATTCTTCGATTATTTCGAAGTTGGTAAGGCTTTCACCTTGTGAAAACCTCATACTACTATTTAGGTGATTGTTTCTATGAAGCTCTTAAGCTGCTTCATGTAGAGTTCATCATCCTATTTCCAAAATTCCAAATTGGAATGTGGTCTTTACATCATCTTGATGCACTTTTCAAGACTAAGCTTGTTGTCATAGTCAAAGTTCAGAGTTAAGACACACAATGGACAACGTTCCATTGTATTACCCCTTAGCCACTAAATGTTTTAGGTTCTGCATGCCCCCAACAGATTTGAGAACCTACTTGTTCCCAATCGCCTCTTGGCTAGGTGACAAATTACCCAAACACGTATTTGGCTTAAAAGGAATCCAAATCCTCTTGCATGACACTTTGCAATTCATCTTAGCAGGTCCTTCTAATGTCTTTCAGACACTTATAGGTACTTATCATCGCCTTCTAAATGATGAAGAGAGCATTCAATCAATTAGGGAATCTATCCCTTATAGTCATTCGCTAGATGACAATTTGCTCCGAGGTGGATTTCATAGGATTCTTTTCCTATGTATGAGTGAGGTAATCTTCTCATAACTTACCTCTTACCTCTTTCATTGTGAAAATGGTCTCAATCCTCCCACTCGGATCAGTGAACTTAGGAACACTTGGTTATTCCTTGTCACTTGTGAACCTCTTGAAGAGATTTTATTGTGATTAATGCTCATTTCCTGCTAGGAAATCTTGGTTTTACGAACGTTGTGTCCCACGGTTTTCTCTCAGTCACTGAACCGCCATCATTTTCACTAATAAAGACGTGTCATGTCTAATTCTCATGTCATCTCACAAAGAGATACTTTGTATACCTTAGCCCTAATCTTCCTTACTCATAGGAAAAAGTGTGAATATAAAGTTTATAACCCTTATGGTCTTAACGAACTTGGCCCTGATCTAAGGCCCATCCACGATTCATAGGGTAAGGTCGTGACTGATATAGAGGGCATTTGGTTAAGTTTGAATATAATAGCTGCAAGTCTACCTACCAATATATGGCTGATAGCCTTATTGATGCCATTATGTTCACAACCAAATCAAGGAGAGGTCTATCTCTCCATTTCAACAACTTTATTATGTTGAAGGGTTCTAGGTATTGATAGTTTCCGAACAATGTCTTTCTTGTACACAAAACAGCTTGAACTAAGCACATGGGTGTCTTTAACCCTTGTTAGTTCAAAAGGTCTTATCCTTTCAGTTGCACTGATTCTCGACTAGACCAGCCATTATCTAACAGCTTCACACTTGTCAAAAATCAAGTAAATATTACTGTATTTCGAGTGAACGTGCACAACGTCAACGAAACACCAAGCTGTTTGTGTCTTTGCCCTCACGTACATTGGTTCACTAACGCCATAATTTGTCAATTGCAGTGGATATTCTCAAAAAATGTTTCTTTGTCTTTCTTGCCAGGTAGAATAAGTTTTCAACTTATTCATAAGGGTATTAACCCTTTAACACACGTTGTTTAGCAAATACTCTTTTACAGTTTGATCATTTCCTTTGATCAAGGTGTACATGTGGCAAGAAATGGAATCCTTTATCCCTAGAAAAGAAACATCAAAATCCAATAAAGGATTTGAGAATCAAAATCCCATCGATCCTTAACTAAAGAGATAGCAAAGATGTGATTTTGTCAGTTGCAATTGCATGGAGTGAATCAGGGTGGTTTATCTATGCAGAGTTAACATGCAAGTTCCAATCCCTTGATTCTATCTCTTTAATGCCTTTACATTTGACATGAAGCCATATGCTTCTGTGAAACATCCACAACTCATGTGGATTGCTACTTTTCCAACCCTTAAAGGTTTATCAATGTAGCATTTCATCTTTATAGAAACCATTTGACCTCCTCTAGATCAAGTTTTTCTCATAGGTTTCTTGCCCTTAGGCATGGAGGATGAATCCTCCCACTCTTTAGCTAAGTTTGTCTAACTGATGGATCTTGAATCCTTCAGTCTTTCACATTCAAGTTCAATGTGGTGAAATCACATTGCTGAAGGTTACAATATGCATATCAGAGGCAATGTTTACTTTCGTATACGCCCACTCACTGGAAGACATGGCTCACTCCCACTTATTGGGAGACATAGCTTCCTCCCACTCACTGGGAGATGTCTTATCACAACATACACTTGTTGTTTGTTAGAAAGAACTTGGCATTTAGTTTGTCTCAACTTCTTAGTTTGACATCTGCCTCAAGTGTTGCCTAAACAACATGTTAGGACTTAGTACACTATGTTAAAACTTAATTTAGTTTTAACTTTAAGGAAGAAGATCACAAATTTCACTATCTTCCAACACTATCCACACGGCTTGGATCAGGTTACATTGCTCGTACCATCATAAGTTTGAGCAATGTTGTTCTTTCTATGCTTGATAGCATAAACCTTTTGTATCCTTCAGTTGCTTCAGCCTCTAAATGCTGAAGACTAGTTGGCAGGATGTCCCTGACATCTCATTCTTCTTGAATGAAAGAGATTTGAGAGTTTCTAACTCCACAGATATCTCTATTTGAGCTTGTCTTCATAAGCTCAGTCAAATAGACTTGGTCATAATTGGTCACTCAGACGATTATGGTATACAAATCTTAGTTGTTCAAATAAGACAAAGGATAATTAGATAATAAGTTCACTAGTTTCATGTTCAGGAGACAACTATGTTGACTCCCATCCCAATCTTACTAGTTAGCTCATCACCCTTTTAACCACAATCTTCATTTGAACAGTTCCCCCTTTGGATTTCTAGACGCATTCCAGAAAACTCCCACTCAATCATAGAGCAGTTATATTTAACAAGATAATAACACAATATCATCTAACTATCATGAATGTTCAAGAAAACAAGAAGAGAATATACCGAATTCAATTCTAAAAGCAAACAGAGAATTTAATCTTAAATTCAATAGAAAAACAAGAACATTCAATAGTTTAAGCCTCATATAATTGTCTCTTAACTAGGTTCTCCTTCTCATAGGCCCTTCTGACCATATTAACTTATGTAGCGTCTAGCTACAATGTCTATCTCCTCTTTGCCATGTCTACATCCATTCATTTGAATGTATTTGCAGCATACCTCCCACTTGATGAGATGATTCTCACATCTCTTTCTGTCTTGTCCTTTATCACTACATATGTGATAAAAGGTTGACTTTTAGAAGTCATTGCTTCAACATTTGGGAAGACTTATTATTATTCAATAATTATTGAATAATTTTAAGTTGCTGCAATTTTTCAGGTTTTATTTCTGAGAGTTTGAATCAGGGTTGGATAGGATTTTATATTCAAAAACTCATTTGAATAATCCCTTACTTTTAAAGAATCTTTCAGTATTTAACCTCATGTTGCAACTGAAAAGACTCTTAAAAATAAGCCAACACATCCCAAAAATAATAATAGAACCAATATTGATTCAATTCCAACGCTTTTTGGGACCCTCTAAGTGCACATAAGCACCTTTTTGACTCAAATCATATCCAAACGTGCTTCAAATATATGCAAATTATATATCAAATTGAAGCTCTCGAATTTAGGGATTTTTAGGAACCAACCACATCTCAATTGGAGGTCCCATGCGCTCTCACGCGCCCCTAGAAGGTGTCTGGATGGGAAAAAATCCTGAAAAATTGGAAAATTCCAGCGTCGGCCACTCTCGGCGGTGGCGCGTGACGTACACGCGCCGCCTTGCGGCCGTCAGCCGGCGACACGAGCCGGTTCTCAAGACTCCACGCGCCGTCCTCTCTCCGACGGTGCTTGCCACGTGTCAAACGGGGACCCCAGTGGGCCCCACGCGCCAGGTGTCGCCTTCCCTTTTTTTTTTTGGTCAACAGTCAACGGATGACTGTTGACCGGTCAACGTTGACCGTTGACCGGTCAACGTTGACGGGTCAACCGTGACCAGTCACCGCTGACGTGGCGATGACGTGTCTCGGTCGACGTGGACGGTCAACGGAATGACGTGGCTCGTTGACCGAGTCTGACGTGGCGTTTGCCGCTGACGTGGCGACTGCTCATTGGCGCCACGTGTCAGTGGTTGACCGATGACGTGGCGTTGACTGCCACGTCATCATCTTTAACCTCCAGCTGGGTCAACCCGACCCGGTTGGAGCTCCGACGGACCATCGCGACCCGCCAACTTCGGGAGCCCATATCTCCCTCGTTTTAGCTCCGTTTTTCGCGTTCTTGGTGTCGTTGGAATCGTAGTTCAGCGAACTACAAATACATGGCATTTATTTGATCTTAAAACCTCTGTTTCAATGATCAAATCGTGAGTGAAGTTGCGGCGGCGACTAACGACCCGCGAACTTCTTTCCTTCGGTTCTCCCTCATCCGGACTCCGTTTGACGCGTTCTAAGCATCGTTGGAATCGTCTCTTCGAGCTCTACACATACATGTCCTTACTTGGGGCAAAAACACCAAGTTTCGAACACCCCATTTTTTTTCGACATTGACGGCACTACGTAAACCAACGTGGATGTGTGTCCTCTGGGTTTCAAAGGCTCTTCTAACCTTTGAAGAGTTAAGGCCTTTCGTTTTTGAATCCACATAGGTTCCAAAAGACTCACCTTTAATAAAAAAATGAAGAGATGAGGAAGAAGAGGAAAAAACGGCGCCTTGCAATATATATATATATATGCGTATATATATATAATGATTAGAGGAGCAAACAATCAAGAACCCAGTATCATATATGTGCATTTTAGGCTCAGCTCGAATAGTAAAATATGAGAAGATGAATTCGCATATTGTGAGTTCGCATACAGACACGCATATATCATATAGCAAAGGCCAAAAACAAAATATATACATATGTACATGCGTATATCAATATGAGAACAAGATGATTTTGTGTAGTGAAGAATAATTTCATATTGGCACCCAAAAAAAAATATATATATATATATTGCTGTACTCATTTGCGGAAAAAATTGAAGCAACATATATTTTATCATATAATCTCATATATATGATTGCACAGCGGAAATAAAAAATCATGATGGGATATAATTAAAAATTATAACACATGTTTATTCACATAGAATAAATAATTGAGATATAAACAAATTATATCATACTATTATTCACATAGAATAAATAATTGAGATATAAACAAATTATATCATACCTTTATTCACATAGAATAAATCACAGCCTCAAGGATCAAATGGCTCTGATGCCAATGAAGGAAATAAATATTCAACTAAAAGGGAATTAGGCGTACCTGGACGAATCCATGTTCGGATCCGGGTCAAGGCTCCAAAACTCCATACTCGTGCCCACACAATTATTAGACTACTAGAGCCTAATTGTGATTTGCACAGCAGATCACCAGAACCAGAAAGATGGTAGGAGAGAAGGGAATTGCCAGAAAACTCAATGGCGGGGGTGAGATGCAATTGAGGAGGCACACCCTATTTATAGTGGTTTATGGAGGCCACTAATTTAGGAAACGTGTGCACTCCTTCTTGCCCTCCAAGACAGGAATTAATTGTCTCTCAATTAATTCCCTAATTATGTTGATTTGTTTCTCTTTTAACAAATCCATAATTATTGCTAAATATTCCCAAATCTGCAACTTATGCTGATTTTATTCTTATTTGATTAGGCTACTTATTTCCTAATCAAATAGTCCGGCCCATCAAGGGCGGACTTGAACCCAAAGTCCAACAGAAAGTCTACTGAAGCCAAGAAAAATGTTTAGATTTTATAGCAAATCTTAGGATAAGGAAAGAATCTAATCTGATTAACATTAAAACGAACAGAAGTTAAGTAATGAACAAATCAACAAAATATTTTTCATTCATATTAATAAAACTATGCAATCTTGTCTTTTAGGATTCAAAGATGGAGAAAGAATTGATGCAACCTCAACCGATAGCCAAGTCGAAGAAAATCAATGCCTTGATGCGTTGCAGCTGCTCAAGAAATTTCCTGTCAACTATGAAATTCTGACATCAACCCAAGTTGGCAAAATCTGAGAGTCCTAACCAACCATCCCAGAAAGAAGATCCAAGCTTTTGCTACAGACCTGTTAGATATATGGAAAGCAAGAATCATCAAGGAAATAAACAAAAATAAGAAACAAAAAGCTTATCAGAAGGATTCAAAGGCTGAGAAGACGGATAAGAATGGGGCATCAGACTACAGAAATGAAAAGATTAATGTACAAGATTATGATGTCATCAGTGCAAAAACTGTTTCTGCTGAGAAAACTGTTTCTACAGAAAACATAGACAAAAACAATGAGAAGAACCAAGTTTCAGGAATATTGAAGAAGGCATCCTCAAGCCCTGCTGGTCCTTCACATCAGAAAAATATGATCAAAACTAATGATGTGACACGAGGCATTGTCTAAGGTTTCAGGGGAGGCTGATGAAGGAATAATGGATTAAGTAAAAGCATGTGACCCTATACGGATTTCTGTTGCTGTAGAGTCTGTATTATTTCCGAAGCGGGGTTCTTTTAATAAGGGCCTCGAAGTATAAAGATCAAGTATAGGTCATTGGTGTTTAACCTCAAGGATCCAAAGAACCCAGATTTTCGAAGAAGAGTTCTGCTCGGAGAATTCAAACCAGACCAGCTCGTGAACATGAGAACAGAAGACATGGCCAGTAATGAAAGGAAGAAGGAGATTGAGAAGATCAGAATGAAAGCTCTGTCGAAGTGTGAGCATGGACAAAAACGAAAAGCCGCGACTGATCAGTTTGTGTGTGGGAAATGTGAGGAAAGAGAGAGCACTTATTATCAGATGCGGACTCGCAGTGCTGATGAACCTATGACCACTTATGTTACGTGTGTTTCATGCAATCACCATTGGAAGTTTTGTTAGTTAGTGTAGTTTGTCTCTCAATGTCAATGTAGGACTATATATTGCCATGGACATGTTTTGTTATTACTTAAAAACTTCGAAAGGATAACTATATATATAAATCTTGCAAATGAAAAATTTATCACGACTTCTTAATCTATGTAGATTTGTTGTTACTTATTAATAATTTTTCTTAATCTATATAAATTAGTTATATAATTCCTATATTTAGAATTGGAAGGAGTAGTTTCTTTCTCGGTGTGTATTATAGTCATAGGCTCTTACCCTATAAAATTTTATATTTTCATTTCCAATACAATAATATAAAAAATATCTTTCAAAGATTGGTTAAAAATTAATAGCAAAAAATTTTCTCCTTAGTCCCCTAATATCCAAAACAAGATCATTGTTATTCCTTCTCCACTTTTTATAAGGCAAACCCTAATCATCCACTTAATAAAATACTACCACTTTCTTCATATTCATATTAACTATTTCATATGTTAACTATTAACATTTAAGGATAAGTTCTCATTCCTTAATTAAACCGTTTACATAATCTTGAAAATTTTCTCAATCCAATTTTTTCACAAGATTTAACTTGAATGGAAGTCAAAACAAAATCTAAATCCTTTGTAACCTTATCACCAACAATTTCCATTCCTAAATTCCATAGAGTTTATTTCTTAAACCTTTCATCACAGTCATAAACCTCCACAATTTCTGAATTCCCAGCAAGATTAAAATTAGGGTTAAGATACAAAAATATCCATTAACTTTTTCTAAAAGTGCACTCAATACCATAAATTTTTTTTGAGTGCAAAAGTGACACAACTGTTAAATCTAGCAAACTGCCATCTACTACCCTATGAAAATACCAAGATGCCCTTAGAATAGCAAGAAAAAAGAAAAAAAGCCTTCATCTGACCCACGATTGATTTTCTCTCTCTTGTTTTTTATTATGAATAAGGGAAAAAGTGAAAAACCAATATTACGAATCTTGCACAGTACCTCAAAGTCAGGATATTCCAGATGAATTGCTTCGCCAATACTCTTCAATAAATCAAGGCTATCACATTCTACTTGATCTTCTTTTTACTCAGTAAAAGAAAGAAAGCACAGTCTTCTTTTTCTGGACAAACTAATACCTGCAGCCCCTTCAAACCCAGAACCATGTTGCTGAGATCGAATGGCACTGCAAACGCAGAACCTTCAACCCCCAGATGTGGTGACGAGGCGACCGTCGGAGTAGAAGGAGGCGCTGGTAATAGCATCGTGTATTGCTGGGAATATGGAAATCTCAAATGCTGTTTGTGACTCCCATTGTCTTTTTGAAGCCCACCCACGATTTTTGTTGTTCATTGCTTTTGATTATGTCCCCGATGAGCGGATTTGCGATGTGCTTATCACAAGGTTACTTGAATGAAGGAAGAGAGGGTTTGAGAGAGAGAGAGGACAGATGGAAGGGATAAAGGGCAGGATCGACGACCTCCGTCATTATATTGGTTGTGGATGATGTCGCCATCATTGCTGCCGCCCGAAATATGACAAGGAATGGGGGAGTTGAAGAAGGGAGGGTTATGAGAGAGAGAGGGCCGGGGAAAGGATAAGGGTAGGGAGGGAAATTAAAAGATGTAGGATTTTTTAATTTTTTTAATTATGTGGGGCCCACGAGAAACGATAACTGTCGTTTCCCAATTTAACGTTTGTGTCACTTTTGCACCATTTTTTAAAGATTATGGCTACTTTTGCACCTAAAAAAAGTTTATGGTGTTGGATGCACATTTGAAAAAACTTCATGGATATTTTTGCACCTTGACTCTTAAAATTATAATCAACAAAACAGAGCTTAAAGTCTTTCCTTTCCTCTTTCAACAATCAAAGATAAAAAGTAGAAATACCTTGTCTAAAGAAGAAAATTGAGATAGCATACCTGATAAAAAGAGGACATAGAAAAAGTTCAAACATACCCACACAATCGAAGCATCAGTGAAGAAGAAGGGAGAGATGATGTTCGCCACCCACAACATCTTTCACTTTTAATTCCTTTTCATACATGCTACAAGATTTTCCATTTATTAATTCAAACTTTACCACTGTAATATTATATGTTCAAACAATACCTATACCTTTCTAAATTTCAACTTTAAATATTGAGATGAACAATCTTAATCCAACAAAATTCCTCTTTCTACACATTTGCACAAACAACTTGGTGCGCCAAGCCCAATCATAAAACAAGCATTAACAAAGGCTTGAAAATTTTCGGGTTTGGGTTCTCTCATAATCATTTTTCTCTTTTTCTTCTCAGAATCTCATCTCCATCCTCATATTTAAAAAAATAGATGGTCCAGATTTCATATTTTATGAAACTATTATTTTAAACATAAATAAGTAAACTTAGACTGTTAAAACATGATCTAATGATATATACAATTCATAACTATAATATAAATAAAATTAATTAAAAAAATAATTTATAAAACATCATACTCATAGTTTTAGAAAATATTACATCTGGACCATCCATTTTTTTTATCTAAGGGCCTGTTTGGTACGCAGGAATTGGGTCAGGTGGATATGAAAATGGAATTCAATTCCATAATGAAACTTGTTTGATACAAAAAAAATAGACATGGAATTGAATTCCATGTGGAGGCCAATTCCATCAAAATTGATGGAATTGGCTTCCATCTCTTAACCCATGGAATTCTAAAAAATTCCATGAAATTCTTGGTTTACCCCTCACTCTTCGTCTCCTTCAGACCTCCCGTCACCTCACCTCTGATCTCCAGCTACCCATGACAGTGACGGTAACCTGCAGCGATTGATAATGGCAACCTTCAGCGAATGATGGCGGCGGCCTTCAGCGATCGACGATGGAGACCTTTAGCAGTCGATGATAGAGACCTGCAACGAACGCTTTACTGCCAACAAATCCAATTTTATTTTTCAAGGTCTTGTCGTTCTTTCCCACCTCACCTTGCTGCCAGCGATACCCCTTGTGCGACGGTGACTCCAATGGCCACCACAAGCTGGGTTCATGTGCTTCATCTTCTTCCTTACACAGATCAGAAACATGGATCTAGAACGGTGGCTGAAGGTAAACTAATCATGGCCTCCGTCTTCTCCAACCTTGGCTCTAAACTCATCATCGATGACGAGCCACCTTTTGTCTGATAGCCTGAAGACGGCGGCAACCTCTTTCGGTCCTAAGCAACAGAGTGCTCCTCGTCGATGAAAACGATTGCTCTTCGTCCTTAGCAACCTTTTTGGGATGAGGGTATATTAGTAATTTCACATTTTAAAAGCAAATATTAAATACAAATAATACATGAATTCTATGTACGCACATACCAAACACACTTTTAAATCTTATTTCCATCTCCATATCCATTTTCATATCCATCAAAATCAATTCCAGTGTATCAAACAGGCCCTAAGGGTGGAGATGAGATTCTGAGAAAAATAATTCTGAAAGGATCATTTTCAAAAATTTTCACAATCCAATTTTTTGACAAGATTTAATTTGAATTGGAGTCCAAACAAAATCTAAATCCTTTTTAACCTTATCACCAACAATTTCCATTCCTAAATTCCATACCGTTTCTTTCTTAGACCTTTCATCAAATACTTCACAGGCACTCCAAGAATAACACAAAGCAAGTAATCTGAATCCTCGAAATTTCCAATAACATCTTTTCATCACAATCATAAACCCGTACAATTTCCTAATTCCTAGCAATATTTAAATTATAATCAACAAAATACAACTTAAATTCTTTCCTTTCCTCTTTCAGCAACCAAAGGTAACAGAGGACATAGAAGGAAGAAGAAAATTGAGATATTATAACTGATAAACAGAGGACATAGAAAAGGTTTAGACATACCGATGCAATCGACGCACAAGCGAAGAAGAAGAAGGGAGAGATGATGTTCGCCACCCACGACAGTGACGGATGGAAGCTAATCTGATAAAATATATTATTTATTTATTAATTATATCATAATATAATTATAAATTATAAATTGCAGGCTAACGATAAAGTTCCATTTAAGTCCTTTAGATTAAAACAAAATGTGTTTTTAGTCATTTTAAGTTAACATTCTTAACTTTAATGGCAGAAAATGATGACTCAGCAAATTTTAAATGCTGAAATATCCAAATTTTAATTATTTAATAGAATTAGTTTTATATTTTAATTTTGAAATCAATCTTCTGAAAATTCATATCAATATTTTAGGTCATTTTAAATTTGCTGACTCAGTACTATTAGTAAAGATAATAGTGTTAACTTAAAAGGATTAAAAATAGATTTTTAAAAATTAAAAGACTAAAATGGAACATCATCTAAACTTAATTAAATGACCAAAGTGTACTTTGACCTAATTTGTAACTTATATGAACATCACATTAACTTATTTCCCTTTTAATAATTTACCCCTGAAAAAGTGATTATACATCCAAACACTTTTAATTTTATCACGATCATTTTTTTTAAAAAATTATCCAAACATATTCAATTTTATTATAAAATTTATTCTGCCAAAATTATCATTTGACGTCCCGTTGCTACAAATGACTATAAAGAATGTTTAAAGATGATATAAAGTAGCGGACTGTGCAGCTTTCATGAAGTATTCATTGAATGGGCTTTTTTGTCATTGACTTTTTTTTTTTTTTTGTAAAGAATCACTAGTATTTTTAGTTGCACTGACTTAATTATGTTCTATCTTGAGAATTAATTAAGTTTAGTGATCCTGATCTCTTCAAGCAGGGTATTTTAATTTACGCATTTGTGTGTAAGTATGTTTGTAAATTGGTCAAAACATCCCATGCAAAATTAATCTTGCAAAATAGATCTGTTACGAGGAACATAGCGAATATACTACAAAACATATCCCACATGCTCAATAGCTTTGTAATGTCCTAATGTATAACTTTATTTCTTAAATGTGAAATTCTATATTTCATCGGGAAAAAAAAAAAAGTGTGTAAGTCTGTTGTACCCAAGTAATGTGTGAGTCGCTTCGTTTCATGATAATGGCGTTTTTTTTTTTTTTGGTGGCTTGTGCCTGATGATCTTTGCTTATAGGATAAAATCAAACAACAGTTATACATTTATCATTAAGTGCAAATCATACTTAATTTTGTATGTATTGTAAAGAATGGCCATTAAGGTTCCGCAGCGATGTTAAATAAATTTGTTACTTACCATTGTACTTATGAACACACTTGTCTGTGACTTGTGTGCTTGAAAATAGAATGTGAGTAATTGGGGTAATGGTGGTTATCATTTATCAATCACAAAAAATCTATTTTTCTTTAGGGGAGAAAGTTTAGGGATGATATGACATACTGTGGTATCTGCTTTCAATCCTATTTTTAAGAATAAGATAGATATGGAACACAACACCACAATAATGATACGTGGAAGACAAGGAAATTTATTTATTCCAAGTGAAATAACTCTAACACCGAGCATCGAATATATATTAAATTTAATAGATAATTATTCAAAAATAACATGACACGACAAATATATAAATAAATGGGAAAAAAGATAATAAATAAATAATAACAAATTGAAGAAATACCAAATAAAAAGATAATGTATAATAACTTACTAACTAATTAATTAATTATTAACACACATGAAAGTATCTTATGACTTAACTACGTCATTGAAGATTGAAGAAATAAATAAACTAATAGAGAAAAACAATGAATAAATGAAATAATAAATAAATCGAGGAAAATTAATGAATGATAATTATTAATAAATAAAAAATAAAAATAAACGAACAAGCAAATCCTCAATTCCAACACGTCACAAAATTTAAGTAAAGGGTACAAAATTTAATAATATAATTTATTTAAAAATGCTTTTCTAACAAATTCAATGAATTTATCTATTGATTATTATATAATAAAAGGAGGGATGTCGAGAGTCCCTCCTCCTGCCATCTAGCACGTTCTCTTCCTGCCATGAATATCGTAACAATTAAAATAAAGATACAAAAAAATATTCTTAAAAAATAAAGAGAGATATCAAAATATAGTTACAAATTATAAGAATATTTTAATTTTCATTTTATTATTTTTCTTATTAGTTTATCAATTCCCTGTCTAGGTGGCAAAGCTCGGTGCTTAAAAAAAATTTTTCAAAAATTTTTGAGCATATTCAATTGCCATACAAAATACATTCCCAAAGATAACTACTTTAACGCGACAAGCTTAATTTTTTTTAAAAAAAAAATTTATACCTTACACAACATGTTGAAAGAAGTTTCAATAATTTATTATCATCAAATTTTTATTTTATTTTATTACTCTTTTAATTTGAGTAATTGGGATTTGATATGATGATATATTTGAAACTTCTTTTGTCATCTAATGGTTAAGCATTAAAAGCCAAAGTGGCGGACAAAATTTATTTATTTTCAATAATTTGCTGACAAAGTCATGAAGCACCGGGGTAACAAGCGAACACCAAAGTTCTTATTTTTCAACACTATAGTATTTCTTATTTTTGCTTTTTGGTCTATATAGAATCAACATTTAAAATTCAGTAATAAAAAACATTATCATAGATTATTTGTGGGCTATTAATTTGATGTTTCACAATTTAAAAGCTTAAACCTCTTAATTTGAATTTTATTATTTTAAATATTTTAATTAGAATTGAATTGCTAGTTTGATATTATGCATCACCTAAATGCATGAGTATGGAATATATAATTTTGTAGTTAATTACTTATCAACTTATCAAAGTGGTGCAGCAATACCACCCTTTCGGTGTTGTTATTGTGGAAGCTAGATTATGGTTATCTAGGAATTGGCATGTTTTGTTGAATTATATTCCTAGAGAACAGAATAGAGATGCTGATCATCTTACCAGGTTAGGACATTCTATTACGGGGGTTTTTGTCTTCTTTGATCAACCACCACATTCTTTAGAGGAGGCGGTCGTTGATGATTGATTTGGGGTTTCCCCTTTATTTTGTATTAAGTTCTTTTTTATAACTTAATGAATTCCAGTTTCCATTCAAAAAAAAAAAAGTGGTGCAGCAGGAGTGTGATGAGCTCATAAACCACAATTCCCTATATCAAAGTGGCGCGGCGGCCCATGACCCACAGGTACATGAATAAAATTGGGTTTTAATATAATGATACTTTTTTTTTTTTTGACAAAAAAATATTATGATAATTTTTTAAACTTCTTTTGTCATGTACGCTTGAAACAAAAGATACGAGATTACACCTCCCCTGCATATTGGTAATTCAAAAGAAATCTATTTCTACAACTCGATGTAACTTTTGGCACCAGAGATACTTGGCTCCCAACCTCATGAGCTTCCTTTCTTATTGCCCAAAAATAAGCTCTTCCAAACAAGCACTAATAAGTGCTTATAATTCGTGATTCACGGTATACGAGGTAAGTATGTGAGAGGAGTTTTTTCTCGGCTTGCGTAAATTGAGCTTATTTTCTCAAAATAAGCTCCCCCAAACATGCCTTAGTGGGACAATTCAATGGTTTAGCCCACATAGATGAGACTTCGTGTTGCTGCAATATAATCTCAGCTTGAAAATGGTGATTAGCACCATTGTCTTTGATTAGTATGTTAATAGCTTCAAGGCAATTAGAAAAAACATGTATGTTTGTGAAATTGAGAGATCGACAAACCTTTAAACCAGTTTTAATAACCAAGATTTTGGCTATTGTAAGAGTTGCCCATAACTGCTCACTCTTAATGATATATTATAATATTATATATCATTTTAATGATTTATGGAATTTTCCAACAATTACAAAACTAATTTTTATTACATAACTTCCTACATTCATGTAACTATGCCATCATGTCCAACCAATATTTCCTTATTTATGCCACATGTAGGAGACACCTAGAGGTCCCTCCCTAAGGTTTCAATTGATTTCACAACTTGTTTCGGTTACGTATACACACGTAAAGTCTCAATTTTGGTCAAAATTTCATTTTTGCTCAAATTTTCCATAAATTCATATTAAATTGACCAAAATATTCTAAATATATTTTTCCTTTTATTTTCCTTAATTAATTGAAATTATCTTCAATTAATCGGAAAAATAATTAATTTTGTGATAATTTGGCAAAATTACAATTTTGCCATTACCTTTTTAATCCAATTTCTTCTCTTATTTTTCTTTGGCCAATTTCTATCTATTTTTGGACCAAATATTTTCTCTAATATTTCTTCATTTTTGGACCTTAATATTAGGCTTTTTAAATCACCCAAATTAATTCCATATTCATTTTTGCCCAATTTCCCGTGAAATTGAACATTTATAAAATTCATAAATTCCAAATTCATAAATATTCACCATTTTATTGAGTTTCCCCAAATAATTACAATATATTTGGTGAATATAAAATTTGGGGTGTTACAGTTCTCCCCCACTTAAATAAATTTCGTCCTCAAAATTTGTCACAGAACTTAAGCCATAAACTTCGGATATCGCCTACGCATATCCGCTTCCCAAGTTGCTTCTCTTTGAGTCATTCCCTTCCAGATCACCTTCACAAATGGAATGCTTCGGTGTCTAAGCCGCCGTTCTTCCCTATCAATGATATGTTCTGGCTCTACCGCATATGTGAAGTTGTCTTGTAACTCAACTTCTTTATATTCAACAATGTGAGATGGATCCGGTTGGTACTTCTTCAGTTGGGAAACATGAAACACATCGTGGAGTCTGCTCAAGTTTGGGGGTAGGTCTACTCGATAAGCAACAGGCCCAATCCTCTCAAGGATTTCAAAAGGACCTATGTACCTTGGGCTCAGCTTCTTTCGCTTGATAGCTCTCCCAATGTCAGTGACTGGTGATACTCTCAGAAATATATGATCTCCAACCTCAAACTCTAGAGGCCGTCTCCTCTTGTCAGCGTAGCTTTTCTGTCGATTCTGCGCTGCAAGGAGCCTCTTTCGAATGACTCGAATCTGTGCTGAGGTTTGATCAATAAGATCTGGCCTAAAAAGCTTCCTTTCGGACAACTCATTCCAGCACAGGGGTGATTGACACTTTCTCCCGTACAATGCTTCATATGGCGCCATCTGAATGCTAGCATGATAACTATTGTTGTAGGCGAATTCAACAAGTGGAAGAAAGCGATCCCAGTTCCCTTTGAAGTCGAGGACACAAGCTCGCAACATATCCTCTAATGTCTGAATGGTCCTCTCTGATTGTCCATCCGTCTGAGGATGATAAGCTGTGCTGAATCTTAGCTGAGTACCCAATGCCCCATGCAAAGCTTTCCAGAATCTTGAAGTGAATTGGGGATCTCGATCGGAAATGATGTTCTTTGGTATACCATGGAGCTTCACAATTTCTCGAATGTAAATCTCTGCTAGTTTGTCCGGAGAATAACCAGCATTGATTGGTAGGAAGTGTGCCGACTTCGTTAACCGATCCACAATCACCCAGATCGCATCATAATTCCTAATTCTGGGCAATCCCACAACAAGGTCCATGGTCACACTTTCCCATTTCCATTCCGGAATCTCAGGACTTTGAAGCAAACCAGGTGGTCTCTGGTGCTCAATTTTTACCTTCTGGCAAGTGAGACACCTCGCTACATATTTTGTCACATCACTCTTCAAACCCGGCCACCAATACATAGACTTCAGATTTGGTACATTTTGGTCATACCAGGATAAAGAGTATATCGGCTCTTGTGCGCCTCATCCAGAATCTTCTGTCTCAACTCCGCCTTTAGTGGAACACAGACTCTCTTCTGATAGCGAACCAATCCACTAGGCGATAGATCATAGCCCTGAGCTTCTCCCTGTTCAATCCGAGCTAGGTTGCGCTGTAACCAGCCATCTTGCTTCTGAGCTTCTTCAATCTCGGTTCTCAGATCACTTTCTTCTTGGGAAATAGTATAATTGGCACAGAGGATTTGATTTGACAAATTCAAATCACGAAAATCTTCTATCAATTTTCCCTCTTGTATCATCATAGCTGCCATAAGTACTGTCTTTCGACTAAGAGCATCAGCGACTACATTTGCCTTACCCGGATGGTATTTGATCTCCAGGTTGTAGTCCTTAAGCAACTCCATCCAATGACGCTGTCTTATGCTCAACTCTTTCTGATCATACAAATACTTGAAACTTTTGTGGTCGCAGTATAGTTCTACCGTCACGCCATACAAATAATGCCGCCAAATTTTTAGAGCAAATACAATTGCCGCAAGCTCCAGATCATGGGTGGGATAGTTCATTTCATGAGGTTTGAGCTGTCGAGAGGCATAGGCCACCACACGTCCCTGCTACATAAGGACACACCCTAATCCCTGCTTACTCACATCACTATACATAATGTAGGTCAAGCTGGGATCAGGTATAATCAACACTAGTGCCGTAGTCAACCTCTCTTTCAACTCCACAAAGCATTTTTCACAATGTTCATCCCACACAAAAGGCTGATCCTTCCTTGTGAGCTTGGTCATCGGCAAAGCAATACGGGAGAAATTCTGAATGAATCTCCGATAGTAACCAGAAAGACCCAGAAAACTGCGTACCTCAGCAACAGTTTCTGGCCTCTTCCAGTCCAGTACTGCTTCCACCTTACTGGGATCCACAAAGACCCCTTCTTACGAGATAACATGGCCTAAGAATTTTACTTCTGGCAACCAAAACTCGCATTTACTCAATTTGGCATAAAGTTGCTTCTCACGCAAGATGTTCAACACAATCCTCAAATGATGCTCATGCTCCTCCATACTCTTGGAGTATATCAAAATATCATCAATAAACACAACAACAAACTGATCCAGATACTGTCGAAAGATACGGTTCATGTAATCCATGAATACCGCAGGTGCATTGGTTAGCCCAAATGGCATCACCAGAAACTCATAATGCCCATACCTCGTTTTGAAAGCAGTTTTTGGAACATCTTCTGCTTTCACACGCAGCTGGTGATATCCCGACCTTAGATCAATCTTCGAAAACACACACGACCCATATAGTTGATCTAAAAGGTCATCAATTCTTAGGAGAGGGTACTTGTTCTTGACGGTAATCTTGTTTAACTCTTTATAATCAACATACAAACGTAGACTCCCGTCTTTCTTTTTAACGAATAACACTAGAGCTCCCTACGGTGACACACTGGGTCTAATGAATCCCTTCCCAAGCAAGTCTTCAATTTGGTTCTTCAATTCCGCCATTTCATTTGGGCCATGCGGTATGGGGCCTTTGATATAGAACCAGCTCCAGGCACAATCTCGATTGGGAATTGAACTTCCCTTTCCGGAGGCAAACCACTAAGGTCATCAGGAAATACCTCAGGGAATACATTTACCACGGGTATACTACTCAAGTTTCTTCGGTCTCTCCTTGGATAGAAAAAAACACCATATACCCCTGGCAACCTTTCTCCAAATATTTCTCAGCTTTGGCCGTCGAAAGGAAATTCAGACTGCCATTCACATCCTCAACACTTTGAGAAGTAGGATGTAACCCCCCTCGCTAATCAGGCCGGGATTAGCATTTAAAGGCGTTTAATAATCGAATAAGAAATCCAGAACAATTAAAAAATTTTTAAAACACCTGTACAAATGGATCTCCATTCATTTCATTCATTAAAACAAATGGCCTGTTTGGTCTGTTACATATACAATATCAGAGTAAGCACAATTCCCGACGTTCACCCGGGAAATAACATTAATCCAAAGGTTTATACAGGGCATCATTGCCCATCTCAGTATCCATACCGGGGATTACACAAAACTATAGTACTATGATCTATACAATATCTTTACAATGATCCAAAATGATAACCAATTCGTTATAAAACCAAAATATTTAACTAAGACTACTGCCGGCAGTCCTAATCGTCCTGTCACTTGCTTGCTTTTCGATCCACTTGCCCTATCTAAAACTGTTATTTGGAAAGAATGAGATTCTAAAGAATCCCAGTAGCAACAGTTTATTTATATGATGCATATATACAAAGCAAATCACATATATCACAATGCAGCAATCAATATTCGAGACCGGGCTTTCGCCACGTCCCCTTCACTTTCACTTTAATCGAGTCCGGGATTTCGCCACGTCCCCTTCACTTTCACTTTAATCGAGTCCGGGCTTTCCCCACGTCCCCTTCACTTTCACTTTAATCGAGTCCGGGCTTTCACCACGTCCTCTTCACTTTCACTGTATTCAATGACTAATGCAAACAAGCAATGCAATACACATTATATAGGATAAAGTGTTACTACCTTTGTCTTTCCTTCCTTGAGCAGGCACAGGCCTTCTATACTCCGGGCAGATATCAAATCCTAAAGTCATAATTAAGGACGAAACATTATTCTCTATTCCAATACTCAATTAACTCTTCAACACTTAGATTTGGTTATCAATAATGACCCTTAAGAAGCCACAAATGCCTCTAATAAAACCCTTAAAAGGTTGGGAAATAATAGGGTGAAGATCTCTTTTCAAAAACTTAAAGTGCTGGAACACAGGGGTGGGCTGCGGCCCGCCCTTCCTTGGGCTATGGCCCAAATATGGTCAGAAGGTCGTGGGCTGCGGCCAGCCACTCTTGGGCCGCGGCCCGAATCAGGTCAGAAAGGTTTGGGCCGCGGCCAAGAAATTTCCTGACTCTTGGCTGAACTTCAAAAAACCATAACTAATTGTAGAAATATCGAAACAGAGTGATTCCAAAGCCAAATGAAAGGTATATAAGTCCTCTTTCAAGGAAAAATATGGCTTATAACTTCAAATCATCACAAAAATACAGAATTACCCAAAACCCAACATTACTCCAAAACAGAGTTCTGTTTTTGTACCAAACTTTGGCAAAGCATAACTCTCAGAATACTAAACGAAATGACACAAAATATATGTCCATTTTGAAGCTTGAGATGTGAAATTTAAGACTGGAAAGTTTCACAATTTTCTGAAACCATTTGTTTATTCAAAACGTCCACACAAATAAACTGCCCAGACAGAGTTCACAATGACAGCATTTTCCAACTTTTCTACCAAAGTGTCCAATGACTCCAAAATCATTAACCACACATATTCTCATACAATTTTCTACAAGGAACACAATGGTAACCTCAAAATGACCAAATTCACAATCTATCACCATGCCCTATTTTGACCAATACACCAAAACCAACACAAAGTTCCTAAACTTTACTTTTAATGATTCAAACCAATCCATTTGTCCAAAAGATATCACAATATACCATTTCCATGATCACAACATGCCAAACTCACTAAGACCCTAATTTTCAAAAATAGGGCATAAAATTCCAGAAAAATCAATCCCAACCAACAACCACAATACATATATCAAAAGGGAGTTAACACTCACCTCTTTCACTTTGCCAAAGAGATTTCTTGATTCTTCAACTTTCACAATCTCTTGAGGTCACAAACTAACACCAATGAACACATTACAACCATCAAAATGAAGCTCTTCATTCAAGGATCAACATTAAAGAAGGAAGTTTGAGCAATAGAAACCATTTTCCTTACCTTTTTGCAAGCTTTCCCCCCCTTTTTTCTGCAACAATGGCGAGAGAGAGAAGGAGAGAGAATGAGAGAGAGAGATGGAGGTGGAGTGAAGAAAGTGAGAAAATGATTATACTCCCTCCATTTCAGTTTTTGCTGCGCCAAGTGAGGGAAGAGAGGAGAGAGAAATGCATTTTTTATCTCATTTGACTTTTCTTTACCTTCCCCCCACATGTGAGCTTGCCATGTGTCCACTCCTCTTTGGCTCTCACACAATAGGCACCCATTAGCTTCTCTAATCTCTCCATTAGTCATTTTAATTACACTTCTCATTTTTTTCTCTTAGTTAGTAATTAATTTCCCCATTAATTACCAACTTATGCCAATAATTCCATTCTTTCAATTTTCCAACAATTATGACATATTAAATAATATTGTCACCAATATACATTAATTTATCTTTTAATCCACTCTAAATCACAATTACCTTCTCAATAATCCTCATTAGCCTTTAATCAAAATTTGGGGCGTTACATAGGATACACTATCCTCTTGTTCCCACAATCTAATAGCACATTATTTGCCGTCAACCAATCGAAACCCAGAATAACTTCTAATTGATAGAGCGACAGACAAATCAAATCAATAATGGATTGGTGTCCCTCCACAGTTATGACACAATTTAGGCAAGCTTCAGCAGTTATAGCCTTGACACCCATTGGCGTCGACACAACTAAATCAAAGGGCAATTTATGTACATGCATACCCAGGCGCTTCACGCAATTATAAGCAATGAAAGAGTGACTCGCACCCAAATCAAACAACGCTTGTAACACATTACCATCAAGGAGAATTTTACCTTGAATAAGATCAGGGGACTTTCGGGCTTCCTCATGAGTCATAACAAATACTCGGCCCTGAGTCCTCGGTCACTGCTCCGCCTGTGACCGCCGACAATCTCTAGAAAGATGCCCCGGTTTCTTACAATTAAAACAGATCATTTCGCCCCGACAGTTTCTACCATAATGTGGCTTATTGTAATTGGGACATACCCACTCTGTCGAAGATTTTTGAGGCTCACGATCTCTAGGCTGGTAGGGCTTCTTACCAGTACCCCGGGATGAAGAGGATCCATGGCCCTTCCGCTTCTGGGAAGTATTACCCTTGTTGGGTTTACTGTGGGGGCCGGTAGCTTTAGCAGGGTACATTTCTCTTAAATTATTTTCTGTAATTCTACACTCTTCCACTGCCTTGTTAAAGTTGGTGAACAAATGTGTAGCTAACCTCTTTCTCAGCTCTCGTCGCAGACCACGGATAAGCATATCCGCACTCAACTCTTCATTATCCGCCTTTTGAAGATAAGAAGAATACCGAGATAAACGGATAAAATGGGACAGATAGTCATCAAAGGTCTCCGTGTCCCCTTGTCTGATGTTCAGAAATTCTGTTTCCTTCTCGAGCTGCACGGATTTGGGAAAGTATTTCTCGTTGAATTCTTGTTGAAACAATTCCCAAGTCAATGGTACATTTTTGCTTTTCAACGTTAAGGCAATGTTCCGCCACCAACGATCTGCATCCCCCTCGAGCTTATAAACTGCCAGATGTGGCTTCACCTTGTCCGGGCACCCAAGGACCTCAAATATCTTTTCCAGCCTGTTTAACCAATCTTTAGCTGCTTGGGGATCAAACCTCCCTCTGAATGCTGGAGGCAAGTGCTTACAGAATCTTGAAACCCAAAATTGTAGATCTATTTCCTCTCTAATTGGAACTCCATATGATTCTTAGTTTGGTCCAGCATGAGGAGGTGATTCGAGTGGTCGTACCGACCCTTCCGCAGTTTCTTCCTTATGAGTCCCCTCCTGGGTCTCCTCTCGTGTGAACGGACCCTGACCCTCATTTCTTTTAGCCTTCTCTTCTTTAAGCTCCTCTCTCAGCTCAGCAATCATGTCCCTTTGATCTTTAATAAGACCCATCAATTCTTTCATCGAGTCTGGTGGATTATCATTGACCACCTCTACCTCAGGGTCTACTTGCTGAGTATTGGGGTGTCCTCTAGTTTTCTTCATTCTACAAATAACTTACTCCATTAATATAGCAGAAATAATATGCACATATATTCACAAGTCTTGTATATATCCATATCAATAGAAGGTACATGTGCATACACAACAATTATTCACAAATTATCTTCTATCCCTAAAGCCAACTAAGGGATCTATCCTAGCAACTCTACCCTTGCTAGGAACTACAGCTCTGATACCAAAAATGTAATCCCCTGCCATGATAACCGTAATTAAGATTCAAAAATGCATAATTTAAATGAATTAGAGACCGACGGGTACGTTTTTCTTAAATTTCTTTTCTTTGATTCATTCAACATGGTCTCAGATTCATCTTCCGAATCTAATTACTCTACGCAGTTCAATAGCGTTCATACATATCAGATTGCATAGCCAAATTTCTGACAACTCTTGGGTTTCATACATGTATAAACTAAGGGTTATAAGTTCCAACTAGGGGATTACATGACCAACATCAACATAATATCTACATCTCAAAAATAAACAGTAACCCCAAGTCCAACATAGATAACCAATAACCTAACAACACATCTCTACAAGATCCTAGCTGCTCTTGGTGGTTCGTTTCTCCTTGGAGCCACTTGCCCTGTCTGAAATGTTAGTCAATGGAAAGAATGAGATTCAAAAGAATCTCAGTAGTAACAAATCACTCATACCACATGTAATCACAAAGCATGCAAGAAAATCATCAAGCAGCATCACATCATAAAGCACAGCACGCAGGCTACCACATATGCACATAATCACATAATCCCATCCCCTGTATTCCACCGCCCCAAAGGCACGGTCCTCCCACCGTCAACACCTATGGGCCGCGGGTGAAGGTTTCACAAATAGCCTTTTGGCTTTCACCTATAGCTTTACGTCTTTCACATAGTCTCATCCCCTGGATTCCACCGCCCCGAAGGTACGATCCTCCCACCGTCAACACCGATGGGCCGCAGGTGATAGACTCACAAACAATGATCAAACAAACATACCATGTATCACATATAGTATAAGGGAAAAGAGTCACTACCTCGTTCTTTCCTGACTGGCGCCGGCACAGGCTGCTCACGATCAGGGCAAATGTCAAATCCTACAATTCCAAATGTATCATTTAGACACTTCCATAGTGATTCTAGGGGTTATACGAGTCTATAATGAAAATTTACAAAAATGCCTTCGGGGACCCGGCCCGGGCCCGCCGTACTCAGTCCGGTTGTATCTTTCCCGAAATCCTACCCGGGGCTATTCTAGCATATTTCCACCCAAGGAATCCATTTCCGGACTCAGAATTAGCAAATTCAATGTTAAATTACAAATTTACCCTTGGCAGCCCTACTTTAAGGGTTTTAGGGGCGTTTTCGTAATTATGCTTTTTCAGCCTTTTCCGAAAAAGTGACCAACTGTAACCCCACCTAATTTTCGCTCCTGAATTCAATAGAACAATCAAATCATTGAAAATCCAACTCTAAGGCCCATTTCTAGAGCTGCCGAAATTTATGAGTTCTCGAGGAAAAATCGGGGTTTTACGATTTCGGCTCTGTAAACGCGTTCCTTTCTACTCCTAACCACTTAATTAACTATTACATTAGGTTATAACTACCATTTGAACCAAAATTGGGCAGCATAACCCTTAGGCAACTCAATTCCCAAAATTTAAAACCAACAGCAATCCGGCGAAATTTCACCGATTAAATTGCCCACAGCAGCCAGAATAGTTAATATACGAAGGTTTGGAAGTTACCTCAAGCTCTCACAAGTTTTTCCCAAATATGTCTGAAAACCCTAGGTGTTCCACAACAGATTTTGAGCTTCCAAACCTTAAAGAACAAAGAGGAGTAGCTTAGGGTCGGAGTTATACGCGTTAGGAGCTAAATCGTCGGAGAAATCGGCTTACCTTGTGAGATTTCTTCTCCTTTCTCTCTCTAAAATTCTGAACATTCTCTCTCACTTTCAGCTGCTGTTTTGTGCGTGAAATGCTGAATGAAGAAGATGAGAATGATATATTATAATATTATATATCATTTTAATGATTTATGGAATTTTCCAACAATTACAAAACTAATTTTTATTACATAACTTCCTACATTCATGTAACTATGCCATCATGTCCAACCAATATTTTCTTATTTATGCCACATGTAGGAGACACCTAGGGGTCTCTCCCTAAGGTCTCAATTAGCTTCACAACTTGTTTCAGTTACGTATACACGTAAAGTCTCAATTTTGGTCAAAATTGCATTTTTGCTCAAATTTTCCATAAATTCATATTAAATTGACCAAAATATTCTAAATATATTTTTATTTTTATTTTCCTTAATTAATTGAAATTATCTTCAATTAATCGGAAAAATAATTAATTTTGTGATAATTTGGCAAAATTACGATTTTGCCATTACCTTTTTAATCCAATTTCTTCTCTTATTTTTCTATGGTCAATTTCTATCTATTTTTGGACCAAATATTTTCCCTAATATTTCTTCATTTTTGGACCTTAATATTAGGCTTTTTAAATCACCCAAATTAATTCCATATTCATTTTTGCCCAATTTCCCGTGAAATTGAACATTTATAAAATTCATAAATTCCAAATTCATGAATATTCACCATTTTATTGAGTTTCCCCAAATAATTACAATATATTTGGTGAATATAACATTTGGGGTGTTACAACTCTCATTTTTTCCATCATTCTCTTCTTTTTCAGTAGTGACCACATCCTCTTGTTGGTCCACTTCTTCTCTTTTAACCTTTTTATGTGCTCTATCTTTACTTGAACCTTTATCAACTCCTCTGCATTTATGCTCATCAACCGTCTATACATATCCTTCAGGTCCTAAAGCAAAAAATTTAATGAAAACTTGTTATACACACAGATGTACTAATGCATACAAACAGTAAGAAATCAACAAATACCTGGTCCAAATGATCAATTCCAATGTTTTCCTCTGCATCAACATTCACTTTAGATGCCCTTCCTCCATGTTTCTATCCCTCTCTAACTTGACCATTGTTTTTAATCTATCCTTAGTCCAGTAGTTAACAGCATCGATATATTCATGTTTCTCAGTTGGCATCATTGCAAAGTGCTCACCAAAATATATCTGTCAAACAAATAGCATAACAATAACTTAAATAAAGCATACCATAACATAAGTAAATTTAAGTACATACCAACAATAAGTACATGCATCAACCGACATTGGAGTTGCCCTTCTTGTTGTTTCTCACATCCCTTACATAGTCTTCCATCTCTTTCCACAAGTCCTTAATGATAAAGGTTGCCCAATCAAATTTCTAAAATCCCTTCATGGTCAACCTCATCACCTTCAGTAACCGCTCACTAACCTTTAGGCTTGCAGTACGAGCTAGAAAGGTTCCAAGTGTGTACAACATAAACAAGAACTCGAAATTATCATTCTTACTGCCATGTACAATGGCCTCTACAATGTTACGGTATAAGCATTTTGAATATTCACTATGTAACTTTGTATAAATCGGGTCATCATCATCCACCTTAGTACTCACCATGTCCCTACAATGGGGAACCCTAAGTAATTGCTTCACATCCAATACAGAAATTTCGCGTGTCTTGCCCCTTATTATGAATTGGCATGTGGTGGATCATATGAGCGAAGCATTGACACAATTAGATCTTTTGGCAGTTTCTTGCAACCTCTAACCTCTAGTAGCTTGTTGAATCCTAATCTTTTCACCCTTTCCTTTTTAAACTTTCATCTTTATTTATGAAGTCAACTAATTGCTTGAATTGCCAGATTGAGCTACGAGTGATAAAAACTACTTTTCTCTTCGTACTCTTCTTCTCTTGTCTTGCTTTCTTAGCATTCTTAGTGTATTTAGGCTTCTCACAATATTCCTTCCTCTCTTGCTCACTCAATGCTCTCTATGCTATTAGGACCTCATCAATGTGCACAACACATTTGTCAGATTTCTGTAGCTTAAATTTCTTGAAAAACTCAATTTTGAACAACTGCAACCCATTGTTTAAGGCTTTACATCTATCCCCTTTCTGCAACACCTTCTTCCCTTATTCATCTAAGTTCTGCCCTTCCTCCACCACCTTTTCCCCTTCTTCAACCACCCTATGCCCTTCTTCAGCCCCCTCTTGCCCTTGTTCGGCCACCATCTTCTTCTGCAAAACAAAATTATACAAAGATCAAGCACTATAACTAATTGATAAAAAAATACCCATTATTTAATATAACATAATAGACATTGCAGCTTTCATTCTCAGGAAACTTATGTTTAAAAATGATGTATCTATTACCAATTGACAGACATTCCTCATGTAATTCGTACAAATACACAATTTGAAAATATGAAGCTGAACAGATCAAGGATGACAAAAAATAACTACCCCTGCATATATATGGCACAATAATTATATACATTCATTGAAAGAATGTTAATGAGATAAGGACCAATCAAAGATCAGTACCTTGAAGTAGATTCTGAGGTTGGAGCCTCTAGCCTTACAAAACATTCAGGCAAGAATCTACATTTAAAAATCATAACACTCCCAAACCCCTAAAAAATATAGCTCTAAAACAGTAGAGGAAAATGATAAATAACAAAGGAACTACAGCAGGAAACCTATCGTCACATAGCTCAAACAAGAATAAAAAGTTGTTATTTTTGAAAGTGGTGTCGTTACTGTAGAGCCTGAACTTGTTAATTTCCCTATATCTTGTTATTCTCATAAGTTTTACTGGTCATGTCTTGGTTTTTTGAGTCATAAGTTGTTAAACAAGGATGGAATGATATTATTTCTTAACGTGTTGTTGTTACTATAGAAGCTTAAGTTGTTAATTGACCCCCTAACTTGTAAGTGTCAGAAGTTCCCTTGTCATCCCTTAGTTTTCCACATCTGCAGTTGTTAAACATGAACAACAGGTTGTTATTTTTAAACATGTAGATGTTACTGTAGAAACTTAAGCTAGTGCTCGTCCCCCCTACTTGTTAGTCTCCCAAGTTCCACTGCCTATGTTTTTGTTTTCCACATTAGTCGGTAACTAAGGATAGTCATTTGTTATTTTCTTACATAGTGTGTGTTACTATTGAAACCTTAGTTGTTAATGGCGCCCAACTTGGTACTCTCGCAAGTACCTCTAGGCATTTCTTGGTCCTCCACAAAAAGACTTGTTAAACATTATGGGAAAGTTGTTATTTTTTAACTAGGTGTAGTTACTGTACAACAAACGAAGAGTCAAACACTTCCGATACCTACTTCCCTCTCTATGTACACATCTGACAAAGACGCAAATCAAGAAATTGACACAAGTTGAAATTACAATCCCTTTACCCATTACATACAGGATGCTCTCAATGCAGGAAAAGGGCAATATACGACAGCAAATAAGTTAATCACATTATTGTTCACCAATTGCAACTAGTGTAATATCCCAATTTAGGATTAAGGGCTAATGACTCTGATATTGATTGTAATTAGTGTAGTTAAACACTTTTAGAGAAATATGATGTAAATTTGATATATGTGAATTTGGTGATTAAAGATCAATAGTTGAGATTTATTGCATATAGGTCGGGATCCTGTGCATTAAGCTTGTGTGAGCTTATTGTGGAAGTGACAAGATAGTGGCATGTGGCATAGTGGTGGCCATGGGATGTGGCACAAGAGGACAAAAGTCCACTTTTCTCTCTCTCTTCTCTCTCTGTTCGGTGGAGGCATGGGCAAGGGAGAGAATGCTTGCTTCATCATCATCATTTCCATTTCTTATTTTCTCTCTCTTTTTTCTCCATTTTCGGCACTCAAGCAAGGAAGAGGAATAAGGGAAAGCTTTGATTTTGGGTAAGCAATGATCTTCTTAAGTTCAAATCCTCTTCTCTAATGTTGTGTATCTCATTGAGAACTCCATTGTGATGGTTTTAGAATCTTGAAATGTGGTGGTTTGTGTGTTGGAGAAATTTGGAAGTTGGAGGATCAAGATTCTGAATTTAGCAAAGTGAAGAGGTAAGCATTTAGTGATTTTTGATATATTGATTGTGATTTTTGGATAAGTTTGGGAAAATCTGGAAATTAGCCTTGAGTTTGTGTAAATGTTGAATATAGGAATCTCATTGTGATTAATGTTTGGATTGGTTCATTGTGAAAATATTTAAGTATTGGATTTAGTTTGGAATGTTGGAAATGTGTTAAGAGGAATTGGAACATTGTGTGTATCATAGAGACCTAAGTGTTTGATTGTGGTCAAAATGGTTTTTGGGGTGTTTTGGAAGTTGCCAATGTGTTCCTTAGGCATGAGTAAGTGTGTATGAGCTTTGTGAGAAGTTTGAAAACCATTGGGATTGGTTTTGACCATCTGGGAAATTTCTGTCATGTGCTGCGTGTCTGGTCTCTGATGCACATACTCGAGTGAGGGAAGATCATGCTCGAGTGTTGTGTCTATTTTCCCTTTTCTGCTTCGAGTTTTGCCTGGGTTCTATGAGTGGTGTAATGCCCCAATTTTCGATTAAGGCCTAATGATAATTATTGGGGATAATTATCGAATTAAAGTGAAATTAATGTATATTGGTGACAATATTATTTAATATGTCATAATTGTTGGAAAATTGAAAGAATGGAATTATTGGCATAAGTTGGTAATTAATGGGGAAATTAATTACTAACTAAGAGAAAAATGAGAAGTGTAATCAAATGGCTAATGGAAGGATTAGAGAGATTAATTGGTAACTAAGTGTGTGAGAACTAATGAGGAGTGGACACATGGCAAGCTCACATATGGGGAGAGATATGAGAAAAGTTAAAGGCATTTTTTTAATAATTCCTCTCTCCTCTCTTCCCTCTTGTGCGCTGGAAAACTGAAAAGGAGGGAGTATTGTCATCATTTGTGCTTCTTCTTCACTCCACCTCCATCTCTCTCTCTCGTTCTCTCTCTCGCCATTGTTACGAAATAAGGGGGAAACGCTTGCAAAAAGGTAAGGAAAATGGCTTCTATTGCTCAAACTTCCTTCTTTAATATTGATCCTTGAATGAAGAGCTTCATTCTGATGGTTGTAATATGTTTATTGGTGTTAGTTTGTGACCTCAAGAGATTGTGAAAGTTGAAGAATCAAGAAATCTCTTTGGCAAAGTGAAAGAGGTGAGTGTCAACTCCCTTTTGATATATATATATATATATATGTTGTGGTTGTTGGTGAGCATTGATTTTTCTGGAATTTTCTGCCCTATTTTCTAAAATTAGGGTCTTAGTGAGTTTGGCATGTTGTGCTCATGGAAATGGTATATTGTGATGTCTCTTGGACAAATGGATTGGTTTGAATCATTAAAAGTAAAGTTTGGGAACTTTGTGTTGGTTTTGGTGTGTTGGTCAAAACAGGGCATGTGGTTAGATTGTGAATTTGGTCATTTTGAGGTTACCATTGTGTTCCTTGTGGAAAATTGTATGAGAATATGTGTGGTTAATGATTTTGGAGTCATTGGACACTTTGGTAGAAAAGTTGGAAAATATTGTCAATGTGAACTCTGTCTGGGCAGTTTATTTGTGTGGAAGTTTTGAATGACCAAATGATTTCAGAAAATTGTGAAACTTTCCAGTATTAAATTTCACATCCCAATCTTCAAAATGGACATATATTTTGTGTCATTTTGTTTAGTATTCTGAGAGTTATGCTTTGCCAAAGTTTGGTATAAAAACAGAACTCTGTTTTGGAGTAATGTTGGGTTTTGAGTGATTCTGTATTTTTGTGATGATTTGAAGTTATAAGACATATTTTTCCTTGAAAGAGGACTTAAATACCTTTCATTTGGCTTTGGAATCACTCCGTTTTGATTTTTCTACAATTAGATATGATTTTTTGAAGTTCAGCCAAGAATCAAGAAATTGCTTGGCCGCGGCCCATGGGTGGCTGGCCGCGGCCCATGGTCTTCTGACCATATTTTGGCCGCGGCCCAAGGAAGGGCTGACCGCGGCCAACCCCTGTGTTCCAGCACTTTGAGTTTTTGAAAAGAGATCTTCAACCTATTGTTTCCCAACCTTTTAGGGGTTTTATTAGAGGCATTTGGGGCTTCTTAAGGGTCATTATTGATAACCAAATCTAAGTATTGAAGAGTTAATTGAGTATTGGAATAGAGAATAATGTTTCGTCCTTAATTATGACTTTAGGATTTGATATCTGCCCGGAGCATAGAAGGCCTGTGCCTGCTCAAGGAAGGAAAGACAAAGGTAGTAACACTTTATCCTATATCATGTGTATTACATTGCTTGTTTGCATTAGTCATTGAATACAGTGAAAGTGAAGAGGATGTGGCGAAAGCCCGGACTCGATTACAATGAAAGTGCAGGGGATGTGGCGAAAGCCCGGACTCGATTACAGTGAAAGTGAAGGGGACGTGGCGAAAGCCCGGACTCGATTACAGTTAAAGTGAAGGGGACGTGGCGAAATCTTGGACTCGAATATTAATAAAGTGATGGGGCGTGGCGTAAGCCCGACCTCGTATGTAGTGAAGGGAACGTGGCGAAAGCCCGGTCTCGAATATCAATTGCTGCATTGTGATATATGTTTACTTGCTTTGTATATATGCATCATATAAATAAACTGTTGCTACTGGGATTCTCTACAATCTCATTCTTTCCAAATAACATTTTTAGACAGGGCAAGTGGATCAAAAAGCAAGCAAGTGGCAAAGGACGATTAGTACTGCCGGCGGTAGTCTTAGTTAAATATTTTGGTTTTATATCGAATTGGTTATCATTTTGGATCATTGTAAATATATTGGATAGATCATAGTACTATAGTTTTGTGTAATCCCCGGTATAGATACTGAGATGGGCAATGATGCCCTGTATAAACCTTTGGATTAATGTTATTATCCCGGGTGAACGTCGGAAATTGTGCTTACTCTGATATTGTGTACGTAACCGACCAAACAGGCCATTTGTTTTAATGAAGGAAATGAATGGAGATCCATTTGTACAGGTGTTTTATAAATTTTTTAATTGTCCTGGATTTCTTATTCGATAATTAAATGTGCTTAAACGTTAATCCCGGCCTGATTATCGAAGGGGGTTACATTTGTGGTATCAGAGCAGTGTTCCTGGCATTTGTAGGAATTGCTAGGATAGTTGCCCTAGTTATTTGCCTGAGTGTTAAGTGATTATTGATAGTTGTTGTATACACATGAATATTCCTGTATTGATTGGTATATAAGAGTTTAAGGAATATGTGTATACTTCTATGGTGATTTCTGACTGGGTGATTTCTGACAGGTGTTTTAAAAAGTTTTTAATTGTCCTGGATTTCTTATTCGATAATTAAATGTGCTTAAACGTTAATCCCGGCCTGATTATCGAAGGGGGTTACAAGTGGAGCTCGAGTGCACTTCTGTAACTGCGAGTGAAGTGGGTGGTCACTCGAGTGAGAAAGGGATTGCTCGAGTGATGGTGTGAGTCCAGAGTTAGGTTTACTCTCGGGTTGTCGCTCGCTGGCCAATGCTCAAGAGTGTGATCTGATACTCGCGTGTGCAGGCCTCTCACCCGAGCACTGGGGGGTATGCTCGAGTGAGCTTGTCCCTCTGATGTTGCTTGTGCTCTCGGGTTCTCACTTCTTGTCTTGCACTTTCGGTGACTCGAGTGAGTTTGGAGTCATTACCCGAGTGCAAAGCTATATGCTCGAGTACAGTGAGCACTTTCTGGCCATGATGGTTGCTCACTGTCAAACACTCGTGAGTGAGAGCCGTTCTCACTCAGGCATGAGTGTCTCATCACTCGAGTGAGGTCATCTTCACTCGAGTGAGCCAGTCTAAAATCATTATTTTACCTTTCAAAAAAGGGGTTTTTCAGGGTAGTTCTTCTAACCCTTTATGCATATGTTAGGCCTCTAATAGTCATCTAAAGAGTTCTAAATGATAACCAACTCAGAGTAATATGGAATAAGTGTTTGGAAAAGAGATTGATGGTTGTCCCTAATTTGGTATAGGATTTGATATCTGCCAGACGCGTGAGCCCATTATGCCAAAGAACGTCAGGAAAGATTCAGGTAGTGACTTCTCTTTAATACTTTGGGTAAATGTATTGTATGTTTGCCTACCATGCATTGTGTGCTACTGCTGCTTTGAGATGCATTGAGATAAATAGTGGAGTATTGTGCCTTATGGAGCTTTGTGCATTGTGGAGCATTGTGCCTTGTGATACGTTGTGCATTGAGATACCTTATGCTTTGTGATGCTGCTGGCATAGTGATTACCGCGTGAGCGGGCATAGTGATTGCAGCGAAAGCTGTCATTGTGATTACCGCGTGAGAGGGCATAGAGTTTGCAGCGAAAGCTGTCATTGTGATTACCGCGAAAGTAGGCATAGTGCATTGTGATATAGCCGTGAGTGTTGTCGTCTATAGCGCGAGCCATGGATCATTGTGTTGTTGATGATGCTGGTGAACATGATACATTACATGCCTTGTATTTATATATTGTATGAGTGATTTGTTACTATTGGGATTCTTTTGAATCTCACTCTTTCCAAATGACTAACATTTTAGACAGGGCATGTGGCTCGAAAGGGAAACGGCCAACCAGGAGTGGTTAGGGCTTTAGGGACATTTTGTATTTTGGATATTGGTTATCTAGTTGGCTTTTGGGATTACTGTATGTATATGAGATGTATATATCAAATTTTGGATATGTAATCCCCATCTTGGGAAACCTTTAAACCCATTCTATATATAAGTAAACCGGGGTTGCCGGGATTTTGATTAGGCACTCTGATATTTATTATGTGATTTATCGGCACAGGTAATTGTATTCGAAAGTGAATGTGAGACCAGATGAATTCTGTTTTGAACGTTTTGTTTGGACACCCTATCTCTTGGAGATGAGTGATCCTAAATGTGATTTTTGTATTATTGGTCTCTATTTCACTTAAATTTCACAATTCAGATATAATTACCATGAGGGGGTTACAACCAGCACCACCAGAGACAATCACAAACAATAAAAGGCAATATATGACAGCAAATAAGCACAAGCCTTCACATTGCATCTTCCAATGATTACATGAACCGAAAATTTGAAAAAATGCCAACTTATTGCCATCAATCGTCTCCACACACACCCACAACTGTCAACAACATTCGAACTCCGCACAACGCCACCACAAGCCTCTCCCCAAACCCACCACTCTCAACTCTGAACACCACCACAGAACCTTACCCAAGAACCTATCATTCAAAGTCCCCACAATGCTGCCAAACACTGCCACCGAATCCCACCAAAGAAGCTACCATTCACTGGCCGACAACGCCGCCACCGTCTTTCCCCGACCCCACAACTCTCAAAACCGAACTATGCCACCGACCGTCACCAAAAAATCCGTCGTCCCCTCAGCCAAGGCCTCGGTCGCTCTTCAGTGTTTTCAAACTCGTTCAAACTGTCTTCTTTAATCACGAAAATGTTTTGGCCACTTCACTCTGCCCTAGCAAAATGCACAATATCAAATGCACAAGAGTAAATATTTATGGGAAAATCATTTATGGACTTGACATCTACCATTGCCTTCCTTTCTTTCCCGCTTATGCATTTCAGCAGGCTTTTTTTCAAGGCTAGTTTTGTCATTTCCAGTGAAATTTAAAATCCCTGGTTCCTACCACCGGACTGATCAGGAATTTGATATTTCACTGCACCAAATAGGGATTTCCCCACTTTAAGAATATTTTACAGGGATTTTCCCAATTTTGAACTTGGTAAAAAATACAAAGAGAGAGTTTTAAAAAATGATGTTGAGGTAAAGAAAAAAATGTTGGGAGTTGCATGCGTGCTACAAGGAATGCTTGGTTGGGGGAAAATAAAGAAGAAACCTCCACGAGACCACGACGTTTGAAAGAAGAGGCCCATGTCACTGCAGCCCAGAGTCTCATCCTAGACCATGTTTTTTTGAACCATCAATCTCATCCAGCAGCTCCGTTCCGCCACCTCTGCTTGTCCCGTTACCACCGTCAGTTTTGCCGGAACGATTGCCGGAAAGTCTTTTGTCGGTGATTGTTAGCACCCGAGCATTCTTCTCGCCTGAATCTCAGTGTTTATAAAACCCTAACTAGATATAGAGTGATAAGTTAAAACCCTTTTAAAACCCTAATTCTCTCTTTGGAACCACAGAAAAGCTTGAGTCATGTATGGTGGTGGTGAGTATAATATTTTTTTATTATTTAATTATTTCTGCTTTTCATTTATGAGTAGTTTTTTACTCGTTGTGGTTTTCGTTTTTGGGAATTCTCAGACGAAGTATCGGCAATTGTGATTGACTTGGGCTCCCACACTTGCAAAGCCGGTTACGCCGGCGAAGATGCTCCCAAGGCCGTGTTCCCCTCCGTAAGTTTTGGTTGCCTAGTTTCTCACTTCGCCTTTTTCTTTTTTTCTTTCATAAATGTCGTTTTTGTTTCGCTGAAATGTTAGGTTTTTACAGTGTTTCGAGTGTTTTTAATATTATTTTACTAATTATTGCTATGGAGGACTCTCAGTTACTTTACTGAGCTCCGACATTCTCAGTGGTGATAAGCTTTTACTTCTTGACAGAAGATAATGTGTATGATTTAAAGTTTATCAGGGGACATAGAAGTTCAATGGATGTTTTAATATTGATGGACCCTATAATGTCTTATAGGCTTTTCTAATTTGTATTTATTTAGGTTGTTGGAGCAATTGATCAAATGGACATTGATGAACATGATAATAATGCTGAAAAGAACTTTGCTTCTTCTGCGGATTCAAAAAACAATACCAGAAATCCCGATTCTGACAAAACCAAAGGAAAGCGCAAATTGTATGTGGGATCACAGTCCTTGGGATACCGCAGAGACCATATGGAGGTAACCCGTTGTAGTCACCTATTTTAGGTAGACGCCCTCAGATATTTTATAGTGATTCATTATTTGTGTCTCGCCATCAGGTGCTGTCACCATTGAAAGATGGAATTGTTGCGGACTGGGATATTGTTGATAGCATATGGGACCATGCTTTCAGGTTTTTAATGATTTTCTTTTACTAGTGATGATTCTTCTTTTTAAAATTTGGTGCAACAGCTTATGTTCTATGTGTGGTTATCACTGATGGGTTTTCCCTCGCCACTGCTGTTTTCTTATTGTTGTTGCCTTGTGAGTTTCCAGATATCATTTTATCTCTTTTATGCCCTAGAATTGCTCAACTAGTGACTGGTCATGATATTTTTAGGGAATGCCTGTTGATCGATCCTAAAGAGCATCCGATGCTACTTGCAGAACCTTCTTCTAACACTCAACAACAGAGAGAAAGGTATTCTAGCCTTATTTCTAGCCATATGTCTTTCTTTTTGATTTGTTTTTATCTGGAGTACAACCAGATTGTTTCTTGTCAAGTATTTTCAGTTTGGTTCATCTACATTTACAGTTCAGGTTGTTCTGTATCTTACAGGACAGCAGAACTAATGTTTGAAAAGTACAAAGTACCTGCTTTGTTTTTGGCCAAGAATGCCGTAAGGGAACTGCTCTTCACTTCTCTATACCTCATTGTGGAAGCATAACCATAATTGTGAAAAAGGAATAATTACTGGAAATTTATTTCTGACTTCATATTTGATATGATTGACAATTTTAAGGAGTTGATTAATAAGGGTTTATTGTTTGACACCAGGTTCTTACATCTTTTGCATCAGGGCGTGCCACAGCATTAGTTGTTGATGGGTAAGAGATGTCGCAAGTCTGGCTAGGAGTTCGGATATTGTTCTTTGGAGATATGTTAATTGACATGCCTATTTGATTGTGCATCTCTGTTCTTGCGATGCTAGATTTCAAGATATTTATATGCTCAACCGTTAAGTGAGAATTTCTTTTTGGCCTCCTTAAATGCTCATTTCTACTTAATGTTAGCTGGATGAGAGGTTATATGTCTAAAAGAAAACATGAGAATTCCACTAAGATTCGAAGTGGGAGGACTAAATTGGGGAATTGGGTATCTTCCAAGGCGCATGCATGTCATTTTATGCTATTTTTTCTAAGATACTGCAATATAATGCTGGAATAATTGTTGATGAATGGTTTTTCCTCAATATTTTGATCGTTCAGTGGTGGAGGATCAACTACTGTTGCACCTGTCCATGACGGTTATGTTCTTCAAAAGGTATTGCTTATTATCTAAATTATTTCTAAGTAGTTTTGATTTCCTGTTTCATTTCTTTATATGCACCAATAACCAGTTTTTGAAATTTAGCTTGACCACTGAGGTTGGATGGTAAAGTTAATTATAGAATCAGGTTATAAATATATGTATGAAAGTTGTTATGATGCAAAACAGCATTCGAGTTGATTTAGCTTGACTATATGAATGGTAAATGATATTTGTTATGACGCAAAACAACATTTGAGTCATTAAATTTGAGCAAATAAATTGTCTAGAAGGGTTTCTAATCATATAGCCTCCACTGATGCCATTTTAGAATATAAAACGCATGAATTTTATTGTTATGATGTTAATACTCTGATGATTTGTAAAACTAGGGCAGTCTCATATATGTGAAAGCTCTGATGCAAATTCCACTTCATTGCACACTGTTAAAAGGGAATCCTGTTTCTTTGTTTGCTAATATTTTTTCACATACACTATTCATGCATCTTGCCTTTTGTTCTCTTTCTTGGGGCATATGTTACTGTTTCATTGTATCATGTATTATGTTTTACAACAGGCAGTGGCAACTTCTCCTATTGGAGGAGAGTTTCTTACGGATTGCTTGATGAAAAGTTTGGAAAGTAAAGGTATTTTGGTGAGTGGCAAACATTGGATTTTTTTCCCTGTTCCAATGTCCATTTGAAGTGAAGTTGCCATAATTTTTTATTTGGCTATTGATATATATTCTTTTTTACTTTGTTATCTCAGATAAAACCCCGATATTCCTTTAAGAGAAAGGAAATCCGGCCTGGAGAGTTTCAGGTATATCAAGATTGCATTTTATTTACTTGTGAGTAGCGTAACTTGTTTCTTCTAACGTTTTGTTTATTTGTAGAAACAAATCATTATGGTTTTCTTTTTTATGCTTTCTCCAAAATTCAAATTTTGGCACCACAGGATTTCAAAATCTAGTCTCATTGATGCCTTCTGAGCAACAGTGCCAAGCTTTATAACCGGAATTTTTTATTTTTAACTTTTGTATCATTTAGCTCCTTAAGTGTAAATGTTGAATAATATATTGCTACTACATTACTTTAGGAATAATTTATCTTTTGCTTACAGACTGTAGATGTTGATTTTCCCAATACAACTGAAAGCTACAAACTTTACTCCCAGGTTTGTGGGTAACCAAGAATTTGTCTTTAATTCTTTCCATTACATTTGCTGACTTTTTTGTGCCTCTTGCGACAGAGGGTGATTGCTAGTGATATCAAGGAATGTGTGTGCCGCGCTCCTGATACTCCATATGATGGTTGGTGTGCCCGTTCTTTTCATATCATGTTTGAATTCTGCTGAATTTTTGCAGTGTGTTCATTGATTTTTATGAGATATGCATGGATAACTGCCTTACATGTTATGGCATTTGTTTTCATTTTTATACATTTACATGTAAACAAGACTTTTCAAAACATGCAACCTAGGGGACATGGTTTTAGTTTACTTGTTCTTTATTGCTTCACATTGATAGATCATATTTAATGAGTTTTCATTGCTTTCTCCTTGTCAATAAACAAAAGACAATTCATTGCTTTGACAAACATACATTCCTTTTCAGTTAATTCTTCATGGCTATCTTAGATGAGATGGTCGTAATTAATCTTGTATTCGACATTCCTTATTCCTCTTTTTCTGTGGCAGAGAGTGCATACTCAAACATTCCAATGACCTCGTATGAACTTCCTGACGGCCAGTGAGTCCAATTTAATTTTTCACACAAATTATGATGACAATTGAATATCTATGCTAATGTTTGATGTAGCTATTTCTAGTCTCTTTGCTGTATGTGTATTTGCAATGATTTCTGTTGCTTCATTACCTACTTTCTGCTTCTGGTTTATGGTCTCTTTCCATATGTGTTTTTTTTGATTGTATTAACTTGTTATAACACAGGACAATTGAAATTGGAGCTGATAGATTCAAGATTCCAGATGTTCTTTTCAATCCATCCCTGGTCCAGGTCGGTAGCCTGCATCTGTACACTTTTATTCATCTTGTGTAAAGTATTTTTGATATACTCTGGGCATAGGTAAATGCTAAATTTTAATGAGTTGGTTGAATAATCTTTTTTCTCTGAATGAATTGGATTTAGGTAAGATGTTGAGATCTTCTTGTATCGGTTCTTTAGAATTTCATTTTAGCCACACAAATTATGCCAAAAGTGGCTGTTGAATGCGAGGCCCAGACCTTGGGTTATGCCCTAGTTATTGAAATCTTTATGCCCTTGTAATTTAAGATGATCTTGCATATGTCCGCCCAGCTGCCTGAACCTCCTTTAGTGTGTGTTTGGATCAGCGATTGATAATTGGGCTTGTTTCAATTGAACTTTTGGTAATATTACTTTTGGTAAAAGCTAGATTGTGTATTGTGATTTATGTTTGGATTGGCGGTTGTATAAATGACTTTTGCAAAAGTGAAACTTGTTTAGATTGACTTAAGCACAAGTGACTTTTGTGATAATAGTAAGGGAGAATGGGTGGCAAAATATTTTAAAAAGCAAGTAAATATTTAAAAATTACTTTAAAATGTTAGGTGTTACTGGAAAAATATTTTAGAGTGAGTGGAAATCAATAAATCAGTATTCTAAGTTTTGGGTGCTCTTCACTACTAAAAAAAAATACATTAAAGGTAAAATTGTAGTCAGTCTCCTAAGACTGGGGATAACTGAAAAATTATTTTAAAGAGTTAAAATCACCAAAAAATATTTTAAAGTAATTTTTGTAGCTGAAAAAGTACATTAAGAGTAAAATTGCAATAAGTCTGATAACTCATTAGGTACAACTGGAAAAAATATTTTAAGGGGTTAAAAACACCAAAAAAATATTTTAAGTTAATTTTTTTAGCTGAAAAAGTACATTAAAGGTAAAATTGCAATTAGTCTAATAACACATTGGGTACAGCTGAAAAAATATTTTAAGTGGTTAAAAACACCAAAAAAATATTTTAAGGGGTTAAAAACACTCAAAAAAATTTTTTTGAGTGGGTGCAACTAGAAAGTGGGTAAAATTGCAATCAGTCTGATAGCACACTAGGTAGTGGGTACAACTATAAAAATATTTTAAGGGGTTAAAAACACTCAAAAAATATTTTTTGATACTACATACTATTTAAAAAACATTTTATGGGAAAAGATAATATCATATAATTAATTTCTAGACAACCCAATCTAACATAAAATGCTATTAGTTTTTAACAAAAACTCCATTCTGTAGCTTCTCCCAATTGAGCTTTGGCAAAAACTCAATTGCCAATTGACCTCTACAAACACTCAAAATTTGAGTTCTCAATTGGCAACTGAGCTTATGGTATTCAATTGGGCTTAAGGGGGTTCCCAAACACACTTACGGTACAACAATATCTCACCCCAATATTGTGGCTTCCTGTTGGGATTGGCAGGATATGATGCCAACCTTGATGTATGTAGGGTAGAAAGAGGCATATGAAATGAAGTTGGAAAAGTCAGGAGGCATTTGTTTAATTAAAAACATCCAAAATGCTGTCAGTCACTGAAAAATAAATGAAATTACGACATCTCAAATGACATAAACAACACTGAATGCTTTCATTCAGTATGTGCAAATAATTTTTGCTTAACTTGTAATGAAGGAGATTCATTGATTATTGATGTTCACTGCTCTTTTGCTTAGACTTTTGTGTCAATTGTCGTGCCAAAATCTCAATGTGGATAAATGTCAACACCCTAATATTATATTGTTAACTTTGATGCTAATGTTTTTCATCTTGTTACTTTTTTTGTATTATGCAGTGACATTTAACTGCACTATTAACTTATTCAGGCTGCTTAGTTTCTTGTTTCTACTACCCTTGATTTGAAGCTAAAGCTAAATATTTGAGCCACTTCAATTTTTTTTTCTTTCCAAATTTAAGATTTCCTAATTTTGAAAGAAAAGATTTTTTACATGGGTTGGATAAGTGGCAGCACTCATAGTGTGCGCTGTTCCTATTCCAAAATTAGTTTTGCTTCAACTATGCGTGTTTTTATGCTTATATAAATTATCTTCACAGTCAGTGCCACTTTTGCTGTCTGTTGTTATGTGCACTAAGTTTCTTACCAAATTGCAGACTATTCCTGGCATGGAGAGTTCTGCAGAGATGTCTTCTTCAGTTCGAGGTCTGCCCCAGATGGTAATAAAATATTTAAAGTGTATGTCTTTGGGCTTAATTTTTTTTCCTTTCCTCTTGATTTCACTGTCTTGATTTATTTGCAGGTTATAGAGAGTATTAATAAGTGTGATGTGGACATCAGAAGAGAACTATTTAGCAGCATACTGGTGAGATTTTGTGTTACCTTATTTGTACAATGGCATGTTCCTGCATCTGTGTTGGTTTTTAGATAAAAGTAGCTTAGCTGGCGAATCTTTGGTGTATCGTTAATGATGTGTCACAACATCCCCCATGTCATGTGGCATAGTGCCAGAGTTTTGTGCCTTGCTACCCTGTGGCTTTGCGAAGTGTAAATGGAACAGTATGGTGTGCTGCCCATACATCCAATACTACATTGTTATTTTGGTAATATGTTTGTACGGGTTTGGTCATCTCTTGTTTCTCAATCTTCTTCCAATCCCTATCCTTTTTTTCATGCACATGGTGATGCCCATGAGCCCCTATTGCAAGTACCATAACCAACTATGCTTTGGGGCTCATTCATATGTTTGGAGTGGGATCCCTGTCTTTAAGTTTAGAATTTAAAATTAAACATTTCGTTATGCAGCTTGCTGGTGGTACTGCTTCAATGCAACAATTGAAGGAACGCCTTGAGAAAGACTTGTTAGAGGTAAAGTTTTTTTAGCAAGCTGATTTCAATTTTATACTTCTTACCTTTAAATCTTCTTTAGGATTGTATTTATGGTTGTGTTATTTCTGAGGAGTTTTAAGAAACTTTTCATGATTATAAATGCTTTCGACGCAGAAAGTATTTTAGAATAAGTTGTTTCATAGGATTACTTTTCTTAAAATTAAGCTACTGAGTTGAGAATTGTCTTGCATCATTAGTTTTTCTTTTTCATTAAGCTCAGCTCCAATTGAGGAAAGACCCAATAGTTGAAGTGCATGCATTTCACTAGAAGAAACCAACCAAAACAATGAGTTTCAAGCAATGTTAGCTAAGCTAAGGTTTGTGGAGTGGTGATTGGATAGGCAGCGCTTTTCTCTTTCCCTAATCAGGCTTCCCCTTCAGCCCCTAAACCTTGATTGGTTTGTGAAAGTGAAGCATCGATAATGCAAAGGGATTCTGGTAGCTGATGCTCCTGGTATCCACAATATTTTCTCGTCCACCTGTGGATCCGAGCCTCATTGATGATGATAATGAGCATGTTGGTTTTATGGTTCATTGCTTAGTGTTGAAATTTGAAGGATTATGTAGAGGGAATAAGAGCCTTTGAAATATTATGAATCCTTAAATAAAAGAGAATACGTATGGGCCTTTATATAGGCAAATCTAGAATCTAATTTAATATAATTAAATAAAAAATAAATCAAAATAACTAAGATATAATATCCTAATATATAATATCCATATCTAATCCTAAGATATAATAAATATTAAATAATAAAATCAAACATAATAATAAAATAATAATCAATCTAAATAATATGAAATATCTCTAAAATATTATCCAACACTCCTCTTCAAGCTAGAGACTAGATATCAATCATTCCTATCTTGCCTTGAAATCCTTCAAACTTGACTTTGCCCAGTGGTTTTGTCATAATGTCTACAATCTGGTCTGCAGACCGTATGTGGGGCAGATTCATGGTGCCTTCTTCTGTCTTTTCTTTAATGAAGTGTCTGTCTATCTCAACATGTTCTGTTACACTGGGTTCTTGACCATTTCAATGTTGGTCTTCTTATCACACCAGAGCTGTATTGATCCCTCATGGGGGATTCCCAACTCCATCATTAATCTGATGACCCAAATTCCTTTACATACTTCATCATTAACAGTTCTGCACTTCTTGACACTACAGTTTGTTTCTTGCTTCTCCACGTAACCAGATTTCCCACACATGGGCAATACCTTGAGGTTGACCTCTTATTCTCTGTATCCCTTGCATGGTTTGCATCGGTGTAGATTTCGATGTTTTTGGCAATGCCTTTCTTACAGAAGATTCCCCTACCAGGATTAGGTTTCAGATAGCTTAGAATTCTGTATATAGCCTTCATGTGTTCTTCCTGTGGCTAATGCATGAACTGACTTGTTATTCCAACTGCACAACTAATATCTGGATATGTGTGGTTTAAGTATATCAATTTTCCCGCAAGTCTTTTGTATCCTTTTGAGTCAATTGGAACACCTTGTGGCTTGATCTCAAGGTGGCATCCATCTTCTATTGTTGTCCCCTCAGGTTGGGCAACCAACATTCCTGTCTCATGTAACAGGTCCAGGGTATATTTCCGCTAAGATACATTGATGCCTTTTTCAATTCTTGCTACTTCCATGCCTAGAAAATACCTCATTTGTCTTGGGTCTTTCAACTGGAATTCGGTTGACAAATCCCATTTTAGTTGAGAAATAGATTCTTCATCGTTTTTTGTAATGATTATGTCATCAATATAAACGATCAGGATAGTGATGTTGCCACTGACACGTTTGATGAACGTGTCATCTGCTTGTCCCAGAGTGTACCCAAGTCATTTCACTGCTTTGGTGAATCTATCGAACCATGCTATAGGAGATTGTTTTAGTCCGTACAAAGACTTGTTGAGTTTGCACACAGAGTTGTTAGGACTTAGAACTCCATCTGGAATCTCCATGTGTACTTCTTCCTCCAAGTCTCCATTTAGGAATGCATTCTTTACATCCAGTTGGTGCAACGACCAATCTAAGTTGGCTGCCATTGATAACAACACTTGGGTGGTGTTAAACTTAGCTATTGGAGCAAATGTTTTTTGATAATCAATCCCATATGTCTTGGTATAGTCCTTCACAATAGGTCTTTCTATTTGTCGATACTACCATCTGGATTGACTTTTGGGGTGAAGATCCACCTGCATCTTACTGAGTTTCTTTCAGGAAGAGTTGTAATCTTCCACGTTTTATTTTGTTCAAGTTCTTTTAAGTCTTCTTTTGTAGCTTGTTTCCAATTCGGATAAGCCATAGCTTGCTTAATTGTGTCTGGGATTTTCATATGTGCACTGTTTACAACAAAGCTTTGTATTTTTGCAGAAAGGTTACCGTATGAAACAAACTGTTGAATTGGATGTTGAGGACAAGATGTTACCCCTTTTCTCAATGTAATAGGTCAACCTAGCTCTTCAGGATTTAATCTCGGATTGGAGTTGTAATCATTCCTTTGAATGGGAGAGATAGTTTTACCAGTGTTGGGTTCCTCTTAAACTTGTTGCCTGGATTCTGCTTCTCGTCTTGTTTCGGCCTCCACCCCTGAATTGATCTCAACATATGTTTCCAGTTCATTGAGTGTAGGTTCAGGTTGAGGTGGAGTAGGCTCAAACTCATGATCAAGTTGGGTAGGATTGGGTTGGTTTGTGGGAGCAAATAAGTCAAGGTTGACTATACGGTTAGGCTCAAGTGGTGGTGGTGTGTTTTTCTGGACTTCGGAGTTAGATTCTTCCAAATTTAGCCATTCAATGTCATTATACTCCCCCTAAATGGGTAATTTGGGATAATAAGCTTCTACAAAAAAGAAGGTATCCCGCGAAATGATAAGTTTTTTGGAATTAGGGCAATAGCATTTGAACCCTTTCTGAGTAGGGGGCAGCAAAGGAATATGCATTTATCAGCTTGAGTGGCAAATTTGTTGTAATAATTTTTGTGAACAAAGACAACACTCCCAAACACCTTTAGGGGTAAGGAATTGATTAGTGGGCAATTTAGAAAGTGTTCAAGGAGTTTTTGGATTGGTGTGATGTAATTAAGGACTTTGGATGGCGTTCGATTAATCAGATAAGCAGCTGCTAGTACTGCGTGACCCCAAAAGATGGTGGGAACATTTTGTTCCATTAACAAGGTCAAGTTACTTCCAACATGTGATGGCTTTTTTGCTCGGCCACTCTGTTTTGTTAAGGGGTGTAAGGATAGGAAGTTTGGTGATGAATTCCTTCCTGATCAAGAAATTCCTTAAAGGTTCAACTCATGTATTCCTTGGCATTATCACTTCGTAGGATTTTAATGAAAGTATTGAATTGGGTTCATACAAAGGTATGGAAGCCATGAAACATTTTAGCTACTTTGGATTTTTCTTTTATTAAGTAAACCCATGTGGTTCTTGTGTGATCATCTATAAAAGTAACAAACTATTTAGCATTAGCGAGAGTTTTTATTCTTGTTGGACCCCAAATGTCACTATGGATTAGTGTGAATAGCTCAGAAGATGTGCAGGGTTGTTTGGGATGAGGATCAAGTTTGTTTTGCAAGTTGGCAAGTTTCACAATGAAAAGGAATTGAAATTTTATTAAACAAACCTAGAAACACACTTCATATATTCAAAATTAGGGTGGCTTAAATGACAATGCCATAGAAATACATCATTGTTTTGAGAGTTGGAGCTAACCCCAGTGCCCTTCTTGCCTTCTATGCATCTTTACTCTTCACGTTCGATCCTACAAAGTAGAACAGTCCATCTCATTCTCTAGAAGTCCCAATTGTCCTCCCTGATTTTAAATCCTAATAAACACAAAGATCATAAAAAATTACTTAGCATCTTCGACCTTTAGTCAACTTGCTTATAGATATTAGATTACAGGTGAGTGTAAGCACAAACAAGACTGTGTATTTCCAAGTGATTAAAAAGTGTGACCGTGCCAATTCCCTCAACCTTCGTGAATACACCATTAGCTACTTTGACTTTGAGTTGTTCATGATAGAATTTAAGGTTATTAAATAAAGCTTTGTTACTGGTAATGTGATCTGTAGTTCCTGAGTCGACAATCCAAGTATCGTCACTAGTCATCACAGCATTGAGAGCTATAAAGAATTTCCTAATTGCACCAGATTAGCATTGGGCACTAAGTTTCATTTATTTTGTTTGTCAAGTATTCCGCGAAGCACCTGCAATTCTTCCTGGCTCAGATGGTCATTAGCCTCAATTTTTTGTTCAGTTGTCATGAGGTGACTTTGGAAGTTTTGTTTTCCATTTGATGCCCTTCTGTGTAGCTTGCAGCATTCTTCTTGCAATAGTTGCACCATTTGTTATTCCTTCGTTCACCTTGTGGTCCTCTCACAGCAAGTGCTGACCTTTCAATTTGACTTGAGCCACTTTGATTAAGAAGTTTTTTGCTTTCTTCGAATTGCACAAAGTTGACAACATCAAATAGATGTGCTAAGGGTTTTAATCCCATAATTCTGCCCCTTACCTCCTCGAAAGGGTTGCTTAGGCTTAGGAGAAAGTCATATATTTTTCCTTCTTCCACTATCTTATTGTACAATTGAGCATCCTCAATGTTTTTCCACGGATGAACCTCAAACAAATCCTGTTGTTGCCATAATTTTAGCAAAGCATTATAATCATGGAGTTGTCGCTTTAGATAGATCAAGGCAGCATTGTTGTCAAGGAAGGAGTATGTTCTCCTAGCCGCATCCCAGATGTCTTTTGCCCTGGTTGCAAGAAGGTAGCCCTCACTACTATCCAGAGTCATCGAGTTACACAACCAACTCATCAGTTGGTTATTCTCAACAAACCAAGTGTTGAAATTTGGATCATCGTGGGTTGGTTGAGGAGCTTGGTCGTTAATATACTTCTCCTTCCTCTTGCCACGTAGATATCTCAACACACTCTGGGACCACTGGAGGTAGTTCTTTTCATGAAGTTTATGGTTAATGACCATGATTTGCTTTTCTGAGAATTCTAGTGCCATCTCTGAAACTTTAGGAGGTGCTGTAGATGAGGAAGAAGAAACAATGCTGCTTTGATTTTGATAATCGGTTCCTGACATAAGAGCCATGGGATTGACTCTGGAATTTGTCGAATTGTTGGTAAAGTACCGAATAAAGGAGGGAAAGTAGAAGAATCCATGTTCTCGGTGAAAAAAACGCTGCGGCGTGTGGAAAACAGCTACGTCGCGTGGAGTCAAGTTCTGATCAAACAACCTGGCTCTGGTACTATGTTGAAATTTGAAGGATTATGCAGAGGGAATAAGGGCCTTTGAAATATTATTATGAATCCTTAAATAAAAGAGAATAGATATGTGCCTTTATATAGCGAACCTAGAATCTAATTTAATCTAATCAAATCAAAATAACTAAGATATAATATTAAGATATAATATCCTAATATATAATATCCATATCTAATCTTAAGATATAATAAATATTAAATAATAAAATTAAACTGAATAATAAAATAATAATCAATCTAAATAATTTGAAATATCTCTAAAATATTATCAAACACTTAGAGATTGGATAAGTATTTCTAGTCTAGTTTATTGTAGTTTGTGTTTTCAATGAGACAAATCTGAGCAGTCTACATGCAGGTGTGGTAGTGCACTCATTTGTGAATGCTTCCCATTATATTGCCAACAGAAACTAGACATGATTGTTGAGGCTCTTAACTTTTGGTTGCAATGATACTGGACTTGATTTTTTTAAAATCTTAAAGCATTCTTGAAGCCAACTAGTTGGCAGGGATCAGTTTAGAATTCAGATGAAAACATCATTAATGACAGATTCCCATGATACTATATTTACTCAACAAAAAATGCCCTTTTCCAAATTTAGTAAACTCAACGTTGAGCTCAAAATGGTCTCCTGGATTAAACCCGAGTAAACCATGAAAGATCTTGGCCATGGCTGACCCCTTGTTGAGTAGATGCTTGGGCATCTAGAAAAGCACGCACCACCCTTTATTCCCACTCCCAAGTCCCCACTTAGATTTGCATTCCCACTCTCAACGTCACACGATTTGGAAATCACAGCATGCATCTCATTTGACTTGACCTAAAATGCTCTGATGTGCTAACAACTGAATATTGGTCTGATTTGGGTAGATTGCAAGTATTATTTATAAATTATTGTGGGAACACAGGTATATTTTAATGACTATTTATTGATGTAAGAAAACTACTATTGTTAGCCCCCCTCCAACAAAAGTAGAAACCACCAGAATAAAATCCAGTTGAATTTGAGAAATATAGCCGGGCTCATGGATTTTGTATGATTTGCTAGTAATAAATACATCAAGGCTGTTTGAAATTTTTCATTGTGTGTTTGAAATTTTGGTATGTTGCTTCACATTAATTATAGAGATTAGTTTAAATGTTGAGAGCTGAATAGTATGTTTCTAATGCAGGAATCCCCTCAAGCTGCTAGAGTGAAAGTGCTGGCCAGTGGAAATGCAACTGAAAGAAGGTTCAGGTGGGATTAATCTCTGTCAATATTAATTATGCTCTTGGTCATTGACGATGCAGTTTCTGTTACAGTAACTTTTGATGCTACACCTTATTTTGGGTCTGTTTTTTCGGAAAAATGTGCTAATATATTTTTTGGCCAACAAATTATGCATTAATCTATTCATTTGACCACTTTCATGAATGCTAATGAACATGGGTGAGATGAAATGCTTCGTGTTGTGATTTCTAGTGCAACTTTATTGCCCCAAATGATAGAACTTACCTGATCCAATTAAGGAAACCATGAATTGATGTTTCAGTTCTAAAACTGATGTAGACATAATGCCCATTTAAATTTAACTCAGAATCTTATCTCCACCCTTAAATCAAAAAATGAATGGTTTAGATTTAGTATTTTCTAAAACTATGATTATAGTATTTTATAAATTAATTTTTTAATTACTTGTGTTTGTATTACAGTTATGAATTGAGTAGATCATGTTTTAACAATTTAAGTTTACTTATTCATGTTTAAAATAATAGTTTTATAAAATATTAAATCTAAACCATCCATTTTTTTAAATCTGATGGTGGAGATGGGATTCTAAGAAAAAAAGGAGAAAAAGGATTCTGAGAAGTCCTATGAAGTGGCTATGCTTACATGTAGCAAAGCACTGTTTGAGTCCTAACCTTGCTGTAAAAGCATGCTTTCTACTTCTTTTTGTATGACTAAATGAACCTAGTACTTCGGACAACTCTGAGGAGAAATTAAACTGAGATAACACTGCTTGTGAGGTGGGGCTGAAGATTTGATTACGTGAAGATTTTTGGGGCTTTGGTTATATCACCCGGTTGTCAGTTTTCTGATTTCGTCTTTATGAATTATTGAACCTGGAACGTAGGATAATTTGGATAAATTTATCAGATTCATATTATATCTGTTGTAAGGTTAAAGCCCTGAATAATACCGTTTTTATAACAAGGTATTTGTTTTGCCTTGTTTTAAATGATCTATTGTGTAGTGTTTGGATAGGTGGAAGCATATTGGCTTCTCTTGGCTCCTTCCAGCAAATGTGGTTCTCCAAGTCTGAGTAAGTATCAATTATTTGTCAAAGCTTTATGAGAATTTCAAAATCTTGAAGTATAGTTTAAATTTTAAAATATGTTCTTGAAATTTCTTTATTTTTTTCCTGATCTTATGGCTCCCGTCCTCCTAACAACACCCAAAACAATGTATGCTAGAGAAAGTCGACCTATGTTGGGCTCTTCAAATGTGCACCACTATATTTTTGACCTGTACTGTGCAGATTGTGTTCCTGTTGTAGCTGGGAGTTATAATATTGCTCTAATTTCATCACTCTTGTGGGCTTCATAGGGACTTGATTAAAAAGAAAACTGAACCTCTAACCAAAAAGACAGAGACCAACCGTCCCGTTTGCCTTTAAATCTTCCCGTTGAACTAAGTAGATAATTATTTAATAATAAGCTTCAATACACTTTGGATCCCTTTTTATCGGTTTAATTAATGAAGGGAAGGTTTCGTAATTAAACTTAAATGAACTTGATGGTCAGTGTTACATTTATCCAACCGTAATTAATAGATATGTAGGCTTAGGCTTCCAAATCTTCCCATATAATTTTCTGTGCTAAATTTATATTCGCAATTGATAGGTATGAAGAGCATGGAGCTTCTTATATACAAAGAAAATGCCCATGAGTTGCTATTGATGTGAAGACAGGCTTCTTATGCCGTTGGTGATTCTCTCTCTGCCATTAATATCTTCTCTTATCTATAAACCTTCCCCTTGTTTTTTCTTTCACTAACCTAAGCACTTGGCCTAGCTGTATCTGTAATTTATTCTCTGATGTAACTGTAGTCTGTATTTATTGACAATGCTGATTTGTCTTGTTTGTATCAAACTGGCTTCCCCCATACAGTCTAGGCCCAGCATTAAATCACCATTTAGATGACGAGTGCTTAATTCTTTGGTAATTTATTCTGGTTGTATGTGGTAAGAGTGTATAATACTCATTCAACCTTTATTTGTTTGGGTTCTGTAGTTTATCTGCCTTGTTGCCTTCAGTTATACCTTTGCTTCAGAGTAGATGATGTCATGCATGCTCACGGTTGGAACCTATTTCTTGTTTTATTGGGGTTAAATTTTAAGGGCAAGTACTAGGGATTTAAGGTTCCGAGCAGAATTAAACCCACAATCTACTCGATGAGAACTTTTATGCCATTATGCTCGAGGGCATGGGCTGAATTTTTAAATAATACTTGAAAGTTTTGAATTGATTACAATTTACAAGTTCAAACAGGAATTAAATATTCAACATAAGATAAAGGCAATATCAATTAGCCACCACAGTCTTGAATACAGGATTCAGTTGATTTTTTGGAGAGATTAAGGAAGTTAAATAAGTTATTTTAAAGTATTTATACTAATTGTTTTTTATCAAACTAATTTGCCTAATTTATAAGTTGATATATAATTTAATGGTATGTTATATATAATATGATTATATAATTTATTTAGATTTTTTAATCTTTCTAAAAAAGTCAATTAGATTGTATATGAAGGATATGAGGGAATAATATAGTAACATTTTATAATGGGGTTGAGCATCACATGAAGTTGGAGTATGAGAGTAATCTCAGGTGTATTTTAAATTCGGGAAAAAAAGGTTGAACTCGCCCTCCTACACCAACCCCCATTTTAGGCTCCCACAATGTTTTAAGTTGAGTGGATATAATCAAACTAAGTTGAGTCTTGAATCTTTTTGTTTTTTTTGGCCGTGGAGTCTTGAATCATACATATTAATACTATAGGGAATAATATTCGAGAAAGTTTCATGAAAATATCTTCAAAAATTGAAAATATCAAATCAGTTGTTATGAGTTGTAAATTGCTAATTGAGTGTAGTCAACACCTAATCTACTGTAGGAAACAAAAATGATTTGAGATTTTAATATTTTGATAGTATTTTTTAAGAATTTTCCCATAATATTTTTCACTAGTGCGATTCATTTTGAACTATGCATCAGCCTTTTCTATTTTGATAACTTATAACTTATAAATTTTTCATAATATTTTTATTTAATCAGATATTTTTATTCTTATACATTAAGTTTAAGGGAGAATTACACTAAGGTCCCATGGAAGAAGAGAAATGAAAAAATGGTCTTATACATTAAGTTATTAATACAGGCTCATGGAGTTGTTAATGAGTTGTCAATACAGGCTCCTGGAGTTGTTAATGGGACCATTTTTTCATTTTACAATCTACAGGGACCATTTCTTCATTTTTTTCCTTCCTTGGGACCTTATTGTAATTCTCCCTAAGTTTAATATGGTTTTTAATGTGATATTTAATTTTATTTTGAATATGCATGATACATTCTGGCATAGGATAAAGGCATTTTGATCATTCAAATATTTATTCATTTTCTTTCTTCCCTTTTTATCTCGTCCATCCAGAAAGGAGGAGTGATAATATTTTTTCTACAGTTTTCTCTTCTCTCTATTTTTTCTCTTTTTATTTTCTTTCCTCGTAACTTTTCTTCCCATTCAAATCAAACAGAGTAATAGATATTGGTGGGACTTGATGGAGAAGATGCTTCATATGGGACTTTCATCTTAATCAATTCCCACAGAGATTTCTTTTGGGTTTTCTCTCTAATCTTCTTCATATACAATAAAATGGAAACGGGTCAACTGGTGGTGTTATTATTTTATGAGTATATTTAGATTAGGCTGGTCAAATCCAATTTAGACAGTCCAAATTATTTTACATTATACTAATAATTTTAAATTTTATAATAAAATTTTAATTTAACAATATAATAAAAATTTTAAAAATATGTTAACTAGTAGAAAACAACTTAAATTCTTAGAAATTTTTCATTACCTAATAAACTACTCCACCTTCAAATTTTGGGCGGACTCTATTTGGATAATTTGATGACACATTTTTCTATATGATACCATGATACAAAAAACCGGACCGGATATTAAATCGGTGAAGGAAATGGTTCAAGGGTCAATGAGTTAGATCGGGGTCAACCCAGGATCAAACCGATCATATTAAAATAATATAATTTAACTGAGAGGTGCAAAAATATTCATATTTAAGTATAAAAAATATTTAAATATAATGTAGAAATATATTTCAAATTAACAAAAGCTTATAAAAGTGTATAAAAAAATAAAAGCTTCGAAAAGTATGATAACATCATCAGCAAAATAAAATATCCGTTAGGAAAATTTTAATGTTTTTTAAAAAAAAAAAACTTTTTTTTTTCTTCCCATCGAAAGAGGTGCAAGCCTCTAGTTCCCATGCTTTTGAAACCTATCCTAGTGTCTAATAGTATCCTCCAACGCAATTCATAGCATAGATCTACGCCATTTATTTAAGCCAACTACCACTTTGGATTTTCACTCTTGCTTTGTCCCTTCCTTTCCCTAAACAATTGTTTTCACTTTCATTTATATTGGGCGTGTTTGGATTGATGATTGGATAAGTAATTTATTTTTATTTAGATTTATGGGATCTTAAAATTAAAAAAAAAATTAGATTGGATAAAATAATGAGTGTTTGGATTGACGATTGGATAAGTAACTTATGTAAAAGTGAATCATGTTTGATTTGATTTTTGCATAAGTGGCTTTTGTATTATTTAAGAGAAGAAATTGTAAAAATTATGAAAAATGAAAAAATGAAGGGATAATCGTGAAAAAAAACCTCATTAGCAACTTAATTGTCAAATGGGACATGGGAAGATATCTACACACGGAGGGAATTTTTCATAATTTTCTCAAAAATTAACTTTGAAAATTTGGCAATGATACAATTTTAAAGAAAATTATATCAAACTCTAATTTAAATTGGTACACTCCAAAAGACTTTTCTATTGTACACCTCAAGCTTAAATTTTATAAATTATATCAAACTCTAATTTAAATATTAAATCCTAACTCATATTTTCACATAGCTCAAAATTTAACAAAATAAACTGATTAAAACCTCAATAATACCTCCAATAATCCAAATAAATTATTTAAACTAAATTTAATCGGTAAAAACACCATATAGAAACTAATTTATGACATGTTAATAAAAAAAATTGATTATAAAATTATAAAATAACTAAATAATAAATCTAAGCTGATTAAAATTAGTTATTAATTATTATCTACATTTCTACAGTCATATATTGATAAAACTCAAAACTTGTCTAAACTCTTATCCCAAAGTATTCTCTAATTAGCAGAAGATTACTATATAAAGAAAGAGAAAATTACTTAGAACATTTTTCATAAAAAATTTTTGTGATTAGAAATGATTTTGAGTACCACATTAATTCCCAAAGATCCTCAAAACAGAAACCATCGCTTGAGGGCTCATTCTTAAGCAGTTTTAAGCTCCAATTATGAGCTTATCAGGATTGGGACTTTTTTTAATTTTTTTTCTTAAAGTCCATCGCTCAACCAAACGCACCAGAATGAATAAATCACTGTTCACATGCGATAGCCCACTCAAACGCGCCAATTGGCCTCTGAAACGTCAAAACAAACACGCACATTCTCACCGCCTTCCTCAATTCAACTGTTTTTCCTTGCCTCGAGTAATATGAATTTTTTCCTACGGGAAGGTGAGATTGCTGGCTGAAGCGGAGGCATCTGCTGTGATCTACAAAGGCGATTGTGCTTCTCTTAGGCAACCCAACAGCTTACCATGGTCAAGATCTCTATTTTGCTTTATTTTGTTGAAGTTTCATGTGGGCCTTGCTGTTGTTTGAAGAGACAAACATGTTTAAATGGGAAGTTATTTTCTTTCTGCTTCATCTCCTGCGTTCTCTCAACATCAGAAGGGGGAAGACTGACTCGGTGAACCACACAACTTTGCGGGTTATCCGGTTTTCTCCCGGGTTACACCGATCTAAGCTGAGTTACTCGAATTGGAGATCTACCCGAGTCTAAAAGTCAATCAGGTCAGACAAATGACTGGGTCGCCGGTTTTCGGTCTAATCTGGCCAATCCAATCTGATTTTTGGTACCATGTATGGTACACATTTTCAAACATTTTCACCAAACTTGTTTTCACACTCATATCCTGCCACTGGTCTATTGTCCCTATGAGTAGAATTTAGAGTAAATTGCGCTCCAAACCCAATGTTTTATCCAAATTACAAAAGTGTTTCTTTTATCTTAAAAACATATATAAATCTCTTTTAAAATTAAAATATATGTTATATAAACCTCCTCTATATATATATATATATATATATATGCTATCTCATTTCCAATTTCAATCCACCCAATCATTAATAGGCCATTAAATTTGTCTCTTAATCCTTTGTGTTGACCAAAATAATGCTCTTTAACATAAGAATTCTTTAGATAAAAAAACATAAGAATTATTTAAACGATTATATTTCCCAAAAAAAAAAAAATTTATATTAAAAAAATCTAGTGCATATATCTTCAAACTTTCAAATGTCATAAAATTTATTAATTTAAATTATATTATAAATTTTATAGTTTTAATATTTCATCACGTTTATTGAAATTTATTTATTTTAATTTCTTTCAAATGACTAAACCCATATTCCAAATACATATTTTTGTTTTTTTTTGACCTGAATACATATTTTTGTTCATCATATATTATAAATTTTGTAGATTTGAGGGATTGTATAAATAATTTAAATGTATAATTTAGAATTTTTAAACATATTTTTTGCTACAAATATTTAAATTTATTCAAGTATATATTTATTAAAATAATTAATTAAATTTTCAATCAAGTTTTTTATGGGTATTTTAATTAAATTTCTTAAACTCCTGTCCCAATATGATAAAAAAAAATAAAAAAAATAAATATTTTCAAAAATAAAAAAAATATAATTAAGCAAAAGAAAAAAATTTCATTTTTCAAAAATTTTTTAGCCCAAACTAGTTATTTAATATGATAAAGGGTAAATTAGTAAATAAAATTTAAACGAAAAAGTACAATGATGCTTCCGATGGGTCAATTACTTAATTCAATAAATTAGGATTTTAATCAAGTAGTAATTCACAACTTAATTAGGGGATGCAACCTTTCCGGACACTATGCAGAATCAATCCTAGCATCTTGTTCATAAACTGAATCCTGACCATTGATCACTTTGAATATAATTTTATTATGGTACGTGGATTTTCGAGGTAATCTTATTTAAAACACTATGATCTATTTGAATATAATTAGTCTTCTGCTTTTTCCCATACTGTTTGTCTTCTTTCAAAGTATTGGAATGCCAAGTGTAACTCAAATCAGTATTAACTCACTAGTTGTAAAATAACTCAGCTGTTTTTATGATCATCACCTGCTCACTTGAGCTCTATAATATTCTATATATGCACAAACACTCTTGAGACCGAGAGGTAGCCTCAGGCCACATTAATTCTCCATTGTGATTGTTAAACGTACGACGAATAGTTACCTATTTGTGTATCTAATTATAAGTTACTTGGATCATATTCTTGTATTACATTGATACAATTTTCTACATATTTTCTTATTAAATTTTTTGTTACTTTATGAATGATTTTCACATTTCTCTCCCTCCCTCTCTTTCTAATAGAAATTAAATGTGGGCTAAATTGAGAAAATATCATTAACTACTGTACAAGTGACTTATATTTTAAATTAAACTTTTTTTTTTATAAGTGATTTATATTTTGAAGTAAATTTTTTTTCCTATAAGTGACTTACATTTAAGCGCAGGGCAAAATAGCTGGATTAAAAGGGATAAACAGTTAGGATATTTTTGCCAAAATCAATGGTTAGTATTCAATTTATGAACAAGATGCTAGGATTGACTCTACCCAAAAATGTCGTTGGTATTGGTGAAATTTCTCAAACCATTAGGTGAAAACATTAGAGGCATTAGAAGAGGCAGCTGAGAAGGCACATCAGAGACGTCAGTGATCAGTCCCGTGTATTTTGGGGTCATTTTATATCTTTTTACGTTCGATATTGAAGGCAAAAGAAAAAAACATTTAAAACCCTAAGGATGGTAATATCATTCATAAGTGTATGAAAGGAGATTATAAAAAAAAAAAACAACGTAAAATCCAGAATACCACTGGAGAGTTGCAATGAGGATGAATTATTTAAGTTACGTTCATAATTACTCTCTTAGATCCATAATATAAATCACCTTCAAAATTTTTTTTGGAGTCATTAATATAATCAATTTTGCAAGAGTTTGTATAGCATTAAATTTTTTACTATTATATTATAAATATTCTTCTCTATTTCCTGTTAGAGGAGAGAAAGTATATATTTTCTATTTACGAAATTTATCATGGGTAAATACTGAAATTATAGCAAAGTTTAGACAACTTTAATAATACAACCAACTTTTATCGATTTGTGCAAACTAGTTATAAGTGATTTATTTCGTGGATTGGTATAATATTACTCCCTCTGGTTTTTTTTATAAGAAATATTTTCTCTTATAAGAGTGATTTTTAATATAAAGAATAACTACATTTTATCTAAAATTTTAATCTAATCTTCCATTTTTACCCCATTAAATATATATCATTTATTATCTCTATAATAAATTTTTATACATTATTCTTTCCAGTCTTTCTTATAAGAAAAAACTATGAAAATCATGCAGTTTAAAATATTAATAAAAAATAATAAATGTGTAAAATATGTGTTATTTTTTTTAATTATACTCTTATTTATAAAGAGATAATATAAGAGACAGTAAGTAAAAAATTATTACAGATATAATAAGTGACTTATATTTAATTGAAATAAAAATAGAAAGATAAATTTTAATTTTCAGGCAAAAACTAAAATGAAAAAAGACAGGAAACTATAAAAGAAACGGAGGCGGGAATTGGTGCGGCGACTTCACCGACAATGTCTTGAAGTTCATAACATTTCATTACATTACCTACCTACCAAAATCTCTCATGCCACTGGAAACTGTCATGTCGTAATTTAAGCCCTTCTCTCTCTCTCTCTCTACCCCCAACCCCACCACTTTGACCTTCTGTGCCCTCCCATTTGTCATCTCACAACTCTCACTCTTCTTTTTTCTTTCTTGTATCATATCAACTGTTGCTGGCCAATAACAATAACAATATCGATGTATCAGCCATGGATCAGCACTACTATCCCAAACAAACATTCCTCTTCACTAAGTTGGTTCTCTTCTCTCTTCTTCTTTCTGTCTTCCTCTTTCTCCTCTCTTCCTCTTTCTCTCCTCACGCTTTACTTTCCCTCCACAAACAACAACCACCTTCTTCTTCTTCTTCTTTCAACCTCTCACCCAACTCACCTGTAAGTCCATAATTTAACTTGTATATCTTCGGACTTTTCAGTAGCTTTAATCTTTTTATATCTCAGCCCAGATGATATATATGTGTGTGTGTGAGTGAGAGAAATTGATTACTGTTTCTGTTGTTAGAGTTTCTTTTTTATTAGCAGCTTTTTTGATCTGGCTACTGTTGAACACCAATGATGAACTCCATATCAGCTTCATGTATCTAAACTTTTCTGTCATATGCTGTTCACTATTTATATATATAATTATGAAATCTAATTAACAAATGACGCAACTTGATGTAACATTTCTGTTATTAGAGTTTTGGGTAACAAATAAAGAATGTTAAACCTAGTTTAAATCCGTCGTTATTTTCATCCTGAGAGAGTTTTAGCAATCTTCTTCATATCGCACTAATTGTCATACACTTCCATTCCATCCAAAGGCTTCATATATATAGAGAGAGACGCACACAGACACACGCACACCACATCAAATTCATTCTCTCATCCTTGGTTTTCGATGAATCCAATTATTCAAAACAATCAATTCACAGTTTGATCAGTTTCTAACCAGTCAGACTGTTTGATTATTAACTACTAGTCAACACCGCAAACTATTTTCACTGGTTCTTTTGCTACGTACACTCTCTTCTCTCTCCCTCTCTCTCTGTGTCAATATATATGAGATACGTACAAAAGTTACTGTTACTCCAAAGGGGTTAGTCAAAGAAGATATTTGACGCTACTTAAAAGCTGAAGGTGGAGATATAGGTGGCCATTGATGAAGCTGGAGATGAGCTCGAAGTAGCTCTGGCTAGAGCATCAATGGGGAAGAAGAAGACAGTGATAATAACAGTGATAAATAGGGCGTATGCAGAAGCTGACGTGGAAGAAGACATATCCATGCTTGACCTGTTCCTCGAAAGCTTTTGGGTCGGAGAAGGCACAAGGTCTCTGGTCGATCATCTTCTGATCGTGGCGGTTGATCGGACGGCCTACGAGCGGTGCCAGTTTCGACGGCTGATCTGCTTCAGATTAGAAACGGACGGTAAAGATTTCGAGGCAGAGAAAGCTTACATGTCGAACGGCTTCTTTGAAATGATGTGGACACGAACTCGTTTCCTCTTAGAAGTGCTCAAACGAGGTTACAGCTTTGTTTTTACGGTACGTTTTTCGTCAACTTTATGAGTAAATGATTGTTGTACACTTAATTAACGATATCTATGTTGTTGGCCCAAGAAAGATGTTTTATTTTATATGTTGGAGACGTTAAGATCATACATAAAACTACTCCAAAACATTTAACTGAAAATTTTAATTAACTAAATACATGTCTGGTTATTTAACATAATTTTAAATTTTATTTTATTAATAAATTTAAATATAGTCTTCATCATACAGAACATTTTAATTTTAGAGTCTATAACATAATTCTTTCATTTTTTTAATTTCTTTCACTTTTTATCCTATCATGAATTCTCTTAGCTAGAATAAAATAGCTCCTATTCCTCATGTGAAATATAAAAGTAAATGAATTACACTGTTTCGTAAATACAAGTGACAAAAATAATTCAAGTTAAGAGATAAAAATATAAGTCTGTAATGAGAGTATAAGGCCTGAGTTTGAACATAAGCTTAAATACAAGCTTTTGTAGGCTAAAGCTTAAGCTTTTGAAAGGCTTTATAAGACCTAAAACCTTCTTAAAAACCTATTTATAATGTAAGCCTTTAAGAAAACCTCATATATGCCATGATGACCTAAAGTAGGCTTTGTGCTGTTGGTAGGCTCCAAGGTCTACATATTATACAAATTGTAGGCTTTAAATTGCCTTTGAACTTATTTAAAACTTAACTGCAATAAAATTTGATTTTTATTATAAATTATTTACTACAAAAACAGTTAATTAGTGATGAAATTCTGTTACTAATTAATTAGTGATAGTCTATTTGACGACGGAATCGTACAATTCGGTTGCTAAATTATGTTGCTAATACACTATTGTTTTTAGTTTGAAGAGTTATACATAACATCTAAGATTTTCATTACAAATTATTTGAAGATTCACTTTGACATTGAAGCAAACTTGTAGAAGTTTTACCAGGAAAGAAACGAAGGTATAGATTTTTTTCCCCAATGAAAGCACGGGACAAACAAATTTGAAAACAAGAGAAAGATAATGAACAAGAATTTAAATAACTTCATAAAATTAATTTAGCAGCCTAAAGTACAAGGAACAGTTAATATCCTAAATTAATTGGTGTTTCATGCAGTTTTCTGAAGTCTTTTTTAGTTGCATCTAGTATTTGAAGTATTTTTTGTGCAATTTTGCCTAAAACATTTTTTCTTAGTAGCAATGAGCACTCTACATTTAAGATATTAAATATTCTCATAAAACTTCTTTGGCAACAATAATTTACATGATTATTTTTTAATTGGGTAAGGTGCAGCAAATACCCTAAAATATTGTAGCACTTAATATTTTTAATTAATTTGTGGTTTATGCGACATCCTAAAGTATTTTTTTTCGATAGAACCCATTATCCAAAATATTTTTGGTGCAACTTTCCGTATAAAGTATTTTTTTTCACTAACAATGAGCATTCTACACTTAATATATACCAAGTGTTCCTAGAAAAATACTTTAGTGTATTGAATGCATTATAATCTTTTTTTTTAAAAAAAAGTATATATGGTATGATTATTAATAGAAATTTTAAAGGAGATTACATTTAGGTCCCAAGGAAGGAAAAAAAATGAAGAAATTGTCCCTATAGATTGCAAAATGAAAAAATGGTCCAATTAATAACTCCAAGAGCCTGTATTGACAACTCGTTAACAACTCTATGAGCCTGTATTGATAACTCCTTAGGACCATTTTTTCATTTTACAATTTATAGGGACCATTTCTTCATTTCTCTTTTTCCTTGGGACTTGAGTGTAATTCTCTCAAATTTTAATGACAAATATATAAGAAATTTTATGTAATCCTTGCCTTTTTTTTTTTCCCTTATATTTTAGAGGACACAGATGTAATGTGGCTTAGATACCCTTTTAGAAGATTAAGCAAGAACAAAACTGAAGATCTTCAAATCAGCACAGACAAGTACTTGGGAAATCCATGGTCAGAAGACCACTTAATCAACACTGGATTTTACTTCATTAGATCAAACAACAAGACCATTTCATTATTTGAAACATGGTACTCAAAGAAGGACAATTCCACAGGACTAAAGGAACAGGATGTTCTATTGGATCTCATAGGACATTATGGCATATTTGGAAAATTAGGACTAAGGGTAAGGTTCTTAGACACCCTTTATTTTAGTGGCTTTTGTGAGGATAGTAAGGACCCTAGGGCTGTCACCACTGTCCACGCCAATTGTTGCCGGAGTATCACCGCGAAGGTGGCAGATCTCAAGGTGGTTCTCCGTGATTGGAAGCAGTTCAAGAAGCTTTCGTCTTATAAGAAATTGGAGAAGACCAATTTGACAGCTAATTATCAATGGACCGAACACTCTGGATGTTGGAATTCATGGAATGCGTGACTAGCAGTGTAATTTTGGGTTGGAAACTATCTTGAAGGATTTAAACCGCTCAATTACTCACTCAAGTAAGGAGATAAAAAGAGATAGAAGTACGGTTCACCAATCAGTGTGTGACTAGAGTCGGGAAATCAGGCTGGCCCGTTTAGGCCCGAGCTCGTCAAGGGAGGCTTGTGATTTAGGATGAAAAAAGGGAGGCGGGCCTAAAAGGGTCGGCCCTTTTAGGCCCGTTTAACTTTTTTTTTTTTTTTTTTAACTGGACATAAAGTAGCAAGCAGTAGTCAGGGGGTAGAGTTAATCTAACCCAATTCTCAGATCAGAAACGCTCTCACAGTTATTCATACTTCTTTTGAAGCTTATCTTCTTTGATTTTCTTTTTTCTTTTTTTTGTATGTGTACGCCAAAATTCAAATCAGGTATTCTATTATTACTAACATTTGAAGCTTGTAGACTTGCTTGATTGTGCCTGTGAACTTGTTTGATTAGTTTTGGACATTAATTATGGTTTGGATTTAAGTCTTAGTATTTTTGTTTTATTAAACTTAGATAATATTTATGTTTTAAATTAGTTTTGATGATATTTATATTTTAAATAAAGTATTTTAATCTTTAGGAGATTAAGGAAAAAAAAGAAAAAGGGAAAACTTAAACTTGGCTAAAGCCTGCGGGCTTTACATAAACAGGCCGGGCCTCTAAATTTTGGTACTTTTTTGGACTCGGGTCTATATGGGCCTACCTGGCCCGTTTTCCCACCTCTATGTGTGACTCTGTGTCTCACTCTCACATGGCTTTGTAGCCTAAGTGGCTTGAAAGCTGTCCTTTAGATGGGAGGTTGGAGGATTGGTCCAACTTGTAATATTAAGCCATTAGTGCTTGCTCCTGTATTTCAACAAAAAAAAAAAAAAACAAAACACTCAACCTGGGTCACATGAGTTTTATTATGTTTCTATTTCTTTGCTTAAGTGATTCGTGGGATAGAATAAATATTGATCTTGATCTTAAATATAAGATATAGTTTTTATATTTATCAATTTTTTTAAATTTATTTTTATTAATACTTCCTCAACAATAATCAAGAAGGAGAGGGAATGAAGGAATTAAGAAAATTGACTAGAATTCTTTAGAAAGTGAAGGAGTTGGAGAGAGGGGAGATGAGGTTGAAGGGAATGGGCAAGAGAGAGAGCAAGAGTGATTTTTTCAAATAATCAATTAAAAAAATTAAAGTGGGAAGCCACAAAAAGCAACAAGTAACCGCAATTTGTATGAAATAACATAATTGACAATTTTACACTTTTAAAATATTAATGGGTATTTTTGTACCAAAAAAAAAAGTTTATGATGCCAGACACCCAATACTATAGTTTGTTTTGTTTTACTTATTTCCCTTGCATAACAAACAATAATATATGATGCACACACATGATACATAAACTAAAACCCGATCTTGTGTAATTTCGTCCAAACAAAAAAAGAGAAGAAGATATTGTGACCTTGCCACCCAAAAACCTACGTTTCTACGACTAGGACATTCTTGAAAAGAAGCAAGTCAATATCCAGCCAGAATGTCAAAACCCAACTAATTGGCCTTTTTGATAACTCTCCCAGCACGACTGAATGCCACAAATTTCCCTCGAAGCACAATAACTATAAGGTTTATGTTCTTATTTGGGATTTTTTAGTTATTAAATCCCTTACTTTAGACTTCATAGTAATTCCCAAATATGGAACTTGCATCAATCAATAATTGTAGTCAATTAGCAGTGTGTGTACGTGTGAGCATGCAAAATCAAAACATGAAAATACCCATTTACTTTGTGTGCAATCTATCTCCTATGTGTACAACCTAACTTTCCTTGGGAAAGTATTTGCATATAATACAATTGGGTCAACCATGTGGAAAAATGACTTTTTAAGTAGGTTAAAAATGACTTTTTAGACTTGTTCTGAATTAGGTCTTGATATAGCCGGTTTAAAAAGTCTGTTACTTTTTAGATAGGTTCTAGCTACAACTGAGTCTAAAAAGTTCCCTTTTTTTTGAAAATATTCCTCTTACAAATTAACTTTATCCAGTAAGCCATTTCAACGACATCCCAGATTCCACATTTCACAGAAGCAACAACACATTATCACACACAATTAGATGCAATGACAGCAGCATTGCTACACCCCACATTTCATAGAAACAACAAAAATAAAAAAACATTGAAAATCAGCACATTGTCACACACAATCAGGTGCAACAATTTCATTTGTCAACAATTATCATCATTCTTCATACTCACATTCTCAGCAACAATATCAACATATTATCATCAAGTATTTTAAACACAATTTGAATCTACCGAAATAACAATGATCTACAATTTAACAATGACAGCAGCAAATTCTCAACTCTATGCACTTTCAATTCCAAAAATTTTAAAGAAAAGCAGAGTGAAGACAAATTCCTTAGTATGTACAAAAAATTCCTCAGTTTTGTAGAATAATAAAGGAAAGAAAAAGTACAGAGGTAAATCCTTCAAATCCCATGCCTATATTAACATCAAACCTTTATCACCCATATCTCAAAAATTATCCTACACAGAGACATAAACACAGTTAGATATGAAAACCACAACACTTTATAATTGCACACAACATGTAATTGCATTGAAATGGAATTGCACACAGCAACACAGTAATCCAGCACACAGCATGTAATTGCAATTACAACAACACTTTATAATTCGTACAGCAGAAGCAATACGTACGAGAATAACATAACATTGGATTCAAAAACTCACTATTTTTGTAAAAGCTCATAGATGAATTCAACACAACATTGCGGATGAAATAATTATATTCTTCTGGAAAAGGATCAACAAAATCAACATCTGTAACACCAAAGTCAGACAAAACATTAACTTGCTAACTTAAAAACAATAGAAGTAATCCAAAATTTTTGAAATATACATTTACCTCTTCAGTAAAATTTGTCATGCCTAGAGTGATAATATTGTAAATGTGTCTCAAAACATACAAACCACATAAATTAGACCCCAGTATAGCTCTGAAAAAGAACATGACATCACTAAAAAAGTATAAAAGCATGGCTTAGTTAATACATTCTTAAAACAAATCAATATGTACTAACCTTTGGGATGATCCATGTAGGGTCTTTTAACTTACGAACATGCTTACCACAAGTAGCATGTAGAAATGTATGCATAGCCTTATCATCAAAATAACAAAGGTTACTTATTTTACACAAATTTCATAAACTAACTTATTTTACACAAATTTTATAAACTTTGCACACAATCGTAATAATGCAAGAAAACTTACGAGTTCATGGTCTTCTTCAATTCATTCCCTAGTTTGAAGTGGAGGGAGTACAAGAGAATGACAGTGTAACTATTTTTACATAGAAGAACCAATTGCCAATGATCACTGAAAAAAAGAGATTAATATTAAGCAAATATAAAACATTATAAATATTATGAAATATACATTTGTTTATTACCCATGCACATATGGAGCCAAGAAACACTCAGTTGCATTTCACTAAGCCTCTCTGATTAGTATGTATGTCTAATAGCAGCAGTGGTCCCTTTTTCTTGGATTTGAACTGGGCATACTAATCCAAATTTATCGCTATTACCTGAGGAGATCAACTTATGATTCATGTACCTACAATAATGCAAGCACACAAATCAAAGGTAAACGGAAAAAGTTTTAAAATATTTACTTCCAATTGAAGAAGATACTTACATTAAAAACAATTGGACAATCGCAACTGTAATATATTGTCTAGGAGCTACTAGGGATATTAAATCATTCCACCCAAGAAAGCATGTTACCCTTGACTTGCTAACAGCTAAATCCATAGGCCAATCTCTTGTTTGAAAGGATGTATCATATGCCATCAGAATCACTTGTTGCATGAAATTCAATGGAGGGTATGAAATTTCTTGAGTGAAGGGAGCTGGACTTGGGGCTATGATCAGGGTTTCATCAGCTCGAACAGAAACAATGTTCTTTGGCCACAAGATGAAAGTACCTAGGACATCACTCACAATCTTCAAATTATCAGAAGGGATAGGGACATGTGTATCTGCAATGATCACCTCTTCAAATCCTCTCATCCACATGACATCTCAAATGTTTTGCATCATTTTCATTAGCAAATAAGTGCTTGAACTTTGGTGTGATTGGAAGATACCACAACACTTTTGTAGAGGCCTTATTTGATTTGTACCTCGGGGTTTCATATATCGGACACTACTGCTTCTCGTTATACTCTTTTCTATACAATATGCAATCATTAAGGTATGCATGGATCTTTTTATACTTCATGCCTAGTGGACACAATATTTTCTTAGCATCATAGTATCGACAAGGCAACACATTATCATCTGGAATCATGTTTTAAAAGCCTCAAGCGTTTCTAAAATGCTGTTGTCGCTCCATCCATACCGTGCTTTCAAGCTTGCCAATTTCAATACAACTTTCAACAAATGGTATTTTTTTACACCTCGGGTATAGTGGCTTCTCAGCATCACTGCACATATTATCATATGCATGTGATTGCTCAAAAGCCTCTTCTCTTACTTCACGGATAATATCCTCTATCGATCATCCAGATCCATGTCATTATCATCAAAGGCCACTCCCCCTATTGAGATGCATTTGACATTTCTAATTCTTCACCATGTCATACCCATATTGTATGATTCTTACAAAATCCTTCACAAATTAAATGTCTATATATATCTGCAGCACCTAGTTGCTTCTCATTCAAACATTCTACATAAGGGCAATAAAACATCCTACTATTATCATCGACATTTCTTCTAACAAAATCTAAAAAACTCCTCACCCCATTATCATGTTCAACACTCTTTTATTTAGTTCTTATCCAACTACGATCCATATATTTCAACACCTTTTTCTTTTCTCTTTTCTATTTTTTCCATTAGAAATGGTAGGAGTATGATGAGAGCATGCAATCATTACACTCATCAAGTACCTAGTTTAACTACTAAATAATTATGAACAAGTACATAGCAAATTGTATATTATAATGCATTTATATAGCAAAGATAATTTTGCTAGGCATCACTTCAATTAATTAGTGGCAATGACTAATTAAATTACCTGTCAATCACTCGAAGAAAGGCTTTGAAGACCAGAAACAACATAGAAAAGATCAGTTTGGTTTGATGGGGTGCTTTGCATGCTCGAAGAAACGCTTTGAAGACCGAAAATTACATAGCAATAACCAAATACAAAATAAGCCTCAGCAGCAAATCTGAAAGGAAAATCTCATTATAAGCCTAATTTTTATTTTTTAACTCAGATTTGACTCCGAAAAGACAAATCAAACAATTTAAGTAGCATAGTGGAAATTCAATATGAACTTTCTTAGAGTCATGGCAAAAACTAAATTTTCATATCAAAATCAAATAGAGAACTTTAAAATAAATTTGACTAGTCACAAATAGAATATGCAATTGAAACCCATCCTCTGTCTCAAAATTCTGTTCTTGTTAACTTGTGCCCATCTTTCCTCTCATGGAAGAGTGAATTAACTTTTTTTTTCAATAATAACAAATAATGCAGCTATAATGGCACAAGTGCGTATGCTAAGTCAAGCAGCACCCTATCCAACAGTAAAAAGATAGACAAAAAAACAACAGAATTTTAGAGATTTGAACTAAATTAAGAAGCATGCCGAGAGATAATAACTACACTTGTAGTAATATACCAATAAATTATGGCATGATAAGAACCAAGCAACATTTCTAGCTCATAAAAATTTCAACAAACAATGTGAGAATATATCAAAATCCTAAATCAATTACTTTGCTTGATTCTTACAAACTTATTAGCATATAACTTAAGATAACGAAACATACAAGGTATATAGAAAGTGTATACAACTGAATTACAAAAGAATTGAATAAAAGTGAAAAATATAGGACAATGAAGGAACAATAGAGTAATAACTTGTGCAAATGGCACTAGTTTACAAGGCAAACATTCACTAAAAAACATTTGTTTCATAAAAAATGAAACTTTATTTGCTTGAAAGCCAATTGCTATGGATAAGTTAGATGTACATTCATGAACATAATGGTACTAAGTTTCAAACCCAATGGGAAGTACAATGGAGTTTCAGATTGGATATGCAGCCACTTAGAGTAAGAGAAGTTACAAACTTTTGAAATCATGGACAAATAGTAAATGCAAAACCTAGCATCAACATAATTAGAAAGTTTGCACATAATTCTTCAATGAAGGAAAGTTGAATTCTGTATTCATTATCAAGGTACATATAGCAACTAGATCCAACTTTTCATAATAAAGGTATATAGATACAAGTTTCAAAACTTGCATGCAGAGCTATTTAGAATTTTCATAACTTTATATTCAATTCAAACCCACATAGCAAATATCATAATGTGACAATCCAAGACAAGGAAGTATAAATAAAATAATCTCTATGATCATTAATGAAAGCTTAAAAAATCTTCCATCAATCAAAAAATTTGAAAACCCCAACCAATGTCAAGTTCAAACTTTGCCACAAATAAGACAGTGAATGACAACAGTAAAACGATGAGACAATTCACCCTTGTAAGAAGACCCAAAACCACATGTTCCAATTACATTTTGGAGGCTGAACCTAGTATATGAAGTTATCATCACTGAGTTCAATGGCAAGAGCAAGATAGAGAGTAATATTGGGCATATTCAAATAAAGGCATAATCATAAAACAAAACACTTCTATTTCCCACTTCAATCATATTAGGATCTGATGCCAAACATGGTTAAACCAACCCGAAACAATATCAAAAGGATCAAGTTCAAATTATTAACAAAAATAAAAAAAACCTGGACAGTTGCTTCACGAGTAAGAGTTTCTCCTTGTGCTCCCGTTTGGAAGAAGAACGATCGGAGAGGCTTTTAAGGGAGGAGAAGTCGGAGCTGGAATGTTGTCGATTGACTGCGAAATGAAGGTCGACTGCCGATAAGGTATGGGTAGTGACTATTGTGACTCTTCCTCGGCTAATACCAACTCAGCCTAATGCCTCCCCTGAGCTTGTGAATAAGAACACCGTCGGTCAGATTGTGATATTAGGTTCAGAGAGAAAGATTGCTTCAGATTCAGAGAGAAAGAGGTTGGCAGAGTTGGAAACAAGAACACCGTTGGAGAAATTTCGGGGAAAAATGAGTTCAGAGAGCAAGTTCAGATTTGACAGGAGAAAGAGAAGAGTGAAATTTTAATTAGGGCACACCACATTTGAGATCCGTTGTTCAAAATAACCGATCTTAAATGTATATTTTAGACCGGTTATGAAAATGTTTCAAATTTTAGTTTGGTTATAAGATATAACTAGTCTAAAAAGTAAGAAAAAATTATTTTTAAATTCAATCTTTTATTTAGACCGGTTATAGAGATAACCGGTCTAAAAAATATATTTATTTTTAATTATTTTTATCCTTTTTAGACTGATTTCTCATAAATGAGGTGTAAATATTTTATTTTAGACATTATATCTAGGGAACTAGTATTAGAAGTTCTCTATAATTATAAAAATGTCACCGCTTATACATTTTAAAAATTATCCCTGTATAACCGGTCTAAATATGTCGGTTTTAAATAACATATTTTGCACTAGTGAACTACAATTGACTGATTGGGCAGTTAAATTAGGAACGATATTGTTATGAATTTAAACTTCTGGGGCAACAATGTACAAAAAAATAATTTTTGAGGCAACATTGCCCATAAATAAAAATTTTCAGGGAAACATTGGATCTTAATGTGTGTGTGTGTGTAATATATTTCGCATATTTGAATTGTATTAAATTATTCCAAATATTCAGTTATTTTATTTTAAATAAATATCCCCCAAGTTGTTACTTTTGATTAAATTTAGGTTTAGGCCTATTTCTTAAAAATTGATTTAATTATACTCCCTCTAGTCTTTAATGTAAGATATATTTGGGGGGTTAATCTTACTCCTAAATATAAGACATATTTTTCATATTTTTTAATCTTTTCCTAATTTACTCCTATTGGTGCTCCCAACAAACTTAACTAAAGAAGATAATAATCAAAGAGGAGAGATAATAAGGGAATTAAAGAAGATAATTAAGGTGTTATAGAAAATATATGTCATATTCACTAACTTATTTATTCTAATCAAATTAAATAAATATATCTTATATTAAAAACAGAGGGAGTATTAATTAATTTGTTTCCTTTTTGTTCATTAATAGAACCCTACTGATAATCCAAATCATCAGAGGAGAATTTTTTTATAGTGAAGAGAGACGTGTTTCTTTACATATCATCTCACAAAACAAAAATTATTTATATGGTCAATTAGCCTTTATGCTTAGCTGTAATGATCGGATGTACACATATAACTTGCTATAAAATATAACTCAGTTCAATAATGAGGCTGAGAGCTTTCAGTCATTCTTGCTTCCTTTAATTCTGTGACCGCACACGCGTATATGGTAATCACTTATCATATTTCTTTTCCTTAAACATAAGAAACATTTTATTTTTAGGATTTATAATTACTATCACACACACACACACACACACACACACACACACACACACACACACACACACATATAGGATTTCGCAGGTTGAATGTTTCTATTGTTAGTCGTAAGGCATCCCATGATGTATTCTTAAAAAATGTACCTAAAACAAGCAGCCAACTATAAATAATATATTCTCATCCTTCCTATAAGGCTTAATTGAAAAATTGACCTTGATCCTTAACATAAAACCTAACTTTTATATTTATCAATTTTTTTTCAAAATTATCTCTATTGATATTCTCTCAACAATAATCAAGTAAGAGAGATATGGAAAAAATTAAGTAAGATGATTAGAGTATTTTAGGAAAAAAAATATCATGTTAACTAACTTCCTCAATTTAATCAAATTAGGTGAATAAGTCTTACATATAAAATCAATCTATTTGAGAAAATATTACTTATAAATAGGATCGGGAGTACTTTTTAAATTTTTTTTTTTTATAAAAAAAAGGGTCATTTCATTCAATCCCTCCACTAAACACTTAAAAAAAAAGAGGAAATTATAGACGAAAATTAGCTACGGAATTAATTCCGTTATTATACCGTCTCTTAACCGTCAATAAATCCATCACTAATTTTAGAGACAGAATTTAGAGATGAAATAATTCCGTCATTAATTTCCGTCTCTAAGAATTGGAGACGGATTAAAGACAGAATTTAGAGACGGAATAATTCTATCGCAAATTTCTGTCTCTAAACATTTAGAGACAGAAATTAGCGACGGAATTATTCCATTGTTAAGTTCCATCTCTAAATGTAGTTAGGGATGGATTAGAGACGGAATTATTCCATCTCTAAATTCTGTCTCTGATCCGTCTATGATTCCGTCACTAAATTCCATCACTAATTCTGTCACTGTTCCTTCGTTATTCCGTCACTAATTTAAGGGATAATTTAATCTAGTTTTTTGACAGAAATTAGCGACAGAAATTGTTCTGTCTCTAAGTTTCATCACTATTCCATCACAAATTTGAAAATTTCAAATTTTCACCATTTAAAGAATAGATGATAATATAATTATGTAAAACTTGTTGAGACATCATAAAGATGAACTCTTATGAAACGCATTCGTATATCATAAAAATGGCATCATCATATGACTTCGTATTAGTTAAACAAACAATGAAATAATATATGAACTACTCTCTTTTCGAAATTAATATAATAAATAAAGAAAGAATAATTTTAGTGCTAATTTCTTGAAATTAATTAGACTGCTAATCAATTTATTTGTACATTCACTTATTAGTGTTACTAATATGATTTCTTTAACAAAATAAAAATACAATAGTTATTTGGAAGCTACATATAGTTATAAAATCTGTAGATAAAAATTTAAAAAAAAATACAAAATAAATAACACTAATATATAAAAATTAAAATTCATAACAACTCATGGTATAGTTTACTAAGAACACTTTAAAGTGCATGCTTTGGGTCGTGAGAATCACTATGGCAATGGGCAACAGCTGTGTCGAATAATTATCCTTCTTAGCCGAAATGTCAATTTCATTAATATACACTTTTCGATATTTTAGACTAATTCATTCCGTGGAGGAAACAAATTATATTAATCTTCGATGAATATATAAAACACTTCACACGATTTCCAATTCTTGTATTTTAGGGTAGTCATAAGTTGAGAGGAACTTTGAAGTTTACCCTAAAATATAAACTTCATCAGAATATAGCTAAATTTAAGTATTACAAAAAGGTTCGTTTTTAATTTAATTTAATAATAATATATATTTCCAATTGCGTTTTTCTATATTTTTCTCTCACCTGATCATTCCCAAAATGGGAAATGAGACGTCTTTAAGCATATATGCCATAAAGTCTCAATTTTATTATTCTTTAAATGGGAATAATTAATTAAATATGCAATTTATTGCATTGCGCAGATAGACTTGACTAAAGGGAGAAGTATATTATACTGAAGGACCAAAATATAAGAACATTTAGCTTAAAATTCCTTAAAATTGAAATTATCGTTGTTGCAATAATTTGCAGAAGGGGGAGTTTTCTTTGAGAGGGTACCAACAACGAAGAGAATAATAATAAATAAGATGAACAATTACTATATAAGAAAAAGCTGAATAAGAAAAATAAGGACCAACTTTATTATGGATCTTTATTGACTGCAAAGCAGCAAGTGAAGAAATAAATGGGGGAGATGAGGGTGTCTTGAGTGTACATGGTGATTCCTATTTATAATATTGGACTAATTAAGTAGGTGGGTTAGTTCTGCTTTCTGTGGATCTAAGAGGTAGATCCTTTTATTTTAGGTCTTAGTAGGCGAGCCATTTGACTGGACGTTTGGGCGAAAAGATTGGATCTTGGGCTGGATGTGCCTTCTTAGGCCATCTTATGGCTGTATTGCATTCGGCTTCCCAATGATAGAATTTAGCCCTACAATTATTATTAAGGACAAAATCAATAAGCTAACATGCCCTTTGATTTTTAATATAAGAATTGCTTAACTAATTCAAATAAATTGATTAATAAAGCTATATAAAATTATAAATTATTTAATCATAATAAATATGACCTGATTTTTATAGAATACTATATAAGTAAATTATTGTGGGGGGAAATGATTATAGATAATATGGAGAGATTTTACATATAGGATCAAGAGAATAACCTCCTAGTTAGCTTATGTCATTAGGACCCGAGGAGTATTGAAAATGACTCATATACCCTCGTTTTGCCATGCCTACCCTCATTATATATATATATATATATAGATATTATAATTCATCGTCCTCCTCGTATTCTGCTTCAGATTGCGCCATTCCAGACCACTGGTCGATAGAACAACCTCACGGCATGCACCACTACCTTTAGTTCTCTGAATCTAACAATATCCTTCTCTTCATATTGTATCATCAATCTAAGAACTTGAGGGGGTCTTTCACCCAGAAAAGAAGGGCTCGGCGACAGAGATGTGATAGCGGCCAAGATTCCGATGAGGAAACCTCTTCTTGAATTTCTTGAATCAATTTGTTGCACATTCTCTCTCTCTCTCTCTCTCTCTCTCTCTCTGTGGAATTTCTTGTCTCTTTATTTGTTGTTTTTGTCGCTAACAGTTCAGGTATTGGAATTACGGTGAGTTTAGGTTTAAGCTATAAGTGAAGAGGCTGTGCAACAACACCATCTCTGTGGGACCACTTTAATCGTCAAAGTCCCTAAACCAAAGCGCGACACACCAATTCTTCTCGGTAATGAATCATCTTGCTTTTCCATTGCTTTTTTTTTTTTTTTTTAATTCCTTCTTCCGATATAATTGATGAGAAATAAAGGTGGGAAAAGTTTGGGTTATTAAGTGATATGGGAAGGTCCAGTCACGACAGGAATTTTCTGATTGTTTTCTTGGGACAATATTGATAACGGCCAAAAATTAACGGTGGTGTGTGGTGTGAACGGGAGGGACAACCCCGGTAGGGAAGACCGGAGAGGATTAATTCTGTGAGTGCCTCATCACCTCCGTCTATTATAGTAACGGCATAAGCATGTTTTATATATGGAAGGATTAAGGAATAAAAGGGAAAAAGAATGTATGGACCTAATTCAAAATTTGTTGAAACTATAAATACATAGGAAATAGTTTTCCCTTTTTTATATAAAATGTTCTGGTGAGTTGGGTTCCAGGCTCATCAAAACCAGAGCATATCTTGATGGTCAAAGTTCACTTATAGAGATTCTTACATATCGCTTATTAATAAGGTCTTCACATTGACAACAAAATTTAAACTCAGGATTTTGTGAGTTACGAGCCAGTTCCTTACCAACGGGACAAACTTTTGTTGACATCTCTTGGGCACTATGCTCTCACCGAATCAAGTGAACCTTACAAAGCAACAACATATATCATTTAATTTTCAACCTCAAAAAATTGGATCAACGATATGCTAGCTACTTTGAAAGAGGAAAAGAACACACGCCCAGAAGTCAAGATGTCCATTTTCATCGTGCCATGTCAAATGACAGAACAAAGAGAGGAAAAGAACAATATGTGGGAGATATGACAACAAACGTTGAAAGAAGGAAAGGAAAGTAGCTAGAATAATACCGTTGATCCAGTTTTTTGGTGGTTGAAAATGATATGCTGTTAAGTAAGGTTGATTTGATTCACTGCGGACACAGTGGCCAAGAATTAAATGGGAGATGGTCAATATATATATATATAAATTATGAAGAGAGTGAGAATGGAAGTTATGAATCCCAATTCCATATACTGAGATCTGTAGTTCATATGCTTGCAACAAGGTTCTGTGATCAATCATCCTATTCATCCTCGCCCCCATTGTTTTTACCTTTGTTAAACATACCGACATGCTTTTCTATCTCAATTTTTTTCTCTCTCTTGAAATAATTAAACATTTGCTTAAAAATTCAGCATTCAAAATATATTTATTTCACCAATGCCCTTACAACTTTGTGACATATAAGCTCCCATTGTAGATGGGAGATTTCTGGATCGGTCCCACTTGTAACCTTAAGCTTTTAGTGCTTACCCCTTTAATTCAGAAAAAAGTGTATCTTACATGAGTTCTATTATTTTTTTTTGGGTACAAATGAGGGCAAAGCCCTTAAATAGTAACTAAGAAACTAATGGGGACAGGGTCCCAATCTCTCTGCCTGAAGCAATGTCCTCAGACGGCTCGGACAAGTGTCCATAGTGCAGGATTTAAACACGCCTTCCTTTGCCAGAGCATCAACAATTCTGTTTAATTTCCTTGGGACATATTTGAAACGCACCTCCCATGTATATTGTAGCATCTTTCGAATCTGCACAAGTAGCAGACTACCAGCTATACTTTGATTTTCCTGTTGTAGCATCTCAATTACCTGCTTCACGTCAGACTCCACTATGACTTTTCGAAAACCCATCTGCCATGCATACTCCATGCCTTTGTAGATTGCCTACTGTTCAGCCTCCACAGTACTACAGATTCCTATTGTATGAGTGAATCCAGCAATCCAGCTTCCTTCATTGTCCCTTAGCACTCCACCACATCCCGCCTTCCCCTGATTGGGGTGAACTGATCCATCTACATTAGCCTTAATCCAATTACCTGGTGGAGCCTACCATGAGGTATTAAGAGATGGTGGAGGGATTAAGGTTAATTTGTTCTTATGCTGGCTATGTGTATGTATAACGTTCTTCATGCTGGACATAATAACAGGTAGTGGTTCGGGTGGCCTGACAAAGTTGTCTCCAAATACTACCTTGTTCCGCCAATTCCATAACAGCCATACAGCGATTCCCCACAACCGACTCCAACTTTCCGTATTTCCAGGTGGCAGACATGATGATTCATGAGCAAAAAGCTAATCAAGGATTTCAGGGATCTTAGGCTATATAAGCAGATATTGATCAGTGGTAATGATGTCAGTGAGACATACGCAGAAATGTTACGCTAGAGTTTATGGTTATAAATGTGTAGCAAATTTCAAGGACGAAATTTATTTAAGTGGGGGAGAATTGTAACACCCTAAATTTTATCCACCAAAATGCATTGTAATTATCGAAAATATTTAATGAAATAGAATGGTGAATTTTGGCCAAAGAAATGAAGAAAAGGAATTAAATTAAAAAATATAATGGAAAATTTGTAATTTTGCCAACAAAGCACAAGATTAATTATTTTCCAATTAATTGAAGTTAATGAACCTTTCCACCATGTTTGAAAAGATCACCATCATACTCCTTTGAAATGTTGCTGGTGCATTACATTGACCAAATGACATCTTTCTGAAGGCAAAGGTACCATATGAACATGTAAAAATTGTTTTCTCTTGATCCTTCGGTGCAATTGTAATTTGATTATATCTTACGTATTTGTCCAGTAAACACTATAGGCTTTCCTAGCTAGTCTGTCCAACATTTGGTCTATAAATGACAAAGGGAAGTGATCTTTTCTAGTGGCTTTATTGAGCTTTCTATAGTCGATGCTCACTCTTCATCCAATCACCGTTTGTTGTGGAATTAATTAATTTTTCTCATTAGGTACTACTATCATTCCACCTTTCTTTGGTACAACTTGAACTAGACTTACCCATTGACTATCAAAGATTGGGTAGATTATGACATCATCCAGCCACTTTATTACCTCCTTTCTTACCACCTTTCATATTTGGATTCAGTCTTCTTTGGTGCTTGACTGATGGCTTGTAGTTGTCCTTGATCAATATCTTATGCATACAAATTGAAGGACTAATCCCTCTTATATTAGCTATTGACCATTCGAATGTTACTTTATACTCCCTCAGAACTCTTAATAACTTTTCTTGTTCATCAGGAGTAAGAGCTGTAGAGACGATTACTGGAAATGTTGAATTTCCTCCTAAATAAGCATACTTTAAGTGGGATAGCAGTGCTTTCAACTCCAGTACTGGTGGTTTCTCTGTTAATGGTACCAACTTACTTGGCCTTTCCCATAGATCTTTAAATGGTTTCCTGATAAAAATTGGGGAATTTTCTGCAAGGTACCTAATCTACTCTAAGACTTCTAGATTAGTAGGTTTTGATACATCTACCATTCCCATTACTAATGGTTGATCTATGCAGATTTCGTTCATCACTTCTTTTGTGCAATTGGTCAATGTATCTACCCTGTAACAGGTGTCACCTTCATCTGGAAAGGATAGAGCCTTGAAAATGTTAAAGGATACTTGAGTATCTTGAACTTGCAAGGTTAACTTCCCCTGTTGTACATGTATTAATGTTCTCCCAATTGCTAGGAATGGCCTCCCAAGAATACTAGGAATTTCTTAGTCTTCTTCCATGTTGAGTATTATGAAATCAGCTGGGAATATGAGTTTGTCTACCTTCACCAGAACATCTTATAAGACACCCCTAAGATGTTTTATTGATCGGTCAGTTAAAAGTAATGAAACTATGGTTGGCTTCACCTCTCTAAGACTGAGTTTTTTGGAGACAAATAGGAGCATGAGGTTTATACTTGCTCTAAGGTCACAAAGTACTCTTTCAAAGTAACATTGACCTATGGTGCAAGGTATGCAGAAGCTTCTTAGATCTTTCAGCTTTGGTTTTAACTTCTTTTGTAGAATAGCACTGCACTCCTTAATAAGTGCAACTGTCTCAAATTCCTTAAGCTTAGACTTATTTGAGAGAATGTCTTTCATGAATTTTGCATGACTAGGCATTTGGGCAAGAGTGTCTGCAAAAGAAATGTTGATATGTAACTTTTTGAAAACTCTAGAAACTTAGCAAACTGCTTGTCTAGCTTTTCCTTCACAAGTCTCTGAGGGTATGGAACTGGTGGTACATATGGACGAGGATTATCTGGAAAGCTGATTCTCTCTGGTATCACATCATCCTCCTTCGATTTTTGTACTTCCTCCTTCCAGTCTTCTCCATTTTCTTTATTTTCTCCGTCATCCTTCTTTTTAATTACAATATCTTTCAATTCTTTCCCACTTCTTAGTGCAACGACCTTCACTTGCTCTTTCGGGTTTCTTTTGGTGTCACTTGGTAGAGTTCCTGACTGCCTGGAATTCAGCATATTTGAAAATTGGTCCATCTAGATCTCCAAGTTCTTTATTGAGGTTTCTTGGCTTTTGAGTGTTGTGTCAGTCCTAGCCATGAATTGAGATGTATTCATGGTTAGTCAAGCCAACACACCTTCCATATTCACTTTCTGCTGTGATGGATTTGCTGGTTGAAGGTTTTGTTGCTGGTAATTCCCTTACAGGTTGAACACATTTTGATTATTCCTCCAACTAAAGTGTAGATGATTTTGCCAACTTGGATTGTAAGTGTTTGAGAATAGGTTATTTCTTTGATTCTCGATGTAATGAGCTTGCTTCGGTATGAATGGGTGTCCTTCTTGACATTACGTGCTCACATGAGGTCCTCTACATTGATCATAGGCTTCAGTAGGAGTGCTGATTATATTTGTTTACTTTGTCAATAAGCTCACTTGCACTCTAAATGCTTACATGAGGTCCTCTACATCGATCACAGGCTTTAATAGGAGTGCTAATTATATTTGTTTAGTTTGTCAATTGAGAAGACAATGTTGTAAGGACATCCATCTTGTACATTCCAAGTGCTTTCTTTGAACTGTTATGTTTGAAAGGCCATTGGTATGCATTGGCTGCCATCTCCTCAAGTAGATTGTAAGCATCCTCTAGAATTTTTCCCATTAAAGATCCTCCAGCTTTAGCATCTACAAGAATTTTGGAGGTATGCGTCATCCCACTATAGAAAGTTTGCAGTTGCTGTAACCCCCTTCGATAATCAGGCCGGTATTAGCGTTTAAGCACATTTAATTATCGAATAAGAAATCTGGGACAATTAAAAACTTTTTAAAACACCTATACAAATGGATCTCCATTCATTTCATTCATTAAAACAAATGGCCTGTTTGGTCTTTTACATATACAATATCATAGTATCAGCACAATTCCCGATGTTCACCCGGGATAATAACATTTAATCTAAAATATTGTTCAGGGCATCATCGCCCACCTCAGTATCCATACCAGGGATTACACAAAACTATAGTACTATGATCTATACAATATAATTACATTGATCCAAAATGATAACCAATTCGATATAAAACCAAAATATCTAAATAAGACTACCGCTGGCAGTACTAATCGTCCTTTGCCAGTTGTTTGCTTTTCGATCCACTTGCCCTGTCTAAAAATGTTATTTGGAAAGAATGAGATTCTAGAGAATCCTAGTAGCAACAGTTTATTTATATGATGCATATATACAAAACAAGTCACATATATCACAATGCAGCAATCAATATTCAAGACCGGGCTTTCGCCACGTTCCCTTCACTATATACGAGGTCGGGCTTACGCCACGCCCCTTCACTTTATCAGTATTTGAGTCTGGGCTTTCGCCACGTCCCCTTCACTTTAACTGTATTTGAGTCCGGGCTTTCACCACATCCCCTTCACTTTAACTGTATTCAATGACTAATGCAAACAAGCAATGCAATACACATGATATAGGATAAAGTGTCACTACCTGGTCTTTCCGTTCTTGAGCAGGCACAAGCCTTCTACGCTCCGGGAAAATATCAACTCCTAAAGTCATAATTAAGGATGAAGCATTATTCTCTATTCCAATACTCAATTGAATCTTCAACACTTAGATTTGGTTATCAATAATTACCTTTAAGAAGCCACAAATGCCTCTAATAAAACCCCTAAAAGGTTGGGAAACAATAGGTTGAAGATCTTTTTTCAAAAACTTAAAGTGCTGGAACACAGGGGTTGGCCGCGGCCAGCCCTTCCTTGGGCCATGGCCAAAATATGGTCAGAAGGTCACTGGTTGGGGCCAGCCACTCATGGGCCACGGCCAGAATCAAGGCAGAAAGGTTTGCGCCGCGGCCAGCCACTCATGGGCCGCGGCCAAGCAATTTCCTGATTCTTGGCTGAACTTCGAAAAATCATATCTAATTGTAGAAAAATTGAAACAAAGTGATTCAAAAGTCAAATGAAAGGTATTTGAGTCCTCTTTCAAGGAAAAATATGGTTCATAACTTCAAACCTTCACAAAAATACAGAATCACCCAAAACTAAACACTACTCCAGAACAGAGTTCTGTTTCCATCCCCAAACTTTGGACAATCATATCTCCCAGAATAATAAACGAAATGACGCAAAATATGTGTCCATTTTGAAGCTTGGGATGTGAAATTTAAGAATGGAAAGTTTCACAATTTTCTGAAATCATTTGGTCATTCAAAGCGTCCACACAAATAAACTGCCCAGACAGAGTTCACATTGACAGCATTTTCCAACTTTTCTATCAAAGTGTCCAATGACTCCAAAATCATTAACCAAACATATTCCTATATAATTTTCCACAAGGAACACAATGGTAACCTCAAAATGACCAAATTCACAATCTAACCACATGCCCTGTTTTGACCAATCATCAAAACCAACACAAAGTTCCCCAAACTTTACTTTTAATGATTCAAACCAATCCATTTGTCCAAAAGACATCACAATATACCATTTCCATGATCACAACATGCCAAACTCACTAAGACCCTAATTTTTGAAAATAGGGCAAAAAATTCCAGAAAACCAATGCTCAACCAACAACCACAATATATATATATATCAAAAGGGAGTTAATACTCACCTCTTTCACTTTGCCAAAGAGATTTCTTGATTCTTCAACTTTCACAATCTCTTGAGGTCACAAACTAACACCAATGAACACATTACAACCATCAAAATGAAGCTCTTCATTCAAGGATCAATATTAGAGAAGGAAGTTTGAGCAATGGAAGCCATTTTCCTTACCTTTTTCAAGCTTTTCTTCTTCCTCTTTCTTGCTCCAATGGTGTCCGACGAGAGAGAGAGAGATGAGAGATGGAGTGAGGAGTAGTGAAGAAGAAGAACAAATGATGACAATACTCCCTCCATACTTCTGCAGCGCACAACAGGGAAGAGAGGAGAGAGAAATTCATTCTTTAATCCCATTTGACTTTTCTTTATCTTCCTCTCACACCCACTTTTCCACATGTCATTTTCCTATTAGTTCTCACACACTTAGTCACCAATTAATCTCTCTAATCCTTCCATTAGCCATTTGATCACACTTCTCATTTTTCTCTTAGTTAGTAATTAATTTCCCCATTAATTACCAACTTATGCCAATAATTCCATTCTTTCAATTTTCCAACAATTATGACATATTAAATAATATTATCACCAATATACATTAATTCAACTTTAATCCACTCTAAATCACAATTACCTTCTCAATAATCCTCATTAGCCCTTAATCAAAATTTGGGGTGTTACAGTTGCCACCAATTTGGTAAACCATGATGAGGACATTTCCTTAGCAACTCCTTATATCTTTCCCACCCTTCATTGAGGCTTTCTTGTTCATGTTGGGTAGAGTCGGGAAATCGGGCAGTGCCCGTCAGGCTAGCCCATTTAGGCTCGAGTCCTTCAAGGGCCGTGCTTATGATTTAGAAGCTAAAAAAGAAAGCGAGCCTAAAAGGGCAGCCTTACAGGGCCATTTTTTTAGGCCCATTTAATATTTTTTAAAAATAAATTAATATATATAATATTATTATATCAAATTATCAATATGAGAGACACCTAAGTACCTAATAGAGTATTAGTACCAGGCAAACACTTATTAAATGGTTTGATTTATTTTATTTTCTAAATGGTTTATTCATTTAAACTTTAAAAAAGAGGTTAACTTGGACATTAGATGATTATTTTAACTAAAAATTTATGAGTTTTAAAAATATTATATCTCAATTTAAAGCAAAATAATAAGTAAATTGTAAAACTTGAAAAATATTTTTTTAAAAAAAAATTAAAATGAGTTCAGGCTCGTTTAGGCCTGAGCCTATGAAGGGCCAGCCCTGTAGGGCCGTGGGCTTCAAAAATTGGGAGCTTTTTAGGAAGCGGGCCTAAACGAGCCTGCCTGTTTAGGCCCGAGCACATGAAGGGCCAGCCCTATAGTACCGGGCCGGCCTATATTCCCGGCTTTAATGCTAGGTAATTGAGGCAATTTCATTCCTCAATTTAGTAGCTTTTGCTGAAGGAAAGTATTTTTTCAAAAATTTCTGTGCCATGATATCCCATGTAGTTATGCTTCCCACTGGTAGCGATTGTAACCATAGCCTTATCCCTGAGTAAGAAAGGGAAAAGTCTAAGTCTAATGGCATCATCAGTAACACCATTATGCTTGAATATGTGGCAGATTTCTAGGAAATTGACTATATGTACATTAGAATCTTCTATTGGTAAACCACTGAACTGATTTGCTTACACCATTTGGATAACTGCAGGCTTAATTTCAAAATTGTTCATTGCTACTGGTGGTTTTCTGATTCCATAGTTTGTCCCCATGATTGTTGGTGTTGCATAGTCATGGAGTGTTTTGGTATCTATTATTTCTCCTTCCAGATTTGCCATCGGATTGATTAGGATTGAAGTAGACTGCTTTTGAATTCTTCGATTTCTTCGACAAGTTCTCTCGATCTCCAAATCAAAAGGTAATAGTACAGTCTCCATCGATCTGGTCATGCACTAAGAAAAAGCCTGAAAAGAAAGACAAGACACCAAGAAGAAAAACAAATATAATATGAAGACCAAATTAGTATTAAAATTACTTGATATTGATATTAATGACAACAATCCCTAGCAATGGCACCAAAAACTTGTTACGAGTGTAAATGGTTTATTAAAAAGTGCAATTGTACGCTGTCATAACCAAATAATATAGAAATAAGTAGAATACCATTCCTACGAGGATTGATCACTAAGTACCAAAATGAGTAATTGTAACTCTATTTAGTCAATAATTGATTAGTTGGTGATTGAGAGTACAAAATAAAAATGATTAAATATGAATGCAATTGATATGAAAACAACTTTGAGAAAAAGTCCTAGGGATTAGATTTCACTTAGCAAAGTCCAGATTGAATAATTTATTTATTCTAGTTCAATTTATTCCACATGACTGATAGTCGAGTTTCCCTAATTTAATTACTAGTCTCTTCCAAGGTCAAGCAATTCTATAATTAATTACCAATTCAATATATCCCTATATGAATTAAAGCAATTAATCATGCATTGAGATTTATGAAACTCATTAAGACTACATAACTCATAGGAATATATTCCTATTTCATATGCAAGTTATGGTTTTAATTATAGGATCTACACACATACATCTCCTTCCAGTCTCAACATGCATATTGAAATCATTCAAAAGATGGTCCATCAATCAAAAGCGTTAAGAATAATAATCAAAATTCAATCATAAAGGAAAAATTAAAACTAGATTTAATAAGTTAAGATTCAATCTGTCGTTAATAAGCTACATCAACACCCTAGGAAAATGAAAAATAAGCTCATGATGAAATTAAAAGTAAAACAAAAATAAATTGAAAACTTCATAAACATTGTATGAAAATCAATTATTAAATTTTAAAACACAAAGATACAACTACAAGATGTATGAAAATGGAAAAATCTAGCCTTTCATATAGGAGGTAAACCTTCCATGGAGGTGACAACATATACCATCCATAAAGGAGGACTACCTAAGCCTTCCATGAAGAAGTCATGCAAGAAGCAAATACAATGCATGAGATTAACTTTAAGATGGTGTGTTTCCTTGTGTCATGAGCTCATCTATTTATAGATAGAGGAGGTGCAAAAATTTCCAAGAAAGTTAGGTATACATCTTGACCTTAATTAAGTAGGGATTTATCAACCCCTAATATATAAATGAAGTAAAAATGAAAATAAGCTTCCTGAAAATGCAAATGCAAATGAGTTTTCATAAAATGCAATCAAGTTTTCATGAAATGCAAGTGAGCTTCAATAAAATGCAAATGAACTACCATTAATATATATGTGACAATGAAGTAAAAATGTAAATGAGCTATCATAAAATTCAAATGAGCTTTCCCAAAATGTAAGTGAGTATCCTTGAAATGAAAAGTTTCTCTAATGTGCAAATGGGTATTTTGATCATTTCCCCCTCAATTTTAGTGACACTCAAGGGCCTAAAGGTCTAGGTCCCATACCCCAAACTACTCTTCAATAGGGGATTTATCCCCCAATTTCACCTAAATAGTACTCCCTCTGGTCCTTATTATAAGGCACCAACTAACAAGTGTTTTTGGTTCTTTTTATAAGGCACTTGCAAGTTTCCAAGGAACATTTAATTTATTTTTTCATGTATGCCCATATTTAATAAGGGTAGTGGGAGAGAGTAATAATTAATGGATATTTGAGTTTAGTGTAGTTGGTAAGGGTAATATTGGAAATTACTTAAATTTTAGAACAACTTTAATGTTTTTAACTATCTTTATTGATTTATAAGAATTGATAGTTTTGATGCTTTATAATAAGGACAAGAGGGAGTATGTGATAACCTGATAGGTACAAAATAGGTTTAGAGCCCGTTTTGTTCAACCCCATTGCATGCCTGCAATGGTAATCATGATTGCATTACCAAGATAAGAGTGTTTGGTTGCTCTTTAGCATGGTAATAGGATTTACCATGGTAATGATGATTACCAAAAAATTGGTAATCCTCATTCATACCTCCCCCCTATGAATCCTCATTACCATCATATTGCATGATCTAAAAAGTCCAATTTACCCTTTAGTTTCCCTTATCTTTATTTCACTTATCTTACTTCACTTGTCGCATCACTTCACAACTGCCAACGCCGTCACCTCCACCCACCGCGGTCGCCACCACCTCCAGCCCCGCCGCCGGCCCACCGCCACCACCTCCAGCCCCACCGCCGGCCCACCCCCACCACCTCCTCCTCCGCCACCCTTACCCCCGCCGCCCAACACCACTTCCTCCACCCCTGCCGCCCGCCGCCGCCACCGGCCCACCGCCCAACACCACCTCCTCCACCCCCGCCGCCCACCTCCACCACCACCTCCTCCGCCGCCACCCTCACCCCCGCCATTGCCCACCACCCACTGCCACTGCCACCTCCTCCCCCCCCCCGCCACCCCCATCATTGCCGCCACTACTACTCCTCCTCCTTCATCCTTGCCGTCACCGGCTTGTAACTATTTTTTCTACAAAGATTATATTAAGGGGTAAAATAGACTTTGTGTAATATATTAATTTTAAATAATTTTTAAAATATTAACTCATTGCATGTTGCTTAAAAATCAAACCAAACACTACCCTTGTAATTAATATTGCATTGCATTACCATTGCATCGCATTGCACTGCACCGCAGGGTGTAATGGGATCGAACCAAACGGGCCCTTAATTATACCCAAAAACGTAACAGGGGCACCGATTGGGGTGTCAAGGAAAAGTTGGCCTATTAGATATCTTAACACACCTCATCATGGTCAACTTCCATAAACTAATTTCCTTTGTTCAACTTAACTGGGCTAGAATTGTAAAGCCCAAATACGAAAATAATTAATGGGAGCAGGCTAAGGGACCACAACCTTTAACGGAGGTCCGTCATTGGAAGAGGAAGAGGCATGCCACAATTATAACCAACGTCTCCCCGTGCTTTACGCCCACCGAACATGGACTCCGTCATTTATTTCTCCTCCTCGTAACATTTAAAAACAAATCAAACATGATCTCTTTTTAAGTCTTCCACAAGTGGCTCACGAAGTGGGAAATAATTGTATGACGACAAAACTGCCGACAATTTTTAGGTGGAAAACATTATTTAAATCTTTCTAATCCCCTATTCAACTCCACCTCTGTCCAGTAACGTATCTAAAAATGGATTTATTTACATTAATCATTGCAATAACAACAAAGTAATTCACACGCGCACTCCCATTCATGTTGGATTGTCTTCTTTAATTTCCAATTCATTATTATATTTTTTTTCTTGGAATATGCTTGCACACTCATACCCACCAATCAACGCCTTCTCACTACAAAAGCTTAGCTTCATACTCCTCACTCCTCAATTAGCAAGCTCTCTCTTCTCTCTATGATTCCACCCTCCATGGCTCACCAAAACATCACTTACTTGGCTACTCGTTTTGGTGATTCTGAGAAGAGCATGCCTAACTTGGGAAAGATCTTGCCAAAATTGTTATTTCTAATTCTCTAACTGTTACGGAGGAGCATGCAACAGATGAATCACTTGGTATGGTTTCTTTTCACATTTACTTTTCTTGTGTTCTCTACTGATACATCTCTCTGTTCATATATATATATATATGGTTCTTCCTATATAAAACAACTGTAATCTTGGGTTGATGTAAACACAACCAGCTAGCCCAAATTTGCATATATTATGCATGACATTATTCAAGGATAATATGATCAAATGGGCGAATATTGAAGCCACAGTCACTCACCTCAGAGAGGCCTGATGATCGATGCTACCACATCTATTATTTCTCATCTCAGCTCTCAGATTAGCACAGTAAATGCATAATGTCAATGCATTTCTTCATTTGAGATCTTTCCAATTTGAAGATCAAAAGTAAAGCCTTTTGATCTTGATCGTGGAAAAGGTATACATGCTTCCTTTAGTTTGCCTTTTTTTTGGTCATGTTTTCCTAATTTGGCTAATTATTTGTGATGTTTTTACCGCTTTAGATGCAGACAATGGGTTATAAATCCGTGCTTTAATTTGTTATTCTAGCTCAATTCATCCAGAATATGTGGGTCAAAAAATAATTTATTCATTTAATAATAAATCTTTTAGTTTAACAAAATATGTCATTTGGGGCTAACTTAGGTGCTCATAAATCAGATCAAGACTCACAAATGAAGACCAACAAATTCACGTTAACTATATATATATATATATATAGCATATTTATCAATCATCATTAATATATGCGTTTGCTTTCATCGGAAAAAAAATTAATATATATGCATTTACTTGTTGAAAAGTTTGTTGTCTATTTTACATAGCTAGTACTAATTTTTTTCTTTCTATATATTTACCAATTATTAATTTTAGGATACTGATATTTAACCATGTCATAGCTAGGATTCTTTGGAGTACATTTGTTTTAGAACGAAGAGAGAGTTTGGATTCCTCTCTATTGTCGGCTCTCTCACTCTGTTTTAACTTCAAAGGATCCTCATAACTTCAGTGCATATCAGTATTGCAAAACACACCTATCCTCAGATAAAGCAGAGGATTTTGAATCAAAGGCCTATCAAAGGAGGAGAGTCACAGGCCTCTAAATGGAGATGCAAACTCTCAAATCTCACCATCAGATCTGATATTTTTAGAAATTTTCTACCACCACCATCTTTCTTCAGTCAAATACTCACACCATTGCATTCATATGCTCTTACTGCTTCCACTAAATCCAAGATAAAGTTTTTACACTTTTATCTGTCTTCATGACTTTTATTCGCTCCTGTAAAATTGAGGTAGTATGTGTTCTTTATCTTTCATTAGTATGTCAGACTTGTTATTTTTATATGAGATAGTACTATGTTTATCTAACAGTTTAGAAGTATATATTGTCATTACTATTCTGTACGTCTGTTTTGTTACTCTTGGAAGGATTTGAATGTAGAGGATCTAACTCGAAGAAGTGGGTGAGTGATGGTGTACATGAAGAGCAAACTCAAGGTCATATTGTTGCTGACATAATCGATTCTGATCACTCCCATAATTCAGGCAATACGATTACCCCTCCAAATTCCTCTGTTTCTCCTGAAATTAATCCTACGAGGCCTAGTAATATACCTTTGATTCCTTCTGTATCACCACCACAAGAAGATAACAAACTAGGCATCACAGTTTTTGCTATTGAACTTCTTGGTGCCCTCACTAATCTTGTTGTCTCATCAGGACAAAAACATAACCAGGTTCTGATATATGTTGTGGTGGCTTGTTCTACGCTTGCCTTCTGTATTTCTTCAACTGCTCTTGTGTTAGATAAGAAAAGGCCTACAATTGCAAAGAAGATGTAAAAAGATGCCTTTCTGATGGGTACATTTGGGTTCATGGGAATAATGGGAATGCTTTTGCCTTCAGCTCTTACTTGGTGCTTCACTGTCTCTACCTTCCTTGATTGCATGTTGATGTTTGTCGTTGCAAGTTTGATTGTATTGTTTTACTTTTATTCATTGCAATAAAGAAAAAGAATTTATTCATGTTGACTTTTGGAACCAATCATATATAAGGGCGAAATGGAAATTTAGCCTATAGTTAATAAATTATCTAACTTTTCTTATGTGATAATTAATTAAAAAGAATTTATAAATAATACTAAAGTGGTGGGACAACTTATAACCTGATGATTGACAAGTTTTCTCCATCTTCATGGGGGCAAGCTAGGTGCCCCCACAGTCTTTAATGGAGGTCCGTCCTTGGAAGAGAGAAGACACATGCCATATTAATTGGCTAGTTGCCACAATCATAACTAACGGCTCTATTATGCGCGTGTTTGGTATTTTATATCAAAGAGTGGCTCTCCAAAAGGACAAATCTTACCACCTCCAAACACAGCCTCCGTCATCTACTCTCCTCGTAACGGTAAAAACGATTCAAAAAAGATCTCATCCTGGCTTCCAGTCTTCCAGAGTTAGCTCTAAGTGGGAAATAATTGCATGAAGATTCAGATGCAGATGCATGCATGCGCACACCCATTCATGTGGGATCACCTTCTTTAATATCCAATCCTATGTTGCTGCTTTATTCTTGGAATATATTCCCACACTCACATCCACCAATAAACCCCTTTCATACTTCTCAGCTCTCTCTTCTCTGATTCCACCCTTCTTGGCTCACCAAAACCGCCAGATCAATCTTCTTGATGATGATTCATCCAAGCATCAGGCGATGAGAACAAAAGGTTCGAGTTTGATCTCAAATATTTTGTCTCTCAGATATTAGTACGGATTCAGAATGACCTTGGAATTTCTGTGATGCAAGATTTAGCGGTTTCATACTCACCATCGTCGTTTCAGTTACTCAACCAATTCGTCGCTCACTTGGCTTCTTGTCATGTTGATTCTGAGCTGAGGCTGCCTCGACTTTGGAAAGATCTTATCAGAAATGTATTTTCTGATTCTCAACTTACGGTGGAGCCTGCACTAGAAGAATCAGAAATGTATTTTCTGATTCTTAACCAGCTAGCCCAAATTTGCATATATTATGCATGATATTATTCAAGCATAACATGATCAAATGGGTGAATATTGAAGCCACAGAGATCGACTCACCTCAGAGAGGCATGAGGATCGATGCTGCTACATCTATTCTTTCTCTTCTCAGCTATGAGACTAGCACTGTAAATGCATAATGTCAATGCATTTCTTCATTTGAAATCTTTCTAATTTCAAAATCTAAAGTAAAGCCTTTGATCTTTGTTGTGGAATAGGTGTACATACTTTCTTTAGTTTGCCTCTTTTTTTTTTAATTTCCTTTGTTTTCATAATTTGGGTAATGATGCTATTACTGCTTTAGATGCATACAATAATGGATTATAGAATTGTACTCTAATTTGTTTTTTTGCTCCCACCCCAATATATGTCGGCCAAAAATAATTTATGTATTTTAAAATAAATATTCCTATTTTTTAATTTAACAAATTAATCCATTCCCTTAAATTCAGTTAAGAATAAAATTTGTTGAATTTAGTCATTTGGGACTTACTCAGTAGTCAGTAGCTAGAAATCAGTCAACACTTGAAATCAAAGACCAACAAATTCACCCAAGCTATCTTTAAACTACTTGCATATTTATCAATTATCATTAATTCATATATGCATTTCATGATGGAAAATTTTGCTGTCAGTGCAACTAATTTTATCATTCTATATATTTACCAATTATTATTTTATTTAATAATTTCAGATACTGATACTTAACAATGCCACAACTAGGATTCTTTGAAGTATATTTGTTTTAAAGTGATGGGAGAAAAAAGAGAGGTATGCAATTGTGAGGACTCCTCTATATTTTCCTCCCTCACTCTATATTTACTTCAAAGGATCTACATAACTTCAGTGCATATCAGTACTACAAAAGACTACACCTGCAAGAGGACTTTGAGTAAAAGGCCTGCAAGAGGAGCAGAGTCACAATAGCCTCCAATGGAGAGTCAAACCCTCAACTCTCCTTTCAGATATTTGCCACAACCTTCTCTCTTCAATCTACTAAACCAGATCATTCATATGCTCTTTGCTTCCACTGAATCCAAGGTAAAGTTTTTAAATGTTTATCTATCTTTATAACAGAAAGTGACTCATTGCCAATGAGCTTTTATGCTTTAATTAGCTTCAGCAAAATTGAGATAGGATGTTTTTTATCTTTCATATGCACTTCAGACTAGTTATTAAACTAATTGTGCATGTTTGAAGTGATGGTATTATTATACAAAAATTTCTTAGTAAGGACAAATTAATTAAGGTTAGTTAAGGTTTTATCAGTTTAGAAATATATTCTCATCACAGTTCTGTTTGTCTGTTTGGTTACTCTTGAAAGGATTTGTATATACAGGATCTAAGTTGGAGGAGTTAGACGCTGTTGGTAAACATGAAAGAGCAAACTCAAGATCTTAATGCTGCCATAATCAATTATAATCACTCCCATAATTTGTCCTCAATCACATCTACCATAGAAAATTCTGACAATACTGTTACTCGTCCAAATTCCTCTGTTTCTGCTGAAATGTCAGTCCAACATGTAATGACCCAATTTGAGATTAAGGACTAATGACTTTGAGATTGATTGTAATTAGTGTAATTAAACACTTTTGAATAAATATGATATAAATTTGATGTAAATATTCATAGTGATGATTTATTAATCATAGTGAAAACCAGGGGCAAAATGGTAAAATTGGAAATTTACTGACCAATTGGTCAGTTACCAAAGAGGAAACTCATTAGTGATTAGAGATCAATGGTTGAGATCTATTGGCTATGGGTCGGAATCCTATGTTATGCACTTATGTGAGTTCATGGTAGGAGTGAGCAAGATGATGACAAGTGTCATTTTTGTGGACCATTGGATGGTGCTAAAAGACAAAAACTCACTTTTTCTCTCTCTTCTCTCTCCTACTAGGTTTGGCCTATAAGAAAGGGAAAGAAATACTTGCTTCATCATCATCATCATCCTCATCTCTCATATTCTCTCTCTTTCTTCTCCATTTTCGATGATCAAGCAAGGAAAGAGAAAGAGAAAGCTTAAATTTTGGGTGAGTAATAGTTCTCATATGCTCAAATCCTCTTTATTAAACTTGTTTATAGTGTTAAGAGCTCCATCTTGGTTTCTAAAATTTGAAAGGTGATAGTTTGGGTGTTGGAGCAAATTGGAAGTTTGATAATCAAGGTTCTGGTTTTGGTAAAGCGAAGAGGTAAGGATTTGATGCCTTTTGGTATATTTATTGTGGTTTTTGGTTAAGGTTGATAAATTCTGGAATTTGCCTTGGTTTGATGCCAATTTTGAATGCATGGATTGTATGATGGATGATGTTGGAATTGGTTCATTGTGAAGCTATTTGTGTATTAGATATAGTTTTGAGTTTTGGAATTGTGTTGATAGGAATTAGGTATTGTGTGTGAATTATGAACCTAAGAGTTAAATTGTGGTTAGAATGGGATTTTGGGTGTTTTGAGGCAACCAATGTGTTCCTTAGGCAATTTTGAGTGGGAATGAGCTTTGTGTTAAGCTTGGGAACCATTGGGATCAGTTTTGGTAAATCTGGAAAACTTTGTCAGTTGCTGCGTTTCAAGGTTCTGATGAATATCACTCGAGTGAGTGAGGGTCTCACTCGAGTGCAGCAACTTAAATTCTCTTTTCCTTCATATTTTTCCTGGGTTTTCATGAAGAAAGCTCGAGTGCACTTTTTAAACCGTGAGTGATGTTGGCGATCACTCGAGTGAGTATGGGATCACTCGAGTGATGGTGTGAGTTCATGGTTAGGGTTGCTCTCGGGTCCTCACTCGTTGGCCAATTGTCAAGAGTGTGTTTTGACACTCACAAGTGAAGTCTTCTCACCCGAGTGCCAAGGGTGGTGCTCGAGTGAGCTTTTCCCTCTGATGTTGCATGTGCTCTCTGGTTGTCACTTTCTGTGTTGCACTTTCAGGGACTCGAGTGGATTTGGAGTCATCACCTGAGTGCAAAGCTGCATGCTTGAGTGTTGTGAGCACTTTCTATCCGTTGTTGTTGCTCACTGTCAAATACTCACGAGTGAGACCTATTCTCACTGGAGTGCAAATCTCTTATCACTCGAGTGAGGTCATCTTCACTCGAGTGAGGTTATCCGAAAAAGGTGTCTTTATGGTAGTTTCTTCCAACCCTTTTAGTATGTGTTTAGGCCTCTAATGGTCCTCCTAAAGAGTTTAAATGATAATCAACTTAGAGTATTATAGAAATAAGTATTTGGAAAAGAGATTGATCGGTTATCCGTAATTTGGTTATAGGATTTGACATCTGCCAGACTCGTGAGCCCACTGAGCCAAAGAATGTCAGGAAGGAACAAGGTAGTGACTCTTCTCTTGTACTTATGTATATGTATTGTATATTTGCTGTCATGCATTGTGTTGCTACTACTGCTTTGTGATGCCTTATGACGCTTTGTGGAGCTTTGTTATACTTTGTGCCTTATGACGTTACTATATAGTGTTTACCGCGAAAGCGGGCATAGTGATTAGAGTGAAAGCTGACATAGTGTTTACTGTGAAAACGGGCATAGTGCATTGTGATTACAGCCGTGAGGGCTGTCATTTGTGGCGCAAGCCATGAATAATTGAGTTATTGCTGAACATGATAAACTTACATGCTATGTGTTTATACCTGTAGAGTGATTTGTTACTACTAGGATTCTTTAGAATCTCATTCTTTCCAATGACTAAAATTTCAGACAGGGCGAGTGGCTCAAAAGGGAAGCGGACGACCCAGAGTGGTTAGGATCTTTTAGGGACATTTACTTTTTGATTGTTGGTTATCTGTTCTAGATTTGAGATTACTGTATGGATATGGGTTGTAAATATTATTTTTGGATATGTAATCCCTTATTTTTGGGAAAATTTAAACCCATTATATATATGCATGTAACCCGGGGTATGTTGGGATTTTAGTTGTGAACTCTGATATTTATCAATGTGATTTGATTTCTCAAGTAATTATATTTGAAGCGTGAATATGAGGCTAGGTTGAATATGTTTTTGAACTATTTTTCTGAATACCCTATCTATTAGATAAGGGATTATAAATGTTGTTTTTGCCTTATTGGTCTCTATTTCACTTTAATTTCATAAACTAGATGTAATTAAGATGAGGGGGTTACATTTTTAGTATCAGAGCTGTAGTTCCTAGTAAGGGTAGAGTTTGCTAGGATAGCTCCCATAGTTTGGCCTTAGTGAAAGAAGATCATTTGTGAATGGCTGTTGTATACACATACGTGTTCTTGTTATGTGGATATATGTGCTTCATGGAATTATGTGTATACCATAATTGTTGGATTAATGGGGTGAGTTCTTTGTAGAATGAAAAGAACAATAAAAGGTTGCCCCAGAGTACAAGTAGATCCCGAGGTGGAGATGGTTAAGGATAATCCACCAAACCCGTTACAAGAAATGATGGGGTTGATTCGGGATCAGTGAAATATGATTGCTGTACTAAGAGAAGAGCTCAGAGTTGAGAGAGCTAAGAACAATGAGGGCCCAGGTCAGTCTACTCATGAGGAGACTCAAGAGGGGACCCATAGAGAAGAAATGGCTGAAGGGTCGGCGCAACCACTTGAATCACCTCCCCGTGCCGGGCCAAACCCTGAATCATATGGAGTTCCAGCTAGAGAGGAAAGAGATCTTCAGTTTTGGGTCTACATATTCTGTAAACACCTACCTCCAGCATTTAAAGGGAGATTTGATCCTTAGGCGACTAAAGATTAGCCAAACCGTCTTGAGAAGATTTTTGAGGTTCTTGAATACCCCTCAGAAGTGAAAGCTCGACTGGCAGTGTATAAATTGGAGGGAGATGCAGATCGCTGGTGGAAGAATATTACTATGTCATTACGGAGCAAAAATATACCATTGACATGGGAGGTGTTCCAGCAACACTTTAATGAGAAATATTTTCCTAAGTCAATGAGGCTTGAGAAGGAGATTGAGTTCTTGAATATTAAGCAAGGGGACACAGAGTCTTTTGATGAGTATTTGTCCTATTTCATCCGCTTGTCTTGGTATTCTTCTTATTTACGGAAGATGGATGAAGAGGAGTTGAGCTCGGACATGTTAGTATAGGGTTTAAGGCGTGTGACATGAGGAAGAGATTAGCCACCCATCAGTTCATCGAGTTCAACAAGGCGATTGAGGAATGTCAGATTATAGAGAACAATATGAGAGAGCTATTCCAGGTAAGGCTACTGGTGGTCATAGTGAGCCCAGTAAGGGCAGTACTTCTCAGAAGCGAAAGGGCTCAGGATCATCTTCATTTAGAGGTAGTAGTAAGAAGCCCTATCAGTCCGGGAGTCATGATCTGCAGAGAGCTCCTATAGTATGGACATGTCCTCGATGTAACAAGCCACACCATGACAAGACTTGCGATGGTTGTGTGATTTATTTCAAATGCAAGTAAGTGGGACATAGATCTGTTGAGTGTGGACAGCCACGATCGGAGCAGAGACCGAGGACTCAGGGTTGTGTATTTGCTATGACTCACGAGGAAGCCCGAAAATCCCCAGAGCTGATACAAGGTAAAGTCCTTCTTCATGGTAATACGTTACAAGCGTTGTTTGACTCGAGTGCAAGCCACTCTTTTATTGCCTATGAATGTGTGAAGCATTTGGGATTGCCTGTGCATAAGTTGCCTTTTGATTTGATTGTGTCAACACTGATAGGTGTGAAGGCTGTGACTATAAAAGCTTGTTTAAATTGTGTTGTAACTGTTGAGGGTCATGAATTTGTGGAAGATTTGATTTGTTTACCGCTTTACCAATTGGAAGTCATTCTGGTTTTTGATTAGTTGAGAGCGAATAATGTATTGTTAGATTGTAAGAACAACAGGATATTGTATCCTGCTTCTCAAAGCATTGAGGACAAGAATGTCGTCTTAAATTTCCTTTCAACAGCTAAGGCTGAGAAATATTTGCAAAAGGGTTGTCAGGGGTATATGGTTTTCTTTTCTGTGCAAGAAGAAACCAGTGAAACTTTGAGTAGTTTACATGTGGTAAATGAATTTCCTGAGGTATTTTCGGATAACCTAAGTAGGTTACCTCTTGAAAGGGAAGTTTAATTCCCGACTGAAATTGTGCTTATAGCTGGTTCCATATCTAAAGCCCCATACCATATGGCCAAAATGAAATGGCGGAATTAAAGAAGCAGATTGAAGATTTTCTTGAGAAAGGGTTCATTAGACCTAGTGTGTCAGCTTGGGGAGCTCTAGTTTTGTTTGTGAAAAAGAAAGGTGAGAGTTTTCGTTTGTGTATCGACTATAGAGAGTTGAATAAGATCACTATCAAGAACAAGTACCCTCTTCCCCGAATCAATGACCTTTTAGATCAACTATTCAGTTCATGTGTATTTTTGAAGATTGATCTAAGGTCGGGGTATCATCAGCTCGAGTGAAAGTAGAAGATGTTCCGAAGACTGCTTTTGGGACCAGGTGTGGTCATTATGATTCTTAGTGATGTCATTTGGGCTAACCAATGCGCCTGCGGTTTTCATGGATTACATGAACCATGTTTTCCGACAATACTTGGATTAGTTTGTTATGGTATTCATTGATGATATTTTGATATACTCTAAGAGTAGAGAAGAGCATGAGCATCATTTGAGAATTGTGTTGAATACATTATATGACAAGCAGCTCTATGCCAAATTGAGTAAGTGCGAGTTTTGGCTATCCGAAGTAAAATTTCTAGGCCATGTTATCTCACAAGAAGGGGTCTCTGTGGATCCCAGTAAAGTGGAAGCAGTACTAGACTGGAAAAGGCCAGAAACTGTAGTAGAGGTATGCAGTTTTCTGGGTCTTGCTGGCTACTATAAGAGATTTATTCAAAATTTCTCCCGTATTGCCAGAAACTGTGGCAGAGGTACGGAATTTTCTGGGTCTTGCTGGCTACTATTGGAGATTCATGCAGAATTTCTCCCGTATTGCCTTGTCGATGGCCAAGCTCATGAGAAAAGATAAGCCATTTGTGTGGGATGAACATTATGAAAATTGCTTTATGGAGCTGAAATAGAGGTTAACTACGGCACCTGTGTTGATTTTACCTGATCCCAGTTTGACTTACGTTGTGTATTGTGATACCAGTAGGTAGGGATTATGGTGTGTCCTTATGCAGCATGGAAGTGTGGTGGCCTATGCCTCTCGACAGCACAAACCTCATGAAATAAACTATCCCACTCATGATCTGGAGCTTGCAGCCATTGTGTTTACATTGAAGATTTGGCGGCATTATTTGTGTGGTGTGATGGTAGAACTGTACTACGACCACAAGAGTCTCAAGTATCTATATGATCAGAAAGAATTGAATATGAGACAACATCGTTGGATGGAGCTGCTTAAAGACTACAATTTGGAAATCAAATATCATCCAGGTAAGGCAAATATAGTCGCTGATGCTCTTAGTTGAAAGACGGTGCTTGTGGCAGCTATGATGATACAGGAGGGGAAGTTGATTTCTGATTTTTGAGATATGAATCTATCAAACCAGATCATCTGTGCCAACTATACTGTTTCCCAAGGGGAAAGTGACTCGATAACTGAGATCGAAGAAGCTCAAATGCAAGATGGTTGGATACAATATAATCTGGCTAGAATCGAATGGGGAGAAGCTCATGGCTATGATTTGTCACCTAGTGGATTGGTTTGTTGTCAAAAAAGAATTTGTGTTCCGCTTAAAGCGCAATTGAGACAAAAGATCTTAGAGGAGGCGCACAAGAGCCGATACACTCTTCATCCGGGTATGACCAAAATGTGTCATAATTTGAAATATGTATACTGGTGGCTGGGATTGACGAGTGATGTGATGAAATATGTGGCGCGGTGTCTCACATGCCAGAGGGTAAAGATTGACCACCAGAGATCGCCTGGTTTGTTGTAAAGTCTTGAGATTCCGGAATGGAAATGGGAAAGTGTGCTATGGATCTTGTGGTGAGATTGCCTAGGATCAAGAATTACGATGTGATCTAGGTAATTATGGACTGGTTAATGAAGTCAGGACACTTTCTACCGATCAATGCTAGTTACTCTCTGGACAAGCTAGCAGAGATTTACATTTATGAGATTGTGAAGCTCCATGGCATACCGAAGAATATCATTTCTGACCGAGATCCCCGATTTACCTTGAGATATTGGAAAGCTTTGCATGAGGCATTGGAAACTCAGTTGAGATTCAGTACGGCCTATCATCCTCAGACAGACAGACAGTCAGAGAGGACTATTCAGACATTGGAAGATATGCTACGTGTATGTGTACTTGACTTCAAAGGGAGTTGGGATCGTTTTCTTCCACTTGCTGAGTTTGCCTATAATAATAGCTATCATGTGAGCATCTAGATGGCGTCGTATGAAGCGTTGTATGGGAGAAAATATCAATCACCATTATGTTGGAATGAATTGTCTGAGAGGAAGCTTTATGGGCAGGATCTTGTTGATCAAACCTCAGCCCAGTTCGAATCATTCGTAAGAGGCTTCTTGAAGCTCAGAGTCGGAAGAAAAGCTACTCTGACAAGAGGAGAAGGCCTCTAGAGTTTCAAGTTGGTGATCATGTGTTTCTAAGAGTATCTCCAGTTACTGGCATCGGGAGAGCTATCAAGAGAAAGAAGCTAAGGCCAAGGTATATAGGTCCTTTTGAGATCCTTGAGAGGATTGGGCCTGTTGCATATCGAGTAGCCCTACCCTTAAACTTGAGCAGACTCCATGATGTGTTCCATGTTTCCCAATTGAAAAAGTACCAACCGGATCCATCTCACATCGTTGAGTATGACGAAGTGGAGTTAATAACAACTTCACGTATGTGGTAGAGCCAGAACAAATTATTGATTGAGGAGAACGACGGCTTAGACACCGGAGTATTCCTTATGTGAAGGTGATCTAGAAGGGAATGACCCAGAGAGAAGCAGCTTGGGAAGCGGAAGAGGATATGTGCAGACGATATCCGGAATTTATGGCTCAAGTAGTTTGACAAATTTCGAGGGCGAAATTTATTTTACTAGGGGAAAATTGTAATGACCCAATTTGAGATTAAGGGCTAATGACTTTAAGATTGATTGCAATTAGTGTAATTAAACACTTTTGAATAAATGTGATATGAATTTGATGTAAATATTTATAGTGATGATTTATTAATCGTAGTGAAAACCAGGGGCAAAATAATAAAATTGAAAATTAACCGACCAATTGGTCAGTTACCAAAGAGGAAACTTATTAGTAATTCGAGATTAAGCGTTGAGATCTGTTCGCTATGGGTCTGAATCCAATGTTATGCACTTATGTGAGCTCATGGTGGGAGTGAGCAAGATGATAACAAGTGTCATTTTGTGGACCATTGGATAGTGCTAAAAGATAAAAACTCACTTTTTCTCTCTCTTCTCTCTCCTACTCGGTTTGGTGTATGGGAAAGGGAAAGAGATACTTACTTCATCATCATCATCATTATCTTCCTCATCTCTCATATTCTCTCTCTTTCTTCTCCATTTTCGATGATCAAGCAAGGAAAGAGAAAGAGAAAGTTTGAATTTTGGGTGAGTAATAGTTCTCATATGCTCAAATCCTCTTCATTAAACTTGTTCATAGTATTAAGAGCTCCATCTTGGTGGTTTCTGAAATTTGAAAGGTGATAGTTTGGGTGTTGGAGCAAATTGGAAGTTTGATAATCAAGGTTCTGGTTTTGGTAAAGTGAAGAGGTAAGGATTTGATGCCTTTTGGTATATTTATTGTGCTTTTTGGTTAAGGTTGATAAATTCTAGAATTTGAACTGGTTTTATGCCAATTTTGAATACATTGATTATATGATGGATGATGTTGGAATTGGTTCATTATGAAGCTATTTGCATATTAGATATAGTTTTGAGTTTTGGAAGTATGTTGATTGGAATTGGGTATTGTGAGAGAATTAGGGACCTAAGAGTTAAATTGTGGTTAGAATGGAATTTTGGGTGTTTTGAGGTCACCAATGTGTTCCTTAGGCAATTTTGAGTGGGAATGAGCTTTGTGTTAAGCTTGGGAACCATTGGGATCAGTTTTGGTAAATCTGGAAAACTCTGTTAGTTGTTGCGTTTCTAGGTTCTGATGAATATCACTCGAGTGAGTGAGGGTCTCGCTCGAGTGAGTGAGGGTCTCACTCAAGTGCAGCAACATAAATTCTCTTTTCCTTCGTGTTTTGCCTGGGTTTTCATGAAGAAAGCTCGAGTGTACTTCTTAAACTGTGAGTGATGTTGGTGATCACTCGAGTGATGGTGTGAGTTCATGGTTAGGGTTGCTCTTGGGTCCTCACTCTTTGGCCAATTGTCAAGAGTGTGTTTTGACACTCGCAAGTGAAGTCTTCTCACCCGAGTGCCAAGGGTGGTGCTCGAGTGAGCTTTTCCATCTGATATTGCATGTGCTTTCGGGTTTTCACTTTATGTGTTGCACTTTCGGGGACTCTAGTGGATTTGGAGTCATCACCTGAGTGCAAAGTCACATGCTTGAGTGTTGTGAGCACTTTCTAGCCATTGTTGTTGCTCACTGACAAACACTCGCGAGTGAGTCCTATTCTCACTCGAGTGCAAATCTATTATCACTCGAGTGAGGTCATCTTCACTTGAGTGAGTCAGCTAAAAATCAGTGTTCTGCTTCCGAAAAAGGGGTCTTCATGGTAGTTTCTTCCAACCCTTTTAGTATGTGTTTAGGCCTCTAATGGTCCTCCTAAAGAGTTTAAATGATAACCAACTTAGAGTATTATAGAAATAAGCATTTGGAAAAGAGATTGATCGGTTGTCCGTAATTTGGTTATAGGATTTGGCATCTGCCAGACTCGTGAGCCTACTGAGCCAAAGAATGTCAGGAAGGAACAAGGTAGTGACTCTTTTCTTGTACTTGTGTAAATGTATTGTATGTGTGCTGTCATGCATTGTGTTGCTGCTACTTTATGATGCCTCGTGCTTGGTGACGCTGCTGTATAGTGTTTACAGTGAAAGCGGGCATAGTGATTATAGCGCAAGTTGGAGTAGTGTTTACCGTAAAAGTGGGCATAGTGCATTGTGATTACAGCCGTGAGGGCTGTCGTTTGTGGAGCAAGCCATGAATCATTGAGTTGCTGCTAAACATGATAAACTTACATGCTATGTGCTTATACCTGTATGAGTGATTTGTTACTACTGGAATTCTTTAGAATCTCATTCTTTCCAATGACTAACATTTCAGACAGGGCGAGTGGCTCAAAAGGGAAGTGGATAACCCAGAGTGGTTAGGATCTTTTAGGGACATTTACTTTTTGATTGTTGGTTATCTGTTCTAGATTTGGGGTTACTGTATGGATATGGGTTGTAAATATTATGTTTGGATATGTAATCCCCTATTTTTGGGAAACTTTTCAAAATATTTCTATCGATTGCATACATTATGGAGTTTTTATTCAAAGGTAGAGATGACAAAAGATGGTATTTCAGGAAAACCAACATATATTTGTTATAAATAACTAGTATAAATAACTTTCTTGATCTACCCAAATTAGTCAACTAGCACTTATATTAAGTATAAGAGATGGTATCAACTTCCATGAGTCATCTAACGTGGCATAAACCGGTTCTCACAATAGGATTTGCTCCAATGCCATGTAACTCATTTCCATGTCAGACTCTGATTCAGTCCTCCAAAGAATCATCTAGCATCGTCTTCTTCCTCTTGCACATAGATTTCACAGATTTAGATAAAGCCTTTGACTGGTGTTGGTTAGAGTTTCTGGATTTAGATGAAACTATGAGAAGGGAATCAAAATCGACAAAAGAAGATGACTAAGGATATTGTCAGAATTGTTGAAGGAGAGTATATAAGATGTAGACAACAAGACTGCCTTTGCCAAATTAAACAAGGGTTTATCACTTTAGAAGTATATTCTCAGAACTGTTCTATATTTTTGTTTAGTTATTCTTGAAAGCATTTGTATGTACAGGATCTAAGTTGAAGGAGTTGGAGAGTGTTGGTGTGCATGAAGAGCAAACTCAAGATCTTAAAGCTTCCATCATCAATTCTAATCACTCGCATGATTTGTCCTCAACAACACCTATCACAAACATTTTTAGCAATACGGTTACATATCCAAATTCCTCTGTTTCTCTCGAAATCTTAGTCCAACAAGTTAATCCTATGGCAAGTGATAGTCACACCATTAATCCGCCTATGACCCCTTCTGCCTCACCACCACATGAAGATAACAAACTAGGCTTCACAATTTTTTCTGTTGAAATTGTAGGTGCTCTCGCTGATCTTGTTATTGCAAGTGATAGTTACACTTTGCATGTTATGCGTAACTATTGTTGTTGCCCTTGTCTATTTGGTTTTCTTGGTTCTAGTCGTTGTGTGGTTTTTGCGGAGAGTACCTGACTTTCCTGTAATGCTAATAATCTTGGATTGGACGTCATGGCTAACACATAATAGGGCTCGGGCAGAGATGTGTTAATGAGCTATTATATTAAGAATTTCTGAAACAAGTTCATGAGGGAAGGATCATTATATATATATATATATATAAGTGAACAATCATGATAACATATAATGGTACTTGAGGACTTTTTTCTGACACCATATATGTAGAAATATAATTTATACAATTGTATGTGTATAGAAGGAGGGGGTACTTAGGCTCACCTTTTGAATGAGACTTACTTACATGTCTCTTTATTTTTCTTTAGTTGCATGAAATGAATGGTCTAAAAAGATTCATGGTATGAGCTTGTTTGAGTAGGATCTGTATGTTGCTCAAGTTCTAAGGAGGTAAGTAAAGATCCTTACTGACGAATATTACCAAAATTTTTCTACATTACTTACTTGAATTCCATTTCAAGTTGGCTTGTTCTGATTATCAATTTATGTTGTATGTGGTTCCTACTTACATATCAACTCCCATGAGTCATCTAACGTGGCACAAATTGGACAGATTCTGATTCAATCCTCAAAGAGTCATCTAGCGTTGACTTCTTCCTCTTACATATAAATTTCATAGTTTAGGATAAAATTTTTTATTGGTGTTGGTTAGGGTTGCTGTATTTAGATGAAACTATGAGAAGGGAATCAAAATGGACAAAAGAAGATGACTAAGGAAATAAAATTTGCAAGGGAGCATTTTGGACTCAGTAATGCATCTTATAATAGAAGCAATGACTCAAACCTGTATAATGAATATATAACAATACAGCAAGTGAAGTCAGACATAGACAATTGCTCCTTATATAATGCCAAATGATACTCTTTTTTTTACTATAAAGAAAAAGAGATAAACTTCATGAAAATGAAGCAAGATACTGGCACAACCTCATCACCTTGGGTCAGACAACAATTATGATTTGGGAAGCATGCATTTAAGTTAGGAAGCACGTGTAAGATACGAACATGCATCACATCCAAGACTGCCTATGCAATATTATCCATATAAATAGAGCCTGGAAATCGGGCCAAGCCTGTCGGGTCGGCCCGTTTAAGCCCCGTTAAGTGTCAAGCTGGGCTTGTAAATTGGAGCCTTTAAAAGAAAAAGGGCTAGCCTTGTAGGGCTAAGGGCCCTGCAGGGCCGGCCCGTTAGGCCCTTTTAATATTTTTTGCCCCTACCCCCTCCTCGCCCCTTGCCCAGTCGCCCCTTGTCCAGAAATTCTTGATATTTTTACTCCTCAAGTAGAGCCTACTTCACAAAGTGAAATAATCAAATGTCCTTAAAATTGATGATAGTGGTGAAGAAGATGAAAATGATAGTCGTCATACTAATATTGTGTAGAGGTTAGAGTGTTTAGTTTCTTGCCTTCTTATGCTTTGGTCTTTATGTGAGTTATTATGGGCATGATTTTACTTTTGATTATGCATTAGTAACTATGTTTGTTTCTTGTGTGAGACATGTTTAAACTTTAATGCTGACAATATTTATGTATTAAATTAGAACTTTATATATCTCTCTAAAAGAAAATACGTAGGAAAAATAATTAAATATTGTGAAAAGGACTTCCCGGCCCTGCGGGCTGGCCCTGGCCCTAATGCTCTCGGACCGGGCTTTGAAAAATTGCAATTTTCCTGACCCCATGCCCTTTAGGGTTGGCCCTTTTAGGCCCTAGCCCTTCAAGGGCCGGCGCTGTTGGGCCGGGCCGGCCTTGATTCACAGCTCTACATACAAATATGTTGTTGGAGACATTCAAAACATGAATCTGTTGCTAACATCGGTATCATATACCAAATAGGCAAATGTATTTTTACTCTCAATTCACATGCAAAAGTGACTATAACCTCTACTCTGTTAGCTGGCTCCAAATTAGACATTATGCCATGCCAATTATCTTCATCATTTGAAGCAACTGTTGCATCTTTCTAGTTAATGGTTCCCTTTGTACAGTTTGATACTTGAACACTAACAAGATATACAAATGTAATGTTTTCTTGAGGAGACAGATTATACACAGAATCAATCCTTTTAAGTTTTTTACCGTAATTTGAGGAACTTCAAAGGATATTGAAGACCATTCCTCTTTAAAATTCCGCTAATGAGGATAATTGTCTTCAGGAAGAGAACTAACTCCAAATCCTCTTTCACTACATCTCTGAATTATAAACATATCAAAGAAGAGCCCAATTAACCACATAGACAAAAAAGGTAGTTACTTGCATATATATGAGCATTTAAATATAGATGATATTAGCACTTACTCTTATTCTATATTTTTAAACATCGACTAAATTAAAACATACTCCAATGCATGTCTTTATTGCTTAACTCAAAATGGTTGAGAGTGACATTTGGATATAGAATGTACTACAAAAAAACTGACTTTCAACGACCACTTTCAGCTGCAACTTAATTGTCGCCGCTAAAATTGGAGTTTCAGCGGCGACAAAAAATTTCGCCGTTAAAAGTGCCACTTTTAGCGGTTACTATTAAAAGTCGCCGCTAAAACTATACTTTCAACGGCTATCATTTATTAGTATCATATTTAAAATTTTCTACTAAAATAATGTTTATGATATTTTTATATTAGTTATTATTTTATTTTATATAAAAATAAATTATATGTTAGTAATATTATATGTATCATTTTATATTAAAAACAATATTTATAATATTGAATTATTATTTATTAATTAATTTTAATTAAAAAATTGGTTAATTAAATGTATAAATACTTTTTTACTTTTTTATTTAATTTATCATTATTTTTAATAATATTATGTATAATTAATAATTAATTATTATATATATAACTGATTAATTAATTATATGTGTGTATGTGTGTTTGATAATATTATATATATAACAATATGTAATAATTTAACACAGGTTCATTTTGGCGCAATTGGCAAAAACACGCACTTGAAGGTGTCGACACCATGAGGTCAAGGGTTCGAGCTAGAGGAGAAGAACTTTTAGGAATTATGTGACGTCGACACGTGGAAGCACGAGGAGCCAATACGTGGCAGCGTGTGGAGATGACACATGGCAACGAGTGGAGGAGAGAGACACATGGAATTTATAATTTTTTTTTAAAAAATTGTGACAGAATTTGTAATTTAAAAAAAAGTACACTTTCAGCTGCGACAATTAAAACTTTCAGCGACAGTCGCATAGGCGGCGACTTTTTTTCGTTGCTGAAAACCTTCAATGGTGAGTTTTAGCCTTTCAATGGCGACTTTTGTCACCGCCGAAAGTCATTTTTTGTGTGGTGATGATCAGGGCAGATTTCCATATGAGTCAAATATATTACAAGTCCATATTCGAATAGTGTAGCTAGTATGCTTTAAAACCTCATGAACCATGTATAAGATATTCAAAATTATATGTATCGTTATATTGTTAACATATTGGACATTTGACCCTATTATAAACATTACGCTTTCTAGAAGCCTTCTAAACAATATTAAAAGCATAATTAATGTGCATTGTTACACATTTACACATGCACATATATTATTGTGAGTGCATGCTCTAGCGTACACGCGCGCACATGATATTAATAAAAGCGCACACATTGAAAGTTTAAGTTAAACATGCGTGAAAAGTGAAAACTTCCAAAACCCAAATAAACTGAGTTGGAGGTATTAGAAAGGTAAAGAGAATGACCTGTGAAATACTCTTTAAAAGAGTATCAATAACTTTGTTGAACTCGCCTATATGAATATAGTGATAGAACTCATCAATGTTTTTTATTTTCCTTTGCGTGATTGCTCATGAAAACCAATCAATACTGGAGTCTTTTTACATGAAGCTTGAGATGCTCTTGGTATTGCTTTGAATATTTCACGACTTTTGGCAAACAAAGGATGTGAAAAACCCTTGATTAATGATGGCATGATCCCAAATGCTTAAAGGATTTGTTGGGGCCATTTATTGGGGGCATCCATGACAAAATATGAGAAGGAAATACATCATGTGACAATCCTTCATAATCACATAAAGAAACATATTTAATGTTCTTCATTGTCACTAATGAATGGGTGCTTGTGTTATAGTAGTTTGACTTGCTTCCAAAATCTTTGAAGATTCCATTTTCTCAATGTTTTCATCCAACATTCACTACTACAAAATATAGATTCTACTACCCTAAAAGACATCCCTTTTTAAAAAGGGAAGTAAAAAACAAAGGCGATGGCATTTTCGTAACTATGGGTGAGAACTGAATAGCTTTAGGTGTCTCCAATTCAAATACGGATGTCTAAAGTGTGACTTTAGACACTTTAGACGTCCCTATTTGAATTGAGGATGTCTAAAGTAAAAAAAAATTTCTTACTTTAGATGTCCCAAATTCATATAGGGACATGTAAAGTCTCTAAAGTCACACTTTAGACGTGTCTATATGAATCGAGGACGTCTAAAGTTAAATTTTTTTTTAAAAGAAAATCAGGGATGCCAAAGATATATTAGGGATGCCAAAGGGTGTCCTTGGTATCAAATAGTGTCCATAATAAAATTATGGTCCTGATATATCAGGGAAGCCCTTTGGCATCCCTAATTATATTAGGGACACTGAAGGGTGTCCCTAATTTAAAAAAGCAAAAAAAATTATTTTTAAATTTAGATGTCCCTAATGCATATAGGGACATCTAAAGTGTGACTTTAGACGTTCTCAATTCACTTGGGGACGTCTAAAGTAAAAAAAAAATTAATTGGACAACTTTAGGCGTCCCTAAATTAAATTTAGGACGCCAAAACCAATTCAAATTTATACTAACAGTCTTTATTTATCAATGTTATATTACTTTTACACTCATCTTTCTCTTCCTATCGTCACAAACACAAGAAGAGCCACTACCATTATACCTTTTAACTCTTGTTCTCCTTCTTTATATGCTTTTTTTAGTTCTTGCTTCTTCCTTTCTCTCTCTTTTTTTCACTTCCAAATCTGTTATGCTTTCTTACCATTTTTTATTATTTTATCTTCTTTCTCTTTTTCTTTGGGTATCCCTTCTATTTTATCTTCTAACTCATGTTGTTATAGTTTGTAGATCGAGACTCTGAAACATGCCTCATGGCCACATTCCCACCAAGAAAACGAGGTTTATCTCTCCCTGTTGCTCTTCTCTATTTATTATTACAAGAAAATGAATTTCAATAATAGAAGGAGATAAGTTTTTTACAACTGATTTCTCTTATTGTTTTCATCTTCTGCCTATGAGATTTCAGCTTTGGAGTTATTATTGTATAGATTTTAGATTTCGAGTTCAGATACTAGATCTGTAATTTTATTGATGATAATCTGTAATTTCTGATTTTAAATACTGTTTAGTCTAGATCTGTAATATAAATGATTTTTTTTAATTAAAAAAAGCACTTTAGACGTCCCCATTTTAAAATGGGGACGTCAAAAGTGACAATGTAGTACTTTAGACGTCCCTTTTTAAAATAGGGATGTCTAATGTGCAGACCTTAGGCTACTTTTTATTTACGGATGTTATTATCACTTTTTACTATGTTGCTCATATAGACGTTCCCTTATTTTCATACATTAAAAGTGTTTTTTGTAATAGTGATTTCAATCTTGGAACAACCAAACATATTGAGAGTTCTCAATGATTTCAAGTCATATATACTTCTTGGGAGATCCTTTAGACCATTGCAACTTTTTAAATTTAACATAATAAGATGTTTAAGATTTCCAATGAAAGGATGGATCATAGACAATCTTTAAGCATCAATTTCTCAAGATATAGTAATTTTGAAAAATCTTGTGTTTGTATTAGGTAATGAGAACGACTCAAATTGAGAATTTTCAACTATTCTAGCAGCTATATATGCAAAATACTTTGGACGCCAGAAGTGCTCCAATAGAAGTGACGTTTTGTAGCTGTACAAGGAGATGAATTTCTTCAAGTATCAAATGCAAGAACTTCACAAACAAATACGCTTTAAGCAATAAATGGAAGAACAATTTTAGGCATAAATGCATTTGATGCTAGAACAAAATGCACAATTTTCATATTGAACACTTGATGCAGTATAGGGTAACACAAAATGTTACCACCTATGACAACCTAAGTATCAAAGATAGTTTTACTTCTATGACTAAAGTCCCTCTTCCTTTAGTAATTAATTTCTTCTCTACTTAACATTTTTGTCACATTATAATTTAGGAAACCTTGATATATTAACTCTAATTTTCATAGGGCTAATCGGCGTGCATGTCATATATCGATCAATCTTCTAAGCACGCTGATGCAGTGGGTGTTGCCTACAACACCGATAATGATACACTACATAATTCACCATTGCCTGACAACACACTTAGAGTAAGGGTTGACATCTGCACAAATGAAGATACGCTCTTACCGATCCCTTCACGGGATGAAGAAATAATAGTGAAAGATGTTGTAGGTGGCTATATTGCTTGGCCAATAGGTTTTATAGAGCCATGTGAAAAGGTAGTTAATTTACAATTCCCTTTACTTTGCCTTTACACTTCCATCTAAAACTACATGATTTTATTTCATGATTTTTGCAAGTTGGACAATCTAAAGGAAAACAAATTCAATTGCATAGCAACATTTCAAAGTGTACAACAACACAACCAAAGTCTAAAGGCTCAGCTAGCCAACAGAGCAAAAGAAAAATGAACTCATATTGCGATCAATTGGTATCGATTGCACCTAATTTGATCTGCGAGGGGGTCTGGAATTACATTTTGATAGACACATCTACAATGCTAGTGGTTATCTGATCATATTAATAGTGATGTGTTGGATGAAATATTTAATCGTGAATGAGTTTGTGCTTTGGTTATCAATATTTGGATTAGGTACTTTATCATCATCGTTTATCACTATCATTATTATTATTTATCATTCAATTTTTTTTGTTTTAATGACATTGTTTGGTTTGTACCTTGTACTTGTACCATGACATCTTAATGGATACATACATGGTCCAGTTCTCATTTGTCAACCCTTATCTTGTTGACCAGTATCAGGCCAGAGTAGATATGCATGTACAATCTAATGATCTAAAAGATTACTTGAGAAATAATGCAACACCAATTACACTATTTCTAGTGCCATACAATGTGGGGTAAGTTATTAGTGGTATTTCAATGTATGTTGTTTTATTGTCTAACTTTTACCATAACATAATTATTGATGAAAATTTTTTAAAATATTTTAGGTCACATTGGATAATGATTGTTATCAATCCAACGGAACATTAAGGCCCTCGCATTTACTATTAGGATCCTCTAATTGGAGGTCTTCCAGAAAACCGTATGATATGTTGCGATTGTTCAATAGGTAAGTATACGCGTGTATGTGTAAATATTTGCATGTGTGATTGAATAACCAAATGTAATCTATTTCTATTTGTTTTGTTAGCACATTGACTACATATTGGGCCTCTGTCTCCTTGAGCTACTCTAAAGCGGCTAACCCTACCAATAGCAATGTCTGGAAGAAGATACGGGTATCGATTTATGAATTTACTCAAATTTTGTTATTAAACAATTTTTATTCAAAAATTGAGCTAACTATTTCATTATATTATTGTAGTGCCCTTTCTACCCCAATAAAAATGATTGCGGGTATTACATCATGACATTCATAAAGAATGTAATTACTCATGATCAGCCTTTTATTCCTCAAAAAGTAAGTCATTTAGTTACAATTCATATTGCGTTTTAAATGTAATTAATTAGTGCCTGATAATTAAGTTTTAGTGATTTTAATTCGTTTTGTGCATGATTGTACATATATGTAGTATTATAAATGGAACCCCCTCACGGTAATTATATCCGGACTACGAAATTTTAGTGAAATAGAGACCAATAAGACAAAATTATTTTTATAATCACTCATCTCCAAGAGATGGGGTTAACAAACAAAACATTTAAAACAGAATTCATCTGGTCTCACATTTACTTTCGAATACAATTACTTGTGCAGTTATATCACATAATAAATATCAGAGTGCGTAACCAAAATCCCAGCAACCCCATGTTACTTATATATATATATATATAGGGTTTATAGGTTTCCCAAAATAGGGATTACATGACCAACAATTCATATTTACATCTCATATACAAAGTAATCCCAAAATCCAAAATCAAAAATGGATAACCAATGGTCCGAACTCCAATATGTCCCTACCAGCCCTAACCACTCCTGGTAGGCCGCTTATCCTTGGAACCATTCGCCCTATCTGAAAAATTTAGTCATTTGGAAAGGGTGAGATTCTAAAGAATCCCAGTAGAAACAAATCATTCATACCACACGTAATTAAATAGCATGTAAACAAATCATCACATAACAGCAACTCAAATCACACTCCACCCTCATCCCCTTTTACCGCCGGGAAGGTACACTGTCCTAACCCGAACCGTTGTTAGAGACTCAAGGACTGTTGGTATGGCAATGCATACGAATAGCCTTACAACCCACATATAGCCTTTCAGCTCATAATTAGCCTTTTGTCCCACAATTAGCCTTTCAGCCCACATAATCACATATATCACACCCTAATCTCATCCCCTTTTATTGTCGGGAAGGCACACAACCCTTACCCGAACCATTGTTAGCGACTCAGGGATTATTGGTATAGCGGTGCTTTCACAATTTCACAAATATTGCAGCATTTAAATCCATCATAAACCAATGACATAGCATATATACAATGTATCACATAAGGTATAAAGAAAGAGTCACTACCTGTATCTTTCCTGACTGGCTCCAGTATTGTGGTCTCACGAGGGCGACAGATATCAAATCCTATATCAAAAAGGAAAACAACGATTTTAGGTTGGCTCACTCGAGTGAAGATGACCTCACTCGAGTGATTAGATACTCGTGCTCGAGTGAGAATGGCTCTCACTCGCGAGTGTTTGATAGTGAGCAACCATCATGGCTAGAAAGTGCTCACCGCACTAGAGCACATAGATTTTCACTCGAGTGATGACTCCAAACTCACTCGAGTCACCGAAAGTGCAAGACAAGAAGTGAGATCCCGAGAGCACAAGAACATCAGAGGGACAAGCTCACTCAAGCATACCCCTCAGTGCTCGGGTGAGAGGCCTAAACTCATGAGTGTCAGATCCCACTTTGAGCATTATTCAGCGAGTGACAACCCGAGAGTAACCCTAACCTTGGACTCACACCATCACTCGAGCAATCCCTTGCTCACTCGAGTGATCACCAACTTCACTTGTGGTTACAGAAGTGTACTCGAGCTCCACTCATAGAACCCAGGCAAAACTCGAAGCAGAAAAGGGAAAATACACGCAGCACTCAAGCATGATCTTCCCTCACTCGAGTGTTGCTATCAGAATGCCCAGATCGCAGCACATGACAGAAATTTCCCAGATGGTCAAAACCAATCCCAATGGTTTCCAAACTTCTCACAAAGTTCATACTCACTTACTCATGCCTAAGGAACACATTGGCAACTTCCAAAACACCCAAATACCATTCTAACCACAATCTATGCCCTTTGGTCTCTATAACACACAATATTCCCAAATTCACTCAAATCACTTCCAACATCAAAATCATATCAAATACCTAAAGAATTTCACAATAAACTAATCCAAACATTAATCACTATGAAATTCACACATTCCAAAATGGCCATAAATAGGGAAAATTTCCAAAATTTACCAAACTTATCCAAAAATCACAAATAATATAGCAAAATGCATCAAATCCTTACTTCTTCAACTTCCCAAATCCAGAATCTTGATTCTCAAACTTTCAAAATTCTTCAACACACAAACCACCACCTTTCAAGATTCTGAAACTATCATAATGGAGCTCTCAATAAGGTGCACAACATTAAGGAAGAGGATTTGAGCTTAAGAGGATCACAACTTACCCAAAAATCAAAGCTTCCTCCCCTCTTTCTTGCTTGAGCGTCAGAAATGGAGAGAAGAGAGAGATGATGAGATGAAGCAAATGATGATGATGGTGTTTCTTTTCCTTAACCATACTCCCCCTAACCGAATAGGAGAGAGAGAAGAGAGAGAAAAGTGAACATTTGTCTTCTTGTGCCATCCAATGGTCCACCAAAGAGCCACTTGTCATCATCTTATTCACTCCCATCATGAGCTCACACAATCGCAAAGCATAGGATTCCGACCCATAATCAATGAATCTCAACCCTTGATCTTAAATACCATACACATTTATACCAAATTCACATCACATTAATCCCAAAAGTGCTTAATTATACGAATTACAATCAATATCAGAGTTATTAGCCCTTAATCCCAAATTGGGATATTACAATAAAGATCAACATAAAAGTATAATTTTTTTTAAAAAATACTTCCTATGGCACTTCTTTAAAAAAGGCCACAGGAAGTAAACTAAAAAAAGTTTAGCCACTTCCTATAGCATCTCCTTGAGGAAGGGCCACAGGAAGGCTGGACTTCTTGTGAGGAAGCGCTACAGGAAGTCTCCATTCTTGTAGGCCTTGCTTCAGGAAGCACCACAGGAAAGGGTTTTTTTAAAAAATAATTTATATGCTGTGGCGCTTGGAAGCGCTATAACTTCTTTTAGTGGCATCAGAATATATGGCACTTCCTAAGCACCTTAGCTAATTGAAAAATAAGCACCACAGCTGTATTTTTTTGTGGTAATGAGAGCCAAGGGTGACTCGATCAATGTCAAAGAAGGCCTCTCTAATCTCCAAGGATAAAGCAAAGGAGGTAGCCAATGCCTCTTTTCTTCAACCTCCACTAAGAATCGAAGAAGATGTTGTTGGGATTGGCTTGCACAGCAAAAGAATTTAAAATTTTACCAATCCCAATTGTGGATCTATCAATGGTATTTAAATTGAGTTAGAAAGAATTGTACCTTTTATGTTTTGCCCTTCTCGATCTCTAGGAGCTAACACCTCATATCAACTCCCTCTACCGGTATCCACACGAATGCGACTCCAACACGGACTGTGTGTTAGCGCCTCCAATGTTTGCTAGGGTTTCCTTATGGCCCTGAATTCTCATTCGTCCATTAGTTTTTCTACTCCATCATTTTTATAACCCAAGAGGGCTATATTATCTTGATTAAGTTTGAAATTAATTAACCTTTAATTATCTTGATAAGCTAATTAAATAAATTTGGTTTAATTAAATATGTCCAACAGTTTTAATTTAACCTATTTATTTAATCCAAATAAAGAGCCAATAAATTTAATTTATCCTTATAAATTAAATCTAAGATATTATATCTCTATCATGTTGATTATTAAATTTAATTTATCTAACAAAACTAAATTTAAAACTAACACAATTTAGTAATATTATCATATATCATATATATATATATGTATGTATTTCGAAAATAAATATATATAATATTATTAATTTTATTTTCCACAAATTTTATATTATATATAAATATAAAATTTGTCCACCCTAGATTAAACATTGTCTCGTGTTAGGTCATTCTTATGTGCGACCTTACCCATAAGTTGGCAATAGGCCAATAACTGTACTAACCCATAAGTCACAAGTGGCTTCTAGCAAGACATTACGACTACTCAATTCATATGAGCATCATGTCATACAACTATGTCACATCCCTTTTGTCAATACTCGTTTCCATTTTGATAATAGAAGAGTAATAAAGAGGAATTCCATGGGCATACAGAAAAGTATAATTATACTGATAAAAGTATTCATTTACAATCCCACTGTCGTTCTTAGACAAAAAACAGAATACAGCGAAAATGTCAATAATTACAGGATTCCCAAAATATCTTAAGATTAGACTAATTATAACCACCGACTTCGACATTGCCTCGAGACACGTGCCACACACTTCTCTATATCTGCACCTTTGCCTTCCGTCCCACTGGCACCCGCTGAGATGTTTATTTTTAAAAAAAGGGTGAGATTTTGAAGAATCCCCGTAGAGACATACGATCGACATATACAATATGAAATTTAAATGTGCAATGCACCATATTAGGCAAAAATTAAAGTTCAATTCGATTCACGAATAATTACCTTAGCCGACCGAGTCACTGACTACAACTAGGATTTTCGATATACCTTGGATGGGCACCAAACCACAACTAGAATTTTCTGATATACCTTTTTTGGGCACCGAACCACAACTAGATACTATGCCTTTAGCACGCAATCATATCATGAAATATAGTAACACATACATACAATTATTCACATATTGTATGATGATGGTAGTCCCTACCTCAAAGTCTTATCAATCCCTTTTTAATGTGCCTCGTAAAATGTGTCACTTTCGGCTTCCGACTTGGTCTTAAAATATTAAATGTACAAGAAATAGGTCATAACCTATCTAAGTATCATTTTAGACTCTTCCATATTATTTCTTGTGGTTATATTAGACTCTTCCACAACTGCCGTACTCGGCCCAATGGCACGTTTTCCCAAAATTTTGACTAGGGCTATCCTAACTTATTTTCACCCAAAGAATCAATTTCTGGGTTTGAAATCATCAAACTCTGTCAAATTATGAAAAATACCCTTGACAGCCCTGATTTAGGGTTTTATGGGTATTTTCGTAATTATGCTTTTTTGACTTTTTCCAAAAATGTGACCAACTGTAACCCTGCCTATTTTCTCCTCCTGAATCCAATGGAATCATCAAATCATTGAAAATATTACTCCTTCCCCCAGATCTAGTGTTGGCTGAAACTTTGGTCAAGAAAAGGGAAAATTGGACTTTTGTGTTTTAGCTTCCAAAGCTTGTACATTTTCACTTCTAATCCATTATTAACTCATTTAAAGACATATTGATCATGATTCAAAGAAATTTGGGCAGCATAACCCCTTAAGGTTATGACTTTTCCAAATTTACAACTCACCTAAAAATCACCAAATCCAACAATAATCATCAACAACAACTCATACTTGTATAGATCTAAGATTTATGAAGTTACCTCTTGAGTTCTTGGATTTTCTCTCTCAAGATGTCCTCCTCTCTCTTTCCTTGAGCTCAAGATATGTCTTCAATATCATGGATTCCATGAAGAAGAAAGGTTTAGAGAAGGTTTTCATGGAAGATCACAAGAAAACTCTTAAGAAATCACACTTACCTTAAACTTCTTCTTCCTTCTCTCTAGAACTTGAGAGCTCTCTCTCTCTCTTCTCTTTTTGTGTTGGACAAAAATGAAGAAGGGAAGAGGAAGGGAAAATGTTTTAAAAAATTTCTCTAATATCTTCCATCCATTTGATCTTCATCCTTGCATCACATGTTGACACTTGTCATTAGCTTTTTCTCCTCCCATTTGTGTCATAATGCTTCCATTAGGCTTGAACTATTTTTCCCTCTCTTTGGTTAGCTCTAAAACCGTCCCCCCTCTCAAGCTCCATTAACCAAATTGCTTCCTGTAACTAATCCATCTTATGCACTTTAGTAGTGTACCATTATCATCATTAATCATGATTACTATGACCATGTAGTATTATTTTAATGCAATTAGACATGTGTTCTGGGAAATCAATTATAAACTAATCTCCCCACCATATGATAATGACACTTGGCATGTTTAATCCCAAAGATCATTTTCCCTCCATTTTTCTTGTGCTAAGCGAAAATGACAAGAAAAGGGATATAGGAATTGTTTCAATATTTCCATAATTCAATTAATTACATTATGCATAATTCCTTCCAATTTCACAACTCTTGATTTATTCCAATTATACATTTTCCTTTATTTTCCTTAATTAATTGAAATTTAACTTCAATTAATTGGAAAATAATTAATCTTGGCCTAAATTGGCAAAATTATGATTTTGCTATTACCTTTGTAATCTAATTCCTTTCTTGAATTAATTTACTCATTTTCTCATGAATATTCACCATTTTATTGAATTTCTCAAATAATTACAATATATTTGGTGAATATAAAATTTGGGGTGTTACACCTTTTGTCACATGATGAGACATGGATGATGTCATCCTCCTGTTCCTGACCATTACTTTCTCGATTCCTGAGTAGTCTGACAATAGAAATGGAAACTCATTTCCATCATAGTATGTCCATACATTTCTCAGACTCACTCATCGAGGGGCCCAGTAATATCTCTCTACTAAAGTGAGGGACAAATTCCATCTTAACCATTCATATTCCTCTACATGAAAAACCACCAAGCCCGATCATAGCCTAGTCAAAGGTGACTTTTGACTAGTTCAAAAGCTTAGCAACTCTCATGTAGGCATCCACGATGACCTCAGGTGAAGGGCATTGTGACATGGTCATACATGAGATACGCTTATAACTTGATTCATGCAGCTTTCTCATAGCATGTTGGTCCAACACCTTGTACTCTTGTAAGGACAAGAAAAATAGAGGGAAAAATGACTGACAACGGACATTTAGGTCAATCTTTATGATTTATCTAAGGGTACAGTCATCACAGTGAATATGCGAATAATATGATAACATAATGGAAAAAATTCATTAAATTAATAAAGTTCAAAGTACAATGATTGGCCCCTAGGGCACAATTTGCAATAGATGTGCATAGCAAGGTTTCTAAGTTTGTTAGCCAATTTGTATAAGAAACCTTGAATGCTATTGTTCCCAAGAAATCTATATATGGTGCTTCATTTGCTTCCAAAAAGAAAGCACCTTTAGAGTCTAAAAACCTTTCAAGCCTTCAACTTCTAATGTGTAATCTCAGTCTCAAGCACTTCCTATAAGTAAAGAACAAACAAAAGAAATGCTTAATCCTCCAGTCGTCTTTAATTTAGAACTACTCAAACCCAATGATAACAAGAGGTATGATGATGACTTTACTCATAGGTCTTTTTGTCCTATGGTTTATTTGGATTTAATACATCTTAAGGACAATTTTAATTTATATCTATATCCTTTCTTGAGCAATATGCACCTTAGTTGAGCATTAACACCTCATATAGTCCCTATATGGTTCGACATTTCCACTGCAACTTAGAATATGTAGAAGTCTTGATGAAGTAAGAGAATTGGATGAAGAAAGACTTGAGTCCATAATAAGAGGGCAAAAGCTTCAACTTTCTGCCCTTCTGATCAATACTCATCTAGAGTATAATAATCATCCAAGTGATCCTCCTAAGGAATTCAATGACTTACAGATTTATCATATTCTAAAACATGAAGGTGACAATGATGCTTTAAACTTCAAACCAAGCTCTTTAAGTGATTTGCATCAAATTATCTGGTACATATATACATGAGCTATGGTTAAGAAAGACAGCAATTTTACACCCTTTGTTGGCAAAGACTATCACTTGATGGCTTTAATAATTTATCTAGAACAGAAGAATGTGGGTGAGTTAATTTTTAGTAAGATCAATCAGTATAGACTTACATCTACCAAGAGTACATCAATTCCTTACCCTCAATAGATTTCCTATTTCTTAAAGCTTTACAATATCTGGTATCTAGAACCAAATGATCAGATCATTTGAATTCCCAAGTTTGATAGAGTTCATATGAGTATAATGAAGATTGAGCTACCACTGGGTGCTACTATAAGTCCATCTAAGGGAAAGAGGAAAAGAACTAGAGTTGATGCTACTAGAGTTGATGAAGCTCAATCATCTATAGTTGCATCTCTTGGACTATCCTTTCTTGTTGTTACCATTTAAAACTATTTCTAGGATGCTCTTAAAACTACCAATGATCATATCAAGACCTTCAATGCTTATCTAGTTGAGATGGCTGATCACCAAGTCAAGAATTTAGTTAAGGTTGTCAATCAAAACTTTAAACAGTTATCTTACATGCAACCCTTTCATTCTTTGCAGCTAAAGGAGTTTGGTAATTGATTGGACACTTATGAAGAGTTCTTTATACTCACTTTGGCTTTTGCTCCTTAAAGGTGCCTCAAAAGCCTAGTTCTGAGCCTACCCCTTATGAACCTTCTAATAATCCTCTTACAAAATATTCTAATGAACCTACTCCCTTTCATGACCCTATACCTTCCTTAAACACTGTCTTTACCATAAATAATCCTACTTCATCATCTCATATTGATATTACCCTTTATCATGACCCTTCTCTAAATACTGGTCCTTTCACTTCAAATCCCATTCATTCACAAGAGCTCCCCTAAGAAGAACTTATTATCCAAAAACCATCTTCTTCACCTTCCCATCACACTCATTATTCAGATTCAGATTCCCCTATTGATCAAGAAGTTATGATCCCTGACCCTCCTACTGTAATATCCCAAAAAGTGATTAAGGGCTAATGTCTTCAAAAGTGGATGTAATTATTGTTGAATAAACACTTTTGAAGAATGTGTGATGGGAATTTGGATATTTTAATGATTCCAATGGCTTCCTTGTGAAAATTTATGTGGGAATGATGTTTGGTATGAAAATGGAACCAATGGAAGCAAAGATGCAAAATCTAAAATTCTGTCCAGTGAAATTCTATTCTGGGAAGTCCGTTTGTGTGAACGTTTTGAATAATCAAATGTTGTCTAAAAATTCTGAAACTTTCCAGTCTTATAGCTCACATCCCAAGCTTCAACATGGACATATAATTTGTTCCATTTCGTTTTGTGAACTAGGAGATATAACTGTCCAAAGTTTGGGATGGAAACTGAACTCTGTTTTGGGGCAGTGATGAGTTTTATGTAATTCTGGAATTGTGTGGTGATTTTTAGTAATGGCCAATATTTTTCCTATAAATAGGACTTAAATATATTTCATTTGGCTTTAGAATCACCTCATTTTGAGTTTTCTAGAATTAGTTATGATTTTTCAAAGTTTGGGCAGAAAATCTGCCAGAAAATCCGAAAATGGGAATTATGACATCATCTCAATAAAAGATGACATCAGCATGGAATTAAATATGTTATCATCTTCTTCAGCTCTCATTTTCTGTCGTGAGTTTCAGCTGAAAGGAGAGAGAGACGTTTGAGAGCTCTTAGAGAGAGAAAGTGGAGAAATCTCACAAGGTAAGCCGATTTCTCCGACGATCTAGCTCCTAACGCGTATAACCTTGTTCCTAAGCTTCTCTTCTATGTTATTTAAGGTGTTGAGAAGCAAATTTGGTGTTCAAGAGGCTAGGGTTTTCAGCCAAGTCAAGGAGAAGCTATTAGGAGCTTGAGGTAACTTCCAAACTTTCGTATATTACTTATTCTGGCTGTTGTGGGCAATTTAATCGGTGAAATTTCGCCGGATTGCCATTGGTTTTAAAGTTTGGAAATGTTATGGCCTAGGGGTTATGCTGCCCAAATTGGGTCTTAATGTTAGTTGTAACCTAATGTAATGGTTAATAAAGTGGTTAGGAGTAGAAAGGAACTCGTTTACGGAGCCGAAATCGTAAAACCCCGATTTTCCCCGGAGAACTCATAAATTTCGGCCAGCTCTAGAAATGGGTCTTAGAGTTGTATTTTCAATGGTTTGATGGTTCCATTGAGTTCAGGGGTGAAAATTAGGTGGGGTTACAGTTTGTCACTATTTCGGAAAAGGCCGAAAAAGCATAATAACGAAAACGCCCCTAAAACCCTTAAAGTGGGGCTGCCAAGGGTAAATTTGTAATTTAACATTGAATTTGACAATTTCGAGTCAGAAAATGGATTCCTTGGGTGGAAATATGTTAGGATAGCCCATATTAGAATTTCGGGAAAAGTGCAACCGGATCGGGTACGGCGGGCCCGAGCCGGGTCCCCGGGGGTAGTTTTGTAAATTTTCATTATAGACTCATATAACCCTAAGTAACACTATAGAAGTGTCTAAATGGTGCGTTTGGAATTGTAGGATTCGATATTTGCCGCCCTTGGGAGCCAACTGCGCCGAAGGACGTCAGGAAAGGACAAGGTAGTGACTCTCTCTCTTATACTTTGTGTAATGCACTGTATGTGTGTTGTATCACTGTTTTATGATGATTTCTGATGCTGCTGTGGCTACAGCTGGTGATAGCTGTCGTTTACAGTGCAAGCTGTCGTTTACAGCGTAAGCTGTCGTTATTGTGATTACAGTGTAAGCTGTCGTGATGTTGATTACTGATTACAGCGTAAGCTATCGTGATGTTGATTATAGCAAGAGCTATCGAATTATGTATACAGCCGTGAGTGCTGTTGTTTGTGGTGAAAACCATGTATCTGTGAATTGCTGCTGCTGTTGCTGTTTGTGATTTATGTACATGCTTTGTGTTTATGCATTGTGTGAGTGGTTTGTTACTACTGAGATTCTCTCGTATCTCATTTTTTCCTATGACTAACATTTCAGTCAGGGCGTGTGGCTCAAAGGAGAAGCGGCCAACCCGGAGCAATTAGGACCCTTGGGGGTATATAGTTGAATTGGAAACGTTGGTTATATATTTTGAACTCGGGATTACTGTATGTTCTGAATCAGGAACACTACATTCGATTTTGGTTGTGTAATCCCTTAGTGTATACTTATAAACCTTCAGGTTTTTATGCATAGAACCCAGGAGTTGCTGGGGATGTGGTTATACACTGTGATATGATTGAATGTATATTAACTGCACAGGTAATTATATTCGAATATTGAAATTGAGACCTGGATGGGAAAAAGAGTTTTGAAAGTTTTGTAAAAATTTTACTGTGAGACAGAAAGTTTAAAACGAGGTTAAAGCATCCAATGGTCTCTAATCTGATTTAAATATGTGTTATCGAATTAATATTACGTGTTTAAAGTCAGGGGGTTACATTTTGGTATCAGAGCTGTAGTTCCTGGCAAGGGTAGAGGTAGCTATGATAGATCCCTTAGATAGTAGTAGGGATATCTGTGAATGATTGTTGTGTATGCACATGTATGTTTTATTGACATGGATATATATATGAGTTTTGTGACTATATGTGCATACTATCTCTGCTAAATTAATGGGGCAAGTTGTTTGTAGAATGAAGAAAACTAGAGGACGCCCCAATATTCCACATGTAGATCCAGAGGTGGAGGTCGTCAATGATAATCCACCAGATCCTATGCAAGAGCTGATGGGTCTAATCCGGGATCAAAGAGATATGATAACTGAGATGAGAGAAGAGCTCAGAGCAGAGAAAGTGAAGAACAAGGAAGGTCCAGTTCAGTCTACTCTGGAGGAAACTCAAGAAGAAACTTGACATGAGGACACTGCGAAGGATCAGTAAGACCACTAGAATCCCCACCTCATGTTATTCCAAATCAAGAATCATATGGGATGCCGCTTAGAAAGGACAGAGACCTTCAGTTTTGGGTCACCAGATTCTACAAGCATCTGCCTCCGGCGTTCAGAGGAAGGTTTGACCCTCAAGCAGCCGAAGATTGGATAAACAGGCTGGAGAAAATATTTGAGGTTCTTGGTTGCCCGGATGAGGTGAAGCCACAACTGGCTGTTTATAAGCTTGAAGGGGATGCAGATTGTTGGTGGCGGAATATCGCCCTAACGTTGAAGAGCACAGAAATGCCATTGACTTGGGAACTATTTCAACAAGAGTTCAACGAGAAGTATTTTCCCAAATCAGTGAGACTCGAGAAGGAGACGGAGTTCCTGAATATCAGACAAGGAGATACAGAGAGCTTTGATGATTATTTGTCCCGTTTTGTTCGATTGGCTCGGTACTCCTCCTACCTCCGGTTCAAGGATGACGAAGAATGGAGTTCTGATATGCTCATTCGCGATCTGAGGCGAGAGTTGAGGAAACGCCTAGCTACTCACCTATTTACCAATTTCAACAAGGCGGTTAAACAGTGCAGAATTACAGAGAACAACTTGAGAGAATTGTATCCTGCCAGAGCTATTAGCCACTGCAATGAACCTAGTAAGGGTGCTACCTCACAGAAGCGAAAGGGGCAAGGATCTTCATCTGGAAGTGGTAAGAAGCCCTACCAGTCTGGGAGCCGTGACCAGCAAAGAACATATTTTGCACCGTGGATTTGTCATCGCTGTAATCAACCACACCAGGGTAAAACATGTGATGGCAAAATAATATGTTACAATTGTAATCGTGTGGGCCATACTGCTGCTGACTGCAAAGAGCCACGACCAGACCAGAGACCGAAGACACAGGGCCGAGTATTTGCTATGACCCACGAAGAGACCCGTAAATCTCTTGAGCTGATACAAGGTAATATTCTTCTTAATGGCCATCTGTTGCAAGTTTTGTATGATTCGGGTGCAAGTCACTCCTTCATTGCCTATGATTGAGTGAAGCGCCTAGGAATGCATGTACATAAGTTACCATTTGAATCAGTAGTGTCAACTCCAATGGGTGTTAAGGCCTTAACCACAGAAGCTTGTTTGAGTTGTGTTATAACTGTGGAAGGGCACCAATCTGTTGTAGATCTTATATGTTTTCCGCTTTACAAATTGGAAGTTATTTTGGGTTTTGATTGGTTAACGGTAAATAATGTATTACTTGATTGTGGGAACAAGAGGATAGTATATCCTGTTTCTCAGAAGGCTGAAGTTGTGGATTCTAGTATGAATTTCCTTGCTGCAGCCAAAGCTGAAAAGTATCTTGAAAAGGGTTGCCAGGGTTATGTGGTGTTTTTCTCTGTGCAAGGGGAAACTGGTGAAACCTTGAATAATATACCCATGGTAAATGAATTTCTTGAGGTGTTTCCAGATGATTTGAGCGGATTACGTCCAGAAAGGGAAGTTCAATTTCCAATCGATATTGTTCCTGGAGCTGGCTCTATATCTAAGGCCCCATATCGGATGGCCCCAAATGAAATGGCGGAGTTAAAGAAACAAATAGAAGACTTGCTTGAAAAAGGATTTATTAGACCTAGTGTGTCACCTTGGGGAGCTCCAGTGTTGTTTGTAAAGAAGAAAGACGGGAGTCTTCGATTGTGTATCGACTACAGAGAACTAAATAAAGTTACTATTAAGAACAAGTACCCTCTTCCCTGAATCGATGACCTTTTAGATCAACTATCCGGTTTGTGTGTATTTTCGAAGATTGATCTAAGGTCAGGGTATCATCAGCTACGAGTGAAAGCAGAAGATGTTCCGAAGACTGCTTTTCGGACCAGGTACGGTCACTATGAGTTCTTGGTGATGCCATTTGGGCTAACCAATGCGCCTGCGGTTTTCATGGATTACATGAACCGTATCTTTCGACAATATTTGGATCAGTTTGTTGTTGTGTTTATCGATGAAATTCTGATATATTCCAAGAGTATGGAGGAGCATGAGCATCATTTGAGAGTTGTATTGACTACATTGCGTGAGAAACAACTATATGCTAAATTGAGCAAGTGCGAGTTCTGGCTATCAGAAGTGAAATTCTTAGTCCATGTTATCTCGCAAGAAGGGGTCTCTGTGGATCCCAGTAAAGTGGAAGCAGTACTGGACTAGAAGAGGCCAGAATCTGTGGCAGAAATACGCAGTTTTCTGGGTCTTGCTAGTTATTATTGGAGATTTATCCAAAATTTCTCCCGTATTGCGTTGCCGATGACCAAGCTCACAAGAAAAGATCAGCCGTTTGTGTGGGATGAGAAATGTGAAAACTGTTTTGTGGAGCTGAAGGAGAGGTTAACGACGGCACCTGTGTTGATTTTACCCGATCCCAGTTTGACATACGTTGTGTATTCTGATGCCAGTGGGCAGGGTTTAGGGTGTGTTCTTATGCAGCAGGAACATGTGGTGGCCTACGCCTCTCGACAGCTCAGACCTTATGAATTGAACTATCCCACTCATGATCTGGAGCCTGCGGCCATTGTATTTGCTTTGAAGATTTGGCGTCATTACCTGTATGGTGTGACTGTGGAATTGTACTGCGACCACAAGAATCTCAAATATCTGTATGATAAAAAAGAATTGAATATGAGACAGCGCCGCTGGATGGAATTGCTTAAGGACTACGACCTGGAAATAAAATATCATCCGGGTAAGGCAAATATAGTCACTGATGCTCTTAGCCGAAAGACTGTGCTCGTTGCAACTATGATAATACAAGAAAGGAAATTGATTGAAGATTTCCGTGACTTAAATTTGACAAACCAGATCATCTGTGCCAATTACACTGTTTCCTAAGAGGAGAGTGATCTAAGGGCGGAAATTGAAGAAGCTCAGAGGCAAGATAGTTGGATACAGCGTAACCTGGCTCGAATTGAACAGGGAAAGGTTCTAGGCTACGACTTATCAACTCGTGGATTAGTTCGTTATCAGAAGAGAGCCTGTGTTCCACTTAAGGCAGAGTTGAGGCAGAAGATTCTGGATGAGGCACACAAGAGCTGATATACTCTTCATCCTGGTATGATCAAGATTTATCAGAATCTGAAATCGGTGTATTGGTGGCCGGGTTTGAAGAGTGACGTGACCAAATATGTTGCAAGGTGTCTCACTTGTCAGAAAGTGAAGATCGAGCACCAGAGACCGCCTGGTTTACTTCAGAGTCCTGAGATTCTAGAATGGAAATGGGAAAGTGTGACCATGGATTTGGTTGTGGCATTACCCAGGATCAGAAACTATGATGCGATCTGGGTAATTATGGATCGGTTAACGAAGTCAGCCCACTTTATACCAATCAATACTGGTTATTCTCCTGATAAACTAGCGGAGATTTATATCCGAGAGATTGTCAAACTTCATGGTGTTCCGAAAAACATCATTTCCGATCGAGATCCACGATTTACTTTGAAGTTTTGGAAAGCATTGCATGAATCCTTAGGTACTCAACTGAGATTCAGTACGGCTTATCATCCTCAAACGGATGGACAATCTGAGAGAACAATTTAGACGCTGGAAGATATGTTGCGAGCTTTTGTTCTCGACTTTAAAGGAAGTTGGGATCGTTTCCTTCCACTGGCTGAGTTCGCTTACAACAATAGCTATCATGCGAGCATCCAAATGGCTCCGTATGAAGCATTGTATGGAAGACGGTGTCAATCACCTTTATGCTGGAATGAATTATCCGAAAGGAAGCTTTATGGGCCAGATTTGGTTGATCAAACCTCAGCACAGATTCGGATCATTCGTAAGAGGCTCCTTGCAGCGCAGAGTCGACAGAAAAGTTACGCTGACAAGAGGAGAAGGCCTCTAGAATTTGAGGTTGGTGATCACATATATTCCTGAGAGTATCACCAATTACGGGCATTGGGCGAGCCATCAAGAGGAAGAAGTTGAGCCCGAGATATATAGGTCCTTTTGAAATCCTTGAGAGGATTGGGCTTGTTGCTTATCGAGTAGCCCTACCCCCGAACTTAAGTAGGCTCCATGACGTATTTCATGTTTTCCAATTGAAGAAGTACCATCCGGATCCATCTCATATTATTGAATATGAAGAAATTGAGTTACAAGACAACTTCACATATGCGATAGAGCCAGAACAGATCATTGATAGAGAAGAACGACGGCTCAGACACCGAAGCATTCCATTTGTGAAGGTGATCTGGAAGGGAATGACTCAGAGGGAAGCAACTTGGGAAGCGGAAGCGGATATACGAAGACTTTATCCAGAGTTTATGGCTCAAGTTGTGTGACAAATTTCGAGGACGAAATTTATTTTACGGGGGGAGAAATGTAATATCCCAAAAAGTGATTAAGGGCTAATGACTTCAAAAGTGGATGTAATTATTGTTGAATAAACACTTTTGAAGAATGTGTGATGGGAATTTGGATATTTTAATGATTCCAATGGCTTCCTTGTGAAAATTTATGTGGGAATGATGTTTGGTATGAAAATGGAACCAATGGAAGCAAAGATGCAAAATCTAAAATTCTGTCCAGTGAAATTCTATTCTGGGCAGTCCGTTTGTGTGAACGTTTTGAATAAAAAAATGTTGTCTAAAAATTCTGAAACTTTCCAGTCTTATAGCTCACATCCCAAGCTTCAACATGGACATATAATTTGTTCAATTTCGTTTTGTGAACTAGGAGATATAACTGTCCAAAGTTTGGGATGGAAACTGAACTCTGTTTTGGGGCAGTGATGAGTTTTATGTAATTCTGGAATTGTGTGGTGATTTTTAGTAATGGCCAATATTTTTCCTATAAATAGGACTTAAATATATTTCATTTGGCTTTAGAATCACCTCATTTTGAGTTTTCTAGAATTAGTTATGATTTTTCAAAGTTGGGGCATAAAATCTGCCAGAAAATCTGAAAATGGGAATTATGACATCATCTCAATAAAAGATGACATCAGCATGGAATTAAATATGTTATCATCTTCTTCAGCTCTCATTTTCTGTCATGAGTTTCAGCTGAAAGGAGAGAGAGACGTTTGAGAGCTCTTAGAGAGAGAAAGTGGAGAAATCTCACAAGGTAAGCCGATTTCTCCGACGATCTAGCTCCTAACGCGTATAACCTTGTTCCTAAGCTTCTCTTCTATGTTATTTAAGGTGTTGAGAAGCAAATTTGGTGTTCAAGAGGCTAGGGTTTTCAGCCAAGTCAAGGAGAAGCTATTAGGAGCTTGAGGTAACTTCCAAACTTTCGTATATTACTTATTCTGGCTGTTGTGGGCAATTTAATCGGTGAAATTTTGCCGGATTGCCATTGGTTTTAAAGTTTGGAAATGTTATGGCCTAGGAGTTATGCTGCCCAAATTGGGTCTTAATGTTAGTTGTAACCTAATGTAATGGTTAATAAAGTGGTTAGGAGTAGAAAGGAACTCGTTTACGGAGCCGAAATCGTAAAACCCCGATTTTCCCCGGAGAACTCATAAATTTCGGCCAGCTCTAGAAATGGGTCTTAGAGTTGTATTTTCAATGGTTTGATGGTTCCATTGAGTTCAGGGGTGAAAATTAGGTGGGGTTACAGTTTGTCACTATTTCGGAAAAGGCCGAAAAAGCATAATAACGAAAACGCCCCTAAAACCCTTAAAGTGGGGCTGCCAAGGGTAAATTTGTAATTTAACATTGAATTTGACAATTTCGAGTCAGAAAATGGATTCCTTGGGTGGAAATATGTTAGGATAGCCCAGATTAGTTTTGTAAATTTTCATTATAGACTCATATAACCCTAAGTAACACTATGGAAGTGTCTAAATGGTGCGTTTGGAATTGTAGGATTCGATATTTGCCGCCCTTGGGAGCCAACTGCGCTGAAGGACGTCAGGAAAGGACAAGGTAGTGACTCTCTCTCTTATACTTTGTGTAATGCACTGTATGTGTGTTGTATCACTGTTTTATGATGATTTCTGCTGCTGTGGCTACAGCTGGTGATAGCTGTCGTTTACAGTGCAAGCTGTCGTTTACAGCGTAAGCTGTCGTTATTGTGATTACAGTGTAAGCTGTCGTGATGTTGATTACAGCAAGAGCTGTCGAATTATGTATACAGCCGTGAGTGCTGTCGTTTGTGGTGAAAACCATGTATCTGGAATTGCTGCTGCTGTTGCTGTTTGTGATTTATGTACATGCTTTGTGTTTATGCATTGTGTGAGTGGTTTGTTACTACTGAGATTCTCTCGAATCTCATTCTTTCCTATGACTAACATTTCAGTCAGGGCGTGTGGCTCAAAGGAGAAGCGGCCAACCTGGAGCAATTAGGACCCTTGGTGGTATATAGTTGAATTGGAAACGTTGGTTATGTATTTTGAACTCGGGATTACTGTATGTTCTGAATCAGGAACACTACATTCGATTTTGGTTGTGTAATCCCCTAGTGTATACTTATAAACCTTCAGGTTTTTATGCATAGAACCCGAGAGTTGATGGGGATGTGGTTATACACTCTGATATGATTGAATGTATATTAACTGCACAGGTAATTATATTCGAATATTGAAATTGAGACCTGGATGGGAAAAAGAGTTTTGAAAGTTTTGTAAAAATTTTACTGTGAGACAGAAAGTTTAAAACGAGGTTAAAGCATCCAATGGTCTCTAATCCGATTTAAATATGTGTTATCGAATTATAATTACGTGTTTAAAGTCAGGGGGTTACACCTACAACATCATCTATTACTCCACACACTGATCTAGACCCTGCACTTCCCTCTTCTCCTGCATTTGCACCTCAATCTCCTAAACACTCTTCTTTTACTGACTGTACATCTACTCCCATTGATCCTCTCACTGCTATTATTCCCTACACACCATCTCATTCTTCTTCCGAGGAAAAACCCATTCCACCTCCTGTACTTCTTTGAGTTGCTCCACCTCCTTTATCTAATATCACATTACCTATTCCCTTTGCCCTTTTTGCTGATGACAAAAAGGGGGAGAAGTGAGTGGTAGTCATACTTTTGATGCTAATGTTATTTGTTTCTATTTGTTTGCATATGTAATATGTCTTGTGCAACTGTGATATAATATGTTGTTATCCTGATGTGTCTTATTGTAATATTTCCCTATTTTTTTTAGTACTAATATTGCTATAACATGTTTATAGGAAAGATATCACATGCAACTTTTATGATTTTGATCTCTTGAACTCTTAGTATCTAGCTTCTCTAAACTATTCTCTCTATTGGTAATTCTAAGCTAAGTTTTGGCATTATCAAAAAAGGAGAGAATGTTAGAACTCATGTTTTGATGATAACAAACCCTAGGAATGTTGTTTTAAAGGTTTAAAATAGTTTAGAAGATTTGTTTATATAAATCACTCAAGTGAAGTTGTGTCACTAGAGTGATGTTTGCAAACTGTGTCACCAGGAGGTAATTGGCTAGTAAATGTGTGGTTTTGTGAAAACTTGTTAGATCACTTGAGCGTTAAAGATGTCCTTGTCTTAAAATACTAATAATAATACTAAAATAATTTTTTTTTGTTATTATCAATAAAAACGTTCAAATATTAATGCCCTTACTATTTTTATTTAATTTTTTGATTAAAATTTATTATAATTGAATTTATTTATTTTTTTATAAGGAAAATCCCATATAAAGCTCCCTAAATAGCAAAATTCCAAATCAAGTTGGTACATTCAACAAATCCTTAATAGAGTCATCAACCCAATTTATGATTTCAAAATGGGGATAAAATGACTTTTAATGGGTAAAATCATGTTTAAATCCATTTGAAATACCCAAATCCATATTCAGGATTTCACTTTTATCAAATCCCTAATCAGACGAGGAGGCCTCATTTGGAATATATGAATTAGTTAATTTTATCAATATGTACTTCTACTATTTTTATCCCCTTCTCGCTCTTTCTTGGATTTTTGATGCTACCTTGTCCTTAATCTTGCATTGTAGATTTTTAAGAAGACTTTTAAGAAGACCAAGCACTCGAGTGAAACATACAGCACTCAAGTGATATCTATAAAAATTCTCAAGTTACCATTCAATAACTGGATAGAGACTCTTTTGAAAATCAAGGATCACTCGAATGAGATGTAAGACCCTTATGATATTTCCACATTTTTTAGAGTATTTACGCAGTTCAGTGGGCACATATGAATAGCATAAATATACTGATAATATATATATATATATATTATATTATAGGAATTCCCCACAGGGATTGTACATAATAATTACAAATAATGTAGCTGCACAGAGCTACTAGGGTATCTAAATCCGTTATAATGAAACACAGACATCTTTCCGTCTTCGTTCCACCATTGCATTTCTCTCATGCAATTCTCTTCTTTGTTCTCAGCACACCTTCTGTTTTCACTTGTTTAAATGGTTGATTAGGTAAGGTGAGATTCAGGGGAATCTCATTGTAAATAGTTACCATAATACATGCAAAATATATGCTATGTGCATGACAGGTTAGCTTTAACTAGATGCATGCCCCATAATGACATTTTTTCGTGCTCAATGTTTCATGTAACATACTTATGGCCATAACATAAATGGAAACAGAGCTTCATCATTCAAATATACTCTACAAAATCAAGTAAAGTAATCACATACATCAGTACACAACCATAAATATCAAATACATGCAAATAGGGTAAGTTCACTACCTCTTGTCTTGAGTCCTCTTCTTGTACCTTTACTTCAACTATTTAAGATGCTTCTTCCTTATCACCTCATGACCCAAGACATATAACCATATGACTTGTTAAAGTCATAAAAGTAAGCCAAGTCTTCAATTCCTATATTTCTCTTTAAATGTCACAATTTCGTAAGTCAAACCAAATCTGGCAGTTTTGATCCTTAACTTTAAAAAATCATAACTTATTATCTAGGACTCTAAATAAGGTAGTTCAAAGTCTGAAGTAAAGCTCTCTAAGGAAATAATATTAACCACTGCCAATTACAGGGGTTAATTCCCAAAATCCTTGACAAACATTACTAGTCCGGAATTCATCCCAGTTTCCATGCCTAATCTTCCACAATTCATAACTTACTTTATAGAAATCCAAATCATGAATTCTACCCATCATTTTAAAGCTTAGGATGTTTACTATAGTTATGAAAAGTTTCATAATTTTTGAACATTATTTACTTATTAAAAAATGTCACACAATCAGATTGCCATACAGAATTCACACTGACAGAATTTCTAGTTTTCAGTATTTATTTCTAGTAGTCCAGAATTTACAACCAGGGGCTATTCCCACACAGTTTCCATTTTAAACACAATGGAATCATCAAATCTATGAAATTTCAGCCCAAACACCCCCAAAATAGGTCTGGATGAAAATCACAATAAATTGGGAAAATTGGAATTTATTGATTCCATTCAATTAACCACCTTCTTTTCACCTCTAATTACTTGTTTAACCACTTAATTACACTTCCTATATGATTAATCAAAATTTTGGCAGCACCTCCCCTTAGCGTTTGGTCATCCCAAAATTAAAAAACCAATAAAACAAGCTAATATAAACCGCAAACTCAGCCAAACCACCAACAACAATCAAGAATCAACAAGAGGATCAAGGTTCTTGAGTTACCTCTTGATTTCTCCTCTTTCTCTCTCTAGCCATCCCTATCTCTTCCTCCTTCATTTTTGCTTGCTACACATGATATTCATGATGGCATAGAGATTAGAAGAGGTTTTTCATGATTTTAGAGGCATAACTACTTGAGATCAAGTCTACTTACCTTGATCTATGCCTCTTGAGCTCTCTTGCTTTTATGTTCTTCAAGCTTTCTTCCTCTCTCTCTTAAGTTGGACAAAAATGAGGCTTAGAAAAGAGATAAGAAGCTCTTAAAAATATCTTCATATACTTCCTTAAAATTAATATATTTTAATGCTATTTTACCATGTGAATTTTGGTTTTATGACTTCATCTTTTTCCTTGCCGAGAAATAATTCCACATGGCATCATTAGCTTCTAAGTAAATATTTCCCCCCTCATATTTCCCATTTGGACAAAAATCATAAGAGGAAGGGAAATAATAAATGCCTTCTTGCATTTATCATAATTCTCTTTCTTCAAGTAATTAATTACCCCATCATATTTACTTTTTGACTTTTCAAACTTATTTTACTTGGCCACCATTGTTCCAAATTGGATATTTATATCTCCAATTATTTATTTTCCCCTTTATTCTCCTTATTTGGCCAAAAATGGCTTCAAGAGAATGGGAAAATAATTTAACTCATTTTATTGGCAAATTATTATTTTGCCCTTACAATTTTGTATTTAAATTGGGCCTTCTTCCCTTTTCTTTGCATATGTTGGGCCAAAAATAACTATTTATTAGGCCCAATAATTGTGTTCTTCCATGAACCAATTTAGGCTCTAATAATGGACTTTTACGAAGACAAATTAAATTTTATGTCATGTTGTGACCCAAAATTCATGTGGCCACCAATTGTGTTAGAACAAGCGTTTCACCCAAGAGGGGGGTGAATTGGGTGATACTAAAATTTCGTCAGAAAATATAAAAACTTTGACAGTGGAATTAAAACAGTAATGAGTAAGGAGAAATATCACCGAAGTGTGCACCGGGAGTTATACTGGTTTGGTCACAACCACTTTGACCTACGTCCAGTCCTCAGAGCTTCTCTGAGAGTTTCACTATAACTTCCATGATTCAGTGGGTTCTTGGCACCTCAGTACAAGCAAGTGCCTACACCTGGACACTCGCTCCGCCTTACAAGTTGTAATCCAATCCCAACTCAAGGTTCCACAACCTTAAGTTATCTCAATAACAAATATTGAGTTTGAATGAAATATCTCTCTTACAGAGTAAATGAGAATCACTGAAGCATAGAAATACAATCTCAACGTGAAAACAGAGCAATGAACTCAATAATTCGTTTGTGAATGTTCTTGTTGTTCTTACTCTGCTTGAATGTTCCTATATATATAGATATGTTGGTGATCACCGTTGGAACGTTTTCTTCTATCCGTTGGAGAGTGCGCAGCCACTATTGACTTTTCAGTTTTTGAAAAATATCCGTTGGCAGTGGTTGGCACAATGAACGTTTCATTTGACTTCTCTTATTTGAAAGGATCTCTTCATTGTTTATCTGTAAGTATGCTAAGAATACTAATACAATGAAAGATTAATCATATAGAAAACAAAAACAATGAACGTCAGAGTGATTTCAGAATTTCTGGGATGGCTTACACGAGTAGTTACTCGAGTATCACTTGAAGATTACTCGAGTACTTACTCGAGTATTATCGGGTATTCTTTGATTAACTGCAAGTCAATGAATAAATACAAGGTTACTCGGGTAGTGCATGGAATAACTAATTTCTAAACCTTTGGAAATATATGTTTACTTGGGTACTTACACGAGTAACATACTTACAACTTTATGAGTTACTCGGGTACCAACTCGAGTAAACCTTTACAAAATCTTTTGGTTACTCGATGCTTAACTCCAGTAATGTTGCAGGATTTGAAAGCCGAGAGCACTTACCTTGTTACTCGGATATGGACTCGAGTAATGCATTCATTTTTGCATAGATTACTCGGGTACCTCCTCAAGTAATCTTACCTTTTGTGCTGGACTTACCCGGGTAATGACTTGAAGTGTTCCTTGAAGATATCTTTGCATACTCGGGTACCTACTCGAGGAATCCACTTAAAAAGAAGTATTAAAGAATAGCATACTAGAGGAATTACTCGAGGAAAATGAAACAAAGAGAGATATAGTTAATCGGGTACCACCTTCAAGTTTTCACTTACCATGATGTGTTACTCGAGTAGCTCCTCAAGTAAATGTTGCAGTGGACAAAGTGCCGAGAGCAACATTTTTGAGAGACAGGGTTACTCGAGTAGCTCCTCGAGTATCTTTGGCAACTTGAAAGCAACTGGAAGTTTTTCACATGATTACTCGAGTAGCTCCTCGAGTAAATGTTGCAGTGGTACAAAGTGCCGAGAGCAACATTTTTGACACACAGCGTTACTCGAGTAGCTCCTCGAGTACCATTGGAAATCTGAAGGCAAACGGGAAGTTTTACATAAGGTTACTCGAGTAGCTCCTCGAGTAACATTGGCAGGCTGAAAGTACTTATACTATTACTCGATTAGCTCCTCGAGTAATGCATGCTGGTTACTGGAAGGTGCTTCTGGTTACTCCAAGTTTTGGGTCATTACTCGAGTACCGCCTCGAGTAATGGCTTAGAAAATGTGCTTCTGATCAAGTTCCTTAGCATTTTCTCTTGGCCATTCTTCATTACTCCAATGCTTACTTCAAGTAATGCTTGTTCCTGTCATTACTTTGTTCAGGCTTGTTTATTAATCATTGCCTTTTCAAACCATTCTTTTGTTATCATCAAAACATGAGATCTAACATTCTCCCCCTTTTTGATGATGACAAAACTTGGTGATTTTGAACATGGTTTTTTAAATTAGATTCTGAATTAAATATGTCTTATTAAGTTTGAATTCATAGTATACACCTTGCATACACAATAACTTCATTAGTCCAAACATGTATCATAATTTAAAGCTTAACTTAAAATGAAATCATAACTTAAACACATTTGCATTAAACTTAAGATTTTCAAATTACAAGATAAAGTTCAAAGTAATTCAAAATGCTCCCTATAAACCCATGTACAACCAAATACCCTAAAGTAAATTCAGTTACTTCCACAAAATCACCCTTAAGTTCTTCTCCCCCTTTTTGGCTTCATCAATCTAGTGGAGGGCTAGGAGGTTTGACTACAGAAAGGGGTGCCACTGGAAGGACCAAAGAATCATCTGACTCTAAAGAATCAAATGATCTAGACGAAACTGGGTCAGGCAGATGAACAGGAGGAATATGGATATCATCACCGGGAGGAGAAGGTTGGAAAACAACCATAGTAGAGGTTTCTCCTGCCGGAGTGGTCTGAATCTCAGGAGTAGTCTCAGCCTCTGGAGTAGGATGTTCAGAGGAGGATGAGGAAGGAGCTATTTCCTCTGTGGGAGCAGGTGATGAAGTTGGTTTAGGAGCGATGTCTGGCTGAAGTTTTGGAGGAGAATCATCAATGACAATGTGAATAGTCTCATTGGTATCTGGATTGTCCACTGAATACAGAATGTCTTTGGCTTGAGTCGCAGGTGGACTAGATACCATAGGGGTAGATGGTTCATCCTCAGGGATAGGATTGTCAGAAGGAGGGTTTTCAGGTGGTGGTGGTACAGAGGAAGAGGGATCGGTAGAAGGTCTAGGACCCAATGAGTCCAAACGTGCTAGGATCAATCTCAGAGTCTCGCCCTGGGAACGCTGCTCAGCTAGCAACTCCTCATGCCTTCTATCCATTCTCTCAACCAAGTCCTCATGCCTCTTGTCAATTTTCTCAACCAACTCCGCCATTTTGAAGTTTGTGTTGGTAATCAACTCGGCGTTGGTGTTGGCGATATCCACATGAAATCCTCTACGTATGTTCTCCATAAAGTGCTGGAGAATGGCATTGAGGAAGGATGGCGATGATGTGGTAGCAGCCGGAGCCGATGACTGAGTGTCATCCAACTTGCTGGTCTCTGCCTCAGTAGTCTTCCTCTTCTTCTTAAACCCAGATTCCAAAGGGCCTTTGAGAGGGATTTCGATGTTCAATTTCCCTATCTGGTTTCTCCCAACCGGAGTCATCTTCTCAATGGGCTTCTTGCTATCCAAATACCATATTTTGTTCTCTTTCAGGATCAGAGACACAATTCCAGGATATGGCATTGGTGTTGTAGCTTTCCCATCCACCTTATACCTTTTCATCTCCGAAAAGATATATTCTCCCAGATCCTTTTGCTCTTTTAGAAGCAGTGAAGCGAACCACCTAAAGTCCCTATCGGAGAAGTGGGTGTAATTGTTGGCTTTGTTTACTAGGGACCTAGAGTAGATGTACCAAAGGACCCTATGATGATCACACATATCACTGGGCTTGAAATTTAGAGGGCCAACTAACTCACCGGGTTTGAGAATAGTAAAAATTTGATTTGGCTCAAGTTCAGAATATATATCATCAGGGGGGTTTTCAATTCCCAACCACAAATTAATTCTAGAGGGAGATATCAGTATTTTTTGACCTCTAACTGTGGTGGTCATCTCTTCCTCAACTGAGGTTCGATTAGGCTCATCTATGATCTCTAAGTTGCAATAAAAATGGGTGATCACTTTAGTACAGAAAGGTAATCTAATAGATAGCCAAGGCATAAAGGGATCTAGATAAGGACTTAGATCATGCTTCACTACCTCTTGAAGAAGCTTGAGATCCACGTAGTGTGTCTTGCACACTTTTCTTCTGGAGAATTGAGTCAAGTACTTTGGAGACTCCTCCAATTTGCCAACATTAAATCCCTTTGGTGGGTTGGTGATCTCTGCTTCCGGTACCTTAGACTTCTTGGAAGATTGACCCTTCTCCATTTGGTCAATTATCCCAGCCATAGCCTTAGCCACATTTTTGTCATACTTTGTGTTTTTGTGTGGCTTTGGAGTGAAAGAAGGGGTAGAGAAATCCGAGGGAGGTGGTGAGAAGGATTTGGTACTCTTTCCTTTCCCAGTTGAAATGCTCTTTTTGGATTGAGCCCTCGTAGCAATGGGCTCTTTAATCACAACACCTTTGGCTTTTGGTTGTGATTGAGGTTGAAGAGGAATTTTAGCTTTTGGTCTCGGGGTTAACTTTCTTCTCTTTTTGGGAGGAGAAGAAAGAGGATCAAATGTTGTTGAGACTCAGAGGAATCTAAGGGAGTAAGATTTTTGGTTCTCATTTTTCAGAAAGATTGAAAAATGAAAAACTCAGAAAAGAATGAGAAACTGTCGCAGGTTAGGGCACAGAGAATCTGAATGAAATAGAGAATTTCTAGAACTGAAATTACTTGGGTTTTGACCGAAATAGATCAAGGAAACACTTGAGAAAAATTTTTGTGAGAGGAAATAGTGATTTACTCGAGGAGATTCTGTGGAAATGACCGAGTTTGCGATAGATAAAGACCTAAAACACGACTTTACTCGAGGCCTTACTCGAGTAACATTCATACTTACTCGAGGCCTTCCTCGGGTGATCATGCAGAATAATTCTAAAATAATTCATTTAAATTGCGTACCTGGCATGAATAATATTGTAATTATCCATGGATGTTCCCTTGATCATTTATAATTCATTTTGATCAGATTTGAGTCATTATTCATCAATTTTGAAAATCTGGACTCGCAGTTACTCGAGGTCTTACTCGAGTAATGTTCAAGTGTACTCGAGGCTCTCCTCGGGTAAGCTGTCTTTTCAACTTCTGACTCTTCATTTCTTTGAATCTGGACCGTTATGTTTGAAAAACAAGTAACTTGATCCGTTACTTCCAGTTTTGGAGATCATTACTCGAGTACATACTCGAGTAAAGTTCTTCTTTACTTCAAGTTGTTCCTCGGGTATTATTTCTCTGTCACATATTACTTCAAGTTGGTACTCCAGTAAAGGTGTCCTCTGATCACCTCTGTTTTTGTTTCTTAAAAACAGAGTTTCTTCCTTCCTGCAAAATCATTTTCTATATACTCCGATGCTTAAGTTAGTAATCATCAAAACATCATTAAGTGACTTCATCTAATATTATGAAAAGCTTAAATAACTTACAACTCATTGGGATTTACCATTCCCAATTCCCTTCTAATGTATAGAAATTAATCTTTTGCAAGGGGTTTTGTGAAGATATCAGTTAATTGAAGATGAGTAGGAATGAATATCACTTTCACATCCTTCTTTTGAACATGATCTCTGATGATGTGATGTCTGACATCAATATGCTTGGTTCTAGAATGTTGAACTGGATTCTTGACCAAGCTTATCGTACTAGTATTGTCACAGTAGATTGGTATTTCTTTGAGATAAATACCAAGATCTTGTAGTTGTTGTTTTAACCATATCACTTGTGCACAACAACTTGAGACTGCAATGTATTCGGCTTCCGTCGACGAAAGAGACACAGTATTTTGTTTCTTGCTAAACCATGATACAAGTGATCCTCCAAGAAATTGTCCTTGTCCACTGGTGCTCTTTCTGTCTGTTTTGTATCCTCCATGATCAGAATATGAATATGCAACAAGATATTCACTTCTTCCTTTGGGGTACCATAATCCTAATTCGGGTGTGTCAGCAAGATATCTAAAAATTCGTTTGACCATTTCAGCATGTGATTCCTTTGGTGCTGATTGATATCTTGCACATATACCAACACTAAATTGGATGTCTGGTCTACTTGCCGTGAGATATAGTAATGATCCAATCATTCCTCTATATTTTGTGATGTTGTAGTCTTTCCCTTTGACATCAGCATCAAGCAATGTAGTTGAGCTCATAGGCGTGTCTGTGCCATTTGCTTCATCCATTCCATACTTCTTCAATAGCTCTTTTAAGTATTTTGTTTGAGATATAAAGATTCCATTCTTTCTTTGTTTGATTTGCAAACCAAGAAAGAAATTCAATTCTCCCATCATTGACATTTCAAATTCTCCCTGCATTATCTCAGAAAATTCCTTACACAGAGATTCATTAGTAGCACCGAAAACAATATCATCAACATATATTTGAACAATCAACATATCATTGTGTTTTTGTTTTATAAAGAGTGTTGTATCAACTTTTCCCCGTACAAAACCTTGATCAATGAGAAACTTACTGAGCCTTTCATACCAGGCTCTAGGAGCTTGTTTTAAACTATATAAAGCCTTTTTAAGTTTGAAAACATGGTCAGGTTTGGTAACATCCTCAAAACCTGGAGGTTATTCTACATACACCTCTTCCATGATGTAACTATTTAGAAATACACTCTTTACATCCATTTGATAGAGTTTGAATCCTTTGATGCAAGCAAAGGCTAAGAGTACACGTATAGCTTCCAATCTGGCTACTGGAGCATACGTTTCCTCATAATCAATCCCTTCTTCCTGATTGTAGCCTTTGGCCACCAATCTTGCCTTGTTTCTGACAATTATTGCAGATTCATCAAGTTTATTCTTGATACCCATTTAGTACCAATGATCGGATGATCCTTGGGTCGAGGTACCAAATCCCAAACTTGATTTCTTTCAAATTGATTTAGTTCTTCTTGCATTGCTATAACCCAATCATTGTCTGATAGGGCTTCATCAATGTTAGAAGGTTCAATCTCAGAAATGAATGCAGAAAAACTTACTTCATTAAAAATTCTATTTCTAGTTTTGATCCCTTCATTTACATCTCCTATGACTTGATCTAGGGGATGACTTTTGTTGTATTTCCAAGCTCTAGGTTGTCCTAGGGATTGCTCTTCTTCCTTTGTTTCATCAACCTCTGGAATAAGAGATTTAGAAATAGATTGACCGTTCTCTTGGTTTAAGACAACTTCCTGTTCTTCATCATTGGTTTTGTCAGAGGATTCAAATTCATCAAATACAATATGAATTGATTCTTCAACAACACAAGTTCTTTTATTGAAAATTCTATAAGCTTTACTTCGGTTAGAATATCCTAGGAAAATTCCTTCATCTGTTTTAGAATCAAATTTTCCTAAGTTATCTTTACCATTATTATGAATGAAACACTTACAACCAAAGATGTGAAGATGAGCTATGTTTGGCTTTCTTCCTTTGTATAGTTCATATGGTGTCTTTCCAAGTTTTGTTTTGATATAAGCTCTATTTGAAACATAGCATGCTGTACTCATAGCATCAGCCCAAAACACTTGAGACACATTCTTTTCATTCAACATTGCTCTAGCCATCTCTGTGAGCACTCTATTCTTGCGTTCCACAACTCCATTTTGTTGAGGCATCCTTGGAGCAGAGAAATTGTGATCAATGCCATTAGTATCGCAATACTCTTCAAAAGCTTGATTTTCAAATTCTCCACCATGATCGGTCCTAATACCTGCAATGGACATACCTTTCTCATTTTGTACTTTCTTGGCAAACACAATAAATTCCTCAAAAGTTTCATCTTTTAATGATAGAAATATAACCCATGTAAATCTAGAGAAATCATCAACAATGACCAATGAATATAAGTTCCCACCAAGACTCTTTACTCTTGCTGGACCAACCAAATCCATATGCAATAGTTGTAGTGGTCTATTTGTTGAAATTTTATTTTTTAATTTAAAAGATGATTTAGTTTGTTTACCCTTTTGACATGCATCACAGATCAAATCATTTTTGAAATTAACTTTGGGTAATCCAAGAACTAAATCCTTTTTGAGTAATTTGCCTAGTTGATGCATATTGACATGAGCCAATCTCTTATGCCATAACCAACTTTCATCGGCATTACTCAGAAAATAGTTTTCAGATTCATTTCTACTAATATCTAGAGTATAGCAGTTACCTTCCCTTTTTGCTCTGAGTTTAGCCTTGATATTCTTCTTATCAAGCTGTAAATCATTCTTGTTGATGATTAAACATTCTTCTGAGTCAAATATTACCCAGTTGTTTTTATCTGCACTTTGACTTACGCTCAGCAAATTGTGACACAAGCCTTCAACATAATATATATCTTTGACTTGTATTCCTTTGTCATTTTTGATTTCACCAATTCCTGCTATCCTTCCGGATTGATTTCCTCCAAATTTTACCTCTCCACCTTCTTTAGGTTACAATTTGGTAAAACTATCGAAATCACCGGTCATATGTCTAGAGCATCCACTATCAATGTACCATTTGCTATTTTTGGATGCTTTGAGACATTCCTGCAGCCAAATGACTAAATCTTAGGTACCCATATCTTTTTGGGTCCTTTTGGGTTAGTACAAACAACTTTATGAATATATGAATCTTTAGGTACCCATTTGTAGGTTCCTATTGTTCCTTTCTTCTTATGAATGCATGAAGAAGTATAATGACCTTTTCTATTGCAATAATTACAAAATGCAAAGGGATTTGATGTGTGTACAGAATGCTGGAAATAATTCAAATATGACTTACCTCCTGCTTTCTTTTTACCTTTCCTTTTATCTGACTTTGGATCATATCCAATTCCAGATCGGTCATTTACAAATCGTTGGCTTTTAAAATGACATTTAGCATCTCACTTCCTTGTGTAAATTTTTCAAGCGTTTTTGTGAGATCAATGTTTTTCTTTTTCAAAGAAGAACAATTTTCACAAACTTTTTCTGAATTTTCTTTAACTTTGATTTCAAGAATTTTGTTTTTCTTTTTGTAAACAACCAATTCTTTAACTACTTTGATGAATTCAGAATGTAAAGCATTATATTCAGAAAGTAATTCATCATAGGTAGGTTCAGAATCATTTACCTCTTCTTCAGTTTCTTCTTGAGCAACAAGACATATGTTAGCTACTTCTTCTTCATCACTTTCTTCGTCAGAAGATCTGTCACCCCATATAGCAGATACGAAGGCCTTCTTTTTATTAAAGAATCTGCCCTTTCTCTTTTCTTTGCTCTTTTGATTCAATTCTGGACATTCTGACTTGATATGTCCTGGTTTACCACATTCGTAGCAAATGATATGATCTTTGCTGCTAGTTCCACCTTTTTGAAAATGTTTGAATCCTTGTCCTTTCTTGTAGAACTTTCTGAATCGTTTAATGATTAACCCCATTTCATCATCGTCAAGCTCCTCATCCTCATCTTGATTGTCTTCTTTTGCTTTTAGTGCTAGACCTTTCTTTTTCTTGTCACCAATATCATCTAGTTCCCGTTTGAACTTTAGTTTGCTTTCATATTCAGAAACACTTCCAAATAAAGAAGCAACTGATCTCATTGATTCTCCTTTTGCTTCTTCTATCGTAGTGACTTTGGCTTCCTACTCTTTAGAAAGAATATTCAAAATTTTTCGTACTTGGGTGTGCTGATCATAGACTTTCCCAAGAGCTGCAAGTTGGTTAACAAGATGAGTATATCTAAGTTCGAATTCAGAAATTGACTCACCTGATTTCATTCGAAGCAAATCGAATTCGGTGACCAAGGTGTTGATTTGATTTTCCTTTATTCCCGAAGTTCCCTCATGAGCTATTTCTAGGGCTTCCCACATTTGCTTTGCTGTTGGGAGTGTGCAAATTCTGAAATATTCACTTTGACTCAAAGCGCTATGTAATATCAGAATTGCTTTGCTGTTGAGAGTGATAAGTTTCTTGTCATTCTCATCATATTCCGCTGGTGTCTTTGGAATTTTCTGAGAATCTACAGTCTTAGTAGGTTGATGATTTCCACTCTCAATTACATCCCATAGCCCATATTCAGTAGCCATCACAAACACTCTACATTTAGCTTTCCAGAAAGAGAAGTGTTCTCCATTGAAACCGGGAGGTCTAGTGATGGATGCTCTGTCGGGAAGAATTCCTTCACCCATGCTTGCAATTGGATCCTTCTTAGGCTGTTAAACCTTAACAAGAAGACCTATGCTCTGATACCAAATGTTAGAACAAGCGTTTCACCCAAGAGGGGGGGGGGGGTGAATTGGGTGATACTAAAATTTCGTCGGAAAATATAAAAACTTTGACAGTGGAATTAAAACAGTAATGAGTAAGGAGAAATATCACCGAAGTGTGCACCGGGAGTTATACTGGTTCGGTCACAACCACTTTGACCTACGTCCAGTCCTCAGAGCTTCTCTGAGAGTTTCACTATAACTTCCAAGATTCAGTGGGTTCTTGGCACCTCAGTACAAGCAAGTTCCTACACCTGGACACTCGCTCCCCCTTACAAGTTGTAATCCAATCCCAACTCAAGGTTCCACAACCTTAAGTTATCTCAATAACAAATATTGAGTTTGAATAAAATATCTCTCTTACAGAGTGATTGAGAATCACTGAAGCATAGAAATACAATCTCAACGTGAAAATAGAGCAATGAACTCAATAATTCGTTTGTGAATGTTCTTGTTGTTCTTACTCTGCTTGAATGTTCCTATATATATAGATATGTTGGTGATGACCGTTGGAACGTTTTCTTCTATCCGTTGGAGAGTGCGCAGCCACTATTGACTTTTCAGTTTTTGAAAAATATCCGTTGGCGGTGGTTGTCACAATGAACGTTTCATTTGACTTCTCTTATTTGAAGGGATCTCTTCATTGTTTATCTGTAAGTATGCTAAGAATACTAATACAATGAAAGATTAATCATATAGAAAACAAAAACAATGAACGTCAGAGTGATTTCAAAATTTATGGGTTGGCTTACTCGAGTAGTTACTCGAGTATCACTTGAAGATTACTCGAGTACTTACTCGAGTATTATCGGGTATTCTTTGATTAACTGCAAGTCAATGAATAAATACAAGGTTACTCGGGTAATGCATGGAATAACCAATTTCTAAACCTTTGGAAATATATATTTACTCAGGTACTTACTCGAGTAACATACTTACAACTTTATGAGTTACTCAGGTACCAACTCGAGTAAACCTTTACAAAATCTTTTGGTTACTCGATGCTTAACTCCAGTAATGTTGCAGGATTTGAAAGCCGAGAGCACTTACCTTGTTACTCGGATATGGACTCGAGTAATGCATTCATTTTTGCATAGATTACTCGGGTACCTCCTCGAGTAATCTTACCTTTTGTGCTGGACTTACCCGGGTAATGACTTGAAGTTTTCCTTGAAGATATCTTTGCATACTCGGGTACCTACTCGAGGAATCCACTTAAAAAGAAGCATTAAAGAATAGCATACTAGAGGAATTACTTGAGGAAAATGAAACAAAGAGAGATATAGTTAATTGGGTACCACCTTCAAGTTTTCACTTACCCTGATGAGTTACTCGAGTAGCTCCTCGAGTAAATGTTGCAGTGGTACAAAGTGCCGAGAGCAACATTTTTGAGAGACAGGGTTACTCGAGTAGCTCCTCGAGTATCTTTGGCAACTTGAAAGCAACTGGAAGTTTTTCACAAGATTACTCGAGTAGCTCCTCGAGTAAATGTTGCAGTGGTACAAAGTGCCGAGAGCAACATTTTTGACACATAGTGTTACTCGAGTAGCTCCTCGAGTACCATTGGAAATCTGAAGGCAAACTGGAAGTTTTACATAAGGTTACTCGAGTAGCTCCTCGAGTAACATTGGCAGGCCGAAAGTACTTACACTATTACTCAATTAGCTCCTCGAGTAATGCATGCTGGTTACTGGAAGGTGCTTCTGGTTACTCCAAGTTTTGAGTCATTACTCGAGTACCGCCTCGAGTAATGGCTTAGAAAATGTGCTTCTGATCAAGTTCCTTAGCATTTTCTCTTGGCCATTCTTCATTACTCCAATGCTTACTTCAAGTAATGCTTGTTCCTGTCATTACTTTGTTCAGGCTTGTTTATTAATCATTGCCTTTTCAAACCATTCTTTTGTTATCATCAAAACATGAGATCTAACAAATTGCACTGTTTGGCTATTCAAGTATGCCAATATTCATCATTTTATTCCCTTTAATATTACAAAGGTGTAAAGGAATTTTGGTACCTAAAATTTAGGATATTACATAAGACATATAGCACTTGAGTGGTGTCATCCAAAAATCTCAAGTTACCATTTTGTAACTGAATAGAAAGTTTTTTTTTAAGAATCAAGGAACACCCAAGTGCAACAAAATCACTAGAGTGATCTTTGTAAACATGAGCTATCATTTTACAGTTACCAGCCACTGATTAAATTATCTAAAAGTCACTCAAGTGAACTAAAGATAACTCGAGCGGAATAGTGTTTCACTGGAGAGTTACCAGATAGTAACTCAACAATTTGAGGAAAGAAGAAATTGTAGGATCTAATGGGAATATCAAGATCCAAGATTAGTCAAGAAAAGAAAGAAGAAGACTAAAGATATTCAAGAAGATATCTAGTTGGGTTATGAAGAATGATCATCAATTCAAGAAGATATATAGTTAGGTTATGAAAAAAGATCATCAAGAGGAAAAACAAGAAGAAAGATTTTGAAGAAAGAAGAACTTATAAGATCTAATGAGAGTATCAAGATTCAGGCTCCTAGAAGTGATACCAGAGTTTTCTATTGTTAGTTCAAGCGTTTCACTTAAGAAGGGGGTGAATTGGGTGATACCAAAAGTTTTGTTTCGTATAAGATAATCGATAGAATATTTAAACCAGTTGAGAGTAAAGAGAAATATCACTGAAGTGTACACCGAGAGTTATACTGGTTTGGCCACAACCACTTTGACCTACGTCCAGTCCTCAGAGCATCTCTGAGAGTTTCACTATATTCTCCAAGATTCAGTGGGTTCTTGGCACCTCAGTACACAGCAAATTCCTTCACTTGGACACTCGCTCCCCGTTACACATTGTACTCAAATCCCCAACTCAAGGTTCTACTACCTTAAGTTGTCTTAATAACAAATATTGAGTTTGTAATGAAAAACTCTCTCACAGAGCAAATATATAATCACTGAAGTACAATGAATCAATATAAGAAAATAAAGCACTAAGTGTATTGATCGATGTGTGTTCTCAGTTCTTGTGTCTTGTCTTATTTTCTTTGAATTGTCAGTTCAGTGGGTTCTTGGCACCTCAGTACACAGCAAATTCCTTCACTTGGACACTCACTCCCTGTTACACGTTGTAGTCAAATCCCCAACTCAAGGTTCCACTACCTTAAGTTGACTCAATAACAAATATTGAGTTTGTAATGAAAAACTCTCTCATAGAGCAAATATATAATCACTGAAGTACAATGAATCAGTATAAGAAAATAAAGCACTAAGTGTATTGATCGATGTGTGTTCTCAGTTCTTGTGTCTTGTCTTCTTTTCTTTGAATTCTCTATATATATAGATGATTGGTAATGTCCGTTAGAGTCGCGTAGCAACGGGTGACTGTTCTTTTGAATTTGAAAACTATCCATTTGCGGTAGGTAGGTGAACGTTCGGACACTTTATTTGACTTTGCTCTTCTTGCATGAACTCTTTATCATTTTTCTGCAAATGTACTTAGGATACTAATACAATGAAGAGTTAATCATATAGATAACAATTTAATAAACATTCGATCAAGAACATAATTTCTGGACTCCCTTACTTGAGTGGCTACTCGAGTGATCAAGATTGTTACTTGAGTGGTGCCTCGAGTAAATCTCTCAAAAATCTGGTTACTCGAGTGGTTAATCAAGTGGCCTTGTCTTTACCTTAACAAGTTACTCGGGTGCTGATTGTGGTAATATTGTTACTCAAGTGGCTTTCAATTTTCTTCACATCTTACTTGAGTGGTGCCTCGAGTGGATTGCATATTACTCGATTACTCACTCGAGTAATTGCATCAATTTCTTGGCCGAGACTTTACTGTCTGGTGACTCGAGTGGCTACTCGAGTACTGCTTCAAATAATTCTGTAGATTACTCGGGTGGTCCCTCGAGTATTGGCTTTTACTCACTGATTACTCGAGTGGCTACTCAAGTGACATGTTGCATTTCTTGACCGAGAGTTACTGGAAGATTTTTTACCTGGTTACTTGAGTGGCTATTCGAGTGATGCCTTTAGAAATCATGTTACTTGAGTGGCTACTCGAGTAATGGTTTATATAACTTTGGAGATTACTCGAGTACTCCCTCGAGTAACTTTGTTTAAATTTTGACAGTGCTTTAGTGGATGAAATTTTCTTTGGTTACTCGAGTGGCTACTCGAGTAATTGCTTCCCTTACTCGAGTTGCTACTCGAGTAAGCCTTCACAGAATTGGTTCATCACTCCAGTGCTTACTCCAAGTAATGCTTTGCTACATTGTTCAAAATTCATTTGTTTGTTATCAAATTCTTTTATATTATTGATCCTTTGTTATCATCAAAACATATGGGATCTAACATTCTCCCCCTTTTTGATGATGACAAAACTTGGTGATTTTGAACAAGGTTTTTGAAATTGATTTTTGAAACGTATGCTTCTTAAATTATTTTCATATGAAATCGTTTGTTGAATTTAAACTTCAAAGCTCTTTTGAAATAACTTATTAGAGATCTTTTCAAAATTTTTGTTCTTTACTTGTTGACCTTGCATACACAATTGAAAACACATTAGTTCCATAATGCAATAAAATTTCACAATGAAGTTTAACTTTAATGGCATAGCAAATTGCATAAATAAGAGTTCAATACATAACTTAGAATGCAAAGCTAAAAAAATTGAAAAACACCCAAAAGCCCCATACATCCAAATCCCAATCAACTCAGTCATTTATCACACAAAATGCTCTTATCCCCCTTTTTGTCTTCATCACAAAGGTGGAATCAATCATGAGGAGGAGTAGGTGGCTTGGCCCCTGAGATAGGAGTGGCAGGAAATGGCAATGATTCATATGAACCATCTGAACTGGAAGGATCTAAAGATGATGTTTCAGGATCAGGAAGGTTCATTGGCGGTGACTGAAGATCCTTTGGAGGATTCACCAGAGATGAAGGATAAGAAACCAGAGAAGTAATCTCTACTTCTTCTGTAGCAACCGGTGAAGACTCAAGAACCTCCTCATACGTGCAGGTGAAGCAATGGGAGTAGATATGGGCTTGGGCTGAAAAGGCTACGGTGGATCATCAGTGGTGATGTGGATAGGCTCGGATGTGTTAGGGTCAGGCATAGAAAACAACACATTGCTAAGTCTACTCTCAGAGGGTCTATGCTCAGTGGGTATAAAAGGTACTAGTTCAGGGAAAGGTATGGGCGCAGGAATACCAGAAGGACCAGGAGTAGAGGATCTAGATGCCATAGCATCAAGTCTAGCAACAATGGACTCAGAAACTCACCTTGTGCACGTTGTTCAGCAAGCAACTCTTCGTGCCTCTTATTTATCTTTTCCACAAGATGTTCTATCTTCTCATTCATATGAGTTACCAATTCCGCATTGGTATTCGCAATATCAATATGGAAACTCCTCAGGATGTTCTCCATGAACGTTTGCATTACGGCACCGAAGAAAGATGGAGAAGATGTGTTGACTGGAGCAGAAGATTATGTGTTATCTATCTGGCTTGTTGCTGTATCAGTCTTCTTTTTCTTGGGACTAGCTTCTAGAGGTGTCTTCAAAGGAATCTCAATATTTAGCTTTCCAATTTGATTCCTTCCCACTGGTGCTAACCACTCAATCAATTCCCTACTCTCCAAATACCAAATCTTGTTTTTCTTGAGAAACAAGGAAATAAGTTAAGGATAGGGCATTGGAGTAGTTGGTTTTCCCTTATATCTATACCTCTTGATCTCATTGAAGATATACTCTCCCAAGTCCTTTTGCTCCTTGAGGATCACTGAGGCAAATTTTCTGAAGTCCCTCTCAATGAAATGAGTGAAGTTGTTGGATTTATTTACTATGGCTCTAGAGTATATATACTAAAGGACTCTATAAAGTCACTCATATCACTTGGATTAAAGTTGAGAGGTCCCACAATCTCACCAGGTCTAAGGATAGAAAATATTTGGTTTGAAGAAAGGTTAGGGTAATCATCATCAAGAGGATTTTCTATTCCTAACCAGGTATTAATTCTGGAGGGTGAGATTAGAATTCTTTGACCTCTAACCTTGAAAGTCATCTCTTCTTCAACAGACTTCTTAACGGGATCATTAATTGGTTTGAGGTTACAATAGAAATGTCTCACTATTTTGGTGCAAAAAGGAAGCTTGACAGATAACCAGTGCATATAGGAATCAAGGTAGGGACTTAGATTGAATTTTAATACCTCTTGAAGCACCTTAAGTCAATGTAGTGCATCTTGCACACATTTTTTCTTGCAAAATGACTCAGGTACTTCTGTGATTCCTCAAGCTTTGTTACGTTGAATCCCTTTGGAGGGAATGTAATTTCTTCATTACTCTCTTCTATTTGTTTTTAAGATTGCCCTTTCTTTGCTTCCTTAGATTGGAAAGCTTCATCAAGCATGCCCTATCATGACTTTGGTAAGCTTCTCACTAACCTTAGGCTTTTTCATAGGCTTAGGAGTAAAGGTAGTTGTGTCGGATGAATCAGAGGAAGGAGGAGATGACTCTTTTGTAGTTTTCCCTTTTCCAGGAGGTGAACTCTTCTTGGATTAAGCTCTTGTGGTAATGGGTTCCTTAATCACAACCCCTTTCACTTTAGGTTTGGCTTGTGGCTTTGTCTTAGGGTTTGATTTGGGAAAAATTTTCCTCTTCTTGGTAGGAGGAGAGGAATATGAATCAAAGGGTTGACATGGTTCATAAGACTCAAAAGGAGTGCTAGGATTGGGAGATTTTGTCCTCACCATTGTGATTTGTGAGAATCAAATATTTCTGAAAAAAAATAGAGACAAGCGTCGCAAGTGTAGGGAAAGAATTTTTGAACAATTTGGGAGGTTTTTGAAGGTGTAAATCACTGGGTTTTGAGGGTTATGGGAAGAGAAAAGGATTTTGAAAAGTTTTTGTGAGAGTACTAGGAGAATCACTCGAGGAGATTTTGTGAAAAATGACCGAGTATCGAGTTAAAATAACCTAGAACCCGACATCACTCGAGGGCCTAGTCGAGTGATCATCAGCTCCACTCGGGTAGCTACCCGAGTGATCATACTAAAAATTTTCAAATACAGCAAATTTGAAGGCATACCTTGCATGAATAATATTATAATTATCCATGTATATTCCCTCGATCATTTGATGACTCTTTAGAACAGATTTGAACTTAAAATCCGCAGATTTGAAATATGTACCCAGGTTCACTCGAGGTCTTACTCAAGTCATGATGAACATCACTCGTGGCCTCCCTCGGGTAAGCTATCTCTTCACCTTCTGACTATTCATTTCCAACCATTGTGCCATTTCATTTGAAATTAATGCTTCACTGACACATTTCTAAGTTCATTACTGGAGTGGCAACTCGAGTAATTCATCCATTACTTCAAGTTCTCACTCCAGTAATGGTCATTACTTGAAGTTCTCACTCCGGTAATGCTCATTACTTGAAGTTGGCACTCAAGTAATGATGTCCTCTGTTAACCTCTGCCATTTATACTTCAAAACAGATCATTATGATCCTACAAAACAAATTGCTAGACACTCCGATGCTTAAGTTAGTAATAATCAAAACATTAATTAATAACATCATCTAACATTTTGTAAACACTAAATAACTTACAATTCATTGGGATTTACCATTCCCAATTCTTGTCTAATATATAAAAATTGATCTTTTGCAAGAGGTTTTTTTTGAAGATATCAGCTAGTTGAAGATGAGTTGGATTGAATATCACTTTGACATCTTTCATTTGGACATGATCTCTGATGAAGTGATGTCTAACATCAATATTCTTGGTTCTGAAATGTTGAACGGGATTTTTAGCCAAGCTTATCATGCTAGTGTTGTCACAATATATTGGTATTTCTTTCAAATAAATACCAAGATCCTGGAGTTGTTGTTTCAGCCATATTACTTGTGCACAACAACTTAGTACTGCAACATACTCAGCTTCCGTTGACGAAAGATACACTGTAGTTTGCTTCTTGCTAAACCATGTTACAAGTGAGCCTCCAAGAAATTGGCCTTATCCACTCGTACTCTTTCTGTCCGTTTTGTATCCTTCATGATCAAAGTCTAAGTATGCAACTAGGTATTCACTTCTTCCTTTGGAATACCAGAGACCCAATTCTGGCATGTCAGCAAGATATCGAAAGATTCGTTTGACTGTTTCAGCATGTGACTCTTTTGAAACTAATTGATATCTTGCACACATACCCACACTGAATTGAATTTCAGGCCTACTTGCAGTAAGATAGAGTAATGATCCAATCATTCCTCTATATTTTATGATGTTGTAATCTTTTCCCTTGACATCCACATCAAGCAATGTGGTTGAGCTCATGAGTGTGTCCGTTCGATTTGCTTCATCCAATCTATACTTTTTCAATAGCTCTTTCAAATATTTTTTTTGAGATATGAAAATCCCATTCTTTCTTTGTTAGATTTGCAAACCGAGAAAGAAATTTAATTCTCCCATCATTGACATCTCAAAATCCCCTTGCATTATCTCAGAAAATTCTTTACACATAGTTTCGTTAGTAGCACTGAAAACTATATCATCAACATATATTTGCACAATTAATATATCGTCACGTTTTCGTTTTGTAAAAAGTGTTGTATCAACCTTTCCTAATACAAAACCTTGATCAATAAGAAATTTACTGAGCCTTTCGTACCATGCTCTAGGAGCTTGTTTTAAACCTACAAAGCCTTTTTTGAGTTTGAAAACATGGTCAAGTTTGGTTACATCTTCGAAACCTGGGGGTTGATTGACATATACCTCTTCCATAATGTAGCCATTTAAAAATGCACTCTTTACATCCATTCGATAAAGTTTGAATCCTTAGATGCATGCAAAGGCTAAGAGTACTCGTATAGCTTCCATTCTAGCTACTAGGGCATACGTTTCCTCATAATCAATTCCTTCTTCTTGATTATAGCCTTTAGCCACCAATCTTGCCTTGTTTCTGACAATAATTGCAGATTCATCAAGTTTGTTCTTGAATACCCATTTAATGCCTATGATAAGATGATCCTGAGGTCGGGGTACCAAATCCCAAACTTGATTTCTTTCAAATTGATTTAGTTCTTCTTGCATTGCTATAACCCAATCATTGTCTGATAGGGCTTCATCAATGTTAGAAGGTTCAATCTCAGAAATGAAGGCATAAAAACTAACTTTATTGAAAATTCTATTTATAGTTTTGACTCCTTTTTTACATCTCCTATGACTTGATCTAGGGGATGAATCCTATTGTATCTCTAGGTTTTAGGTTGTTCTATAGACTGATCTTCTCCCTTAGTTTGATCAACTTCTGGAATAAGAGATTTAGAAATAGGTTGACCACTTTTATGATTTAAAACAATTTCCTGCTCATCATCAATGATGTTGTCAGAGGATTCAAATTCATCAAATACAACGTGAATTGATTCTTGAACAACACATGTTCGTTTATTGAAAATTCTATATGCTTTACTTTGGTTAGAATATCCTAGGAAAGTTCCTTCATTTGTTCTAGAATCAAATTTTCCTAAGTTATCTTTACCATTATTATGAATGAAACACTTATAACCGAAGATGTGTAAATGAGCAAGGTTCGGTTTCCTTCCTTTGTATAGCTCATATGGTGTCTTTCCAAGTTTTGTTCTAATGTAGGCTCTGTTTGAAATATAGCATGTTGTGATCGTTGCATCGGCCCAGAAAACTTGAGACACGTTCTTTTCATTTAGTATTGCTCTAGCCATTTCAGTGAGCCCTCTATTCTTACATTCCACAACTTCATTTTGTTGTGGTGTCCTTAGAGCAAAGAAATTGTGATCAATGCCATTAGTATCACAATATTCTTCAAAGGCTTGATTTTCAAATTCTCCACCGTGATCTGTCCTAATACCTGTAATGGACATACCTTTCTCATTTTGCACTTTCTTGGCAAAAACAATGAATTCTACAAAATTTTCAACCTTTGATGACAGAAAAATAGTCCATGTAAATCTAGAGAAATCATCAACAATGACCAATTAATATAAGTTGCCACCAAGGCTTTTAACTTTTACTAGACCAATTAAATCCATATGTATCAATTGAAGTGGTCGATTTGTTGTAATCTCATTTTTCGATTTGAAAGATGATTTAGTTTGTTTACCCTTTTGACATGCATCACAAATCAAATCGTTTTTAAAACTTACTTTGGGTAATCCAAGAACTAAATCCTTTTTGAGTAGTTTACCTAGTTAGTGCATGTTGACATGAGCTAGTCTCTTATGCCATAACCAACTTTCATCGGCATTACTCTTAAAAGAATTTTCAGAGTTATTTATATTGATATAAAGTGTATAGCAGTTACCTTCCCTTTTTGCTCTGAGCTTTGTCTTGATAGTTTTCTTATCAAGTTGTAAGTCTTTCTGGTTGACAATAAGACATTCTTCTGAATCAAATATTATCCAGTTGTCTTTATCTGTACTTTGACTTATGCTCAGCAAATTATGAAACAAGCCTTCAACATAATATACATTTTTTACTTGTATTCCTTTATTGTTTTTGAGTTCACCAATTCCTGCTATCTTTCCTAATTGATTTCCTCCAAATTTTACCTTTCCACCTTCCTTAGGATGCAATGTGGTAAAACTTTTAAAATCTCTGGTCATATGTCTAAAGCATCCACTGTCTATGTCCACTTGTTGTTTTTGGATGTTTTAAGACATATCTGCAATCAAATACGATTAAGTCTTAGGTACCCACTTCTTTTTGGGTCCTTTTGGGTTAGTACAAGAAATGTTTGAAACATATGAACCTTTAGGTACCCATTTGTAGGTTCCTATAATTCCTTTCTTCTTATGAATGCATGATGAAGTATAATGACCTTTTCTATTACAATAACTATAGTATACAAAAGGATTTGATGTATGCACAGAACGTTGAAAATAATTCAAGTATGATTTTCCTCCAGCTTTCTTTCTTCCTTTCCTTCTGTCTGATTTTGGATCATATCCAATTCCAGATCTATCATTCACAAATCGTTGAGCTTTTAAAATTACATTTAGCATTTCACTTCCTTTAGTGAACTTTTCAAGAGATTTAGTAAGATCAGTGTTTTTCTTTTTCAAAGAAGTACAATTTTCAAAATCCTCTTCAAAATTCTCTTTAAGTTCTACTTCAAGAGCTTTGTTTTTCTTTTTGAAAACAACTAGTTCTTTGACTACTTTGATGAATTCAGAATGTAAAGCATTATATTTAGAAAGTAGTTCATCATAGGTAGGATCAGAATCAGTTACCTCTTCTTCTGTTTTCTCTTAAGCAACTAGACATACATTGGCTACTTCCTCTTTATCGCTTTTTTCGTCAAAAGAACTATCTCCCCATATGGCAGATACAAAGGCTTTCTTCTTATTATAGAACTTTCCTTTTATCTTTTCTTTATTCTTCTGAATCAGTTCTTGACATTCTGATTTGAAATGTCCTGACTTTCCACATTCATAGCAGATGATATGTTCTTTATTGCTTATTCCTCCTTTCTAAAAGTTTTTGAATCCTTGGTCTTTCTTGTAGAATTTTCTGAATCGTTCAATAATTAGGCCCATTTCATTATCGTCAAGCTCTTCATCTTCATCTTGTTCTTCTTCTTTTGCTTTCAGTGCTAGACCTTTTTTCTTCTTATCACCAATATCATCTAGTTCTCATTTGAACTTTAATTTGCTTACATATTCAGAAAGACTTCCGAATAGAGAAGCAACCGATCGCATTGATTCACCTTTTGCTTCCTCAATTGTAGTGACCTTTGCCTCCCAGTCTTTAGAAAGAAAATTTAAAATCTTTTGTACTTGGGTATGTTGATCATAGATTTTTCCAAGTGCTGCAAGTTGATTAACAAGGTGAGTATATCTAAGTTCAAATTCAGCTATCGACTCACCTGATTTCATTCTAAGTAAATCAAACTCAGTAACCAGAGTATTGATTCAGTTTTCTTTTATTCTTGAATTTCCTTTATGAGCTATTTCCAAGGCTTCCCATATTTCTTTAGCTGTTGTAAGTGTACAGATTATGAAGTACTTATTTAACTCAAGGCACTTTGAATCATTAGAATTGCTTTGCTGTTGAGTGTAATGAGTTTATTGTCATTCTCATCATATTCTGCTGGTGTCTTGGGAACTCTTTATGAATCGAAAATCTTTTCAGGTTTGTAGTTTCCACTCTCAAACACATCCCATAGCCCATATTCAGTAGCCATTATGAAGCCTTTGAACTTCGCTTTCTAGAATGAGACGTGTTCGTCATTAAAACCTGGAGGTCTTGTGATAGAAGCTCTGTCAAGAAGAATGCCTTCACCCATGCTTGCCATTGGATCATTCTTAGGCTATTAAATTGTAATAAGAAGACCTACACTCTAATACCAAATGTTAGTATAAATGTTTAACCTAAGAGGGGGTGAATTAGGTGATACCAAAAATTTTGTTTCGTATAAGATAATCGATAGAATATTTAAACCAGTTGAGAGTAAAGAGAAATATCACTGGAGTGTACACAGGGAGTTATACTGGTTCGACCACAACCACTTTGACCTACGTCCAGACTTCAGAGCATCTCTGAGAGTTTCACTATATTCTCCAAGATTCAATGGGTTCTTGGCACCTCAGTACATAGTAAGTTCCTTCACTTAGACACTCGCTCCCCCTTACACGTTGTACTCAAATCCCCAACTCAAGGTTCCACTACCTTAAGTTGTCTCAATAAACAAATATTGAGTTTGTAATGAAAAACTCTCTCACAGAGCAAATATATAATCACTGAAGTATAATGAATGTGTATAAGAAAACAAAGCACTAAGTGTATTGATCGATGTGTGTTCTCAGTTCTTGTGTCTTGTCGTCTTTTCTTTGAATGCTCCATATATATAGATGATTGGTAATATCCGTTAGAAGAAATTCAAACATGTCTGTTAGAGTCGCGCAGCAACGGTTGACTGTTCTTTGAATTTGAAAACTATCCGTTTGCGGTAGGTAGGTGAACGTTCGGACACTTTATTTGACTTTGCTCTTCTTGCATGAACCCTTTATTATTTCTCTGCAAATGTACTTAGGATACTAATGCAATGAAGAGTTAATCATATAGATAACAATTTAATAAAAATTTGATCAAGAACATAATTTCTAGACTCCCTTACTTGAGTGGCTACTTGAGTGATCAAGATTGTTACTCGAGTGGTTACTCGAGTAGCCTTGTCTTTACCTTAACAAGTTACTCAAGTGTTGACTGTGGTAATATGGTTACTCGAGTGGCTACTCGAGTGGCCTTCAATTTTCTTTACATCTTACTTGAGTGGTGCCTCGAGTGGATTGTATATTACTCGAATACTCACTCAAGTAATTGCATCAATTTCTTGGCTGAGACTTTGTTGTTTGGTGACTCGAGTAGCTACTCGAGTAACACTTCAAATAATTTACAGATTACTTGGGTAGTCTCTCGAGTAATGGCTTTTTCTCACTGATTACTCGAGTGGCTACTCGAGTGATATGTTGCATTTCTTGGCCGAGAGTTACTGGAAGATTTTTTACCTGGTTACTCGAGTGGATACTCGAGTGATGCCTTTGGAAATCATGTTACTTGAATGGCTACTCGAGTAATGGTCTATATAACTTTGGAGATTACTCGAGTACTCCCTCAAGTAACTTTATTTAAAATTTGTCAGTGCTTCGCTGGATGAAATTTTCTTTGGTTACTCGAGTAATTGCTTCCCTTACTCGAGTAAGCCTTCACAGAATTGGTTCATCACTCCAGTGCTTACTCCAAGTAATGCTTTGCTACATTTTTCAAAATTCATTTGTTTGTTATCAAATTCTTTTATATTATTGATCCTTTGTTATCATCAAAACATATGGGATCTAACATCTATGATCATATGAAAGTCGGAATGGGTCAGTTTGAAGCCTAGATAATTTATATGGAAGTTATGGAACTTTCCCAATGTGTTCCCTTGAGTTTTGGCTCTCTGTCATGTTTTAAAGGGCATCACTCAAGTGGTTACTTAAGTGATGGGCGTGATCACTTAAGTAACTACTCGAGTGATAAGCATTCTGATGTACTCTATTTTCACACAGCATGATAGAGCTTCAGTATTTTAGTCATATCTCTTAAACCACATATCAGATTAAGCTGAAACTAGTGGCATATGAAACCAGACTCCTAATACGTCATTTTGACCAAATATCACATTCAAAGAATTTCAAATGAGAGAGATATTAGCTTAAAAATTTGAAACTAAAATCACTATCACAGTACAAGGCAGGTTTGGTATTTTAGACACAACTCCCAAACTACACATCAGAGTGTGAAAATGGGATTGATTATGAAACTCACTTTTCTTGCTTCCAATCACTCTTAAACTTTATTATATTAGTGTTTAATGTGTTTGTCCAGGAATACAATGAAGAGATGATGTGAAGAGATAAAAGTTGACTTTATGGAAGTAAAGCATCAACATTCATAACGGCTAGTTTTCAAATTCAAGTATAGGACGAACGAAGTAACGGGACTCAACGGATATGTTGAAATGCTCAAATGGTCATCAATCTTCATCAACTATAAATAGAATAGCATTCATAGTTTAGAAACAACACACATAATGGAAAACATGCTAAGATCATGAAGCATCCACTCCTACCTGAATACTCTCTGTTTATCTACCTTCGATATTATTTTCCTTAGAGAGAGAGATTATTTGTATTGTGCTTTAGTAAGTATTATATCTACTCTGTAGGAGAGTCTGTAAACACTTTCAACTATATTTCTAAATTGATCTCAAGGTAGAGGGACCTTGAGAGGGTTGATTTCCTTACAAGAGAAGCTGTAAAGAGAATTGCTAGTAAGACTTTCTGCTTGTAAGACTTACAAGGTACAAGTAATAGAGAACGTTGCTGATCGTAAGGCTTACAGGGGTGTAAGCAGGAGAGAACTTTGCTGATCGTAAGACTTGCTCTAGTAAGCAGGAGAGAAAGGTCTTCGAGATTGCTCTGCTCGTAGGACTTGCTGTAAGGGTAAGTAACTTGGTGAGAGATTTGTAAAAAGTTTCACAAGTGTCTAACTAAACTTTTGGGATTGTAGTGGTTCTCAAGTACCCAGTTAAAGTTGAGGAAGATAGTGGATTGACAATCTCAGGAGGAGATTGGGGACTGGATGTAGATCATCGTGGATTGGACCAAACCAGGATAAATCCCAGTGTGCATATTCTCTTCCCTAAGCTCTTATATTTCCAGTATATATCATTTAAATATCTAAATGTGATATATGATTCATTACATTCATATTTATTGCTTTCACTAAGATGCGAAAATATTTTCAAAGTTGTTAAGTTTTTATCTTACACCCAATTCACCCCCTCTTGGTGTCAGCGGTTCTAACACAATTTATATGCTATCTTTCAGGCTTCTTTTAAGTAGTTATCAACCAGTACCTCTCTCAGATGTAACATTACTCAAGTGATAAAATGTCACTCCAGTGATAGTGATAGCAAAGTTTTAAAACAACGTATCAGAAATTTTGATACCTATTCTAAGTATGATAGAATCTGGCTACAATGCTTCCTATTGTTTCTAAACATTAATAATTACACTTATGTATAAGTTTGAGGTGCTTAACCTTGGATTAAACTCAAAATCACATAAACCACTATTGTGTCGGAAGCATCATTGAAATTCGTTCAATCTATACGCTCTCTTTTATCAACGGCTATATAATCTCTCTAATGGACACATTCAAATACTTCAATGGTTATTAATTCCTTCCAAGCTATAAATACAAAAGCATTCAAGATGGAGAAAAACAACCAACGATAAAGTTCACTATTTCATTAAATTTGTCTGCTCTGTTCTTCTAATATTTTTATGATATTCCTATACTTTAGTGTTTATTACATATACTCTTTGGGAGAGCCTTTGTAAAGCCATTTATAACTCTTACCATAAGTTACTCAAGGAAGTGGGACCATGAGTATGGCCTTTGATTTCAAAGTGTAAGGGGGAGTGATTAGGCCTTTTTTCATAAGTTAGCCTTGAGGTCTATAATAAAAAATTAGCCAAGGATTGCGTATAGGCAAACCTAGGATTGTTTACTCTTCTCGAGGAGTCTTTTATTGAATCCTAAGTAATCTAAATTCCATGTAAATGCACTGAAAACAAGGGAATTTTTTGTGTGTTTTCAAATTAATAGCTAAAAGAAAATGCAATCTAATAAAATGCTAGACTAATACTTTTGGTATTTTATAAAAAATGGGTGATTAATGAAATATGAATGAAGTGGGTTCTCTTGAGAAATTGGTTTAATGGCTATCCTAGCTCACTAAATGATATAGGAGTTTAAATTCATCAAGTCTTAATTTAAAACCCCAAGCAAATGCGTTGAGTTCAATTTATCTAACTAATGACTAATCATACGATTGCATTCATAGTCATCTCTTGGATAAATTGTTAAAAACCACTTGATGTGTGAAATGGATTAAATTAATGCAATTGTTTGCTCTAATATGAATGCACAAACGCTCCACTCAAGTTAACTCAAATCAATTACAAAAACTCGTAATCACATAGCAAGCATAATCTCATTGAATTCATAGGAAATATATAACCATAAATCAATCAATCACAATAATTCCAATCCAAACACAATATAAGTAGTCTTAGTTCAACAATATGGAGTCTAAATAACTCAACAAAATCCTACTGAAAATACCTTAGAACATAGCTAGGAATTACAATAACAATAGAAAATTCGTAAAGGAACTAAGAAAGAAAACTCTCCCTTGAAGCTCTTGAACTCCAGCTAATCTTCCCAATATCCTCAAGAGTTGAAATCCTCAACCACACATGAATTTTATTGCACTCATATTAGCTCTAATCATTTCATAACGTCTAAAATTCATCAGAGATGAATGCACTAATGGATTTAATGAGAATGGAAGTGGTCTATCGGTTCAAACACAAAGATGAAGAAGCTGGAACTCTGGAATTGGCACTATGGAAGCTTGAATCAACAAAGGTACTAAGGTGGTTATGGTAGAAGGAGGTTGATGAAGACAGTGAATAGAGAGAGGAAAAAAATAACAGTGGCCATATAGAGGTGGCTATGGTTGGAGGTGAAACGATGGTGATCAACGATGTTTGGAGAGGGAGTGAGGAAGGAGAACGATAACAATGGAAATGGTAGAGAGAGATAGGAAGTCCGACTATGATAAGGAAAAGAGATAAGCTTCTGGCTGTAGTTACTGAAGAAAAATGTCGGTGATGAGAGTAGTAAAATTTTGGCGACCTTGGCTGAAGAGATAACGGCAGAGATAGAGGAGGATGAAGATGAAGGTGGTGTTGGAGGTTCACAGCAAAGGTCTGATGCTTCTGTAATCTCTAAATCACAGCCTCTCTCCATTGGTAAGTAGCTGGTAATGAGGAAAAAGGTGGTAATGGTGGTGAGAAGCGAATGCAAGCCAACGATAGTTCTTTGTTTTCAAATCGAAGCTCTCTCACTCATGGATTAAGCTCTGCGGTGCTCCTCCTCCAGCTCCCAATTCTGGATCTCAGCTCTCTCTTCCTGCTCTCAAAATTGTCACTGGTAATGGTGGTAGGGGAGGGCTGGCGAGGAGGAAGAAGATGATGTGAAGATGGTGGCCCTCCCTCCACTCTCAAGCTCACCAATTCCTGTGTTGCGGCACGCAACACCCAGCTGTGTCTGAATATCCTCTCTCTCTCCAACGTATCGAGTCTCCATTTAATTTTAGAAGCAGACCTCTAAGGGCTGTTCTGAAATTTTAAAAGCTTTGAAGGAGGGATCAGAGTACAACTTTTTGAAACTTTGATATGGAAATTATAATTTCTGAAACTTTTGGGTTTTTTTCCGTAATTTGCTACTGCCCCTTTTGCTTCATAAATTTGTACTTTTTTGAATTTTTGGGGCCTTTTCTGTAGTTTTTCCCAAACCTCAGAATATTAATTTGACCCTCCAAAACCTCCAAATTTCCTTCTTAAGCACATACAATGCAGGATTAATCACAAGGTGGCCTCGAAAGTTCAAGAAATCATTTGCATGAATAATTAACAAATTTTTGACCATTTTGCCCCTAATTGCAATTAATTCAATACAAATATCCCTAATTCAAATTAGTGCTTAATCATAAAATATTATCCCAAAAAATGCATTATAAGTCCTATTTTAATTATGAAAATTTATACCAAAATATGGTTCAATCAATTTCCCCACATATAGACCTTTGTACTCCTGAACAAAGGCAATTAAGTACAATTTCCTAAGTTGCAATCATCAATGCAATTGAAAGATGAGCAATTTTATAATTAGAAAGCACTAGATCAGTTAAACAATTCCTTCAAGGCAACATTAGTCATAGCCAAGCGATGCAAGGAAATTAGCTAACTTCACAATCCAAAATATTAGAATGAAGCACCAAAGGCTCTTAAGGTATTAGTGTTTCACTCGTCTCATCTCATTGAAATAATTTCACTCTAGTTCACTTAATCAACACCTTACCATAAACTTGTAACAACTCTAACATATCCACTACTAATAGCAATAAATGTAATGAATCAAGAGGACTTAAAAGGCTTGTAATAATGGATGAAAGCTAGATGGAATGGATTAATTAGAGAAAAGAAATAGTTGATAGGCAAGTTAATGTTATAAATAAGCTCATAGCACCTAAATAACTTGAAATCTTTTGCTAATTCCTTTCTAAATTCATGAACAAATGCCTTCTTAGTATTTCCTTTACTTTTCTTTTATCTACAAAACACTTATACACTTATACATATACATATATATATATATTTAATACTCTCTTATTCTTCTTTTTCTTTTTCTTCTTTTCAAACTATACTCACTTTGTCTTTTTATATATTTTATTTTCTTCTTTCTTCTTTTCTCTTTTTTTGTCTTCTTTTTTTTACTGCTCTTTTTTTTTCTTTTCCCAAACTATATATATATTTGACTTTTTTTCCCTTTTCTATATACATGGCATTTCAATATATACATTATTCAACTTTCTATTAGCAAATTACTTTGATTTTAGAGTATTATGAATACTATAAATATATGACATGCATACAACTTAGGAATGACTCAAAGGGGTAAACAAATAGTGATGAATGAGGTTTGTGTTTGGGTGAAAGGGTTTAAAATTGAATGCCTCTTTTATTTTCATTATACTAATGCAAATGCGGTTTCAAAAAAGAGTAAAAACAAGTTCTAGAAGGTTAAAAACTAAGTGAACATGCATAAATGGAAAGATTTAAGGCCCAATTAATCTTCCAACAAGGTTTTGTTTCTCCAATGCACATTCTAACAAAATCAATTGCATAGCAAACTAACCACAACATATTTACTTGACTATTTCAAATGCTAACCTTACAAATACGATTAATCAAAATATTGCAATCAATTATAATAATTCTCAACTCTTAAATGCACTAATGATGTTGAAACTCTCTCTTCCTAAAGCAAGGAGTTAATTAATAAAATCCAAAGTGTGGGTTAATATCTCTCCCCATTCACTTGAAGAACAAAATATGGTTTTAAAAAGTTGTCAAAATACTAGATCACATGAAAGCTTAAAGAATTTCTCACAAAACACATTTTCAAAGTGGCAAATGTGACCCTTTACCACTTAAGACATGCATCAAAGCAAGTCAATCTTGAAAAATGTTTTATTTTAAGGCATTTCTCATTTACAGACAACCAATGGGATTCAAAATGTATTTCCTTCCCCCACACTTAATCAACACATTACCCTCAATGTGAAAAATCACTCTAAAGCTAATGCTTAGCAAGTTCAAATTCAAGGCACAATGGTAATCAAGTAAGGTAGTGGCTACAAATGCAAAGCATACAAAAGTGATTCTTTTTGTACTTACTAAACTATACTACTTCTACCTTTTTCTACTGGATTGTGTCCCTGCCCCATACTTATCTTCATCATACAACAATTAAGCTCAAAGAATCATAGAAATTAGAAAGAAAACAAGTGAGGAAAGAGACAACCTGTATTAGAGAATCTTGAGTCATTTGAAGGAAAAGTTCTCATCTTTGATGAGTAGTATGAATTTGTCTTTTAAAATAACTTCTCCTGTATTGAATTTCCTTGGTGGATGTGGCTGAGGATCAATCAGAAGAGGTCCAAGATTGTATAGTGGATGTTTGTTCCTTCGACTACCTTTCCAAGAATATGCCTACATAGGAAAAGAGTAAACAACAGTATCCCATCCAAAAATAGAAACATGGAGAGATTTCAAATGAATTAAAGACATTTTAGGAACGAAACTCTCTAAGTAACTATCATATCCAAGGAAATCAATGGCATTCCTATCAGTAGGAGGCAAACAAGTAATTATATTTTGAAAATTCTCTTGTATTTGTAAAGTGAAAGGCGAGGAATCCAACTTAGTGTTGGGGTACACCATATCATCATTACAATCACAAGAGATGAAAGGGAAAAGAGTGGAAGAAGGAAGAGAATTTGTGAAGTCATCACCCAAAACTTTTGAACTTTCAAAAGAATCATTTTCCTTTTCTATATCGGGTGGAAAATCACAAGAAAGAATCATATGGGAAGAATAATTTCATTTGTAAAATCATCAATCAAAGTATTTGAATCTTTCCATATGAAACTATCATGTAATTCATTGGAATCAAGAGAAAGATCTTTTTCTAGGCTATAGTCCTTTGCACTCACATCAACCTCATTGGCATCCATACAAGATTCAACATTTTTATAATTGTCATGCTTACAATCATCAATAGTACAAGGAGGTGCATCAAGATCAATGGTACAATTAACCACTTCACTAACTATTTTCTTTCAAAACTCAACAAGCAAGTAGCATTTTTCATGATAACAATCTACACATATTTGATCTTTTACACAAGAACATAAAATTATATCATTCAATTGATCACAATCATCCCTAGTACTATGAAGAGAAGCATTTTCAACAATTGAAGCATCACACAAAGAAGTATGAGCACATTTATCAACAAGTACAATCGAATCACTACTACTAGAACTAATGGGTTGAACAATTATATTTTCAAACAATTGAGGGGATTCCACAATGATTTCCTCATCCACCTCATCATCACTCAAATCATTAGTTGGTTCACTAGTTAAAGTAGTAGGATAGTCTACTTCTATAAGGATAGGATCATTACCAAATGGTAGGGAAGACCCTTTAATTCTCTTTTGTACTTACTTCACTTCTTGTGCTTGTATAGAGGTAGGCACCGAAGGATTTGAAACTTCCACTTATGAATTGATATGTGGCTCTTGCTCTCTGGTTTCCCTATTATCATTGGAATTATAGGACCATGGAGCTCCTTCTTTGCCTCAGTCTTTATTCATAGCACATAGTCAACAAATGCCTTAATGAAGCTTTCAATGTCTTTTATTTCCTTTTCCATTTCCTTAGAGAGTCCAAGAGCATCTTTGACCATGAATAATTAGAGGTGTCCAACCTTTTGTTGGTCAAACATTCTTCATAAGGTAAGGGTTTAGGCATCCATATATGGCAATGTGAGAAAGGCATCAAGTCCGGAAGGTTAAGGAGTAGAGGATTAGGGTGAATGTTCGTGGCATAGTCGAGTGGGTGTTCATATAGAAGTGTATGTGGTGGGTGATCTCTGGTAGAGAATGGCACTTAGAAGCCTTTTTGTGCATGACATGTCATTGCTTTCTCCAACTCTTTATTGCTTCCTTCTAGTTGCTCCACTTGTTGCGTGTGTGGGAATATAGGAGGAGGATTTGCTTGAAAATTCTGCTTCAACACTTATGATTGCTAAGTGAGACACTCAAGTTCCTTTTCCAATCTCTCACTTTCTTTTTCTTGTTATTCCATTCTTCTGATAATAAAGTCCATTTGTGACCTTTGCTCTTTGGTACGATCATCCATTTGAGTATGAAACTCTTGAATCACTTCTATTTGATGAGTAAAGGTGTCCTTATATAACTGCTCTTCATTGATAGTCTGAGTGATTTGGTTTTGGAACTCTTGAATGACTTTACCAATGGTAGGTTCTTGGTTTGGCACACATGGTTGGGAATAAGGTCCATAAGATGGTTCAAATGGTGGGTATAGAGACTCATGAGATAGATAATATCATCAGGAAATGGGATGGAATGAAGGAGTAGGTTCATGATATGGCATGCAGTTGTATGGTGGATGATTAGAATGAGGCTCATAACATGAGTTATATGGTAACGGAGAAGGCTCATAGTATGATCTATAGGGTGGGTGTGGTGGGTGATTAAGTTGGAAAGAAGGTTGTTGGTAGGATTAGTGGTATGGATGGTGGAATAGACCATGACATTCTTGACCAATTAAACTTCTATCTTGACTTCCTAACTTGGCTTGAAGAAGCCTCAATGTTTGTTGAATGAAATTGATACTTTCAGAGATAGACTCTTTCCTTTTAGTCGAATCTCCTGCAGAAAAGTGAGATTGAAAAGGTAAACCTTGATTACCAGTAAACCAAGCCAAGAGAATTCAATACAATAAATTCCCAATGAATCACAAGATAACTATCTAACTAAAAACTATGAAACTAAGAAAAATAATAGAAGAAAATAGCAATGCAAATGAAAAAGAAAGAGAGTTTCAAAATAACAAAAGATGCAAGGATACAATGAATTAACTTGGAGACATGGTGAATTCAAACTAATGAGCTCAAAATCATATCAAATTTAATGCAAACAACACCATACAGAAGCTACTAAGTCAAATTATGGCAATAATACAATGAATTCTATGCAAGCTACCTAAATGCAAAATTCCTAAATTATATGCAAAGAAAAACAAAAAAATACAAAACTAACAAGATTCACACAAGAAACCCCTTGTCAAAAGTGGATTTGACAATTAGATTACCTAAGGAGCCAATTACTTAGCTCCTCTGCAATGGTGCCATTTGATTAGGCGCTTTTTGATACATTAGCCTTGGGGTCCACAATCAAAAATTAACTAAGGATTGCGTATAGGCAAACCTAGGATTGTTCTCTCTTCTCGATAAGCCTTTTATGGAATCCTAAGTAATCTAAATTCCATGCAAATGCACTGAAAACAAGGGGAAATTTGTTTTGGGTTTTTCAAATTAATAGCTAAAATAAAATGCAATCTAAGCAAATGCTAGACTAATATTTTTGGTATTTTTGTAAAAATGGGATGATTAATGAAATATGAATGAAGTGAATTCTCTTGAGAAATTGGTTCAATGGCTATCCTAGCTCATTAAATGATATGGGAGTAGAAATTCATCAAGTCTTAATTTAAAACCCCAAGCAAACACGTTGAGTGTAATTTATCTAATTAATGACTAATCCTACTATTGCATTCATAGTCATCTCTTGGATAAATTGTTAAAAACCACTGAAGTGTGAGATGGATAAAATTAATGTAATTGTTTCCTCTAATATGAATGCACAAACGCACCACTCAAATTAACTAAAATAAATTACACAAACTAGTAATCACATAGCAAGCATAATCTCATTGAATTAATAGGAAATATATAACCATAAATCAACCAATCACAATAATTCTATTCCAAACACAATATAAGCAATCTTAGTTCAATAATATGGAGTCCAAATAACTCAAAAAAATCCTACTAAAAATACCTTAGGACATAGCTAGTAATTACAATAACAATAGAAAATTCATAAAGGAACTAAAAAAGAAAACTCCCCCTTGAAGCTCTTGAACTCAAGCCAATCTTCCCAATATCCTCAAGAGTTGAAAGTTTCAACTACACATGAATTTTATTGCACTCACAGTAGCTCTAATCATCTCAAAACGCCCAAAATTCATCAGAGATGAATGCACTAATGGATTCAATGAGAATATAAGTGGTCTATCGATTCAAACACAAAGATGAGGTGGTTATGGTACCCTATGACTACCCTCATCTGAAAAGATGTGCCGGCTATCTCCGGTCACCAAAATATTGGGTGAGGACCGCATATTGGCCTTGGCCATACCCACTTCCTCATATTCCGTAATATCCTTAGACCATTATGGTCTAGTATTGCACCACTAGCTGCCCTTCAGTACTCACCATTTCTCAGGGATGATTCACAAATAAGGAAGATACCCTCCTTTGGTACCTCCCAATCGTGCATATTTCCTAGCACCATGTAATCAATACCATATCATTATACCATCCTGTTGCTGGAACCACCACTCAGACAGAGCCACTTTGGGCTCCTCCAAAATCACTTTCGACTCTGATACTAAAATATCACACCTTTACCTTGTTTTAACCTTTTTTCAGAGTATTCGCGGAAAACGATATGCAATACAATGGGCAACACAGGAATAACATGAATATACTGATAATAAGTGCATAATTACGTAAATTCCCCATAGGGGTTCGTACATGATCATTACCATCAATGTAGCCACACAGGGCTATTAGGGTATCTAAACCCGACCCAATGAAATAGAGACATATTCTCGTTTTCATTCTACCACTGCAATCCCCTCATATGGTTCTCTCCAATGTTCTCAGCATATCTTCTGTCTTCTCCTGTCTTCAATTATTGGTAGGGGAGGGTGAGATTCGAGAGAATCTCAGTTGGAAAATAATACCAATATGCATGTACAATAAGTTTTTAATGCATGACATGCTTGCATCACATAACTCATGCTCACACAATAACAAATCTGTAAGCTCAATGCTTCGAACAATATACTTATGGCCATAGTATAAATTGAAACATAACTTCAAATCATTCATACATGTTTCACATAATCAAGCAAAGCAATAACATGCATCAACACACTAACACAAATATCAAATACATGCAGGAGAGGAAGTTCCCTACTTTAACCCTTTTCCGCCTTGAAACGTGTGCCTCGTAACGAGTGCCAATAACTAGGCTCACAACCTGGTCCTACAATACCAAATATACAATTTTGACACTTCCATAGTATTTCTGGGGGTTATATGAGCCTAATATGAAAATTTACTAAAATGCCCCCGGGGACTTAGCCCAGCCCGGCCCCACCGTACCTGGTTTGACTGTACTTTTTCTGTAATTTTGACATATTTTTGTCCAAGGAATCCATTTCCATATTTAGAATTATCAAATTCAATGTCAAATTACAAAATTACCCTTGACAGCCCACTTCAAGGGTTTTAGATCCGTTTTCGTAATTATGTTTTTTCGGCCTTTTCTGAAAGCGTGATCAACTATAACCCCACCTAATTTTCCCTCCTGAAAATGGAACCATCAAATGATTGAAAATCCAACTCTAATGCCCATTTACAACTCTAGCCGAAATTACACAACTCTCCAGGGAAAATTGGGGTTTTTCAATTCTAACTCCGCAAACGTGTTCCTTTATACTCCTAATCACTTTATTAACCATTACATTAGGTTAGAACTACCATTTAGTATCAATTTTGGTAGTATAACACTTCTAACAAAACATTTCCAAATTTTATAAATAAAGACAATCCGGCGAAATTTTACCTATTAAATTGTCCACAGCAACCAGAACAATTAAATATTGAAGTTTCGGAAGTTACCTCAAACTCCCTCTGGCTTTCCTCTTATGACTGAACCCTAGTCCTTCTTAACAAGGAAAATTCAGCTTCAACAACCTTTAAACTACATGGAAGAATAGCTTAGGAGCAATATTATACGCATTATGTACGAATTCACTGAAGAAATCGACCTACCTTGTGAGTTTTCTTCCCTTCTCTCTCTAAATGCTCTCAAACCTCTCTCTCTCTCCTATGGTTGCTGCAACATGACGAAAATGAGAAGAATATGAATATGAGAAATATCTTATAAGTCCATGCTTATGTCACCTTTAATTATGATGATGTCATAATTCCCATTTTCAGAATTTTCAAATATTATGGCAGATTTTCTGCCCTAATTTTGAAATATCATAGCTAATTCTAGAAAAATAAAAAATGGGGTGATTCCAAAGCAAAATTAAATCTATTTAAGTCCTTTTCACTAGAAAAATATGGACCATTACCAGAAATAACCACACAATTCCAGAATTACACAAAATTCACTACTGCCCCAAAACAGAGTCCACTTTTGACATCAAATTTTGGACAGCCAGAACTCCCAGCTCACAAAACGAAATGACATAATTTATATGTCCATTTTGAAGCTTGGAATATGAAATTTAAGACTGGAAAGTTTCAGAATTTTTAGACATCATTTTCCCATTCAAATTTTCAACACAAACAGACTGCCCAGCAAAAAGTTTCAATGGATAGAATTTCCCAATTTTCCATTTAATGTTCCAAACCAATTCCAATGACCAAATAACAAAACATGACATCAATTGCACCACATTACACCATCCAATTCCACCATTTTGATATTACACAAAATCAGGGCAAAATTCACAATTCTCATCATCTTCTCCAGAAGTGTTCGTTTATCACTAATCACATCCACTTTTGGAGTCATTTAACCTTAACCAAAATTTGGAATCTGGCTAAACCGGGGCTTAGCAGTCCACTTATTTCAGGCTTATTCTCTAGCCTTAAATCTCAAAATTTGGGGTATTACATGTCTACTATTGGCGAAATCTCTCTAACTCTACCTCCTGCATTAAGTCTCTGTTTAAGTTTGTAATTAAGTTTAAATTGTTTAAATATCACCCAATTCACCCTCTCTCTTAGGTGAAAGGCTTGAACTAATATTTGTCTCCATTTCAGGTGAATAAATTAAAGCGGGATGCCCAGTACTATGTATGGGATGAACCACACCAGTGGAGAATGAGCAATGACTACATAATTAAAAGATATATACCAAAGGAAGAATTCTAGTCCATCCTCTTTGCTTGCCATTCAATGATCTGTGGTGGACACTTTAGCGCTAACAAGACCTTTAGAAAGGTGTTAGATTATGGGTTTTACTGGCCTACCCTATTTAAGGATATGTATTTATATTGTAAGTCATGTGATAAATGACAATGGTTTAGGGGGTTAGGTAAATGGTATCAATAACCCATGCTCTTTTGTGAGGTATTTGATGTATGGGGCATAGACTTTATGAGCCCTTTTTCACCATTATCTGGGTTTACTTATATCTTGTTAGCTGTAGGTTACCTCTCGATATGGGTAGAAGCCATTCCTACTAGAAAAGATGACGATTAAACGATTTCCAAGTTTTTTAAATATGACTTCTTTTGTAGATTTGGAGTGCCAAGGGCTATAATAAGTGATAGAGGTGCCCATTTTGGCAATAGGGTTGTCAATAACATACTTGCTAAACTTGGAGTTACCCACAAAACATCCACTGCCTATCATCCACAAAAAAAAGGGCAAACAGAATCATCCAACCAAGAGGTCAAGCAAATTTTGGAAAAGATTGTTAAGCCTTTAAGGAAGGATTAGAGCTCAAAGTTGGAAGAAGCACTATGGGCAAACAAAATTGCATTCAAGGCCTCAATAGGGATGTCTTCTTACCTGCTTATCTATGAAAAAACATTTCAAATTTTGCTAAAGTTGGAGCACCAGACTTATTGGACAGTGAAAATGTGCAATATGGATATAAATATGGCTTAAAGAGGAAGCTGCAACTATAGGAACTAGAGGAGACTTGATTAGAAGGTTATGAGAGATCTCGCATCTGCAAGGAGAAAACCAATTAGCCACATGACCAAAAGATTATGAGAAAATATTATAAAGTTGGTAACAAGGTTATACGCTTTAAGGCCCAATTTGCACTCAAACGTATAAAACTTAACATCAGGTAGGACGGGCCATAGATTGTCACAAAGGTGCATGATTTTAGAATAGTAGAGTAACTAGATGAGTCCACCAAATCAAAGTTCAAAGTTAATGGTTACCTCCTCAAGCTCTACCATGATAGTGCCTAGCCTCCTTAAGGCCAGTTGTCCCTTTCCTCTCTCAATCTCTCATATCACGTATATAGTTGCTTGTGAAATGTATTGAACATGAATGCTTGAGACAAGTGTGCGGTAGGACATTCCCAGTAGTGAAAGTAGGATTAGTAGTTTAGTAGTTTAGTTTAGTGTTTAAATTCAATAAGACCCCTATTTTTCTTTGGTTCTCTTGTCATATGCCAACTTCACTATCTCTTGCATTTACGATTAATTGGATTGTTGCATTGTATTCCTTGAATACATTGAGTAAATGTATTGGGTGAGTGTGGGGGGAGTGTGTTTTGAAAAAAAAAAAATGAACCCGCACTTGGATTTTTAGTACTTAAATGTTTTAGAAAATGGAAGTTTGTCCAAAGTCATTGGTGCACTTGAGAGTTGAGCTTGATTATAGTTAATTGCAATATTTTGATTAGTTGTTGTTCTTAATTCTAGCATTGGAAATAGTTAAGTAAATGAGCTTGTTAAGCAATTGAGTGTTTTGGTAAGCATTTGAGAAGAACCCTTGTTGGAAAGTTATTTGAGCCTAAATCTTTTCTTTGTATATGTGCATGCTTTCATAGCTTTTCATCTTCTAGAACTTCTCTCAACTCTATGCCAAAGTTGCATTTACATTAATGTAATGGAAATGTTAGGGCCATTTGATTCTAAACTTTTTTTACCCAAACACAAACCTTTCAAATCATCCATTGTTTACTCCTTTAAGCCATTCATTGAGTTGTTATGCATGTGTATATCATTTACATAGCCTTTATCCTATCTTATAATAATTAAATTGTTATCATCCCTAGCTCCTGTGAATGTTGAATTGCCATGTAAATACATATTGGAAAAACAAAGAAAAGGAGAAAATTTGAGATTTAGGAAAATGTCAATTGAGGTCAGAATTAATATTTTTGTGAAGTGGGGAAGATTAGAAAAAATTTCCCCAAAGTTTTTGAAAATTACAAATCTATGTAGAAAAAGGGCTAGAGAAAATTATAGAAAAGTACCATAAGTTTTGAAAATTACAGTCGAACCTCACAAATATTTTAAAAATTTGCACTTTAGTCTCTCAATGAACTTTTAAAGTTCACCAATTGGTCCCTGGTCAAAATAGGTTTTGACCAAGACTCCTCCTTCTTCCTCGATGCACAGAGAAGTGCATAAACATGATTCATATAAAATGCTTGTCACTTTGTAAATTCTTTAGAGTATTGGATAGGCTCGTCATGCCTTTTCAAATTCAAATAAGACCTTAGGCCTAATTCTGGAAGCATTACAAGAGGACTAGAGGAGGAGGATGTTGAGCTTCTTGTGTGAAATCTGAAGCTCTCATTTTTATTCTTTGGGATGGCAGGAGGTGTTCGATGATTAGAGAGAGTGAGAAGGATTGAGAAGAAAAGTGATACCTGATTCAATAGAATAGGATAGTAAACATTCAAGGGTATAAATATAAATTTATAATATTTTGAAATCCCTTCTCTTGACCTAATTAAGAATTTGTTGAAAGTATAGGATTGAATCTAGATTTTAGTATTTTAACCGGATTTAATTGGGATTTTCCCAATTCTTAAGTTCTTGTGATCACATTATCATTTTCACCGTACTAAAAATAATTTTTTTTCATCAAACTATTTTCAATTACAAAGCATATCAAACACGACAAGAGTCAGAATTTTTTCATTCTATTCCTTTCCACCACAATTAATTCTTTCAACCAAACATGCCTTATTATATATGAGAAATTAGCAAAAACATATATACTTATTAAAACAACTGTTTTGCAAAATAAAAATAAAAAATAAATCTGGACCATCTAGGTTTGGTGAGTGTGGATGCTCATCAAGATGAGTAATCAAACTGATTCCCTTTACTCCTAGAATCGTAGTCCCGAATTTCTCCATATTGGTTTCATCCTTGGGTAAGAGATTCACATTATAACATAAAATAATACCTTCCCCGCCATTCTACTTTATGCCAACCAGAGCCTGTTTTGTTCAACGGGGACAAACATTCAAAACCCATGATGTCATAAACAGAACAAAAGAATATATAAATTTTTTGGGGATAAAAAGCTAAATAAAATATCAAAATAATCAAATTCATGAGAAGAACTCTGGTGTTCGGAAATCACAGAAGAACTGCACATAGAATACCCATCCCGACTTCAACAATTTATTATGCAAAAACCTTTCATCTATTATTATGTTTTATGTATTGTTGAATGACAAGTCTCCAAGGTAATGTTTTTACAAATCTAATTGCCATTGAACTTTTAGGTTTTGATTAGCTCCTGTAAAATTGAGGTAGGATGTGTTTATCTATTTGAAGTGACAGTACTATTTTTACCTATTTGTTTAAAAGTATATATTGTCATCACTGTTTTGTATGCTTGTTTAGTTATTCTTGGAAGGATTTGGATGTACAGGATCAAAGTTGAACGAATTGGAGAGTGATGGTGTACATGAAGAGCAAACTCAAGATCTTAATGCTGCTACAATCAATTCTAATCACTCCAGTAATTTGTCCTCAACAACATCTATCACTAACAGTTCTAGCAATACTGTTACTCCTCTAAATCCCTTTGTTTCTTCTGAAATCTCAACCCAACATGTTAATCCGACGAGGCCTGATACTGTTACGTCCATGGCAAGTGATAGTTACACCATTAATATGCCTATGACCTCTTCTGCATCACCACCTCAGGAAGATAACAAACTAAGCTTCAATGTTTTGCTGTTGAACTTCTTGGTGCTCTCAGTAATTTGGCTGCTTCATCAAAACCAAAACATAACCAGGTTTTGATATGTTGTGGTGGCCTGCTCTACACTTGCCTTCTCTATTTCCTCAACTTCTCTTGTTTTACATGAGAAAAGGGCTGCGATTGCGAAGAGGCAAAAAGCAGCGTTTCTGATTGGGACGTTTGGATTCATGGGAATAATGGGAATGCTTTGCCTTCAACTATCACTTGGTGCTTCACCATCTCTGCCTTCCTTGTTTCCATGTTGATGTTTGCCGTTGCAAGTTTGATTAAGTGAGAGGAAGCCATTTGTTTTTCTTGGTTCTTTTCTTAGTATGGTTTCACTGTAGAGTACTTAATTTTCTTGTAATGCTAATAATTTTGGACTGGACGTCGTGGCTAAGAGATTGTAGGACTTGGCCATGGATGTGTTAGTGACCTGTTATATTGAGAATTTCTGAGACAAGTTTCCTAGGGAAGGATCATTAATTATATATATATGTAAAGTGAACAGTCAAGACAATATATTAATGGCACTTATAGATGCACAAACAAAGAGAGTTAGGTACTTAGCGTTACGAATTAAATGAGACTTACTTATATGTCTCTGTATCTTTCATTAGTTGCATGTAGTGAATAATTTAAAAGGTCTTATGGTATGAGCTTGTTTGAACAGAATATGTAGCTCTTGAAATATAGACAATTGTATAGTAGTGCAACATGCACCATTATGTTGAGAAATTTGGTGCCCACTACTCAATTGATGGGAGGTTCAACAAGGAGCTATTGGCCTGGCTAGTATTGGTGCGTTCTGGGGGATAATTTTAGGCTACATTTGGTGGGGTTAAGTGACTTATGGCACACAAAATGAATATTAAACAAACAGAAAAGGGAGTGGGACTGGAATGAGAATGAAGATAAAACTAGGTTCAGAAATGATCAAAAAATGTGTCTAAGAGGGGAAAAAAAATACCATGAACGACATTAAAGCTTGAAACAAATCGTGCACCACCGCAAGGTGCAATTTTGAGTGTGTTCTTGTTGTCAAACTCATACCAGATCTGGCAAACTTGAATGGAGATGGAGGAGAGATATTTTAATTTTTTTTCATTATGTGCTTTTTTCTAACATGATTTCGCAGATATTTTAAATATGTTCTTTATTTACTTTTTTATTTTTTGCTTAGCCATGACATTTGCCCCGATACAAGTCTAAGTATCAATTGATCATTGCACCAAATATGTGTACTACCTAGTTTGTTCGTGGAGAGAGAAAAGGGCAGGCCAATATGAACTACCAACATTTGAGATCAACATCTCTAATCACAATTGCTATATTCACCGACTAAACATATCTGCCTTTCTTTTACCAAAAAAAAAAAATGTCTGGCTTCCTTCACAAATTATTACATACATATAGAAGTTATAACTTTATAGTCTATATAGAATGTTTGGGTTAATAGAATGTTTGGTCTTATATTTTAATTTTGATCTTTCAAATGATAAAATGATGCAGGTTTTATTAAAATATAAGGACTAACCTTTATGACAAAAAAAAACTTGGGGAACAAAAACCTATTATTTGAAATTATAAGGACTGAAATGAGGCAAACTATCATAACAAAAGATTCTCCTCTCTCCTATCCTTAATGTAGGACTGAATCAAAGAGTTGATGTTGGTCTTAAATATAAAACCATTTACACATGTTTATCATTTTTTCCAAACTAACCATATTAATAATCCCTCAACAATAATCAATAGAAAAGGGAGGGAGAGAATTAATAAAGATGATTAGGGTGTGTAGCATCCAAAATTTGGAAAATATGGAGCCGCCACCAAAATTTTGAAAAAGGATAATTTTGAAAACATTTTTTTGAAAATAAAAACCATATAGAGTTCGGGAGTCGATTGTGTGTAGGAAATGTGTTAAGCATCCTACAACATCCATTCATAAGAACGATTACCTTAAGTCAATTATTTAAAAATGAATATGGCCTTTAATTTTATTATAATTACCCAAAAAGAGATAAAAAATAATATTTACAAAAAGAAATAAAGTGAAACTAATAAAAAAGATTGTTTATTTACAAAAGAAAGATAATGAAGAAATATATTTATTTACAAAGTTGGACTTGACATAGGAAGAGAGCCTAAGGCCTAAATACCCTTTAGAGGGATCAAAGTCAACATAGTTCAAGATAGAAATATGTGTCACTTTGTTTGTGCCTTTTAAGGAAAAAGTTCCTTTAATTTATTTGAGAAGACAATTTTTTATTTTTTGGTATTTTTTATTTTATGAAAACAACTCTTCTATTTTTATTAATAAAAGAAAGGTTTTTGGAAGGCTCTTGGACTAAACTTCATGAGGAGATTCCTATAATCTCATACAGAAGAATAATTGATTTTTACCTGAGGATGCTCTAAAGACCTCACACGATAGAAATCACTTTTAAAATCAATTTCATTTATTTTGATAAAAAGAGAAGCTTTCTTCTTTGCTATTTTCATTTATGAAAATGGGTTACAATTCTTTTTCTTTTTCCTTTTCATAAAGAAAACCTATGTTAGAGGGAGAGATGAAAATAACAAATAGGTAATACACATTAAAATAGTGGAAATAAGTGGTGGAAGCAAACAATCACATGTCAAGTCAATGAATGAAGGATGCATACTTTCTTCGTGGTCCAAATAACACACAAATATCATTGGGCATATCCTCGCAATATCAACAAGAAACGAGTAGCATAAATATTGTTGGGGTGATGAAGTGAAAGAAGTAAAAAGAAAGAGGGATATGAATGGTATAATCACATGAGACTAAAAAGATAAAATAGAAAAACATAACAAAAAGAGAAAAAAGAATAGAGAGGAAAGATATAAGGAGAAAAAGAAAGGAAAAGAAAAATAAGATAAAATGATCCAAAACATATTGGATTACACCCTTTAGTCATTGATGCTTAAGCTTTAATATGTGATAATCATCACAAGAGTATAGGCTTTCCTTGGGTTTTTAAGAAAAGGAAAATAGACACTACCAAAAAAACATGAAATTTCTGACGAAATTTGCCACGGAAAAATTTTCCATCACAAATTCTAGCTGAAATCCGTTGAAAATTCTATCGGAAAATTTTTTGATAGAATTTCTTACGGAATTTTTTCCATGACAAATTCCGTCTTTCGCCACGGAAATTCCGATGGAATAATTCCATCGCAAATTTCTGACGGAATTTCCTACAGAATTGAATTCCGACGGAAATTTCCTTGCAATTTCCGATAGAATTCAATTCCGTCGGAAAATTTAAAAATTATTATTATTTAATTAAATTAAATTTTTAAAAACTTATTCTTATAAAATTTATTATTTATTAATTAATTTTTGTTTTAAATTTATTTCTTAATTATTATTTTCTAATTTCTAAAATATTTTTAATTTCCAATCATAGGTTTTGGTTTTTATAGGGGCAAAATGTTCATATAAAATATAAAATTTATTAATTATTAATTAATATTAGTAAAAAAATATTATTTAATAATTATTTATTAGTTATTAATTAATGTTAATAAAAAATTAATTATGCATAATAAGATTATATATATAACTGTGTAATAATAGAACACCAAAGCAGTCAAGCCCATCTGATAAGGCATCATGCACGTACGGATGAGGTCGTGGGTTCGAACTAAAGGAGGGGGTCAAGTTGAGTTGCATTTCTAGGAATAAAGAGGTTGTAACACATGGCGGATCTAGGCGCCGGGGACAAGGTGGATGCCTCCAGAGCTGTCACACGTCATCGCCGGCGATGAGGGGACGGTCGCAGGAGTTGCCACATGGCTTTTTAAATTTTAAAAATAAAAAAATAAGTTTGCAATGAAATTTCCAACAGAATTCAATTCTGTTGAAAGTTATGAGGGAATTTCCAAAAGAATATTCGGTTAGAAATTGAGAGGGAATTTGAATTCTGTCAGAAATCACGATGGAAATAAATTCCATTAGAAATTTGTGATGGAATTATTTCTGTCGGAAATTTCTGATGGTCCATTGGAAATTTTTTTGTCATGCTATTATTACCAAAGGAATCCATTCCGTCAGAAACTCTAAATTTCGTCGGAAATTTCGTCAAAAATGCAGTGTTTTTTTGTAGTGAGAAGAGAGAAGGAAAATGAAAAATAATAAGAAAATGAATTAATCCTTATTATATTAGATTCCTTCCTCTAGCCATTGGTGTTAAAGCATCACATATGTGGCAACTACTATAAGAGCATAGGCTTTCCTTGGGTATGAAGAAGAAGAAGATAAAAAGATGAACACAATCAATAATTCACTCTCATTTTTAGACACTTCTAATCATCCCTTACCACTTTTCTCTCTCTATTTTCTTCTGTCTTTGCTCTCCTAATTTTTTTTTGTTTCTTACTTCAACCCTTGCTCTTCTATTTATAGTCTCAAGGTAAGTTTTCTTCAAAAATGCTCTTTCTTTTTTCAATTTTTATTTTTAATTTTTTTTTGTATTTGATGTTAACAAAACTAACTAACTTGACCCAATCACCATCAATGAGACATTTTTTTTTTAAATTTTCGTTTTAGATGTTTTTATTATTTTTCCCACAAATGATTTCCTAATTAAACCAATGAATGAGAGATATTTGTTGTATTTTTTTATTTTCCCATAATGAAGACAATGCTAATTTGGACACCAATCATCGTCAATAAGAGGACTTTTTTATTTTATCTTTTATTTTTCCTTTAAATGATAATTGCCAATTTAGACACCAATAATCATCAATGAGAGGATTTTCTTATTTTCTCTTTTTTTATTTTTCCCTCTAATGATGATTGCTAATTTAGACACCAATCGTCATCAATGAGAGGATTTTCATTTTTTTTTAAGTGGGGCCTGGACAAAATAGGGTGTTCACAGGGTGTTTTAAGAAAAAGCATCACTCTAATTTATTTATAAGTCCCAACTAACTAACTCTCACTAACCAAAGAGAGTTAGTTAACTCATTAATTATGGACTAAATTTTCAATTTTGCCCTCATTTAAGAGTAATTCCAAGAGTCTGCATGAATAAATTCTTTTCATTTATTGCAATTAATAAGGGCAAAATTGTAAAAATTACATTTATTACTTTGAACGTGAACTTATAATAAGGACCAAAATTTTTCTTCTAAAGGACTTATAAATAGGACCAGAGTGATATACTCCCTCTGGTTCTTTTTATAAACAACTTTTTCTCTCTTGGGGCTAGTCCTAATATAAGCAACTTTTTTCTTGTGTCTCAAAATTTAAAGTGCTTTTTCATTTTCTACATCTATTAAATACATATCTTTATATTAATTATCTTACACTTATCACTAATTCTCTTTGATTTAATGATTTATTACACATTCTCTTCCTCATATTTTTTACTCATTCTCTCCCCTATGCTTTTTTCATAAATATGGGTATATTTAGAAGAAACGTGACATTTTTTATACATTTATTATTTTTCACTAATCTTAACCACTAGTTCATTTTGTCCAATCAGGAAAAAAAGTTACTTATAAAAAGGACTAAAGGGAGTAAACAAACATCTTTTTTTCTTATAGTGAAATTTTAGGAAAGGAGTTGGGCTCACTCACGATCCAAGGGTAGGGCACCTAACACATGCTCCATGACTTTACGGGCCAAGAAGGAGAGTACAACAAGCCTTCATCTCCCCCGGGCGAAGGGGCATAACCACTTGGGAATCGGCCCAACAGAAGAAGTCACTTCACAAGGCTACGGAGATATGCCTTCCCCAATGCCGCGACTAACTGAAGGATCAAAGTAAATAAATATCTTTAATCTACTCAAATTAGTTAATTTAGATTTTATATCAAGGAGAGCTAGAGTAGCATTAACCCATTTTTTTCGTTGATGCATAATATATGCGTTGTGAATTTCATGAATTCCACCAATCAGGTAAAAATTACTCTAAACTAGAAAAACCAAAAAGGATTATACATTACGCAGAATCAATTGACAGTGTGAAGCCATATAGCGAAAAACAATCAATGTGGGCTCTTCATTGTGAATGCCAATCGCAAATGGAATCACCAGATTCTTCTAATTTCGATTTGTAGTCTTTACTCAATTGCCTAAGTCTCACTCCATCGAGATTTCTTTCTTTTTTGATAGTCCAGAAACAACTCCATCGGAACTTCCTTTATGCCAAAATTTTTGCACATAGAAACTCTCGAACTGAACAAGCAACTCATTCTGCTTCACTCCCTAAAAGAAAGGCAACACTGTTTTGGGATTTGACATTATATTTACTAGTTTCTGTAATTTTGGATGAACCAGGTTACACATAGATTGGGTCGGATCTAGCAAGATGAAACTTTAGAAAACCCCATTTTCATTTTTTTATAACACGATGCTACATGCCCAATTACATACTAGCACTACATGTACTGCATGCACCTGTCATGTCTTTTCGTACATAATTTTCCAACTTAGGGAAGCTTCCTGAGAAGGAATGACACTCTGGAAAACAAGTAAGAGACCGCTTAGCTAGGAAATCTACGGCTTCATTTGCATCACAAGAGACATGTATAACTCTAACACACCAGTCCCAATTAAGCCATCCTTGAATGTCATCTATTAGTTGATGATCCTCATACATCCTCGTGCAACCCTTAGTAATTAGCTGCATAGCTGAGAGAGAATCAGAATCTAATATCAGTTTCCTTTCTCCTCGGTCCCAGGAAATTCTAAGACCTAATAAATAGGCCCATAGTTCTGCTGTTAAGTGGTTGCCTTAATCCATTAGGTGCATAAAACCTGCAATACAACTCTCTTCAAAGTTCTGAACAAGCCCCCCCACAACCCACAGCCTGCATTTTGTAATGCCCCAAAATATGTTTAAGGGCTCAAAAATTCCAAAATAGAATGTAATGAATGTTAGATAAACACTTTCAGGGAATAAAGTGTGGATTATGACCCGGATTAATAGTAGAAAGTGCACAAACCCAGATTTAAGTTAATTATAGTAACAAAGTCTACATTGGACTAAAAGTGAAGGGAATGGTGCACGGAAAGAGAAAATGGAACTAGATAATACACCAAGTGGCAATCTAATTAAAATTATCAGTATTTAAACAGTTTGATGGCGTAGAAAGAGTATAACCCAACTGAGAAGTGTCAGGATAGCTCACATCAACACCACGTGAAAGAGGGAGAAAAGAAGTGTGAGTGAAATCATTGGGTGAGGTGTGCATATCATTATCACCATTATGCTAATCAACAAGCAAACCATCAATAAAATTGATATCACACATAGAATAATCTTCAAGTGGTTGCTTCATTTGCTCATACATGTTGAAGTGCACAGACCTATCCCCAATAGACATTGTGATAGAACCCCTTTGCAAGCTAATATCAGTATTGGCAATTCTAAGGAAGGGTCTACCTAGGATCAAAGCTCTATCTCCACGAGCATTAGGTATATCTAGCACATAAAAATTTGTAGGGAAAACTAGATCTTCAACTTGAAATAAAATATCTTCTAAGATGCCGTTAGGATATCTTATGGTTTGATTTGCTAGTTGTAGCATCATAGAGGTAGATTTCAAGGTCTTCACCCTTAGGTCTTTATATAAAGATTTAGGCATCATATTAATTGCAGCTCCTAGGTCAAGTAAAGCCTTAGGGATTGTAGTCTTTCTTGTGGTGCATGGAATGGTGAATGAACCAGGATCCTGACATTTAACTAGAAGTTGTAGCTTAAACAAAGTAGACACACTAGAGGAAATTGTACTCTTTTGTTTGACTGAAACTTCCTCTTATGTGTGCATAACTCCTTAAGAAATTTGTCATACTTAGGAATTTTATTAATCAAATCAAGTAATAGCACATTCACTTCAATCTTACTAAACATGTCTAGCAAGTCATGATCTTGTTTCTCATCAGCCATTTTTTGACTAGCTAAGTAAGAATGAGGAAAAAGGAAATCACGAATGTTTATCTCATTACCTTTAAGTGGAACCTGACAGTTGGATGACTTATTGGCTCTTTCATCTTCTTGTGCAATCATTGCTCCCTTTTGCCTTTGATCTTGCTTCTTTGAAGTCTTCTCAAGGAATTTCTTCTCTTGCTTGCTTTCAGAATGAGGAGCTTGCACCTTAGAAATGTGAGAAGGCTCATCATTTTCTTGCAATTGGGAAGATTGAGGAACCTTCTTATTTCTTGGAGGTAGATCCACTATGATTTCCTTATCCACTTCCTCTTCATCATCATCGTCCTTAAACCCAACCATTTTCCCACATCTCAAGTTCATAGCATTAAGAGATTTAAGATGGATGACCATATTAGAAGACATGGCACTACTAGACTTAGCTTGCTTGCCATTAATACCATCTGAAAATTGAGTAACAAAGGAATTCAAGTTAGCGGTCTTAGTCTCCTATTGCTCTATCTTACGTTCCAAACTTGCAAATCTTTCTTCAGTTCTAGATCTTTCTTATTCATATCATCAAGCATAAATTTAACACACTTGAGAATTTGTAAGATGTGGTCATCATTGTTTGGAACATAAGGTTGAGTTTGCAAAGCTTGAGAAGTAGAGGTGTTGTAGTGAGTAAATTCATCATTACGCCACCAGAAGTTTTGATGAGTTTTCCAACCTTCATTGTAGATGCTGGAATTAGGATCCCACTTAGAGTTTAGTCTTCCTTGATTCATAGCATTAACTTCCTCATGGCAGTCAGGACATAAACTTATAATGTGTATCACAGAACCACAACTACCATAACTAGATGTACCAAGAGCTTATGAATGAGGAGGAGGAATCACTTGTTGAACACTCAAATTCTGAAGCTTAGATGTAATGAAAGAAAGTTGGGAAGTAATTGTGTCTATCTTAAACTCAAGAGAGTCTATCCTCTTGTTGGAACCAAGATCATAGACTCCTCTTAGCTCTCTCACTTTATACTATTAAGTGCTTCTAGCTCTTGTTCAAATTTGAGCCCATGCCTCTTTAACAATGCAATCTTCCAAAGAACCCCCAACTGCGGCATCTAGAATAGCCTTCTTAATCAACTGCTCATCACAGATTTGATGGTGCAGGCACTTAGGTAGAAGCTCTTGAAAATGGTTCCAATAGTCATAAATGACTCTAAAGGATCTTGTTTAACAGAATATATCTCATTTTTAAGTTCTGCAATCCTTGCATTAGAAAAGTATTTTTCCAAGAAGGCTTTCTTCAAATTGGCCCATAAATGAAGAGCATCATTAACTTGTCTTAATAGCATCAAGTACCACTCTTTAGCCTTCCCTTCCAGAGTAAAATAGAACACCTTTAACAACACATCATCTAAACGAGCACCAATAGGCTTCATATTAAAGCAAGCTAAGTGCAAAGCATTGAGTTGGTTGTAAGGGTTTTCCTTTTCAAGTCCATGGAAACGAGGTAGTGAAGCAAGCAAAGGTCCCTTAAGCTCAAAATTGACTTCAAAGTTAAGGCATACAGCACTTAAAGGATCATAACTCACGTCAGATCTTGTGACATCCCTTATGGTTCTTCTCGTTGGTTGACCATCACCATCACCATCCATAATTGTACCTTGAAAAACACAATCACGTATATCAATACAAAAGTCAAAGGTAGTACTAAAATTGTCTTGCACACAAATTCAAGCAAAATATATGAAATAGAATGAATGCAAGTATGTGTGAGTATGTATAATGTGTATGGACAAGAAGAAATAGAGAAAACAATAAAATTGACAATTGTTTTGTCAAAGTGCTCACTATTCACATAGAAAACTATATCACCAACTTTAAAACTTGGAAATTGGAATCATGCACCCAAATAGCATCAAAAGAAAGTTATCCACAAGTAATTCAAATGCAATGACACCACTTTACATCAACCAAGCATAAAGCAAGTGAAACAAACTAAAAGAAATACAAAAATGCAAATGCACATGCAAAAAATGAAAGAAAATAAAGATATTTATTAGTATTCTTCAAAATTTTCTATGGAAGATGTAAATTGCTATGGTATGCTAAAGAAAACATGCAAAGTGAAAAACTAACTAACATACAGCCTAAACTATGACTAAGTATAAAAATACTAGAATGTAAAAATCCTAAAGGCTCACCTCGGTCAAAAGTACTTGACACTTAGTTACTAGGAAACCAATTTCTTGGTTCCCCGGCAATGGAGGAACTTGAAATAGCCCCTTTTAGTCACATCAGTATTATCAATAATAAAACTAAATTAATGCAATATAGTGCACAACTCAGGTCATTTCACTTTGAGGAGCCGATTATGAAACTAATTCCTAGTAAACTAAGTAATTATAATGCAAAATTGATTAGGGTTAAACATGTATGATTGATTTTCAAAACTATGAATTGAATGCAATTAAAATAAATATTTTTGGGATCTTTCAAATAAGAAGGAATGGAAATTTGTTAAGAATGAAAATGATGAAATTGCTCTTGGAAATGGTTTCAATGTCTATCCTTGCTCAATTAAAATATTTGGAGAGTTAATATACTAAGCTTCTAATATTCCAAACCTCATTAATCAATGAGTCTAGCATCATTAGAGAAGAACCCCTACCCTTGAAATGCTATTAAGCCATCTTAGTGTAATAAGTTTCTCTAAGTTTCTTAATATACCAAACATCAATTACCATTAGAGAGTGACTATGGAATAAGTAATGCATTTAGGTTCAACTACAAATCCAATTCAATCAAACTATCCAACAATACCATGTTAAATAGATAGAAAGCAATAGAATTATAGATACACATATATATAACCATATATATTGATGACTACAAATCCTCATTACAAATCCCAAATCACAAGAACTTAATTTATAGAATAAAGGGTTAAGGTGAAAAAATGCACATGAGTTTTTCTCAAAAGTGCACCCAACACCAAATGCTTTTTTTAGGAGTAAAAGTAACTATGTGGTTACAAAATAGATGTAAAAGTCACAATTTCATTTAATGTTAGAAATCCTCCATGACTTTTCCTTAACTATGACAGCTGGAGCCCATCTGTAATCTACTCCTTTGACTAAAGTAGATATGGCAGTTGGGGGTGGAAGACTCCTTTAAACCCGTAGCCTGAGTGTGCTAGATATTCATCACTTTGTCCTGATTTGGTGTTTTTCTGAAAATCCATCGTCATTTTTCAATCTTCTGCAAAAAATAAAAAGGAATTCAAGAAATAGATTATTCTTGACAAGAACAAACATGGATGATATGGGAAAATTAAAGTTGAGTTGCGGTGAATTAGTTTACTTTGTCGTCGTCATCTTCCTGGTTCCTTTTGTTAGTGTCTTTAGTGGGAGATCTAAATGCCCTTTTCATAGTAGTCAACCAGGAGGTACCTCCCTTCTTCTCTATCAGAAAAAGAAGTACATTAAAACTGGGCTACGTCATAATTACAGCATACAAGGGAAGTGCTAAAAAACAGAGTGAGGAAAAGGGCCAAAAAATATGAAGTTAAAAAGACAGAGACAGAGAGGGTAAAAATTAACATGAGGAGAAGTGGGTGGCGTATTATTGAATCTTATGGGATCTCATATGATTCAACAACAGCTGTAGGAAAGCAAGAGAGGGAATGGTACAGTGAGCTCATCTTCATCACTTGGATCGTGAAGCCCCACTCTCTCAACTGGATTTATGGTCAATGAAATTATGGATAAACTCTGCGTTGATTCAATTAATTGTGTGAGGAAGAAATGAATATAATTATTGATAAACTAATCATATAACACTAAGTAGTACTGTAAACTAGAGAAGGAGCGGAGTAATGAAACAAAGGTCGAGAAAAGGAAAAAGATAACCTTTAGGATGGGGGTTTAATTGCAGTATTATTAAAATGATATAATAATAACAACAATAAAATCGTTAACAGAAGAAGAAGATTATAGCATGATTATAATATTTGTATGAGTACATAATAGGAATAATATTATAATCAATAGAATTAAGAGGAAGAAAAAGAAGACTGTGGAGCGGAGAAAAAGCAGAATTAGAAGCTGACAATAATGAAGGTTTTCTGACGTTAACGGAAACTGTGACTCTTGCACCTATTTTGTAACCACATAGTTACTTTTGCTCCTAAAAAAAGCATTTGGTGTTGGGTGCACGTTTAAGAAAAGCTCAAGTGTATTTTTGCACCTTAACCCAAGAATAAAACATAACTAAAATCATAGTCTTAATATATAAATGAATTCTTCAACCTAAGAAATAACAAATTTAATGAGCTATATATAAAATAAACTCCCCTTTGAAGCATATGTGAGCTCAAGCCATCTCTAATTCATCTCCAAAAGCACAAAATTGCCTAGCTACTTATAAGAATAGCTTCACCAAACAAGTTCAAAATTCCAAACATTGAAGACCACCAACACTCAGCCATTAAGTCACAAATTAAATCACCAATTAGCACTAATTCAATTTGATTTAGGGCTAGAATTAAACTTAGAATAGGGGAGTCATGACTGTGTTGATAGTCAGAGGTGTCATGGTCTGGACAAGAGAACTGAGGGCGGTTAAGGCAATGATTATGGAGGACTCTCTTCTGAGCTCTGTCAGTCACTGGTAAGTGTGGTTCATTGGAGGAGGATGGTGGTGACTGTGGTGTATAACTGGGATGAAACGATACGGAAGGTTGGAGATGGTGGAGGTGAAGGAGTGACAACAGTGGCTCCCCTGCGCTCTCCATACCAGTTCTTTACCTCTTAAGTCTAAGCTCACTGCCTTCCACTGAATTCCTTTCAGCTTCTTCTTTTCATCTTCATGGCAGTTGCTCCCCCGGTTTGCTCTCAGATCTTCACCTCCAGCTCTCTAGTTCTCTCTTCGCTCCCCCCATAAATCCCGACTCTCAGCTTTCTTTTTGCCCTTCTTGCTGCAACTCCCCCTGGCAGGAAGACCAAGTCAGGTCCTATAACATTCGAATCCCTTGGTTAAAACGATGTGCTTTGACCAAGGGACCATAATGAAAATTTTAAAATCTTTAGGGGGACTAAATTGAAATATTAAAAACTTTATGGGTCCAACAATGATTCTCAAAACTTATGGGCCTTTTTATGCAATTTTCTCTAACTTATTCCTTCATCAATTTGTTTTTCTTAAAAATTCTTAGTTCATTTATGTAATTTTCACCAAATTAATCTGCAAATAAAATAAGCCCAAAATACGATATCTTAAATTCCAAAAATTAATCAATTAATGCAAATCATAAAATATATTACCTTTTTACCCTTTTTCAACCTTAATTTCATTTAAACACATTTAGTCACAAAGACTACATTTTAAGCTCTATAAGTATGACAAAAATCCTCAAATAAAGTATAAATATACAATAAAATTGGGATTTGTCAGTATGTAACCCCGGTGAAGGAACTAAAGAGGGCGATTAGGCCCTATAGATCTTATTAGTTAATGAATGTAACCCGAGAGTAAAGATGGGGTGAGGTGGGCCCTATAGATCCTATTAGTTAATCAAAACGGTGTGTTTTGACCAAGAGACTATAATGAAAATTTTAAAATCCTTAGGGGGGACTAAGTTGAAATATTAAAACTTTATGGGTCCAACAATGATCCTCAAAACTTATAGGCCCTTATATGCAATTTCTTCTAATTTATTCCTTCATCAATTTGTTTTTCTTAAAAATTTTGGGTTCATTTATGTAATTTTTACCAAATTGATCTACAAATAAAATAAGTTCAAAATATGATATCTTATATTCCAAAAATTAATCAATTAATGTAAATCATAAAATATATTACCTTTTTACCCTTTTTCAACCTTAATTTCATTTAAACACATTTAATCACAAGACTACATTTTAAGCTCTATAAGTATGACAACAATCCTCAAATAAATTATAAAAATATATAATAAAATTGGGATTTGTCAATATGTAACCCCGGTGAAGGAACTAAAGATAGGCGATCAAGCCCTATAAATCCTATTAGTTAATGAATGTAACCCGAGAGTTCGTCAGGAAATTTTTTTAAGTACTCTGATATTATTGAATGGAACATAACCGAACAAACCAAACAGTTTTGAAAAACAAAAATGAGACCTCATCCAACAATTTTGAAAAGATTTTGAAAACCCACTTTGGTATGGGGCCAAACCCTGTCTCAAAGCCGGGACCTCGAGTGAGTTATAAATTATTTTATGGTCTCCAGTTTAACTTTATGACACGTTTTCAAATTGTTTTCAAGTCTTCTAAGTAAGGGGGTTACATTTTTGGTATCAAAGCATAATTCCTGGCAATGTTAAGATATTGTTAGAATTCTTTGTTTTGACTAATGATTGCTAACCCTGATTAGTGGTTGTGTTAGGAACCATGGATGGTAAGAGCAGACTAAGTAGACAATCCCTCTCTTTAGTCAACCAGGTGTCGAAGGAGAAGCATATCTAGGAAGGGGCCCTATCCCAATAAAGGTTAAGAAAGAGCCTAGACAGAGTACAAAACCTTTCGTTGGAGACAAGGATGACCCAATAGTCAAAGGAATAGTACAGGATACCGATTCTACTACTGACTCTAGGGCTTTAGAGGTCAAATTAGCTTTTGATCCTTATCCTGATGATGAATTGTAGAGGTGCATGAAGGCATTGTACCTTGATAGTTTTAAGGAGTGTAGCACTACCCGATCACAGTATACTATATTCCTGTTTGATGTAGAACTGTTGTACAACAAACAGGATATGTATGAGTTGTGGATAATTAAAGAAGTATGGATCAAGACCACCTTGGCCTACTTCCCTGATACAATTTTGTGGGTCTAAAGGAAGAATGATATAGTTAAGTGGGCCCTAATGAGTTTTCTTCTTTCTTGGACCTTATATGTGATGATGTGTGGAAATATAAGTAAATGTTGTACTGATAGAATAAACTTGTATGGTTAAAACAAAGTAGTATAGGCTTCTTTTAGTGTAAATACCAAGCCTTCGATTGTAGATGGGATTGGTTGTGATATATATATATATATATGTTCCTGTGGTTTGTTAGTGCATGAGTTTTAAGGAATATATGTATATGTTTAATATTATATTGATGTTATGGTTTCCTTTAATAATGAAAAGAAACAATAGTTTGACCGAAAGTTAGACGTGACCCAGAGCAAGAAGAGATAAATCACAACCCACCTGATCCCATATAGCAGATGTTTGGCATGCTGACTGAGCAGCGGGTCATGATCTTTGAATTAAGGGATGAGTTTCGGGAGATGAAAGAAAAACAAAATGAGGAGAAGGACCTATTAACACAAGAAGAGATACACCATGAGAAAATAGAGGAAGGGTGGACTCAACCTGAGGAGTCACAACAACATACTAAACAAAACTAGGAATCTCATGGGGTGCCAGCCCATATGAAAGAGATCTACTATTCTGGGTCTCCAAGAAGATGAAGATTGGTTAGTGTGATTAAAGAAGATTTTTAAAGTGTTAGAATTGTTAGTGCAAGCGTTTCACCCAAGACGGGGTCAATTGGGTGATACCAGAAATTTCGTTGCATATAAGAAAATTGACAAAACATTTAAAGTAGTTGAGAGCAAAGATATACTGGTTCGACCACAACCACTTTGACCTATATCCAGTCCTCATAGCGTCTCTGAGAGTTTCACTATATTCTCCAAGATTCAGTGGGTTCTTGGCACCTCAGTACACAACAAGTTCCTTCACCTGGACACTTGCTCCCCCTTACACGTTGTAATCAAATCCCCAACTCAAGGCTCCACAACATTAAGTTTTCTCAATAACAAATATTGAGTTTGTAATGAAAAACACTCTCACAGAGAAAATATATAATCACTGAAATACAATGAATGAATATAAGAAAACAAAGCACTAAGAGTGTGTTGATCAGTGTATGTTTGTGTGTTCTCAGTTCTTGTTTTCTGCTCTTTGAATGCTCCATAGATATAGATGATTTGTAATGTCCATTGGACACAATTCAAACATGTCCGTTAGAGTCGGTCAACAATGGTTGACCATTCTTCAAATTTGAAAACTATCCGTTTGTGGTAGGTAGCGGTAGGTGAGATCTCAGGCACTTTATTTGACTTTGCTCTTCTTGCATAATCTCTTAGTTGTTTCTCTGATTACTCAAGTGGCTACTCGAGTGGCCATGTCTTTACTTCACAAGTTACTCCCTACTGGTGCTATCCTCTCAATCGGCTCCTTACTCTCCAAGTACCAAAATCTTATTCTTCTTGAGGAATACGGAAATAAGTTGAGGATAAGCTATTGGAGTAGTAGGTTTTCCTTCATACCTATATCTCTTCATCTCATTGAAGATATATTCTCCCAAATCCTTTTGTTCTTTAAGGATCAATGAGGCAAATTTTCTAAAGTCCCTTTCAATGAAATGAGTGAAGTTATTGGATTTGCTTACTATGGCTCTGAATAGATATACCATAGGACTCTATGAAAATCACTCATATAACTCGGATTGAAATTGAGGGGTCCCACCATCCCACCAGGTCTTAGGACAGAAAATAACTGGTTTGAATCCTAATTCGGATAATCATCATCAGGAGGGTTCTCTATTCCTAACCAGGTATTAATTATAGAAGGTGATATTAGAATTCTCTGTCCTCTGACTTTAGAAGTCATTTCTTCTTCCACAGACTTCCTAACATGATCATTTATAGGTTCAAGGTTACAATAAAAATGCTTCATGACTTTGGTGCAAAATGGGAGTTTAACAGAGAGCCAGGGTATGTAGGAATCAAGATAGGGACTTAGATCGAATTTCAATACCTCTTGAAGAACCTTATAGTCAATGTAATGCATCTTGCACACATTTCTTCTTGCAACATGACTCAGGTACTTCTGAGATTCCTCAAGCTTGCTTACATTGAATCCCTTTAGAGGAAATGTGATTTCTTCATCCCTCTCTTCTGGTTGCTTTGAAGATTGCCCTTTCTTTGCTTCCTTAGATTGAAAAGCTTCATCAAGCATGCCTACCATGACTTTGGTAAGCTTCTCATCAATCTTGGGATTTTTCAGAGCTTTAGGAGAAAAGGTGGGTGTGTCGGATGAATCAGAAGAAAGAGGAGATGGCTTTTTTGTTGCTTTTCCTCTTCCTGGAGGTGAACTCTTCTTGGTTTGAGCTCTTGTGACAATGGGCTCCATAATCACAACCCCTTTCACCTTTGGCTTGGTTTGCTATTTGGTTTTGGTTTTAGGTTTAAGAGAGATTTTTCTTTTCTTGATAGGAGGAGAGGAAAGTGAATCAAAGGGTTGATATAGTTCAGAGGACTCAAAAGAAGTGCTAAGATTGGGAGATTTTGTCCTCACCATTATGATTTGAGAAAATCAGTTATTTCTGGAAAAACAAAGATCGAGCGTCGTGAGATTAGGGCAGATGATTTAGTGCAATCTGAGAGGTTTTTGTAAGTATAGATCACTGGGTTTTGACAGTTATAGGAAGAGAAAAAGATTTTGAAAAGTTTTTAAGAGAGCACTTAAAGAATCACTCGAGGCAATTTTGTGAGAAATGACCGAGTGTCGACTGAAAAAACCTAGAGCCCTACATCACTCGAGGGCTTACTCGAGTGATCATAAGCCTCACTCGAGTAGCTACTCGAGTGATCATACCAGAAATTCTTAAAATACAGTGAATTTGAGAGCGTAACTGGCATGAATAATATTGTAATTACCCATGTATATTCCCTCGATTATTTGATGATTATTTACAACAGATTTGAGCTGAAACTCAGCAGATTTGAAATCTGCACCCAGGTTTACTCAAGGCCTTACTCGAGTAACGTTGAAGTTCACTTGAGGCCTTTCTCAAGTAATCTATCTCTTCACCTTCTGATTTTTCATTTCCAACTGTTATGCCGTTTCATTTGAAATTAATGCTTCACTAGTACATTTCCAAGTTCATTACTCGAGTGGCTACTCAAGTAATGCATCCATTACTTCAAGGTGTCACTCCAGTAATGCTGATTACTTGAAGTTTTCCCTCCAATAATGTTATCCTTTGTCAACTATGCTCTTCATAGTCCAAAACAGAATATCATGATCCTGCAAAACAAATTCCTAGAAACTTTGATGCTTAAGTTAGTAATCATCAAAACATCAATAAATAATATCATCCAACATTTTGTAAACACTAAATAACTTACAATTCATTGGGATTTACCATTCCCAATTCTCGTCTAATATACAAAAATTGATCTTTTGCAAGAGGTTTTGTGAATATATCAGCTAGTTGATGATGAGTTGGAATGAATATCACTTTGACATCTTTCTTTTGGACATGATCTCTGATGAAGTGATGTCTAACCTCAATATGCTTGGTTCTAGAATGTTGAACAGGATTCTTTGCCAAGCTTATCTGCTAGTGTTGTCACAGTATATTGGTGTCTCTTTCAAATAAATACCAAGATCCAGGAGTTATTGTTTTAGCCATATTACTTGTCGATAACAACTTGATACTGCAACATACTCAGCTTCTGTTGATGAAAGAGACACTGTAGTTTGTTTCTTGCTAAACCATGACACAAGTGAGCCTCCAAGAAATTGGCCTTATCCACTTGTACTCTTTCTGTCCGTCTTGTATCCTCCATGATCAGAGTCTGAGTATGCAACTAGATATTCACTTCTTCCTTTGGGATACCAGAGACCCAATTCTAGCGTGTCAGCAAGATATTAGAAGATACGTTTGACGGTTTCAGCATGTGACTCTTTTGGTGCTGATTAATATCTTGTACACATACCCACACTGAATTAAATATCAGGCCTACTTGCAGTTAGATAGAGTAATGATCCAATCATTCCTCTATATTTTGTAATGTTGTAATCTTTTCGCTTGACATCCGCATCAAGCAATGTTGTTGAGCTCATGGGTGTGTTCATTCCATTTGCTTCATCCAATCCTTACTTCTTCAATAGCTCTTTCAAATATTTCATTTGAGATATGAAAATTCCATTCTTTCTTTGTTTGATTTTCAAACCGAGAAAGAAACTCAATTCTCCCATCATTGACATCTCAAACTCCCCCTGCATTATCTCAGAAAATTCTTTGCACATAGTTTCGTTAGTAGCACCGAAAACTATATCATCAACATATATTTGCACAATTAATATATCATCAAGTTTTTGTTTTGTAAAAAGTATTGTATCAAATTTTCCTCGTACAAAACTATGATCAATAAAAAATTTACTGAGCCTTTCGTACCATACTCTAGGAGCTTGTTTTAAACCATATAAAGCCTTTTTGAGTTTGAAAACATTGTCAGGTTTGATTACATCTTCAAAACCTGGAGGTTGCCTACATACACTTCTTCCATAATGTAGCTATTTAGAAATGAACTCTTTACATCCATTTGATAGAGTTTGAATCCTTTGATGTATGTAAAGGCTAAGAGTACTCGTATAGCTTCCAATCTAGCCAATGGAGCATATGTTTCCTCATAATTAATTCCTTCTTCCTGATTATAGCCTTTGGCCACCAATCTTGCCTTGTTTCTGACAATAATTGTAGATTCATCAAGTTTGTTCTTGAATACCCATTTAGTGCCAATGATCGGATGATCCTTAGGTCGGGCTACCAAATCCCAAACTTGATATTTTTCTAATTGGTTTAGCTCTTCTTGCATTGCTATAACTCAATCATTGTCTGATAGGGCTTCATCAATGTTAGAAGGTTTAATCTCAGAAATGAATGTAGAAAAACTCACTTCATTGAAAATTCTATTTCTAGTTTTGACTCCTTTATTCACATCTCCTATGACTTGATCTAGGGGATAACTCCTATTGTATTTCCAGGCTTTAGGTTGTCCTAGTGACTGATCTTCTTCCTTGGTTTGATCAACTTCTAGAATAAGAGATTTAGAAATAGATTGACCATTTTCTTGATTTAAAATAACTTCTTGCTCAAATGGTTTTGTTAAAGGATTCAAATTCATCAAATACAACATGAATTGATTCTTCAACAACACATGTTCATTTATTGAAAATTCTGTATGCTTTACTTCGGTTAGAATATCCTAGGAAAATTCCTTCATATATTCTAGAATCAAATTTTCCTAAGTTATCTTTACCATTATTATGAATGAAATACTTACAACCGAAGATGTGTAAATGAGCAAGATTCAGCTTCCTTCCTTTGTATAGCTTGTATGGTGTCTTTCCAAGTTTTGTTCTAATGTAGACTCTATTTGAAATATAGCATGCCGTGCTCATTGCATCGGCCTAGAAAACTTGAGACACGTTCTTTTCATTTAGCATTGCTCTAGCCATTTCAGTGAGCACTCTATTCTTACATTCCACGACTCCCGTTTGTTGTGGTGTCCTTAGAGCAGCGAAATTATGATCAATGCCATTAGTATCACAATATTCTTCAAAGGCTTGATTTTCAAATTCTCCACTGTGATCTGTCCTGATACCTGCAATAGACATACCTTCCTTATTTTACACTCTCTTGGCAAAAACAATGAATTCTGCAAGGTTTCATACTTTGATGACAGAAAAATAGTCCATGTAAAGATAGCGAAATCATCAACAATGACCAATGAATATAAGTTGCCACTAAGGCTTTTAACTCATGTTGGACCAACTAAATCCATATGTATCAATTGAAGTGGTCGATTTGTTGTAATCTCATTTTTTGATTTGAAAGTTGATTTAGTTTGTTTACCCTTTTGACATGAGTCACAAATCAAATCGTTTTTAAAACTTACTTTGGGTAATCCAAGAACTAAATCCTTTTTGAGTAGTTTGCCTAGTTGGTGCATGTTGACATAAACTAGTCTCTTATGCCATAACCAACTTTCATTGGCATTACTCAGAAAACAATTTTTAGAGTTATTTTTATTTAGATCAAGTGTATAGCACTTACCTTCCCTTTTAACTCTAAGCTTTTCCTTGATATTTTTCTAATCAAGTTGTAAGTCTTTCTTGTTGACAATCAGACATTCTTCTGAATGAAATATTATCCAGTTGTCTTTATCTGCACTTTGACTTACGCTCAGCAAATTATGACACAAGCCTTTAATGTAATATACATCTTTGACTTGTATTCCTTTGTCATTTTTTATTTCACTAATTCTTGCTATTTTTCTGGATTGATTTCCTCCAAATTTTACCTTTCCACCTTCCTTAGGTTGCAATATGGTAAAACTTTCGAAATCACCGGTCATATGTCTAGAGCATCCACTGTTTTGTACCACTTGTTGTTTTTGGATGCTTTAAGACATATATGCAATCAAATATGATTAAGTCTTAAGTACCCACATCTTTTTGGGTTCTTTTGGGTTAGTACAAAAATTTTTCTGAACATATAAACCTTTAGGTACCCATTTGTAGGTTCCTATATTTCCTTTCTTCCTATGAATGCATGATGAAGTATAATAACCTTTTATATTACAATAACTACAAAAAGGATTTGATGTATGCACAGAATACTGAAAATAATTCAAGTATGATTTACCTCCAGCTTTCTTTCTTCCTTTCCTTCTGACTGATTTTGGATCATACCCAATTCCAGATCGATTATTCACAAATCGTTGAGCTTTTAAAATTACATTTAGCATTTCACTTCCTTTAGTGAATTTTTCAAGAGATTTAGTAAGATCAGTGTTTTTCTTTCTCAAAGAAGTACAATTTTCACAATCCATTTCAAAATTCTCTTTAAGTTCTACTTCAAGAGCTTTGTTTGTCTTTTTAAAAACAACTAGTTCTTTAACTACTTTGATGAATTCAAAATGTAAAGCATTATATTCAGAAAGTAATTCATCATAGGTAGAATCAGAATCAGTTACCTCTTCTTCTGTTTCCTCTTGAGCAACTAGACAGATATTGGCTACTTCCTCTTCATCGCTTTCTTCGTCAGAAGAACTATCTCCCCATATGGCAGATACAAAGGCTTTCTTCTTGTTATAGAATTTGTCTTTTCTCTTTTCTTTATTCTTCTGAATCAATTCTTGACATTTTGATTTGAAATGTCCTGGTTTTCCACATTCATAGTAGATGATGTGTTCTTTATTGCTTGTTCCTTCTTTCTGAAAGTTTTTGAATCCTTGGCCTTTCTTGTAAAACTTTCTGAATTGTTTTATGATTAGGCCCATTTCGTCATCGTCAAGCTCTTCATCTTCATCTTGTTCTTCTTATTTTTCTTTCAGTGCTAGACCTCTTTTCTTCTTATCACCAATATCATCTAATTCTCGTTTAAACTTTAACTTACTTTCATATTCAGAAGGACTTCTGAATAGAGAAGCAACCGATCGTATTGATTCACCTTTTTCTTCCTCAATTGTAGTGCTTTTGCCTCTTAGTCTTAGAAAGCATATTTAAATTCTTTCGTACTTAGATATGTTGATCATAGACTTTTCCAAGTTTGCAAGTTGATTAACAAGGTGAGTATATCTAAGTTCAAATTTAGCTATCGACCCACCTGATTTCATTCGAAATAAATCAAACTCAGTAACCAGAGTATTGATCCAATTTTCTTTTATTCCTGAAGTTCCTTCATGAGCTATTTCTAAGTCTTCCCACATTTCCTTAGCTGTTAGGAGTGTGCAGATTCTAAAGAACTCATTTTGACTCAATGCACTTTGAATCATTAGAATTGCTTTACTGTTGAGTGTAATGAGTTTCTTGTCATTCTCATCATATTTTGCTGGTGTTTTAGGAACTCTTTGTGAATCCACAATCTTTCCAGGTTTGTAGTTTCCACTTTCAGTCACATCCCATAGCCCATATTCTGTAGCCATTATGAAGACTCTGAACTTCACTTTCCAGCATGAGAAATGTTCGCCATTGAAACCCGGAGGTCTTGTGATAGAAGCTCCGTCGGGAAGAATGCCTTTACCCATGCTTACCATTGGATCCTTCTTAGGCTGTTAAACCTTAACAAGAAGACCTACACTTTAATACCAAATGTTAGTACAAGCGTTTCCCCAAAGGGGGTGAATTGGGTGATACCAGAAATTCTGTTGCATATAAGAAAATTGACAGAATATTTAAAGCATTTGAGAGCAAAGAGAAATATCACCGAAGTGTACACCAGGAGTTATACTAACTACGTCTAGTCCTCAGAGCGTCTCTGAGAGTTTCACTATATTCTCCAAGATTCAGTGGGTTCTTGGCACCTCAATACACATCAAGTTCCTTCACCTAGACACTCGCTCCCTCTTACACGTTGTAATCAAATCCCCAACTCAAGGTTCCACAACCTTAAGTTGTCTCAATAACAAATATTGAGTTTGTAATGAAAAACTATCTCACATAGAAAATATATAATCACTGAAGTACAATAAATGAATATAAGAAAACAAAGCATTAAGAGTGTGTTGATCAGTGTATGTTCGTGTGTTCTCAGTTCTTGTTTTTTGCTCTTTGAATGCTCTATATATATAGATGATTTGTAATGTCTGTTGGACGCAATACAAACATGTCCGTTAGAGTCGCGCAGCAACGATTGACCATTCTTCAAATTTGAAAACTATTCGTTTGTGCTAGGTAGCGGTAGGTGAGATCTCAGACACTTTATTTGACTTTGCTCTTCTTGCATAATCTCTTAATTGTTTCTCTGATTACTTAAGTGGCTACTTAAGTGGCCATGTCTTTACTTCACAAGTTACTCGGGTGCTGACTCTAGTAATATGATTACTCGAGTGGTGACTCAGCGGCTATGTGTTTCCTTCGAAAGTTACTCAGGTGCTCCCGCGAGTAGATTTTAAATAACTTTGCAGATTATTCGATTATTCCCTCAAGTAATGTTATTCAAATCTTGGCCAAGAGTTTGCTTACCTGGTTATTCGAGTGATCAGTCAAGTAATAGATCAAATAACTCCATAGATTACTTGAGTGGTCCCTCAAGTAAGGCCTTTTTCTTTCCTGGTTACTCGAGTGGCTACTCGAGTAAAGTGTTACATTTCTTGGTAGAGAGCTACTGGAAGATTTTTTACCAGGTTACTCAAGTGGTTACTCGAGTGATGCCTTTGTAAATGATGTTACTCGAGTGGCGACTCGAGTAATGGTTTATATAACTTTGTAGATTACTCGAGTGGTCCCTCGAGTAACTTCTTTCAAATTTTGGCAGTGCTTCTCTAGATGAAATTCTCCACGATTACTCGAGTGCTTACTCGAGTAACAGCTTCCCTTACTCGAGTGGTCACTCGAGTAAACCATCACAGAATTTGCTCATTACTCCGCTTACTTCAAGTAATGCTTTGCCACTTTGTTCAAATTTATTTGTTTGTTATCAAATCCTTTTATATCATTGATCCAATATTTGTTATCACCAAAATATATAGGTCTAACAAGAATAAATGTCTGAGGTATACTGGTCATTTGCAAATTAGAGGGAGACGCTGACAAGTGGTGGTAGAACATTGGCTTGTCCTTGTAAAACCAGAATGTGCATGTGACCTGGGAGCTGTTCAAAGAAAATTTTAATGACAAGTATTTTCCTATATCTGTAAGACTTGAAAAAGAAACATAATTTTTGAAGCTGTAGCAAGGTAGTAAAAAGACCTTTGATGACCACATGTCCTAATTCATTTGACTAGCTCACTACTCCTCCTATTTACAACACAAAGATGATAAGGAGTGGAGCTCTGATACACTAATCCGAGGGCTGAGGCATGAAATGAAGAAACGTTGGTCTCCCGGCAGTTTACCAAATTTAATAAAGCTATGGAGGAGTGCCAAATTATGAAGAACAACATAAGGGATCTATACCCAACTAAGGGTGGTAGCAGCCACGAAGAGCCTAGTAAGGGAAATTCTACTCAAATGCAGAAGGGTCAAGGGTTTCCATCCAAGGGTGGCAGTAAGAAACCATATCGGCCTGAGGATAGCGAGAACTAGAGACCCCTAGCGCCATGGTCATGCGGGGCAAGTCATTTGAGAATAAGGGGTTACTTATAAGTAAGGGGGTTACAGGTTGCATCGGAGAAGGCACCATCCATATTGACTTTGCACCAATATAGCTCTGGCCTCATCCATGTCCTAGCAACCATAATATTCGAGCAGTCCTATATTCGAGTACCATAGAGCTTATAACCTGCCTCTTAGGTAGACTCTAAAATTGCCATTCCCTATGCATAGATAGTACTATTTAGGAGTTCTTTACGTTCAAAAATATGCAAATTCCTCTTTTGCCATAACAACCAGTAGGAAATAGTGAAAAAATCCATCCATAAAAAATGACACGTAGGATCAAAGGAGTAAAGGTTAGCCGACACCCATTAGCGCCCGTCCATCGAAAAGAAGAGTCATGTAAATCTGCATGGAACCACTTGTGCCCAATATTAATGAACTTCATGACAATCACAAAGGACATGCGTATAATTATCTAATATATTTGGATAGATGTCACATCAATCAATAGCAGATAAGGTTTATTTCATTCTTTCCTCATTTGTAAGGAGTCTATTATGGCATAGTAACCAAACGAAAGTTTTACTTTGCTGCGGTACAACTAACTTCCAGATACGAGCCTAGATATTATCTCTTGGCACTTGAGGATCCTCCAAACTGAAATATGTCAATTTTATTGAGAAGGACCCATCGCTTGTACCCCACCAACTCACATCAGTATGAGACTCAATACACATCAGATTCGTATTTGTCTTCTCCTAAGCATTCTTAATACCCTTCCACATATTAGATCCTTGTTTACGCATGTCAATTGTTAGGACTAAATCCTCTCCAAAATTATATTTGCTACTGATAACTTTTACCGAAAAGAATCATGTCTCTTGATAAGACCTGACCCTAGCTTCATGTGGAAGGCTTGATTCTATTGATGAATATGACAAAACCCTAATCCTTCCCTTGACTTGCCCATATAGAGCTTAAGCCATGAAACCATATGCAATCTTCTCTTCTGATCAGATAAACCCCATAGAAAGTCTCGATTTTTCTTTTCTAATGATGCACATGTGCTAATTGGCAATAATGCTATTTGCATAGTATAGGTTGGAATAGTATCTATGACTGATAAGATGAGAGTTTGTCTCCCTGCCATAGACAGTGTGCTAGCCTTCCAATTAGACAACCTTTTCTGTACTTTATCTACCACTTCCCAAAAAGTATCTTTAGTTACTCATTTGTGCATAAGGGGAATGCTTAGATATTTTCCCAAGTTGCTCATTTGGGTAAAGCCCAATGCTTCACTAGGTTCCCTACAAGATTGTGGTTCATGATAAAGGGAAAAAATACCCTAGATTTAGCTGCATTTACCTTTATCCCTAATGCCGCAAAGAATGTCTCAAGACAGCCTTTAATAATTTGTACTTGTTGCATAGAGGCTTCACTAAATATAACATCATCAGCAAACATAAGATGGTAGAGTTTTTGACCATTTTTACAAAGTTGAATAGGGCGCCATCCACAATTCCCAATACTATCTTGTATAAGGTGAGTTAATTTCTCCATACATATAACAAAAAGGTATAGTGACATAGGATCCCCTTAATGAATTCTGTGGGAAGGTTTGAACTGTCCAGCTTTACTGCCATTCAAAAGTAACTACATAGTAGATATGAAGATACAGTACATCCAAAATATTATTTAGGACATTCAACTAAGTTAAACAGTGGGTCACAAAATCCAGCTTAACCGGTTATAAGCCTTCTTAAGGTCAATTTTAATCGCCATCAACCCTGTCTTCCTTTGTGAAAATCTCATAGTGTGGATTACCTCTTGAGCAATTATGATGTTGTACATGCTCAAACAACCCTAAACAAAACTACATTAGACTAGACTAATAACATATGGGAGGAATTCCTTTATTCTCTTTGCCACAATCTTTGTGATAATTTTATAAGCAACATTACATAAACTGATAGGCCTCAAGTCTAGAAAAGTCTCAGAAGGATCCTTCTTAGGAATTACGACAATGAGAGTACCATTAATTTTCTTAATATCTCCTGGGTAAGAAAGCAAATAAGTTATCAATGAAATCATCGACGGGGCCACATGCTGCCATTGACTTTGGAAAAGGAGGGCATTTAGACCATCTGGCCCAAGAGCTTTGAGAGCTCCCATATCAAATAAAGTATATTTTGTTTCCTCCTCAATAACCAACGCCCCACATTGAGCAAGATGATCAGGCTTGATAGTTAAGAATGAAGTGCTACATGAAAACAATTCATGTGAAAAATTCTCCTCTATAAAAAGGTTAGTAAAGAAGTCTATGGCTTTGAACTTAATCTTTTCTTTATCATATAACCACACACTATCCTCCCCTTTGATAGCATTAATCCGATTATGTCATCGCTTACCATTCGCTCGTAAGTGATTAAAACGAGTGTTCTTATTGCCTATTAAATGCCATTCAGCCTGCGCCTTTTGCACCTATAGATGATTATCTTAAACCAAGATAGATTCCATTTCCTTCCATAATTCACCCTGCAGCTTGAGAAATATGTACTGTTATGATTATGTTGCAATGCTCACTGAATTCTATTCAAACACTTTAAAAGCTATTTCTTTCGATCATGGATAAACCCAAACACCTCCTGATTCCATCTATAACACACAAAAGTAAAGATTTCCACATTCTCTAACCAGCTTCCCTCATTCCTCCAATTATCCTGCATAAATTGATCAAAACCATCGTGCAGCACCCATACTGCTATAAAGCGAAATGAGCGAACAAGATAGGTTTTCTCCTGCGGAGCATCAAGATGTAATAGAAGGGGCGTGTGATCAAACTTTTGGCCGAGGAAGATGGATTACCTTAGAATTATGGAACCAAACAAGCCAACTGTCATTAACCAGTGCTCTATCTAGTAGAGCCCCACATCCCTTATGTTGCCATGCAAAACTTTGGCCCTGAGAAGAAAATATCTATTAATCCTGATTTACTGAACCACTCCAAGAATTCCCTCTCCACTGATAGACCTGATGTCGCTATTATATATCGTTCATCCTCAAACAAGGTAGCATTCATATCACCCATTACCACCCATGCACCCTAGGTCAATGCATGCAGATGGTTTAAATCACTCTATAGGTCTCGTCGTCTGACTATATGGGGAGAGGCATAAATAATAGTCATATACCAAGAATTGCCTAGTATATCCCGTGTTACAACATGTAAGAACTAGGTGTTCTTTTCTAGTACTTGGACTTGTTGAATCGTCGATCTCTAGAAAAACTAAATACCTCTACTATAACCCACCGCGTCGATCACTTCAGAGGATGTGAAACCCAACTTCACCGCAATATGCCGATCTTTCTCACCATTCAAGAGTGTTTCAAGAAGGGCTAAACAATCAATATCATAAAACTGTGAGACATCCTTAATGAGAGAGGGAAAATGCTTTACACAAGCACCCCTGCAATTCCAGATGATGCACTTCATACAGACATCAAGAAGGAGAAATAACGTTGACACAAAAAGTTTAAAAATCATGCATGTTGTCATCAACAACATGCTTGGCATAGCATGGCACTTCATGGACTATGGACAAAGGATTTCGGTGCACTGAGAAGTTCGAGCTCATCCCTTCTCCCAGATCTGCTAGAAAACCTGTAGGGATTAGTGCATCATCCACTAAGAGTGAAGTACTCGTGCTTGGATAAGTATTATTAACAACTTTAGCATGTGGGCCCTCCACTGCCATGACCCGATCCAAACCCATAGTGTCCAAACTCACCGTTTCATTAACCCCTGTGGCACTTTGTTCAATCCTATTTTTTAACTCCAAACACCCACGTCCAAATTGGTCTCTTGGTTTAGGAATGGTTTTGCTGCCCACACCCAACCCAATACCTTTTATGGGTCTAGCTATGATTCTCGGCCTAATAACAGTTGCTTTATATGGCACTGAATTAATATTATTCAAATTTTACGTCGAGTTCATCATTAAATCCTCCGTATCATTCTCTAGAGCATTAAACCCCGATCCCACAATCCCCGTAATCATATCATGGGAAATCTGGCTTAACTCACAACTATTCCAATCCTGATTCATCAGCTTCCTCCCTCGCCATGGACGCAGCACAATCATCTAGCCACTAAAGGCTTGTTCCATTTGTCTTGTCTCCGACACAGGTACAGGCTTTTTTGGGATGGTAGCCATATCAATAAGAATCACGTTACTCTTTGAACCTTATCCTTTCATTCAACAATGATCTAAATCATGCCCCATACTTGCCGCATTTGAAATAAATAAGATGGAGTCCTTTATACTCAACCTTCTTTTTGACTCCATTGGTCATAATACTGGGAACCAGAGGTTTGCCTAGATCTAACTCAACACAAATTCTTGTAAAATAGCCTTTTGATCTCCACAACGTATTTGCATCCACCTTAATAATTTTTCCAATATGTTTACCAATCACAAAAAGTGTGCCTTTCTCATAACAATCAAGAGGTAGTTTTCCAATTCGAATCTAGGCCGCAATACTCATCACTTGACCTGTATCAGGATCAAAATCAGCTCTCAGGGGCGTACACTAATGTAGTGATCATGGACTAACCAAGGACCTCTAATCAAGGCTAACTCATAAACCTCCTTACACTTACAGTTAACAATATAAAACCCTGAACCAATATCTATGGTATCCACTTCACCCCACAACTGTGATAGTTTATGGCACGGTATATCCTCCCTCACTATTCTACCAAGCACGATGACGATAATCGCATGCATCCACTTCATCGCAACTTTGTTACTATATTCAGGCAGCATAATAATATTGGGCCCTTTGGGTGTGTGTTCCACCCGGATCCATGATTTCCATCTGTCATTCAACCACCAATCTTCCTCTTCCACTTCCTCATCAGCATCCAAACCCTCACCAATCGTGCATTCCTGTTTGTAGGATAGTTTTCTCCCCTCATTCTTCCTTTCATGCTCTTTCTCTATAGGAGGAACATCTTCCTTCTCTTGTTCCATCCAGTCTTTTACTCTTAAGATGCTAACCTGCCCTATGACTATGAGACTGTCCCCTTTCCTCACCTTCCTCCAACTTCGTAAGTGTTCAGCTACCTCTTCCAGAGTTAGATCCACAGCCTTGGAACCCCTAGCTGCCTTCCCATTCACCTTTCTAGTTGCTCTCTCATTCTCTCTCTCTCTCTCTCATCGGACCCCTCATTCTCGTCTCTCCATTTTGATTTTCTTTTTCAAATTTTGTACATATTTATTTAAGAATTTCATTTTACTTCTATGAGTATTCTGAATTCCCTCTCTCTTAGACCAATGAAATTCTATTTTTTATTTCTTTTTTCTTGAAGTGTTATTTGCCTTTAAAATGCTAATATGTACAAACCTTTGATGTTCTGTTATGTAAAAATTACATTAATATCATTCTTAAAATTGATCATGAATCTTATAATTACATTTTGATTCACGATTCTGAAAATATGCATTTTGAGTCACTATTTGTATCTCAATTTGATAACCTTATTTGCCAACACAATTAAAACAAAGGAATGAAGAGAAATACTTATAAACTCCAGGAATGCCATGTGATCTAAACTTTTTCCAAGGAAAACCCAACAATTTATATAATTGTAATCCTAATTGGATGATAACTCATGAAAAAAATTCACATTTTAATTTGTTTTTAAGAAAGATAAACATCTTAATTTGGAAAAAAACACTAAAATGAAATTATCAACAAATATTTTTTCTATAAATAAAAAAATTTTGAATTTTTTCATGAGTCATTAGCCAACCATAAGATTAAAATATCTGAATTATTGTGTTTTCATTTGATAGAGTTTAGATGAGGTGACACTCTTAGAATGAATGATGTTTTTCTTATTATTTTTGTTTGATTTATGTTTCATCAGTGTTAAGTCAATACCATGTAAAGTAGCTAGCTAGCTGCTAACATAAGACAAGTGAGGGAAACACCTTTCTTCCTAAAATTAATTAGGGAGAAGAACCTCTCTTTTTGAACCCACTCCATCATGGGAGGGGTGTCTCCATTAATATTCTTCTCTATTCCCATTCCATTGACCATCCCATTATTGAATCAACTTCTAATAGTTGGGATTTATCATTTTATAATAACATTCAATGCACAACGAAATTTAAACTATTAAAATTATATCAAAATATTTAACCCTATATGCTTTTATTAAAATGTTCTATAATTATTTTACTTATTATCTTGGGCACTCCTAAACTTTCAAGTTAAATTTTAATAGTTTAAATTTATTTATATTTTTTATTTAAAGAAATTATTATAAAATATTAAATCCCAACCATTGGAAGTTAATCCAATAGTGAGGAAGATCAATGGAGAAGATATGGAGAAGAATGTCAATGGAAACACCCCTCTCCCACTCAGTCACCTACTACTTCAGCAATCTATAATAATTAGTAAATCACTTCAACTAAGTTATTGGAATTAAGAAAAAACAATTAACTCATTGAACTTGTTTCAAATTGAAAACCAATTTTACACATTTTGAATGAGTTTTGAAGGAAAGTAAAAAAAATACAACCAAATTTAAGGAAATTAAGTATAGGGACAAAATTGACAAATACATTAATTATTATCAAAGTGACTTATATTATGAACCAAAGAATTCTTCTAGAAGTAATTTATATTGTAGACAACTAAAGTACTCAAAAATAAAAATTCATTAGATTAATTAATTGATCTTTAATTTCCTGTTTTTATCAATCCTGGATATATTTCATTACTCGAAAAACCAAATACAACGGCTGAAACAAAGAGCCAGTCTCGGCAAGATCAAAGCAAAGGAACAACAAAACAGAGCTAACAAACAAAACCAGGGAAAAATCCATGTAGAAAACAGCAAATGAATCAGAGAACACGAGAATTCAAACTACTAGCGAGGCTAAGAAATCAGCCAGTGTCCAAAGTAGAAGTCTGTGACTTGTGGGTATCCATGATCAGGTCGCTGTCTCATGTTCTTTGCATCTTCAGCTAGCAACGAAGACAAAGGGGTAATTTTGAGTTTGTGTTCAGGAGAGGCCTCCCATTGATCTCATGTAAGCAACTTCTGTTTTCTGTCTTTTTTTTTAACCAAAACAATGTTATAAAATTGTTTTTAAAAAAAGGTTTAAAAACAAAAAAAAATCTGGTTAAATAGTTGTTTTTTTTTCAAAGAAATTATTTTGGAAGTGACGTAATGGCGGTCGTACGGTGACATGATAGTGGTTGGCACCGGTGGTGTGGTGTCGGTAATAAATGTAACACCCCAAATTTTATTCACCAAAAATATATTGTAATTATTTGAATAATTCAATATAATGGTGAATATTCATGAATTTGGATATTGTGAATTTTGAAATATTCATATTCATAAGGAAATGGCCAAATTAATTCAAAAATTGAATTAAATTACAAAGGTGATAGCAAAATCATAATTTTGCCAATTTAGCCCAAGATTAATTATTTTCCAATTAATTGGAGTTAATTTCAATTAATCAAGGAAAATATATAAATTGAATATTCTTAGTGGAATAAATTAAGATTTGATAAGATATGAGCACATGTGTTATTAGCAATAAAAAAATAAATAGTTACACACTTGACCAAGGCAATTACATGAAACCTAATTTGGTTTCTTAAGCACTCTTTATGGGTGATGGGCTAGAAGGAAAGAAGAGGGAAAGTGTAATCCAAGAAGCAAGATGAAGGTGATGTTGACAAAGCTACATGCACAACTCAATGATGGCATAAGGTTGAGTGAGTTGGTAGGTTAATGTTGAGTGTAAGAATGGGAAGAGAAGCTTGAGTGTAGGAGTGGAGTGCTTGGGTGTTTGGAAGAGGACACATGATTGCATGAAGAGTGTGAACATAGGAAAATAAGCATGGACTAATGGAGAAAAGAAAGGGAGAGGACGTTTTTTTTTTAGGGAGCAAGCAAGGGAAGTCAAATGAAGAAATTATGAGGAAGAGAAGAGTGTGACAAGTGTCACATTAGAAGCCCTTGATCAAATCAATGGCCAAGATGAAAGATGACAAGATTAGTACATATTTTCACTTCCTATTTCATGTACACTTCACGCACAAGTCATAGGAAAAAGGAAGAGAGAGTGATTTTGTGAAGTTTGAGATTTGAGAGAAGGAAGAAGAAGAGGTCAAGGTAAGAAGGTTCCTTTGGTTTTTCTTTATTATGGCATTTCCTTAGATTCTTCTCTAAACTCTTGTTTCTCATGAATCTATGGTGGTGAAGAGACACTTTGAGATCAAGAAGAGAGGGAGGAGGAGCCTAGATTAAGAGGAAACCAAGAAGCCAAAGAGGGTAACTTCATGATCTTACCTTCTTGAGTTGTTGTTGATAATTATTGTTTGGTTTTTATGATTTTTCAGTTGAGTTGTAAAATTAGAAAATCCATAACCCTAAGGGGTTATGCTGCCCAAAATCCTTTAAATCATGATTATGAAGTGTTTAAATGGGTTAATCAAGGATTAGAAATGGAAAAGTACAAGTTTTGGGAGCTAAAACACAAAACTCCATTTTTCCAATTTTTGACCAATATTTCGGCCAGACCAGAACTGGTACAAGGAGTTGGATTTTCATGAAATAAATGGTTCCATTGGACTCAGTGGGCAAAAATAGGTGGGGTTACAGTTGGGCACTTTTTCGGTAGAGGCCGAAAAAGCATAATTACGAAAATACCACTGAAATCACTAAATAGGGGCTGTCAAGGGTATTTTCGTAATTTAACCGTGAATTTGGTGATTATGAGGCCGGAAATGGATTTCTTGGGTGAAAATAAGTCAGAATAGCCTTAGTCAAAATTTTGGGAAAATGTGCCTCAGGCCGGAAACAGCGAGGCCGGACCGGGTTCCCGAGGGTACTTTTGTAAATTTTCACCATAGACTAATATAACCACAATAAACACCATGGAATAGTCTAAAATGATACTTGGATAGGTTATGACCTATTTCTGGTACATTTAATATTTTAGGACCGAGTCGGACGCCGGGACAGCACACTTTTCGAGACACTATTAAATAGGGGATATCAAAGCTTTGAGGTAGGGACATTATCCTTCATACACTATGCCATAAGTTATGTGATTGTGTGGATGCCAATGTTTTGTAAATGCACTTTATTAATAACATGATTTGCCTAGAGAGAGGCTGTTAGTGCCAGAGGTGCACTTACACTGGGAGTTGGCAGAAGTCCAATCGGTGTAGATTGTGGGGCTGGGCCCTACTCATGTATACATGACGATGATGTGTTTATATTGTTCATTAATTTGTGCATACCTTGGCGCATGACATATTTACTTTTCGCATTTTCTATAAACGATATTATGTCTCTACGGAGATTCTTCGGAATCTCACCCTATTTTTAAATAAACACCTCAGCGAGTACCAGTGGGAAAAAGGGCAAAGACGTTGACGCCGAAAAGTGAGTGGCACGTGTCCCAAGGCGAGGATTTGAACGCGGTTATGCTTTAGTCTATGCCTTAATATTTTGGATAATTTGTAAATATTAAAACTTCCGCTATATTTTTATTTCCGTCGACGAACAATACCGGGATTGTAAAAGAACGACGTTGGGATTGTAAACAAATATTTTTATTAGTATAATTATACTTTTCTGTATGCCCATTGAATTTTGTGTTTATTACTCTTCGATTATCAAAATGGAAATGGGTGTTGACAATAAATAGGTGGTAGAATCAAAAAATCTGAAATGAAAAAAAAAACAAAAAAACACCTTAAAACTGTATTTGTTTTTATTATTTTGAAAAACAACTGTTTGTTTTTGTCAAAAACATGTTATTGAAAATAGTTTTCCAAACAATTTTTTTTTTATTTCGAAAAACACTCATACAAGTTAATTTCCTCTTTGAATCTTCAACTAGCGTATGGGATGCTTTTGATCACATTTAAGGAACTTAATGACACTTGGTCTAGAACAAAGTTTGTTTTAATCCTCCAAATTTTCAAAAATATACTTCATCTTGTCCTTTCGAAGAGCCTTTTTAATTTAATCACTCTTACATAGTCAAAGTGAAACACAGGAATCCACAATTCATAATGGAAGCTTTTTCAGTTTTGCATTGAATTTATTTCGCCTGCACTTCTTTTTCACAATCGAATTAGAACAAATAAATGTTGTCCAATATTGCTAACACGAAAAATGATGATTTCGCCTTTTTAATTGTCCCACACATATTTCTTGTGGATATTAATTTCTGTTCAAAGAAATATCCAATGAAATTTATTCACACAGTTTAAATTATTTTTCAATATCTTTTGTATGCAAAATTTATCAATATCATTTTTATTTTTACATCAGAGTTTGATCGATGATCATTTTTCAAACTTTATAAGTAATGACTTTTATTAGCTCCTTAAAATTGAGGTAGGATGTGTCCACTATCTTTCATGTGTATATCATACTTGTTATTTTCATACCCCCAACGATATTTTTATCCAGGGTTAAGGTGCAAAAATACACGAGATTTTATTCAAAAATGCGTCCAACACCAAATACTATTTTAAGGGGTAAAAATAACTATAAACTTCTAAAATAGATGCAAAAATACATATCGACCATTCGTTGACCATTTGTTTAAAATTTTTTAAAGGTTAAGGTGCAAAAGTACACAATAGATTTTCCCAAAAATGCGTCCAACACATATTTTTTTAGGGGCAAAAGTAATTATAAGTTTTCAAAATAGAAGTAAAAATATATATTGACCATTAGTTGACTATTTGTTTGAATTTTTTTGATTGAAATTGATGACATTGAGGATGACGATGATTAAGAAACAACTTGGAGAGAAATACTTACATACTCTGGGAGTATCATGTCATCTAAACTCTATCCAATGAAAATATAACAATTCAGATCATTTTAATCCTAGTTGACTAATGACTCATCTGAACAAATTTAAATTTTATCTTGTTTTTAAGAAAAATATTAGTTGATCATTTTGTTTTAGTTTTTTAAAAATTTAGATGTTTTATCTTAAAAACAAGATAAAATTTGAATTTTTTTAGATGAGCCATGGCCCACTAGGATTAAAATAATATAAGTTATGTTTTATCCCTAGGCAAGAGAAGTTCGTTTCCACCTAATCCTTTATCTCCGCCTCATCACTTCTTTTGGAAGAGAAAGGGAGAGGAGATGAAGGTATAGATAGGTGGAGATAAAGAGTTAGATGAAAATTAATTTTCTTTACCCAATCAACAAATTATTATTTCAGGTTGTTTTTTAATCATCCAAGTCTTCCTTCATGTCACCATTTTGAGTCAAAAATTTGAAACAAATGGTCAACTAACAATCAATGTATATTTTTGCACTTATTTTGAAATTTCATAATTACTTTTATCCCTAAAAAAGTATTTGTGTCCGGCACATTTTTAGAAAAATCTCATATGTATTTTTGCACCTTAACCCTCAAAAAATTCAAACAATCAGTCAACTAATAGTCAATATATATTTTTGTATATAGTTATTTTTACCCCTCAAAAAAACATTTAGTGTTGAGCGTTTTTTTGAAAAACTTTCGTTTGTTTTTTCACCTTAACCCTTTTATTTATTTGATAGTGATAGTGTTAGTTTGCATCAATTTCATAGTAAATTCATAGTTAATTAAGGCTTTATCAGTTTAACAATTTCATAGTTAATCCTACGAGGCCTAATCTTAGCTCCATGGCAAGTGATAGTTACCCCATTTATATGCCCAATAATCTAGGCTTCATAGTTTTTGCTGTTGAACTTCTTGGTGCTCTCACTAAAATTGCTGTGTATGAAAACCGAAACATAACCAGGTTCTGACTTGAGTTGTGGTGGCTTGTTCTACACTTGCCTTCTGTAATCCAACTGCTCTTGTGTTACATAAGAAAAGGCCTACGACTTCGAAGAAGATGCAAAAAGCTGTGTTTTTTATTGGGAATAATGGGAATTCTTTCGCCTTCAACGATCACCTGGCGCTTCACTATCTCTGCCTTCCATTTTTGCATGTTGATGTTTTCCAATGCAAATTTGATGATTAAGTGAGAGGAATTCATTTGATCTCACACGTGTTATAAGTAACGATTGACGTTACCCTTGTCCATTTGTTCTTCTTAGTTTGGTTTTCATGGGCAACACTTGATCTAATTGTCTGGTAATGCTAATGATTGAAGGGTTTAGATTGCAGGAAAATATATTTTAAAAAAAAAATTGCGGGAGAAAAATTTATAGGGGGGCATTTTAGCCTCTGGAAAGCATCTTAAAAATTAAAATAGAACATTGAAGCCAGCGAAAGATAATTGCTCTTTATAAAATGTCAACTGATACTCTGTTTGGTGACCTCTATTTTTTTTATTATAAAGAAACAGAGAAAAACATCAAAACAAGATAATGGCTCGCCTTGTCACATTCTAATAAATATTGTTAGTACTACTCGTCAGATTCATGTTGACAACTTTTAATAGCCCTCAATAGTAAATTCTTTTGTTGTGACCTATACATTAGTATAAGGTTAGGGGTGTCTAATTACGTCAAAAAAAACATTGCAATTCAGTTTTTTCAATTTAGATTCTAGGGACTAAGAAATGAAATTAATCAAAAAAGTCAATACCTTGTGTGTAATTAAAAACATTACTGTCAATAAAATCGGAAAAAAAAATTACTGTAAAAACAAACCCAGCCAATTATGTGCTTGTTTGGAATAACGATTGGAATGCTTAAAAGTAGTTTTTTAATTATGATTCAAGGTATACGAGGTAAGTATATAAGAAGAGTATTGTCTTGATTTACGTGAAAATCAACTTATAAGTAATCCAAATGTCATACCAAACATGCCCTATATAGATTTAAACTTGCACTTCGGTAGAGCTGGTTTTCACATTGAAGGCTACCTATACAACATTACGCCATAGATTGGAGACATTCAATATATGATTCTGTTGCTAATATCTTCATCATATATCAAACAGACAGCTGTATTGTTCACTCTCAATTCCCTTCCGAAAGTGACTATGACCCCCATTTTATTATGAGATTCCAAATTAGAAATTAAGTCTTGCCAATTATCTTCATCATTTGAAGTAGTTGTTACATCTTTCTGGTAGAGTTTAATGGTACCCTTTATATGGTTTGATACCAATACACCAACAAGATATACAGATGTCATGTCGTCTTGAGGAGACAAATACATTATACTAAGAATCACTCATTTCAAGCGTTCACCCATAATTTGAGAAACTTCAAAGGATATTGAAGTTCCTTCACCTTTAAAACTGTCAATGAGGATAATTGTCTCCAAGAAGAGAATTAACTCCAAATCCTCTTTCATTGCACCTCTAAAACATAAGCATCACAAAGAAAACACAATTAACCATAACCATATAGATGGGCTTTCAAATACATATTATATTAGCACTCACTCTTAAACATTTTGTATAATATTTTTAAAAAACTTGTGAACTGTGTATTATAATCTATTAATCCCTATGTTGTTTACATATTCGACATTTGGCACAATTTTAAACATAATTGAAACTTTCTAGATGCCTTCTAAACAATTACAAGCATAATTAGCACTATATAGTTAGTCTAACAATATAAGGTCCCACTAAATCCTTTTGGTTCTTGAGTTTGAGTTACAAATGAGATACTTGTACTAAAAGGGGTAATCATAAATCTCAAAACCAAAGTATTCGGTTTCTCAGATACTTAGTAATGAGATCTGAAAAATGCGTTGGGTGCTGATTGATAATATCAATAAAAAAATAAAAAAAAGAAACATAATTGATGTGCATTGTTATACATCTACACATCCACATACGCATATAAATGCATGCCTCGCGTGCATACACAAATGATATTAGTAAAATCACACATTGAACATTTAAATTAAACATGTATGAAAACGGTGTTCCTTCAAGGCCCAAATGGTGGTAGTAGAGAGATCAAGATAATATACTTGTGAAATACCCTTTAAAAGTGCGTCAATAACTTTGTTGAGCTTGCCCACTTGAATATTAATAAAACTCAAGAATGTTTCTGACTTTTCATTGTGAACTTGCTCGCCCAAACCAACCACTGATGAAGTCTTTTTACATGAAGCTTGAGATGTTCTTGGAATTGATTTGAATATTTCACGAGCTTTGGCAAACAAAGGATGTCAAAGGCACTTGATTAACAATGGCTGGATCCCAACTGCTTGAAAAAATGGCCTTGAATGATTTGTTGGGAGCATCCATGATAAAATAGGAGATGAAAAAACATCATATATATGACAATCCTTCATGACCACATATAGAAACATATTTAATGTTCGTCGATCTCACCAATGATATGGGTGCTTGTGTTATAGCAGTTTGACTTGCCACCAAAATCGTTAAGGATTCCATTTTCTCAATATCTTCATCCCACCTTTTAATCGTGGAGCAACCAAAAAGACTGAGAGTTCTCAAAGATTTCGGGTTATTTACACTTCTTGGGAGAGATGTTCCTAGCTAATGCCATTTTCTTAATTTAACAAAATAAGATGTCTGACATTTCCAATGGAAGGGTGGATTGTAGACAAACAAGGACAATCTTTAAGTATCAACTTCTTAAGATATGGTAATTTTGAAAAGTCAGGTGTTTCCGTTAGGCAATAAGATTGACTCAAATTGAGAATTTTCAAGCATTCCAGCACCTATATGAAGAGATTATTTCACAAAAAAATCATAATAAATAGAAAAAATAATGGATGGAAAAAATAACACAAATTGTACCTGTAATGTTTAATTTCCAAAAGTCCATTGCAAATACTTGGGTTTTCTCCTATACGTTTGTGAGATTACTCCACTTCAAGTCAATGGCAAGTTTTCTAAGAGAAATTTATGCCAATATTGTTTACAATAAAGCTTTGCATTTTGCAGATAGGTTATCGTATGAGAAAAAATGTTGAATTGGATACTGAGTACAAGATCTTACCCCATTTCTCAATGCAATAGGCCAACCCAATGCTTCAGGATTTAATCCCGGATTGGAATCATGGTTGTTCCTTTGAATGGGAGAGATAGCTCTACCAATGTCTGGTTCATCTAGAACTTGTAACCTGGACTCTTCCTATCGTCGTGGTTTAGTATCCATCCTTGAATTGATCTTATCATTTGTTTCTAGTTCATTAGGTGTGGGTTCAGGTTGCAGTGGAATTTGTTCAGATTCAGGTTCAAATGAGTCAATTGTGACTATAAGGTTAGGTTGTGATGGTGACAGTGATGATGTGTGTGGTAAGCCCTTTGAGTTAGGTTCTTTCAAGATTAGCCATTCAATGTCGGTATGCTCCCCCTGAATGGGTAATTTGGGATAATATGCTTCTTCTTCCGAGAAGATGATATCCCGGAAGATAATAAGTTTCTTGGAAGTTGGACAGTATCATTTATACCCTTTTTGAGTAGAGGAGTAACTAAGAAATATACATTTGTCAGCTCGAGCAATAAGTTTGTTGCCATCATTTTTATGAACAAAGATAACACAACCAAACACCTTTAAAGGTAATGAATTGATTAGTGGGCAATTTGGAAAGTATTCAAGGAGTTTTTGGATAGGAGTGTTGTAATTGAGAACTTTGGATGGCATGTAGTTAATGAGGTAAGTTGCAATGGATAAGGCATCACCCCAGAAGATGGTAGAAACATTTCGTTCCATTAGTAAGGTTCAGGTTACTTCCAACAGGTGACGATTCTTTCTCTAGGCCACTCCATTTTGTTGAGGCATATAAGGGCAAGAAGAAGTTTGGTGATAAATTCCTTGCTGATTAAGAAATTATGTAAAGGTGTTGCTTATGTATTCCTTGGCATTATCACTTCATAGTACCTTAATAGAAGTATTGAATTGGGTTTGCACAAAGGTATATAAGTTTTAAAATACTTTGCTACTTCAGATTTGTCTTTCATTAAATAGACCCATGTGGTTCTAGTGTGACCATCTATGAAAGTAACAAACCATCTAGCATTAGTGAGGGCTTTTATTTGTGCAGGACCCCAAATGTCACTATGGATTAGTGTGAATGGTGTGGAAGGTGTGCAGAGTTGTTTGGGATATGAAGATCGAGTTTCTTTTGCAAGTTAGCAGGTTTCACAATAAAAAGGAGTAGAATTTTTATTGAATAAACTTGGAAACAAATGCTTCATATAATCAAGACTAGGGTAGCCTAAGCGATAGTGCCACAAGTATATATCATGATTTTAAGAGTTGGAGCTAACCAGTGCATTTTTTTTCTTCCTTGCATCTTCTATTTTTTATCCTTCAAGGTAGAACAATTCATCCCATTCTTTAAAAGTTCCAATCTTCCTCCTTGATTTTCAATCCTGAAAAACATAAAGATCATTATCAAAAATTACTTGGCATAGTCGACCTTTAGTTAATTTACTGACAGTACATGCAGGCACAAATAGAACATTATGAATTCTTAGAGAATTAGAGAGCATGACTGTGCCAATTCCTTCAACTATAGTGTATAGGCCATTAGCAACTTTGACTCAAAGATTCTCAGAACTCAATTTAAGTGTTGCAAATAATGTGCGATTACCCGCCATATGATCAGTTGCACCTAAATTAATAATCCAAACATTCACACTAGCTCATACAATATTAAGAGCTATAATGGAGTTAGCTAATTGTTCCAGGTTGATATTGGGCATAAAGTTAGACTTACTCTATTTGTCTAGCATCTTCCGAAGCATTTGTAGATCCTCTTTGCTCAGAGAATCAATATGTTCAGTCTCTGGCTCAATGGTAGTAAGGTGGCTTTATTTACTAATTGAGAGCTTTCCATACAGTTTCCAGCATTCTTCTTTGGTGTGGCCCTTCTTCTTGCAATAATTGCACCATTTATTTCTTCATTCGTCTTATGGTCGTTTTGTTGCAAAGGCTAATCAATTGAGCTTGGGCTTCTTTAATTCAAGAGTTTCTTGCTTTCTTCGAATTACACATGGTTGACTTCGTCAAATAGCTATGGCAAGGGTTTTAGTCCCATGATTTGGCCTCTTATCTCTTCAAATGAATAATTGAGTCCTAGGAGGAAGTCATACACTCGTCCTTCTTCTACTATCATCTTATATAATTGAGCATATTTGACAGACTCCCTTGGATATGCTTCGAAGAGGTCTTACTGTTGCCACAGCTTTAGTAAGGCATTATAAAAATCAATTACAGTTAGTTACCTTGTCTCAAATCTTGAAGTTGTCACTTTAAATGGATCAAGGCAGGATTGTTATCAAAAGAGGAATAGGTTCTTTTGGCTACATCCCAAATTTCTTTTGCAGTATTTTCCAGGAGATATCCTTCATTGATATCAATAATCATAGAGTTACAAAGCCAAGTCATAACTTGGTTGTTTTTAGCAAACCACGTATCAAAGTTTGAGTCATCTGGGGGTGGTTGTGGTGATGCCCCATTGAGGTATTTATCCTTTCATTTTCCATAGATATATCTTAGCACACTTTGGGACCATTGGAGGTAATTTCTTCTATTAAACCTATGGTTAATGACCAAACTTTAAGGTTCTGGAAATTCTGATGCCATTTAGGTGTTGTCGGTAGTGGAGGAAGCTATGGAAGAAGAGTCTTAAGTTTCAGAATTTCTACCGGACATTAGTGTCATTGCAGTAGCTTCGATTTTTGTTGGGATTCTAGGGATAGAGCCAAAAATAGGCGGAAAGTTAGAGGGATTCATTTTCTAGAAAAAAAAAGGTTATAAAAAACCACTGTGAGTGGCGGCGCGTGAGGTTCAGAAGCTGGTCTGAGTGTCGATGCTAGAGATTCACATGCATGTTAGAGTGTCATCGCATATAGTCCATGCGCCTGTCAGAATACCGTCGTTCTTCTCGGAAGCATAAATTGGCACCTTTTACCTCCTTATGGTTGGGGGTGTGTAGTTACTCGCGGGCATTAGGGAGAAACAGACATACCATCTGATCCCCTGTTTCTTGCTCACTCACTGTTTCCTCTCTTTCCTCGTCGTCTCTCACTTTCGCCGTCATTTGCCTTGGCTAAGGAACATTACTAGAAAAGCTTGTTAGAACTAGCTGACACCCAAAAGAGGGGTGAATTGGGTGTTTGATAAGAAATTAAGAAATTTGGAAATCTTTTCACATCTTAATGAAAGCAATAAGTATAAAAGTAATGAATCATAAATCAACAATTAATATATGCTGGAAATATAAGAGTTTAAGGAAGAGAGAGTATACAAGATGTGATTTATCCTAGTTCGGTCTAATCCATGATAACCTATGTCCAGTCTCCAGGCTCCTCCTAAAATTTCAAATGCACTGTCTTCTTTTTTAATCTGGGCACAAGAAAAGTCTCTAAAATCCTACAAGTTTAGCCGAGCACTTGCAAAGCCTTTTACAAATCTCTCATCAAGTTACTCCCCCTTACACACCGTAAGGATACAACCTTGATGATGAAGGATTACAATCAATCTTCTCTCTCAGAAGTGAATAGATGAATACTGAAGTACAATACAAATAATCTTTCTCTCAAATATACATGATATAGAAAATAGATAAGAACAGAGAGTAGTGGGGTTGGAGTAGATGACTCAAGATATAAGCATGTTTGTTTCGTCATGTTCTAGTTGTTGTTTTTGAACTCTAAATTATCTTCTATTTATAGTTGATAAAGATTGATGACCATTTGAGCATTTCAACATATCTGTTAGAGTGCAACTGCTTCTTTTGTTCATGTGCTTGAGTTTGAAAAACCAGCTGTTAGAACGTTGGACGCTTCACTTTTGTAAAGTCAACTTTTTTCTCTTCACGTCATCTCTTCATTGCATTCCTAGAGAAATACATTAAACACTAATACAATGAAGTGTTAGAGTGATTGGGAGCAAGAGGAATAAGGTATATGATCAATCTATTGATTTCCAGAATCTTCGGGACTTTGTCGGTTACATTACTCGAGTGGTCCCTTAAATAATTCTTTCTTTTTCAATTCAAATTACTCGAGTGCTCACTCGAGTAATGTCATTTAAATCTTGGCCGAGATCTACTGCTTCTTTTCTTAATTGATTACTCCAGTGATCCCTTGACTAATACTTCATTTTCTTTTATGATTACTTGAGTGATCCCTAAAGTAGTCTTTGAATTTTAATTCTAAACATAGCAAATAATATATCATCGGAAAGCTCTCATCGTCTACATTCCAATGCAATAAGAATTACCTCCAAACTCATTGCACACAAAAATTTATGATCCAAAGAGTATCTACTATACTAGCCAATGTCTGAAATCATGAACATCCAATTCCAGAAGGCTTACATCTTAGTATATAGCTTTAAATGTGACAAATTATATATTCATGGAAATCTCTTTTAGTCTATTTTCATATGGCACTAGTTTCATCTCAATCCTATGTATATTTTGAGATTTATGTCTAAAAAACCAAAGTTGTTCTGGAATATGATGGTGATTCATATGTCAACTTCAACAGATCATATCTCTCTCATATGAATTCCTTTTAATGTGATCTTGGTGTCCATAGTTTGTTTAGAAGTCTAGTTTCATATGCCACTAGTTTCAATTCAATCCGACATGTGGTTTAAGAAATATGACAAAATACCAAATCTCTATCCTGTTGTGTGAAAATATTGTACATCAGAATTCTCGTTACTCTAGTGATCATTAGAGTAATTCTGGGTCATTACTCGAGGGAGCCCTTGAGTAATCACCTCCAAAATGAGGCAGTGGCATATTACTCGAGGGATTACTTGAGTAATCACCTCTAGATGCAGCAAAACTTCCGTATAAGCCATTTTAGCATCATATTGACCTATTCCAACTTCCGTTTGCCCATAGAAACCTCCTATATCACTTCTAATAGCTTGGATCTTGATATTCCCATTTGATCTTGGAAGTTCTTCTTTCTTTAATCTCTTTCTTCTTGTTTTTCCGCTTGATGGTCATTCTTCATAGCCGAACTAGATATCTTCTTGGATTTATTATCATTCTTCATAACCCAACTAGATATCTTCTTGAATATTTTCAATCTTCTTCTTTCTTTGCTTAACTAATCTTTTCTTCTTGATATTCCCATTAGTTATTGCAATTTCTTCTTTCTTCAATCCCTTGCTTCTTGATTTTCTTCTTGATGATCATTCTCTATTTATAAGGTATTATAAGCAAAATAACATCAACCCACCATTGGGTTTATGACTAATCTACGAGATATACATTATTAAATATAGTATTTAGTCAATGTAGAATATAAGTATATTATACAAATTTTTTGCTCTTAATATTTGACATCATCAAAACTAATCATATCTAACATTCTCCCCCTTTTTTATGATAGCAAATCCTTTAAGAAAAGTATGTGTGAATATGTGTCAATTTGAATGTAACATATTTTTCTTGTCTTTCACTTCCCTATTTGATATCAGCAAAAATTTTGAAGTATAAGGAAGGAATGCTTGTAGAGACGTAAATATGAAATCAAATTAGAAATGTCATTCTCCCCATTAATCAAAATAAATGTATCAGGAAAAAAATTTTCTCTCCCCCATTTTGAAAGTAATTTCATTTATAATTTGATGCAAATGAAAAAATGGTTTTCATGAAACAAAGTTGAAACAATTTGGAGAGGTTTTCAAGAAAACTTTCATAGTCAAGGATATGCAAAGTAATCTCAAAATATAAAGAGAGGGTTAAGAAATGCTCATGAAGTCTGTTGCTTTATTCTTTGGCAATGCTTGTTCATGATATTGTGTTCATTGCACTCCTGCTATGGAATTCTAATGTATATTCATGTTGTTTTCAAGATTTTCCAATTGAGTTGAGCTTCTATTAATGCTCATTTGTATTGACATATGTATTTGTTGCTTTGAATGTTGCAGTCAATATATCTCCCTTGCTTGATCATTAAAGCATATGTCCTCATAGTTGATATATGCTCCTTTTAGTGTGTTGAGGAATGATCTAGTATAGCGCAAATTCTCCTGCTATAAGTAAAAACACTCTTACAAGGAGAATGGTTAGTGCAATTAAGTATCAAAAGTTTCTTTTCCATATTAAAATTAAGATCATAAAAAATAAGAGTAACTCATCATCAAAACTAATCAAAATATGGCAAATATAGATGAGTATGTTAAAAAGTTTTTCTTTCAAAAAAGATGAGCTTTTAAGATCAAAAACACATGTGAATGTGAAGCTCCCCCTTAATTGATACATGGTTTTAAAAATCATCATGACAAATACAATTAATAACTTTCTAGAATTTGAAAAACCATTGGAAACTTTGTAGAGAAAATGATGGTGAAAGTATGAATATTTTTTGAGAAATCAAAAATAAAATGACAATGCTATTCAAGGGTTTTAACCAAATGTCATATGAGTGGTCACTTAAATGATCATATTCAACCATTACTCTATTGTTTACTCAAGTGATGCAACTCAAAGAATTTTAATTAAGAGTACAATACCTCACTCGAATAATATCATAATTACTCGAGTCATAATCCTCTTTAGTCTATTGATGTATCGTTGGCTACTAATTGTCTAATGATGGTATTGAGGGATTCTAAAGTGTTTTCTCTGTGAGCACTTTAGGACACCAAGATAAGCTCAGAATAAGGCTTTGAGGTTCTGGTTGATCAAATCATAGAGTTGTCTAATCGCGCCATTTACAGAGGTGATAAACTCAGCTTGTTTGTTGCATGATCTGTGTGATTATTGATAGAGATCTAAGAGGAAGTAAGAAACACATGCTAATCACCAATTTGCTCTTGACTTTTAACTGGATAAAATGACTATTTGACCCTTATTGATCATTACTGTATGCACTTTTTAGGATAAATGACTATATGACCCTTACTGATCATACTGTGTGTACTGTTACATGAGTGGGTAATTGATTTTGTGAGGCTACACTGTTGAGAGATATTCACCACCACTATGCCTTACTATACTAAGGCTCATCCTAATTTCTATTTACATGTGTCACCACAGACCATATAGGTTGTGTGACTGTTGATCACATAGGTCATGTCACTATAAACCACATAGGTTTATTGTAATATCCCAAGTTTTGATTAAGAGCTAATGATGATTATTGAGGATATTTTGTGAATTAATGTTTGAACTATTATGTTTTATGTGGCAATTTTAATTAATATGCCATAATCAATGAGAAATTGAAAGAATGGCTATAAGATAGTGATTAATGGAAGAAATTAATTACCAACTATGAGGGAAATGAGATGTGCAACTAAATGGCTCATTGAGGGGTTAGAGTAACTAATTGGTTACTTACTTTATGAGAGCCAATAAAAACATGACACATGGCAAGTCAAGAGGATGAGAGAGGGCATGGAAAGTCAAATTGCAATAAAAAAAATCAGTTTCTCTCTCTCTCTCTTTTTCCCTCCCATTTGGTTGACATGAAGCATGGCATGGGAAGAGTGATTATTTCACCTTCTTCAAGCTTCTTTCTCTCTCAATTTCGTCCTCCATTGCTGCCTAAGGAGAGAGGAATTGTTCTTGGTAAAGGTAAGCTATCTAACCCTCTTGATGACCTTAAATGCCAAAACTCTCTTCTACAATCTTGTTCCTTGTGTTAAGATCTTTAATTCTATAGTTTTAGATTTCCCATTTGGTGGTGTTTGAGCTCTCAAGGAATTTTGGAGTTTGGAGAACCAAGGAACTCCTTTGGAAAAATTGTAGAGGTGAGTAAGACAAACCTTTCTATATAGGTTTTGTGACATTTGATTTAGGTTGGAAATTCTGGAATTTATTGCCCTATTTTCCAAAATTAGGGTCATTGTGTATATGCCATGTTGTTGTCATGAAAATGATGCCTTGAAATGTAGTTTGGATACATAGAATGGATTGGGTTTGAATTGTGAAGTTTGACAATTTTGGGAATTTAAGTTGAATGTTGCCTAAAATAGATCATGATGATGGAATGAGAATTTGGTTTTTTTGATGTTTCCATTATTTTTCTTGTCAAAAATTGTGTGGGAGTAGTGTTGGATATGAACTTCGAACTATTGGGAACTTAGTTTTAAAAGTTGCAAGTTTTGGTTAGTGAAAAAATTTGTGCTGGCAGTTGTTTTTCATGGATGTTTTGAATGGACAAATGGTGATAAAAAAATTCTGAAACTTTTCAGTCATAAATTTCACATGCCAAGCTTCAAAATGGACATATGATTCATGTCATTTCGATTTGTGAGCTAGATGTTATGATTTCCCAAAGTTTAGGGTTGAAACTAGACTTAATTCTGTAACACTACGTACATTTGTGGAATTCTGGATTTTTAGGGTTATAGAAAGCCTTGATCCATATTTTTCCCGTAAAGAGAACATAAATACCTTTTATTAGGCTTTAGGATCACCTTATTTCAATTTTTCTAGATTTAGTTATGATTTTTGGAAGTTCAGCTCAGAAACTAAAATTTTCTTGGCCGTAGCCGAAAGTCCTTGGCCGCAGCCCAAAAGGTTCTGACCTGCTTTTGGCCTCAGCTAGGAGACTCTTGGCCATAGCCAAAAAATCTCTAACCTGATCTTAGCTACAGCCTAAAAGTTTCTGACCTATTTTATGCTGCAGTCAAATATCCTTAGCCGCGGCCAACATCCAAAAATCAGAACTTTTCGCTATTGTAAGGTGGTCTTTGAGATAGTACTTCCCAACCCTTTAGGGCTTTTCTTAGAGACAATTGTAGCCACTTAAAGGACATTAATGATAACCAAATCTAAGTGTTTTGAATTCAATTGAGTATTGGAATAAGTGATAACCTGTCGTCCTTAATTATGATTATAGGATTTGATATTTGCCAGGATCGTAAAAGGCCCATGCCTGATCAAGAAAGGAAAGACCAAAGTAGTGACACTTTATCCTATATCATGTTTGATGCATTACTTGTGTGTATTTATCATTGAATCTTGTGAGTTGTGACCTGCGTCCACATGAGGGGATCAACCCATAATGGACGACTGTGCCTACAGGCCGATGGGAAAACAGGGTATACCAATGAAGAGTTGTGACCTATGGACACATGGGGGGATCAACCATGGTGGAGGACCACGCCTGCAGGCCGGTGGGATTACGAGGTATGACAAGAAACATTGAATAATGTGTTGTCGATTTGTGATATATGCTTACTTGCTATGTTTTATTATACATCATATACGTGAACTGTTACACTGGGTTTCTTTTGAATCTCACTCTTTCCCATGAACAATTTTTAGCCACGGAAAGCGGGTCAAGGGACAAGCAGGTGAACAAGGACGACTAGGATTATCGGTGGTAGTCTTAGTTTCTTTTTGGTTTGGTTATCATTTGGACAATTGTGTGTATATATATATTTTGTAGACCATAAAATAGTATAGTTGTGTAATCCTTGGTATGGGAAACTGAGATGGGCAATGATACCCTGTAAAACTCTTGGATTAATGATATTATCCTGGGTGAATTACTAGTACAAAAAGGGTGTTTTAGACCGACATATTTAGACCAGTTGCAGCGGATGAGGGTTAAAAGAAATGAGCGGTGGCATTTTTGTAATTATAAAAAAATTAGGAGACCTGTTATTCTATTAACTGGTTTAAAAAATATTATTTAGACCGGTTCTACATTAACCAGTCTAAAATATTAAACCTTTTAGACCTGCTTGGATTTTAAACCGGTCTAAAAGGATCAGAGGGAAAAAATTTAAAAATTTAAAAATGTTTTTAGACCATTATAGATATAACCGGTCTAAAAAGTATTTATTTTTAGACCCGTTGTTCTAACAACCGGTCTAAGAGATAGATTTTAAGACCGATTGTTTGAACAACCGGTCTTAAAAATGTTTTAAGACCGGTTATTTTTATAACCGGTCTTAAAACTCTTTACCCAAATCCCATTCGCGGTTCACGCTCCGAGCCACTCTTCATTCTGAATTCTTCCAGGCTAAACAGGAACAGTCAAGAACGAATAGCAACTCCAAATTTGTCAAATCAAGAGCAGAATTAGTATCTCATCTTGGATTGGTATTGCATTTGTGCCATGAAAATGGGATCTTGGAGCTAGCATCCCCGTTGCTCAGTGTTAGGGCGTACTGGTGCTCTGTCTTTTCGTTGAGTATCGACGTTTGACGGCGCTGAACACACCCTGTTCTCATTTTTATTCACCCTCAATCTACGAAACTTGGTGAAGCCTAATTCTCTTCCAGGTAGTTTTTAACTTCATCTATTAATATTTTTTTGTGCGATTGCCGATGAAGAAGGTTGTGGCTTGGGTATGATTTAGGAGATTGGAAATGTGGAGGCGTTGTGGTTTTGATTTCTGAAACATTACTGGTCTTTATTTTATATGAGACATTGGTTTGCATTATGATAGATTCTATGTCCCTTATTCTGTTCCTGCGTTATGATAGCTTCTCTGTTCCTTATTCTGTTCCTGCGTTTTGATAGCTTCTGTGTTCCTTATTCTTATGCTTTTTTATTTATTTGTTCCTCTGTCTCTCTCAACTATACTCGTCATAATGGTTCCCCTATTTCCTAGTATATTTTTCCAAAGGCTCCCGATATTGCTTTCTTCATAAGCACAGGAGGTTACATGAATCACTTCCTTTGTTTCCCTATAAACATCATCACAAGCTTGTGCTGCTTTAGCAAAAATATATTCACTTGCATAAGTTTGCTCATAATTCATCAGTGATTTAGAAATTGAGGTCGATCGCCTTTAATGATAAAGGTTCAGTTTCTTTTACTAAAAAGTTATAAAGGCACCACATAAATATTTAAACCTCAGATTATCCTTTGGAATCCTCTATCACACAAACAAAGAAAAAGTTTCATACATGTATTACAAGTGATAGATGGTTAATTGAAGTCATGTGCTGATAGGGTGGATTCTAAATGAGAGAATACCAAATAAATTGAGTGCTGCTGGGACTATCTATACTTAAATGATTCATTTTTTCTGGTTGGAGTCATATGAGAATGTGAAGGACGTACTCCTTCCTAAATAGTAAATGCATATATATATACACACACAAGACACACAGAAAACTGTAAGAGAATTAAGCCACAAATCTGATGCCTCCATCGCTAAAGCCAAGTAGGTCAAGGTCAAAACGTTAAACCACCTTTCCTACTTTCTTTTAGGGTGCAATCTACCCCATCATACCAAGCTCATCTTTCCCGTGTAGTTTCCGGCCTTTAAAGACTTTGTTCGAGTGATTGACGGGTAAGTCAATTAGTAATTACTGAACCCCTAATCCCTATGGTACTATTCTATTTCTACTGTTCGTAATGGTAATATATATGGCAGCCAACCCACTGTATTGGACAGATTTGCATTGTTAATGAGACTTGTACTATTCAGATTACTCTTCTTCTATCTCTATCTCTCTACTCTCTTTTACTTGTTCATTATGTAGTAGTTAAACTAGGTACTTGGGTGTAATGATTGCCTACTCTCGTTATACTCCTTCCTTTTCCAAGGGAAAAAGTAGAAAACAAAAAATAAAAGGTGTCGGAATATATGGATCGTAGTTGGATAAAAGCTAAACGGATGAGTGTTGAATATGATGTTGGGGTGAGGGGTTTTTTAGAATTTGCAAAAAGAAATGCCGATGATGATAGTGGGATGTTTTATTTCCCTTGTGTAAAATGTTTGAATGAGAAGCGATTAAGTGTTATAGATATATATACAAATTTAATTTGTGAAGGGTTTTGTAAGACGTATGTAGTATGGGTATGGCATGGTGAACAATTAGAAATGCCAAGTGCATCTCAACAGGGGGAAGTGACTTGTGATGATAATGACACAGATATGGATGATCGGATAGAGAATATTATTCGTGATGTAGGAGAAGAAGCTTTTGAATAATTACATGCATATGGTAATATGTGCAGTGATGCTGAGATGCCGCTGTACCCAGGGTGTAAAAAATACCAATTGCTGAAAGCTGTATTGAAATTGGTAGGCTTGAAAGCACGGCATGGATGGAGCGACAAGAGTTTTTCAGAAATGCTTGAGTCCTTTAAAGACATGCTTCCTGATGATAATGTGCTGCCTTGTCGATACTATGATGCTAAGAAAAAACTGTGTCCACTAGGGATAAAGTATTAAAAGATCCATGCTTACCCTAATGATTACATATTGTATAGAAAAGATCATGAATAGAAGGAGAAATGTCCGATATGTGAAACTCCGAGGTATAAATCAAATAAGGGCCCTGCAAAAGTGTTGTGGTAACTTCTAATCATTTCAAGGTTCAAGCGCCTGTTTACAAATGAAATTGATGCCAAAAATTTGAGATGGCATACAGATGAGCAGATTTCTGATGGAAAGCTTCGACATCTAGCTGATTCTTCTACATGGCAGAAAATCGATCAATTATTTCCTAGCTTCGGTGAAGAACCTAGAAATCTCAGGCTTGCGCTTGGTGACAAATCCCAATTTTATTATATGTTTTTATACTTTATTTGAGGATTTTGTCATACTTATTGAGCTTAAAATGCTTTCTTTGTGCTTAATTGAGATTAAGAGTAAATATATTAAATTAGGATTAAAAAGGGAAAATTGTCCTAAAACTTGTAAATACTCTTAATCATTTATTTTTAAGAAGATTTGATGTTGGGTTAATTATTTTAAATTGTAGTTACTTGAAAATTGGGATTAAAACTAAAAATGACAGTTTGGGGTTCAAATTTACAAATTGTCAGTCTAGTCCCACGAATTTTGAAAATGTCAGTTTGGTCCATCAACAAAATATTGCGTTTTGGCACTTTAGGTCAGATCTTTTAATCAATTTTTCTTTGCTGGATATAAAAACAGATCCAGAGAAACGAAAATGGGAGGAAAAGCTGTAAAGAACGGGGACCTCTCTTGCACACATCGATCACTTCATCACATTCGCCTTCTTCTTCCTCTCTCACCGGCGGTGTTATCCACCAACACAAGCCGCCGGCGAGCATCAATCCACCTTCACCACCACAGAGACAGCTGCAAACCAGAGTTGGAGCCTCGATAACAGAGATTGATTCAGACAAAGGAAGAGTTGCCGCAAGGATTGAGCTACTGGAGTTTCATTTTCTTCATCACTTCATCTTGCCATCTACCTTCCACCACTGCCTCACCACCGCGTCTGTTATCTCTGAGAGCTGGACAAGGAAGAGGAGGAAATTTCCATGATAGAGGAGCAGAGCATCAGTGCCGAAAACTCAGTCGACCATTGCAAAAAGCTTGAGGAGTGGCGAGAAAGCATTGGGAAATTCATATTCGTATTAGCTATCTCATTTCTCTGTTTCACCAAATCCTCAACAAATTTCCTTGCCTTTAATCCTTTGCTGAACACTTCCTCTCTTTGTTAATTGATATGGTTCAAGTTGTGAATTGGTTTGGTGAAGTTGTGATGATAAATTGCAGTGGTTAGAGGATCATTCTCTTGAAGATGGAAGCTAAAGGCTTGAGTTCAAAGGACTAAAAAGGGGAGTTTTATGTTTTAATCCATTTGTTTAGCTTTGTAATTATGATTTTCTATCTTGGAAGATTGTATTTATATTGCTAGATCTTTGTTACTTGGTTAAGTACTTAGTTTAGATTAATTTGTGATATGAATTAGTTAATGTTGAATTTTGTGTTCATCAATATATATGGTTACATATACGTTTAAGTGTAATTCCATTGATTTTCTATTGTCTTACATGGTATTGTTTAGATATTGAGTTGATTTTGGAAGTTGCATTGAACCAATTGCATTAATTAATTCATAATCACACACTAAGAGTGTTTAATAGCATCTCTAGAGTAGGGGTTCCTCTCTTTTGGTGCTAGACTCATCGGTTGATGGGGTTTGGTATTTTAGAAAAATTAGTGATTTCATAAATTGCACACAAAGTTTTTTTTGATAGTGTTTTAAGAAGTGATTATTTTCTAGGTCTAGGAATAATCATCGATTAATGCACTAGACTCAACGGTGTTTGAGGTTTGGTATTTTAAGGGACTTTGTTTGCAATTGCTAGTGTTTGTTATTGAGTTTCGGTTAAAGGGGTTAAACCTTACCCGGTGTGGAAGTGTTTAATCAATATAACTCAAGCTAGCTTAAGGGGTCTTTTGGGCATTTTTGACTAAGCTAGTAAATCGAACTCCCATTATCATTAGATGAACTATGATTGCCCTTGCAAGCCATTTTCAAGAGATTCACTTCATCCATTTCATTCCACCTATCATTTTATATCCAAAAATACAAAAAATATTGTAGTGCAGGCATTTACATTCTCATGCAACCTAATTGATATTTAAAAAGTTAAAAACCATTTTTAAATCATTTCATGTCAATCATTGCACTTAGTTTCTAGGTAATTAATAAACGGCTCTTCGAGAGACGATCCAGGATTGCACCCTATATGGCAATCCTTGGTTTAATTTTTGAAGAGGTTACCAAGGCATAAAAGCCGACAGCCAAATTCTTCAAGTGGCGCCGTTGCCGGGGAGCCAAGTAATTGGTTCCTTAGTAGCTAAGTGTCAATCTTTGATTAATTGGTACCTTGAGCCTTTAGGTTGCATTTTAGCTAGTTTAGTTAGTTTTGTATGGTTTTCAAAGCATATTGCATCTTTTGTTATTTTGAAATCCTTTTCCCCTTTTTCTTTTGCATTTGTGTTCTCTTAGATTTTTCCCCCTTAGTTTTTATAGTTTTTGTTAGATAATCCTCTTTGTGATTCATTGGAATTTATTGTGATTGGATTTCATGGCTTGGTTTAATGGTAATCAAGGTTTATCCGTTTACTCTCACTCTTCTGTAGCAGATTCGACTGAAAGGAAAGAGTCCATCTCTGAAAGCATCCATGCTATTTGACAAACATTGCAGCTTCTTCAAACCAAGATGGGATGTCAAGATAGTCAATTGGTGAAGAATATAATGGTCCGTTCCACTCTCCATATCATGAACCATACCAACAATCTTCATTCCAATCTCATTACCCACTACACCCACCCTATAGATCATACCATGAACCCACCTTTCAACCACCTCAAACCCACTTCAACCATACTTCTTCATTCCACAAGAATCACCCACTCGACTCTATCAAGAACCATCATATCCATTTCATTTTACCCCATTTTCCCCTACTTCTATCCAATGTAGAACTCCCTATGAACCACCTTCTCCATCATTCTATGAACCTCCACCACAATCTCTTACCCCTCAACCTAGTGGATTGGATGCCCTCTTCTCATCCCACAACATGGATTCCCTAACAAGTGCATTGACAAGGAAGTATGAAGCACTCCAAGAGCCATACCTTCAGTTATTCTTCCATCAAGGCATAATTGGAAGCTCTAGGGAGATAGAAGAGCAATTAAAAGACATTGATGATTTTTTCAGAGCATACTTTGCTCATATGCTATGGGTAAAAACAAGAGGTGAAGATGGAACCCCTTGGCCCCATGACCTACAAGAAGAGGCACAAGGAGTCCAAGCTCAAGGGTCAAATGCCACTTCATAAGTGGAAGACTTCAAACCTCCAGTGCATATTCCCACACAAACATATGAAGTGGAGCAAGTTCAAAATAGCATTGAAGAGTCTTCCTTACCATTCGGTGATGATCCTATTCTTATAGAAGTAGACTCTCCTACTACTTTAACTAGTGAAGCAATTCACGATTTAAGTGATGATGAGGTGGATGAGGAAATCATTGTTGAATCCCCTCAACTGTTTGAAAATGTAATTGCTTCACCCAATAGTTTAAGTAGTAGTGATTTGATTGTACCTATTCAAGACTATGCTCATTCTTCTTTGTGTGATGCTTTAACTGTTGAAAATGGTTCTCTTCATAGTACTAGGGATGATTGCACTCAATTGGATGATATATCTTCATGTTCTTGTGCTGAAGATCATACCTGTGTAGATTATTATCATGAAAAATGCCACTTGCTTGTTGAGTTTCGAAAGAAAGCATTAAGCAAAGTGGTTGATTCTACCGTTCATCTTGATGCATCTTCTTGTACTATTGATGTTTCTAAGCATGACACTTGTGAAAAAGTTGAATCTTGTGTGGATACTAATGTGATTGTTGTGAATGAGACAAACCATTGAGTAGAAAAAGATATTTCTTTTGATTCCAATGAATTGCTTGATAGTATCATAAGGGAAGATTCAACTGTTTTGATTGATAATATTACAAATGAAAATGATTCTTTCCATATGATTATTTCTTGTGATTTACCACCCGACATAGAAAAGGAAAATGATTCTTTTGAAACTTCAAAAGGTTTAGGTGGTAATGATTTGAAAAATTCTCCTTCTTCTTCCATTCTTTTCCCTTTCATCTCTTATGATTGCAATGATGATGTGGTGTACTCCAACACTAAGTTGGATTCCGCACCTTCCACTTTGCAAACACAAGAGAATTTAACTATTTGTTTGACTCCTACTCATGTGAGTATCATTGATTTCCTTGGATGTGATAATTACTTGGAGAGTTTGGGACTGAACATGCCTTTATTTCAATTGAACGCTCTCTTTGTTTCTATTTTTGGATGGAATACTGTTGGTTGTCTGTCTTCTTTGCAGACATATTCTTGGAAAGGACGTCGGAGGAACCAACATCCACCGTATATCCTTGGACCTCTTCCGATTGATCCTGAGCCACCTTCACCAAGGAAATTCAATACTGGAGAAGATGTCTTCAATGACAAATGCATGATTCTCATCAAGGATGAGAACTTCTCCTTCAAGTGACTCAAGATTCTCTAACACAGGTTGTCTCTTTCCTCACTTGTTTTCTTCCTGATTCCTATGATTCTTTGCGCTTAATTGTTGTGTGAGGAAGATAAGTGTGGGGGAGAGACATAATCCAATAGTAAAAGGTAGAATTTCTTTTGTTCTCCACCCCCTTAGGCTTTGAGCTCTTGTCATTCATTTGCCTTAGGTTCTGCATTAGGGACAATGCAAGATTTAAGTGTGGGGGAGAGATTAGGATTTAGGTCTTGTGTGCTTCATTGTGCCTTATTGCAAAAATGTGTCATTTTCAAAAAAAAAATTGATCCAAACCACACTCTTAAAGTTTTGCCACTCCTTGTTTTAGGAATTTGTCTAAATACTTATGGGAATTGCTTATGCTCTTGGTTGATTTTTAATGAATTGATTTGTTATTACTCTTAGAGTTAGAATTTGGATTAGTTGAATTAATGCATTTTGATTAGGCTAATGTTCAATTAATCTTTGTGAATGTGCATTTGAGAAGAAAACCTTTGTTGGAAGGATTTTGACCCTAATTATCATTCATTAATGTGTGTTTGCCATCTATTCTAGTGTACCTCTAGAACTTGTTTAAATTCTTTTTCAAAATCACATTTGCATTTAGATTAATGAATATGATAGGGGCATTCATTTCTTCACCCTTTATCCCAAACACAAACCCTATATACTAATCCACTGTGAACCCCTTTGAGCCTTTCACATTCCGAAATCCATCATTTATTAACAAGCACTATGTATGCATCCTATTTGCATTAGATTGGCATCCAAATATCATTGAATTGCCATTAATATCATTGGTATGAAGAAATGCCATTTACAAGCATTATATTAAAAAAAACAAGAACTAGAAAAAAAAAGAAAAAAAAAGAGAATTAGAAGAAAAATCATGAGAAAAAAAAAGAAGGAAAGAAAGAAAAAAATATATATAATAAAAAAATATTAAAAAAAAGTGAATGTCATTGTACATATTTTTGCATGCATGGTACTTGTTGTTTAATTATCCCTTCCATGAGACCATTTTCATCATTACAACCCTTTTAAAAGTCCCCTTGATTCATGAATCTATGTGCTAAATAATGGTGGAGAAAGCAGAATTTCTACAAGCATATGGTAGGACCTAGTCTAGGTGGTACTGAGAGAAATTTCCCAAACTTGTGAGATGAGTTAAACACTTGAATCCTTGAGTGTTCTCTTGTATACATTTCTTTGATTAATTGTGCATTAATCTAGTCTATTTGCATTACCTCATGCTAAGACTTGTGTTAGCTTAACTATTAGTGATGATTGATTAATTCATTAACTCTAATCTTGAGCATTTAAAGTTTTCATTTGTGTTTAGTTTTGAATTGATTAATGTTTTGCTCAGGAGTGTAAAAGTTTAAGTGTGGGGGAATTGACAAATCCCAATTTTATTATTTGTTTTTATACTTTATTTGAGGATTTTGTCATACTTATTGAGCTTAAAATGCTTTCTTTGTGCTTAATTGAGATTAAGAGTAAATATATTAAATTAGGATTAAAAAGGGCAAAATTGTCCTAAAATTTGTAATTACTCTTAATCATTTATTTTTAAGAAGATTTGATGTTGGGTTAATTATTTTAAATTGTAGTTACTTGAAAAATGGGATTAAAACTGCAAATGACAGTTTGGGGTTCAAATTTACAAATTGTCAGTCTAGTCCCATGAATTTTGAAAATGTCAGTTTGGTTCATCAACAAAACACTGCATTTTGGCACTTTAGGTCAGATCTTTTAATCAATTTTTCTTTGCTGGATATAAAAACAGAACCAGAGAAACGAAAACGGGAGGAACAGCCGCAAAGAACGAGGACCTCTCTTGCACACATCGATCACTTCATCACCTTCACCTTCTTCTTCCTCTCTCACCGGCGGCGTTATCCACCAACACAGGCCGCCGGCGAGCATCAATCCACCTACACCACCACAGAGACAGCTGTAAACCAGAGTTGGAGCCTCGATAACGGAGATTGATTCAGACAAAGGAAGAGTTGCCGCAAGGATTGAGCTGCTGGAGTTTCATTTTCTTCATCCCTTCATCTTGCCATCTACCTTCCACCACTGCCTCACCACCGCGTCTGTCATCTCCGAGAACAGGACAAGGAAGAGCATCAGTGCCAAAAACTTAGTTGACCATTGCAAAAAGCTTGAGGAGTGGCAAGAAAGCATTAGGAAATTCATATTCGTATTAGCTATCTCATTTCTCTGTTTCACCAAATCCTCAACTAATTTCCTTGCCTTTAATCCTTTGCTGAACACTTCCTCTCTTTGTTAATTAATATGGTTGAAGTTCTGAATTGGTTTGGTGAAGTTGTGATGATAAATTGCAGTGGTGAGAGGATCATTCTCTTGAAGATGGAAGCTAAAGGCTTGAGTTCCAAGGACTAAAAAGGGGAGTTTTATGTTTTAATCCATTTGTTTAGCTTTGTAATTATGATTTTCTATCTTGGAAGATTGTATTTATATTGCTAGATCTTTGTTACTTGGTTAAGTACTTAGTTTAGATTAATTTGTGATATGAATTAGTTAATGTTGAATTTTGTGTTCATCAATATATATGGTTACATATACGTTTAAGTGTAATTCCATTGATTTTCTATTGTCTTACATGGTATTGTTTAGATATTGAGTTGATTTTGGAAGTTGCATTGAACCAATTGCATTAATTAATTCATAATCACACACTAAGAGTGTTTAATAGCATCTCTAGAGTAGGGGTTCCTCTCTTTTGGTGCTAGACTCATCGGTTGATGGGGTTTGGTATTTTAGAAAAATTAGTGATTTCATAAATTGCACACAAAGTTTTTTTTGATAGTGTTTTAAGAAGTGATTATTTTCTAGGTCTAGGAATAATCATCGATTAATGCACTAGACTCAACGGTGTTTGAGGTTTTGGTATTTTGAGGGACTTTGTTTGCAATTGCTAGTGTTTGTTATTGAGTTTCGGTTAAAGGGGTTAAACCTTACCCGGTGTGGAAGTGTTTAATCAATATAACTCAAGCTAGCTTAAGGGGTCTTTTGGGCATTTTTGACTAAGCTAGTAAATTGAACTCTCATTATCATTAGATGAACTATGATTGCCCTTGCAAGCCATTTTCAAGAGATTCACTTCATCCATTTCATTCCGCCTATCATTTTATATCCAAAAATACAAAAAATATTGTAGTGCAGGCATTTACATTCTTATGCAACCTAATTGATATTTAAAAAGTTAAAAACCATTTTTAAATCATTTCATGTCAATCATTGCACTTAGTTTCTAGGTAATTAATAAAAGGCTCTTCGAGAGACAATCCGGGATTGCACCCTATATTGCAATCCTTGGTTTAATTTTTGAAGAGGTTACCAAGGCATAAAAGCCAACAAAGCCAAATTCTTCACTTAGCACAGATTGTATGAATCCTTATGGTAGCCTAAGCAGTATACATAGTTCATGGTCTGTTCTGTTGGTAATTTACAACTTATCTCCTTTGTTATATATGAAATGAAAGTACATTATGTTGTCTATGTTGATTTCGGGACCAAAGCAACCCGTAAATGACATAGATGTTTAACTAGAACCCTTGATCGAAGACTTGAAAGAGTTGTGGGATAAAGGTGTCGATGTTTTTGATGCGAACAAGAAGGAGACTTTTAATATACGAGCAATGATTTTTTGTACTATAAATGACTTCCCTGCATATGGGAACTTGTCAAGATATAGCGTTAAAGGCCACAAAGCTTGTCCGATATGTGAAGAAAGCACATGCTACCATCAACTTCAACATGGAAGAAAGATGGTTTACCTTGGCCATAGGCGATTTCTTAGACGAAGTCACCCTTATCGTAGATTAAAAAAAGCTTTTTTCGGTGGCCAAGAGTTTGAAGATGCTCCAGAGGCCTTGATGGGGAGAAAATATATGAAAAGGTGAAAAATATCAATATTATGTTTGGTAAGTCATCAAAGAGTAGAAATGAGAAAAATATATGGAAAAAAAGGTTCGTCTTCTTCGATCTTCCTTATTGGCGCAATCTTGACATCAGACACTGTATTGATTTCATGCATGTGGAGAAGAATGTATGTGATAGTATTGTTGGGACACTGCTCAACATACAAGGAAGTTCTAAGGATGGCGTGAAGGCAAGATTAGACTTGCAAGAAATGGGAATATGAGAAGATTTACATCCAAGGCCATATGGTAATAGAACTTTTTGTCCTCCAGCTGCTCATACTTTGTCTAAGGATGAGAAAAGAAGCTTTTGTGAGTGTTTACATGGTGCTAAAGTTCCCTCAGGGTATTCTTCAAATTTTAAAAAGCTTGTATCGATGAAAGACTTGAAGTTAATAGGGCTAAAGTCTCATGATTGTCATGTCTTAATACAACAACTACTCCCAGTAGCTATTTGAGGCATTGCCGAATATGATCTTCAACACATATTGACTAGAATTTGTTTCTTCTTCAATGCCATTTGTTTTAAAGTCATTGACATGGAAAGATTGGAGGAATTGGAAAATGAAGGATATAAGATCTTGTGTCAGCTTGAGAAGCTTTTTCTTCCTTCCTTTTTTGACATCATGTTACACTTGATTGTTCATCTAGTAAGGGAGATAAAGTTGTGTGCCCCTATCTATTTCCAGTAGATGTACCCAATCGAAAGTACTATGAAAATCCTAAAAGGGTATATGAAGAACCCCAACCGGCCTGAAGCATGTATTGTTCAAAAATATGTTTCTGAAGAAGCTATAGAATTTTGTCAACATTATTTGTCAAATGTATGACATATTGGCCTTCCTAAATGTCATGATCAAGAAGGGGGTAGGCACGGGGCAACAGTAAAGAGCATAGATGCTGATAAATTACAACAAGTCCACTTGTACATCTTGAACAATGTTCATGAAGTTCAATATTACATGAATGCCCATAAAGAAATTGTACGGAAACAAAATAATCGAATGACTGAACAAAGGTTAATCAGGGAGCATAATAGAACTTTCGCGCATTAGTTCAAACAAAAGGTTGACGGAGAAGAATGTATTTCTGATACAATAAATTGGTTAGCAAGTGGTCCTGAAGTTGATGTCATAAGTTGGACTTCATTTGTGATCAATGGTTATACCTTTTACACGAAGTCCCTAGATGATAAGAGCACCATCCAGAACAGTAGTGTTGTATTAGTGGCTAAATCTATGCACTTCTCTAGTTCAAAAGATAAAAACCCTACATTGGCTGCTATACCTTATTATGGGGTGATTGAAGAGATTTGGGTGGTTGACTATGTTAAAATTAGATTTCCCATTTTCAAATGCAAGTGGGTTGGTGTCAATAATGGTGTAAAGATATCCGATAGGTTAGGATTTACATTAGTAGATCTGAATAGTAGAAGTTTTGGAGATGAACCTTTCATTATGGTAGATCAGGCGCAACAAGTGTTCTATATCACTGATCAGGCAAATAAAATGTGGTCTGTAGCTCTCTAAGGAAATAGGGTCGTTGATATTGACGAGAAAAGTCACTCAAATTATGATCTTCTTGAGACTCCTTCTTTTTCCAGGGGTCTACCAGAACTGAACGAAGAAAATGAAGCAGATAATGCGCACGGCACAAGAAATGATCATCACGAGGGAATATGGGAGGATATTTATTTATGATACTACTTTGAACTTAACTAACTAAAGTAATTATGATTATGATTTATATCTGAAGAATATGTTTAGTTATTTTATCGATATAGTCTTCACATGTCATAGCTTAGGATTTATCTTTCTTTGTTGTAGTTACAGGCAAATGACGAATCCCTAGCATCCTAGTGCAGAGGATCAGCCACCTCCAACACCTCTGAGTCAGCCACCTAGTGCTCAGGAGAGTCAGCTAGCTAGTGTTAATCAGGGCGAGCCTAGCAATGCTCAGAGCCAGGGTCATAGTGAGCGCAGTAGCCAGTTTGTACGGAGGGGTAGACGTGGCACACTGTTGACAGACGTTTCCCTCAGTCAAAGTGCAGGCCAAAAGATACCGATTGAGTTTGATAGATATTGGAAACCAATAGGGCCTAATGTACAATGATATAGGAGTTTTGTCGGCCTCCTTGCATGCAACAAGCCGAGCATCTTGATAGAGGAGTGGAGAAATGTCGATGCAAAGGTAAAGCAACATATTTGGGACACTATCCAGGTATATAATTCTCTTATGTATGTAATTAATTATTATCAAATGTCACAAATTTGTAAGGTAATTAAACCCGGACCGGTCAGTGAACCGGTCGGGATACTGGGTTAAGGGTCAGTGGGTCAGATCGGAGTCAAACCAGAGCTAAACCGGGACCAAACCAATGAGAAATGAAATATTTTATACTTATAGTATGAAATTCTAAAGGAAATTTTTTTTAAAAAATATATTTTCTTAAAAAAAATTTAAAATATGACCCAGACCGGGTCACCGAACCGGACCGGTTTAGAGGCCGGGTCACCGGTTTCCGGTCTGGTTTGGTCGGGCCGGTCCAGGTTAGATAACCCTGCAAATTTGTCACTTACTCCTTCAATGCATGCATTTCAGCTCACCTACGACGTTCTTCAGAGTGAGATCTTGTACAATAAGAGAATGACGTATTGTTATGAGCGCTGGAGCAAGTTTAAGACAAATCTGACCAACAATTACATTCATATTGAGGTGAAAGATGGACAGCCTCATCCTAATCCGTGCGACCAGTATACATTTCTTGATCAAGTGACTTGGCAAGAATTTGTTAGGCTTCGGACTACTCTAGAATCTTTGGTTAGTTGACTTATTTTCATTTTATTTACTTAACAATTATCTTAATTGATTATAACACTTTCCTTTTGTATCATTTCTTATTCACAGGCAAAAAGCACAAGAAAGTGGTAGAAAGAATTATTGCCCTCACAAAATGTCTCGTGGGGGTTATGCAAAGGCTGAAAGAGACTTGTTGGTGGCCAAACAGAAGAGATTGGAAAAAGCATCTCAATCAGATCCTTCTGTTCTTCTTTCTCCACCATCTCCAATTTGTCGAGAAGAAAAATGGCAATTTGCCCTCCAAAAGAGGAGTGGGTCTTATACGAGTTAACAATCTCGTATAGTAGGTGAAAGAATTGTAAGTATATATCATTACTGTTATTAATTACATAAGAAACGTACATCATTACTTATGTTTGTTATTTTGTATTATCTTATATGAGGAACTTAAAAAAAAAACAAGTTGAGGGCTCTTTTAAGTCAGAGGGAAGGAATGATATTCTAACAGTTGCTATTGGCAAACATGAGCATCCAAGCCGTGTCAGGGGAGTTAGAGGAGGGTTTGGGATACGGGATTACTTTGGAGCCCCCATATGCCATTCCTCAAATATCATGACTAGGGAAGAATCGAAGACTATGTTGGCCACTGTAAGAGTAGAAGCAAAGGCCGAGGCTGAAGCATCATTTGATGCACTATTAGAGACCCGGTTGACCAAGATGAAAGAGGAAATGATAGTATTTATAAGCTCAAGACAAGATACCAGTGCTCCTAAGCCATAATCGATTGATCCTAATAAGCAAAGCACTAAAGGGAGTTGTTGCAACATCGGGCAGTCATCAGAGGATCCTGCAAGAGAAATTACTGAGCCATATAATATTTTTGTCGAGGATCCTCTGAGATAGTTAGTTGCAAGGGGTAGCGTGCATAACCTGGGATCAACTGTCCACCGCCGACAAATGGAAGCTGATCAAGTCTGAGTGTCAGTTGATGAGGTGATCATTGCAGATACACCTATCCCTATCCCTTCTGATGAATTCAAGATTGTAAGCGATGTCTTGGGTACGTTTATCTTGTGGCCAACAAACCTTGTTTCTGTTCGAGCCGACGAAAGTCTGATCAAAGCCCCACCAAGTCCAGATCCCTTCACTCAGCAAGAAGTTTCACAGCCTCCACTGAATATCATGCAACAAGTGATTCTGATGGCATATGATACATCCTTTAAAACAAGAGATTGGCCTACAAATTCAGTTATTGGACAGTCAGGGGTGACATGCTATCTTGAGAGGGATGATTTGATGTCCCTGGTAGCTCCTATATAAAATCTTACAATTGGGATTGTCCAACTGTTCTTAATGTAAGTATCTTCTGCAGTTCAAAGTAAATATTTTAAAATTTTTACCGTTTACCTTTTATTTATGTGCTTGCATTATTATAGGTACATGCATCCTAGGTTGGTCTCCTCGGCAAAAGTGAAAAATTTGGATTCTTATGCCCCCATCACATCCAAGAGAAAGGGACCACTGCTGCTAGCAGACATAGGTACTTATCATAGAGGCTTAGTGAAACTAGAACTAAGTATTTCTTGGCTCCATATGTGCATGGGTAAGAAACAAACTGATATTTTATAATTTATATAATGTTTTATGTTTGATTAATATTCTTCCTTTTTTTCAGTGATCATTGGCAGTTGCTTCTTCTATGCAAGAGTAGTTACACTGTCATCCTCTTATGTTCCCTCCACTTCAAACCAAGGAATGATTTGAAAAAAACCATCAACTCGTTAGTTTTCTTGCATTATTACCTTTTGTATGCAAAGTTTATGGAATTTTTGTAAAACCAATAACCTTTGTCATTGTGGTGATCATAGGGCAGGGCGGACATTCCTACACACTGCTTGTGGTAAGCATGTTCGTGACTTAAAGGACCCTATATAGATCATGCTAAAGGTTAGTACATATTGATTTGTTTAAAGAATGTAATAAGCCATGCATTTATATTTGTTTTAATGATATCATATTTTTTCTCAGAGCCGTAGGCAACTACAGGGGTCCAACTTATGTGGTTTTTATGTGTTGAGACACATTTACAATATTATCACTCTAGGCATGATTGATTTTACTGAAGAGATAAATTTATATTTAAGAACTTTTGTATTACTTTATTGTTTTTAAGTTACTAAGTTAATGTTTCATCTGGTTTTGGTGTTACAGATGCTTGAGCTTCCTGATCCCTTTCCTGAAGAAGATATTGATTTCATTCGCACATGTTGTGCTGAATTCATCTATGAGCTATTACAAAAATAGTGATTTTTTGAATCCAACGTTACCTTGTACATTGTTCTCATATGTATTGCTAACAAGGTTTATGTATCTGTTTGGACAATTTCTGTGATATGGGTGATACAGGAGGCATTGGATTCCATTTCATTCGTTGCATTTTGCATTGTTTTCTGTTGCTTCAAGATTCATTACTGCTGTCATTTGGTTCTCCTTACTGTCTATTTGCGCTGTTGGTATTATTTAGTGCTAAACTAAGGTTGGTCATTACCTTTGGCTAAATTCTTGACAAATTTGCTTATCTTCATTTGAGTTTTGATGTACATTCTATTGCACTGGTCTGCTGCTAACATTGTCTGAAATCGTTCCTGGTTTTTCCCTGTTTCTAGCCTCTATTTGAAGTGGATATTGTTTGAAACTTAGTGAAAATGTGCATTTGCACTTCATTTACCTTGTTGGAACAAAATTGAGTCTTTGGAAAGCTGTCATAGTAAATTAAATCTGTGAAATACTTTCCTAATCTATTGACTTAGGGACTGAAACTACAAGTGCATTTGAGCTGAAATTGAGCCAATAAAGTTTGCATTACTTGCTGCCATATTTTCCATATTGTATTGTAATTAAAGTGCTGCAAATGAATCATCAATATGTGACTAGCTTGTATGAAAATTTATTGCTGCTATAGACTGCTGCTTTTGAATATTGAAATTAAAATCTCTGATTGTTCTGTACTGCTATAAAAATTGGAGCATCCACTGCGTTTATATATAAAAGAGACATTTTTTAAAAAAAATAGAAGCTTTAAGACCGTTTGTATTCACTACCGTCTTAAAAGTATTTTAAGACCGGTTGTGCCCTACAACCAGTCTTAAAAAACAACCTTTAAGACCGGTTGTGACACACAACCGGTCTAAAAAATAACAGACTTTTAAGACAAGCTGTAACAAGACAGGTATAAAAATTGGAGCATCCACTGCATTTATATATAAAAGAGACATTTTGTTAAGAAAAATAGAAGCTTCAAGATCGGTTGTATTCACAATCGGTCTTAAAAGTATTTTAAGAGCAATTGTACCCTACAACCGGTCTTAAAAAACAACCTTTAAGACCGGTTGTGACACACAACCGGTCTTAAATATTTGACATTTAAGACCGGTTGTGTCACAACCGGTCTTAAAGGTGAATTTTTAAGACCAGTTGTAGGCACAACCGGTCTTAAAAGGTCTGACCTTTACGACCCTTTGTGGGCGGAACAGGTCTTAAAGGTCACCTTTAAGACCTATTTTAATAACAACCGGTCTTAAAAGTATGACTTTTAAGACCGGTTGTAACAATCGGTCTAAAAAATAACATACTTTTAAGACATGCTATAACAAGACCTAATTCACAACCGGTCTAAAAAGTCATTTTTCCACTGGTGAATGTCGGGTGTTTTGTCAACACTCTGATATTGTATATGTGATGAACCGAGCAGGCCAATTGCTTTTACTTTGAAATGAATGGAGATTGCATTGTACAGGTTTTTGTAAAATGTTTAATTACTCTTGATCTCTTATTCGATTATAAAATGACTTTAAACACTAATCACGTCCTTGATATGGTTGGGGTTACATATAATGTCATTGTAAACCATAAGTTTATGTTACTATACACCACACAGGATGTAATATTGTTGGCCACACCACCTCAGCAGCATGTTTTACGCACCGCCTTTTAGCCTCAAGGTTACTTATGATTTTTATTGATGCAACCAAGACACTTCCTACCCATGTCAGGGTTGTATCGTATCACTATACTGTATCACTATATAGCACACACAAGTTGTGTCATTGTAGCCCACACGAGTCTAATCATGATTTGGGATGATCAATATTGGTGCGAATGTTAACCTCTCATATTGTCCTCAAATGTTACACATAAATTCACCACCCCACTCAGATGATTTATTGTCTCATAGTGGTTTCCGCTGAGCCACTCTGGTGTTTTATCTCCTCATAGGAGCTTTAATAATGTCAAGATGATTTGATAGGAGTTCCATAGGAACCTCCTATAACACCTGACTGTATCCAAAATATGTGCTCTTCTGTATAATTTCTCTCCTATTTCAACTCCATGTTAGTTCCACTTTATTAGGATCTGATAGATCCCATTTTGTGAGACAACATGTCTTAGCACCAATTTTAGATGCTTCTTATATTCTTCTATACTTTTTGAGTATATCAAAATATTGACACTAAGTCTATAACCAGTCCTCTGTCAGCTGGGGATCAAACTTTCCTCAAAAGATAGGGGTGTCAGCCTCTATCAATAGCAACCCCCTATTGACTGAACTATGTTGCTCATGTCTGCTAACTGTCTTCCTTTAGAGCAGGTCTAAGCAGAGGCTGATGTTCATGTTCCTCAGACTGTATGGTTCATTTTCCTGTTCACCAGGATTATCCTTGTCTATGTTCTATTTTTGCTACATTTCTAACATTCATGCCTATGATCATTGATCATTATTTGCTTTTCTATTAACATGCCCAGTATATGTTGTATTGGGTTAAGTCTAGCTTCTTGACCCTGCCCAACATCTGTACCTCTTGGTCTCATCATCTTTTTGTTTCACTACATCGAAACAAGGAAAAGGCATATGTCACATAGTCACAAGGGCATATATGTCATTTCTTAAAGTGTTGGATACACAAGTACTCCTGAAATAACATATAACAAACGTTTACAGTAGTCAAGGAAAGCCTGTATAGCATACAGCCTCTGAACTACTATACAAAATGATCTTCTTCCTTATACATGTCATAACATAACATGTTATATGACTTCCTAGGGGGTCACCTATCCTTACATTTCAATGGGTTGAGCACACTTATCCTTTGTGTCAACACACATTTCCATTTCGATAATCGAAGAATAATAAAGACGGAATTCTTGGGCATACAGAAAAGTATAATTATACTGATAAAAATATTCATTTACAATTCCATTATCGTTTTTGAAAGAAAATAAAAAAAAATACGGTGGAAATTTAATATTTAAAAAATTTTCAAAATATTAAGGCATAGACAAAGGTATAATCATGTTCATATCCTCGCCTCATGACCCTTGCCGCTCACTTTCCGGCGTCTACGTCTTTACCCTTTTACCCTACTGGTACCCGTTGAGGTATTTGTTTAAAAATAGGGTGAGATTCCAAAGAATCCCCGTAGAGACATGATATCATTCATAGATAATGCGAAAAGTAAATATGACATGCGCCAAGGTATGCACAAATTAATGAACAATATAAACACATCCTCATCATGTATACATGAGTAGGGCCCAGCCCCACAATCTACACTGGTTGGTCATCCGCCAACTCCCAGTGTAAGTGCACACTAGCACTAATAGGCTCTCTCTAGGCAATTCATGTTAATTAATAGTGTATTTACAAACAATGGCATCCACACAATCATATAACTATGGCATAATGTATGAAGGATAATGTCCCTACCTCAACGCTTTATAATCCTCTGTTTAAATGTACCAGAAATAGGTCATAACCTATCCAAGTATCATTTTAGACTCTTCCATAGTATTTCTTGTGGTTATATTAGTCTATAGCGAAAGTTTATGAAAATGCCCCTGGGACCCCTGCCTAACCCCGCCGAACCCAGCCCAATGGCATGTTATCCCAAAATTTTGACTAAGGCTATTCTAACTAATTTTCGCCTAATGAATCCATTTCCAGGCTCAAAATCACCTAATTCATTATCAAATTATGAAAATATCCTTGACAGCCCTTATTTAGGGATTTCAATGCCGTTTTCATACTTATGCATTTTCGGCCTCTACCGAAAAAGTGTCTAACTGTAACCCCACCTATTTTTGCCCACTGAGTCTAATAGAACCATTTATTTCATAAAAATCCAACTCCTAGTACTAGTTAGGATTACTCAAATTCATGACCAAATTACATATTTACCCCTGGCAGCCACTATATTAGGGTTTTATGGGTAAAATTGTCATTTCACACCCTAAAGCCTTCATACTTCATATTATATATGCTCCCTACACAATTTTCCATTTTAAACACAATGGAATCATCAAATATACAAAATTCCAGCTCTAACCCCTGCTTCTAGGTATTGCCAAAAATGGAAAAATAAAAGGGAATTGTGCTTTCTTGATTTCAACCAACCAATTATCCTCCTTTCACTCTTAATCACTTGTTTAACCTCTTAAGCAACTATTGATCATGATTAATGGAAAATTGGGCAGCACTTTCCCTTAAGGTTTGTGCATCCCGAATTACAAAACCAAGCAAATCAAGCCAATAAATCAACAACTTCCACCAACAACAAACATAATCAATAAGAGGAACAATATTCTTGAGATTACCTTTGATTCTCTCTCTCTCTCTCTAAAAACCATCCTCTCTCTCCTCCTTGTTGCTGTTGATTTTTCTTGCTACATATGTGTTTCAAGAAGGAATAGAAATTGGAGAGAGTTGTTCATGAATTAGGAGGCATAAACAAGTGAAAATCACTTGAAACCTACCTTGATTGCTTCTTGAACTTCTCTCTCTCTCTCTCTCTCTCTCTCTCTTGTTCTTGTTCTTTCTTCAAGCTCTCTCTTTCTCTAGTTCTATTTGTTTGGCCGAAATGTGGCCTTGGAGGAAAGATGAAGAGCTCTTGAAAATATTACTCTTCCACCTCCTCAAGTATTAACTTTTAATTGTAATTTTGCACATGTTTATATTTTGACTTTTCTACTTATTTTTACTTGACTAAAATTGCTTTCTTTTGGCTCTCTTTATTTGGACGAAATGGTGGCTCTTGGAAGAGCTTATGAACCTCTTGAAATATCATCATCCATTTTCTTGAATAATATAATTTAATTTCTAAAAATAACATAATTATTTGACATTTATGTCATCTTTTTCCATATGGGCAAAATGCTTCCATGTGACATCTTTAATGTGGAAGTGAATATTTTCCCACTTGCTTTTCTATGTTGGACGAAATATGGCCCCTTTTGAAGACGTCAAATGGCTTCTTCAAGAAGCAAATTTCACCTCTTCAAAATATATTATTTAATTACTATTTATCATGTGATAATTGACTTTAATTATCATCCTTTTTCCACTTGGTCTAAAATGCTTCCAAATGGCATAATTTGTGGCCAAGTAAATTTTTTCACCCTTTATTTCATTGTTGGCCGAAAATTATTCCCAATTAAAGGAAAAATAAAAGTTTCTTGCTTTATTGACCAAATGTCTATTTTGTCCTTACATTTTTGTAATTAAATTGGGCATTCTTCCTATCCTTTATTGTTGGCCGAAATTCACTATTATTTGGGTTCAAAAATTGCGTTCTTCCAATTTTTATGTTTTTGGGCTTCAATAATGGGTTTTTATGAAGACACAAATTAAATTTTATGTCTTATTGTGGCCCAAAATTCATGTGGCCACTAATTACACTATTTTGCCCATTCAAGAGTGTCAAATCTCACCATTTTATTCGTTTTAATATAAGGAATTTTGGTGAATAAAATTTTTGATATTACAATAATATATGATTACATATATATAAATAGGCAGACTCTTATATATTACAATTCAAAAAATTTAGATTATTCATGTTACAGTGTGAATACCACCATCACAATTCTACACCTTTCTGCCATCTCCTATGTGGAAAGATGGGGGGCGACAGCCGTAAAAGTTTTGAATCTAGCGTCCCATAAACATTTCTCAAGTAAGCTTATTACACCATTTTCAAGATCATCGAAGAAAGTTAAGAAAACCTCGTAGGTGAATCTTGGTTCAAAGGATAAAGAGACCGAGGAAGACATGCATTGATTTTTTTTGGTTTTGGGGGGGTGTTTTGGAAAGATACGAAGATATGAATTGGCTGGATGATCCCTTCCTCAATTCGACCGACCTTTTTTTATATGGACAATTTTAGATTTGAGTTTTTAAAATTCTATGTTTTTTTTAAAAAATTATTTTAATCGGTATATAATCTAAAAAGAAGATAATCTTATAAATAATAGTCTTTTAAAAAATAAATTTTTTTATTTAAAAAAGCATCATTTAAAAAAAACTCAGATTTGGATTTTTTAAAATCAGATCGTTGAAATTTAATGAACACTCAATACTAAACTTTTAGCTTTGTATGGAAACTAAATCCTATTTCTGACGCTTAAATTTGTTATTGGATGCTTCTGAATTCACATTAACTTTCTAGTAATTAAGTTTTTGGGAAAATTCCAAAAAACTACACTCAAAATATAAAAAGGACAAATCAGTACATTGAAAATGAGAAAAGACGAATCAGGCGGGTGTCAGAAAAAGGAGGAATCTGTCCTTTTGAAATTTCGGCCAAATTATGAAAATGCCCTTCAGTACTTCATGCCCACTTCAGAATAACAACATGATCATCGTAATTAACAACTTCAGATTCGGTATTAACAACTGCAATTCTTCTTTTACAATTAACAAATTTCAGGACCAATAACAACACCTATCTCGCCATTAACAACACCGGATTCGACATTAACAACTCCAATTTCTTCTTTTATACTTTAGAAGTTTCAGGGCCAATAACAACACTCACCTCGCCATTAACAACTCATGATTCACTATTAACAACTCCTATGTTGTTATCGCGACTGAGGGCTGAAGGATATTTTCGTAATTTGGCCGAAATTTCAAAAGGACAGATTCCTCCTTTTTCTGACACCCGCCTGATTTGTCTTTTCTCATTTTTGATGTACTGATTTGTCCTTTTTATATTTTAAGTGTAGTTTTTTGGAATTTTCCCTAAGTTTTTTTCTTTTTCTTAAAAGTTCCCCATTCTAAATTACTTGGTAATTCCTTTTTTATACCTTTATCCTTTTTTCTTGCAGATGAGTGCTATTTTTCTCAAACACATGATTGAGCACCTTCCACAAGGCCGCAAACGTTGGGATTCTAGCAACCAATGGGCATGCTTTTGCCGACAAGTATCACGTGGTGGGGTTTGCTTTCTCTGCCTTGTCGGTTAATAATTTGGTCTTTGGGGGATAGTGTAACTAGGCTCTATGACCGGAGCCTTGAGATTTTGGGTTAAATAAATTCTTAAATGAGATTACTTAGAAGCGTGATTAGAATCTTTAAAAATAATTTTTTAATCATAATTTATGATATATAAGATAAATATGTGAGAGAGGTATTATCTCAACTTATGTGCATAAACAGTTTTAGGATCCCCAGTCATGATCTCAAGTATACTTTGGGAAAAAAGGCAATGATAATGAGAAATTTTCTTTTTCAGCAGAAGCAGTATAACTACTTTGAAAAAATTATTTTAATATTTAAAAATTTAAGCATATTTTTTTAACATTTAAGTACAGAGCTTATAATTTAAATTGGCTGAGTAAGCATTTTCCATTCAATGAAACAAACATTGTTAAAATTAATGGACTAAAAATAAACTAAATCTAAAGTAGTAAACTGAAATTTAAAGGATCAAACATAATCTCAAATCTCAAATTCAAAGAGCTACTCGATTTGAGTTATCATAAGATTTGAGTTTTCTCTCTCTTGGAATTTGTGCCTTTGAACCCTCGATGGTTGCAGCCGTGTCTCACAAGATTCCACCGGATAGACCACCGGAGGTTCCTCTGTTGCTCAAGGAAGCAAAGTTAGATGTTATCACTGTGAATGATGATGTTTTTATAGAGCCTGACCAACCTGGAATTACAAGCAACTCTGTGGCTGGGGAGTTTTCTCTGAATCAGGGGAAGTCTTCGACCTTGCCTAACCTTCCATCCTACAAAGACTCTCTACTGAGCTTTAACGATCCGGACCCAAATGGGCTTGCTCTAGGTATATCAAGTGCTCACGATGACTCCTTAATTGCTGACTTGGAAAATCAGCAGTGGTCCCTTCCAGAACCTTTTGAAGAAATAAAAAGCCTCATGAACTCCTATCCTACATTGCAATTATCAGAAGAGGAATTTAATGAAGCCTGTCATCCGTGGAACAACTCATTAATAATCACTGTGTTGGGAGCGCACTTTTATCTCCACAAATTAAAGGAGCTTCTTTGTAGGGTATGGAGATTTAACGAATTTGATTTGGTAGATCTCCCAAACAATTATTATGTGGTGCGATTCTCAAATGCTGATCACTAGAGTTCACACTACAAACGCATCCTCCTGGAGGGCCCATGGGTGGTCTCGCAACACACCGTTTTGGTCCCAAAATGGACTCCATTTTTTGATCCATTTCATAACCAGCTGGGTAAAATAGCAACCTGGGTTAGGATCCTGAATATTCCTCTCATTTACCACTCTCACAAATTCATATCTAAATTGGGAGACTTGATAGGGAAGACACTCAAAGTAGATTTGAACACTCTCAATTACCAGAACAAGCCAGCCGGCAGTGTGACAAGGGGTAGATATGCCAGAATTTGCATTGAGCTAGATCTACAAAAAAGCTTAATTCCGAAAGTCATCCTAGGAACGACCATTTTCAAGGTCGAATATGAAGGCCTGGATTTGATTTGCTTCTCTTGTGGTAGATATGGTCACAAAAAAAGAGGTTTGTCAATGGAAGAAAAATGAAAGTGTACCTTTGAGTTCTAAGCAGACAACATCTGAATCTGCGAAAATGCCTGCAGTTAAGGCTACGGTGAGGCCGACGGAAACTTCTGCTCTGGCGAAAGATGAGGATGAATACGGTCCATGGATGACTGTGGGAAGACTGAAGAAATCACGCTTCTCAAGGAAGGGAAATGTTAGTGACGGCGCGCCAGGCGAAAGGTATGGGTCACAATCGAGCAAGGCAATAGGGAGAAGACCTGCAGGTTCAAGATTTCAAATTTTCACTGAGTATGATAGAGAAGGTCTGTGCAAGGAAGTACAAGTTGGTGGCTTGGATGACCGTGAAGTGGCAACGGATTTGACAAGGAAAGAGCTAAAGTCTGCAGCTGGAAAAGAAAGCCATCATTTGATTAGTGATAAGGGTGCAGATTTGAAAAGAAAAGCTACAGTAGGATATTCTCAATCTACAAAAAGCATCTACCACATTAAAGGACAAGGTCCTTCGGGTTCAGGGACTACATCTATTGAAGCTCTTCCTCCACGCGCTGATCTGAAGCCCAATTCCGAGATTCCTTCTTACGCAAGCCCAATTCCAAAGTCCAAATCTGTTATTCCAGGTAAATGAGTCCACCAAGTGGTAATGAGCTCTATGGATTCTTTGGGCCTTACTTCCCCTATTGCTGACAAGGCTTCTAGAAATGCTGAGCCCAATCCACCTGAACCACCTGCATCGACACAAGATTCTTTGCAACCAACAGCCATCTCTCAATCTCCACCACATGCTGTATCCAGTTCAGAAAATTCCGATGCCAATCCCCTCGATTCAGAAGACCAGATTCCAGAAAAGGCAAATCCCATGAATTCAGATTCTCACAACCCATCCTCCTCCGTCATTGTCTCAGTTCCAGTAGCGAGAGCCCCTGCGACTATCAAAAATGGAACCTCCCCTGTTTCGAAAGCACAGCCAGGGACGACCCTGGTCGCCAAAATCTCAGATGTAAATCTCTCGGTTAGCAGCGTCACAGAAAAGGCAATGAAGGTAGTCGGTGCGCATGAGCGCAGTCCAATGGAATATGCTACAATTGTTAATCCGTGCGCTATTACTCTAGAAGTGACTCTAAAGCCTATCTCGGAACCTACAACTGTAGCTTGTAAGCTGAAAGAGATAAGACAATCATGCAAGAACTTAAGACAAATTAAAAGCAGGAGCAGATTAGCTGGTCGGGTACCCCCAGATAAGTAACTGTCTCCTTGGTTCTTCTTTATATTTATATTTTTTAAATGATTGTATCTGTATGGAATTGTAGAGGAACAGGCAGTAAATCCTTTCCTCGTATGTTTCATGATGTTGTTTCCAAACATAGGATATCTGTAATGGGCTTGTTAGAAACTAGAGTCAGTGGCTTAAATGTTGATGCTGTGGTTTATAAACTGGGTTTTAATAACTGGCTAAGAGTGGAAGCTACAGGGTTTGCGGGTGGAATTTGGGTTCTGTGGAATGATTGCTAAGTTTCTGTTGAGTACCTGTTTTCTACCACTCAGCTGGTTCACTGTCGACTAACTGCAAAAAATTCTGGGGATTGCTTTTGTGCCACTTTTGTTTATGGGGACCCTAGGTGGACCCTTAGACAAGAACTATGGTCATCACTTCGGGACTTGGCAAAAATCACCTCTGATGCCTGGTTGCTGCTAGGTGATTTCAATTCCTTCTTACACTTGTCTGATAAAGTAGGAGGTGCTGTGGTGCAAGATAGATCTTTACACCCCTTTCGAAATTGTGTCCATGACTGCGACCTCCTGGAGTTGCCTGTGGTTGGAGATAAATTTACATGGTCTAGACGTGAAACGAAGGAGAGGTTAGATTGGGCATTTTGCAATTTGCGTTGGGAAATGTCTCACCCAGATCATAAATCTTTTGATCATCTTCGATACAAATCTGATCACAGAGTAATTGTGGTGTCTTCTGGTAATGTGCCGTCAAACTACATTAGAAACCAATTCAGATATCAGGCAGCTTGGTGTCTTGAGGAGGGTTTCTCTGATTTGGTAAATTCTGTGTGGTATAATACAGACTGGTTGTCAGGCTGTAATGCATTCCAGGATAAAGCTTCCTCATGGAATATGGACGATATAGGTAGCTTCACAAAAAAGAAAAGGTCCCTGATTAAGCGTTTGGAGGCTGTCGATCAGAAAATTTCAGTAAATCCTCATGCTGGCTTAACTAAATTAGAAGCAAAACTATGGAAAGAGTATATTAAAGTGGTTAACCAAGAAGAGCTTCTATGGTACCAAAAGGCTAGATGTAAATGGCTTCAATTCGGGGATAAGAATACAAGTTTCTTCCACGCCTCTGCTATGATTAAAAGAAAGAAAAGCAAGATTGAAATGCTCAAGGATGCTCAGGGGGACTGGATTTCTAATCAGGATGTGCTTAAGCTATCAGTTCTTAATTTCTTCAAAGAGTTGTATTCTTCCGACCAAGAAGTGTTAAATGTATCTAACTGGCCAGTGGATTTCCCTCCTCTAAGCGGCTCTCAACTTGCAAATATTCAGCGAGAAATCTCTATGGTGGAAATAAAAAATGCAGCTTTTGAGATGGGAGCCTTCAAAGCACCTGGTCCTGATGGTCTACAGCCTCACTTCTTTCAATCTCAATGGGATGTGGTGGGCCCTAAGATTTGTGAGCTTATTTTCTCTATCTTCAGCACCCCTGAGAAGATTCAAGATATAAATCAAACTCACATTGTTTTAATCCCTAAAGTGGATCACCCGACTTCACTAAAGGAATTCCGGCCTATCTCCTTATGTAATGTGAGTTATAAAATCTTGAGTAAGGTCTTGGCGAACAGATTGAAATTTGTCATGGACTATTTGATTCAACCTACTCAATGCAGTTTTATCAGGGGGAGGCAGAGTTGTGATAATATCATCCTGGCTCAAGAAGCTATTCACACGATGAGATCTACTAAGAAGAAGAAAGGATTTGTTGCGATAAAAGTGGATATGGAGAAAGCTTTTGATAGGCTAGACTGGGGTTTCTTGGAATTTAAGTTAAAAAGTCTGGGCTTAAACGGGCTCTTTGTGAAGCTCATCATGACGTGTGTCCGCTCTGCCAGTATAAAGGTTTCATGGAATGGTTCACTATCAGATTCCTTCAATCCATCAAGAGGGGTGAGACAGGGGGATCCTCTAAGTCCGTATCTCTTCATCCTATGTATGGAAAGACTTAGCCAATTGATCTACAAGAAAGTGGAAGAAGGTAGATGGAAACCCCTCCAGCTAAGCCCCTCAGGCCCTAAGCTCTCTCACCTTTTCTTTGCAGATGACCTCCTCCTCTTCAGCGAAGCTTCGTCTAAGCAAATGGAGGAAATAAGAGACTTGATGTTGTATTTTTGCAGAGTTTTGGGTCATAGAATCAACCTTCCGAAATCAAAGATCTTTGTCTCTAGAAATGTCCAATTCCACAGAGCTGTTGAACTCGGCCAGTTGTTGGGCATTGGTATATCGGCTGACCTGGGCAAATACTTGGGCGTTCCATTGCTCCACAAAAGATCCACAAAGATGACTTATGCCCCGTTAGTTTCAAAAGTCCAGAAGAAGCTCTCCAATTGGAAGGGAAAATTCTTGAGCATGGCGGGGAGATCAGTCCTGATAAACTCTGTTCTTTCAACTCTTCCCTTCTATCAGATGCAAACCACCATTCTTCCAAAAGGGGTTCTGCATGAACTTGAGAAACTAAATAGAAACTTCTTTTGGAATCAAGGGAGTGAAGGGAAGAAAATGCACCTAATTGCTTGGGAGAATATCAAGAAAGACAGAAAAGAGGGGGGGTCTAGGAATTAAGGATCTTTCCAGTCAGAACGAAGCTCTTATCATGAAGCTATGTTGGAACTTAATTACTAGACCAGATGCACTATGGGTACAAGTACTCAAATCAAAGTATGGTTGTGGTTACGGCAGATTTCCAAGGGTCGAAAAGAAAAGAAACCAGTCCGCTGTGTGGGGCACAATTACATCTGTCTGGGATGCCTTCAGGAAAGTGGTAGGTAGTAAGTTAAGAAGCGGCAATTCAACAAGTATTTGGTGGGATCTATGGACAAACCTTGATCAACCTCTTCTTCATTATGCCAACAACAACCTTCACTTACTCAATCCAGAGGATGTGGTTAGTCAATTCATCGGTTCTGATGGTAGATGGGACCTTCACAAATGGGGTTTATTTTTACCAGATTGGGTGATAGATGAGATCAAAAAGGTTAATCCCCCCTCCGAGCAAGGTGATGATTTATTTTGGTGGAGGGAATCTTCGGATGGTAACTTCAGTGTTAAGTCAGCGTATTCCATGATCTATAATCCAGTTCCTACAGCTCCTGATTCTATCTGGCAAGGTATCTGGAGGTGGCCTATCCCAGAGAGGGTTAAATTCTTCATGTGGCAACTGTTCCAAGAGAGAATTCCCACAAACCACACTCGAGCCAAGAGAGTTGAGAGTCTAAATTCTGAGTGTCCTTTTGAGTGTCACTGTGAGGAAACAGCAATACATGCCCTGAGAGATTGTGAGCTTGAGAGTGCAGTGTGGCTTTCTTGCATTAACCCTATTTATTACTCTATTTTTTCTCTGGAAATTTGCAGGATTGGATCAAATGGAATGCTCTCCACTCACCTGGTGGCCGTAAAGTGTCTCAATGGCCTTGGCTGAGGGTTTTTGGGTCGGTTTGCTGGCTCATCTGGAAGAACAGGTACAAGAAAGATTTTGAAGGAACTTCAGACCATCCCCGAAAACTAATACAAAGAGGGCTACACTTCTTGCATGAAGCAGTTGAAGAAGGAAAACTCAAGCATAAGATATTCAGAGTCCCAGATAGAGCTTCTGACAAATGGAAGGCGCCCCCAGAAGGGTTTGTGCGGATCGACGTGGACGCTGCAGTGGTTGATCTCAGGCATTTAGCGGTGGGAGGAGTGATACGTGACAGTGCGGGATCGTGGTTGTGTGGTTTTCAGCACAATATAGGCATCACTTTAGGCTCGATGATGGTAGAGATTCAGGTTATTATGATTGGGCTTCAAATCTGCCAGTCCATGAAATTCTCGAAGGTTCAGTTATTCACTGACTCAACGGAAGCAATTAAGGTCCTGTTTCATTTTTGTGGTCCATTCCATCCTCTACAGTTTGAGCTAGAGGAAGTAAGACAACTAATCTACCAGGATTGGGATTTAGAAATTCATCATTCTCACAGGGAGGCGCTAAGATGCACGGATTTTTTTGGCAAAATCGGCACTAGATTCGAACAATGGTCTGTCTTTATTGCACATCCCTCCAGACTTTTGTTCGAGCCAATTATTAGCTGACCTTAGCCGATAATTGGTTCATAGGCACTAGTATAGGTGTTTGTATGCTTGTTCATTTAGTCTTCCTAGACTCCCAAGGGTTTTCTTCCCTTGTCCATGTAATACAAAAAAAAAACGATCAAACATATATTTTAGTCCACGTTAAACGCTTCATCAATTCTTTTTTTTTGTTTTTGGTTTTGGTTCAATGCTATTTTGCCAATGAGTCAATCTGTTCTCTACCCGTAAACTTTGTATATGAGCCATTTAGCACCTTTCGTGAAGGTCGCATGGCGTGTTAAATGATATTCCCTCTATTATATATATATATATAAATATATATATGCTAAGTATACTTTTGATTTAGAATTCTTTTTTAATCCGTTAAGTTTATAAATATATTTTCAGTCCTTACAATTTTTTTTGTCAACGTTTAGTCCTTACAACTTACGGCTATAATTTTACAAACTTAGCATTATGACGGCTCCAACTTCAAAACGCCAAAAGGTCATTATGCTCAAGTCCTCTGAGCTATCTATTTTGTTTTTGGTGAAACATCAAGGTATTCACCGCTGGAAGCAATGACTAATTCCCTCACGGTACTGGTCTCCACTTAAGGATTGCAGCTGGCCAAGGAATTCTTTCCATACCGAAGGCCGAGGATCAAACTCCCGTCACTTGGTTAAGGGTCCAGGTGAGATAGCCACCAGGGCAAACCCGTTTGTTTAACTATCTTTTGCACAAATGTAGAATGGAACTCACCCCCAATTCCATTCTTAGAGTCGAGAAAATGAGCCTAGCCTGTCGGGCCGGCCAGTTTAGACCCTGACTCTTCAAGGGTCAGGCTTATAAATTGTAGCCTCTAAAAGAAGTCGGGTCTAAAGGGGCCGGTCCTATAGGGCCGATGGTTTAAATGGGCCAGCCCGTTAAGCCCGTTTATTTATTTATGTTTTGTTAGGAGAGGGAAACCATGTTACCATTTTGACTTGACTTATTGAATCTACATGTCACTCTGTCCTCATATTGTATAGAATATGATTTTTAAGTATGTTGTTTGCCTAATTGAATCATATTATGATTTTTAAGTATATTTTTCTGCCTATTTAGAATAAAATCATATTATATACTGTTCTACCTAATGGAGTATGATTTTTGATGAAGGTTGTGATTATTTGACTATTTGAGCCTACTACACAAAATGAAGCACAATCAAATATCCTTAAAATTGATGATAGTGACGAAGAGATGAAAATGATAGTCATCATACTCATGTTGCTTAGAGGTTAGAGTGTTTAACTTGAAAATGATAGTCATCATATTCAAAGTGAAGCACAATCAAATACTTGAAATTGATTTGTTTAAAACTTGATTCTCCTTTTTATTCACTATTTTGCGGTGAGCTAGAACTATTAAGGGGCTGTCTAATTTGAACAAATCAAGAAACAATACATTGTCTGTTGTTCACTACTCATCCATTTGATGTCTGTCTTAATCATCTTATTTCGTTAAATTTGAAGGATTGTAATTGTAGGGCTCATCCAACTTCAAGAACATAGTTCTTTTTTTCACCAAAAAGTATTTTAAAGTCCTTGTGATTCAAGCATTTGGATGTATGCCAAATTTACTCTAAGCACTACAAAAAAACATGAAAATTCGTGACAGAATTTAGCGACAGAATGTGATTCTGTCGCTAATTCGTCCCTAATCTCTCCCAAATTCTGTCACTAAAATTAGCAACGGAATTCTTAGCGACAGATTAGCTACGGAATCACATTCCATCACTAATTTCCATCACTAAACTAATTAGTGAAGGAAATTCTGTCATTAAATTCCAGCTCTAATTTAATGTTTTTTTGTAGTGAAGGTCTTTTCACATATTATATTTGCCAAAAGCAGTGCAAAACTAAGATCAAGATTAAGTAAATCTCAAGTTTCACATATAAGAAGGTAAAATGTATGCTTAGCTATCATTATATTGCTAAAGAGATTCAAATTGTCATTTCTAATAAGTTCAGAGAGTCGCTTCACTTTACAAAGAGGCATAGATACTAATGGAAAGAGTTTTGGCTACTTAAGCACAAAGTCTTGAATTTGAGTTTGTGTGAATGCAAAAAAATGTCTTTAGGAGAGCTATATTCATTTGAGCACATTTACTTGATTGCTGTTTTTCTACCGCAAGTATACAGGTCGTGTAATATCCCAAAAAGTGATTAAGGGCTAATGACTTCAAAAGTGGATGTAATTATTGTTGAATAAACACTTTTAGAGAATGTGTGATGGGAATTTGGATATTTTAATGATTCCAATGGCTTCCTTGTGAAAATTCATGTGGGGAGAGTGTTTATTGTGAAATTGGAACCATTGGGAACAATTGTGCAAAAGTTGAAACTCTGTACAGGGCAGCCGATTTGTATGGACGTTGTAAATAGGCAAATGGTGTCTAAACATTATGAAATTTTCCAATCTTAAATTTCACATATCAAGCTTCAAAATGGACATATAATTAGTATCATTTTGATTTTTGAGCTAAGAGTTATGGATTTTCGAAGTTTTCCCAGCGAAATTAATTATTTTCTGGAACAGCATGCAAAGATTGAAATTCTGGGAATATTGTGATTCCATGAAGAAATATTCTATATTTGTTCTTAAAACTAGACTAAATAAGGGTTCCATAGGCATTGGAATCACTCCAATTCAATGTTTCTATAATTAGTTATGAATTTTCAAATTTGGGCAGAAATCTGCCAGAATTTCTGAAAAATCCGAAATTGTTGGAAATTAATCAATAATTAAATATCATATAATATATGATATTAAATACCCTCAGCCTTCCTTCTCCAACCATTTTCGTGCTGTTCCAGACCTGAAACAAGAGAGAGAAGGTGAGAGAGTTTAGAGAGAGAAAGGGAAGAAATCTCACAAGGTAAGCCGATTTCTCCGACTATTTAGCTCCTAACATGTATAACTCCGACTCTAAGCTACTCCTCTTTATTCTTTAAGGTTTTGAAGTAAAGAATTTCATGGTTCAAAGAGGCTAGGGTTCAGCCAAATTTGGGAAAAGCTAGTGGGAGCTTGAGGTAAGTTCCAAACTTTTGTATATTGCTTATTCTGGCTGCTGTGGGCAATTTAATCGGTGAAATTTCGCCGGATTGCCATTGGTTTTAAAGTTTGGAAATGATATGGCCTAGGGGTTATGCTGCCCAAATTTGGTCTTAATGTTAGTTGTAACCTAATGTAATGGTTAATAAAGTGGTTAGGAGTAGAAAGGAACGCGTTTACGGAGCCGAAATCGTAAAACCCCGATTTTCCCCGGAGAACTCATAAATTTTGGCCAGCTTTAGAAATGGGTCTTAGAGTTGGATTTTCAATGATTTTATGGTTCCATTGAGTTCAGGGGCGAAAATTAGGTGGGGTTACAGTTGGTCACTTTTTCGGAAAATGCCGAAAAAGCATAATTACGAAAACGCCCCTAAAACCTTAAAGTGGGGCTGCCAAGGGTAAATTTGTAATTTAACATTGAATTTGATAATTCCGAGTATGGAAAGGTATTCCTTGGGCGAAAATATGTTAGGATAGCCCAGATTAGAATTTCAGAAAAAGTGCAATCGGATCAGGTACGGCGGGCCCGAGCCGGGTCCCCGGGGGCATTTTTGTAAATTTTCATTATAGACTCATATAACCCCAAGAAACACTATGGAAGTGTCTAAATGGTGCATTTGGAATTGTAGGATTCGATATTTGCCCTGATCGTGATCCACCTACGCTAGAGCACAATCGGAAAGAACAAGGTAGTGACTCCTCTCTTATACTTTGTGTGAAACATTGTATGTATGTTTGTCGTACATTGAGAATACATTGTGACATTGTGACATTGAGATGCTTTGTGATCGCAGCGAAAGCTGACGCCTAGTGAATACTTTGTGAATACATTGTGATTGCAGCGAAAGCTGACGCTTAGAGTTTACAACCATGAGTGCTGTCGTTTGTAGTGTGAACCACGTTACATTGTGATGCTGCTAACATGACCTTATATGCTTTGTGTTTATGCACTGTATGAGTGATTTGTTACTACTGGGATTCTCTTGAATCTCATTCTTTCCAATGACTAACATTTCAGACAAGGCTAGTGACGCTAAAGGGAAGCGGGCAACCCGGAGCGATTAGAACCCCTTCGGGGTATATTTGATTGTAGGGGGTTGGTTATCTTCTTTTGAACTTGGGATTACTGTATATTTTGGAGATGTAAATATTACTGTTGATTTTGGTTATGTAATCCTCTAGTGGAGATATTTAAACCCTCAGATTATATATGTATAGAACCCGGGAGTTGCGGGGGATTTGGTTATACACTCTGATGTGAGTGAATGTAAACTAACTGCGCAGGTAATTATATTCAAATTTTGAAATTGAGACCAGGATAGAGAAGAGTTTTTGAAAGTTTTTGGTGAAAACCCTACTATAGTGTAAGAACTTGAAATGAGTTTAAGCTATCCGAAGGTCTCTAAACCAATTTAATTATGTGATATCGAATTATAATTACGTGGTTAAAGGTAGGGGTTACATTTTTGGTATCAGAGCTATAGTTCCTGGCAATGGTAGAGTTTGCTAGGATAGATCCCTTAGTTGGGTTTAGGGATAGAAGATCATCTGTGGATAATTGTTGTGTATGCACATGCATGTTCTATTGATATGGATATATATATATATATGAGACTTGTGAATATATGTGCATACTATCTCTGTTATATTAATGGGGTAAGTTGTTTGTAGAATGAAGAAAACTAGGGGATGCCCCAATGTTCTGCGTGTAGACCCAGAGGTGGAGGTAGTCAATGACAATCCACCAGATCCAATGCAAGAGTTGATGGGTCTAATCCGGGATCAAAGAGATATGATTGTTGAGCTAAGAGAAGAGCTCAGAGTAGAGAAAACAAAGAACAAAGAGGACACGATTCAGTCTACTCCAGTGGAAAATCAAGAATAAACTCATCATGAGGACACTACTGAAGGGTCAGCATGACCCTTGGAGTCCCCACCTCACACTGTTCCAAATCAAGAATCTTATGGAGTACCTGTAAGAGAGGGTAGGGATCTTCAGTTTTGGGTTACCAGATTTTGCAAACATCTGCCTCCAGTGTTCAAAGGGAGGTTTGATCCTCAAGTGGTGGAAGATTGGTTGAACCATCTCTAGAAGATATTTGAGGTCCTTGGATGTCCGGATGAGGTGAAGCCACGCTTGGCAGTCTACAAGCTCGAGGGTGATGCGGACCGTTGGTGGAAAAATATCTCTCTCACACTGCGCAGTAGAAACGTGCCATTGACTTGGGAATTGTTCCAGCAAGAATTCAATGAGAAATACTTTCCCAAATCAGTGCGGCTTGAGAAGGAGATAAAATTCCTTAACATTAGATAAGGGGACACTGAGAGCTTTGATGATTATTTGTCCCGTTTCATCCGCTTGTCCCGATATTCCTCCTATCTCCGATACAAGGATGACGAAGAATGGAGTTCAGATATGCTCATTCGTGGCCTGAGGCGAGAGTTGAGGAAACGGTTGGTCACTCACCAGTTCACCAAGTTCAACAAAGCGGTGGAACAATACAGGATTACAGAGAACAACTTAAGAGAAGTATATCCTACTAAAGCTATTGGCCACCACAGTGAACCCAGTAAGAGTGGTACTTCACAGAAGCGAAAGGGACAGGGATCTTCATCTGGGAGTGGTAAAAAACCCTACCAGTCTGGGAGCCGTGATCAGCAGAGAACTCCTTTTACACCTTGGATCTGTCCTCATTGTAATCAGTCACATCATGGTAAGACTTGTGAGGGTCGAATAATATGCTTCAATTGTAAACGTGTGGGGCATACTGCTGTCGAATGCAAAGAGCCACGACCAGACCAGAGGCCGAAAACTCAGGGCCGAGTATTCGCTATGACCCACAAGGAGGCCCGTAAATCTCCTAAGTTGATACAAGGTAAAATTCTTCTGAATAGCTATTTATTGCAAGTTCTGTTTGACTCAGGTGCAAGTCACTCCTTCATTGCCTATGATTGCGTGAAGCACCTGGGATTGCATGTGCATAAATTACCATTTGATCTGATAGTGTCAACTCTGATAGGTGTTAAGGCCTTGACTACAGAAGCTTGTCTGAATTGTGTCATAACTGTAGAAGGGTACTAATCTACTGTGGATTTGATTTGTCTGTCGCTTACCAATTGGAAGTCATTTTGGGTTTTGATTGGTTAACGATGAATAATGGATGCTTGATTGTGGGAACAGGAGGATAGTATATCCTGCTTCTCAGAGGGTTGAAGTTGTAAATGGTAGTATGAATTTCCTTTCTACGGATGAAGCTCAAAAATATCTTGAAAAGGGTTGCCAGGGGTATATGGTATTCTTCTCTGTGCAAGGGGAGATTAGTGAAACTGTGAGTAGTATACCCGTGGTAAATGAATTCCCTGAGGTATTTCCAGATGATCTTAGCGGATTACCTCCAGAAAGGGAAGTTCAGTTTCCCATTGACATTGTGCCTGGAGTTGGTTCTATATCTAAGGCCCTGTACCGTATGGCCCCAAACGAAATGGCGGAGTTAAAGAAACAAATAGAAGACTTGCTGGAGAAAGGGTTTATTAGACCTAGTGTGTCGCCTTGGGGAGCTCCAGTGTTGTTTGTGAAAAAGAAAGACGGGAGTCTTCGTCTATGTATCGATTATAGAGAACTGAATAAGATTACTATCAAGAACAAGTACCCTCTTCCCCGAATCGATGACCTTTTAGATCAACTATCCAGTTCTTGTGTATTCTAAAAAATTGATCTAAGGTCAGGGTATCATCAGCCACGAGTGAAAGCAGAAGATGTTCCAAAGACTGCTTTTCGGACTAGGTATGGTCATTATGAGTTCTTGGATATGCCATTTGGGCTAACCAATACACCTGCGGTTTTTATGGATAACATGAACAGTATCTTTCGCCAATATCTGGATCAATTCGTTGTGGTATTCATTGATGATATTCTGATATACTCTAAGAGTAGAGAAGAGCATGAGCATCATTTGAGAATTGTATTGAATACATTGCGTGAGAAGCAGATCTATGCCAAATTGAGTAAATACGATTTTTGGCTATCAAAAGTAAAGTTCCTAGGCCATGTTATCTCACAAAAAGGGGTCTCTGTAGATCCTAGTAAAGTGGAAGCAGTACTGGACTGGAAAAGGCCAGAATCCGTGGTAGAGGTACATAGTTTTCTTGGTTTCTCTGGTTACTACCGAAGATTCATTCAGAATTTCTCACGTATTGCTTTGCCGATGACCAAGCTCACGAGGAAGGATCAGCCTTTTGTGTGGGATGAACATTGTGAAAAATGCTTTGTGGAGTTGAAAGAGAGGTTGACTATGGCACCTGTGTTGATTATACCTGATCCTAGCTTGACCTATATTGTGTATAGTGATGCGATTAAGCAAGGATTAGGGTGTGTCCTTATGCAGCAGGGATGTGTGGTGGCCTACGCCTCTCGATAGCTCAAACCTCATGAGATGAATTATCCTACATATGATCTGGAGCTTGCAGCCATTGTATTTGCCTTTAAAATTTGGAGGCATTATCTATATGGTGTGACGGTAGAACTGTACTGCGACCACAAGAGTCTCAAATATTTGTATGATCAGAAAGAATTGAATATGAGATAGCAACGGTGGATGGAGTTGCTTAAGGACTACAACCTGGAAATCAAATATCATCCGGGTAAAGCAAATGTAGTCGCAGATGCTCTTAGTCGAAAGATAGTGTTGGTGGCAGCAATGATGATTCAAGAGGGGAAGTTAATAGCGGATTTTTGTGATTTGAATATGTCAAATCAGATCCTCTGTGCCAATTATACTATTTCCCAAGAGGAAAGTGACTTGAGAATTGAAATTGAAGAAGCTCAGAGGCAAGATGGCTAGATACAATGTAATCTAGCTCGGATTAAATGGGGAGCAGCTCGAGGCTATGATCTATCGCCTAGTGGATTGGTTCGTTATCAAAAGAGAATCTATGTTCCACTTAAGGCGGAGTTGAGACAGAAAATTTTGGATGAGGCGCACAAGAGCCGTTATACTCTTCATCCTGATATGACCAAAATGTACCATAATCTGAAGTCTATGTATTGGTGGCCGGGTTTAAAGAGTGATGTAACAAAATACGTGGCACGATGTCTTACTTGCCAGAAGGTAAAGATCGAGCACCAGAGACCGCCTGGGTTGCTTCAGAGTCCTGAGATTCCGGAATGGAAATGGGAAAGTGTAACCATGGATCTGGTTGTGGGATTACCCAAGATAAGGAATTTTGATGCGATCTGGGTAATTGTGGACCGATCAACGAAGTCAGCACACTTCATACCAATCAATGCTGGTTACTCTCCGGATAAACTAGCAGAAATTTATATCCGAGAAATTGTGAAACTCCATGGTGTACCAAAGAACATCATTTCTGACCAAGATCCCCGATTCACTTCAAGATTCTGGAGGGCGTTGCATGAGGCCCTGGGTACTCAATTGAGATTTAGCACGGCTTATCATCCTCAAATGGATGGACAGTCAGAAAGGACAATCCAGACGCTGGAAGACATGTTACGGGCCTGTGTTCTAGACTTCAAAGGGAATTGGGATCGCTTTCTTCCACTTACTGAGTTCGCCTATAACAATAGCTATCATGCGAGCATTCATATAGCTCCGTATAAAGCGTTGTATGGAAGTAGATGCCAATCGCCTTTGTGTTGGAATGAGTTATCAGAAAGGAAGCTGTATGGACCGGATCTTGTTGATCAAACCTCAGCACAGATTCAGATTATTCGTAAGAGGCTTCTTACAGCGCAGAGTCGACAGAAAAGCTTCGCTGACAAGAGGAGACGACCTCTAGAGTTTAAGGTTGGTGATCATATATTTCTGAGAGTATCACCAGTCACTGGCATCGGGAGAGCTATCAAGTGAAAGAAGCTGAGCCCAAGGTACATAGGTCCTTTTGAAATCCTTGAGAGGATTGGGCCTGTTGCTTATTGAGTAGCTCTACCCCCAAACTTGAGCAGACTCCATGATGTGTTTAATATTTCCCAACTAAAGAAGTACCAACTGGATCCATCTCACATTATTGAATATGAAGAAGTTGAGTTACAAGACAACTTCACATATGTGATAGAGCCAGAACATATCATTGATAAAGAAGAACGACGTCTCAGACATCGAAGCATTCCATTTGTGAAGGTGACATGGAAGGGAATGACTCAGAGGGAAGCAACTTGGGAAGCGGAAGTGGATATTCGAAGACATAATCCAGAGTTTATGGCTCAAGTTGTGTGACAAATTTCGAGGACGAAATTTAATTTACGGGGGGAGAAATGTAATATCCCAAAAAGTGATTAAGGGCTAATGACTTCAAAAGTGGATGTAATTATTGTTGAATAAACACTTTTAGAGAATGTGTGAAGGGAATTTGGATATTTTAATGATTCCAATGGCTTCCTTGTGAAAATTCATGTGGGGAGAGTGTTTATTGTGAAATTGGAACCATTGGGAACAATTGTGCAAAAGTTGAAACTCTGTACAGGGCAGCCAATTTGTATGGATGTTGTAAATAGGCAAATGGTGTCTAAAAATTCTGAAATTTTTCAGTCTTCAATTTCACATGTCAAGATTCAAAATGCACATATAATTTGTATCATTTTGATTTTTGAGCTAAGAGTTATGGCTTTTGGAAGTTTGCCCAGCGAAATTAATTATTTTCTGGAACAGTATGCAAAGATTGAAATTCTGGGAATATTGTGATTTCATGAAGAAATATTCTATATTTTTCCATAAAACTAGACTCAATAAGGGTTCCATAGGCATTGGAATCACTCCAATTCAATGTTTCTATAATTAGTTATGAATTTTCAAATTTTGGGCAGAAATCTGCCAGAATTTCTGAAAAATCCGAAATTGTTGGAAATTAATCAATAATTAAATATCATATAATATATGATATTAAATACCCTCAGCCTTCCTTCTCCAGCCATTTTTGTGCTGTTCCAGACCTGAAACAAGAGAGAGAAGGTGAGAGAGTTTAGAGAGAGAAAGGGAAGAAATCTCACAAGGTAAGCCGATTTCTCCGCAATTTAGCTCCTAACGTGTATAACTCCGACTCTAAGCTACTCCTCTTTATTCTTTAAGGTTTCGAAGCAAAGAATTTCATGGTTCAAAGAGGCTAGGGTTCAGCCAAATTTGGGAAAAGCTAGTGGGAGCTTGAGGTAAGTTCCAAACTTTCGTATATTGCTTATTCTGGCTGCTGTGGGCAATTTAATCGGTGAAATTTTGCCGGATTGCCATTGGTTTTAAAGTTTGGAAATGATATGGCCTAGGGGTTATGCTGCCCAAATTGGGTCTTAATGTTAGTTGTAACCTAATGTAATGGTTAATAAAGTGGTTAGGAGTAGAAATGAACGCGTTTACGGAGCCGAAATCGTAAAACCCCAATTTTCCCCGGAGAAGTCATAAATTTCGGCCAGCTTTAGAAATGGGTCTTAGAGTTATATTTTCAATTATTTTATGGTTCCATTGAGTTCAGGGGCGAAAATTAGGTGGGGTTACAGTTGGTCACTTTTTCAGAAAATGCTGAAAAAGCATAATTACGAAAACGCCCCTAAAACCCTTAAAGTGGGGCTGCCAAGGGTGAATTTGTAATTTAACATTGAATTTGATAATTCTAAGTACTTAAAAGGATTCCTTGGGTGGAAATATGTTAGGATAGCCCAGATTAGAATTTCGGGAAAAGTGCAACCAGACCGGGTACGGCGGGCCTGAGCCGGGTTCCCAGGGGCATTTTTGTAAATTTTCATTATAGACTCATATAACCCCAAGAAATACTATGGAAGTGTCTAAATGGTGCATTTGGAATTGTAGGTTTCAATATTTGCCCTGCTCGTGATCCACCTGCGCTAGAGCACAATCGGAAAGAACAAGGTAGTGACTCCTCTCTTATACTTTGTATGAAACATTGTATGTATGTTTGTCATGTTTTGAGAATACATTGTGACATTGTGGCATTGAGATGCTTTGTGATCGTAGCGAAAGCTGATGCCTAGTGAATACTTTGTGAATACATTGAGATCGCAGCGAAAGCTGACGCCTAGTGAATACTTTGTGAATACATTGAGATCGCAGCGAAAGCTGACGCTCAAGCTGTCATTTGTGGTGTGAACCACGTTATATTGTGATGCTGATAATATGACCTTATATGCTTTGTGTTTATGCACTGTATGAGGGATTTGTTACTACTGGGATTCTCTTGAATCTCATTCTTTCTAATGACTAACATTTCAGACAGGGCTAGTGGCGCTAAAGGGAAGCGGGCAACCCAGAGCTATTAGAACCCCTTCGGGGTATATTTGATTGTAGGGGGTTGGTTATCTTCTTTTGAACTTGGGATTACTGTATATTTTGGAGATGTAAATATTACTGTTGATTTTGGTTATGTAATCCCCTAGTGGAGATTTTTAAACCCTCAGATTATATATGTATAGAACCCGGGAGTTGCGGGGGATTTGGTTATACACTCTGATGTGTGTGAATGTAAACTAACTGCGCAGGTAATTATATTCAAATTTTGAAATTGAGACCAGGATAGAGAAGAGTTTTTGAAAGTTTTTGGTGAAAACCCTACTATAGTGTAGGAACTTGAAATGAGTTTAAGCTATCCGACGGTCTCTAAACCAATTTAATTATGTGATATCGAATTATAATTACGTGGTTAAAGGTAGGGGGTTACAGGTCGCAATAAAAGTAGTAAGTTGTCATTCCCATGAAAACTAAGGTAAAAGTATACAACTATTATAATTGTACTCTTAAGTTGGGCAAAATTATTTTGAATATTTCAATTTGTAAACACAATTTTTGGTTTAAAACAAGGTAAATAGGAATAAATTAGGTAAAAGTTGATTCTAACTTCAAGGAAATGAGGCTCTAGGATCACTTCTCCCCTCTATACTTCGTGCGACCAATTAAGTCCCTCTTAAATAGCTTTTAATGAAAAATTAAGTGTTTGTCTAAGATTTACAAGTATTGGAAAAGCTTTCTCAAGTCAAAACCAACATCTATTTTTAAAGAACTCATTCAATCTTTTGCAACAAGTTAGTAAAAATAGTCATTAAGACCTAATCTTATGATAATAATACTTGGTCAATAGGTAAATCTCTTTCCTATTAACAAACTATCCATTAAAGCAAGAATTTTAAGACTAGAATGATTCTATCAAAGTTTTTCAAATAAGATAATCTCTCTCAATCATCTCATTTAACAAATCAACTAAGTGGTGATCAAGCACTTAGAAGCAATAAACACTTAATAAAATCAACATATAATACTCATTAAATGCTAGAAAGGAGAAAAGAACAAAGTCTCAATCCATGTAGAGATTCAAAGTAACCCTGTAAATGAAAGTTGGGCTACTCATAATTTGTACAAACCAAGAACTAAACATAGTAAATTGGTTCATTACAGAAATAAGAGTAAAGAGAAGAAGGAATGATGAAAAACCAAGAGTGGGAGTCCTAAATCTCTTCAAGACTACCAATCAAGCCTTCAACACCTTCAAGTCTCTTCTCCAAGCTCTCATCTTACTCCAAATTCGACTTGGAAGTCTAGAATGAGTGATGTTTAACTCAAGCCTTCAATAAAAACCCTAGAAATCAGTTTCAGCAAGTGAAACACATAACTGTTCTTTTTATTATTTGCTTTGGCACACAAATCGTGTGCTGAAGAATATAACACAATGAGTTCAAATCCCTATTAGCTTCAGCTGAGGTGTTGTGTGCTGAAGTATATGATACAGTGAGTTCATATCCTCGTTAGCTTCGGCTGAGATGTTGTGTGCTGAAGCATATGGCACAATAAACTTCTTCCTTATTAAGTCTTATTTGCTTTATCACATGTTTATTGAAACCAACATCACAGCAGTTTTCTTCCTAGTTCCATGAGCTAGACTTTGTTTAATCTTTGCTGCTACAAGCTTTGTTCCTTGATCCTTGAAATTCTTCATAATTTGTCTCTCTCCTCCTATAAAAGAGAGCATGCATAAGTTCCCAATTTAATCATAAAACGTGTAGGATAAAACAATAATTTCTTTGACTTTGTGTTGGATGCTTTGATATTCACATTTTCTTCTATAAACTTCTTTTTATGCATATTTCATTTCAAAATTAGGTACAAGGATAAGAAAATGTGGTGGAATATTATCAATTTTAATAGTTAACACTAAGCTAGTCAAACAGCTAAGTATATTAAACAAAACAAAAAACAGAGAGAGTTGCTTTACTTTTAATTAAAATAACAAGAAAAACCCTTACTTTTAATTAAAAAAAACTTATCTCCACTTTCTGGTGTTCCAAACTTTTAAGACTTTTTGGAAGCAAAATGCTTCAGCACTTCGAAATTAATTAAATTTGTTGGAAGTAAAAGTGATACACGCAATCTAAAGCAAAAGCCACAAAGCTTCACCTTCTGAATCATTTCCCTCACTCACTTTTAAAGGTAAAACACATTGTGTTCTACTTAATAATTAAGTACAAAATACCCTGAGGTTAGGGAAAAAGTTCGCTCTTTTCTCCTTCCCGTTTAGTCCCGTACCATGGGGCATTTGTTAAATTTTTTTAGGGTTCAATTAATTGATAAAAATGTTTATTATTCTTTTTAAAAAAACTAGATTTATTTGTAAAAAAAATGCCATTTATTTATATATTTATTAATAAATGAGTCACCGTATTAATAGATCACTAGTCGATTTTCTTAATATCACTTTTAAATAATAATGGTATTTCTAAAAATAGAATTACATCTATAACCTCTTTAAATGTCAATATTCTAATTACAACTTGTTAATTTTTACAATTTAACAATTTGTTGTTATCTCCTAGATATTTTATTACTCGGTGCCTTGTGTATTATAAAATTTTTAATAAAAGTACAACTTGTTATTTTTTTGAATAATTTTAACACTTTAACCTTGCGCATATTTTATTCCAGAATTTATCACCATATATATGTGCCAGATCTGGTTTTAGTTTTCATCATAATCATTGGCTCCAATGTACTCATGGCAGCAATGAGAGTTACATGATTCAAGTACAGTTTCAAGGGTGCAGATTTAAAATCTCTATTTTTATGTAAGAAAACTGATAGTTTAGATATTATATTATCTTTATTTTAGATTTTTTACATATTAAAATAATTTTTTAAGAAAATAAAATATAAGAAATTCAATTCAAACCATCCAAATCAGACTGCCATGATACGCAATTATGAACTTTTTGTGCCCATCCAGTTGATTTAATCAGAACTTGCTATTTTCTTACCATTTAACAATTTGTTATCACACCAACGAGAGTTGGCTCAAATGGTAGTGGTTTGACCCCCCGTAAGGATGAGGACGCAAGTTCGAGTCCCAGGAAGCGCTCTCGCTGGGAGAGGGCGTACCCTATCCACAAAATGGGCAGCACTCTTGACCCTCGAACCCAGACGTAGTCGGTTGCCATTTGGCGTTGGATACCGGGGGGTCCCCAAGGGATAAAAAAACAATTTGTTATCACTTTTTGTATGTGTATTTTATTTTAAAATTTATTACTCGTACATCAAGTACCATATATAATATAAAACAAATGTGGCAAAAAAATGTTTTTTTTGAAGTTATTAGTCACAGCCAGGCATATTTATTTTTTAAAAAATAAAATTGAGAAAAAAAATAGAACAAAAGAAAAGGGTATCACGCCCTTATTTTAATTTCACATTTACCAGAGTATTCGCGGAAAATGATATGCGGTTCGGTAGGCAATGCAGGAATAACATGACTATACTGATAATATGTGCATGATTACATAAATTCCACATAGGGGTTTGTACATGATACTTACGATTAAGGTAGCCGCATAAGGCTACTAGGGTGTCTAAACCTATCCTAGTGAAACAGAGACTTCTTCTCGTCTTCATTCCACTACTGCAATTCCCTCGTATGGTACTCTGCATTGTTGTTTGCATATCTTCTGTCATCTTCTGTCTAAATTGTTGGTAGGGGAGGGTGAGATTCGAGAGAATCTCAGTAGGAAACAGATACCATAATGCATGCATGATTGATGCTATGTATATGATATGTTAGCTTTATCTAGATGTATGCCCCATAATGACATTTCTGATGCTCAATGTTTCATACAACAAGACCATGGCCACAGTGAAAATAGAAACAGAGCTTCATTTATTCAAATATGATCTACACAATCAAGTAAAGCAATCACATACATCATTACACAAGCAAAGATATCAAATACATGCAATTAAGGTAAGTCCCCTACCTCCAGTCGTTCTCCTCGATTTGCGTGCCAACAGCTCGGGGCTCCATATTCGATCTTACAATGTCAAATGTACTATTTAGATACTTCCATAGTGTTTCTGGGGGTTATATGAGTCTGATAAGTCCTAATTTTACCACATATTTTCATGGATTTTGGGAGGTTTTAGTGATAAATGGTGTGCTTGAAATGCATTTGTAAGGAGGAATTGTGACTAATATTGAATTTATAAAATAAGTGATTAAGAGTAGCTTAATTGATATATCTCATGATTTCTCTTAAAGTGTTGATTTGGGAAAGAATGATATTGCATTGATGTGAATTGCCTTGTAGGAAGCTTGAATGAAAATAAAATGAAAAGGAGCTGAAAGAAGAAGGAAGGACTAATTGGTAAAGTTTCAGAATTATGAAACCAAAGAGAGAAGGGACTTAAGTGCAGAACATAGGAAACCTTTGGAGCTAAACTGCAATTTTCCCCAAAATGCAAAATTTTCCACTCGTGATTCAGAATTCGCGCGGAGAGATCGAAGAAAAGGAGCAAAAACGGAGTCATGTGCACCGTGGGGGGCGAGAGAGGAAACGAAGAAACTGAACAAAAGAAAGAGGAACTCTCGCAGATCTTGATCTTTTTTTCTCTCCACTACTGATAGACACGCTGAATCTCGAATTCCGCCGATCAACCACCATGGCAAGAGCTCAGCTAAAGATTAATGGAGATTATCTTCTCACCATGAGTAGCTGATCGTTGTATGATTCTCCCTGGAAGCGAAACTGACCTGAATCCATGTGCTGAAGAGAGAAGCTCATTGAGATTTGTTTCCTTCTCTGATTCTGTTTTCTTCGTTCTATGCGAGTTGTATGGCTATGAGACAAAATCGATTCTGAGTTATGAGCTTATATTGTGTTTGCAATTTTCCCAATCTGAATAGAGCATTATAGGTGTGATGATCTGTTGCATGATCTCAGTGAAGAATTGTACTCTCTACTTCCATGTAGATTTAATCAGATATGCTGATTCTAGTTGCATTGGTTTGTTTGATTGCTTCGAATGATTTTATGAGTAATGAGCAGTAGCCATTATTAAAGAGGAAGTTTAGATCAGTCGCTCTATAATCCTCTGTAGTTAATTAGTTGACCTTATCATCTTAATTTCCTATATGTTATTCTAGTTGAGTGACTACAGGAATTAAATGTAAGCAATTAATTACACCGAGCTTAGCATTCATGGTTGGATAATGAAGGAGAAGTAGGACTTCTAGGGAGAATTATCTCATCATTTTGTTAAATCATCAGTCATTTCACTTGCATCACAGTGTCATTTTAGAGCAGAAAAGTAGGAAATAGAATTAGGTACATGGTGATTATAGATCAGTTAGATCTCTACATGCTTCTTCTACTTATTGTGGCCCATAATTTGCTAAGAATTATTACAATAGTTAGGTTCCTTAGAGAAGAATGACCTAGGCTAGGTATCACTTTACTATAGTTAGCTTAGTATTTTTGGTAGGGTTAACGACAAGCTTTATCAAAATGGCGCCGTTGCCGGGGAACCTTACTTGTTGAGGTTCTTTAGCAATCTTTTGGGCCCAAAAATATTTTGTGATTCTGTTATTGTGAGTGTTGCTGATATTTTGCTGCTGTTATTCTCATTTTTCTATGCTGAATTGACTCTTTCAATACCTGGTAGCTGCTGGTTGCTTGATTGTGTGATTTAACTCTTCACCATTGAGGCTGCTGTTTGTGAATTTCCATTTGGATTCTGTGTTCATAATTGCCTCTATCATTGGTCAGTAGATTGCTCTTTCGTTTGGGGGTAGGGTAGTGTGTTGTATGACTAGGAGTCAACCAACACCATTACTTCCTCCAAGTGAAGATATTAACAAAACTGTTAGGCAACTTAAGAAACTCAAATCCCTTGAGCCATTCACCTCTAGTTGAAGAAAGTAGTTCCCAAGGTCATAAGCACATCAACAATAATTTGAATAGAACTAGTGGAACATACTTAGATAGGCATTTCATAATAGATCATGTTGATCAACCTAATAATGAGGGGCACAACAATGATATAGCTGGGAATAATGGTGAAAGGAAGACTATAAAAGACCTTACCTCTACTTCTGAAAATGTAGATCAGTCACGTATATATCCTAAATTTAACATTAACTTTGAGTTGAAAAGTCCTTTGCTGAGCAGGTTACCCAGATTTACTGGTCTAGCAGGGGAAGATCCTCAAAAGCATCTCAGGGAATTAAGGCTGGTCTGTTCTTCCATGAAACCAGTAGGTGTGGATATGGATGAAGTGCTTCGACAAGTCTTCCATTTTACATTGGAAGGTAGGGCTAAAGAATGGTTCATGATGTTGTCTCATCATTCTATTGCTGCTCTAGCTACATGGTCTAATCTACAAGCAGCCTTTTTAGAAAAATATTTCCCTGCCTCCAAGATCACTTCATTGACTAAGGAGATTTTTGGAGCAAAACAAGCTGTACAAGAAATGTTTTCTGAATATTGGATCAGATTTCAGGAGCTCCTTTCTAGGTGCCCAAACCACCAAATACCAGAAGCAAGATTGGTACTTTACTTTCATAGTGGTTTATTACCTCAAGATCTAAAATATTTGGACTCTTCAGCTGGGGGTACAATTCAGCTACTCACCCCTGCTGAAGCTTGGGAACTCATTGAGAGAATTGCAAACAATGATCAACAATTTGAGGGATTAGATGCACGGCAAGTTCATGAACTTTCTGGATCTAACAGAAATAATAAAACCGCTGATCCAGTAGCTGTGCAACTTGCTGCCATGAATGCAAATCTCACTAAATTGTGTCAGCTTGGTAATCTTAATATACAAGGTCAATCAGCCCCATCTCAAGCTTTGGTGGCTGCAAGTTGTGAAATATGTCAATCTCCAATGTATATTACTACAAACTTCCCTCATGATAATCAGACAGTTGCAGCCATGTTTCAAGGACATCAAGGGCAGAATTCTAGACCTTGGAACCCATATTCCAATACCTATAATGAAGGGTCTCAAGCACACCCAAATTTTAGTTGGAAAAATAATGATTATAAGGAGTTCCAGAATCAGTTTCAAGTCAGCCAGTCAAGCATTAATCAGGGGCAATCTGTTGGGAATCAAGGTGTTTCCAATAGAGCCATTGTTCCTACTGAAACAAGTGCCTCTAAGGATGATATAGCTCAGCTGATTAAGAGTATGAATAATCTCTCACAATCACTCACTTCTAAGCTTGATGGGGAGCGAGCTCACACCAACTCTAAGCTTGCTGCTATGGAAAAACGGATGGAGCAATGGGAGATTAAAAGCAATAATATTTCTGGTTTTGTGACTCAATTATCTGATAGTTTAAATAATCTCCAGGCTCAAAGTGGTGGCAAATTACCTTCTAACACAGTGATTAATCCCAAATCACTTAATGCTATTCACTTGCGGAGTGGAAAACGGGTAGAAGTCAGTAGAAAAAAAGTCGATACAGCTGAAGATCTGATTAATAAAACTTCTGCATCTCTTCAATCTGAGTGTTCCAACTCTGGGAGTGACAAGGAAATGCAATTAAATGAGAAGAAGACAGTTTCAGCCAAGCTTCCAGAGGAGCATGACACACTAGATCAAGTGATTACTCATACAACAGTGCAGAATGACATCTCTGATGGTCCAAAACTTACTAAGGCTGATATGGGAAATTTACCATTTCCAAAAGCTTTCTTACTTGGTCCAAAAAGGGAAGCAGAGAACTAGAATCAGGATATAGTAAAATTTTTCAGAAAAATCAAAGTAAATGTTCCTCTTTTGGAATGGGTGCAACGTATGCCAGAGTATGCTAAATACTTGAAAGATTGTTGTACACATAAGAGAAAATTTAAACCCAATGAAGTGGTACAAGTTGGGGCTAATGTTTTAGCCTTGTTTAAAGCTCAAGAGTTACCAATTAAATGCCAAGATCCAGGTGCTTTCTCAATTCCTTGTACTATTGGTAAGCTTCTATTGCTAAGGCCTTGTTGGATCTAGGTGCTGCCATCAATGTTATGCCCACTTCAGTTTATGAAGCTCTGGGAATAAATATGCTTAAACCTACTAATATACAAATCCAGCTAGCTGATAAATCTGTGAGGAGACCTAAGAGAATTTTAGAGGATATTTTGGTTCAGGTTCAGGACTTGGTTTTTCCGGCAGATTTCTATGTTTTAGATATGACCAGCAATGTCCTTGGTGATAGTACATTGATTCTAGGAAGACCGTTCTTGAGGACTGCTAAAACAATGATTTCCATGAAGGAAGGTATTATTACCATGGAATTTGCTGGGCATAAAATTCAATTTAACATCTATGAGGTGATGAGACATCCACATGAAGATTACTCTCTTTTAGGAGTCAATTTGTTAGATTTGGAAATTGAACCTGATTGTATCTCCTTTCCTGATTTTGAGCTGGATGATCTCTTTGAAGATTCTGGTATGTTTGACTCACTTGTTTCCACTACTCCTATTTCTGGGTCTTCACATGGTATTCCTCTTTTATCTGATTCTGAGATAGATGCATGGCTGAATTCAAGGCATGACACTTATTCTGCTTTACCTGGTGTTTCTACTGACCATAATCAAGAGGTCAGTCCTTATTCAACCACATCACTGCAGCCTCAACCTACTGCACAATTACTTGCTGATATGCCCATTTTATCAACCATTTCTCAACCTACTTATGGGGAGGTTTCATTATCATATCAGTTTTCAGATTTCTTCAGCAATATCTATGAAATCTTACATTCCTCTCCACCTCACAGAACTTTCAGGCCCATTTTTCTTGAGAGCACCACACCTTCAACACTACAAGAGCTGTTACAGAATATCTGCATACTACCTCTTAGCAAATCGTTGCTGTTGCATTCTGATTTTGCAGTAGTTTCTGATGTTTCTCCATATTCTGCAACCCCTATATGCAGTGTTTGTGCTAACTCAGTTCTAAAGTCTGATGCTACTACTTTAAATGGGTTAGAGATCCATGATTTGATTCCCTCTGTCATACAACCACCTAAATTAGATCTCAAACCTTTACCTACTACTTTGAAGTACGCTTTTCTTGGTGATGGTGACACACTACCTATCATTATCTCCAACTCATTAACAGAAATTCAAGAATTTCAGTTGCTGAATGTTCTAAACAAATACAAGATTGCTCTGGGTGGACTTTAGCAGACATTCCTGGTCTTAATGCTTTGTTTGCACACACAGAATTCTACTTAGAGAGGATGCTAAACCTATTCGGCAACCCCAACGCCGATTAAATCCTCTCATATTAGATGTGGTTAAAAAGGAAGTTACCAAACTACTCAGTGTTAGCATCATTTATCCCATCTCTGATAGTGAATGGGTTAGCCCAGTACAAGTTGTTCCTAAGAAAAGTGGTGTTACAGTCATTCGTAATGAGAAGAATGAACTCATTCCAACAAGAATTCAGAATTCATGGCAAGTCTGCATCGATTATCGCCGACTTAATGATTCTACTCGGAAAGATCATTTTCCACTTCCATTCATTGATCAAATGTTGGAGCATTTGGCTGGGAAATCTCACTATTGCTTTTTGGATGGTTTCTCTGGCTATTTCCAAGTCCCTATAGCACCTGAGGATCAGGAGAAGACAACGTTTACTTGTCTATTTAGGACATTTGCCTAACATAGAATGCCTTTCGGGTTATGCAACGCTCCAGGCACTTTTCAACGTTGTATGCTTTCTATATTCAGTGATTTGCTTGAGCATGGCATTGAAGTCTTTGTGGATGACTTCACACTCTATGGTGATAATTTTGAGGAATGTTTGACTAATTTGGAGAGTGCTTTAGCACGATGTGTTAAGAAGCGATTAGTCTTGAACTTTGAAAAATGGCACTTCATGGTTGCACAAGGTATAGTCCTTGGTCATTTAATTTCTCATAAGGGCATTGAGGTTGACAAATCCAAAATTGAGATTATTGCTTCTCTACCTTTTCCATCTACCGTCAAAGAGTTAAGATCATTTTTAGGACATGCTGGGTTTTATAGGAGGTTTATTCAAAATTTCAACACTCTTGCTTTGCCACTTTCAAAGTTGTTACAAAAAGATGTTGATTTCAAGTTTGATGCAGCATGTCAAGCCTCTTTTAATGCTATTATGGCCAGATTGACTTCACCACCTATACTAGTTGCTCCTAGCTGGAATCTACCCTTTGAGTTGTGTTGTGATGCTTCTAATGGTGCAGTGGGTGCTGTCTTGGGTCAGAGGCATGACAAGCTATCTTTTGTCATTACCTATGCCTCTAAAACATTGGATAAGGCACAAGTTAATTACACTACAAAAGAGAAGGAATTATATGCCATTGTCTTTGCTTTGGATAAATTCAGACCCTACTTGTTGCATTCTAAAGTGGTGATATTCACTGATCACAGTGCTATTAAGTACTTGACTAGCAAAGTGCATACCAAACCAAGACTCTTACGCTGGATGCTGCTGATTCAGAAATTTGATACAGACATTAAAGATAAGGTTGGAGCTAAAAATGTTGTTGCTGATCACTTGAGTCGTTTGCCTCAGCATACTACTGGTGTCACTGATTCTACCACTATTTGTGATAGTTTCAGGGACTGTTCTGTTTCCAGCATTGATATTTTAGTTCCTTGGTATTGCCACATTGCTAATTACTTAGCCACGGGGTTGATTCCACCTTCTTTGTCCAAATTTCTGTCTAATAAAATCAAGGCTGATTCTAAACATTATATCTGGGATCCTCCAATTCTATGGAAGATATGCAGTGACCAAGTGATTCGACGATGTGTTCCTCAAGCTGAAATCAATGCTATTTTGACCAGCTGCCATTCTTTTACTTGTGGGGGTCATTTCAGCCCTAACAAGACAGCTAGGAAAATTTTAGAAGCTGGCTTCTATTGGCCTACTATCTTCAAGGATTCTCATGCACATTGCAACACTTGTGATCGCTGCCAAAGATTTAGGAGTTTAGGTAAGAAACATGAATTGCCTCAGTATCCTATGCTTTTCTGTGAAGTATTTGAGGTATGGGGTATTGATTTTATGGGACCCTTTCCTTCTTCTGCTGGGTATATCTTTATTTTGCTTGCTGTTGATTACTTATCACGATGGGTGGAGGCTATTGCTACCAAGAAGAATGATGCTTCCACAGTTACTCAATTCATGAAGTCCCATATCTTCTCTCGGTTTGGGGTCCCTAGAGCTATTGTGAGTGATAATGGCACTCATTTTTGCAACAAGTTGCTTGAAGGGTTGCTTTCTAAACATGGTGTGCAACACAAGGTGGCTACACCTTATCACCCACAAACCAACGGTCAGGCTAAAAATTGCAACAGGGAAATAAAGAGGATTTTAGAAAAAATAGTGTCTCCTAATAGGAAGGATTGGAGCACTCGTTTGAATGATGCCTTGTGGGCCTACCGTACAGCCTTCAAGACCCCCTTTAGGCATGTCTCCTTATCATATGGTCTATGGTAAAGGTTGTCACTTACCGGTTGAAATTGAGCATCATTCCTATTGGGCTATTAAGGCATGCAATCTAGATATTGTTGTAGCAGGTGATGAACGTCTACTACAGCTCCAAGAACTTGATGAGTTGCGTATGGAGGGCTATGAAAATTCTCGTTTGTATTGGAGCGTACTAAGGCAATTCATGACAAACATATCTTGCGCAAACACTTTCAAGTGGGTGATCAAGTTCTTAAATACAAGGCAAGGTATTCATTTGGGCCTGGTAAACTTAAGACTAGATGGGATGGTCCTTATGAAATCCTCAAGGTTCACAACTTTGGCATGGTTGAGTTGTTTGATCCAAGCAATGGTCACACTTTTAAAGTGAACGGTCACCTACTCAAGCTTTATTCTAGTCCAGCTGCTTCTCCTTAGCCCCTAGTAGTCCCTTTCCCTCACTTATATTTTCTGTTTTATTTCGCTTCATTTCCTTGTGATTTTGCTTGTTTGATATAAGTTTGGGGAGGGACTGCACCAGTAGCTATAGGTAGTTCTTTGTTTTTTTCAACTTCCTCATCTTGCTATTGTTGTATGAGATTATTGGATTTGGATGCAGATTTCCTTTTCTTGCTGGCTGGACACTTTTCACACAAGTGGTTTCACTTTGCATGTGTTGTGTTATACCCTTCTGTTATGCTATGCTTATTCAGGTTTCTGCCCTGTCTTTTATTTGCTTGCATTAGGGACAATGCAATCCTTAAGTGTGGGGGTGAGGTTGTGATATATATGTGGTTCTGTATGTCATGTTTTGTGACTTGTTAATTACCTTGCAAGTAGTATTTTGGAAGCCTGGGTAGTTTTAAGTATGCTGTTTTCTTCTAACAAATCTAGGAATGATAGACATATGAGTACATGAGTGTATGAGGGAATGTATTGAATGAATCTGTTCCAAGGGATACAAACCATGTGAACTTGGGAAACTGACAGTACTAAATTTAGTAATATACATGGTTTAGTCATTGTGAGTTAAAGAAAGAGAATTAACCCACATGGAAGCATATTTGAGCTTGTTCGATTCATTAAATTTTGTGTGCATACTCTCTAGTTCTATAACTCTCTAGAACTTGTCCTAGCTCTTAATTGAAGCCAATGTGCACATGAGGTTACATGTATATGATTGAGGCATTCATTTCACACCCACATGACCTAAACACAAGCCACTTACACCTCTTATCCCTTGCTAACCCAATTGAGCCCGTTAGCCCAGCATTTTAGTTTCTCATCCCTTCTATACAGTTTTGAATAAGTATGCGAACTGTGTCATGATGCTGTGTTTATAGCTGCACATGATTAAAAAAAAGAGAGGGTGATCCTTGATAAAAAAAAAGAGGAAGAGCTGAAAGAAAAGAAAAAAAAATAACATGCTCTCAAAAGAATGTTCAGAAGTCAATATTAAGGGAGCAAGAAGAAAAAAAAACGAAAGAAAGAGAAGAAAAGAAAAAAAAAGAGACAAACAAGAAGAATGGCATGTATGAATAAACACATGTGCTAATGAATTCCATCATGCATACTTGTTTGGGCTGTATAGATTGACATTCCATATATCCCATTTTAGCCTTACCAACATTACAACCTTAATAAAGTCCTTTTGATGCATAGAAACTTGTGTGCATATGGTGGAAATGATAGAGCTTTGACAAGCCTATGCTAGAGCATAAACTAGAAAAGAGGAGTGAAATCATTACCCTATAGTGAGAGAGAGAGCTAAACACTTAAACCCGAGAGTCTCTTGAATTCTCTTTGCAATGGTTGAATCATATATAGAGTTAGATTTGTGCTGGGTGGTGGGATTGCTTGCATGGGGAATTGAACTTGAGATAGTGAAGGGAGATACATAACCAAGGGCATGAATAAAATTCATATGGATAGAATTGCTAGACTAAGTAAGAAGGATGGAATGCTTGATTTAGCCCAGGAGTGCAAAATGCTAAGTGTGGGGGAATTGATAAGTCCTAATTTTACCACATATTTTCATGGATTTTGGGAGGTTTTAGTGATAAATGGTGTGCTTGAAATGCATTTGTAAGGAGGAATTGTGACTAATATTGAATTTATAAAATAAGTGATTAAGAGTAGCTTAATTGATATATCTCATGATTTCTCTTAAAGTGTTGATTTGGGAAAGAATGATATTGCATTGGTGTGAATTGCCTTGTAGGAAGCTTGAATGAAAATAAAATGAAAAGGAGCTGAAAGAAGAAGGAAGGACTAATTGGTAAAGTTTCAGAATTATGAAACCAAAGAGAGAAGGGACTTAAGTGCAGAACATAGGAAACCTTTGGAGCTAAACTGCAATTTTCCCAAAAATGCAAAATTTTCCACTCATGATTCAGAATTCGCGCGGAGAGATCGAAGAAAAGGAGCAAAAACGGAGTCCTGTGCACCGTGGGGGGGGGGGGCGAGAGAGGAAACGAAGAAACTGAACAAAAGAAAGAGGAACTCTCGCAGATCTTGATCTTTTTTTTCTCTCCACTACCGATAGACACACTGAATCTCGAATTCCGCCGATCAACCACCATGGCAAGAGCTCAGCTAAAGATTAATGGAGATTATCTTCTCACCATGAGTAGCTGATCGTTGTGTGATTCTCCCTGGAAGCGAAACTGACCTGAATCCATGTGCTGAAGAGAGAAGCTCATTGAGATTTGTTTCCTTCTCTGATTCTGTGTGTGTTTGGAACAGCGATTGGTAATTGGGCTTGTTTCAATTGGGCTTATTGTGATATTACTTTTGATAAAAGCCAAATTATGTAATGTGATTTATGTTTGGATTGACGATTGTCAATTAGGCTTTTGCAAAAATAAAACTTGTTTGGATTGACTTAAGCATAAGGGCTTTTGTGATAATGGTAAAAGAGAGAGGGTGAAAAAATATTTAAAAAATCAAGTAAATATTTAAAAATTACTATAAAATATTAGGTGCTACTGGAAAAATATTTTAAAGTGGGTGGAAATCAATAAATCAATATTATAAGTTTTGGGTGCTCTTTGCTACTAAAAAAAATACATTAAAGGTAAAATTGTAGTCAGTCTCCTAAGACTGGGTATAACTGAAAAATTATTTTAAAGAGTTAAAAGCACCAAAAAATATTTTAAAGTAATTTTTGGAGCTGAAAAAGTACATTAAGGGTAAAATTATAATAACTCTGATAACACACTAGGTACAACTGAAAAAATACTTTAAGGGTTTAAAAACACCAAAAAAATATTTTAAAGTTATTTTTGGAGCTGAAAAAATACATTAAAGGTAAAATTACAATCAGTCTAATAACACACTGGGTATAGTTGAAAAAATATTTTAAGAGGTTAAAAACACCAAAAAAAATATTTTAAGTGGTTAAAAACACTCAAAAAATATTTTTTGAGTGATTACAACTAAAAAGTGGGTAAAATTACAATCAATTTAATAGCACACTAGGTAGTGGGTATAACTAGAAAAATATTTTAAGAGGTTAAAAATACTCAAAAAATATTTTTTGATGCTACATACTATTTAAAAAATATTTTATGGGAAAAGCCAATATCATATAACTAATTCCTATACAACCTAATCTAGCATAAAATGTTATTAGCTTTTAACAAAAGCTCCGTTTTCTAGCTTATCCTAATTGAGCTTTCACCAATTAGGCTTTGGCAAAAGCTCAGTTACCAATTGGCGTCTCCAAACACTCAAAATTTGAGTTCTCAATTGGCAATTGAGCTTATAGTGATTAATTGGGCTTAAAGGGGTTCCCTAAACACACCCTCTGTTTTCTTCGTTCTATGCGAGTTGTATGGCTATGAGACAAAATCGATTCTGAGTTATGAGCTTATATTGTGTTTGCAATTTTCCCAATCTGAATAGAGCATTATAGGTGTGATGATCTGTTGCATGATCTTAGTGAAGAATTGTACTCTCTACTTCCATATAGATTTAATCAGATATGCTTATTCTAGTTGCATTGGTTTGTTTGATTGCTTCGAATGATTTTGTGAGTAATGAGCAGTAGCCATTATTAAAGAGGGAGTTTAGATCAGTCGCTCTATAATCCTCTGTAGTTAATTAGTTGATCTTATCATCTTAATTTCCTATATGTTATTCTAGTTGAGTGACTACAGGAATTAAATGTAAGCAATTAATTACACTGAGCTTAGCATTCATGGTTGGATAATAAATGAGAAGCAGGACTTCTAGGGAGAATTATCTCATCATTTTGTTAAATCATCAGTCATTTCACTTGCATCACAGTGTCATTTTAGAGCAGAAAAGTAGGAAATAGAATTAGGTACATGGTGAATATAGATCAGTTAGATCTCTACATGCTTCTTCTACTTATTGTGGCCCATAATTTGCTAAGAATTATTACAATAGTTAGGTTCCTTAGAGAAGAATGACCTAGGCTAGGTATCACTTTACTATAGTTAGCTTAGTATTTTTGGTAGGGTTAATGACAAGTTTTATCAGAGTCTATCTTAAACAATTACTAAAATACCCCCGGGGACCCGGCCCCATCGTACCCGGTCCGGCTGTACTTTTCTCGAAATTCTAACCTGGGCTACCCTGACAAATTTTCGCCCAAGGAATCCATTTCCGGACTCAGAATTACCAAATTCACTGCCAAAAGACGAAATTGCCCTTGGCAGCCCTTATTTCAGTGTTTTAGGGGCATTTTCGTAATTATGCTTTCTCGGCCTTTTCCGAAAAAGTACCTAACTGTAACCCCACCTAATTTTCGCTCCTGAACTCAATGGAACCATCAAATCATTTAAAATCCAACTCTAAGACCTATTTACAATGCTGACCAAAATATATAGGTTTTAAGGGGAAAATTGGGGTTTTTCGGTTTCGGCTCCGTAAACATGTTCCTTTCTACTCCTAACCACTTTATTGACTATTCCATTAGGTTACATTTACCATTTAATATCAATTTGGGCAGCATAACCCCTAGGCAACACAATTTCCAAACTTTAAAACCAATAGCAATTTGGTGAAATTTCACCGATTAAATTGCCCACAATAGTCAGAATAAGCAATATACGAAAGTTTGGAAGTTACCTTTTACTTCCTTTTGCCTTTTCCAATAATGGCTGTAAAACCCTAACTCTCAACACATATTTGAGCTGCAAAATTTGTGAAAGACCAAGAATAGTTGGAATTAATCAACAGATTAATTTGAAAATAAAGAAAAGTCAGCCGGATTTGAAATTAGATTTCAATGAATATTACATTCATCTTCGAAGAGCAGCCGGGTATATCCCTTATCTCCTTGAGATTGATGAATTAATTGAAGATGGAGAGGCCTGGACCTACCACGTCACAGAATCTGCAGTAATATACTATCAGAAGAAGAATCCAATGAAAAAAGGAGTGATGAGCCAGCTCACTGATTTTAGCCGAAAAATCCGGATGAATCAAATTTCTGCTAGTGATAAAGTAAAGCAGAATCTTTGCACTATCATGCGCAGAAAAGAAGACAAACACAACTGTCTACTCTGTCGACCACCATCAACAGAAACGACAGGAAAAGAAAAGTATATGGCCGGTCCCATGGAAAAGTAATTCTTATCCAAAGAGGACAAAAGAAGATAAGAGTAGTTGGCGATAAGATGTAAAGTTGTCGGCCAAAGGAGTTGCCCGTGATTACTTTTGTAACTAGGGTTATGTAAAGAAAACTATAGTTGAGTTATAAAACTATGGTTAGCTGCTAGACAAGTTCTATAAATACTTAACAGGGTTTTTTCCACAGAGCACGATAAGCACACACCAAGCTATGTACTCTGTTTTTCTCTGAGATGTACATTAAGTCTGAGTGAATAAAATTGAAGGGATCCTTATCCCTTATTTCTATCAATATGCTTCTATATTAATATATCGAGAGGAAAGAGAGTGAGAGTATTTTCTAAATAACCGGACGATGAAGATTCCGTAATAGATATCCGAATTCTCGAAGGTCTACCGGCTGTGATAGGTGTGCCCGTTGAAGGCAGGAGGTCGTGTTAGGGCGATTCACCGACCGAAAGGTTGCCGAGGAGGAGAAGTGAGAAAGAGGAAAAGGATAGCGGAAGACGAGTTGGACCCGGTAAATTCTAATCTCTCACCCTGTTACAATCCTGAATATTAATAAACTCGAAGCATGATAGAATAAAGATAAGGAAACCTTAATTTTACTCATGATTAAGGATTTGGTACTCGAGCTTATCTTTTTAGCCAAGGAAGATAAAACTAATTTGTATAATCATACAAATGAGTGTTATATAATTAGTCAAAAGTATCCTAAAATATTTAGGGCGATAGACGAATTAAGATTAAATTCAGCCATAATTGAATTTATAGAAGAATTTTCTTCTACGTTCGATAGAGTTGATAGTTATCTAGTAAATAATTTCAATTTATTTGGAATTAGAGACATTGTACAACTTAAGCATTATGCTTATGAAGCATTAAGTAAAGCTGTGATTGAGAATTATATTGCTCAAGAAGCAGTTAAACAAAAGAGAATAAATCTAGATCAAGAACCTAGTATCTTGCATTTAGATTCATCCATGATAGAACTTCAAAAAGAAATTATAAGAAAATGTAAGTGTGGATGTTTATCCCTCTCTTGCGAATTAGAAAGTCTAAAATTAGGCCATCATTCGGGACCGCCGAATTCCAGCAAAGTGGTATCAGAGCCTCAGATGAGAATAGTTAATTTAGATTCTAATGAATCTAAAAAGAATAAAAAGAAAGTCAAAGATCGTTATTTTTAATGATCAATAAGTGAAAAAAATAGAAAATCAGAAGTCGAAACAGAATTAGTAAAACTGGGAAACTAGAAATAGTTAATCAATGTATTCCTAGTAACTTAGAGCCAATTAAAAATCAATTAATAATTCTAAAAAAAGAATTAGATTTGATTGCTGAACAGATTTCTATGGAATCTGCTCTATTTAGAGAAGAACGAGCAAATGAAGCATCAAGTAGTAAAGATCCTAGAGTAATGAAACCAATAACAGATATTGTTACTTTTTCTTTAGCAATTCCAACTGCTTTAGATAAAGAAATAGAAGAATTGAGAGCTCAATTAAGATAAAAAGAAAAAAGAAAAGAAGAAAGAAAAAGAAGAAGTAGATCGAAAGAAAAAAGAACTTTTAGAAGATCTAAAAGAAAAATTACAAGAAGAAAGTAATAGTTCAGATTCATTGAAATCTCAATTTATTTGGAATTAGAGACTTTGTGCAACTTAAGCATTATGCTTATGAAGCATTAAGTAAAGCTGTGATTGAGAATTATATTGCTCAAGAAGCAGTTAAACAAAAGAGAATAAATCTAGATCAAGAACCTAGTATCTTGCATTTAGATTCATCCATGATAGAACTTCAAAAAGAAATTATAAGAAAACGTAAGTGTGAATGTTTATCCCTCTCTTGCGAATTAGAAGGTCTAAAATTAGGCCATCATTCGGGACCGCCGAATTCTAGCAAAGTAGTATTTAGACCTTCTAATTCGCAAGAAAGGGATAAACATCCACACTTACGTTTTCTTATAATTTCTTTTTGAAGTTCTATCCAAAGTACCTACCCTTCCTCCAAGCCCCTTGATATGGCCAGGATGCTCACGTTTTTCTGTAGCTACGGTCAGGTTGTCATTCTTCCCATCCAACCTAAACGATCCCTCGGCTTGTTTTTTTTGAAGCTCCTCCTATAAGACACAGATGACAAACGTTAACAATGAAATTTGTTTACTAAATAATTAATAACAAGAAGTCAACAACAATGCTTACAATTTTCTCACCAACTATACGAGATTGTTCAATCGTATAACCACTTCTCTTTGTGACGTATAAGAGATGGTAGAGAAAGAAGAATAGAAGGATCTGATTGAGATGCTTCTTTCAATCTCTTCTATTTGGCCACCAACAAGTCTTTTTCGGCCTTTGCATAACCCCCACGAGACATTGCATAGGGGCAATCATTCTTTCTACCACTCTCTTGGGCTTTTTGTGTTTTTTCCTGCAAATAAGAAATCAAAATTAAGGTTACAATCAATAAAGACAATTTACAATTCATAAGTAAATCAATTGCAAAATAAGTCAACTCACTAATGCTTCTAGAGTAGTCCAAAGCCGTCTAAATTCTTTCCAAGTGTGTTTGTCAATATAAGAATACTGGTTGCATGGATTAGGACGAGGCTGACCTTTTTCCACCTCGATATGCACGTAATTGTTGACTAGACTTGTCTTAAACTTCCTCCAGCGTTCATCACAATACGTCATTGTCTTGTTATATAAGGCTTCATTCTCAGGAATGTTGTAAGTGAGCTGGATAGTTTCCTAAATATGTTGTTTCACATTTTTATCTACATTTCTCCATTGCTCTATCAAGATGCTACGCTTGTTGCATGCTAGGAGGTCGACAAAACTCCTATACCGTTGGGCATTAGGCTCGATTGGTTTCTAATATCTATCAAACTCAATCGGAATCTTTTCCTTGGTATTTCGATTAAGGGGAATGACTCTCAATCGGGTGCCTCTTCTACCCCTTCGTGTGGGTTGGTTACCACTTTGATTCTAGCTCAGAGCATTGCTAGGAGTACCCTCACTTTGATTAACACTACTTGGCTCTGGAGTACCCTCAGTAGGACGGCTCGTTATGCTCACTTGAAATTGAATGAGCTAATTTATATTCCTATGTGGTCATGACACTTTAAAGTTCAGCCTCCAATTTTCATTTCAAGCACTATATTAATATTCTAGACTATGCTATATCCTTGTTGGCACTTAAGTATCGTACATGGCATCAAAATGCACAATACAATTCCACTTATGCTATATCCTTGTTGGCACTTAAGTATCGTACATGGCATCAAAATGCACAATACAATTCCACTTTAGAATCTGAAATTTTCCAGCAACTAACTTGTAACAATTTCTTTCCCATGCTCTCCCTATACAATTCCACCTCCTAAACTCATTGGAGCTATAAAAAGGAATAGAACCTAACTTTGTCTAACACATTATTGGGATCCATAGAGTTCTAGAATAAAATCTAACACATTATAATTGAACAAAGCAGAGTTACAGAATCAAGGTTTAGAGACTTTATTCACATTATAATCCAACAATACAAAGTTACAAAATAGAAAAACTCACATTATAATTCAACAAAATAGAGTTAATAAAGGCCGAGAGACATAGAAGTAGCTCTAAGAAAGGAAAGATAGGCTTTGCATCCACATATAATATTCACAAGTTCAGATAATTCAAAAGGCAGAACAATGCCTTAGAGCAAGCAATGGAAAAAGGAAAATTTATCACATAAAAACTTGGAGTTGGAGCTTAAGGAACAAACCAGGGGAGGCAAGAAACGGAAATGAGGGAATGCTATCCACCGTAGCCTTGCGTCAACCGGCGACGTTGGTAGGAGAGACGTGGGAAAGACAAGGTAAAAAAGAAAACCCAGGGGAGGCAGAAACCCCGCTTGAAGAACAAAACAATCGGAGGAAACAAAAGCCCAGCCTTACGGTAATGTTTCAACCGAACCTCTACGTCGATGGTGGTGAAGATTAAGGACGGAGGAGCGACATGGGAAGGAGGAGCTGCTGCAAAAGGAGGGAGGGGTTTGTAAGAAGCTTGAAGCGACGGAGTTGAAATATTTCAGAGTAGAAATTAGGCGTGATGGATTTTTAGAGCAGTTTTAAGACCGGTTTTACATAACAACCGGTCTTCAAATTTATATTTTAGACCAGTTTCTATCAACAACCAGTCTTAAAAATTCAAAATTTAAACCGGTTTTAAAAAATATTTTTTTTTAATTTTCTTTATTTTAGAAAATATACTAGACTGGTTACATTTAGAACCGGTCTAGAAAACACATACATATATTAATATGTTTTAATGATTAATTTTTTAACACTGGTTGTTTATAAAACCGGTCTTAATAATATATTTAAGACCGTTTTTTGTATAACCGGTCTTAGAAGTTGATCATAATCACAAAAATGCCACCGGTCACTCTTTTAAGACCTTATCCGTTATAACCGATTTAAATACGCCGGTCTTAAACACCATTTGTGTACTAGTATGTGTAACCTAGAGCCGGTAATATGATTTGGCTCGTGGGCCAAATCTGCCTAACTTGTAATCGTGACAGGCTAGCCTTCCAACCCTTGGTCTAGCCCATATTTATTGTTTTTATTTTTTTAAAATTTTTTGAAATTCTAAAAAATAAAACAAAAATGTTTTAAAATATTTATTTTTTGTAATGTATTTTTATAATTTATGTTTGGGGTAAAAAGATACTTCATTATATGTTAGGTAATAGTCTAATAGGTAATTAAATAAATATCATAATATTCTTTTTAAAAAACATGAAAAATAAATATGCAAAAAAATTTGAAAAATAGGATTAGTAGGACCTTTATGGGTTGCATTGACTAAATGCTTACCTATATTGATACGGGTATTTTCAGCCTGATAGCGACGAGCCAATCCGTAGCTGGCAAGATGTCCCATATTAGCAACTCAATTATAACTTAGCATGGTCATTGAGATTTAAAGAATCTTAGTAGCAAACATTCACCACTCAAACATACAAGGTAAAGCTTGCCATTAGAGCATGCTTGCAACTTAACAACTTTATCATGACATTTTTAAAACTTTCATGCATTAATTGTAAACCACATAGAACTATGACATGTCTCAATTATAATCAAATATATAAATGTATGATTTTACATAAATATAACAAACATGTCAATTGATGCAAGTAACCAAACATATAAGAGGTAAAATTTGATGCTTTACTCTTTAACTTCCCTTTGTTTCTTTAATATCCGTTCTTTGAACTTCATTTTCCAAACCTCCAATTACACTTCTATAAAACCAATGGCCCTAAGTAAATATTAGATATCAATGGCTAAGCTTATTAAAACCATTAAAACAATTAACATCACAAAATTACTCATACTTGTCACTTAAGCCTCAGCTTTTCACTTTTAACTCTATGTGCTTAAAACTTAATTGAACATGCTTTCTCCCCATAATTTTGCATGTAGATTTCATTTTTAAGCTTAAGTCAATCAAAATAAACTTCCTATCCCATCATCCAAGCCCAAAGTCAAAACTCAGGGCTTTGTAGGACAAAAATGCCATTTTAATTTCTAATGCTTCTAAATATGGTTTCTCACTTGTACCTTGAAAATTTTTTCATTTTAAACTCAATGGAAGCATTAAAATTAGCAAAATTTTACTTCTCTAGGTTGTAGTGTTCGGGCGGTGGCTTTCATGGGAGAGGGACAAATGAATTTTCAATATCCCATTCCATAAACAACAATAATTCAAGTCCTAATCCCTTCCATAATCATGTTTTAATCTTAATCAAGCTTTTTTATAGTTTCTAAGAATTTGGAAGCACTGACCCTTATTTTTCTTGCTCTCCAAAATTACAAAGTCTCATGATCATCAACTAAAACCATCATCAACAACAACAATATTCAACAAACACACCACAAATTAAATACCCACTTACTTAAGTCCAATGTTTTATTTTCAAGAAACCAAGAGAGGATTTAGAGATTAGAAGTGGTGTTGAACTAAGAAACTATAAGAGATGGAAGATTGGGCATCAAATGGTAGCAAATGAGAGAAGAAAATGATTTTAAGCAATTTCATGTGATCATAAACCAAATTTGATAATTTCATATATACATATATATTATTTTATTGCCAATTCATGATCCAATGGCCACAAAATCCTTCTCCCATTCTTCTTTCCTTGGATTCGAGCCATATATTTAATTTCAAGAGGTCACAGATTCTTTTCCCAAAGCTTAATTATATCAAATACTTTTAATTCCTCCATTAAAATGTGATTAATCACTTACAAATGCTTTTTAGAATTCGTTAACCAAGTGATTAATGTGAGACCATCCAAAGTTCACATTGATTAAGAAGGAATTCCCCAATTTTTCTCCAACTAAAATTTAGACCTTAAGTATTTTTTCCCATAATTTTCAAGAAATTGCCCTATTCTTGGATAAAATGCCAATAAAATATTCTTTAGCATAAGATTTCCATTTCTAGGGCACGAAACTATTTTTATAAATTCATGTTAACCTTAAAATAAATGTACCCTACTTTTTCAATTATTTGAAGCCTCCTTATATTTTTCATAATTAAATTTGTCTAATTATCCTTTAATTAACCAAAACTCTAATAATTCTTAAAATTCCTTTTTTGGGTAATTTTCTCATTTATACCTCAATTAAGGCTCAAATATAGTTTAGAGAATTATTTTTGACCTTCCTATGTATGTCTCCGAGTGTTTTTCCTGAAATTTCGGGCATAATTTCAAAATTGCCCTTGCATATACTCGTAACTTTTTGAAATAACGCTTTTGCCAAAACTCGGGACGGTAGATATACAACGTTATTTTAAGGAGTCTAAGGTTTTATTTGGCCCTTAGATAAACTTTAATTACACATCTAGGCTATATTCGGAAAAGTCAAAGGTTACATGGTTCTTCCAAGTCATTATGTCTTTCAAGGCATTCTCAGGACTCTTACCCAACTAGGTTTAGCATCCTATAAAAGTCAAGCCTACTTTTGAGCCTCTAAACCCAAAATTTGGGATATTTTAGTCATAGCAAAATGAAATGGCCATATATTAATTTCTTCTATTATCTTAAAACTTATGTCTCAAATCAATTACTTGTTTTGGGATTTGTGCCAACAATACGGTAAGCATAATGAGCATACACTTTTTCTTTGATGAAGTTTATATAAATCACATACAAACTTGTCATTATGCATATATATTTTATTTTTATAATTGTTTCCTGATTTTTTTGGCAGAAGTAATACCACAATTGTCAGTTATATTATTAACTGCATCAAGAGAATACTAGACAATAAATCCTTATTGTTCATCTCACGCCATCCTGTGGGGATAGAGCTTCGTGTGAAAGCAGTTCTTCAGTCTTGTCAATTTGATGAAAATGTAAGAACCGTAGGAATTTGGGGAGAAGGAGGAATTGGTAAAACAACTATAGCCAAAGCCGTTTACAGTGCAATTTGTGACAGGTTTGAGGGTAGAAGTTTCCTTACAGATATTAAGGATGTATGGGAGAAAGAAGATGGTCTAGTTTATTTGCAAGAGCAGCTAATTTCTGATATATCTGAAACAAAACATAAGATAAATGACATTAAAGTGGGAATCCAACTGATAAAGATGATACTACATAGCAAAAAGGTGCTTATAGTACTTGATGATGTCAATAAAATAGACCAAGTAACAATGTTGTGTGGAAGTCGAGAATGGTTTGGTGCAGGGAGTGTTATATTCATCACCACTAGATATAAGCATATTCTTGATCAACTAAAAGGTCATGGTCATGTTAAAGTGGACTCATTGTATAACGTGAAAGAGATGGACAAAAGTGAATCTCTTGAGTATTTTAGTTGGCATGCGTTTAAGCACTTCATTCCTCCAAATGAGTTCATAACTCTCTCCAATAAAGCAGTTACTCTTTGTAGGGGGCTACCATTGGCTCTTGAAGTCCTTGGATCTCTTTTGATTGATAAGACACTACAGGAGTGGAAAATTTTGTTCAAGAAACTTCACAGATTAAAGCGTAATGCAATACTTGATGTGCTTCAACTAAGCTTTGGGTACTTAGAAAGCTCTGAGAAAGATGTATTCCTTGAGATAGCTTCCTTTTATGTGGGTAAAGACGGACAATATGTGACAGAAATATTAAATGATTTTGGGTTTTGTGCTGAAGTTGACATAAGTTTGCTTATTGATCGAGGTCTTCTAAAGGTTGACAAGAACAAGTTTGAAATGCATGAATATTTGCAAGACATGGGAAAAGGAATTAATGCTCCTAGGACTCCACCCACATTCATTTATGATGTTTTCTTAAGTTTTAGAGGTGAAGATACTCGCAAGTCTTTTGTTGGTCATCTTTACGCTACTCTGAAAAATGCTGGCTTGGAGGTTTTCATGGATGAAAAACTCAAAAAGGGGACAAGCATCTCTCCTGCACTTTTGCAAGCAATTGAAGGTTCTAGAATTTCAATTTTGTTTTCTCAACAAATTATGCTAGTTCTAGTTGGTGCTTGGAGGAATTGGAGAAAATTATGGAGTGTCACAGAAAGATCGGCCAAGAAATTATGCCTATATTCTACAATGTGAAAGCATTTGAAGTAAGAAAACAAATGGGCAATTTTGGAAAAGCATTTCATGAACTTATTGCTAGAAGCTCAACTAGAAAGAAACGAACTTGGAGAAGGGAGATCACTGCAGCTGCCAATATATCTGGCTGGGGCTCGTTTAATTATAGGTAATCTTCAATTACTAGTCCATCACGTTAGATTCTCAAAAACTTTACATTTCCATTTTATGCATGCATTGAAATTGGGAAAAAAAGGGATCAACCAGAAAAAATGTACGATTTATAGTCTTATATGTCAATGTGCTCAATCCTTTTCTTTTACTTGCTTATTATTTATACCCTTTTCATAATATAAATACACCTCCTCCTATTTCCGTTTCTATTATATATTACTCCAACCTTCTTCTCAACTTCTTCCACTTCTTTCAAAATAGGCGATTTACTTGCCCTTCCCTTTCATGATTCCATGTAGCATCTCATTAATAGCGTCATATTCAACGAAAGCTGATTGACTAACAAGAAATACATAATAGATTTCTATTTTTTCAAGCATATAACAATGCTTCATATAAACAAACTGCAAATTACCTAAAAGCATAGAAACTTTGGCTAGTCTCCCCCTCTACACACACAAATCTAAAAAAAGAATTGTCACCCTCCTAGTATTTAATTCGGGTTTTTGCAATGCCCTTGGTAAAAGTTCACAATATGTTCTTGTTATAATAACTTGTTCTGGATATTTATAAAGATCTTGCAAACGATTTTCTTTTCTTCAATATATATATATATATATATATTTTGCAGAACTGATGCAGCTTTAATCAATCTTATTGTTGAAAGTATTATGATGAAACTAGATAAAACATGCTTGTTCATTGCTGATCACCCAGTGGGAGTAGAATCTCGTGTGCAGGAGATTACTAAATTGTTGAGTGGTAAATCAAATGAAATAATCATAGTAGGAATTTGGGGAATGGGTGGTATTGGCAAAACAACTATTGCCAAAGCCATTTTCAATGAACTTGTGGCAAATTTTGAGGGGAAAAGTTTCATAGAAAACATAAGGAAACTTTGGGAGCAAGGTAATAGCCCGGTCAATTTACAAGAACAACTTCTTACGGGAATTTCGAAAGAAAGAATGACAAAACTACAACACAGTGTATTGGGGAAAAATGTGATGAAAGAAAGGCTGTGTCATAAAAGGGCACTTGTTGTGCTTGATGATGTAGATAAGTTGGTCCAAATTACTACTCTATGTGGAAGTCGTGAATGGTTTGGTCCAGGAAGTAGAGTAATCATAACTACTAGAGACAAGCATCTACTTGATGTTGTTCAAGTGGATGAAGTATACAATATGAAAGAAATGGATGACTTTGAATCCCTTGAACTTTTCAGTTGGCATGCTTTTAAGCAAGCAAATCCAGTAGAAAATTATGTTGAACTCTCAAGAAAGATAGTTGCTTACTCTGGGGGGTTGCCACTGGCTCTTGAAATTCTTGGTTCATATTTGTTTGATAGGACAATATCTGACTGGGAGTGTGTTTTGGAAAAGCTACAAAGAATTCCAAATGATCATATAAATGAAAAGTTAAAAATAAGCTATGATGGGTTGAGTGATCATATGGAGAAAGATATATTTCTTGGCATTTGTTGTTTCTTCATTGGTGAAGATAGAAGTTATGCTACAGAAATATTAAATGGATGTGGACTTCACGCAGAAATTGGAATTACACGACTCATAGAGCGTAGCCTTTTAAGAGTTAATAAGAATAATAAGCTTGGTATGCATAGTTTATTATGTGACATGGGAAGAGAGATCATCCGTGAAACATCACCAGAGCCTGAGGAGCATAGCAGATTATGGTTTTATGATGATGTCCTCCATGTGTTGAAAACTAACACGGTAAGATATTTTCTTAATGAAGATTGTACTTAAATTGAGAAGAGAGAAAAAGGAAAGTAAAAAAATTCCTTTTTGATTTTGATACATTTAAAAAAATTTATGCTGAATTCATTTATTCTTAATGAAAATTTCTAAGGGGAAATTTAGGTTTAATTCACTCCTTCTTTTCCTTTATTCTTCCGATCTAAAAACGCCCCATGTCTCTTGTTTATTATTTAAATTTTAAAAGTTGATTCTCCTTTTTCGCGATTTTGCAGGGAACTAAAAATGTTAAGGGGCTGGCTTTGAACTTATCAAGAAACAATACATTATCCTTCAACACTGAGGCATTTAAGGAGATGAAGAAACTTCGATTGCTTCAACTTAATCATGTAAAACTTCTTGGCAAGTATGAATATCTTTCAAAAGACTTGCGATGGATTTGTTGGCATGGGTTTCCTTTAAGTTGCATGCCAGAGAACTTCTACCTGGAAAATTTAATTGCTATTGACTTAAAATATAGTAGTCTCATACAAGTATGGAAGGATAGCCAGGTATATGATTTATTCTTGTTATTTATAATTAGTAATAATATTTATTGTTTCTATTTGTTTTCTTCTTTCCCATTGATATTGAAGTTTTCAAATAAAATTTCTCATTTTACAGATCTTGGAGAGGATGAAAATTCTTAATCTTAGTCATTCTTATTACTTGGAACAAGCACCAGACTTTTCAAAGTTGCCAAATCTTGAAAAGTTGATACTTGAAGATTGCAAGATTTTGTCTGTTGTTCACTCATCCATTAGATGTCTTAAATATCTTATTTTGTTAAATTTAAAGGATTGTAAAGGGCTCATCCATCTCCCCAAGAGTATCTATAAATTGAAGAATTTAAAAGCTCTCAATATCGATGGTTGCTCAAAGATTGATAAGTTGGAAGAGGATATTGAGCAAATGGAATCTTTGACTACTCTAATGGCAAATCAAATTGCAATAACACAAGTGCCTTTTTCATTAATAAGATCAAAAAGCATTAAATATGTGTCCTTGTGCGGCTATGAAGGACTATCTCATGATGTATTTCCACCACTCATTTGGTCATCGATGTCTCCAAAAAATACTCCAAAATCCTTGGTTCAAGCATTTGGGCGAATACCATATTTTTTTTTTTGATAAAGGCGAATACCATATTTACTCCAAGGTCTTTCGCATAGTTTATTTGCCAAAAGTAGTGCAATATTGAAACCAAGATCAAGTAAATCTCAAGTTTCGTTCAAGAAAACCCCAGCAACAATTGATTTTCCTGAGCAAGTTCGCATGGCAAGGTTGGAAAATTTCATGAGTTCTCTAACTATTCATGTAGGAGAGTTCAACAAAGACATAGATGCACTTTTGCAGAGTTTATCACAGGTTCTTCTCTTTATCTCACTTCCCCTAGTACTGATCATATAATTTATTTCAGTATGAGATGAACACTTTTTTCCAACATATGAAGGCTACAAGTTTGCACTACAAAAAAACAAGGTATTAGAGACGGAATTTAGCGACGGAAATTCCGTTGCTAAAAATATTAGCGACGGAATTTCCGTCACTAATTCCGTCGCTAATCTATTAGCGACGGATAGCGACGGAAAATGATCCGTCTCTAAAAAGGGCGTTACTAATTCTGTTAGCGACGGAATTTTAAATTCCGTCGCTAATTTAGAGACGGATTAGCGACGGAAATTCCGTCTCTAATCTGCGACGGAAATTCCGTCTCTAATGACAAATTCCGTCGCTAATTTGTTAAATAGCCTAATTACTTTTTGCAACGGATTAATGACGGAAATTCCGTCACTAATTTTTGAGACGGATTAGCGACGGAATTTCCGTCTCTAATTTGTCCAAGATTAACGACAGAATTTCCGTCCCTAATCCGTCAAAAAGTAAAAAAAAATTATTTCCGTTATTAATTTGTGAGACGGATTAGCGACGGAATTTCTGTCTCTAATTTGTCCAAGATTAGCAACAGAATTTCCATCCCTAATCCGTCACAAAATTAAAAAAAAAATTATTTCCGTTATTAATTTCTAAGACGGATTAGCTACAGAATTTCCTTCTCTAATCCGTCACAAAATAAAAAAAAATTAATTCCGTTATTAATTTCTGAGACGGATTAAGTAAATTAAAATTTAAATATACACTGTGAAATAAGTAATATATTAAGTAATAATATCCACACAATTCTTTAAAATCATCAAAATAATTCAATTTCATTAAAGGGAGAACAAAAATTATCCAACTGAGATAAATACATCAATAAAAACAGCTCCCAACAAATTAAATAGTTTCCTAAATTGCTAAACTATCTAAGAACCACCATTGTTGTGTTCATAAATGATTGGCGAGAAGTCTGGAGGTGGCAGTAGTCAGATTGAGAAACAAAGTGTTCAGCAACAATACTGCGTAGGATCTTGGTGGTGGCAGTCTTTAGCAAAGAATCAGTGATGAAAACCTTATTGGCGACTTTGAAGGATGCAAGATTCTTCTTGTAAAACCTCAACACCTCTTCCTCTCCAATTTCTGATATGCTCTTACTAATACTGCAAAACTTATTTTTCACCACCAATTTAGCATATCAATACATCTCTCAAGCAGCCACATTATCAAGTGCTTGAGTGTAGAACTGAGACCACATACCTATAATCAATGCTTGCTACTATAATATCTCTTATTGCCAAGTGCAGTCCCAAAAAGCAACCCATTAAGCTTTATACCTAAATCACAATGAAAACAAAATAACTTAACTTCTAACCTCACCAATTCAAATAAATGCTTGCCACTATATCTAAATGAATAGAAGGGAATAAAAAAGAAGTTCTGAAACTTAACTTCTAACTTACCATTCAGATATATTCAGTTAAAATTCAAGCACAGGAACTTTAATTGTTGATAAAAAGACTACATCTATATCACCCTTATGCAATCAACATAAACATTCATTAACAACTGATGCAGCAAAAAACACGAGACAATAAATACAAACATTTGAATATTCTAAAATAAGCATATATAGCCTTCAAAAAAAATATAGTCTTCAAACAAAATTGGTTTTTACCATAGTAGTAAAATCTTACAAACTCAATACAATCACAGCAACCCACTACGAAAATTCAATAAATTAAATTTAACAGTCCATGAAGAAAAGATTCACCATTATATTTGAAATTTAAAGACACAACATATGAACTACACATCAACCCAAGCATCCATTGTACCAAAAAATGTATAAGAATAACAGAGTCACATGAAGGTGGATGATGAGGTCAAAACCTGCATAGTTTTCCCTTCAGTAAGTTGGACAATACTTTGCAAGAGATCAATTTGATGGGGTTTAATGTTAGAGCTTTATCTGAACGCAGAGGTTTGTATAATTTAACATATCCATCAAGTTCCCATCGAGCCATTCCCTTTGCAACTCTCTCTTTTGACATAGATCTTAGCCCATATTGTGGGAATTATCAAATGAATGCGAAACTTGGATCTCAAGAGTTCAAGTATTCAATGTTTCTGCATCCCAAAAAAAAAATCCATAAATAATTTATTACATTAATTGTTGAATATTCCAGGCTGTCAATGCATTAAACTGAGAAATCTAGTCAGACATGGTGGAGGGCTTTAGCTATATAAAGGGTTGGAATCCATATTATGGAAAGCAAGTAGAGAGAATTGGAGATAGACAAAAAGAAGATGGGAAGGGCCGACGCAGTGGCCTCTACGCATAGTAAATACCCATAGCAATTTCCAAATGAAATAATGACAACCTCTTGTCTCAAACTTCTTAAACCAATAAAGAACCATCAATTAAAAGAGTCCACTAAGTATAGTACTCGTTAATGCAAGTGAAAGTAAATAAGAAAGGCAATACTATAGAACATAATTATCCCTGGAAGTGAGTTAAATAATGATGAATTATATGGTAGCTTCTATGGTTTAAAGAAGACACCTTTATGTTTTAAAAGGAGAAGAACTTATGGTGAGGTATTCTTTAGCAATATTCAAATCCAAAATCTCGAGCACAATGTAGAAAAGCGATTAGGCCTTTCATTGCCTGCACATTATGAAATTATACTTACACTCACACAAAAATCATATTATAAACATTTAAATCCCTCCCTGCTGGAAAGTTTCTTTGATTTAATCTATATACTGCAGATATATTAGGGGATTTAAAGCTCGTTTGATTAATGAAATTAGAGTAAAATACAAATGATGACAAGACATACAACAGTTACAGTTTTCCAACAAATTGAAAGCTTGACATTGGCAGGAACCAAGTCATGATGAAAAATAACAATAACGACACACATTTGTGAGAGCAATATGTAGAAGTATCAGAAATTACAGAATTTTTTTTTGGCAAACTAAAGCAATTTGAAATTTTGTAAAAGTACTCTAGGCAGAGGACTCTCAGAATCAGATATATCATTCCCAGAAAACCATCAGCATACCATCTAAATCCAAATAGGAAGGGAAATAGAAGATATACCAATTTTCCAATGCTGGACGGATCCCCCCCTGTTACAAGAAACGATATGCAGATCATTTTAGCCCCATTCCATGAAGGAACCCATCTCAAGTGATCCTTATTCTTGTGCCATATACGCCTAACCAGATATGCAAGATGACAACAACACATAGGGCACCAATTAGAGGACTCAATGCTGATTTAAATGAACTATTAAGCCTTTAAACTTGCTCTCCCAAACCTCCGTTACCAATAACCCATTCCAAACCTCCATTGAATACAGAGAAGAAATTAAACAATCTAACACAGCCATACCTTGTAAGGAGTCAGATCCCAAGCTCTTCCTCTCCATAAGCATCCTTTCGCTAATCCAACGCTAATCTAGCATTGCCATACCTTGTAAGGAGCTTCCGCCACAATTTCTTGCCCACAGAATTCCAAATCCTCTTGTTCTTCGTCGTACCCATTTGATGCCATCACCTCCATAGTTGGTTTCAAATTCATATGAAAAGGATGCCACCATCGCGCCGCTCTGCCACCGCAGACCCGCCATAGATGAGGGAAGAGGGCCCTAGGAAACCCTAGCAGAAGGAGCCCTTACGCCGCACACACTTGACTAATCATATTTTGATACATGCAATAGATTAGAAATGAAAAGAGAACAAAATGACAAATGGATTAAATGGAGGGAAGCTGTGAAATTTTTGGAGGGAGAGGGAGTTTTAACTCTATAATAGAAAGAAAATTTGAATCTTGTAGAAGAAAGAATCATGGTTTCTCATATACAAAATAATATATTTAAATTGTTGTAATAAATAATATATTTAAATTTAAAGATTAATTTCAGGTTGTAAGCATAATGAGAAATATAATCTGAATAATTTATATATTAAAGAAGGGTTTGTATTGAATATATATATATATATATATATATAAGAGGAGTTTTAAAGAGTATTAAATGTGATCATTCTAGATCCTAAATTAACTCCTATAATTATGCCTAATTACACTAATCAAATCTAATCATATCATATCTTAACTCATGTCAGAAAAAATTAAAGACTAATGAGAAAACTTCTTAAATTGTAAAAGTACAACTTCAATAACTCAATAAAAAACGAATTATTAATTTAACTAGTCATGATATATATATAAAATAAAAATTTCATGGAAGGAAAAATCATACTTAACCGCAGTTAACACTCAAAAGTGAGAAATTAATTCAGATCAAAAGAAGATAAATTATTATCAATTCAAAATCAAATTAGTTGGGTAGATTCTAACTCTTATTTCTTTACTCATTAAATATGTTTAATTTACTTTTTACTAACTTATAGTGAAATCTTGAAATTATCTAACTTGGATATTGGGATTAATATGAAGAAGAATTCATTATTTATCAATGATATTGCCTCTCCTTATTCTAGAAAGATTATTTTCAATTGAATTTAAATTTGTCCCATTTGAACTTCCAACAATTGAGTCAAGAGATAGATAAATAATACATGTATCCCATTGCATTGATCGGGGCCTTTGTAATAACTAAAGGGATAAAAAACTAATAAATGAGTTATTTATCAACCAATCATTCTATATTTCTTATGGCTAGATCTAATCTACATTTCCTTGAAAAAAGGAAAACAAATGATACATGTACTTCATTTTTAAGGGGAAAACGGTGGCAAAAAAGAAAGACGGGGAAGGGGAAAGACGGAGAGAAAGGAGGAAGATTAGAAAGAAAGAGAGGGGAGAATGCAATGAAAATAAGAATTCTTATGTCATCCTATCAAATATCAATAAAGCTGAGAATCATTTCTCTATTTATAGACCTATAAAATAATAATATAACAATAATTCAAATTTAATTTTGAATCCTAATCCTAGAATAACAAAGAAAATTATAGGATCATCTAAATATCTTGTTTTATTGAGATGATGCACATATTAAAAGATAAATAATAAAATCCTACTTTTACTGGATGAATAATCAAATGAATAACTTGGATATGTAAATTAAACCCTAATTAATCCTTGTCCTATATCTATCAATAGATTATATATAAAAAACTATGAAACAGATTTTTTAATACAAAACTATAACTTTAATAATATAACTTCAATAAATTTAAGAAAAATAATGTGAAGCACATTACAATGAAGTTATCAATTTAAAATCAAATTGGTTAGAGCTATGATTCTAATTTTCATTTTTGACTCATTAAATATATTTTACTTTATTTTTTTCTAAATTATAGTGAATTTTCAAATTGTATAACTTAAATATTGAGAGTCTTACTCCAAAATACAACAACTCATTATTTGAAATGGTAGAATACATTATTGTAATTTGTCACAAATTCAATATTTTATAAATAAAATCCTAAACTTTGCATAAAACTCAAAGAAACAAGTTGTGATGTCTATATTTTGTAAATTGTATCATGAGTTGCTATGAATTTAACTTTTACATATTAGTGTTCTTTGTTTGTATTTTTGTTTAATTTTTATCTACGGATTTCATAATTATATATAGCTTCCAAAACAACTATTGTGTTTTTATTTTGTTAAAGAAATCATATTAATAACACTAATAAATGAGTGTACGAATAAATTGATTAGCAGTCTAATTAATTTCAAAAAATTAGCACTACAATTATTCTTTCTTCATTTATTATGTTAATTTATAAAAAGAGAGTAGTTCATATATTATTTCATTGTTTGTTTAGCTAATACGAAGTCACTTGACGACATCATTTTTATGATATACGAATGCGTTTCATAAGAATTCATCTCCATGATGTCTCAATAAGTTTTACATAATTATATTATCATTTATTCTTTAAATAGTGAAAATTTAAAATTTTCAAATTTGCGATGGAACAATTTATTTTGCTAATTTCAATCAAAAAACCAGATTAAATTATCCCTTAAATTAGTGACGGAATTTGTGACGGAATAATGACGGAATAGCGACGGAATTGGTGATGGAATTTAGTGACGGAATTTAGAGACGGAATCAGAGACGGATTAGAGACGGAATTTAGAGACAGAATAATTCCGTCTCTAATCCGTCCCGAAATACATTTAGAGACGGAATTTAGTGACGGAAATTAGAGACGGAATAATTCCGTCTCTAAACATTTAGAGACGGAAATTAGCGACGTAATTATTTCATCTCTAAATTCCGTCTCTAATCCGTCTCCGATTCCGTCTCTAAAATATTAGAGACGGAAATTAGCAACGGAATTATTCCGTCTCTAAATTCCATCTCTAATCCGTCTCCGATTCCGTCTCTAAAATTTTAGAGACGGAAGTGACGGATTTATTGACGGTTTAGAGACGGAATATCGACGGAATTAATTCCGTCGCTAATTTCCGTCTCTAATTTCCTCTTTTTTTGTAGTGTTGAGTCCTAATGTGCTATGTAGTTTTGAAAGCCCAATTAATTTTAATCTCCACATTAGTTCTGTGGGTTTACATTTAGTGATTTGATCAAGATTAACACCCTGATTCTCATGCTAAAGTCGTGTACTCTTTGTTGTTGTTGGTTTTTTTTTTGGATGAGTTACGAATTGAGCGAATTTGGTGAATATTATCTTCCTGGAAACAATAATCCTAACTGGCTAAACTTCAATGGCGAAGGATCCTCAATGTTGTTTCAGGTGCCTCAAGTTCCTTTTAGAAGCTTGAAAGGATTGATCCTATACATTGTCTATATGTCTCCTGAGGATTGCATGGCATCTCCATATCCTATCAGTGTCTTGATATCAAATCACACAAAGGCTACCATTGAATTCTACAAGCAAGATGCAGAAACGGCCTCTAATGATGAAGAATAGGGTAACATAATTTCTAATTTAAAGCCTGATAATGAAGTGGAATTCATAGTAACTTTTGCACACAAGTTTGATATAAAAAGGACTGTAATATATTTGGTGTATGATGAAGATGTTGGCAAAAGAATTATGTATTGAAGAAAGCCCAAAGGACAAATATGATTGCATGAATAATGTCGTGGAGGCAGTCATCTATTTGGATTTTCATGATGATACACTTATTTTCATGTCAAGAGAATATATTTTATTAATATAACATAGTACCTCTGATCCCTAATATAAGAGCTAGTTGAATGGTTAGATTTGGTCCTAAATATAACCCTAATCCACTTTGTCCCCCCTTATTTATCATTTTCCCCTAAACTATTCTATTGATTGCATATGTTAATGGAGTTTGCATCAGGGTAGTTTCAATGCAAGTGATTTAAAAGAGTATTTTAAGGAACCCAACACACAATTTTTATAAATAACTAACTTAACTAATTTTCTTAATCTACCCAAATTATTTGAGTATAACTTATATCAAGTGCGGTGGGAGTAGTTTAGTGTTGTAACATATGTCATTTCCACATGTTTTGTATGCATACAGAAGTGCTCTAGTTCTGGCAAATTGTTATTTGAAGCCCATAAATTAAAAATTGCATCTCAATCATTGGGTTATTATTCATTTTGTATCTTTAGTTTCATGGTTCAACTTTGAAAAATTATAACTATATCTAAAAAAGTCGTATAAGGGTGTGCTAAATTCTTATTGAAGGCTCCTAAAGTCTTATATTTGAGAAAAATATCATCATTGACTTATCCATTCGGGACTAATACATTTTTGTTATTTTTCTCACCCTACTCTATTTTTCGCATAGATTCTGTGCCTCTTCTTTAACCATTCATAACTCAAGTGTTACACATCTAATTGAACTAAATTAGGACGTTTTGAAAATCTCTCTATGCCTACACTACTACAGAATTAGGATATTACCACCCCAAGAGACGTCCCATTTTTAAAATTGAATAGTTAAAAAGGAAGATGGTGGCATTTTCGTAATTATGTGTATATAGGGAAAACTTTAGACGTCCCAAAATTGGTTTGGGATGCCAAAAGTTCTTCCTGGCGCGAAATTTAAATTATCTAAATTTTTTTAAGCACCAAAAACTAGGTTTAGACATCCCAAAATTGATTTGGGACGCCTAAAGTCCTAGTTTAGGCGTCCCCAAAGAGTCTTGGGACTTCTAAACCTTTTCATTTCACACTTCACTTTCAGATTTTTACTACACCTGTGACCCTTGTTTCATTGCCTATTCCTTGTGTCCTCCTTTTCATTTGACCACTTTGTTCTTTTGACCTCCCGTGACTTCTTTCATTCCCCATTGCAGTGCATCCTTATCTGTGTCTTTCTCTTTTCTTTCCATCACCGTCCTCCTCTCCCTCTCACCACCATCGTCCTTGTCTGTAACCGTCCTTCTTTCATTCCCCATTCCAGCTTCCCTGTTTGTCTCTTTTTCTTTTCCGTCACCGTCCTCCTTTCCCTCTCGCCACCATCGTCCGTGAGCATTGTATAGCTCCCTCACCGTCGTCACTCTCTCTTTTTCCCTCACTGGCGCTTTCTCAATGATCTTACTCTTACTCTCACCAACATCATCAGCCGTGCTCGTCTCACTCTCTCCACCCTTGCTGTCGCGGTGTCCTCCCTCCCTCTCCCAGATCTTACACCAGCAGCCGTCGGCCTCTCTCATGGTATGTTTATATATATTTTTTTAACTAATCTGGTTTGTATGATTTGTATGCTCTCTCTCTAGGGTCAAAGCTACTTTCATTTTATTGAGAATATTTCTGAAAGGTATTATCAATGCAGTTGGAACAAGCTTGGAAACATGTCTTCTGCAGAAGCCATGCGTCTTTTTGTGAAAATATTGGAGGTAATACATACAATTTCCCTTCCCTGTTTTTAATTTCTGTAATGCTGACTGTTAACTGATTATTTTCCTTCATTGTTTTCTTCTTTAATTTAGGAAGAAGATCCTGCCTGGTATTCAAGGGTATCTATCTCTTTTGTGGAGTCTGTAATAGATGTGCCAATGAATGTGAGTATTTTGAATGTTAGGATAATGTTGATTCTTGCGTTCCAGGTGTTAGTCAGATGTTTGTATCTCTATATACCTCAATTGATTGCAATACTGTTGATTCTTGCGTTGCAGGTATTAGTCAGATGTTTGTATCTCTATATACCTCAATTGATTGCAATGAGCTTTACTTGTTATGTTCATATGTTATTCAGAATAGAAGTGCTAATTGAATTTGGTCTCTGCTCATAATCAAATGAGAAAGTTTTTAAAATTTTGCAAATCAACATTTGTGGCCCTGTACATAAAATGTCACTTTGAGTTTCAACAGTCTTTACTTCAGTATGTGTGAGTGCAATTTTTCTCCCACCTAAGCTTGGCTAGCTAATTGCAATACACCTGCAATTATCAGGGAATGAATTCAGGGTTTGATCTTTTGAACTAGATTTGCATTTAAATCAACAGAAGTGCAACAAAAAAGTCTAAAGTCCTCTATAGGGGGACTTTAGACGTCCCTTTTCTCAATTTGGGACGTCTAAAGTCCCACTTTAGACATCCCTTTTTTTTGGGACGTCTTTTCTAAAATATATTACGCCCCTCACATAGATGTCCCCCTATTTTTGGATGTTAAAAATGCCAAAATATGGACGTTAAAACCCCAATTTTAGTAGTGCTACTTCATGCATAAAAACTCTCATGAGCATTGGACATCGTTTATTATATATCACACAATGCAACATTGACTATCCTCTTAAAAGAGCTCAAACTAGGAAGTCATACACATACAAGCTAAATTTATAGTTTCAAGGCTATTACATAACTTCCAATTGGTCGCAATCCATCTAAGAACTTCATTTACAGAGCTCATGGAATTAATGAAACAAATTCCAACTTCCAACATAGGAAGTTAGCTCTTCCTTCCACTTACAATTGCACTTTGCTTTTACTCTTCCTTTGGAAGCTTGTAACCTAGCATGGTTAATCATTGGAGGGGAGAGAAAGAATCCTAGTACCAAACTATTACCGTTTAAGCAAATAAGTTATGCTTTACCATTGATCTTATCAACAATTAGCATTGCCAAACTTACATGTAATCAAGAAAATGCATATAAAACATAGAATTATCAATCATGGCCATGACTCAGTTCAAGAAAAATATTCAACATGTTCAAGATAAAATAGCTATTTGATTGAACCATATTTCTATATGATATTTCATAATTAAATTGGGATTTTGATGTACTTTTTAGGATATTATTGCATGATTAAGAACTATTTTTAATTAGGGGCATTTGTATTGAATTAATTGTAAATAGGGGCAAAATGATCATAAATTTGTTAATTATTCATACAAATGTTTTCTTGGACTATCGATGTTATTTTGTGCTTAATTTTTCAAAGGGAGGAGCCGTACAAGCAGAGATGATCACATCTCATAATCACCTCCAATATTCATCTCCAACTTCCACGGTCGCCGGCGACCTTGCATTCATTCCCACCTTCACTCTATTTCCATCACCATCACAGACAGCCACGACATAGATCCGAAAACAGAGAGCTAAGAAAGTTGCGTCGCGGGAATCAAGCTTGAGATGAGAGAGTTGAGATCTGAAGATTGGCAAGAGGACAACTACCACCACCTTTCCTCTCTACTTCACCACAGCTGACGCTTCTCTCTTCTACAGCACCGGTGTTCTCGGTCTCCCTTTCTACCACTAGTGTCTCTCCTCTTCCACCGACACCTTAACCACCCTTCACCACCAGTGAAACACCACCATCACCAACGAACTTCCTCTTCCACATCAGCTACCACCACCGATTCCATTTCTCTACCACAGTGAACCACCATACCTTTCACCTCCGGCCTTTCTCCAGTGCCATTAATCACTAGCCGACCCACTTATTGTTACATTCCCTACATCTTTTCCTCTATTTCTCTACCATAATACCACCGTCTTCCATCTTGTCTCAACTTGACCATGGCTGTTGCAAATTCAAGTTTGGTAGTGACAGTACCAAATTCAATGAGTGGCTAACATTTCAACTCTTGAGGGAATTGGGATTTGTCTTGAGTTCAAAGAACTTCAAAGGGGAGTTTATCTTAGTTACTTTATGAATTTTCTATTGTTATTGTAATTCCTAGCTATGCTCTAAGGTATTTTTAGTAGGATTTTATTGAATTATTTGGACTCCATATTGTTGAACTAAGATTGTTTATATTGTGTTTGGATTGGAATCATTGTGATTGGTTGATTTATGGTCATATATTTCCTATTAATTCATTGAAATTATACTTGCTATGTGTTCACTAGTTTGTGTAATTGATTTGAGTTAATTTGAATGACGTATTTGTGCATTTATAATAGAGAAAACAAGTGCATTAATTTAATCTATTTCACACATCAAGTGGTTTTTAACAATTTATCCAAGAGATGACTATGAATGCTATCGTAGGATTAGTCATTAATTAAATAAATTAGACTCAACGCGTTTGCTTGAGGTTTTAATTAAGGCTTGATAAATTTCAAACTCCCATATCATTTAATGTGCTAGGATAGCCAATGAACCAATTTCTCAAGAGAATTCACTTCATTCATATTTCATTAATAATCCTTTTTATTAAAAATACCAAAAATATTAGTCTAGCACTTAATTAAGTTGTTTTAGTCTTTAGTTTATAACTTTGAAAAAAAAATCCAAAACCATTTCCCCTTGTTTTATTGCATTTGCATGGCATATAGATTACTTAGGATTCAATAAAAGGCTCCTCAAGAAGAGAGAACGATCTTAGGTTTTCCTATACGCAATCCTTGGTTAATTTTTTGATTATGGACCCTAAGGCTAACATATGAGAAAAAAGTGCCTAATCAAATTGCGTCGTTGTTGGGGAGCTAAGTAATTGGCTCTCTAAGTAATCTAATTGTCAAATTCATTTTGACAAGGGGTCACTCGGGTAAAGCTTGTTAGTTTTGCATGTTTTTTAGTTTTTCTTTGCATATAGTTTAGGATTTTTGCATTTAGGTAGTTTGTATAGCATTCATTGCATTCTTGCATGATTTTAACTTGGTAGCTTCTATGGTGTTGTTGCATTAAACTTGATATGATTTTGAGCTCACTCATTTGAATTCACCATGTCTCCAAGTTAAGTCATAGCATACTTGCATCTTTTGTCATTTTGAAATTCTTTTTTTCCCCTATTTCACATGCATTTGTTTGTTCCTCATTATTTTTCTTAGTTTTTAATAGTTTATACTATTAGCCATCTTGTGATTCATTATGAAATTATTAAATTGTGTTTCTTATGGCTTGGTTTAATGGTTGTCTAGATATACCTCTCAATTCTCATTCTTCCATAGGCAATTACTCAAGGAGGCATGACAATGTCTCTCAAGGATCTCAATCGGTGCAACAATAATTAGACCTTATCTTAGCCCAAATGGAGAATCCAAAAAGAGGTTTGGATTGTCAAGGAAAGCCACCATTTCAATCTCACTCTTTGGTATGAGATTCAATTGGAGAGGAAGAGTCTATTTCTCAAAGAACTCATTGTTAGATATGAATAGTTTTGATGATGTCAAATATAGATGTTAAATATGAGCAAAACGTTTGTATGATATAATTATCTTCTACATTAACTGACTACTATATTTAATGTTGTATATTTTGCAGATGAGTCATAAACCCGATTGTGGGTTGATGTTATAATGCCTCATATGTGGAGAATGATCATCAAGAAGAAAATCAAGAGACAAGGGATTGAAGAAAGAAGGCATTGCAAGAACTAATAGGAATATCAAGCAAAGATTGAAGATATTCAAGAAGATATCTAGTTGGTTTATGAAGAACGATCATCAATTCAAGAAGATATCTAGTTAGGTTATGAAGAATGATCATCAAGTGGCAAAACAAGAAGAAAGAGATTGAAGAAAGAAGAAGAAAGAGATTAAAGAAAGAAGAACTTGCAAGATCACATAAGAATATCAAGATCCAAGCTATTAGAAGTGATATCGGAGGTTTCTATGATCATACGGAAGTTGGAATGGGTCAATATGAAGCTAAAATGATGTATACGGAAGCTATGGCACCTTTGGGGATGATTACCCGAGTAGTCACTCGAGTAATAAGACATTGTCTGATTTTGAAGGTGTCTACTCGAGGCCTTACTCGAGTAATCTGCTGGGTTACTTGATAAATCACTCGAGGCGGAACTTGAAGTAATAGACACTCTATTTTCATGCGGCAGAACAGAGGTTCGGTATTTTGATGATATCTCTCCAACCACATGTCGGATCGAACGGAAACAGTGGAATATGAAACTAGACTTCCAACACGAACTTTTGACACCAAGATCACATTCAAAGGAGTTCAGATGAGAGAGATATAAGCTTCGAAAGTTGACACATGAATCACCGTCATATTCCAGGACAGCTTTGGTATTTTGGACATAACTCTCAAAATACATATTGGATTGAGACGAAACCGGTTCCATATGAAAGAAGACACAAAGAGCTTTCCCTGGATATATAATATGTCACATTTGAAGCTATATCCTAAGAGCTATGACTTCTGGAAGTTGCTGCTCGTGATTTCAGGATTGTCTAAGAACAGTAGATACTCTTTGGATCATAACTTTCTGTACACAACGAGTTTGGAGTTGATTCTTGTTGCATTGGAATGTAGATAATGAGGGATTTCCGATGATATATAATTTTCCATGTTTCGAGTCAAAATCAAGAATTCACTTGAAGGCACCACTCGAGTAACTGGTTGATAACAAAAGACTTTACTCGAGTAGGTACTCGAGTAATCAGATAGAAAACTTCCAGTTGCTCTCGGCCTGCCAACGTTACTCGAGTAAGTACTCGAGTAACCATGTAGATCACTTGCAGTTGCTCTTGGCATTTTCAATCCTGCCAATATTGCTCGAGGAGCTACTTGAGTAACTCACTGTGGTAAGAAAAAACCTGAAGTTCATCAAAGTTTTCCCGATGATACTCGAGTATGTACTCGAGTAAACTTTAATGAATACTCGAGTAGCTACTCGAGTAAAGCACTGTGCTAGCAAAACTTGAAGAGTTATTTAGATGAGAACTTCAAGTCACTACTGGAGTAAAGCACTGTGCTAGCAAAACTTGAAGAGTTATTTAGACAAGAACTTTAAGTCACTACTGGAGTAAAGCACTGTGCTAGCAAAACTAGAGTTATTTAGAAGAGAACTTCAAGTCACTACTGGAGTAAAGCACTGTGTATGCAGAGTTATTTAGAAGAGAACTTCAAGTCACTACCCGAGTAAGCTATGCAGAAAATGGAAGGCCACTCGAGTAGCCACTCGAGTAACCTATGAAGAAACTTGATGTTTACTCGAGTAATGCTTTCCAGGAAAACAAAGCAACGTCCCGATGATTCTGGAAATCAATGAAATGATCATATAACTCATTCTTCTTGCTTCTAATCACTCTAACACTTCATTGTATTAGTTTTTAATCTATTTCTCCAGGAATACAATGAAGAGATGATGAGAAGAGATAAAAGTTGATTTACGGAAGCGGAGCGTCCAACGTTCTAACGGCTAGTTTTTCAAACTCAAGCAAACAAACAAAAGAAGCAGTCGCACTCTAACGGATATGTTGAAATGCTCAAACGGTCATATCCTCATCAACTATAAATAGAAGATAGTCCAAAACAGAAGAGTGACCCAGTACATGCATCGTCTAAATGCCAACATCCTGACATCATTGCTCATCGCACATATTCTCTGTTTCTCTTCTTTCTATATCATTTATCTTTGAGAGAGAGAGTTTTTGTATTATACTTCAGTGTTCATCATATCCACTCTGTGAGAGAGTTTGTAAACACTTTCAATTGTATTTCTGATTTGATCTCAAGGTAAAGGGACCTTGAGTGGGTTAATTTCCTTACGGGAAGCTGTAGAGAGAATCACCTGTAAGACTTTCTACTCATAAGACTTACAAGGTGCAAGCAGTAGAGAACATTACTGCTCGTAAGACTTACAGTGGTGTAAGCAGAAGAGAACTTTGCTGCTCGTTAGACTTGCATAGGTAAGCTGGAGGGAAAGGTCTTCGGGATTGCTCTGCTCGTAAGACTTATTGTAAGGGGGAGTATCTTGGTGAGAACTTTGTAAAGGCTTTTCTTGTGCCTGGATTAAACAAGAAAATAGTGGATTTGAAAATCTCAGGAGGAGCCTGGGGACTGGATGTAGGCCATCACAGATTGGACCGAACCAGGATAAATCACAGTTTGCATACTCTCTTCCTTAAACTCTTATATTTCTAGCATATATTAACTGTTGATTTATGATTCATTATTTTCATATTTATTGCTTCTTCTAAGATGCAAAAAGATTTTCAAAGTTCTTAAGATTTTTATCTTACACCCAATTCACCCCCTCTTGGGTGTCAGCCGGTTCTAACATTTGGTATCAGAGACGGACTCTTGTTTAAAGGACTTAACAGTCTCAAGAGTTTATAATGGCTGATTTTGGGCGTTATATGCTTTTCGAAGGTTTTGACAATACAATTCCACCTATACTGAAAGATATTGATTTTTGGTTTTGGAAAGCTAGAATGACTAGTTTTATAAAAGCATTTGATTATGATATGTGGGATGTTTTTACAAATACCTTTGATTTCAAACCAAGAAAGGATTGGACAGAAAGAGAAAAGAAAATGTTTTCGTTAAACATTAAAGCAATGAAAATTTTGAATAGTGCTTTAACTGAAAATGATTTTGAGAAAATTAGATTTTGCTCTACTGCTAGAGATATTTGGGATACTCTTGATTCTATTTATACTTCTAACAATTGTGTTGAAGTTGAAAGTATTGACAGTTCATGTGAAACTATAAGTTGCATATCTACAGTGCATGAACAATTGGAAGTTATTGATGAAAAAGGAGAAATCATAGAATACTTCCATCATCCTGTCAACATAGAAGAACAAGAGGAAGATGATTCCCAAGAAGAGCTCATTACTGATGAATTTGATGGATCACCCTCTAGAGCTCAAGATGCACATATAGTAAACAATTCCAATTCTTCTAGAGTTATTTTGAAAACTGATTTTCAAAGTTTGCATGAAATTGTTTCTCAACCAAATATTGATTATATTCTAAAAAGCAAAAATATTTTCAATCATGCTGGAAAGTTTATTGAAAAGAAAGAATGTTCAAATGAAATTTATTCAGGTTTTTACTCTCTTGACCGACACAATACTTGCATAAAATCTCGTAATGCATATCCTCATATTATTTACAATTATTGTGGTAAATCAAGTCATATTTCTCACACATGCTATATTAGAAGAAATTCTAATGTGAGGAATAAATTTGTTTGGATTCCTAAAACGCAAGTGAGTTCAAATGCTAACGTTCAAGGACCCAAAGCAAAGTGGGTACCAAAATGTCCATATGGTGTTTCATGTGTGCAGATTGATCCTAAAAAATATGGACAAAAGGGTACTGAGAAAAAGAAGAAGATTCTAAGAGTTCCTAATGCACCTAAATGGAGATTCACATCAATTAGGAGAACTCTCGGATCACCCACTGCTGGAATTACAAAGTTTAATTACAAAGAAAGGCAATGGATAAAAGGAGTATGTTCCACCTCAAGAATGGACTACCATAGAGTACTGTTCAACTATCTTAAGGAGAACAAGAGAAGGAGGATCTCTCAAGCATCAAGTAAAAGACTCCTAGAGTCTATGTATTTTGAGAGACGATTGCCAACACCCAAAGCAAAATATTTAAAGTATCAACATCATAGAAAGATGCAATGGGTAAGCAAAATCAATCCTCCAAATATCTAAGGCAAAGGTACACAATGATAAAACCTCCTATACTATTATCTGCAATATTTATTGAGGTTTATATTTTGGAACCTTAGGATTGAGCATTGCAAATTATTTTGAAATTATGTTTCCGCATCCCTTAAAAAGTCATTTAATAGATTTATTTATAAAGGGATTGTAATGCTCAACAGGTTAATTCTTTATGCATGTACAATGATTTTTAAGAAAATATTTCTCTTATGCATAAAGACATATGTTTAATTCATTATGCTCAATTGCCTCGAATTGATTATATTCTTAGAACATGTGAATTTTATCTTGATTCCTACAAGCTAACAAGAAATGGATCCAATCAATGTTGGATACCATGAAGAAAAGAAATTTATATAGTTCTGTAGAATAAGAAAAAGCTTCTCAAGACTATGACCACATGAAAACAAATTCATATCTTGATGATGCTGAAATTCGGAGTTTGGATTTTGGTGCTGATTGTGCAAAGGAGAGAAACCAATATTATTCCACCAAAATCAAGCAAGCTGTCACAAGGACAAGAGGAATTACGGTGATATCTAATCCTTACTCTATACTGTGATTATATGAATTATTTATTTTGAGTAATGAGTATTTGTCCATTATTGCATTCATTTAGCAATCAATCCTTCATGATTGTTAATTTGTTTATAGATTGCTAAATGAACGATAAGTGAAATTGTGCATAGTTTATCTATCAATTTATGTTTTGAAGTGCACAATTCAAAAATGTGTTTTGGTTTCATTCCACCATGTGTTATAAAATTGCATACCATTAGCAATCAATCATTTATGGTTTTCAAATTATTTTTAGATTGCTAAATGGACTTAAAATGAAATTGTGTATTTGAGTTTTGAAATGTACATTTCAAAAATATACTTAGATTCCAATTCATCTTGTTTATAAAAATGCATACACATTATTTGAAAATTACTTATATATTGTTTGTATTTAAATTGGTTTCAAAATTGGAAGTTAATATTTATGTATACTAAAAGTCAGAAATGCTTCAAATCCATCCACTAGAGTTTTCCCCATCATTCACATATTATTTCTTGATTTTAAACTTGTTATTGCTTGAACTCCTCAACCATTATTTTCTAACAAATTAGACCTTATGTCTAACAAGTTATCTATCTATGAGTTTCAAGTGTATTTCCCAGAAAAGAATTCAATATGTGAAAGCCTTATGCCTGATGCATAAATCTTTGGTTGGCTATGTTATTCCAAGCATTATGAATGTTTATTAGTGCATTGAATCTTAATGCATTAATCATTATAGTGGAATAACTTACTAGGATAATGTTCAAGTACTCGAGTCATTTGGACTAATGAGTATGTGATTCATCACTCATAAATTCTTGTACTCATTTCATTACTCAAACACATTCACCATTGATAAAATCTATCTTTGAGTAAACGGTGTCATGTATTTGAATTCTTGAGTTGAATATTCATATCTTTCAAGACATAACTCTAAGTGTCAAGATAGTCTATGAATCAATAGCAAAGTCATGATACTTGTATATGTCTATCAAGCCAATCCTTTTGGTTATCCATATGACTCTTGCTGTTTGGAAAATTCTTCAACATGTTAACTTTGATGATTAACATGTTATATTAGTTGTTCCTGAAAAGAGAAGCTTACTGCTATATGTATATTTAAACTGTTGACTTCCACCATTTTTAACATGAACATTGATTATAAACATATTTCAAAGATGAGTTTTGCATATATTCAAAATTTGAATTTTACAATGCATTGTTATGATTTGAAACTACAACTGAGATTTGAACAATTTGCATATCTCATTATCATTCTTGAAAAACTTGATTTCATTCATGATTTATCCTTTCATAAAAGTTGGTCATTATGAATAAGTTTTCAACTCTCTTTGATCTGACTTACATTGATTGCATGAAAATCTTATCAATGACTTAATTTTTTAAAGTGTATTTGCAAATTGTCATTGATCTTTGAAATCATCATTCTTGGTATTATTTGTGCGTTACCCTTTATGAGTCAATTGATTGAATTTATTTAATTGGGTAAAATTATGGTCTTTATTGATTATTATACTCTTTGCTCAAATATCATATGATTCAATTGTATAAGAGCATAAGAGTTATGATGTCTAATACCGTATGGACCCCAGATAAAGTTGGGTACCAAAGAGCATTTATTTATACTTTTGCAGGAGTTGATCAAAATGCTCTACTTTTGGATACAAAGATCAAAGGCTAACAGAGAAGGCATGACTGGTAGTATTGCAATGTGAGCAGAAGCAAAATCTATGGTCTCACTCAAGTGACACCACATCACTAGCAAGTAACTAGCTAGTAATACAACCAGAGAAAGAGAAAGAGGAGGGAAATCTCTTAGGTGAACCTAGATGAGATTCATCTCAAAGCAACTCAAGGCCAAGAACAAGTTTAGCCAATATGAATCTTTGTTGCCTACCAACCTTCCTTATTGTTCCAAGGTGATCAGAAGATATTCAGAGGAAGATGCTGAGATACACATAATCATCAAGATTGGTGAGCCTATGAGGATTCTCAACTACAATCCTAGCTCTATGTTTTCACAAACTTATATGATATATCTATACTAGAGCTATGGTGAGTAAGGCCAATTCAATCGCTTCATAAAAGGATTATCACACAATGGCCTATATTATTAGTGAGAAGGAGAGGACCGTCGGAAAGATCATGTCTTTCAAAGAACAAGAGGTATATATATGTATACTTCTACAGGACTTACTCCAAGTAATCTGAAATTACTCCAAGTAATCTGAAATTACTTCAAGTAATCAGCAATTACTTCAAGTAGACCTTCAAGTAATTCACAATTACTCCAAGTAAGTCTGAATCTCACTCCAAGTTAACACAAGAGGCATAGAGAATGAGAGCTGAGACTTCAAGAATAAATGAGAGACAACACTTTGCTAGAGCTGGTCTCCCTGGTCCTTCATTCTTTGGTCCATCTGTCCAAGACTATCTGAGAAAGGAGCTCAACAATCACACAGAGCTTGCTACAAACATGCTGAGTTCATCACTTCTGTGAATGACAAGATTAGAAGACTCTGTGATTTGATCAACCAGAACTTCAAGGCCTTATTCCGAGCTCATCTTGGTATGCTCAACTGATCACAGAAATTATGCTTCAAAATCCCTCTATACTGATCACATCGACAGACAATGACTAGCCAATGATGCATTAATGGACTTCAGAGGATTATGGCTTGAGTGATTACGATATTACTCGAGTGAGGTATTGTATTCTTACTTAATTAAAATTCTCTGAGTTGCATCACTCGAGTGAGCACTCGAGTGATGGTTGAGTGAAATACTCGAGTAACTACTCGAGGGATACAGGGTTACAATATTAAAACCCTGAAAAGCATAATCATTTTAAAAAATTGATTTCTCTCTAATCTTCATATTTTCATACTCATTCTTTCTACAAAATTTCCAATGATTTTACTAATCCAAGAGAGTTATTAACTTATTATTCACAACAATTTTCTTTTAAACCATGCATTCATTAAGGCGGAGCTTCATATTCACATGTGTTTTATATCTTGAAAGCTTATCTCCTATTGGAAAGAAAATCCTTTTAATATACTCATCTATATTCACCATGTCTTGATTAGTTTTGATGATGAGTTATTCTTACATTGTTCTTTTCATGATCTTAATTTTAATATATCATATGGAAAGGAATAGTTTTTTACTTGATTGAACTAACAATTCTCTTTACAAAGAAAGATTAAATTTATGACAGGAGAATTTGTTGTGTGCAATAGCATTCCTCAATATACTACAAGAAGACTCTATCAACCTTGAGGATGTTTTTAACGCTCAATCAAGGAAAATATATTGGTGGCAATATTCAAAGTAATAGAAATGAGCATTGAACATGTTGAACAGAAGCTCAACTCAATTGGAGAATCTTGGCAACAACATGAACATACATCAGAGTTGCCATAGCAAGACGTGTGGAGAACACAACATCATGAACTAGCATTGCTAAAGAATAAAGCAATGGCTTTCATGGAACGCTTCATCAATTTCCAAATCTACATGAGCATTTCTAAACCTTCACTCTTTACATTTCAAGAATACGTTTCATATATTTTATCTATCCTTGATTATGAATGTTTTCTTGAAAACCTCTCCAAATTGTTTCAAATTTGTTTTCATGAAAATTATTTTTTCATTTAAATCAAATTATAAATGAAACTACTTTCAAATTGGAGGAGAGAAACTTGTTTTCCTGATGCATTTATTTTGATTAATAGGGAGAATGACATTTCTCATTTGATTTCATATTTACTTCTTTATAAGTCTTTCTTCTTTATAATTCAAACTTTTTGCTGATGTCAAATAGGGGGAGAGAAAGCCAAGAAAAATATATTGTTCTTACTTAGTTTTTATAACTCATACATATTTTTCTTGAAGGATTTGTCATCATCAAAAAGGGGGAGAATGTTATATATGAATAGTTTTGATGATGTCAAATATAGATGTTAAATATGAGCAAAAAATTTGTATGATATAATTATCTTCTACATTGACTGACTACTATATTTAATGTTGTATATTTTGTAGATGAGTCATAAACCCGATTGTGAGTTGATGTTATAATGCCTCATATGTGGAGAATGATCATCAAGAAGAAAATCAAGAGACAAGGGATTGAAGAAAGAAGGCATTGCAAGAACTAATAGGAATATCAAGCAAAGATTAAAGAAAATTGAAGATATTCAAGAAGATATCTAGTTGGTTTATGAAGAACGATCATCAATTCAAGAAGATATCTAGTTAGGTTATGAAGAATGATCATCAAGTGGAAAAACAAAAAGAAAGAGATTGAAGAAAGAAGAAGAAAGAGATTAAAGAAAGAAGAACTTGCAAGATCACATGAGAATATCAAGATCCAAGCTATTAGAAGTGATATCGGAGGTTTCTATGATCATACGGAAGTTGGAATGGGTCAATACGAAGCTAAAATGATGTATACGGAAGCTATGGTACCTTTGGGGATGATTACCCAAGTAATCACTTGAGTAATATGGCATTGTCTGATTTTGAAGGTGTTTACTCGAGGCCTTACTTGAGTAATCTGCCGGGTTACTTGATAAATCACTCGAGGCGGAACTTGAAGTAATGAACACTATGTTTTCACGCGGCAGAGTAGAGGTTCGGTATTTTGATGATATCTCTCCAACCACATGTTGGATCGAACTAAAACCAGTGGCATATGAAACTAGACTTCCAACACGAACGTTTGACAACAAGATCACATTCAACGGAGTTTAGATTAGAGAGATATAAGCTTCAAAAATTGACACATGAATCACCATCATATTCTAGGACAGCTTTGGTATTTTGGACATAACTCTCAAAATACATATCGGATTGAGACAAAACCAATGCCATATGAAAGAAGACTCAAAGAGCTTTCGATGGATATATAATTTGTCACATGCGAAGCTATATCCTAAGAGCTATGACTTCTGGAAGTTGCTGCTCGTGATTTCAGGATTGTCTAAGAATAATAGATACTCTTTGGATCATAACTTTCAGTACACAACGAGTTTAGAGTTGATTCTTGTTGCATTGGAATGTAGATAATAAGGGCTTTCCAATGATAAATAATTTTCCATGTTTTGAGTCAAAATCAAGAATTCACTTGAAGGCACCACTCGAGTAACTGGTTGATAACAAAAGACTTTACTCGAGTGGGTACTCGAGTAATCAGATAGAAAACTTTCAGTTGCTCTCGGCCTGCTAACATTACTCGAGTAAGCACTCGAGTAACCATGTAGATCACTTACAGCTGCTCTCGGCATTTTCAATCCTGCCAATGTTACTCGAGGAGCTACTCGAGTAACTCACTGTGGTAAGCAAAAACCTGAAGTTCATCAAAGTTTTCCCGATGATACTCGAGTATGTACTCGAGTAAACTTTAATGAATACTCGAGTAGCTACTCGAGTAAATCACTGCAAGTCACTACTGGAGTAAAGCACTGTGTATGCAGAGTTATTTAGAAGAGAACTTCAAGTCACTACCCGAGTAAGCTATGCAGAAAATGGAAGGCCACTCGAGTAGCCACTCGAGTAACCTGTGAAGAAACTTGATGTTTACTCGAGTAATGCTTCCCAGGAAAATAGAGCAACGTCCCGATGATTCTGAAAATCAATGAAATAATCATATAACTCATTCTTCTTGCTTCTAATCACTCTAACACTTCGTTGTATTAGTTTTTAATGTATTTCTCCAGGAATACAATGAAGAGATGATGAGAAGAGATAAAAGTTGATTTACGGAAGCAGAGCGTCCAACGTTCTAACGGCTAGTTTTTCAAACTCAAGCAAACAAACAAAAGAAGCAGTTGCACTCCAACGGATATGTTGAAATACTCAAACAGTCATATCCTCATCAACTATAAATAGAAGATCATCCAAAACAGAAGAGTGACCCAGTGCATGCATCGTCTAAATGCCAACATCCTGACATCATTGCTCATCGCACATACTCTCTGTTTCTCTACTTTCTATATCATTTATCTTTGAGAGAGAGAGAGTTTTTGTATTATACTTCAGTGTTCATCATATCCACTCTGTGAGAGAGTTTGTAAACACTTTCAATTGTATTTCTGATTTGATCTTAAGGTAAAGGGACCTTAAGTGGGTTAATTTCCTTACGGGAAGCTGTAGAGAGAATCATCGGTAAGACTTTCTACTCGTAAGACTTACAAGGTGCAAGCAGTAGAGAACGTTGTTGCTCGTAAGACTTACAGTGGTGTAAGCAGAAGAGAACGTTGCTGCTCGTTAGACTTGCATAGGTAAGCTGGAGGGAAAGGTCTTCGGGATTGCTCTGCTCGTAAGACTTGTTGTAAGGGGGAGTATCTTGGTGAGAACTTTGTAAAGGCTTTTCTTATGCCTGGATTAAATAAGAAAATAATGGATTTAAAAATCTCAGGAGGAGCCTGGGGACTGGACGTAAGCCATCACAGATTGGACCGAACCAGGATAAATCACAGTTTGCATACTCTCTTCCTTAAACTCTTATATTTCCAGCATATATTAACTGTTGATTTATGATTCATTATTTTCATATTTATTGCTTCTTCTAAGATGCAAAAAGATTTTCAAAGTTCTTAAGATTTTTATCTTACACCCAATTCACCCCCCCTCTTGGGTGTCAGCCGGTTCTAACACTCATTCCACTCCACATACTTTGCAACTCCTTTAAGCGAAGTTGGGAATTCAAGATAGAGGTCCAATTGGTCAAGAGTGTCATGGTTCATTCCACAACCCATACCAAGAACCCTACCAACAACTTTCATTCCAACCTTATTGTATACTATACCTACCCTATAGCTCATATTATGAGCCTTCTCCGCCATATATCCCATATTATGAGCATCATTTTAATCTTCTACTATACAACCACATGCCATCTCATGAATCCCTTCCTTTATTCAATCCTACTTTCCAACTATTTTATCTACCTCATGAGTCTCTATACCCACCATTTGAGCCATCTTATGGATCTTCTCCTAACCTATGTGTGCCAAATCAAGACCCTTCCATTTGTGAAGTCATTAGAGAGATCCAAAACCAAATCACTTAGACTATCAATGAAGAGCAGTCAAACACGGACACCTTTGCTCGTCAAATGGAAGTGATTCAGGAGTTTCAAACTCAAATGGATGACCTTATCAAAGAGCGGCGGTCACAAATGAACTTTCTTATCAGAAGAATGGAACAACAAGAGAAAGAGAGTGAGATATTAGAAAAGGAACTTGAGCACCTCACTCAACAATCACAAGTATTGAAGCAGAATTTCCAAGTAAATCCTCCTTCCATGTTCTTACATACACATGAAGTGGAGCATCTAAAAGAAAGCAATTAGGAGCTGGAGGAAGCATAAAATGCTTCTATGTGTCATACTCCACTAGAGACTCACCCACCATATACACTTCTATATGAGCCACCCATTCCACCATGCCACAAACATTCACCCTAACCCCTTACTGCTTAAGCTTTTGGACTTGATACATTTCTCACATTGCCATATATGGATGCCCAAACCCTTTCCTTGTGAAGAATGTATGACCAACTTAAGGTCTGACATCTAGGATTATTGATGCTTGAGGATGCTCTTGGACTCTTTGAAGAAAAGGAAAAGGAAATGGAGGACATTGAAAGTTTCATCAAGGCATTTGTTGACCATGTGCTATAGATAAAGACTAAAGGCGATGAAGGAGCTCAAATGTCCTATAATGCCATGATGATATGGAAACCGGAGAGCAAAACCCACATGTCACTTCACAAGTAGAAGATTCCAATCCTTTGGTGCCTATTCCCACACAAGCACATGAAGTAGAGTAAGTTCAAAAGGGCATTGAAGAGTCTTCCCTACCATTTGGCAATGAGCCTATCCTTATAGAAGCAGACTCTCCTATTACTTAAACTGATGCAACAATTCATGATTTGAGTGATGATGAGGTGGATAAGGAAATAATTATTGAATCCCCTCAAATGTTTGAAATTGTCATTATTCCACCCATTAGTTCTAGTAGTAGTGATTCAATTGTACTTGTTGATGAGTATGCTTCTACTTCTTTGTGTGATGCTTTAACTATTGAAAATGCTTCTCTTCAAATTACTAGGGATGATTGTGATTAATTGGATGATATATTTTCATGTTCTTGTGCGGTAAATCAAATATGTGTAGACTGTTATCATGAAAAATACCACTTGCTTGTTGAGTTTCGAAAGAAAACATCTAGTGAAGTGGTTGATTCTGCCATTAATCATAATGCAACCTCTTGTACTATTGATAATTGTAAGCATGACACTTGTAAAAATGTTGAATCTTCTATGAATGCCACTGTGGTTGTTGTGAATGAGAAAGACAATAGCCTAAGAAACTATCTTTCTCTTGACTCTAATGAATTGCATGATAGTTTCATAAGGGAAGATTTAAATGTTTTGATTAATGGTATTGAAAATGAAAATAAATCTTTCTATATGATTCTTTCTTGTGCTTTGCCACTCGACATAGAAAAGGAAAATGATTCTTTTGAAAATTCAAAAGTTTTAGGTGGTAATGATATGAACAATACTCTTCTTTCTTCCACTCTTTTACCTTCCATCTCTTATGATTGCAATAATGATGTGGTGTTCCCGAACTCTATGTTGGATTGCACACCTTTCACTTTGCAAACACAAGGGAATTTTCAAAATTTAACAGTTTGTTTGACTCCTACTGATGGGAGTACTATTGATTTCCTTAGATGTGATGGTTACTTGGAGAGTTTGGAACTTAATATACCTTTGCTTCACTTGAAATCTTTCCATGTTTCTATTTTAGGATGTGATACTGCTATTTGTTTGTCTTCTTTGCAGGCACATTCTTGGAAAGGTCCTTGGAGGAACCAACATCCACTATACATTTTTAGACCTCTTCTGATTGATCTAGAGCCACCTCCACCAAGGAAATTCAATGTAGGAGAAGTTGTTTCACAAGACAAATGCATGATTCTCATAAGGGATGAGAACTTCTCCTTTAAACAACTCAAGATACTCTAACACAGGTTGTCCCTTTCCTCACTTGTTTTCTTCCTAAATCCTATGATTCTTTGAGCATAATTGTTGAATGAGGAAGATAAGTGTGGGGAGGGACATAATCAAGTAGAAACAGGTAGAAGTAGTGTAGCTCAGTCATTAGAATAAAAACCCCCTTTGTATGTTTTGCATTTTTTTGCCACTACCATACTTAATTACCATTGTGCCTTGAATTTCAACTTGCTAAGCATTCTATTTAGAGTGTTTTTCCACATTGAGGACAATGTGTTGATTAACTGTGGGGGAGGGAAATACATTTTGAATCCCATTGGGTTTTTTTAAATGAGAAAATGCCTTAAACTAGAAAATTTTTCAAAAATTTTTCAGGAATGACTTGCTTTGATGTATGTCCTAAGTGGTAAAGGGTCACATGTGCCACTTTGGAATGTGATTTGTAGGAAATTCTTTGAGCTTTCATGTGATCTAGTGTTTTGGCAACCTTTCAAAATCATGTTTTTCTTTTTCAACTGAATGAGAAGAGAAATGAATCCACAATTAGATTTTTGATTACTCCTTGCTCTAGAAAACGAGTGTTTCAACATTATTAGTGCATTTAAGAGTTGAACATTATTATAATTGATTGCAATGTTTTGATTGATTGTGTTTGTAAAGGTAACACTAATTAGGAATAGTTAAGAAGATATTTTGTGGTTAGCTTGCTATGCAATTGATTATTTTGGAGTGAGTATTAGAGAAAAACCTTGTTGGAAGGTTATTTGGACCTTGAATTCTTTACATGTGTGCATGTTCACTTAGTTTTTCACCTTCTAGAGCTTGTTTCCTCTCTTATTCGAAACAACAATTGCATTAGTGTGAAGGAAGTGAAAGAGGCATTCAATTTTAAACTCTTTTAACTCAAACACAAACCCTTATTCACTTACCCTTTGTTACCTATTTTGAGCATTTTCCTATGTTGTATGCATGCCATTTATCAAGTGTTCATGGTATTCTAAAATATAAGTGACTTACCAATAATAAAAAACAAGGTTGAATAATGTATATATTAAAATGCCATGTATATAGAAAAGAGAAAGTAAGTCAAAAGAAAAAAAATGTATATAGTTTGAAAAAAAGGGAGAAGTAGAAAAGAAATAAGAAAAAAAATAAAAAACAAGAGAGTATTAGAAAGAAAAAGAAAGAAAAAATATATATAGAAAAATGTTTTGTATATAAAAGAAAAGCAAAAGAAATACAAAGAAGGCATTTGTTCAAGAATTTGGAAAAGAATTGGCAAAAGTATGTCAAGTTATTTAGATGCTATGAATTTATTCATTAACTTTGACTTGCATATCAACTATTCATTTTTCTAATTAATTCATTCCATCTAGCTTTCATTCAACATTACAAGCCTTTTAAGTCCTCTTGATTCATTGCATTAAGTGCTATTAGTAGTGGTGATATTAGAGTTGTTATAAGCATATGGTAAGATGTTGATTAAGTGAATTAGAGTGAAATTATACCAATGAGGTGAGATGAGTTAAACACTAATACCTTGATAGTCTCTTGTACTTGATTCTAGTATTTTGGATTGTGTAGTTAGCTAATTTCTTTGCATTGCTTGACTATTGCTAGTGTTGGCTTGAGAAATTTGATTAATTGATCTATTGTTTTCTAATTATGAAATTGCTCATCTTTCAATTGCATTGATGATTTGAATTTAGAAAATTGTGCTTAATTGCCTTTGTTCAAGAGTACAAAGGAATAAGTATGGGGGAATTGATTGAATCATATTTCTATACGATAGTTCATAATTAAATTGAGATTTTGATGTATTTTATAGGATATTATTGCATGATTAAGCACTATTTTTAATTAGGGGCATTTGTATTGAATTAATTGTAAATAGGGGCAAAATGGTCATAAATTTGTTAATTATTCATACAAATGTTTTCTTGGACTATTGAAGTTATTTTGTGCTTAATTTTGCATTGTAGGTGTTTTGGAAAAAAATTGGAGATTTTTGAGGGTCAAAATAATATTTTGAGGATTGGGAAAAAATGCAGAAAGGGGCCCCAGATTTTGTGAAAATTACAAAATAATGAAGAAACGAGATAGTGAAAAATTACAAATAAGGACCCAAAAATTTCAAAAATTATGCTTTGGCCATACCAAATTTTCATAAATATGCAAATTAGTCCCTGACAGAAAGGTTTCAAAGTTTTCATTTTGGTACCTTGGTCAAAACACATTTTGACCAAGGGATCCGATACCCGTGGACCCTACGTGGTTGGCTCTGGTGGATATAGAATTCGAACATGGCAGCAACCCGAGATTAGCTGAGAGGAATTCAAAGGGAGGCGTCGTACAAGCAGAGATGATTGCATCTCATTATCACCTCCGATCTTCATCTCCTACTTCCACGTTCACCGACAACCCTACATTTATTCCCACCTTCACTCTATCTCCCTCACCATCACAGGCAGCCATGACACAGCTACGAAAACAGAGAGCTGAGGAAGTTGCGTCGTGTGAGGCAATCTTGAGACGAGAGAGTTGAGATCTGGAGAACAGGAAGAGGACAGCTACTACCACCGTTCCTCTTTACTTCACCACCACTGACACTTCTCTATTTTGCAGCACCGGCGTTCTCGGTCTCCCTTTCCACCACTAGTGTCTCTCTTCTTCCACCTACAATTTGACCTCCCTTCACCACCACTGAAACACCACCATCACCGACGAACTGCCTCTTCCACATCAGCTACCACCACCGATTCCATTTCTCTACTATAGTAAACCACCATACCTCATCACCTCTGGCCTTTCTCGAGTGCCATTAATCACTAGCCGACCCACTCATTGTTACATTCCCTTCTCCATTTCCTCTGTTTCTCTACCGTAATACCACCGTCTTCCATCTTGTCTCAACTTGACCATGGCTGCTACAAATTCAAGTTTGGCAGTGACAGTACCAAATTTAATGAGTGGCTAACATTTCAACTCTTAAGGGAATTGGAGATTTGTCTCGAGTTCAAAGAGCTTTAAAGGGGAGTTTATCTTAGTTCCTTTATGAATTTTCTATTGTTATTGTAATTCCTAGCTATGCTCTAAGGTGTTTTTAGTCAGATTTTATTGAATTATTTGGACTCCATATTGTTGAACTAAGATTGTTTATATTGTGTTTGGATTGGAATTATTGTGATTGGTTGATTTATGGTCATATATTTCCTATTAATTCATTAAAATTATACTTGCTATCTGTTAACTAGTTTATGTAATTGATTTGAATTAATTTGAGTGGCGCGTTTGTGTATTCATATTAGAGGAAACAATTGCATTAATTTAATCCATTTCACACATCAAGTGGTTTTTAACAATTTATCCAAGAGATGACTATGAATGCGATCGTAGGATTAGTCATTAATTAGATAAATTGGATTCAACGTGTTTGCTTGAAGTTTTGAATTAAGACTAGATGAATTTCAAACTCCCATGTTATTTAATGAGCTAGGATAGCCAATGGACCAATTTCTTAAGAGAATTCACTTCATTCATATTTCATTAATAATCCTTTTTATTAAAAATACCAAAAATATTAGTCTAGCATTTAATGAAATTGTTCTAGTCTTTAGTTTATAAATTTGAAAAAAAAAATCCAAAACCATTTTCCCCTTTTTTTATTGCATTTGCATGGCATATATATTACTTAGGATTTAATAAAAGGCTCCTTGAGAAGAGAGAACGATCCTAAGTTTGCCTATACGCAATCCTTAGTTAATTTTTTATTATGGACCTCAAGGCTAACATACAAGAAAAAAGTCCCTAATTACTATTCAACTCATGGCTAAGAAGCATAACAAAGCATATAAACAACTTAAATACAAGAAGGTAAAGTTGTTACCGTCGAACTTTGTTATGCTTTCTTTGCTTTCCTTTGTTCCCTCTCTTGTAGTTACTTTCCTCTTGACTTATTCTTTTGGCTCTTAGAAAATATCAAAGCCTAGACAAGCGCATAACATAAGGCACATCATTATCTATTCAACAATCATACCTAAAAGCATGCTTAAATTCTTCTTTCCTCTTATTTAATCTTTAAATATTAAATTTGGATTTTTGATCCAAGAGATTTAAATTCAATTCCACATGTTATTCCCCATGATTTTGCATGTAGAATTTATTTATAAACTCAAATTCAACAAAATCAATTTCCTTATTCCTCAATTCTCTTGTGCGGAAACAAGAAGTTCCCTTTGCTTGCAATCATATTCTATCACGTTTTCCACAAAAATTCCATTATAAACTCAATGGAGATATTAAAATTGCCACATTCTTATGCCTTCATGTTGCCCTGTTCAGTCGTGGGTGACAAAGGGAGAAGGAAAATCATTGTTCAAACTTTTCATTCCATAAGCTTCCACAACTCAATCTTAAAATCAATTTCTGAACAATGATTTTATCTGAAATAAAGCTTTATCTATTTTCTCACATTATTTTACAGCACTCCTGTAATATCCCAAAAAGTGATTAAGGGCTAATGACTTCAAAAGTGGATGTAATTATTGTTGAATAAATACTTTTGAAGAATGTGTGATAGGAATTTGGATATTTTAATGATTTCAATGGCTTCCTTGTGAAAATTTATGTGGGAATGATGTTTGGTATGAAAATGGAACCAATGGAAGCAAAGATGCAAAATCTAAAATTCTGTCCAGTGAAATTCTATTCTGGGCAGTCCGTTTGTGTGAACGTTTTGAATGATCAAATGGTGTCTAAAAATTCTGAAACTTTCCAGTATTATAGTTCACATCTCAAGCTTCAAAATGGACAAATAATTTGTTCCATTTCGTTTTGTGAACTAGGAGATATAACTGTCCAAAGTTTGGGATGAAACTGAACTCTGTTTTGGGGCAATGATGAGTTTTATGTAATTCTGGAATTGTGTGGTGATTTTTAGTAATGGCCAATATTTTTCCTATGAAGAGACTTAAATATCTTTCATTTGGCTTTGGAATCACCTAATTTTGAGTTTTTTAGAATTAGTTATGATTTTTCAAAGTTTAGGCAGAAAATCTGCCAGAAAATCCGAAAATAGGAATTATGACATCATCTCAATAAAAGATGACATCAGCATGGAATTAAATATGTTATCATCTTCTTCAGCTCTCATTTTCTGTCGTGAGTTTCAGCTGAAAGGAGAGAGAGATGTTTGAGAGCTCTTAGAGAGAGAAAGTGGAGAAATCTCACAAGGTAAGCCGATTTCTCCGACGATCTAGCTCCTAACGCGTATAACCTTGTTCCTAAGCTTCTCTTCTATGTTATTTAAGGTGTTGAGAAGAAAATTTGGTGTTCAAGAGGCTAGGGTTTTCAGCCAAGTCAAGGAGAAGCTATTAGGAGCTTGAGGTAACTTCCAAACTTTCGTATATTACTTATTCTGGCTGTTGTGGGCAATTTAATCGGTGAAATTTCGCCGGATTGCCATTGGTTTTAAAGTTTGGAAATGTTATGGCCTAGGGGTTATGTTGCCCAAATTGGGTCTTAATGTTAATTGTAACCTAATGTAATGGTTAATAAAGTGGTTAGGAGTAGAAAGGAACCCGTTTATGGAGACGAAATCGTAAAACCCCGATTTTCCCCGGAGAACTCATAAATTTCGGCCAGCTCTAGAAATGGGTCTTAGAGTTGTATTTTTAATGATTTGATGGTTCCATTGAGTTCAGGGGTGAAAATTAGGTGGGGTTACAGTTGGTCACTTTTTCGGAAAGAGCAAAAAAAGTATAATTACGAAAACGCCCCTAAAACCCTTAAAGTGGGGCTGCCAAGGGTAAATTTGTAATTTAACATTGAATTTGACAATTCTGAGTCTGAAAATGGATTCCTTAGGTGGAAATATGTTAGGATAGCCCAGATTAGAATTTCGGGAAAAGTGCAACCAGACCGGGTACGGCGGGCCCGGGCCGGGTCCCCGGGGGTAGTTTTGTAAATTTTCATTATAGACTCATATAACCCCAAGTAACACTATGGAAGTGTCTAAATGGTGCATTTGGAATTGTAGGATTCGATATTTGCCGCCCTCAGGAGCCAACTGCGCCGAAGGACGTCAGGAAAGGACAAGGTAGTGACTCTCTCTCTTATACTATGTATAATGCTCTGTATGTGTGTGTTATCACTGTTATGTGGTGATTATTTGATGCTGCTGTGATTACATCTGGTGATAGCTATCGTTTACAGCGTAAGCTGTCGTTATTGTGATTACAGCGTAAGCTGTCGTGATGATTATTACAGCAAGAGCTGTCGTATTATGCATACAGTCGTGAGTGCTGTCGTTTGTGGTGAAAACCATGTATTCTTTGAGATTGCTGCTGTTGTTGCTGGTTGTGATTTATATACATGCTTTATGTTATGCATTGTGTGAGTGGTTTGTTACTACTGGGATTCGCTCGAATCTCATTCTTTCCTATGACTAACATTTCAGACAGGGCGTGTGGCTCAAAAGAGAAGCGGCCAACCCGGAGAAATTAGGACCCTTAGGGGTATATAGAGTTAAATTGGAAACGTTGGTTATCTATTTTGAACTCGGGATTACTGTATATTTTGAATTAGGAATATTACATTCGATTTTGGTGGTGTAATCCCCTAGTGGATACTTATAAACCTCAGGTTATATGTATAGAACCCGGGAGTTGCCGGGGATTTGGTTATATACTCTGATATGATTGAATGTATATTAACTGCACAGGTAATTACAATTACATGTTTAAAAGCAGGGGGTTACAACTCCCCTTATCTTTCTTGCTTCCAATGTTTACAAAAATTCAAAAACAACCCAAGCCATCCTTATCAACAACATCACTAAATCATCATAACCTTACTACTTATCAATTCCCAAGCTTGTTTCTTTTGATTTCTCTCTCGATCAACTCTTATCTTTAGCTATTTGGAGAGAGATTTAAGCTTGAACACAACATCCAAATAAGAAAACAAATCTTGTATGATGATTTGGAGGTAGAAAATTACCTATTTTCACTTGTTGGTACAAACTTTTCCTTTGTCTTCCTCCTCCTCTCCTCTCTTCTTCACCCTTATGGCCCTCGATCTGTCTCTATTTTTGTGTATAAGCTTGTTTGGCCAACACTAATAAGGAGTTTAGGAGTTTAAGTAACGTAATGTTATAATTAATTCTGAAGGAAGAATATAAATAGATAGAGATAAGAGACGCGTGCCGGGTCAGGTCGGGTCGAATCCAGGCAGTAAGAGCTCACACAAATATCAGACTATTAGAGTCTAATTGGGATTGACACAGCAATGCACCAAAACAAGCAAGATGGTAGGAGAGAAGAGAGATTCCTAGATGATTCAATAGCAAGGATGAATTGTAACTGAGGGAGGCATACTCTATTTATAGTGGTTTAGAGTGTCCAGTAATTAGAAAGTTATGTGCACTCCTTCTTGTCTTACAAGTTAGTAATTAGGAAAATTGATTCTCAATTAATTTCCTAATATATGGAGACTTGTCTCTCAATTAACAATCCCATAATTAATAATAACTTATTTGTCAATCCATAATTAATGCTTATTTGTTTCTTATTTGACAAGGCTATTTGTTTCCTAATTAAATAGTCCAACCTATAAAGGGTGGACTTGGACCCAAAGTCCAACATCTCCTACTCGCACTTGATGGGCCTCCCATCGGGTGACTACTTCTTCTTCTTGTTTCATACTTGGTGTCTGCCTTAACCGTGTGGGCACAACATCTTTAAAAAATTTGGTGCTTGTGATACTGGAAATCCTTCATACCAAGGACACCCTTTGTGAACTTATAAATTGTTGCCTTGCATGCACTAGGTCTGTCCATACACTTAACTCATAGCATATCCAATCCCTCTCGAGTCAAAGTTCCTTTTGTTTTCATTTTTGACTCAGATTTCCTACCATGCGTGTGGTATCCACACTAACTGATTTTTCCTATAACTTGTAAGAGACATGTCACAGATGCCACCGTAATAGTTTATTTCAGGATAAACCTTCCTTTTGACTAAAACATCAATATGTCTTGACTTGGTCACTTTCCTAGTTTTCACTTGTCCCAATCGAATCATGTGTGATCATGGGGCTTCAACTAAAGTAGCTAGCCCCAAGTCAAGATTTCATGATGCCTGCCCAAGTCCTGAGGGCATCATAGAAGGATTTTTCCTTCCTGGGACTTACACTGCAGTGAATTAGGGATCTTTCACCTACGTCCGATATTGTAGTCATTCTTTCAAGCATATGCAGTGTGAATTGCATGCTACGGTGATTTTCTAATGGTTTCATGACCATGAAAAGTAACATTAAAACTAAATTTAACTAAAGAAATAATAGACACAAGCTTTTATAGGATCCTCAGAGCATAGAGGATATCTTGCAAAATTAGGGTTTGCTCGCCTTGTAAAGTTAGTTTACAGGTGCCGATCCCTTTGACTTTGACCATCGAATTGTTCCTAACATAAAGTCATTTGCTTTTAGCTGGTAGCCTGTGAAACTACATGAAGTTCCTATGATCTCTGCTTATATCGTCTGTAGCCCCTGAGTCTACAACCCACACAGGATTAGCCTCAACTATAAAGACAGTACTAGAAATAAAAGAAAAATGAGAAGAATTGTCACACAATAACTTGTTCTTCTTAGGGAATTCCTTGGAGAAATGACCTTTCTTTTTGCAAGAGTAGCACTTGACCTTTGAAAGGTCTTGCTTCTTTGCATGTTTCTTGTTTTTCTTAAAGGCATTCTTATCCTTCTATGCCCCTGGGTTCCCCTTTTTATTGTAGGGTCCCTTGCCTTTATAAGACTTTTGCTTCTGGGATGAAGCCTCTTTTACTTTAGTTAAAAGTGCCTGACCATTGGTCTTTGCTCTGTCCACAAGGTCATCTTCTAGTTGGATATAAGGAGCAGCGTTAGCAAAAGTCTTGATCGTATTATTGTGAGTTATAGTATGTTTCATATGATCCCAGCTTACATGGAGTGACCTCACAACAGCTTGCACTTGTTGTGCTTCAGAAGGGGTTCCTCCTACCTTGATAAGTTCCCTTATCATGTTCTGCATTTTCCTCTAATATTGGCTGATGGTAGTGTTTGGACCCAGCTTATAATTATCAAGATTGACGATAATTTTCTCGAGCCTCGATTCAGAAGTACCGCCAAACTTCTCTTTCAGTGTTGTCCACATGGGAAAGGCAGTAACATGTCCCTCAAATTGACATATCGCATCGTCAATCATAGCTGCAAGCATTATTATTCAAGCAATGGTATCCTTTCTTTTACTGGCTACAAAAGCTTCCTAGTCCCTTCGTGATGTATTAACATCTTACTCTTCTAAGACATACAAGATCTTATGGCGCCACATGCCAAAGTTCTCACCATTCATCTTATCTCCTCTAATAAGATCAACAACAAAAGTCTTACTCATCATCTAAGCCATTTTTCTTTCACATAGAAAACATGCATTTTTCATTAGGTAAGCAATTATACTAGAGATACATTCTCTTGTTTAAGCAAGAAAAAGAAACTAATAGAATGGGGGCTTGCTAGCTTCATGTTCAGGAATCAACTAGGTTGACCCACATCCCACTCCTTCTCACAACTCATTTTCTTAATTTCCATTCTTATTCAAACATATCCCTATAAATTGAATTTTCAAGAAAAACCATAATTCGAGAAAACTCTTACTCAAATAAAACATCATAAGCAAGTAGAAGAAATAACTCAAAAACATAATTTATTCATTAAGCAATAATCCATAAAAGGTTCATATGAGTTGCAATGAATTCAAATTCAAAATAGGCAAACTATATCATGGATAATCAAGTTTCAATAATGAGGCACATTAATGCTGAAATCTTTTATGGTTCTCCTAGCCTTGGCTCTATGAGCTCCTAAATCCATATTATTTAAGCCTCTCTTGAAAATATTTTTCCAAAATCCTAGGCCATGAAGATAACCCCTCTTTGTCACTTACCTATGGTATTCCACCATAGCTTTTGCATAGAACTCTACGTCACTTACAACAATGACTTTTCTTCCATATCCACAAAAGATTCCATAGACACTTTTGATCTGAACATAATCATTAGCATCATTTTCAGCAAGTGATTTGATTAGAAGACTAGTCCTTGTCTATCAACTTCTTCTTCTTCGAAATCATATATGAATTTTGATTTCTCTACTTGCTTCACCTTATCAAGTGTGTTGGAACCTTATAGTGACAGAGAGGGATCTTTCTTGTTGGTGCTACCAACTTCACTTGAGGTCTTTACCTTATTCTCATCATCCAAAGTCAGGGATACTTAGGGAGGACCACATCAAAGGAATGGTCAGTCTCAACAATTGCTATATCTGACGAATAATTGTTTATCATGAAGAAATCAATTTTTAGAAATTATTTTAAAATAGTTTAAGGTAAAAAGAAACTCAAAAACATAAATTAAATATTATGAATGATTTCCAAAATAAACAAATAACATACCAACTTGAAGATCATGAATTTATAAATTTGTAGGGCTAAAAAATCTCAACAATACCCTTGAATGCTCCCCCACGCACCCCTTAAAGGCTTTTGTTGGTGATACCAACTCCATTTAAGGTCTTTATCTCCTTTTCATCATCTGAAGTACGGGAATACTCAGGAAGGACCCCATCAAAGGAACAGTCAGTCTCAACAATTGCCATATCCGACCAATAATTGTTTATCACGAAAAAATATTTTCAGAAATTATTTTACAATAGTTTAAGGTAAAAAACAACTCAAAAACATAAATTAAATATTCTAAATGATTTCCAAAATAAACAAATAGCATACCAACTTGAAGATCATGAATTTAGAAATTTTTAGGGCAAAAAAATCCCAAAAAATCTCTGTACACGCCCCCATACCCCCCTAAAGGTTTCTAGTTGAAAAATTCATGAAGAATAAAACAAAGGAGAGGCTCAAGCGTGAGAGTTGGTGCGTTAGCTCCACATGCAACCTTGGGGACCTCCGTTTGCCATGGTTGTTAAGTTATTGAATGTGTCTTGGTGCACTGAGTCTAAAAGTATGTTTTTATGGCCTAAGAATAAAGCACATTTCAAAACAAGTAGGAGAGATGAAGCAAACATCATACACCTTTAACCATGCATAGGAAAAAAAAGACAACCTTGATTGAAAGGAGGGTTGAGACTATTTTCTCCATCATATACTTTTTTTAAATACAACAGTCAATGGTTGATTGTTGATTAGTCAACGGTCAACACTTGACCGAGACCAATGATGTGGCGCTGACGTCTCTCGGTCTATGTGGTTGGTCAACAGATGACGCGACCTTACATTGGTAGACGACGTGTCTCTGAACGCTAACGTGTCACTCTCCCATTGGTGTCACGTGGTTTGATTGGCTGATGACATGGCAAGTTGATTGCCACATCATCGTCTTCAGCCTCTACCCATGTCAACTTAACCTAGCTGGATTGGAGCTTTGGTGGGTCATTACGACCCATAAACTTCAAAAGGTCATATCTTCCTTATTTTAGCTCTATTTTTTGTGTTCTTGGTGTTGGTAGAATCGTTGCTAAATGAACTACAAATCCATGGTTTATTTGATGTAAAACATCTTTTTTAGTGATTAAATCATGAGTCAATTGGAAAAAGACAACTTAGACCCGCCAAGTTCTTTCCTTTGTTTCTCCTTCATCTGAACTCCATTTAACGTGTTCTAAGTGTCATTGGAATTGTCTCTTTGAGCTCTACATACCCATGGCCTTACCTTAGGCAAAACGACTTAGTTTCAACAACCCAATTTTTCACTGGCGTCGACAGCACTCCGTAACGTGACTTGGATGTGACCTATATGTTTTAAGAGCTCTTATACCTTTTAAGGTTTAAGTTTCTTATTTTTGATTCCACATAGATTTGAAAAACTCAAATTTAATTATATCGAAGAAGTGAGGAGAAGAGGAAGAATGAATTTTTGTACAAGAAGCTGTTAAACTCAAGAACCTAGTTTTATATGCACAAAAGTATAGATTTATATAGCAATATCATCGCATGCTTGAAGGTAGAGCACATATTCTAAACGGGTAAGAGAGATGAACCAAACATCATGCACCTTTAATCAAGCATAGGAACAAAAAAGGAAAGGCAGATGTAAACCCTACCTTTACAGCCGATAATATGGTTCAAAAATGTGTCATTAAATAGGAGACCAACTGTTGATTCGAAACTCATTAGAAGTCCTGACTTCAAGACAGGATTTGGTTCCGTGATAAAGTGGGTTCTTCAAAACTTTTCACAATCTACTGTATACGGTCTTACTTTCACTTTTCAAATCCATTTGGCCTGTTAAGTTATGTTCCATCCCTTAATATCAGAGTTCATAACATAATTTCCTGGCGGATCTCGGGTTTCATACATTTCCTAAATGGGTCTACAAGAGTTTCCTATATCGGGGATTACATACAACCATCCAAATCTACGGTAGATAACTCCATTATAATTACATTGGATTTATAACTATAGTATATACATTTATCCAAGATTTTGATAATCAACACAAAACTAAACTTCTAACCGTGAATACTAGCCGCCCTTGTATACTTGCTTCTCCTTTGATCCGCTTGCCCTGACTGTAGGTTAATCATTGTAAAGAATGAGATTCATAGGAATCTCAGTAGTAACATTTTCACTCATATGATATATAATAAATAAGGAATGTAAGCAATTATCACAAAACAATAACACAATAACATTTACAATAACGATAACATTCTCGGCAACAAATTCTCAACATCATTCGCAACAGTTTCCACATTAATGTGTGATGAGTGTCACAACAACTTTCACTATATTTAGCTACCATATTGATATGTAACTTGTAAGTCACCAAATAATAGCTTTTGCTGTATTCACTTCCACGGCATCACAATAGCTTTCGCTGTATTCACAACGACATAAACAACAACAGATTTCATTGTATTCACTTTCATGGCATTACGACAGATTTCGCTATGTTCACAATGGCATAAACAACAACATTCACGTTCATCACAATTTCACACCGGCATACCAGCAACATTCACGTTCATCACAACTCAATTATAAGCACAAATATACAAGCAATTATACATGATATAAGACAAAGAGCCACTACCTTATTCTTTTTGTTCCTGCTCAGACACCGGTTTCTTATGCGCAGGGCAAATATCAAATCCTATACATCATAATCAAGGATGACAAGTTATTACCTATTCTAATTCTTTAATAACTCATAATACTGTTGGTTATCACTATGGTCATTTAATCAAGTCAAATAAGGAGCTAAAGTGGTCAATTAACCCAAAAGACCAATCTTCTAACCTTAGAGTTCATAGTTATTACCATGTGCCATTACCTTTGAATTTTCGCACACTTGAACTAAATCTGCCAGAATTTTCTCCAATTTTTGAAAAATCATAACTAATTCTACAAAATTTGAAATAGGGTGACTCTAAGTCCTACTTGAAGATTTTTAAGTCCTATATATAGGAAAAATATGAACCACTACCAGACAGCACCACAAAAATACAGACTTAAACGAAATTCCATACTGTTCCAGAATTTATTCCAGTTTCAACCATAAACTTTGAAAATACATAACTCACAGCATAAACATCAAAATTTCACCCATAATATATCAATTTAAATCTTGATATGTATACTTTTATTCTAGAAAGTTTCACTTTCATTGAACACTATTTGGTTATCCAAAAACACCACACAATCAGGGTACCTCGTTGGAATTCTGTTCGACAGAAAATCTAGTTTTGCATTTGAGTTTCAATAACTCAAAATTCACAACTTGGGGCTATACCCACACAATTTTTCATGTAGAACACAATGGTAAGATTAAAGTGAAAAAAATTCTTACTTATTCCCCACATCCTATTTTGGGCAGAAATTCAACAAAATTCTAACAGTTACCATACTTCCAATTTAAGCCACTAACTAGCTTCATATGTCCTCTAAGCATCATAAAACACCATGAACATAATAAAATCACCATGACTCTTCAAAACCCTTGCTTGGACTAAATTAGGGTAGAATTAAATATGTCAAAATACCCTTTCAACTTACACAACCCATAGCTTAAATTGAAGCTAATACTTACCTCTTGCTCCCCCTTAGGTTCTTTCTTTGATTCTACAACTTTGAGTCTTTCTAGATGACTCAAAACACCTCCTTTTGAAATTCTAAAACCATAGAATTAAAGCTATCATCAAGGGGAACAAGGTTCTTGAAGATATTTTGAGCCAAAGAAGTGATTTGATAGGAGAAAATCAAGCTAGAAAGTTACCTTTGCTTCTTGTCTTTCTTTTTCTCTTACTCCTTGTTTGTTGGCCAAAATATTCAAGTGAGAAAGAGAGTGGAATAGGTGAGATTTTTTCCTCTTCTCTTGCCCTTAATGACTTGGCCGAAAGTTTGCTAAAGAGAAAGCAAAAATTGTGGCCATAAATCACTCTTCTTGCACAAGTTAAGTAAGTTACCATGGTGGTAAATTCTGATGCATGGTAAATATATTGACTTTCTTTTCCTTCTTTCCTCTTCCATATGGAAGAAATTTGGCTTCCAAAATGGAGGAAAATATGTTGACTAATTGCCTCCTCCAATATTGATTTTAATTGTAGTTATTTGCTTACAATTTTTGACTTTTCTTCTTATCTTTTTCAATTGACTTTAATGGCTTCCCAAGGTCACTATTTGTGTTCACATACTCATTTTCTCTCTCTTTGGGATCTTGAACGAAATTAATTGAGAGAAAAGAAGATATATTGATCCATTGATCTCTTCGTTCTTGCTTTATTTATACCTAGCCACAATTGTTGACTTTTCAAATGGAAAAGAGGAAAAAGTATATCATTTAAATTCTCTTTCCTTCTTCGATGGTTTTGAAATTTTTTTTATCAAGGGAGAATGAAGGGAAATTAATTTAATCTTCTTCATCATTATCTTTACTTTTCAAGAGCAAACCTTAGCCCTTCATTTTGGTTTCCAACTTTAACCTCAAGATCAAGTGGCAATTGTCTCTTTTGCCCTTGATTATGGAAATATTATTTAGATTGCCATTAACTCTTTATTTGTTTCCTTTCTTTCTCTTCCATATGCCATTTTCTCCTTTTTCTCATGTTCAAATTAGGCCTTTGTTCAATTTTTACTTTAGGCTAAAAGACTAAGTAGTTATCTCAAGTTAATCGGAACTAAAGTCATAACAAAATTGTTGAGGGTAATTTTGTCATTAATCCTACTATCTATTACGTATATTTAGCCATTGAGTACATTTTGGAGTATTACAGCTAACTTCTCAGGTGCTTAAACAAAAACACAAAATCTCACATATATATGAAGACATATAGCTTATAATGGAAAGAACATTGCACCATGTATTCACACCCATACACTTCAAAAAGGAAGGGCATTATAAATCCTTTTTTATTAACAATTAAAACACGTGTATATGCAGAGAAGAAGAAGAAGCCATACCAATAATATGTATACATATTCATGCAAACATTATTGGGTAATGCAACATTCATATATTGCAAACAAAAAAAATGCTAAAAAGCATATTTAATTAGCACAACAGAAAATAAAAATTATGATGGAGATATAAACAAAATATATATCACATACTTATTCACAAAGAATAATTATGGCCCTAGGAGCATCCTGCTATGCTGCCAATGAAGGAAAATAAGCAGAGAGAATAGACTAGAGTACCGGGGCGAATCCATGTTCGGATCCGAGTCAAAACTCTAAAGCTCCATAATTCGAACATCATAATGCTCACGCAATTACTAGACTCCTAAAGCCTAATTAGGATTGCCACAGCAGATCACCAGAACAAGAAAGATAGTAGGAGAGAAGAGAGATTGCTTGATAGCACAATGGCAGGGGTGATCTATAACTATGGGAGGCACATCCAATTTATAGTGGTTTAGGGTGGCTACTAATTAGAAAATAATGTGCACCCTTCTTGGCTTCTAAGTTGGTAATCAGGAGAATTAATTCTCAATTAATTTCCTGAATTATGATAACTTATTTCTCAATTAACAATCTCATAATTAATACTAACTTATTTCTCAATCCACAATCAATGCTGATTTGTTTCTTATTTGACAATACTATTTGTATCCTAATCAAATAATCTGACCCATCAAAGGCGGACTTGGACCTAAAGTCCAATAAATTCAATTGGAAACATGTTTCAATTCCACCCCTCCATAAATTAATTTTTTAATGGCTTCTTATAATCATGTGGCCAATAATTCTTCTCCCTTCCTTCATCCTCCAATTTGTCACCACTTATGTACTTGAAAGAGGCAATGGAAAGTTTTCCAAAAGCCAAATTATCTCACTTAATCTTAATTCTCCAATCAAAATGAATTTAATTACTTGCACATGGTTTTTGAAGATTATTTGGCCATATGATCAATATGAGATCATCACAAATTGGTCTTTAAGTATTTTCCCCATAATTTACAAGAAATTGCCTTACTCTTGGATAAAATGCCCATAAAATATTCTTTAAGATAAAATTACCATTTCTAGCATATTGATTGACCCATATTTTGATATCCTTTTTTTATGATTAATTTGGGGAATTTAATGTATTTCTCATGTCATTATTGTATGATTAAGCACTAATTTAAGTTCGGGACATTTGTATTGAATCAAGTCTAATTAGGGGTAAAATAGTCATAATTTATAATTATTCATGGAAATGATTTATTGGACTTTTGATGCCATCTTGTGCTTAATCTTGTATTGTAGTTATTTTAAAAGAAAATTGGTGATTATGGAAAATGTCAATTGGGGTCAGAATTAATAGTTTTTGAGAATTAGGGAACATTACAGACAAGGCCCCAGAATTCCTATAAACTGCAAATCAATGAAGAAAAGGACCAAAGAAAATTACTAAAAAAGGCCCATTGTTTTCAAAAATTACAGGTTCCCATAATATTTCAAAATTTGTAGTTTAATCCCGCCACAAACTTTTGAACATTTCATATTGGTCCTTGTCTTTTTCTTGCTTGGGATATGAGTTTCAGGGAGAAGCGGCCATGACAGCGATAGTGAGGCAAGAGGGAGAGCTTGAGATCGGAGAACTCAATCTTGAAGGAGGAGAGGAAATCAACACCTTCGCCACTTAGGCCATCACCATCTCCGGCTGATTCGAAAGAAGAGAGGGAAGAGCGGCAATCGGAATCTTATTGAAGTTGATAGCCCATAATCGGACGGAGGAGACTATAACCACCATTGTCTTCACATCTGGCCTTCCTTCGCCCACCATTGCACCAGCTCTGTCATCCTGTCACCGTCGCTTTTTGAGTTTGGAGGAGAACGAAAGAGGCCCGACAGAGCTTAGAATTGGGAGAGGAGGAGACACCGCGATTGTGATTGGACCAGAGCTCAAGATTGCCTGACCTTCCTTCATCTTCATTCTAGCACCAATACCGTCGGCTACCTCCTCTACATTTCACCACCACCAAAACATCATTGTCATCGCTGGCTACCTACTTTACTCACCACCGTTCTCACTCTCTTTCACTCTATTTCTTCTTCTTCACCATTACAGCACCTTCATCCACTACAAAAAAATAAGACTTTCAGCTGCGACAAAAGTCACCGCTGAAAGTCTAAAGCCGCTGTTGCGACCGTCGCTGAAAGTCTAAAGCCGCTGTTGTGTCACCGTTGAAAGCATAGTTTTAGGGGCGACAACTTTTAGTGGTGACTTTTGTATCGCCACTGAAGGTGACAAAGTCACCGCTGAAAGTGTCAATTTATTTAAAAAAAATTCGAAAAATTAACTTTTTTTAAAAAATTCATATTTATTTTAAAAAAAATTAATTCACAATTGCCACATGACTCCTCCCTGTGCTACCACATGGTGCCTCCTCGTGCTGCCACATGCCTCCTCCTCGTACTGCCACGTGTCGCCTCCTCATAATTCCTCTAAGTGACTCTCCTATAGTTCGAACTCGCGACCTTAGGGAGCCGATGCCTTCGCGTGCGAGTTTTGACCCGTTGTGCCGAAATGAACCTGTATCATATTATTACATATTATTATATATATAATATTATCATATATATAAACATACATACATATAATTAATTAATTATATACATATAATTAATTATTAATAAAATATAATATTACTTAAAATAATGAAAAATTAAATAAAAATGAAAAAAATATTTATATATTTAAATTAAAAATTTTTTAATTAAAATTACTTAATAAATAATAATTTAATATGATAAATATAATTTTTAATATAAAATTATAAATATAATATTAATAACATATATATTATTTTTAAATAAAATAAAATAATAATATCATAAATATTATTTTAGTAGAAAATATTAAATATAATATTATTAAATAATAATATAATTTTAATAATTAAAGTTAAATAGAATTATTTAATAATTAATATTTTAATTTTATAAATATTATTTTTGTAAAATATTAATAAAAAAAATCTTAAATTGACTTTTAGCGGCGACTTTAGTTGTCGTCACTAAAAGTGTGAGTTTCAGCGGTGACTTTTGATAGTTGCAGCTGAAAGTGTTTTAAAAAAAATAAAATTTTGAAAAGTTTCAAACAAGACTTTCAGTGGTGACACTAAAGTCGCCGCTAAAAGTGAGTGTCAGCAGTGACTTTTGATAATCGCCGCTGAAAATGTTTAATTTTTTTTTAAATTTTAAACAAGACTTTTAGCGGCGACACTAAAGTCACCGCTGAAATACACTTTCAGCGGCGACAACACAATGTCGCCGTTGAAAGTTTGTGTTGTCGCCGCGGAAGGCATAACTTTCAGCGGCGACATTAAAAGTCACCGCTGAAAGTCCTTTTTTTGTAGTGATCATTCTCACCCTTTTTTCCTCCATTTCTTCAGTACTGAAACAGCACCCCCATTCCATTATCAATCTCCATCTAATTCAGATCCTCAAACTGATTCTATGGGTTATTTGAATGTTGAGGAAGCTGTGATTAATCTTTAACAGTATAAGAGGCTGATTTTTCACTGAATCTTGATGGTAGAGAAAGTAGCTAGAGCTTCAATGAGGAGTTCATTAGTTTCCATTAGCTTATTTAATGTATTATGTACTGTTTGGTTTTATTTGGTAATTAGTACATGTTTATGAGACTTAGATAAATATTTATTTGTCTATAATGGATTAGTACATGTTTGTGAGAGTTAGATAAATTTTTATTTGTCTATAATGGATTACTCTTGTATAGGATTTTGCCTTGATGCACTTGGTTTTGTATTGAACATATTTCCTTTTGAATTGATGCATTTATGCATTCTATGTGATTACTAGTGTGTATGATGGATTTATTTCAATTTGAGTGTCATGATTGTGCTCTCTTTTAAAAGGACGCAAGTGCATTAAAATGATTTTCAAACATACATCAATTAGTTTTTAACAATTTATCTAAGAGATGACTATGAATGCCATTATAAGATTAGTCATTAATTAGGTGGATTGGACCCAATGCAATTGCTAAGGGTTGTCAATTAGACTTGATGCAAAATTAACTCCCAAATTATTTTGAGAAGCTAGAAAGGCCACCAACGTTTCTACCAAGACTCATTTTTTGCATATTATCCCATTTTAATCCAAAGCATTTCTTCGTTGCATTCCAAAAATACCAAAAAGATTAGAAACAGCTTTATTTTTATGCATTTTAATTTAGAGAAAACCATTTTCAAACCCCCTCTTCCTAGCCATGTTTTTATCACTTAGTCTAATCTTGGGAAATCAAAATAAAAAGCTCCTTGATAAAAGGATGATCCCGAGTTGTTTACATTATATTGTATTTTTAATTGATGGTAAAATTTTGTGATTTGACCCCAAAACAGCTAGCTTCTTGTCAAATCAGGCATAAAATCATTTTTATAAACTCAGAGTATCGTTAGAATAAATTTCTCCTATTTTTCCTCAATTATTTGAGGCCTCATGATATTTTTCATAATTAAATTTGGTTAATTATTCTTTAATTAGCCAAAATTCTAGTAATTCCTTGGAAATCCTTTTTGAGGTAATTTTCTCATTTATATGTAAATGAAGCCTCAAATATATTTTTAGAAAAATTAATTTTTACTTTCTCGTGTCTTTGGGTGGTTTTCTTTACCCGTAATTTTTTCAAACTAAGCTTTTGCCATGACTTGGGAGCTTGGTATACAATGCTTCTTTAGGTCATCAACAATTTTATTTGGCCCTTGGCTAATCTTTAATTGCATGTTTGACCTCTATTCAATGAGGCTGAATGTTACATGTCCCTGGGCGTCATTCTATCTTTTGGGGCAGTTTCAAAACTCTTGCCCAGCTAGAGTTAATAGCCTACTTATTTCTAAGCTAATTCTTGAACTTCTAAGCTCAGAATCTGGGATATAACAGTTATTACAGCTGTTAAGAACATGTACAATCTAAACACTACAAAATAAGCCACAAATGTGCTTGATATCTTGGGAAATGACATCCAAAACGGGTCAATTCAGGAATATTTGTAAAAGGCAATCATGGAATCTTCAAGATACTAGTGGCCCAACTTAGAATCATTACTACGTGATCAATTAGATCTTAGATGTCAGAGTTCTACTGCTTGAAGTCCTTAAGAATCTTAAAGTCAAGAGGATGATAACTACTGATCTCTGCTTAATGATCTTGGTTTCGCCTTCATAACTTTCTTCTGATAAATGACAACCTACCATCATTGAGTTCCTTTCCTTTCCCTGGTGATTGATGCATCTGGCTATATATTAGGAAATTTCCTGGGCCATTTACGATTTGAGGTATATATGAATGATATAATCTACTTACATATAATGCCTATATCTGAGTGTGTACGTGTGTGTGAAAGAGTAGTTTAAGGCAGCAACTAAGAGCACTTTCATACTTGCATATAATAGCAACTCAAGTATGGAAACATAAGCACCTATGCCTGGAAATAAAAATATGCGTGCTCAAAGAGTAGTTTTATAAGGAGTTGTTTCGTAGCACTTTGTAGGTACATTGCACAAGAATTAACACAATCCTCACTATCAGAATTTTCATATTACTACAATTTATTACCTAGTTGTTATCACTAATATTTGATTTTCATCTCCATGTGTCAATGTAGTCCATCACCATAATCAAGAGTCTCAATTCCTTTTTTCAATTATACATCATAAATCAAACATTGATTTTACTATCTCCCCATGATACAATAATTCATTTGTTTTTTTAATAATAAGCAAAATGATATCAGAAAAAGAAACATTACAGAGTAAGAGTGCTAGTACTATAGAGAAGGGAATTATGAAAAAAAATTCTAAGGTAAATCTATAGTAATGCATGTAACAGAGGAAAAACGGAAAAGAAAAAAGCTTATGTCATTAGAAGGTATAGAGACAGTAGGAGAGTGTTCAGACAAGGAAAATGCCAAAGACAAATAAGAGAGTGATCCAAAAATTTTATTAATGACCAGATATGGTGGCTGGAATCTTGCCTTGGTGAAGAACAACATTTCTTTTTTCTCCAAAGCATGTTGATGAGCCTAATACCCTAAACTTGTTCTGTTTGACCTTGAGACTTGAGATGAAGAAATAAGTTTGTCAGATGATGACTACGAAGAGTGTCCATAGGCGGCAAAACTCGGTTAAGGAGAAGAATCTTCCTCCTATCACCAGAGTTTACCCAGAAGAAATTAATACTCCTCGAATGAATCTTATCACAAAAATGATGTGGAAGCCTAATACAGGATATAATATGTAGGTAAGCAGCAGAGAGAACATAACGCAAACGAGACAGATGATTGGTGATAAAAGATTAAGTTTTCAGCAAGATTAGAGAGGCTAACCAAAATCACCCATCCTGGAAACCAAGACCATAATTTTCAACTCCATTCCCCTGTGAATGGGTCAAAAAATGAAATACTCAACAAACAACAAATCATATAGGTGCAGACACATCAATATGAAAGATATTATATTAACCTTGCCCTTGTCTACACCACCCTATAACTTAAACTCTAGAGATTATTCAATTCTCACCTTTTCAAAAATCACCTTTCACGACGGTCAATTTAGACATGAAATAAAATGTGAGATGGGTCAGTTTAACAGGGTAGGTAAGGATTTGTGTTAATGGGTCAAGGATTTGGGTCATTTAGAAAAACGCCCAATTAACATTAAAAAAATGACTGTCTTTTATAGACAAGTGGGTACCGTATGATAGGTTGTTTATGTCATAAACAAGATAAATGAGTGAGAAATAAAATATTACCTGCTATCCTAAAGATAAAAGTTAGATAAAGTGTTCATTATAGTTTTAAATATAAGCCATCAATTAATTTTACCTCCTAAATTTATAATTGTTCTCTAAAATATTATTATTTATTACACATATTAAGGGGCTCTCAATTAAGGGATAGTTCCAACACACATAATTAAATAGGGTAATTTAAATAAATCAAGACACTTATTTGTTACAAATAATTAAACTAATCTTCTTAATATTTACAAATTAGTTATCTAACTCTTATGTTAAGTGTAACCCCCTGACTTTAAACACGTAATTATAATTCGATAACACATATTTAAATCGGATTAGAGACCATTGGATGCTTTAACCTCGTTTTAAACTTTCTGTCTCACAGTAAAATTTTTACAAAACTTTCAAAACTCTTTTTCCCATCCAGGTCTCAATTTCAATATTCGAATATAATTACCTATGCAGTTGATATACATTCAATCATATCAGAGTGTATAACCGCATCCCCGGCAACTCCCGGGGTTCTATGCATAAAAACCTGAAGGTTTATAAGTATACACTAGGGGATTACACAACCAAAATCGAATGTAGTATTCCTGATTCAGAATATACAGTAATCCCGAGTTCAAAATACATAACCAACGTTTCCAATTCAACTATATACCCCCAAGGGTCCTAGTTGCTCCGGGTTGGCCGCTTCTCCTTTGAGCCACATGCCCTGTCTGAAATGTTAGTCATAGGAAAGAATGAGATTCGAGAGAATCTCAATAGTAACAAACCACTCACACAATGCATAAACACAAAGCATGTACATAAATCACAAACAGCAACAGCAGCAGCAATTCACAGATACATGGTTTTCACCACAAACGACAGCACTCACGGCTGTATACACAATACGATAGCTCTTGCTGTAATCAACATCACGACAGCTTACGCTGTAATCACAATAACGACAGCTTACGCTGTAATCGACAGCTTGCGCTGTAAACGATAGCTATCACCAGCTGTAACCACAGCAGCATCAAAAATCATCATAAAACAGTGATACAACACACATACAGTGCATTACACAAAGTATAAGAGAGAGAGTTACTACCTTGTCCTTTCCTGACGTCCTTCAGCGCAGTTGGCTACCGAGAGCGGCAAATATCGAATCCTACAATTCCAAATGCACTATTTAGACACTTCCACAGTGTTACTTGGGGTTATATGAATCTATAATGAAAATTTACAAAACTACCCCCGGGGACCCGGCCCGGGCCCGCCGTACCCAGTCCGATTGCACTTTTCCTGAAATTCTAATCTGGGCTATCCTAACATATTTCTGCCCAAGGAATCCATTTCCGTACTCGGAATTATCAAATTCAATGTTAAATTACAAATTTACCCTTGGCAGCCCCACTTTAAGGGTTTTAGGGGCGTTTTCGTAATTATGCTTTTTCGGCCTTTTCCGAAAAAGTGACCAACTGTAACCCCACCTAATTTTTGCTCCTGAACTCAATGGAACCATCAAATCATTGAAAATCCAACTCTAAGACCCATTTCAAGAGCTGGCCGAAATTTATGAGCTCTTCGGAGAAAATCGGGGTTTTACGATTTCGGCTCCGAAAACGCGTTCCTTTCTACTCCTAACCACTTTATTAACCATTACATTAGGTTAAAACTAACATTAAGACCCAATTTAGGCAGCATAACCCCTAGGCCATATCATTTCCAAACTTTAAAATCAATGGCAATCCGGCGAAATTTCACCGATTAAATTGCCTATAGCAGCCAGAATAAGCAATATACGAAAGTTTGGAAGTTACCTCAAGCTCCCACAAGCTTTTCCCAAATATGGCTGAACCCTAGCCTATTTGAACAATGAAATTCCTTGCTTCAAAACCTTAATTCACATAGAGGAATAGCTTAGGAGGAGGATTATACACATTAGGTACGAATTCACTGAAGAAATCGACCTATCTTGTGAGATTTCTCCTTCCTTCTCTCTATTTTTCTCCAAGCTCTCTCTCACGTTTTTTCCTCTTGCTTCAGCTGAAAATGGCGTGAAATGGCTGAAGAAGATGAGCAATTTGATTAATAATCCATGCTGACATCATCTTTTAATGAGTTGATGTCATAATTCCTTATTTTCCCATTTTCGGATTTGTTGGCAGATTTTCTGACCGAACTTTGATAAATCATAACTAATTCTAGAAAAATCTAATTGGAGTGATTCCAAAGCCTATATAACCCTTATTGAGTCTAGTTTTAAGGAAAAATATAGAATCTATCTTGAAGGAATCACAAAATTCCCAGAATTTCAATCTTTGCATACTGTTCCAGAAAATAATTAATTTCTCTGTGCAAATTTCAAAAATCCAAAACTCTTAGGTCACAAATCAAAATGATACAAATTATATGTCCATTTTGAAGCTTGACATGTGAACTTTAAGACTGGAAAATTTCAGAATTTGTAGACACCAGTTTCCTATTTAAAATGTCCTTACAAATCGACTGCCCTGTACAGAGTTTCAATGGACAGAGTTTTCAACTTTTGCACAATTGTTCCCAATGGTTCCAACTTCACAATAAATACTCTCCCCGCATGAATTTTCACAAGGAAGCCATTGGAATCATTAAAATATCCAAATTCCCATCACACATTCTCCAAAAGTGTTTATTCAACAATAATTACATCCACTTTTGAAGTCATTAGCCCTTAATCACTTTTTTGGGATATTACATTTCTCCCCCCGTAAAATAAATTTCGTCCTCGAAATTTGTCACACAACTTGAGCCATAAACTCTAGATAACGTCTTCGCATATCCGCTTCCGCTTCCCAAGTTTCTTCTCTTTGAGTCATTCCCTTCCAGATCACCTTCACATATGGAATGCTTCGGTATCTGAGCCGTCGCTCCTCTCTGTCAATGATCTGCTCTGGTTCCACTGCATACGTGAAGTTGTCTTGTAGCTCAACTTCTTCATACTCAATGATGTGGGAGGGATCCGGTTGATACTTCTTCAATTGGGAAACATGAAACACGTCATGGAGCCTGCTCAAGTTTGGGGGTAGGGCTATTCGATAGGCAACAGGTCCAATTCTCGCAAGAATCTCAAAAGGACCTATATATCTTGGGCTCAACTTCTTTCGCTTGATTGCTCGCCCAACACCGGTGACAGGAGATACTCTCAGAAACACATGATCACCAACTTCAAATTCTAGAGGCCTTCTCCTCTTGTCAGCGTAACTTTTCTGTCGACTCTGCGCTGCAAGGAGCCTCTTACGAATGATCCGAATCTGTGCTGAGGTTTGATCAACCAAATCTGGCCCATAAAGCTTCCTTTCGGATAATTCATTCCAGCATAAAGGTGATTGACACCGTCTTCCATACAACGCTTCATACGGAGCCATTTGGATGCTCGCATGATAGCTATTGTTGTAAGCGAACTCAGCCAGTGGAAGGAAACGATCCCAACTTCCTTTAAAGTCGAGAACACAAGCTCGCAACATATCTTCCAGCGTCTGAATTGTTCTCTCAGATTGTCCATCCGTTTGAGGATGATAAGCCATACTGAATCTCAGTTGAGTACCTAAGGCTTCATGCAATGCTTTCCAAAACTTCGAAGTAAATCGTGGATCTCGATCGGAAATGATGTTTTTCGGAACACCATGAAGTTTGACAATCTCTCGGATATAAATCTCCGCTAGTTTATCAGGAGAATAACCAGCATTGATTGGTATGAAGTGGGCTGACTTCATTAACCGATCCACAATTACCCAGATCGCATCATAGTTTCTGATCCTGGGTAATCCCACAACCAAATCCATGGTCACGCTTTCCCATTTTCATTCTGGAATCTCAGGACTCTGAAGTAAACCAGGCGGTTTCTGGCGCTCGATCTTTACCTTCTGGCAAGTGAGACACCTTGCTACATATTTGGTCACATCACTCTTCATACCCGGCCACCAATACACCAATTCCAGATTATGTACATCTTGGTCATACCAGGATGAAGAGTATATTGGCTCTTGTGCACCTCATCCAGAATCTTCTGCCTCAACTCCACCTTAAGTGGAACACATGCTCTCTTCTGATAACGAACTAATCCACGAGGTGATAAGTCGTAGCCTAGAACCTTTCCCTGTTCAATTTGAGCCAGGTTACGCTGTATCCAGCTATCTTGCCTCTGAGCTTCTTCAATTTCCGCCCTTAGATCACTCTCTTCTTGAGAAACAGTGTAATTGGCACAGATAATCTGGTTTGTTAAATTCAAATCACGAAAATCTTCAATCAATTTTCCTTCTTGTATCATCATAGCTGCAACGAGCACGGTCTTTCAACTAAGAGCATCAGCGACTACATTTGCCTTACCCGGATGATATTTTATTTCTAGGTCGTAGTCCTTAAGCAATTCCATCCAGCGGCGCTGTCTCATATTCAGTTCTTTTTTATCATACAGATATTTGAGACTCTTGTGGTCGCAGTACAATTCCACAGTCACACCATACAAGTAGTGACGCCAAATCTTCAAAGCAAATACAATGGCCGCAAGCTCCAGATCATGAGTGGGATAATTCAATTCATGAGGCCTGAGCTGTCGAGAGGCGTAGGCCACCACACGTCCCTGCTGCATAAGGACACACCCTAACCCCTGCCCACTGGCATCAGAATACACAACGAATGTCAAACTGGGATCGGGTAAAATCAACACAGGTGCCGACGTCAACCTCTCCTTCAGCTCCACAAAATAGTTTTCACATTTCTCATCCCACACAAACGGCTGATCCTTTCTTGTGAGCTTGGTCATTGGCAACGCAATACGGGAGAAATTATGGATGAATCTCTGATAGTAACCAGCAAGACCCAGAAAACTGCGTACTTCTGCCACAGATTCTGGCCTCTTCCAGTTCAGTACTACTTCCACTTTACTGGGATCCACAGAGACCCCTTCTTGCGAGATAACATGGCCTAAGAATTTCACTTCTAATAGCCAGAACTCGCACTTGCTCAATTTGGCATACAGTTGCTTCTCACGCAATATATTCAATACGATTCTCAGATGATGCTCATGCTCCTCCCTACTCTTGGAGTATATCAGAATGTCATCGATAAACACAACAACAAACTGATCCAGATACTGCTGAAAGATACGGTTCATGTAATCCATGAAAACCACAGGCGCATTGGTTAGCCCAAATGGCATCACCAAAAACTCATAATGACCATATCGGGTCCTGAAAGCAGTCTTCAGAACATCTTTTGCTTTCACTCGCAGCTGATGATGCCCTGACCTTAGATCAATCTTTGAAAATACACGAACCGATAGTTGATCTAAAAGGTCATCGATTCGGGGAAGAGGGTACTTATTCTTAACAGTAACCTTGTTCAATTCTCTATAATCGATACACAATCGAAGACTCCCATCTTTCTTCTTTACAAACAATACTGGAGCTCCCCAAGGCGACACACTGGGTCTAATAAACCCTTTCTCAAGCAAATCTTCTATTTGTTTCTTTAACTCTGCCATTTCATTTGGGGCCATGCGGTATGGGGCCTTAGATATAGAACCAGCTCCAGGTACAATGTCAATTGGGAACTGAACTTCCCTCTCAGGAGGCAATCCACTAAGATCATCTGGAAATATCTCCAGGAATTCATTTACCACGGGTATATCACTCAAAATTTCACTAGCTTCCTTTTGTACAGAGAAAAATACCATATACCCCTGGCAACCTTTTTCAAGATATCATTCAGCTTTAGCTGCAGCAAGGAAATTCATACTAGAATCCACAACTTTAGCCCTCTGAGAAACATGATATACTATCCTCTTGTTCCCACAATCTAATAACACATTATTTGTCGTTAACCAATCAAAACCCAGAATGACTTCCAATTGGTAAAGCGGCAGACAGATCAAATCTACAGTAGATTGGTGCCCTTCCACCGTTATAACACAACTTAAACAAGCTTCTGTGGTTAAAGCCTTAACACCCATTGGAGTTGACACTATTAATTCAAATGGTAATTTATGTACATGCAATCCCAGGCGCTTCGCGCAGTCATAAGCAATAAAGGAGTGACTTGCACCCGAGTCGAACAATGCTTGCAACAGATAACCATTAATAGAGATTTTACCGTGTATTAACTCAGGAGATTTACGGGCCTCTTCATGGGTCATAGCAAATACTCGGCCCTGTGTCTTCGGTTTCTAATCTGGTCATGGCTCTTTGCATTCTGCAGCAATATGCCCCACACGCTTACAATTGAAGCATATTATTTTGCCATCACAAGTTTTGCCTTGATGTGGTTGGTTACACCGACGACAAATCCACAGTGCAAAATATGTTCTTTGCTGGTCACGGCTCCCAGACTGTAGGGCTTCTTACCACTTCCAGATGAAGATCCTTGCCCCTTTCGCTTCTGAGGTAGCACCCTTACTAGGTTCATTGTGGTGGCTAATAGCTCTGGCAGGATACAGTTCTCTCAAATTATTCTCTGTACTCCTACACTGTTCAACCGCCTTATTAAACTTGGTAAATAGGTGAGTAGCTAGGCGTTTCCTCAACTCTCACCTCAGACCGCGAATGAGCATATCAGAACTCCATTCTTCGTCATCCTTGAACCGGAGGTAGGAGGAGTACCAAGCCAATCGAACAAAACGGGACAAATAATCGTCAAAGCTCTCTGTATCTCCTTGTCTGATATTCAGAAACTCCGTCTCCTTCTCGAGTCTCACTGATTTGGGAAAATACTTCTCGTTGAACTCTTGTTGAAACAGTTCCCAAGTCAATGACATTTCTTTGCTCTTCAATGTTAGGGCGATATTCCACCACCAAAGGTCTGCATCCCCTTCGAGCTTATAAATGGCCAGTCGTGGCTTCACCTCATCCGGGAAACCAAGAACCTCAAATATTTTCTCCAGCCTGTTCATCCAATCTTCGGCTGCTTGAGGGTCAAACCTTCCTCTGAACGCCGGAGGCAGATGCTTGCAGAATCTGGTGACCCAAAACTGAAGGTCTCTGTCCTCTCTAAGCAGCATCCCATATGATTCTTGATTTGGAATAGCACGAGGTGGGGATTCTAGGGGTCGTGCTGACCCTTCAGCAGTGTCCTCATGATGGGTTTCTTCTTGAGTTTCCTCCGGAGTGGACTAAACTGGACCTTCCTTGTTCTTCGCTTTCTCTGCTCTGAGCTCTTCTCTCAGCTCAGTTATCATATCTCTTTGATCCCGGATTAGACCCATCAGCTCTTGCATAGGATCTGGTGGATTATCATTGACGACCTCCACCTCTGGGTCTACAAGCGGAATATTGGGGCGTCCTCTAGTTTTTTTCATTCTACAAACAACTTGCCCCATTAATTTAGCAGAGATAGTATGCACATATAGTCACAAAACTCATATATATATATATATATCCATGTCAATAAAACATACATGTGCATACACAACAATCATTCACAGATAATCTTCTATCCCTACTACTGTCTAAGGGATCTATCCTAGCAACCTCTACCCTTGCTAAGAACAACAGCTCTGATACCAAAATGTAACCCCCTGACTTTAAACACATAATTATAATTCGATAACACATATTTAAATCGGATTAGAGACCATTGGATGCTTTAACCTCGTTTTAAACTTTCTGTCTCACAGTAAAATTTTTACAAAACTTTCAAAACTCTTTTTCCCATCCAGGTCTCAATTTCAATATTCGAATATAATTACCTATGCAGTTGATATACATTCAATCATATCAGAGTGTATAACCGCATCCCCGGCATCTCTCGGGGTTCTATGCATAAAAACCTGAAGGTTTATAAGTATACACTAGGGGATTACACAACCAAAATCGAATGTAGTATTCCTGATTCAGAATATACAGTAATCCCGAGTTCAAAATACATAACCAACGTTTCCAATTCAACTATATACCCCCAAGGGTCCTAGTTGCTCCGGGTTGGCCGCTTCTCCTTTGAGCCACATGCCCTGTCTGAAATGTTAGTCATAGGAAAGAATGAGATTCGAGAGAATCTCAGTAGTGACAAACCACTCACACAATGCATAAACACAAAGCATGTACATAAATCACAAACAGCAACAGCAGCAGCAATTCACAGATACATGGTTTTCACCACAAACGACAACACTCACGGCTGTATACACAATACGACAGCTCTTGCTATAATCAACATCACGACAGCTTACGCTGTAATCACAATAACGACAGCTTACGCTGTAATCGACAGCTTGCGCTGTAAACGACAGCTATCACCAGCTGTAACCGCAGCAGCATCAGAAATCATCATAAAATAGTGATACAACACACATACAGTGCATTACACAAAGTATAAGAGAGAGAGTAACTACCTTGTCCTTTCCTGACGTCCTTCAGCGCAGTTGGCTCCCGAGAGCGGAAAATATCGAATCCTACAATTCCAAATGCACTATTTAGACACTTCCACAGTGTTACTTGGGGTTATATGAATCTATAATGAAAATTTACAAAACTACCCCCGGGGACCCGGCCCGGGCCCGCCGTACCCAGTCCGATTGCACTTTTCCCGAAATTCTAATCTGGGCTATCCTAACATATTTCCGCCCAAGGAATCCATTTCTGTACTCGGAATTATCAAATTCAATGTTAAATTACAAATTTACCCTTGGCAGCCCCACTTTAAGGGTTTTAGGGGCGTTTTCGTAATTATGTTTTTTCGGCCTTTTCCGAAAAAGTGACCAACTGTAACCCCACCTAATTTTTAATCCTGAACTCAATGGAACCATCAAATCATTGAAAATCCAACTCTAAGACCCATTTCAAGAGCTGGCCGAAATTTATGAGCTCTTCGGAGAAAATCGGGGTTTTACGATTTCGGCTCCGTAAACGCGTTCCTTTCTACTCCTAACCACTTTATTAACCATTACATTAGGTTAAAACTAACATTAAGACCCAATTTAGGATGCATAACCCCTACGCCATATCATTTCCAAACTTTAAAACCAATGGCAATCCGGCGAAATTTCACCGATTAAATTGCCACAGCAGCCAGAATAAGCAATATACGAAAGTTTGGAAGTTACCTCAAGCTCCCACAAGCTTTTCCCAAGAATGGCTGAACCCTAGCCTATTTGAACAATGAAATTCCTTGCTTCAAAACCTTAATTCACATAGAGGAATAGCTTAGGAGGAGGATTATACACATTAGGTACGAATTCACTGAAGAAATCGACCTATCTTGTGAGATTTCTCCTTCCTTCTCTCTATTTTTCTCCAAGCTCTCTCTCACGTTTTTTCCTCTTGCTTCAGCTGAAAATGGCGTGAAATGGCTGAAGAATATGAGCAATTTGATTAATAATCCATGCTGACATCATCTTTTAATGAGTTGATGTCATAATTCCTTATTTTCCCATTTTCGGATTTGTTGGCAGATTTTCTGACCGAACTTTGATAAATCATAACTAATTCTAGAAAAATCTAATTGGAGTGATTCCAAAGCCTATATAACCCTTATTGAGTCTAGTTTTAAGGAAAAATATAGAATCTATCTTGAAGGAATCACAAAATTCCCAGAATTTCAAGATTTTTAGATTTTTTTTTTCATTTTAACTATTTTAACTCAAATATATAACTATTTTAAGATTTTTTTTTCATTTTGCTGCTTTAATTTCCTCGACAAATAAAATGTGAACCAAAATAAAAAGTAAAGGAGTGTCATAACCTTAAGCCTTCTACTTGTTATTCTTCACCTTTTTTTTATTCCTTTCAATGAAGCCCTGCAACATTATATCCATAGAAACAAATATTAAAATTTGTCAGAATATACACTTGCAAATCTTATATTGACAAAAAAAAAATTACAAACCTTCTTTCTTATCAATGCTATTTAACATTATCAAGTGATGCTGAGTTCCTTCATCGTATACCATATACACTATAGTCTTCTTGTTTTGAGCAACTGTTGGACTTTGGGTCCAAGTCCACCCTTGATGGGCTGGACTATTTTATTAGGACATAAGTAGCCTAATCAAATAAGAATAAAATCAGCATTAAATGCAGATCGGGGAATAATTTAGTAATAATTATGGATTTGTTAATTAAGGAACAAATCACCATAATTAGGGAATTAATTGAGAATCAATTAATTGCTGTCTTGGAGGGCAAGAAGGAGTGCACACGTTTCCTAATTAGTGGCCTCCATAAACCACTATAAATAGGGTGTGCCTCCTCAATTGCAATTCACCCTGCCATTGAGTTTTCTAGCAATTCTCTTCTCTCCTACCATCTTTCTGGTTCTGGTGATCTGCTGTGTAAATCACAATTAGGCTCTAGTAGGCTAATAATTGTGTGGGCACAAGTATGGAGTATTGGAGCTTTGACCCAGATCCGAACATGGATTCGCCTTGGTATGCTAAATCTCCTTTTAGTTATATTTTTTCCTTACATTGGCATCAGAGCCTGTTGATCCTGTGGCTGTGTGATTTATTCTTTCTAAATAATAATCTGATATAATTTGTTTATATCCCCATCTAATTCCGCTGTGCTGTTAATACGCGCGAATATTTCTTCTCCTTCTCATTCACGCAATATATATGACAGTATCTAAAAAAATGAGTTTGTGAATATGGAATTCCTACATATTAATTTTCTCATGCGTGAATCTTTTTTGGGTATCAGTGCGCAAGTTTTTTTTCAAAAACGTGAACATGTACATGTATATATTGCTTATATTTTTTTTTATTAAAAAAGCCTCAGACATGACATATTAGTTATGAATGAATACATGTATGCTTTGTGCCTTACATTTGTACACTGAGCTCCTCTTATTAGTATATATATATATAACACGATATATATATGGCGCGGGTTTCATCTTCTCCTCATCTCTTCGTTCATGTTAAAGTTGTGTTTTTGGTACTTATGTGGAACCAAAAAGCAAGAGAATTTTACCCTCAAAAGCTAGGAAAGCTTTTAAAATGCAGAGGACACATCCGAGACGAATTATGCCGTACTGTCAAAGTTGAGAAAAAATGGGGTGTTCGAAACTGAGTGTTTTTGCCCCAAACAAAGCATGGATGTGTAGATCTCGAAGAGACGATTCCGACAATATTTAGAATGCGTCAAATGAAGTCCGGATGAGGGAGAAACAAAGGAAAGAAGTTGGCGGGTCGTTAGTCACCGCCACCACTTCACCCATGATTTAATCAATGAAACAAAGGTTTTAAGATCAAGTAAATGCCATGGATTTGTATTTCGCTGAACAAAGATTCCAACGACACCAAGACGTGAAAAATGAAGTTAAAATGAGGGAGATATGGCCTCCCAAAGTTTGCGGGTCGCGATGACCAACTGGAGCTCCAACTGGGTTGGGTTGACCCGGCTGGAGGTTGAGGATGATGAGGTGGCAGTAAACGCCACATCATCGGTCAACCAATGCCATACGACAATAATGAGAGGTTGCCACATCAGTACCACGTCTCTGCCGGTCAACACAGGCCACATCATCCATTGAAAAGCCACGTCTATCGAGACACATAGCGCCACGTCATCGACACGTCAGCAGTGACGGGTCAAGGTTGACCAGTCAATATTGACTCGTCAACGTTGACCGGTCAATGGTCAGCACTGGCAAAAAATGGAGGGAAATTGACAAGTGGCGCGTGGGGCCTACTAGGACCTCCGTTTGACATGTGGCAAGCACTGTTAGAGAGAAACGGCGCGTGTCGCCGGCTAATGGCCATAAGGCGGCGCGTGGATATCACGTGCCACCGACGAGAGTGGCATTTATTGGAATTTTTTAATTTTTCAGGATTTTTCCATCCAGCCACCTTCTAGGGGCGTGTGAGAGCGCATGGGACCTCTGATTGAGATGCAGTTTGTTCCTAAAAATCCCTAAATTAGAGAGCTTCAATTTGATATATAATTTGCATATATTTGAAGCAAGTTTGCGTGTAATTTGAGTCAAAAAGGTGCCTATGTGCATTTAGAGGGTCCCAAAAAATGTTGGAATTGAATCAATATTGGTTCTATTATTGTTTGGGATAGGTTGGCTTATTTTTTTAGGAGTATTTTTAGTTGCAACATTAGGTTAAATGCTGAAAGATTCTTTAAAAGTAAGGGATTATTCAAATCAGTTTTTGAATATAAAATCCTATCCAACCTTGACTCAAACTCTTAGAGATAAAAACCTGAAAAATTGTAGCAACTTAAAATTATTCAATAATTATTGAATAATAATAAGTCTTCCCATATTTCTAACTACATTGATCCACTTGGATTGAAGCAATGACTTCTAAAAGTTAACCTTTTATCACATGTTGTGACAAAGGACAAGACAAATAGAGATGTGAGAATCATCTCATCAAGTGAGAGGTATACTGCAAATATATCTAAGTAAGTGAATGTAAACATGGCAAAGAGGAGCTGGACATTGTAGTTAGACGCTATATCAGTTCATATGGTCAGAAAGGCCTATGAGAGGGACAACCTAGTTAAGAGACAACAATAAAAGGCAAAAGTTTTTTATTGAATGTTCTTTTCATTGAATTTATGATTAAATTCTTTGTTTTTAGAATTGAATTCAGTATATTCTCTTCTTGTTTTCTTGAACATTCATACTAGTTAGATCATATTGTGTTATTATCTTGTAAATATAACTGCTCATTAATTGAGTGGGGGTTTCTGGAATACGTCTAGAAATCTAAAGGGGAATGTGTTCAAGGAAGACTATGGTTAAAAGGGTGATGAGCTAACTAGCATGATTGGGATGGGAGTCAACATAGTTGTCTCCTGAACATGAAACTAGTGAACTTATTATCTAATTATCCTTTGTCTAACTTGAACAAATATGATTTGTATACCATAATAGTCTAAGTGACCAATTATGACCAAGTCTATTTCACTAAGCTTATGAAGACAAGCTCAAAAGAGATATCTGTGGAGTTGAAACTCTCAAATCTCTTTCATTCAAGAAGAATGAGATGTCAGGGACATCCTACCAACTAGTCTTCATCATTTAAAGGTTGAAGCAACCGAAGGATACAAAAGGTTTATGCTATCAAGTATAGAAAGAACAACATTGCTTAAACTTATGTTGGTATGAGCAATATAACCTTATCCAAGCCGTGTGGATAGTGTTGGAAGATAGTAAAATATGTGATCTTCTTCCATAAAGTTAAAACTAAGGTAAGTTTTAACATAGTGTACTAAGTCCTAACATGTTGTTTAGGCAACACTTGAGGTAGATGTCAAACTAAGAAGTTGAGACAAACTAATGCCAAGTTATTTCTAACAAACAACAAGTGTATGTTGTGATAAGACATCTCCCAGTGAGTGGGAGGAAGCTATGTCTCCCAGTGAGTGGGAGTGAGCCACGTCTTCCAGTGAGTGGGCGTATACGAAAGTAAAGATTGCCTCTGATATGCATATTGTAACCTTTAGCAATGTGATTCTCCACATTGAACTTGAGTGTGAAAGACTAAAGGATTCAAAATCCATCAGTCAGACGAACTTAGCTAAAGAGTGGGAGGATTCATCCTCTAAGCCTGAGGGCAAGAAACTTATGAGGTAAACTTGATTTAGAGGAGGTCAAAGGGTTTCTACAAAGATGAAAATCTAAGTTGATAATCTTCAAGGGTTGTAAAAGTAGCAATCCACATGAGTTGTGGATGTTTCAAATGAAGCATATGACTTCATGTCAAATACAAAGCAATAAAGTGATAGAATCAAGGGATTGGAATTTTCACGTTAACTCTGCATAGATAAACCACCCTGATTCACTCAATGCAATTGCAACTGAAAAAATCACATCTTTGCTATCTCTTTAGTTAAGGATCAATGGGACTATGATTCTCAAATCCTTCATTGGATTTTGATGTTTCTTTTAGGGATAAAAGATTCCATTTCTTTCCACATGTACACATTGATTAAAAGAAATGATCAAACTAGCAAAAAAGTATTTGCTAAATAACATGTGCTAAAGGGTTAATACCCTTATGAATAAGTTGAGAACTCATTCTACCTGGCAAGAAAGACAAAGAAACATTTTTGAGAAAATCCACTGCAATTGGTAAATTATGACGTTAGTGAACCAATGAACGTGAAGGCAAAACACAAAGAGCTTGGTGCTTCATTAATGTTGTGGACGTTTACTCGAAATATAGTAATGTTTACTTGGTTTTTGGCAAGTGTGAAGCTGTTAGATAATGGCTGAACTAGTCAGGAATCAGTTAAACTAAAAGGATAAGACCTTTTGAATTAACAAGGGTTAAAGACACCCATGTGATTAGTTCAAGCTGCTTTATGTACAAGAAAGGCATTGTTAGGCAACTATCAATACCTAGAACCCTTCAACATAATAGAGTTGTTGAATGGAGAGATAGACCTCTCCTTGTTTTGGTTGTAAACAAATGGCATCAACAAGGCTATTAGCCATATGTTGGTAGGTAGACTCACAACTATTATATTCACACTTGACCAAATGCCCTCTATATCAGTCACGACCTCACCCTATGAATCGTGGATGGGCCTTAGACCAGGGCCAAGCTTGTTAAGACCATAAGGATCATCAACTTTATATTCATAATTATTCCTATAAGTAAGGAAGATTAGGGCTAAGGCATACCATAGGTATCTCTTTCGTTCTCCTTCCAATTTCCAACATGTGTTTCCAATGGTTCCAAAATCCAATCCAAAACTCATTCTCATACAAAATTTCACAAGGAACACAACGGAAACCTTAAAATGACCAAAATCACAACCTATTGACATATTCTACTTTGGGACACATTTCAACATAAAACCCTAAAGTTGCCAAATTCCATATTCAAGACTCCAAACTCATTCTATCTATCCATGACACTTCACAAAACACTAATTTCATAACATCAACATGCCATACCCACAATGACCCACATTTTTGAAAATGAGGCCAAAATCCAAAAAAAAAAAGCTCAATCATATGGCACAAAACCTATATAGAAAGGTTTCTCTTACTCACCTCAACAACTTTCCCAAAGAGGTTCCTTGGTTCTCCCAACTCTAGATTTCCTTGTGTGATCAAAACACCACCAATGGAAAATCTAAAATGATGAAAATGAAGCCCTCAACCCAAGGAACAAGATTAAAGAAGAGAGTTTTTACATAGAAAGTCATTTGGAGGGTTAAATACTCACCTTTATCAAGAGCTTTTTCTTCTTTCTTTGGCCAACAGTGGAGGATGAATGAGAGAGAGGAAAATGAGAGAGAAGAAAACTTGAAGAAGGTGAAATGATGCACTCCTTCCCCATACTTCATGTTAGCTGAATGGGAGGGAGGGAGAGAGAGAGAGAAACTGATTTTTTTTATAGCAATTTGACTTTCCATGCCCTCTCTCATCTTTTGACTTGCCAAGTGTCAAATTTTTAATGGCTCTCATAAAAAAAGTAATTAATTAGTTATTCTAACCATTCCATTAGCCATTTAGTTACACATCTCATTTCTCTAAGTTAGCAGTTTATTTCTCTATTAATCACTAACTAAATAACTGATAATTTTCCATTCTTCCACTGATTTTGGCACATTTACTTAAATTGCCATATAACACATAATTAAATTCTTTTCCTCTTCTTTATGCTCCAATTCCCTCTATTTTAGCCCAAATAATTATTTCATCACTTAATTATGCTAAAATACAGGGTGTTGGGCATTCCCAATAACTGATTCATATGTCAAATCAACTTTAATTCCTGAATCATTTTCAATACTTGTCATTGGCCGTTAATCAAAATTTGGGGCGTTACAGAAGACACATAAATACACAAGCTTCGGAGCATCCACAACATCACAAACAATGATAATGCATACATACACTGCATTTACACATAGTATATGGGAAGAGTCACTACCTTATTCTTTTCTGGTGTGCTTCGGCACAGTTTGTTCACGGGCAAGGCAAATATCAAACCTTATAAACCAAATCAAGGATGATAGGTTATTCTCTATTCCAACTTCTTATTTTTATAATACTTAAATTTGGTTATCATTTGTACTCTTGGGTGGCTACTAGAAGCCTAAACACATGCCTAAAGGGTTGGGAACACTTGACCAAAGATCCCTTTTTCAGAAGTGAAAGCACTAATTTTAGCTCATGCACTCGAGTATAAAGGACACACTCGAGTAATGAGACAACTTGCACTTGAGTGAGGATGGCTTACTTGTGTGAGTGGTTGCCCGAGAGCAACCACAGAGATAAAAAGTGATCACAGCACTCAAGTCCTGAACCCAACACTCGAGTGATAGCCTCACACTCACCCAAATCTTACCAAGTGAGGCACAAGAAGTGACTACCTGAGAGCAATAAAAACTCTAGAATGAGAAGTGCACTCGAGCACTAGCTCTAGTACTCAAGTGATAGCATAATACTTGCGAGTGCTAGCACACACTCTTGACAATTTGGATATAAGTGTTTCCCCGAGACTTGATTCCATAGTGTATAATACTCTTGCACTCGAGTTAGACAAGGTTCACTCGAGTGATGGCCCATATCACTCACCAGTGAGAAAATGCACCTTTGGATTCTGGCATGGAAGTGTGATAAAAAACTGAAGGAAAGAGGAAAAACAGGATGCTACACTCGAGTGACACCCCTATGCACTCGAGTGAGGCTTATCAGAAGCCAAAATGTAGCAATTGACAAAATTTTCTAAACTTCCTACCAAAGTGTTCAATGGTTCCCAAAATCTACAAACTACCTTTCCCCCAATACTAATTTTCATAAGGAACTAATTGGGGACCTTAAAACAACCAAATTCTTATTCTAGCAACAAGTTCTTGCTTTGGACACTACATTCTCCCATACCAACCAATGACACCAATTTCCTTTCCAAAGTTCCAAATAACTTCTATTAACACAGAGACACAATATGCCACCAAATCCAACACCAAACACTATCCAAATTGTCCATTCCAAAATTAGGGCAAAATCCAAAATTTACAAAACTCAACCAACAATTACAATGAACATGTCAAAATACTTCAAATACTCACCTCTTCCTCTTCCCAATATTAGATCCTTGATTCCACCACTTTCAAATTCCTTCAAGCTCTCAAACACCTTCTTTTAAGGTTCTAAAACCATAGCAATTAAGCTATTATCACCATGAACAATTTTAATGAAGAATGTTTGAGCACACCAAGTCATATGGAGCACCTACCTTACACTTCTTTCTTTTTCTTTCTTCTTTGCTTTGGGCGACAATGGCTGTTGGAGTGAGAGATAAGAAAGTGATGAAGAAGATCAAATTTTCCCTTCCCCATACATACTTAGCTGACTTAGAGGGAGAAAGGAAAAGAAGTTTTAACCTTTGACTTGATCTATGGCTCTCATATTGCCACTTGTCAACATCTCATTTCACCTTTAATGGACTCATATGAGTTCACACACACATGATTCCACTCTCTTGTCAATGAATCTCAATCATTGATCTTTAGATTACCAAGGAGTTCCCTCTTCGGTAATTGACTAATCAGTTGATAACTTTACATTTTCCCATTTTGCCCCTGATTATGGTAATTCTACTTGAATAACTACTAAGCACATTTCATAATTCCATTTTACATCACCATGCGCCCTCCCTCTTACTTAATTCAATTTAGATATTAATCCATAATTGAACTTAGATACATGGTTGAGGCACTGTTCAACACATATACGGATTGTAATTCACATCATATTCCTCAAAAGTATTTATTCAGTGATAATTACATCCACTTTTAAAGTCATTTACCTTTAAACCCAAGTTGAGGCATTACACCAACCATTACTTCCACATAACGCTATGAGTTGGTCTATATGATTCACATAATCAAATACTACTAATACACTTTTATTGGAGAGTGCCTCCTTAATTGGACTAGTTCCCATTTTAACATCTGAAATAAGTTAATGTTGTAGATGAACTAGACTATTATCTTTCTTCCACTCATCATTGATATTTGCAAGGAAACTGTTTTTTGTTAAACCTGCCACCAATTCTATCATGAATAGCTCTGGCAAAAGTAATCTTACTAATACCTGGAACCCCCTATATTCAGATCATGGAATAATTCCCACCTATCAACACATGAAGTACATCTTTCACACAACGGAGTAAACCCACGGATATGGTGGAAGATCACGAAACAAGAATTTTTCTAGTTCAGCCATAAGTTTACTCATAATCTTATTGTTTTTGCTGGATAAAATGATTTCAGAATCAGTAAAAAGAAATATATATGCATGTGTGTAAGTATCAATATAATTTGATTAATAAAGCTCACTCTTTAGCTGAACATAAAGTATAATGATAGAAGTGGGTCTTGTGAATCACTATATTTATTTTAAGAAAATAATCATACTCATTCTTATCGGAAAGATACCCAATGAGAAACAAATATCATACTTATGTTTTATGTAATTAGTTGGTAAACGACTAGATACCACCAGGGCTTTAAGATGAACTTTCAAACTCTACAAGAAAAAAAAATTCTTCTTATTAGTAACTAATTATTAGGGACTATTGTGAAAAACAAAGTCATTCATTTAACACACTCTGTTGTATTATTCATATAAAGAGATCCTATTTATAGTCTCATGAGGAGACATTAGTGGAGGAATTTAAGGGAGTTAGTAGAGGAAATCAAGGGATTACAATCAAGACTCAATAAAGAAAAGGATTTCGGTAACCCACTCTAACAACCTACTAGTTCCTCTAACAGCTAATATTTTAACACCCCCTTAATCTAGAGAATATATGTCAATTATTTCCAACTTACATTGAAAACGTTCAAAACCCAGGCCTACGTCTATGAAAATAACTATAGACTGAGTAGAGATGAGAAGATTGGCATATAAAGAGTGATACTGGTTCGGCCTAAAACCCAGGCCTGCGTCTAGTCCTTAAAAATCAAGACCTATTGAGATTTTCACTATTCTTCCAAGATTCAGTGGGCTTTCAGAACACCGCAAGACAATAATCGTCCTTGAATAGACTATGAGAAGAAATATTCTAATTCCTAGAATTTTCTCTCCCCCTTATGACAAGTCTTACGTGCAGAAACAAACCTATGACCTTTCTCTCTTGCTTACATATGCAAGTCTTATAAGCAGCAATGTTCTCTCCTGCTTACACCCCTGTAAGTCTTACGATAAAAAATGTTCTCTACTGCTTGCATTTTGTAAGTCTTACGAGCATAAAGTCCTTTTAGGGATTCTCTCAAATGCTTCTCTCGTAAGGATGACTACCCTCTTAAGGTCCCTCTACCTTGAGATCAAAATGGAAATATAGTTTTGAAGTGTATACAGACTTTCTCACATGGTAGAAATGATAAACACTGAAGTGCAATATGAATACAAAGAAAGATATGAAAATAGAGACTCTCATGAATGTTTGCTGTAAGCTTTTATATAATGTTCTCTTAGTTCACTTATCTCTAATTCTATGCATTTTATAGCTAATTGCTTTTATCTATTGAATAATAGACGTTATGGAGCGCCATGTGTACATTTGAAATCTTCGGATAGGATATCGTGGTAGGTACATGCCTAGTTGAACGTAATGATTATGTCTACCGTTGTTTGACTTTCTCTATGCATCTTTGATTTTAACATTCAATATTCTGTTTCGTACTTGAAGTATATGTTAAATTATGTTTTATAATGATAATGAGTGAAAACATAATGAATAAATAACATTAAATCATATTGTGATTGAATATTGAGTCTGTTGCATTTTGGCTTCTGACAGAGCATCAGTCGAGTGTATGGAGGCCTCACTAGAGTATAACATCAATTTTTCACATCTTCCCATGCTTTTGTGTAGCACTTCCTAGTGAATTTGCAAGAGTGCATTTTCTCACTTGTGAGTATTGGGGCCTCTAACTTGAGTATATCTTTTCTCACTTAAGTAATTGTGCATTTTGTACTATAGACTCACCCATCTGGATAACACTTGTAGCATATTTTTAAAGAGTGTGATTTTGTACTTGTGAGTGTTACGGGTCCTCACTAGAGTGACAATGTCTCACTCGAGTGCACTAATGTATTTCAGCTTCAGACTTCACTTCTGTACTGTACAGGCACCAAATTTTTCAAGAGTGAGATTTTGCACTTATGAGTGTTGTGGGGCCATACTCAAGCACTGAGATACTTACTCGAGTGCATCAGAAATTATTTGCTTCTAGATAGCCTTTTGCTCAGTACTTGTACCAAAATCAGAGGACATGTGTTTTCTCACTCACGAGTGTTTAGTTCTTCACTCAAGTGCCAAGAGCGTCACTTGAGTGCACTTCCCACTTTTGGCTGTTCTTTGCTCTCAGACAAACACTTCCTAACCACACTCGTAGGACTCGAGTGATCTTGAGGCTATCACTCTAGTATTCAGTCAGTGCTTGAGTGCAATGATTATTTTCTATCTCTAACTTTGCTCTTTGCCAAGAACTTCAAAGAGTGTGCCTTCATGCCCTAGTACAAATCTGGTAATCACTCTAGTGTAATGCCTCATACTCGAGCATTGCTGAAAAATCTCTAAAATCAGTAGCTCTTTGTAAAATACTTTCTGATTTACATTTCCTAGACTTGAGTGCAAAATGGATTCTCACTCAAGTATGAACTTTATCACTCAAGTGCATAAATTAAAAACACAGCAACTATCACTAAACTTTGTGAAATGTATTTGGTAATCAATTGAATCAATGTTTATACCTTCAAAACATAAGTTTCTTACTAAAACACATAACCACCTTTTGTTATCGTCAAAACTTGGAATCTAACATTCTCCCCTTTTTTGATGATGACAAAACTTTTGTGATGAATTTAAAGACTTAATTGAATTGAAAAGTCTTTGAAAACCCTCTTATGATTTCCAAAACACTTTTAGGATTTTAAAATGCACTTTCACTAAAGTTTTGAGTTACTTGACTTATTTTGAACTTAAATTAAATGACTTCCTGAAAAGCTTCCAATGGTCTTGAAAACATCCAGTGGCTACTCAAGGCAAAGATAAGTCATAATACGACAAGATTTGAAAAATAAACTTATTGAACATTTAACGAACATTAACATAAGTATTGATTCATTGATAAACTTGAAAAGTACATTATCACTGACTTAATAGAAAGTTAAAAAGTACCAAATGATATCAAAATTCACCCATATATCCCCAAAATATCAAAAATCAACAGCTAATAACCCAGAACCCAAAAATACATCAAAACTTAAACACTCTCCCTTAATCAAGGTTTAGCCTATATCAGTCCAGCATAAAATTCAAATACATCACATGTTCTTCTCCCCCATTTTGTCAGCATCAGAAGGGAAATGAAGGAAGGAGATGTCCGATGGCTGAGGCAGAATATACAACATAATGGCAATAGATGGATCAATAGGATCAGGCTCAAATAATAGAGATGAGGGCTAAGGAGTAGAAGCTTCAAGCTAGGATAGCTAATCAACTCTAATATTGATAGAGGTGGAAGTTTGGGATTGGTGTAGGTGAATAGTACATGGGTTTGTTTCTAGGAAGGTGAAACAGTGGTAGGTGTAGAAACTAAAGGTATATCAGGCTAAGGAGTCAGAAGTCGAGTATGCAAGTTTCTGAATCACTAATTCTTTTTTACTGTTCTTCTTGGGCGTTGAACATCAAGTCAAATTTGTTATTTGCCTTGTCAACTAAATTGGTGACTTGAAATTCCATCTTGTCCACCAGTTTGTCATACTCTGTGATCAATTCCCGTTTTAGTCCTGCCATAACTTGATTGATCACATCGGCTAGATAACCCTAAAGTGAGGCATCAAGGAATAATGGAGGTGGAGATAAACCTCTTGCAAAAGACTGAGCCTTATCACCTCTTGATGGTGTGGCTTCCCTCTGAGATATAGGCTTGGTTTTACTAACTGGAAGTGAGATCCCCAAATGTATCAATTCAGTGACCTCAGGATCCTTACCCTTTCATTTCCCTTTAAGTACCATACCTTGTTGTGCTGAAAAATGAGAGAGACAAGTTGGGAATATGGTATTGTGGTAGACCTAGATGAAGAAAATCAAAATCTTCTCATCTTACTAAAATTCAATTCACCAATATCTCTCTATGTGCCAGATAAAAAGGATGCCAATAAGTAGTAATCTCTCTGGGCAAAGTGGTTAGAATTTTTAGACTTGTTGATCACACTCCGGTATAGATATAGTAAAGGGCATGGTGAGAGTCAAGCATATTAATGGGTTTGAAAATGTGGGGTCTAATTAGGTCATCAGGTTTGAATCTCTGGAAGGCTTCATTGGCTAAGAGTAAGGTTGGATTGCTAGGAGCAGCTACATAGCCAAGGATGTGGTCGATGATAGAAAGGGATATCACAATGTGTTGGCCTCAAACAATAGTGGATATTCCTTCCCTATTATCTCTCTAGCTCTAGATACAATGTTGTGCACTTTCATATTGTAGTAAAATGCTCTCAAAACAGTGGGTGAATATGTCAAGTGCACAATCAACCAAGGTTCGTAAAAGTCTAGGAAAGGACAGAAATTCAGGCCACAGTTTACACTCAGATAGTCTAAATCCTCATATACCACATGACAGAAGCTTTGATGAGCAAATTCAGTGTTATATACCTTATGATCCTGTGGCTTTAGTTACTAGGCGTTAAAGCCTTCTGGAGGAACTATTTCCTAATCTTCTTCTTCCAGAGCATGAGAAGTGGATGGTGCTTCTGATAAAGAACTGACGTGACTGGACTGCCCAATATAGTGAGATGAAGAGGCACCGGCTTGGGAGGAATTCTTGCCAATGAAGGCATCCAACTTTGACTTTTTGATTACTTCCCGAAGTTGTAGATTGAAGGAATCATCAGAGGAAGATTCTTAAGGAACTTCTTTGTCTTCCCCCTTTCCTCTTCCTTTACCTCTTTTGAATGTGAGCGAGAGACAATAGGGTCCTTGAAGATGACTCCCTTTGTCTTCTTCAGAGGCAATTGAACCTCTTCAACCACCTTTAGCTTAGGATGTTTCTTCTTAGCTGTGGTTATCCTTTTCTTGGTTGTTTTTAGTTTTGTAGGAGGTGTTGGAGTAGAAGAAGGTGAAGGTGTCGGAGTTGGAGTCGGTGTCACCAACAGAGTTGTCGACTCACTAGTGGCAAAATGAGTAGGTGAAGGAGTAAGAGACTTTTAGGAAGTCTAGGGAATCTTTGTTCTAAACATTTTGAATGATTTAGAAGAAATTTGGGAATCAAAAATGCAAAGAAAACTTGAAGATAGATTTTGGTAGTGACTTCGGTTAGGGAAAGAAAAGGGGAATTTATAGGAAAAATCTGACCTTTTAGAGATGATTGAAGAGTTGAAATTGAAAATTGAAGGGGTTTAAGGCATTTAATTGATGGGTAAAGGCTAAAAGTGAAAAGGTGCCATTGTTGAGTGAGGAGACACTTTTGATTGAGAAGAAGTATGCTATTTGAGCTATAATGTAACTAATATAGACCCTAACACTCGAGTGAGAAACCTAAGCACTTGAGTGTTCATACCTATGTACTCAAGTCACCTATTTCTGTGCTTGAGTAAGACAGAGAAAAATTCTAGAAAACTTGTAAATGCGTACCTGGTTTGAGTGTATTTTTTTGTGATCTTCATCTTTGTACTCAAGTCCTCCAAAATCACTTGAGTAAATCATGCTTTGAAGTTCATTTATGAAATTTTACCTGTAGCACTTGAGAGTTCTTATGTCACTTTCAGGTGTGTTCTTCCTAAACTCGAGTGAACTATTTTCTCACTTGAGTGAGACCCAACATACCCGTTTGAATTTTAAGTGAGCTTTTAGTACTTCTCCCTCCTATGTTAACCTTTGTTTTGCAAGCTAGAAATAGAGCATATGAGTTAGACTTGCACTCAAGAGTTCATCCATGACTTAGTGACTTCTCCTGCACTCGAGTGACAATTCTACAAAACAAACTTCTACCTACTGTGATGCTTAAGTAGTATGGTTATCATTAAAACTCATATTCAACATAATAATTAACAAAAACACTTACAACTCATTGGGATTAACATTCCTAATTCTCTTCATATATATAAAAATTGAACTTTAGCAATTGGCTTTGTAAATTTATCAGCGAGTTCAAGATGTGTAGGAATAATTCAACTTTAACATCCTTCTTTTGTACATGATCTCGTATGAAGTGATGTCGGATATCTATATGCTTAGTTCTTGAATGTTAAATAGGATTCTTAGCTAGGCTAATAATATTGGTATTGTCATAGTAGATAGGTATCTCTTTCAAGTATATTCCTAAGTCCAGAATTTTTTGCTTCAACAATAGCTATATATTCAGCTTCAGTGGAAGATAATGAAACTAGGGGTGTTCAACAATTTCCCGTCCCGACCTTCCAGTCCCGATCCCGAGTAAATCGGGACGGGATTTAATTTTGGGATCGGGAATGTGATTTTGGGATGGGGATCGGGAATGGGACTTCCCGATCCAGACTTTTTCCCGATCCCTAAAATATATATATACACATGTATATTTTTTAAAACATATTTAAGAAAATAAGATAAAATGTAAAATAAAATGTGAAAATCCCTAACACCCTTAAGGTAATATATATTCTTTTAGTTTAGTTTAGTTAATTTCATTTATTATTTATTAAATAATTCTACTTTTTTTTTCTTGTCTTTGTTCTTTTTACAGCTGAATCGACAACTTTAAGCATGTATTAGACTAATTATATATTTATATTAGACTTATTTGGTACAATATGATATTAGACAAATTATATATTTATATTAGACTAAAGAAAACACAACAAAAAATTCAATATAGAGATTTTTTTTTAAAAAAAAGAAAATTCGGGATCGGGAATGAAAATCATTCCTGAACCCTTCTTGGGATCGGGATCGGGAATGGCATTTCCCGATCCCGAACACCCCTAAATGAAACTATGTTTTGCTTCTTGCTAAACCACGATACCAGAGAACCTCCAAGAAATTGACATTGTCCACTAGTATTTTTTCTGTTAGTTTTGTACCTTCATGATCTGAATCTGTATAGGCCATCAAATATTCATTTCCACCTTTTAGATACCATAGGCCAGGTTCTATAGTGTCTCCTAGGCATTTGAAAATTCTTTTCACTGCTTCTGCATGTGATACCTTAGGAGCATATTGATACCTTGCACACATCCCTATACTGAATTGTATATATGGCCTGCTTGCTATTAGATAGAGTAATGAACCATTCATTCCTCTATATCTAGTATGTTGAAGTCAAGGCCTTTCATGTTAGCATCCAACAGTATGGTAGAACTCATTGGAGTATTAGCTCCTTTAGCATTTTCCATTATGTACTTCTTCAATAATTCCTTCAAATATTTAGTTTGATATATAAATATCCCATTCCTTCATTGCTTGATTTGAAGTCTAAGAAAGAAGTTTAACTCTTCCATCACAGACATTTCAAATTCTCCCTGCATAAGCTTAGAAAATTCTTGACAAAGAGATTTGTTAGTGTCACCAAAAATTATATCATCAACATATATTTGAACTATTAAAAGATCATTTCTGTTATGTTTGATGACAAGTGTTGTATCTACTTTTCCTCTAACAAAGTTTTGATCAAGAAGAAATTTGCTAAGTCTTTTATACCAAGCTCTGGGTGCTTGTTTAAACCTTTTAAAGCTTTCTTGAGTTTGAAAACATGATGAAGTTTTGTGTCATCTTCATAACTAGGAGGTTGTTCTACATATACTTCCTCCATGGTATAGCCATTTAGAAAAGAACTTTTCACATCCATTTGTAAAGTTTAAAACCTTTAATTCTAAGAGTACTCGTATGGCTTCCAATCTTGCTACTGGACCATATGTTTCTTCATAATCAATAACTTCTTGATTATAGCCTTTAGTAACTAACCAAGTCTTATTTCTCACAATAATTGTTGATTCGTCAAGTTTATTTTTGAAAACCTATTTGGTTCCTATGACAAAGTGACCTTTCGGTCGTGGTACCAAATCCCAAATTTGATTTCTTTAAAATTGATTTAACTCTTCTTGCATAGAAATCACCCAATCATTGTTAAAAACTGCTTCTTTAATATTGGAAGGCTCAATCTCAAAAATAAATGCAAAAATGTTACTTCATTAAGAACTCTATTTCTGGTTTTGACACCTTCGTGAATATCTCTAAATACCTGATCAATTGGATGATTTTTAATATGTCTCCATACTTTTGGTTGAGCATGACCATTGACACTTTTTTCATTTTGAAGATCATTTGTTTCAAAATCATTCTGATTTGAAATAGTTTTGTTTTTCTTTATCATCAAAAGATTTTGTCTGAGAATGAAGTTCATAAAAAATAATAAGAATGGATTATTCAACAGTACATGTTCTTTTATTGAAAATTCTATATGCTTTACATCTATTAGAATAACCCATAAATAAAGCTTCATCAGACTTTGAATCAAATTTACCCAAATTTTCTTTACCATTGTTGTGAATGAAGCACTTAAATCTGAAGATGTGTAGGTGAACAAGATTTAGCTTCCTCCCTTTATAAAGTTCATATGGTGTCTTTCCAAGTATCTTGCGTATGTATGCTCGATTTGAGATATAACATGCGGTACTCATTGTATTCACCCAAAACACTTGTGACATCTCCTTCTCATTAAGCATTGCCCTTGCCATGTCTATGAGGACTGTGTTCTTCCTTTCTACTGCTTCATTCTATTGAGGCATTCTAAGTGTAGAGAATTTATGATCTATTCACTGGTTATTGTAGAAGTCTTCAAAGAGTTGATTATCGAATTCTCCTCCATGGCCTGTCCTGATAGAGACAATAGAAATACCGTTCTCATTTTGGACCTTCTTGACAAATGTAATAAATTCAATAAAAGTTTTATCTTTTGAACCAATAAATATAGTCCATGTAAATCTAGTAAAATCATCAATAATTACTAAAGTGTATAAATTTCCTCCAAAACGTTTTACTCTTGTTGGTCCTACTAAATCCATATAAAGTAATTGTAAAGGTTTAGACGATGAAATCTTATTCTTTATTTTGAAAGAAGATTTAGTTTGTTTCCCTTTTAAACAAGTATCACAAATCATGTCGTCTTTGAATTTAAGTTTAGGAAGACCAATAACTAAATTTTTTCTAATAAGTTGATTCATATTGACATGAGCCAGATGCTTATGCCATAACCAACTCTCTTTTGATTTACTAAGAAAACAATTTTCAGAAGAATTTGAACTTAAATTTATAGTATAATAATTACCAGCCCTTTGTGCTCGGATCTTTGCTTTGATGAAATCTTTGTTAAGTGGTAGATCCTTCTTGTTTACTATTAAGCATTCTTCTGAATCAAAGATCACCCAGTTATCTTTGTTAGTGCTTTGACTTACACTTAGGAGGTTTTGGCATAATCCTTCAACATAATATACACCATTGATCTGAACACCATTGGATTTTCTCACTTTACCAATTCCAGCATATGTCCAGATTGGTTACCTCAAAAAGTTACCTTTCCTCCTTCTCTAGTTTCTAGCATGGTAAACTTATCTCTGTCACCAGTTATGTGTCTCGAGCATCCACTATCAATATACCACTTGTTTGCCTATGATGCCATAAGAAATACCTAGAGTAATATGATAAAGTTTTAGGTACCTACACTTTCTTGGGTCCTTCATGGATAGTATGAATTACTCTTAGTACATGTGTCCCTTTCAGAACCCATTTGTACGTACCAATGGTCTTGCCCTAACTAAAATGACATGATGAAGTATAATGGCCTTTCCTGTTGTAGTAATTACATGATGCAAAAATATGTATAGAATTCTTAAAATATTTAAGATATGCCTTACTACCCTTACTACCTTTCTTCTTCTTTCCTATATTTTTATTCTGTGACAAGTTATATCCAACTCCAGATTTATCATGAGTGACTCTTTATGAATTCAAGATTATTTTAAGAGTTTCACTTCCTTTAGTAAATATTTCTAACTTTTTATTCAACTCTTTTATTTTCTTATCTTTTTCCTCACATAATGCACATGATGATATGACAATATTTTCTAACTCTTTTACTTTTTCTTATGAGTAACCATTTTTTTAGCTACCTTAATAAATTTAGTATGCAATACATTATATTCAAATAATAATTCATCTAAGTAGGTTTAGAATCACTTACCTCAAAGTCTGATTCTTCTTCTTTGGCTACCAAGCATATATTTACAACTTTGTCATCGTCGTTTTCTTCATCTGATGAGTTATCACCCCATATAGATAATATGTATGCTTTCTTTTTCTGCTTCATTTTGTCTTTGTTTTTGAAGCATTCAGACTTGATATGTCCAGGCTTTCTGCATTCACAGCATACTATCTGTTGCTCCTTGTTTTCTTTCTTGCTTGGTCCACCTTAGTAATTTTCGAAGTTCTAATTTTGGCATCTTCTATAGAACTTCTTGAATTTCCTCACAATCATTCCCATATTATCGTCATTAGGGACATCTTCATTTTCTTAAGAATCAACTTTTTTAATGACTTTAAGAGTGACTGCTCTTTTCTTTTTATCATCAAACTCTTCTAGTTCCTTCTTGAATTTCAGCTTTCCTTCATATTCAAAAAGACTACCAAATAGAGCAGCTACGGATCTCAATGGTTTGCTTTTAGCTTCTTTTATAGCTGTCACTTTTGCTTCCCATTCTTTCATGAGGATATTAAGAATCTTTCTGACTTGAGAATTTTGATCAAAGGTTTTCCCAACTGCTGATAGTTGATTAACAAGATGGGTATATCGAAGCTCGAACTCTGAGATCCTTTCTCTAGGTTTCATCTGAAACAAACCGTACTCTGTAATTAGAGTATTGACTCTATTTTCTTTGATTCTAGATGTACCTTCATAGGCAATTTCAAGTACATCCCAAGTTTCTTTGGCTGTTGGTAGTATACAAATTCTAAAATATTCTTTCTAACTGAGAGCACTCTGTATCATTAAAATAGCTTTACTATTTAATGTTATTAACCTCTTATCATCGTCATCAAATTCTTCTGCGCTCTTTTTCATAGCTCTATCTTCAATTTTCTTCATTAGAACATAATCACTATCTTGTATCACATTGCATAGCCCGTATTTATTAGCCATCATGAACACTCTGAACTTAGCTTTCCAGAATGAAAAATGTTCTCCAGTGAAACCAAGAGATCTAGTGATAGAAGCTTTTTCTGGAAAGATGTTCTTACCTATTATTGCCATTTATCGGATCCATCTCAAGCTGTTAGGCTCTTCAGAGAAGACATCACTTCCTTTAGTAAATATTTCTAACTTTTTATTCAACTCTTTTTTTTTTCTTATCTTTTTCCTCACATAATGCACATGATGATATGACAATATTTTCTAACTCTTTTACTTTTTCTTATGAGTAACCATTTTTTTAGCTACCTTAATAAATTTAGTATGCAATACATTATATTCAAATAATAATTCATCTAAGTAGGTTTAGAATCACTTACCTCAAAGTCTGATTCTTCTTCTTTGGCTACCAAGCATATATTTACAACTTTGTCATCGTCGCTTTCTTCATCTGATGAGTTATCACCCCATATAGATAATATGTATGCTTTCTTTTTCTGCTTCATTTTGTCTTTGTTTTTGAAGCATTCAGACTTGATATGTCCAGGCTTTCTGCATTCACAGCATACTATCTGTTGCTCCTTGTTTTCTTTCTTGCTTGGTCCACCTTAGTAATTTTTGAAGTTCTAATTTTGGCATCTTCTATAGAACTTCTTGAATTTCCTTACAATCATTCCCATATTATCATCATTAGGGACATCTTCATTTTCTTAAGAATCAACTTTTTTAATGACTTTAAGAGTGACTGCTCTTTTCTTTTTATCATCAAACTCTTCTAGTTCCTTCTTGAATTTCAGCTTTCCTTCATATTCAAAAAGACTACCAAATAGAGCAGCTACGGATCTCAATGATTTGCTTTTAGCTTCTTTTATAGCTGTCACTTTTGCTTCCCATTCTTTTATGAGGATATTAAGAATCTTTATGACTTGAGAATTTTGATCAAAGGTTTTCCCAACTGCTGATAGTTGATTAACAAGATGGGTATATCGAAGCTCGAACTCTGAGATCCTTTCTCTAGGTTTCATCTGAAACAAACCGTACTCTGTAATTAGAGTATTGACTCTATTTTCTTTGATTCTAGATGTACCTTCATAGGCAATTTCAAGTGCATCCCACATTTCTTTGGCTGTTGGTAGTATACAAATTCGAAAATATTCTTTCTAACTGAGAGCACTCTGTATCATTAAAATAGCTTTACTATTTAATGTTATTAACCTCTTATCATCGTCATCAAATTCTTCTGTGCTCTTTTTCATAGCTCTATCTTCAATTTTCTTCATTAGAACATAATCACTATCTTGTATCACATTGCATAGCCCGTATTTATTAGCCATCATGAATACTCTGAACTTAGCTTTCCAGAATGAAAAATGTTCTCCAGTGAAACCAAGAGATCTAGTGATAGAAGCTTTTTTTGGAAAGATGTTCTTACCTATTATTGCCATTTATCGGATCCATCTCAAGCTGTTAGGCTCTTCAGAGAAGACATCACTCTGATACCAAATGAAAGAAGCAAGCTTCACTCAAGAGGAAGGTGAATTTGGTGATGTGATAAATTTTCATGATTTATGATTATATGAAAATAACTTTAGACTAAGTAGAGATAAGAAGATTGGCACACAGAGAGTTATACTGGTTCGGCCCAAAACCCAAGCCTACGTCCAGCCCTCAAAGATCAACGCCTACTGATATTTTCATTATTCTTCTAAGATTCAGTGGGCTCTCAGAACACCGAAAGACAACAATCCTCCTTGAATGGACTACGAGCAGATATATTCTAATACCTAGATTTCCTCTCCTTCTTATGACAAGTCTTACGTGTAGAAACAAACCTATAACCTTTCTCTCTTGCTTACGTATGCAAGTCTTATGAGGTGCAACATTCTGTCCTGCTTATACCCGTGTAAGTCTTATGATCAGCAACATTCTCGATCCAATTTGAAATTAAGGACTAATGACTTTGAAATTTATTGTAATTAGTGTAATTAAAAACTTTTGAAGAAATGTGATGTGAATTTGATATAAATGTAATTGGTAATAATTGAATAATCATAGTAAAAATCAGGGGCAAAATGGTAAAATTAGAAATTTACTGACCATTTGGCCAGTTGCCAAAGAGGAAACTCATCGTTGATCAAAGATCAAGGGTTGAGATCCATTGGCTATGGGTCGGAATTGTGTGCTATGCACCTATGTGAGCTCATGGAGGAAGTGAGAAAGATGTTGACAAGTGGCATTTGTGGACTATAGGATCATGCCATAAGTCAAACACTCACTTGTCTCTCTCTTCTCTCTCCTATTCGGTTTGATCTTTGGGAAGGGGAAAGAGGACTTGCTTGATCATCATCATCTTCATAATCTCTCTCCTCATCCTCCATGTTCGGCGACCAAGGAAGAAAGAGAAGGAAGAAAGGTGAGATTTTGATGCCTTTGTAGATCTCTAATGCTCTATATCTCTTCTCTAATGTTGTACACCTCATTGAGAGCTTCATCTTGATGATTTCAGAATTTTGAAAGGTGGTAGCTTGAGTGTTGGAGCATATTTGAAAGTTAGAGAATCAAGGTTTTGGTTTTAGCAAAGTAAAGAGGTGAGCATTTATATCATTTTGATATATTTATTGTGATTTTTGGTTGAGTATGATGAATTCTGGAATTTTCCTTGGTTTTATGCCAATTTTTGAATGCAAGGATTATATGATGAATAAGGTTGGAACTGGTTTATTATGGAGTTATTTGAGTGTTGGATATGGCTTTGAATTTTAAAAGTGAGTTGAATGAATTTGGGTATTGTGTGTTAAAGAGACCTAAGAGTAAGTTGTAGTTAGGATGGGTTTTTGAGTGTTTTAAGGCTACCAATGGGTTCCTTATGGGATTTTAAGTGTGTATGAGCTTTATGTTGAGTTTGGAAACCTTTGGGATCAGTTTTGGCTAATCTGGGAACTTATATCTTTTGCTACGATCTGGTAATCTGATAAGCCTCACTCAAGTGAGGATGAGTATCACTCGAGTGTTGTGTATATTTTCGCCCAAGTTCTTCCAGTTCTTATTGTACTTCCATGCCAAAAGCATGAGTGTACTTTCTGATTCGCGAGTGATACAGGCCATCACTAGAGTGAGCATGGGTTCACTCGAGTGCAAGTGTAATGCTATGTTAAGAGTTGCTCTCGGCCAAGTACTCGTAGGCCATTTGTTAAGAGTGTGTTTTGACACTCACAAGTATTGTCTCCACACCTGAGTACCAAGGGCTGTGCTCGAGTGAGCTCCCTCCTCTGGAGTTGTATGTGCTCTCAAACAAGCACTTTCTGTGTTGCACTTTTAGGGACTCGAGTGAATTTGTAGTCATCACCCAAGTGCAAATTTCCATGCTCGAGTGTTGTGAGCACTTCCAGCCATAGTTGTTGCTCACTGTCAAACACTCGTGAGTGAGAGCCACTCCTACCTGAGTGCGAACCTCCCATCACTCAAGTGAGGTCATCTTCACTCGAGTAAGCTAGCTAAAAATCAGTATTATGCTTCCAAAAAGGGGTCTTCAGGGTAGTTTCTTCCAACCCTTTTAGCATGTGTTTAGGCCTCTAATGGTCATCCTAAAGATTTTAAATGATAACCAACTTAGAGTATTATAGAAATAAGAATTTGGATAAGAGATTGATCGGTTGTCCTTAATCTGGTTTATAGGATTCGACATTTGCCTTAGTCGTGATCGAATTATGTTGGAGCACGTCAGGAAAGAACAAGGTAGTGACTCTTCTCTTATAATTTGTGTAAATGTATTGTATGTATGTTGTCATGCGTTGTGTTGTTGCTGCTGCTTTGTGATGCCTTGTGGAGCTTTGTGATGCTTTGTGCCTTATGATGCTGCTGCATAGTATTTACCGCGAAAGCGGCATAGTGATTACAGTGAAAGCTGGCATAGTGTTTACCATGAAAGCGGGCATTGAGATTACAGTGAAAGCTGTCACATTTTGATTACAACCGAGAGTGCTAGTGAGCCATGAATCATTGAGATGCTGCTGAACATGATCATATATGCTATGTGTTTATACATTGTATGAGTAATTTGTTACTACTGGGATTCTCTTGAATCTCATTCTTTCCAATGACTAACATTTCAGATAGGGAAAGTGGCTCAAAAGGGAAGCGGACAACCTAGAGCGGTTAGGATCTCTTAAAGATATTTTATTTAATTGTTGGTTATCAGTTTTGGATTTGGGATTAGTGTATATATTTGGGTTGTAAATATTATTTTTTGATATGTAATCCCCTATTTTGGGAAACTATACACCCGTTTTATATATACATGTAACCCGAGGTATGCCGGGATTTTAGTTGTGCACTCTGATATTTATCAATGTGATTTGATTTCTCAAGTAATTATATTCGAAGAGTGAATGTGAGACCAGGCTGAATATATTTTGAACTGTTTTCTAAACACCCCATCTTTTAGGTGAGGGATTATAAACGTTAATTTTATCTTATTGGTCTCAATTTCACTTTAAATTTCATAACCCGAATATAATTACGGTGCGAGGGGTTACATGAAGCCTTCCAATCAAAGGGAATAAAGCAAGGAATCTCCTCCAAATCTACTAAGTCTCATCCTAAGAATTTAAAAGGAGAAATTGAGGAAGTAGATGACACCGTCCTTCCGAAAGGCTTCAATACAAACAAACTAGAAGAATTAAAGAAGAACGACGAATTCTTCTCCTGGAGGAAATGTGTAAGATGTACTTTATTGATCTTCAAGTTCTTTTTGAAGCAATTAAATTCAATTTGAGTGATTATCTAGAGGGATATATGCCTAGGTTATCAGTGAGTTTGCCTTATTGCACTAAGGTAGTAAGACAATTTTACTGTAATATTGAGCATGTGGAGAATGCCTTAGATCAAATAGTTGAGGAGGAATTAGAAACCAAGGTGAGAGGAAAGAAATTTATGATCTCTGCTGCCAAGATAAACATGTGGTTAGGAATTGAGAATCCACCACTAGACCACCCAGCCGAGCTTAATCCAGACCAAATTTTCAATATCCTAAGGCCCAGTAAGAGAGTTGGACCCCTTACTTTCAATCTTATTGATATGTATGACTTGCACAAAGTCCTCTGGTAAATCTACTCTCATGCAATAGTCAACAAGTCCAACAATTTCACTCATTTCATCAACCGAGATTACTGGACATTGACCTCGATATTGTTAAAGGAAAAGAGGAATTTAGGAGAAATTATATATTCTAAGATCAAGAGGTACAGATTCTCTGGTACCCGAACCACACCAATGTCATTTCCCCTGTTGATCTCCTTATTCCTGAAGCAAAATAAGAGTTGGTACCTAGAGCCAAATGAACCTATTAAGAGGTTACTACATGTTGGAAGAAACCAAATGGGTAAGCTTAGGATTGAGCTGCCATTGAAGAAGCGTACGGAATCCATACCAAAGAAGAAGAAATTTTTTTAGGCTGAGACCAGCAAAATAGAAGACACTCGGTCCTCTGCTCTTTCCATTACATCATCACCATCCTTCTTTGGGTTTATAATTTAGAATTACCTGAAAGAAGTACTTCATGGATTTCATGTGAATATTGCAAACACCCATACTGAACTTATAACCTATATGAATCTCAACATGGGAGAGTTAGTGGAGCATGTAAACAAGCATAACCAGGTAGTATTGGATCAGATACATGCACTTAACAAGCATAATCAGGCCTTGTTGGCATAGCAGCGGCCCAAACTAGTGTAATATAAGAGATTAGGAATCTTTTGAGGTCCTTACATAAGAAGGTGGATGCCTTGACACATGGTACCTCTGCACCCGGTCCATCTTTCCCGGCTTGAGCCCCGGCCTCTGCCTCTGCCCCTGTATCTGATCCACCTCATACCATCCCTCACACCACACCGAGCACTGTCCTCTTTACCATAACCGATCCAATGACATCTGCTCATGTCCACATCACCCTTGACAAGTAGGCCACTATTTAGCCTAGCCCAGTCACCACACTTATAGCCTCATCCACTGGAACAAAGCTATGACCTCATATTCCATCTCATCATTCCTAATATTCAGAGGATACATAGGAGTTAGTTGTCTCATCCCAACCTTCACCACCACTACCACCATAGTATACTCCTCTATTTGTGCCTCATCCACAGGATCCTTTGTAAATCCCTCCTCCTTATTTACTAGAACCTATCCTATTTGAGTTACCCACTCTTGCTCCAAGAGGAGATGATGCTTCCTCACCTATACAAGCCACACCCATTACCACCTGTAAGCCATCCACTCCGAGTTTCAATTCCAGTATCTTTTTCTAGATCACCCTTTTTAATGATGTCAAAAATGGGGAGAAGAACTAGGAGTGATTTTGGTAAATCTGTGGACGAGTGCTCTAGTTGTTGTTAGGGTATATATGGGTGTAAAGTGATTTAGGGAGCTTTTCTAAACTTTATGAACTTTATTATCTATTATTTATGAGCTATTATTGAATTTGAAAGTTCTGAAGTTTATGCTGAATTCTTAAGTTTTTAATTGCTATCATATTTCTAGACTAATAGAATTCTATTTATGAATGCTAGGTCATTAAGCAATTTTGTTATGAATGAAAGTTTCTAATATCAGAAACATTTAAGCATATTATTACATTAAATTTTAAAAATGGTTTGTTACAAAATCATCAAGTTTTGTCATCATCAAAAAGGGGGAGAATGTTAGATTCTATGCTTTGATAATAACAAATGGTGAATAAATGGTTTTACAAATGATTTGATTAAACAAAGGTTTTTGAACAAAGAAATAGAGCTTTCTAAAGCATGCAAAGCCATAATTCAAGTAAGCACTCAAGTGATAAAGAAGGAGAACAAATCACAAAACTAGGAATGAAGTCTCTAGTGTATTTTGCAAGGGATCACTCGAGTAAAGACCCTTCTCACTCGAGTGACCACTCAAGTGATGTGTGCTGAAATGTTTCAAACTCTCAGCTAGATTTTAGAAGTATCACACGAGTGATGACTAAGGATCACTTAAGTGACCACTCGAGTAATAAGGTAAGACATGAAGACTGTGACTCTCTGCCAAGATGTGCAAATGATCACTCAAGTGATGACCCTGTATCACTCGAGTGACCACTCGAGTGATGGAGTCAGAATTGTTGCTTTAACTCTCTACCAAGTTCTATAAGGGATTACTCGAGTGATGAAATCTAGATTGCTTGATAATCATTTGTTGTTTATTGATATGTTAACTATATGATTAACCCTTTATTGTATTAGTATTCTAAATATATTTTATGAAGAAAAATGTAGAGATCATGCCAGAGAGAGAAAAGTCACTTTACAAAAAACACAATGTTCTAATGCCACCTACCACAATGGCTATTTTTCAAATATAAAGAACAGTCAAAAGAAGCTGCGTAACTCTAACAGACATTTTGAAATATTGACAACAACTATCAAACTCAACTATATATACGGAAGCATTCAACGAAGAAAAAGATAACAACATATTGAGCCAAAAATGATCAATTCAGATTTGTTCTATTTTCATTCATTCATACACTCTAATCTTCAATGATTCTATATTTACTCTGTGAGAGAGATTTTCATTACAAACTCAATATCTGTTATTGAGACAACTTAAGGTTGTGGAACCTTGAGTTGGGGATTGGTTTATATCATGTATAGGGGAGTGAGTGTCCAGTGAAGGAATTTGTTGTGTACTGAGGTGCCAAGAACTCACTGAATCTTGGAAGATATAGTGAAACTCTCAGAGAAACTCTGAGGACTAGACGTAGGTCAAAGTGGTTGTGGCCGAACTAGTATAACTCCCAGTGTACACTTCGGTGATATCTCTTCTAGCTCTTAACTGCACTTTAAATTCTATCAAGTTTTTATTTACGGTTTGATTATTTTATGATTCACCCAATTCACCCCCTCTTGGGTGAAATGCTTACACTAACAGATTATTCCTCTCTTTTGGTAGTTAATGATATATATGTGTTTATTTTATTTTTTGCTTAATGCTTATAAATGTTTGGCCACCATTTATATTGATTTGTTCATTTGGGTTTGATTTGAGAGAGCTAATCTAGGTGTAGAAGTTGGTTAAAATCATACTTGACTTGAAGTTTACATGATAAATGGATGCTTTGTTGGTAAAATAGAGATATATTTACTAACCTTGCATTGTCACATTAAGGTAGTTGCTTAAAGTTGCTTTTCATTAATTATAGTAAGAGATTGTGCATTTTAATTTGATGAAAAGAAACTTTTACTCACTTAAGGAATTCACAGACCCGGGTATAGGGCCCAAAATGTGTGTGAGGAAGAGCATACCAACCTATGGGCCTAAGTTTTACTCAACCATCATTTGCTAAGCAGATCACAAGATAGAGAGAGAAAAAGAATAAATAAATAAACAAGGAATTTAAAAATAAATACAAATAAAAAGAAAAGAAAAAAGGGTAATTAAAATAAAATTAAGGCCATATTATTTTTAAACACTTGACTCTTAAACCATCTTTAGTGAAGTCGCCAAGCTGTAATGCCGGAAATTTAGAAAACATGGAGTCGCCACCAAAATTTTGAGGAAGGATAATTTTTGAAACATTTTTAAAAATGGGAACTGACCTACAAAAACCATTTAGGGTTCGAGATAGTCGATTGTACAAGGGAAATGTGTTAGGCACCCCACAACACCCATCACTACTATAGAATAATGATACTACTACCCTAAAGGTTGTTCTTTTTAAAAAAGGGAAGTAAAAAATAAAGACGGTGGTATTTTTGTAAATATAGAAAACTTTAGCCATCTCAAATTTAAATTGGGACGTCTAAAGTTCAGTTTAGGCGTCCTAAATAAAATTTGGAATGTCTAAAGTTCCTTTTTGAGAGGTTTAGGTGTCCTAAATATTTTTGGGATGCCTAAAGTCTATTTTAGATGTCCCAAATATTTTTGGGATGTCTAAACCTCTTAAAAAGGAACTTTAGGTGTCCCTAAATTAAATTTGGAATGTCAAAAACAATTTAAATTTAACTTCCCCATCTTTTTTTGTTAGTTTTACACTCTTATGCTCATATTTTTCTTCTTCTTAATTTAAATGGAACCATTACTGCCACAAGAAGAATCACTACCACCACACTTTTTAACTCTTACTTCTTTTTTATATGCTCTTTTTACTCTTACTTCTTCCTTTTTCTATTTTTTTCACCTCCAGATTTGTTCTTCTTTCTTACCATGTTTTATTATTTTATCTTCTTTCTTTTTTTCTTTTGAGTTTCCTTCTATTTTATCTTATAACTCTTGTTATTATGGCTTACAGATCGAGACTCTGAAAGATGCTTCATGGCCCAAGTTCCCGTTGAGAAGACAAGGTTCATCTCTCCCTGTTGTCGCTTTTCTCTATTCACTATTACGAGAAAATGAACTTCAATAATAGAAGCAAATGATTTTTTTGCAACTTATTCCTTTTATTGTTGTCATCTTCTGCCATGAGATTTCAGCTTTAGATTTATTACTTCTTAGATTTTGGATTTGGAGTTCAGATACTAGATCTGTAATTTTATTGACGATGATATATGATTTCTGGTTTTAAACACAAGTCCAGATTTGTAATATAAACGCTTTTTTTAAAAGCACTTTAGGCTTCCCAATTTTGTATGGACGTTATTGCCATTTTTTATTGAGTTGCTCACATAGACGTCCTTTTATTTTCAGACGTTAAAAGGCCTAAAAAAAGGACGTTAAAAACCTTTTTTGTAGTAGTGCATTCATAAGAATGGTTACCCTAAGTTAATTATTCCAAAATAAATATGCCCTTTTAAAATTTTATCATAATTACCCAAACATAAAAATATTTAAAAAATAAAAAAATTAATTATTTACATTTTTGGACTTGAACTAGGAAGAGAGCTTGGGGCTTACGTATCCTTTAAAAAGGTATGGCGCTTGGTTGGTGTTTTTTAGGAAAAAAACGTGTATCTAATTTACTTACAAAAAATAATTTTTTTGGTTTGGTTTGTATTTTTTATTGTTTTAAAAAAAACATTTTTCTTATTTTCTCATATGAAACCAAATTCATTTATTTTAAGAAAAGAACCTCTTTTTTTATTATTTTGAAACATTTTATTTTATAAAGGAAAAAAACAAAAGTTCATCAAGCCAACAAGGAATTGCATTCTCCACATATCATTCATTGCAAAAAGTCTAAAATGGCAAGAAAATCAATAAAAATATGGTAAAAGCATGTACCTCCTGTGCTTTAAGACTTATTGTTACCACAGACAAAGTGAGGAAACCATATGAATAGAACAACACAATCACACACAATTCATCCATGCCAACAATAATACCCAAAATATGAAAGAGGCCAACATATATTATTCATCCTCACATTTGTAAGCCACCTAATTCATTATATTTGGCAACCCAAGCAAATATCAAAAAGTCATGGTGATTCACACACATGTAAGCAAGTTGCTTGGTAAGCATAGAGACAAGAATGAAATATGAAAGCACGATGAAGGAGGATTAGCCACATGTAGTACTTGCACTAGATGACATACATCATTAGAAATAAAAGAAAGGGAGCATGTGAACCCAACCATATCCACGAATATAAGGCAAGTAAATGAAAAACAAACAAAACTCTCGCAAGCTTTACATAAAAGGATTTGCCCAATATTCAAATGGGTATGCCTCCATTTCTAATTAGAAATGTTCATTGGCTTGGGCAAGAATATTAAGACTCTTTTTAAACAAAGTAAAGAAAAGATAGCCTCATATGTGAACTTCCCTTCCCTGTGAGACTTATGTTTGAGCAATGAAATGAGAAGTCAAATTAACTCTATACCTTGCTTCCTTATTATCCCAAAATTCTTGTATGTCTTGCTTCAACCCTTACTCCATTGTTTATAGTCTCACGGTAGAGTTCTCTTCATAAATGCTCTCTTTTTTTTTTTTTTTTTGAATTTTCATTTTTTTTAGTTTTTTGTATTTTATGTTAACAAAACTTCCTAGCTTTACTCAATCACCATCAATGGACATTTTATTTTTTAAATTTTCGTTTTTATTTAATTATAATTTTTTTTATATTTTCTATTAATAAAACTTCCTAACTTGATCTAATCACCATCAATGAAAGATTTTTTTTTAAATTTTTTTTTTACTTTTTCCCTACAAGTAAATTCCTAATTTAAATCTATCAAAATGAGAGATATTTTTTGTATTTTTTTTTGTATTTTATTATTTTCCCCTAATGAATGACAACACCAATTTGGACGACAATCATCATCAATAAGAAGATTTTTTAAAATTTTGTTTTTATTTTTAAATTTTTTTTTTAAAATTTTCCCTTAGTTAATGACAATATCAATTTGGACCATAATCATTATCAATAAGAGGATTTTTGTTTTCCCTTTAATGCTGATTGACAATTTGGATACCAATCATCATCAAAGAGAAAATTTTCTTATTTTCATTTTTTTTATTTTTTCCTTTCATGATGATTATCAATTTAGACACTAATAATAATTAATGAGAAGATTCTCTTTTATTTTTATTATTTTATAATTTTTTAAGTGGAAACCAGACAAAATAGAACGTTCACATTCTTCTTTTTCTTTTCAATTAATACGGAATGATGACGCAGCGAGTCACTTTCTTTCCACATGAAATTTTGGCCTCTCGTTTTTCTTTCAATGCGATGATTTCTTTTTCCTTTTTGACTAGGTAAAAGAAATTTGTGTGGAAAGATATGTGTAATGCGATGGTTTTTTATTTTTCTTTGGAAAGAGATTCACCTCTCATATGATATTAGTGTTTGTTTAGTACAATTAAGAATTTTAGCTGACAAAATTCGATAGCTAGCTTAGGCTTATAATCGAGACAGATAGAGGATGATAGAAGTGTTTCATATAATTACGATCGGAGAACTTGACCATAGATAGGATGTTGGGAGTGGTTTCAATTCGTTCCAAGTACCAAGACCTTCATTCTTATAATGAACTTGATCTAAATTTTTTCATTAGCATAATTAACAAAGATAATATTACAAAGTTATTTTAATTTTATGACAATTCAATACTTAATAAATTAAGATTAAACTACTGTACTTGATATGTGTAAATTAGTTGAATGTGACTTATATTTCTATAGAGTAATAATTTTTTTATAAATTCTCTTTAATATTCATAACCAAAGTGATAAATATATAGTTTTTCAAAAGGTGTTTATATATGTATATATATTGGATTTGGTCAAGGATATCCCAACAAGTTTGTTTTTGGGGATTTGAATTTGTATTCTCTTCTTTACGTGATGTTGCCGCTTACCACCTCAATCAACTTATTGATGACAACGTTTATATTTAATTTACAATAAAAAATGCATGTAGTTATTTTGGCCAACAAAATTAAAACAAGGGGAATTACTGTGTGTGTTTGGGATAACTTAATTTTAGAGAATAAGTCCTTATTACGTAAGCTGAGATAAAACTCTTCTCACATACTTACCTCGTATACCGTGAATCACAATTTATAAACACTTATTACCTGAAAATAAGTTATTCCAAACGAATACTAAATGACATTTAAAGGTCTTAATACTGCATATTGTAGCTAGCTAGTAGCTGACATGACACAAGTGAGGATAACACGTCTCTGTCACCTACTAAAAAACACAAATCCATCGCATTAATTTATCTTTAATTTCCTCTTGGAATCTTCATACCTTTGATCTCATCTAAGGAACTTAATGACACTTGGTCTAGAAGAAAGTTACACTTCAACCCATAAAGGTTAAAAAATGATACACCATCTTTTCCTTTTTATAGGCCTTTTTAATCACTCACATGGTCTAAACACATAGGAAGAACACGTGCTCATTCAACAATACACCAAACATAAACGATGAACCTTTTTGCCGGATAAAAATGCCTGCCTTCCTGGGTATAATTTCTATGGATCACTTTCAAAAGTTTTTACCAAAATCAAGAAAAACCTTAAAATTTAATAACGCTATCTAAAATATACCGGTAAGTTTCATACTTTTCTCAAATTAAATATATCCTTAAAAAATTTCTTACTTTCCCACGTCAATATGCAATAACTAAAGACTAATTTCTTAGTTAGATAACACACACACACACACGTATAACAACTCAAGTATATATGAAAACACAAGCATCTATGCCTAGCAATAAAAAATGCATGGTGAAATAGTAGTTTAAGGGGTTCTTTTGTAGCATTTTGTTGGTACTTTGTTCGAGGACTAACACAATAATCACTATAACTTACCTATTTTCAAAGATATTTGAATATCCCCCCCCCCCTTCAACAAACACACACAACAATGGTCCAGCACATTGATTTTCAACTTAACTTGCAAATTGGGAAAAAAAAAAAAACCTATCAAATTAAGGTTTTAACAAATTTATTTGATGTTATAAAATGTTATCAGGCTCATTTTCAAACCTCTCATTTTGCAACTAATCTTGCATATCAACGAGTAAATTTTATTCCCTCCTGTCCTTAATATTAGACATATCTATCATTAAATTAAGTAATTTAGTTAATATGACATAGGTTTTCTAAACACCCTAACCATCTATCTTAATTCCTTCCATACACCTCCTGTTTATATTACTGACGGAGTATCAATAACGGTAAATTTAAAAAGTATTGATAAATATAAAAAAAAAAACATGTCTTATATCTAGAACCAAGATCAACTTCCAAAATATATTCTATATCAAGTAAAGTTCACATTTTATTATTTTCAAAAGTCAACTTATGCATGAGAAGTGACATTTGTCAATTCACAAGTAAAATATATCAAAATGGCAGATTCAGTCAAGCAATTGACAAGTCCTTTTGATGTTATTAAATATTCCCTTGTCCATTTTTAAGACCTTACAGATTAACAAGTAAACATTATAACATGATGGAGGTGCTTGTAATAAGAATAAGAGGGAGGATGTAGTTTATTTAATTGTAGAATTTAGATTGTTGAACCGATATGTCAGTGGGAAGACACATTTTGGTTTCATTCTATTTTCATTTTCCTCAATGATTTAAATAGATACAAGCCAAAAATGTCGAATTTTAATATCCTCCTACACAACATGACAACACTGGGAAGGAGATTGGATGAAAGTGATTAAGATTAAAATATGCACACAAAAAAACTTACTTTTAATCAAATAATTTATCTCCACTATTTCGGTTTCCAAACTTCCAAGACTTTTAGAAAAAAAAGCTTCCGCGCATCAAAAGTTAAATTTGTTAAAGTGAGAGAGATACCCGCAATATAAAGTAAAAGACACAAGGCCTCACCTTCTGAATCATACAAAGGGTTATCACCCTAGAGGAGGTGGGGAGAGAGAATTGAGTCATCAACACAACTTGGGATGCCTAACAATTGAAGTGAAGTGCCATTTTATAGGCGTTCGGATCAGTTACTATGCATTTTGGTAAAATTACTTTAATCAGAGTAGGAAACATGTTACTCGGTTAAAAGTTCTTTTACTTTTGCTTTTACATAAAGTAAAAGTAAATTACATTAATTTGTCTGCTAAAGTAAAGACAAAGGTACAAATTTACAAAAGCAGAGAATCTTTTGAGTCAGCATATCTTGGATTCTTGTGCCGACAATTTTGCTTCGGAATCAATCTTCGCCGAGACTAATGATCTCATCATCTGAATCATGGCCAAAGTATTGGGCCGAATCATCAGCTTCTGATCCACTTGAAGATTGGGCCGATTGGCTGCTTTGTGATTCTTGGGTTTGGAGGTGCCCAAGAATTTCATGGAGCTGCTTGGTAAGGGCCTATTTGTCTGTTGCCGATGCCAAACATGCTGTGATTTTTGCCTTTTGGTTAAGAAACACACTTGATTCATGATCTCCTGCTATTAGGAACTTTGGATTTTTTCTGAACCATTTCTTCAAATTTGCTTCAGATACATTTTTTATATTTGCAAATTTTGCCCACCATTTGACTGAGAATAAGCTTCTTTTGTGAAAAGGATTGCAAAGAACATCCTCAGTCAAGTGGTGGGCAAAATTTACAAATATCAAAAATGTATCTGAAGCAAATCTGAAGAAATGGTTTAGACAAAATCTAAAGTTCCTAATGGTAAGAGATCACGAATCAAGTGTGTTTCGTAACCAAAAGGCAAAAATCACAGCATGTTTGGCATTGGCAATAGACAAAGAGGCCCTTACCAAGCAGCTCCATGAAATTCTTAGGCTCCTCCAAACCCAAGAACCACAAAGCAGCCAATCGGCCCAATCTTCAAGTAGATCAGAAGCTGAAGATCCATCCCAATACTTTGGCCATGATTCGGATGATGAGATCATTAGCCTCGGCGAAGATTGATTCCGAAGTAAAATTGTCGGCACAAGAATCCAAGACATGCTGACTCAAAAGATTATCTGCTTTTGTAAAGTTGTACCTTTGTCTTTACTTTAGCAGAAAAATTAATGTAATTTACTTTTACTTTATGTAAAAGCAAAAGTAAAAGTACTTTTGCCCGAATAACATGTTTTCTACTCTAGTTAAAGTAATTTTACCAAAATGCATAGTAACTTATCCGAACGCCTATAACATGGCACTTCACTTCAGTTGTTAAGAACCCCGAGTTGTGTTGACAACTCAATTCTCTCTCCCCTCCTCCTCTAGGGTGATAACCCTTTGTATGTTTTCTTTCTTTGTAATTTCTTTATGTTTGTATCGTTTTAATCATTCAATAATATTTCACACTACTACAAATAGGATAATTTACGACCCAAATTAACGACCGTTTTCAAATAACAGTAGTAGTAAAGGGAAGAGGAAATCTGGGAAATGTTTCAACGACTGTTCTTAAAAAAACAGTCGTTGAAACTTAATATTCAATGACTGTTCTTAAGAACGGTCATTAAAAGATACTTTCAACGACTGTTCTTAAGAACAGTCGTTGAAAGTGCCAAAATTTGGCAAGGATGGCGGGCTTGCTGACCACTTTCAACGACTGTTCTTATAGAACAGTCGTTGAAAGTGGATTCCATTTTCACTTTCTGATATAATTCCCAGCGCGTGCTTCAGAGAAGTTCACTTTCCCTTTCCCGCCCCCGTCCGACCTTGCTTACAGCTAGAGCCCTGTCACTCGATCCCTTTGTTTCTGTTTGTTGTGTCACACATCTCGCTTCTCCTTGGGTCTCTCAGATAGCATTCTCTAGCCCCTTAGCTCTCCTCCCCGTGAGCCTCTGTCTCGTCCTGCATCTCTGCCCCAGCTCGCGGCCTTCTCCTCTGTCAATTCAGGCATGCAACACTCCCTTCTTTTTCCTGGTAATTCCCCGAATCTACTCTATACGTTCTTGGCCTGGTTTGTTCTGCCTTTGTGATGGAAATTAAAGTTGAATGCTTGCATATATATTGTTCACAGAGTTGAAATTTAGTGTTAACAGACCAGAGATTTACTTGTATTAGAATGATTTGTAGAGGGTGAAACTTAAAGACTATAGCTAGCTGATGGAATTGTAAGTTTAAGAAGCAAAGATTCAGTTTTGATTTCATTTTTGGTGATGTCTATGTGATGGTCGTGGGTCTGTCTGAAGACTTAAGTTTTAGGCAGATAGGAAGTAAGGCATTTATTCTTAATAACGAGACTTAAAAGATAAGAATATTGTTTATATTTATGTGCGTGTGTATTCTAATGATACATTGATTAGCCTCTTGCTCGCATTCTATGTATAAAAGATTGAAGAATAATTTGTCTTCATTGACTAAGTGAATTATACTCTGAATAATTTATGGAAATTTGGTTGAGGTTCTAATGCTTTACGAAATTGTGGTTATTATTAATTAGTGGAATTTTAATAAATGATATTATGAACTTCATAAGGTTATGAAGAGGAATAAGAATGATTCTGTTATGGACTTTAGGAACTTAAAGAATGAATTTAATCCAGGAGCTAATATATGCGAGTAAATTTTAATACATTTGGGAACTTTGTAGGTGAGTGAATAGCATCCCATTATAATCTTTATAAATGATGTTTTACAAGTTATATTTGTATATTAATTACCATATTTTAAGTATGGTTTTATCAAGAAAAGTTTATTAGGCTTATTTAGTTTCTTATATGAATTAGACCTTCTTGACCTTACAACTATGTGTGTGTGTGTGTGTGTGTGTGTGTGTGTGTGTGTGTAATGTATGAACTAACCTATTATCTCTTATCCATACTGCTTTTCCTTCATTCCTGTCTCTCTACTTTTGAATTCCCTTTTGGCGTTTCACCATAACTCTCTCTTCTACCAACTCACGTTTATTATAAGTGAGTATAACATGCCATTAAGGGTATGTAGTATGTGTGTATGTGTATAAAATACTCACTTTAACTTTTAAATCAATTAAAACCTATGACAAAAAACTCAATTAAAACTTAATAATAAACTACGCCAAACTTTTAAATTCTCATTGAACTTTAAATTAAGTGCGTATATGCAATTAACAAAACTAATAACAAGAGTTATCTATATATATTTAAGATCTTATGAGGGATTCATTGAAAAATTTTAAAAATGAGAGGGAAGTTAATTAAATTTGTACATGACATACAGTTTAGTAGAGTTGTGTATAAATTAGCTTTACAATTTTTTAGTAGAGGAATTGTTTTTTTTGGATAAAAGAGAAATTGAGGATTCGGTAAAATTAAACTTATTCTTCATTAATAGGAATATTATTAAAAATATGTGATAATTTTAAAACCTTAAACTAATTTTATTAATTGATCTTGGTATATTGATAACAATTTGGTTCCAAAAGTGTTAAAATATGAGCAACGTCAGGCATACTCTAACGTCAGCCATAAGCTTTAATTTTTCCTTTTAAATTTTCTGAACAAGAATGTGTGTTTTGTTGTGATCACATAGAAATTAAAGTGGTATTTTCTTAGTGATGCGAGATGGGTGAATTAATAAGTGTTATTTGCAAGTAAATGTGTGAATTAAAAAGTGCAAGATTAGTGGCGTACGTTTTCGAATTTGCAGACAACCAACAAGGTTAGTTCAACAATGCCTTTGAGTTCATAAAAGATGTAGTAGTTTTGGGTAATATTATAGTGTGTTGGGTAATAACTCTCATAAACCTGCAGGTATCACTACTGCCATCGTTCTCCCTTGGGTTGCCGGCCACTACATCCTTGCCTCAGTAGAATTTTCTTCCAAATCCTCAATCACAAACATAGTGTCCTTGGAAGCTAAAGATTAGCTGGTAAGTTATGTTATTGCTTGTTGATGAAAGTTTTTGAAACCTGAGGATATCAAGATGCTACTATTTGTTGTAAGCGTGATAAATTTGAAATACTAAACTTCGAAAATAGTAGTTGAACTGTTAGTTTTTACAATGTGTCATGAGTGTTTCATATAGCTGTTCTAAACTTGAGTGTTTGTGAAAATGGATTAGGTGGTAATAAAATGGATCACCGTTGGATGAATGCTTTGAGAATTAGTGAAGAATATGAGAATGGGGTGGAAAAGTTTATTTAATTTGCTAAAATAAATGCGCCTAGTAAAAATGGGAAGTATTTTTGTCCATGTATCAACTGTTTAAATGAGAGTCTACTGGATGTTGATGATATAAGGGATCACTTACTTTGTGATGGAATAAATCTTCAGTACACAAGGTGGATATGGCATGGTGAAGAAGTAACCGCTTGTACGTCACACGAGAAGGAAGTTTTGGAGGTTGGAGAGACAATAGAATGGAGAACATGATTCAAGTTGTTGAGGTAGAATATTTTGCACAAACGCCTGTATATGATAGCATGCGGAGTGATGCAGAGACACCTTTGTACCCTGGGTGTACTAAGTATACATGCTTGTCAGGCATTTTTTACTTGGTCAACTTAAAGGTAACTTATGGGTGGACCGACAATAGTTTCACAATGTTACTAGAATTGTTGTGTGATATGTTTCCAGAGGATAATGTACTTCCAAATCATATGTATGAGGCCAAGAAAATATTATCTACGATGGGTATGGAGTATAAAAAGATACATGCTTGCCCTAATGACTGCGTATTGTACAGAAATGAGTATGAAGGCTTAAGTGAGTGTCCAAAATGTAAAACTTCTAGATACAAAGTGAAGAAAGGTAATAGATGTGGTGATGAGACAAATAAAAAGAAACCTTTAAAGGTTTTGGGGTATCTTCCAATCATACCGCAGTTCAAACAAATGTTTGCTAATGCAAAAGAAGCAAAGAAGTTGAGATGGCATTATGATGATAGAGTTTGTGATGGAAAATTCCTTTGGCACCCGGCTAACTCTCCACAATGGAAGAAAGTAGATGAAATGTATCCCAAATTTGGTAGCGAGCCTAGAAACCTTTGGCTTGGGCTTTGCACAGACGGGATCAATCCCTATGGTACTCTTAGTAGTACACATAGTGCATGGCCCGTTCTGCTGGTAATTTACAACTTACCTCCCTGGTTGATTATGAAACGCAAGTATATGATGCTTTCTATAATGATTTTGGGACTAAAATAGCCAGGGAATGATATCAATGTCTACTTGACACCTTTGATAGAGGACTTAAAGAAGTTATGAGAGGATGGTGTAGATGTGTTTGATGCATATAAGCAACGGTCGTTTAAGCTACGTGCAATGATTTTACCACAATTAACGACTTCCCTGCATACAGTAACTTGTCAGGTTATAGTGTCAGGGGTCATAAAGCATGTCCGATATGTGAAACGAGCACACAGTTCCACCCACTCAAGCACAGTAGAAAAATGGTCTACCTTGGTCATAGACGATTTCTTCCTTGGTTCCACCCGTATCGTAGGCTAAAGAAGGCTTTTAACGGTTTGTCGGAGAATGAAATGGCTCCAAAGCCATTAACTGGAGATGAGGTTTATAGTCGGGTAGAAAGAATCAATGTCACTTTTGATAAAAATCAAAAGGCTATGGGTGAGAAGAATATATGGAAGAAGAGGTCTATTTTCTTTGATCTCCATATTGGCGTAGTCTTGATGTGAGACATAGTATTGATGTGATAGCCTTGTTGGTACGCTTTTGCACATACCAGGGAAAACAAAAGATGGAATTAGTGCAAGACTAGACTTGGTTGAAATGGGAATAAGAGAACGACTGCATCCACAACTAAGAGATGATGGTAAGAGAGCGTATATGGAGCCAGCAGCGCATACATTGTCAAAAGCCGAGAGAAGAAGTTTGTGTGGGTGTTTGCACGGCATTAAGGTGCCACAAGGGTATTCTTCTAATGTGAGCCAACTTGTGTCAATGGAAGATTTGAAGTTAGTTGAAATGAAGTCTCATGATTGTCATGTCTTGATGCAACAACTATTACCAGTAGCTGTTAGAGGCATTATAAAAGATGATGTGCGAAGGACGATAACAAGGTTGTGCAATTTCTTCAATGCTTTTTGTAGCAAAGTTGTTGACATTGCAAGGTTAGACGAATTAGAAAATGAGGGCTATACTATTCTATCCCAACTAGAGATGCATTTTCATCCCGTGTTCTTTGATATAATGGTGCATTTAATAGTTCATCTAGTATGGGAGGTAAGACTATGCGGCCCAGTTTATCTAAGGTGGATGTACCCTTTCGAGCGATACATGAAGAACTTAAAAGGGTATTCTAAAAATCCTTATCGACCTGAAGCCTCAATTGTGGAAAGATATGCTGTTAAAGAGGCTATGGACTTTTGCAAAGAATATCTATCAAGGTCAAAGGCCCAATCTTGTCATGAAAAGGGTACAAGTAAGGGAACATGAGGGCTTAAAGTGAAGAGTATGCATCGTGAAGAGGTGTTACAAGCACACCTGTATATCTTGAATAATACGGAAGAAGTTCAGCCGTACTTAGCCGAACACAGAAAGAGTTTAAAGGAGATCTATCTAAGGAAAAATGACATACATATAGCTAATGAGCAAAATAAGACTTTCATAGAGTGGTTCAAGGATAAGATAGCGTACGAGACCAATGTGTCTGAGACAATCAAAAGTTTAGCTTGGGGGCCTTCTTTTGAGGTCATAACTTGAGTGGCTTCGATATAAACGGGTAATCTTTCTATACAAATGGCTAGGATAATAGAAGTAATATGCAAAATAGTGGGGTGATGGTTGTAGCCGAATCAATGCACTTTTCTAATTCAAACGACAAAAACCCAATTTTGGTATCCATGGTCTATTATGGAGTTATTGAAGACATATGGGAGATAAACTACACTAAGTTGAGAGTTTCTTTATTCAAATACAAGTGGGTTAACAATAATGCTGTTGAAATAGATCAATTTGGATTCACCTTAGTTGATCTTGAAAGAGTCGGTTATAAAGATGAGCCATTCATTCTAGCAAGTCAGGCAAAATAAGTGTTTTATGTCATTGATCCAACAAATGAAAAATTGTCTATTGTACTCCAAAGTAAAAAACAGAAGGATGGTGATCCGAGTTTGAATCTTGGCGACATGCCGCCTTTCACTATAAATCCGCCTATGGCATCTGAAGTGGAATTAGTAGATGATGATGAATATGCAGCTAGAGTTGATCATTGTGAAAGAATTTGGGAAAACACTTAAAGTAAGATTTTGAATTGTTTAAATTGTGTATGTAATTTCACTTTACTTATCATATGTCACATTTATTTCTTAGTAAGATTTTGAATTCTTTAAAGTGTGCATGTAATTTCACTTTACTTATCATGTCACATTTATTTCTTAGCAGGATCATGGCAAGTTCAAATTCGGGCGACTCTGTTGGCTCACCTAGAGGAAGCACAAAGCTGTGGTCGTTGGTGGCACGTCATGAGGAACAATAGGCGAGCAGGGTTCACGTGGAATTTGATGCAAATTTCAAGCCACTCGGCCCAGACAGAGACACGTTCATTAGCTACCTTGGCTTTTTGGGTCGGAGAAAAGTTAGCGTTCTAATTCCTACTTAGAGGGAAGTTTCAAAAGACACGAAGTGTATGATTTGGGAACAAATTTTGGTATGTAAAGTTGTATTTGTATCTATATTTTTATTTCTATTTGTTCATATATAACGAATACTACATATTTTGTTTTGTAGCAAACCTATGATGTTCCCAATACATTGGAGATGTACAAGTATTGGATGGGGGAAGTTCATGAGCAGTGGAAAGATTTCAAGTCCACACTCACAACCAAGTATGTTTGAGGGCCAAGGAGTCATGAGAATCCTTGTAAAAAGTATTCGTTTCTTTCTCCAAATGACTAGAGGTTGTTTGTCACATCGCAGCAGGATCCCAATTTCCTGGTACATTGTGTTTATCTTAGTATTAAACATTTTAGTTGAACTTACTTGACATCGCTAACTCATTCCTATCATTATTCTTTGTTTATATAGAAATTGAGTCAAGCAAATCAAGAGAGGCGAGCGAAAAAAATTTATCCTCATTAAATGTCGCGTGGGGGTTATCGGAAGCTCGAAAAGAAGATGATGCAGGCTAAATTGCAAAAATTGGAGGAAGCAGCCCGAGCAGATCCTAGTATAGTCATGCAAGCACCACCTCCTCCCCCGCGTCACAAAAAATGGAAAGCATGGAGGATAAAGGGAGAGAAATATATAAATCCAGTCGTTGCTGATGTCGCTAAAAGGATTATGAGTATTTAATAACAGGTATATTTAAATGTGTTTCATTTTACTAATGTTGGTGGAATGTAATTACTTTCGATTTATCCATTGTATGCCACAGGATGAACTTGAAGAGCAGAGCAGCCAGGGTTCCTTCACTCAAACTGGAAGGATGGACATCTTAGCCACGGTGCTTGGTAATCTAGATCACCCTGGTTAAGTTAGAGGGGAGTCAAGGGGAGTTGGTCTCTCTAAATACTTTGGACGAGGTTCACAAGCTTATGGACTAGGTGAAATGAGTCAGGAGTTTGTGGCGAAGGTTGGAGAGGAAATCCGAGCAGAGCTACTTCACTCACTTCGAGACGAGCTTAAAGAAGAGTTGTTGAGTGAGCTACGTGGTGAGATGAGTACGATGGTGTTGTCTCACATGCAAGGCGGGATGTGTAATGTGGCGTCTAGATCTGAGGTTTGTAACTAATTTCATTTAACATTATATTGAGTTTTTCCTTACGTTATTTTAATTAATTCTTTCATTTCTATTCCTCAGGAATCCCTGACCTTTCCCAGCACCAAAGGCAGTTACAATCCACCAGAGGTTGGACATAGCGACCTTGGTCCTTCACTAGAGCCTGGAGAACCCTGTACTCTATATTTGGAAGTCTCATACCTGCATGCTGTTGCTGATGCTATTGTATACAGCCATGCCACCACCCACCATAATAACCAAATCCAGGATGATCAACGCAAGGTCAATGTGACAAGTGTTCGACTAGGGGAGGAAGGTGTAGATGTCCCATTCCCTGATGGTTAGGTTGCCAATCTAGGTCAGGCAACAGGATCTTTCATCTTATGGCCTAGATATCTTGTTCAGACTGTGCCAGTCCCTCCAATGGTAGGAAACACTTTACTGTTACTTGATCCTTGACATTCTACTTAAAATCTTTATTTTGTGTGTTACTAAGAACAAGATGATGCGACAAAATTTCCCTTTTTAGCACGACTGCAAAATATTTATCAAGACATAAACAAGGTCGACTTGAAGATGCCTTGTGAGATTGTGGGTCGTAGAATCTCGTATACTTATGGACTTGATAACAAAGATATTAGAGAGTTCCTATCTTTGGAGGAGATTGACGTAGATGGGTCACATTTGCAATCATGTGAGTTTAGTTATAATTTTTAATTGTAATTAATGCACTGTTATTTAGGGGTTTTAGGTTTCTACATTTACTGTGTCATTTTTCATTTCATTTATATGGTAGCTGCTTCAACAAACTGTGTGCCGAACGAGGGCTCGGCAGTACATATGTCTTCTTATGTCCTGGCAATATGTCACGGTGTAATAGCCAGAGGTTGGAAGATCGGATGAGCTATGTAGGCTATACAATAGGTGAGACTATGCTGCCTTGTTATCTGGTACCAATTGTTGAAGGGCAAGTAACTTTATTTGATATATTTATACACGTTCACTTTGCTAAACAGTATCATGTTATATAACCTCATTTTAATCTATATATGCATGTGATTATAGTTATCATTGGAGCCTCTGTGTTTCTTGTCCCACGATCAACGTTATCTTTTGGTTTGACTCATTGGGTCGCAAGCCAGATGCAAATATCAAAAACATTTTTAACACGTAAGTAAATTTATTTGTCCATCATTGATTTTTGATTTTACTCAATTGTTTTAATGTCTTCTATTTATCATTTTAATTATTATAGTGCATTGAAGACATATTATATAATGGGTGGGAAGGGTGAAGGTAAAGCTGGTCATACAAAGTGGTTCCAGCCAAATGTAAGTTCTTTTCATTCAAGTTCTTTGATTGACTATTGCTTTACATAGGCCTTTATTCTTTTTTACAGTTTGCTTTTGATGTATAGTGTCCTCGGCAAGCAGGGAAAACTAAGTGCAGCTACTATGTTATACTATATATATATAACATCATTTTCTCTGGCCTTACTATAAATTTTGAACAGGTGATCATTTCTTGATTCTCAATTGAATTTTAGTTCTTTTCATGTGATTGAATTGTTAGTTATTTCATTCAATTTATTTATTTATGTTAACATATTCTCCATTTTAGGCACAGATTTTTGGTGATCAGGACCCCTACACAATCGAAGACATTAATTTGATCTGAGACCTGTTGTCAGGACATCTTCTACAACACATAGAGGGGTGATTATGTGTAGAGGTTTTTTACATAGTGCAGTGGTTTTGTACAGTGCTATATAAGTTTGCATATTCAAATACTTTTCCTAGTTTCTTTTTTTTGAGTACTTTGAATTTGTTAAGGCATTATGCTTTACAGAGAACACTTTGGAAAATGATGATGAAGAATAGGGATTTTCATGGAAGCGTGTCATCATCTCTTTGGCCATATGCATGTCATGATTTACATTGAAAGTTGAAGTTTGCACATTGAAATTATGTTATGATGATATATGTGCTATATGTCATGATAGAAAAATTAACATGTGATTTTCACTTCCATGAGTATTAGGGGAAGCTAGAGAGTTAATCATGAGAGAATGGTTCATGGATCTGGTTTTTTCTTTCAAAGATAGCAATGTGCAGGTTAGAGAACTCGTTAGGATAGGTTCATCTACTAGTATGGAAGCAGCAAAGATGGAGCCGGTGGGAGGGGAGACTTGTAGTAGTATAGAGAACAGTAGTATGGATGCTGTGGTGAAGGGGATGGAGGAGGTGGGGACTTGTAGACATATAGTAGAGGAAAGCAGAGGGGGATGATGTAGAGAGAAAAATGTTAAAAAAAAAAAGAGGATGCAACGACTGTTTTGGGGAAAACGGTTGTTGTATATGTTAGATACAACGACTGTTTTCCATAAAACAGTTGTTGTATCAGTTAATGTAACAAATTATGATAGTAAAAGGCAATTCCCTTTGTTGACAATTATTCTAAACTTGAGTGTTAATGGGAATGGCGTAGGTGGTAATAAAGTGGATCATAGTTAGATGAATGCTTTGAGAACAAGTGAACAATTTGAGAATGGGGTTGAAGAGTTTATTGAATATGCTAGAAGGAACGCTCCAGTAAAAAATGGGATGTATTTTTGTCCTTATGTCAATTGTTTATATGACAGAAGACGGGATGTTGAAGTTATAAGGGATCACCTACTTTGTGGTAGAATAAATCTTCGATACACAAGGTGGATGTGGCATGGTGAGGAAGTAACTGATTGTCCGTCACACAAGAAGGAAGCTATGGATGTCATAGATGAAGATAGAATGGAGAGATTAATTCACGATGTTGAGGTAGAATCCTTTACGCAGTCGCATGAATATGACAGCCTGTGGAGTGATGCAGAGACACCATTGTACTTGGGGAGTAAATACACACGGCTGACAGGAACATTACATTTGGTTAACTTAAAAGCAACTTATGGGTGGACCGATAGTAGTTTCACAATGCTGATTGAACTGTTGTGTGATATGTTTCCAGACGATAATGTACTTCCAAACGTATGTATGAGGCCAAGGAAATCCTATCTACAATGGGTATGGAGTATAAAAAGATACACGCTTGCCCTAATGACTTCGTACTGTACAAAAAGGAGTATGAAGGTCTGAGTAAGTGCCCTAAATGTCAAACTGCACGATACAAAGTAAAGAAAGATGGTGGTTGTAGTGATGGGACAACTAAAAGGCAACCTGTAAAAGTTTTGTGGTATCTTCCAATAATACCGCACTTTAAGCATTTGTTTGGCACTGCAAAAAAAACGAAGAAGTTGAGATAAGAATCAGAAGACTGCGGGTGAGAAGAACATATGGAAGAAGAGAGCATTTTTCTTTGATATTCCATATTGGTGTAGTCTTGACGTGAGACACAGTTTTGATGTGATGCATATGGAGAAAAACGTTTGTGATAGCCTTGTCAGTACGCTTTTTCACGTTCTAGGGAAGACTAAGGATGGAATTAGTGCGAGACGAGACCTTGTTGATATGGGAATAAGAGAACGGTTACATCTATAGCTAAGAGATGATGGTAGGAGGGCATACATGGAGTCAGCAGCGCATACACTATCAAAAGTAGAGAAAAGAAGTTTGTGTGGGTGTTTGCATGAAATTGAGGTACCACAAGGATATTCTTCGAATATGAGAAGGTGTGTGTCAATGGACGATTTGAAGTTAGTGGGAATGAAGTCCCATGATTATCATGTGTTGATGCAACAATTGTTACCAGTAGCTATTAGAAGCATTATGAAAGATGAAGTTCGAAGCGTTGTAACAAGATTGTGTGTTTTCTTTAATGCTATCTGTAACAAAGTCATTGACACTGAAAAACTGGATGAACTGGAAGTTGAGGGTTATATTATATTGTCCCAATTAGATATGCACTTTCCTCCTTCATTTTTTGATATAATGGTGCATTTGATAGTTCATTTGGTAAGGGAGGTAAGGCTCTGTAGTCCAGTTTACCTGAGGTGGATGTACCCTTTTGAGCGATACATGAAGATCTTAAAAGGGTACTCTAAAAATCCTTATCACAGGCATTATTGATTTTGTGTTCATTGTTTTCCTTTCACAGGCATTAAGTGCAGTAAATGCAGAAAGGCAAGCAGCTAATAATTATCAACATTGCATGTCTCATAGTAGTTATCGGAAGCTTGAGTGAAGGATGATGGCAAAAGAGTTGGAGAAATTAAAGGAAGCAGCCACATCAGATCCTAGCGTTGTTGTTCAGGCCCCGCCACCTCCTCCACGTCACAAAAAATGGTAAGTGGGGAGGATTAAGGGAGGAAAGTATATAAATCCGACTGTTGTTGAGGTTGCCGCAAGAATTGTAAGTAGTTGGAGCATAAGTACAAAGTTAATTTTCATATTGGGAGTGCTTAATTTTCATTTACGATAACGTTTATGCTACAGGATGAACTGGAAGATCATAGTAGCCAAGGTTCGTTCACTCCAAGTGAACGGATGGACATCTTGTCAATGGCGATTGGGAAGGAGCTAGATATAGGATGGGGCAAATTTTTAATCCTGTAAGTTTTTTATTTCCCATTTTTTCCTTCATTTAGTTAAGTTGATTTTAACTAGCTAATACATTCATCATTTTAATTCTATTATAGCTCCTTCCATCGTATATGCATTGACTTGCAAAAAGTTGATTTATATGGATTCTTGTCTCCTGCACATACGACAAGGAATAGGAATACAATGCAAAAAAGGACGCACTATGTGGGCTTCACAATAGGAGAGAATAACTATCGTTGTTATCTAGCACCGATTGTTCAAGGGTGCGCATTTTAATTTTGTGTATTTGAGATTTTTAATAAATAATTGCCTTGTCATCTAACTTCTTTTTAATCTGTATTTGTTGTTATAGTTACCACTAGAGTTTGTGTGTTCTCTGTCCTCAGTCCTACGTAGTTTACTGGTTTGATTCCTTGAGTAAAAGGCCAGACAAAGAAACTAAAAGCGTCTTCAACACGTAAGTTATTTTTTGTATTTCATTGCTTCTTGATTCTTGACTTAAATGAATTATTCTAATTTATATTTATTTTCATTTTAATGATAGGGCATCCCAGACTTATCGAGCGCTTGGTGGGCCACGCGATCGTAAAGGTGGCAAAGACCCGAAATGGTTTTTTTCAAAGGTACGTAGTTTCAAATTAAGTTCTTTTGATTGAAAGTCGTTTTAGATATGCCTTTATTAATTTTAACCATTTGCTTTTGATTTATAGAGCCCTCAACAATCTGGCAGCTGAGAATGTGGATACTATATCTTACTTTATATGTTTAACATCATTAAGAGTGGCATTATGACAGATTTTTAACAAGTAATCGCTTCTTCATTCTCAGAGGATAATATTTTTGGTGTTGTAATTCAATGGCAATTCATTCACTTAATTCATTATTTCATCTAAGCTTATTTTCTAATTTACAAATTTTTGACAATAAAGATGCCTACTCATATGAAGACATAAATATAATCAGAGACTTTTTTGCTAGACATCTTCTTCAACGTATACCAGAGTAAAGTCTTTAGTAGTTTGTGTAGGACATACTTTTGTGGTGGTTCTATATATTGTACATATAATTAGCATTGTTTTTGTTGTTGGATATAGATTGTTGTGTAGTTTATGTGGTTTGTTAGTTAATTAGTTTGCTACTCCTTAAAGTTATAGCATGTAGAGCCTTGGGGTTGATCACTGTGTTTCAAGTTGTTGTTTCCATTATGCTGAATTGTTGTTGTTTTATTCCATTGTTTCTATCCTATTTCTGTAGTTTACATTTTCCAGACAATGAAATATATATATAAAAAGGACATTTAAAAAAACTTTTAACGTCCTTAAAATAAAAAGAGACGTGGGAAAGGCTTTCTCGACATTTTAGATGACCCAAGTTAGGACTGGGGAAGTCTAAAGGGCACTTTAGACGTCCCCAATTTGGACTGGGGACGTCTAATCCTACCTATAGCCATCCCCTATTTTACGGACGTTATTGACATTTTTTTTCTACGACCCTCAAATAGACGTCCCTCTGTTTTCAGACGTTGAAAGGCCAAAAAAAGAAACATTAAAACCATTTTTTCTAATAGTGTACATTTAAACTTTCAAAGTTTAAGGAAGTAAATATGCAACTAGCCTAAAGTTTGAAGAGGCTTGATGTGGCAAAAATAAAAATAACCAAATATAGTAATGAAAATTAAAATTTAGACTAAATTGAGAAGAAAAATGTTTAATACGATTCTTTTGTGTATACTTAGTATACTAAACTGCTCTTTATTTCCACACAGCTCAGTAAGTTGGCTTGCTTGATTTACATCATCGAGTACAATTAAGGCTCCTTTATAAGTTCCTTGGTTCATTTGATTCACTTGAATATCCGAAAGAAGTTGCTTTTGGAGAAGAACTTGACCATTATTGTTCTCCCACACGTCCTTAATATTAGCAAGGAAACTTCTGCAATCAAATTGACCTCTAATTGTATCATAAATATCTCTAACAATGGTAGTTTTACCTGTACCCCCAACCCCTAAATTTCGACTATGGTTGCAGTTTCCTCATGATGCCACAAGCCCAACTGGTGAAGCACTTCTTTCACATGAGCTTGCACCCCTACTTGTGATAAGGCTTTTACAATAAGGTTATTAAGTACTTCTTGGTCACTGGTGGCAAAATAGAATTAGATTAAAATTAATGAAGGTACATGTTACAAAAAAGATAAAGGGAAAATATTATTAAAAGACAGTTAAATTACCTAAACTATAAAATGGGTTACCAAACTTAACAAATTATAGATAAGGTTATGTGGCATGATCAGGGATTTATAAATCTTATAAAAAGTCCAGAATGCCCCCTTTTAAGGAGGCATTGTGCATTGCTGAGTGGCCTATGTGTTTCTTTTGTCCTTTTAGATAATACACAAGGATTGACTCATGACCTACTACTCATCGCCAATAGGGTTATTATCTCCTCCATGGGGTGAAGGACTGGATGATAGTCCAGCATTCATTCCAATGTTTGTTTTAACAAATGGTCCGTTACCCAGGGGATTGTGTTTTTCTGTGAAAATTCTTTGATCGGATTTAGGTGGTTAGAAACCTATGTTCCGTATCCTTTCAATCCAACAAATAATTGTACTAAACCCATAACAAAATATCAAATATATTTGAAAACAGAAGCTCCCAAGTGTTAAAATAAAAATTAATTACATTAAATGCGGATAAATTTTGAAGTTCAAATTAACTCTAGGGTAAAGTATACTTTTTGTCCTTTAAGTCTTACTTGAGGTATACTTTTGGTCTCTTTACTTTTTAAAGCATATGTTTTGTCCTATGATTCTAACACCATTAATGTTGTGAATGGAAAACGCTATTGTGATAAACTCAAGTGATGACTAATAACATTTAATTACACAAATTTTAGTTTTTTTTTAATTTACCCATATTTTAAATTTCAGCTTACTAGCATTTAATTATACAGATTATCACTTGAGTTTGCATTTTCTGTTAACAATATTAACAGTGTTAAAATTATAGGACTAAAAGAATACTTTATAAAGTTAAGGAACCAAAAGTATACTTCATGTAAACTTAAAGGATTAAAAGTATACTTTAGCCTTAACTCTATTTTCTTCCCATTTACATAGGGGCATTATGAACATTTCATAAGATTTTAAAACCCCTAATTGTACCACATAACCTTATCTATAATTTGTTAAGTTCAGTGACCTATTTTATAATTTAGGTTATTCAACTATCTTTTAATAGGATTTTCTCAAAGATAAATTATATATTCAACTATATAAGGATTGTCATACTTTCACAAAAAAAAAACAATTTTGCTCATATTTTTAGCTAGATTGTATAAATAGCTAGATTGTATAAACAGATAGAGCGCTACAAAAAAAACCATATTTATTTTTTTAAAAAAAATATCACTTTTTAGACCGGTTATTAGAATAACCGGTCTAAAAAGTACTTTTAAGACCGGTTATTCTAATAACCGGTCTAAAAAGTATGACTTTTAAGACCGGTTATTCTAAGAACCGGTCTTAAAAGTCTTGAAATTTTTTTTTTAGATCGGTTTTTAAACAACCGGTCTAAAAAGTCTAGACTTTTTAGACCTGGTCTTCGAACAACCGGTCTAAAAAAGTGATTTTTAAGACCGGTTGCTTAACCGGTCTAAAAAGTAACAAACTTTTTAGACCTGCTGTATCAAGACCGGATCCAAAACCGGTCTAAAAAGTCATTTTTAACCGGTCTAAAAAGTCATTTTTCCACCGGTGTCAAATCCATAATGTAATATCTAATTAACTAATTTGATTAAATTAAGGAAGTTAGTTTAGTTATTTAGTATGATATGTTTTTTTCCTAAAACATCCTAATCATATTCTTCAACGCCCCCCCTCTCTCCTAATTGATTATTGGTGAGAAAATGTCAATCGGGCTAATTTGGGAAAAATATGTGAAATAATTCTTACATTTAGAATCCATATCAGCTCCTGAATTAGGCTTTACATTAAGGACGGAGGAGTACTACAAAAAAAATGATTTTTTTCCTGGTATCTGTTGTAATCAATTGCAAAATTCGTTACTAAAATAGATGCCATGGATTTTTCATTGATTACCAACAGATATCGCTAATATACCTTTTTAAAAAAAATTGTTGAGGTGAATAAAACTACTTTTGTTTTGGTTTACCATGAAATCAGCTAACAATTAACTGAAAACCCAGGTTGAACCGTCTTGTTGGAAAATTTGAAGCGCACTAATCAATTGGGAAGTTGGAGGTATCGGCCAATTTTGTCGGTGTGGGGGTAATTTTACGCAAGATTTGGTACACATATTATGAATTTTAAGAAAAAATAAATGGGAATGGGTTTTCTTAAAGGGAAAAGTTCACTTAACCCCCAAAGGGCAGATTTTATTTCAATCAACTTCAAAAGATTATAAAATTTTACTGTACCCCCAAGAACCAAAATGAAAATAAAATTTGTGGGTAAAAGATAATAATGCACTTACTTTATTTTTTCAAAAAATAAAGGCTTAATTGTCACTGGTGTTGACTGACAACCGTTGGGCCAGAGCTTTCTCTAACAGCCGACCATTGAAGCTCCGACAATGGCTGGCCAATTAGAGCTCCAAGCATCAAAAATTAATTTGCGTTGTTCATATGAATATTCCACTTGAATGAGACTTATTTAATTTATATTATTCATATATCTATTTCACTTGTTCATGAGGAGTTTGACACTTACAAATTGGATTTGTTCATTTACAAATGTATATGAATAGGTGTCAAACTCCTGATAAATAAGTGAAATAGACATATGAGAAACACAAATTAATTAGTTAAGAAGAAACATATGTTCACGAACAAGTCACACTTGCAAGTGTCCAACTTTGTATGAATAAATGGAATAAACATATGAGCAACACAAATTGAACAAGTCTGATTTGCAAGTATGCAACTCTTTATGAACAAGTGGAATAAGTATATAACAACACAAAGTATCTGGTGGTCGGAGCTTCAGTCGGTGTTGGAGTTTCAATGGTCGGCCACCAGAGGCAGGTTCTGCCTAGCGGATGCTGGTGACTAATCACCGAAGCTCTGGCGATGATTAAACTTTAAAAAAAAAACTAAAGCAATGGAATTATTATCTTTTTATCCACAAAAAATTATTGTCATTTTGGTCTAAGGATTACGGTGAAATTTCAGAATCTTTTAAGAATTCATTGAAATAAAATTGGTCTTGTGGTGGTTAAGTGAAATTCTCCTTAAAAAAGTGATATATCAAAGGAATGTTTGAATTTTTATATTTAATTTATGTAATTATAATTGTAAAAGTCTATGACACCATTGCCAAAAATATCGCAAAAATATCTTATAAATACCTTAAAAAAATGAAAAACCCCAAATAGACTCCAATGTACATAATCACGCATCACTCCACTTGTACCAAAATGAAATCAAAAATGTTTTATCTTACCTTATTACCCCCTCACTTAAAAAACATGCCACATCAGCTAACCACTTTACTGACCACTAGCGGCGGCGACCCCCCACTGCAGCTGGGACTTTTGTGACAAAATGGACTAATTATGTGTAGTAAATAACTTAAAACGACCCTTTAGATTAAATTATCCATGGGTGGAATTTGCTAAAATGTGTCGCCCAGCTACTAAATACGTACAATGAATAATAAATGAAGTATAGTAAATATCCACTCATCAGGGGAAAAAAGTATAGTAAATATCTACCATAACCATTTATCAATAACATGTTATCTGTCAATGAATACTACATTTTTTTGGTTTAAGCATAGTCTAAGTTATGAATTTCATGAATTCTGCCAGGAAGGTAAAAATCACAAACTAGAAGAGCCAAAAAAAGATTAGTTGTTACTCAAAATCATCAGGCAGTGTGAAGCCACCACATAACGAAGAACGAACAGCATCGGCAGTTCGTTGGAAATCGCTTGTAAAACGGATTAGTTGTTTCCCCAATGTTCGTAAATAGAAACTCTTTAACTGCACACGCACTTCATTGTGGTTCACTCCGTAGAAGAAAGGCACCACTGTTTTGGGATCTGACATTATAGTCACCAGGCCCTCAAGACATACGTCGGACCTAACGAACTCTGGTGTGGTTACCACCACCACAATTCTACACCTTCGTATCATCTCCCACATGGAATCATTGACTATGTCAACAATCAATGTTTTGAATCCAGCATCTATTAAACAAGTCTCAAGAAGGGTTCTTATACCATCTTCAAGAACATTGAAGAAAGTTAAGAAGACGTCGTATTCAAAAGTCAATTTAGATTGATAGGATGAAGAGGCGAAAGAAGACATGGATTGATTGAAGTAGAGCAAGATATGAAGATTTTTGGTGAATGATCGATTCCTCAAATCATTTCTTTTTATACTGCTAGCTCCAACCACCTTTGGCAGCTAATCACGTTCAATATTACATCAATTCTTTCTTTGTTTTTTTGGGTCAATGCAACATTGGTTCTTATCCAAAGACAAGGATTTTAAATATTATTATAAGTAATAATTTTATACTTTCTTTGGCATACATAATTATCAATTCTAAATGTCGATACCGGATTTCCTTCCAATTCTTAGTTTATATCGGACCTTCATTGTGTTTCATAGGTCATATACCAAGGAGTTCTTGTGTGAAAGTAACGAGAACAAAACAATGTACGACCTGACGACCCAGGGAAAAAAAAATCCATTGTCCACTTGTGCTGGATCATTGTTTTTTTTTTTTTCCTCCTTGGAAAAATAGCATGTAGGACCACTAAAAGAAGTAAATGACATTGATCAAGACTGCTAAATTCATAAATATTTATCGTGGTAATATTTTGAAGTACATATAATTTTAATTTATACTAAATTCATTAGTTTCTATATATTATGTGTTCGCACATGTGTTTCATATGTCTATATTTTTATGGTTGGCTAGAATTTATAGTTATACTAGAATTTTCTTTATTTTTTAAGTTTAGTTCGTATCATTGTAAATAGTATTTTTTTTCAAAAATTAATACAAAATATTTGGAAAATGGGAAGTTGTTTTTAAAATATTTTAAGAAGTTGGAATTTTAATAACTTTTTTTTTTTTGGCCAAGGACTTTTAATAAATTGCAACTTATATTTTGTTCTTTTAATTTATGCAAAATAAACTATGTGAATCTCACAATAATATAAACTAAGATATAATTATATCATACAATATTAAATTATAATGGAAAAAATAGAAATAATTATTTTCAGATACATAAATAATTTTTTGTTCATATAAAATTAAAAGCAATTATCATACATATAACTATATATAAACTCTTTTTCTATAATTCAAGGCTTCAACACCTGAGCTAACTGCTCAGGTTGGATTATATATAAGTTGTTAACTGACATATTTTGTTTTTGTTTACTTTTGTGTTCACTTGTCTTATGCCCAGGAAAATTTTACTGGAAATGAGATTTGAAACTATAGCAAAAAGGAATAAGCATTCATAATAATTTTGTATTTTTAATTAATTAGCCCCCTCGGTCCGGTAGGAGTGAGGAGTTTATTTTCAATTTTTTTCTCATAGTTATTAATGGAATATCATAAAAATCCTGAGGGCAAAATAGTTAAGGAATTTTTATTTTTTGTTTGACATTAATTTGCTCTCGGTGTCTGAACCTGGAATGGGTGAGAGGTGTATTTTTATTTACTATAAATATTAGTACTACAATCCATCCTTAATATAAGATTTATTTAATTAATTTAGAAATATTAAAAAAGCTAAATAAATTATTTAAAATATTTATATTTGTTGTATTTCTTTAAACTAACTTTCCTAATTTATAAACTAATATATAATCTAATAATACATATAAATATAAGATATTTAATCTTCAGGTCCTTATAGTTTCAACTAATTTTTATTTAGGGTTAAGGTACAAATTTACCAACGAAGTTGTGTCCGATGAGCGTCTGACACAAATATGTTTTAGAAGGAGAAAAAATATCAATGAACAATTAAAAAGGGGCATCCAGCACAAAAACCGTTAAGTCCGTACTAACGGTGTTAAATTATAAGAGAAGAAAACCCCTAACGGCGTTAGTACAGACTTAACTGTTTTTGTGCTGGATGACCATTTTTAATTGTTCATTGGTATTTTTGCCCCTTTAAAAACATATTTGTACCAGACGCCCCTCAGACAAAACTTCGTTGGTAAATTTACACCTTAACCCTTTTAATTAGGTCCCTACAATTTTGTTTCTTTTTATCAGATCCTTATACTTTCACCTGGCTTTAATAAGGTCCTTGTAGATTTTTTCTTTTTATCATGTCTTTATAGTTTTACATGATTTTTAATCAGGTCCCTATACTTTTTATTATTTATGCAATAAATTCTAATAAAAGTCTTCTATAAATGTAAAATATAATATTATTATGCATAATATTATTAAATATTATTTAATAAATACTAATATTCTTTAAATAATATATTATCATGATAATTTTATTTTTAATATTCTTTCTTATGAATTATTTCAATATTCTTCGCAATTTTTTAATTAAACGTATACTTATATCATTTATGTTTATATTCTAATAATAATAAAATTTTAGTTAGAATAAATAATTTTTCTAAAATAGAATAGAATTATAATTAACCAGATAAGAATAACTAATTAATTATATTAATTATTTTTTGAATTATATAATTATTAATTTAAATTTATTATTAGTAAATTATAATTTAATATTATTCATTTATTGAATTTTCAATTAAATTATAAATTAAAATCCAAAAAAAAAACAAAAACTTGGTTAAAAATCCAATAAAACAATAAGGACCTGATAAAAAAGGAAAAAAAACTATAGGAACATAATTAAAAATTGGTTGTAACTATAAGGATCTACATATTAATTATCCCTATAAGTATTTTAGGGAGATTAGATAATATATGCTATAATTAAGTAATTTATCTAAATTTTTTAATATCCCCAAATTAGTCAACTGGGTTTTATAATAAGATATGAAGGCAGTAAAATATCACAAAAATAAAAAATTATGAAGACAAAATATTCTAAAATCTTGGCTAGGTGTGGGCATGGATAGGGTTGGGTAGGGCGAGACCCTTGCCCTATGCCTAGCCCAAGGGTGAATGGGTTGCGTTTTGCAGCCCGATGCTCGACCCTGCCGGGTAAAAGTCCTAATCATTTTGGGCTGGATAAGGTGGGTTAGGTAGGGTAAAGTTTCCTATCCAAGTGATAACGCTTGCTCTGTCCACATGTGAAAAAATAATTCAATGTAAATTTCATGAACCATTTCTATAGTTACCAATACCCTATGTTTTAACTTCACCCTAAGTAATATAAACTTCAAATACATTCGATGATTCCACATCTTGGGATATTTCAAAATAAGTCTACGACTTAAGTCTTGAAATTTAAAAACTACCATATGTCTTAACAAATATCCATACTTCAAAAATTAAACAACAATCATATTCCATTATAAATAAGGAAACAAAATGATTGTAATTAAAGCCGTGAAGTCGAAGGAGTTTGCATCAATTCAATGTCCCAAAAGTTGATCAAATAATGAGCATCTGAAAAAAAAAAATAAAAAGAAACTATAATTTAATACATCACAAAGTAAAGAAGAAAGGAAGAAATCTAGTGTTAAATAGCGTTTAGTGGCAACGGCAAAAAAGAGAGGACCAGAAGAGCATTATACAATAGAAAATATATTTTTTAAATATATATATGAAATAATGTTTAATTGATATGAAATTATATATTTCAAATAAATGAAAATACGTTTTTGGTGTAGGGCCAAATGAGCAGGGCAGCACCCCTTGCCCGATGCTTGGCCTTGCCTGGTTATTAACCCGCCCAAAGCTGCCCAAAATTTTTTTGGGCCACTTTTTAAGGGCTGGGCTGGGTAATTTTTTGTCGGGCTCTGTGGGCGCACTGGACAACTGGGCACCATGCTCACCCCTAATCTTGGCTCTACTTAAAAATCATCAATTTGGATATAGTCAAAATAGCATAAGGAGTCAAAAGTTATGGGTTGGGATCCCAAAACCAAAAGGACAAATTAATGTTATAACCAAACATGGCAACCATCATCTTTTCTTTTGACAAGGAAAAAGTTTAGCTAAATTGGGTACTGGGCTAATGAGAGCTAGACATGCCTCCTAACTCAAATGGCCTTAAAAATGTATCACCCATCAACAAGTTTCTTGTATCGACAATGAAATTTCAACTCGTGATCTATGGGTTATAAGCCACTTCTTTCACACCCACCATTCAACAACTTGTTTAGTACAAAAGCCAAGCAATTGCTTAATACTGGTGAGTATTCACTTGCAAGCTCTCTCTTCTCTGCATCTTCATTTGATCCCACCCTTCATGGCTCACAAAAACCACCAGAATCTTTATGATGATGATTCCATGGATCCTCACAAGTTCATCGACTACTTCATCTAAGACCCATGTGAGAAGAGGTAAAGGTTCGATTTTGATCTCAAATATTCAGTGTCTTATACACAAACTGATTCAGAAAATTAAAACTTGGGAATTTCTATCATGGAAGATTTAGTTCTTTCATCGTCAGCTATTTCACCGTGGTTTCAGTTACTCCAGCAAACCATTGCTCACTTGCCTTCTCGTCATGGTGGCTCAGAGTAGAACATGCCTCAACTTTGGAAACATCTTATCAGAATGATTATTTCTGATCCTCAAGTTACCAAGGAGCTAGCAAAAACATCACTTGGTATGGCATCTTTTCACATTTTACTTGTGTTGTGTACTGATGGATCTGTTGATATATATATATATATGGTTCTTCGTATAAACAAACTCTAATTTTGGGTTGATTTAAACAAAACTAGCTAGCCCAAATTAGTACATATTATGCATGATATTATTCAAGCATGATATGGTCAAATAGGGTGATATTGCAGCCACAACGACTCATCTCATAGAGCATGAGGATCAATGCATTCTGCATTTGAAATATTTCTAATTTGATTATCTAAAGTAAAGACTTTTGTGGATAATCTCACCAAGTTCTCATTCATTAGAGTGTAATGTACAAGTATATATAATTACATATGAATAAAACTGTTTCAGTAACAATTCTATGTTTATCTACTTTTCCTAACATTCCTGATATGCATATTGACTTTGAAGATATTCTCTGACACTCCCCCTCAAGTTGGAGCATATATATTTATCATGCCCAACTTATTACAAAGATATTTGAATCGTGTCCCATGTAAGGCTTTTGTCAGAAGATCTGCCAGTTGGTTATTCGATAGTATATGCCATGTAGATACAACATTCTCTTTGATCTTATCATGAATAAAATGATAGTTGATTTCAATATGTTTTGTGCGTTCATGGTACTCAGAGTTCGATGCTATAAGTAATGATGTCTCATTATCACAACATAACTTAGCAGGCACTGCTATGACAATGCTAGTTTCCTTCAAAAGTTGAAGAACCCACACAATTTCCTGTACTGACTGGGACATGGCTCTGTATTATGCTTTTGCACTGGATTTTGATACAACTCCTTGCTTCTTGCTTCTCCAAGATATCAAATTACCACCAATAAATACATAATAACCCATAGTGGACCATCTTGTGGCCTTATATCTTGTATGATTCGCATCACAGAAGCACTCAATTTTAGTATGTCTATAATTTGTATAGAGAATACCACGACCAGGGGAATCTTTCAAATAGCGCAAAATATGCTGTAAGGCTTCCCACTGTGCCATACTTCCTTTGAGTAAAAAAGATAGCTTTCTTGTTTCTCAAAACTTCAATACCAAGGAAGTACTTTAATGATCCCAAATATTTTGTCTAGAAGTGAGAATTAAGGAAGACTTTAAGTTTTCATATTCTAGAAATGTTATTCCCTATAATCACAATATCATCAACATATAGTTCTAGAAGAATCATGCCTGCATTAGATTACTGGTAGAACACAGAGTGGTCACACTTACTTTGGTTTAACCCAAAATTCTTAACCATATCACAGAATCTATCAAAACAAGCACGAAGACTTTGCTTTAGACCATACAATGACTTTCAGAGGTAACACACTTTCTTATTCTCCCCTGAGCAATAAACCTAGGTGGTTGCTCCATATAAACCTCTTCAAGGAGGTCACTATTCAAAAAGGCATTCTTAACATTCAACTAATACAAATTCCAATGATATATGGTAGCCAAAGAGTTAAGAAGACAAATAGAACTGAGCTTAGCCACAGGAGAGAAAGTCTCAGAATAATCAATACCATAAGTTTGGGCATACCCTTTGGCAGCAAGCTAAACTTTTAACCATTCCAAGGAACCATCAGCCTTAGTCTTAACAACAAATAAACATTTACATCTAATAACCTTCTTTCCAGGAGGGAGATCAACAAGAGTCCAAGTACCAACTTTTTCAAGTGCCAAGTCGGTAGTGTGCATGGGGAAAATGGAAAATTAAGTGATCATCATCATCTCTTATCTCTCTCTCCATTCCTCTATTTTCGCTGCACAAGGAAGGAAAGAGAAAGAAGAAAACTTGAGGTAGGTGCTTTAAATGATTTCACGTGCTCAAACACTCTTCATTGATATTGTTCAAGAGGTTGAGGGCTTGACTTCTATGGTTTCAGAATTTTCATTGGTGGTGTTTGAGAGATTGTGAACTTTAGGAAGTTAAAGAATCAAGAAACCAACTTTGAGAAGAGGAAGAGGTGAGTATTTAATGTGTTTTGGTGTAATTGTTTTGGTTATTGGTTTGGTTTTGGAAATTCTAGATTTTTGCCCTAATTTCTTGTGATTTTGAAAGATATGAATTGGTTAGTGTTTGGTGGTGGAATTGGTACCAAACTATGACCTTGGACCAATAGAAGTGATTGGGAAATTGTGGGAGTGTGATTGGTTGTTAGTGGTTTTGGGTTGCATTTTGGGTAAAAATAGGGTATGTGTGAATTGGGAAGGAATTTAAGTGTTTTGAGTTTACCAATAGGTTCCTTATGACATATTAGATGGGAATGAGATCTAGTAGAAGTTTTGGGACCATTGGAGCCAGTTTTGGTAAATCTGGAAAACTATATCAGTTGCTGCGATCTGGCTTCTGATAAGCTTCACTCGAGTGAGGTAGGGTCTTACTTGAGTGCAGTATGAAATTCTGGGTATTTTGGTTAAGTCTTCAGGCAGAAATCGCGAGTGAACTTCTTCATCTTCGATTGACATACGTTATCACTCGAGTGCATATGGCATCACTCGAGTGCAAGTGCATGTAGCACTATGGGTGAGCGTCTCAGGTTATCACTCGCAAGCAAATTATCAAGAGTGCGCATGGGCACTCGCGAGCATTGGGAAGTCACTCGAGTGCTAGGGCTGGTGCTCGAGTGCACTTGTCACCTGGGAGTTGTAGTTGCTCTCAGGTTGTCACCTCTACACCTCTCTCGATGGGACTCGGGTGACTAAAGTGTTATCACTCAAGTGAAATTGGGGATAACACTCAAGTGAGGCCTTTTTCATTCAAATGAGTCAACCCAAAATTAGTGTTCTTTTTCCAAAAAAGGTATCTTCAAGGTAGTTTCTCCTAACCCTTTAAGGATATGTTTAGCCTATAATAGCCACCTGAAGAGTCTAAATGATAACCAACTTAAAGTTCTTCGAAATTAAGAATTTGGAAAAGAGATTGATGGGTTGTCCCTAACTTGGTTTATAAGATTTGACATTTGCCGCCCTCAAGAGCCCATGGTGCCGAAGAGCATCAAAAAAGGACCAGGTAGTGACTCTTTCTCTTATACTGTGTGTGAAACATTGTATGTATGTTTGTCATGCATTGAGAATACTTTGTGATACCTTGAGATCGCAACAAAAGCTAACGCATAGTGATACTTTGTTAATATATAGAGATTGCAGCAAAAGCTGACGCATAGAGTTTATAGCCATGAGTGCTGTCGTTTGTGGTATGAGCTATGATACATTGTGATGCTGCTTAACATGATCATATATGTTATGTGTTTATATACTGTGTGAGTGATTTGTTACTACTGGGATTCTCTTGAATTTCATTCTTTCCAATGACTAACATTTCAGATAGGGCAAGTAGCTTTAAAGAGAAATGGGCAACCCGGAGCAATTAGAACCCTTTGGGGTATATTTGATTTTTTATGGGGAGTTGGTTATCTACTTTTGAACTTGGGATTACTGTATATTTTGATATGTAAATACTATATTTGATTTTGGTTATGTAATCCCCTAGTTAAGACGTATAAACCTTTAATTTATGTATGTATAGAACCCGGGAGTTGCCGAGGATTTGATTATACACTATGATATGAATGAATGTAAATTAACTGCACAGGAAATTATATTCAAGTTTTGAAATTGAGACCAGGATAGGGAAAAGTTTTTAAAAGACTTTGTGAAAACCCTACTGTAAGGTAGGAAGTTGAAATGAGTTTAAATTATCCGACGGTCTCTAATCCAATTTAATTATGCGAAATTGAATCATAATTACGCAAATCAAGGCAGGGGGTTACACAATACAACATCACAGCAGCATTCAATTAGCATGGCACTTACGACAGCATTCAATCATGTCTTTAATCACAAACGTGATAAGCATGACAATCACTAACATCAGCATTCAATCATTACAGTACTTACAGCAACATTCAATCATGACAATAATCACTTTCATGATAAGCATGACAATCACTAACAGCAGCATTCAATCATGACAATAATCACTTTCATGAAAAGCATGACAATAACTAACAGCAGCATTCAATCATGGCAATAATCACTGATATGAATGACAATCATTATAGCACTTCCATAACATTCGTCACATTCAAAGCCGCGACATTCATCACAACTCAAACATTCATTCAATGATAAGTACAAATATACAATGTATTAAACATGATATAGGATAAAGTGTCACTACCTTATTCTTCCCATTCGTAGGCACAGACTTCCTACGTTCTGGGCAAATATCAAATCCTATCATCATAATTAAGGATAACAAGTTATTACTTATTCCAATTCTTAGTGACTTTAAAACACTTAGGTTTGGTTATCATTTAAGTCCCTTAGGTAGCTATAAAAGTATCAAACAACAACTCAAAAGGGTTGGGGAGAACTAGATTGGAAACCACCTTTCAAAATCATAAAGTGCTGAAAATAGGGCTTGGCTGCGAGCCGCGGCCAGCAGATGGTCAAAAAGTCTTGAGCCGTGGCCAAGAATTGGCTTGATTCTTAGCTGATTTCAATTGACCCTAACTCTCAGCACACAACTCAAAATGACACAAACTTTATACCATATTAAAGCTTGCAATGTCTACTACAAAACTGAAAATTTTCACAACTTTTTAATACCATTTGCTATTCCAAAACATTATGCAAAGTAGGTCCCCTACACAAAATTTTACGTTGCCAGATTTTCCAGTTTTGCAACCTAAGTCGCCAATGGTTCCAAAACTCACACCCAAGCCTATTCCCATACAGAATTTCACATAGAAACCAATGAAGACATCAAAACAACCATATTCTCATTCTTTTCACAAGTTATGCTTTAAGGCCACACTTCAACACAAAACCCAAAAATTCCAAACTCCACATTCAAGGTTTAATTCAATTATATTTATCAAAACTCAATACAAAGCACCATTTCCATGATCACAACATACCAAACTCTCTAAGACCCTAATCCAATGAAAAATAGGGCAAAATTCCAAAAATTAAAGCCTCAATCAATGGCCACAATATGCATGTCAAAAGATTTCTCTTACTTACCTCTATCACTTTCTCTAACTTGTTCCTTACTTCACCAACCTCTAGATTTTCTTGAGCGCATAAACCACCACCTCCTTAAAATATAAAACCATAGATTTGAAGCTCTCAACAAGAGGAACAAGATTAAAGAAGAGGATTTAAGCTATAGAAGTCATCTTCTAGGTCAAATATCAAGAAGAAGAATTGGATTTATCTTGAGTTCTTTCTCTTTCCTTCTTCCTTGTGTCAGCTGAAAATAGAGAGAGCAAGAGAGAGAAGAAGATGATGAAAATGATGATATTTCCCTCCTTCCTATGCTTTTGTTCGAACATACAAGGAGAGAGGGAAGAAAAATTGATAAAAAAAAATGATTATTTGGCTTTTCAAACAACCTTTCTTCATCTACAAGATGCCACTTGTCCAAATCCTATTGTTTCTCATAAAGTAAGTAACTACATAGTTATACTAACTACTTCATTAGCCATTTAGTCACAATTCCCATTTCTTTTAGCTAGTAATTAATTTCTCCATCAATTGCTGACTAATTGGCTGGTAAAATTCCATTTTCCTTGTTTTTCCCCTGACTATGGCACCTTCACTTGAATTATCACTTGCCACATAATTAAATTCCCTTTTTTCCTTCTCCATGCGTCATTCCCCTTCTATTTTATCCCAATAATAACTTTACCATGTAATTATACTAAAACAAAGGGTTTAGGCTTTATCTACTACAAATTCGGGTCACAAATCAAATTTATTTCCCCAAAAAGTGTTTTCTCACATTAATTACATTCTCATTTGAAGTCATTAGCCCTTAATCAAAATTTGGGGCATTACAGCCTCTATCATGTCTATCACATTAATTTAAATACCGCTTTGACATAGAGTTAAGACAAATTCTAGAAAATGAAAAGCTATGAAAGTATGCACACATAAAAAGAAAAAAAATTAGGCTCAAATAACCTTCCAATAAGAGTTCTTCTCAAATGCCTACCAAAACATTCAACTGTATAACAAGCTAACAACAAAGCATTTACTCAACTATTTCCAATGCTAGAATTAAGAACAACACTAATCAAAACATTAGAATTAACCATAATCAAGCTCAACTCTCAAATGCACAAATGACTTTGGACAAACTTCCATTTTCTAAAACATTTAAGTACCAAAAATCCAAGTGCGGCTTTGTTTGTTTTTTTTTGGGTCAAAGTAGACTCCCCCCAATACTTACTCAATACATTGTCCTCAATGTATTCAAGGAATATAATACAACAATCTAATTAATCGTGAATACAAGAGAGAGTGATGATGGCATATGACAAGAGAAATAAGGAAACATAGGGGTCTTATTGAATTTAAACACTAAACTAAACAACTAATCCTACTTTTACTACTGGGAATGTCTATCCCCCCATATTTATTCTCTTCATTAAATCAGTTAAGCTCAATTATCAATAAAATATAAGAAGAAAACAAGTAAGGAAAGAGACAATCTTAAGCTTAAATCCCTGTAAGCTGTGGTAGGAGAAGTTCTCATCTCAGATAAGAAAGATGCATTTCTTCAATGTACTCTCTTCTCCTTCATTGATCTTCCTCGATAGTGGTGGTTTTGGATTAAATAGAAAAGGTCAAAGAATGTAAGGTAAAGGTAATTGGTTCCTTTAAGGATATTTCCAATTATGTGCCTGTAAAGAAGACAACAAGCTAGTAGTAGTATCCCATCCAAAAATAGAAATATGGAGAGATTTCAAGTGAAGCAAAGATATTTTAGGAATTAAACTGTCCAATTAACTATGAAAACCAAGAAAATCAATGGCACTCCCATCATTAAGAGTTATAAAATCAGTTAATTTTTTTAAATCATCTTGTTTTTGCAAAGTGGAAGGTGCGGAATCCAATTTAATGTTGGAGCACACCACATCATCTTTATAATTACAAGAAATGGAAGCCAAAAGGGTAGAAGAAAGAAGAGAATTTGTTAAATTATTGCCACTTGAAGATCCTAAAAAGTCATATGTCTTTTCTACAATAGGTGGCAAATCACAAGATAAAATTATATAGAAAGATTTACTTTCATTTACAAATTTTTCAATTAAAAGATGTGGATCTTCCCTTATAAAACTACCATGTAATTCATTGGAATTAAGAAAAAAAATTGTTCAGGTTATGGTTATTCTTACTCATATCAAATCAAAAGAGTGAATAGAAGGCAGAAAAGAGAGGTAATATGCTCATAAGCATTCAGTTGAACATTAACATCACAAGCACAATCATCAATATGGGCAAGCAGTTCACTACTACTAGAAGCAATAGGTAAAGCATTTTCATGTTCAAACATTTGAGGTGATTCAACAATAATTTCTTTATCCACCTCATCACCACTCAATTTCTTAATTACTTCATTGGTTAAAGTAGTAGGAAAGTCTACTTCTGTGAGGATAGGATTATTGCAAAATGTTTGGGAAGAATCTTCAATGCTCTTTTGATGTTGTTCCACTTCTTGTACTTGAATGCATGTACTTGTTTGTGTCATTGGAGGTTGGGAACTCTCCACATGTGAAGTGGTATGTGGCTCTTGAGTTTGGACTCCTTGTCCCTTCTTTAGCAAGTCTTGAGGCCAACAGGTTCCATCTTCACCTCTTATCTTAACCCATAACATGTGATCAGATCCTTTAAACAACTCTCCAATGTTTTTCAATTTCTTATCTATCTCCTTAGAGACACCAATTTTTGTTCGATATATAAGTAACTGATGGTATTTCTCTTAGAGTGTATCATACTTTCTTGTCAAGGCACTTATTAGGGAATCCAAGTTGTGTAATAAAGAGAGGGTATCCAATCCCCTAGGTTGAGGGTGATAAGGTTGGGGTGAAGTAAAATGTTTACAATGTGATGGTTAATATGGTTGGTGAAAGATTTCATATGATTGAGTTAGATAAGATAAAGAAGTAGGTAGTTGGTAGGCTTCATATTGTGGCGGAGGTGTATTATATGTGAGTTGATGGAATTGTTGAAGGGTTCAAAATATGATTTATATGGTGGAGGAGAAGGCTCATGGTATGGTTTATGGTTTATAGAGCGGATAGGGTGGATGATAGGTTTGGAACGAAGGTTGGTCGTAAGGGTCATGGTATGTTTTATGGAAAGGTTGATGGGAAGAGTCATTTATCCAATTGCAGTCATGGTTATGATTGTGGGAGGGGGCACCATTTTCTTGACAATTTGAACCCCTTTTTAGATTCTACATTCGGGCTAAGAAGAGATCTATTTGTTTGTCACTCACCCTAATGTCATTGCCTACAAAAGAGTGAGACTTGAAAGGTAGATTATGATTACCTTTAAACCAAGCCATAAGAGTTCAAGACATTCAGTGTCTATTGATATTTGTTATGAGTGTAAATGGTTTATTAAAAAGTGCAAGTGTACACTATCGTAACCAAATTATATAGAAATGAGTAGAATATCGTTCCCACAAGGATTGATCACTAAGTACCAAAATGGGTAATTTTAACTCTATTTAGTCGATCGATTAGTTGGTGATTGAGAGTATAAATAAAAATGATTAAATATAAATGCAATTGATATGAAAACAACTATAAGAAAAAGTCCTAGGGATTATATTTCACTTAGCAAAGTCTGGATTGAATCATCTATTTATTCTAGTTCAATTTATTCCACATGATTGATAGCCGAGTTTCCCTAAATTACTAGCCTCTTCCAAGATCAAGCAATTCTATAATTAATTACTAATCCAATATATCTATGAATTAAAGCAATTAATCATGTATTGAGATTTATGGAACTCATTAAAACTACACAACTCATATAAATATATTCCTATTTCATATGCAAATTATGGTTTTAATTATAGGAGCTACACACATGTATCTCCTTTCGCTCTCAACATGCATATTGAAATCATTCAAAAGATGGCCGATCAATCAAATGCATTAAGAATAATAATCAAAATTCAATCATGAAGGAAAAATTAAAACTAGATTTAATAAGATTTAATCCGTCGTTAGTAAGCTACATCAACTCCCTAGGGAAATGGAAAATTAGCTCATGATGAAAATAAAAACAAAACAAAAATAAACTGAAAACCTCATAAATACTGCATGAAACTCAATTATTAAATTCTAAAATACAAAGGTACAACTACAAGATGCATGAAAATGGAAAAATCTAGCCTTCCATATAGGAGGTAAAACTTTCCATGAAGGTGGCAACCTATACCATCCATAAAGGAGGCCTACCTAAGCCATCCATGAAGGAGGCATGCAAGAAGCAAATACAATGCATAAGATTAACTCTAAGATGGTGTGTTTCCTTGTGCCTTGAGCTCATCTATTTATAGATGGAGGAGGTACAAAAATTTTCAAGAAAGTTAGGCATACATCTTGACCTTAAGCATCCAACATTAACTTTGAAAGTTAGGTTGCTAAACTTCTTGATTGCTGCCTAATTTTGACATTCAAGATTGTGGAATTTCAACACATAATCTTCATAAAAATTGTAGCTCTGTATCTTGGCGTGAAAACTCAATAGAATCTCCCCATTTCGACTTTTGCAGCTCAAGTTATGGTCAAATTAGTAGGCAAAGGTCAATCAGGGACAAATTCACATTATCAACTTCCAAGAAAAATTCGAGATCATTGAAACCAGAACTATGTTTTCAGTTCAACATGAAAGTTGTAGATCTTTTTTTTACCTTTTTATCTATATAAAGAATGTCATAATTAGACATCTAGAGCTCCAGATATTGCCTAAAAATCAAAACAGGGTCAAATTTAGTATTTTTCAAGAAATTCTATTTTATGCCAAAATAATTATTTATTTATCAATTACTCCCAAATTCATTAAATTAAGCTCAAATATTATCCATAAAGTCATTATGTAAGGGAAATTAAATATGTAAATATTTTACTTATCAAATTTCCCCACACTTAGCTCTTGGACGTCATTGAACAAGGAGTGACTAAGAAGTGCTAATAAAATTAGAAGTGTCAAGTCATAAGCAAGAACACAATTGAAAAATAAAGAGATCATAGTATTCATGAATCAATGAAAATATAAAGTGGTAACTATAATACCCCAAATTTTGAGATTTGAGGCTAGAGATAAGCCTAAAATAAGTGGACTGCTAAACCCCGGTTTAGGAGGAGCCCAAATTTATTCCCTAATGATTCTTATATCTTTGGGGTATTCAAGAAAGTAAAATGGTGAATTTTGGAGAAAGTAATTATGTTTTTGGTGAAATCGCCTATGAGATATTGAGTTTGTCGTGTGATTTTGTATGACCAAATGAAGAGCAAAAATTATGAAATTTTACCGGATGAAATTTGACATCTTAAGCTTTAATGTGATAGGTCATATTACTCAATTAGAGCTATATGAAAAAAAAATTATGAATTTTTGAAGTCAGCATAGAAAAACTGTGAAATTTCTGGAACATGTAAAGATTAAAAATCTAGGAATGTTGCACTTCCAAATAGTAAGAGGATATATTTTTCCTTTAAACTAGACTCAATAAAGGTTCCATTGCCTTTAGAATTGCTCTGAAATGATGTCTACAAAGTTAGTTATGATTTTTCAAAGATAAGATAGAAAATATGCCAAATAATCAAAAAACGGAATATAAATGTTATGGCAATGTTTAAAATTATGAGATACATGGAAAAGCCATTTGGGCTTATTGATGAACCCTTAGACATGATTATATTTAGACCAAGATGGAAGGATTAGTTGGATTTTAATTGGGCTTTATGACCCATTACATGAAGATGAAAGCTTATGTACATAAAATTAAAGTTTTGGTATTTTTGGAAATTAACCAATTATGACATAAGCTTATGATAGGTTGACATAAGCATGAATTAAAAAGCAATTATGCATCTTCTTCCTCATTTCATGACAGTTTTGTGTTCACAAAGGGAAGGGAGAGAGTTTTGATTTCTAGATAGAGAAGGAGGAGAAATTCGCTAGGTAAGCTTGATTTCTTCGGTGAACTAGCTCTTATCTTGCATGATCCTTCTCCTAAGTTGTTCTTTTACATGAATTAAGGTTTGTGAAGCATAAATTTTGGAGTTAGTAGGGCTAGGGTTTTCGGCCTAAAGGGAAAAGCTAGAAGTTTGAGGTAACTTCCAAACCTTCATATATTAACTGTTCTGGCTGCTATGAGTAGTTTAATCGGTGAAATTTCGATTAATTTGCTTTGATTTCAAATTTGGTAAAGGAGTTGGCCCAAGCGCTATACTGCCAAAATTAAGCCTAAATGGTAGCTATAATGTAATTAAATAGTTAATAAAGTGGTTAAAAGTAGAAAGGAGCACGTCTACGGAGTCAAATTTCAAAAACCCCAATTTTCCCTAGAGTTCCTATAAGTTTTAGCCAGCTCTGGATATGAGTCTTAGAGTTGGATTTTTAATAATTTGATGGTTCCATTGAGTTCAAAAGGGAAAATTAGGTAGGGTTACAGTTGGTCACTTTTTCAGAAAAGGCCGAAAAAGCATAATTATGAAAACGCCCATAAAACCCTTAAAGTGGGGCTATTATGGTAATTTTGTAATTTGATACTGAATTTGATAATTCTGAGTCTGGAAATGGATTCCTTGGGTAAAAATATGTTAGAATAGCCCATGTCAAAATTTTAGAAAAAGTGCAGTCGGACCGGGTACGGCGGGGCCGAGTCAGGTCCCCGAGGGCATTTTACTAAATTTTCACAATAGGCTCACATAACCCCCAGAAACACTATGGAATTGTCTAAATTGTATATTTGGAATTGTAGGACCAAGTTGTGAGCCCAGTTGTTGGTATGCTTTACTAGGCACACGTTTCGAGGAGAAAAAGGGTTAAGGTAAGGAACTTACCTCTCCTACATGTATTTGATATTTGTGCTAGTGTATTGATACATGTTATTGCTTTACTTGATTATGTGAAACATATATGAATGATTGAAGCTTTGTTTCTATTTATATTGTGGCCATAGTTTTGTTGCACGAAACATTAAGCACGCAGATACGTCATTATATTAGCATGAGTTATGTATTGCAAGTATGTCATACATTAAGCACTTATTCTGCATGCATATTGGTATTTATTTCCTATTGAGATTCTCCCGAATCTCACCCTCCCCTACAAATAATTTAGACAGGAGAAGACAGAAGAAATGCTGAGAACAAAAAAGAGAACAGTATGAGGGGATTGTAGTAGTAGAACGAAGACGAGAGATGTCTCTGTTTCACTGGGACGAGTTTAGATACCCAAGTAGCCCTGTGTGGCTATATTGATGGTAATGATCATTTATGAACCCTTATGGGGAATTTATGTAATCATGCACTTATTATCAATATATTCATGATATTCCTATGTTTCCTATCGAACCGTATATCGTTTTCCATGAATATTCTGAAAAAGGTTAAAATAAATATAAGGGTTTGCCAGTAACTTTATTTGAAAATAAATAAACCGAGTTCGTAAGTGTAGCTCATTCTCCCAATCTCTCAAGTGTTTAAGGGTAAGTGTTTCGCTCAAATTCAACCGAAAAAATTGCACTACCATATGCTTGCTAAAAATCTTAATCTCCACTACCTAATTCACATGCATAATCAAATCAAAAGGACTTATTAAGGGTTGTAATGCGGTTAAGGTAAAAGAAATGTAAAACATGATATAAAGGGCTAAAGAAATAGAAAAGTTAAAAAATAGGATACTTATGAACAAATTTATTTCATCACAACATCCCATAATACTTAATAATTTTTTTTTTCTTTTCTTTTCTTTTCTTCTTTGTTTTTTTTTTTTGCTACTCCTTCCTCAACTTAAATTAGACATTATCCCCAATGTCTTATAGGGTGTAGAGAATCTTTTTTTCCTACAACTCTAAAGTTGATGATATATACACTCCACACTTGTCAAAAGCCTATTTCAGAAAAATTTCAAATGCTCTGCTAATCTTCTGAATTAGGTAAAAGCACTTGATATATCATTAAAACACAAGTTAATGGGTCGAAAACAAAGAAACAATCAATTAGGCTCAAACGGGCTTATCAACGGTATAATTGCAAGGTTGGCTATTTGGCTCTGGCTAAACAAAATGAATGCCTTTATCATCTTTGAATGTGCATGTGAAATGTAATCTCAACCAGATTTAAAGCAACTTTTAAAGTGACAACTTAATATATGAATATCACACACAAGAGAAATAATCATTATGGCTCAAAAGCTCACAATTAAGGGCTTTCAAACCCAACTCACTCAATCTCAAAATTCATCGCTAATTGCAACAATCAATTGTTCATTCATGCTAGGAAATCTCTAAATTCAATTGATCCATACTCAAAACTTATATACTTCTTAAGATGATTACAATGTACTTGCCCACCTATTTGCTTGACTAGTATATCTGGTTTAGGTTAATAGGCTAGTAATTGATCGAGCAGCTGATCAGCAGTTGGGGTAGAAATTATGGAATGGCGAGTCGCTTGGGGTATAAATCCTATTTCCAGAGCATGCTCAAAAAAAGACAACAGATCATCATAAAACCAATTCATATTTAACAATCCTAATGGCTTTTTGTGAAAATTTAACTTAGCCCAATATGCAATGCTGGAAATCTCATCCAACGTTTCTAAACCATCGGGTATAGCAATAAAACCATTAGCTCTGTAGAACATACGTCCCATATGTTCCAGAAATTTTGAAACCTGTAACTCTTGCCCTAAGGAAAAAATATGACCATCTAACTCCTTTACCTTACACTCAAACCCTTGCTTCCATTAATGGCTGCAGCAATGGCCACACTTCCCCTTAGGCCCTGGATGCCTCTCCTATATACAAAGTTGATCTTTTGAGTAGTTAATGCATTTCCTAGTTCGTGTGTTGCAATTAGAAACTCTCCATTCTTTCCCTTATTAGTTTCACCAGAAATACATATAGATTTAAACCTACATTTTAGTGTGATACCCTTTTTCTCTTCTTTTCTCTTAGACCATTTATGTTTACAATTAGAAGAGTGCATATTTACAAGTGGAAGTGTGCATATTTACAAATGAAAGAGTACATATATATAATACTAAAACAACGATAACCAGATCATGCAAATCATGTATTTTTCAAAGAAGTCATATGGCTCTGAATGATTCAAGTTGAATTAGGCCAAGGTCTGGCACAGATGAATATATGTTGTGAATGTTATCGGTTGTAATGGAAGGTTCCTATGGGACTCCTGTTAAATCAACTTGACATTGCTAAAGCACAATGAGGAGATAAACCTTAAAGTATGCAGCGGAAGCGTGATGAAGGTGAGGTGTTTGAGAATTGTGTTGAGCAGAAGCTCGAGTTTGCAGAAAGTAAAATGTGTTAGTGATGGCTTCAGGAAGTAAAACTTCGAAGTCCAGATTATTTTTTGAGAAGGGGTCTTGAAGGATCCCAGTATGTGAAAAGAATTCATGGTGTTGATGGTGAAATTATTAATATGCCTGGTTCCAGCTTTTTACGATTATGTATTATGAGTCATCTCCCCGGTTGAGCAGAATCAGGTTGGTCCGGTGTACTATGCTAGGTAGGCATAGGCTCAGGATGTGACGGATATTTGTGAGTCATTCACCTGCGGCACATCGGGTGATTCTGGTGGGAGGACCGTGCCTTCAGGGCGGTGGAGATATGAGAGACTAGCTATTTGTGATGTCTCTCACCTACGGCCGCATGGGGTGGTTCCCATGTCGGAGGACCGTTCCGCTAGGGTGGTAGTTTATGGGGGATTGACTATTAGTAGAAGCTGAAAGGCTATGTGTAAACACTGTCATGCCAATAGTCCCTGAGTCACTAACAACAGTTCGGGTAAAGACTGTGTGTCTTCCCGGTGGTAAAAGGGAATGAGGGTGGAGTGTGATGTGGAAGCTAAAAGGCTATGTGTAAGCACCGCTACGCCAATAGGCCCTGAGGCGCTAACAACGGTTCAGGTAAAGACTGTGCGTCTTCCCAACGATAAAAGGGGATGAGGGTGGAGTGTGATTGTCAATCTATGACAATTGTGAACAAGCTAGGATTAGGGTATAGTTGTGTAGCAGAGCAGAGCTAGTTCAGCTGATGGCTAATTTGACTACATGATCGAGGGTTCTCGTATGAGGGCACTTACCCTGACATGGTCAATATGGCTAGCCACCAAGCTAGTTGCACTGGTGTTGACCCAAAGCCGAAAAGTGGTGCGTAAAATTAGAATCTGTGATGTATGTTGTTGTGAATGTGAACTATGATGTGAATGCTGGAAGGGCAATGTGTATTTGTAAGACAACGGGAAACTGTCGTATTTGTACAAGCGACGGAAGCTGAGGTATTCTTGCAATGTGATATGTGTGCAAGTGGCGAAAGCTATGTATCATTGTGTATATAGCCGTGGGTGCTGTCATCTTGTGACAATCATCATCAATGTGAATCTGTCATGGATATTGTGTAATACTCAAAAGTCCCAGATAGGTGAGGGTAACGCCGTGAAACTTGAAACGGCAATGTGATTGTTGTGAATACCCAAAAGTCCCGGTTACTACTAGTAGAGTTACTGGTGGGTGTATGGGTGAGGGTAAGGTTGTGGATGTGAATATAGCGGAAGAGTTTGTGTATATAGCTAAGGCTATTGTTTAATGTATTGAGGTTGTAGTGTTTTGGGGTTACTCCTGGAAGGAGTAACTAGTTTGAGTTAAGCAGAGTAGTGGCCTATACCGCCTAACTGCCAAGATCTTATGATATGGCTCATGAGTTAGAGCCTCTGGATATTGAGATGTATTAGCTACTCATGAATTGGGAGGCTTGCGACAATTATAGTTATGTGATGATGGTTTTATGGCAATCGTATATGGAAGCGATGGCATCTGTTTGGCAAAATGTGTGGTGATTGTGTTCGGGCGGCAATCGTGTAATGGGCCGATTGTGGTTTTCTAGCAACTGTGTTGCATTCGTGTTTATGCAAAGATGTGGCGATGTTACCTGTATGGGGTGATAGCAGAATGGTGCGGTGATTACGAGAATCATATTTAGAGAATATCTTTTATATGGGTGATCTGGAAGAGACTGTCCCAATGAGTAAAAATTTATGAAATGGAAGCCATCATGAAGAGGCATCCGAGGTTAAGGTTTAAGAGATATGACAAATTTCGAGGATGAAATTTGTTAAACAGGGGGAGAAATGTAATACCCTAAATTCTGAGATTCAAGGCTAGAGAATAAGCATGAAATAAGTGGATTTCTAAGCCCCAATTTAGCAAGATCCCAAATTGTGATTAAGTATTAAGGAATCCAAAAGTGGATGTGATTATTGATAAATGAACCCTTTTGGAGAATTTGATGCGATTTGGCACTTGAATGTGATTCGTATGTGTTGTGAGCATCGCTGAAACCCTATATTTAAGTTCAATTATGGATTAACCTCTAAATTGACTTAAAATAGAAGGGAGGGCGCATTGTGAAAGAAAAGGAATGACAACATGAGTTTGGTGGTGATTCAATATGAATTACCGTAATCAGGGGCAAAACGGTAAGTTATCGGCCAATTAATCGGTTATCGAAGAGGAAGCTCATTGGTAACTCAAAGATCAATGGTTGTGATTCATTGTGATAAGATTATGTGGGGTGGAATCCTATGTGTGAGAGCCCATGTGTGCCCAAGAAGATGAAACAAGTGTGTGATAAGTGGCACAATATGAGCCATTAGATGGGTCAAATGGTCAAAATTCTTCCCTCTCTCCTCTCCTTCTCTTTTAGGTCCATTTTGGGCTCCTAAAATCTGCCCATCTTCATCTTTAACTCATCTCTCTCTCCAAAAGACTCCATGGACGTCCAGCAAGGGGGAGGAAAGAGAAAGAAACAAGGTGAGTTTTGGCTTGTGCAATGGCCTCTAATGATTAAATCATGTTCATTAATCTTGATTACGTTGATGAGAGCTTCATCTCTATGGTTTTAGATTCTTGAAGGGAGGTGTTTGATTGCTTAAGCAAACGTGGAAAGATGAAGAATCAAAGAATTGGTTTGGGAAAGAGGAAGAGGTGAGTATTGGAAGTTTTTTTATCTAAGTTTTGTAAATTATGGTTAAGTATTATAAATTGTGAATTTTGCCCTGATTTTGTGGTAGTTTCGAAATAGATGAATTGCCTTGTGTTTTGTGTGGCAATTGGTGTCTTGATGTGTTATAGGGCCATTGGAATTGGTTTGAGAACTTGGAATGAAAGGAATGGCAATGAGTGTTTGTATTGTGGTTTTGTGATGACACATTATGATTAGTGGTAAAACATGTCAATATAATGTGAATTTGATTGATTTGGTATTTCCAATGGATTTCTTGTGAAAATTTGTGTGGGAATGATGTTTGATGTGAAAATGGAATCATTATAAGCAAATGTGCAAAACTTGAAAATCTGTCAATTGGAAGTCTGTTTTGGGCAGTCTGTTCGTGTGAACGTTTTGACTGGGCAAATAATGTATAAAAATTATGAAACTTTCCATTCTTAAAATTCACATCCCAAACTTCAAAATGGATACATAATCTATGTCATTTCGTTTTGTGAGTTAAGAGTTATGGTTTGCCAAACTCTAAGATCAAAACTGAACTTTGTTGTGGGGTAGTATTGGAGTTTGGGAAATTCTGTATTTTTTGTGGTGATTTCTAGTAATGGTCTATATTTTTTCTATAAAGAGGACGTAAATAGCTTTCATTTGGCTTTGGAATCACCTCATTTCAAGTTTTCTGGAATTAGTTATGATTTTTGGAAGTTTAGCCAAGAAACAGGATTTTCTTGGCCGCGACGAGTGGATTCTTGGCTACGGCCCAAATGTTTCTGACCTGTTTTTGGCCACGGCCAGTGGATTTGTGGGCCGTGGCCAACCCCCAAAAATCAATATTTTGGCACTTCTGAAAGGTGATTCTTGGCATAGTTTCTCCCAACCCTTTAGGCATGTGTTTGGGTTTTGAGTAGCCACCTAAAGGTGTTAAACGATAACCAAAATTAAGTGTTTGTATGTTGAGGAATTGGAAAAGGGATTGACCATATGTCCATGATTTTGGTTATAGGGTTGGATATTCACTAGGGGTGGGAACAGGCCAGGCGGCCTGTCAGGGGCCTGCCGCCTGGCCTGTTCTAGGCCTGGCCAGGCCTGGCCTATCAGGCTAAAAGGCCAGGCCTAAGCCTTATACAAAGCCTATTTTATTTAATAGGCCAGGCCTAGGCCTTATACAGAGCCTATTTTATTTAATAGGCCAGGCCTAGGCCTATTAGTAGGCCTTTTAAGCCTACCAGGCCGGCCTAAAAACAATAAAAAAAATTTGACTTAAAGTTATTGGCCCACATTCTTCACACAATCAAACCGACAAACGACAACTCACAAAGCACTCAGCTCAAACCGATAGTCGGACGCTAGTACCACTCCTTCTCATGTCTCAACTCTCAAGCTCATGTCACTCTCAAGTCTCAATTCTCAGTTTCTCACATCTTTCTTTCAAGTTTTGACTAAAAAAAATTCTCAGCTCTCAGTCCTCAATCTCCACTCCTCCTCCTCCCTTCTCCAGTCCTCAGCTCTCAAGTCTCAATCTCATCTAGTTATTGTCGTGTCAACTCTCATCTCAACCCTCACACTATAGATCTGTCCTTACATTGCTATCACCATTGCCATCGCTGTCGTCATCCCTTATCCGACGTCGTAGGATCTAATTCGGTTATACAGTTGATTCTATGTCATCGTAGTCCGTCATCCCTTCTCCGTTCGTAATTCAGTATGGTTTTTTTTGTGGAATTTGGTATGGTTTGAATTATGTTCTGATTTATTGTTTTGTTCTTGGTTATTAAACTCTGTTCTTGCTTTTATTCTTGACTGCTAAACTGTATTCGATAAGTTGCAGAAACTCTGTTCTTGGTTCTGTTCTTGGCTGTTAAACTCTATTTAAACATTTTGTTCTTGGTTGTTTAAACTAATCAGAGAGAAGGAATATTTGATTATTTTTTTGAGGATGAAGTTTGGATGGTGTATAGTGCTATAGTGATTTCGTATGTTTACATCAAAAACCTAAAAATAATTCTAAGTTTTCGAGAGTTTAATCTTCAATTAAATCTACAACAAACTCTTCTTCATCATCCTCTTGATTGTCTGAGGCTGCTGAAGAGATTGGTTGACTGGTCGAAGCCGTTTGATCTTGTTGTACTTGAGAGATACTGAAGAGACTGGTTGGCTGGTCGAAGCAGTTTGATGAGAACTCCTTCGGGTTGTCATTCTAATAGTTGGTTATCATAGTTGGGAGTATTGTGTATTGGATATTTGTATATGTGGATGAGGATTTAACTATGTGTATTTGAGGTGAGATTTGTGTAATCCCCTATGAGAACTTGTATATGGGCGTATTGCCCTTTGTAAACCCTTTTGTAAAGATGTGAACCCGGGATTGTCGGGATTATTATATTGTGTACTCTGATTTATATATTGAATGTGATTATCTGTGTGAAGTGATTGTATTCGAAATGTAAATATGAGACCAGGTTATTTGGATTTCATAAAGTATTTGTGAAAATCCCATCTGGTATATGGGTTTAAAATTGAATTTTGATTGTTAGTGGTCTCTATTTCATTTTAATTGCGTATTTCAGATATAATTATGGAAGGGGGTTACACCCAGTCCTTTTGATTAGAATTCACTGCCTTCTCTAGATACATTTCAATTCCTTGTTTGAGATTTCCACTTGCCTGCTAGTTTGTGGATGACATGGAGTTTCAACCTTATGAGTTACTCCATATTTAGTTAACATCGATTAAAGCTATTGGTTTCAAAACTCTCTTCCTCCATCGCTGATAATAGCTATAGGCACTTTAAATGTTGTAAAAATATTCTTCCTTAAAAACTTCATAACCACTAGAGAATCATTTGTAGGAAAAGCAGCTGCTTTAACCCACTTGGAGACAGAATCAATAACTACTAAAATAAACTGATTGCTAAATGAGGATGAATAGGGCCCCATAAAATCAATCCCCTATATATTAAAGAGCTCAACTTCTAAGATGTTGGTTAAAGGGGCTTCATTGTCACTTTAAGATATTTCCCATCCTTTGACATCTATCACAGGTTGCCATAATTTTGTGTGCGTCTTTGAAGAGTATGGGCCAATAAAACCCTAATTGAAGGACTTTAATGGCTATTCCAATTGCTCCAAAATGACCACCAAATGGGTATGAATAACAGTAATTAATAATGCTGTCCATTTTTTCTTCAATAACATATCATCTGATTGTTTGTATAAGAATGGAACCTCCCAAAACTAATGCCATACATCAGCCAAAAACTTCTTCTTTTACACTTTAGAAAGTTCATAAGGCATTACTCTACTTACTAAGTAATTTACAAAATCAGCATACCACGGGGTGGGTTGCGATTGCATGACAAAGAGTTGCTTATTTGGGAAATTCTCCTTGATTGGTTATTTTTTCTTTTGTTCAGATGGCTCTAACCGAGAAAAATGATCTGCAATGAGTTCTCAGTCCCTTTTTTGTCTTTGATCTCTAAGTCAAATTCTTAAAGTAGAAGCACCCATCTGAACAATATAGGCTTAGTATCTTTCTTCTCAATCAAGTATTTGATTGCTGAGTGGTCCTTCCAGATAATGACCTTTGACATGATCAAGTAAGCTATGAATTTGTCGAATATAAACACTACTGCTAAGAGCTCCTTTTTTGTTGTTGCATAATTTAGCTGTGTCTAAGAGTGTCCGACTAGCGTAATAGATAGCATGAAAGACCTTGTCTCTTCTTTGGCCTAAAACAGTTCTAATTGCATAATCACTTGCATCGCACATTATTGAATGGAAGATTCCAATCCAGAGCTATGATAACTGGTGTAGTGCTTTTGTGATTGTGGGATGATGAACTCTAGAAAGGTTATGCTGACCAAATTTCTACAAATTATGTTCATTTAGTGTTTAAATAGGCACTCATGTGATTAGAAGTGGAAAGGAAGTGATTAAACAAGAGAAATCAAGGAAACACATTTTTCTCTTCTAAACCCTAATTTTGTCCAGCTACTGTTCACTCAAGATAGAGTTGAAATTTTGATGGTTCTATTGGATTTATAAGGGAAAATTGTGTAGGAATATAGGTGTTCATGATTTTTGGAGATTTGTATACAAATATGGAATTTGTTGAAGTTGCAAGTACATGCTGTTTGCTTTTCTCCTGTAAGGCAGTGTTGTTGTGACATGCATTTCGTTGGCCAAACCAAGTTCAAATAAAATGATACTTTCCAAGATTAAAGTAGACATCTTGGGCTTTAATTTGATATGTATTATAACAATTTGAACTTGTGGATTGAAAGATATGAATTTTCAAAGCTTTACCCTGTTTCTGGACTTCATTCTAGAACAGTGTTAGGAATTATGAAATTCTAAAATTTTGGGGTTGTAGATGGTAGTGGTTCATATTTTTCCTATGTAGAGAACTTAAAGAGCTTACCATAGAACTTGAAATTGCCCCATTTCAAATTTTGTGGAATTAGTTATGATTTTTGGAAGTTTAGCCAAGAAACGTAACAGCTTCTAGGCCACGGCCAGAGGACTCTTGGCCTTAGCCTAAAACCTTCTAACCTACTTTTGGCCACAGCTAACTACTTTTGGCTAGGGCCAAGACCCCTATTTCAACATTTTACCCTTTTGATTGGTTGAACTTCTCCAATCCCATGGGCACTTGTTTGAGCTTCTAATGGTTGTCAAAATAGCCCAAAGGATAACCAATACAATGAGTTTAAAGTAGTATATGAATGGGTATTAACCTAATTCTTGTACATTTTCAATTTTAGGACCAATTTGAAAGCCTGAGTCATTGGCATGCATACCGAGGAATGGTTTTTGTAATATCCCAAAAAGTGATTAAAGGTTAATGACTTCAAAAGTGGATGTGATTATTGATAAATAAACACTTTTGGAGAATACGATGTGAATTGTGATTTGAATGTGTTATGAGTAGTGCCTAAACCCTGTATTTAAGTTGAATTATGGATTAACATCTAAATTGAATTGGAATAGAGGGAGGAAGCATAATGTGGTGAAAATGGTGTCATATTATGTCATTATAACATTGGAATTGGTTTGGAACTTGAAAGGGAAAGTTTGAAAATTTGGTTCAAAACTGGATATGTGTGGATGTGATGAGAATTTGGTTGTTTTAGTGATTCCAAAGATTTCCTTGTAAAAATTTGTGTGGGAATAGGGTTGTTTGTTGATTTTGGAGCCATTGGACACACTACTTGGAAACTTGAAATTATGTCCAGTGTGAACTCCGTACAGGCCAGTCGGTTTGTATGGACATTTTGAATGAATAAATGATATCTAAAAATTCTGAAAATTTTCAGTCTTACAGATCACATGCCAAGCTTCAAAATGGACATATAATTCACGTCATTTCGTTTTGTGAGATGGGAGTTATGAGTTTCTAAAGTTTGAGATTAGAACTGGAATCTGTTTTAGAGCAATGTTGGCTTTTATGCAATTTTGTATTTGTGTGGTGGTGGCTGGTGATAGTTCATATTATTCTGTGAAGAGGAATTAAATAGCTTTTAATAGCCTTTGAGATTACCCCATTTCACTTTTTCTAGAATTAGTTATGATTTTTCAAAGTTAAGGCAGAAATCTGCCAGAATTTCCAATTAATTTGAAAATAAAGGAAAACAACTTTGAAAATTATGAGATACATGGAAAATTCATTTAGGTTAATGGAAGGACCTCCTAGGACGTCTTTAGCATGGGCCAAGAAGAGGAAATATTATGTACATGTTATTTGGGCTTATAACATTGAGTTTATGTACATAAAAGTTGGAATTTGGTATTTTTGGAAGTCATGACATAAGCAAATAATATGATGACATAAGCCAAGATATTAAAAAGCAATTCTTATCACTTTCCTCCTACCATTTCTGACACTGTAACAGCCAAAAGGATAGGGAAGAGATGTTTGGGTTTTAGAGAGAAAAGGAGGGAAAAAACACACAAGGTAAGCTGATTCCTCCAACGATTTAGCTCCTAACGCGTATAACCCTTTTCCTAGCTTCTCTTTCATGTGGTTTTAGGTGATTGAAGCTAGAATTTGAGTGTTGAGAAGGCTAGGGTTTTAGTTATCAAAGGGAAGAGTTAGAGTAAGTTAAGGTAACCTCTGAAACTTCAATCTTTGATTGTTCTGGCTGCTGTGAGTATTTTAATCGGTGAAATTTTGATTGATTTGCTTTGATTTCAAATTTTGTAAAGGAGTTGGCCTAAGCGTTATGCTACCAAAATTGAGTCTAAATGGTAGTTCTAATGTAATTAAATAGTTAATATAATGGTTAGAAGTAGAAAAGAACACGTCTGCGGAATCAGATTTCACAAACCCCAATTTTTCCTGGAGTTCCTATAAGTTGTAGCCAGCTCTAATTGGGGCCTAGGATTTGGATTTTAATTAATTTGATGATTCCATTAAGTTCAGGAGGGAAAATTAGGTGGGGTTACAGTTGGTCACTTTTTCGAAAAAACCCAAAAAAGCAAATTTTGAAAACACCCCTGAAACCTTGAACTAAAGGCTGTCAAGGGTATTTTGTAATTTGATATTGAATTTGGTAATTCTGAACCGGAAATGTATTCCTTGGGCGAAAATATGTCAGAATAGCCCATGTCAAAATTTCAAGAAAAGTGCAGTGGATAGGGTACAGTAGGGCAGGGGCGGGTCCCCGGGGGCATTTTGATAAATTTTCATAATAGGCTCATTAACCCCCAGAAACATCATGGAAGTGTCTAAATGGTACATTTGGAATTATAGGATAAAATATGGAGCCCGAGCTATTGTCACGCTTTACGAGGCACAGTTTCAAGGCAAAAAAGGATTTAGGTAGGGAACTTATCTCTCCTGCATGTATTTGATATTTGTGCTAGTGTATTGATGTATGTTATTGCTTTGCTTGATTATGTGAAACATGTATGAATGATTGAGGCTCTGTTTCTGTTTATGCTATAGCCATAAGTATGTTGTTTGAAACATTGAGCACACAAATATGTCATTGTGTTAGAATGAGTTTATGTAATGCAAGCATGTCATGCATTAAGCACTTATCTTGCATGCATATTGGTACTGTTTTCCTACTGAGATTCTCTCGAATCTCACCCTCCCCTACTAACAATTTAGACAGGAGGAGATAGAGATATGCTGAGAGCAAAGAAGAGAACCGTATGAGAGGATTACAGTGGTCGAACGAAGACGGGAAGATGTCTCCATTTCACTGGGATGGGTTTAGACACCCTGGTATCCTATCCATGTATGGCTACATCATTTGTAATTATTAAGTATCAATATATCCGTATATTTATGCTATTCCTATCTTGTCCATCGAACCACATATCATTTTCCACGAATACTCTGATAAAGGTAAAATTAAAATAAGGGTAGTAATATTATCCTTCATACATCATGTCATAGTTCATATGATCATATGTTTGCCATCATTTGTACTTTTATTAATCAATATGGTTTGCCTAGAAGAGGCGGTCTGCTAAGAAAGGGCAGTGAGTATGATAAGTACACTCTACTTGGTTGTGGAGTAACAATCCAACCAAGGTACTCGGGTGGTGGTGGTGGTGATGCCCTATCCAATGTATACTATACATGTGTTTATATTGTTCATTAATTAGTGCATATATGATGCATATCATATCTACTTTCCACATTTTATATGAATGATAGTATGTTGCTACTAGGATTCCTTAGAATCTTGCTCTTTTTCAAAAATGACAAATGTGCCAGTGGGAGCCGGTGGATCCAAAGGAGAACCGATAGACACGAAAAATTGATGGTGCGGATCCTGAGCATAGGACTAGTGGTTATATATATAGATGGACTTATTTTGGACATTTTGGGATATTTTTATATAAAATCTATAAATATTGTCAAATTATGCATGGTTGATTCCGGTATGTAAAAAAATACTTATATCAATATATTTGTACTTTTTTATTCGCCAGTAGAACTTGGTCTCTATTGCTTTGTGTATATTGAAATGGAAACGGGTGTTGGCAACCTGAAAGCACACTATGGATGGAGTGATCAGAGTTTTACTGCACTACTTGCAGTTTTGAATTATATGCTTCCAGAAAAAAATAACTTCCTATCAAAACATACAAGGCTAAGTAAATTCTTTGCTCTACCAGGTTAGGTTATAAGAAGAAACATGCATGTCCTAATTATTGCATTTTATTTTGGAATGAGTATGCATCATTAGAGAAGTGCCTTAAATGTAATGCATCACGATATGAGAAGAAAGCCTGAAGTCCTTCAAAGGTACTATGGTATTTCCCCATTATACCAAGATTTAGGCGTATGTACAGCAATGCAGAAATTTCTAAACAGTTGACATGGCATGCAGACGAAAGGATTCAAGACAACAAGCTTAGGCACCCTACAGATTATCCTTAATGGAAACAAATTGATTATAAATACCCTAAATTTGAGGAAGAAAGAAGGAACCTACACCTTATATTGTCGACTGATGGAATCAATTCGCATGGAATTCAAAGTAGTACCCATAATACATGGCCAATGATATTGATGATTTATAACCTTCCTCCACGGTTGATCATGAAACATAAGTTTATGATGTTGTCTATGTTAATTTCTGGCCCTAGGCTTCCTTTGAATGATATAGATGTATATTTGGCTCCTCTAAAATTGTGTTAGTTTCTTTTCATATAATCATGCTTAACACTTTGAATATATATGTTTTTCTTGTAGTCATGTTTTGTTATTGATGAGACTCGCAAGAAGTATGTCTTTTCGAAAGCTTCTTGTCTTCTCAGAAAGTTTCATTTAGATCTTGTGAAGTGGTACTTGAGAGATGATGATGGAAACATTATTACATCACCACCAGAGATGTATGAAGGTATTATCTCTCAAGAAGTGTGGAATGACTTCATTAGGTCACATTCATAACAACAATTTCAAGTAATAATAAACTTATGGTTACTTGTAGTAATCTATATGAAATTTATATTTATTTATGCAAATGGTTTGCATTTAACAGGAACTAAGCGAAAAAAATCAAAAGAGAGCAAAAAATATGAAATATCGATTTATGAAAGGATGTAAACCATATGCGTCAATTGAGCAAGACTTGGCATGCACAAACACATTCTATATAGTTTTCATATATTCCTTTTCTACGAGTGATGTTTAACTTTAGTAAATTGTTTAATATGTAGATCAAAGATTCACACTTAGATGTTGCTCAGCTATCACGACATGTTTCGTGGGTGAATGGCCATGTCAACCATAATGGTCAAATTGTTGATGAAGAAGTTAGAAAAATTGCAGATTATTGTGTGAGTATTATATGTTGTAGCAAGAAACTTTTGTTTAAATGATTCTATTTCATAATAATTAATTTTATCTTCCTTTTTTTGTTAGGAAACAATCATAAAAGAATCACCAGAGAAGGCCCATCAAATAGGTCATGATGATATACTTAGTAGGGCCATAAATGTCCCTGAGGTGCCTGGTCGAGTTAGAGGTGTTGGTTTTGGAGTTAATCAAACATCTTATTTTGGACGAAAACACCGTTTTAACAAAAGTGATGTTGCAATGTTAAAAGAGGAGCTGAAAGACAAGATGTCTTCCTTTAAGCAACAAATGTTGGCAAAAAAAAACAATTGAAAGAACAAGACAAAAAATTATTTGAACAAGTTCAGAATCTAACACATGGGGTAGTTAGAGTTTTAGGATTTAATAACTGTATTTTTGTGCCCAAAGTCCCTATCCCTTTGGTAATTTCTTTTCTAGTTAACTTTTAATTGCATTATGATTATCATATCTCAATCTGTTAACTCATTATTTTGTCGTAGGGTAAATCAAAGTGCAAAGTACATCTAGACCCGTCTTTTAAGCATACAGTTGCAATAGGCATTGTCTACAAAAAACTTTATTTTACAGGAAAAATAAAATAAATCAATATTAGCATGATGTACATTTTCATAAAATATATAGTTCTTCTAAACTATTAAACTCAATATATTTTTTCAATCAAATACATATATATACTCAAATCATTTTAATCACATAACATTTTATACATTAAATGTTTTGTTGAATATGCTATTGGTATTTTGGATCCTTCAAGGATTTTTATATAAGCTTCACTATTTAGTGAGCCATATGCATAGGCTATATAACAAGATCTAATAGATACAATTTTGATTTTTATATATTGCCAGATATATAATATATGCATGAATTATTGCATCCACCACAAATTAAATATCTCATCATAATCATCATTGGACCTTTATGAAAGTATTTATTTTCACATAAATATTCATATCTCACAGATAACTTTATATTTCAAGTATTTGGACTACAGAATCATACTTTTTGGAAGAAAAAGAATGTGATCTTATTTTCATTGTGTCTTTCTTCTTTTATTTTTCTTTTTGGTCAGTCATCTTTTTTGTAAGCTTTGCATGACAGATTTATGTATAAGATCCTCATTTGATCACGGGATATCAATTTCAAAACTATTGTTGACTACTTTATCTTTTCAATTCCTTTTTATTTTGTGACACAACTTATTGAGAGATCTTTATTACTTTTCAAATACTTGAACTCCTTTGAGGTTTTGCAATTAGTTATGTCTTGACACTCTTCTAGAGTACATGCCTCCTCAATATGATCATTATGACAATTTTCTCCTTTTTCTTTTCTTTTGGAACCGATTATTCTCTCATGCTTCAAGCATGTCTCACTTTCATTTATGCTAATTTGATCATTTTTAGCTAGAATATAAGATTTAGTCATTCTTATTTAGGTCAGTAATTGCATCTGAAGAATAGTATGTAATAATTCATGAATGCAAAACCTGATGAACTTCTAGCTTATACTGCTATATTTAAGGATCCAGATCGTAATAATGTATTCTCTTTTGTTCTCTTTTCCAACTATTCAATTTTGCCCCCTCATGTTAAGAAAACTTTATCAAATGGTACTCGATTAATCATGCAATATAAGTCTCCTAAATCCATTTGTTTCCTTTAGAAAGATCCTTTTGTTTCATTTAGAGACAAACAAGAAGAAGGATGTTCTTACCCAACAATTTTATCCCAACTTTCTTTAAATATCCATCTATATGCATTGTGGTGGATTAATAAGAATAAACATTGCACATTCAAACATTTAATATGGAAAATATATGGCTCCTGCCCATAAGCCAATTTTTTTTTCAATAGTGAAAAACCATATCCATGATAAAAATTAACAGTGGTCCTAAATCCAACAGAAGCTGAGTGTGGACACGTTCTAGTGGTGACTGTCAACACTCATTTCCATTTTGATATTTGAAGACTAATAAAGATTAAATTCCATGGGCATATAGAAAAGTACTTATATATTGATAAAAGTATTCATTTACAATCCAAAACCATCCGTCGACAAAATACACAGTGCTACAGCATTTCCAATAATTACAGGATTTCCCAAAATATCTTAAACATAAACTAACTATAACCACCAGCTTTGACTTCACCTCGAGACACATGCCAATCACTTCCCTGTGCCTGTGCCTTTGCCTTTGGATCCACTGGCACCTGCTGAGATATTTGATTAGAAAAAGGGGTGAGATTCCAATGAATCCCAGTAGAAACATGCTATCGTTCATATAAAATGTGAAAATTAAATATGATATATGCCACGTATGCACCAATTAATGAAAAATATAAACACATTATCATCATGTATACATGAGTAGGGCACAACCCCACTAATCTATACCGATTGGATTCTCCCCAACTCCCAATGTAAGTGCACCTCTGGCACTAACTGCCCCTCTCTAGGAAAACCATGTTGATTAATAAAGCACATTTACAAACAATGGCATCCCTACAATCATATAACTATGGCATGATGTATGAAGGATAATGTTCCTACCTTAAAGTTCTTTTAACCCTTTTTGATGTGCCTCGTAAAACGTGTCGCTTTCGGGTTTCAACTCGATCCTAAAATATTAAATGTACAAGAAATAGGTCATAACCAATCTAGGCATCATTTTAGACACTTCCATAGTGTTTCTTATGGTTATATTAGTCTATGATGAAAATTTACCAAAATGCCCTCAGGATTCCGACCCAGCCCTACCGTACCTGGCATGATAGCACATTTTTCCAAAATTTTGACTAGGGCTATCCTGACATATTTTCGCCCAAAGAATCCATTTCCGGGCTTAAAATTACCAAATTCAATGCCAAATTATGAAATTACCCTTGACAGCCCCTTTTAGGGTTTTAGGGGCGTTTTCGTAATTATGTTTTTTCGGGCTTTTCCAAACAAGTGACCAACTGTAACCCTAGCTAATTTTTCCTCCTGAATCCAATGGAACCATCAAATTTATGAAAATACAACTCCTTCCCCCAGATTTATGCCTAGCCGAAACTTGACTCAAGAAAAAGGGAAAATGCAACTTTGTGATTTAACCTCCAAAGTTTACTCCTTTCCACTTCTAATCCATTATTAAGCTATTTAGTCACATACTAACCATGATTTAAAGAAATTTGTGCAGCATAACCCCTTAGGGTTAGGACTTTCCAAATTTACAAAATTAACTAAAAATCACCAAATCCAACCACAAACCTCAATAACAATATCATACTAGTATAGATCTAAGGTTTGTGAAGTTACCTCTTGGGTTATTGGGCTCTCTCTCTCTAGGTGTCCTCCTCTCTCTCTCCCTTTGAGCTCAAGATGTATTTTCTGAACCATTGATTCTGTAATATCCCAATTTTTTATTATGGATTAATCATGATTATTATGGATAATTATGAATTTAATTGGGATTATTATGTGTTTTATGGCAATATTAAATTAATATGTCATAATTATTGAGAAATTGGAATAATGGAATTATTGGCCATGAGTTGGTAATTAAGGGAGAAATTAATTACTAACTATAAGAGAAAATGGGATGTGTGATTAAAATGGTTAATGGAGAGATTAAAGTAGCTAATTGGTGACTTAATTGTTGTAAGCCAATAGCAAGTTGACATGTGGAAAAAAAAAGTGTATGGTGAGTGTTGTGGAGAAAAGTCAAAAGGGGGATAAAAATATCATTTTCTCTCTCTTCCTCTCCTCTCTTTTCTACGGTGGAAGCATGGAGGGAGTAGGTTATCATTTCTTCATCTCCATCTCACCATCTCTCTCTCATTTTCCCCTCTCTCATGCGTCCTCCATTTCTGCAAAAGAAGAAGAAGAAGCTTGTGCAAAAGATGAGTCATTTGACCCTCTTAATGACCTCTATTGCTCAAACTCCCTTCATTAAAGTTGATCCTTGAGTTAAGAGCTACATTTCTATTGTTGTAGTTTGTCCATTGGTTGTGGTTTGTGGCCACATGAAATTTTGAGAAGTGGTGAATCAAGAACTCTCTTTGGAAAAGTTGATAAGGTGAGTGAGACCTATCTTTCTATCTAAGTTTCATACCATTTGAAATACTTTGATTTTTCTGGAATTTTGGGGCCATTTTCGAAAATGAGGGCCATTAGGAGTTTGGTATGTGTTTGGTATAAAATTTGTATGTTTGGAACGCATTTTGGATAGATAGAATTGATTGGGTTTGAAATTGTCAAGTTTGGAGATTTTGGAAGTTTGGTGTTTAATGTTACCCAAAACCAAAGCATGATAATGGAATAGGATTTTGGTGATTTTGACATTCCCATTGGATTCCTTGAGTGATTTTGTGTGGGAATGAGCTTGATTAATGATTTTGGATTCATTTGGATCACTTTGGGAAATTTGGAAAGTTGTCTTGTTTAGGCTCTGTTTTTCGCTGTCAGTTTGAACGAGCGTTTTGAGTGACCAAATGGTATTAGAAAATTTTGAAACTTTCCAGTTTTAAATTTCACATCCCAAGCTTCGAAATGGACATATACTTTGTGTCATTTCGTTAAAAATTCTGTGAGTTATGCTTGTCCAAAGTTTGGGATTGAAACAGAACTCGGTTTTGGAGTAGTGTGTAGTTTTTGATGATTCTGTATTTGTGTAGTGATTTCGAGTGATGGGCTATATTTTTCCTTGAAAGAGGACTCATATACCTTTCATTTGGCTTTGGAATCACTCCGTTTCGATTTTTTTAGAATTAGTTATGGTTTTTCAAAGTCAGCCCAGAGTCAGGAGATTTCTGGGCCGCGGCCCAAGACTTTCTGGCCTGTTTTGGGCCGCGGCCCACAAGTGGCGGGCCGCAGCCCAAGACCTTATGACCATGTTTGGGCTGCAACCCAAGGATGGGTGGGCCGCGGCCCAACCCTGTGTTCCAGCACTTTGTGTTTTCGAAAGGAGACCTCTACCCTATTGTTTCCCAACCTTTTAGGGGTTTTATTAGAGGCATTTGTGGCCTCTTAAGGGTCAATTATGATAACCAAATCTAAGTGTTATGAAAGTGAGAATTTGGAAAAGAGAATGACCATATGTTCTTGTTTTGGTTATAGGGTTTGATACTTACCCTGAGCATGATTTGATACCCGCTCGGATCGCGAGTAGCTGACGCTGGAGCATACGTGGAAAGAATAAGAGTAGGGAACTTACCTCTCCTGCATGTATTGATATTTGTGTTTGTGTATTGATGCATTTTATTGCTTTGCTTGATTATGTGAAACATATATGAATGATTGAAGCTCTGTTTCTATTTATGCTATGGCCATGAGTATGTTGTTGAAACATTGAGCATGCGGATATGTCATTATGTGAACATGAGTTATTGTGACGCAAGCATGTCATGCATTAAACACTTATCTTACATGCATAGTGGTATTTGTTTCCTACTGAGATTCTCTAGAATCTCACCCTCCCCTACCAACATTTTAGACAGGACAAGTGGCTCGAGGAAGGAGCAAGCGACTAGGGGCGGCGAGAATCCCTTATGGGCATTTGAACTTGGTAGTGGTTATCGTTGCCATTTGGGATAATGGTAGTTGATTTGAATGTACTTAGAGTTGTATATGTTATAATGGACATATGGTAGTATATGTCCGGATGATATGTTGGAATGTGTATTTGGAATAAGTATTGTGTAATCCCCGTTGAGGAATTGTAATGGGCGTATTGCCCTATGACCCTTTAGTGAAGATATGAACCCGGAATTGCCGGGATTGTTATTGTGCACTCTGATATATTATGAATGTTAATTATCTTCACGAAGTAATTATATTCAGAACGTGAATGTGAGACCAGGTTAAAGTGTTTGATTTCGAAATGTATTTGTGAAAACCCTATCTTAAGGATGGGGAATGTAAATGAATTTTGATAATTATTGGTCTCTATTTCACTCTAATATTGTATTTCGGATATAATTACGGAGGGGGTTACAGATTCCATAGAGAAGAAGAGTTTAGAGAAGGTCTTATGCTATATTACAAGAAAATGCTTAAGAAATCAACACGTACCTTAAGCTTTCTCTTCTTCCTTTTCTCTAGATCTCAAGCTCTCTAAAGCTCTCTCTCTCTCTCTCTCTTATTTCTCTATTCTTGGCCAAAAATGAGGAAGGGAACAAGGAAGGAAGAGTTTTATAAAATATCTCCCATCTCCTTTAATCACTTCATTTCCAACAATACATCTTATGGTGACACTTGGCATTAGTCTTATCTCTTCCCAATTGGTGTCATAAGGTGCAATTAGCCTTGAACTAATTTTTCACCCCTTTTGGTTAGCTCAAAAACCATCCCCTCTCATGCTCTCACTAACCAAATGGCTTCTTCCAACTAATCCAACCATGCACTCAATTATTGTACCATAATCATGATTACTATGTAAAAATAACATTATTTTAACACAATTAGACATGTGCACATCTTTATCAATTATAAACTAATCCCTTTAACATAGGATAGTGACATTTGGCATGTTTAATTCCAAAAATCATTTTTCCCTCCCATTTTCTCATGCTAGGTGAAATTTATAAGAAAAGGGAAATAGAAATTGTTTTCATACTTCAATAATTCAATTAAAGGAATTATGCACAAGTCCTTCCAGTTTCACAACTCTTAATATATTCCACCAAGAATATTCAATATATATATTCTCCTTTATTTTCCTTAATTAATTGAAATTAACTTCAATTAATTGGAAAACAATTAATCTTGTTCTAAATTGAAAAATTTTTGTGTTTTGATTCATCCAAATCTGTTAGTACATGATGGTGAACCAAATATTCTACTGGTAGCCTAAAACCATTAATCGTTGTACTAGGTTCCATTCTACCCATCCCACCACAGTGTTAAACAAGTAAAAAGTACCCTGCATCTCCATAAGTAAGATAAGATTCCAGCACTCCATCACCTGGACACAGTCACATAATGCATGCATGATATCTTCATGAGCCCCACTACATATCTTACAAGCAACAGGCCTTGGCATGCCACGTACAAATTGAGCGCAATTAGTAAGTAACTGACCTCATACGCAGAGCCAAAGAAATGACTTGAAACATTGTGGGGCATCTACTTTCCAGATCCTCCTCTATAGCCCTTGACACGTTGACCCACTACCCCCTCCTAACATCTGATACGCCGATCTCATAGTAAATTCACTGATAAGTAAAATATTTGCATATTTATTTTCCCTTATATGATGATTTTATGGACGATATTTGCATTTAATATAATAAATTTGGGTGTGATTGATAAATAAATAATGTTTTTGGAATAAATAGCATTTAAAAAATAAATAAATAAATAAAAATGAAAAATGAAAGTACTGTAGCAACAGGATCACTGTAGCATATGGTTAGTTGTAGCGGACGGAAGTTACACTGTAGCGGACGGAAGTTACACTATAGTGAATGGAAGTCACTGTAGCGACGGAAGCACTGTAGAGCCACCGGACACTGTAGCTGTTTTACCGACAGTCACTGTAGTAGACGCCAGATCACTGTAGCAGTCTCTGGACACTGTAGCAGTACTGTAGCACACATTTTTTTCCTCTATAAATAGAGATCAATGCCAAACTCAAATGGGGAGGAGAGGAAGAGAATCAGAGGTCCTTCTCTGACAATTAGAGGCCTTTCTCTGACACGGAGAGATCTTTTCTCTAACAGTTCTGAATAAAGTGTGTTATTTTCTAGATTTAATTTCATACATTGTATCAATTATTGCATGCTTCCATCTTGGAAGGCTTAGGATTGTATTACATTTTGCATGCCGCCTACATGGAAGGTTTTACCTCCTAAATGGACGGCTAGATTTCTTCATTTTTCATGCATCTTTTGGTTGTATATTTATGTTTGAGAATTTAATATTCAAGTTTATGCAGTATTTCTGAGGATTTCATTCTAGCTTTATATAATATCAATTTATTTTGGTTTTGTTTTTAATTTCATCATGTGCTAAACTTTCATTTTCCTAGGGCGATGACGTAGCTTACTAATGACGGATTGAATCTTAACTTATTAAATCTAGTTTGAATTTCTCCTTCATGATTGAGTTTTAATTATTATTCTTAATGCTTTTGATTGGCTGGCCATCTTTTGAATGATTTTAATATGCATGTTGAGACCGGAAGGAGATACATGTGTGTAGACCCTATAATTAAAACCATGACTTGCATATGAAATAGGAATATATTCATATGAGTTGTGTAGTCTTACTGAGTTCCATAAATCTTAATGCATAATTAATTGCTTAAATTCATATAGGAATATATTGGATTAGCAATTGATTATAGAATTGCTTGACCTTGGAAGAGGCTAGTAATTAAATTAGGAAAACTCGACTATCAATCATGTGGAATAAATTGGGCTAGAATAGATAAGTGATTCAATCCAAAATTTCTTAAGTGAAATTTGACCCCTAGGGCTTTTTCTCATATTTGCTTTCATAACATCTGCATTCATATTTAATTGTCTTCCTTTTATTTTGTACTCTCAATCACCAACTAATCGATTGACTAAATAAAGTTAAAATTGCTCATTTTGGTACTTAGTGATCAATCCTCGTGGGAACGATACTCTACTCACTTCTATATTACTTGATTATGACAGTGTACACTTGCACTATTTAATTGATCATCTGCACACGTATCATTCACCACTATTTGACGCATGCCAAATGGGTAGGTCATTAGACGATCCACTTCCATTTGGGTAGCTTCTAGCAATAGCAACTAAAACTTGACTTGGCAATAGTAGCTGCAACTTTTGCCAATCCTAGCCCCCAAACTCGGTAAAGAAATCCTCTACCATTACCTCGTGTTCTCCCCAAAAATCATTCTGAGGGCATAGTTAATCAATTGGTCATGGTTTGGGACCCAAATATCTTTCCAAGAGAATTTTGTTGGCTAGTATAAGTGCTACAATATATAAGATCAAATATGTCAACACTGAAAATAAAAATTTTATTCTCATAAGTATTGATCTAGCTATTTATGGAGGCTTCAATTAATGATCTCATGATTATATAATCTGGAAATTGTGCGCTTAACATAATAATTTATTCAAACATTCTTGCAAACTTTAGGTTGCAAGCTAAAAGTAATCTCAAATGTAACCATCTCATAGATGCATCTATCAAATTTATTGAACACTTATATGATTTACATGTTATTTCAATGGGCAGATATATTTTAGCTCGATATGTTTCCAGAAATGTAAAGATCTATTTCAAATCACAATTAGTAATCATCAGTTTTTTTAGAACAAATAGCACATGATAATTCTTGAATTATATAATATGTTGGTTATTCATTAAGAATCTTCTAGTTCTTCATTGAATGTCAATACATAATGTTCGATAGTTTGTATCATATCTATGACTTGGGTGATCAAACAAGTCATGCCAATAATAAATTTGTTTTAGATCAGTAAACTTCTAGTTTTGCTGTAACATGATTCTTAACACACAACAAAGTTTTACATTTTCATAAGATATTGATTTAAAATCTTAATATGACATCCATTTTTGGGAGACCAATAAGCTTTGTGAAGAAGCATATGAGTATAACTTTTCAATATTAACACTTGTACTCTAACAATCTCCCCTTCAAGTGTGTGTCTTATAAATATACTTCCCTTATTCTTGTATTTCAAAAATGGTAATTGTAACATCCCAAATTTTGGTCACCCAAAATTCCTTATATTAAAAGGAATAAAATGGCGATTAAAGAGCTAGAATAAATTATGGAATTAATTGTTGGGTTTTTCAAAAGCCCAATGTTGATGCCCAAAGTAGAGGAATACAATAAAATAATATTTGGTTCAATATTAATTTTAATTTTGGTCATAGGAATTAAATATTGGAAATTGAAAGGTGAACAATGCTTCCAATGGAATTTCCTACGAGACAATGAGTTTGTCATATAGTTTTGGATGAACAGATGATGAGAAACAATTATGAAATTTTACAGGGTGTAATTAGACATCCTAAGCTTTAATTTGATAGGTCATGAGTAATTTTTGGAGCTGTAATGTAAAAATTTATAAATTTTTGAAGTTAGCCCAGAAAAATTGTCTATTTTCTGTAATAACATCCAAATAATTTAATTCAGGGAATTTTTTGCTTTCAATTGGCAAAAGACTATATTTTTCCTTGGAACTAAACATAATAAGGGTTTTATAGCCTTTGAAATCACTCCAATACGATGTCTACAAATTTAGTTATGATTTTTCAAAGTTTGGGAAGAAAGTCTGTCAGAATTTACAATTAATTCTAAAATTAAGGGATAATATCAAATATTATAAAATCACATTTCCTTCCTTCTCCCTCCTCAAAACGATGGTTTGAGCTTTCAAAGAGAGAGAGAGAGAGAGAGAGAGAGAGAGAGAGAGAGAGAAGGAGAGGAAAAACTCACAAGGTAGGTTAATTTCTTTATTGAATTCGTTCCTAACGTATATAATCCTGCTCCTAAGAATTTTGTTCAAATATATTGGATATTTTGAACAATTTGTACTTATACTACGAAACCCCGAGGGGAAAACTGGTAATGTAATCAAGCCTATTATTTCAATAATATCAGTATATTTCAACTATTCTTGTATTGCCAACCAAACTGAACACAATCACTTTGAAAATGGTAAGTCAATAACTTATCTTGCATTTGGAAACCCAAATGATTCATAGTTCACAAACTATGATGGATTCCAATCCCACTAGGCTATCACTTTCATACCCTTTAATGGACCGAAGCTCTTATATAAATTTATGGATCATAAATTTTTATTATCAATTCTTCTTCCTCCAAAAAAAATCTATTTTAGTTCTTCAAGAACTATGTCAATTTTGTAAAATATAAATTCTTCAAGAACTAACATATGATATGGAATTTCTAAGTAACTTCATTACTTATTAACAATAATATACTTCAATTTAATTCTTTTGATGCATATTCAAAGTATATATTCCACCCCATAAAGAATATGAAGAGATTCATGATCAAAATACATAAATTAAATACCACATTGCAATGATTTGTGATGTTTGGGGGCCAAAGTAAAATGAATAAAATTAATTTAAGAGGAATGTAAAGAAAAGCATGCTTATGGAACCTGGACCGGACCGGCCCAGAAACCGGCTAACCGGGTGCTAGACTGGTCCGGTTCTCGGTCCGATCCGACTTCCAATTTTTTTAAAAAAATTATATTTTCTTTAAAATTTCATATCAATAAGCCTAAAATCTTCAATTTCTCACCGGTTTGACCCCGGTTTAGCCCCGGTCTGACCCACTGACCTTTAACCCAGTACTCCGACCGATTTAGTACCCAGTCTAGGTTTTAATACCTTAAAGAAAAGTGTATTATAATACATAATAATGAACAGTTATAATATCTGCTATCTTCTTTCAAATTTTTCCAAATATTTGAACATCCATAAATTACACACATTACAAAAATGATTTTCACCAACAAATCAAAATTAGCATCACCTATTCATATTGAATTTTCTCTTAAAAATAAATTATCGTTCTCTCAATTCAAATGTGACGTAAATATATGATTTTCTTATGTCACATAAATATACATTTTTTTCAATAAATGTCACATAAAACTAATTTGATTCCAATATATACATCAAATCATGTATCATATCATGGTTATGTATGCAACTTACAAATATCATATGACAATGTAAGACAGTAGAAGAAATAACAAGACAAGAAATTGGGGGGAGGAGGGGAACAATGGCTTATCAAAATAAAATCAAAATTGCCGAGTATGAAGGCCTTCCAATAATATAATGAATGTTTGGAATATGAAACTTACACATATCATATGATAGTGTAAGAGAGTAGAAGAAATAATAAGACAAGAAATTTGGGGGGGCGGGACAATGGCTTATCAAAATACAATCAAAATTGCCAATTATTTTAATGCCTTCCAATAATGTAATTAATGTTTGGAAGCTAAAAAAGAACCAACGCAACGTACTAATGCTCAAGAGTAGAAAAGATATGAAAGACAGAACTAAAATTTTTCCTTTTTCCTCTACAATAAATTTGGGCATCTTTTTCTACAACTTATTGCCTCTTTTAATATTTTTTTTATAACATCTCATGGTCATTTTGGCTTCACAACCATTTTGACCTTTATTTTCAATAAATTGATACATATTTGGCTATGTGGCTTCTTGTCATTTTGTAACCTTTGCCAATATATAATATTATTTTGATGACCATAAAGACATTATTTCTCAATGATCATGGCAAGGCAAAATATCATTGACTTTCAATTGTCAATTTTTACATTGTAATATGGTTATAGTCATTATCATTCTCATATATGTGTTTTGTGCTTTCATTTCAATGGCATATTATTAATTTGATCTTCTGGACCACCAAAATTCGTTCACTATCAATTTGGTATCCAGAACAACAAAAAATCTTTGAAAGCTACAAGCCTTCTTCTTTTTTTTTTTTTTTTTGGTCATTTGATGTTTGAACTTCTAGCCTTCAAAGTTTGATATCTGTAAAAATTAAATCATCAAAGCATCACAAATTTTTTTTGTCGTGCTATTTACTAGAATTGATAGTTTTATTTTACAAAAGAACCATTACAAAAGTGATGTGACTTCTGGTCATCCAATCACAAAATATAAAAATAACCTTCAAATGGCTTCTAGCTATCTAGTCACAAAATTATGGGTATAGATGTTGGCCATTCAATAAAATTAAAATACCAATAAATATCTAATTGATGTAAGAATAAAATGTGAACTTCAAATGATAAAATTAGAAATAGAAGTAACAGAAAAAGTAAGCACGAAAGGATAGAGAAAACCAATACATAATACTCCCTCCGGTCCTAATTATAAGATAAAGTTGACTTTTTTGGAGAAATTAAGGAAGCCAATTAAATTACTTTAGAGTGTTTATATTTTTAGTATCTTTAGATTATATATTAGTTTATTAGTCAAATTAATTAGTTTAAAGAAAAAAATAAAAATATAAATATTCTAAAGTAATTTAATTGGCTTCCTTAATTTCTCCAAAAAAGTCAACTTTGTCTTATAATTAGGACCGGAGGGAGTAACATAATATATGCAATACATGCAGCAATATTGAACAAATATTCAGAGCAGTATAACACAATGCTTGCTATATGTGTGTACGTCGCGTAGTAAACTGTTGCAGAAACTGTTATATAATAGATAATATGTTTATATATATATAAGGATTACAGAACGGTAAAAAAAAAAAACAATACTTGTGTGAACTATTAAATACTCTTCGACCAAAAAAAAACAATTAAATACTTATATATAAAAAAAGAGAAATGGAACAATATAAAGTATCTATAATATTATATGATGACGAGGACAAATCAAAATGTATTTAAAAAGCAATAGTATAATTGCGTAAATGATAATTAGGTAAAGGGATAATTGCGTAAATGAAAACTAGTATGGAGCATAGGAATATATTAATTTATAAAGAACTCATCTCAAATCTTTAAAGCAAACTAGTGCTGATAATTTCTTGTAAAAATAAGGAAAATACAAGAGAGATTGAGATGTGAGAGAGGAAGAAACACAAGAGAAAATTTGAGTGCAAAAAAGGAGTGATTATTATTTCATTTTAAACTTACAACCTTTGATATATGCCTTCTATTTATAGACCACAAATCCTTAATGTCCATTACAAGAATTACAACAAAAGAGTAAATCTACATAATTGTAGAATACAAAATCTTTATAGATTATTTACATTAATTATAGAAAACTCCCACTAAGCCATTCATGTCATATGTTATATAGCTTTAAGTTTAGAATTTCAAAAGGCATCTCTTGGAAAGTTATGGACATTCACAATTATATTGTAATATTTATAACAGATTTCGGCATTTCTTTTCAAATTAAGGGTATTGCAGTAATTTTAGGGAAATTAAATTTAATAACATGACTTCAAAGTGAATAGATTATTTCAGGAATCTGAAGGGATATTTTTTATGTTTGAGAAGATACCTCCCCAAAGGAAGACGAAATTATTCTAGTTGTAATAGCAGAAAAAGCTAACCGCATGTAATTATATATCACGTCAAACAAGTCCGTAATTCATTAATACTTTCAAATGAAATTATTTAATTTTTTTGAATTAAAATCTACTTCAGTAAAGTTTTTAAAATATATATATATAATTTAAATAATTTTAAAAAACATATCGGTTTTAGGAAAATTACCCCAATTGAATCTAACGGGGATCAAATTACTCTCTCTAAGTAGACAATTTATGAAACAAGATAAAGAGACACACACTAGAATTGGACCTCTTTACCTCAGAAGATTAGCCCAAGAGGCCCAATCCAATTGAAAAAAAGAAAATAAAAATACAAGTAGCATTCAAATTTGATTGGGTCATATAGCCATATTAAAAAGGGTGAATTACATTATAATCCTATGAAAAAGGGTATACAAAGAAATGGTCTCAGGAAATGCTAAAATTACTGTCAAGTCCCTTGTAATAAATTGTAAGTGAAAAATGTCTGAAACACCCTTAAGAAGGGGCCAAAAGGGGAGACAAATTTGAGCTTCTTGTCCTCATTTGATAACAGTAGGAATTTGGCCAAATCTATAAAACCTGAGAGGCGACGGTGTGTGACGAAAGGTAGCATCGTGTGCGACGGTGTTGGTGGGATCTCTCCAGTGTGGTTCAGGGGCAGCTAGCCAGGTAAAGCAACTCTGATCTTCCCTCATTCGTGGGTACGTAGGCTCCAACGAGCTTCATTCTTAACATCAGTAAGCTTCTTGTCCTTTTTCTGCCGTCATTTGTTAAAGTTGTTCTTGTTCTATTGTTGTTTAAAGGATTTCATGAAAATATTTGGGTTTGTTCACTTGGTTTGTGTTGCCATCAATGTTGTTCTAAAAAATTATGGCAGTTTAGGGGACACTAAAAAAATCTCATTGTTTTAGTTTACACTTCGTTCGTTAGCTCGTATTTTGAAGTTTCTCCATCTTCCTAAGTAGAATAACATATCTTGATAGAGTAGCATAGCCTAGATCATAGATTCACTTTTATCTATATGTAATCAACGTTTCTACTAATTTTTGTTCTTTCCCCATAAAGTTTATGTTGATTCCATGTAAAGTGTATTCAAATGACTTCTTAACTGTGCTTAGAAAATGTTCAACAAAAAAGGATAGTTATTTGAGTAGCATTTTGGTTGTTGGCTCAATTAAAATTTTGGGGATTATCTCACGTCTCAACAATCTCTATTATTGATGAATGTCCTGTCAAACTCAGGCATAGAAATGAAGTTAAATAGTCCTATGGTCCTATTTACAAGACACTTAAAACCAAGAAAAACTTTAAGCTTTAAGCTTCATTAAAAGACTAAAAACTTTTTCAACTTTATCCCTATTAAATATGAAGGAATGAGTGATATCAAAGATATCCGATCACAATAAATTAGGGGTGTATGATAAATTTAATCAGGTAACTTATAATAAGGACAAAAAATATATTTTCTTTGGCTTATAAATAGGACTTGAGTAGTACTTTGATTCCTTTAATGATTGTGTTGCCATCAGCATCATTCAAAAAAATTATGCAATATCTATATCCTCACGCATTTCCAACTGTTGCCTTTCCATATCCTTTTTATTCTCAGCAAACTCTTGTTTATCCTTTTCTATTTTACTTCTTTGAAGTTTCATTTCCTCTATCTCTCTATGGGCAACTTCTCTCAAATAGTTAATATTACTTAATTACCGCTTTCTTTCTTCCTCAAATAATTTCTTCCTTTCCAAAAATTCGTTTTCTTTCTGTTCTAACTGATTCTGCATATCAGCTTCAAGTTCTTTTTTCCGCAGCTCAAAATCTAGAAGCATTTGGGTTCCTCTCACTTTGAGATTTTTCAGCTAAGTCAGACTTCTCAGTCTCCATTTGAATAGCAATGACTCTTTGGCCAACTTAAGAGCTTCTAACTCCCTTTGTATGTGTTCTTCATTTGCCAGCCTCTCATTCTTCAACTTTTTTTCTTCAGTTTGTTGCAGTTTAGATATTTCTTCCTTTTATTTATTCACGTTTTTCAGCTCCTTCTCTATATCTGCTTTTTTCAGGTCCAGCTCCTCCCACTCTCTTTCAAAAATCTCATTTTGCTTCCTCACATAATCAGCTTCTTTCAGAAGCTGTTCTTTTTGAAGCCTGTACTGATCAATTTCATGTTTTAATTCTGACTGCAAGCGCTCATGTTCTGACCTGTCCTCCTTAGTCACTTTAAGACGATTTGTCTCTTCATGTATCCTTTAAAGCTCTTTTTCATTGTCAGCCCTTAGCTTCTCAACTTCAATCTTCATACTGAGCAATCTCTCCCTCTCACATTCTAGTTGCCCTTTCTCTTTCTCCAAGTTCTTCTCATCGGACTTAAATGACTTCTCCCTTTCCTTCAAACCTTTCAATTCAATTCATACTCTTTCTCTTTTTCCCTAAACTTCTCTGATTTCTTTTCCATCGCCTGTTCACGCTTTGCAACTTTCTCCTCCAGGTGGCTAATTTCAACTTCTTTTTCCAGTTCCATCATTCTATTTTGTATTCCAGCTTTGAAGGATTTTCTTTTTTCATCCAAATCCACATCAAACTCCTGCTTTTTCAAATCAAGCGTAGCATTGTGGTCCTCAAGTAGCTTTTGAATATCAAACGGTAATGGGAACAAGATATACATATCAACAAATAAGAAAAAAATATATAAGTAGCAATTGGTACACCAAGATAAATTCAATAATAACTAATAAGGTTTAGGATCTCAAACAATAAAATTTTCATTCAGGGTAACAATTCGGCAAAATTGTTCCAATTTCCAAATCATTTCAATTTCAATTATACAAAAAAGAGTTGAGAACCTGACCACTGCTCACTTATAAATTATTAAAGTTTCAAAATAGTAACACATGATTCATCAATTTATATAGGTCAATCACCATCCATCTCTAAAATTTCATACTTTTTTCTCTATCATTCAGCTTTTCTTCCCACACAGACAGCTCCTTCTCTTTAAGGTACAAGTTCATTCTCATTGCATCATATTCCTGCATCAGAGGGATATTGACATTCAACTCATAATGATAAAATACATGATATGAGAATAAACAAAGTAATGTCCAAACAATAGTTCAAAAACAAAAAACTTTGCCTTCTCTTTTAGATTTATATTTGCAAGCTTGCTGTTAATGTCATCTTCTTTGCTTCTTAAGGTCACATTGGATGCCTCAATATTCTTCTGTGTGTCTTCAAGTTCCTTCTCTTTCTACCTTAATATTATATCAGTCTCATTCGACCTCTGCTCCCTTTCATTGAGAATTCTTTGACTCTTTGCTAGCCTCTCCTCTCCCTTCTGCAGTTTCTTTTCCCATTCTTGTATGTCCTCCCTCTTCTTAGCTAATGTACTCTCATGCAATTCTTTCCTATTAAAAATCAAAATAAGGTGAATTTTTAACAACCAATAGTAATAATAAAAATAGTAGCGGGAATACTCTACAATAAATGATAATCGCTCTCTTGGAAGTGCAATTTAAGGGATCATTTAGGCTAAGCTTTGACAAAGAGGGTGGGGGGAACAAAAGAGAGTGAATGATTGTTGGGACTAGGTTCTTGCCCCTCTCTCTTAAGGTTTTTAAGAATTTTTTTATGTACTATTAATTCCAATAATCTTGATTTTTGTGGAGGCCTTGTTGCTAAACAAGATGAAAAGGATTGGCTGTAGAATTGGTGGTTTATTCATACTTTTGAAAGATGTTAATCCGTATTGTGTTCAAGGAGCTGATGGTGAAATTTCAATCACATCTCCCAGCTCTTGTTTCTAAAAGGACATATCATGATAGCTTCTAAAAGGACATATCATGATAGCAAATATTGCTGCTATTCTCGTTTTCATCAAAACCCATCTGGCATTAGGTTGCAATAGACAAAGATAGATGTACACTTTCTATTTTTCAACTATTGTTTCATGATTTTTTTATATATCTATTGTCTGATATAACTTACTAACTTTAATAGCCTTAATTCATCTCCTGTAGTGGATTAATTTTAGTTCAATAAATATTGGTAGTTTATTTACAATGACTATTATGATAATCTAGTATTTACAATGGCTATTATGATAATCTATTATTCTCTACAATGTCCTGCTGCTTTAGATTTTCAATTATGGTTTTGATTTTGTCGCTTTATGAAATCTGGAGTATTAGAGCAGTAGTCCAACTTTCGCTTCATTGGTGAATGTGTTATAGTTTGGTTGCTTGTTTGGAATGTGTGGTTGTTCGTAGGACAAAATATGTTCTTCAAGATGCTAAATCTCAATGAGATTAATTACAGAATTCTGTTTGGCACATTTTATATATAGGTCTATGTTCAATTTCCTACTAGCTATAACTAGCTTTTCCATATCCTGATTTTCTTCATTATGGGGCTTGTTTAGCCGTGATGCCATTTTTTATCTCAATCTTAAAATTGTTGTGACAATGTAGTTTAGCATTTGGCCAAATCTTCTATTCCAACATGGAATCTTTGTAGAGATTCTTGTGGTGTGCATGTACTATCCTGATTTGTTAAATATGATTAATCTGGTTTGTTATTTGATAACATATATATGTGCAGAGACTTTGTATTATCCTGGTTACAGATGTGGGATGACACCGAGCAAGGTCATGACGGTTACACCATGCCTTACTATTCCACAGACAAGCTCCAAGAAATGAAGGTTGGGTTCTTGTGGTGGCTGGTTACTCATCCTCACAACAAACATGCGGAAAAAGTTATGTCTTTGGTTCAAGACATGCATAAGAGGAGGAGAACCAATTAGGATGCCAACTTGAATTGTACATTCTATTAGTGTATAGCTTTGACATAGTACACTATGAGTTGTATTGATTTATGATTGTATGTACATCACATTAGGGGATTGTAATGCTCATGTGCATACTAATTGTAAATATGGTGCTTTCTTGAAATGATCAAGTGTAGTCACTATATGGATGCGATGTTTTTGGGTTTGAGCCACTCTAAACTTGTACTTGAGACGTTCTGAATATTTATGAATTATAGAATTATTTTCATGAGTTAACGTTAGTGCTACAGTTATGTAATATACATTTGTTGCTCTTGCTTGCACAATGCTACAGCCTTTATTGATAACTCCAGGTGCCTGCGTTGACAAGTCAATGAGGCTCCATTGATAAGTCATAGGGCATCCATTGATAAGTCATAAGGCATCTATTGACAACTCAATGGTCTTCCCTTGATAAGTCAAGGACCCTCCACTAACAACTCCTGGAGCCTCCATTGATAACCCAAGTCATAGGGCATCCATTGACAACTTAATGGCATTCCCTTCACAAGTCACAGGGCCTCCACTGACAACTCCAGGGGCCTCCATTGACAACCCAAGGAGGCTCGATTGACAAGTCATAGGGCGTCTATTTACAACTCAATGGCCTTCCCTTGACAAGTCAAGGAGCCTCCATTGCCAACTCCAGAGGCCTCTATTAACAACCCAAGGAGGCTCAATTGACAAGTCATATGGTGTCCATTGATAATACGATGCCCTTCCATTGACAAGTCAAGGAGCTTGCATTGACCACTGCAAGTGCCTGCATTGACATCATAACAACATAAATATATTTCCAGGGGCCTCCATTGACAACTCTCCAACCCTTCCATTGACAAGTCAAGGAGGCACTAGTGACAAGTCATATAATATGGCCACCTATTTGATATTGAATATCAACAATATAGGTAATCTATAAGTATATGCACATAAACAATCATTTTCCAATGTGATCATAACAACATATATATATATATATATATATTAACAACTTCATCAGTGTACTTTGACAAATCCAAAGGCCTTCACTGACAACCTCAGGTCCATACATTGATAACAAAATTTACATTAGATTACATCTTTTCATAAATAAAGTGGGCTATATGTGAACATAACTGCATATTTATATATAAACAACTACATGGGCATCCAATGACAACTTCAGGTCCATACATTGACAACTTAAATTACATCTGATTACAAATTTTCATAAATGAAAGTGGGATACAAAACCACATTATATCCAACCTTCATTTACATCTGAAAATGCATGCGATCTCCATAACAAATCCACCACTCTCTTTTCCTACAATGGAGGATATCATTGTTTTAAACTCTTCTAAAGTTGTCCCTTCCTTAATGGTTCTAGATCTGACCATTCCACCAACATATGTTATATCACCGTCTCCACTGACTTCAAACCTTCCCCCTATATGAAGGAAACATAGTAGATTCTTGCCAGACGTGGTAACCATCACTGCTATCCACCTGCACAAAACAGTTGTCATTAGCAATTTCAGCAGCCTTATTAACAATTGTTGTAGCCCTTATTAACAACACATTCTTACTATATAATTAGGACTTTCAAAAATTGGGCAAAAAATTTGCTAGAAATTGCCACAAATCCGAAAATGGGAAAAATGGGACAGAAGTATGCATGTGACTTGAACAATGTTATAAAGCCAATTTGGACCTAAAGAAAAGGACCCTAGGATGTCTTTTTCATGGGCCAAGAGAGGGAAAATATTAGTTGCAATATAATTGGGCTTATGACCATATTTCATGTACATAAAAGTTAAAATTTGGATTTTTGGGAAATTGGACAATTATGACACAAGCAAGAGATTAGATGACATAAGCATGAAATTATAAAAGTCATTTGGCTTCATCTTTCTCCCATAAGGCCAATGGTTTTGGTGTTCTAAGAGAGAGAAAGAGAGTTTGAGAATTTTAGAGAGAGAAGGAGGAAAATCTCATAAGGTAGGTCGACTTCTTCAGTAAATTAGTACCGAACGTGTATAATCCTTATCCTAAGCTTCTCTTCTATGTTATTGAAGGTGTTTGAATCAAAAATTTTGGTGTTTAAAGAGGCTAGCATTTGATCACACCAAGGAGAAGCCAAAAGAAGCAAAAGGAAACCTTCGAAACTTCGAATTTTGATTGTTTTGGTTGCTGTGAGTAGTTTAATCAGTAGATTTCTGATTAATTTGCTCTGAATCTAAATTTGGGAAATATGATGTCATAAACGTTATGCTGCCAAAATTGAGTCTAAATGGTAGTTTTAACGTAATTAAATAGTTAATAAAGTGGTTAGGAGTAAAAAGAAGCAAGTCTGCGGAGTCGGAATTGAAAAACCCCAATTTTTCTCAGAGAATCTTAGGATTTAATTAGTGTTGTTTGGAGGGGTTGGAGTTGGATTTTTGATATTTTGATGATTCCATTGAGTTCAGGAGGGAAAATTATGTGGTGTTACACTTGATCATATTTTCAGAAAAGCCCCCGAAAAAGCATAATTATGAAAACGCCCCTAAAACCCTGAAATAGGGGCTGCTAAGGACATTTTAGTCTTTTGGTAATGAATTTGGTAATTCTGAGTTTGGAAATGAATTCTTTAGGTGAAAATAAGTCAAAATAGTCCTAGTCAAAATTTTAGGAAAAGTACAGTTGGACCGGGTACGGCGGGGTCGGGTCGAGTACCCAGGGGTATGTTGCTAAATTTTTACTATAGACTCATATAACCACCAAAAACAAATTGGAAGTGCCTAAAATAATACATGAATGGGGTTCAACCTAATTCTTGTTCATTGACATTTTAAGACCGAGTTGAGAGCTGGGTCGTTGGCACGCATTACGAGGCATGAGTTTCAAGGCAAAAAATGGTTAAGGGCCATGAGGTGTTAAAGAAGAAGCATTTTCAATGGTTGAAAAAAACAGGATACAAGAGGAGGACTCAAAGATCGGAGGTAGGGAACTTACCTTATTTGCATATATTTGATATCTTTGTTTGTGTAGTGATGTATATAATTATTTTACTTGATTGTGTAGAACATATTTGAATAATAAAGCTCTATTTCTGTTTATACTGTGGCCATAGTTATTTTGCATGAAACATTAAGTATGCAGAAATATCATTACGGGGCATGCATCTAGTTAAAGCTAATATGTCATACACATCATCTATCATGCATGCATTATGGTATCTGTTTTCTATTGAGATTCTCTCGAATCTCACCCTTCCCTACCAATAATTTAGATAGATGAATACAGAAGGTTTGTAGAGATCAGAGACGAGAAATACACAAGAGGATTGTAGTGGTGGAACGAAGATGGAATGGTGTCTCCGTTTCACTAGGACAGGTTTAGACACCCTAGTAACCCTGTGTTGCTACCTTAATTGTAATTATCATGTACGAACCCCTATGGGGAATTTTTGTAATCATGCACATATTATCAGTATAATTACACTATTCCTGTGTTGCGCACCGAACCATGCATTAATATTCCGCTGCAAGTTAAAATAAAATAAAGGAGTGACAAAATTTTCAAAAAATTACCTTGGAATATAGGAAAGGACAAATCAATGCGCTGAAGTTCAGAAATCCCTCGTCAGTGCTGTCTTAGTATAGAGGAAGAATCTGAGATTTTGACATCTTGGAGAAAAGATGAATCTGCCCTTCAGTTGTCCCACTCTCTCAGCTCGAAATAACAGCACCACATTCTACATTAACAACTCCTCTTTCTACTTTCACAATAATAACACCGGTCTACTTATTAACAACACCATATTGTACATTAGCAACTCGACTTTCTTGTTCACAATAACAACACCAATCTCTATATTAACAACTCCACTTTTTTGTTTCACAACTCTGTAATTTTAAGTTTCAAGGCCAATAACAACACCTCTCTCTTATTAACAACACCGTATTTTATATTAACAATACCATATTTTGAAGTTGTTAATAAAAAAAGAGGTGTTGTTATTCCGAGCTAAGAGGGGGGACAGCTGAATGGCACATTCATTTTTTCACTGAGCTTTCAAAATCCCAGATTCCTCCTTTGTATTGACATAGCACTACTGGAAAAATCAATTTTAAGACCTGTTAAAAACGACATTTTAGACCAATTCCAGATCCGGTCTTGATACAGCCGGGTCTAAAAATCACTTTGTTAGACCGGTTTCTCGAAAACCAAGTCTAAAAAGTCTAGACTTTTTAGACCAGTTGTTTAAAAACCGGTCTAAAAACTTTTTTTAAAAAACTTTTAAGACCGGTTATTATAATAACCGGTCTTAAAAGTCATAATTTTAAGACCGGTTTTTAGACCGATTATTCTAAAAAATCAATGTTAAAAGTACTTTTAAGACCGGTTATTCTAATAATCGGTCTAAAAAGTGACATTATTTTTAAAAAAAATAAATAGGACTTTTTTTTAGATGGGAAGGATTTTAAAATCATCCCAATCCAAAAAAAAGTGCCATATTGTTTACTAAAATATAATTTTAAGTAAGCTATGACAACTGTAACTAAATGATGAAAAACATCAACTCATAAGATAAAAAATTGACAATAACTGTAACTAAATGCACACTCTTCTTTCTCCCCAAAATTTCACCAACATCTTATAAAGCTTATAAGATTTGCAGCATGGCATAAAGACAATATCAAATAGCTTTAAATCAGGTTACATTCCTTAGAAGCAATTCAAGAGTGTCTTTAATTATGACTCTAAGTGATATCTTGGTAGTCATTTAATCACTTTTGATGCCAAGTAGCAAAGCATGTAAACAGTAAGACTATTGAATGTAAATAATTTCAGTAAAATACAGAAGCATAACAATGCTTACCAAGGAAAAATTTTGATCATATGCAACATAAGAAACTGAGAAGTCAAAAAATTTCTTATCATATCTATGCTTACTCATTAAGGCATGCGTTTAAACATCATGTACATACAAAGAGATCAGAGATACGAAATTTGAAAGAAAACATTTAATCTGTCATCATCAGGTAATTTCCCAGTATTAGGAAACACAACATTATTTAGAGTCTGCAGGACACTTACTGGCGAGACCCAACGAGAGGCCAGCAAGAACAACATAGCTACCAAATGCCATGAGAGGAATATTATCCGGAGTTAAATCCACCCCAAACAATTTGATAGTGCTCATACGGTATCTATTTTTGCTAGGAGCAGTTTTACTTGTGGGAGGCACCTCAAGTTCTAGTTCTGTGTCAGTTGTTAGCATATCTCCTTTACTTGCATCTAGTTCAATTCAATCATGCATATATTCCATCAATACTAAAAGGAATTTTTTTTTGAAACAAAATGCAATACGATAGTTTGAGGGTGAATGGAAGAAAATAGCATCTGGAAAGGGTAACAAAAATTGGTCACTGCAAACTGGGAAAAATTGACCTTCATGCACTATTTAGTAAACACTAAAAGAACAGCAAAGTGACCTCTTACTATACAATACCACCCCTCTATTTTGTTAGCAATCACAGAGACCCATAACATATTACATTGCGAATTCATGCATCATTCAAACACTTCAAAGTTCAAATACAAAACTTGCAATGATCTTAAATTAATCATTCACAAACACAAAACCGTCAGATAAAAATACCAAAAGAAATTACCAGGTACCCTAAATTCTGGGAAGGAAAAGGAAAAGAAAGCTTACAAGTCCTCGAAGCCAAAAAAGGCTTGCCATCATCGTTCAGCCGGAAAGAGGATCCCGGCCTCGAAATGGAGGCTCCTCCAGCAAAGAAGTAAGGCTGCCAAGGTAGGTTGCGATGAAGGATGGATGTCACGGGGAAAGAGAAAAGTCGCGACAAAGGAGATCAAAGCAAGCGAGGTTGTGGCAGCGACAAACTCATTTAGTGCGAGGGTGAGAGCATTGCAGCAACAAACATGAGAATGAGATCGAGCAAAGATGGCCGAGCTCACAGAGTAATCGCACCAAGAAGAGAGGTTTCAGATTCAGAGAGCGAAAATTAGGCGCGACAAAGAGGAGATTCAAAAATTTATAGTTGATTTTTTAGACCGGTTATAAATAAAACTGGTCTTAAAAGGGTGAAAAAAATAATTTTTAATATTTAAGACTAGTTTTTATTAAAACCGGTCTTAAATGTTTGATATTAAAGAGAGGTTATTATAAATAACCGGTCTTAAAAGTTTAAAATTTTTAACTTTTTTAAATATTTTGATATTTTTAGACCTTTTTTATTTATAACCAGTCTAAATAATTTTTTTAAGACCTGTCTTTTTGAGAACCGATCTTAGCAGTTATATATAATTACAAAACTGTCACCAGTCAAATTTTTTAGACCTTATCCGCTATAACCGGTCTAAATATGGAGGTCTAAAAAGGAAATTTTGTATTAGTGTAGCACTGACTTGGGATTTCTGAATTTCACTACATTGATTTGTCCTTTTACATATTCTAAGGTATTTTTTTGAAATTTTCCCTTCTTAATATACCATATGAAATATTAGTAAAACTAAATAAATTAATTTAAATTATTTATATTAACGCTCTTTTTCTAAATTAATTTGCTTAATTTATATATAATGTAATGATAAATATTAACATTTGACAAATATCATGTAATATATGTTATAATTAATTTATTTATTTAATTTTATTAATTTTTTTAAATTAATGGTTTTTTGATTAAGGACAAGATATGGAACATTATTTTGAAAAATAGGAAGAGATAAATACATTTTTCAACGAAACTCCTTTTTTTTCAATTCTTTCAAGTTTCAGCGAAATTCACGTGTATGTATAATTTTGTATATTCACGTAATTGAGGAGAGCCTCTTCTCCGGTAGGGAAGAATAAAAAAATCGGGCGATAGCTTGGAAGAGCAAAGACAGATAAAGTATTGATTGAAGCGAAGGTTGGCGTAATTCAATTTCATGCTCAAAATAGTACGAAATTGAGCTGCACAAGCAAAGAAAGAAATTGGAGCAGGAGAGTCCGAAGTTTAGCTGCTCTGGTAAGGATCGGACCGGTATCTCCGCCGTTCCTTCCTCATCTTAAGATCGTAGCTCATCAATTCCTGTGAGTCTCTTGTCCTTACGATATTCAGTTTGATTGTCTGTTTCCCTTTTGAAATTTATCGTTTTCTGAGTTTTGTGGGTTTAAATTATACCCCCAGTTGTTTCGTTTATTTCTTAGAAACGTTTAATTTGGGTCCGGATTTGCAGATTTCCTTATGAGGTCCTTACGTCAACACTAGGTGGTGTTTTGATTGTTATCCTTGTAGGAACTATTTTTAGTTGCTTCGGAATTTGGATATAGTTTGCACAGTTCATGTGGTTCATCTAGTGGAATCCTGATGGGTAATGTATGGCATTCGATGAATTTGGGGGCCTTAAATCTGTTTCATGTGTAATATGATTCTCTTCTTTATAAAAATTGATCTGCAACAGGGGATTAGTAGTTTTGGCAGGAATCATGGCCATGCAGGATGACTGGTGTATGATACTTTCTATTAATCCTTTTTAAAGAGAATACTAGTTTTCGTTTGGTCTTATCTTTTTTTTTTATGGTAACTTGTTATGGCTATATCAGGAAGGAAGAACTTTTTGGCCTCTCATACATTTCCCTCATTCAATTGTGCCTAATGCCTATTTGATTTAAGCTGTAAATGCAGCTCATGTTATCTTTTGTCTCAGATATTTCCTTATGCTTTTACATTATTTCTATAGTTCTGGGCATATGTTTCTGAAGTCAGAAATTTGACTCATAGGTGTGCCTCTTTACTGGCAGATATTGGCACAACCTCTGTTCGCTTCATGAGCCAAATTGCTTCTCAGCAGCTTCATAATGGTAATGAAGGCTATCTGCGAGAAGATTGCTGCTGCTAAATGTTCTTCTAAAAGTTCAACAGAGACTTTGGATAATAACCAGGGGCCTGCTTGTTCACAAGCAGGGTCTATCGACAGTAAGTTTCCCAAGGCTTCCTTATGGTCAAGCTTCTTTTCATCTGCTTTTACAGTCTTTGAAACATATAGTGAGTCATCAGCTTCTGAAAAGAAAGCAGTTCATTCTAGACATAGTGGGTGGGCAGCTGCTGTGAGGAAGGTTGTTACTGTTGGCTCAATGGGGAGACTTCATGAGCGTGTCCTAGGGTCAAGCAGGACTGATATTGCAGCCTCAGATGGCGATATATGGCTTCTAGGTGTCTGCCATAAAATCTCACAGCATGAATCATCTGGGAATGGAGATACAAGCAATGGATTTGCAGCATTTGAACAAGATTTTACATCAAAAATTTTAATGACATATCGAAAAGGTGTGGTATCTCCATTCTTGGGAATATTTTCAGATTACAGTCAATAGTTGACTGGAACATTCCTAAAAAGTTCTAAGCTGGATGCTTGCCTATAGGTTTTGATTCTATTGGAGATTCGAAGTATACTAGTGACGTAGGTTGGGGATGTATGATTCGAAGCAGTCAGATGCTTGTTGCTCAGGTTTATATTATTTTCTTTTCACTGACCATTTAAATCTAGGTGAATGTCACTTGGTTCCTGGTGATTATCATCATTTATATTTTAGACTAATGTTATTAATTTGTTCTAATTGTGCTAGGCATTACTTTTTCATAAATTAGGTAGATCATGGAGAAAACCTCTGCAACAGGTCAGTGACTAATATGCAATGTAGCATTTCACTAATTTTACCTTTTTCCTTTCCCCCATCTCTCTTTTTTGTTGTTTTGATATTTTATTTCATTCTATTTTAAATTTCCTTGTCTTAAGGTATGTTGTTATTAAATAATTAATCTTGCTATATTAATTACATTGATTCCACATGGGCTCATTGTAGTTTTTCCACGACATGCAGCCACTAGATCAAGAATATCTCAACATTTTGCGTCTTTTTGGTGATTCTGAAGCATCTCCTTTGTCTATCCACAATCTTCTGCATGCTGGTAAGAGTTATGGACTTGCTGTGGGGTCATGGGTGGGCCCATATGCCATGTGTCATACATGGGAAGTTCTAGCCCGTAGTCAGAGGGACGCAAATGACCATGAAGAACAGCCACTTCCTATGGCTATATATGTTGTTTCTGGAGATGAAGATGGGGAGCGAGGTGGAGCACCCGTTGTCTGCATTGAAGATGCCATCAAATGTTGTTCTGAGTTTTCAAGGGGCCATGCGGAATGGACACCCCTACTTTTATTGGTTCCTTTGGTTCTTGGACTTGATAAGATCAATCCTAGGTGAGTAAACTTTACAAGTTCATACTGTACTGTATGATATTCATTAGGGACCATTTAATGGTTTTTTTATTCTTATTGAAATATTAGAATGAGCCATCATATAAAAGTGATTCATTTTTCTTCTCTATTTAAATTGCATAATCAAAGACATAGGACTTTGCATGACATTATACTGTTGAGTTTATTTTGAAATTGTGAACAACTATATTTTATTCCCCATTCAACCCAATCCCTTATAGTTTATATCTCCAGTGTTCCTCTTATGAATGTTGAATCGCAGCTTGCTCCATTGTTACGGTATACTTAATATGTTGATTCCATATGATAGAAAGTGAAAGAAAATGAGCGTGATGAACCCTGTACCCGTACGTAAGAAAAAAAAATAATGAGATGGGTTATACACTAACCATATATACCAGACATTGCTTGAAAAAATTGCCTCATTTTTTGTGCACCCCTACTAGCCCCTCCCCTTCTTATGGCTAAACTTATAGCATGACCTTGTAGTGAAGCAATTGTTGGGGGTTGACAGATATTTAGCATTCTGATGTAACATAATGAACTGTTCCTGTGCCTTATGGTAGTATCCAAGATGGTTAGTGAAAAAGAAGGAAGGAAAGTCTATTATATATGAAATTGAATCTGACTTGAGAAATTAATAAAGGTCAAGAAACATTTCTACTAGAATATGAGCAAAAATCTTAAACTCATAATATTAATAAAGCCCGAGGAGAATTTCCCAATTTACAATGAAACATCAAATCCACATGCCCATCCCTACTAGTTATTACCTTATAATATAAAAAACATATAATATTTGTTTTTAATTGTAGTTAAATACATCAGAAAATAACCAACCAGATCCTAACCACATTGTCTCAGATAAACAAATCCTAAATTCCTAATTGACATATGTATAGATAATATTTCACTCTTAATTGAAACTGGAAAATGTGCTTACAAACTGACCCACTAAGACTTCACCCTCTATCCCATGATTCCTTGTGAATACAGAGCCCTTTTATCTGACCAATGAGTGAAAAGAGTTTATAATTGAGATTCATATTCAAAGACCATTGATAATGGTGTAATTTGATTGTTAAGTTTAAGCTTAAAATTAGATTATATCCTTCAAGTCCAATCACTGACAAGGGGATTATGTAAATTATTAGGTATATTCCGTTATTGCACTCAACCTTTACATTTCCCCAGAGCCTTGGAATCTTAGGGGGTAAACCAGGTGCTTCAACATATATTATAGGCGTTCAGAATGAAAAGGCATTCTACCTTGACCCACATGATGTTCAGCAGGTATGGCACTGTGATTGTGGAAGTTGTTAAGATATAGTTTATATGTTTGATTAATCAACCATATATACTAAAGGAATAATTTGGGTTGTTAATGCCGCTTGCTTATCGCTCTTCATGATATCTGAGTTAAAAATTGCAAAGCTGGTATCTTAATTGAATTTCTCGTCAGAGGAAATAGAAAAATTATTTTAATATCATTAGTTAGGTTTTATTTGGAAAGTTTCTGCATCTCTTGTGCATTCCTTCAGTATACTGGTTACTGATATATTTGATGCCTCTTCCCGGATCATGGAATATATAAATCTGGAATTGTTCTGAATCTTATCTCATTAAATTCTTGTGATTGACTCATGTATGCGCAAGGTTTTGCTGATGAAATCAGATCAAGTATATTTTGTTCTAATGTATTCATTATAATTGCTTCCTGACTTAATAATGACGATGATGTTGTTTAGAATTTTAGGCATGAAATCTTTGCTTACATAATTAAGCGTTTTGAATCATCAACGTTAAACCAGTTTTTGCTAGATGCCATCTCAAAATGAACCAAGTCAACTTTTCCTTCCTTGACATGAATTTTTTTGATGATATTGTTTATGGGAATTTTTGGTGTTTTAACACTGACACGGGGAATGGTTCTCCCACCCATCCGTAGTGTTAATTATGTCACTTGATTCTGGCATGTGTTCTTGCTTGAATTCAGTCTAAGTTCAGAATTGTACCGCCACCGATTTGGACTTATTTATTATTTTCAAATTCTAGCTGAAGAATCTCTTAACACTTAGGTCATGTTTGGTACTCCCTCTGTTCCTTTTTATAAAGAGCATTCTCTCTCATGAGGATGGTCCTTAATATAAGAAACAAATCCCTTTTTTCTGAAATTTTAAACTGGTCTTTCCATTTTGTCGTCATTAAATATATGCCGCTTATTATCTCTTTACAATTAATTTTCTCTCATTATCTCTCATGTACTCTATATAAATAGGGATATATTTGGAAAGAAAAGTGCATATTTGACACATTTATTGCTTTTAGCTACCATTTTGGACGGCGTGAATTTGTTAGTTGTTCCTTATAAAAGGGACCGGAGGGAGTATGAGGGAAGGAAGATTCAACAAAGGGAAGAGAGAGAAATATCTCTGAATTATTTGGTATACAGTAATTAAAATTCTAAAGAATTATTTTTCCTCTCTAATAAGAGCAGTATGGAATCTCCTTTCCCTCTCCCTTTCCTTTTCCCTCTCCCTCAAAATAGCTCCATCGACCAAACATGACCTTAGGGTCAAAAGTTAGTACCCCCACCTGTATCTTTACCTAGTTTTGGGTGTAAACAAGAAATGACCATAATCTTTTTATGGCACTTGACCCTCCCCACACATGGCAACATAGAGCCCTGAGATAGTGAGATGGACCAGCATTTAGAAGGGAAGGGGAGATAAGAAAAAGATGAACTAAAGTGAGAAAACACCAATAAAAACATCAGTATTATGGTGGATGGAAAAAATTCACTATCTTTGGTGCCAACGCACGAAGTGGCCTAATCTGAGCCATTGAAAAAATTCAAAGGCTGAGAAATGATGATGGCAACGTTTTAATGTGATTATTTTAAAATAATTATGTAGACTCTTACAGTTTGGTAAAATTTGTAGGCACTTTATGTGCGATGCCCTTTTTCCATTTTCTAGGAAAATGGATTAGCAGAATACTAACCAACATTATTGTCTTGGCATATAGCTAGTAGCTCAACTGGGGGTCCATAGTAAATGTAGCTGTATCACAGCCACGCCATATTAGATCATATTAAACATTCATCTGTTGTAAATTCTGTATAATTGAATAAAGATCAACACTATATGAACAATTAATGAAGTATGGTTTGCCTGAAACCCACCACAAACTCAACGCAAAACCACCATAGCACTATTGTGATCATATTTATCAAATTATATCCAACACTGTATGCATGCAGAAGCCAGCTCCTGCAAGGGCACCATAGCCAGATTTTGTGTTGCCCAGAGCTTAGTTCTCATCTCGCAGGATTCGGCTTGTTAAAAAGATGATGGGCTTTGGTGCTTATTTTGTACTAGTTTACCTTGTTGGATCTTCGTCCATAAACATCAGATGTAAAAATGAAATATATATATATATATATATATATATATATAAATGTCAGGGAAAATATATTTAAAATAAGTCTAAATTTGGGCTGTGCTATCTGGAACTTTAGATGGTAAAAAAATTTGCAATTGCTTCATGTTCAGTTTCAGGAACATATTGACATAGTGGACCCAAAAATGATACTGAGACAGCAAAAAAAAAAAAAAAATCAATGGTTAACTCTGTATCCTATACTTCTCTTTCTTCTTTTTCTTGCGTATTTTAGGGCCTAGTCAATTGTTTTCCCGCTTTCTTCATCGCTGCCCCTATTTCTCTTTTTTTCTTTGAAACTCCTACTTTCAACTTGAGCTGATTCACAGTTGACGCTCTAAGCTTCATGGGGTCGGGTTAGTTAAAATATTTCATGCGCTTGAGTTTCCACTTAGAAATAATCTCTACCAGAGTGTACGAATGTCACCACATTATTGTTGTTTCAGTGGTGGTACCGTTGCCACAACTTTGTAGATGTGGCACCAAGAAACTGATCTTTTAACTGCTACTGGTTGACAATGTAACTGCTGTATATCACTGATCATGATGCTTGTTGACATTGTTGGAGTGATGTTTTTGCATTCATATCTTACCTAGTAAGTTTTGGTTGTTGTCAGGTTGTAAATATCAATGGGGACAATCAGGAAGTTAATACTTCGTCGTACCACTGCAAGTAGGCCTGAAATCAGTATTTATCTTTGTTTTTCCACAACTTGTTAATTCTTTGTCTCTGACATTTATATTCCTCTCAGTGGCATTAGGCACATACCACTAGAGTCAATTGACCCATCCCTGGCCATTGGATTTTACTGCCGACATAAAGGTTTGCTGACTATTTTGGCTTAATCCCAAGAGTTCTTGCGCATTGGCTAACATCTAACGCTTTTCATGCCACCTTTTCTACTTGTTGATAATGTTTACCAGATGACTTCGACAATTTCTGTTTCCGGGCTTCCAAGCTAGCAGATGAATCAAATGGTGCACCATTGTTCACTGTTGCTCTGTTGCGACCCTCCTTGAGACAAGTCGCTGGCAATGATGCATCAGTTGATAGTGTTAGATTCTACGATGATGATGATGCCACCGGAATGGAACCTGTGAATGATGCTGGGGGCTGTGCCCGTGAGGATGACTGGCAGCTCCTATAATGGCAGACTCCTGAGTGGATTTGAAGTATATAGGCAAAATGGTTAAATGACTCATTGTTGTTTGTGGGATTGTAAGTTTGGTTGTGCCCGGGACTTCCGCAAAGTCTTTGTAGAAAGTAAATCAAGCTCGTTATGATTCTTTAGCTTTTTTCTGGGGGTCAAAATGTTGATATATTTCACCAAGTATTCATTGTACATTTACATTAGCCAGTTTGTTATTGTTTCGTTGCCTCTACTCCATAAAATGTTGCTCACATTGGGCTATAGTTCTTTTTCTGTTGGTATACTTTCAGATTTTAATCTTGCTAGTTTATTAAAGAAAATATCATCAATATAAATATTAGTACTCTCAAAATTTTATGTTGTGCACTTGAATACGTTTTAATCTGTTATTATTACATTCAAAGAATGAGCACATATGGAGTAAAGCTATCATCCACAAATACGTAGGACTAGTTATTTTCATGAACTTCTAAAATTGATGGTTATTTCAAAGATTGTTGATAATAAAATATAACATTTATGATAAATCATATTACTTCTTAACTACGAAACCATTTATTTTTTAAAAAGAAATTTTAGCCTAATTTATCAGCATATTTGTCTCCTAAAAATTACAATGATGATTGTTAACTCTAGTGTCAACATCAAAAAAGCCCCAGAAAGTGGAACATGGAAAAGTAAAAGACAAAACTCAAGTCCATTCACTTATATCTATTAGGTCCAATTTTTTTCATCAAATCTTAGCATATAGATTTATTTAATAATAAAAATTCCCATGGATAAAATTTCAAAATTTTGTTAGACCATTTAATAATAAAATTCGCATGACAATATTTTATTTGGAAAACTAAACCTAATAAATTTAAACAAACAAGTATTAGTGCACGTACCTTGTATAAGGGAGTTCATATTTATGCCAAGCCTCAATTAGATTATATAAAGTTAGCTATAGGTGTGGGCACTTGTATATGCTTTTTCTTTTTATTTTGATTGCTTATATTTTTTCCAAAGCATACAATGTTAAGAGAGAAAGATCATTTCAAAAAGACTTTAAAATTATTTAAATTTAAATTAATATTTTTGTACTCAAGCTTAAACACCTATAATGAATCACAATGCAAAAACATAATTCAAACAAACTAGAACCAAATTAGAAATATAAAAAAATAAATTAGAAAATACTCATCAATAAATTATATTTATTGATTAATGGATCCAAACTGAATCTCCTCATATTTATTACCAAATTTAATCCTTGAGTATTTATTATGTTCTTTGGCAAAAAAAATAGAAAATAATCATCAATAAATTATTTTTGCTGATTAATATGGAGATAAAAAATTAATTATAAAAGAATATAAAAAAATAAATTAAAAAATAATCATCAACAAATTATATTGATTGATTAATGGATCCAAACCAAATCCTATTTATTATGTTTTTTGGCAAAAATATATAACTTTAAATTAAGATAACTCCTTGATTTACAGAAATCAAATGAAATTCAATTATGAAGGAATGTAATAGCAAACTAAATCCCCTAGTATTTATTATGTTTTGTGGCCAAAAAAATATAATTTTAAATTTTGATAACTCAATGATTTATGGAGATAAAACAAAATTCAATTATGAAGGAATATAAAAAAAACGGTGTTACTTAATGGAATTAACGATGTTACTTAAAAATAAAATGGAATTTAACGGTATCACTATAAGTATTATAGAATATATAGATATAGATGGACATAAGTTTTCTTACTTTGTTAAATTGACTCCTTCCGTTTGTATAATAACATATATGACTTTGTTTAAGAAAAATAAATAAATATAAGGGTTTAGGTGCAAAAATTTCCATAAAATATTTTGTTAGTTCAAGTCTTTCGCCCAAGAGGGGATGAATTGAGTGATTTTAAAATTTTAAACTTAAACACAAATTTAATGAAGAGAGTAGAGTTAGAAAGATATCACCAAATGTGGATACAAAAGATTTATACTGGTTCGATCAAATCTACTTAATATATGTCCAGTCTTCGAAAGTCTTTTTGAGAGTTTTACTATTGTCCTAAGATTTACAAGACTCTTAGTGCCTCAATACAATCAAATTCCTTCTTAAGGAATATTTGCTCTCTCTTACACTTAGCAATCAATGCCCTCTCAAGGTCTCATTACCTTGAGTAACTCAACCTTAATAAATGATTTGGTAAAGTCTCTTATAAAAGCAAAAAAATGATCATTGAAGTACAAAATCACACAAAGATGAAGCTTTAAGACTTAGCAATGAATGTAACCTGCACAGTGTTGTAGTTGCTTCATCTTCAATGCTCTTCTATTTATAGTATAAGAATGATTGATGGCCATTGCTCTTTGAATGTAGCCGTTGTGAGTGTGAGGTCATTGCTTCTATATGTTGAGATTGTTAGGTTGCTCCTTTTGTCTTTTAATTTAGCCATTAGAAACAAAAAGAATTTGAAGTGTTTGAAGCTTGGAGCATTTAATGCTTCTGACACAAATATGCTTTTTGCTAATGTGTGTTAAACGTTGATTAAGCATCTGTCATATGTTCAAATACTTCCATAACAATGTATTACATTAGTTAGAAGCAAAAAGAATAAGTTTAGATATGATTTGGACCAGAATAAAATTTCTAACGCTATGCTCTGTTTATGAACTGCATCACTCGAGTGATCTTCACTTTGAGATTTTGAAAACAGAATAGATCACTAGATGGCTCACTGTGATGATGTGGTAGTGATGAGTGCAACTGGGTCACTCAAGTGATCATGCTTCATCTTGTTTCAAAGGAAAACAAATCACCAACTAGTATCCCCATTATGCAATGGAAGTGATGCTCTTCTCTCACATCACTCAAGTGGTCTCTGTTCAAAATATTTTCAAAGATACTGAGCACTTCTTCAGGTTACTATGGTGTTGTGCAAGTGATGAGCATTTTATTTCATCACTCGAATCATCTTTTCAAAACATAGTTTCAGAAAGTTTGATCACTTAAACAGATCACTATAGTGAACATGAAGTGATGTGACAAATTGGCGTAGTTCCTGCAAATACACTTTGTAATCCGAGCCACGTTCAAAGATGTTGTCCTTAAGAGCTATTCCGCAACCACTAGTTGAGAGGAAGGATACTCTCCAGGATAAAATGGACCCTTGCTATAAATATAGGGTGAAGAGACTAGCAAAATATAAAAGAGCAGGGAGAGAGAGTATGAGACGAAGAGAAAACTCGAATGCTTCAGAGGAGGAAGAGAGAGCTCAAGGATTCCAGATCAGGATGTCTGTACCTCTTGATGAACTCTCCTTATATAGGCACGGACCAAGAGAGACATTGAGCACAATTTAAACCACATAAAGACCATTAAACCTCTAGTTACGATAGTAATGAAAACATTATGAAGGCAGTTTCATAACGTTGAAGGCTATAAAGGTTTTTTATTGATCAATTTCGAAAACATGAAGATAATGCCATGCAAATCTAAACGTTGGCAATGATGGCCAGCAAAGTAAAATATGGTTTATGACCCTTGTAAGGAAAACATTAAGGTCTCAAATTCAAATGTAGCATTTGATAAAAAGTGTCCAGTCCATATTTAACTCACATGCAAGGAAAAATCGCAGGATTTCCACTACGTTTGCCTCCTAGTGGCCCATTGTTATGGGCGCGAGCGCACTCCTCCTCTTAGCCCATTTTCTAGTCCAAATTCACAAGGTATAATATATATACTTGTATTCTCTTTCTCTCAAACAATGTAGGCCTTGTTCCATTTGACACACCCACTTGTATTTATTACTCCAACAAGTACATCACTCGAGTTGTCATTTAACTGATCTTCTCAAACTTAGTTTTCACAAACTTGATCACTTGGACAGATCACTATGGTGAGCAGGAAGTGATGAGATTTAGAAAGCACCACTCGAGTGATCAACCTCAAAAACTTTTTAGAAAACTTATCAATGGCTGCTTTCACTAGAGTGATGGGATTTAGAAACAGTGATCATTTTGCAAGAAAAATGTTCACTATCAGAGAGCACCATGGTGAAGTGAAAGTGATTGGAAATTGATGCATCAATCGAGTGATTTTCAATGAACTTACTTGATCACTTCTAGTGACTGTTGTGATGGGAGATATTTTGAAAAACATATCACTCGAGTAGTCACTCAAGTGATTAATTTAAAAGGATTTTCAACTAGCAATCTATAGCAAGTGAAGTATAGTGGTGGAGTTTAAAAAATATTTATCAACCTTTTTCACATCACTCGAGTGCCTACAAGTGATTCATCACTGTATACTTTAAAACATTTTCTCAAGTTATAAATCAGTGCAATTCTTGCAAATCCCTTTCTTTTAAAATTTGTTATCATCAAAATATGGGATCGAACATATTTATGTGAAGAGTTGTTGGCACCCTTAACTCAAGCACCCCAACAGCCTTAAAAAATACAAAAAAAAAAAAAAAACTTAATTTGTAGCAAAGGCTAGACATCAAGTAAGGGTTTTGGGCCCCAAATAATGTGTCACGTGTGAAAGTGTTAGGGATAAAATTATAAAAATACCCATAAAGTAATACATTATGATTTAATTTCGTCTATAACCCTAAAAAACTAAGCAAAAATCCCCAATCTAAAACAAAAACACACATTGAAAAACCCTGTGAATATTAGAACGATTTGTATTTTGCTCTCTAAAGTGTAAATGTGAAAATACACATGTTCAATTTTGGCCTAATTGACAAACACTCTAGGATAGTTGACATAGAGGGGTAGAGGACATGCCCTCCGTGCGATGAACTGCCACGCATTGTGATTTCACCACAACAAACGGTGTCTGATATAACCAGATTTTTAGTTTCTTTACCATAAAAAACATCAAAATTCAGGGAATGAGAGCATCAACTTTGCTGCTCCACTCGTACAACATCAACCACCAAAGGGGGAAGGTGATTTACCACACTAATCAAAAGTACGGTGTTATGTTCGTCTTCACACAATCAATGATTCAAAACATATTTTACATATTTTAATCCTTTGTTTCTTGGATCTTACTACCTCATATCCTTAATATATGATCTAATTGACTTTTTTTAAGAGATTAAGAAAGCTAAATAACATACTGTAAAGTATTTATATTTATCTTTTTTATACTCAACTAATTTATTTAATTTATAAACTGATATATAATTAATTAAATGATATATGACATATTCTGTGATTACCTAATTTATTTAGTTTCCTTAATCTCTCAAAAAAAAATTTAAATGGGTCTTATATTAAAAACCGGAGCTAGTATTATTTATTTAGTACTTAATTGAGCTTAATTTTTGAGTAGTTTGATTTTTTTTTTTATAGTATACACCATTTTTTGAGCAATTTTTAGGAATTTATTTGAATTAATTTCCCTATGGCTAAATATTATAAAATGTGTTTACTTATTATAATGCTGGATGTAGGAAAATAACTAGGAAAGATCACACTCAAGTCCTAAGGATAAAAAAAAAATCGCAAAAATGTCCCAAAGCATATTCTCCTATCAAAAATCTCCATAGGGACATCATTGATATTAATTCTAAGTGTGAAATTATCTTCTTGCCCCCATTGATTAAGTTATATAATTAGGTATAAGTGCTTGTCAATCGTCACTCTATGCATTGTCAAAATAGGCACAAGCACTTGTCAATGGGAATTGTTTTACTCAACATAGATTGACACATACACTTGTTAAAGTATGCACATATACTTGTCAAAATAGGCACATAAACTTGTTAAAATAAGCAAATAAATTTGTCATTTTATAAGTTGTCAAAGTTGACACATAAACTAGTAAAAGTAGTGTCACACTTGCCCATTTATAACTTGTCAATATATGCACATAAATGGGTCAAAATAGGCACATAAATTTGTCAAATTACACACCTTTACTTGTCATAATAGGAAATTAAACTTGTCATTTTATAAATTGTTAAAGTAGATACATAAACTTGATAAAGTAGGCACATAAACTTGTCAAAGTAGTCATACAATTGCTAATTTATAACTTGTCAATATAGACACATTAACTTATCAAAATAGGCACATAAACTTGTCAAATTTTACGCACATTAACTTGTTACAATAGACAAATAAACTTATCATTTTATAAGTTGTCAAAGTAGGCACATAAACTTATCAAAATAGTTATATAAACTTGCCATTTTATAAGTTTATATAAATCTGGCAACAAAGAGGATTTAGAGTTTATATGCCTATTTTAACAAGTATATATGCATATTTTAACAAGTGTATATGCCAATTTATGTTAAGTAAAACAGCTCCCATTGACAAATGTATGTGCCTATTTTGACAATGCATAGAGTGATAATTGACAAGTACCTGCACCTAATCATATAACTTAATCAATGGGGGCAAAAATATAATTTCACATTCAGAATTAATATCAATGTCATCCATAGGGAGCTTTTGGATAGGAGAATCTGTTTTGAGATTTTTTTTTTTGTGATTTTTTCTAATCATTGGTATCTAAGTGTGATTTTCCCAAATAACTAATGTGAAATGGGGTGAGGAAAGGGAAAGGGGAACGGAAACGAAGAGAGAAGAGAGAAGACCAGCAAAGAAAGAATTTTTTATTCAATACTTAAAGCTGAATAAAAATAAGAAAACCTAGCTTTATTTATGGCTATAAGAATAATGAAATAATAATAATAATTTAAATTCAAATATAAATCCTAAATCGAATCATAATCCTAAGATAATAAAGATAATGATAAAATAAGTTAGATATTATATTTTATTGAGATACTGCAAATATTTAAAGATAAATTATTAAATCCTAATTTTAATGAATGAATATACGTATTTAATAAACTTAAAAATAATCATAAATATCTAAATTAAACTCTAATCATCCATAATTCCATATTCCGTCCATAACACATGTAATGGGTTATGAGACGAAAAAGATTGAGGTATCAAATAGATCGTTTAGGTTGAAATTGAAGATGGCCATAGTGGCAATGCCAAAGAGGCAAGCAAGGGATTTTAGAGTTGCATTAAGGGCTTTTTGCTAAACTTATGCTTGGGCAACTTTGGAATCCACTCCCTTCCATCAATCAAATTAATTATTTCTCTTTATCCATTTTTAATTGATAATTTCCTGATCCGAATCTCAAAAAATTCCTCATGTTGACATCATTCTCCCTCTCCTTCCTCCATCTCTCTATCAATCTTCCATTTTCTTTCACTTTCTTTCGGTCAGAAACAAAAAAGAGAGAAAAATATTGAATATTGAGAATGAACTGGGTACATCAACATATAGGGAAAATAAAATGGTCTAATAAACCCCAATAAAAAATAATAAATACAAACATAAGTACAAATCAAATCAAATCATAATTATAAAGACATCAAATAAATCACAATAATTAAATATCAACACCTTCATTTTCCTTCAATGTAGAAAATAGGTTATGTAATTTCCATATTTGAGATTAATTGTAATTCACGCAATTTTTGCTGGAATTTCCATTGGCTTATTATGATTAATGCTTCAATTTAATGTGAAAGAGGTTAGAATTGGCGTCTAATCCAAGTGGATTGGATCTGGATACAATAACTTTACATGATTGTTTCTCTCCAATATCTCACTTGTTTTAGGACTTATTTTTATTTTTCCAGATTTAATTACCTTTTTTTACTCATTTCCAACCAAGTGTTTGATCAAATGCCTTGCCTTAAAACCACTTCATTCAGTAGTCCTTAGTGTCTTAAGAGAGTTTTGCATCAAGTTTTGGCCCATTAGGGTCACAAACCATCAATTGCATTTGAAAAATTTTAGAGTGCACTTAACTCTTAGGTCGGTTCAGCATGAGGGAAATGGAGGGGAGTAGAGGAAAAATTTTAATGACTTCAATTTTTAAAAAATGGATAGGTGGGGTAACAAAATTTTAACAAAGAGAACATGATAATTAGAAAAATTAATTAAAAGTTCTTAACTGCACTTATCCAATTTCTTAACCAAAAACGCCAAGTGATGGGAGTTAGGTGGTCGATTTGGTTCGCAGTGTTGAGCCTTCAGATATGGTTAAATAGAAATGCAAGAATATTTGAGGGTTCAATGAAGAGTCATTTGCAAGTCATAGTGCAAACACGAGCAATTGTGATGTGCTCGAAGGAAAAACTTTATGCGAATTGTATGAGCGGAGAAAAAGCGTCTAGATGGCAACCTCCTCCTATATGTGGGTTTTGTAAAGTATAATGTTGATGGTTCTAATTAAGATAGGAATGAACAGTACGGCATCGAGTGGAGGTGTGGCAAGGGACCATGAAGGCTCAATTATTGATGGCTTCATGTTTACAATAGGTAACAGGAATAGCTTTCATACTGAGCTATGGGTAGTCCTCTGAGGTGTAAAAAGGGCCAGCTTGGAGATGAAATGGCATAAGGTTTTGATAGAGGCGAATTGCTGAGAACTTGTGGAACTAATTTCCATAGGATGGAATAAAGATCATCCAGAGGGGAACCTTCTTGAAGAAATGTTGGTGTCGGCACTGTACAACACACAAATTGTTGGCAACAGTACCTACAAAAACACAATAAAAGTACAGTTCGAGTCACGCCTGAGGACATTATCATTCGGAGATATTCCGCAACCTCCTAGTAAATTAGGAAGTGGCACTTCCCAAAATAAAATGAATCCTTCCTACATAAAGCAAGGTGATAGAATAGTAGAAAAATAACAGTGTAATTCAGAAGAAGAGAAAAGAAAGAAGAGAGAGGATAGAGCTCGGTGTCACTTGACCTCAGTGCTCTGACCTCAATCCTATTGACCTCACTTTGTACATTGTCTTTTATAGGTAGAAATCATGTGACCGTTGAGCAGCAATAATGGTTATTAAAGATGTCTTACTGACAATTAAATTGTCAGTAACAAAACAAGAATTAATTATCATTTAATGTAATAAAATCTTTTAAATATCATTAAAATCAATCAATTAAAATACACAAAAACTCCAAGGGTCATATCCAACGATCAGTTTAAAGACTCCTCTTATCAGCCTTCTTACTAACTCAAACTCATATTTAATTGTATACTTGGACGTACCTAATCTTGAGTTATATAATATTTCTTTTCTTTAACATACTCGCACACAATGTTTACAACAGGAAATATGAGGGAAGCAGCTGTCGATGGGATTCACTTTTTCAATACTACCCCTACTTTGCTGATTGGCAATATTCAATTTGATTTAGATTTGTAGTTCCTTTTAGTGAGCTTTCTTGTATCTCAAAAAAAAATTTCTCTCCATTTCCTCTGTACCAAATAGACACTAAGGAGATGTCTAGGAGTTGTTTCACGTTGCCACAATCCTATATAATACTGTATCTAATCCTTAATATAATATCTAGTTTGTAATACAATTTATACTATAAACTATATCTTATATCAATAACTAGAGAAAATAGTAATTCAGTCAATTTTTGGGTTGACAAGATTAAGGACGCGTCCAAAATTCGGCGCCATTGTCAAAGGGAAGCTCGTCATTAATTGGTTAGAGTTCTAATTGTTTTCCCCTGTTTTTCCCTGTTCTTTTATTTGATAACTTGGTCTATTTGTGTATGCTTACTCATTACTTTGTTTTCTTGAATTAACTATTAGACTTGCCCAAAATTGCGTGGAACTTGTTATCCTAAGATTTTAGGGCGAGCTCGAAAAAAATTAATACCTCTATATAGATGATAAAAAATTGGCATATTGATTATGAGCATTGCTACCCAAGTTTCTGGAAAGTACGTTTTTTTTTTTTTTTGTTTAAGTTGTTTGTTTGCACTCAAAAACACATACAATAATAGGTTTTTGAATTGGCTAATGATAGATCATCGGTTCATTAGAGAAAAAAAAACCTAAAGGAAAGAATTGCCTCTAATAATAGGATATTTATGCTTAGCAAAAAAAGACCTAAAAAAAGAAGGAGCAATTATATTTAAGTCCCACACAAAAAAAAAATAAAGAAACTGTCCCTAAAGTTGTCAGTAGAAGCTCATCGACTTGCCAATGGACGGCCAACGACTTGTCATTAACAACTTCAGAGATCATTTTTTCATTTTTTCATTTTTTCTTTTGTGTGGGACTTGAATGTAATTGTCCCTAAAAAGAACTTCATTTTTTTAGTTCTGACCGATTTCACATGTCTTCCCCAAAAAGGATTGAGGTCACATCTCTTAAGAATATTGACTATCATATTCATACAAAATCATCAGAAATTTTTTCAGAATAAAAAAAAAAAAATTAATCTATTCTTTAAGAGATACGATATCATTATGAAAATGTAATGAAATGAAATAATGATTATATATAGTATTTTTTGGTATGTCATCAAGGAATTATTGAATGAAATTTAAATGTTATTTAGAAAAAAATAAATGTGAACCTATCTTTTAAACTAGGGAAAATGACAACAAAAAAAAGAATTTTGAAATTACAAAATCATAAACCAAGTTTATCACCAATAATTAATAAGGTGAGGATAACAAAACTTAATAAGCAATTCATAACTCATTTTATGAAAAATATCTGATTTGTGATTTTAAAATTTCGAAGTTTTTTATTGTTGTCATTTTCCCTTTTAACTATGTCAAAATAAAACATAAATGATATCAATGTCTAAATGTTGATTTATGGATACTAGATTCCTAGGCTGATTTATGTAAGTTTAAATCCATATTACATAGCTTAAGTTGTATACACACACATATTTATAATAAGTATTGCTACCCATGCGTCGCATGAGAAAGTTAATATATTGCATTTTGAGTTTCCAAAACTTCTCAAATATAGAAAGATAATTTATAATTCTAAAGTATTTTTTTATGAGGTGTGTAATATTTATTATATAATTTAGTCTTTAAGATTAGGCAATTTTTTATTGTATGCATAATAAACAATATTTATTTGTAATCATAATAAATCATGTAATTATTTTATAATCATCTATTTTAAATGACATATAAATATACTGAAAATCCCAAATGTATTGTTTGTCCATAAATATTGATGAGATCAATATTGAAGACTTTTATAACGAGAGTGAAATAGAGCAAATGTCATTAAAAGAATCAATAAATATAATTTATTGATAATTATTTTATTAATTTTTTTTTATATTTCTTCAAAATTGATTAATTAAATAACCATACATAAAATGATTTCATTATTTCTTAAATTTCATTTATTATTGATGCAAAATATGGATTTGATGATTCGCTTTAGACATAGTGATATCATCATCCCACATGCTTATTTCCTAATTTTCTATTTTATATTTTTTTATAATTGATTGATTAAATAATCATATTTAAAAATGATTTGATTATTTCTTACATTTCATTTATTATTGATGCAAAATATGGATTTTGATTCAATTTGATTTAGAAATAGTAACACCATCATCCCGCATTATAATTTATAGATGATTATTTTCTAATATTTTTTATTTCCTTTATTTATCTATATTTCTTAAAAAAACATACTTCTTTCAGTCCTAAATATAAGATAGAGTTGACTTTTTTGGATTTATTGAGAAAACTAATTAAATTATTTTAAAATATTATATTTATCATTTTTTTCCTCCAAACTATTTTGCTTAAGTTCTAAACTAATATGTAATCTAATGATACATTAACATATGATATGATTAAATAACTTCTTTAGCTTCCTTAATTTTTCTAAAAAAAAGTTATATCTATCTTATATTTAGGATAAGAGGATAGTTCATGCCCTCTCTTTAAATTATAACCTGGGATGATTATCAAGTAGGGGAGGACACTCCATAAATCATATCCTTTTCTCCTTTGCTCAACTATTTTTCTTCCCTTAAATCCTTTTTCCAACCCTATGAAGTAGAAACTTGTGCCTCAAAGAGAAAGAAGAGAAACAACACTCTATTGGCTGATAGATGACACTTCCATAGGCTGATAATGGGGACGTGAGATTGTGTGATATGCCCACTCCTACTTTCAAGCCCAACAAAGCAATAACATCCCAACTGTCTGAAACCTGCAACACTCTACAATGTGAGTTAGTGTTTGGTTTTTTTTGCTTAAATCAAAGAGTTATCTAAATTCAAAATTATGTCCATAAATCAAACAGTTATCATAATTGAAAATTATAATTTTGTCCAAAAAAATGATAAATTCTAGGGATTCAGTTTGGATATATTATTCAATAAATATAATTTATTGATGCTTATTTTATAATTTATTTTTTGATATTTCTTCAAAATTGATTGATTAAATAATCATACTTAAAAAAGATTTGATTATTTCTTAAATTTCATTTATTATTGATTCGATTTAGAAATACTGACATCATCATCCCAATATATGAGTTTTTCCCCTAATTTTCCTTTGTTATATTTCTTAATAATTGATTGATTAAGTAGTCATATTTGAAAATGATTTGATTATTTCTTAAATTTCCTTTATTAGATATTGATTAGTTACACTGACAAAATCTGGACTGAAGTAGTCAACTAATTCACTGGGTAGCAACGAAGGCACACACTCATTTATGGCAAAATAGTGTACATGTGTACATTTTTTTTTGCCATCAATAGAGCCTCCATTCCATCCATTAAGTAAAAAGAAATACATGAGTACATAGTCATAGAAATTAAAACAGATGAAAGCTACCTCAATTACGTAAATACATAAACAAAAGCAAACTAGCTAACAAAACATTAATCAAGGGCTCTAGGAATGAAATTTGACTCTTCCTTCAAAATCTTCCAAAGCTGCTCAGGCGGTCTCGAGACCCAATCCGTCGGGCAAGACCCTCCTAACAAAGCTCTAGCAACCCAATTTGCCACTAAGTTCGCTGTCCTGGGAATCCATTTGCAAAAATGATTTTTGATTAGTTTCCTTGAACTTTGAATATTCTCAAGGATGTTTATACACCTCCACTCATTGGGAGAAGATTCACTATTAATGCAATTCACTAAGACTTGGCTATCAGACTCAAATTGAACCTCTTCAATCTGGTTCATATTGACATATTGTATAGCATCAAGAAAAGCAATTCCTTCTGCCATTAATGGAGAGTTAGCTTTTACTAACCGAGAGGCTCTATCTAGCAACCACCCATTCATATCCCTAACCACAAATGCTACAGAAGCTCGACTATCCACTGTAGAAAAAGCGCAATCATTATTTATTTTAAGACCATTACCTGCTGGTGGCTGCCATGCTTCCTTTTTCTTATGCTCAGGTTCCTCTTCTCCACCTTCCAGTTGATGATCAGCTTTCCATTCCTTGGTCTCCTAGAATTATTGCAGCATTTTACTAGCCTGTTGAAAAACAAAGACAGGATCTAGTTTAACATTTTCAACTACAAACACGTTCCTTGTTTTCCACACTTGCCATAACGTGATTGCAATAAGTGCTTTCTGCCAAGGAGACGTAGACCCACTGCACAGCCAGCTAAGCACCCATTGTTTCATGTTAAAGTTCCCAATCTCCCTCAGTTTGAGAGAGAAACTACTACCAAACATAAAAAGAATAAATGCTCATCAGTTTCAGTTTTTTCTTGACATATTAAGCGCAAATCAGTTACACAACACTTTCATTTTAGAAGGTTAGGAAAGTTAGGCAAATCATTTGACATTAGTCTCCACATGAAGTTCTTGACTTTTGGTGAAACTTTGAGCTTCCATATTTGCTTCCAACCTAACCTGTGAGTATTATTGGAGGTTGTGGGGATATTCTCTAGCCTTCCTAGCACACTTTGTTTGGCTACTTCATATCCCTCTTTAACCAAGTATTCGCTTCTTCTACCCCCAGCCTAGGCCCACCTATCCTCTCTACGCTGATGAGCTACTATGGTATTGTAAATTACTTCCCGCTCACATTCGGTAATCCACTCCTCAATTGACATTAAATTCCAGCCCCTTTGCCCCATTATATCTGCTACCCTAATATCATTGAATGACTCGTGTGGGCATGGAGATATCAACCTTTTCCCAGGTAAATCCCCTAGCCAGGGATCCTTCCATACTCTAGTGTCAACCCCATTCCCTATATTTATTACAACATGATTTTCCAGCACCCTTCTACCATCCAATATACTTGGCCATAATCAGGATAAGGATTGACCTTTTTTGGCCTCCAAGGAAGTGGATTTTGGGAAGTATCTAGCTTTGAGCAATTTGACCCACATTTGATCTGGATGTTGTAAGATTCTCCACCCGAGTTTGGCTAACAATGCAAGATTAAATGCTTCAAAATCCTTAAATCCCAACCCACCATCTAGCTTATGCCTTTTCATCTTTTCCATAGACATCTAGTAAATTTTCCTTTTTTTCTTCTTCACATTTCCACCAAAACTTAGATACTATTCCATCCAGTCATTGTAAAACCCTCTTTAGGAAAAGGAAGCAAGACATAGAGTACACCGGAATCGAATTAGCCACCGACTTGATAAGCACCTCTCTCCCAGCTTCTGATAGGTAGTTCTTCCTCTAACCCTGGGCTCTCTTTTCCATTCTATCTATTACAAAATTTAAGGCTTGAACTTTTGATTTGCCTCATATGATTGGTAGGCCCAAGTAGTTACCAGGGACATCTACCACATGAATCTAAAAAATTTGGCCAATCTCTTCCTTCAGTACCTCAGGCATATGTTTAGAAAAATACAGACAAGATTTCCCAAAATTAATTTCCTGGCCTGAAGCTACATAGAACTCATCAACTAAACTTTTCAAACTCCTGCAGTAATCCATATTGGCTTGAAGAAAGAATACATAATCATCAGCATAAAAGCTATGTGTAATCTTCGGGCCACCTCTACTAACTACTATTCCTTTCATCTTCCCTCTTCTTTTATCCCTTTCAATTAATTTTGACAACGCATTATTCACTAGGATAAACAGGTAGGGAGACAGTGGGTCTCCTTGTCGCAAGCCTCTTTTTGGTCTGATCCTTGACATTCTTTTTCTTGATAGCATAACTAAGAAGTTCGCCGAATTTAGACACCAGGCAATTCTTTCTACCCATCTCTCATTAAACCCCATTTTTAGTATACCATCACATAAAAAATCCCATTCCACTCTATTATATGCCTTATTCATGTCTAGCTTAAGGGCCATCTCACATATACCCTTTTGTTTGGTTCTCATATGGTGAAACACTTCATGCACCACTACTCTGTTATGCTGAATTAGCCTACCCGATACAAAAGCCCTTTGACTCTCATCTATAATATTTCCAATAAAGGTTTCAATCTATTTGCAAGCACTTTTGAGAAAATTTTATAGGAAAAATTGCATAAACTAATAGGCCTATAATCATTTATAGACTTAGGACACTCCACTTTTGGAATTAAAACTAGATCAGTCTCATTCACCACTTCTAGAGGGAACCCATGTATAAAGTAATTTTTAACTAGAGTGCATACCTGCTCACCAATGATACTCCAAGCTTTCTGATAAAATAATCCAGTGTAGCCATCCAGTCCCGGCACTCTACTTCCTCCAAGTTTAAACATAGCTTGCCTTACTTCTTTATTTTGAACTTCAGCCATGAGCATTCTGTTATTCTCCTCAGTTATGACCTTCTATATGCATTCCAATACTCTTGAGTAGTCTCTCTGGCCACTAGTTGAAAACATATTTGTATAGTAGTCTGCAAATAAGTCCCCTATCTCCTTCTCATTTTCCATCCATTCATTTCCTTGATTTTTGACTCTGGTGATATTGTTGCTGCATCTTCTACGAATGGTTGTCATGTGAAAGAATTTGGAATTTTTGTCCCCATATTTCAACCACTCCACTCTTGACTTCTGCGCCCAGTACAACTCTTCTTGTTCCCATAAATCATTAATCTTCCTCTTCAAATCATCCATCTTCTTAGCTGTTCTCGGATTCCATTCTGCCTCAATACACTCTTGCACTTGCGTTATGGGCTTATTAATCTGTTTGTGACTGTTTTTGTATTCCTTCTTTCCCCATTTAGTCAAGCATTCCCTCAATTCATTCAAATTACTCGCAAAATCCTCTAGATTAGCATTGCTATCAGCTCTCCAGTTTTTTTATCAATTCCATTAGATTTGGATGCCTAATCCATCTTACATCAAACCGAAATACCGTCGAGGTCCTTGATTCCATATGTTCAAATTCCACTATGATGGGGTTGTGATCTAAACCTGTAGCTTCCAAAACATGCCCTTGCCCATTTTTGAATAAAGACCTCCATTTTGAATTGATTACCGCTCTGTCTAGTCTTTCTCGAATGAAGTCTTCCCCTTCCCTATTATTTGCCCATGTAAATTTACATCCCTTAAATTCCACTTCCATTAAATCACAGCTTATCATGAATTCTCTGAACCTATATAGATCTCTTTGAGAGCACTCTCTTCCCCCTTCTGTATCTGTTGAGTATAAAAGTTCATTAAAATCCCCCCATTACAATTTATAGAATTTCAGGCCTCGGATTGAGGCTTTTCAGCTTTAACCATCATTGCATTTTCATACTCCTGTCATTCGGACCATAAATCAGACTAATATTTCCCACCATACGCCCTTCTACTTGAACTTCCTCTAGTTGTATAATAAATCTGCTAGTAAATCCTATTTTCATGCTCATCCCCTCCTTCCACCAAAGAGCTAATCCTCCAAACAGTCCCACTGGTTTCACGTACTCACCAAAATCAAACTTTAATTTTTTCCTTACTTTCTCATTTTTCTTATGTTTCATCTTTGTCTCTGATAGGAATATAATCTCTGGTTTAAACTTTCCGCACTGGAACCTAAGGTTTCAAACTATCAGGGTGGTTTTAAGGCCCTGACAGTTCCAACCTAGGCAAATCATTAGTCCCTGGTGGCTGCATTAGGCCAGCCACCACACCTATCAGTGTCCATTTCGGATCCCTCAATTCTATCCCCATCCGTCCTCTCCTCTTGTCCCTTCTCACCCCCAAGTTGATTATTCTGAGGTGTATTTTGATTTTCCACAAACAAAATTCCTTTAGGTTTTCTTTTGTATCTAACCACTCTACCAGGATTATGACCGAAGCTAAAATTTAAACCTCCCTCATACCTGAAATCGAATACAATCGAGCCCTCCACTTCTGCTAGCATTATAAGTTCTGTTTTAGCTTTCCCTAGATCTCCGGCACTCTTGGGTGAATCTTGGTCATGATCTTTTCGTCTCTTACGGGCAAGAGTTTCCGATTGCTCCTCTACTTTCCTCTTTAAAGTCACGTCCCTTATCCCCTGTACTAACTCTACGATTTCTTTATTTTAGTATGGCACCAGGGCCCCTGCATTTTTAGAGCCTTCCTCATCCTCTTCCATGAGTTCCACCCAATATTTGGCCTTATCTTTTTCCATTTTTTTCTGTCTAACCCGCAACACACTAGCAGATCCGTCCATCCTCTTTATTAGTTTGATCAGCCCTTTTTCTTTAGAGTTCGCTCCCTTTTCTTGGGCTTTCTTATCCAGGCCCAAGTTGAGGCTTTGCCCCACATGGTACGTAGTGTCCTCAATGGTTATTTCACTGACTTGGAGAATATCACATGCATTTTCTTTCTCAACTTGGAAGCCTTGTGTCAGAATTCTCACCATACTCCTCTCTTCTTCCATTTGACTTTTGGAGCCTTCCCCACTCTCCCTCGATTTTCTTGTCTGACCTCCTTGCCCATACTCCCAATTAATGTTACTTCCTTCCCCATGCATTCCATACTGTTTCGAGGACCGTCCCTGATTTATGTTTGCCGAAAAAATTGGTTGGGGTCGAAAAGCTTGAGCACACAAACTAGCATCATACCCTTTTTGAACTCCATTAGCAATAAATTCAACTGTTTCCTCTTCACACTTCTTGCCCTCATGTCCCAGTTTTCCATAGTTAAAACAGAATCTCATTAGCTTCTCATACTTCGCTTGGATCCACACGTCTCCAAGCTTCTCCAGTTTAGGTGCCCGAAATCCCGATATTAGAGCTTTTTCCACCTCGACCTCCACTCTGGCCCTCCCAAACCCCCTGTTTGCATATCGTTCATTTTCTATATCTTCCATTTCTATAACTCTCCCCACTACATTTGCCATCTTTCTTATATTTGAATTCATTCTACCTTCTAGTGGCAAGTTATGGAATTGTACCCAGAATTCGCATGAGTTAATGCTTATTTCATTTTCACAGAGGAAAGGTTTCCTTTTTTGCAAGCTGAGAATGTGATTTCTTACTATGCAAGGTGTCTCCTTCAGTACTCTGCTCACCTCACTCTGAATTTTAAACGTAAAGGTGAACAAATTAAACCCAATCATTTTAACATCTAAATCTCCAGTTACTCTCCACGCCGCCATTACTATGTCCCTCACTGTAACATAACCTATTCGAGTATTGGAAATTACTTTGCCAACTAGTTTGCAGTTTGTCTCTTCTCGAACCTCCTCTTGTTTCCATTGGAGTTGAATGTCAAGCTTCCTTCTATTCATGTTGTTTTCCAATGACAAGTTTCGTGTTTTTCTTCTAGCACCAAGGCCAAGTATCACCACACAGGCGAAAAGGGAAAATCCCTAGCAGAGCATCTCACTTCAAGAAAAAAACTCTCACCCTCGACATTTTTTAAAACGAGTGTACATGTGTACATATACTTAAAAGAAAAAAAAACATTTTAATAGAGTACATGTACTAATTTATGTAATCCCTGATACGTTTTAATATATAATCCCTTATAAATTTGAAGGAGTTACTATAATTCAATTCGGAGTTCTCAACATTTACAAGGCATTATATATTAAAATGCATTTCAGTCAATAATTAATTGTCTAGAATTGTTTTTATCAAGGTAATTAAACCCGGACCGGTCAGTGAACCGATCGGGGTACTAGGTCAAGGGTCAGACCGGAGCTAAACCAGGACCAAACCGATGAAAAATGGAATATTTTAGGCTTATAGTATGAAATTCTAAAGGAAAAAAAATGATTTTTAAAAAAATAAAAAAATTTGACCCGGACCGGTTTAGAGGTCGGGTCGCCGGTTTCCGGTCCGAGTTAGATAACCCTGTTTTTATCTTAGTGATTTTAGCTTAGTTTCACAATTAATATTTTATACGCATGATTTATATACTATATATATGTATGTATGTATATCATTTCAACAAGTTACGTTGATAAGATGTATTTTTTAAGAAATAGTGAAGATTCATTAGTTATATTAATCTTCAATTTTAATTTGTCAAACCAATAAATAAATCCTTTTCTTAAATAGAAGGGCAAAAAAATGTTTGTGAACCCACGATCCACAAATCCACCTTTATTTCCACTCAAATTAATTAGAGAGATGTATACAGGCCAAACCTCTTTCAACAAAGATTTCAACTTGTGGGTTTTGGAGGGCAAAAAAAAAAAATTGTGGGTTTTGATTCGAGTTCATTCTGACTAAATAGAACCAAGGAAAATGTAAACATATTAGATCACCTTACATTATATAAAATTGGAAAAAACAATCAATAATGTCCCATCTTTTATTCAACTAAGAATCTCTGGTTTTTGGATTAATTTGGGAGTTTTTACCGCTTTGATTAATTCAACAAACAATCTTTTTGATTAGTGTCCCTTCTGTTTGATTAAATTACCAAAATTAATACTGTCAATAATCTTTTCTTTTTTGACTTCTCTTCATCACTATTAATTCTAAATTAACTGCCAAAGGTAATTCAATAAGGGATTCAACGTTTAAATTATAAAATATATTCAAATGTGGAACTTAACCTTCATGTCTATCTTCCATGACAAGATGAATATATTGCTTCCTCGCCTCACTTCCGCTAGAAGTTTTTTGTATGGGACAAATGCCAGTCACAGTCAAACACCCGATTCTCATTATCAGCTAGTGGAGTGTTGTTTTCCTTCTTTCTTTTTAAAGGAATGGTTGAAGATCTTGACGATTGAATTATTAAAAGGTTATCATTGTTTTGAACTTTTTCTGCAAATGTCAATTCGATCAAGGATTTGGATGGCTGGGGAAAAAATATCAAAGGAATAAATCAAATAGTAAGCAAGTGAATATATAATCAAGTGATCAATCACAATATGTGCTATTATCAAATAAATCCTTTCCTTATTGTAAATTCTAAATATGTAAACCAGTGCAAAATATCTCCCTCCTCAGTAAATTGCAAAACCTATACTACTAAATGGGCATTTGATGTTGCTTCGCTTGACTCTTAGCCAAACAACAATTTCGTTTTCAACACAACGCACTATTCGTTTTGAGAGTTCCAAGCTCTCCTTTCTGCAGTTTAAGATGAATCTTAAGAAAGTGAAGTATGGAGGAATACCAAAAATGGATAATTTTGAAAAGTGAAATGTGGTAGAGTAAGCCTCCTCTAGGGCTTGCTTAACCTCAAGAGTTGAGCATCCTATAGTTGAGACGCATCACGATCAAAAATAATTATTGAACACTTTCTACTTGAATCAAATGCTTTGTAATGAGCTTTGAATTAACGTCATAATCAAAAGGTGCTATTTTTTTAGTCATTATCCACTTTCGATAACTCGAGCAATAATAGCCCAAGTATTCTTGTGGTTGTCAATATCCCTAATGAAGGGTGACTTGCCATGATATTGGGAATTCAAAATTGAGTTAATTAACAATGAAGAATAAATAACACAAAACGAGATACATTGACGATATTAATATATATATATATATATAAATATGTATGTATGTAAGTGTTACTACATTGATCAAAAAAAAAATGTAAGTGTTACTACATTGATCAAAAAAAAAATGTAAGTGTTACTACAAGGGAGTCAACTATATTTCTTGGAAATTAAGTTTTCTGCAGTTTTTATTTTGAATTTTGAATTATAATTATATGGATATTGATAAGAAAATATTTTAGACGTAAGAAAAGGAAGATGGTTTTAACTTTTAGATTAGTATTTTCATTAAATTATATCCAATAGCAAACGGAAGTTGATTGAAAGTATAAAAGTATAACTTACCTTTCTTTTCATGGGGAGAACTTTTATAAAATTGATAAACTAAGATATTACGGATTTGGTTTGAATCATGATTATGATAACCCCTTAATTTATGGCTAAATTATTATGATGATACTCTATAAAATATGGAGGCCAACTAATAATTTATGTACATAAAATATAAAATATTGATATTGAATTATAAAAGAGAGCGATAAATAATTATGATAATCAAAAGAGGGTGATCAATATAAATCGGATATCGATATTTATTGTAGTTAAAGTAAATGAAAGACACTAATGGCATTAATTTAAATCCAACTATTTTTTTTAAAAAGGGTCTTTCCCAAAACGATTTTTTACGGCTTTACTACGAGTATTATATAAGATATAGATATAGATAGAGATAACCTAATTTGTGTATTATATAAGATATAGATATAGATAGAGATAACCTAATTTGTGGTTACACGTTTCAATTAAGATTACATTGAATTATTTTAATATATTGACCAAATACCTTAAATCAATAAAAAGATTATGAAATTAAGGGGTTTATTTGGATTTGTTAATGATAACTATATTTATGTAAGTGGAGACAAAACTTTTCATGCACATTTACCTCATAAATTATAAAATCATCCAAATTAAAAAGAAAAATACATTATAAAATTATAATTAAAAAGTTAAATTTAGTTTCAAAATACCAATTTAAACACTTACCATTTAGAATTGTTCATCATATATATATATACACAAGTTAAGATAAGACTCTTCTTACTTATCTTAAACAACATAAATCACAATTGAAAAATGGATTTTAAAGGCACTAATCCTATCCTAATTTCAAATAAGCCCTGAACAATCCAATGAACCAATCATGAGGCTAGTCCAAGGTTATGGAAAATCCTGTGATGACCAAAAAGCACAAGTAGATTCCAACCCGTAAATTCCACGTCATTATGTTGCTCCACGCTGAACCGCGTGTCCCATATAAAGAAAAAAATGAAAAAATGATCTCTATAGATTGCAAAATGAAAAAATGGTCCCATGGAGTTGTCAACTGGAGTTGTCAGTTGACAACTCCAGTTGACAACTCCATGGGACCATTTTTTCATTTTGCAATCTATAGGGACCATTTCTTCATTTCTCCTCTTCCTTGGGATTTCACTGTCATTCTTCCTTTTCTTTTTCCCTAATCTTTTTAGTTTTTTTTACTCATATATTTAATTAATATTTCAGGTCAAAAAATTATATTTAATTAAATTAATATTAACAACAATCCAACACAACACAATCCAATCAAATCAAATTAATTACCTTAAATTATATTTTTTGGCCAGTGAATTACCTCAAATTATCCTATTAAATTTATTAAATACGACTGACTATATATATGGTCCCGAACCCATCTCACTTTTACAGTGTATTCGAGGGTTTGGCTTTTTTTGGTTCTTCGCTCGATTTTCATTCTCTAGGGTTGGTTTCTCTTGCCTGTTGGTTCCCAATTTTCTGTTTTTCTGCTTATTCGGCTGCTGACTTTTGTTTCAGTTTTGATTGTTGACCGTGTTTGTGTTGTTCTAGGGTTCTAATCTTCCAATTCTTGGAATTGAGGATTAGTTTAGGGTTTCCTGATTCGTAGGAGTTTGAGAATTTTTTGTTCGGGTAGTTTGATTTGAGTAAAGCTCTGAGCGATGCCACCGAGGACGGTGAAGAGAGGGGCTTCATCGGCGGCCCGGAGAGGAGGCAGAGGTGGCCGGGGAACGCTGAAGGCTACCCAGAATCAGCAGAATCTTGATTCTGCACAAGAGGTCGTGAAGCATGAAGAAAAGCAGGTCGTCGAGGAGAAGCCCGTTGTCGAGGAGAAGCCTGTCGTTGAGGAGAAACCCGTTGAGGAGAAACAAGTAGGTATTGATATGAATCAGATGGCTTTTGATATTAACCAAGTAGCTTCAGAGGCCGAAGAAGCGAACCTCGTCGTCACAAATGGGTCTGCTGCTGTGAATAGTAAGCTTGTTTCTTAATTCTGTTTTTTTCCCCTTCAAGATTTGAATATAATTTACTGTGATCTGATGAAAGGAGGCGTGTGCAGTGATATTTCTAATTTGTGTTGGCTGGGTTTCATGTGAGTTTTCTGTGACATGGAGTGTATGTTGAATTTAAAATCTGGTTTTCTTTCATTTAAGTCAATATATACCTCAGTTATTTACATATGAAATAATATGCAGTTTCCAAAAAATGAAAAATCAGCTTGCTTTGTTTCACTGCCTATTTGGTTGATTTAGTGGGAACGTCTTTTATTCGTCATGAAAGCAAGTGCCTAACAAGGCTTTTAGGGAAATCAAGAAATTGATGTTCCCCCTGCCTTCTCTGTTTTTTACATTCTTGTTTTTAAATTACGAGATAGTGAATCTAGTGTGCTAAAGAAATCAACTTAGTAGATCGAGAACCGTTTATAGAAACCATTTCTGGGGATGCTAAGATTGATCCGGTCATTCTTGCCTCTGTTGACCTTGCTGCAACATTGGCTTTAGAGAGCTGTGGTATGGATATCCATGATTTTCTTTGACTTGTACCAATGATGGGTGGTGGTTTCTTGGCCTAAGTTCACTTTCAGCTCATGCATGTGTAATGTCATATTTCATGCTACGTTGATAAGACTATATGGAAATTACTTTAACCAAGAATGAAGGGATCATTTATGGAATGCAGACTACCTTAGTTTAATTAATATTATGATGTGGAAAAGAAAGGTTTATTTTTACTTGGATTATATGATACCTTTATTTTATGGCAGACGACGAAGAGGAGGTTAAGGAGTCCATAGATGAATATGAGAGAGATGAACGCTTAGATCTGGAGGATAATGATCCAGAGTATGAAACTGAGGAGTATGTTGGAGTTGATTATGATGAGAAGGAAAATGAGCACGATGATGTTCAAGAGGTAGGAGATGAGATAGAGGAAGAACCTGATGAGAATTTAGGTGAGGAAGAGGGTGATATAGTTGAGGAGGAGGTGGAAGACGTTCATGGAGAACTTGAGGGTGAAGAGGATGATGAACATCTTGGAGAGGAGCATGAGCATGAGCATACGGAGATTGCTGATGTAGAAGATGAACACCATGAAGGTTTGAAAGAGAGGAGAAAGCGCAAGGAATTTGAAGTATTTGTTGGAGGCTTAGATAAGGATGCTACTGAGGATGACCTGAGGAAGGTTTTTAGTGCAGTTGGTGAGGTTACTGAAGTGAGGCTTATGATGAATCCTCAGACTGAAAAGAATAAGGGTTTTGCATTCTTGCGATTTGCAACTGTGGAACAAGCTAAACGAGCTGTAACAGAGCTAAAACATCCAGTGGTAATCTTTGATCTACTCATGGTCGGGTGGACTTTATTATTAACATTCTAAATTCTAAATTATATGTTGAGAATTCTGATCACTGCAATTTCAGATTAATGGAAAACAATGTGGGGTAACCCCCAGTCAGGACAGTGACACCCTCTTTTTGGGGAACATATGCAAGACATGGACAAAGGAAGCTGTAAGTATATGTTCAGTCTGTGTCATGTAAGGCCTGAGTTATATCTAACAGTATTAATAATTGAGCGCTCTGTGTTTCTGACTGTGAATGAAAATTTTGGTGCCAGTTAAAGGAGAAGTTAAAACATTATGGAGTTGACAATGTGGAGGATCTGACTTTAGTAGAAGATAGTAATAATGAGGGAATGAATCGTGGATTTGCCTTTTTAGAATTTTCATCTCGGTCAGATGCTATGGATGCCTTTAAGCGATTGCAGAAGAGAGATGTTGTGTTTGGAGTTGATAGGCCTGCAAAGGTTTCCTTTGCAGATTCTTTTATTGACCCGGGTGATGAGATTATGGCGCAGGTAATATATTGTATCTGAATATTGTTTGTTTTACCTGGGATGATTTTATAGAACTGGAGTCTTTCTTGATCTTGCTTAAGTATCTAGGTTGCCTCGGATATTTTATTTTTGTCTGTTTTTTGTGTTACTGAATCGTAGTTTCTATTGTTTTGGCCATTTACTCAAGTGTTGGGGGCTCAACACTTGTTTGTAGACAAGTTGGATGTCCTTCAACGTTCAGTGCTAAGGTGTTATTTCACTATCCATTTACTGATCAAGTGTATTAAGTTTACAGGTCAAAACTGTATTTATTGATGGTTTGCCTCCATCATGGGATGAGGATCGTGTGCGGTGTCTTCTTAATAGATTTGGACCGATTGAGAAGATTGAGCTTGCCAGAAACATGCCTTCTGCTAAGAGGAAGGACTTTGGATTTGTTACATTTGATACCCATGATGCCGCTGTGACATGTGCTAAAAGCATTAATAATTCTGAGATTGGTGAAGGAGACAGTAAGGTCAGTATTATGTATTGGCTTCTTTTTGTCGCATTCTGTATTGGTCTTTTCTTGGGTACTGCAATCTGTATTGGCTTTTAATGTAATTGGTAATGTATATCTGTAGAATATATGCGCCCAACCATGTTTGAAGTCCTATCTGCCATCATGTCACGGCCACTAGCACAATTTCACTTTTGTGGCATCACATGATCAATGTATCACCTTGGCACTTTCTTTGTGCTCCACTGGTGGTGTATTGTGGGCCACAGAGCATGTGAAAGGGTTCTTTGAAAAGCCGTTTCTTCAAAACCCTTGCTCCTTTTTGTGCCCATTTCTGGCTTGGCACTTAGGGGTTGGATAGGCAATTTTTGCACCTTTGATCAACCATCTCCTCTTTGTAGGGAGGTGGTGGATGATGATGAAAGGAGATTGACTGTTTCACTGTAGTCTTGACTTTGATTAATGGACCCTCCTTTAAAAACCTTTGGTGCCCATTCTGAACTTGTTGAATGCTCTTGGTCCAAGTATGAAGTCCTTTATTTTTCAGACTCATTTCTCTCGTCCTATCTGTTTCCCTCTTTTTTTTTGGTTGAATCTCTCTCCTCCGTTCTGTTTTTTTTCCTTATTTTCTGTTCTCTTCTATCACAAGGGTTCATGCTCTATATTACTTTACCTTCCCTCCATCTTGTTGTCTTTCTCCTGTCCCTTTATTTTTTCCTTGGACAACTTGTTTTATTAATCCATTCATCAAATAATTCTGTACTAGAGATGAGATTGGACAGCCTTATATCCCAAAAACAAAATTCAGATAAGTTTGATACCCGAATAACCTAAGGGAAAAGAACCATTATACTGAAATTGTTTGGACAAGTTGTGTTTTTAGTGTACTTTTTTCCTTTCTTTTATCTAAATATAATTAATTAAGTCTGTCTTTGGATTTACTATACTTTTGTTCTTTTTTTTTAAATAAATGTTTATGTTCTCAGAGTAGCCATCTGCTTTGCTGTGAACTGCGTGCCTGGCCTTTAGGAGCCTTTTTAGTGTTCACTGTACACCATTAACAATATACTTCCATATACATGCAGGCAAAAGTTAGGGCAAGATTATCGAGACCACTTCAGAGAGGCCATGGAAAACATGGTGGTCGGGGGGATTTTCGGTCTAGTCGTGCCTCAGGAAGAGTCACAAGGCCTTCATGGAGTCGTCCACCACCTCGGGGTTTACCTGCCCGTGGGGTACGGGGCATTAGTAGTCGTGTTCCTCCAGTCAGGCCTGTTAGTGTAAGAGATAGACGTCCAACCATGCCTATGACAGTAAGAGCTAGGCCAGTGGCTCCTCCAGCTAGATCCTATGATAGGAGACCAGCTGGTAAGTATCATATGAAGTCATGTGTGACAGTCTTTCTATTGTTTATTCTTGCTTTTTAAACAATATTTTATCATGTTCTGTTAGTTCCTGCATATCCAAAGAGTAGCATGAAGAGAGATTATGGTCGGCGTGAGGATTTGCCACCACCAAGAAGTAGAGTAGCTGCAGATTACAGCTCTCGCGTAGCCTCTGAGAGACGCCCATCTTACAGGGATTATCCAGGTCATGGCCCTACCTACTCTGAGCTTCCTAGAAGTACTTCATCTCGTGTGGCACCTAGGAGGGGTTATGTGGATGATGGCTATGGTCAAAGATTTGAGAGGCCTCCTCTGCCGCCGCCCCCACATCCAAGTTACCGTGAAGGACGCCCTCGTGACTATGATACTCTCTCTGGCTCAAAACGCCAATATGCTGCCATAGTAAGTGTCTTTTTGTTTTGGTTGAAGTATCAATTCTGTGAATATGTTTATGGAACCCTTTTAAATTTAGTTCCCCTGATGCTCAACTAAAATTACATGTTTTTCCCAGGATGATGTTCCACCACGATATGCAGACTGTGGTGCTCGCCAATCTAGAGCTCGATTGGACTACGACTATGGTGGTAGTTCTTCACAGTATGGCGATGCTTGTGGGGATAGGTTAGTTTTGTTTTTAAAATTCTTGTGTGACTGCTTCTCCATAACGTTAACACATTGTTTGCTTTTTGGTTGATAGACTTGGAAGATCTAGCATGGGTTATAGTGGTGGCAGGAGTTCTATGTCAAGTCAAGACTCACATGGGATGTATAGCAGTCGTCAGGGCATGAGTTACAGTGGAGGTTGGTTTGTTCAAATAATGTTTGACACTTTCAACATCAGAGTGCTGTCTTTATGCTGGTCTTGCTAAAATGTTAGTTCTTACCTCAGTTGTCTGTGATATCTCAGGTTCTTTTGGCGGCAGTGATGTTGGTGGTATGTACTCCTCCAGTTATGGTGGTGATTATATTTCTCGTGGAAATGATGTACGTTTCTATCCTGTTTCAATTGCTGGTACTATTGTGTATGGCCGTTCATTACTTACACGTTTCTGTAACAATGTAGGTTGGTGGTGGCTCATACTCATCACTATATCCTGGCAGAGGTGTGGGTGTTAGTGGCAGTTACATGGGTGGTAGTGGGTCTGGGTCTTATTATTGAGGCAAGTAATTAGTTATAACTTAGTCGTTGCATATTGAACTACATGAATCTCCTTAGATTAGATTTTCTATGTTTAGTAAGAAATTTCATAATCCTCAATATGGCATCTCTACATATTTATCCCTAGGGATGACTGGCGAAGATTGCACACTATGGTTACTAGTGAATTTGTCTATGAACAGATATGATATAATAAAGTGGCTGCTTTAGGATGTTGACTATTGAAGCATATGCACAATATGGTGCCTACTGTATGGAGACAAAGGAACATGGCTAATTAATAGCCTCTTGGGAATATCTCAAATACCATGGGTTATAGCAGTTCAAACTATCCTGGTTCTTCTCTGGATGAGATTTACTTGTCAGTTGGTTCATATATTGCGATGTAAGGACTCAGTTATTTAAAGATGAAAAGTTCTCAGTATGTGACATGTGTAACTTGAACCTCCTTTTTATCTATATAAGAATAAGAATTCCATATGGATGGATGATTGTGAGACTGCTGCGGCATCATCTATTCATTCGGACAGAGATGAAAGCTGGAGTTGTTACATTATCTGGTTAAGGATTGTGGACTTTTTACATCTGTTGAAATCCACCTAAAAAGTTGGCTCACAGTTGGCATCACAAAAAGAGCTGTTTAGTTTTTTTGGATCATTTATTTCTTCATCTCATGATCATGAACAGAAGTGAACTAACCAGCACATTTTAGAGCTAACCACTGGTAATATTAAGAGCGCTATTTGAGCAATGACTGAAGTCAGATTAATTCATTGGAACACTTATTCCATTGGTGTATTAGAAAAAGCTTGATGCACTATTAGTTTGTTGCCGGAATCATTTTTAACTTGCTAAGATTTTTGCCTAGAGAATGTGCGGAAGCTAAAGAAGCATTTATGCTATTCTCAAGATTATTTAACTTAGTTCCCTCGTAACTTTCATTTGTAGCAATGCAATAATTCTCAAGTGTTTGGTTGCTCGTGACTCGCATAAACACTGCTGTATAATTGGATAATGCAACATTGGGGAGGTTGTATAGGAGAATAAAAGGGATTGAATTTCATCTGAATCACTTGCTATTGTTTGTGTCTTGAGAATATTGAAGTTGGCACTTCATGAACCAGGTTGACCCGATGGGTTTAGAGTTTAGCGTGAGAAATCAGGAGAATTTCTTTCTCATATGTGGGACTTGAGAACTTTGCCTGATTGTATGCTTGTGTTGAATATTTGGGGTGGGTAGTTTACTTGGTTTGAAGTTTTGGATACTTAATCCATTCTGGATGATGTTTCTGGTCTTATAAAGGCACTGGAATAAGTTGTCGGAGGATTGAGAATCCCAATGCTCAATATGGGTTTTGCTATGCGTGGCAGCGTTATTGATTGGGGGATTTCTGGGGCTACTAGGACTTTAGAAAACTTCCCTACCTATATCTATGCTAACAAGGCATTATTACTGAAAATTTAGCTATTTAGGGTTTCATTTATCTTTCCAGTCAGCTTCTTAACTTTTGGTTAGATTTCTAGATTCTCATGCTTACAAGTATATGGTCTCTATTAGGATGTCCTTCCATTGTACTTGTAGGTAATCCTTAGGTTTCTTGAGAACCCAAGTGTTTGTGCACTGAACTGACTCAACTGTTCAATTGTTTTAGTTTCCTGTCTGTTTTTTGGTTTTCTGCACTGCAGGGTGCCGTCCTGAAGTCCTTTTGCTGGGTGAAGCCAGTTTTTTTGCTATCAACTTTATTTTCTTTTTCTAGTCTCTTGCTATGATTTGTTCTGTAAATAGTTTTTGGATGCTTTTGATGTGTGATATTTGTAATATACTGGTAAAGGACGTCTTGTCCTCATTCTATTTGCTAGGTAATATATGATCTTAAACAAACCTACCCCAAAGTACCTGACCCATGTTATGAGACTGCTTCCCATACACAAGCTTCATTTCCTCACTGTTACATCAAGATTCAATTTTTTACAAAAATATTGTTCTCTTGGGTGTTGTTTGAAACACTGCGATTTGGAGGGGAGGGGAGGGGACGGGAGGAAAGGCTTTTTTAGTCGAATTTAAAAAAATTAGAGAAGTGGAGCTAAAAATTTTAAATCAAGTTTTCATGTTTTCTTATATCCCTATTAAAATTTTATAACTCCACTTTTTCAATTTATTTAAACTCAACGCCCCCTCCCCTCCACCAAACTGCGCCTAATGGTGACCATAGTAAATACTTGATCGTTATTTATTGCAACAGCTGAACCTTTCTGTTCCTTGTATTATGCGTGTACTTTTGTTCGTAGATGGATACAACGAAAACGCGCATCGTCTCACATAAATTTTTGTCATCGTCTCACATAATTTTTGTCATCGTCTCACATAATTTTTGTCAATGATTTGTACCAGGGTTGAGTGATGACGTGCGCTACTAGTTGGTAAAATGGTTTCAACGGATATATAAGAATTGCGTTTTGATTGATTTAACTAATATAAGTAATGGTAATGGTAATTGAACCACTTGATTAAATGGGAAGTTGTTCATTAAGAAGAAATAATTAAACATTCGAAGATAATATGGGCGTGGAAAATGAACGCGGGAAGGAGAATTGCCAAATGAATCCGATCCTATCTAAACTTCTGTTTGTGTAGTTGGAAGGTTGAAGTATATAGAAGCATTGTTTCATAACGGTTTATACATTCCATGTTGTAAAATAAATAAAACGAATGCCCCATTTGATTTGATCCCATTGTTCATTGTAGTGTAATGCAATCTAATGGTAGTGTGGTGATTATATGACTAGCATTTAGTTTGATTTTTAAATAAAGTGTAATGAATTATTTTTTAATAATTACTTAAAATTAATATACCACACAAAGTTTATTTTAACTTTAACATGATCTTTGTAGAAAAAATTTCTAATAGTTATGTGTCGCCTCATCATATCATGTTACCTTGTTGAGGATCGTCTGATGGCAATGGGTGTGGTGGTGGAGGCAATAGTAACAGAGGTGAGGCGATAAAGGACGAGGAGGAGGAAGTAGCGTTGGCAACGATGAAGACATTGTCATGGTAGAGGTGGTGGTGGCAATGACGGGGGACAATGATAGTGGTGGTGGAGAAGGTGGTGGGGCGACAATAATGATAATTGTCATGGCAAAGGCGGCGGCAACAGCAGTGACGACAATTGTCATGGTAGGGGTGATGGTAACGATAGAGGTCGACGATGGTGGAGAAGGAAGTAGTGGTGATGGTAGTGGTAGTAGTGACCATAGTTGTCATGGCAGAGGTGCCGGCGGTGACGGAGGTGGTGGCGGCAGTGGTGGATGAGGAGGAGGTAGTGGTGATGACGGTTGTGGTTGTGGTCTAAAGTGGTGGGTGGAATAAGAAAAGTGAAATAATGACAAATGAGACTAAAGAGTAAATTGAATTTTTTTAACCATGCAATGGGTGATAATAAGTATTTATAGGGGCGGTATGAATAGGGATTACCAGTTTTTTGGTAATCATCATTACCACGGTAAACTCTATTATCATACTAAAGAGCAACCAAACACTTTTATTTTACTAATGTAGTTATGATTACCATTATAGGCATGCAATGAGATTGAACCAAATGCGCTCTAAATTTTGCAGATATAAAAAATTATTTAAATTTGGTTAAAGTAATAGGTAAAAGATGTAGTGAAACTAATTAATAATTAATGAGTACAAATGAAAAATGAAATTAAAAATTTTATATACGTTATTAGCATTTTTCTGCAAGTGATCACTAGTACTCTCTATTATCTATAATATAAGTTGTTGTTAAAATAATGGTTTGATCCAAACATAAATACTTGAAGAGCAATTAATAGTTATTGGGCATGTTTGTTATGACGTTGAAATTGCTTATAAGCTGCTTCTCAAATAAATCGAGACAAAACTCCTCTCACATACTTACCTCGTATACCATAAATCACGATTGAAAAGCTGCTTTTAAGCATTTCAATCACTATTCCAAGCGAGCACATTTTTTAATTTTGTCCATGTGATTAATGTTTAAATATGACTTGTTATATATTTCTCTTTTTCAATACTTCATTTAATATGAGTAAAGTTGAAAATTTCTTTCAAATTAAAGTAAAAATCACTTCTTTATTCTGATAAATTAGTTGAAGTGATTTGGGGGAGTACTCTTGTACTTCCTATAGTTTTAAATATAAGTCTCTTATGGTTTATGAGTTTACACGTACAACTAAAAATAATTAAAAGTATTAAATTTAAGTGATTTTTAATATTATCTTTATTAGCTATAATAAACTCCAACATTATATTAATATTTACTTTCTCATTACTATTTATTAAAGGAGGAGATGGGTGGTGAATTGGTGAATGGTGATTTAGTTTTAGCAACACGTGGTCCTAATCAGCTAAGTGAGGTCAAACTCGGTCAATAGAGACATGGTGGCAGGAACAGTTGCAAAAATACTGAGCCCACCATTTGAAACTGATGGACGTTTGGCCCAACTAACGGTCTTAAGATTTTTATACTCATTTACAACGATGATAAGTAATTTTGCACTCAAGAATTATATATGGCGTCATATGCACATATGAAATATATACATTATTATTTTTGCCCCATCACCCGTAAATAATTAATCTCACGCAGTTGCACAAAGATTTGCCCAACTAAGTAAAGAAATTAATTGGTGAAGCCAAGAAATACAAATTGTCAAGTCAATCTCCATTCCATTGCGTATTGTCCTTTTGACAAGTGATACTGAAAATAAATTGGAACATTTATTTCTCACATGTCCTTATGTCAAGGCCATCTTGTTTTGTTTTGTTTTGTTTTTTTTATTTGATTAAATTACAAAACCATTCTCTGCCTTCCTTTGAACAATGGTTGTAGATAACTCTTTGTGCACTTCTCTCAGATGGTTTGTTTAATTTTTCACATGGAATTATTATCCTCATAAACGTCATCTAGTGCAAGAGGAATATTGTTGCTCATAATAATGTCATTTAGCTTCCACAACAAGTAATTAAAGAAATCCTGGACTCTTTGACTTTTTCAACATTAGCCTCCTCTAATGAATTCAAGGAAGCTCCGCCATCTCTTCCTCCACAACTGTTATGTCAATGGATTACTCTCAAAATAAATTGGAATATGGTAATTCAAAAGAGGAAAATTAACAGGTAAACACAATCCCATATTGTCACCAGTAATTTTGATCATCTTGTTGTGCATTTTTGTTGGAAAAAATGAGCTCTCTCTCCAAATCCTTTTTCTTACTCATTTTGTCTTCTATGCCATATATTTCATTGCCTTGTATACTACTACCTCTGGTCCTAATTATAAGATAAAGTTGGCTTTTTTTTTGAGAGATTAAGGAAGTTAAATAAGTCATTTAATCATATCATATATTATGTATCCTGAGATTATATATTAGTTTATTAGTCAAACTAATTAGTTTAGAGAAAAAAAATATAAATATAAATATTTTAAAATAATTTAATTAACTTCCTTAATTTCTCCAAACAAGTTAACTTCTTTTTATAATTAGGAATGGAGGGAGTATCATTTATCTCCATATTATGTAGGAACTGTATAATTTCTTTCTTTTATTATTAATTATTATTAATACCATTTTGACTTGTTTAAAAGCGATTGATTAAATACGCATGGATGCATACGTAGAAGGAATGACTACTTAAGAATCACAATTGAAAACTTGAGTATCAATATTGACTACTTGTGTACCTCAAATGTCAACAATCTTGTAGGAATTTTTGAAGCCACCTTTATAATGCATCGTTAACTATTTACGTGTAGGGAATGCATAGTTATCATGCCCAGATTGGACCGGCCAGGTCAGCCCGGATACCGGTGACCTGTCCTGAAACTAGTTTAGGCAAGTTCAAAAACCAGCACAATAGCAACTCGGGGTGACCTGGTACTCGGGCAAGCTGGGGTCAACCCGGTCGAGTTGCTGGGTTGACCCGGTTGCTTCCCCCCCCCCCCCACAAAATGAATATTTTTTATGGGGATATGAATTGTAAACGATAATTTTAGTTGAAATTAATGATAATTTTTGTATTAATGACTATTAGTTGTTTGATCAATATTAATGACTATTAGTTTAGTGATTAAAGAATTGTAAGTAATAATATTTTGTTATCATTTATCTATTTTAATAATTTGCTAGGAAGAATATATAGTAATTATTGAATATAGTGTCATCGGATAGTGGATTGATACTATGTTGTCAATATATCAAAGAAATTGTAAAGAAAGTTTGATAAGTGCATGATTATTTTGTTAGTGATTCAAGATATTAAATTGATTTTGGATGGTATAATACAATGATGAGAATTTAAATTATTTTAAATTTTTTATTCTTCACTGGTCTGACTCCGAGTTAACTCCGATTTGATCAACTGACCTTTGACCCAGTACTTCAACTGGTTTAGTGGCCGGTCCAAGTTTAATAACCTTGAGGGAATGACTATTTAAAAATCACAATTAACAACTTTAATATCCATATTGACTACTTGCGCATTCTCTTTCGTTCTTTATTTGCCACATAACTCTAGGGTAGAATGTCCCTTTATGAATATTTGTTAATTCCGGATTCCTTCCATATGTTTGACTTGGGATATGTGATATTGAAATATCTAATTTGTCTTTTATATATTTTAAAAGAATTGTTTTTGGATTTTCCCTAAAAAATAACAGCATCAATTTCCTATCGACAATTCAAAATAAATTCTATCGTCGAATAAATTCTTAGAATACAATTGAAGTAAAAATAGATTTTGAAATTGGTTAAATTAAATTGGGCAACAACAGATTAACCAAATATGATTAAGAGCGAGCCCAAGGTCAAGCCCTATAACAAATATTATGCATATCTTTTTCTCAATGTTTCTTGGTTCTTGCTCGTTGTTTTTCTGGACTTTGTCTGCACAATCCTGAAGTTTAGTCACTAAAATACCTTATATTAAAAGAAATAAAATGGTACATTAAAGAGCACATGAAATGAAAAATTAGTGTAATGAGTGGTCACACATAATGTGATTATGTCTGGAACACAAATTGTAAAATGAGGATTTGTTGTCAGTGTATTTTTTCAGCGTGACAATCCAGTTGTGTGATATTTTTAAATAGGTAAATGATTTCCAATACCTATGATATTTTTCAAAATAAAAGTATACTTATTAAGCTTTAATTTAATAGGTCATATAAGTCAATTGGAGCTGTACACAAAGAGTTATGAATTTTTGAAGTTAGCCTAGTGAAATTGGCCAACTTCTGTGACAGCGCCCAAAAATAGAAATTCTAGGAATTATGAGCTTCCAGTTGGCTAAAGGTTATATTTTTTTTTTCTAAAAATAGACTTAATAAGGGTCATATAGCTTTTGTAACCATACCCATTGGATATCTATAAATAAAAATATAAATTTTTAAAGTTTGATGAAAATGTTGCCAGATTTTCAGCAAAGTGCGAAAATGGAAAAAATATGAGAACAAAATGGTCATTTGACCAATAAAGCAAGAAGAAATTATTTTCTCCCAATTAGGGATATATTTCGGTCAACAAAGGAGAGCAAGAGAAAATAAATTTACTTGGCTCACATTAATTCAAGAGGGAAAAAATTATGGCCAAGTAAATCATGAACATGTTAATTTCCAATTAAATATATTATCCTGAGGAGGTGAGTTGGGATATTTTTATGAGACCATTACCCCTTCCTCTTGTGCCATTAATTTCGTCTAGCACGGGAAAAAAAGAAAGGAAAATAGAGAAAATGGAAGAAAAAAGAGAAAGGATGAATAGTGAAAGTTCTTGAGCTTCAGAGTTGATTTCACCTCCGATTTGGCATTTCCAGCTTCCAGAGTATTCTCTAACATTGTTCCTCTTATGGAGAGCAACATTTCTATGATTTTGGATTTTCAATCAGAGATGTTTGATTCCATCTACTCAGAGGAGGTGTTGCTGGAATCAAGAACAGATCACATATTCGTGTTTTGGTAAGTCTATGCTTCGATTCTAATTGAATATTTTGTTATTTTGTTGAGTATTTCATGAGATACCCAAACCCTAAATTTTGGCTAGCGGGATTGTTTTAGGGTTTGATGTTCATATGATGATGATTATGAAGTTAAAAGAGGTTTTACGATATTTATGATGATTTTAAAAGTTTGTGTTCAAATTTGTATGAATTCATTTTCTGGAGGCAGAGAACTTGCAATGTATTTTTGATGATTTTGGAAGTTTGTGTTTAAAACTTAGTTCAAATGCTATGAAATTTTACAAGATTAAAATAGATATATTGGGCTTTAATTTGATAGGTATTATAAGCCATTTGGACTAGTGGATTGAAAGTTATGATTTTTCAAAGCTTGACCTTGATTCTGGAATGAAATCTGTGGCAGTCTGTGTTTGACAAATTTCTAGAACATGTATGGTTGTAATTAATGCTCTGTGATATTTTTTACTGAAAGAGGACTTAAAGAGCTTTTAAAGAACCTTGAACCAACCCATTTGAATTTTTGTAGAATTAATTATAAATTTCCAAAATTCGTCGGCAAAACTGGTAGATTGGGTCAAACCTATGAAATTATGGTAATTAAAGTAATTTAGGCCTAAATATAAAAGACATGTTCTAAAGGTCCATGTAGTCCCATTAGACACTCATTTATCATGGTTCTAATAATATGATTATATATCTAGGGTCATGAGGTCACAAAGAGGAAGCATTTTCAATGGTTGGAGAAAAGATACAAAAAGATGACTTAAAGACAAGAGGTAGTAAACTTACCTCTTCTGCATGTATTTGATATTTGTACTTGTGTATTGATGCATATAATTGCTTTACTTAATTATGTGAAACATGTATGAATGATTGAAGCTTTGTTTCTATTTGTGCTATAACTATGAGTATGTTGTTTGAAACATTGAGTACGCAGATATTTCATTGTGTTAGCATGGGTTTATGTAAGGCAAGCATATCATGCATTAAGCACTTATCTTGCATGCAAATTGATATTGTTTGTTATTAAGATTCTCTTGAATCTCACCCTCCTCCAACCAACCATTTAGACAGGTAATCACAGGAGGCGTGTTGAGAACGAAAAAAAGGACTGCACACAAAGGAATGCAGTGGTGGAACGAGGACGGAAAGATGTTTGAGTTTATTAAACGGGTTTAGACACCCTAGTAGCCATGTGTGACTACATTATTTGTAACCATTATATGCAATCCCAGTGGAGAATTTCATGTAATCAAGTACCTCGTATCAATATATCAGTATATTTATATTATTCCTATGTACCCACCGAACTGCATGCAAGCACTCTGAAAAATAGGGAAATAAGATAAGAACGTTACATTGTCCATGGCGCAATTAAAACTGGCTATTGCTCTAGACTCATTTGATGCAAGGATTTTCTCAAAATGTGGTTTCTAGAGCTTGACTTTGGGTTCACTCTTAATCATATCTGGTTAATAAGCATGAACTTCCCAGCGCGTTGCGTAGGGGCAATAACTACACCACGTATAAGCACACGTTGACCTTACACTCATTCACAGCCTACACAACTAACCATTTCAATAAAAAGTGAACAACAAAATCACATTGCATAAAGATATATGGCCACAAAGAAAACACACAACGTAACCCATAAAAATAAGCTCTCCACCTAAATTGCAAATACCTTAAAATGATTTCTCTTGCAATATAATTCAAGTTACATTTGCATTCCTGCAATATTAAGATAACAACATGTCGATCCATTGAACAAAAAAGAAATCATCTAATAAAACTTTCTCCATCAAGACATGTAAACATACAAAAAACTGTCACATATTTATTAAGAAAGACATGACTCTTGGTGAAATATAAGAATTATCTCTAGCACTACAATAGAAATACCAAACAAAAGTGCATTTCACCAAAACCACTAGACTCAACTACTCTAGGCAAATGTCAGAGTTCAAATAAGTCAAAATAAATTACATGTACTCACTTTTAGACGGAGACGAGATGTATGAAATGGCGTGAAGCCAGAGGAGACGAAGTTGACCGCGTTAGTCGGTTTTGTTGTTGGGTGTTGACAAAAAAAAAAAAAAAAGAGGAGATGAAGTTGGCATGCCCGATTAAGTTGTTACTGTTGTTATAAACAGTAACACATGAGACAAATATTCTCCATTTATTCTTAAGGTTATATTGATATATTATATTCATTATATTGTATACCAATTAATTTAACCTTTTCAAAATCTATTTTACTTCAATTGCACTCTCAGAATTTATTGGGCTATAGAATCCAAGTCATTACTCATCAACAATACTTGAATTGAAATGTCGCTAGGTTTAATTCCAAATGCACGCATAGGCGTAGCATCCACACAAGTTCAAAGGCAAATCAAATTCCATCGCTTCATTGTTCATTTTAGTGTCCGTCAAACAGTTTTGAAGAGTTCGTTTCATTTATTGTTATGACGTCCAGGTCCAGCTCTGAGAAATGCATTGTTCTATTCGCCAGATTTCTTGGTATCATCAAATCCGAAGCAGCCATTTGGAATCACACATCTCTTAAGCGTATTTATCGAAGAACAGAATTCAATGTTGCTGTTGAGGAAGTCAAGAATTACGTTCTTCCTATCGAAAAATACCAGAGAGTATCAGAGACAAAAATGGGTGAAGGTGAAGCGAAGGTCATCTAGAAAGACAAAAGAGGGTCGCTTTCTGGAATGACTGCTCTTGTTACTGGAGGAACCAAAGGCATAGGGTTTGTGATTATTGTTTGTTTTCTTTTCATAATAATCACTCTTATGGGCCTTTCCTTCAATAATTGAACCATGCCATATTCTGAGTTTTAACTTTCATTCAGTTCAAGAGGTCTCAGTTTTGTCTTGTCCATTGTCTCAGCCTTATATTTCATGTTGTCTAAGTGAGTGAAGCAATCCTTGTTTGAAATTATGGACAGCTGATAGTTTTGGACGAAATATCACTAAAACTCAGATATTTTATAAATGATTATATTCCAATGTGTGTGTGTGTTTCTAAAAAAAAAAATCATGTCTGCGTTCTTTCTGCCACTGATTCGTGTTTATTGAAGTTGAACTAGGCATGCCATAGCAGAAGAATTAGCAGAATTTGGAGCAGCTGTGCATATATGTTCACTTAAACAAAAAGACATTGATAGGTGTCTGAGAGAGTGGGAAAGCAGGGGATTTAGTGTAACTGGATCAGTTTGTGATGTTCAATTTCACGACCAACGTGAAAATCTAATGGAAACTGTTGCCTCAGTCTTTCATGGAAAGCTCAACATCCTAGTAAGATTCTCTCTCACAAAGTCCAAGTGATTTTGAATCAGGATTTGGAGAGAAAAAAGTAGTTACCCATGTTGACTTTTTAAAAATGTCTTCAAATCTTTTCTTCAAGTGTCTGCAGGTTAATCTTCCAGTGTAATTTGTAGAATGCAGGGGCACAAATTTTCAGGTTATATTTCATGTTGCATATGACTCCCACCTGGATACATATAATTGGCACGTGAAGATCCATGTCAGAATGAATTGGCTTGGTGCAGTCTGTGTGTATATAGTCTAATGGAGACAGGAAGATATTTTCTATCCATTTTGATATTACGAATGTAATTGCCTCATGCCATTTGTTGCAGTGAGATGACACTATTTTGCAACTTGCAAATAATGATGTGGAGTGAAAACAACTCTTAGATCAAAATGGCTAGATGAGATTTCCCCGACTAGATTGGACTGGATACTATAAAATGCTTGAAATCCATTTCCACCACACATAGCTTGCAGTTGTGTGTGCATGGCTAGGAAAGTTTTTGTGTAAAATACTAGCAAAAGATATTTAGAACATACAATTACTTGCACAGACATTTGTGTTTGCAATCAATGGTCAATAAATGCAGTATTTCTTGGTGAAATTGTCATGTTTCAGCTGACTTGTACCTTTTTTTAACTTAGATAAACAATGCTGGGACAAGTATAATTAAGGAAGCAACAGATTGTACCGTTGAGTTATATCAACAATGATGAAAAATAATTTTGAATCTGCTTACCATCTGAGCCAACTCGCACACCCACTTCTAAAAGCCTCGGGAGGCGGTACCATAGTAAATATCTCCTCCATTTGTGGTTTCAAAGCTTGACCTCAGCTTTCTGCCTATGCGGCATCTAAAGGTATATTTCTCTTTTTTCATATACTCTAGGCATAGTCACATTTTTTTATATTTCTCTCTTTGAATATATGAATCATAAACTCGATAATCTAGCATGATAATTTTTTGCAAATAATTGAGCCAATGCCATTGTAGTTGATCAATCATCTGCATAATTGTATTCAGGTGCCATGAATCAAGTCACAAGGAACCTGGCATTGGAATGGGCGAAGGATGATATTCATGTAAATGCAGCAGCACCTGGAGCTATAATGACCCCACTTTTGGAGGCTGGTGTGGTATGAGACTATTAGTGAAATCCCTTTTGTCACTTTTGAAAACTTGCTTAAAAAAGAAAACTTGCTTTCTTGTCTTTCTTCACTGCAAGCTTCCTCATTGCTTTTTTGTTTTGATTATTCCAAAGAAGATACTCTTATATTCACCAAGTAGCCTAATCTGATTTACAATCCAATGAGCCTATCTTAATATTCTTTGACTACCTCTCAATGGACCTCTTTTTGAATATCTCAAACTCCTATCCCTAATTAAGAATTTGAATCTGTGTGTGTGTGTGTTGTTCTTTCATTTCCATAAACTCCTATTTAAGTAGTTTGTAAACTTGTGTTTTGTCTGAAAGTTTATGATCCTTCTAATATGTTTGAGATTTTAGCATCAAAGGCCATGTTTGGTAGGCAGGCAATGGATTGGGATTGGGATTGGGGCTGGAAATAGGATTGAGAGTGGGAAAAAGGCTTTAACGTTACGTTTAGTATAAAGTAATATTTACATGGAATGTTTACATTAATTTTATGTTATAATTGACATAATTTATGAAAAGACTGTATTCTGCAACTCTATTCTTTTGCACGAAAACTTCTTCATGTTCTCGTGTGCATCCACCCACTGCCATTCAATTGTCACACAATGCCGCATCACAACATGGGTTCAACAAAGATGGTTCAAGAATAAAATCTATTAAGTTGATTTAAAGTAAAAGAAAAAACTAAAAAAAGAAAAACAATTATTACCTGTGGTCATAAATATAAGACCCAATTATTAAATTATTATAAAGTATTTATATTTATCGTTTTTTCTTTAAATTATTTTGCTCAATTTATAAAGTGATATACTCCTCCAACCGTTAATACAAGACATGGTTACCTAATTTGATTAGATTAAGGAACTTTGTTAAGTTAGTTAATATGACATGTATTTTTTAAAACACCCTAGTCATCTTTTTTAATTCCCTCATTCCTTCTCATCCTTGATTATTGTTGATGAAGCATCAATAAGGGTAAATTAGGAAAAGATTGACAAATATAAAAATTATCTTTTATACTTAGGACCAAGATCAACTCCCCAAATATATTTTATATTAAGGTCCGGAGGGAGTATAATATAATAATACATAACATATAGTAAGATTAAATAACCTATTTAATTTTCTTAATCTGAAAAAAAAAAAAAGTCAATTAATTCTTATATTTAGGACAAGAGGAAGTACATATCTGGAATTTGGAGAGTAGCGCTGGGTTAGCCAAAATAGGGATGAAAATAGAGAAGGTAGCGGTTGAAGACAAAGATGGTGGCGAGGCTGGGGAAAAAATTGAGAGTGGAGAGAATAAGAGAACGTTGAGTTGAAGACAGACGGTGGCAAAGCAAAAAGAGAAAGAACAACAACGACAAATGGTGAGAACAGTGATAAAAGGAAGTGAGAGAACAACAATAAGAAAGGTTGAAGACAGATACAATGGCGAAGCTGGAGAACATGTAGCAGTGTAGAGGCAAAGAACAAGCTACAAGAAAATAGTGGATTAGTGATGAAATTTAGCGACGGAATTGAACGATTCCATTGTCAAATAGACTGTCACTAATTAACTGTTTTTGTGTGATGAGGGTGAGAAGAACAAAGATTGAAGGGAGGGTGTTTTTTTCTTTTGGGAGAGATAAAGCCCTCTCTTCTCATTGTTAAATAGGACGTAGTCAATGGTGTAAGGACGTTGAGGGAGGGAGACAGGGAGGTGAGAGAGAGGGTGATGAAGGTAAGAAGGAAGTGAACCATGGTGGCTGTTGAGGGAGAGGAGGTTGCCGTCGTCATCGAAGGTGGAAGACGACTCAGCATGTATGATTAGGGAATACTGAACAGGGACAATTTTGTCTTAAAATTTTTCAATCCCAGCATTGCTTCTCTAATACTAGGGGGTGGGTGGGTTTGCTGCAATCTCATATACATGGTATTCCCAATAGCAGGTTATCCTCATTCCCTTTTATCAAACATTGCAAAATGGACAATACCAATGTCAAACCCAGTACCAACCCCTCCAATACCCCGTATCAAACAGGCCAAAGGTTTTCAACATGTTAATTTTGTCAACAAGATAACCACCTTTTTGCTGACAATAGTGAATCAACAGCTAATTCGAAAATAAAGTGTTGTAGATTAACTTTATAACAAACACAAATATCTAATTAAGAGAAGTTTACAAGTTACATTATACAGTGGTAGTCCCAACTAAAGAAAAATCTCATAATCAAATTGTTATATTTGTCTGTATGTTCATATCAATGTACATGATTCATAGGTTCTGATGGACCCGATACTAAGGGGCTCTTATCTGTTGCCCAAGTCTGGTTTGTGTGTGTGTGTGTGAGAGAGAGAGAGGGAGAACTAGCTCTGTGATATATACATTTGTGCAGAGGGTTTTAGTGTGTTTTAAGAAGACAATAAGTGAGTAGTGAGGAGAGAGGGTCTGGTCTCTGGAATACCAGGCCCAGAGTGTTTTGTTTTTCGTTTCTTCTTGCTGTTACTGCTTTATTGTGTTGCTGTGTGTGATCTCTCTGATAGAAGGGAGTATTAATGATTGTATTCTCTCATTTTCCCACTTAGTAAGAGAATACTCAGCATTTGCTTTCCAGAAATCCTTATTTAGTTGCAAGCTCCATCACGTTTTTGCTTGTCATTCAGATTCTTGTCTACTGCTATATCTAACTGCTCATAATCTTCTTGTGTTATATGGATCTTTTTTCCCCTGCTTTTCATCCTTTTCTTTTTCCTTCATATATAAAAAACCATTTTACCAAGTGAGACATGGTATCTTGTATTCATGCAGAAGGAAGATGGCGCAGCAATAATAAATAGACTATTGTCTCAACTTCCTGTCAGTCGCATAGGAGAGTCTAAAGAGATTTCAGCATTACTTGCTTTTCTTTGCCTTCCTGCTGCTTCATATATCACTGGACAAATTATATATGCAGATGGAGGCTTCACAATTTAAATGGTTCTGTTTCGCATTGTTATAACGTTAGAGGAAGAAATAAATGGTTCTCTATCAATGCTATCTGAAATTTCTCATTCTCTATTTTTATCATGGTTTTGAAACCTGAACCGGGCATTGCATCGGTTGAAATACTGGGTAAAGGGTCATTAAACATTGAGATGGGTTTGAAATTGATTTTTTTTTCTTTTTTTAATAATGGAAAAAAACTTAACTACTATTTTTTCGGGATTTTTGAGAAATTGCTGAGATAAATAATGAAATTTGATTTAAGCAAATTGATGATGAATGCTCTTTGGAAAATGGAATATAGGTTATCTTTGCTCAAAATGATTTGAGAGTTACATTACTCACTAAGTCAAAAATCAAATCTTAGCAACTCACTAAGTCTAGTGATATTAATTAGTGATTACCCCTAGAACTCTAACTAGATAATTACTTCTTAATACACTATTAAATACCACTTAGTGTGCAATTTAGGATTAGATTTATGCAATTTGTTCCTCTAGACAATGAACACTCAACTGAGATATGCAAACAAGATCAAAGTAGTCATAATATTCATTCAAACTATGAAAGACTAGCATAACTACATTAAACCAAAAAAGGAATATATAAATTTAAATCTCAAGCCACACAATTTAATCTAAATCACAATTGTTTAATTCAAATTAAGATAAATAACTCGTACTCTCAGTAAATTAACCACATAACATAAAATCCTAATTCAAAAAATCCGTCACATGGCTAAGTCAAAAGATTAAAATAAATAACTCCCCTGAATGTATTTCTGGAGCTCAAACCAATCTTCCACCCCCAAGAAGCACGAAAGAATTTAGCCTCTGATGGAGTTTATCACAGCCACAACTCTATTAGACCTCAAGAAACCCATGATGAGAGATGAATGTAGAGTGACGAATCTAACAGAGAATGAGAATATGAAAGGTGGAAGGTGAGTGACAGTGGTGGTGGTAGGAAGTCTACGAGAAGGATGGTGATGTGGCCTCCAATTCACAGCGGTGTAGACAGTGATTCCGTAGCTTTTGATTCCTCTTCTCTTCGTTCTCTACTGAACCTTGTTTGTGGCTGCTTTTCTTTTGACTCTCGTCCGCCTCCTCCCTTTTATTGTCTGTCAATATCTTTTAAAATATTCACTCCCTTTCTAGGTTTAGGTCCGAAGGTGTGGGCTTCAAAAAAATCCTCAAAATCTGAATAAATCAGCCTTAAATCAGATTTAGTGGAGGAAAACACTAATTTTTGGAAATTGGGATCAAATTCACAAATATATCCTTTTAAGATTTATTTTGACACAAGCATCTTTAATTCAATTTAACCATAATAAATCCTATTTAGCTCAAAATTAATGATAAAATTCCTAAATAATATATTAAATATTATGATAAAATCGGGATATATAAAAGCCACCCATCTTTCTTAGAGATCTTTATAGACAATAAAATGATGCTTTAAAGTAGAGTTTCTTGAATCAACAAGCTGTTGTTGGAGTTGTATTATCGGCCTCAATGAGGCCCTCACCCTAGGAGAACACAATTTCAAATTATAGGAAATGCACTTGTTGATAAAGGTAAAAACCCTAATCAATCAAATAACATAAAAGTAGAGCATCCTAAAGCAATATATATTAGGGTTAATGTGCTTAAATAACCATGAACTATTTTTAAAAGTGCTAAAATAACCATGAGCTATTTTTTAGAGTAAAAATAACTATGAACTATGTAAAATGGAGCAAAATCGTTAAAAACCTTAAAATAAGAAATGTTGACCGTTAATTATGATGTTGAAGTGTGTTAGAACTAGAAGTCAAAGACAATCCCTTAGGGAGCGCATGTAGAAAAGTCATAGAGTTAGGAATGGTAGGAACGACATGTCAAATTCATATTGAATCTTTCAAATGTAACTCCGTGTATATATATCCATATATAACATTAAATGAATGAGAACTTCTGATTTACTTCTCAATAAAGTGTATGTTGACAGTTAACATTTTGCTCCATTTTACATAGTTCATGGTTACTTTTATTCCAAAAAATAGTTCATGGTTATTTTAACACTTTTGAAAATAATTCATGGTTATTTAAGCACCTTAACCCTATATATTATTAATTAAAAAGTTATAAAAATATATCTTTTTATATAGCAATATAACTTCAATAACGGATAACTATTTAAAATGACATTTTCTCATGAAAGGTAGCATCATTGTAGTTTGTAGTATTTCTTTAAAACAAGAGACAACTTTAACCAAGTGGTGGTTACAATAATTTTAGTTGCAATTTTTTATAAGTGTTTTGAGGAATTAAATGGACACGATTAGTGTTGTAATTCCTTGTACCATCCTTCATACAAATTTCTTAACTTATAAGCATATGAATTTCCAAAAAAGAAAAGCACTCCCTCTTTTAAAAATATTCCAACACGTTATTTGACCATCATAGGGAATTCATACATATATGATATATCACATCGCGTTTACTTTGACTGAGTTTTTTTTTTGTTCAAACTACTTTGACTGAGTTTACGATCACTGCAACGGATCCAACGTGGGCTCCACATCTAGACTACTTGGTGTGACGACACCAGTCGGCCATCCTTCTTAAAATTTAACTGAACGGGTCAATTGCGTAAAGAGAATAGAAAAAAGGGAAAATTCCAGAAAATTACAAATAAAATTAAAAAAGGACAGAAAGGTTGGATGAAAATAATAAATTTAAAATTAGTGAAGCATGAGGAATCTGGGATTTGAAATGTTAACAAAATGACCAAGATACCCTCCTAATTGACAGTAAAAGGAAAGAAGACAGCAGCTAACAAGTGTGCAGATTTGTGGCACCAAAAAGTCACGAAACAGGAGGAAAAGCTACCGAAACCTGAGGCAAGCCACGGGTAAGTAAATTTAAGAGAAAAATAATCATTGTGTTGTATTTCTTGAATGTTAATGGAATGTGGTCTGTGGTTGCGATTTACGAAATCGGAGCTGACGCGTTATGGGTAAGGGGGTGTTAGATGATCGGAAAAAAAAAGGTAGTGGTTTTAAGGTAATGGGACAATGTTGATGGTTGTGCGATGGATTCGATTGCATTTTGTTGAGTGATTGATGAAGCTTGTGCCTTTTTTGTTTACTATGAGTGTTTACGCGATGGGTGTTGAATCAGGGGAAAGGTGGCTGGCGGTGGATAGTAAGGTTGGGGGAGAGTGGTGTTACTAGTGAGTATGGAGATGTGAAGACCTATTGGCTGAGTGCTAGTAATAGAGGCAGAGTGACGACATGAGCAGAGTGTTGTTATTTGTGAATATGGAGATGTAAAAGTATATTATGTTGTTGTTAATAGGAGATGCAGGGTGATGATTTGTTAGTGTTGTTAACAGTGAATATCGAGATATTAAAGAACATTATGTTGTTATTAATAGGAGATGCAAGGTAATGATTTGTGGGTGTTGTTAACAGTGAGGATGGAGATGTTAAACATATAGTATTGTTGTAAATTGTAGGTGGTGGGTGATGGCAGAGAAGTTAGCTGGTTTAATAATAAATTTTTATCCAGACAAGCTTACTGGAGTGAGATTATAAAGAGTGGTGTAACTTTAATATTTTTTTTTTTGGTTTTTCAGGTAAGCATGCAAAATGACATGTAATGAAGGTTCATCATCTTTGAAGGAACTATTTTGTTTTTTTCATATTGGAGGCAAATTAGTGTGTAATGATGAATGTAAAATTCAATATATTGGAGGTTATGTGAAGGCGAAGTGGCTAAAACAGCTGATAAAACTAAAAGATTTGAGGTTGATGATATCATAATGGCTTGTGATTGATTGTAACATGTGTGAGATGAAATATACAGTGAGCTTTGATGAGAAGACACTAATAGATTTAAATGATGATGGTGAAGTTAAGAACTTGTATGACTATAATGAAAGGAATGGGCATGTGTATATAACAAAAAAAAGGGAATGATAATGTGTCAGATATATCAGTTGAGGCAGACATGTAAGTGTAAAATTTTGTAAGTTTTATAGTTGTTATTTATGAAGCTCTTGTTGGTTATTAACGAATTGCAGTTGTTATTCACTGCAGGGCTGAAGATCTACTGGGACTGTCACTCCTGAACATCGTGAGAAGGTTGCCAAGAAGATGTATGCATCTAGTATGACAATGAGTAAGTGGAAAAATGGGATAGGCCCCAACATAGAGTCAATACTGAAGCAAAATGTTGCTCATGCTGAACATATGTCCCCTGAAAATTATGGTAGGGGTAGCCTTTGCGTTCATACCATATATGGATCATTAAGTGTTGATCTTGGTTTACGTCTTTGCAGTTGTCAAGTGTGGAAAATGTCGGGGATCCCTTGTGCACATGCTTGTGCAGCCATAAAGCATGTTCATGCCAATATGTATGAGTACGTTAAAGAATGCTACAAAATCACATCCTAACAAAAGATTTATAGCCGTAATATGGTTCCATTTGTGTTAATCAACAAACCTGACACAAACAACTATATGTTGGAAAATTTTGCATGTCAAACTTTTTTGTTGCCCCCAAGGACCAGTCGACCTTCAAGTAGGCCAAGAACCAAAAGGCGTGAATCGCAATTCCAAAAAAAGAAGATATACCACTGTGCAAGTTACCATGAAGCCGGTCACACTAGAAGGACATGCAAAAATCCAAACCCAGGCTGATATTGGATGAAGTGAAATTGTCAACATGAAGGAGTTGCAATATTGTGAAGTGAAACTTTTTGATTATGGTTTTGTAAAGGTGCTGTCAACCCACTCATGGTTTTTTTGGGAGATGGGTTGCTGTCAGTTGTGTACTCCAGTAGGTAGTTACTGTAATTAGTGTTTGATGTAATCCAATGTTTGTGATAAGGAAACATTATGTACTAGTCCACAGATAATGTTCCCTTGTCATGAAATATGTCAACGTGTACAAGGGGTAGTGTGTAACTCTTTTTTGGGCTTTATATGGTTGCTGGATGTAATTATGCAGATTGTGATCTGACAGGAACTGATACATATATAAAGGTGTTAATTAACATAACCATGTTGTTATTATAAAGGCACATGGTGTTATTATGCTGGTAACATCTTTTTTTGCAAACTTGTTCCTACACACATCTTCTGTTGTCTGTGTGAATGGAAGATGTGAAAGGTGTTGCGTTAAGGCAGCGATGCTAAAAAGTTCACATTTCTTGTTGGACAGATGTTAATGAACGAAATAATGTTGTTAAAATTGAATATAAAGTTTTTAATAAAGAAAAGAATGATGTTATTAGGGGTATAAATGTTGTGTTTTCCCATCAACATGACAACGTTATTGTTTGTTAGAAGATGTGAATACACGAGGCATAGTTGTTACCAGCGAAAGAAAAGATGTTATTACGCGGACACAAGTTGTGTTTTCCCATCTACATGACGTCGTCCTAACTTGTTGTTGGAAGATGTGAATAGACGAGGCATAGTTATTACCAGCGAAAGCAAAGATGTTATTACAATGACACAAGTTGTGTTTTCCCATCTACATGACGCCGTCCTAACTTGATCTTCGAAGATGTGAATAGGTGAGGAATAGTCGTTACCAACGAAAGCAAAGATGTTACTACGCGGACACAAATTGTGTTTTCCCATCTACATGATGCCATCCTAACTTGTTCTTCGAAAACCTATACTCGCCCGACCTTCGTCTCGCCGCGCCGCTCCAATCCACCTTCCCACACCCCACTCGGTCTCTGGTCTGTCCGTGGCTCTTTGCACTCAGCAGCAGTATGCCCCACACGCTTACAATTGAAGCATATTATTTTGCCATCACAAGTTTTTTGATGTGGTTGGTTACACCGACGACAAATCCATGGTCCAGAGTATGTTCTTTGCTGGTCACGGCTCCCAGACTGGTAGGGCTTCTTACCACTTCCAGACGAAGATCCTTGCCCCTTTCGCTTTTGTGAGGTAGCACCCTTATTAGGTTCATTGCGGTGGATAGTAGCTCTGGCAGGATACAAATCTCTCAAGTTGTTCTCTGTAATCCTGCACTGTTCAACCGCCTTGTTGAACTTGGTAAATTGATGAGTAGCTAAGCGCTTCCTCAACTCCCGCCTCAGACCACGAATGAGCATATCAGAACTCCATTCTTCATCATCCTTGAACCGGAGATAGGAGGAGTATCGAGCCAATCGGACAAAACGGGACAAGTAATCATCGAAGCTTTCAGTGTCCCCTTGCCTGATATTCAGGAATTCTGTCTCCTTCTCGAGCCTCACTGATTTGGGAAAATACTTCTCATTGAATTCTTGTTGAAACAATTCCCAAGTCAATGGCATCTTGTTGCTCTTCAAGGTTAGGGCGATATTCCGCCACCAACGGTCTGCATCCCCTTCGAGTTTGTAAACGGCCAGTCGTGGCTTCACCTCATCCGGACAATTAAGCACCTCAAATATTTTCTCCAGTCTGTTCATCCAATCTTCGGCTGCTTGAGGGTCAAACCTCCCTCTGAACGCAGGAGGCAGATGCTTGCAGAACCTGGTGACCCAAAACTGAAGGTCTCTTTCCTCTCTAAGCGGCATCCCATGTGATTCTTGATTCGGAATAGCACGAGGTGGGGATTCCAGGGGTCGTGTTGATCCTTCAGTAGTATCCTCATGCCGAGTTTCTTCTTGAGTTTCCTCCGGAGTGGACTGAACCGGACCTTCCTTATTCTTCGCCTTCTCTGCTCTAAGCTCTTCTCTCAGCTCAGTTATCATATCTCTTTGATCCCGGATTAGACCCATCAGCTCTTGCATAGGATCTGGTGGATTATCATTGACGACCTCCACCTCTGGGTCTACACGCAGAATATTGGGGCATCCTCTAGTTTTCTTCATTCTACAAACAACTTGCCCCATTAATTTAGCAGAGATAGTATGCACATATAGTCACAAAACTCATATATATATCCATGTCAATAAAACATACATGTGCATACACAACAATCATTCACAGATAATCTTCTATCCCTACTACTATCTAAGGGATCTATCCTAGCAACCTCTACCCTTGCCAGGAACTACAGCTCTGATACCAAAATGTAACACCCTGCCTTTAATCATGTAATTATAATTCGATATTAAATAATTAAAGTAGATTAGAGACCTTCGGATAACTTAAACTCGTTTCAATCTCCTACTTTGTGGTAGGGTTTTCACAAAATCATTCAAAATCTCTTTCCTGTTCCTGGTCTCCATTTCAAAATTCGAATATAATCACATGTGCAGTTTATCTACATTCACGTATGACAGAGTGTAAAACCAATTCCCCGGCAACTCCCGGATTCTATACATATATAACCTGAGGTTTAAGTATCCACTAGGGGATTACATCCAAAATTGAATATACTATTCATATTTCAGATTATACAGTAATCCCGAATTCAAAAGATATAACCAACATTCCAAAATCAACTATACCCCTAAGGGTCCTAAGTGCTTCGGGTCGGCCTCTTCTCCTTTGAGCCACATGCCCTGTCTGAAAGGTTAGTCATAGGAAGGAATGAGATTCGAGAGAATCTCAGTAGTAACAAAACACTCATACAATGTATAAATACCAAGCATGTATATAAATCACAACCAGCAACAACAGCAACATCAATCTCAAAGATACATGGTTTTCACCACAAACGACAGCACTCACGGCTGTATACACAATACGACAGCTTACGCTGTAATCACCATCACGACAGCTTACGCTGTAATCACAATAACGACAGCTTGCGCTGTAAACGACAGCTTGCGCTGTAAACGACAGCTTGCGCTGTAAACGACAGCTATCACCAGCTGTAACTGCAGCAGCATCACAACCATCACAGAACCATGATAACACACACATACAAAGCATTACACACAGTATAAGAGAGAGAGAGTCACTACCTGATCCTTTCCTGACGTCCTTCAGCGCAGTTGGCTCACGAGGGCGGCAAATATCGAATCCTACAATTCCAAATGCACTATTTAGACACTTCCATAGTGTTACTTAGGGTTATATGAGTCTATAATGAAAATTTACAAAAATACCCCCGGGGACCCGGCCTGGGCCCGCCATACCCGGACCGGTTGCACTTTTCTCGAAATTCTAATCTGGGCTATCCTAACATATTTCCGCCCAAGGAATCCATTTCCGTACTCAGAATTATCAAATTCAATGTCAAATTACGAAATTGCCCTTGGCAGCCCTACTTTTAGGGTTTTAGGGGTGTTTCCGTAATTATGCTTTCTCGGCCTTTTTTGAAAAAGTGCCCAACTGTAACCCCACCTATTTTCGCCCACTGAATCCAATGGAATCATCAAATCATTGAAAATCCAACTCTAAGACCCATTTACAGCCTTGGCCGAAATATACATGTTCTCCGGGAAAAATTGGGGTTTTACGATTTCGGCTCCGTAAACGCGTTCCTTTCTACTCCTAACCACTTTATTAACCATTACATTAGGTTACAACTAACATTAAGACCCAATTTGGGCAGCATAACCCCTAGGCCATAACATTTCCAAACTTTAAAACCAATGGCAATCCGGTGAAATTTCACCGATTAAATTGCCCACAGCAGTCAGAATAAGCAATATACGAAAGTTTGGAAGTTACCTCAAGCTCCCACTAGCTTTTCCCAAATTTGGCTGAACCCTAGCCTCTTTGAAACAGAAATTATTTGCTTCAAAACCTTAAAGAATAAAGAGGAGTAGCTTAGAGTCGGAGTTATACGCGTTAGGAGCTAAATCGCCGGAGAAATCGGCTTACCTTGTGATTTTTCTTCTCTTTCTCTCTCTAAACTCTCTCAACTTTCTCACACTATGTTCAGGTGCTGTGCGTGAATGAGCAGCTGAAGATGATGAGAAGATGTTTTAATTCCATGCTTATGTCATCTTGCCTTTTGATGATGTCATAATTCCCAAAATTGGCATTTTCGGATTTTCTGGCAGATTTTCTACCCAATCTTTGAAAAATCATAACTAATTCTAGAAAAATAGAAATGAGGTGATTCCAAAGCCAAATGAAAGATATTTAAGTCCTCTTCATAGGAAAAATATTGGCCATTACTGCAAATCACCACAAAATTCCCAGAATTTCAATCTTTTCATACTGTTCCAGAAAATAATTAATTTCGCTGGGCAAACTTCAAAAATCCAAAACTCTTAGGTCACAAATCAAAATGATACAAATTATATGTTCATTTTGAAGCTTGACATGTGAACTTTAATACTGGAAAATTTAAGAATTTTTAGACACCATTTGTCTATTTAAAACGTCCATACAAATTGGCTGCCCTGTACAGAGTTTCAATGGACAGAGTTTTCAACTTTTGCACAATTGTTCCCAATGGTTCCAACTTCACAATAAACACTCTCCCCACATGAATTTTCACAAGGAAGCCATTGGAATCATTAAAATATCCAAATTCCCATCACACATTCTCCAAAAGTGTTTATTCACAATAATTACATCCACTTTTGAAGTCATTAGCCCTTAATCACTTTTTGGGATATTACAAGAATAGTGATGTCATGATGGAGGTGATGACACTAATAATGATGATGACTGTGATGATGGAATCCTAATGAGGATGATGAATACAATGATAATGCTAATGATGATGATAGTAGTGATGATGATGATGATGTTAATGGTGATGTTGATGATGGAGGTGATGACATGCTAATGAGAATGCGTGTAATAATTGTGGTGTTAAAGAATAGCCTGGCAGGTGATATTGCTCCTTCTTCGTCCAGGTGCATAACCAGTACCCTGTTACTTGCGCAGTCTTGGAGGTATGAAGATGTGTATAATGAGATTCACATAGATGCCACAGCCTAGAACCCTCAGTTTAGATTGTGTCCCTTTATCAACTGTTTGATCCCACAACAAAAATTCCAGTTGGGACCTTCGCTAATGATCCTGAAATTACACAAGTTAAATGGGATTAGAGGACACCATGTATATCAACATGAGTGTTTATCCAGACAAAAGTTGTGCTTTCATTAAAAAGAGTTACCCTTATACAAATCATGACACAAAGTTTGACATGCGATTTAATAGAAGGGAAAGAGATACTAAGGATGAAGATTCATTTAAAAGAAATGATCTTCCAATATTCAAGTGGATGCATGACGATGGTCATATATTGGTGTAGACGTGATGTTATAAGGAGGTCCTTCGCTTTTAGTTCCGTGTAGTCCCCTTGATGGTGCCTTGCTTAATTGCTAGAGATATGCACTTTTCGATGAATGATCACGGAGTCTTCCAAATAGAAAAAGTAAAGAGAGTCATGGGGCTAGGACTGATAACCTTCTTCGATATGTGTTTAATCCGCCCTTTAGGGTTTTCAACTTAACAGCTCCCAATTTTGTGCTCTAATTTTTGCCTAAGCCGCCCTTTCGGGTTTTCGACTTAGTGAGGTTTTGTTTTTGCTCTAAATTTTACCTAAGCCGCCCTTTCGGGTTTTCAACTTAGCGAGCTTCTTTTTTTTTCTAATTTCTGCCTAAGCCGCCCTTTCGGGTTTTCAACTTAGCGAGCTCTTTTTTTATTTTTGTTTTTGTTTTTTTTTGCCTAAGCCGCCCTTTCGGGTTTTCAACTTAGCAAGTTTTTTCTTGCTCTAACTTTTGCCTAAGCTGCCCTTTTGGGTTTTCAACTTAGTGAGCCTCTTTTTTTTTCTTTTTTTTTTGCTCTAACTTTTGCCTAAGCCACCCTTTCGGGTTTTCAACTTAGCGAGCTTTTTTTTTACATATAGTATTTCTTTACAGCATCTGAATTGATTGGCCTTGGTAAATCTTGGCCATTCATGTTTGTCAATATCAATGCCCCTCCAGAGAAAGCCTGCTTAACAACATATGGGCCTTCATAATTTGGAGCCCATTTACCTCTGTCATCTTCTTGATTTGGCAGGATCTTCTTGAGGACTAGGTCTCCTACTTTAAACCATTTGGGTCGTAGTTTCTTATTAAAGGCCCTTGCCACTTGTGACTGATATAACTTCCCATGACATATTGCTGTGAGCCTCTTTTCTTCAATCATATTTAATTTTTCAAATCGAGAATGTATCCATTCGCTCTCATCTAGGTCTGATTCAACCAAGATTCTCAAGGATGGTATTTCCACCTCAATTGGGGTAACAGCCTCCATGCCATAAACTAAAGAGTAAGGGGTTGCCCCAGTTGATGTACGTATTGTGGTACGGTATCCGTGTAATGTATATGGAAGCATTTCATGCCAGTCCTTATAGGTCACTGTCATTTTGCTGATGATCTTCTTAATGTTTTTATTGGCTGTCTCAACTGCACCATTCATCTGTGGCCTATATGGTGCAGAATTATGATGTTTGATCTTAAACTGATCACATAATTCTTTAATTGATACCCCGTTGAGGTTTGGTGCATTGTCAGTTATGATCCTCTCCGGTAACCCATATCTACATATGATATTGGCCTTTAAGAACTTGATGAAGGCCTTCTGAGTAATACTAGCAAAGGAATTGGCTTCTACCCACTTAGTGAAATAGTCAATAGCAACGAGGATGAAACGATGACCATTCGAAGCTTTTGGGTTAATCAGCCCAATGACATCTATTCCCCACATGGAGAATGACCATGGAGATACGAGACTAAGCATTATAGTCGGAGGGGCATTAGCTTTGTTGGCATATATCTGGCACTTATGACACTTTCTAACATAATTGATACAATCCTTCTCCATAGTTATCCAGTAGTAACCAGATCTTTGAGCTTGTTTAGTTAATGAGTGGCCATTTGCATGTGTACCACATACGCCTTCATGGATCTCTACCATAATCTTGTGCGCTTCCCTCATGTCTACACAGCGTAGCAATGTCCTATCAAAGCTTCTCTTATATAAGACGTTATTACTAATAAAAAAGCCCATGGCCAATCACCGGATGGTCTTCTTCTCATTATGTGTCGCGTCTGGCGGGTAAGTACCATGCTCCATATACATCTTGATACTATGATACCAAGGTTTCTCGTCGTGTTCTCTTCCAATATTGAAGCAAAATGCTGTGATCTTCTAGTCTCAATCTGTATTGGCTGAACTTGGACCCCACAATCAAGTTGGATCATAGCTGCTAAAGTAGCTAACGCATCAGCGAAGTGATTCTTTTCTCTAGGCATGTGATGAAAATTGATTACTTCAAAGTTTTTGATCAACTCTATCAAATACTCTTGATAAGGGATCAACTTTGGGTCTTTAGTACGCCATTCACCAGTCACCTGATAAATTATGAGAGCTGAGTCACCATAGACTTTTAGGTTTTTTATCCCAAGATCTATGGCAGCCTGGAGACCATTAATACAAGCTTCATATTCTGTCATGTTATTGGTGCAGTCAAATCCTAACTTTATAGCAATCGGAAATTACTTTCCATCTGGGGATATGATTACTACCCCTACACCATTGCCATGCATGTTTGCTGCCCCATCAAAATACATTTCCCACCCCTTCGATTTGCTTTCCTCGATCGGATCTTCTGTAGCACATATGTCTTCATCTGAAAATTTGAAATCTAGTGGCTGGTATTCATCTATGGGGTTTTCCGCTAAGTGATATGCTATCGTACCACCCTTAACAGATTTTTGAATGACGTATCTTATATCATATTCAGACAATATTACTTGCCACTTAGAGACTCTTCCGGCTACATGCGGGCTTTCGAAGATGTACTTGAGTGGGTCTACTCTAGAAATTAACCAAGTGGTGTAGTAAAGCATGTATTGTCTCAACCTCCGTGTAGCCCAAACTAAACCACAACAAGTTCACTCAATCATCTGGTAACGTGACTCACAATCATTAAACTTCTTGCTCAAGTAATAGATCGCTTGTTCTCTTCGCTTAGATGCATCTTGTTGCCCCAGCATGGCTCCCATGGAATTTGGTCGTATTGTTAGATACAAAATTAAAGGTCGTCCTGGTATAGGAGGAACCAAAATTGGGGGATTTAGCAAATAATCCTTGATTCTATCAAATGCCTGTTGGCAATCTTCATCCCGCTTCCTGGTGCAATTCTTCTTTAAAAGCTTGAATATCGGCTCACAAGTTGCAGTCAGGTTGGCAATGAATCGTGCAATGTAATTTAGCCACCCTAAAAAGCTTCGAACTTCCTTTTCTGTTTGAGGAAGGGGCATTTCCCGTATTGCTTTTACTTTTTCTGGATCTACTGTAATCCCTTTTTGGCTTACAATGAAGCCCAACAATTTTCCAGATAAAGCTCCAAAGACGCATTTGTTAGGATTTAGTCGTAGCTTGTACTTGCGTGCCTTTCAAACAGCTTTCTTAACACCACAACATGGCTTTCTCCCTCAGAAGATTTAGCTACCATATCATCCACGTATACTTCAAGTTCTTTATGCATCATATCATGGAAGAGTACCACCATGGCACGCTGATAAGTTGCCCCAGCATTCTTTAGCCCGAATGGCATGACGCGGTAACAATAAGTGCCCCATTGTGTGATAAATGTGGTTTTTTCTTTATCCTCCCTATCTATAGGGATTTGGTTATATCCTGAGTACCCATCCATGAACGAGTACCTATAGCTACAGGCTGTATTATCAACCAGGACATCAATATGAGGCAGTGGAAAATCATCTTTTGGGCTAGCTTTGTTCAGATCTCGATAATCCACACACATTCGAATTCTGCCATCCTTCTTTGGGACAAGAACGACATTTGCTATCCATTTTGGGTATTTAGCTACTTCTAGGAAACCCGCTTCTAATTGCTTCATTACCTCCTCTCGAACAACTAAAGACATATCGGAAGTGAGCCTCCTCAATTTCTGCTTTTTAGCCTTAGTGTGTGGAAATAAGGGGATCTTGTGAGAAGCAATCCCTGGATCAAGGACTGGCATGTCTTGATAAGACCATGCGAACACATCTAGGAATTCTTTGAAGAGTTCAACCATTTTCTCTCTTTCGGGGTTATCTACTATCTTTAGTTCTCTCTTTTCTTCCTCTGTGCCCATATTTATTACTTCAATTACATCTTCATGTGGGCACATTCTATTGTCGTCGGATTCGAGGATTTTTTTGTATACTTGAATGATCTCATCATCATCATACTCGTAATCATGCATATCAATGGCAACAAGCGTATCATCATTCAGGGACTCAGGAACCTCCGCGTTGGACAAGAGTTCCGAGGAAATCGATTTCCTGGAGGGCGAAAAATGAACAACGAATGAATAGAAGGAAAAAGAAAGGAATGGATATAAGTGAATTTTATTCGCATATCATTCTTTATTCATGGTTCATATAGGAGCTCGCCTAAAGGCGTATACAAAGCATAAAAAGACAACTTTTAGCTAGGCATGTTACTCTAAAATGATAGAATTGAAGGTGTCCTCGAACTCCCAATTTTCCAGAGCCCTTCCAGAATCATCAGCTGAAATCCACGTGCAAGTCTTTTTGCTTATTGTTGAAACCATTGCAACAGTCGGCTTGTTTAGCACTTCAGAGGATGTCGGGAATGTCTTCCTTATGTTGGGGATTTCAAAATGCTCGTCATCCTTCTCTACCTTCAAGCTTGCTTGCTCTTGCAATTGCATTTCTAATGGTGGTTGGTATCCTAACCCTTGGCACTTGTGATTCTCTTGCAGATTTATTGGGGATTTGATGCCTTGGAGGTGAGTGCCCAATCCTTTGCCCTGCTTAAACTCATTCTTCTCCATTATCTTGGTTACTATGGAGTTGACATTTTTAGATCCCTTGGGTCCTTCAACTTCAAAACCTTGGAAAACCATTCCTTCCTCGTGCTCGGCAGCCTCAATGTATGGAAGAGAGCTCGGCTTGCTCACTATGATTTCTTCTTTGCCCTTGATTATCACTATCTTCCCGCTATCAACGAACTTTACCTTCTGGTACAACGTAGAAGGTACTGCCCCAGCTGAGTGTATCCATGGCCTCCCCAACAGCATAGAGTAGGACGGGTCAATGTTCATAAGCTGAAAGTCTACTGTGAATGAAGTTGGTCCAATCTGTAAAGGCAAACAGACCATTCCCAACACACCTCTCCGAGTACCATCGAATCCTCTAACCACCATGTTACTCTTTTCAACCTCTGACGCCTCTACTGACAATTGCTCAAATATGGATAGCGGTAAAACATTTAACGCTGATCCTCCATCTATCAATACTTTGGCCACAATGAACCCTTTGCACTTCAGGGAAATGTAGAGGGCTTTATACTGATCAACGGTTGATTGAACAACTTCTTCTTCTGAAAATGAGATGGTAGAGAATGCCCTCGCCACATTCATAATGCTTGCAACCTTCTCCGGGGTCACACTGGACTGTACATATGCTTCATCTAATGCCTTTTATAGCGCACGACGATGCGGTTCAGAACTCAAGATCAAAGATAGAATTGAGATCTTGGCCGGAGTTTTGTTCAATTGGTCTACTATGCTATATTCACTTTGCTTCATGATTTGAAGAAATTCTTCATCTTTATTTTCCATGCCTTTTAGACCAGAACTTGATGGAATATCAATATTGGTTTGTTTTCCTTTCTTAGACAATCCAATATTTTACGGCAGATAAGATTTCCCATTTCGTGTTACTCCTGTTGGGTGAACCATTGTTTCGTTGCTGGCCTCGGCTTCCATTACTTGTCCTGAGGGATTTTTGACAATACCTTTATACCTCCATGGTACGGCATGATTACTCTGATATAGAAAAGGGGTCGGTACCTTAATGGTCACTGCAGGCTGTTGCAATGGAGTCAAGATGGTGAAAGAGACAACATGAGAATTTCTCCTTTCATATGGTTCCTTAATGACGAACTCGACATGTCTTTTCTCCACCATGCCTACTTCTTTATCTTTTCGAGGCATATGACCTGCTGCCTTTAAACAAGCATGGATCTTCTCTTATTAGTAGAGGATCGTTGGAGAACTCAATTTCATCAACAACATTTACTTGGTTTTCATGACTTGGAAGAGGATTGGCGTTGATAGTGGAGTTGTTGTTCCTCTTCAATTGAATGTGATTAGAATCAATTAAGTCTAATACATTCCTTTTGAATGTTGCACAGTCCTCTATTGAGTGTCCCGGGGTGCCCATATGGTATTCACATCGGGCATTAGAGTTATACCAAGCGGGGAATAGTGGTTGAGGCTGTTTGTAAGTACATGGCCCTAACAACTGAGATTCCAAAAGTTGGCGATATAGCTCAGTATTTGTCATGCCAAAATCTGGCCACTGCCGACTATCTCACTGCTGCCAATTCCTTCGTCCTCCAGCTTGACCTTGCCTATTTTGTGTCAGATCATTCTTCGTCTGTCAAAACCCATCATTACCACCTTGATGTATTGCTTGGGGTTGTCTAGTGGTTTGGATGAAGCTAACATCGCCTTCCTTCTTCTTCCCGTTATTCCCCTTTTTGGTGATGCTCTCACTTTGAAGAATCCTACCATCGCGTATGTCAGCATCGATTCGCTCACCAATCTCGATCAAACCAGAAAAATCAGTGACATGCGTCCCAACCATATATCTGTAATAAGGTTCTTGTAAAGTGCAGATGAAATAAGAGCTGAGCTCAGATGGTATAAGGGGAGGTTGAACTTGTGCTGCGACCGTCCTCCATCTTTGGGCGTAATCTTTGAAAGCTTCAGTGGATTTCTTGCTCATTGAGTTCAGTTCTTCCCTGGTGGGGGCAGTGTCAAGATTGAACCTGTATTGTTTCATGAATACATCAGTTAAATCCCTCTATTTCTTGATCTTTGTCTGATCAAGTTGCATGTACCATTCCAGTGCTGGCCCTTTCAAGCTCTCATGGAAGAAGAGCAGCAAAAAGTTTTCGTCTTGTGACCATACAAGCATCTTGGTGCAATAGGCTTTAAGGTGGTATATCAGATTCCCTGTGCCATTGTACTTATCAAAGTCTGGCATCTTGAATTTCTTGGGAATTGAGACATGTGGGGCCAAGCATAAATCTTTTAAATCAAGTGAACCCCAAGTGTTTGGTCCTTGGAGGGTTTTTAGTTGGTCTTTTACTTCACCTAACTCTTCCTTCCACCCCTCCTTTTCAACTGATATGGAGGGAATGTTGAAAGTGTATGTTGAATCTTCACCTGGTTGTTCCTCCTTAGTGCTTGGAATTTGAGGATTCTGTTTACTTTGAGGCTCTTTTGTCATTTTTTATTTCTCGCCATTTTCTGGTATACTTATTTCAGAATTTTTTAATGGATTAGATGTTCCTGACTCTTTCTCATTATTTTGGGTTTGAAGAGCTATAGTCAAGGTGGAAATCATTTCTTTCAAATCTGCCATTTGTGCCTCCATATGAGACATCCGATGATTAAGATTAGATTCGGCTTCACCAGGATTGGCTACCATCTGATGACTACGGGAGCGCGTGTTGTATGAATGTGCAGGGGGTAGCTGGTTAGGACATTTAGACGGAGCAATATTGTATCACCTTCTTATAAAGGAACAAAATATCATTAGTTTATTTGAACTCACAATTTCAAGCGGGCATAGCGAGTTATCCATGGTGTATTGGCATAAAGGTATTCTGGCACAAGCATCCTCTAGCTTCCTCAGGGAATCCATTATTCCACAGGGAGAACTAGAGTTGATCATTAGATAGGAGGGACCCTGAGTCTCATCCTAGCCAAGATCTTGTCATTAACCATAGTAATAAGCATGCAATACACCTTTCCTATAGGATCTTGATTTAAACCTGGTTCTTTTTCCATTTAACCTTTGTGCCAAATTTTTAGTTGTTAGATAACTTGTTTGTCCTTTATTAAAGGAAACAGAAGGAAGAGTCTGAAAGTATTTCCGAATGCAAGCTATGTAGATGATTACATGTGCTTTCTAGCCTTGATATGGGTGATGAACATTGAGAAAAAGAATTGCACCTCCTCAAGAGATCCAATACCCCATAGGGAGGATGAAATGCCCATTAACCTGCGAACGGCCCAAGCTATTACGTGGTTAAGGGTTTTGTTAAATGTTTATTATGTCCAAGGCTCATATCAAATGAAGCTAAATGTCAATAGATGATGCAAGGATACCTCATGAGACATGAAAGAGTGATGACTTATACTCCAAATTTTGATATGGGTGATGGACATTAAGAAAAAGAACTTCACCTCCTCAAGAGATCCAATACCCCATAGGGAGGATGAAGTGCCCATTAACCTGCAAACGGCCTAAACTATTACACGGCTAAGGGTTTTGCTAAATGTTTATTATGTCCAAGGCCCATATCAAATGAAGCTAAATGCCAATGGATGATGCAAAGATATCTCATGAGACATGAAAGAGTGATGACTTATACTTCAAGTTTTGATATGGGTGATGGACATTAAGAGAAAGAACTTCACCTCCTCAAGAGATCTATTACCTCATAGGGATAATGAAGTGCCTCTTAACCTGCGAATGGTCCAGGCCATCACGCGGCTAAGGGTTTTAAAAATGATGATTATGTCCAAGGCCCATATCAAATGAAGCTAAATGAAAATAGATGATGCAAGGATACCTCATGAAACATGAAAGAGTGATGACTTATACTCCAAGTTTTGATATGGGTGATGGACATTAAGAAAAAGAACTTCACCTCCTCAAGAGATCCAATACCCCATAGGGAGGATTAAGTGCCCATTAACCTGCGAACGGCCTAAGCTATTACGCGGCTAAGGGTTTTGCTAAATGTTTATTATGTCCAAGGCCCATATCAAATGAAGCTAAATGCCAATGGATGATGCAAGGATATCTCATGAGACATGAAAGAGTGATGACTTATACTTCAAGTTTTGATATGGGTGATGGACATTAAGAAAAAGAACTTCACCTCCTCAAGAGATCCAATACCCCATAGGGAGGATTAAGTGCCCATTAACCTGCGAACGGCCTAAGCTATTACGCGGCTAAGGGTTTTGCTAAATGTTTATTATGTCCAAGGCCCATATCAAATGAAGCTAAATGCCAATGGATGATGCAAGGATATCTCATGAGACATGAAAGAGTAATGACTTATACTTCAAGTTTTGATATGGGTGATGGACATTAAGAAAAAGAACTTCACCTCCTCAAGAGATCCAATACCCCATAGGGAGGACGAAGTGCCCATTAACCTGCGAACGGCCCAAGCTATTAGCGGCTAAGGGTTTTTTAAAATGATGATTATGTCCAAGACCCATATCAAATGAAAAATGCTAATGGATGATATAATGATACCTTATGAGTCCTAAAGGGTTATCTCTCATCGAGATGTTTTCTAACATGATTGATGTGATGAGATCATGGTCTTTTAGGGTCATAGACCCTTAGACTAAGATTAGCTATCTAATGCATACACCGTCCATTTGATGTACCTTTATGTGGAATGATGCTAGATACATACTCAGGTGAAGCGACAATTAGTCACTTGATCCTAGGGATTTCATTGATTATGTATGGATGACAATAAAGATGACAATAATAAATAAATATATGCCCTCCAGTGTCCTATTTTAGAAATGACCCTAGGTTAGTGGTATCTATCCTAAGAAAGGCAGGTACTAATTAATTGGGTAGGTCGATAATTTCCACTAATAGGTGCAATGGTTTCAAGGTGGTTCTAATTCTCACAAATAAAGGTCTCCTAACTGCCCCCATTGTAAAGATGAAGACCCCATTTGATGAAATTGACCTTCAGGGGGTTCTGAAAACCCCACAGGGATCAACCTCACCAAATGAGTAACAGCTAGGATGAAGTCTTCACAGTAACCTCAGAGGGTTCTTAAAACCCCACAGGGAGACCGCTAGAAACTTCCACTCACCTAAGGAACTCACAGACCCGGGTATAGGGCCCAAAATGTGTGTAAGGAGAATAGTGTATGTGTTCAGTGTGTGTGGAGAGCATACCAACCTATGGGCCTAGGTTCTACCCAACCCTCATCTGCTAAGCAGATCACAAGATAGAAAGACAAAAGGAGGAAAAAAAATAAACAAATAGATGAATAAGGAATTTAATAAATAAAAACAACTATTCACAAAAAAATAATAATAAGAAAAGGGTAATTAAAATAAAATTAAGGCCAAATTATTTTTAAACATTTAACTTAAATGGGCTTGACTCTTAAACTGTCCCCAGTGGAGTCGCCAAGCTGTAGCGCCCGAGATTTGGAAAAACATGGAGCCGCCACCAAAATTTTAGAAAAAGGATGATTTTGGAAACCTTTTTAAAATGGAAACTGGTCTACAAAAACCATTTAGGGTTCGGGAGTCGATTGTGTGTGGGGAAGGTGTTAGGCACCCCACAACACCCATTCATAAGAATGGTTACCCTAAGTTATTTATTTAAAAATAAAAATGGCCTTTAACTTTATTATAATTACCCAAATAAAAAAATATTTACGAAACTAAATGAAATGAAAGAAATAGAAGAAGAAGAAAAAAAGAACACTTATTTACAATAAGGAAAAATATACTTATTTAAAAAAATAATATTTATTTTCAATAAGAAAATAAGAAAAAATATATTTATTTACAAAATTGGACTTGACCTAGCATGAAAACCTAGGGCCTACGTACCCTTTAGAGGGATCAAAGCCCACGTAGTTCGGGGGGTAGAAAAGCGTGTCACTTGGTTGGTGATTTTTAGAAAAATGTTTATTTAATTTATTTGAGAAAAATATCTTTTTTTTGTTGGGTTTGTGTTTTTTACTTTTTTTTTTCAAAAAACGTTTTTTTTTTTATTTTCTTGTAAAAGAGAGTTTTTCCATTTTATTTTCATTTATCAAAATGTGTCAAAATATTTTTTTTATTTTTTTTTTGAAAGAGGACCTAAGAAAGGGATTAAGAAAAAAAAGAAAAGTAGCACAAGTTAAACAAAAAAGAAGTCAAAAGTGAGGAGATTTATGCGTACCTTTTATTTTTTGAACTCGCTACAATAAGAGATAGGGTGGTAGAACCACATAATAAACAAGAGGCAAGTACAATTATATTATCTATATTTATTAAGCATAACACCTAATATCATAAGAAAATAAGACAACACATACCTCTTGCCTATGTATGAGATAATTCAGTTGGACAATAAAATGCAAATCCACAAGACTACAATGAGCTAAAACACGTCCAGCAACATCATAATACAAAGTGAAGCAATGTAATGCATATTGGATAAACTCATAGTGCATGAATGATGAGGTAAGCATGAGGCATGATGAGGTAAGCATGAAACAAGGGATATTAGATGAGAAAAAAACGAGATGTAAAAGTGAAATCAAAGAAAAGGATGAAAGCTCAACCACAGACCTTATCTCCTTGCTCTTCCAAAATTCTTGTCCTCTTTGCTTCAACCCTTCCACTCCTATTTATAGTCTCAAGGTAAGGTTTTTTTCATAAATGCTCCCTTTTTATTTTATTTTATTTTTCGTTTTTTTGATTTTTTTTTTGTATTTTATGTTAAGAACTACCTAACTTAACCCAATCACCATCAATGGAGATTTTTTTTCAATTTTAATTTTCATATTTTTATTTTTTTGTATTTTCTATTGATAAAACTTCCTAACTTGACCTAATTACCATTAGTGGAGATTTTTTTTGTTTTTTAATTTTTTTTTTATTATTCTCCCCACAAATAACTCCTAATTCAAACCTATCAACATAAATGAGATTTTTTTATTTTTTAATATATTTTTTTTATTATTATTTTCCCTTAATGAATGACAATGCCAATCATATCAATGAGGGGATTTATTTTAATTTTCGTTTTTTTCTTTATTTTTCCCTTTCAATGATGATTGCCTATTTAGACACCGATCATCATCAATAGGAGGATTTCCTTATTTTTTTTCTTATTTTTGTTTTTTTTTGTTTTTTCTTTCAATGATGATTGCCAATTTGGACACCAATCATTATCAATTATTTTTGTATTTTTTTAGTGGGGCCCGGACAAAATAGGGTGTTAACAGATGCCATTCGGGCTGACCAATGCACCTGCCGTGTTCATGGACTACATGAATCGAATCTTCCGTCCGTATCTGGACCAGTTCATTGTAGTCTTTATCGATGATATACTAGTGTATTCACGGAGTAAAGTTGAACACGAGCAGCATCTGAAAAATGGTGTTGAACATATTGCGAGATAGGCAACTCTATACCAAGCTGAGCAAGTGTGAATTCTGGCTTTCAGAGGTAAAGTTTTTGGGTCACGTTGTCTCACAACAAGGGGTCTCTGTTGATCCTAGCAAGGTAGAAGCAGTACTAAGCTGGAAGAGACTAAAGACTGTATTTAAAGTGCGCAGTTTTCTGGATCTAGCTGGCTATTATAGAAGATTTATTCATAATTTCTCCAGAATTGCTTTGCAATTGACAAAATTGACGCGGAAAGCTCAACATTTTGTGTGGGATGAGAATTGTGAGAAGAGCCTCCTAAAGTTGAAGCAGAGGTTAACTACAGCACCAGTGCTTACGATCCCAGATCCACAATTTACGTATGTTGTTTATACAGATGCCAGTGGGCAGGAATTGGGATGCGTGTTGATGCAGCATGGCCGAGTGGTGGCATATGCATCCAGACAGCTGAAACCTCATGAATTGAACTATCCCACCCATGATCTTGAGTTAGCGGCAATTGTGTTTGCTTTGAAGATCTGGAGACACTATCTCTATAGTGAGACTGTAGAGTTGTTCTGCGACCATAAGAGCTTGAAGTACTTGTATGATCAGAAAGAGCTTAACATGAGACAGCACATATGGATGGAGTTGCTGAAAGACTACAATTTAGAAATCAAATATCATCCCGGTAAGGCTAATGTTGTCGCTGATACATTAAGCCAGAAATCAGTGCAGGTGGCAGCCATAATGATTTATGAGCAGAAACTGATCAAGGATTTCAGAGACCTAAATCTGTCTAGTTAAATTCTGTTAGGCAGTGGGGTCAGTCAGATATACAACGATCTAAGGGCGGTAATTGAAGAAGCCTAACAACATGATGATGAAGCATTTTATATAAGAGGTATGATTGATAGGGACGAGACTCAGGATTACGACTTATCTCCCAACGGGCTAGTCAGGTACAAGAAGCAGATTTATATTCCACCGCAACCAGAACTGAAACGACAAATCTTGGAGGAGGCACATAAGAGTAAGTATACTCTGCATCCAGGAGCCACAAAGATGTACCATGACTTGAAGGCTCAATACTATTGGCCGGGAATGAAAAGAGAGGTGACTGAGTTCGTTGCTTGTTGCTTAACATGTCAGAAAGTGAAAGTTGAACATCAGCGACCCTCTGGGCTTTTGACGAATCCTGAGATACCTGAGTGGAAGTGGGAAAGTGTTACCATGGATTTTGTGACAGGATTGCCAAAGGTTAGAAACCATGACGCTATATGGGTGATAGTTGATAGATTCACGAAGACAGCTCACTTCCTACCGATTAGCATTCACTATTCTCCTGATAGACTAGCAGAAATTTACATTCAGGAGATTGTGAGATTGCATGGTATTCTGAAGAATGTCATCTCTAATCGAGATCCATGATTCACTTCCAATATTTAGAATATTTTGGTCAATTTAATATGAATTTATGGAAAATTTGAGCAAAAAGTGCAATTTTGACCAAAATTGAGACTTTACGTGTATACGTAACCGGAACAAGTTGTGAAGCCAATTGAGACCATAGGGAGGGACCCCTAGGTGTATCCTATATGTGGCATAAATCAAAAAATATTGATTGGGCTTAATGAGCATGGTTATGTGTACATAAGGATTTATGTACATAAGTTCATTTTTGAAATTTTGGAAAATAAAACAAATAAATAAAATATTGGAGAATATATGATAAATAAATATATCATCAACCTCTTCAGCCCATTTTCGTGCTGCAACATACCTGAAATAAGAGAGAGAAAGTTGAGAGAGTTTAGAGAGAGAAATAGAAGAAAAATCACAAGGTAAGCCGATTTCTCTGACGATTTCGCTCCTAACGCGTATAATTCCAACTCTAAGCTACTCCTCTTTGTTCCTTAGCGTTTGGAGGCTCAAAAATATGTTCTCTAAAGGTTAGGGTTTCAGCCATTTTTGGTAAAAACTTGTGGGAGCTTGAGGTAACTTCCAAACCTTCGTATATTAACTATTCTGGCTGCTGTGGGCAATTTAATTGGTGAAATTTCGCCGAATTGCCTTTGGTTTTAAATTTTAGAAAAGTGTGTGCCTAAGGGTTATGCTGCCCAATCTTAGTTCAAATGGTTGTTATAACTCAATTATATGGTTAATAAAGTGGTTAGGAGTAGAAAGGAACGCATTTACGAAGCCGAAATCGTAAAACCCCGATTTTTCCCAAAGAACACCATAATTTTGGCCAAGGACCTTTGAGGGCCTTAGATTTGGATTTTCAATGATTTGATGGTTCCATTGGGTTCAGGAGGGAAAATTAGGTGGGGTTACAGTTGGGCACCTTTTTAGAAAAGGCCGAGAAAGCATAATTACGGAAACGCCCCTAAAACCCTAAAAGTAGGGCTGCCAAGGGCAATTTCATAATTTTATATTGAATTTGGTAATTTTGAGTCCGGAAATGGATTCCTTGAATGAAAATATGTTAGGATAGCCTTAGTCAAAAATTTGGAAAAACGTGCCATCAGGCCGGGTACGGCGAGGCCGGACCAGGGTCCCGGGGGCAGTTTGGTAAATTTTTACTATAGGCTAATATAACCACAAAAAACACTATGGAAGTGTCTAAAATGATACTTGGATAGGTTATAACCTATTTCTTGTACATTTGATGTTTTAGGACCGAGTTGGACGCCTATAGTTGACACGTTTTACGAGGTGGACCCTTTGAGACATGAAAGAAGTTAAGGTAGGGACTATTATCTCTCATATACTATGTGACTATTTGTATGATGTGTGTTACGTTATTTTGTGATCTGAACACGTGCTAGAGGCACATTACCGAGCTGTGGTCTAAGACCTAGCTGAGGTACACTAGTTTTACCTAGATGTAGTCAAGGACTCAGCTGAGGTACATGTAGGGGTTTCAACATGTTAGTTGGCCCTGAATTTTTTATACACACACGGATGATATGATTTTTCATTTTACTTGATACAGTGCATTGCATATTTAATTTTTGCATTTTATGTGTTGATCGTATGTTTCTACTGAGATTCCTTGGAATCTCACTCCTTTTTTCTAAAGAAAACATCTCAGCGGGTGCTAGCGGGTCAAAAGACAAGGACGTAGATAAAGGAAAGTGACCGGCACGTGTCTTGAGGCGAAGTAAGGTCTGTGGTTATAGATAGCTTATGCTGTAAATATTGTCACCTTTTGTATCTTAACTTTGGACTGTAAACAAATACTTTTATCAGTATATATGTACTTTTCTATATGCCTGTGGAATTTGGTCTCTATTAATCTGTGAATATCGAAATGGAAATGGGTGTTGACATTATTGATAAGTGAAAGAGTAACTATTTGCATGTGGAGGAGCTACCGTTAACAAGTTTTAAGACTTTTTATATTATTTTCCTTAATTGGAACCTTAATATCATTTTCCTTAGAATTTTTAATGAGGACTTTTCCATAATTATTTCAAAAAAAGGAAAAATTGCGGGAAAAACCCCTATTTTTTATAATGAACACAAAAGAGAATCAAACAACCCCTCAATAAGTAATTATTGCGGTGTTTATGGGATGGGACCAGCTCATCCCGCATTCCCTCTCGAAAAAGGACATGGAACAACAATTCTGTCCTATTTCCCGTCCATGCCCCGGCCTTGACGGGATCAGATAGGATGGGATGAGACCAGACATCTCGTTTATTTTTTTAAAAGGACTTAGACTTATTGATAATTTTTTATTTATTTTGATTTTTTGTGAACATGTAAAATCTAAAATGTATAGGTATATGTTGGGCGTTGGGTATGAGTGATTGAAAATATATAATACAAATATGTAATCATCACTCCTCTGTCAAAAAGATGCCATCAAGATTATTACTTAAGGGAATCAATACTCAACTAAGCTTTCTTTTCATACAGAAATTGAAATCTATCCCCATTCCCCAAGATAAACCAACAAAATTAATCATGCGAAAAGCAAAAAACGTAGAGCAAAAACCCAATCTATAACAAAAATGAGAAGAAAAAATGAGAAGACAAGGCAATACAAAGTTCAGCAAACGCGAATGAAAAGAAAGGCAATAGATCAAAATACCAAATCCCAAATCTATGAAATGAAATCATTGTCGTAAACGCAGAGCAAATCTTAAATATTGATCACAATCACCATTGTCGCTAGAAGCTTGCCAGTCACCGTAGTAGCTTGTCATTCATCATCGTTAGGGCACAGGGTTGGGAGCTAGGGCGGGGCATAGGGTCAAGGAGGCAATTACGAGTTCAGCTAAGGCACAGGGTTGTCTTTCCTCTTTCGTTCCTTTCTGATCTGAGTATCTGATTGAGCACTGAGGTTAATTTTTTTGTAAGGTCCAAAAACTCAATGAAAGAAAAACCAGACCGGAACGGTAGGTCGGACCGAAAAACCAGTGAACTAGTCCCAAGTCTGGTCCGATTAGATACCAGGGAAGGGAGGAGGGTCAACTCGGTCAAAATCGAGTCGACTCGGCCGGTTCGCTTGTGACTCGGCCAAAGCCCCGAGTCAAGCAGTTTGGTCGAGTCACATAAAAAACTAAAATTTTGCCCCAAAACGGCGACATTTTAGGACATTAAAAAAAATCTCAGATATCATAACAGAACCAAAGCAGAGAGCGAGAGTTAGGTGAAAGTTTTAGAATAAGAACTCCTTCCCTCCCGACCCTGTGCCCTAGCTCCGAACAATAGTGGCTACTTGAACGACGAGTGAGGATGGTGAGTGGCGAGGAGCAAGCGGCGATGGTGAGCTACGGCGACAGGGACTGCTTGAAGCCTTGAAGGTATTTTCATTTTCAGATTTTTTTATTAAAGTATTAGACTGATTAAGTGATTAGCGATTACTGACTAGTTTTCTGATTAGATTTTACAGTGTATTACTGGCTAGCTTTCTAAATTTCTGATTAGTGATTACTTGAGTTGTAGAGTTTGTTGTCAATTATTATAAGTGTGAAGAACTAGCTATGTTATATTTTAACTATATTTTGATGTTAGTTATGTTTGATGAATAATGATTGACATTGTTATGTTTTAACTATATTTTAATGTTAGTTATGTTTTAACTATTTTGATGTTATTGGTTATGAATGATGATTATTTTGTTATTGTTAATTAAATTGTAATATTTTTATATGGCCGATCCGACCACTGGTCTGACCCTGGTTGACCCACTGACCCTTGAACCTGTGCCACGACCAGTTTATTGACCGATCCTATTTTTCGTTCCTTGCCAAAACTACACCGTTTTGGGAACTCTGCTGCCAATCTCAGCTAACTCGAGAAAAACCGCCTAACTTGGTTATTTTCCCGAGTCACAGCAAAACCGGCCGAGTCGACTCAGTTTTGATCGAGTCAACCTCCCCTCCTATCTAGGTAGCAAACTGGACCGGACTGAGGACCATTTTACTGGTTTTCCGGTCCAACCAGCTGGTCTGGTTTGGTTCGATTTTTCACTCCATGGTAATCATCCTCTTTAATCATGTTTACATATTACTCATAATAAAAAATAAGAAATAATTAAAACTTAAAACTAACGAGAGTCATAATCATAAATATAAATATAAAATAAAGTATTAATTTAATAAATTAGATAATTTTTTAAGAAAATATAAACATGCCAAGACGAGACAAAACCTATCTTGCATCCTATCTTATTTCTAGAGCCAGGAAAATAGGCTAAGCTAGTCGAGCCAACCATTTTAGACCCTAAATTTGTAAGGGCCGGGTTTAAGATTTTTGCCTTAAAAGTAAAAACGGGTCTAAAAGGGCCAGCCCTGTAGGGCCGAGAACCTAAAAGAGCCGGCCCTTTTAGGCTCGTATATATGTATATTTTAAAATTATTAATATGATAATATTATTATTAATTTTTTATATTTTGTAAATGATGTTGCAAATATTTAGTTGTTATTATCTTTTCTAGAATTAAGTTTCATTAAAATAGCTTGTATTAAGAATCAAAACTTATAAAAGATATTTTTTATTTCATAGGAATTCGTACCAATTTTGTATTTTTTGACTTATTTTCTAGTGAGAGTTTTGTTTATATCTTGTGTTGTTTATTTTGTTGACTACTTACACTTTTCAAGATATATTTATAAGAAGTATTTTTAATTTTGTTAAGTCTTCTCATTAATTATTTGTAATTGTGGTATGTGGATAATTGTTTACCTTTGATTATGACTAAGTAACTGTGTTTATTTGTTGCATGATGTGTACCATTTACACCCTAATTTTGACAACATTTAAGTGTTAAATTAGGATTTTCATTGTTGTAAATTTTAAAAAAATTGTAAAAATTGTTAAAATAGCTTCGACCCTATAGATCCGGCCCTAATCCTTATACTCACTGACCAGGCCTCAAAAAATTACTGTTTTTTTTTTTGCCGGGCCTAAAAACACCCTGACTCGTGAAGAACCGATCCTTTTTACCAACTCTACTTATCCCATCTCGGTAGTAATTTTGCGAACATTTTAACGATGAACCTGTTCCATCTTAAAGTGACCGGACCCTGAATGGGATGGTTGGTGCGGAACAGAAGTGAATACCTCTAGCTTATTTATTGTTTTGACAGCATTATTAAACTCTAATGAGTGATAGGACTTCAAGGCTCCAAAATGTTTTATTTGTATTTTAATTTTTGGATATGTCAAGTGGCCTATATCTATTAGGTTAGATTTTTCAATCACACTTTGTCATGTGTGATTTTTATTACAAATAAGGTTTCAACAGAGTTTTAAAATGTTATAAATATGAATTTTTATTTTATCAAAAGTCCACATGAAAATATTTAATTTAAAAATTTGAGCTAATGAATATAAATAATTTGAACTAAGTTTTTTCCATAAATTTATATTTCATATCAAAATTGAAATCAATATTTGTGCAAACATAACATCTAATTATTTATTTTCCTCACTCTCATGTATTATTTAATGGTATATATTTTGATCATTTCAAAAAAAAAATATTAACCTTAAAGAAAATTGATATATAGTTTATATCATACATTTAAAATTATTTTAATAACAATATGTCAATTTGGTCCGTAAACTAATTTAAGTTTAAATATAACCATGTTTTCTCTTCCTTAATTTTTTGTTTTTTGGTAAAAGCATTCCATTTTGCGGAAGAATCCAAGAATACACAGACGTGTATTACATTTATTTGATGAAAGCCAAGGAAGCATTTGAACCACACATCTCTTACCCTTACCGTATTATTGTCGCAGAAGTGAAGTGGTTATGCGTTGAAGCAACGAAAAATGAATGAAGGTGAAGAAGCGAAGGTCATCTTCAAAGACACAAGAAGATGGTCACTCTCTGGAATGACTGTTCTCGTTACTGGAGCAACCAAAGGCATAGGGTTTGTTTGTGATAATTATTGTTGTTGTTTTGTTTTCTTCTTCTTCTTAATTTCCCTTTTTCTCGGTTTTGAATCTAATTCAGTTCAAGAGCTCTCACTTTTGTCTTCTCCAATGTCTCATATTGTTTAAGAGATCGAGTGAAGCAATACTTGTATGAAATGATGATGAGACTGTAAAACATCTTATTAAATACACCGCGTGAAATCTGGATATTTTGTAAATGTTTAGATTCTAACATGTTTTCTTTTTAGAGTTGTACAATTTTGTCCTGGAATTTTGCCCACAGAAGCATTGAAAAAAGAGTAAAGTTGCCGTAACCATTAAAAAACATAAGGGAAAATCGTTCTTGAGGTAGCGGTAGTTTTCTTTGATTTTTAATTTGATACTTGTGTATTTTTTCTTTTTATTAAATCTTTTAATGTTACTCTTTGTTATCATTGTTAACGCCTGCAACTTTGCTCTGTTAGTATTGTTAGCCCCTTGTACAAAAGCTAACTTTGTTAATAGAGTAAGATTAAAGGATTTACTAATTAAGGAAAGAAATACACACAAGCACCACATTAAAAATTGAATAAAACTATAGTTATCTCAAGAATGGTTTTCCCAAAAACTAATACTGACGATTAAAAACCTAGAGTTGACTATTAATACTTTTAACGGCCAGTGACATCATTACACATTTTTCAATACTTCTGGGGTACAGTGGATCCAACAAAAACTTACGGATACCCACAGCTTCTATATGAAAACTTTCGGCACAAAATTAAACTTTAATATTTTTTCAATAATGCATGTCAGTGTTGTTGTCTCTGCTACTGATTCAGGTTTATTGATGTTGAAATAGGCATGCCATAGCAGAAGAATTAGCAGAATTCGGAGCAGTTGTGCATATATGTTCACGGAACCAAGAAGATATTGATAAATGCCTTAAAGAGTGGGAAAATAGAGGATTTAGTGTAAGTGGATCAGTTTGTGATGTTCAATTTCGTGACCAACGTGAAAGCTTAATGGAAACTGTTGCTTCTGTCTTTCATGGCAAGCTCAATATCCTAGTAAGATTCTCTCTCACAAGAATCCAAGCACCCATGTATGTCAACGTTTTGTTAACATGTCTTTGATTTTTAAATTAATACAATTTTTAATCCTCTTAATTTGTTCTCATTTTGATTTTGGTCCCTCAAATTTCATTACATTTAAAATATTGGTCCTTATAATTTAATAAAAATACAGACTATTTTATCTTTTGATGGACCAAAACCAAAATAAGAACAAATTTAAAGGATAAAAATCGTGTTAGCCCTTAATTTTTTTAGATTTAAATGTTTGTAGCTTAATCTTATAGATTGCAGAGTGCAGAGGCACATATTTTCATATTATATTGCATTTTAGATGATTGACATATGTACATAAATGTTAGAATAATAAAGAATGAATTGGCTTGGACAATATGCCAACATGCGGATTTGGATGTTCTCATAATCCATTTCTTCTCATAACCTGATCTCCACTTTAGATTAGAAAATGGAGGGTTTGGATTTAATATCTTATTACATACTATCTAAAATCAATTTTAACATTTAATTTTTGAATTGGACATTTCACAACTTCAGTATATAAAAAAATAAAAAATTAATTTATAAAATATTATAATAATAGTTTGATAAAGTATTAAATATGAACAATTCATTTCTTAATCTAAGAGTAGGGATAAGATTTTCAAAGGAAAATGATAGAAAGGATTCTAAAAGGATCTAGGATTTGGGGTGTATGTTGCCCCTTAATTTTCCCCAACATCTCAAATTTTTTTCTTATTTCTTTTAATAATTAGATATTCTATATAAAATGAGAGTGACATTTTGACATCTTATATATGAATATGCAATTGTGTGTGTGTGTGTATTTCAGTTGACTTGAAACATTTTTCTCTTGTTTTTTTTTCTTTTTTACCTAGATAAATAATGCCGGGACAAATATACTTAAGGAAGCAACAGATTATACTGATGAAGTTACATCAACAATCATGGACACTAATTTCCAATATGCTTACCATTTGAGCCAACTGGCACATCCGCTTCTTAAAGCCTCAAGAAACGGTACAATAGTGAATATCTCCTCCATTGCAGGTTTCAAAGCTTTGCCTCGGCATGTGGTCTATGCAGCATCTAAAGGTATATTGAGTTGTGGACTCCACACATAATTGTGTCACCTTTCTCCATATGTGTGTGTGTGTGTGTGTGAATATAAATGGTATTAAGTGTAATGGACTAGTCAACAAATCAAGGTTCAAATCTACGTTAAGAGATGTGTTTATATTTAGTGTCCGATAATGCTTTCAATAGGAGGATACATGTGGCTAGTAAAAAAAAATTAAAACCCAATCCAATTTGATAATTTAGAACTGTGAGCCAATGAAGCAACTCCCTAACTAATCTGGTCTAGAGTTTTTGACTGGTTGACTAGGGTTAGAATTTTTTATATTTTTTCTTCCATTGTTGAGACTAAAACAACATAATTTTGAGTTTGAGAAAATGAAAAAAAGAAGTAGTATCCCATTACATTTGCTTTTTCTTAACTATTTTTCATTTAATTATATATGTAGTTTATATCAAGGTTATTAAATCTAGAACCATCCTTTGAATCGGTCGAGGCAGTAGGTCAATGGTAAATGGTCAATTCATAGTCGGCTAGACCGGTGGGAAATAAAAAATTAAAAAATAATTTAAATTCTTATCATATGGATCCAAATATTAAAATCAAATCAATATATTGATTTACTAACACAATAACCATATATTTATCTAACATTCTGTGCAATTTCTTTGATAACTAAACTCATAATCATTAATACCAACATTATCATTAACTTCGAGTCTTCAACCAATATTGTTGTATAAAATCATGCCCCTAAAAAACATGGTAGCTTTTTTTAAGGCAACTTTGGGCATGTTTGTTTAGGCGTTACGATTGCTTATAAATTGCTTTTTACGTAAATCGAGACAAAACTCCTCTCACATACTTACTTCGTTACCGTAAATCACTATTAAAAAGTTACTTATAAGCAATCGAATCGCTAAAACAAACATGCCCAGACAACCCCGCAACTCACTTGGTTGCCCAAGTTGAGCCCGAGTCACCTCGAGTCAACCCAATCTTGAGTTGGGGACCTACTCGGACTGTTACATGGTCGGGTTCTGGTTGACCCGACCGGTCTAGTTCAAGTTTAATAACATTGGTTTATATGTGAATATTCTATTTACTTGTGAGTTAATTTTTTTATTTAAATATTACTCTTTTCATAGTTATACATGAATTTTTTGTATATTTTAATTAAATTATTTTATTTTAAATGACTAATATGACCCCACTTGAATCATTGACTCTTAAGCCATTGTTTGACTGGTTCATTGACTTTTTTTTGCCATCAAAGGAAACTAGTACTATTAAAGATAGATAAAATACAATGTCTCATAATTAGGAATTAGACAAACAGAGCAACCAGAAAGAAATAACAATGCTCAACCTAGCTAACAAATTATAGAAACAGGGAATTAAAAGATCTTTAATACAATGATAAATTAAGAATGTTGTTGTAGCATCACCCACACCATGTGTCAAATAGGCCAGAAATAGGGAGGGAGGTCGAAATACCCGAACAAGAGGGCAAGACTCTTCCAATGAAGCTTTGGCAGACCACACAGCTACCAAATTTGCTTCCCTGGAAACACACCTGCGAGGATGGTTCCTAACCAGATTACTTAAATCCAGAAAGTACTCAAGGAGGGCGTTTGTTATAATATCAAAGCACAAACAATCGAATAGACAATCAAAAGAGAAAATACAATCCCAGCCCGAGAATGACCAGTAAGGCCATACACATTGAACCAGCCCATATATGCCCTGAAGATCAAAGAATTGACTAATCAATACCATTGAGTGCATTGGTGACGTTGCCTTTGATTTACTCAGAATGGTTGCAAGTCCCCAATTGCCAGCCTCCATTGAGATCGTCAGTTCACCAGTGAGGAAAGAAATCCACCCTTTCAATCCGTTCTTCACCTGCAACCGCCATGGGGGAACCCATTGGAGATCCTCATCGGAGGGCTTCATAGAGGATTGAGGCTTGTACGCCTTCACGTGTCCCTCTACACTACATCCCCGCTCACCACCACCACCGGCTTCGCCCCCAACCAGAACTTCCACTGGCCACGACATAGGGGCTGTTTAACAACTCCACCAGAAAGGGAGAAAAAGACCTTCCTTACGAAGAGAGGGACGAGATCGACCTCCCAGCTCGGTCAGGTTGCCGCTAGAGGAGGTCGACTCCCTCTCGAAGGAAATGAAACCCTAGCAGAGGGAGAGAAATCGCACCGACTGACTGGTTCATTGACTAGTCTAAAATTTCAGCACCTTTGTGAATATATGAATACATATAAATCTAGGGTGTTCAATTTTGTTTCTCATGAAGCATAACCTGTGAAAATATGTCATGATAAAATTGAGTGAAGGCTAATAATTTAGCTGATGAAATAATATCTTCATAATTGTATTCAGGAGCTATGAATCAAGTCACAAGGAACCTTGCCTTTGAATGGGCGAAGGATAATATTCGTGTGAATGCGGTAGCACCTGGAGTTATAATGACCCCACTTTTGGAGGCTGTCACGGTACGTTATGACAAGCTTAGATGAAATATGCATTCAAAAACGGTGAATTAGTTATAGAATTATTCATCATAAAATATATTGTATGGTCACTAATTTACTCCTTCCATCTTTAAATATAAGTTTTAGATAACCGTTTTTTTATCAAAAAAGATAGTTTAAAATAGTTAAAATCAATAAATATATAAGTAATATATATTTTATCCAACTATGTCTTCGCTTGCAAATATAAATCTCATCCACTTTCTTAATTAATGCAATTCGCACACACTAACTAATCAAAAAAAGGCTAAATTATACAAAATCTTCTAAACTTTAAGTCAGTTGCATATAACCCCTAACTTTTCAAAGTTTAAATTTAATCCTATGACCTTTCATTTTTTTTAATTATTAGCCCTCTGTCGTTAAGTGACCGTTATCTTTTTAATGAAAAATGTCATGTCAGATTATGAGATGACACGTATCATCCTACGTGGCATCCTGTATAAATTACTAATTTCATAAAACCCCCTGAACTTTGAACAGTTGCATAGAACCTCATATACTTTGATTAACTACAAATAACCTCCTAACATTTCAAAATTTAAATTTAATTCTCTTAAAATTTTGATTTACAATATTAAACCACATGCCGTTACTTTCTATCATTTTAATAAATTTATTAAAATTTTTACTATCATTTATCAATTAAAATAGTTCTTTTGTATGGCAAAAACTAGAAGAATAATATTTAGAAAAATATAAAATAAACGTTGAACCTCTATTTCAAGAAAAAGCATGCCTTATGAATAAAAAAATTAATGAGGGCAAAAGCTATCATCTAATAAAAATGTAATATTTAAACTATCAATGCTCAATCAACCCAAGAATATATTTAACACAAATGATGACAATTTTAAACTAGCAATGCTCAATTAACCCAAGAAAATAAGTAAATATTATACAAATGATGACATTTTTATTTTTATATTTTTTAAATATTATTCTTATAGTTTTTTCCATACAAGAAAACTATTTTAGTTGACAAATGATAGTAAAAAAACTTAATAAATTTATTAAAATGATTATAGTAACAACATGAGGTTTATTTATTATAAATCAAAATTTTAAAAGAGTTAAATTTAAATTTGAAATGTTAAGAGGGTTATTTGTAACTGATCAAAGTTCATGAGGGTTATCTGTAACTTTTCAAAGTTTAGGGGGTTTTATGAAATTAGTAATTTATAAAGGATGCCACGTAGGAAGACACGTGTCATCTTATAATTTGACATGTCCTTTTCCGTTAAAAAGATAACAGTCACTTAACGGCAGAGGGTTAATAGTTAAAAAATGAAAGATCATGAGGTTAAATTTAAACTTTAAAATGTCAAGAGGTTATATGTAACTGACTCAAAGTTTAGGGGGTTTGTATAGTTTAGCCGTCAAAAAATATGCAATAAATGTATACAATCAACAAGGGTAAAATTGAAAAATAAAAATAGAAGCAAAAAATGTTGAGACAAAACTGAAATGAAGCTTATATTTTGGAACGGATATATTCTCAACTTTGAAGATTATATTTAGGGACAAAGGAATTATTAGTGACTGAATTTTGTTGCTAAATTCGCTGTCATTTTTTGTAGTTATGATCATGAATCCAAAAGGAAGAGCTCATGCTTTAAAGACTAGCATATTAAGAGAATCCTTTTAAACTTATAAATCATACATCACTTATGAGACTCCTTGACGTGGGACTCATATCAGCTAGCTGCCTTATTGCTTCTTTGTTTTGATTATTAACAAAGAGGATATCTTAGCCTTACACTTCTCAACACAACAATTCTCTGTATTCACTAAGTAGCCTAATCTGATTTACAGCCCAATGAGCCTGTCTAAACATTCCTTGGCTGCCTCACCTTTTTTAAGTTCTCAAACTCCCTTTCCCAATTAAGATATTGAAAATACAAATGTTGTTGAAAATACATACAACTAATTCTAAACAAATATATGGTCTTTCTTAATACATTTGTTTTATTTGTCAACGTGTTCATATTCGGTGTACATGATTCTTGGATTCTTACTTCATATAAATTCTTGCATATTGTGTCAACACCCGTTTCCATTTCGATAATCGAAGAGTAATAAAGACAGAATTCAATGGGCATACAGAAAAGTACAGTTATACTGATAGAAATATTTGTTTACAATCCCAACGTCGTTCGTTTACAATTCCGATATTGTTTGTCGACAGAAACAGAAAATACAGCAGAAGTTTTAATATTTACAAAATTATCCAAAATATTAAGGCATAGACTAAGGCATAACCACGTTCATATCCTCGTCTCGAGACACGTGCCACTCACGTTTTGGCGTCAACATCTTTGCCCTTTGGCCCATTGGTACTCGCTGAGATATTTGTTTAAAAATAGGGTGAGATTCTGAAAAATCCCCATAGAGACATAATATCGTTCATAGAAAATGCGAAAAGTAAATATGTCATGCGCCAAGGTATGCACAAATTAATGAACAATATAAACACATCATCGTCATATATACATGAGTAGGGCCCAGCCCCACAATCTACACCGGTTGGACTTCTGCCAACTCCAAGTGTAAGTGTACCTCTGGCACTAACAGCCTCTCTCTAGGCAAATCATGTTATTAATAAAGTGCATTTACAAAACAATGGCATCCACACAATCACATAACTTATGGCATAGTATATGAAGGATAATGCCCCTACCTCAAAGCTTTAATATCCCCTTTTAAATGTGTCTCGAAGAACGTGTTGTATCCGGCCTCCAAATCGGTCCTAAAATATTAAATGTGCCAGAAATAGGTCATAACCTATCCAAGTATCATTTTAGACTATTCCATAGTGTTTATTGTGGTTATATTAGTCTATGGTGAAAATATACAAAAATGCCCCTGGGAACCCGGCCTGGCCCCGCCGTACCCGGTCTGATGTCACGTTTTCCCAAAATTTTGACCAAAGCTATTTTCACTTATTTTCGCCCAAGGAATCCATTTCAAGGCTCGAATTCACCAAATTCAGTGTCAAATTACGAAAATACTCTTGACAGCCCCTATTTAGGGATTTCAGTGGCGTTTTTGTAAATATGCTTTTTCGGCCTCTACCGAAAAAGTGCCCAACTGTAACCCCACCTATTTTTGGCCATTGAGTCCAATGGAACCATTTATTTCATGAAAATCCAACTCCTTGTACCATTTCTGGTTCTGGCCGAAATGTTAAGGAAAAAAAATGGAACAAATGGGGTTTTGTGTTCTAGTTTCCAAAACTTGTACTTTTTCACTTCTAACCCTTGATTAACTCATTTAAACACTTCTTAACCATGATTAAAAGAAATTTGGACAGCATAACCCCTTAGGATTAGCACTTTCCAAATTTACAAACTCAACAAAATAACCAAATCCAACCATAATCATCAACAATAACCACATACTAGCATAATTTTAGGATTTGTGAAGTTACCTTCTTGAGTTCTTGAAATTTCTCTCTCTAGGAGTCCTCCTCTCTCTCTCCTTGAGTTCAAGATTTGCTTGCTAAACATAGTGTTTCATGGAGAAGAAGAGATTAGAGAGGAGATTATACAAATTGGAAGCCTTAAAACTTGGATCCACAAGGTCTTACCTTAAGATTTCTCCTCCTTCTCTCTAGATTTTCCCAAGCTCTCCCTCTCTCTCTATCTTTGTTGTTTGGATGTGAGAATGAGCTAGAAAGATGAAGCATGGGCTTCATAAAATATCTCACCTCTTCTCTTCATATTTCATCTTAACCCTTGATCTCATCAATGGTTGAGATTGCAACACCTTTCCTTGCACCATACCTCCCTTCATGATGACTTGCTTTAGACCATACTCCCTCCACTTTATGCCATCCCTTGTAAGCATTTATGTACTTGGCCTTATCCACTTTCAACTTGTGCTTATCTACTCCAAACTTGTGTCATAAGTCTCATTGTAATTGAACCAATTCCCTTCAATTAACAATTGGGTTTTCTACAATTATCTCATTCCTTTGATCAACATAATATATTTTATTGCAATTTAAACATGTGCTCCAACTTTAGCCATTATAATTTAATCTCTTGGCTTTAGATGATGCCACTTGGCATATTTATCTTCCAAGTAAATATTTCCCTTCTCCTAAATATCCACCAATAAAAGAGCTTTTACTTTTATTCCACAAAGAATATTCAATTTATACATTTTCCTTTATTTTCCTTGATTAATTGAAATTAACTCCAATTAATTGGAAAATAATTAATCTTGGGCTAAATTGGCAAAATTATAATTTTGCTATCACCTTTGTAATCTAATTCAATTCTTGAATTCATTTACCCATTTTATTATGAATATGAAAATTTCAAAATTCATAAGACCCAAAGTTCATAAATATTCACCATTTTATTGAATTATTCAAATTATTAGAATATATTTTTGGTGAATATAAAATTTGGGGTGTTACATATTGCTTTATATATAACTGCACATATAAATTATGTTATAAGTATCTTTTTTCCTGTTTTGGTCCTTTTCTTTTCTTCCATAGAAAATCACTTGACTAAGTGAGACATAAACTCTCTGATATACAGAAAGAAGATGGTGACAAAATATTTAACAGTATATTGTCTCACGTTCCTATGAGTCGCTTAGGAGAGACTAAAGAGATTTCTGCACTGGTTGCTTTTCTCTGCCTTCCTGCTGCGTCATACATCACTGGACAGATTATATATGCAGATGGAGGTTTCACACTTTAAATGGCTTTGAATTATTGTATATTCCTGTTTCAGGGAAAACAAGTTATACCTCTCTATATGTTGCATGAGGGAGTATTGTACTTGAAAGTGTTAATTGCGATAGGCATATATACAAAGACATAATGTTAGGTGGTATGATAATCAAAATATGTTGATAAAGTAATAAATATGTGACATTGACGTTAAAAGTTAAATGAAATTAATTTGATTATTATTGTAAAAGAATGTCCGCATTTGGTTTTGGATATGAAGGGAAAAACATTTACACCTTGTGCATAATTGTTTTTATAGCCTCTAAATGTCTATTAAGTGATTATGATTTCTAATTCATGATTTCATGTCTATTTTCAAATTCACTCAAATTGAATTCATGATTTAATGTATATTGTCAAATTTAATTTACTTTATTACCTTATCTTTAGACGCTAATAATAAAAATTGGGAATAATATCCCAATGAATACAAATAATTTGGAAACGGAATGTATAATTTTAGCCCACAGTTATTATTGAAGAGATCAAACTTTCTGGATTAAAGGGAAATTGTCTATATTAGGGAATAATTTGTAATGTTTTTTTTCCAAAAAGGAAATTACTTTAATGAGTGTTAATGTAATTACGCATAAATTAATTTAATGATGTGATTACCCAACCTGTTTTTGTTAAACGGGTTTTTAAGCAAGTATTACAAGATTTCATATATAAAGTTGATGATTAATTTATTTTTGTCCTTATACTTTTGGCTCAATTGCAACTCAGTCCATACACTTTGACTCGATGCAACTTAGTCCTTATTGTTTTGACTCGATTATATCTCAATCCTTGAAGTTTGACTCAATGCAATTTGGTCTTAATAGTTTTAACCATTTTATAATTTAGTTCCTATATTTAAAAAAAACATATATAAAATATAGGTCGTGGACTAAATTATAAAATGGTTAGGGGCCGAGTTACAGTGAGTCAAAGTTCATAAACTAAGTTACAACCAAGTCAAAACTAACTAAGTTGCCCCGAGTCAAAGTGTTAAGACTAAGTTACAATTAAATCAAAATTATAGGAACCGAAATATTTTAATTTTCCCCATGGTTTGCTATGTAAGTTATGATTGACAATGAGATAAGCAAAAAGAGTTGTATGTAACCACTAATAGTTGTATGTAACCACTAATAAACTGTGATTATCAAATTCAGTATATAGCCAAGTTTTAAATCGTCGTCTCTTTGCCACGCACGCCCTTAAATATATTTAAAACTGTTTTACACTTTTGACCACCCCCTCCTTTCTTTCAAACAAAAAGGATATGTTACGTATATTTATGGAACAATTACGTTCAAGTCTCACATAAAAGAAAAAATGAAGAAATAATCTTTGAAGTTGTCAGTAGACGTCCTTTAACTTGTCAATGAAACCCCCTCGACTTGTCATTAATAACTTCAGGGATCATTTTTTTATTTTTTCTCTTGTGTGAGTCTTGAATATAATTTTCCCTATATTTATCTATAATTTTCCTTATTTGTTATTTGTGTCTCAATAATACGGGTTTTGTGTCTCAACACATTTTGTGGCAGGGAAGAATCTAAAAATATATATGCTCATCATATACAAATATTTTTGGGGTTTAGAAAGTAATTGGGACATAAGAGAGAATATGGGAGTAACATTATTGTTAATCCTTATAGTTTAATCAAATTTTAGTTTTGATTCCTGTAATTCCAAATCGTTGTTTTTAGTCCTTATAATTTCATAAGGATTTGGTCTAAACTTTAAGAAAGTTAATGCCATTAAGCATAAGAATCAAAAGTTTTGGCTTTGATCACTATACTTTTAACAATTTTTAATTTTAGTCTCTATGAATTTCCATTTTGGTTCAAATAATTTTAATGAGTTTTAGTTTCGGTCTATATACTTTAATGGGTTTTGATTTTTGTCCCTATAGTTAACCTCAAACCGAGTCCTTATAAAACTATAAGGACTAAAAATCACAGTTTGAAAGTATAATGATTAAAATCAAAAAACGATAAAGTGTAAGGACCAACAATTTTATTAACCCTAGAATATAATTAAAGGGTAATAATATTTTCTTTTCTTTTTTTTGAAAAAATAAATTTTTAGATAAAAAATGATTCTTGTACAGCTATAAAAAAGGGTGCAGTAGTGTAATAATAATAATAAAAGTTTGATTAACATTACATATTTCGATTTTCCCCCTTTTTTGGGTGCACCAACCTGATAGTAGGGTTGGGGGTGTTCGGGATCAGGACGAGATCGGGAAATCTCATTCCTGATCCAGAAAAGTCTTCAGGAACCAAATTGCTTCCCGATCCCTATCCCAAAAATTTTCTGTCCCGTCGGGACGAGAAATCCTGAGCTTGGATCGGGAACTTCCTGAATTCCCAATGCCAAGCATCGCTAGAAAGAAACACATCGATGGGAAAATTTGACGAGTTCGTAAGGAACAGAAGAATGTCCTATTTAATGTTTGATGTTGCTTTTGTCGTGATGTATCATTTATTTCCAATGTCAAGACACACAATAAGGAAGAGTCATCTTAATGAGTCAGCAACCAACATTTCTATTGCTTTTAAGATTGAAAATGATGTCTAAGAAGTACTCTAGATATATCTTAACTCATCACCGTCTCAACAAAAAATTTGATACACTTAATGAGTCAGCAACCAACATTTCTATTGCTTTTAAGATTGAAAATGATGTCTAAGAAGTACTCTAGATATATCTTAACTCATCACCGTCTCAACAAAAAATTTGATACACTATAAATCCCGCCCCCGAAGAATCATCATGTACTTATCATTAGAAATGAAAGCCTAAAACATGAACCCAACACAGATGTGCAGATCTAAAAGACAAAACTCAGTAACAAAATCAAGGCACAATACCAACGGAAAAAAGTATCATGCAACAAAAAAAAAGATCAACCCTGTGCCACCGTCGTCCGTCAGGCAGCGAGGTGATGAGCACCATCAGGGCAGGGCAGCACCGTCTCCATTGACCGTCAGGGAGAGGGAGAGTGAGGATGCTGACGGCGACGAGGGAAGGGGTTCGAATTTGGGAGTTGGGACTGTGTCGATTTGTGGTTGAGACTCGAGTACTAGAGCAAGACTGAGGTCTGACCGTTTGAGACTGAGAGAGCGAGAGAGAACTAATGAATCTGCCTTCCGAATGCGCCTGAACTCTGAATGTCTGATGAGGGTTGAGTGTCAGTGAACAGTGATGACTGATTTTTGTTTTTGGCTAGAAGTATGATGACTGATGGGTCAGTGCGTTTGTGCGTTCTACTGCTTGTCATGGCTGGGCCAAAATGGCCCTTTGGCCCTTTACCTAAACAACTAAAAGAAAAAAAAATTACAAATGTCTATTATTTCGGGATTGGGAAAAATTCGAGATCGGGAAATGCCATTCCCAATCCCGATCCTGAATTTTTCTTGGTCCGAAAGTTTCAGGACGAGAAAATCTTGTCCCGATTTGCTCTAGATCGGGACGGGAAGACCGGGACGGGAATTTATTGAACACTCCTAAGTAGGGTGTTGGTTTTATTTGGTTAACAAACCAACTCATTATTAGCCTTTGAAATTTGAATGGCAAGTTGTGATTGGTGTACCTTAGGATTATATCTTGGAAATCCTCGTCAATTATATATGAATTATGAAGGCTTCTACCAAATTTTAACAACTGATTAGTTTGTATACCAAATGGACTATTCTTAAGTTGCTAAGACACTTGTATGATTGGAGTCTTTTTAACAATCAAAAGTTTAGGTAAGTTAAGTCTTGAAGTTTTGTCTAGAATACTTGTATGATTGGAGACTAGCATTTCTTTTTTGTAGTAATTAAAAGCTTAAGTGAGTTGAGTCATGAAAGTTTATCAGGGCATGTATCTATACTTAGAGCACTTACAAATGTACTTACAAACCAATAAGGTTCTCTCATTATAGGATATAAACCCACAACCTTATGGATTATAAGTCAACTCCTTATCAATTGAACTAGTATTTAATGATGAGACTAGTAATTCTTTTTTCTCTATAATAAAAACTTGAAGTGAGTTCAATTCAAATTTTGGAGTCTCATCCGATTTAATATTACTTGCATCTTTACCATTTTAATTGGAGTCTCATCCATAAAATCCTTATACTTCAGTATTTTTATGATGATATCAGTCACATTTTTACCAACCTAACTAATTTTAATTGGTATAGGATTAGTGTAATTGTTTTGCATGCAAATTAGGATATTACACGTGTTATTTACATTTTATTTGTTTTTACCAAATAAAGAAGTAATATACTCCAGTAGTCAAAATAAGCTTAGTGTGTGTTCGTATAGAATCAAAAAAGCACTTTTGAAACTAAAACCTTGGTTTAGAAAAAAAAGTCTCGAACATCCAAGAATTTTGAACAATCCCTTTTTAAGGAGAACCATGGTTTCAATAACAAAACCATGGTTTCACCAATAAGCTATTCGTCTTCACTTTTTCCACTGTTGAAGCAATATATTTGGAGGGAAACTGACGTCTTCGCTGTTGTCCAATCTGAGGCGCGTTTATTAATATATAATTTATTACTTTTTAAAATATAATCTTATTTTTTATATGTAATTATTACAAAAGTTAATGTCCTTTTTAGTAATTTGACTATGAAAAAAAGTTATTCTCATCACAATACTCAAACACTCTTATTTTATTAAAATCAATTTTTTCTCATAATCTATTCTCCAGAAGTTATTCTCCACTTTTTCTCCAGAAGCTATTCTCTAAAAGCTAATCCGAACACACCCTTAAGCTTAAGCTAGATAAGTTAGCTCATTTTTCCCACCAATTTAGTGAATCACGTTAGGACTTAACTCGAAGATAACTTTTAGTATGATCGAATGAACTCGACTTAGTTAGGTGAACTGATTTGTTTAATTCACTATAATATTAAACAATAAAACCTCAAATTTAAATATAACTCTAAAAATTCAATATCATGATATTAGAATTTTTTTTTTTTGCATGGCATCATAATAACTAAATCATGTAAATCAAAATGTTGGCTAAAGATAATAAATTTTTAAAAGAATGCAACTTATGTTGTCAAAACACATTCATTTATGGAGACTGTGATCAGGAGAGACTAGAGAAAATACATAGAAAAAGATATAAAATATGAAATACACTATTATAATTTTGTGGGAAAATTCCATAAAAATACAGTCAAAATTAACAAAGAACAAAATGAAGTGGTCAATTCCTGAAATCCCAAATCAAAGCAGCCATATGAATCTGGAATTTGAAATCTTAGGACAAAGACCATAATGCCCTTAGTTTAGTTTTTTAAAAAAAAAAAAAGAATAGAGGGAAGGCCAAAATTGAATTGGTGGGCTGAAGAGGAAGTGAGAAACAACAAACCTAGGAGGGGAAGGGGGCGAGGGGCGAAGGGCTCGGCGTGGAGATTGGAAGGGAATAACAGTTTGTTGACCGAGCTTCGGCGGCATGTGGTAGAGTTGGAAAGTGGTAATTGAGAAATGACAAACCTAGGAGGGGAAGGGGGCAAAGGGCTCGAAGCGATGATTGGAAGGGAACAACGGTCTCTTGACTGAGCTTCAACGGCTTGCGGTGGAGTTAGAAGGTGGTAATTGAGAAACGACACCTTAGCTTCAACTAGATTGTTGTTGACTGGGTTGTTTTGTTTTGGGACTTTGTTGACTTAGTTTTTAGTTGTGAAAAGCTTCAGCTATCAAATGTTCTCTGTCTTCACTATTATTCTTTAGTATGATCATCTTATTGTTTATGTTTATTCTTTTAACGGCTTCATGTTTTTGGTTTAACAACTTCGTATGGAAAGGTGGCAAAATAACAAGTTGGGGGGTCAATAACAACATCTCTTTATCCATTAACAATATCCACTACTAAATTAACGACTTTTCTTTCTTGGTTAACAACTTTGAAGGCAAAAGGGATAGTAACAACTTCGATGTCCAATAACAACATCTCTCACTCTATTAACAACACCAGCATCTACAATAACGACTTCACTTCCTTCTTTAACATCTTGGTAGGGAAAAATGGGAAAGTAACTAGTTAGATGCCCAAAAACAACACCTCTTGCTTTATTAACAACACCAGATTCTACATTAACAACTTTGCTTCCTTATTTAACATCTTCATAGGAAAAAATGGGAAAGTAACAAGTTCAATGCCCAATAACAATTCCTATCGCTTTATTAACAACACAACCTTCTACAGTAATGACTTCATTTCTTGTTTAATATCTTTGTATGAAAAAATAGGAAAGTAACAAGTTCGATGCCCAATAACAACACATCTCACTTTATTAATAACACCAAATTCTATATTAACGACTTTACTTCCTTGTTTAACATCTTTGCAGGAAAAAAGGGGAAAGTAACAAGGTGGATGCCCAAAAACAACACCTTTCGCTTTATTAAGAACACCAACTTCTGCATTAATGACTTCACTTCCTTATTTTACATCTTCGTATAAAAAATTGGAAATTAACAAGTTCGATGCCCAAAAGCAACATCTGTCTCTATATTAACAACACAGTATTCAACATTAACAACATGGCTTTCTGTTTTCACATCTTCCTATCAGACACTCGAAGACATGCCTAATCCCCCTGCATCTGCTATTAACAACAACACAATTTATTTTAACATCTCTATCTTCACTAATAACAAAACCCCCCATATCATTATCCTACGTCTAATATTAACACAAAGACAATATCTTTTATCTCCGTCTTCATTAATAACAACACCCTCCCCTAACCTTAGTATCCATGGTTGACCGAAGTTTCTACTGTCGCAACATCCATCAGCGTTCATCCCTTAATCAATCGCGAACAACAAAAAAGGGACAATCTTCAACAATAATGCAACCAAACACAATGAAATTGATCACACAACCTTAAAGCCATTACCTTTTCTCTATCTTCATCTAAAAACTCCCTTACCCATAAAACAAAACCTCTGATATGATAAACCTCAATCATAAACTACAACCAATTTTTCATATACATTGAAGAATCACAACACAAAAATGATTTCTGTCCCAAATTTGCTTACCTCGTGGCTCAACTCTCCTTTCCATCACTTTTCCTCTTTCGACATCATCACTTTTTCGCGACAGCTTCTCTCTCTTTCCTCCCATTCGTGTGCTCTCTGTTTTTGTTTTCCCTATCACTAAGGGCATTATGGTCTTTGGCTCAAGATTTCAAATCCTAGATTCCTATGGCTACTCTAATTTGGGATTTTAGGAATTGACCAGACCATTTTGTCCTTTGTTAATTGTAATTGTATTTTTTTTTTTAATTTTCCCTATTCTTTTGCTATAGTACTCTTTTTTTTAAAAAAATAAAAACTAATTTTTTTTAAGAACATAAAAACTAAAAAGGTCTTTATTCTTATTTGGCAAACTTAAGAAATATACGTTCAAAAATTAAAAATCCCTGATTAGTGATTTTCTACTAATAAATTATTAATTACTAATCAAATGTAGTTAATACTTAACACCTAAACTATTGCAGTAATCAAAACTGATTTGAGATTTTGATATTTTGAAGGTATTTTTTAGAAATTTTTCCTACCTATTTCTCAAATGAGATTTATCCAATTTGGAATTGAACTTAGAAAAGAAAAATTTTAAGAATTTATTGATTTAACTGTTTTGGTTTTGTTATTCATGAGACTTTTTTTTTTTAATAGTATTATTCATGAGATTTTTAGGGTCTGTTTGGTGTAAGGTATTTAGAGGGGAGGGAAAATTTTTATGAGTTGAATTTTAAAAGATTGAAGAGGTAGGATAATAAAATTTTAATAAAGAGAATATATAAGATAAATGACTAAGAAAAATAAATTAAAAATTTTTAATCCTATTTTTTTAATTTTTTTAAATTCAATTCAAAATTTTTTTTTCTCCATCCACTTTCCATCCTGTCCCGCTCACACCAAACAAGCCCTTAAAATAATCATGGAGATCGAATAGTAAAGCGTAACTAATAAGGATATGCTTGCTTTCTGGTGAAGGAAAGGGAAGAAGAACATGGGCGAAAAACGTGCCGGTAGAAACTTACAACTCGTTCCTCTCAGGCAATGCTGCCTCCAAATGTTGTTGATTCAGTCTCCCCAGCTTTTTCATTTCGTAAGCGAAGGAAAAGATTTGCGACAAAAGTTTCTTGATCAGTTGGAAATTCCTTAAGTTCAAATGGCTCGTCGCCAAACCGACTCAGGTTTTGGTCGATTTGCTCTTACTATCCTTTTCTTGATGGGCGCGATCTCCTGCTTCACGGTGTACCTTTTCATTATTGTGGTCTTCAAACCCAGCAGTACCGAAAATTCTTCAGCGCACGAATGGGTTGAAGAAAATTTGGGGAGTAAAGAAGAGGAATGTTGTAGAGGAATTGAGCATTTGGAGCTCTGGGGTGGTGCTATTAAATGGGGTACAGAATTTAGGTTTAATTCTTCGGATGACTGTTGCAAGGCTTGTAAGGCTATGTGTAGGGATGATGAGCCTTGTTTATGTAATTCTTGGGTATTTTGTGGAGATAGAAAAGCCTGTGGACCTAGATTCGGCGAGGTATTGCTCCTATTTTCATTTGGTTCTCTACTATATTTGATCATGTCTGTAAAATTATTGGACATTCTGGGGTTTTATGCTAACTCAAATCCGTTACTCTGCTCATACTTGTGCGACGATAACTGATTGACTAATCATAATTACATGGGTTTATCTGTTTGTTGTTCCTATGAAAATTGGAGGTTAGATTCTTTGATTAATTGAAGGCACTTTTGAGTTTTGACTAACTACGTGTGATTGTTCCTATGCCTATTGTTGCCTTTAATTGTGTTAACTTCTCCAGCATGGTATATTTCTGCATTTAGTGTGAGCGAGTTTTTTTTTTTATGTCTCTCAACCGTTACTGATGTCCATTTTTCCACGGACGTTCTGTTAGAAAATTCTATTTTCCTCTTACCACTTCTGCATGTTTGCCTAATTGAACAAGCAGATTGCCTCACTATTATCAACTATATTTTAATTTGAATTTTGTATACTTTAATCTAGTACCAAAAGCTATTGGAAAAAAAAAATCTAGTACCAAAAGCTGGGCATTGCAAAATGTGATCAGAGTAATTTCATACACTTTTCCTTTCAATTGACTAGATGCGAACTTATCTCAAAATCAGATCACAGACCTACATTGTGCCTTTATGTAATGTTTCCCACATAATGCACTTTTAGATTACTCAATATCATGAATCAATGATCACAAAAAATTCTGATGCTTTTTGCTTTAATAGGATGGCATCTTGACCTTTTGTCAAAAATTTGTATAACTTGACTTTGTATCTTTCCTGGTGTATAATATTACAGTTCTGGCAAATATATCCTCTTTGAATGGGTTGTTTGATGTTTATCTAATATTGAAATATCCTTGCTCTTAGGCTGAACTTCACTTACCTGTTATGGTTGCAGTGTTGGTTAAAAAGACAGAAAGATGTTTTAAGTCCTGCTCGACGAGACTCAGGTGATCTAGTTATGTGGACTTCTGGGCTTGTCTTTGGGAAGAGAGAGGTAGGAAGATCATATTACATCTGCTAGTTCTCTTACTGATTATATACTGTATTAGACTACTTTGATATATGTACAATATGACAACTTTGTTCTTTGTTCTTAATTCTATAAAATTATTGTTATACCTTTATTTTGATATGATTTACTCTATTTAATGTTAATTTGATATCTCATTTATCTTATGATGAGATCCTGATGTAAGGAATCTCGCTTGTTGGCAGATTCTGGAATTTTCTAGAAATAATAAAAATATGAGATGCTATCTCTTAATGACAAGTGAAACTATTGTGATCTTAATCATAAATCACTCACTCTTATTCATATTGAAGGATTACAATGGTTTATATAGGCTAGAAAACAGAATCATCATCGCTGGACAACAATATGAAATAATGAACATTCAAATAAACAATATTTCCTAAAGTAAAGGTGTACTCAGCAATATGATGATAAACACATGGGATGTAGTGCTGAAATAATGGAATGTAATTATGGGCAGATTTCCAACACTCCCCCTCAAGCTGGAGAGTATATATCAAACATTCCCAGCTTGCATCGAAACTTTTCAAATTTAGATCTGCCCAATGGTTTGGTCATTACATCTGCGATTTGTTCTTCAGACCGTACATAGGACAATTTCATAATGCCTGCTTCAACTTTCTCTTTAATAAAGTGCCTGTCAACCTCAACATGTTTTGTTCGATCATGATAAACAGGGTTTTTCGTCATCTCAATGCTAGATTTGTTGTCGCACCAAACTTGCATTGGACCCTCATACGGAGTTCCCAATTCCTTTAGTAACCGGATAACCCAGAGTCCCTCACATGTTCCGTCATTCACAGCTCTCAATTCAGCTTCTGTACTGCTCTTTGACACAACAGTTTGCCTCTTGCTTCTCCATGTCACTAGATTTCCCCACACATATGTACAGTATCCTCCTGTCGACCTTCTGGTTTCTCTATCTTTTGCATGGTCTGCATCAGTGTAGATCTCTAAGTTTCTGGCCGTGCACTTCTTGAAGAATATTCCTCTTCCTGGATTGAATTTCAGATAACTCAAGATTCTGTAGACAGCTGTCATGTGTTCTTCTTGTGGTTGATGCATGAATTGACTTACTATTCCGACAGCATAGCTGATATCTGGGCGTGTGTGGGTCAGGTATATCAGCTTCCCTACAAGTCTTCGATACTGTTCAGAGTCAACTGGGACACCTTTTTCTTTGATTTCTAGACGACAACCTTCTTCCATCGGTGTTCCCTCGGGTTGTGCCCCTAACATTCCCGTCTCATGCAACAGATCTAGGGTATACTTCCGCTGGGATACGTTGATGCCCTTCTTTGTTCTTGCCACTTCCATACCCAAGAAGTATCTCATTTGGCCGAGATCTTTAACCTGGAATTCAGTGGACAAATCCCTTTTTAGCTGGGCAATAGAACTTTCGTCATTTCCAGTAATGACTATATCATCCACGTAGACGATCAGGATAGTGATTCTTTCCTCATCATGCTTGATAAACAATGTGTCGTCTGCTTGCCCCTGACTGTACCCAAGTTTCTTTATTGCTTTGTTGAAGCGGCCAAACCATACCCTTGGAGATTGTTTCAGTCCATACACTGCCTTGTTGAGTTTGCAGACTGACCCATTTGCAGCTAGGACTCCGTCTGGAACTTCCATATAGACCTCTTCGTCCAAGTCACCATTCAGAAAAGCGTTCTTGACGTCTAACTGATGTAGTGACCAATCTAAGTTAGCAGCTATTGACAACAGTATTTGGATTGTGTTGAATTTGGCTACTGGGGCAAAGGTCTCCTCGTAATCTATTCCATAGGTTTGTGTATACCCTTTCGCAACTAGTCTTGCTTTGTACTTGTTGATGCTGCCATCAGGATTGATCTTCAGGGTAAAGATCCACTTACACCCGACAGATTTCTTTCCAGGAGGACAAGGAATGATTTCCCATGTTTTACTTTCCTCAAGTGCTTTTAACTCTTCTTCCGCAGCCTGTTTCCACTTTGGGTCAGCCATAGCTTGCTGGAAGGTGTTAGGGATTGCAATCTGTGCGCTATTGGCAACAAAACTCTGCATCTTGACAGATAGGTTACCATATGAAACAAACCGTTGAATTGGATGTTGAGTACAAGATCTTACCCCTTTTCTTAGTGCAATAGGCCAGCCCATCTCTTCAGGATCTACTCTCAAGTCAGATTCATGGTTGTTCCTTAGAGTGGGATTGACGTTTCTATCTGCCTCTTGAGATTGTTGCCTAGCATCTCCCTCTGATCCATCTTCTGCATCCATCCCAGTCATGATTTCAACCTGTGTTTCCGCATTATTAGGATTGGTGTTAGGAGGTGTAGAAGGTAAGGGCTCAGGATTTTCTGGCAGGGTATCATTGGCTTCAAGAAAGTAAGGTGAGGTATCAAGGATTTCTGGGTTAATAGGTAGGGTGTCAGTGGCTTTGGAAGTTGATTCATGTGAAATTAGCCATTCAATATTTGAGTACTCCCCCTGAATGGGTAATTTGGGGTAGTAAGCGTCCTCCTCATAGAACACAGTGTCTTTTGAGACATACAACTTCTTGGAAGTCGGACAGTAACACTTGTACCCTTTTTGGGTGGAGGAGTAGCCCAGGAAGATGCATTTCCGGGACCGAGCATCAAACTTACTTCCATCAGAGGCATGGACAAAGACAACACACCCAAACACTTTTGGAGGTAAGGAATTAATGAGAGGGCAATTGGGAAAGGTGCTAAGAAGGGTTTGGATAGGGGTGGCATAGTTGAGGATTTTGGAAGGCATTCGGTTGATGAGATAGGCCGCAGTTAGAACTGCATCTCCCCAGAAGGTCGTAGGTACATTTCTTTCCATCAACAGTGTTCGGGTAACCTCCAACAGATGACGATTCTTTCGTTCGGCAACCCCATTTTGTTGAGGGGTGTAAGGGCAGGAGGTTTGATGGTGAATTCCTTGCTGATCAAGGAATTCCTTAAAGGTATGACTGAGGTATTCTCGACCATTATCACTGCGAAGCACTTTGATAGATGATTGGAATTGGGTCTGGACAAATTTGTGAAAGTTTTGGAAAATTTGAGCTACCTCAGACTTTTCTTTCAACAAGTAAACCCATGTGAGTCTGGTGTGATCATCAATGAACGTGACGAACCATTTTTCATTTTTCTTGGTGGTTGTTCTGGCTGGTCCCCAAATGTCACTATGGATGAGCTGGAAAGGAGCAGTGGGTTGGTAGGGTTGTTTTGGATAGGAGGATCGGGTTTGTTTAGCCAATTGACACGTTTCACAGTGAAAAGGAACAGCATCTTTATTGAATAAACTCGGAAACACATATCTCATATAATCAAAACTAGGATGTCCTGAACGACAATGCCATAAGAGTACATTTTTGTCTTGAGAACTTGAGCTGACTAGGGCATGTTGTGCATTCCATTTTGCTTTATTCGCCATCTTCGATCTCTCCAGGTAGAAAAGTCCATCCCACTCTTTAGAAGTCCCAATCGTCTTCCCCGAGTGTAAATCCTGAAATAGACACATATCACCATCAAATATCACTCGGCATATATGTCCTTTAGTTAACTTGCTCACAGAAATTAAGTTACAAGTAAGCGCTGGGACAAATAGAACATGATGCATGCGGAGTGAATTGGATAGTGTAATGGTGCCAATTCCTTCAACTTCAGTAAATACCCCATTAGCAACTTTGACACGAAGGGACTCCGGACAAAGTTTAAGAGTTGTAAATAAAGTTCGATTACCCGTCATATGATCAGTGGCTCCTGAATCAACTATCCATGCATCATCACTGGTCCGTATATTATTGAGGGCTATGATAGAATTACCTGATTGGGCAAGATTAACTCTCGGCAAAGAGTTGGACTTATTTTGTTTTTCAAGTATCCGACGTAGCATCTGCAGCTCGTCTGGACTTAGTGAAGTAGTATCCTCAGTCTTCTGTTCAGTGGAGGTGAGATGACCCTGTGGTTTGCTAGTGGATGGTTTGCCGTGCAGTTTCCAACATTCCTCCTTGAAGTGACCCTTCTTCTTGCAATAATTGCACCATTTGGTTTTCCGTTCCTCCTGTGGTCCTCGTACTGTAAGTGCTGAACTCTCAATAAGATTTGGGCTGCTGTGATTCAAGAGTTTTCGACTTTCTTCAAACTGTACATGATTAACGACATCAAAGAGGTGTGGCAGAGGTTTTATTCCCATTATTCTGCCTCGTATGTCCTCAAACGAATCATTGAGTCCGAGAAGAAAATCATAAACTCTCCCTTCTTCTACAATCTTCTTATATAACTGAGCATCTTCCAGATTTTTCCAAGCGTACACTTCAAACAAGTCCTGTTGTTGCCAGAGTTTGATTAATGCATTATAGTAATCAGTAACTGTCAATGTACCTTGTCTTAAATCTCTAAGTTGACGCTTCAGATGAATCAAGGCAGCAGTGTTATCAAGAGAGGAATAAGTTCTTCTGGCTGCATCCCAAATCTCTTTTGCAGTGTTTGCCAGGAGGTAGCCTTCACTGATGTCAGCATTCATAGAGTTACATAACCACGTCATAACTTGGTTATTTTCAGCAAACCAAGTTTCAAAGTTTGAGTCATCCGGAGCTGGTTGTGGTGCAGCCCCATTGATATATTTCTCCTTTCGCTTTCCACGGATATACCTTAACACACTTTGGGACCATTGGAGGTAATTCTTTCCATTAAACCTATGGTTGATGACCATACTCTGAGGTTCTGGAAATTCTGATCCCATGAGGGTGTTGTTGATGGTGGAAGAAGATGAAGAAGTGGTAGAATTGGTACCGGACATGAGTGCAATAGGATGAAGATCGTTTTTTGATGAGTTTCTAGGGATAGAACCGAAAAGGGGAGGAAATTCGGACGGGTTCATGATTCTGGAAAAAAATTCTCGCCGGAACGCCTCTGGACGGCGGCGCGTGGGGCTCACGCGCCGTCACTGTGGTGGCGCGTGAGGTTCACGCGCCGCTCCAATCGCCGTCATCTTTCTGGGATCGGCCGGTCGGCGCCGTGCGGTGCTGCCTGTGGTGGCGGTGTCACTACACGCGCCCTCAGACTCCAGATCTGAGAATCCGATCTGGTGCTTCTCTCTCCCTCTCTCCGCGCGCTCACTGTTGCTGCTCAGGCGTGTTTCTCATTCTCGGTTTCGCATTTCTGGTGCCGCTCTGATACCATATTGTGATCTTAATCATAAATCACTCACTCTTATTCATATTGAAGGATTACAATGGTTTATATAGGCTAGAAAACAGAATCATCATCGCTGGACAACAATATGAAATAATGAACATTCAAATAAACAATATTTCCTAAAGTAAAGGTGTACTCAGCAATATGATGATAAACACATGGGATGTAGTGCTGAAATAATGGAATGTAATTATGGGCAGATTTCCAACAGAAACTTTAGAAGATTAGCGCCGCCTCCCCCCCCCCCCCCAAAAAAAAATCTCTTGACGAGTGTAATTTATTTTCTAGAACGCATTGTTGTTGGCAACCATTGTGTTCTTGTTCATGCATTTTTTTATAGCTGTAATGCTTCTCACTAATGCTTAATAAATATCATATTTGACTTACAGCATCCAGTTATATGAATTCTTGCTTGTTGGGTAGACTGGAAAATTTCTAAGGAAGCTAATAGCAGGCCTAATGCACAATGTCTTTATGATGAGTGAAATTTATGGCTGTTTGGCATGCATTGTGTTAAGCATGAAAAGGAAAGAGAAATTTTGGATTAACGAACCTGCCTGCACTTTCTTCCCCGCAAATTTTACAGTTTTTCTGTCCTCTAAAAGAGGTCTGAATGGGAGAAAATAGTTTCTGTCAGCAATATGATCTGTTATCTTAGTCTTATAGCTTACAGCAAAAGGTATGTTGGTGATAAAGATTTTTTGGACTGTATCAAATGGCATCTGTGAAGGGTAGACTGATGTGGCATACTTTCAATCGCCAAAATTACATCCCTTTGCTATATCACAGTTTCTTCATGATGATATCATGTCTCAGAAACAACAGGGTTTTGACTAAATTTATTTTATTGACATATGGATTCAGTTACAAACTTTTAAACTATAGGAACCTAATTAGAAGTTTTGATTAAACTTTAGGGACCATATGAATAATGAAACATTTGTTACAGCTCAATGGATATGATTTGCACCATCATGAATGTTACCTTTCTGTATAGAAATGCATGTAATATGTGAGCCTAGTATGGTGGTCAAAATAACATGTTCAGAATTTATTAGCAACAATATTTTTTTTGTCATTCATGTATAAGATGATTTCAGCAGTATATGAATGTTAAATATTTATTTTTATGTCTATTAGCTATTTATTTACACGTTTTGTTGAATATTTGTACTGATAGGGGATTGTTGGTCTGGAAACTGAACATGGAATTCTTCGTATAAGAGTAAGTTCTTCTCTGTGAATATTTATACGCGTCTTTGCCATATATATTTTTTAACCTGTATGCATAGCATGATCATTTACTTAAATATATATCTGTTTGCTTTTCCGTAAGTTGATCTAATGTAAGCATATTCCTAGACTTGCTTCAAAAGTACATAAATGCTATTAAAATATGAAATATGGACTGGTACATGCTATCATGCCAATTTCATTTTTCTATACACACGCACTCCCATATTTAAAATGAATGATGTTAATTTTAACTGTTAAAAAGAACTATACGAAATATAATGTTGTGCATAACATTGACCTTTAGATTGATCTTATGACCTCAGAGTGACTTATTTTGATAAACTACAAGTAATTCTTTTATCTTCCCACAAGACTGTCCTAAATCCTGAATTCCTCTTAATGAGTTGTAAACTTCTCTTCTACATTTGCCCTAGAAAGATATGGATTTGTTCTTGTCTATCGTGCTTGTGTAAGTATTAAATTGTATTTGACTTTCACTTTGATATACGGTGTAATATCATGTATGACCAGAGTATTAATGGTGTAAAATGTTCCCTAAGAGTTAGCAAAAACACAAAATTTGGCTCCCTCCTTTCAATACATCTCAAAGAACTATTGGAACCTTGGATGAACAAGCCATGTTCCACAAGATGGGGTCAGCTATGTGGATCATGCAATGCCATTGTGCTCTATCTATAACCAAATCTTTGGATAAATTGTTGACCAATAAATCACACTCAATAACTTCGTTAAATGTTTTCTTCAATCTTTTTCTACCCTTTTTCAGAGGATTTCATTCTGCTTGATCTAGTCTTCCTACCGGCGCATCCAAAGGCCTTCTTTGTATGTGTTTGCATCTCAAACAAGTTTCTACCATTTTCTCTTCAATAGATGTTACTCCAACTTTTTCTTGTGTTTGTTCATTACAAATCTTTACTTTTCTTATATGACAACGCATCCATCTCAACTAACTTCAGCTTTCAATATTTCCCCATGTCTCTCTCCTCCCTCATTGCTCACTCAATCATCCTCCATATGAGGTTCATCCTCTTTCAATGTATTTGATTCTGCAACATGTTTATGGCAGCATCCACCCTCACTAATGTCACTAGACAAGCCATTGACTCTTTTGGATAATCGCCCAACTGCTTCTCTCAACTTTTGCACCTCTGAACTTGCATACTGCGCCTCACCCTCCATGTCTGCTAGCCTTTGACCTCCTAGAATCTCGCCATTCCAATACCAAAATGTTATGACCCAAAACGGAAACTTCTAAACCTTTAATGTTTTAAGACGGATTACACATGAAAGCAAAATCAAGAGCTAAAACTCATTACATTCATAGCAAAATACTGCTCTTTTACACATTCTGATGGATCCTTAAGTTTAGGATCAAAGATAATGAGCCAAAGTAATTCTAGAACCAGAATCTGAAGTTCTAGACCCAGAGTTAAAGACAATACTTTCTGAATAATGCTTGATACCACTTCTGTCTTACAAGATAGTTTAAATAGAAAAACACATAACTAACAAACATAAGTTACAAAGACACAAAACCAAACTGACAATAACTTGCTAAATAACTAATCTAAACTTCCTAAAGGATAAAACACATAAAGCATAACTTCCCAACTACCATTATTCTGTCTCATCCAAAGCCTCCTTCTTGTTTAAACAATAAGAGAACATGGTGACCTATCATTACCCTCCCCTTGAAAATGAGCCTTGTCCTCAAGGCGAAAGTGAGGAAACTGTGTGGCAATCAGGTCATAGGTTTCCCAACTGGATTCCTCAAGAGGCCGATTCTTCTATTGAATGAGCAATTGAACTTCCTTGGATCCATTAGGATCAAGAACTCAAGAGGCCATAACCTTGTCTGGTTCAAGCAAGAGTTCCCAATCGTCAGAAATAGGTAAAGGAGGCAAGGGAGCAGAAACATCAGAACCATGAGCACAGCCTTTAAGAGAGAAACATGAAAGATAGGATGCACCTGACAACCTGGAGGCAACTGAAGTTCATAAGCCACAGATCCAATTTTGTGCAGGATAGGATAAGGGCCAAAATATCTGGATGATAACATGTCAAACCTCCGTTGAGAAAGTGATTTCTGACGATATGGTTGTAATTTTAAGAACATGTCTCCAACAGAAAATTCAACATGGCGGCAATGAGAATCTGCTTGAGACTTCATCTGATTTTGGGCAGCTCCCTCCCAGATTCTCTTTAATAATGTTAAGAACCGCATCTCTTTCCTCAAAAAATCTTCCAATTCACTAATTCGGGTATCTCTTTGAACAAAAGGCAGCAAGGATGGTGGATCTTTGCCATAAACCACTTTAAAAGGAGTATATCCAGATGAAGAATGTAATCCAGTGTTATAAGAAAGCTCAGCCCAGTGGAGAAACTGACTCCAACAGTTAGGAAAGTCTTGACAAAAGCAGCGTAAGTAAGTCTGCAAACACCTGTTGACCACCTCAGTCTGGCCATCTGTTTGAGGGTGGTAAGAAGTGCTTATCTTCAAGGTAGTGCCACTTAAGTGAAATAATTCTCACCAAAAAGCACTTAGGAAAATTGAATCACGGTCAGAAACAATAGACTTAGGAAAGCCATGTAAACATACCACCTCTTGACAAAAAAGAGAAGCAACAGATTTGGCTGTAAAGGATCTTGGCAGACCTATAAAGTGTGCTACCTTACTAAACCGATCAACCACCACAAATATACATTCCAAACCATGAGATTTGGGCAATCCAGTGATGAAGTCCATAGAGATATCTTCCCATATGTGATCAGGAATAGCTAGCGGCTGCAAAAGACCGCCCGGTGCTTGGGGAAGGTATTTACCACGTTGGCAGGATGCACAATTCTGAACAAAGGTGGTCACTTCATTTTTCATATGCTGCCAAAAATAATATTGTTGTAAGTGTTTCAGCATGTTAAGGACTCCTCCATGCCCGCCAATAGGTGTGGAGTGGGCCTCGGTAATCAAAGTAGGAGTAAGAGGAGTTGCAGCAGGCAAAACCAAGTGGTCCTTATAGTATAAGCGTCCAGAATTAAGAGAAAAGGGAGGCACTGACTGAGGATCAGTTTGTAATGATGCTTTGATTGAGGCGGTATAAGGATCTTGATCCAATAAAGAAGGAAGATCGTCAAATAGGGAAGCGTGAGGAATAGCCAAGGAGAAGAATTCACCTGAATGAGAAATTCTGGATAATGCATCAACAGCTTGGTTAGAAGACCCTATCTTGTAGATAATAGTAAAATCAAAGGGAAGATGCTTCAAAATCAATCGTTGTTCTAACAGATATTTGAGGCTAAAATGATTTGTATGAACCTCAAATTTACACCCCAAAAGATAATGTTGACACTTCTGCAAGGAAGAGACTAAGGCCAACAACTCCCTATTGTAAACTGACATGTTTTTCTTGGCTTGAGACAACCCTTTACTATAGAATGCTATGGGGTGTCCGTTTTGTTGTAAAACAGCGCCAATACCAATTGAAGAAGCATCACCGTCATCTGTGAGTTCCATTAGTCTAAGGGTGGTCGACTTACAACGATGGCCGGGAGAGAACTTTTCTCCGCAACGATAACACAATCCCTTTTCTCTTCTAAGTTGCTGATCGGAATTTGTTAGGGAAGAAGTTCGCGAGAAAGTCGGAAAATTGGTAACTCCCGTCGAAATTGGCAGTTTGGCAGAATTTGCAACGCCTTGGTTCACTATGGAATTTGGATCCCATTGCTGAGTGGCGCTGAGGCTTTAATATCTCTTAAATTATGTCCCCAATCACCACCTCGAGAAAAAGAAAAACGTTGTGGGGGTCGATGCAGTGGTTGACTCTGGATTTTAGATTCAAATTCCAAAGCTAAACTCACGGCCTTATACACCGTTCTCGGCTTTTGGATTTTAACATCGGCCTTCAATTCCTCCTTCTGCCCATGAATGAATACGGCCAGTAAACAATGTTCTGGCCAACCGTGAACCCTTGAAGAACACCAAATAAACTCTTTTCTATATTCTTCTACTGTGCCCGTCTGTTGAATGTCACACAAGTAAATGTCAGGGTTCTGAAATTTTGTCGGCCCAAAGTTATCTTGAAAAACCTGTATTAATTTATCCCAAAAGCGTATTGACCTATTAGAAGTAACCCAAGTGAATACATCTAAAGCATCACCCTCCAAATTCATCGCTGCAATTTCAACCTTGATATCTTCCGGAGTTTGGTAATAACGGAAATACTGCTCCGCTTTCATGATCCACCCTCTCGGATCTGCTCCCTCAAACTTGGGAAATTCTACCTTGGTATGAGGCCTTCTATTCGGCATTTTACTCCACCAGGGGCTATCAGATTCATATTCCTCATAATCTTCATGTTGCCTACTTGCTCCTTTCTCCATTTGTTCAACAACTATGGCTGGTTTCTTTTGGTGTTTCATCTCCTTCATGTCAGCATCTATACTCTGAATTTTACTTACAAGGAATGCTAATTGCTGCGACAAATCAACTGATGGTGGAGAAGTTTCATGTTCCTTGGATGACTCTGCTTCATGGTTTGGATTTGCAAAGTCGGTTGATTGCTGCTTCTTACGGTTGTTTCCCATATCTCATCAATGGCCCAGAGAAAGAACTGCTCTGATACCAAAATGATGGATCCTTAAGTTTAGGATCAAAAATAATGAGCCAAAGTAATTCTAGAACCAGAATCTGAAGTTCTAGGCCCAGAGTTAAGACAATACTTTCTGAATAATACTTGATACCACTTCTATCTTACAAGATAGTTTAAATAGAAAAACACAACTAACAAACATAAGTTACAAAGACACAAAACCAAACTGACAATAACTTGCTAAATAACTAATCTAAACTTTCTAAAGGATAAAACACATAAAGCATAACTTCCCAACTACCATTATTCTGTCTTATCCAATCGCCTTCTTCTTGTGTAAACAATAAGAGGACGTGGTGACCTATTACATTCAGGCACAAAAATAAGGATGTTGACGATGACAGAATTTAGATTACTACACCACAAAAACAAATAACAGAAAAAACAAGCCACACACGCTGTTATAACTCTCTAAAAACAGAACAGGCTTGCCAAACTTTCGAGAGGTTGGCATCTCCACCCAAAGGCCAAAACCATACAAAATTCTCTGCCCCCTTTCTAGACCTGAATGAGGATTTAAAGACCCAAAAGTGACTCTTAAAGCTCCCTTCTCATAGATTTTGACCATAGCAGCTCTATAACCACCCTACTTCTCTTTTTCTTTCTCCAAAATAATAAGTCAAAGTTCTGACCAACAACAAGTGTCTTTCCCCCTTTCATCCAAAACAAAAAAAAACAAATGTGGTTTTCCCTTAACATGTACTTTCTTTGGTTTCCAAAAGTCCTAACAAACTTAAATAGGGATACTCTCAAGCCCAATGGCTTTACTATTTTCCATTTTCTTAAGAGCTTCCTTAACCTCACGAAAGTAAATCTTGTGATAAAATTTAAGTTTTTTTTTTTTAATTCCAGGCGGTTTCCATCTATTTTCCCTGTGAACTTATGCAGCATTTAAGTAATTTTTCGTTTATTTATTTTAGTTTGGATGACATGTGTTATCTTTAAACTTATCCTTTTATGGGATGCAGCTTTCACCTAATTGCTCTCCACATTCCGTTGCCTACATTCTTGAGCTGTTGGCATTGAAACATTGTGCTGGATGCCACTTTTACCGTGCTGAAAGCCGAGGAAGATTTTGGGACTCAGATGGACACCATCAAAAATATGTAAGGATCAGTATGTGTTTAATTCAGAGACCAATGCACTCAATGTTGTATTATTCCAATAAAGATAAGGTACAATATATAGACTCCAAAGGAGAGCCCTCATTGAGAGAAATCAATGACAATCAATCAACTTAAATTCAGAATCCTTCCTAAACTAGAGTGACTATAATCAAGGGATATGAGAGGATACTAAAATCACAGGATCCTAATTTATTTCCTAATATTCTAACACTCCCCCTCAAGCTGAAGAGTATATGTTAAACATTCTCAGCTTGCACCAAAACTCTTCAAATTTAGATCTGCCTAGTGGCTTGGTCATTACATCTGCAATCTGTTCTTCAGACCGTATATAGGACAATGTCATAATGCCTGCTTCAACTTTCTCTTTAATAAAGTGCCTGTTTATCTCAACTTGCTTTGTTCGGTCATGATAAACAGGGTTTTTCATCATCTCAATACTGGATTGGTTGTCACACCAAACTTGCATGGGACCCTCATACGGAATTCCTAATTCCTTTAGTAACCAGATAACCCAGAGTCCTTCATATGTTTCGTCATTCACAGCTCTCAATTCTACTTCCGTACTGCTCTTTGACACAACAGTTTGCCTCTTGCTTCTCCATGTCACTAGATTTCCCCACACATATGTACAGTATCCTCCCGTTGACCTTCTAGTTTCTTTGTCTTTTGCATGGTCTGCGTCGGTGTAGATCTCCAAGTTTCTGGCCGTGCACTTCTTGAAGAAGATTCCTCTTCCTGGATTGAATTTCAGATAACTCAAGATTCTGTAGGCAGCTACCATGTGTTCTTCCTATGGTTTATGCATGAACTGACTTACTATTCCGATAGCATAGCTGATATCTGGGCTTGTGTGGGTCAGGTATATCAGCTTCCTTACAAGTCTCTATATTGTTCAGAGTCAACCGGGACACCATTTTCTTTGATTTCTAGTCGACAACCTTTTTCCATCAGTGTTCCATCGGGTTGTGCCCCTAATATTACTGTCTCATGCAACAAGTCTAGGGTATACTTCCGCTGGGATACGTTGATGCCCCTCTTTTTTCTTGCCACTTCCATACCCAAGAAGTATCTCGTTTGGCCGAGATCCTTAACCTGGAATTTAGTGGACAAATCCCTCTTTAGTTGAGCAATAAAACTTTCATCATTTCCAGTAATGACTATATCATCCACGTAGACGATCAGGATAGTGATTCTTCCCTCATCATGCTTGATAAACAGTGTCGTCTTCTTGCCCCTGGTTGTATCCAAGTTTCTTTATTGCTTTGTTGAAGCGGTCAAACCATGCCCTTGGAGATTGTTTTAGTCCATACAGTGACTTGTTGATTTTGCAGACTGACCCGTTTGGAGCTAGGACTCCATCTATAACCTCCATATAGACCTCTTCCTCCAAGTCACCATTCAGAAATGCGTTCTTAACGTCTAACTGATGTAGTGACCAATCCAAGTTAACCGCTATTGACAACAATATTTGAATTGTGTTGAATTTGGCTACTAGGGCAGAGGTCTCCTGGTAATCTATTCCATAGGTCTGTGTATACCCTTTCGCAACTAGTCTTGCTTTGTACTAGTTGATGCTGCCATCAAGATTGAACTTCGGGGTAAAGATCCACTTACACCCGACAGGTTTCTTTCCAGGAGGGCAGGATATGATTTCCCACGTTTTACTTTCCTTAAGTGTTTTTAGCTCTTCTTCCGCAGCCTGTTTCCACTTTGGGTCAGCCATAGCTTGTTGGACGGTGTTAGGGATTTTAATCTGTGCACTGTTTACCACAAAGCCCAACATGTTGACAGACAGGTTACCATACGAATCAAATTGTTTAATTGGATGCTAAGTACAAGACCTTACCCCTTTTCTTAGTGCAATAGGCCAGCCCATCTATTCAGGATCTACTCTCGAGTCAGATTCATGGTCGTTCCTTAGATTGGAATTGACGTTTCTCTCTGCCTCCTGAGATTGTTGCCTGGTATCTCCCTTTGATCCATCTTCTGCATCCATCTCAGTCATGATCTCAACCTGTGTTTCCGGGTCATTAGGGTTGGTATTAGGAGGTGTAGAAGGTAAGGGATCAGGATTTTTTGGCAAGGTATCAAGGAAGTTAGGTAAGGTATCAGTGATTTCTGGGTTAACAGGTAGGGCATCAGTGGCTTTAGAAGTTGATTCATGTGAAATTAGCCATTCAATATCTGAGTACTCCCCCTAAATGGGTAATTTGGGACAGTAAGCGTCCTCCTCGTAGAACACGGTGTCTTTGGAGATATGCAACTTCCTGGAAGTCAGACAGTAACACTTGTACCCTTTTTGGGTAGAGGAGTAGCCAACGAAGATGCATGTTTGGGACCGAGCATCAAACTTACTGCCATCAAGGGCTTGGACAAAGACAACACACCCAAACACTTTTGGAGGTAAGGGGTTGAAGAGAGGGCAATCGGGAAAGGTGGTAAGAAGTGTTTGGATAGGGGTGGCATAATTGATGACTTTGGAGGGCCTTCGGTTGATGAGGTAGGCCGCAGTTAGAACTGCATCTCCCCAGAAGGTCGTGGGTACATTTCTTTCCATCAGCAATGTTCGGGTTACCTCCAACAGGTGACGGTTCATTCGTTCGGCAACCCCATTTTGCTGGGGGGTGTATGCAGGAGGTTTGGTGGTGAATTCCTTGCTGATCAAGGAATTCTTTAAAGGTATGACTGAGGTATTCCTGACCATTATCACTTTAAAGGACTTTGATAGAGGATTGAAATTGGGTCTGGACAAACTTGTGAAAGCTTCGGAAAACTTGAGCCACTTCGGACTTTTCTTTCATCATGTAGACCCACGTGAGTCGGGTGTAATCATCAATGAAAGTAACAAACCATTTTTCATTTTTTTGGTTGGTTGTTCTGGCTAGGCCCCAAATGTCACTATGGATGAGTTGGAAAGGAGCGGTGGGACGGTAGCATTGTTTTGGATAGGAGGATCGGGTTTGTTTAGCCAATTGACAAGTTTCACAGTGAAAAGGAACAGAATCTTTATTGAATAAACTTGGAAACACATGTCTCATATAATCAAAACTAGGATGTCCTGAACGACAATGCCATAAAAGTACATTTTTGTCTTGAGAACTTGAGCTAACTAGAGCATGTGGTGCATTCCAAATTGCTTTATTCGCCATCTTCAATCTCTCCAGGTAGAAAAGTCCATCCCACTCTTTAGAAGTCCCAATCGTCTTTCGCGAGTGTAAATCCTAAAATAGACATAGATCAGCGTCAAATATCACTCTGCATATATGTCCTTTCATTAACTTGCTCACAAATATTAAATTACAAGTAAGCAATGGGACAAATAGAACATGATGAATGCTGAGTGAATTGGATAGTGTGACGGTGCCAATTCCTTCAACTTTCGTGAATACCCCATTAGCAACTTTGACACGAAGGTGCTCTGGACACAGTTTAAGAGTTGTAAATAAGGTTCGATTACCCGTCATATGATCAGTTGCTCTTGAATCAACTATCCATGCATCGTCGCTAGTCCGTATAGTATTGAGGGCTATGATAGAATTACCTGATTGTACAAGATTAACACTCGGCAAAGAGTTAGACTTATTCTGTTTTTCAAGTATCCGACGGAGCATCTGCAGTTCGTCTTGACTTAATGAAGTAGTGTCCTCAGCCTTCTGTTCAGTGGAGGTAAAATGGCCCCGTGGTTTGCTAGTGTATGGTTTGCCGTGCAGTTTCCAACATTCCTCCTTGATGTGACCCTTCTTCTTGCAATAATTGCACCATTTGCTTTTCCGTTCCTCCTGTGGCCCGCATACTGCAAGTGCAAAACTCTCAAGTTCACTGGGGCTGCTTCGGGTCAAGAGTTTCTTATTTTCTTCGAACCGCACATGATTGACAACATCAAAGAGGTGTGGTAGGGGTTTTATTCCCATTATCCTCCCCCGTATTTCCTTAAACGAATCATTGAGTCCGAGGAGAAAATCATAGACTCTTCCTTCTTCTACTATCTTCTCGTATAACTGAGCATCCTCCATATTTTTCCATGGATGTACTTCAAACAAGTCCTGTTGTTGCCAGAGTTTTATCAACGCATTATAGTAATCAATTACTGTCAGGGTACCCTGTCTCAAATCGCGAAGTTGGCACTTCAAATGGATCAAGGCAGCAGTGTTATCAAAAGAGGAATAAGTTCTTATAGCTGCATCCCAAATCTCTTTTGCAGTATTTTCCAGGAAATAGTCTTCACTGATATCAACAGTCATAGAATTACAGAGCCAAGTTATAACTTGGTTGTTTTCAGCAAACCACGTATCAAAGGTAAGGTCATCTGGGGCTGGTTGAGGTGCTGCCCCATTGATGTATTTCTCCTTTCGCTTTCCACGGATATACCTTAGCACGCTTTGAGACCATTAGAAGTAATTTCTTCCATTAAACCTATGGTTAATAACCATACTTTGGGGTTCTAGAAATTCTGAGGCCATTAAGGTGTTGTTGGTAGTGGTGGAAGAGTTGCTAGATGAGGAGGAATTGGTGGGAGTTGTACCGGACATGAATGCAGTAGGAGGGATTCCGGTTTTTCTTGGATTTCCGGGAGCAGAGCCGAACAGAGGAGGAAAATCAGGAGGATTCATGTTTCTTGGAAAAAAGGCCGCCGGAACCACTGTGGACGACGGTGTGTGGAGGTCACACGCCAATGCTGTGGTGGCGCATGGCAGTCAGATCACCGCCGTCTCTCTGGGATGCGCCATTCGGCAGCTGGCAATTCTTCCTGTGGCGGCGGTGTACTCACACGCACTGCTCTTCACCAGATCTAGGAGTGCATGACGTTGTTGTCTCACTGCTCTCTCTCTCTCTCCCTCTTAGCCGCATGTGTTTCACTATGAGCTCGCTCAACCGCTCGTGTTTCGGTCTCTCAACCTCACTATGGCAGTCTCTGATATTGTTAAGAACGCTCTGATACCATCTTTAATTCAGAGACCAATGCACTCAATGTTGTATTATTCCAATGAAGATAGGGTATAATATATAGGCTCCAAAGGAAAGCTCTCATTAAGAGAAATCAATGACAATTAATGACAATCAATCAACTTAAATTCAGAATCCTTCCTAAACTAGAGTGACTATAATCAAGGGATATGATAGGATACTAAAATCATGGGATCCTAATTTATTTCCTAATATTGTAACAGTATGTGTTATAGTAATGACTAATGATAATGATTATACAAAATCTATGATGCACTTATACTTCAAAAAGTAAACGTACCCATATCCAGTATGATAGGTGTACGATGCTTCATGATAGTTATCACATATTCTACCATTTGTATTAGTATACTTATTTCGTCAAAATATTTCTATATAACTTATAACTTCTAAAAAATATAATATTTTGGTTGATTATTATAAATATCTTTATACTATCCCTTTAAAACTTGAGATACCCATATTTAGCCCCTAAATATGTGTATCTGCAACATATACTGAAATATGTAACATATATATATATATCCCTGTAGCTGTAACCTAAAATTTTGAAAATTGTCATAGCGTGTCATGCTGTATCGTATCCAATACACATACCCATAATGGTGCTTCTTAGTACAAAATTCCTCCATATAACAGATTACTTCAATTATTATAATATTTCCGAGAAGCATTTTGTATATTTCTACTCTGCCGTACAAGGTTCTTATATCCTGTTTTCCTGCTTCTTGGATAAAAGATACTCCCTCCGGTCCTAATTATAAGATAAAGTTGACTTTTTTGGAGAAATTAAGGAAGTCAATTAAATTACTTTAGAGTATTTTTATTTTTATTTTTTTCTCAAAACTAATTAATTTGACTAATAAACTAATATATAATCTAAGAATACTAAAAATATAAACACTCTAAAGTAATTTAATTGGCTTCCTTAATTTCTCTAAAAAAGTCAACTTTATCTTATAATTAGGACCGGAGGGAGTAAAAAAGAAAACCTTTAAAAGAGGAGAAAAACAGGAGGTTGCTCTCTGTTGAGGCTCCTCTTCGTATTAGTGGTTCCTTGCATATCTTCGTCTGCTTTATGTTCATCATATCACCCATATGCTGAAATTATTATTACCTTTGTTTTAAGGATGGAGAAATTTGATGGCAGTTCCTTGATAAATTGCTTGCTCTCTTTCTCTCTCATTCCACTGCGTCAAATTGAAGCTATCCTCCTTCAATTTAGAGCTATTCGTAAACACTGATCAAATTTGAAAACCAGAAAATATCTCTTCATCTGTCACCTATCAAGATTTATACCCTTCTGTATAGTTTCCCGTTGACCCTGTTACTAGAGGTGCCACCTAGAGTTTGTCAATTGTTGTTTCTAGACATTCTGGGAGTGTGCCATATAACAAATGGCATTGTTTGAGGTCGCTTTGACAGTAGCAGGGTTAGCAGGGAAATGACTAAATGAACAAAAGTGTTTAAATCTGGAATATTGACAAGCAAAGGAAGTATTTTCCAGTTTACAAAGTTGAAGGGATTGTTTGTTTACAAATCTAAAGGAAGTGTTTGTATATGTCCCTAATAACTATACAACTTAGCTCTGAGCTACCGATCTTTTAGCCTTCATATGATATGCTTATGGATTTAATTGCTCATGTAGGCTTCATTTGGTCCTCCTTTTGCATTAATCCAAGGAACATTTGAAGCTCAAGGGTCTATATTCAGGGATATTCCAAAAGAATCCTGTCCTTCCATAAGAAGGGGATCTGTTGCATGGGTTGATTCTGGTCCAGAGTTCTTCATCAGCCTAGCTAATCACAATGAGTGGAAGAAGCAATATACTGTGTTTGGTTATGTTCTATCTGAAGATATGGCAGTTTTGGAGAAAATATCTCAGCTTCCTACGAAGCCAGAGGTTTGGAGTAACATCAGTGTCTCTGTTTTGGAGAAGCCTGTTCCGATACGACTCCAAAGAATGAATACAAAATCATGAGACTTCAAATCACTGGCAAGCCTAGAACCAGAATCTGCAGATGCAGAAAGATTTATTCTCTCTTCTGTTAGGTAATCTCCTTGCTATTGGATAGTGATGGTATTACCTTTATTGGGGCAAATCCTTGAATGGATCTTCATCTCAAGCAAGGTGTTCATGTCTCCATGCTTGGGAAGTTAGATGTTGATAGAAAAAAAGTGATTACAAACAATTTTGCTTTGGGATAATGTTAGAAAGCAGTTGAGATATAAAAACAAGGCCAGTTGGATGAAAAACGTATATTGGGGATTGTGGTAGAAATAAATGAGCTTTTTTTTTTTAAGAAGTCACATAAAAATTGAAGCAACTTTTTTTTTTCACTTTTATTTGGCTATTTTTCAAATTTAAACTCTAAAACTGACTTTTCAATATATCATTTAAACAATTTTTATCAACCTAACCTTTTTTGGTCACGAAAGGCTTTTCACATATCAATTGTATTGCACTAATTGAATTTCACCTTCACAAAAGTTTAGTCAAGTTACGGTAAAGTCATTTTTGAAAATTTTAATTCATACAAGTCATAAAACCTGTCTGACAACATTGTCAAAAAGCCATGATTTAATTCTGATTAATAATAAAAGTCATGTTTTATTTTAAAAATATTAGTAAATTGACTGAAAATTAAGAATAGGAGATTAAAACAAGGCAAAACTGAAACAAACTAAAACAGCTTTTATATGCATGGATGTTCATAACTTTGTCTGGACGGGGCAAGTTCAAAATAAGCATGCTGCAGTAGTGTGTGTGTGTATAGAGGGATTATAGAATTTTTTGTCCCTCAAATTTATCTCAATTATCCATTTGATTCCTTTCGTCTAATCTTTATACTTTATAAGTATATAGGAGTAACAATTTTTTATTAATCAAGTCCCTAAGCTTCATAACCATACACAATTAATAAAAATTAAACTCCATGGATCAGATAGATAGATATTAAGATTTACACACAAAAAATACTCCTGTTGTCCTTAGTACATGTACAGGACCAAATTGTGGAGTTGATATAAATTTTAAAGATAAGACCTATTTTATATATTTATTAAAATTTTCCCAAATTAGCCCCATTGGTATTTCCTCAACAATATTCATGAAGGGAGGGATGGAATTAGGGAAGATGATTGGGGCGCTTTAGAAAAATAACATATAATATTAAAGAACTTAATTAACTTTCTTAATATAATCAAATTAATTAATTAGATCTTATATGAAGGATTAGAGGAGTAGATAGTTAAAGATAAACTCAAAGGACATAAAATACCGTCATCCTTTTATTTTGAGGCAAGCCCAATGTATCACAAAAACATGCTTTAGCCCAAACCCAGTAAGTCAGCTTAGGGAGATATGCATTATGCAATAAAATTCCTTTGGATAAAAAACTATAATTGCTCTATTTAATTTATTCAAGTGCTTAGCATGGTCCCGCCTTGCACAAAGTCCACAATCATTGTCTCAATTATTGATTAATTAATTTACCAATAAGCGTCCAAGTCGCGCTTTTGTGTTTTATTTTGCTGTCATTATCTCATATTTATTCAAACGCACTCTCAATTCATAGTTTGAACTCTGCTTACTTTCCCATCATTGAACCCACCAAGCCACATGCTTCACGGTCCTTTATTCATCATGTCATATGTTTATTTGTTCAGCAATTGGGTTTTTTTCACTATGTCATAATTCCTCTGATTTCTTTCTTGCTTTTTTCAAAGATGGAAAACAAAATTAATTCATATTTTTTTAAAAAAATTAATATGCTACGCCCTTTGCCCTTTATTATAAGATTCAAATTTGTGAATGGGTATACCATAAAATACATGCTTATTTTAGGCTGGTCTAAATATTTATTGCATTTTTTCTAACTTTACCTCTTGATTGTATTTATTCTCTTACTCTCACACATTTATTCTCTTTATAAATAAGGGTATAGTTGAAAAAAAAAATACATATTTCTTTTAACTAATTTTAATTATTTTCTTGATTGACGCAAATTGATTATTTGAAACTTATAATAAGGGACAAAGGGTGTATAATGTTTCCAGAGATTCTAATAATATATAATGTTATGTTATTTCCTTCTAAGTGTATTATTACAAGTATAATCAAACCTGCAATCTCTTCTTTATGAAAAAACTTTCATTTCACTAAGTCGCAAAACATTATTTTTACTTTGACTTCTAGAAGTTAAGAACGTATTTAGTGCTCAAAGTTCCATATTGACTAAGGAGGAGAATGAAAAATGCCTCATATATAAGGGTTTTGATACATCTCTCAACGCATTTTGAAACCATGAGGAGTGATAAAGCAGACAATATCAAAAGTGAGATGTTGAGGTGTTCTAAATAATATCAAGCCAGATTATAACTCAAGCTTGTAACCCAAGTGTGGGCATCAAGGTAATGGAACGGAGAGCGATGAGGCAAGCAGAGACCTATTGTCCTATTTGTGCTCAGCATGCCTCTCCAATTGTTACTCCTGACAGCTCTCCTCCTCTCACAGTAAGAGATCATAGTTTTCTGCTAGCCAGCCACTATAGTGAACCGCTTAGCTGCTTAAAACATTATAGTGTAAAATTCCACATCAACTGAGGAGAGAAATAAAAGATGCCTTATATGTAAGGGTTTAGATACCTTCCCTCTCAACGCGTTTTAAAATCGCGAGGGGTAATGAGAGCTCCAAGACTAAGGAGTTGGGATGTTACAAATGGTATCAGAATCAGGCTCGGGTCAATATGGGCTAATGTGCCAGCGAGGATGCTGGACCCAATGGTGGTGAAGCATGAATTCCCACATCGACGGGGAAGAAGAACAAAAGATGTCTTATATATAAGGGTTTGGATATCTCCCTCTCTGGATATGTTTTAAAACCGTGAGGAGTAATGGGAGTACCAAAGCGATAATATCAAGAGCAAGGTGTTAGAAGGTTACATTTAATTGAATGTTTGCATAAAATTAGTTAAAAATATATGTGATAGATTATTGTTATCAACACTTCAAAAAGTAATTAATGTGTACTACTTTATAATAAAATAATTTAATTTGGGTTAAGATCTAAATCTGTCACGAAAATATTAAAAACAATTTTAATATTATCTTGAAAGTTTTTTTTTGTCTTAATGTCGCCTCATAAATCTAAAAACATAATAATGGTGCCCGTGCCCGACTCATTAATAAAGTTAATTTTGACCATTAAATCAGATTGTTTGATTAATATGTTACATGGGATCTCACGTGGCACACCACCTCATCATCTCCTTAGACCCTCTCCCTCTCCTCCCTGTGAAAAAACCCAGAACTTCATGCCAGACCCAAAATCTAATTTAACGCAACTATGAAATAACCAACAATCAAATGCAAATGAGAAACTATCATACAAATAAGAAACCATTTGAATACTTGCGAAATAGAGTTACACCTTAATTCATCAAATTTTTGACCACTTTCATATGTTTATTGATTTAAAATTTATTATTGATCAATTAATTTTCAAATTTAACTAAACTAAAATCATAATTGATTGGTTGACTCACTAAATTTGTGAAGTGGACTAGATGTTGATAGTCTTTATTTTTAACTGTGATTATAATAACAATATCTTGAAAAAATAACTATTTTAAATAAGTAATTTTATTGAACAAAACTATTTCTAGTGGATAGATTTGCTTATCTTGTTTGAATGAAATTTATTGGTAAGTGAAATTACGGGCAATCCCATACACACAGTGACTATATCACTTTCGAAGTTATAGAAAATGATTGCGCTCGGGATTGAAGCATGCACGGATGGGAAAAAATAATAATAAGACATTTCTTATAGAATTTGAAAAGTAAGCTGTATGATTTAATTGAGGGAACTAGCATGTGTAGCATCCAATACTTTGATTTTATTTCTTAGTAATAAATAACACCATCATCTCATTTATAGTGCATCCAGTTCCTGACATTATTTTTCTGATGCATCTCAAGCATCCCATACATATTTTTCAATTATATCCAGCGTTTTAATCTTATTTATAGTTAGAGTGCTATGCATTTTAAATAAGATTAAAATATTAGAAGAACTAAATATAACATCGGATGCAATATAAATAAGATTATGGTATTAAATGCAACAAGCAATTAACATCTGGATACTATACGTTGCTTAGCCCTATTTAATTTATTAAAGTAATAAAACAAAACCAAAACAAATATCAAGAACCAAATCAAGTGATTTTCATTGGCCAGTCAAATTTGCGGGCAATCTCTGCCGTGCACACCCAAAATTGGGTGTTAGAAGATGACTCACCACTCACCACTCACACTCACCACACAATATGACGTCTATTTTCACAAATCCACATATATAATATAATATATAAATCAACAGGTTGGATACAATAGAGAGGGTTAATCTTTCATAAGATGGCGAATCAAGGTTTAAATCCCTATAAAGAGAAGTGTCTATATTTAGTACCTAATAGTACTTCAAATATAATTATTTTTAATAGGAAGATAAATATACTTAATAAAATATTTATATATAATATATAAACAAGCCGACAAAGGCGTGTAGATAGTATGTTACATTATTTAGAAGTCAATAAATAGAGCAAGTTAGTTTAGAGTCCATGCAATTATATTAACTCCACACCTAAATATATTAGCTAAGGTAGATTTTATATTATGGAGTCTGAGAAATAAATTACAATTTATTGCTCATAGAAGATATGTTTTACTATTAAAATTTAGGCTAAAATACATAAAGCCACTAAATTTTGAGTCAGTTATAGATCATCTCCCTAATCCTAAAAAATTTAAATTATGGGCCCTAATATTTCTTATATTGACTAATAGATCTCTTACCGATAAAATTAATGGTTTTCGCCATATCATAATTTTTATATTATATACCATATTATTTAAAAAATAATACTTGACATTTGACATGTCAAACAAATATTTTAAATTTTATTGAGTATTTTAAATACTTTATTTTAAGTATTTTAAAATAGTTAAAATTATGTGTCAAATTTTAAGTGTTTTTTTAAAAATGACGTGGCATAAAATAAAAAACATAAAAATTTTAACGTGGCAAAAACAGTTAACTTTAAGGTATAATTTTAACGGTAAGTGAGTTGATTGTCAAAACATGAAACATTTGGGCCTTTAATTTAAATTTTTATAAGTAAGGAAATTTATGGGCAACTAACCTAAAGCTCAGAAATTGTTATATATTTGAGCCTAAAATTTCATGAAAAATTTAATATATATAAATCTCTATAATTTTACCTCATTTTTAGTTAAGTCCTTATATTTAAAAAAATAAATTAATTGAGTGGTCCTTATAGTTTCTTTAAGGAAAATACTTAAATCAAGTTCCTTATATTTATTTCGTGAAGCTCTACAATCGCATGTGGTCATGTGTCTTTTTTTTTAATTATTATAGTTTAACTATAAACCTATATAAAAAAAATAAGACATGTGATGATGTGTGATTATAGAATTTGATGTAATGGATATAAAAAAACTTGATGTAAATATGATCATTTATTTAATTATTCGTATTATTGATTCTTATATACTCATGATTTGTTAATTGGTGAGGTAAATGGCGCCAGCAACGGATGGCATGACTAGCATGCACCCAATTTAATTTTGTTACACTGATCTAAATGAAATTAAAGTAAATTAATTAGATTATATACACAGATGCAAACAGACAATTACGAGCATAATAGATTTTTAATTTTATGTTGATAATAAATGAATCCTATAATTTGAAAACTTCTTTTTTATTTCATATGTTGTGCTAACTTTTTTGTAATCCTGTAAGTGGCCTTGTCCACGTAAGAAGTCAAACACAAGTTTAAATCTTAGAAAGTACATTTATTAGAAGAGTTGAAAATTCTTTACGCTCTGAGTCTCAAAAGTAAAAACCATTCATATTATCAAAAGAAAAACTTTCATATCATATAGTTAGCTTACTTATAGCCCTAATTGATATATCATGAGTATAATATCTAATGTTTGTAACAAAGAAAACGATAAGGATGGTAAAAAAAAAACTACTCATTCGTGTTTGTAATATAAGTCAATTTAACTAATTCATTATACCAAAAAATAATAGTTAACTTGTTTAATATACATTAAATTGAATTTTTTTTAAACTTTACCCTTATTAAATAAGATTCTAAAAAAAAAAAAATACAAAGAGTTATTCTTTAGGACAAGATTAACGAATAAGCATTAATTATTCTCTAAAGTTACATTGCAGATAAAAAAAACTTCTTAAAAGTGACATTTATTATTATCAGTAGGAATATTGATACCCAATTAAAAATTAAGTAAAATTATATGTAATGAGCAATTAATTTTGGGAAAATTATTTTTAGGTCTCAAATAAATAAGATATTATTAAAAAGGTCCCTGAAGATTATAAAATACACTTAACAGACTGTGAATACATATTTTTAAAGTTGTAATAAAAAAACTTTCTGATAATATATTATTTGCTTCGGTTTAGGAGGGACTTTCCCATTAATTTTCTCATAAAGAAAAGACTACATCCGCGTGGCACAGTATCTCTCTTTCATTCACGAGCTTCTAGAAGAGGTCTCAATCTCTGTTCTTTCCGGTGAACCGCCAGTCAAAAGTGTACACCAAACTCATCAAGAGAGACGGTGGGAGTGGCGTGGAGGCTGGGGGAAGAAAGATGAGATTAGCCAAGAGCCTCGGTAAGAGTAAACGCTGATGACTTTTTTTAAACAAATGTTGCATATAACGTAATATAAGAGGTTAAAAAAACGGAAAATCCCTAAAACAATATCTCCAAAATAGTAAAATCTTTATTCAGTATTCTGAAATCAAAAAATTCGGATCAGTATCATATCATTACGGATGAACAGTGTGGGGGCGTCAAAAGACGATTTTGCCCTTCAACCCTCATTCTTAACCACTTCAAAATAACAATACGAAGCTCTTAATTAATAATTCCAGATTCTTGATTAACAACTCTAGTTTCATCTTTTTACTTTCACAATAACAACACTGATCTTGTTATTAACACCACTATATTCTACGTTAACAACTTCCATTTCTTATTTCACAACTTTGTAATTTAAGTTTCAGGACCAATAACAACACCTCTTTCTTTATTAACAACACTGTATTTTACATTAACAACACTATATTTGTGAGATGCGAATATGTGAAAGAATAAAGAAGAATTGTTAATCAAGAATGAAGAGTTGTTAATTAAGAGCCTCGTGTTGTTATTCTGAAATGGACGAGCATGAGGATTGAAGGACAAAATCGTCTTTTAACCCAGTATATAAATGAGTTTATGCACGGGTTGCATGCATGAATTTCTCACGTGAAGACATGACTTATAATATTTCATTAGTTAATTTTATTTGAATTGAATACCTGAAATAAATTTTTAATAAACATAGTGATCGACATAATTAATTATGTCAATTTCATTATTCAATTCGTGAATTTAAGAGGAGTGAGTGCTCGTTTGGAATAGTTTATTTTTGGATAATAAGTGTGTATTTGAAATAGCGATAGGAAAAATAGAATTTCTTAATTTAGTTTTTGGTAATTTTATTTTTGGTAAAAGCCCGATTGTGTAATGTGATTTATGTTTGGAACAGCGACTGTATAAATGACTTTTATAAAAGTAAAACTTGTTTGGATTGACTTAAGCACAGGTGACTTTTGTAATAATAGTAAGAGAGAGTAGGTGAAAAAATATTTTAAAGGGTTAAAAACACCAAAAAATAGTTTAAAATAATTTTTGGAATTGAAAAAGTATATTAAAGATAAAATTTCAATCAGTCTAATAATACACTGGATACAGTTGAAAAAATATTTTAAGGGTTAAAAGCACCAAATAATAGTTGAAATTAATTTTTGTAGAAAAAAAAGTACATTAAGGGTAAAATTACAATCAGTCTGATATCATACTTGACACAACTGAAAAAATATTTTAACCATCTTCACTCTCCCCAAAAGCTAAATCACCAAAAGCTAGGAAATAGAGCTTGTGGCAAAAGCTATTAAAGTGAGATTAAGCTCAACTGCTCACTTTATTAACCAAACACTCATTTTTTTTAAGCTCAATTGTCAATTGGTATTTTGGGGGCAAGTGAGCTTTTGGGGCCCAAACGCTCCCCCCAAACACAGCCTAAGTGTTTATAAATCGTGATTCACGGTATATGAGATAAGTATGTGAAAAATTTTTTATCTCAACTTACGTAATAAGGACTTATTCTTTAAAATTAAGTTATCCCAAATACAGTTTGAGAATTTGTGGCGGAATTAATTTAGTTAAACTGAATTTAAAATGAATTCGTGTTGTCCGAGAAAAAAGCATGGTAGAACTAATAGCTTGTGTGGTCCAGAAGAATAGATGGCATATGAATAAGCACCTCTGGTGGGGCCCTCGCTGTTTTGTCGTTTTGCATTAGAAAAATTTTAAAGGAATTGAAATAAGAAAAGAAATATAAAATGGGAAGAGTTGTGAAGAGCAATAACATGCAAGTTCCAATAATTTTATTTCATATTTAATTAAGTTCTTGTAGTTTTTTTTCATTGAGTCCTTTATAATTTCCTCAATTATGAACATTGATCCATATATTCATAATTTATTATTAATTGGTATGAAAAAAGAACGTCAGTATTTTGTGACTCTCTCCAACATACACTATGAATTAATTGAATTAATTTTGCTACATGGATATAAATAAAATTAAAATCAACTAAATTATAAATTATATATAAATACAAGGAGACAATAATGAGAATAATAACTTTTATGTTGATAATAAATTAATGTTATTCCATCATTTTATTTTAAAAAATAATTTCTTAATTTTGTATTTAGGTTAATATAATTTTGATACTTATAATTTACCATCATTTGCGTTTTAATCCTTGGAGTTTTAAGCTTTTATTTTTGTCAGTTTTATCCATTTAAAACATTAATCCTTATAATTTAAAAAAAACTTTTGATTTAGAGTTAACATTGTTAGCTTTGCACAGGTGTCATTAATGCTGTTAAAGTTGCTGATGTTGGCTTATGACTGAGCAATATGACTGAACAAATTGCTGACTAAGCTTTGTTGCTTCCAGCACTCAAAAGTGTTGTTACTTCCTTTTTCACAACATCAAGATTTAATGGATTATCTTTCATTAACTCATTTATTAAAACCATTTTTTTCTTTTCTATTCCTATTCAATATATATCTTTATATTACTTATCTGCTCACTCACCACTAATTCTCTTTCATTAACTCATTTATTATACATCCTTTCTCATATTTGTTACTCATTCTCTCTCTTATACTCTTTTCATAAATAGGGATATATTTAAAAGAAACATGACATTTTTAATATATTTATTATTTTTAACTAATTTTAACTGACAGTTTATTTTACACAATAAGGATAAAAGTTACTTATAAAAATGATCGAAGTACTACACTAATGTTGGGAAGGTATTCTCCATCCATCCCTAATTAATATATAGGCATAGTTGAGAATCATGAGAATCTATTATTATTGATTAGATGTTAAAAGGGGGTGTTTATAAATACTCTAAGCCGTCATTAAATTAGCTAATGGTCTAAATTTAATTATAGTAATGATCTTATACTTAAATAAATTATAGGTGATGCTCGTGTGGATTCCTTAGCAGGTGCTAATCCTAGCGTGATTAAAAAGCCTAGAATAATTTATACCAAGTGAGGGTATGAATCAGTGACTTCATAGCCGGACCGTACCGGACGGCCGGACCCGTCAGCCGGAAACTCAGACGGCTCGTTCTCCGGTGGAAAACCGTTTTAAGGATTGGGCCGTTATGAGTCGGCAAGAACCGGCTTTTGAGCCGGAATCCGTCATCAAGCCGGAAACCGGAGCGAGTTTTGAAAACTCGAACGGTTCAACATATGGTGGTGCACTTGCAGTTTTGTACTGAAGAAGAAAGAGGAAGAAGAAGGAATGGGGAGAAAAAAACAGCAGAAAATCCAGAATATATCTTTGTGTTTTATCTTTAATAACAACAGAAATAATGAAAAATATTGACAATGAAACCAAAACATGAAAACCTGAATCACTTGTTGGCTATGGCTATCGAATAGATGGAGTTGTCAGCAAAGGAAAAAAATACTGGAGTTAGACAAAGAAAATGGAGCAGAAACGTTGGCTTAAAAGCAGAAACAAATCTTGTGAAGGAGGATGAAGCAACGCCTTTCTCTTTCTTCTGCAAATCGTACAGCACACAAAGTGTTTCTCATATCTCAATGTAAATAAATTTCATTTATCACCTACTACTCTATCAGTCAATCACATCTCCGCACATTCACCAAGGCATTTTACATTTCAAATTTTTTAACCCCAAGCCCTAACTCCTCACATTAACCAATGGGCAAAGTTGATGTTTCAACATTTTCCCCTTATTTTTCGTTTTTTTTTATTTTCTATTTTTTATTTTTTCAGTTTTTAAGTTATGAATTAATTTATTCCAAAAATTATACTTTTTTTTAAAAAAAATAGACGTTATCATTATAACAAAATGAAAAAAAAATGCTACCAAAAGTTTATAATAATTTTAGTATACTTTTATTTATATATTTTTTATTTTAAAAATTTTTATTGTAATGTTATGGTGTTAATAATTAGACTTATTATAATTTTATTTGTTTATATATTATTATTATTATATATATATATAATTATTTTTATCTAATTATTACGTTACCGGTTCAACCAAACGATCCAACCGGTTCAACCGTTTGAACCATGAACCGCTAACTTTTCTGACTCAGTATCCGATCCAGTTTTTAAAACATTGGTATGAATAGCAAGGTGGCACAATTCATTTCATATTTGCTATGTTTTCTGCCTTAAATATCTTTTCTTTGTTTCTATTCTAGTTTCTTAAGAAGCAATTCTCAATCACTTTATCACTCTTAAATACTTCTAAATGCATCTTTCGTATTGGTTTTGTTTGAGAACTTTATAATTTCTTAAACATAATTATCATGATGGTATTTATTAGTGTGGATATTTCAATTCTTACTTTCATGTCCCTCTTTCCTGTACTTTTATGATAAATTTCTGTTGAGATATATTTTCTTACTTTTGTCTTGCTTAATAGTAGAGTTGGGAATTAAGGCCGGTCTAGCTCTATAAGGCTAGCCCTTGAAGGGCCAAGGCCTAAAAGAGTCGGCCCTTTTAGATCCAGGGTAAGAAAAATTGTTATTTTTCAAAGCCCGACCCTAAAGCATAAAGGTCAGTGCTTGCCCGTAGGGCCAGATGATATTTTCACAAGATTGAATAATTTTTTTTCAGTTTTTTTTAATTACAACAATGGAATTCCTAATTTAACACATAAATATTGTCAAAATTAGATTGTAAACGGTATCATCATGCAACAAACAAACACGGTCATTAAGTCATAATAAAAAGGTAAATTATTGTCTACATACCACACTTACAAATAATTAATGAGAAGACTTAACAAAATTAAAAATACTTTTTCTAAATATGTTTTGAAAAGTGTAAGTAGTCAATAAAATAAAACAAACAAGATATAAATAAAACAATCACAAGAAAATAAGTCAAAAAATACAAAATTGGTAAGAATATTTATAAAACAAGAAATATTTTTTATAATTTTTAAGATTATTAATACAAGATATTCTTATAAAACTTAATTCTAAAAAATTTAATATCAATTAAATATTTGCAACATCATTAATAAAATATAAAAAATCAATAATAATATTACTATATAAATAATTTTAAAAAAAAAAACATACAGGGCCAGCCCTTTTAGACCATCGGTCCTACAAGGCTGGCCCTTTTAGGCCTGCTTTCATTTTTTAGGCAAAAATCTGAGATCCGGCCCTTATAAATTCAGGGCCTAAAAGGGCCGACCCGTCGTTTTCCCGGCTCTACTTAATAGCATTATTTTCAAATCCTCCTTTATATTTTCAAATAATTAAATTGATTTATTTTTTAAAAAAACACTTTTTCAATTATTTATTTTTTTTATTTGCCTTCTTTCAACCTCTCTTTTTGATAAATTGATTTGATTTCAAACCTTCTTTATGTTTTCAAAAATTTGACTAATTTATTTTTATAGAAGAACAATATTTTTTGAAGGTATATGATATGTGTGTGTGTGGAGTGTATATCTATTGTAAATGTTTATATATATGCGTGGTGTGTGTGTGTATTGGCAAGACGATTATTTCTCACCACGATTTATATTGATATATGGTATATGAGATATATAGGTGATATAGTTATTCCTTACCATGAGTCATATTGGTATATGATACATTATATATTTATAGGTGAGAGGTTATTCCTTACTATGAGTTATATGATATATGGTATGTAAGATATTATATAAGCGGAACGTTATTCCCCTCAAGGTTTGGTGTTGGGTGTTAATGGAAATAGCATTGTGATGCAATTTGTTTGATTTATTAATAAAAAGAGAGAAAACTTTTACTGTTCTAAGCATATGAGATCTTCAACGTGAACATTTAAATATTTTTACTCCTTTTGTAAAAATTATTTGCGAAAAACTCTTGTGCGACTTTGCTTTCCTTCTGTGCTCTCTATTATTTATATTTTCACTGAGTCAGTGGCAGACTCACTCCTCTCTCGATATTTTTTTCAAATAATTAAGCAACTAGTGAGATTAATTGTGGTCAATGTGCTTCATAAATTTATGGAGTATATTGTAATGAAGTGTTGTGTCTTATGGGGTCCCATGATGGCATGATTACTATGGTATTGTCAAGTCTTGTTGTTTTAGAGATGCTTGTCTGAGAGTCTATATGAACTGCTTTGGCTTGCTAGGCTAAGTGAAGTTATTTGGCTTAGCCTATGTGCTAGTCATGACTTGGATTTTTGGGTTGTGACATGGTATGAGGGATATTTGTGAAAAACTCTTGTGCGACTTTGCTTTCCTTTTGTGCTCTTTGTTATTTATATTTTAACTGAGTCAGTGGCAGACTCACTCCTCTCTCTATATTTTTTTCAAATAATTAATGCAACTAGTGAGATTAATTGTGGTCAATGTGCTTCGTAAATTTATGGTGTATATTGTAATGAAGTGTCATGTCTTATGGGGTCCCATGATGGCATGATTACTATGGTAGTGTCAAGTCTTGTTGGTTTAGATATGCTTGTCTGAGAGTCTGTATGAATTGCTTTGGCTTGCTAGGTTAAGTACGTAAAGTTATTTGGCTTAGCCTATGTGCCAGTCATGACTTAGATTTTTGGGTTGTGACATGGTATGAGGGATTTGAAGGGGAGGGGCTGAGATGGCAAATTTTCATGAGTTGGATTTTTAAAAATTGAATGAGTGGGATTATGAAATTTTAATAAAGAGAATATATAAGAAAAAAGAGTAAAAAATAAAAGGTAATTAAAAAATTTTAATATCATTTCTCTAATTTTTTTTAAAAATTTAATTCATGAAACTTTTCCCTCCAGTCCGCTTCTCTTCCCTCAAAATCCCTTATACTAAGTGCCTGTTTGGTATAGGGAACATATGAGGAGGGAAAGGAAAGAAAGGGAAGATTGGGAGGGAACTTAAAAGAGTGACTTGTTTGGTAGACATGTGAATGGAACATAGGTTGAGGGAAAATAAATTGTTTGATTGCAAGAAAAGGAATTGGGTTAAGTGGAAAGCAGTGGGTAAATGGTGAAAAAGAATGTGAAAAAGGTGAGAAAATTGTTGTCATCGAAGACAAACGGAGGCTCAGTGGAAGTGTGTCTATGTGTTGGGGAAGAAGGGAAATCAAAGGTGGTGTGGATGGGATCTTTGACGGGGACGACCAGGACGGTGGCTAGAGATGAGAAGGAAAACATAGTAGATGGCAAAAGTTATAGATCCAGCAGCACATTGTTTGAAGATATAGGTTAGTTTGGAAAGAAGGATAGAGGGGGAAAATGATGTATGTGAGTGTTGCTAATGTAGGTTATTGTCATAATTTTGTTAATTTTTTGTTTGCAGGCAGGAAAGGGTGCACGTGTGTGGATAAGTGAAGAAAAGAACGCCCTAGTGGAATTATTAGGGGAGATGAGAAAAGTAGGGCATAACATGACTAAATCAGCATTGTTGACAACAGATCTAATGCATTTAGAGTGAAGGATGGAGGAGAGGTTGCCAAGGTGCGGGTTGAAGGCCAAGACTAGTATCCGGAGGCAAATTAGGAGCCTAAAGGTTTATTGGAAGATAGTGTGTAACATGTTAAATGGGGAAATTGTGAATGGTTTTAGTTGGGACCATATGAATGCTTGTGTGAAGGTAGACAAAAATGTATGGGATGCATACTTGTAAGTATAAAGAGATAGTTTTATTCTTGTCAATAAGATTGATTAGGAAAAATTGAAAAGTTGTAGTTTGATGTTTGTTTTTTTCACAGGCTGATAGGAGGCTGCTAAGTTCAAGGCCAAAGATTGTCCACACTTTGAAAATCTATGCTTTTCTTGGGAAGAGTAGAAGAGAGGATGATTTTAAAGAAATTGGGAATATTGAGAATGCTGGGAGATGAAATGGTGACCTGAAGAAATCTTGTTGTTTTTGTAATTTTCTTCCTGTACAATCTACACAATGTGAATTTGACAATGTTCTTGTAACCTTGCTAAATATGTCATAAGTGTTGTATGTAGCTATAACTGCTTGTAAGCAATGGCCAAAGCTATGAAAATGTGACATTGAATTGAATGCAAAGACCAAATTTGCCAAGGTTCAGATCTGGTGTTCACTTGTAAACTATATGTTTTATGGCCATATTGATAGGAAAATCAATGTAAGGTACCATACCTCTCTTGTGTGAATAAGCAAGTTATGCACATTGTTACTGGCTGACTAGATACTAGCAGCATAATGTCTAAATGTCAGGGGAAAGAAAAGAGAGAATAAATTTTCAATTTGTGCACATAAAAAATGAAAGAGGAACAACAAAATTATAGAAGCAGTACATGTAGAAGATAAACGTCAATTTCAAACATGGTGACTCATATGCCACAACCATAAAGCACTCACACATATATAGACTAGTGAAGATGTGAAAGTTAGCAATAGCAAACTGTTAGATATGATTATTTTTTATGATGCCAAAAATAGTTATGAAATGATAAGAGCAAAAAGTTTATATAAAGTATTTCTTTGACTAATTATTGTGTTTAATGTGAAATATCTTGTAGATTAATTAAGTTGAATTATGGAGGAAGAATGATTATCAAGAGGAAAATAAAAAAGAAAGATATTGAAGAAATAAGAACTTGCAAGATCTAATGGGAATATCAAGATTCAAGTTCTTAGAAATAACTCTGAGATTTCTATGGTCAGAAGCAAGGAACGAAAAATCGGACTGGTTAATGAATCAATCACGACACAGGTTCAAGGGTTAATGGGTCATCCGAGGTCGGACCGATGGTCGAACCGGCCATATTAAAATATTATAATTTAATTGACAATAACAAAATAATCAACATTCATAACTCATAAATCATCACCAACATCAAAATAGTTAAAATACCTAGTTAGTTCTTCAAAGCAAACCCATAACTAACATCAAAATATAATCAAAACATAACAATATCAATCATCATTCAACAAACAAGCCAATAGCATCAAAATAGTCAAAAAAAAATAGCCAATAACATCATCCATCAACTATAGCTAAATGAGTAAATCATCACTCAACAAACTCTACAACTCATCAAACTGATCTATTGTAGATGAGTCAATAGGTGCTGGATTTGGGAAAGGGTAAGTAGTAGTGACATCATCATTCAAAGCCAGGGGATCAGGAATGTCCCTATCTTCGTCACCTATCCAAATACACAACAATAATTAATATCAATGATTATGTATAACAAATAATTATATGGATGGATAATAAATTAGTAACAGGATATTAATATGACATATAATTATATAAACCTTCATTAATCCTATCCAGAGTTGATGAAAGTGCAGCGCCTTCATTATTAAGAACACTTTCAAGATTTTCTGCATCTTCATCATTAAATTCTGGAATGGAATCTTCTTCCGTCACCCAAAAATCTAGCTCATCAATGGACTCATAGTCAATGGGATCATAACTTGGCTTCTTTTTATTCAATACACTCCTTTAATTTTCCAATGACAAATGATTTCAGTTAAAATTTAAAACTTAATCCATATTAATTAAAAGCATTTTTCATAATATCTAAAATTACCTATGCTTTAATCGCAAGTTATAGTTAGTGTAAACCAAATCATTCAGCCTTTGATGTTGCAATCTATTTCTCCTTTTTGTATGGATGTGCTCAAATAAGCTCAAGTTTCCCTCGTAACCAGAAGAAGCAGATGTTTGCCTAAGAATACGTGCTGCAACACGTTGCAATTTTGGAACTGAATAGCCATAGTACATCCACCATCCATCTACAAAATAAAACATATACATAATATTAGTTGCAATCAATTAATATGTTGTTAATTAAATATTAAACATTAAAGATGAATACTTAGTTACTTACAAGGATCTAGTTTTTCAGCCCCCTTTTTGCATGTCTCTCTGCTGAAAGATTCGTTGCCATCAAGATATAATGTCACTTGCTTCATTACCTTATAGCAATCAACATTTTCATCTGAGTTAGCCTCCACCACGTCAATCAAAGATTGCATTAACCCTCCCTTGTGAATAAAGTTTGGACCATATACGAATGTCGGGTTCAATAAATAGGCAACTGCATGGAGATTGGTCTTCAAATATTTATCCCATCTTACTTGAATGATACTTGTGTAGGGCTTGTAGTGATCTTTATTCCTCTTGAACATCTCCTTAATTCCACTTTTTACCCTTTGTATGCCTTTATAAACATATGGAAGTGAGGGCTTCTCATCTGAGTCAACAATTCTCAACAATTTTATCAGAGGAGTTACAATCTTCATAATTTGGTAGCACTCATTCCAAAACCGGCTATCTAATATGATCGCACTAAAAATTTTCCCTAGAGTAGTCTTAGATAGCCTATGGTCCACAAAGTATTTATCGACAACAAGGGCTTACAAGTCATGTTTGTGCATATAAATGTTGTGCAATGTAATGAAGGTAGTGGCAAACCTTGTAGCACCAGAACGTACAATTTCTTTCCAACACGTCCTCTTCCTCAACCAAGACAAGAATATCATGTGATTGTAAGCAAATACCGTTATCTTTGATGCCTTTGCTGCAATGTCTAACACATGAGGCATGCTTGTAATGTCTTTCAATACAATATTTAAACAATGAGCGGTACAAGGAGTCCAATAGATATTTTTATATTTCTCCTTGATCAACCTTCCACATGCCACATAATTGGTAGCATTGCTAGTCACCACATGGACAATATTCTTCAAACCAACCCACTCAATCACTACAGAAAACAGTGAGAATAGAGTTTTAGCATCTTTGACTAAGTCTGATGAGTCAACAGACTTAACAAACACCATTCCGTGGGTAGAATAAATTAAGAAGTTTATCAAAGTCTGTTGTCTCACATCAGTCCATCCATCCGCCATAAGTGTGCATCCGTTATTCTTCCATTTAGCTTTATGACCATCAATGAGCAACTGACATTCCTTTTTCCAATCTCTTAACAAATTGGTTTTACAATAATAAGCACTAGGGGCTTTAAACCTAGGCCCTATAGAGCACATTTCATCCACAGCTTTTTGAAATAAAGGGCACTCCAATGCTTTAAATGGAATGCTTTAAACCCAGGCCCTATAGAGCACATTCCATCCACAGCTCTTTGAAATAAAGGGCACTCCAATGCTTTAAATGGAATACAGTTAACTATAGCCCATTCAGCAATAAGCATCTTCACATTGTGTTGTGCTTCTTTTGATACTAAGGCACTCTTGATGGTTGGTTGAGCTCCAGGAGTTGTCCTAGGAGTGAAATATTTATCCATCGTCCCAGGAGATTTCCTCTTCTTAGATACACTCTCAACCTCCTCTTCCTCAACTTCCTCTTGTCTTATATCTTCAATTGCCTTTTTCTTTTCACTTTCTTTCAAAGACTCTGCAATCCTATAACACATATCAGAAGTAACCTTTTTGCATGAAGCAATTTGACCAGACATGCTAGCAAGATGTTGCTTTATCCTATGTATGCCTCCACCTCTATAGCTATTAGCATAAAAGAGACATGTGTATACATTATGTGTCCCTTCTTTCTTGTAGGCAACATATGCCCATGCTGGATCAGTTTTAGAATGAATTGTGGTATTGGAAGCCAGAGAAGGATTAGTGTTGGAATTGGAAGTGTGAGGTTCAGTATTATGAGTGTCAGGTTCAGTATTAGAACTAGGAGTGACATTTTCATTTCCTGAACTTGATATATCCATCCTTATAACAACAAAGTAACACACTCAGATTTAAATGTGAGGCCTAGACAACATCAAATTATCAATAAATATTACAAAATTTGCAATACAACAGCAAATTGCCACTTCTACATATTTCAATTACCAATCAGAAGTTGTGTTTATGGGGTCAAAAAAGCAGAGATCATATTATAAATTTATAATCAAATTTGTACATGGAACTATGGAAGAGATAATCAAAGCAAAGCAGAGAGAGTTGTGGTTAACTGGTTATAATCAAATATGTATATGGAAGAGATAATCAAATCAAATGTGTGATCAAATCATGAGTTCATGACAGATATCGAACATGAGGGAGTAGCAAATAGAGGAATTGGAAGTATCTAAATCTAATCAGAAAGATACCGAACAGTCCAATTTGCAAATACTAATAAAAAATTAATCAAATTATCACTGCTATCAACCTATCATTGTGAAATATTGACCCACCATGAACGAATGTCTAAAACACCAATGCTCCATAACATGATGTACAGCTCATAATGAAATATCCCGCTCTTTAACAGGACGCTTAGCTGTACAATGGATAGTTCATAGCAGCTAGTTTCTCAAATATGCTCAATAGTCAAAATGAAGCAATAGGACTCCAACGGACAAATGCTTACAATGGTTATCTTCTAAAACACAACTATAAATATAATAGCATTCAGAGAAGAGAAAAAGAGAGAACAAAGCAACGACGCCAACATGCGAATATCATGAGTCATCTACTTCGACCCAAACACTCTCTATTATACAGCTTCTATATTACTTATCATTGAGAGAGTAATTATTTGTATTATACTTCAGTGAGCATTATATCAGCTTTGTGAAAGAGTTTGTAAACATTTTCAATTATATTTCCAAATTGATGTCAAGGTAGAGAGACCTTGAGTAAGGTGATTTCCTTCCGGGGGAAGCTGTTGAGAGAATCGTTGGTAAAGCTTTTTGTGCATAAGACTTACAAGGTGCAAGCAGTAGAGAATGTTGCTGCTCGTAAGACTTGTAGGGATGTAAGCAGGAGAGGAAGGTCTTCAGGATTGCTCTGCTTGTAAGACTTGCCGTAAGGGGAGTATTTCAATAAGAGATTTATAAAAGGTTTCACAATTACCCGGCTAAACTTGTGGGATTGTAAAGGCTTTTCTTGTGCCCGAATTAAACAAGAAGATAATGGATTTGAAAATCTCAGGATGAGCCTGGGGACTGGAAGTAGGTCATCACATATTGAACCGAACCAGGATAAATCACAGTTTGCATATTCTCTTCCCTAAGCTCTTATGTTTCTAGTATATATTATTTAATCTAACTGTTGATTTATGATTCATTAGTTTCATACTTACTCTTTTCATTAAGATACGAAAATTTTTCCAAAATTCTTAAGTTTTTATCTTACACTCAATTCACCCTCCCTCTTAGATGTCAGCCGGTTCTAACACAAACTTAACTGATCTTCGAACACAACATAATCACAACAGTAGCTTTAAAATGAAAATAGTTCAAATTTGAACTAAACATACCAATTTGAACTCGGATAATAAGTGCAAATACATGTAAGAGCAACAAAAGCTAGGCAAAGATATGTCCTAGGTGAAGCATCACAAAATACAAAACAAAATAAAAACTAATGGATCCCTAATTCTTCTTCTTCCTCTTAGCTAGGGACCTTTTGAGCTAAGACCTCATTCGGGATGGTGACTGCGAACCAGGGAGGTTGATAGGGATGAACATGGGGGAAGCAGAGGTTACAGGTGAAGGAAAGGGTGGGGCAACTGTGAACAAATGGGCCATTTTCTTAGCTGCAAGACCATACTTGAAAGTATGTGGGGGTTGAGGGCCAAGTATTGGTTTAGATGGCACATAAGGAAGGTTGACAGCTTCAAGGAGAGGCACAATTGACAGTGGGGTTATTGGATCAGAATGATGTATGTTAGCTGGGGTGTTTGGTTCAGGCACATGGTGGTGAGGAGGAACACCAGTTATGGGGACTATTAAGAAAAGTAAGCAGTCTTATATGTACTACTACCTTCTTTATTACCTTCACTTTTGTTTGGAGATGGAACATTGTGCTGTGCAAGGGAATGGGATTCATTTACAGTATGCGTGGAAGGCCCAGCGTGCTCAAGATATAAAGCCTTATAGGAAGCAAATTCCTTGAACTCAATAGAATAAAGGTGAATGAACTCTAGTAAGTAGAGCTTGGAATCAAGGCTGGCCTGCCCTACAGGGCTGGCCTTAACTGGCCAGGGTCTAAAAGGGCCTGCCCTTTTAGGCCCGGGGTAAGAAAAATTGCTATTTTTCAAATTCCGGCCCGAAAGCATAAGGGCTAGGGCCGGCCCGCAGGGCCTGAAGATTTTTTTTCAGAAGATTGAACAACTTTTATTTTTTTCCAGTTTTTTCTTTAAAAAATTACAACAATGGAATTCCTAATTTAACACATAAATATTGTCAAAATTAGAATGTAATAGGTATGCATTATGCAACAAACAAATACGGTTATTTAGTCATAATTAAAGGTAAACTATTTTCTATATACCACAATTACAAATAATTCAAGAAGACTTTACAAAAATAAAAATACTTCTTCTAAATATTTCTTGAAAAGCGTAAGTAGTCAATAAAATAAAAATCACAAGAAAATAAGACAAAAAATACAAAATTGGTAAGAATACTTATGAAATAAGAAATATTTTTCATAAGTTTTTATTTTTTAGGATTATTAATACAAGATATTCTAATGAAACTTAATTCTAAAAAAAGTTAATATCAACTAAATATTTGCAATATCATTAACAAAATATATAAAATCAATAATAATATTACCATATAAAAAATTAAAAAAAAACATGCAGGGCCAGCCCGTGGCCCTACAGGGTTGGCCCTTTTAGGCCCACTTTCATTTTTAAGGCAAAAATATAAGGCCCAACCTTTATAACTTCAGGGCCTAAAAGGGTCGGCCCGACGGGCTCGGCTCGTTTTTCTGGCTCTACTCGTAGGTCCTTGAAATCAAGTGCAAGTTCAGATATGCGTGAGTCCATGTGTCAAATATGTCCACCAAATTCCTTAAACTGGTCTTTCACATAACTGTCTAACTTGACTGCATGTTCCTGAAGTTCGCCAATCCTTGACTCCACTTGTGCTTGAAACTTTATTAGAGTTTGCTTAACAATTTTGGCAATGGTTTCTGTTAATACTTCAGGTAGTTCTAAAGGAGTTTATCTCTGAGTATGTGCAGAAGTACCAGTTGCATCTTGTGGAGGGTTATTATGGTCAGGCTTGTTAGTCTCATTGCTGCCTTTGAACTGGGTTGACTTCCTATAGGTATTTGCATTAAATTCAAGGCCTTCTCATCAAATTCCTTAGTCCAAATAGTTGCTTCCCCATCCTCCAAATACCGAACTTTGTTCTATTGGAGTATGAGAGACACAAGGAAGGGATATGAAAGTTCTGAATTCTTCTTTCCTAGAGTACCAGCCCTTAACATTGTGTTCACAATCCGCTTGGCCATATGAAAAGGCTTCCCCTTGATCATATAGGTGAGGATGTGTTTGTCTTCAGGGGTCAATGAAGTGTAGTGCTTCACTTTGTTCACTAAATTCCTACTTTATAAGTAATGTAAGGCTCGAAACCCATGAGGCAACTGCTTTGGTCGAGACAGAGCAATGTCAATTAATTTTTGCCCCTCAAACAATATATTGTCAATTTGTGCTTCCAATAATTGTTTCTGTTGACTGTTAGCTGTTTATTCCTAACCACCCTGAGAATTTTTTCTTCATTTATTTCTATAGTTTGGCTTCTAACACATGTTGTCACAACTCCCTTTCTAGACATTTTCAGGTTGGTGTAAAAAACCTTAACCATTGATTCAAAATAAGGCAATGACAATGCCCCGGAAAGGCTTCAATATTGGTCCCAAGCGAAAGCTAAAGTCAGTGTCCAATGTGTCCACTTTGATCCTACTCATTTTACAGAAGGTTCGACCAACTAACGTGATATCATATTCTTCCAAGGCAGAGTTGTTGATATCCTCCTTTGGCTGAGGTGCAGTATTAGTCCTCTGTTTCATCCGTAGCTTCTTCAACAACTTAGCTTTAACCTCATCAAGGACCACATTGTCATCATCGTCAGTATGGGTTGCTGACGATGACTATTCACCAGACCCTAGGCTGCTTGTTTCTTTGTCTGTCCCCGACGAACTCCTACTCTCAACCACAGTCCTTTTACCCTGCTTAACTTCCTCTGTCTTTTTCCTTTTTCCAGGTTCAGAGGACTCGGCCGATAACTCCTTTTCATCCTCTAACTGCCTCTTTCTCTCACCTCTCACTTTGCCATTTTGTTTCTTCACTTCCTTTACAACATTATCGTGTTCCACTTAGCGGCAGCCTCATAATCGTCATACTCATTGCCTTCTTTGGTTTTGTACTTTGATTGCCCAGATCGATTACAACGACGAAGTTGTGCCCTGTTCTTTCTGAAGTTTTCCACATCTTCCATAGTTATCCCCATTTCCTGTAGTTGATCCTCTGTCCTTTTCACCCTAACTATTTTCCTTTCATCTACAACAATGAGAGAGAGGGATAAGACGAGAGAGGGATAAGCAAAGAGATGGATAAAACAACGAATGAACAAATCAAACCTTCAACCTCAATAATTTCCATGAACATGTCAAAACCTTTTGCATCTATTTGAGCTTGCCTTTGCTGACCTGACATTTGATTGCCTAGTTTCTCAAACACATGCATGATGGTTTTGTCCAACGACGTAACAGTTTCGCACAAAACATTAGCAATCACCTTAGAGTTGTTCAGTCTATGATTCTTCCTGGGATAGAATGAGTTATCATTAATGTGGGTTATGTTAGGAGCAGTTTCACCCATGGTTTGTGACAAGTCCACATCAACAGCTACAAGGTGAGGCGATTTTGAAAGGTCATCAACTTCAAGATTAACTTTATCTTCCATTCCACCGGGTGATTTTCCTTTTTCCCCAACAGCCTTATCCCTAGCCCACACAAAGCACAAATTCTCAAAGTTTGGGAATGACTTAGTTCTAAACTGTCCTACCTTGGGGTGAACCTGAAAGTGAAACAAATAATGTTTAAAGGCCTTTAAACTTAACCCTACACCTATCACATTTTTACTTTAATACAATTAACTCCTAAACAAGTTCACATACCTTCACATTCTTTTTCCACACCTCTTTCTCTGTAGTCATAAATTTTGTCTCAAGATCCCAACCAAAGCCTGAGGTGTTGGTGCCATAAATCATATCAAAGCTTCCTGCCACAGACATTTCAAGGTCTTAATCCTTGAGGTAATGTGAGGACATGCTTTAATCCTACTTCCAAGCAACTTCTCTTCCATTATTACCTGGAGAGCATTAGCAACTCTTGGCTTAAAACCATTGCCGGTCATGAACTTTTGCTCCATCCTCAAAGTTACAAGGTATTCTACCAAGACCTTATCTTCCTTAGAAAACCACATTTTAATCTTTGACTTATTTCCCTCTTCACTCTGGTCCATCTAAAATACTCAGCCATAAAAACAAGTTGTTAACATAAATTAAAGCCAACAATAAACTAGACATAAGCACACCAGGCAGGAAGTTGCACTTTAATTTAATTGAAATGCACATAACACAAAGTTTGTCAATAAACACAAATATAAGAAAGGCAATGTTCTTAAATTTTAAACATTAATCTACATCATCATAAATAATCCGTATGAGACACATAGGCAGTAAACATGCCATTTGACAACTGCCCCCTAAAGTTTGTCCACAAATTAGTACTTTCCATAATCATCATGGGGGTGTTGTCAATTGTTGGCGGTGGTGGTTCAAAGGAGTCAAGCTGTTCATCAAGGGGATCTTGAATTCTTTCCCGACGAATTAGATTGTGTAACAAACAGCATCCCATGATGTATCTGTTTTGAATCTTCACCATATAAAAAGATGCACTCCTCAGTATTGCCTAATGCAATTTTAGTATCCCGAAGCACCTTCCTATGACATTACAGGCTGATGAATGCCGTATGTTGAAGCACTCATGTGGAGTTTGGGGTTGGTGTCCTTGCCTTCACTCATTAAAGTAGTACCTTTGCCCTCTATAAGGCACCAAAAAACCTTGGCAATTCTTGTACCCAGCATCAACCAAGTAGTACTTTCCTACCCAAGCCAATAAAAGCATTTATATGAGAAATGCTCATGACTTGTCCGTGTCATACAAAGTTACTCAAAAAAGATACTTTAGTAGGTCATACCTTGTGGTACTCTTAGCCCATGTTGTCTCCTTATAGCATCCCTCAACACCCTCTCATCCGCATATAAGCCTTCCCAACCAGGCAATACATAGATGAATTGCGTATCTGGTGAGCATGCACCTAGAACATTGGTTATCACCTCTCCTTTTCTGTTTCGGTATCGACCCTTGTGTTCTGCTGGGACCCTTACATGTATGTGAGTACCATCTAATGCACCTAGGCAACCTTAAAAACACAAACAGGATTTACAACCCTTCAAGTAAACATTTCACTTTTCCATCCAGAGTAAATACACTTTATGACAAAAATACAAAAGTTTTATACCTTGAACCACTTCCAACGATGATCATTTGAGTCCTCCGGAATGGCCTCTACTCTTTTGAAAAGCAATAATTACAGTCTAATTGTTGCATTCAAAACAATTTTAAAGTATCCACTAACTATTTCACCTGACCTACCAAACTCAAACTGAATGATCTTGTTCTTGACATAATGCCTCAAGATGTGAAGAAACATTGCTACTTACTCATCAGCTAACATTTGTTTTGTTAGTCTCAATCCACCAATTGTGTCTAACATGTGACACAATTTATCAAAAGTTATCCGATACATCCTAATTTGGTTGAAGCAAGTGGTATTACTACTGTATATCATTGCCCTCAAATTTGCTCACTTTGCATGAAAATCTAATCTAAAAGACCTATCCGGTACGTGCCTCGGTCTACCTCCTCCCACAACAACTATCATAGTTAAAAGCAACCTCCTAACTGCCAAAAGCAAAGCTAGGCACACAGCCAACATGGTAAACATTTGATCCGACTGTGGCTCCATACCTACATAATTTTTCCCACACTGATTCGTTTTACATTATAATATACCAATTCCTCTTCCAAACCACACTAACACATTTAAAAAAAATCTCATTTTAAATGTCAATCAACATAATTACAACCACACTTGTCACACATTAAACACAACACACTTTTATCTTATGCACAAATCATCTAACTCATTCTATATTTCTACTGACATTGTTTCTCTTTCACTGCTTGCATCTACCAGTGTTCATTCCATATTACCCATAGCTTAAAAAACTTGTAACTACATTCACAGTTAAGAATTCATTATATAAATTATATTTTCTTAAAATTAAAACCCACTTGCAAGACACCAAATAGAGCATACTGTCAATTACCAACCAAGCAAACACATTCAACTTTCGACTCTGCTTTTCTTTCACATCTGTTCAGCCAAGAACACCCACAGCACAAACATAGCAATTTAACAGGCCATACTTTAAATTAAACCACATACATACAGCCTTAGCATTTTGCGTGTGTCTCCTGTAATATCCCAATTTTTGATTATGGGTTAATCATGATTATGGTGGATAATTATGGATTTAATTGGAATTATTATGTGTTTTATGGAAATATTAATTAATATGTCATAATTACTGAAAAATTGGAATAATGGAAATATTAGCCATGAGTTGGTAATTAAAGGAGAAATTAATTACTAACTAAGAGAAAATGGGATTTGTGATTAAAATGGCTAATGGAGAGATTAGATAAGTTAATTGGTGACTTATTTGGTGAGAGCCAATAGCAATTTGACATGTGGCAAAGAGAGTATGGAGGGGAGAGTGCATATGTGTGTAAGACAAATGGGATAAAAATATTATTTTCTCTCTCCTCTCTTCTCTCTCTTTCAGCTAAAGTATGGGGGGAGGGAGTATGGCATTATTTCCTTCATCTCCTCACACCATCTCCCTCATTCTTTCTCTCTCTCTCTCCACTTCGCTGAAACAAGCAAGAAAGGAAGAAGGAAAAGCTGAATTTTGAGGTAAGTAAATGGCCTGCATTGCTCAATCACCATTCATAAATGTTTATCCTTGAGTGATGAGCTTCATTTTGGTGTTTTTAGTTTGACCATTGGTTGTGGTTTGTGATCACACAAAATCTTGGAAAGTGGTGAATCAAGGACTCCCTTTGGAGAAGTTGATAAGGTGAGTGAAACCAATCTATCTATCTAAGTTTCATACCATTTGAAGTAGTTTATAATTTCTGGAAATTTTGGCTTGAATCCGAAAATTGAGTGCCACTGTTCATTTGGTATGTTTTTGGCTTGAGAATGGTATTTTGGAATGAGTTTAGTATAGATAGATTGATTGGAGGTTGAAATGTTAAGTTTAGTGATTTTAAGAAAATTGATGATTTGTGTTGATTCAAACCAAAACATGAAAATGGAGTTGGATTTTGATCATTTTAATGATTCCATTGAATTCCTTGGGTGTTTTCGTGTGGGAGTAGCTTTGGGTTGGTATTTGGGTTCATTTGGATCACTTGGAAAAATTTCTGGAAATGCTGTCATACCTTCTGCGTTTCTGGTTTCTGATAATCATGCTCGAAGTGAGAGTGAGTGTGCTCGAGTGAGGGAAGAACATCACTCGAGTGAGGGATTTTGTGCTCGAGTGATCCTCTTCTTTGCAAATTTTTGTGCTCTCGGGCATGTGCTTTCTGTCTTCACTTCCTTGTGCTTGAGGTGATTTTCGTACCTGTGCTCGAGTGATCATCTTCTTTGCAAATTTTTGTGCTCTCGGGCATGTGCTTTCTGTCTTCACTTCCTTGTGCTTGAGGTGATTTCCGTACCTGTGCTCGAGTGAGGATTTTGTGCTCGAGTGATCCTCTTCTTTGCAAATTTTTGTGCTCTCGAGCATGTGCTTTCTGTCTTCACTTCCTTGTGCTTGAGGTGATTTCCGTACCCGTGCTCGAGTGAGACCATTTTCACTCGAGGTGAAGCAGTGAAAAATGAATTTTTATGCTTCCAAAAGGGGATCTTTGGGATAGTTCTTCCTACCCTTTAGGAGTTTTGTTAGGGGTAATTAATGACTCTAAAAGAGTAATAATGATAACCAATTAAGTATTATAAAGTGAATTAAGTCTTGGAATAGAGAATAACTCTTCGTCCCTAATTGTGAATATAGGATTTGACATTTGCCCTACTCGGGAGAGACCGGCGTTAGGACGCACACGGAAGGATCAAGGTAGTGACTTTTCTCTCATATTTTGTATGATGTTTTGGTATGCATAACTTATCATTGAACTTGTGAACTGTGTACCATGGTCTATTACGACGTGAGCACTTCAGCGTGAGCCGTATAGGGAGTGACAGTGGTCATCTCTAGGTCGGCCGTTGAACTGCCGTCGTAATCGACATGGATCTTTATGAATCCGACCCGTGGGGCGATGTTTGTGAAACCAGTCGTGGTCTGTGTGTATCTTGCCTGTATGGCTTGCATTATGAAATGCTTTATATGGATCCCAGCTGTGGTGAATTATACTGTGTTGATTGTTGTGATGCAATACAGCGTGATCAATTCAGCGTGAGCAATCGTCAGGGATGACATGTGTTATACTAACCATTGTCGTTGATCTGTCGTTGTAGTCGCTTGTATGGATAATGATTTGATTTCATGCCTTATTATTGTACATTATATGATTGATTTGACACTACGAGGATTTTTTAGAATCTCACTCTCCCAAAATTAAACATTTTAGACAGGGCTGAAGGATCTAAAGGAAAGCAGGCGACGAAGAGCAGTTATAACTCCAGTTTAAGAGTATATTTTGGGTCCATGGTTATCATTGTATACCTTTTGGATATTTTTGGTAGAAACGATTGTATATAGTAGATTTTGTGTAACCCCAAGAAAAAGGGTATGAATTGTAGGCTTTGTGCCTTGTGTAAATCCCTTTTTATTAATGAATGGAACCCAAGTGTGTCGGGAATTTACTTGCACTCTAATATGTATGAATGAAACCAACCGATACATTCCATATTTGTTTTGTATTATGAATATGAGATTGTTATGATAAGGTTTTGAAAAAGTTTTTGAAAACCCTGATTTTAGGAAGTTTAATCTGAATAAGTCCCAAATCATCTTACAGTCTCTAATTCAAACTTAATTATGTGTTACAAACGTAAATCTTGGCCTATGGTGAGAAGGGGGTTACATCTCCGGATGTTGAAGACACAGCGCAGACAAGAAAAATATTGCCTACTTCACACCATATACCAAAACATAATCAGACCAACATTACCTTGATTCGAAGTTCTATTTCCCAGGCCATTCGACTCTTCCATTTTCCAGACAAGCTTTCGCCACAATCCTCACACTCTTCACCAAAGCCTTCAGCTCATTCTACCTTCGTCTTTTATCTATGTTTTCAGGGGCATTTTTGTCCCACATTTTATCTATCTTAGGAACATTTTTTGGTTCACCTCACTTTTGGTGGGAACTCACTTTCCCATATTTAAAGGAACTTTGCAATTGGCTGGAATGTGACTTGAGGTGAGTTTTCGACGACAAACACGTTTTTTACTATGGAACATTGTAATCTTCCCTTTCTGTCATCAACTTTCCACGTAACAAATAGGCCCTAAATAGTCCAAAAGGGCCTCATGGCTTCACATTTTCCCAAGTCTCATCCTATAATTACTTTTCAAACGGGATTCCAGTTTTTCCTTTTTTTTTTAGTATTTGTACAATAGAATTCCATCCCATCTCAAATTAAAACCCAATGCCCACTGCCCCCCTTACATAGACCAATATAATTAGTTAAAGTTAATTAATCTAATGAATTTGTAGAGAAAAATATTACTTCTTACTATTGTCTTTAATTAATAGTTTGACATTCTTTTTCATGAATCATAAATTTTTCTTTTATAACCTATTTAATGAGAGGCATTTCAAAGAATAATATATTTAATAACCTGAAAAGCCTAAAAAAATATTAAAGCACCTGAAATACCCTAATAATTTTTTGTGGGACAAACTTTATATTCATTAGGTATAATTTTCTAATTAAATGTTGTCAAGTAGACTTTTTTTAATAATGAAAAATTGACATTAATAAAATTTTAAATTTTTGTGGGACTATTTATAATAAAAATTATACATTGTGACATTTGATTAAAAAATTGGACGTGATGCATATAAAGTTAGGAAAATCCCTTAAAAACACAACCGAATTAGCAAAATCCCTATTTAGTGCAGCAAATTTGTGAAATCCCGGTTCAATGTTATGTCAGTACGGATGAACAGTGCTCGGGTGCGAAAAGACGATTTTGCCATTCAGCCCTCCCTCTCGCCACTTCAGAATAACAACAGGAGACTCATAATTAACAACTCTGAATTCTTGATTAATAACTCCGCTTTATTCTTTCACATATTCCTATCTCAAAAATATAGTATTGTTAATGTAAAATACAGTATTGTTAATAAAGAAAGAGGTGTTGTTATTGGCCCTAAAACTTAAATTACGAAATTGTGAAATAAGAAATGAGAGTTGTTAATGTAGAATATGATGTTGTTATTGTAAACGTAAAAAGAAAAAACTGGAGTTGTTAATCAAGAATCAGGAGTTGATAATTAAGAGTCTCGTGTTGTTATTCTGAAGTGGTGAGAGAGAGGGCTGATGGGCAAAATTGTCTTTTCGCACCTGAGCACTGTTCACCCGTACTGACACAGTACTAAACTAGGATTTCTCAAATTCGCTGCACTGAATCAGGATTTTGCTGATTCAGTGGTATTTTTAAGGGATTTTCCCTATAAAGTTATAAACAAAAATTAATGGCCCTAAATTTTGTCATTTCTATAAAAGGTAGGAGGAAGTAGAGAAACTTATCAAACACCTAAGAGCCTTTGGAGGCTTATTCATAAAATTTTTTAAAAAAAGAAAAAAAGCTTTGGAGACAAACGCCTAATCACCCACTACGCACTGGCGAGTAGACGCGTGCAATTTCAATTTTTTAGTTGGCATCATGCCATCATGTAATCAAATCCTAGCTTAATATTTATTATTTTCATATTTTTCATAAAAAAGGGTGTATTCTATGATTAAGGATTTTTTCTTTGGAGACTTAGAATACAAAAAAATTTTATCTCTCTTAATAAATATGCTTCTCAGACTTAAATTTATGTTCTCCTCTTTACATCATTTATTCACCAGTTTGTTTGTTAGAAAAAGGGTGTATTGTTTGAAGGTATAATGAATCTTCCTTTGTATCTAACATAATAAATGAAACGATCCTTGAATAAATATTTTTTTCCTTTTCAAAATTATTATGTTAGTTACACACGTCAGTGTGTACAGCAGAGAAGAATAATTTCATTGTAAATTATAAAAAAATATTAAAAGAAATTACGAAAAAATGTTCCAGAAAATTGTTACAAAAATAAAGGGTTAAAGTACACGTTTGATCCTCTAAATTTAAATTAAATTTCATTTTGATATTTCAAGTTTAAAAAATGTAGGGATAATTAATTTATAAGTTCTTGGGATTTTAACTAATTTTCAATCATATTCTTATAGTTTTTTTTTCTTTTTATCATATCTTTATAGTTTCACTAGCTTTGTAATCAAATCCCTGTAAATTTTTTATCATGTCTTTATAGTTTCATAAGATTTTTCATTAGATCCTTGTAGTTTTTTATTTTATAAATTCTAATAATATTTTTTAAATATAAAATAGGCTAAAGTGTACTTTTAGTCCTTTACATGAGGTATATTTTTAGTCCTTTAGCTTTATAAAGTATCCTTTTAGTTCTATAATTCTAATACCTTTAATATTGCTAACGAAAAATGCTGACGCAACAAATTCAAATGATAACCATGTAATTAAATGCTAAAAATCTTAAATTAAAATATGTGTAAATTGAAAAATATCTAAAAACCTAATAAACTAATCAATATTAAAACCTTGATTGTATTAAAAAAATTTATTTTAATGATCTAAATATCAAAACCTCAATTTCATTTGCAGTGATTTGTCAGTTTATTTTAGTTTAATAATATAAATATGTTATATTAAAAAATTAAACTTAAATATGTATTGTCAGCTACATAGTCATCACTTGAGTTTGTTGTGTCAATATTTTCCATTAGTAACACTAACAATGTTAGAAATATAGGATCAAAAGTATATTTTATAAATTTAAGGAATAAAAAATATACCTCATTTAAAGCTTAAAGGACTAAATGTGTACTTTAGCCATATAAAATATAGTATTGTTAAATATTATTGTTTAAATAATAAGTTATATTATAATATTCTTTTAAATCTTAAATGAGACATAAATTTATATTATTTATTAACTTATTTTATTATTTTATTTTTATTTATTTTATAATTATTCCAATTATAATGATAAAAATTTCTAAAAATAGAACATAATTATAATTAATTATAAGTATTAATTAATTATATTAATTATTTCAAAATTTATTTAATTATCAATTTAAATTCAATATTAATATCTTATATTATTTTTAAAAAATTTTAATTTAAATTATTACATAAAATTAAAAATCTACAAGGACATGATTAAAATTATATGAAACTATTATGATTTGATAAAAAAATTATAGGGACCTAATTAAAAATTAATTGAAACTATAAGGATTTGCATATTAATCATCCCTAAAGCATATTTTCAATCTCTTGCTGCATTAACACGGTTAGTTTTATTAACAAAAAAGTGCTTACTCGATAAATTTAAATAATGACCCTACAATTAAATATAAATAAGGTATGCTTAAAATTTAATGTTTCAATATAATATTTTTATATTTTGAAATATGAGTTTTTGATGTTGAAAGTTCATATGAGATGACATTTTCATTAGATATTATCCTAAATATTTTTTAATTTACAAATTTTAAAACAAATATTAATATGTCAACATTTAATTAGAGAGTTATCATTTAAATTTGTTGAGTCAATTTTTTCATTAACGAGACTAAGAATTAACATTAGATATCAAAAATACAATTTATAAATTTAAGAAAGTAAACTAAACTTAATATAAAGTTAAAATACTAAATATATATATCTTAGCCAAAAACAAAGAAATATTTCACATAAATTTTTATTATTATTGTTAATTCGTTGTTATGCTTATAGTTTTTGCTTCAAGTAATTTTTTTTGGGTGAACTTTCCTTCAAGTAATTAATATATTTGGAATTATGGTCTATTTTGACAAATAGCTAAACGGTAGTAATAACGTGCCAGTGACGTAGTAATAATGTTTTATAATAATAAAAAAAATTCAAAATTAAGCATGACCCGAAAATATTGCTTCTCTAGTGAAAAGTTCCAATAATCTCGCTCCAAATTGATGAAAACTATAGGAACTAGCAAAAAAATTATTATGATTATTAATTATATGGATGTCGATTGACTCATATCTAGACCAATTTACTCTTCAAAACAACTTGATCCCCAAAATTAAACATTATTACTTATAAAGAAGAAAAGAAAACTTGATATAAAGAAAAAGGAGAAAAAGACACAAAGCGAAAGCAAAAGAAGACAAGGACATAAAGAAATTATAAAACAACTATAGTTTGTATAAAATAACTATGGTCATGTAATCATGGTTGGGTACATCTAACTCTATATAAAGTCTTGCAATCGATTATTAATATGCATAAGTGAATGAGAGCATCTCTCTAACTTCTTTCTAGAAATTCTCTTATTTAGCTCTTGCTTTCTTAACACATATACTTTTATAACACGTTATGAGCACGAAGCTCTAACGAAGGTATGATATTCTTATCGTTTCTTTAACGATTTTCATATACCTTGTTTTATTTGATAGATCTAGAATAATCTAAGCTACTATATGGAATTAGAAAGATATTTTTACCGATTGTTATAAACAACGAGTTTCATGACTAAGATTGAAAATTGTTATTTTTCTTACATACATACATACATGCATGCATGCATGCATGCATGCATACATACATACATACATACTTTACAAGTTCTTTTATATTATTGTTATGGCCAGAAGCCATACACATCTGATTCCTGAAACTATATGACCAGAAGTCATATTGTTTTTATTCTTATTTTGATATAATATGAACAAAAGCCATAAAGACACAATCTTAGAGTTTAATTTCATGCATTGTATTGTTTCTTACATGCCTCTTTCTTGAAAGGCTTAGGTAGTTCTTCTTTATGAATAGTATAGGTTCATGCATATATGAAAAGTTTTACCTCCTAACTGAAGCCATGTTTCTTTGAATCCTATTTTGAAATTATATGGCAAGAAGTCGTATAATTTTCATCTTCTATCTATTATATGGTCAAAAGTCATATTCACCTTTTATTTATCTTCAAGATAAATGGCCAGAAATCATATAGATTTAATTTCTCATTATGAGACTAATTAGCCTGAAGTCATGAGAATTAAATGGTTTGAAGCCATAAAGTTTTAATTTTATTGTAATATTTTACTTTATGACTTATTTTATGTCTTTGCTAATTTCCTATTATTATCGTTTGTATTATTTTATTGCGTTTTTATTATCTTATGAATTTCTTGTTATTATAATTCAAACTAATACAATAAAAGGTTATTCATAAAATATGAAATATAAATTTGTGGTTTTTGTCATTACCAAAAGAAACTATTTATCTTGAATGATTGATCCATGATTTTTCTATACCACTATTTGTATGAAGATCTCAAAATTGAATATTTGGCCGTAAAAGACCTACTTGTTCTTTGGAACAATTTAAAAGAAAGGTATGACCACCAGAAGAAAGTCATCCTTCCAAAAGCTCGTTATAAATTGATACATCCAATTTACTCCTGCAGTAGCAATATCGTGAAAGAGGTTTAAGAAATATATTGAATTATTTTCTTACCTCCATGTGGGCAAACAAAACAATGAGTCTTTGTTAAAAAATCATGAATTCTGTCCAACAGACTCGACTACATTCTCATAAGTGAATGTATTAACGAATGAATCTAATTGTAGTCGTGGATGTGGAAGTATATGTTGCTATAGTCATGGGCATCATTGTGGTGGTTCAAATTCTCACCCGAAGTGGGAAAAGGTTAAAATAAATCATATTGATAAGATTGAGAATTATGAGTATGGAGACATAGATATTATCCATTTGGATGTTACTGATTTCTTAGTATAAATTATAATTATCTATTTGAACATATATGCTTTAGTGTGTTTAAACTTGAACTTACTTCTATCACATGTATTTCTTTTAATTATATTTTATGTCTCTTTTAATGAAGAATAAATCTTATTGACATCAATCTTGAAGATTTATGTCTCGTTGATAGCGCAACAACCTACACCATACTCAGAAATGATAAATATTTTTCTTCTTGGTAACGCAAGAAGCCAATATTCAAACTATATTTGGTAGCATACATTTAATTGAAGGCTTTGGAAGAATTCATATTCTGTTACCTAAAGGAACAAAATTATGCATTTATAATGCATTTTATTCTACCAAGTCTGAAGGAAACTTGTTGAGTTTCAAAGATATCCGCAGAAATAGATATCATGTAGAAACAACAACTAAAAATAATCAAGAATATCTTGTTATCACAAATATAGTTGCTTGTAAAAAATGCATATTAAAAATTTGTCCTACCTATTCTTTTGGCTTGTATTACATATGTATAAGCATAATTGAAATACATGCTATTGAGAACCAGAAGTTCACCAATATAGACCAGAAGTCTGCTAATGCAAACCAGTAGTTTGCTAATATAAACCAGAAGTTTATTAATGAATTAAATGTTTGGCATCACCGGTTAGGCCATCTCAGTTCAATCATGATGAGACAAATAATTGGAAATTCATGTGAACATACCCTGAAGTGTAAATAAATACCATAATCCCATGATTTCTCATGTGTTGTATGTTTTAAGGGAAAGTTAATTATTCGTCCATCACTAAGCAAAGTAGAAAGTGAGTCTCTCACATTTCTAGAATGGATACAGAGAGATATTTGTAGGTCAATACACCCACCATGTGGGCTATTTAGGTACTATATAATTTTAATTGATACATAAACTAAATGATCACATGTGTGCTTATTATCTTCTCACAACCTGACATTTGCAATATTACTTACTTAATTGATTAAATTAAGAGCACATTACTATGATTATCCTATCAAGAAAATACGTCTTGATAATGCTAATGAATTTGCTTCACAAGCTTTTAATGAATATTGTATATCCCTTGGAATTGATGTTGAACATCTTGTAGGTTATGTTCATACGCAAAATGGACTTACAGAATCATTGGTTAAAAGGTTGTAACTGATTGCAAAATCTATTAGTGAGTGCCAACAAAGAAATGAGTGGCCCCTATGAAAAGATGTCATTAATGCATAATTAAAGTCATTAGAAAAATAAAAAGTATTTGGACTTGTAGTCTTTACATTTGAAGATGTAAAGCTAGTTGGATGTACATGTGTCTTTGTACGAAAGGGAAATGAAAAGGGTGAAATACCAAGATATAAGGTACGTCTTGTTGCTTAAGGCTTTACACAGAGACCTGACATTGATTTTGAAGAAAAGTATTCATCAATAGTGGTTGCGACTACTTTTCGTTATTTGATTAACCTAGCAGTAAATACAAGACTTGATTTGCATCTAATGGGTGTCGTGACTGCCTATTTATACAGCTCACTTGACAACGATATTTATATGAAAGTCCCTGAAGGACTTAAGGTGTCAAAAGTATCTAATTCAAATTTTTGAGAATAATACTCAATTAAGTTAAATAAGTTCCTGTATAGTTTGAAACAATCAGGACGCATGTGATATAATTGTTTTAATAAATATTTGTTGAAAGAAGGATACAAGAATGATCAAATATATCCATATATCTTCATGAAAAGATCTAAAAGTGATTTGCTATAATTGCTATTTATGTTGATGATATCAACATCATTGGAACTCATAAAGAAAAAGGAGAAAAAGACATAAAGCAAAAACAAAAGCAGACGAGGACATAAAGAAGTTATAAAACGACTATAGTTTTTATAAAATAATTATAGTCATATAACCAGGGTGGAGTACATCTGACTTTATATAAAGCCTTATAATCAATTGTTAATATGCATAAGTGAATAAGAGTTTTCTCTAACTTTTCTCTAAAAAATTTTTTATTAGCTCTTGCACTTTTAACACACGTATTTTTATAACAAAAATATATTTTTCCCTATGTTGATTAGGTCCATCTGCATGGAAATAAATCAATCAACAAAAAAGAAAGATAGAAAAAGAATTTTAAAATTATAAAATCTCAAATCTGTTATGAATATTAAATATGTGGATGTCCATTGACTCATATTACTCTTCCAGTCAATTTGACATAAAGAAGAAAAGAGGATTTGACACAAAGCAAAAGCAAAAGAAGACAAGGACATAAAGACAGCAAAAGAAGACAAGGACATAAAGACGATATAAAGTAATCATGGTCATTTAAATATAACCATGGTAATACAACCACGGTTAAATTTCAACCTCTATATAAAGGGCTGTAATCGATTGTTTCAATTGAACTGAATGAGAACTTCTCTCTAACTTCTCTCTAGAAATTCTATCGTCTTTTCTTTGAATCCTATCAATCTTCTCTCTTATCACATATACTTTTATAACACGTTATCAGCACGAAGCTTTAAAAGAAGGTATGATCTTCTTATGGTTTCTTTAATGATTATATATATCCTGTTTTATTTTATAGATCTGGGATAATCTGAGCCATTATATGGAATTAGAGAGATACTTTTACCGATTGTTATATAACATCGGGTTCCATGGTTAAGATTGGAGATCATTATTGTTTTTATATATTCAAGTTCTTTTATATTATTATTATTATTATTATTATTATTATTGTTATTATGGCCAGAAGCCATACACATCTGATTCTTGAAATTATGACCAGAAGTCATAATATTTTAATTTCTTATAATACGGCCAGAAGCCATATCTATTCTTATTATATAGCCAGAAGCTATATACATTTTTCATCTTATTATATGGCCAGAAGCTATATATATTTTATCCTTTATCTTATTGTACGGCCAGAAGTCATGTACAATTTTTATCCTGAAGATAATAATTAATTCCTCATCTTGAGATTAAATGGCCCGAAGCCATACATGGCCTGAAGTCATGAGATTAAATGGCCCGAAGCCATACATGTTTTAATTTTCTTATCTCGTCTTATGAATTATTTATTGCCTTTATGAATTTACAGGTATTATATTGCATATTTATATTTCATATTTTAATTATTTTTATTTATTTCTTTAATTAGTTTGAACAATGGCAAACCTGGCAAAACTTGAAATTGTGGCTCTTGATATTACTGGGAAAAATTATTTATCTTGGAAGTTGGATGCGGAAATTCACTTGAATGCCAAAAGTCTGGAAGACACGATTCAAGAAAGGAATAAGGCATCCAACAAAGATAAAGCCAGATCCATGATTTTTCTTCGCCACCACTTACATGAGGATTTAAAAACTGAATATTTGACAGTGATGGACCCACTTGTCCTTTGGAACAATTTAAAAGAAAGATATGATCACCAGAAGATGGTCATTCTTCCAAAAGCTCATTTTGATTGGATGCATTTACGCTTGCAAGATTTTAAATCTATAAGTGAATATAACTCAGCTATGTTCAGAATTACTTCTAAATTGAAATTATGTGGAGAAAATGTTACTGATGATGATATGTTAGAAAAGACATTCTCCACATTTCATGCATCCAATTTGCTCCTGCAGCAGCAATATCGTGAAAAAGGTTTCAAGAAATATTCTGAGTTAATTTCTTGTCTCCTTGTGGCTGAACAAAATAATGAGCTTTTGTTAAAAAATCATGAATCCCGTCCAACAGGCTCAACTCCATTCCCTGAAGTGAATGTAGTAACAAATGAATTTTATAATGGTCGTGGACGTGGTCGTGGACGTGGACAAGGACGTGGACGTGGGCGTGGCTACAACCGTGGGCGTGGCCGTGGTTGATATCATGGAGGTTCAAATTCCTACCAGAAGTGGGAAAAGACTGATAAGAACCAAAAAGGGGAAAGCAGTAGGCATAATAAATATGCTGATAATCCATGCTATCGATGTGGTGGCAAGGGCCATTGGTCTCGTACCTGTCGTACACCAAGGCACCTAGTTGATCTTTACCAAGAATCAATTAAAAATACTGGTAAAAGATCAAATGTTGAAGTTAATCATGTTGATCAGGGTGAGAATTCTGAGTATGGCGATATAGATAATAACTATTTGGATGTTGCAGATTTCTTAATATAATTTGAACTGTTATATTTTATTTAAAGTTGTTTCTATCATATGTATTAATTTTATTTATTTTTTTATGAAGAATGAATTCTATTGGCATCAATCCTGAAGATTTATGTCTCGTTGATAGTGCAACAACCCACACCATACTCAGACATGATAAATATTTTTCTTCCTTGGTAATACGAGAAGCCAATGTTCAAACTATATCTGGTAGTATAAATTTAATTGAAGGCTCCGGAAGAGCTAATATTTTGTTACCTGAAGGAACAAAATTATGCATTGATAATGCATTTTATTCTACCAAGTCTAAAAGAAACTTATTGAGTTTCAAAGATATCCGCAGAAATGGATATCATTTAGAAACAACAACTAAAGATAATAAGGAATATCTTGTCATTACAAATATAGTTGCCGGTAGAAAATACATATTAGAAAGTTTTCCTATTTTTTCTTCTGGTTTGTATTACACATGTATAAGCACAATTGAAACACATACTATTGTGAACCAGAAGTTCAATAATGCAGACCAGAAGTTTGCCAATACAAACCAGCAGTTTGATAATGTAAACCAGAAGTTTACTAATGAATTTAATGTTTGGCATGACCGGTTAGGCCATCCCGGTTCAATAATGATGCGACAAATAATTGGAAATTCATGTGGACATACCCTGAAGTGTAAACAAATACCACAATCCCATGATTTCTCATGTGCTGCATGTTCCAAGGGAAAGTTAATTATTCGCCCCTCACCAAGCAAAGTAGAAAGTGAGTCTCTCACATTTCTAGAACGGATACAGGGAGATATTTGTGGGCCAATACACCCACCATGCGGACCATTTAGGTACTATATGGTTTTAATTGATGCATCAACTAAATGGTCGCATGTTTGTTTATTATCTTCTCGCAACCTGGCGTTTGCGAGATTACTTGCTCAATTGATTAGATTAAGAGCACATTACCCTGATTATCCTATCAAGAAAATACGTCTTGATAATGCTGGTGAATTTACATCACAAGCTTTTAATGAATATTGTATATCCCTTGGAATTGATGTTGAACATCCTGTAGCTTATGTTCACACGCAAAATGGACTTGCAGAATCATTGGTTAAAAGGTTGCAACTAATTGCAAGACCTTTACTTATGAAATCTAATCTACCAATTTCTGCTTGGGGCCATGCCATTTTGCATGCAGCAATGTTAATTCGCATTAGGCCAACAAGTTATTTAAAGGTTTCCCCCTTACAAATGATTTTTGGTCAGGAACCTAATATTTCCCACATAAGAACTTTCGGGTGTGCGGTATATGTGCCTGTAGCACTACCACAACGCACTAAGATGGGCCCACAAAGAAAGATGGGAATATATGTTTGGTATGAATCTCCATCAATTATAAAATATTTAGAACCATCTACAGGAGATTTATTTACGGCACGATTTGCCGATTGTCGTTTTGATGAATCATTTTTTCCAATATTAGGGGGAGAAAACAAGCAGCTGGATAAATAAATTAGTTGGAATGAATTATCATTGGCTCATTTTGATCCTCGTACAAAACAATGTGAACTTGAAGTTCAAAAGATAATTCATTTACAGAATTTAGCTAATCAAATGCCAGAAGCATTTACTGACCCAAAGAAAGTGACAAAGTCACATATCCCAGCTGCTAATACTCCTATTAAAATTAATGTCCCTGAAGGACAACCTGCTATAAATGAATCTAAAACACGCCTGAAGCGTGGCAAGCCCATCGGTTCCAAAGATAAAAATCCTCGAAAAAGAAAAGGAGCAAAGAATATAGATGGTCAAGTCGAGGATAATGAAGAAAAATTAGTAGCTCCAGAAGAGCCATCTCCTGAAGAGATATTATCTCCAGAAGAGAATGTTGTAGTCCCAGAAGAGACCCAGGTACCTGATATATGTGAAAATAATGAGATCTCAATAAATTATGTTATGAATGGAATCCGATGGGATAGAAATGAAGTCAACGTTGATGACATATTTGCTTATCATATAGCATATGATGTAATGAATGATAATGAGGATCATGAGCCAAAATCCATTAGTGAGAGCCAACAAAGAAAAGATTGGCCCTTATGGAAAGATGCCATTAATGCAGAATTAAAATCATTGGCAAAACGAAAAGTATTTGGACCTGTAGTCCTTACACCTGAAGATGTAAAACCAGTTGGATGCAAATGGGTCTTTGTACGAAAAAGAAATGAAAAGGGCAAAATAACTAGATATAAGGCACGTCTAGTAGCCCAAGGTTTTACGCAAAGACCTGGCATTGATTTTGAAGAAACGTATTCACCAGTAGTAGATGCGACTACTTTTCGTTATTTAATCAGTCTAGCAGTAGATGCAGGACTTGATTTACATCTAATGGATGTTGTGACTGCCTATTTATATGGATCACTTGATAATGATATTTATATGAAAGTCCCTGAAGGACTTAAGATGCCAGAAGCATCCAATTCAAGTTCTCGAGAACAATACTCAGTTAAGTTAAATAAGTCCCTGTATGGCCTAAAGCAATCAGGGCGCATGTGGTATAATCGCCTTAATGAATATTTGTTGAAAGAAGGATACAAAAATGATCCGATATGCCCATGCATCTTTATGAAAAGATCTAATAGTGAGTTTGCTATAATTGCTGTTTATGTTGATGATATCAACATCATTGGAACTCCTGAAGAGCTTCAAAAGGCAATTAATTGTTTAAAGAAAGAATTTGAAATGAAGGACTTGGGAAGAACAAAATTTTGTCTTGGATTACAAATCGAGTACTTCAAGAAAGGGATCTTTGTATATCAAGAAACTTATACAAAGAAGGTCCTAGACCGATTTTACATGGATAAATCTCGTCCATTATGTACCCCAATGATTGTAAGATCTTTGAAGGTGGATAAAGACCCATTCCGACCTCGAGAAATTAGTGAAGAAGGTGATGAAGAACTACTTGGTCCAGAAGTACCATATCTTAGTGCTATTGGAGCACTAATGTATCTTGCTAATCACACACGACCTGATATATCATTTGCTGTTAATTTACTAGCAAGATATAGTTCTTCACCAACACGAAGGCATTGGAATGGAATAAAGCATATTTTTCGTTATCTCAGAGGTACAACAGACATGGGTTATACTACTCAAATGTATCCAAGCATGAACTGGTTGGTTATGCAGATGCTGAATTTTTATCTGATCCATATAATGGTAAATCACAAACGGGCTATCTATTTACATGTGGAGGTGCAGCTATTTCATGGCGATCTATGAAACAGACTATATCAGCCACATCATCTAATCATGCAGAAGTTCTAGCAATACATGAAGCAAGTCGAGAATGTATGTGGTTGAGGTCAGTAATACATCATATACGTACAACTTGTCATTTATCTTCCGGCAAAATGATCCCAACAATCCTCTATGAGGATAATGCTGCATGTATCGCTCAACTTAAAGAAGGCTATATCAAGAGCGATAGGACGAAGCATATTTCACCAAAATTCTTCTTTACTCGCGATCTTCAAAAGGATGGTGAAATAGATATCCAGCAAATCAGTTCAAGTGAAAATCTAGCAGATTTATTCACCAAGTCACTTCCAGGTACAATCTTTGAAAAACTTGTTCATGATATTGGTCTTCGGAGATTCAAAGATTTCAACTGATATTATCAAGAGGGGGAGTCGATACACGCTGTACTCTTTTTCCCTTATCTAGGTTTTCTCCCACTGGGTTTTCCTAGAAAGGTTTTTAATGAGGCAGCACTCGACAGTGTATCAATGAATGATGTACTCTTTTCTTTGGCTAGGTTTTTATCCCACTGGGTTTTTCCTAGTTAAAGTTTTTAATTAGGCACATTCATAATGGACATCCAAGGGGGAGTGTTATGAATATTAAATATGTGGATGTCCATTGACTCATATTACTCTTCCAGTCAATTTGACATAAAGAAGAAAAGAGGATTTGACACAAAGCAAAAGCAAAAGAAGACAAGGACATAAAGACAGCAAAAGAAGACAAGGACATAAAGACGATATAAAGTAATCATGGTCATTTAAATATAACCATGGTAATACAACCACGGTTAAATTTCAACCTCTATATAAAGGGCTGTAATCGATTGTTTCAATTGAACTGAATGAGAACTTCTCTCTAGAAATTCTATCGTCTTTTCTTTGAATCCTATCAATCTTCTCTGTTATCACATATACTTTTATAACAAAATCAATTATTAAAAACTCATAAAAAATGATGAGATTTGAGGAGTTATTCATAATTTATTTTATAAAAAATATCTGATTTAAAATTTTACGATATTAAAATTTTTTTCTCAGAAAACCAAAAATTATGAAGGAGACAATATTGTATCCTCCCATGTCTTATAATTGTTTCGCACACGACACGTCGGCCCCCCGGTACTGGTGGTCCTCCTGACTCCTGACTGTTGATGGGAACCCAAGCTTTGGTTCTTTTCAAAATTTCCATGTCTTGTAATAATCACATCGTTATCATGTCAGCCAACGACGATATGACGAATGAAATTCGACCAAAAATAGATGAAACAAATGAAATTAAATTAAACTAATACTCACTAATTAATACCACTCTGGTCCTTATTATAAGTCCCTTTTACCTAAATTCCATATACTAAGAAAAAGTAGTTAACCCAATGATTATATGGTAAATTTTCAATTATACCCTCATTTATGAATGTGTACATTTCAACTTTTTCTTCTTTATCTCTCTTTAAATTATTTCTTTATGGATACAATAAATAGGGGTAAAATTGTCATAAGCTCATTTATATACTGAAAATGGACTTATAAATAAGATCAAATTTTTTGATCAAAAATGACTTATAATAAATACCAGAGTGGTATATTTCTGAATTATCTATTCTGATAACGACACGGAACCAATTCCAGGTAGGCCCACCCCAACCCCCGGAGTGGACCACAAACACAGCTTTTCATCTTCTAATTTCTAATATTGTTTCTAACAATCACCAATATTCAACACAAAAACTCACATTCAAAGCATGAACTCACCTGCGACTTCCTTTGGCTTCTAATACGTAATTTAACTTTATCGGCCACTCAATGCCATTATTGAAACAGCATGGCTCAAAATAACTCTTCTCATAACCATAAAATGAAATGACATTTCACCAAATTTAGCACAAGATTATAGTTTAAGGGCGACATTTTCCAAAATCTTCGCATAATAGGGCAAAGGGAGAATGGTTTAGTGGAGGCTTGCCTTAGCCACATTTTCATTCTACTTCACATCTGGACATGCAGTAGTAGTTTAGAGGAATAAACCCATTATGCATTTGTTATTGGATGTGTAAGCAGTTCAATGCAGACACAACCCACTGCATCGATAAACTTGTTACAACAAGAATTAATATAACCTTTAATCCTTAACATAAAATTTTGTTCAAAGTGAACAAAATTTTGTATTAATTTAAGCACCGAAGGTAGTAACAATTGTATGTTCCTTAGTTGGAATTCTTGTGGTTTTTAAAAAGCCTCCAGTTACATTCATTGCTGCAAGTGGCTTAATGGGAAGTTATCTCCTAGCTTCAACTTCCTTAACAAAGATTAACTTTGAAGTGCCTATTTAGATTAATGGTAGAAGTTATTTTTCTAACATAATTTATTATATACAAAATAATTGTAATAAAGTTAATCAAAGGATTAAAATGACATTTTTCACCATTTAATTTGTAATATGATATTATGGTTAATAATTTTGTTAGGAAATAGATAGAAATCTGTTAGAAACTAACTCTAAAGGGTCAGCAATTAGAATTCCGTATAATTCTTTTGCCATTTTTCTTTGTTTTTGTTGACTTCCATTGCTTGATGTTACTTATTGCATGTGACAATATTTTGAAATTTATGTTATTTGTTTTAATCTTTGATTTGAATATATATCCCAATATATGTGAGGGCATTTGGATGATTTGAATGGGAAAACTCTTAATTTTTTTGGGGTAGTTTATCATTATTATCAATTGATTAAGTTGTCAAGATTTTTAATGTAAATATACTTATGGTATATTATCAGTTAGTTGTATATTTTATAATCCTTTCATCCAAAATACAGGATAAAGTTAATTTTTTTAAAAAATTAAAAAAAATAATTAAATTATTTTAAAATATCTATATTTCTATTTTTTTAAATCAATTAATTTGACTAACAACTTATATATAATATAAGGAATAACATTTATAAATATTTTGATGAGATTGGAATCTGTCAAGAGTATATTAATGGGTTTGCAAGCGTGCTCTCCAAGGTGATATTTTGTCATGACTTGGACTAAGTTTTAAAGTCTTCATAAAATAATTAATTTTTAATTCATAGAATAGACAGAGTGTTTTTTTTTTTGGTCAAAGACTAATGTTTATATTCAAATAATTCTATTATCAATATTATTATTCTTTTTCATTCTTTGTGAGGGTTCAACTATATTTTAGAAGAAAAGAAATTAGATTTGTTTTTATAGAATTAGCAACCGCGACATCATCAATAAGATGGAATTCGACTATGTTCTTCTTTGGGCCTTAAAATGGTTTGATTTAGTTTTAATTGTAAGATATCAATTCATTTTATGTTTTAAATTTATAATTATTTTTTAAGCTCTTTTTATTAAATCCACTTATTAAGAGAGTTTTCTATCAAGGGAGTAATTTCCATTATAAATAATTAAATGGTACCTGAAGCAAATCAATGCACATGTTTACAAATAATTAATTAAATTATCTAATTTTAGTAAATTAGTTATTTAACTCATGGTTAAGGCCAAAAACAGCATGATAATAATAATAATAATAATTTATTTAGGAAAAGAAATGTTTGACAGGACTTTTTTGATGCATGGGGTTCAAACCATAATCAAACACGGATTAAATGAATTTTTATTAAATGTCTTAATAAACGAATTCAAATTCATCAATTAGTATGGTTTACTAATAAATGATGGGGAAAATCCTATATAAAGCTGCTTAAAATGGAGAAATTCTAAATCAGGTTGTTAAACCTAAAAAAATCCTTAATTAAGTTATATACCCAATTTAAAATTTCAAAATATGGATAAATTGACTTTATTGCGTTCTCTTAGTCTCTTTTATCTTCTCTCCTCTTAAAGAGTTTGATTGCACTTAAATATAGGTAAATATGATTCGTTTAGATCAAACGAATTTTTGTGTTCAGGAAGAATGATTAGGAATATTTCGAACTAGAAAAATAAAAAGAAAAGCATAACCTAGATATCAATTAAATGTTTTTATTCAAATATTTTAAATAAAAAAATATTTTTGAAAGAACTCGAATTAATTTTTTTGGTCAATAAAAAGAAAATCAAACTTCATTAATCACATAATTCTTACTTGTGTGATATACAGTTTGTTTTTTCACGTTAATAAATATCTTTTTTTTTTTAAAAAAAAAAACCATTAATGAAAATCTTTGATATGCAATTTGCTATATCATACAAGTTATTTTTTTTTATTAGGATAGTTCAATTTTTTCTCATTGAACAAAAAATCAAGTAAAAAATAAATTTTTTTATTCTCAATATTCAACTAGAAATCATTTAATTAATATTGGGGGTTATACTTTTCTTTTTCTTGGTTTGAATTATTCATGGTGATTCTTCCACAAAACATAAAATTTATTTGATTTAAGTTAATCATATTTTATTTTATTATATATTAATGTTGATATATATTTACACTTACTGAAAAAATAAGCTATAAAGCATTGAAGTACCATACTTATATTAAATTCCTTATATCTATTACTTCAAGTTCTCTAATCACACATGATCACGTGTCTTATTTTTTTTTATATGTGTTTATAATTAAGGACTTGACCTAAGTATTTTCCAACATTGAAACTCTTTTAAGAGGAGAGAGGAGACTATGAGAGGGCAGTAAAATTATTTAATCAAAATTTTAAAATTTTAAATTGGATCAATACCTTAATTAGAGATTTACTGAATTTACCAATCTCATTTAGAATTTTCTTATTTCAAATAGTTTGATATGGGATTTTTCCTAAATAATATGTTATTTTCAGTTGACTAATAAATGACATGTTTGTGAAAAACATATATACTCCCCCATGTCTTTTCTATAAAACCCTAATTTTTAAAATGGCCCCTTTAATAAGATTCAGTTTGAGGTTATCTGAATAATAAATGTATTTTTTTTAATTTTATCTCTGATGAATTCTATTGCCTCTCATATTCTTTTTTATACATGCTTTTTCGTTATTTTTCTAACACCTATTTCTCTTTCTTACCTACCTCTTATACTTGAAAAAACGTTTAATCTCACATAGCATTTATTATTTTTTAAATTTTACTAATTTAAACCGATTTATTGAATAGTGTAATTCAATTTAGAGGATCTTATAACAAGTACACGAGCAACTATGATAGGCTTATTTTGAGATTTAAAAACAAATGAAAGAGCTTACAATGTTTACCCACGCGCCTATGTGAGGTCCCTACCTCCTCCGTTTTTTTAGTGAAATTTTTGTGTGGTCTTTCTTGTGTGGACACTACAATCTGATAGTTAATATACGTTTCAATAAAAAAAAAATCTGATAGTTAATGTCCACATATAATTTGTTTGGATTGTCCATTTCAAAACTCATACATTAATATGAGAAAGTTCTAAATTTTTTAATGAATCACAACTTGTTCTGGGTCACATCTCTAGTGGTGTCATTGTGAAAAAGCAAAAAGAGTACAAATTCTCCACGTTGCTTATTTTTGAAGAAGTTTTTTTTTTTTTTTGCCATGAAAGACCTGTCGACGTCGTTACTTAAATTATTTTGTGTTTGCCAGCCTTGGGCTTGTCTGATTAGTTTTCAACTTTTCAAGCATATCGCATCTGAATTATTAATTATTATTATGAAATTTAAATTTATATGGTTTAGGTGTTATTGTTTTACTAAGTTAAAATATATACCTAAACCATATATTAAGTTAAAATATTATTTGTTTTATAAATTAATTATTGTGATATTTATATTATTTGATATTTATGTTCTATATGTGATTTAATTAATATAAAAATGTGATTAAGATGAAGCCTAAGTTCAAAATCATACAGATTTTCAAAGGAGATGTGTCTATTCGTAAAGATCTGCATTTAATTCTGCAATAAATATAAGACATGGATTAATTCAATTTTGTGTCCATAAACGGTACCCCCATTCGATACTATAAAATTATAAATAATAAATTAACTTAAAAAGTAATTAATGTTTATTTATTAATTTTTTCTTTATAATAACTACTTAAACTCGAATTATTGCATTTCTCCCCTTCTCTCTCGACAAAGTTAGAAATATATTTTAAATTTCAGGCACATTTAATAATAAGTTAAATATCATTTTTTTAAATTATGATAAATTAGCCAAGTGATTTACACTATGGACTCGAGGGAGTATCTTCACACAAAATTAATGATATTTAATGCATATAAAAATCATAATATTATTCAGAAGGTAAGTAAGTTGCTCAAACTATAATAATGAACGTCCCTATCTTAGAAATTGGAATGATTTTACTTCGCTTCTTCTCCTTCCTCTGTCTCACACCCTCCGTCCATTTCCCATTCTGAGAAATTAGAATAAAAATAGTAGAAAACTTCTTGGTGGGTTCCATCCATGCCTCTCTCTTTCTCTCCACGGAGAGCGTTTGGTTTGCAGGGACGGATGTAAAATTATAATTCTGGACGGAAGAAATTTAAAATTTATTCTCTCATTTTTTTAAATTTTAAATTTTCATCCAAAATTTTTTTTCTTATTCTTTTTAAATTTTTAATTCTCACCCAAAATTGAAATACCTTCAACCCAAACAGATAATTTAGTGTGTGTTTGGTATTGTTTATTGGGGTCAATAAACACTTATTACGTAAGTTGAGATAAAACTCCTCTCACATACTTACCTCATATACAGTAAATCACAATTTATAAGTACTTATTACCTAAAAATAAACTATTCCAAACAAACATTTAATCCCCTCCCCTCTCACCCCCTCCCTTCCAATCAAACACATATGTTCTGTTGAAACTTGCGGTCAAAACTTGCCAAACGTGTAGATTTTCTGTTCTTGCACTTATTTATTCATTTATTTATTATTATTGGGTTGATTCTGCTATGATCCTTTAAAAAACATGGTACATAGTTGCTGCGCTGTATCATCAGTTCTTTTTTGACGCCGCCAAATTTGAGCACTTTGGTTCGTGAAAATTATCTCTTTGCTCCTAGTTTTTCTACCTGATTTTTTTAACTAATAAAAAATCATTTTTTTAAATTTTTCTCTGGCACGTGCTTGCCTCCTTTCTTGTTCCCAGAATTTATGATGCCCAATCTCCATATCCCAGAATTTATGATTACCTTTCTCCTTGTGCCAAATAACTTTTTTCTTGGGTTTTTGCGCTGATTTTATATGATTGATTTATTTTTGTTCTGTTTTTTCCCTCTAAATTTTAGTTCGACTTGTCGGAGTTAGATTTTGAGCTTTATAAGATTGTGAAGGGCCTCAAAAGGAAGTAGTCCTCTGTATAAATGCCCTTTTCGCGGCTTTTTCCTCTTTGCTCTTCAAACTTTTCCTGTCTCGATTTTCTCTCCTTTTTGTTATATTTTGTCCTGTGAGTTATTATTTCATAGTCCTTTTTTCTTTTTTGTTTATAATCCCTCATCATAAGATATTCTTCGTCTTCCTCGCCATTCCTTATTCTCACTCTGGTTTGTTTGTTTTTGCCACAGAGAAAAAACAAAAATATCTATGAGGATATAAAAAGATAATAGCCAACACATTTCGCACCAAGCCGAAATCTTTTCGCAGAATCATGCCTTCTTTTTCCTCATCTTCTTCTTCTGAAACTTGGTTTACTTCCCTCTCATGTTCTTCCCCAGTAAAACAAGCCCAAGGTGGTACCTTTCTTTCAACTCTAGCTCAATGGCTCGAGTTTGTCTTTCTCTCTCCATGTCCTCAGAGAGCTCTCTTGGCCGCCATTGATGTTGTGCTCATCTTCGTTCTCTTCGTGCTCGCCTTCAAGAAGCTCTGTTCTAGGTTCACCTCCAATGGCGGCGACCACCCAGCTGCAGCATCTGAACTCGACAAGCCCCTTATCAGAAGACATAACAGATATTTCATCAGAACAACAACGTGGTTTAAGCTTACTCTAGTTGTGACTGTTGTTTTGACTATATTGTGCGCTGTTGGGAGTGCTCTGGGATTTATCAGAGACAAGCGAATTGATGGATTGTTTTGGTTAGTTCAAGCAGTGACTTATGGGATTCTCACAATCTTAATCATTCATGAAAAGAGATTTCAAGCTGTTTCTCACCCTCTTTCACTTCGAATCTTCTGGATATTAAACTTCGTTATGTCATGTTTGTTCGTGGTTTCTGGGGTTGTTCGTTTGGTCTCTTCGGAAGAAACTGATAAAGGAGGAGGCTTTGACTTTAGGAATGATGATGCTGTCGGTTTCATTTCCTTCCCTTTTTCTCTGTTTCTCTTCGTTGCCGCCTTTAAAGGATCTACTGGTATCACCTTCACAACAGAGGAAACTGAATCTCTAATTGTTGATGGTGAAGCTGATATTAAATCAAACGTGACTGGTTTTGCCTCAGCTTCTTTAGCTTCCAAGGCCTTTTGGCTATGGATAAATCCATTATTGAGTAAAGGTTACAAGTCACCTTTGAAGATTGATGAAGTCCCATCACTTTCACCAGCACATAGAGCTGAAAGAATGTCAGTTTTGTTTGAACAGAAATGGCCTAAGCCACAAGAAAGGTCCAAGCATCCTGTTCTAACCACACTTCTTAGATGCTTCTGGAAGGAAGTAGCTTTTACTGCTTTCCTTGCTGTTGTTCGTCTTAGTGTTATGTTCATAGGTCCTGTTCTTATCCAAAGCTTTGTGGATTTCACAGCTGGTAAGAGAAGCTCTGTTTCTGAAGGATACTACCTGGTTTTAATCCTCCTGGTTGCGAAGTTCATAGAAGTTTTAGCCGCTCATCAATTTAACTTCAACTCTCAGAAGCTAGGAATGCTTATTAGATGCTCTCTGATTACCTCGTTGTACAAGAAAGGGTTAAGGTTGTCTTGTTCTGCAAGACAAGACCATGGGATTGGAACTATAGTTAATTATATGGCTGTGGATGCACAACAGCTTTCTGATATGATGCTGCAGCTTCATGCCGTGTGGATGATGCCATTTCAAGTTGGGATTGCCTTAGTTCTGCTTTATAAGTACTTGGGCGCCGCGGTGGTCACAGCTTTGCTTGGAATTGTGGGAGTTCTTGTGTTTGTCGTGTTTGGTGCTCGAAGGAACAATCGTTTCCAGTTCAATGTGATGAAGAATCGCGATTCGAGGATGAAGGCTGTTAATGAGATGCTGAATTACATGAGGGTGATCAAGTTCCAAGCTTGGGAAGAGCATTTCAATAAGAGGGTTATGGGTTTTCGTGGGTCAGAATTCAGCTGGCTTTCCAAGTTTATGTATTCAATTTCTGGGAACATCATTGTGATGTGGAGCACACCACTTTTGATATCAACTCTAACCTTTGGGACAGCGATTTTGCTGGGAGTTCCACTCGATGCAGGCACGGTTTTCACCACAACAACCATCTTTAAGATATTGCAGGAACCTATTAGGGCTTTCCCACAATCAATGATCTCTCTTTCACAAGCCATGATATCACTTGGGAGGCTGGATAGGTACATGATGAGTAAGGAATTATCTGATTACTCGGTAGAGAGGGAGGAAGGCTGCGATGGACAAACCGCGGTAGAGGTGAAAGATGGCACCTTCAGCTGGGATGATGATGATACTAAAGGGGATTATGACTTGAAAAATATTAATATCAATATCAAAAAGGGCGATCTCACCGCCATTGTTGGCACTGTCGGCTCGGGGAAATCTTCTCTGCTAGCATCAATTCTTGGTGAGATGCACAAGGTTTCTGGCAAGGTATGGTTTCTTGATGAGAAAGGCACTATTATCTTTCAACTTTTACAGGGTATTGATATTGCTATTGATGATATTGACACACACAGGTTCGGGTTTGTGGGAATACGGCGTATGTAGCTCAAACATCATGGATTCAAAATGGGACAATTGAGGATAACATCCTGTATGGATTACCAATGGACAGACACAAGTACAATGAAGTTGTGAGAGTCTGTTGCTTGGACAAGGACTTGGAAATGATGGATGATGGGGATCAAACGGAGATCGGAGAGCGTGGCATCAACCTTAGTGGAGGGCAGAAGCAGAGAATACAACTTGCTAGGGCTGTGTATCAGGACTGTGATATCTATCTTCTTGATGACGTCTTTAGCGCTGTTGACGCTCATACCGGCTCGGCAATATTCAAGGCCGGTATTCTCAAACTCAAGCTTCTGTTTATTAACTATTCACTTGCTATCAACATTATACTTGTTATGACATTCTTTTAGTCTTGTTAAACAGGAATGTGTTAGGGGAGCTCTAAAAGGCAAGACTGTTATTCTTGTAACACACCAAGTAGACTTCTTGCACAATGTTGATTTTATAATGGTAAGTTTCTTCAAAGTGTCATTATTTTTGTTTTAAACGCTCAGTTTGACTTGGAGAGGAATGACATATTTGATATGATGTTTTTTGCTTGAAGGTGATGAGAGATGGAATGATAGTTGAATCAGGGAAGTATAATGATTTACTAAATTCTGGAATGGATTTTGGAGATCTGGTAGCAGCACACGAGACTTCTATGGAACTTGTAGAACAAGGCAAAGAAATACCTGGTGAAAATTCCCCAAGACCGTCCAAATCTCCGAGATCTCCGAAGCAGGCTTCTAGTTTCAGAGAGGCCTATGGTGAAAGCAATTCTGTTGTACAACCAAAAGCTGGCAAGGAAAATTCTAAACTCATCAAAGATGAAGAGAGGGAAACTGGCAAAGTGAGCCTGCATATTTATAAGCTGTACTGTACTGAGGCTTATGGATGGTGGGGCATTACAGGAGTAATTCTTATTTCTTTGTTATGGCAAGGAGCTTTGATGGCTGGTGATTATTGGCTAGCATATGAAACCTCTGAAGAGCAAGCTCGATTCTTTAACCCTTCTCTTTTTATCTCCATCTACGCCATTATCGCTGCGGTTTCGGTTGTTTTGGTGATTACAAGAACCTTTTCTGTCACCATCTTGGGGCTTAAGTCAGCACAGCTTTTCTTCTCCCAGATTCTTAATAGCATCCTTCATGCACCCATGTCCTTCTTTGATACCACGCCTTCCGGAAGAATTTTAAGTAGGGTAAGTGCTCAATGGTCAAGGATTCTATGTCACAAGCTAGTTCTAAGAAAGACAATATTCTATATGATAGATATTTGTATTGATTTTAATTCCTTTGTATTTAAACTTATGCAGGCATCCACTGATCAGACTAATGTTGATGTTTATCTCCCATTTTTTGTGGGCATTGTGATTGCCATGTACATCACAGTGCTTAGCATCTTCATTGTTATATGTCAAAACTCTTGGCCAACAGTTATCTTGTTGATTCCTTTGGTTTGGTTGAACATATGGTACCGGGTATGATACAATTACCTCGGCATGATTCCTTGTTAAATGGCCAAAGTTCCCAAGCATGTGAATCTTGTTTTTACTTTAATAACTTGTGTCTTATGTTAAATCTTGCAGGGTTATTTCCTCTCTTCATCTCGCGAATTGACTCGCCTGGATTCGATAACAAAAGCACCTGTTATTCACCACTTCTCAGAGAGCATTTCAGGGGTCATGACAATCCGCGCATTCAGAAAGCAGAGGAACTTTTGTGAAGAAAATGTTAAACGAGTAAATGAAAATCTGCGCATGGATTTCCACAACAATGGCTCCAATGAGTGGTTGGGTTTTCGCTTAGAATCGCTCGGCAGCTTGGTCTTTTGTATTTCTACTATGTTCATGATTATATTACCCAGCAATATCATAAAACCAGGTATAATTTGATCCTCTATTGAAAAAAAAAAAAACCAATGTGGGTTCTATGTGTTGCTGAGTTTATGATTTGGTAGATATTTCACATTACATAGATTTTTCTTTTCTGTCAAAATCTTATTGAGATGATAGAGTAATTGGATCTTTTCTTTTTGCATGATGTAGAAAACGTTGGCTTATCTCTCTCTTATGGCTTGTCCCTAAATGCTGTGTTGTTCTGGGCCATATACATGAGTTGCTTCATTGAGAACAGAATGGTATCTGTGGAGAGGATTAAGCAGTTCACAAAGATTCCATCCGAAGCAGCATGGCGTATTAAAGATCGCCTACCTCCCCGGAATTGGCCCGACCACGGCAATGTTGATATCAAAGAGTTGCAGGTAACAAGCTGACTTGATAAACATATATTACTTATAAAACAAGTTCTTGGTCTCTTTGAATATGGAATCTGCATAGAACAATACTAATTAGTAATTACACTCTTATCTGGAAAACAGGTCAGGTATCGTCCCAACACTCCTTTGGTTCTGAAAGGCATTACATTGAGCATTAGTGGTGGAGAGAAGATTGGTGTTGTTGGAAGAACAGGAAGTGGGAAATCTACTTTGATCCAAGTTTTCTTCAGGCTTGTGGAACCTTCTGGCGGAAGAATAATCATCGATAGCATCGACATAACTGCGTTAGGCCTTCACGACCTCAGGTCTCGATTCGGTATCATTCCCCAGGAGCCTGTTCTTTTTGAAGGCACTTTTAGGAGCAATATTGATCCAACTGAACAATATTCAGATGAAGAAATATGGAAGGTGACTGAACCATTTTGTTTTCACAAGACACCTGACCTTTACTTGCTCCGGTCTACAATATAAGCCGTCTGGAGAGTAATTAATGCTTATATGTGACTAGTTCTATTTTTGTCTCTCCTTAAAAACCTTATTTAATATCAGTGAAGTGACTTGTATTATGGACTGGGGGAGTATGATACAACTAATTATCTGATCATGATTTTGTCGTGTAGAGTTTGGAACGCTGTCAACTAAAAGATGCCGTGGCTTCCAAGCCGGAGAAACTGGATTCTTTAGGTTTGAAACATTCGTTTGTTTGAAATTTCATACTCTTGTTGTTGATGATGAGGAATGTTATGGAACTGTATGTGTGCAGTGGTTGATAATGGAGAGAATTGGAGTGTGGGACAGAGGCAGTTGTTGTGTTTGGGGAGGGTTATGTTAAAGCGAAGCCGTCTCTTGTTCTTGGATGAGGCAACAGCTTCTGTGGATTCACAAACTGATGCTGTGATTCAAAAGATCATCAGAGAGGACTTTGCAGCTTGTACCATCATCAGCATTGCACACAGAATACCAACAGTCATGGACTGTGACAGAGTTCTCGTCATAGATGCAGGTATTCTATCCTTTATTGGCCACAAGCCATGTGCTTCTCATTAATTTAGATTTGTGTAGAGTTGGATTCCTGCTGGGCAAGTTGACAGGGTATCTAAGTGGAATGCGGAACTCTATTCCAAAAGCTAGTTATTGAGGTGGGAGAACCAGCTCATTTAAATACCGCATTAGGCGCTTGATTCTACTCAATGTAGGACTTACTATCTCATACTCCCTCCGTCTCTATTGATATCCCTCCATCTCTATTGATAAGGTCTTATTAACTGAACTATATTATTCAAGAAAACAGTTAAATTAGATTAAAGTAACAAATATTTAGGAAGTATACTTTTTTTTTTTTCTTTTCAAATATGCCTTTATTTATAGGTGGGTATATGAGAGAGAGTAATAGTGAGAAAAATGATGAGAGTGTATGGCGAAAATAAATTAGGGGTAACATTGTTGAAAATGCATTTGATGCTGAGACAACCCCAAAGAGGACTTTATAAAAAAGGATAGACCAATTCAAAAATTAGGACCTTATAAATAGAGACGGATGGAGTAGGGCTCAAGTCTCCTTAGCACATATATATATATATATATATATATTTCCCCCATTCACAAGACAAGTTCCTTAAAGCGTGAGGATCATGAAGTTTTCATAAAGTGTAGAGAGATAGATGGATAAATTATATTGAGCTTTCAGTGAGCCGCACTTCTGATATGTGGGTCTCACGAATCTAAAACCATTAACATGTGTCTATATTTCTCCTCACTTTACATAAAGTTGCATTAGGAGATCAAAACTGAGCTTTTACTGACCTAACCCACATTTGTAATAATTAGTTGTAGCGGATATATTTATATGATTATATATATTTATAAAGCATCATGCTAAAGTTTGTTTTGTTTTCTTATGATACAGGGAGAGCAAAAGAATTTGATAGACCCTCCAAGTTGCTTCAGAGGCCATCATTATTTGGGGCATTAGTTCAAGAATATGCCAACCGCTCCTCAGAGCTCTAAAATTACACTCTGAAGCTTTTCATGAGGGAAAGAAATCATCTTGATAAAGATGAAGCTTTTTGAGTGATGCAATGAATTTTAAGAGTTGTAGGTTTGGTTGGAGTTGCTTATCACAAGCACATCTACTTCGCCATCTACTTCGTAAACCGTAAAATCACATTCCAAAAATCAGATTGGGGCTTCAAAACGCCCATTCAAATATAGTTATTGGTGACGTTATGAGCAAATGAGGAATGGGCAACTTTATAAAATGGAATTCTAATCGCGTTCGGATTATCTAATGCCATATTATGCAAAATAGCAGTTTACTTGTTGGTGTTTGAATCATATCTTCAAGATCCCTAAGTGTTAGAGCTAACCCGTTCAATTAAAAAAAAAAAAAAAAATCTACTTTTAGCATAATTGCATCTGTATTTGAGCTGTGTGTATGATATATTCACTGCTTTGTTATATTGGGAAAGTTTGTCTCGTTTGCTTAAAATTATTCCCAAGAACTAAACTCAGTGGTTATTTGTTATCAAAGAATATCTGATGGTAAATTCTCATAACTTAATTTCTAAATTTGAGCTGTTAGAGTAGTAAATAATGTTAAACATTGTTTGGCTCCATATTCGGATGGTAAATTCTCTATATGAAACCTGCGCGTTAAGAGTTTCTTGAGAATAACTTAAGTTTTAAATTTGATTTAATATAACTAGCTAGAAAGGATTAAATGGAATCACAAGGCACTAATTCACAGGGATGAGTTTCAGTGGGGATGCTGGTTTGCTGTTATTTGTAGCCAAGCTTGGTCTAGTAGGAATGACCATGACAAGGGTATGGATGGCTCGGGTATTATTGTCAAAGCTAGGGCATGCCTCTCGCGGGGCACTTGCTCTAACATTTCTTCTTTACGGCAGCGGGAAGCCTTGTGCCACTGGGTTCAACCGCCTCTGGAGACTCTAAAGTTTAACGTTGATGGATCCTTTGTTTTTGATTCAGCGGTTTGTGCCTGGGGGGGTTTCCTCAGAACTCATATTGGCGAATTTGTACGTGGCTTTAAGTTCCGTAAGGTGGGTGGCTCTTGTGTCGCAGCTGAAAATGGCCTGGGATTAGGGATACCGGAGCTTGATGGTGGAAAGCGATTGAGCACAAGTCGTGAGTATTGTCAATACGGGTATTCCGGCTAAACACCCTGATTCTGCTTTACTACTTGAGATTCAGAACTTGATGATGGGAAGGGAGTGGGTGGTGTCCGTTGTGCTCTGTGATAGAGAAGCCAACACAGCTGCTCATGTCCTTGCTGCGGAGGCGAGAATTATGTCGTGCGATCTTCAGGTGGTGACTTCGCCGTCCGAAGATGTGCGGGCTATATTGTTCACAAGGAGGCGTTGCATGGAGAACCCAACATGGGTGTTAATTGTTAGTTTTGTTTGGATTGCCTTGTTCATCCAAAAAAAAGAAAAAAAAAGAAAAAGCTTTTGTTTGTCTTTGCTTTTATAAACCGTTGTAAAAGTTATGAAAAAAATTAGGAAAAATCACTAAGGTTCTAAGGATCATAAAAAATTACAAAAAAGCCTCAAACCAAATTTCTTTATCAAAAAAGTTTCTAGGGATTGCATTATGATTAATTCAGAATGTGATATTACTTTGTTGCCCTCATTGAATAAAAAAGGAAAGGAACAATATATGTCTTTTTTGACAAGTACTTATGCTTATTTTAACAACTGGATAAACTATTTTGACAATGTTATTTTCCTTTCTGGAGAAGTTTTGAAATTTCAAAATTAAATGTCCCTACTTTGACAAGTCCTTATGTCTATTTTGACAACTGTATAAACTATTTTGATAAGTTTATTTTCCTCTCTAGAAAAGTTTTGAAATTTCAGAAATAAATGAGCCAATTTTGACAAGTGCATATGCTTTTTTTGACAAGTGCTTATACCTATTTTGACAACTGCACGAGTTATTTTAACAAGTTTATTTTCCTCCCTGGTAAGAACAAGATGCATAAAGGAAGACACAACCTATAAGGAGTTTCGAAGAATCATATCATCTATAATTAGAAAAGAAAGTAATTGAATTTGTTTGAAATTCAAAGTTACTCTTAAAATTTTAAAAATTCTCTAGGTAGGAAAATGAACTTGTCAAAATAGCTCATCCATTTATCAAAATAGGTATAAGCACTTGTCAAAAAAAGGCGTATGTTATTCCTTTCCTTTTTTATTCAATGGGAGAAACAAAGTAATTTCATATTTCAAATTAATTACAATATAGTCCCTGAAGACTTTTGTGATAGGGGAATTTAGTTTGGGACTTTTTTTTTTATAATTTTTAATGGTTCTTAGGGTCTCCCAGTGATTTTCCTAAAAATTATTCACCACCTCCGCCAACACCAAGTATGGGAAGTACATGTTTGTTTATATATAATATGTTTTTATTTTTCTCCATTATTGTCAAACACGTGAGTTGACTCTCTAAGTTTATCGTTTTTATGTTTTTACTTCACAAAATTATTTCAAGTCACTTTCAGTTGTAAATTTGATTAAACTCATGAGTTCATATACCGAATTTATCGCTTTTTACTTTTCTAGCTTACAAAATCATGTTAACATGCTATTAAGTTGGTGCTAATTTTTTTGATTTGATCATGCTTAGTAACTTTATTTATGAATTTTATAAAAAAATTTTTAATGAGTGTGATAAATTACAAATGTTGATGGATTTAATTTCAATCATTTTGAATTTAAAACATATTTATATTAAATTGTTGTCATTTTGTATATTTTAATTATTTAATTATATACTATTAATACAAATTTATTGATAAAAGAAAACCCTTATAATTTGAGTCTACATTTCTAACAAAATCATGAGTTTGATAACATTGTTTTTTTTCTAACTCAGTTGTAAATTTGATTAAATCCACAAGTTCATACACCGAGTTTACTATTTTTACTTTTTTAGCTTACAAAATCGTATTACCTTGCTTTTAAATTTGTGCTAACCTTTTCAATTTGACCATGCTCAATGGTTTTATTTATGAATTTTATAATTTTTTTTATTGAGTATGATAAATTATAAATGTTGATGGATTTAATTTCAATCATTTGAATTTAAAATATATTTAAATTAAATTATTTTCTTTTTATATATTTTAATTATTTAATTATACACGACTAACACATATTTATTTATAAAAGAAAACTCTTAAAATTTAAGTTTACGATAAACTCGTGAGTTTGATAACATTGTTTTTCTCTAACTCACTGTTTACACTTCAAAAATATATTCCCATTAATCTATAATATAAGACACTTCGACTAATTTATCAAAATCAAAAAATAGTATTAAATTCATTAAATATGTCTTAAATTAAAAATAGGGTTAAGATACAAATACACCCAAAAAATATTAACGAAGTCTCAATGTCGCTCTAGAAATTTTTGTAGTCTTAATTGGAAGTATACACAGCAATGTTACCCCCTGACACTTCACAAAGTTAACTAGAGACACATGTTACAACCACCTGGCACTCAAATTGCCACTTCATCACCATGCTTCTTCTTCCTTGTCCATTTCATCATCCTGAACCCTTCCTCTCTCCCTCTCTTTCAATGTTCATCACCGAAGATGAATCTTCATCCTCAGAAGTTCACGATCTGGTTCCACCTTGGGACCTCAAGGAAAGACCTTCTCCAAGTTTGCCGATGGTGGGTCTCGTATGACCGTCGACCAGTTTCGGGCGCTTTCTGGTGAATCACCGAGTCCACGTCGACATCACCATATCGGAATCAGAGCAAATCACCGACAAGATCCTCAAAGTGTGAAACGAGAGCCATGAAATGGTAGAAGGATTTGAATGTGAAACGATTAAATAATTATTGTTAAACCCAGAAACACAACTCAAAATCAAAGCAAAGCAGATCACAGTCACAAAGAGCACCAAAGATTCGGTTAATTATTCTTCATAATCTTCTGATCTACCGAAAGAAGTCGTAGAAGGATTTGAATATGAAACGATTGAATTTCTTTTATAAAAGTACTAGCAAACAATTACATGAAAACCAGAAACGAGCATTAATTACCTTATACACTCTGAGGATTTTTGTGAAACCAGAAACAAACTTCCATTGAATTTTTGGGAAACCCAGAAACACAACCCAAAATCAAAGCAAAACCCACCTCCTTCTTCTTTGCGTCTATCTTGATCTCAACGTGGTCGCCGCCGTCAAGCTAAAGAACCTGATTTCGCAGAATCAAAACCATTCTTGGTTCTGCCGCATCGGAATGCTGAACCTGGTCAGAATCTTCTGTCGAAGCCAAACTGGCTTTCTCCGGAGGCAGCAAGGGAGTGGGCTTCATCTTCATGGTGACTCGGCGGTGAGAGTGGAGATGAAAGATCGTAGGATGGAGAGAGAAAGGGGAGAAAGGGGGAGAGAGGGAGAGAGGATGAGGTGGATAAATTAGACTAAATGTGGCTGCCTTGTCAGTAATTATAGTCAAAGTTAACGGTGAGCTAAACGGTGGTTCAAGAAAAGTAACATTACTACGTGACATACATTAAGATTAAAAAAACTTTCAAGGCGTTTTTGAGACTTTATGAATACTTCTGAGACAGATTTATACCTTAACTTTTGAAAATATTTTCCAACTATGCCCATATTAAATTAAACTTCAAATGAGAGAGAATATATAAAAGGTCACATTTAATAATTAACTATATGGGTAAAATTGACAAATAAGCATTAGTTACTTTTTAATTAATTTTATCATGGATCAAAATATTCTTCTAGAAGTGACTTATATTGTAGACAGATTAAATAGATAGAATTCAATATAATCAACCACAATTTTTTTTGTCAACCAATTAAACCACAAGTCAAATTTCATTAGTGCTAACAACTAAAAAACAATTATAGTTGATTAATACTCACCTTGGCACTTAACATTTGACATTTTGGTTAGTTAATTTCGACAGTAAATACAAGTCATATTTTCCCTGTACATCACAGTGCTTAGCATCTTCATTGCTATAACAATACTAATTACTAGTTACTCTTATCTGGAAAACAGGCTAGGTATCGTCCCAGCACTCCTTTGGTTCTCAAAGGCATCACATTGAGCATTAGTGGTGGGGAGAAGATTGGTGTTGTTGGAAGAACATGAAGTGGGAAATCTACTTTGATCCAAGTTTTCTTCAGGCTTGTGGAACCTTCTGGCGGAAGAATAATCATCGATAGCATTGACATAACTGCGTTAGGCCTTCACGACCTCAGGTCCCGATTCGGTATCATTCCCCAGGAGCCTGTTCTTTTTGAAGGCACTGTTAGGAGCAATATTGATCCAACTGAACAATATTCAGATGAAGAAATATGGAAGGTGACTGAACCATTTTGTTTTCACAAGACACCAGCTCATTTAAATACCCCATTAGGCGCTTGATTCTACTCAATGTAGGACTTACTATCTCATACTCCCTCCGTCTCTATTGATATCCCTCCGTCTCTATTGATAAGGTCTTATTAACTGAACTATATTATTCAAGAAAACAGTTAAATTAGATTAAAGTAACAAATATTTAGGAAGTATACTTTTTTTTTCTTTTCAAATATGCCTTTATTTATAGCTGGGTATATGAGAGAGAGTAATAGTGAGAAAAATGATGAGAGTGTATGGCGAAAATTAATTAGGGGTAACATTGTTGAAAATGCATTTGATGCTCAGACAACCGCAAAGAGGACCTTATAAAAAGGGACAGACCAATTCAAAAAATAAGACCTTATAAATAGAGACAGATGGAGTAGGGCCAAGCTCTCCTTAGCATATATATATATATGTGTGTGTGTGTGTGTGTGTGTGTGTGTATATACCATAGCTTATGCAGACCTGGGCAACATGCATTTTTTGATGCGGAATTTAAAAATAAGGACACACTTGCAAAATCAAAGTATGTACAGATATTTACTAAGAAGATCCAATAAACAAAACTAAGATGAGGTTTGACCGAAAATGATCCGGGTTATAGAAGGAACCATGTCCTCTTTCATACATGGACCATTTACAGAGAATTCCTTTCGAATCTCATACAGAGCATTCATAATTTGGAATCTCGACCTTCTCCCTTCAGACCATAACAGCACAGCCTTTCTTCGTTTCCTACTGGAGGCGTATTCATCTTACTTTCATTTATCTCGTCCTAAAATTAAAAAAGACTCTTTTTTTTTTTTATACATATTGCCCAGTAACATAATCTATAATACTTCCCTTATGATCTAATAAAATTTCCCCCTTAGATCCCTAAAGGAGTTTAGCCCCTCATACCTGGTTATTCTTCAGTAATTGATAATTAAAGATAATATTTGTTGCAGCTACTACGGAGAACTTCTCGCACAACTCACAAACACAAGAGAGAGAATTCTGAGAAAGATTACTTTGCATTCAAAGGTGATTGCAATTACAGGAGAGGTGCCTTACTGAGAGGCTTACATGAGTATTTATAGAGTTGAGTGACCAACTCTGATTACAAGCAGACAATTTTACTTTACAGATCATCTAATAAAGGACGACAAGGTTCTTACAAGATAAGATACTTTGCTAAAAGCATTACTTTCCTGAGTGCTCTTCTTTTTTCTTGTCGGTCACGTTTTTCTTTTCTTCATTTGACTGCTTCTGCCGACACTTATATTTGTAGTCTTCTGCCGACACCTCTTTTACAAAAGGCTTGGGTCCATGGTAATATTTGGGTTTTTATCTTTTCCACGAACTTCTTGGCAGTATTCACATTCATGATTTGGGTATTCCCCAATTAGTTGACAAATTCTTCTTCTTGTATCAGGAGTATTTTCCATTTTATTCTTCTTTATTTGGTCATACCATAACCCAAATTGCTTGTCATTCTTCGGCTTCTTTCCAAGAGAATACATACAAGTTTTATCTGTACAATAACACACATATATTTTTTCTTCCTTTTCTGGGTTTATAGTCATATTTGCTATCTTTATACGATTCATTTCCTGGAATATTATATGGTAGTCTTGAGCCCTTATATTAGATACACGAAACTGGAAATCTTCATCGTTTGTTATGTCTTCTTTTACTTCTGGTTCATATACCAAAGGCTTCTTGGTAGTTCCAAGTCTAATAAGATTTATAGGCATATAAAATTGGTCTGGGGTAATTTCAGCTATAGTTGAATAACACCTTATGAATACTTGGTGTTGAGTTACTATATCATAGTAATCTCCTACAGCTTTTATGAATTTTTCGGGTAATTCGGCTATTTCAGATAAATTTCTGGAAGGGTATATACTCTGAATTAATCCATATTGATACAAGGTTCTGACAATACCTGGAGGAGTTCCTGGGTATATGATGGCTTTATTAAATGCATAATGAGACACATATTTAATAGTTTTATGAGATAAAGAAAGATGGTTTAACTTTTTGATAATAACTTTATAGAAACTATAGAGCTTTGGGATTTCCAAGATGTCTGCATTTGGTTCTTTTGGAGGAGGAGAATTATTGGAAGGCTTCTCTTTTTCTTTTTCTTTTTCTTGGGTCTTCATTATTTGAGAAAAAGTTAAAGTCTCTGGAGATGGCTGTCTTATTGGAGTTGAGGTTAATAAAGAATTAGAGGTTAACAGAGATTCAAGTCCGAATGACTCGATTATATTTTGAGTATTGTGAGTAGAAGACTCACCTAGAGTGGATGACTCCATTATAGGTAAAATAGGCTTATAAGGTTCAACCTCTTTGCCCTTATTCGAAGTCTGGACATCTGTCCTTATAAGTGGATTGGCATCAGCCTTACAGAGCTTCAAATTCTCAAGCTGAATATAGATGTCATTAAGAGAATCATTAATACCAGATATAGAGCTTGTTAACCCTTGTATACTGGTACTAACTTGACTACTTAATAGACTCATATTCATTTCAAGAATATTCATCTTCATTATAAGTTGATTCATCACTGGGGAAGATTCTTCTTCCTTATTCGTCTGATTTATAGGACTTTTTCCACCAATTCGGCTTACTGGCTCCATCTGCTTAAATAATCAGCAACTAGGTTATTCTTCCCTTTAATATATTCAACTTCATAATCATAATAAGATAGATCTGCTTGCCATTTAATCAACATTTTACTACTTAACTTATTTTGTTTTATTCCTCTAGATAACCAATGTTTAACCTGTGTATTATCTGTCTTTATTACAAATTTATTATTTACTATGAATAATTCTAATTTTTCTATAGCTTTTATAACAGCTAATAATTCTTTCCAATTCGAATGATATCTACTTTGTGAATCATTAAATTTTCCACTTGCATATCTAGTTATTTTTTCAATTCCTTCTTCATCTTCATAATATAAAGCTGCTCCCCAATAATTGTCAGAAGCATCTGTATATATAATCCATCTTATATTTTCTTTTAAGGGTATAGTTAATTTTGGTAAATCTTTACACAGAACTTTTATATTTTCTACTATCTTTTCTATATTACTATCCCATTTCCATATAGTCTTTTCTCCTGCTAACTTAGATATTTTTGAGGTTAATGCTGATAAATTAGGAATATAATTTCTAGCCTGGTTTACTAATCCTAAAAAAGATTGTAAATCCTTCTTATTATTTATCTTTTTAAATTGTAATATTTTCTGGCTTATATGGTCTTGTAATTCTATTCCATCCTTAGTTAATATTTGTCCTAGAAAATTTACTTTTTCTTTTCTTAATTCCATTTTTGATGGTGATATATTTAGTCCTTTTTCTTCTATAATTTTTACAAATTGTTCTAAATGAATTTCATGTTCTTTTTCATCTTTTGAAAATATTAATATATCATCAATGTAAATTACAGCAAAATCTCTTATTGGTAATAACATTTTTGATACATATTCTTGGAATATACTTGGGCTATTATGATAACCCATTGGTAATACGTTCCATTCATATAGTCCTTCTGAAGTACTGAAAGCTGTATATTTTTTACTATCTTCTTCAAGTTTTATTTGGAAAAATCCTGACTTACAGTCAAATTTACTAAATATAGTTTTTCCTCTTATTAAGTTAAATAATAAATCCATTTTAGGTATTGGGTACCTATTCCTTATAGCTAATTCATTTAATTTTTGATAATTTATTACCATCCTGATTTTTCCTCTTTTTTCTTTGCTATGTTTAGACACAATTATAGCTGGTGAAGAGTATTCTGATCTACTTTCTCTTATAAGATTATATTTTTTCATTTCTTCTATATGCATTATAAATTCTTTCCTATCTTCTTTTGTCCATGCATAAGGTTTACAATTTATTTCTTTACTATAATCTTTTAATTCTATTTTTGCCATAGGCTTAAACTTTTCCCAATGTATTAAAGGATTATCACTATAATTATCTATAATTTTCTGCTCTATAGTTTTTATCTCTATAATATTTAAATTTGCTAACATATGCTGTATTTCTACTGGGTTATTATTTTGTAAAAACTGTACTTCGTATTCATTATTCTTTTTCTGAAATTTTTCATCTTTTCTTCTATATGGCCTAGTTATTCTAATACCCCAAGCTTCATGTTTACATGGTGTTGTTAATATTAAAGCTTTACTGATCATATGTATAGGAAAATATTGTTCTAAGAAATCTAATCCTAGAATTACATCACAAGAGGGTTAATTATATTGATTTAATTCTTTTATTACTAATTCATAATTTCCTATTTGAACTTTTACATCTTTTGCTTCTAATTCTAACATATGAATTTCTTTTCCTGCACTTTCCATTCTTAACATTTTATTTTTTCTTTTCCGCAGTTCTGGTGGTAATACATTATATTTGGCTACAGTTAAGTTTGCTCCAGTGTCTACTAAAGCATGATATTTTCTAGCTCTATATTTAGCATATATAAATTTTATAAGTATGTAGTATAAGGGTCTATTCATATTCTAGACAACATTTCTAACCGTTCTTTTAATGTTTTCTTAATTTCTTTTCTATCTTGTCTTTCCCTCATTACTCTAGCATATTCTTCTTCATACAATAAATAATGATTGTCATATATAAAATTTAATCGTCTATTTTCCCATTTATAGGTTTTGTTTAATCTTTTAATTATCATTCTTAAGAAACTCTTATCATTTTTTGGTATTACAGTTATATATTCTCTTTTCTTATATGCCCAATATTCTCCATCTATTATCAGTCTACTTTTATTTCTTAATTCTTCATTTAGCATATGAATATCTCCCATATTAAACTCTAGATAATAAATCTAATTGTCTTTTTAATTCCCTTTTGATATTTCTTCTTCTTCTTTTTCTACTTATAATTATATTGACCATTTGTATATATTCTCTATCATGATATTGTAATTGTTCTAATATTGGTCCCTTAATTATATGTTCTAATCTATTTCCTTTATCTAATTTATGTATTAAATACCTTAATAATCCTTTACTAGTTTTAGGTATTTTTTTATTATTATAATACCAATTATTCTCATCATAAAGTATAATCCTTGTATTCATTTAAGCTCTTGATAAAAAATTTAATTGTTTTTTAAATTCATCTTCTACTTCATATCTATAATGCATTCTTCTTATTTGATATTGTATTAATCTCACCCTTACTTGTCTATTATCTATATCTTGTAATGCTAATCTTAATGCTTGTTCTTGTATCTCATCCCATTGTCTTAATTTATTAATAAATTTTCTCATTAACCCTTTTTCTATTTTAGGTATTTTTATTCCTATATTATTTTCAAAATAATACCAATTATTGTCATCATAAAGTGTTATCTTTTTATCCATTTAAGATCTAGATAATACTTTTAATCTTTTCTTTAATTCTTTTTTAATATCATTCCTATTCATCATATTATTTACTACTGCATTATAAGCTTCTACAAAATCTTGTGGTTGATTATTATATACTATCCTTAATTGTCTTTTTTCTTTTTCATTGCATCTATTTATTTGGTGAATTATATGATTCATCATTGACTTATCAGATTTGGGTATAACTATTTTTTCATCATCTATGTAATAATAATCGTTACTATTATCTTCTACTAAAATTACTCTTATTATTTTTGCTGTGTAGTGTGTATTGATCATCATATTAATTTTTGAATTATAATTGTCTGATAGTTTATGTTAAAGATTATTCTATCTTGCTGAATTCTGTAAGGTTTTACTTTTTCTAAGAAATCTTTTCCTAAGGTTATCTTATATGACTTATTCGAATCTTGTTCTACCCATAAGATTAATTGTATTACATCTCTTTTATTGAATCTTAATAATATATCTGTTTTTATACCTTCATCTGTTTCTTCATAATTATTTTCTGTATATCCTACTTCTATTTTACTGCTTTCTATATTTTCGTCTATTAATGTTATTATTTCTTGCCAAATTCCATTCTTTTTTATTTCTATTATTATCTTATTTTGTCTATTTTCCTTTGTTATATCTAAACTTGTTATTCTCTTATTTATTTCAACTAATTCTGGTTTTATAGGATTTACTAAAGACATTTCTGCTAATCTACTGCTACTAGCTATATCAATACTTTTTCTTGGATTTATTTGTAAAGGTTCATATAATGTATTTATTTTTAATTATCTATTACCTAGATTATTATTTGCTATTAATCTTTTTCCTCTATTATCATGAATACTTACGGTTTTGTCTAATTCTATTTCTAATAATTCTGGTAAAGTTATATTTATAGGATCTGTCTTTACTTCTTTTAATATAGGCATAAATTGTTTTTCTATACTTACTCTTCCTATTGACTTATTATATATTTTATGTTCATTTGTAAATACTAATCCTACCATTGCTGTTATGCTTATAGTTTTAGCACCTTCTAATAATTTTATTCCTTTTAACTTATGATATACCATTATTGATTGATCTATATGCTCATCATTTCTTGATATTGCAAAATTAGTATTTAAAGTAAATTTTAATTTTTGATATATTAAATTTCCTGTTAACATTCCTAATATACTGTCTTGTACACTACTTATTATCCTTCCATCTGTTATTAATAATTCTATAGGTGAATCTATTCCTTCTTTAAAATAGGCTTTTACTAATAACTATACTCCTGCAATATAGATTTCAGTAACTTCTTCTTTAAAAGGTAGTTTAGATATTTCATTTTCTATTAATCCTTTACTTATTAATGGTATTCTTAATATTCCTTCTGTTAAGGTTGATTCTATAGGATGTTTCTTTTGTAATATTACACATTGACTTTTAATATCCTTTTTTGATTTTATTATCCTATTTACTCTATTCATTAAAGTTTCATTAACTATTTGGTCTGGTTTTAAATTTAGTTTCATATCTTTTATTTTTTCATATTGTTTCGCATTAAATGTTAATCTTTTTTCTACACTTCCTTCTGATGTATTTCTATGTTCTTCATAAGTTTCATATTCATCCTCTTCCTTTATTCCTTCTACTTCTTTTCCTTTCATCATATATAATTTAAAGTCTTCTTCTTCTGAACTTAAATATTCTATTTCTGATTCTGATTCCTCTGATTCTGATTCATTATCTTCTTCATTTTCACTTACTAATTTTATTTTATATATTTCTATTCCAGGATTTTCTATATCACTATATATTTCTTCATCAAATTCTAAGGGTTCTAATTCATATTCATGAGCTTGTTCTAATATATTCATAAATTTCTTATCTCTTGGTTCTTTACATTCTGTTGATATATGACCTATTTTTCCACAATTATAACATCTACATTTTCTAGGTTGTTTATTATAATTTATTTTATTTCCTTTCTTAAAGTATTTTCTGAAATATTTCTTAGGTTTATATTTCTTATAAAACTTTTCTTTTGGATATTTTTTAAATTTATATCTATATTTATTATATCTCTTCATTGGTTTCCATTTTCTATTTTTATATTTATTTTCATATTTTCCTTTTTTATATTTTCTTCTCGTCTTCTTATTTTCATCTTTACATCCCCATCTGTGCGGTTTTTCATATTCTCCACATCTTAATATTAATTTATTCTGTTTATAATATTTCATATTTCTCCATGCTTGTTTACATTTTTCAGATAGGTAATTTCTTAAATAATCTATTCTTTTTCCTAAGGAATCTATATAAGGTATCAATTCTGGGGTTTCCTTAAATATTTTAGTATAATAATCTATTATTTCATCTCTTATTAATTTCGGTAATTTTCTATAAAAAAGTTCTAAATATTTTATTCTTTTCATTTCTGGATTTTCTTTTATTTCATAATAATATTTCTGAAATTCACATATATAAGGATTTAAGTGTTTTGGTTCTAGTGAGCATATTTCTATTTGATATAATCTTTTTATAGCCTCATTACTAGTTATTTGTTCCTCTAATGTATTACTTCTTCCTACGAATTCTGTTCTAAGTACGTATTCATATCTTTTTACTAATTTAACATAATATTCTTTTCTACTATTATACTCTTCTTTTGCTATCTGTCTTATTTGATTTCTCCAACTTTCTTCTTGACTTCTCCACCAATAATATACATTTCCTAAAAATGTTGATTCTATAAGTAAATTAGTTGATTGAAAATCTAAATTATTTCTTCCTATTAATACTATTATAGTTGCTCTTGACCATTCTTCTATTATTTTTTCTGGGTCTAATACACAGTCTAAATTTAACCATATTCCAAATACTGGTATACTTTTACTTTCATATTGATCTATAGGTGTTGGAGTAAATCCTTTTCCTCTTGGTATTTCAAATCTTATATCAAATTCTTGATTTTCTGTTTTCTTATCATGTGGTAATTCTTCTTTATCTATTTCATTTTCTCTTTGTTCTTTATGTTTATTATAATCATGTTCTGTTCTTATCTTAGATGAATCTTCTTCTGATTTTTTACTTGCACTTGCATCACCTTGTTCATGTATACTTACTCCAACATTTAGTTCTTTATAATCTTCTATATTTCCTCTAATAGTTGTTGCATTTCTAAAATCTTTTTGGATTTGTTCTAGTTCCTGTTCTTCTAATCCCATTAATTGTTCAATTTCATCATCTTCCTCATCTATTACATTCATCATTTTTATTTGTGGATTATATATATTAAAAATATCTATTATATCCTTAGAATATATTATTTCTGCAATTTTACTTCCTTCTTCAATTTCTTCATTTTTTTTATAACTTTCTCTTTTACCTTTTGTTATTTCTAATAATTGTTTTTTCTCTTCTTCTGTAATTCCTAAATTGGTTAATTTATCATTTATAGTCCATAAATTATTATTCATTATTTGTTGTCCTTTCATTATTTGTTCGGCTATTAATCTAGTCTGTCTTACATTTTCATCCATGTTTTGTTTATATATCTTTTCTTTAGTATTTTCTAATTTCTCCATTTCTTCTAAAGCTTTCATCATATTTAATTTTCTGTGTTTATTAATTATTGGTTCCAATAGATCATGTTCATGTTTTATTTCGGGTTCTTCTATTTCCATATCTGTTACTCCTAAGGAATTCATTATAGTTTTCACATTTGATTTTATTATTTTTAAATCTTCGGAATTACTATCTATTTTCTTTTCCATATTATATATTCTTTCTTCTAAAGATTGACTTAAAAATTCTAATCTTTCTTTTCTATTACTGGGTTTTTCTAATTTTACTTTTTCTTTTATATCTTCTGGGACCATTTCTAATATTTCTTCTAAACCATATATTTCCATTAAATCATAAATATTTGGATTTATATATGTACCTAATTGTTTCATCATATACATATTATTCCAATTCATTAAATTCCATGTATTATCTCCATTTCCTCCTGGCATAAAGGGTGTAAATATACAAGTTTCTTCTTGATTTCCTATTAGATGTAAATGAGAACTTACAGGTAAGTTATTTATTTCTACTTCATACATTCTAGGTTCTAATTTTTTTATAATATTCATCTTATATTTCTACAACTATCAATTATAAGATTGTAAACAGTAAATTTAACTATTTTACAAACAATATATAACAAATTTTAAAACTCTTATATCCTCAAAAAAGATAACGAAAGTAGTATGAGAATTAATAGGGATCTAAAAGTTCCATTTTATCGAACCATAAGCTCTGATACCACAATTATTGGGGAGCAGCTTTATATTATGAAGATGAAGAAGGAATTGAAAAAATAACTAGATATGCAAGTGGAAAATTTAATGATTCACAAAGTAGATATCATTCGAATTGGAAAGAATTATTAGCTGTTGTATCTATCTTATTATGATTATGAAGTTGAATATATTAAAGGGAAGAATAACCTAGTTGCTGATTATTTAAGCAGATGGAGCCAGTAAGCCGAATTGGTGGAAAAAGTCCTATATATATATATATATACATATATATATACATATATATATATACATATATACATATATATACATATATACATATATATATATATATATACATATATATATATATATTTCCCCCGTTCACAAGACAAGTTCCTTAAAGCGTGAGGATCATAAAGTGTAGAGAGATAGATGGATAAATTATATTGAGCTTTCAGTGAGCCGAACTTCTGATATGTGGGTCTCACGAATCTAAAACCATTATTAGGCTTTTTTACTAGTATGCTGCAAACAGTGAAAGTTATTTACCAATATACTACACTATGGGAAATATTTACCAAAATGCTACACTGAAAATTATTCTTTAGATGATGAATTTTAGAAATCGTTCACCTGAAGAACGATTTCTTCATTAACACAGCTTTGGTGCGCAATTTTATGCAAATGAAAATCGTTCTTCAGGTGAACGATTTCTAAAATTCATCACCTGAAGAACGATTTCAGTGCATTTTCTCACTCCTGCCCCCTCTCTCCTCATCATTGCCTAATGATTAATTTACAATAAAAACTCCCTCTCTCCTCATCATTGCCTAATGATTAATTTACATTAAAAAACAATGATTGTTGAATGATTGATGATGATGATTATCATAATGATGATAGTAATAATACTAATAGTGATTACATAATAAAAGAAATAATTATTGCAAAAATAGGATAAGGAGTATATTGACCAATTAAAGTATTAAAAAATTAACACTAAATAATAATTAAGTGTATATGATTGAAAAATGAAAATGAATTAGCCTTATAAATAGTGACTTCCTGTACCACATCTAGGTCTCCTCCGCATACGTTGTGGTCGTTGTTGTTGTTGTACATCAAGTTCTTGAGATTCAAGCATTTCATTGATTTGTGTCATTAGACGTATTTAAATCAAACCACGACGATTCATTTAAAGAAATGGATTGTCTAGGAGTGATAAGTGCTTCATTTGATGGCCCACCATGCTCAAAAATAGAAGTATTGTATTCGGTCGAAAATAATGCATGATCATCTAATAAAGATGTGAATGACTGAGATTGAACAACATTGGGTGGGTTGGAAGGGGAAGATAATAATGGTGACATGTAATGAGGTTTTTGTTGTGTAGGGTTAGAAGAAGTGAAATGGGATGATGACGATGTTGACATGTAATGAGGCTGACTAAAATTTGGAGGGTCTTGTTCTAAAACATTTTCATTTTCAACTGGTGGTTGGGTTGACAAGTAACCGCCACGTCGCTTGCTCGGTCTATCATGAAGAATTTGTGGTTGAGGCAACTCAATTGTTGGGGAAGCAGGTTGACGACTCATATTAAATCGTTATTCTCTAAGTGCAAGTAAAATGTTTCGTTGGTCTTGAGCAACTCTGTCTCGATAATCAATACAATTTGAGCATGTAAAACGAGTATTAATTGTTAGCCTATATAACCCCTCTACTATGTCAGATTGAAATAAATAAAAAGAGATTGTGTTATAACACTTATTATATGAAGGAAAAAATGGTATTGATGGAAAATAGAAGAAAAACTTATCGCACAACTAATATCACCACTGATATGTTGAATCCATCGTCTTGTATGTCTCCAGTACCATTGCATGTATTGAGACATTCTATCAAGTTCATCATGTGCCATTGGAGCATTAACAATAGCATCTGACCAAGTATCCTATGCCTGAATAAAGGTTGAGTATTGGTTAATCCAATTTGTAGTTGTTCCACCTCGTAGTTGCATTGTATGGTAATTTCCTAAATGAACAGGTTGGGCAGGAATTGGTTGCTGACGACCAAACTGCCTCATCACACGATCAGGGTAGTGCCATTCTATGATATTAAAGCATATCAAAGGAACAGAAGCAAGCCAAATTTCAGGTGTTTGTAAGCAAAACTCTGGAATTAATTGGCGTACTTCATAAGATTCATATGGCTTCCAAATTATCTCGTCATCAACCATTTTATCCAGGAAACTCCTATATTGGAGCAAAGTTGTGGCACTTGGATGAGGGTTTTGTCTAACATTTTTCCATCTATTATTACAAAAAATAGTATCATAATTTGTATGAGTTTAATAATATAAATGGATGTGAAACATTTTATAGGTGGATTTAGCATACCTGAAACCCAAAGGAGGTAAGAGATGATAGACATCTAAATTTAGATCTAGATACACAGGTAAGGGTGGTGCGATCATAGGGAACCGATCCCATGCCCATAAATGTAGCAATGACAAGCATCCTCCAATCCCATCCTCAGTTAGGTTAGTAGCATTACATAGTTCTCTATATAGATGAGCTAAAACTGCCGATCCCCAACTAAATTTTCCAACTTCTTCAAGATTATAAAGTAGTGGAAGGTACATTAAGTAAACCCGACTACCCGATCTATCTGGCATGAGGTATCCACCTATTAACCTAAGAATATATGCACGAGTAAATTGTTGAACTTGTACATCATCGGCATCTTCGGGTAGGTTATTGAAGTTCTCTTCCAACCAACTTATAAGCAATCGTTGCCCGTATAGTCTATCTGCAGGTGGTCTAATACCTAGAAGCCACTCATAAGCATCTAGCCAATTCAAGTCAGTTTGCCCAATGACAGCCATTCCTACACATGGAAGACCCAATTGTATAGCTACATCATGTAACGTTATCGTACACTCTCCACGTGTAGTGTGAAAGGTATGAGTTTCAGGACGCCACCTTTCAATAAGGGCAGAGACCAAACATCGATCATAATCAAATTGCCCTACTCGAGCAACACCATAAAATCCGGCTAATATAAGATATCCAATTATTTGATTAGGTGGATCAATCATCCGAGTAGTATGCATTACTCTTCTAGTGTGCAGAATCCTATTAACCTATAACAGAAAAAAATGTTAGCAATAAAACATACAAATTATAATATGTTGTCAATAGCTTGTACTTACATTGTTATTCCACATGTTTTCTGAAATATGCTGGTGTTGCAAGTACAAGAGGGAGTTATCCTCTGGGCCAGGATTGATGACATCTTGATGTTGTGCCATTGTAATTTGTGTCTGCATAGGTTAATTGATAAAAATAGCGAAATAATATAAAAGGTAATAAAATAATATTTGTAATAATATAAAAGATGGTAAAAACAATTGTTTAAATAATTTAAAAGATAATTTCATCTTCATTAACCATAATAATTTGTGAAGGGATACACATAATTTATTGTCTAGATGCTAAACTTTATGGACAAGTAGAGCGATTATGGCCAACTTGTCGACATAATCTGCACTTGTTTGGTTGATTGGGTGTGGTCCAATCCATCTCATTATGTATGCGACTTGAGCGAGGACGACCTTTTTCTTGAATCATTGATGGGTCAGGTATTAATGTAGGAGTATCAATTTGTGGCCAATAAGTCGCATCTCCGATTGGTTAGAACTCATTACTATATGCCATTTTCATGGTTTCCAACCTAAATACAGGATCAACATATTGCAAATGATAAATGCCAACTCGTGCACAAGCAACAAGGGTATGCATACATGGATACTTTTCTGCTTGAAACTCTCCACAATCACATTTTTTTTCATTCAAGTTAACCTTGCAACATCGACTATATTGACGACATTGAACATTGTATGGCTCAACAACCTCAAATGATGTTGATATTCTATTAAACTCACGAACAACACAGGAAGATGCATTTTGTGTTACTACGTCCAGCTTCTTTGTTAGTGTTTCTAAAAACACTTGTCCAGCCGCAGTTTGTGCATGAACTTGTCGACCACAATTCACAAAATATTCATTCACTCTATACATTGTTGCCTTGACTAAACCAGTTATTGGCAAACTTTGAACACCTTTAAATACACTATTCATGCACTCTGTAAGGTTGGTAGTCATATGTCCAAATCGTCGACCTTTAAAGTCATAAGCATGTGACCATTTCTCTTTTGGGATGGCTCCAATCCATTGAGCTACAGGTGCGTGATGCAATGCTATCTCTGTTAATTGTTGATCAACAACATGACGTTCATAGGCGTACCCTACAAATAATAACTATCTTGTTACAATGTTCACAAAATCATATAGTTATAAGATCACAAAAAATATGAGAAATCTCACCAATATTTATAAACTTTTTTTTCAACCAATTTGTTCCATGAGCTTTGTGAAGATTTGATGTCACATGCCGCAAACAAAAAACATGATATGCTTGTGGTGGTTGCCATCCAACTTGGGGCTGAGTAACTACTACCAAAATTGAACGATGTCTATATGAAATTAAACAAATTTTCATTCTATCTTTTGTGACATAGTAGCCATGCCCAAGAAGATCTTGTCTGAGGTATAAGAACCATGCCCAAGAAGATCTTGTCTCCCCTTCAACTATGGTAAATGCAAGTGGTACAACATTTCGATCGCTATCTTGTGATATGGCCCTAAGCAATGTGCCCTTATATTTTTCATATAGGAATGTTCCATCAACTTGTACAATGGGCTTTAGGTATGGAAATGCGTCTATGCATGGTTTGAATGCCTAGAACACACGATGAAACATTTCAACTGGTTGACCATTTGAATCGACTTCAGAGCATTGTTTATGTGAAAATTGTATGCATGACCCAGGCATAAAGTGTTGAACTGCAGCTAACCACCTTGGGAGTAAGGAATAAGACGTCTCCCAATTCCCAAAAATAGTGGCAACAGCTAATTGTTTTGCCTTCCATGCTTTCCTATATGACACAGTATAACCAAACATTGATTGCATTCTCTCGATAATTTGTGAGATTTTCACATCTGGCTTATCAGTTACTATTGCCACAATACAAGATGATATAACATCAGCATCTAACTTCGGATGGTCTTGAGTCAATGATGTGCTCAAGCACGTGTGGGCCCCACAATATTTTGTTATCTCCCAAAAGTTTCTATTTTCTTTCTTGCATGCCCTTACTCTCCAATTGCAATTTGACCCATAGTTAACACATCGATACTCTTCATATTTTTTGCATGAATAATAAACCTTAAATGTGTGATGAACTCGAACGGAGTATAGCTTGATTGCACGTCTAAGAACCCGGACACTGTTAAATACCTTTTCAATATATAACTCATTCATATCGCTTAGATTCAGAATTTCTTATAAATCATTAACCTCATGAGTCATATTTGGTTCAACATTAATTTGTGATAAGAAAGCAGTTGCAAGATCATTGTGCTCGTTCCCCTCTTCATGGTCATTGTCGTTGTCTTCATTATCATTCTCACCACCAACATTTAAATAAGAATCATATTCATCCTCTTCCTCGATTTCATCCATGACGTCTTCTACATGAGGAATTGAACATGGTGCTTCATGGTTGCCACCATATAAAAGAGGTTCAAATGAGTGGAAATTTTTCATGTCACTGGTAAACGTGGATTCTTGTCCTACAATGTTAACCTCACTAATACTTGCTGGAAGTGTATTTCCAACATCATTGATTATTGGTTGTGATTCAATGTGGTCATCATATGGTAAATCACATATGTTGGCATATAACTCTGCACATGTCAATTGAGTTGAAAATCTTTGAGTCACTTGCCACATTTGTTGTATGTTCGAGTCATCTTCCAAATTGCATGCCTGGTATTGTTGTGGATTTATGCATGTAGGATATCTATATACTATATTTCTCACGATTTGATTGGGAGGAAGTTGTAGCTTTCATCCGATAACTTGCTTCAGTTTACTCAAGGTAATATTTGGGTCAACTTTGATTATTTTCACCCTATCAGACTCAAATGTTATACCGGATGGGCCATTACAAATTCTACCATTTGAAAATATACACACGAACTCCTTTGTATGATTCATCCTACTTCCTAAATATTACATTACAATTATTAATAAAATTAAATAAAATTGTCAAAACAATTTAAATTCACAATATCACATTTACAAAAATCATCATAAAAAAATATTCATAATTGTCTCATCACATTATGCATAACACCAACAAATAATCATAATAAAATAAAAAATACTATTCTTCATTTACCTTTCACTACTTTTTTTCTTATAAATTTTTGTGGCAACGCATCTCAAAATATATTTTATTTCTTATTATTTTTTTGGTTGATTAAAAATTAATATATATTATCATTGAAATATACAAAATTGACGATCGTAAATTTGGCACACTTATTATTTATTTTTTTATTTTATTTATTAATATTTTTTCTGAAACAAAAAAGATTTATAAGGACTAACATAGAAAATAAAATTTTGTGTATGGCTATAAGAGAATTCTGACAGAAATAAGGGTATTTTTCTGTAATATTAGCTGTCACTTTCAACTGAAAAAATATCAGAGAAAATTACAGAAGTACCCTGAATTTACAAAATTTCAATTGGGTCCCAAAATTTGAAATTCACCACTGGAAACCACTATATGAAAAACTGGACCGGACCGGCCGGTTTGACCGGTTGAACCGAGAACCAGCTAGTGGTCCGGGCTGGTTTGATGATTAAACCAGGGAACCGGTCTGAAACCGGTTGAACCGGTTAAAACCGATGGTTCAACCGGTTGGACCAGTTTCATTTTTTTTAATTTTGTAATAATTTTTTTTTCTTTTTTTAGGGGAAAATTGGAAGTTGAAGACCAAAATGAAGAGAAAAATAGGTAAAAAAAAGAAGAGGATAATGAAAAAAATTATTTAAAAAGATATGATAATTATAGAAAGGGAGATATCATTGTATAAGTATAGGCATTATAACTCATACTAATAGATTTTAAGTATTTTTTTCTTAAAATATTCATTTTTATCTATAGAAATTTAAAAATATATTAATATATATTGCCACTAATAAATTATAATATTTTAATATGACAGGTTCAACTACCGGTTAGACTCCGGTTGACCAATTAACCCTTGAACCTGTGCTGTGATCAGTTCATTGCCCGGTCTGGTTTTTCTTGCCTTTCTGGAAACTGATTTTTTGGCTGTGAAAATATCAGAGAAAACTACAGAAAAGCACCCGTAATTTCAAAAATGTTATTTTGGTCTAAATGTCCGAAAAGCGTCCTTTATGGTTTTATCAATGATATTATGTATAAATAATATGAAATCAGTACCACTATATAAATATAACAGGAATATATACTTACTAAAATCTATCTTAGTTTTGTGGTAAAAATATCTTTTTTCTAAATATTTTAACTACACACACCTATATTCTAAATATTTTATATATTCTAAAATTTTAATCTATAACTATTTTTTAAATATTATACACCACCACATATGTTGGGACAGTTTTTTTTTAAAATTTTATCCTACCAACGTTAAAGTTTTTGGATAAGCCAATCTTTTGGCAAATATCATAAAGATACAAATAAGGTTCCGCAAAATAAAAATATATTTGCTAAAATCATGACATAAGGTTTACATAGGTGAAATCACATGCTTAAAAATAGAGATCAAATTTAAATTTTAAAGTCTCAAAACTAACCTATATTACCATATAATACAGGATAATACTTACAGTCAAAATAAGAGACACCTATTTTGCTTTTCGAAGTTGTTGAACCAACCAATCACCACCTAAAAATAAAAAATAGTCAAATAATAGTTATCAAGTGTAACAAAAATAAAATTCAAATTACATATTACAAACTACCAAATTAAGAGAAAAAACTAGAGAAACAACGTACCCACAACAGAAATAAGAAAAACAACCGATGCAAATAACAAGGATCAACAAAGCAAAGGAGGAGGAGAGAGCTTAGAGAAAAATGAGATGAGAGAAAATAAGTGTAGAGTGAGAACACATGAATATTGAGAAAGACTTGAGCGAGCAAACTGAAGAGAACTTAAAGAAAAATGAGATGAGAGTAAAGAAGTGTAGAGTGAGAATGAATAAATGAATTTCACTCAGATAAGAGGCTGAAGCAATGTATAAAGTAATATACCAATTGGCCAAAAAAAAAATCCCACTGTGTGTGTTCACGAGCTTACCTTATGGAATAAGTGATATGACTAAGGAATAGGCATTGGGAAGGAGGAACGCAGGGAACACGCGCAGCACGAAGAATATATTCCTGACACCAATTTTTATTATTTTAAAAATAGTCATATCATATAGAAATCGTTCATGCCAAGAACGATTTCTAAAATCGTTCTTGCAAAGCACTAAAAGTTGTTGTTTGCGAGAACGATTTCTTCACAAATTTAAAATCGTTCTTCATAAGAACGATTTTAAGTGTAGTATTATGGTAAATAGTTTCAACTTTGTAGCATTTTGGTATTATAATTTATTGTTTACAGTATTCTGATAAAAGAGCCCCATTAATATGTGTCTATATTTCTCCTCACTTTACATAAAATTGCATTAGGAGATCAAAACTGAGCTTTTACTAATCTAACCCACATTTGTAATAATTAGTTGTAGCGGACATATTTATATGATTATATATATTTATAAAGCATAATGCTAAAGTTTGTTGTGTTTTCTTATGGTACAGGGAGAGCAAAAGAATTTGATAAACCCTCCAAGTTGCTTCAGAAGCCATCATTATTTGGGGCATTAGTTCAAGAATATGCCAACCGCTCCTTAGAGCTCTAAAATTACACTTTGAAGCGTTTCATGAGGGAAAGAAATCATCATGATAAAGATGAAGCTTTTTGAGTGATAGAGTGAATTTTAAGAGTCGTAGGCTTTGTTGGAGGTGCTTATCACAAGCACATCCACTTCATCACCTACTTTGTAAACCATAAAATCACATTCTAAAAATCAAATTGGGGCTTCTAAACACCCATTCAAATATAGTTATTGGTGACATTATGAGCGAATGACGAATGGGCAAATTTATAAAATGGAATTCTAATCGCTTTCGGATTATCTAATGCCATATTATGCAAAATAGAAGCTTTTGAGTAGGTGCTGCAATTATATCTTCAAGATTCTAAAGTGTTAGAACTAACCCCGTTCAATTAAAAAAAATCTACTTGTTGCATAATTGCATCTGTATGTGAGCTCTCTATGTATGATGGTAAATTATTCACGGCTGTGTTTTATTGGGAAAGTTTGTCTCTTGTTTGCTTAAAATTATTCCTAAGACCTAAATTTAATAGTTATTTATTATCAAAGAATTTATTATGGTAAATTCTCATAATTTTATTTCTAAATTAGTGCTGTTAGAGTGGTAAATAATGTTAAACATTATTCGAATGGTAACTTTTTCTCTATGAAACTGGTGCATTAAGAGCTTCTTGATAATAACCAAGTTTTAAATTGATTTAATATAACTAACTAGAAAGTTGATGTTTTTTTTTTTATTACAAACTGGAAAACATAACCAAATGAAAAATGGTTACAAATCAACACTACCCCAAGGGGTTACAATACCAAAACGCAAGGATCCATCTTGATCTATCGCCTCCTTCGGAAAAGCAGGCTGCTGCTCGAGGATCACAAAACTTCCTATCATAGAATGAGCCAATCTGGCTAAGTAATCAGCCAAAGTATTCTCCTCCCTAGGTACAAACGTAAGGAGAACCCGCCAATCTTTGCCCATCCAAAAGCGTGCGTTATCAATAACATCCCTAAAAGGATGTTCGCTATCAGAACCCCTCATGATTAGACTAATGGCTTCCAGACAGTCGGTGGAAATAATAATATTCTTCAAATTCATATTCCAGCATAGCTGGAGTCCCTGAATAGTTGATGTTTTTTTTTTATAATATGTTCTTGACACTTTTATGCCACTTTTATAGACCGTCGTACCAAAAAGTTATTAAAAAAATTAGGGAAATCTAATCTGCGAGTCCCTGTTTCATCAAGTTTTGAATCACTTACTTCTAGTTTTCTTGCTTTTTATTGAATCCTTACACTTCACTCCGTTAAATGTTTCAGTCCTTCCCGTTAGGCACTCCAAACTTTCGTTAATGATCGGGGACCACAACGAAGAAGCTGGGCACATGGATCAGACTCACACACACACACACACACACTCTCTCTCTCTCTCTCCTTCCTTCTCTTTCATGAGTTCATCCTTTTCTCCACGTTTCGACCTTTTTAATTGGGTTAAGGGGTAAAATTATTCTTAATTTTTTTTAAAAGCGTATCTATCATCGTAAATTTTTTTTGGTGCAAAAATAATCATGAATTTTAAAAAATGGTGTAAAAATAACCACGAAATTTTAAAAAAAAGGCAAAAGTGACATTATCGTTAACGACCGTTTATTCAAAAGTTTTTAAAGGGAAAAAATACCCATAAAATTTTCTCAGGAGTGCACTCACCACTATAAACTTTTTTTGGTGCAAAAATAGCCATAAACTTTCAAAAATGGGGCAAAAGTGATGGTTATCTTACTGGGTTCAAATGTAATATTTTGATTGTTCGAAGTCTAGGAAAAAAACACATCCACTTGTTCATCATGATTTTTCCAAGCTAAAAATTGAAAAACCTATCTTCAATGAAGATGACATCACTATCTTGCTCTCACCGATGTGCAGTAAATGGAATTGTTGAGATCCTTTCCCATCAACAATTTTGGCAATTAAGATTTCATTTACAGCATGTCGGTGAGAGAAGGATGACTACGTCATCTTCATTGAAGATCAGTGTTTGAATTTTTGGTTTGGAAAAATCATGGTAGACAAGTCGAGGTGCTGTTTTCTTGAACTTAGAACAATCAAAAGATGACATTTGAACACAGTAAGAGAACTGTCACTTTTGCCCCATTTTTAAAAGTTTATGGTTACTTTTACACCTAAAAAAGTTTATGGTCGTGAATGTACTGTTAAGAAAAGTTTATGGGTATTTTTGTCCCTTAAAATTTTTGAGTAAATGGCCGTTAACGATAGTATCACTTTTGTCCCTTTTTTAAAAATTCATGGTTACTTTTACAACATTTTTAAAAAATTTATGGTTACTTTTACATAAAAAAAAATTTATGATAGTAGATACACTTATAAAAAAAATTTAGGGTTAGTTTTACCGGACCTTTTTTAGTTACCTCTGTATTGTTTCAGTGGGGTATTCGTTTGCTTTTTCTGAAACTCCTATTTGCTTTCACTCTTTTCTTCGGGTTAGTTACCTTCGGGATGCAAGAGCATGGTGAGAGAGACATGAGCTTTTATTCTTTTTTTAATTAAATGAGTATATAATCTCGTCAGAACTCTCTAAGAAATGGAAACACACACAAAAAAGGAAAAAAACTAGGGATTCTCTGTTCGACAAAGATCCCAGAATCTCCCTACACCAGCAAAGCGGCTGCAACAATCACAACGGTGGCAGATCCGGGGATGCAAAAGCCATTGGTGAGCTTGTAGATGGCGTCACCGCCATGGCAGCCTGAGCCATCACCTTTCGTGAAGCAGCCATCAGCACGGAGAAGCCGGAGATTGTTGAGCTAACCAACAAAGCAGCAAAGCATCAACACAACTCTGGAGGTCGCCATTGTAGAGATAAATAAATTCTTAGAATAGAGAATGAGAGAGAGAAGGAGCGTGTGTGTGTGTGTAAAGGATGAACAGAATCAAGAGTGAGAAGGGTGGAGAGAGAGAGAGTGAGTGAGTCTAGTCCACGTGTCCAGCTTCTTCATTGTGGTTCCCAGTTAGTAACGGAAGTTTGGAGCATTTAACGGGAAGGACCTAAACATTTAACTGAGTGAAGTATAAGGATTCAATATAAATAAAAAAACTTAGAAGGACCTGATTCAAACTTGATGAAATTATAAGGACCGACAGATTAGTTTTTCCAAAAAATTATTCACTGTCCACCCCAGGTGTGTGAAGTACATGTTTGTTTATGAATAATATGTTTTAGGGAAAATCTCATATAAATACCTTTTGAAATAACAAAACCCCCCAAAAGTCTTGTATAACATCATAATGACAGAAAAGTGATGAGGGACCTTTCAGGGATATTGAAGTGTTGTGTAAAATACCAAAATGCCCTTTTTTACATTTGTTTGACATATGAGATGGCTGCTGTGGACAAAAGCTAAAGAAAAAAAAACACAGTCAAGGATGTGTGTAGAGCATCGTTGAAGGTGAAAAGTGAGGAGTCAATCAAGGTTGAATCGGATAAGTGTAAGTAATTTTCTGAGAAACATAATTTTTTTTAGATGAATCGGACTATATCCATCTTATCATCATTGTTCCTTTTGGTGGTTATTCGGTGTGGTTCGTTGGGTCAGAGGGTGTATGAAAAGTAAATAGATGGGCAATCACGTGGTGTAAGGAAGCTAACTTATTTGGGGTTGTCAATGAGGGGTATGGAATGACAATGGTGCTGGGATTGTAGATTATTTATGGCAGTTTTGGTTGTGGGTATGTGGGTTTATAGGTTGAGTGGGATTAAAGGTTCGGACTTGACGTACCTACGGCGGCATTGACAGTGTGGTGTGGGTTATTTATGTCTTGGTTCTTGTTAGCTGTGAGAGGGAGCATAATGAAAAGGTTATTGATTTGAAATCAGTAGCATTGAATTGATGTAATGACTGACCATTGAGTAGGTGCAAGTGAAATGAATGATTTGTAATGAAATAAGTATATCTGTACGTGCATGGTAGTTGTTGTCATTACCACATCTGGTTTGTTGTCAATGTCATTACAGGATTTGTCATTACCATTACTAAACTTGTCATTAGTGTTAACAATACTAGTGAAGGCAATAACTCGCATAACTTAATTGATGACAAGGAAATAGTGTTGCTCAATCGTTTGTCACATGTTGTTGTAAGTTAGTGTTTCTTGTCAAATCCATTACAGACTTTGTGAAAACTTTTACCATTGTTGTGACTCCCAAAACAAATTCTGTTAAGAGCAGCAATAAGTTAGTGAATGCCATATATATTGAGAAATGTATGATGTCATGACATGGGTGTGGAGTTGGAGGTTAAATAGTTAGTAAAGGCTTAACATTGTTATTAATTGGGAATAAAGTGATATTATCAAACATATAGATGAAGTAGTCAATGGTCGAAGAAGGTGTGTTGAGGGGAATTTTTGTAGTGATGAATTTTCGTTGGTATGAGACTAACAATGTCATGAAATCTGAAATCTGAATTTTTTCTTGTAGGTTATCATGCAAGATGACATCAAATATTCAAGCAACACCTTCTTTAAAGTCACTTATATGTTTTTTCCATATTGGGGGGAGTTTGTAAGTAGTGTTGAAGGTAAAGATAAATATAGTGGTGGGAGAATGAGGGTAAAATTAATGAAGGAGGGGATGAGAATTGAAGAATTGAGGGTAATGATAGGAGAATGGTTTGGTGTAGATGGGCATATGTGCGACATTAAATACACTTTGAGGTTTGATGAAAAGATATTAGTAGATCTCATCGATGATTCTGAAATGGAAAATCTGTTTCATTATAATGATAGTAGTGCACATGTGTATGTAGCATGTAAAAGAAGTGATAATGAAGAAAGGGCCATGGATGATATAGAAAGGCAAATGTCAGTTTTTTTGGTTACATAAAAAGTTATTTGGTATAGTGTTATTGGTAATATGTGTTCACAACACTTGTTAATATCCATGCAGAGTTGATCAATTATTGGGAGCTACGGAGCAAATGTCGTAAATTGATGAGGATGTGTGTTATGGATTGAATGATGAATCTTTACAAAATGAGTGCAATGCAAGACCTCTTCTTAGCCTTCCTAGCCTTCCATGTGGAGTTGAGAGCGCCCCAACACCGATACCAGAGATGAACTATAAGAAGTGGAAGGATTTGTTGGTAGGATTAAATCAAATGTTTGCACATGCGGATGATTTCAAGAAGGTGCTACACAAGTTCAGTATTATGCACAAATTTGAGTACACATATGTGAAGAATTGTAGAGATTGTGTGTACGTTAAATGTAAGGTTGAAGATTGTCCATGGAGAATAACTGTGAGGGCAATTGGAAAGAGCAATCGTTTCGTACGTGTGACGAGATACACCAAAGAACATGTTCATACAGCCCAACACAATCTTGATGTGACATATGCTCGAAGTGCTAGCTTGACATCATCAATTATCATTGATGAGCTTAGAAATAACATAGATAAGCGTGCAAATGAAATAAGGAAGAGTTTGGCTAGAGATTATAGAGTGCAATTGACATATAAGCAAGCATATAGGGCAAAGGAAAAGGCTATGGAGGAAATTCATGGTAGACCTGAACAGACATACATGTTTATACCATGGATATGTGATCGGTTAAAACAAAGTGATGACAAGACAGTGGCTGAATGGGTTACTAGTGGGAGGAACACCTTTGAGCGTGTATTTATAGCCTACGATTGTTGTATAGAGGGGTTCATTGCTAGTGCTAGACATATATTATACATAGATGGATCCTATTTAAGTGGACCATACAAAGGAACTCTATTATCAGCTTCAACATTTGATGCAGACAATGAATTGTTGCCATTTGCCATCGCTATAATGAAAGGAGAGACAATTAAAGACTGGAGTTGGTTCCTTGACATGATTAAGAAGATATTAGGTTCATTACATATCACAATTGTATTAGACCGACACAATGCGATAATCACTGCTGTGCGAGGAGTTTTCGGAGGTGAGAGGCATGCATATTATTACAGGCACATTAAGGAAAACTTTAGCGCCCAAGTCCTTAAGTTGAATAGAGGAAAGAGGAAGATAGGGGGCAAGGAAGGCAAAATGCACTAGACTTGCTTGATGCAATTGCATATGCAAGTCTTGAAAGCGACTTCGAGACTGCAATGGAACACATGAGGCTTTTTAATAAGAAAATATATGAGTGGTTGATCAACCATGGTGATATTGAAAGGTGGGCCATGAGTAAGTTCCCATTTAAACGTTGGGATAAAATAACGACAAACCTTGCTGAGTCTTTCAATGCTTGGATGGTAAAGTAGAGACGTCATAATGTTGCCCAACTTATCCACGAGCATCGTGACAAAGTAGCAAAAAAGATGTATGCAGCAAGCTTGGGAATAAGTAAATGGAAAAACGGTGTCGGGCCAAACATAGAACAACAATTGAAGGAAAATGTTAAAAGGTTTGAATACATAGATGTAGAAGTATATGGAGGTGGTAGGGTGAAAGTCCATACACCAAGTGGATCAATAAAGGTTTAGCTGTCCTTAAACGAGTGCACATGTAGAGGATGGAAAATGTCAGGTATTTCTTGTCCTTACACTTGTGCTGCCATAAAGGGAGTTCATGGAAATGTGTACAATTTTGTTGATGAGTAGTTCAAGAGTATATGTCAAGAGAAGATATATAGTATAACAATGATCCTAGTCGTCACAATAGACATGCCAAATCCAAATGACTACCGGGTAGATAATATAGCAACTCAACGGTTCCTTGCACCACCTAAGACTAGTCAACCTCCCGGTAGGGCAAGATTTGTAAGAAAAAAGTCACAGTTCCAAAACAAGAAAGTATACCATTGCAGCTCATGCCATGAAGCAGGGCACTTCAGAAGAACGTGCAAGAATCCTAACCTAACTTAATTTTGGGTGTGCAGACCTGGGAGTAGCTATTTTACAAGTCATCTTTTGTTTTATGTATAATGACTTGGATCCCTTCACATATTTTGGTTGGAAGGGGTATGGCATATATGATCTCCTTTATGTAAGTACTGTTTTTAAGTTAAACAATAGGTTATACCATGGGAATGACAAGAAAACATTAGGTGCTGGTAGAATCGTAATGTTCACTTGTCATTCAACAACGTATATGGTAGTTGCTGTCATGAAGAATTTGGTGTTTTGTAAATTCCATTACTGGACTTGTAATTCCCATTACTACTCTTGTTAATGATGACAACTTATTGTAATTAAAGTATACATGAAGGGACACCTTATTTTGGGTTAATGACTTCTATGCATTGGTTGTAGGTGGAATTAGTAATGTTAGAATTTTTTTTTCAAGATACATATGGTACTTGCTGTCAGTAAGAATCTGGTGTTTTGTAAATTCCATTACTAAACTTGTAATTCCCATTACTACTCTTGTTAATGATAACAGCTTATTGTAATTAAAGTATACATGAAGGGACACCTTATTTTGGGTTAATAACTTCTATGCATTGGGTGTAGGTGGAATTAGTAATGTTAGAATTTTTTTTCACAATGCATATGGTACTTGCTGTCAGTAAGAATCTGGTGTTTTGTAAATTCCATTACTGGACTTGTAATTCCCATTACTACTCTTGTTAATGATGACAGCTTATTGTAATTAAAGTATACATGAAGGGACACCTTATTTTGGGTTAATGACTTCTATGCATTGGGTGTAGTGAAATTAGTAATGTTATAATTTTTTTTCACAATGCATATGGTACTTGCTGTCAGTAAGAATCTGGTGTTTTGTAAATTCCATTACTAAACTTGTCATTTCCATTGAAACAGTTGTTAATGATGACAGCTTATTGTAATTACATTTTACATGAACGGACACCATCTTATTTGGTTAATGACTTCTATGCATTGGGTGTAGGTGTAATGAGTAATGTTAAATTGTCATTTGGACCCTTTACTTGCGAGTTGTCATAATCATTTTTGGTTTTTGTCAATGTCAGAACAGAACTTGTCATTCCCATTACCATTCTCGTCAATTCCATTATAACACTTGTTATTCCCATTATGGAACTTGTCAGCGGCCTCCCCTTTTGGGAAAACACTTTCAGTGATATCTTGGTAAGCCTAACTTGTCATTCCCATTACCATTTTCGTCAATTCCATTATAAAACTTGTTATTCCCATTATGAAACATGTCAGTGGCCTCCCCTTTTGGGGAAACACTCAGTGATTGCTTGGTAAGCCTAACTTGTCATTCCCATTATCATTCTCGTCAATTCCATTATAAAACTTGTTATTCCCATTATGAAACTTGTCAGCAGCCTCCCCTTTTAGGGAAACACTCAGTGATTGCTTGGTCAACCTAACTTGTCATTTCCATTATCATTCTCGTCAATTCCATTATAAAACTTGTTATTCCCATTATGAAACTTTTCAGCGGCCTCCCCTTTTGGGGAAACACTCAGTGATTGCTTGGTCAGCCTAACTTGTCATTCCCATTACCATTCTCGTCAATTCCATTATAAAACTTGTTATTTCCATTATGAAACTTGTCAGCGGCCTCCCCTTTTGGGGAAACACTCAGTGATTGCTTGGTAAGCCTAACTTGTCATTCCCATTACCATTCTCATCAATTCCATTATAAAACTTGTTATTCCCATTATGAAACTTGTCAGCAGCCTCCCTTTTTGGGGAAACACTCAGTGATTGCTTGGTTAGCCTAACTTGTCATTTCCATTACCATTCTCGTCAATTCCATTATAAAACTTGTTATTCCCATTATGAAACTTTTCAGCGGCCTCCCCTTTTGGGGAAACACTCAGTGATTGCTTGGTAAACCTAACTTATCATTCTCATTACCATTCTCGTCAATTCCATTATAAAACTTATTATTTCCATTATGAAACTTGTCAGCGGCCTCCTCTTTTGGGGAAACACTCAGTGATTGCTTGGTTAGCCTAACTTGTCATTCCCATTACCATTCTCATCAATTCCATTATAAAACTTGTTATTCCCATTATGAAACTTATCAGCGGCCTCCCTTTTTGGGGAAACACTCAGTGATTGCTTGGTAAGCCTAACTTGTCATTCACATTATCATTCTCGTCAATTCCATTATAAAACTTGTTATTCCCATTATGAAACTTGTCAACAGCCTCCCTTTTTGGGGAAACACTCAGTGATTGCTTGGTCAGCCTAACTTGTCATTCCCATTACCATTCTCATCAATTCCATTATAAAACTTGTTATTCCCATTATGAAACTTGTCAATGGCCTCCCCTTTTGGGAAAACACTATGACACACAATATTTCTTCATTTTCCTGTTTTGCTGTATAAGAGAAGTACATATTGCCATAGTGTGGGAATAAAGGGACTTGGACTTTAGTAAATTCAAATACACAGTAACATTACATGGAAAAGGACACTGCTATGAAGAGGTATACAAGATCATTTACAAAAATATCAACTTTACAATGTCACCCCAAAATGCAATGCTTGGTGACTAAGTTAGACAACATGTGTTACTCTCTTGACAACAGTGGTTATTTCAAAAATAAACAAGTGTTTATGGAAGAAAGTTACATTAAGAAAAGAATTTTGTCAATCACTCATATCCTGTTGGTCAGCGTCATTTATGAAGGCAGCAATCTCAATGCATCCTCCCTCTTCCTATTCATTTTATGGTTAACCACCCACCACATTAGGTCTCGCCTATATACCCCAACCTCATCAGCACCATAGTCGAAGGTTACACTTGGCGTCCAATTGTTTAGCCAAACAGCCACGCCTTCCAGACACATGTGACATGAAAACACTCGCAAGGACGCCACAGTCACGCTAAACCATATTATAACCACAATCGTGTGGACATACAAAAACACTCACAAGTTGTTCTGTTGTGGAATGGGTGCCTAAATAAAGTCTCCAACCGGCTTCTTCCCAGCATGCCCTAGTTTCATAAGCGCGATGATAGCATGAAATCAATCCCTCTGCACAAATAACACATGCATATTATATCCACATGATTAACTCAATAACAGAAAATTTGTCACACAATTTTCTTACAAGGATATTTAAAGCGGATTCCTGGGGATTTACAAATGCACTTTGTTTCTTTCATTGTTTACTCTTGCTGGTAAAAGTTAGTGGCCTCATTGAATCAAGCACGTTAAAGTTCATCGTTTTTGGTTCAAGGGCTACACAGAACCAGTGTTCTGCAACCAACATGTGACCCAAAATCAGATCACACTCTGCAATATTGTAGCCAACTTGTTCGGCAGTAGCTGGTCTTCCCATTCAGCAACTGACCATCGTATAGGTTTTATGGACAATAGTAACTGAATGAGGAATAAACTTGTTAGGGCCAATAGTAACTAAATGAGGAATAAGTAAAATTACAGCATGCTCACCATAAAATCTGCGTCAAAAATATGTCGGCCCACTTGTCCTTCTTTGTTCACTCTAATTGTGTCAATGTAATCTGCCATCTCTTTGCGTAGGTCATTAACAATGTATGTGTCCCAGTCAAAGTTGGCAAATCCTTTCATGGTATAGCACATGAGCTTGATCAAATTGTCACTGATTGTGGAGCTTGCTGTGGGAGCTAAAAAAGTACCCAATATATGTAACATGAATAAAAATTCAAACTTGTCTTCAGCTTCCCCAGATGTTATGTCACTAAGTATGTTCTCATACTTGACCTTGCCATACTCAGCCTTCAATCTCTTATACGTGTCATCTGTGTCACTGATGTCTACTCTAACCTCCTCCCCACTATTTGGGACCCCAAGGAATTCAGCAACATCTTTTGCTTCTATTTCAACTGTCTTCCCCCTAATTCTAAATTGATTGGTAGGGGGATCATACGCTCTCATTATAGCAACTAAAATTTCCCGGCGGAGCCTCATACATTCCACATCTAGTAGAGCTACAAATCCTAATCTTTGTACCTTAGCTTTTAAATGTGGATTACAATTTACATGAGCAGCTGGCTTGGTGAATTGATTTAGGAAGCAAAGGGAGTGAAAAGCAACAGGATAGTTCATTTTCTGCTTGTCCAGCCTTCATTGCTTGGCCCTATCATTATATTTTTTCCTCTCCTCCTCACTCATATTCCTCCAGGCCTTTGTTGACTCCCTAACCTTCTCATGAAAATTTAGGCCCTCCTTCCCCTTTTCAAACTCATGACGAAACAACATATAACCATTTTTTACATCTTTTGTCTACATATCCACTTTACTTGTCATTATATAAGACCCAATAAATTGCAGCTACAATTTAACATCACAGTTTAATTCAACTGAACTAAAGGAATCTGTTACAACTCAATGAGTTTATGCATAACATTTTAGGCAATTATAACATGCAGAATCGAAAACCAATCTTGTTTCAGCAAACCAGTAGCTAAATCCGACTTGCAGCAAAAGAGAATACCAAAAAGACAACAGGTAATGAAACTATTGGGTCTACAATGATAATAAGTGTTAATTAATCCAAATACCCAAAGGGAAATATCCAAATTTCAATGTGTTTCTGAATGAAATTTTCTTCTTTCAAACATTTTACAGCATTTTATTTCAATGAAATTCAATCATTTTTTACTAAAATAATGGCTAGCAGTAACGGGGAATAGGGGCGAAAATTTTGCAACATCCAATTTCCTCACGCAATACACTTTATAAAAATTATGTTAACTCTCTCTTAACTTATGCTAATTTTTTCGATTTAATTAAGTTCAATCACTTTATTTATGAATTTTATAAAAAATTTAGCGAGTATGATAAATTACAAATGTTTGTTGATGGAGTTCATTTTAATTATTTGAATTTAAAACATATTTATATCAAATTGTTGATTTTGTATGTTTTAATTATTAAATTATACACTATTAATACATATTTATTGATAAAAGAAAACTCCTACGAATTGAGTGTACGATACGATTTTGTCTCAAGCAAACTTGTGAGTTTGATAACATTATTTTTCTCTAACTCACAGTTGTAAACTCACTTAAACTTACGAATTCATATATCGAGTTCATTCTTTTTACGTTTCTAGTTTACAAAATCATGTTAACTCCCTCTTAAAATCATGCTACCTTTTTCGATTTGATCATGCTCAATAATTTTATTTCTGAGTTTTATAAAAAAAAATTTATTGACTATGATAAATTACGATATTGATGGATTTAATTTCAATAATTTGAATTTAAAATATATTTAAATCAAATTGTTGTCATTTTGTATATTTTAATTATTTAATTATACACTATTAATATATATTTATTGATAAAAGAAAACTCTTATGATTTGAGTCTACCATACAATTTTACGTCTTTAGCAAACTCATGAGTTTGATAACATTGTTTTTCTCTCACTCACTATTTACACTTCAAAAATATACTCCTTTCAGTCCATAATATAAGATACTTTATCTAATTTATTAAAACTAAAAAATGATATTTAACTCATTAAATATACTTTAAATTAAAAATAGAGTTAATATGCAAATCTGTCCTAGAAGTATTCATGAAGTCTCAATGTCGCCCTAAAATTTTTTTTAGTCTTAATGTTGCCCTAGAAATATATGCAACAATTTTGCCCTATCCATTAACAAAATTAACTTTGATCATTAGGAGACACATGTCACTATCACATGATAGTTAAAATGCCACCTCATTATCACACTGCTTCTCCCTTGTTTGTTTCATCATCATGACCCTTCCTCATCATAAAAAAAAGAAAAAGATGAGCAGGGTATACTTATCACCCCAATTTTAGGTGGAGACCATTTTTTTTAATGTATTTTTATTTATTTAGATTAAATTATATACTATATTTTGAAATATTTTTGTTACCTAATATCTCAAATTAATTAATTCCTAATTTTACATTCAAAAATATTTTTCTTACAATACTAGTAGCCTGAAATATTTTTCCTATAGTATCTAATAACTGAAATATTTTTTTTAACACCCAGTATCTTAAGCTAATAAATATTTAGTGTATAGATTATTTTTTCAAAATAAAAAAATAAAAAAAACCCCCTAAAATTGGGTTGATGAGCCTTCCCCCTCTAAAGATGAGCGGGAATGTAGATCCTTCCTCTCTCCCCCTCTTTCAATGTTCATCACCGAAGATGAATCTTCATACTCAGAAATTCACGATCTGGTTCCACCTCGGGACCTCAAGGAGAGACCTTCTCCAAGTTCACCGGTGGTGGGTCTCATATGACCGTCGACCAGTTCCGCGCGCTTTCTGGTGTATCACCGAGGCCACGTCGACATCACCATATTGAAATCAGAGTAAATCGCCGACAAGATCCTCCAAGAGGGAAACGGGAGCCACAAAATCGTAGAAGGATTTGAATGTGAAACGATTAAATAATTATTGTTAAACCCAGAAACACAACTCAAAATCAAAGCAAAGCAGATAACAGTCACAGAGCACCAAAGATTCGGTTAATTATTCTTCATAATCGACGGATCTACCCAAAGAAGTCGTAGAAGAATTTGAATATGAAACGATTGAATTTCTTTTATAAAAATACTAGCAAATAATTACGTGAAAACCAGAAAGGAGCATTAATTATCTTGTACACTCTGAGGATTTTTGTGAAACCAGACACAAACTTCCACTGAAATTTTGGGAAACCCAGAAACACAACCCAAAATCAAAGCAAAGCCCCGCCTCCGTCGTCTTTGTGTCTGTCTCGATCTCAACGTGGTCGCCGCCGTCAAGCTAAAGAACCTGATTTCGCAGAATCAAAACCATTGTTGGTTCTGCCGCATCGGAATGCCGAACCTGTTTAGAATCTTCAGTGGAGGCCGAACTGGGTTTCTCCAGCGGCGGCAAGAGAGTGGGCTTCATCTCCATGGCGACGCGGCGGCGAGAGTGGGGACGAACGATCCAAGAAGATATCAGGGACTCTTTTCAATTTGAACTTAAGTTCTGATGGCAATGAGCTAATCCAGGACAACTCAGCAGCAGTATTAGGGTTTGTTTGGTTCAACGGAGGTTAGGTGAGGTGAGGTTTATTTAAGTTAGATTAGGGGAGGTTATAAGTTTGTTTGGTTCAAGAAGAGGGGAGGGAAGGTTTGGTATCTTGTTTGGTTCAGAAGGGGAGGTGAGGGGAGTTAATTATAAGTGGACAAAAATACCCTTATACATATTTTCCTTTTTCTTTTACAATGTATTTATCAATAATTATTATTTATAAAATTATTATTTATTAATAATTATCATTTACAAAATTATCAACACACAGAAATTATGAGCGAATTGGGCCAAGAAAACACGTTATTGTGCAAGTATAATTAATAAAAGTATTAAATAGTTAATTGCTTACTGGATCAGATATAGCCCCACAAAACATCAAAAGGATCTATGCACAATCACAAATAAAAAATATTATTAAGCTCAATTGTTGGACAGAACGGCTGAACTGAGAAGATAAAGAGGAAAGAAGGCTTTTACTAAAAGGATAAGTATAGAATATCAAATAATTGATAAGGGCAATTTGGTCAAGATGAGATAAAAAATTTCTCTCCCCTAAAAAAAACCCCAAATTTGGGGGTTGAGAGAGTAGGGGAGGGAAGCACTAGAAGACAAATTATTTTTTCACCCCTAACCTCCCCTACTTCCAACCAAACACACTTTTTTCTTCCACAAACCTCACCTCCCCCAACCTCACCTCCAAAAATCCTAAACCAAACAAAGCCTTGGACAATGAACGGTACTCGGACTCTGTACTAGAATGAGCAACAACTCCTTGTTTCTTTGAAGACCAAGTAACAAGAGAATCTCCATGAAATACACAAAAACCTCCTACTGAGCGTCTATCATCAGGACAAGCTGCCCAATCAGCATCAGCACGAGCAAATATATCAATATATCTTGAAGATTTTATGTGTAGGCCAAGATTTATTGTTCCACTTAAATATCTTGGCACTCTTTTCACGGCTATCTAGTGTTCTGTGGTAGGATTTGACATATATTGGCTAAGCGTCCCAACAGTAAAGTTTATATCAGGTATTGGATTGCAAAGATATTATGTTAGTTTGGAGTAGAGATTGGAAGATTTTAAAATAGCGTTTCAATCATGATTTCTAATATACGAGATAAGTATGTGAGAAGAGTTTTATCTCGATTTATGTATAAAACTCCAATTACACTTCTATAAGCTGGAGAGTTATATCCATGATTTCTTAAGTTTGTTTCTACCCCTTTGAGCTTATTCAATAGTTATAAAAAAGGCACCCTTATCGAATCACCATTGCCGGATGCTGCTTCTTCAGGGGGAGGGGATTAATTTTTTTTTTTCCCTTGAAAGAAGCTAAAGTCAAGTGGTGGAGGTGGGATTTAATCTCACCCCACTTTGATTGGTTCCAAAAACCTCAACCAATGGGCCATCAAGCTACCATCCCTTTGATATAATAAATGTGTATGACAAAGGAGTCAAGCCAAACCAAGCTCAATTGTGGCTTCTGTAACAACCCAAATTTTATATTCACCAAATATATTATAATTATTTGAGAAATTCAATAAAATGGTGAATATTCATGAATTTGGAATTTATGAATTTCATAAATGTTCAATTTCATGGAAATTGGGCAAAAATAATTATGGAATTAATTTGGGTAATTTAAAAAGCCCAATATTAAGGTCCAAAAATGAAGGAATATTAGAGAAAATATTTGGTCCAAAAATAGATGGAAATTGGCCAAAGAAAAAGAAGAGAAGAAATTGGATTAGAAAGATAATGGCAAAATCGTAATTTTGCCAAAATAGCACAAAATAAATTATTTTTCAATTAATTGAAGTTAATTTCAATTAATTAAGGAAAATAAAGGTTAAAAATATATTTAGAATATTTTGGTCAATTTAACATGAATTTATGAAAAATTTGAGCAAAAAGTGCAAGTTTGACCAAAATTGAGACTTTACGTGTATACGTAACCGGAACAAGTTGTGAAGCCAATTGAGACCATAGGGAGGGCCCCCTAGGTGTCTCCTACATGTGGCATGGAGAAGGAAATATTGGTTGGACTTAATGGGTATGATTACATGTACATAAGTTTATGTACATAAAAATTAGTTTTTGAAGTTTTGGAAAATTAATAAATAATTACATGTCATACAATATATATGATAAAGTAACATCATCCTCTTCATATCAGCCCCTAAACCGACATATTCAGCTGAAGCAAAGGTGAAAAAAACGTTGAGAGCTCTTGGAGGAAGAAAGAGAAGAGAACTCGCGAGGTAAGGCAATTTCTTTGGTAAATTCTTACCTAACGCGTATAACTCCGCTCCTAAGCTATCCTTCTACGTTCTTCAAGGTTTGTGAAGCTCAAATTTGGGTGTTCAAGGACTTAGGGTTTTCTGCAATATTTGGGAAAAACTTGTGGGAGCTTGAGGTAACTTTCAAACTCTTGTGTATTGACTATTCTAGCAGCTGTGAGCAATTTAATCGGTGAAATTTCGCCGGATTGCCATTGATTTTAATTTTTGGAAATGGGTATGTGGGGCTGTTATGCTGCCCAAATTGGTACTAAATGGTAGTTGTAACCTAATGGAATAGTCAATAAAGTGGTTAGGAGTAGAAAGGAACGTATTTACGGAGCCGAAACCGAAAAACCCCATTTTTCCCCTTAAAACCTATATATTTCGGTCAGCATTGTAAATGGGTCTTAGAGTTGGATTTTCAATGATTTGATGATTCCATTGGATTCAGTGGGCAAAAATAGGTGGGGTTACAGTTGGGCACTTTTTCAGAAAAGGCCGAGAAAGCATAATTACGGAAACGCCCCTAAAACCCTAAAGGTAGGGCTGCTAAGGGCAATTTCGTAATTTGACATTGAATTTGGTAATTTTGAGTCCGGAAATGGATTCCTTGGATGAAAATACGTCAGGATAGCCCTAGTCAAAAATTTGGGAAAACGTGCCACCGGGCCGGGTACGGCGGGGCCAGGCCGGGGTCTCGGGGGCATTTTGGTAAATTTTCACCATAGGCTAATATAACCACAAGAAACACTATAGAAGTGTCTAAAATGATACTTGGATAGGTTATGACCTATTTCTTGTACATTTAATATTGTAGGACAAAATCAGGAGCCGAAAGTCAACACGATTTACGAGGCACACAAAAAGGGGTCGATAGAACTTCGAGGTAGGGACATTATCCTTCATACATCATGCCATAGTTTTATGATTGTGAGGATGCCATTGTTTGTAAATGCGCTTTATTAATCAACATGTTTTGCCCAGAGAGGGGCCAGTAGTGCTAGAGGCACTTACACTGGAGTTGGCGGAAGACCAACCGATGGAGATTAGTGGGGCTGGGCCCTACTCATGTATATATGCATATGATATGTTTATATTTTTAATTAATTGGTGCATACATGGCATATATCATATTTACTTTTCGCATTTTCTATGAACGATAGCATGTTTCTACTAGGATTCTTCAGAATCTCACCCCTTTTTCTAAACCAAACATCTCAGCGGGCGCCAGTGGATCAAAAGGCAAGAATGTAGACCAAGGGAAGTGACTGGCATGTGCCTCAAGGCGAATACAAAGTTCGTGGTTATAGATAGTCTATGTCTAAAATACTTTTGGATATTTCGTAATAGTGGTGTATATTGTCGTATCTGTATGGTTGACTTTGGACTGTAAACAAATACTTTTATCAGTATATATGTACTCTTCTATATGCCTGTGGAACTTGGTCTCTATTACTCTGTGTATATCGAAATGGAAACGGGTGTTGACAGCTTCTCTCACAATTCACTGTTCATATGAGCAGTGCCAGCTTCCATGAGGCTTCGTGTCAGTACTACACTTCATGATACAGCTCTGTGGCTCTGTTATCTTTTTACCTTTGCCTCGATTTGTGATGGGAAGCACGTGGGTGGAGTAGTCAGAATTATTATATAATTTCTTTCAAATCGTTTATTCTGTTCAAACTAAATTTCTTGGGCTTGGTGTTCAAGATTTGAATTTCAAATTTTGAACCTCCCATTGTATCATTCCCTATTTCTTCTTCCTTTCTCTCTCCCGAAGCTTCACCCCATTTATTTTGAGTTTGCATTTTTTTTTCTTTACCTTGTATTTTTCTTTCCCGGGGCACACTGCTCCTCTACTTTTATGGTCTTTCCCTTTCTCATTTTCATTTCACTGGATTCCTTCGGTTTGTGCTTGCTTCTCCATTACAACCTACTATGACTTCCTCTCCCATCAAACATCAGCATTCATCCTTGCCGCCATTACATATTTTTTTTTTCCATTTTTGTGTTTAACACGGATTGGGAGAGGAGTGAACAAGAAGAAGAAACGCCGAAGCTTGAAAGTTTGGACCAGCTCTTGGAAGGTTCAATTTTCGCGCAATTTTTCCATTTCTCTAAGAGCTCAGAGCTCAATAGGTGTGTAAAAGCCTTCATTTTTTCCTTTCCAATTGCAAGCTTTATTGTTTGTCTGCCATAACTCATTTAGGTGTAATTCACTGATCTCAACCCCTTAACTTTAAATATTGCATTTTGGAATTCAAAGTGTTTTTTTTCATCTTTGGATTTATTTGCAACTCTGTGCGGCAGCTCTTCCTCTTTCCTCTGGCACTCTTTTCCCTTTCCTAATCCTCTTTGTGTTACTCTTTTTTGGTCCTTTTCCTGCTTTCTCTTCTTCAGTTTTTATACAAGATTTGTCCTTATTCTAAAATTAACAAATAGGGGATGGCCTTTTTATTGTTGTGCTGACTCCATACTTGAAGCAAAATGAAGGCTTTTTGACAGACAAATGATTCTTTCCAGCTTCTCTTTTATTCTCTCTGTTTTAATGTGTTTTGACTGATTCTTTACATTGTATTTTCAGAAAAATTTAGTGGTGGATTAATAAAATTTTAGCTGGAATTTGAATCAAATGTAGAAGGTTAGAGTAAAAATGTTTACAAGTTAGGTGTTGTAGTGATAAAAAAGAATTTAGAAATAGTCTTGGTGAAACTAAAAGGTAAGAAAGAGGAGCTTTCTTTGTCAAGAAATAGTGGAAAGTTATATTCAAGTGTGTTGAAGTTTGTATTTAGGGACACTCGCATATGCTACAGGTTGAGATTTGTACTTAGATTGACTTCATCTTGTTTTGTGCTTCTCATTACACTCTGTATTATAGCAAATTATCGTGCACTGCTGAATTCAAATGCTCATGTTCCTTCTTTCAACGTTGAAGATTCTCCTGTTCCTTACTTCACACTGGGTAGGTTTACTAATAAGATGTAAAGTATATAAATATCACTTGCGTGCTTTTAACAATCATAATAATGGACTCAATGAGAAAATATTCTCACTGTGTTTTAATTTTGGATATGTTTTTTAAGAATTGTTAATTGTTAATATGCAGACTCAATATGTTCATTTGAGTGCACGATGAACCTAGAGAAACTATTCTCTAGAAGATTTATACTTGGATCATTTTCTAGAAACCAACTTCTTTCAATATACGTTAAATGACTATGCGAAGAAGATGAACCTAAAGGTTACATACGACAATGTTGATTTTGATTGGTAAAGGCTATATTGGGGATTCAGCAAAAAAGCAAAAAGGAGGCGGAGCAATCCATAGCATGTGCTGCTGTTCTTTCAAATCTCGAAAGCATCTTTCTTTAAGTAAATTCTTATTTCCAAATCTTGTATACATTACCTATTAACTATGGGATGATCGATTCATTTGAATTCTGTATCACCTATAGTAAAAGACTCTGAACTTCAAATTGTTTGTGCAAGCAGGTTAACAATAGCATAATAGTTCAAATTTGAAAAAAGAGCAGAGAAGAAGAAGAGAGAGGCTAAAGAGGAGTCTCGGAGTAAAGCTCTGGACCATATGCTTTCTAATGGGTCTTTTGCAGAGAGAAATATATAGAGAAAAAGAATAAGGATTGTATAACATCCTCATTTTTACTTTCATAATATAATTATAAATTAGAATTAATTAATTAAAAATATGTATATAATATATATATATATATAAGAAAGGAAGGGGGAGAGACCAACGAAAGCTTTCGGTGAAAAGTAAGGACATAATCATTGTCCTTTTAAAGAAAAAGAAAAGAGAAAAGGCAATGATTATGTTTCTAAAAAAAGAAAGAAAGTGGCGTCAAGTTTGGCACCATATGAATGAGGAGGGGGTATTATAGATACCCCCTTAATAACCACTTCACGCCTAGCGTGAAGTGTTTCAGAAGGCGAGGGTGAGGTCCTGGCAGGAGTAATTTTAGTTCTTCGGAGATCAATAAGGTACTCAAATTCTCTTTTGATCACAAAACTCTTTTTTATGAAAAATGTTCTAAATAATTTTATCTTTTTCATGATAGTGATTTCTTACTGATTAGAGAATAATCTAGAATTAGAATTTTGGGCAACCGATGGATAAAATGAGCAAAAAGACTCTCAGTGCCTTTATTTTAAATTGTGATATGCAAGCTTCATCAAATCCCATACAAGATGCCGAAAAATCCCTCCAAGATCATATTTAGATTTTCCCCTCATTTTATATCAGCAGCCAGAAAATCAATTTCAGCGGAGTGAGACGGTGATTTTCCGATTTTTAGATTAAACCGTCATTTTAAAACTTCAGGGCCATTTTCTATAATTTCTACTGATATATTCCTCGGTGAAAGACTCTAGTTTTTGGATTTTTGGATCAAACTGGAATTTTGGAAATTCGGTGTAATTTTCTGTAATTTCTGCTTATATGGTTTCACTGAAAGTATAGGATAATATTACTGAAAAAGGCCCCAAATTTCTGTCACAATTACCATTACTCACATGCAGAATTTCATTTTCTTCTTTAGTCCTTATACATCTTTACTTTTTGGTCATTTATCTCCAACTTTCCATATAATTCAAATCAATATTTTGTAATATATTTATTCAAAAATTCAACTTTTAAAGAGCAAGACTATAGAAATGTAGAGGATGATTAATAGTGAATTTTAATCGGTTTATATTTTTTTTAGAGGAAGATTTATAATTTAGTATTTTAGATCTTAAACTTAAAATTTGGGGATTTTCATGTATTGAAATGAAATTAACAATAATCAATTACTTGAATAGGTTATTGAATTAAGAAAAATATTTAAATTTTATAATTGGAATTTTAGTGTGAAATTGGAATTTTAGGAGTAATTAATTCAAAATTTAGAAATTTTAGAATGTAGTTAAATAAATTAATTTTTCCAATAACTCAAGGAGTTATTAATGTATGATAAATTAATTGTTGTAGATTGATTTTTGGCGTGTATTTGAGCTCTTGGATTAAGAGCTTGTGGTTATAATTTTGCTTTGGCGAGAGGTAACAACTTTCCTCTTGTTGTGCATATTTGTATGATGTTTGTGAGTTATTTTTTAATTACATAGAATTATAAATTTGGCTATTGATATGTGATGTGGACTTTGAAAATATGTTGTTAATGAAATAGTCTTGTGGGACTTATTTGCGCTGAGAAAATGAGTAGTGATATTTTATTATATGAATCGATATGTATTTATGAGATTGAAAATATCCTTTTAATAATTGAGAATTGATAATGATTTGTTATAATCACACATATTGATATGAGAGGGGATGGTGGATGTAGATTTGATGGGTTGTTACTTAAAGAGGAAATAAGGGGGTGAACTTTTGTACAAAAAGAGGTAATAAGGTGGTGGACTTTTAGGTGTACACTGGTTAGTCTTGTCGCCCAATTGTGTTCAGTAGGGCCTTGACACCCCACTAATATATTTAGAGGGGGAACCCATGGTCCGGTCTCGTGCTCTGTGGATTTTGGTCGGTCCATATCACTTGATTGGTGAGCTTGTTAAGTTAAACTACCAGTCATATGGGTCGGTGCTAGCCCATGGGTTTAGTCAGAGGAAATAAGGCAGGAGAGGAAATAAGGGAGGATAAAGAATAAATTGTTGTATATTGATTCTTATATACTTATGTGATAAATATGAGAATGGGATTATAATATGGTAAATTAATATGTATATATACATGTGGACATGTGACATTTTAATAATGATATGATTTTATAACTGTCCCACTTGGCGCCTCATGGGCACTTACTCTTATGCCCAATGAGATGGATTGTTGGTTGCTGAGGCTTTTGTCTCACCCCGTTGATTTAACATTTTTCCAGGTGATAGTTGTCGTGCGGGTCCATCAGGGAAGACTCTAGAAGTTTAAACTACTTCTGCTAAAAGTAGTGCTTCTATATTTATAATATATGTTGGATTGTTGTATATTGCCACGTTAGGGCTCATTTTGTATACTCTGATTTATTTTGGAGATTTGATATTTTAACATATTTTTAATTACTCTTGATGAGGTTGGATGGCTTGCGGGCCTTATAATGTGTTTTGAATTGTTGGAACTATAATTTGGTCTGATATGGATATTTTAATATATGATGAGATATTATTTAGTTAAAAAGTTTTCAAATAGTTAGTTGAACTATTTTCTACCATGGTAATCTTTTGAAAGATGAGTTGTAATCTTTTTATTACCATTGTAGAGTTTGTAAATGATTATAATAATGTATTAAAAAATGGTTTTATCAAGTCCATAGTTAATTATTTTGTATAAGGAAATGATTTTACAGATTGCAAGATGAAACCAACTCAGGAAGGGAATCTAAGGTTCTATTTCCATATTAATGTTTCAGAAATTTGGAATTAAATAGAGAATAGAGTACTTGAGACATCCAGGAAACTGGAAACCATGTTTATAAAGGATTGATGCACGGCACATGTTGTAATATCCCAATTTTTGATTAAGGTAAAATCATGATTTTTGTGGATAATTATGAATTTAATTTGAATTATTATGTGTTTTATGGTAATATTAATTAATATGTCATAATTATTGAAAAATAGGAAGAATGGAGTTATTGGGCAATTAGTTGGTGATTAAGGGGAAAATTAATTACTAACTAGGAGAGGAATGAGATGTGTAATTAGAATGGCTAATGGAGGGATTAAAGTGATTAATTGGATGATTACTTTATGAGTACAAACCAAATTCTGACATGTGGCAAGCATGGGTGAGAGAGAGGTTAAGAGAAAAGTCAATGGGTGTATTTTATATTTTCTTCTCTCTCTTCCCTTCCCCATTTCCGATGAAGAGCCATGGAGGGGGGGTGTCATCATCATCATTCTTCATCTCTACACTCCATCCCTCATTTCTCTCATTTTCCTCTCTCTCGTCAACCATGGAAGGTCAAAGGGAAGGAAGAAAAGTCTAAAAAGGTAAGGGAAAATGATCTCAAATGCTCAAACTCCATTCATTAAAATTGATCCTTGAGTTAAGAGCTACATTTCTATGGTTATAGTTTGCCATTTGGTGTTGGTTTGAGACTTCAAGAAATTCTGGAGGTTGGAGAATCAAGAAGCTACTTTGAGAAAGTTGTTAAGGTGAGTTTAAGAGACCTTTCTATATAAGTTTTGTGCCAAATGATTTAGCTTGGAAATTCTGGAAATTTGGCTTGAAATTTCAAAAATTAGGGTCTTGTGGTGCTTGAATTGTTGTTGTCATGGAATTAGTGCCATGTTAAGTGTTTTGAATGAATGGTATTGAATTGAAGCTTAAAGGTGAAGTTTGAGAACTTTATGTTGGTTTTGTGCATTGGGCAAAAACAAGGCTTGTAATTGGGTTGTGATTTTGGTCATTTTGAAGTTACCATTGTTTTCCTTGAGTGATTTTGTGTGGGAATAAGCTTGGTTATTGATTTTGGAGTCATTGAACACTTTGATAGAAAATTGGAAAATATGTCTTGTGTAAACTCTGTCTGGGCAGTCAGTTTGTACGCGCATTTTGAATGACCAAATGGTGTTGGAAAATTATGAAACTTTCCAGTCTTAAATTTTACATCTCAAAATTCAAAATGGACATATGTTTTGTGTCATTTCGAATTTTGGGCTAGGAGTTATGACTGTCCAAAATTTGATATTAAACCTGGGAACAATTCTGGAATAGTGTGGACTTTTCTTGAAATCTGTATTTTTGTGGTGATTTTCAGTAATGACCCATATTTTTCCTATGCAGAAGACTTAAATACCTTTCATTTGGCTTTGGGATCATCTCATTTTGATTTTTCTAGAATTAGTTATGAATTTTCGAAGTTGCCTTGGCTGCAGTAGAAAATCTTGGCTGCAGCGCAAAAGTTTCTGTGCACGTTCTGGCTGCAGCCAAAAACTTTCTGTGCTGTTTCTGGCCTCAGCCAGAGGTTTTTTTGGCTGTAGCCAGCCCCTGTTTTTAGCACCTTGTCATTTTGAAAAGTGGTTTCCAACCCGATGTTTCCCAATCCTTTAGGGCTTTTATTAGAGCCAATTTTAACTATTTAAAGGACATAAATGATAACCAAATCTAAGTATTGTGAAGTTAATTGAGTATTGGAATAGAGAATAACTCTTCGTCCCTAATTATAATTATAGGATACGATATTTGCCCTCCTCGGGAGAGACCGGCGCTAGGACACGCACGGAAGGATCAAGGTAGTAACTTTTCTTTCATATTTTGTATGATGTTTTGGTATGCATAACTTATCATTGAACTTGTGAATTGTGTACCATGGTCCATTACGGCGCGAGCACTTCAGCGTGAGCCGTATAGGGAGTGACAGTGGTCATCTCTAGGTCGGCCATTGAACTGCCGTCGTAATCGACATAGATCTTTATGAATCTGACCCGTGGGGCGGTGTTTGTGAAACCAGCCGTGGGCTGTGTGTATCTTGCCTGTATGGCTTGCGTTATGAAATGCTTTATATGGATCCCAGCTGTGGTGAATTATATTGTGTGGATTGTTGTGATGCAATACAGCGTGAGCAATCGTCAGGGATAACATGTGTCATACTAACCATTGCCGTTGAACTGCCGTTGTAGTTGCTTGTATGGATAATGATTTGATTTCATGCCTTATTATTGTATATTATATGATTGATTTGACACTACGGGGATTCTTTAGAATCTCACTCTCCCAAAATTAAACATTTTAGACAGGGCTGAAGGATCTAAGGGAAAGCGGGCGACGAAGAGTAGTTAGAACTCCAGTTTAGGAGTATATTTTGGGTTAATGGTTATCATTGTATATCTTTTGAATATTTTTGGTAGAAACAATTGTATATAGTAGATTTTGTGTAATCCCCAAGAAAAAGGGTATGAATTGTAGGCTTTGTGCCTTGTGTAAATCCCTTTTTATTAATGAATGGAACCCGAGTGTGTCAGGAATTTATGCTGTACTCTGATATGTATGAATGAAACCAACCGATATAGGCCATATTTGTTTTGTATTATGAATATGAGATTGTTATGATAAGGTTTTGAAAAAATTTTTGAAAACCCCGATTTTGGGAAGTTTAATCTAAATAAGTCCCAAATCATCTTACAGTCTCTAATTCAAACTTAATTACGTGTTATGAACATAAATCATGGTCTAAATCATGAAGGGGGTTACACATGTTGCAGTTTGTCTATTTGTATTTATTTCAAGGTGCAACAATGTCCGTGTTTCAAATCTGGGCATGATTTTGTTCTATGGCTTTAAACTAGCACTAGGTGACTATGGAAGATTTAGTAACTATGCATTTAGTAACTTCTGATTTAGTAACTTTTGATAATTGTCCAAAGGTTTAAACTAGCGCTGGGTGACTGTTTGGTTATTGGAGTGAAGTAATGAAGGATCCTGTTGATATACTATTGGACAAAGGAAGTCACCAAAAAGTTTTGTTGATGATGATAATCTTTTGAGAGTGGTAGGTTTAAGCAAGCTGTAGACTTGGCAGCAAAATCTAAAGGATTTCGTAGCAATCTTTCTTTTACGTATATCAAAAAATATTGATGTATGTCATGATATGACATGGGAGGTTTTCCCATGGTTTCTAATGCTTAACTGATGGGTTTAATCTATTGTGCATTCCATTTTTTTTTTGTTTTAGATTTTCCCATGGTTTCTAGAGTTGATGTTGGAATGCACTTGGGTAGATACTTGAGGTTGAGCTCTTGAGTTTGGTTCAGCAGGTTTGTGCTAAATGAAAGGAGTAAGAGCATGTGTTACTGTAATTATTCAATTTCTAGATTGTTATCAATCATTAAGCCACTCCACCCCATGAAATTAAGTTAGTTTTGGAAAAATATATGTTCATTTTGCTACTCTTTAGTGCTTTGTTCATAACTTACTCATGATGCTAGACTGAAAAAGATCTGCATTTTTTTGTGTGTAATGAAGTGTACGGGCATGCTTCTAAGGTTTGCAGTTGATGATATGATTGTCATTTATTATTATGGGGGAAACTTACTCTGCGGTAAAATCATGTACATCCTGTTTTTTTAATTATATTTTTGCAAGTTCATCAAGTAAGGGCACACGTGTATAAGTTTAATCATTTCATTTTACTTATTCTTATAGTGAGGTTGTTGGTTTTCTTATTCAATAACATGTTGTATTATTTTTCTATTCCTTCTTTCATGGACTCGTTGAGTAAGATTGTCTGAAGATTCTTGGCAGAAGTTTCCTAAATTGTGGGGGTCACATGGGCTGATTACAACTCCACTCTTCGATGAGAAGTTTTTGTTTAAAATCCGTATGATCTTATGCTACACCATTGCAGCTTTTATTGATCTTCCATTGATCTTTTGATGAGTGCGGGTAATTAATGATTGTAAAGTTATTAAGTTCATTGCTTTTCCTTTCCTTTGAAGTTGATGGAGGGACCTGACAACCATATGTATGCAATTTTAACATTATCCTCTGTCTTTTAAATTTGTCAAAAAGGCATGGTCTAAAAAGATTCATGGCAACACATCCGTCAACTTTATGTGAGGTTGTGAAGTAATTATATCCATTTTGGGAACACAAAATGTATGACAATTCAAAAGGTAGAAAATCTCTTCAGCCTTTATCAATCATGATATGTATATCTTGTAAATAGCTACAATGATATATGTTTTGAGGTTAAAGTTAGTGTTCTTCAATTTTTCATTAAAGTTTATGGTTTAACTATTGGATAATATTACCCAATTTTCTCATTTTATGTAGAGCCAGGTTTGAAGTAGCTTGAAGATTGGTTGCAGGGGCATGTTATGGGGTGGGTTGTAGAAGCTTAACGCCATTGTTCTGAATTGAACAAAGTGTGCGTTAGACTGGAAGCTAAGTACTACACATTGATCTTGTGTTCTTGTAATCATTAAATTTAGATTGGACAATCTTAGGTATGGAATGTTGTAATTATTTTTTGTCCTCATTGCATGGACAAAAATATATCACTGCGGTTGTAGGTATTACATTTTTCTATTTATCCAAACAAAATATATATTTTTGTTATATTTTTTATTCTAAAATTAACAAATAGGGGGTGACCTTTCTATTGTTATGCTGACTTCATACTTGAAGCAAAAAAAAGGCTTTTTGACAGGCAAATGACTATTTCCAGCTTCACTTTTGTTCTTAAATTTTCTTCAAGTGAAATTTTTCTTGGGTTCAACATGCGGAATTAAAATATTGTTATCAATTATACTTAGAAGAGTGATATTTGTAGTATGGTCACAATATTTATCAACCACTAAGTATCTGCTTGATAATTTATCAAAAAAAAAAGCATCAACGTATTATTAATTTAAGTGGAATTTTCATAATATTTTCTTGATACTGATTAAGACAAGATACCACAGTTTGCGCCCCTTCATTTTCTTGAATTAGCTACTCGTGATGTGCCAATAATTTTTTATTAGGAAATAAAGCTTCATAGTATTTGGTTTTCCGTTTTCAACTCAAGTTTTGCCCTTAGCGGAAATCACAATAAGATGGATTACTTTAGTTGGCACACAACACATATTATATTACTTCTAGCATATGTGGGTTACAAGAATATCCCCCCAAAAAAATGGTAACTCCCGTTCCAATTTCTTTGTCATATGGTCTGATCATAAAAAACTGTCAAGGTCAATTATTTTCATGTGAGTTTATATCTACCAATTTCTCTTTCATTTCTTTTTTTACTCATTTTCTCTTTTACTCACTCATTCTCTTTGTAAATAAGGGAATATTTGGGGGGGGGGGGAATTCTTTTATTACATATTTATTACTTTTAACTCATTTTAATCAATTGTTTGATTTACATTATTTAGGTAGTACCATGCATATAGATTAGAATATTACGATTATTTACTTTCTAGAAAATATACCATTGACATTTTGAGTAACAATTACATGCTAGAAGACAATGAGACAATAATATCTCTCATAATATTATATCAAAACTAGAGAAGTTTTATCCTCCTAAAAATTGCGATATCATGCAAATTGATAGTTAATAATTAGTGCACCAATTTATATATTGATTATATGCACCCGCGCATCACGCGGGAAATCAGTGCTTGTTTGATATATATATATATATGTATATGTATGTATGTATATATGTATAATACATAAAAAGGAGTTATGGTATTTGAATACCTTTATATGTATTCAGATGAGGGTGTCTTTTTTCTTTTCTTTTTTAAATTAAAATATTAGGGGCATTTTTGTAAAAACGCATAAACTTCAAAATTTCATATTTTTATCATGTCACATTTTTATATTTGTATGTGTTAACAAACCTTTTAGGATTTATAAGTTCAAATGATATTTAATTATTTTTTTCCAAAATAAAATTTCATTGATCCACCTCAAATAAAAAGTAAAAAATAAATTAAAGAAAGAAGGAAAACTGAGGCCCACACCCACGTCAACCTCCACCGCCACTCATTTGTTGAACAGAACAAAACAAAACTGTCTCTTTATATAAAAACAAAAAAAGTAAACAAAACAAAAACATTGTTTAGTTTTTTGTTTTTGTTTTTGCCCAGAAAAACAGTGTTTAGTTAGTTATATGACTTTCAATCTTATATGATATGATATCCCTCTTCCAATTCGCCTCCTCCTTCTTCCCTCCCACCCCCACATTCTAATTATTTAGTCGTTTGATTACGAATAATCAAACTATGGGCGATCCAAACGGTAATTGCCCTAATTTGAATGCCTCACCTCCACGCAATCGTGCGCCACCTCGTTACCCGGCGCAGGATAACCCCTCTCCCCACCTAAGCGGTGGTGGCCTCCCAATCCCACAAGATCTCATAATCAGCCGCACACCACTCCAACCACCACCCCTTTAACCCTAACCCAACCCAAACCCAACATGTCACCTTTCCCTAATTTCTCTTTCTCCGCCGCCACCACCACCCTCCCTTCTTCCCCTAACCTTATTTTTCGTCGCACTATCCTGCGCCGCCCTCTCTATATTTCACACCTTGACCCTAATCCTCCGCCGCCACCACCACCACCGTCTTAAGATCTGAATCTGAGAGATCCTCCGTTTTGTGTTTCCTCCTCCGTCATGGCTTCTTCTCCTCCTTCTTCTCCTGTTGACTCCCCCACCACCACCCCTCCCACCGGTCCTCCCACCGCCGTCCCTCTCGCGGTTGCTATTCCTCCGGCTTTGCCCTCTTCGCAACAGCCTTCGTCTTCCTCTCGTCGCCTTCCGCCGCCGTGCTGGTCTTCTGAGGAGACTGCTGCTTTGATTGATGCGTATCGTGACAAGTGGTATTCTCTTGGCCGGGGTAATCTCAAGGCCACGCATTGGCAGGATGTCGCCGATGCTGTTACCTCCCGCTGCCCAGGCGCGTCGCCACCCAAAACAGCGGTGCAGTGCCGCCACAAGATGGAGAAGCTGCGGAAGCGGTATCGCACGGAGATCCAACGCGCGCGCAATCTGCCTGTTGCTAGGTTCAATTCCTCTTGGGTTCACTTTAAGCGGATGGATGCCATGGAGAAAGGTCCCTCCCCGGTGAAACCTGAGCACGATTCCGATGATAGCCCTGATGAGTTTGACGCCGATGAGGATAATGACTTGTACGAGGAATTCAGAAGCGGTAGTGGGTCCAACACGAGGAGCCTGAACAAGTTGTATCGGAACGGAATGGGCGGAAGCAACGGCAATGGCAGCGGCGGATTTCGGATTCGAATTCCCAATGGGGTAAGCATTGCTCAACCTGGGAATTCCAAATTATATGGGAAATTTTCTGATCAGAAGTATAACTATAGCAATAACAACCCCGGTTCAAAATCTGGGCATGGCTTTAATAGCCCCAATTATGAAACTAGGGTTTTGAAAGAGAGAAGTGGATTGGGGAAAAGGGAAAGAGAGAGGGAGAGAGATCCTGTGAGCGAGATGGTGTGTGCAATTAAGGTTCTGGGCGATGGGTTTGTGAGGATGGAGCAGATGAAGATGGAGATGGCGAGGGAGATTGAGAGTATGCGAATGGAGATGGAGATGAAGCGTACTGAGATGATTCTAGAGTCGCAGCAGAGGATTGTGGAGGCATTTGCAAAAGCAGTTTCAGAGAAGAAGACAAAGAGAATGGCTTCATCACCTTCAGAATCATAGATCAATGGATGGGTATAATAGTTCTTTTTTTGACGTTGTAAAGTGATGATGGAGCATTTGCTAAAGAAGTTCACTTTATCATCAATGTGTGAGTTCAGCTCAGTTCAGTCCAGTTATGTGTTTCTTCTTTGTTTATTAGAACTAGGTCATTGCTTTTCTGTCTCTTTTTTGGTTTTGTTTCGTCTTTTATTTTTTATCTTGGCAGGGAAAACTTGATCAGTTTAAGAATTATGATGGATAATAGATGTTTAGTACTTAATTAGATTATGTATAAATAAGACATATATTATGAGAACTAAGTGAATTTGGCATGATAATATGAGCCATAATCCAGCAAGCATCTCTATGCATCTTGCATAGATCGTTAATTTATGGTTCACTTATTTGCCCTTTCTCTAGTAATTGCAATTCTTAAATTACTGTGGAGGATTTATAATTAGGATTTCTAGGGTTTTGATCATAAGGAAAAACTGAAGTTGGAATATGATTAGGATTTCTAGGATTCATGGTGTTTCCCCAAGCCTTTCAAAAAATTTTCTCATAGACTTCGTAAAATTTAGTAAAATTTTTAATTTTGACTTTTTTTCCATGTGGAATGCCTTTCAGGCGAGCCATGCTGATGAATTCCTGTTGTTATCTATATAATAAACTGAAAAGGCAGACAACTGGTAAAGCAAATTAACTTGCATCATTTTGATTTAACTTCTGATGGATGACTGCCCATATTTTTTTCTTTTTTAAAAAGTAGTTTAATAAAGTTATTACGAAGGAATTGGATGTCTTTACTCTTGAAGACATAGTTATTAAAGCCAAGCTAGATCGGTCCGGCCGGTTTGGATCAGAAACTTGTGAAACGGCTAGAAAACTGATCCAGTCCAGGAAGCGAACCGGTTCCCTTGTTTTTTTTTTAAATTCATTTTTTTTAATTTTTTTATAATTTTATATTAATAAACCTGAAATCTTCACTTTCTCATTGATTTAGTTTTGTGTTAGTTCTGGTTTGATCCACTGATCCTTGATCCAGTACCCTGGTCAGTTTAGTGACCGGCCTGGATTTAATAACCTTGCTTGAAGATGGCTCTTTCCTTTGGATTGTGCTGAAGAGAGTCAAGACAATCCAAGTATGAAGAAAAATATAGCCTTCAAATATTGAAAACTGGAGCTGTTTTTAATCTTAAAGTTGAGTAGCTTAACTATGGTTAATCCGGACTCAACCCATTCGTTCAAGATTTGAATAATATAATTTAAATAAGGGATAAAGTTCATTTTTGAACCCCGAAGTGAGCAGCAAAAGTTTTTGAAGAATAATTTTGTTAAAATAACTAAAACGTAGTAATTTTATCCTTTTTTATTAAAAATATTAATTGTCAATTTTAATTTTTTAACATTTAACGCTAATATTTTTAATGGTTATGACAAATTTACTCATTTTTTAATGCTTTTAAAGAGAGTTACTCCTAAAAAATCTCTCAAATATCCAACTTTCTTGACTGTTACTTTCACTGCAAAATTGCACTTTAAACATTTAAATAAAATATGCATAAAAAATTTATATACAATTATAATTATAAACAAGTAAGTTTAAGTAAAAAGGCATTATTAATTCACAAGTCTATTTCATCTTTACTTATCACGTCTGTCTTAGTTTTCTTTGTCTATGAATCATTTGATTTTGTTTCTATCTGATTGATATGCCAAGCTATTGTTTTTCGTAATACACACATTTCATACAAAAAGGTTATTACCTGCCTTAAAAAATTTTCTAGGGAAAGAATAGCGATATTAATAGGCAAACTTGTGTTGTGTGTGGTGCCAAGTTCATTAGGTGGATAACTCCTTCCATTTCTTCAGCTTCATCAGCTGCCATTTGGCATGCCTCAGTAACTCACTTAGTCATGCCAACATAATTTGGATTTGTGTCAACAACACAAGGACTAAGATTTTGACATTAAAAAAAGGAAATTAATATTTTGATCATTAGAATTACAATTTTGACTTAGTTATAACTCATGCCTATTATATTTTGACTCAATACACCTCACTCTCTATAGTTTTGACTCAGCTATAATTTGGATCTTAGACTTTGACTCACTTAGTCTCTATAATTTTAACTATAGTATTTAGAAAAATAAAATCATCAATATAATAAAGGTCATAACTAAATTATAAAATGGTTAAAATCAAAGCCACTGAATTGTAGGGAGTCAAAACTCATTACTTAAGTTACAATCAACTCAACTATAAGGACTAAACTAACATTTAATCAAAACTATTGGGATCACAAGATCAATTTTCCCTTTAAAAATTAAAGTGAACATTAAAAAATATTTAAAATTAAGATGAACTATAAGATGTAAAAGACATGATAAAAGAAGAATAAACTTTGTCTTCAATTGTGCAGAGCAGAAAAACAATCTTCATAAAAGATGTATTTTGTTCACACAGAGCTGTACAAAAGATATGTTAGTGAAGAAAATAAACATTCAAATCAAGCTTCTGTGAGCTCTCAAAGTACAATCTTCGCCAAACTCCTTGACAACCTGCTTGAATCAAATTAAAGTATTAGTAGTAATTACTGCCTCGAATCTGATGAATTTCTCTGCTACATTCACAAAAGAGTTTGTGCGACAAACTCATGTGAAGCAACATTGTCGTTGAAGAAAACTCTTAAAATAATTTCATCAATTTCTACGAGGCAATGAACATAGCAACAACCATGTGCCTCAATTTTAGGCTTCTTCATTTTGATGAAAATAATAAATCAATACCTAGATAATGGCTTTGACCTCGATCTCCTAATACCCTTTTTCCACCCAAAACCTGATTTTCATGGCGAGGAAACGTTGCCGTGTGTTCAGTTTTCCACGTCTCTCTTGCATTATCTTCATCTCTTCCATCTTCTCTGGCATCTTATTCCTCTCCTGGTGTTACTTTTCTGGCCAATGCTATTACCCGTACAAATTATTATCACCTGAAAAGAAGCCGATTAGTAATAATAACCAACCAATCATCAATCTCCTTTCATATCCCTTTGCATGGAACCACCTTACCTTTTCCTCAGAATTACCACCTCCACGGCTCTTAAAGATTGCCCTTTTTGTCAAGAAATGGCCTCAGAGATATCATGCTGGCGGCCTCGAACGCCATGCCCTCACACTCCACCTCGCTCTTGCCAGAAGAGGCCATGAACTTCATATCTTCACGACGTCACCATCGTCCTTGGATTCGTCTCTTCCAAAGTATGAACTTGCCAACTTGTATTTTCACATCTCAAAACCAACACCTGGTGGTTACCTTGATCAAGCTTTAGTTTGGGAGCAATTTCAAGCACAGAACTCAAAGGGAAGACCATTCGATGTGGTTCATACAGAAAGTGTTGGTCTTAGGTACACTCGATCAAGGTATGTTAGTAATTTGGCTGTGTCTTGGCATGGGATTGCATATGAAACTATTCATTCTGATATCATTCAAGAACTTCTGAGGAGTCCCCAAGAACCACAGGCAAAGGCATTGGCTGAAAGAGCAATGAAGGTTGTGTTGGGATTTTTTTTTTTAAATGATTTTTATTGTGGATTAGTATAATCTATTACTAATATTTATGGGCTTAGCTGGCTATCCAATTTGGTTTTACATACTAGGGTCTCGCTTGCTTGGGAAGTTACTTCCCTCGTTGTAAAGGAAGTGTGATGTTTAACATCCTGGGAAGTTAAAGCTTTTAGAAAACCAAGTATTACTCCTAAAGTCCAACTTCCCTGCCCCACTTACCCCCAACCAAGGCATAATAAACTTGAGCATAAGTTAAACCTTTGATTTTGATATAATTTTAGTTGGGAAAAACCATTTTTGAGGTACTTATAGTTTCCTTCAATTTTTAATTTGGTATATGTGTGTTTTTTCTCTCTTTATTAAATCTTCTAATTTTATCCTGCCAGCACAATTAGCTTCTATACAAGAGCTAACAATGCTAACGTAGCACAAGAGCTAACAATGCTAACGTAGCAAAGTTATATGTGCTAACTGTGCTAAAAGAGTAAAATTAAAAGTTTTAATAAGGCAAAAAAAAAAAAAAAAACACACACACACACACAAGTACCAAATTAAAAAAATTGAAGGAAACAAGTACCAAGAATGGTTTTCCCTTTTAGTTGGGGTTACTAGAAAGTGGTTTGATAAATTCTAAATACACCTTCCTATTTCACTGAACATTCTGAAGTAACGCCTTGTCTCTTCTCTCTCTAGAGTTTCTCTCTCCCAATACTATAATCTAAGGGGCTCAACAGGTTGTATCATAGCCTTAATCCATTAAACTCTAACATGATTGTTGGCAAAAAAAAAAAAAAAAAAAAAAACTCTAACATGATTATCCTAGAATCATAATTATGTTCAAATATGTACAATTACTCATTATCTGATCATTGTCAGCAGGTTGTTGAAGAGGTCAAGTTCTTCCCAAATTATGCACATCATGTTGCCACAAGTGATCATGCCGGGGACATCCTGAAGAGAGTCTACATGATCCCAGAAGAAAGGGTTCATATTATTCTCAATGGGGTGGACCAACATGTTTTCAAGCCAGACATCTCAAAGGGAAAAGAGTTCAAGCAGAGGTACAACATTCCAGATTCTAAGTCACTGGTCATAGGACTAGCAGGTAGGCTAGTCAAAGACAAAGGACACCCACTAATGTTTGAAGCTTTAAAGCAGATCATATCAGAAAACAGCACATTCCTAGAAAATATCATGGTTCTGGTTGCTGGAGATGGTCCTTGGGCTGCAAGATACAGAGATTTAGGGCCAAATATAATGGTTTTGGGGCCACTTGAACAAGCTGAACTGGCTTGTTTCTATAATGCTATTGACATTTTCCTAAACCCCACTTTAAGAGCACAAGGGTTGGATCACACATTGTTAGAAGCAATGCTATCTGGAAAGCCAGTAATGGCTACCAGACTTGCAAGCATTGTAGGTTCTGTGATTGTTAACAAGGAAATGGGTTATACATTTTCTCCAACAGTGACTTTATTAAAGAAGGCTGTCTATGAGGTATGTGATGATGGTAGGGAAGTTTTAGAGAAGAAAGGTCAGGTTGCTTTGCAAAGAGGTTTGAAATTATTCACTGCTACAAAAATGGTGGCTGCTTATGAAAGGCTTTTTCTCTGCTTATCAGACAGGAACGATGGGAACAATCTTTGTCAATATCAACCACCAAGTAATTAGATGAGCATAGAAATAAAGAGTAGAGCATAATGGCAAATTCCATTCAGATCTTCATTTTGCAGACATATAGGAACCTGATTCCTACATAGGAATCTTTGTAAAGAGTGAGATTGACAATTTCAGATCCTATTGAACATAACAATTTTTCATGATGCCCAAAAATAACATGCCTGATATAAGGTTTCAGCAATTCCATGTGAGGCATTCAAGTTTCAGCATTATATTTATAATCACGATTAGAAGCAAGGCACCTATATGTACGGTAAAAGCACAATTGAAGCATTTTAATTTTATATGTATATTAATTATATATAAGGTAGCTAGATTTCATTTAAAAATGTTAATGAATAACAAATCAGTAAAGGGTTTATAGGGGGTGAATTGTTAATGGGTAAGGGATTTCAAGATCGAATTGCAATAGCTTACACAACAAAATTTTGGGAAAATTTATTAGAAAAACAAACCGCTTCCAAGCTAACATATCTCATAATTCTTAGATCATATGAAAGAATAAATCAATTATTATTATTTTCTGGGACAAAAGAGGGCTTAAACTTATAATTTAATGTCTGCAGCAATAGGAAGAGACTTCCTCAACTTATCCTCGCAAATCGAGGCCTCTTACCTCAATAGGAGCTTCTTTGTAAATGCAAAGATTTGGACTTCCACACAAAATCATTCTTGCAAGCACATCTGCGACGTTACTAGCATTTATTTTGAGTTCTAAGGTGACGTATATCCACATTCCATTCTTCCTTCTTTAGAAGCATGCTTACGGCAAGCACACCGAAGTTGCTCAATGATATTAACACTGGGGAGTGAATCAAACTGCTCCAGTAGTGTACGAATGTGAAATGTTGCCCTGAAAAATTCGCTTTTCTTTTCGGGGAAGAGAGATATTCTGATTTCAACTCTGAATCAGTTATCTACACAAATATCATCATCCAACAGCAACAATGGCCAGAGAAACAGTGACCAGAGTCAATTCATTCCTAGTTATGGGGATAACTGAGTAAGATTACGCAGACTACAGATTTACTCAGTTATAGCAGAGATACAGTTTCCAATGTAAACAATGATGTGTGACTAACTACTGAGAGCAACAGTTCCATCTCTGAGAGAGATAAAGGTTACTGCAAACCTCGCTTGGTAGTTAGTAGGCATCTTGAGATATTTTTTCCAAAATTTCCTTCCATATCCTCAGATAGAACATAACCAACATATCACAGTATATTACTTCTTCCTCTCATTGGGATTCACTAGGCTGATAAAGAACTCTGGCCCAGAATCAACCCACACAACAGATCCTCTTCTTATGGAAGGACAGAACTCTCTTGGAACATTCCTCATCGTAGATCCTTGGGCTTCAGGTGTTCCTTGAATTAGAGTGAAAGGATGACCAAATAGAGCCTACATCAGCAATTAAATCCATAAGCACAATGTGAAGGTAAAAAAGCCAATACTTCAGAGGTAAGTTATATAATTATAAGGGAAACATATAAATACAAACTTTTAATTTTGAACCATCTGAAAATAACCCCCGCAGTGAAGTGCTGGACCTTTTTGAGTTTTATAAGAAGAAATTCAATGAAATTTCATGACAAGCATATCCCTTGACCAAATCTTTATCATTTATACAATATTTTTCAGTTTCTTTACAGGAGTTGATACAATATTAGTATCAAAACTTGTTACCAAATGTTTGAGGCTAAGAAATAGTGCTAATATCAGGACTCCTGTAAGAATTATACCACATATTCTATAGTAAGAATATCTCCAAAGCGCAAGTTTACGACGAAAAACATACACTGCTCTATCTTGAATCTCCAGAAGGAACATTTTGTAGATTGCACTTATGTGGAAAATAAAATTCTTGGATAATATGACATAACATAAGATCGAGGTTATTTAGAGGAAGCTCTTAGCTCTAATGTGAAATGAGAAACAGCAATGACACAAGCAAAGCCAGACTTTCAATTTACAATATCATAATATCTTCAATGGCTTCTTAAGACAACTATGTATCATTTGCATCTAGAAGGAATCACTTCATTTTTTAAGGTATTTTTAAAATTATTATATCAAGAATTTCGGCTGCAAAGAGAAATAATTATTAATATGTGAAAGCGTAGATGAATCTTAATATGCAGACTCAATTAATCTTCAGACACACAAAAATCACAGTTACGATCAATAAAACAATGGCAATAAAGGGATATTTAACAAGACAATGAGTGGAAAGTAATGCAGCATACATGAGGAATGATAAAAAAATGAAGGCCATCAACATTTTGCTTCACCTATCACCTGCTCTGCTGATCCTAGAACCTTCTATTAGCATCTCCATAGCATGGCAAGCATCATAGCTGCATCCAGCACCTTAAATGCATTAGTATGTTGTGGCCCTAAAACTTGGAATCTTCTAAAAGTACTATGCTTTTATAAAATGGATGACTAAGTTCATACAGTGCAGCACATTCACCTATAACATTTTCCCTTATCTACTAAATTGCCACTTCATTCTTCAATCACTTTCTATGTCTGTCTCATCACATCTTGAATTTCTTCGAGTTCTAGTGCCCATCATAACATTTGCTAATTCTTGGGTTGAACAAGATGTGCTCTGCCTCATTTTATCAGCAAGTATTTCAACTTGATCCAAAAAACCTAAACCCAAGAGCCTATTCCTCATCAACTCAATGGTGGTAACATAAGGTGGTATTCCTTCATCAATCATCATCTCAAAGTACTTACAGGCTTCCTCTAGCATGCCCTTCTTCTTGCACAATCCAAGCACCATGACAGCATATGTTGAAACTGAAGGATGAAAACCACAATCTACCATCTTCTCCCAAACTTCATTTGCTTTATCAAACCTTCCAATCCTAATCAACAATTTCAACACCATATTATATGTATGACGGTCAGGAACACATTTTTCTTTTTCCATTCTGGACATCAACCTAAGAGCCCTATTAACCTCGCAATGATCACAATGGTAAGCTAATATTGCATTATAACTCCAGGTATCTGGCTGGACACTACTTGCAATCATTTCATCCAACAATTGATACTAATGGCTTATAGAGCCTTCATTTCATTGATACTAAATGAGAAGATTACAAACATATATATATAGGAAAGATAAAACAGAGTGAAATGCGAAATAGGAAACAGAAGAGAAGTGGTGGAGCGGTGCTGAGTGATTGACGGAAGAAGGATAGAAGAGATTCAACAATGTCATGCTACAAGTCAGAGAGTGAAGGATTTGTTCTTGACTTTTAACACTCCCCCTCAAGCTGGAGAGTATATGTCAATCATTCCCAGCTTGCACCGAAATCCTTCAAATTTAGTTCTGCCTGGTGGTTTTGTCATTATATCTGCAATCTGGTCGTCAGATCTGATATAAGACAGACTCATGATGCCTGCTTCAATTTTCTCTTTAATAAAGTGTCTGTCTATCTCAACATGTTTTGTTCTATCATGATAGACTAGGTTCTTAACCATTTCAATGCTGGCCTTGTTGTCACACCAAACTTGTATTGGTCCTTCATGCGGGATTCCCAACTCTTTTAGTAATCTGATGACCCAAATTCCTTCGCGTACTCCATTGTTAACAGCTCTCAGTTCTGCTTCTGCACTGCTTGTTGACACCACAGTCTGTTTCTTGCTTCTCCATGTAACCAGATTTCCCCACACATATGTGCAATATCCTGAGACTGACCTTCTAGTTTCCTTGTCTCTGGCATGATCTGCATCAGTGTAGATTTCAATATCTCTGATATTGCCTTTCTTAAAGAAGATCCCTCTTCCAGGATTAAGCTTTAAATAGCTTAGGATTCTGTACAAGGCTGCCATGTGTTCTTCCTGTGGTTGATGCATGAATTGACTTGCTATTCCAACTGCATGACTAATATCTGGACGTGTGTGGGTCAAGTATATGAGTTTCCCAACAAGTCTTCTATATCGTTCAGAATTGACTAGGACACCATTTGGTTTGATTCTGAGGTGACACCCTTCTTCCATTGGTGTTCCTACAGGTTCTGCTCCTAACATTCCTGTTTCATGCAACAAATCTAGGGTATACTTACGCTGAGATACATTGATGCCCTTTTGAGTTCTTGCCACTTCCATGCCCAGAAAATACCTCATTTGTCCAAGATCTTTCACCTGGAACTCAGTTGACAAATCTTGTTTTAGTCGAGAAATGGATCCCTCGTCGATTCCTGTAATGACTATGTCATCCACATAGACAATCAAGATAGTGACTTTGTTATTATTCCGTTTAATGAACAAAGTGTCATCTGCTTGTCCTTGAGTATACCCAAGCCTTTTCATCGTTCTGGTGAATCTTCCAAACCATGCCCTAGGAGATTGCTTAAGTCCATATAATGACTTGTTAAGTTTACATACAGAGTTGTTAGAAGCTATAATTCCATCTGGAATCTCCATGTAAACTTCTTCTTCCAGGTTTCCATTTAAGAAGACATTTTTCACATCTAGTTGGTGCAACGATCAATCTAGGTTGGCTGCTTTTGATAGTAGCACTTGGATGGTATTAAGCTTGGCTACTGGAGCAAATGTCTCCTGATAATCAATTCCGTACGTCTGGGTATATCCTTTTGCAACAAGTCTAGCCTTGTATTTGTTGATACTGCCATCAGGATTGAACTTCGGAGTGAATATCCACCTGCATCCTACTGGTTTCTTTCCTTTGGGAAGAGTTGTAATCTCCCATGTTTTATTCTCCTTGAGTGCCCTTAACTCTTCTTCAACAGCTTGTTTCCAATTTGGATCAGCCGTAACTTGTTGAAATGTGTATGGAATTTTTATCTGTGCACTGTTTACGACAAAGCTTTGCATTTTTGCAAACAGATTACCATATGAAACAAAACGTTGAATTGGATGCTGAGTACAAGATCTTACCCCTTTTCTCAATGCAATTGGCCAGCCCAATTCTTCAGGATTTAATCCCGGATCGGAGTCACGGTCGTTCCTTTGAATAGGAGAGATTGTACTACCGGTGTTTGACTCATCTCTAACTCTCGACTCGTTCCCTTGTTGTGATTCAGTATCCATCCCTGAATTGATTTCCACATGTGTTTGCAATTCAGGTTGCAGTTCAGGTTGAGGTGGACTATGTTGTGACATAGCATCAAGTTGGGTAGGAGTAGGTTGGCTTGTGGGTGCAAATGAGTCAATGGTGGTTATAAGGTTAGGTTGTGGTGGCGACAGTGATGATGTGTGTGGTAAGTATTTGGAGGTAGATTCTTCCAAAATTAGCCATTCACTATTGTTATACTCCCCCTGAATGGGTAATTTGGGATAATATGCTTCTTCTTCAGAGAAGACGGTATCCCGGGAGATTATAAGTTTCTTGGAAGTAGGACAATAGCATTTGTACCCTTTTTGAGTAGAGGAGTAGCCAAGGAATATACATTTGTTAGCTCGAGCAGCAAATTTATTGCCATCATTTTTGTGAACAAAGACAACACAACCAAACACCTTTGGAGGTAATGAATTGATGAGTGGGCAATTTGGAAAGTGTTTAAGAAGTTTTTGGATAGGAGTGTTGTAATTGAGAACTTTAGATGGCATGCGGTTAATGAGATAAGCTGCCGTGAGAACGGCATCACCCCAGAAGATGGTAGGAACATTTCGTTCTATTAGTAGGGTTTGGGTTACTTCCAACAAGTGACGGTTCTTTCGTTCGGCCACTCCATTTTGTTGAGGGGTGTAAGGACAGGAAGTTTGGTGATGAATTCCTTGCTGATCAAGAAATTCTTTAAAGGTGTTGCTCATGTATTCCTTGGCATTATCACTTCGTAGTACCTTAATGGAAGCGTTGAATTGGGTTCGCACAAAGGTATAGAATTTTTGAAATACTTTGGCTACTTCGGATTTGTCTTTCATTAAATAAACCCATGTGGTTCTAGTGTGATCGTCTATGAAAGTAACGAACCATCTAGCATTGTTAAGGGTTTTTATTCGTGCAGGACCCCAAATGTCACTATGGATTAGTGTGAATGGTGATGAGGGTGTATAGGGCTGTTTGGGATATGAAGATCGAGTTTGTTTTGCAAATTGGCAAGTTTCACAATGAAAAGGAATGGAATTTTTGTGGAATAAACTTGGAAACACGTGCTTCATATAATCAAAACTAGGATGACCTGAGCGACAGTGCCACAAGTGTACATCATGATTTTTAGAATTAGAACTAACCAGTGCCTTCCTTGCATTGTTAGTTGTCAAATTCGGTCCTTCAAGGTAGAACAATCCATCCCATTCTCTAGAAGTCCCAATCGTCCTCCTCGATTTTAAATCCTGAAAAACACAAAGATCATCCTCAAAAATTACTCGGCATATCTGACCTTTAGTTAACTTGCTTACAGATATTAGATTACAGGTGAGTGCAGGCACAAATAGAACGTTGTGAAGTTCCAAGTGATCAGATAAAGTGACCGTGCCAATTCCCTCAACCCTTGTGTATACACCATTAGCTACTTTTACTTTGAGATGTTCATGACAGAATTTAAAGTTATGGAATAAATTTCTGTTACCGGTCATGTGATCTGTAGCTCCAGAGTCAACAATCCAAGTACCTTTACTTGTCATCACAGCGTTGAGGGCTATAACGGAATTACCTGATTGTATTAGATTCACACTAGGAACAGAATTTGACATATTCTGCTTGTAAAGTGTATGGCGAAGAATCTGTAATTCTTCCTGACTATCGGAGAATTCTGGTACCACCACTGTGCCGCTGGTATATTGGTTTGGTTCCTTGACCAGGAAACTCTCAGGAGGAGAAGGGCTAATAGTAGTATGCATACCTTCACATTTCTTTCCTTGCCTCATGACTTTGGCTTTCTCAATGTTCAAACACTTAGGTTTGAATTTACACGTGCTCATGGCAGAAGAAGAGCTGTGTACATCTTTATCAAAGGATTGAATCCCATAAGATAGGCGTGCCATTGGACTAGTTCCGGTTGTAGTTGGATTTAGAGAGAGAGAGCTGAGAATACGAGGAAATTCGGAGGAATGCGTTTTTCTGGAAAAATGCGTCGCCAGAAACCACCGTCTGAGGCGGCGCGTGGGGCTCATGCGCCGATAACTGTGACGGCGCGTGGGGCTCACGTGACCGGCGCTCTTCCGGGATTCGCCGATCGGCGCTGTCCGATCCTTTCTGAGGTGGTGGTGTCATTCCACTCGCCGGCGTTGTGGAGATAGGGAAGGTTCGGCCAGATCCCTGTTTTCTCGTTTTCTCACGGTTTTCTCTCTCTCCTCGCCGTATCTCAGGGCCGCTACCACTGGCTCCATCCGCAGATCATCCCTGGAGTCGCTCTGATACCATAATGGCTTATAGAGCCTTCATTTCATTGATACTAAATGAGAAGATTACAAACATATATATATAGGAAAGATAAAACCGTTGTGGAGATAGGGAAGGTTTGGCCAGATCCCTGTTTTCTCATTTTCTCACGGTTTTCTCTCTCTCCTCGCCGTATCTCAGGGCCGCTACCACTGGCTCCAGCCGCGGATCATCCCTGGAGTCGCTCTGATACCATAATGACTTATAGAGCCTTCATTTCATTGATACTAAATGAGAAGATTACAAACATATATATATAGGAAAGATAAAACAGAGTGAAATGCGAAATAGGAAACAGAAGAGAAGTGGTGGAGCGGTGCTGAGTGATTGACGGAAGAAGGATAGAAGAGATTCAACAATGTCATGCTACAAGTCAGAGAGTGAAGGATTTGTTCTTGACTTTTAACAGATACGCTTCTTCCATCTCCTCCATTTTACAAAGTCTCCTTATAATATAATTGTATGTATACACATTTAGCAAGAGATTAGTTTTTTTCACTCTATTGAGAAACTTGAAAACTGAATGCAAATCTTTCATATCACAATATGTACGAATGAATATTGAATAAGTATAGGCATCCGGCTCAACTCCTTTTGACATCATATCTTGAAACAACTTGGTAGCTTCATCAACTTTACCTCCTTTGCATAGGGCCTCTAACAAGTTATTATAAGCAAGCAAATCCACAGAACAACCTTCCACAACCATTTCATCAAACAACTCGTGTGCCTTCTTTGCATCACCAATTTCACCCCATCCCCTCATTAAAATGCTGTAAGTTTTAGCGTTTAACTTGAACCTACTCTTAGCTTGATCAAAAAACTCTCGAGCTTGTTTGACATGTTTCTTCTTACATAAAATAAACAAAAGCTTATCAAAATCATGAATATTTGGCTTAACTCCAAATTCTTCCATTCTAGTGAAAGCACGTATCGCACCACCTGGCAAATCAGCACGGCTATATGCCCGAAAAATGAGCCAGAAAAGTTCACTCCTAATTTCACAACAACGGGTCTCTCTGATTTCTATGAGAAAGTCCCATAGTATGGCAAATTGCTTGCCTGCTCCCAAGATTTCCACCAAGATGTGGTAGCTCTCAACACTAGGACGAAAATCTGGTAGTGACTTAGCCCAAATAAAGAATCTGTGAGCCGAGAAGCAAAGATTCTTGCCCCGTTTCAAGACCTGCTCAACCAAATTTGTGGATATTTGAGTTGAAAATGGATGCAGAGAATGCTCCAAATCATGGTGGGGATCTCGGTGGTCACTAAGCACACGAGAAATCTCATTCACAAGATATGATGATAAGGTGTAAGAGGAATAGTGATAACAACGAGGTTTATGTTGAAAGAAAAACCACACGGTTCTATGCTTAGAGAAGAATGAACGCATGGCCATTTTGGAATTAGATTATGTTTGCTCTAGAGCTTAATCCAGCACTCAAACATAATTGTCTTCAGTTGTTCTCGCAAAAGCACCGATAGAAACAACTATTGGATTTGGACTACTTTTCGTTCAAGCATGTACAATAATAACATAACCCCCCTGCATATGATATAAGAGAGAATTTGTTAACTAAACCAACAAATAGTTTTATGGGATGATTTTTCAAATGAATGTACTGTACAACATTGCCTTTTCATTTACTTGCATTTTCCCCAATTAAATAAGCTGAAAATTGGTTGCCATAATAAGCAGATTGAATGAAGCCTAACTTTTGCAAAAAATAGTGGAATATTGGGCCCAAGACATTAGCCCTGTAGTAGAAAGAGAGAGACAAACAAGAGAAGAGTTGGCAGAAAAAGGGGAAACTAGAGTAGTGAATTCTGACATAAAATGGTGGTGTGGTGTGGTGTGGAAAAAGTGTGAGGAGAGTATTGGCCTATCGAATGCTGCTGTAGGGTGAGGCCTGTGAGGTTTCATTGAGTCTTTCGGCTAAAGTGTATTCTGGTTCTAGTCTTTGGTTCTGCCACTGAACTTGAAGGCTTAATAAGTGATTTTGCTTCAGTTTGATAATATGACAGTTTATATTAATATATTTCAGAAAAGTTTCCATCAGACCTGCAATAATTTGGAGGCCTTGTATGATAGAAAATATGCCATGAAGGACCTCATTGTCGTTCATCTTGGACCTCCATATACCATAAGCCGGAGAAGGAAGGGAAGGAGGGAGCCGTGAACGGAGAGGAAAGAGAACCGCCGAAAACAGGTGTCGCTCGCCCTAAGAAAGCTCGCCGATAATGGTGGCTGCTTACCTGGCGGAGTCAGCCGTAAACGGAGAGGAGAGGAAGTGGCGTTGGGCGCAGAAAAACACATGAATTGAGAGTTTGGGGTTAAAGGGTTTAAGAATGAACGGTCACGATTAAATTAGAATGGAGGGTCAGGATTTATGGCACGTTGTTGATGGGTTTCACCGATTCAAGATTCCGGATTATCAAAATAATGGTTAATGTGAAAATGTAGTAACGAACTATTTTTTATAGGATCTCAACATAATTAATTATTCCAGGTCAAAAAAAAAACATAATTAATTATTTGCGGGTATAAAAATAAACATAATCAATTTATGTAGTAGCACTTATAGCAACATCGTTAATCAAGTTAACTTCAGTTATTTTTTTATATTATGAGTTCCACCAGTTTTCTCACTTTCTTTAATTTTAATTTATTTTTAGAAAGGTTAAAGTGTAAATTTGGTAATGAACTGTTTTCCTATAGGCACCCAGCAAAATTATTTTTCATAAGAGCATTCACAAGATAAATATGGGTATTTGCATAAGAGCATTTACATTAATGCCGTTACTTTATTTTTTCTATAAGAGCATTTACAAGATAAATAAGGTATTTACAAGTCAAATAAAAGGATTTAAAAGAATCCAGAGAGTTAAAAAATTTTGGTCACTCACATATTTATCTTGTAAAACATTTTTTTGCAGAACCTCATTGGGTCAAAATAAAATTAAGTTTTGCCAGTTGAAAGAGAATAATGCACTTATTTTATTTTTTTCATAAGAACATTTATAAAACAAATATGGTAATATGTGAATGAACAAAATTTTTTAATTCCCTGAATTCTTTTAAATCCTTTTATTTGTCTTATAAATGCTCATATTAGTTTTGCAAATGCTCTTACGAAAAATAATTGTGTTGGATATTTATAAGGAAATGTTCATTGTTAAATTTAATTTGCACATTAATATTTCTAAAAATATATTAAAATAATAGAGAATGGGAAGACAGATAGGATCTATGGTGTAAAAAGTAACAAAAGTTGACTTAAGTTAATGACGTTGCTATAAGTGCTATCAAATAAATTGATTATATATACTTTTGCACCTGAATATAGTTAGTTCTGTTAAGTGCCCATAAAAAAATAATTTATTACTAAATTTGTACATTAACCCTTAAAATAACTAATACAAAGAATGTGTAATCTTGTCAATGTTTTAATGCCACGTTGGTTTATTGAGAGAAATAGGTTTTTTGCCACATGGTCACAAGGGTGGAACAAATTTTGTTTTTTGACCCGTAGGATGGAACAATATTGAGAGATACGAGAAAATGAGTAATCTTTTATAATCAGGGTTCTCAGACCCGGATCGGTCCGGCCCAGAACCTGCCAAACCGGTCAGTAGACCGGTCCAGTTTCCGGTTCGGTCCGGGTCCCAATTTTCAAAAAAAAAAAATTTAACCTTTTCCTTTAGAATTTCATACTATAAGCCTAAAATCTTCAATTACTCACCGGTTTGGTCTCGGTTTAGCTCCGATTTGGCCCCGGTTTGACCCACTGACCCTTAACCCAGTACCTCGACCGGTTCAATACCCGGTCCGGGTTTTAATACCTTGTTTATAATACACAAACTCATTCATTCAATTAAAATCAATGTATGGAAAACCGGACAGGACCAGCCGGTTAGAACCGGAAACCGATGACCGGTTACTGGTCCGGTCCGGTTGATGGAAAAAAGCGGTGAACCCGGTCTGACCCGGTGTGAACCGGCCTGACCCAGACTAGTCACGATTTGGTCTCTCTCTCTCTAACTTTTTTACACTTCAAATGAAGTCATTTTGGCTCTTTTTTTTAAAAAAAAAAGAATTCCTAACAGTTTTTTATTTATAAGGAACTTTAAAAGGATTGTGGAATACTTTTAGCGTTGGTTGGGGAAAAATTCTTATGTACTTAATGATATTTTTGTAGGTATTAGGTTCAGGAGGTTATATTGGACTATTAATTGAAAAGTAACTCTCATATAGTTTTTTGAAAGGTATGTATGAACATTTAAATTATATATATATTTTTTTAATTAACCCTTGTCTGACCTTCGGTTTGATCTTTGGGTTGACCCAGGTTTGAACCACTGACTCTTAACCCAGTGTCTCGACCGGTTCAATGCCTGGTCCGGTTTTCAGTACCTTGGTTAAAATACTCCCTCCGGTCCTAATTATAAGATAACATTTGATAGTTGAATTTGGTCATAATTATAGGACAAAGTTCTAATTTTTATCAATTTCTTTCCAAAATACCTCCTATGGATATTTTCTCAATAATAATTAAACATAATAATAATTTAATAAGAGTAGATCAGAAGTTGTTGAGGGAGATCGATGACGTCGGACTGTGTGAAAGCTTGGAGAAGTCGTGTGTGAGGTAGGAGAGGTACAAGAAAAAATAGAAAATCAATGTAACTGGATGCCGTTTTAAATTAGAACATTTTAGGAAAATGAATATGGTTAACTAATTTTACCACTATCCTTAATTTCTCCAAAGTTAGGTAAATATGTCCTATAATTAGGACCGGGGGAATATAATTTAAGGAATTCAAGTAGGTTCCATTCTCAAATGTAGCAACTAGTTTAAGAAATTCCTCTTGGTTTTATCCACAAATATAGCGAAACGTATATCATTTTATGCCTTTTGTAACACCTCATTCAAACCGACATATTTATTTAATGCTCAATCCGTTAAAATGTCAATTATTATCTTAGGGACTCTATCCCAACAAAACTTGAACAACACGAACTTAATACTTTCAATTACTAGTTCAAAGTTCTAGTTTCCAAACAAATATTTATCAACCGAAATATTTTAGGACGAAAAATAATCCTAGAGTTATGGCAATTAAATATAAAGTGGCATAAAGGTGCACGAGAAGCCTAATAGAGCCTTCAAGGCTCACTCCATAGATGCCTTCCCTTGCTCCCTATTAGAACAATCACCTGAAAAATGTTAAGATATAGGGATGAGATTCCACGTCTCAGTAACTACTGAAAATTTCTACCGTACACAAGCAAATCACATATGACAAAAAGAAGGAACTGATTATATATATATATATGTATATACCATAATCCTCATACAAAACAAAAACAAGTTTAATCGTCATTATGTCAATATGTATTTTCATCACAACATGTAATATACAATTATGCAATATGCAATATGTAAGATGCAACCTCCCTTATATCACTGTCCATCCTTATTCCGCTGACTGGAGCCATAGGCTAACACATAGTCCAACAGAAATACATCCATTTGACTGGATTGCTCCAAGCTCACCAGTTCTTAAGATACACCCGGCCAAACGTGTAGAGCTTAAATCTGGACTATGACCCCCTCCTTAAAAGAACACAACTAAGGAGGTGTCACATGTCCCACAGCTCTAATGCAATCCCGACTAAAGGAAAACATGGAAGAAGGGGCCCTGACAAGTGCCATCCACTGTGCACCGAGTGATGGCATACCACGTGGTAAAAGATCTCAACATACAAATTCCTCGTTACTCCAACCCATCACAAATGCCACCACCATGACAATTATATTTAATCACCAATATATAATATTATTAAAAGACAAGATATCATAAATCATGCTAAAAAGGAAATAATAATCCAACAACACACTAATTATACTTAAATTATTAACTATGTGAATAAAGCGAGTTATAAAGAAATTTACTTGGAACATTACTTATTTGAAAGTTACAATACATACACATATATAAATAATTCAGTCCATTTTTTTTTAAGATAGCCGTTCACAATCATACACAATCCACAAGTATATGGAAGAATATTCAGAGTTACCTGTTGCTCCTTAGTTCACAGATAATCACACAAGAGGTACTTCGTAGCTCTCAGTGAGAGCCTACAAAGTCACAAATGTAAATATCTATTAATATAATAATTAAAACTACTTTAAAATTGCTCCATGATTACTACTACCCTCTACATATATTATATACATGTTAGCTCCATTCAGCTATTTTATCAAGGTTCAATATTGTTTGAGAATCAAATTTTTCGTATGATATAAAAGATTTAAATATAACAATTTAGTGTAATGTATATTTATATATGTATAACTATGTAAATATGCGTGTCGTGATCAATGGGGCAGTTAGATGGAAAGGCCAATGAGTCACAAATTAAGTTCTCAAATATTTACATTTTAATAAAAGATGACATGGTCACACTTGAGGGGATATATGTAACTAGAAGCATAGGATGCAGTTAAGGATAGAATGCACTCACAAATGAGTGAAGAGAGAGAGAGAGAGAATAAGTCAAGCAATTTGAATGTATAAAAAGAAAAGAGAAGATTTTGGCGGATTTAATTAAAAGTATGTATATCATATAATAGGGCCAAAATCTGAAAGTGAAATAGAAAAAAAAAACTCTAACCCATTGTAATCATACACACGGGTAAGAAAGAAACTTAATTAAATATACACAACCCCGCGTGCATCAACAGAAACAAAAAGAAAGAAAAACATAAAAAGAAGTTGGGGATAAAAATTTAAATAATAAAGTGAACCCTCCCAGAGGGTGTTTGGTCAGGAAGCAAGGATCTATTGTGTGTGTGTGTGTGCACATAAAAAGAGGAATGGAGTCATAGGGAGAAGTGATCCCATGGAAGGTTTTAAAAAAAAATACACACAGACAGCCACTTGTCGGAAGAAGATGAGATGTATAGAAAAATACAAAAATATATATACATCTCATGCACAGTGAGATAAGTGGAGAAATGAATGATGCAATTGACAAGACAAGACATGTTTGACGAGTAAAAGAAAAAGAAAGAAGATACTGGGGGCAAAAGGGAAGAGACACCGAACAAGAGAAAGAAAGGAGAAGGGAGGAGTGGGTTACCTGCAACAGCTAGAGTGCGCCGGCTGAGTATGAAAAATGGGGGAGAAGAATTTATAGGAGTTGGGTTAGGGTTTGTTTTTATTAAAATAATATTATTTCATTTTTTTTATAAAATAATAAAAATAATAACAGGGTGATAAGTTTCAAACATCATTTTTTTATTATTTATTTTAATAATGAGATATATTTACACGCATACTTATATATTTAAAATAATTATTTTAAGGAGCTATTTTATTTATATATATATATATTTTTTTTTAAGTATAAAATAATATTCAGTACTTGATGATTCTTTTAAATCATTGATTTATTATATACTCTTGACTAATTAAAACTTACGCTACAACTAACTTTAAAGTACCAATAAAAATTAGGATGTTACACCTTTTTCACCTGTAAGATTAGAAATTGATTTTTTTGTTGAAGGGTTTGCTGGATAAGAGCCAGAATATTTGTTTGGTTTGGTGACTTCACATACATATGAGAATTTGTATCAGAGTTATACCTATTTAAGTCATAGTTCTATAATGTATCAGGTCTCATGTTTTTTTTCTTACAAATTCTATCTGATGTTGGTAGTTTGTTATGGATCCCATTCTTTTGTTGCAGGGAATGTTGTAATGATTAATGGGTATGCTTTGTTAGCTTTCTACCATAGAACTAATTGACTTGTAATTTTTGATTTAGATGTGTTGTGCAATTACAATTTATAAGCTCATTTACGTAAGACGAGACAAAACTTCTCTCACATACTTATTTTACATATCATAGATTATAATTGAAAAATTACTTTTAAAATTTTTAATCGTCATTTCAAACAATATTCTGCAAAAAACTTATAGGTATTTTTGTACTTTAACCCAACTTAAAATACTCACCTCAACAATATGCCGCAAAAAACTATTGGGCTCAACATTGGGTTTCCCCTACAAACAGATGATAAACATGCTTTACAAAGACCTAGGGCTGGGCTGACCATCAACACACCCATTTATTTCCAACATATACTGTCAAAAGCGCATGACAAATGGATTAAGCTAAATCCGTGCGGGCTTGAATGTGTATGGGCAGCCTGCTACGTTTTTTTTTTCAAAAAAAAAAAATCTCAATATATAGCTACACTTCTACTATTTTGTTGCTACTGATTTTTCAATATAAATTACAAATAAAAAAAAAATAAAGTACTATAATCCTTATCATTCCTCATTGAAACCACACATAATTTTTTTTGATCGGCATTGAAACCACACATAATGACAACCACAAATTAAGAGAGTTTGCGAAGTTATCAATCAACACAAGAATTAATCTAACAAATAAGTAAATAACAAAATGTAGGAGAGGAAGATTGCCATGCTGCATTCGGATTATCATCATCTTTATCTTGAAATGGTTGAAGTTGGAGCTGCTGACTCTTCCTCTACAAAACCAATTAAAACAAATGGTATTCATCAATATGGAATAAAAAGATGAAACAATACAAATTGAAAATGCTATTGAATTTACTAGCAACAAGAGCTGTTGTCTAATCAAATCATCAACATCAACCTCCTTCAATTTGGAAAGACTTGTACGTAGCCAATTTTGAGTACATATGAATGCTTCAACCATCTTTGAAGATAAGGAACTTCTAAAAATATCTAGTTCTCAACTCTCAGTACTAAAAGCGAATTTTGAAGACATTATAGAAACTGGTGCAGCCAGCCAAACAAATTTAAAACTTTATACTAGGAATCATACACTTTACACCATGCCAAAAGGTCAAATTTTGATTCACAATATTCACTTAAATCGGCTTAAAGATATGCATACCCCTCTTAAACTGTTCAACCCTCTTGGTCACAGTCTTCACATACGCTAAAAACTTTTTAAATGTGGGATGAATGATAGACAAAGACATTTCAGTTTCAACCTCTAGGAACTAAAACATCTCCAACACAAACAGTGTCATACACTTGCTCTAATGCTGACTTAGACAGAGATCTAGATACTTCATTGCAAGGAATGAAGCTACTTGCTTACTGATCATATAAGCGATGCAAGATATTAATAACATGCTTCAACTTGACTTCACGTTGTATCACATCATGAAATATTGCTTCCAAAGCAACTTTGACACATGTCAATTAGCATATGGATCTAGTATCACCGTTATAACCAATAATGGATTCATTTTCTCCAATTTCCCCCACTACTTATCATACTTTATTTGCATCCTTCTTGCCATGTCAGTCAACAAAGAATAGGCACTATTTGCACTTAAATATATATAATTATATATATATATATATATATATATATATATATATATATTATTTATACTTAAACATATTTTATATACATACACATATATGGACGGGCTGGCCGTAGCCCGCCCCATTTAGTGCACAAGTCTACCCATTTAAGCCCACCTGTTATCGGCTTTTTTTGTGCGGGTCAAAATGGGCAATTTTCCACTGGGCTTGGGTGGCCTCATCGGGCCGTGGGCGACTTGCTCAACTCTATTACAAAGTACTGAGCCCGGGATAAGTCATTAGAAGATGACCTCCAATGATTAAGTTAAATCTAGATATATGGAAGAACAAATTTTTTTTTTAAAAAAACTTACATAATCAACCCAATCAGGTTTATCAATATGAGTGAGCATGGATTCCAACTATAGGGGGAACAAACATGAAGACAACAATTGATTACGGGAGAACAAATCCATGTAGAAACATGAAAGATCGTTCATTGAAAGTGATAGTCTTTTAGAAATGGGAAAATCATTCTTGAGATGCTCGTAGCTTCCTTCAATTCTTAATTTAGTACCTGTGTGTTATTTCTCCTGATTAAATCTTTTAATTGTACTCTTTTTTCAACGTTAGCACCTGTAACTTTGCACTGTTAGTCCCTATATAGAAACTAGTTGTGCTAATAGAGTAAAATTAAAGGATTTAACAAGGGGAGAAAACACACATGGACCAAATTAAAAATTGAAGGAAACTATAGGTAACTCAAGAATAGCTTTCCCTTTAGAAATCATAACATGCGCAAACGTACGAGTTTTATGGTATACGTGACACAAATAAATAAGAACAATAAATTAGATCCTCATTTTAACATACAATGTGAACAGCTTTTATCGATAACCATTCATATATTTAATATCGACATCTAATGACTAATGAAAAGAAAAATACAACTAAAGCTAGGCATATCAACATTCATAATATCTGGCAAAAAAAACATTCATAATAAGCAGCACCCCGCCTGGTTTTAGCACCAATTGTTTCTGGAAAATTTCAAATGAACTGCAGATACAAAAAAGAGAAAGAAAATATAGTTCCATTAAAGTTTCCTAGAAAAAGGATGTATGCAGCAGAACATTATCATGGTAAGTCTCTATTTTGCTGATGTGGAATGACAGTCGCAAGAGAAGTTAGCTTTGCCTTTTAAGTGCACTAATCATACATACTGTCGAGAGATTTTATAATTGGTTACAAAATAAAGGATGTCACAATTGAGAAATATAATTGATAAATGTGCCCAGAAATAAGCTATTATCACATAGACCTTCACAATTAATTCCTTATTATTTGACAGCATAAATAGGCAGTAAGAACAGTATTACGTTTATATCAGAAGAAATATAATATAAAAAAGCCAAAATTCTATTCTACACACGTTCTTTAAGACCATGTATTTCAATTACAAAATATAATATAAAAAATCAAAATTCTATAGTCTACAATTCAAACTTCAGTCAAGTGCTCCTCCAGCTGGGAGTAAAATGTATTATATGGTGCCACCATAAACTATATTTTCATCTATAATATAACATAATAGAACTACTCGTTGCAATTTTCTTGTATAGAACATACCAAAATAGCTGCCTCAGCATTCATAGCTTTTCCATCAACACCTGAAACCTTCAAAATATTAATCATAACGCAAGCTGAAACGGACCTGATAAATCCTACATCTTGACATGCATGTCACATCCATTCAGAAGTGGTGGGGTCAGAAGACGAATGTCTCTAGTGAGGACCTTCTTTGTGGAAAATATAAGGGATAAAGGAACTGTTAAAAAAGTCGGCATCCATCAGTCATGAACAATTCCAAGTAGGAAAGGAAGAGTTTTTGACATGTACCGTTCCAATATCCTTACCATAACCATGAGGGTCTTTGTCAAATTGTTTCAGAAAAGATTCATTTGGTAGCAAATTCACGTCACTGAACATTACTCTGCCAATATATGATGTCCACAACATTTTTCAATCAAATTCTGAATAACATTAGGAAAGAAAATTCATAACAAATCCCCAAGACATTATTAGAAAAGAAAGAGGAAATAAAAATAAAAAGACAATGTATATGGGATCGTCATGATAAATGGTATCTGAAAACAAAATAGAATAGATAACAAATGTTAGAAATATTCAAATAATTCCAGAAGAGGGTGAGCCTTGACGCAGCGGTATGTTGTTGTCATGTGACCTGGAGGTCATAGGTTCAAATATTGGAAACAACCTCTCTAATTGTGGAAGTATAACTACGTATATCTATCCCTCCCTAGATCTTACCTGGTGGGAGTCTTGTGCACCAAACAACCCTTTTTTTATTCAAATAATTCCAGAATAACAAAGATGGAAGACATAGAAAAGGAAGGAAGAAAAGAAACTAAGAAGGCAATGTAAATGAGATCTTAATGATAAAGATTGCACAGAAAAAAAATCAGAACAGAAGACAAAAATTATAAGAAATCATTCAGAAAACACAGATGAAGATGTCAATTTTGACATGAAAGAGGCCAGAAATACTGTTTGATCTTCCACCCAAAGATAAAATGCTAAAACAATGAAAGGGAATACTGAAAAGTAAAAGAAATCTTTAACTCTTCAACATTTGAAATTGATGTTCTAGCTCCTCTATTTTCCGCACATCCAACAGCTGCCAAAAAAAAACATGATGTTCATCCCCAACTACTGCCAAACATCATGCTGCAAACAAGGGAAAGGGAAGAAACTTGGACATGCCAAACACAAGGATGCAGCAGATGAAAGGAGAAGATCCCAACATACCAACACATATAGTGTAGAGGACAGAGGAAAGGGATGAAGGTAGTTGCTGGACCAATAAACCTGATAGCAATCCAAATCGCTATGGGTTGATTTATTCCAGAAAAAATAAGCGTCTTAGGATTAATTAGGAAGTAATTAGCAATATTTATTATTTTTAATAATTTCAGCAATATTATTTTAGATATTTCAGAATAAGTGGAATATCCACAAGTAGGATTTTAGATATTCTTTAGTATTTTAGATTTAGATATTATTTTAGTATTTTTGATATTATTTAGATTTCCTAGTTTGAATTTTGAATTAGAATTTGATCTCTCTGTACTTCGATAAATTGGCCCTTTTGCCTACTCAATAAAGCATCGAATATTTTCAGAGAGTTACTAAAGTTTGGAGATCCTCCTGGGCTATATTAGAGAGATTAGTGAGATACTTGCTATCCCTCTATTATAGAGTCATTTAATTCTATTTCATTACTGCAATTCATTCGCCTGTTAAGTGTCTAACAATTTGGCATCAGAGCCGTATGGTCCGACATGGGAAAAACACGTTCTTCACACATGATGCCACCATTCGATGCGAACCCATCTTCTGAAACGACACAGTCGCACGAGACCCAACATCGTCTGATCATCTCGCCACGATTGCCGCTCGACTTGCAGCCATCGACGAGTTGAAGGAACAGGTTCACGCGCTGGAACTCGCATCTGCTCGACAAAACCGGAACAGAGGAAGGTCGCACCACTCCACCGACGACAGCGACGATGATTCTGAGATGCCGCGACGCCATCTCCGCTCTTCATATACCAAAATCGAATTTCCCAGATTTGAGGGGGGCGACCCACGCGGCTGGTTTTTGAAAGCTGAGAAGTTTTTTCGATATTATGGTACGGCAGAAGAAGACAAAGTTGATGTAGCAGCTGTTTATTTAGAAGGTGATGCTCTAGATTTATTTTCATGGTTAAATTCGCAGCGGGCAATACTATACTGGGATGATTTGGTTAAGGCATTCCAAGAACACTTTGGGCCACCGGAATATCTTAATCCCGATGAAAATCTGTGTAGCATCAAGCAAACTGGTTCTGTGCAAGACTATCGGAAGGAATGGACAAAGAAGGTAGCGCTGGTTGCAAATTGGCCAGAACACTGCCTTCTCGGCGTCTTCATGAACGGCCTCAAGGAGGAACTGCGTTCACAAGTACGGATTCAGAAACCACGTAGTGTAGTCACTAGCCTCGCCTTAGAATTTGAGAAACAATTATCAATTGCTCGCAGTAATATGTTTGGCTCTTCAAACCGAAGCTTCACTACGTCATCATCAACCACAGGGAAATATCCTGCGCTGAACTATTCCTCTTCATCATTCCCTTCCGCAGGGCGTATATCGGCTGTAGATCCTGAATGCCAAAGGCGACGTGACAAAGGCTTGTGTTTCCAGTGTGCAGAGCCCTTCCGACCAAGACATAGATGTAGCTCCTCATTCTCATTAATGGAGGTGGACGACAATGACAACCCCCTTCCTGAGTCTCTTGACCTAATAGTTGAATCTGAACTAGAGGAAACAGAGGAGACTGAGGTTGCTTTTAACGTCATCTTGGGCACACCTTCGGCATCCACTATGAAGGTAAAGGGTTTCCTTCATTCTAAACAGGTACTATTGTTGGTAGATAGTGGATCCACCCACAATTTTATTTCCACTACCTTGATGCGACAACTTGGCATTCCCACCAGTATAGTACCTTCTTTTGGCGTTCAAATTGGGGATGGCGGGGTTATTCGCTGCAATCAGATTTGCAAGGATCTGGAGGTCCAACTATCAGGATTAACGATTAAACAGGACTTTTACCCTTTTTCCTTGGTCGGGTCAGATTTAGTGTTGGGGATTAAATGGTTAGCATCACTCAACACAGTACAGGCAAACTGGAACGACATGTTCATGATCTTTTGGGTTGAAGGGAAGAAATACAAATTGCAAGGAGAATTGCCCAAGGCTGGTCCTCAGGTTTGTCTCAAGAGCTTGGAGTTTCACCAGACAGAAACAGCAAAACGTTCAGCCTTAGATGTATCAGATATCCTTCAAAACTTTTCTGCTATTTTTGAAGAGCCTACTACACTACCACCTTCTCGTGGCCACTATCACATGATCTCTTTGCTGCCAGGGGCTTCCCCACCAAATTTGAGACCCTATCGCTATCCTCATTACCAAAAGGACGAGATTGAGTCTCAAGTCCGCTCCTTATTAGACTGAGGATTCATCTGCCCTAGTTTTAGTCCATTTGCCAGTCCCGCCTTATTGGTGAGCAAGAAGGATGGCACTTGGCGGTTGTGTGTGGATTATCTTCGCTTCAACAAAATTACGATTCCAGATAAGTACCCCATCCCTAACATTGATGAATTATTAGATGAACTGCACGGTGCTACATATTTTTCAAAGATTGATTTATGATCTGGGTATCATCAAATCCGGATATTACCTTCCGATATTCATAAAACGGCATTTAGAACCTACTCCGGTCATTATGAATTTGTGGTCATGCCATTTGGTCTCACTAACGCCCCCTCAACATTCCAAGCTATTATGAATGACTTGTTTCGCCCATACTTAAGGAAATTTGTGCTCGTCTTCTTTGACGACATTTTAATCTACAGTTCTTCTGCACAAGATCATTTCCAGCACCTCAGGATTATTTTTCAGATCCTACAACAACACTTTTTCTTCGCCAATGCTAAAAAGTGTTTTCTGGGACAAACGAGGGTTGACTACTTAGGACACATTGTCACTAGTAATGGCGTGGAAGTTGTCCCTGAGAAGATTAAGGCCGTTGCTCATTGGCCTACTCCACAATCAGTAAAAGACTTGCGCGGTTTTTTAGGACTCACCAGCTATTATCGGAGGTTTGTAAAAAACTATGGCCTCATTGCGCGACCTCTAACCGATTTAACAAAAAGGGTGCCTTTCAGTGGTCAGATGCAGCTCAAACAGCTTTTGAGGAACTCAAAATAGCTCTCACTACCACTCCTGTTCTTCACTTACCGGACTTTCGACAACCTTTTACGGTTGAATGTGACGATTTTGGGAACGGTATTGGGGCCATACTAATGCAAAATAACCATCCTATAGCATACTTTAGCAAAGGATTCTCCTTCTCAAATCGTTACAAATTGGCTTATGACAGGGAGTTACTTGCCTTGGTCCTTTCACTCCTAAAATGGCGTCACTACTTATTGGGTAACCATTTTTTCGTACAAACTGACCATCACAGCCTGAAGCATTTGTTAGACCAGAAGATTGTGACTACTTCCCAACAACGACTCCTGGTCAAACTCCTTCCTTTTGATTTCACCATTCGTTATAAACCAGGGCGAGAGAATGCAGCCACTGACTCTTTGTCTTGATGGCCCAAGCAGGCAGAGTTTTTACACATGGTCATTCCTATGGCCCACGACCTAGATCAACTTCCGTAGGCACTACTGGAGGACCCTGACACAAGGGCAAAGATAGAGAGTTACAAACCCACCCTAATCAACACTCTCTTTTTCACTTTGTGAATGATCGGTTATTCTACAAGACACGTTTAGTCATACCTAATATAGTCTCACTCAGAGAAAAATTGATGGCCGAAGCTCATGAGATGCCAACCGGGGGGCATGGAGGGTACCTCAAAACCCTGCGACGATTAAATGACCAACTGTACTGGCCCGGGATGAAAAACGATGTCAAGCGCTATATCCAACATTGTCACACTTGTCAGCAGAACAAATATCAAACATTAGCACCGGCAGGACTCTTGCAGCCACTTCCTATTCTAGAGCGCATTTGGGAGGACATTTCTCTTGATTTTATTACAGGGCTCCCTAAGTCCAAAGGTTTTGATGTGATTTTCGTGGTGGTGGATCGTCTCAGTAAATACAGCCACTTCATTGCCCTCACTCACCCTTATACCGTTAAGGCTGTCGCCGCCACTTTTTGCCAGGAAATTGTTCGCCTTCACGGCATACCACGGTCTATCGTCTCTGATAGAGACCCTCTTTTCCTCAGTCACTTCTGGCAGGAGTTATTTCGTTTAAGTCAAACCCGCCTAAACATGAGCACCTCCTACCACCCACAATCCGATGGGCAAACTGAGGTCGTCAATCGATGTCTCGAGACTTACTTACGTTGCTTTGCACATGACCAACCTAAATAATGGAGTACATTTCTTTGCTGGGCAGAATTTTTTTTCAACACTGGATTCCATGTGGCTTTTAATACTTCTCCATTTAAATTGGTTTATGGTCGTGATCCCCCGCCTCTCCTCCCTTATGTCAAAGGTGAAACAAGGGTTGCTGACTTAGAAGAACAACTGGAAACTCGGGATGCCATGTTACGAGTTTTGAAAGGGAACCTCCTTAAAGCTCATCACCGGATGAAGCTACATGCCGATCAACATCGCCGGGACCTTGAGTTTAACCCAGGGGACACTGTTTGGTTATGCATTCAACTATATCGACAACGATCGTTGGCACGATCAAAGTTTCAGAAACTATCTCCACGTTTCTTCGGACCCTTTACAGTGGCTAGACGTATTGGCAAGGTCGCCTATGAACTAGCCCTCCCTTCAACTGCCAAAATCCATCCTGTCTTTCACGTTTCCCTTCTCCGCCTATGGCCAGCAAGCTCCTACTCCTCCCCCTCCTCTTCCTCTCTCAGCTGATATGGAGCTCATCTTGCACCCTTCCAAGGTATTGTAGCATCGCTGGACACAAGCTCACAAATTGGACATACTTGTGGCATGGGAGAACCGCCCTTTGGAGGAAGCTACTTGGGAGGAATATGATCTCGTTGCCGAACAATTTCCTCAATTTCACCTTGAGGACAAGTTGACTTTCCAAGGGGGAAGATATGATAGCAATCCAAATCGCTATGGGTTGATTTATTCCAGAAAAAATAAGTGTCTTAGGATTAATTAGGAAGTAATTAGCAATATTTATTATTTTTAATAATTTCAGCAATATTATTTTGGATATTATTTTAGATATTTCAGAATAAGTGGAATATCTACAAGTAGGATTTTAGATATTCTTTAGTATTTTAGATTTAGATATTATTTTAGTATTTTTGATATTATTTAAATTTCCTAGTTTGAATTTTGAATTAGAATTTGATCTCTCTGTACTTCTATAAATTGGCCCTTTTTCCTACTCAATAAAGCATAGAATATTTTCAGAGAGTACTAAAGTTTGGAGATCCTCTTGGGCTATATTAGAGAGATTAGTGAGATACTTGCTATCCTTCTATTATAGAGTCATTTAATTCTATTTCATTACTGCAATTCATTCGCCTGTTCAGTGTCTAACAAAACCCCACCTTTTCAAGCCAAAGAAGAAAGGGAGAAAGGTTCAGTGCAAAATACTCTCACAGCAACAACGTCAGCAGAAAACAGCAAGAGTGGAGGCATGATTTCCAGCGACAACACAATGGAGGTTGAGTTCAACAAGCTTCCCATTCAAATTGACAACTCAAGGGAGAACCAAAAAACAAACTCAAAAGTGAATCATTTATATCACAACTAATTCAGGAAATCTTCTGATGCTTCAGTGAGAGGATGGAGCAGAGATAAGAGAAAGCCTGTGGTATCGCGAGAGGTGAGAGATTGGGAAAGAAAAGTGAGATGCAAGAGAGAGAAGATAAGTTGTCACCTTCTTTGTATTTCAAATTTTCAAATTTAAAACAAATAAAGGCGGCATAAATGAAAAAGAACAATTTTATTTTAAATTTTGAAACATAACGGGGGAAAGAAAAAGAAAGCAACACACAGCCAAGATGGGGCTGACGCTATTCATAGAGCCAAAATGTGAGTGGAGCCGAAATGAAGCCATGGCTAAGGTCAAATATATTTTAAGGGTATATTGATTCACAATGGCACACATCACCTTTCCAATCGAGAACCTTGAAAATTGCAAACCCATTACTACGGCTCCCAAGCTATAGGGTGTATATAAATTAGGCCATTAATTTTCATGCAGAATTAAAAGGACAAGATCACAAGAGATTTGCATTGGATTTCTACCTATGCTTGGCTATATGCATTTTGTTTCTACTTTCCATCAATCACCAATAGTCTTTGCAAGAACAATAACCATCCTTGAAGTGATGAAATCTATTAGCATCCCTCAAAATAATCTCCCTTCCAGTTACTTTTGCTATTAATTTGATTGCAGAATGGCAATCACCACACACCCGTAAATTTTTCATTACCCTGATCCGCATCCCTTGGGGCACTTTTAAAAGTCCATATGCTACAGCCAATTTTTCACTATGATAACCTAAGCTATGAGTCTTCTCTTCCTCATCCACATCACGAAGCACAAAGCTACCATCGGGACAGTAGCCAGCTTCCATTATCAATCCACTTAACTTTTCCAACAATTTCATTATAGAATGCTGCTCGGGATGGCCTTTGCTATCTCCCCCAGTGAACATATGCACCTTCTTCTCCACCTCAATCCAACTACAGCCAGGTGATTTGCTCACATTCATAGCTCTTATTTTTTCCCTTAGGATTTCAATGAAATTGATGCACCAGTGCAGTATAATCTGCAAGTGCTGAAGATTACATGCATAGATGAACGCCACAAGGTTGTAGAACCAATGCGAATATCATGCTACAAAGGATTGGTCTTTTGAGGTCCAACTTCTTTGCCATTGAGCTATCAAATTCAGCTTTTAATTGCAAGAATTTGATGGGGTTAGCCTTGTCAACGCAACAGAGCTAAAAGACACGGCACAGTTCCAAGAGCTCAGGCCTTTCTTTTTTTCCTCCCTTTTTCGGTCAAGCTCAGGCTAAGAATTTGAAGAAGCTAAGGCTGTGAAGGTGGAAGCTAATAGCGAGTCACAAATTATGCTAGGAGGTCCGGCAGTGTCATGGTGGCGGTACACCAAAAGATTTGATATCCAGTGAACACAAGTCCCAATTACCCCAATTTACAATGTCTTCAGTTTTTCAAGGAAACCAGCTAAATGCAACCTCCTTTACCACTTTGTCTCCCTGTTGAATCTGTTCCTCAAAAATTTCTCTGGAAAGGCTATCAAAAGTTCCATGGTTTCCTGAAAAATGGGTATAAAAAATTCAGAATTTGAGTGCTAACATTGAACAGAATTTTGCTGTCTGTTATGCAGATAGTTGGCATGCATCTCCCATGCATTATGCAGATGATTGGAATGCAGTAATGTTTCAGCGATCTATCATATTCAAACAGCCTAGGAAGTTATAAACTTCTAACAGTAATGCTACAAACTGGTTAGATGGTTGGCCACCAATAAAGTGTACAGCAAGCTCTAAGTGAGACCCTTCAAAGTGAAGCAAATCAAACTATGAATTCTTAAAAAGAGATTATGAAGATTGCCTAGCATGCATAACTTTCCCAACCCCATGTAATGTCACAACTGTAAAATTTCGATAATGAGCTCTTCAGGAGGATTTTCTAGGAAGTAAAAGAGAAAATGACATTAAACTGCAAACTCTTGGAACATGGAAGAGATCTAGTGACATTTAAAATTGAAAAGTTATGAAACTATAATTAAACTTAACGAATATGAAACACTAATTTAACTAAAGGACAGGCAAATGCATAACAAAAGGGCAGCAGATATATTATTCATCATGTCATAGGTGGACCTATATTGCACTCCATGGGGACAGATGCCCCCCAAAAATCTTTGAAATCTGAATAGTTGATATAATATCCTTCTAATTTTTGTTCCAGATACTTTGGCAAAGATGCCTTAGTAAAGCCAATTGATTCAGGCAACTCCACCAAGCCACTAAAGAATGACAATTTAAACTCAAGCTTCTAAATTGTAAGATACAACTCGAGCTAACTCATTTACCAGATCATGCATCACAAATACCTTGATATTTTTTTAAAATAGATAATAATATAAGGACCTGTTTGGCAATGCGTTAACCAAAGAAAAAGCCCGATAAGTAGAGAAAAGCCCGGTGTATTTAAAATGGTCTGTTTGGAATCACAGTGATAATTACTGAGCTTTTTATGTTAACGTTAGATAAGAAAGAAGCTCAGTCCTGAAGCTTTTTCGGTACGTTAGTCTAATTATTACCTCTTATCATTTGCTCAACGGTCATAGAATTTCTCATCACCTCTTCTCATTTCCTCTTCTCTACAAATGCTCAACGGTAATCCATTTCTCATCACCTCGTCTCATTCCATTTCTCATCACCTCTTCTCATTTGCTCTTCTCCGTCATCTGGCTGTCCGTCTTGGTTCGGGTCCTCTCGGCGGCGTTCGATTTCGGCGTGGTGGGAGCGTACGTAGCTCATCTCTGCAGTTGATTCTTTTTCCGTTGATTCATCGTCCTGCTCCGAGGCGTCCCCTGTTCGGCTTCTTCGTGCAGTTTGGTGGCCAAATCGGTGGGTGGCCGTTCAGATCTGAGGTCGTGGCCGTCGTCCGGTTGGCGGAGCTTCTCGGGTATGACTGGTTTTTCGAACTTTGTTCAGTGGTTTGCTCATTTAATATTTACACCTGATCCGGATGTGAGTTCAGTGTTTGGCGGAGCTTCTCGGGTGTCACTGTTCGGTTTGTTCAGTGGCGAATTGATTAGTGTTTTTTTCATCTCTGTTCATCTCATTTACTGATCTGGATTTTTGAATTGATGTGAGTCGGATTTGGCATTTTCCTCTGCGTGTTTGTGTTTGCATCGAATCATTCTCAAGTTTGATTAGTGTTTGCATGCTGTTGAACTTGTAAATGGCAATGATCGGTATTACAATGGAAATGCAAGAACGAAACTTAGGCATCTTGTTTGATTCTGTTTTTAGTTTTTATGCTCTTCAATGGCAATGATTCTGTTTTCTGTTTTTTTGCAAGCACGAAACTTAGGCATATTGTTTTTAGGCACGAAACTGTTTTTATGTTTGAATCATTTGTTTTGGAAAGCACGAAACTGTTTGAATCATTTGTTTTGGATTTTAGGATTATTCTGATAGAACTTGGAAGTTTGGTTGCTTGAATCTTGAGTAGACTGTTTGTGTATTTGAGAGAATCTTGAGTGGAAAACTGACAAATATTTGTATTCGATGCTCTACTACGGGTCTCCATATTTGTGTACTTGTTATTTCATACAAGAGGTAGATTGTGCTTGTTGGGTGCATGTGTTATTTCATAATTATCAAAACAATATCAGCTTGAGGGGTCAGTTTTGCCTACAGATCTGCTGAAATTTGCTATTTATCCGCTTCAAACCAATTGTATAATTCTGCATTTCGATGAATTCTTCCTTTTGATACCATTCACATTTAAGCACTAGGCTCTGAAATGTCCTCAATTACTCCCTTCCCATCGATGGCATCGAAGAAGAAAAAATTCTTTAGAGGGTCTCCTTTTCCTGATATTGCTTTGATCACTTCCTAGGAGGTCATAACAGTCACGTTAATCAGATTAGTGTCACAGCAGATGATAATAACATGGGTAAAGACATCATTGTACTAAATTGTAATCAGATTAGAGGCAATCACATTTCTATTCTTAATTAGTTGAAAATGGAAAATACAGAAACAACTTTTGGGGGGTAAGTAGTAAGTTCCAATATCAAAGGTAACAATAAGTAATAGAGCCTTGTGCAAAGGCGTTATTGAAAATAAATGCCTGGAGATATAAACTAAGGGCACGTATGAAATGTGCATCTATTAGAAGCTTTGATGATTTTAGTGCAGAATATTAGTGCAGAACCTTTAGTTTAAGGTAATTTTTCCAGGAAGAAAGTATATTAGTTTATTCTTATTTATAAGTTGTAATATGATGATGCATCAAATGCCTCGCGACATGTTTGTTGGTTTGAAAGGAAATAAAGAAGCCTTGCTCGAGTGGTTGCAGGAACATGCTTACAACAGCCCACATCTGCAGATTGCCCCGAAGCCCTGAACTCCACTTCATGTTACTTTTGAAAACTATCATATGTACTTTTATATTGATATACCTGACTTTATGTTTGTCACTTTTGAAAACTTTGTCATATGTAGTTATATCGGTATGCCTGTCTTTATGTATGTTTTTTACGGATAGTACTTATGTTAGACGAAGCAGCTATATGTTAAGGCAGCTGTATGATGTGAATGTTACTTGCACTTTTTATAGTCGTATTTGATTTCATACAATCTTCGCAAAAACACAGGTTACATCGTCTATGGCAAGTTCGAGTGGTGGAGATATGTCGGAACGGCCGGAGGAAGTACGATTGTCTCGTGCAGATAGAAGGTCTCTGCTCATATCCCTCATAGATGAAGAGTTGACAGAGTATGAACACGTAGCTGCGTTGATGGCTCAATATCTCGTGCCGTATATTTGCAAAGAACCATGCAGAACCAGCAAGCTAACAGGTGCACAGTGGGTGCAAGAGGTTTTGGAAGGGCACGATGGAATTTGTCATGAAAATTTCCGAGTGGAAAAACGTGTCTTCTCTCTCTTGTGCTCGAAATTGGTAGAACATGGGTTACGAAGAACTAGGTATATTGGAATTGAAGAAATGGTTGCTATGTTCTTATATACAGTTGGTCATGCACAAGGAAATAGAATCATACAAGAACGATTTCAGCATTCTGGAGAAACTGTTAGTAGGATATTCCACATGGTTTTAAAAGCTTGTGTTAATCTAGCGACAGAAATTATCAAACCGGTTGATCCCGAGTTCCATCATTGTCACCCAAAAATAAGCGGTGATCGGCGATATGACCCCTATTTTAAGGATGCAATAGGAGCAATTGATGGAACTCACATCAAGTGTGTGGTCAGTCAGTCTGAGCAGGAGAGGTATATAGGGAGAAAGGGATATCCGACACAAAATATCATGGCCGTATGTGATTGGGATATGTGCTTCACTTTTGTGCTGGCAGGTTGGGAGGGAACTGCACATGATGCACGTGTCTTCCACACTGCTATCTCTACTCCATCTATGAAGTTTCCGCATCCACCTCAAGGTATATCTCCAACACCTGATTGATACATTGTGTCTTTCCCCCCCTCACTTTTGCTATAATTTTACAGTATAACTACAAATTCTATCATTTTATTAGGAAAATATTATTTGGTCGATGCTGGCTATCCAACACCTGTTGGATATCTTGGTCCGTATAGACGTGAGCGTTATCATCTTCCAGACTTCAGGCGACGAGAGGGATTTGCAAATCCTAATGAGATGTTCAATTATTATCATTCAAGTTTGCGGACAACTATAGAAAGGACGTTTGGAGTCTGGAAGAATAGGTTTCAGCTCTTGGGGGAAATGAAGTCATATAGTTTTGAAACACAAGTCTACATAGTTTGTGCTACAATGGCTATACATAATCTTATCCGGAGAAATTCCCAAACAGATATGGATTTTCAAGAAGCTGAACGAGGAAATATACCAGCTCAAGATACTAATGATCCGAGTGATGTCGCATCCACATCAACTATCCGTACATTTTCGTCAACACAAATGAATGATGTTCGTGACACGATCAGAGATCAAATTGTTAGGGGTAGATGATCCACTGCTGAAACATTTCATGTATGCATTATAATTTTGATATAAATTTATCCAATTTTAATTGAAGTGGCTTTAGTGTTTTTTTTTTCAATAATAATCGAACTTTTTTTTTTACCAAATTTTATTTATATTTTTTCACTTTAATTATCACAATATATACAACTAATATATATATGGAGTTTTCAATAAGATTCATGTCCTTTTTAGTCATTTTCCATCTTAACGGGCTTTTAAAACATCAATCCAAACACATTTAAGGTTAACAAAAAAGTCACTTTTTCTACCGCAATTCCAAACACAAATCACATCTACATTTTGACTTTTTTCTTATCTGATTTTTTTTAAAGTCAGTTAACAAAAAAAGCTACTTTTCTACCGCTAATCCAAACGGGCACTAAGGAGATTAACAAACAGAATGCCAATACAAAACAAATCCAACATTGCACAACAAAACAATCCAAAGCACCAGTCGCTAGTCATCAAAATGAAGAGGGCAGAAGTATAATAGCCGATTACACAACATTGAAGCAAATACAATTAATAAAAGTTATTTTTTTAAAAATAAACTCAATCTTTCTTCAAAAGCGTCAATATTCAAACGATTACACAACCAGATTCAAGCCAAATACATGAAAAATTTAAATAAAGTACGAAACAGTACGACGGCGTCCAATACAGGGTCGACAACACTGCAGGGAACAGACGACGCGGGGAATAGATTCGGACCAAGATTCAAAGCCAGATTGCGCAAATCAATCTCACCGGACTTTGGAATAGATATACCAGGGTTCCAAACCTTCTTCAATACTTCCCCGAGAAGTACCCACAGGACAGACAACGGTGGACAGAGTCGGACGGCGAGCTCGACCGAGTGGGGAAGGCTTATTCGTCGACGCAGGAAAATGGTAGGCCCCCCAAATAATAAAATTTATGTTATGAGAGGTGCTTAATGTAACACTAATTTGAGGAGTTTGACAAATTCAAATTCGGGCAAAAAAAAAAAAAGATTAACAAATTCAAATAAATTATTTAAAGCATGCATTACGTTATTTCTTTAAAATACTTTTATATATATATATATATATATATAATGAGAGGCAAATTATTTTGAAGAAAAATAATAAACATAAATATTTAAAAATAATTTATTTTGTTTTATTAATCTCCCAAATTATTCAATTGACTTTTAGATTAAGTACATGAGTGAGTAATTTATAGTCTAAAAGGATTAATATTCCTTCCGATCCTAATTATAAGATAAAGTTGACTTTTTTAGAGAAATTACGGAAGCCAATTAAATTACTTTAGAGTATTTATATTTTTATTTTTTTCTCTAAACTAATTAATTTTATAATAAACTAATATATAATCTAAGGATACTAAAAATATAAACACTCTAAAGTAATTTAATTGGCTTCCTTAATTTCTCCAAAAAAATCAACTTTGTCTTATAATTAGGACCGGAGGTAGTATTACAATATCAGATTAAAGGATTAAGACACAAATTTGCTCTAAAAGTTTTCACCTAGAAACATGGGGTATCATTTTTTTTTTTTTTAAGGAACCTGGAACTGGAAGTATAAAAAACATATTAGAAATTGAAAGTTACGTTCCTCACAAGGAGAAAATGCTTGCCTTGAGAATTTTATCAAATGCCCTTCCCAAGTTTCAAAATCGAAATAAGAGAGGAGTATGTGTGACTGATCTATGCCTTATTTGCAAAGCAAAATCAGAATCTCTAAAACACATGTTTTGCTTCTGTCCCTGGGCACAGAGAACATGGTTTGGCAGTGCATTCACTTTTCAATTTGATAGCGAAAATGAATTTGACTTGAAATCATGGCTGTTTCATTGTCTTCTGGAACTACACTTCTCGGAATGACAGAAAGCTCCAATGGCCATGATCTTGTGGCAAATCTGGAAGGGCAGGAACCGATTCATTTATGAGATGGTAGAGGTAGATCCAATATTCATGTTCTCTCAAGCTAATGCCTTGTTGCAGGAATTTTGGCAGGCACGGGATGGATGGATGTCAACACCAAAGCACCCCAAAGCACAAGAAGCAAGCAGCCAGTAAGCGAGAAGTGGCGCAAGCCAGTAAGGAATGAGCTCAAGATCAATACGGATTGTGCCTATGAAGAACAAGAGGGCAGAGCGGCTATGTCTTTTGTGGTACACCATTCAAATGGGTGGATCCTAGATGGTGGAACTAGAATAATAGAAGCAGATTCGGCTTACATGGGCGAAAGCTTAGCTATGTTGGAAGCAGTAGTATATGCAGCTACAAATAAGTTAGAAGATGTAATTTTTGAGTCTGATAATCAAAACCTCATTAAATGTCTAAATGAGGGTTGACCCTCTCCAAGCGGGAGGTGTGACATTATTTTGGAAAATATCCTTATTATAAGGAATCCTAGAAGAAACCAATAATTTGTTTGGGTTTTGAGGGAGGCAAATAGGGTAGCCGACTAGGTTACTAAAACCTCATTAAATGGGTCATGTCTAGTGAATTGGATTACTAGAACCCTGTTGGTATTGCAAAAATTCGTATTGCTGGATAGACTAGATTTTGATTTGCATTACGGTTGAAGGGCTGGGATGCATTGCATACTTCACCTTCTGCAAATGTACTTGAATTCCACTGTAATACTATATCCTTGTTGGAAAAAAAAAGACATTAGTACAAAATTCTCTTTTTAGACTGCCATATTTAGACTGGTTATAGCGGATAAGGTTTAAAAAATTTGATCGATAACAGTTTTGTAATTTTATAGAACTTTTATGACTGGTTCTCAAAAAAACAGGCCTTAAAAAAATTATTTAGACCGGTTATAAATAAAACCGGTCTTAAAATATCAAAATATTTAAAAAATAAAAAATTTTAAACTTTTAAGACCGGTTATTCATAATAACCGGTCTTAAATATCAAACATTTAAGACCGGTTTTAATAAAAACCGATCTTAAATATGAAAAATTTAAAAATTATTTTTTTTCACCCTTTTAAGATTAGTTTTATTTCTAACCAGTCTAAAATATCAACTCTAAATTTTTGAATCTCCTCTTTGTCGCGTTTAATTTTCGCTCTTTGAATCTGAAACCTCTCTTCTTGGTGCGATTACTCTGTGAGCTCAGTCATCTTCGTTCGATCTCATTCTCATGTCTGTTGTTGCGGTGCTCTCACCCTCGCACTGAATGAGTTTGTCGTCGCCACAACCTCGCTTGCTCTAATCTCCTTTGTCGCGATTTTTCACTGTAGTTGCTTTTCTATCTCTAGTATGGGTCTTGCTTTGCTTGGTCACATAGACTTGTACCATGAATGTGATTTTTAGAGCATTTTAGAAAAGGTTGAAGAAGAGAACATTAACCTTGCGTTGTTGCAAAGGAAGCATCTTTTCGTCTTTTTAGTTTTAGTATATTGTAAGTGATGATAAGAAGGAGGAGGTTTCTGAAGTTAGTATTCTTCTTTCCCTCTTTAATTATTTATGATTTTACAACGCTGTTCTGCTTTGTGTTTCGTTTGATTAGCTATGCAATGATTTTTTTTTGTTATGGTCTATAAGTTGTTATATTTCATGTTTCTACTCTTTGGCAACCCCATTCATCTGTTACCACAATTACCTGATACTTTAGTTCGTTCAAAAAGCACTCCCTTTTGAGGCCTTCTTTGTTGAGTGACAGATTCCCCCATTTGATCCTACTAAGAAGAAGAAGAAGAAGAAGAAAGTTGCAATTATAGATTTTGTTGATGATTCAGTTAACAACTTGGCTGAGAAGACAAAAAACTTGTCTGGTATTTAATTTAAACCAAAAGATATTTTTATTATTGTTGCCGATGTTATCATTTGAGGTATCTCTAACTATGCATATGCATGGTTCATTCTCATTTTTGTAGTTTCGGATGGGGCTGAGACTCCATTTGCTGGTTTAAAAAAGAAGAAGCCAGTAAGTCATTAGTATTTATATAGAATATTTTTGCACACAATCTCTGCCAATGGAATATATAATTATATGGGGGCAATATGATGCTTGTTTTTTGATTGAAGGTTGAAACCAGTAACTTTACTGATGAGGATGGAGATGTTGCTCAAGATTTAGATGGTAAGCAGTTGTATTATTTATTGATGTGCGATAAACTGAACTTAATGGCTGTATGTGTCTTATACTCTTGATATCAAGTGAAGTTAGCTAAGTAAGTGATGAGCATCTAATAAATTTTGAACTCATTACATTGAATAAATCTAAGATAAGTTGCTCTTATCTCAGAGATATGGATTGGTAGAAAAGTTGGGTGAATATGATAAAAAGATGATTCTTTCTTTCTTTTTTCCTTTGTTTTGTTTTGTTTCTCATCGCCCTTTGTCCAGAGTCCAGAATAAAAAGGGTGATATAGGTACAACACTACAAAAAAGGCCATATTTATTTTTTTTAAAAAAATAAATTTTTAGACAGGTTACTAGAATAACCGGTCTTAAATCTTTAAGACCGGTTATTCTAATAACCGGTCTTAAAAGTCTTGAATTTTTTTTAGATCGGTTTTTAAACAACTGGTCTAAAAAGTCTGGACTTTTTAGACCTGGTCTTTGAGCAACCGGTCTCAAAAAGTGATTTTTAAGACCGATTTCTTAACTGGTCTAAAAAATAACAGACTTTTTAGACCGGCTATATCAAGACCTCATCCAAAACTAGTTTAAAAAGTCGTTTTTAACCGGTCTAAAAAGTCATTTTTCCACCGGTGAGAAAGAAAAAACATATTGGCTCAAGTTTTTTTAATTGAAATATCGCCTCAAGTTAATAGCCAAAACGGTCAAATGTAGTAGACCCATTACTCTATTTTGGACATGTTCGAATTAGCGTTTGAAAAGCATATTCACGTAAGTTGAGACAAAACTCCTCTTACATACTTACCTAGTACACCATAAATCACGTTGTAAAAGCAGCTCCTATTGTTAACTCAAATGGGCACTTTGTATACTTCCAAGTCCGTACTCATTGTATCTATGAGCTTAGGAGCTCATCCCACGAAACGATGCCATTTTGGGGATAAGTGTAACACCCAAAAAATTACCTTCAAAAGATACTAGCCTACTCGATAGTGAACATTATTCTAAATAAAAATATCAATTTACGTTATTGAAATACTTTATAAAACAAAATAAAACAACAAAGCCATGACTGTTATGAATAATATATTAAAATATATTAACATGGACGTCAATCTCCCTATTATATATTTTCTCTCATCTTCCTATTATTTCTCCCAATTATTTTCCTATGATTATGTAATTTTATTTATTGTGGATTATAGGGTTATGCCCATATATAGGCTACATATATTATGTATTGTACACATATCTGACTAGTGAATAAGATTGTTCTCTCTTTTTCTTTTCATCTCTCATATTTCATAATACGTTATCAACACGAAGCTCTAGTCAAGGTATGATATTTTTAATATCTCTTTGTTTCAAATTTTTTTTACTTCTCCTCTATTTCTTTTTTCTTCTACTCTCATACAACCTGAAGTCATCGTTTTCAATGGAACCTGGAGTTCCAATCGTTATCTTATTTTTTTCCCTTCTCTCATGATGACCTGATGTCACCATATTTGGCTGAACTTGAAGTTCCAATCTATATTTGTGGTCTCCCTGAAGGATTACCGTAAGATCTATATATATTTTATGTTTTCTTTTTATTCATCTATATTATTGTGTTGTTGGGTTTAGGAATAGAAGGAGAATACACTTTTTCTCCAATGATTTATCACTTACTTCATTTAGATTCGAAGGACCCAAAATTATAGCCTTTGTTTGTGTTGAAGTATTTGAATTTTATTATTAATTGACTCATTTTCTTTTCTTTTCGTATGTTATCATATTATATGATTTTATTTTATATTTTGAGATTTTATGGCTAGAAGCCATATAACTTTATCCGTTATTAAATGGCCAGAAGCCATATATTTTTTTATCTCTTATTATGATATTATATGGCCAGAAGCCATATAACATATATCCTCTATTTTATTAAATGACCAGAAGCCATATAATTTTAATTTTAAATTTTGAGTTATTTGGCTAGAAGCCATATGACTTACATCTTCTAATTTTTTTAATGGTCAGAAGTCATATTATTTTTACTTCTTATTTTGATATTATATAGTCAGAAGCCATATAACTTTTATTTTCTTTTTTTTTTATTGTATGGCCAAAAGCCATAGTTTTTGTTTTTATTTTTTGTCAGAAGCCATATAATAGTTTTTTTCACTTTTGAATTAAATGGCTTGAAGCCATCAAGTTTTAATTTAAATGTGTAACATGCATTATTTCTCTATTTTTTTCAAAAATAATGGACACCTTATTGTGTGTAACATAATATTTTATTCATATTAGTTCACTTATTCCCAATATGATATCTTATTCGTGTGTAACATGATATATAAATAAAATTAAAATACATCTAATTTCCTTTAGCATGGCTTGAAGCTATTTTCATTTTTTTTGACATTTATGTGAATTTTTTTTACTAACTTTGAGATCTTCTTTTTATTGTGGTTGTTAGATTGTTTACATTTTATTCTAATTTAAATTCAAATTACAGTTTAAGTATAAAATTACAATCCATTTCAATATTTTGAAAATTTCCTGTTATTGTTTTTTTAGTCTGAACCATGTTGAACTGGCAAAACTTGAGTTTGTGGCTCTTGACATTACTGGGAGAAACTATTTGTTTTGGATATTGGATGCGAAAATCCACTTAAATGCCAATGGTTTGGGAGACACAATCAAGGAAGGAAATAAAACATCCGACCAAGATAAAGGCAAAGGCATGATCTTTTTGCGCCATCTTCTCCACAAAGTATTAAAAATTGAATATTTATGTGACATCCTGAATTTCGTTCACCAAAATCCCTTATATTTAAGGGAATAAAATGGTGAATTAAAGAGCATATGAAATGACAAAACAAGGTAATTAGTGGTCACACACAACATTATTATGTGGGAAAACAAGTTGTACAAGTTGATGTTTGCTGCCAGTGAGCTTTCTATATCTTGTTGTGTGACATTTTTAAATAGGTAAATGATATCCAAAAATTGTGAAATTTTACAGGATGAAAGAAGACATCCTAAGCTTTAATTTGATAGGTAATGGGTAATTTTTGAACTAGTATACTAAAAGATATGGAATTTTTAATTTAGCCTAGTGGAACTGGCCAACATCCATGGCAGCATCCAAAAACAATAATTCTGTGAATTGTGAGCTTCTAGTTGGCTAAAGGCTATATTTTTTCTTGGAATTAGACTCAATAAGGGTTTCACAACCCTTGGAATCACTACAATTGAAGTTCTACAAATAAAGTTATGATTTTTCAAAGTTTGGTCAGAAAATTTTTCAAAATTGCCAATTGTTGCGAATTTGAAAAAAAAAGTGTAATGACAATTGTATAAATTGTGGAACAAAGAAATAGGAGGGAAAAATAATTATTTGGCTCATAAGTATGCCCAGTGTTATCAATCTAAAGGCAAGAGATTAAATTATAATTGTTAGAGTATGAGCACATGTGAAATTAGATTAAAATACAATATTGTGTGCATATAGTTAGGAAAATTGGTGAAGCCCAACTGCTTCCTAAAGGACCTAGTAGGCGTCTTTTATGGGCTAACAAGAGGAGGAGAAATTAGTTCAAATTGAATAGAGAGCTTATGACATAATTGGGTGAAGATAAGGCCAAGTACACAAATGATGTCATAAATCCAATATGCCACCATTTATAAAATAACGAAAGATGAAGATATTTTATTAACTCTTGCCTTCATCTTTCTATTCTTTATTTCCATCCAAGCAAGAGAGAGAGAGAGAGAGAGAGAGCGAGCTTAAGAAATATAGAAAGAAGGAGGAGTAAGGGAGTCAAAATCCTAAGGTAAACCTGTGATTTCAAGTGTTTAGGGCTTTCAACTTGTGTAATCTCCTAATCTTCATGAAAATCATGGTGTAGCAAGCAAAATCTCAAGGTTTAGGAGAGAGAGGGAGGACGGTTTCTAGAGAGAGAAAGTAAAGAAATCCAAGGTAACCTCAAGAACATAAACTCTCTTGGTATATTGTTGTTGTTTTGGTGTTCTTGGCTTGATTGGTGATTTATTGTTGATTTTATAAATTTGGAAAGTGTAAACCCTAAGGGGTTATGCTGCCCAAATTTCCTCTAATATTGTTTAGTATGTGTTATGACTGGTTAAGCCATTCCGGGACAATCATGATATGAAAATAATTGAGAATTCATGTGGACATTCATTGAAATGTCAACAAATACCATCCTATATTTTCTTATGTGCTGCATGTTCCAGAGGAAAGTTAATCATTCGGCCATCACCAAGGAAAATAAAAAGCGAGTCCCTCACATTTCTAGAATGCATATAGGGAGAATTTGTGGGCCAATACACCTACCATGCGGGCCATTTAGGCATTTCATGATTTTAATTGATGTATCAATGAGATGGTTGCATGTTTGCTTATGCTCCTCTTGCAACCTAGCTTTTGTGAGATAGCTTGCTCAATTAATTAGATTAAGGGCACATTTCCCTGATTACCTGGTCAAGAAAATACGTCTTGATAATACTAGTGAATTTACTTCGCAAGCCTTCAACAAATATTGTATGTTCCTTGGAATTGATGTTCAACATCCTGTAGCTCATCTTCATACACAAAATACTTGCAGAATCATTAATTAAATGTTTACAATTAATTTGAATCAGGCCAACAAGTTATTTAAAGGTCTCCCCTTTACAAATGGTTTTTGGTCAGGAGCCTAATATTTCCCATCTAAGGATTTTTGGATGTGATGTATATGCTCCAATTACTCCACCACAACATACCAAGATGGGTCCTCAAAGAATGGTGAGAATATATGTTAGGTACAAATCTCCTTCAATAATAAAATATCTTGAACTATCTATTGAAGATTTATTTATGACTCGATTTACTGATTGTCATTTTGACCAATTATCTTTTCTAATATTAGGGGGAGAAAATAAGAAGTTGGAAAAAATTAGTTGGAATGAATTGTCATTATCTCACCTTAATCCTCATACAAAAGAATGCGAACTAGAGGTTCAAAAGATAGTTCATTTACAAAGTTTGGCTAATCAATTGCTAAACGCAGTTACTGACCCAAAGAAAGTAATAAAATCACATATCTCAGTTGCTAATGCTCCTATCAAAATAGACCCTATTAGACAATCTATTGTAAATGAATCTAAAGCACGCATAAAGCTGGCAGGCCCATTGGTTCCAAAGACAAAAATCTTAGAAAGAAAAAAGGAGCTAAAAATATAGATGCTCAAGTTAAGGATAATCAAGAAAGCTTAGTTGCTCCAGAAGAGCCATTGAACAACACCAATGTCCTAATTCTAAAAGATACTTAGGTACCTGAAATATGTGAAAATATTGAGATTTCAATAAATTATGTTATTAATAGAATACGATGGGACCGAAATGAAGTCAATGTTGATGATATTTTTGCCTACAATATAGCGCCTGATGTAATAAATAATAAGGATCACGAGCCAAAGTTAATTTAGTGAGTGCAAGCAAAGAAATGATTAGCCAAGATAGAAAGATGCAGTTGAGGCAGAGTTAAAATCATTGAAAAAATCAAACGTTTTTGGACCTATAGTTTTTACACTTGAAGATGTAAAAATGGTTGGATATAAATGGGTTTTGTGAGAAAAAGACATGAAAAAGGTGAAATCAAAAGATACAAAGGCAAGTCTTGTTGCCCAAGGGTTTACACAAAGACCTGGTATTGATTTTGAAAAAACAAACTCACCGGTGATGGATGTAACTACATTTTGATATTTAATTAGCCTAGTAGTAAGTGAAGGGCTCAATTTGCATCTAATAGATGTCGTTACGGCCTATTTGTATGGCTCACTTTGTAACCCCCTCACCGTAATTATATCCGGGTTACAAAATTTAAGTGAAATAGAGACCAATAAGACAAAATAACAATTTATAATCCCTCATCCAAGAGATGGAGTATTTCAAAAATCAGTTCAAAATGTAATTAATCCTGGTCTCACATTCACGTGCGGATATAATTACTTGAGACATCAAATCATATAATAAATATCAGAGTGCGGAAACTAAAATCCCGGTAAACCCCGAGCTACTACATATATAACATGGGTTTAAAGATTTCCCAACAATGGGGATTACATGTCCAAAATATTCATTTACATCTCATATAAACTTAGTAATCCCAAAACCAAAATAAAGATAACCAACTACCACTAAAGTCTCAGAGTAATCCTAACTACTCCTGGTTGTCCGCTTCCCTTTCGAGCACTTGCCTTGTTTGAAAAGGTTAGTCATTTGGAAAGAGTGAGATTCTAAAGAATCCCAGTAATAACAAATCATTCATACCACACATAATCACATAGCATGTAAACCAATCATCTCATAATAGCAACACACAATCACACTCCATCCTCATCCCCTTTTACAGCCGGGAAGGCACACCGTCCTAACCCGAATCGTTGTTAGCGACTCAGGGACTGTTGGCATGGTAGTGCATAAAAATAGCCTTACGGCTCACATATAGCCTTTCGGCTTTCATAATTGGCCCGTCGGCCCTCACAAATAGCCTTTTGACTTATAATTAGCCTTTTGGCTCACAATTAGCCTTTCAGCCCACATAATCACATATAACACACCCTAACCTCATCCCCTTTTACCGCCAGGAAGGCACATAGCCCTTACCCGAACCGTTGTTAGTGACTCAGGGACTATTGGTATAGCGGTGCTTACACAATTCCACATATCTTGCAGCATACGAAATCATCACATCTCAATGATATAGCATACATACAATGTATCACATAAGGTATAAAGAAAGAGTCACTACCTGTATCTTTCCTGACTGGCTCTGGTACCGTGGTCTTACGAGGACGACAGATGTCAAATCCTATACCAAATTAGGGACAACCGATCAATCTCTTTTCCAAGTTCTTTATTTCATAATACACTTAGTTAGTTATCATTTAGGACTCTTTAGGTGACCACTAGAGGCCTAAATATATGCTTAAAGGGTTGGAAGAAACTACCCCAAAGACCCCTTTTTCGAAGGCACAACACTGATTTCTGACAGCCTCACTTGAATGAAGACGACCTCACTCGAGTGATGAGAGACTTGTGCTCGGGTGAGAACGATTCTCACTCGCGGACAATAAGCAACCTTCACGGCCAGGAAGTGCTCACATTACTCGAGCACCAAGCTATGCACTTGGGTGATGACCCTAATTATGCTCGAGTCCCTGAAAGTACAGCACCACGAGTGACAACCCAAGAGCACCAACCACACCAGAGGCAGCAGCTCACTCGAGCATGACCCGCAGCACTCGGGTGGGACAACTATGCTTGCGACTGTCAGAGCACACTCTTGGCATCAACTAGCGAGTGAGGACCCGAGAGCAACCCCAACTCTGGATTTACACCATCACTCGAGAAAACCCAAGCTCACTCGAGCATGATCTTCCCTTACTCGAGAACAAAGAAGTGCACTCGAGCCTCATTCAAAGAACCTAAACCAACGCTCAAAGCAAAAAAGGGAAAAATGCACACAGCACTCGAGCATGATCTTCCCTTGCTCGAGTGTTGTGCATCAGAGACCAGAAACGCAGAAAATATCAGAAAATACTAGATGGTCAAATTCATACCCAATGGTTCCCAAACTCTACTAAAAGCTCATACACATTTAGCACTAACTAGGGAACACATTGGTACCCTCTCAAACACCCCAAAAACCTTTTTGACCACAAACATACCCTTAGGTCTCTATGACACAACCAATATCCAACTTCATTCAATTCATTTCCAACATTCCAAACTAAATCCAATTCTCAAATATCTTCACAATGGACCATTTCCAACATCAAACACAATAAAACTCATATATTCAACATTTGGCATAACTAGGGCAAATTTTGAGATTTTATCAAACTTATCAAAAAATCACAAACAATATATCAAAATGCACTAAATGCCTACCTCTTCACTTTGCCAAATCCAGAATCTTGATTCTCCAACTTTCAATTTTGACCAACTCACAAATCAATACTATTCAAGATTCTGAAATGATCAAGTTGAAGCTCTCAATGAGATGCATATCTTTAGAGAAGAGATTTAAGGCATTAGAGATCAATCAAAGCATCAAAATCTCACCTTTTCTTCTTCATTTTCCCTTAATTGCTGGAAACTATGGAGGCTAGAGAGAGAAAATGAGAGATAGGAATGATGATGATGAAGATGCACTTTTTGGTCCATACTCCCTCCCTCAACCGAACAAGAGAGAAAAGAGAGAGAAAAGTGATTATTTGTCCTCTTGTGCCACATCCAATGGCTCACCAAATGCCACTTGTCACCATCCTACTCATTCCTTCATGAGCTCACACAATCGCAAAGCATAGGATTCCGACCCTTAGTCAAAGAATCTCAACCTTGATCTTAAAGACCACACATATTTATACCAAATTCAAATTACATTGATCCCAAAAGTGCTTAATTACACAAATTACAATAATTATCAGAGTCATTAGCCCTAATCACAAATCAGGATATTACACACTTGACAATGACATTTATTTGAAACTCTTTGAAGGGCTTAAGTTGCCAGAAGCATACAATTCAAGTTCTTAAGAATGATACTCAATAAAGTTAAATAAATCCCTATATGGATTGAAGCGATCTGGGTGTAAGTGGTATACTCAAATTAATGAATATCTATTAAAGGAAGCATATAAAAATGATCCAATATGCCCATGCATCTTTATGAAAAGATCTAAAAATGAGTTTGCTATAATTGCCATTTATGTTGATGATATAAATATCATTGGAACTCCTGAAGAGCTTGAAAAGTCAACTAATTGCTTGAAGAAATAATTTGAAATGAAGGACTTAGAAAGAACAAAATTTTGCCTTGGATTATAAATTGAGTATTTGAAAAATGCAATCTTTGTATATCAAGAAACTTACACAAGAAAAGTCTTAGAGTGTTTTTACATGGATAAATCAAATCCACTATGTACTCCAATGGTAGTAAGATCTTTGAAGGTTGATAAGGACCCTTTTAGACCTCGAGAAATTAGCAAAGAAGGTGATGAAGAACTACTTAGTTCAGAAGTACTATATCTTAATGTAGTTGAAGTGCTAATGTATCTTGCTAATCACACTTAACTAGACGTATTATTTGCTGTAAAATTATTAGCCAGATATGGTTCTTCACTAACATAAAGATATTGGAATAGGGTTAAACACATTCTTTGTTATCTTAGAGGCACAATAGATATGGGGTTATTCTACTTAATGTACCCAAGCATGAACTTTTTGGCTATGCAAATGCTGGTTTTTTATCTGATCCACATGATGGTAAATCACAAATAGGGTATTTATTCACATGTGGTGGTACAACCATTTCATGGGGATCTATCAAACAAACTATATCAACCGCATCATCTAATCATGTAAAAATTTTAGCAATGAATGAAGCGAGTTGAGAATGTGTATGGTTAATATCAATAATATATCACATAAGAACCACTTGTGCTTTATCTCCTAGTAAAATGACCCCAACAATCATATATGAGGATAATTCTGTATGAGTTTCCCAAATAAAGGAAGGGTACATCACGGGAGATAGAAGAAAACATATTTCACCAAAATTATTCTTCACCTGTGACTTCAAAAGAGTGGTGAAATTGATATCTAGCAAAATCTGTTCTAGTGAAAATCTAGCAGATTTATTTATCAAGTCACTTCCTGGTGCAATCTTTGAAATGCTCGTTCGTGACATCAGACTTCGCAAGCTCAGAGATATCAACTGATATTGTCAAGAGGGGGAGTTGATGCAACACCCATCCCTAAACCCCTTTGCTATGCGTTGCGGAAGCATTACAGGCTTAGGGGAACATTGCTTAAGCCCCCAAACCTGAATTTACTCTTCTTTTCTCGGGGTCATTATCCATTTTATTTGGTAAACTGTATTTACCTAATTAACTTATTTATAAGGTTACTTTTCACTTTAACTCATAAGTTGTTCTATTCATTACTATCTGAGTTTTCTCTGCTATTAATTCCTCTGTTTACTTAATTAATGGGCTCGTACTGTGCGATTACCCATTCTTAGTTTAATCATCACGCTTACAAAACAATTCATCTGTAATGCAAATTATACAATTCATCACTTCTAAGGTTATTTTATACATGATGATTAGCGCTAGTAATCTTCAATTCTTCTTTGCAACTTTTTCACCTGGCACATCGTCCTGCACTCCTCTTCTATGCTCATGTGTCTATATGGTTGGTTGAGGGAGGGTGAGATTTGGGGAAATCTCAGTAGCAAACAATACCGCTTAGCATGCAAGATAAATGCTTAATCCATGACATACTTGCCTTACATGAATTTATGCTAACATAATAACATATCTACATATTCAGTGTATCATACATCATACTCATGGCCATAACATATATAGAAACAGAGCTTCATTAGTCATATATGCATCACATAATCAAGTAAAGCAATTAGTCACATCAATACATAAGCATAAATATCAAGGACATATAAGTAGGGTAAGTCTACTACATTTTGTCTTTAAGTCCTCCTCTTATATCATTTCTGCTAACCATCGAAGTTACTTGAAGAACCTTCCATTCTTCTTCCTTGTCATCTCATGGCCCTAGGCACATAACCATACATTAGAGCCATGATAAATGAATGTCCAATGTGACTACATGGGCCTTCAACACCTTTAAGGGCCCAATCCTAACCCTTGGAGTTCCTAATTATTACATTTGTGCCACTAAGTCTTAAATTCACATGAGACATAAAGCTGGCAGTTTTTTCACTATACTTTGAAAAATCATAACTAATTCTAAAAAACTCCAATTGGGTTAGTTCAAAGCTCAATATGATCTTTATTAAGTCCACTTTAATGGAAAAATAATTAGCACTGCCAATTACACACACATTTCCAGAATTCTCAATTATTCACCTTTTTCACAAGATTCTGCCTAGAATTAATGCCCAAATTCCACCAATTATAACTTTTTCTGTACTTATCCAATTGCCACAAGTTACTATCAAATTAAAGCTTACTGAATATACTTTATGTCTAGAAAATTTCATTGACATTGGAATTCATTTGGCTAGACAAAAGCATGTCACAATCAGTCTACCACCATTATCTTTCCAGAATCATTATCAAACTTTAAAAATTCATATTTCTCAATCTACTTGTCCAAATAATACATTTCGTATATCAAAATAAATATTTTTAAGTATATTTTTAGGGAAAAATATAATAATTTGGCAATTACAACCATAAAATTCCCAGAAACTTGCCAAACCCTATATATTCCAAAATTTGTTCCAGAAATAGGGGCTTAACTTTGGAAAATCATAATTTTAAATTCACTGATCCAAAAATTACGTTCTACCAAAGCTCAGGATGACTAGTTTCATCCTATAAAATTTCATAGCATTTAGACTTGATTTGACTGATAAAAAACACGCCACAACATCTCTGCCTTCCAGAAAACAAAAGCTGGTAGCACTAAAAATACTAAAAATCATAGCATTGTGATTTCTCATTTCTAAGCCTATTTAACACCATTTATAAAACCAAAACACAATAAACCCTAAAAATACTCAAAGAATTAAAATTTAGGGCAGCAACGCCCATTCCACAAAACTCAACCAAACCACACAATATATGGTTCAAAAGAAAGCTCTTACTCACCTCTTGCTTCTTTTGAGCTTTGTTTCTTGATTTCACAACTTTAGACCTTGATAAATGCCTTAAAACACCTCCTCTTGAAAAACCAAAATCATAGGAGTGAAGTTTAGACCAAGAGGAACAATGTTCATGAACACACTTTTGGCTAGAAAGGTGAGTAGGAGGGTGAAATCTTAGAGAGAATTTTCTTACCTTTATTGAGCTCTTGAAATTTCAGATTTGGTTTCTCTCTCCTTCCTCTTGTTTTTGGATGTACAAATGAAGCTAATGGAAGGGATGCTATGCTTAAAACACTTGTTTCTCTTTTCTTGGGGCTGTTGGCGGAAATGTTTGAGAGAAGGGATAGAAAAATGATGATGACATGTCCTTGTTTAGTTCCTTCTTGCTTTCTAGTTTAGTTAGCTTAACTAAAGGAGTTTTGATTGGGCCAAAAGCTTTTGTTTCTTTTTCCATGGCCTTCTTGACTAAAAATTAAAGGGATAGAGATGAAGAAATGCTTTACCTAAAAGTTCTTAGCTCTTTGTACACAAAGAAGCTTATTATCCATTAGATACTTGGTTGAATTTTTTTGTCTCCCTTCTTCTTTATCCAATGGCATTTTTAGCGAATTTTCTTGTCTTCTATTTTCTCTTCTCATATTTACTCTTACTTTTTCAAGATCAAATCTTGACCTTTCATTCTTGTTTCCAATTCTAACCTCAAAATTAAATGACAATTGTCTCTTTTGCCCTTGATCATGGCAATATTTATTTAAAGTGCCATTAGCTTTTTTTTTTTCATTCTAATTCCTTCTCATTTTCTTCTTCTTTTTGGATACAAGTTAGGCTTAATATCATTTTTGCCTTTAGATAAAGGAATTGGACATTTTCTTTAGTTATTTGGAACCAAATCCCGTACTTTTTTTTTCCCAAATTAGTCCCTAAGAGTCATTCTGTCTCTTGGATATTCTTGGGACTCTCGCAAACTGGGGCTTAGCAGTCGGCTTGAGTTAGCTTAATCTCAAGCTTCTAGTCCCAAAATTTGAGATATTATAGTTGATACACGCTGTACTTATTTTCCCTTGCTTATGTTTTTTCCCACTGGGTTTTCCTAAAAAGGTTTTTAATGAGGAAGTAGTATTAAGTGTATACCTAAACAGTGTACTCTTTTTCTTCTACTAAGTTTTTGTCCCAATAGGTTTTTCTTAGTTGAAGTTTTTCTAGGCATATGTTTAGTTATAGACATCCAATGGAGATTGTTATCAATAATATATTAAAATATATTACTATGATGTTAATCTCCCTATTTTTTCTCCCATTTTCCTAGGATTATGTAATCTCATTTATTGTAGATTATAGGGCTATGCCTATAAATAAGATGCATATGCTATGCATTGTACACATATTTGACTAGTGAATAAGATTGTTCTCTCGTTTTCTTCTCATCTTTCATATTTCATAACAATGGAAATTAAATATAAATTAGCATATGCCCAAATAGAGTGTAGAGACTTTAAGGCTCTCTCCTCTAGTAGTGACTTTCCTTGGTTTCTATTAAATCTCTCCCCTAAAAAGTGTTAAAATAAAGGGGGTGAGATCTAACGAATTCTAACACAAGCAAACCACACGTATCACAAAAATATCCACTTATAATTATGTGTATATTTATATAAATCTTCCTTACATGCATCAAGTTTATCTTGAATCCATTCTTATCTCAAGAACATATTGTGGCCTCACTTTCCACATACAATATATATATGATGATATGCAGCATGCCTCCATTATATCACCGTCCATCCTTATCCCGCTGACAGGAGCCATAGGCTAATGCAAAGTCCAATAAGATCTTATCCATGTAACTAGATTATCCCAAGCTTACCAATACTTGAGATAATACCTGGCTAAAGGCACAGAGCTCAAGTACAGACTATGGCTTTAGTCCTTAAAAGAAAAAAACTAAGGAGGTGTCATATGTCCCACAGCTCTAATGCAATCCTGGCTAAAGGAAAACATGGACGAAGGGGCCCTGACAAGTACCAACTATTGTGCATCGAGTGATGGCATACCAGTGGTAAAAGAATTCCTCATATACATGTCTCCTCATAATCTTAGCCCATCACCATGAATGCAAATGCAATGACCAATATCCCAAAACACAAGTAAATATAATATAATTATATTTCAAGTACCATAAACAATTCCAATTCTAGATAATACATAGTTATATCCACAAACATGTTTGAAAAAGGTTCAAAACATATTATAAATGATTTGGCTACACACAATCATGCTTCAAGAGTGTTAAACTAATACAAGAGTTCTAACATATAAAAGAGTTCAATCAAATAAAAAATGAAAATAACTTGAAACTTTGTTTATTAGAAAATTCATCATATATGTACACACGCGTGCACACAATTCAGTCTTACCTTATTAAATTAAGTGCTAGTCAACAATAATACAATCACATAGGGTTCACATGTATATGGAATAATACTAAGAGTTACTTGTTGCTCCTCACTCTTCAGCTCACAAATAATTAGAATAGTGACTCCAATGCTCTCAATAAGAGTAATGAGAAAAGGGCTTGTTCATGTGGTTGTGGCTACAAAAAGAGTGATGATGGAATAATTCAAAGATGGACATAGAAGAAGGGCTTGTGGTTATTAAAGAATGTTTTTGATGGAGAGAGAGAGAGGAATGGACATGGGCAACAATATATATACACATATTAATGGAGAGAAGCCACGATTTGATCGAGGAAGTGACAAATAAAAAATTAATATATATATATATATATGTTATGAGGAGATGTATGTTGCGGTGAGAGTGAGAGAGGAGACTTAAGAAAATGGAGAGAGATGGCTTAATTGAGTGAGAGAGATGAAAGAAGAAAAATTAAAGAAAAGATGCAGAGAAAAGCTGAAACAATAGCCACAAAAAAGGCGAGGAAGAACAAAAAGGAAAGGGTGAATAGTACGACGCAAGGGAGGATATGAATTTTAAAGAGTTGTGCTTTCATAGGTTGGCTTTTTATAATTGGGATTTTAAAATATCTACATCTTTTCAATTATTTTCATTATATTATCAAAATGAATTTATGATTCATGGTGAACCAATGTTCGCATCTTCACCGAGAGGGGCGCCCACATTTGGTGCCCAATAGTGCTTTGAACATGATTGCTTCCAATAATAGGAGGATACATGTGCTTAGCAAAAAAAAAATGAATTTATGATTCTTTTATTTTAAAAGCATCCATATATTAAAACTTGATTAACTATGAGTAATATCTAGATAGTTTCATAAACTAATCTCAAGCTTTTAAATTAATTATTTAGTTACTTTGACAATAAATTATAATTAGTATCTCAATAGTTGGATAATTTTCAAATAATCACTCTTTCTAGTTATTATTTTTTTATTGGGTTAAGGTGCAAATCCGCCATGAAAGTATTATGAAGGTCTCAATGTAGCCCTGAAAGTATTAAAACGTAGCAATGTTGCCCTTGCCTGTTAACAAAGTTAACTTTGACCGTTAAAAGACACATGTCACTGCCACGTGACAATCAAAATACCACCTCATCATTATGCTTATTCTCCCCTATTATTCTCATCATCGCCTAACCGCCTCCTCCCTCTTTCTCTTCCAATTTCATTGCAGACCCTTCCTTATTCTCAACACCAACATTTTTTGATGAGAAAAATTAGTGTAATTGTCAAAATTGAGGATTTTGGAGAGTATTTGCATTTGGCGTAGGATAGGGACCAAGCTGAAAAAGATAGAAATTTGCAGGCATCAATTTTAGTTAGGAAGGACCAAAATGAAAGTGCAAAAGAGGTTACTGGGGTGTGAGTGTAGTTTTGGAAGTTCAAATTTTAAAAAGTTGGTGCCAAAAGGGATTAAACGATGACATTTCAAGCTAAGGAAGTGAACTAGATTCCACCAAAAACATAATTCTGACAAAAAGGAAACTAGATTTCACTACTGGAGGAACTCACTTTCCTCACTCATAAACTAAAAGATTGTGCGGAATTGATGTGTGAGAACTTGTAATTTTTACTCCTTCTTGTTTTAAAGTGTGAAGTGAGCATGTGTGATTAGTTACATTGATAGCAAGTGAGAGTTAGAGAGGAGTTGAATCAATAGTCACCGGTGACTCTAAGTAGAAGGAAGCTGAAACCGACAAAGCATGAAGGAGCCATAAGAAGCAATGTGAAGAAGACATTAGGCATTCTGGAAGTTAATGGGAGCTGAAGAAGGAAAGAATTCTGAGAGAAATAGAGAGAAAATTGGAGAATCAAAGACATGATCTAGCTAGCTCTACATTTCAACAAAGCTCTGATAAATTTGCTTGGCTAAGCTTCCAGTCTTCATTCTTTGAGTTTGATTCCCTTAGAGCTATCTGTTCTATGACTAGATCATTAATCAAGAAGTTTCTTAGCCTTCTACTTGATTCTCTACTCCAATTCTTATCATTTGAACTTATGTGTTAGATTGAAGAGTTTTCCTGGTGAACTATGATTGTAGCTTGACCGTGGATAACTTTGAATTTGTAATTGTAATATAAACATATTTTTAGTCTAGATCTATAAAGCAAATGCATTCCATTAGGATTTGATTAAATATGATGTTAAGTGCTTGTGAACCAAATTTCATGAATGATTGTTCATGTAGAGGTTGTGTTTAGATTTTGCAATCACTATCCATTTGATTGAATTAGTGATGCGAATTGGACAATTGAAGTTGAGGAAGGTTGAGAGCTAAAACTAATTAAATTGAGGTACAATGATGATAAGTGGAAGATTTCTCCTGGAGTGAAGGCTAATTGGTCATTGAGAAAGAATTTGTATAAGTGTTCTGATTAGTAATCATTAGAGTTTTCATTGTAGAAATTTGGCATAGAATCAACTGAATAGTGAGTGATTAATTTGTGACGTTTCATAAACTTTAATCGAGGCATAATTGAGACCAATATGGAAATGACCTATATGAGTTAGTGTAGTATATCTTAAGAGAGTTGATGACAAGCTTTATCAAATGACGCCATTACCATTGGTTTCTTGCTACGGTTGAAGTGCTTGAACATGCTAAGTTATTTCTACATAATTCTGACTTGTGCATTGCTTTCAATTAGTTCTTTCTGCACATGTTTTGTCTAGTGGTTCTGCTATATTCTTATCTTTGTGCCAACATTGTGCACTTGGTTTTATGTTACTTCTCCTTGTTTTCTTTTTGTTGGTGCGTGTCTTGTGTCACTTCTATTCTCCTTTAGCTGCCTTTGGATCTTGTGAAGTGTCACTAGTTCTGTAATAGCTTAGGACCACCACAGTACCCATGGTTGGCTGAGCCTACACACAGCACCCTACAGAATTTGTCCCCCCTCCGCCCAACGGCTTAGGAATTTTCCTCTTGGGTACTCCTAATTTTCCCAAGAGTCGCTCCCCAAGGATCGAAGGCTTAACTTAAGGGTTAAATATAAACCTTATGTGATCCTTGGTAACCAAGTGTGCCATAGTGCAATTGGCTACTAAGTGGCTCTTAGGCTTTTGACTTATCCTTAAGTCCAAAGTTCGAGCCCTTAGGGAGGCATATTCCTTCTTGTGTGGTTGGAATAAATTCCTAAGCACCTGTGTGGTGCGGAGGAGGGGACAATACCTGCTATGGGGGGGACCAAGCCTGTTTGGTGGTGGTTGAACCATGGCCGGCCGTGTCTAGCCTGTGTGGTAGAGGGCGAGTCGTTACATAAAAAGGCGCCTTTTTATGTAACGACTCGCCCGCCTTTTTATGTAACGACTCGCCCTCCACCACACAGGTTGGATGCGGCCGGCCATGGTTCAACCACCGCCACACAGGCTTGGACCCTCCCTTGGTAGGTACTGTCCTTTCCACCGCACCACACAGGTGCTTGAAGATTTATTCCAACCATACATGTAGGAATATGCCTCCTTAAGGGCTCAAACTCTGGACCTGAGGATAAGTCCAAAGCCTAAGAGCTACTTGGTAACTAAGTGCGCTGTTATATAACGACCAGCTATAACCCCATTGGCTTACAATCAATATTTATGATTTGGAACTGTATAATTAAATGGATTAGAGACAGCGGATAATCAAATCTTATTTAAAATCTCATTTTTGAGATAGGGTTTTCACAAACATTTTGAAATACAATTAACTTGGTCTCATATCCAACTTTCAAATATAACTACCTTGCGCAGTCGAATCACATTCATCCATATCAGAGTATACAACAAAAATCTTGGTAATCCCCGGGTTTCATATATTAACTAAGGGTTTACAGGGTGCATTCACCCCTTTACGGTTTCCCATTTAGGGGATTACACAATATCATTCCAAATTTACACCCCAAATATATATATAGTAATCCCATTCAAAATTCAATAACCAATAACCAAAATTTAGACATCCCTAAGGAGTCTTATCCACCCTTAGTCGTCTCCTACCCCTTGGAGCCATTTGCCCTATTTGAAGGTTAGTTAATGGAAAGAATGAGATTCAAAAGAATTCCAGTAGTAACAAATCACTCATACCACATATAATCACATAGCATGCAAATAAATCATCAAGTAGCATAGCAGCATGAATACAACATACATAAGTTGTCACATATACACATGGCCTTCCAGGCATTCACATTTACAACTTATATTAATGGCCGGGGTAGAGATGACCAGCTTCCCTCCCTATGACGGGTCACGTTGACATGCGCACGCTGTAATTCACATAGCCTCACGGCTCACAAATAGCCTTTTGGCTTTTACATAGCTTTACGGCTTCCACATAAGCAACAAAATCATTTCCACACCCCACCCTCATCTTCTTTCCCTATCGAGGATGAACACTGCGATCTCTTGAACTGTTGTTAACTACTAAAGGACTATTGGCATGGCGGTGCAGCTCCACACAACATACACAATTCAATGACATCACAAACATACAATACATTACATATAGTATAAGAGAAAGAGTCACTACATTATTCTTTCTAGATATGCTCTAGCACGAGCTGCTCGTGAGTAGGGCAAATATCAAATCCTATAAGCCAGAATCAAGGACAACAGATTAATCTCTATTCTAATTACTCTCATAACACTTAAAGTTGGTTATCATTTGAACTCTTTAGGTGGCTACTAAAGGGTTGGGGAAAACTTGACCAAAGACCCCCTTTCGGAAGTGAAGTTACTGATTTTAAACTGATGCACTCTAGTGATGGATGATGCATTCGAGTGATGAGATGACTTACACTTGAGTGAGGACGGCTTACTCGTGTGAGTGCTTGACAGAGAGCAACGACAGAATAGAAAATGATCATTGCACTTAAGTCCTGAACTCAACACTCGAGTGGTAGCCTCATGCTTACCTGAGTCTTACCAAGTGAGGCGCAGAAAGTGACTACCTGAGAGCAAAGGAAACCTTAAAATAGGAAATGCACTCGGGCAACAACTCTAGCACTCGAGTGATGGCATAATACTTGCGAGTACTAACACACACTCTTGACAAATTGGCCATGAGTGTTACCCCGAGACACGGCACATAGTGCAAAATGCACACACACTTGAGTGATGCAAGACGCACTCAAGTGAGATCCCATATCACTCGCTAGTGAGGAAATGCAATCTATTTTTTTTGCAAGGAAATGCAACTAAAAACTGAAGGAAAAGAGAAAATATGATATTACACTGGAGTGAGACCCTAGTGCACTCGAGTGAGGCTCTATCAGAAACCAAAACACAGTAGATGACAAAATTTTCCAATCTTAACCAATATGTCCAATGGCCCCTAAAATCAACAACCAAAAATTTTCCTACACAAATTTTCATAAGGAACCCATTGGAAATATCAAAACAACCAAATTCCCATCACAATGACACATTCCCTCTTCCAAACACATTGCAATTCAAACTACTAAATGACTAACTTTGCTTTCAAGGTTTCAAACCAATTCTATTGTTTTCATGACATATTGTGACACCTATTCCACCATAATATACTATCTAATTCATCCATTTTTGAAATTATACTAAATTCCGGGCAAAATATTCTGGGCAAAATTCTCAAATTCCAAAAATTAACCAATGATCACAAAACTTAGGTCAAAATGCAACAAATTTCTTACCTCTTCCTCTTCCTGAAGCTAGTTCTTGAATTCTTCAACTTTCTAATTTCTTCAAGAACTCAAATACCTTTAAAAAAATATAAAACCATAGAGATGAAGCTCTCATCACCATGAATAAGATTAATGAAGAGAATTTCACCATTCCAAGCCATATAGAACACTTACCTTAAACTTTCTGTTTTCTCTTTCCTCCTTGCTTGGAACGAAAATAGAGAATGAAGAGAGAGAATGAGATGATGATGAAGAAACATATTTTGGGCCTCCCCCATGCATGTAGGCCGACTTTGAGGGAGAGAGGAAAAGAGTTGAAATATTGACCTTGATCCTATGGCCCATATGGTGACACTTGTCATAATCTTATTTCCTTTTCTATAGGCACACATATAAGCACATATGTATATGATTCCACCCTCTAGATCTCTTAACAATTAATCTTAACCATTGATCTTTGAGTTACCAATGAGTTTCCTTTTCAGTAACTGACCAATCGGTCAGTAACTTTCCTTTTTCAAAATTTGCCCCTGATTATGGCAATCCTTACTGGATCACCACCAAACACATTTTATCGTTCAATATCACCTTAATATGTACCCTCCCTCTAATTTAACTCAATTTAGATGTTAATCCACAATTAAACTTAGATACCGGGTTTAGGCACTGATTATAACACATTCGGATCACAATTTACGTCACATTATCAAAAAGTGTTTATTTAACAATAATTACATCAACTTTTGAAATCATTAGCCCTTAATCATATTTTGGGGCATTACACCAGCCCTCCACCACACAAATTAGACGTGTCCGACCATGGTTCACCCACCGCCATATAGGCTTGGTGCCTCCCATGGCAGGTACTGTCCCCTCCTCCGGACCACATAGGTGCTTGGAGATTTATTCCAAGCACACAGGAAGGAATATGCCTCCCTATGGCCTTGAACTCTGGACCTGAGGATAAGTCCAAAGCCTAATAGCCAATTAGTTGCCAAGTGCGCTATGGTCGCACCAGCCTGTGTGGCGGAGGGTGGGTCGTTATGTAAAAAGGTGTCTTTTTATGTAATGACCCGCACTCCGCCACACAGGCTGGACATGGTTAGCCATGGTTTACCCACTGCCATACAGGCTTGGTCCCTCCCATGGTAGGTACTGTTCCCTCCTCTGCTCCACACAAGTGCTTGGGGATTCATTCTTACCACACAGGAAGGAATACGCCACCCTAAGGGCTTGAACTCTGGACCTGAGGATAAGTCCAAAGCCTAAGAGCCACTTGATAGCCAAGTGCGTTATGGCTCCACTTGGTTACTAAGGATCACATAAGGTTTGTACTTGATCTTCAGGTCAAGCCTTCTATCCTTGGGGAGGTGTATTCCTTCTTGTGTGGTTGGAATAAATCCCCAAGCACCTGTGTGGTGCGGAGGAGGGGACAGTACCTGCCATTGGAGGGACCAAGCTTGTGTGGCAATGGGTGAACCATAGATGGCTGTGTCTAGCCTGTGTGGCAGAGGGCAGGTCGTTATATAAAAAGGCACCTTTTATGTGATAGCCCAAGGCCACACACAACACCCACGGTTGGCTGAGACTACACACAACACCCGATATGATTTGTCCCCCCTTCGCCCGATGACTTAGGGATTTTCCTCTTTGAGATACTTCAAATTTCCCCTAAAGAGTCACCTCTCCAATTATCGAAGGCTTGACTTGAGGGTTAAATACAAACCTTATGTGATCCTTGGTAACCAAGTGTGCCACAGCGCACTTGGTACCAAGTGGCTCTTAGGCTTTGGACTTATCCTCAGGTTCAAAGTTTAAGCCCTTAGGGAGGCGTATTCCTTCCTGTGTGGTTAAAATAAATCCCCAAGCACCTGTGTGGTGTAGAGGAGGGGACAATACCTTCTATGGGAGGGACCAAGCCTGTGTGGCGGTGGGTAAACCATGGCTGGCCATGTCTAGCCTGTGTGGCGGAGGCCAGGTCGTTACAAGTTCTGTCTTATTTATGTCTTGTATATGACCAGAAGTGGTAAGCAACCATTGTTGCCTTACTATCCTGATTTGAATAAGGTCCTTAGGGCATTTAAACGAACTAGTGTGTTGCCTAGCTCTTCATCTATGCTAGTGTATATCACTTGCCTGACATTCTTACTATCTCTGATTCACATTCTTGTGTTTGTAACTGTATAGATACTCATTTTATCATGGAAGTTGCTCATGCTCATAATGATAACCATGCCGGGAATAGACCTAACTTCCATGCCGAAAATAAGACAAATATTTATGAATCATACTTTACGATTAATTATTATAACATTTATATATATGTTTTTGCTTATATAAAGTTGTGAAGACAAATTGTTTGAAAGGGTTACATGACGGTTAATTCGTAAGAACCGTCATTTTTGTTAGTAAATACATGAAGGTTAATAATTACAATCGTTATATTTTTGTTTTTGCAAATTCCACCTTCCAATACATAATGGTGCACATATTTAACCTTTATGTTTTAGCATTATATATTTTTGTGCGACCTCCACCTCAACATATATTACGTTTATTTGTTGTAATAGTTGTTTATTAAACGTTATATGTGCTCAAATCTGTAGTAGTGTAAGGATGAGAGGAGTAATTTATTAGTACTCATATTATCGTATACTCTTGAAAAATAAATTTCAGCTATTGATGCAAAAATACTTTAAGGTGCTCGATATATCTTAAGACAATTATATAATAATTTACTAGTAATTATATTATCATATACTCTTGAAGAATACTTTAAAGGTATACTAAATTAGTTTAGTACACTAAATGCCACTAGAGACATTCCTACATGGTATTGGATGCATCTTAACCCAATTCCATAGTAATTTAGAGTAAAATACATTAATATTCCCTTTATTTACTACTCCCTCTGGTCCTAAATATAGGACAAAGTTTGTAGTGCAAATTGCACTACAAACTTTGTCCTATATTTAGGACCGGAGGTAGTATAAATTATAGACAACTCCCTTATATTTTGAAAACTTGTATGAATCTCCCTTAAAATTAAAATATATATTATATAAATCTCCTTTCTAGTTTTGAGATATAATTTCTATCTACCCAATTGTTAGCTTACCACTAAATCACAGCATTGATTCGTCATTTTGATCAAAATACCCCTCCATAACATAAACATTGCTTAATAATAATAATAATAATAATAATAATAATAATAATAATAATAATAATAATAATAATAATAATAATAATAATAATTTAAGTGCATATCCTTATCCAAAATTTAAAAATAATTTTGATCTATATTTTTAATTTTTTTTGTCATACGGTTAAATTGATTACCAAATTACAAAGTCAATTAATTTTATAATTGTAAATTTTTATTTTTCAATAAATTTAAATATTTAATCTCTTTTATTTATTAAAACTTACAATGAAATCTTGTTTTTGATAAACAAGATTTATGAGTTCACATCGCTTAACCAAACAAGCACTAAATGCATATGTTGGCTAAAATGTTTTGCAATAATATATATGTATTTTAAGTTAAATTATAAGATTATAAAATTGTTAAGGATATTAATTATGTAGATATCCATTGACTCAAATCCTAGTCAGCATTTATAAATATATTGCTGAGAAACTAAAAGGCTATTTAATAATACAAAGGGCTATATAGTATTAATTGTACATTTATTGTATATTAATTGTGACCTTTAGTAGTGACTTTTGGAGGTTATAAATAAAGGCCTTATACATAGCATTGCAATGACAAGAAACACGAGTGAATGAGATTGATCCCCTTCTTCTCTCTCACAATTTTCTCTCTATCGGCTTGTTCTTCTCTATCTCTTATTACATATCTTTTTTATTTTCACAACACGTTATCAACATGAAAGCTCTAATGAAGTTATGTTTCTCTCATTGTTTTTTTAACGATTTCATCTATCTTCTTTTACATAATCTTTATTTGATCTATTTGGGATAATCTAAGATATTATATGGAATTAAAGAGACTCTTTTACTGATTGTTATTATCATCAGGTTCCATGGCTAATATTGGATATTTTTATTGCTTTTTATATTTTATTTTTATCTCCTTTACAAGTTCTTGGATATTATTGATGTTGTTACTTTTAGTATGGCTAGAAACCATACATCTCTGATTTCATGTTTTGAAATTACATGGCTAGAAGTCATATTATTTTGATTTTCTATTCTGAATTATATGGCCAGAACCTATATTCCTTTGCTTCTTATTTTGAGATTATGTTGCCAAAAGTTATATAATTCTTCATTTTCTATGGCCGTAAGCAATATACAACTTTTGTTTATCTTGAAGATAAACGACCAAAAGCCATATAGATTTAATTTCTCATATTGAAATTAATTGGCCAGAAGTCATGAGACTAATTGGCTTGAAGCCAAGAGAATTAAATGGCCTAAAGCCATAAATTTTTAATTTTTTTTATCTTACTCTATGAATTATTTCTTCACTTTCGAATTCCCTTTATTATATAGTTCGATCATTTGAGTTTCATGTTATTATACTGCATTTTTATATTTCATATTTTGAGAATTCATGTAACACCCCAAATTTTATTCACCAAAAATATATTGTAATTATTTGAGAAATTCAATAAAATGGTGAATATTCATGAATTTGGATCTTGTGAATTTTGAAATATTTATATTCATAAGGAAATGGAAAATTAATTCAAAAATTGAATTCAAATTACAAAAGGGGATAGCAAAATCATAATTTTGCCAATTTAGCCTAAGATTAATTATTTTCCAATTAATTGGAGTTAATTTCAATTAATCAAGGAAAATAAAGGAAAATGCATAATGGGATTATTCTTTGTGAAATAAATCAAGAATTGGGAAATTAAGGGGGATTATACATAATTCAATTATGTGAACTATGGGATTGATGAAATGCAAATTTTCCTCCTCTTCCTCTCTTTAATTTTCATCCAAAGCATGAAGTTAAAGGGGAAAAAATTAAAACACATGATCATATGCCACAAGAAGAAGGAAATGATGACTATGGTTAAGTGTAAGAATGGGAGGAGAAGCTTGAGTGAAGGAGTGGACTACTTGAGTGCTTGGAAGATGACACATGATTATATGGGAAGGAGATTGTAACCCCCTGCCTTGATTAGCATAATTATGATTCGATCACGGATAATTAATATGGATTAGAGACCATTGGATAATTCAAGACTCATTTAAAACTCCCTCAATGGAGTAGGGACTTTACAAAATTTTCAAAACTTCTTTCCAATCCTGGTCTCAAGTTCAAACATCAAATATAATTACCTGTGCAGTTATATCACATTTAACATATCAGAGTGAATAAATTAATCCCCGGTAACCCCCGGGTTTCATCTATTTATAGAACTATAGGGTTTCAGTTCCCAATTAGGGGATTACACCACCATGTATTCAAAAACTATTCACAACTCAAAAATGTCATACAGTAATCCCTTATCCAAAATGAATAGCCAACATGGCCCAAACCAAATGTCCCTATAGGGTTCTAACTGCTCCAGGTCGTTCGCTTTTCCTTGGAGCTACTTGCCCTGTCTGAAATATTAGTCAAAGGAAAGAATGGGATTCAAGAGAATCCCAGTAGTAACAAATCATTCATACCACACATAAGCACACAACATGTAAGCAAATCATCATACAGCAGCAACAGCACAAATCACACTCTACCCTCATCCCCTTTTACGGCCGGGAAGGCACACCATCCTAACCCGAACCGTTGTTAGTGACTTAGGGAATGTTGGTGTGGCAGTGCATACACATAACCTTATAGCTCATATAGCCATTCGGCTTTCATAATTGGCCCATTGGCCTTCACAAATAGCCTTTCAGCTTTTCACATAATCACAGATATCACACCCCATCCTTATCCCCTTTTATCGTTGGGAAGGCACACCGTCCTAACCCGAACTGTTGTTAGCGACTTAGGGACTATTGGCATGGCGGTGCTTACACATATCCACAAATGTCACAACATATGAATTCATCACAAAGCAATGATATAACACACATACAATGCATCACATATGGTATAAAAGAAAAAGTCACTACCTTGTTCCTTTCTGACGTTCGTTGGCACAGTGGGCTCACGAGGATGGCAGATGTCAAATCCTATAAACCAAATTAGGAACAATAGATCAATATCTTTTCCAAGTTCTTAATTCCATAATACTTTAAGTTGGTATTCATATAAACTTTTTAGGTGGCTATTAAATGCCTAAACATATGCCTAAAGGGTTGAGAGAAACTACCTCGAAGATGTCGTTTTGGAAGCAAAAGCACTGATTTTTGGTCGGCTCTCTCGAGTGGAGATGACCTCACTTGAGTGATGACCCCTAGATTCACTTGAGTCCCCAATAGTGCCACATTGGAAGTGTTTGCCCGAGAGCAAACCTTAATATGTCTTACACCCTCACTCGAGCACAGGAAGCTGCACTTGAGTGATGACCTCAAATGTACTCGAGCACCAAAAAATGAGACAAAGCGAGTGACTACCTGAGAGCATCCATAAATCCTAGAAGCTTAAACTTACCCCCTCACTCGAGTGAAGCCAAGATCACTCGAGTGATGACCTATATCACACGTGGGAATGAAAGTGCACTCTTAAGCTTTGCCTGAGAATCCAAGTGAAACCAAAGGGAAAAAGGGAAAATGTCTCGTAGCACTCGAGTGAACCCTTCCCTCACTCGAGTGTTATTCATCAGAAGCCAAAATCATAGCAACTGATAAGGTTTTCCAGATTGGCCAAAACTGATCAAAATAGTTCCAAAAACTATGCCAAAACTCATCCCCACACAAAATCTCCTAAGGAACCTATTGGTAATCTCAAAATACCCAAATTCCCCTTCCATCAACACAATCTCAACTCTAACTCACAAGGCCACACAAAACCACAATTTACCAAACTTCCTCATCCAACTTCAAATCAAACTTAATGACATTATAACACATCCTAACATCATTTTCTATACCATACCATTCCAAACTCTTCATTATTCAATTCTTATGAAATCAGGGCAAAAATTCCATAATTTACAAGGCTCAACCAAAAATCACCATAAATATACTAAAATGCATCAAATTCTTATCTCTTCAACTTGGTAAGATCAAATCTTTGTTTTCCCAACTTTCAAGTTTATGCAAACATCAAATCACCACTTTTCAAAATTCTGAAAACATAGCAAAGAAGCTTTCAACCTCTTGAACAAGTTTAATGAAGAGGCTTCAATAGGAAGATAATTACCTACTCAAAATCAAGCTTTTCTCTTTCTCTTTCTTACTTGAACTTCAATGGAAATGGAAGGAAGGAGATAGAAGGTGAGAAATGATGGTGAACATATGAGGATCATTTTTCTCCACACACACACTCATAGCTGACTTAGAGGAGAGAGGGACGAGAAGATGATTTTGAAATTTTGACTTTGATCCAAGGGTCCTTATTGTGACACTTGCCATGATCTCATGTCTCCCTTTATGAATCGATATAACCCATACACACTTGATTCCACCTCTTGCTTAACAAATCCTAGCCATTGATCTCAAGTTACCTATGATTTTTCTCTTTGGTAATAGTCCAGTTGGTTGGTAAATTTATCATTTTACCCCTAATTGTCATGACACATTTATCATCATCAAACACATTTTACATCACAACTCACATTATTTACTTCATAAGTATTTAATTAACACTAATTACATCACTTTGAAATTATTAGCCCTTAATCACAATTCAGGATATTACAAAGATTGCTTGTCTTGTAAGAGGAGAGGAGAGGGACGGAAATTATGGGACAAGCAAAGGAAGACATTTGACTTAATTAAATGGAAGAATGTAAGTGTGAATATAGCTAAAGAAGTATGGACTAATTGGAGAAAAAGGGGAAGTAGGGACGTAAATTTTGGAGCAAGAAAAGGAAGATAATGATTCAAATAAATGACAAGTCAATGAAGAAATTAAGAGGGAGAAGGAATTGTGACAAGTGTCACATTTGAAGCCATTGATTAAATCAAGGACTAAGAGGCAACAAGAGACAAAATAATAAAACATACTCCTTCCTCTTTCCATGCCACATTCGGCCAAAGAAAAAGAAGAGAGAGAGAGAGAGAGAGATTGAACTTGGAGAATTTCAAAGTGTTAGAGAGAAGGAAGAAGAAGAGGTCAAGGTAAGGTGGTTTCTTTGGTTTTTTTTTCTTATGGCATTTCCTTAGATTCTTCTCTAAACTCTTGTTTCTCATGAATCCATGGTGGTGAAAACACACTTTGAGATCAAGAAGAGAGGGAGGAGGAGCCTAGAGTAAGAGGAAACCAAGAAGCCAAAGAGGGTAACTTCATGAACTTGCCTTCTTGAGTTGTTGTTGATAATTGTTGGTTGGTTTTTATGATTTTTGGGTTGAGTTGTAAAATTAGAAAAGCTATAACCCTAAGGGGTTATGCTGCCAAAAATCCTTTAAATCATGATTATGAAGTGTTCAAATGAGTTAACTAAGGATTAAAAGTGGAAAGTACAAGTTTTAGAAGCTAAAACACAAAGCTCCATTTTTCTTTTTTCTTCATATTTTCGGCCAAACCATAAATGGTACAAGGAGTTGGATTTTCATGAAATAAATGGTTTCAGTGGACTCATTGGGCAAAAATAGGTGGGGTTACAATTGGGCACTTTTTTGGTAGAGGCCAAAAAGCATAATTTCGAAAACGCCACTGAAATCCCTAAATAGGGGCTGTCAAGGGCATTTTCATTATTTGATAGTGAATTTGGTGATTTTGAGCCTGGAAATGGATTCCTTGGGTGAAAATACATCAAAATAGCCTTAGTCAAAATTTTGGGAAAATGTGCCATCGGGCCGGGTATGGCGGGGCCAAGCCGGGGTCCCGGGGGCATTTTAGTAAATTTTCACCATAGACTAATATAACCACAAGAAACAGTATGGAAGAGTCTGAAATGATACTTGGATAGGTTATGACCTATTTCTTGTACATTTAATATTTTAGGACCAAGTCAAGATAATATGTTTATAATGTTCATTAATTGGTGCATACATGACATATATCATATTTATTTTTCGCATTTTCTATGAACGATAGCATGTTTCTACTGGGGTTTTCCAGAATCTCACCCTATTTTTAATAAACACCTCAGCGGGGACTAGTGGGTCTAAGGGAAAAGACGTAGATGCTGGAAAGTGAGTAGCACGTGTCTCGAGGCGAGGATATGAACGTGGTTATGCCTTAGTCTATTCCTTAATATTTTGGAAAATTTGTAAATATTAAATTTCCGCTGTATTTTCTGTTTTCCGTTGACAAGCGACGTTGGGATTGTAAAAAAATATTTTTATCAGTATAATTGTACTTTTCTGTATGCCCATTGAATTCCGTCTTTATTATTCTTCGATTATCGAAATGGAAACGGGTATTGACAATTCACTTTACTTTGTTTTATTTATAGTACATGTTTGTGAATATTTATTTAGTATTGCTAATGTATTGGTTTTCTCTCTCCCTTTGTCCTTACTTGATGTTATACTTATATTTTTGATTTTATCATTTAAAGTTTAAGCTTTATTCTTACATATTTTTATATTAATCAATTGGATATCTATTGATATTTTAATTTCATTGAATGACCAGTAGCCATAATACTCTTAATTTTGTGATTTGATGAACAGAAGTCTCATCCTTTTTTGTAATGGTTTTTTGTAAAAGAACACTCAATTCCCCAGTAAATGGCATGATAAGAAAAATTTTGTGGCATTGGATTGTTAAAAATATTAAGGCCCTAAAGGCTTATGTTTCAAATATCAAATGATACAAAGGGATTTTTGTAGCCTTGGAAAAGTATTGTCCTGAAGTTAAATAACTTGCAGAGAATTATGCCATTCAAGAGTAATAGTTCTAAAGCCTAATAGTCATGCGGACTAATTAGCATATTTTGTTCAATTTGAGAATTAGAGGTAGCAATGTTTGATGATATTAAAATAATGATACTTGAATATAAAGTCATGAACAATTATTATAATATATGTAGCTAAAAGTCATTGACAAATTTGCATCAATGTATGGAAAACAAAAGCCAAATTAGGAAAGGGAAGAAACATGAGATGTTTTGAAAAAAAATATCAAAAGAGGCAATGAGTTGTGGAGAAATATGTCCGGTGAAGCCAAGAGAAATAATAATAAGTCCCAAAGGCTATATGATGTTTAATTTTTGTTGTTACTGAAATTTATTGTTATTAACTTGTGAGAGAGAAATTATTATAAGTATTTAATATTATGCTATTGATAATTGTTCATAAGTGATATATTAAATAAAATAGATAAAAAACTAATTATCGGTCATTTTGAAATTTTAATATATGATGCCAATTTATTTGCAAAATTAAATATTATGGTGTGTGAATGTTCATGATTTTATGGTCTTTTAGGATTCCATCTCATGGTTAATGCTATTATACCTCATAACTTCCAAATTGAAGGATTTATTAATATAATCTCCAATTGTACAATTAAGTTCTTTAATTACCGTCTCCAATTATACAATTAAGTTCTTTAATTATCTTCTTTATGTATAAATGTAAAATATATTTGTAAATTTAAATATATGATGTGCATAAATATTATTCATGCATTCATGATATGATATAATATGAATTTTGCATATATTGGAATTACACAAGCTTTCTAATATTGTAATTGAAGGGGATTATCATGTCAAGCTCCAAACCCACCTCTATATTTTCTTCTTGAAATTTCTATGTTTTTTCACATATTTCTCACAAATGCTCAATTCATATTCCAACAAGAAGGCACTTTCTTCTATTACTAGTCCCTACTTTTCATTTTAGTTTTGACTTCCATCTCCCCCCCCCAGTTTTTTATAAATTCAAATATATGAGATGTGAGTATTCTTTGTATATAGCTTTGAAACATTAATCATGATATGATACATATATATTGTAAGTAAATTTGTTTTATGTGACATATGAGAGAAAAAGAAAATTCATATATTTATGTGACATTTTAAATTGAGAAAATGATAATTTATTTAATTTCATGAGAAAATTCATTATGAATTGGTGATATGAATTTGATTTGTTGGACAAAATCAATGTTTTCAAAATTATTCGAAAATTATTTGTGTTAGCTTATGCAGTGTAATAAATTTTTCACATGATTTAATTTCCTATGAGATGATTTTTATGAATAATTTTTTCTAATGATTTAACATCATTGATAATTCTTATAGGAGTAACTCCGTGAGGAAAATGTGTTAGGTTATGTAGTACAATAAACAATTCTCATAGATTTATTTTTGTGTGAAATTCTTACAATGTTTGTTTCATAAGAATTTTAATTCATGAATGTGTGGTTGTGTCGTAATTTCTATGTCTAAGAATTTCTGACAATTTGTTTTTCATGAAAACTTCTCATAAATCTGTTGCCTATGAGAATTTTCTATTGTGTAATTTTCTTGTGATTCTAAGTTATTTTGATCATAAATATCTACATATGTGGTGGACTATATACTTTGTGTGTGTGTATATATATATATATATATATATATATATCAAAATAAGCAAATTGAAGAATATTATTAATGAGTAATGAGATTATATAGTGATGTAATACTATATGGTAGTTCCTAAAGAACTATATGAAACAAGATTGATATAGTTTATAAAGAACTAATATAGTTTCTTTTCGGGTGGAAGAAAATTTGATTATGAAATTTATGACCAATAAATTTATATAAGAGTTTTTTTTATTTCATTAAAGGGTTTGAAAGTGATAGCCCAAATGGGATTGAAATCCATGATTGTATGTGAAGTATAAAGTACTTGAGCTTTAAAGCAAAAGATAGATTATTGGCCTACTATATACTGGTCTGTCTTTAAAACACAAAAATAAAAGAAGTATATTTATATGACTCACACTTGAGGGGGAGATTGTTAGAATATAAGTGTGAACTAATTTTTAAAAAGTTATACTCACATACTTCCCGCATAAAGCCTAGTAGATATCCTAAAATGGAGTCAGATTATGATTTAAATCAATATGTTATGAAAATTAAAAAGTTTACGATTGGTTGAGGCATATGTTACAGTCCAGATGTTTACTGATCCAAACAAAGTTATTGTTGGCATGACTTATTTGATCATCCGAGTCATATATATAATGCAACAAATTATAAAAGATTATGTATTGACATCCATTGAAGAACCAGCATATTCTTCATGAATCGCCAACATATTATATAATTCATGAATTATTATGTACTGCTTGTGCTCAAATAAAATTAATTATGAGAATATCATTTATCATGATTAGCAATGGATCTTTGCATTTTTGGAAATATATCAAACAAATTTATATAGGCTCATTAAAATAGCATATAAACCATACAAGTGTTCAATTTATTTGATAGATGCATCATAATATGGTTATATGTGAGATTACTATTAGTTTGCAACCTGGAGTTTGAAAGAATGTTTATATAAATCATTATGTTAAGCACGCAATTTCCAAATTATATAATCTAGAAATCATGTATTAAAGCCTTAATAAATAGTTAGATTAATGCTTATGAGAATAAAATTTTCATTTCAATGTTGGCATATTTAATCTTACATATTGCAACACTTATATACATCAAGCTAACAAAATTCTGATAAAATTGGCTTTTGGTCAGGAGCCAGACATATTCCATCTTAAAAGGACTTGAATGTGCACTACAGCTAGATAGTGTGTGTTCATTCTTCACATTAAAGAAGATAATATATACCAAGCATATAAATACTCACTTAATGTATGAGAGAAAGAGTTACTGCCTTATATCCCCTTTTTTGGCTCTAAACTTTGTCCAGGCTCGGGTAAACTGTCAGGTTCTAAAATTCCAAATTTACAAGAATTGAGTTATTACTCATTCATATATTATTCTAAACTCATTTTCTTGGTTATTTTAGCTTAAAACTGCAAAACGACCAAAATACCCCTGGGGATCCGGTCCAAGTTCCTTTATACCCGTTCCAACTGTACTTTTCCAAACATTATGACCTAGGCTAATCATACACAATTTTGCATGTAGAATCCATTTTTGACCTCAAAAATTGCCAAATTCACTACCAAAAGATAATTTTACCCTTGGCAGCCCCTAACTTAGAGCCCGTTTGGTTCAACCTCATTGCATGCCTGCAATGGTAATCATGATTGCATTACCAAGAGAAGAGTGTTTGGTAGCTCTTTAGCATGGTAATAGGGTTTACCATGGTAATGAACATTACCAAAAAATTGGTAATCCTCATTCATACCTCCCCTCTATGAATCCTCATTACCATCCCATTGCATAGTCTAAAAAGTCCAATTTACCCTTTAGTTTCCTTTGTCTTTGTTTCACTTATCTCATTACACTTGACGCATCACGTCACAACTGCCACCGCCACAACCTCTTCCTCTTCCACCGCCGTCACCTCCACTCTTTGCCGCCACCACTATCTCCTCCACAGCCGTCACCTCCATCCGCCACCACCCCCAGCCCCGCCACCGGCCCACTACCCGCCACCAACTCTTCCACCCCCTGCCGCCCACTGCCGCCACTACCACCTCCTCTTCCACCGCCACCCTCACCCCCGCCGCCCCCACCACCCACCGCCTACCACCACCTCCTCCACCCCTACCACCTATTGCCGCCGCCACCACTACCTCCTTCCCCGCCGCCACCCTCACCCCCACCGACCCACCGCCTATCGCCCACCACCACCTCCTCCACCCCTACCGCCCACCGCCACTACCACCACCTCCTCCTCCGCCGCCACCCTCGCCTACCGTCGCCACCTCCTCCTCCACCCCCACCGCCCATTGCCGCCACCGCCACCACCACTACCACCTCCTCCTCCGCCGCCACCCGCACCCCTGCCACCCCCACCTACCCACCGCCCACCACCACCTCCTCCACCCCCACCGCCCATTGCCCACCACCACCTCCTCCTCCACCGCCACCCTCACCTACCGCCACCACCTCCTCCTCCACCCCCCGCCGCCGCCGCCACCACCTCCTTCTCCAACCCCACCGCCCATTGCCGCCACCACCACCACCTCCTCCTCCGCCGCCACCCGCACCCCAGCCGCCCCCACAGACTCACCGCCCATCGCCCACCACCACCTCCTCTACCCCCACCGCCCATTACCCACCACCACCTCCTCCACCCCTACCGCCCACCGCCACTACCACCACCTCCTCCTCTGCTGCCACCCTTGCCTACCGCCACCACCTCCTCCTCCACCCCCCGCCGCAGCCTCCACCACCTCCACTGCCACCACCCCCGGCCCACCGCCCACCGCCACCACCTCTTTCTCCATCCCCGCCGTCGCCGTCTTGTAACTATTTTTTTCTACAAAGATTATATTAAGGGGTAAAATAGACTTTGTGTAATATATTAATTTTAAATAATTGTTAAAATATTAACTCATTGCATATTGCTTAAAAATCAAATGAAACACTACCCTTGTAATTAATATCGCATTGCATTACCATTGCATCGCATTGCACTACACCGCAGGGTGTAATGGGATCGAACCAAACGGGCCCTTAGGGTTTTACAGGTAATTGTGTCATTTCACATTCTAGGGCCTTTATACTTCAAACTTAACATGTACCTTACACAATTTTCCCTTCAAATCTAATGGAACCATAAAAAAATGCAAAATTCCAACCTAACCCCATTTCTATAGCTGATTGAAACATAGGGAAATTTAGGGAAAATTAGGATTTCATGATTACTCTTAATTAAACTCTTCTTTTCTACTTGTAATCACATGATTAACTACTTAAACACCTATAATCATGATTAGTGGAAATTTGGGCAGCATAACCCCTTAGGGTTTCATCATCCAAAATTACAAAATCAGTCAAACAAGCCAAACAACCAACCACAACAACAATAACATTTATATAACCTTGAATTCACAAAAGAACAAGGTTGTTTGTGGTTACCTTTTGATTTCTCCTTCTTTCTCTCCCCAACCGTGGACTCCTTCTTCCTCTTGATTTTGCTTACTATAAATGTTATTCATGAAGATATAGAGGCTAGGAGAGGTCTTACATGAACTAGAAGGCAAGCGCACTTGAATTGTCATCAACTTATCTTGGATTTGCCTTCTTGAACTCTCTTGTTTCCTTATTCTTGAGCTCACTTTCGTATGCTTTCTCTCTCTCGCTCTCTCTCTCGATTCTTGAAGCTGGCCGAAAATGATCTCTTAATGAAAGAGAAGCCTTCTTAAAATATCATCTTAATCCACCTCCTTACTTTTATTGTATTTTATTATAATTGAACATATGTCAATTTTAATTGTCATAATCTTTTCTCTTTCTCATTTACTTGGCCAAAAATAATGGCCACAAAAGAAATGAAAAGGTCTCTTGAATTATCACAATTTTCCTCCTCCTTAGGATATAATATTTTAATGTAATTACCATGTGATATTGTACTAATGTCATCATCTTTTCCCATATGGCTTTACCCCTTGTTAACTTAACATAAATGCTTCTCTTTCCTCTTGCCAAAAGTGACGAAAATGAGCCCTCCAAGTAACCAAATGGGTTTCTTCAATTACCTTCGTCCATTCCCTTGTAATTAATATGTAGTGGCCACACAATCTTTGCTTTTTGACTTTTCAAACTTCACCTTTTTGCTTGGCTAAAATGCTTCAATTCTTGGCACTTGTATTTCAATAATTCTCTTTTTCCTCTTCTTTTTTTTTTGGACGTCTCACATATAATAATAAGGGAAAATATGGGCTTTTAATTTTTATTAGTCAAATGACCATTTTGCCCATACTTTTTTGTGATTCATTATATTAAATCATGACTTCTTCTGTCCTCCTCTTGTTTAGGGAAACTTAACATTATTATTAGGCCAATATTTGTGCTCTTTCATGCTTCAATTTGGACTTCCATGTTAGGCCTTTAAGGGACTAAAAGTTGCTCCTTTGTGGCCAAACTTAATTATATTGCATATAGTCACTAAGCACACTATTTTGTCATTTTATATGCACCATTATTCACCATTTTATTCCATTAAATATCTCAATACATACAAGGAATATTGGTGAATAAAATTTGGGATGTTACAGCAATATTTTCCTAACATGAGGGGGAGAAATTGAATAGCTGGGAAAGAGAACAAATAGAATGCATTATTACTATTAAGTATAGATCATCGAATATAGAAGTATAAACTAAAAGTTCATCAGGCTTTGAATTCATGAAATATTATAATATATATGCTAGATGGAATTATTGACATAGAGTTACTAAATCTCATATTTCAGCTAAAAATGCTCCAATCAGTATAAATACAAGTGAGACATGCTCGATGCATGAGACACTATTCGGTTCCAAACATAAATATTATGGATAAAGTGGAGCATATAATTAAGATGATCATATTAAGGAGGCAAGTACTCCAGAAGAATGTCAAGACATAACTAATTGGAAAAACCTTCAGAGAGGTCCAAGTACATGAAAAGTTATATAGATCATAATAAGTTATGTCACAACTAGGAAAAATTAAACAGATAAGATAAAGTTGTTGACAACAGTTTGAAAAATGATATCACATGATCAAAAGAGGATCTTATATAAAGATATGTCATAAGAAATAGACATAAAGATGATTAGCCAAAAGGAAAAGTGAAAAATGAAAAAAAAAACGCAATGAAAATATGATTATATTGTGAAAGTTAAGGACTTGTAGTTCAAACACTGGAAATATGATAGTGTGTTTGGGATATATGAATATTTATGTGTGTTAGATTCCAAGTTTTGATGATAGCAAAAGATTTTTGTGTGATATGGCAAGAATATCATGTTTTGCAAGTTTAGACAATGGTTAGAACTATTACCAAAATATTACCAAATGCATATTACTAAGTTTAGAGGTCATTTCTATTAATATACTGTTGCACTCGAGTGATGGAGCTAGCACTTGAGCATTAAGAACTTTTGCACTCAAGCACAAGAGAGTGTTGAACAGAAAGTGTTTGACAGAAGCAGACTCTAGCTGAAAATACCAGGACAACTTGAGTGATGTACACAACACTCGAGTGATGATGTGATTTGTTCTCAAGCATGAAGGCACACTCTTGCAAGTGTTTGACAGAGAGCATAGGAAGAGACAGAATATTATCACTTCACTCGAGCACAGACTCACTACCCGAGTGATAGCCTCAAGTTCACCCGAGTCCTTGGAAGTGTGGCACTTGAAGTGTTGACTCGAGAGCAAGATAACCTCAGAGTGTAAACTGCACTCGAGTCCAAGCGAGTGAGGGACAGTAAGTGTTTGCCCGAGAGTCATGCAGTGCATGGAAGAGAAAGTATGCCCAAGTGAAGAGTACTTGCACTCGAGTGTACTGCAGCACCTGCGAGTGTGAAATCTAACTCTCTACACTCTGATGCAAGTGTTGAAGCAAAAGAGTATCTTATAGAAGAATATTCTGTACACTTGAGTGATAGTATGTATGCTCAATTGAGGGCCCACATCACCTGTAAGTGCAAAATCACACTCTTGATAAAATGGGATGCGAGTGTTATCTAGAGATGTGGGTCATTGTACAAATTTCAAGTGCACTCGAGTGATAGGATATGAACTTAAGTGAGGACCCACATCACTCGCAAGTGTGAAAATGCACTCTCTCAAAATCACGTGGAAGTGCAACACAACATCAGAAGTAGAAGAGGAAATATGAAGAGTCACTTGAGTGAGGCCTCAGTGCACTCGAGTGATGCTTTGTCAGAAGCTCAAACACAACAGACTTACAGCGATCGATCCGAACATGGTTTAATATTATTTATTTATTCTATTTTCACTTGTAATCATTATTTAACATCATTTAACATATATTACAATTGTGAAACAGAAGTTTGATCGTTTGAATTAGAAAGGCACACGGGAAGTCAAACAACAGTAGACAGAATCATTTTGACCAACCAAGCACGCACCTACCACGATATCTCGTTCAAAAATTTCAAACGTACGTATGTTGTTCCATAGTAAAATGCTTCGCTCCACAATGATTATTATTCAATGGGCAAAATCAATTGACTATAAAATGCAGAGCTTCATAGACCATTAAGAATAACTTAGAGCAAGAATTCACAGAAGCAAATTCACGAGTCTCTTTTATTCATATTTTCTCTGTCTTCATATTGTATTTCAGTGTTTATCATATTTGCTATGAGAGAGAGTCTGTATACATTTCAAATTCTATTGTAATTTGATCTCAAGGTACAAGGACCTTGAGAGGGTAGATATGCTTACGAGAGAAGAAATTGAGAGAATTCCTAGTAGGACTTTCTGCTCATAAGACTTACAAGATACAAACAGTAGAGAACGTTACTGCTCGTAAGACTTACAGTGGTGTAAGCAAGAGAGAACGTTGCTACTCATAAGACTTGTATACGTAAGCAAAAGAGAAAGGTCATAGGTTTGTTTTTCTGCACGTAGGACTTGTCGTAAGGGGGATAGAAATTTCTAAGTGTTAGAATATTTCTGCTCATAGTCCTTTCAAGGACAATTGTTGTTTTGCGGCTTTCTGAGAGCCCACTGAATCTTGGAAGAATAGTAAAAATCTTAGTAGGTCTTGATCTCTGAGGATTGGACGTAAGCCTGGGTTTTGGGCCGAACTAGTGTAACTCTTTGTGTGCTAATCTTTTCAACTCTACTCTATCTATAGCTATTGTTATATCACCGCATCAACCGAAAAATTTATCATATCACCCAATTCACCTCCCCTCTTGGGTGAAACTTGCCTCTTTCAATGTGTTTATGTGAAAATAAAGATTTTCACAAAGTTTAATAAGATTATGATAAGACATATGATTTTGTGGTAGATACAATAATTTTGTATATATTATTAGTCTGGCAGTTTATGAAAGAAAAATTATACATATATTAGATATTATTATATATAGCCTATGCATATGGCTTACTAAATAGTGAAGTTTATATAAGAATCTTCAAAGGATCCAAAATGCCAGAAGCATGGCCAAAGATGATTTTGCTTGCAAAATATATATTGAATTTGATATTATAGAAGTACCTTATAATTATGAGAATATTTAGAGATCATGTTAATATTGTATTCATTATGATTTTACTGGTAAAATTTAGTTATTGCATGTACACAGTGGAAAATGAAAATAAGATTGGGTGATTTCATGATAATTCTTTTATTATTCCACAGTGAACAATATAATATTTGGTGGCTAAAAGGAAAATATGCTCAGAAAAACATTGGAAGTGATGTTGTCATTAGGGGAAGTAAAACTGATGTCATCAAAAGGGGAGTCGATATGTGCTGTACTCTTTTTCCTTATCTAGGTTTTGTCCCCATGGGTTATCCTAAAAAGGTTTTTAATGAAGCAGCATTGAATAATGTATCAATGAATGATGTATTTTTTTCTTTGGCTATGTTTTTACCCCGCTGGGTTTTTCCTAATTAAAGTTTTTAATGAGGCACATTCATCATGGACATCCAATGTGGACTGTTATAAATATTAATTATGTGGATATCCATTGACTCATATCTTAATCAACATTTATAAATACGTTGTTGAGAAACTAAAAGGCTATTTAATAATAAAAAGGATCATATAGTATTAATTATACACTTATTGTACATTAATTGTGACCCTTGGTAGTGACTCTTGAAAGCTATAAATAACGGCCTTTTACATAGCATTGTAATGACAAGAAACATAAGTGAATGAGAATTGATCCTCTTCCTTCCTTTCACCATTTTCTCTCTATCATCTTGCTCTTTTCTATCTCTTATGCCATATCTCTTTTATTTTCACAACAAAAATGATATAATTTTGACATCCTTTTATTAATATATTATAATTCAAATTTTTTAAATATATTTTATTAACCACATGCTTGTTTAAAAAATTTCTCAAATTCAAGTTAATGTTGAGTAGTGCTTAAATCCTTGACAACGATTTCAACTTCACCACCCGCTCTCCTCTTCATGATCCCCGTAAGTTATGTTTCGGCCTTTCATTTTTTTTGAAAAATATATTTTTCAGTGATTTTTCCTTGAAGGTTGTTGTCATGGAAAAATTAAAATAGGTGGCAGGTTGTTTTATGGACAAACTTCACCTAACTAACTTGACTTAAATTTTATCCATAAAAAATAAATATTATAGTTCCCCTCTTTATTTAGAGAAAATCCCATAAAAAGAAGTTTAAAAATAGGAAAGATCAAAATGGTATTTTGAATATTCATAACCTTAGAGAGATGCTAATATTTGATTTGTCCTTTTGAAATTAAAGGAAATGACCAAATTTCTCTTACATATATTTTTTTCAAAAAAAAAAAAACCTTATCCTCACTAGTAGCCGAAGCTCTGGTGACCCGTGACCATCCGTTGCTGGCGGGAATAAATATTCCTAAAGTGGTGCTCGGTGAAGGTGTGGTTTGAACCCTCGTCATTTTGTTTGTCGAAAAGGTTGTTGGCGATTGAGCCACCAATGACTTTCAATATACTATATGCAAACAAAAGACTTTTGATATCTAACCCAAGCTCATTCACAAGTTTTATTAAGGAATTCATTGTATTTCATTGGGCTTTAACAACATTTGTTTACTAAATAAAAAGTTTATACTATTAGGCCATTTACAAGTTTTGTGAAGAAACTCATAACATTTAATTAGGTTTTAAAAATATATATGTGAAGGTAATTTAATTATTTCTTTTTAATTTTTAAAAAGATAAATTGAGCCTAATATCTCTATAATATTATGAATATTCAACTCAGCTTTTTGTTTTTTTGGCTTTTTTTAAGTTTTTTTTTTGTTAGAATTGTCCCCCTTATTTATTAGTAGGGGAGAAAGGTTTACTATTTTTTTCCTTCTCCCGCCAAAAATGAGAGGGCTTGCTTGGGCTTGGGGGCTTGGAGTTGCGTCCAACCTAAGAAAACGACGTCGTGTGGGAGTCAAGGAGGAGGGCAGCGAATGCGGAGAGAACTTCGACTGGTAACATTTGGTTTGAGACAATCCAGTGCCTTCCTCGCACCTCGCTCTCGCTCTCTCTCCCTCCTTTGGCTTGAGATTTTTAGGTTTTTTAGGCAAGTGGAGGAGAAAAAGGATGGTTTTTTCAGAGGTTGAATTCAATCGGCTTTACAGAATCAGGAAGACTATAATGCAGATTCTGAGGGATAGGGGTTATCTTGTTACAGACTACGAGATCAACATGACCAAGAATGAGTTCAGGCATAAATACTCTGAGAACATGAAAAGGGAGGACCTTGTTATCAATAAAGCTAAGAAAGATAATAGCTCTGACCAGGTGTTCTCTCATCTATTTCTTCAACAACTTCTTTTAGAAGATTTTCTTTTGCATAAATCTTCGAATCCCACTGGGGTCGAGGCCAGTGTTTTAAGTTTCTTTTTAAATTTTGTTTGGTACTGCATTTTATATTTTCGGGCTCAAAGCAGGGTGATAAGATAATATTTCTCTTAATATAAGAATTAATTAATTTGAATAGATTGAGTAGGTTACTTAAGGCAGCTAATATGACATGTTTTTTTAAAATATCTTAATCATCTTCTTTAATTTCCTCTCACATTCTTCTACTTGATTATTGTTGAGAGAATATTAATAGTTTTAATTTGAGAAAAAATTGATAAATACTTAAAATAAGGATTGCATTTAGTACTAACATCAACTCCCTAGGACTGGAGGAGCAGTTACCTAAAAATTGTCATGAATAATAATGAGTCTGTTGGTTGGTATTGATAGGAAGCCATTATATCCCTATGGAGTTAGGATGTATCTTTGTAATTGTGAAAGATAGAAGAGAGATAGAGAAAGTAGAGAAACACAGGGCAAATCAAGAACAGAAAGAAGAGGGAGACAGAGATGAAGGGAGAGAACAAAAGAGGCGTCAGAGAGAATAGAGAGAGAGAGAAAGTTTCTGGATAGTGCGCACTGAATGTTCATTCATCAATAATCTGCATAATACAATGAGTTAGGGCCCTATTTAATGATAAAAAACTTAACTAACAAGCATTGAAACTAACTAACGGTTCCTTGGTCTGACGGCTATTTTCCTAACTAACTAACCAACCTAATTTTTATATTTAATTATGATTATATAACAAGACAGTCCGGATGTAATTGGTTGAAATGATTTGAATGTTATTGAGTTTCCAATTTCTCTGTACCAATTGGTTTTAGTACAGATGAAATGGAAAAGCACTACACTATTCAGATCCTTCTCACCACATAATTTGGGGCCCATCTCATAAATCGGAAATTTATGGGTGCAGTTCAAAATGTCGAAAAGAATAGAAAGAAACTTCACAGTGTTGCAGAAGTCATAGATCCTTTCAGTTCAACAAAAATCCTCTGAACTTGACCCCATGTGCTTGGACAGCCCCCTAAACACCACATGTTCCCATTTCTTGTTGGACAAAGATCATAATTGTTTCTGCATCAACCCAGTTCACTTGAGATGCAGACCTGTTATTATTAATGAGTAGTGGCTAACTGCTAGACTGTAGATTATTTATATACACATCAAGCTAAGTTCGCTATAAAAAATAAAAAATTGTGTTCTACAACCACAGAACTTTAGTTTGTATGTTGAATGCTGCAGTTCTAGGTTTAAAATTCACATCATGCAGGCTGTAATTTAGCATAATAGTTGGATGGGATAGCACATGGAAAGTGTCTATTCTTTCCCTTTTGTATTTATTTTTTCATTTGTTTCATTTGTACCAGATCTATGTTTTCTTTCCTGAAGAATCTAAGGTTGGAGTTAAGATAATCAAGACATACATTAACCGCATGAAATCAGAAAATGTTTCCAGAGCAATCTTGGTGGTTCAGCAGAATTTGACACCCATCGCTCGGGGCTCTATTGCTGAAATAAATAATTTATTTCACTTGGAGGTTTTTCAGGTGATGTAGTTTAGCGTTGTTGTGAGGAAAATTCTTTTGTGATAGCAAGTTTTAAATTCATTTCATGCTTTCTCTCTTTTACATTGCCTCGCAAACTGTTAACTTTATTTTTGGACTTTGCGCTTGAGAGCAAAACATGGTATTAGAGTCTCACAACTACAAAAAAATTGAGATCTCCTTTTAAAAAAAGAAAGAAGAAGAAAAGGAATAGAGGGACCTGGGGATCTTTGAAGTTCAAGAGTACAAGCTCAGGCATACCAAAGCTGAATGTTGTGACTTATGCGTTTGAGACATAGAGAACTCAATCCCAAGCAAAGAGAAAAACTATACCGAAAAAAAAGAGGGGAATGTTGAAAAATAGAAGTCCCATATTTAAAAGTGATAAGAAAGATGTCGAGTATATGAGTTTGTGGCAATCCTTACCCATAAGTTAAATACCCTTCACTTTCTTATTCCTTTTAGATGTTGGACTTCTATTTTTCAACTCAAACCACTGGCTCAGCCTATGTTTCTAATATTTAAGAAACAAATTTTTAATGCATCTTGTATTCAATGACTCTGCTTTATTTTTTAATAATTCATGTTTATATGTTTGTTGTATTCATTTATTTTAATAGTAGCTCCATTGACACAGGAGGCAGAACTGCTGGTCAACATAAAAGAGCATGTTCTTGTTCCGGAACATCAGGTGCTAACTGACACAGAGAAGAAAACTTTGCTTGAGAGATACACTGTGAAAGAAACTCAGGTCAGTAGTTTGAAACTTGATTCTAATGCACTTATTTTAAGGGTGTCCTTGATATGTAATTGTAAAGATTATAAACAAATAAACGGTCACTAAGTCAATAAGCTGCTAGTTAGTTAGGAGGGTAGTTAGGATGATTAATAGCCGTTACTAGTTTAGTATTGCCTGTTGCCTATATAAAGAGGAATCCTTCAGATATACTATGCATGTTATGACTTGAATAGTTCAAAGTACTATTCAGCTATCTCTTTCTCGTTCTGTTTCTTCTCTTTCACCAACGGTTAGTGTTCTAGCCTCTGATCATGGCTTTTGTGAGCGACTTCGTTCTCTCCTTGTTCAGCCACCATTTTCCTCTGTCAATCTCTTCTTATTTCTCTATTTCGTTGGTTTTCTTGCGTGTGCGAAGCAGATTCCGTGGGAACCTAAAATTGATGAACTTTTGTTTATTTATTTTCCCCCTTCTTTGGCATTGTGGAACTTTTGGAAAGGTCCATCACAGCTGTGTTTTCCCCTGTTTTCCTTGCTGTCGGTGCATGCTGGTATAATGATCTCGTTGTTGGTTTAATTATTGTTGACATGGCCTTCACAAAAGTATTAGAGTTTGATTTTTTCTTAACGGATGGTTAGTAATTTAGTGTTGGTGAACTTTTTGGGGCAATTTAATTTTGTTTATAGGAAACTGAATTATTCAATGTCAAACCCCCTAATGATTGAGAACTATAATATGATCTTTCTTAGATTTCTTGGTTGAATCAGGTTGGAAATTGGGGGCTCTAATTTAATTAATAAAGATTGAGAACTATAATAGAAGCTCGTTTTAATTTATTAAAGAGAAAATGATAAATTATCGTTTGAGGTGGTTTGGACACCTTCAAAAAAGGCCACTAGATATTACAATGAGAAGGGTTAATTAAGCAGTATGTAGTTCTTTAAAAAGGGCTAGAGGAAGATCGAAGAGAACAAAGTTATAAGATCTTTTAGTTAATGATTTTTCTAAACATTTGGTTATTCACAGAGCACAATGATGTCATGAGATCTCTGTAGCTAACCACACCAAATAAAATTAAGCTTTATTGTTGTTGTTGTTGTTATTTTGTTGTAGTAGTAGTATAATAGAAGCTTGTTTTAGTTTATACGAGGATTGGAGTAGATTACGTAACTTGCGCTCTCGGTTACCAAAACCTTGTGCTATGGTCATATAAACTTGTTCATGTAAACTTGTGGACTGATAATTGAAACAGAACAATGAAACAGAGAAGAGAGAATGTGAACACATTGCAGCCAACGTTGACATTGCATATGATGTAAGCACTGACGTTGTGAACAGGGAGGGGGGGTTGGTGTGTGGTTGCAGGATCTGACTTTCTCATTATTTAAAGAATTTATAAGGTTGTGGTTTTAGTATAAATAGGTGTTTGTTTTTCATTGTAAGGCATCAAGATTTGGAATAAACACATTTGAGTTTGGTTTCTATACCATTTTGGTACCAGAACTGAGTTCTAGAGAGCCAGAGAGCGAAAGAGTGAGGAGTGGGTGAGAAAAAAAAATGTGAGAAAAAGGGGGTGTCGGATTTTTACTCTCGGAGTGTTTTTTTGAAGAAACTGACCTCACCATCGTGTTCAGAAGGCCGAAAAACCTAGGAATAGCCTCGGTCACCGCCGTAAAACACCTCCACGCGCCTCCACGGACGTCGCCGGAAAGTCGTCGGAATTTCAGACGGTCGCCGGAGTCCAGAGGTTGAAGACGACCCAGTCAGCTGCCACGTCATCACTGTTGACCAGTCAACGCCGCGCTGTCCAATCCGATTGCGCCACGTGTCATTATTGCCACGCCAGCAGCACCGTCAGCATTGCTACGTCACCCAGTCCAATCAGCAGCCACGTCATCAGTCAACGCAACATGGACCAATCACTGACTGCCACGTGTCATAACCGCCACGTCATCAATCCTAGTCAGCCCAACTTTCAGAAATTACAATTTGACCCCTAAATTTGGTAAAATTTACAATTTTACCCCAAAACTTTCTGAAATTACATTTTGGCCCCAAATATCTGCCAAAATTACATTTCTGACCCCAAAACTTTCTGAAATTGTATTTTTGCCCCAAACTTCTGCCAAACTTACATTTCGGACCCCAAAACTTTCTGAAATTATATTTTGACTCCCAGATTCTGCCAAAATTACATTTCAGACCCCTGAACTTTCTGAAATTGCATTTTGACCCCAGATTTTGCCCAAAATTACATTGTTGCCCCTAATTACCCAAATTTCCTATTTTACCCCTGACTTTTCCATAGACACAAATCCTTCCCCTACCCTTCTACCTTGTACCTAATAATTGAGTACTCAAAGTCATAACCTGTGAGACAAATTGCAAAATGCCTCCAAGACGCAGAAATAGACATGAAATTGAGATGGAGGAAATGAGACGCCAGATTCAAGAACTAGAAGCCACTATAGCAGAACAACAAGCCTTGCTCGAAACTCGTAGAGACCACTCAGAAGATGATTTGAATAGCCACAGTTCGTCATCCTCTAACTACCGTCATCGTCCTCGCCAACAACCATTTCGCTTCAATGACATTAAGGTAGACATCCCTGAATTCAAGGGAAGACTCCAACCGGACGATTCATTGACTGGTTACAAACAGTTGAACGAGTCTTTGAGTACAAAGAGATTCCAGATGAGCAGAAAGTTAAAATTGTTGCCATCAAATTGAAGAAACATGCCTCCATATGGTGGGAGAATCTCAAAAGAAGGCGCGAAAGAGAGGGAAAGAGCAAGATACGAATGTGAGACAAGATACGACGTGAGCTTTCACGTAAGTTTCTTCCAGAAAATTATTATCAAGATAATTTCCTTCAGTTACATAATCTCCGCCAAAAGGCTATGTCTGTAGAGGAATATACCAGGGAATTCGAGAAACTTATGATGAAATGTGATATACAAGAAAGGGAGGAGCAAACAATAGCTCGTTATCTCGGAGGGTTGAATACTAACATTGCCTATCCAGTGCAGCTCCAACAATACTGGACTCTAGATGACGTCATTCGTCTAGCCATCCGTATTGAGAAACAGTTCCCCAAAAGGTTTCCGTTTCAACCGTCTTCCTCCACTGAAATTCCTTTTGATCGACATGAAACACACATGCATCAGCCTACACAAATGCATCAGCATAACTCTTCAAACAGGCATACACAAGAATATCAGTCTAACTCTTCAAGCAAGCCTCCACCAAAGGCTATCAAGGAATTTAGCTCTAAAGCACCTAAGTGCTACAAATGCCAAGGGTTCGGTCATATCGCTTCAGAATGTCCTACCCGCAAGTGGTTACTATTATTGAAGGGGAAACTTTTACAGTTTTTGAAGAAGAAAAGGAGCTCATACCCGACAAAGAATTTGTCTTTGATGAAGAGCCAATTTTTGATGAAGAAGTCATTCCTCCTGATCAAGGTGAAACACTTGTGATTAGACGAAGCTTGCATACAGCCACAGTGAAAGAAGAGCCTTGGCTACGTCACAACATTTTTCATACTCGTTGCACCGCTTAAGGTAAAGTTTGTGACGTCATTATTGACAACGGAAGCTGTGAAAATGTAGTCTCTAACTACATGGTAGAAAAGTTACAACTACCAACTCACAACCATCCGTACCCATACAAGCTCCAATGGTTCAATAAAGGAAGCGCAGTCAAAGTGTTAAAACGATGCCTTGTTACTTTTTCTATTGGAAAAAGGTATCACGATGAAGTTTGGTGTGATGTTGTTCCGATGGACGCTTGTCATCTTCTTCTGGGGAGACCTTGGCAATATGATCGACATGTTCTGTATGACGGTCACACAAACACGTATTCCTTCCAGAAGGATGGCGTGAAAATTCAACTTGCTTCTTTGCCACCTGATAAACACAATAAAGGCAAGAATGTATCCAAACCATTAGTGTCTTTAGTCGAGAAGGTGACCAAAACAGAAAGCCAAGTAATGGGTTTTCTTCTATTGCTCGAGACAAATAACGGAACTGTCATTCCACCTGAAGTGCAGCCATTATTAGAGGAGTTTCCTGATGTAATTCCAGATGAAATTCCGTCGGGATTACCACCCATGTGAGACATACAACATGCTATGGATTTTATTCCAGGAGCAGTAATTCCTAACAGGCCAGCTTACAGAATGAGTCCTCAAGAACATGCTGAAGTTCAAGGCCAAATTGAAGAATTGCTTAAAAAAGGATTAATCCGTGAAAGTGTCAGCCCTTGTGCCGTACCTGTACTCCTAGTTCCCAAGAAGGATAGAAGCTGGAGAATGTGCATAGATTGACGTGCAGTCAACAAGATCACAATTAAGTATCGGTTTCTGATACCTAGGCTTGATGACATGCTCGACCAGTTATATGGCTCTACCATCTTCTCTAAGATTGACCTTCGTAGTGGATATCATCAAATCCGAATTCGTCCCGGAGATGAATGGAAGACCGCTTTCAAAACCAAAGATGGATTGTACGAATGGAATGTGATGCCATTCGGGTTGTCAAATGCTCCTAGCACATTTATGCGCCTGATGAACCAAGTCCTTCGTCCTTTCATTAGCAAGTTTGTTGTTGTCTATTTTGATGACATTCTTATCTACAGTAAGAGCATAGCAGATCATCTAGAGTACTTATGTCAAGTATTGCAAGCTCTTCGTGAACAAAAACTTTATGCCAACTTGAAGAAATGCACATTTTTGACAAATGAAGTCATTTTTCTGGGTTACATTATCACTGCAGAAGGTGTACGAGTGGATCCAGGCAAAATTGAAGCCATTAACAGCTGGCCAACTCCACAATCTATCCAAGAAGTTCGGAGCTTCCATGGATTAGCTTCCTTCTATAGGAGGTTCATTCGAAATTTTAGTTCCTTCTATAGGAGCTTCCAATGGATAGAAAAGGCTCAAATAAGTTTTGAAGAACTAAAGAAATGCTTGACAGAAACTCCTGTGCTAGCTCTTCCTAATTTTGACCAAGTGTTTGAGGTCAGTTGTGATGCCTCTAACACTGGGATTGGTGCTGTTCTGAGTCAAGAAGGCCACCCGATTGCTTTCTTCAGTGAGAAACTTAATGATGCTAAGCTCAAATACTCTACCTATGATAAAGAGTTCTATGCTGTTGTTCGAGCTTTGCAACATTGGAGCCACTACCTGTTGCATAAAGAGTTTATTCTCTATTCTGACCACGAATCACTCAAGCATTTGAATTCTCAACAGAAGATCAATCGAAGGCATGCCGCTTGGAGTGAAATGTTGCAGACCTATCCATTTTTACTCAAACATAAGGCTGGAATCCTAAATTTAGTAGCTGATGCGCTTAGTCGTCGCCATGCTTTGATAACGACTATGCAAACCAAAGTAGTGGGCTTTGAAACTATAAAAGAGTTGTATCAAGATGATCCTGATTTCCAGGGTGCCTGGAGTGCCAATGAATCTCAACCATTTCAGCAGTATTATAGGGAAGGAGGATTTTTATTCAAAGGGAAAACTCTTTGCATTCCTCGTTGCTCACTTCGAGAAGCTATAATTTGGGAAGCACATAATGGAAGATTAGCTGGTCATTTTGGTAGAGATAAAACTGTAGCCTTAGTAAAGGAGAACTTCTATTGGCCAAGACTTGAACGGGATATCAACAAGCATATCCAAAGATGCAGAACATGCCACCTAGCTAAATCCAGAAGCCAAAATACTGGGTTATACATGCCATTGCCAGTACCCAATGCACCTTGGGAGGATGTGAGTATGGATTTTGTCCTCGGGTCACCTCGGACCCAGAGACAAAAGGACTCTATAATGGTGGTTGTTGACCATTTTTCAAAAATGGCTCACTTCATTCCTTGCCAGAAGACTAATAATGCGGTTCAAATTGCAGATTTGTATTTCAAGGAGATTGTTCGTCTCCATGGAATTCCAAAAACTGTCACCTCTGATAGAGACGTCAAGTTTGTAAGTCATTTCTGGAGGACTTTATGGAAAAAGATGGGAACAAAACTTCAGTTTAGCAGTGCTAGCCATCCACAAACTGATGGACAAACAGAAGCTGTTAACAGAATTCTTGGAAATCTTTTACGAAGTTTTGTTGGAAAGAACTTGAAGCAGTGGGATCTTATTCTTGCTCAAGTTGAATTTGCTTACAACAACTCAGTTAATCAAGCAACTGGAAAGTGTCCATTTGAAGTTGTTTATGGCACCCATCCTCTGAGCCCACTTGATTTGACACCATCTTCTGATAAGCAACAATATAGTGTCAATGCAGACCAGCGGGCCAAGGAAATTAAGAAATTACATGAGCAGGTCTGTAATAAAATTCAGAAGCAGAATTTGAAACTCAAGGCACAACGAGACAAGCATCGAAAACATCAAGTCTTTAATGTGGGGGATTTGGTCTGGATACATTTAAGGAAGGAACGTTTTCCTAAACAACCAAACGCCAAGTTATCTCCGCGAGCTGATGGACCATTCAAGATCGTACAGAAAATTAATAATAATGCTTACAAAGTGGAATTGCCTGGTGCTTACGGTGTTTCTGCCACTTTCAACGTTGCGGATCTATCTCCATATATTGATGATGTTGATTCTGACTTGAGGACGAGTCCTGTCCAACCCCGGGGGAATGAAACAGAACAATGAAACAGAGAAGAGAGAATGTGAACTCATTGCAGCCAACGTTGACATTGCATATGATGTAAGCACTGACGTTGTGAACAGGGAGGGGGGTTGGTGTGTGGTTGCCGGATCTGACTTTCTCATTATTTAAAGAATTTATAAGGTTGTGGTTTAAGTATAAATAGGTGTTTATTTTTCATTGTAAGGCATCAAGATTTGGAATAAACACATTTGAGTTTGGTTTCTATACCAATGTTTGTTTCTTTCCTTTGTGACAGCTTCCCAGAATCCAGGTGACAGATCCAGTTTCAAGATATTACGGACTGAAGCGTGGACAGGTTGTGAAGATAATCCGACCAAGTGAAACTGCTGGACGTTAAGTTACCTATCGATATGTTGTATAACTGGTGAGAAATGAGATAAGGAATAATTAGGGTTTTATCTAGATATTTAGGGTTATTTTTTTAAGATTATTTGAATAAGGATATTTTGAATATCCATTGGGTTAATTAGGATTTTATTAGATTTAGATTTTGAATTTGAATTATTATTCTTTCATTTTTTTTGGTGATAAATTATTATTCTTTTGTTATTTCCTAGGCTCTACAAATAAAGTTAGGTTTTTCAATTATATTTCGATTTCGATTATTGAATAAAAATTCCCCTTTTTCCTGCCCAGTCTCTTTTCTCCCTCCCTCCCTCCCCTCTCTTCTCTTTCTCTCCTCTCTCTATCTCTCTCTCTCTCTCTCTCTCTCTCTCTCGTCCCCTTTCCTCCTTGTCTCACATCAATAACTCTTTACTCATTCTATTTATGACCTCAACAATGTGCTTCATTATAGATTTAAAAGATATTACCATTTGAGCATTTACTCCCGGCGCAATTGGGATGCATTAATATTATTGAAATGATTAGTCCAAAACACATTCAAAGCAACTTCAGCAAAACATAATGGCTTATTATACTATGATTATAATCCATGAGCTCAGTCGATTTGGCAAGGCGTCCCGCAAGGGACGTGGGATGCGGGATGCACAAGAGTAATTATTTTTCCTTAGGTTTTAAATATAAGATAGAGTTATCTTTGTTATAGAGATAAAGGAAGCTAAATAAGTTATTTAATCATATCATATATTGTATATTCTTAGATTATATATCAGTTTATAAGTTAAGTAAAACATTTTAAAGAAAAAATGACATATAAATATTTTAAAGTAATTTAATTAGCTTCTTTAATCTTTCCAAAAAAGTCAACTCTATCTCCTATTAAGACCGGAGGGAGTATTTCATTCTAATAATAATCAGCGTCACTAAAATGGATATTTAATTACCATGTGTACTGTATATAGACCAAACAGTAGTACTCAATCAATTTAATTAGCACGTAGGAAATAAACTTGAACTTGCCAGCTAAGACTTGGATAAATGAATATTCCCGCACAAAAGTATGCTTCCAATAAGCGTATGCGTCCACGACCAATCTCATAACATCTAACGACCCAAAAAATATGTTCTTCCCTTAAACTTTTAAATATTAGAAAATGAAAATACGCTTTAAATTTGTACTTCATATGGTGTTAACCTTTTCTTTGATTTTTTTTTAATTAGATCTTGAGTTTCTCTTTTGAAGATTAGACTGCAAATGATTTTTACCTTTCCCAATAAATGCGCTTTTCAGAATTTGAAATTGTGCTTCCCTTCTTATAGAAGTGGGATTACTTACCACTTCAACTAACAACTTGTACCTTTTCTTTGAACTTCTTTGTACATTTCATTACACCTATTCGTTTTTCCTCAAAACATGTAAATTATACTTGCAATTTGGACATGCATGGTGGCTTATGAGATATCTGACAGATGCGAGACATCATTCTTTCCCTGTATAAACATTATATGATACTAGACCTGGTTAGTCCCCTTGGCAGGTCTTATACTCCGAGTCAACGAACTTATATGAAAGGTATCATATTTTCAGCTTTCTTAGCTATTAGCTAGCATAGATAAAGGGATATTATTTTAAAACAAAACCATCCAAACATGTAATGTCGGTTTTATTGGATTTGTTTAGATCTACATGATATTCTTTGGCACGATGCACTGAATGCATGTAATCAACTATAAATTAGTACAACAATTACCAACACGTTGATTTGCGCACTATCATGATTTTTGGGAGGAGAAAACCCTCTTTGATTAAAAAATAATACTAAGAGGGATATTTTTGTCTCAAATATTTTCCATCATGTGTTTGTGCTCAAAATGTTGGTGGTATATTTCCCAAAAGAATAATAACATTGCCCGACCTATATGGCTATATGCATTGTATATGATAGTTTCAATGTGGGCTAATGCTTGTTTAGAATAACGATTGAAGTTTTCAAAAGTTGTTTTTTAATCGTAATTTATAATATACGAGGTAAGTATGTGAGAGGAAATTTATCTCAATTTCCGTGAATAATAACTTTTGAGGTGTCCAAAAGTGATCCCAAATAAGCACTAACAATACATATAGCATTAACTCACTACTATAAACTCTTGAATATATAATGCTCAATATTTAACAGTCAGAGTGAAGAACTCTCTGGTATGTCGAGGTTGGAGTTCGCAAAAAGATGTATAACACTAACACTTATTGATTAAATATATTGAGAGGCAGAATTTGCGAAAACAAATACATTGTGGTTATAATAATTGACCTAAAGTATGATTACTAAGTACTTATGATAACCGTTAAGTATAAGGAGTTAGGATTCTAAAAGAAATTATTTGATAATACTTGACATTTTCTTACAAAGAACCGTTGAGTATTCTTTAAGAATATTTAATGGTTAAAAATGATAAGCGTCGAATATAAAGAGGTGGTATTTTGAAAAATTTGATTTGGCAATACTTGACAGACCTTCACAAAGAACCATTAAGGGCCCCTTTGGTTGGATCTCAATGCACCTTACAGTGCAATACACTGCGATGCAATAATAATACAATGCAATATTAATTACAAAGCTAACTAGTGTTTGGTTTGATTTTTAAGTAAGGTGTAATGAATTATTTTTTTAATAATTATTTAAAATTAATATATCACACAAATTCTAATATACCCTAAATATAATATTTGTAGAAAAAATAATTAAGAGCCATCATGATACCTCACCAAAGATCATTCGATAGTGATGGCTGTAGTGGTGGATGTGACGATAATGATGGTGTGGCGGTGATGGCAGGTGGTGACAATGACACCAGTGGTGGTGGATATCAACACCCGTTTCCATTTCGATATGCGCAAAGTGATAAAGACAAATTCCACAGGCATACAGAAAAAGTATAAATATACTAATAGAAGTATTTGTTTACATACATGAATCAATAGTGCATAATTCGATAATATTTACAATTTTCCCCAAAATATTCAAATATAACTACATATAACCACTCATCCTCTCCTCGGGATCTGTGCCTGTAAATTCCCTATGTCTGCATCCTTGCCTTTGGATCCGCTAGTTCCCGCTAGTACATTTTTGTTTATAAAAAGGGGTGAGATTCCAATGAATCCTAGTAGTAACAGATAATCATTCATAGAAGATGCAATAAATAAATTGCCAAATATCAAATAATGCAATATTATATTAACACAAAACTCAATTCAGTCGGAAATGTGTTTAGAGCTAACCACAGTTGCAACTCCTACACATTCCGTACCTTAGTCCTTGGCTGGATATATCAGTGTACTCATAGGCACTATTCATCAGTGTGTAATGTGAATAACATATATTACAGAAGATGACATATATAAAGCATATAAACATTGGCATAGTATAAAGAAGGATAAAGTTACTACTTAACCATTTTTTGCCTCAAAACGTATGTCTCGTAAAGCGTGGCAACGTTTGGGCTCTTAATTTGGTCATAAAATATCAAATGTACAAGAATTAGATTAAAACCCATTCATGTACCATTTTAGGCACTTTCATAGTATTTATAGTTGTTATATAAGCCTATTGTGCAAATTTACCAAAATGCCCCCGGGGACCCGACCCGGTTGTACCTTTTTCGAAATTTCATCTTGGGCTATTCTAACATATTTTTATCCAAGGAATTCATTTTGCAAATTCGAAATTACCAAATTCGATGCCAAAAGACAAAAATGCCCTTGGCAGCCCCTATTTCAAGGTTTCAGGGGCGTTTCATAATTATGCTTTTTCAAGCTTTTTTGAAAAAGTGATCAACTATAACCCCACCTAATTTCCCCTCCTGAATGTAATGGAAATATCAAAACATAAAAAATCCAGCCCTAACCCCTCCAATTGGTCCTAGTTGAAATCTGAAATTCTCTAGGGAAAATTGGGGTTTTCGAAATCCAACTCCACAGACTTGCTTCTTTATACTTTTAACCACTTTATTAACTATTTAATTAAGTTAAGACCACTATTTAGGCTCAATTCAGGCAGCATAACACCTAGGAGACCACATTTTCAAAATTAAAATTCAGAGCAAATCAATCAGAATTTCACCGATTAACTACTCACAGCAGCCAGAACAATTAATATTTGAAGTTTTATAGGTTACTTTAAGCTCCTTTTAGCTCTTCCTTCAGGTGGCTGAACCCTAGCCTCTTTAAACACCAAAATTGCTGATTCAAAGACCTTCAATAACATAGAAAAGGATCTTAGGAGAAGGATTATACATATTAGGTATGAATTTACCGAAGAAATTGACCTACCTTGTGAGTTTCTTCTCCTTCTCTCTCTAACATTTTCACAAATATATATATATATATATCTCTCTCTTATGGCTGCTGCTGGCGTCAGTTATGGCTGAAGGAAGGAGGACGAAATGCTTTTATCATATTATTATATGATATTTTAATTGTTTATTGAATTTTCAAAAATTCCAAAATTTGGATTTTCATGCAACAATTTCTATCTTCATCCAATTGAGTCATAAGCTCAATCAACATGTATCTAACATTTTCCTCTTCTTGTTATATATAGGAGATGCCTAGGGGTCCTTCCCGTTGGTCTTAATTGGCTTCAAAACTTGTTCAAATTATGTGTACACTTTAAGTCACAATTTTGGTCAAATTTACACTTTTGCTCAAATTTTCCATAAATTCCTATTTATTTGACCAAAATACTCCAAATATATTATCCCTTTTATGTCCCTTAATTAATTGAAATTAAATTCAATTAATTGGAAAATAATTATTTTGGCACTTGTTTGAAAAATTACAAGTTTGACATTACATTTTTCTTTATTTTCGGATTTCTGGCATATTTTCTGCCCAAATTTTGAAAAATCATAACTAAATTTGTAGACATCGTATCAAAATAATTTCAAATGCTATAGAACCCTTATTGAGTCTAGTTTCAAGAAAAAAGATAGCCCTTTACCAATTGGAAGCACAAAATTCTCAAAATTAATTTCTTTGAAAGCTGTTCTAGAAAATCAATAGTTTTTCTGGGCATTCTTAAAAAATTTATAACTTTTTGTATACAGCTTCAAAAATTACCCCTGGCCTATCAAAATAAAGCTAAGGATGTCTACTTTCATTATGTAAAATTTCATAATTTTTTAATATCATTTGTTCTTCCAAAAGCACCTGACAAACTCATTGCCTCATAGGAAATTTTCACTGGCATTGAATATTTTCACATATAATTTCCACATTTTTACAATGTATATTGGTGAATAGAATTTTGGGCGTTACATAGGAGGTAGTGGTAGTGGTGGCAATTGTCATGGAAGCGGCAATGGTGGAGGTGGTGGCTGCAGTGGAGGAAGAAGCAGTAGTGGTGGTGGTGGTTGTCATGGAGGCGACTGCAGCAACGGAGGTGGCAGCGGTGATGGTGGTGGTGATGGCGATGGCAAGTGTTGTAGAGACAATGGTGAAAGAGGAGGTAGTGGCAATGGTGGTAGTTGTCATAGTGGCGACGATGGGGGGTGGCGGTGACAGTGGAGGAGGAGGAGGAGGAGGTAGTGATGGCCGTGGTTATGGCATGGTGGGTAAAATGAGATAAGTGAAACAAAGACAAATGAGACTAAAGAATAAATTAGACTTTTTCAACCATGCCATGTGGTGGTAATGAGTATTCATAGGAGAAAGTGTTAATGAAGATTATCAATTTTTTTTTGTAATAATCATTACCATGGTAAAACCTATTACCATGTTAAAGAGCAGCCAAACACTCTTCTCTTGATAGTGTAATTATAATTACAGACATACAATGGGATTGAACTAAACTGTCTCTAAGTATTCTTTAAGAATACTTAACAGTAAAAAATGATAGCCATCAAATATAAGAAGGTGGGATTCGAAAAAAATTTATTTGATAATACTTAACAATTCTTTATAAAGAATAGTTATGTATTTTATTTGACAATATTTGATAGTTCTTTACAAAGAACCGTTATGTATTCTTTAAAAATACTTAACAATTTTAAAAAGTAACCATCATATATATAAGAAGGTGGGGTTTTGAAAAATATTATTTGACAATGCTTGACAGTTCTTTACAAAGAATTGTTATGTATTCTTTAAGAATACTTAACAATTAAAAATGGAAGCCGTCATATATAAGACGACAATATTCTTAAAAATGTCAAATTAATATAAAGAGGATGGATTCAGAAAAAAAATTTATTTGACAATATTTGATAGTTCTTCATAAAGGATGGTTAAGTATTCTTTGAATAAGAAGGTGGGATTATGAAAAGTATCAAATATAAGGAGGCACGATTCTTAAAAAGAATTAGTTGACGGAACTCTTCTAATTCCTTCTCAAATATTTTTTGAGTTTCCCTCATGGGTCTCATACTCTTTCCATGGGTTTGGCTCTATCATTGCAGATCTCGTCCTTCACCACTACCATGGGTCTTTACTCTACAGCTCTTACCTCTTGTGATTCTTCCTCATGTGAGCTTTCATTTTTTTTTCAGCTAACATTTTTAGTTTCATTTTATTTTTTTATATCATGAGAGCTCACTAGTTGAGGCTCAAGGTCACCAATCATGACTTTCTAAGAAGAAGAATCACATACAAAAAATGATATCTAATTTTTGATTATGGTCGTTGGTTAGAAGATAAAAATAGAGAAAAATGGAGGAGAAAAGTAGAAAGCATGGAAGAGACGATGAGATAAAATGTTTGTTAGATATGAATAGTTTTGATGATGTAAAATATAGATGTTAAATATGAGCAAAAAGTTTGTATAATATACTTATCTTCTACATTGACTAACTACCATATTTAATGTGAAATATCTTGTAGATTAGTCAAGCAAAGAGAGAAGATATCAAGTTGGGTTGAAAAGATTCGTGTGATTTAATACTGTGGATTATTCGAATAGTCAAATTGTTATTTGAATAGGAAAACTTGTTTTCAGTTAAGATATATTCGAATAACTCTCAATTTATCCGAATAAACAAAGTACTATTCGAATAATGAATATGCTATTTGAATAGAGGAGAACTGTTAATAGTTGATAGTATTCGGATAAGCATATTAGTATTCGAATAGTATGCTTTCTGAAAATAATTCAAGTGAAAACGTATTCAAATAGTCAAGGCATTATCCGAATAGTCATTGTGATTTCAAACTCAGTTTCTAAATATGGTATTCGGATAGTAGGATAACTATTCGAATAGTAAGGTCACTATTCGAATAGTATGATGATTATCCGAATAAGCTTTTGATGAATTTCAACATCCAATATCACAAGACTATCAGGATAGTAAAGTTACTATCAGAATAGTAAGATTACTATCAGGATAGTAAGGAGACTATCAGAATAATATTTGACATATTTCAAAGGTGACTATTAGGATAGTAATTGAACTATCAGAATAGTCTCAGTGCAAAAATTCAAATATTATTCGAATAGTAATTGAACTATCAGAATAGTCCATAACTGAAAAAGAGTGATTTTATTCGAATAGAGGAAGTATTATTCGAATAGCAACAGTAGCCTCTGTTTCTTTCAGCATGGGCGACGTTCAGTATTTTGGTCATATCTCCCAAACCACAACTCGGATTGAGGTGAAACCAGTGGCATATGAAACTATACTTCTAATGCGTCATTTTGACACCAAGATCACATTAAAAGGAGTTTAGATGTGAAAGATATGATCTGTTGAAGTTGATACATGAATCAGCATCATATTCCTGGACAATTTTGGTATTTTGGACATAACTCTCAAAATACATATCGGATTGAAACGAAACCGGTGCCATATGAAAGAAGACTCAAAGATATTTCCATGGATAGGTCATTTGACATATTTGAGGTTATATTCTAATAGATATGCCATCTGGAATTTTCTGCTCGAGATTTTAGAGATTGTCTAAGAACAGTAGATACTCTTTGGATCATAACTTTCTGGACACAACGAGTTTGGACCTGATTCTTGTTGCTTTGGAATGTAGATAATGGGGGATTTCCGATGATATATAATTTGCCATGTTTCAAGTCAAAATCAAGAATTCACTTGAAGGCACCAACTGGTTAATAACAAAAGACTTTACTCGAGTAAGTACTCGAGTAACCAGGTAAAAGACTTGCAGTAGCTCTTGGCCAAGAAACGACTGACATTACTCACTCGAGGGATTACTTAGTAACCAAATATGAAAAATATAGTGGTTGCAGGAATATGAAGATTCATCATCAAAGTACATTATTCGAATACAACAAGTTGTATTCGAATAGTATATCATATCTTGTGTAGAAAGGCTATTCGAATAAGGGTTCAGCTATTCGAATATTAAAGTTCATTATGAGAAAATATTATTCGAATATAAATGACACTATTCGAATAATATCATTTGTTTTACAAGGCAACTATTCGAATAAGGAATTCACTATTCGAATACACTTCAAGTTCTAAAAGTTTATTTGGATAGAGAATAAAGTATTCGAATAAATATTACTCATTATCAAAGAAGGCTATTCAAATACAACAGATGTTATCCGAATAACTGATTTCCCAGGAAAACAGAACAACATCCGAAGATTCTGGAAATCAATGGAATGATCATATAACTAATTCTTCTTGCTTCTAATCACTCTAACACTTCATTGTATTAGTGTTTAATATATTTCTCCAGGAGTACAATGAAGATATGATGTGAAGAGACAAAAGGTGAAATTACGGAAGCGGAGCATTAACGTTATAACGTTCAAATGCCACCCACCGCCAACGGATATTTTTCAAAAACTGGAAAAGTCAATAGTGGCTGCGCACTCTCCAACGGATGAGAAGAAAATGTTCCAACGGTCATCACCAACATATCTATATATATGGGAACATCTAAACAGAGAAGAACACATAACAACGAGATTACACACGAACGTATTATCAAGTTCATTACTCTGTTTTATGTTGTAATTGAAATTCTATGCTTCAGTGATTCTTATTCACTCTAGAGAGAGATATTTCATTCAAACTTAATATTTGTTTTTGAGATAACTTAAGGTTGTGGAACCTTGAGTTGGGATTGGATTACAACTTGTAAGGGGGAGCGAGTGTCCAGGTGAAGGAACTTGCTTGTACTGAGGTGCCAAGAACCCACTGAATCTTGGAAGTTATAGTGAAACTCTTAGAGAAGCTCTGAGGACTGGACGTAGGTCAGAGTGGTTATGGCCGAACCAGTATAACTCTCGGTGTACACTTCAGTGATATTTCTCCTTACTCTTTACTGTTTTAAATTCACTGTCAAAGTTTTATAGTTGCAACGAATTTTTAGTATCACCCAATTCACCCCCCCTCTTGGGTGAAACGCTTGCTCTAACAATGTTGAATTTTATTGTTATTGTTTTGTGGCAGTAGAAATAATTCTAATTACACTAGATTATATAGACAACTGAAACTTAACTTAAATAAATCAACATAAATAATAATAAAATCAATAACAATTTTCTCTTAATTTTTAGCAACTAGTTAATCATGGTCTACTTGAATGGTGGTTAATTCCTTGATTTTGAGCATCTCTATAACATCTTGAATTTTGGTCTCCAAAATTTTCTATATTCAAGGGAATAAAATAGTGAATATTCATGAACTTGAAATTTTAGAAGTTTATAAATTTCCATTTTCATGAAGATTGAGCTAGAACAAATTATGGAATTAATTCTTGGGTTCTCTAAAAAGCCCAATATTGAGGCCCAAAGTAGAGGAATACAAGAAAAAAATATTTGGCCCAACATTAATGTTAATGAGTAATTTCTAAAAAGAATATTTGGTCATAGGAATTAAATATTGGAAATAGAAAGGTGAACAATACTTCCAGTAAAATTTCCTGTGAGGTAGTGAGCTTGTCATGTGATTTGGTATGAACAAATGATGATAAAAAACTTTGAAATTTTATAGAATAAAAGTAGACATCCTAAGCTTTAATTTGATAGGTAATGAGTAATTTCTGGAGTTGTATACAAAAAGTTATGTATTTTTGAAATTTACTTAGTGAAACTGGAAAGTTTCTGGAGTAGCATCCAAAGATGGAATTTCTGGGAATTGTGTACTTCCATTTGGATAAAGACTATATTTTTTCTTGAAACTAGACGCGATAAGGGTTCTATAGAATTTGAACTCACTCTAATTCAATGTTTACAAATTTAGTTATGATGTTTTAAATTTGGGACAGAAAATCTGTCAGAATTTCCAATTAATCCAAAAATTGGAAATTAAATAATGATGGGATAATTAGAAAATGTTATAAAAACATCACCCTCCCCTTCCATGCTTCATAAAACTATCAGCCATGGAGAAATAATAGAGAGAGAGATAGAGAGCTTGGATTCTAGAGAGAGAAGGAGAAGCAAATCTTACAAGGTAAGTCGATTTCTTCTGTGATTTAGCTCCTAACTTGTGTAATCCTTCTCCTAAGCTTGCTTTATACATGATTCAAGGTGTTTGAAAAAAAATTTGGAGTTTTTGGGAGCTAGGGATTTTGTCCAAGAAGGAAGAGCCAAAAGGAAGAAGAGGTAACTTCCTAAACATCAAATATTGGTTGTTCTGGTTGCTGTGAGAATTTAATCAGTGAATTTCTGTTGGATTTTCCCTGATTATAAATTTGGGAAAAATTGTGTCCTAGGCGTTATGTTGCCAAAATTGAGTCTAAATGGTGATTTTAACGTAATTAAATAGTTAATAAAGTTGTTAAGAGTAGAAAGGAGCAAGTTTGCGAAATCAAAATTGGAAAACCCTAAATTTCCCCAGAGAATCCTGGGTTTTGGCCAGGTCCAATTTAGGGGGTTAGGGCTAGATTTTTAATGTTCTAATGATTCCATTATGCTCATAAGGGAAAATTAGGTAGGGTTATAGTCGATCACTTTTTCAAAAAAGTTTGAAAAAAAACATAATTATGAAAACGCCCCTGAAACCCTGAAATAGGAGCTGCCAAGGGCATTCTGGTCTTTTGAAAATTAATTTGGCAATTTCGAGGCCAGAAATGTATTCCTTGGGCAAAAATTTGTTAGAATTGCCTAGGTCAAAATTTCGGGAAAAGTACGGTCGATCGGGTAAGGCAAGGCAGGGTCGGGTCCACAGGGGCATTTTGGTAACTTTTCATAATAGACTCATATAACCACTAGAAATACTATGGAAGTGTCTAAATTGTACATTTGACATTTTAGGACTGAGTAGAGAGCCTAAGGGATTGACACGTAAATCGAGGCACATGTTTCGAGGAGAAAAAGGCTCAAGGTAGGGAACTTATCTCTCCTACGTGTATTTGATATTTGTGTTGGTGTATTGATGCATGCTATTGCTTTGCTTGATTGTTTGAAACATATATGAATGATTGAAGCTCTGTTTCTATTTATGTTATGGCCATTAGTATGTTGTTTGAAACATTGAGCACGTAGATATGTCATTGTGTTAGCATAAGTTTATGTAATGCAAGCATGTCATGTATTAAGTACTTATCCTGGATGCATATTGGTACTGTTTCCTACTGAGATTCTCTCGAATCTCACCCTCCCTTACCAACAATTTAGACAGGTGGAGACAAAAAGGTATGCTTAGAACAAAGAAGAGAACCGTATGAGGGGAATGTAGTGGTGGAACAAAGATGGGAAGGTGTCTGCGTTTCATTGGAATGGGTTTTGGCACCCTAGTAGCCCTGTGCGGCTACATAATTTATGATTGTTATATACAATCCCTGAGGGGGAATTTTTGTAATCATGCACATATTATCAACATATATATGCTATTCCTGTGTTTTCCATCGAACCACACATTAATATTCTGCTGCAAGTCAAAATAAGATAAAGGTGTGACAATCTCAAGTTCTTAAACTTTAGCAACTCATACTATATGTCGAAATTAGGTTTGCTCAAGTTTTTATATTTTCCAATTTTTACTATATTTTGATATTTATATTTATATTATGAGATTTCTGATTTCTCAGATTTTTATGTTTGCTTATTTTTATTGTATATATATATATTATAATTTTCATATTTATATTTTTGTTTTGCAGTTAAAGCATATGTGATTAGAACTTTGGGAGTACTAATACGTGATCTACATACAATTTATCACAAGGGAATTCGAGAATATTGTGAAATTTTTTATTAATAGACTTTCTTTTAAAATTCAAAAAATTATAAGACAATGTTCTATTGTGCAAAGAGTGTTTAAGTGATTTTTTTCTTTTAAATTATATAATGTTTATCCATAATGTATTAAGTTTTGAATATTATAAATATAATTTTTTTATTTAATTTTATTATCCTATTTTTATTTATATACTATTATCCTGTTATTATCAGTGATTTTATTCTGTCTTATATGATAAATATTAAAAATAAAACTATATAAAAACAAATAATAGAAAATACCGATATATAATAAAAAATAAAGCCACTTTATTAACAATTATTAACAAAGAGTCGTGAAGAATATATTACGGTTTAAAACCATTAAGGCCTTGTTTGCTACATGGTAATAACTTTTGATGGATTGAGATTGGAACTGAGATTCGGATTGGGACTGGAATTGATGCTTTAAAAAATATGTTTGGTATGAGATAATAATTGGAGAGAATGATTTCATTAATCTTATTTAATAAACAGCCATTAATTATGAAAAGACCCAAATACCCATGCCCTAAATTCCAAACTTAATCAATCGATCGCCTTTTGATTCGATTGACGAAAATGTGAGCATTCTGCAGGAGATTTTGAGTTAATAAACTTTCTGATAAATTTCTCTCTGAGATCCGGAATCGAATCGAATCCTTCAAACTTCAAAGCTTCATACTATATTTTATCGTTGTTTATGAACCATTCAATTCTTATTAAGAATTTTTTGTAGCCGTATCCTCATTTACTTCATGACGTCAAGCCACATAATACCTCCATCAATTCATTATTTGTCGTGTTAACGAAAGCATGAGAAGATGAGCCAGAGGATTTGTGGTTGAGGAGGAAGAGGGGTCGAACTAATAATAAAAATCTAAGGAAAAGGTTCCGAAATGAAATTGAATTAATAATACGGTATCGAATTGCTGTTTCCAATATTCAAGTAAGGAACCACCGTGGTGAAGTGATGATTTTGGAGGATAGGAACCAACAATAGTGGATGTATGACTCTCTAAAGGTGGCTGTGGCGGCTATTCTCTACCAATGATGGTGGTGATTCTAATGGCCAGACTCCAAAACATCCATGAGAGCGATGATGATCGATGAAATAAAGTGATGAGTTCTAATTTAGGGTAAAATTGATAGAGGGTATTTTTGTCAAGAAAATATTATAAACATGGATATTTTTGTCTCTAAAATTTGCAATCCCAGGATTGAAAACATAATACGAGGGGGGAGGTAGCTTTGCAGCAATCCCACTTTCGTGGTACTCCTATCCCTAGTTATTTGTAGCCCTCAAACCAAACGATAGATTCTGACTCAATCCCTGATCCAATCTCAGTCCCTACCCCCTAGTACTTCATACCAAACAGGGCCTAAGTATTTGTGCCTAGAATATAAAATGCCATACAATATACATCATGGTTCTGTATTATAAAAAATAATGGTGATATATGGCCTTTTTTGTAGTAGTGACCCCTCACGCGTGGCATGAGATGAATATAATTTATTGTTTATAAAAATTGGGTGAAATTAAATTAACTAAGCAAAAAAAAAATTACAATATTAATTATCATCAATCAAGATAATATTAAAATGTAAAATACAATAATGAAGATTTAAAAGTCTTAGTAATAATGAGAGTATAAAAAATTAATTCAAATTTACAATATACAAAATTACACTTTTTTTAACTCAACTTTTTACATTATTCTTCTCTCACTTAAGATCATATGACCCAAGATTTTCTATTAAAAACATTTAAGCTTTTGATTTGGATTGCTTAAAGAAAAATCCAATAATAAATGGCCATGTCACAATTGAAAGTTAATATCAAGTTTTTTAATACCACAAAAACTAATAAAAAGAAATAAAAAGTGAAGATATTCATATTATGCCAAGTAAATAAAGACATACTACTCACCGCAGACTCATCTCATTTTCCAAGTTGTAACTAATACTAAAAAGGAATAGTTTAACATCATTTGTTTTGAAATTAGTCTCTCAAACTTCTCAAGAAAATAACATATAGAAAATTTACTAATAAATTTTTTTTTTGTATTATTATGGTCTAGACAATTGGATGATCAAAAAAATTGTGACTCTAGTTTCTTACATGAGATATGAAGAAAAAATCAAATGGAGTGAGATCATTGTCTCAGTAACAGAATCTATACCCACCCTATCTACAAGTGAAAAGATCGTTTCTCACAAACAACAATTATCCAAAATGGTCGTACAAAACCTGATTAACAAGTGATAATTGAAAACCATTTCTTTTAAGAAGACACATTGGGGTTCAGGATATAAAACCTGCCCACAAATCCACTACAGAGAATACATTGCTTTAGGAAAAAATAACAAACAGGAGAAATCATAGCCCACGTGTTTTACAACATTGAACCCCACAACAAAAGATCTATATAAAACAATTTTCAACAAGAGATATGATTGTGGATCCACTAAAATATCAGAGTATTCAAAATAATGCCTCAGGCCCAATAATGGTTAAACAATTATCCTAAAACATATATCCAAAATGATAAATATAGGATTTTAAAAACATGACGGCCCGAGAATGACAATATAGAAATCAATATAACATCAATATCAAAAGAGGCCTACAAGGATCTTGGTGCCTATGCCTCTGCTGCTTCCCTTGGCCTTTAGCTAAACTAGAGGTCTCGTCTAAAAAATGTTAATAACGATAGGGTGAGATATAAAGTCCCAATAACCAAAATCAATTTATAAAATATGTAGGAAAAGACTGCAAGTTAGAAAAGCAGGTTTAATTACATAATAATAATATTCTTAATAATTAAAAATCACATACTAGTGGAAAACAGACTTTTTAGACCGGTTAAAAAAGACTTTTTAGACCAGTTGTACATTAGGTCTTGTTACAACCGGTCTTAAAGGACTCACCTTTAAGACCGGTTGTAGGGACAACCGGTCTAAAAGTTGAGACCTTTAAGACCGGTTGTCCCTACAACGGGTCTTAGAGGTGAGTCCTTTAAGACCGGTTGTCCGTACAACTGGTCTTAGGTCTTAAATTACTTTTTAAGACCGGTTGGCACTACAACCGATCTTAAAGGTTCTTTTTTTTTTTATAAAAATGTCCCTTATATATATATATACACTGGACCACGATGGTTGAATTCAAGTTATGCACAGGTGAACATATATTCTCAATATCATGTTAACAAGCAAAAGGTCAGAATGATAACAGAAAAGAACCCAACTCCAGCAGCAGGTTTAAAGAACCAAATTTAGCAGTTGTATAGAACAATCACAGATTTTAATTTTAATCTTCAAAGGCAGCAGTCTATAGCATGCTAAATGAAGTGAAAATGCACATTTTCACCAATTTTCAAACAACATACATCCACTTCAAATAGGGAAAAACTAAGAATGTGCAGCACAACTCAGATGAAGATAATCCTTGACCTAACCCAACATGCAGAAACAAAAAGTAGACAAGAAATTCATATCAAATGCACAGAAAATGCCAAACAGATTTGCTCAATTTCAGCAAAGGCTTCATAATGATGCAGAAATTTATTTAAATCTCAGACTTAAGGAAACTATGCATGACAGCTTAATGCACAACATTCAATAATAGAGAAGATTTAGATTTAAACATATTTTTGAAAAATGCTTTCAAAATATATTTTCTCCTCAGATATATCAAACATATTTTCAATAAAAATAAAATAGAAAACAAGAAGACCCAACATGCTATAGATTTCAAAAACTTGTAGCCAGGACATAAATGATTTCTCCTAAAAACAGAAGACTTCCAAGAAGGAAAGGAAAAAATACACTCAATCAAGAAAGCTACTAGATGAAAGCCATATGAGCAAATAAAGCCTGACATCAATGTAAGAGTCAATTGCAATAGTTGACAGAAGGGCCAATCTTGATACACTTTTCATTTCATGAGGCCTTCAATTATATTAAAGTCAGGTAGCTGTTATGAAATACGGAATAAACTTGAAAAACTAGGAAAGCTACAAAATATATTTACAATACTTAATAGCAATTCACCAATTATAATATAAAGCATATTTGACAGAAAATTTAACATAAAGCATGATGATGTAAGTGCAGTTTCAAAGCATGGTTCTGCTCCTAACAGACAGGAAGCATATTAACAGTCAATAGCCATGACATCCATAACATATGAAATTCTCAATGAACAAGTCTCAATACATATTGCAATTTGCAACCAATAGACACCAGTAGAAAGCAACATGAATCACTCGCTTTATGACAACAATTCACATAATAAGAGTTAAGAATTAGAAGATAATTATTTGGAAACGTACTTATTCAATGGAATATGCTCGAATAGCCTAGCAGTAGGAATTGTTCCACATAAATCATTGTTGGAAACATCCCTGAAGAGAAAGTTTAGAGTGTATTAGACTGTTTGTATGGGTGTTACTTTAGAATACCACCATAGAATTACAGCATAAAGAAAATTGTTTGTATGGGTGTTACTTCAGAATACCACGAGGAGGAAATTCACTCAATTTCTTGCAATTTCAATGTGCAATACGAGGTTGTCTAAAACTAAAAAAATAAAGGAATGTCCAAACATAAGATTTTGCTCAGAATTTGCTCAGAAAAATTACAAAGGTCAATCCCTCAAACATAAATTAAAAAACTTACTATTTTTGTAATAGCTCATAGATGAATTCAGCACAACATGTGTGAATGAAATCAATATCTTCTTCAGGAAAGGGATCAGCAAGCTCAAACATCTGTAACACCAAAACCAGACAAAACATTAACTTAGTAACTTAAAAACAATAAAGTAATACAAAAGTTCTGAAATATAAATTTACCTTTTGAGTAAAATCAGTCGTGCCTAGAGTGATAATATTCTAAATGTGTCTCAACACATAAAAACCGCATAAGTTGGACCCCTGTGGTTGCCTACAGCTTTGAGAAAAAACATGATATCATTAAAAAAAAAAAGTAAAGGCATGACTTATTACATTCTTTAAACAAATCAATATGTACTAACCTTTGGCATGATCCATGTAGGGTCCTTTAAGTCATGAACATGCTTACCACAAGCAGTGTGTAGGAATATCCGCATAGCCCTATGATCATCACAATGACAAAGGTTATTGGTTTTACACAAATTCCATAAACTTTGCATACAAAAGGTAATAATGCAAGAAAACTAACGAGTTCAGGGGCTTTTTCAAATCTTTCCCTGGTTTGAAGTGGAGGGAACATAAGAGAATGACAGTGTAACTACTCTTGCATAGAAGAAGCAACTGCCAATGATCACTGAAAAAAAAGAAGAATGTTAGCAAACATAAAACATTATATAAATTATAAATTATCATTTTGTTTCTTACCCATGCATATATAGAGCCAAGAAACACTCAGTTCCAGTTTCACTAAGCCTCTCTGATAAGTATCTATGTCTGCTAGCAGCAGTGGTCCCTTTCTCTTGGATGTGATGGGGGCATAAGAATCCAAAATTTTCGCTTTTGACAGAGGAGACCAACCTATGATGCATGTACCTACAATAATGCAAGCACATAAATAAAAGGTAAACGGTGAAACTTTTAAAATATTTACTTTGAATTGCAGAAGATACTTATATTAAGAACAATTGGACAATCCCAATCGTAAGATTTAGTCAAGATAGCATGTCACCCCTGACTATCCAAAAACTGAATCCATAGGCCACTCTCTTGTTTTAAAGGATGTATCATATGCCATCAGAATCACTTGTTGCATGATATTCAATAGAGGTTGTGAAACTTCTTGCTGAGTGAAGGAAGATGGACTTGGTGGCCTTGGGGCTTTTATCGGACTTTCCTCGGCTTAAACAGAAACAAGGTTTGTTGGCCACAAGATGATCGTACCCAGGACATCGCTTACTATCTTGAATTCATCAGAAGGGATAGGGACAGGTGCATCTGCAATGATCACCTCGTCAACTAACACTCAGACTTGATCAGCTTCCATTTGTCGGTGGTGGACAGTTGATCCTAGGTTATGCACACTACCCCATGCAACTAACCGTCTCAGAGGATCCTCGACAAAAATATCACAAGGCTCAGTAATTTCTCTTGCAGGACCCTCTAATGACTGCCCAATGTTGCAAAAACTCCCTTTAGTGCTCTGCTTATTAGGATCAATCAATTGTGGCTGGGGAGCACTGGTATCTTGTCTTGAGCTCATAAACACTATCATTTCCTCTTTCATCTTGCTCAACCGGGTCTCTAATAGTGCATCAAATGATGCTTTAGCCTCAGCCTTTGCTTCTACTCTTGTAGTGGCCAACATAGTCTCCAATTCCTCCCTAGTCATGATGTTTGAGAAATGGTGTACGGGGGCTCCAAAGTAATCCCGTATCCCTACCCCTCCTCTAACTCCCCTGACACGGCCTGGATGCTCATGTTTGCTAGTAGCAATAGTTAGAATATCATTCCTGCCCTTCAACTTAAAAGATCCCTCAACTTGTTTTTTTCTAAGTTCCTCCTGTAAGATAATACAAAATAACAAACATAAGTAATGATGTACGTTTCTTATGTAATTAATAACAACAACGATATATACTTACAATTCTTTTACCTACTATACGGATTGTTCACTCATATAAGACCCACTCCTCTTTTGGTGGGAAAATTGCCATTTTTCTTCGTGATGAATCGAAGATGGTGGAGAATGAAGAACAGAAGGATCGGATTAAGATGCTTCTTCCAATCTCTTCCGTTTGGCCGCCAACAAGTCTCTTTCAGCCTTTGCATAACCCCCACAAGACATTGTATAAGGGCAATCATTCTTTCTACCACTCTCTTGTACTTTTTTCCTGCGAATAAAAAATGATACAAAAGGAAAGTGTTATAATCAATTAAGATAATTGCTAAGTAAATAAAACAAAAAATAAGTCAACTAACCAAAGATTCTGGAGTAGTCCGAAGCCTAACAAATGCTTGCCAAGTCACTTGATCAAGAAATGTATACTGGTCGCACGGATTAGGATGAGGCTGACCATCTTTCACCTCGATATGAATGTAATTATTGGTCAGATTTGTCTTAAACTTGCTCCAGTGCTCATAACAATACGTCATTGTCTTGTTGTACAAGATCTCACTCTGAGGAACATCGTAGGTGAGCTGGAATGCATGCATTGAAGGAGTAAGTGACAAATTTGTGACATTTGATAATAATTAATCACATAAAGAAGAGAATTGTATACCTGGATAGTGTCCCAAATATGTTGCTTCACCTTTTTATCGATATTTCTCCACTCCTCTATCAAGATGCTCGGCTTGTTGCATGCAAGGAGGCCGACAAAACTCCTATATCGTTGTGCATTAGGCCCGATTGGTTTCTAATATCTATCAAACTCAATCGGTATCTTTTGGCCTGCACTCTGATTGAGGGAAATGTCTGCCAACCGTGTGCCACATCTACCCCTCCGTACAGATTGGCAACTGCGCTCACTATGACCCTGGCTCCGAGCATTGCTAGGCTCGCCCTGATTAACACTAGCTGGATGACTCTGCTGAGCACTAGCTGGCTAACTCTCCTGAGCACTAGGTGGCTGACTCAGAGGTGTAGGAGGTGGCTGATCGTCTGTACTAGGATGCTTGGGATTCATCATTTTCTTGTAACGACAACAAAGAAAGATAAATCCTAAGCTATGACATGTAAAGACTATATCGATAAAATAACTAAACATATTCTTCGGATATAAATCATAATCATAATTACTTTAGTTAGTTAAGTTCAAAGTAGTATCATAAAGAGATATCCTCCCATATTCCCTTGTGATGATCATTTCTTGTGCCGTGCACATTATCTGTTTTATCTTCTTTGTTCAGTTCTGGTAGACCCCTAGAAAAAGAAGGAGTCTCAAGAAGATCATAATTTGAGTGACTTTTCTCGTCAATATCAACGACCCTTTTTCCTTGGAGAGCTATAGACCATATTTTATTTGCCTAATCAGTGATATAGAATACTTGTTGCGCCTGATCTGCCATAATGAAAGGTTCATCTCTAAAACTTCTACTATTCAGATCTACTAATGTAAATCCTAACCTATCGATCTTCACACTATTTTTGACATCAACCCACTTGCATTTGAAAATGGGAAATCTAATTTTAACATAGTCAACTACCCAAATCTCTTCAATCACCCCATAATAAGGTATGGCAGCTAGTGTAGGGTTCTTATCTTTCGAACTAGAGAAGTGCATAGATTCAGCCACAAATACAACACCACTGTTCTGGACGATGATATTATTATCTAGGGACTTCGTGTAAAAGGTATAACCATTGATCACAAATGAAGTCCAACTTATGGCATCAACTTCAGGACCACGTGCTAACCAATTTATTATATCAGAAACACATTCTTCTCCGTCAACATTTTGTTTGAACCAATGTACGAAAGTTATGTTATGCTTCCTAATTAACCTTTGTTCAGTCATTCGACTATTTTGTTTCCGTACAATTTCTTTATGGGCATTCATGTAATATTGAACCTTATCAACATTGTTCAAGATATACAAGTGAACTTGTTGCAATTCATCAGCATCTATGCTCTTTACTGTTGCCCCGCGTCTAATCCCTTCTTGATCATGACATTTAGGAAGGCCAATATGTCGTACATTTGACAAATAATGTTGACAAAATTCCATAGCTTCTTCAGAAATATAATTTTGAACAATAGATGCTTCAGGCCGGTTGGGATTCTTCACATACCCTTTTAGGATTTTCATAGTTCTTTCAGTTGGGTACATCCATCGGAAATAGATAGGGCCACACAACTTTATCTCCCTCACTAGATGAACAATCAAGTTTACCATGATGTCAAAAAAGAAAGGAAGAAAAAGCTTCTCAAGCTGGCATAAGATCATATATCCTTTATTTTCCAATTCCTCCAATCTTTCTGTGTCAATGACTTTACAACAAATGGCATTGAAGAAGAAACAAAGTCTAGTCAATATGTGTTGAAGATCATATTCGGCAATGCCTCGAATTGCTACTGGGAGTAGTTGTTACATTAAAACATGATAATCATGAGACTTTAGCCCTATTAACTTCAAGTCTTTTATCGGTACAAGCTTTTTAAAATTTGAAGAATACCCTGAGGGAACTTTAGCGCTATGTAAACACTCACAAAAGCTTCTTTTCTCATCCTTAGACAAAGTATGAGCAGCTGGAGGACAAAAAGTTCTATTACCATATGGCCTTGGATGTAAATCTTCTCGTATTCCCATTTCTTGCAAGTTACCATATAGATAACATAATGTACTTTCGTTTCATACATAATAAAGGAGAGAAGTTGCAAATTACCAACAGAACAAGCCATGAACTATGTATACTGCCTAGGCTACTATAAGGATTCATACCATTTATGCTAAGCCCAAGCCTGAGATTCCTAGGTTCTTCACTAAAGCTAGGAAATAATTGATTGATTTTCTGCCATTGAGAAGAATCAGCTGGATGTCGAAGCTTTCCATCAGAAATCCGCTCATCTGCATGCCATCTCAAATTTTTGGCATCAATTTTATTAGCAAATAGGCGCTTGAACCTTAGAATGATTGGAAGATACCATAACACTTTTGCAGGGCCCTTATTTGATTTATACCTCGTCCGTTTAGCTTGTATCTAACTATGATAAATATATTCCAACACCTTTTTCTTTGTTTTCTACTTTTTCCCTGGAAAAGGTAGGAGAATAATGAAAGCATGCAATTATTACACCCAAGTACATAGTGTAACTAGAATAGTACCATAAACAAAGAAGATTATGATTTAGAGTAGTGTGTGAGGAAAAAATTGAATGAGGGAAAGTGGAATGGAGAAGGATTAAGGGAATGAGGAATAGAGGTGGAAAGAGGAAGGAAAGAAGGTGAGAGAGTGAGAGAGAAAACAAGAGAGAGAGAGAGAATGAAAAACAGAGGAAAAGAGAAGGATGGTTGTGGTGCTGAGGGAAGAGAAAAGAGAAGAGGGAAAGAAACTAGCGTCAGCAATTAAAAGCTGTGATGTCGGGTTTTGGTCATGGGCAAGGAAAATTTGGCCGTGGAAAAATTTCTGGACAATGTTTGGCCGCGGTCCAAAACATCTAACCCTATCTTGGCTGCAGCCAAAATTGGCTTGGCCGTGGCCAACAAGCCTTTTTTTTTAAGTATGAGTGTTGTGGCCATGGCTAAAAATAGTTTGGCCGCTGCCTAAAACTTCTTGTTTTCTACTTTCTACTTTTGTTTCAGTGTTCACTGGTATGCACGGATACAACTTGCTTCCAAACATGTAGATCATGATTTATTTTAAATAAGAGCAATACATATAAAGGACATAAATAAGAGAAATACATATAAGAGTAATACATAGGGGACCCTCACCCTATTATCTATAAATATAGTAGGATCCAGCTCAAAAGAGAATTCACAATCATTATTATATAGCTTTGCTTGTAAGTCAGGAGGAAAGCAAAAAATGGAATAAAATTGATCTTTTGCCCAAGTCCACTTGAAGCAATTTATTAATTTATAAATTATAAATTGGTTTTCCATAGAAAAATTATCAGCTTATGTTGCTTAGTGATTTCCAGATTCACTCTCTCTCTCGTACTAGTTCCCAACATCTACCGGCAGAAAGATGAATGAACACCTCACTTGGTTGATGTTCCAAGGACACCTGAGGGAGAAAAACAAGCATGTTATCATGTCTTTAACTTCATCCCACTGACATTGGTAAGGCACTGACATTGGCATTCAATAAATATTTGGCATTCAATAAATTCACTAATTACATAGTAGTTTGTAATACACTAAATCGAATCCTGCCTGAACAACTATTCAGTTTTCCCCAAAACTTTTGCTCATACAATCATTGGCAGAACTAGGATAGATTTTTGTGTCTGTGATGTATTCTGGCTTTTATTACGGTCAATGTTTACTCTTTTTGGCCCTTAGGGAATGCAACCTTATGTTCACTCTTCTTACATCCATACTTGATACAATCAAGAATTGCCATAGTACTAAAGCAAAAGTATCCATACTACTAACATGCAGAGTTACCAAAAGACTCAAATGATAAAAACATTCTTGAGATCAAAATAAGGTAAATAGCATGTCAAATCATCTAATGATGTCATTAATGTTTATTATAATCCTAAATAGATTAGGTAACCAGTTTACTCCATGTCATGTTTCGTATACCTAAAGAATGTTTTTCAATGTTTAGATGGGATTGTGCTAAAATTCTAGTGGAATTGTGATAAAGGGAAAAAGATATACTAGGTTTCTATGGAAAGAACGGAAAGGCATAATTAGAAGGGGGTTAGGATTCAAAGATTTTGAGGCATTTAATTTAGCTCTTCCAGCTAAATTAGGATGGAGAATACTGCTAAATCTCGATCAAATATGGGTGAAGTTGTTAAAAGCTAGGTATTTTCCAAAACATTCCTTCCTAGAAGCGAAAAAGGGTAGATCCTCCTCTTGGTTATGGTCTAGCATTCTTGAGGGCAGGAGAGTATTAGAAAATCATGTGATGCTCAACGTGGGGAATGATTTGAAGGCAAGAGTTTGGCAAGACCTTGTATTTGGGATTTGTCAGGGAAGAAGTTGAGTTCATCATGCCCTCATAAGGCATTCAAGGAGCTTAAGGTGGCTGAATTAATGGGGGTGGGGGCTAGAATTTGATCGATATAGAAAGGTGGATAACAGAGGAAAGAACGAGTGGCTATATGCAATATAATAAGAACACTTAGAAATAGGGGAGGATAAATGGATTTGGGCCGGGGGGAAGAGAAGTGTGTATTCGATTAAGGAAGTGTATGAATCTGCTAAAAGAAATGTGTTAAGAAGATTTGAAAACATTCCAATATCCTTTAATAATGCTCACAGGAAGGTATGAAAGAGATATGGAACATGAAAGTACCTTCAAAAATAAAGAACTTCATATGGAGAATGGTATCTAGTGCTTTGCCTAATTTTATGAATTTAGCTAAAAGGAAATGCTGTAATACTGACCTATGCTTAACTTGCCATAGAAAATCTGAATCAATGGAACATTTATTTTTCCTTTATGAGTGGACTAAGTAAATTTGGTATGGCAACAATTTTTCTTTTAGAACAGAAGAAGTTCAGAATATAAATGTGAACCAATGGGTGGCCAACTATTTTAATAATTCTAGCTTTTCTCATTGGCAGAAAGCGCTGGTAGCTATGTTTTTTATGGCAAATTTGGAAATCACATCATGCTTTTCTATTTGAGAACATATCTCCTAATCCTATATTTGTATTTACTCAAGTAAGCAAACTTCTGTAGGAATTTTGGGATGTAAATGGATGGGTATTGCTGGAGTAACTTCCAAATGTGCCAAATGACATGGACAACAAGTTGGAAACCAATATAAGGTAACTAGTTAAACAAAGCAAAAAGAACTATAAGTTCCACTACCCTGTGCCCAACTTTCAAATTTGGTGACCATCTGTAGATTTAAAGCAGAAGATTTTCTATATGGCTTTAAACACCAAACATACCAACTAGAATTCCAAATCTGGGGGCGACAACTTCTATATAGTAATTGTAGAGGGGTAAATGTAGAGGACAAGGAAGCATACCTCAAACAAGACGATGAAGATGAAGACATCCCTGAGTCGCAGTGAATAATGGACGGAGCTCAAAACCTGAAGCAAAGGAAGACGACAACCAAAGAGTGACAACCACGAGCAGTGACCGGCCGGATTCGATTATTCCGGCCGGATTCGATTGTTCCAATTCAAATATCAGGTGAGGGACGGGGAGTCGAGCACTGAGAAGCGAAATGATTAGGATGAAAGAAGCTAAGTTGATTGAAAATGGAGGAGATCGATTTCAGAATGGAGAGGGCGGGGAGTGGAGGCGCGAAAATATTGGGGGAGGTTTTTAAGACCTGTTTAGTAGGATAACCAGTCTAAAATGAAGCTTTTTAAGACCAGTTCTCTAACAATTTAAGACCGGTTGTTAGAGAACCAGTCTTAAAAAGCTTCATTTTAGACCGGTTATTATAATAACCGGTCTCCCAAATTATTTATAATTACGAAAATGCCACCGCGCATTTCTTTTAGACCTCATTACTACAATCGGTCTAAATGTACCAGTCTAAATCACCTTTTTTGTACTAGTGACATATTAATACTTTCAATAATTAGAACTATCCCCGCTCAAGTATGTCTTACCTCCTACTTTCTTTCTTCCTTTCCTTTTATATGATTTTGGATTATATCTAATACCAGATTGGTCATTTACAAATCGTTGAGCTTTTAAGATCATATTTAACATCTCATTTCCTTTGGTGAAGTTTTCAAGAGTTTTCGTGAGATCAATGTTTTTCTATTTCAAAGAAGAACAGTTTTCACAATCCTTTTCTAAAATATCTTTGAGTTTTTCTTCAAGATTTTTGTTTTTCTTTTTGAAAACAACTAATTCCTTAACTACTTTGATGAATTCAGAATGTAAAGCATTATATTCAGAGAGTAATTCATCATATGTAATATTATAATCAATTACCTCTTATTCTTCTATTTCTTCTTGAGCAACCAAGCAGATATTAGCTACTTCTTCATCATTGCTCTCTTCATCTAATGAACTGTCTCCCCATATGGCGGATACAGAGGCTTTCTTCTTGTTATAGAACTTGGCTTTTCTCTTTTCTTTATTTTTCTGAACCTGTTCTTGACATTCTGATTTGATATGTCCTGGCTTTCCACATTCATAGCAGATGATGTGTTCTCTGCTACTTGTTCTTCCTTTCTGAAAGTTTTTGAATCCTTGGCCTTTCTTGTAAAACTTTCTGAATCGTTTTATTATCAGACCTATTTCTTCATTCTTTGAAATCTTCATCATCTTCTTGGGTTTCTTCTTTTGATTTTAGTGCAAGGCCTTTCTTCTTCTTTTCTCCAATATCTTCTAGTTCTCATTTAAACTTTAATTTACTTTTATATTCAGAGAGACTTCCGAATAAAGAAGCAACTGATTGCATTGATTCACCTTTTTCTTACTTTATTGCAGTGACTTTGTCATCCTATTCTTTTGAAAGTATGTTCAGTATCTTTCTTATTTGGGTATGTTGATCATAGATTTTCCTAAGTGCTTCAAGTTGATTAACAAGATAGTATATCTAAGTTCAAATTCAGCTATTGACTCACCTGATTTCGTTCGAAGTAAATCAAATTTAGTAACCAGAGTATTGATCCGGTTTTCTTTTATTCCCGAAGTTCCTTTGTGAGCTTTTCCCAAGGCTTCCCATATTTCTTTAGCTGTTCGAAGTGTGCAGATCCTGAAGTACTCATTTTGACCCAAGGCACTTCGAATCATTAGAACCTTCTGTGAATCTAAAATTTTCTCAGGCTTATAGTTTCCACTCTCAATCACGTCTTATAGTCCATATTCTGTAGCCATTATGAATACTATAAACTTGGCTTTCCAGAAAGAGAAGTGTTTGCCACTAAAACCTGGTGCTCTAGTGATAGAAGCTCCGTCGGGAAGAATTCCTTCACCCATGCTTGCCATTTGATAATTCTTAGGTTGTTATACTTGAACAAGAAGACCTATGCTCTGATACCAAATGTTAATGCAAGCATTTCACTCAAGAGGGGGGGTGAATTGGGTGATTACAGAAAAATTATTTCGTAAATAAAAATTGACTGGGAATTTAAAGTAGTTAAGAGCTAGAAGAAATATCACCAAAGTGTACACCAGGAGTTATACTGGTTCGGTCACAACCACTTTAACCTACATCTAGTCCTCAGAGCTTCTTTGAGAGTTTCACTATATCTTCCAAGATTCAGTGGGTTCTTGGCACCTCAGTACACTGCAAGTTCCTTTACTAGACACCCGCTCCCCCTTACACATTGTAATGAAATCCCTAACTCAAGGTTCCACAACCTTAAGTTGTCTCAATAACAAATATTGAGTTTGTAATAAAAATCTCACTCACAGAGAAAATAAATAATCACTTAAGTACAAAAAATGAATATAAGAAATAGAGCACCAAGAATGTGTTGATCGATGTATGTTTGTATGTTCTTAGTCTTGTATTTTCCATGTTGAATGTTTCCATATTTATAGATAACTTGTGATAGTCGTTCGAACAATTTCAACTTGTCTGTTAGAGTTGCATAACTACATTTGACCTTTCTTTGAATTTGAAAAACTATCCTTTTGTGGTAGGTGAGTGTTCAGATGTTTTGTTTGACTTTTCTGTCAACGCATAATCTCTTCATTGTTTTCCTGCAAATATACTCAGAATACTAATACAATGAAAGGTTAATCATATAGATAACGAATCATTGAACAATGAATTAAAATCATACTTTTTGTATTGCATTACTCGAGTGGCTACTTGAGTGATCATGATCTATTACTCGAGTAGTCCCTTGAGTAACCTTATTGAAAATTAGCCAGAGGGTAAGTCAACATTGTCTGGCTAGATTACTAGGTTAATCCATCGAGTAATTAATTTTATAAAACTTGGCAGACTTGCTTACTTGAGTGATCCCTTGAGTTAGTTTTTCTTTTCTTTTTTTGTTACTCCAGTGATCCCTCGAGTAATCCTTTCAATTCTTCTCTTATTACTGGAGTGATCCCTCGAGTAATGTCATGCAAATCTTGGCCAAGAGTAACTTCTTCTTTGCTTACCTGATTACTCGAGTGATCTCTCGAGTAATGCTTTCTTTTCATTTCATTTTACTCGAGTGATCCCTTGAGTAATGTCACTCATTTCTTGACCTAGAGTTACTACATCATTGCTACTCTGATTACTCGAGTGATCCCTCGAATAATGTTTCAAATAACTTTTCAGAATACTCGTGTAACCCCCACACTTAAATAGGTCGTGATTAGTATGTAAACACATTTTATAATTGAATGAGAGATCAAGGATAATTTAAAACTTTTTACAAAACTAGTATAATATAATCTCCATTAATTTTTAAATAAAAATATTTGGCTTATTCAGTTTGTCACATGCACAATATCAAAGTGCTAGCAAATTTCCTGACATTCACATGGGATATATTCGATAACCAAAGGGTTTTATAGGGCATCTTTTCTTATCTTAGTTTCTCATACCGGGGATTACATAACAACTACAATTCTATGGTCAACATCTTTATGCAATTGTCTAAAATGATAACTGTAACCCCCGTCATAATCAAGGCCGAGATTAGGCGTTTAAACACGTTTAATAATTGAATAAGAGATTCGGAATAATTAAAATTTTTTGCAATACTTGTACAATATGATCTCCATTTATTTTTAAATAAAAACAATTGGCCTGTTCGGTTTGTCACAAATACAATATCAGAGTATAACCACAATTTCCGACATTAATCCAAAATATTGTTCAAGGCATTATTGCCCATCTCAGTATCCATACCGAGGATTAGACAAAAATATAATACTATGATCTATTCAATATATACATTCATCCAAAATGATAACTAGTCCAAAATAAAACTAAGAGTATCTAACTAAGACTACATCTGCAGTCCTAGTCGTCCTTGTTCACTTGCTTGCTTCTTGATCCACTTGCCCTGTCTAAAAATGTTATTTGGAATGAGTGAGATTCTGAAGAATCCAAGTAGCAACAGTTTACGTATATGATGTATAATTAAAGAAAGCAAGTAAATATATATCACAATGCAACATTTCAATATTTGAGACCAAGCACACTGCCATGTCCCTTCACTATATACAAGGCCGGGCTTATGCACGTCCCCTCAACTGTATATGTATTAAAGGTCGGGCTTTCGCTATATCCCTTCACTATATCTATATTCAAGGTCAGGCTTTCGTCACGTCCCCTCATTGTATTCAATGACTAATACAAACAAGCAATGCAATATACATGATATAAGATAAAGTGTCACTACATTGGTCTTTCCGTTCTTGAGTAGGCATGGGCCTTCTACGCTCCAGGCAAATATCAAATCCTAAAGTCATAATTAAGGACGATGCGTTATCACTTAGTCTAATACTTAATACCTTCACAATACTTAAATTGGTTATCATTATTGTCTCTTAAGTACCCTTAAATGCCTCTAACAAAAGCCCTAAAGGGTTGGAAGAACTATCCTTAAGATTCCTTTTTGGAAGCACAAACACTGACATTTTTCACTATTTCACTCGAGTGAAGATGGCCTCACTCGAGTGATGGTACGGTTTGCACTCGGGTACAAGAGAGTGAAGGACAGAAAGTACACACCTGAGAGCACAAGAAAATTTCAGAGAATGAGAACACTCGAGAACAGAATGTAACACTCAAGTGATACCAAATGCTCACTTGAATACCAGGAAGTGAGGTGTAAAATGTGAGGACCCGATAGGAAATGGAAATTTCAAAGAAGAGGAGCACTCGAGCATCCTTGCACTCAAGTGAAGGCTAAATACCCATGAGTGCTAAAATGCACTCTTGCACTTTAACCACTAGTGGCAACCAGAGAGGCAAGTTCTAGGTGTCAAATATACCAGCACTCGAGTGAGAGGAAGCTCACTCGAGTGAGAACCCACCACACTCGCGAGTGAGACAACACTCTTACCCTTTTCACATAAGTGTAATACAGAAACTGAAGGGAAAATGAGGAATTTCACTGACTCACTCGTGTGATACTTCCCTCACTCTAGTGATATGTATTAGAAACCAGAAAACGCATAAACACTGAAATTTTTTCCCCAAATTTTCCCAAGAGCTTCCAATGGACCTAAAACCTCAACCAAAACTTCCCCACACCAAAATCACTAAAGGAATCGAATAAAACCATTAAAACAACCAAATTCCTACTCCATTATCATGCTTTGGTCTTAGGCAACATTAAACACTAAATTTCCCAAATCACTAAACTCAATCATTCAATCCCCAAGCAATCCTATCTATCCACATACATTCCAAATATACCATTTCCATACCAATAACATGCCAAATGCCCAATGACCCTTATTTTCGAAAATAGGCAATACATTCCCAGAAATTCAAAACTAATCCAAATGGCACAAAAATTAAATGGATAGATAGGTTTCACTTACCTCTTCAACTTTTCCAAAAGGACTTCTTGTTCCTCCAACTTTCACAATTCTTTGGAGTCACAAACCAATACCAATGGACACACTACAACCATCAAAATGAAGCTCTTTACTTAAGCATCAACTTTAGAGAAGAGAGTTTGAGCATTTGAGATCATTTCCCTTACCTTTTTCAAGCTTTTCTTCTTCTTGTTTCCTTCAACAATGGTGCCGAACTCAAGAGAGAGAGAAGAGAGAGGTTGAGTGTGAAGGAGATGAAGAATGATGATGATACTCCCTTCCCCATGCTGCATCGCCGAAAAATAGAGGGAGGAGAAGAGAGAGAAAATGAATAAAATACTCCATGTTGGCTTTCACACACACTATCTCTCTCATACCCACTTTTGCCACATGTTATCTTCCCATTGACTCTCATAAAGTAAACCACCAGTTAAATACTCTAATCCCTCCATTAGCCATTCAATCACACTTCTCCTTTTCTTCTTAGTTAGTATTTAATTTCCCCATTAACATTAACTTATAGCCAATAATTCCATTCTTTCAGTTTCTCCTTAATTTTGGCATATTAATTTAAATTTCCATAAAACACAAAATAATTCCGACTTTAATTCAATAATTATCCTCAATAATTATCATTAGCCCTTAATCAAAATTTTGGGTGTTACAATAAAAAAAAGCCAAAACAATAAAACTACCACTGGCAATCCTAGTCACCCTTATCCACTTACTTGCCTCTCGATCCACTTGCCCTGGCTAAAATTGTTAATTAGAAAGAGTAAGATTTAAAAGAATCCTAGTAGCAACAATTTATGTATATGATACATAAATAAACAAAGCATGTAAGCATATATCACAATGCAGCAATAACAATATTCAAGGCCAGGCTAATCGCCACGTTCCCTATTCATTCAAGACCGGGCTAACTGCCACATGCCCTATTTAAGGTCGGTCTAACTGCCACGTCCCCTATTCATTGAAAGCCGGGCTAACCGCCACGTGCCCTCATACATTCAATGATAAATACCAAACAAGCAATGCATTAAACATGATATAGGATAAAGTGTCACTTCCTTAGTGTTTCTATTCTTGATCAGGCACAGGCCTTTTACGCTCCTGGCAAATATCGAACCCTAAAGTCATAATTAAGGATGAAAACTTATCACTTATCCCAATACTCAAATGACTTCAAAAAACTTAGATTTGGTTATCATTAAAGTCTCTTATGTGGGAAGTATTATCTCAAAGACCACCCTTTTTAGTGTGCCTCGTAAAACGTGCCGCTTCCCTCTTCCGACTTTTGACTCGGTCCTAAAATATTAAATGTACAATAAATAGGTCATCACCTATCCAAGTATCATTTTAGACTCTTCCATAGTGTTTCTTGTGGTTATATTAGTCTATGGTGAAAATTTACCAAAATGCCCCGGGACCTCTATCCGACCTAGCTGTACCCCGCCTGATGACACGTTTTATCAAAATTTTGACTAGGGCTATCTTGACATATATTTGCCCAAAGAATTCATTTTTGGGCTCAAAATCACCAAATTCAGTGTTAAATTATGAAAATACCCTTGACAGGTTTAGGTAATTTAGGGGTGTTTTCGTAATTTGCTTTTTCGCCCTTTTCCAAAAAAGTGACCAACTGTAACCCCACCTATTTTTGGCCACTGAATATAATGGAATCATCTATTTTATGAAAATCCAGCTCCTACCCCTTCAAACAGTGCTGGCTGAAAGTTTAGGCAAAAATTGGAAAAATTAGACTTTTGTGTTTTAGCTTCCAAAAATCATAACTCATTATAGAAAATCAAAAGGAGGTGATCTCAAAGCCTATTGAAAGATATTTAAGTGCTCTACACAGGAAAAATATGAATTAAGGCTGTCTATAACCTCAAAAATACAGAATTACATGAAATCCGTATTGCTCCAGAATTGCTTCTAGTTTCAACCCCAAACTTTAGAAAATCATAACTTCTAGCTCACAAATCGAACTGACATGAATTATATGTCCATTTTAGAAGCTTGGAATATGAAATTTAAGACTAGAAAGTCTCAGAATATTTTATCACCATTTACCTATTTAAAACATCCATGCAAATTGATTGCCTGCACAGGGTTCTCACTAACCAAAACTCTAACTTTTAAACCTAAGTTTCCAGTGGTTCAAAATTCACATCCAATAATACTCCCACACAATTTTCCACAAGGAAAACAATGGAAACATCAAACAACCACATTCCCACTCCATCTATATGCTTTGTTTTTGGCATATATTCAAAACAAAATCCAAAATTGCCAAACTTGACATTTAAGCTTCAATTCAATTCTATGTATCCAAAATACATCTCAAAGCATCATATCCATGACCACAACAACTCCAACACACCAAGACCCTAATTTTCGAAAATAGGGCAATATTCAAGAATTTCAAAACTTAACCAAATGGCACAAAACCTATATAAAAAGGTTCAACTCACTCATATCTTTAACTTTCTCAAAGGAGTTCCTTGCTTCTCCAAACTCTAGATTTCCTTGAGTACTCAGAACACCTCCAATGAAAAATCTAAAACCATCAAAATGAAGCCCTCAACCCATGGAACAAGATTGAAGAAGAGAGTTTTGGCATATGAGGTCATATTGAAGGTAAAAAACGCACATTTTTCACAAGCTTTTCTTCCCTTCTTTGGCTTCCATGGCTGCACGCACAAGATATAGGGAGAGAAAAGAGATGAAGAGTGATGGAGAAGGTGAAATCATCACACTCCCATTCCCATACTTGCTGTAGCCAAAAATAGGGGAGGGAAGAGAGAGGAAAATTCTTAAACAATGCCTATATGACTTTTCTCCTAACTACTCATATCCTCTTAACTTGCCACTTGTCCCATTTCCCTTGGCTCTCATAAAGTAAGTAACTAATTAGTTACTCCAACTATTCCATTAGCCATTTAGTCACACATCTCATTTTTTTAGTTAGTAATTAATTTCTTCATTAATCACCGACTAATTAGTCGATAATTTCCATTCTTTCTAATTTTTCCCACTGATTTTGACACATTAACTTAAATTTCCACAAAACACCAATTTTAATTTCTTTCCTCTCCACCATGCACCCTTCCCTCTAATTTTAGCCATTAAATTACTTTGTCACATAATTATGTTAAAATACAGGGCATTGGGTATTTTCAATAACTAATTCTTGTCTCATATTATCTTTAACTCATAAATCATTCTCAATAATTATCATTAGCCCTTAATCAAAATTTGGGGTGTTACAACTCGAGTGATCGCTCGAGTAATGCTTAGCAATTTTTAGATTGTATTAGACTTTTAGATTTCCTAGCACATGGTTTTACAATTTGTATTGGTTGTTTTCAAAATTGCACTTATTGCAATTATGTCATATTTTCCTATAAATAATTATGCTTCTTCATTTGTAAGACACAATTTAGATTTGAATGATAAATGAAAGTTGCACTTCTGCACTTTGTTTCTTGAGAGTGGATTCTCTCTAGGGTTCTTTTTAGAACTAACAAACTTATCAAAGCTTGATCAACTTTATGGTGTTTTCCAACAATTCGGGTCTGTGTTCTTCCGTGTTCAAGGGTTCAAGTGGATCGTTGATATGTGTTTAGCTTTCTTGGGGTGTGTATATTTCAGAATTGGTTGTGGGTTCATGGGATCTTCCCTTGTTTATTCACACCATCTTGGTATCAGAGCTTCGGATCTAAACTCAGGTCATATCTATCTGTTCTTCGTTTCCATTTTCATTTTAAGTTTTGTGCTTTGTTCTTGTGTCTGTTCGTATCTAGATTTGTTACTTCTGTTTGTCAGGTTTTTCTTTGTGTTTTTAAATATTTAGTATGTCAAATTCATAGTTCAGAATCGCTTCTTTAATATCGGTTTGGAATCATTTCAATTCGATTTGTCATTTGTGAGTTCTATCTATTTTAATTTAGTTGTATTTTCTGGAAAATTTCTGGGTTTGTTCATCTTCGTTTTTCCAGAACGTCCTGAAATATTCTATCCTTGTTTGACCTCTTTTCCTTTGTGTTTTACATCATTCAATAGGTCATTTTCATAGCTTAGAATCTCATCTTTCTATTCATTTTGGTATCATCTCAATCCAAAATTTCCACTATGAGTTATAGTAATTCCAAAATAGACGCTTTTCTGGAATTTCTGGGTTTAGATTACTTAAGTTTTGTTGTTTGTGATAGATTCTGCATTCTCTTTAAATTTTAGTAGGGGAGAAAAACGAAAAAAAACAAGAGCATCAGAAAAAGAAAAAGAAAAAAATATTTAAAAAAAACTAAAAAAAAAGGATTGTGGTGGAAGTGTTTTGAGCTATATCTATTGTCATACCCAGAATTTGTGAAGTTTGTGTCATTTAAACTCTTGATTTCTCTGAATTTCCTTTTCCAATACTCACTTTGATATTCCATATTTCTAAGTGTTATTTTGATTCTTCAAATTGTGGCTGCTTTGATTATGAATTGCTTAGTTCTTTAAAGTGCCTCAAGAGGAATCTAGAGTGGAAAAAGGCAAGAGTGAAATACATCAACTTAAAAGCCAAATTTGAGTGAAACACGAGTGTAGAGTGACATCCTTAAGGGAAACACGTGAGGAACTTGTGAGAAAAATTATTTCTCTAACATCTTTCTTGTAGAAATAATGTCAAATGCAGAAGAAATATCCGGTGCTAACAACCCAAAGAATCTAGATGACCACCTCAAGGCAATGCAGCAATATTTTGCACGTATGGATGTTGTTTTTGGAGAAATAAGGGATAGGATGGATAGACAAGATGAAAGAATTGCAAACCTGCAAAGAGTTAGACCAAATCCTAGAAGGCACAATAAGCGGGATACTTCTATAGATGAATTTGAATCTGAGCATGATGAGGGTAGTGGTGCTAGTGAAGAAGATTTTAAATTTGAATATGAAGTGGGAAGTAATAGGCATAGAGGAGACAGGAGGTATAGGAGAGGACATGGTAGAAATATTCCTGGGGAAAGAAATAGAGTGGATGGGAACCTAGGAAGCATCAAAATGAAAATACAACCTTTCCAAGGTAGGAGTGATCCTGAAGCATATTTAGAGTGGGAGAAGAAGATAGAAATGATTTTTGAGTGCCATAATTATTCTGAGGATAAAAAGGTGAAGTTGGCAGCAATAGAATTCACTGATTATGCCATTGTTTGGTGGGATAAATTGGGCATCAATAGGAGGAATAATAGTGAGAGGCCCATAGCAACATGGAGGGAAATAAAAACTCTAATGAGAAGGAGATTTATTCCTAACCATTACTATAGGGAACTTTATCAAAAGTTATAGACCCTTACACAAGGCTCTAGGAGTGTGGAGGAATATTATAAAGAGATGGAGTTAGCTTTGATAAGAGCTAATGTGCAAGAAGATGGAGAGGCTACAATGTCTCATTTCCTGAATGGGCCTCACAAAGAAATTGCTGACACTATGAAATTGCAAAATTATGTGAAGCTGGAGGTTATAGTGCATATGGCAATTAAGGTGGAGAAGCATCTCAAGCGTAAAGGTGATTCAAAATTCCATTCTGGATCAAGTTCTTCACAAAAAAAGATTTGGAAGAAAGGAGAAAGACCTTTCTAAAAGGAGATAACTAAAAGTAAAGAAGAAGATACATCAAAGAGCAAAGGTAAATCTGATTCCCAAACTTCTAGAAATAGAGATATAAAGTGTTTCAAGTGTTTGGGTATAGGTCATATAGCTTCTCAATGCCCCAACAAGAGAGTCATAATTCTTAAAAATAGTGAAGTTGTGACTGAAAGTGAAAGTGATCATGATTCTATTGAAGATGCTAGTGATGATGGGGCTGAATATGCCGTGGAAGGAGAATGCCTTGTGGTTAGAAGAGCTTTGAATTACCAAGTAAAGGAAGATGAGATGAATGAGCAAAGGGAAAACATTTTCCATACTCGTTGCCTCATTAATAAGAAGATTTGTAGTATGATCATTGATGGTGGGAGTGTAACAAATGTTGCAAGTACTACATTGGTTGAGAGATTGAATTTTCTTACCATTAGAAAACCTAGACCATACAAGCAGCAATGGTTGAATGAATGTGGGGAAATTAAAGTTGATAAGCAAGCTCTTGTTTCTTTTTCAATTGGCAAATATTGTGATGAAATATTGTGTGATGTTGTTCCTATACATGTTGCACATATACTTTTAGGAAGACCATGGGAGTTTGATAGAAAATTCAAGAGGGATGGGTTTACAAACAGATATTCTTTTGTAATGAACAGCAGACCTGTGACTCTTGTTCCATTGACTCCGAAACAAGTGTATGAGGATCAACTCAAGATGAAAAGAGAGACAAATGAGAGAGAGAAAAGAAAAGAGAGTGAAAAAGAGAGAAAATCTGAAAGTTCAAAAGAAGAAATCTAGAGAAAGGAAATCAGTGAAGAGAGAAAAGAAAAGAAGAAAATGAGTTTTTATGCAAAAGAAAGTGAAGTAAGAAGTGCTTTTCTGGCTGAAACGCACTTGCTACTCCTTGTTTACAAGGAATCCTTTTTGAACACTAATGACATTAACTCTTCCTTTCCTAGTGTTGTTAGTTCTTTGTTGCAGGAATTTGATGATGTGTTCCTTGAAGAAACTCCACCAGGTTTACCACCTATTAGAGGAACTGAACACCAAATTGATTTCATTCCTGGAGCAACAATTCCTAATAGGCCAGTATATAGAAGCAATCTTGAAGAAACAAAAGAGCTTCAAAAGCAAGTGGGAGAACTCATGGCAAAAGGGTATGTTAGAGAAAGTTTAAGCCCTTGTGCAGTTCTAGTGCTTTTAGTTCTAAAGAAAGATGGAACTTGGAGGATATGCATTGATTGTAGAGCCGTCAACAATATCACTGTAAGGTATCGCCATCCTATTCCTAGATTAGATGATATGCTTGATGAATTAAATTGTTCTATTGCCTTTTCTAAGATTGATTTGAAATTTGGGTACCATCAAATTAGAATGAGAGAAGGGGATGAGTGGAAAACTGCTTTCAAGACTAAACATGGATTATATGAATGGTTAGTTATGCCCTTTAGGTTAACTAATGCACCTAGCACTTTCATGAGATTAATGAACCATGTTTTTTGTGCTTTTATTGGGAAATTAGTTGTGGTTTATTTTGATGATATTCTGATTTATAGTAAGAATTTGGATGAGCTTTTGAATCATTTGCATTGTGTGCTTGATGTTTTGAGGAAAGAAAAACTGTTTGCAAATATGAAAAAGTGTGATTTTTGCATGGATAAGCCTGTTTTTCTTGGTTTTGTAGTGAGTGCTAAAGGAATAGAAGTTGATGAGGAAAAGATACGAGCTATAAAAGAATGGCCAACACCTAAAAGCATAACTGAGGTGAGAAGTTTTCATGGTTTGGCTAGTTTTTATAGGCGATTGGTGAAGGATTTTAGCACACTTGCTGCACCATTCACTGAGGTCATTAAAAAATCTGTTGGTTTTAAATGGGATAAAGCACAAGAAGATGCATTCATTGGCCTTAAGGAAAAATTGTGTTATGCACCTGTGTTAGTATTGCCTGACTTTAGCAAAACTTTTGAGATTGAATGTGATGCATCTGGAGTTGGGATAGGAGCTATTTTAATGTAGGAAGGAAAGCCAATTGCCTATTTTAGTGAAAAGCTAAATGGAGCAGCCTTGAAGTATCCAACTTATGACAAAGAGCTCTATGCACAATGATCATCAATCCTTGAAGCTTATTAAAGGTCAATGTAAGCTGAACGAGAGATATGCAAGGTGGCTGGAATTTATTGAGACATTTCCATATGTCATCAAATACAAGAAAGGTAATGAGAATGTGGTTACTGATGCATTGTCTAAAAGGTATACTGTTCTTTCAACCCTTATTACTAAGTTGCTTGGCTTTGAATATATCAAGGAGTTGTATGCAAATGATGATGATTTTGCTGCATTATTCCTTGATTGTGAAAAGAAATCATTTGCTAAATTTTATAGAGTTAATGGGTACTTGTTTAAAGAAAATAGACTGTGTGTGCCTCAATGTTCATTACATGAATTGCTTGTTAGAGAAGCACATGGGGGAGCTTTAATAGGTCACTTTGGTGTGAAAAAGACTTTGGATGTTTTGCATGAGCATTTCTTTTGGCCTAAAATGAAACGTGATGTGGAAAGAATTTGTGCTAAATGTCAACACCTGTTTCCATTTCGATAATCGAAGAGTAATAAAGATGGAATTCAATGGGCATACAGAAAAGTACAATTATACTGATAAAAATATTCGTTACAATTCTGATATCGTTCGTCAACAAAAAACAGAAAATACAGCGGAAACTTAATTTTTACAAATTTCACCAAAACATCACAAAATAGACTAATTATGACCATGATCTTATCCTCGCCTCGAGACCCGTGCTGCTCACTTTCCGGCACCTACATCTTTTCCCTTAGACCCACTAGTACCCGCTGAGGTGTTTATTAAAAATAGGGTGAGATTCCGGAGAATCCCAGTAGAAACATGCTATCATTCATAGAAAATGCGAAAAGTAAATATGATATATGACATGTATACACCAATTAATGAACATTATAAACATATCATCTGCATGTATACATGAGTAGGGCCCAGCCCCACTATTCTGCACAGGTTGGGTTCTCACCAACTCCAGTATAAGTGCCTCTGACACTTCTGGCCCCTTTCTGGGAAAATCATGTTGATTAATAAAGCGCATTTACAAATATTGGCATCCACACAATTATATAACTATGGTATAATGTATGAATGCTAATGTCCCTGCCTCAAAGCTTTAATATCCCCTTTTTAAATGTGCCTCGAAGAACGTGTCGTATCCGGCCTCCAAATCGGTCCGAAAATATTAAATGTACCAGAAATAGGTCATAACCTATCCAAGTATCATTTTAGACTCTTCCATAGTGTTTATTGTGGTTATATTAGTCTATGGTGAAAATTTACAAAAATGCCCCCGGGAACCCGGGCCGGCTTGATAGCACGTTTTTCCAACATTTTGACTAAGGCTATTCTTACTTATTTTTGCCCAAGGAATCCATTTCCGGACTTGAAATTACCAAATTCAAAGTCAAATTACGAAAATACCCTTGACAGCCCCTATTTAGGGATTTCAGAGGCATTTTCGTAATTATGCTTTTTCGGCCTCTACCAAAAAATTGCCCAACTATAACTCTACCTATTTTTGAACACTGAGTCCAATGGAACCATTTATTTCATGAAAATAAAACTCCTACTACCATTTCTGGTCTGACCAAAATATTGAAGGGAAAATATAAAAGTTTAGCTTTTTGTTTGAGCTTCCAAAACTTGTACTTGTCCACTTCTAATCTTTGGTTAACTCGTTTAGAAAATTCTTAATCATGATTTAAAGGATTTTGGGCAGCATAACCCCTTAGGGTTATGAATTTTCTAATTTTACAATTCAACCCAAAAATCACAAAACCAAACAACAATCACCAATAACAACTTCAATACACTAAGAAGTTGAGGTTTTGGAGATTACCTCTTGATCCTTGATGTTTCTCTCTCTAGGATGTCCTCTCTCTCTTCTCCTTGAGCTAAGAATGAGTCTTCAAGATCATAGATTCATGAAGAAACATGGTTTAGAGAAGGATCTAGGGGAAATGTTACAAGGAAGGCTTAAGAATCAACTCTTACCTTAAGATTTCTTCTTCCTCTTCCCTCCAACTCTTCAAGTTTCTCCAAACTCTCTCCCTCTCTATGTTGAATGAAAATGCATGAAGGGAAGGAAAGAGAGAGCCTTCATAAAAATGCTCCCTTGATTCCAAACCATTGATCTCATCTAAGGTTGTTATAGTGACACATGCCAACCACCATACTTCCCTCCATGCTTGCACCATAGCTCTCCACTTTATGCCATACTTTCCTTTTGTGTGCACTCAACCTTGATTATCATTTCCTCATTCCTTGGTTGGCAAAAAACGTGCTCCCTCTTATGCTCCAACTAAATCAAGTGTTCCTTCCATTTACTCAAGTCAATTGGTACAAGAGTTGGCTACCTAACCTTATGACATAAGTAAGGACTTATGACACAACAATTATTTCCATCATCTTTCATGTGGTGTTGACACTTAGTCTCATTAGATTTTGACACTTGTCTTATCCTCCTTCATCCCTTAATTTCTAAAATAATTAAGAGAAAAAGGAAGATTACTTTATTTCTTAAATTTTCGGAATAATGCCAATTCTGGCAGATTTTATGCCTTAACTTTGAAAACTCTTAACTAATTTTGTAGACATCATTTTAATGCAATTCCAAAGCCTATGGAACCCTTATTGAGTATAATTTCAAGGAAAAATATGGAAGTTTACTGAATGGGATCATATCATTCTCAGATTTTCAATCTTTGACCGCTGCTCCAGAAATTAGTCAATTTCGCTGGGCAAATTTCAAAAATTCATAATTCTCAATACACAAGTCAAAATGGCTTATAATACCTATCAAATTAAAGCTTAGGATGTCTATTTTCACCTTGTAGAATTTCATAATTTTTGGTCATCATATGGTCTTCCAAAACTATATGACAATCCCACTGCCTCACAGGCGATTTCACTGAAACCACTATTCCACTTTCAATTTTCAATATTTAATTCCTTTGGCCTTAAATATTCACCATTTCATTGAATATATAAAATAATTACAATATATTCTTGGTGAATAAAATTTTGGGTGTTACACTAAATGCATAACATGTAAAAAGGCTAAATCTAGAGTCTTGCCACATGGTTTGTATACTCCTTTACCTGTACCTAGTGAACCTTGGATTGACATATCAATGGATTTTGTTTTGGGTTTGCCTAGGTCAAAAAGAGGAATGGATTCCATATTTGTGGTTGTTGATAGATTTTCTAAAATGGCACATTTCATTGCATGCCATAAAACTGATGATGCCACATACATTGATGATCTATTCTTTAAAGAAATTGTAAGGCTTCATGGCATCCCTAAAAGTATTGTTTCTGATAGGGATACCAAATTCTTGAGTCATTTTTGGAGAGTTTTGTGGGTAAAGCTTGGTACTAAATTGTTATTTTATACTACTTGTCATCCACAAACTGATGGACAAACTGAAGTTGTTAACAGAACCTTATCACAATTACTCAGAATTGTGATTCAAAAGAACTTGAAAAATTGGGAAGATTGTTTGCCATTCATTGAATTTGAATATAATAGAAGTGTGCATTTATCTACTGATTATTCTCCTTTTGAAATAGTATATGGTTTTAATCCACTAACTCGGATTTATTACCATTACCTATTGATGAGAGAGCAAGTCTTGATGGGAAAAAGAAAGTTGAAATAGTGCAACAACTTCATCAGCGTGTGAAACAACAAATTGAAAAGAAAAATGAATATTATGCATTCAAGGCCAACAAAGGAAGCAGGTGTGTTCTTTTTTAACCTAGAGATTGGGTGTGGGTACATATGAGAAAAGAAAGATTTCCAGCTCAAAGAAAATCAAAATTAGCTTCAAGAGGAGATGGTCCATTTCAAGTTCTTGAAAGAATAAATGATAATGCTTACAAGATTGATTTGCCTGGTGAGTATTCTGTTAGTGCTACTTTTAATGTAGCTGATTTATCTCGTTTTGATGTAGGTGAAGATTCAAGGATGAATCCTTTTGAGGAGAGAGGGAATGATGCGATCCAACAAGTTGTGTCAAATTCAAGCGATCCTTTGCAAATACCAAGTGGGCCAATCACAAGAGCCAGAGTCAAACAAATTAAGGAAGCATTAAATGGGCTAGTGCAAGGTACTTGGACAAAGCAAGTAGCAATTGGATCAAAACTGGACAAAAATGCTGAAAACGTCACTAACTTCATATGGGCTGCAAATGGAGATATTGATCAAGTTTTGGGCTTGCAAACTTGAAACTAAAGAGCTTGGTCCAAGTAATACACATGGGAGGACTCATTTGGGCCTAAATAAGCACATTTTGAGGCTTAATTTGCTGACTACATTTTCTTGAAGTTAGGTGTGCGAAAATCAACAAATAGTTGGTGGGAGATTTGACTTTTGTTTTCTTTAGCATGTTGTATTTGATTTTTCAACTTTCTTCTAGATTGTATTAGACTTTTAGGTTTCCTAGCACATGGTTTTAAAATTTGTATTGGTTGTTTTCAAAATTGCACTTATTGCAATTAGGTCATATTTTCCTATAAATAATTGTGCTTCTTCATTTATAAGACACAATTCAGATTTGAATGATAAATGAAAGTTGCACTTCTGCACTTTGTTTCTTAAGAGTGGATTCTCTCTAGGGTTCTTTTTAGAACTAACAAACTTATCAAGGCTTGATCAACCTTGTGGCGTTTTCCAACACTTCGGGTCCTTGTTCTTTCGTGTTCAAGGGTTCAAGTGGATCATCGATCTGTGTTTAGCTTTCTTGGGGTGTGTATATTTCAGAATTGGTTGTGGGTTCATGGGATCTTCCCTTGTGGGTTCGTACCGACTCTAAGCTTAAAGTTAACGTGAGGAGCAAAGCACGAGCGATCATTGTCATAAGAAAGCTCTACGTTATCAATGTAGATACCAATTAACTACAAGCAAAAACAAATAAATAAGTTAAACAATTCAACTAAAAAAATCCAATTTCCTCTACAACCATAATTCTCAGCATCCTCATTTCCTTAACAATCCTTACCTTAACAATCCAAGGTCATAGAACACTTCTCATGAGCCCAAATCACTTATTAAAATCCTTAGATAACCTCTATACCACTATCTCACATTAATCACTCAATTTCACAAGTTGAAGTTTCACCTCCAACAGACCCATAGTCATTAAATCATCAATATCAACATCCTAGACCAATTAAATCTCTTTTCTAACTTATATGAGCCTAACCCAATTATCAGATAACTCTTCAAACCTTCACATATTCAAAATCATATGAAACCCAAACTCAAATATCAAATCCTAACTTATAATTTCGTATAACTCAAAATCTAAAAAAAATCAAACCAATTAAAATTTCAATGATAGCTCTAATAACCCAAATAAATTGTTTAACCCAAATTTAATAGGCAAAAAGGTCCTAAAAAATAATTTATAATCTATTTTTAAAATAAATTTATTTTAAATCATAAGACAATCAAATAATAAATCCAAACCGATTAAAATTAGCAATTAACTTTTCTCTACCTATATATAGTTATCTATTGTCCAAACTCAACTCTTATAAAACCCTAACCCCAAAATTATCTCTAATAAGCATAACATTTCCATTAATAGAAAGAGAAGTGAGTTTGAACACCAAAATGATCTGGAAACGTTGAACCCTAGCCTGCAAAAATGGAGTTGGGGTGACTGGAAAGGAAGAAGAGAAGTTTTTTTTAATCTATAAACCCTCTTACTGTAGTTGACAAGACTCAGGTGTGCATATATGTAAAACCTAATACACAAATGTGACTTGCTTTTAGTTAAAAGAAGGGCACGTGCCTTCTCTTCTTCTAAATCCACGTATATGTATTATATTGACATTTCCCATTTATGTCTTGTCCCTTTTTTTTTTCTCTTCTATTGTTTTAATTTTAAACCAAATAAAACTACATACAAATAGAAACACACACACACACACACACACACACACTCTCTCTCTCTCAAAAACAATAATAATAGAATATTTATATTTCATTCATTTCTTATTTTTTTACTTTATAATTTATTTTATTCTTATAAATCGACTTTACATATTTTGTTTTTTCAATAATTACATTATAAATTTAGTTTATTAAGGAATAATTCTTTCTTATTTGTAACTAAATCTTAAAATAAAAATCAGGATGTTACAACAAGCACCATTCATGATGTGCCATGTAGGACTACAAGTACAACAACAAAAATAATATTGTAGCAATAAAAAAATATAACAATATATCACAATTGACGACATTTCAGAACAATCCAATTAATAGCCCCCATTTCTGTCGAATGATTCCATGGGCTAAGTACTAGACCATGTGATTGATGACTGGTCTACATATGGGATAACTTGTTTTGAGCTCAAGATATGGGACAGGAGTTTTACAAAACAATTTATAAGCGGGAATATTTTGAACTTAGAGTATTAGAATGGAAGGGTCTCCTGTAGGATAGACTGACCAATGTAATACTTAGTGAACAAAATCTTGGTCGCATTTTGGAACTCTCACCCTATTCTGATGTAAGGAAGGAAGCCTATCACTTCATTCAGGATAGGTTCCCCCCAGTCTTTCTTAACTCCCTAGACCTTCCCCCCAACTACCTTCTAATAGAGGAGAACTTGAATTCTTTACGTTCTCTTATAACCAACTTAGAGCGGGACCATAGCTTTTACCATGACTTTTATCGGTACTTTACCGATGAGGAGTTTAGGCGTTATGTGGGTCTCCCCCTCCCCTAATAGCTCTCCTTTTCTCTTAGCGTGCATAGTTTGCTTGCATGCCGCTTTAGGCACATCTCTCTTTCTTAGTTGTTCCCTGGCCTAATTGAATGAAAGTCAGTCTTTGAGTTTTTGTATATAAGAAGCTGTTTAGTGTATAAGCAATTTCTTAGTGGCCACACCGAAAGGTCTGATAAAGTTAGTGAGGCGGTGGAGGTTGGTTGAAGATAATGTTATGCGGTGTTCAGAACTAGCCTTGAAGTGAATGAATTAGAAAGAACGGGAAATGAGACGACTCTTTCTTGAACTATATCATAAACAGATCTTCCCCTCCACACCAATCACGAGTTTTTCTCCATTCCTCTCGTATATCTTCGTAACGCCCTTAATACTCGGTTTTGAGAAAGACTTTTCATGTCATTCCCATTTAGGTCTGATTCGGATCCCTCTGTTGTTTCCTTTTCCTCTCGCACCTTTTCCTCGAAATGAGAAAGAAGATGGTACACTCAAATTGTATTATTTAAGTACTTATTGCCTGCCAAAGATCCTACTTCTACAATTGGTAGGTCACCGGGTTATTCAAATAAGTTGTGTTTTTTGTGGTTTTCCCATGTTACAACTTCCGTACCAATTCGATCGATCCGGAATGGGTCGGTTAAACATTCCATTAGGGAGCCTGGTTTTGACTCTTTTGTGTGGTATTCATTCTCGTTTAGCTCTTGGAATCACATCCAGCAGTGGTTGGAACAGCTCATAAAATCCAACCACTTCACCTACTTCATTGCCCCCAACCTTTTCTCATACCTCTATTGAAATAGAATGGTTTCATGTTCTTTCATCGATTGGTTATTCCTTACTATCAAAGAGAGACGAGAAAGAGGTTGACCTTGACTAATAAGCTTTGCCTTTCCCTTTATGGCTTGCTATTTGCGATAAGTGTAGCTTTTTTTCTTGAGAAATGGGATTTTGCCGTGAGAAAGATCATTTCTTAACCGATAAGGCCAGAACCTAGAAGAGAAGTTATCTTGAACAGAACCTGCCATGAGAGGATTTTTCCAGACTTAAAAAAGTAGGGGGATAAGTCGACAGCTGCCTTTCCATATAGAAGGTTTTTCAATTAGCGCAGGTCTTCCTTTCCTTTTACTTTTTGTTTGGTGCTAGCTGGTACTCTTATCTTACTTAGCTTTCACTTGAAGAGCTTACTTTAAGCTTTAAGTTTAAGTGAGGGAGATATAGTTAATCTAACTTTCAAAGCGGAAAGCCGTATCTAAAGTTATGTTATTAAGGATTCTCATACATAACCGCTGGATCCACTATCAGGGAAGAAGAGTTTCCCCTAGAAGGAAGAGAGCACTGCTGTACTAGCAAAAAGAAGAAGATGAAAGTACGGTGATACGTACTCAATCTAAGCTTAAACGCGCACCATACCTAATTAAAGGTTTTATTAGCGAGGGAGTGTCAAATAAAAGCAGGTTTTATTTGAGTGCTGCTACCTAAAGTCTACTCTTCCCTTTATCCTTAATTTAAGGAAACAAGTGCGCAGTGCTTCTTTCTGCAGATTAGATCTGTGGAATCCAACCTTAGGGGTAAACTCCACTCTATGAATCCTCAATAGCCCTAACCCCCATCTTTTCAAAAGATGTCTTTTACGGGTGGGTCGAAACATCTCCATCCTTTTTGTTTGGTGTCATATCCTACGAATATGCACCGAAGAACCTTTATTCTCTTTGTTCCTTTGACATCTTCTTCCCCGAAGCATTGAAATAGCATAGTAAGCAGACCACCTACAGGGAAATCCTTGTACCACTATAAAGCCATGCCGGGCAATGAGGCTGATGCTACTACCGATACAGAGAAGGACAAGGACTTGATTTCTATCGATGTGAAATCCATTCTATTTCTCTGATGTGCTTGTCATCCGATCAGTCTACTTTGCTTTAGTATGCGCTAGGAAAAAAAGTGGAGCTCCTTCTTGTTGTGACCGATCCCCCATTGAAAAGATAAGGGGGAACTTACCTAGTGAGAAGTCTTACCCTGGAGTTTATACCTATATTGGCAATCCCTCTTAAGCAGTGGTGTCAGGTCACCAATAAATTCTATTGATTCTGTACAGCGAAAGGTAAGGTGTCCTTCTCTCACCAAAAAAATGGCTTTCCCCACATAATCTCCTTAGCCCAGGTCTGTCGAGCCTCAATTAACTGCTACTATAGGGTAGCCGCTTGAACTCATAGCTGTGGTAACTGCGCCCTTCACTCATTGACTATTCATTACCTGAATACTCAAATGAATAGTCATAGCTACTAAGAACAACAAATGATCACCTTTCACCCCTGATATGATAGTAGTATGCCGGGCCAAAGCTTCCAGGGTCTCATCCCAAGATGAGAGGTCCTTTTTTGCTTTTATGGTATAAGTATTGACGGGAAAGTTGGATCTTCTTTCTATTGATTTTTCTTGATAAATAAAAGTGGCCCACTCTACGGGAAGTCATCTACGCTCAGAAGTGACAATTCCTATAAAGACGAGGGCTTATAGGGTTGGAGTTGGTCATGTCTAATCATTAGACTGGAAGCTTGAATGTCCTAAAAAAGAAGTTAAGCCAGCCAATGATCCATAGGCCTTTATCCGATCACTTTCGTTCATTAGAAGTAGTGGACAAGGAGTCAGCATCATACATGCAATTCCATCGATCTGGTCAATTCATTTCTGTGAGACGCTGCTCCACTCTTTTGCTTTGGCATTGCCATACGAGGAAGATCGCTCAATTACATGTCAAAAGATATCAAATTTCCGACCAAGCAGTTCAGATTGAAATACGGGAATTTAGACCGAAAGATATCCATATCAGTTAAAGATGTCTCTTTTTTGAGTGATAGGAACAGAGTGAAGGGCAAGCAGCTGAACCCATTTCCCTAATAGAATAGAATGGGGCTAGTTAGCGGACTTGATATCATCTAAGTCAACTGGGAAATAGGCTTCGATCCTCTTTGCGTTGATTCTCTAGTCGGAGAGTAATTAAATGATTATCCTCTTGATTTGTCTTTATTACACCGGGCTTCCAAGTAATAGTATGAACCGCTTGCTCTGCTTGCAGCTTACACAGGGCTGTTAGAGGACTTGAGCTATGAGATCCTGCGAGACCTCATTTGAATAGGTCTCACTCCATCCATGACTTTTGATTTGACTTGGGATGGAACTGGCTAACCCATGAGATCAGGTTCGAACTCATTATCATAGTATGGGCTTCGGTTCGGAACTCTAAATTGATCAATTGAATGGGACTACTTCGATCCTCGCATTGGTGAAATAACGTATAATAGATAGACCTGGAAATCTAATCTATGCTTTCTGGCTCCTCACTTCCGGTCGGTGCACCTCCCTTATCTTTGAATCTCTCTTCTACTTTAAAGAGACTTTACCCGAAGGAGATAGAAAGAGAGGAGAGAGAAAAGGGCAGGTGAAGGTGTGGGATCAGATGCACACAGTTTGAGGCTCAGAGGCAGATATGTAGACCAGTCAAAGTATTATAGAGTGTACAAGGAATCATGGGTTCCTCTTATAGGGGATACTGCCTGGGGCCTGGGGATACTGCTTGGTAGTCCTTGGAGTATTGTAATAAGGGGTACTGCCCTGTCAAAAGGTACTAGCTATGGTGCACAATAATAAATAGTAGCATGCCATGTGGTCACCCAACATATAAATCCCAAACTCAACACAACCTCCATTAAGCACATTATTCTCATCCCGGGTTATCATTCAATATTACACATCAATAATCAGATTCCAAGTCAATCGAACATAAATAGTTAAATACCATAACATGTTCAATTTAACCACATATAAGCATCAATAGAAGTTCATTACTCAAGGCCACCCACCTTGGCGAGTGTGTATCTCACTGGGGTGATTAACAGCCCATTCGCCTCAACAAAGATGTTGTTTGTAAGGGCGAATTATGGTAAACTCACCTTGGTGAGCATGTCATTGACTTGGGCAAGGGGTGTAATTGCACCCATCTCAAGCAAGAATATAATATACATACAAATACCCAGATGATCTCCTAGACTTCCAATTGGCTTTAATTCTTTTCATAAACAGTCCCACAAGGCAATATTTAGGCATAAAAACATAGGAAGGGTATACTAGACTTGTTTAATTTAGAGTGTAATCTAGGCTATGGATTTATCTCAAAAACTCCCACGAGCAATACATAGAAACCGCGTTACCTGAGGTATTTGAGATGTTAGTTCAAGAAAAGTTGCTCTCTTATATGTGAATTCAATCTACAGAGTGATATAGTCCTGAATAATATCACAACAATCTAACAAACTACTAACCGATCTTATACAATTACTCTGAAATCTTACAAATAACCTTGATATAATTAAGAGGGCTAAGTTAGATTTGAGAACTCACACCAATAGAGCGTTAGACTAGGCTTGTCTAACGTTCTTAAACCATATTTTTGAAGTTCCTATCTTTAGAATCCATATGTTAAAAAAATCCCCAATTTTGGGTTGTCAAAACCTAGATTAGATCTTTAGATTCCCCTAAACCCAAGAAGAAGAGAATGAATTAGGGTTAGGAATGTAGATTGGATGATTAGGAACCTTTGAAGATACATATATAATATATCATCTCTCAAGCCGAGCTTTTGCATGGCTTATCACTTGCTCCCTTCATAAAACACTATTCACAAGCCGATAATGTCACTTTTTCATTTTAAAATTCCTACCTCAGGGCTCGATGCAAGCCATCTCTTGCAATATGTGGCTTGAAGAGTAATCTTCGGGTTCATATCTATCCTTTTTTAGTGTTTTCATGGGATGCAGCTAAACCATACTACCCTGCTTCTTTCTTTTTCTCTTCCGATTTGATCAGAATATCTGTTAAAATTTTTCCCCCCCAAAATATATTAATATTTAATAAAATATTTAAATATATTATTTTTTTGAACATATTATAAATGCTCAAGTCTATAATTTTAAATCTTATAAAATATTTAAATATATAATTTGTTTGGACAAATAATTTATAATTATTAAAATATTATTAAAATATTTTTATAGTTAATAGTTATTCTTAGAAGTGTTTAAAAATAAATTTTTTATTTTATAAAAAAAATAAAATTTTGCTAAATCATCTACTTGCTAGAATTTTTTTTTCAAAGATTTTATTTTTAAATAAATATAAAGAATTGGTGCCAAAAAAATAAAGGTAAAAAATCATTAGTAAATGGATAATTATTTGATTAAAATCTTTACTCTTATATATTTTTTAATGCCTTATTTGATTATTTATCTTTTTTACTCTCTGTCCATCTTTTCCCTGTCCTATCAAATCTCAAATTCCAATTTCAAAATCCAAGTTTCTCTACATTCCTTTTTTTTCTCTACATTTATTTTATCATTATCTCTTCATTTACACTTTTTTAGTCTAACTCTTTCCTTCCTCGACTTTTCTTCTCATCTCAGGGTCTCCTTCTCTGGCATCTCCTCTCATCTCAGTGTTAGGGTTTCAAACCCTTGCATCTCATCTCTCAGCACCCTTTCATCCTCAATTTCTTCTTCTCCCACTCTCTCTCTCTCTCTCTCTCTCTGTCTGATACTGCTAAATTTTAAATAAGCACCGCAAGTGTACGGGCTGTTGAAATAGTATAATAGCAAATTAAGGTCATCCCACGAGATTCAAGGTAATAAATAATTAGGTATTAAAATTCCCATTTTTATTTAAGTTGAGCAAATCCAAGAAGGAAATGAGATTTGAAAACCAATTTAAACAAATGCAAAAGAAATCAATCTAATGATTTAAAGATTCAATTGATAAAAACCGAAAGAGGCAAGCTTCACCAAAGAGGGGGGTGAATTGGGTGATGTGATAAATTTTTCAATTGATACAGTGATATGACTTTAACTATAAATAGAGTAGAGTTGAGAAGATTAGCACACAGAGAGTTATACTGGTTCGGCCTAAAACCCAGGCCTACGTCCAGTCCTCAGAGATTAAGACCTACTAAGATTTTTACTATACTTCCAAGATTAATGGGCTCTTGGAATGTCGCATGACAACAATCATCCTTGAATGGACTACAACCAGAAATATTCTAAGACTTAGAAATTTCTCTCCCCTTACGACAAGTTTTACGTACAGAAAAACAAACCCATGACCTTTCTCTTTTGCTTACTTATACAAGTCTTATGAGCATCAACGTTCTCTCTTGCTTACACCACTGTAAGTCTTATGAGTAGAAATGTTCAGTACTGCTTGTATCTTGTAAGTGTTGTAAGCAAAAAGTCCTACTAGGAATTATCTCAACTGCTTCTCTCATAAGGATATCTACCCTCTCAAGGTCCCAGTACCTTGAGATCAAATAAAAGAAATAGAATTTGAAGTGTATACAGACTCTCTCACAGAGCAAATATGACAAACACTGAAGAACAATATGAATACAGAGAAAATATGAATAACAAAGACTGGTGAATTTGCTTGTGTGAATTCTTGTTCTTGGATGTTCTTGATGGTCTCTGAAGCTCTACATTTATAGGCAGATGATTTTGCCCATTGAATAATAATCATTGCGAAGCGAAGCATTTTACTATGGAACAACATAGGTACGTTCGAAATCTTTGAACGTGGTAGGTACGTGCTTGGTTGGTAGTAATGATTCTGTCTGCTGTTGTTTGACTTCCTCTATGCTTTTCTAATTTAAACGATCAACCACTTTTATCACACGTGTAATATATGTTAATTGACGTTAAATAATAATAACGGTGGAAATAGAGTGATTAAATAATATTAAACCATATTTGGATTGATCACTGTGAGTCAGTGATGTTTTTTCTTCTGATAGAGTATCACTCGAGTGCACTACACCTCACTCGAGTGAATCTTCATATACGTACTTCTGCTTTATCTTTTGTGTTGCATTTCCACATGATTTGGAGAGAGTGCATTTTCATACTTGCGAGTGATGTGGGACCTCACTCGAGTACAAATCCCCTCACTCGAGTACATCTTTATTTTACACTATGAGCCCACATCTCTGGATAACACTCACTTCCTATTTGATCAAGAGAGATATTTTGCACTTGCAGGTGATGTGGGCTCACACTCGAGTATACTTACTCTCACTCGAGTAATCAGTATATTCTTGTAAAAGATACTCTTTTGCTTCAGCACTTGCATCATAATTGAGAGAGTTGGATTCCACACTCACAGGTGCTAAGGTATCACTCGGGTGCAGTATCTTCCACTCGAGCATACTTTCTCTTCCATGCACTTGGTAACTCTCAGGCAAACACTTCCTATCCCTCACTCGCTTGGACTCGAGTGCAGTTTACTTTTTGAGTTTACCTTGCTCTTGGGTAAACACTTCCTCTGCAACACTTGTAAGGACTCAGGTGCACTTGAGATTATCACTTGAGTACAGGTTCTGTGCTCGAGTGAGATGATGATATCTTGTCTCTGTCATTACTCTCTATCAAACACTTTCTATCCAACACTTGCATGTGCTAGAGTGCAAAAGTGCTTGATACTCGAGTGCTAGGTTTATCAGTCGAGTGTATCAGTTAAAATAGCAGCAAAGACCTCTGAACTTAGTGATATGTATTTGGTAATACTTTGGTAATAGTTTCAACTATTGTTTAAACTTGCAAAACATTATATTCTTACCATATCTCACAACAATCTTTTGTTATCATTAAAACTTGGAATATAATATTCTCCCCCTTTTTTATGATGACAAAACCTTTGTGATGAGTTTTAAAAACTTGATTGGATTGAAAATTTTGAAAACATTTTCAACATTTGCAAATGCATTTTTCACCAAAGTTTAGAGTCATTTTCATATTTTTACACTTAATCTCATGTTTCCTGCAATACTTCCAATGGACACTTAAAAGCCAAGATAAGTCATAGTACCATTATATTTACATAAAAACTATTACATCTGAACAGAAAACTTAGCAAACTTGAAAATGACCATAAATGAACTTGTAAAGTACAATATCAATAAGCATCTATCCATAAAACCCTATATATAACCATGCCAGTAAAATAAACCAGAAAAGCTCAAATAACAATAATCTCTTACCCAATAAAGAAAAGCTACCTACCCAATACTACTCCCCTTTAAACAAGAAATCTCTCATAAAAATCTCCCATATCATACCATATCAGCTCAGAAACCATATTACAGATCCTTCTCCCCCATTTTGTCAGCATCAGAAGGGGGCTGAGGGAAAGTAAGATCATATGATGGGGTATATAGCACCATGGCGGTGGATGGGTCAAATGGCTCAGGCACAAAAGGTGGAGATGATGGTTAAGGAACTGTGGTTGCAAGTGGTGGTGAAGGCAACTGTTCATAAGTGACATGAATATTAGAATCAAGGTCTGTGAAGAGAACATGAGTCTGAGTTTGAGAAGGTGAGGCTGTGGTAGGAGTAGACTTAGGTGGCACCTCAAGAGAAGTAAATGGAAAATAAGTGCAAAAGAAGATTTCCATATTAGTGATTCTTCTCGACATATCTTCTTGAGTCTTGAACATCTAGTCAAAGTTGGTATTTGCCTTGTCCACCAACTTTGAGACTTGTATCTCCATCGTGTTCACCAATTTCTCATACTCACTCATCAATTCCTTTTTCAGGCCAGTCACTGCTTGATTTACTACTTTGGCCAAATAGGTTAATAATGATACATTCAGGAAGGATGGAGGTGGAGTAGGACCTTGTGCAGACAACTGAGCTTCATCACCTCTAGAACGAGAGGCTTCTATCTGAGATGTAACCTTGGATTGGCTTACTGGAAGATTAATACTCATATTTGTCAATTGAGTCTTACCAAATCTTAGAATGGTTACCTTCTTAGTTCCCTTAAAATACCACACTTTGTTATGCTTGAGAATGAGAGAAACAAGTTGTGGAAATGGAATTGTGGCAGATTTTGATGAAGAAAATCAAAATCTTCTCATCTCAGCAAAAATAAGTTTCCCCACATTTCTTTGTTGACCGGCAAGAAATGAGGCCAATAAATAGTAATTTCTCTAGGCAAAATGGGTATAGTTTTTGAATTTGTTGACAATACTACGAGAGTATATATAGTGAAGGGAATGAATGGAATCATGTATGTCAACAGGCTTAAAATTAAGAGGTCCTATAGGGTGATTTGGCCTTAAATGCCAAAAGGTTTCATTGGCAGTAAGTGTGGGTGGACCAGAGGGGGGTGTAACATATCCAAGGATATCATTAATAATATTAGCAGATATCATAATATGTTGATCTCTAACAGTGGTAGATACTACTTCCTCTATCAACTCTCCAGCCCTAGAATATATGTTATGGACTTTCATTTTGCAGTAAAAGGTTCTCACAACAGTAGGTGAGTATAGAAGATGAATATTTATCCAGGGATCATAGAAACCAAGAAAAGGATGAAAATCCAAACTACAGCTTTTCTTCAAATAATCCAAGTCCATATAAACTATAAGGCAGAAATGTCTATAAGCAAACTTAGAGTCATATACCTTCTGAATAAGTGGCTTTAGTTCCTTGACATTGAACCTTCTGGAGGATTTGTGATTTGTTCTTCCTCTGGAGCTTGTGAAGTAGAATGTGCTCCTGAAGCAGTTTGACTTGTATGGCCAATATGATGAGAACTTGAGGCACTGGCTTGGGAGGTAATCTTGCTAACCAAGGCGTCAAGCTTGGATTTTTCCACTGCTTCTCTAAGCTGCATGTTGAATGAGTTATCAGAGGAAGAAGATTGTTGTGGTTGCTCTTGTTAGATCCCAAGTTTTGATGATAACAAAAGGTAATTGTATGCAAAGTATGGTTTTATAAGTCTAAAGAATGATTACAAGTTACCAAATACAATGGCAAAGTTTTGTAATGTCTGCTGTCAGATTTAACTGATGCACTCTAGCAACAGAGCTAGCACTCGAGCATAAAGCTCTTTTGCACTTGAGCAGATGTGAGTATTAGACAAAAAGTGTTTGCCCGAGAGCAAATTACTGTCATTCTTATTGATGCACTCGATCACTGGAGATACCACTCGAGCATCTGGCTCTTTCTCACTCAAGCACATACAAGTGTTAGACAAGAAGTGTTTGGCCAAGAGCAATTACTGTCATCCTTATTGATGCACTCGAGCATTATAACCAACACTCAAGCATGAAGCTGGTTTACACTCGAGCACTAGCGAGTGAGGGACTGCAAGTGTTTGGCTGAGAGTCATGAAGGTCAGAGAAGCACAAGTATTCCTGAGTGAGACTTCACATGCCCGAGTGACACATCAGCACTCGCGAGTGTGAAATACAACTCTCCCAAATCTTGATGCAAGTGCTGATAATAAGAGTATATTACATGAGAATATTCTTCTCACTCGAGCAGGAGTATGTGTACTCGAGTGAGGGCCCACATCACCTGCAAGTGCAAAATCACACTCTTGCTAAAATGGTATGCGAGTGTTGTCCAGAGACGGGTCTCTTAGTGTAGAGAACAGGGATACTCAAGCAGAAGGAGTTGTGCTCGAGTGAGGCCCAACATAACTCACGAGTGAGAAAATGAACTCTCTAAAAATCATGTGGAAGTGCAAGTGTGAAAATGAAGAATAAGGAGAAAATATGTGAGTTCACTCGAGTGAGCCTCATCCATGCTGGAGTGATGCTCTGCCAGAAGACAAAATGCACCAGTCTTACAGTATTCAATCTGAATATGGTTTAATGATATTTATTTATCTTATTATCACTTATTATTATTATTTAACATCATTTTGAATGTATTATAAGTGTGATACAGGAGGTTGAACGTTTGAAATAAACAGACGCGAAGGAAGTCAAACAACGACGGACAACATCATTACAAGCATGTACCTATCGCGTTCAAAGATTTCAAATGTATGCATGTCGTTTCACAGTAACATGCCTCGCTCCACAATGATCATTATTCAAACGGGCAAAATCAAACGTCTATAAATACAGAGTTCCAGAGATCGTCAAAAATAACAAAGCACAAGAATTCACATAAGCAAATTCATGAGTCTTTATTATTGATATTTTTTCTGTATTCATATTATTCTTCAGCATTTATCATACTTGCTCTGTAAGAGAGTCTATATACACTTCAAATTCTATTTTCATTTGATCTCAAGGTATTAGGACCTTGAGAAGGTACGAGAGAAGCAATTGAGAGAATTCCTAGTAAAACCTTCCACTCATAAGACTTATAAGATACAAGCAGTAGAGAACGTTGCTGCTCGTAAGACTTACAGTGGTGTAAGCGGGAGAGAATGTTGCTGCTTATAAGACTTGTATACATAAGCAAGTGAGAAAGGTCATAGGTTGTTTTTCTGCACGTAAGACTTGTCGTAACGGGGAGAGAAATATCTTAGTGTGAGAATATTTCTGCTCGTAGTCTATTCGAGGACAAATGTTGTTTTGTGTCATTCTAACAGGCCATTGAATCTTAGAAGTATAGTGAAAATCTCAGTAGGTATTGATCTCTGAGGACTGGACGTAAGCCTGGTTGTTAGGCTGAACCAGTATAACTCTCTATGTACTAATCCTCTCAATTCTACTCTATCTACAACTTCTATAATATCTCCGCATCAAACGAAAAATTTATCACATCACCCAATTCACCCCCCTTTTGGGTGAAGCTTACCTCTTTCATTTGGTATCATAGTAAGGTCTTCTCCGAAGAGCCTAACAGCTTGAGAAGGATCCGATAAATGGCAATAATGGGTGAAAACATTCTTCCATATGGAGCTTCAATCACTAGACCTCCTGGTTTTGCTGGAGAACATTTTTCGTTCTGGAAAGCTAAGTTTAGAGTGTTCGTGATAGCTAACGAGTACGGTTTATGGAATGTAATACAAGATGGTGACTATGTTCCAATGAAGAAAATCAAAGATAGAGTCATTAAGGAGAGCCTAGAGGAGTTTGACGAGGATGATAAAAGTTTAGTAACGTTAAATAGTAAAGCTATTTTAATGATACAGAATTCTCTCAGTCAAAAGGAATATTTTTGAATCTGCACTCTACCAACTGCCAAGGATATGTGGGATGCTCTTGAAATCGCTCATGAAGGTACATCCGAAATCAAAGAAAATAGAGTCAATACTCTGATTACAGAGTATGATCTATTTCATATGAAACTTGGAGAAGGAATATCAGAATTCGAACTCAGGTACACTCATCTTGTTAATCAACTATCTGCACTTGGAAAATCTTTTGACCAAAATTCCCAGGTAAGAAAGATTCTTAATATTCTTACAACAGAATGGGAAGCGAAGGTGACAACTATCGAAGAAGCTAAAGGAGAGTCAATAAGATCCGTAGCTGCTCTCTTTGGTAGCCTTTCTGAGTATGAAAGAAAGTTGAGATTCAAGAAGGAACTAGAAGAGTTCGATGATAAAAAGAAAAAGGGAGTTGCACTTAAGGCTATCAAGGAAGAAGAATCTTCCAAAAATGAAGATGTTCCTGATGATGATATAGGAATGATCGTGAGAAAATTCAATAAATTCTATAGATGGGGTCAAAAGAACTTTAAAAATTATCAAGGTGGACCAAGCAAGAAAGAAAACAAAGAGCAACAGTAGTATGCTATGAATGTGGGAAGCCTGGACACATCAAATCTGAATGTTTCAGAAACAAAGACAAAAAGAAGCAGAAAAAGAAAGCATACATATCATCTATATGGGGTGATAGTTCGTCAGATGAAGAAAGCAACAATGATGAAGTAGCAAATCTATGCTTGGTAGCCAAAGAAGAAGAATGGGATTCTGAGGTAAGTGATTTTGAACCTACTTATGATGAGCTGTTATCAGAATATAATGCATTTCATACAGAATTCATCAAGGTAGCTAAAGAAATGGTTAGTTATTAGAAGAAAGTAAAGGAATTAGAGAATACTGTCATATCATCGTGTGAAGTGTGTGAGGAGAAAGATAAGAAAATAAGAGATTTAACAAAAACTCTTGAAAAATTTACTAAGGGAAGTGAAACTCTTAAAGTTATTCTAAATTCTCAGAAAGTTTCCTTTGATAAATCTGGAATTGGATATAGGTTTGATCATGATAAAAATAGAGGAAATAAGAAGAATAACAGTAGAACTTATGTTAAATATTTCAAGAATTTTGTGTATACATCAAATCCATTCGCATCATGTAGCTATTGTAATAGGAAAGGACATTATACTTCATCATGTTATTTTAAGAAAGGACAAGTTATTGGCACGTATAAATGGGTTCCGAAAGGGACACATGTATTACATACTAACCACAAAGGACTCAAGAAAGTGTGGGTACCTAAAACTTGATTACCTTACTCTAGGTATGTCTCAAAGCATCACGAGCAAATAAGTGGTATATTGATAGTGAATGTTCAAGACACATGACTGGTGACAAAAATAAATTCACCATACTGGAAACCAGAGAAGGAGGAAAGGTAACATTAGGAGGTAATCAATCTGGACGTATTGCTGGAATTGGTGAAGTGGGAAAATCTGATGGTGTTCAAATCAACGAGGTATACTACGTTGAAGGATTATGCCACAACCTCTTGAGTGTAAGTCAAAGCACTGACAAAGATAACTGGATGGTCTTTGATCCAAAAGAATGCTTGATAGTAAACAAGAAAGATATGCCACTAAACAAAGAATCTATCAAGGCAAAGATCTGAGCTCAAAGGGACGGTAATTGTTATACTATTGATTTAAATTTAAATTCTTCTGAAAATTCTTTTCTTAGCATATCAGAGGAAAGTTGGTTATGACATAAGCGTATGGCTCATATTAATATGAATCAACTTGACAAACTGATTAGAAAAGATTTAGTTGTTGGTCTTCCTAAACTAAAATTCAAAGATAATATGATTTGTGAAGCATGTTAAAAAGGCAAACAAACTAAATCTTCATTGAAAACAAAGTATGAGATTTCTACTTCCAAACCTTTACAATTACTTCATATGGATTTAGTAGGTCTAGCAAGAGTAAAATATTTTGGAGGAAATCTATATACTTTAATGATTGTCGATGATTTTACAAGATTTACATGGACTATATTTATTGCTTCAAAAGATGAAACATTTGTTGAATTTATTACGTTTTCTAAAAAGGTCCAAAATGAGAAAGGTATTTCTATTGTTTCTATTAAGACAGACCATGGAGGAGAATTTGATAATCAACTCTTTGAAGACTACTGCAACAACGAAGGAATAGATCACAACTTCTCCGCACCTAGAACACCCCAACAAAATGGAGTAGTAGAAAGAAAAAATAGAGTCCTCACAGAAATGGCGAGGGTAATACTTAATGAAAAGGAAATGTCACAAGTGTTATGGGCAGATGCAATGAGTACTGCATGCTATATTTCAAATCAAGCATATATTCGCTAGTCACTTGGAAAGACGCCAAATGAACTCTACAAAGGAAGAAAGCCAAATCTTGCTCATCTACTCATCTTCAGATGTATGTGCTTCATTCACAACAATGGTAAAGAAAACTTAGGTAAATTTGATTCAAAGTCTGACGAAGGTTTATTTCTAGGATATTCTAATAGAAGTAAAGGTTATAGAGTTTTTAATAAAAGAACATGTACAGTTGAAGAATCTATTCATGTTGTGTTTGATGAACTTGATTCTCAGACAAAACATTTTAATGAAGAAGAAATGGATTTGATAAAGAAAAACAAAAATATTTCAAAACAGAATGATTTTGAAACTAAATGATTTTCAAAATATAGAAGATGTCGATGATCATGCTCAACCAAAAGCATGGAGACATACTAAAGATCATCCAATTGATCAAGTAATTGGAGATATTCATGAAGGTGTCAAAACCATAAATAGAATTCTCAATGAGGTAACTTTTTCTTCTTTTATTTCTGAAATTGAACCTTCTAATATGAAAGAAGCTTTATCTGACAATATTGGGTGATTGCTATGCAAGAAGAATTAAATCAATTCCGAAGAAATCAAGTTTGGGATTTGGTTCCTCGACCTAAAGATCATACGGTTATAGGCACCAAATGGGTTTTCAAAAACAAACTTGATGAATTAGCAATCTTTGTGAGAAACAAAGCAAGATTGGTGGCCAAAGGCTATAATCAAGAAGAAGGTATTGATTATGAGGAAACATATGCTCCAGTGGCAAGATTGGAAGCAATATGAGTACTCTTAGCCTTTGCTTGCATTAAAGGTTTTAAACTTTATCAAATGGATGTGAAAAGTGCTTTTCTGGATCATTATATTATGGAGGAAGTATATGTAGAACAACCTCATGGTTTTGAAGATGAAGCAAAGCTTGATCATGTTTTCAAACTTAAGAAAGCTTTATATGGTTTGAAACAAGCAGCTAGAGCTTGGTATGAAATACTAAGCAAGTTTCTTCTTGATCAAAATTTTGTCAGAGGAAAAGTAGATACAACTCTTTTCATCAAACATAACAAAGATGATATTCTAACTGTTCAAATTTATGTTGATGATATTATTTTCGGTGCTACTAACGAATCTATGTGTCAAGAATTTTTTAAGATTATGCAGGGAAAGTTTGAGATGTCCATGATAGGAGAATTAAACTTCTTTCTTGGACTTCAAATGAAGCAAAAGAAGAATGGTATATTTGTGTCTCAAACAAAGTATTTGAAAGAGCTGTTGAAGAAGTATGGATTGGATAATGCTAATGGAGCTAATACTCTAATGAGTTCTACAACTTTGTTGGATGCTGATGTAAAACGTCCTAGCTTCAACATTACTAAATATAGAGGAATGATTGGTTCATTACTCTATCTTACAGCAATCAGGCCAGATATTCAGTTCAGCGTTGGAATATGTGCAAGGTATCAATCCGCTCCTAAGGTATCACATACAGAGACAGTGAAAAGAATCTTCAAATATCTAGGAGACACTTGAGAACTTGGATTATGGTATCAAAAAAGAGGAAATGAGTCTTTAATGGCATATTCAGATTCAGATCTTGGAGGATATAAAACTGACAGAAAAAGTACTAGTAGTCAATGTCAATTCCTTGGAGGCTCTTTGGTATCATGGTTCAGCAAGAAGCAGAACACAGTTTCATTATCCTTGACTGAAGCTGAATATATAGCTGTAGCAAGTTTTTGTTCTCAAGTATTATGGTTGAAACAACAACTTCAAGATTTGGGGATATACTTAAATGAGATTCTAATTTATTGTGACAACACTAGCACCATAAGGTTAGCCAAGAATCCTGTTCAACATTCAAGAACCAAACACATAGACAGTCGACATCATTTCATTCGAGATCACGTGCAAAAGAAGGATGTCAAAGTAGAATTCATACCAACACACATTCAACTTGCTGACATATTCACAAAGCCAATAGCTAAAGATCAATTCCTATATATTCAAAGAGAATTGGGAATGGTTAATCCCAATGATCTGTAAGTTTTCTTGTTAATTATTTTAATTAAATGAATTTTTTATGATAACCATACTGACTTTGGCATCAGAGCATTAGAAATTGTTTTTGCAGGTCTGTCACTCAAGCATAGGAAGTGTTACTCGAGTGACAAGCTCATGCTCACTCGAGTCAGTCAACCCTGCTTGAGCACAGAACTATTGAAAATACTCTATTTCTAAGCATGTAAAATAGGGGTTAACAGAGGAGATAAAAAATGCCAAGAGACTATCTGAAGTGCAACATTTAAAATTGATCTCACTCGGGTGAGAGAGATCCATACTCGAGCATGGTATGAACATGCTTGAACTGAAGAAAGAGCACTCGAGCAGAAAGGAAGAAATTCTTACAAGTGCTTACTCAAAGCATGGTTACTCAAATGATTTTGGAGGATTTGAGAACAAAGATGAAAAATATAGCAAGAAATCTTTAAACCAGGTACGCTTTTACATGTTTTATCAAAATTGTCTGAATGTCACTCGAGCACAATATGATCACACTCGAGCATAGTATGAACATCACTCGAGCACTAAGGTTATTGCTCAAGTGTTGCCACTTATATCAGTTACGTGATAGCTCAGACCGTCGCACTTCCTGCTCTCACTCAAAGCGTTACGTCACTCGAAGGTCGACTTTCTTCACCTCCAACTGTTACCCATCGATCAAATGTCTCTTTTCGCTTTAAATCACTGTTACAACTCTTCAATCTTCTTTAAAAGGTGAGATTTAACCTCAAAGTTTCTCATTCTGTGCCCTAACTCTCTGAAATATTCTCACTCAATCTTTAGTAAATATGTGATTCTTGATCTTTTAATTTCGTTTCTAAATGGCTAGAACTAAGATTCCTATTATCGCCCAAAGATCTCATTCACCCTCTCCCACTCATTCTGCTGCTAGTGCTTCAGGAACTCCGGTACCAACACCTTCATCTTCTATAATGTCTTCTTTACCTACACCTCCTCTTAAACCCAAACCAAAAAGAGAACTCCGGCCAAGAAACCTCATCCTAAGCCTCAAATAGCCAAGAAGGATCAACCTTCACAAAAAGAAACCAAAGGGTGTGGTTTTTAAAGAACCAATGGTTACCCGGTCTCAATCCAAAGAGGTCAAAGGAAGAGGAAAGAAGAAGGACACTAAGCAACCACAACAATCCTCTTCTTCCTCTGATAACACAATCAATATGCAACTCCGAGAAGTAATGGAGAGGTCAAAACTTGACAAGTTGGCTGGGAAAATTGCCTCTCAAGCCGGTGTCTCAAGTTCACACCATGTTGGTTAATCCAGTGCGGCTGCTTTAGGGGTACCTTCTACATCATAGGCTCCAGACGAAGAACAAGTCACAAGTCCTCCTAAGGGTTCAATGTTAAGGAACTGAAGCCACTACAACAGAAGGTATACGATACTGGGTTTACACATAGACATTTCTATCATGTAGTTTATGTGGACTTAGATTATCTGAAGAAAAATTGTCATTTGGATTTATACCCTTATCTTAGATTTTATGCTCCCTGGCTGAATATTCACATTCCTTATTCACCCTCTGTCGTGAAAAACTTTTATTGCAATATGAAATCCCATAACATTATGTCTAGGGCTGGAGAATTGATTTAGGAAGCAGTATCTACCACTGTTAGAGGTTAACTCATTATGTTATCTGCTAAGATTATTAATGACTTACTTGGGTATGTTGCACCACCTTCAGATCCACCCACTCTTTCAGCCAATGAAGCCTTCCGGCTTTTAAGACCAAATGACCCAATAGGCCCTCTTAATTTTAAGCCTATTGACATGCCTGATTCTCATAGAGCCCTTCATTACATATACTCTCGTAGCATGGTTAACAAGTCCAAAAATTTTACCCATTTTGCTCAGAGAGATTATTATTTACTAGCCTCCTTCCTAGCCAGGCAACAAAGAAATATGGGGGAGATTATTTTTAGTGAGATGAGAAGATTTTGATTTTCTTCATCAAAATCTGTGACTATACCATATCCTCATATTGTATCCCTCATCCTCATGAAAAACAAAATATGGTACTTGGAAGGAATAGAGAGGGTAATCATTCCAAGGTTTGGTAAGACTCAACTGACTCATATGAGTATCAATCTTCCAGTGAGTCGAACCAGGGCTACATCTCAGATAGAAGACACTCTATCAAGAGGTGATGAGGGTCAATCATCTGGTCAAGGTCAGGTTCCTCCTCTATCTTTCCTGAATGCATTACTTTCAACTCATCTGACTGAAGTGATCAATCAAGCTGTGTCCGGGTTGAAAAAGGAATTAATGACTTAGTATGAGAAGTTGGTGGACAAGATGGAGTTACAGGTCTTAAAGTTGGTAGATAAGGCTAATACCAACTTTGACTTGATGTTTAAGACTCAAGATGACATGTCAAGAAGGATCACTGATATGGAGATCTTCTTACGTTCTTACTTTCCGTCCACATCTTCTGAGGTGCCACCTGAGACCACTCCTGCCTCGACTTCACCTCCTCATCCACAGACACATGTTCTCTTCACCGATCCATTTTCTAATGTTGATATAACTTATGATCGATCACTTTCACCACCACCCTCACCCTCTATTCCTCAGCCATCATCTCTACCCTTTGTACCGGTGCCAGTCGACCCTTCTACTGCCATGGTGCCTTTGTCCCATCATCCGATCTCACTTTTCCTCAGCCCCCTTCTGATGTTGACAAAATGGGGGAAAAGGATGTGTGATTATTTTTTGAGCTATCATGGGATGTATTGGGTGTTTGGGTAGTTTTTGTGTATCGGGGTAGGATTATGATGATGTTTGTTAAGTTTATGGTTGTATATGGGTTTTATTGGTAGTTGATAGTTTAAACTTAACATTGTACCTTTCTTGATTTAGCATTAATGCTTATTTTCAAGTTATTAAGTTTTCTGTTCAATTTTAATTATTTATGTGATGCTATGACTTATCTTGGTTGTTAAGTGTCCAGTGGAAGTATTGCAGGAAAGATACATAAATAAGTGCAAAAATATGAACTTGAATATAAACTTTGGTGAAAATATGCATTTTGAAACATTGATGTTGTGTTTTAAAATTTTTTCACTCTAATCAAGCTTTTTCTGAAAACTCATCATAAAGGTTTTGTCATCATCAAAAAGGGGGAGAATGTTAGATTCCAAGTTTTGATGATAACAAAAGGTAATTGTATGCAAAGTATGGTTTTATAAGTCTAAAGAATGATTACAAAGTTACCAAATGCATATGGCAAAGTTTTGTAATGTCTGCTGTCAGATTTAACTGATGCACTCGAGCAACAGAGCTAGCACTTGAGCATGGAGCTCTTTTGCACTCGAGTAGATGCGAGTGTTAGACAGAAAGTGTTTGCCCGAGAGCAAATTACTGTCATTCTTATTGATGCACTCGAGCACTGGAGATACCACTCGAGCATCTGGCTCTTTCTCCTCGAGCACATGCAAGTGTTGGACAAGAAGTGTTTGGCCAAGAGCAATTACTGTCATCCTTATTGATGCACTCGAGCATTATAACCAACACTTGAGCATGAAGCTGGTTTGCACTCGAGCACTAGCGAGTGAGGGACTACAAGTGTTTGGCTGAGAGTCATAAAGGTCAGAGAAGCACAAGTATGCTCGAGTGAGACTTCACATACCCGAGTGACACATCAGCACTCGAGAGTGTGAAATACAACTCTCTCAAATCTTGATGCAAGTGCTGATAACAAGAGTATATTACATGAGAATATTCTTCTCACTCGAGCAGGAGTATGTGTACTCGAGTGAGGGCCCACATCACCTGCGAGTGCAAAACACACTCTTGCTAAAATGGTATGCGAGTGTTGTCCAGAGACGGGTCTCTTAGTGTAGAGAACAAGGACACTCGAGCAGAAGGAGTTGTGCTCAAGTGAGGCCCCACATCACTCGCGAGTGAGAAAATGAACTCTCTGAAAATCATGTGGAAGTGCAAGTGTAAACCTGAAGAACAAGGAGAAAATATGTGAGTTCACTCGAGTGAGCCTCATCCATGCTGGAGTGATGCTCTGCCAGAAGACAAAATGCACCAGTCTTACAGTATTCAATCTGAATATGGTTTAATGATATTTATTTATCTTATTATCACTTATTATTATTTAACATCATTTTGAATGTATTATAAGTGTGATACAGGAGGTTGAATGTTTGAATTAAACAGACATGAAGGAAGTCAAACAATGGCAGACAACATCATCATAAGCACGTACATACCGCGTTCAAAGATTTCAAACGTATGCATGCCGTTCCACAGTAACATGCCCCACTCCACAATGATCATTATTCAAACAGGAAAAATCGAACGTCTATAAATACAGAGTTGCAGAGATCATCAAAAATAACGAAGCACAAGAATTCACATAAGCAAATTCACGAGTCTCTGTTATTCATATTTTCTCTGTATTCATATTGTTCTTCAGTATTTATCATACTTGCTTTATAAGAGAGTCTATATACACTTCAAATTCTATTTTCATTTGATCTCAAGGTATTAGGACCTTGAGAGGGTAGATATCCTTACGAGAGAAGCAGTTGAGAGAATTCCTAATAAAACCTTCCACTCATAAGACTTATAAGATACAAGCAGTAGAGAATATTACTGCTAGTAAGACTTACAGTGGTGTAAGCGGGAGAGAATGTTGTTGCTCATAGGACTTGTATACGTAAGCAAGTGAGAAAGGTCATAGGTTTTTTTTCTGCACGTAAGACTTATCGTATGGGGAGAGAAATATCTTAGTGTGAGAATATTTCTGCTCGTAGTCCATTCGAGGAAAATTGTTGTTTTGTGGCATTCTAAGAGCCCATTGAATCTTGGAAGTATAGTGAAAATCTCAGTAGGTCTTGATCTCTGAGGATTGGACGTAGGCCTAGTTTTTAGGCCGAACCAGTATAACTCTCTGTGTACTAATCCTCTCATTCTACTTTATCTACAACTTCTATCATATCACCGCATCAAATGAAAAATTTATCACATCACCCAATTCACCCCCTCTTGGGTGAAGCTTGACTCTTGCAGCTTTGTGTCCTTCTTCTTTCCTCTTCCTTTGACTTCTTTTGATTGAGATCGAGTGACAATTGGTTCCTTGAAAACCAATCCCTTCGGTTTCTTTTTTGGAGGTTGATCTTTCTTAGCCATCTTAGGCTTGGGATGAAGTTTCTTGGTTGGACTTCTTTTCTTGGTGGTTTTAGGTTTAGGAGGACGTGTTGGTGTAGAAGATAGAGAAGGTGTTGGAGATGAAGGTGTTGCCACTAGAGTATTTGAAGCACTAGCAGTAGATTGAGTAGGTGAAGGTGAATGGGAACTTTGAGGAACAATAGGCATTTTAGGTCTAGCCATTGAAACAGAAATGAGAATCAAAGAGTTGATAAGAACTTGAAGAAATATTTTCAGAAACTCTCTTTGTTTAGGGCAAGAAATAAGAAGCTAAAATGATAAATATTACCTTATGAAGATGATTGAAGAGTTGTAACAGAAATTCGGTTAGGTATGTCTTCCGATTGATGCGATGCTTTGAGTGAGAAGAGGAAGTGTGACGGTCTGAGCTACCGCATAACTGATATAAGTGCCAATACTCGAGTGACAATCCTAGTGCTCGAGTGTTGTTCATATAATGCTCGAGTGATACTTAAAGAAATCTGATAAAGCATGTAATAACGTACCTGATTTAAATTTATCTTGTTATATTTTTCATCTTTGTACTCAAATCCTCCAAGATCATTTCAGTAACCATGCTTTGAATAAGTATTTGTATAATTCTTTCTCTTCTTCTCGATTGCTCTTGCTTCACTTCAGGTGTATTCATACTGTGCTCGAGTGATATTTTTCCATCACTCGAGTGAGAGCCATCTCACCTGTTGTATTTAAGTACCCCTTAGTACTTTTATCTCCTCTATTAACCCTTGTTTTACAATCTTATAAACAAAGTATATGATATAGTTCCTTACTCGAGCATTTATCTCTTACTCGAGTGCAACTTCACTTGTCACTCGAGTGATACATCTTGTGCTCGAGTGAAAGCCCTATAAAAACAATTTCTACATACTCCGATGCTTAAGTCAGTATGGTTATAATCAAAACTCATATTAAACATAGTAATTATCAAGAAAAACTTACAACTGATTGGGATTAACCATTCCCAATTCTCTTTATATATATAAAAATTGATCTTTAGCTATTGGTCTTGTGAATATGTCAGCAAGTTAAAGATGTGACGGTATAAATTCTACTTTGACATCCTTATTTTGTACATGATCTCAAATGAAGTGATGTTGGATATCTATGTGCTTGGTCCTTGAATGTTATACAGGATTCTTGGCCAAGCTAATAGTACTAGTGTTGTCAAAGTAAATTGGTATCTCCTTTAAATATATTCCTAAATCCTGAAGTTGTTGCTTCAACCATAGTACTTGAGAACAAGATATTGCTGCAGCTATATATTCAGCTTCAGTGGAAGATAGTGACACTGTGTTCTGCTTCTTGCTGAACCACGAAACCAGAGAGCCTCCAAGTAATTGACATTGTCCACTACTACTTTTTCTGTCAATTTTATATCCTCCATGATCTGAATCTGAATAGGCCACCAAATATTCGTTTCCTTTTTTTGGATACCATAGGCCAAGTTCTATAGTGTGTCCTAGGTATTTGAAGATTCTTTTTACAGTTTCTGCATGTGATACCTTAGGAGCAGATTGAGACCTTGCACACATTCCAACACTGAATTGTATATCTGGTCTGCTTGCTATTAGATAGAGTAATGAATCAATCATTCCTCTGTATTTGGTGATATTGAAGTCAGGGTCTTTTACGTCAGCATCTAACAACTTTGTAGAACTCATTGGAGTATCAGCTCCATTAGCATTATCCATTCCATACTTCTTTAATAGCTCCTTTAAATATTTTGTTTAAGATACAAATATCCCATTCTTCCTTTGCTTGATTTGAAGTCGAAGAAAGAAGTTTAATTCTCCCATCATGGACATTTCAAACTCTCCCTGTATAAGCTTGGAAAATTCTTGACAAAAAGATTCATTAGTAGCACCAAAAATAATATCATCAACATAAATTTGAATAATTAGAAGATCATTTTTATTATGTTTGATAAAAAGAGTGGTATCTACTTTTCCTCTGACAAAGTTTTAATCAATAAGAAATTTTGTTAGCCTTTTATACCAAGCTCTAGGTGCTTGTTTTAAACTATACAAAGCTTTCTTATGTTTAAAAACATGATCAGGTTTTGTTTCATCTTCAAAACTAGGAGGTTGTTCTACATATACTTCATCCATAATATAACCATTTAGAAAAGCACTTTTTACATCCATTTGATAAATTTTAAGACCTTTAATACAAGTAAAGGCTAAGAGTACTCGAATTGCTTCCTCATAATCAATACCTTCTTCTTGATTATAGCCTTTAGCAACCAATCTTGCTTTGTTTCTCACAATGATTGCTAATTCATCAAGTTTGTTTTTGAAAACCCATTTGGTTCCTATAATCGAGTGATCTTTAGGTCGAGGAACCAAATCTCAAACTTGATTTCTTAAAAATTGATTTAATTCTTCTTGTATGGCAATCACTCAATCATTGTCAGATAAAGCTTCTTCAATATTAGACACCTTCATGAGTATCTCCAATTACTTGATCAATTGGATGATTTGTAATATGTCTCAATGCTTTTGGTTGAGAATGATCATCGACATCTTCTATATTTTTAGAGTCATTTGTTTCAAAATTATTCTATTTTGAAATAGTTTTGTTTTTCTTTATCAAATCCATTTCTTCTTTATCAAAATTCTTTATCTGAGAATCAAGTTCATCAAACACAACATGAATGGATTCTTCAACAGCACATGTTCTTTTATTAAAAACTATATATGCTTTACTTCTATTAGAATATCATAGAAATAAACCTTCATTAGACTTTGAATCAAATTTATCCAAGTTTTCTTTACCATTGTTGTGAATGAAGCACTTGCATCCGAAGATGTGTAGATGAGCAAGATTTGGATTTCTCCCTTTGTAGAATTCATATGGTGTCTTTCCAAGTGACTTGCGAATATATGCTCGATTTGAAATTTAGCATGCGGTACTCATTGCATTCACCCAGAATACTTGTGACATTTCTTTTTCATTGAGTATTTCCCTTGCCATTTCTGTGAGGACTCTATTCTTCCTTTCTACTACTCCATTATGTTGAGGCATTCTAGGTGCAGAAAAGTTGTGATCTATTCCCTCGTTGTTGCAGAAATCTTCAAAGAGTTGATTATCAAATTCTCCTCTATGATCTATCCTGATAGAGACTATAGAAATACCTTTCTCATTTTAGACCTTCTTAGCAAACATAATAAATTGGACAAACGTTTCATCTTTTGAAGTAATAAATATAGTCCATGTAAATCTTGTAAAATCATCGAAAATTACTAAAGTATATAGATTTCCTCCAAAACTTTTTACTCTTGCTAGACCTACTAAATCCATATAAAGTAATTGTAAAGGCTTGGAAGTAGAAATCTCATACTTGTTTTGAATGAAGATTTAGTTTGTTTGCCTTTTTGACATGCCTCACAAATCATGTCATCCTTGAATTTAAGTTTAGGAAGACTAACAACTAAATCTTTTCTAATCAGTTTGTCAAGTTGGTTCATATTAATATGAGCTAGACACTTATGCCATAACCAACTCTCCTTTGATTTGCTAAAAGAACAATTTTTAGAAGAACTTGAATTTAAATCAATAGTATAACAGTTACCATCCCTTTGAGCTTGGATCTTTGCTTTGATGGATTCTTTGTTAAGCATTAGATCCTTCTTGTTTACTATCAAGCATTCTTCTGAATAAAAGATCACCCAGTTATCTCTGTTAGTGCTTTAACTCATACTCAGGAGGTTATGGCATAATCCTTCAACGTAATATACATCATTGATTTGAACACCATCTAGTTTTCCTACCTCACTAATTCCAGCAATACGTCTAGATTGGTTACCTCTAAAAGTTATCTTTCCTCTTTCTCTATTTTCTAGTATGGTGAACTTATTTCTGTCACCCGTCATGTGTCTCGAGCATCCACTATCAATGTACCACTTGTTTGCTCATGATGCTTTGAGACATACCTAGAGTAAGGTGATCAAGTTTTAGGTACCCATACTTTCTTGGGTTTTTTGTGGTTAGTAAGCATTACTTTTGGTACATGTGTCCCTTTCAGAACCCATTTATATGTACCAATGACATGTCCTTTTCTAAAATAACATGATGAAGTATAATATCCTTTCTTATTACAATAACTACATGATGCAAATGGATTTAATGTATGCATAGAATTCTTAAAATATTTGAGATAACTTCTACTGCCATTTTTCTTATTTCCTCTATTTTTATCCTCATTAGACTTATATCCAATTCCAGATTTATCAAAGAAAACTCTCTGAGATTTTAGAATAACTTTAAGAGTTTCACTTCCTTTAGTAAATCTTTCCACAGTTTTTATTAGATCACTTATTTTTTTTATCTTTTTCTTCACATAATGCACATGATAATATGACAGTATTTTCTAATTCTTTTACTTTCTTCTTATAACTCACCATTTTTTTAGCTACATTGATGAATTCAGTATGTAATGCATTATATTTAGATAATAACTCATCATAAGTAGGTTCATAATCACTTACTTCAGAATCCGATTCTTCTTCTTTGGCTACCAAGCATAGATTTACAGCTTCGTCGTTGTCACTTTCTTTATCCGACGAGCTATCACCCCATATAGATGAGATGTATGCTTTCTTTTTTTGCTTCTTCTTGTCTTTGTTTTTGAAGCATTCGGATTTGATGTGTCCAGGCTTCCCACATTCATAGCATACTATCTGTTGCTCCTTATTTTCTTTCTTACTTGGTCCACCTTGATAATTCTTGAAATTCTTTTGGCCTCTTCTATAAAACTTCTTGAATTTTCTCACGATCATTCTCATATCATCATCATTAGGGACATCTTCATTTTCGGAAGACTCTTCTTCCTTGATAGCTTTAAGTGCAACTCCTCTTTTCTTCTTATCATCGAATTCTTCTAGTTCCTTCTTGAACCTCAACTTTCCTTCATATTCAGAAAGACTACCAAAGAGAGCAGCTACGGATCTCATTGACTCTCCTTTAGCTTCTTCGATAGGTGTTACCTTTGCTTCCCATTCTTTTGTAAGAATGTTAAGGATCTTTCTTACCTAGGAATTTTGGTCAAATGATTTTCCAAGTGTAGATAGTTGATTAACAAGTTGAGTATATCTTAGTTTGAATTTTGAGATTCTTTCTCTAGGTTTCATACAAAATAGATCATACTCTATAATTAAAGTATTGACTCTATTTTCTTTGATTCCAGATGTGCCTTCATGAATGATCTCAAGAGCATCCCACATATCTTTGGCTATTGGTAGAGTGTAGATTCAGAAATATTCCTTTTGACTGAGGGCACTCTGTATCATTAAAATAGCTTTACTATTTAATGTTAATAACCTATTGTCATCTTCGTCAAACTCCTTTGAGCTCTTTTTAATAACTCTATCTGTGATTTTCTTCATTAGAACGTAGTCACCGTCTTGCATCACATTCCATAGACCGTATTCGTTAGCCATCACGAATACTCTGAACTTAGCTTTCCAGAACAAAAAATGTTCTCCAGTAAAACTTGGAGGTCTAGTGATAAAAGATCCATCTGAAAGGATGTTCTCACCTATTGTTGCTATTTACTGGATCCTTCTCAAGATGTTAGGCTCTTGGGAGAAGACCACGCTTTGATACCAAATGAAAGAGGCAAGCTTCATCCAAGAGGGGGGTGAATTGGGTGATGTGATAATTTTTTCAGTTGATGCAGTGATATGACTTTAACTGTAAATAGAGTTGAGTTGAGAAGATTAGTACACAGAGAGTTATACTGGTTTGGCCCAAAACCCAGGCCTACGACCAATTCTTAGAGATCAAGACCTACTGAGATTTTTACTATACTTCCAAGATTCAATGGGCTCTCGGAAAGCTGCAAGACAACAATCATCCTTGAATGGACTACTAGCATAAATATTCTAACACTTAGAAATTTCTCTCTTGCTTACGTATACAAGTCTTATAAGCAGCAACGTTCTCTCCTGCTTACACCATTGTAAGTCTTACGAGCAGCAACATTCTCTACTGCTTGTATCTTGTAAGTCTTATGGGCAGAAAGTCCTACTAGGAATTCTCTGAACTACTCTCTCGTAAGGATATCTACCCTCTCAAGGTCCCAATACCTTGAGATCAAATGAAAAAATAGAATTTGAAGTGTATATAGACTCTCTCACAGAGCAAATATGACAAATACTGAAGAACAATATGAATACAAAGAAAATATGAATAACAGAGACTCGTGAATTTGCTTGTGTGAATTCTTGTTCTTGGTTGTTCATGATGGTCTCTGAAGCTCTGCATTTATAGCCAGATGATTTTGCCCATTGAATAATAATCATTGCGAAGCAAGCATTTTACTGTGGAACAACATGCGTACATTTGAAATCTTTGAACGTGGTAGGTATGTGCTTGGTTTTGACTTCCTTTGTGCTTTTCTAATTTAAATGATCAACCACCTGTATCACACTTGTAATACATGTGAAATGATGTAAAATAATAATAACAGGTGGAAATAGAGTGATTAAATAATATTAAACCATATTCGGATTGATCGCTGTGAGTCAGTGACGTTTTGGCTTTTGACAGAGTATCACTCGAGTGCACTAGGCCTCACTCGAGTGAATCTTCATATACGTACTTCTGCTTCAACTTTTATGTTGCACTTCCACATGATTTGGAGAGAGTACATTTTCACACTTGCGAGTGATGTGGGACCTCACTCGAGTGCACCTTTATTTTACACTATGAGCACACGTCTCTAGATAACATTTGGACTCGAGTGTAGTTTACATTTTGAGTTTACCTTGCTCTCAGGTAAACACTTCCTCTGCAACACTTGCAAGAACTCGGGTGCACTTGAGATTATCACTCTAGTACAGGTTCTGTGCTCAAGTGAGATGATGATATCCTGTCTCTGTTATTGCTCTCAGTCAAACACTTTCTGTTTAGGTCAAAATTGCGGCTCCCCCCGCTCCCCAAAATCCCATGGCTCTCTTTATTCCTCTCTAACTTAGGTCTCCTATTCTCCCTTTTTGCAAAACGGTGTCGTAGCTGATCTGATTAATTCCCTCTCATATGCGGCCAACATGCTCTCTTATTAGATAAATCATAAAATAATTAGACTTAGCTCCACTGCTTCTCATCCAAAAAAAAACACGTCACCTAGTGCCATAGAATTAGGACTTGGCTTGCGTCCGCTGCCTCAGCGTCCGCTGCTGTCCTTTTCTCTCAAACTACACTGTTTTGGTGTAGTTTTGAGATAAAATATTGGCTGATCTCTGTTTTTTTTAAATGGTGTCTAGTATTTTGAAGTATTTTTTTGGATTTATCTAGTATCTTAAAATATTTTTTAAGTAACGTGCACTATCCTAAAATAATTTTTAGTGCGTTTAACCCCTTAAAATATTTTTTTAATTATACTCAGTCTGTTAGCAGACTGATTATAATTTTACCTTTAATGTATTTTTTAGTTTTAAAAATTACTTTAAAATATTTTTTTGGTGCTGATTTATTGATTTCCACCCACTCTAAAATATTTTAAAGTAATTTTTAAAACTGAAAAATATATTAAAGGTAAAATTATAATCAGTCTGCTAATAGGCTGAGTATAACTAAAAAACTATTTTAAGGGGTTGAAAGTACTAAAAATTATTTTAGGATAGCGCACGTTACTTAAAAAATATTTTAAGATACTAGATAAATCTAAAAAAATACTTCAAAATACTAGACACCATTTAAAAAAAACAAAGATCAGCCAATATTTTATCTCAAAACTACACCAAAACGGTGTAGTTTGAGAGAAAAGGACAGGCAGCGGACGCTGAGGCAGCGGACGCAAGCCAAGTCCATAGAATTAAGAGAATAAAATAAAAGATAATAAAATAAAAGCTGATGTTTTTTAATTTCAAAACACTGGATTATTATTATTCTTATTTTCCTATATTGAATTATTTCTATTTTAGATTAAAATTATTATATTTAAAATAAAATCCCCAAATTATGCATCAAATTAATATCTTATCAAAATCTCCAATAAATCCTCAAAATTGTATAGATAACTCTTTAAGTATCTTCAAATTTTACTTTAAATACAATAAAAAATGAAGAGTTATCACTCTCGCTGTGTTATTTTATGTATCGGTTTTTTCCCTTCATCTTTGTTTATTAAAACAATATAATGGATTTGGATTGTTATGCTTTTAAATTTGATTATAAGTTTTTATTTATTTTTGTATGAATTAAAATCTTTTTTATGATAATAGCAATATAGTAGTTTTTATCTCCTCGTGCAACGCACAGGGAAGTATCAGCTCGTTTGTAAAATAATGAGGCAGGGACGTGCCTTAATTATTTCTAAAATTCAATGACTCACTTCGGCGAGTGCATCCCTCGCTAAAGTGAGTGACAGAGCAAAGGGGCTCTATTCATGACGTCATTCGCCTTGCTGAAGCAACAATCTAACCAAAGGGAAAAGGCTCGATCTAAGTCTCCAATCCTTAGGATGTTACATATGACTTTATTGAAGCTTGTGTTATTAACAAATTCAATTATGTGAGATATCTTATTAGCGAAATTGATTTAAAGTTGTAGATTAGTTTCTTAAGTTAAATTATTGCTTATACTTGCATGAAGGGTTTAATCTTGTTAGAATTAAATGATGAACAAATGTATATAAACAAGGGGATTTATTTCATTCGAGGCACAAATTATTCTGGAGCACATAGGTTATCTTTGAGTAATATAGTTTTAAAATATTGTAGATTTTTCTTTTTCTTTTTGGCCAAATATATGTTGGTACTATACCATAAATTTTGTCGGACAATGTACCTTACAAAATCTATACAGACATTGTAGGGTGGGTTGTATAACATCTAGAAATATATATAATAACCACACACAAAAAAAGTCTACCATTCATTGTTAACAAAGGCGATGTAAGAATCATTTGTTCTTTTGTAAATAAAAATCTAACTATGTATATCTATTTAAAACCTAAAATATACGTACAAAACTAAATAGCTATGCTGATATTATAAAAAACAACATAGAACATTGGATTATTTCCACGCCATCTTTAAATGATGATGTAAAATCATAAATATACCACTTCTATTTTATCTACATATTTTACAAAAATGAGTAGGTACTCTCGTGTGTTGCACGGGGACCACAAAATTTAAAAAATAGAACGAAAAATATAAATGAAGAAAAAAGGCTTCAAAATTCATTAAACGGAAAAGAGAAATATATATATATATATATAGGGCTTCAAAACTCAAAGTATGGTTGTAAAAGAATATTATGACAATTAATATAAATTGAAGGGATATTTTGTGGAATACAGTGTAATTTATTAATGCTTGCACTCCCCCTTGCATACCGTTCTGTATATGCTCTCCTTTCAAAAAGACACTTACTTCAATTTTACTAATGAACCTCGTCAAAAATACCCAAAAAATCAATTAAGGTATAGCCTCAAATGACTCACAATATATTTATTTTTATATCTATTCCCTTTGTAATCTTATCTTTGATTTATATATTTTTCCTGTTAGAATGAACGCCCTAATTAGAATCAGGAATTACATGACCGTTGTAATTTTATCTTTGAATTATACCGATTTCCTATTATGTAGGATAGAATTTCAGTGATGGTTAAGAGAAGAAATCAGAATGTATCCGATTGCTGTATGCATCAGCTCTTCTTTACATATAATGCACATCGAATCATTCGAAACTATCTCACTTTTATCACTAACCAATAAAAAATTAGATCACATCATAACCAAATTCAAAAGCATAGTCGCTCCAAATCTAATTACTAAATCTGATTTTGAAAGTATAGAGTGAATTCAAATGAAAGTCATATTATTTTTTAACAGAAGTCATATTATTTCTTTTATGCAATCGATTTAATATAAAGCTTCTGTTGCTTTGCTGATACTTTCCTGAAGGCCTCTTGGCCTCTCTCTTCTCATCTTATTTAAGGAGGCAGAGATATGTTTTTCTTTTTTCTTCCTTGATGTAAATGGATGCAGAGATATTAATTGCTTAATTTAACCATAGTCTTTCTCTTTCTTCATTCCTAATTTTGTGCCTTCTCCATTTTCTGTTGCTCTGCATTGTTTCATAGTTTTATTCTTCTGCTTGCCTTCTAAAAAGTAGTGTTTGGTATGTTAAAAAGTTAAATTTGAATGGGCTTCATACATAAATGCACCCCATAAAAAGATGCAGTTTAGCTTAAGCTAAGAAACTCCGCTTGAACTCTAGTTGGTTTAAAAGGCCAGTACAAAGCAATGCCTTACCGAGTTAGACTATACAATAATAGAGATGAACTACCTACAGAAATGAGCAAAAGCTATTACACTAATTATACAAAGCTGAGTATATATGCATTCAAATTTCCATAAATTTATTTGCAATCTTAAGAAACTGACCATTTGACCAAATTATAAACAAATAAATAGTGACATTATATTAGGCTAAAATTATCAAGACACAGGCTTAAAGCTAAAAGAAGTTGGGTACAAAGAAGCGAACTAATGGCTTGAAAAAGAAATATAAAATTGTATATAGTGATACAATATGCTATTCATAACTTAAGTATACATAGTGTTGGGTAGAGCCGGGAAAACGGGCCGAGCCCGTCGGGCCGGCTCTTTTAGGCCCTGGCCCTTCAAGGGCCGGGCTTGTAAATTGGAGCCTCAAAAGGAAGTCGGGCCTAAAAGGGCCAGCCCTGTAGGGCCTCGGGCTTAAAAGGGCCAGCCCTGGAGGGCCTCGGGCCGGCCCTTTAGGCCCGTTTATTTTTTATTTTTTTTACTTGGAAAGGAACCATGTTACATTTTTGAATTACCTTATTGAATCTATATGTCATTATGTCCTCATATTGTATAGAGTATGATTTTTGAGTATATTGTTTTGTCTAATTGAATCATATTGTGATTTTTGAGTATGATTTTTGAGTATATTGTTGATAAGTAAAATATTTGCATATTTATTTTCCCTTATATGATGATTTAATGGACGATATTTGCGTTTAACATAATAAATTTGGGTGTTATTGATAAATAAATATTGTTTTTTTGGAATAAACAGCATTTTTAAAAAATAAAATAAAAGTACTGTAGCAGCCGCCAGGGGAACAGTAGAAGGTCAACGGTACTGTAGCAGCCGCCAGGGGAATAGTGGCAGTACTGTAGCACACATTTTTTTCCCCTATAAATAGAGATCAAGGCCAAGCTCAAAGAAGAAGAGAGGAAGAGAAATAGAGGTCATTCTTTGACAATTAGAGGCCCTTCTCTGACAAGAAAGAGATCCTTTCTCTGACAGTTCTGAAAAAAGTGTGTTACTTTCTAGATTTAATTTCATACATTGTATTAATTCTTGCATGCCTCCATCTTGGAAGGCTTAGGATTTTATTACTTCTTGCATGTCTCTATCTTGGAAGGCTTAGGATTTTATTGCTTTTTGCATGCCTCCATCTTAGAAGGCTTAGGATTGTATTACATTTTGCATGCCGCCTACATGGAAGGTTTTACCTCCTCAATGGACGGCTAGATTTCTTCATCTTTCATTCATCTTTTGGTTGTATATTTATGTTTGAGACTTTAATATTCAAGTTTATGCAGTATTTCTGAGGATTTCATTCTAGTTTTATGTAATTTATTTTTGTTTTGTTTTTAATTTTATCATGTGCTAAACTTTCATTTTCCTAGGGTGATGACGTAGCTTACTAATGACGGATTGAATCTTAACTTATTAAATCTAGTTTGAATTTCTCCTTCATGATTGAGTTTTAATTATTATTCTTAATGCTTTTGATTGACTGGCCATCTTTTGAATGATTTCAATATGCATGTTGAGACCGGAAGGAGATTCATGTGTGTAGACCCTATATTTAAAACCATGACTTGCATATGAAATAGGAATATATTCATATGAGTTGTGTAGTCTTACTGAGTTCCATAAATCTTAATGCATAATTAATTGCTTAAATTCATATAGGAATATATTGGATTAGCAATTGATTATAGAATTGCTTGACCTTGGAAGAGGCTGGTAATTAAATTAGGGAAACTCGACTATCAATCATGTGGAATAAATTGGGCTAGAATAGATAAGTGATTCAATCCGGAATTTGTTAAGTGAAATCTAATCCCTAGGACTTTTTCTCATATTTGCTTTCATATCATTTGCATTCATATTTAATTGTCTTTCTTTTATTTTGTGCTCTTAATCACCAATTAATCGATCGACTGAATAGAATTAAAATTACTCATTTTGGTACTTAGTGCTCAATCCTCGTGGGAACGATACTCTATTTACTTCTATATTACTTGATTACGACAGTGTATACTTGCACTATTTAATTAATCATCTGCACTCGTATCAATTGTTCTGTCTATTTAGACTAAAATCATATTATATACTATTCTGCCTGATAGAGTATGATTTTTGATGGAGGTTGTGATTATTTGACTACTTGAACCTATTGCTTAAAGTGAAACACAATCAAATGTTCTTGAAATTGATGATAGTAGTGAAGAAGGTGAAAATGATAGTCGTCATACTCATGTTGTTTAGAGGTTAGAGTATTTAGCTTCTTGCCTTCTTATACTTTGGCCTTTGTGCGAGTTATTTATGAACATGATTTTACCTCTGATTATACATTAGTAACTGTGTTTGTTTGTTGCAAGAGAAGTGTTATTTAAACCTTAATGTTGACAATATTTATGAATTAAATTAGAACTTTAATCGTTGTTATTTACTAATTATATCTCTTTGGGGAAAATATGCAGGAAAAATAGTTAAATATTGTGAAAAGGATTTTCTGGCCCTACGGGCCGGCCCTGGCCCTGATACTCTCAGGCCGGGCCTTGAAAAACTGCAATTTTCCTGACCCCGAGCCCTGTAGGGCAGGCCCTGTTAGGCCCTGGCCCGTCAAGGGCCGGCCCTGATTCCCAGCTCTAGTGTTGGGAATATATTGGGCTAAGTCCACCCTTGGTGGATTAGGCCCAAACCCATGAGCCTTGGGGCCAAAATAAAATGCCCAAATTTTATGGGGTATTTGTTTGTAATATTCCCCAATTATTCAAATTAAAAACTAGTGGGAGCAATTTTCCCGCATGTTTTGGGGGGAATAGTTTTTATGTTACTTGTGTGAATAAAAAGTAGAAAAACTGCACATAACATAGACTATGGCAACAAAAAAACCTTCCTTCCTAACTCTCTCCTTTTTCCCTGTGAATTTGCTATGTATTATAGCCGGAGTCCGAAGTGATCCAGTTCGTGTGGGTATCTCGAGAGTACGAAATGAAACTCCAGGTATGCTCTAAAATCTATATTGGTATCAGAGCAATTGGTTATTATCTGTCATGGATTGAATGTTGCTTCTACTTAACATGTTTGAGTTCACTGATTCATGAATATGAAAGCAAAAATACTCTATCCGTCAGTTCAAGTTCATGGATATATGAGAGCATATGATTCTAACTAAAATATATATCTTTTTGTATGAGATCGCGTTTCTGTTCATGTGTTTAAACGGGATAATTATTTTTTCTCCTTTGCGTTCTATGTGTTTTGTTTTTTTGGTGCTTTACTGTGCAATCTATTTTCTGTCAATTCCAGTTGTATCGTTATGCCTTGGTTATATGAGTAAAAGCGTACTGAAAAGACCCATAATACACATTACAAGACTCTGGAATGGAAGAACCTAAAGGTTGAATAGAATCCCAAGAAAAACCGTTAGAAAAATGAATCTAAATCATAGTGGGTCATCTAAGAATGAGTGAATTAGTTTTTAAAATTGCTCCCATTACATAGAGCTCGAAAAAAGGAAGAAAACAATACTAAGAACGTGCAAAACGGATGTCGAACGGTGAAGTTATGGAGGAGAGAAGAAACCGGGTTGACAGACCCGACCCACGCTGAAACCAAGTTTGGGTCGACTCGGCTGGAGGTTGAAGACAACCTCCAGCACCCCAAAACGGCGTCGTTTTACACCATATTAAAAAAATTGATTGGATCGAATTTGGCCCAACTTAATTAAAAAAATAAAAAAAAGGATCAGGTCAGGCGGTTCAGGGCCCAATTCGATCCAAAACCTAAAAAAATATTTAAGTTATAAAAAGGGATAAAAGCACCGCATGGTGCGTGAAGCCATGTGGCATATCCATTTGACACATGGCAGACATGGGTATATTGCAAATGGCATGTGGAATCCAGATCACTGGTGCGTGTGGCCATCGGAGCGCTATAGGATGGCGAGTATGATACACGCCTCCAGCGAGAGTGGGATTAGGCAAAAGGTTTAGTTTTTTTTTCTAGATTTAATCTTCTTGGGGCGCATGTAGGCCTGTGGGAGCTCTGTTTGAGGCACGGTTTGTTCTTAAAAATTTCTAAATTTGGGATCTTCATAATAATATGCTATTTGCCTATTTTAGAGGCAATTCAGGATCTGTTTGTGAGTTTTTAGTACTTATTTAAGTGTTTTTTATAGTTTTAAAAATCGCTAAGATTATGATAATGACTCACATTTATTTATTTAGGTGAAAATGAAGCAAGAGGCTTCTAACAACATTGAAATACATGAGTATGGGTCACTGAGCATAAAGTTTGTGGATGATCAAGCTCATAAAGATGACCTAAAGAGAATCATGAAGAAAATGAATACTTTGACGAAGATCCTGATGACGATCTCTTTCTTATCCCTGAAGAAGATTTTCTAGAGCCTATTCCAAAGGAACCTCAAGTGGTCTACTCTGATTCTAGACTAACCTTGATGTCCTAATGAACCTCAAAATTTAGAAGAAGAGGTTGACTAACCCTACTTTGTTGCTATGGCTGAGAAGATAGCAAAACTTGATGCAGATAAAACAACTAGAATAAATAATATAAAAATCATATGCTCAATCATTGCGAATTATGTAGAAAGCATAACAGACAAAAAGAGTGTAGAGTTTTAAGTAAGTGTAATGATGAAATATCACACAGTTGTAAGGGCAAGGGGCACCTTCCCCATGACGATTTCTTGGGTTGATGCTGTGACAAAAACAATAAGATTCATGAAGAAAAAGAACAAACTTTTAGGAAGCTAAGGAAGGCCATTATTGAATAATGTTGTTCTGACATTTAAGTGGTGTATATTGTTCCTGTTTCTTTTATGTTGGTTGTATAGAGAATATGACTCTATATGTTATTGTTTGTATGTTTTATGTATGGACATGGTATTTTTTTCATGTAATGAATTATGTTTGTTAGTTAATGCTATTTTTAATAGTGCATTATAATACCATGTATCCCTAATAAGTGGGAGCTTTTAGAAGGTGAAACTTCTAAAAGTTGATGACTTATTTAAAGTACTTATATGAAGTTTTTGATAGAAAATAATAGAATTACTAGTAGTTGTGTGATGGGAGGTACAAACGTATTCTCTTGATCATGGATCTAGTAGTAAAATTATTTTCTGGTCAAGAATGATATTAGTATATACATTGTATACCGTGCTGTGCTAAATAATCATTTGGTTATGTTCTCTTAAAGAGAACAACGTTTCTAAATGTGAAAAATATTACTCTAGAATTGACAAATGGCCACAAAAGGCATTGTTGAACTGAATAAGGGGGAGAAATTGAATGGCGACAACTGGGACATCTAGCACCGTAAGGTGCAGTACATTTTGGAGGAACAAGATGCTGTTGATCCATTAACCACCATTTTGGTGGAACCTGAAGCTGGGATGACTACTCAGCACAAGAGACTATTAGAAGCTTACCGAGCATGGAAAAAGAAGAATAACATTGCAAGAGTCACCCTATTGAGCACTATGGAGAATAACTTGATGTGCCAATATGAGAAATACTAAAATACTCATGCTATGTGGGCTACATCAAGGAAACGTTCGGTGGCACATTAACTGTCACATCCCCCATATTCCTATCACCCCGCAGGCACGGTCCTCCGCTATGGGTTGATCCCCCTATGCGGCCGCTGGTGAAGGACTCACAAAGATATAATTCCACCCCTTGGGATTTTCTCACCTCCCCACGTCTTGAACCCTTATCCTAGGGGTAAGTATACGAGCTTGGCGAGAGGTGGTAATATTGAGCTAACTAGACATACCTTGAAGGTACTCTTATGAAGCAGCATCTAAGAGATATGTCTAACATGATCAGAGAACTTCAAGAATATGGACACATCTTGACTGATGAACATCAAGTTCAGGTTTTGATCAGATCACTCCCTTCTAGCTGTGAGCACATGAAAGTGAACTTGACTCATAATGATAATATCGTCACTTTTGATGATGTAGTGAAACATCTTGAGCTTAAGGATGAACGCCTAAAGGAGTATAAGGCTTCTGGACAAGCCTACTACATTAAGAATGCTAGTCTTTCTAATGTAAAGCCTGATTCTAAGAAGGGCAAGAAATTTCAAAAGAAAGGCAAGAAGGATGGCTCTAAGTTCAAAAAGGGCATAAAGCAATTCAAGAAGAAAGCAAAGAAGGGTGGTAAGAAGAAAGTTGACCTGAATAAGGTCAAGTGTTATGCCTGCCAGAAAATGGGTCACTTTGCACAGGACTGTAACGAGCAAAACGATCGTGAAAAGGTACTAGTGAATTATGTGAATTCATACATTTATTTTGTTTTAAGTATTGCTTTTCTAATAGAAACTATTTGTTCTTCTTGGATTTTGGACTTAGGCTTAACATACCATGTGACGAGGGATCAGGGATCCTTTGTGGAATATCGTCACTTGCCGTATCTAAGCAAATGGCTTTATGTTGGCAACAATACAAAGATCAAAGTTAAAGGAATTGGCACCTGTAAGCTAGCTTTGCGTGGTGAGAAAACCTTGATCTTATATGATATTCTTCATACACCTGACATCCAACAGAATTTAGTTTCAGTACTTTGTCTTTTAGATTATGGGTTTGATGTAAACTTTCATGGAAAAGTTACAGACATTTTTAGCAATAAGACCTTTTATGGTTTAGCTTTCCTTTCTAGAAAGTTCTTTGTTATAGATATTGTTAGTGATTTTTTATGTGCATGATTGTTTCATAATTTCCTCCAATATAACTGTTGAAATGAATATTTGGCACACTAGACTAGGACATATTAACCAAAATAGAATGATTAAACTAGCTAGAAAAGGTTTGCTAGGTGAAATTTTGAATATGGAAATGTCCTTATGCGAGAATTGTCTAGATGGTAAGGCGACTAGGAAATCTTTCGATAAGGGAACTAGAGCTGAAATTCCATTACAATTAATCCATTTTGATATATGTGGTATAATGAGTGTGAGGGCGAGACACACAGCTTGGTATTTAATTACCTTTATTGATGACTATTCACGATATGATCACGTCTATTTGATCTCACACAAGTCTAAAGCTCTTAAGTGTTTTTGAACATGAATGAAGTAGAGAATCAAATAGACTATAAAATTAAAGCTTTGGGTACTGATTGGAGATGTGAATACTTATTTGATCAGTTTAAGGAGCTCTGTGAAGAAAAAGGGATAATTAGGCAACTAACCATCCTTGGTACTCCACAATAAAATGGAGTTACAAAAAGAAGAAATAGAACTCTTCTCAACATGGTTAGGTCAATGATGGCTCAAGCAAATCTACCAATTTCATATTGGGGTGATGCTTTACTGACAGTTGCCTTCATTCTTAACTGTGTGCCCTCAAAATTAGTCACCTTTACACCCTATGGGTGAAGCAGAGTATATACTTGGAGTTAAAATCTAAAAGGATCGCTCTAAAAGAATTCTCTCTCTTTCACAAGAGAATTACATCTAGAAAATTCTTGAGCAATTCAATGTAAAAGACTATAATCCCTTAGATACCTTAGTAGCTTATGGAGTAGCCGTGAGTCTTGATATGTGTCCCAAAACTGAGTCAGCAAAGAATAAAATGGAAGGCGTTCCCTATGCTAGTGCATTAGAAGTTTGATGTACGCAATGATGTGTACAAGGCTAGATATTTGTTTTGTAGTTGGACTAGTTAGCATATTCCAGTCAAATCCCCAGTGAGCAATATTAGAAAGTAGTGAAGAGATGAAGTTGAGTGTATATTGACTTCAGGATATATCTTCTTATTGAACAACGACGCCATATGTTGGAGTAGAAAGAAGCAGACATGTATTGCTTTACATCCTATGGAAGCTAAGTTCATGGCATGCACCTCAGCAGTGCAAGAGGCTATATAGCTCAAGAGATTTATAGAATACCTTGGATTTGGAAATGAAAGCACAAATCCGGTGTTAGTATATTGTGGCAATACTACAGCCTTAGCCTATATGAAAGATCCCAAATATCATAGCAAGACCAAACACATAGATATAAAGTATAATTTTGTGAGAGATTATGTAGCATAGAAAGTTGTTACTATACAACATATTTCGACCAAGAGTGTGGTCGTAGACCCCCTAACCAAACCAATAGCCAAGGAAATATATGACAAGTATGTGAAGGCTATTCGGATGCACAAAATATAAAATTGTAGGCAATATATAGTATGTTTTTTATTAATGAAAATATTTCTTCATAAATTTTATGTGTCTATATGAAGGTATAAAATGTCTAGTATGTCGTACAGGCAGGTAAGGTTAGCTCTCTCACATGAGCAGCCGCCCTTGATACTTAGGAGAAGTATGCAAAGATGAGATAGTTTGTGTTCACCAGTAAAGCAGCAGGAATGCTGATATGGTAAAGAAGAAACACAAAATTATGTCACCTTAATAAGGGTGTAGTATGTTAAGATGAGATCCAATAAGATGTAAATATAAATATGGATTGAATCATGGACGCTCACTTCCATGATGCTTGTTGCCAGACAACAAATTCTTTAATATTGACGTCATGATTCTATACTAGGAGTATCTAAACTTATGTCTGTACGGTGTTAACAATAAGATTCAAAATGATGTATGCACTTATAGTGTAAGAGTAACACCATAACATGTGATTCATACCATATGTGCGAAAGAACCGCAAATGGGAAGCAAGTGAATGGATTCCTGCTTCATTGTTGTGCGAGTCCTAAGAAGGTTAAACACTTCTGTGATGTCCTCTGAGTTTGACATTATCGTGAAGGTATACTTCAATGTTTGCTATGTTAACATTCGTTTTATGATCATGACTGATACGATCCAAGGTATTATGTTAGGAAAGAGGTTGACGTATATCAAAATGATATATGAATGAAAGGAAGATGACCTAGAATATACTTACCTATGCTGGTGCCTGGGACATGTCCCTTATGATATTAATTTTGGTAATTTCATAAGTGTGGATACTAGGCATATGAAAAGGTTATCTAAGTTTTATCTTGGCTTGAGAGGGATTAGATCTGCCGTGTGAAAGTATATATTAGTAAAATCTAGGACATATAAGGCATGATATTAAATTCAAACTACACAAAGAGAGGTTGTCTTGTGTTGGTCCTGTGAAATGGATTGCTAGTACAAGCACCTAGGAGACGTCATGCCCATGTAGTCATGGCAAAGCACCTCATATAAAAGAAAGAAGAGAGAGAGAGAGAGAGAGGGACAAGGCTCACGGTATCCAATCCACCAAGTGTGAGTGGGACATGTTGGGAATTGGGCTTGGTCCACCCTTGGTGGATTAGGTGTAATGTCCTAAAATATGATTAAGGGCTAATGACTCTAAAATTGAATGTAATTAATGTTAAACAAACACCTTTAGAGAATATAATGTGAATTATGATCGAAGTGGCAGTAACAAGTGCCCTAACCCTGTATTTAAGCTTAATTGTAGTATTAAACCCTAAATTGAATTAAAACTGAAGGGAGGGGGTATGACATGAAGAAATGGAAGTATATTATGTGATCAATGGTGATTCAATAGGAATTGACATAGCCAGGGGAAAAATGGGAAGAAAGAAATTTATTAGCCAATTAGTCAGTCACCGAAGGGGAAATTCATTATTAACTTAAAGATCAAGAGTTATGACTAATGGCTAAAGGAATCAGATAGAATAATCTCATAGCTAAATGCATTGGGAGGAGGCACAAGATGTTGACACATGGCACCATAGCTACCATTAGATTAAGTCGAAGTGTCAAACCACTCAAACCTCTCCCCCTCCCTCCTTAAGGTTGGCTAAAGCATAGTGGGAGGCCAAAAATTTGATCTGATCTCATCAATTCTCTCTCTTACTTCAGCCCCATTGACATCTAAGCAAGAGGAGGAAAGAGAAAGAAAATCAAGGTATGCGAGCCCATTTGAGCTAGTGAATGACCTCAAATGCCAAAAGCCTCTTCTTTAATCTTGATCATCTTGATAAGTGCTTCATGTTTATGGTTTTAGATTTTCAAGAGGAGGTTTTTGAGTGCTCAAAGAAAACTGGTGGTTGGAGAATTGAAGAACAAACTAGAGAAAGAGGAAGAGGTGAGCAAAAGCTATCTTTTGATATATTTGTTTTGGTAATTGGTTGAGACTTTGAATTTCTAGATTTTTACCCTAATTTTTGTTTGTATGAGGGTTTTAGAGGGTCATGGTGTTTTGATTGTTAACATGGTGTCTTGTGTTGCATTTTGGACAATGGAAATGGTTTGGAGTTTTAAATATGGAGTTTGGCAATTTTGTGGTTTTGTGTTGAAATATGCAAAAAATAGAACATGTTAAAGGAATGATAATTTGGTTCTTTTGATGGTTCCATTGGATTCCATGTGAAAAATTGTGAGGGAATAGTGTTGATTGTGAAAATTGGACCATTGGAAACATTTGCTAGTAAAACTGAAAAATGTTGTCGGTGAAAACTCTGTGCAGGCAGTCAGTTTACATGGTAGTTTTGAATAAGTAAATGGTGTCTAAAAATTCTTAATTTTTTTTATTTGAATAGAGGATGTGTTAAGTTTCAAAATGGATATATAATGGTTGGGATTTTGATGTGTGTGCTAGAAGTTATGTATTTCCAAAGTTTAAGGTTGAAACTAGACTTAATTCTGGAATAGTATGGAAATTCATTGGATTCTGTATTTTTGTGGTTGTATATGGTAGTGATTCATATTTTTCTTTAAAGAGGACTTAAAAAGGTTTCCATAGGACTTGGAATCACTCTATTTTGATTTTTGTAGATTTAGTTATGATTTTTGGAAGTTTAGCCAAGAAACAGGATTTTTCTTGGACGCGGCCCAAATGTTTTTGACCTATTTTTGGCTGTGGCCAGGGGATTTTTGTCCTCAGAAAACCTTCAATTTCAGCATTTTCAACTTTTGAATGGTGATTTTTGGTCTAGTTTTTCCCAAACCTTGTAGGCTTTTGTTTGAGCTTTTCATAACCACCAAAGGGACTTAAATGATAACCAACTCTAGGAGTTTTGTAGTTATTTGAGAATTGAATAGGGAATAACTCATCAACCTTGGTTATGATTATAGGATTTGACATCTTCCCTGAGCGTAAGAAACCTGCGCCTGATCAAGAGTAGAAAGAACAAGGTAGTGACCCTTTCTCTTATATCATATATATTGCATTGTATGTTTGTGCTTATCATTGAATTGTGATAAATGGGAAAGTTGCTATTTATGCTGTTGTGGATGCAGCAAAAGCTGTGGTAAAAATGCCGTTGTGAATATAGCAAAAGTTGTCGTGAAAGTAAATACAGCGGAGGCTATCGTGCCATGATTACATCGAAAGCTGTCGTGAATGTGACGAAAGTCACGCATCATATTTCTGCTGTGAATGCTATTGTTGTATTGCTATTGTGAATGCTATTGTTGTATTGCTACTTTGTGATAATTGTTTACATGCTTTGTTAGTATATATCATATAAGTGAATTGTTACTACTGAGATTCCTATGAATCTCACTCTTTCCAATGACTAACCTACAGCCAGGGCTAGCGGATCGAAGGAGAAACAAGTGTCTGCGAGTGGCTAGAGTTCCCAGCTAGGAGATTTGTACTTTGTTAGTTGGTTATCATATTTTTGGGATTATTGTAGATATTATAAATATTGTAAATTTGGTTAGTGTGATGTAATCCCCAATATGGGAAATTGATACGGGCGAATATGCCCTATAAACCCTTGTTGTGAGCAGATGAATCCCGAGAGTTGCCGGAAATTTTGCTATACACTCTGATATTTATGAATGGAACCAAATTGTACAGTTGAAATATATTCAAAAGTTGAATGTGAGACCGTGCTAAATAGGTTATGGAAGTTTTTGGAAAACCTACTTTATCGCAGAACCAAACCCTGTCTTTAAGTTAGGACTTTTAATAAGTTTTGAATTATCCGTTGGTCTCCGTTTTAACTTAATGACACATTTTAGAACTATAATTACGGCTATAAGGTAGGGGGGTTACATTAGGCCCAAACCCATTAGCCTCGGGGCCAAAATAAAATGCCTAAATTTTATGGGGTATTTGTTAGTAATATTCCCCAATTATTCAAATTTAAAACTAGTGGGAATAGTTTTCCAGTATGTTTTGGAGGGAATAGTTTTTATGTTACATGTGTGAGTAAAAAGTAGAAAAACTGCACATAACATAGACTGTAGCAACAGAAAAAACCTTCCTTCCTAACTCTCTGATTTCTTCAAGTGAATTTGCTGTGTATTATAGCCGGAGTCCGAAGTGATCCAGTTCGTGTGGGTATCTCGAGAGTACGAAATGACATTCGAGGTACGCTTGAAAATCTACACATTGTAATAAAGATTTTTAACTAATCAAATAATCAGATATGACATTCTCTTGAGCATAAGTGTAACACCCCAAATTTTATTCACCAAAATGTAGTGTAATTATTAGAAATAGTCAATGAAATAAAATGGTGAATTTTGAAGAATGTGAACAGTGCTGCCAGTGAGAATTTTTGTGAGGCAGTGAGTTTGTCTTATAGTTTTGGATGACCAAATGATAACATAAAATTATGAAATTTTACAAGATAAAAGTAGACACCCTAAACTTTAATTTGATAGGTTATGGGTAATTTTTGTAGCTGTATACAAAAAGTTTTGAATTTTTGAAGTTAGCCTAGAAAAACTATCTATTTTCTGGAACAACGTCCAAAAACTTAAATTATGGGAATATTGTACTTACAGTTGGCTAAACGCTATATTTTTCCTTGTAACTAGACTCAATAAGAGTTTATTAGCCATTTGAATCACCCCAATTCGATGTTTACAAATTAAGTGATGATTTTTCAAAGTTTGGGCAAAAACTCTGCCAAAATATCCACTAAATTCAAAAATGAAAAAACAAATGTGATAGAAATTTTGAAATTATGAGATAAATGGGAAAGCCATTTGGGCTGCTTAAAGGACCTCCTAGGATGAAATTTGGTCATCTAGGATGTCTACTTTCACCCTGTAAAATTGCATAATTTTTTGTCATCATTTGGTTATCTAAAACCACATGACAAACTCATTGGCTCGCTAGATATTTCACTGGTAGCAAATTCAAATGTTTACCATTTGTATTCCAAGCATAATCATGTCGTGTGAAATCACTAATTACTTGGTTTTTTCATTTCATGTGCTCTTTAATTCACCATTTTATTCCCTTATCTCTAAGGAATTTTAGTGACTGAAATTTAGAATGTTACAGAAACCGAGGCCAGAAATGGATTCCTTTGGGAAAAATATGTAAGAATAGCCTAGGTCAAAATTTGGAGACAAGTACGGTCTGACCGGGTACAGTGGGGTCAGACCGGTACAGCAACCAGTATATGGTTCTGAGCCATGGCTAGTGTCGCTAGTAGGGTTAATGTATGGTGACACAGGACAGCCATCGTAGGAGGACCCAGAGGAGGACCCAGAGTGGGAACCGAGTGAGGGTAACTCTTCCAGGGCAGGGACGTGGACGTACAGTATGACCTGAAGTCATACCTAGAGCTATAGGATTATATCTGGGGCTGATATCACAGAGCGTTATGAGATTATGTCACTCCCCGTGGTCGGTATCTTGCTTTCTTAAGGGGCGTAGAGTCGTTGTTCAGGATTCAGGATTTAATGGAGGTGGACTTACCTGACAAGTTATGGGTCTATACCATAATGAACTTTTTCCCAGACTCCACCTTCTGGGAGTTTCGAGATCATATGACTGACTTGGTAGAGAGATACATATTCGTCGAGTGATGTGGGGCCCAGTCAGCATATTTTGTGTGACCGGAGCAGCCGACATGTATTTTAAGGCAGGGGCAGTCATACGGAACTGGCGAACAGAAGCTGATAGAGCCGGTATCTGTGTTTTTGATGGGCAAATAGAAAGTTAAGCTTGTTGAACCCAGAGTAATCTAAAATGGGTGACCCCTGAGAAATTTTTCATGTCACTTAAGTTATGTAAAGTAAAATGGACAAGTATTTGATGTACAGTAGTTAGTAGGTTGTATGATATTTCTAGCTTTCTGTAACTACTGTAAATAGTTGTTGCATGTTATGTCTGACATATCTGTGTACCTGAATTATTATGAAATGACAAAAATGCCCTTGCATCTATATGAAATTTATCTATTCTCTATTTTCAAATATAGTGGATTATAGATATGGTACACGGTAGACCACGAGGTAGAAGCCGAGGAAGAAGTAAAACTAGGGGTCATGATGGTAATAATGAGAAAGATCCAAGGGCTAGACCAAACCCAATCTAGTAGAAGATTTTGGGTATCTTGACCCAACAGCAGATTACCATGATCGAGATTCGAGAGGAGTTACGAGTGGTACAGCAGAGTAGAGATCGTCTTGAGGATTTGGTTAGGGGCGGAGGTGAAGAGGATCTATATAAGGAACCACTACCGAAGGATATTTTTCCTGATCCTGAGGCAGACATACAGTCTAGGGTTGGTAGGTTTAGTAGGCAAAACCCTCCTGTCTTTCAGGGGAGATTTGATCCACATTTAATCGAGGATTGGTTGTTGCGCCTAGAGAAGATCTTTAATATCTGCTATGCCGAGATGAAATCAAAGTTCTATTAGATATTTACAAGATAGAGGGTTATGCAAACAAGTGGTGGAAGAACACCGAGTTTATTCTACGGGGGAGGAATATTCTTATAACCTTGGAATTATTCCAAGAACGGCTCAATGAAAAATATTCCCCCCTATTCGTTAAGCATGAAAAAGAGAAGGAATTTCTTAGCATGTAACAGCAAAACCGGGAAAGGTTTGATGATTATTTGGCCCATTACATTCGATTGTCTCAATATTCAACATACCTCAAGCTTCACGATGATGAAGGTGGAGTGCTGACATGATGATTAAGGGGCTAAGGCCAGAGTTGAAAGAAAAGCTAGTTTTAAGGTGTTATACCAAGTTCAACAAGGCCATTGAAGAATGTTGGGTGGTTGAGAAAAACATGTTCAGCTTGGCTGCCAGAAACAATAGTAAGGATGCATCTGGAAGTGGTGGTTTGTCATAGAAGTGGAAAGATCAGGGTGGACCTTCTAAGGGTGACAACAAAAGGCTGAATCATACTAGAGGCCATAGAGGCTAGGGTTTTTTGGGAAGTAGAACTTGTTGGCATTTTCATAAACCATTCCACCCTGGTAAAATGTGTAGTGGTACTCCATTAAGGAGGGATCCTAATAGACAACGTATCTATTTTATATGCGGTAAGCCAAGACATATTTCCAAAGATTGACCATAGAAACGTCAGCCGGAGGAGACAAGGCCCAAGGTTCCAGGCAGGGTCTATACCTTAATGCAAGAAGAAGCTAGAAAGTCTCTTGAATTGATACAAGGTATGGTTTTTCTCAATGGCAATTTAGTGCATGTCATGTATGACTCTGGCACTAGCTATTCATTTATTGCATATTACTGTGTAAGACAGCTAGATATGAGAGTACACCAATTTCCATACAACCTAGTAGTATCTATGCCTATGGGTGTTAGAATCGTCACAGTCGTTGTTTTTTTGAATTATATAGTAAATGCCTAGGGACACGAATCGATAGTCGATCTGATTTGTCTACCATTGTTAGGGTTAGAAGTAATACTCAGGATTGACTGGTTGACTATAAATAGTATACTGCTAGACTATAAAGGGAAGATGGTTATATACCCTTATCCGTAAACTCAAGTCAGCACAGTAACCAACCTTAACTTTCTTTCGGCCACTGAAGCTGAGTGGTGTCTACAAAAAGGTTGTCAGGGGTACAAGGTGTTCTTTTTTATGTAGTCAGAGGCCGGAGTATCCTTAGAAAATATCCCTATAGTGAACAAGTTTCTAGATGTATTTCGGGAAGATATCAGTAGATTACTTCTGGATAGGGAAGTGGAGTTCTCAATAATATCCAAAGCCCTATATAGAATGGCTCCAAGTGAAATGGTAGAATTTAAAATGCAGAATTGAGGAGGTACTTGAGAATGGGTTTATTCAACCCAATGTCTCACCATGGGGAGCTCCAGTGCTCTTTGTTAGGAAGAAGGATGGAAGCCTGCGACTCTGTATAGATTACCATGAGTTGAATAAGGTAACTGTTAAGAACAAACACCCACTCTCTAGAATTGATGACTTGTTGGATTAGTTATCTGGTTACTGTGAATTCTCAAAGATTGATTTATGATTGGGATATCATCAACTCAAGGTAAAAGCATATGATGTGCCAAAAATTGCTTTCAGAACCAGATATAACCATTAAGAGTTTCTTGTGATGCCATTTAGGCTAATTAATGCACCTATTGTGTTCATGGACTACATGATTCAAATATTTTGTCCATATATAGACCAGTGCATAGTAGTCTTCATTGATGATATTTTGGTATACTCGCGGAGTAAAGCCGAACATGAGGAACATCTAAGAATAGTATTGAATATATTAAGGGATAAGCAACTCTATGCCAAGCTAAGAAAATGTGAATTTTGGCTTTTAGAGGTTAAATTTCTAGGCCATATAGTCTCACAGGAAGAGGTCTATGTTGATCCTGATAAGGTGGAAGAAGTACTAAACTGGAAGAGGCTAGAGGCTATCTTTATATGCAACTTTTTGGCTCTTGCCAAGTATTACAGAAGGTTTATCCAGAACTTCTCCAGAATAGCTTTTCCTTTGATAAAGCTAATGCGGAAAGCACAACATTTTGTGTGGGACGATAATTGTGAAAAGAACTTCATGGATTTGAAGCAGAGGTTAAAGACATCACCTATGCTGATGATCCTAGATCCATAGTTTATGTATGTTGTGTATACAGTTGCCAGTGGGCATAGATTGGGATTTATGTCGATACAACGTGACCAAGTGGTGGCATACATATCTCGTCAGCTGAAACCTCATGAATTGAATTATCCCACTCACGATCTTGAGTTAGCGGGTACTGTGTTTGCTTTAAAAATCTGAAGACATTATCTCTATGGTGTGATCGTAGAGGTATACTATGACCAAAAGAGCTTGAAATACTTGTACGATCAAAAAAAGTTGAACATGAGACAACGTGGTCGATAGAGTTCCTGGAAGATTACAATCTGGAGATCAAGTATCATTCCAGAAAGGCTAATGTCATTATTATACATTGTGCAATAAACCAGTGCAAGTGGTAGCCATGATGATTCACGAGAATAAACTGATCGAGGACTTTCAAGATCTAAATCTATCTAGTCAGATTTTGATAGGCAGTGGTGTTAGTTAGGTGTACAATGATCTGAGAGCAACAATTGAAGAACCACAGCTGCAGGATAGACATGCATTGTCTATTAGAGACATGATTGCTAAAGGTGAAACTTAGGAATATGATTTGTCACCAAGTAGGCTAGTTAGGTATCGGAAGAGGGTATATGTTCTACTGTAGATAGAGCTAAAACAGAAAATCCTAGAGGAGGCGCACAAGGGTAAATAAACTCTACTTCCAGGAGCAACTAAAATGTACTATGACTTGAAGTCCCAATATTGGTGGCTAGGAATGAAAAGAGATGTGACCAAGTTTGTTGCTTGTTGTCTCATGTGGCATAAGGTGAAAGTTGAGCACCAGCAACCATCAGGGCTTCTGCAAAACCCTGAGATTCCTAAGTGGAAATGGGAAAGCACTGTTATGGATTTCGTGACGGGGTTACCCCAGGTTAGAAATCATGACGCTATATGGGTGATAGTTGACAGATTTACGTAGACAACCCACTTCATACCTATTAGTATCCATTATTCTCCTGATAGACTGGTAGTGATATATATTAAGGAGATTGTGCAACTACACGATACTCCAAAGAATATCATCTCGGATCAAGATCCTTGATTTACTTCCAAGTTTTGGAAGGCAGTTCACGAGGCTTTAGGTACTAAACTAAGGTTCAGAACATCATATCATCCTCAAACAAATGGGCAGACAGAACAAACCATGCAGACACTTGAGGATATGCTAAGGGTGTGTGCACTCCATTTTAAAGGAAGTTGGGACAAATTCCTTCCACTGGTAGAGTTTGCCAACAATAACAGTTATCATTCAAGCATTAAAATGGCTCTATATGAGCCATTATAAGAGAGGAAATGTGTAACCCCCTTCACAATAATTATATTCGGATTACAAAATTTAAGTGAAATAGAGACCAATAAGTCAAAACAACATTTAAAATCCCTTATCTTGAAGATAGGGTGTCCAAAAAAACAGTTCAGAAACACAATTTCATCTGGTCTCACATCTACTTTCGAATACAATTACCTGTGCAGATATATCACATTCACAAATATCAGAGTACGTAACTAAAATCCCGATAACCCCGGGGTTCATATATATAAAATGGGTTTAATGTTTCCCAAATGGGGATTACATGTCCAAAAGAATTTACTATATACATACAGTAATCCCAACCAAAACAGATAACTAACATAGACCAAAATAAATGTCCCTACAAGCCCTAACTACTCCTGGCTGGCCGCTTATCCTTGGAGCCACTCGCCCTGTCTGAAATGTTAGTCATTTGGAAAGAGTGAGATTCTAAAGAATCTCAGTAGTAACAAATCATTCATACCACACGTAATCATATAGCATGTAAAAAAATCACCACATAATCAACAACAACATAAATCACACTCCACCCTCATCCCCTTTTACCGTCGGGAAGGCACACCATCCTAACCTGAACCGTTGTTAGCGACTCAGGGACTGTTGGTATGGCAGTGCATACGAATAGCCTTACGGCTCACATATTTCCTTTCGGCCCACAAATTCACAAATATCACACCCTAACCTCATCCCCTTTTACCGCCAGGAAGGCACACAGCCCTTACCCGAACTGTTGTTAGCGACTTAGGGACTATTGGTATAGCGGTGCATTCACAATTTAACAAATCTTGCAGCATATGAATCCATCACAAATCAATGACTTAGCACACATACAATGTATCACATAAGGTATAAAGAAGGAGTCACTACCTTGTTCTTTCCTGACGTCCTTTGGCACAGTGGGCTCGCGGGTACGACAAATGTCAAAGCCTATAAACAAAAAAATCAAGAATGGAGGATTAATTTCCTACCCCCAATTCTTACTTCCAAACACTTAAAATAGGTTCCATATGAGTCCCTTAAATGGTTATAACAAGCTCAAAGAGAACCTAAAAGGATTGGTAAGTATTAGGTTGGAAATTACTTTGCAAAATCACAAAATGATGAAAATAGGGGGTCGGCTGCAGCTAAAAATCCTATGACTACAGCCAAAACGCGCACAGAAGGTTTTTGGCTGTAGCCAAGAATTTCTGGCTGCGGCCAAAATGGGCACAGAAGGGTTTTGGCTGCAGCCAAGAATTTCTGGCTACGGCCAAAACGAACACAGAAACTTTTACGCTGCAGCCAAGACAACTTTGAAAAATCATAAATAATTCTAGAAAAATTGAAATGAGGTGATCCCAAATCCAAATGAAATATATTGAAGTTATCTTCCTAGGAAAAATATTTTCCATTACTGAAAATCACCACAAAAATACAGAATCACACAAATCTCATCACTACCCCAAAACAGAGTCCATTTTCGACCACAAAGTTTGGACAGTCATATCTCCCAGTTCCCAAAACGAAATGGCACAAATTATATGTTCATTTTGAATCTTGGAATATGAAATTTAATATTGGAAAGTTTCATAATTTTCTGACATTATTTTCCTAGTCAAAATGTTCACACAACCTGACTGCCCAGAATAGACTTTCATTGGACAACATTTCAATTTTGCACCAATGCTTCCAATGGTTCCCAAATTCATATCAAATACCATTCCCACATAAATTTGCACAAGGAATCCATTGAAATCATCAAAAGAACCCAATTCAACCTCCATTGACATGCTACACAATGACCACCACATGTCTTACCAAGAATTCAATCAAACCACCATATTGCAAACCAATCCAAACCAACATTCCAAATCAATTTCAAATGCTCAAAGACACACTATGACACCAATTTCACACTAAACACTAACCAATTCACACATTTCAAAATTAAGCCAAAATCAGGGCAAAAATCCAAAATCCTCAAAGCTAAACCAATGACCACAATAAATATGTCAAAAGGTTCCAAATTCTTACCTCTTCCTCTTTCCAAGACTAGTTTCTTGTTCTCAAATTTTGATTTTGCTCCAACACACAAACCACCACCTTTCCAAATTCTGAAATCACCATAATGGCACTTTCAATGAGATGCACAACATTAGAGAAAAGGATTTGAGCAAAGGAGGACCATTACTCACCCAAAATCAAAGCTTTCCCTTTCTCTTTCCAAGCTTGAGTTCAGCGAAAATGGGGAAGGAAGAGAGAGAAAATGAGAGATGAAAGGGATGAAGAAAGGATGATGATGATGTACCACTTTTCCCCCTTGCCCATGCTCAAAAACGCATAGGAGAGAGAAGAGAGAGAAAAAGGTGGTTTTTGTCTCTTATGCCTCATCCTATGGTCCATAACATTGCCACATGTCAACATCTCAACCCTTGATCTTAAACACCACACACATTTATACTAAATTCACATCTCATTTCTCCAAAAAACATTTAATTACACAAATTACAATCAATACCATTGTCATTAGCCCTTAATCACAAATTGGGATATTACAAAATGTCAATCACCCTTGTGCTGGATGGAATTGTTTGAGAGACACTTAGGCTAGATATTGTTGATCAGACAATTAAGTAGATAAAGTTGATTAAGCAGAGATTGTTGACTGCTCAAAGCCAACAGAAGAGGTGTGCTAATAAGAGGTGAAAACCTCTAGAGTTTGATGTTGGTGATCACATGTTCATGAAAGTATCATCAGTTACAGGTATTGGCAGAGCACTAAAAGTGAAGAAACTACATCTAAAGTGCATTGGTCCATTCAAGATCTTGGCCAAGATTGGGCCAGTAGTGTACGTATAACTTGACATCAAACCTGAGCAGGTTACATGATGTCTTTCATGGTTCCCAACTAAAGAGGTATCAACCCGATCCAGAGCATGTAATTGAATACAAGGTTGTAGATGTAATGACTCAATTTGGGATTAAGGACTAATTACTTCAGAAGTGATGTAATTATTGTAGAATTTGATGTGAATGTGTTTTAATCAATGACTAAGGTCTATATTTATGCTTATGTATGGATTAATGTCTAAATGGGTTGGAATATAGGGGAGGGCACATTGTGATGTTATTAGAATGATATAAATAAGTTTGGAAGCGATTTGAGTAGAATTGCCATAATCAGGGGCAAAATGGTAAAATTGGAAAGTTACTGGAGAGAAAACAAATCATAGGTAATTGAATCAATGGTTAGGATTGAATGAGTAAAAGGCGGAATCCTATGTTTATAGCCTATGTGAGCTTATGGAAAGGGAAATAAGATGATGACACATGGCAATTTGAGGGCCATAGACTTGGTCAACTTTTCAAATTTTTCCCTCTTTCTTCCCTCTTCCAAAAGTCAGCCAAGAGGCCTCCCAACCCCAATAATCTAACCTCCTTTATCATCATCCTTACCAACTCATCTCATCTCTCTTCTCTCCTCCATTGTCGACCAAGCTAGGCAAGAAAGAGAAAGGAAGAGCTTGATTTTTAGGTGAGAAATTGTCCCTAAATGCTCAACTCACCTTCATTAATATTGTTCATGGTGACAAGAGATTTATTCCTATGGTTTCAGATTTTTGAATAGTGGTGTTTGAGAACTTGAGAAAAACTAAAAGTTGGGGAAACAAAGAACTAGCTTTGGGAAGAAGTTGACGTGAGTATTAGAAACATTTTAGTGTATTCATTGTGACCATTGGTTGAGTCTTGGGAATTTTTAATTTTTCCTTGGTTTTTAGTAAATTTTGAAATGTATGGATAGGCTAGCGTATTATGGTAAAATAGATGTCATAGTGTGTCTTTGTGCCATTGGAATTGGTTTGGAATATGATAGATTGATTGTGTTTTAGTGTGAGATGTTGTGGTTGTTATGTAACATGTTAATGGAAATTGAATTTGGTTGTTTTAAGGATGCCAATGGGTTCCTTAAGAAAAATTGGTGAGGAAATGGTGTTTGTTGAGAATTTTGAACTATTAGAGGCACATATGCAAAAACTGAAATTCTGTCTCTTAAAACTCTGTATAGGGTGGTCAGGTTGTCTGGATGTTTTGAATGGGAAAATGGTGTCTAAAAATTCTGAAACTTTATAGTCATAAATTTCACATTCCAAGCTTCAAAATGGACTATAATTTGTGTCATTTCGTTTTGTGTTATTGGAGTAATGATTGTCCAAAGTTTGGGAATGAAACTGGAATCTGTTTTGGAGCAGTGGTGAATTTTGTGAAATTATGTAATTGTGTAGTGATTTCTGGTAATGATCCATATTTTTCCTATAAATAGGACTTAAATATCTTTCATTTGGCTTTAGAATCACCTCATTTGGATTTTTCTGGAATTAGTTATGATTTTTGGAAGTTCAGCCAAGAAATAGGATTTTTTTGGCCGCGGCCCAAATGTTTCTGACCTGTTTTTGGCCACGGCAAACCCTAAAAATCAGTATTTTTTGTTAGATCTCATGTTTTGATGATAACAAAGAATGATATGAAAAAGATTTGATTAATAAATAAGTTTGAACAGAGTAATAATAGGGATAAGTATCACTTGAGATAAGCATTGGGGTAAGGAAGAAAGGCCAAGAGAAAAAGCTGAGAAACTTGATCAGAAGCAAGTTTTCTAAGGCTTTACTCGAGTAGGTACTCGAGTAATGAGATAAAACTTGAATAACCAGAGACACCTTCCAGTAACCTGCCATCGTTACTCGAGTAAGTACTCGAGTAATAGTGTAAATGTTTTCAAGTTGCTCTCGGCCTGCCAACGTTACTCGAGTAGCTACTCGAGTAACCAGGTAAATAACTTGGAGTTGTTCTACCTGAGTAACCATGTAAAAGTCTTCCAGTTACTCTCGGCCTGCCAATGATATTCGAGTATGTACTCGAGTTACTCTATTTCAGAAATTATGTTGCTCTCGGCAATTTATACCCTGCCAATGTTACCCGAGTATCTACCCGAGTAACCCACTGTGGTAAGTAAAAACTTGAAGGTAGTACCCAAATAACTTGATCAAATTTTATCTCTTTTTCCTCGAGTCATTACTCTAGTATGCAAGTTTTTAATGATTCATTTTTAAGTGGATTACTAGAGTATGTACTCGAGTATGCAGTGCTATGTTTGAAGGAAACCCTCAAGCCATTACCCGAGTAAGTTATGCAAAAAGAGTAAGTTTACTTAAGTATGTACTCGAGTAACAAGGTAACCAAATGTGAAGTTCTCTCGGCCTTGATATCCTGCAACATTACTGGAGTAAAGCATCGAGTAATCAAAAGTTTTTTTGAAAGTTTACTCGAGTTGATACCCGAGTAACCTATGAAGTTATGAGTGCATTACTCGAGTAGGTACCCGAGTAAACATGCATTTCCAAAGGTTTGAAATTTAGTTATTCCATACACTATCCGAGTAATCCTATATTTATCTGTTGACTTGCAGTTGATCAAAGTTTTCCCGATGATACTCGAGTAAGTACTCAAGTAAACTTTAAAGGATACTCGAGTAGCTACTCGAGTAAGCAAACCCAGAAATTCAGAAATCATTCAAACGTTCATTAATTTATTTCCTATATGATTTACCTTTCATTTTATTAGTATTCTTAGCATATTTACAGATAAACAATGAAGAGATATAATTTACCTTTCATTGTATTAGTAATCTTAGCATATTTACAGATAAACAATGAAGAAATTTTTTCAAATAAGGGAAGTCAAATGTAACGTTCAAATACAACCTACCGCCAACGGATATTTTTTAAAAATTGGAAAAGTCAATAGTGGTTGCGCACTCTCCAACGGATGAGAAGAAAATGTTCCAACGGTCATCACAACATATCTATATATATGGGAACATCCAAACAGAGAAGAACAACAAGATCACACACAAACGTATCATCAAGTTCATTACTCTGTCTTACGTTGTAATTGTAATTTTATGCTTCAGTGGTTCTTATTCACTCTTGAGAGAGATATTTCATTCAAACTCAATATTTGTTATTGAGATAACTTAAGGTTCTGGAACCTTGAGTTAGGATTGGATTACAACTTGTAAGGGGGAGCGAGTGTCCAGGTGAAGGAACTTGCTTGTACTGAGGTGCTAAGAACCCACTGAATCTTGGAAGTTATAGTGAAACTCTCAGAGAAGCTCTGAGGACTGGACGTAGGTCAAAGTGGTTGTGGCCGAACCAGTATAACACTTCGGTGATATTTCTCCTTACTCTTTACTATTTTAAATTCACTGTCAAATTTTTATTTTTGCAGTGAAATTTTAGTATCACCCAATTCACCCCCTCTTGGGTGAAACGCTTGCTCTAACATTTTTCACTTTTGAAAGGTTCTTTTTGGTATGATCTTTCCTAACCCTTTAGGAAGATGTCTAGGCTTCTAATAGCCACCTAAAGAGTCCAAATGCTAACTGACTTGAAGTGTGATGAAAGTAAGGAATTTGGAGTAGAGAATTAATCTATCATTCTTGATTTTGATCTATAGGGTTCGACATTTGCCCTGATCGTGAATGAATCATGCCCGAGCACTCCCGGAAAGAACAAGGTATTGATGCTTTGAGATACTGTTGCCATTCTAGTGAAAGCTGTCACATTGAGCATAGAGATTACAGCGAAAGCTATTGCATTAAGCATAAAGATTACAGTGAAAGTTGTCGCATTGTGTATACAGCTTTGAGTGCTATCGTATGTGGCGTGAGCCATGTACCATTATGTTGCTGCTAAACATGATCTAACATGCTATGTGTTTATATATTGTATGAGTGATTTGTTACTACTGGGATTCTCTTGAATCTTATTCTTTCCATTGACTAACCTTACAGGTAGGGCAAGTGGCTCTAAGGAGAAATGGACGACCAGGACCGGCTAGGACCTTGTAGGGATATTTAGTTTTGGATTGTCAGTTATCCATTTTAGATTTGGGATTACTATATAGTTTTGGAATGTAAATATTATTTTGGAATATAGTGATTTAATCCCCAAAAAGGAAATCTTGTAAGCCCTTAGTACATATTGACACCCGGAGGTTGTTGGGATTTTTGTTGTACACTCTGATATGTATTAATATGATATAATTGAACAGGGTCATTATATTTGAAACTTGAACTTGAGACCAAGATAGGAAAATGTTTTGAAAGAATTTTTGAAAACCCTACCGTAAGGGAGGGAGTTGAAACGAGTTTTCAACTATCCGACGGTCTCTAAACCAATTTATTCTGTGATATCGAATTATAATTATGCTTATTAAGGTAGGGGGTTACAGTGGAGATGCTAGATGATTTAACTTTTAAAGTCACACCTGACTAAATTATCCATTGGTAGGAGAAACAACTTATAAACAAAAGCATTCCGTTCGTCAAAGTCACTCTAGAAAGGCCAAATGGGAAACATACATGATATGAGTAAATGTTACCCAGAGTTTATGGCTATGTATATGTAGCAAATTTCAAGGATGGAATTTATTTAAGTGGGGGAGAACTATAACACCCCAAATTTTATTCACCAAAATGTAGTGTAATTATTGGAAATAGTCAATAAAATAAAATGGTGAATTTTGGAGAATGTGAACAATGCTGCCAGTGAGAATTTTTGTGAGGCAGTGAGTTTGTCATATGGTTTTGATGAACAAATGATAAAAAACGATTATGAAATTTTAGAGAATAAAAGTAGACATCCTAAGCTTTAATTTAATAGGTCATGGGTAATTTTTGGAGCCGTATGCAAAAAATTATGAATTTTTGAAGTTAGCCCAGAAAAACTGTCTATTTTCTGAAACAACATCCAAAAACTTAAATTCTAGGAATTTTGTGCTTCTAGTTGGATATAGACTATATTTTTCCTTGAAATTAGACTCAATAAGTGTTTCATAGCCTTTAGAATCACTCCAATTCAATTTCTACAAATTAAGTTATGATTTTTCAAAATTTGGACAGAAAATCTACAGAATTGCCACTAAATTCGAAAATGAAAAAAACATGTGATGGCAATATTGATGTGATGAGATAAATGGGAAAAACTATTTGAGCTACTTGAAGGACCTCCTAAGCATCATTTTGGATGGACCAAGAGAGGGAAATATTAGTTACATTGTAATCATCCTTATGACACAAATTTGCATGTAGATAAGCTTAACCAAAATTATGCCACAAAGTCAACATTTTGGAAAATTGTGTAATTCAATAATTCAAGGGAAATTAGGATATTTTAGAAAGCTCTTCCCTTCTCATTTCTGCCAGCAAGCACAATAGAGGAGAGAGGGAGAGGGAGTTCTTGAGTTTCTAGACAGAAGGAGCCAAAAATCACAAAGGTAAGCTTGATTATCTTGAAGTTTTGACTTCCAATTTGTATAAACCTTTCCCTAAGCTTCCCTTCTCCATGATTTGGTATGTTTAATCAAAAAAATCAAGGTTTGAGGAGGAATAGGGTTTTGGCTAGGAGAGAGAAAAAGAAGAAGGAATCCATAGGTAACTTCTCAAACCTGAAATTCTTGATGCTATTGTTGTTGTTGTTGGAATTATTGGCTTGTTGTGTTATATTTTCTTGATTTTTTTTAAAATTTGGGAAGCTCAAACCCTAGCTGTTATGCTTCCCAAGTTTAGTTTAATCATGTTTAAAATGTGATTAAATGGTTAATCAAGTGATTAGGAGTAAAAAGGAGCAAGCTTTTAGAGTCGAAAATCAAAAACTGCATTTTCCCTTTTTATACCTTAAGTTTTGTCCAAGTCAAGAATAGGGAGAAGAAACTGGATTTTCATTAAATTGATGGTTCTATTGTGTTCAGGAGGAAAAATTAGGTAGGGTTAGTGTTGATCACTTTTTCGGAAAAGCCCCAGAAAGTAAAATTACGAAAACACCCTCGAAACCCTAATTAGGGGCTGCTAAGGGCAAAACTATCATTTGGCAGTGATTTTACTGAAACCAAGGCCAGAAATGGATTCCTTAGGCAAAAATATGTAAGAATAGCCTGAGTCAAAATTTCGGGACCCTAAGGGCATTTTGGTAATTTTTCAATATAGACAATATAACTTCGAAAAACACTTTGCAAGTCTTTAAAGTGGTACATGAATGAGTTTTAACCTAATTCTCGTACATTTGAAATTTTAGGACCAACTTAGGAGCCAAGCCGTTGGCACGAACTTTGAGGGATTTTTTCGAGTATCAAAAAAGGTTAAGGTAGTAACTTTATCTCTCATACACTATGTGAATGTTGATATATTGTATGTTGTTGTATTCTGTGATATGAACACGATGCCTAAGGCACATTGCCTAGCTGTAGTTAGAGCATTTAATGCTTTTGACACAAACGTGCTTTTTGTAATCTTCAAATTTTCTGATGTTGGAAATCCCTGAAACTTGCTTAGGATAGATGTTAATCATGTAAAAGAATAATTGCAAGTAAGTATAAAGAATTTAACAGTGTTTTCTTTGATTTCCAAAAACTTAGATACCATGCTCTATTTTCTGGAATATTTAGTTATTTGAATATGATCTTCCATATTCGAATATCTCTGTTGACTTTGAATTATACTTGGATATCCTTTGTTGTATTCGAATAAAAGAGCTTATTTTCTGTTAAGGTATATTCGCATACACTTTTCCTTATTTAAATAACATTTAGACTAAACTTGGTTTTTTATTGGAATAACTTGGCCTTATTCAAATAGGCTCTAACATAACCAAGTAACCTTTCGAATATAGCTATTTGTGCTCAAATAAGCTCCTTTGATTCTTGAATAATCATATTCAAATACACTAGCTTCTATTGGAATAAGCTTTCAAAAATTGAAGTGTGTTAGAATAGCCAATTCCTTATTAGAATATAACTTTGGAATTTGAATGGCTTCTTATTTGAGTAAACAAGTCCTTATTCAAATATGATCTGTGAGGAGTTGAATATCTATTCGAATAAGTCTTCTCTTATTCAAATAAATTTTAACTTGAAATAAAAAATATCTCACTATTTGCAAATAACAACTCCCTTATTTGAATAACACTTCTTATCATAAAGAAAATTGAAGTATTGGAAGTTTTACCTCATCCGAATAGCTAATCTTCTATTCAAATAAGCCTTGCAAATAAGTCAGAATTGAAAAACTAGGCAAGACTACCCTCATTCGACTAGTGGCTTGAGAATTCGAATATGCTTCTGTTTTTATAGTTGAGACCTTATTCAAATAAGCCATAATATTTTGATAGAACCAGAAGGTTTTATATACTAGTTATTCGAATAAGCTAAGAGTTAGCTGTATAACTATTGACTAAAAATGAACTCCTTATTCAAGTAATGGAATACCTATTTGAATAAACCTAAGATTTGTTATCATCAAAACTCTGAATCTAACATTCTCCCACTTTTTAATGATGACAAAACTTGGTACATTCAAGTAAAAATTAAAATAGCTAAGATCACACGATAAGAAATCATGAGACATGATATTGCAATGATAATCATATTAAGTTTAGTATGATAGCAAAAAGAGACTAAAAAAATTAAAATAGAAATGAAAGACATAATCGTAAAGCTTTTTGTCTCGATCTTAAAAGTCCAAAAAGCTAAAAAATAATTTTCTCTCACTTACTTCTCCCCCTCTTTGGCATAATCAGAAAGATTCGGAGGAGCAGGAAGAGAGAACTTAGAAGTGGATAGAGGTAGATCTTTGAGAAGAGCTAGAGGACGAGTAGAACCTAACACAACTATTGCTTTGTTAGGGCCAATACGAGTGTGGAATGAGTCAGATGAAGAGTCAAGGTTGATGGCAAGTGTAAGAGAAGATGGTTGAGGATTAGTTTGAACTTGTTCATTAGAAAGTGGGTTTTGAATTGTCTTAGGAGCAGGCTCAGAGATAGGTGCAAAAGCTGAGATAGGTTGTGTAGCGGATATGGTAGTTGGGTCAGAGAACTGAATCTCCCCAATATTCTTAGGATTGGGGATTTCCTGAGTGTTTGCAGATGAACTAGAACTAGACTAAGGGATGGTGTGTGATGTAGAAATGGTAGTTTACTGAAGAATAGGATCACTTTGAAGCATATTGCCAGTAGAGATAGGATCTGAGATAGGAATTTATGGAGTGGTTTGATCATGCTCTTTTGATTAGACTTGGTTAAAGGCAATATTGACTTAGGAGGTAGTGGTGGGATTTCCATAGTAAATAAGACATTTGAAGGCTCTTAAGGGGTATTCGTGGTGATTTGTGGTGGTATTAGTAGTGGAAGGGATTGGTGGTGTGTTGGTTGGTGTAACTGGAGTAGTAATGGAGGAAGTAGGTAGATCAATATATGTTGGAACCTCAAGATTTAGTGCTCTGATCAAGGGAGATTTAGTAATGTAAGTCTTAAAGCAATCAAGTATGTTCCTAATCTCTCTAAGTTGCTGAAGGTTGTTTGCTTGAAGTGCATAGAGAGATTTGAAATTTTCATTCACTTCTCTAATCACAACCCTAACTTGACTTTTGATATCCTCAATCATAAGTGGGTTGGATTTCATGATGCTTTCTATCACAAGCTTGAGAGCTTCTTGGACTTGTACTTGATGAAAGCTCCAATCAGTAAAGGAAATGGAGATACAGCTCCAGATGAGTGAGCTTTATCCATCTTGGAGGTCTCAGGCTTCACTTTCTGTCTCTTAGCTTCTGGTTGTTTAGGCATCTCCAATAGAAGAGTGATATTCATTTTCTTGATTTGGGTAGACCCAATTTTAGTAAGCTTCTCTTTTTCACCCTCCAAATACCACATGTTGTTCATCTTTAGAAAGAGAGACACTAGCTAAGGATAAGGTATTAGAGTTGTCTTAGAGGATATATGTCTATATATGTTAATCTCCTAAAATATAAGATCACAAACATCCAATTTAACTCTAGAGATCAAATAAGCAAATAGATTGCAGTTTTTGCTATTGAAGTGGTTAAAATTTTGAGACTTCTTGACAAAGGACCTAGAATAGATATACAACAAGATCTATGCACATCACTGAGAGACATTGAGGAGGACTTCTTGGTCTTTCTTGCGGGCTTGAAGATTTTCATTATTTTATCTTCAATGTACTCTACAGTATCATTAAACTCATCTTTATCATAGCCCAAGTAGGTATTGATTAAGGAAGGGGATAGTTGGATTTTTTGTCCTCTTACTCTAGTTTCCAATCTTCCGTCAATCACTTGTCCCTTATCTCCCTAGATTTTTATAGAGTATAGATTACTGTAGAAAGTTCTTACTATATAAGGGCTAAAAGACAAATCAAATTGAAGCCACCTCTAATAATGCTCCAAGAAACTATATAAATATAATCCTTAACTGTCTTTTAGATAGGGAAAATTCACATAAACATCAGGACAGACTGGTCTAGATGAGAATAAGCCCTTATACCTCTTTTTCTCATCATATTATTGTAGAGGTTTTATGTTGAAGTCAAAAGGTGGACTTGCTGCTTCCTCTTCTATCAAAGTTCTTGATTGATGATTTGGGCTTTCTTAAGTATGTGATTAAGTCTATTATACTCTAATTGGAACAACTTAAGAAGGCCTCAAGTTTTCCATAAATCCTTGCACTACATTTCTGATTGTTTTGTCAAGCTCTTTACTTTCTATAGATAGGTCCTATGAAGATGTACAGGCTGGATTTCTTCTTAGAAGGAGTTGTTGTGGCTAGACATAGACCTGGTCTCCATTGGTTCCTTTATCATAACTCCTTTAGCCCAGGGAGGTGCCTTATATGAATCATCAACCACTTTCGGCTTATACTTGATTGTTGGTTTCTTACTTGGGGTCTTTTTGGTGGGATTTTAAGATGGAGGAGGAGACTCATCCTTGTCAAAATTAGCACGTTTGGACCTTTTGATGTAATTTCTAGAAATTGTCGAAGGTTAGGTTTTTTGAGAAATTTTAAAGTTTTTAGAGTTATAGGTGATGGATTAGAGTGATTTCAAATAGGTTTTGATCAAAAGAGAGAGAGAGACAAAATTGATGGGAAAGATTTATTTTGAGAGCAGAAAGTAAGTGGGTATTCGAATAAGTGAGAAAATGAATAGTGAAAGAGCTTTCGACCCTTTAAAACAAGACTGATGTTATTCGAATAAGTTCATGAGTATTCAAATAAGAGAGGTCTTATTTAAATAAGGGTGAACATATTTGAATAAACTCTAAGAGAATGAATATACCCTGTATTCTAGTAGGCTCCAATTTATTCAAATAAGTTGTCCCATGCTTCTTTATGTATTCGAATAGCCTTATTTGATTTGAGGATTTCTGTATTTGAATAAAGCTCTTTTCCTTCATATACAATGAAATGTATTCGAATAAAAAGTAGTTATGGGATGTTAATTGACTTGGTTTATTTGAATATAGGTTCCTTTATTCGAAAACAAACTTTGAAACGTTGTTTTAGACAAAAAATTGTTATTCAAAAAATTGTTTTTCGAATAGACTTTTTGAAAATTCACTTCTATTCAAATAGGTTGCCTTTATTTGAAGAAAGTCTTTGAAAAATATTTCTTTTGATTTTTAATAGGAATTCTTTTTTTCAAATAACATTTTGAAAACAAATTTAAGTAAAATCACTTGTATTTGAATATATAACTTATATTTAAATATGGTCTTTGGAAAAACTCATTCTTGTATTCGAATATGAAGGTCTGCATTCAAATAAACCTTCTTATATCATAGTACTCTTTTTATAAAAAAATCCTACAAAATAAATATCCAGAAACTTCGATGCTTAAGTCAGTAATCTTTCATCATCAAAACATAGTCAAATGAATTAAGAGTAAGTAAATTTACTTACAATTCATTGGGATTTTTCATTCCTAATTCTCTTTTTATGTACAAAAGTTGATCCTTAGCTAAGGATTTGGTGAATAAATCAGCCAATTGCATATGTGTGGGGATGAAAACAACCTTGACATCTTTCTTTTAAACATTATCTCTGATGAAATGATGTCTCACATCAATGTAGCCCCCTTGCCGTAATTATATCCGAAATACGAGATTAAAATGAAATAGAGACCAATAATAATCAAAAACTCATTCTTAAACCCATCTACCAAACAAGGTTCTCACAAATACATTTCGGAATCCAATTCACTTGCTCTCACATTCACATTTCAAATACAATTACCACACGAAGATAAATCACATTCCGTATAAATCAAAGTGTACAACATAATCTTCGGCAAATACCGGATTCCTTACATTAATCCAAACTTTAGAGGGCATACTGGCCCATTACAATTTCTATATGGGGATTACTCAAAGTCATCTCGATTACATAGTCAAATCCTCATCCAAACATACACGAATCCAAATAACCAAATACATAATACTCCCAACAATGATAACCATATACCAAAATCTCATCCCAAAGGATACCTCACCGCCCTGGGTGCTTGCTCCATCCTCGATCCACTACCCTATCTGAAATATTAGTAGGGGAGGGTGAGATTCAAGAGAATCTCAGTAGGAAAACAATACCAATATGCACGTATGATAAATATTTAATGCATGACATGTTTGTATCACATAACTCATACTAACACGATGCCAATTTCTAAGCTAAATGCTTCAAATAACGTACTGATGGCCATAGCATAAATTGAAACATAGCTTCAAATTACAAATAATCATGCAAAGAAAAGACATGCACCAACACACTAACATAAATATCAAATACATGCAGGAGAGGTATATTCCCTACACTAGTCCTTTCCACATAAGCTCCAGCTCCGACTGCTCACGATCAGGGCGAACATTAAACCCTATAACCAAAACAAGGACATAGGGTTAATCCGTTTTCCAATTCCTTAACTTTCAAATACTTAATTTGGTTATCATTCACGACCTTTAGGTGGCTACTCAAAGCCTAGACACAAGCCTAAATGGTTGGGAGAAACTTGACCAAAGATCTCTTTTGAAACCTCACAATCTTATTTTTGGCTTCATCACTACAATGATAAATGGCGCACTCGAGTGATGGACGACCCGTATCTGAGTGAGGACGGCTCACTCATACGAGTGCTTGACCGAAGGCATAACCAGAGACAGAAAATATCCACAGCACTCGAGCATCCAACATAGCACTCGAGTGATGGCCTCACACTTACCCGAGTCCCATTGGGTGAGGCTCAATAAGTGAGCACCTGAGAGCAACAGAAAACCCAAGGTCACACTCTTGACAAATCAACTACGAGCGACAATCTGAGAAGTGGCTCTTAGTGCAGAAGCACATGATCACTCGAGTGAGACCACCTTTACTCGAGTGATAACCCATATCACTCGCAGGTGAGGAACTGCACTCTTGCTTCTTCCATGAACAAGTGCAACCAAAACTGAAGGGGAAAGGGAAAATATGATGTTGTACTCAAGTGAGGCCCCTGTCCACTCGAGTGAGGCTTTATCAAAAGCCAAAACGCAACAGATATCAAAATTTTCCCTAACTTAACCAATATGTTTTCAATGGTCCTAAAACTCTAGCACAAAGCTACTCCCATATAGTTTCACACAAGGAACCCATTGGAAACCTCAAGACAACAAAAATCACACTCTAACAACAAATTTGGTCTTGGGTCTACACATTGCACATTTTCACTACCTTTTGCTCCTAATCATCTAAACCAATCCCAATAGCATCAAAACACAATATAACACCATTTTCACCTCAAAACACAATCCAATTTATTCATTTCACAATATTACCAAAACTAGGGCAATTTCCATAAATCACTAAACTTAACCAAAAATCACAAAACTTAGATCAAAGGTATCAAATACTTACCTCTTCCTCTTTCCCAAACTAGTTCTTTGATTCTTCATCTTTCCAATCTGCCTTAAGCTCTCAAATGCCTTCTTACACAAATCTAAAACCATAGCAATAAAACTCTAATCACTATGAACAAAATTAAAGCAGAGTGTTTAAGCTAAAGAGGACAGGAACAAGGCTAAAACATCACCTTTCACTTTCTCTTTCTTCCCTTAAGCTTGGCGCCATGGAGAATAAAGGACAGAGAGATTGAGATCTGGTTTTGGCCTCCCCCAAGCTCCCTAGCAAACTTAGAGAGGAGAGGAGAGAGGAAAAAGTGCTTAAAACATTGACCAAATCTAAGGGCTCACATGTTGCCACTTGTCACAATATTAACACACCTTCCATGAGCTCACATACACACATATTCATGGGATTCCACCCCTTGATCCCTTACACAACCATTCCTAACCATTAATCTTCAAGTTACCAATGAGTTTCCTCTTCAGTAACTGACCAATTGGCCGGTAACTTTTCCATTTTTCCCTTGATTATGGTAATTACTCTAAAATCACCATCAAACACATTTTTAATACCCCAAAGATATAGGAATCATTAGGGAATAAATTTGGATTTCTTTTAAACTGAGGCTTAGCAGTCTACTTATTTCAAGCTTATCTCTAGCCTCAAATCTTGAAATTCAGGGTATTACAATCAATATGCTTGGTCCTTGAATGATGTACTGCATTTTTGGCCAAGCTAATGGTACTGGTGTTGTCATAGTAAATAGGAATTTCCCTGAGATGGATGTCAAAATTTTGTAATTGTTGTTTCAACCATATCACTTGAGCACAACAACTCGAGGCAACCATATATTCAACTTCATTTAAAGTTAATGACACTGTATGTTGTTTCTTACTAAACCAAGAAACAATTGCTCCTCTAAGAAATTGACATTGTCCATTTATTCTTTTTCTATTAGTCTTATAGCCACCATGATCAGATATTCATTTCCTCCTTTCGGATACCAGATCCCTAATTCCACTGTGTCAACAAGGTATCTAAAGATCCTTTTCACATTTTTAGCATGGTTTTCCTTGAGACTTGACTGGTATCTAGCACACATTCTAACAATAAATTGAATGTCTGGTCTGCTAGCTTTGAGATAGAGTAATGAGCCAATCATCCATCTATACTTTGTTATGTTAAAATCAGCTCCCTTCACATCTACATCCAACAAGGTTGTTGAAATCCTGGGAGTATAGCTCCGTTGGCTTGATCCATTCAATACTTCTTAAAGAGCTCTTTAAGATACTTAGTTTAATATATGAATATACCATTCTTTCTTAGCTTAATTTGCAATCCTAGAAAGAATTTTAATTCTCCCATAATAGACATATCAAATTTCCCTTTTATTATGTTAGGAAATTCCTTGCATAGAGAATCATTAGTAGCTACAAAAATAATATCATCAACATAAATATACACAATTAACATATCATTTTTCTTATATTTGATGAATAATGTTGTGTCTACTTTTCCTCTGACAAACCCTTGATTAATGAGAAATTTTCTTAGTCTTTAATACCAAGCTCTTGGAGCTTGTTTAAGACCATAAAGAGCTTTCTTCAATCTATAGATATGATTTGGATTAGAAAAATCTTCAAAATTGGGAGGTTGTTCAACATAAACTTCCTCTATTATGTAACATTAAGGAAAGTACTTTTTACATCCATTTGATAGAGTTTGAATCCTTTGATGCATGCAAAGGCTAAGAGTACATGTATAGCTTCCAATATAGCTACTAGAGCACATATTTCCTCATAATTAATTTCTTATTCTTGATTATAGCCTTTGGCCACCAATCTTGCCTTGTTTCTGACAATGATTACGGATTCATCAAGTTTGTTCTTAAATACCTATTTAGTGCCAATGACCGAATGATCTTTAGGCTGGGGTACTAAGTCCCAAACTTGATTTCTCTTAAATTGCTTGATTCTTCTTGCATTGCTATAACCCAATCATTGTGTGAGAGGACTTCATCAATGTTAGAAGGTTCTAATTCTGAAATGAAGACTAAAAAACTTACTTCATTAAGAATCTTATTTCTAATTTTTACACCTTCATTAATATTACCTATAACCTGATCTACGGGATGACTTCTATTAAACTTCTAGGCTTTAAGTTGTTTGAGAGAAGAAGAGGTCTCATCCTGATTTTCTTCTAATTTATTAGACACAGAAGGGATTTTTGAAACAATTTGGCTTTCCTTAGGACTAATCAATTATGGTTCATCATCTAAGGGTTTGATAAGAAGATCTACTTCAGGAAACACAACATGAATAGATTCCTCAACAACCAAGTTCATTTATTAAAAACTCTATAAGATTTACTTCTATTTGAGTAACCCAAAAATATACCTTCATTAGCTTTGGGATCAAATTTCCCTAGATTATCCTTACCATTGTTGTGGATAAAACACTTATATCTAAATATGTGTAGATGGCTAATGTTCCACTTCCTTCCTTTATAAACCTCATATAGAGTTTTTCCAAGCTTTGATTTGATATAAGCTCTATTGGAGATGTGCTGCCAGTACTCATTGCATTAGCCCAAAACACTTAAGAGACCTATTTCTCATTAAGTATTCTTGTAGCCATATCAATGAGGACTCTATTCTTCCTTTCGACAACATCATTTTGTTGAGGAGTCCTTGAAGCTGAGAAGTTGTGATCAATGCCATTTGAATCATAGTAGTCTCCAAAGGCTTGATTTTCAAACTCTCTTCCATGATTTGTTCTGATTGCTGCAATGAATATACCTTTCTCATTTTGCACTTTGTTGGCAAAAATAATAAATTCACTAAAAGATTCATTTTTTGAAGATAAAAAGATAGTCCATGTAATCTTGAGAAATCATTAACAATGACAAGGTATATAGATTCCACGAAGGCTTTTAACCCTTATTGGTCCAACTAAATCCATGTGAAGTAGTTGCAATGGTCTTTTTGTTGCTATTTCCTTCTTGGTTTTGAAAGAAGATTTAGTTTGTTTTTCCTTTTGATAAGAGTCACATACTAAATCATTTTTAAAAAGCAATCTAGGTAAGACCAAATCCTTTTTGATAAGCTTATCCAATTGATACAAAGTTACACGTGCTAATCTTTTGTGCCAAACCCAACTCTCATTAGTGTTACTAAGAAAACAATTTTCAAAAATATGATTGTTGATATCAAGAGTATAGTAATTACCTTCCCTTATTTCTTTGATTTTTACCTTAAGCTCATTTTTCTTGATAGGGAAGTCCTTATTGCTGATTATGAGGCATTCCTCATAGTCAAATATGACACAGTTATCTTTGTTAGTGCTTTAACTTACACTCAATAAGTTGTGGCATAATCCTTCTACATATTAGATATCTTTGATTTGAAAGCCATTTTTAGTAGTAACTTCTCCTATCCCAATAATCTATCAAGATTGGTTTCCTCCAAATTTGACTCTGCCTCCTTCTTTTGGATTCATGGAGATAAATATTTCTCTATCACCAGTCATGTGTCTTGAGCATCCACTGTCTATGTACCATTTATTTGCTTTAGATGCCTTGAAACACACCTATAAAAAGAAATGATCATGTTTTAGGTACCTATAATTTCTTAGGTCTTTTATGTTTAGTTTAAACCTCCTTCTTTCTTATGATAACAAGATGAAGTATAATGTCCCTTCCTATTGCGAAAATTGCAATGAGCAATGGGATTAGAAATATAAACAGATTTTTGAAAGTAATTCAATTAAGTTTTTCCACCAATCTTCTTCTTCCCTTTTGACTTATCTGACTTTGGATCGTATCCAACAACAAACTTGTCATTGGTGATTTCTTTTGCTTTCAAGATCACCTTAAGTATTTCACTTCCCTTAGTGAATTTTTCAAGGGTTTTTGTCATATCTGTGTTTTTCTTTTCTAAAATATGACGAGTGTCACATGAAAATGGTTTTAGTTCCTTAAGTTGTTCCTCAAGTATCTTTACCCTTTTCTTGTGATTCCCAAGTCCTTTCATAATTTTCATAAATGCAGCATATAAAGCATTATATTTATCATGTAATTCATCATAAATAGGAGGATTTTCTATTACCTCATCTTCCTATGATTGTTCTTGAGCTACAAGACAAATATTGGCCACTTCTTCATCCTCACTTTCTTCTTCATCAGAGGAGCTATCACCCCAGATTACTGAGACAAAGGCTTTTTTCTTAGCAAACTTGTTCTTCTTCCTTTCTTCTTTCCTTAAGTACTCAGAGCATTTGGATTTGATGTGCCCTGGCTTTCCACATTCATAGCAAATGATTTTCTCTTTTGTCTCTCTTTTGTTGCTAGTCCCTCCTTTGTTGAAATTTTTAAATCCTTGATCTTTCTTATAGAATTTCTTGAATCTCCTTACTATCATCCCCATTTCATCATCTTCAAGCTCTTCTACTTTCTATAGTTTTTCTTCTTTGATAACATTCAATGCTACTCCTTTCTTCTTCTTGTCTTTAATTTCTTCAAGTTCAAGTTTCAACTTTTGCTTGTTTTCATATTCTGTTAGACTTCCAAATAGAGAAGGCACTTATGTAATGGACTTTCCTTTAGCTTCTTTAATTGCTGTGACTTTTGCTTCCCAATCCTTTGAGAAAATATTTAAAATCTTCCTCACTTGGAAATTTTGATCATAGAATTTTTCAAGTGCTCCTAGTTGATTTACAAGGTGGGTATACCTTAGCTCAAATTCAGCAATTGATTGTCCAGTAAATCAAACTCTATAACAAGAGTGTTGATTCTGTCTTCCTTAATGCCAGGGTCCCTTCATGAGCAATCTCCAGTGCATGCCACATGTCTTTGGAATAAGGAAGGGTACAAATTATAAAATATTCTTTTTTACTTAAGGCACTCCAAATCATCAAGATTGCCTTATTGTTGAGGGTGAGTAGTTTCTTGTTATCGTCATCATATTCAGCAGGGGATTTAGGAACAGGCTAATCATCTACCACTTTAATTGGAATATAGTCACCATTTTCTATGACTTGCCATAAGCCATACTCAATCACCATCACGAACACTTTAAACTTTGCCTTCCAAAAGGAAAACTACTTACCATAGAAGCATATTGGTCTGGTGGTGGAGGTTCCATTTAGTAAAATGCCTTTACACATACATGCCATAGGACCCTTCCTAGGATGATAAGCCTAATATAAGAAGACAAGGCTCTAAAACCAAATGTTAGTTTTAGCCTTTCACCCATGAGGGGGTGAATTAGGTGATTCAAAAATTTAAATGAATTTAAATGCTCAAATTAACAATGATAAGATTTAGAAGGATTTCACCAAATGGAAACACAATATTTATACTAGTTTGGTCTCAACCTCTTGACCGAAGTCTAGTCCTCACAGTGTTTATGAGATTCCACTAATATCTCCAAGATTTAATGGGTTCTTGGCACCTCAGTAGACCACTTTGGCAGTTAGGACTTGTTACTCACTCCCCCTTACACTTGTAAGAGAACACCCACACTCAAGATCCCACTTTCTTGAGATTTTACAGTGAATTGATTGTAGTTTATACAATCTCTCTCAAAGAGTAAATAAGTAATCACTGAAGCTTACATACTTAAAGAATGTTTCTTAGAAAAACATAGAACAATAAATGTAACAAGTAGAGAATAAAGGAATGTTGCTCGTTAATCGTAAGTTCTCTTCCCCTTTTTTTTGTCTTCATTCTTTACTATTTATATCAAGGCTTCATTAATGACCGTTGAATGCCTTGGCTTTGTCTGTTAGAGGGTAAATGTAGTGGTCGAGGAGAGAGAAACATTTTGGGTTAGAGCATTTAATGCTTTAGACACATTTTCTTTTTGTAATCTTCAAATCTTCTGATATTGGAAATCTCTGAAACTTGCTTAGGATAGATGTTAATCTTGTAAAAGAATAATAGCAAGTAAGTATAAAGAATTTAACAGTGTTTTCTTTGATTTCCAAAAACTTAGATACCATGCTTTATTTTCTGGAATATTTAGTTATTTAAATATGACCATCCATATTCGAATATCTCTATTGACTTTGAACTGCACTAAGATATCCTTTGTTGCATTCGAAGAAAAGAGCTTAGTTTTTGTTGAGGTATATTCGAATACACTTTTCCTTATTCAAATAACATTTAGACTAAACTTAATTTTTGTATTAGAATAACTTGGCCTTATGCAATAGGCCCTGACATAACTAAGTGACCTTATTCGAATACAACTATTTGTATTCAAATAAGCTCCTTTGATTCGTGAATAATCATATTCAAATACACCAGCTTCTATTGGAATAAGCTTTCAAAAATTGAAGTGTATTATGATAGCCAGTTCCTTATTAGAATATAACTTAGGAATTTGAATGGCTTTTTACTTGAGTAATCAATCCTTATTCAAATATGATATGTGAGGAATTGAATATCTATTTGAATAAGTCTTCTCTTGTTCGAATAAATTTTAAATTAAAATAAAAACTACCTCACCATATTAGAATAACACTTCTTAAAAAAAACATAATTGAAATATTGGACATCATACCTTATCTGAATAACTAATCTTTTAAAAATAAGTCAGAATTGAAAAATTAGGAAAGATTGCCCTTATGTGAACTTGAGTATTCGAATATGCTTATGTTTTTAAATAAGTGAAACCTTATTCAAATAGGAATACCCTTATTCCAATAAGCCACAATATTTTGACAAAACCAAAAGCTTTTATACACTAGTTATTCGAATAAGCTAAGAGTTATTAGTATAGCTCTTGACTAAAAATGAACTCCCTTATTCGAGTGATGGAATACCTACCCGAATAAACCTGAGGTTTGTTATCATCAAAACTCTGAATCTAACAGTTGTTACAAGATTTGATGTGCATGTAGTTAATAGGAAAGGAACTAAAAATCAAGTTGGTGAACATTTGTTTAGGATTGTGAACCCTTTTGATTGTGCGAATGGCTTGTTGGTTAATGAATATTTCCCTAATGAACAGTTGTTTCCTATTAGTGGTTATGGTTTGCCTTGGTCACTGATATTGTGAACTATCTTGTGTGTGATGTGTTGCCTCCTAATTTGACTTTCTATCAAAGAATAAAATTTGTGCATGATGTTGCTTACTATATCTGGGAAGAACCATTTATTTTTAAGAGATGTGCTGATTTGATAATTAGAAAATGTGTGCCTAAAGTAGAACAGGAAGCAATTTTAACTGAATGCCTTGCATATGCATATGAGGGACATTATGGGAGGCAAAGAACTGCATCTAAAGTACTTGATTCTGGTTTCTATTGTCCTTCTTTGTTTAAAGATGCTCACCAATTTGTTTCCAAGTATGATAAATGTCAAAGAATAGGTCAAATTTCCAAGAAACATGAGATGCCTCAATCTAGTATCTTAGAAGTGGAGTTATTTAATGTGTAGGGGATAGATTTCATAAGCCCTTTCCCATCTTCAAGAGGAAACAAGTACATTCTTTTGCAGTGGAGTATATAAGTAAATAGGCTAAAGTTATTTATTGCCAAGCTAATGATGCCAATAAAGTGATTCAATTATTGAAAAAGTATATCTTTACAATATTTGCCACTCCCAGAGTGATCATTACTGATGAGGGAACTCATTTCTACAATAAGATTTTCAAAGCTCTCTTAGCAAAATATAGAGTGCATCACTAGATGTCACTTGCATAGCATTCCCAAACTAATGGTTTATGTGAGTTGACTAATAGGGAGATTACGAGGATCTTTGACAAGACTGTGGGTCCTATTAGAAAAGATTGGTCTGACAAGCTAATGATGCTTTGTGGCCTTATGGAACAGCTTTTCATAGTCCAATTGGCATGTCACCCTATCATTTAGTATTTGGGAAAGCATGTCATTTTGTATGCCCAAAGATGATTTAGGTGTAACGCCCTTATCATATTTTCACCTTTTTTAGAGTACTTGCACGCAATTCAGTAGACACACAGAAATAGCATAAAATACTGATAATAAGTATTTGTCCTCAATACAAGAGTCTCCTCATAGGGTTTGATAATATATACAATTTTGGTCCAAAACTATCCTAAATAAACTAATAATAACCAACAGCTCAGTCTTCTTGACATGGACACCCCAGTTGTCGGTATTTATCATTTTGTCCCTCGAGCCACTAACTTCTGCTGGGATATTTTAGTTTTGAAAAAGGGTAAGATTCAAACGAATCTCAGTAGTAATAGACAATCGATCATAGAAAATGCAATAATACATATGCCAAATACCACATACATCAATATTATAATAAGACATAATTCAATTCAGTTGGTATACTTCAGTTTAGTCGGTATAATTCAGTTCAGTCGGTATAAATCAGTTCAATCAGAAACGTTCAGAGCCAACCACTATTGCAACCCCTACTTGTTCCATACCTCAGCTGGGCTCGAGACCGCCAACGGGCATATCATTTTAAGTGTACTTTAAGACACTAGATTCGATGTACCCGTAGGCACTTAGTTCGGTGTATCATACATATTACAGAAGATGGCATACACAAAGCATATAAACATTGACATAATGTATGAAAGAAAGAGTTTCTACCTGAAATAGCTCTTTCCCGACTAACCGTCTAACTATCTTGATCCAGCTCGGCCACAATTGTATGATCCTAAAATTCCAAATGTACAAGAATTGAGTCAATACCTATTCATGTACTAGTCTAAACTCTTTCAAACTTATTCTAGTGGTTATCTATCATAGTTTCAACAATTTCTGCACTGTGCAGAGATTGTATGCCAACAGCCAGTTTTCTGGAAAACTACCAGTTTTTCATTCAACTTTGGAAAATCACAATTAATTCTAGAAAATTCCAATTTGACTAATTCTAAAGCCTAAGTGAAGCTTGTTAAACCTAATTTCATGGAAAAATACCCAACGCTAGCCACTATTATCACATTTTGCCCAGAAATTCCCAAAACCTCCCATGTTTCTTATTACATTGCAAAAACAAGGCACAATTTCAAAAATCCATATCTTTTAGTATACAAGTGTAAAAATCATGTACCACCTATAAACTTAAATCCTAGGATGTCTACTTTAACCTTGGAAAGTTTCAATACATTTGGACTTGGTTTGACTAACAAAATACATTGTACAACAACACTTCCTCACAGTGAAACAAGCAAAAAGCATTTACTTTGAACTTCAATAAATTCCAGATTTGCATACAAATTTCCAAAAATCATAAAAACTCATATTCCCATAAAATTTTTCATTCTAAACACAATGGTAATGTCAAAACGATCAAATTCTCATTGCTTCTTAATGCCCTATTCAGACCAGAATTTTAGGGCTTTCTACAACAAGCAACCCATTCACAACTTAATCATCAAACTTAGTTCATTTGCTTCCAACTCAACATATAATCACATGTAAGAGATGAAAGCATCATGGACCCTAATAAACCCTAAAAGACCAAATTTAGGGCTACCAAACAACCCACCCAAAACTCAACCAAATCAAGCAACACATATGTCAAAATGATGCTCATACTCACCTCTTGCTCTTTCTTGAGCTCTTGCAAGTATAGCTATGAAAACAGGTTAGCCCGGCCTTGCAGGGCCAGTTTGTGATAGGCTCGGGCTTAAATAGGCCGGCCTGTTTAGGCCAAAGTCCAAAAAAGTATACTAAATGCACAGCCCGGCCCATTTATGTGAAGCTCGTGGTCCTGTTTAACTTTTTTCCTTTTTTTCCATGACTTTTTCTTTCTTATTCTCCTAAAGACTAAAATACCTAATTTAAAACATAAATATCATCAAAACTAATTTAAAACATAAATATTATCCAAGTTTAATAAAAGACAAACACTAAGACTTAAGTCCAAACCATAATTAATGTCCAAAACTAATCAAACAAGTCTACAAGCTTCAAATGTCAGTAATAATATAATTCCTGATTTGGTAAAAAATAAAATAAAATACCTTATTTGGATTTTGGCGTATACATACAAAAAAAGAAAAAAGAAAATCAAAGAAGAGAAGCTTCAAATGAAGTATGAGTAAGTGTGAGAGCGTTTCTGATCTGAGGGTTAGATTAGGTTAACTCTGCCCCCTGACCACTCCTTGTTGCTCTGTGCCCAATTACAAAAAAAAAGGTTAAATGGGCCTAAAAGGGCTAGCCCTACAGAGCTTCAGTACAGAGCCGACTCTTTTAGGCCCGCCTCCTTTTTTTTCCCTAAATTACAAGCCCGGCCCTTAACGGGATCAGACCTAAACGCTCGGGCCGGCATGATTTTCTGGCTCTACTTGCAAGATGCCTCAAAACACCTTCTCTTCAAAAAAAAAACCATAGAAATGAAGCTCTTAAAGGGTAGAACAATATTCATGAAGAGCTTTGGAGCTAAAGAAGTGATTAAGAAGGTGAAATTTAAATTAGAAGAGTTACCTTGAGACTTGCCTTCTTTTCTCTTCCTTTTCTTAAGCTTTGCCGTGATTTTTTAGAGCAAGAGAGAGTGTATTAGGTTCAGATTTTCCCCCTCCTTAGCCTAAGTACTTGGCCAAAATTGGCCTTAGAGAGGCAAAAAGTGTGGTATAAATTCTTCCTCAAATAATAATATTAAATTTGTCAGTTAGCATGAGATATTTGACTAATTGGCTTCTTCCTTTTTTCTCTTGTTCTAGTTGGATGAATATGAGGCTTTGGAAGAAGATTAATTGCTTCTTGAAATATCCTCTCCACCTCCTTAATTATTATAATATTTTAATGCCATTAACATGTGATCTTTGACTAATTGCATCTTCTTTTTACTCTACCAAAAAAGCTTCATTCTTACTTCTAATTTGGACTAAGTATATATATTTCCCTTTCTTGCTCCCTACTTCAGCCAAAATTTATCCCAACTAAAGGGAAAATTGTTAGATCTCAAGTTTTTATGATAACAAAGGATGATTATGTGTTTTGATAAGAAACTTATGTTTTGCAAGTTTAAACAATGATTGAAAATATTACCAAATGCATCTCACAAAGTTCAGAGGTAATTGCTGTGATTTCTACTTATGTACTTGAGTGATAAAGACCGTAATTAAGTGCTAAGCAGTATTGCACTCGAGCACAGGGAGTGTTGGACTGAAAGTGTTTCACATAAGAGGTGTTCCAGCTTAAAATACCGAAACAACTTGAGTGATGGACTTAGTACTCGAGTAATGAGCTAATTTGCACTCGATCACAGCGAGTGTGGGATGAAAAGTGTTTGGTAGAGAGTCAAGTCAGAGATAGAAATTAGCAATCTCACTCGAGCACCAGGTTGCTACTCGAATGATAGCCAAATCTGCACACAAGTCCAGCAAGTAAAGCATAGAAAGTGTAACCCCCTTCTCATCAAAGTCAAGATTAAGTTTGTAAATATATAATTATGTGGAATTGGAGACCGTAAGATGATTTGGGACTTATTTAAAATTAAACTTCCTAAAACCAAGGTTCGGAAAAATTTTCAGAAACCTGTTCAACAATGGTCTCATATTCACATTTCAATATATACAAATGGCCTATACAAGTCGTTTCCATTCATCAATATCAAAGTACAATGTAAATTCCCTACACACTCAGGTTCTAATAATCAATTAAGGGTTTACAGGGCACAAACGCCTATAATCAGTTTCCCAATCTAGGGGATTACACAAATACTATCTAATATACACATGTAATTCCCAACAAAATATCCAAATGATTTCTACATGATAACCAAATAATCCAAAAACTACCTCGAAGACCAGAGCTCTATCCACCCTTCATCACCTGCTTTTCTTTTGAACCTCCAACCCTATCTGAAATTCATTTTAGGAGAGTGAGATTATACAGAATCTCCGTAGTGTCAAATCACTCATAGTATACATAACCACAAAGCATGAAAGCAAATCATCACACAACACATAACAACTACAATGACAGTTACATTGGCAAGGGCAGCTATAACGTGTGTCATCCATATACTTGCTCATGCTGAAGTGCTCACGGTGTATTGCAAATGTCAAATCCTATAATTCATAATTAGAGATGAAGTGTTATTCTCTATTCCAATACTTAAATGACTTTACAACACTTAGATTGGCTATCATTAATGTCCTTTAGGAAGCTACAAATGCCTCTAACAAAAACCCTAAAGGGTTGGAAGAACTATCCCAAAGATCCCCTTTTAAAAGTAAAAATACAGATTTTTCACTGTTCTACTCGAGTAAAGAAAACCTTACTCGAGTCATGAGAAGCACACTAGTGTAAGCGATTGACAGTAAGCACAGACAGAAGCTAGAAATGCCTGAAGCCCTCGATCATAGAGGTCAACACTCGAGTGATATCCTTATTCTCGCCTGAGTCTTAGAAAGTGAAGCACTAGAAGTGATCACCCGAGAGCATAAAGGAATGACAGAGACAAGAGAAGATCACTGCACTCAAGCATGAATTCAATCACTCAAGTGATAGCCAAATGACCACTCGAGTTCCATAAAGTGAGGTATAAAAAGTGCTTACCTGAGAGCACAAGTATTTTTTAAAGGAGAATATCACTCGAGCAGTAACCTTGGCACTCGAGTAGTGACTTAACACCCACAATATCTAAGACACACTCTTGGAAATTGACCATGAGTGACAACTCGAGACGCAAGTTCATAGTATCAAATACACCTTCACTCAAGTGATACAAGGTTTACTCGAGTAAGAACCTAATTCAGTCGCAAGTGAGGCAAGAACTCTTGGTTTTTGCCTGAAAGTGCGACAAAAAATTTGAAGAGCAATGAGAACATATCATGCTGTACTCCAATGAGACCCAATATCACTCGAGTGAGGCTTATCAGAAGCCAAAAATGCAGTAGAGTTGACAACATTTTCCCAATCTTTACCCAAGTATTTCCAATTATCCCAAATTCTCAACCAAAGCTACTCTCACATAAAATTGCACAAGGAATCCAATGGAAATATCAAAACTACCAAATTCCTATTCCATTATCATGCTTTGGTTTTAGGCAACATTTAACACAAAATCCCAAAATTTGGCAAACTCAACATTTCAACCTCAAACCAATTCTATCTATTTAAAACATATACCAAAACACCATTTCCATGACCATAACATACCAAACTCTCCATGACCATAATTTACAAAAATAGGCCATAAATTCCAAAAATTCAAAACTTAATCATATGGCACAAAACATAGATAGAAAGGTTCATTTTACTTACCTCAACAAATTTCTCAAAGAGGTTTCTTGATTCACCAATACTTAGATTTGCTTGAGGGCACAAACAACACCAATGGACAATCCATAACCATAGAAATGGAGCCCTCAATCCAAGGAACAAGATTAAAGAAGTGAGTTTTTGCATTTGAGGTCATTTACTCACCTTAATCTCAAGCTTTACTTCCTCTTGCTTCTTCAAAATAAGTAACTAATTTGTTACTCTAACCACTCCTTTAGCCATTTGGTCACACATCTCATTTCTTCTTAGTTAGCAATTAATTTCCTTATTAATTACTAACTAATTAACTAACAATTTCCATTCACTCTATTTTTCCCAAATTTCCATTGTTGTGTTCTCTGTTTGAACTGACACCGAAAGTGAGAACGAGGACTAAAGGAAAGAGCAGTGATTGATACGGTTCATCATCTTCTTGGAGTAAGTAAAAGTGAAAGAAGGAGAGTGTCGAGCTTTACTGGCAAGCTTCTTCTTCATTGGAGACAGGGCGATAAAGGCACCGTAGGCTACTGTTTACCATCATCTTTGTAACACTAGTCATTTGTACCCCTTTATTATGCTTTTAGAAGCATTACTAGGCTAGTAGAATCAACTATTAAAGCTTTTCAAACCAAAACTTCCGCATTTAATTTTGGGGTACTATTCATTGGGCAAAAACTTTAATTTTCAAATCTCTTATCTTAACTTCAAAATTCTTATCCTATAACTTACACATCCTCTTGAAGTGATCTACTACTTCATCTAACATTTAAGATGTGTATTTTAAGCTTACCAAGTAAAAAGAATTATTTTGCCATTCTCACCTAGTCAAGCATTTAGGTTGTGCTGACTAGTTAGACTTACAAATTCATACGCATTCTTTCTTGAACATACATATGTACATGCCATGGATAAAATATCAAATGACATCATTCAATTTGGCATGCTATACAATTCATCAAAACATGTGATAATACACATAACATATTATCAAGTGTAACTCTTCAATTCTCCATCACGTCTTTCATTACGCAACTCTGATAAATTCCTCTTCTGTGCTTAATATACCTATATGGTTGGATGGGAAAGGCTGAGATTTAGGAGAATCTCAGTATAAAACATTACCAAAATGCATGCAAGATATATGGTTAGTTCATGACATGCTTGCCTTAACTCAATTCATGCTCACATAATGACAAATTTGCATGCTCAATGCTTCACATCTCATGCATATGGCCATTGCATCAATAAAAACAAAGCTTCGATCATTCACATATGCTACATCTAAATAAGCAAAGCAATCATGCACATCAATACACAAGCCTACAAATCACTACACACAAGTTAGGTAAGTTTACAATCTTTTGTATTTATGTCCTTTTCTTGTTCCCTTTTCTTTTAACCATTGAAGTTGCTTGAACTCCTTTTGTTTCCTCTTCCTTGATCTCTCATGGCCCTAGACACATAATCAAATTATGTAGTTAACTCATTAGAGCCATGACAGCAAGCCACTACACATCACTTGTTCTCTCCAAATGGTATAAATTCTTAGGTTAGCCCTAATCTGCCAAATTCATCAATCATCCTTGAAAATTCATAACTTATTATAAAAAATTCCAATTGAGGTGGTTCCAATTCCTATGGAAAGATTTATAACTCCTTTGTAAAGTAAAAATATCGCCCACTAAAAATGATAAGCACAAAAGTCCAGAAACCCTTGAGCAACCAAACTGTCTCAAGATTCTTTCCAGATTTAGTACATAAACTTTAACTAATCATAACTTACAATCTACTAACCCAAATAATACATATTATACCTCATGTTAAAGCTTAAGATGTATACTATTGACATCTAAAATATCATAGTTATTTGATAGGGTCACCCAAAATTCAAATCAAAGCAAATTGACTTTTAGAAAACGAATTTGGCAATACTATCAACCTTAATTTCTAGATTTAGGGTTTTCATTCCAATCCACCCAAAATCATAGCCACAAGCAATTCCTACACAAATTTTTGTGCAGAATCTATTAGAAACCTCAAAATCATCAAAATCATATTATTTACCTATGATCCAAGTCTAGCCAAAAATCACCTTAAGGCCAAACAAAGTGAATTTGACAATTTTAACCACAAAACTTGCTAAACTTTCCTTCTATCAACCTTAATTTCCAGATTTAGGGCTTTCATTCCAATCTACCCAAAATCATAGCCACAAGCTATTCCTACACAAATTTTTGTGTAGAATCCATTAGAAACCTCAAAATCATCAAAATCATATTATTTACCTATGATCCGAGTCTAGCAAAAAATCACCTTAAGGCCAAACAAAGTGAATTTGACAATTTTAACCATAAAACTTGCTAAACTTTCCTTCTATCATGCTTAAGCCATATTTACCATCATGTTCATACCCATAAGATCATTAATACCCTAATATTACTTCTTTATTGGGCAGCATGACAACTCTATGAAAACTCAACCTAAACTCAGCTATTATACTTAAATTAGAGCTTTGGTGCCATAAGCTATTCTTGATTTTGCCAATATCTACACCTTGTAGACAGCACCAAGCTCCTCTATTCAAGAATTTGAAACTAGAAAAATATAGCTCTTGATGAGAGGAACAAGTTTAGTGAAGGCATCGAGAGCTAGAAACAGGAATTCAGAGGTGAAATTGCTCAAGAACACTTTTTTACACTTATGTTCTTCAAGCTTTCTCCACCTTCTCTCCTTTTTCTTTTTCTCCCTATTTTCCCTACATTTTTTCCTTATTTTTTCTGCCCTTGGGTAAATTTAAGGAGCTTATAAGGTGTTGGGAGACTTTAATGACATATGTCCAAGTATTCAAGTCTCAAGGTGCCAGACGCTCTCTTTAAAATTCAACTAACCTAATCACCAGGGAATTCCTCTGGCTTGCTAAAGGGTGTTAGGGGAAATGCCATGTGTCCAAATATAATCTCTCTCCTTCCTCTTTTTTTCGTGGCTGACTTACAAACTAAGGGAGGGAAGTCCAACGCTTTCATTCGAATTTTATGAGTTGTGTTAGGGGTAGTTAGACACGTGGCGAAATTGGAAACCAATAAGTTTTCCCAACTTATATGATTTGTGTCAAAGGAAGTTGGACATGTGTCCCGACCAAAAGAGATGAGGTGTCCCGGCTATTAAGAACATGTGACCCATGAGGGCTAGATGGTGCCACATCATTGGGCCAACACAAAAGCTACTTTATGGAGAAGCTAGGTGGCGTCTTCTCATTAGGCCAACCCAAAAGCAAACTCTAGGTGGAAACTTCTTATTGCACCACCCCAAAAGCCACTTTTCAAAAAGCAACTTTAATAAAACTACTTTATCAATGTAAGCTTTAGATCACGCCATGTGTCTATGTGCCAATATATTTTATCTGACCAATTACACACTTAGCACACTAATTACTAATTAAATGTCGGTATGTTACATGTGGGACCCACATGGCACCACATTTACTAGTGTATGCCATCAAAATGGCGCCAAGTGTGCTTATGCATTCTGAGGGTGCCATATGTACTAAAGTACATGCATCTGTATATTTCTCCAACTAACCACCTATACTGAGCCCCATATAATTCAGAGACTTGTTCTCTACCCGGAGGGCTGAATCATGTAGTCCCTAAGAATCATTCTATCTCTCAAACATTCTTGGGACTCTTGCCAAATTGGGCTTGGTAGTCTACATGATTTAGACTTATTCTCAAGCTTTCAGGCCCAAAATTTGGGATATTACAGTCTTCTTCCTCGTTATGCTAGATCACATGTGACGGAAAAAAGGAGCTAGAGGAGAAGGGACCATTGTTCATTCTGATCTTGATTCTAGTTACTTAGCAGAGTTTTGTTTCTTGTTCTTTCTTTGTCTATTTCCAATATGGCTTTTGATTCTGGACTGGTTTTTGCTGAAGTTAGATTGAATAAAGCCATGTGTGATTAAATTCCCTTTGAAACTAGAGTAGCTATAGACTAATTTGAGGATTTGAGCATGTATGAACCATTTAATTGTGCTTAATGTTATGTTTGCTTACTTAATTTTGTTTTGTTTTGTCTACTTAGTGCTTGATCACCACTAAATATGAAATTAGGAAATTTAGATTAGTCTTGGGAGAGAAATCTTAATTGGACCATATGATTAAGTAATGTGGGATTATAATTTATTCTAACTTGCCGATAGGATAGGAATATATACCTATTTGACCCATATAATCCTATTAGAGTGAATTTGGACATTTATTGCCTCTTGAGTAAATTAGTTAGGAATAACAAATTTAACTTGAAATAGGGGTATAAGTGATCAGGAGATACTTATATCCATTAATACACTAGATTAACAAACTAATATTAAGTGCTTTTATTTGGGTAATTACATACTCTAAGACTTGAAAAAGGGATTACCAACTCTAGGTTATTTTTATCAATTGAACTCTTGAAAACATTAGTTTACTACTTTTGCACTTGTTTAAATTAATCTTCAATTTCCTTCTTTAATTTTCTCAACTTAAATGAAAATGGGAATTTTGATGCCTAATCACTAGTTTAATTAAATTTCTATAGGATGACCTTGATTTGCTGTTATAATATTTTCACGACCCATACACTTGCGATGCTTCCTTGAAATTTAGTAGCATCAATAAATGTATACAAACAAGGAGATTTATTTTATCAGCAATTTTGTGGCACAATGATCTTTTAAAGCATATAGTTTATATTTGAATAATATAGTTTTGCAATAGTTCATACTTTTTATTTTCGTTTTGGCCAAATATATGTTGGTACTATACCATAAATTTTGTTAGACAATGCACTTCACAAAATCTATACAGACATTGTGGGGTGGGTTGTATAACATATAATATCTTGAATTTTGATTAAGGGCTAATAACTTCAAAGTGATGTAATTAATGTTAATTAAACACTTTTGAAGTAAATAATGTGAATTATGATGCAAATGAGTTAGGTGATGGTTTAGTATATGTTATGATAAGCAGGGCCAAAATGGTAAATCTACCGACCAACTAGCCAGTTACCAAAGAGGGAACTCATGGGTAACTTGAGATCAATGGTTATGATGTGTTGAGAAAGAGGTAGAATCTTGTACGGATGAGTTCATATGAACTCATGGTAGGAAGAGTAAGATTTTGCCAAGTGTCACCATAGGACCCTTGGATCAAAGTCAAAATTTCAAACTCATCTTCTCTTCCCTCTCTCCTCCAAGTCGGTTATGAGTGTATGAGTGGGGAAAATTCTGATCCTCATGCATTCACCATCATCTCTCACCTTCTCTCTCATCACTCTCCATTTTCGCTGAAGTCAAGTAAGAAAGAGGAAGATAAAAGTTTGATTTTGGGTAGGTAATTGTCTTCTTATGCTTAAAGCCTCTTCATTAAGCTTGTTCAAGAGGTTGAGAGCTTCTTTGCTATGTTTTCAGAATTTAGAAAAGTGGTGATTTGGTGTTTGCACAAATTTGAAAGTTAGGAAAACAGAGATTTGATCTTACCAAGTTGAAAAGGTAATAATTTGATGCATTTTGGTATATTTATGGTGATTTTTTGGTTAAGGTATGTGGGTTTTGAAATTTACCCTAAATATGATGTTAAGCAAAATATAGGAATTGGATAGAGTGTTATTTTTGTACTGGTAGTTCATTGTGTCCTTGAGTCATTGTGGTTGATTTGAGGGAATTGGAAATGAAAATGTTGGTAATTGAGTATTTGGAAGCAAAGTGGAGATCTAAGAGCAAAATTGTTGTTGGGATGTGATTTTGGGTATTTTATAGATACCAAGTGGTTCCTTGTGTCAAAATGAGGGAGAATGAGCTTTGGCACAAGTTTTAGGACCAGTGGTAGTGAAATGGGTAAATCTGGGAATTTATACCAGTTGCTACGATTTTTGGCTTCTGATGAATAACACTCGAGTGCTACAACGCATTTTCCCTATTTCCCTTCAGTTTCGCTTGGATTCTCAGGCAAAGCTCAAAAGTGCACTTTCATTCCCACGAGTGATATAGGTCATCACTCGAGTGTAGCTCCTTGTGCTCGAGTGAGGGAGTAAGTTTAAGACTTTGGAATTTATGGTTGCTCTCAGGTAGTCACTCATTGTGCCTCACTTTTTTATGCTCGAGTGTAGTTCCCTGTGCTCGAGTGAGGGTGTAAGACATATTAAGGTGTGATCTCGGGTAAACACTTCCTGTGTGACACTTTTGGGTGCTCGAGTGAAGTTGAGGGTCATCACTCGAGTGAGGTCATCTCCACTCGAGTGACACGACTAAAACTCAGTGTTTTGCTTCCTAGAAAGGGATCTTTGGGGGTGGTTATCCCAACCCTTTAGGCATATGTTTAAGCATTTAATAGCTAGCTAAAAAGTTTATATGAACACCAACTTAAAGTATTATGGAATTAAGAACTTGGAAAAGAGATTGATCTATTGTCCCTAATTTGGTTTATAGGATTTGACATATGTCGTCCTCATGAGCCCACTGTGCCAACGAACGTTAGAAAGGAACATGGTAGTGACTTCTTCTTTATACCATATGTGATGCATTGTATGTGTGTTATATCATTAGTTTGTGATGAATTTGTATGCTGCGACATTTGTGAATATGTGTAAGAACCGCCATGCCAATAGTCCCTGAGTCGCTAACAACAGTTCAGGTTAGGACGGTGTGCCTTTCCGGCAGTAAAAGGGGATGAGGATGGGGTGTGATATATGTGATTATGTGAAAAGCCGAAAGGCTATTTTTGAAGGCCGACGGGCCAATTGTGAAAGCTGGATGGCTATATGAGTTATAAGGCTATGTGTACACACTACCACGCCAACAATCCCTGAGTCGCTAACAACGGTTCGAGTTAGGATGGTGTGCCTTCCCAGTGGTAAAAGGGGATGAGGGTGGAGTGTGATTTGTGCTACTGCTGCTATATGATGATTTACTTACATGTTGGGTGCTTATGTGTGGTATGAATGATTTATTACTACTGGGATTCTCTTAAATCTCATTCTTTCCTTTGACTAACATTTTAGACAGGGCAAGTGGCTCCAAGGAGAAGCGCACGACCCGGAGCGGTTAGAACCTTATAGGGACATTAAGTTCAGGCCATGTTGGTCATTTATTTTGGATAGAGATTACTGTATGACATTTTAGAGTTGTAAATAGTTTTTGAATGCTTGGTGGTGTAATCCCCTAATTGGGAATTGGAACCCTATAGTTATATATATATATATATGAAACCCGGAGGTTGCCGGGGTTTAAGTTATAAACTTTAATATGTTTAAATGTGATATAACTGCATAGATAATTATATTCGATATTTGAACCTAAGACCAGGATAGAGAGGAAGCTTTGAAAATTTTGCAAAGTCCCTACTACTTTAAAGGGAGTTTTAAATGAATTTTGAATTATCCGACTGTCTCTAACCCATTTTATTATGTATCATCGAATCTTAATTATGCTAATTAAGGTAGGGGGTTACATAACACATATAAATGTATATAATAACAAAAAACCTACATTTCATTGTTAACAAAAGCAATGTAAGAATCATTTGTACTTTTGAAATTGAAACTCTACTTATGTATATCCATTTAAAACCTAAAATACATGTACAAAACTAAATAGATATGATGATATTATAAAAAGCAACATAGAACACCGGATTATTTCAGTCATTTAATTTTATTTAATGCCTTAACCAAATTCCCGTTCAAAAAATCAATTTCAGATTTTATTTCATAGTTTTTCATTAATTATATTAGTATCATTCCTTCAAATATGGATATTCAAGCTTTTACAATTTAAATGTATCTTTGAATTTGTTGGCAATATTGAAATTAAATCAAAGAGTTTAACTACCTACAATACCGAACAAGACATAATTGTTTGATATGCCAGAAATTAGTTGCAAGACCCGTATGATTATATCTCTTAGGCATACTTGAAAACAATATACAAGTTCATCCGTCTCTCAACAATAAGTCTATACTTAGTTCTAGGCCTTGGCTATAAATACTTGAAAGCACAAATGGAAAGAACCAGAAAGGTTTTAAATATTTCACATAAATGTCATTATCCAAAGTTGGTGCTCTTTTTCTCATACTACTAGTGATTGCCTCTCAATGTAATGCCCTCAATGCAACGCTCCATGTAATATTTAAAGCCTATTTCTGAACATTTTTTGGTGTATTTTTTGAAGTGAACATATGCTATGTAATATTTAAGGCTTTGTATGCTAATGTATCATGCGTACACTATAAAAAAAATGTGATTTAGTAGCGGTTAAAAATAGATATTAGTAGCGGTTTTAACCGCTACAAACAACATTAGTAGCGGTTATGAAAACCGTAACTAAATCGTATGTTCCAATCGATTTTGTAGCGGTTATATAAAACCGCTACTCACGGAAAATAACCGCTACATTCTTTGTAGCGGTTACAAAAAAAACCGCTATAACATCCCCATGAACCAAATTTCTTTTCAGAGATATTTGTAGCGGTTATATAACCGCTAAAAATATAAAAAATTGAAATTTTGAAGGCACGAAAAGAAAAAGGGAAAATCCCTATAAAATGCGCTCGAAATTGCTAAATCCTGTTTCAATGCAGCGAATTCCAAAAACTCGAATCAGTCGTGTGTCAATACGGAATGAACAGTGCATGGGTGCCAAAAGACGATTTTGCCCTTCAGCCCTCATCTCGCCACTTTCAGAATAACAACACGAGCCTCTTAAAACAACTTCAGGTTCTTGATTAACAACTCTACTTTATTCTTTCATATATTCGTATATTCAAAATATAGTGTTGTTAATGTAAAATATGGTGTTGTTAATAAAGAAAGAGGTGTTGTTATTTGCCCTGAAACTTAAATTACGAAGTTGTAAAATAAGAAATGAGAGTTGTTAATGTAGAATATAGTGTTGTTAATAAAAAAAGACCGGTATTGTTATTGTGAAAGTAAAAAGATGAAATTGGAGTTGTTAATCAAGAATACAAAGTTGTTAATTAAGAGGCTCGTGTTGTTATTCTGAAAGTGGCGAGAATGAGGGCTTAAGGGCAAAATTGTCTTTTGGCAACCCTACACTGTTCATTCCGTACTAACACACGACTGATTCGGGTTTTTGGAATTCGTTGTACTAAAACGAGATTTAGCAATTTCGAGCGCATTTTATAGGAATTTTCCCAAAGAAAAATGACATTTTTTTAATTTTGTAGCGGTTAACAAAACCGCTATTAATTTTGAATTTTTATGAAATTTTTAGCGGTTATAAAACCGCTACTAATTTCATGAAATTCAAATTTAGCGCCAAAAAATTTAGTTTGAGTTTAAAAAGGCGCGTTTGTTAGTAGCGGTTTAATAACCGCTACAAATATTTAAAAGCTTTTTTAAAAATATATGATCATTTGTTTCTGTTCTTTTAATATTAAATTAATTATTTTATTTTTTATTAGTTTATCTAATTTAATTAGCTTATTATTCAATAGTTTAACTTATGAATAAATTAAAAGGAAAAAATTAATTTAATTGGATAGTTTAACTTATCCAAATGGTTTACCAACTGACAATCGTCAACACGAGGTGGGCGGTTGAAAGCCGTCTCAAGATCATCAAAGTACCTTGAGCAAAAATATAGCACCTCATCCCCTGTATAGCCTTCAGCTATAGAACCTTCTGGCCACGCCTTATTCCTTACGTAAGATTTTAATTTCCCAAGGAACCTACAAAGTACAGAAGAGAAAATTGATATAAAATGTTGAAAAGGACGACTAGCAAACATTAAATACGGAGAATAAAGCACATATTTAAAATGAGTACCTCTCAATCGGATGCATCCAACAATATTGTACTGGTCCAGCGAGCTTTGTTTCATGAACGAGGTGGACTGTAAGGTGAACCATCACAGTAAAAAAGGACGGAGGAAAGATCATCTCCAAATGACAAAGTTTAAGAATGATTTTGGATTACAGCTGATCGAGCTCCTCAACGATTAAAACCTTAGAACACAACTTCCGAAAGAAAGAACAAAGTTCCACCAAAACGATGGAAACATATTGAGGAAGTTTATTCTTTATAGCCAGAAGGAGTAACTGCTACATAAGAACATGTGAGTCATAACTCTTCAGGCCAGCAACCTTTCGAGCCTGCAAGTCAACACATCGAGAAATGTTGCTTGAATACCCATCAGGAACTTTTAATTTCTTCAACGTCACGAGGAAGACTTCCTTGTTCAGTTTTGTGAGGGTAAACTTTACCGGCTGAAATTTGTCATGCTCATCTGGCCAAGCGTCTTCATGAACTCCCATATCTTGTAAATCTTTCCTCGCTTGAAGGTGATCTTTTGTCTTGCCGAGTTTGTTAAGCAGCATATACAGCACATTGTCGCAAACATTCTTTTCAATGTACATTACATCAAGACTGTGGTGAAGTAAATTAGATCTCCAATATGGAAGAGTGAATAAAATACTTATCTTCTTCCACTGCTGAGGCGTCGAAGTCCTGTGTGTCTTTTGGAGAGTTTATGCTGAATCGTCGCTTTTTCCAAACTCAAAGTCAACATGCTCAAGCTGCTATAAGATATCTGTACCGGACAAAGTCTGAGGTGATCCTCTATTTTCTGGTTTCCCATTAAAGTGATTCCGTTGCAATCTGAAATTATGCCTTCCATCGAGAATCCTCCGATGCCCCATAAAGCACCACTTTTGGCTGTGGGGAAGGCACACTGTGTCAAAGTCAAAATTGCAAGCTGGACACGCCAACCCAGTATGCACATTCCAACTAGATAATGTGCCAAGGCCAGGAAAGTCACTAATTATCCACATCAAGGCTGCATGCAAGTTGAACAAATTCTTGCAGTAAGCGTCGTACATCTCCAAGCCGACATTCCACAGGTCAAGAAATTACATAATAAGCAGTTGGAGATATACATCGATGTCATTGCCCGATGCCTTTTTGCCTGAAATGATCATAGACATAATGAAAGAGCTTTGTTTCATACACATCCAGGGGGTAAGTTGTAGGGAACTAAGACTATCGGCCAAATACTGGAACTTGTGCTAAGATTCCCGAAAGGATTGAAACCGTCGGTCGCTAACGCAAGCCGAACATTTCTGGGGTCAATCACGAAATCTAGAAAGTCATTGTCAAAAGTTTTCCAAGCATCTGCATCTCACGGATATCTTAATTTACCGTTTTCATTGTTATCAACAGCATACCACCTCATATGCTCCGCAATTTTAGATGACATAAATAATCTTTATAGGCGAGGTTTCAAAGGGAAGTACCTGACAAATCTTTGCAGGTTTCTTCTTCTGCTTTTTCCCCTTCTGAATTGTCTTGTACCTTGATGTGTGATATCTTTTACAAGTCTCCCTACTGGAATCGTCTCCCTAATACAGCATATAATCGTTTGGGCATGCATCAATCTTCTGATAGTTCAACCCCAACCTGTTGATAATCTTTTTGGCCTCATAGAATATTGTGGGAATCTCAGCGTCGAGGAATGCATCTTGTAATAATTCTAGCAACATCGACATTCCCTTATCTGTGATTCCACACAAGCACTTGATATGATACAATTTGATCAAGAAAGATAATTTAGAATATTTGCGACAACCTTGATATAAAGGACGATCTGCTTTATCCATCAAGCTGAAAAAATCCCGAGCTGATTCATTCCTTATAAAAACCAGCTCAGAACCGTGTACTTCTTCGTTGAAGTTGTCGCCTTGAAATCCAAACGTATCACGCACAGCATCATTCACAAGATCATCTTTATCTACTTGAATGCCTACTTGAGAACTTTGAGGAAGAGCATCATCATATCTAATGCCGGCCTTCTCTCCATGAACTGCCCAGAACGTATAGTCCTCAGGGAAAGGCTTTAGAAGCAAATGTTCCTTCATAACATTTCATGCATGCCACTTCTTGAACTTGCATCTCCGACAAGGACAGACGATCTTGCCGTTCCAGCTGGCGTAAGTGAATGCGAAATCCAAGAAATTGTTTAATTCGTATAAATATTCTGGAGAATTACGCGGCAACCTGATCCATAATTTATCCATAGCTATTAGTGAGAGAGAAGAAAGTATAGAAAATAAGATGAGTGAATAGAGAATGACAAATGCCAAGAACCTTATATTCTGAAATTCCAAAGTTTAAAATTTTGTAGCGGTTTACCGCTACAATTCTAAAAAATTAGTAGCGGTTATATATATAAAACCGTTACTAATTTTCAAGCCGTTGGAATTTTGCACACAATGGTGAAAAATTCAAAATTTAAAAGTTGGGTATTAGTAGCGGTTCTATATATACAACCGCTACTAATATTAAAGCCGTTGGACATCAAATGGAAAAATTATTTTTAATTTGTAGCGATTATACATAAAATAACCGCTATAAATGTGTATAAAGGTGGTAAATTTCAAAATTCAAATGTTGAGTATTTGTAGCGGTTTGTATTGTTAAACCGCTACAAATATTTTGTATATTTGTAGTAGTTTTTAATGTAGAACCGCTACAACCATATATATTTGTAGCAGGTTTTATTATAAAACCGCTACAAATACTTATATGCTTCAATTTTTTTAGAAATATAAATAATATTGTTGCAATTAATTCACAAATTCAACAACGCAGTCTAATAATATAAATATAATTATGGAATAAGAATTTAAGTTCTGAAATACAAAATTATATATATTTATTTACAAATGTTTCAATAACAAATAAAAAAAAGATGTCCAAAACTAAGTAGCTGGGGGCTGATCATCTGGGGCTCCCTCAGGTGGGGCTCCCTCAGGTGCTGCTGGATCAGGCCGTTGGGTAGAGTCAACCACACCATCATTATCAGCAGGAGCAGGAGCAGGAGCAGGAGGAGGAGTAGGCTAGACAACGTACCGACGGACAGGTCACGTCACTGCGTCTGCTGAGCGTAGATCAAATCAGCCTGCAGCTGCATCTGCTGCATCTGTTGTAGATAAAACTGGTGCATCTGCTCTGCTACTGTGCCATCTGCTGCTCCAAATCTGACCGCAGCTGGTCAATAGACTCATCCCTCAGACATTCGACCCCTCTAGAGCTGCCAGCCTCAGAGGCGGCGCTCCTGCCGTAGACCGTGCTAGGTCTGGCGCCTATCCCTATCCCTCACATGCGTTCGGAGTGCTCAGCCTGACCCAGATCCGCCTTCAAAGGAGCCGTCGAGTCTGCTGACCCCTGTGACTCCTCGGCCTGGGTCTGTCACAGCTCAGCCTGCGACTGCTGTATCCACTCCTTCCATTTTATAAAACAATTACTTATTAGCATTTTTCATTATTAAGTTGGTTTTATAAAAATTATAATAATAAAATTACTTACAATGGCTGCCTCTGCCTACTGAGAGGTCGCAGTCCCGTCACGGTGTCTGTGTGTGATGGCGTACAACTCCCCATAGTCCGTCTAAAGGTTCTCCTACTGTGCCTTTTTCTCCTAAAACAATTACAAAATTCAATTAGTATTATGAAATACCAGCTAAAAGTCAGTGATATTTTGAAAACTTACCAGCTCGCTGTAGGTGACAGCAAAGGTCTTTGATCCTACTATGTGGTGGATCGTCTGCTGCGCACGGATCCTGGTGTTCCTCTGAGAAAGCTCCTGAAAAAAAACAAAATTAAATGTATTAAAAAAATAAAAACAAATTTTAAATTAATAAATTTTAAATTAAAAATAATTAAATTGAAATTATAATTTAATAATTAACAATTACAAAATTATATATAAAGAATCTAATAAATACATTACCTGCCCCTCAGGGCTCCTCCTGAACTGGACGAAACTCGCCCAGTCATTCGGTGGCACGCCGTCCGGGATGCTCTCGATCAGCTACTCTAGAGTCATTGTCCTATCCTTATCCACCCTGCTGAAGAGACGGTTCCTCCTGTTCCTCCAGCAGTCACCCATCTTCACGAGGGTGTACCTCTTCCGGTTAGCCCGGACAGCAAACCGCAGTTGCAAAAAAATTATTTAAATATCAATAATTATAAAAATCATATTAAAAAATATTAATTAAATAGAATTAAATACAAAAATATTAATTAAATACTATTAATTACCTGAACCTCCTCCTCCCAAGCCTGGTCCTTCGGCCCTTTCGGAACATGCCTCCATGTCTTGAAGTAAATAGGGAACCGCATCCAATTCGCGCCCAGCTCGTTCAGGAAGCGGTGGAACAGGTGACCCCCATTGTCGATGGGCTGGTCAGTGCCCTCATTCCACGGCACTATAACTCGCAGGGTCCTGTCCATGCTGTTCAGACCGGCCACGTCTAGCCTCCTCGTCTACACGTTCCCCTGTTCATCTGTACAGTTTACCGCATGTTAGATAATTTGTAATTCAAATTTAACATTTTAAAATTTAAATAAATAATTTATTAAATTAAAAAATTTATTTACCTTGGACCTGAACCTCAAACCCAATAGACCACGAAGACGACCCTCGTGGGTTGTTCTGCTCCCGAGCCTCCTCCTCATCGAAGAACTGCTCCATCTCCTTGAGCCTGATCAGGATCTCAAAGTCCTCCTCGTTGTGGTCCTCGATGCTAATATCTGCCCCCCAAACTCAAGCACCTCTGGTGTGGTCGTCTCCTGTGGGATTGTCTGCGGTCCCTATGGTAGGGCTGACTCTTGTGGGGGGGATGGGCTGAAATGCCGCGGTCACCCTGCCTCCGCGCTGCCCCCTCCCTCTGCCCCCTGCTCGGCTGCTACCACCCCATAAAATCGGTTTAGGGACCTCATGGGCCTTCCCCCTATCCTCTCTTGAAGTCATATCAACTGTAAAAATTCAAAAAAAATATTTTAGTCACATTATTATGCAAAAATCTAATAAAAATACAAATACAACTAAAATACGTCTTATCTACGTACCTCAAGTGCAAATACTAAGAAATACTGCAGCAAAAACTCCTTCACAGATATCTGAATGCTCAAATCTAAGAGAAAACACTCAGAGAAACTTTAGGAAATAAAATGAGCAAATGGAAAAAAGGAGGGAGGCGGGGCTTAAATAGGCCAGCAATTTGTAGCGGTTATTCAAATAACAGCTACAAATCACCAACGGCAACTTGAATTTGTAGCGGTTTTATAATAACCGCTACAAAGTATAAGAACCTTTAAAATTCTATAGCGGTTATAGTCTAGAACCACTACAAACTTGGAAACTCCTGAAATTCTGTAGCGGTTATATCCCTATAACCGCTACAAATACCTAACGTTTGGGATTTTGTAGCGGTTTTGTTGCTATAACCGCTACAAATAACCGTTACACTGTTGGCGAGTCTTGGTCACACCAAGTGGCGGGAATATTGTAGTGGTTTTTGTTTATTAACCACTACAACTGAACCGCTACAAGTTTTAGCAGGAATTTTGTGCCAAATTTGTAGCGGTTTTTTCTACCTAACCGCTACAAAAAAACACTGCTAATGGCGCGTAGCTTACTACTACATATTTGTAGCGGTTTAGCTTAAAACCGCTACAAATGCTATAATTTGTAGCGGTTTGATATAACCGCTACAATGCCACTGCTACAGAATACCATTTTTTTGTTGTAATATGGCTAACTATTTTTCTTGCAGGAGATTAATCATGTGGGGTCTAGAGGGCTATGGCCAGAACTTGTAAATAATAGAGGTGATTATACAAAAACTTATTTTCCATGTGATTTTCTTTTTTTTCAATATATAATATCAGATAATTAATATTGAATTTATGCTATAGCGTTAAGGTTTTGAAGCTAGGAGTACAACGGTTCCTTCAAGTACTTTTCCACTGACAATTATTGGAGATGAATTGTAACACATCAAATTCAGTTTCCTAATATGTATTGTAATTTTTTGAAATATTAAATGAAATGGTGAATTTTAGAGAATTCGAATAGTGCTGCCAGTGAGATTTTTCTGCAAGGCGGTAAGTTGTCATGCGGTTTTGGATGACCAAATGATGATAAAAAAATTATACAACTTTACAGGGTGAAAGTATACATCCTAAGCTTTAATTTAATAAGTGATGGGAAATTTTTAGAGCTGTATACAAAGAGTTATGAATTTTTGAAATTATGATACACATGGAAAATTCAATTGGGCTGGTTAAGGGAGCATTAGGTGTCATTTAGTATGGACCAAGGAAGGGAAATATGTTAGATATAATTAGTTTTGATGATGTCAAATATAGATGTGAAATGATAAGAGCAAAAAGTTTATATAATGTATTTCTTTGACTAACTACTATATTTAATGTTACATATTTTGTAGATTAGTCAAGCAAAGAATGAAGAGGATTGAATTAATGAAAATGAACAAGAGGAAGAAGAAGGAAGAAATTGAAGATAGTCAAGGAGATGCTTACTTGGGTTATGGAGAATTATTATCAAAAGGAAAGTCAAAAAGAAAGATATTGAAGAATGAAGAACTTGGAAGATCTATCAAGAAGATCAAGATTCAAGTTGTTAGAAGTGATGCTGGAGGTTTCTATGATGATACCGGAGGTTTCTATGATCAAATAATGGTTGGAATAGGTTAATATGAAGCTAAGATGACTTATATATGAGTTTTGGCACTTCCAGAGGTGTTATGCTCGAGCACGAGGTGTTTCACTCGAGCACAGGAAGAACTCACTCTAGCACAGATGAATTCACTCGAGCACGGGATGAAAACTCTGTTCTACTCTGTTTTACGTTTAGCCTGAGTGAGGTCTGGTATTTTGGTCATATCTCTCAAACCACACATCGGATTGACCCGAAACTGGTGGCATATGAAAGAAGACTCCCAAGACGTAAAATGGGCACCAGGATCACATTGAAAGAAGGTCAAATGAAGGAGATATGAATCGTGGAAAATGAAACTGAAATCACCGTCACTGTTTGACACAGGTTCGGTATTTTGAGCGTAACGTACAAAATACACATCGGATTGAGACAAGACCAGTGCCAAATGTAGACTCAAATATCTTTCCATGGATAGGTAATTTGACTAATTTGAACGTATATTCTAGGAGCTATATCTTCTGGAAATTGACGCTTGTGCAGACTAGCGAAATATACACTCTTTCGATCATAACTTGCAGAATACAAGGAGTTTGGAGCTGATTCTTTTTGCATTGGAATGTATATGGCAAGAGCTTTCTTATGATACATCATTTGAATCAAATAAACAAAATTTTTCTAAAGTAGCCCCACATCACCCGCGAGTGCAAAAACTTTCTCTCTGAAAATATTGTGCGAGTGATGTCCAGAAGCAGCTGAAACGTGAAGAAAATTGCATCACTCAAGCACTAGGATCCATGCTCGAGCATTGGACGATTTCTCACTCGAGCACATGCAAGTTTTGACATGGAAGTGATAACCCGAGAAGAAGCCTGTACGTGAAAGCATGAAACTCACTCGAGCATGACTGGTTGTGCTCGAGTGATTCGAGAATTCACTCGAGCATATGCGAGTGAAGTGCAGCGAGCGCTTGCCCGAGAGAAAGTCAGAACATGAAAATATCAACTTCACTCGAGTGAGCCATATTGCACTCGAAGTGAGAACTTGACAGAATGAAGAAACGAAACAGAGCCTTATAGCCATCAATTCAAACGTGGTTAAATGTTATACAATCATTATGTTTTCACTTGTTATTATTCCTAAACATTAACTAACATATATTTCAAGTGTAAAACAGGAGATTAAATATTTGGATTGTATCTTCAAGAACGGAGGTCACGACGAATGTCTTCACTCAACGTGATGAGTCCCAGAAGACAGAAATTTAGTTTTTGACCAATGATCCAATATACCCATGACTAATACTTCATCATATTAATGATTAAGTATTTTGCAGTGTGAAACAGGATATTAAACGTTCGGGTTGCAGATTCAAATAAAAGTCAATTACGGTGAACTTCATCATTACACACCGAATGGCGGCTACCAACCACGACAAGTAACTGACCCACCATGAGAGATTTTCTGAAACACAAAATGCTCCACAACGTGATGTACAGCTCAAAATGAATCTTCCTGCTGTTCAACAAAACGCTCCACTCTACAATGAACAGTAGCTCGTTTTCAAATATGCTCAACGGTCAAAATGACTCCAACGGACGAATGCTCACAACGGTAATCATCTTCATCAACTATAAATGAGAAAGCATTCAACATCGATGGGTGATATAGAAAAAGACAGAGAAAACAGAGCAACGACACCAACATACGAATAACATGAATCCTCTGCTTCTACCCAAACACTCTCTGTTTTCCAGTTTTTGTATTACTTATCATTGAGAGAGTGATTGTTTGTATTGTACTTCAGTGAGTATTATATCTACTCTATGAGAGAGTCTGTAAACAATTTCATCTGTATTTCTGAGTTGATCTCAAGGTAGAGGGACCTTGAGAGGATTGATACGGCAATGTGATCTTGATGTGAATACCCGAAAGTCTCGGTTACCACTAGTGGAGGTACTGGTGGGTGTACGGGTGAGGGTAAAGCTGTGAAAGTGGATATAGCGAAAGCTGAAATGTTTGTGAATGCAGCTGAGGTTGTTGTTTGATGTATTGAGATTTGTGGTGTTTTGGGTTTACTCCCAGAAGGGGTAACTAGATTGAGTTAAGCAGAGTGGTGGCCTATGCTGCCCAACTGCCGAGATCTTATGATATGTCTCATGATTTAGAGCCTCCAGATATCGAGATGCACTAGCCACTCATAAATTGGGGGGGCTTGCGATGATTGTGGTTATGTGATGATGGTTTGTGGCAATCATGTGTGGAGGCGATTGCATTCACTTAGCAAATGTATAGTGATTATGTTAGTGCAGCAATCGTGAAATAGGCCGATTACAATTTGTGGCAACTGGGTTGAATTTATTGTGTAAGATTCTTTCGAGAATCTGAATTGTGATACACTAAGTGTGGGGGTGGTCTAGCAAAGACTTTCCCAAGATAGAGTAATTGGTGAAACGGAAGCTGTCGTGAAGAAGCATCTGTAGTTTGTGGATTAAGCGGTTCTTCAAATTTTGAGGACGAAATTTATTGAACGGTGGGAGAAATGTAATACCCCGAATTTTGAGACTTGAAGCTAGAGAATAAGCCTGAGATAAGTGGACTGCTAAGCCCCGGTTTAGCAAAATCCCAAATTATGATTAAGGGTTAATGACTCCAAAAGTGGAGGTGGTTATTGATAAATAAACCCTTTTTGGAGATTATGGTGTGATTTGGCACCCGATGTGATTCGTATGTGTTCTGAGCAGCGGCAAAACCCTTTATTTAAGTTCAATTATGGATTAACCTCTAAATTGACTTAAAATAGAGGGAAGGGCGCATTGTGAAAGAAAATGCATGAGAAAATGTGTTTGATGGTGATTCAAGAGGAATTGCCATAACCAGTGGCAAAACGGTAAAGTTATCGACCAGTTGATCGGTTACCGAAGAGGAAATTCATTGGTAACTTGAAGATCAATGGTTAGGATTGATTTGTGTATTAGATCAAGGGGCGGAATCATGTGTATGTGTGTGCATGTGAGCTCATGGAGGATGTTGCAAGATCATGACAAGTGGCAAGATATGAACCCTTGGATCTTGGTCAACATTCAAACTCTTCCCTCTCTCTTTCATAGTCGGTTAACACATGAGAAAAAGGGGAAAATCTAATCCTCACTTCATCATCTTCATCTTTGTCTCTCTCTCTCTCTTGTTCTCCATGGCGCCATGCTTAAGGGAGGAAAGAGAAATCAAAAGGTGAGGTTTTGGTTGGCTTAAGGTCCTCTATTGCTTAAACACCTTTCTATAAAGTTGTTCATAGTGATGAGAGCTTCATTTCTATGGTTTTAGATTCTTGATTGGTGGTGTTTGATGGCTTGAGGAAATTTGGAAAGATAAAGAATCAAAGAATTGGTTTGGGAAAGAGAAAGAGGTGAGTATTTGAAGCCTTTTGATCTAAGTTTTGTGATTTGTGGATAAGTTTAGTGAATTTCGAATTTTGCCCTGATTTTCTTGTGATTTTGGATTGGATGAATTGGGTTGTGTTTTATGTTGGAAATGGTGCCATGTTGTGGTATTTGGTCATTGGAATTGATTTGGGAACTTGGAATGAAGAGTTACAATGTTGTGAATTGTGTTATGGTTGAGTGATGACATGTTGTGATTGTTGGAAAACATGTCAATATAATGTGAATTTGGTTGATTTGGTGTTTCCAATGGAATCCTTGTGAAATTTTGTGTGAGAATGATGTTTGATATGAAAATGGAATCATTGGAAGCCAAATTGCAAAAACTGGAATTCTGTCTTTTAAAGTTCTGTTCTGAGCAGTCTGGTGTTGTGGACGTTTTCAATGGGCAAATGGTCTCTAAAAATTCTGAAACTTTCCAGTCTTAAAGTTCACATCCCAAAATTCAACAAGGACATATCATTTGTGCCATTTCGTTTTGTCTTCTGTGAATTATGGCTGTCCAAAGTTTGAGGTCAAAAATGGACTCTGTTTTGGCACAATGTTAGGTTTTTGGTAAATATGGACTTTTGTGGTGATTTCCAGTAATGGCCAATATTTTTCCTTGAAAGAGGACTAAAATATATTTCATTTGGCTTTGGGATCACCTCATTTCGATTTTTTGGAATTATTTATGATTTTTGGAAGTTCAGCCAAGAAACTGGATTTTCTGGGCCGCGGCCAGTGGATTCTGGGCCGCAGCCCAAATGTTTCTGAGCAGTTTTGGGCCGCAGCCCGTGGATTATGGGCTGCATCCCAAATGTTTCTGAGCGTTTCTGGACAGTTTTGGGCCGTAGCCCGAGGATTGTGGGCCGCGGCCCACCCCCAAAAATCAGTGTTTTGCACTTTTGAAAGGTGATCTTTGGTCAAGTGTTTCCCAAGCCTTTAGGCATATGTTTGGGCTTTGATTAGCCACCTAAAGGTCATGAATGGTAACCAACTTTAAGTGATATGAAAGTAAGGTTTTGGAATAGAGAATAACCCTATGTCCTTGCTTTGGTTATAGGGTTGATGTTTGCCCGGAACGTGGTTTGATATTCGTTCTGATCGTGAGTAAGCAAAGTTGGAGCATACGTGGAAAGAGTGTAGGGAACTTACCTCTTTTGCATGCTTTGATATTGTGTTAATGTGTTGATGCATGTTATTGCTTTGCTTGATTATGTGGAACATTTATGATGTTTGAAGCTCTGTTTCTATTTATGCTATGGCCATGAGTGTGTTGTTGAAACATTGAGCATGCAAATGTGTCATGGTATGGACATGTGATATGTATTGCAAGCATGTCATGCATTATACACTTGTCATACATGCATTTTGGTATTTGTTTCCGACTGAGATTCTCTCGAATCTCACCCTCCCCTACTAACCTTTCAGACAGGGTAGTAGATCAAGGATATAGCATGCAGCTAAGGGTGATGAGGACTTTCTTCGGGTTGTCATTCTGGTAGTTGGTTATCATCCTAGATGGGATATTTGGATTTGGATGTGTACATATGGAAGAGTATATTTGGTTATGTATTTGAAATGAGTTATTGGATATTTGTATATGTATTTAAGAGGATTTGTGTAATCCCCATATGAGGGCTTGTAATGGGCGAATGTGCCCTATAAAGCTTGAGTTAATAAATGGAATCCGGAATTGCCGGAATTATTAAATTGCGTACTCTGATATATTGAATGTGATTTATCTTTGTGTAGTAATGGTATTCGGAATGTGAATGTGAGACCAGGTATATTATTATATTTCGAAAGGTATTTGTGAAAAACCTATCATGAAGATGGGATTTTAAATAAGTTTTCTTTCTTATTGGACTCTATTTCACTTTAATTGTGTAATCCGAATATTAATTACGGCAGGGGGTTACACTGGGGGGTATGCTCGAGTGAGCTTGTCCCTCTGATGTTGCATGTGCTCTTGGGTTGTCACTCTGTGTTGCACTTTCGAGGACTCGAGTGGACTTAAAGTCATCACCCGAGTGCAAAACCTTATGCTCGAGTGATGTGAGCACTTTCTGGCCCAAGTAGCTGCTCACTGTTAAACACTCACGAGTGAGAGCCGTTCTCACTCGAGCACGAGTCTTTCATCACTAGAGTAAGCCAGTTAAAAATCAGTGTTTTCCTTCAAAAAAGGGGTCTTTAGGGTAGTTTCTTCCAACCCTTTAAGCATATGTTTGGGTCTCTATTAGCTACCTAAAGAGTCCTAAATGATAACCAACTTAGAGTATTATGGAAATATACATTTGGAAAAGAGATTAATCAATTGTCCCTAAATTGGTATAGGATTTGATATCTGTCAAACGTGTGAGCCCACTTGCCAAAGAACGTTAGGAAAGATACAGGTAGTGACTTCTCTCTGATACTTTGTGTAAATGTATTGTATGTTTGCCTATCATGCATTCTGTTCTGCTGTTGCTGCTTTGAGATACATTGTGGAGCTTTGTGCATTGTGGCTTGTGATACGTAGTGCATTGAGATACTTTGTGCTTTGTGATGCTGCTACATAGTGATTACCACGTAAGCGGGCATTGTGATTATAGCGAAGGCTGGCATAGTGATTACCGCAAAAGCAGGCATAGTGTTTGCAGCGAAAGCTGTCATTGTGATTACCGCGAAAGCGGGCGTAGTGCATTGTGATACAGCTATGAGTGCTGTCGTCTGTGGCGCGAGCCATGGATCATTGTGTTGCTGATGATGCTGGTGAACATGATAACAATACATGCCTTGTATTTATATATTGTATGAGTAATCTGTTACTACTGGGATTCTTTAGAATCTCACTCTTTCCAAATGACTAACATTTTCAGACAAGGTAAGTGGCTTGAAAGGAAAGCGGCCAACCAGGAGTGGCTAGGGCTTTAGGGACATTTTTCATTTTGGATGTTGGTTATCTAGTTGACTTTTGGGATTACTGTATGTATATGAGATGTATATAACAATTTTGGATATGTAATCCCCATTTTGGGAAACCTTTAAACCCATTCTATATATACAAGTAACCCGGGGTTGCCGGGATTTTGGTTACGCACTCTGATATTTATCATGTGATATAACTGCACAGGTAATTGTATTCTAAAGTGAATGCGAGACCAAATGAATTTTGTTTTTAAATGTTTTGTTTGGATACCCCATCTCTTGGAGATGAGTGATTATAATTGTGATTTTTGTCTTATTGGTCTCTATTTCACTTAAATTTCATAATCCGAATATAATTACCGTGAGGGGATTACATTTTTTAGCTCAATGGTAGTGGGGTTTGCCAAGCATGGGTACTTAAGCCTTAGGTCTTGTGTTCAAACCCCACGGAGGCGAAAGGAATTCCCATGGGGGGAAGATATTCCTTGTGAGTCACGGGCCCAACCACCCTTCGGGGTCAAACCTCCCCGATCTAGCAGTAGTCGGTGGAGCCTCCTGGGGCGTGACAATAAAAAGGTGCCTTTTTATTATCATACCCCGCCGGAAGCCTCGTTCGGTAACTCGATCGGCTCCGTTGGCAGCCTCATTCGGGAACCCGACTGACGGCTACTGAGTGGACTCAAAGGAATATCTTCCCCCATGGGAATTCCTTCCGCCTCCGTAGGGTTCAAACACGGGACCTAAGGCTTAAGTACCCATGCTTGGTGAGCCCCACTACCACTACCACTTGAGCTAGTTAGCCACTCAGTAGCTATCGAGGGGAAGATATTCCTTTGAGTCCACTCAGTAGCCATCGATCAAGTTGCCGAACGAGGCTACCGACGGAGCCGGTTGGGTTGCCAAACGAGGCTACCGATGGGGTGTGACATATGTTGCCGCTAAAGATTTTTCTGCGGCAACAGCAAATGTCGCCTTTGATTCTCATTTTTTTGTGGCAACATTTTTGTCGCCGCTGATACTCGTTTCTGTTTTCTGTGGTGACAAATGTCGCCGCTCAAGGCAATTTTTTTTTCATTTATTATTAATTTTATTAAATTAAAAATTTTATTTATGATGCACATAATAATAAAATACTAAAAAAAATAGAAATGGAATCATAATACATTACTTAAGTAATAAAATCCACAATGTTTTTAAATCTGAAGTTCAATCTCTTCTTACAAAAAAAAAGTTCAATCTCTCAAACTATTTAACATCACAAAACTTTTATAATAGGACAAGTAAATTATGTTGAAACACCAATCTGCGGGACCCCAAAAGTAGGAGTAGATGTAGATATTGGAGCATTCGATTGGAAAATTTGCATGAAGGCATTGAGTTGAGATTGCATTCTTTGTTCAAATTGCACACGCTCTTCTTCCATCTTTGCACGCTCTAATGCAAGATTTACCTCCATCTTTTCTCGCTCCTCTTGAATTCTTCTATCAAACTCTTGTTGCAATTCAGTGCATACATGCTCAAGTGAACTTTGACTAGATTGAGTGTGAGCTCTCTTCCTTGTGGGTTGTGCTCCATACCTTTCCCTCTGACATATCCTAACCTCTCACCAAGAACAGCCGTTAATATCTCATCAGAGGTCATACGAGCATCACTCTCTAATTATTGTTGTTCACGGAGTTCCTTGAGACGAACCTACAATTAAAGCATAAAAAGTAATATAATAAGAATAAAATAAATTAACTAAACAAGAAAGATAAGAATATACGTGTACATAAATCTGCTCTGAATGTGAATCTGCCCACACTGACTGTCCATATGCATTCCTTCTTCTAGTATGTGTTATCTACCACACCAGATCAGGTGGTGCAGGCTGTCCAGTTGTGGGGTCTTTCTACAAAGCCGAACGTACAAATACATACAATAGCATATCCAAAGATAACTAATAAAGCAAAATATAAATTAATTTGAAGAAGAGAGATTGCACTTACTGCAGAGTGATCCATTTCAGCAAATGATACAGGACCACAAGTATGTTTTGTCACTTGTTTTGATCGGTTTTGTTTGTTTCTTGTACTTTTTTTCTACAAAAAAATTGGGTCACTAAAGGATTTATAGAATGAAATAATAACATCAACTTAAAAATTTAGTAAGATACCTTGAAATTTTCAGACTTAAAGTATGTCAATAACCACTCCCAATCTTCAGAACTTACATTTGGAGGTGGTTCAGCTAACCTCTCTTCATCAGTGTCATATTTCTGGTAACGCCTATGCAAGTTGGTCTTCCAATTTCTTAAGGCATTTTGGAAAGCAAGCGTTAAAACTTGATCAAACTTTTCTTCATCTACCACACCATCAAGTTCAAATTTATCCTAAAACAAACAAAAACATAAGTACCTGTGATGAAAACATAAATAAAGTAAGATACATATTATTATTTGACATGAATGATACTTTGACTTGCATTTTCATCTCACTACCATACTTTTCTAACTCAACCTTCCAATCAACAAAATTCCGCAAAGATATTGTTTTCCTAACAATCAAACCATAGTAGTTAGCTAGATTTCTTGCATCTGATCCCACTGCTCTTGTCATGTCATCCAAAAGTTAAACTTTAATCTTAGAAAATTTGGTTTTCAACATCACTTTATGCGACTTGTAAACTCATCTGCCCTTCTTGATTGTATGGGAAGATCCTATCATTTATACATATAAAATAATTATGACAATTAATGTTACATGTGAAATGGAGGGGAATTGATGTTACAATTATACACTTGACAAAAAAGTTATTTACATCATATAAAGTCAAAGGACATTTATTTGCACTACTATCTTGAGTAGGATGAGAATTGATGGGTTGTTTCTCAAGCTATAATTGTAGTGGTCGTGGTGAATTAGTACGTTGTGTCTTCTCTGTCTGAGGTATAGAGCAAGCACCTCCACTACTTGCGTTGCCATTTCCTCTATAGAGTCAAGGAGGTCTCCCACCTTGTCGCCCCTTAAATCCTGACATATCCTGCAAAATATATACAATAGTTAGATTGTTTTCCAGCACCACTTAATTCTAAAAACACATTTAACTAAGTAAGAGTTAATCTACATATTAGTAAAAGCTACCATTTAGGAAGACACTAATTTCATTCAATTGAATCTTCTGTGACACTATCACTAGTATCAATACATTCTGATTCACTCTCTTCTACTTCATCCTCTGTGCCACTTTCTACTTCAGTATCACTATCATTGTCATCAATTGAAGATAAATGCTTATTTTAATAAGAACATAGGAAAGTAACTAAACAGAAAAGAACTATAACAAAGAAGAGCAATATGTCATTCTAACAATATGTACACTTCAAAAAGGAAAGATCCAAACCACCCTATCTTTATTCTTATTACTATGCATCACACTGATTCTGATATTTCTCATAATAAACAATAAATATAATAATTTAGTCTAGTTATGCATCACTTTATAAGAACCTGAATATAGGTTTCAACATTGTTGTTTCAGCCAAGCAATATTATTGACTATATTATAATTCAAAATGGTTGATGCTTACCCAAATACAGCAAATGGTTTAAAATTGTGACTTAACATGCTCGTAATATAAAGTTGAAGAAAAACTATAACATTGAATTTATGGATCAAGTTTTGATTATATGGAAATAATATCCACAATACTTGGGGGGGACACCATTTTGTACATAGGAATTATCATTAGGAGTAAACATACCATATTCTCCAACAACAACAAAAAAACAATTTATGGAACAAAATCATCACTAATAGGAAAATCACTACCAAAAACACATATCTTTCAAGAAAATATTAGTAAAGATATATTAAGGACATACAATTATGCCTTTCCTTCAAGAAGATTGTGTGTTATTGATATCCACCTCAAATTTTCCTGCAAACAAAAAATAACATAGCTACAATAGGTCAGCCATGCACTTAAATTTAAATTAAGAGACAAGGATGCAAACACTCATTCTGTAAATAGGTACCTTTCTATGCAAACATGTTGTATATGCAATTTGAAATTGACAAGGGTGCTAGTTTTATTGAGGAAACTTGAAAACTACATTGGGTATGCTTATTTAACTTAAGTGCATGTCTATCAACATAATAAGGCCCAAATATTTGGGCCATAGCCATCTACCTATTCAAAATTATTTATTAACGATCATATGAAATAGGGAAATGTACACTATTTTTTTAATGAAACTTTATTATGTTAAAGTCTTGTATCCCATAACCCAAAATCATTGTTGCCTGGTGAAGAATGCCATGAAACAATGTGTATAAAAAAATTATACCCTAAAACACAATTGCAAATGGGCCTTTTAAATCCTAAGCCATCATATGAAAGAAAGGAATGGCAGTCTTGGACTTGAAAGGAGTTCATCAACAATGATTATGCGCATCATATGAAGCAAGCAACTTTTGCAACCTTATATTCCTCAAATATAATGTTTAGGTAAAAAAAATCACATCCATCACAGTTTCTATATTGCACGCATCATCATAAATGTCAAGTTCTGAATTAACCTTTACTTGACAGAAAAAAAAAGAGTTTCCTTTTAACTAGAGTTTTCCTCTTCACAAGAAGAATTCATTATAGCAGAAGGAGATCTCTATAAGCCATAAAAGAAGCTGCTTTTATGACTTACGTTTCACTTACACAAGAAGAAATGTCTAATGACACAAATTATAAAAGAAACAACATGAACCACCTTGTTCATTGTCTGAAGCAGTCATATATATGAGCAAAACATAAGAAAGAGCTAATTAAGCTTATGGGGGATGATAGCAATGATTTGTACAGATGAGAGGAAGAAAGAACTAGAATTGGTGTTCTTTCTCTTGGAATCCAGCGAGTAGTTGATCATAAGAATTCTGTTATCTCCTCTGCATATTTCAGCACTATGGGCCTCAGAAATACTCCCCACAAACCAAAAATAATATATGGTATGACATCGTCAAGAAGTAAGAGTTCAATATTCAAGTTTAAAAGGAAGAAAAGCTATCCAACCTAAAAGTAATTGCGAATCTAACATGAAAATGTTCTTCAATCATCCATTCTTCAACATTGCACAATGCAAGACCGAGTCTCAAATAGGATCACACAGTCAAAGAAGTGGGGTAGAATAAGGAGGTGACAACGAGGTGGGATTTGGATTGCAATAGCGACTGCAAAGGTGCTCGAAGAAGTGGAGAAGAGAAGTGGAAGATGCTGATACTTTGAAGTCTAGGGTTCAAAGGTTCTAAGAACAGAGTCACGCCAGATGGGTTTTTTTTTCCTTTTTGCTAAAGGTTAAATTAAATGGAGGGAATAAAAAGTGAAATGGGCTAAATGGAGGGAAGCTGCAAAAGTTTTGGTGGGAGAATAAGTTTTACCCAATGAGAGAATATACGAACCATTTGGGAGAATCATTCTTAATTTCTCACACACTATATTATAAATTGTTATAAAAATAATATATTTAAATTTAAAGACTAATTAGGAAAAGAAGAACTTTGATAACTCAATAAAAAATGGAATATTAATTTAACTTATCATGATGTATCCAAAAAATAAAAGAAATAAAACTTTCATGGATCAGAACATCATACTAAAGAACATTTAATACTCTACAATGATAAATTAATTTACTTAAAAATGATACACTAATTATCAATTCAAAATCAAATTAGTTGGATAGGATTTTAATTCTTCTTTCTTAACTCATTAAATATATTTTAATTTATATTATCACTTTTATGTCATGAAAAAATATTATCACTTTTAATTTCTAAGTATAATCTAAATTAGTTTGATATTTTGTAGTTCAAAGAGTTGAAGAAATTATGAAAAATAGTAATTAGGATTTTTTTATCTAAGTAATATGGATTCATGTATCACTGGTATGTTATAGTGGGATTACTATCTATTAAAATAAAAGTTCAATTATCAAGTTCAGAATTCATTCTTTTGTTAGGTACAAGTATTTTCCTCTTGGTGTTAGGCACTAAATATAGGCATATATCTCTCCATAAGAACCACATTATAAAAGATTAGCCCTTTCAATTAGACCTAACTCTCATTGATTCATATAGCTATCTCAATGATATTAAATTTTTCATTCATTATTCATATAGCCATAGTTATGCAAGATACGATCCAAAAGTTAAACCGGACAAATATTTTTTTAAAAAAAAAGGTATTTATATTGTGATTCATATAGTTAAAAGATAGATAAATAGATACATCACATTGCATTAATCAAATCAAAGAGAAGAGAAACAAGAAAGAGAGAGAAAGAGAGGAGAGAATGCAAGAAAATTGGGAAAATAAGAATATTCTTGTTCAATTAAATCAAAACTCAGTACACTTGAGAACCATATCTCTATTTATAAGGCTATAAAATAATAAAATAACAATAATTTAAATTTGATTTTAAATCCTAACCCTAAAATAACGAAGAAAATTATAGAATCATCTAGATATTTTATTTTATTGAGATATTCCAAATATTAAAAGATAAATAAATAAACCCTAATTCTAATGTATGAGTATTCTTACTTAATAATCTAATGGATAACTTAGATATCTAAATTAAGCCCAAATTAACCCTTATCCTACATCTATCAATATATTATAGAAAAAATCCTAATTAAATATAGTTGAAATACTGAAATCCAAATTTAGGCCAACACTCATAAATCTCTAATTAGGTATCTTGTCTTGATTAGGAATTTGTCGAAAGTATAGGCCTAAATTTGAATTTTAGTGTTTCAACTGAATTTAATTAGGATTCTCCCTATATTTTATATATCAAAGTTAAATAAACAATAATATTGAATTCATTATTTAATTAAAGTGATAAAAAGTTACTAGTACATCTCAAATAAGCAAATCTTATAAGAATAAAGTTACAATATAGCCTGTATAAACAATTCTCATGAATCATTAATCAATCATACTGAATGTTTAGTTGGTACCAATTTCTATGTCGTGTGGAGAAAGACTTGCTATAATGTTGATGAACAAGAAGTGAGACTCATAGTGAACAAAACGACCAGCTGGTTTCCAAAAGGGTCATCCTTTAAAGCGCCACAATCCTATTTACATTGTATTTTAGAAGGAAAATAAATAAATAATAGGGGAAATTCGTCTAAAAGACAGCTAAATTATTCAAATTCTATTTTATGTTGTCGAATTTAATAAATTTTAAATCAAGTTATATGACCAAAAATAGGATTTTAGAATTTGATAACTTTATGATATTACCCATCATTTGATTCCAACTCAATTAAAAAAATAATCGTATGTGTAATGTAGGTGTCTCTCATCCATCTCAATTATTTTAAACTTTTAGAAAAATACGGACTCATTAATTATAATTTATATGTGGTATGTAAATACAGGATAAGAAGTTGATAAAAAAAATACAAGAAAAGAAATGTGTGTGCGGTAGGGGACACTTGATACTGTAGAAGCAACAGCACGGGCATATGATGAAGCAGCTATTTGATGAGCGGTAGAAACGCCAAAACAAACTTCCTAGTGGTGGCAAACAATAATAACCATAACAATCAAAATCATTATTCTTCACCATCATCATCTTCCCCCTACTCTTTTTTTTTTTTTTGGAAGCTTTTAGTGCAAAGCTTAAGAGGGAGAGCTTTTAGGAGAGCATAATTAATGTGTCTGTATTTTTGTGAAAAATTAAAATGATAGAGATGGATGAGTGACATATAGATTACACATAGGATTAATTTTTAATTCAGTTGGAATTAAATGAGGGGTACTAAAGTAAAACTATCGAATTCTAAAATCATATTTTAGGTCATATGACCTAATTTAAAATTTGTTGAATTCAACAACCCAAATTAAAATTTGAATAATTCAACTGTCTTTTAATGAGATTTCCCCTAAATAATACTTAATCTCATAAAAACAAATACAGGGAAAAAGATAGAAAAATCACTTTAGAATTGCAAAATTTTAAATTAAGTATTTCTCAGAAAATAAGTTATGAATTGTTTATCAAGTTTTGTCATTCCTTTATCAACTTTTGGTAACAAATCTGATTTAGGATTCTGTAATTTCAAATTTTTTTCCCTAAAAATATATTAGATAAATATTCACAATTAATATCACATTTAAAATTATTTATTATTTTGGACAAATTTTTAATATGACATATTTATTGAATCATTATACTGAATAATAGCTTTTAAACTTGAACAGATAAAAAAAATAAAAAAATGACTTTTGGTGGCGACATCAAAAAGTCGCCACTGAATGTCTTACTTTCAGCGGCGACATTCACGGTCACCACTGAAAGTATCCTTTATGCGGCGACAAACTAAAGTCACTTGCGGCGACAAACTAAAGTCACTATTGAAAACTGCATCTTTCGGTGGCGACAACAATTGTCGCCACTGAAGACTAACCTTTTTGATAGCAATAGCAATTGTCGCCACTGAAGACTGAAACTTTTTACGGCGTCAATAAATGTCGCCACTGATACTTATACCTCCAGTCACGACTTTTATAGTCGCCGCTGAAAGGTAGAGTTTCAGCAACGACCTTTATTGTCGCCACTGAAAGCATAACTTTCAGCGGCAACATTTGAAGTCGCCACTGAAAGTCGTCGCTGAAGGTACTTTTTTTTGTAGTGTTTCTCTCAATAAATAAGGGTATATTTGGGGGGGAATACATTTCATTCTTATTTATTGTCTTTAACTAATTTTAACCGATTTTTTTATCTACTTGATTCAGTTATTTGTAACTTATAAAAAGTAGTAGAATTAATAGATATGGATTTGCATATATCAGGTACTTTCCAGAAGGCATTGACCTTTACTTTGAGAACGTTGGGCGTAAAACACTTGATGTGGTACTTGTTAATATGAGAATCCATGGCCGCATACTTGTGTGAGGAATGATCTCAAAATATAATCTTGATCGACCTGAAGGCATAACAATTTAGCACAAATCATTTTTAGGAGAATCTGTATGCAGGGATTTACTATGCATGATCATTATCACCTCTATCCCAAATTCTTTGAGTTCATTCTACCTCTGATCAGACAAGGGAAAATAGTTTATGTGGAAGATATAGTTGAAGGCCTTGAAAATGGCCCTACTACTCTGATTGGCCTCTACACTGGCTGTAATGTCGAAAAACAAGTCGTCATCATCGCTCGTGAGTAGTAATATCAGGGATACATTTAGTTTGGTTATGGGTATGGGCATGTTGTAGATGTAGATTATAAAGGCAACTACAACAATTTTTAGCTGAGTGAGTTTGGCTATGTAGATTGATCATGGGTTACGTTTAATTACTTAATTTTGTATATAAAAAAAAGTGTGTTATGGGTGAAGAATTGAAAAATAATTCTTGTATACGTTTCACTCTATTTCATAAAGGTCCCAAAAAAACGTTGTTTCCTAAATATACGATGCATTGCAGAAGATTATTATTATTATTATAGTCCATGATATGAGATGATGTTCTTGTATTTGGAGTTGCCTTGTCAGTTTATTTCCAAAATATGTTGTATGAAATACCATATATATAGCGGTGATGTTTTCTGGTAAAATTGGGTTAAGGAGCATTCAGTACTCTAAAATATTTAGAGGTGCCTTAAGCAGTCTAAATATTTTACAGTGCAATTTTATCTCTAATATATTAAAAGGAGAGCAATTATCAACCCAACTAATAGCTTATAACAAACATCTGATTATAGTTTCCTAATCTGTAAACCAAAAACAAAGAAGAAACTATTTGTGAAGTTGTATCCAATATCATAAAATATTTTGTCCCTAATGCATTAGAAAGAATTAATTATCACCTACATCTAATAGTTTAGCATTTTGAAAGCATAAAAAAAAATCCCATATGGGGGGTGGATTTACTTTTATACCCTTGTTCCACTTTTACTATTGAGTTCTAATAGTCTATTACTATTTTAGAGACTGCTAAAACTATGGCATGTAACTATCAGAAGCCTTGTGTATTATTGAGTTCTATTTTCAAAGGACAGCTTCCAATATTGGTTTGATTTCATAAAATCATTTCATTTTTATTTTAAAAGGTTAAAACGCAAATTTGATAACGAAGTTTTGATGATGGAGAATCTAACACAATTACATTTAATTGGTTGCAAAAATATGCAAAAAAATTTTTAAACGGAGTAAAAATAACACATTTATATGTTTAAAAAAACCACAAAACAATGATTACAGAATCTCTTTTATGCACGTTAAATAAAACTCTTCTTACATGCTCACTGTATAAATCCATAAAAGCTAATTCAAAGGTACACTTTTCTCCAAATGACTATTACTTTCTTGTTTGTTTGGGACCCAACTGTCCACCTCATATCATCTTTCAAAGGGAAAATGACACATAAGTCTCAAACAATAGAAAAAATACCACAAAAGTCCCTTTGAAAAGTCAATGATTAGAAAAATACCTAGGGACTTTTCTGAGATTATTTCCCAATGTCCATTTACACAATTAGCTCCACTGAAATAACTACAAAAAAGGCACAGGAGGAGAGGAGGGAAGGCGTGTTTTTGTGATTAAGGAGAAAGAGAAAAATGGACGGACGATGCGTATTAGAGGTGCAACATTGAAGGGATCAAGCGTCGTGTTAATGTCATTAAGAACGCCTTCTTCTGCATCCTCCATCTACAGGTAGTGAGGTACAACAGCGAACTAGATTTTTTTTGTGTGAAAATTGGTTGGATTGAGATTGAGGGGTTGGTAAAAGGTTGGAGCTTGGGCTCAATAATGGAGTGAGTGGTAGGTGGTAGATAATAAATGCTAAGAATTTGCTACACATATGATCTTGACCATTGAAGTTGGGGTTTCACCTTAGGTGGGTTGTGTTTATATTAGAGTGCTCTAGTTTTAAGGCAAGGTTACAGAGGAACTGCTGTATTTTAAGTGGGAATGGTGAATGTAATTGTGGTTCTTTGCTGTGAAAACGCTGAAATGAAAACAAGAAAGTGTTGTAAATTTGTGCAGTTGTAGTTGTTACTATGGTAGTTGTAATTGTTAATACAGAAATGTGCTCTGTTTTTTGACAATGTAATAGAGGGAATGCTCTATTTTTAGGGAAGCAAATAGAGGTGTGCTGTTCATTCTCGCTGGTAACCAACAAATGAAGAGGAAGAAAGACATGTAGCATTTGAGATGTTATTTTGTAGTACAGGCTAGTTGTTGTATACATTTGTTGATATTTTATAGGAATGCATTATTGTAGAAAATGCACTCATGTGGTACTCATGTAATGAGACGTTTAACAATATCATGAGTTATTTTGTTAACATATTCAGTTATTTTTACAACATATAATTATGTAATTATTTACATTTAAGTTTGCCAAGTACGGACTTTGACAACACATTATGCATATTTTTGGAACATTTTTAGTTATTTTTACAAGTTGTTTAACAAGTCAAGGAAACAACGTCTTTACACACCAAGGTGACCACACCACTTTTTTTTTTGTTTACAACTTGATATGCATGTTTTCATAACACTAAAAGTCATTTTAACAACTATATTCTTATGTATGATGACCATAGCAAGCTGCATTGTTTATAATAGTGAATGTTTATTTTACAACATGATCAGTCATTTTAACAACGATTAAGCACGTGTCCACATGAAACTACGATTAACAAAAAAAATGGGATTGTCCACTACTTTGTGTAGTTTTAACAACATCTTAAGCTATTTTTTCAACTTTTGAAGTTAATTTTACAACTTATTTCTATTATTGCACCAAGAAAAGATCTTGGTCCATAGCAAGTTTAACTTTATGGATGGCCTTGTTTACAACTGCTAACACTTAGTTTACAACATGAAGATTCATTTTAAAAACGTTTAAGCACGTGGCCACATGGAAATCCGCTGAACACTGAAGATGGGAAGATTTAACTACTTTGTGTAGTGTTTATAACATCTTCAGTTATATTTACAACATATTTAGTTATGTTTATAACTTATTAAGTTATGTTTACAACTAATTTCTGCCGTTGCACCAGGGCAATAACTTGGGCCATATCAGTAAGTTGCACACTATATTGATGTCATTTTTGTCATTGTTTACAACATTTAATGCTTCTTTCACAACATTATTAGTCATTTTAATAACTTCCTTTAGTACCCCTTCATCATCTACAAGATCCACAAATGTTGATTTATCAAGGGTAACTTTGAACTTCATTTGGATTTCATTACTTTTATGAGAATCTACAACACAAATTTCGTATTAACAACTTTCACAGCAATATTTATAACTACATATGCACATATTAACAACATGTTAACAACACTTTCTTTTATCATCATATCAGCATTTTCTAATAACACAAACCACACTCACATTCAATTAAACCCACTCAAAACAAGGTCATATCTCTGTCTGCTTTCCCAAAAACAGAGCATTCCCTCTATTACATTGCCCAAAAATAGAGCACAGGTTCTATATTAACAACTACAACTATCATAGTAACAACTACAACTGCACAAATTTACAATACTTTTTTGTTTTCATTTCAGCCTTTTCACAACAAAGAACCACAATTACATTCACTATTCCTACTTAAAACACAACAGCTTCTCTATAACCTTGCCCCCAAAAATAGAGCACTCTAACATAAACACAACCCACCCAAGGTGAAACCCCAACTTCAATGGTCAAGATCATATGTGTAGCAAATTCTTAGCATTTATTGTCTACCACCTACCACTTACTCCATTATTGAGCCCAAACTCCAACCTTTGACTAACCCATCAATCTCATTTTAACCAACTTTCACATAGAAAAAAAAAATTCCAGTTCGCTGCTGTACCTCATTACCCGTAGATGGATGATGTAGAAGAAGATGTTGTCAACGACATTAACACCACGCTTTATCCCTTCAATGGGTCACCTTCCAACGCGGATTGTTCGTCCATTTTTCTCTTTCTATTTCATCACAAAAACGCACCTTCCCTTCTCTCCTCTTGCGCCTTTTCTGTAGTTATTTCAATAGGGTAATTGTGTAATTGGATATTAGGAAATAATCTCAGAAAAGTTCCTAGATCATTGACTTTTTAAAGAGACTTTTGTGGTATTTTTTCTGTTGTTTGGAACCTAAGTGTCATTTTCCCTCTTTCAAAGCCCCAACTTCCCTCTTATGCATCATCCTTGTCTCCTTCCAACATCCGAGCTCCCTCACCGTTGGTGTCATCCATGAATAAGTAAAAGCACCCTCTCACTTCGCAGAACCATAGTTAGCATCGTTGTGTTCCCCTTCACGCCCATCAGGGCCCTCACCTCCTTCCCCTGCATAAACTTAGGTGGATAAATAAATAAATCAGAATGTACTATATTCATATATGTAGCATAAACTTTGGTGGATGAGAAAATCAGAATGCGATTCTTTTGATTGACAATGGTTATAGGGCTTAAGCGAAATGTAAATACACGTACCGTCAGCTGATTGGTGGAAACATTTAGCACCAGCAACCTACAAGTTGCATCTTGGACAATATTGGTACCAGAAGACTGACGATGAGGAAGAGGGAACCGCCTAATGGATTATGAGCTTCATTGTGGAGCTTTTTTCACTTTCATCTCTACTTTATCGGAGATAGCACTTCTGTTTCCAATAGCCTGAACCATGGGAAAGAGAAAGGACCATCTTGTGGGTAAAGAGATTAGGAGAGAGAGTGAGATAATGAGGATGGAGGGCACAACGCCTGAAGGAGGATGAGACAGCAAAGTCGATAGTTCGAAGATGGCGAACAAGCACTGTATGCATATTCTCTTTTTTATTCGGACTTTATTTTTTTAATGTTTTCACACATGGATAAATCATATTGCTATATGTATGATGACAAGGATGCCACGTATACTCAGTCAACACCTTTAGGACACATCAGCTTGATCCACTTTGACTTACTAACATCAGGGACATAATCATAAAACACATCGAACTTAGGAGGCTGAGTTGCGACCAGATTTTAGGGACTAAATAGTGAGGAATTAAATTATAAAGAATTAAAGACTAAGTTATAAACTTGACGAAACTATGAAGATTGAATAATTAAATTTTCCAAAGCAATATATATACATAGAATAAAGCCAACTGAAGTCTCCCCTTTTTGGCTCTTTATGAATGAAAATTTTAAATTTATCTAAAAAAAACAGAAATAAAAATTAAAGAAAAAAAAAGGCACAAGCTCCAAACTTCAAAACACCTCCAGCAAACATATCTCTTCCCCTTGTCATTTTTATAAGCAATTTTTTTTTTTTTGCTAGTTCTTAATTTAAGTAATTTTTTTTATCTCAAAATTTAAACTCTTTTTTTTCTACTCTTATTAAATACATATCTCTATACTAATTATCCCACTCATCACTAATTTTCTTCCATTTAATCATTTATTATCTATTATCTCTTATATTTTATGCTCATTTTTTCTCATATGTTTCACTTATTCTCTCTCGTATGCTCTTTTCATAAATAAAGATATTTTAATTAATCTTAATCTCTCGTTTGTTATACGCAATAAGAATAAAAGTTGGGAGTATAGTAGTATCAAATAAAATATAGAAAAAGAGACAAATAAATATCACTTAAACTTCAAAATCTCAAATCAGTGATTTCTTAAAAATTAAATTATCAATTGCAATAATTTTTTTTATTAATCCTATTATTTTTATTATCAACAAGATTAATATAAGATTTTAAAGTTTAAATCATATCTAAGTATTTTTTTTTTATATATTACTATAATGTTGATAATAGACAGCTATAGCAAGAAAAAAGATAATCGACAGCTGCAATTTTGAGAAGTTGTGCAATATTATATTGATTTTTCCTTAAAAAAAATGAGATCACAGTTCACTAGCAGCAACAACACAAATCAAGCCATCATGTCAAAACGGTGTCCGACTTTCTCCATGACCTTCCCGTCCTTTTTCTCTCCCTTACCTATAACTATACCATTTTAAGTCAACAAAAAGGGGAGGAGTTTTGGGGGGTTGGGCTCTTTTTTTTTTTATTTTAAAAAAATAATATTCATCACAGTGAAAATTTTTTTTTAACAGCATTCAATGTCCTAAAATAATTTTTGAATCACGGTAACCTTTAAATAATTTTTCAGTAGTAACAATTGTCTAGTAAACTACACTCTAAAATATTTTTTTTAGTAACACTCAGTATCATAAATTATTTTTTAACTCACTCGTCACTTTAAATAATTTTTCAGTAGTAATTATTGTTTAGAAAACTACACTCTAAAGTATTTTTTTTTTAGTAACAACCAATATCATAAATTAATTTTTAAATAACTCAGCACCTTAAATAAATTTTTTCAATAATACCTAATATCCTAAAATAATTTTTTTTTACATGTAATCTTCTGAAATATTTTTTTCCATCTGTATCTTAAGTTTAGATTGCTCATGGTAATTAGAAAAATATTTTATGATATTGGATGCAGAAAATTTATTTTAGGATATTATGTGACATTGAATAAATACTCCAGGTTTCTAAATATTATTTTTTAAAAAAAATGATCCAATCCCCCCTTTTTGGACCTAATACGGCATAGTCTTGGGTAAGAGAGAGGAAAGGGATCAGGAGGTCACGGAGAGAAGCGGGACTCGTCAAAACGCCAGAGATTTCTTTTCTTTCTTTACCGCTTGAAGCCTTGAACTTTAAATCTCTCTGCTCAGTGGTCCTCTATTTTCCGGTAGCAAAACGTCAGAGATTTTTTTTTTTTTCATCAAAAGTGACTTGAACATGGGTAAGGAATGACGATTTCCCTTGAAATTTGCAAGAAAAGAATGGAAAATTTTTTGTTACAAAGGTGTTTGTTTGGCACTAAAAAAACGGGTTGAAATTTCACTTGCAAAAATATTTTGAAATTTTATTGTACCTTTGGGTCAAAATAAAATTAAGTTTTATTAGTGAAAATACAATAATGCTCTTACTTTATTTTTTTTTATTAGAGTTTTTACAAAACAAATAAGGATATTTGTAAAATAAATAAATGGATTTAAAATAATTCAGGGAGTTAAAAAATTCTTATAAGATAAATATGGGTATTTATAAGATAAATATGTAAATGACCAAAATTTTTTAATTCTCTAAATTCTTTTAAATCCCTTTACAAGATAAATATGAGCATTTATAAGATCAAATGCGTGTGTTTGAATCTCTCACATAAATATTCTTAAAGCTTCAGATTAAGGGAAAATTCCAGAAAAATATAATTAAAAATAAGAAGATAAATTGGTGTTGCGAATTTATCAAATCTCAATACAAAACTAAAGTAAGAATCTGAGATTTCCAATTTTGACCAAATGATCAATATGCCTTGAATTAAGGGTACATGTTTCAAGGGTCAATAACAACATCTGTATCTATATTAACAACATTAGATTTTACATTAACAACTTTACTTTCATGTTTAACAACTTTATATCTTATAAACCAGGGATAATTTTGAGGGTCAAGTTTCAGAGGTCAATAACAAGAGCTGTATCTATATTAACAATATCATATTTCATATTAACAGTTTTACTTTCATGTTTCACAATTTTATATCCTAAAACCTAAGGATAATTTTGAGGGCACAAGTTTTATGAGTCAATAACAACATTTATATCTATATTAATAACATCATATTTTACATTAATGATTTTATTTTCACATTTCATAATTTAACTTAGGGCAATTTAATCAGAATTAAAAATCTCATATTCCTACTTCAATTTTAACCTAGAATTTGATAAATTCGCAATATCAATTTATCTTTTTCCGTTTTAATTATATTTTTCTAAAAAAGTTTCGTTCATTTTTTTTTATAACATTTTCCGTTCATGTTTTGAAAATAGAAGAAAAGTCTAAGTTGTCCTTACACTTGCAAATTCGAAGGGAAATCGTCATTGCTTACCCATGCTGTCGGAAAAAAAATCGAATGCGGCTTCTCTTCCCTGCGTTCTCACTTATCCCAGAACTATACTATTTTGGGTGTTAAAAAGGGAGGGTTGGGTTTTTTTTTTTGTTTAAAATAAAATTTAACACTTTAAAATATTTTTTTAATGTTATCAAATATGTTAAAATAATTTTTTGTGCATTCAGTATCGTAAAATATTTTTCTAATTGTAACATATATAGTATAAATTTAAGATTCAGAGTGTTGATAAAAATATTTTAAGGGATTTGATTTAAAAAATAAATTATTTTGGAATACTGAGTGTTATTGAAAAAATTATTTAAAATGTTGAGTCAGCTTAAAATTAATTTATTATATTGAGTGTTACTAAAAATACCTTAAAAAGCAGTTTATTAAACAGTCGATATTGGATGTTATTAAAAAAATATTTTAAAATGTAGTTTCCTAGATAATATTTATTACTGAAAAAATATTTGAGAGTGATCAATTCATTAAAAATTATTTTAGAATATTGAGTGCTATTAAAAGAATACTTTAGAGTATTGATTGTTATTTTAAAAAAATAAAAAAGTTATCCCCCTTTTAACTCCCAAAACGGTGTAGTATTGAGATAAGGGATAGGAAAAAGATGGAAACGCGGCGGGGAAGCCGCGCGCAAAAAGATCCCTGGCGTTTTGCTACCTGAAAATGGAGGCCCATCGAGCAGTGAGTTTTAAAGAAAAATCAATATAATATTACTTCATCCTAAAATTACAGCTGCCCATCATCAACATATATAATAATATATTTTATTTGATACGGTTACTATCCCTCATGTTCCTTTTATTCGCAACTTTTTTCTTTTCATGCGAAACGGTAGATTAGTTAAAAATAATAAATATATAAAAAATATCATATTTTTTGTCAAATATCCCCTATTTATGAAAAAACATAAGAGAGAGAATGAGTGAAACTTATGAAAAAGAATGATAATAAAATATGAGAAAGAATGAATAATAAATAATCAAATGGAAGAGAATTAGTGGTGAGTGATGGATAATTAATATAAAAATATGTATTTAATAGGGATAGAAAAGAAAAAAAGAGTTTAAATTTTGAGACAAAAAAAAAAACTCATATTAAGGACCTGCCCCAAAAAAATATTGCTTATAAAAATAACAGGACAGAGTACCAAATGTCATTGCTCACGTATGTTCATGTCATGTGTGTGGATGGTCTATTATTAGCGCTTGACTTTGCCTTATAAATTCATCTTTTCCGTGCCCAAGTAAGGGCACACAGAATTTTGGCAGCAAGCAAAAATGGCAGAGCAAGTGAAGAACACGCAGGTGATTCTAAAGGAGAATGTGTGTGGATTCCCCAAAGAGTCTGATCTGCAAGTGGTTGAAAGTTCCATGGAATTGAAGGTTCCAGAAGGTTCAAATGAGATTCTGCTCAAGAATCTCTACTTATCCTGTGATCCCTACCAGCGACTCATGATGAGCAATACATCAGCTTCAAGATTTGGTTCTTATACTCTTGGTGCTGTAAGTTTTTCCTCCAAAAAAAAAAACACACCCATATTATCCTTAATACAGAAGCTAGGTAAGTAATTTATAAAGAATAAATAAATTAGTATAGTTATTTGTCAAAAAAATAGACATCGATTTCTCTAAAATACCATATTTAATCATTTGTATTAGAACCATCTCTTGATGAAAATCATCTTAATATATGCATTCAATATGGAAAGTTTGGAAAAAAAATTATTAACTTAGGAGACAAAACGAACTAAGAATTTACATTTAAACTAAAGTAAATCTCCTAACTATCTCTTAGAATTAGAACTGGAGGGAGTACATTTGTTCCGAGTGTCAATGGTTTTTCCTACAAGTTTCCTTGGACTTCTTTAGCTAATCACCCTTCCAGTCCTAAATGTAAATCTAAATTAGGGTAAATTTTGATTTTAAATGTAAAACCTTTTTTCATTTTATCCATTATATTTATCACTTTTCTTTAAACTAATTTGCCTAACTTATAAATTAATATATTATTTCTAGTATTTAATATAAGAGTTAGTTGACTCTTTTTTTTCAGAGAGATTAAGAAAAAAAATAAAGTACTAAATCATAATATATTTTATGCATTATTGGATTATATATCAGTTTATAAGTTAGAAAAATTAGTTAGAAAAAAACAATGAATATAATTACTTTAATGTTGCACAAAAATATTTTAAAGAAATTATGTCATATATGATATAATTAAGTAATTCATTTAACTTTTTTAATCTCTTTAAATTAAATAAAGTGTGATCCATATTCATTATGTACACCCTCTGATCCTAATTATAAAACAAAGTTAACTTTTTTAGAGAAATTGAGGAAGCCAATTAAATTACTTTAGATTATTTATATTTTTATTTTTTTCTCCAAACTAATTAGTTTGACTAATAAACTAATATATAATCTAAGGATACTAAAAATATAAATACTCTAAAATAATTTAATTGGCTTCCTTAATTTCTTCAAAAAAATCAATTTTGTCTTATAATTAGGATAGAAGGAGTAATTGCTAAGATCCTCAGCTATACTAATAGCGTTGAAAAATTGCAGCCAATACATGGATATGGTGTGGCTAAGGTGGTTGAATCAGGGCATGCTGACTATAAGAATGGTGATTTTGTTTGGGGATATGCTAAATGGGAAGAGTACAGTTTGGTTCCCTCAACTCACATACTTTTCAAGATCCAGCACACTAATGTCCCACTTTCTTATTATACGGGAATTCTTGGTACGTATATATATATATCACCTCAATCTAGAATTGGGAATATGGGCCAGCCCGCTGGCTGTGTTGTACGAGCCCGTCAGCTCGCATATTTTTTTTGAAAAAGAAAAATCCTATTTTTTTTAAAGACGATCGAAAATATGAGATACATATATATGAGTTATTAAATTTACATTTCTAGCATCAATCATTCTTCTTATAAAAATTTAAAAACATAATTCACAATTCAAGAGATAAAGTTATCAAATTTGCCAAAGTTTATAAATAAAATATAAACTCATCCTCAAACAACCAAAATATAATAATTTTGTTTAAGAAAGAAGGGAAGAGGCTAAGATTTTTTCTCTTTGGATTGTGAGGTACCAAGATAAGAGTTGACAACTTATAAATTTTGTGAAATTATTATATTTAAAAAAAAAAAAAATTTGCAGGCCAACTCGCTTACCTGTGGGCTGGCCCATATCAACCCACGGGTCATGCACAAGCCCGCACTTTTGCGGGTTGAAATTTTCCCAACCCTAACTCTGAGTTGGACCCGTATTACCGACTCTACTTCATTCCTTATTATATACTCAGTTTGTCAAATTTCAGTCCAAAATATAAGGCCGTCCCGTGAGTTATTAATTACTGTTTTCCAATTTTACCTTTATTGAATATGTGAGAAAAGATGTATCAATAGTATCTTTTTTTCAATACTCATTATTAAACAAGAGCAAATTTGGAAAAGTGAATTAATTTTAGATATTAAATGTCTAAACTTCTATTTCTTAGCATGTAAGATTTGGTCAAATTGAACTTATAATAAGATCTAGAGCAGTCTTGCCTGCTCCGTGAGATAGTCTTCATGTCCTTTACATAATTTGTTGAGTATGCATGTTTCATAAAATTGAATCTATTTGTGCTTTTTATTTAGACGCATGCATGGCTTCACCTCATTGTCATGCTTGTTTTGATTAGTGCCCTTTTTCTTCATTTGAACATACAAAAACCACCAAGTTTCCAAGAAAGAAAAGAAGAAAATATGTATAAACCAAAAACAACCGAGCCTTAATCCCATTAGGTGATTTTTCGTTGATCCATATTCATAAAGATTCAACAGAGTTTTATGTTGGCTGTCGAGAGTCTAACACAACCCTCATCCTTTATCCGGGTTTGAGACCGACTATAAAACATAAGCGGAGTTAAAAGAAGAAACATGTATGACTAGAATAAATCCTATGCGCATATATATATATATATATATATATCTTAACTACTTGGCAAGTTATAGGCCGTTCGAGTGTTAGATTTGTAATATTATCATAGTCTAATTGCACTTATTATTTTGCTTCCTCAATTTCCTCACCGCAGGTATACCAGGAATAACTGCATACGTTGGATTCTATGAAATAGGGTCTCCCAAGAAAGAAGATCGTGTTTTTGTCTCAGCTGCATCTGGTGCAATTGGTCAACTTGTTGGGCAATTTGCAAAACTCTCAGGTTGTTATGTTGTGGGAAGCGCTGGTAGTAAAGAGAAGGTATGGTATATGTAGGTGCAATTATAATCAGGAGGTTTCTCTGTTGTTTGTGTGCTCTCAAGTCTTTAGTCTTATCTCATGCATTTTCTTCAATTTAATTACAATTAGGTGGATCTGTTGAAGAATAAATTGGGATTTGATGAAGCTTTTAACTACAAGGAAGAGCCTGACTTGGATGCAGCATTAAAAAGGTACTTAATATCAAAAAGTACCATCTTAGAAATGATTTTGAATAGGGTTAGGGTACAATTTTAGCAACGAAATTTTTCATCAAGAATTTCTAACACAGTTAAGTTTTGAAAAATGCAAAAGTAGACCTGGACATAATTTTTTTTCTTTGATGAATTTATTTTTTTAAAAAAAGAGCAATTATATCAATTTTGTTAAATTGGCCCAAGCATCTCTTTTTTTATATGGGACCTATTTGTTCTTACTTCCAGTTTATAATAGATATTTTGTTCAATTTAACAGAATTGCTAAAATTGCACTCTTTTCAAAAGATTGTATCTACTTTGACACCATTCAATACTTAATTGTTCCGGACACTCTCAGCGAAAGATTTTGTTGCTAAAATTGCTCCTTCACTGTTTTAATTACTTCACCACAGTCACAATAATTGATCCTAAAAGCTAATAGACATCTATTGATGAATCAGGTACTTCCAAGAAGGCATTGACATTTACTTCGACAACGTTGGGGGTAAAACTCTTGACATAGTATTAGCAAATATGAGGATCCATGGCAGGATATGCTTATGTGGAATGATCTCACAGTATAATCTTGATCAACCTGAAGGCATAACAAATCTTGTCCAGCTCATTTTTAAGGGAGTTCGTATGCATGGATTTAGTACAAGTCATCATTATAACCTCTATCCAAAATTTTTAGAGTTCATATTACCTCTAATCAAAGAAGGGAAGATAGCGTACCTGGAAGATATAGTTGAGGGCCTTGAGAATGGCCCTGCGGCTCTGGTGGGCCTCTTTACTGGTCGCAATGTTGGAAAACAAGTCATTGTCATTGCTCGCGAGTAATATTAGGGATCAGGATCATCTACATTGCATGTACATCTCAAATTGGGTCCTACACATAGGATCGGAGGATTATATCATAATTGTCAATCTCTGAAAGGTTTTATTCACATGAATCCAAAATGAAAATAAGTCCTTTACAAGGGACCTAGCTGTCATACCCCCTTGGCCAAAATATTTGAGATTGTATTTAACCTTTTTCTGATATAAAATATAATTTCCGTTATGGCAATATCTCGGGCATTAATTAATTTCTTTTCCTAATTTGCTCGTCTACAATTAAATATTATAAGCAGTTGGAGATCCTGTAATAGGAAACTGATCCAATGCAAAATAGTTATAATAATAATGCAATCCAGAATGCTTTATGGAAAGCATTAAAAGACAGAGAAAATTAACATTTTGATACATACATACATGCCTGCGTGCGTGCGTGCGTGCATACATACATACCTCCTGTAGGGGCTTTGGTCATCATAGGATTCTAAACTCTGTTTTCGTTTTAACGATATCTTGTTGAGTTGGAAAGTGAAAATCTTCATGTTTCTTTCCACTCTCAATTGTACTGGTAATGAAATGGATATATATATGCTGATGTGTATACATGATCTACATTGATAAGAAGTAATAGAATTAAAGAAGATAAAAGGGTAGATAAATTAACAGATAGAAGAATAAGAGCCAAATAATGTATTCATTAGTTACAGAACCCACCTATCTGGTATTTGCATGATAATGAAAACATGACGGCAAAAACAGATTTCATTCCTAGGAATGAGATTATATACTCTTTCGGTCCTTAATGTAGGACCTATTGGAGAGTTGATATTGATCCTAAATGTATGACTTATTTCACATATTTATCAATTTTTTCCCAAATTAGCCCTATTGATATTCCCTCAACAATAATCAAATATGAGAGAGGGGAGAGAATTAAGGAAGATGATTAAGATGTCTTAGGAAAAACAAATCATATTAACTCACTTAACTAAATAACTTCCTTAAACTAATCAAATTAGTTAATTAGGCCATACAGTAAAGACCACATGAGTATCGTATAAGGATGAGAATCCTCATTCCGAAGGAAATGGGAATGAAGTCTACCATACATTCTTTACCTGTCTGTAGAAAACTAAGAGCAGAACATGCAGTTAGAAGTACAGTTAAGATCAAGTAATCAGGTAAAATGTCTTGAGATAGCATCTCTTTAAATAGCTGAAAAGCATGATCTGGTTCAACAAAACCAGCAATCGTAGAGGCCCATGAGACATTGTCTTTGTTAGGAACTTCCTCAAAAACTCAATGAGATTCCTCTAAACAACCACATTTAGGGTACATGGTGGAAGAGAACAGCCTACCATAGCATTAGTGACTAGTCCAGACTTCAAAGTGTAACTATGCATCTGTCTCAATATATATAAGCAGCTCCTAATACTTAACACTATAGACATACAATACTCATCTGGTCTAACACCACCTTGTAACATAGACAGAAAAAATTCAACTGCCTTTCTAGAATTTTGATTGTAGGCATAAGAAGACATTATTGATGCCCATATGAGCACATCTTTCACATATTTTATCTCAATGAAGGCTAAATCAGAAAGTCCCACTTCTCCTATTTTTGCATAAATATTCATCAAGGTAGCTAGAACAGTTGCCTCCAAAATTAAAGGTAATTTTAATATTAAGGAATGAATTCGGCTTGCGTCTTCAATCATTCCTGGCTTGGAACATGCAGCAAGTACACTAGTAACAGTGTAGGCATTTATCACTTCCCCTGTTTCTCCCATAGTTGAAAAACTTCAGTGCACAAACCCAGAAATTTATAGCAGCCCAGGAGATCACATTATGGATTGGCATCTGCAAGAATTTCCAAACAGCTTCATCCATATGTCCGCATTTGGCATATATATCAACAATGGAAGTATCCACAAAAATACCCGTAGCAACACATTTTATTACCCGCCCATGAATTATTTCCCCAATCTGCAGTTCTTTAAGTGAACAACATGCTGTTAAAACACTTGGAAACGTATAGCCATTTGGCTTTAGCGATTGACGACACATTTGGGAAAAAAGGTTTAAGGCAGCCCAGTACTCTCCATTTCTAACTGCCCCAGAAATTGTAGCATTCCAACAAACCACATTATCACATGAAACATAAAAAAACACCCTTTGAGCCTCTTCAAAGCTTCAATTTTTGGAAAACCTATCATCCCAGAATGAACATAACCATAAAAAGCAAACCCTTTTTTCATTGCAAGTGAATAAACTTGGTTACCTAATGCGGGAGCTTGCAAGGCAGCACAGGCTGAGAGAACACTCCCATAAGTAAACTCACTTAGCTCCTCGCCAAATGAATGCATCCGACAAAATATCTCCCATGATTTCTCAAACATTGAATTGCCATTGCAATCAGATATCATGATATTTCAAGACTGACGATTTGGAAGAGTAATTGAATCGAACAGCCTGTGGGCAACAAGAATGGCGGAAGATCTACAGTACCAGCTAAGCAAATAAAAAATGGATCGTATACCGGTAAATAAAAAATTCTGTATGAACAAATAACAATCATGAAATTTAAGTTCTTTTAACTTCAACTCTTTAACTTTAACTGAAAACAGTTTATATTTGAAGAGTAACCGGCGGTAGTGCTCCAGGATGCTCTTATCTCTCTCTCTCTCTCTCTCTCAACATCACCCGTCTTCTTCATCGATCGGAACCAGAGAAGAGAGAGACACCGTTTTGGAGAACGCTGTGGGAACTTCACCATCTTCATCTTCTTCGTTGAGCTGGACCAGAGGTGACGGACTAGAGAAGAGAGGAGGAAGACCGCCGGAACTGTGTTTTGACGGCGGTGAACGTCTGTGAGTGAACCGGAGCAGAGGAGGCCGTGCAGAATTGTTGATATCCTTAAATCGTCTTCTTTGAGAGTGAACCAGAGGAAACAGAGGAGTGACGCCATTGATGATTCTGTTCTTGGTTTCATTTACTTAACAACTTTTTTGTTCCGTTCATCGTACTCTTCCATTATGTTATCGAATCTGAATTTTGATGCTGCTGAGATGTTGTTCAAAGTCATGTGTGGCTGAATTTTCATTCAACTTAGATAGTGATTGTGAACTTGTTTGTGATTTAGAGATTATTCCATTGATTAGTTTTGCTTTTTGTTTTTATTGATTATTGTTTAGGGATTGGTCACTATTAAGCATGTTTTGGGATTTATGATTAAACTTGGTGAAGGAAATCTGAAATTTGATCATGAGATTAAATATTGTGGTTTGTGCTTTGGATAGGCATAAAACTACAAGTTCCACTTAATCAAATTAGAGTGTTGCCCATCTAAATTGTGTTTTGTTGTATAAATGGACCGACAGATATTTATAGGTATTAAGACTCTAAATTAACTGATTAGGTTAAACTTAATTAATTTAGTGGGGATAAAATATAATAAGTGAAGAAATGATTAGTGACTTTAGATTATCCTTTTTTACATTTAAATGCGTTCAATGTGAAAAGTCTTTGTTTAGATAAGATTTTGATTTAATTTCTCTTAAACTCATATTGAACTCAATTTTGACGTGTTCAACCTAAATTAGCAAGGAATTTGTCCTCTGTTGCTTGTTTATCAAACATCCCTTCGAAAGATGGGTGTTGGCGCTTACAAACTTTGCAATCCAATATTGCATGTTTCACTCTTTTGGTTGCAATGGTTGTGGTTAATGTTATGGTTATGGTTGAGGCTGAGGCTGAAGGCCACCAACAAGGTTTGCTCATGCTACTCTATCCCTATCATACCTTGCCTGTGTTCTCTTATTTCGTTTATGCTTTTTTGTACCGACCCAAAATTTATTGTAAAGGGTTAGGGTGATGTCTTAATTCCCTCATTATTCTGATTTACCATTCGTTCTCCTCTGAATCTAGCCATCTTGTTTTTGCGTTTACAGGTAGATGGCATGCACTATTGAAACAAATCATAATTCATCACATTAACATTTTAATTTACATTTATTTTCTTGCAAGTCATAGTATTACATTCATAATTATTTTACACTTTTCAGTATGCTTGCGTACACTTTACAAACAGCTGTGATTACATGTCCTATACTCAGAACGTCCTTTTAATGAATGCACAAAACTCTATTGCAAGGCCCTTATTTCTTGCTTGTCCCTAATCACGTGATCTAATTCTTTACTGGATTCCATATTATATTCCATTGTTTGAAAGGTAATACTAGAGTGTTTGGACCATTCAAGTTCTTCATATCTTTCAGTCTTGTGCCATAAATTGGCGTTATATTGTTCTTCTACCATCCCTAGCAATTGTTAATAGAAGGGACCTTGTTGTCCAACCATAGTACTACATTCAGTTATGAAGCTCCTAATAACTTTAGACAACCTTGGATGTAGCAGTAATGGAAATCACACAGTCTCAACACTTCGATTATCCGATATCTGGTCACTACTCTCAAGCTCTGCTTGATCCTGTTATGGTGCCCTTAAGTTATTTGAACCTAATAATCCTCTTCTTCTCCGTCAAGCACAAGGTTAAGTCTAGCTAATCTTGGGTCTCTGTGAGCTCTCACCCTAAAAGGCAATCTGGTCCTGAACTTGAGCCTTCAACTGAGTTAATGTGTCTGGGCTCAAGGCTAAAAACCAAAATATTCAAGGTCACTACGACTATTTCTATCAACTGAATTAGAATTAGAGCCAGGGCTAAACTATTTTGTCATGTGAGCAAGACATTCTAAGCAACAGCTAAAATTTTTCTCAAACACCATAGGTTCTAACACCTATTGTTGGAATAAGATTTTTTAAAAAACCTAAAAAAAAAATTCTCAAATTCTGACCCAACAAATAAAAATTCAGTTGATAATAATTCTTTTAGAAATAAGATAGAATACTCTGCTTGTGTGAGATAATAGTATAGCCTTAGCTCTACTTCAGTCTTGATATGATATATAAATGTATTAGAATAATGAGTGGCTAGTCAAATAGTCGCAATACCTCTGAACATTCTGGTATCAGCCATGGGTTCAAACATAGAACTTAGCTGAAGGCTCAAGAGCTAGATTGCCTTTGGTGGGAACTTGCGGAGACCCAAGATTAGCTATATATAACCTTGTGCCTGATAGTGAGGAAGAAGACTGTCAAGGTTCAAATAACTTAAATGCATTATACCAAGATCAAGCAGGGTTTGTGAGTAGTGACCAAATATCAAATAACCGAAGTCATGAGACTATGTAATTTCCATTAATGCCCCATCTGGGGTTGTCCCGATATATTAGGAGTTTCATAACTGAATGTAGTGCTATGGATGGATGACCAGGTCCCTTCTATAACAACTGCTAGTGATGGAAGAAGAACAATATTGTTAGAGACATTATAGTGAATTAATTTGAGTAGTTAGTTAGTTGAGGCCCTAGCCTATATAAAGGGTCCTAGCTAATATGGTTTAGTGTGAAGGATGGTAGGATCCTCATCAAGATTGAGGGAGGTTAATTTGGTCCTCACCTCTCATTAATCCTAGAGTTTAGGGTTAATAGTATGATTACCCAAAAAAGATTAATAGTATGATCATTCAAGAAGAGATTAGTATATTTTCTCCCATTCTAAATTTGTTAACATGGTATCATGAGCAGGTTAATTTTCGGGTAAAAAATATTGAAGCACGCTGGTTCTCGTTTCTCTACAGAGTCCCCAATTTCTTATTTTCTTTCTTGATTGTACGGCATCGTGTCTTAGTTCCTAGCAAGCTACATCCTTCACCGGGTTGTTTGGTAGGTGGGGTTCGAGGAGTTTGTCACGATATTGCTCTCGCCGTCGCCTCTGGGACCTTGCCCCATCGAAGCTTCGCTGCAAAATCATCCTTCATGCTTTTAATCTTCACACCATCTTCAAATTCAATTTTTCTGCCAAGGGTTGTTTTGATGTTCGTCCCCATCACTGCTGCACGATTCTTGCCTCTTCACCGCCTTCTTCTTTGGATTGTTCTTTGTTGTCATGAACTTCCTGTAGCGGATCTTGTTTTGTGGGAGACAAATGCATGAATTCTTCGACTCTGATTTCAAAGACTTCGCAAACTTGGCAGTAACAAGGGAATTTAAGGTTTTTCGAACCAAGGCTACGACGAGACACACTGAGATTGAAATTTTCTGAACGGTTTGAGCATTCCTGATTCTTTGATGGACTCCTATATGATCCTTTCGTCGAAGAACGTTTCCTCAAAGATTTCTCCCTATCTACCAAGGCTACACTTCCAGATCACTCGTCAAGATTGTCTCCCTCATTTCATCATTTCCACCACACAATCTTGTCCTTTAATTTCATTCTAACTTTCTTAGCGGATTTGGAGGATAAACTTATACTTTGGTTGAAGGTTCAAGATTCGTCTATGGTCTGTAGGAGAAAGTTCTTGGATTTTTGATATTTTAAGGACCTAAAGTATTTGGCAGGTGACCCAAGAAGCAATGCGGTGGTCCATTCACATTACCATGCAGTGGCAAAGGACTTCATTGAGTCATCATCATTTTGCTTCAATTCCTTTTCATTGAGGCCATCAGGTTTAGTCAATTTATTTTTCCTACTAGAATCATTTTTTGAGCCAGAAGTTTGTGTGTGTGTGGTAGTCATGTTGGTCAACCATTTATTTACATGCTTCATATTTGGAAGCTATGGTCAGAGTATTCAAAGCTTGTTTAGAAAGAACAATATATTGAAGCAAAGTTTCCTGTTCCTTGGATTAAGAACCATGAATTAGATAAATGATGCTGCAACACTTGATCAGTCCTATATGTTGGATTGAAAGGACTGCACTACTTGAGCACACAATTTGGTGTGTGTACATTGAACAAGAGGTAAAAAAAATCCAGTGAAGAGTTCAAGCGATGTACTTGAAAGTCAAAATTTCTTTCTCTGATATTAACAAGGGAAGAGCTCCTCATGAGCCACCCTCGTTCATCTTTGAAGAGATTGGATGTTTAAATCATTGTCCATGTCTATTCCGTGCTCAAGTGCATGAGGTTCCTATAAATCAAAGTGGTCATTTAATTTGATGTCAAAAATATGATATCTGCGAAGATGGTTGAGCTCTGGAGTTCTTCATAGGCAATTTGCTGTTGCTTCTGGTAAATAAGCTCTTGATATATTCTTCTAGTACTAGTAGCATCAGTTGTATAGGAGTTATCATAAATGGATTCAAAATGTGTGCTTATGCAGTGGTATCTTCTGGGGAGATTATTAGGCCAAGGTAACTTTGCAAAGGTCTATTATGCATGGAACCTTGCTACTAGCATGAGTGGCCATATATTAAGATAATTGATAAAGAGAAGATTTAGAAAGTTGGGATGATCGATCAAATTAAGAGGGAAATTTTAGTGATGAGACTTGTCGGACATCCACATGATTTATGAGGTAATGGCCACTAAAACCAATGGCCAAAATTATGGAAAGTTCTTGGTTCAGGAAGGGATTAGAACAGAATGTTGTTATAGAGACAGAAGAGAAAGACCTAGCTCCTTTGGATACTGATGGTATATTTGGAGCTTGTGAGAAAAATAGTGGTCCTGTTGCAGAGACAAAACAAGAACTCACCAGCAGTGGCAAACATTGGCATAATCTTTTGAAAGTTTTTTTTGTTCAAGTTGATATAAGTGGGAGAACTTGAAATAAAGAATCAGTATATGTCATGTTCAAAGCTTAAAGAAAAGGAGAAAATGGTTAAGTCAAGAACATTGTCATGTCAATGGTTGAATGAAGAAACTGTGGTTTCACCAAAGTGAGATATGTTCTTGCAATAATTGAAGAATGGAGTGTTGAAGAACAACATTCCAAAGATCAACATAAAGATGTCTATATGAAGATAAAGAGGAAGATGTCTTCTAAGAGAGTTGTTCATAAGAATAAAATGATTGGTTTAATATCGCTTCACTAAACCCTATTTGTTGTATTGGCAAGTTGACACTTTCAAAAGTGTAAGAAGTGTCAACTTGAGTGGGTGTGTTAGAGATATTATAGTGAATTAATTTGAGTAGTTAGTTAGTTGAGGCCCTAGCCTATATAAATGGTCCTAGTTAATATGTTTTAGTGTGAAGGATGGTAGGATCCTGATGAATATGGGCCTCTTTTTACTTACTATAGGCGAAAGCCCAATAACTAGAGAGGAGGGTGCTGAACATGTGAATAAAGGGCAATAGTGGAAATTCTATGATGATGGTTATAAGCTCAAGAGATATACGTATAGCAGAGAGTCTGTTAGGGGGTATGTAGATTATGGAGTGAATGTGAGGAGAGTGAGGGCCTCTTGAATACCCCTTGAGGTCTGTTTACGTTTTCCTTTTCTTTTTCCTGAGACTAATCCATTAGATCATACTCTGTGGAGCTTGTATCTTCTGAATTTCCTCTTTAATAGAAGATATATCCATCAAAAGGTATCAAAGCATACAATTCTGGGCATGGTCAATTCAAGAATGGAAGCAAAGATTGATGGGCATGATGCTAGACTCGATGCAGCAATGCTACACATTGGACAATTGGGCAACGACATGGCTACCGTCAAATGCGATTTGACGACTCTTAAATCACTAATGGCGGAGCTTATTGCCGAGTTCAAGGATGGCAAAACACCGCAGAACACGACACCTTCATCGAATGCATCTTCATCGAAACATACGACGAAAACTATTACTCAGGAAACAGTAGCACAAGATCTACCAAATACGGAAGTACCCATCGTCTCAGCCTATCGGAACCTCGAGATACCTCTCTTCTCTGGGGAAGATCCATTGGTTTGGATTTTTAATGCTGAGCGATACTTCAAAGTCAATCGAGTGTCGAATGAGGATAAGCTTGATGCTGCTGTGCTCTGTTTTGAGGGTCGAGCACTTAACTAGTTTCAGTGGAAGGAGATCCGATCTCCGGTTCAGAATTGGGTCGACTTGAAGCGTGATATAATCTTGCGATTTCATCCTTCACAATACGAGAGTGCTTACGAGATGCTGATGGCATTGTGCCAGACCAACGGAGTTGCGGAATACATTGAAAGGTTTGAACTACTGTCTACCACATTGGGAAACTGCGATGAGGATCTGTTAATTGCCACTTTTCTGAACGGGTTGCGAATCGACCTTAAGGCTGATTTACGTCTGCACAAACTCATCGTGCTCGCCGATCACATGGATATGGCATTGCGTTTAGAGGAACGCAATTTGGTGAAGAATCATGCTTTGAGCCTTACGACGGATGGGCCATACAGTGTCTGGGATGAACACAAGGGAGCCAGGTCACGCTACTATCCCACCCGTTATTTTCCAACTTCAGTGGATACTCCTACTGCAGTGAAATCATCATCCTCTATGACAGTTTCAGCACCATCGAAGTCCACCGAAACTAAGAAACCAGATGATCTGAAGGGAACCACCATACCAGTGACTTACACTAGTCATACTGTTCCGAAGAAATTCACTGACGCTGAAATCAAACGATGAAGAGAGCAGGGGCTTTGTTTTAAATGTGATGAGAAATATCAACCAGGGCACCGGTGTAAAAAGAAGCAACTACAAGTCCTGATTCTAGTAGAAGAAAACCCCGACGCTGAGCATACAACTGAGCGAAGCAAGCTAGAAGGTGTGACTGACACCTTAATGGAACTGGATGCAGTAGAAGGCGACTTAATGGCATTATCATTGAATGCATTAGCGGGCTTCACTGGAGGTAAAACAATCAAACTCATGGGATCACTCAAGGGTAAGGAGGTACTGATTTTGATTGACTGTGGTGCCACTCATAGTTTAATCCACCATGATTTAGTTAATGCATTGTCCTTACCTATGGATGTTAACGTTGCTTTTACTGTACAAGTGGGGGATTCACGGAATGTGCAAGGACATGGGTTGTGTTGGGATGTTGCTTTAGTGGTATAGGGCCTTCATATTACTCATTCTCTGTACCCTTTCAAACTAGGAGGTTCTAACATTATTTTTGGTGTGGATTGGCTGGCCACATTAGATGAAGTTATGGTGAGTTGGAAACGTTCAACGCTTAAAATTGATATTGGTGGTGAATGGATGTGCTTGCAGGGAAATCCATCATTGAGCAAGATGCTAATGTCCTTTAATGCGTTATGTCGTTCTACACGATTTGATGAAGAGGTTTTCTTCGTTTAGTTCGCAGAGCTTAAAATGACAGATTTGACTTATTTTCCATTGACAGCTGATGTACAGCAATTGTTGAGGGAGTTCCCTGCAGTACAAACACCACAAAAGTGCCTACCTCCGGCAAGAACCATAGATCATACCATTGATCTACAACCTGGAGTAGTTCCTCCGAATATCAAACCCTATTGTTACCCACATTATCAGAAAACTGAAATTGAGAGGCTGGTGAAAGAGATGCTTGATGCTGGTCTCATTCAACCCAGTAAGAGTCCTTTTTCTAGTCCGGTGTTGCTGGTGCGTAAGAAAGACAACAGCTGGCGTTTTTGTGTGGATTATAGGGCATTAAATAAGATTACTATTCATGATAAATTTCCTATACCAGCCATCAAAGAATTATTGGATGAATTGGGTGGAGCCCAAATATTTTCCAAGCTGGACCTCAAATCTGGTTATCACCAGATTCTAATAAAGCAGAGTGAGGAACACAAGACTGAATTCCATACTCACGATGGCCACTATGAGTTCTTAGTCATGCCTTTTGGTCTCAAGAATGCTCCATCAACGTTTCAGTCACTCAAGAATGACATCTTCTGGTAGCACCTTCGAAAATTTATCTTAGTGTTTTTTGATGATATTCTGGTATTTAGCGATATTCATTCTACTCATTTACAGCATCTTCATATCACTTTCTAGATATTACAGGACCACTCCTTAGTTTTGAACTTCAACAAGTGTGTATTTGCTCAAGCACAGCTTGAATACCGGGGTCATATATCCAAAGAAGGAGTGCATGCTGACTCTAATAAAATTAAAAGCATGATTGATTGGCCGACTCCAGCAACTATTAAGGACTTAAGGGGATTTCTGGGATTAACTGATTATTACCGGCACTTTGTGAAACACTATGGCTTGATTGCTGCACCATTAACTGCTTTGCTTAAAAAGAATGCATTCTGCTGGACTGAGGATGCACAAGCTGCTTTTGAGAAACTTAAAGTTGCAATGTCTACGACTCTGGTTTTGGCCTTACCAGATTTTGCTCAGCCTTTTATAGTAGAAACGGATGCTTCTGGTTCTGGTTTAGATGCGGTACTGATGCAATCTGGTCGTCCTATTGCTTACTACAACCACTCTTTATCTTCGCGAAAGAGGCAGTGTTCTGTTTATGAGCGAGAGTTAATGGCTATTGTCTTTGCGGTTCGTAAGTGGCGATATTATCTGTTGGGCAAACCCTTTATTATTCGCACAGACCAGAGAGCGCTTAAATTTTTGCTTGAACAGCGAGTTCTGGATGATTCTCAACAGAATTGGGTAACTAAACTTATGGGTTACACATTTCATATTCAGTATAAACCAGGCAAGACTAATTCAGCTGCTGATACGCTTTCGAGGAAGGATGACAATCTGGAGTTAAATGCTATCTTAGTGCACCAGCCCACAGAAATTGATAACTGGGATAAAGCTGTGCAACAAGATGAATATTTATCTCCAATTTTACAAGCCTTGTTGCTCGGACAGGCTCCAGTAGGTTATGCAATCAAGGGAGGGCACTTGTTCTTTAAAGGGTGTCTGGTCCTTCCAAAATCTTCAGCTCATATTGCAACTTTGTTGCGTGAGTTCCATGATTCTTCTATTGGCAGACATTCCGGGTACCTGCGAACCTGCAAATGTCTCTCTTCCTTATTCTATTGGGATGGTATGCGTAGGGATGTCCAGAAATATGTTTCGACTTGTGATGTCTGCCAACGATTACCCAAGTCTAATCATAATGACACCATTTTGGTAGTGGTTGATCGTTTCACCAAGTTTGCCCATTTTATTCCACTGAAGCACCCTTACACAGCCTTGTCAGTGGCTAAGATATTTGTCAAAGAAATCGTTCGTCTTCATGGATATATCTTCTATTAAAGAGGAAATTCAGAAGATACAAGCTCCACAGAGTATGATCTAATGGATTAGTCTCAGGAAAAAGAAAAGGAAAATGTGAACAGACCTCAAGGGGTATTCGAGAGGCCCTCACTCTCCTCACATTCACTCCACAATTTGCATACCCCCCCTAACAAACTCTCTGCTATACATATATCTCTTGAGCTTATAACCGTCATCATAGAATTTCCACTATTGCCCTTTATTCACATGTTCAGCACCCTCCTCTCTAGTTATTGGGCTTTCGCCTATAGTAAGTAAAAAGAGGCCCATGTTCATCAGATCCTCATCAAGATTGAGGGAGGTTAACTTGGTCCTCACCTCTCATTAATTCTAAAGTTTAGGATTAATAGTATGATTACCCAAAAAGGGTTAATAGTATGATCATTCAAGAAGAGATTAGTATATTTTTCTCCCATTCTAAATTTGTTAACAAATATACAGCCAGTTTATGGCATAAGGATGAAAGATATGAAAAATTTGAATGGTTCCAAACTCTCTTGGACTAGCTTCCAGGCGATACAATATGAAATCCAATAAAGAATCACATTATGCAAGCAGGAAGTTGGGGTCTTGCAATAGAGAATTGTGTGCGTTCATTAAAATGATGTTCTGAGTATATGACATGTAATTGCAGCTGTCTGTAAAGTGTATGCATGTAAAGATGTTGAATAATGTTAAATAATCATGAATGTAATTCTATGACTTGTTGATGAAATTAATGTAAAGAATTAATATTTGCTTCAATAGTGCATGTAGAGTACCTGTAAATGCATGAACAGGATTGCAAGAATCATTGACAACTTTAAATTCTTCGGTATAGAACCAAGATGGCTAAACTCAGAGGAGAACAAACAAGGAAACATGCAGTATTGGATTGCTAAGTTATGGTGCAAGCGCCAGCCCCCATCTTTTGAAGGGTAGGGAAGTTTGATTTACAAGAAACAGATGATTGGATCATAAGACTAGAGAACAATTTTCGAGTGATAGAGTGTTCTTTAGAATGAAGGTAGATGGCAATTTATAAGCTGGAGAAAGGCACCGAGCCACTAATACATGGTGGAAGAACATGGAAATATTTTCATTAAGCTGCGCATGCTCGGAACAATCCGGTTACATCGGAGTTGTTCTAAGAGAAGTTTAATGATAAATATTTTCCTTAATCAGTTAGAGATGAGAAAGAAGCTGAGTTTCTAATGCTTAGACAAGCTTAATGGGACTTCTCTGTATGAAAAAAATGTAACTATAATTTAACTCAAGCCATTTAATACAACTTATTAGTAGAATAAAATTACTGTTTTTCCATATGCATTTCCAAATTTCTTGTCTTCATTTTGAGAATTCATATCATGGTCCACACTCATCCAAATGGGATCGTGCTAGACTTCTTTTAATGTTATGGAAGTATGCTTCGATGGATTAATATACAACATGACTTCTATCTTCCCAATTATTACTTTTTGTTTAATCTAAAAGAAAATATAATGTTGGCTCAACTCACATTGTTCATATTATGTACTTTAACTTGTAAAATTTATATATTACTGTGTTCTAGTATTCCAAATAGCATGGTTTCAAGTTTATATTAAACTGAATTGTATTCGTTTAGCTCAACTCCTTGGGCCATAACAACACAGTATTTGTCAAGGCAAATCTATTGGTAAACTTGACTAAATTTTAAAATCTGCCCTCTGAACCCAAATTGACCGAGAGCCCTTTCCAAATCTTGTGACTTGAGTTTTGCTTCTTCGTCAATGATTATTTAATTTGCTTTTCTTAATTTCATATTCTTGCACCTTTTATACGTTCAATACTTAAGCAAATTCTTGTGTTCCTTTACTGTCCAGAGCAGGGCACAATTAATTGACCAAATTTCAAGCAAACCATAACAAAATTCTAAAGATTCCGTTGGCGCCAATATGGGCCCTGGCCTAGACCTAAATCTTTAGCTTATGAGTTTAATAGCATTTATTATTTAATACTTAGTATTATTTATTATTTAATTTTTTAGCATTTTAGGAAGATACGATTTGATTAGATAGAATTTATTAGATATATTTTTTATCAGATATATTTTTCATTAGATAGATTTTTTGATTTATTTGACTAATTCTAGTAACAATACGAAACCTAGAATTGATATGCCTATATCAGATATATTTTTCATTTAATGAATAAAGCACTACAAAAAAAACACTCGATTTCTGACAGAAAATTCCGTAGCAAATTCCGACGGAAATCCAACAGAATTTAGCCATGGAATTTTCTACGGAAAAATTCCATAGCAAAGATTAAAATTTATTAATTTTATTTCTAAAATAATATTTATAATATTAAAATATTAATTATTAAATAATTCTATTTAATCTTAATTATTACAATTATATTATTATTTACTAATATTATATTTAAATTTTCTACTAAAATAATATTTATGATATTATGATATTATTTATTATTTTATTTTATTTTATTTAAAAATAAATTATATGTTATTAATATTATATTTATCATTTCATATTAAAAATAATATTTATAATATTAAATTATTATTTATTAAGTAATTTTAATTAAAAAAATGGTTAATTAAATATATAAATACTTTCTTACATTTTTATTTGATTTATCATTATTTTTAATAATATTATATATAATTAATAATTAATTATCATAAATTTTAATTACAAAATTGTTTAATTAAATATATAAATACTTTTTTATATTTTTATTTAATTTATCATTATTTTAAATAATATTATATATAATTAATGATTAATTATTATATATATATATGTAATTAATTAGTTAATTAATTATATGTGTGTGTATGATAATATTATATATATAACAATATGTAATAATTTAACACAGGTTCATTTTGATGTAGCCGGCAAAGGTGTGCGCGTGAAGGCGTCTACACTATGAGGTCACGAGTTCGAATGGAAGGAGAGGCATTTTTAGGAATTATGAGATGCCGACATGTGGCAGGAGTGGAGGAGAGGGACACAGGCGCACTATGGGACTGACACATGGAATTTGTAATTTTTTTTAAAAAAATTTGTGACGGAAACAATTCCGTCACAAATTCATTTGTAACGCACCTTTTTGTGACAGAATGGATTCTATTTTTTCTCTGAAATTCCATCGGAAAAGCTCAATTCCGTGACAAATTCTATCGGAAATTCAATGTTTTTTTTGTAGTGAAGTATTCTTTTCTTGGGGACTAAGAGCTTCATGGTATCAGAACAATAATGATGATTCAATTCAGAGAATTTGAACTGGATGATCGCATCTATAGAGGCCTAATGGCATCATCTCTCCATACTTCATTAGAGACAATGAACCCTACTACAAACCTCTAAGCGCCGAGTGATGTCAACCTCTCAGCCGTTACTATTCACATATTAAATGGCCAAAATTATCTCCAATGGGTTGCTGGTATTGACCGCAATGTTACCAGAAAAGGGAAATTCGGTTATTAACCCGAAAAATACCAAAGCCAAATCCTACTGATTCGAAGTATAAAGCATGGGATCCAAATGACTCAATGATTCAATCATGACTTGTGAACTCCATAACAATTGAAATCAGTACCAATTTCTCGCTGTTTGGTTCTGTACAAGAGATTTAGGAGGCTACCATGACATGTTTGCCTCCCACAAGAACAAAGTAGTAGTTTTGAACATTGAAGATAAACTAGACAATTAGAAGCAAAGTAATCTATCAATTACTGAATATTGGTCCAATCTCTTTACTTTGTGGCAATAGCTAGATCTCTATGACATTTATGAGTGGACATGTCCTACTAATGCTCAACTGTATACAAAAGATTAAAGAAGAGAAAAGGATATATAAATTTCTTCTTGGTTTACTTTCCACCTACAATATGATATGAGGGCAAATTATGAATCAAGAGAAACCGCCCTCTTTTAGAGAAGTCCTCTTTATCTTGAAATAAGAAGAAAGCAGGAAAATTCTGATAGACCAAAAACTTCCAAATTTAGGACAAACAGAACCAACAGTCTTCCACTTTAGAGGATCTCAACTGAATAATAATAAAGGGAAAAAGAGAGAAAAATGGTGTGACCATTGTCAGAAACCTGGACACACAAAAGAGGTTTGTTGGAAACTTCATGGTAAACCACCAAAACAATAAATATCAAAACTTGAATTCAACTACTATATGAAATACAACCTACTTCACACATTCTCAACCACCTAGATATTTGGCTGTATTGCCTGTATGTATATAATGATTCTAGTGGCAAACTTGATCCTCATGCGCTTAAGTGCATTTTCCTAGGATATTCAAGTATAAAGAAGGGATATAAATGTTACTCTCCCTCTCTAAAAAAGTTTTTTGTCACTATGAATGTTACTTTCTCATAATACCAAAGCTTCTACCCTAAAATGCCCATTCAGGGGTAGATAGGTGTAGAATGGGAGTTTCAACAAATATGAGATATACACAATACAATCCTACATCTAACCCAACCATTATAGAATTAAACATCCACACACCAGAACCAGAACCAAACCAAGGAGCTTTACAGGAAACAAAAATAGAAGTTGGGTTTGAATCTTAAAGTGGTGAAGAACTTAGATATGATAGACCTAATTCGCATACAGAAAGAGAGAATTCCAATTCAAGGAATGTGATAAATCAAATTTAACACCCAGAAGAGCACCCCTAGTCATGAGCATTGTCAGTCTTCAATACCAGCATTACATCCTGATGACTATAGATGGCCAATAGCATTGAGAAAAGGGGTAAGAAAGTGCATTCAATATCCTATAAGTCATTTTGTATCATATGATAGATTGACACCCTCTATGTAGAGCTATATTACAAAATTAGGTGATGATAGATTACCCAAAAACTTTGAGGAAGCATCTAATGATTCATACTGGAAAGAAGTAATTGCACAAGAGCTTAAGGGACTACATAAGAATCAAACTTGGAAAATCACAAAATTTCCAAACAGGAAAAGGCTATAGTTGTAAATGGGAATTTACAAAGAAGTATGACCCTAATGGAACAATCAGCAAATACAAAGCACAACTAGTAGTAAAAGATTACTCTCAAACCTATGGTATTAACTACCAAGAGACATTTGCTCTGGTAGCAAAATTGAATACCATCATAATACTATTATCTCTAACAGTAAACCTAGATTGGTCTCTCCATCAACTCGATGTGAAGAATGCCTCCCTTAATGGTAATCTAGAAGATGTGTATATGGAAATACCCCAAGGATTCAATGAAGGCAATAGTCCTGACATAGCATGTAGACCCTATAAATTTCTCTATGGTTTGATGGAATCAACTAGAGCACAGTTTGAAAGATACACTAAAGCTATGAAGAAGGTAGGGTTTGTTCAATCTCAAGAAGATCATACCTTGTTTGTCAAACATTGGCTATATTAATAGTATATGTTGATAATATTATTTTGGCAGGTGGTGATGCCTTGGAAATATACAAGCTTAATAAGTCACTTGAGATGGAATTTGAAGTAAAAGACTTGGGAGGTCTCAGATATTTCTTAGGCATGGGGTAGCAGGGTCTAAAGATGGAATCTTTGTGTCATAAAGAAAATACACCCTAGACCTTTTGAAAGAAACTGGAATGTTGGGCGCCAAACTAGCAGAAACACCTATGGAACCTGCGTGTAAATTGGATAACAAAGAGGAAGAGGAGGAAGATGCTTCAAATGAAAAGAAGGCTAAAAAGAAGTTGAAGCCAAAAAAGAAGCAAGTACCATTTGATGCAAACAAGTATAAGAGACTAGTAGGAAAACTCCTATATCTTTCTCACACTCACCCAGATATAAGCTATATTATTGGTGTTGTTAGTTGGCTTACAAATGAACCCTACAAAGAACACATGAATGTTGTGGATAAAATACTGCACTACTTAAAGATAACCCTAAGCAATGGATTATTTTTCAAAAAGGAAACCTCACTAGAAATCATCATCTACATAGATGCAAATCTGGTAGGCTCCTTGCCTAATAGGACATACACATCAGGATATTGTACTATGGTATGGGGAATACCTGGAGAAGCAAGAAACAAGTAGTGGTTTCTATTAGTAGTAAAGCATAACTATGAGCTCTAGCTAATAAGGTATTTTAAGGGCTTCAGATAATTAAGGTACCAAGAGATCTTAGACTTACACCAACTGCAGAAATCAGATTCAGGGGTGGTAGTATGTTAGCTATTGCAATGGTAAGAAATCCTATCCATCATGAGAGAACCAAACATGTGGACATAGATAAACACTTTATCAAGGAAAAAGAGAATGTTGTGATCATAGAAATAACCTATGTCCCTTTGCATTGTCAAGTTGGAGATATCTTTACCAAGGCTTTAGTAAGACCTCAGTTTCAAGGCTTCAGAAGCAAGCTGAGAATGATAGACATCTATTCGCTAGCTTGAGGGGAAGTGTTGGCGCCAATATGGGCCTTAACCCACGACCTGAATCTTTAGCTCATGAGTTTAATAGCATTTATTATTTAATAATTAGTATTGTTTATTATTTAATTTTTTTTGGTATTTTTGGTATTTTAGTAAGATAGGATATAATTAGATAAAATTTATTAGATATATTTTTTATTAGATATATTTTTCATTAGATATATTTTCTTATTCTTTGGCTGATACTAGTAATAATAGGAAGTCTAGGATTGATATACCTATATATGTAAACATTGTTTAATGAATAACGTATCTTTTTCTCAGGCACTTCTCTTAGGCACCAACAGCTTTAGATTCTTACCTCCTTTTCTCATTTTCACTAATTCTTGAGTTCTCTTTCAATCTTCAATTTGTATAGCCCTTAAATCCTCTTTCTCTATAATCTACAACCATCAATGCATAGTTTTCAAGGAGAGGAGAAAGTTCTGTGAAGGGTGTTTTTGACTACAAAGGTGTTTTCTCCATCATCATGGAAGAGCTTTGAACTTCTCCTTATCTTTTGTTTTCTTCGGTTTTTAGCTTATGGAAGACATTGGAATAAGGTGAATGTTAAAGCTAAATCAAGCTTAAATTGGTTTAGTAAAGGTAGGCGAAGATAGGATCCAAAAATGGTGAAACACTAAGCTAAACACCCACACAAACTTTCTCGGCTTTCGATAGTGCATGTGCTGCTAGCTCCATGTATGTCCTCTTAGTTTGTGGATGTAATCATTTTCTTATTCTCATATCAACCAAGTCTAGTCTCACACTAATTTCGTCCTTAGTCTTTCTTGGTATGTGCAAAAGCGTACTAACAAGGCTGTCAATGTTTTTCTCCATATCCATCACATCAATACTACTTCTCACATCAAGACAACACCAATATAGAAGATCAAAGAAAATTGATCTCTTCTTCCATATGTTCTTCTCACGTCAGTCACTGATTCTTATCGAAGATGACATTGATGCGTTCTACCCGACTATAAACTTCCTCTCTGGTTAATACCTTTAGAGCCATTCCATGCTTCAGTAAACCATTAAAATGCTTTTTAAACCTTCAATACAGGTGGAACTGATGAAAAAACCTCATGTGACAAAGGTAGACCATTTTCTTTGTGCTTAAGTTTAAGAAAGTATGTGTTTGCTTCACATATCAAACATGCTTTATGCCCCTTTATGTACTCTGACAAATTTTCATATGTAGGAAAGTAGTTTATCATGGTAAAAATCATTACACGTTGCTTAAAAGACTCCTTCTTATATGCATCAAACACATCTACGCCTTCCTCGTACAACTTCTTCAGTTCCTCAATCAAAGGCACCAAGTCAACATCAATATCATTTCCTAGCTGTTTTAGTCTAGAAATCATCATAAAAAGCATCACATATTTGCATTTCATACATAGTTAGGGAGGTAAGTTGTATATTACAAGGAGAATCAGCCATGCACTATATGTGCTACTAAGAGTTCCATACGAATTGATTCAATCTGTACAAAGCACCAAGCTTGCTTGCTGCCAAATTGAAGGAATATTTCATCTATTTTCTTCCATTGTGGAGAGTCAGCCAAGTGTCGAAGATATTTTTCATAAGATATTCTCTCATCAGAATGCCATCTCAACTTCTTCGCTATTGTTGCACTCACAAACAAATGCTTAAACTGTGGTATTATTGGAAGATACCACAACACTTTTAAAGGTTGCCTTTTAGTTGTCACATCACTATAACCACCATCTTTCTTCACTTTGTATCGTGAAGTTTTACACTTCGGACACTCACTAAGACCTTCATACTCCTTTATGTACAATGCGCAGTCATTAGGGAAGCGTTTATATTTTTATACTCTATACCCATCGAAGACAAGATTTTCTTAGCCTCATACATACGATTTGGAAGTATATTATCGTCTGGAAACATATCACACAATAATTCAAGCAGCAATGGGAAACTACTATCGGTCCACCTACAAGTTACCTTTAAATTGACCAAATGCAAGGTGCCTGTCAACCGGTTATACTTACTCCTAGGGTACAACAATGGCATTGCATCACTCTGTAGGCTATCATATTCATGCAATTATATAAAGGATTCTACCTCAACCATGAATCATTTTCTCCATTCTATCTACATCTATGACATCCACTACTTCCTTCTTGGGCGAAGGATATGTGGTTACTCCCTCACCATGTCATATCCACCTTGTGTTTCGAAGATTTATTCTATTACAAAGTAGGTGATACCTTATATCATCAATATCCTGTCAACCCCCATTTTTTGTAGGCGCATTTATTCTAGCAAATTCAATAAACTCTTTTACCCCATTCTTATATTCTTTACTGGTTCTCATAGCATTCATCCAACTATGATCCATTTTATTACCACCTAAGCCATTTCCAACAACACTCAAGTTCAGAACAATTGTCAATGAAGAGACTGCCTTTTACTCTCTTTTTTTTTAAAAAAAATGGTAACATTTCCCCTTTAAAATAAGACATCCCAAAATTTCAATAAAAAACCAAGTCAATTTAATTCAAAAAAAAAACTAACTAACTGAGGCAATTCAGGACAATATCAGCAATTTAATCTAGCAATTTCATCGATGGAAAATATAAAAATTATAGCTGAGTTGTCTAAGTCATAAACTATAAATTATGGACTTCTAAGCATCAACATTCATACAAGTTTACAACGTTTAACTAATTCAATACACATCAACAAAAAACAACAATGTTTAACTATAATCAGCTCAACTTTAAATTTAGATGCTTGAAATTTCTTTTCTCTACTCAACCCTAACAACAACAACAACAACAACAACAACAACAACAAAAAGACAACATTAGAATTATTCCCAAAAAAAAAAGCATTGTATTTTTTTAAAAAAAACAAATTTCGATGTTTTGAAGGGGGATCGATGGTGTAGAGGGAGAGGGAGAGAGGGAGGAGCGACGGTGTTAGTGTGTCAGTAAGGAGGGAGAGTGACGGTGTTGGTGTGCCAATGAGGAGGGAGGAGTGACGACTGTAGAGAGGGAGAGAGGAGCCTCGAGAACAGCAATGGTGAGAGAGTGAGAGATAATAGAACTTGGCGTACAAGACTATTTCATAGAGAAGGGACGAGGACAAAGCTTTTTCTTCATAAATACACCTTTGGCGTCCCTTTTCAAAATTGGATTTGAAAAGGGACACCAAAAGTCTTGGCATCCTTTTTTGTTAAAAGGACACCGAATATGACAAAATTTCTGCATATAATTATAAAAATGCCACCACTTTTATTTTTTATGTCTCTTTTTGGAAAATGGATGTTTTATGGGGAAGTAAAATCTATGACTTGTAATAGTGTGGACAACATTGTTCCATTTTAACACTTCGAGAAAATCTTGAACCCCAAGAAATTTTCTAGGAAACATTGCTCTTGAGTGAAATTTTTCGAAATGAATTTGCATCTTAACCCTTCATAGATAAAGTAACATTGAAAAGGTTTTTTATATAATGATAAAACTATAGGGGCATATTTTTTTGGATTGGAGGTGATTTAAAATCTCGCCTCTTTCTATGTCTCAAGTTTGAGTCTCAGAAGAGACACTTGTGGTGGGAGAAGCAACTCTAAACCCCCAACCTCAAATTTGATGTTGGATGATAATATTAAAAAAAAAAAAAAAATCTGACCTCCAATCCAAAAAGCCCACAAACAAGCTTAAAAAGTCTTTAATGTAGAAGTAAGAGTTTTGATTCTGAAGTGTTGTATATATCTAACAATAATAATTTTAACATAAAAATGAAGAAGGGGTATTTTGGTCGTTTACTTTTAAAACATAATTTCGTTTTAATCCCTAGTTTCTTTACCAAAATTTCAGAATTTGTTTTGGGGTAATTTGAAGTTAAATTGCTACAATAATCCTCAAATAAAATTTTCTATTTGTTTTACGTTTTACGTTTCACGTTTCACGTAATGTATATTTTATGATGGACTCAATGCATTTGTCTTTTTTTTTTTTTTAATATCTCACTTATTTTTAAAGCCGAATCATTATTTATAATAGTAGTAGCTAAGGTTTAATTTGAGCTAACCCACAAAGTTTCTTACATATTTTCCCATTTTTTGAAGGATTTCAAAGCCTTCTTACTTTTATTCTCTTCAATACAAATTAAACTAGACGAACGTATCAAGTCATTACAAACCAAATAAACTATAGGTTCTTCAATTACATCATATGTTCAAACTAAAAGCGAGTGCATGATATCATCTTTGATGCTAAATATTACCAATAATTCCACACATACTTAATTTTTTGTGGGATGTTTTTGCCAATAGGATGGTGAAAGGTTTGCATTATTCATAAAGTGTTAACATAATATAATGACCTTACAACTTCACGAGATTATGTCCTCTGTAGCCACTGGACCACACACTCTATCTTTAGCTTTCATTGCCTGCAAAGAAAAAGGTGAATTTAGAGGGTAAGAAAGTAATTGAGCATATGACCAAGAAATTAAAAAAAGATGAAACATATATAATCAAGATCAAAAGTTCACCTCTTGATCCCAATCAGTCCGAATAGTTATTATTAATAAGGATAACACTTGAACGAAGAGTGCCAAAATGATCCCCAACCAAAGTCCCTACACCATGTTTAAGTTGAAGCAAAATATAAAACAGGTAAATAAGACTACTGCATTTTTCACTAGCAAAAAAATTAAGAAAGAAAAATTAGGATGAATTTGCAACCACTAAAATAGCACAAACTTGTGACAGATTTAATATTAAGGTATTAAAAACTGGAATGATCGAGAAAGTAGTTCAAAATTAAAGTCAGTGGTCTACACGAGTAAATTGAATATTCGTGAAAAAAAAAATCACATATAATACAGAAAAATGAAGTTATTAAAATACAAATATGACATACTACTATTTTTTACTCAAAATGACAATGTTTTAGACTCAGTAAGATGGGGAATAAATATAAATTTCAATAACTCGGTTGACCCATCCAAAACTTAATCAAATTGTCCAAAAGATTGGCTCAGGAATTCACTAGTCTAACTAGTTGAATTGGGTTGAGTTTTAATACCATGCTTAATACAAGATCGGTCCGTCAAGAAATTTTGTCCATAGCAAATATTTTATTTTCTTGTAGTGTACTGAATTTGATAAAATGACCAAAGCTAATAATATGGTACGAAAGAAGGGACTACTTCACCTTGCCACCAATGTGCAAGTAAAAAGCAAGAAAGATAGCTGATGGAATCCCAAATAGGTAATATGACCCAAGATTGACAAAAGCTCCAATTTTCTGCCAACCACATCCTCTCGCCGTGCCTATAAACAATGCACATTAAAATTAAACTTCATCAAATTTTAGATAACTAATTCTCACTAATTAAGCACATAAAACAATTGAGGAAGAAAAAGAACCTGAAAGAACACATTGGAGTCCATCCAGAAAGTTGGAAACTGCCAGAATTGGCATCATGGTTGCTACATACTTTACTACTACCACTTCGTTACTATAAGCATTTCCCCAAATATTGCGTATTAGTATCAGCACTGTTCCAACTAAGATGCCCTCAATAATGGCCATTACCACCACAACACGCACTGCTAATTTAGCAGTAAGTGGATGACCAGCTCCTAGTTCATTTGAGACACGAGTGCTGCAAATAATAACATAAAATTTCTAACACTTTGTGTGTGTTTCTTTACCCCATAATTTCTAAAACATCATAAGCATGTACTATCAAATATGTACTACCTCGGGTCCTTAATATAATACTACTATCTAGTTTTTAGTACTCACCTTACAGCTCCACTGAGACCAAAGGGAATCATCCATACAGCTGCTGCCGTGTTAAGGCTGTTAATTCAAACAATAATAATGTCAAGTATGCATAAGAATGGTGATCAAGTACCTGAATTCGAGATGAAACATACCAGATAGAGAGTACTGATGTTTCCAACTTTGGATTTGGAAGCAAACCAGACAAGAGAACCATCATTTCAAATGACCACATTTCCAAGCTGTACATGATGCAATGTGTTAATAAAGATAAGAGTAGCTTGGTGAAATGCGTATCTAATATTTATAGAAATATTATCAAAATATTTCCGCTATCCTATCATATTAGATTGCTAACACGATGTTAATCAAACAAAACTATACTGAATTAATGATTGACAGTACTGAATCATAAGAAAATGAAATTACCAAACCATAACAGCTGAAGGAATGGCAAGTCTAAAAAACGTGGGGATGTTATGGAAAGACTCCTTTGAAAAGCCAGACCAAGCTTTAGCACAAGAAGGAGAAAACTTCACATACAATGCTAGGATCAAAACATTAACCCAATAAGATATAGCAATTGACAAGGCAGCTCCTCTAGTCCCTAGTCCAGATTTGAATACCAAAATGTAACATACAAGAATATGAAGTACAGTGGTAACTCCAGAACTGAACATCATTGGGAACACAATGCTTTGTGTTTGTAAGAATTTATTGAGGCATTGTAGAATAGCAAAGTCAAAAAGGCATGGAATCATGAATTGAGCATATTGTCCTGCTTCTGCAGATATTTCAGGATCTTGTCCTAAGGCAATTAGAATGGACTCTGTGTTGGCCCAAATAAGGGCAAGTGGGATGCTAACAATCATAAGAACTAGCATGGCTCTTTGCATGTGTATTCCCAACATGTGTTGCTGCTTTGCTCCATACGATTGGCCACACAAGGTATCCAATGCACATGCCAATCCTTGCTATTTGAAGCACAAAACAAAAACATCTTAGAGACAAAGATGTGAAACCTTATATTTAGAACCAAAACATACTCATCAAATAGCTCCTACATGCAAAGGGAGTATTTGTTAGTTGTTGTATTAACCGAACAATAAAGTTTTGGTTAATTATAATTAAAAATAATAAATACGTTAAGAAATGTAACTCTTTTTTAATAGAGATTGAGGAAATTACTATTTACTAGAAAAAGATGCATGTGGAAGAGAGAGACTAATTAATTAATATCAGGTTTAAATAGGGATAAAATGATAAATTTCCAAAAAAAAAAAATTGGAGACAACCTCTGAACTTGTTTGGTATGAGGGATTTAGAGGGAATGGGAGGGGAGAAAAAAATTTTATGGTTTGAATTTTTTGAAAAAAAAATAGAGAAGTGATGTTATAAAATTTTAATAAAAAGAAAATTTAAGATAAAAAAATAAAAAAAACTTTTAACGCAACTTCTCTAATTTTTTAAATCCAACTCAAACATTTTTTTCCCTCACATCACTTTCTCTCTCCTCTCCTTCCCTCACACCAAACAAGTCATTGTCTTTTATAAATAAAAAAAGATGTTACCAAAAAACTGTCTATGGTAAAAAGTAACGGAGAGAGTAGATGTCAGCTGGGATTTGTAATCATCACTGCTATTTTGCACATTAATGAAAGCTTTCGAGTTTAAATGGCTATATATAGTACACATAATAGTATACTAAAAAAGGCTCAGCTATACTCGTGATAACCGATGCATAAAGCCAAGAATCTCATTTATCAGGAAGCGTTGAATAAAATTATGTAAGAAAATATGAAAAAAAAAAAAAATTTGGAGCAAGCTAGGAGTGATATGATTCAACTCACCAGTCAAACCAGTAACCGATGCAAAAGATGTAGCCATAGAAGAACCAGAGAGAGAAATTTCGCCTAGATGCCCAACGAACATAACAGATATAACTTGCAAGCAGAAATTTAGCAGATTTACAGATATCAATTGCCCTGCAAGCCATAATTGCTTTTTCACTTCTTCAAAAACTTCACTTGTTGTTTCTGCTCTTTTTTGCTTGTTTAGCTCAGTGTCAACTTTGAAGAATCCATCTTCTTCATCTGAGGTTTGAATCAAAGGAGAACTTAGAGATGTCGTTTGGTTCTCTCTCTCCATATTGCTTTGATCGGAGATAGAGGGAGAAGAGTTAGACCATATATTAATTATCAAGTACGTAGGCCCATCGTGTAGCAATCATTAGGTATTATGTATACTAGGCAGGGGTAAAGTTATAAAGTTGTTGAATTTTATAATAGAGTTAATAAGGTTTAATAATTCTTTTAGTATGTATAACTATTATAAAATGGTTGAAAGGTGGCGCACATTTTATGACACTTCTTTACAGTTACTCCCTTTTCTTTTGTTTTCTTTTTTTATTTAATTTTTTTAAAATTCTGGGGACCAGCTGTGACCAGCTGGTGGGGCCAACTGTGGCACCTATCAGGGCAGGCGCCACAGTTGGCCCAATTGACCCAGCTGTGGCGCCTGGTCCACCAAGCGCACAGCTGGTATGCACCCAAACAAAATTAAAAAAAAAAAAGGCAACTGTGGCACTTCTTTAAAGAAGTGCCATAATTGGTTGGATGTGAATTTTCAATTCTCCCGTCAATCAGATTTTCCTCATTTAGCTTTATTTTTTATCTTTTCCCTCCCTTTTACTTTTTTATTCCCTCTTCCTCAGCTCGCGTTGATGCCCCTCCCCCTGTAAAAGATATCACTTTCTCTTGCACAACAAACACACACACTAGTCTTCTTCATTAAATTCTCTTGTCCCTTCTTCCATTTTTTTTCGTCCGTCCCCACTCCTCTCCCTAGTTGTTTCCTTTTCTTCATACTCTCTGTCTCTCTTCCTCTTTTGAACCCCACTCCATTTGATCCCCACTACATTCCACAGCTCACATTTGCTCATCCTCGTCACTCAAGATAGCGTTACCAACGTGGTCCCCCACTCCCTGCGCTGGTCAATTAATAGATTTGTAAGAAGAAGAATGTTTCATTCTAGCTTGCTTTGTTTAATTTTTTTTTAGTCAAGATAAACTGTCATATAACGTTTGCCTTTCTGTTCCTAATTTAATAGGAAAGAGTGAAAACCTAGCGTGTTTCGTTTACCTTTTTGCTTTATTTAAATTTTTTGGCCGACAAGCTTGCGTTTTTTAGTAATCTTTTAATTTTCTTAATTAGTTGTTGATGTACTGTGTTCACATATCAAGTTCTTGTATTGTGATATTTTTTATGTTAGCTTTGGGGAGTATTAATGTAAAAACATTATTGTTGGGGAAATGACAATAAATATATTATTTTGTAAGAACTTTTTTGTTGGGGAACTTGAATTTTAAATGTGAAAATCATATATATATATATATAATAGGTTGAAATATAAAAAGAAGCCACAAAAAAGAAAGAAAGATTTATTAAAAAAAAAGGGACCCTACTGTGGCGCTTGTTAGAGGAAGTGCCACAGGAGGGGGTCTCCTGTGGCGCTTGCTGACGTAAGCGCCACAGTAGGTCCCCCCTCCTATGGCGCGACATGAGACCCCCCTCCTGTGGCACTTCCTCCACCAAGCGCCACAGGAGGGTATTTTTTTTAAAAAAAAAAGTTTAAAATGTTGAAGCGCCACAGCTTTTTTTAGTAACGTCCAGATATGTGGCACTTCTCTAGCGCCACAGTTAATACAATTATAAGCGCCACAATTTTACTTTTTTGTAGTAGTGTTTGAAAAATGTTGGAAACGTCATATAAATAGGATCAGATGAGTAATAAAAAAAGAGAAATACTTACATTTTCTTAGAGTACCACATCATTTGAACTCTGTGGAATAAAAATACAACAACTCATATAGTTTTAATATTAGTTGGCTAATGACCCATATAAAATAATTCACATTTTATTTTGTTTTTAACAAAAATGTTGGCTAATCATTCTGTTTTAGTTTTTTTTTTCCAAATTAAGATGTTTATTTTTCTTAAAGGAAAAATAAAATATAAATTATTTCATATGGATTATAAGACAACTAGGATTAAAACGACATAAATTGTTCTATTTATAATTTATTCGACAAAGTTCAGATGACATAGTATACTTAGAGTCTGCAAGTATTTATACAATACTTACCAACTAATTACAAATCACTGTTTTAAAACTTAGATTTTCTAATTTAACTTTTCTAAGTAAAATATCTTTTTTTTTCCCCTTTCAATTCATCCCTGGCGCTAAAGGAATATTTAAGAGCAACGTATAGCGATAAAGCTTTGACCAACTTCAATGATGGAAGCCATATTTAGAAGAGAAGAGAGTGGCCATTCCAAGAAGAAGATGACAATAAATACTGTGTGTTTAGAAGAGCTTATTTTTTGCTAATAAGTGCTTATAATTCGTGATTCACGGTATACGAGGTAAGTATGTGAGAGGAGTTTTTTCTCGGCTTGCGTAATAAGGTCTTATTACTCAAAATTAAGCTCTCCCAATCATGCACACTATCTTTTAATGGTACAGTAATGATGACAGCAAAAGTTTTCAAGGGTTCACAGTTGTCCAGTAAACAGAAGATAAGGGTGCATTTTCCAAACAACCATACCACTCTGGTCCCTATTATAAGTCTTTTTTGACCAAAAAATTTGGTCCTATTTATAAGTCCACTTTCAGTACATAAATGAGCTTATGATAATTTTGCCCCTATTTATTGTACCCATAAAGAAATAATTTAAAGAGAGATAAAGAAGAAAAAGTTGAAAAGTACACATTCATAAATGAGGGTATAATTGAAAATTTACCCTATAATCATTGGTTTAACTACTTTTTCTTGGTATGTGAGATTTAGGTAAAAATGACTTATAATAGGGACCAGAGTGGTATATAATACCTTATTCACCTATTTAAGGAGTTTGAGGAAGTCAAATGAATTATTAAATTATACATATGCGACTTAACTTATTTAAATTATTTATGTATAATATTAAATTATATATTATTATTTTATAAATCAGATAGTCTAATTTAAAAAATGATAAATATATGAGATAAAAAAATTGCATTTAAAACCAAAGTTGATATTTAAAGTAGGCCCTACATTTTGGTGGACGGAAGAATACAATTGCGTGTCTGATTCAAAGACAAAAGAAGTACGCACGCCTGTGGGGAAATGATGAACCGGACACAGATACTCTTTTACTAAAATATCTTAAAATTTTGATTCTTTTACTAAAATATTTTGATATTTTGACTAGCTTGGAGAGTTTCTTGTCCCGTTAAAGGTTAGAGGGAGCCTTCCTTAAAATAGAATAATTAAGATGACAATCGCAATTTTACTTCTTCCATCTCGGTCCACAGACACAGTCCAAGGATCCATTGTTGTGAGAAAATTGTCCATAAAGACCTTATTAAAAATTTATTTATTAAATAGGACCTAAAAAATTTAAAAAAAGATCTTTTACACATAGAAAAGATTATTTAAATACAAGAGAATATATTTTGCACATACGAAAGATTGTTTGAATATAAGGGAAAATCACATAAAGAAGATATATTGAACACAAGATCCCACTTGACAAATAAATTTCTAATGAGGTATTTATATTTAATTTTCCTTTTTTTTTTAGGGAACATGATCTATATTTTTTTTTTTTACTCGTCTCAGAATATAAGTAAGGAGAGATGAAATTTTAATAAATTTGACTTTTTTTAAAAAAATATATATAGAAGTGAAGTTTACAGTTATATATAAATTTTCCTACTATTGTTTCTTACATCTTCATTCTATTAAATTTTTATAATATTATTTAATCTATTTTTAATAAATTAAAGGGCTAATGTATACATTTGGTGAGTTTATATCAAGTTTTAGTTCAGTTTCTATACTTTATAAAAAATATTTTCAATCCCTTAATATACATATTTTTAAGGGAAAATCCCTGAAAAGGAACCTCAAAAGTGTAAAAAGACAGAGAAGTGTTTCAAAATTGGAAAATTCTGCAGAGATGCTTCTGATTGATCAGGGATTTTTAATTTGGAGAGAAAATGACCGGTCTGCCCCTTTGAGCTTAAGAGAAAAGAAGAGAGAGCTATGTGCAGAACTGATGTGTAAGATGAGCAGAACGAAAGTTAAGGAGAGAGCTGACGCAATGTAACCCATATGATGTATGTACAAATAATCCCTTGAGTCGTCGATCCTCAATCATTATTTTTCCTCATATTCATTTAGGTGGGAAACAAGGGATTCAGAGCTGGGTATTTGGGTTGGAGGGACATGAAGGTTGATGTTAGTGCAGGGGAAAAAATTTCTGATACTAGGTGAATGTGGTAGAAGATGGCAATGGAAGATGAGGTAAGTTAGAGCTATGAGGGTGAAGAGGAAAAAGAGGGTGGATTTTGTAGGAAATTAGTAAGATGAAGTTGTGAAACACTAAAGTAGGCATTTAGTTTTATTTTTCTGAACTGATAGGAAGCTGGAATGGTATATTAGGTGAGTTAGAGGTATAAGGGTGAAGAGAGAAAAATAGGGTAGATTTTGTGAGAAATGAGTAAGATGAAGTTGAGAAACCCTAATGTAGATCTGTGAAACACTGAAGTGGGCATTTAGTTTTGTTTTTTTGAACTGATAGCGTGCTGATTTATTTGTTGCAGGAGACTTGACAACATGGATGAAAATATTGGGTCAAGTTGTATAAAGGAGTTGTTTTGTTATTTTCGTGTAGGGGAAAATTTGAAAGTAATAATGAAGGTGAAGTTAAATATATCGGAGGTAGTATGAAGGCAAAAATGCTAACAGATGGAATAAGATTGGAAGATTTAAGGGAAATCATATCAACAATGGACAGATGAGATAAGACTGGTTAATATGTCTGATTACTTACTATGTACACAATTGTTATGTTTATGTGTGTTGTTGCAATCCCCTGCCTTAAAACAGTAATAATAATTCGAGAGTGCGTAATTAAATGGTTTGGAGATCGTAGGATAATTTAAAACTCACCCTGTGGTAAGGTTTTCACAAATATTTTCAAAACCTCATCCCTATCCTGGTCTCAAGTTCAAATATCGAATATAATTACCTGTACAGTTAACTCACATTTATACATATCAGAGTGTATAGCCAAATTCCTAGCAACTCCCGGGTTTCACACATGTATAAACTAAGGATTATAAGTTCCAACTAGGGGATTACATGATCAAAATCAAACATAATATTTACATCCCAAAAACAATTTACTGTAATCCCTTTCTAAAAGAGATAACCAACAATCCAAAATAACATCCCTATAAAGTCCTAACCGCTCTTGGTCGTTCGCTTCTCCTTGGAGCCACTTGCCCTATCTGGAATGTTAGTCAATAGAAAGAATGAGATTCAAAAGAATCCCAGTAGTAACAAATCACTCATACAATATATAATCACATAGCATGTAAGTAAATCATCACATAGCAGCATAAATACAAATTACATCCCACTCTCATCCCCTTTTATCGTCGGGAAGGCTCGCAGTCCTTACCTAAACCTTTGTTAGCGACTCAGGGACTATTGGCGTGGTGGTGCATACACATAGCCTTGCGGCTCACAATTAGCCTTTCGGCTTCCACATTGCTCCATCCGCCATAACAAAACAATGACATACACACATATAACGCATTTACACATAGTATAAGGGAGAGTCACTACCTTGTTCTTTCCTGACGTGCGCGCGGCACAGGTTGCTTGCGATTAGGACAAATGTCGAACCCTATAAACTAAAGTCAAGGACGACAGGTTATTCTCTATTCCAAATTCTCACTTTCAGAACACTTAAAGTTGGTTATCACTTAGACTTTTTAGGTGGCTACTAGAAACCTAGACACATGCATAAAAGGTTGGGGAGTACTATATCAAAGGCCATATTTAGTATGCCTCGTAAAACGTGCCAACGACTGGGCTCAAAACTTAGTCCTACAATTCCAAATATACAATTTAGACACTTCCATAGTGTTTCTAGGGGTTATATGAGCCTATTATGACAATTTACTAAAATATCCCCGAGACTCGACCCGGCCCCTCGTACTCGGTCCGACTGTGCTTTTCTCAAAATTTTGCCATGGGCTATTCTAACATATTTTTACCCAAGGAATCCATTTCTGAACTCAAAATTATCAAATTCAATGTTAAATTATAACATTACCCTTGGCAGCCCCACTTTAAGGGTTTTATGGGCGTTTTCGTAATTATGCTTTTTCAGCTTTTTCCGAAAAAGTGACCAACAATAACCCCACCTAATTTTCGCTCATGAGCTCAATAGAACCATCAAATCATTAAAAATACAACTCTAACCCCTCCAAACTAGCCTTGACCGAAATTCTCAATTCCCCGGGAAAAATTGGGGTTTTTCGGTTTCGGCTCCGTAGGCGTGTTTCTTTCTACTCCTAATCACTTTATTAACTATTACATTAGGTTACAAATAACATTAAGACCCAATTTGGGCAGCATAAGCCCTAGTCCTTATCATTTCCAAACTTTAAAACCAATGACAATCCGGTGAAATTTCACTGATTAAATTGCCCACAGAAGCCAGAATAAGCAATATACGAAAGTTTGGAAGTTACCTCAAGCTCCCACTAGCTTTTTCTTAACTTGGCTGAAACCCTAACCCTTGAAACTTCAAAATTCTTGCTTCAAACACCTTAAATAACATAGAAGAGAAGCTTAGAGAAAGGATTACACACGTTAGGTACGTATTCACCGAATAAATATACCTACCTTGTGAGTTTGGCTCCTCCTTCTCTCTCTAGATCAAAGCTGTCTCTCTATCTCTTGAGCTCTCAAATGGTTGACGTGAATGAGCATAAAGAGGAAGAGAAATGCTTTATGAAATATCCTATCTTTGCTTCAATTATTTAATTGCACAATATTCACAAAATTTGACTTTTGTGTATATGGATTTGTCCACATGTAATTGTATAATAACATGTACAAATATTTTCCTCTTCTTGGCCCATCAAAATGACGTCTAAGGGTCCATTAGAACATCAAAAATGGGCTGATAGGTTGATCCCAAAATTACAATGTTGCCATCACACTATTTCTTTAATTTCGGATTTTTACAACATTCTAGTAGATTTCTGCCCAAACTTTGAAAAATTATAACTAATTCTAGAAAAATATAATTGGAGTGATTCCAAAGCCTATAAAACCCTTATTGAGTCTAGTTTCAAGAAAAAATACAGAATTGTGCTAGATTGAATCAAAAAATTCCCAGAATTTCAATCTTTGCATACTGTTTAAGAAATTTCACAGTTTTTATGTGCTGATTTCAAAAATTCATAACTTTTTGTATATAACTCTAATTGAGTCATATGACCTATAAAATTAAAGCTTATGATGTCTACTTTCACCCTGTAAAATGTCATAATTTTGGATCATCATTTGTTTATACAAAATCACATGACAAGCTCACTACCTTATAGGCGATCTCACCAAAAACATAATTACTTTTTCCAAAATTCACCATTTTACTTTCTTTAATACCCCAAAGATATAAGAATCATTAGGGAATAAATTTGGGCTCCTGCTAAACTGAGGCTTAGTAGTCCACTTATTCTAGGCTCATTCTCTAGCCTCAAATCTCAAAATTAGGGGTATTACAGTTGTCATGTTGGAGGCAACAAGTTAGATTTATGAATCCATTTGGTTGACAACATTGGTCCTATGTTATCTTGCAAAATGCGTTTCCGAACTTATGATAGTTAACTGGCTCCCCGAATTCATATAACAATTTAACAAATTTTCTTAACATTTTCACAAGTACAAATAAGGCTTTTCGTAAGATGCGTAACATTTTCCTAACCTTACACAAGAAACCACCCCGAAAGTGGCATGGCTTTCCCAATTTCAGATAACCTATTGTCATATTTCTATGAGATTTTCACAAGTTCATATAAGCGTTTCCCCATATTCCTTGGCATGTTGTTGAACATGGACAACAAAATTCCCTGACACTATGAATGTTTTCCTAATTTCATGTAAGCGTATACAATTTTTTATAATGATTTCGCAAGTTCAAATAAGCATTTCCGTAGGTTCCCTCACTTTTTTCTGAACTTGCACAACAAAATTCGCTGAAAATTTGAAGGTTTTCCCCATTTTAGATAAACATATATTGCTATGGGTGTAGATGATCTATTAAAGAGTGCAAGTGTATACTATCATAATCAAGTAATACGAAAGTGAGTAGAGTATCGTTCCCACGAGGATTGATCACTAAGTATCAAAAGATGTAATTTTAATTCTATTTAATCGATCGATAAATTGGTGATGGAAAGTGCAAAATAGAAAATGATTAAATATGAGTGCAAATAATATGAAAACAATTATAAGAAAAAGTTCTAAGGGTTAGATTTCACTTAAACAAATTTTAGATTGAATCACTTATCTATTCTATCCTAATTTATTCCACATGATTGATAGTTGAGTTTCTCTCATTTAATTACTAGCCTCTTTCAAGGTTAAGCAATTCTATAATTAATTGCTAATACAATATATTCCTATATGAATTTAAGAAATTAATTATGCATTAAGATTTATAGAACTCATTAAGACTGCACAACTCATATGAATATATTCCTATTTTATATGCAAATTATGGTTTTAATTATAGGGTCTACACACATGTATCTCCTTCCGGTCTCAACATACATATTAAAATCACTCAAAAGATTGCCAATCAAATGAAAGCATTAAGAATAATAATTAAAACTCAATCATGATGGAGAAAATTAAAATTAGATTTAACAAGTTAAGGTTCAATCTATCATTAGCAAGCTACATCATCACCTTAAGAAAATAGAAATTTAGCTCATTATGAAATTAAAAATAAAATAAAAATAAATTAACATTACATAAAACTAGAATGAAAATCTCATAAATACTGCATAAAAACTTGAATATAAAATTCTAAAATATAAATATACAACAAAAAACTGCATGAAAAATGAAGAAATCTAGCCGTCCATTTAGGAGGTGAAACCTTCCATGTAGGTGGCAACCTATACCATCTATAAAGGAGAATTACCTAAGCCTTCCATATAAGAGGCATGCAAAATGTAATACAATCCTAAGCATGTCAAGATGGAGGCATAATGCATGAAATTAAATCTAGAAAATAACACAATTTATTCAGAACTGTCAGAGAAAAGATCTCTTCCTGTCAGAGAAGGATCTCGAATTGTCAGAGAAGGAAGCCTCTACGTCTTTTCCCTCTCCTCCATTTATGCTTGGCCTTGCTCTTTATTTATAGGGAAAAAATGTGTTGCTACAGTGAAAAGCACATTGTTACATTGAACCGCGTCTGGAACAGTGGAAAACGCGTTTGCTACAGTGCTCCCGTTGCTACGATGCTTTCCGTCTCGCTACAATAACTATCTGCTACAGTGAAAACGTTTGCTATAGTAACTTCCATATTTTTTATTCTTTATATATATTTTTTTAAAAAATACTATTTTTTCCAAAAAACATTCTTTATTTATCAATTACACCCAAATTTATTATATTAAACTCAAATATTTTCCACAAAATCATCATATGAGGGAAAATAAATATGCAAATATTTTACTTATCATATATCAATATTTTATAAGGCTTTTCCAAGTTCAGAGAAGCATTTACGTAGGTTCCCTGACATGTTTTTGAACTTGCAAAATAAAATTCCCTAAAATTCTAAATATTTTCCCCATTTCAGATAAGCGCATATCAATTTTTTTATAAAGCTTTCCCAACTTCATATAAGCATTTGCGCAGGTTCCCTAACATGTTTTCTGAACTTGCAAAACAAAATCCCCTGAAAATCTAAAGGTTTCTCCAATTTCAAATAAGTATATATCGATTTTTTATAAGGGTTTAACAAATTCATATAAGCATTTCTGCAAGTTCCCTGACATGTTTCTGAACTTGTAAAACAAAATCCCCTGACAATCTGAAGGTTTTTCCAATTTTAGATATGTGTATATCAATATTTTATACTACTTTCATAAGTTTAGATAACATTTCCACAGATTTCCTCACTTTTTTCTCCACTAGCATAACAAAATCCCCTGACAGTTGCATGCGTTTTCCAACTTACGATAAGAGTTTGTCATTTGTTTATATGGCTTTCACAAGTTCTAATAAGCATTTTCATAGGTTCTCTCACTTTTTTACCACCAGCACAACAAAATCCCCTAACCCTTGCATGCGTTTCCCAACTAACAATAAGAGTTTGTCATTTGTATATAGGGCTTTTGCAAGTTTATATAAGCAACTTTGCAGGTTCCCTCACTATTTTCTCTACTAGCACAACAATATCCCCAAACCCTTGCATGCTTTTCCTAATTTTATATTACCAGTTATCAATTTTTTTTAAGTATTTCGCAAGTTTAGATAACCATTTTTGCAGTTTCATGCACTTTTTATCAACTGGTACTACAAAATCCCTAACACTTGCATTTTTTTTAATGCAATTTTGATTAAGCAGTCATCTAGAAATGATTACATTTTCCCATGTTTAGATAAGCGTTTCACATGTTGCTTCACTACTTTCACATCTTTCTTTTGTAAACATCAATACGCTATGACAGTGCAATTGTCTTATCATTTTCTATCAAAAGAGGATATAATAACCTTCTTCTTCCACCCTATACATTAGTTATAAAATAATGGAGTGGACAACCTATACCAAAAAACCTTGACATACTGACATCTAGACCTCATAATAAGGTATGACAATACATAAACAATAATGGGGTATCAAATGGCATACAAAAACTAAGGCCATAATAGTACAAAAAACCAGCAACAACTAACATTGTCCTAACTTTTCCAATGTATTTACCTTCACCTTTATTATTACTTTCAAATTTTCCCCTACACGAAAATAACAAAACAACTCCTTTACACAACTTGACCCAATATTTTCATCCATTTTGTCAAGTTCGCTGCAACAAATAAATCAGAACACTATCAATTCAGAAAAACAAAACTAAATGGCCACTTCAGTGTTTCACAAATCTGCATTAGGGTTTCTCAACTTCATCTTACTTATTTCCCACAAAATCCACCTTTTTTTCTCTTCACCCTTATACCTCTAACTCATCTAATATACCATCGCAGCCTCCTATCAGTTCAGAAAAAAAAAAATTAAATGCCCACTTCAGTGTTTAACAGATCTACATTAAGGTTTCACAGTTTCATCTTACTCATTTCCTACAAAATCCACCCTCTTTTTTCTCTTCACCATCATAGCTCTAACTCACCTCATCTTCTATCACTATCTTCTACCACGTTCACCCAGTATTAGTAATTTTTTCCCCTGCACTAACATCAACCTTCATGTCTCTCCAACCTGAATACCTAGCTCTAAATCCCTCGTTTCCTACCCAAATGAAGATGGGGAAAAATAATGATTGAGGATCGACGACGCAAGGGAATATTTGTACATACCTCAGTTGAATTACATTGCGTGAGCTCTCTCCTTCACTCTCGTTCTGCTCGTCTTTCATACTAGTTTTGCACATAGTTCTCACTTCTTTTCTCTTAAGCTCGGATAGGCAAACTGGTCATTTGCTTTCCAAATTAAAAATCCCTGATCAGTCAGAAGCACCTCTGCAGGATTTTCAAAATTTTAAAACACCTCTCTATCTTTTCACACTTTTGAGGTTCATTTTCAGGGATTTTCCCTATTTTTAACCTCATTAAAAAAATATTGGCTCGATGAATTTAAATGATAACTTTACATAATTAAATGCTATCAAAGAAAATTTAATCTTTAATATAACATTTTTAAGATGAGTTGTCAATTTTGAAAGTTTATATCAGACCACATCTTTTTATTACTTCTAGTCCTTAATATAAAAGTTAGTTGGCTAATTTGGGTAGATTAAGAAAATTAATTATGTTAATTATTTGTAACAAATATAAGTTGGTTTTTTCTAACTACACTTGTATAGAAACTATGTGCCATCAATAGGGATATTTTGAAAAAAAAAATTTGGAGACAAAGTAGACTGATGCCTTATATTTAGGACCAAATCTAACCTTCAACTAACTCTTATATTAAGGACAAGAGATAATAGATTCTGTTTTAAATGTTTATCAAGATACAAATTTTAAATTAAGGATTAATATGTTAATATTTAATTGTAGATTTATAATTTAAAGTCCTTGCGTCAGTATTTTGCATTAATAAGACAAATAGTGTTAAGATTAAGGGACTGAAAATATAGTTTATAAATTTAAAGAACTAAATTGAAACTTGATGTAATTTAGAGGACCAAACACATAATTTAGTCTAAACTAAAGCCATTATAATTTTTTAGGATTAACGTGCATTTAGCACCTTGAAATATGTTTCCCCACGTGCCCAACACCTTAAAGAATTTTGTGATTCATCAAGCACACTAAAACATTTTGTGGTTTGTATAATACCCAGAATCATTGTTTTTAATGCACCATGCACCCTAAAATTTTTCGTGATGTAATTGGCATTAGACATAGCTTAATTACAAAACGCCTGAGGATGTTGGCTGAACTACAAAATGTTTTAGGGTGTAGGATGCACCTGAAAAAGAAAAAACAAAAATCAGATTGCTAGATAAACCACGGCATAATTAAGGGTATTAGACACATGTTAAAAAAATGCTTTAAAGGTACTAGATAAATCACAAAATACTTAGGAAAATACTTAAGAAAACTAAGTCAACCTTAAACCAATTTTTTGGCCTCCAACTTTGCTCCTCGAAATGCAATTAATCCGAATGCTATCAATGATTGAAATGTGTAATTAATATGTTACGGCAACCAAACCTTTTCACTGGGGCTAGTCCAAATCATGTGCCCTCAAGTGGTCCAAGAAAAACGACTTGATGATTGGAGTCGTTTGGATATTGCTGTCTCATTTATTTTCCCCCCTACATTGCATTACGGTTATTGCTTCACTATCTTAACATTGAAGTAAACATGTTTCTTTTCTCAAATCATTAAATAAAGGAAGACCAGGAAGTGATTCTTTAAGGATATATCAAAGATCGATCGTATGTTTTAAATCAGGGGACCAGGTTACTGCAAGGTTATACAATTGTAGTTCATGAATGGAGATCGACATGATATGCCTATATCTCAGGCTACTTTTACGGCCCTTTATGTCTGGATTCACTTTTATGGTTTACCTTTGGATTATTATGTTGCTGAAGTTGCAAAATCTCCTGGGGTCGTTTATGGCTTTCGATGAAGTTAATTCTTTTAAGCCTGATGGAATGGATTAAGGTTGCGTGATCCAATTGAACTAACCTCAATCAGCTTTGTCCCCTTGAGTTAAGATCAAGCGTTAAGCGTCAAGTTTCTATTTTGTGAATATGTACCACTTTGGTTCTTATTACTCCCTCCGGTCCTAATTATAAGATAAAGTTGACTTTTTTAGAGAAATTAAGGAAGCCAATTAAATTACTTTAGAGTGTTTATATTTTTAGTATATTTAGATTATACATTAGTTTATTAGTCAAATTAATTAGTTTAGAGAAAAAAATAAAAATATAAAGACTCTGAAGTAATTTAACTGGTTTCATTAATTTCTCCAAAAAAGTCAACTTTATCTTATAATTAGGACCGGAGGGAGTATAAGTTAAGTTTGACCAAATCACACATTCACAATATAGAGTGCTTTTAAAATAATAGTTTGGTTCAAAACATAAGTCACTTGTCAAATAATTATTGCTCATTTTCTAGTTTTACTCCTATAATTAATGCCTATTTCTAATTTTGCTCACTCTTTAAATTTTCAAACACATGTCCTAATAAGGATAAACATAGGGGGGGCGGAAATCAATTTAAGACATATTTAATGAGTTAACAGCTACTTGTTTCCCGTGAATTAGTTAAAGTGCTATATATTATGGAACGAAGGGAGTACCAAAAGAAATAGAAGTTAAGACATTTAATATGTCTTAAGTTGATTGAGTTTTCCAAATTTACCCTTATTTAATGAGTATTAAAAAAGATGCTACTCCCTCTATTCCTTTTTATGAAATAGGATTAATCAAATTGCATTGTTTGAAGAGGTAGTAAAATTTAATTAGGTGCAATAAATATATAAAAATGAATTTTTTTTCTAATAATGTCCTTATTTATATGGAAGAAAGAGAATATGTTATATTAAGTGCTTTAGACAAATATAAGCATTAAATATAATAGAGACATGACTAATTCTTGTAGTTAAGTAAGGGTAAAAAGAGGAGTTTACAAAAAACATTTCAGACATTCCCTAATCCTATGTTATAAAAATAAACATGGCATAGTAAAGAATCCTATCTTATAAAAAAGAACGGGGGAGTATGCATTTTCTCCCCCCCTATTTCCTTCATTTAATAAGGATAAAATTGAAAAAAAAAAATATCATTAATGACCCACAAGGTGGTTTTATGTTTAGAACAAAAAATTTTGACTAACTAGACTTGTAATAATGATGAGAGTGGTAGTTAGGCTATGTTTGCATTGTGGGAGCATTGGCCATGCACACAGGGCATCGGCTAAGCTGGTGGCTAACCTTAGAGATCTTACCTGGAATTATGTTGGGCCTAAGTTGGCCCAATGAGTGGGGACAAACTTAGATATACTGCCAAGAGAGGACTAAGGAGTTTAGTCAAGACTCGGCCCAAACACTAGTTCAGGATGCTCATCTCCAAGTCCTGTTTTGGGTCCTGTTTACATACATAATTGTTGTAAAGTGTTACGGCTAATGGAAGAAGCTAATTCCTTACAGTATAGTGAATCAATTTCATAGTAAATCAAAGTTTGAATCCCATTATAAGAAGCATTCACATTTAATGTATGTTAGTGCATCCAACATGATTGCCTAATACAAAAAAAAAAAAAAAAAAAAAATTGCTCCGGAGTGTTAAACTTTCACTCTGGCAGAAAGAAAAGGAAATTTAATGTAGAAGAGATGTTTTTCTTATTTCGTCTACATAATTCTTCCTATCATTGAATTTAATTGCTCCGAGACCAAGGTGTCTGTATATTATTATTTACTTTTTAGAATTTGCTTACTGTCATGAATATTAATTATGTGGATGTTTATTGATACATATCCTAATCATTAACTCATATTCTAATCGGCGTTTATAAATACATTGTTGAGAAACTAAAAGACTAATGCATGAATAATATGAAGGGTCATATGATATGAATTGTACAATTTTTTGTATATTAATTGTGACCCTTGGTAGAGACACTTGAAGGCTACAAATAGAGGCTTTGTACAAAGTATTTTAACTATAAGAAATACAAGTGAATGAGAATTTCTCCTCCTCCTTTCTTTCTGAATTTTTCTCTCTTTCCTTGCTCTTCTTTTTTATCCCGTATTTATTTTATTTTCACAACATGTTATCAATACAAAAGCTCTATTAAAGTTGTGTTTTCTTTCATCATTTCTTTAACAATTTCATTTACCTTCTTTTATGGTATTTTTATTTGATATATATGGAATAATCTAAGCCACTATATGAAATTAAAGAGACTATTTTACCAATTGTTATAAATATCGGGTTCCATGGTTAATAATGAAGATTGTTATTGCTTTTATCTTATTTTAATCTCTTGTATGTACAAGTTCTTCTATATTATTGAAATTGTTATTTTAGTATGGTCAGAAGCCATGCACATCTGATTTCATAGTATGAAATTACATGGCCTAAAGTCATATTGCTTTGATTTCCTATTCTGAATTACTTGGCTAGAAGCTATATTCCTTTGTTTCCTATTTTGAGATTATATGGCCAAAACTTATATAAATTTTCCTCTTCTATATTATTATATGGCCAGATGCCATTTATAACTTTTGTTTATTTTGAAGATAAATGATCAAAAGCCATATAGATTTAATTTCTCATCTTGAAATTAATTGGCCAGAAGAAATGATGAGACTAATTGGCCCGAAGCCAAGAGAATTTAATAGCCCGAAGCCATAACGTTTTAATTTTGTTATCTTACTTTATGAATTATTTCTTGACTTTATGAATTCCCTCTATTATATGATTTGATCATTTAAGCTCTATGTTATTATACTGCGTTTTTATATTTCATATTTTGAGAATTCCCTTTACTTTGTTTTATTTATAGTACACGTGTGTGAATATTTATTTAGTATTGCTAATGTATTGAGTTTCTCTCTCCCTTTGTCCTTACTTGATGTTATACTTATATTTTTTATTTTTTCATTTAAAGTTTAATTTTTATTCTTACATATGTTTAGATTAATCAATTGGATATCTATTGATATTTTATTTTCATTGAATGGTTTGTAGCCATAATACTCTTAATTTTGTAATTTGATAAACATAAGTCTCATCACTTTTTGTAATGGTTCTTTTGTAAAAGAACACTATTGATTCCAGTTGATGGCATGGCAATAAAAATTTTGTGGCACTAGATTGTTATAAATATTAAGGCCCTGAGCCTTATGTTTCAAATATCGAATGATACAAAGGGGTTTTGGTAGCTTTAGAAAAGTATTATCCTGAAGACAAATAACTTGCAAAGAATTATGCCACTGCAGAGAAATAGTTCTAAAGGCTAATAGTCCTAAAGACTAATTAGCATATTTTTTCCAAATTGATAATTAGAGGCAACAATGTTTGATGATATTAAACTAATGATATTTGGATGTACAGTCATTAGTGTCATAACTTTAGTTTATTTTCCATATTTTCAGAGTAGTTGCGTGCAGTTCGATGGGCAACACATGGATAACATAAAAATACTGCTGTATAGTACACGATTACAGTAAGGAATTCCGTTCAGCGTTAGGTAATATATACAATTTCTTGACATATTCAAAATTAAAGACTAGATATAGCTACAATCTTCATCTTGGGAAGCGTGCCTGCCACTTTCTTGTATCCTTGTCTTTGCCTTTCGAGCCACTAGCACCCGCTGTGGTATTTTATTTAGAAAAAGGGGTGAGATTCCAAGGAATCTCAGTAGAAACATATTATCATTCACATAACATGCGATAAGTAAATATGATATGCTCCATGAATGCACCAATTAAGAAACAATATAACACAGCGTCATGTATACATGAGTAGGGCTCCAGCCCCACTACTCGTACACCAGTTGGATTCTCATCTAATCCCTCAGGTGTAAGTGCCCTTCCAGCACTAACTGCCCTATCTAAGCATACCATGTTAATTAATAAAAGCACAAACAATGGTAACCACACATTCATATAGACTAAGGCATGAATTATGAAGGATAATGTCCCTACCTCAAGTCTCTTTCACCCCATTTTACGTGCCTCAAAAAGCGTGCCAAGCTTAGGCTTCCAATCAGGTCTGAAATATCAAATGTACAAGAATTAGGTTCAAACCCATTCATGTACCATTTTGGACACTTCTATAGTGTTTATTGTGCTTATATTAGTCTATGGTGAAAATTTACCAAAATGCCCTTGGGACCCCAGTCGGCCCGACTGTACTTTTTTTGAAATTCTGACTAGGACTATTCTGACATATTTTCACCCAAAGAATCCATTTTGGATTCGTAATTACCAAATTCACTACCAAATTATAAAAATACTCTTGTTAGCCCCGCTTTAAGGGTTTCAGGGGCGTTTTCATAATTATACTTTTTCGAGCTTTTCTAAAAACGTGACCGACTGTAATCCTACTTAATTTTCCCTCATGAGCACAATGGAATCATCAAATCATTGAAAATCCAACCCTAAGGCCTTCTAACAGCCCTGGCCAAAATTCTCAAGTACTCTAGGGAAAATTGGGGTTTTTTGGTTTCGGCTCCGCAAACGTGTTCCTTTATACTCCTAATCACTTTATTGACTATTCCATTAGGTTATAAGTACCATTTAGACGCAATTTCCGTAGCATTACCCATAGGCTTACACATTTCCAAAATTTAAAACCAACGGCAATCCATCGAAATTTCACCGATTAAATTGCCCATAGTAGCCAGAATAGTTAATATACGAAGATTTGGAAGTTACCTCAAGCTCCCTCTAGCTTTTCTCAAAATGGCTAAAAATCCTAACTCTTCCACACAAAAATATGAGCTTCACAACCTTCAAGAATACCGAATAGAAGCTCAGGAGCAAAGTTATACATGTTAGGTAAGGATTTACCAAAGAAATTGGCTTACCGTGTGATTTTTCTTTTTCTTTCTCTCTCTACAATTCCACACATTCTCTCTCTCTCTCTATTCAGCTGAACTTCATGGTGGAAATGAGAGGAAGATGAAGATAGGAAATGTTTAATAGTCCATGCTTATGTCATCTTTTAATGAACTGATGTCATAATTCCTTATTTTCCCATTTTCGGATTTTTTGGCAGATTTTCTACCTAATCTTTGAAAAATCATAACTAATTCTAGAAAAATTGAATTAGAGTGATTCCAAAGCCAATAGAAAGCTATTTAAGTCTTTTTCACTAGAAAAATATGGATTAATGCTGTTAATATCCATAAAAATCATAACTCCTAGCTCACAAATCGAAATGACATAAATTAATGAAGCTTGGCATGTGACTTTAAGACTGGAAAGATTTTAGAATTTTTAAACACTATTTGCTCATTCAAAATGTCCATGCAAACCCACTGCCCTGTGCAGACTTTTAATGGATAGAATTTCCAACTTTTGTACAATTGTTTCCAATGGTTCCAATTTCACAACAAATACTCTCCCCACACAAATTTTCACAAGGAAGCCATTGGAATCAATAAAACAACCAAATTTTCATCACATCCACACATATTCAGTTTTGAACCACAATGCAACACAAACCACCAAATTACCAAACTTTCCATTTCAAGTTCCAAACCAATTCTAATGTCACAATGACACAATATGACACCATTTTCACCACAATACACTATCCAATTCATCCATTTCAAAATTAAACTAGAATCAGGGAAAAATTCACAAATTTCAAAACTCACTCAATGACCACAATCAACACGTCAAAGAGAAGCTATTAATCACCTCTTCCTCTTTCTCAAGCTAATTTCTTGATTCCTTTACTTTCCAATTTCTTTAAGTACTCAAACACCTTCTTTCAAAAATCTAAAACCATAGAGATGAAGGTTTCATTACCATAAACAAGATTAGAGAAGATGATTTGAGCTAAAGAGGACATCAAGCAAGCTAAAATCTCACATTTCCATTTCTCTTTCCTCCCTTGAGTTGGACGAACATGGAGGCTTGGAGAGAGAGAGTGAAGATGATTAAGAAATAGAGTTTTGGCTCCAAATGGCCCTCTTGGCCGACCTAAAGAGAGGGAGAGGAGAGAGGGAAGAGTTTTGACAATTTGACCAAGCTCAATGGCTCACATGATGCCAAGTGTCATACTCTTGCAACATCTTCATGAGCACACATGAATATGATTCCAACTTCTTGATCAATTAATCCTAACCATTGATCTTTAAGTTACCAATGAGTTTTCTCTTCAGTAACTAACCAATTGGTCGGTAACTTTCCTTTTTCCCTTTTTGCCCCTGATTATGGTAATTCTTACTGAATCACCACCAAACACATTTTATTATTCCATTTCACCATAATATGCACCCTCCCTATATTCCAATTCAATTTAGATGTTAATCCACAATTGAACTTAAATATAGGGTTTAGGTACTGTTTATAGCACATTCAAATCATAATTCACATCGTATTATCTAAAAGTGTTTATTTATCAATAGTTACATCCATTTTTGAAGTCATTAACTCTTAATCACTTTTTGAGATATTACAATTAGCAATTGTTATAATATGGTCAGAAGTCACTGACAAATATGTATCAAGTATTGAAAATAAAGGAAAAATTATGAAAGGGAAGAAACATGAGATGTTATGAAAAAGTATTCAAAGAGATAATGAGTTGTAAAACCCCCTGGGAAGTTAAGTTACCAAGGTCATGGAGACTTGAGGATTGGTGAATGTATTAAGGTTTTTCCATGACTAATGATCATCTTAATTAGATGATTTGAAGAATGCTTAGAAATATAGAGTGATGTTGTAAGTATTGATTTTAATACTGAACATTTTTGTTGTAGCGAGTACTACCAGAAGGTTTGTTTGATGAGGTTATGGGAACTTAAGGCATAGTAAATGTTTTGAGGTTTCTCTGTGCTAGGTAATAGTCCTTAGTAACACCATGGTGTTAAATGTATGTCGGTATGACATACAGTGATATAAGACACGTGGTGATTATGCCGTATGTTGATCCTAGAGAATCTGATCTAATAATATTGAAGGTTGGGATAGGCTTGAATCCGATCTAGGTTGAAATAGTGCTTAGGTTGAAATGTGAATCAGGTTGCACTATGGTTTTGATACATGATAAAAGTTTGAACCTTATGGATATTATTGAACCTTTAATAATGTTTTGAGGATCATACCTAAATACCGTGGAGGTTAGAATAGGTGCTATTGATCCTGATTCTTAGTGAAGCTATTGGGTATACTTGAGGAAACCGATTTCCAATTTGTGTGATATTGAGGTTTTAGATTACATGATGAACCTAAAAGTTGGGTTAGAGACCCTAGGCTATAAATTCTATGTTCCAGATATGTAGTAGTGGACCTGTATGTCTAGAGGCTCTTAAACCTAGTAGACTGATGTGTCCTTAGGCTGGTGAATTTATTCAAAATTGTGTTAGGCTAGTGATGATCCACAGAATTGAGGAATAAGATTCTTACGGACAAAAATCCTTGCAGAAAGGGATCTTGAAAATTTGCTAGCTGTTAAGTCTAGCGTAGGGAAAGAATATGGTCATAAAATATTCCCTTAAAGGATTGAGTGAGGTGATAACTCTCTAATGAAATGAGAGACAGAATTGATTTGCCTGCTAATCCAATAGCTTGAGGCTATATTAGGAGTTAATTGGTGGATGGCAAATAATGTGTTGAAGGGTTACTAAGTATACCATAACCCAGGAATCAACTGTTACATTTTGATTTCGTAAGAATATAAAATGACCCCTGATGGGAGAGCGGAATTAAAGAAAGTAGGCTGTAGAACTACTAGAGAAGTAGGACTTTATGAGATTTGGGTTCCCGTTACAATGGTACTTCTATATAGAAACAACCAATCGAAAGAGCTACCTATAGAGGATTTTGATTGGAGAGGACTACCTACAGAAAGTTTTGATCGGAAAGGGCTACCTATGGAGAGATCTGATCGGAGAGGGCTACCTACGAGAGTTCTAACCAGAGGGGCTAACTAGTCAGGTTACTGAGTAAAGCACTGAGTACAGTACCCTAGCGAGGAGCCACCATGACGATGAACCCTAAAGTGCAACTGCCGTGATATTGAATCATAGAGTAGAGCTATAGGAATGTTAACTTTCAATGATGGTGCATTGTAATGAATACCACATCGAATGGGTTACCTTGAGATAAGAGTTTATATGGCCTAGAATAATTTGAGTTGAAATGGGTCAAAGATCTAGCACAGAGAAACACATATTTCAGGTGCAATAAGGTATTATAAGAGGTTCATGTGGAACTCCTATTAAATCATATTGACACTATTAAAGCTCATATAAAGAGATAGACCTTAGAGTGGGCAGTGGAAACATAGTAAATTTATGTAGGCATCAATGATTGGTTTTAGGTGGTTAGACTCGATATGTATTCAGCAAAGATAATGAACGGTATATGCTTAGGCCATAAGACCAGATGGGCTAGTAAGTCCTTAGGCCGGTATAATATGATGTGTTTAAGAATTGTATCAAGCGGAGGAGGCTCAGGGCGGTAAGACCCGATGTGCAAGTTTGTATAGGGTAGTGTCCCTAGGCTATAAGACCTATGTGTTAGCACTGTGGTTGATGCCTAGCGCAATGATATTGGACCAGTATGTCCAAGGTATGTTTTGATGCTGATAGAACATTCAAACTGTACTAGGTTATAGCCGAGGTAGTGAGGCCAATGTAACCAAGCGTTTGGTATTGCTTGGGTGAGTAAGGTCCAGTGCTTGCTATGATTGTTATCTAATGAATCCCTAAGCACCTGTGTGGCAGAGGCCCTAAGTGTGGAGGAGGGGACAACTCTCACCTATGCCAAAAGACCTCAGAGAGGGTGGGATAAGGCTAGGCTGGTCCAAAAGACCTCGAATAAGGTGAGGTAAAGATCGTTACATAAGGTGATTGCGTGATATGGGTGGAGTCCCAAAGAGGCTGGGAGGCCTAAGGAACCAAGCGTTATGGGAAGGTACAAGTGGGTCCTGTGTTTAATTGCACGCTACATACTGTGTATCGAATAAATGATGAATGCAGAATACAATCTAAGATCTTTGATGAGAAAATGATAATTGTGTTGCATGCTTGTTGAGCTTGCATAGAAATGAGATAAATTGAACATGAACATTATGTTGCACTGCTTGTAAGCCTGCACATACAAAAAGGGATGGATTGAGTCATAAGGATTGATCCCCAAGTTGTAGACATCCAAATTTTGAAGACAAAATTTATTAAATGGGGGGAGAAATGTAATATCCCAAATTTTGGGATTTGAGGCTTGAGAATAAGCCTAAATCAAGTAGACTGCTAAGCCCCAATTTAGCAAGAGACCCAAGAATGAGGATTTGCTGCCTGTGAAATTTCTTGTGAGGTAGTGAGTTTGTTATATAGTTTTGGATAATTAAATGATGTCCAACAATTGTGAACTTTTACAAGATGAAAATATACATCCTAAGCTTTAATTTGATAGGCAATGGGTAACTGTCTATTTTCTAGAACGTCCAAAAACCTAAATTTTGGAAATTTTGTGCCTCAAGTGGGCTAAAGGCTATATTTTTTCTTGAAACTAGACTCAATAAGGATTTCATAGCCTTTGAAATTACTTCAACTGAAGTTCTACAAGTAAAGACATGATTTTTCAAAGTTTGGGCTGAAAATTTGCCAGAATTGCCAAATATTCTGAAATTGGAGAAAATGATGTGATGGAAATTTTGAAATTATGAGATAAATGGGAAAACGCCATTTGGGCTGATTGAAGGAGGACCTAGGCATATATTTATGTGATCAAGAATGAAGAGGAATTAGTTACACACTAATTGGGTTTATGATAACATTTACATGTAGATAAAGCAATGACACCAAAAGTCAAAATGTGGCATTTTTGGTTAATTAATTAAATCAAGGGATAAAGGCAAATATTATAAAAACAATTCTCTTCCTCCTTTCCTTCAAAAACCGTCAGCCAAGCTCAAAGAAGAGAGAGACAGTGAGTGAGTGAGTTCTTGAGCAATATAGAGAGAGAAAGGAGAAATCTTAAGGTAAGTGAAATTATCTCTTGTGATTTAGTTCCTAAGTTGTTAAATCTCTCCTCTAAGCCTCTCTTCTACATGATTTAAGGTATTTTGGAAGCAAAATCTTAGGGTTTGAGGAGCTTAGAGTTTCGGTCAAGAGGAAAGCAAAGGTGATTCCATAAACCTTAAATTATTATTGTTGTTGCTGTTATTATTGGATTGATCAGTGGTTTTATGGTTGATTTGCTGTTTATTGTAAATTTGGGTAATCCTAAACCTAGTTGTTATGCTGCCCAAATCTAGTCTAAATCATGGTTAGAATGTAATTAAATGGTTAATCAAGTGATTAGAAGTACAAAGGAGCAAGGATTTGAGGTTAAAATTCAAAAACACAATTTTTCCTGGAGTTCTCTAAGTTTTGGCTAGGTCAAGAACAAGGGGTTAGGGCATGATTTTCAATAATATGATGATTCTATTATGTTCAGGAGTGAAATTTAGGTGGGGTTACTGTTGACTATTTTTTCAGAAAGGCCCTAGAAAGCGAAATGACCAAAACATCTATGAAACCCTAAATTAGTGGTTGCCAAGGGCATTTTTGTCTTTTGGCAGTGAATTTTGTAATTCCAAAGCTGAAAATAAATACTTTGGACAAAAATATATCAAAATAGCCTGATTCAAAATTTTGAGAAAAGTACGGTCGGACTGAGTACACAAGGCTAGGCTAGGTCCCCAAGGGCATTTTGGTAATTTTTAATATAAACTCATATAACCACTTAAAACACTTTGGAAGTGCCTAAAATAGTACATGAATGGGTTTTAACCTAATTCTTATACAGTTAACATTTTAAGACCAAGTTGAGAGCCTGAGTTGTTGGCACACATATCGAGGAACGCGTAATGAGTTGGAAAAGTCTAAGGTAGTGACATTATCCTTCATACATTATGTCATGATTAATATGATTGTGTATGCCATTATTTGTATTTTAATTAATCAACCTAGTTGCCGAGAAGGGGAAGCTAGTGTGAGAAGTGCACTTTTACGTGGTTGTTGAGTAACAATCCAACCAAGGTGTATGGATAGTGATGGATGAGCCCTATCCCATATATATGCTTTTATATTGTTCATTAATTAGTGCATTCATGGAGCATAACATATTTACTTTTCACATTTTATATGAATGATAATCTGTTGCTACTGGAATTCCTTAGAATCTCATCCTTTTTCATGAATGATAAATGTGCTAGCGGGAACCAGCAGATCCAAAGGCAAGGTGGTAGACACGGGAAATTAACCGGTGCTGATCCCGAGATGGAAGTTAGTGGTTATATTTAGTCTTTATTTTTGAATATTTTGGATAACTTTGTACATATATGGTGATGTAATACTATATGGGAATTTCTCAAGAAATATATGGAACAAAATTGATATAGTTCCTAAAGAATAAATATAGATTTTTTTTCTAATTTTATTTTATAAGAAGAAGAATAATTGATCATGAAAATTTATGACTCATAGATTTATTAAAGGGTTTGAAAGTGATAAATTTATGAAAATTTATGACGCTATATTGATAATCATCTTATCAATACAAAAATAAAGGAAGTATACTTATATGACTCACACTTGAGAGTGAGATTGTTAGAATACAAGTGTGAGTTAATTTTTAAAAAGTTATACTCATATACTTCCCACGCAAAGCTTAATAGATCTCCCAAAATGGATGTTATATTATGATTTAAATAATTAAGTTATGAAAATTGAAAAGGTTACGGTTGGTTGAGACATATGTTATAGTAAACCGGAAGTTTTCTAATCCAAAAAAAATTATTATTGGCATGACTTGTTTGATCATCCAAGTCATATATATGATCAATAAATTATAAGAATTATGTATTGACATCTACTAAAAAACTAGAAGAGTAGCAATGGATCTATGCATTTCAAGAAATATATCAAACAAAATTATATGGGCCCATTGAAATAGTGTTATACCCTTATCCTATTTTCTCATTTTTAAGAGTGCTTAACGCAGTTCGATGAGCAACATAGGAATAGTTTAACAATATTGATATTTAGTACATGATTACATCACAGGTTTACCCCACAGGATTTGATAATGTTTACAATTTTATACAAAATATCCAAAATATCGACTACATATAACCATCTATCCTCGCCTCGTTCTTGTCAGTTCCTATGTCTACAACCTTTTCTTTGGATCCGCTAGTTCCCACTGGCACATTATCATTATTGAAAAGGAATGAGATTCTGAGGAATCCCAGTAGTAACATACTATCATTCATATACAATGCGGAAGGTAAATATGTTATGAACCATGTATACACAAATTAATGAACAATATAAAAACATCGATATGTATACATGTGTAGGGCTTTGACACCACTATTTGTACACTGGTTGGATTGATACCGAACCCCTAGGTGTAAGTGCACTTCTTGTACTAACTAGCCCTCTCAGCAGACCATATTGATTAATTAAGCAAAATAACGACAACCACAAAACATATGAACCATGGAATCATGCATGAAGGATATAGTCACTACCTTAAACTTTTATCTCCTCAAAACGTGTGCCTCGATTTGTGTGTCAGAGCCCTGGGCTCTAAACTCTGTCCTAAAATGTCAAATGTATAAGAATTAGGTTCAAACCCATTCATGTACTATTCTAGGCACTTCCATAGTGTTTTTAGTGGTTATATGAGTCTATTGTGAAATTTACTAAAATGCCCCCAGGGACCCGGCCCGGCTGTACCTGGTTCGACCGTACTTTTCTTGAAATTCTGACCTAGGCTATTCTAATATATTTTCACCCAAGGAATCCATTTCCAAACTTAGAATTACCAAATTCACTACCAAAAGGCCAGAATGCCCTTGGCAGCCCCTATTTCAAGGTTTCAGGGGCTTTTTCATAATTATGCTTTTTCAGGCTTTTCTAAAAAAAAGTGATCAACTGTAACCCTACCTAATTTTCCCTCCTGAATAGAATGGAATTATCAAATTATCAAAAATCTAGCCCCAACCCCTTAGTATTTACTTGGCCAAAGCTTATAGGAACTCCGGGAGAAGTTGGGGTTTTTCAATTCTGACTCCATAGACTTGCTTCTTTCTACTCTTAATCACTTTATTAACTATTTAATTATGTTATAACTACCATTTGGATCCAATTTGGGCATAGCATAATGTTTAGGATACATCTTTCCCCAAATTTACAATTAGATCAAATCCGACCGAATTTCACCGATTAAATTACTCACAGCAGCCAGAACAACCAATATTTGAAGTTTAGAAAGTTACCTCTTCTTCCTTTTGGCTTTTCCTTCTTGACCAAAACACTAACCCTATTAAACAGCAAATTTTTGCTTCACAAACACCTTGTGATTTCTTGCCTTCCTTCTCTCTAAGATTTCAAAATCACTCTTTCTCTCTACACTTGACTATGGACTAGGGAAGATGAAAAAAAGTGTTTGTAACATCTTGCTTATGTCATTATAATATCTTGCTTATGTCAACATTTTCTAATTTCTCAAAAACCAAAATGTTAATATTTATGTACATAAACTCTTATGAACATGAAATTTGGTCATAAAGCCCGATTGACATCAAACTAATTCTCCTTTCTCTTGCTATATGAAAATGACGTCCCAATGGTCCTTTAAGTCAGCAAAAAATGGGCTGATGGGTTATCCCATAAATTACAAATTTTCCATCACATTTTTATTCAATTTTCGGATTTAATGACAATTCTAGCAGATTTTCTCCCCTAAATTTGAAAATCATAACTAACTTTATAGACATTGAATTGGAGTGATTCCAAAGGCTATAGAATCTTTAATGAGTCTAGTTTTAAGAAAAATATAGCCCTTTCCCAATTGAAATCACAAAATTTCCAGAATTAAATTCTTTGGATGTTGTTCCAAAAAATCAATAGTTTTTCTGTGCTAACTTCAAAAATTCTTAATTCTTTGTATATAGCTTTAAATGATTCATATGACCTATCAAATAGAAGCTTAGGATGTCTACTTTAACCTGTAAAATATCATAATTTTTTAACATCATTTGATTATTCAAATTCACATGACAATCTCGCTACCTTGCCAAAAATTACACTGGCAACACTATTCACATTCTCTAAAATTCATCATTTTATTTCGTTGACTTTTTCCAATAATTACAATACATATTGGGGAATAAAATTTGGGGTGTTACAAATGGTATGTAAGCCATATAATTGTGATAAATTTGATAGATGCATCTAAAAGATGGTTACATGTGATATTATCATAAACTTTCAACCTAAAGTTTGCAATAATGTTTGAATAAAGTAAATGCACAATTTCTAGACTATACGATCCAGAAAATTCCCATTGAAAATGCTTGCACGTTTATATCTCAAGATTTTAGTTATTATCATATATGTATTAGAAGAATAGTTTGAAAGCCTACTTAAAAAAATGTTCTAGAAAAATTATACCAAAGCCTCCATAAGTAGCTAGATCAAAATTTATGAGAACAAATTCCTATTTTACTATTGGGATTATTGATTTTACATATTGAATACATAAATGCATCAAGTCAACAGAGTATTATAATTCTCCCATTATAATTAGCTTTAGTCAGGAGCAAGATATTTTCCATCTTAGAATTTTGATTGTGTAATATCTATTCTTAGTATTCTACCACAATATTGCCCATAGATGGATATTCAAAGAAAATTGGGATAAATGTTGAGCAAGGATATCCTTCTTCTTGTTTGCCTCTAAATGAAACAAAAGAATGTTTCTAAAGAAAACAAATGGATTTAGGAGCCTTATACTACATGATTAGTCAATTGTCATTTGACAATGTTTTTCTAACATGAGGGGGAGAAATTGAATATATAGCAAGAAAAGAGAACACAATAAATATGAACCAGAAGTTCATCAAGCTTTGCATTCACAAAATATTATAAAAAATCTTACAGATGGAATCACTAACATAAATGAGAGTTATTAAATCTCATATTCTAGCTAAAAATGAGCCAATTAGGATAAATAAAAGTGAGCCATGTTCGAAGCATGAGAAACCATTCGATTCGAAATATAAATATTATGGATAAAGTAGAGCATATAATTAAGATGACCATATAAGAAGGCAGGTATTCTAGAAAAATGCTGAGATATAACTAATTGCAAAAACCTCAAGAGAGGTTCAGGTACCTGAAAAGTAATATAGATTTTTATAGTTATGTCACAACTGAAAAAATGGAACCAAAAAGATAAAGTTATCAAAAATAGTTTTGAAAATCATATCACTGGATCAAAAGAGGATCTTATATAAACATGTGTCATTAGAAGTAGATATAAAGATGATTGGCCAAAAGAAAAAGTAAAAATGGAGAAAGATGCAATGAAAATATGATTATATTGTAAAAGTTAAGGACCTATAGTCCAAACACCAGCAATATGATAGTATTTATGAGTTTATGTGAAAATAAAGATTTTCACAAAGGTCTAATGGTGATTATGATTATGCATATGATTTTGTGGTGGATATAATATTTTTACATATATGATTAGTTTGGCAGTATATGAAAGAAAAAAAATTATGTGTCTGTCAGATATTATTATATATAGCATATGCATATGGCTCAAATAGTGAATTTGCATAAGAATCTTCAAAGGATCCAAAATGCTAGAAGCATATCCAAAGATGATTTTAATATATATTGAATTTGATAGTCTAGAAGTACCTTATATTTTTGAGAGTATTTAGAGATCATGTTAATATTGTATTCATTATGATTTTACAAGTAACTTTAGTTCTTGTAAGTACACAGTGGACAATGAAAACAAGATTGGTGATTTTTATGATAATTCTTTTACTGCTCCATAATGAACAAGATAATGTTCGGCGGCTAGAAGTAAGATAGGCTTGAAACGACATTGGAACTGATGTTGTCATCAGGGGGAGTAAAACTGATGTTATTTGGAGGGGAAGTCGATACACGCTACACTTTTTCCCCTTATCTAGGTTTTGTCCCACTGGATTTTCCTAGAAAGGTTTTTAATAAGGCAACACTGAACAATGTATTAATAAATGAAGTACTATTTTCTTTGACTAGGTTTTAGTCCCATACGAATTTTCCAAGTTAAAGTTTTTAATAAGGCACATTCATCATGGACATCCAAGAGGGAGTTATGAATATTAATTATGTGGATGTCCGTTGACTTATATTCTAATAAGCATCCATAAATATATTATTGATAAACTAGAAGGCTTTTTAATACATGAATAATATGAAGGGTTATATAGTATTAATTGTACTATTTATTGTACATTAATTGTGATCCTTGGTAGTGACTCTTGGAGGCTATAAATAGAGGCCTTGTACAAAGCATTGTAACCACAAGAAACACAAGTGAATTGAACTGTTTCTCCTCCTTTCTCTCTAGAATTTTCTCTCTTCTCTAACTCTTCTTTGTTATCCTAGATTTCTTTTATTTTTACAACACTCACAACATTTTTCAAAATTATTTACTTTTCTATTTCTTGCTCAACAATTCCAAAACATAAAATCAAATATATCTAAATTGTATGATTACAATTAATTTTTAAATTACTAATTTTTAAAATTAAAAATTTCCCTACCAATTATCAAGTCTTGACTCCACCATGGCCGCCACTCTTTTTTACAACCCTTTGGACCACCTACTGTTCGATGCTTTTTTTGGATTTTATTAACAGGTATTCGAGCAACTAACTAATTTTGATCAAGGTTTTATGACCATGATGCTTATTTTCAATGGTTTTTTGAATAACGTGGGATTTGAACTTAGTTCGTCCATTTATCAACTATCAAGTCTTGGCTCCGCCATTCTCTTATACTTTGCTAAAGTGCAAGTCCACATTTCAATTACGAATTGAAACCAAATAACATTTTTAAATAAAAGTAATAAATTAAGATAACATTAAGGAATTAATGTTTAAACATGAATTGTTGTACTTTTTTAATCCTTCTAAACCTTATTAATAAGGGATTAAAATGGATTAACTTTGTAAAAATATTGGGCATACCTGGAGCGCAATCATTTATCTCTAATGCCTGCAAAAATTGGATCACAGTTACGGAAGTGATTATAATGTGCAACAAATACACCATATATAGGAAGAATAAGATAGAGTAATAGCAGAGGGAAAAGGAATCAGCGTGTCTGAATATCTCTATTCAAGTGATTTACAAATGATCCCCATACGACTATTTATAATGTTCTACTTACTTCTTTCTCTATACTAACATATCCTTTCCTCTGAGAGACAATATATCTTTCCCATAGAGAGACATATTATATCGATAAAAAAATATCACTCATAGAGTCATATTGTATCGATTAAATAATATGACTTATAGTAATTGGGGAATATCACATTTATCCACCCAAGCTTTAATATTATTTATACTCTGGCCCCAATACTTTGGGCTTGGGTATTTTCTAATAGAATTAGATTATGAATAGTAAGGAATATGTATATTTAATGGGAAAAAGTTGAAAACTTATCAAATTTTTAGATTTTATTAATAATTTTTGAGGTTTTTCATATTTCCAATAGAACATGCTAAAAATAACTTAGACCAGAGTAACATATATAACTTACACTGTCTTATATTATTTTTGTCTCCCATGTACAACACACATGTTGTTATTCTAATCTTCTTTATAAATAAAGTGGGAGAATCATATGGATCCATCATCCATGTCTGTCCACTAACACCTTTAATTTATAACCTGACAGCTATTTGTTGGGATATTTTAAAATGAAGATATATGTTTTTTGTAAAGTCATGTTCACTAAATTAAGGGATTTATATGAAGAGTTTTTTAAGGAGTTATCACTAAAAGTCACCAAGGTTATGTCTGTCCAATGTCTAGAGACACATGTGAAAGGTTATAGCCAGAGCTATGGCAGCCACCCCTTGGTGAAAAGTTGTGTTGTGTTTATGAGAAAATCTACATAATATAAAGGTATAACTCTTCAATGTCTATTCATGAATTAGAATATGAGATTCATGAATCTAACAAATCATTATGACTTTTAATTGAAGAGGTGTTGCTTCAAGAGGCACCACTTTAACAAGCACTACTTCAAGGCAATATTTTATGGCCTATAAATACCCAGCACCATCAATCATTCTAACACATCAGAAATCATAAAACAAGAAATCAAACTCATTGCCTTTGTCCTTGAGTTCACACAAAGATAAAGTCAAATTATCATTTTGTAAAAGCCATTGTTGTCTTGCTTGAGTATTGGGAGTGCAATCCCTACTCAAGAGTCTTCGTTGTATCCTGTAGAAAATTTCCCCGTTAATCCAATTTGCACCCTATAAGATAGGTATAGGTGGGAGTGAATTAAGCCTAAAAGAAAGTGTTGCCCACTCCTTGAAGACATTATGCACTACTTTCTTCTTCTTATACTTCTCAGAGATCTAGCCCATCCAACAATCTTTAGGCTTAAATTCGTGAATCCAAATGGCGTCTTTGAGAGACTTGACTACATACTTTATCAAGTTAGAATGATTTGATGGCGGTAACTTCCTAAGATGGAAAAAGAAGATGAAGTTCTCTTGACAACATTGAATATTGCGTATATCTACATGTTCGCAAGTAATAATTTAGTGAGAAAAAGAGCATTGTTCCATAAGGACTATGACAAAAGCGAGTTAACTATTATAAACATGTTCTTAATTAGGTTGAATGGAGCCATTCAAATTTGATCAATTTGTATAAAGACTTTTGATAAAAACAATAAAGCAAACATGGTTAAAATTAGGAAATTCATTCTAACTTCAAGAGGTATTAGTTTAGGATTACTTCTTCCCCATTGTATTTCATGAAACTATTCAATTAAATCACTTATGCTAGTTAAATGATTTTATTTGCTAGTCCAAAATCCTAAAATCATCAACCAAGCTCTCTCAAGTCAAGATTGATTTTTAATCTTCATTAAAAACATTCAATCTCTTGTTTATAATTAATGAAAATCATCTTTCCAAAACAATTCTTCAATAGACTATGTTAGGTTGTTAGATATATCTCTATTCTAACAACAAACCATCCATTTAATCATTATATTTCAAGTCTAACATGATTTTTCTCAAGTTCTACAATTAAAATAGCTCTCTCAAGCATCTTCAAATTTAACTACTCTAATCATGGTGATCAAGCACAAGATAGCTTTAAGCTCAAAGAAAAATCAACATATATATACTCATTAAACATCAAAGGCAAGATAATCTAGTAGTTTCAATCCATACAATGTGTTAAAGTAATCCTAATTAAGAGCTTTTAGCCACTCATGGTCTGTACATGCCAAAATCTTAGCACAAAATCATTATTCATATCAGTAAAATAAGAGAAAAAGAGAGAAGGACAAGGAAAACCCAAGAATTAAAGCTTTTAAACCCTTCTAAATCCAATCTCAAGCTCTAAGCTCTTGAAGATGTGAAGCCCTAGTAGCCAATTTGTCCAAAGAGTCCAAAATCTCTCATTTTTGACATATCCCATGCTTTTATACTGGTTTTTCCGCTTCAGTTTTCAAAACACACAGTATTAGTTTCACACGTTCACGGTTGGTTCGCTATGGCGAATACCATAGCGAATTATCATACAAACAAAAGCAGTGCTTTTCAGGTGGTTCGCTATGACTTTGGCTACAACAGATTCACAGCCAAAGGGTATATAGAAAGGTCATTTTTTGAGGCAGTTTTGTAATGGCTTGGCTACAGCACTTCTACAGCAAATGCTGGCTTCTCCTTTATAGTGTTCTTTTTCATCTTCCTCTTGCATTCTTCCTTTCCTTTCCCATCTGTCCATGATCTTTGAGAGATTTTACAACTTGTCATCCTCCACCTACAAGGAGGAGGAATTCATGAGCTCTTTAACTTTCACAAATAACCAAAACTATGTCTCTTTAACTTTCGCAAATAACCAAAACTATGTGCATTTAACTCATGATTTAACAAAATTTTGATTTAGCTTATGTCCTATCACATTTTCTTCTATAATATCTTTATATGCACAATTTGAACCCAAAAATAAGTGAAAAGAGAAGAAAATTTGCTTAAATACTCTTCATTTCTCTGAGTTAACACCTCACCACTCACAAATGTAACATCCCAAATTTTATATTCACCAAATATATTGTAATTATTTGAGAAATTCAATAAAATGGTGAATATTCATGAGAAAATGAGCAAATTGACTCAAGAAAGGAAATTATATTACAAAGGTAATGGCAAAATCGAAACTTTGCCAATTTAGCACAAGATTTATTATTTCCAATTAGTTGAAGTTGATTTCAATTAATTAAGGAAAATAAAGGAGACTGTATACTTTTAATATTCTTGGTAGAATAAATCAAGAATTGTGAAATTGGAAGGAATTATGCATAATGCAATTAATTGAATTATGGAAATACTGAAACAATTCCTATTTCCCTTTTTCTTGTAATTTTCGCCTAGCACAAGAAAAATAGAAGGGAAAATGATTAATGAGATTAAATATACCAAGTGTCATTATCATATGGGGAGGGGATTATTTTATGATTTTTGAAGATGAGCACATGTCTAATTGCCTTAAAATAATGTTTCTTAGACATAGTAATGATGATAATGGTACACTACTTGAGTGTATAGTTGGATTAGTTGGAGGAAACTCATTTAGTTAGGGAAGACATAAGGGGGGACGGTTTTATGCTAACCAAAAGGGAGAGGAAATTAGTTCAATGCTAATGGAACAATTATGACACAAATGTGAAGGAGATAAGGATTGTGACAAGTGTCACATTAAGGTGCATTGATGAAATCATATGGTGAAGGGTGATTGGAGTTAAATTATTAAACACTCTTCCTTCCTCTTCCCTTCATATTTTTATCTAAAGCTAGAAAAAGAAGAGAGAGAGAGAGAACTTGAAGAACTCTGGAGTTCTAGAGAGAAGGAAGAAGAGGCTTAAGGTAAGTATTGATCTCTTAAGCATTTTCTTTGTAATCTTCAGTGAAAATCTTCTCTAAACCTTTCTCCTTCATGGAATCCATGATTTTGAAGACACATTTTGAGCTCAAGGAGAGAGAGGAGAGGATGCCTAGAGAGAAAAAAATCCAAGAACTCAAGAGGTAACTTCACAAAACTCAAATCCATACAAGTATGTTGTTATTGTTGAAGTGTACAGTTGGATTTGGTGATTTTTGGTTAAGTTGTAAATTTGGAAAGTCCTAATCCTAAGGGGTTATGCTGTCCAAATTTCTTTGAATCGTGGTTAGTATGTGTTTAAATAACTTAATAAGGAATTAGAAGTGAAAAGGTACAATCTTTGGAAGCTAAAACACAAAACTCCAAATTTTCCCTTTTCTTAGAGAAAGTTTTGGCCAAGCATATATCTGGGAGAAGGAGTTGGATTTTCAATGATTTGATGGTTCCATTGGATTTAGGAGGCAAAAATAAGTGGGGTTACAGTTGGTCACTTTTTCAGAAAAGGCCGAAAAAGCATAATTACGAAAACGCTCCTAAAACCTTAAAGCGGGGCTATCAAGGGCAATTTTGTAATTTGATATTGAATTTGGTAATTTTGAGCTCAAAAATGGATTCCTTCGGTGAAAATACTTCAAGATAGCCTAATCAAAATTTTGGGAAAACGTGCCATCGAGCTGGTACAATGGGGTTGGGCCAAGGTCACGAGGGCATTTTGGTAAATTTTCACCATAGACTAATATAACTACAAGAATCACTATGGAAGTGTCTAAAATGATACTTGGATAGCTTATGACCTATTTCTTATACATTTAATATTTTATGACTGAGTTGGAAGTCGGAAGTGATACATTTTACGAGGCATATTAATAAAGGGATTGAAAGAACTTTGAGGTAGGGACATTATCCTTCATACATCATGACATAGTTATATGATTGTGTGGATGCTATTGTTTATAAATGTACTTTATTAATCAACATGTTTTACCTAGAGCGGGGTAATTAGTGTCAGGGGCACTTATACTGGGAGTTGGCGAGAATCCAAGTAGTGTAGATTAGTGGGGCTGAGCCCTACTCATGTATACATATAGATGATGTGTTTATATTGTTTATTAATTAGTGCATACATGATGCATATCATATTTAATTTTCACATTTTAGATGAACGATAGCATATTTCTATTGAGATCCTTGGAATCTGACCCCTTTTTCTAAACAAACATCTCAGCGGGTGCCAATGGATCCAAAGGCAAAGGCGTAGATGCCAAGAAGTGATTGGCACGTATCTCAAGGCAAGGTTAAAGATGGTTGCTATAATTAATTTATGCTTAAGATATTTTGAGGAATCCTGTATATATTGATGTTTCTGCTGTATTTTGTATTTTGTCTACGAATGACTTTGGGATTGTAAATGAATACTTTTATCAGTATATATGTATGTTTACTGTATGCCCACAAAATCTAGTCTTTATTGCTCTTCATATATCGAAATGAAAATGGGTGTTGACATTTTTGGTATTAGAGCTAATAAGCGGTTCTGACATTATTAGATTGGTATACTGATATGGTTTTGTTTGCATGGTGACAAGACTTCTCATGGATATTCCGAGCGAGCCTATGATCGTGATCAGCGATGCTGGTGAGTCGTCATGGAGCAAGTTGATGGTGAACCAGCATGCTCTAGAAAGAGGGCTGATGATAGATTATGTTGGGCACATCGGTATGTGTATAAGATACGCAGCAAGAAAGATCGTGTTGAGATTGCCTTTATACGGTCCAGAGCTGAGGCCGGCGTCTCTAGGAGTGACAGAAATGGAGATTGGAGATGCGCCAGATGAGAACCCAGAGTGGGATTCTAACTATGAGCTAGAGGAGATGCAGAGGACAAGCTAAGCGATAGTGAGTCTCAGGCAGAGCTGGTGCGTGTGTCATACGATTTACAACAAGACATGGAGCTGTCATACCTCCTCAAGGCCAAGTATCGCAGGGCACTACAGGAGCACGATACACCGAGAGGCCGATACTTCGCGTTCCTTGATGGCATCAAGACGTTGTATCGACTGCAGATACCATTGGGGGTTATTATGACTGACTAGTGTTTGGTTTATTCTACGATGTACTACTTCCTAGACTCAGCATTCTAGAACAGACAGAAAAACCTCATCGTTGAGCGGGGTCTAAAGGAGAACTTCTGGGTTTTTCGGAGGCATATTAGAGGGGTAGTGAGGGATTTCATGTATACCAAGCTTTGATGTAGGGCCTACGTGAACTATTTTGGTAACTAGAGCTGATAGGCACGTATTATGAGTTAAGGGCAGTCGGCGGAGCTGACAAATAGAGAAAGGACAATCTCATAAGACCTCTAAGAAAAGAGGGAAGGAGAAAGATAAATCCTAAGCATAAAAGGTCATAAGAATAAAAGGAAGAAAGGTAATTGCTACTTTTGTGGAAAGGGTAGTCATTATAAGAATGAGTGTCGTATCTTGAAAAAGAAGAAGGAGAATAGTTCTTCCACAAAATGTGTCAACCTTGTGGCAATAATTTCTGAGATCTACTTAGTTGATAATGATAGTCATGGTGGGTGGCTCTAGTGCAACTCGTTATATGTGAAAAAACAAAAACTTCTTCAAGACACTAAAGGAAGAAGAATGCAACGTGCTTTACATGGGAAATTCTTCAATTATTCAACTGAGGGGAAAAGAAACTGTGGAAATTGAATTCACTTAAGGAAAAACTCTTACTTTAAGAGATATCTATTATGTACCATAAGTTATAAAGCATTTAATTTCTGTACCCTTACTTAATAAGTTTCAGTTTAAATCTGTATTTAAGGGAGACAAGTTTGTTCTCACTCAGGGTGGAATGTTTGTATGCTAGGGTTAGTTTTGTGAGAACATGTTCAAGTGTAATGTTGTTAAAGCTAATAGTAATATTTACAATTCTGCTTATATTGTTGAATCTTATGATTTATGGCATTATCGTTTGGGTCACATTAATTTTGGTAAATTAAATGATATGAAGAATCTAAAATTGATTCCAAAGACTGCTAGTAACCATGAGTCTTGCACTACATGTATGTTAACTAAAATAACAAGGTATATTTTCACTAAAGTAGAAAGAAGTTCTAAATTATTAGGATTAATTAATTCTGATGTTTGTGATTTGGTTGGCCTACTTTAGGTGGTAAAAAATATATGTGACTTTCATTAATGATTGCACTAGATTTGTTATGTTTATGTAATGCATTCAAAGGATGAAGTCTTGGACAAATTTAAGATATTTAAAAAAGAAGTAGAACTGCAATGTGAAACCTATATTAAGTGCTTAAGGACAGATATAGGGGAGAATATTATGATCTACAATATTTTAAATCTATTGATATAATACATCAAGTAATTGCCCCTTATTCCCCACAATAAAATGGTATAGCAAAAAGGAAAAATAGGGTTTTAGTAGAAATGGTAAATGCCATGTTATCTTACTCTAGTTTGACTAATAGACATTAGGGATAAGCATTGTTAATTGCATGTCATATACTAAACAAAGTTCCTAATACAAGGAAGAAAATAACCAAACATGAACTATGGAAGAAAAGAAAACCCAATCTCAGTACTTTAGAGTTTAGGGATGCAAAGCAATAGATAAAGTTTCAGAACCCAAAAGAAAGAAATTGGGTGAAAGAAGAATTGAGTGCATTTTTTTAGGATATGTTGAAAATAGTAAGGCATATCGATTTTTGGTAATGTAACCAAATGGTTCATACCATATCAATAAAGTTATTGAGTCAAGGAATGCAATTTTTCAAGAAGAATGGTTTAATTGAATCTTGAAGTCTAATGACACTTCTCATTCCAATAAGGAGTCAAATCTAGATAAGAATATTTTTTTAGTGATAATGCTCTAGAAGAAATAGAACTTAGAAGAAGTGAAAGGGCTAGAAAGGCAAACATATATGGTTCTAATTTCTTCATTTTTCTTGTTGAGGGGACTAGAGATGAAGTTGAAATTTATTCACTTGTTTGTTTTAATTTAGGAAATGACCCTGAAATATTTGAAGAGGCTATAAAGTGTCAAGATGCAGTATTTTGGAAAGAGGCTATATAAAATGAAATGGATTCAATAATGGGAAATAAGGCTTGGAAACTAGTAAACCTCCCTCTTGGTTCTAAACCCATTGGTTGCAAATGGATTTTCAAAAATAAATTAAAAGTATATGGATTTATAGATAAATTGAAGGCTAGGCTGGTTGCCAAGGGCTTTACAAAAAAGGAAGGAATTGATTATTTTGATACATATGCATCGGTTGCAAGGATTTCAACTATTAGAGTGTTTGTAGAACTTGCTTCTATGTACAATCTTATTACCCATCAAATGGATGTTAAGACAACTTTCCTTAATGTGGAGTTGGAAAAGGAGATGTATATGACACAATCAGAAGGGTTTATGGTTCTTGATTAAGGGCACAAAGTGTGTAAACTAATTAAGTCACTTTATGAACTTAAGCAAGCCCCTAAGCAATGGCATAAAAAGTTTGATAAAGTAGTTCTAGCAAATGGGTATAGAATCAATGAATCTGACAAATGTGTTTATAATAAGTTTCATAATGGGAAAGGTGTTATTACTTTTTTATATGTAGATGACATGTTAATTTTTGGTATTGATATGGATGAATTAAATAAAACAAAAAAGTTATTGTCTGATAACTTTGACATGAAAGATATAGGAGTGGCAGATGTCATACTAGGAATCAAGATTATTAGAGATAATAATTGTCTTGGGCTTTCCTAGTCTCATTACATCAATAAAATATCAAAGAAATTTGATTGTTATGATTGTTGTCCTATTTCTACTCCATTTAGTTCTAGTATAAATTTATTACCAAATAAAAGTTGTCCTATGAGACAACATGAATATTCAAAGGTGATTAAAAGCTTGATGTATGCCATGAAATGTACAAGACAAGATATAGCATATGTTGTGGGAAGATTAAGTAGATACACAAGCAATCCAAGTATAACACACTATCATGCAGTGGAAAGTGTGTTGAAGTACATGAAATGAACAATTGACTATAGTTTGACTGATAGTGGAAATTTTTCCATTTTGCAAGGATATACAGATGCTAGTTAGATAACTTACTCAAAGGATCATGCATCTATAAGTGGATGGGTATACACCCTTGGTGGGGGTACTATTTCATGGGGGGGTCAAAGAAACAAATCTATATAGCATATTCTGCTATAGACTTTAAGTTTATAGCATTGGTTGCAGGTAGTAAGGAAGCAGAATTTTTAAGAAACTTGTTGCTTGAAATTCCTATATGGTCCAAGCCAATGGCACCAATATATATTCATTGTAATAGTCAATATGCTCTTGCAAGGGCTTATTGCCAAGTTTATAATGGAAAGTTGCCACATATTAGTCTAAGACATAGCTATATGAAAGGTTTGATTTTGAATGGAGTAATTTTTATCAGTTATATAATATCTGAATTGAATCTTACAGATCCTTTGATGAAAGGTTTGACAAGGGATTTGGTATTAAAAACATCAAAAGGGATGGGATTAAAGCCCAATAAACTTTGATCACCAATTATGGAAACCTAACTCACACTTAACCATCATATCAAATCTTGAGTTTAATGGTGAAAATATGTTATCAGAGTGATTACAAGTACTTGACTCTTAATACATCATAGGTTTGAAAGCATGTGGTAACCATAAGACTAGAAGGGGGTAGATTGTGCCTCAAATTAGCTCTTATAGACATGTAAGCATATATTTGTTGGAGCATTTATCATAGTGATGCTCTCGATAGAGTTGACCTAAATGAGAATGAAATAAAGCCATTTCTAAAAGTCCAAGGGCTTGACTATGAAAAGTTCTCACTAAAAGGATACGGACATAAGGCCACGAATAAATGTGTTATTTAAAGTGGCATACAATTGCCCGAAATCCCATGCGTAATTCATGCACAACTATTCATATAGGATAATTAGTTCAAAGTTTAGTCTACCATATTATTTCAGATGGGTGAAACCATGTCTTACTTAGATAAAGGTTAAAATCCTTACGATACCTTACCTGACAACAAAAGATTTCTAAAGTGATAAGAGTTTGTGAACATTTTAAAATGGTAGGGGATTATTGGAATATTTTAAAATGAAGATATGTGTTTTTTGTAAAGTCATGCTCATTAAATTAAGAGATTTATATGAAGAGTTGTGTAAAGATTTATAACACTAAAAGTCATTAAGGTTATGTTTGTTTAGTTTCTAGAGGCACATGTGAAAGGTTATAGCAAGAGCTGTGGCAACTACCACTTGGTGAAAATTTGTGTTGTGTTTATAAGAAAACTCTACATAATATAAATGTATAACTCTTCATATTTCTGTTCATTAATTAACTTATGAGATACATGAATTTAACAAATCGTTATGACTTTTAATTAAAGAGATATTGCTTCAAGAGGTGTAACACACCAACTTTTATCACCAATATTCCCTTTAGGTATTGAGTTATTTAATAGGATAAAATGGTGAATGGTGATGTACATAAAAGGAAAAATATTCCAACTGGTGGTCTTACTCAACATGACTATGTTTAAAACACAAACTGTAAACAATTGTATTTCCTGTCAGTGAGTTCCCCTGTGTAGCAGTCATATGATGTGACATTTTTAATTTGGCAAATGACGACCAATGCCTATGAAATTTTATAGGGTAAAAGTATACTTATCAAGCTTTAATTTGACAGTTCATATGAATTATTTGGAACTATACACAAAGAGTTATATATTTTTGAACTTTACCTAGTGGAACTGGCCAATTTCTGGGACAACGTCCAAATATTTAAATTCTTGGAATGTTGAGCTTGCAAATGGCTAAAGGCTATATTTTTCCTTAAAATTAGATTCAATAAAGGTTTCATAGCCTTTAGAATCACTCCAATTCGATTTCTACAAATAAAGTTATGATTTTTCAAAGTTTGGTCAAAAAATCTGCTAGAATTGCCAACTATTACGAATTTGGAAAAAAATGTAATGGCAATTGTGTAAATTATGGAATAAAGTAAAAGCCCATATTTTCCCTTTTATGTGTGGATATTTTTTTGGGTATTAATCATGCCAAGTGGCATCATCTAAGCCAAAGGATTAAGTTATAGTTGTTAAAGTTTGAGCACATGTGTAATTAGATTAGAATAATATTCCTTATACATTTAGTTGGCCTAATGGAATTGAAGCCTAAACTTGGTTTATGAAGGGGTCTTTGGCATCTTTATGGGACATGGAAAGGGAAGGGAATTAGTTCTCATGTAAAAGGGTTTTATGACACCAATTAACAAAAGGATAAGGTCAAGTACAAATGCTTATGTCCTAAATGAATTAAGCTACCATTTATGAAATAAGAAATATGTAGGAAATTTTGAAAAGCCTAATGTTAACACCCATTTCCATTTTGATTTGCGCAAGGCAATAATGAACAAGTTCCACAGGCAAATAGAAAAGTACAGTTATACTAATAATAAGTATTTGTTTATAGACAGTTATTAACAGAGCAAAATTCACTAATAATTACAAATATGTACAGAATATCCCAAAATATTCTAAGTACATGCTAAATATAACCACCAGTTGTGTCTCAAGAAATATGCCTGTCATTTTTCTGTAACTATGTCCTTGCCTTTTGAACTGTTGGCACTCGCTGAGACATTTTGATTTAGAAAAAGTGGTGAGATTATGAGGAATCTCAGTAGAAACATATTATCATTCACATAACATGCAATAAGTAAACATGATATGCACCAATTAATAAACATTATAACACATCGTCATGTATACATGAGTAGGGCTCCAGGCCCATTACTCGTACACCAGTTGGATTCTCATCCAATCCCTAAGGTATAAGTATGCTTCCAGTACTAACTGCCCTCCCTAGGCATACCATGTTAAACCATGGCAACCACTCATTCATATATACTAAGGCATGAAGTATGAAGGATAATGTCCCTACCTCAAGTCGCTTTTACCCTGTTTAGTGTGCCTTGAAAATCGTGCCAACGTTAGGGTCCTAACTTGGTCTTAAAACATAAAATGTATAGGAATTAGATTATAACCTCCCCTTGTATCATTTTAGACACTTCTATAGTGTTTATTGTGGTTATATTAGCCTATGGTGAAAATTTACCAAAATGCTCCCAGGACCCCGGCCCGGCCCTACTGTACCCAGTCCGGCTATAGTTTTCCCAAGGAATTCTAACATATTTTTATCGAAAGAATTCATTTCTGGACTTAAAATTGCCAAATTCATTGTCAAATTATGAAAATACCTTCACAGTCCCTATTTTGGGGTTTCAAGGGTGTTTTCATAAGTATGCTTTTTTGGCCTTTTTTGAAAAAGTGTCCAACTATAACCCTACCTAATTTTCCCTCTTGAATCCAATGAAATTATCAAATCTTTGAAAATTCAACTCTAAGACACATTTCTAGAGCTGGAAAAAATTATAGTATCCTAAAAAAAAATTGGGGTTTTACGATTTTGACTCCGTAAACGCGTTCCTTTATACTCGTAACCACTTTATTAACCATCTAATTGAGTTATAACTACCATTTGAACTAAAATTGGGTAGCATAACCCTTAGGCACACACATCCAAAATTTAAAACCAATGATAGTCTGACAAAATTTCACCGATTAAATTGCCCACAGTTGCGAGAATAGTTAATATACAAAGGTTTGAAAGTTAGCTCAAGCTCCCACTAGCTTTTCCCCAAATATGGATGAAACCCTAACCTTTAAACAATAGATTTTTGAGCCTCCAAACCTTAAAGAACAAAGAAGAGTAGCTTAGAGTCGGAGTTATACGCATTAGGAGTAAATCATCGGAGAAATCGGCTTACCTTGCAAGATTTCTTCCCTTTCACTCTCTAAACTCTCTAACCTTTCTCTCTCTTGTTTCAGATCTGTTTAGCACGAAATGGGCTGAAGAATAATGAGGTAATCATATATTATAATATATCATATATTATTTCATTTATTTAACCAATTTCCAAAAATTCCAAAATCAATTTTATGCACATAAACCTAATGTACATGTAACCAAGCTCATTAAGCCCAAAAAATATTTTCTTCCTCTTGCAACATGTACAAGGCACCTAGAGGTCCCTCCCTATGGTCTCAATTGACTTCACAACTTGTCCAAGTTACGTATACACGTAAAGTCTTAATTTTAGTCAAAATTGCACTTTTTGCTCAAATTTTTCATAAATTCATATTAAATTAATCAAAATATTCCAAATATATTTCCCCCTTTATTTTCCTTAATTAATTGAAATTAAATTCAATTAATTGAAACATAATTTATTTTATGCTATTTTGGCAAAATTACGATTTTTGCCATTACCTTGTTAATCCAATTTCTTTTTTTATTTTCCTTTGGTGAATTTCCTTCTATTTTTAGACCAACTATTTTCTATAATATTTCTCTATTTTTGGACCTTAATATTGGGCTTTTTAAATCACCCAAATTAATTCCATATTTATTTTTGCCCAATTCCTCATGAAATTGAACATTTATAAAATTCATAAATTCCAAATTTATATATATTCACCATTTTATTGAATTTCCCAAATAATTACAATATATTTAGTGAATATAAAATTTAGGGTGTTACACCTAACCTTCATCTTTCTGATTCCATTTTCACGCCTCCAACAAAATAGAGAGAAAGAGAGAGCTTGAGAAACTTGGAGAAGGAGGAGCTTAAGGAGCCAAAAACCTCAGGTAAGCTTTGAAGTTTCATGTAGTTTTGCCTCCCAAGTTAAGAAAAAGCTTCTTTAATCTCTTATTCTTCATGAAAAACATTGTGTAGCAAGCAAAATCTCAAGGTTTAGGAGAGAGGGCGAGGACTGTTTTAGAGAGAGAAAGTGAAGAAATCAAAGGTAACCTCAAGAACTTCAAATTTCATGGTATATTGTTGTCGTTTTTGTTGTTCTTGGCTTGGTTGGTGGTTTGTTGTTGATTTTGAAAATTTGGAAGGTGATAACCCTAAGTGGTTATGTGTAATACCCCAAATTTTGAGATTTGAGGCTAGAGAATAAGCATGAGATAAGTAGACTGCTAAGCCTTGGTTTAGCAGAAGTTCAAATTTATTCCCTAATGATTCTTATATCTTTAGAGTATTAAAAAAAGTAAAATGGTGAACTTTGGAGAATACGATATGAATTGTGGATTTTGCCCTGATTTTGGTATATTTGTGAAATAGATGAATTGGATAGAGTATTGTGGTTACAATGGTATCATATTGTGTTTTGGTGCCATTAGAATTGGTTTTGAATTGGAAATGGAAGAATTGCAATGTTGAGGTTGGAATTATGAATTGTGTTGACATGTTGTGATTATTGTGAAAACAAGTCAATGTAATGTGAATTTGGTTGATTTGTTGTTTCCAATGGATTTCTTGTGAAAATTTGTGTGGGAATGGTATTTGATGTGAAATTGGGACCATTGGAAGCCAAAATGCAAAATCTGAAATTCTGTCTAGTATGAGTTCTGTTCTGGGCAGTCTATTTGTATTAACGTTTTAAATGGTCAAATAATCTCTAAAAATTCTGAAACTTTTCAGAATTAAATTTCACTTTCAGAATTAAATTTCACATTCCAAGCTTCAAAATAGATATATAATTTGTGTCATTTCATTTTATGAGTTGGGAGTTATGGTTGCCCAAATGTTGATGTCAAAACTAGACTTAATTCTAGAGCAGTGTAGATATTTGTGTAATTTTGTAATTGTGTGGTGATTTCTGGTAATGGTCCATATTTTTCTTATGCAAAGGACTTAAATATCTTTTATTTGGATTTGGAATCACCTCATTTCTATTTTTCTAGAATTAGTTATGATATTTCAAAGGTTGGGTAGAAATCTGCCAGAAAATCCGAAAATGTTAAAACATTTTCTCATCATCTTCAGCTCTCATTTCTGACATCCTGCACAGCTAAATATAGAGAGAGGAGTTGGTGAAAAATAGAAAGAAGGAAGGAGAAATCTCACAAGGTAGGTCGATTTCTTCGGTGAATTCGTACCTAACGTGGATAATCCTTCTCCTAAAATTCTCTTCTATGTTATGTAAGGTATTTGAAGCACAAATCTTGGTGTTTTGAAGTCGGGGTTTTCAGCCACAAGAAGTAAAAGCCAGAAGGAAGAAGAGGTAACTTCCTAAACTTCGTATATTGACTATTCTGGCTACTGTAGACAATTTAATCGGTGAAATTTTGTCAGGTTGTCTTTGTTTGTAAAATTTGGAAATGTTGTGTTAGAAGTGTTATGCTGCCAAACTTGGTACTAAATGGTAGTTGTAATCTAATGGAATAGTCAATAAAGTGGTTAGGAGTAGAAAGGAACACATTTACACAGCCGAAACCGAAAAACCCCAATTTTCCCTAGAGTATCTGTGAATTTCAGCCAAGGCTATAAGTGGGCCTTAGAGTTGAATTTTCAATGATTTGATGGTTCCATTGAGTTTAGGAGGGAAAATTAGGTAGGGTTACAGTTGGTCACTTTTTCGGAAAAGGCCGAAAAAACATAATTATGAAAACGCCCCTAAAACCCTTAAAGTAGGGTTGTAAAGGAGAAGTTTGTAATTTGACATTGAATTTGATAATTCTGAGTCAGGAAATGGATTCCTTGAGCCAAAAATATGCTAGAATAGCCCATGTCAAAATTTCAGGAAAAGTACAGCCAGACTGGGTACGGCGGGGTCGAGTATTAGAATCAGCAGGAATAGCGGAAGAATTTTAAAAAACAATTCACTGATCCTAATCAAGGATCTATCAATGACGTTTAAACCAAGTTGGAAAGATTCATACCTTTTATGATTCAGGGTTTTCACCATCAATAGGAGCCAACACATTAGGTCCGCTTCCTCTACCGGTATCCACACGAATGCTCTCCAACCGAGACTGCGTGCTCGCCCCTCTAATGTCTCATAGGGTTTCCCTTGCGGCTCTCAATTCTCATGTGTATCTCAATATATCTTCTCTATCAAGTTTATAACATATGAGGGCTATTTTCAAATTTTAAAATTAATCATCATTAATTTCGAAATTAATTAACTATTAATTATCTTGATGAGCTAATTAAATAAATTCAGTTTAAATTAAATCTGTCCAACAGTTTTAATTTAACCTATTTATTTAATCCAAATAAAGAGAAATTAGATTTAAGTTATCTTCATAAATTAAATCTGAGATACTATATCTCTATCATGTTAGTTATTAGATTTAATTTATCTTAATAAATTAAATTTAAAACTAACACAATATAATAATATCATATAATATATACACATATATATAATATGTATTTCGAAAATACATATCTATATAATATTATTAACGAATTTTGAGACTTGAGGCTAGAGAATAAGCCTGAGATTAGTGGATTGCTAAGCCCCGATTTAGCAAAATCCCAAATTGCGATTAATGGATAATGACTCCAAAAGTGGATGTCATTAGTGATAAATGGACCCTTTTGGAGATTATGGTGTGAGTTGGCACCCGATGTGATTCGTATGTGTTGTGAGCAGCGCCAAAACCCTTTATTTAAGTTCAATTATGGATTAACCTCTAAATTGACTTAAAATAGAGGGGAGGGCACATTGTGAAAGAAAATGAATGAGAAAATGTATTTGGTGGTGATTCAAGAGGAATTGCCATAATCAGGGGCAAAACGGTAAAGTTACCGACCAATTGATCGGTTACCGAAGAGGAAACTCATTGGTAACTTCAAGATCAATGTTTGAGATTGATTTGTGTAATAGATCAAAGGGTGGAATCTCATGTGGTGTGCTCATGTGAACTCATGGGTGGAAGGAACAAGATCTTGACAAGTGGCAAATTGTGGACCCTTGAATTTGGGTCAAATGTTCGAAGTTTCCCTCTCTCCTCTCCTCCCTTATTTGGTCGTCCAAGTGGCCCTTATTTTCCCAAAAATCTGATCTCTTCTTCATGTCATCCCTCTCTCTCCAAAACCTCCATTTTCGCCAAGCTTGGGAAGGAAAGAGGAAGAGAAAGGTGATGTTTTGGCCTTGTTCTTGTCCTCTAATGTTCAAACACTCTTCATTAATGTTGTTCATAGTGATGAGAGCTTCATTGCTATGGTTTTAGATTTGTGAAAGGAGGTGTTTGATGGCTTGAGCAAAAGTGGAAAGATGAAGAATCAAGGAATTTGTTTGGGAAAGAGGAAGAGGTGAGTGTTTTCTCCATTTTGATCTATTTATTGTGGTTTTTGGTGGAGTTTTGAGAATTGTGATATTTGCCCTGATTTTATGTGATTTTCAAATTGGATGATTTGAATGGTGAATTGTGGTTAAAATGGTGCCATGTTGTGGTATTTGGTCATTGGAATTGATTTGGGAACTTGGAATGAAGAGTTACAATGTTGTGAATTGTGTTATGGTTGAGTGATGACATGTTGTGATTGTTGGAAAAACATGTCAATATAATGTGAATTTTGTTGATTTGGTGTTTCCAATGGATTCCTTGTGAAATTTTGTGTGAGAATGATGTTTGATATGAAAATGGAATCATTGGAAGCCAAATTGCAAAAACTGGAAATTCTGTCCAGTGTAAGTTCTGTCTGGGCAGTCTTGTTTTGTGGACGTTTTGACTGGGCAAATGAAGTCAGAAAATTATGAAACTTTCCAGTCTTGAAATTCACATCGTAAGCTTGAAAATGGACATATAATTTGTGCCATTTCGTTTTGGGAACTGGGAGTTATTGCTGTCCAAAGTTTGAGGTCGAAAATGGATTCTGTTTTGGGACAGTCTTGAATTTTTGGGAATTCTGTATTTATGTGGTGATTTCCAGTATTGGCCAATATTTGTCCTGTGTATAGGACTTGAATAGATTTCATTTGGCTTTGGGATCACCTCATTTCGATTTTTGTGCAATTAGTTATGATTTTTGGAAGTTCAGCCAAGAAACTGGATTTTCTGGGCCGCAGCCAGTGGTTTCTGGGCCACAACCCAAATGTTTATGAGCCTGTCTGGACAGTTTTGGGCCACAGCCCATGGATTTTTGGGCCGCGGCCCACCCCCAAAAATCAGTATTTTACACTTTTAAAGGTGGTTCTTGGTATAGCCTTTCCCAAGCCTTTAGGCATGTGTTTGGGCCTTGATTAGCCACCTAAAGGTCGTGAATGATAACCAACTTAAGTGTTTAAGAGTTAAAGAATTGGAAAAGGGATTTAACCCTATGTCCTTATTTGGCTATAGGGCTTGGTGTTCGCCCTGAACGTGGTTCGATATTCGCCTGGTCGTGAGCAGCTGTGCTGGAGCTTACATGGAAAGAGTGTAGGGAACATATCTCTTCTGCTTGTATTTGATATATGTGTTAATGTGTTGATGTATGTCTTAGCTTTGCATGGTTATGTGTTATTGAAGCTATGTTTCAATTTATGCTATGGTCATTAGTATATTGTTAGAAGCATTGAGCTTACAGATTTGTCATCGTGATAGTTATGTGATGCAAGCACGTCATGCATTAAACATTTATCATACATGCATATTGATATTGTTTTCCTACTGAGATTCTCTAGAATCTCACCCTCCCCTACTAACCTTTCAGACAGGGTAGTAGATCAAGGATATAGCATACAGTTAAGGGCGATGAGGACTTTCTTCGGGTTGTCATTCTGGTAGTTGGTTATCATCCTAGATGGGTTATTTGGATTTGGATGTGTACATATGGAAGAGTATATTTGGTTATGTATTTGAAATGAGTTATTGGATATTTGTATATGTATTTAAGAGGATTTGTGTAATCCCCATATGAGGGCTTGTAATGGGCGAATGTGCCCTATAAAGCTTGAGTTAATAAATGGAATCCGGAATTGCCGGAATTATTATATTGCGTACTCTGATATATTGAATGTGATTTATCTTTGTGTAGTAATTGTATTCAGAATGTGAATGTGAGACCAGGTTATGAACGATTTCGAAAGGTATTTATGAAAACCCCGATTGGTTCTTATTGGTCTCTATTTCACTTTAATTGTGTAATCCGAATATTAATTACGGCAGGGGGTTATAGCGACCCTGTAGGCCCATATGGAGTTTTCAGTGGGCCAATAACTGTATTAACCCACAAGTCGCAAGCGGCCTCTAGCAAGATATCACAAATACCCAATTCATATGAGGATCATTAACATGATGCGACCTATTAAACAACCATGTCACGTCTCTTTTGTCACACGATATATCGGTCAAGGATGAGGCATGGATAATGTCATCCTCTTATTCCTGACCATTACTTTCTCGATTCCTGAGTAGTCTGACAATAGAAATGGAAACTCCTTTCCATTGTAGTATGGCCATACATTTCTCAAACTTACTCATCGAGGGGCCCAGTAATATCTCTCTACTAATGTGAGGGACAAATTTCATCTTGAACATTCATATTCCTCTGCATGAAAAACCACCAAGCCCGATTGTAGCCTTTATCATCACCCGGTCAAAGGTGACTTTTGACTAGTTCAAAGCTTAGCAACTCTCATGTAGGAATCCATGATGACCTCAGCTCAAAGGGCATTGGGACGTGATTATACATGAGAAAAGCTTATGACTTGATCCATGTAGCTTTCTCATAGTGGGTCGGTCGAGCACCTTGTACTCTTACAAGTGCCTAAGACTTTGATTCGTATCTCCATATCTTATCAAAGTCATACTGATCTTGTTTTATCTCTGCTCCCGCATAGATGACTGACCAAGGACATTTTAGGACAATCTTTATGAATTATCCAAGGATACAATTATCACAGTTAACATGCAAATAATATGATAATAGAAAGAAGAAATTTCATTAAATTAATAATGTTCAAAGTACAATGATTGGCCCTTTGGGCACAATTTCCAACATCGAGTCGGGTCCTCGGTGGCATTTTAGTAAATTTTCATAATAGGCTCATATAACCCCCAGAAACACTATGGAAGTTTCTGAATGGTACCTTTGACATTGTAGGATCGAATATGAAGCCCGAGTTGTTGGCACCCTTTATGAGGCACACGTCACGAGGCAAAAAAGGGTTAAGGTAGGGAACTTACCTCTCCTGCATGTATTTGATATTTGTGTTAGTGTGTTAATGCATTTTATTGATTTTCTTGATTATGTGAAACATGTATGAATGATTTGAAGCTATATTTCAATTTATGCTATGGCTATAAGTATATTGTTTGAAGCATTGAGCTTACAGATTTGTCATTGTGTGAGCATGAGTTATGTGATGCAAGCATGTCATGCATTAAACATTTATTGTACATGCATGATGGTATTGTTTTCCTACTGATATTTTCTCAAGTCTCACCCTCCCCCACCAATAATTTAGATAGGAGAAGATAGAAGATATGCTGAGAACAATACATAGAACCATATGAGGGGATTATAGTGATGGAATGAAGATGAGAAGATGTTTCCATTTCACTGGGATGAGTTTAGATACCCAAGTAGCCATGTGTGGTTACGTTGATGGTAATGATCATGTATGAACCCCTATGGGGAATTTATGTAATCATGTACTTATTATCAGTATAATCATGTTATTCCTGCATTGCTTACCGAACCGCATATCGTTTTCCACGAATACTCTGAAAAAAGGTTAAAACAAGGTAAGGGGGTGACATTATGCTTCCCAAATTTCCTCAAATCTTGTTTAGTATGTGTTTAAATGGTTAAACAAGTAGTTAGGAGTGAAAAGGAGCAAGCTTTTAGTGTTAAAACTCAAAAATCACATTTTCCCTTTTTTTAGCATAAGTTTTGGCCAGCTAGAGTTAGAGGTGTTAGGGCTAGAATTTCATTAATCTCATGATTTCATTATGTTTAGGAGGGAAAATTGTGTAGGGTTGATGTTGATCATTTGTAAGATAAGACCTAGAAAGTGAATTACAAAAATACCCCTAAAACCCTAAGTACGGGCTGTCAAGGGCAAAACTGTCATTTGGCAATGATTTTGTGAAAACTAAGATAAAAAATAGATTCTACACTCAAAACTGTGTAGGAATAGCTCGGGTCAAACTTTCTGGAAAAGTACGGCTGAACCAGGTAAAAATGGGCTTAGACAGGGTCCGTAGGGGCATTTTAGTAATTTTGTATTTTTGAACTAATATAACCAACAAAAGTATATTGCAAGAGTTTAAAGTGATAAACGAAAGGGTTTTAACCTAATTCTTGTACATCTGGAATTTTAAGACCGGATTGATAGCCCGAGCTATTGAAACGAAATTCAAGGAACAGTTTTCTAACAAAAGGGGTTTAAGGTAGTAACTCTATCATTCATACATTATGCCAATATTTATATGTTTGTGTATGCCATCTTCTGTGATTTAATAAATGAAAATGGTTTTGCCGAGGATAGCAATTTGTGTGTAGAGGTGCATTTAAATTTGTGTGTGGAGGCAGACTTACCCGGTTGTAAGCAAGGGCCCAATTGAGGTTTACAGATAGTGGGGGATGGAGTCCCTAACTCATGTATACATGCCGTGATATGATATTGTTATTAATTTGTTGCATAACATGGAGCATGACATATTTACTTTCACATTTTATATGAATGATTATATATTAGTACTGAGATTCTTTTGAATCTCACCCTTTTCCAAATAAAAATATATTATAGCAGAAGCTAGTGGCTTTAAGGGCAAGACGGCAAATACTTGAAACTGAAGCGTATGGGTCAAGTGATGGAGCTGTTTGGTTATATTGAGTTGATATTTTGATATTTTTGGAAAATGGTATATATTATCAAACCCTATGGGGACAACTTGTAATGTAATCAAGTACCTTGTATCAATATATTTGTATATTTACGCTATTCTTGTGTTGCTCAACGAACTTTGCATAGGATACTCTGGTTAATATCAACGATAAGTGGTATGTAAGATAGGGTCTTACATTTTGATATCAGAGCATCAGTTCTAAAAGGAGCACCAGAAAGATGAATTACCCTTCTTCTATGAATTAGCCCCCAAAGGATTAGTGAATACCCCGAGGGCTACCAGTATTATAATATCAGTTTGAGGGTGGTACAAGGTTGTCATGGACACTGAGGGAGTGGGTCCGAATGACAACTTGGTGGACTTCAGGAAACATATCATCTGGTACATGTTTAAGTACATGTATTGGCACTGATATACCTTCCACACACAGTATTTAGTCATTCGGAGGTAGCTGGCATGATGTTTGAGATGAGGGCAGTCTTAGGGTGCCATAGTCAGAAGTAGATAGAGCTAGAATCTGCATTTTGGCATAGGCACATAAAGGTTAAGCGTGCTCTACCCAGGGAAATCTTAGGATAGGTAAACCCCTGGGAAGTTAAGTTGGCAATGTCATAGAGATTTGAGGAATGTTTATTGTCTTAAGGTTTCTCTATGACTAATAATCATTTTAGTAGATGATTCAAAGGATTCTTAGAAGTATGTAGTTGATGGAAATGTAAGTATTAATCTTAATTTGAACTGTTTCTTTTGCAATAATTACTACGCAGAAAAGTTCATTTGATAAAGTAATAGGAAACTTGAGGTATAGTAAATGTTTAAGGTTTCTCCATTCTAAGTGATGATCATTAGTAATACCGTGATGTTAAAGGAATGTGGACATGATATATGGTGCTATATGATGAATGGTGATTATACCGTATATTGATGTTAGAGGATCTGATATGATGATACTGAAGGTTGAGGATAGGCTTGAATTTGATCTAAGCTGAAATAATGCTTAGGTCGAAATGTGAATTTATTGCCCTATGGTTCTATTCCATGATGGAAGTTTGAACCTTGTGAATAGTGTTGAACCTTCAGTAATGTTTCGAGGATATTAGCCAAATACTATGAAGGTTAGAATAGGCACTATTGATCTTGATTCTTAGCGAACCTATTAGGTATAATTAAGGGAAATGGTTTCCAATTTTAGTGATATTGAGGTTCTAGATTTCATGATGAACCTAAAAGTTGGGTTAGAGACCTTAGGCTATAAAATCCTACTAGCCAGTGATGTTATAGTAGACCTCTATGTCTGAAGGCCTTAAGACCTAGTAGACTAGTATGTCCTTAGGGTGGCAAATGTAGTCAACATTATGTTGGGTTAGTTATGATCCATGAAATCGAGGAACAAGATTCTTACAAACATGAATCCTTGCAGAAAGGGAGTTTGAAGGGTTGCTAGTTGTTAAGCCTAGCCTAAGGAAATATTATGATCATAAATGTTTCTGTAGATGATTGATTGAGATGATAGCTTTCTGAGAAAGAATTAACTCGCCCATTATTCCACTAACTTGAGGCTAAACTAGGAGTTGATTAGTGGATGGCAAATGAGGTGATGAAAGATATGAGTTGAAGGGTTAACAAGTAATTTTTACCCCAGGAATAGACTATTAAGCTTTGGTTCCACAAGAATTTGAAATGGCCCAGAATGATGTGAGTTGAAACGGGCCAAGAACTAGCACAGAGAAACACATACTTCTAGTATAGTCATGTCTTATAGGAGGTTCCTATAGGACTCCTACTAAATCATCCTGACATTATAAAAGCTCATACGAAGAGATAAATATCAGAGTGCACAGCAGAAGTTTATGACTTTGTTCTGATTATAGGAAGTTGAATAAGGTGACCATTAAGATCAAGCACCCACTTCCTAGAATAGATTATTTGCTCGATCAGTTGTCTGGTTCCTGTGTGTTTTCCAAACTGGGTTAAGATTGGGCATCACCAGCTTGAGGGAAAAGTGAAGAATGTGCCAAAAACTACCTTCAGGACCAGATATGACCATTGTGAGTTTCTTGTAATGCCATTTGATTTGACTAATACACCTACCATATTCATGAACTACATGAATCAAATTTTTCATCCGTGCTCGAACCAATTCGTAGTAGTCTTCATTGATTATATACTGGTATACTTGAGGAGTAAAGTAGAACTAAGCAACATTTGAAAATCATATTGACATACGGAAATCTAAGCAACTCAATGACAAGCTGAGTAAATGTGAGTTTTGACTTTCAAAAGTTAGACTTTTGGGCCATATAGTCTCAAAGCAAGGAGTTTTAGTGGATCCTTGCAAGGTGGAAGAAGTATAGAACTAGAAAGGCCAGAGACTGTAGTTGTGATACGCATTATTTTGGGTCTTGTTGATTATTATGAGGGGTTTATGTAACTTTTCCCAAGGAAACTCAACATTATGTGTGGGACGATAATTGTGAGAGGAGCTTCGTAGAGCTAAGATGGCAATTTATTCTAGCACCAATGCTAATAATCCCATATGGGAGTAGGCAGGGATTGGAAAGTATATTAAAGCCCAGATCCACAATTGACCTTCATTGTCATTATTGATGCTAGCAGGCATGGATTGGGAAGTATTTAATACAGTATGGTAGTGTTAGTACTGAGATATTACACATGACATATTTACTTTTCGCATTTTATACGAATAATTGTATGTTAGTACTGAGATTCTTTTGAATCTCACCCTTTTTCAAATAAAAATATATTCCAGCAGAAGCTAGTGGCTCCAAGGGCAAGACGGCAAATACTGGAAACTGAAGCGCATGGGTCAAGTGACGGAGCTGTTTGGTTATATTTAGTTATTTTTGGATATTTTGGGAAAATAGTATATATATTATCAAACCCTATGGGGACAACCTATAATGTAATCATGTAACTTGTATCAATATATCAGTATATTTACAGTATTCCTATATTGCTTATCGAACTACGCAAAGGCTACTCTTGTTAATATCAACGATAAGTGGTATGTAAGATGGGGTCTTACAAGAGGCACTATTTCAAAGCCTATAAATACCCAACACCATCAATCATTCTAACACATCAAAAATCATACAACAAGAGATCAAACTCATCGTCTTTGTCCTTGAATGCATACAAAGATAAAATCAAATTATCATTTTGTAAAAGCTATTGTTGTCTTGCTTGTGTATTAGGAGTGCAATTCATACTCAAGAGTGTTCATTATATCTTGCAAGAAATATGTCTATCAATCCAACTTGCATCCTATAAGTTAGATATAGGTAAAAGTGAATTAAGCCTAAAGAAAAGTGCTGCCCATACATTGAAGATGTCAAACCCCTTAACATTTTGATATTTACAGAGTAATAAACGCATAGTTCAAAGGCCAAACAGAAATAACATAAACATATTGAAACAAAGTATTTGTTTACATTACTGGAAATCCCCGTAGGGTTTGAAAAATATATACTGATCTCAAAATATACAAAATAAAACTAATGATAACCAAATGCAACTCTGCCCTGGACCGGAACCCTCAATCGCCAGTATTTACATTTTTGCCCCTAAAGCCGCTACCTTCTACTAGAATATTTTAAATTTTAGGAAAAGAGTGAGATTCAAACGAAGCTCATTAACAACATACAATCAATCATATAAAATGCGATAAATAAATATGTTATGCACCATATAGTGTAAATGAAAATTCAACTATATCTAGTGTGTGCACACAATTTAGGTCCAAACCCCTACTTGTTCGTGTACTTCAACTAGGTCCCAAACCATAATTAGGTATTGTGCCCCACACACTATTCATATGACTATGCCCCAGCCACCGTATTCAATCACAGAATATGGAATACACAAGGCATACAAATAATCACAAAAGATAGAGTTACTACCTTAAATCCCTTTTCTACTCGCTAAATGTTCCTTAACCCTAATCCGGCTCGGGCAAATTGTCCAATCATAAAATTTTCAAATTTACAAGAATTCAGTTATTACTCATTCATGTATTATCCTAAACTCATTTTATTGGTTATCTTAGTTTAAAACTGTAAAATGATCATAATACTTCTAGAGACCTAGTCAAGTCCCTTTATACCCAATCAAGCTATATTTTTCTAAAAATTATGACCCGGGCTATTTCTACACAATTTCGTGAGTAGAATCCTTTGTTGACCTCATATTTTTGCCAAATTCACTGCTAAAAGACAAAAATGCCCGTGGCAGCCCCTAACTTGGGGTTTTAGGGGTAAAATTGTCATTTCACATCCTAATGCCTTCACACTTCACAACTCACATGTACCCTACACAATTTTTCATTCTAAACACAATGGAATCATCAATAACACAAAATTCTAGATCTAAGCCCCTATTCTATGCTTGGTCAAAACTCACAAAAGAAAAGGGGAAATTGTGTTTTCTTTATTTCAACCAACCAATCACCTCCTTTCTATATCTAATTACTTGTTTAACCTCTTAAATACTTATTGATCATGATTAATGGAAAATTGGACGGCGTATCCTCTTAGGGTTTCATCATTTCAAATTACAAAATCAAGCAAAACAAAGCCACCAATCGACCAAACAACCAACAACAAACATAATTCAACAAGAGAATCAAGGTTTTATAGTTACCTTTTGATTTCTCTTTCTTTCTCTCTAAAACGTGGTCCTCTCTCCCCCTTCCTCTTGATTTTACTTGCTACATGAATGATTCATGAAGGAATAGAGATTAGAAGAGGTTTTTCATGAATTAGAAGGCTTAATCACAAGGATTTCACAACCAACTACCTTGATTGCTTCTTGAACCTTTGCACCTTTTGTCTTGTTCTTAGGTCTTCAAACAACTCTCTCTCTCTCTCTCTCTCTCTCTCTAACTTGCATGAAAATGAACTCTTGAAGGAAAGAGAAAAGCTCTTGAGAAATATCCTAATTCACCTCCTTACTTAATATTATTTTATAGCTAATTATCATGTGTTTTTTGTTTGACTTTCTTGCTTCATCTTTTTACTTGGCCCAAGAAGCTTACACATGGCATATTTAATATTCAAATAATTATTTTTCCCTTTTATTTCCCTCTTGGCTGAAATTATGGCCCTTAAAGGGATTGAAGGAGCTTCTTTAATTATCATAATTTTACCTCCTCAAATATTACTTCTAATTGTAATTATTTAACTACAATTTTTGACTTTTCAACCCATTTTTTGTTGACCACAATTCCTCCATATTTTGGCATAATGTGAACCAAGTATTTAATTCCCTTCCTGCTCCTCTTTATGGACGTCCAAGATCACATGGGGTGGAAAAATATTGGCTTTTAGTTTTTATTTAGCCAAATGATTATTTTACCCTTATATTTTTTGTATTTAATTTGGACTTTCTTCTTTTCCTCTCTATTTGATCAAAAAATCACAATTAATTGGGCCCAAAATATGTGTTGTTCCATTCATTACATTGGCTTCAAGAATAAGCCTTTTTAGAAAACAAAAATTATACTTTATGTCTTATATTGACCCAATTTTTGTGTAGCCTCTTGTAGGGGTATTTTTTGTCATTCCAGTTGCACTAAAATTCACCATTTTACTCTATTTATTATAACAAATATACATGGAATTTTTTATGGATGAGTTTTGGGATATTATAAAAGACATTGTGTACTACTTTCTTTTTTTTGTACTCCTCAAAGATCCAACCCATCCAACGCTATTAAGATGACGGCTCAATTATATCATTAACTATTTAATTACTTAAAGATATCGACACAAGATTTCATAATCGTAATTTAACTTTCAAATGATTAGATGCAGATAGCTTCTACAAAAGGACAAGCTTTGTCGAACACTAAAATTTGATTTATTTTAATTTGTTCATCAAAAGCATCTAATCCAATATTCTTTTACGGTATAATTTCCTAAGCATTACATATAGAAGATACAGTTGTACCAATTTGGACGCGGCCAGCATTAAGGATCTGGAGTTTTGGATTGAAATCTTGTGAGGTACTAATTTTTGGATTTTTTCATTTTAATTTTTTTTTTTCACTTCAAAGTATTCATGTTTAGATATTGCAAGATTTGTCACAAATAAATTTTTTTAACATATCATATTTAAGTATTGCCGAGTTCAATTAGAGATTTGGGGTAGCCATCCTAAAAGTGTTCTCTATATTTACACAGACTTGATTTTGAAACCGCCAAAGACCATCACATGTTCGTTATTTTAACTTTAGAAATTTTGTTTTATTTTAATTTAACCTCTTAACTATTAAATATGGCTACAAAAACTTTTCTTAGCACTTTAAAAATTATTAATAAAAAAAGTTAACTCGTGATTTTCTTAGGATTTATTTAACTCTAGTAACATTTTCTCAATTTAAATTGCAAGTGTTATTTTTTAAATGCCATTATATATAATAAAAAAATATAAAAATTTTGGCAAAAACCATTAACTTAAACAGTAATTTTAATCATAGGAGAAATTGATAGTCAAAATATGAAATTATAGGTTCGTTAATTTAAAATTTTAAAGTTAGAGAATTTATTTGCAACTTATCTAAAATTCCAGGAAATTTTGTATTTTTTAGCATGATTTTATGTTATCATATATATTGAGGTGTCAAAGATTTCATAAATTTTTGGGTTAAGGTGCAAATTTGTTCCGAAAATTTTTAATGAGAAGCAATATTACCCCGGAAGTTTTTTCACGTTCAATATTGCTTTGAAATTTTAAGAACGTAGCAATATTGCCCTTTACCGTTAAAAAGTTAATGGTTAACGTCAATTTGTTAATGGTCAATTTTAGTTTTCTAACAGTATAGAGAAATAATGCTACATTTTGAAACTTCAGGGACGACATTAAACCTGAAAAACCTTTCAAGGTAATATTGCTCATCAGGAAAACTTCTAAGGCCAATTTGCACATTAATCCTAAATGTTTTAATGAACTACGTTGTTTGTGAGCTTTGCAAAATGTGTCTTTGTCCTCAAATTTCATACGATATACTATTTTCAATTCTTAATATAAGATCTAATTTATAATTTAAATTGAATTATAAAAAATATTTTATATTAATTAATGACCAGAGGTAATACATGCCCCACCGAATTGTATTGGCAATACAAGTTGCTCATCCATACAATAGAGTATTTAATAAAACCATAATAATATATCCCCAACTATAATTGACAATACTCAAATTTAACATGAAGGTATCAAACACTCCCTCTATCCTTATATATAAGCTCCCATTTTTTAAATAGGATTGTCCCTTTTTATCATACCTCTCATTTGAGTTGGTCTGAATAATAAATACATTTTTTATCCATTTTTCCCTCAAGTAATTTCATACATTACATTAATTGAAATGTTGACACGTTCTCTTCATTATCTATAAGGATGGGGAGTACTAAATACTGCAGCGTACACACAGATATACCCAAGATAATAATGTTTACACCCACCAAGATAGTTTTTACTCATTTTGCCCTCAATTAATTTCATGCATTCCATTAATTAAAATGTTGACACATTCCCTTCATTATCTCTAAGGACGGGGAGTACTAAATACTGCGGCATGCACACACATACACCCAAGATAATAATGTTTAATATATTAATGGCCCTCTAATAGAAAACCCATAACAAAATAAATGAAATATTTTTTTTTGAATAACATCCACTTCCTCTATATATAAGAGCAAATAGGGAGTTTGTTTGGTCTTAAATATAATATTTCAATTCATTTTGTCTCATATTGATTGCACATATTGAAGTGATGGTTGTTTATCAAGGAAGTAATATCCAATGCACAAATTATTAAAATGGGTACTATAAGGAAACCAACACAGTTTTTTTTTCATAAATAACTAACTTATACTAATTTTCATAATATCTTTAAATTAGTTTTCTAGATCTTACATTTAGAACTAAATGAAGCGCTAAATACAACTTTTTTTAGGACAAAAAAATCATGTTGCCAAAAAAAAAATGAAGTGGATATACAATTACAGACAATAAGCCCCCAGCTGGTTTTACTTGACTTGTATACATATTGAAGCAAAGTCCATCTCATTCTAGCTGTACCTCCATAGTGCCCAGCTACTTTCCAGTAAATTCCGCTTATACTTGGCCTATCTCATTGCTTGCTCTCCAATGAACTCAAAAGATACATTCAGATACCTACCTGTTAGATTCTCAATCTATGAATCTAAGTCAGATTTGGATACTCTCTAGTTAACACATGACAGGTGTCTATATTTACAATAATATATAGCGCACAACTAGTGTACATAACTGATTTTGCGCACAATTGCAGGTAGTTTAAGAATTACATCACATGTTTGTTAAAAATGTTATTACTCCCTCAAGTCCTAATTATAAGATAAAGTTGATTTTTTTGAAGAAATTAAGAAAGCCAATTAAATTACTTTAGAGTATTTATATTTTTATTTTTTTCTTCAAACTAACTAATTTGACAAATAAACTAATATATAATCTAAGGATATTAAAAATATAATCACTCTAAAGCAATTTAATTGGCTTCCTTAATTTCTCCAAAAAAATCAACTTTATCTTATAATTAGGACCGGAGAGAGTATTGAGTAACTATCCTTCTATTCATATTTTAATTCTAATTTGAGACATTGATAATAAATATGTAAAGAATTTAATTTTTTTTACATGTTCCAATTGTGTTATTTAAATTGAGGAATTGATTTGTGTCATCACTTGAACCCCTAAATTCTGAATTATTATAAATAATATAATTTTCTTTTTTATTCTTTTTTAAATGATTCAGGTAAAATTCAAATCTATTGCATTAGGTCAGGTTGAGGGTCTGGTACTGCATTATTGTGTCCCCCTCATGGCCTATATCGTGGTCATACCATCCTTGTATTTCACTATATGAAAATAGAGAGGAAATAAGTTCATATAAACACAAGGTCATTTTTGTCATTTCTCAAAATGTCAAGTACAATGGTATGTCATACATATCACAACATATATTTACAATAGTTAGGAAGTCATACTATACATCATGTGTCTTAAAACTTCTATACAATGAGTCTTTGTTCCTTTTATACACTATGTCTTAAATATACATATAGCTTCCCAGGGGGTCACCTATCTCATGATTGCCTTGAGTTAAGCAAAATTAACTTTCTATGAACCTGTACAAAACACAGACACTGGCTCTATTTGCTTCCATTCACTAGTTCCCTGTGGCTGACCTTGTCTCAAGAAGCATGCCGGCAACCTCCAATCACCTAAAATACTGCATCAGGACTATGCATCCTTCTTAGGGGGTCACCTCTCCTGTGATTACCCTAAGTTAATCACGCTTAACTTTCTATGTACCCGTACAAAACACAGACACTGGCTCTATCTGCTTCCATCCACTGGTTCCTTGTGGTTGCCCTAGTATCAAAAAGCGTGCCAACTTCCTTGAGTCACCCACAATACTGCATGTTCCCTCTCCTTTCTCTATTTGGCCTAAAATGTGGCACAATATTAGGAGAGAATAATTAGCTTCTTGTTTTGTTGGAAAATTACCATTTTGACATTACATTTTTATGATTTATTGAAATAAATCATTCCTTGCTCCTTTTCCTTTTAGTTTGGCTGACTTTTTTATGATGTACGGAATATGATGAAAGAATCGTTAAAAGAAGTTATAAATAAAAAGACTTCTAAGAATTTTGAAGAGGATATTGAAGATATAGAATCCAATCAACCAATTGCTTCAACTCCAATTATGATAGTCCTTAAGAGTAGTACCAACAGGAAGAGAGTCATTGGGAGTGTTGAGAATTATTTTGCTCCTAGAACAACTCTTGGTTTACAACCCAACATCAAAAGTGTATTGTTAAGTAAAGAAGCTCAATACAAAGCCAAGATGGTTCGATAAATAGGTTATCATTAATTGGATTCCATTTAATACATTTTATTGCCCTTTGTTTCAGAGATCTATTGATGTTATTGCTTCAACTGGGCTTAAATTTAAAGGCCCTATTACTTATGATTTTAGAGTTAACTTGTTGAATGTTTGGAAAAGGCATTGCCAATTACTCATTGATAGTCATTGAGCTGAATAGAGCAAAATGGGCTATACACTTATGGCAGATGGTTGGACTGATGTAAGGAACCAAACTTTAAAACGTTTCTTAGTATATTCAATACACAACATGGTGTTTGTGAAATTAATTGATGCTTCATATTTAGTCAAGGATGGCAAAAAATTATTCCTATTGTTTTGTGATGTCATTGAGTGGGTTGGTCCTAAGAATATTATTTACATGGTGATTGACAATGCATCTAACTATGTAACATGTGGTAAGTTTATCAAGCAGAGATATAAACCAATTTATTGGTCACCTTGTGTTGCTCACACTGTTTAAGTCTTTTGTTTTAAGATATTGCAAGCATGCCTCAGTGTCAAACCTTATGACAAAGGCATTTAATATAATCATATTTTCTTATAATCATATGGTTTTCTTGTAATGGCTGAGAAAAAGAGGGGGTTGGAAAGAAATTGTGCATTCAGGAGCAACAAGGTTTGCTACTACTTTGATTACTTTGCATAGCATCTATATGCATAAGCATGACTTGCATGCTTTAGTTGTTGACAAACATTTAGTGAAGCACAAATTAGCAAGAAGTCAAGCTGGAAAATTGTTCAGTGCAATCATATTGGATAGTCGGTTTTGGAAAGATTGCGTTGATGTTGTGAGGATCGTGTCCCCTCTCATAAAACTATTGTGAATTGTTGATTCTAATGAAATGTTTTCATTGCCTTATGTTTATGAAGGCATAAAAAGTGCCAAAAGTGCAATCAAGGAGATGTTTAAATAAAAAAGGAACTAATAAGCTTTACACAAACATTATACAAAGCTTAAGGGGATAGGCATTTCCAGGTTCACCTTCATGCATCAACATATTTGTTGAACCATGCATTCTTGTATAGTCTTTTTTTGTTCATAAGCATGGGTAGTGCAAGGTTTGATTGATGTGTTTGGGTCTTACTTTGATCCAAGTCATGATTATATTATGAAGATATAGCAAGCCTTGTTATCATGATCATAAAGATTCATTTGATAAAGTTTCATGTGAAAGAGTAGCTCAGAAACTAGACCCTTATAATGATACATATTTAATTTTAATTGCATTTTAAATAGTATAACAAGTAGTTGACATTCATAACTAAATATTGCATTGGAGTGGTGGACGTTCTATAAGGGTTTAGTTCTGGAATTGCAAACAATTGCTATGCGCATCCTTAGACAAACTGCTTTATCTTCTAGGTGTGGGAGAAATTGGAGTTTATTTGAGTGTATCCACATCAAAAGAAGAAACATATTGAAACTTGGAAGATTAAAAGATTTGGTTTATACAAACTATAGTTCACGATTGAGGAATAGGTAAGTTCAGGGTTATGAATATTTTAATTGAATATGAATTTGATTAATTTTATGCTTTTTGAAAATTATATTTGATTCCTTTTATATTATTTGTCATTGAAGGAGTGAGTTGAAGAAGAAGAAGATTGATTATGATCAAATTGACTATGAATCAAGTGACATAGTGGACTTTTGTGTGGTGAAGAAGATGCAACTCCTGAGTTTGATGATACTAATGTAGCAAATCTTGAAAGTGTTGTTGCTAATAATGAAGAAATTGCACATCCATCCACTTTTAAAAGGGGTTATGAAGGTTTGTATCTCCTATTATGAATCATGATTATATTATTGTATAAGTATATAATTACTTTTTCATTACCATTAACTTTAATTCTTGTCATATAGGTGATGAAGACATGAATATTCCTGAGCCTCCATCTTTGAATGATGATAATGTTGCTAGTGTTTTAGGTTTTCTTCTTACAGTTTTGCCTCTTAATCCTACAGATTTGAATGCAGTCCATCATAATTTTGAGGGCAATGATTATTAGTTTTAGTGCCTATAGATTTGAATGACTATTTTACTAGTCTTTCTTTTGATTTTAATTTGATTTGCAAGAAGGATTGTGGGATGCTCTTTGTTTTGACTTTTGATTTGCAAGGAGCATTGAAAGGATTGTGTCAACACCCATTTACATATATGCGTAGAGTAATTAAAGGCATAGTTCTATTGGCATACAAAAAAACATAATTACACTGATAAAAGTATTTATTTACATACATGAATCAACCATGCAGAATTTGATAATATTTACAATTTGTACGAAACATCCAAAAATAGACTACATATAAACCACTGACCTCGCCTTGGGAAATATGTCCATCAGTTCCACATGCTTACAACCTTACCTGTGGAGCTACTGGTTCCCGTTGGCATATTATCATTTATGAAAAAGGATGAGATTCCAAGAAATCCCAATAGTAACAAACAATCGATTATAGAAAATGCAATAATAAATATGCCAAATACCACATACATCAATATTATAATAACACATAATTCAGTTTAGTTGGGAATATTGAGAGCTAACCACTATTACAACCCCTACCTGTTCCGTACCACAACTGAGCTCAAGACTACAGCCTGGGCATAATTCGATGTACCAATAGGCACTATGTTCAATGTACTTGTAGGCACTGTGCATCATACATATTACAAAGATGGCATATAGAAATCATATAAACATTGACATAATGTATGAAGGATACAATTACTTCCTTGAACCATTTTCATCTCGAAATGTGTGCCTCGATATGCGTGCCAACCCTTCAGTTTCTTAAGTTAGTCGTAAAATGTCAAATGTACTAGAATTAGGTTAAAACCCATTTATGTACTATTTTAGGAACTTCTAATATGTTCTTAGTGGTTATATGAGTCTATTATAAAAATTTACCAAAATGCCCTCAGGGACCAGGCCCTACTATACTCAATCGACCATACATTTTTTAAAATTTTGACCTAGACTATTCTCACTTATTTTTGCTTAAGGAATCTATTTTCAAACTTAAAATTACCAAATTCACATCCAAAAGAGAAGAATGCCCTTGGCAGACCCTATTTCAGGGTTTCAGGAGTATTTTCATAATTATGCTTTTTTAGGCTTTTTAGAAAAAGTGATCAACTGCAACCCCACCTAATTTTCCCTCCTGAACTCAATGGAATCATATAATCATTAAAAATCCAAATCTAACCCCTCCATCTAGCTCTGGTCAAAATCTCAGGATTCTCCAGGAAAAATTGGGGTTTTCCAATTTTGACTCCGCAAACTTGCTAATTTATACTCCTAACTACTTTATTAAGAATTTAATTACGTTATAACTACCATTTAGACTCAATTTTGGTAGCATAACACCTAGAACACAACTTTTCCCAGATTCAAAATTAGGGCAAATCAATCAAAATTTCACTAATTAAACTACTCACAACAGCCAGTGCAATCAATATTCGAAGGTTTGAAAGTTACCTTTTGCTTCCTCTAGCTCTTCTCCTGTGGCCAAAACCCTAGCCTTTTAAACAAAAATATTTGAGCTTCAAAAACCTAATTTCACATAGAAGAAAAGCTTAGAAGAAGCATTATACATGATAGGAACAAATTCACTGAAGAAATCAACCTACCTCGTGAGATTTCTTCTCCTTCTCTCCCTAAAATGCTCTTAACTCTCTCTCTCTCTCTCTCTCTCTCTCTCTCTCTCTCTTTATGGCTATTGAATGGCTACAGTTTTAGCTGAAGAAAGGAGGAGGATGATGTTTTATATCATATATTATATGATATTGAATTATTTATTAAATATCCCAAATTTTGGATTTAAGAAAAATTCTGGCATATTTCTTCCCAAATTTGAAAAATCATAACTAAATTTGTAGACATTGTATTAGAGTTGATTCCAAAGGCTATAGAACCTTTATTTAGTTTAGTTTCAAGAAAAATATATCCCTTTACCAATTGGAAGCACAAAATTCCCAAAAATAATTTATTTAAGTGCTATTCCAAAAAATCAACAGTTTTTCTGGGCAATCTTCAAAAATCCATAACTTTTTGTATATAGCTCCAACAATTACCCATAACCTGTCAAATTAAAGCTTAGGATGACTACTTTCATCCTGTAAAATTTCATAATTTGTGATCATAATTTGTTCATCCAAAACCACATGACAACTTCACTGCCTTACACACGATTTCACTGAAAGCATTGTTCACTTTTCAATTTCTAATATTGAATTCCTAGGCCATGAATATTCACCATTTTGTTGAATATATTAATATTTACAATACATTTTTTGTGAATAAAAATGTTGGGGGTGTTATAGTTCTCCCCTACTTAAATAAATTTCGTTCCTGAAATTTGCTACACTTGTACAGCTATAATTTTTGCAAAATGCTTTCTCATCTTCAGTTCTTTTTGATTATATCTATATTTCAAATCCTGGTGGTTGCAGTACAATGCTATAGTTGCGCCATAAAGGTAACATCTCTAGATTTTCAGTGCAAGAACAATTCTGCTAACTTAAGATCACGTGTAGGATAATAATTAAATTTTGGTCATGGTCATACCGCATTAAAATACTTCCCAATCCACGCCTACTTGCATCAGTAAGGACAACGAAGGTCCACAGTGGATCTGGGATTATCGGTATTGGTGATGACATTGGTTTACATTTCAGCTCGATAAATTTCCTTCACAATTATGGTCCTATAGATAATGTCAAGTTCTCCGTTTCGGTTTAACTTTGTCAAAGGCAAAGATATGTTGGGGAAATTCGGTATAAATTTTTTGATAATATTCTATAAACCCAGAAAACTGTGTATCTCATAAACAGTCTCTGGCCTTTTTCAATTTAGTACTGCTTCTATAACCCCCTCCGTAATTATATCCGAAATACGTGATTAAAATGAAATAGAGACCAATAATAATCAAATAACATTTACTAACCCATCACATGATGGGGTTTTCAAAAATACCTTTCGAAATCATTTATAAACTTGGTCTCATATTCACATTTCGAATACAATTACTACACGAAGATAAATCACATTCATATAAATATTAGAGTGCACAACATAATCATCCTGACAATACTGGGTACATACCTTCGCTAAAGGTACACAGGACACAATTGCCCATTATAATTCTTCAAATGGGGATTATACAATCTCATCTCGAAAGAGTCCTAACTGCTCCCTCCACGAGCCACTTGCCCTGTCTAAATTGTTGGTAGAGGAGGGTGAGATTCAAGAGAATCTCAGTAGGAAACAGATACCATAATGCATGCATGATAGATGCTATGTGTATGACATGTTAGCTTTATCTTGACGTATGCCCCATAATGACATTTCTGCATGCTCAATGTTTCATGTAACAAAACTATGGCCACAACAAAATAGAAACAGAACTTCATTTATACAAATATGCTCTACACAATCAAGTAAAGCAATCACATACATCACTACACAAGCAAAGATATCAAATACATGCAAGTAAGGTAAGTCCCCTACCTCCAGTCTTTTCTCCTTGATTTGCATGCCAGCAACTCGGGGCTTCACATTCGATCCTATAATGTCAAATATACTTTTTAGACACTTCTATAGTATTTCTGGAGGTTATATAAGGCTATATTGAAAATTTACTAAAATACCCCCGGGGACCCGGCCGGCCCCGCCGTATCCGGTCTAGCTATACTTTTCTTGAAATTTTGACATGGGCTATTCTAACATATTTCCGTCCAAGGAATCTATTTATAAACTTGGAATTATCAAATTCAATGTCAATTTACAAATTTACCCTTGGCAGTTGGCAGCCCCACTTTAGGGTTTCAGGGGCATTTTCGTAATTATGCTTTTTAGCCTTGTTCGAAAAAGTGACCAACTATAACCCCACCTAATTTTCGCTCCTGAACTCAATGGAATCATCAAATCATTGAAAATCCATCTCTAAACCCTCAAAACTAGCCTTGGCCAAAGTTCTCAATTCCCTGGGAAAAATTGGGGTTTTTCGGTTTCGGCTCCGCAGACGTGTTTCTTTCTACTCATAACCACTTTATTAACCATTACATTTGGTTAGAACTACCATTTAGTATCAATTTGGGCAGCATAACACCTAGGCCAACCCATTTTCCAAATTTACAAACAAAGACAATCCGGTGAAATTTCACCTATTAAATCAACCACAACAGCCAAAACAATCAAAGATTGAAGTTTCGGAAGTTACCTCAAGCTCCCTCTAGCTTTTCCCTAAAATGGCTGAACCCTAACTCATTTTCAATCAGCAAAATTCTTGCTTCAACACCTTAAATTACATAGAGTATAAGCTTAGGAGAAGTATTGAACCAGTTAGGAGCTAAATCATAGGATGAATCGCCTTACCTTGCAATTTCTTGCTCCTTCTTTCTCTAGAAACCAAACCAGCTCCTCTCTCTCATGTTGCACGAAATATGAAGGAAAATAACTGAAGAAAATGAGGCAATATGTTTTAATTCCATGCTGATGTCATGTTTTATCTTGATGATGTCATAATTCCCATTTTCTGATTTTCTGGCAGATTTTTGGCTCAAATTTTGAAAAATCATAACTAATTCTAGAAAAAAAAATGTGATGATTCTAAAGCCAAATGAAAGGTATTTAAGGCATATTTATAGGAAAAATATGGATCATTATTATAAATGACCACACAAATACAGAATTACATAAAACTCAACACTACTCCAAAACAGGTCTAGTTTTGATCCCAAACTTTGGACAGACATATCTCCCAATTCCCAAAATGAAATGGTACAAATTATATGTCCATTTTTAAGCTTGGGATGTTAACATTATGACTGGAAAGTTTCATAATTTTTAGACACAATTTGGTCAATCAAAACGTTCACACAAACTGACTGCCCAGATTAGAGTTTCACTGGACAGAATTTCAGATTTTGCATCTTTGCTTCCAATGGTTCCATTTTCATACCAAACATCATTCCCACATAAATTTTCATAGGGAATTCATTGGAAACACCAAATCAATAAAATTCATATCACATTGACATGTTTTCACAACAATCTCAACATGTCATCACAATTCACATTCCAAAACCTAACATTGCAACTTTTCCATTCCAAAGTTCCAAACCAATTTCAATGACATCAAAACACACTATGACACCATTTCCAACACAATACCCCATTCAATTATTCCCTCTATTCTAATTCAATTTGGATGTTAATCTGTAATGAACTCAAATACAGGGTTTTGGCGCTACTCACAACACACATGAATCACATTCGAGTGCCAAATCACATCATATTCTTTAAAAGGGTTATTTATCACTAACCACATCCACTTTTGAAGTTATTAACCCTTAATCACAATTTTAGATCTTGATAAATTGGGGCTTAGCAATCAACTAATCTCAGGCTTATTTTCTAGCCTCGAGTCTCAAAATTCGGGGTATTACAACTTCCACCTTGCAAGGATATCCCCTGAGACTCCTTGTTATGAGACTATATAGCTCAGAAAACTAATTTCCAAAAGCCAGAACTCACATTCACATCAACTTGGAATGGATTTGCTGAGATTCCATTGTATTCAACTTGATTCTTAAATTCTGTTCATGTTTTGATCTACTCCACGAATAGACTAGCATATCATCCCTCAGGATTACCATGTACCATTGCTAACCTTTATACCATCATCTCTCAGCCTCATCAGCTGAAAGAAAGTTAAGGCTGATTTTGGTGTTAACTTATTGTTGTGAATTAGGATAAATTACTTCTTACAATTGAACAACACATTACTTGTTGTCAGCTGTCAGCCGTCAGCCGTCAGCCAGTTAATACTAGAATAATTTCCATAATTAATTTGCGTCCCTCATCATTTATTATGTAATAAGTGAATAACCAGCATCTAAATCATATATGTCTCATACTAAATTGTCATTATAGTAAATCATACCTTGAGTTGGTTGAGGAGGTTTCCTGGGCTTCTTCCTGAGTAATCATATATAGTCAGCCCTGTGCTCTTGGCTAGGCTCAGCAGAACGTTGTTGTTGCTATAGGCAATTACTAGTATAATGCCCTGGTCTACCACAACTATAACAAGTTATTGATTGGTATGAAGTTTGAGTTCCTAGTGGAGCCTGCGGTATAGAGCACCGCTACATGTCTAGCCAGGATGATGTGGCTTGCTATAATACCAGTATATGCTACCCTGGAAGGTCTTTGACTACTCTGAAACCTAGCCTGATTCGATTTCTTATTCCACTCATGGGTGGTCCATCCTGATCTTTCTGCTTTTATGATGATCTACTACTTCAAGAAGCACCCTTATTACCATCTTTAGCAGCCAAATTGAACATGTGTTTCTCAATGTAACAGAATTCTTCCACTACCTTGTTAAACACAGTGAAATGCTATGAAATCAATTTCTCTTTTATCTTTAGTCTTAGTCCCTTAATCAACATATCAGTACTCCATTCTTCTTTATCATAAAGCTTAAGTTATGCTGAATATTTGGACAACCGAATGTATCGAGCCAAATAGTTGTCAAGGCTCTCCTGTTCTTATTGTCGAATGCTCATAAACTCTTTTTCTTTCTCACGCCTGATATATGGGGGAAAATATTTCTCATTGAATTGTTGTTGGAATAATTCCTAGGTTATAGGAATATTCCTTCCTCTCAGAATGAGCTTAATGTTCTTCCACCACTGGTTTGCATCACCTTCCGGCTTATATATGGCTAGCAGAACTTTGACCTCATCCAGGTATAGCAGGATATTGAAGATCTTTTCTAGACATGATAGTCAGCCCTTTACTAACCATGGGTCAAAATTCCCCTAAATATAGGAGGTTGCAGCTTGCTAAACCTGCCTACCCAGGTTTGTATATCCGCTTCTGTTAGAAACAGCTAACACCTAAGAGAGGGGGTGAATTGGGTGTAAGATAAAAACTTAAGAACTTTAAAATACTTTTCATATCTTAATGAAAATAATAAGTATGAAACTAATGAATCATAAATCAATAGTTAGATAAAATAATATATGCTGGAAATATAAGAGCTTAGGGAAGATAATATACAAACAATGATTTATCCTAGTTCAGTATAATCTGTGATGGCTAACGTCTAGTCCCCAAGCTCCTCCTGAGACTTTCAAATCCACTATCTTCTTGTTTAATCTGGACACAAGAAAAGCCTTTACAATCCTACAAGTTTAGTGGGGTACTTGTGAAACCTTTTACAAATCTCTTAGTAAAATACTCCCCCTTATGGCAAGTCTTACGAGTAGAGCAATCCTGAAGACCTTCCTCTCCTGCATACCCGTGCAAGTCTTATGAGCAGCAACATTCTATCTTACATACACCCCTGTAAGTCTTATGAGCAGCAACGTTCTCTACTGATTACACCTTGTAAGTATTACAAGTAGAATGTCTTACTGGCAATTCTCTCTACAGCTTCTCCCGTAAGGAAATCAATACTCTCAAGGTCCCTTTACCTCGAGATCAATTCAGAAAAATAGATGAAGAAGTTTACAACTCTCTCGCTGAGTGGATAAAATGATCATTGAAGTACAATACAACTAACTCTCTCAATGATAAGTAATATAGAAGCTACAAAATAACAGAGAGGATTTAGGTTGAAGTAGAGGATTCATGATATTCACATGTTGGTGTTGTTTTGCTCTCGTCATCATCTTCTCTTCTCTCAATGCTACCATATTTATAGATGAGTTATAGAAGATAACCATTGTAAGCATTCGTCTGTTAGAGTCCCATTGCTTTATTTGACTGTTATTGTACGTCAAATTGTGGAGCTGGATGTTCTGTTATAAAACTGAATGTCACGTTGTGGAGCGTTTGTGTTTTAGACATTCGTGCATGATGGGTCAATCTTTTGTCATAGTAGGTAGCTGATATTAAGTGTGTAATGATGCCACTTGCCACAATTGACTCTTTCATTTGAATATGTAATCTAAATTTCCTGTTTCACACTTGAAATATATGTTAATTAATGTTTATGTATAATAACAAGTGAAAACATAATGAATAAATAACCTTTAACCGTATTCAGATTGTTTGCTACAACTCTGTAATGCATTCTGCTTTTGTCACTATCACATTTTTAGGTTGTGTGTTAATCCTCGTTTGATCACCTGAAAAATGCTTAAACACTAATATGATGAAGTGTTAGAGTAGTTAGAAGCAAGAAAAATAAGTTATAAAATCATTCCTATGATTTTCAGAAGTTAGGTAGCGTTGCTCTGTTTTTGCAGGAAGTACACCTCGATTGTGCACTTGTACTTTCTGCCAACACCTCAAGTGCAATTGGAAGTGCAGGAAGTGCAGGTTGCCAATACTCAAGTACTCCATTCCTCACTCCAGTGTACTTCAAGTTTTCATGTTCTTGCTGACTCTCGGGTAAACACTTTTGTTAGAGCAAGCGTTTCACCCAAGAGGGGGGTGAATTGGGTGATACTAAAATTTTGTTGTAAATAAAAACTTGACGGTGAATATAAAGAAATAAAGAGTAAGGAGAAATATCACTGAAGTGTACACTGAGAGTTATACTGGTTCGACCACAACCACTTTGACCTACGTCCAGTCCTCAGAGCTTCTCTGAGAGTTTCAATATAACTTCCAAGATTCAGTGGGTTCTTGGCACCTCAGTACATGCAAGTTCCTTAGCCTGGACACTCGCTCCCCCTTATAAGTTGTAATCCAATCCCAACTCAAGGTTCCACAACCTTAAGTTACCTCAATAACAAATATTGAGTTTGAATGAAATATCTCTCTCATAGAGTGAATAAGAATCACTGAAGCATAGAATTACAAGTATAATGTAAAACAGAGTAATGAACTTAATAATGCGTTCGTGTGTGTATTCTTGTTATTTTTCTCTATTTGGATGTTCCCATATATATAGATGCATTGGTAATGATTGTTGGAACATATTTCTTCATACCCGTTAAAGCATGCGCAGCCACTGTTGACTTTTCCAGTGTTTGAAAGACATACGTTTACGGTAGGTGGCATTTGAACGTTGCATTTGAATTTCCTTATTTGGTAAGAGTTCTTCATTATTTATCTGTGGATATGCTAAGAATACTAATACAATGAAAGGTTAATCACATAGGAAACAAATTAATGAACGTTGGAATGATTTCTGAATTTCTGAACTTACATACTCGGGTAGCTACTCGAGTATTCATTAAGTTTACTTGAGTACTTACTCGAGTATCATCGGGAAAAATTTGATAAACTACAAGTCAATAAGCAAACATAACATTACTCGGGTAGTGCATAAAGTAAACAAAATTTCAAACCTTTGGAAATACTTGTTTACTCGGGTACTTACTCGAGTATGGCATACTTTACTTCATCGGTTACTCTAGTAGCAACTCGAGTAAACCCTCAAACAAACTTTAGGTTACTCGATGCTTCACTCCAGTAATGTTGGTAGGATTTCAAGGCCGAGAGCACTTCAAGTTTGATTACCTTGTTACTCGAGTACTTACTCGAGTAAACATAAATTTTCTGCATATCTTACTTGGGTAATGACTTGAAGTTCTCTTCCAACTAACTCTACATACTGGAGTAGTGATTTGAAGTTTTTCTTCTAAATAACTCTGCATACTCGAGTAGTGACTTGAAGTGAAGTGTGAGAAAAGCATTTCATGTTATTCGAGTAATACCTTCACGTTTTGCTTACCATAGTGAGTTACTCGAGTAGCTCCTCTAGTAATATTGGCAGGGTTGAAAATGCCGAGAGCAACACATTTGTTGAAATAAAGTAACTTGAGTACAAACTCGAGTATCATTGGCAGGCCGAGAGCAACTGGAAGTCTTTTACATGTTACTTGAGTACTTACTCGAGTAACATTGGCAGGCCGAGACCAACTCCAAGTGATTTACCTGGTTACTCGAGTATCTACTTGAGTAACGTTGGCAGGCTGAGAGCAACTAGAAATCATTTACCTTATTACTCGAGTGCTTACTCGAGTAACGTTGGCAGGTTACTTGAAGGTTGACCTAGTTACTTCAAGTGTCTGTTTTATTACTCGAGTACTTACTCGAGTAACCCTTTAGAAAACTTGCCAGTGGTGAAGTTTCTCAGCTTTTTCTCTTGGCCTTTCTTCATTACTCCAATGTTTACTTCAAGTAATGATTTGCCCTGTGATTACTTTGTTCAAACTTATTTGTTTATCAAATGTTTTTCATACCATCCTTTGTTATCATCAAAATATGAGAGATCTAACATTCTCCCCCTTTCAGATGATGACAAAACTTGGTGATTTTGAACAAGATTTATGAAATTAAGTTCTCAAATAAACACTTCTTGAATTCAATGATAATTTTGAAAACCTTGTTACGTTTAAATTCAAAGTGTTTTGGAAAAGGGTTGAAATCATAACATGTTTACCTTGCATACATAATAAACTCATTAGTCCCATAATGTATTATGATTTAAAAGCTTAAATGGACTTGAAATGAAATCATAACTTAAGAAAACTTGCATTGAACTTAGAAATTGCATTACAAGATGAAAAGTTATAAATTGAAAAGTTCCCTAAATCCCAATGTACACCCATATACCCAAAATGAAAAAGAAACTCAGAAACTAAATCCATAAAATCACACTCAAGCTCTTCTCCCCCTTTTTGTCTTTATCAATCAAGTGGAGGATCAGAAGGCTTGACCATAGAAATAGGTTTGACAGGAAGAACAAAAGACTCATTTGAACCAGAAGAATCAAAAGATGAAGAACTGGAAGATTGTGGTTCAGGAAGATTTAGTGGAGGGATGTGAATGTCGTCTCTGGGAGGAGCAGGAGAGGCCTGATAGACAATCATAGTGGTGGTCTCAACCTCTTCAGTACCACCGTGAGTATGATGATCAGAGGATGAGGGAGAAATTTCCTCAGTATGGGTAGGAGATGGTATAGGTTTAGGAGAGGGTTCAGGCTGAGGTTTAGGTGGTGAATCATCAATGATGATATGGATGGTCTCATTGGTTTCAGGGTTATCCACTGAGTATAGGATATCTTTGGGTCGTGGCTCAGGTGGACTAGAGACTGGAGGGATAAGTTGCTCATCCTCAGTGTGATAAAGGTCAGATGGGATGTTCTTTAGAGGTAGTGGTATATGTTTTGGAGATGGTATATGCTCTGGAGATTAAAAAGTCTCATGTGCAGAAGAAGATAGACTAGCAGAAGGTCCAGGACCCAAAGAGTCCAATCTTGCCAAAATCAACCTCAAGGTCTCACCCTGGGCACGTTGCTCAGCTAGCAACTCTTCATGCCTCTTATCCATCCTCTCAACCAGGTCACCCAACTTGTGATTCATGTTAGTTATCAGCTAGCATTGGTGTTGGCAATGTCCACATGGAATCCCTTGAGCATATTCTTCATAAAGTGTTGGAGTGTGGTATTAAGGAAAGAGGGTGTAGAGGTAGTGGCAGCTGGAGCCGAAGACTGAGTGTCATCCATTTTACTCGTCTCAGTCTTGGTCTTCTTCTTCTTCTTAGATCCAGATTCCAGAGGACCCTTGAGAGGAATATCAATGTTGAGCTTGCCAATTTGATTTCTCCCAACTGGAGTAATCCTCTCAATATGCTCTTTGCTCTCCAAATACCATATCTTATTTTCCTTCAGAATGAGTGAGACAATATGAGGATATGGCATAGGCGTAGTAGCTTTCCCATATAATCTGTACCTCTTCATCTCAGAAAATATGTACTCCCCCAAATCCTTTTGTTCTTTCAGGAGTAAGGAAGCAAACCATCTAAAGTCCCTATCAGAAAAGTGGGTATAATTATTGGCCTTGTTCACAAGGGATCTAGAGTATATATACCATAGAACCCTGTGATGATCGCACATGTCACTAGGTTTGAAGTTCAAAGGGCCTACAAGCTCACCAGGTTTAAGAACAGAGAAAATTTGGTTTGAATCAAGTTTGGAGTAAATATCATCTGGTGGGTTCTCTATTCCTAACCACAGATTGATCCTAGAAGGTGAGATAAGTATCTTTTGGCCTCTAATAATAGTAGTAATTTCTTCCTCAGTTGAAGTTCTATTGGGCTCATCAAGAATTTCAAGATTACAGTAAAAATGTGTGACTACTTTGGTGCAAAAAGGAAGCTTAATAGATAACCAAGGCATAAAAGGTTCCAAAAAGGGACTAAGATCATACTTTAATACCTCATGAAGTACTTTGAGGTCCACATAGTGAGTCTTACAGACTTTTCTTCTTGAGATTGCCCGTTCTCAAGCTGATCAAGAATGCCAGCCATTGCCTTAGCTACATTCACATCATATTTAGGCTTCTTGGCTGGTTTTGGTGTGAAAGAGGGAGTCGAGGAATCAGAAATTTGAGGAGAAGGAGATTTGGCACTTTTGCCTCTCCCAGTAGATGTGCTCTTCTTGGATTGAGCCCTTGTAACTACTGGTTCTTTGATATCTACTCCTTTCTCTTTAGGTTTCGGTTGGGATTTGAGTTGGACTTTAGCTTTGGATCTAGGAGTAAGCTTTCGTCTCTTTCTGGGAGGTGAAGAAAGAGGGTCTGAGAGTTGTGGGGATCTAGAAGAATCTGTGGGAGTGAGGTTTTTGGTTCTAACCATTTTGAATCAGTGAAAGTTTTGAAATCTCAGAAAATAGAGTAAGAGGTTGCGAGTTAGGTCATGAAGAATCTAAGAAGAATAGGAGGTTTCTGAGGCTAAAAATTGTTGGGTTTTGATGGAAATAGTGTAGGGACGATATTGTGAAAAGTTTTTCAGAGAGGACTGGGTGATTTACTGGAGGAGATTTTGTGGAAATGACCGAGTTTGCGACAGATAAAGACCTAGAACCCGACATTACTCGAGGCCTTACTCGAGTAAATATCATGTTTACTCGAGTCCATACTCAAGTGATCATACAGAAAATTTCCAAAATAATTCATTTAAATTGCGTACCTGGCATGAATAATATTGTAATTATCCATGTATGTTCCCTCGATCATTTTATAGCCATTTTTTAGCATATTTGAGTTGATTCTTATCAAATTTCTGATCTGGACCTGCAGCTACTCGAGGCCTTACTCTAGTAACCTTCAACTTTACTCGAGGCTTTCCTCGAGTAACTTGTCTTTTCTACTTTTGATTGTTGATTTCTCACCAACTGAACCGTTTGATTTAAATTTTAGGTAACTTGATACATTACTTCCAGTTTTGGAAGACCTTTACTTGAGTAGTTACTCGAGTAAAGTGCTCTTTTACTTTAAGGTATTCCTCAGGTAATGCTTCACTGTCAGTCATTACTTGAAGTTGGTACTCTAGTAAAGGTGTCCTCTGATAACCTCTGTTTTTATTTCTCAAAACATAGTTTCAATCTTCCTGTAAAACAAGTTTCTACATACTTCGATGCTTAAATTAGTAATCATCAAAACATTATCAAATATCTTTATCTAACATCATAAGAGACTGAAATAACTTACAATTCATTGGGATTTACCATTCCCAATCCTCTTCTAATGTATAGAAATTGATCTTTTGCAAGGGGTTTAGTGAAGATATCAGTTAGTTGAAGATGAGTAGGAATGAATATCACTTTCATATCTTTCTTTTGGACATGATCTCTGATGAAGTGATGTCTAACATCGATATGCTTGGTTCTAGAATGTTGAACTGGATTCTTTGCCAAGCTTATCGTACTCGTATTGTCACAATAGATTGGTATGTCTTTGAGATAAATATCAAGATCTTGTAGTTGTTGTTTTAACCATATCACTTATGCACAACAACTTGAGACTGCAACATATTCGGCTTCCGTTGATGAAAGAGACACTGTATTTTGTTTCTTGCTGAACCATGATACAAGGGATCCTCCAAGAAATTGTCCTTATCCGCTGGTACTCTTTCTATCTTTCTTGTATCCTCTATGATCAGAATCTGAATATGCAACTAGATATTCACTTCTTCCTTTGGGATACCACAGACCCAATTCTTATGTGTCAGTAAGGTATCTAAAGATTCGTTTGACAGTTTCGGCATGTGATTCCTTTGGTGCTGATTGATATCTTGCACATATGCCAACACTAAATTGAATGTCCGGTCTGCTTGCCGTGAGATAGAGTAATGATCCAATCATTCCTCTATATTTTGTGATGTTGTAGTGTTTCCCTTTGACATCAGCATCAAGCAACGTAGTTGAGCTTATAGGTGTGTCTGTTGCATTTGCTTCATCCATTCCATACTTCTTTAACAACTCTTTCAAATACTTTGTTTGAGATATGAAGATTGCATTCTTTCTTTGTTTGATTTGCAAACTAAGAAAGAAATTTAATTCTCAAATAATTGACATCTCAAACTCTCCCTGCATTATCTCAGAAAATTCCTTACACATAGATTCATTAGTAGCACCGAAAACAACGTCATCAACATATATTTGAACAATTAAAATATCATCATGTTTTCGTTTTATAAAAAGTGTTGTATCAACTTTTCCCCGTACAAAACCTTGATCAATAAGAAATTTACTGAGCCTTTCATACCATGCTCTAGGAGCTTGTTTTAAACCATATAAAGCCTTTTTGAGTTTGAAAACATGGTCAGGTTTAGTTACTTCTTCAAAACCTGGAGGTTGTTCTACATATACTTCTTCCATAATGTAGCCATTTAAAAATGTACTCTTTACATCCATTTGATAGAGTTTGAATCCTTTGATGCAAGCAAAGGCTAAGAGTACGCGTATAGCTTCCAATCTAGCCACTGGAGCATACGTTTCCTTATAATCAATCCCTTCTTCCAGATTATAGCCTTTGGCCACCAATCTTGCCTTGTTTCTGACAATAATTGCGGATTCATCGAGTTTGTTCTTCAATACCCATTTAGTACCAATGATCGGATGATCCTTGGGTTGGGGTACCAAATCCCAAACTTGATTTCTTTCAAATTGATTTAGTTCTTCTTGTATTGCTATAACCCAATCATTGTCTGATAGGGCTTCATCAATGTTAGAAGGTTCAATCTCAGAAATAAATGCAGAAAAACTTCATTAAAAATTCTATTTCTAGTTTTGATCCCTTCATTCACATCTCCTATGACTTGATCTAAAGGATGACTTTTATTGTATTTCCAGGCTCTAGGTTGTCCAGGTGGTTGCTCTTCTTCCTTGGGTTCATCAACTTCTGGAATAAGAGATTTAGAAATAGATTGACCATTTTCTTGATTTAAAACAACTTACTGTTCTTCATCAATGGTTTTGTCAGAGGATTGAAATTCATCAAATACAATATGAATTGATTCTTCAACAACACATGTTCTTTTATTGAAAACTCTATATGCTTTACTTCGGTTAGAATACTCTAGGAAAATTCCTTCATCAGTTTTAGAATCAAATTTTCCTAAGTTATCTTTACCATTATTATGAATGAAACACATACAACTGAAGATGTGTAGATGAGCAATGTTTGGCTTCCTTCCTTTGTATAGCTCGTATGGTGTCTTTCCAAGTTTTGTTCTAATATAGGCTCTATTTGAAATATAGCATGCTATACTCATAGCATCAGCCCAGAACACTTGAGATGCGTTCTTTTCATTTAACATTGCTCTAGCCATTTCAGGAAGAACTCTATTCATACGTTCCACGACTCCATTTTGTTGAGGTGTCCTTAGAGCAGAGAAGTTGTGATAATTGCCATTAGTATCACAATATTCTTCAAAGGCTTGATTTTCAAATTCTTCACCATGATCAATCCTAATGCCTGCGATGGACATACCTTTCTCATTTTGCACTTTCTTGGCAAAAACAATAAATTCTTCAAAAGTTTCATCTTTTGATGATAGAAAAATAACCCATGTAAATCTGGAGAAATCATCAACAATGTCCAATGAATATAAGTTGCCACCAAGGTTCTTTACTCTTGCTGGGCCAACTAAAACCATATGCAATAATTGTAGTGGTCTATTTGTTGAAATCTCATTTTTCAATTTGAAAGATGATTTAGTTTGTTTACCCTTTTGACATGCGTCACAAATCAAGTCATTCTTGAAATTTACTTTGGGTAATCCAAGAACTAAATCCTTTTTGAGTAGTTTGCCTAATTGATGCATATTGACATTAGCCAATCTCTTATGCCATAGCAAACTTTCATCGGCATTACTCAGAAAACAGTTTTCAGATTCATTTATACTAATATCTAGAGTATAACAATTACCTTCCCTTTTTACTTTGAGCTTAGCCTTGATATTCTTCTTATCAAGTGGTAAGTCATTCTTGTTAATAATTAGACATTCCTCTGAGTCAATTATTACCCAGTTGTTTTTGTCTGCACTTTGACTTACACTCAGCAAGTTATGGCAAAATCCTTCGAAATAGTATACGTCTTTGACTTGTATGCCTTTGTCATTTTTGATTTCACCAATTCCTGCTATCCTTCCTGTTTGATTTCCTCCAAATTTTACCTTCCCACCTTCTTTAGGTTGTAGTTTGGTAAAACTTTCGAAATCACCGATCATATGTCTAGAGCATCCACTGTCTATGTACCATTTATTGTTTTTTGATACTTTGAGACACATCTGCAATTAAATACGATTAATTGACCAACATGTACCACAATCTAAAGTCTATGTACTGGTGGCTAGGGTTGAAGAGTGACGTGACTAAGTATATGGTATGGTGTCTTACCTGTCAAAACGTAAAGATTGAATACCAAAGACCACCAGGATTGCTTCAGAGTTCGAAAATTCCAGAATGGAAGTGAGAAAGTGTGACTATGGATCTTGTGATAGGATTACCCCAAATCAGAAACTATAATGTAATCTGAGTGATTGTTGATCGGCTTATGAAGATGGCGTATTTCATACTGATTAATGCTAGTTATTCTCTAGACAAACTGGCTAAAACATACATTAGAGAGATAGTAAGACTTCATGGTACACTAAAGAACGTTATCTCCGACAGAGATCCTCATTTAACTTCAAGATTCTTGGGAGCGCTACATGAAGCTCTGGGTACAAAGCTGAGGTTTAGTACGACTTACCATCCTCAGACAAATGGACAGTCCAAGAGAACTATTTAGACATTAGAGGATATATTGAGGGCATGTGTCCTAGACTTTAAAGGGAATTGGGATTACTTTCTTACTTGTTGAGTTCGCCTACAACAATAGCTATCATGCGAGCATCCAGATGGCTCCGTATGAAGTGTTGTATGGGAGGAAGTGCCAATTACCTTTGTGCTAGACAGAACTATCTGAGAGAATATTGTATGGGCCGAATCTAGTTGATCAAACTACAGAGTATATTAGAATCATTCGAAAGAGGTTCCTTGCAGTATAGTGTCAACAGAAAAGCTATGCTGATAAGGGAAGACCTCTAGAGTTTGAAATAGGAGATCATGTGCTCTTGAGAGTGTCTCTGGTTACTAGTATTAAGAGAGAAATCAAGTGGAAGAAGCTGAGCCCACGGTATATAGGTCCTTTTGAGATTCTTGTGAGAATCAGGCCTATAGCATATTGAGTAGCCCTACCCCCAAACTTGAGCAGGCTTCATGATTTGTTCCATGTTTCCTAACTGAAGAAATACCAACCAGACCCTATACATATCATTGAGTATGAAGATATCAACATGCAGGATAACTTCACCTATACGGTAGAGCCATAACTAATTATCGACCACAAAGAGCGGTGGCTGAGACACCGAAGCATACCGTTTGTGAAAGTGGTCTGGAAGGGAATGTCTCTGAGGGAGCAACCTAGGAAGCGGAAGCGGACATGAAGAGGCGGTTCCCAGAGTTTATGCCCCAAGATGTGTAACAAATTTTAGGGATAAAATTTATTGTACGGGTGGAGAATTGTAATGCCCCAAATTCTGTTTAAGAGCTAATGACCTCATATGAGATTGTAAAGAATGTTTGATAAATGCTTTTGGGAAATAAAGTTTGAGTTATGACCGAATTAGCATTTGAAATTGCCCAAACCCTGTATTTTAGTATAATTATGTGGTAAAGTTATTATTAGACTATAATAGAAGGGGAATGTCACATGGAGAAGGGAAAAGGAGTTAAATCATGTGCCAAGTGTCAATTCAAGTGAATTTGCCATAATCAGGGGCAAAGCAGGAAGAATAAATTTACCAGCCAATTAGTTAGCAAATGATAAAGAAATTAATTACCAGCTAAAGAAGTGAGAAGTGTGATTGAATGGCTAATGAAATTAGTTAGAGTAATCAAGTGGTGAATTGCTTTTGATGGATCCATAGAGTTTTGACACTTAGCAAGATTTGGATGAAGGGAAAGGTTGTTGAAAAGTCAAATGATCATTTTTTAAATCAATTTCTCTTCCCTCTCTCCTTGTATTTTCGATCAAAGGCATGGGGGAGTTGGAAATATGATCATTTCATCATCTTCTTCTATGTCTTGCTCTCTCTATGTCGACTGTCACAAGGAAGAAGAAAGAGAAAGAGTTTAATGTAAATCAAAACCTTCTCCTTGAGATTTGACCTTGAAAATGGTTTCTATTGTCAAAATCCTCTTCTTTAGTTTTGTTCCTCTTGTTGAGAGCTTTAATTGTATGGTTTTAGATTTTCAAGAGGTGGTGATTTGAAAACTCAAGAAAACTAGAGCTTGTTGAAGCAAGGAATAAGTTAGAAAAAGTGATAAAGGTGAGTAAGAGCAACCTTTTGACATGTATATTGTGGCCATTGATTGAGGCTTTAATTTCTGAAATTTTTGCCCTATTTTTATTGGATTAGGGTCTTATGGAGTTTAGGATGTTTTGAGTATAAAATAGTGTTTTGTGTTGAGTTTTTGATAAATATAATTGAATTGAACCTTAAATGTGAAGCTTGGAGTTTTGGGTTTATGTTAATTGTAGCCCCAAAATAGAACATATAGATGGAGTGAGAATTTGGTTGTTTTAATATTTCCATTAGTTTCCTTGTGAAAAAATGTGCGAGAATAGGTTTGGCTGTGCATTTTGGAATCATTAGACACTTAGGTTGAAAACTGGAAATTTTGGAATTTTTGTCAAGTTAAAATTATGTGCAAGGGACCAAATTTTCATAGTGTTTTGAAATAGCAAATGGTGTCAAGTTGTTATGAACCATTCCAGTTTTGTAGTATACATTGCAAGCTTTCTAATGGTACAAATTTTGTATCATTTTGATAAGTGTGCACAAAGTTATGGTAGTTTGAAAATCAGCCAGGAAGCAGGCCAGTTGTTGGCCGCGGTCAGGAGTTTTGGCATGGCCCAAAAGCATTTGACCAGTTCTTGGCCGCGGCCATGGATCTTGGCCATGGTCCAAAAGTTTCTGACCTGATTTTTGTTATCCAAATCTTTTTGACCATCTCTTGGCCGTGGCCAACCCCTTGAAAACTGCATTTTGAACTTTTGAAAGATGATCTTTCGTCCAGTTTTTCCCAACCCTTTAGGCATCTGTTTGGACTTTTGGTAATCACCTGAAGGTCTCAAATGATAACCAGTCCTAAGTATTTTGATATTTAAGTATTGGATAGGGAATAACTCGTCATCCTTAATTATGTTTTATAGGATTTGACATTTTCCTTAAACGTGATCAACCGGTGCCAAAGCGCGAGGCAAAAGAACAAGGTAGTGACTCTTTCTCTTATAACATGTATGATGCATTATATGTTTGTGCTTATCATTGAATGTGACGATTGAGTTGCGACAAATATCTCAGATTTAAATATGATGAATGTCACCGAAGTGTATGTAACGACTGTCACGAATTCTTGTGAACTTCACTAATGCTATGTGTAACCCCCTTCGTAATTATTATTTGAAACACGTGATTAAAATAAGTTAGAGACTATCGGATAAACAAAAATCATTGACATTCCCATCCTTGAGATAGGGTTTTCACAAATACCTTTCGAAATATAATTCACCTGGTCTCCTATTCACATTTTGAATACAATTAGTTTGCAAAGATACATCACCTTCGTATAAATATCAAAGTGCACAACATAATTCCCGAAAATCCTGGGTTCCATATCTTAACCAAAAAGTTTACAGGGCACATTCACCCATTACAATTTCCCAAACAGGGATTACACAAAGTCATTTCCAAATACATATCCGAATACAAATTCCAACCTATCCAACCATATATACATCCAAACATGTACAGTTATCCCAACTACAATGATAACCAACTACTAAAATTACACTCTGAGGAAGTCCTCGCCGCCCTTGGTTGCTTGCTCCATCCTCGATCCACCTACCCTATCTAAAATGTTGGTAGGGAGGGTGAGATTTGAGAGAATCTTAGTAGGGAACAAATTCTAATATGCATGCAAGATAAGTGCTTAATGCATGACATGCTTGCATTACATACACATGCTAACACAATGACATATCTACATGCTCAATGTTTCGTGCAATAAAACTATGACCCTAGTATAAATAGAAACAGAGCTTCAATCATTCATATATGTTTCACATAATCAAGCAAAGTAATAACATGCATCAATACACTAGCACAAATATCAAATACATGCAGAAGAGGTAAATTCCCTACACTTATTCTTTCCACCTATGCTTCCGCACCGGCTAGTCACGATTAGGGCAAACATCAAACCCTATAACCAAAGCAAGCACATAGGGTTAATTTCTACTCAAAATCCTTAATTTCATAACACTTAAAGTTGGTTATCATCCACGACCTTTAGGTGGCTACTTAAAGCCCAAACACATGCCTAAAGGGTTGGGAAATACTTGACTAAAGACAATCTTTCAAAACCTCCAAACAACAATTTTCAACCTTGGGCCGTGGTTAACAAATGGTCAGAAACTCATAAGCCACGGTCAGCACTTATGGCCATCAGCTAGTGATAGGTCAGAAACATTTAGGCCTCGGCCAGCCCCTCTAGGGCCGCTGCCAGAAGTAGGTCAGAAGGCTTTGGGTGGCGGCCAGCCTCTTGGGTCGCTGCCAACTACAGACCTATGCGTTGGGTCATTTTCCAACGACCATAACTTTAGCCACATAACTTAAAATGACCAAAACTTTATATCAATGGAAAGTTTGCAATGTGAACTACAAATTTGGAAAGTTTCACATCATTTCAACATCATTTGTTATGTCAAAATACCATGCAAAGTTGGTTACTTGCTTAACATTTTACACTTAGCCAAAACCAGAATTTCCAGATTTGCATAATGACTTCTAATGGTTCCATTTTCACATCAAACACTATTCCCACACAAAATTTCATAAGGAATCCATTGAAAACACCAAATCAATAAAATTCACATTACATTGACATGTTACACAATAATCAGAACATATCAACATCATTTCACAACATAAACCTCAATATTGCAACCTTTCCATTTTCAATTCACAACCAATTCCAATGGCATCAAAATACAACATGACACCATTGTGACCATAACACAAACCAAATCTTCCATTTCATAGATATAACAAAATTAGGGTAAAATCCACAATTCACAAAACTCAATCATTGACCACAAAACTTAGGTCAAAGAGAAGCTATCACTCACCTCTTCCTCTTCCCAAGGCCAGTTCTTTGATTCATCAACCTTCTAAATTCTTCAACCTCTCAAACACCTTCTTTCATAAATCTAAAACCATAGCAACGAAGCTCTTATCACTATGAACAATATTATTGAAGGGTATTTGAGCTAAAGAGGACACCAAACCAACCAAAAACTCACCTTTCCATTTCTCTTTCCTCCTTCAACCTTGCACGTTTATGGAGATGAGAAGAGAGAGATGGATCAGATTTTTTGCTTCCAAGGAGACTCTTGGCCGACCTAAAAGGGAAGAGAGGAGAGAGGGAAAGCTTTGACAAATTGACCAAGATCTAAGGGTCTAAAAAGTGCCATATGTCAAACCCTTATCACATCTCTCATGAGTTCATATAGGCGTGCGCACACACATTATGCGCCCTCCCTCTATTTTAAGTCAATTTAGATATTAATCCATATTTGAACTTAAATATAGGGTTTCGACATTGCTCATAACACACTCGAATCACATTTCACACTGTATTCTCTAAAAGTGTTCGCTTATCAATAATCACATCCACTTTTGGAGTCCTTAACCATTAATCAAAAATTGGGATATTACATTTCTTCCCCTGTAACAAAAAAATTCATCCTCGAAATTTGTTACACCACTTAACCATAACCTTAGATGCCTCTTCATGACGGCTTTTATTTCACAAATTATTTCATATTGGGATAGTCCCTTCTAGACCACCCACACAATGGTATGTCATAGATATGATTCTTGTAAGAATCTCAAACAACCTAATGTGTCATGCTTGATTTCTTTGCAACCACACAACACTCAAGGTTCTCAAAGTCATAGTACAATTCTGCTATCCCCCATATGGGTAATAGCTCGACATCTTTGACATAAATATGGATGCAACACAGTTGTCACGAAACCGTAATTGACACAGTACATGACTGTCACACGATCACGATCACCACACAACCGTCAAACAAATGCAATCACCTTCACATATGATTGCCACCAAAACCATCATCACAAAACCACAATCATCGCAAATCCCCATATCATGAGTGGGCTAACACATCTGACAAGTCCATAGCAGTTGGGAGGCATAGGCCACCATCCAGCTCGATCTAGTTACCTTTCTCAGGAGTAGCTCAAAACACCATAAACTCATTACACAAAACGACAACCTCTGTTGTAATACCCTGAATTCTGAGACTTGAGGTTAGAGAATAAGCCTGAGATTAGTGGACTGCTAAGCCCTGGTTTAGCAGGATCCTAAATTGTGATTAAGAGATAATGACTCCAAAAGTGGAAGTGGTTAGTGATAAATGAACCCTTTTGGAGAATCCAATGTGATTTGAGTTTTGAATGTGATTCGTATGTGTTGTGAGCAGCGCCGAAACCCTGTATTTAAGTTCAATTATGGATTAACCTCTAACTTGACTTAAAATAGAGGGGAGGGTGCATTGTAAAAGAAAATGAATGAGAAAATGTATTTGATGGTGATTCAAGAGGAATTGCCATAATCAGGGGCAAAACGGTAAAGTTACCGACCAATTGGTCAATTACCGAAAAGGGAACTCTTTGGTAACTTCAAGATCAATGGTTGAGATTGATTTGCGTAGAGATTAAGTGGGTGGAATCCCATGTGTGGGGGTTCATGTGAACTCATAGAGATGGAATAAGGGTGTGACAAGTGTCACAATTTGAGACCTTGGATTTGGTCAAAGATTTCAACTCATTTTTCTCTCTTTTCTCTTCCCTTTTACTTCGGCCAATGTATTCTTTTCTCCAAAAACTGTTGCCTTCATCTTCATCTCCACTCTCTCTCTCTATTTCTCCATGGACGTTCAAGAGAGGGAGGAAAGAGAAAGGTAAAAGTTGAGATTTGGCTTGTTAAATAGTCTCTAATGCCTAAATTCTCTTCTTTAATATTTTTCCTAGTGATGAGTGCTTCATTGCTATGGTTTTAGATTTGTGAGAAGAGGTGTTTTGTTGCTTGAGCAAAAGAGGAATGATGAAGAATCAAGGAATTGATTTGGGAAAGAGGAAGAGGTGAGTATTTGAAGCCTTTTGATCTAAGTTTTGTGATTTATGGATGAGTATTGTGAATTTTGGTTTTTGCCCTAATTTTGGTGGAATTGTGAAATGCATGAATTGTCATGTGTTTTGTGTTAAAAATGGTGTTTTGTTGTGTAATTTGGTCATTGGAATTGATTTGGGAACTTAAGATGGAAAATTGTTCAATGTTGAGTTGAAATGTGATATTGTGTGACATGTTTCAATTCATTGTGAAACATGTCAATATAATGTGAATTTGGTTGATTTGGTCTTTCCAATGGATTCCTTGTGTAAATTTGTGTGGAAATGGTATTTGGTGTGAATTTGGGAACCACTGGGATCATTGGCGCAAAATTGAGAAATCTGTCCCTTGAAGTTTTGCTCTAGGCAGTCTGGTGTTGTGGACGTTTTGACTAGGCAAATGATGTCTAAAAAATTATGAAACTTTCCAGTCTTAAATTTCACATCCCAAGCTTCAAAATGGACACATAATTTGTGCCATTTCATTTTGTCTTCTGTGAGTTATAGCTGTCCAAAGTTTGAGGTAGAAAATGAACACTGTTTTGGGACAGTCTTGGGTTTTGGGGAATTCTGTATTTATGTGGTGATTTCCAGTATTGGCCAATATTTTTCCTGTGTAGAAGACTTGAATAGCTTTCATTTGGCTTTAGGATCACCTCATTTCGATTTTTGTGAAATTAGTTATGATTTTTGGAATTTCAGCCAAGAAACTGGATTTTCTTGGCAGCGGCCAGCAGATTCTGGGCCGCGGCCAGTGGATTTGTGGGCCGCGGCCAACCCCCAAAAAAGACATTTTGGACTTCCGAAGATGGTTTTTGGTCAGGTGTTTTCCCAAGCCTTTAGGCATATGTTTGGGCTTTAATTAGCCTCCTAAAGGTCATGAATGGTAACCAACTTTAAGTGATATGAAAGTAAGGTTTTGGAATAAAGAATAACCCTATGACATTGCTTTGATTATAGGGATGATGTTCGCCCTGAACATGGTTTGATATTCGCCTGGTCATGAGTAAGCTGTACTGGAGCTTATGTGGAAAGAGTGTAGGAAACATATCTCTTCTGCTTGTATTTGATATATGTGTTAATGTGTTGATGCATGTCTTAGCTTTGCATGGTTATGTGTTATTGAAGCTATGTTTCAATTTATGCTATGGCCATTAGTATATTGTTAGAAGCATTGAGCTTACAGATTTGTCATCGTGATAGTTATGTGATGCAAGCATGTCATGTATTAAACATCTATCGTACATGCATATTGATATTGTTTACCTACTGAAATTTTCTTGAATCTCACCCTCCCCTACTAACCCTTCAGGCAGGGTAGTGGATCGAGGATGGAGCAGGCTCCAAGGACGACGAGGCTTCCTTCGGGATATTTGAGTGGGTAGTTGGTTATCATAATTGGGATGTATATTTGGATTCAGATTTGGATATGTATGGGTTGGAATGTGTTTGGATACGATATTTGTATATGTATTTGAAGAGAATTGTGTAATCCCCATATGAGGGCTTGTATGGGCGAATGTGCCCTATAAAGCTTGAGTTAATATATGGAAACCGGGATTGCCGGGATTATTATATTGTGTACTCTGATATATTTAAATGTGATTTATCTTTGTGTAGTAATTGAATTCGGAATGTGATTGTGAGACCAGGTTATGAATGATTTTGAAAGGTATTTATGAAAACCCCGTCTAGTAGATGGGTTTGTAAGATGTAGTTTTGTTTCTTATTGGTCTCTATTTCACTTTAATCGAGTATTTCGGATATAATTACGGCATGGGGTTACATTTGTTGTAAACATAAGCACTACAACTCTCACTGTATCCACTTCCATAACATTACCCTCACCCGTATACCCACCAGTGACTCCGCTAGTAGTAACTAGGACCTTTGGGCATCAACTACCATATCACATTACCATGTCAACTTTCATGGTGTTACCCTCATCTGTACACCCACCAGTGACTCCGCTAATGGTAACCGGGACTTTTGGGTATTCACAACAACATCGGGCTACTCCAGAATCTCAATCTCTTCTATCTAAAGCACCCTATCGTAATGGTCCACCTAGAATCTTAGTTTCTTCCATCTAGGCGACTGACTGCAAGTCTCAATCTCCCATCACCACCCTCATCTTCTTTCTCTACCGGGCACATACACATTACGATAGCTTGCGCTATTTGCAAGAATACCTCAGCTTTCACCGCTTGCACAAATATGTCAACTTTTTGTTATTTGCAAGAATACCTCAGCTTTCGTCGCCTGCACAAATACGTCAGCTTTTCATTGTTTACAAGAATACCTTGGCTTTCACCGCATGTATAAATGCGTCAGCTTTTCATTGTTTGCAAGAATACCTTGACTTTTGCCTCTTGCACAAATACCTTAGCTTTCCACTATTTACAAGAATCCCTCGGCTTTCACTGCTTGCACAATACATATTGCCTTCCTGGCATTCACAATCACAATACACATTATCTTCCCGGTATTCCCATCGTCACATATACACATTGCATACTCTAATTTTACACACCGCCTTTTGGCCTATGGTCAACACCGATGCAACCAACCTAGTGGCTAGCCATACTAGTCATGCCGGGGTAAGTGCCCTTACAAGTGAGAACCCCCAATTATGTAGTCGAATTCGCCATCAGCTGAATTAGCTCTGCTCTGAGGCCATAACCACACCCCAATCCTAGCTTGTTCACACAATTGTCACACCCTGGGGCTATGCCAACCTGGCGTAGCCCATCGAACTAACCCGATTCGGCCCAAACCAGGAGATGGACTCACAAATACAAATCCATCACATCCTGGGCCTATGCCAACCTGGCACAGCCTACCGAATCAACCTGATCCAGCCTAACTCAGGAGATGGACTCACAAATACACAATCACATCAAGCTAGAACCGGGAATCTTTAATACTGATGCCTTTAACAAATTCACTTTCGGCACCGTGAATTCTTTTCACCATACTAGGATCCTCCAAGACCCCTTCTCACAAGATAACTCGGTCCCGTAGTTTTACTTCCAGAAGACATAACCAACACATCGTTGAGAGACCATACTCCAAATATTCCCACAGCTCTATTCTACGATTCATCGTCACAGCGACCGCACTCTACGATTTGTTGTCACGATGGCTGCATACTAGGGTTTGTTGTCACGACGACTTTCACATAATCACATAGTCGATCCCCTGTAAACTACCGCCCCAGTGGAATGGTCCTCCTACCGGAACCTCCGATGGGCCGCAGGTGAATGACTCACAAATAGCTTTTCAAGTCACATAATCACATAGTCAATCCCCTGTAAACTATCACCCTAGTGGGACGATCAACCCCCATGCGGCCACCGTAAAGGACACACAAATAGCTACTCCGATCAGATGTCACCACATGTAGTCCTCTCCGATCATAACTCTCCGTAGATAGCCCTCTCCGATCCGAATCTTCCGTAAAATAACTCTTTCCCTGTGCTAGATTAACAACTAGCAACCTCAAGATACTTGATACACATTTCAATTCAGGTACTCGGTGATCAATCCTCGTGGGAACAATATTCTACTCATTTCTATATTACTTGATTATGAAAGTGTACATTTTGGACTTTTTAATAAACCATTTATACTCGTAACAAATTTTTAGCGCCGTTGCCAGGGATTTTTGTCATTAAAATCAATACCAAGTAATTTTAATACTAATTTGATCTTCATATTACAGTTTTTTTTCTATTTGGTGTCCTGTGTTTCTTTTCAGGCTTTTACTTAGTGCATGACTAGATCGAAGGAGATTGAAGTATTGCCTTTTGATTCGGAGATTGAGAGAACTTGTCGAAGAAATCGAAGAGTTTAAAAGCAGTCTACTTTAATCCTAATCAATTTGATGGCAAATCTGGAGGGAGAAACAACAGATACCAAAAAACTCTATGACCATGCAACACCAACAGTCATGGGGACAAATCCCAGAATCAAAAAACTGCCAGTAGCAGCCAACAATTTTGAAATTAATCCTGCAGTTATCCAGATAGTGCAAGAAAATCAGTTCGGTGGTTTACCAACAGAAGATCCTAACACACATATAGCCAACTTCCTAGGAATTTGCAACACATTCAAGCATAATAGTATTAGTGATGATGCCATTAGACTTAGACTTTGAAATTTCTCACTTAAGGATAAGGCTAAGAGCTGTTTACAATCACTACTAGTGGGAAGTATAACTATATGGGATATCATGGCACAGACATTTTTGGAAAAATATTTTCCTTCAGTAAAAACTACTAAATTGAAGAATGAAATTGTCTCATATTCCCAGCATGAACAAGAAAGCATCTAAGAAGCATGGGAAAGATACAAGGAGTTGCTAAGGAGATGTCCTCATCATAGGTTATTAGATTGGTGGCAATTGCAAACTTTCTATAGTGGGATGACGCACATCTCCAGAATTCTTGTAGATTCTACAACTGGAGGATCTTTAATGGGAAAAAGTCTAGAGGATTCTTACAATCTACTTAAGGAGATGGCAGCCAATGCATACCAATGGCCCAAACATAACATATTGAAAATTAAATCTTTCACATAGCTATGTTTTAGGCCAATATATTACGACTTCACATTATAAACTTGGCTATAAGCCCTTGCAAGAGTAAATTGACTACCACAATGTATAGGTGCCAACTTCATACAAGAGTCAAATAATGAAGAGCTATAACAACAATAAAAGTTATTAACATGTCACCAACAAATCATGGCCCATTTGCTATTATTAAATTCACCATAGTCAAATATGTAAGTATAGTTTATAATTCTATCATTCCCCCTTTTGCTAAGGTCTTATGAAACTATCCTTCCACTACTACATGTATCTTCTCATGATACTTTATCATGAGTGTTAGTGCCTTTTGTATCATGGATCTTTTGTCATGCTCCTATTTGAAGAGAAGATAATCCCCCAATTGATCAAGAGAGATTTATTTGTTATGTTTAGTTAATACTACTTTTTCAAGCCTTTCCATTGAAGGAGGAAGTTTAATTATAATTGATGAGACAATAATAAATTCATTCACATGCATGTTATTTGTTTGGAATTATTTAAACCATGTTCAATTCATGTATATATTCCAAAATAAATTTTCATCAATCATTCTAATTAAAATTCTAACACAAGATAATTATCAACTCTTCTAATTGACAAAAAAATTTCTCATGATAGTTATTAATCTAGTAAATTCAAAATCTATTATGCTTCTTATTACTTTCTAATCATGATCATAATTCCATGATTCAACAAGCCAACAAACCACAAAATTTAACCAAAATAATTGCATCAAATCGATCATGAATAAACCTCATGAATTTATAGACCATTTTAAATAAAAAAAATCAAATAGGTACTTAACTGTCTCCTTTTCTAGAGGTCAAATGAATTCAAGATGACTCCTTTGTATAGTTCTTTAATCAAATCATCCATTTCTTCTAGCAAGCAAAATTGATGCCATCTTAGGAAGTCTCCTTCTTCAAATCTTTTCAACTTCTCAAATTTTGTAGACAACTCCTTCAAAAATGCCAATTGTATTCACGAATTAAGCCTGAAGATTGTTGGTGGAATTAGTTCTGAGGAGTACAAAATGAAGAGATGAAGAAGAAAGTAATGCTCAATGTTTTCAAGGCGTAAACAACACTCTCCTTCATGCTTAATTCGCCCCCACCTATTCCTATCAAATAAGATGCAAGTTGGATTGGTAGGCGAATTTACTATAGGATAAAATGAAGACCCTTGAGTATAGATTGTACTCCCAACACAAAAACTAAGACAACAATAGCTTTTATAAAGTGATTATTTGACTTTATCTCTGTGTGTACTCAAAGAAAAAAGCAATGAGTTTAATTTCTTTTTGTGTGGTGTGGTGTCTATTGCATATTATGTAAAACATGAAGTTATGGTGTAGGGTATTTATAGACCATACAGTGATGTCTTGAAGTAGTGTCTCTTGAAGTAACACCTCTTTAATTAAAAATCATAACTATTTGTTAGATTCGTGAATCCTATATGTTGATTCATGAACAGGCATTAGAAGAGTTATACCTTTATAGTATATATAGTTTTCTTATAAACAACACAACCTTTAACCAAGTGGTGGTTACCATGCCTCTGGTTATACCCTTTCACATGTGTCTTTAGGAACCAAATAGATATGACCTTGGTGACTTTTAGTGTTATAACTCTTTACACAACTCTTCACATAAATTCCCATGCTCTCCCTCCTCCTCCTCCTCTTTTACCTCCTTTTTAAATGGAGGCTCTGCTACAGATGTTTGCCAGCCTTGACCACTTCACAAGGCATCTCAATAAACATGCCTATAGTCTGAACAGAAACTTGAACCTCATCCTTAATCATAATTAGGTTGTATATGATCACTTCTAGTCAGACGCTTCATCTCCTTCCTCAGACATCGATGATGTGCCGAGTGAGGGGGAGGATCAGGAAGAGGTAAACAATAGCAGTAGTGGTGATGACTGAAAACCACTACTACTTTTTTTATTTTTTTGAATATTAAAAAAATTAATCATTAGGGCAGTGTAACCCAAAAGTATTAAAAAAAATTGTCTCTTTATGGTTAATAGTAAACAAGCATTACTAATCTAGGCATTTTTTATAAATCTCTATAACGCAACCCTTTTCATTCTAAAGGACATGATCTTCTAGATACCCTGTGAATCCTTTTCCATTTAAACATCCAAAAAATTAACTCCATTTCTCTATCTACTTCGATCTATTCCAACTTCTCTCATTTAACTTCTGACTTCTGTTCTTTATTGATTACATGGGAGAGCAAGGATGCATAGAAGTAATATCTATTTGGTTAAAGAAACCAACCTCTCTCATTTATTCTCTGATTGAGAAGGTGGATATATTATTGGAGAAAGATATAAATATAATGATGCAGCTGATCCTTCGTCCACATAACTTTTTATTTTTTGTTAGTTTATTTAAACTCTCATTTTCTTTTTTTAATTTTTTATTTGTACTATAGGGTTGAATAATCAACTTCAAAAATTATTAAAGAAAATTTAAATAAGTAACAATTATTATGTAAAATCCACCATTTTTTAGAATATCATGTCAAATACCTAACAATTATTAAGAAATCATCGTCACCATTTACAAAACCTAACAATTGTGATGTTAAAACCATAAACTTTCATTCAAAGGTTCATTATGGTTGTAAATTAAAAACCATAAGAAAAGGACACCTTTCATAACGGTTCTAAACTTATAACCGTGAGTAAGTTTTGTCAAGTATTTTTAAACATGTACCCGCTATCTCACGTCTCTTCACTTTCCCAAGTTATTATACTTAACACGCTTGTCTTTGGTTGAACATTACCTATCATCCTGTGAACCCCACAACTTTGGTTGACTTTTTTAAACTTTGGTTTGATAGCGTGCGAGTCGCTTTGATTTCCCCTAACTCACTTTTTCATTTTGGAACCCTAGCTAGGTCACATTCCTTCGCGTGCTTTGTTCTTTTTATTTTAATGTATGGTTTCTCTTCTGTATTCACCTTCTCTATTCCACATTTTATATTCTCCTTATTTTTCACTTCTTCTTACTTAGGTAGGTTTTAACCTTAGTCATGCATAATGTTTTTTTGGAATACCCATTGCTATGTTCCCTGTTACTAATTGAATAAGCTTTATTTTCTGGTTAAAATGGTCAGTTCTACTTCCTGAGCCACTGATAATGCCCCTAGTTCTGATAGTGCCTCTACTTTTGAATAATGTTCCTAATGGTACTAATCTCGTGCCTAAGCCACCTAAAAACGACACCCTTAAGAGGCATTAGGATGAATGTGTGATATTGTAAAGAGGGGCCGATGTAACTTGAATTTTGTGAACCAGGCAAAGTCTTTGGGCAGACAATTTCACGTGACTTGGAATAATGACAATCTCTTGAGACGTCATACTTCAGCAGCTACATCAGCTTAACAGCAAAGGGGAGTAAGTGTCTAGAAAAGGAACTTACTATATACTGAGGTGCCAAGATCCCACTGAATCTTGGAGGATATAGTTAAACTCTCAGAGGAACTCTGAGGACTGGACGTAGGTCTAAGTGGTTATGGCCGAACTAGTATAACTCCCGATGTACACTTCAGTGATATCTTTCGTAACTCTTAACTGCTTTAAATCCTGTCAATTTTTATATACGATTCAAATTTTTTATCACCCAATTCAACCCCCTCTTGGGTGAAACACTTGCACAACATTTGGTATTAGAGCATAAGTCTTCTTATTCAAGTATAACAACCTAAGAAGGATCCAATGGCAAGTATGGGTGAAGGAATACTTCTTGATGGAGCTTCTATCACCAGACCACCAGGTTTCAACAGTGAACACTTCTCTTTCTGGAAAGTGAAGTTCAGAGTATTCGTTAATGGCTGCTGAATACAGATTGTGGGAGGTAATTGAAGATAGGAACCATGTACTTGTAAAGATTGAATATTCATAAAAAGTTCCTAAGACACCAGTAGAGTATGATGAGAACGACAAGAATCTTATTACTCTCAATAGCAAGGCAATCCTGATGATCTAAAGTGCTTTAAGTTAAAATGAGTACTTTAGGATTTGAACACTTTAAACGACCAAAGAAATGTGGTAAGCTTTAGAGATAGCTCACAAAGAAACTTCAAGAATAAAAGAAAATTGGATCAACACTCTAGTCACTAAATTTGATCTACTTTGAATGAAATCAGGTGAGTCAATAGTTGAATTTGAACTTAGATATACTCATCTTATTAATCAACTTGCAGTACTTGGGAAATTCTATTATCAGAATACCCAAGTAAGAACAATACTAAATATCCTCTCCAAAGAATGGGAGGCCAAAGTCACTGTGATAGAGGATGTAAAAGGTGAATCAATGCGATCGATCACTTTTATAATCTAAAGTCTCTCTAAATATGAAAGTAAATAGAAGTTTAAATGAGAACTTAAAGAGATGGGTGACATGAAAAAGAAAAGCCTCGCACTAAACGTAAAAGAGGAAACTCAAGAAGATGATAAAGATTTCGACAATGACGAAATGGGCCTGATAATAAAATGATTCAAGAAGTTTTACAAAAAGCGCTAAGGATTTAAAAATCTTTGAAAAGGAGGAACCAGTAGTAAAAGGGAAACCAAAGAACACATTATTTGTTATGAATGTGGAAAGCTAGGACATATCAAAGCAGAATGTCTAGATTTGATTTAGAAGAACAAAGAAAAGAGAAAAGAAAGATTCTTCAACAAAAAGAAAGCTTTTGTATCTGTTATATGTGGAGACAGCTCCTCTAACGAAGATAGCGATGAAGAAGAAGTAGCCAATATCTGTCTGGTCGCTTAAGAAGTGATAGAAGAAGATAAGCTAATTGATTCTGATCCTACCTATGATGAATTACTTTCTAAATATAATGCTTTATATTCTAAATTCATCAAAGTAGTTAAAGAATTAGTTGTTTTAAAAAAGAAGAACAAAAATCTTGAAGAAAAACTCAAAGAAGTTTCAGAAAAACATTGAGAAAATTGTACTTCTTTGAAAAAGAACAATACTGATCTCACTAGAACTCTTGAAAAATTCACCAAAGGTAGTAAGCTGTTTAATGTGATTTTAAAAGCCCAACGATTTGTAAATGACCGATCTGGTATTGGATATGATCTAAAATCATATAGAAAGAAAGGAAGAAAGAAAATAGGAGGTAGACATACTTAAGTCATTTTCAACATTCTATGCATACATCAATTCCTTTTGCATATCATAATAGAAAGGTTCACTATACTTCGTCATGCATCTATAAAAAGAAAGGAGAAATAGGAACTTACAAATAGATACCTAAAAGCTTATATGTTTCGAACATAATCTGTACTAACCCAAAGGATCCAAAAAGATATGGATAGCTAAGACTTAGTTGCATTTGATTGCAGATATGCCTTAAAGCATCCAAAGGCAACAAATAGTATATAGACAGTGGATGCTACAGATATATGACTGGTGATTCTGAACGTTTTCCACATTACAACCTAAGAAAGGTGAAAAGGTAAAATTTAGAGGAAATCAATCTAGAGAGATAGTAGGAATTGGTGAAATAAAAAATGATAAAGGTACATAAGTCAAATATGTATATTATGTTCAAAGCTTATGCCACAATTTGTTAAGCATGAGTCAGAGTACAGATAAAGACAACTGGGTTATATTTGACTCAGAGGAATGCCTAATTGTAAACAAGAAAGATTTATAATTAGATAAGAAGAACATCAAAGCAAAGCTCAGAGCAAAAAGGGAAGGTAACTGCTATACTCTTGATATAAGCAAAAATGTTTCTGAAAATTGTTTTCTTAGTAACGCCAATGAAAGTTGGTTATGGCATAAGAAACTAGCTCATGTCAATATGCAACTAGGTAAGTTACTTAAAAAGGATTTAGTAATTGGTTTACCTAAAGGGAATTTCAAAAATGATTTGATTTGTGATGCATGTCAAAAGGGTAAACAAACAAAATTATCTTTCAAATCAAAAAATGAAATCATAACTAACGGATCACTTCAATTGTTGCATATGGATTTAGTTGGACCAGCAAGAGTTAAAAGTCTTGGTGGCAACTTATATTCATTGGTCATTGTTGATGATTTCTCTAGATTTACATGGACTATTTTCTTATCATCGAAGGATGAAACCTTTAGTGAATTTATTGTTTTTGCCAAGAAAGTGCAAAATGAGAAAGTATGTCTATTGCAAGTATCAGGACATATCATGATGGAGAATTTGAGAATCAAGCCTTCGGAGAATACTATGACACCGATGGCATTGATCACAACTTCTCTACTCTAAGGACACCTCAACAAAATAGAGTCATAAAGCAAAAGAACAGAGTACTCAGTAAAATGGCTAGAGCCATATTGAATGAAAAGAACATGTCTCAAGTTTTCTAGGCCGATGCAATAAGCACAACATGCTACATTTCAAACAGAGTTTACATCAGAACAAAACTTGGAAAGACACCGTACGAACTATACAAAGGAAGGAAGCTGAACCTTGCTTATCTACATATCTTCAGTTGTAAGTATTTCATTCATAATAATGGTAAAGATAACCTAAGAAAGTTTAATTCTAAAACTGATGAAGGAATATTCCTAGGCTATTCTAACCAAAGCAAAGCATACAGAGTTTTCAATAAATGAACATGTATTGTTGAAGAATCAATTCATGTTGTATTCGATAAATTTGAATCCTCTGACAAAATTTCTGAATATGAGTAGGAAATAGCATTATATCAAGAGACTAAGCAACCTATTCCTAAACCTTTCAATCCTGAGGTTAACTAAACTGATAAAGAAGAATAACCACAACCTAAAGCCTGGAAATATAACAAGTCATACCCTAGAATAAGTTATAGTAGATGTAAATGAGGGAGTTACAATTATAAACAAAATCTTTAATGAAGTTAGTTTCTCTGCATTCATTTCTGAGATTGAACCTTCTAACATTGATGAAGCCCTATCCGACAATGATTGGGTCATAGCAATACAAGAAGAACTCAATCGATTTGAAAGAAATCAAGTTTGGGATTTGGTACCCCAACCTAAGGATCATCCAATCATTCACACAAAATGGGTATTCAAAAACAAACTTTATGAATCCACAATCTTTGTTAGAAACAAGACAAGATTGGTGGCCAAAGGTTATAATCAAGAAGAAGGTATTGATTATGAGGAAATGTTATACGAGTACTCTTAGCCTATGCATGCATCAAGGGATTCAAACTATATTAGATGGATGTAAAGAGTGCATTTTTAAATGGATATATCATGGAGGAAGTTTATGTAAAACAATCTCCAGGATTTGAAAGGTACCCACTTCTTTTTGGGTCCTTTTGGGTTAGTACAGGAAATTTTGGAAACATATGATCCTTTAGGTACCTATTTGTAGGTTCCTATCGTTCCTTTCTTCTTATGAATGCATGAAGAAGTATAATGGCCTTTACTATTACAGTAATTACAGAATGCAAAAGGATTTGATGTATGCACAGAATGCTGGAAATAATTCAAATATGACTTACCTCCTGCTTTCTTTCTACCTTTCCTTCTATTTGATTTTGGGTCATTTACAAATCGTTGAGCTTTTAAAATAACATTTAGCATCTCACTTCCTTGTGTAAATTTTTCAAGAGTTTTTGAGATCAGTGTTTTTCTTTTTCAACGAAGAACAATTTTCACAATCCTTTTCTGAACTTTCTTTAAGTTCAATCTCAAGAGCTTCATTTTTCTTTTTGAAAATAATTAATTCTTTAACTACTTTGATGAATTCACAATGTAAAGCATTATATTCAAAAAGTAATTCATCATAGGTAAGATCAGAATCATTTACCTTTTCTTCGGTTTCTTCTTGAGCAACGAGACATATATTGGCTACTTCTTCTTCATCGCTTTCTTCGTTAGAGGAACTATCACCCCATATAGCAGATACAAAGGCCTTCTTTTTATTAAAGAACTTGCCTTTTCTCTTTTTTTTACTCTTTTGATTCAGTTCTGGACATTCTGATTTGATATGTCCTGATTTTCCACATTCGTAGCAAATGATATGATCTTTGCTGCTAGTTCCTCCTTTCTGAAAGTGTTTGAATCCTTGTCCTTTCTTGTAGAACTTTCTGAATCATTTTATGATTAGGCCCATTTCATCATCATCAAACTCCTCATCCTCATCTTGATTTTCTTCTTTTGCTTTTAGTGCTAGGTCTTTCTTTCTCTTGTCACCGATGTTATCTAGTTCCCATTTGAACTTTAGTTTACTTTCATATTCAGAAAGGCTTCCAAATAGAGAAGCAATTGATCTCATTGATTCTCCTTTTGCTTCTTCTATCGTGTGACTTTGGCCTCCCATTCTTTAGAAAAAATATTAAAAATCTTTCGTACTTGGGTATGTTGATCATAGATTCTCCTAAGTGCTAAAAGTTGATTAATAAGATGAGTATATCTTAGTTTGAATTCAGATATTGACTCACCTGATTTCATTCGAAGTAGATCAAATTCAATGACCAAGGTATTGATCCGATTCTCCTTTATTCCCGAAGTTCCTTCTTGAGCTATCTCCAGAGCTTCCCACATTTCCTTTGCTATTGGAAGTGTGCAAATTCTGAAATATTTACTTTGACTCAAAGCACTTTGTAACATTAAAATTGCCTTGCTGTTGAGAGTGATAAGTTTCTTGTCATTCTCATCATATTCCACTGGAGTCTTGGGAATTTTCTGAGAATCTACAATCTTTGGAGGTTGATAGTTTCTACTCTCAATCACATGCCATAGCCCATATTCAGTAGCCATCACGAATACTATGAACTTTGCTTTCCAGAAAGTAAAGTGTTCTCCACTAAAACCTGGAGGTCTAGTGATGGATGCTCCGTAGGGAAGAATTCCTTCACCCATGCTTGCCATTGGATCTTTCTTAGGTTGTTAAGCCTTAACAAGAAGACCTACGCTCTGATACCAAATGTTAGAGCAAGTGTTTCACCCAAGAAGGGGGGTGAATTGGGTGATACTAAAATTTCGTTGTAAATAAAAACTTGACGGTGAATATAAAACAATAAAGAGTAAGGAGAAATAACACCGAAGTATACACCGAGAGTTATACTGGTTCGGTCACAACCACTTTGACCTACGTCCAGTCGTCAGAGTTTCTCTGAGAGTTTCACTATAACTTCTCTGTTTGGATGTTCCCATACATATAGATGCATTGGTAATGATTGTTGGAACATATTTCTTCATGCCCGTTAGAGCGTGCGCATCCATTGTTGACTTTTCCAGTGTTTGAAAGACATACGTTTGCGGTAGGTGGTGGTAGGTGACATTTGACTTTCCTTATTTGGTAAGAGTTCTTCATTGTTTATCTGTGGATATGCTAAGAATACTAATACAATGAAAGGTTAATCACATAGGAAACAAATCAATGAACGTTGGAATGATTTCTGAATTTCTGAACTTACATACTCGAGTAGCTACTCAAGTATTCATTAAGTTTACTCGAGTACTTACTCGAGTATCATCAGGAAAACTTGGTAAACTGAAAGTCAATAAGCAAACATAACATTACTTGGGTAGTGCATGAAGTAAACAAAATTTCAAACCTTTGGAAATACTTGTTTACTCGGGTACTTACTCGAGTATGGCACACTTTACTTCATAGGTTACTCTAGTAGCAACTCGAGTAAACCCTCAAATAAACTTTAGGTTACTCAATGCTTCACTCCAGTAATGTTGGCAGGATTTCAATGCCGAGAGCACTTCAAGTTTGATTACCTTGTTACTCGAGTAAACATAAATTTTCTACATAGCTTACTTGGGTAATGACTTGAAGTTCTCTTCCAACTAACTCTACATACTCGAGTAGTGACTTGAAGTTTTTCTTCTAAATAACTCTGCATACTCGAGTAGTGACTTGAAGTGAAGTGTGAGAAAAGCATTTCATGTTATTCGAGTAATACCTTCAGGTTTTGCTTACCACAGTGAGCTCCTCGAGTAACATTGGCAGGGTTGAAAATTCCGAGAGCAACACATTTCTTGAAACAGAGTAACTCGAGTACAGACTCGAGTATTATTGGTAGGCCGAGAGCAACTGGAAGTCTTTTACATGGTTACTCGAGTTGTAATATCCCAATTTGTGATTAAGGGCTAATAGCATTGAGATTGATTATAATTTTTGTAATTAAATATTTTTGGAGATATATGATGTGAATTTGGTGTAAATGTGTGTGGTATTAGAGATCACGGGATGAGATGTTTCCAAGTGGCATTATGGTGGACCATAGGATGAGACATAAGAGACAAAAACCACCTTTTTCTCTCTCCTCTCTCTCCTATACGTTTTTGGAGGCATGGGCAAGGGAAAATTGTACTTCATTCATCATCATTCCCCATCCCTTCCATCTCTCATGTTCTCTCTCTCACATTCTCTCTCATTTTTGTGCCCCCATTTCTGCAGAAGGAAAGGAGAAGAAGCTTGTGAAAAAGGTGTGTATTTGACCTTCTAAATGGCTTCTAATGGAAAAAATGTTCTTCACTAATGTTGATCCTTGAGTTAAGAGCTACATTTCTATGGTTGTAGCTTGTCCATTGGTTGTGGTTTGTGATCACACGAAATTTTGGAAAGTAGTGAATCAAGAACTCTCTTTGGAGAAGTTGATAAGGTGAGTGAGACCTATCTATCTGTCTAAGTTTCATACCATTTGAAATAGTTTGAATTTTCTGGAATTTTGGGCCCATTTTCGAAAATGAGGGCCATTGGGAGTTTGGTATGTGTTTGATATGGAATTTTTATGTTTGGAATGCATTTTGGATAGATAGAATTGATTGGGTTTGAAATTGTTAAGTTTGGAGATTTTGAGAGTTTGGTGTTTAATGTTACCCAAAACCAAAGCATGATAATGGAATAGGATTTTGGTGATTTTGACATTTCCATTGGATTCCTTGAGTGATTTTTTGTGGGAATAAGCTTGGTTGTTGATTTTGGATTCATTTGGATCACTTGGGAAAAGTTGAAAATCTGTCTTGTTTGAGCTCTGTTTTTTGCTGTCAGTTTGAACAAGCGTTTTGAATGACCAAATGGTGTTGGAAAATTATGAAACTTTCCAGTTTTAAATTTCACATCCCAAGCTTCAAAATTAATATATAGTTTGTGTCATTTCGTTTAGTATTCTAGGCGATATGATTGTCCAAAGTTTGAGATGGAAACAGAACTCTGTTTTGGAGTAGTGTTTAGTTTTTGGTGATTATGTATTTGTGTAGTGATTTCCAGTGATGAGCTATATTTTTCCTTGCAAGAGGACTTATATACCTTTCATTTGGCTTTAGAATCACTCCATTTCAATTTTTCTACAATTAGTTATGGTTTTTCGAAGTTCAGCCAAGAGTCAGGAAATTGCTTGGCTGCGGCCCATGAGTGGCTGGCCGCGGCCAACGGCCTTCTGACCATATTTTGGCCGCGGCCCAAGGAAAAATTGGCCGCAGCCAAACCCTATGTTCTAGCACTTTGTGTTTTCGAAAAGTGACCTTCAACCTATTGTTTCCCAACCTTTTAGGGCTTTTATTAGAGACATTTGTGGCCTCTTAAGAGTCCTAAATGATAACCAACTTAGTGTATTATGGAAATAAGTAATTGGAAGAGAGATTGATCAATTGTCCCTAATTTGGTATAGGATTTGATATCTGCCAAACACGTGAGGCCACTGTGCCAAAGATTGTCAGGAAAGATTCAGGTAGCGACTCCTCTCTTATACTTTATGTAAATGTATTGTATGTTTTCCTGTCATTCATTGTGTGGATGTTGTTGCTACTGCTTTGTTATACCCTGTGTATTGAGATACCTTGTGGAGTTTTGTGATACATTATGCTTTGAGATGCTTTGTGGTGCTTTGTGCTTCGTGTTGCTGCTACATAGTGTTCACCGTGAAAGCGGGCGTTGTGCATAGTGATTACAGCGAAAGCTGGCATAATGCATTGTGATTACAGCCGTGAGTGCTGTCGTATGTGGCGCGAGCCTGAGATCATTATGAAGCTGCTGAACATGATGAACATACATGCTTTATGTTTACATATTGTATGAGTGACTTGTTGCTACTGGGATTCTTTAGAATCTCACTCTTTCTATATGACTAACCTTTTTAGACAGGGCAAGTGGCTCGAAGGAGAAGCGACCAACCCGGAGTGGTTAGGATCTCTTAGGGATATTCAGGATTTTGGGATTGTTGGTTATCTATTGTAGATTTGGGATTACTGTATATAAATTGTTCATAGTGAATTTTTGATTTGTAATCCCCATTTGGAAAATAGTAAACCCATTGGATATATAGAGTAACCCGGGGTTTACCGGGATTTTAGTTTCCGCACTCTGATATTTCTTATGTGATTTGATTTCTCAAGTAGTTATATCCGCACGTGAATGTGAGACCCGGAATTATTACGTTTTGAATTGATTTTGAAATACCTCATCCCGTATTGAGGGATTATAAATTGTTGATTTCATTTTTTGGTCTCTATTTCACTTAAATTTCAAAATCTGGATGTGATTACCGTGAGGGGGTTACACGAGTACTTACTCGAGTAACATTGGCAGGTCGAGAGCAACTCCAAGTGATTTACCTGGTTACTCGAGTAACGTTGGCAGGCCGAGAGCAACTAGAAATCATTTACCTTATTACTCGAGTGCTTACTCGAGTAACGTTGGCAGGTTACATGAAGGTTGACCTGGTTACTTCAAGTTTCTGTTTTATTACTCGAGTACTTACTCGAGTAACCTTTTAGAAAACTTGCCAGTGGTGAAGTTTCTCAGCTTTTTCTCTTGCCCTTTCTTCATTACTCCAATGCTTACTTCAAGTAATGATTTGCCCTGTGATTACTTTGTTCAAACTTAATTATTTATCAAATCTTTTTCATACCATCCTTTGTTATCATCAAAACATGAGAGATCTAACAACTTTTAGTGTCACACTCGCAGAACTCGAGTGTAAATTTGGACATCACTCAAGTGTAACATTTCTTACTTGAGTGTTGCTAAAATTCTTCCACTTCGCAGCCACTTTTGGAACACACTTGCATGATATTTGCAAGAGTGATATTTCTCACTCGCTAGTGTATTGAGCTCTCACTTGAGTGTGAATGGCCAAACTCGAGTGCACATATATATTGCATTATGGATTAGAGCTTCTGGAGAACACTCGCATGATATTTTCCAAAAGTGTGTTTTTACACTTGCGGATGATGTGAGGCCATGTCAGACTTGATTTATTCATTTGATTCTAAATATGGAAAATGATGTATCATAAGAAAGCTCTTGTCATATGCATTCCAACGCAAAAAGAATCAGCTCCAAGCTCCTTTTATTCTACAAGTTATGATTGAATGAGTGTCTATCGCACTACGTCGCACCAATGTCAAATTCCAGAAGGCATATCTCCTAGAATATAACTTTAAATTATTTAAATTACATATCTATAGAAAGCTCTTTTAGTCTAGTTTTATATGGCACTAGTTATATCTCAATCCGATATGTTATTTGTGATTTATTTCTAAAATACCAAACCTATCTTGAAAAGTGATGGTGATTTTAGTGTCATTTTCCACAATTCATATCTCTTTCATATGAGTTTCTTTTAATGTGATCTTAGTGCCCATTTTTCGTGTTGTGAGTCTTTATTCATATGCCACTAGTTTCAACTCAATCCAATATGTGGTTTAAGAGATATGACCAAAATACCGGATCTCTATCAGGTGAAATGAAAAATAGAGCTGAACAGAGTAGCCCGCCCAATCGAGTATGTTCTTCGTATACTCAAGTGCAATACCTTTGACACTTGAGTGTTGAGCTCACACTTGAGTATAACTTTTCTAGAAGTGCCATAATTCATATATAAGTCATCTTAGCTTTATATTAACCCATTTCAACCATCATTTGATCATAGAAACCTTTGATATCATCATAGAAACCTCCAGTATCACTTCTAATAGCTTGAATCTTGATATTCTCACTAGATCTTGTAATTTCTTCTTTCTTGAAAATCTTTCTTCTTGATTTCCTTCTTGATGATCATTCTCCATAACCCAACAAGACAACTTCTTTATTTTCTTGACTACCTTCAATCTTCTTTTTTTCTTTGCCTAGCTAATCTTCAATCTTCTTCTTTCTTTGTTTGACTAATCTACCAGATATGTAACATTAAACACAACAATTAGTCAAATAAATACATTATATAAACTTTTTGCTCTTAACATTTCACATCTATATTTGACATCATCAAAACTAATCATATCTAGCAGCTTTTAGCTTAGGTACAACATCCTTTGGTGGAGGTTCTTCATCATCGTTTCCTCTAACCAACTCTTCTAGGTCATCTTGCCTAAGTTGTACTTCTCTCAACTTTTCTCTGATTTCATTCATTGTAGCTTGCTACTGCGTTAGCATATTTAGAATTTGCTGCTGGATTAGATCTGATCTAGCACCCCATTCTTCCTCATTATTTCTATGTCGACCTCCAACCCTTCCTCTAACTCGGCCTCGATCCCGAGGTCTACCACACACCATCTCTACATTTCGAACTACATGAAAATAGAGAAAAATTACGTTTCATATAAGAGCAAGGTCATTTTCGTCATTTCATAAAATTTAGGGTACACAGATATGTCATATATAGTATACATTAACTATGTAAAGTAGTTATAAAAAGTTAGAAACATCATACAACCTATAAACTACTGTACATCACATATTAGTACTTTTCACAGTTCAAAATTCTAAGTTTATGAAACTTCTTGGGGGGTGACCTATTATAGATTACCTAGGTCGAGCACGATTAACTTTCTATGTACTCTTCCAAAACACTGACTTTGGCTCTATCTTCTTCTGTCCATCGGTTCCACAAGATTGCCCTTATCTCAAAATATGTGCCGGTCAGCTCCGGTCACCAAAATATGTTATGCAGGTTGCATATCACTTGATGTACATAAACTTCTGTACAAGGTCTATGATGTGTCTCAGAAACGTCCAGAAATTCGTGATTGGGCCCTGCTGAATGATGTTAATCTTCTGTCGGTTCCACGACGCTGTGTCTGGGAAGAAAAGCATAGTGGTGTAAACCCATAATTCATCTGGCAACTCGACCTCTAGTAGCAGCTGAATCTGGTACAACGACTCTATAAATCAAACTGGACCTGTATAGTATCGATCGGGACTCACGGTCACTTAGTTCTTCCTCCAGATCATCTTACTTTAGATCGTAATCTAAATCATCTGACAATGGTTGTTCAGTCTCCCTTGCTAGTGACCCTGCTGGTAATGCTAGCATGGCTTGAGTCCGTACACCAGTAGTACTGGCACATTCTTCTATATCATCCATCTCATACGGTCACCTCCCCGTGAGTAATGCTCAATAAAGAGCTATCCTTTTGGTATCCTCTGCTCTCACAGACTTTGGTTAATCGATACCTCTGATCCTTCATGTGACTCATCGAACTGCTCATGATGTCATGTCATCATGGAAACAATACCATATCAATATACCATTCTAATAATGCCAGAATCGCTTTAAGCTCTGCCAGACCCACTTGGGCTCTGATACCAAAAATGTCAACACTCGTATATATTTCAAAATGCGCAGAGTAATTAAAGCATAGTTCCACATGCATACAGAAAAGGATAATTATATTGATAAAAGTATTTGTTTACATACAGGAATCAACCATGAAAAATTTGATAATATTTACAATTTGTACAAAATCTTAAAAAATAGACTATATATAAACCATTGTATTCGCCTTGGGAAACTTGTCCATCAGTTTCCCATGCTTCCAACCATGCCTTTGGAGCCTCTAGTTTTTATTACGGAAGACTTGATTTAAGGGATTCGCCAATCGCTTTACCAATTATGACTTTCAATAGTCTAGTCACATTATGATAGGATCAATTCAATTTAATGATCTTTTGACTCACAGATTTTCCCAGTGGAAAGGTGAAACCTTGGAAGCTTTTGGCATTGTCATTTGTAGAGTATAACTTCTTTTAGGTTTTCCAAATATGACTTGATTATAAAAATTGGAACTGCAATTTTGTTTTAATTTAGACATTTGGGTCATTTTGCAAAGAACAAGACAGACTTGAAAGTCAACTTGAATGCAATAAACAGTAAAGAACCCAATAGAGCTTACATGAAAAGAAAGGGAAGGGTTCATTTCTCGCATGTCGAATGCTTTTGCTTGGCCATTAGCTAACCGGAAGGAAGAGTATAAAGATGAGAGTGAGTGTGAGGTTTTTTAAAATAATGATTTTAAAACATTAGGTGGGACCCATATAAATAAAAAAGTAACACTGATTGCATAAGTTAATGGAATTGGCATTTTTACTCCCATTTTTAAAAGTTTACTGGCACTTTTGCACTTAAGTAAAGTTTACTGTGTCAGATGCTCTTCTAAAAAAATTTCATAGGTATTTTTGCCCCTTAACCTAAATTTAAATTATATATTTTTATTTCTTTAATTGATCTTAGTCTAAGCCTTAGGTTGATCCCCGGTATGACCCACTAACCATTGATCCAGTTCCTTGGTCAGTTTAGTGGCTGGTCCGATTTTGAATACCTTGGGTAAACCATGCAATGAATTTAATTTCTCTTCCTCATGAAAAACCTTATTTATACTTGTAGGGATTATATATCCTAGAAATTAGAAACCATGCAATGAAATGAATACTTGTCAAAAAGAGAGTAATCAAATGCTTGTTTTAGAAGCTTCTTCCCTAATATGGCAACAAAATCACGTTCATCATCATCAAATATAAAATTTAGTGAAACAAGCAAACATAAGGAACAGAAGGAGACAAAGCTATCCTAAACGATTCCTTAGAGGCAACAATGATACTTTTGATTACCCCATTTATGAAGTTGCAGAAGTCTCAGGTTATAAGAAGACTCTTCTGAACATAAAACAAATATTCATGTAGATTATAAATAGATATTTTATTTTAAAAAAATAGCTATTTTATAAAAAAGGGTTAAGGTGCAAAAACACCTATGCACTTTTCCCGTATGTGCATCTGGCACCATATGTATTACTTAGGTGTAAAAATACCCATGAACTTTTTTAAATGAGTCAAAAATGCCAGCTCCATTAACTAATGCAAACATCCATTAACTTTTTGTTTTAATGGGGCCCATACTAATTATTTTTAGGGTTAAGGGGAAAATTTACCAATGAACACTTCGTGAAAGTGTAACTGATACCATAAACTTATCTTAGGTGCAAAAATACTTATGAACTTTTTAAAATGGGGTGAAAATACCATTTTCGTTATCTACACTAAATGTTTGTCACTTTTTATTTGTGTGGGCCCACGTGTGTCTAAGTGTTAAGATTTAGAAATCTGTGTGCTAAGTCACCATGGTCAACTACAAAACCTTTGTTTTGTTTTAGGTTAGTAATCCTCAAAGAAGTCCTTCATATGCCAAACCTCATTTCTGTTTATTTTTAGAGTTGTATCTATTTTGATAGATTTACAGGTGAAAAAAGAAAGAGAAAGAGAAAGAAGGGGGAGATGAGTGGGCACTGGTAGTAAGAGAGGGAAGTAAGAGAGAGAGGAAGGGTGGGAGAGGGGGAGAGAGTTGACCATGGTGACTCAAACACATATTTCTAAAGGCTGACACTTGGATATATGTGGGACCCACAAAAATAAAAAAGGGAGAATTTCATTCAGGTTCTGTCCAAGAGAAAAAAATGAAAAATTAGTCTCATGGAGTTGTTAATCGCACCCTAGATTTGTTAATTCATGCATATGGAGTTGTTAATGGGACCATTTTTTTCATTTTTTTTTCTTGAGCGAGACCTAATATAATACTCCCAATAAAAAAATGACAGATGTTTACTGTAGATAATGGAGATGATATTTTCACCCTACTTTAAAAAGTTCATAGGCATTTTGACACATAAGAAAAGTTTATGATATTAGGTGCACTTTGGCAAAAAGTTCAAGGGTGAATTTGCCTCTTAATTCTTATTTAAAAATAAGGGTTAAGAAGCAATTTTGTCCTTGAAGTGTAAAAAATGGAGCAATTTTGCCCTGATCATTATCCCAATTAATTTTAACTATTACTTGACCAAATATGCTTAGCTGACAGTCCATATGTCATTCACGTTGTTTTCGTTTTTGCCCCGAAAATTTTAAATATAACTTCGAAAAAATATGAAGTAAATGATACATGGACTTCTAGGCAACTTTTCACCTTAACAAAAATGATGGGGATGACATGTGGACTACCAACTCAATATATTTAGTCTACTAATAATCAAAATTAATTGGAATAACGATCAATTCAAAATTGCCCCATGAAAAACTTCCAAGGCAAAATTGCCCCTTAACCCTAAAATTAATTAATGTGGGGCCCACAAAACCAAAAGTTAACAGACGTTTATCTTAGTCAATGGAGTTGGCATTTTTGCCTATTTTGAGAAGTTTATGGGCTTTTTTACACTTAAGTAATGTATATAATGCTAGATGCATATATAGGAAAAGTGCATAGATATTTTTGCACCTTAACCCTAAAAATATCATATTTGAAAACTTGAGATTTAAACTTAAATGACATAAAAAATAAAGAATTAAGATGTAAATTTGCCTCAAAAGTTTTGTTATTGGGGTACAATATTGTCTCACTCCATTAAAAAATTGATGCTAACTATTAATATTTTTTACAATAAGGGGCAATATTATATTACTTTATGTTAACACTTTCAGGATAAAAATTGAATCTAAAGAAAACCTTTCCAAATAACATTACCAATGAGTCAGCTGGTACCACCACACGCCACTCCCCGTTGATCAGAATCTTGATAAATCCATATCCATTGCTTAACCCATGTTTCTTACGCTATGCATTAGTCAACAGTCTTCTTACTTTTAACTTCCATATTTGACCCCAACTTTTTTGAATTCTGATAAGAAGATTCTGGAGATTGTTCCCCATTCTCAAGAGTTAAAACTCTAGCAATTTTGTAGCCGTCCTTTAAAGTATAGCAACTTTTCTTTCCTACTGTCCAAATTCAATGTTGCTCTAGAAGTGTTAAAACCCTTATCAAGTGGGAATCAATATATTGACATTATAGCAAGTGGTTATTTTTGAATTGGAATTTGTGAAAATCTTATTGGAACTTGTTAAAACTTTCATCTGAACTTGTGAAACTTTATCAGAAATAGGAATCAACACCTTGCCATTGTAGCAAGTGTTGATTTTTAAAATTGAAATTTGTTAAAATCTTATCATAACTTATTAAAACCTTATTTGAACTTGTTAAATCCTTATAAAAATGGGACCATGTTTTTTAAAATTCAGAGGGACCTTTATGTTATTTCCATTTAATTTTGGAAAGGATAAATCAGGCTTTCACACCTATATAGTATTATGAATATTTAAAACATCTTTTTGCTTTTTAGTATTTTTAACGTTCTTTTCTAGGAATTTTCCCATTTAACATTGTTAGTCTTGTTTCATTTAACAAATTTAAATGATGACAGTGCAATTAAATATTGGCAAAGCATGCTTATAATTTTTTATATTTAAAAATTAAAATAATCCGCTATTCAACAAGTTAGTTTTAATTTTAAATATAAAAATGATTATATTAAAGGATTAAAATTAAATTAAACCTACTGGTAATGTGCAGGTTCATTGTCATTTTAAATATAAAATAATTAAAAGTGTGGTTTGTCTTGGGTATTTGATTTTAGAGTCATCATTTAATAAATTTGTTAAGTTAGAATTTTCTGTTTATTCTAACTTAATAAATTTATGTTCAAGGTCAACTCTCTAAATAGATATATATTAAGGATAGGAGGAAATATATTTCAGGAATCATGATCACCAAATGATTCATGTTAGAGGAATCATGAACCTGAATTGGTTTAATTAATACAATACAATGCTTGATTAGACAAGTTTGGAATCAAGAGACATTAATTTAAATTAAGAGTTAAGATACAAAAATATACATAAAATTATTTCTAAAAAACATCCAATACCAAATACTTTTTTCAGGAACTAAGTTCACCATGAACTTTTAAAATAAGTTCAAAAGTCACATTTCTCAGTTAAGGTTAAGCAACCGCCGTTACTTTTGAAAATTGTTGCTACCCGTTGTGCATGTGTCATTCCATGCTTTCTCACATTTAATTTCAACTGTTCTCCTTTGACTCCAATCACATGCTTTCGGGGGATTCTTCCTTTCGATTCCATTTGCCGGCTCCAATCACTCGAGAAACTCTCATTTGGGTTCAATTCATTGAATGGAAACATCTCCGACGATTTGATCAACTGCGTCAAATTGAAGTACATGGACTTGGACAATAATATCTTCTCCGGACCGTTCCCTGACATTTCAACTCTCACTCAATTGCAGTATCTTTATTTAAATCCGAGCGGCTTTTCTGGAACATTCCCATGAGAGTCTCTGGAAAATATGGCGAGTCTTGAGGTGTTAGGCGTTGGAGATAACCCCTTTGGCCTCATTCCTTTTCCTACCAAAGTTGTGAAGCTCAAGAACTTGAAATGGTTACATCTGTCAAATTGCACTCTTGGTTGGAAAACACCCAAAAGGATCGGTGATCTCACAGAGCCTATAAACTTGGAATTTTCCCACAACTTAATATCTAGTGAGATTCCTTCGGATATCGGGAAGCTTCAAAAGCTATGGCAGATTGAGATGTACAACAATTCGTTCTCTGGGAAGCTTCCATATGGGTTAAGAAACCTGATAAAGATTTGGTGCCCTCATGTTCGTTCTCGACCTCGCGATCCTCCCTTGTGTTCTCTCAGTTTTTCTCAGACTCTCGACCTTTTCTCGCGATCGTCTTCATTTGTTTGATTTCTTCGAATTTAACCCTAACTTTAACCCCTTTTTTAGTTTTCTCCAAATCGTTTTCATTAATCTTTACCCTTTACGTTTTTACTATTTTTTTTTTCACATGCCCAGTCAGCAAAATTAACTGTTTCAAGTAGCTACCCCTTCATCCACATCAACCTCCATGTCATGATTCTTAGTAAAAAAGGTTTCATTCACAATCAACGTTTTGCTTATAAAATTAAAGAGGAAGGTGAATTTTGCACCAATTTTGAAAATTTATGATGACTTTTGCCCCTACAAAAAGTATTTGGAGTTAGATGTTCTTTGGAAATAATCTCATGTACAGTTTTGCACCTTAACCTTTAAATTAAATAGGTCTAAAAAGGCTAAGAATTATCATCACGCAAAATTTAATTAAGGGAAAAGGATAAAAAAATGCTGTCAAAATTGGTAAAAAAAAAAATAAGTATGTTGAATTTTAATAATTCCAATAGGACTGATTTAAAATTTTGAAATGTTTCCAAATGTGAGAAATTACCTAACTAAGCTACCCTTAAATTTTTATGTTTAAAAATCCTCAAACCCCCTTGTTGGCTGTCGGAGCTTCCACATTGATCACAGCCTGCAGCGGCTATCACTAGAGCTTCGGTGACCTTGTTGGCGACCAGTCGCCCAAGCTCTGATAGTCTTTTTTTTTTTTGAATTTCTCAAGTAAAAGTCATTAATATGTACACTTAAGTTGTTAATATGTATAATAAAGTAGTAAAGAAGATATTTGTTAAGTATTTTCTAATAACTACTTTTGTTTTGCTATTAACAACTAAAGTATCAATATTGACTACTTTCGTTTCGATATTGACTACTTTGGTTGGTGATGGTTTTCTCATGTTTAGTATATTTGAGATATATTTGAGGAATCATCAATGCAATTTTGAGAGATTTTTATGAGATTTTTTAAGATATGAATTTGGTACATCATTTGTGGGATTTCATTATAAACGTCATAGTTTTAAATCAAAATAGAAAATTTTAAGTTTAAAGATAAAATAAATAAATAAACACAAGTTAAAGTAAAGAACTAAAAAGAAGCGACGTTAGTCTTCTTCTTCTTCTTCTTCTTATTTTCTTATTTTCATTTTATTTTCTTTTGTTTTTTCCCTCTCTTGCTCCCACTGTTTAGAAAACCGGACCGGATCAAAAGGTCAGACTGGCCAGACCTTTAGCTGGTCACTTAGGGGGGCTGGATATATGCGTTGGACCATCTTTTTAAAAGAGCCCTTTTGGGTCGTCATTTATCCTTTTTTGGGTTGAAAACTGTTGTTAGGCTGGAAATCGGACCGGTTTTTCAAAAACCGTCCAGCCCAATAAAAATGTGGGAATGTTTTTTGGCTGCAAAAAATGTTTTTTTTTTAAAAAAGTTCAATGATGCAAAAAAAAAATTTAAAAAAATGGCATATAAATTTTGGATATGTTATTTTTATTTTATTTATATTATATGTTACTAATTTTAATAATTTGGTTATTTGCAAACTATTTTATAAAGATGCTTTTGAAGAAAAAGGCAATGAGGTTCATCCTCAAGCTTAGAATGAAATTGGAAGCACTGAGATTGGAGTTGAAGGTCTTGATTTTGAGATATTTCCTCAAGAAGATGATGACATTTACCACTCTAGTCCTTTTTATGAGTCTCTTTTAACTAAATCTCACATAACAAGGAGAGGTTTTTAACTCAATGATTGTGGGGGTAAATTTACAACGATACTCTCATTTATAAATTGGTATTTTTCAACTCTTTCTTCTCTATCTATCTTTAAAATTATTTCTTCATTTATACAATAAATAGGGATAAAATTGTACAATCTCATTTAATACACTAAAATTAGACTTATAAATATGACAAAATTTTATGGTAAAAAATGTCTTATAAATAGGATTAGAGTAGTATGATCCAAATGCCATTCAAAAAACTCATACTTGGATCAATCAAGAGCCATTAATGTTTGACAAGTCATAAAATCATTATTGTTAGTGCATTTTGTTAAGTTGATGATTGACTTAATGTTCTTCCTTAAATGGTATTTTGTAACTTTATTAACTTCTTATGAAATTAGACTAAAGACTAATTGTAATATATATGTATATATTATAATATTTTTAAATTTAATATTACGTCACTGGTCCGACCGAACAGCTCGACCATTCCAACCGTCTGAACCATGACCTGCTGACTTTTCTTGCTCAACGTCCGGTTCGGCTTTTAAAACATTGCTTGCTCCATATATGGGTTTGGGAAAAGGTAAAAAAAGAAAAAAGTTTGTGTTAGATATGATTAGTTTTGATGATGTCAAATATAGATATTAAGTGATAAGAGCAAAAAGTTCATATAATGTATTTCTTTGACTAACTACTATATTTAATGTTACATATTTTTTAGATTAGTCAAGGAAAGAATGAAGAAGATTGAATTAATTAATGAAAATGAACAAGAGGAAGAAGAAGAAAGAAATTGAAGATAATCAAAGAGATGCTTGCTTTGGTTATGGAGAATTATTATCAAAAAGAAAACCAAGAAGAAAGATATTGAAGAATGAAGAACTTGGTAGATCTATCATGAATATCAAGATTCAAGTTGTTAGATGTGATATTGGAGGTGTCTATAATGTTATCGGAGGTTTCTATGATCAAATAATGGTTGGAATATGTTAATATGAAGCTAAGATGACTTATATATGAGTTTTGGCACTTCTAGAGGAGTTATGCTCGAGCACAAGGTGTTATGCTCGAGCACAGGAAGAACATGCTCGAGCACAGCTGATTTCACTCGAGCACGGGAGAATACTCTGTTCTACTCTGTTTTACGTTCAGCTTGAGCGAGGTCTGATATTTTGATCATATCTCTCAAACCACACGTCGGATTGACCCGAAACCGGTGGCATATGAAAGAGGACTCCCAACACGTAAAATTGGCACCGGAATCACATTGAAAGAAGATCAAATGAAGTAGATATGACTCGTCGAAAATGAAATTGAAATCACCGTCTTTTTCTGACACAGGTTCGGTATTTTGAGTATATCTCACAAACCACAGATCGGATTGAGACGAGACCAGTGCCAAATGAAAGTAGACTCAAAGAGCTTTCCATGGATAGCTAATTTGCCTAATTTGAACGTATATTCTAGGAGCTATGCCTTCTGGAAGTTGATGCTTGTGCAGACTAGCGAAATATACACTCCTTCGATCATAACTTGCAGAATACAAGGAGTTTGGAGCTGATTCTTGTTGCATTAGAATGCATATGATAAGAGCATTCTTATGATACATCATTTGGATCAAATGAATCAAATTTTTCTAAAGGGGCCCCACATCACCTGCGAGTGAAAAAACTGACTCTCTGAAAATGTTGTGCGAGTGATGTCCAGAAGCAGCTGAAACGTGAAGAAAGTTGCAACACTCGAGCACTAGGATTCATGCTCGAGCATTGGATCATTTCTCACTCGAGCAGATGTGAGAGAAGAGCTGCGAGTGACAACCCGAGAAGAAGCATGCACGTGAAAACTTGAGGCGCACTCGAGCAGACGTTTTGTGCTCGAGTGATGTTGAGAATTCACTCGAGCAGATGTGAGAGAAGTGCAGCGAGTGCTTGCCCGAGAGGAAGTCAGAATGTGAAAATATCAACTGCACTCGAGTGAGCCATATTGCACTCGAAGTGAAGTTCTGACAGAAGCAACGAGGGAACAAAACAGAGCCTCACAACCATCAATCCAAACATGGTTAAACGTTATACAATCATTATGTTTTCACTTGTTATTGTTTCTAAACATTATCTAACATATATTTCAAGTGTAAAACAGGAGTTTACATATTTGGGTTGCATCTTCAAGAATGGAGGTCACGTATGAAAATTCTTCACTCAACGTGATGAATCCCAGAAGCCAGAAATTCAGTTTTTGACCAATGATCCAACATACCCATGACTAATACTTCATCATATTAATGATTAAGTATTTTGCAGTATGAAACAGGAAATATAACGGTGAGCTTTCAAATTCAAATAAAAGTCAATCACGTGCTACCAACCACAACAGCAAATGACCCACCATGAAGAATTGTCTGAAACTCAAAACACTCCACAACGTGATGTACAGCTCAAAATGATTCTCTCTGCTATTAAACTAAGACGCTCCACTTTGCTTCACAACGGACAGGAGCGTGTTTTTCAAAAATGCTCAAACGTTCAAATGAGGCAATGGAACTCCAACGGAAAAATTCTCACAACGGTCATCATCTTCATCAACTATAAATGAGAGAGTTTTCAACTTGGATGGTGGTGAGAAAAACGGTGAAAGACAGAGAAAACAGAGAAACAACTCCAACATGTGAAAAACATGAATCCTCTGCTTCTACCCAAACGCTCTCAGTTCTGCGGTTTCAATATTACTTTTCATTGAGAGAGTGATTATTTGTATTGTACTTCAGTGAGATTATATCCACTCTGTGAGAGAGTCTGTAAACACTTTCATCTATATTTCTGAGTTGATCTCAAGGTAGAGGGACCTTGAGAGGATTGATTTTCTTACGGGGAAGCAGTAGAGAGAATTGCCGTAAGACATTCTGCTCGTAAGACTTACAAGGTGCAAGCAGTAGAGAACGTTGCTGTTCATAAGACTTACAGGGGTGTAAGCAGGAGAGAACGTTGCTGCTCGTAAGACTTGCATGAGTAAGCAGGAGAGGAAGATCTTCGGAATTGCTCTGCTCGTAAGACTTGCCGTAAGGGGGAGTATCTTGATGAGAGATTTGTAAAAGGTTTCACAAGTACCCGGTTAAACTTGTGGGATTGTAAAGGCTTTTCTTGTGCCCGGATTAAACAAGAAGATAGTGGATTTGAAAATCTCAGGAGGAGCCTGGGGACTGGACGTAGGCCATCACAGATTGGACCGAACCAGGATAAATCACAGTTTGCATATTCTCTTCCCTAAACTCTTATATTTCCAGCATATATTATTTAATCTAACTGTTGATTTATAAACCTTCATACTTACCACTTTCGTTAAAATACGAAAAGATTTCTAAAGTTCTTAAGTTTTTATTATACACCCAATTCACCCCCCCTCTTGGGTGATAGCCGGTCCTAACATTTGGTATCAGAGCCCGGGCTCTTGTTTAAAGGACTTAACCGTCTCAAGAGTTACAATGGCTAATTTTGGGTGTTTAATACTTTCAGAAGGTTTTGATTATACAATTCCACCTCTTTTGAAAGATATTGATTTTTGGTTTTGGAAAGCTAGAATGACTAGTTTTATAAAAGCTTTTGATTTTGATATGTGGAATGTTTTTACAAATGTTTTTGATTTAAAACCAAGAAAGGATTGGACAGAAAGTGAAAAGAAAATGTTTTCGTTGAACATTAGAGCAATGAAAATTCTGTATAGTGCTTTAACCGAAAATGATTTTGAGAAAATTAGATTTTGTTCTAATGCTAAACATATTTGGGACACTCTTGATTCTATGTATGCTTCTAACAATTGTGTTGAAGTTGAAAGTGTTGACAGTTCATGTGAAACCACACGCTACGCATCTACTATGCATGAACAATTGGAAGTTAATGATGAAGATGAAGAAATCATAGAACACTTCCATACAGTCAACATGGATAGACAAGAAGAAGAGGATTCCCGAAAAGAGTTCATTATGGACGAACATGAAAAATCACTCTCCGTAGCTCAAGATGAACTTAAGGTAAAAAGTTCCAATTCTTTGTGTGATTTTCATAAAAATGATTTTCAGAGTTTACAAAAGTTTGTTTCTCAACCAATTGTTGATTCTATTGAGAAAAGCAAAAATGGTTTCAAATATGCTGGAAAGTTTGTTGGGAAGAAAGAAAGTTCAAATCAAATCCATTCGAATTTCTACTCTTATGATCGACATAATACTTGCATGATATCTCATAATGCATATCTTGATACAATTTGCAATTATTGTGGTAAATCCGGTCATATTTCTCACACATGCTATATTAGAAGAAACTCCCATGTGAGAAATAAGTATATTTGGGTACCGAAGAAACATGTAAGGTTTAATACTAACAATCAAGGACCCAAGTATATGTGGGTACCAAAATGTCCATCTAGTACTTTATGTATGCAGGATGATCCGAAAAGAAATGGACATAAGGGTAAGGAGAAGATGAAAAAGAAGCCAAGAGTTTCTCATGCGCCAATAAAGAGGTTCATACCATTTATATTAAAAAGGAGAACTCTCAAGGCACCCATTGCTGGGGTTACAAAGTATAAACAGAGACAGAAGCAATGGATAAAAGGAGTATGTTCTACCTCAACGAAGGGCTACCACAATGTACCATTCAACTATCTTGAGAAGAACAAGAAGAGGAGGATCTTTCATTCTCAAAGAAAAAGACTCTCAAAGTCTACATCACATGAGAAAGATTTGCATAATCCCAAAGCCAAATATGCAAAAACAGAACTTCAAAGAAAGATGCAGTGGGTATGCAGAAGCAATCCTCCGAATATCTAAGGCAAAGGTACACAATGATAAAATCTCCTATGATGTTGTTTGTAATATTTGTTGAGGTTTTATATTTTGGAACCTTAGGAATAAGCATTGCAAATGATTTTTAAATTATGTTTTCGCATCTCTTAAAAATCCATTTAATAGATTTATTTATAAAGGTATTGTAATGCTTAAAAGGTTAATTCTTTATGCATGTATAATGATTTGAAAAGAAAATATTTCTCTTATGCATAAAGACATGTTTTATTCATTATGCTCAATTGTTTCAAATTAATTATATTATTAGAGCATGTGAATTATGATTCCTACAAAGTAACCATGAGTGGATCCAAGTAAAATTGGATACCAAAGGAAGAAAAATATTTATAAGGTTTTGTAGGAAGAAGAAAGGAAGAGCTTCATCTCAAAACTATGATTTCACTCAAATCTTGGTGAAGTTGGACCTTGAGGCTACATCTTAAATATGAAAACAAAAGGAGGCACTACTTAAGGCAACACTGCAAGTGCCTAGTTAGCAATAAAGGAATTATGCACAAATGAATTCCAAAGGATAATTTCTCAAGTAATTACGAGATTACTTGAGCACGGTACTGTCTTCTTTATTCTTACCTGATATTACGCTTATATAAATTATTTATTTGGGTAATGAATAACTTGCTCATTATTGCATACCATTAGCAATCATTCATTTATGGGTTTTAAATTGTTTCTAGATTGCTAAATGGACTGAAAGTTAAATTGTGCATAATCTTTCTATGTATTTAAGTTTCGAAATGCATATTTCAAAAATGTACCTAGATTCTAAATTATGCATAATTTTTCTATGAATTGGAAATTTGAAATGCACATTTCATAAATTTACTTGGATTTCAAATTCATATTGTTATAAAAATGCATACACATTATTTGAAAATTATTCATATCTTGTTTGCATTCAAATCGGTTTCAAAATTGGAAGTTAATATTTATGTATACTGAAAGTCAGAAATGCTTCAAATCCATCCCTAGAGTTTTCCTCATCATTCACATATTTGTTTCTTAATCTTAAACCTATTACTACTTGAACTCCTCAATTTTTATTTTGTAACAAGTTAGATCTTATGTCTAACAAGTTAACTATCTATATGAGTTTCAAGTGTATTCCCTAGAAAAGAATTCTATATGTGAAAGCCTTGTGCCTAATGCATAAATCATTAGTTGGCCATGTTATTCCAAGCATTATAAATGTTCATTAGTGCATTGAATCTTAATGCATTAACCATTATTGTGGAATAACTTACCGGGATATTCTAAAACTCTAGTCATTTTGATCAATGAGTATGTGCTTCATCATCCATAAATTCTTATACTCATATTGTTACTCAAATGCATTACCATTTGTCTTCATCCATTTTTGAGTAACTAGAATCTTGCACTTTAAGTTTTGCTGCTTCAAATATTTATCCATTTTAAGACGCAACTCTAAGAGGCGAGGTTATCTCTTGATCTACTAAAGTCATCATTCTTATATATGTCAAGATAAACCATTTTGGCTAATTCATTCTTCATATGACTTTTGTTCTTGAGAAAATTCTCCAACATGTTAACTCTTATAATTAACATGTTATCTTAGTTGAATTCCTTAGTGAAGCTTTCTGATTTATATATTTTACAACTGATGACTTCCATTGTTTTTGGCATAAGCATTTGTATTTAACAAGCTTCATAAATGAGTTTTCATGCATTCAAAATCTTAATGTCATGATGCATATTTATGATTCGAAAGAACATTTGAGATTTTGAAACAATTTGCATATCTCATTATCATTCTTGAAAATTTGTTTTCATTCATGATTTATCATTTCATAAAAGTTGGTCATTATGGATAGATTCTCTACTCTCTTTGATCCAACTTACATCTATTGCATGAAAATCTTATCAATGAAATATTTTCTATGAAATGTATTTACAAATCTTCATTGATCTTTGAAAATCACCATTCATTGATATCACTTATTCGTTACCCTTCATGATCTAATGGTTTAAATTTATTTAAGTGGGTAAAAATATATCTTGGTCTTTGTTGGTTTATAGTACTTTTTGCTCAAATATCATATGCTTAATTGTATAAGAGCATAAGAGTTGCTATGTCTAATATTGTACGGACCCAAGAGAAGATGGGTACCAGAGAGCATATGTTTATACTTTTACAGGAGTTGACAAAAAATGCTCTACTTTTGGATACAAAGACCAAAGGCTAACAGAAAAGGCATGACTGATAGTGTTGCAGCGTGAGATGAAGCAGAATATGTGATATTACTCAAATGACATCCCGCCACTAGCAAATAACTAGCTAATGATACAATCAGAGAAAGAGAAAGAGAAGGAAGATCTCTTAGGAGACCCAGCGAAGATTATTTCAAAGCAGCACAGAGCCAAGAATAAAGTTTATCCAATATGAGTCTTTGTTGCCTACCCACCTTCCTTATCGTTTCAAGGTGATCAGACATTTTCACTTTGATATGGAGCCAACAGAGATGTTCAGAGGAAAATGCTGAGATGCACAGAATCATCAAGCTTGATGAGCCTATGAGGATTCTTAACTACTATCCTAGCTCTATGTCTAATCTTCACTGGATTATCTGCTATACCTACACTAGAGCTACGGTAAAACAAGGCCAATAAATGAGAGACAACACTTTGCTAGAGTTGGTCTTCATGATCCTTCATTCTTTGGTCCGTTTATCTAAACAAACAATGCTGAGATCATCAGTCAATGATAAGATGAAGTAGCTGTGTGACTTAGTAAACCAGAACTTCAAAATTCTATTTGAGATGATGGATGACAAAATAAGGGTGTTATGTGCTATGATGAAATTAAAAGTTCTCAATGATGTTTGCTAAGCAAGGGGTACATACTAAGCCAATATGCGCATAAAGCCTTACTCTGAGCTCATCTTGATATCCTAAAGTGCTCACAGAAGACTACACTTCAGAATCCCTCAGTACTAGTCACATCATTCAATATTGACTAGGACATGATGCATCAATGGACTACAGAGGATTATGACTCGAGTGATTACGATATTACTCGAGTGAGGTATTGTATTCTTGCTTAATTCAAAATCCTTGAGTTGTATCACTTGAGTATACAATCGAGTAATGATTGAGTAGAATCACTCAAGTAACCACTCAGGTGATATTAGGTTGTATCTCTTAAAACCTCTTATTAACATTGACATTTAATTTCTCTCTAAATCTTCATACTTTCAAAATCATTTTCTGTATAAAGTTTCCAATGGTTTCTCAAATCCAGGAGAGTTATTAACTATTTTCCTGATAATTTTTAAAACCATGCATCAATTAAGGGGGAGCTTCACATTCACATGTGTTTTATATATTGAAAGCTCATCTCTTATTGGAAAGAAAATCCTTTTAACATACTCATCTGTATTCACCATGTCTTGATTAGTTTTGATGATGAGTTATTCTTATATTGTTCTTTTCATGATCTTAATTTTAATATATCATATAGAAAGGAACAGTTTGTTACTTGATTGAACTAACAACTCTCTTTGCAAAGAAAGATTTAAATTTTATGACAGGAGAATTTGTTTTGTGCAATAGCATTCCTCAACATACTACAAAAAGACTCTATCAACCTTGAGGATGTTTTTAACGCTCAGTCAAGGAATATATATTGGATACAACATTCAAAGCAATATAACTGAGCATTGAACATGCTAAACAAAAGCTCAACTCAATTGGAGAATCCTGGAAACAACATATATATATATTGAGTTGCATAATAGAAGTGTGGTATACAGCATGCACCAGCATTGCCAAAGAAGCAACAGACTTCCTGGAGCGCTTCATCAATTTTCAAAAACTACATGAGCATTTCTAAACCTTCACTCTTTACATTTCAAGAATACGTTTCATATATTTCATTTATCTTGATTATAAAAGTTTTCTTGAAAACCTCTCCAAAATTTTTTTTAGTTAAAAATGAAAGTACTTTCACATAGGGGGAGTGTAGACTATTTTCTTGGTTCATTCATTGTGATTAAAGTCATTTCTACTTTATTTACTTCTTCACAAACCTTACTTCTTAATATATTTCAAACTTTTTGCTGATGTCAAATAGGGGGAGAAAAATGTAAGAAAAATATGTATGTTACACTTTGCATTATTATGTATGTTGCACTTTGCATTATAATATGTATATGTATGTTTGCACTTTGCATTATACATGTATGTTACATTTTATTCAGACATATTTTTCTTAAAGGATTTGTCATCATCAAAAAGGGGGAGAATGTTAGATATGATTAGTTTTGATGATGTCAAATATAGATATTAAGTGATAAGAGCAAAAAGTTCATATAATGTATTTCTTTGACTAACTACTATATTTAATGTTACATATTTTTTAGATTAGTCAAGGAAAGAATGAAGAAGATTGAATTAATTAATGAAAATGAACAAGAGGAAGAAGAAGAAAGAAATTGAAGATAATCAAAGAGATGCTTGCTTTGGTTATGGAGAATTATTATCAAAAAGAAAACCAAGAAGAAAGATATTGAAGAATGAAGAACTTGGTAGATCTATCATGAATATCAAGATTCAAGTTGTTAGATGTGATATTGGAGGTGTCTATAATGTTATCGGAGGTTTCTATGATCAAATAATGGTTGGAATATGTTAATATGAAGCTAAGATGACTTATATATGAGTTTTGGCACTTCTAGAGGAGTTATGCTCGAGCACAAGGTGTTATGCTCGAGCACAGGAAGAACATGCTCGAGCACAGCTGATTTCACTCGAGCACGGGAGAATACTCTGTTCTACTCTGTTTTACGTTCAGCTTGAGCGAGGTCTGATATTTTGATCATATCTCTCAAACCACACGTCGGATTGACCCGAAACCGGTGGCATATGAAAGAGGACTCCCAACACGTAAAATTGGCACCGGAATCACATTGAAAGAAGATCAAATGAAGTAGATATGACTCGTCGAAAATGAAATTGAAATCACCGTCTTTTTCTGACACAGGTTCGGTATTTTGAGTATATCTCACAAACCACAGATCGGATTGAGACGAGACCAGTGCCAAATGAAAGTAGACTCAAAGAGCTTTCCATGGATAGCTAATTTGCCTAATTTGAACGTATATTCTAGGAGCTATGCCTTCTGGAAGTTGATGCTTGTGCAGACTAGCGAAATATACACTCCTTCGATCATAACTTGCAGAATACAAGGAGTTTGGAGCTGATTCTTGTTGCATTAGAATGCATATGATAAGAGCATTCTTATGATACATCATTTGGATCAAATGAATCAAATTTTTCTAAAGGGGCCCCACATCACCTGCGAGTGAAAAAACTGACTCTCTGAAAATGTTGTGCGAGTGATGTCCAGAAGCAGCTGAAACGTGAAGAAAGTTGCAACACTCGAGCACTAGGATTCATGCTCGAGCATTGGATCATTTCTCACTCGAGCAGATGTGAGAGAAGAGCTGCGAGTGACAACCCGAGAAGAAGCATGCACGTGAAAACTTGAGGCGCACTCGAGCAGACGTTTTGTGCTCGAGTGATGTTGAGAATTCACTCGAGCAGATGTGAGAGAAGTGCAGCGAGTGCTTGCCCGAGAGGAAGTCAGAATGTGAAAATATCAACTGCACTCGAGTGAGCCATATTGCACTCGAAGTGAAGTTCTGACAGAAGCAACGAGGGAACAAAACAGAGCCTCACAACCATCAATCCAAACATGGTTAAACGTTATACAATCATTATGTTTTCACTTGTTATTGTTTCTAAACATTATCTAACATATATTTCAAGTGTAAAACAGGAGTTTACATATTTGGGTTGCATCTTCAAGAATGGAGGTCACGTATGAAAATTCTTCACTCAACGTGATGAATCCCAGAAGCCAGAAATTCAGTTTTTGACCAATGATCCAACATACCCATGACTAATACTTCATCATATTAATGATTAAGTATTTTGCAGTATGAAACAGGAAATATAACGGTGAGCTTTCAAATTCAAATAAAAGTCAATCACGTGCTACCAACCACAACAGCAAATGACCCACCATGAAGAATTGTCTGAAACTCAAAACACTCCACAACGTGATGTACAGCTCAAAATGATTCTCTCTGCTATTAAACTAAGACGCTCCACTTTGCTTCACAACGGACAGGAGCGTGTTTTTCAAAAATGCTCAAACGTTCAAATGAGGCAATGGAACTCCAACGGAAAAATTCTCACAACGGTCATCATCTTCATCAACTATAAATGAGAGAGTTTTCAACTTGGATGGTGGTGAGAAAAACGGTGAAAGACAGAGAAAACAGAGAAACAACTCCAACATGTGAAAAACATGAATCCTCTGCTTCTACCCAAACGCTCTCAGTTCTGCGGTTTCAATATTACTTTTCATTGAGAGAGTGATTATTTGTATTGTACTTCAGTGAGATTATATCCACTCTGTGAGAGAGTCTGTAAACACTTTCATCTATATTTCTGAGTTGATCTCAAGGTAGAGGGACCTTGAGAGGATTGATTTTCTTACGGGGAAGCAGTAGAGAGAATTGCCGTAAGACATTCTGCTCGTAAGACTTACAAGGTGCAAGCAGTAGAGAACGTTGCTGTTCATAAGACTTACAGGGGTGTAAGCAGGAGAGAACGTTGCTGCTCGTAAGACTTGCATGAGTAAGCAGGAGAGGAAGATCTTCGGAATTGCTCTGCTCGTAAGACTTGCCGTAAGGGGGAGTATCTTGATGAGAGATTTGTAAAAGGTTTCACAAGTACCCGGTTAAACTTGTGGGATTGTAAAGGCTTTTCTTGTGCCCGGATTAAACAAGAAGATAGTGGATTTGAAAATCTCAGGAGGAGCCTGGGGACTGGACGTAGGCCATCACAGATTGGACCGAACCAGGATAAATCACAGTTTGCATATTCTCTTCCCTAAACTCTTATATTTCCAGCATATATTATTTAATCTAACTGTTGATTTATAAACCTTCATACTTACCACTTTCGTTAAAATACGAAAAGATTTCTAAAGTTCTTAAGTTTTTATTATACACCCAATTCACCCCCCCTCTTGGGTGATAGCCGGTCCTAACAGTTTGTAGGGAGCTAACTAAAGGACTAGCAATGCAACACCATTTGAACTGGGGGGAATACGTGGACCTAACTCTTAAGAACTAGAGAAGTAGAGAACGCGAGAAGGGAGGAGGTAGGTCACTATTCATCATCTTCCTCCATCGCTCTAACCTTCATCAATCCAGACACAAGAGAGTAAGCGAGAGCAGGAGAGTTGCGCAAACAGAGTGAGGATGGAATGAACTCCATTTGTCATCTCTATCTTCTGATTTTCTTCTTCATCTTCGACTAGAGTAAGATGGACTAGTGTTCATTAGAGGTGTTGTTTGGACTAGAGGATATGAGAGAGAGAAAGAGGTGTTTTGTGGAGGTAGCCATTATATTCTTCTACATCCTTTGAACCAGATGTAATGCCCCAAATTTTGAGTAAGGGCTAGTGACAATTTTTGAGAATGATTTGTGGATTAAATATGAATTATTATGTGTTTTGTAGCAATTTTAACAACAAATGTAACCCCCTTCACGATCAAGGCCTCAATTAAGTTCATAATTACGTGATTATGTGGAATTAGAGACCGTAAGATGATTTGAGACTTATTCAAAATTAAACTTCCCAAAATTAAGGTTAACAAAACCTTTCTAAAACCTTTTTAATGCGGTCTCATATCCATATGTCGATTTCACAAATGGCCTGTACAAAACGATTTCATTTATAAATATCAGAGTACAAGGTAACTTCCTGACATACTTGGTTTAAATTAATCAATAAAGGGTTCTATAAGGCATAATGCCCATAATCTCTTCCCTTTACCAGGGGATTACACAATACTAACCAATATCATCATTATATATATGTAATTCCCAACAAAATATCCAAAGGTTTATACATGATAACCAATAACCAAAATAAAACTCCCAATTCGGAGCTGTACCCGCTCTTCGTCACCTGCTTTCCTTTAGATCCTTTGGCCCTGTCTAAATTTTTTTTGGAGAGTGAGATTCTAAGGAATCCCTATAGTGTCAAATCACTCATAGTATGCATAACAACAAAGTATGAAAGCAAATCATCACACAACACATAGCAACTATAATGGCTGTTACAACGGCAAGGGCAGGTATGACTCATGTCACCCTTACGTTTGCTCATGCCGAAGTGCTTACGCTGTATTGCACAATCACATGATCATATCACATATATCACCACAGCTAGGATCCATATAAAATATTTCACATACACACACAGCCACACTGGCTGGATACTCAAACAGGAATCCACGATTCCACAACGCACCCCTAGCAATTACAATGGCAGAAACAACAGCTGGGGTAGGTGTGATAACCATCACCCCTACGACTGTTCACGCTGAACTGCTCAAGCTGTAATGCACTACAGAAGATAACACATTCATAATGATAAGTCATGCATACCAAGCATCATACATAACATGAGAGAAAAGTCACTACCTTGGTTCTTCCGGGTGTGCTCTGGCACCGGTCTCTCCCGAGTAGAGCAAATGTCAAATCCTATATTCATAATAAGGGACAAAAAAGTTATTCTCTATGCTAATACTTAAATAACTTAAATTGGTTATCATTTATGCTCTTTAGGAAGCTACACATGTCCCTAACAAAAGTCCTAAAGGGTTGGAAAAACTATCCCAAAGATCCCCTTTTAGAAGTACAAACACTAATTTTTCACTATTACATTTTAGTGAAGATGACCTCACTTAAGTGATGATGCACTTTGCACTAGAGCACAAAGCTTAACACTCGAGTGACAGCCAAATACTTACTCGAGTTTTAGGAAGTGAAGGATAGGAAGTGTTAACCCAAAAGCAATGGAAACTTTCAAAGAAGAAGAGCACTCGAGTGACAGTTTAACACTCACAAGTGTTAAAGTACACTCTTGAAACTTGACAGTGAGTGAAAACTCGAGATGAGAGTTCATGGTGTCAAATACACCTGCACTCGAGTGAGAGGAGTCTCACTCGAGTGAGAACCTACAACACTTGTAAGTGAGGCAACACTCGTTCCTTTCGCTCGGAAGTGCAACATGAAAGCTGAAGGCAGAAAGGGAAAATGCACTACCGTACTTGTGTACCTACTGTAACACCTTACTTTTGAAATCGATCTGATGAGTTTTACGTAGTGAGTTCGATACACGTAGTGATATTCATTTATAAAATTCTTTCAATTCAAAACTCACGAGAGGATTTGAACTTATAGTTGAGTGGGTTTTTCACTTAACTTTCAAAACTTTTCAAAAAACATCATAAAGTGGTTCGTAATTTCCTTGTAACAAATTATTATCTTAATCAGAGTGCTTCATTACTCATTTTTATGTGCAGAAAGTTTCTTGACTAATGGCCTTGTATCGTACGATTACGCATTTCTAATTCAATTACCGTGATTAGGAGATTCGACTTGTCCTTGCAGTGATATACAATTAATCACTCAACGTTTATTACACAACTATTCAACATGTAAATAATTCTTCTCCTTCATTGCAACTTCTTCTCCTGGCATAGCATCCTGCACTTCTCTTTAGTGCTTCGCTGTCTATAGGTTGGGTAAGGGAGAGTGATTTCTCACTCTCCCTCACCCATTCACATATGCTAATAAATGCATACAAGAAATGCTTTATACATGACATGCTTGCTTACATAAATTCATTCTAACATAACGACATGAATGCATGCTTAATGTTTAACACATTACACTAATGACCATAGTATAAGTAAAAAAGAGCTTCACTCATTCACATATGCTTCATAAAATTCATCAAAGCAACTAACATATTAACACACAAGTACACATATCAAGCTATGCAAGTTAGAAAAGTTCCCTACCTTTTGTCTTCCAACCATTGAGCTTCTTAGAAATTCTTTCACTTTTCTTCTTTCTTGACTTCTTATGACCCTAGGTATATAATCATATCATTAGGGTTAATACACTAAGTTAAAAGAAAATTCAAAGTGGTCCAACTATCCCAAGTTGGTTAACTTCACTCTTAAAGTTCCACTTAATTATCTAGCGCCATTTCATTTTTTTTTCCATTTTTGTACTTGTACTTAAATCTGCTAGATTGAAAATTCATAACTAATTGTATAGATGTCTAATTGTGATGATTCCAAAGGCTATGTGACTCATAATCATTCTAATTTTAGGGAGAAATATAGCACTTACACTTTTGAATGCACATCAATGCAGTATCTCACTTACTTGATCACTACCCCAGAATTCGCCAGTTTTCCAGACCAAACTTTAAAATTCATAATTAATTCTACAAAACTCCAAATGGGTTGGTTCTAGGCTCTATAAAAATTTCTTAGTCATTTTTCAATGAAAATTATCTTGAAGAATTGATTACAACCACACATTTTTCAGAAATTCTTCAAACACAAATTGCCACAGATTTCATTCCAGAATCAAGGTCAAATTTTGAAAAAATATAACTTTTAATCTACTAGTATAAATAGCTCATATTATGAATCAAATTTAAGCCCAGGATGTATACTTTAATCTTGTTAAATTTCCTATCATTTGGACTAAGTTTGACCGATCAAAAACATGTTACAAGTTCTCTGCCTCCAAAAAATGAATTCAAGCAGACTTGAACATAACTTCCAAAATCATAATAAATTATCATATAATCATAAACATATGATTAAACCTTAAAAATATCCCTTGACTGAAATATGAATAGTACCCCACCCCCATAAAAACTGATCCAAACAACAAACCAATTGTTCAAAATGAAGCCCAAGCTTATCTCTACGCATTTCCACAATAGTTTTGGAAATCTATCAGTACTCTAGCCGGCAAGATGGCACCAAACACCTCCAAATGAAAATTTAAAACTGTATAAATGAAGATTGGGATGAGTATAAGTGGGTTTGTGAAGAGTAATTTGAGAGAAAATGCCAATTTGGCAATGTTTCAGTGGATTGAAGTCAAGAATGGTTACTATTCACACTTTCTCTTCCCCCCTTGATTTCTCATGATTTTTTATATTTGTTTTTAATTTTTGGGGTAGCTGGATGAAATTTTAATGCCAAGAGGGAGTCTGGAAAATTATACCATGTGTCAGATTACTACGGTGCCATTTGTCCTGTGATCCAATGCTTCGGTGACACGTGTTACTTGTTTCAATAACGTGGGTCTTGCCTCCTTTATCGGGACTTTAGCTATCCAATTTTTTCAGGGATAGTGAGGGTCTGATGGTTTTCCCTCAGCTCATAGGTTTAGTGTTCGAGAAATTTAGCCTAGTGACCGAACCGGAGACCAATGGATTTCCCCAGCTCGGGGTGAGGTAGCACCCCCGGTGATGACACTCAAAAGGAATAAAGGTGATGGTAATGATGAGGGACACTTGTCACCTCCTTACTCTTCCAACACAAAAGTGTCAATGTCCTTCGTAATGATTAAGGGACACTTGTTATCCTCTTGCTTAGCTAATACAAAATCTAGTCGTAATTGCTTAAAAAAGTTTTTTTTTATCGGTCCTTACTTGGGATTCTACTTGGGACTTACTAGAGACTGCTTCACGTATACCAAGGCCCACCAAATAATACCAGGTCAAAGTATATGTGTGGGCCCCTCATCTTTCAGGAACGCAGGGTATACATGTCTACCCTGAAAATGCCATGTGTACACTTACACTGGCCTATTTTGCTAGACTAATCAGTCCCTTATGTCATGACATAGTTAGGTGGCGTCTTCTACCAACCCTATGGCACTATATATGTGTCCTGTGCATACTGGCCCCTCTGCCCGGTAGGGCCGGATCACATAGTCTCCAAAAGTCTTTCTATCTCTCGTCATTCTTGGGACTCTTCCTAAACTAGTCTTAGTAGTATGGATGATATAAGCTTATCCTCAAAGTTCGAAGCCCAAAATTCAGGATACTACATTTACACGGTTTAGTTGGAATTGATTGAACGTTATTAGTTTAAGCTTGAGCTTTGTGAATATTTTTTATTTTGTTGTCTTTGGTGTGATTTATTTGTTTTTCCTTATTTCTTGTTTGCCCTTAAAAAAGGATTATTCACCGCATTTAGTTTCTTTATTCACTAATAGATTATAAAATCTTTGTTCTTTACTAGAAATACATGTGAGTGAAATGAGAAAGAAATGAAAATGCTGGTTGGATTGAAAATTCTTAACAGTATATGTGCATTGTCCATATAGCGCTACCAGTCATTTTACAGGAGATAATTTTAATAGGAACCACACTTGTTTTAATCATTTTTTGTCTTAGTAGAAGTTTAGAGCAACAAGAGCCTTGGGACCCACATTTAAATTACAATTCAAAAGACTTTCTCTCTTTTGACTCCCATCCATATTTTGAGGAAAACACCTTTGAGTATAAGGAAAAGTCTTATTTAGAAAGGTTATTTGAGATGTCTGTGGAATCATTAGAGAGATTAGTCATGAACAATAACAATTTGTCACTAGAGTTGAGTCAAGAGTCTAAAATAATGCAACATTTATGAATTAAATTGTTTCATCCCTTGGGACTATGACTTGTCACCAAGTGGGCTTGTCAGATATAAGAAGCGAATTTATGTTCCATCGCAAATAGAGTTGACAAGGAAAATCCTAGAAGAAGCACACAAGAGTAAATATACTCTACACCAAGGAGCAATTAAAATGTATCATGATATGAAGTCCATGTATTGGTGGCTAGGGATGAAAAGAGATGTAACAAAGTTCATTGCTCCTTGCCTTACTTTTCATAAGGTAAAAATTGAACATCAATAACCATCAAGACTTTTACAAAATCTTGAGATTCCTGAGTGGAAATGGGAAAGCATCATGATGGATTTCTTGACAGGATTAGCTGAGATCAGAAATCATGATGCAATATGGGTAATAGTTGAACGATTCATGAAGATAGCCCATTTCCTACCAATCAACATTCATTATTCTCCTGATAAGCTAGTAAAGATCTATATCACGGAGATTGTGTGGCTATATGGTACATCAAAGAACATAGTTTCTAATAGAGATCATTGGTTTACTTCCAAGTTTTGGAAGGTAGTACACCAGGCTTTGGATACCAAGCTCAAATTTAGCGTGACCTATCATCCTCAGATAGACAGGAAAATATAAAGAACAATATAGACACTTTAAGATATGTTGAGGGCGTGTGTATTAAATTTTAAAGGCAGTTAGGATCAATTCCTTCCACTTGCAGAATTCTCATACAACAACAAATATCATTTAAGCATTCAAATGGCTCCATATGAAGCATTGTATATAAGGAAGTATCAATCACCCTTATGCTAGACAGAGTTGTCTGAGAGGCAGTTATTTGGGCTAGACATAGTTGATCAAATAATAGAGTAGATCAAGTTGATAAAGCAAAGACTGTTAACTGCTCAGAGTAGGTACAAGAGTTATGTAGACAAGAGGTCTAGACTTTGAAGTCAGAGATCATATGTTCATAAGGTTTCTCCTATCACTGGTATTGGTAGGGCGCTGAAGGTGAAGAAGCTAAGCCCTAGGTACATTAGTCTATTCAAAATCTTATCAAAGATTGGGCCAGTAGCTACCAAATAGCTTTACTTCCAAGTTTGAGCAGACTACATGATGTCTTCCACATCTCACAGTCGAAGAAGTACCAACTTGACCTGGGACATGTGATTGAATATGAGGAGGTAGATGTGTAGGATGATCTTATGTATAAGATCACACCTGACCAAGTCATTGATCAATAGGAAAAACAACTTAGGCACAGGAGTATCCCATTCATAAAAATAGTATGGAAGGGGTTATCTCCTAGAAAAGCAATCTGGGAAGCTAAGGAAGACATGAAGAGACGTTACCCTGAATTTATATCTCCACAGATATAACAAATAGATGAAATTTATTTTTACGGGGGGAGAATTGTAATATCCGAAAATTTAGTAAAAGGTTAAAATTTTCAAAAAGAAAATTTAAATAGTAATAGAGATTAATCTTGGGAATTAGAGGCCTATTTTCCCAAAACATTTGAGGAACAATAATTAGAGATCATAATTGGACCTTGGAATTTTTGAGAAATTAATTTTAAGACTCTATGAAGTTAATTAAAGAAGAGAATCCTTAAAAATTATTAATGATTGATTGATAGAATTAGATAATAAGTCAAATTATGGAACCTACAAAATTTAAGGAATCTTAAAATTAGTCAGAGAACAATTAAGGCCTAGTGTGTGTAATTAATAAGATAACAACATACCTATGTATATATAAAAACATACACACTCAGACATCGACACATACACATTATACTAGGCATTTATAAGAGCACATTAACAGCCCCACCTTGGATATAATTTGCTTCCATCATTAGAAAATGCATGGTCCATTCACAAACACATACTTACACCTTCACACAGACAAAAACTCAACACCTCATCTCACTTTTATTCAACTCACATGACTAACACATGTACATGATTAGCCATTTAACTAAACACTCCCTACTTTCTCATCTAACTCAAGTCAGCTTGCATCAACAAAAAAAAGAAATGAAGAGAGAGAGAGAGAGTTGAGCTAAGTAAGACAAGAGGTGAGTGAGAGCTGAATTTCTTGCCGGAAATAAGGTAGAAGGAAGGTTAGATTTCTATAAGCAACCACATATTCTAGTATAGGTGAGTCTTCTCTATCATTTCCTATTGTTATATCATTTTTTTGGGCTGTTCATGAGGATTTATGGCTGTTGGAAGTTGTGTGGTTCTGAAAATAAGTTACTATCACCAAACAGATTTAAATATAGTTGTTGTAGGTGAATTTTAGGGAAAATTTTGGGGTCATTTGGATCTGGAAATATGTCACCAAACACAGGGAATATGTGTAGGAGTATGTAGATTCAAAATCTTTAAGATTAGAGTACAAATCCATGGCTGCATGTTAGTTTTTCTTTATCCAGTTTTGTTCGTTATAAAATAGAGTTTATGGCAGAAAGTTATAAAAGCTTCAACAGAGGCTATAGATAATTTTTTTCTGGTTCTTTTTGGTATAGAAAGTTTAGGTTGTGTAGTAGGTGATAGAATAAAAAAGAGTACAATTTGGAGTGAAAATGAACGAGTTCTTGATTTTTTAACTTAGACTGTTAAAATTGACATTTTTGGAAGCTATCAGTTTCATGTTGAGTTTTGACCAAATAAGTCTTATCCAATATTTATGAAATTTTACAAGGAAATAGAAGACATCCAAAGATTTAAAATGAGTTCTAGAATGCATTATTTGGGCAGCTGTAGAGAAAGTTATGGTTTTTGAAAAATAGGTCAATAAATGGGGGAAATTCTGGAAGTCTAGGTTCTGGCAATCTAATTGTGTTGTGCTTTTTAGTAATATAATCTTGTCTAATGGCCATGAAACTTTTAAAAAAAGGTATACAAGTAAATCTTTAAGTTGATATATAATATTTGTTATTTGGATTAATATATTAAGAGATATGAATTTTTAAAGTTAGTTGCCATCATATTATATTTTTGGAAGTCAAATTGGTTGTGGTGAAATTTTGAAAAACTAAACCTTGACCAAAAATTATGAAACTTTCCATATTTAAAGTAGACATTTAGAGATTTAATTTGATGGGTAGAATATAATTTTTGGACTAGTAGATTAAAAGATATGGATTTTTGAAGTTGAGCCTTGTTTCTGGAATTCAATCTGGAATAGTCGAAGGTAGGCTAATTTCTAGGAACAATATGGTTAAACTGGCCAGACTTAAGTATTTTTCTGTAAAAATATACTTAAATAGCTTTAGTTAGGCTTTGAAACGAGTCAATTTGGAATTTCCTAGACTTAATTATAAATTTCAAAAGTTGACTGAAAATCTGTGAGTTTCTGGAAACAGTGAAACTACACTGTGTAGATTTGTTCTGTGCAGAAACTATTATAACTACACTAGATAACTAGCAGAATTTGATTTGAAGGAAGTAGTAGTACAAGTAATAATTAGTTACTTGTAACTCTAATTTTTATAGGAACTAGAAATAGCTGAGCTGAAACAAGAGTATAGGAAGGATATTAGAACTAAAAAAGGACTCAGGTAGTAACTCTATCTTTCAAAAACTATGTGAATGTTTATATGCTTTTTGTATGCCATTTTCTATAATATGAACATTGTATTGTAGAGTAGGGCATTGTGTGAGGAAGCACATTTACTTGGTTGTGAGCAAGAACCCAACTGAGGTTTACAGATAGTAGGGGAGTAGTCCTAACTCATATGCACATCTCTTATAGTTTGTGTTATTATTATATTGCATTACATAGTATATAACATATTTATCTATCGCATTTTATATTACTGATTGCATGTTACTATTGAGATTTGCTTGAATCTCACCCTTTTTCGACATTTAAAAATATTCTCACAGAAGGTAGAGGCTATAAGGGCAAAATCGTAATTAAGGTGATTGAGGGTCCGATTCAAGTGGGAGTGTAGTTGGTTATCTTTAGTCATAAATTTTATTTTATTTAGACATTGTATTTTTTTCAAACCCTATAGGGATTCCCTGTAATGTAAACAAGCACTTATTATCAGTATATTTTCGCTATTTCTGTATGTCCTTTGAACTATACATTTATTACTTTACGAATACCAAAATGTTAAGGGGTTTGACGTTTTGACTCTTAATGATGAGAGTCAAGTCGATTTTCTTGGATGGTCTAAATTTTTGGAAGTTTATAAATCTAATTGCAAGGATATGCATGTGTTAGTGCAAGCGTTTCACCCAAGAGGGGGGGTGAATTGGGTGATTCTAGAATTTTCATTGCGTATTAGGAAATTGACGGAATATTAAAAGCAGTTAAGAGAAAGCATAAATATCACCAAAGTGTACACCAAGAGTTATACTGGTTCAGCCACAACCACTTTGACTTACGTCCAGTCCTCAGAACGTCTCTGAGAGTTTCACAATATTCTCCAAAATTCAGTGGGTTCTTGGCACCTCAGTACACAACAAGTTCCTTCACCTGGACACTCACTCCCCCTTATACGTTGTAATCAAAACCCCAACTCAAGGTTCCACTACCTTAAGTTGTCTAAATAACAAATATTGAGTTTGTAATGAAAAACTATCTCACAGAGCAAATATGTAATCACTGAAGTACAATGAATGAGTATAAGTAAACAAAGCACTAAGAATGTGTTGATCAGTGTAATCTCAGTTCGTGTCTCTTGTTTTTCTTCATTCTAAATGCTCCATATATATAGATGATTTGTAGTATCCGTTGGAAGCATTTCAAACATGTTTGTTAGAGTCGCGCAGCAATAGTTGATTGTTCTTTGAATTTGAAAATTATCCGTTTATGGTAGGTAGCGGTAGGTGAATGTTCGGACACTTTATTTGACTTTGCTCTTCTTGCATGATCTCTTCATTATTTCTCTGGAAATGTACTTAGGATACTGATTTTTGGTCGCATAGATGGTGCGAACCCACAAGGGAAGATCCCACGAACCCACAACCAATTCTGAAATATACACACCCCAAGAAAGCTAAACACAGATCAACGATCCACTTGAACCATTGAACACGAAAGAACAAGGACCCGAAGTGTTGGAAAACGCCACAAGGTTGATCAAGCCTTGATAAGTTTGTTAGTTCTATAAAGAACCCTAGAAAGAATCCACTCTCAAGAAACAAAGTGCAGAAGTGCAACTTTCATTTATGATTCAAATCTGAATTGTGTCTTACAAATGAAGAAGCACCAAGTATTTATAGGAAAATATGACCTAATTGCAATAGTGCAATTTTGAAAACAACCAATACAAATTGTAAAACCATGTGCTAGGAAACCAACAAGTCTAATGCAATAAACACAAAAGTCTAATACAATCTAGAAGAAAGTTGAAAAATCAAATACAACATGCTAAAGAAAACAAAATTCAAATCTGCCACCAACTCCTTGTTGATTTTCGCACACCTAACTTTAAGAAAATGTGGTCATCAAATTAAGGCTCAAAATGTGTTTATTTAGGCCTAAATGAGCCTCCCATGTGTAGTACTAGATCCAAGCTCTTTGTTTTGAAGTTTCCAAGCCCAAAACTTGATTAACAACTCCATATTTAGTACAAATGAACTTAGTGACGTTTTCAGCATCTTTGTTTTGTAAATCAGATTTATTGATCCAATTGCCATTTGATTTACAACAACTTCTTCAATCAGCCCAATCAATTCTTCCTTGAATATTTTAGCTTGTGCTCTCATGATTTGTTGAGCTGGAATTTGATAATGATAATTTGAAATAGAAGAGATGTCACTTGAATTTGAAGGGACAACTTGTTGATTCTGGATCGCATCAGATACTAATACAATGAAGGGTTAATCATATAGATAACAATTTAATAAAAATTCAACCAAAAACATAATGTTTGGACTACCTTACTCGAGTGGCTACTCGAGTGATCAAGTTTGTTACTCGAGTGGTCTCTCGAGTAAACTTGTCTAAAATATGGCAGTGAGTAAATCAACTTTTTAAATCAGATATCACTCGGGTAAGATCTGGAGTGATATATTACAAACCTTGAAAATACTTAATTACTCGAGTGGCCATGTCTTTACCTTCATAGGTTACTCGGGTGATCACTGTGGTAATCTCTTTACTCGAGTGGCTACTCGAGTGGCCTTCATGTTTCTTCACACCTTACTCAAGTGGTCCCTCGAGTGACTTTCAAATAACCCGACAGATTACTCGATTACACCCTAGAGTAAATGTATCAAATTCTTGGCCGAGAGTTTGCTGTCTGGTTACTCTAGTGGCTACTCGAGTAATGCTTCAAATAATTCTGTAGATTACTTGGGTGGTCCCTCGAGTAATGTTATTTCCTCACTGGTTACTCATGTGGTTACTTGAGTAATGTGTTCCATTTCTTGGCCGAGGGTCACTGGAAGATTTTTAACTTGATTACTCGAGTGGCTACTCGAGATATGCCTTTGAAAATCATGTTACTCGAGTGGCTACTCGAGAAATGGTCTATATAACTTTGCAGATTACTCGAGTACTCCCTCAAGTAACTTTGTTCAAAATTTGGCAATGTTTCACTGGATAAAATTTTCTTTAGTTACTCGAGTGGCTACTCGAGTAAACCTTCACTGAATTGGTTCATCACTCCAATGCTTACTCCAAGTAATACTTTGCTACATTGTTCAAAATTCATTTGTTTGTTATCAAATTCTTTTATATTATTGATCCAATCTTTGTTATCATCAAAACATATGGGATCTAACAGTATGTTATGCTTTATTTGAATTCAATGAATGATTATACTATGAAATTTTCTATGATTGACAAAGTACAAGTAATTAACTTGAATGATCACTTTTTATGTCTGAAACCTTGTTACTTGAAAAGACATAAATACAAGATGATTATGGTGTTTGATACTTATGATTAGTGGCTTGTTTGAGCAGTCTGGATGAAGACTATAAACTTAGCCATGCTTGGGAGGCAACCCAAGGATTTGGTTTGATGTTTTCTTTTGATTTTATAGGATTTATGTAGCCCTTGTTGATGTATTTTGGTATGGAAAGATGGATCAAGAACAATTGAAAGTACAAATCAAGAAAAAGGGGGAGTTTTCATTTAATTTTTGATGATATGTTGCTTGAAAATGAGTGCCAATTAAAATTGAATTGCATATGATTGAAATTTGTGTCATCTCTATATTTGGATGTGGTTGCTCCCTCCTTTTCTACTACTTATTGTTACATGTTCACATTGAGGATAATGTGACATTTAAGTGTGAGGGTACCATTCATTTTGCATGATATGTTCTCAAGTTTTTGATTTGGAAATAGTTTTGAACATTTGAAGACTTTCTTGTTTTTGAAACAAAATTTTTGAAGAAATTTTAAGAAAATTTTGTTTTCTTTTTGGAAGTGGATTTTACTTGTGAACATTATCAATTATGTTGGTTTGATTTGAACTTGAAAGGATTGAGTTTGATTAGAATTTGACTTTATCTTCTTGGAATGTTAGTAAATAGCTGGACAAAGAATTGAGTTTAGATAATTCACTTTAGGATGTTCAAAACCAGTGAGAAAATTGAGCCTAAATTTTCATTTCTTGCAAGTAGGAGTACACTTATTGTAACTTCACCTCTAGAACTTATTTTGAATCTCTTTCGAAATTAAAATCCTTTTGAATGCACGAAGATGATTTAGACATTCATTTTCAAGCTAGTTTGTCCAAATGTCCTTCCTTATCACATATAAATATTTTGTTTCACCCATTTGGGCCTAATTTGTTTTTAAAAAAATTGCATTAAATAGCCCTTTATTTGAGTGGATGCAGTTGTTTCCCTCTTTACCGTTTACTACTTTAGTAAGTTCTAAGTTGGTAGATTTTTCACTTAACTTTGAAAAATCATAACTAAATCTAGAAAACTCCAATTGCAGTGATTCAAAGTCCTGTGTGGTCCTCCCTTATTAAGTCTATTTTAAGGAAAAAATAATAGCCACTGCCAATCACAGGGCTGAATTTCCTAGAATCATCAAACAACATAACTGGTCCAGAAAATGTTATAGATTCAATGCCTAACTTCAAAAATTCATATCTCACAATCTACAAGCCCAAATGACATAAATTATATCAAATTAAAGCTTATCTACTTCAAATATGGAAAGTTTTATGGCCATTGGGCAAGATTTGATCATTCAAAAACTCATCACAAACTGACTGCCTCTAAAAAAATGAATTCAGACAACTTTAACATAAACTTCCAAAATCATCATAAATCATCATTTAACCATAAACACATGAATAAACCTCACAAATGCCCCTGGCTAAAATCATGAACAATACCCTCCCTCAAGAATACTCATCCAAACAACTATCCAATTGGTTCAAAACGAAGCCTACGCTTACCTCTACACGTTTCCACAACTGCTTTAGAAATCTAACATTATTCGGCAAGCGAGACGACACCAAACACCTCTAAAAAATCCAAAACTATAGAAATAAAGCTTGGGATAAGTTGAAGAAGGCTGTGAAGGATATTTTAAGAGAAAATGCTAATTTGAAGTGAAATATGCTCTAGAGCTCAAGAACTGTTACTATTCACACTTTTTCTCTCCTTTTCCAGTTTCTCTTTATTTTTTGGCAATTTTTATGATTATTTTGGCACTTGCTGAAATAGGCTAGGGAGGAGTTTTGGGAAAATCATGCTAAGTGTTAGATTCCTACAGTGCCATTTGTCCGATGTTCCAGTGATTTGGTGACACGTGTCACTTGTTTTACTAAAGTGGGTCCTACATCTACCTATCTCCTCTCAGGCATCCCTAATTGGTCTGGGGAAGGAGAGGCCTACCAATTTCCCTGGACTCTTAGATTCGGTGTTCGAGAAGTCAAATACGTGACCGGACCAGAGACCGACGGATTTCCTTGACACAGGTGACATGTGGCGCATCCCGGGGATGCCAACATAAAAGGTATAAAGGTGGTATAATGATGAGGGACACTTGTAACCTTGTTATTTGACCAATACAAAAGTGGCTTTGTCCTCCTCTGTCATGATTAAGGGACAGATGTATGCTCTTACTTAGCCAACATAAAAGTTATGCCATTATTAGTCATTATTGCTTACTTTATTAAAGTTCCTTTAACAAAATTTCTTTATCGGTGCTTACTCGAGATTCTATTCTGGATTGTGACACACATATTGAGGCCCACAAGATGATGCCAGGTCAGAGTATATGTATGGGCCTTACATGTCACCATATACCAGTGTCTTCTTTCAAAAACGCAGGGTACACATGTCTACCCTGAAAATGTCATGTGCACTTACATACCGGCATACTTTACTTGACTATCTTCTCCCATTTCTCATGATATAGTTGGGTGGCATCTTTCAACTAGCGTAATGGTACCGTATATGTGTCCTGTGTATATCTGCAACGACACTTAATCATAAAGCCTACAAATACCAAGCCCTATACCCAATAAGGCCAAATCACATAGTCCTTGAAAGTTTTTCTATCTCCCATCATTCTTGGGGCTCTTTCCAAACTTGGCTTAATCGTTTGCCTAATACATGCTTATCCTAAAAGTCCTAGCCCCGAAATTTGGGATATTACATAATTCATTATGGTTGGGATTGTGAAACTTATAATTATGACAATAATGCAATTTCATTGTATCATTCTCATAATGGCAAGTTTCAAAAATCCAATCATTACGAATTCTGTGGACAAAATTTTACATACATGTATATTAATTATATTGAATCTTGTTTGCCATACTTTTATTCTTTTCAATTCTTTTTTTTTTGTCTTGATGCCTCTTCCTTAAAAAGGCTTATATCATTATTGAGTATTGGGTAAGCGTGTTGATTGTAATTCTAACTTTGGCATATGGGTGATGTTGATGCTTGGTTCATATCGCGGGATATCCTTATAGTCGATTGCTGTAACCTTTGGATTGGGAGCTAAGTTTACTAACCGTAGGCGTTTTGGCTCTTTTGAGAGTTTAGATAGAATATGGCTCCAGCCTACCTTAGTTTTAAGTGACAAAGGTGGAATATCTTATTTAATGAATTTGAGTCAATCATGGTTAGTATACAAATTTGAGAATTCTATTTTATATGGTTGAATTTGGCCCTATGATGAGGTCTTAGTTAAGATGGAAATCAAAGTGAAGGCTAATAATAAGGAGCTACCTGACTAGGTAGTGTAATATCCTAAATTGTAATTAAGGACTAATGACTTCTAGAGTGATGTAATTAATGTTAATAAAACACTTTTGAAGTATATGATGTGAAATGTGATATAAATGTTCTTGATGATGGTTTAATACATATTGTGATAATCAGGGGCAAGATGGTAAATTACCGACCAATTGGTCAATGATTGAAGAAGAGACTCATAGGTAACTTGAGATCAATGGCTAGGATTTGTTGAGCAAGAGGTGGAATCTTGTGTAAATGGGCTTATATGAGTTCATGGTATGGGGAGTAGGATTATACCAAGTGTCAAATTGTGAACCATTGGATTGGTCAAATGGTTCAAACTCTCTTCCCTCTCTCCTCTCTCCCTCAAGGTCTATTGTGTGTGTGTGTGAGGCAAGAAAAATCTACATCTTCATCCTTTTCATCTTCTCTCTCATCTAACCTCCATTTTCGTTGAGCAAGGAAAGGAAAGAGAAAGTGAAAGGTAGTATCTTGACTTACTAAATGGCTTGTAATGCTCAAGAAATCTTCATTAATCATGTTTCTAGTGTCAAAAGTTTCATTTCTATGTTTTCAAATTTTTGATTTGAGGATTTTGAGAACTTGTGGAAATATGGAAGTTGTGAAATCAAGGAAATCACTTTGAGAGGAAAAAGAGGTGAGCATTTGATGCATTTTGGTATATTTGTTATGATTTTTGGTTAAGCTTTATAAATTCTGGAATTTTTCCCTGATTTCATAAGAATTGAATAATGGAAGAGTTTGAAATGGTATGGTATAGAAAATGATATTAGGATGTGTTGTAATGTCATTAGGTTTGATTTGGAGTCGAATGTAGAAGGTTGGTAAATTGTGGTTTTCTGTGACCTTGTGAACTAGAGTTGAAAATGTGTTGATGGAAGGGGAATTTGGGTGTTTTGAGGTTACCAATAGGTTCCTTAGGAGATTTTGTGTGCAAATAAGCTTTGGTATAAGTTTTGGAACTATTAGGATCAGTTTTGGTAAATCTGGAAAACTCTGTCAGTTGCTGCGTTTCTAAGTTCTGATAAGTATCACTCGAGTGCGTGAGGGTCTCACTCGAGTACAGCAACATAAATTCCCTTTTCCTTCTACATTTTGCTCGAGGTTTTTGGTGGGAAGCGCAAGTGAACTTCCCAATCTGTGAATGATATAGGTCATCACTAGAGTGAGCATGAGTTTACTCGAGTACAGATGTATGTTCATGCTAATGGTTCCTTCGTTTGATCACCCTTTTGATACCTATGACTGGAGATACTCTGAGGAAAACATGATCCCCTACTTCGAACTCTAGAGGCCTTCTCCTTTTATCAACATTGCTCTTCTGATGACTATGTGCTGCAAGGAGCCTTTTTCTAATAGTTTTGATATTTTCTGAAGTTTGATCAACGAGGTCTGGGCCATACAACTTCCTCTCAGACAACTCTAAGTAGCACAACGGTGACTGGCACTTCCTTCCATACAATGCCTCATATGGAGCCATCTGAATGCTCACATGATAACTGTTATTATAAGGAAACTTGGCAAGTGGAAGGCAATAATCCCATTTTTCTTTGAAATCCAGGACACATACTCAGCATATCTTCTAGCGTTTGGATGGTCCTTTCTGACTGTCCATCTATCTAAGGATGGTAGGCCCTGTTAAACCTCAACTGTGTACCCATAGCTTCATGCAAACCCCTCCAGAATCTTGAAGTAAAGTGAGGATCTCTATCAAAGATAATGTTCTTCGGTGTACTATGGAGTCTCACTATCTCTTTGATGTAGATTTCTTCTAACCTATTTGGAGAATAGCTAGCATTAATCGGTATGAAGTACGCTGACTTCGTGAGTTGATCAACAATTACCCAAATCGCATCACAATTTTTGATCTTGGGCAGACCTACCACTAAATCTATGGTCACACTCTGCCACTTCCATTCTGGAATTTTTGGACTTTGAAGCAATCCTGGCGGTCTCTGGTGTTCGATCTTCACCGTCTGACAGGTAAGACACCGTCTCACATACTTTGTCACATCACTCTTCAACCCTGGCCACCAATACATAGATTTCAAACTGTGATACATCTTGGTCATACTAGGGTGAAGAGTATACTGACTCTTATGAGCAAATCAAGAATTCTCAGTCTCAAGTAAGCCTTCATTGGAATATAGATTCTCTTCTAGTAATGTAACAATCCACTAGGTGACAAATCATAATCTGAGTCCTTCCTTGCTCAATCATAGCTCAGATGAACTGGGCTCTCTCATCATGCCTCTGAGCCTCTTCAATTTCCATCCCCAGTTCATTTTCCTCTTGGACAACGCCATAATTGGCACAAAGGTTACTATTCGAGAGCTTGGAATCTCAAAAATCCTCTATCAAATTTCTTTCTTGGATTATCATCATTGCCACTAACACCGTCTTCTGACTCAAAGCATTCTCAACAACATTAGCTTTACCTTGATGATATTTAATCTCCATGTTATAATCCTTCAGCAACATCGTCTACCGCTGCTATCTCATATTCAATTCCTTCGGATCATACAGATATTGGAGACTCTTATGGTCGCAGTACAATTCCACTGTCACGCCATACAGGTAATGACGCCAAATCTTTAATAGAAACACTATCACCGCAAGCTCCAGATCATGAGTGGGGTATTTCATTTCATGCGGTTTAAGCTGTTAAGAGGCATAGGCCACCACATGTCCCTGCTAAATCAGGACACACCCTAACCCCTGCTTACTCGTATCACTGTACACGATGTAAGCCTCACTAGGATTAGATATAATCAATACTGGTGCCATAGTCAATCTCTCCTTCAGCTTCGTGAAACTCTGTTCACATCGGTCATCCCACAAAAATGGTTGATCCTTTCTCGTGAGGTTGGTTATCAGCAATGCAATATGCAAGAAGTTCTAGATGAACCTCTGATAGTGACCAGCAAGACCCAAAAAACTATGGATCTCAGAGATAGTTTCTGGCCTCTTCTAGTCAAGTACTGCTTCCACCATACTGGGATCTACTGAGACCCCTTCACATGAGATAACATTGCTAAGGAATTTCACCTCCATAAGCCCGAACTCACATTTACTCAGCTTGGCGTAGAGTTGCTTTTCTCTCAATATTCTCAATACTATTTTCAGATGCCGTTTATGCTCTTCATTACTTTCAGAGTAAATCAATATGTCATCAATGAACACTACCACAAACTGATCAAGATACGGTAGGAAGATGCGATTCATATAATCCATAAATACCGCCGGGGCATTAGTTAATCCAAAGTGTATCACAAGGAATTCATAGTGCCCATATCTCATTCTGAAAGCAATCTTTTGGAATATTCGCTGCCTTCACATGAAATTGGAGAATACACATGAGCCAGATAATTGATCTAATAGGTCATCAATTCTCTAGAGAGGGTATTTATTCTTAACAATCACTTTGTTAAGCTCTCTGTAATAAATACACAACTATAAACTCCCATCTTTCTTTTTCACAAACAATACTGGCGCTCCCCATGGTGACACACTGGGTCGAATGAACCCTTTCTCGAGCAAATCTTCAATTTGTTTCTTCAACTCTGCCATTTCATTAGTGGCCATTCTATATGGGGCCTTAGATATGAACCCAGCTCCAGGTACTATTTCAATTGGAAATTCCACTTCCCTTTCCGGAGGCAATCGGTCGAGATCATCAGGAAACACCTCAGGGAATTCTCTCACTACCGGGATACTCTCAAAGGCTTCATTTAACTCTCTCTGAATAGAGTTAAATACCATATACCCTTAGCATCCCTTTTTCAAACATTCCTCGGCCTTAGCCTTTGAGAGGAAATTCAGACTACTGTTTACATTCACATCCCTCCGGGGAGCAGGATAAACTATTTTCCAATTCCTACAATCCAACATAACATTGTTTGCCGTCAACCAATTAATACCCAGAATAACTTCTAGTTGATGAAGAGGCAAAAAAATCAAATCAATGGTAGACTCAAACCCTTTGATAGTTATAACGCTATTTAGACAAGCTTCCACAGCCACAGTCTAGTACCAATAGGTGTTGACACAACAATATCAAATGGCAGTTTATGAACATGTAATCCTACGTGCTTTACACAGTAATAGGCTATGAAAGAATGACTATCACTCGAATCAAACAGTTTGTAATACACTACCATTTAGAAAAATATTACCTTGGATTAATTCTGGAGATTCCCTTACTTCTTTATGAGTCATAGCAAACACTCTCCCTTGACTCTTGGGCCTTGACTCTGCTGGTCGCCCTTTACAATCTTTGGTAAGATGTCCGGGCTGCTTGCAGATGAAGAATACCCATTTCGCCTCACAATTCCTACCAGCATGTGATTTATTATATCGGGAGCATACCCACTGTGGTAACTGTCCTTGATTCCCATGATCTCCAGCTTGGTACGGTTTCTTACCACCGCCCTTTGATGAGAACCCTTGGTTCTTACGCTTCTGGGAGGAGCTTCCCTTACCAATGTCACTACGACCACCACCCTTACTTGGTTAATATCTGTCAAGTTGTTCTCAGTGATACGGCACTCTTCTACCGCTTTATTGAACTTATCAAACTATCAAGTAGCCAACCTCTTTTTCAACTCAGGCCTCAAATCCCGGATTAACATGTCAGAACTCCATTCCTCGTCATCCATTCGCCTAAGATAGGAGGAGTACCGGGATAAGCGAATGAATTGAGATAGGTAATCATCAAATATTTCCTTGTCCCCTTGCTTTATTGCCAGAAATTATGACTCTTTCTATTCTCACTAACTTTGGGAAGTACTTGTCATTGAATTCTTTCAGAAATGACTCCCAAGTCACTGGCACATTTCGAGTTCGCATAGTCATGGCAATATTGCGCCACCATCAATCTGCATCCCCTTCTAGGTTTTAGATAGCTAGCTTGGCCTTTACCTCTGGTGGGCACTCAAGTACCTCAAAGATCTTCTCTAATCTCATAATCCAATCCTCGGCCTCTTGAGGGTTGAATCTTCCTCAGAACACTAGAGGCATATGCTTACAGAATTTAGAAACCCAAAACTCTAGGTTTCCACCCTCCCGGACAGGTACCCCTTGTGACTCCTGATTGGGCACCATGCGAGATGGGGTCTCTCAGGACCAATTAGACCCCTCAGCTCTCTCTTCATATCTGGTCTCCTCTTGGGTCTCCTCATAAGTAGACTGGACCTTTTCCTCATTTCTCTTGGCCCTTTCTTCTCTGAGCTCTTCTCTCAGCTCAATAATCATATCTATTTGTTCTCTTACTAAATTCGTCAGCTCCCACATTAGGTCAGGTGGATTTTCATTGATCTCTTCCACCTCTGGGTCAGGTCTTCAAACTCTAGTAGGAGCCATTGGTCCTCTTCAGTCTACAAATGGTTCACCCAGTTAGTAATCAACAAATACATACCCATATTCCTTAAACTATTATATACCAATCAATAACAGGAATATTCATGGGTATACAATCTACAGTTATCAATCATCTAACACTCAGGCAATAAACTAGTACAACTATCCTAGCAATTCCTATAAATATTCATGGGTATACAATCTACAGTCATCAATCATCTAACACTCAAGCAATAAACTAGTGCAACTATCCTAGCAATTCCTATAAATACCAGGAAAACTAGACTCTCTGATACCACAAATGTAACCCCCGCTACTATCAAGGCTGAAATTAAGCATTTAAACAAGTTTAATAATTGAATGAGAGATTTGGGATAATTAAAAACCTTTTTTAACACTTGAATAATATGATCTCCATTCATTCATTCATAAAAGCAATTGGCCTGTTCAGTTTGTCACATGCATAATATTAGAGTTTAAGCACAATTCCTGACGTTCACCCAGGATAATAACATTAATCCAAAGGTTTAAACAAGGCATCATTGCCCATCTTAGTATCCATACCAGGGATTACACAAAACTATAATGATATAATCTATTCAATATATACATTTATCCAAAATGATAACCAGTGCAAAATAAAACCAAAATATCTAACTAAGACTACTACAGGCAGTCCTAATCGCCCTTATCCACTTGGTTGTTCCTAAATCCACTTGCCCTGTCTAAAACTGTTATTTGGAAAGAATGAGATTTTAGAGAATCCCAGTAGCAACAGTTTACGTATATGATGCATATAAATAAAGCAAGTAAACATTTATCACAATGCAGCATCAATATTCAAGGCTGAGCACACTGCCTGTCCCCTTCATTGTATACAAGCCTGGGCTTTTGTAACGTCCCCTTACTGTATCTGTAATTAAGGTCGGGCTTTCACCACGTCCTATCAACTGTATCTATATTCAAGGTCGAGCTTATGCCACGTTCCCTTCACTGTATTCAATAACTAATGCAAACAAGCAATGCAATATACATGATATAGGATAAAGTGTCACGACTTTGGTCTTTCCGTTCTTGAGTAGGCACAGGACTTTTACGCTCCGGGTAAATATCGAATCCTAAAGTCATAATTAAGGACGATGCGTTATCACTTGGTCCAATACTCAATACCTTCACAATACTTAATTTGGTTCTCATTATTGTCTCTTAAGTACTCATATATGCCTCTAACAAAAGCCCAAAAGGGTTGGAAGAACTACCCCAGGGATCCCCTTATAGAAGCACAAATACTGACATTTTTCACTATTTCACTCGAGTGAAGATGGCCTCACTCGAGTGATGGGGCACTGAAACTCAAGTAAAGACGACCTCACTCAAGTGGTAGTACGGTCTGCACTCGGGTATCAGAGAGTGAAGGATAGCGAGTAAGCACCCGAGAGCACCAGAAAGTTTTTAGAGACAGGGACACTCGAGCACATAAGACCTTACTCGAGTGAAAGCCAAATGCTTTACTCTACAATAGGGAGTAAAGTCCAGAAAGTGAGAACCTGAGAGGAATGGAAATTTTTAGAGGAAAAGAAGCACTTGAGCATGAGACTTCTCACTCAGGTGGAAACTGAATACCTGCGAGTGCCAGAACACACTCTTGCTCATTAACCGCGGGTGACAACTCGAGAGGCAGGTTTAGGGTGTCAAATACACCCCCACTTGAGTGAGAGAAGGGTCACCCTTGACTCACAAGTGGGGTAACACCCTTGACCTTTTCACTGAAGTGTACATAGAAATTGAAGGAAAAACGAAGAATTTCACTGAATCACTCGAGTGGAAACCAACCTCGCCCAAGTGATATTCATCCCTCACTCGAGTGAACCCCAGATCACTTGAGTAACCTTATCAGAACCAAGAAAATGCAGACACAAAGACAGTTTTCCAAAATTTTTACCAAAAGCTACCAATGGACCCAAAACCTCAACCAAAGCTACTCCCACATAAAAACACTTAAGGAATGCAATGGAAGTGTCAAAACTATCAAAATCCTACTCCATTATCATGCTTTGGTCTTGGGCAACATTAAACACTAAATTTCCAAAATCATTAAACTCAATCATTCAATCCCCAATCAATCCTATCTATCCATATACCTTCTAAACATACCATTTTCATACCAATAACATGCCAAATGACTAATGGCTCTTATTTTCAAAAATAGGCAATAAATTCCCAAAAATTCAAAACTAATTTGAATTACACAAAGCTTAGATGGATAGATAGGTTTCACTTACCTCTTCAACTTTTCCAAAAGGACTTCTTGATCCTTCAACTTTCACAATCTCTTAGAATCACAAACCAATACCAATAGACACACTACAACTATCAAAATGTAGCTCTTTATTCAAGGAACAACTTTAATGAATAGAGTTTGAGCATTAGACATCTTTTTCTCTTACCTTTTCAAGCTTTCCTTCCCTCCCTTTTGGTCTTTAATGGGGCTGGAATGAGGAGGGAATGAGAGAGATGAGAGTGAGGAAGAGTGAAGAGATGAAGAAAAATCATCATACTCCCTCCCACCATACTTGTTCAGCGCACAAAGAGGGAAGAGAGGAGAGAGAAACATAAAAAATCCTTCTTTGACTTTTCCTCCACTCCTCACACAACACCAACTTGCCACATGTCTTCTTCCCATTGGCTCTCATACAATAAACACTCATTTAGCCTCTCTAATCCATCCATTAGCCATTTAATCACATTTCTCATTTTCTTCTTAGTTAGTAATTAATTTCCCCATTAACCATCAACTTATGGCCAATAATTCTATTCTTTTAATTTTCCACCAATTATGACATATTAATTAATATTATCACAAAACACATAATAATTCCAATTTAAATTCACAAATTTCTACAATAATATTCATTAGCCCTTAATCAAAATTTGGGAGTTACATTTCTCCCCCCGTTCAATAAATTTTGCCCTCAAAATTGATTACACATCACTAGGCATAAAACTAGGAAATCTTTTCTTCATGTCCGCTTCAGCTTCCCAAGTCGCTTCTCTTGGAGACATTGCCTTCCAGACCACCTTCACAAATGGTAAGCTTCAGTGTCTGAGCCGCCGTTCTTCACGATCAATTATTCTTTCTGGTTCAATCGTGTAAGTGAAGTTATCTTATAAATCTACCTCTTCATATTCAATAATATGCTTAGGGTCTGGTTGGTATTTCTTGAGCTGTGAGACATGAAACACATCATGCAACCTACTTAAATTCAGGGGTAGGGCTATTCAGTATGCCACAGGTTCAATTTGTGCTAGAATCTTAAATGGACCAATATACCTCAGGCTCAGTTTCTATCGTTTGATCACCCTTTCGATACCTGTGACTGGAGATGTAATATAACTGCACAGGTAATTATATTCGATGTTTGAACTTAAGATTAGGATTGGAAAGAAGTTTTGAAAATTTTGTGATGTCCCTACTATAAGGAGGGAGTTTTAAATGAGTTTTAAATTATTTGACGGTCTCTAATCCATTTTATTATGCATTATCGAATATTAATTATGCTAATTAAGGTAAGGGGTTACAGGTAGAGTTGCTAGTGATGAGTTAATGATTAAGACGTCTGAATTTGACAATAAATAATGTAGGTCGGCTCTCAATACTTGAAAGGAAAAATTTTTTGAAATGAATTACCACCCAGTTCAATAAATTTATCCTTTCAAGTGATGATTATCTAGCCAATATTTTTCATCCTCCAATTTAGAGTCATTAATCCTTACCTCATCACTAGTATTTCCACCTAGTCGGTTACTTCCTTATCTAGCCTTTAGTTTGTCTTCATTCTCAACCAAAACCTCCCCATGAAATTTTATTCATATATATAAAATTTAGTTCTTATACTTGTATATTAACTTTATTATACTCAGCTTCATTAAATAAGAATCTTCTTCTTTATCACCTAAGACTGGGGTGGCACATAAGCATGTTTCATATTTGAGGTCTAGAAGAGTCAAAATGCATAAGTATGGTAACCTAGCATTTAATCCATGGGTAGCAACTGTTAGAACCGGCTGACACCCAAGAGGGGAGTGATTGGGTGTAAGATAAAAACTTAAGAACTTTGAAAATCTTTTTGTATCTTAGTAGAAGAAATAATATGAATGTAATGAATCATAAATCACAGTTAGATATTTAAATGATATATGTTGGAAATATAAGTGCTTAGGGAAGAGAATATGCAAACTGTGATTTATCCTAGTTTGGTCTAATCTATGATGACCTACGTCCAGTCCCCAAGCATTTCCTGAGATTTTCAATCCACTATCTTTCTCAAGCTTAACTGGGTACTTGAGAACTACTACAATCCCACAAGTTTAGTCGAGCACTTGTGAAGCCTTTTACAAATCTCTCACCGAGTTACTCTCCCTTATAGTAAATCCTATAAGCAAAGCAATCCCGAAGACCTTTCTCTCTTGCTTACTCGTGCAAGTCTTACGAGCAGCAATGTTCTCTCCTGCTTACACCCCTGTAAATCTTACTAGCAGTAATATTCTCTACTGCTTGTACCTTGTAAGTCTTACAAGTAGAAAGTCTTACTGGCAATTCTTTTTACAGCTTCTCTCGTAAGGAAATCAACCCTCTCAATGTCCCTCTACCTTGAGATCAATTCAGAAATACAGTTGAAAGTGTTTATAGACTCTCTCACATAGTAGATATAATGCTTACTGAAGTACAATACAAATAATCTATCTCTCTAAGGAAAATAATATCGAAGGTAGATAAATAGAGAGTATTTGGGTAGATGCTTTATGATCTTAGCATGTTTTCCTGTTGTGTGTTCTCGTTGTTGTTACTCTTCAATGAATGTTTCCATATTTATAGATAAGTTGTGATAGCCTTTGGAAGCATTTCAACCTGTCCATTAGAATGGCGTAGCTTCATTTGAATATTCTTCAATTTTGAAAACTAGCCGTTGTGGTTGGTGAACGTCCACTTTCGTAAAGTCAACTTTTGTATCTTCACATCATATCTTCATTGTATTCCTGAAAAAAGACATTAAACAATAATACAATGAAGTGTAAGAGTGATAGGAAGCAGGAAGAGTGAGTTTCATAATCATTCCCATTATTTTTGAAAGCTTCAGTAGGTTATTCTGTTCTTCTAGGAAGCATTACTCGAGTGGTCACTCAAGTAAGCTTGGGTCATTACTCGAGGGAGCCCTATAGTAATCCTCTTCAAAATCTGGCCAAGAGCTACTAGATGATTTCTTCTCTAGTTACTTGAGTAATCCCTTCAAGTAATCTTATGCAAATTTTGACAGAGAGCAATTCTTCTCATATTAGTCGAGTGATCCCTCGAGTAATGCTTCAAATAACTTTGGAGATTACTTGAGTGATCCTTCTAGTGATCTCTTTATTTTGATTCAAAATACGACAAATTATATATCATCGGAAAGCTCTCATTATCTACATTGTAATGCAATAAGAATCAACTCCAAACTCATTGTTTATAAAAAGTTATTATCCAAAGAGTATCTACTATTCTTGACAATATCTGAAATCATAAGTAGCAACTTCTGGAAGCCATAATTCTTAGTATATAGCTTCAAATGTGAAAAATTATATCCATGGAAATCTCTTTAAGTCTAGTTTCATATGGCACCAATTTTGTCTCAATCTGATGTGTAGTTTGAGAGTTATGTATAAAATATCGAAATTGTTTTGGTAAAAGATGCTGATTCAAGTGTCAACTTAAACATATCATATCTCCCTTATCTAAACTATTTTAAATGTGATCTTAGTGTCCATAGTTTGTGTTAGGAGTCTAGTTTCATATGCCACTGGTTTCAGATCAATCCGACATGTGGTTAGAGAGATATGCCTAAAATACCAAACCTCTCTCGTGCCGCACAAAAACAGAGCACAATAAAAATGCAAATTACTTGAGTAAGCTATCGAGTAATCACCTCCAAAATGAGACAGTGCCATATTACTCAAGTAATCATCTTTGGAGGTGCCATAAATTTCGTATATGTGATTTTAACTTCGTATTGACCCATTCCAACATCCGGTATCACTTCTAAGAGCTTGAATCTTGATATTCTCATTTAATCTTGCAAGTTCTTGTTCTTCAATCTTTCTTCTTCTTTCTTCAATCTCTTTCTTCTTCTTTTTCCTTTTGATGATCATTCTTCATCACCCAACTAAATATCTTCTTCAATTGATTATCATTCTTCAAAACCCAATTAGATGTCTTGTTGAATATCTTCATCTTCTTCTTTCTTTGCTTGACTAATATCATCTTCTTGAATATCTTCATCTTGATGATCTTTCTTTATAGCTTAACTATATATATTCTTGAATATCTTCAATCTTCTTCTTGCTCTTGCTTGACTAATCTATAAGATATATAATATTAAATATAGTAGTTAGTCAATGTAGAAGATTATGTACTCTTAAAGCTTGACACCTATATTTAACATCATCAAAACTAATCATATCTAACAACAATATTAGACCTTAAGGATGCTTAAAATCATGGTTTTGAAACCCAGATAGGACCAACTAGTTGAGACAAAATTGGTGAACTAGCTACTTGTTTGGTTTGGTTCATGGCCTGAATCGAAATATTAGATACTTGGTGTCAACTGCCCTAACTTAGTGTGAATCAACCATAACCCAACCAACTCACGGGGTTGCAGGTTTACTAGGTAAAAAAAAGCTTCAATTAGACAATTTGTTCTACTCACCAGATCATTGTTGCTATTGTCATTCTCCTTAGTCCATCCACCTTTATCATCATTTTCTGCTAATTCTTTCCCTCTTCAATTCTAGAAGGTTCTCTCTCTTTGTTGTCGTAGATGCATCAAGAAGAATCGATCAGATTTGTACATTGACTTTGCTAGAAGTTCAAGCCAACAGGAGCTATACATGGAAGGTAATGTTGAAGAGATTCAAATTTTTTACAAACAAAATAAGATAAGATAAGAGAGAGTAAGAGAGAGAGAGAGAGAGAGAGAGAGAGAAGATTGATACTATAGTTAGGAAGCATCTAAGGAGGAGAATCAGAATCATCAAGATGAGAGAAGAGTCCTTGATGACAAAATTAAGTAACCACTTAGGCTTTTGAAATAGTATAGTTGTCATTTGTGAGTTTAATAGAGTTAAAGTGAGAAGGTGAAGATGAAACGAAAGAAAAATGAGGAGTAGAAAGAGTAGTTGGAAACGAAGGTTAGGATAAAGGGATGGTAAATGAAACTTGTAACGATAAGGTACTCATGGTTAGAAAAGAAGAAGGGTTAGGGTTCAAAAACCAAGATGGGTTGTAGAATAAGGGTTAGGGTTCAAAAATCAAGATGAGTTGTAGCAGAGAGTAGGTGACAAAGGAGCATTGTGGTTCTAATACCATAAAGAATTGAAAAGAATATATTATGATAAAAGCTATATTTTTTGTATTACATAATGGGTATTACAAGATGATGATCTTTAAAGACAAGAATCACATGCTATACTTGTGAGCAGAATTGGGCTTAAACAAATGATAATTGTAATGCTCCAAAATATGTATAAGGTCTCATTGACTTCAAGAGTATGTAATGAATGTTGATAAACTCCTTTGGGGAATAAAGTGTGAATTAAGACCTAAATTAGCAGTAGAAAATACCAAAACTCAGTATTTATGCTTAATTATGGTGACAAAGTTTAAATTGAAATAAAGGACAAGGGAATTGCGCATAGAAGAGGAAAAGGAATTAAATAATTCACTTTATGACAATCTAACTAAAATTGCCATAGTTAGGGGCAAAACAGGAAGAAAGGAATTTATCAGCCAGTTAGTCAGCAATTTCCTCTTCTCCTAGAAGAAGGAATTGATCATTAACTAAAAGAGGTAGAGGTATAACTAAAAGGTTAATGAAACTAGCTAAAGTAACTAAATAGTGAATTGCTTTTGGAGAAGTCATAAGATCATGACACTTGAAACCAAGAGATTAAGTCAAAATTTCAAACCCTCTCTCTCTCCTTCTTCTCATTTTTGATTAAGGGTATGGGAGGCTGAAAAAAAATCTAATCATCATCGTTATCTCTCTTTCTCAAGATCTTAAGTCGGCCAAGCAAGGTGGAGGAGGAAAGAGAAAGTGGATTTTGTAAAGGTGAGATCTTTTCTTGAGTTTTGACCATGTAGATGACCTCTATTGCTCAAAACCTCTTCTTTAACCTTGTTCCTCTTGATAAGAGCTTCATTTGTTTAGTTTAAGATTGTCAAGAGGAGGTCTTTTGTGTGCTCAAGAAAAAAATAGTAGTTGGAGAATCAAAGAACTAACTAGAGGAAGTGATAGAGGTGAGCAAAGGCAACTCTTTGATATATATATATTATGATTATTGGTTGAGTACCTTGACTTGTAGAATTTTTCCCTATTTTCATGGGTGCTAAGCTTTTATAGGGTTGATGATGTTTCAATGAGTGTAATGGTGTCTTGTGTTGTGGTTTGGATAAATGGAATTGATTTGAGACTTGAATTTGAAATTTGGTAATTTCTGGATTTTGTGTTTAATTGTTGTCTAAAACACAACTTGTAAATGGAATGAGAATTTGGTTATTCTAATGTTTCCATTGGAATTTATGCAGAAAACTATATGGGAGTAGTCTTGGTTGTGAATTTTGAACAATTGGAAACTTAGGTTGAAAATTTGGAAGTTTTGGCCATGAAAATTCTGTACAGGGGAGCTACTTTGCATGGTATTTTGAAAGGGTAAATGATGCCTAAAACTTGTGAAACTTTTCAGGTTTGTAGTAGACATTGCAAGCTTTAAAATGATGTAATGTGGATGTCATTTGGATGTGTATTCGTAGAGTTAAGGTTGTTGAAAGTCAGCCAAGAAACAGGCCAGTTCTTGGCTGCAGCCCAAAACCTTCTGACCTGTTCTTGGCCACAGCCAAAGGTTTCTGTCATGTTCTTGGCTATGCCCAAAAGTTTATGACCAACTCTTGGCTACGGCCGGAGAGGATCTTCACCGTGGCCAACCCGTAAATTTCATCAGTTTACATTTTTTAAAGGTGGTTTCTAGTCTAACTATCCCCAACCCTTTAGGCTTTTTGTTTGAGCTTCTCATAGCCATCTAAGGGACTCAAATGATAACCAACCCCAAGTGTTTTATAGTTATTTAATAATTGGACAAGGGAATAACTTGTTGTCCTTAATTCTGATTTACAGGATTTGACATCTTCCTTGAGCATAAGAAACCTATGCCCGAGCAAGAACGTAAAGGACAAGGTAGTAACTTGTTCTCTTATATCATATATAATGCTTTGTATGTATGTGAATATCATCTGTCATGGCAAATGTGATGAATGTCATAAATGTAAATGTCACGGATGTGTATGTGATGAATGTCACGAATGTAACGACTGCTATGAATTGTTGTGAATTTCGTGAATGCTAAGCATTGTGACGTATGTAACGAATGTTATGATTGTCATGCATATCACGAATGTGGTTAATGTTATGACTATTGGGAATGCTACTGTGAATGTTGCTATGTGATGATTGCTTATATGCTTTATGAAATTATATATCATATACGTGAAATGTTACTACTAAGATTCATATGAATCTCACTCTTTCCAATGACAAACCTTTAGCCAGGGCAAGCAGATCAAAGAAGAAGTAGGTTAGTTAGTTATCGAAAGTTTAGATGAATATATATATATATATATATTGACTATAGAATTGTATTTGTATATAGCCCCGATAAGGGAAACTAAGAATGGGTGAATATGCCTTTATACACTAGTAACTAATGAATATAACCCGGATGTATGATGGGACATTTTGTTAAGCACTCTGATATGAATAAATGGAATAAAACCGAATAGGCCAAATAGATTCAAAAAGTGAAGTGAGACCATATTATACCGGTTTAGAAAATTTTTTGAAAACCCACTTTATCACAAGACCAAATCATGTCTTGGAGTCGGGACCTCTATGAGTTAAAAATTATTCTCTGGTCTTCAGTTTAACCTACTGACACATTTTCTAATTGTTTTCAAGGCTTATAAGGAAAGGGGTTACAAGAAGAATTAGGCTACACTAGCTTAGGTTGTTGCACTTATTTTTTCTAACACTGAAGTACACAAACATTACAAACTAGGGCAATTTTAATAAAGCCATTGTTACCTTACAATTTGATGTCATTTCAACACATTTTCCTTGAGTTTTTGACACAATTGTGTATATTTTGAATATTCAAAGATAAAAATGTGCATGGTATTTTTAGTTACACATTATTGCTTAATTGTACAAATTTTGGATCCTAACCTTGTTAATTATGAGCTTAAAAATTTTATTCTTTTAGAACACATATTTTGGTAGAAGAATTGAATATTGCAAGTCACCTAGCAATGTTTTGGAAGCACAAATTGAGGCTAAATCATGGGAAGAACATAACATCATTTGAAATAAAAGAACTCATTTTTCCATAAGTAAAATGAGTTGCAGCACACTATGCCTTGGTTGTAGCCTGATGAAAATAGAGGAGAATTGAGTTGCAGTGTACTATATCTTGGATGTAGCCAAATTCGAATAGAGGCAAATTCGACTGTGGCTCAAAATAGTTCACCTACGGATGAGTCACTGACAGTAAAATACACAGCTGCAATAAGCAAGAAAAATCTAGGTTTTAAATCCCCCATGTTTGGCCACTATTCTAGACTTCTTTGGAGTAGTTTGGAGCTTTAGAATTCTAGGGTCTGGTGCTTCAAATGAGTATTGAGCTAGGAGTTGTAGATTTGAAAAGATTTGAGCGTCTCCTCTTGGTTTATCTTCTCCATGTTGCTTTTCTTCCTTATGTTCTTTGATTTTGCTAATTTATATGTATTTTCTCATGTGTTTTATGAACATGTGTGGCTAAAGTTTTCATGCTAGGATTATTTTGAACTCTTGTATAGATTAACACTTGATTACTCCTATTTGTGATGAATGATATATATATGTGCTTATTGTACTATTTTCCTAATGCTTCTAAGTGCTTGATCACCATTTAAATGTTTGGTTCACTTGATTTATGCTTGAGAAAGCTAGGTTGAGTGTAGAATTTGGGTCAAATTGTGTAACAAGTTGAAGTTTGTATGATAATTGAATGGTTTTGTGAGAAAGATATATACTTGCCAACCTTGCATAGTCATATTAGGATTCTACTGGAGCTTAAAAATTAGGTTTTATTAGTTAAAACAAAAGATTGAGAAATTGATGGAATTAAACACTTGTTCTTACTTAAGAGAGAATTTACAAGTCTCTTTTGAATTATAGACTAGCACATATATTAATTAAGAGGTTCACCTTTGGCTCTTAAATAGAGGATGTAGATGACTAGGCCGTGTCTTCCAAATAGTCAAAGGAGAAAATAAATGCCAAGTGTACACTGTGTGGGACGACCAATAGAAAAATGACTTTTTAGACTGGTTCTAGATGAGGTCTTGATACAACAAGTCTAAAAAGTCTGATCATTTTTAGACTGGTTAAGCAACCGGTCTTAAAGACAAATTTTTAAGAACAGTTGTATTGGCAACTGGTCTTAAAATACACTATTTTAAGTCCACTTGTCATGACTACCGGTCTTAAAAGACCTCTTTTTAGAGGTAGTATAGAAAAACCTTTAAGATTGTTTGTCAAACCTTTAAGACTCGTTCTCTATACAACCAGTCTTAAAAGTGAGCATTTAAGACCGATTGTATAAACAACCGGTCTTAAAACACTTTTTCTTGTGTTTGATTATGTTAGTATACCATAACACATATCCTAGAAGATATTTCCAAGGCCATCCTTATTAAGAACAAAGTTGAGATTTAAGTGACAAGTTTACCATACTTATAATTATTTATCACTAATACTTATATATCCAAATATACATGCCAAGTCCCTATATTCAATCAATACAAGCCATATATGAATTTGTGATGCAATCAACAACTAACTTATAACAAAATAAATGTTGCCATAAGGCGTAGATTTTTCTTCCATTTACCATTTCCTTTTTCTTAAGCTTTCTCATTGGGAACTTGTAACATAACATGCACCTTCATCATGTAATGTGTTGTTTATCAAGCATTAACTGTAAAACATATAGGCCAATTCCATGTCTCAAACAAGTTCACATGTATAAATGCATGATTTCACATAATCACAAAAACAACAAACATGTCAATTCATGCAACAAACAAGTTTTTGCAGAAAAGCTGAAGGAAGAAAAATTCCTAAATACATACCAAAAATTCCTCAGTTTTACAAAAACTTACTATTGTCGTAAAAGTTCATAAATGAATTTAGCACAATAATTGCGGATGAAATCAGTATCTTCATCCGGAAACACTAGTGGAAAAATGACTTTTTAGACTAGTTTTGGATCAAGTCTTGATATAGCTAGTCTAAAAATTCTGATACTTTTTAAACCAGTTGTATTGATAACCGATCTTAAGATAAACCATTTTAAAACTGATTATCATGAGCATCGGTCTTAAAAGACGTCTTTTTTAGGCTATACAGAAACATGTTTAAGACCGGTTATCTATATAACCTGTCTTAAAATTTTGAATTTTAAGACCCGTTGTCAATACAACCGGTCTCAAAACTTTACTTTCAGATCGGTTGTATGGAAAATTGGTCTTAAGAGTTTTTTTAAGACCGGTTATCTATATAACCGGTCTTAAAAGTATTATACTTATTTTTTTTACACTTTGATTATGTTAGTAACCAGAACATATCCTAAAAGGTGCTTCCAATGAAATACTTATTCAGTAACATAAGGTATTTTATTTCCTTCCACTTACCATTCCCTTTTTGTTTAACCTTCTCATTGGGAACTTGTAACATAACATGCACCTTTATCCTCATGTATATTGTTGTTTAAAACTATCATATATACATAATTCTATAAAACACAGGCCAATGACATGTCTCAAATAGGTTCACATGTATAAATGCATGGTTTCACATAATTACCAAAACAATAAACATGTCAATTCATGCAACCAAAGAGTTTTGCGAAAAAGCCAAGGGAAGAAAAATTCCTCAATATATACAAAAAATTTCTCAGTTTTACAAAAACTCACTGTTGCTGTAAAAGTTCATAAATGAATTAAACACAACATTTGTGAATGTAATCAATATCTTCTTCTAGAAAGGGGTCAGCAAGATCAAACATCTATAGCACCAAAGCTAAGCAAAACATTAACTGGTTAACTTAAAAAAGAATAAAGTAATATAAAATTTTTGAAATGTATATACATTTACCTCTTGAGTAAATTTTGTCATGCCTAAGGCAATAGTATTATAAATGTGTCTCAAAACATAGAACCCATACAAGTTGGACATTGGTGGTTGCCTATGGCTCTAAAAAATAACATGATATCATTAAAATAAGTATAAAATTAAAGCATGACTTATTATTGAATGCATTCTTAAAACAAACTAATATGTAACTAACCTTTGGCATAATCCATATAGGGTCTTTTATGTCATGAACATGCCTACCACAAGCAGCGTGTAGGAATGTCTACGTAACCCTATCATCAAAATCACAAAGGTTACTTAATTTACACAAATTCCATAAATTTTGCACACGAAAGATAATAATACAAGAAAACGTATGAGTTCATGGTCTTCTTCAATTCACTCCCTGGTTTATTGTAGAAAAGGGAGCATAAGAGGATGACAGTATAACTTTTCTTCCATAGAATAACCAATTGCCAATAATCACTAAAAAAAAGGGATGACTTTTAAGCAAAAATAAATCATTATGTATATTATGACATACAAATTTGTTTCTTACCCATTCACATATGGAGCCAAAAAAAACACACAATTGGGGTTTTTTTAAGCCTTTCTAATAAGTATGTGTGTCTGATAGCAGCAGTGGTCCCTTCTTCATGGATTTGAATTGGGCATATGAATCCAAATTTATCGCTTTTACTAGAGGAAACCAACATATAATTCATGCACCTACAATAATGCAAGTTTACAAATCAAAATTTAACGGAATAATTTATAAAATATTTACTACCAATTGAAGAAGATACTTATATTAAAAATAATTAGACAATCAAAACTTTAAGCTGTTGTCTAGGAGCTGCTAGAGACATAAGTCATCCCCTCTCAAGATAGCATTGTACCCCTGACTTGCTAACAGCTGAGTCCATAGGCCGATCTCTTGTTTGAAAGGACGTATCAGATGCCATCAGAATCACTTGTTGCATGACATTCAATAGAGGCTGTGAAACTTCTTGAGTGGGAGGAGGTGCAATTGGGGCTGTGATTGGGGTTTCCTCAGTTTGATTAGAAACAAGGTTCTTTAGCCACAAGATGAAAGAATTGAGGACATTGCTCACAATCTTGAAGTCATCAACGGGGATAGGAAGAGGTGCATCTGCAACAATCACCTCTTCAACTGCCACTCTGACTTAATCATTTTTTATTTGTTAATGGTGGACACTTGATCCCAAGTTGTGCAAACTCCCCTGTGCAACTAATCATCTCAGAGGATCCTTAACATATAGGTCACAAGGCTCACCAATTTCTTTTCCAGGACCCTCTGATAACTACCAACATTATAGTAACTCCCTTTAGTGCTCTGCTTAGGTGCAAGCAAATATGCCTAGGGAGCATTGGGATCTTGTCTTGTGCTCACAATGATAATCATTTACTCCTTCATCTTGGTAAACCTTTCTTCTAATTGTGTATTTAAATGATGCTTCTGCTATGCTCTATCTCCTCCCTTGTCACCATACTTGAGGAAGGGCGTAGGGATGCTCTAAAGTAATTCCTTATGCCTACCCCTCCTCCTACTCCCTAGACTTGGCCGGGTTGCTCGTGTTTCTGTATAGCAATGATCAGGATATCATTCTCTTATCCAGCCTAAATGATCCCTCAGCTTGGGTTTTTTTTGAAGCTCCTCTTGTAAGACACAGATACAAATATAAGTAATGAAATTTGTTTTTTAAATAATTAATAACAACAACAATACTTACAATTGTTTCACAAACTATATGAGATTGTTCACTCGTATAAGACTCACTCCTCTTTTAGTGAGCAAACTTCCACATTTATTTGCCACGTATCAAAGTTGGTAGAGAAAGAAGAACAGAAGGATCTAATTGAGCTGCTTCTTCAATCTCTTTTATTTGGCTGCCAACAAATCTTTTCCAGCCTTCTCATAACCCCCACAAAACATTATATGGGGGCAATCATATTAGTGTAAGCATTCTACCCAAGAGGGGGTAAGGGGTGAATTGGGTAAATCACAAAAAATTGGAATCATATATAAAATTTGCAAGAATTTAAATCAGTTAAGAGCTATGAGAAATATCATTGAAGTATACATCAGGAGTTGTACTAGTTTGGCTATAACCACTTTGACCTACGTCCAGTCCTTCGAGTTCCTTTGAGAATTTCAGTGTATCTTCCAAGATTCAGTGGGTGTTTGGCACCTTAGTACACATCAAGTTCCTTTACTGGACACTCAACCCCCTTACATGATGTAAACTAATCCCCAACTCAAGGTTCTACAACCTTAAGTTGACTCAATAATAGATATTGAGTTTGTAATGAAAATCTCTTTCATAGAACAAATATATGGTGATTGAAGTACAAAGAATGAATATGAGAAACACATCACTATGAATGTGTTGATCGAAGTATGTTCGTGTGTTATCAGTCATGTCAATTCTACATTAAATGTTCTCATATTTATAGTTGAGTTGTGATAGCCGTTGGAAGCATTTTAACATGTTCGTTAGAGCTACACAACTTCTTTTGACTATTCTTCATATTTGAAAAATAGTCGTTGCAGTCGGTGAGTGTTACGAACGTTATGTTCGGTTTCTCTCTCTTTAGCATAATCTCTTCATGTTTCCCAGAAAATAAGCTTAGAATAGTAATACAATAAAGGGCTAATCATATAGATAACAAATCAATAAACAACATGTTATAATCATGCATTATAGACTTCATCACTTGAGTAGTCACTCAGTGATATAGGGTCACCACTCAAGTAATCCCTTCCAAAACTTAGCAAAGAGATAAAGCAGTTGTTCTGACTCCATCAATCGAGTGGTCACTTGAGTTATTTAAGGATATCACTAGAGTGATCCCTTCAAAATCTTGGTCAAAACTCGAGTGATCACTTGAGTGACTCATTCCAAATCTTGGCAAAGAGTTTCTGTGTCTATTTTGGTACCTATCACTTGAGTGCCCACTCGAGTAATCAAGGGTCATCACTCGAGTGATCTCTTTTGAATTTTGGAAAAGGCTCTTTTACTTGTTATGTTGCTTTAGGTCCTTCTTCATCACTCAAATGCCTAGTCGAGTAATTGCTCTATGTAACCCCTTACATTCACAGCCGATAATATGGTTGAAAAATATGCCATAAATCAAACGAGAGACCAACGAACAATTTAAAACTCATGAAAGGTCTTGACTTCAAAACAGGATATGGTCCTATGATAAAGTGGGTTTTTCAAAACTTTGCACAATCTATTTTAAACAAGTCTCATGCCAATATTTTAAAACTACTTAGCATGTTCGGTATTGATCCATTTATACATATCAGAGTACTCAACGAAATTCCTGATGACCATGGGGATTCAATCATTAACTATAAAAGTCTATAGGGCATATTCGCCTATTTTCAACCGGAGATTTCAGACAATTATACAATTATACTACAATGGTCTACTTTTACATATATAAATGCACCAATAAGTGATAACCAACATAAAACTAATCTTCTAGTCACAAACTCTAACTGTCCTTATACACTAGCTTCCCTTTTGATCCACCTACCCTAGCTGTAGGTTAGTAGTGGAAAGAGTGAGATTCATAGGAATCTCAGTAGTAACAATTTCAATCATATGATATAAACTAAACAAGTAATTTAAGCAATTATCACAAAGCAATAACACAAAAACATTCACAATAACGATAGCACAATAATATTCTCAGTGGCAATTTACAACAGCAGCCTTAGCAACTTCAACATTGATGCGTGGCGATTGTCGCAACAGCTTTCACTGTATTCAGCTACCACATTGATGCGTGTCTTACATCACGAAAAGCAACTTTTACTATAATCACAACAGCATAAACATCATGTAATGGCATCACCCGTACATTCTACTAGGACTTTTGGCCAGCCTACCCATACCCATACACCTATCGGTGACTCCACCAGTATTAACTGGGACTTTGGGCATAAACATGTAATGACTTCACCAGTATATTTTATCGGGACTTTCAGAAAACACACCCTCAACGATACACCCACTAGTGACTTCGGTAGTGGTAACCGGGACTTTTTGGCTTAAACAATAATAGCTTTTCACCGTATCCACTTCTACGACATTTTAACAGCTTTCCATTATTCACAATTCAATAATAAACACAAACACACAAGTATTATATGTGATATAAGAGAAAAAGTCACTACCTTGTTCTTGCCGTTCCTACTTGGCACAAGTTTTGTATGCTCAGGACATATGTTAAGTCATATACATTATAATCAAGAACAACAAGTTATTCCCTATTCTAATTCTTAAAATACTACAAAATACTTAGGGTTAGTTATCATTTGGGTCCCTTAGGTGGTTATGATAACATCAAACAAAAGCCTAAAAGGTTTGGGAGGAACTATATAAAAAACCACCTTCAAAAGCTCAAAATGCAGATTTTTGGGGGATGGTCGTGGCCAAGGAATGCTCTGGCCATGGCCAAAAATAGGTTAAAAACATTTGGGTCGCAGCCAAGAAAATCCTGTTTCTTACCTAAACTTCAAAAGATCATAACTAATTTTAAAAAAATCAAAACTAGGTGATCCTAAGTTCTATGGAAGGCTATTTAACTCCTCTATACAGAAAAAATATGAATCGCTGCCATCTACAGCCACAAAAATACAAAATTACATGAAATGTTATACTACTCACATCAAAATGACAGCCATAATATATCAAATTAAAGCTTGGCATGTCTACTATATAATTGGAAAGTTTTAGAACTTTTAGACACTATTTACTCTCAAACTGCCATGAAACCCGACTACCCTGCATAGAGTTTACACTTAACAAAATTTCCAATTTTCAACCAATGTTTCCAATGGTCCAGAATTCACAACCAAGATTGTTCCCCACACAATTTTTCACATGGAATCCATTGGAAACATCAAATTAACCAAATTCTCACCTTTTTCACATGTTCTATTTTGGGGAAAAAATTCAACATACCCCATAATGGCCAAATTTCACATTCAAACTTCAAATCAATTTCACACCTCTAAAGGACACCACAAGACACCATTACCATCCCAAAACACCATGAACGTCACAAAACCCTAATGTGCATGAAAATAGGGTAGATCACACAAATCAAAATACTCAACCAATGATCAAAATATATATGTCAAAAGGTTGCTTTTGCTTACCTTTATTTCTTCAGCTATATTGTTCTTTGATTCTCCAACAACTAGCTTTTCTTGAATCCATAAAACATCTCCTCTTAAAAATCTAAAACCATAGAAATGAAGCTTTCATCAAGAGGAATAAGTTTAGAGAAGAGGTTTAGAGCAATAGAGGTCATCTACTAGGTCAAAACACAAGTAAAACAACTCACCTCTTCTTTCTCTTTCTCCTCCTCCATATCTGACCCTGAGAGTTCCAAGAGAGAGAAAATGATGTGATTAAATGCCTCACTTTAGCTCTTCTAGCCCATATAACTGAATTGATAGGAGAGAGGAAAGGGAGGTTGAAAGTTTGACCTCATTTAAAGGTATTAAGTAATACCAAGTGTCATAATCCAATACATTCTCATAAAACATGTAACCATAGGATTATTCCATCCAATTCCATTGGCCATTTAGTCACAACATTTACTCTTTTAGTTGATAGGAAATTTCCTCTTCGGTTACTGACTAATTGGCAGATAAATTCCTTTCTTTCTATTTTACCCCTCACTATGGCAATTCCCACTGGATTACTACTTAACACATCTTTTAATTTCAATTCACATGTCATTCACCTTGCTCCTCTCTTCTAATTCAATTTAAGTTTTGACACATAATTAAGCCTAAATATAAGGTCTGGACACTTTCTACTGCTAATTCGGGTCATTTGGTCAATACTCACACTGTATTTCTCCAAAAGTGTTTGACTAATGTTCATTACGTCCACTTTTGGAGTCATGAGCCCATATTCACATTTTAGGTCATTACACTCTACATGCCACCAACTGCTTTGTTTCTTTGTTCAAAACTCTTTTGTTTATTATTAAAACCTTTTGCAAAGATCATCCCAATCTTTGTTATCATCAAAACATGTGAAGTCTAACATTCTCTCCCTTTTTAGTGATGACAAAGCTTTAGTGATTTTTGAAAAAATCATTTGAAAAATAGTTTGAAATCATATGCTTTGAAAATATTAAAATATTTCTGTACTAAAAAACTCAAGATACATTAGTCCAAAATTATGAAATTAAACAAACTTTAGCATTCAAAATTCAAAACATTAGAATTTAACAATAGATTATAAAATTCAAAATATCATATAATCAGCTTTACAATTCAAAACATTAGAATTCAAAATAACATAATTATTAGATAGAAAGCATTCTAATTCCCTATACACCCATATATCCCTAAGCTATATCAATAAAGGTATATGGTCATTTCAGTCCACCAAAATCACTAGTTCTTCTCCCGCTTTTTGACTTCATCATGAGGGGTGGCCTAGGAAGATATTCTGAAACTAGAGCTAATGTGAGTGGGATCTCAGGTTGTGATAGGAATTTCTCGAATGGGCGAGGATGCATCATCAAGAATACTTCCTCCTCTCTAAGCAAAGGTAGGTGATGATATAGGATCTAGAAGATCAAGATGAGGGATATGAAATGGGTCCTTGGATAAGGCACATATAGAAGAGGATACTGATGTGGCGGTGATAAAGGCTGGGATGAGACCATTAGCTCTTGTATATCCTTAGAATGCTAGGAATGATGAGATGGAGTATGAGGAAAAGGCTCAGTCCCAGTCGGTGAAGCTATAAGAGTGGCCAATGAGCTAGGCTAAACAGTAGCCTGCTTATCTAGAGTAATATGAATTAGAGTAGATTTCAATGGATTGGTCTATAAAGAGGACAATGCTCGGTATGGTATGAGGGATGGTATGAGGTAGATCAGATATAGGAACAGAGGTAGTAGCTAGATCTGAGGAGGGGATAGATAGATAAGGAGTATATGTACCATGTGTCAAGGCATCCACCTTCTCATACAGAGACCTCAAGAGATTACCAATCTCCTGTATAGCACTAGTCTGGGCCTGTTGCTGTGCCAACATGAAGTGCACATGGCCTAATTATGCTCATGAAGTGCACGTGTCTAATATAATACAGCTTGATTCTGTTGATTCACATGCTCGGCCAGCTCTCCCATCTTGTGATTCATGTCAGTTATGAGTTTAGCATTAGTATTTGTGATTGTACATGGAATGCTTGGAGAACCACATTTAAGTAATTCTTGATCATAGATCCAAAAAAGGATGGTAATGAAGGAGTGGCGGTAGCAGAGGACTGAGTGTCTTCTATCTTGCTAGTCTCGGCCTTAAAAGCTTTCTTTTTCTTCTAGAGAGCAGATGTCATAGGTTTCTTTAAAGGAAGCTCAATCCCAAGTTTGCTTATCTGATTTCTCCCAATTGGCAAAAGCCTATCAACTAGTTCATTTGCCTTTAGGTATCATATCTTGTTGTTTTCTAGGAATAAGGAGACCAACTTGGGAAAAGGCATAGGTGTGATCTGAGTACCAGAGAATCTGTACCTCTTGATCTCAGAATAGATCAGCTCTTCTAAATTCCTCTTGTCTTTCATCAACTTTGAGGCCATGTTCCCATAATCTCAGTCAATGAAATGTGTGAAGTTGTTGGACTTGTTAACTATTGCATGAGAGTAAATATACCAAAGTACTTTGTGAAAATCACACATCTTGCTCAGTTTGAAGTTCAAGGGACCAATTCTCTTACCCGACCGAAGAATACTAAATATATCATTTGGATTGAGGTTGGCTAGGTTGCCTTGAGGCAGATTCTCAATCCCTAACCATTTGTATATCTTTGAAGCCAAAATAGTAAATTTCTTCCCTCTTTCTTTTGTTTCCTTTTTCTCTTCTACGGCTTCATTAAGAGCATATTCTACAAGTTCTAAATTACAGTTGAAGTGCCTGACAACCTTAGTATAATAGGGAAGACTCATAGACAACCAAGGTATATATCCTTTAAGGTACTCTCTTAAATTAAATTTAATTGCTCCAAAAAGGACCTGAAGATCAATGAAGTACATCTTACACATTTTTTGTCGAGAGAAGAATTTGTTGTACTTCTTTGATTCCTTGAGTTTGTGAGTGTTAAAGCCCTTAGGAGGAATGGTGTCATCTACTTCCCCAACTGTTCCCTTTAAAGTCTATGGATGAAACTTGGTGGATTTGGAGGAAGTTCCCTACTTGGCCCCTTAGACTAAAAAGTTTCATCTAACATGGTCGCCATAGCCTTGGCCAGCTTCTTATCATACTTTGATTCTTTTGGTCCTTGCTCTAACTAAGTTGGAGTTTAGCGAAATTGGTAGGAGGAGAACTAAATAGTCGCTTCTTAGATAAAATATCCTTCATAAACTTGGCATATTTAGGAATGTGTTCCAAAGCTTCAACGAATGGTATGTTGATATAGAGTTGCTTGAATATCTAAATGAACTTATTGATTTGCGAATCTTCTTGATATTTTTTAAGTCACTGAGGGAATGGTGGTAGAGGCACATCTTTTTAAAGGGGAAGTGTAAGTCTTCTCCTTATTTCTAACCATTTTTTCAAGATCAATAGATTTCTCCTTAACCATCTTATCAAAATTTGCATGTATTTTCATCTTCTTGAGAATCAACTAGTTGCTTTCCACTTCTCAAGGTTACTGTTTTGCAATCTTCCTTACCATCCCTTCTTAGATTAGGAACGATATCACTGGGGAGGCTATTTCTACTGAATGTGTTCACTTGAGATGTTATTTGGCTCACTTGTATGTCAAGATTTCTAATAGTAGTATCATGAAGATTAACCTTGTTTATCATACTTTCTTGGCTCTTGAGAAGCTATCTCAAGAGTTGGTTTGTCTCTAAATTACTTTCTCTAGATTTTTGTGGTTGCTCAAACCCTGGTAGTGCCATTGGCTTGCTAGCATAGTGTTTAAGTAGATTCTCACTTGGTCTATTCTTCCAATAGAAATTTGGATGATCCCTCATACCTTGGTTGTAGGTGTTAGAATAGGGATTGCCATGAGGATATCTTTGATTGTTGTTCAAGTAATGAACTGTCTCCATAGTATATCGGCAATCCTCATATGAATGTGCTTCTCTACAAGTTTCACAAGAGAGGCTTGATGCCTGAATAGCGTGAATATCCTTAGAGGATGTCCTCTCTATCTTCATTTCAAGTTGATCGAACCTCTTGGCCATAGCTATAAGTTGAGTGCCAATGTCTTTAGACATATTGGAAGTATTTAGCTCTTTATAAGTCCTGTACCCAAATCATGCTTTTATCGCATTATTGTAGAGTGCTAAAAGCAATTTCATCATACAACTTTAATAATTCAGACACTTTCTTCCTTCCAATCCCACCATTTCAAGCATTCTCGACCACATAAATGATGGGACTATCTAATCTAGCCCAAAAAGATTCTAATAACACATAAGTCTTCTGCTTATGATTAGGACAGTTGTACCATATTTCTTTGAATCTCACCCATGCCTCATGAAAGAGTTCACCTAGTTCTTGTGCAAAACATAATAACTCAGCTCTCTGCATTGCTCGTATACCCTTTGGAATGAATCTAGCTTTAAATAGAGAAGCTAGGGTGTCCCATGTAAAGATATAATTGGGAGGTAGAGCTGTGAGCCAAGCTGTTGCCTTTTTATCTAATGACATGGGGAGAGTCTCAGTCTTAGTGTGACAGAAGACACTCCCTGTTATTTGAAATTTTCACACATTTAAACAAATTTTGTCAAATGTTCAATTGGATCTTCATTCTGATTTCCTGTAAACGTGCCAATCATCTGTAGCATAATTGGCCTCACCTCAAAATATCTAGCAGTAATAGCTGGGAATTGAATGCTAGATTGATAGGTGGTGCTCTGTTGTTCCATATATTCATCCAAAGTATAATTCATATCCTCGTCATTAAGGTGTGCCATGCTTTTTGGATTAGGTGACATCGATTCTTCTGATGATTCTGATTAAGAGTTGAGTTTTATTTCTTCAGAATGATACTCGTCATCTAGGCTGTTAGAATGGATTACCAATACGCCACTCAGACGTCGAGAAGTACTTGTAAATCCAAACAACAACTAAGGAGTATCAAACTTTAAAAAAAATCAAGAAAAGAAAAAAAATACTCAAACGTGATTAATCACACAATTAAGATAACTAAATCAATGAGCTTTTTGCCAAAGTTTCCGGTAACGGAACCAAAAACTTGTTTGCCGTCTAGCTTTACAACAAGCATACGGGTCACAAGTAATATAAAAAGATCGTTCGCATGAGGACTATAACAAAAAGTAAATTAATTATCTCAATTAAGTTCTCAATTAGGTTGAGTGAGAATATTTTGAAATCTAATTTGCTTAAGAAAGGATTTATTTGAGAATTCTAAAGTTAGGATTTTTCTTCAAGATCGGAGGAACCTAGGATTATCTATCCCCTATCTATTTCATGAACTAATTAATTTACCCTCAATAAGCAATTAAACGAAGATATGTATTTGTCTAAGATTAAAAAGTATTCGATAATGCTCTCTCGAGTTAAGACCAAATATTTATCCTAATAAACTAATTAATCTCTTGTATTAATTTATAAGGACTAACTTTTACACACCAATCTTAATTTGACAATGCTAGGTTAGTTACTATATCTTTATGATACTAATAAACCATCCATTTAATGTCTAAACTTCAAGTCTAAAATGATTTTATCCAAGTTCTATACTTAAATTATCTTTCTCAAGAGTAATTTAAATGAACAAGACAACTAAATGGTGATAAGGCATTTAGAGGTATTAAGAACAAGATAAAATCAATACAAAAACTCATTCGATGCAAAAAGAGAGTAAACAATTAATTCAATCCATAAATAGGTTCAAGAAAATCCTAGAATGAGAAAATTAGCTACTCATGTTCATCAACAAACCAAAACCATGTATAATAATTCGGTTCATAACAAAAACAAAGAAAAAGAGAGAAGAAAATTAATGCAAAACCAAGTTTAAAGCTCCAAATCACTTTGAATCTTCAAGCCCAAGCTCCCTAATTTCTGCTCTCTGTCTTCTTTTCTTCCAATTATGTTCGTTTTTCACGATCCACAAGAGTAAAAGAGGAGAGTGATTTTTCCTAATTTGCAGTATCGCTCCTCATCTCCTGTTGCTCTCTAGATTCTATTCTTGCTCTCCTCAGTTCTGTCTCACGTTCGGATCTATCTTGTGTCTCTACCGTGCACCTTTTTATTGATATAACTTAGGTGCTTTTCTTTGTTTTTGCTGCAGACCCCACAAATTTCTATTTAGCATTTAAAGATATGATATATATAATATATGTTTAGATCTGCATCTTCATACTAAATTTTCTCACATAGGCCCACGTTTTTTGCATGAGCTCTTATCAAAGATTTCCATCTCTCTTCCAATATAATAATATAATATAATATAATATAATATATACACACATATTGAATTCTTCTCAGTGACTATATCTGTTGAGTTGTGACGTGGATCCTAGGGATATTGCTTTCATTCTTTAATCCATTTGTGGGTCTACACCATTATATATATATATGTTATATGTATTCTTTTCTTATTTTTCTTCTATCATCAAGCTTATAATATCTCCTATAAAATAAAATAGGATATACGTAGATTTTCTGTTAAAACTTCTTATTATCTATCATTAATGAAAAGATAGAAAAGTATATAAATTATAATTAAATAGGCATGAAATATTAATAAATCCAGTGAATATATCCAAAATATATACCTATTTAATTATAAAATATATACTTATCAAGTACCGACTGATATAGACCCGGTGCTTTAGATCACTCAAGTGATCACACTAGAAAAATGAAATTAATGTATTCTAAATGTGTACCTTGCATGAGTAATATTGTAATTATCCATGTATATTCTCTTTGTGATTTGATGGCACTTAAAGGCAGATTTGAGTTGAAACTTGGTTGATTTACAATCTGTATTGATGATGACTCGAGTGCTTACTCGAGTAATTTTAAGACATCACTTGAGCACTCACTCAAGTGAGCAGTCTCTTCAAATTTTGACTATTCATATTCAACCGTTATGCCGTTTTATTTGAATTTATTTGAATGTTTGCACACTACCTTGATTTTTAAGCCAGCACTTGAGTGGTTACTCGAATAATGTTGACTATCACTTCTAGTTATCACTTGAGTGATCTAGTGATCACTTGAAGCTGCCACTCAAGTGATGTGGTACTCTGTTAGCCTCTACTTTACTTACTATATAATAGAGTATCAAAGTCCTGTAAAAACAAATTACTAGATACTCTGATGCTTAAGTAAGTAATTATCAAAACATGATCAAATTACATTTTCTAACATAAAACAACTTACAATTCATTAGGATTTACCATTCATAATTCTCTTCTTATAAATAGGAGTTGATCTTTGGTGAGGGGTTTCATAAAGATATCAGCTAGTTGAAGACGAGTTGGAATGAATATCACTTTGACATCCTTCTTTTAAACATTATTCCTAATGAAGTGATGTCTAATATCAAAATGCTTAGTTCTAGAATATTATACTGGATTCTTTGCCAAGCTATCATGTTAGTGTTATCACAATAGATAGGTATCTCCTTCAAGTGTATACCAAGGTCTTGTAGCTGTTGTTTTGACCATAACACTTGTGCTCAACAACTTAAGATTGTGACATACTCAGCTTCCATTGACGAAAGAGACACTGAATTTTGTTTCTTGATGTATATGAGATAAGTGAGCCTCCAAGAAACTGGTATTCCCTATTAGCACTCTTTCTGTCAGTCTTATAACCTTCATGATTAGATTCTGAGCATACAACAAGGTATTCATTTCATCCTTTAGGATACCAGAGACCTAATTCTGTTCTGTCGGCAAGATATTTAAAGATTCATTTGACAGGTTCAACATGTGATTCCTTCGGTGCTAATTGATATCTTGCACATATACTAATATTGAATTAGATATTAGGTCTGCTTGCAGTAATATAGAATAATGATCCAACTATTTCTCTATATTTTGTGATGTTATAATCTTTTTCCTTGACATCAACATCAAGTAACGTAGTTGAGCTCATAGGCTTGTCTACTCTATTTGCTTCATCTATCCCATATTTCTTTAATAGCTCCTTTAAATATTTTGTTTGAGATATGAAAATTCCATTCTTTCTTTGTTTGATTTGCAAACTAAGAAAGAAATTCAATTATCCCATCATTGACATCTCAAACTCCCCCAACATTATCTTAGAAATTTCTTGCACAGAATTTCATTAGTAGCACCGAAAACAATATCATCAATGTGTATTTAAACTATTAAAATATCATTTCATTTTTGTTTTATAAATAGTGTTGTATCGACTCTTCTCGTACAAAATCTTAATCAATGAAAATTTTACTAAGTCTTTCATACCATGCTCTAGGGGCTTGTTTTAAACCATATAAAGCTTTTCTTAGTTTGTAAACATGGTCAGGCTTAGTTACATTTTCAAAACCTGGTGGTGGATCTACATACACTTCTTCCATGATGTAGCCATTTAGAAATGCATTCTTTATATTCATTTGATAAAGTTTGAATCCCTTGATGCATGTAAAGGCTAAGAGTACTCGTATAGCTTCTAATCTAGCCATTGGAGCATATGTTTCCTCATAATCAATACCTTCTTCCTAATTATAACCTTTGGCCACCAATCTTGCCTTGTTTTTCACAATGATTGCGGATTCATCAAGTTTATTCTTAAATACCCATTTTGTGCCAATGATCGGATGAGCCTTAGGTTGAGGTATCAAATCTCAAACTTGATTCCTTTTAAATTGATTGAGTTCTTTTTGTATTGCTATTATCCAATCATTGTCTAATAGGGCTTCAACAATATTAAAAGGTTCAATATCAGAAATGAACATAGAGAAACTGAATTCATTAATGATTTTGAATCTAGTTTTAACTCCTTTACTTACATCTCCTATAACTTGTTCTAAGGGATGACACTTGTTGTATTTCCAGGCTCTAGGTTGTCCTAGTAGTTGTTCTTTTTCATTGGTTTGGTCATTTTCAGAATTGTGAGGTTTAGGACTAGGTTGCTCTTTCCCTTGATTTAATATTATTTCCTGCTCATCATCATAAATCGTGTTAGAGGATTCAAATTCGTCGAATACAAGATGAATTGATTCTTCAACAATACATATTCATTTATTGAAAACTCTGTATGCTTTGCTTCGGTTAGAGTAGCCTAGGAATAATCCTTCATCAGTTTTAGAATTAAATTTTCCTAGGTTATCTTTAGCATTATTATGAATGAAAAACTTACAACCAAAGATATGTAGATAAGCAAAGTTCATCTTCCTTCCTTTGTATAGTTCGTATGGTGTCTTTCCAAGTTTTGTTATGATGTAGGCTCTGTTTGAAATGTTACATGATGTGCTCATTGTATTGGCCCAAGAAACTTAAGACACTTTCTTTTCATTCAGCATAGCTCTAGCCATTTCAGTGAGCACTATGTTCTTTCATTCCATGAATCCATTTTATTAAGGTGTCCTTGGAGTAGAGAAGTTGTGAACAATGCCATTAGTGTCACAATAATCTCCAAGGGCTTGATTCTCAAGTTCTCCAACGTAATATGTCCTGATACTTGCAACGGACATACCTTTCTATGTTGTACTTTCTTGGTAAACACAATAATTTTACTAAAGGTTTCATCCTTTGATGATAAGAAAATAGTCCATGTAAATCTAGAGAAATCATCAACGATGACCAATGAATATAAGTTGCCATCAAGACTTTTAACTATTACTGGTCCAAATAAATCCATATGCAGCAATTGTACTGGTCTGTTAGATGTGATTTCATTTTTTGATTTGAAACATAATTTTAGTTATTTAACCTTTTGACATGCATCACAAATTAAATCATTTTTAAAATTCACTTTGGGTAAACCAATTAGTAAATCCTTTTTAAGTAACTTGCCCAGTTGGTGCATATTGACATGAGCTAGTCTCTTATGCCATAGTAAACTTTAATCCGTATTACTTAGAAAATAGCTCTCATAAACACTTCTACTTATATCAAGAGTATAGCAGTTACCTTCCCTTTTTGCTCAGAGCTTTGCTTTGATATTCTTCTTATCTAATTGTAAATCTTTCTTGTTTACAATTAGACATTCCTCTAAGTCAAAAATTAACTAGTTATCTTTATCTATACTTTAACTCACGCCCAGCAAGTTGTGACACAAGCATTTAACATAATATACGTGTTTGACTTGTATTCCTCTATTATTTTTTATTTCACCAATTCCTGCTATCTTTTCGAATTGATTTCCTTCAAATTTTACATTTTCACCTTCCTTAGGTTGTAACCTGGTAAAACTTTTAGAATCATTAATCATATGGCTAGAACATATCATTTGTTGCATTTCGATGCTTTAAAACATATCTTCGATCAAATACAATTAAGTCATAGGTACCCATATCTTTTTGGGTCCTTTTGGATTAGTACAGATTATTTGTGAACATATAAACCTATAAGCACCTATTTATAGGTTCCTATTTTTCTTTTCTCTTTATTGATACATGATGAAGTATAGTAACCCTTTTTATTATAGTAATTACAAAATGCAAAAGGATTCGATGTATGTACAGATGCTGAAAATGACTCAAATATGTCTTACCTCTTGTTTGCTTTCTTTCCTTCTGTCTGATTTTGGATCATATCCAATACCAAATTGGTTATTTACAAGTTGTTAAACTTTAAAATAACATTTAACATCACACTTCCTTTAGTAAATTTTTCAAGAGTCTTAGTGAAATCAATATTTTTTACAAAGAAGAGCAATTTTCACAAACTTTCTTTCAACTTTCTTTAAGCTCTTCTTCAATAACTTATTTCTTTTTTTAAAAAAAAAAACTAGTTCTTTAACTACTTTGATGAATTTAGAATGTAAAGCATTATATTTGAAAAGTAATTCATCATAGATAGGATTAGAATCAGTTACCTCTTCTTCTGTTTCTTCTTGAGCTACCAAACAGATATTGGCAACTTCCTCTTCATCGCTTTTTTCATAAGAGGAACTGTCTCCCAATACATCGGATACAAAGAACATAACAACTGAGAACATGCAAACTCAAATTGATCAATATATTCTTATTTCTCTATTTCCTTATACTCACTCTTTATACTTCATTGATTATCTATTTACTTTGTGAGAGAGATTTTCATTACAAACTCAATATTTGTTATTGAGACAACTTAAGATTGTGGAACCTTGAGTTGGGGATTTGATTACAACGTGTAAGGGGGAGCGAGTGTTCAGTTAAGGAACTTGCTGTATACTGAGGTGCCAAGAACCCACTAAATCTTGGAAGATACAGTGAAACTCTCAGAGAAGCTCTAAGGACTGGATATAAGTCAAAGTGGTTGTGGTCGAATCAGTATAACTCCCAATGTATACTTTATTGATATTTCTCTTAGCTCTTAACTCTTTATATTCCAGTTAATTTTTATATATGAAACGAATTTTTTGGTATCACCCAATTCACCCACCCCCGTCTTGGGTGAAACGCTTGCACTAATATTTGGTATCAAAGTGTAGGTCTTCTTGTTAAGGTATAAAAACCTAAGAAGGATCTAATCGCAAGCATTGGTGAAGGAATACTTCTTGATAGAGCCTCTATCACCAGACCACCAGGTTTCAGTGGTGAACATTTCTCTTTCAAGAAAGCGAAGTTCAGAATATTTGTAATGGCTATAGAATACGGATTATGTGACGTGATTAAGAGTGGGAACCATCAACCTATGAAGATTGTAGATTCATAGAAGGTTCCTAAGACGCTAGTAGAATTTGATGAGACTGGCAAGAAACTAATCACACTCAACAGCAAGGCAATTCTAATGATTCAAAGTGCCTTGAGTCAAAACGAGTACTTCAGGATAATCACACTTCCAACGGAAAAAAATGTGGGAAGCCTTGGAAATACCTCATGAAGAAACTTTGGGAATTAAGGAACACCAGATCAATACTCTAGTTACTGAATTTGATTTACTATGAATGAAATCAAGTGAGTCAATAGCTGTATTTGAACTTAAATATACTGATATTGTTAATCAACTTGCAGCACTTGGTAAAGTCTATGATCAACATACCCAAGTAAAAAAGATACTGAACATACTTTCAAATGAATGGGAGGCCAAATTTACTACAATAGAGGAAGCAAAAGGTGAATTAATGCAATCAGTATCTTCTTTATTTCGAAGCCTCTCAAAATATGAAAGCAAATTAAAGTTCAAATAAGAACTAGAAGATATTGGAGAAAAAAAGAAGAAAGGCCTTATACTAAAAGTGAAAGAAGAAACCCAAGAAGATGATGAAGATTTCAACGATGAAAAAGTAGGTCTAATAATAAAACGTTTCAAGAAATTTTACAAGGCCATAGATTCAAAAATCTGCAGAAAGGAGGAACAAGCAGTAAGGGAAATATCATCTACTATGAATGTGGAAAACTAGGACATATCAAGTCAGAATATCTAGAGGTAATTCAGAAAAGCAAAGAAAAGATAAAAGGCAAGTTCTTTAATAAAGAGAAAGATTTTGTATCCGTTATATGAGGAGAAAGTTCCTCTGACGTAGATAGCAACGAAGAAGAAGTAGCCAATATCCATCTGGTTACTCAAGAAGAGAGAGAAGAAGAGGTAACTGATTTTGATCTCATCTATGATGAATTAATTTCCAAATATAATGCTTTACATTATGAATTCATCAAATTAGTTAAAGAACTAGTTGGTTTTAAAAGGAAAAACAAAGTTTTTGAAGAAGAACTTAAAGAGAATTTAGAAAAAGATTGTGAAAAATATTCTTCCTTGAAAAAGAAAAACACTGATCTCATAAGAACTCTTGAAAAACTAACTAAAGGGAGTGAGATTTTAAATGTGATTTTAAAAGCTCAACGATTTGTAAATGACCGATCTAGTATTGGATATGACCCAAAAATAGATAAAAAGAAAGCAAGAAAGAAAGCAGGAGGTAAAACATATTTGAGTCAATTTCAACATTCTGTTCATACATCAAATCCTTTGGCATTTTATAATTATTGCAACAGAAACTATCATTATACTTCATCATACATTCATAAAAAGAAAGGAAACATATGAACCTACAAATGGGTACATAAAGGTTCATATGTTCAGAAAATAATTTATACTAACCCAATTGGAGCTAAAAAGATGTGGGTACCTAGGATTTAATCGAACTTGATTGCAGGTATGTCTTAAAGTATCCAAAAATAACAAATGGTATATAGATAGTGGATGCTATAAATATATGATTGGTGATTTGAAAGTTTTACCACATTACAACCTAAGGAATGTAGAAATGTAAAATTTGGAGGAAATCAATCCAGAAAAATAGTAGGAAATGGTGAAATAAAAAATGACAAAGGTATACAAGTCAAAGACGTATATTACGTTGAAGGCTTATGTCACAACTTGCTGAGTGTATGTTAACGTACAGATAAAGATAACTGGGTAATATTTGACTCAAAGGAATGTCTGATTATAAACAAGAAAGACTTATAATTAGATAAGAGGAATCTCAAGGCAAAGCTTAGAGCAAAAAGGGAAGATATACTCTTGATATCAGTAGAAATGAGTATGAATATAGTTTTCTAAGTAATGCCAATGAAAGTTGGCTATGGCATAAGAGGCTAGCTCATGTCAACATATACCAACTAGGCAAACTTCTCAAAAATTATTTAGTACTCAATTTACCTAAAGTTTCAAAAATGATTTGATCTGTGATGCATGTCAAAAAGGTAAACAAACTAAATCATCTTTCAAATCAAAACATTAGATTACAACAAACAGACTACTTCAATTGCTACATATGGATTTGGTTGGTCCAATGAGAATTAAAAGTCTTAGTGGCAACTTATATTCATTGGTCATTACTGATAATTTTTCTAGAGTTACATGGACTATTTTCCTATCATCAAAGGATGAAACCTTTGGAGAATTTATTGTTTTTGCTGAGAAAGAGAAAAATGAGAAAAATATGTCCATTGCAGGTATCAAGACAGATCATGGTGGAGAATTTGAAAATCAAGCTTTTGGAGACTATTGTGATGCTAATGGAATTGATCACTACCTTTCTGCTCTAAGGACACCTCAACAGAATGGAGTCATAGAACAAAAGAATATAGTACTCACTAAATGGCTAGAGCAATACTTAATGAAAATAACATGTCTCAAGTTTTCTAGGTGGATGCAATGAGCACAGCATACTACATTTCAAATAGAGCCTATATCAGAACAAAACTTGGAAGGATACCATATGAACTATATAAAGGAAGCCTAATCTTGTTCATTTACACATTTTCGACTGTAAGTGTTTTATTCATAATAACGGAAAAGATAACCTAGGAAAATTCGATTCTAAATCAGATGAAGGAATATTCCTAGGCTATTCTAACCGAAGCAAAGCATACAGAGTTTTCAATAAACAAATATATGTTGTTGAAGAATCAATTCTTGTTGTATTCAATGAATTTGAATCCTCTGACATAACTATTGACGATGAGCAGGAAATTTCTTTTAAACCAAGAGAATGGTAAATCTAATTCTAAACCTTTCATTCCAGGGGTTGACCAAACCAAGGAAGAAGATCAACCACTAGGACAACCTAGAGCCTGAAAATATAACAAAAGTTATTCCCTAGACCAAGTCATAAGAGATGTGAGTGAAGGTGTGAAAATAGAAACAAAATTTTTATCGAAGTTAGTTTTTCTACATTCATTTCTGAAATAGAACCTTCTAACCTTGATGAAGCCCTAACAGACAATGATTGGGTAATAGCAATACAAGAAGAATTGAATCAGTTTGAAAGAAATCAAGTTTGGGATTTGGTACCCTGGCTTAAGGATCATCCAATTATTAGATCAAAAAGGGTATTCAAGAACAAAATTGATGAATCTGCAATTATTGTCAGAAACAAGGCAAGATTGGTGGCCAAAGGCTATAATTAGGAAGAAGGAATTGATTACGAGGAAACGTATGCTCCAGTGGCTAGATTGGAAGCTATAAGAGTACTCTTGACCTTTGCATGCATCAAGGGATTCAAATGTATCAAAAGGATGTAAAGAGTGCATTCCTAAATGGCTATATTATGAAAGAAGTGTATGTAGATCAACTTCTCGGTATTGAAGATGTGCCTAAGCCTGACTATGCTTTCAAACTAAGAAATGCTTTATATGGTTTAAAACAAGCTCTTAGAGCATGGTACGAAAGACTTAGTAAATTTTTTATCGATCAAGGTTTTGTAAGAGGAAAAGTTGATACAACACTTTTACAAAATGAAAACGAGATGATATTTTAATTGTACAAACATATGTTGATTATATAGGTTTCGGTGCTACTAATGAAACCGTGTGCAAGGAATTTTCTAAAATAATGTAAGGGGAGTTTGAGATGTCAATGATGGGAGAATTAAATTTCTTTCTCGGTTTGTAAATCAAACATAGAAAGAATGGAATTTTCATATCTCAAATAAAGTATTTGAAAGAGCTATTAAAGCATATGGAAGGGATAAAGTAAATGGAATGGACACGATATGAGCTCAACCACACTGCTTGATGATGATTTCAAGGGAAAAGTACTCTTTTAGACCAGTTATTTAAAATAACCGGTCTTAAAAATAATAAATTTTTTTTTGTTCTCCTGTTAGACCGGTTCCTAATAACAACCAGCCTTAAAAGTTTAATATTCAGGACAACCGGCCTTAAAAATAATAAACATATCATTTTTTTAATTGTATTTAATTCAAAAAATATATTAGACCTGTATATTTAAAACCAGTCTAGAAAATATATTACATATATTTATATTTTTTAATTATGTTTTTTAAGTTCAGTTGTTTATAAAACTAGTCTAAATAATATATTTAAGACTTTATTTTAATGGAACTGGTCTTAGAAGTTTATCGTAATTATAAAAATGCCACTGGTCATATTTTTTAGACCTTATCCATTATAACCAGTCTAAATGCGTCGGTCTAAAATGCCATTTTTGTACTAGTGGACCCACCTACACTAAACTAACATCCATTTACTTTGAGTTAACAAAATTGAAAAAATTTCCCCAATGTGTAAAGTTTACGTGTACCTTAGCACCCTTGGAAACTTAATGATGCCAGATGTGTTAGATCTCATGTTTTGATGATAACAAAAGAATGGTTTGAAAAGGAAATGATTAATAAACAAGTTTGAACTAAGGAATAACAGGGATAAGTATTACTTGAGATAAGCATTGGAGTAATGAAGAAAGGCCAAGAGAAAAAGCTGAGAAACTTGATCAGAAGCAAGTTTTCTAAGGCATTACTCGAGGCGGTACTCGAGTAATGAACCAAAACTTGAAGTAACCAGAAGCACCTTCCAGTAACCTGCCAATGTTACTCGAGTACGTACTCGAGTAATAGAGTAAGTATTTTCAAGTTGCTCTCGGCCTGCCAATGTTACTCGAGGAGCTACTCGAGTAGCCAGGTAAAAACTTGGAGTTACTCTCGGCCTGCCAATGTTACTCGAGGAGCTACTCGAGTAAACATATGAAAAACTTCTAGTTGCTTTTCAGGTTGCCAATGATACTCGAGTAGGTACCCGAGTAACTCTGTTTCTGAAAAAATGATGCTCTCGGCATTTTGTACCACTGCAACATTTACTCGAGTAGGTACTCGAGTAATGTACTGAAGTAAGTGAAAACTTGAAGGTGGTATCCGATTAACTTGATATATTTTTGACTCATTTCCTCGAGTCCTTACTCTGATATGCAAGTATTCAATGATCTATTTTAAGTGGATTCCTCGAGTAGGTACCCGAGTATGCAGAGATATTTTCAAGGAAAACTTCAAGTCATTACCCGGGTAAGTCAAGCACAAAAAGTACAGTTACTCGAGGTGGTACCCGAGTAATCTATGCAAAAATGAATGCATTACTCGAGTCCATATCCGAGTAACAAGGTAAGTGCTCTCGGCCTTGAGATCCTGCAACATTACTGGAGTAAAACATCGAGTAACCAAAAGTTTTTGTAAAGGTTTACTCGAGTTGGTACCCGAGTAACTCATAAAGTTGTGAGTGCATTACTCGAGTAAGTACCCGAGTAAACATATATTTCCAAAGGTTCAAAAATTGGTTATTCCATGAACTACCCGAGTAATCTTATATTTATTCATTGACTTGCAGTTGATCAAAGATTTCCCGAAGATACTCGAGTAAACTTCAAAGGATACTCGAGTAGCTACTCGAGTAAGCAAACCCAGAAATCCAGAAATCATTCAAACGTTTATTGTTTTGTTTTCTATATGATTAATCTTTCATTGTATTAGTATTCTTAGTCTATTTACAGATAAACAATGAAGAAATCATATCAAGTATTGGAAGTCAAATGAAACGTTCAAAGTGCCAACCACCGCCAACGGATATTTTTCAAAAACTTGAAAAGTCAACAGTGGTTGTGCACTCTCCAACGGACAAAAGATAATGTTCCAACGGTCATCACCAACATATCTATATATATGGGAACATCCAAACAGAGAAATAACAACAAGCACACACACAAACGAATTATTAAGTTCATTGCTCTGTTTTCACGTTGAAATTGTATTTCTATGCTTCAGTGATTCTTATTCACTCTGTAAGAGAGATATTTCATTCAAGCTCAATATTTTTTATTGAGGTAACTTAAGGTTGTGGAACCTTGAGTTGGGATTGGATTACAACTTGTAAGGGGGAGCGAGTGTCTAGGTGAAGGAACTTGTTTGTACTGAGGTGCCAAGAACCCACTGAATCTTGGAAGTTATAGTGAAACTCTCAGAGAAGCTCTGAGGACTGGACGTAGGTCAAAGTAGTTGTGACCGAACCAGTATAACTCCTGGTGTACACTTCGGTGATATTTCTCCTTACTTATTACTGTTTTAATTCCACTGTTAAAGTTTTATATTTCCAACGAAATTTTAGTATCACCCAATTCACCCCCCTCTTGGGTGAAACGCTTGTTCTAACATTTGGTATCAGAGCGTAGGTCTTCTTGTTAAGGTTTAACAGCCTAAGATGGATCCAATGGCAAGTATGGGTGAAGGAATTTTTCCCGACGGAGCATCCATCACTGGACCCCCTGGTTTCAATGGAGAACACTTTTCTTTCTGGAAAGCTAAGTTCAGAGTGTTCGTGATGGCTACTGAATATGGGCTATAGGATGTAATTGAAAGTGGAATTTATCAACCTACAAAGATTGTAGATTCTCAGAAAATTCCAAAGACGCCAGCGGAATACGATGAGAATGACAAGAAACTTATCACTCTTAATAGCAAAGCAATTCTGATGTTACAAAGCGCTTTGAGTCAAAGTGAATATTTCAGAATTTGCACACTCCCAACAGCAAAGCAAATGTGGGAAGCTCTGGAAATAGCTCATGAGGGAACTTCGGGAATAAAGGAGAATCGAATCAACACCTTGGTCACCGAATTCGATTTGCTTCGAATGAAATCAGGTGAGTCGATTTCTGAATTCGAACTTAGATATACTCATCTTGTTAACCAACTTGCAGCTCTTGGGAATGTCTATGATCAGCACACCCAAGTACGAAAGATTTTGAATATTCTTTCTAAAGAGTGGGAAGCCAAAGTCACTGTGATAGAAGAAGCAAAAGGAGAATTGTAACCCCCTGCCGTAATTATATCCGAAATATGAGATTAAAGTGAAATAGAGACCAATAATAGTCAAATAACATTTATAAACCCATCTACCAGACGGGGTTTCCACAAATACTTTTCGAAATCATTTATAACCTTGGTCTCATAATCACTTTTCGAATACAATTACTACGCAGAATATCACATTCATAACAAATCAGAGTACACAAACATAATCCCAGCAATCCTGGGTTCCATACATTAACTCAAGCTTTATAGGGCATATTCGCCCATTACAAGCCCTCATATGGGGATTACACAAATCCTCTCAAATACATATACAAATATCGTATCCAAACACATTCCAACCCATACATATGCAAATCTGAATCCAAATATACATCCCAATTGTGATAACCAACTACCAACTCAAATATCCCGAAGGAAGCCTCGTCGCCCTTGGAGCCTACTCCATCATCGATCTACTGCCCTGTCTGAAAGGTTAGTAGGGGAGGGTGAGATTCGAGAGAATCTCAGTAGGATAACAATATCAATATGAACGTACGATAAATGTTTAATGCATGACATGCTTGCATCACACAACTCATAATAACACAATGACAATTTGCAAGCTCAATGCTTCGAACAATATACCTATGGCCATAGCATAAATTGAAACATAGCTTCAAATTACACACAATTATGCAAAGCTAAGACATGCACCAACACACTAACACATATATCAAGTACAAGCAGAAGAGATATGTTCCCTACACTATTTCCACGTTTGCTCCATCTTCGCTCACTCGCGATCAGAATGCATACCGAATCACGATCAGGGCGAACATCAACCCTATAATCAAAGCAAGGACATAGGGTTATTCTCTATTCCAAAACCTTACTTCCATATCACTTAAAGTTGGTTACCATTCACACCCTTTAGGTGACTAAAATAAGCTCAACGAAAGCTTAAAGGATTGGAACGTACTAGGTTGGAAATCACCTTTCAAAATCTCAAAATGCTGAAAATTGGGTTTTGGCTGCAGCCAGGAATTCTCTGGCTGGGGCCAAAAACAGCACAGAAGTATTTTGGCTGCAGCCAGGACTTCTCTGGCTGTGGCCAAAATGTGCGCAGAAAGTTTTGCGCTGCAGCCAGAAATTTCTGGCTGCGGCCAAAACGTGCACAGAAAGTTTTGTGCTGCAGCCCAGATTTTCTGCTGCAGCCAAGGAACTTCAAAAATTCATAACTCGCTCTAGAAAACTTGAAAAAATGTGATTCCAAAGCCCATTAAAAGATATTCAAGTCCCCTTTATGAGAAAAATATGGCTCATTACCAGGAATCACAACAAAAATCCAGATTTACACAAAATCCAACATTGCTCCAAAACAGAATCCAGTTTCGTCCTCAAATTTTGGACAAACATAAATCCCAGTTCACAAAACGAAATGACACAGTTTATATGTCCATTTTGAAGCTTAGGATGTGAAATTCAAGACTGGAAAGTTTCAGAATTTTCTAACATCATCTGCCCATTCAAAACGGCAACACAAACAAACTGTCCAGGACAAGGTTTCAAGAGACAGAATTCCAGTTTTGCACCAATGATTCCAATGGTTCCCAAATTCACACCAAATACCATTTCCACATAAATTTGCACAAAGAATCCATTGGAAATACCAAATCAACCAAATTCACATTATATTGACATGTTTCACAATGAATTGTAACATGTCACACAAATCACAATTCAAACCACAACATTACAACTCTTCCAATTCAAGTTCCCAAATCAATTCCAATGACCAAATTACACAACAAAACACCATTTTCAACACAAAACACATGAAAATTCATGCATTTCACAATTCCACCAAAATCAGGGCAAAAACCAAAATTCATAATACTCATCCACAAATCACAAAACTTAGATCAAAAGGCTTCAAATACTCACCTCTTCCTCTTTCCCAAACCAATTCTTTGATTCTCCATCTTTCCAATTTTCCTCAAGCTATCAAACACCACCAATCAAGAATCTAAAACCATAGAGATGAAGCTCTCATCACTATGAACAACTTTATAGAGGGTGATTAGAGCAAAAGAGGTCACCAAACAAGCTAAAATCTCACCTTAAGCTTTCTCTTTCTTCCTCCAAGCTTGCACGTCCATGGAGACATAAGAGAGAGAGATGAGTGGATGATGAAGATGAATAAAGAAGGTCAGTTTTTGGCCACTAAAAGCCTCTTTATGCTGACCAAAAAGGAAGAGGAGAGAGGGAAAATGAGTTGACAAATTGACCAAGATCTATGGCTCACAACTTGCCATGTGTCAACATCTTGCTCCATCAACCATGAGTTCACATAAGCACATGCACATTGGATTCCACCCTTTGATCTCAACACAAATCAATCCTAACCATTGATCTTGAAGTTACCAATGAGTTTCCTACTCGGCAACTGATCAACTGGTCGGTAACTTTACCGTTTTGCCCCTGATTACGGCAATTCACACTGAATCACCACCAAATACATTTTCTCATTCATTTTCTTTCACAATGCGCCCTCCCCTCTATTTGAAGTCAATTTAGAGGTTAATCCATAATTGAACTTAAATACAGGGTTTTGGCGCTGCTCACAGCATATACGAATCACATCGGGTGCCAACTCACACCATAATCTCCAAAAGGGTTCATTTATCACTAATGACATCCACTTTTGGAGTCATTAACCCTTAATCACAATTTGGGATTTTGCTAAACCGGGGCTTAGCAGTTCACTAATCTCAGGCTTATTCTCTAGCCTCAAGTCTCAGAATTCGGGATATTACAAGAATCAATGAGATCAGTTGCTTCTTTATTTGGAAGTCTTTCTGAATATGAAAGCAAACTAAAGTTCAAATGGGAACTAGATGACATTGGTGACAAGAAAAAGAAAGGTCTAGCACTAAAAGCAAAAGAAGAAAATCAAGATGAGGATGAAGAGTTCGATGATGACGAAATGGGCCTAATCATAAAACGATTCAGAAAATTCTACAAGAAAGGTCAAGGATTTAAACATTTTCAGAAAGGAGGAAATAGTAGCAAAGATCATATCATTTGCTATGAATGTGGGAAACCAGGACATATCAAGTCAGAATGTCCAGATTTGAACCAAAAGAGCAAAGAAAAGAGAAAAGGAAAATTCTTCAACAAAAAGAAGGCCTTCGTATCTGCTATATGGGGTGATAGCTCCTCAGATGAAGAAAGTGATGAGGAAGAAGTAGCTAATATATGTCTTGTTGCTCAAGAAGAAACAGAAGAAGAAGTAAATGATTCTGAACCTACCTATGATGAATTACTTTTCGAATATAATGCTTTGCATTCTGAATTCATCAAAGTAGTTAAAGAATTGATTGTTGTTAAAAAGAAAAACAAGGTTCTTGAAACTGAACTTAAGGGAAAGGATTGTGAAAATTGTTTATCTTTGAAAAGCAAAAACATTGATCTCACAAAAACTCTTGAAAAATTTACACAAGGAAGTGAGATGTTAAATGTTATTTTAAAAGCTCAACGATTTGTTAACGATCGATCTGGAATTGGATATGATCCAAAATCAGATAAAAGAAAAGGAAGAAAGAAAGCAGGAGGTAAGTCATATTTGAATTATTCCAACATTCTGTGCATACATCAAATCCTTTTGCATTTTGTAATTATTGTAATAGAAAAGGACATTATACTTCTTCATGCATTCATAAGAAGAAAGGAATAATAGGAACCTACAAATGGGTACCTAAAGGTTCATATATTCAGAAAATTATTTGTACTAACCCAAAAGGACCCAAAAAGATGTGGGTACCTAAGACTTAGTCATTTGATTGCAGGTATGTCTCAAAGCATCCAAAAATAGCAAGTGGTACATAGATAGTGGATGCTCTAGACATATGACCGGAGATTTCGAAAGTTTTACCACATTACAACCTAAGGAAGGTGGAAAGGTAAAATTTGGAGGAAATCAATCTGGAAGGATAGCAGGAATTGGTGAAATCAAAAATGACAAAGGAATACAAGTCAAAGATGTATATTATATTGAAGGCTTGTGTCACAATTTGCTGAGCGTAAGTCAAAGTGCAGATAAAAACAACTGGGTAATATTTGACTCAGAAGAATGTTTAATCATCAACAAGAATGACTTACAGCTTGATAAGAAGAAGGCTAAGCTTAGAGCAAAAAGGGAAGGTAACTGCTATACTCTAGATATTAGTATAAATGAATCTGAAAACTGTTTTCTGAGTAATGCCGATGAAAGTTGGTTATGGCATAAGAGATTGGCTCATGTCAATATGCATCAACTAGGCAAATTACTCAAAAAGGATCTAGTCCTTGGATTACCCAAAGTTAATTTCAAAAATAACTTGATTTGTGATACATGTCAAAAGGGTAAACAAACTAAATCATCTTTCAAATTGAAAAATGAGATTTCAACAAATAGACCATTACAATTACTTCATATGGATTTAGTTGGTCCAGCAAGAGTAAAGAGTCTTGGTGGCAATCTATATTCATTGGTCATTGTTGATGATTTCTTTAGATTTACATGGGTTATTTTTCTATCATCAAAAGATGAAACCTGTGAAGAATTTATTGTGTTTGCCAAGAAAGTGCAAAATGAGAAAGGTATGTCCACTGCAGGTATTAGGACCGATCATGGAGGAGAATTTGAAAATCAAGCCTTTGAAGAGTATTGCAATACTAATGGCATTGATCACAATTTCTCTGCTCCAAGGACGCCTCAACAAAATGGAGTTGTGGAACGCAAGAATAGAGTGCTCACAGAGATGGCTAGAGCAATGTTGAATGAAAAGAATGTGTCTCAAGTGTTTTGGGCTGATGCTATGAGTATAGCATGCTATGTTTCAAATAGAGCTTATATCAGAACAAAACTTGGAAAGACAACATACGAACTATACAAAGGAAGAAAGCCAAACATCGCTCATCTTCACATCTTTGGTTGTAAGTGTTTCATTCATAATAATGGTAAAGATAACTTAGGAAAATTTGATTCTAAAACAGATGAAGGAATTTTCCTAGGGTATTCTAACCGAAGTAAAGCATATAGAGTTTTCAATAAAAGAACTTGTGTTGTTGAAGAATCAATTCATATTGTATTTGATGAATTTGAGTCCTCTGACAAAACCATTGATGAAGAACAGGAAGTTGTTTTAAATCAAGAGAATGGTCAATCTATTTCTAAATCTCTTATTCCATAAGTTAATGAAACCAAGGAAGAAGAGCATTCTCTAGGACAACCTAGAGCTTGAAAATACAACAAAAGTCATCCCTTAGATCAAGTTATAGGAGATATGAATGAAGGGATCAAAACTAGAAATAGAATTTTCAATGAAGTAAGTTTTTCTACATTCATTTATGAGATTGAACCTTCTAACATTGATGAAGCCCTATCAGACAATGATTGGGTTATAGCAATGCAAGAAGAACTAAATCAATTTGAGAGAAATCAAGTTTGGGATTTGGTGCCCTGACCCAAAGATCATCCAATCATTGGTACTAAATGGGTATTCAAGAACAAACTCGATGAATCCGTAATTATTGTCAGAAACAAGGCAAGATTGGTGGCCAAAGGCTATAATCAGGAAGAAGGGATTGATTATGAGGAAACGTATGCTCCAGTGGCTAGATTGGAAGCTATACGTGTACTTTTAGCCTTTGCATGCATCAAAGGATTCAAACTCTATCAAATGGATGTAAAGAGTGCTTTTCTAAATGGTTATATCATGGAAGACGTGTATGTAGAACAACCTCCTAGTTTTGAGGATGTTACTAAACCTGACCATGTTTTTAAACTTAAAAAGGCTTTATATGGTTTAAAACAAGCTCCTAGAGCCTGGTATGAAAGGCTCAGTAAGTTTCTTATCGATCAAGGTTTTGTATGGGGAAAAGTTGATACAATACTCTTTATAAAACAAAAACACAATGACATTTTAATGGTTCAAATATATGTTGATGACATTGTTTTCGGTGCTACTAATGAATCTCTGTGTAAGGAATTTTTTGAGATAATGCAGGGAGAATTTGAGATGTCAATGATGGGAGAATTGAATTTCTTTCTCGGTTTGCAAATCAAACAAAGAAAGAATGGAATATTCATATCTCAAACAAAGTATTTAAAAGAGCTATTGAAGAAATATGGAATGGATGAAGCAAATGGAACAGACACACCTATGAGCTCAACTACGTTGCTTGATGCTTATGTCAAAGGAAAAGACTACAACATAACAAAGTATAGAGGAATGATTGGATCATTACTCTACCTCACAGCAAGTAGACCGGACATTCAATTTAGTGCTGGCATAAGTTCAAGATACCAATCGGCACCAAAGGAATCACATGCTGAAACGGTCAAACGAATCTTTAGATACCTTGCTGACACACCCGAATTGGGTCTGTGGTATCCTAAAGGAAGAAGTGAATACCTTATTGCATATTCAGATTCTGATCATGGAGGATACAAAACAGACAGAAAGAGCACCAGTGGACAAGGACAATTTCTAGGAGGATCACTTGTGTCATGGTTTAGCAAGAAACAAAATATTGTGTCTCTTTCGTCGACAGAAGCAGAATACGTCGCAATCTCGAGTTGTTGTGCACAAGTGATATGGTTAAAACAACAATTACAAGATCTTGGTATTTATCTCAAAGAAATACCAATCTATTGTGACAATACTAGTACGATAAGCTTGGCCAAGAATCCAGTTCAACATTCTAGAACCAAGCATATCGATGTCAGACATCATTTCATCAAAGATCATGTTCAAAAGAAGGATGTGAAAGTAATATTCATTCCTACTCATCTTCAACTAGCTGATATCTTCATGAAACCCCTTGCAAAAGATCAATTTCTATACATTAGAAGAGAATTGGGAATGGTAAATCCCAATGAGTTATAAGTTATTTCAGCTTTTCATAATATTAGATGAAGTCACTTAATAATGTTTTGATGATTACTAACTTAAGCATCGGAGTATATAGAAAATGATTTTGCAGGAAGGAAGAAACTCTATTTTTAAGAAACAAAAATAGAGGTGATCAGAGGACACCTTTACTGGAGTACCAACTTGAAGTAACATGTGACAGAGAAGCAATACCCGAGGAACAACTTAAAGTAAAGAAGCACTTTACTCGAGTACGTACTCGAGTAATGGACTTCAAAACTGGAAGTAACGGATCAAGATTCTTGATTTTCAAATCTAACGGTTCAGTTACAAAGAAATGAAGAGTCACAAGTTGAAAACTCAGTTTACCCGAGGAAGGCCTCGAGTAAACTTGAATCTTACTCGAGTAAGGCCTCGAGTAACTGCAAGTCCAGATTTTCAAAATTGATGAAGAATGACTCAAATCTGTTCATAATTGATTTAAAATGATCGAGGGAAAATCTATGGATAATTACAATATTATTCATGCCAGGTACGCAATTTAAATGAATTATTTTAGAATTTTTCTGTATGAACACCTGAGGAAGGCCTCGAGTAAACTTGAACATTACTCGAGTAAGGCCTCAAGTAACGTCAGGTTCTAGGTCTTTATCTGTCACAAACTCGGGCATTTCCACAAAATCTCCTCGAGTAAATCACTATTCTCTCTCACAAATACTTTTCACAAGTGATTCCTTCCTTCATTTCCGTCAAAACCCAACCATTTTCATCTCTAGAAACCTCCTATCTTGCTCAAAATCCCTGTGCCCTAAAACGCGACTGAGTCTCTATTTTTTTTTTGAGAATTTCAGTTTTTCAATCCTTCAGAAAGATGAGAACCAAAAATCTTACTCCAATAGAATCCTCTGAATCCCAACAACATTCTGATCCTCTTTCTTCTCCTCCCAAGAAGAGAAGAAAATTAACCCCGAGATCAAAAGCCAAAATTCCTCTTCAACCTCAACCGAAACCCAAAGGAGTGGTTATTAAAGAGCCTATAGCTACAAGGGCTCATCTGCCTGACCCTGTCCCCTCTAACTCCTTTGAATCTTTGGGCTCAGATAATTCTACTGTGCTTCCAATGACACCAATTTCTGTGGTCAAGCCTCCTAGCCCTCCACTTGATTGATGAAGCCAAAAAGGGAGAGAAGAGCTTGAGAGTGATTTTGTGGATGTGTCCTAGTTTCTTTTGGTTATTTGGTTGTATATGGGTGCTAGGGAGCATTTTGGAACTTGTTATTTCTTTTATTGTAATATGTAATTTAAGTTTAATACAAGTGTGTTTATGTTATGATTGCATTTTAAGTTCATTATGATATATTGTTGGACTAATGAAACCATTGTGTATGCAAGGTGTATGCTTTGAATCCAAACTAAATAAGACTTTTTGAAAATTCAATTTGAAAAACCATGTCCAAAATCACCAAGTTTTTTCATCATCAAAAAAGGGGAGAATGTTAGATCTCATGTTTTGATGATAACAAAAGAATGGTTTGAAAAGGAAATGATTAATAAACAAGTTTGAACTAAGGAATAACAGGGATAAGTATTACTTGAGATAAGCATTGGAGTAATGAAGAAAGGCCGAGAGAAAAAGCTGAGAAACTTGATCAGAAGCAAGTTTTCTAAGGCATTACTCGAGACGGTACTCGAGTAATGAACCAAAACTTGAAGTAACCAGAAGCACCTTCCAGTAACCTGCCAACGTTACTCGAGTACGTACTCGAGTAATAGTGTAAGTATTTTCAAGTTGTTCTCGGCCTGCCAATGTTACTCGAGGAGCTACTCGAGTAACTAGGTAAAAACTTGGAGTTACTCTCGGCCTGCCAATGTTACTCGAGGAGCTACTCAAGTAAACATATGAAAAACTTCTAGTTGCTTTTCAGGTTGCCAATGATACTCGAGTAGGTACCCGAGTAACTCTGTTTCTGAAAAAATGATGCTCTCGGCATTTTGTACCACTGCAACATTTACTCGAGTAGGTACTCGAGTAATGTACTGAAGTAAGTGAAAACTTGAAGGTGGTATCCGATTAACTTGATATATTTTTGACTCATTTCCTCGAGTCCTTACTCTGATATGCAAGTATTCAATGATCTATTTTAAGTGGATTCCTCGAGTAGGTACCCGAGTATGCAGAGATATTTTCAAGGAAAACTTCAAGTCATTACCCGGGTAAGTCAAGCACAAAAAGTACAGTTACTCAAGGTGGTACCCGAGTAATCTATGCAAAAATGAATGCATTACTCGAGTCCATATCCGAGTAACAAGGCAAGTGCTCTCGGCCTTGAGATCGTGCAACATTACTGGAGTAAAGCATCGAGTAACCAAAAGTTTTTGTAAAGGTTTACTCGAGTTGGTACCCGAGTAACTCATAAAGTTGTGAGTGCATTACTCGAGTAAGTACCCGAGTAAACATATATTTCCAAAGGTTTAAAAATTGGTTATTCCATGAACTACCCGAGTAATCTTATATTTATTCATTGACTTGCAGTTGATCAAAGATTTCCCGATGATACTCGAGTAAGTACTCGAGTAAACTTCAAAGGATACTCGAGTAGCTACTCGAGTAAGCAAACCCAGAAATCCAGAAATCATTCAAACGTTTATTGTTTTGTTTTCTATATGATTAATCTTTCATTGTATTAGTATTCTTAGTCTATTTACAGATAAACAATGAAGAAATCATATCAAGTATTGGAAGTCAAATGAAACATTCAGAGTGCCAACCACCGCCAACGGATATTTTTCAAAAACTTGAAAAGTCAACAGTGGCTGCGCACTCTCCAACGGACGAAAGAAAATGTTCCAACGGTCATCACCAACATATCTATATATATGGGAACATCCAAATAGAGAAATAACAACAAGCACACACACAAATGAATTATTAAGTTCATTGCTCTGTTTTCACGTTGAAATTGTATTTCTATGCTTCAATGATTCTTATTCACTCTGTAAGAGAGATATTTCATTGAAGCTCAATATTTGTTATTGAGGTAACTTAAGGTTGTGGAACCTTGAGTTGGGATTGGATTACAACTTGTAAGGGGGAGCGAGTGTCCAGGTGAAGGAACTTGTTTGTACTGAGGTGCCAAGAACCCACTGAATCTTGGAAGTTATAGTGAAACTCTCAGAGAAGCTCTGAGGACTGGACGTAGGTCAAAGTGGTTGTGACCGAACCAGTATAACTTTTGGTGTACACTTCGATGATATTTCTCCTTACTCATTACTGTTTTAATTCCACTGTTAAAGTTTTATATTTCCAACAAAATTTTAGTATCACTCAATTCACCCCCTCTTGGGTGAAACGCTTGTTCTAACAAGATGCGCTTGGCATAAAACATTGATGTTAAAGTTGCACCATTATCTTTATATGAATTAAAAATTAATTAAATTTACTATTTATGTAGAATATATATTGATTATGCTAAAATAATCTTTCTAAAAATTATTTCTATTATTAATTGCGAATATAACTAAAACTAACTAAAGGCTTACATTTAAGATCAAAACATATCCTTTAATTATCCCCTACATTTAAAGTATTATAACTTTTTTTTTCGGTCCTCCTACATACAACTTTTTTTGCTGGGGCCGACTAGCAGGATGCATTTGTTTGGTAGTAAGTCTACTTTCAAATTACTAGTTACAACTTAGAATAAATGTAACTAGAAAAATTTTTTAGGTAAAACTATGAGGTCCTAATAAAGGGATTTAATAACTAAAAAGTCCTAATGACAAGTGAACAACATAAATATGTTCTCATTTCTTGTAATAAAACTTGTCATTGCACGCTTTTTTAATTATTACTGGATTTTTGGGTGATTAAATCCCTTCCTTGGGAACTTATAGTAATCCCCAAATTTTCTACTCTATTGATTATGAAATTAAAGAATTATGAGAAAATGGATTCCCAACCCCTATGCTTCCTAGAAGTTTTGAGTTTAATTATTTTTTTTCATTCTAATCTTTGTATTTTTCATTGTTAAGAGACATTGGCCCTTTACTTTCAAAATCTTGCTAGAGGGCATTGATGTAAACTATTGATTAGTACATATTTGATAATTAAACAAGTTTAGAGTTTGAGATATATTTGATTAAATTTATTAATAGGGTTAAGGTGCAAAAATACACATGTGATTTTCCTCAAATTGCACCTAAGATCAAATGTTTTTTTTAGGTACAACAGTGACTATGTGGTTACAAAATAGGTGCAAAACTACCCTTTAACCATTAGTTTGACTTTTTTTTATCTTGAAAGTGATTACATGTATAATGACATGGACGCTGGAGTGACATTCTCGAAAAAAAAACTTGATGAAAATCAAATTTTCCTAATAAATCATATAATTTAATAAAAATTAGTCATATAATATATGTATTATAATGATTTTAATTTAATAATATTGGGAATCTAGGGTTAGGAAAAAATTGAGCAATCAATATGTTTTTTAGGGTAGTAGCTCTGCTGAGTGAGTTAAGCAGTTTGAATTCAGATTTGAATATACTTCAACCAAGGTGGTGCTAAAATAGTGAAATGTGGGTAATATTAATTGCAAAGCTTCACCAGTCAGCAGGTTTTTTTTTTCAGAATGTCACTCCAGCATTCATGTCATCATACACATCATCACTTTCAAGGTTAAAAAATCAAACAATAGTCAAAGGGTAGTTTTGCACCTATTTTGTAACCACAGTCATTGTTGCACCTAAAAAAAGCATTTGGCGTTGGATACACTTTAAGGAAAATCACATGTGTGTTTTTGCATTTTAACCCTTATTAATATTTTATACTTATGTAATTATCTTTTATATATTTTTCTATCCTTTAATTAATTACAACATAAAAGGATATTTTGATATAAAATCTACTCATATCCTAATTTATTTTGTAAGAGATATTATAAGATTCAAGTGAGAATAAAGTATCACTGTAACATATTTATATTATATGATAATCAATAAAAAAAAAGAGTTAAACCAAGATATTGTGATAGAGATGCACGCAGGGAGGCAGTATATACCTATATATATATATATATATGCTAGGTGTAGTAAGAGGGAGGGCATTATATTTTCCTGGTTGGTGACGACAACAAGAGAGTTTAGAATTTAGATGGAGGGAGATTAAATTTTAGAAATGCAGAAGATCTATAGTACGGATGAAAAATTGGCATTGATTTTTTATTTCTCTTTTCATTTCTCTTCTTTCTTTTGTCTTTTTATTTTGTCCTTGGTTAGCCATTATTTTGTTCATGACAATGTTCAGTCTATGTAGCTAAACCCTTATTTTGGATTATTTTGTTTGATTATAGATTAGTGGATGATAATTTCTTCTTTTAATTGCTCTAATAGGTGATTTAATTGTGTGCTTCAATTTCCTGAAACAAGAGACATCTGATTAGGATTATTTTTGTATTTTAACCAAGGAAGTAGAGAAGAAACAAAGGGAAGAGTAGATGAGAGAGAAGGATCAAGTAATGTGTAAGAGAAAGTCACATTTGGAAGATAAGGAGGAGTTATTGGATGAGTCATATGAACCTCCTGCAAGACAGAGACAATTAAAAGGGGGAAAGAACTATGGTGTAGAGCTAGAGTTCGACGAGGATTGAGAAGGAAGAAGAAGATAATGAGGCAGAAGAGGCATCCTTAGCAGGCAAGAATGATGAAGGTGAAAATATCATTCATGATGAGGTCAAGGCTAAGTTACAAAAGAAGCTATGAATGAGATAGGGGCCTAATGTTCTACGACAAGCAAAGGTAACTTTTAAAAAGTCTCCTTTAGAAGAATATGATATCAAGTTAGTTAGGAGGACATTCTACAAAATATGCAGGATTAAATTAGACAACTTTCACAATATTTTCAACTTGGGATGGGTGAAATATTTAAGCCTTTTAGAGGAATTCTGGAGTTGTCATTGCCTTATTCTGAATTTGTTGTTAAGGGTATTTATTCCCATATAAAACTGTCTCGAAAGGGAATTGTGATAACATGTGTTAAAGTTCAGAGAATTAAAATCAATGAGGAAAAAATTCTTACTTGGTTAGATATATATTAGCACCCCACAATCTACTAACACAAAATTTTCTATACAAGAAATGGATAGCATACTTCTTGAGGGTGACCACTTTGTGATACTGCTCTGTATAGACTAAATCAGCTTCCTTACAGTTATAAGGTGTTACATTATTTGTATAGTAAGAATTTTGTGAACAAAGGAAAGCACTACACTTCTCTGACCCTTGATAACAAACAAATCCTAACCTGTAAGATAAAGGGGAAGCCTTTTCATATGGCCAAGAAGATTGTGGACATAATGTTGAGGACTGCAACTTTAGGAAAAAAGAACTCATATCCCTCCCTTGTCTCACTAATCTTAAAAAAGAGCAAAGTTTGGCATTGGAAGGATGGGGAAGCCTTTATATGGACTAAGGGATTTGAGGAAAAGGCCTTACATAGAATGCCAATACCTATTGGAGGAAAAGAAACTTCAAAAGCATTAAATGATCCTTAAAAACCTAATCAAAAGAAGCCTCAGGAAGATATAGGTGCTACTTGTTCTCCTCAACAGACATCAACTCATGTAAAGTAGCTATAAAAATGGCAAAAACATTTACCAAAGTTGTTTAGGAAAACCTGAACATGTTTCAATCACATATGGATTCAAGGATTGATCATCTTGAACAACAAGTAGCTAAACTGGCCATTGTTGTTAAAGAGAAGTATGAGGTTATAGGTGGACATATTGGATAGATGAAGTCACGCATAATAGAGCTTGCACTTGATTTCAAAGACCTCAGAGATTTCATTCATGTCTATTCTATAGAGTTTAAGGAATTTGCTTTATTCAAGGCTCACAACATGACTTCTACGGGCCTTTTACCCATATTAGAAATGAATTAAAATCACCTCAACATGAGAATCCATCCTCTAACTATTGTGAAACTATTGCAGAAGGTGGTAAGTGTGATGACATTCCTCACTTTTCTCTACACTCCTCCCCACATTCCCCAACAAATGATGTTCCTCCTGAACACCCTGTGCCTCAATCAAACACCCTTGCTGACACATAAGATTGTGATCTAATTACCCTACTCTTAATTGTACCCTCCCTCAACATGTAAACCCTCCTTATGAGCCTTCTAAGCTAATAGTTGAGCCTCAGCCATTGTGATTCATACAAACTGATTGTTTTAGGGTCGGCCTTACTACTGAGAATGTGCTCCATTTATTCACAGTTGCTAGACCATTTTCTCCTACAACTACAACATTTGGTTCCCCTATGTTCATCCTTGTCAACCTCCATGCTTCAGACACAACATCGCAAAGGAGGTATACTTCTAAGTGGTCTCTAATGAAGAGGAAGAAGAAGAATTAGGGATACATTACTTTATTTTTTGTGTTTTAACTTGTAATAATTGAGGAATAACACGACTTAGCCTGCCTTTTGTTTCTATTACATTTATGTGCATTAACCTTCCTTAAGCTGTTAGATGTTATTATCTCAATTTGAATTAGGCTTTTTAGTTCGAAATTTGAACTTATATTCCTTTTGAAGTGAAAGTAATAAACTTTACTATTGTTATTATCTTCTATTTTTTATCAGTTATCTATCTTGTTCCTTCTTTTCAGTTGAACTATGTATTTATGGGTTGTAATTGTGGATTATGAATGACAATATTTGAAAGTTACCTTTTTCTTCTAGACATTGCACATCTTGGGTCTATATTTCCCTTTTTCCTCTTTGATTCTTTAACTTCTGAACTAAAATAATTATTGTGCCTTTTGTTTATATTTTGAATTTGCAGATTATGTAAACTTATGATTCATTTAAACTGTAACTGTGTTAATATGGTTGGCCTAATCAGTTATTCTATCAGAATTTCCACGGTTATTTGTCTATGTCATGTAAGTACTGGTTCATTCACTTTGCTTGGTCATTTTTAGTAATTTAATTTTGAATGTAATTATGTCATACATGAACTGTTTCATTCATATTATTGGTATTCATACAAGGTAGGCACTTTGTTACCCACTAATTCAACCTTGCATAAACCTCACTTGTATTTCTTGTCAAGGTCACCATAAATCAAAGTTTCAAATTTAACACATAGTCTTCACATTTCATTGCTCCCTTCATTCAATTGCAACTGACACTTTTTACAACCTTATTTCATATCCTTACAAGAAATTATAAATAAATACAATACAAGCGCATTTTTACCAAGTTAACAACAACAAAATGAACTTCACAATCATTTTCTTCATACACAGTCTTAAAACAAAAACTTGCTTCAACCTAGCCAATTCATCTTTCAACATCCTTAAAACTACCAACTTCATAATCATCCTCTCTTCTTAATCTCCCTAAGCATAGCATAGATTTCTGAAGTGTAGAAAAGCTTTGACCTTGAACATAGCCACCCTCCTATTAACCTACAAAAAACCCATGATAGCAAATTAAGTCATAATTTATTTTTAATCAATCTTTTCTATAACAAAAACAATGTCTTACTTGAATGTATGCATCCCACACATGTTCACACTGTCCCAAGTAAAAGCATTCACATTTTCCCTATTTAACATGTCACAAATTTTCATCCAATCATCCTTTAGGCTCCTAATTTAACTACGGATATTACTTTTACGTTTCAGCCCATACCTTGTGTAACACCCCAAATTTTATTCACCAATATGACTTGTACTTATTTGTAGCATTTAATGAAATGGAATGGTGCATATTCATGATCATAGGATCTAAACACTAAAAATTTGGAATGTCAACAGAGCTACCAGTAAAATTTCTTGTGAGGCAGTAAGATTTTCATGTGGTTTTGGATGACCAAATGATGACCAAAAATTATGAAAATTTGTAGGCTGAAATTAGACACCTTAAGCTTGAATTTGATATACAATGGGTAAATTTTGGACTTGTATACTAAAAGATATGGATTCTTGAATCTAGCCCAATGAAACTGGCCAACATCCGTGGCAGCATCCAAAAACAATAATTCTGGGAAGTTTGATCTTCCAGCTGGCTAAAGGTTATATTTTTCCTTGAAACTAGACTCAATAAGGATTTTATAGCCTTTTGAATCACTCTAATTGAATTTCTAAAAATAAAGATATGAAATTTCAAAGTTTGATGAAAATTCTACCCAGTTTTCTAGCAAGTGCAAAAATAGAAATAAATGTAAGGGCAAAATGGTCATTTGACCAACAAAGCAAGTAGCCATTTATTTTACCCTTTAATTGGGATAAATTTTGGGTGAAGTAGGGGGAGCAACTTTACTTGGCTATGATTAATTGAAGAAGGAAACTTTTTGGCCAAGTAAATTAAGCACATAATGGAATTTCCATAAAATATTATATTTGTTCAAATAGTTGGGATAATTGGAGGAAACTAAATTGGGTGTATTAAGGGACCCTTGGGACGTCATTTATGGGCCATGGAAGGGAAGGAAATTTAATTCAATTGTAATGGAAGGGCTTATGACACACTTAGTAGAAGATAAGCCCAAAGTACAAGTGTTGTCATAAATTGGATTTATCAATAAAACTATTAAGGAAAATGAGAGATATTTTAAAACACTTGGTTCTTCTTTCTCTTTCTCATTTCCATCCAAGCTTCACAAAGAAAGAGAGAGAGAAAGCTTAAGAAAATAGAGAGAAGGAGGAGCTCAAGGAGGAAAATCTAAGGTAAGGCTTTGTGATTTCAAGTGTTAAGGCTTCATAACTTGTGTAATCACTTCTCTAACATCTTGATCTTCATGGAAAACATTGTGTACCAAAGAAAATATCAAGGTTGAGAGAGGGAGGGAGGATGGTTTTAGGGAGAGGAAGTGAAGAAATCCAAGGTAACCTCAAGAACATCAAATCTTTTGGCATATTGTTTTTGTTGTTGTTGTTGTTGTTGTTCTTAGCTTTGTTTGTGGATTGTTTGTTGATTTTGTAACTTTGGAAAGTGGGAATCCTAATGGGTTATGCCACCCAAATTTCCTCAAATCCTATTTAGTACATGTTTAAATGGTTTAACAAGTGGTTAGGGGTAAAAAGGAGCAAGCTTTTGGTGTTGAAACTCAAAATCACAATTTCCCTTTTTCTTGACCAAAGTTTCAGCCAGCATGATTTAGACAGATTAGGTCTTGAATGCCATAAATCTTATGGTTCCATTATGTTTATGAGGGAAAATTGTGCAGGGTTGATGTTGATCACTTTGTGAGAAAAGCCATAGAAAGCAAAATTATGAAAATATCCCTAAACCCTAATTAGGGGCTGTCAAGGGTAAAATGTTATTTGGTAGTGATTTTACAAAAACCAAGGTCAAAAATGTATTCTGCACACAAAACTGTGTAGGAATAGCCTGGGTTAAATTTTTTTGGAAGAGTACGATCGAACCGAGTAAAAAGGGGCTTAAACCGGGTCCCTAGGGACATTTGGGTAGTTTTCTAGTTTTAAACTAATATAACCAACAAAAGTAATTTGGAAGAGTCTAAAATGATACATGAATACGTATTAACCTAATTCTTGTAAATCTGGATTTTTAGGATCGAACTGTTGAACCTGAGCTGGATTGAATTGAAGACTTGTTTGTATGCAAAAAGGGGTTTAAGGTAGTAACTCTATCTCTCATACACTATGTGAACATTGATATGATGTATGTTGCTATATTTTGTACGGTGCTTGAGGCACATTACCTAGATGTGGTCTAGGACACAGCTGAGGTACACGTATTGAGCAATATTATAGCCTTATTGACCATTTAGATCTGTTAGGTGAGGGCAATATTATATTGCCATGTTTTTTAAATTTCCAAGGTAAAGTTTCCTCTTCAAAAACTTCCTAGTACCTAATGTAGATCCCTATAGACTTCTAGGGCATTAAAGCCTTTTAACCCTATTGCTTAATCATTTATTTTATGACATATCTCATGATTCCCCCCTAAATAGTATACTTGTAACTTGGTGATAATGATTACTTGCAAAACTTATACTACAAGAAAATATTTTTTTTTTGGAAAAATTGTTGAAAAATCACTCATTGCAAAATGTATGGTCGAAGTTACCAAAAATTTGTTTATGGACCTATGTGCAACCTATTTTCAACGAGTACAACTCTTTTTCAACCATGTATAAATTATCTTCAGCTATACACAAAATGGAAAACATTTGCATATAATTGAAGACATATTGCTCATAGTTGAAGAAAAGTTGCACCAACTAAAGATAATGAATTGCACCTACTCAATGACTAGGATCTTTAAGTACCTTTGGGCAATTAGGATTTTTTAGCAATTTTCTCTTTTTCCATCAAAATGTTCTCAAAATAACAAAAATAAAGAATAAATTCTCTTAGATTTGATAAAGTGTCTTTCTACGATGATTCTCTTGAAAATTTTTCAACAAAACTATACTTAAGAGATGAAAACAAGAAAACAAATAGAGAGAAATTACATAGGATGAACTGAAATAGTTTCTTTTGGGAAAAAAACATAAGAAAGACACTACTGGAAAAACCCTTTTTAGACCGCCACATTTAGGCCGGTTTTTTTGGATAAGGTCTTAAAAATTTGCACGGTAGCAGTTTTGTAATTATATTGAACTTCTTAGACCGGTTCCTAAAAAATCGGTCTTAAAAAATTTATTTAGACTGGTTATAAATAAAATCGGTCTTAAAGTCTTAAAATTTTTATGAATTTAAAATATTTTAACATTTAAGACCGGTTTATATGTAAACCGGTCTTAAATGTTAACACATTTTAAATTCAAAATGTGATAATGTTTTAAGATCGGTTTTGATAAGAACCGGTCTTAAATGTGAAATTTCAATTTTTTAGACCGGTTTTTAATAAAAACCAGTCTTAAAGGTAAGATTTTTCACCTTTATTTTTCCTCTCACACCCAGATCGCGCGCTCTATGAACCCTTTCTTCTCTCTTTGCCATTTCTCGATGAGCTTTGCCCGTGCTTGTTCTGAAATCGTCCATGGCTTCCCATCCCTCATTTGCTCAACTCTCCTCCGTCATTACCGCTGTCGTTGCTGTGTTCGTCATCGTTGTTCTTTGTTTATCGTCAGTCTACTCCGCCACTACCTCTAATCTCCATAGTGACCATTCTCCTCTGACTTGACTTCCCTTTGTCAATGCCGTGAATTTGAGGACTTCATTTTAACCTCAGTCGACACCACCATGACTTTGGGTTGTAGCTCACTCCTTGGTCTTCATTCAGGTTAGTGTTCGATCTGTTCTTTAGTTGTACGTTGTTTTATAATTAATAATGTTTAATGAAGAAATATTTCTTATTGTTGCTTTGAGCACTTAAACGTACGTAATCTGAAAAAAAAATTAAATCTGCACATTCTTGTTAGATATATGCTCTGACTTTTAATTATATCCCTGTGATATTTGGCTTGGATTAATACCAATCTATGTTCTGTTTTAGTTTAGTGTGGTTGTTTGATTATTGTCAGTGTTATTGGTTTGTTAAAACAATACTGGTTTCAAATGGTGCCTGTTAATTTCGTTTAAATATCTAAAACTCTATTATTGTTGTTTTTTGTCTATCCTTTTGTTGTTGGATATAGGGTACTAGAAGTGTTGAGATATATATGGATCATAGTTGGATAAACGCTAAATGAACGAATGTTGAATATGATAATAGGGTGAGGGGTTTTTTAGACTTAGCTAGTAGAAATGCCGATGATGGTAGTGGAAAGCTTTATTGCCCCTGTATAGTATGTTTGAATGAGAAGCGACTAAGTACTGTAGATATATATACACATTTAATTTGTGAAGGATTCTGTAAGAGTTATATAGTGTAGGTATGGCCTGGTGAAGAATTAGAAAAGCCAAGTTCATCTCAACAGGGGAGAGTAACTTTGATGACAATGACACAGATGTGGATGATCGAATAGAGGATATTATTCATGATGTAGGAGAAGAGACTTTTGAGCAATCACATGCATATGGTAATATGTGTAGTGATGTTGAGACGCCATTGTACCCGGGGTGTAAAAAGTACCAATTGTTGAAAGAAGTATTGAAATTGGTAAGCTTGAAAGCACGGCATGGATGGAGCGACAAGAGTTTTTCAAAAACGCTTGAGGCTTTTAAGGATATACTTCCAGATGATAATGTGTTGCCTTCTCGATACTATGATGCTAAGAAAATATTGTGTCCACTAGGGATAAAGTATAAAAAGATCCATGCATGCCCTAATGATTGTATATTGTATAGAAAAGAGCATGAAGAGGAACAACAGTGTCCAATATGTGAAACCCTAAGGTACAAATCAAATAATGCTCCCGCAAAAGTATTGTGGTACCTTCCAATCATACCAAGGTTCAAGCGCTTATTTGCTAATGAAAACGATGCAAGAAATTTTGGATGGCATGTGGATGAGAGGATATCTGATGGAAAGCATCGACATCCGGCTGATTCTTCTCAATAGAAGAAAATCGATCAATTATTTCCTGCCTTTGGTAAAGAGCCTAGGAACCTTAGGCTTGGGCTTAGCATGGATGGCATAAATCCTTTTGGTAGCCTGAGCAGTATACATAGGTCATGGCCTGTTCTATTGGTAATTTACAACATATGTCCTTTGTTATGCATGAAATGAAAGTACATCATGTTATCTATGTTGATTTCAGGACCAAAACAACCCAGAAATAATATAGATGTTTACCTGGAGCCCTTGATCAAAGACTTGAAAGAGTTGTAGGATGAAGGTGTCGATGTTTTTGACGCGAACAAGAAGGAGGTTTTTAAAATGCTAGCCATGATCTTTTGTACTATAAATGACTTCCCTGCATATGGAAACTTGTCAGGATATAGTGTTAAAGGCCATAAAGCATGTCTGATTTGTGAAGAAGGGACATGCTACCATCAACTTCAACATGGAAGAAAGACAATTTCTCTTGGCCATAGGAAATTTCGTAGACGAGGCCACCCATATCGTAGAATAAAGAAAGCATTTTTTGGTGGACAAGAGTTTGAAGATGCTCCAAAGGCATTGACTGGGGAGCAAGTTTATTAAAGTTGCCTCTTCAAAAATATGAATGTTATCTTTGGTAAGACTACAAAGAAAAGTAATGAGAAATGTAAATGCAAAAAGAGGTATGTCTTCTTCAATCTTCCATATTGGGCGAAGCTTGATGTAAGACACTGTATTGATTTCATGCATGTGGGGAAAAATTTTTGTGATAGTATTGTTGGGACACTGCTTAACATACAAGATAGTTCTAAGGATGGCGTGAAGGCAAGATTAGATTTGCAAGAAATAGAGATACGAGAAGACTTGTATCTAAAGCCATATGGAAAGAGAACTTTTTGTCCTCTAGCTGCTCATACTTTGTCTAAGGATGAGAAAAGAAGCTTTTGTTAGCATTTAAATGGCATCAAAGTTCCTTCAAGGTATTCTTCAAATGTTATGAAGCTTGTGTCGATGAAAAACTTGAAGTTAGTGGGGTTAAAGTCTCATGATTGTCACGTCTTAATGCAACAACTGCTCCCAGTAGCTATTCGAGGCATTGCCGAATATGATGTTCAACATATTTTGACTAGACTTTGTTTCTTCTTCAATGCTATTTGTAGTAAAGTCATTGAAACAGAAAAATTGGATGAACTGGAAAATGAAGGATATCTGATCTTGTGCCAGCTTGAGAAGCTTTTTCTTCCTTCTTTTTTGACATCATGGTACATCTTATTATTCATCTAGTCAGGGAGATCAAGTTGTGTGGCCCTATTAAATTATTATGGATGTACCCAATTGAAAGAACTATGAAAATCCTAAAAGGGTATGTGAAGAACCCTAACTGGCCAGAAGCATCTATTGTTCAGAAATATGTTTCTGAAGAAGCCATGGAGTTTTGTCAAGATTACTTGTCAAATGTAGGACACATTGGACTTCCTGAACATCATGACGAAGAAGGCGGTAGACGCGGGCCTTCAGTAAAGAGTATGGATCCTGATGAATTGCAACAAGTCCACTTGTACATCTTGAATAATGTTGATGAAGTTCAAGATTTCATTAATGCTCATAAAGAAATTGTACGGAAAGGAAATAGTCGAATGACTGAACAAAGGTTAATTAGGGAGCATAACAAAACTTTTGTACATTGGTTCAAACAAAAGGTTGACGGTGAAGAATGTGTGTCTGATATAATTAAATGGTTAGCACGTGGTCCTGAGGCTGATTGTCATAAGTTGGACTTCATTTGTGATCAATGGTTATACATTTTACACGAAGTCCCTTTATGATAGGAGTACCGTCCAAAACAGTGAGGTTATGTTAGTGGCTAAATCTATGCACTTCTCTAGTTCAAAAGATAAGAATCCTAGATTGGCAGCAACACCTTATTATAGGGTGATTGAAGAGATTTGAGTGGTTGATTATGTTAAAGTTAAACTTCCCATTTTCAAATGCAAGTGGGTTGATGTCAACAATGGTGTGATGATTGATCAATTGGGATTTACATTGGTTGATTTGAATAGTAGAAGTTTTAGAGATAAACCTTTCATTATGGCATACCAAGCGAAACAAGTGTTCTATGTTACTGATCAGGCAAACAAAATATGGTCTGTAGCTCTCCAAGGAAAAAAGGTCATTGATATTAATTAGGAAATACATTCAATAAATGATCTGCTTGAGACTCCTTCTTTTTCTAGGGGTTTACCAGAATTGAACGAAGAAGATGAAACAGATAATGAACACGGCAGAAGAAATGATCATCATGAAGGGATATGGGAGGGTATCCCTTTATAAAACAACATTGAAGGTTAGTTAGCTAAAATAATTATCATGAACTATATTTGAATTATGTATATTGTTATTGGTGTATATATATAACTACTTTTTTTGTTGTCGTCACAGGAAAATGAAGGATATGAGGTGTACGTCTTAGTGTAGATTCTCCAAAGCCATGCTAGCTAGTGATCATCAGCCTGAGAAGAGTATGTATAAAGTATTTTGGCCCTAATGAATAACAGAATTGTCATTAATGTAATTTAATCTTTGATGTATGTATGTAAGTGAAAAGATAAGGAACTTAGTCAAAACAGCATTGTCATGGTTGTATGATTTCCTTGCATTATGATTCTGTCTATGATTGTGAGTTTATTATTCATGGTTCTTTTCCTTGCTTCTGTTTTGGCCAGCACTATTTAAGCACAACAGAGTTGAGTTTTAATATGTTCCAATGAGTTTTAAGTCTCTCACATGTCATTAAGATGTTAGTTATATAATCTTTAAGAGAAGATTTATTTGAATGTCGTTGAACTGGCTGCTGCTTGCTGAGTGAAATGTTTTAACAAAGGAAATGGCTTGCTGGGTATATCTTTAAAACAAAATTTTTTTTTAAAAAAATTCAACTTTTAAGACTGTTTCTCTAAAAAACCGGTCTGAAAAGTACATTTAAGACAGGTTTTGGAGAGAAATAGTCGTAAAGGTTGAATTTTTTAAAAAAAAAAATTGGTCTAAAAATTTGACTTTTTAGACCGGTTTTATTAAGAACCGGTCTAAAAAGTATTACTTTTTAGACCGGTTTTTCATGCATTTGGTCTAAAATTTTAACCTTTTAGACCGGTTCCTCTGATAACCAGTCTAAAAATATTTATTTTTAGACCGGTTTTATACTAACCGGTCTGGTCTTAAAACGGTTTTTTAAGACTAGTTCCATAACCTATCTAAAAAGTAGCAGACTTTTTAGACCTGTTGTATCAAGACCGGATCCAGAACGGGTCTAAAATATCTTTTTTAACCGGTCTTAAAAGTGATTTTTTCACTAGTGAGAAACTCAGATATTGATGGAAATAATAAAATAAAAATTGCAAATTCCTAAATGTTGGAGGATCACTTGTGAATAATATGAAATGGAATTGTAATAATTTATAGAGGGGGGACTTGTAAATCAAGGGGTCTCTCTGATAAAAATATTTCTTTACATTTTATCCATGTTTTTACATTTTTTAAATTTTATTTTATGGCATTAATCTCCTTCAGTGCTTACCCAAAAGCTAGATAACATGAGTGCGAATGCATTTTAATATGCGCACCTGACCCTGACTCGAAGAAATGGCTCAAAAAGAGTTTGGGCACTTTTGGGCTAGGGGTGTTATCTTGCCCATTTGGCCTTGCTTGAAAATATCTATAATTTTAAAATATATTTGATCAAACTTTCTCAAGTCAAAACCAAACTATATATTCTCATTTAACATGCACAATCTCTTGTTATAGTTAAAGAAAATAATCTCTAGGTCACTACCTTAATTTGACTATGCTAAGTCAATAGATATATCTTTATAATATTAACAAGGGCTAAGATACTTAAATAACCTTTGAATTTTTTGAAAAGTAAAACAGTAACAATAAAACTATTTTTGGAGTAAAAGTAATCATAAACATTATAAAAAATGGAAAAAGTGACCATGACATTAATAATTCAAAATGTCCGTCATTGTGAGCTTTTTAATGAAACGTTAAGGTACTAAAATAGCCATTAACTAATACCCAAAGTATAAAGAGAACCATAAACTTTTTTTTTATGCAAAAGTAACTAAAAGGTGACTTCTTGAATATTAATTTACAAGTTTTTCTATTGCTTGTACAAGTTATAGTCCAAGTAGATTTTAATTATGAGATAACCACGGGTGACATGGATTTTTCCAACTCTACCATATGCATGTGATCTTCCATTGTCTCCTAGTTTTCCTCTTAGATATCCTCCCTTAGAATCTTCTCAGGGTTGGTTATATGATTGCTTCAACATTTGCGATGACAATACTTTTAAGGGCAGAGATTCATATTGGGAATTTTAGCTTTTGGAGTTGGAGAACAAGTTTCTTTCACTTTGTCATTTTCGCCATAATAAAAAAGTTAACTTCTTAAACATTAATTCATAAATTTTTCTTTTGACTTTTGTCATTTTAACCCCCAGATTGATAAAATACTCCTAATACAAAAACAAAAGAAAAACCTATGAATTGATCTTTAAGAAGTCACCTTTTAGTTGCTTGTGCATTTAAAAAAACGTTTATGGTTACTTTTGCTTTTTTGGTATAAGTTAACGACTATTTTAGTATCTTAACATTCCTTTTAAAAAGCTTACAATAACATACGTCTAGGATTATTAACGTCATTGTCACTTTTGGCCTCTTTTATAATGTTTATGGTTACATTTGCTCCAAAAAATAATTTATGGTTACTATTGCACTTTTCAAAATAGTTGAAGATTATTTAAGCACCTTAACCATGTTAACAAACCTTCCATTTCTAAATGAACTAAAGCAACTAGATGGTAGCCAATCACTTGGCACTACTACAGATTCTGACATATAAAAATCTTAATAAATAATGGTTACAATAAATAAACGTTATGTATGTCGAGGTGGAGGTTGCATAAGAATATATAATGCTAAAAAGTAACGGTTAGTTATGCGCACTGTCATGTATTATGAGGCGGAATTCACAAAAACACAAAAATAAGGTTGTATTTAATAACTGACATTTATTTAGTAACAAGAATGACAGTTCTAAAGAAACAATTGTCATATAATACTTTCAAACAATTTGTCTTCACAACTTTATATCAGCAAAAACATATATATATATATGTGTGTGTGTGTGTGTGTGTGTGTGTGTGTGTAAGTGATGATAATTAACAGTAAAGTATAATTCCTAAATATACTTTTCTTTTTTCAAGAATACGTAACGGTTAAAAATGATAACCATTATATAAAAGAAGACATGATTTAAAAAAAAATATTTGATAATTTTTTATAGTTCATCAAAATGAGTCATTATATATTCTTCAAGAATATTTAACAATATAAAAATTATTTGACAATACATTACAATTATTCACAAATAGCCATTAAATATTAGTTAATATAAATAAAGGTAAAATTCTAAAAGATATTATATATAAGGGAGCATGGTCCTAAAAAACATAATTTGGCAATACATTAGGCTTTTCACAAAGAACTATTAAGTATTCTTTAATATAAATAAAAGTGGGATTTTAAAAGATTTCATATATAAAAAGGCGGGATATGAAAAAAAAATTAAAAATACATTATGGTTCTTCACTAAGAACTATTAAATATTTTAATAATATATTATGGTTCTTCACTAATAACCATTAAGTATTCTTTACTATAAACAAAGGCGGGATTCTGAAAGATATCAAATATAAGAAGCTATGATTCTAAAAAAATTATTTGCCAATACACTATGCATGGTACTTCACTAAGAACCATTAAGTATTCTTTAATAAAAAAAACAGGATTCTGAAAAAATATCAAATATAAGGAAGTTGGACTCTGAAAAATTTTATTTGATGCAACTTTTTAAGCTTCTTCTCAAACGTTTTTTAAGCTCCCTAGCACGTTTCATACTCTTTTTTGCATAAGTTTTGTTCTTGAGCTTCCACCAATACCATGGGTCTTTACTTTGTAGCTCTTCTCTCTTGTGATTCTTCCTCATATAAGCTTTCATTTTTTTTCAGTTAATGTTTTTAGTATCATTTTATTTTTTTCATTTAACAAGAGCTCTCTAGTTGATGATCAAGGTCACCAGTCAGGATTACGATATTTAATCTTGTTAGATCCCATATGTTTTGATGATAACAAAGATTGGATCAATAATTTAAAAGAATTTGATAACAAACAAATGAATTTTGAACAATGCACCAAAGCATTACTTGGAGTAAGCACTGGAGTGATGAACCAATTCTATGAAGGCTTACTCGAGTAGCAACTCGAGTAAGGGAGGTAATTACTCGAGTAGCCACTCGAGTAACCAAAGAAAATTTCATCCAGTGAAGCACTGTCAAATTTTGAACAAAGTTACTTGAGTAATCTACAAAGTTATATAGACCATTACTCGAGTAGCCACTCGAGTAACATGATTTTCACAGGCATTACTCGAGTAACCACTCGAGTAATCAGGTTAAACATCTTCCAGTGACTCTCAGCCAAGAAATGGAACACATTACTCTAGTAACTAGTGAGAAAATAGCATTACTCGAGGGACCACCCGAGTAACCTGTAGAATTATTTGAAGCATTACTCGAGTAGCCACTCGAGTAACCAGAAAGCAAACTCTCGGCCAAGAATTTGATGCATTTACTCGAGGGTGTAATCGAGTAATATGCTAGGTTATTTGAAAGCCACTCTAGGGACCACTCTAGTAAGGTGTGAAGAAAAATGAAGCCCACTCGAGTAGCCACTCGAGTAATCAGATTACCACAGTGATCACCCAAGTAACCTGTGAAGGTAGAGACATGGCCACTCGAGTAATTAAGTATTTTTAAGGTTTGTAATATATCACTCTAGGTCTTACCCGAGTGATATCTGATTTAAAATGTTGATTTGCTCACTGCCATATTTTTGATAAGTTTATTCGAGGGACTACTCGAGTAGCCATTCGAGTAAGGCAGTCCATAAATTAAGTTTTTCATCGAATATCTTTTGATTTGTTATCTATATGATTAACTCTTCATTGTATTAGTATCCTAAGTACATTTGCAGAGAAACAATGAAGAGATCATGTAAGAAGAGCAAAGTCAAATAAAGTGTCCGAACATTTACCTACCGCTACCTACCGCAAACGGATAGTTTTCAAATTTGAAGAATGGTGAACCGTTGCTGTGCGTCTCTAACGGACATGTTTGAAATGCTTCCAATGGATACTACAAATCATCTATATATATGGAGCATTCAGAGAGAAGAAAACAAGACATGAACTGAGATTACACTTATCAACACATTCTTAGTGCTTTTTTTACTTATACTTATTCATTGTACTTCAGTGATTACATATTTGCTCTGTGAGAGAGTTTTTCATTACAAACTCAATATTTTTTATTAAGACAACTTAAGGTAGTGGAACCTTGAGTTGGGGTTTTGATTACAACGTGTAAGGGGGAGTGAGTTTCCAGGTGAAGGAACTTGCTGTGTACTAAGGTGCCAAGAACCCACTGAATCTTGGAGAATATAGTGAAACTCTCAAAGACGCTCTGAGGACTGGACGTAGGTCAAAGTGGTTGTGGCCGAACCAGTATAACTCCCGGTGTACACTTTGGTGATATTTCTCCTTGCTCTTAACTGCTTTTAATATTCTATCAATTTTCTTATACCCAACGAAATTTCTGGGATCATCCAATTCACCCCCCTCTTGGGTAAAACGCTTGCACTAACAAATCTAATGAAGGCTGTTGGTTTGAAGATTAAAGAAGAGAAAAAAAACACGAGAAAGCAGAGAACATGAAAAAAATGATTAGGCAAAATGTTGAATTTTTTTATTGTAGAGCATCTTATGTTCCTAAACTTTAGCAACCCAACTATAAGTTGAAATCAAGTTTGTTGAATCGGGTTCCAAGATTAGCTTAAGTTCTTATATTTGCCAATTTTTACTATATTATGATTTTCAAAGTTATATTCCAAGATTTCTGTAAGTTTTTATATTGACTTATTTTTATTATATATATTCTTATTTTTTTACTTTATTTGATCCTTTTACAGTTAAAGGATATGTGATGGGAAGTTTTGGAGCTTGCTGATACGTACTCTATGGATAATCTACAACAAAGGCATTGGAGAATATTGTGAAATTGTTTATTAATTTATTTTCTTTCTTTTAGAATTCAAAACATTATAAGATAAAGTATTATTGTGAGAGTGTTTAAGTTATTAATTTCTTTTAAATTGTATGATGTTTATCTATAATGTATTGTATTTTGAATCCTATAAATATAAGTTTTTTGTTTGATATTATTATCTTGTTAGTATCAACGATTATATTGTGTCTTATATAATAAATATTAATAGTAAAAGTAAATAAAAACAAATAATAAAAATAACTATACATAATAAAACAATTAAGCCAATTCATTACTATTATTTATAAAGAACTGTTATATATGCCATTAATATATTTTTTGATCCGGAACCATCATATATGATTAATAATAACTGTCACAAAGGCCTTTTCTGCAGTAGTGTAGAGACATTAAGCACAAGATAAGATCAACACAAAACTATATCATTAACCAAAAAAGAGAGATAGAACCAAGTCTTAATCTATAGAACAATGTATTTAGCTACTCATAATTCAACTTAGAACCAAAACTATCAATACAAGATAATTCAGTCCATACCAAAATGTAATTGAAAGTCACTACTACAAAAATGTCTATATTTCATGGTTATTTTTACCTATTTGATCAATAAATATTAATATTTAACGGTTGTGAACCGTTAAATATAGGGCCATATATTTCATGGTTGTTTAAATACAACCGTTATTTTTTAGACACTATATTTCACGGTTCTTAGTCAATGACTATTAAATATAGTAAACAACATTCAACGGTTATTTACTAAAAACTATGAAATATTGTGTACAATACTTTACAGTTAGAATGATGAACGATAAAGTACTTGTTACTAGTTTTGGTCATCGAAATTAGTTTATTTGAAAGTTGTAAGTGTCTAACTATGAAGTCTAATTCTATACTTGACGGTTATTTGGAATAACTATGATATATATTGTGTAATACTTGATGGTTATTTACAAATAACCGTCAAGTATGTGAAACAATTTTTTTTAAAAAAATTAGGGGGCTCACTTTCTATCAACGCCTTGTAAAATTATGCCAAACACCCAAACTGATCCAATTCTAGATGGAGGTATCACATACATTATACAAAATAACCAATTCAAAAAGGTACCAACAAATTAAAGCAGATCATCCAGTACTATCTATACAATTATTAGTACATTAATAACAATATAGAAGAAGTGCATGTACATAGGAAGGTGCATAGATCTATACACCGAGCAGTGAATGACCATCGCTACTGGAACCATGTATCAAAAGGAAGATTTATCTATAACAAGTTGACAAACAAAACAAAACAAGATCATCATTAAGATCATTTAAATCAAACAATGATTAACACAAGACCATAATTTAATAAAGCAACAAAGGTAAGGGAATTTACATGATCAAATACCCCTTTTTCTTTTCCTAGTCTTAATAATTTTAATGCTCTTTTTAGTAACAATTGTTTTCTTTAATTTGTGAAGCAACTTCCCCCTCTTTGAAATCCGAATTCCTTTATTGTGGTCCTGCTTAACATATAAAGCATCATCCTTATTGAACTGTGTTTCAATTGACATCCCTTCACTATTACAAAAAATATGAGCTATGGCGACAAATTTAGAGAACACTATGGCGCTTTGGAAGCGCAATAGCTTCTAGAACAAGCTATGGTGCTTCTTGAATATATAGAAGCGCCATAGCCTGAGTATTTAATTTTTTTAATATAAAGATATGGTGCTTTTCCAGAGAAGTGCCATAAGAGGTCCACCTCCTACAGCCCTTCTTTGAACAAGCGCTGGTGGGAGGAAGTACCTCCAACGTTGCTTCCCTTGGAAGCTCCATTGGAGGTACATTTTTTTAAAACTGCCTATACATATTCAATCCCATCAATTTACATTTTACAAATCTACAGCAGCAAAAACCCAAGCCTTCACACCAAATCAAAATGAAATAACTCAAATCAAAATAATTAATTCATAAAATCAATACTAATGAAATTTAATTACAATGTAACAAATAATATACAACTAATTTTGAGTTCCTATGTATGTAGAATGTAGGCAAAAAATAATTTTAATCTACAACTAATTCATAAAAAACCAAGATGAATAGGCAAGAAACAACGTATGTATGTACCTAAATATTAGCTAATTCCCTAACGACATATTTACACCATTCTTTAATGATTTCATCTATTTGTTGGTCAATCAATTGGTCACAACACTGATCTTCATAATACTACATAAAAACCATGTACAGAATAAATTAAAATCACTAAAATCAATTAACTGAGACACTTTTCAAATAAAGTTAAAACACAGAAATTGCAAGTAAAAGAACTTACTTGCATAGGAAGAAAAATGTGATCATGAGTAACTACATCTTTCATAAATTTCATAATCTAATAACCGCAGTCATTATTGTTTGGTATGAATGGGCACTGACAATACAATGAAATAGTTAAGTAAATATTTAAAGAAAAATTGTTGAATAACAATATTGGAGAAATTAAATTCATATATATAAGTACCACAATCTTCCTCCAGGGATAGTTATTGGCTGGGTCTTTACATGTAGAATAGTTCAATCTAATATTGCTTCAGTAAGAGGTCAATACACTAACAAAACAAGTAGTGACTGATTAATTTTGGTAATTCAATAATGACAAATATTTACACATACACCCATGCACGTACTTAATGATTATAATCTTCAAATCAAGCCGGTTGTCTGGATAATCGGTCTTTATATGATCCAAATAGTAAATCCTGGGGACTCCAGGAACCGTTGGACAGACAACAATCAAAATCCAATGTCCCCTAAAATATTTTAAAGATTTTACTTCAGCAATCATATTATAGTAAAAGTGGAAGAATAAAAAAAAAATACATTAAAATATTGTCATAAATAACTTATCGCGGATTGTATGGCATAACAAAGAAAATCTTTGAGGTTGCTCTTCGTATAAAGATGTCCTTAATATCGTTAGATAGTGCTTTGACATCTAATCTCCCTATATGCTGGCGGTTAAAGAGGTGTAGTCTGACAAATATGAATCTATTCACCTTTTATGTGTCCAGTAACAGATCATGGTACAAGTGCCTTTATAGAAAAATAAACAATGTCATTAAAACCTAAAAAGATTAATGATTAATAGTAATAGTAATAACGTGATAGACGATGATGATAAAGTACCTAATCCAAATGTTGACAGCCATCGCACTAAGCCAATCATAACTAAGCACTTCATTCAGCACACTACCATCAACATGATCATCTATAACTGCATGATAGATGTCAATATAGAAACATATTGACTGACTTCCTTGGCTAATCAAACCTAGTGTCATTGATGCCAATTGTTGGCTATATAAGGGCATTTTTTGGTTGCAGGTTGAGGGTTAGGACTTCTCTTCGGTTGATGAGCACTTTGAGTTCTTCCTACGACTTTCAATTTGTTTTCATTTATGATGAGTAGCAACCTAAAAAATCATAAAATTAAATAATATGGTTTTAGGCAGAAGTGTATAGAAAAAGTAAAAGGAATTGTAAATTAACTACCTTTTCATATAGCTCAATTAGACCTATTGGCCATGCAACATAACCACCGACGTTAATTTTCACCATTGTTACTTCATCCAGAGAAGGGATTGGTAAAGGGGCATCAATTATTTGTGCATATATCGACCCTTATACGGAGTGTGTTTAGCGGTAATGGTGAATTATTCAAGATATCAGTTTCAGTGTTTTAGACCATATGGACAGCAACTGCGTGCTTGAAAGAATCATCGACATGCAACTTGCAGGCTGATCTGCCCTTATAAAAAATAAAGTAAATATATTAAGGTACACTAATGTACAATGTAACAAAAAGTAAAGTGGAGAAGAAATTAATTATCAAAGGAATGGGGACTTTAGGTATGGAGTGGCAACTACCCCTCACACTTATGCTATCACACACTGGACTAAGTGCTGGACTAGACTGTAGTAAGGCATCAATTTGAGCCTTCAATAACACATTTTTCTCTTACATCAAACGCATATGATTAGTAAATTATTCTACATGATGCTCATAGCCACTACTCCTCTGGTCTACATGATGCTTGTAGTCAGAAATTTGCTTTTGTAGTCATAGTAAGTCATTTTTTATGGCTCGCTTTTTGGGTCCGTAGTATGATGTTTGGGTCACTGCAAAACCAATACCTCGAACATGACCATCATACTCAAGAACTCCAAGCTCTCTACTGTGCAAATCATCGTGATCAACATAATACACCAAGTCTAGCTGCACCTGCATCATTAAGTTCTATCACAAAAAGAATTACAACAATATTAATTATTATGAAATAAAATAAGTTAAGTAAAGCTAAATCTTTATTGTATGTATAATCTACTACTTACACAATATTCGGCAACTTTTCTATCTTGTTCACTGGAATTTTTCCTTTTTTGTTTGTGTAGCCAGCCAGCCACAAATCATGTCGAGGTATATGTGTGACATCATCAGAATGCGATTCTTGTAGTTGCATATCAAAGTTAGATGTAGTTAAAAATTAGTCACAGACATTATATTCATATGAAATAATGATTAGTTCTTCTTAATTGTTGCTCCAACGTTGCATATGAGACCGGTCATTTTATGTACCGGTATGGCATATTGGATGCGTTTTTGCGATTTCACTCATTTCTTTCCTATTTATATCTAAATGATTCATATCAATAAATATTAATTACTACTACATTACAAATACATAAAGCCTAATATTATATTACCATAAATTGTGGAGTAGTATGTGAGGCCACAAACTGATCCGACTACTCTTGAGTTAAAATTCCACCGTGTATCTCTGGCAGTGTATGATTGATAATATCATTGTCGTCCTGCAAGTAGAATTTGACAAGAGCAGAGTGAAATTTTTTTCAAAAGTCTACTGCATTTTCTCAGCACGAATTTCTCCTTGTCTTCTTCAATTATGAAGCAAGACTGGAAGAAAAACCATATATAATTTGTTAGATTGTAATTTTATGAAACAAAACAACTAGAATAATAAAGTAAGTAATGTTTACATTAACTGAATCAAACAACATATCACCATAATCTTTCTTCATGTGGCACCAATCTAAAACTGTAATGGGGACTCTCTCTGTTACCGATGTCCCAATGTAGTTAATAAAGGAGCTAGCATTTGGTCCAATTGGATTTCCCTTATCATTCTACCGAAGCTCTAACCTAATGCCTTTACTCCTTAGTTTGATAAGTTTGGCATTATGGTCCTGCCCCTGGCTACCTCGGCCTCAAATACTACCTAATCAACATGTTTGATGGGAACAATATCATCCCCAGTATGAGGATCCATTTTCCTACAAGTTAAATAAACCAAATAAAACATCAGAGCATGCACTTAACAATCATGGCAATAAAAGTAAATTATGTTGAAATATATGAATGCATGTAATAAAAGATATAAGGAAAAAAATCAAGACACTCATTATCATCTTTTCCTCTTTTTTGTTTTATTTAAAAACCAAGTCCCCTCTTTATAATCATTTCTCATATATAAGGATTCATCTTCATTTTCATCTTCATCTATATCAATATATTTTGACTAAAATATCTTAAAGGAGAGATCATCCTCAGGAATTCAAATATTCATTACTTTCATTTTCAACTTGTTCTAGAAGATTTTTGTTCGATTGAAGTACAATGGACCAGTTCTTCTTAGAAAGATCTGGAATGAAAAACACCCTGTGATACTAAAATGAAAGGATCATCTTTATACCAAACTTTAGAAAGATCCACTTGAACAAACCCTAAATCATCTATTCATAACCCACTATTGTTATTAACCCACTTACACCTGAATAGAGGTACCCTCAACATAGTATAATCTAACGCCCATATTCATTCAATTACACCAAAGTATGACATTGTTGCATATATAGGGTGTATGTTTTTGGCACTGGATCTGTGCCGCGAATCAGCAATAAGTGTTACCCCACTATTCTGTATTATGATCCTTATATCATGTTCTTGTGTGTAAAAGGTGTAACTATTGATTGCATAACCATTGTAAGACAATACATTTAAACTTGGTCCATTTGATATCCATCTTAAGTTTTCAGAAACTAAATGAGGATTCCTCTCCACCTTATTATTAACGCGCCTTTTTAACTAAGTTGGAAAATATCGGTTGTTCTCTTTTGTTATCAAATTTTCATTCCTCTCACCACATACTAATCAAAGAGCATCCTTATGTTCTTCAACAAATGATTCAACCTCATCAATATTATGTAGCACATACAAGTAAGCTTGCTCCCATTCAATTACTAATATCCTAATTACGTCATTCCTACTTGTTCCTTTCTCTGATTTTCGTACTTCATGATGAGACTTCGGGATCCCTACATGGTCAACATTTGATAGAAAATCAGCACAGAAGTTACTTGCTTCTTTAACCATGTACGCTCAGCTACCCCTCTGGTCAATATCTATTTTTCACATACCCTTTTAAAATTTTCATAAATCGCTTATTCGAGTACATCCATCTCAAGTATACTAAACCGCACAATTGAACCTCTTTCACTAATGTATGGTTAAATGGACCATAATGTCAAAATATGAAGGAGGAAAATATATTTCATGTTCACACAGAGTATAAATAATCAGCCTTTGCAAATCATATAACTTTATTGAATCAACCACTTTACTGTAAATCTACTTAAAGAACAAGCAAAGTTTAGTTATGGAATTCCTTACTTTTTTAGGTAAAATTGACCATATACCAACTAGTACAAAATTCTGCATAAGAACATAACAATCATGAGATTTAAGGTTCTTGAGCTTCTACTCTTTCACTGATACAAGATTCTTTATATTTGAAAAATAGCCCTCTGGAACTTTGATTCCTTTAAGAAACTCACAAAATAACTTCTTGTCCTACCTCGGCAGAGTGTAAGCCGCTGGAGATAGATAAGTATGATGACCTTGGTCAACCAGAGCTAACTCTTCTCTGATTCCTAGGTTAAGCAAATCCAACCTAGCATCCATACTATCCTTACTTTTTCCTTGCATATTGAGCAACATGCCAATTAGACTATCACAAATATTTTTTCTATGTGCATCACATCAAGAAAATATCTCGCATATAAGGACTTCCAATATAGAAGCTCAAAGAAAATAAACTTCTTCCAGCCCCATAGCCTGACTTTTTTGTAAAAGGCTTATTGTTATTCAAATGTTTAACCTTCTAAAAAACCTAAGCAATGGTTAGCATCTTTGGTGGGCTACCTTCTTCTAACTTGCCATTGAAAGCTGTTTTTTAGTTTCTCCAACGATGTTTTGATGGTAAGAATCTTCGATGTCCCATGTAGGCATTTTTCTTACAATGATCTAGTCACACTGAATGAGTGTCATCTTCACATATAGGGCACACACAATATCTTTTGACACTATATCTGGACAAATTACCATAAGCAAGGAAATCATTTATTATGCCATACAACATGCTTTCAAAGTGAAACTTTCTCCCCTGTACCCATCATACACATTAATACCTTCCTCCCAAAGCAGCTTCAAGTAAACAATTAAAGGAGCCAAGTATACATCTATTTCTTTCTCAGGTTGCCTTGGCCCAGAAATTAACATGGATAGCATCATAAACTTAAATTTCATGATCAAGTATGGAGGAAGTTTATAAATTATCAATATTATCGGCTACGTACTGTATGTACTACTCTGAACACCATAGGGATTGATTCCATCAGTTGATAGTACAAGGCGTAGGTTCCTTGCTTCATTCAAGAAGTAAGGGTGGTCATGATCAATTTTTTCCATTGAGGGGCATCTACAGGGTGCCTAAGGTTCGTGTCTTCAACCCTTTCATTTGTATGCCACATCAACAGATTAGCAATCTTCGCATTATTGTGTAGTCGCTTGAATCTCAGAATAATGGGAAAATACCATACAACCTTCAACAAAATTTTTCCTTTATTCCTCATATATCGAGATGCACTGTATTTAGAGAACTCCTCTAATGTTGCATACTGATTCTTAAATAATATACAATTGTTAGGGCATGTATGTATTTTCTCATAACCCATGCCAGTTGTAGAGCAAAGTATTCGTTTTGCCTCATATGTCTTGGTAGGAAGTACATTTTCTTTTGGGAGCATATCTTACAGAAGTTCAAGCAGTACAGTGAAACTCAAATCACTCAATCCATATATCACTTTAAAGTTGTACAATTTCAACACTACTAGCAATCTTGTGTATTTACTACTTGTAATACCCCGAATTTTGAAATTTAAGGCTAGAAAATAAGCCTGAGATAAGTGGACTACTAAGCCCAAGTTTAGCAAGAGCCCAAATTTATTCCCTAATGATTCTTGTATCTTTAGGGTATTAAAGAAAGTAAAATGGTGAATTTTGGAGAAAGTAATTATGTTTTTGGTGAAATCGCCTATGAGGTAGTGAGCTTGTCATAAGGTTTTAAAAGACCAAATGATGAGAAAAAACTATGAAATTTTATAGGATGAAAGTAGACATCCTAAGCTTTAATTTGATAGGTTATATGACTTAATTAGAGCTATATACAAAATGTGAAATTAGTATGCAAAGATTGAAATTCTGGGAATTTTATGATTCTATCTATCAAAAGTCTATATTTTTTCTTGGAACCAGACTCAATAAGGTTTCTACAGGCTTTGAAATCACTCCAATTTGATGTTTCTAGAATTAGTTATGATTTTTTAAAGTTAGGGAAGAAAATCTGCCAGAATTTCTGAAAAAATCTAAAAATGGGAATTATGACATCATCATAATTAAAGGTGGCATAAGCATGGGCTTATAAGATATTTCTGATATTCATCCTCTTCTCACTTTCATCATGTTGTAGCAGCCATAGGAGAGAGAGAGAGGTTTGAGAGCATTTAGAGAAATAAGGGAGCAAAACTCACAAGGTAGGTCGATTTCTTCGGTGAATTTGTACCTAATGCGTATAACCTTACTTCTAAGCTTCTCTTTCATGTTCTTTAAGGTGTTGGGAGCTCAATTTTCAGTGTTAAGAAGGGTTAGGGTTAAGTCATATTAGGGAAAAGCCAGAAGGAGCTTGAGGTAACTTCCAAACTCTTATATATTGACTATTCTGGCTGTTGTGGGCAACTTAATCAGTGAAATTTTGCCGGATTGCCATTGGTTTTAAATTTTGGAAATGACATGACCTAGGGGTTATGCTGCCCAAATTGGGTCTTAATGTTATTTGTAACCTAATGTAATGGTTAATAAAGTGATTAGGAATAGAAAGAAACATGTCTGCGGAGCCGAAACCGAAAAACCCCAATTTTTCCAGGGGAATTGAGAATTTTGGCCAAGGCTAGTTTGGAGGGCTTAGAGATGGATTTTCAATGATTTGATGATTCCATTGAGTTCAAGAGTAAAAATTAGGTGGGGTTACAGTCGGTCACTTTTTCAGAAAAGGCCGAAGAATCATAATTACCAAAACGCCCCTGAAACCCTTAAAGTGGGGCTATCAAGGGTAATTTTGTAATTTGACATTGAATTTGATAATTCTGAGTCTAGAAATGGATTCCTTGGGAAAAAAATATTAGAAAAGCCCAATTCAAAATTTCGGGGCAAGTACAGCCGGACCGGGTACGGCGAGGCCGAGCCGGGTTACCGGGGCCATTTTAGTAAATTTTTATAATAGGCTCATATAACCTCCAGAAACACTATGGAAGTGTCTGAACAGTTCCTTTGGCATTATAGGATCGAATATGGAGCACGAGCTGTTGGCATGCTTTATGAGGCACACGTCTCGAGGCAAAAAAGGGTTAAGGTAGGGCCCTTACCTTACTTACATGTGTTTGATATCTTTGCTTGTGTAGTAATGAATGTGATTGCTTTACTTGATTGTGTAGCGCATATTTGAATAAATAAAGCTCTGTTTCTGTTTTGTTGTGGCCATAGTTTTGTTACATGAAACATTGAGCATGCAGAAATGTCATTATGGGGCATACAACTAGTTAAAGCTAATATATCATACACATAGCATCTATCATGCATGCATTATGGTATCTGTTTCCTACTGAGATTCTCTTGAATCTCACCCTCCCCTACCAATAATTTAGACAGGTGAATATAGAAGGTATGCAGAGGTCAGAGACAAGAACTACACGAGAGGGGATTGGAATAGTGGAACGAAGATGGGACGATGTCTCTGTTTTACTGGGATGGGTTTAGATACCCTAGTAGCATTGTGCAGCTACATTATTTGAATTTATCAGATATGAACCCCTCTGGGGAAATTATGTAATTATGTATATATTATCAGTATATTTATGTTATTCCTATGTTGCCCACCGAACTGCATATCGTTTTCTGTGAATACTCTGGTAAAGATGAAATTAACATAAGGGTGTGACAGTACTTCCGACATATAATGGTTTCATAGCATTACCTTTCAACTTCTCAAATTCTTGAGGAAAGTTATGAAGCACCCCTTCGACCGTATTTAGCGTTTCTTCAGGACTACCATCCTCATCATCACATATGCTTGGGTCAAACTCATTAGAAGGACCGATCGTGGTATGCACTCGATTAATACGTGCATCATCAATCTCACCGTGCCTTGTCCATCGTGTATATAATTAATCAATTCCGTGACACACTAAATGATCTAGTAAATCAAGTGGACTAATCCTCTTTCCATAACAACAAGATAAGCATAGACACAAGATTTTGTTAGGATCATTTTTATGCTCGCTTGTAAATCTAATAAACTCTTTCACCCCATCTATATATTTCCTTAAGCATCAATCAGATGACATCCATTTTTTATCCATCTTTACCTTAAACATATTTTTAAAAGTAGTTAGTTGCTTGCCTCTTGCAGTTACTAATTACTTTTATCTTCTGCCATTTATGTTTTTTACAAAATTCAGTAGCATAACGTCATCAAATTTAAAGTTTTTTCAATTATTAAACACTATTAAAGTCACAAATAATCAACCAATTAATTCTCACAGCATGAATCAGACTTATTTTTCACAAAAACAAAACTAAATCAAAAGAATATTACATAGTTCAATGGTATTTAATGCTCTGACTAGTTCAATACTCCTTTAATTTAATGATAGGCAGGACACATAAGAAATCTCAAGCAATCAACTATTCTAAATTGATGACTAATCTTTAGGTACCCAAATTTAAGAAGGTGCATGAAAATGTATGACTTAATGTTTTGTTAAAAAAAATATATCTAAAGACTTACAAGCTAGAAACTTCAGCAAGAGGCTGAGACAGAGGAAAAAACAACTTGGAGACCAAGCTTTAAGAAAACAGCTGAAACTTTAAATAAATACCTGAAAGAAAAATCATGAGCACACATAATATTTACGATAGATTTTACAAAAAAATAAAAAAGAAGAAGAAAAAGAAGAAAACGTACCTAAAAAAACTTAGGAGCTGGGAAACTTTTTATACGATGTTGAGATAAAGCAAAGAACATGTGCATGACCAAGATTTGTACTATAACGGAAGTGTGGTGACCAAAATTGTTTGAAGAAATGCATATGTGGAGACAAGAAAAAACAAAAAGAGGGGACCAACGAAGCTTCCAATACCAGCCGTCAAAGAAAGGAGGGCGTGGGGATAATGGATAAGGAAAGATAGAGTGGGGAGGATCTGAAAAATGGAGTGTAGGATGATGCATGAGATAGATGACGATAATAGCAGGGGCAGAAAACTTGGCGGGGCTAAAAAATTTGTATACCTTGTATGGAACTTTTACCTTAAGCGACATAGAAGGTAGATAAAAGCTACGGCGCTTGGTATCCAAGAGCCAGAGCATCCCTTCAGTATATAAAATTAATTAATTAATTAATTAATTAATTAATTAATTAAATGGTGAAGGGAGCTATGGCTCTTGCTGTACAAGTGCCATTGCATCCCAAATATTTGCTTAATCTAGCTTAGACGCCTTATTATTTTTAGCCTTCAAACGGAACCTTAATTGATATAAAGTAAGACAACTGAATAGTTATTAACATTATTATTATTATTAAGTCAGAAAAATAAAAAGTAAGACAAATGAATAGTGATTACCATTATTATTATTATTAAGTCAGACAAATAAAAAAGTAAGACTAGAAAGTACAGTATATATTATTGTCTCCATTATTCACCTGAAGGCTAAGTGAAAAAATGAATGGTAACAGTGAAACTGCCAACTTCTTAGATTGTAATTAAACAAAAAAAAAATTATATAAGTTAAAATACAAAAAATATAATCTAAATTCCCCCGATTGAGGAAATTAAAGCTTTGGAAAATTAAATAGAAGTAAAGATACTAAGACAATTAATGCCAAAACCATATAAATTAAATAAGGAAAGAAGATGCTAAAGCTTACCTTAATTAACGGGGTGCCTTAGCTAATAATCAGCTTGCATGTCCTTAGCATATGAAGGAGGAATAAAGGTGATGATCAAAGCTCAATCGCCTTCTATAATCTCTCTACTATGGTTATAGTAGCTCTTAACTCTCACTCTCAGTCTCTATGTGTGCAGTGTCTAATCTCTCGCTCTCTCCTTAATCTAGATAATATATAGAGAAGTAAGAGAACTTTTAGGCCACAGTGGCCTTGCAAGCCCTTAGTAGGCTATCGGCAAGTGCCTTGGCTAGCGTTTGCCCCACCAAGCACTACCAAAGAAGGCCTTTACATGGCCACAGTGGCCTTGGCAAAACACCAAGGCCGACTATGGCCATGTGCCTGTAAAGGCCAAGCAAGCCAATGGGGGAATAACATGCATGAATGAAGCAACATTCAATTCGACTATAAAGCAAGCAACATAAGAAACATACCTAAAGTAGAGATTAGGTATGTGTTATAGGAGAGAAGAATTTAGGGGGGGGGAAATGAAGACATAATGAGATATTCAATAATCAACTATATGGAAAAAGGATGAACAAAGAACTAAAATGTCATCATCTCCTGCATCCTCATTTGTTTTGTTTGATAACAAAACAATAGATCATTCTTTATTGGAAGGATCAGGAATATAGAACACATGTTTAGCTTGAGAAGAAAAACTAAAATGCTCTTCGATATACCCTTGCTTGTTTAAATTCAATTGTATCAACCCTATACCTTATCCACTTTCAAAGCATTATTATTGTCAACCCACTTGCACCTGAATATGGGAACCTAAAATGTTATGTAATCCAACTCCCAAATGTGCTCAGTCGCCTCAAAGTATGACATATTCGTATAAATAGGATTATTATTATTTTACTTGATACATGCATGTGTTAGCAACAACAATTACCCTACTATTTTACATTTTGCTCCAATCATCCTACTTTTTAGTATAGAAGGTAGATCTATTAATGATGTAGCTTGTGAAAGAAAGCACATGTCTGTTCGGACCATTTGCCAAGAATATTACTTTCTGAGGAACTGAATTATGATCAATATTGTACTTTATCTACATACTGCTTCCACCGTGCTGTGAATTGTTTATTATGTTCTTTGGTTTGCAAACTCTGTATTCTGTTAGGGCTTTCCCTCTTAAGCTCATCCATATGAATAACTATATACTCATCAATCTCTTTGGAATTGTAAATTACATATAGGTGTGCTTGCTCCCATTGTTGGTTTGAGATAGAGATAAGTGTCTTTCCCCTTAACCCCCTTGTCCAGATGTCCTTCAATTCCTTCATGCCAAACCACCGGAAGGCCAATATCACTTGCATCTTTCAAGTAATCGGTGTAAAATTCAGCAACCTATTCATAAATGTATCATTCAACAATACAACCTTTTAGTTGGCTTTGGTTTTTCACATATCCTTTCAGGTCCTTCATCTTGAACTATACTTAGTATATTCATCTTATATGGACTCGGTCACACGTTTTGTACCTCTCTAACCAAGTTAACAGTTAAGTATACTATTATGTCAAAGAAACCTAAAGGAAAAACATCTCCAACTCACAGCATAGTCACAATTCAGGTTTGTAACCTCAACAATTTGTTTGGATTAATCACTCTACTACACAGTGACGTGAAGAAGAAACAGAGATTTATGATCAAAGATCACACCTTATCAAGTTAAATACCTTATATTGCTACTGAAATAATGTTTTTCATTAACATATGACAATCATGTGATTTAAAACCCTTCAGCTTCAACTCCTTTATTGACATAAGGTTGCTAATGTTTGACAAGTAACCCTCTGACACTTTCACTGCAACAAGAAACTCACAAAAATTTTCCCTTCTTTAGATAGTGTGACAGCTGATGACTAAAGGATTGTATAAGATCCCCTCTCCTCTGGTACAAATTCCTCCCTTATTCCTATCTCAACCATGTCTGGCCTTGCATTTATGCCATCCTTCGTCTTCTTAGGAATATAGAGTAACATCCCAAAAAGACTCTCGCACACATTTTTCTCAATGTGCATGACATCAAGTAAATGTCTAACATACTTCCCAGATAGCTTTAATATGGTAGATCGAAGAAAACAGACATTCTATTCCACCTACTTGCTTTAACATACTTCCCAGATAGCTTTCCAAATTTATAGTCCATATGTTTAGTTTTTTCAAAAACCTGCTCACCAATCAAAGGTTTTGGTGCCATCCTTTCCTTCAATTCCCTACTAAAGTATTTTCTCATACGACAATACGGATGACCCTTTTGCAACCATATGTGATGTCATTACTAGTCTGCCACATTTGGAAAGTTGTGAGTCACGTAACTCAACACATATACATTTGTGGCCAATCATCTTCAACATATGACCAATGCAATTGAAGCAGTATTCACTGAATGCCCAGAAAAGTTTGATAGGATGAAGAGCAATACAAAGAAGCCATTATATGAGAATTGTTGTAACACCCCAATTTTTGATTAAGGGCTAATGATAATTATTGAGGATAATTATCGATTGAAAGTGGAATAATTATGTGTTTTGGTGGCAATATTAATTAATATGCCATAATTAGTGGAAATTGAAAGAATGAAATTGTTGGGCAATAAGTTAGTGATTAATGGAGAAATTAATTACTAGTTAAGAGGAAAATAAGAAGTATGATAAAATGGTTAATGGAGGGATTAAAGTGGTTAATTGGTGACTTATTTATTGGGTGGGCCAATAGCAAACTGATATGTGGCATGATTGGGTGTGAAGAGAGAAAAGATTAGAAAAGTCAAATGCCTAATATTTTAATGGTTTCTCTCTCTCTTTTCCCTTGATTTTTTTTGAAGAGTAGGAGGAGGGAGTATTATCATCATCATTCTTCATCTCCTGCATACTCTTCTCTCTCTCTTTCTTCTTCTATTTTCGATGCCATTAGAGCTTAGGAGAGAGAAATAAAAGCTTCATTTTGAGGTAAGTTAATGACCTCAAATGCAAAAGTTCATTTCATTAATGTTGTTCCTTGGAGTGAGAGCTTCAATTTGATAGTTGTAACTTCTCCAGTGGTGGTGATTTTAGGAATCACAAAAATCTGAAGTTTGGAGAATCAAAAGTGTCTTTGAAAAAGTTGTTAAGGTAAGTGAACCCAATCTTTCTATCTAAGTTTCATGCCATTTAATGAAGTTTGGAATTTTTGGCCTTAAATTCGAAAATGAGTGTCATTGAGTATTTGGTATGTTATTGGCATGAAAATGGTATTTTGTGATGAGTTTGGGATAGATAGATTGTTTTGGGATTGAAATGTTTAGTTTGGATGATTTTGGTATTTGGATGATTATGTTGCCCAAAACCAAAGCATGATAATGGAATAGGATTTTAATAATTCTGATTATTCCATTGAATTCATTGGGTGTTTTTGTGTAGGAGTAGTTTTGGTATAAGTTTTGGGTCCATTGGGATCAATTGGGCAAATGATAGGATGAATGGTCAGTTTTGCTGCATTTTCTGGTTCTGATAGAATCACTAGAGTGATTTGGGATTCACTCGAGTGCGTGATGAATATCACTCGGTTGAAGTGGAGTATCACTCAAGTGCTGTGGGTATATTCATTGTTCCCTTAGTTTTTCTGTTGTGCTTTCTGGAAAATCTCAAGAGTGTATAGTTTCACTTGCGAGTGTTAATCCATCACTCGAGTGTAAAGTCCTGTGCTCGAGTGCTCCTCTTTGTGGAAAAATCTTGTGCTCTCTGGTTCTCACTTTCTGAACTTCACTCTCTAGTGCTCGGGTGAGGCATTTGGCTATTACTCGAGTGAGGTCCAGTGTGCTCGAGTGTTGTAGTCTTTGAAAAATCCTTGTATTCTCGGGTGTTCACTCGTTATCCTTCACTCTCTAGTACCCGACTGCAGACCATACCATCACCCGAGTGAGGCCTTCTTCACTCGAGTGCTCGTACAATCTCACTCAAGTGAGGTCATCTTCACTCTAGTGTCGCAGTGAAAAATGTCACTTTGGAGCTTCAAAAAGGGGATGTTTGGGGATAGTCTTCCAACCCTTTAAAGCTATTGTTAGAGTGATTCATGGGTACTTAAAGAGCAATAATGATAACCAATTAAGTGTGAGAAGTCATTGAGAATTGGAATAGAGAATTGATACTTCGTCACTCATTATGAATTATAGGATATGACGTGTGCCCTACTTAGGAGTGACCAGTGCCGGAGCGTGCATGGAAGGAACGAGCAGGTAGTGATTTCTCTCTCATATTGTGTATGATATCTTGTATGCATGATTTATCAAATTGTTTGTGAAATGTGAATTTTTGCTTAGTGAATTGTGAAGGAAAATGTGCCATAGTCCATTACAGCGTGAGCACTTCAGCGGGAGCCGTCGTAGGGGGTTGATGCTTATCACACCTACCCCGGCCGTTGAACTACCATTGTAATCGACATGGATCTATTGTGAACTGTAATCTGGCTAGTACGGCTGTGTATTATGAACTGTTATATGAAACCCAGCTGTGGTTAAATATATATATTGTTTTGAACTGTAATGTGTGCGATACAGCGTGAGCAAACGTAAGGGTGGCGTTCGTCACACCTGCCTTTGCCGTTGTAACTGCCGTTGTAGTTGCAATATCAGTGTGATATGATTGCTTTCATGTCTTATTGTTGTGCACATTATGAGTGATTTAACACTACGAGGATTCTTTAGAATCTCACTCTCCTAAAAACTAAATTTTTAGACAGGGCTGAAGGATCGAAAAGAAAGCGGGTGACGAAGAATGGTTGAGCTCCAGATCAAGAGTTTTATTTTGATTAATGGTTATCATGTATAAAATCATTGGGATATTTTGGGCTAAATAGTTGTGTATATTTGATGGATAGCATAGTTTTTGTGTAATACCCTAGTAAAGAGAAAGAGATTATAGGCATTGTTGTTTTGTAAGACCCTTTACTAATTATTGGAACCCGAGTGTGTCGGGAATTTATGCTGTGCTCTGACATGCATGAATGAAATCAACCTATACAGGCCATTTTGTATTTGTAATGTGAATATGAGACCTTGTGAGCAGGTTTTTCAAAAGTTTTAGACTCTGATTTTGGGAAGTTTGATTTTGTTTAAGTCCCAAATCAGCTAAGGTCTCTAATTTCACTTAATTACTTGATTATAAACGTAATCTCGACCTATGGTTGGAAGGAGGTTACAACTGTACTAATTTACATTATTATTTATAGTGTTGAACTTGTACAACTTGCAGGCAAAATATGGGTGGAGTCACTTAGGCTTCACAAAATTTCTGGCACTATTGAGAAGGATGCTACCACCAAGAAACGATTTGCCAACCAAGACATATGATGCAAAACAAGTGATGCGCACCATTGGCTTGAGTTATGAAAAGATACATATATGCCCTAGCAATTGTATTTTGTTTAGAAAAGAATATGAATCATTAATTGAGTGTCCTCAGTGTTGTGCCTCAAGGTACCAAGAGAATGGGAAGAGTCTAAAGAAGGCATTATGATATTTTCTAATTATACCTAGATTTAAACATTTGTAAAGCAATGCACATGATGCAAAACTTTTATGCTTTGTGTAGATGGGAAGAAATTTTGGGAGGAAAGAAAATAGGGGAAGAGAAAATGGAAAGAAGAAAAAATTGAAGAGAAAAAGTTATCATCTCTCATGCTTGGATGGACCAAAGAAAATAGGGAGAAAAGAAAATGAGTAAATGTATGAATGACTAAAATACCCTTGTCCTTATACCAAAATGTATCATGTTCAAATTCCAATTAAATATTACAATAGAAACATCATATTAATTTCTCACAATATGTGTGTGTGTGTGTCTAATAGTACATGATTTAAATACTTTTTAAACCAATATATGAATTTATGAGCAAGTGAGAATTTAATACAACAAATTAAAAAAAAACAAGAAAGGAGCTATTATAAAATATAAGGGGCAACAAATAGCCAAATATGAGCTTTAAAATCCATGCCCATAATTTATAGGAAGAAAAACACCCAGGCCCTGTCTTTAGTCCTCCTATGAGAGAGAGAGGAAAGGGGCAGCATTGGAAATGGAGTTTCTTACTCCAAATATCTCCACATGTGGAGAGAAAAGTGTAGGAGAAAATGGGGTGGGCCCCATGTCCCATTTTCGCCCCAACTTTTCTTTCCCCTTCCTTTTCCTCCCTCATCCAAGCACAGAAAAATCATTTCATTCCCCTATTTTCTTCTCTAGTTTTCTTTCCTCTCTCTTTCTCTCTCAATCCAAATGGCATGCTTCTGCATCCCGTTGATTCTGCAGAATGGAGTAAATTTGACTTTGAGTATCTTGACTTTGCTGACGAACCAATAAACCTCTGCCTAGCATTGGCTATTGATGGGATGAACCCATATAAGATGTAGATCAATACCAACAATACATGGCCAATTATGTTGTTTAAATACAACCTCCCTCTATGGCTCTCGATGCAATGAAAGCATATGATGCTGTCAATTCTAGTCATAGGGCTAATGCAACCAAGTAATGACATAGATGTATATCTTGTGTTACTAATTGAAGACTTGAAGAAGCTGTGGGATGACAAAGGGGAGCTTGTATATGATGCTCAAGAGAAAGAAATATTCAATATGAAGGCCATGTTGTTTAGCACAATCAATGACTTTCCTTTGTATGATAATCTGTCAGGGTACAACATTAAAGCCAACTTGGAAGCCTGATTTGTGACATGGGTACACAATCGATTAGGTTGAAGCATGGTATAAAGAATTCCTATATACAAAATCACTCAAAAAAAACAAGATTTACACACTCTTTACTCAAATCAATATGAAAAATTGCATCAACGAAACCAAACAAAGAAGGATGAAACTAAACTAACCTTTAGGAAGAAGAGATGAGCTCAAAAACCAAACCCACAAACCCCAGAAGAAGAAACTAACCTAGACGCCACTAGTATGAGAACCCATGAACCCAGAATAACTCTAGCACCCACAAAACCACAAAGGATGAAGGACAAAGGTGAGCTATGGAGGAGACTGACGGAGGAGACAGGAGTAAAACCACTAAGGGAGCAACGGAGGAGAGCGACATGGTGGTGGAAAAGTTGGAATTGAGTTATCGAAGGTGTTGGGAGTGACCTCTTTGTAACTTGTAACTTTCAAACGTCGAATTAAAATGGGTCTTGGAGGGGTTTTTTAATGACTATACTTAATGTTTATTATTAAACAACTGTGAAATATATAATAGTTTACAATTATTTAAAAACAATTGTCAAATATATGTGAACCATATTTTAGAATTATTCACATACAATCGTCAAGTAAAGTAAACGATACCATTTTCTCCAAACAAGCCAAACAAATATATCATGGTGGGCTTATGCAACTATCAAATATTTGCTCATATACTTAAATGTTATTCAAAATAAAAGTTATCTATTTCAGTCCCATAACTCCATCTCTTTATATTTCACAATTTCATCAAAATTATTAAGTTTTGAGCATCATCCATGAGCAAATCTGTAGTAGTGAGTGGTGAAAAAGAAAAAAAGGAAATAAAATCAAGGTTGTAGTCTCAAATCCTCAAACAAACAAAAAAATCAATCTAAAGCTCCATGTCTCCAAATCCTCTTTCGCAAGCTCCCCATTACTCAAACTCGTCTCTGGAAGTTGAAAATGCCGTCTCAAATTATGTTCCCCAACATTCCCTATTATCGCTTCAGAATCCAAAAAGCATTGCTTCAGTTTTTCCTCATTCGCGGCGCCAAACGATATAAAGACGAGGGTATGTTTGGATCCGTGCATGTTTGGGAACTCAAAACATACGATGAAGGAACAAAAGCTAGATGGGAGCATTTTTTACATGTTTGGGATGGATTTCATAGACAAATGCTTCTCCTCAAAATATCATCAAAAGCCACGATAAGAAGGAAGCCAACATTCATGGCTTATCAAGTCACGAGGTCATGTACTCCCTTCTCATTTTTTCTTCCTTACAATTTTGTCCTTGTTTTCCTATCCATCAGCATCTGCTTATTCTCTATCCTTTTGTTGTACTTCACTTTCTTTAATTTTCATTGTCAACAGTTGTTTATTTTTATTGCTCTCTTGAGTGAAAATACTTTTTAACATATTTTTTATAGTTTTTCATTTTTAATTTTTTTTTTTGCCAACAAATTTTAATATTATTTTTTTAAAATTTTATACTTACATATATTTATATCTTTATTTATTGAATGCATTGAATTAAATTGTTGTTAATATTAGGGCCATTACAAAGTCAATATTTTATTATTTCTCAAGATCTCACTTTACCATTTTAATGTTGCTAAATTGTAAAATTTAATTCCTTTTACATCGTTTTGTCTTTTTATCAAAAAGAATACATTAGCTACCCTGCAAATGTTAAAAACTGGAACGTGTTGCATGACAGATTTGACTAACATTAGCTACCCTGCAAATGACAAATATTTTGCCCTCTATCTACTCAATTTGTTTTGTACTTTATGTATAAGAAACTGATATTTTCCTCTCATCCTTCTTCCATAAGCATTATAGGACTGTAAATATCTTCCCAACTCAGTTACTTGTTGAAACCTACACTTACTCACCAACTCTTCCCTTCTCTCCATACTTACATTCTTAGAAAACATAACTGTAGTTTTCTGTATATTAATCTTTTGCTCCAACAAACCCCCAAAAACCCTCCAAACATCTCAATACTACCTCCAATTGTTCCACTTCAGCCTCACAAAATAGCAAGATGTCTTTCGTGAATAATAGATGAGAAATTGGAGTGCCCCTTCTTCCCATTCTAATCAGTCTCCACTCCCCTTTCTCAACTTCATCCATAATTACATGAGTTAACTTCTCCATTCTGGGTACAAATAGGTATGGAGAGAGAGGATCCCTTGCTATAGTCCTCTTGAAGGAACAAAAGAATTTGATTTGCTCTAATTCCAAAGCAATTGCATAGAGACAGATTCAAAGCATTCCGCCATCACTTCAATCAACTTCTTCAGTGGACGAATGTCCTCCAATAATCTCAAAAAGCACCAACTCATCCAATCATATGCCAAGAGAGTTGATTAAGGAAGTCACTTCTCCATTGCTACCCAACAAGTTGCTCATGATTCCCTTTTGAACAAGCAGCTCAACATCTTTTCCGATGTCGATAAGATAGTTCAAGAGGGTTATGTAATCGGTCACATAGCAAGGTGACACTGTTCAAATGCAACCATATTTCTGATCACAATCTCGGTCCAATCACTTATTTGAAAATATGGTATTTTCAACATTCCCTTTGAGTATTTTAGCTCAGTAATACTATTGAATTGTTCGTCGACCCGGAATTTGATTCCTGCCCCCACGTAGTTGGCTTGCAGTATACACATGCTTTAGTTTGCCAAAATTCTTTTTGGTAATGGATTTGGTAGGTAAAAGATCCTTAGCATATCATTCAGGTGAAGGATTTCTTTTATAAATTTAGATTATTCAAATTGAGCAGTAATGTTTTGTTCAAGGTAGTGTGCTGTTGAAAGTAGTAAAAAGTACACTTTGCACGAATTTCCCTTTTTACAACAATATGGTGTAGGAATACTCTCCTAAAGAAGTTGAAGGCTATCTCAAGGAATGAAAATCTACCATTGAAGCCTGTGGGAAAAGTTAGGTCAAATAGGCCTTTAAGAACGAAAAATGGCAGCTGATTCTCAAGTAAAATCAAGTCTAGGTTTATGTCACATGTTGGCCATAATTTAAAACGGCAACGGTTTTGTTCTAAAAGGCCTAGATATGACATAAGTTACTCAATTATAAAGCAACCATCAGTTAGAATCATGCTTACAACTTCATCACTCTTCATCTGTATGGTCTCTGAATGACAACGTCGAGTTTCATCTTCCCAGTCTCTTACAACTTTAACGTAATCTTCCAACAATTTCTCTTTACTCCTCTTTAAAAAGTTGTTGAGGCACCGTAATTTGACTTCTTCCATTGATTCGAATCTCTTGTCTCCATGGTGGAATGGATCGAATGAAAAGAAGGTTGTTGTGTAGGCTTCTTCATTCACTTTCCAAAGTTTTGGTGGCACTTTGTAGATGCAACATCCTGATCCCAAGGGATTCTCCAAAGAGTCTATAGCTTCTAATTTGGCTTTCAAGGAGTTTAACAAATCAGTTTTCTGTTCATTTTTGTTGCACAATATCGGCTGTGTTTTCCCACAATCTTTTAATGGGCCTGCAACACATTAAACAAATGTTCAGTGAAGATAGCAATTTAACCCTTTACCATTCTCTTCAGCCATAATAAAATTTTTTTTACAAATCTTGGTACAATTTGTAAGTGCTTCTCTTATACCTCAGGATAAGTCTCTCTTTTATATCTACAAGACTCTGCAATATAATCTTTCATTAAATTCAAATTACTTTGAAATCTTGCTTTTATGCAAATGTTCCATACGATTTTCCAGTTACACGTTTTTAAAGCCTATTTCCATCCTTATTCCCATTGTCATTCCTCCAAAATCTATTACTACTTATCAAATGAGGCCTTGAGATCTTATTGTTGCGATGGTCGCCCTAACTTTAAGTAAGTCTCTTCTGCAACCCCACTCATCATCACCAAAGCTTTCAAATTTCTAAAAAATAATAAGATGAATTTTTCTTCATAACTACTAGGAGAAGATTAATTAATATATCCTTCTAAAGCTATACTTTGTTTATCATTTTGCTCTACAATTTTCATTCTCTCCTATTAGTTTGAGCATATCATAGCAAAATTTCTCCTTTTTGGTGTGATCTGAATCTGATGTTTTAAGCATCAGAGCTACAGAGAACAATAAAATAGAAAGATATTCAAAATTAGCAGTACTAAGTTTTGTTGCAGATATCAGAGTGAGAGGTGAGGGAGAGAGCGAGAGAGTTGACCTGATAAGTAGAATAGTGTAGCCATGAAACTGAAGAAAATTTCAGATACCACGAAAAGACAAGACCCTTTATTCTACTTCTAGACTCTACAAGTGGTTTTTGGACTTGAAATGGTCGATTCAATCAAGCTCCAGCTGAGATTCTGAAGATACAGTAATATACTATAATAATATAATAGTAATATATCGTTTTTTTTTATATTGAATAACTCTAGAAATTCTTGTGTGAATCTGGTTTGTCACTTTATTTGTGATCTAACTAATAAAAATATAATAACTCATGAGCTGATTTGGCATCCCTTCTAAGTATTAGCTGACATTTTAATAAAATTAACAGATTTCACGATATTTACTTTTTCATTACTTATGAAATCTTAATTAAGGGATTTATTTTTTTAAGAAAAATAAATATATGAATCACTTGAGTAACTAATTAATCAGGATTAATATTAGTTGAATTGTTATATTTTGATTAGTTAAATCATAAATGATGTGGCAAACTAAGTTGAGGCAAGCTGGATGACAAATGCATAGTGCATTATCTTCTTTATTTATATCTGATTGGCCAGTTTATTCATCTAATGTAGGACAAAGTCCAACCCAAATGAGTGAGAATAAAATAAAATAAAGTCATGCCGCCAACTCTACTGTTGTTTACAAACTGCAGCCCAAATTTTCTATTATTGATGTATTGTAAAATTTCTGTATATTATTATCAATAAAATATTTAAACACTATTCCAACTTTGTTGACCACAGAACTAAATTAATACAAAAATAAATCTAAAGACAACAACTGGCATCTCACATGATTCCCGTTGAAGTTTAAATTATACCAGTGATTATTTGAACTTTCTAGAATTCTGGTCCCTTAAAAAATTATACATGAATAGTAGCCAAATTGATGGATGTCTATTATAGAAAAACGACCGCAACAACTTTGACACTACCCTAAATGTTTTATTAGGTCCCAATATAAGAATGAGTTAAGGGTTAGATTTAATTATAAATATAAAAATTCAATCGATTTTATATTTATATTTATCATTTTTTATCTAAACTATCCCTATTAATTATATATATTAAAGAAGTTTGTATCAAGGGGTGGCTTCAATACAAATAATTTAAAAACTTATTTCAAGATAACTAATATATATTTTTAATAAATAACTAATTTTCTTAATTTACCTAAATTAGATAAGCAGATATTGTATTAAAGACTAAAAGTAATATTAAGAAATACACGTCAATACATTCAGACAAAAAAAAAAACCTTTATGGAAATGAAATCAATAACAAAAGGAAGAAAGAACGTGATAGCCTTGAGGTTAAAATAATATATATACATATATGTGTGTGTTCACTGTATATCAATTAAATCATAATAAATAATAAAATAAGAACGTAATTTAAAATATCTTTTTTTAAGATAAAAATAATTTTAAATATAATGTAGTGAGTGTGTTGCAAATTTAAAAATAATGCTAATCAGTAGTAAAGAATTAATGTGTCATAAGCCATGACTATTGAAAAAGTCCATTCTTTTTCTCTCTTATAGACGAAAGTAAAATTTCTTATTATTATTTTTTTATCCTTGATCAAAAGGAAAGCTTCCTTTTTAGACTACTAGAAAAGACATGTAAATGATAGGACCCTTCATAGCAAGGATAGGATCATTAAAAACGCGATAGTGAAATTTCTCGTCTCGTGGGTTTTCCTCCCCATATTAGGGACATCTGATCTACTACTATTTTTTCTTGTGATATTTCTCTATAATTTCTAATCGTGTAATGGGGGAATTCTGGTCCAATATCTCTCTTGATCAAGAGAGTAAGTAACCTTCCTAATAATACGAGACTCGTGATTGATTGCTTAAGAGTTGACATCTCAGTGACTTCACACTATGGCACTTGACTTGGTCTTCTACTAGTTGATTAGCTTAAGTCTTTAAGAGAACCACATCCTCAAAAGCTATAACCATTAGAGTTGAAGAATACAAGACCTTGTAAAACCCTTGCTTCAAAATAATCTTATGAATGTGGGACTTTTGACAATTGGATTCTCTCTAATTCATTTTTGGAGCTTGAGCCACCAGTAATTACCTGATTAAAGATTAATTCTTGTTAGTTTTTTCAAAGTTATTAAATCATATCACTCACACAGACGTTACCATTTTACTATTTAAGCACGGGGGAAGATTCTAGAGAATATTGTGACTGGATTTCATGTCACTATCAGATAAATATTGTCCAATTGTTGCCATTATCTTATAGCTAATATCTAATTGTTGTTGTACTCGTTTGTATTAGCGATTATGATACTTTAAAAATAGCTTTTCAATCTTGATTTACGGTATACGAGATAAGTATGTAAGAGAAGTTGTGTCTCGATTTACGTAAAAAATAGTTTATAAACAATCTAATCGCTAAAACAAATATGTCCGTTATCTCCATGGAAAAGCCCGCTCTTTTAGGCTATTCTTACATAAGTTAAGGACGGATTTGCTACATATAATAAAACCAATTAAAAAATAAATATAGTGAAAAAAGTGACTTTTATTGATAAAATAAGATTTATAAAACATTTATTTATAGGGGGAGTACCAAATGCGGCCCAAAGTTTTTTGTTTCGGCCTGTCTAGTGACCCTTTTCTAAATCTAGGAGCGTCCTTGCAAGGTGCCTTTATTATATTAGGTTAGAGGCTTATAATACATCTTATAGATATCTTATTGGTGAGTGATTTATAAATACTTCTTTACAAAGAATAAAAAATTGGACCGAACTGACCAGTTAGACTGTGAGACCAGTTAGACCGGTCAGAATTGGTTAAAACCGGTGGTTTAGTTGGTTGGACAGGTTTCATTTTTTTTTTATTTTTTAATTATTATTTTTTGCTATTTTTTAGGGAAAAATAGAAAATTGATGACCAAAATGAAGAGAAAAGTAGGTAAAGAAATAACAAATCTCAAAAAACTGAAGAAGATAATGAAAAAAATTATTTAAAAAGATATAATAATTATAGGGAAGAAAATATCATTGCATAAGTATATGCATTATAACTAATACTAATAGATTATAAGCATTTTTTTTCTAAAAATCTTCATTTTTATCTATATAAGTTTAAAAATATATTAATATACATTATCACTAATAAATTATAATATTTTAATATGACAGGTTCAACTACCGGTTGATCTATAAACGCTTTTTGAGTTCGGAGGCATATCCTAACTCTAATGAGCCTCTAGAATCTAACTCACCTAAGCTCTTATGTATCAACAAAAAAAAAAAAAAAAAGCTTAGATTCTGAAGGATTATTTAGGCCAAATTTCTTGGACTCGTTGTCTCTTTGTTTTGTAGTTTCTGTTTAGTACGTTTTAGCTTTCAAGATTTATGTGTTGTCTTTGTACTGCAAAAAAAAAAAAAAGATTCTTGAATTCGAAGACACTAGCGTTTAATGAATAAATAATGTCTGTAACATATTTTAGATCAATTCACTGGTAAAAAAAAAAAAAAAACAGTTTAGGTGACTTTGTTTTAGCTTTCAACAAGACACAATATATCAACGGGTTTGGTGTGCAGCAGAACAGTAAGAACTTTATAACATTACAAAACCAATGTTGGAATCTCATTGGGAGATATGCTCGAATGTGCCTTGAAATTGGCTCGTATTATTATTTGAGAATACTTATCACTCCAATTCCGATTTTAAGTCACTTCTAACTAATTCTCATATGCTAAATAAAGACAATGAAGTTATTAAATATGTCTTAAATTGATAAAAATTTTCAAAATTTGCCCTTATTAAAACTTTTCCTCTCTACATTTACAAACAATTTTTACATCTCCATCTTCTTTCTCTCTTTCCAATCAAGGGTAGAAACAAGCTAGGTTAGGCCAAGTTTTGGCTAAATAGACTTAAACCTATAACGGAGGCCTAAAGCCTCTGAGCCTATACCTGTATACTGGCTTTTTTTAGGCTCAGGCATGAACCCTCAAAAATCCTCTAGCTTGAAGCCTTTTTTAAAGACATAGTCATAATGTAGGCCTTTGAGTAGGGTTAAAAAATTATGCCTTAAAGCTTTTAAGTACGATTGAGGCATATAATTTAAAGCCTACAATTTTAGTTAAATAAAATTTAATTGCTATACTTTAATAAATCTAAGTAAAAATTAATTTAAAAAGCTATTAATTGAGTTTTAAATTATAGAGAATAAACCCACTATAGTAATTTAATAATTGTATCTTTTAAATTAAATAAAAATTGAAAAAAATATAAATATAACACACACATAAAATAGAAATAAAATTGTATTTTAAAATGTGTAAACAGGACAGACCTTCATAAAATAGGCCTAGTCTGAACTACTATAAAAAAAGGACTTTTAGACTGCTCTATCTAAACATTATTTTTGAACAGACAGTTCAAAAATAAGATTGGTAGCATTTTTATAAATATATGTAAAATTTTAGACTAGTTTTACATACAATTGGTTAAAATAAACATTTTATAAAAACAATATTTACAAACTTTTAGACTTGTTATACACACAACCAGTCTAAAATATAATTTTTAAACCGGGTGTTTGCACAACCGGTTTAAAAAATTTCAACAAAATTGTTTTAAAAAATAATATTTACAAGCTTTTATATTAAGTGTTGTGAAGTTTGGTCCATAATGTGATCTAAAACTTAGAAAACATTATATAAACTTCACTTGGCTACCCCTTCTAAACATAATGCATCAAATTCCTTTTTCTTTTTATTTTAATTTTATCAAATATATTCTTGTTGTCTAAATCTTTAGGAATTGAGATTGTTTCTGGCAAACTTGAATGTTTGATCTAATATTTTCTACTCTTCTACTATTTCTTATTGTTGGATTGTTTGTTTTGATTTTATTATATATATTTCTTTCTTGAATTTTTCAAATTTATCTTCTTTGTTATTATAGAGATATGGATTTTATTAACAGATCTGATAAAAATCGTAGCTTCTTTTATACAATTTTATGATATCTTATCCAGATATCAAAATCATAGCCCAAAAAAATTTAGATCTCAAAATCGTAGCTTTGCAAAGTTGCAATTATGAGATCTGGATTTTTCTATTATTTAATTTTATTTTTGTAGATTGGTTGTCTACATCACTAGAGTACATCTTGTAATCACTTGAGTCATGTTCCACCAAAATGTTGAATCAGCACCGAGTCACTCTATAGTGAGCATGTCACTCGAGTGGTACTCTTCATTTCTAGTTGCTATCTATCACTTGAGTGCTTCTAGGTTACTCAAGTGATGTGCCACTAGAACATCTCCTATATTGCATCACTATCTAGTCACTTGATAGTGATGTGATCACTCGAGTGATTTCTTGGTCACTCAATTGATGCATTATGGCTTACAATAATCGAGTCACTCGATAGTGATCTGGATCACTCGAGTACTAGTTGGCGTCACTAGAGTGATATGCCTCCATTCTAGCAACTTTTTCATATCACTTCTAATCACTCAAGTGAACCAGAATCACAAACTAAATCATCTTTGACTTTAGTTTTGGTAGACCAATCACTAAGTCTCCCTTGATCAATTCGCCTAGTTGGTTCATATTGACATGAGCAAGTCTCTTATGCCATAACCAACTTTGATCAATATTATTTATAAAACAATTTTAATATGAATTAGCATTTACATCAAGAGTGCAACAGTTACTGTCCTTTGAGGCTCTTATCTTTTCTTTGAGATCTTCTTTGGCAATTTAAAGATCTTTCTTGCTAACAATGAGGCATTCTTCTAAGACTAAGATCACCTAATTATCTTTGTCAGTACTATGGTTCACACTTAATAGGTTGAGGCATGGTCCTTCTACATAGTAGATATCTTTGATTTTGACTCTATTTGACTTGCCCACATCACCAATCCCTACAATCCTTATGGATTGATTGCCTCCAAAGCTTACTTTCCCTCCTTTTCGTGGTTCTAGTATAGTGAACTTGTTCTTATCACCGATCAGGTGTCTCAAGCTTCCATTGTCAATGTACCACTTGTTTGATTTTGATGGTTTGAGAGATATCTACAAAAAAACAATTAAGTCCTAGGTACGCATACCTTCTTAGGTCCTTTATGGTTGGTGTGAATCACTTTTGGCACATGTTATCTGTAATATCCTAAAATGTAACCAAGGATTTATAATTTCAAAGTGATGTAATTAATCTTAATTGAGCACTTTTGAAGTATATATTGTGTATTGTGATAATCAGGGGTAAAACGGTAAATTTACCGACTGACTGGTTAGTTACCGATGAGAACACTCCTTAGTAATCAAGATCAATGGCTAGGATTGAAAGAACAAGAGGTGGAATCCTATGCATGCAAGTTTATATGAAATCATAGTAGGAAGTATAGGATGGTGCCAAGTGGCAAAACAAGGACCCTTGGATTAAAGTTAAACTTTCTAATCATTTTTTCTCTTCTCTCCACTTCTAAGTGTCGGCCAAGAGTGTATTAGGAGCCCAAAAATCTGATGCTTCTTCATTATTTAACTTCATCTCTCCTCTCCACCATTGACGTCCAAGTTGAGCAAGAAAGAAGAAGAAGAAAACCTAAGGTTAGTGCCCTAAATGACCATGAATGCCTAATTCATCTTTACTAATATTATTCATGAGGTTGAGGGCTATATTCCTATGGTTTCAGAATTTTGATTGGTGAAGTTTGAGAACTTGTGGAAATTTGGAAATTGGAGAGTTGAAGAATTGGCTTTAGGAAGAAGAAGAGGTAAGAATTAGAAGCATTTTGGTATAGTTGTTGTAATCATTGGTTGAGTATTGGGAATTTATGAATTTGCCCTGATTTTGTGCAATTTTTGAATGGTATGAATTGGCTTATGTGTTGTGTATAATTTGGTCTTTTTTTGAACATTTTGGCCATTGGAATTGATTTGGGATCAAATGTAAAAAATCTGGAAAATCTGTCCAGTGTAAGTCTGTTCTGGACAGTCAGATGGTGTGGACGTTTTGACTAGGTAAATGATGTTGGAAAATTATGAAACTTTCCAGCCTTAAAGTTCACATCTCAAGCTTCAAAATGGACATATATTTTGTATCATTTCGGTTTTTGAGCTGGGAGTTTGAACTGACCAAAGTTTGGCATCCAAACTGAACCCTGTTTTGGCAAGTCTGTTCTGGACAGTCAGATGACGTGGACGTTTTGACTGGGCAAATGATGTTCGAAAATTATGAAACTTTCCAGTCTTAAGGTTCACATCTTAAGCTTCAAAATGGACATAAAGGTTGTGTCATTTCTAGTTTTGAGCTGGGAGTTTGAACTGACCAAAGTTTGGTATCCAAACTGGACTCTGTTTTGGCACAACGTTAGGTTTTTGGTAATTCTGGACTTGTGTGGTGATTTCTAGTAATGGCCAATATTTTTCCTAGAAAGAGGACTTAAAGAGCTTTCATTTGGATTTGGAATCACCTTATTTCGATTTTTCCTGAATTAGTTATGATTTTTGGAAATTCATTCAAGAAACTGGATTTTTTGGGCCGCGGCCAACCCCCAAAAATCAGTGTTTTGCATTTTTCTTAAAGGTGGTTTTTGGTATAGCTTTTCCCAACCCTTTGGGTATATGTGTAGGCCTTTAATAGCCACCTAAAGAGTCTAAATGATAACCAACTTAAGTACTATTAAGAACTTAGAAAAGAGATTGATTTATTATCCCTAATTTGGTTTATAGAATTCGACATTTGTCGTCCTCGTGAGCCAACTGTGCCGAAGGACGTCAGGAAGGAACGAGGTAGTAACTTTTCTTTCGTACCATATGTGATGCATTGTATGTGTGTATTATCATTGATTTGTGATAAACTTGTATGCTGCGACATTGTGAATATGTGTAAACACCGTCATACCAATAGTCCCTAAGTAGCTAACAACGGTTCGGGTTAGGACGATGTGCCTTCCCGGCGGAGAAAGGGGATGAGGATGAGGTGTGATATATGTGATTATGTGGGCCGAAAGGCTATTTGTGAAGGCTGACGGGCCATTTGTGAAAGCCGGATAGCTATATGAGCTATAAGGCTATATGTATGCACTGTCACGCCAATAGTCCCTGAGTAGCTAACAACGGTTCGGGTTAGGATGGTGTGCCTTCCCGGCGGAGAAATGGGATGAGGGTGGAGTGTGATTTGTGCTGCTGCTGCTGTATGATGATTTGCTTACATGCTATGTGCTTATGTGTGGTATAAATATTTTGTTACTACTGGGATTCTTTTGAATCTCATTCTTTCCTTTAACTAACCTTTCAGATAGGGCAAGTGGCTCTAAGGAGAAGCGTACTACCCGGAGTGGCTAGAACCTTGTAGGGACATTTATTTTTGGATGTGTTGGTTAAACCTGTTGGACAGGGAATCTGTAAATTATGTTTGGGTTGTGATTGGTAGTGGAATATTGTTGTGTAATCCCCTATATGGAAATTATAAACCTTCTAGTGAATGAATGGAACCCGGGGGTTGCCGGGATTGCTATTAGATATTCTGATATGAATGAATGTAAATTAACTGCACTAGTGATTATATTCGATAATTGAACTTGAGACCGGAATAGGAAAGAAGTTTTGAAAATTTTGTAAAGTACCTACTATAAAAGGGAGTTTTAAATGAGTTTTGAACTATTCGACGGTCTCTAAACCAATTTAATTAAGTAATATCGAATTATAATTACGTGTTTAAAGGCAGGGGGTTACATTATCCTTTTGGAACCCATTTATAGGTGCCAATGATTCCTTCCATTCTATGATAGTAAGTAGTATAGTGAACTTTTCTATACTGCAATAATTATAGTATGCAAAAGGATTAGATAAATAAACAGAGTGCTGAAAGTAGTTAAGATAGGCTTTGTCACCTTTCTTTATTTCTAAGTTTGGATCATATCCAATTCCAAACTTGTCATTTGTGCACCTTTGAGCTTTCAAGATTACCTAAAACATTTCACTTCCCTTAGTGAACTTCTCAAGTGTCTTGGTAAGAATAAAGTTCTTTTTCCCAAGCTCTTGGCACAATTGGCAACTATCATCTAACTTCTTCTTAAGTTGTTCCTTAAGATGTTTCAATTTCTTTTTGGAGCTTACCAACTCTTTAACTACTTTGATAAAATCTGAATGTAAATCACTATACTTATATTGTAATTCATCATAGGTGGGTTCAAAAGTTGTTACCTCTTTTGTCTCTAACTCTTCATCTTGGGCTACTAAGTAGATATTGGCCACCTCTTCTTCATTACTTTCTTCATCTAATGAACAATCTCCCCATATTGAAGAGACATGATTTTTTCTTATCAAAATTGTTATTCCTCTTATATTTGTTCCTTAGGTAGGATAGGCATTATGACTTGATATGTTTTGGCTTCTTACACTAGAAGCAAATGATTAGTTCTTTTGCTTCCTTTCGAGTATTTGGCACTCCCTTTTGATATTTCATTACTCAATGGTTCTTCTGATATAACTTTTTTAATCTTTTCATGATCAAGCCTATTTCTTCATCTTCTAATTCTTCTTCATCTGGCTCTTTTTCTTTAATCACATTGAGTGCCAGACCGTTCTTTTTCTTATCCATCTCAGTAAGCTCCTTTTTAAATCTTTGCTTCCCTTCATATTCACATAAGCTTCCAAATAAGTTAGTTACATACCTCATTAATTCTCCTTTAGCTTCCTTTATTGCCATGACTTTAGCTTCCCATTCATTTATGGAATGTTGAGCATCTTTCTTACTTGAGCACCTTGATCATAGGTCTTGGCAAGAGCAACTAGTTGATTAACAATATAAGTGTATCTTAACTAAAACTCAGCAATTCTCTCTCCTTGCTTCATTCAAAATAGGTCATACTTTATTGAGATAGTATTGATTCTATTTTCCTTGATTTCAGAGGTTCCTTAATGAGCAATCTCTAGAGCTTCCCACATCTCCTTGGTTGTAGGAATGTTGCATATTTTGAAGTATTCCTGCTAAATAAAAGCACTTTGGATCATCAAGATGGCTTTTTTGTTGAGAGTTACCAACTTCTTATCATTGTCATCAAACTCTGTTGGTGTCTTATTCACCATTCTTTCACCTTCTCTCTTCATAAGAACATAGTTCCTATCTTGTATTACTTCCCACAGTCTATACTTATTAGCCATCATGAACACTTTAAATTTGACTTTCCAGAATGAAAAGTGTTCTCTACTAAAACCAGGCGGTCTGGTGATTAAAACTCCATCAGAAAGTATGTTCTCACTAAGGCTTGCCATAAGATCCTTCTTAGGATATTAAACCTAAAAGTAAGAAGACCGACCTGCTCTGATATCAAATGTTTGTTCAAGCCTTTCACCCAAGTGGGGGTGAATATTGTATGATATTAAAAATTTAAACTTAAAATCAAATTTAAAAAAAATGATTAGAAAAAAAATAATGAAAAGAGAGGAGTAGATGAACACAAGGATTTATACTGGTTCGACCTAACCTCTTGACCTATGTCTAGTCCCCAAAAGAGATTCTAAGTGTTTTATGAGTTCAACCATTTTACCTAAGAGGGGAGTGAATTGCATAAACTTAAAAATTTTAAACTTAAAAACATATTCAATAAAGAGAATAGAGTTACTAGGATATTACCGAAGGAAGACACAGAAGAATTATACTTGTTCAGTCCAAACCACTTGACCTACATCTAATCCTTATAATCCTTTATGAGAGTTCCACTATCATCGCATGATTCATAAGGCTCTTGGTGCCTCAGTACAAGCAAGTTCTTCTTCAAAGAACACTCACTGCCCCTTACACTATGTATTCAAGTGCTCATATTCAAGGTCCTACTACCTTGAGTAACTTAATTGTAATAAATGAATCAGTAATGTCTCTCACAAGAGTAAATAAATAATCATTGATGTACAAAATCAAAAAATTAGAGCTTCAAACTTAGTAATGAATGCAACAATAAATTTTATGCAGAGAGTTAGTTATTTCATCATCAATGCTATGCTGTTTATAGTGAGATGGAAATTGATGACCATTGCTCTTTTGAATGTATACATTGTGAGTGTGTGGTCATTGCTTCTATCCATCAAGTGTGTCAAATCATTCTTTGTGTCCTTTGAATTGGCCATTAGAGACAAAGAGAGTTTGAAGCTCAGAGCTTTAAATGCTTCTGACAGTGCTTTTTGTGAATCTTGTACTAATCCTTGATTAAGCACCTATAATATGTTCAAACACTGATATAACAATATATTAAAATAGTTAGAAGGAAAAAGAAAAAATTTAGATATGATTTGAATGAGTATCAAGAATTCCAAGATGATGCTCTATTTCTACAACTACATCACTCGAATGGTTACTCAAACAATCTTCACTCTAGTCATTTTAAAACAAAATGGATCACTTATTGGCTCACTATGGTGATGTGATAGTGATGAGCATAGATAAGGTCATTCGAGTGGTTACTTAAGTGATCATGATTTATCTCATAACATATTACCAACTGACTTACTTTGGTGTAGTGGAAGTGATGTGATTTTCTCTTACCACTCGAGTGATCTATTTATAAATTATCGTTCAAAAATATTAGTCACTGCAAGAGTCATGGTGGCACTATGCAAGTGACGCTAAAATTTTAGGGTCGCTCAAATGATCTTTTTAAACTTAATTATAAAAAAACTTAATCACTTGGACAGATCTATGTGGTGCATAGGAAGCGATACGTAATTGAGCACATCACTCGAGTGCTTAACTTTGAAATTCTTTTCACAAAACTGATCACTGGCTAACTTTACTATGGTTGTCTGAAAGTGACAGGCTTTAGAACATATCACTTGAGAGGTTACTTGAGTTATCTATTTAGAAAATAAATTTCGGAAATAAGTTCATTGTCAGAATCACTATAGTGAAATGGAAGTGATAAGAAATTGCTGCATCACTCAAGTGGTCACTCAAGTGATCATTTAATAAAAGTATTTGATCACTTCCAGTGGCTGTTATTGTGAAGAATTTTACAAAACACATCACTCGAGTAGTCACTTGAGGGATCAACTAAAAATTCACAACTATCTAGATCACTGCTAATGAGGTAATAGTGACTAAGTTTGAATGAATCACTAGAGGATCAAACTTTTTCACATCACTCAAATGCCTACTTGAGTGATTCACCTCTGCATGCTTTAAAACATATTTCAAAGTTGAAAAACACTATTACTCCTGCAAATAACTTTCTTTAAGATTTGTTATTCTTTTATTTTCTTTGTTGTTTTTAAGGTTGTTATCACCAAAACATGAGATCTAACATGTTTTACTATGATTCCAAGATTCCTTAGGTTATTGGTGTTTCAATACAAGCAAGTTCTTTCTCTAAGCACTACTACAAATAATATATAATTAACGTTCGTTTTCAAATAACAGTTGTAGAAAAGGACATGGTGGCATTTTAGAAATTAAGTCTAACATTTCAATGATTGTTTTTATAAAAACAGTCATTGAAACATATCATTCAACAACTGTTAATAAAAACAGTCATTTAAAGCTTGAGCTTTCAACAATTGTTCTTGTTAACAGTCATTGAAATAATCTTTCAACGACTATTAATGATAATAACAGTTGAAAGATAAAGATTCAATGACTGTTTAAACAATAATAGTCATTGAAACCTTAAAAAAAGGTAACACCTATAGTTCCCTTCCACTAGTCGCATCCTGCTCTTAATTTTTCCTTAGGTTTCTCGTGCTCACCTTTTTTCTCCCCCCCCCCCCTCTGACCACACTATGTCCCTTCTAGTCATGCGTCTACTGTAGTTTTGTTTGGGTCTCTAGCATATCCTTATTGGTTGTTCCTCTCTAGTCACTGATGCACCTCATTTCTCTTTGGGTCTCTCGCTCATCCTTCTCTAGCCCCTTATTGACCCCTTTCAGCCCCCTAAAAAAGCTTGTCGTTAACCTTACCAAAAAAAATACTAAGCGAATTATAGTAAAGTAATACCTAGCCTAGGTCATTCTTCTCTAAGGAACCTAACTATTGTTATAATTCTTAGTAAATTACGGGCCACAAAAAGTACAGCAAGGATGTAGAGAATTAATTGAATTATATCTGCTATGAACCTGTTCCTATTTTCTTAGTTTTATGCCTTCAAAGTTACAACGAGATACAAGTTCAGTGAATGGTGATTTGACGCAATAATAAGCTAATTCTTCCTAGAAGTTTTAGTTATCCTTCCTTATCCAATCATGAATGCTGAGCTCAATGAAATTAATCGCTTACATTTATTTCCTATAGTTACTCAACTAGAACAACATATAGGAAATTAACTTGATAAGATCAGCTATTCAATTACAATGGATTATAGTTCAATAGATCTAAACTCTCATTAATAATGGCTACTACTCATTACGCATTAAATTATTTGAAGCAATCACATAAACTGATGCAACTAGAGTCAGTACATCTGATTAAATCAACATAGACATAAAGAATACAATTCCTCAAATGAGATCATGCAAATAAATCAACACAACTATAATACTCAAATCAGATTTAGAAATTCTTAGACACAATATAAGCTCATAACTCAGACTCGACTCTACCTCATAGTTGTACACATCGCACAATTATAAGAAAACATAATCGGAGAAGAATAACAAATCTTAATGAGCTCCTTTTTTCAGCACTTGGATTCAGGTTCAGCTTTGCTTCTAGGGAGAACTATAGTGATTAACTACTCATAATGAAAAAATAAACTCCGTTGATCTGCAATCGAGCTTATGCCATGGTAGAAAATAGATGATAATGGAGAATTGATGTGACTATCGGTGGTAGAGAGGAGAAGAGGTGGAAAACTGAGAGAGAGTTCTAGTGGAAGTTAATCAAACTGAATGAATAAATCCCCTCGGATTCATAAATCGACAGTGTTTTCATTCACCTTCCGCAATTCTCAATAGGCAGAGGTGAATATTTGGTACTAGCCAAAATTGCAATTAAGCTGGAAAAAATTTTTGTGTCTTGCGCTTTGGTCCCTTTTGCTATTCCCAATTCCTTTTAGCTCTAATTCCTACCAAGCCCCCTACAAGACAATTGAAACCTAATGCAATATCTTTTTTTTCACATTAACACTTAAGAGAAACCATAAAATATATCAATTAAAATGCTCTTAACCATTCATTTCATATAATCAATGTTAGTCACAATTCTTCATTATATATTCATTTCAAGCACACTATTATCAATAAAACCTCCCAAAAAGCTATGAAAATATATGGTAAAATTAGGACTTATCAATTCCCCTATACTTAGCCTTTCGCAATCTTGGGAAAAATCAAGTATTCAGTCCTTCCTATTTACTCTAGCAAATCTATCCATATGAATTTATTCATGCTCTTGGTTGTGTATTTCCCGTCGCTATCTCAAGTTCAAATCTCCATGTACACAATCCCACCACCCAGCATAAATCTAGCTCTATATATGATGTAGCTGATAAGTAAAATATTTGCATATTTATTTTCCCTTATATGATGATTTTATGGACAATATTTGAGTTTAATATAATAAATTTGGGTGTGATTGATAAATAAATATTGTTTTTGGAATAAATAGCATTTTAAAAAAAAATAAAAAAAATAAAAAGTACTATAGAAGCCACCGAGCACTATAGCGGTCAACCGGCACTTTAGCGGTCAACGGCGCTGTAGCAGCCGCCAAGGGTACTGTAGAAGCTTCTAGAACAATAGCAGACGCCAGAACACTATAGCATTTTCCAGAAACACTATAGCAGTACTGTAGCACACGTGTTTCCCCCTATAAATAGAGATCAAGGCCAAGCTCAAAGGGAAGAGGAGAGGAAGAGAAGCAGAGGTTTCCTTCTCTGACCGGAAAAGGTCCTTCTCTGACCGGGAAAGATCTTTCTCTGACATTTCTGAGTTCTTTGTGTCATTTTCTAGATTTAATTTCATGTATTGTATGCCTCCATCTTGGAAGGCTTAGGATTTTATTACTTTTTGCATGCCTCCATCTTGGAAGGCTTAGGATTGTATCACATATTGCATGCCTCCATCTTGGAAGGATTAGGATTGTATCGCATTTTGCATGCCGCCTACATGGAAGGTTTTACCTCCTAAATGGACGGCTAGATTTCTTCATTTTTCATGCATCTTTTGGTTGTATATTTTTGTTTGATAATGTAATATTCAAGTTTATGCAGTATTTCTAAGGATTTCATTCTAGTTTTATATAATTTGTTTTGGTTTTGTTTTTAATTTTACCATGTACTAAATTTTCATTTTCCTAGGGTGATGACGTAGCTTACTAATGACGGATTGAATCTTAACTTATTAAATCTAGTTTGAATTTCTCCTTCATAATTGAGTTTTAATTATTATTCTTAATGCTTTTGATTGACTGTCCATCTTTTGAATGATTTCAATATGCATGTTGAGACCGGAAGGAGATTCATGTGTGTAGACCCTATATTTAAAACCATGACTTGCATATGAAATAGGAATATATTCATATGAGTTGTGTAGTCTTATTGAGTTCCATAAATCTTAATGTATAATTAATTGCTTAAATTCATATAGGAATATATTGGATTAGCAATTGATTATAGAATTGCTTGACCTTGGAAGAGGCTGGTAATTAAATTAGGAAAACTCGACTATCAATCATGTCGAATAAATTAGGCTAGAATAGATAAGTGATTCAATCCGGAATTTGTTAAGTGAAATCTAATCCCTAGGGCTTTTTCTCATATTTGCTTTCATATCATCTGCATTCATATTTTATTATTTTTCTTTTATTTTGTACTCTCAATCATCAACTAATCGATCGACTAAATAGAATTAAAATTACCTATTTTGGTACTTAGTGCTCAATCCTTGTGGGAACGATACTCTAATTACTTCTATATTACTTTATTATGACAGTGTACACTTACACTATTTAATACATCATCTGCACTCGTATCAAGTTTTTGGGGCCGTTGCCCGGGATTGTTGTCATTAATATCAATACCAAGTAATTTTAATACTAATTTAGTCTGCATGTAAAATTTCAAAAAAAAAATTCAAAAAAATATGAATTATTCACAGCATTTATTTGGTGATAACTTGTCATATCTTTGTTCTTTTTCTGGAATGTATGTGAATGGAATGAGACGAGAAAATATAAATGCTGGTTGGATTGAAAATTCTTCTCCTTATAATTGTTTTTCTTGTGCTTATTGTGAAGAGTGTCATTCTTATGAGCATTGTCCATATAGCAATACCAGTCGTTATATGAGAGATGATTTCAATATGAACCAAACTTGTTTTGATCATTCCTTTTATCCTGGTGGAATTTCAGAGCAACAAGAATCTTTGGCTCCATATGTCAGGTATTCTTTTAATCCTCCTTTCTACTCTTATCCATATATTGAAGAACAAACTCTTGAGTATAAGGAAAAATCTGATTTAGAAAGATTAGGTGAGGAGTTTGCTAAATCAATAGAGAGATTTATTAGAGAGCAAAGGAAAATTGTCACTAGTGTTGAGTCAAGTGTCCAAAATATTGGAATATATGCGAGTCAAATTATTTCTTCACTTGAAATTATGAGGCAAGATAATTCTTTGAGCATGATTCCCACTTCTTGTGTTGATGATGATTATTGTGAGGAAGTTGAGGATATGGAATTGAATGAAACCTTAGCTCTTGTGGCATGTGATAAGGAACTTGAAATCACTTTTGGCGAAAATAATGGATGTCCAATTGAAGTTCCGCCTGTGGAGCCTAATCTTTGTGATTTTGATATTGAAACTAATGTGGATATTCCAAAAGATGTTGTTCATGTCTCTCCTGTTGAAGTATTGACTCTTACTGATGAGAGTCAAGTAGATTTTATGGGATGCTCTAAAATTTTGGAAATTCCTAAATCTGTTTGCAAATACATGCATGCTGTGCTTTACTTGAATTTAGTAAATAATTGTACTCTAAAATTGTCTATGATTGAAGAAGTACAATTAATTACTTTGAATGATCATTATTGGTTTCTGAAATATTGTTGCTTGAAAAGAAATGAAGACAAGGTGATCCTGGTGTTTGATACTTTTGATTAGTAGTTTGTGTTTGAGAAGTCTAGCTGAAGACTATAAATTTAGCGCTGCTTGTTAGGCAACCCAAGGTTTGGTTTGATCTTTTGTTGTGATTTTGCAGGACTTCTGGTAGCTCCTGATGACATATTCTGCTTTGATAGTTTAAAAAAAACATCTCTTCTAAGTTCTAGAAGACATTGGGGACAATGTCTGATTTAGGTTGGGGGAGGAGAAATTTTTTTTTCTTTTGTTAGTTAGTAAAACCATTAGATGCATGGGGTGTGGAAAAAGATGGCAGAGTAAGGAGTTATTCTTAACTCCTGAGACACATTTCATTAGTTGCATTTTTTTATGTTTTTCAAAAAAAAGTAAAAAAAAATCATCATCTTGTTCAAGTGCTTTGTAATGATCTTAAGAAGTATATAAGTTTTAAGTATGGATCAATTGAATTTAGAGATTTTATAGCATAAATGAACAACTGATTGTTGCAATTGGTGATGAATTTTGAGATTGAATGAACTGAGTTTAAAAATTTCTAGCCGTGAGCTTCTGAGCCTATAATGATTATTTCTCTTGTGTGTGATATTCACCTATTAAGTTGTCACTCTAGAACTTGCTTTAAATCTAGTTGAAATTACATCTCACATGCACATTCAAAAATGATAAAGGCATTCATTTCTTTAGCCAGAGCCAAATAGCCAACCTTACAATTATACCGTTGATAAGCCCCTTTGAGCGTAATTGATTGTTTATTTGTTTTCAATCCATTAACATGTGTTTTAATGATATATCAAGTGCTTTTACCTTATTCAAAAGATTAGTGGAGCATTTGAAATTTTTGTGAAATGGGCTTTTGACAAAGTGTGGGGGTGTATCTATCATCAACTTTACAATTGCAATTCAATAAGGAAAAAAAAGAGAAGGAAAAAAAATTATGAAAAAAGAAGAAGAAGAAGAAGAAAAAATGTTAAGTGTTTGAATTGTGGGTTGTTATGATGAGATAAATTTATAAATAGCCCATTTTTCAATTGCTTTATTTCTTTAGCCTTTCATATCATACTTTACATTCCTTTACCTTAACCCCATTACAACCCTTAATAAGTCCTTTTGATTTGAATTATGCATGTGAATTAGGTAGTGGAGATTGAGATTTTTATCAAGCCTATAGTAGTGCAATTTTTTTGGTTGAATTTGAGCGAAACACTTACCCTTAAACACTTGAGAAATTGAGAGAATAAGTTACAAGTACGAACTCAGTTTATTCATTTTTAATTAAAGTTGCCAATTTATATTTTCGTCGATTCATTAATACTATGATATCTTTATTTTTCAATTCTGTTCTTACTTATGACCTGACACTTCTGATTTTGTTGGAAGCACTTATTATTTACTTCTTATCCGAGGACGTCCAAGAGTTAAGTGTGGGGGAATTTGATAAGTAAAATATTTGCATATTATTTTCCCTTATATGATGATTTTATAGACAATATTTGCGTTTAATATAATAAATTTGGGTGTGATTGATAAATAAATATTGTTTTTGGAATAAATAGCATTTTAAAAAAAATTAAAAAATAAAAAAATAAAAAATACTGTAGTAGCCACCGAGCACTATAGCGGTCAACAGGACCTGTAGCGGTCAACGGCGCTGTAGCAGCAGCCAAGGGTACTATAGAAGCTTCTAGAACACTGCAGCAGACGCCGAAACACTGTAGCATTCGCCAGAAACACTGTAGCAGTACTGTAGCACACGTTTTTCCCCCTATAAATAGAGATCAAGGCCAAGCTCAAAGGGAGGAGGAGAGGAAGAGAAGCAGAGGTTTCCTTCTTTGACCAGGAGAGGTCCTTCTCTGACATGGAAAGATCTTTCTCTGACATTTCTGAGTTCTTTGTGTCATTTTCTAGATTTAATTTCATGTATTGTATGCCTCCATCTTGGAAGGCTTAGGATTTTATTACTTTTTGCATGCCTCCATCTTGGAAGACTTAGGATTGTATCACATTTTGCATGCCGCCTACATGGAAGGTTTTACCTCCCAAATGGACGGCTAGATTTCTTCATTTTTCATGCATCTTTTGGTTGTATATTTATGTTTGATAATGTAATATTCAAGTTTATGCAGTATTTCTAAATATTTCATTCTAGTTTTATATAATTTGTTTTGGTTTTGTTTTTAATTTTATCATGTACTAAATTTTCATTTTCCTAGGGTGATGACGTAGCTTACTAATGACGGATTGAATCTTAACTTATTAAATCTAGTTTGAATTTCTCCTTCATAATTGAGTTTTAATTATTATTCTTAATGTTTTTGATTGACTGGCCATCTTTTGAATGATTTCAATATGCATGTTGAGACCGGAAGGAGATTCATGTGTGTAGACCCTATATTTTAAACCATGACTTGCATATGAAATAGGAATATATTCATATGAGTTGTGTAGTCTTATTGAGTTCCATAAATCTTAGTGTATAATTAATTGCTTAAATTCATATAGGAATATATTGGATTAGCAATTGATTATAGAATTGCTTGACCTTGGAAGAGGCTGGTAATTAAATTAGGGAAACTCGACTATCAATCATGTGAAATAAATTGGGCTAGAATAGATAAGTGATTCAATCCGGAATTTGTTAAGTGAAATCTAATCCCTTGAGCTTTTTCTCATATTTGCTTTCATATCATCTGCATTCATATTTTATTGTTTTTCTTTTATTTTGTACTCTCAATCATCAACTAATCGATCGACTAAATAGAATTAAAATTACCTATTTTGGTACTTAGTGCTCAATCCTTGTGGGAACGATACTCTAATTACTTCTATATTACTTGATTACGACAATGTACACTTGCACTATTTAATACATCATCTGCACTTGTATCAGTAGCCAATACAAATAGAATTCAAGAGACTCTCGGGTTAAGTGTTTAGCTCTCTCTCTCTCTCACTATGGGGTAATTGATTTCACTCCTCTCTTTTAATCTATGCTCTACCATAGGCTTGTCAAAGCTCTACCATCTCCACCATACAAACACAAGTTTCCATGTATCAAGAGAACTTTATTAAGGTTGTAATGTTGGTGAGGCTAAAATGGAATATCAATCTACATAGCCCAAACAAGCATGCATGATGAGGTTACTGTTGTAACACCCATATTTTGAAAGCATATAGATGGCATAAGTGTAGTAATATCTTTAAATAGGAGACCAGTAATCTTTTGTAAAGAGCGAAAGTCCCAACTTCAAGCAGAGTGTGGAGCTGCACTTGAATGGGTTTTCAAAAATCTTTTCAAAAATCATTTTCAGATTGGGTCTCATATTATTTTATGATTTATTTTAAGCCATCCGTTTCAGATTCATTTCTTCATATCAGAGTATTTACTAATAAGTTCTCTGCTGAAACCCAAGCTACTAAGTTTAATTAACGGCCCTAGGTGGACGGCTGTCCACTACTGGTACGAATGTCGTTACGCATTCGCTTATATACAGGCGCTTACATACATGTCGGTACGAGACTGACCACACTTAAATACAAATTACATACAATCTCCAAAATAGATAACTAACAGAAAACTAAATTCTAAGTCCTTTGCTTTACTGCCCGTGTTTACCTTCTTGCCTGAGGAACTACTTGCCCGAGCTGAAAATTTGTTTTGGAAAAATAGGGTGAGATTCATTGAATCTCAGTAGTAACAAATATCACTCATATAAAATGCACATATATCATGCCATGTCAACCAAAGTTACAGTACAATCAATATATTCAACATTCAGAGATAAATTCACAATATGCAGAAAGCATAAAGTTACCAATTCAAGGACAACCGTCCCTTGCCACAGCGCTGGGAAATTCTACTGGGCCTTAGCCCTTCTCATCTGAATGTTTTAAATTCACAATGGTACAAACATGCATATAACATATCACATAGTATGTGAGGGATAAGTTACTACCTGACAATTTTTCCAAATCTTGATCTTGATTGACATGCTTTGAACGTCCTGGGCAAGTGTCAAGTCCTATAAATTATAATTTACGGGCAATGAGTTTTTCTTAGTCTAACTCTTCATAAATTATTCTCTTTTATTGGTTACTATTAGGGTCACTACATTAGGCCCAATATGAAGCTAATGAGCTCAAGCTACTCCAAATGCTTGACTTAAATCTTAAATATCCAATTTATTACAAAACCACTTTGCTTTGAATTCTCGCACAATTACTAAAAGCTGGTAGATTTTTCACTGAACATTGAAAAATCATAACTAATTCTAGAGAAATTGAATTGAGGCGATCCAAAATTCTATATAACCCTTATTAAGTCTATTTTAAGGAAAAAGTACTTTCAGTAGCTGAAAAACTGCGCACACTTCCCAGTTTTTCTTTTTCTCCCTGCTGCCAGAAAAACTGACCAGTTTTAATGGTCTACTTCAAAAATTCATAACTCTTAGTATACTTATTGAAATCCTTCATAATACCTATCAAATTAAAGGTCTATAAGTGTAATTTAATTCTGGAAAATATCATAATCAACAAATGAAGTTTGGACAGTGAAAGTTTTGCCACAACAAAACTGCCAGACCAAAACGCATACTGGCAACTTTGTTGCACAAGTAGACTTAATTTCCAATTTTTGATTCTTTAAACCAATCTGTCAAAAATTATAACCAGAGCCTATTCCCACACAATTTTTCGTGTAGAATCTAATGGAAAGCTCAAAAATACCAAAATCAAATTATTTCTACCAAATTTAGCCCCCAACAGAAATCTGCCTCCCAAAACAACAAAAATTCCACTTTGTGATTTTAACAACCAACAAGTCTAATACTTCTCCAAACATCATATGTCACCTTATATATATGATTAAAACATCTTCCTTCTTCAAAAACACCCCTTGAATGAAATACATGGGTGGTTGAAGAGCTAAGAAAAACTCAATGAAATCACAAAGTATTCGGTTCAAAAGAAAGCCTATGCTTACCTCTTCACGTTTCTATAAGTGGTTCGGTATTCCGACGGCACTCTGGTAGACTAATTGGCACAAAACATCTCAGATGAGAAATCTAAGACCATAGAATTGAAGCTTATAGTGAGTAGAGAAATTTTCCTGAAGGACTTACCGGACAATAACGATGATTCAGGGTTGAAATCGGCTCCGGTAGTCAAGAAAACTCACTATTCACTCATCCTTCTCTCTTCTTGTGTTCTTAAGCTTAAGAAATCTGATTTCTCTTTCTATTTCCATGCTTGCACGAAATTTTACCATTTAATTAGGCATGGATGGTTGTGATTTAATCACATAAAATGATCTCATCTCATCTTGCCACGTGTCAGAAGTTTAAAGCTTAAGAGTGCCACGTGTCATGCAACCATTTGTCTTCCACTTTTCTCTTTCTTCGGTGGGTCATAAATGGTCAGGGGAAGGGAAGGCCTGACAATTTCCCCGGACTCCTGGGTTCGGTGCTCCACTCATAAAGTAAGCGACCCGGCCGGAGACCGATGAATTCCCCGGACTTAGACGCTGATGGCGTACTCTGGAGATGACAACACAAAAGGCTTAAAGTGGGTGTAATGATGTGCAATGATGAGGGACACATGTCACCCCCTCATTTAGCAAACACAAAAACATGTTTTTACTTTGTAATAATTTTGGGACAGTTGTCATTTCCTTATTTGGCCAACACGAAAGATGCGTCATCATGAGTCATAATGAGCTGTCATTACATACTTTACTGAAGTTCTTTTTAATAAAGTTCCTCCGATCTCGCAACTAACGCCCCTGAACCCTGCAGCCACCGACAAACTTTGCTCCGACTTCTTACACTTGTATTTTTACAATATTGACTTCTCGATTTTTGTGAATGACACAATGGATATCTGGAAATTCCGAAAGTAACTCTACCTTTAATTGTAATTACCGATATTTATTTTTATTCTACTATTTCCATATTTACACGTTTTTAGTATTGTAAAATTTGGTATATTACAACTGTAGCACATTTGCTTACTCATACCTATTGCTTTTTTTACTCGCTCTCTTCATTTGGCTTTTCACTTTTCTTTTGAGAGCTTCTTTTTTTTTTCTCTTCTATAAAAAACACATTTTCTTTCTATCATATGCAACTATAAACACATAATCATAGTACTTTTGGCACACTCATTCAAAACTGCATAGAAGTGATGACAAACGAAAATGATGGGCTCAAATGGGCTAGCAAGGGATAAAATGTGTAAGTGGCTTGTGTTTAGGTCATGTGGATGAGAAATGAATGATTTAATCATATACGTGTACTCTCATGTGCACATTAGCCTCAACTGAGAGCTAAGACAAGTTCTAGAGAGTTATAGAACTATGGACCATGCACATAAAATTTAATAAATCGAATAAGCCCCAATATCCTTCCATGTGGACTAATTCTCTTGACTTTACTCATAATGACTAAGCCATATATATTACTAAATTTAGTACTGTTAGTTTCCTAAGCTTACATGGTTTATATCCCTTGAGACAAATATGTTCAATACATTCCCTCAAACACTCATTTACCTATATGTCTATCATTCCTAGAATTTTTAGAAGAACGTAGCATACTTAAAGCCTCCCAGACTTGCAAAAAGCTTCTTGCTAAGTAATTAACAAGCCTCAAAATATAACACACAAAAACTATAGATATATCACACCCCTCCCCCACACCAAATGAATGCATTGTCCTTAATGTACGTAAATAAAAGACACAGGGCAGAAACCTGAGGAATCATATCACAATAAAGAGGAACAGCACAGTAAAGGCATAATGAAACTACTTGTGTTGAAAACGTCAAGCCAGCAAGCAAATTATCCCATACTCAAATTGATATAAAGTACCAAAATGAGAAAGCGCAACACATAATTCAACCTATAGCTACTGGTTCAGTCCCTCCCACACCTATGTCAACAATTAGTGGCACAAAGAAATGAAGCAACTCAAAACAGAAAATGTAAGAGAAGGGAAGAGACTACCAGGGGCTAGGGAAGAACAGCAGGGCCAGAATAAATCTTCAGTAAATGGACATTCACTTTAAAACTAGAACCACTATTAGGATCTAATAATTCAATCATGCCAAAGTTGTCTACCTTAAGGACTTCATAAGGACTGTCACATCTGGTTTTGAGTTTGCCAGGACTAAAGGAATACCTTGCCTTTTATTTGAGGACCTGATCACCCACTTGAAAGTACTTGCGTAGGATATGTTTGTCATGAATGGCCTTAGCATACTCCTTATACAAACGAGAATTGTTATAGGCCTCCAAGTTCAACTCTTCCAATTCTTGAAGCTATAATAATCATTCCTTACCTACTACTACAATATCTAAATTGCATGCTTTAACAGCCCAATAAGAGCGATATTCAATTTCAACCGATAAATGAAAACCTTTACCATAGACCATTTGATAGGGGGATAAGCCCAAGGGGGTCTTAAAAGTAGTACAATAAGCCTACAAAGTATCATTCAGACGAGTGCTCCAGTCTATCCAGGTTAAGGATACTATCTTTTCTGAGATTCATTTAATTTCCTTGTAGTAGTTTTCAGCTAAACCGTTTATTTGTCGGTGATAAAGGGTGGCTACCTTGTGTTGGACACTATGTTTAGGAAGCAATACTTCAAGCAACTTATTGCAAAAGTAAGTACCATTATCACTCACTATAGCCCAAAGGGCCCCAAAATGAGAGAAATTGTGAGACTTCATGAAACGAGTAACTATGGAAGCATCATTCTTCTTAGTGGCAATAGCTTTGACCCATCAGATAAGTAATCAACAGCAAGCAAAATTAAAATATGCCCAGCTAAAGAAGGAAAAGGTCACATAAAGTCCATACCCTACACTTCAAACACCTCACAAAAAAGTATAAGATACTAAGGCATCTCATGTTTCCTACCTAAACCTCCAAATCTTTAGCATCGATCACAAGTGCTGCAATATCCATGATCCTTGAAGATAGTAGGCCAATAAAAGCCAGCTTCTAAAATTTTCCTAGTATCTTGCTGAGGTTGAAATGACTGCCACAAGTGAAAGAATGGCTACAAGCCAAAATGTCACTGATCTCAAGGACACATCGCTAAATCACTTGGTCACTACCTAGCTTCCATAGAATTAAAGAATCCCAGATATAATGTTTAGACTCAACCTTGATATTATTAGACTACAATTTAGATAAGGAATGTGGAAGTAACCTCGATGCTAAGTAATTAGCAATATGGCAATACCAAGGATCCAGAACAGTAATACTAGAGATAAAATAGTCCTAGAAACTATCACAGATTGTGGTAGAATCTGTGACACCAACAATGTGTAAAGGTAAGTGACTCAAGTGATCGACGACCACATTTTCAACTCTAACCTTATCTTTAATATCAGTATCAAATTCCTGAATTAGGCACATCCAACGTAAGAGTCTTAGTTTGGTATGCATTTTGTTAGCTAGGTATTTAATAGCACTGTGATCAGTGAATATCACTACTTTAGAGTATAACAAGTAGGGTACGAATTTATCTAAAGCAAAGACAATGGCATATAATTCCTTCTCCATTGTAGTGTAATTAACTTGTGTCTTGTCTAATGTTTTAGAGGCATATGTGATGACACAAGACAGCTTGGCATGCTTTTATCCCAAAACAACACCCATTGCACTATTAGAAGCATCACATCATAATTCAAATGGCAGATTCTAGTTAGGAGCAACCAGTAAAGGTGGGGAGATCAATCTAGCCTAAATATCATGAAAAGAAGCTTGACATGCTGCACCAAACTTGAAGGCAACATCTTTTTGTAACAACTTAGAAAGTGGCAGAGCAAAGGTGCTGCAATCTTGAATAAACCTTCTATAGAACCCAGCATGTCCTAAAAAGGATCTCAACTCTTTGACGATAGATGGAAAAGGCACAAAGGCAATAATTTAAATTTTGGATTTGTCAACCTCAATGCCTTTATGAGAGATCAAATGACTGAGGACTATGCCCTGTGCAACCATGAAGTGACATTTCTCAAAGTTCAAGACTAATTACTTCTCAACACATCGTGTTAATGTGCTCTCTAAGTTATGTAAACAAACCTCAAAACTATAACCATAGAGAATATAGTCATCCATAAAGACTTCAATGCCACGCTCAAGAAAATTGCTAAATATAGAAAGCATACATTACTGAAAAATGCCTAGGGCATTGCATAACCCAAAAGGCATTTGATGATAAGTGAATGTTCCAAATTGACAGTTAAACATGGTTTTCTCCTGATCATCAGGTGCTATAGGGACATGGAAATAACCAGAGAAGCCATCAAAAACACAATTAATCCATTCTTCTATGGTAAAATTAGCCTCACAACTAGCTCAATTGTACTAGGTGAGGCATAAGACACGTACTTATGACTCTAGGGTCAGGTCTTTGACCATAGGGAGGTTAAAGAAAGGTGTGTAAGAGGAGGCCACTGATAGCACTTATGAGTCCATCCCTCGCCAAGGGTGCACAACAAGCCTAGGCTAAAAAGGGGTGTGACATATACAATGACAGTTTTGGAACAATCATCTTTTCTTGAACTTTCAATGACACTCACTTATACTTTCCCCTGAAAACGGTCATCTAAAGGGCATAAAAACAATCATTAAAAGTGCCTTCTATAGTAGTGAAGGAACCATATTCCTCCTTATACTTTGCAATCAATGCCCATACTCAAGGTCCTACTACCTCGAGCAAATCACAACAAGAGTATTAAATAAGGTTTCAGAAACTCTCTTAAAGAATAAATTTAATGAACATTAAAGTATAGGAATATTAAAGAAATAGAGCATAAGACTAAGAAGTTAATGCAACAGTAAATGTTCATCATAGGTTATTGGCTCTATCTTGAATGCTCTGATTAATAAGTAGGAATCAATTAATGATGATTAATGCTTTTGAATCTATCTGTTAGAGAGATGAGTAAGCTATTGGGTGAACGAAGGCATTTGGAATGGTCGAGCTTCGTTGCATTTAATACTTTTAATGTGCTTTTTGTTAATCTTGATGTTCATCCATTTTTAAGCGCCTGAAAGTTGTACCGAAGCTTGATTTGTAATAAATGGGAATAGTTAGAAGTATTGCAATCAAGTTTATCACTATACTTAGAATGAGTATTAAAATCTCTGAGACGGTGTTTTCAAAAGCTAGTATCAATATTACTTGGGTGATCAAATAGTGTTGTCTTATCATTGAGTGTTAAGCCATCACTTGAGTGCAATTAGAAGCTGTAGCTTAGTTCACAAGAGAGGCACTTGATAGTTATATTGAGGGAATATAAAATCACTAGAGCGATTACTGTTCACTCGAGTAATCTATGGTGATACTCTATATCACTGGAGTGGCTTAATTATAACACCCCATTTTTATTCATCAATATGTCTTGAAATATTTATGGCATTCAATGGAATAAAATGGTGCATTTTGGTGCATTTGAAATGACAAAAATACCTTTAATTGAGGTTACATTAATATTGGGATAAAACAAGATATAAAGCCAATTTTTGTCTTCCATAAAGCTCATTATTTAAGCCCAAATTTGAGAATAAAAGAGCACAGTTCTTGGCCCAATATTAAGGGTGAATTTCACCCCAAAAAGAAACAAAAGGGAGGAAGAAACACTTTAGCCCTATTAAATACAAAAATGTATAGGCAAAAAGGTAATTTGCCAATAAAGCAAAAAGATAAATTATTTTCCCAATTTCATGAGGCCATTTTTGGTCAAATAAAGAAAATAGGCAGAAAATAAATATATGGGGATAAATATAATAAATTTGGAGTAATTATGGCCAAGTAAAATAAGTTTGAAAGGTCAAAAGTAATTATGGCAATTAATTAAAGGAGGGAATTATGAAAAATGCAAGAAGCAAATATTATTTCCCTTTTCCCTTGTGAATTTTGACCAAATGAGAAAATAGGAGGGAAAAATAAATACTTAGTGGATAATGTTGCCATGTGGAGTTATTTCAAGCCAAGTAAACGAGATGAAGTCATAAAAGAAAATGCACATGGAAAAATAGCATTAAAATATATTAAGTTAAGGAAAGATGAAGAGGATATTTTAAAATCATCATCATCCTCTTTCAAGACCTTATTTTCTTCTAAAGTGAAAAAAATAGAGAAAGAAGAAGAGAGCTCAAGAACACAAGCACAATAGAGCTCAAGAAGCAAAAATAAAGGAAAGTGCTTGTGATTTCAAGTGATTAAGCTCACAAAATCCATGGAAACCTCTTGTAATCTCTTGTTCCTCTTGAATATCATGTATAGCAAGCAAAACTTCAAGAGAAAGAGGAGGATAGAGAGACTGCTAGAGAGAGAAAGTTGAGAATCAAGAGGTAATCTCAAGAACTTTGATCCTCTTGGTAAATATGTTGTTGTAGTGGTTGTTGTTGATATTGGCTTGATTTGTGGCTGTTCTTGTTGATTTTGCAATTTTGGGAAGATGAAACCCTAAGGGGTTGTACTACCCAAATTTCTACAAATCATTATGAATGACTATTTAAGTGTTTAAACATGCGATTAGGAGTGAAAAGGAAGGTGTTTAAGGGGTTAAATCAAGAAAAACCAATTTTCCCAGTCTCTTGATTAAGTTTTGGCTAGCATCTAAAATGAGGGAAGGAGCTACAATTTCATCAATTTGATGGTTCTATTGTGTTTAGAAGGGAAAATTGTGCAGGGTTACATGTTAAGTGTGAAGTGTGAAATGCCTTGAAATATGAAATGACAAAATGAGTCCTAAAACCCTAAATTGGGGCTGACAAGGCAAAATTGCCTTTTGGTAGGGAATTTAGCAAAACTAAGGTCAAAAATGGATTCCACACACAAAATTGTGTAGGATTAGCTTGGATCTTAATTTTTGAAAAAGTATAATTGGACCGGGTATAAAGGGACTTGGACCAAGTCCTTAGGGGCAATTTGGTCATTTTGCAGTTTAAAACTAAGATAACCAACAAAATGAGTTTAAAAGAATTTAGAGCAATACATGAATGAATAATAACTCAATTCTTGTAAATTTGGAATCTTAGGACTAGGCAATTTACCCACACTAGGATGAGGTTAGAGCTAAGAAAAGGGATTAAGGTAGTAACTATATCTTTCATACACTATGTGAACTTTTATATACTTTATATTGCCATCTTCTATGATATGTATAATGCACTCTCTAACTGGGGCTGGAAAAATACAAGTACCGTTTGTGGGGAAAAGTACAAGTACCCTAATAGTCCCTAAAATTGATCCAGTTATGAGATACAATACCAAGAGGGTATATTGCCCAGTATGTGGTCATAAGCCCAGCTGAGGTACGGACATGTAGGGGTTCTAACAGTAGTTGTCCTTAAATACATATGCATATTCTGATGATTATGAATTTTACAGCATTATTATTCTATTGCATTCTACGATACTTGGCATATTTATTTGTCGCATTTTATATGACTAATTGTATGTTACTATTGAGATTCATTCGAATCTTACCCTTTCCAATATTTAAAAACATTCCAGAAGAAGCTAGTAGCTTCAAGGGCAAAACGGTAATACCGACGTAAAAGGGTATCGGTTCAAGCAAGGACTATTGTTGGTTACCCTTAGTTTTCTTTTGTAAGCTTTGAGGATCTGTATATATTTTCAAATAGGGGTGAGCATGGTGCCCAGTAGCCCGGTGCACCCACCCTGGCCCTGCAAAAAATTACCCAGCCCAGCCCTAAAAAAGTGGCCCGAAAAAATTTTGGGCAGCTTTGGGTGGGCTAATAACCAAGCAGGGCCGAGCATCGGGCAAGGGGTGCTGCCCTGCCCATTTGGCCCTACCCTGAAAATTATTTTCATTTATTTAAAATATAAAATTTCATATAAATTAAATATTATTTCATATATATATATTTTTATTTGAAATATATATTGTCTATTATATAATACTCTTCTGATCCTCTCTTTTTTGCCCTAACAACTAAACACTATTTACAAGTAGATTTCTTTCTTCTTTACTTTGTGATGTATTAAATTATAGTTGCTTTTTATTTTCTTTCCAGATGCTTCATCATTTGATCAACTTTTGAGACATTGAATTGATGCAAACTACTTTGACTTCACGGCTTTAATTATAATCATATTTTTTTCTTATTTATAATGGATTATGGATGTTTTTTAATTTTTAAAGTATGGATATTTGTTAAGACATATGGTATTTTTTAAATTTCAAGACTCAAGTTGTAGACTTATTTTGAAATATCCCAAGATGTGAAATCATCGAATGCATTTGAAGTTTATATTACTTAGGGCGAAGTTAAGACATATGGTATTAGTAACTACATGAATGTTTATGAAATTCACAAGGAATTATTTTTTTCATATGTGAACAAGATAAGACGTTATCACTTGGGCAGGGAAGCCCACCCTGCCCAGCCCACCCTCGCCCAGCCCAAAATAGTTAGGGCTTTTAGTGGGCAGGGCCGGGCATCGGGCTACATTTTGCAGCCCGTTCATCCTTCGGGCAGGGCATCGGGCAGGGGTCTCGCCCTGCCCAGCCCTGTCCATGCCCACCCCTATTTTCAAACCCTACAGCAATCTCCTATATTATAAACAAGTACTAATTATCATTATATTTGTGCTATTTATGTATGCCTATGGAACTATGCCTTTATCACTCTGGTAAATATTAAAATATTAAGGGGTTTGATATTAATAGCACTCGAGTGCACTGCACTATTATTTTGAGAAATATTTGAGAGAATATAGAATCATTGGAGTGATTACTATTCACTTGAGTTATCTTTGAAAATATTTGAAGAATGTGATCAAGAAAACTCATCACTCTTGTGCTCCAATATGATTGGTTCTCTTAATTGCAAATATCTATATCTTGAGACAATCGTATGATTTATCACTTTGCCTAAGAGTGCAAAGGTTTAAGTGTGGGGGAATTTGTTATGTCCCTATTTTATTATATATTTTTATATTTATTTAAGGGGTTTTATCATTGTTATTGTACTTAAAAGTTATTAGTAGTGATTACTTTGGATTGAAGGTGTGGCACAAAATAAATGCTAAAAAGCATAAAATTGTCATATTTTATTTCCCTAGATTAAACTGATTTCCATGAAGGTATTTTTTGTTGTGTTTACTGTAGGTAAATCAAAGAAATAAGGTAAAAAAAAATCAAGCCTAGAAAGAGGATACTAAACTATGCAAAAGGGTGAAAATTCACATAGGTTAAAGGATCCATGGAAAACAATGCCTTAAGACTACTTTTGGGCCAAGTTACATTATGGTTTGGGCGCGCCAATATGTGTTATATTATCATTTATACTCCTTAAATGGGCCCTGTGACCACCACTTAAGCCTAGATGCATGTCTTCCATGACCCATAAAGAGAAAAAACGTGGCCACCTACAATTAATGAAGGGTAGAAAGGTGATTTCTCAAGGTTACCTCCTCTCCAAGTCAAAAGAAGGAGCCACCTCACTAATGAAGGGCATGAGGGTCATTTTTATGGTTTCTTCTCCCACAAGCTATCGTATAGGGCCACCTAAGAAGATGTAGACCAAACCTTGCACCCCAAGTTGCCACATGCCATCATAAGAATTAATTAGAGACAATTTATGAAAATCCAAAAGATATTATTGTTAGATCCCAAGTTTTGATTATAACAAAAAGACAATTGTATGTAAATCATGTTTTTATAAGGTTAACAAAAGATTACAAAAGTTACCAAATGCATATAGGAATTTTTTCTGGTATCTGCTGTGAAATTGAACTGGAGTGCTCGAGCATGAGCTTTGCACTCGAGCATAGATCCCTTCTGTGCTCGAGCAGGTACAAGTGAAAGCCAAAAAGTGTTCACCCAAGAGGCATGCCACTGTTATACTCACTGATTCACTCGAGCACTAGAGTTTGTACTCGAGCAGAGAAGTCATTCTCACTCGAGCACATGCGAGTGAAGGTACTGCGAGTGCTTGGCCGAGAGCAAGTAATATCATGCTTCCTTGATTTACTCGAGCAGAGACACCAATGCTCGAGCATGAGCATCCTGTACTCGAGCAAGGTACTGCGAGTGCTTGGCCGAGAGTCATGAAGTTCAAGGAAGTGCAAGTGTGCTCGAGCACAACCTCATATGCTCGAGTGACACATCAGCACTTGCGAGTGAAAATTCTATCCCTCTCCAAATCTGATGCGAGTGCTTGTTTAAAAGGTATATTACTTGAGAATATTTTTCTCACTCGAGCAGGAGTCTGTGTGCTCGAGTGAGGGCCCACATCACCTGTGAGTGATAAATTTATCCCTCTGAAATCCTGATGTGAGTATTGGTATTGAGAGCATATTCATTTAGAATATGCGTCTCACTCGAGTAGAGGTATGTGTGCTCGAGTGAGGGTCCACATCACTCGTGAGTACAAAATCTGACTCTTGTTAAAATGATGTGTGAGTGATATCCAGAAGAGAAACTTCCAGTGTAAAGTACAGGATCACTCAAGCAGAAGGTGTTGTGCTCGAGTGAGAATTCTGTCTCTCTGAAATCCCATGCAAGCACAAACCGATAACTGAAGAACAAAGAGGAAATTAGGAGATCACTCAAAGTGAGCCTCTCATACTCGAGTGATGCTCTACCAGATCACCAAAAAAAAGCCAAGTCTCACAACGTTCAATCCGAATATGGTTTATTGTTATTTATTCATATCATCATTACTTATTATCATTGCTTAACATCATTTTGAATGTATTATAAGTGTGATGCAGGAAGTTGAACGTTTGAAATTAATTGTTACGGAGAAAGTCAAATAACGGCAGACACAATCATTACAAGCACACACGTACCTACCGCATTCAGATTATTCAAACTTGCGCGTGCCTTTCAATAGTTGCAAAAGTCCCACTCCTCAAATGATGATTTTCCAAACGGGCAAAAACTAAAGCAACTATATATACAGAGATTCAGAGATAGTCAAGTACAACAACGAAGCACAAGAATTCACAAGCTTATACACGAGTCTCTGCTATTCATCATTTTCTCTGTATACACATTGATCTTCAGTGTTTATTCATTTGCTCTGTAAGAGAGTCTTCATAAAATTCAAATTATATGTTTATGTGATCTCAAGGTATTGGGACCTTGAGAGGGTAGTTTTCCTTAAGAGAGAAGCAGTTGAGAGAATTCCTTGTTGAATCTTTCATTCATAAGTCTTATAAGATACAAGCAGAAGAGAACGTTGCTGCTCGTAAGACTTACAGTGGTGTAAGCAGGAGAGAACGTTGCTACTCATAAGTCTTGTATACATAAGCAAGTGAGAAAGGTTATAGGTTGTTTTTCTACACGTAAGACTTGTCGTAAGGGGGAGAGGAATTTCTTAGTAAGAGAATATTTATGCTCGTAGTCCTTTCAAGGACAATTGATGTTTTGTGGCGTTCTGAGAGCCCATTGAATCTTGGAAGTATAGTGGAAATCTCAGTAGGTCTTAATCTCTGAGGAATGGACGTAGGCCTGATTGTTAGACCGAACTAGTATAACTCTCTGTGTCCAAATCTTCTAAACTCTACTCTATCTACTATATTTTTCATATCACTACATCAAGCGAAAAATTTATAACATCACCCAATTCACCCCCCTCTTAGGTGAAGCTTGCCTCTTTCAATTATCAAATCTCAATTCTCATGATGTCACATGTTCTCAAAATCTCAAAGGATAGGTTTGATTATTATTTAAAAAGCGATTAAATTCAAATTATTATATCTTTTGATCTCTTAAGAATTAAATTAAATTCTTTTCCTGGAACATATTCAAAGAAAAACGCATGTGCCATTATCTCTCCAAATATAAAGGGCTAAGTCATCATTTTTCCAATATCTTTTGAAAGAAATCAAGCCATCTTATCATCCTTTATCCAAAATTCAAATTCAAATGCATAAAAAAGATAAAGATTCATCAGGATAGAAAAGCAAGATTTTAAATTATGTTATCTTGATTATCTTTTTCTTCTTCAACAAGCCATTGATACCCAAGGCTTCATTCCATGAGTGTGGCCACACACCACACTTCTTTTCTTCTTCCATTACCATATGTGGTTAATCCTCCTCTTAGGATGGATCTTGTGGCTTGAGTTCTATGTTCTTAGTTAGAGTGTTGTTGGTTTGATTTTTCTCATTTATGTCTTTAATAGTTTCCTAGAGTAGTTAGGTTTGAAATTTCATTTATTGAGACTTTGAAACTCGAGTAGAATTCCATTGTGATCAGACTCATTTGTTATTCAATTTCTATTTTTATAATTTGATGTTCTTAATTTAGATCCCTATACCCCCATGATTATTTTATGTTCTTTGTTCAGAGAATAAATTTAGATGCATGATTTAATTGTGTTCTTGACTTTTTGAGTAGAAATTTCTTTAGAGAACAAATTATATAATTGAATTGACTAACATGCTAAGCAAAGTTTTAGTAATTATTTAAGGAATAATTATGCTTTTAAGTAGAGTTATAATTAAGAATTAAATAATTAGGCCCAGCAAGTAGTTAGGATTTATAATTGGGAAAATATAATATAAAGCTACCTAAAATAGAAAAATTCTAAATTAGGTTGGTAAAGTCAACAAATCCTTAATTGAGTCCTTAACCCAATTTGAGATTTTAAAATGTGAGTAAAATAACTTTAATGTCCTTCCCTTTCTTCTCTCACTCTTAAAAGAGTTTTATTGGTATATGACTTTATTGCTCTATATATAGCAACATTAATATATACTCAAATAAAATATAATTTTTCTAAATCAAAGGATTTTTTATGTTCTAAAAGGATCATAAAAAAATAATTCAAGCAAAAAAATGGAACCATGATACAGACCAACTAAAAATCATTTAATTGGTATTAAAAAAAGATTTGATTCTTTCAACCAAAAAGCATTCAATTGATATTAGAGATACAAGAATATAATAAAAAAATTTGATTTTTCTTAAAAAAATAATGTAGTTATTTTTATCAAGTGAGATAAAAGAAAAAGAAAAGGATAACACTTGTCAAACTTCAGTTTGCAAAAATCAATTGAAATAAAAGCTATTTTTACCAACATCAATCTAAACAAACTCTAAATAATTTTTCCTAATGCATAAATGGGACTTTTTAAAAAAATAATTCAGTTAAAATCTCAATTTTTTTTAGCAAAAGAATATCTCAATTTTTTATCTTCTCCATTCTTTAATATGAATTATTAATATTAATTATTTGTTTTTATTAGAAAGCCATTAAACTTTGATGAACGTCTAAGGATATTTTAGATAAAAATATTAAATACACTTAAAATTTTATAAAATGTTTATTGAAATATAGAACTTTCCAAGAAAAACTTTATATATGAAAAAAATATATTAAAATTTATAATTAATATATTTATTTAAAAAATAATTTTTATAATGATATGTATATATATATATTGAAAAAATTTGTTCATGTTAATAAAATAAACTTCTTACTTAAAAATATTGTAAGTTGTTGTTCTTACCATGATAATTAATATATTCAAACTATAGATAAATCATTTTTTTATTAAATATTAATATTGATACACACACACACATATTGATAAACATAAGTTATAAAGTAATGAAACTCTTTAAAGAAGAGAGAGGAGATGACATTAAAGTCATTTTACCCACATTTTGAAATCTTAACTTACGTTGATGACTCAATTAAGGATTTATTGAATTTACTAACCTAATCTGGAAGTGTCCTATTTTAAATAGCTATATATGGAATTTTCCCTTTATAATTTCAGCTAGTTATATGCAACTCCATATCTATTGTTGAACGAATGATAGCCACATATCTATTCTCAAGGAGATTCACCACCTTCTTACTTCTATTTGTGTGTGCGCCATATTTATTTTCTGTTTTCATTTTTATTATTAATAAAATCCCAAAAATCATTCTTTTCATTATTTTCTTGAGTCTTACACATTTAATTATTTTAAAAATTAAATACTATTAACTTACACTACTACAGGCAACACTATTAACGTCCATTTTTTTTTATCCTTTTTAATGTCTGAAAACAACGGAACACCTATGCCTGTGTCGTAGTAACTAGGATACGAAGTCTGTTAAAAATGGACACCTAAAGTCACGTTAGGTATCCCTTTTACTTTATGGATGTTGAAATTTTTTTTTTTATTTTTCATTGCCCAGCAAATAAACAGTACAGAAACAAGATCGAAGAATTAATCATAAACCACAATGTCCCTTATAAATAGTAAGAAAACATCTATAACTAGCTAATTAAACTGTTAACTCCTACTAGCTAATACTATATACAATAACCATAACAAAGTGTCAAGAATTGTCTATTACACAACGACTAAGATAAATAAAAACTTTACTAATCTATGTTTTGAAAAGGATGCCCAGCCAAAAGATCTTTAATCAAATTAATATCATTATATAAGTAGGCATATTTATCGTAAAAAATTTGTAAATTAGAAAATAAGCTTAAATGAAATGAATCAAGTGAATAAATTAACTAGCAATTCAATTACAACACAAAAAATATTATCATTTGAGAATGAAGAAACGATTTCCTATTCAATATCACTTGTAATTCTGGTCTGAATGATATTATGCATATAAAGTATAACGTAGTATATGCATTCAATGTTGCTTGGTTGTCGAAGGCACTATAAATCAAAAAGCAAATAATTAAAATCAATAAAGGCATATCTAAAACAACCGTTAATGAAAGAACATGAATTGAAACTACTTACTTTCAGGTAAAACCCCTGTGGGTCTTTAATAACTTTACCCTTGCATGATCTACCAAGAATTCTATATGTCTGGGTCACACTATCATTAAAATGAAAATCAACAGAAATTTGAACTATTCATTTAAGTCAAGAATCAATGAAATAAAAAATAATAATAATAACTTGCGTGTTGAAGATAGATTCTATTTCTTTGTCTGGCTTTTTACGCAAGGAATCAAACCAATAGATTGTGTTAAGGTAAAAACAAACAACACACAAACTCCAATGGTAACTATAACAACATATACAAATTAAAATGAAGTTTGAAGATAAGGCAATTATTTATCAAACATATTAAGTAGACAAAATTAAAATACGCACCCTTGAACAATTGGTTCTAGATAACAACAAAATTTGGTATGTCCCATTGTGTAGCGCACATAGCTCATCCTTACTTCCAAAGTATTAGTATCCCTTGTCATATTTTCAGGACATAAGAATCCATATAAATCATGTCTTTCCATGTCAATGCAATGTGGTGGAAGGATCTATAATATAATTAAAATGGTAAATGAATTATTGAATGTATGAAACTAAAAAACAACTACATTAATTAAAGGAAAAATGGAAACATAAAACTTACCATATTGCAAATTTAACCCATCCTACATCTATCTCCTCCAACTTAATGAATTCCTTGAAATCTTTCCTGTCAATCTTAAAAGGATACTATAATGTTAGGACCACAATCCTTGGAAGCATGTGCAAGTCAATCTAGCGAATTCCTATATGGAGCTAATGCAGTCATGCCACGAAGGGCCATATTCCTATATCTTGCTCATCCTTTTAGAACATAAAAAATAGATTGTTAGTAGGATGCCAACAGATCTTAAGTAATAGTAAGGTAGTTCCTACCATTAGAAGTATTGCCGCTGTGTCAATAAGATTTTAAGGCCAAAGGATTAAAGATCATATCGCCTGACCTATTGTGGCAACCTTTTCATCAGGAACAGCGACAACTAAAGCTTCTTCCCCTTCTTAAACACATGATAGTCACCTTACGTAAATGCTATGGGATTTGCTTATGATGGTGGGTGGTAGCTTGTGTGTGAACGAAAGCATTGATAACAACACATAGCAATAAGGCATCTAAATAGAGGATGGAAGGTTCTTCCGATGCTGGAGTGGGAGAAGGGTCACCAAGTGATTCCTCCAGTAGGTTATAACTTCCTTTGGTATTGGGCAAGGTCTGGGATTCCTGGGTTCTATGCTTGTCACTTGCCATCTTCGATTCAAACATATTTTTTATTTCACAACGTAGCTCTAGTAGTAGCTCTTCTTAGAGCTTGTCACGAAGTTTGGCCTCGAGCTCTTGTTCAACTTCCTCATGAATCTTACAAGCTTCCTACTGGGTTCAGCTTGTGACGAATAATATGAGGCTCATCCAAAATAATTCGTGACACTAAGTCCCCTTGACTCCCCTCAAACATGACTGAAGTGATATGTTGTGAAACACTTTAACATTTTGATATTCATAAAGTAATAAATGCATAGTTCAATGGACACATAACTATAGCATAAACATACTAACACAAAGTGCTTTTTTACATTATAGGAAATCCCCATAGGTTTTGAAACTTTTATACAAGGTTCTCAAAACTAACAAAAAAGACTAAGGATAACTAGCAGCAACTCTCGCTCAAACCTGAACCTGAACCCTCAATCACCGATATTTACGGTTTTACCCTTAGAGCCGATAGCTTATGTTGGAATATTTTTAAATGTTGAAAAAGGGTGAGATTCGAACGAATCTCAGTAGTAACATGCAATCATTCATATAAAATGTGATAAATAAATATGCAATACACCACATAGTGTGAATAAAAATTCAATTATATATGGTATGTATATCAAATTCAGGGCCAACTCCCCTACTTGTCCAGTATGTATACACAATTTAGGGCCAATTCCCCTACTTGTCCATTTAACTATATCCGATATGTATGCACAATTCAGGGCCAACTCCCCAACTTGTCCATTATGTATTCACAATTCATTATTCACATTATAGAAGATGGCATACACAAAGCATATAAACACTCACATAATATATGAGAGAAAGAGTTACTACCTTAAACTTATTTTTGGCTCGTAAACTATTCCTGAACTTTGTTCTAGCTCGGGCTAACTATCCAGTCCTAAAATTCTAAATTTACAATATTTGAGTTATTACTCATTCATGTAACACTCTAAACTCTTTTAAACTCATTTTATTGATTATCTTACCTGAAAAATACAAAATGACCAAAATACCCCCAGGGACCCTGTTCAAGTCCCTTTATACCCTATCCAACTATACTTTTCCAAAAATTATGTCCCAAGCAATCCTACACAATTTCGTGTGTATAAACCATTTTTGACCTCAAAATTGCCAAATTCATTTGTCAAAAGATGATTTGCCCTTGGTAGCCCCTAACTTAGGTTTTAGAGTTTAGGGTTTAGGGTTTAACGTATACCTCAACTAAGGATATTTCTATCCTTATTTTAGGGGTTTAGGGAAAGAAAAGTTTAACTTTATGTCTTGTTTTAGCCCAATTTTCATGTGACCTCATCTAAGGATATTGTTGTCCTTTCAAATGCACCAGAATTCACCATTTTAATCCATTAGATGCCACAAATATTTTAATCCATTACCCCTAAATTAAAGTATACCCAACACAATTTCTCCTTCTAAATCTGATGGAACCATCAAATTAATGAAATTCCAGCTCCTACACCCTGAACCTGGTCTGGCCAAAAGTTTATAAAGAAAAGGGAAAATACAATTTTCATGATTTAACCATTTAAAAACCTTCCTTTGCACTCCTTATCACATGTTGAACCATTTAAACACTCATTAATCATGATTTGAGGAAATTTGGGTAGCATAACCCCTTAGGGTTTCATCATTTCAATTTTACTAAACCAATTAAAACAAACCAAATCAACCAAATAAGACAATCAACAACCACAACAACATCATAATCAACAAGATAATAAAGGTTCTTGAGATTACCTTTTGATTTCTCCCCTTTCTCTCTTTAGCCGTCCTCTCCCTCTCTCTCTTTCCTTGGATTTTTGCTTGCCAAACATGATATTCAAGAGGGAATAGAGATTAAAGGAGGTTTCCCATGAATTTTTGAGAGCTTAACGCTTGAAATCATAACCAACTTACCTTGATTCATCTTGCTCTCTCTCTCTCTCTCTCTCTCTCTCATTCTTGAAACTCTTTCTCTCTCTTTTTTTCCTCAACTTGGATGAAAATAAGGCTTAGAAAAGAGATTATGATGTTTTAAAATATCCTCTTGGAAAACATATATTTTATTAAAAATCTTACCATGTGAAATTTTGCTTTTGCTTCTTATTTATTTATCTGGCTCCAAATAATTACACATGGCATCATCACCATCCAAGTATTTATTTTTCCTCTTTTATTTCCCATTTGGCTGAAAATCATAAGATAAAGGGAAATAATTAATGCTTTCTTGCATCATCATAATTCCTTTTCTTCAAATAAATAATTAATTACATATCTACTTTTGACTTTTCCAACTTGCCTTTTACTTGGTCACAATTGCTCAAATTTGGATAAGTGTCTCCAAATATTTATTTTCTCTCTTATTTTCCTTATTTGACAAAAAGTAGCCTCAAGGAATTGGGAAAAATAATTAACTTTTTTCTTTACTAAAAAATTACCATTTTGCCCTTATATTTTTGTATTTAATTGTGGCTTCTTCCTTTTTCATTATTTTTGGCCAATTTTTCACCCTTATTATTGGGCCAAAAATTGTTCTTTTCTATTCTTCAATTTGGGCTTTAATAATAAGATTTTTGGAAAACAAAACTTGGACTTTATATCTTGTTTTAGCCCAATTTTCATGTGACCTCAACTACTGATATTTCTATCCTTTCAAATGCACCAGAATTCACCATTTTAATCCATTAGATGCCAAAAATATTTACAAGAAACATTGGTGAATAAAAAGTGGGTGTTACAGATCTCCCCCCTAAACAAATATTATCCCTGAAATTTGCTACATGTACATAGCAATGAACTACGGCCAACGCTTCCGGATATTTTTCTCTATTTCCCATATGGATTCTCTAGGAGATAATCCCTTTCAAACAACTTTTATGAATGGGATACTTCTGTATCTGAGCTATTTCTCCTACCAATCAATAATTCAAGGGTAAAGCTATTTGGTACACTACTAGCCCAATCTTTGATAACTCTAGAGATTTATGCCTCTTGTCAGCATAACTTTTGTATTTACATTGAGCAACTAACACTCTCTACTTAATCAACTTGATCTGCTCAATTGTTTGATCAACTATGTCTGGGCCAAGCAATAACCTTTCTGATTGTTCTGTCTAGCACAAGGGCAACTGACATTTTCTTCCATAAAATGCCTCATATGGAGCCATTTGAATGCTCAAATGGTAATGATTGCTATAGGTGTTACACTTGTAAATGATTTGTTAAAAAGAACAAGTGTACACTTTCATAAACAAGTAATACAGAGGTGAGTAGAGTATTATTCCCATGACGATTGATCACTAAGTACCAAAATTAATAATCTTAATTTTATTTAGTCGATTGATTAGTTGGTGATTGAGAGTACAAAATAAAAGTGATTAAATATGAATGCAATTAAGATTTATAGAACTCATTAAGACTACACAACTCATTTGAATATATTCCTATTTCACATGCAAATTATGGTTTTAATTATAGGATCTACACACATGCATCCCATCTGGTCTCAACATACATATTGAAATCATTCAAAAGATGACCAATCAATTGAAAGCATTAAGAGAAATAATCAAAACTCAATTATGAGGGGAAAATAAGAACTAGATTTAATAAGTTAAGATTTAATCCGTCATTAGTAAGTTACATCATCACCCTATGAAAATGAAAATTTAGCTCATGATGAAATTAAAAACAAAACCAAAATAAATTGAAAAATCTATAAACATTGCATAAAACTTAATTATTGAATTCTAAAACACAAAGATACAATTACAAGATGCATGAAAATGGAAAAATCTAGCCTTCCATATAGGAGGTAAAACCTTCCATGTAGGTGGCAACCTATATCATCCATAAAGGAGGACTACCTAAGCCTTCTAAGAAGGAGGCAGGCAAGAAACAATACAATGCATGGAATTAAACTCTAAGATGGTGTGTCCTCCTTGTGTCTGCTACTCCTCTATTATAGATGAATGGGGTGCAAATATTTCCACTTGTTAGGCATGAATTTTGACCTTAAGCCACCAATGTTGACCTTGTGGTAGTCATGCTTCTTGATTGCAGCCTAATTTTGATAGTTAAAATGGTGGAATCTCACATTTTTGTCTTCATGAAAGTTATAGATCTAGATCTTAGCTTTAAAATGTATGTAAGATCTCCTCATTTCAACATTTAAAGCTCAAGTTATAGTGAAATCAGTGGGCAAAGTTCAGAATTGGACAAATCCATACTCCTAACTTCCAAGCAAAATTTAAAACTCTTGAAAACAAAATTGGGTTTTGGCCTCAACACAAAAGTTGTAGGAATTTTTCTTAACTTTTTGTCCATGTAAAGCATATCCCAGTCCGACTCTAGAGCTCTAGATACCAAGGATCACATAAGGCTTATACTTGACCCTTAGGTCTCTCCTTTAATCCTTAGGGAGGCGACTTGTAATATCCCAAAAAGTGATTTAGGGCTAATGACTCTAAAAGTGGATGTAATTATTGTTGAATAAACACTTTTAGAGAATGTGTAATGGGAATTTGGATATTTTAATGATTCCAATGGATTCCTTGTGAAAATTTATGTGGGAATGATGTTTGGTATGAAAATGGAACCAATGGAAGCAAAGATGTAAAATCTAAAATTCTGTCCAGTGAAATTCTATTCTGGGCAGTCCGTTTGTGTGAACGTTTTGAATGACCAAATGGTGTCTAAAAATTCTGAAAATTTCCAGTCTTATAGTTCACGTCTTAAGCTTCAAAATGGACATATAATTTGTTCTATTTCGTTTTGTGAACTAGGAGATATAACTGTCCAAAGTTTGGGATGGAAACTGAACTCTGTTTTGGGGCAGTGATGAGTTTTATGTAATTCTGGAATTGTGTGGTGATTTTTAGTAATGGCCAATATTTTTCCTATGAAGAGGACTTAAATATCTTTCATTTGGCTTTAGAATCACCTCATTTTGAGTTTTCTAGAATTAGTTATGATTTTTCAAAGTTTGGGCAGAAATTCTGCCAGAAAATCCGAAAATGGGAATTATGACATCATCTCATTAAAAGATGACATCAGCATGGACTTAAATATCTTCTCATCTTCTTCAGCTTTCATTTTCTGTCGTGATGAACCAGCTGAACAAGAGGAAAAACGTTTGAGAGCTCTTAGAGAGGGAAAGAGGAGAAATCTCACAAGGTAAGCCGATTTCTCCGACGATCTAGCTCCTAACGCGTATAACCTTGCTTCTAAGCTTCTCTTTCATGTTCTTTAAGGCGTTGGAAGCTCAATTTTCATGGTTTTAAAAGGGTCTAGGGTTCATCCATATTGAGTAAAAGCCAGAGGAAGCTTGAGGTAACTTCCAAACTTTCGTATATTGCTTATTCTGGCTGCTGTGGGCAATTTAATCGGTGAAATTTCACCGGATTGCCATTGGTTTTAAAGTTTGGAAATGATATGGCCTAGGGGTTATGCTGCCCAAATTGGGTCTTAATGTTAGTTTTAACCTAATGTAATGGTTAATAAAGTGGTTAGGAGTAGAAAGGAACGCGTTTACGGAGCCGAAATCGTAAAACCCCGATTTTCCCTGGAAAACCCATATATTTCGGTCAGGGGTCTAAATGGGTCTTAGAGTTGGATTTTCAATGATTTGATGGTTCCATTGAGTTTAGGGGCGAAAATTAGGTGGGGTTACAGTTGGTCACTTTTTCGGAAAAGGCCGAAAAAGCATAATTACGAAAACGCCCCTAATACCCTTAAAGTGGGGCTGCCAAGGGTAAATTTGTAATTTAACATTGAATTTGATAATTCGGAGTACGGAAATGGATTCCTTGGGCGGAAATATGTTAGGATAGCTCAGATTAGAATTTCGGGAAAAGTGCAACCGGACCGGGTACGGCGGGCCCGGGCCGGGTCCCCGGGGGTAGTTTTGTAAATTTTCATTATAGACTCATATAACCCCAAGTAACACTATGGAAGTGTCTAAATGGTGCATTTGGAATTGTAGGATTCGATATTTGCCGCCCTCGGGAGCCAGCTGCGCCGAAGGACGTCAGGAAAGGACAAGGTAGTGACTCTCTCTCTTATACTTTATGTAATGCATTGTATGTGTGTTGTATCACTGTTTTATGATGATTTCTGATGCTGCTGTGGTTACAGCTGGTGATAGCTGTCGTTTACAGCGCAAGCTGTCTTTTACAGCGCAAGCTGTCGTTATTGTGATTACAGCGTAAGCTGTCGTGATGTTGATTACTGATTACAACGTAAGCTGTTGTGATGTTGATTACAGCAAGAGCTGTCGTATATTGTATACAGCCGTGAGTGCTGTCGTTTGTGGTGAAAACCATGTATCTGTGAATTTCTGCTGCTGTTGCTGTTTGTGATTTATGTACATGCTTTGTGTTTATGCATTGTGTGAGTGGTTTGTTACTACTGAGATTCTCTCGAATCTCAATCTTTCCTATGACTAACATTTCAGACAGGGCGTGTGGCTCAAAGGAGAAGCGGCCAACCCGGAGCAATTAGGACCCTTGGGGGTATATAGTTGAATTAGAAACGTTGGTTATGTATTTTGAACTCGGGATTACTGTATATTTCGAATTAGGAATATTACCTTTAGTTTTGGTTGTGTAATCCCCTAGTGGATACTTATGAACCTCAGGTTATATGTATAGAACCCGGGAGTTGCCGGGAATTTGGTTATACACTCTGATATGATTGAATGTATATTAACTGCACAGGTGATTATATTCGATAATTGAAAATTGAGACCAGGATGGGGAAAAAGAAGTTTTTGAAAATTTTGTTAAGTCCCTACTATAAAGGGAGTTTTAAATGAGCTTTGAACTATTCGACGGTCTCTAAACCAATTTAATTAAGTAATATCGAATTATAATTACGTGTTTAAAGTCAGGGGGTTACATTTTGGTATCAGAGCTATAGTTCCTGGCAAGGGTAGAGTTGCTAGGATAGATCCCTTAGTCGGCTTTAGGGATAGAAGATTGTCTGTGAATGATTGTTGAATATGCACATGTATGTTTTGTTGACATGGGTATATATATGAGTTTTGTGACTATATGTGCATATTATCTCTGCTAAATTAATGGGGGAAAGTTGTGTGTAGAATGAAGAAAACTAGAGGACGCCCCAGTATTCCGCATGTAGACCCTGATGTGGAGGTCATCAATAATAATCCACTGGATGCAATGCATTAATTAATGGGTCTAATCAGAGATCAGCGGGATATGATAACTGAGCTAAGAGAAGAGCTCAGAGCAGAGAAGGCGAAGAATAAGGAAGGTCCGGTTCAGTCCACTCCGGAGGAAACTCAAGAAGAAACTCGGCATGAGGATACTACTGAAGGATCTGCACGACCCCTGGAATCCCCACCTCGTGCTATTCCGAATCAAGAATCACATGGGATGCCACTTAGAGAGGAAAGAGACCTGCAGTTTTGGGTCACCAGATTCTGCAAGCATCTGCCTCCGACGTTCAGAGGAAGGTTTGACCCTCAAGCAGCCGAAGATTGGATGAACAGGCTGGAGAAAATATTTGAGGTTCTTGGTTGCCCGGATGAGGTGAAGCCACGACTGGCCGTTTACAAGCTCGAAGAGGATGCAGACCGTTGGTGGCGGAATATCGCCCTAACACTGAAGAGCATAGAAATGCCATTGACTTGGGAACTGTTTCAACAAGAATTCAACGAGAAGTATTTTCCCAAATCAGTGCGACTCGAGAAGGAGACAGAATTTCTTAACATTAGACAAGGGGACACGGAAAGTTTTGATAATTACTTGTCCCGTTTTGTTCGGTTGGCTCGGTACTCCTCCTATCTCCGGTTCAAAGATGACGAAGAATGAAGTTCTGATATGCTCATCCATGGTCTGAGGCGAGAATTGAGGAAACGCCTAGCTACCCACCTATTTACCAAGTTCAACAAGGCGGTTGAACAGTGCAGGATTACAGAGAATAACTTGAGAGAAGTGTATCCTGCCCGAGCTACTAGCCACCGCAATGAACCTAATAAGGGTGCTACCTCACAGAAGTGAAAGGGGCAAGGATCTTCGTCTGGAAGTGGTAAGAAGCCCTACCAGTCTGGGAGCCGAGATCAGCAGAGAGCTCCTTTCACACCGTGGATTTGTCGTCGGTGTAATCAACCACATCAAGGCAGAACTTGTGATGGCAAAATAATATGCTTCAATTGTAAGCGTGTGGGGCATACTGCTGCTGAGTGCAAAGAGCCACGACCAGACCAGAGACCGAGGACACAGGGCCGAGTATTCACTATGACCCATGAGGAGGCCCGCAAATCTCCTAAGCTGATACAAGGTAAAATTCTACTTCATGGCCATCTGTTGCAAGTTTTATTTGACTCGGGTGCAAGTCACTCCTTCATTGCCTATGATTGCGTGAAGCGCCTGGGATTGCATGTGCACAAACTGCCATTTGAATTAGTAGTGTCAACTCCAATGGGTATTAAGGCCTTGACCACAGAAGCTTGTTTGAGTTGTGTCATAACTGTGGAAGGGCATCAATCTATTGTAGATTTGATATGTTTACCTCTTAGCCAATTAGAAGTCATTTTGGGTTTTGATTGGTTAACGGCAAATAATATATTGCTTGATTGTGGAAACAAGAGGATAGTATATCCTGTATCTCAGATGGCTGAAGTTGTGGATGCTAGTATGAATTTTCTTTCGGCAGCTAAAGCTGAAAAGTATCTTGAAAAGGGTTGCCAGGGGTATGTAGTGTTTTTCTCTGTGCAAGAGGAAACCTGTGAGACTTTGAGTAATATACCCTTGGTAAATGAATTCCCTGAGGTGTTTCCGGATGATCTGAGCGGATTACCTCCAGAAAGGGAAGTTCAGTTCCCAATTGACATTGTACCTGGAGCTGGTTCTATATCTAAGGCCCCATACCGCATGGCCCCAAACGAAATGGCGGAGTTAAAGAAACAAATAGAAGATTTGCTTGAGAAAGGGTTTATTAGACCCAGTGTGTCGCCTTGGGGAGCTCCAGTGTTGTTTGTAAAGAAGAAAGATGGGAGTCTTCGCTTGTGTATTGACTACAGAGAATTGAATAAGGTTACTATAAAAAACAAGTACCCTCTTCCCCGAATCGATGACCTTTTAGATCAACTCTCTGGTTCATGTGTATTTTCAAAGATTGATCTAAGGTCAGGGTATCATCAGTTGCAAGTGAAAGCAGAGGATGTTCCAAAGACTGCTTTCAGGACCCGATATGGTCATTATGAGTTCTTGGTGATGCCATTTGGGCTAACCAATGCGCCTGCGGTTTTCATGGATTACATGAACCGTATCTTTCGGCAATATCTGGATCAGTTTGTTGTTGTGTTTATCGATGATATTTTGATATATTCCAAGAATAAGGAAGAGCATGAGCATCATTTGAGTATTGTATTGAATACATTGCGTGAGAAGCAACTATACGCTAAATTGAGCAAGTGCGAGTTCTGGCTATCAGAAGTGAAATTCTTAGGCCATGTTATCTCGCAAGAAGGGGTCTCTGTGGATCCCAGTAAAGTGGAAGCAGTACTGAACTGGAAGAGGCCAGAATCTGTGGCGGAAGTACGCAGTTTTTTGGGTCTTGCTGGTTACTATCGGAGATTCATCCAGAATTTCTCCCGTATTGCGTTGCCAATGACCAAGCTCACGAGAAAGGATCAGCCGTTTGTGTGGGACGAGAAATGTGAAAACGGTTTTGTGGAGCTGAAGGAGAGGTTGATGACGGCACCTGTGTTGATTTTACCCGATCCCAGTTTGACATATGTTGTGTATTCTGATGCCAGTGGGCAGGGATTAGGGTGTGTCCTTATGCAGCAGGGACGTGTGGTGGCCTACGCCTCTCGACAGCTCAGACCTCATGAATTAAACTATCCCACTCATGATCTGGAGCTTGCGGCCATTGTGTTTGCTTTGAAGATTTGGCGTCATTACCTGTATGGTGTGACTATAGAATTGTACTGCGACCACAAGAGTCTCAAATATCTGTATGATCAGAAAGAACTGAATATGAGACAGCGCCGCTGGATGGAATTGCTTAAGGACTACGACCTGGAAATAAAATATCATCCGGGTAAGGCAAATGTAGTCGCTGATGCTCTTAGCCGAAAGACTGTGCTCGTTGCAGCTATGATGATACAAGAAAGGAAATTGATTGAAGATTTCCGTGATTTAAATTTGTCAAACCAGATCATTTGTGCTAATTACACTATTTCTCAAGAGGAGAGTGATCTAAGGGCGGAAATTGAAGAAGCTCAGAGTCAAGATGACTGGATACAGCGCAATCTGACTCGAATGGAACAGGGAGAAGTTTCAGGCTACGACTTATCGCCTCGTGGATTGGTTCGTTACCAGAAAAGAGTCTGTGTTCCACTTAAGGCAGAGTTGAGGCAGAAGATTCTGGATGAGGCACACAAGAGCCGATATACTCTTCATCCTGGTATGACCAAGATGTATCAGAATCTGAAATCGGTGTATTGGTGGCCGGGTTTGAAGAGTGACGTGACCAAATATGTTGCAAGGTGTCTCACTTGCCAGAAGGTAAAGATCGAGCACCAGAGACCGCCTGGGTTGCTTCAGAGTCCTGAGATTCCAGAATGGAAATGGGAAAGCGTGACCATGGATTTAGTTGTGGGATTACCCAGGATCAGAAACTATGATGCGATCTGGGTAATTATGGATCGGTTAACGAAGTCAGCCCACTTCATACCAATCAATGCTGGTTATTCTCCTGATAAACTAGCGGAGATTTATATCCGAGAGATTGTCAAACTTCATGGTGTTCCGAAAAACATCATTTCCGATCTTGATCCACGATTTACTTCAAAGTTTTGGAAAGCACTGCATGAAGCCTTAGGTACTCAACTGAGATTCAGTACGGCTTATCATCCTCAAACGGATGGACAATCTGAGAGAACAATTCAGACGCTGGAAGATATGTTGCGAGCTTGTGTTCTCGACTTTAAAGGAAGTTGGGATCGTTTCCTTCCACTGGCTGAGTTTGCTTACAACAATAGCTATCATGCGAGTATCCAAATGGCTCCGTATGAAGCGTTGTATGGAAGACGGTGTCAATCACCTATATGCTGGAATGAATTATCCGAAAGGAAGCTTTATGGGCCAGATTTGGTTGATCAAACCTCAGCACAGATTCAAATCATTCGTAAGAGGCTCCTTGCAGCGCAAAGTAGACAGAAAAGCTACGCTGATAAGAGGAGAAGGCCTCTAGAGTTTGAGGTTGGTGATCATGTTTTTCTAAGAGTATCACCACTTACGGGCATCGGGAGAGCTATCAAGCAGAAGAAGTTGAGCCCGAGGTACATAGGTCCTTTTGAGATTCTTGCAAGAATTGGGCCTGTAGCCTATCGAGTAGCCCTACCCCCGAACTTGAGCAGGCTCCATGACGTGTTTCATGTTTCCCAACTGAAGAAGTACCAACCGGATCCATCTCATATAGTTGAATATGAAGAAGTCGAATTACAAGACAACTTCACATATACGGTAGAGCCAGAGCAGATCATTGATCGAGAAGAGCGACGGCTCAGACACCGAAGCATTCCATTTGTGAAAGTGATATGGAAGGGAATGACTCAAAGAGAAGCAACTTGGGAAGCGGAAGCAGATATGCGAAGACGTTATCCAGAGTTTATGGCTTAAGTTGTGTGACAAATTTCGAGGACGAAATTTATTTTACGGGGGGAGAAATGTAATATCCCAAAAAGTGATTTAGGGCTAATGACTCTAAAAGTGGATGTAATTATTGTTGAATAAACACTTTTAGAGAATGTGTAATGGGAATTTGGATATTTTAATGATTCCAATGGATTCCTTGTGAAAATTTATGTGGGAATGATGTTTGGTATGAAAATGGAACCAATGGAAGCAAAGATGTAAAATCTAAAATTCTGTCCAGTGAAATTCTATTCTGGGCAGTCCGTTTGTGTGAACGTTTTGAATGACCAAATGGTGTCTAAAAATTCTGAAACTTTCCAGTCTTATAGTTCACGTCTTAAGCTTCAAAATGGACATATAATTTGTTCTATTTCGTTTTGTGAACTAGGAGATATAACTGTCCAAAGTTTGGGATGGAAACTGAACTCTGTTTTGGGGCAGTGATGAGTTTTATGTAATTCTGGAATTGTGTGGTGATTTTTAGTAATGGCCAATATTTTTCCTATGAAGAGGACTTAAATATATTTCATTTGGCTTTGGAATCACCTCATTTTGAGTTTTCTAGAATTAGTTATGATTTTTCAAAGTTTGGGCAGAAAATCTGCCAGAAAATCCGAAAATGGGAATTATGACATCATCTCATTAAAAGATGACATCAGCATGGACTTAAATATCTTCTCATCTTCTTCAGCTTTCATTTTCTGTCATGATGAACCAGCTGAACAAGAGGAAAAACGTTTGAGAGCTCTTAGAGAGGGAAAGAGGAGAAATCTCACAAGGTAAGCCGATTTCTCCGACGATCTAGCTCCTAACGCATATAACCTTGCTTCTAAGCTTCTCTTTCATGTTCTTTAAGGTGTTGGAAGCTCAATTTTCATGGTTTTAAAAGGGTCTAGGGTTCAGCCATATTGAGTAAAAGCCAGAGGAAGCTTGAGGTAACTTCCAAACTTTCGTATATTGCTTATTCTGGCTGCTGTGGGCAATTTAATCGGTGAAATTTCACCGGATTGCCATTGGTTTTAAAGTTTGGAAATGATATGGCCTAGGGGTTATGCTGCCCAAATTGGGTCTTAATGTTAGTTTTAACCTAATGTAATGGTTAATAAAGTGGTTAGGAGTAGAAAGGAACGCGTTTACGGAGCCGAAATCGTAAAACCTCGATTTTCCCTGGAAAACCCATATATTTCGGTCAGGGGTCTAAATGGTTCTTAGAGTTGGATTTTCAATGATTTGATGGTTCCATTGAGTTCAGAGGCGAAAATTAGGTGGGGTTACAGTTGGTCACTTTTTCGGAAAAGGCCGAAAAAGCATAATTACGAAAACGCCCCTAAAACCCTTAAAGTGGGGCTGCCAAGGGTAAATTTGTAATTTAACATTGAATTTGATAATTCGGAGTACGGAAATGGATTCCTTGGGCGGAAATATGTTAGGATAGCTCAGATTAGAATTTCGGGAAAAGTGCAACCGGACCGGGTACGGCGGGCCCGGGCCGGGTCCCCGGGGGTAGTTTTGTAAATTTTCATTATAGACTCATATAACCCCAAGTAACACTATGGAAGTGTCTAAATGGTGCATTTGGAATTGTAGGATTCGATATTTGCCGCCCTCGGGAGCCAGCTGCGCCGAAGGACGTCAGGAAAGGACAAGGTAGTGACTCTCTCTCTTATACTTTGTGTATTGCATTGTATGTGTGTTGTATCACTGTTTTATGATGATTTCTGATGCTGCTGCGGTTACAGCTGGTGATAGCTGTCGTTTACAGCGCAAGCTGTCGTTTACAGCGCAAGCTGTCTTTTACAGCGCAAGCTGTCTTTTACAGCGCAAGCTGTCGTTATTGTGATTACAGCGTAAGCTGTCGTGATGTTGATTACTGATTACAGCGTAAGCTGTCGTGATGTTGATTACAGCAAGAGCTGTCGTATATTGTATACAGCCGTGAGTGCTGTCGTTTGTGGTGAAAACCATGTATCTGTGAATTTCTGCTGCTGTTGCTGTTTGTGATTTATGTACATGCTTTGTGTTTATGCATTGTGTGAGTGGTTTGTTACTACTGAGATTCTCTCGAATCTCAATCTTTCCTATGACTAACATTTCAGACAGGGTGTGTGGCTCAAAGGAGAAGCGGCCAACCCGGAGCAATTAGGACCCTTGGGGGTATATAGTTGAATTAGAAACGTTGGTTATGTATTTTGAACTCGGGATTACTGTATATTTCGAATTAGGAATATTACCTTTAGTTTTGGTTGTGTAATCCCCTAGTGGATACTTATGAACCTCAGGTTATATGTATAGAACCCGGGAGTTGCCGGGAATTTGGTTATACACTCTGATATGATTGAATGTATATTAACTGCACAGGTGATTATATTCGATAATTGAAAATTGAGACCAGGATGGGGAAAAAGAAGTTTTTGAAAATTTTGTTAAGTCCCTACTATAAAGGGAGTTTTAAATGAGCTTTGAACTATTCGACGGTCTCTAAACCAATTTAATTAAGTAATATCGAATTATAATTACGTGTTTAAAGTAAGGGGGTTACACGACTCCTTGTGAGACATTGAGGCCCTTAGGAAGAAACCCCTAAGCCTTTGAGAGGCGGAGGGGGGACAAATCCTGGCAATCCAAAAGACCTTGGGGAGGTAGGGTGAGGTTGGTCTGGCACCACTCTATAGCCCCTTGGGTAAGGTGGCAATGCCGTTACATCTTGGACATCCTCAGACAATAAAGAGTGACTAATAAGTTCTTACTACATTTCCAACAAAATCAGAAGTGTCAAGTTATAAGCAAGAACACAATTGAAGAATAATATAAACTGGTAATTTTATTTGAAAATGAATGAACCGAGTTTGTAATTGTGACTCATTCTCTCAATCTCTAAAGTGTTTAAGGGTAAGTGTTTTGCTCAAATTCAACAGAAAAAATTGCACTACCATAAGATTGCTAAAATCTTAATCTTCACTACCTAATTCACATGCATAATTCAAATCAAAAGGACTTATTAAGGGTTGTAATGAGGTTAAGGTAAAAGGAATGTAAAATATGACATGAAGGGCTACATATATGAAATTAATAGAGTAATTGAAAAATGGGCCAACTGATGAATAAATTAATCTCATCACAACAACCCATAATTTCAATTTCAATACTCAATATCTTTTTTTTTACTTTTGTTTTACCCTACAACTCTAAAGTTGATGATATATACACCCACACATTTGTCAAAAGCCCAATTCACAAAAAATTCAAATACTCTGCTAATCTTTTGAATTAGGTAAAACCACTTGATGTATCATTAAAACACATGTTAATGGGTTGAGAACAAAGAAACAATTAATTAGGCATAAAGAGGCTTATCAACGATATAATTGAAAGGTTGGCTATTTGACTCTAGCTAAAGAAAGAAAAGGAATGCCTTTATCATGTTTGGATGTGCATGTGAAATGTAATCTCAACCAGATTTAAAGCAAGTTCTAGAGTAACAACTTAATAGGTGAATATCATACTCAATAAAAAAATAATCATTATTGATCAAATAGGCTCAAAAGCTCACCGTCAGGGGCTTTCAAACTCAACTCATTTAATCTCAAAATTCATCACCAATCACAACAATCAGTTGTTCAATTCATGCTATGAAATCTCTAAATTCAATTGATCTATACTTAAAACTTATATACTTCTTAAGATCATTAAAAAGTACCTAAACATAATGATGTTTTTCAATAAGATGAAACAAAAACATGCAACTAATAAAATGCATCTTAAAAGTTAAGAATAACTCTTTACTCTACCATTTTTGCACACCCCATAAATCTAATGGTTTTATTAACTAACTAATTTTTTTCTCTCCTCCCCCAACCTAAATTAGACATTGTCCTCAATGTCTTCTAGAGCTTAGAGAAAGTTTTTATTTAAAAACCAAATCACACAATAAAGTAAACCAAAATCTAAGAGTAAAATCGTAAGTTAAGTTACAATCGAAGAGTGGTATCTAGATTATGCTTCTGACTATTATCTGTAGATTGCTCACCTATTTGCTTGACTAATAGATCTGGTTTAGGGTTCATAGATTTATAGTTGATTGATCAGCAGTTGGTGTAGAAATTATGGTATGGTGAGTCACTTAGGGTATGAATCGAATTTCCACAACATGATCAAAAAAAGACAACAGATCATCATAAAAACCATTAACATTTAACAATCTAATAACTTTTTGTGAAAGTTTAATTTAGCCTAATATACAATGCTAGAAATCTCATCCAACATTTCTAAACCATTGAATAAAGTGATAAAAGCTTTAGTATGGTAGAATATATGTCCCATATGTTTAGGTAAGCTTGAGACCCGTAACTCCTATTATAAGGAAAAGATGTGAGCTTCCAACTACTTCACACTTACACTCAAACCCTTGCTTCTATTAATGGTTGCAGAAATGGATGCACTTCCCCTTAGGCCTTAGATGCCTCCCCATATACAAAGTTGATCTTTCTTGCCGTTAATGCATTTTTAAGTTCTTTTGCTGCAGTTTGAAATTCCCCAACCTTTCCTAAATCAATTTCACCAAAAATGCATATATATTTAAATCTACATTTTAGTGTGATACCCTTTTTCTTTTCTTTATTATCGAACATTTTATGTTTTACAGGTGGAAGAGTGCATATTTATAGTACTAAAACAATGACAATAAGATCATGCAATTCGTGCATTTTTCAAAGAAGTTTAACAAAATTTCCAACACGATTGATTGGTAGGCTGTTGCATGAAGAAATTAAACAAGATGAGTAAAGAAAGTCAAAAGTTACTAAAAAGATAAGATAGATTAGACAAAAGCATAATTATGAACAGTAGTTATGATTATGGCTCACATCTTCCTCTAGTTTTACATCCAGTAATGACTTAAATGCTTTATATGAATCGAGGATTTGCTTCGCATCAAGTTTTCTTATAAACTGGCTAACATGGTCTTTTAATGTCAGATTCCCAAGAGAGCAGCACTCTATTTCTTTGTTAAATATGTTCACTAAATCAAAAAGAATACGATAAACATTACCATTAGGATACGTCTCAAGAGTTTGAATAATATTATCCAATGACTCCTTACTTAGTCTATCCTTTATGAATGAAATTTTATCTTCTCGATTTATACAAACCATACATTTGCTCTTACAATACTGATCACATATCCACCGTATGTAATATCCTGAATCGTAACTTAGGGCTAATGACTCCTCAAGTGGTGTAATTATTGTTAATCCAATGTTTATATGGTATATGATGTAAATTGTGATGTAAATGTGTTTGATGAAGAATTGGTAAATGTTGTGATAATTAGGGGCAAAATGGGAAATTACCGACCAATTGGTTAGTTACTGAAAAGGAGACTCCTTGGGGAAAAAGTGATTAATGGCTAGGATTAATAGATTAAGAGAATAGAATTGTGTGTGTATGAGTTCATGTGTGTGTATGGAAGGAGAAAAAGAATCATGACATGTGGCAAGTTGGGAGCCATAGGATTGGTCAATGTTTCAAACCACTCATTTCACTCTCTTTTCTTCTTTCAAGTTGGTTAGTTGCATGGGGATAGGGGAAAAATCTGCATCTTCAAGTTAGGAGCCATAGGATTTGTGTTGCTATTGCTGAGTGGTGATTTACTTACATGCTATGTGATTACATGTGGTATGAATGGTTTTTTAATACTGGGATTCTCTTGAATCTCATTCTTTCCATTGACTAACATTTCAGATAGGGCAAGTGGCTCCAAGGAAAAGCGAACGACCAGGAGCGGTTAGGACCATGTAGGGACATTTGATTTGGGTCATGTTGGTTATTCATTTTGGATAAGGATTTATGTATGATATTTTTGAGTTGTAAATGGTTTTTGAATACATGGTGGTGTAATCCCCTAATTAGGTATTAAAACCCTATAGATCTATACATAGATGAAACCCGAGGGTTGCTGGGAATTAAGTTGTACACTCTGATATGTTGAAATGTGATATGACTATATAGGTAATTATATTCGATGTTTGAACTTGAGACCAGGATAGGAAAGAAGTTTTGAAAATTTCTTGAAATCCCTACTACAAAGAGGGAGTTTTAAATGAGTTTTAAATCATCCGGCGGTCTCTAATCCATTTTATTATGTATTATTGAATTTTAATTACGTTAATTAAGGCAGGGGTTACACCAAACACATTTATGGTATACCTTTATTCTTTTAGCTCTTCTCTTTTTGGAGTAAGAACTTCTTCTCATTCCTGGCATAGGTTCAATAAATGACTCATGAATCTCACCTGCTAAATATACCTTAGCTTCAATGATCCAATATACATCTTTAGGAAGGCCTAAAAGCTTGAATATCTTCATTCTTTCAAGTCCACAACTATAAAACGTCCTAAGCACATCTTTAAGAAGAGTAGGTAATATGTTTTTAAGCTTTGTAAGAGATTCCTCCATGTTAACTTGAAATAAAAATGATGAAAACTAAAATTTTCAATGCATTGCAATGTGCTGAAGTAAGTAGGGAAGAAAAATTAATGAGTAAAGAAAAGAAGTTTTGGGTTGTCTCCTAAATAGCCACCGTTCTTTAATGTCTTTAGCTAGACAAAAACCAAAGCAATTGACCCTTTTTTTCTTTTTTGTTTTTTTTGGTGCTAGAAGGAGGGCTAACCTATTGGTTCCTCAAATGTGGTGACAGTTTTCAAAGTGTTGAGTGTATCATCATTATGTTCTTTTAGCCTTTGGCCATTCACATTGAATTTTCAATCACCACTTAAATCTCCACAGTTCCATATGGCTATACTTGAATCATAGTAAAACATTCTGATCACCTTGATCTCGATTTTCCTGGAAAGAGCTTTAACCTTAAGTTATATAAAAGCACTTTTTGTCCCTGTATGAACTCACTCCTCAAGATTCTTTTATCATGCCACATTTTTGTCTTCTCTTTGTATAACTTGGCCTTTTCATAAGTGTGTTGTCTGAGTTCTTCAAGCTCATTAAGTTGAAAAAGTCTCTTCTCAATAGTTACCTTTAAGTCAAAATTTAAGTCTTTTATTACCCAATATGCTCTGTGCTCTATTTCTACTAGAAGATGGCATGTTTTTCTATAGACCAATTGATATAAGGATATACCAATTGGTGTCCTGAAGGCAATTCTATAAGCCCAAAGTACGTCATCTAATTTTCTTACCCAGTCCTTGCAATTGGAATTCACCGTCTTCTCTAAGATCTATTTCAGTTCTCTATTTGAGATTTCTACTTGTCTGCTGGTTTGTGGATGATATGGAGTTGCAACCTTATGAGTTACTCCATATTTAGCTAACAACTATTAAAGTTGTTGATTGCAAAAATGCCTTCTTCCATAATTGATAATAGCTCTAGGAACTCCAAATCTTGTAAAAATATTTTTCCCCAAAACCTTCACAACCACTAAACAATCATTTGTAAGAAGAGTAGCTGCTTCCACCCAATTAGAGATATAATCAACAGTTACTAAAATAAATTGATTGCTAAATAAGGATGGAAAAGGCCCCATAAAATTCGCTCCTCTATATATCAAAAAGCTCAACTTCTAAGATGTTAGTTAAAGGGGCTTCATGTTTCTTTAAGATATTTCCCGTTCTTTGACATTTGACATAGATTGTCATAATTTTGTGGGTGTCCTTAAAGTGTGTAGGCCAGTAAAACACAGATTGAAGGACTTTAGTAGCTGTTCTATTTGCTCCAAAAGGACTTTAAGATATTGACCATTTCTTCTTCAGGAACACATCGCCTGATAATTTGATTTGGGCATTGTTTATATAAGAAAGGATCTTCTTAAAGGAAATGCCTTACATCAACTAGAAACTTCTTCTCTTGTACCTTAGAAAGTTCATAAGGCATTACTCCGCCTACCAACTAATTTACAAACTCAGCATACCAAGAGGTGGGTTGTGATTGCATGACAAAAAGTTGCTTATATGGGAAATTTTCCTTTATTGGTGATTCTTTCATTTGTTCAGATAGCATTAACTAATAAAGATGATCTGCAATGAGATTCTCGGTCCCTTTTTTGTCTTTGATTTTCAAGTCAAATTCTTGCAGCAAAACCACTGACCAAATCAATCTAAGGTTATCATCTTTCTTCTCAATCAAGTATTTGAATCCTGAGTGGTCCGTCAAGACAATGACTTTTAACCCGAACAACTAGGCTCTGAATTTGTCGAATGCAAACACTACTGCTAAAACTCCTTTTATGTTATTGCATAATTCAAATGTACATTTTGTAATATCCCAAATTTCGATTAAGGGATTATAACTCCAAAAGTGTATGTGATTATTGCTAAACCAGCACTTTTGAAGAATATGATATAAGTTGTGATTCGAATGTGTTGTAATTTGTACCCAAACCCTATATTTAAGTTCAATTATAGATTAATATCTAAATTGACTTAAAATAGAGGGAGGGCGCATATTGCATTGTAATGGGAGGATAAAATGTGTTTAGTGGTGATTCAGTAAGAATTACCATAATCAGGGGCAAAATAGGAAAAAAGGAAAGTTATCGACCAATTAGTCAGTTACTGAAGAGGAAACTCATTAGTAACTTAAAGATCAATGGTTGTCATTAATTGTTAAGAGATTAAGAGGGTGGAATCCCATATGCGTGTGCTCATGTGGGCTCATGAAGATGTTGTAAGAGTGTGACACTTGGCACAATATGAACCATAGGAACACGGTTGATGCGATCCAGAAAGTTGTGTCATATTCAAGCGATCCTTTACAAATACCAAGTGGACCAATAATAAGAGCAAGAGCCAAACAAATCAAGGAAGCATTAAATGGGCTAATGCAAGGTACTTGCACAAAGCAAGTAGCAATTGGATCAAAAGTGGACAAAAATGCTGAAAACGTCACTAACTTCATATGGGCTGCAAATGGAGATATTGATCAAGTTTTGGGCTTGCAAACTTGAAACTAAAGAGCTTGGACCAAGTACTACACATGGGAGGCTCATTTGGGCCTAAATAAGCACATTTTGAGCCTTAATTTTCTGAATACATTTTCTTGAAGTTAGGTGTGTGAAAATCAACAAGGGGTTGGTGGAAGATTTGACTTTTGCTTTTGTTAGCATGTTGTATTTGATTTTTCAACTTTCTTCTAGATTGTATTAGACTTTTGTGTTTATTGTATTAGACTTTTAGGTTTCCTAGCACATGGTTTTACAATTTGTATTAGTTGTTTTCAAAATTGCACTTATTGCAATTAGGTCATATTTTCCTATAAATACTTTGTGCTTCTTCATTTGTAGGACACACAATTCAGATTTGAATCATAAATGAAAGTTGCACTTCTGCACTTTGTTTCTTGAGAGTGGATTCTCTCTAAGGGTTCTTTTTAGAACTAATAAACTTATCAAGTCTTGATCAACCTTGTAGCATTTTTCCAACACTTCAGGTCCTTGTTCTTTCGTGTTCAAGGGTTTAAGTGGATCGTTGATCTGTGTTTAGCTTTCTTGGGGTGTGTATATTTCAGAATTGGTTGTGGGTTCGTGGGATCTTCCCTTATGGGTTCGCACCATCTTGGTATCAGAGCTTCAGATCTAAACTTAGGTCATATCTATCTGTTCTTCGTTTCCATTTTTGTTTCAAGTGTTTGTGCTTTGTTCTTGTGTCTGTCCATGTCCTGATTTGTTACCTCTGTTCGTCAAGTTTTTCTTTGTGTTTTCAAATATATAGTGTGTCAAATTCATAGTTCAGAATCTCTTCTTTCATCTCTGTTTGGAATTGCTTCAATCTGATTTATCATTTGTGAGTTCTATCTATTTTAATCTAGTTGTGTTTTCTGGAAAATTTTTAGGTTTGCATCTTCGTTTTTCCAGAACGTCCTGAAATATTGTGTCATTGTTTGACCTCTTTTCCTTTGTGTTTTACATCGTTCAATAGCTCATTTTCATAGTTTAGAATCTCTTTTTTCATCTCGTTTTGAAATCGTTTCAATCCGATTTGTCATATGTGAGTTCTATCTAATTTAATCTAGTTGTGTTTTCTGGAAATTTTGGGCTTGTTCATCTTCATTTTTCCAGAACGTCCTAAAATATTCTGTCCTTGTTTGACCAATTTTCCTTTGTGTTTTACATCATTCAATAGGTCATTTTTATAGTTTAGAATCTCATCTTTCTGTTCGTTTTGGTTTCATCTCAATCCAAAATTTCCACTGTGAGTTATAGTCTTTCCAAAATAGACTCTTTTCTGGAATTTATGGGTTCAGATTTCTTGAGTTTTGTTGTTTGTCATAGATTCTGCATTCTCTTTAAATTTCTGTAGAGGAGAAAAAAGAAAAAAAACAAGAGCATTAGAAAAATAAAAAGAAAAAAAATTATTTGAAAAAAAAATACTGAAAAAAAAGGATTGTGTTGGAAGTGTTTTGAGCAATATCTATTGTCACATCCATAATTTGTGAAGTTTGTGTCATTTAAACTCTTGATTTCCCTAAATTTCCTCTTCCAATACTCATATTGATATTCCATATTTATAAGGTTATGCTGATTCTACAAATTATGATTGCTTTGATTATGAATTGCTTAGTTCTTAAAGTGCCTAAGAGGAATCTAAGAGTGAAAAAAGGCAAAAGAGTGAATACATCAATTTAAAAGCCAAATTTAAGTGAACCACGAGTGACACAAAATTGTTTGAGTGAAATACGAGAGTAGAGTTGTGAGGTCCACTTTTCTCTAAATCTAACTTTTCAGGTATCATCAACATGCATGATGAAAAAGAGCTTCAAACAAATTTTGACTCCTTACTAAAAGGACTTCAAAGGTTTACTGATGAAGCAGAGCAATGGATGTCAAGTCACAATTCCAAAGAAATCTCCAGAAGTTGAAACAAGGTTCCATGACTGTTGATGGATATTTTCAAGAGTTGGAACTAGCTATAACTAGAGCTAGAGTGAAAGAAACTTCAAAAGCCACTAAGGATCGTTTTGTGAATGGGCTTAATCCTGAATTGGCTTCATTTGCAAAGACCTTTAGCTTCTTGGTCATAGATCTTTTAGTTCAATTTGTTGCTGAACATGAGCAAAAAATAAAGCAACAAAGATGTTCAGAACATAGCTTCAATGCAAAGGAGATTGAAAGCTTCAATGTTACAGTTTCTAATTATGAGAAAGTGCTAACTACGGAGGAAGAAGTAGTGAATAATGAAAGTCTTGCTGACCATTCTGTGGAAGGAGACCTTCTTATTCCAAATACAAATCTTGTGATTGAAGAAGTTCCTCTCAACCTTGAAATGAAAAGTGAAAATATGAGTGAGAGTGATTTTAGTGAAGCTTTTCTAAAGAGAGAAAATCAGTTTGAGAGAGAACAAGATATTGAGAGCATAGAGTGCTATCAAAATAAAGAGAGTAAAAATGAGAGTGAAGAAGTCAGTGAAAATAAAGATGAAAAGAGTTGTGAGAAAAGTGAGGTTAAGAGTTATTGCAAGGATATAGTTTTGATTAATAATGATCTTAATCATTATTTTCCTTGTGATTTTGATGTGTTGCAGGTGTTCTTGGACTTGATTCCTAAGAAGCCACCGGATGGATTCTTGTTTTCAAGAAGCATTGAACTTTTATTTCCTCCAAGTCACATTGAAAAATATTCTGGTTCTCTAAAGTTTAATATTGTTGATAACTTGCTACCCTTAAGATGCCTTGAACTCAACACTTTGAATTTTCATAGTCCCATGGATTTTGCAGTTTGTAGGTGTTCTTATATGCATGTTACATGATGAGCATGTGAACCATTTGGTATGTGTGCTTGAAGTTTTGAGAAAGGAACAATTATTTTCAATTCTGGAAAATTCTGATTGTTGCACGGAAAACATTGATTTCCTTTGTTATGTGTATTTGCTTGGTCAAGGTAAGCTCAACAAAAGGCATACATGCTGGCTGAAATTTATTGAGACATTTCCATATGTCATCATATATAAGAAAGGTAAAGAGAATGTTGTTGTTGAAGTATTGTCAAGAAGGAAAGCGCTTTTTCTTCTCTAAATACCAGATTGCTTGGATTTGAATATGCTGAGGAAATGTATGCGAATGATATTGGCTTTGCTGAATTGTTTCTTCCCTGTGAAATTGTGCATTATGCATCCAAAGCCAACAAACAAAGAAGCTGTGTTCTTTTTAAACTTGTTGATGCTTACAAGATTGATCTAGCTTGTGAGTATATTGTTATTGTTACTTTTAATATGGCTGATATATGTCCATTTGATCCAGGTGGAGATTCGTGCACGAATCCTTTTGATGAGAGAGGGAATGATGCGATCCAGAATCAACAAATTAACTCTCCAAATTCAAGTCAAGATTCGAGGATATATCCTTTTGAGGAGAGAGGGAATGATGTGATCCAGAAAGTTGCATCAAATTTAAGCGATCCTTTGCAAATACCAAGTGGACCAATAACAAGAGCAAGAGCCAAACAAATCAAGGAAGCATTAAATGGGCTAATGCAAGGTATTTGGACAAAGCAAGTAGCAATTGGATCAAAAGTGGACAAAAATGCTGAAAACGTCACTAACTTCATATGGGCTGCAAATGGAGATATTGATCAGTTTTGGGCTTGCAAACTTGAAACTCAAGAGCTTAGACCCAGTACTACACATAGGAGGCTCATTTGGGCCTAAATAAGCACATTTTGAGCCTTAATTTGCTTAATACATTTTCTTGAAGTTAGGTGTGCGAAAATCAACAAGGGGTTGGTGGAAGATTTGACTTTTGCTTTCGTTAGCATGTTGTATTTGATTTTTCAACTTTCTTCTAGATTCTATTAGACTTTTGTGTTTATTGTATTAGACTTTTAGGTTTCCTAGCACATGGTTTTACAATTTGTATTAGTTGTTTTCAAAATTGCACTTATTGCAATTAGGTCATATTTTCCTATAAATACTTTTTGCTTCTTCATTTGTAGGACACACAATTCAGATTTGAATCATAAATGAAAGTTGCACTTCTGCACTTTGTTTCTTGAGAGTGGATTCTCTCTAAGGGTTGTTTTTAGAACTAAAAAACTTATCAAGGCTTGATCAACCTTGTGGCATTTTTCTAACACTTCGGGTCCTTGTTCTTTCATGTTCAAGGGTTCAAGTGGATCGTTGATCTATGTTTAGCTTTCTTGGGGTGTGTATATCTCAGAATTAGTTGTGGGTTCGTGGGATCTTCCCTTATGGGTTCGCACCAATGGTCAAAGATTCAACTCATTCTCCTCTCTCCTCTCCATCAAGGTCGGCCTAAAAGGCCTTTAGCACTCCAAAAGCTGATCTCATCTCATCTCTCTCCAACTCCATGGGCGTCCAAGCTCAAGTAGGAAAGAGTAAGTGAAAGGTGAGGAGTTAGCTTGTTTGATTCCTTTTTTAGCTCAAATCATCTTCTTTAATGTTGTTCATAGTGATAAGAGCTGCATCTCTATGGATTTAGATTTATAAAAGAAGGTGTTTGAGTGCTTGAAGAAAACTTGAAGGTTGAGGAATCAAGAAATAAGCTTGAGGAAGAGGAAGAGATGAGTAATAGCTCTCTATTGACTTAAGTTTTGTAGTCATTGGTTGAGTTTTGAGAATTATGGAATTTTCCCTGATTTTAGTGTAATTATGGGATGAATGAATTGGATAGTGTATTGTGGTAAAATTTGTGTTATATTGTGTTTTGGTGCTATTAGAACTGGTTTGGAACTCTGAATGGAAAGGGATTGCAATGTGTTTGGAAGTGTAGAATGTGTCATGGTGATGGGAATTTGGTTGTTTCGATATTTTCAATAGGTTCCTTATGAAAATTTGTGTAGGGAAAAGGTTTCGTTGTTGATTTTAGGGGCCATTGGACACATTGGGAAAGATTTAGAAAATTTTGTCATCTGCTGCGTTTTTGCTTCAGATAGAGCCTCACTCGAGTGCACTGGGGTGTCACTAGAGTGCAGCATCATATTTTCTGTTTTCCTTCAGATTTAGTTGCAATTCCCTTCTAAAAAGCAAAAGTGCATTTCCCCACTTGCGAGTGATATGGGATCTCACTCAAGTGCGCCTCGTCTCACTCGAGTGTGTGTGTATTTTGATAGTATGAGCGAACATCTCTGGGTATCACTTGCAACCAATTTGTCAAGAGTGTGTGTTAGCACTTGCAAGTATTATGTTGTCACTCGAGTGCTAGAGTTGTTACTCGAGTGCACTTCCTATTTTAAGGTTTCTTTTGTTCTCAGGTGGTCACTTTCTGTATCCCACTTTGTAGGACTTGGGTGAGCATGAGCCTACTACTCGAGTGTTGAGTTTAGAACTCGAGTATAGTGATCATTCTCTGTCTCTGTCGTTGCTCTCGGTCAAGCACTAGCACGAGTGATCCATTTTCACTTGAGTACAAATCATCCATCACTCAAGTGCATCAGTTAAAATCAGTATTTTCACTTCCGAGAGGGGGTCTTTAGTCAATTTTTTCCCACCCTTAGGCATGTGTTTAGGCTTTTAGTTGCCACCTAAAGGTCATAAATGATAACCAACTTTAAGTATTATAGAAGTAAGGTTTTAAAATAGAGATTAATCTGTTGTCCTTGATTTTGGTTATAGGGTTCGATATTTTCCCTGTTCATGAGCAACTTGTGCTGGAGCACACTTGGAAAGAAAAGGTAGTGATGTTTTCCCTTATACTATATGTAAATGTATTGTATGTATGTGTAATCATTGCTGTGATAGTTTCAAATGCTTTGAAGCTCGTTGTGTATGTGAAAGCCAAAAGGCTACTTGTGAGTAGCAAGGCTATGTAGATTACAGCGTGTGCATGTCAGCATGAGCCGTCTAGGGAGTGACTTTGGTCATATGTACCGCCACCATTAATATACCATTGTAAATGTGCATGCCGGGAAGGCAATGTGTACGTACATATGTGAATGCCGGGTAGGCAATATGTATATGTGACAGCTTGTATATGTTGTATTCGTGCTGTTTAATTATTTACTTGCATGCTATGTGATTATGTGTGTAACCCCCTCACCGTAATTACATCCGGATATGAAATTTAAGTGAAATAGAAACCAATAAAATGAAATCAACAATTTATAATCCCTCATAACAAGATGGGGTATTTCAATTAAATTAGTTCAAAACATATTGCTCGTGGTCTCACATTCACGTGTGGATATAACTACTTGAGAAATCAATTCACATAATAAATATCAGAGTGCGGAAACTTATATCCCGGCAAACCTCAGGTTACTTACATATATATAATGGGTTTAAAGTTCCCAAAATGGGGATTACATATCCAAAATCGTCATTTACATGACATATACAAATGGTAATCCTAAATCCCAACTAGATAACCAACATCCAAAATACAAATGTCCCTAAAGCCCTAACCACTCTTGGTTGGACGCTTCCCTTTCGAGCCACTTGCCCTGTCTGAAAAAGTTAGTCATTTGGAAAGAGTGATATTCTAAAGAATCACAGTAGTAACAAATCACTCATACAATATATAAACACAAGGCATGTAATGTATCGTGTTCACCAACATCATCAGCAACACTATGATCTATGGCTCGAGCCACAGATGACAGCGCTCACGGCTGTATCACAATGCACTATGCCCGCTTTTACGGTAATCATAATGATAGCTTTTGCTGCAAACACTATGCCCGCTCTCGCGGTAATCACTATGCCAGCTTTAGTTGTAATCACAATGCACAAGTATCTCAAAGCACAATGTATCACAAGGCATAAAGCAGCAGCAGCACAAAATGCATGATAGGCAAACATACAATACATTTACACATAGTATAAGAGAGGAGTCACTACCTGTATCTTTCCTGACAATCTTTGGTACAGTGGGCTCACGTGTCTGACAGATGTCAAATCCTATAACCAAAGTAGGGACAACTGATCAATCTCTTTTCTAAGTTCTTAATTTCATAATACTCTAGGTTTGTTATCATTTAGGACTCTTTAGGTGACTATTAGAGGCCTAAACGTATGCCTAAAGGGTTGGAAGAAATTACCCCCCGAAGACCCCTTTTTCGAAGGCACAACACTGATTTCTGACAGCCGCACTCGAGAACAAAGAAGTGCACTCGAGCCTCATTCAAAGAACCCAAACAAAACTCAAAGCAGAAAAGGGAAAATGCACACAGCACTCGAGCATGATCTTCCTCTGCTCGAGTGTTTTACATCAGAGACCAGAAACGCAGAAAACAACAGAACATACCAAATGGTCAAATTCATACCCAATGGTTCCCAAACTCTACCAAAAGCTCATACACACTTAGCACTGACTAGGGAACACATTTGTAATGTCTCACACACCCCACAACCTTTTTTACCATAATCATGCACTTAGGTCTCTATGACACAACCAATGTCCAAATTTCATTCAATTCATTTCCCATATTCCAAACTAGATCCATTACTCAAATATCTTCCCAATGAACCAATCCTAACATTAATCACAATGAAATCCATACTTTCAACATTTACACAAACTCAAGGCTAAATTTCCAGATTTTCCCAAACTTATCCAAAAATCACAAACAATATATCAAAATGCACTAAATGCCTACCTCTTCACTTTGCCAAACCCAAAATCTTGATTCTCCCACTTTTAATTTTGAATCAACACTCAAATCACCACCTTTCAAGATTCTAAAATCACGAAGTTGAAGCTCTCAATAAGATGCACAACATTAGAGAAGAGGTTTAAGGCACTAGAGATCAATCAAATCATCAAAATTTCACCTTTTTCTCCTTTTTCCCTTGAACGCCGGAAACTATGGAGGCTAGAGAGATAAAATGAGAGATGGAATGATGATGATAATGTATACTTCCCTCTCCCACAAACACACCTATCCGAATAGGAGAGAGAAGAGAGAGAAAAAGTGATATTTTGTCTCTTATGCCTTATCCAATGGCCCACACTATGCCATGTGTCAGTATCTTAAGCACTTCCACCATGAGCTCACACAATACAAAACGTAGGATTCCAACCCATAGCCAAAAGATCTCAACCCTTGATCTCTAAGCACCAACGAATATGCATAACAAATTCATATCATATTTCACCAAAAGTGTTTAATTACACTAATTACAATGAATTCTCAAAGTCATTAGCCCTAATCACAAATCAGGATATTACAATGTGTGGTATGAGAGATTTGTTACTATTGGGATTCTTTTAAATCTCATTCTTTCCATTGACTAACCTTCAAACAGGGCAAGTGGCTCGAAAGAGGGAGCAAGCAACCAAAGGCGGCTAGGACTCCTTATGGATATTTGATTTTGGTAGTTGGTTATCAATGTTGGTTGGGATAATTGTATATGTTTCGGATGTATATTTGGATACATATGTGAAAGGATATTGTGTAATCCCCTGAATGGGTATTTGTATACCCTTTAGTTATATATGAAACCCGAGGTTCACCGGGAATTATGTTGTGCACTCTGATATTTATGAATGTGATTTATATGCACAAAGTAATTCTATTAGAAATGTGAACGTGAGACCAGGTGAATTGAATTTTTAATGATATTTGTGAAAACCCTATCTCAAGGATGGGATTTACAATTAAATTTTTATCATCCGTTAGTCTCTCATTCATCTTAATTATTTGAATAATAATTATGGAGGGGGTTACATGTTTGAGAGTCCTGGTAGCATAACAGATGGCATGAAAAGCCTTGTCTCTTCTTTGGCCTAAAATAGTTCCAACCACATAATCACTTGCATCACACATCATTTCGAATAGAAATTTTCAATCTGGAGCTTTGATAACCAGCACAGAAGTCAAGGCACCTTTTAGAGTTTGGAAGGCTAATAAAAATTCCTCATTAAAAACAAAGGAAGTGTCTTTCTCCAACAGCATGTAAAGTGACTTTGTAATTTTTGAAAAGTCCTTGAAGAATCTTCTATAAAAGCCCGTATGTCCTAAAAAACTCACAATGCCCTTGATTGAAGAGCGAAGCGGTAGCTTTTCAATTGTTTCAATATTGGCTTGGTCTACTTCAATGCCTCGATCAAATACCTTGTGATCTAGCACAGTACAATTATTCATAATAAAATCTAAACTAATATTATTTGATACTTAATCATTAATTCTTAAGTACAATTATTCTTCTCAAAACAATTTAGCAGCACCCTTATCACATTTCCAAAATTTTTCAACTTCAATATTAATGTCTAAGTCATCATTTATTCTTCACTTTCTCTCTCTAACCCTTAGATTTCCATCCATCATATACTCCCAGAACATCCATCAAATAAAGAAAATCAAGATGGATTTAGGTTCTAGACGCTTACCTTTCTCTAGATTCACTCTTGCATGTAAGAGATCTCCTGTTCTTCCACCTCTTCTTCGATCAGTGTTTTGCAGATCAAAAAATGAGATGGGGTGAGTTGCTGCAGTCATTTAAAAGAGATATAAGTTATTTTGCCCCTTGGTCTGACGAGTAAGCTTCCAACATTAGCTTGGTCATGCATTATTTTTTCATTTTCCTCAGACCCAACTTAAAATCTAATAAAGCCCTCAATTATGGACTTGTTGGAGCACGTCCTAGCTCTCCGAATTGGCCTTTGCATTGGCCCAAATTCATTTTTAAATTTGTGGTGGTAAAATTACTATTTTACCCCTTTTTCAATCTGTACTTAATTACCAAATAAATTATATAAATTAATCCTTAATACTTTATAAGAATTTTATTCCTTAATTAGCTTTTTTACCTCATTAAGCAATATCTCCCTAAGATTTATGGGTTAAAAACTAACCTCTACCTATTTTTACTTAATTGTTTTGGAAAATAGGCATTTAATTTTCTAAAATAGCTTTAAAATTATTTAGGCCACTTTTGGGGATACCTCTTCATGGTTTTCTAATTTCTCAACATAATATTCTACAATGCTTCCTCAATCTTTTTAGGCTACTAAATAATTTTAACAATATTTTTCCCTGTATTTCCTTAAAATTTAACTTGAAAATAGGCTTTTTGGCCAATAATTTATTTTTGAGGTATTTAGATTTTAAATAATAGCCCTAACCCTCAAATATGCCATGTACACATATTTTTCTACTTTGCACTTTTTATGTTTTATTTATACTATTTGTCGCTAGCCCCATGTTTTTAACTTTTGGGTCAACTTAACTTAGTTAACTAGTATTTGAAATTCAAGATATTACAATTAAATTCATTAATATTTATGACTCACCTTAGGTGGCTGAATGGCAAGCTAAAATCTTCCCACTGAAGACCATAGGACCAACCATGCTATCAATGTTCTTAGACAAGAGACTCAAAGATGACCACGCCTATGGTCTTTACGCCTATGGAGAAGGAAATGATGTTTGCTCGAAAAGGGAAAAAATTACTGTGAGATCAAAAGAATTAACTATCACTATTAAATCTTAATAACAAATTAGCATTGTCATTTTCTGCACTAAAACTTAGCTCATCACATACATATTGTTTACTTGTTATGAGGTTTTTTCGTATGATTATATTTTTTTAAGAACTCATAGTAATTTATAAAATAAAGGCTAAAGTATAAGTTCAGTCCTTTAAGTTTGGGTCAGGTTTCAATTTAATTTCTTATGTTAATAAAAGGGCATTTTTGGTCCCCCTAAGTTTAACACCGTTAGTATCATTTAATGGAAAAGGCTGAGTCAGAAATTTAAAATGATAACTATGTAATTAAATGATGACAAAGCAAGGCAAAGTCAGCATAATTTAATTTACATTATTTTTTAAGTGTGCCTTTTTCTCTCACCCGTTAGCCACATCGTTTCCTCCATCTCTACCTTTTGTTTTTTCCAGGCATCGATGCTCCTCATGATCATTCCTCCGAAGAAACTGACTATTACTAACTCTTGAATATATTATATGACATTAGAGAAACAAAACCTTGAATTTTTTTAAAGAAAAAATAGAAGTTCACATCATTGCTTGGAATTTTATTTCTGTATGAAAATATTTTGAGTGTTGCATCTATTCAATCCCATTTTGAGGATGATCCCCTATATCGAGACCCACTAATAATCAACCCAAAAAGGTGGGAAAAAGAAAAAGAAAAACCCCTAGACTTCAATGTTACATCACTACTACAGAATATAGATTCTAATACCCCTAACGATGTCTGTTTTAAAAAAAAGTAAAAAATAAAGCAGTGGTATTTTTGTAAATATAGGCTGGCAGTGGAAAGCTTTAGGCATCCCAATAGTGTCATTTTAGGTATTCCAAATCAAATTTGTGTTGCCAAAAGCCTTCCCTAGGTCCTAGACAAAGGCTTTAGGCATTCCAAATATATTTTTGAGACACCTAAAATAGGAGGCATGACAAAAATATTTAAAATGCATAAAGCCAAACATATGAGGGTTTTCGCATCCCTTTTTTTAAGATGCATAAAGCCAAACATATGTGGGTTTTGGCGTCCCTTTTTTAAAGCTTTTTGAATTTCCCATACTTTTCTTCTTCTTCTAACACTCTCTCACCATCAACTTTTTCTTCTTTACGCCATCACCTTTTTCTTCATCGCCTTTTTATTCTTCTCTCTCTGAAATCAATCTCCATGGATATCAATAAATCACAAATTCCACAACCTTAATCTCTTTCTCTATCATTTGCAATTCTTCACTAGAATTTGAGTTCTGGATGGTCCAACCTTCTCTCTGCCGATAAGCTCTCTTTGGACGAGCCTTCAGGAGCTCAAGATCAAGCATAAGATGACACCTACCTTGATGGTTTGGGCCTTGTCTACGACCCTATGGTAGCCAAGATCAAGCATAAGATCAATGATAGTTGTTACTAGTTTTGAAGTGGAATGCTAATCTTCTTCTTTTTTTTGGCCAAATGCCAAACATATGTCAGACTTCTTCTCCTTCTTCTTCTTCTTTTTTTGCCAAAAAATATAATTATTATTATGTAGATTTGGATTTGGTATTCAGATACTAGATCTGTAATTTTATTGATTATGATATGTAATTTTGGTTTCAAAAAATATTTAGTCCAGATCTGTAATATAAGCGATTTAAAAAAAAAACCTTTAGACGTCCCTTTTTTAAGAAAAGAAGTTACTAACGACGTTCCTTTTTTCAGGGATGCCATATCCTTATTTTACTTCGGCCCCGGTATAAACATCCCTTTGTTTTTAGATGTTAAAAGGACTAAAAAAAATGGACATTAAAAGTGTTGGCTGTAGTAGTGCATATAGGCATAGACCATGGACTATCACCCACCGCTTCATAGACTACAATGATAGATAGAATAATCAGCAATTCTCAGGCACAACGGAAGATTGAAATCAATAATAACATGCAATCAAATAATTGAGTTGATAAAAACAAAAATCTACTAGGGGATTAAAGATTATTTCACCATCCATGGCATTTTGGTGGAACAAGTGAGCGTTAGCCATTTTGGTTATAGTCGTCCTCATAATCTTCAGAGGAAGTATCATGATAAGCGTCTGCGCCTAAGAAGAACAGGAAGAGAGAATCAGGTAAAGGAAAAAATAATAAAAATTAAATTATGCTGACACTGCCCTATTTTCTCACCATTTAATTACGTAGTCATCATTTTAAATCATTGAGTCAACATTTTCCATTAAATGATACTAACGGTGTTAAGCTCAAGGGACCAAAAATGCACTTTATAAACAAAATGGATTAAAATGAATCTTGGTATAAATTTAAAGGACTAATGTATAATTTAGCCTAAAATAAAACCTACACGACAAGGGAGAAGTGTAACCCCCTACCTTGAAAGCTATCACGCCCATATCTTAACTTCACCTTTACAAGAGTATACTCAGAAAATGATATGTGGTTCGGTGGGCAACACAGGAATAACATAAACATACTGATAATATGAGCATGATTATAGAAATTCCCCATAGGGTTTCGTGCATAATAATTACCATCAATGTAGCCGCACAAGGCTACCATGATGTCTGAACCCATCCGAGTGAAATGGAGACATCTTCCCGTCTTCGTTCCACCACCGAAATCCCCTCATGTAGTTCTCTTCTTTTCTCTCAACATATATTTTGTCTTCTCATGTCTAAATTGTTGGTAGGGGAGGGTGAGATTTGAGAGAATCTCAGTAGAAAACAGATACCATAATGCATGCATGATAGATGTTGTGTATGACATGTTAGCTTTATCTAGATGCATGCTCCATAATGACATTTTTGCATGCTCAATGCTTCATGTAACAAAACTACGGCCACAGCGAAAACAGAAACAGAGTTTCATTTATTCAAATATGATCTACACAATCAAGTAAAGCAATCACATACATCACTACACATGCAAAGCGTCCCAACAGTTCAACCTCCATATTCGGTCCTACAATTTCAAATATATCATTTGGACACTTTTATAGTGTTTTTGGGGGGTTATATGAGCCTATTATGAAAATTGACGTAAATGCAACCAGGGACGCCGCCCGGCCTAGCCGTACCCGATCCCGCTGTACTTTTCCTTAAATTTTGACATAGGCTATTCTTACATATTTTAACCCAAGGAATCCATTTCTAGATTCAGAATTATCAAATTCAATGTCAAATTACAAAAATGCCCTTGGCAGCCCTACTTTAAGGGTTTCAGGGGCGTTTTCGTAATTATGCTTTTTTGGCCTTTCCCGAAAAAGTGACCAACTGTAAACCCACCTAATTTTCCCTCCTGAACTCAATGGAACCATCAAATCATTCAAAATATAACTCTAAGGCCCATTTATAGCCCTGACCGAAATATATCTGTTTTCCCGGGAAAATCGGGGTTTTGCGATTTCGGCTCCGTAAACGCGTTCCTTTCTACTCCTAACCACTTTATTGACTATTCCATTAGATTAAAACTACAATTTATTAACAATTTGGGCAGCATAACACCTAGTCCAACCCATTTTTATAAATTGAAACAAAGGACAATTCGGCGAAATTTCACCGATTAAATTATCCACAGCAGCCAGAATAGTCAATATACAAAAGTTTGGAAATTACCTCAACCTCTTACTAGTTCTCCCTTGATATGGCTGAACCCTAGGTGCTCAGCATCCACATTTGAGCCTCCAAACCTTAAATCATATGAAAAGGAAGCTTAGGAACGGAGTTATATGCATTAGGAACCGATTTACCAAAAAAATCACTTACAATTGTAAGTTTTTCCTCCCTTTCTCTCTCTAAGCTCTCTCAACTTTCTCTCACTAGTTTCAGGTTGTTCGTGTCAGAAATGGGGCTGAAGAAGGAGGAGGATGATTATAAAAATGTATCCCATTTAATTATTTAATTTTCCCAATTTTTGGATTTTTTACAAAATTCTGGCAAATTTCTACCCAAACTTTGAAAAATCATAACTAATTCTAGAAAAATCGAATTGGAGTGATTCCTAGCCTCTAGAACCCTTATTGAGTCTAGTTTCAATGAAAAATATAGACTTTTGCTAGATGGAATCACAAAACTCCCAGAATTTCAATCTTGGCATGTTGTTCCAGAAACTTTCCAGTTTTTCTGGGCTAACTTAAAAAATTCATATCTTTTTGTATATAGCTCTAATTAAGTCATATGACCTATCAAATTAAGCTTAGAATGTATACTTTCATCTTGTAAAATTTTATAATTTTGGCTCATCATTTGACCATTCAAAATCACATGACAAGCTCACTACCTCATAGGCAATTTCACTGAAAACATAATTATATTCTCCAAAATTCACCATTTTACTTTCTTAATACCCCAAAGATATAAGAATCATTAGGGGATAAATTTGGGCTCCTCCTAAATTAGGGCTTAGCAATCCACTTAATTTAGGCTTATTCCCAAGCCCCCAATCCCAAATTTCAGGGTATTACATCCCCCCCCCCCCGGTTCAATAAATTTCGTCCTCGAAATTTGAACGTCTACAACTTAAAGGTTAATCTTATTTCATTCTATTATCACATGCAGGCTCATAAGCCATGTATCACCATAGTCATTTTCCTATTACACAGTATATAGCATGTAATCAAACACAGGTTCCAACAGTGCTTGGTTCCATAGCCTTACAGCCTCTTCGGGACTTCACCCGAGTTCACACAAACATTTTTTTCTTTTGTAACGGCCCAATCCTCACCCCCTTAACGAGGCCTATTGGATGTCCTTCACCCCCTTACGAGGTATGTTGGACTAATGAGCCGGCCATGGTTCACTTTGTTAGGTTCCTCCCATGGTAGAATATCGTGCCTCATGAGAGACATGGTACCACTGGACACCAAAATGCTTGGTCACACTAGTCTTAATGCCTCTGCTACAACCTGGTATTGTTTGAATGTTCTGTCAACCTCAAAACATTACCTTGAACACACTGGTCCAATGTCATCGCACTAGGCATCAACCACAGTGCTAAACAAATAGGTCTTACAGCCTATGGACACCGTCTTATGTAACCTTACACATCAGGTCTTACAGCCTTGAGCCTCGGCTCGTCACAATTTTCTGACATATTATATTCTGCTGACCTAAGGACTTACTAGTCTATCAAGTCTTATGGCTTGAGCATATACAATTCATCATCTTTATTGAATACATATTGAGACTAACAACCTCAAGAAAATCAACGATGCCTAAGGATTAAGCATAAATTTACTATGCTTCCGCTGCCCACTCTAAGGTCTATCTCCTTATATGAGCTTTAATAATATCAAGATGATTCAATAGGAGTCCCATAGAAACCTCCCTATAACACCTGACGGCACCCACAATCTATATTCTTCAGTGCCCACTCTTTTCCCGATTCAACTTGAATCATTCTGACCCATATAAACTCTTATCTCACGAAAACACATTCAATATGGGATTCATTACAATACACCATCGTTGAGGGCCAACATTTCCTTAGCTCTACTCTATGATTCAACTTCATGGTAGCTGCACTCTAGAGTTTGTCGTCACGGTGGCTGCACTCTAGGGTTCTGTACTTGGTGCTTCACGCAGGCGCCCATACACCTGGTCAGCCCCCTCCGGTCAGAACTTTCCTTAGGTAGCCCTCTCCGTTCATATTTTCACCGTATGTAGCCCTTTCTTATTAGATTTCACCATAGGTATCCCTTTTTTATCAGAACTTTCATTCTTTGTGGTTGCAGTACAACTCCACAATTATTCCATAAAAGCAACGTTTCCTAATTCAATACAAACATTCTTATCAACAACTCAAGATTATGGATAGAATATTTTAATTCCTGAAGCTTCAACTAACTGGATGCAAACGCCCTCATTCGACTTGCATCAATTCTCATCTTGATCTATGCCTGCTTGCATCTGGGGATTAAACTCCCTTCCCAATCCATGACATTGGCATCAGTGAAGACAACAAAGGCCCACTATGGATCTGGGATTATAGTGTTGGTACTTTAATAAATTTTCATCATTAGCTCTCCAAAGCTCCTCTCACAATCATCATCTCATGCATAATGTTAAGCTCCAAAAAATTTTGATATAGGCATCTCATAATAATCAACAAGACTCAAAACACTGCATATCACAACCACAATTTCTATAATTTAGTTCGGTTGGAAACGTTCAGGGCCAACCACTATTGCAACCCCTACTTGTTCCATAATTCAGTTCAATGTACCCGTAGGCACTATTCATCATTTTTAGTAAATCCACCCCTTGTTAGTAAGCCTAATCCAGGCCCAAGGGACATGGTTCTGGATTCATCAATCTCGGCTTTCTATTATCACAGTCGCACCAGATCTCACCAGCATCATACCGTTCCGGGGTAAGCTAGGTAACTGAGTACCTGGACTTAATCGAATATCCTTGCTCGCCTTTGTATTGTCACATCCCTATTCTTTCTTACTGGACCCCAATCTGATGGCTGGATGACCTAGTCATCGGGGCCAGGGATGGACTAACAAAGATATCGGCATTCCCCCTTCTGATGCCTTTTTTTAGCCTTTCGAAGGATTTGAACATTCACCCTAGGGGTTAAGATGAGCACCATGGCAAACCCTGCTACCATTGAGCTAGTGTCACACCCCCAATCTCTGACTGGACCCTACTTACTAATACCAGATCACCTGGCCTGGAGGCACCTGGCTTGGGGTCGAGGGTGGACTCACAAGGATATCCCTACTCTCCTGTCACACTGTTTAAATCATCTAACATAAATGATCATAAGTCATGGAGAAACCTTAAGGTAATCACTATATCTCAAGTCTTCAAGACCCTATCAACTCACTTCCCAAGGGTCACCCATCCTAGGATTTCCTGGGTTAAGCACGCTTAACCTTTGCGTACCCATGCCCAAACGTAGATATCTTTTATTGCTTCTGTCCATGTGTACCCCGTGACTACCCTCATCTCAAAAGACGTGCCGGCTAACTTCGATCACCAAAATATCGGGTGTGGATAGCACATTGACCTTGGTCGTACCCACTTCCTCGGGTTCCGCAATATCTTTAGACCATTCTCGTCTAGATTACACCACTAGCTGCCCTTCGGTACTCACTATTTCTCAGGATTGATTCACAAATTAGGAAGATACGCTCCTTTAGTACCTCCTGTCCATGCATATGTCCTACCGCTGTGTAATCAAGACTATATCAGTACACCATCCTGTTACCAGAACTGCCACTCTAACAAAACCACTTTAGGCTCCTACAGAACCACTTTCGACTCCACCAAAATGTCACACTCATATCTTAACTTCACCTTTACCACAGTATTCACAGAAAATGATATGCGGTTCGGTGGGCAACACAGGAATAACATAAATATACTGATAATATGAGCATGATTACAAAAATTCCCCATAGGGGTTCATGCATAATAATTACCATCAATGTAGCCGTACAGGGCTACCAGGATGTCTGAACCCATCCAAGTGAAATGGAGACATCTTCCCATCTTCGTTCCACCACCGAAATCCCCTCATATAGTTCTCTTCGTTTCTCTCAACATATATTTTGTCTTCTCATGTCTAAATTGTTGGTAGGGGAGGGTGAGATTTAAGAGAATCTCAGTAGGAAACAGATACCATAATACATGCATGATAGATGATGTGTATAACATGTTAGCTTTATCTAGATGCATGCTCCATAATGACATTTTTGCATCCTCAATGTTTCATGTAACAAAACTACGGCCACAGCAAAAACAGAAACAGAGCTTCATTTATTCAAGTATGCTCTACACAATCAAGTAAAGCAATCACATACATCACTACACATGCAAAGATATCAAATACATGCAAATAAGGTAAGTCCCCTACCTTAACCCTTTTACGCCTTCAAACGTATGCCTCGTAATGTGTGCCAACAACTCGGCCTCCATATTCGATCCTACAATTCCAAATATATCATTTAGACACTTCCATAGTGTTTTGGGGGGGTTATATGAGCCTATTATGAAAATTGACCAAAATGCCCCCAAGGACTCTGCCCAACCCGGCCTGGCCGTACCCGGTCCAGCTGTACTTTTCCCAAAATTTTTGCATGGGCTTACAAGTTTTCACCCAAAGAATCCATTTCCTGACTCAAAATTATCAAATTCAATGTCAAATTACAAAAATACCCTTGGTAGCCCTACTTTAAGGGTTTCAAGGGCGTTTTCGTAATTATGCTTTTTCAGCCTTTTCCGAAAAAGTGACCAACTATAAACCCTCCTAATTTTCCCTCCTGAACTCAATGGAACCATCAAATCATTCAAAATCCAACTCTAAGGCCCACTTACAGCCCTGACCGAAATATATCGGTTTTCTAGGGAAAATCGGGGTTTTGCGATTTAGGCTCCGTAACGCGTTCCTTTCTACTCCTAACCACTTTATTGACTATTCCATTAGATTACAACTACCATTTAGTATCAATTTAGGTAGCATAACACCTACGCCAACCCACTTCCATAAATTGAAATAAAGGACATTCCAGCGAAATTTCACCGATTAAATTGTCCACAGCAACCAGAATAGTCAATATACAAAGATTTGAAAATTACCTCAAGCTCCCACTAGCTCTCCCTTGATATGGCTGAACCCTAGCTACTCAACATCCACATTTAAGCCTCCAAACCTTAAATAATATCAAAAGGAAGCTTAGGAACGGAGTTATACGCATTAGGAACTGATTTACCAAAGAAATCACTTACCTTTGTAAGTTTTTCCTCCCTTTCTCTCTCTAAGCTCTCTCAACTTTCTCTCACTAGTTTTAGGTTGTTCATGTCAGATATGGGGCTAAAGAAGGAGGAGGATGATTATAATAATTTATCCCATTTAATTATTTAGTTTTCCCAATTTTCGGATTTTTTATAAAATTCTGGCAGATTTCTCCCAAACTTTGAAAAATCATAACTAATTTTAGAAATATCGAATTGGAGTGATTCTAAAAGCCTATAGAACCTTATTGAGTCTAGTTGCAAGGAAAAATATATACTTTTGCTAGATGAAATCACAAAATTCCCATAATTTCAATCTTTGCATGTTGTTCTAGAAACTTTCCATTTTTTCTTGGCTAACTTCAAAAATTCATAACTTTTTGAATATAGCTCTAATTAAGTCATATAACCTATCAAATTAAAACTTAGAATGTCTACTTTCATCTTATAAAGTTTTATAATTTTTACTCATCATTTGATCATTCAAAATCATATGACAAGCTCACTACCTCATAGGCGATTTCACTGAAAACATAATTATATTCTCCAAAATTCACCATTTTACTTTCTTAATACCCCAAGATATAAGAATCATTAGGGGATAAATTTGGGCTCCTCCTAAATTGGGTCTTAACAATCCACTTAATTTAGGCTTATTCTCAAGCCTCCAATCCCAAATTTTGGGGGATTACAAAAACCATTAACATGGTTCGAAAACGTGTCATAACTTAAATTGGAGACCAAAGGATAATTTAAACTCATTGATTGTATCAAATTAACATAGGATTTAGTCCTGTGAGAAAGTGGGTTTTCAAAAACTTTTTAAAACCTGTTTAATACAGTCTCACATCTGTTAGAACCGACTATCACCCAAGAGGGTGGTGAATTGGGTGTATAATAAAAACTTAAGAACTTTGGAAATCTTTTCGCATCTTAACGAAAATGGTAAGTATGAAGGTTTATAAATCAACAGTTAGATTAAATAGCATATGCTGGAAATATAAGAGTTTAGGGAAGAGAATATGCAAACTGTGATTTATCCTGGTTTGGTCTAATATGTGATGGCCTACGTCCAGTCCCCAGGCTCCTCCTGAGATTTTCAAATCCACTATCTTCTTGTTTAATCCAGGCATAAGAAAAGCCTTTACAATCCCACAAGTTTAGCCGGGTACTTATGAAACCTTTTACAAATCTCTCACTGAAATACTCCCCCTTACGGTAAGTCTTACGAGCAGAGCAATCCCGAAGATCTTCCTCTCCTGCTTACTCATGCAAGTCTTACGAGTAGCAACGTTCTCTCCTGCTTACACCCCTATAAGTCTTATGAGCAGCAACGTTCTCTACTGCTTGCACCTTGTAAGTCTTACGAGCAGAATGTCTTACTGGCAATTCTCTCTACAGCTTCTCCCGTAAGGAAATCAACCCTCTCAAGGTCCCTCTAACTTGAGATCAACTCATAAATACAATTGAAAGTGTTTACAGACTCTTTCACAAAGTAGATATAATACTCACTGAAGTATAATACAAATAATCACTCTCTCAATGATAAGTAATACAGAAACTGGAAAACAGAGAGTGTATGGGTAGAAGTAGAGGATTCATGTTATTCACATGTTGGTGTCGTTGCTCTATTGTTTCTATCTCCCATCGACGTTGAATGCTCTCTCATTTATAGTTGATGAAGATCATGACCGTTGTGAGCATTCGTCCGTTGGAGTCATTTTGACTGTTGAGCATATTTGAAAAACGAGCTACCATGAGATTTCCGTTGCAGAGTGGAGCGTCTCGTTGAATAGAAAGAAGATTCATTTTGAGTTGTACGTCATGTTGTGGAGCGTTTTGTGTTTCAGACAATCTCTCATAGTGGGTCAATTACTTGTCGTGGTTGGTAGCCGCCATTCGGTGTGTAATGATATCGCCTGCCACACTAGACTCTTTCATTTGAATCTGTAAGCTCATCGTTAAATTTCCTGTTTCACACTGTAAAATGCTTAATCACTAATATGATGAAGTATTAGTCATGGGTATGTTGGATCATTGGTCAAAATCTGAATTTCTGGCTTCTGGGACTCATCACGTTGAGTGAAGACTTTTGCCATACGTGACCTCCGTTCTTGAAGATACAATCCAAATATTTAATCTCCTGTTTTACACTTGAAATATATGTTAGTTAATGTTTAGAAACAATAACAAGTGAAAACATAATGATTGTATAACATTTAACCACGTTTGGATTGATGGCTATGAGGCTCTGTTTCGTTTCTGCATTCTACCAAGTTCTCACTCGAGTGCAGTATGGCTCACTCAAGTCAATTCATATTTTCATGTTCTGACTTCCTCTCGGGCAAACACTCACTGCTCTTCACTCGCTAGTGCTCGAGTGAATTCTCGACATCACTCGAGCACAACACGTCCTGCTCAAGTGCGCCTCTTATTTTCACGTACATGCTTCTTCTTGGGTTAACACTTTCATTTCAAAACTTGCATGTGCTCGAGTGAGAAATAGTCTAATGCTCAAGAATGGATCCTAGTGCTCGAGTGTTGCAAATTTCTTCACGTTTCAGCTGCTTCTGGACATCACTCGCACAACTTTTTCAAAGAGTGCGTTTTTGCACTCGCAGGTGATGTGGGGCCACTTTAGAAAAAAAAATTTTATTTGATTCTAATGATGTATCATAAGAAAGCTCTTACCATATGCATTCCAATGCAAAAAGAATCAGCTCCAAACTCGTTGTATTCTGCAAGTTATGATCGAAAGAGTGTCTATTCCGCTAGACTGCACAAGTGTCAACTTCTAGAAGGCATAGCTCCTATAATATAGGTTCAAATTAGGCAAATTACCTATCCATGGAAAGCTCTTTACGTCTAGTTTCATTTGGAACTGGTCTCATCTCAATCCAATGTGTTGTTTGTGAGTTATAGTCAAAATACCGAACCTGTGTTGAAACGTGACGGTGATTTCACTGTCTTCTTCCACAGATCATATCTCCTTCATTTGAGCTTCTTTCAATGTGATATTGGTGCACATTTTACGTGTTGTGAGTCTTCTATCATATTCCACCAGTTTCGGGTCAATCCGATGTGTGGTTTGAGAGATATGACCAAAATACCGAACCTCTATCCGGCTGAATGTAAAACAGAGTAGAACAGAGTGTTCATCCCATGCTCGAGTGTGTTCATCCGTGCTCGAGTGAGTTCATCCCGTGCTCGATTATTGAGCTCTATGCTCGAGTATAACTCCCCTAGAAGTGTCATAACTCACATATAAGTCATCTTAGCTTCGTATTAACCTATTCCAACCATCATTGGATCATAAAAGCCTCCGGTATCATCATAGAAACCTCCAGTATCACTTCTAACAACTTGAATCTTGATATTCATGATAGATCTTCCAAGTTCTTCATTCTTCAATATCTTTCTTCTTGGTTTTCCTCTTGATAATAATTCTCCATAACCAAAGTAAGCATCTCCTTGACTATCTTCAATTTCTTTTCTTCTTCTTCCTCTTGTTCATTTTCATTAATTCAATCTTCTTCATTCTTTGCTTGACTAATCTACAAAATATGTAACATTAAATATAGTAGTTAGTCAAAGAAATACATTATATAAACTTTTTGCTCTTATCATTTCACATCTATATTTGACATCATCAAAACTAATCATATCTAACAACATCCATTTTTTGAATCTATATAGCCTGTTCGGTTCTGTTGCATTTATCAATATCAGAGTATTCAAAAATATTTCCTGACAAATTTCTGGGATCATTCATTCACTAAAAGGGTCTGTAGGGCATATTCGACCGTTTTAGTTCCTATATCGGGGATTACATACAACTTCACAAGTCTACACCATATACAACATATGCATTCATCCTAAAAATATTCACAAAAGGATGCATAGCAAAAATGCACTTTATAAACATAATGGATTAAATTGAATCTTGGTTCAAATTTAAAGGACTAATGTATACTTTAGCCTAAAATAAAACCTACACGACAGGGGAGAAGTGTAAGCCCCAACCTTGAAACACATTAATATGGTTCGAAAACGTGTCATAACTTAAATTGGAGACCAAAGGATAATTTAAAACTCATTGATGGTCCCAACGTAACATAGGATTTAGTCCTGTGATAAAGTGAGTTTTCAAAAAAATTTCAAAACCTGTTCAATACAGTCTCACATTCATTTTTTGAATCTCTTTAGCCTGTTCGGTTCTGTTGCATTTATCAATATCAGAGTATTCAAAAATATTTCCTGACAAATTTCTAGGATCATTCATTCACTAAAAAGGTCTATAAGGCATATTCGCCCATTTTAGTTCCCATATCGAGGATTACATACAACTTCACAAGTCTACACCATATACAACATATACATTCATCCCAAAAATTGATAACCAATATAAAGCTCTAAACTCCTAGCCAAGAACACTAGCTACCCTTGGTTACCTGCTTCTCTTTAGATCCACTTGACCTAGCTGTAGGTTTGTCATTGGAAGAAGTGAGATTCATATGAATCTCAATTGTAACATTTCACTCATATAATATATAATAACAAATCATGGAAGCAATTATCACAAAGCAACATCACAACAGCAATCATGTGCGTGACTTTCATCACATTAACGACATCTTTCAAGTTGTATGCACATCCGTGACATTCGTCACATTGACGACAACTCTCATGGTTGTATACTCAATCACGACAGCTATTACAGTTGTATTCACAATCACAACAGCTTTTACAATTGTATTCACAGAAGCATGCACAGCAACATTCACGTTTGTCACAATTCAATGATAAGCACATACATACAAAGCATTATAAATGATATAAGAGAAAGAGTCACTACCTTATTCTTTCCATTCATGCTCGAGCACAGGTTTTTAACACTCAGGGCAGATGTCAACTCCTATCAATCAGAATTAAAGATGACGTGTTATTTCCTTTTTCAATTCTTAAATAACTACAAAACACTTGGTATCCTAACAAAAATTTTAGTCCACTTACCTCCATAATATATTTTTTAATACCACCCAATATCTAGCATTCATCTCCTTAAAATATTTTTTCACTAACATTGACTCATATCCTAAACTGATTTTTATTTCATCTAGCATCCAAAATATTTTTCGATAACATTTAGTGTTTCAAACTAATTTTTTCACTAACATTGACTCATATCCTAAACTGATTTTTATTTCATCTAGCATCCAAAATATTTTTTCGGTAACACTTAGTGTTTCAAACTAATTTTTGGTACCGTATTTTAGGGTGCTAGATATACCAAAAATTAGTTTAGTATACTTAGTCAATGTTAGTGAAAAAACCATTTTAGAGTGTTGGATTCTAGATATTGAGTGGTATTAAAAAATATTTTAGGGTGGCAAATGGACCAAAAAAAATTTTGTGTACTGAGTGATACTAAAAAAAATATTTTAGAATACTGGGTGTTACAAAAAATACTTCAGGATCGAATATTATTTTTCAAAAAATAAGTAACCAACTTCAGTATTTTCACTATTTTGCACCAAAACAGCGCAATTTTATAGAAAAGGAGGGTAGCGAATAGTATAGGAGTAGAAGAGAAGCCGCTTTCACATACTCCAAGAATACAATGTTATTTGAACTCTTTACAATAAAAATGTAATAATTTATATCATTTTAATTCTAGTTGGCTGATGACTTATCTAAAAACATTCAAATTTTATTTTGTCTTTAAGGAAAAAACCATTTTAATTAAAAAAACTAAAACTAAATGATCAGCCAATATTTTTCTTAAAAACAAGATAAAATTTATTTTTCTTAAATACAAGACAAAATTTAAATTTTTTTTAGATGAATTATCAGCCAACTAGGATTAAATGATATGAATTGTTATATTTTCGATATTAGACAAAGTTTAAATGACATGGTACCCTAAAATATATAAGTATTTCCCTCCTCTGTATCATGTTGTCCTGGGCACAATAACGTCTATTAAAGAATAATATTTCAGAACCGCCAAAAATTCTCTAGTCATTTTATAGTACTAAGGAACCCGATTTAGGTTAATTAATAGTATTATGACTTAGACATGTTTGGAATTAACTGACATTAAATTTAATTAAATGTCTGAAAAGGCTAAGAGATACCGCACTTTAAATTTAATAAGGGCTTGTTTGGTTTTTTTATAAGAAAAAGAATTTTAAACAAATGTAATGTGATACTCTGTTCGGTTTTATATAAGATACAAATTTTTGAGGTATGATCCTATTTATACGATATAAAATAATTTATAATTTTAAAGGTTTGTTGTTAAATTTCAAATTATAATAATTTAAAAAACATTGTAAAGTAATAAACTTCAGCTAAAACTTATAGATCATATTCTTAAAAAAAATAATTTACAATTTTAAAGGTTCGCTATTAAATTTAAAATTATAAAAAATTTTAAAAGAAAATTTGTAAGGTAGTAAACTTCAGCTAAATCTTATAGATATTTTTTTAAAGAAAATTAATTTATAATTTTAAAATTTTACTATTAAAGTTAAAATTATAATAATTTTTAAAAGAAAAAAAGGTAAATTTTAAATTATGAATATGCATTTTGATTGATAATATTTATATTTTTTAAGATCTAGGGCTCGTTTGGTTCGATCCTATTGCACCTTGCAATACAATGCGATGATAATGAGATGTAATATTAATTATAGAGCTAGTGTTTAGTTTGGTTTTTAAGCAAAGTACAATGAGTTATTTTTTAATAATTATTTAATATTAATATATTACACAAAGTCAATTTTATCCTTAATATAATTTTCGTAGAAAAAATAGTTAAGAGTCACCGTCCTACCTCGTCAAAACTTTCACACAACCTTTTTGAGAATCGTTCAATAGTGATAGTTGTGGGGGTGGAGGCGACGGTAACGATGATACAGTGGCGGCAAAGGAGGCAATGGCAAGTAGTGACAACGACAACGATATAGGAGGAGGTAGTGGCGGCGGTGGCGGCAACAATGGAAATGGTAGCGCGCGATGATGGCAGATGGCGACAACTGTGGAGGAGGCACTAGTACAAAATTTCCTTTTTAGACTGCCACATTTAGACCAGTTTTAACGGATAAGGTCTTAAAAATTTGACCAATGGCAATCTTGTAAATATATAAAACTTCTAAGACCGATTCTAAAAATAACCGGTCTTAAAAAATTTATCTAGGCTGGTTCTAAAAAAAACCAGTCTTAAAATATAAAAATATTTTATCCCCTGCTCTAAATCCTTTCTTCTCTTGTCGCCGTTTCTCTGTAAGCTCTGTCGTTGCTTGTTCTGAACTCCTCCATCGCTCCTCGTTCCTCTTTTGCTCCACTCTCCTCCATCATTAAAGCTGTCATTGCTGTTCTTTGATCATCATCACTCTCTTTTGCCGCCACCTCTATTCTCTGCAATGACCATTCTCCTCTGCCATGACTTCCCTTTGCCACCGTGACTTTGGGTAAAAGCTCACTCCTTGGTCTTCAATCAGGTTAGTGTTCTGTTAATTAAAGTCCTCAACTTTCAGCTTGCATTGGCTATTCTCAACAATATTACTCTGACATTATATAGTGGTTAGAAACGAAATAATTGCAAAAGAATGTAATTAAGGTTAAAGGGAAAACTGCGTGATCGATGACGTTATTACTATATGTTTTTCTTATTTTGGACCAAAAGTAAATAAGGTACTCTCTGACTTGTGATAATTGGCTTGGAGTAATACCATTCTAAGTTTAATTTTGTTTTAATTTAGTGTGATTGTTTGATTGTCAGTGTTATTATTTTAGTGTGATTGTTTGCTTGTTAGTGTTATTGTCATTGTTTAGTGTGATTGTTTGATTCTAACTTCTATTTTTTTACTACTTTCAAATGGTGCATGTTAAAATTCGTTGAAATCTCTAAAACTCTATGGTGGTTTTTTTTTCTATCCTTTTGCTGTTGGATATAGGGTGCTACAAGTGTTGAGATATATATGGATCATAGTTGGATAAAAGCTAAACGAATGAGTGTTAAATATGATAATGGGGTGAGGGGTTTTTTAGACTTCTCTAAAAGAAATGTCGATGATGGTAGTGGGAAGTTTTATTGGCCTTGTTTAGTATGTTTGAATGAGAAGCGACTAAGTGCTGCAGATATTTATACACATTTAATTTGTGAAGGATTTTATAAGAGTTATACAATATGGGTATGGCATGGTGAAGAATTAGAAATGCCAAGTTCATCTGAATAGGGGGGAGTAGGCTTTGATGATAATGACATGGATATGGATGATCAGATAGAGGATATTATTCATGATATAGGAGAAGAGGCTTTTGAGAAATCACATGCATATAGTAATATGTGCAGTGATGCTGAGACACCGTTGTAACCAGGGTGTCAAAAATACCAATTGATGAAAGCAATATTGAAATTGGTAAGCTTGAAAGCACGGCATGGATGGAGCGACAAGAGTTTTTCAGAAACGCTTGAGGCTTTTAAGGACATGCTTCCAGATGATAATGTGTTACCTTCTTGATACTATGATGCTAAGAAAATATTGTGTCTACTAGGGATGACATATAAAAAGATCCATGCATGCCCTAATGATTGTATATTGTATAGAAAAGAGTATGAAGAGGAATAATAATATCCGATATGTGAAACCTCGATGTACAAATCAAATAACGCCTCTGCAAAAGTGTTGTGGTATCTTCCAGTCATACCAAGGTTCAAATGCTTGTTTGCTAATGAAAACGATGCAAAGAATTTGAGATGACATGTGGATGAGAGGATATCCGATGGAACGCTTCAACATCCAGCTGGTTCTTCTCAATGGAAGAAAATCGATCAATTATTTCCTACCTTCGGTGAAGAACCTAGGAACCTTAGGCTTGGGCCTAGCATGGATGGCATGAATCCTTTTGGTAGCCTGAACAATATACATAGTCCATGACCTGTTCTGTTAGTAATTTACAACTTATCTTCTCTATTATGCATGAAACAAAAGTACATCATGTTGTCTATGTTGATTTCAGAACCAAAACAACCTGGAAATGACATAGATATTTACTTAGAACCCTTGATCGAAGACTTGAAAGAGTTGTGAGACAAAAGTGTTGATGTTTTTTATGCGAACAAGAAGGAGGTTTTTAAAATGCAAGCCATGATCATTTGTATTATAAATGACTTCCCTACATATGAAAACTTGTCAGGATATAGTGTTAAAGGCCATAAAGCATGTCCGATTTGTGAAAAAGGAACATGCTACCATCAACTCCAATATGGAAGAAAGACAATTTCACTTGGCCATAGGAAATTTCTTAGACGAGGCCACCCATATCGTAGATTAAAGAAAGCATTTTTTGGTGGACAAGAGTTTGAAGATGCTCCGAAGGCATTGACTGGGGAGCAAGTTTATGAAAAGGTGAAAAATATCAATGTTATCTTTGGTAAGACTACAAAGAATAGTAATAAAAAAAATAAATGGAAAAAAAGGTCTATCTTTTTCAATCTTCCATATTGGCCCAATCTTGATGTCAGACACTGTATTGATTTCATGCATATGGAGAAAAAAGTATGTGGTAGTATTATTGGGACACTCCTTAACATACAAGGTAGTTCTAATGATGACGTGAAGGCAAGAATAGATTTGCAAGAAATGAAAATACGAGAAGACTTGCATACAAATCGGTCTGAAGCATCTATTGTTCAAAATATGTTTCTGAAGAAGCCATGGAATTTTTTCAAGATTACCTATCAAATTTAAGACATATTAGGCTTCTTGAACATCATGATGAAAAAGGGGGTAGAAGCGGGGCTACACTAAAAAGTGTTGATTCTGATGAATTGTAATGAGTCCACTTGTACATCTTGAATAATGTTGATAAAGTTCAAGATTATATTAATGCTTATAAAGAAATTGTTCAGAAAGAAAATAGTCGAATGACCAAACAAAGGTTAATTAGGGAGCATAACAAAACTTTTGCACATTAATTCAAACAAAAGGTTGACCGAGCAGAATGTGTTTCTGATACAATTAAATGGTTAGCTCGTGGTCCTGAGGTTAATATCATAACTTAGACTTCATTTGTGATCAATGGTTATATGTTTTACACGAAGTCCCTTGATGACAGAAGCACTGTCCAGAACAATGGGGTTATGTTAGTGGCTGAATCTATGTACTTCTCTAGTTCTAAAGATAAGAACCTTAGATTGGCAGTAATACCTTATTATGGGGTCATTGAAGAGATTTGGGTGGTTGATTATGTTAAAATTAAATTTCCCATTTTCAAATGCAAGTGGGTTGATGTCAACAATGGTGTGATGATTGATCAGTTGGGATTTACATTGGTTGATCTAATTAATAGAAGTTTTTGAGATGAACCTTTTATTATGGCATATCAAACTAAACAAGTGTTATATGTTACTGATCAAGCAAATAAAATGTGGTCTGTCGCTCTCTAAGGAAAAAAGGTTGTTGACATTCATTAGGAAAGTTGTTCAATAAATGATCTTCTTGAGACTCTTTCTTTTTCTAGGGGTCTACCATAATTGAATGAAGAAGATGAAGCAGACAATGAACACAACACAAGAAACGATCATCATAAAGGGATATGGGATGATATCCTTTTATAACACTACTTTGAAGGTTAGTTAGCTAAAATAATTATCATGTATATTGTTATTGGAGTGTATATATATATAAATACTTTTTTTGTTGTCATCTCAGGAAAATGAAGCAAATGAGGTGTCTTAGCTGGGACTGAGCTCAACCTATGTGCATATTAGGTCACAATGGAGAAATAAACACTCTTAGAGGCAACATGAACTGGTATGATGTGAATCAATGTTGTTACAAACTTGTACTGTTTTAGTATTTAGAAACTAGAAGAATAACTATTTTTTGCATGCATATTTAAATTCATATAGGATGAATGCATGTGAGGGCCTACTCAAATACAAAGAGTGAGCTTAATTTGTTTGAGTCTGAGTTAAAGAGTCTCTTGCCTATTGTTGATGCTTTTTTTTCTAAGGCCTATTGTTGATGCTAATTCAGTTGATTCAGGTGGTTCTAATTTTTAATTGCAATTTATGCTACTACATGTATATCAACAGATATGGATGAATCTATGTCTACTTGCATTTTGGATTGTCATATATGTGATTTGTGTAAGATGTTTGTTAAAATGTGTAAGAGAAGAATTTATTTGGATGTCGTTGAAATGGCTATTTGCTGAGTGAAATGTAAAACAGGGGAAATGACTTGCTCGGTAAATATTTTAAAAGGAACAATTTTTTTTTAAAAAAAATTTAAGACAGGTTATATCTAAAACCAGTCTAAAAGTTCAACTTTTTAGACTGGTTTCTTCGATAACCGGTCTAAAAATAATTATTTTAAGACCGGTTACATAAATAATCTGTCTTGAAAATTCTTTTTAAGACCGGTTCTATAACCGATCTAAAAAGTAGCAGACTTTTCATATCAGCTGTATCAAGACCGGATCCAAAACCGATCTAAAATGTTGTTTTTAACCGATCTTAAAACTGATTTTTCCACTAATTAGGAGATAGTGACGGTGGCAAAAGTTGTCATAGTGGCGACGACAATGGTAGAGGTGGCGGCAGTGGTGGAGAAGGAAGAGGTAATGGTGGCAACAGTGGTGGCAAAAGCAATGGTGAAGGAGGAGGTAATGGCAGCAATGAGGGCGACAGCGGCAGCAGCAGAAGAGGAGGAGGTAATGGGGGCAATGTGGTAATGGTCGGTGGTGACAATTGTAACCCCCTGCCTTTAACCACGTAATTATGATTCGATATCACATAATTAAATTGGTTTAGAGACCGTCGGATAGCTTAAACTCATTTCAAGTTCCTACACTATAGTAGGGTTTTCACCATAAACTTTCAAAAAATCTTCTCTATCCTATTCTAAATTTCAAATTTTGAATATAATTACCTGCGCAGTTAGTTTACATTCAGACACATCAGAGTGTATAACCAAATTCCCAACAACTCCCGGGTTCTATACATATGTAATCTGAGGGTTTAAAAGTCTCCACTAGGGGATTGCATAACCAAAATCAACGGTAATATTTACATCTCCAAAATATAAACAGTAATCCCAAGTCCAAAATAGTTAAAAACAGCCTAGCAACACACTCTACAAGATCCTAGCCACTCCTGGTGGTTCGCTTCTCCTTGGAGCCACTTGCCCTGTCTGAAATGTTAGTCCATGGAAAGAATGAGATTCAAAAGAATCTCTGTAGTAACAAACCACTCATACAGTGTATAAACACATAGCATATATGATCATGTTAAGCAACATCACAATGTATCATGGCTTTCGCCACAAACAACAGTACTCATGGCTGTAATCTCTATACGTCAGCTTTCGCTGCGATCTCTATGTATCACAAAGTATCACTATGCGTCAGCTTGCGCTGCGAACTCAAAGCATCGCAATGTATTCACAAAGTATTCTCAATGCATGACAAACATACATACAATGTTTCACACACAGTATAAGAGAAAGAGTTACTACCTGGTTCTTTCCGAACGTGCTCTGGCACGGGTCCTTCACGAACAGGGCAAATATCGAATCCTACAATTCCAAATGCACCATTTAGACACTTCCATAGTGTTTCTTGAGGTTATATGAGTCTATAATGAAAATTTACAAAAAATGCCCCGGGGACCCGGCCCGGGCCCGCCGTACCCGGTCCAGTTGCACTTTTCTCAAAATTCTAATATGGGCTATCCTAGCATATTACCACCCAAGGAATCCATTTCCGGACTCAGAATTAGCAAATTCAATGTTAAATTACAAATTTACCCTTGGCAGCCTTACTTCGAGGGTTTCAGGGGCGTTTTCGTAATTATGCTTTTTCGGCCTTTTCCGAAAAAGTGACCAACTGTAACCCTACCTAATTTTCGCTCCTGAACTCAATGGAACCATAAAATCATTGAAAATCCAACTCTAAGACCCATTTCTAGAGCTGGCCAAAATTTATGAGCTCTTCGGAGAAAATTGGGGTTTTACGATTTCGGCTCCGTAAACGCGTTTCTTTCTACTCCTAACCACTTTATTAACCATTATATTAGGTTAAAACTAACATTAAGACCCAATTTGAGCATCATAACCCCTAGGCCATATCATTTCCAAACTTTAAAACCAATGGCAATCCGGCGAAATTTCACCGATTAAATTGCCCACAGCAGCCAGAATAAGCAATATACGAAAGTTTGGAAGTTACTTCTGTTAGATCTCATGTTTTGATGATAACAAAAGAATGGTATGAAAAAGAAGTGATTAATAAATAAGTTTATGCAAAGGAATAACAGGGATAAGCATCACTTGAGGTAAGCATTGGAGTAATGAAGAAAGGCCAAGAGAAAAAGCTGAGAAACTTGATCAGAAGCAAGTTTTCTAAGGCATTACTCGAGTAGGTACTCGAGTAATAAGACAAACTTGAAGTAACCAGAAGCACCTTCCAGTAACCTGCCAACGTTACTCGAGTAGGTACTCGAGTAATAGTGTAAGTATTTTCAAGTTGCTCTCAGCCTGCCAATGTTACTCAAGTAGATACTCGAGTAACCAGGTAAATACTTGGAGTTGCTCTCGGCCTGCCAATGTTACTCGAGGAGCTACTCGAGTAACCATATGAAAAACTTCCAGTTGCTCTCAGCCTGCCAATGATACTCGAGTAAGTACTCGAGTAACTCTATTTCTGAAAATGTGTTGCTCTCAGCACTTTGTACCACTGCCAATGTTACTCGAGTAGGTACTCGAGTAACACACTAAGGTAAGTGAAAACTTGAAGGTAGTACCCGAATAACTTGATTTAAGTTTATCTCACTTTCCTCGAGTCTTTACTCTAGTATGCAAGTATTTAATGTTCTATTTTAAGTGGATTACTCGAGTACGAACTCGAGTAAGCAATGTTATGTTTGAAGAAAAACTTCAAGTCATTACCCGAGTAAGTTATGTACAAAAAGTAAGTTTACTCGAGTAGCTACTCGAGTAACAAGGTAATCAGACTTGAAGTGCTCTCGGCCTTGAAATCCTGCCAATATTACTGGAGTAGAGCATCGAGTAATCAAAAGTTATTTGAAGGTTTACTCGAGTTGGTACCCGAGTAACCTATGAAGTTGTGAATGCATTACTCGAGTAGGTACCCGAGTAAATAACTATTTCCAAAGGTTTGAGATTTAGTTTATTCCATGCACTACCCGAGTAATTGTGTATTTGTTCATTGACTTGAAGTTATTCAAAGCTTTCCCGATGATACTCGAGTAGGTACTCGAGTAAACTTCAAGGGATACTCGAGTAGCTACTTGAGTAAGCAAACCCAGAAATTTAGAAATCATGCAAACATTCATTAATTTGTTTTCTATATGATTAACCTTTCATTGTATTAGTATTTCTAGCATATTTACAGATAAACAATGAAGAAATCATATCAAGTGAGAGAAGTTAAATGAAACGCTCAAATGCCAACCACCGCCAACGAATATTTTTCAAAAACTGAAAAGTCAATAGTGGCTGCGCACTCTCCAACGAACAAGAAGAAAATGTTCCAACGGACATCACCAACATATCTATATATATGGGAACATCCAAACAGAGAATATAAGAACAAGAACACACACAAACGTATCATCAAGTTCATTACTCTATTTTTCGTGAGAATTGTATTTCTATGCTTCAGTGATTCATATTCACTCTGTAAGAGAGATATTTCATTCAAACTCAATATTTGTTATTGAGATAACTTAAGGTTGTGGAACCTTGAGTTGGGATTGGATTACAACTTGTAAGGGGGAGCGAGTGTCCAGGTGAAGGAACTTGCTTGTACTGAGGTGCCAAGAACCCACTGAATCTTGGAAGTTATAGTGAAACTCTCAGAGAAGCTCTGAGGACTGGACTTAGGTCAAAGTGGTTGTGGCCGAACCAGTATAACTCCCGGTGTACACTTCGGTGATATTTCTCCTTATTCTTTACTGTTTTAATTTCAACGTCAAATTTTATATTTGTAATGAAATTATTAATATCACCCAATTCACCCCCCCCTCTTGGGTGAAACGCTTGCTCTAACATTTGGTATCAGTGCGTAGGTCTTCTTGTTAAGGTGTAACAGCCTAAGAAGGATCCAATGGCAAGCATGGGTGAAGGAATCCTTCCCGACGGTGCATCCATCACTAGACCTCCAGGTTTCAGTGGAGAACACTTTTCCTTTTAGAAAGCAAAATTCAGAGTGTTCATGATGGCTACCGAATATGGGCTATGGGATGTGATTGAAAGTGGAAACTATCAACCTACAAAGACTGTAGATTCTCAGAAAATTCTAAAGACGCCAGCGGAATATGATGAGAATGACAAGAAACTTATCACTCTCAACAGCAAGGCAATTCTGATGTTACAAAGTACCTTGAGTCAAAGTGAATATTTCAGAATTTGCACACTTCCAACAGCAAAACAAATGTGGGAAGCTCTGAAAATAGCTCATGAAGGAACTTCGGGAATAAAGGAGAATCGTATCAACATCTTGGTCACTGAATTCGATTTACTTCGAATGAAATTAGGTGAATCAATATATGAATTTGAACTTAGATATACTCATCTTGTTAATCAACTTGCAGCACTTGGGAAAGTCTATGATCAACATACCCAGGTACGAAAGATTTTAAATATTCTTTTTAAAGAGTGGGAGGCCAAAGTCACTGCAATAGAAGAGGCAAAAGGAGAATCAATGAGATCAGTTGCTTCTCTATTTGGAAGTCTTTCTGAATATGAAAGCAAACTAAAGTTCAAATGAGAACTAGATGACATTGGTGACAATAAAAAGAAAGGTCTTGCACTAAAAGTAAAAGTAGAGAATCAAGATGAGGATGAGGAGTTTGACGATGATGAAATGAGTCTAATTATAAAATGATTCAGAAAGTTCTACAAGAAAGGACAAGGATTCAAAAACTTTCAAAAAGGTAGAACTAGCAGCAAAGATCATATCATTTGCTACGAATGTGAAAAACCAGGACATATCAAGTCAGAATGTCCAGAGCTGAACCAAAAGAGCAAAGAAAAGAGAAAAGGCAAATTCTTCAACAAGAAGAAGGCCTTCGTATCTGCTATATGGGGTGATAGTTCTTCTGATGAAGAAAGTGATGAGGAAGAAGTAGCTAATATATGTCTTATTGCTCAAGAAGAAATAGAAGAAGAGGTAAATGATTCTGAACCTACCTATGATGAATTACTTTCCGAATATAATGCTTTACATTCTGAATTCATCAAAGTAGTTAAAGAATTGGTTGTTTTCAAAAAGAAAAACAAAGCTCTTGAAATTCAAATTAAAGAAAGTTCAGAAAAAGTTTGTGAAAATTGTTGCTCTTTGAAAAAGAAAAACATTGATCTCACAAAAACTCTTGAAAAGTTTACACAAGGAAGTGAGATGCTAAATATTATTTTGAAAGCTCAACGATTCGTAAATGACCAATCTGGAATTGGATATGATCCAAAATCAGATAAAAGAAAAGGTAGAAAGAAAGCAGGAGGTAAGACATATTTGAATTACTTCCAACATTCTGTGCATACATCAAATCCTTTTGCATTTTGTAATTACTGTAATAGAAAAGGATATTATACTTCTTCATGCATTCATAAGAAGAAAGGAACAATAGGAACCTACAAATGGGTACCTAAATGTTCATATGTTCAGAAAATTATTTGTACTAACCCAAAAGGACCCAAAAAGATATGGGTACCTAAGACTTAGTCATTTGATTGCAGGTATATCTCAAAGTATCCAAAAATAGCAAATGGTACATAGATAGTGGATGCTCTAGACATATGACCGGAGATTTCGAAAGTTTTACCACATTTCAACCTAAGGAAGGTGGAAAGGTAAAATTTGGAGGAAATCAATCCGGAAGGATAGCAGGAATTGGTGAAATTAAAAATGACAAAGGAATACAAGACAAAGATGTATATTATGTTGAAGGCTTGTGTCACAATTTGCTGAGTGTAAGCCAAAGTGCAGATAAAGACAACTGGGTGATATTCGACTCAGAAGAATGTTTAATTATCAACAAGAATGACTTACAACTTGATAAGAAGAATATCAAGCTAAGCTCAGAGCAAAAAGGGAAGGTAACTGCTATACTCTAGATATTAGTAGAAATGAATCTGAAAATTGTTTTCTGAGTAATGCTGATGAAAGTTGGCTATGGCATAAGAGATTGGCTCATGTCAATATGCATCAATTAGGCAAACTACTCAAAAAGGATTTAATTCTTGGATTACCCAAAGTATCTTTCAAAAATGACTTGATTTGTGACGCATGTCAAAAGGGTAAACAAACTAAATCATCTTTCAAACTGAAAAGTGAGATTTCAACAAATAGACCATTACAATTATTGCATATAGATTTAGTTGGTCCAGCGAGAGTAAAGAGTCTTGGTGGCAACTTATATTCATTGGTCATTGTTGATGATTTCTCTAGATTTACATGGGTTATTTTTCTATCATCAAAAGATGAAACATTTGAAGAATTTATTGTTTTTGCCAAGAAAGTGTAAAATGAGAAAGGTATGTCCATTGTAGGAATTAGGACCGATCATGGTGGAGAATTTGAAAATCAAGCCTTTGAAGAATATTGTGATACTAATGGCATTGATCACAATTTCTCTGCTCTAAGGACGCCTCAACAAAATGGAGTTGTGGAACGCAAGAATAGAGTGCTCACTGAAATGGCTAGAGCAATGTTGAATGAAAAGAATGTATCTCAAGTGTTCTGGGCTGATGCTATGAGTACAGCATGCTATATTTCAAATAGAGCCTATATCAGAACAAAACTTGGAAAGACACCATACGAGTTGTACAAAGGAAGAAAGCCAAACATTGCTCATCTACACATCTTCAGTTGTAAGTGTTTCATTCATAATAATGGTAAAGATAATTTAGGAAAATTTGATTATAAAACTGATAAAGGAATTTTTCTAGGATATTCTAACCGAAGTAAAGCATATAGAGTTTTCAATAAAAGAACTTGTGTTGTTGAAGAATCAATTCATATTGTATTTGATGAATTTGAATCCTCTGACAAAACCATTGATGAAAAACAGGAAGTTGTTTTAAATCAAGAAAATGGTCAATCTATTTCTAAATCCCTTATTCCAGAGGCTGATGAAACTAAGGAAGAAGAGCAATCCCTAGGTCAACCTAGAGCTTGGAAATACAATAAAAGTCATCCCTTAGATCAAGTCATAGGAGATGTGAATGAAGGAATCAAAACTAGAAATAGAATTTTCAATGAAGTAAGTTTTTCTGCATTCATTTCTGAGATTGAACCTTCTAACATTGATGAAGCCCTATCAGACAATGATTGGGTTATAGCAATGCAAGAAGAACTTAACCAATTTGAGAGAAATCAAGTTTGGGATTTGGTACCCCAACCCAAAGATCATCCGATCATTGGTACTAAATGGGTATTCAAGAACAAACTGGATGAATCCGCAATTATTGTCAGAAACAAGGTAAGATTGGTGGCCAAAGGCTATAATCAGGAAGAAGGGATTGATTATGAGGAAACGTATGCTCCAGTGGCTAGATTGAAAGCTATACGTGTACTCTTAGCCTTTGCATGCATCAAAGGATTCAAACTCTATCAAATGGATTTAAAGAGTGCATTTCTAAATGGTTACATTATGGAAGAAGTGTATATAGAACAACCTCCAGGTTTTGAGGATGTTACCAAACCTGACCATGTTTTCAAACTCAAAAAGGCTTTATATGGTTTAAAACAAGCTCCTAGAGCCTGGTATGAAAGGCTCAGTAAGTTTCTTATTGATCAAGGTTTTGTACGGGGAAAAGTTGATACAACACTCTTTATAAAATGAAAACACGATGATATTTTGATTGTTCAAATATATGTTGATGATATTGTTTTCGGTGCTACTAATTAATCTCTGTGTAAAGAATTTTCTGAGATAATGCAGGGAGAATTTGAAATGTCAATGATGGGAGAATTGAATTTCTTTCTTGGTTTGCAAATCAAATAAAGAAAGAATGGAATCTTCATATCTCAAACAAAGTATTTAAAAGAGTTATTGAAGAAGTATGGAATGGATGAAGCAAATGGCACGGACACACCTCTGAGTTCAACTACATTACTTGATGCTGATGTCAAAGGGAAAGACTAAAACATAACAAAGTATAGAGGAATGATTGGATTAGTACTCTATCTTACGGCAAGTAGACCGGACATCCAATTTAGTGTTGCATATGTGCAAGATATCAATCAGCACCAAAGGAATCACATGCTAAAACGGTCAAACGAATCTTTAGATACCTTGCTGACACGCCCGAATTGGGTCTGTGGTATCCCAAAGGAAGAAGTGAATATCTTGTTGCATATTCAGATTCTGATCATGGAGGATACAAAACAGACAGAAAGAGCACCAGCGGACAAGGACAATTTCTTGGAGGATCACTTGTATCATGGTTTAGCAAGAAACAAAATACTGTGTCTCTTTCGTCAACGGAAGCCAAAAATGTTGCAGTCTCAAGTTGTTGTGCTCAAGTGATATGGTTAAAACAACAATTACAAGATCTTGGTATTTATCTCAAAGAAATACCAATCTATTGTGATAATACTAGTATAATAAGCTTGGCCAAGAATCCAATTCAACATTCTAGAACCAAGATATTGATGTCAGACATCACTTCATCAGAGACCATGTCCAAAAGAAAGATGTAAAAGTAATATTCATCCCTACTCATCTTCAATTAGCTGATATCTTTACAAAACCCCTTGCAAAAGATCAATTTCTTTACATTAGAAGAGAATTGGGAATGGTAAATCCCAATAAGTTGTAAGTTATTTCAGCTTTTCATAATATTAGATGAAGTCACTTGATAATGTTTTGATGATTACTAACTTAAGCATCGGAGTATATAGAAATTTGTTTTGCAGGAAGGTTGAAACTCTGTTTTGAGAAAAAAAAAACAGAGGTGATCAGAGGACACCTTTACTGGAGTACCAACTTGAAGTTATGGCTAACAGAAAAGCATTACCCGAGGAACAACTTGAAGTAAAGTAACACTTTACTCGAGTATGTACTCAAGTAATGGACTTCAAAACTGGAAGTAATGGATTAAGTTACTTGGATTTCAAATCTAACGGTTCAGTTACAAAGAAATGAAGAGTCATAAGTTGAAAAGACAGGTTACCCGAGGCGGGCCTCGAGTAAACTTGAAGCTTACTCGAGTAAGAACTCGAGTAACTGCAAGTCCAGATTTTCAAAATTGATGAAGAATGACTCAAATCTGCTCAGAATGGGTTATAAATGATCGAGGGAACATCCATGGATAATTACAATATTATTCATTCTAGGTACTCTATTTAAATAAATTATTTTGGAATTTTTTTGTATGAATACCCGAGGAAGGCCTCGAGTAAACTTGAAGATAACTCGAGTAAGGCCTCGAGTAATGTCGGGATCTAGGTCTTTATCTATCGCAAACTCGGTCATTTCCATAAAATCTCCTTGAGTAAATCACTATTCTCTCTCACAAAAACTTTTCACAAATGATTCCTTGCTTCATTTCCGTCAAAACCCAAGAGATTTCAGTTCCAAAAACCTCCTATTTTGCTCAAATTCTCTGTGCCCTAACTCGCGTCAGTCTCTCTGTTTCTCTGAGATTTTCAAGTTTCTGTTTTCAAAATGGTGAAAACCAAGAATCTTTCCTTCACAGATTCCTCTGATTCACAACAAAACCCTGATCCTTTTTCTTCTCCTCCCAGAAAGAGAAGAAAACTTACTCCAAGACCAAAAGCTAAAATTCCTCTTCAACCTCAATCTCAACCAAAACCCAAAGGAGTTGTGATTAAAGAGCCTATTGTTACAAGGGCTCAATCCAAAAAGAGTACCTTAACCGGAAGAGGGAAGAGTGCCAAATCTCCCTCACCTTCTCCCTCTGATTCCTCTACCCCCTCTTTCACTCCAAAGCCTATCAAAAAGCCCAAGTATGACAAGAATGTGGCTAAGGCTATGGCTGGCATTCTAGATCAGATGGAGAAGGGGCAACCTTCCCAAAAATCCAAATTGCCAGAAGAGGAGATCACCGACCCTCTAAAAGGATTCAATGTCAACAAATTGGTGGAGTCTCCCAAGTACCTGTCTCAGTTCTCCAGAAGGAAAGTGTGTAAGACACACTATGTTGATTTTAAGTTACTTCAGGAGGTATTGAAGCATGACCTAAGTCCTTATTTAGATCCATTTATGCCTTGGCTTTCGATTAGATTACCATTCTGTACTAAAGTGATCACACACTTTTATTGTAATCTAGAGATCATAGATGAGCCTAACAGAACCTTAGTTGAGGAAGAGATGACCAACACAGTAAGAGGCCAAAAGATTCTCATATCACCCTCTAGGATTAACTTGTGGTTAGGGATAGAGAACCCAACAGATGATATCTATTCCCAACTTGAGCCAAACCAAATCTTTTCTATTCCCAACTTGATATCTATAAGGTGGATGGGAAGGCTACAACACCAATGCCATATCCTCAGATTATGTCATTGATCCTGAAAGAGAACAAGATATGGTATTTGGATAGCAAGGAGCCCATTGAAAGGATGACTCCAGTTGGGAGAAACCAAATTGGGAAGCTGAACATTGACATCCCTCTCAAAGGCCCTCTGGAGTCTGGGTCAAAGAAGAAGAAGACAACTGAGGCAGAGACCAGCAAGATGGATGACACTCAGTCATCGGCTCCAGATGCAACTACATCTTCACCATCCTTCCTCAATGCCACTCTCCAGCACTTCATGGAGAACATGCTCTGAGGATTTCATGTTGATATCACCAACACTATTGCTGAATTGATTACCAACATGAACTTCAAGATAGCGGAGTTGGTTGAGAAAATGGACAAGAGGCATGAGGAATTGCTAGCAGAGCAACGTGCCCAGGGTGAGACTTTGAGATTAATTCTGGCACGACTGGACTCTTTAGGTCCCGGACCTTCTGCCGGTCCATCTTCTTCTGCACCACCACCACCTCCAGTAAACCCTCCTTTTGACACTCCTTTCACTGAGGATGAACCATCTACTCCTCTGGTATCTAGTCCACCTGAGTCTCAAGCCAAGGACATTCTATATACAGTGGACAACCCAGATACCAATGAGACCATACATATCGTCATTGATGATTCACCTCCTAAACCTCAGCCTGAACTCGCTCCTAAACCTATTCCCTCTCCTACCCACACTGAGGAAGTATCTCCCTCCTCCTCCTCTGAACATCATACTCTAGAGGTTGAGACCACTCCTGAGGTTCAGACCACTCCAGAAGGTGAAACCTCTACTATGATTGTCTTCCAATCTTCTCCTATTCCTCCCGGCGATGACATCCATATCCCTCCAGTCCATCTGCCTGACCCAGTCCCCTCTAGCTCCTTTGATTCTTCAGGTTCAGATGATTCTATGGTTCTTCCAGCAACACCCATTTCCATGGTCAAGCCTCCCAGCCCTCCACTTGATTGATGAAGACAAAAAGGGAGAGAAGAGCTTGAGAGTGATTGTGTGGAAGTATCCTAGTTTATTTTGGGTATTTGGGTGTACATGGGATTCTAGGGAGTCTTTTGAATTGTTAAGCTTTTATCTTGTTATTTCATTTGAACTTATCAAGTTTTATCTTTTATCTTGTAATACAATTTTTAAGATTAATCCAAGTTTATTTAAGTTATGATTTCATTTCAAGTCCATTTAAGCTTTAAATTATGATACATTGTTGGACTAATGAAGTTTGTTGTGTATGCAAGGTATACATCATCATTTGTTAAGACATTTTGAATCTAAACTTAATAAGTTTTACAAAATAATTTTTGAATACAAGAAGCATTTAATTGAGAACTCAAATTAAAAAATTATGTTCAAAATCACCAAGTTTTGTCATCATCAAAAAGGGGGAGAATGTTAGATCTCATGTTTTGATGATAACAAAAGAATGGTATGAAAAAGAAGTGATTAATAAATAAGTTCATGCAAAGGAATAACAGGGATAAGCATCACTTGAGGTAAGCATTGGAGTAATGAAGAAAGGCCAAGAGAAAAAGCTGAGAAACTTGATCAGAAGCAAGTTTTCTAAGGCATTACTCGAGTAGGTACTCGAGTAATAAGACAAACTTGAAGTAACCAGAAGCACCTTCCAGTAACCTGCCAACGTTACTCGAGTAGGTACTCGAGTAATAGTGTAAGTATTTTCAAGTTGCTCTCGGCCTGCCAATGTTACTCAAGTAGATACTCGAGTAACCAGGTAAATACTTGGAGTTGCTCTCGGCCTGCCAATGTTACTCAAGGAGCTACTCGAGTAACCATATGAAAAACTTCCAGTTGCTCTCGGCCTGCCAATGATACTCGAGTAACTCTATTTCTGAAAATGTGTTGCTCTCGGCACTTTGTACCACTGCCAATGTTACTCGAGTAGGTACTCGAGTAACACACTAAGGTAAGTGAAAACTTGAAGGTAGTACTCGAATAACTTGATTTAAGTTTATCTCACTTTCCTCGAGTCTTTACTCTAGTATGCAAGTATTTAATGTTCTATTTTAAGTGGATTACTCGAGTAGGAACTCGAGTAAGCAATGTTATGTTTGAAGAAAAACTTCAAGTCATTACCCGAGTAAGTTATGTACAAAAAGTAAGTTTACTCGAGTAACAAGGTAATCAGACTTGAAGTGCTCTCGGCCTTGAAATCCTGCCAACATTACTGGAGTAGAGCATCGAGTAATCAAAAGTTATTTGAAGGTTTACTCGAGTTAGTACCCGAGTAACCTATGAAGTTGTGAATGCATTACTCGAGTAGGTACCCGAGTAAATAACTATTTCTAAAGGTTTGAGATTTAGTTTATTCCATGCACTACCCCGAGTAATCATGTATTTGTTCATTGACTTGAAGTTATTCAAAGCTTTCCCGATGATACTCGAGTAGGTACTCGAGTAAACTTCAAGGGATACTCGAGTAGCTACTTGAGTAAGAAAACCCAGAAATTTAGAAATCATGCAAATGTTCATTAATTTGTTTTCTATATGATTAACCTTTTATTGTATTAGTATTTCTAGCATATTTACAGATAAACAATGAAGAAATCATATCAAGTGAGAGAAGTCAAATGAAACGCTCAAATGCCAACCACAGCCAACGGATATTTTTCAAAAACTGAAAAGTCAATAGTGGCTGCGCACTCTCCAACGGACAAGAAGAAAATGTTCCAACGGTTATCACCAACATATCTATATATATGGGAACATCCAAACAGAGAATATAAGAACAAGAACACACACAAACGTATCATCAAGTTCATTACTCTGTTTTACGTGAAATTGTATTTCTATGCTTCAGTGATTCATATTCACTCTGTAAGAGAGATATTTCATTCAAACTCAATATTTGTTATTGAGATAACTTAAGGTTATGGAACCTTGAGTTGGGATTGGATTACAACTTGTAAGGGGGAGTGAGTGTCCAGGTGAAGGAACTTGCTTGTACTGAGGTGCCAAGAACCCACTGAATCTTGGAAGTTGTAGTGAAACTCTCAAAGAAGCTCTGAGGATTGGACGTAGGTCAAAGTGGTTGTGGCCGAACCAGTATAACTCCCGTTGTACACTTCGGTGATATTTCTCCTTATTCTTTACCGTTTTAATTTCAACGTCAAATTTTATATTTGCAACGAAATTATTAATATCACCCAATTCACCCTCCCTCTTGGGTGAAATGCTTGCTCTAACAACCTCAAGCTCCCACTAGATTTTCCCAAATTTGGCTGAACCCTAGCCTCTTTGAAACACCAAATTTTGAGCTTTACAACCTTAAAGAATAAAGAGTAGCAGCTTAGAGTCGGAGTTATACGCGTTAGGAGCTAGATCGTCGCGAGATTTCTTCCTCTTTTTCTCTCTTTTCTCCAAGCTCTCTCTCACGTCTTTTTTTTCTGAAATGGGGTCGGGAATGGCTGATGAAGATGGTGGAATTGCTTTTAATTCCATGTTGATGTCATCTTACAATATGATGATGTCATAATTTTTAATTTCCCATTTTCGGATTTTTCAGAAATTCTGGCAAATTTTCTGCCCTAACTTTGAAAAATCATAACTAATTCTAGAAAAATCAAAATGAGGTGATTCTAAAGCCAAATGAAAGATATTTAAGTCCTATTTATAGGAAAAATATTTACCAATACTAGAAATCACCACACAATTTCAGAATTACACAAATTTCATCACTGCCCCAAAACAGAGTCTATTTTCGACCTCAAACTTTGGACAGTCATATCTCCCATTTCCCAAACCGAAATGGCACAAATTATATATAAATTTTGAATCATGGGATGTGAAATTTAAGATTTGAAAGTTTCATAATTTTCTAACATCATTTGCCTACTCAAAACATCCACACGAGAAGACTGCCCAGAATAGAGTTTCACTTTACAGAATTTCAGATTTTGCATCTTTACTTCCAATGGTTCCATTTTCATACCAAACATCATTCCCACATAAATTTTCACAAGGAATCTATTGGAATCATTAAAATATCCAAATTCCCATTACACATTCTCTAAAAGTGTTTATTCAACAATAATTACATCCACTTTTGAAGTCATTAGCCCTTAATCACTTTTTGGGATATTACATTTCTCCCCCCGTAAAATATATTTCGTCCTCGAAATTTGTCACACAACTTGAGCCATAAACTCTGGATAACGTCTTCGCATATCCACTTCCGCTTCCCAAGTTGCTTCCCTCTGAGTCATTCCCTTCCAGATCACCTTGACAAATAGAATGCTTCGGTGTCTGAGCTATCGTTCTTCTCTATCAACGATGTGTTCTGGCTCTATTACATATGTGAAGCTGTCTTGTAACTCAACTTCTTCATATTCAACAATGTGAGATGGATCCGATTGGTACTTCTTCAATTGGGAAACATGAAACACGTCATGGAGCCTGCTCAAGTTTGGGGGTAGGGCTACTCGATAAGCAACAGGCCTAATCCTCTCAAGCATTTCAAAAGGACCTATGTACCTTGGGCTCAGCTTCTTTCGCTTGATAGCTCTCTCGATGCCAGTGACTGGTGATACTCTCAGAAATATATGATCACCAACCTCAAACTCTAGAGGCCATCTTCTCTTGTCAGCGTAGCTTTTCTGTCGACTCTGCGCTGCAAGCAACCTCTTACGAATAATCTGAATCTGAGCTGAGGTTTGATCAACAAGATCCGGTCCATACAGCTTCCATTCTGATAACTCATTCCAACACAAAGGCGATTGGCACCTCCTTCCATACAATGCTTCATACGGAGCCATCTGAATGCTCGCATGATAGCTATTGTTATAGGTGAACTCAGCAAATGGGAGAAAGCAATCCCAATTCCCTTTAAAGTCAAGAACACATGCCTGTAACATATCCTCCAGGGTCTGAATAGTCCTTTCTGACTGTCCATCCGTTTGAGGATGATAAGCTGTACTGAATCTTAATTGAGTACCCAGGGCTTCATGCAACGCTTTCCAGAATCTCAAAGTGAATCGGGGATCTTGATCAAAAATGATGTTCTTTGGTACACCATGGAGCTTCACAATCTCTCGTATGTATATCTCTGCCAGTTTATCCGAAGAATAACCAGCATTGATCGGTATGAAGTGTGCCGACTTCGTTAACCGGTCAACTATTACCCAGATCGCATCATAGTTTCTGATCCTAGGCAATCCCACAACCAAATCCATGGTCACACTTTCCCATTTCCACTCCGGAATTTCAGGACTCTGAAGTAGACCAGGCGGTCTTTGGTGCTCAATCTTTACCTTCTGGCAAGTGAGACACCTTGCTACATATTTGGTCACATCACTCTTCAAACCCGGCCACCAATATACCGATTTCAGATTATGATACATCTTGGTCATACCAGGATGAAGAGCATATCGGCTCTTGTGCGCCTCATCCAGAATTTTCTGCCTCAACTCAGCTCTAAGTGGAACACAGACTCTCTTCTGATAGCGAACTAATCCACGAGGCCATAAATCATAGCCTGGAACTTCTCCCTGTTCGATTCGAGCCAGATTATGTTGTATCCAGTCATCTTGCCTCTGAGCTTCTTCAATCTCCGCCCTTATATCACTCTCCTCTTGAGAAACAGTGTAATTGGCACAGATGATGTAGTTTGTCAAATTCAAATCATGAAAGTCTTCAATCAATCTCCCTTCTTGTATCATCATAGCTGCAACGAGCATGGTCTTTCGACTAAGAGCATCAGCGACTACATTTGCCTTACCCGGATGATATTTAATGTCTAGGTCGTAGTCCTTAAGCAATTCCATCCAGCGGCGTTGTCTCATGTTTAATTCTTTTTTATCATACAGATATTTGAGACTCTTATGGTCGCAGTACAGTTCCACAGTCACACCATACAGGTAGTGACGCCAAATCTTCAAAGCAAACACAATGGCCGCAAGCTCCAAATCATGAGTGGGATAGTTCAATTCATGAGATCTGAGCTGTCGAGAGGCGTAGGCCACCACACTTCCCTGCTGCATAAGGACACACCCTAATCCCTGCCCACTGGCATCAGAATACACAACATATGTCAAACTGGGATCGGGTAAAATCAACACAGGTGCCGTAGTCAACCTCTCCTTCAGCTCCACAAAACAGTTTTCACATTTCTCATCCCACACAAACGGTTGATCCTATCTCGTGAGCTTGGTCATCGGCAATGCCATACGGGAGAAATTCTGGATGAATCTCCTATAATAACTAGCAAGACCCAGAAAACTGCGTACTTCCGCCACAGATTCTGGTCTCTTCCAGTCCAGTACTGCTTCCACTTTACTGGGATCCACAGAGACCCCTTCTCGCGAGATAACATGGCCTAGGAATTTTACTTCAGATAGCCAGAACTCGCACTTACTTAATTTGGCATATAGTTGCTTCTCACGCAAGGTATTCAATACAACTCTCAAATGATGCTCATGCTCCTCCATACTCTTGGAATATATCAGAATGTCATCGATAAACACAACAACAAACTGATCCAGATATTGTCGAAAGATACGGTTCATGTAATCCATGAAAACCGCAGGAGCATTGGTTAGCCCAAATGGCATCACCAAGAACTCATAGTGACCGTACCTGGTCCGGAAAGCAGTCTTCGGAACATCTTCTGCTTTCACTCGCAGCTGATGATACCCTGACCTTAGATCAATCTTCAAAAATACATACTAACCGGATAGTTGATCTAAAAGGTCATCGATTCGGGGAAGAAGGTACTTGTTCTTAATAGTAACCTTGTTCAATTCTCTATAATCGATACACAACCGAAGGCTTCCATCTTTCTTCTTTACAAACAACACTGGAGCTCCCCAAGGCGACACACTGGGTTTAATGAACCCTTTTTCAAGCAAGTCTTCTATTTGTTTCTTTAACTCTGCCATTTCATTTGGGGCCATACGGTATGGGGCCTTAGATATAGAACCAGCTCCAGGCACAAGATCAATTGGGAACTGAACTTCCCTTTCAGGAGGCAATCCACTAAGATCATCTGGAAACACCTCAGGGAATTCATTTACCACGGGTATACCACTCAAAGTTTCACTAATCTCCCCTTGCACTGAGAAGAATACCATATACCCCTGGCAACCCTTTTCAAGATATTTTTCAGCTTTAGCCGTAGAAAGGAAATTCATACTGCCATTTACAACTTCGACCCTCTGAGAAGCAGGATATATTATCCTCTTGCTCCCACAATCAAGCATCACATTATTCGCCGTTAACCAATCAAAACCCAAAATGATTTCCAATTGGTAAAGCAGCAGACAAATCAAATCCACAGTAGATTGGTGCCCTTCTACAGTTATGACACAATTCAGACAAGCTTCTATAGTTAAGGCCTTAACACCCATCAGAGTTAACACTATCAGATCAAATGGTAATTTATGCACATGCAATCCCAGGAGCTTCACGCAATCATAGGCAATGAAGGAGTGACTTGCACCCGAGTCAAACAGAACTTGCAACAAATAGCCATTAAGAAGAATTTTACCTTGTATCAACTTAGGAGATTTAAGGGCCTCCTCGTGGGTCATAGTGAATACTCGGCCCTGAGTTTTTGGCCTCTGGTCTGGTCATGGCTCTTTGCATTCGACAGCAGTATGCCCCACACGTTTACAATTAAAGAATATTATTTTGCCCTCACAAGTTTTGCCATGATGTGGTTGGTTACAACGACGACAGATCCACGGTGTAAAAGGAGTTCCCTGCTGGTCACGGCTCCCAGACTGATAGGGCTTCTTACCACTCCCAGATGAAGATCCCTGTCCCTTTCGCTTCTGTGGGGTACTACCCTTACCAGGTTCACTACGGTGGCTAGTAGCTTTAGCAGGATACAGGTCTCTTAAGTTATTTTCTGTGATCCTACACTCTTCAACCGCTTTGTTGAATTTGGTAAACATATGAGCGACCAATTGCTTCCTCAAATCACGTCTCAACCCCCGAATAAGCATGTCAGAACTCCACTCTTCATCATCCTTATACCGGAGGTAGGAGGAATACCGGGACAGACGGATGAAACGGGACAGATAGTCATCAAAGCTCTCTGTGTCCCCTTGTCTGATATTCAAGAATTCAGTTTCTTTCTCTAGCCGCACTGATTTGGGAAAGTACTTCTCGTTAAATTCTTGCTGAAACAATTCCCAAGTCAAAGGTATATTTCGGCTATGCAGGGTGAGGGAGATACTCCTCCAGGCGTGGCTTCACCTCATCCGGGCACACAAGAACTTCAAATATCTTTTCTAATCTGTTCAACCAATCTTCAGCCGCTTGTGGATTAAATCTTCCTTTGAACGCCGGAGGCATGTGCTTACAAAATCTGGTGACCCAAAGCTGAAGGTCCCTTTCCTCTCTTACCGGCACCCCATGCGACTCTTGGTTTGGAATAGCATGAGGTGGAGATTCAAGGGGTCGTGCTGATCCTTCAGAAGTATCCTCATGGCGAGTTTCCTCCTGGGTCTCTTCGTGAATAGCATATATGATCATGTTAAGCAGCATCACAATGTATCATGGCTTTCGCCACAAACAACAACACTCATGGCTGTAATCTCTATGCGTCAGCTTTCGCTGCGATCTCTATGTATCACAAAGTATCACTATGCGTCAGCTTGCGCTGCGAACTCAAAGCATCACAATGTATTCACAAAGTATTCTTAATGCATGACAAACATACATACAATGTTTCACACACAGTATAAGAGAAAGAGTTACTACCTGGTTCTTTCCGAACGTGCTCTGGCACGGGTCGTTCATGAACAGGGCAAATATCGAATCCTACAATTCCAAATGCACCATTTAGACACTTTCATAGTGTTTCTTGAGGTTATATGAGTCTATAATGAAAATTTACAAAAATGCCCCCGGGGACCCGGCCCGGGCCTGCCGTACCAGGTCCAGTTGCACTTTTCCCAATATTCTAATCTGGGCTATCCTAGCATATTACCACCCAAGGAATCCATTTCCGGACTCGGAATTAGCAAATTCAATGTTAAATTACAAATTTACCCTTGGTAGCCCTACTTCGAGGGTTTCAGGGGCGTTTTCGTAATTATGCTTTTTGGCCTTTTCCGAAAAAGTGACCAACTGTAACCCCACCTAATTTTCGCTCTTGAACTCAATGGAACCATCAAATCATTGAAAATCCAACTATAAGACCCATTTCTAGAGCTGGCCAAAATTTATGAGCTCTTCGGAGAAAATCGGGGTTTTACGATTTTGGCTCCGTAAACGCGTTCCTTTCTACTCCTAACCACTTTATTAACCATTACATTAGGTTAAAACTAACATTAAGACCCAATTTGGGTAGCATAACCCCTAGGCCATATCATTTCCAAACTTTAAAACCAATGGTAATCCGGCGAAATTTCACCGATTAAATTACCCACAGCAGCCAAAATAAGCAATATACGAAAGTTTGGAAGTTACCTCAAGCTCCCACTAGCTTTTCCCAAATTTGGCTGAACCCTAGCCTCTTTGAAACACCAAATTTTGAGCTTCACAACCTTAAAGAATAAAGAGGAGTAGCTTAGAGTCGGAGTTATACGCTTTAGGAGCTAGATCGTCGGAGAAATCGGCTTACCTTGCGAGATTTCTTCCTCTTTTTCTCTCTTTTCTCCAAGCTCTCTCTCACGTCTTTTTTTTCTGAAATGGGGTCGGGAATGGCTGATGAAGATGGTAGAATTGCTTTTAATTTCATGTTGATGTCATCTTACAATATGATGATGTCATAATTTTTAATTTCCCATTTTCGGATTTTTCAGAAATTCTGGCAAATTTTCTGCCCTAACTTTGAAAAATCATAACTAATTCTAGAAAAATCAAAATGAGGTGATTCCAAAGTCAAATGAAAGATATTTAAGTCCTATTTATAGTAAAAATATTTACCAATACTAGAAATCACCACACAATTCCAGAATTACACAAATTTCATCACTGCCCCAAAACAGAGTCCATTTTTTACCTCAAACTTTGGACAGTCATATCTCCCATTTCCCAAACCAAAATGGCACAAATTATATGTATATTTTGAAGCTTGGGATGTGAAATTTAAGACTGGAAAGTTTCATAATTTTCTGACATCATTTGCCTAGTCAAAACATCCACACGAGAAGGGTGCCCAGAATAGAGTTTCACTGGACAGAATTTCAGATTTTGCATCTTTACTTCCAATGGTTCCATTTTCATACCAAACATCATTCCCACATAAATTTTCACAAGGAATCCATTGGAATCATTAAAATATCCAAATTCCCATTACACATTCTCTAAAAGTGTTTATTCAATAATAATTACATCCACTTTTGAAGTCATTAGCCCTTAATCACTTTTTGAGATATTACAACAATGATAATGGGGGAGGATGAGGTAGTGGCGGCGGCAACAACTATCATGGAGGCAACACGACAACGGTGAAGGTTGTAACCCCCTTCAAGCTTAAAGCCGAGATTTAGTTCATAAACACGTAATTGATGTAGAATTCGAGACCTTAGATGATTTTGGGACTTAAACAAAATCAAACTTCCCAAAATCATGGCTTACAAAAACTTTTACAAAATCTGTTCATGACGGTCTCATATTCACATTTCAATACTAAATGGCCTGTACAAGTTGATTTCATTCACAAATATCAGAGTATAAAGCAAATTCCCGACGCACTCGGGTTCCATTCATTAATAAGGGTTTTTACAAGGCACAAAGCCTACAATCCATTACCCTTAACTTGGGATTACACAAAACTATACTACCAATCCCAATATACACAATTGTTTCCCAAAAATATCCAAAAGATATACATGATAACCAATAACCCAAAATATACATCTAAATCAGAGCTTTATCCGCTCTTCGTCGCCCGCTTTCCCTTTGATCCTTCTGCCCTGTCTAAAACATGGTTTTTGGGAGAGTGAGATTCTAAGGAATCCCCATAGTAACAAATCAATTATAGAATGTACAATAATAATGCATGTAAGTAAATCATTAACCACAACAAGCAACTACAACGGCAATGGTTAGTATGACACATGTCATCCCTTACGATTGCTCACGCTGAATTGCTCACGTTGCATTGCATCAGCAATCCACACAATACATTTCACCACAGCTGGGATTCATATAATGCATTTCATACACAAGCCATACAGGCAAGATACACACAGCCCACGGCTGGATTCACAAACGCCGCCCCACGGGTAGGATTCACAATATCCATGTCGATTACGACGACAGTTCAACGGCCGACCTAGAGATGACCACCGTCAATCCCTACACGGCTCACGCTGACCTGCTCACGCCGTAATGGACCATGGCACACATTTCACAAATTCAACGATAAGTTATGCATGCCAAAACATCATACATAATATGAGAGAAGAGTCACTACCTTGATTCTTCCGGGCGTACTCCGGCACAAGTCTCTCCCGCCTAGGGCAAATGTCGTATCCTAGAATCATGATTAGGGGCGAAGAGTTATATTCTATTCCAAGACTTATTTAACTTGAAACACTTAAATTTGGTTATCATAATTGACCCTTAAGAGGCCACAAATGCCTCTAATAAAAGCCCTAAAAGGTTGGGAAACAATAGGTTAGAGATCTCCTTTCGAAAACTTAAAGTGCTGGAACACAGGGGTTGGCCGCGGCCCAAATATGGTCAAAAGGCCGTGGGCCGCGGCCAGCCACTCATGGGCCGCGGCCAGAATCAGGCCAGAAAGGCTTGGGCCGCGGCCAGCCACTCATGGGCCGCGGCCAAGAAATTTCCTGACTCTTGGCTGAACTTTGAAAAACCATAACTAATCCTAGAAAAATTGAAACGAGGTGATTCTAAAGCCAAATGAAAGGCATATAAGTCCTCTTTCAAGAAAAAATATAGCCCATCACTGGAAATCACTACACAAATACAGAATCACCAAAAACTAAACACTACTCCAAAACAGAGTTCTGTTTCAATCCCAAACTTTTGGACAACAATATCTCACATAATACTAAACGAAATGACACAAAATATATGTCCATTTTGAAGCTTTAGATGTGAAATTTAAGACTGGAAAGTTTCAGAATTTTCCAACACCATTTGGTCATTCAAAACGCTCGTCCCAACTTACTGTGCAAAACAGAGCTCAAACCAGACAACTTTCCAACTTTTCCCAAGTGATTCAAATGAACCCAAAATCAACAACCAAGCTTATTCCCACACAAAATCACTCAAGGAATCCAATGGGAATGTCAAAATCACCAAAATCCTATTTCATTATCATACTTTAGTTTTAGGTAACATTAAACACTAAACTCTCAAAATCTCCAAACTTAACAATTTCAAACCCAATCAATTCTATCTATCCAAAATGCATTCCAAAACATACAAATTCCATATCAAACACATACCAAACTCCCAATGGCCCTCATTTTCAAAATGGCCCAAGAATTCCAGAAAATCCAAGTTAATTCCAGATAGATAGGTAGGTCTCACTCTCATTATCAACTTTCTCAAAGGGAGTTCTTGATTCACCACTTCCTAAAATTTCGTGTGATCACAAACCATAACCAATGGATAAGCTACAACCATAGAAATGTAGCTCTTAACTCAATGATCAACTTTAATGAAGGGAGTTTGAGCAAAGGAAGGCATTTACTTACCCAAAGATCAAGCTTTCTTCTTCCCTTCCCTTCAACAATGGTGAACGAGAAAGAGAAAGCAAGAATGAGAGAGAGATAAGATGGAGTGAGGAAGAAGAACAATAATACTCCCCCATACCTCCAGCCGAAAGAGAGAGGAGAGAGAAGAGAGGAGAGAGAAAATAATATTTTTATCCCCCTTTTGACTTTTCTCCGCAACACTCACCATACACACTTTTTCCACATGTCAACTTGCTATTGGCTTACACCAATTAAGTCACCAATTAGTTACTTTAATCTCTCATTAACCATTTTAATCACACATCCCATTTTCTCTTAGTAAGTAATTAATTTCTCCATTAATTACCAACTCATGGCCAATAATTCCATTCTTCCAATTTCTCAATAATTATGACGTATTAATTAAAATAGCCATAAAACACATAATAATTCCAATTAAATTCATAATTAACCATAATAATCATGATTATCCCTTAATCAAAAATTGGGATATTACAAAGGTGCCGGCGACGCCAGTGGTAGGGAAGGAGGTAGTGGTAGCAACAGTTGTGGCAAAGCATAACAAGTGAAATGAGATAAGTAGAACAAAGATAAATAAGATTAAAGGGTAAATTGGATTTTTTTCAACCATGCAAAAGGATGATAATGAGTATTCATAGAAGGGAGGTATGAAGGAGAATTACCAATTTTTTTGGTAATCATCATTACAATAGTAAATTCTATTACGATGATAAAGAGCAACCAAACACTCTTCTCTTGATAATGCAATTGTCATACCCTTACTTATTTTTACTTGCAACGGAATATTAATGCATGGTTCGATGGACAACACAAGAATAACATAATTATACTAATAATATGTGAATGATTACAGAAATTCCCCATAAGGGTTCGTACATAATAATTTCCATCAATGTAGGGGTTTTAATTGGATGCTTGGCCCTGAACTTTGTGTCATACACAGTATGATATGGATATATAGTAGTGCTTGGGGCACATTGCCTAGCTATCTGAGGTACACTAGTATCACTTAGTTGTAGTCAAAGACTCGGCTGAGGTATACATAGGAGTTTCAATCGAACTGTTGGTCCAAAGCATTGTGTACACACACAGTATGACATAGATTTTCATTTTACACTATATAGTACATGACATATTTATTTATCACATTTTCTATGGATGATAATAGGTTACTACGGAGGCCAAGTTGGATCTAACTGAGGTAGTAAGACAGGTGGGCAGACAATGTAGCCTCACCTATTTGTACTTAATCGTGTGAAGCATCACAGTAGTGCAATGGAAGCGTGTGGGCCCATAACCCACAGGTCACAGGATCGAAACCTATCTCTGATACCAAAATGTCACACTCTTATCTTTTTTTCAACTTGCAGCGGAATATTATTGCATGGTTCAGTGGGCAACATAGGAATAACATAAATATATTGATATGTAAATACTTGCATTATATAGCTCATGTGAAACAATGACACATTTGTGTGCTCAATGTTTCATGCAACAAAACTATGGCCATAGTATAAACAGAAACAAAGCTTCAATCATTCATATATGTTTCACATAATCAAGCAAAGCAATTACATGCATCAATACACAAAGCACAAGTATCAAATACATGCAGGAGAGGTAAATTCACTACCTTAACCCTTTTTGATCCTTAAAGAGACTCCTCAAACTTTGTTCCTCGATTTGCGTGCCAGCAACTCGGGCTTCAAATTCAATCCTAAAATTTCAAATGTGCAATTTTGACACTTACATAGTGTTTCTAGTTGTTACATAAGTCTATGGTGAAAATTTACCAAAATGCTCCCGGGGACCCGGCCCGGCCCTACCATACTCCGTCTAACCCTACTTTTCCTAAAATTTTGACCTAGGCTATTCTAACTTATTTTCACCCAAGGATCCATTTTTGGATTCAAAATTACCAAATTCACTATCAAATTACCAAATTGCCCTTGGCAGCCCCGCTTTAGGGTTTCAAGGGTGTTTTCGTAATTATGCTTTTTTGGGTTTTCCGAAAAAGTGCAACTATAACCCCACCTAATTTTCCCTCCTGAGCTCAATGGCATCATCAAATCATCAAAAATCCAGCCCTAGACCCTCCAAAGAGCACTGGCTGATTCCCAAGATTCTTAGGGAAAATTTAGGGTTTTTTCACATCTGACTTCGTAGACTTGCTCCTTTCTACTCCTAACCACTTTATTAACTATTTAATTACATTAAAACCAGATTGGGCAGATTTTTTGCCCAATCTTTGAAAAATCATAACTAATTTTGTAGACATCGTATCGGAGTAATTCAAAAGGCTATAGAACCCTTATTGAATCTAGTTTCAAAAAAAATATAACCTTTAGCCAAATGGAAGCACAAAATTCCCAGAATTTCAGTCTTTACATGCTGTTCCAGATAATAATCAATTTCAATGGGTAAATTTCAAAAATTCATAACTTTTCGTATATAGCTCTAATTGAGTCGTATAGCCTATCAAATAAAGCTTAGAATGTCTATTTTTATCCTATAAAATTTCATAATTTTTGAACATCATTTGATCAACGAAATGCATTGCATAACAACACTGCCTCATTGGAAGCAATGAAACGGCATGCACTTGCAAATTTAACAAACTCTATTTTGATATATAAATTTTTCATACTCTTTAATTCACCATTTTATTCCCTTTAATACCTCAAAGACATAAGAAATATTAGAGAATAGGTTTGGGACACCTGTTAAACTAGGGTTTAGTAGTCCGCTTAATTTAGGCTTATTTCCAAACCTCCAATCCCAAAATTCAGGATATTACAGTAATCATAATTACTATTACAGATATATAATGCGGTTGAGCTAAACAAGCTCTTAATGTGTTGCCATTTTTTAAAAAATATGGATTACTTTATTAATAGATCCCATGGAGAGAGCAGGCAGATGTGAGAGTGGCAAAAGGGAAAAAAAAGAGGGGAAGGGAGGTGAACACGTTTTTTTTTTTTTTTTAAGAAAAATAAATGACGAATTTCAAGGCGAGGTGACAAGGAGAAAGGGGAAGAAATCTTCATTCACGCCAAGAAGATTTCTTCACAATATGAAAATCATTATGGTTAAAAAACGGTTTTAAGTGTAGTATTTCAATAAATAATTTTTACCCTATATTATTTTAATATTTTTCTTTTGCAATTTATAGTGTCAAAGTAAATTTTCCCTGAAGTAGGGACAGCTTCTCTTTTAGTAGTTAGAACACTTGAAAAATCAAGAAATTAAATTTAAAAAAATGAAATAAATACGATTTTTTTATAAAATAAATATTTATGTATTTAAAAAAAATTACACTTTAAATCTTGAAAGAGTGATAACGGGTACATCCATCCGATTTCTTAACACACAATTATTTATTAAATATTACTTTTATATATATATATATATATATTATTTGCTATACCTAATCAATTTTAATTATGTCAGCAAATCAACTTCTCAATATCAACATAATCAAACCAAATAGTACAGTTTAAATACATGTTGCCTATTTATGATCAATCTTATTTATATTATTCGTTGAACAAAAAGGGAAATATTCAATGCGATTTACCTCTTAAAACTCATGGAATATGCACATAGGAGTAATTCATAAGTCATATACCTAAAGATCATACCATTAGCGAATTTCAAGAACTGTATTAAATTTAAAAGAATCGGTTATAAAATCTTCCTTAGCGGAGGAATGATACTCTTATAATCTGTTTTTCCTTTTCTTTTTAAAATATCATCTTCACCTTTAAATTAAGAAAATTACTCATGATTCATATTTAATATTATATAAAACTATTAATAAAGGATTTATAAATTATTGTTTTAAAATTTTTGTCAATATTGTATATTACCAATCGTGGAGATCATATTTTAACCATTTAAATTTTTTTATTTATATTTAAAATAATAATTATATAAAATAATAAATTTAAAATCATTTATGTTTTCTAACCTGATTGTGGATAATAAATAGGGAGAATCCCTTAAAAAGAACTAAATTAGAAAATGATAAATCAGTCATTTCTTAAAAAGAAATTAAAAATTTTTTATCACATTTAAACATTTTTTAATCAACTCTTGATAAAAAAAACTTATTTATCTTTTCTCAAATTCTAAATTCTTTTTCAAGTGTTCTCCCTAACAAATATAAGCTCACAAGAAGAAAAGGGGGAAAAAATATCCCAAACCTCCTTGATGGTGCAGCTTTTCTTTTCTTTTATTTTTAAAATATATTGAATATATTGATATTGAACATACTGATTAATATATCCCGTGTGTATAAAGAAAATATTTTCTCCATAAACCGTTTTTATCTTCTTGATTAGTCTGGCGATTACGCCTAAAAGCCGTACCAGTGACAGCCTTGATCAGATCTCCGTCTTCTTCTTCTCCCAGCTTCCTTTCCAGCCTAGTTCTTTGCGGACTTCCGCTTTTACTGGAACTTCTTTCCTCCAAGAAAAGAACCCTAGGTGTCAATGTCTTCATTCTTCAGAGTCCTCGCTGGGGAATATACTGCTAAACTGGTAATTTTCCTTTCTTTTGTTTGATTCCCTTTCTTCGTTCTCGACTTCTCCTCCTCGTCGTCGTCGACGACGTCAGTGCATGTGTTTGCGTTCTCCGTTCTCGGCGGTTATGCTACCCGCAGTCGGCTCCGATCCGACTCTGGCAGCCCCCTCTTTCCCTTTTTGTGCAGTTTCTGGTTTTGTTTTGTTGGGTTATTGTTTTTGCATATTCCACTTTTCAGATTCGTTCGGCTACTGTTTTTCAATCTGCCATTGTACCAAACTGTGCTGGAAATTTTTGCATGATTTTGGTTTTGTGCTGTCTTTGTGTTTGTGATGCGTGGATGATTGATTATACTTTTTATGATGAGAATTGAGAGCGATGGAGAAAGGGGAAAATCTGCCCTGGCAAACACGTCAGTTCGCTTTTATTTTTTATTTTTTTAAAAATAAAAATAAATGTCATTACTGTGTCAACCAACCATAAAATTACTGTGTTTGTGGTGCTAATTCAAGAACGTTAATGTTCCGTTCCTCTTTTGGGCCAAAGAAAAAAAAAACAAGGATGTTCCGCTCCTCTTAAAAATAGCAGATAATTCCGCTCCTCTTAAAAATAGCAGATAATTACTTTATGATGTAGTGTTCAAATCTTAGTGTTTTTTCAATGATTTTTTTTTATCATTTTTAAATTTTGATTTAGTCTCCTTCCGTAAGGAGGAAAAAAAAAGAAAAAGAAGATTTCTATATCTTGGCTTTTAAAAGTAATTTTTTATATTTAAAAAATTATATATATATATATATAATATCTATATACGTATATGAAATCTAAGAATTTAAAGCAGCTTTGTTCTCCCAAAAAATTAGTAATTGATCAAGAAAAGTTTCTTCAGAAAGGAAGAAAAACTAAATTTATTGTGCTAATTTCAGAATATGAATGTGTAATAAAACACCAGATAATGGGGGTGGAGTATTGTTATCTTTTCGTCCAATCTTTGTCTCTCTCTTCAAATGCCAACTCTATAAATACGGAGAATTCAATTCAATAAATGTCATCATGACCTAGCTCAGCAGAGAAATTAAATTCATTACATGATGATTTACCCCACCTAGTGGGATAAAGGCTTTGTTGTTGTTGTTGTTGTTGTATTACATGATGATTTACCTAGTCTACTAAACAGCATTAGGTGATAATACTAGTCATTGCATTGTTCTATTAGTATTACATTAGATTTGAATTCAGATATACTAATTACATTTTCTTTTCTTTTCTTTTGGCAGCGAATCCCTCCCCTGTTTGTCTCCAGATTTTCTAGTCTTGCACCAAAAACAGTAATGCTTTTTTGTTCTTCAGAAAAATCATGGATGGTTGATATTGAGGAAGAAGATAAAAAACAGTTGTATTTCAAAAGAGGTTGGAACACATTTGTAGAAGATAATGCTTTAGAATTTGGGGATTTTATAGTTTTCAAATTCGATGGGAATTCAACATTCAAAGCTAAAATCTATGAAAAATCTTACCTCAGAAGAAAAACCTCAATGTCAGTATCTTCTTTCTTCAAGATCATCATCAATGAAGAATATACTACTAAGCTGGTAATTTTCTTCTTCCCCGCTGATGTTTGCTTATTTCCACAGCTGAAAAATCCCTCTAAATCTTTGTTTTTCCCCCCCTTAATTGCAGCGAATCCCTTTGTTGTTCGTCTCCAGATATTCTAGTCTAGTCCCAAAAGCAGCAACATTTATCAGGTCTTATTCTTCAGACAGATCATGGAAGGTTGATTTGGTGGAAGAAGATGACAAAAGGTTATATTATAAAAATGGCTGGAGTACATTTGTAGAAGATAATGCTGTGGAGGTTGCACATTTTCTAGTTTTCAAATTTGTTGGGGATTCAACTTTTAAAGTTAAGATCTGTGGAAAGTCTGCCTGTGAGAAGGAGCTTGAGAATGAGCCATGTGTCAACCAGTATTACTGCATACAGCATCATAATAAACAAATAACAACTCTAGATCGTCAAGTAACTCAGAGAGAAATAGATCCGATTGATGTAAGATACGTAACGATGGAGACGGTAGATCATGGTGATTCTAACCAAGAAATTGAGGCTCCCCAGAAAAAAGTCGAATCTCATGTCCCTATCAAGAAAACTGGTAAGCTAATGAAAAAGATAGCTCCCATTGATAATCTTGATCAAAATCATATTTTATTCCTCTGAATCTAAACTTAACGTCTAATTACAGAACTGATGAGTAAGTATTATAGTTGAATGTTAGACTTGCTACAAGTTCCTTTCCAGGTCAAATTATGGTGATGTTCTTACATTCTTTTAATGTTTATACAGCAATTATGAAAACAGACTTTTGTTAATTTCCATTTATTTTAGCTCATAGTTTGATTAATTTGCAGCAGGCAACAGGTATGAGTCGACTGAAGGCCACAATTTGAACTCTAAGAAGAATCCTTCATTCAAAATTCTTCTGCAACAAGCCTATGCAGAGAAGGGTGTCATGGTTAGTTCTTCAGACCACCCCCAATTGATTTATTTTCTTGCATGCCTATGACAAATTGACGATAGCTGAATTATTGTATGTTTAGATTAGCTTTTTTATCACCAATTTTATCATCCTATACCAAACATTGGTGTAGTCTGGTTATGAATATGATGCCTTTTATGTTTCTGGTTTCACATTCGTACCAAACAAAATGTGGTTTCATGTTGTTTGCTCATACATAATTTCCATGGTTTGTGTATGCATGTCAAGGCTATTCAAGTGATATTGAGATTAATATGTTTGAGGAACTTGTGCAGTGCTTTCCAACGGAATTTTTCCATAAGCATATGAAGAACAAGAGACAAGAGGTGGAGATGGAGACAGTGGAAGGAGTATGGACTGTGACATTACTCCCCCACATGAAAAGGACAAGGACATTCGCCAGATTAAGCAAAGGCTGGTCAGAATTCGCGAAAGCCAACCGTTTCAAAACCGGAGAGACTCTTGTTTTTGAACTGACTCAAAAAGGTGATTGCCCCAAGTTTGTTGTCAATAGACAATGAGGTTCAAGTGTAGTGGACTGATGTAGCACCAGGTTTTGTATGGCTGTTCAACAAGTGTATTTAAAAATTTAGGGTTTCTCCTGATGATAGGTCATGTTAATGGTAGGCTTAATTAGGAAGAGCCCTCATGATAAGTAATGTAAATATGGTAGGATTAATTAAGAGGGTTATGCTAAGGATCTTTCACTTTCCATTTTATGAACTCCCATGAAATGGATTTGGAATATTGTAGGCATCTTTTTGTTTCTTTATATATTTAATCAAACGTGTCTTTAATTTCGTTTTGTTTTGGCTAGAAACGTGTTCTTAATTTCTGATGCAACATTTTATGACTGCGAATGTGATGGGCCTTTGCTGGTCCCAAAAACAAATGTGGGTTTTGTTTGTAATGGCTTATGAGCCTTTTATGAGCTTCCTCGTGGGCTTGCTTGTTTTTATGCCTAAAGTAGAAATCTCTTTTGATTAAGTTCACCCTACCCAATATTGGTATGACCTATAAGGAAGAGAGATTTCGTCCTGTCTTTGGATTGTGAGTGAACCCAACCCTTTTCCTAAAATTTGATTATAAAAAAACAAAGTTCGACGTTTCTCTTACTTCCAGTTTGGAAGAGTGAAAATCTCCCCATCTTTCAAATGAGTCCCAAGTTATAATGTTTAATTTTTGATTGTGTAGATTAAAATATATGATTTGTTATAAAAGTATATGTGATAAGAGAGAAGATTGATAGGATTCAGAGAAAATCGATAGAATTTCTAGAGAGAAGTTAGAGAGATGTTCTCATTCAGTTCAATTGAAACAATCGATTACAGCCCTTTATATAGAAGCAGAAATTTAACCCTGGTTGTATTACCATGGTTATATTTAAATGACCATGGTTACTTTATATCGTCTTTATGTCCTTGTCTCCTTTTGCTGTCTTTATGTCCTTGTCTTCTTTTGCTGTCTTTATGTCATTGTCTTCTTTTACTTTTGCTTTGTATCAAATCATCTTTTCTTCTTTATGTCAAGTTGACTGGAAGAGTAATATGAGTCAATGGACATTCACAGATTTAATATTCATAACACTCCCCCTTGGATGTCCATTATGAATGTGCCTCATTAAAAACTTTAACTAGGAAAAACCCAGTGGGATAAAAACCTAACCAAAAAAAAAGAATACATCATTCATTGATACACCATCAAGTGCTGCCTCATTAAAAACCTTTCTAGGAAAACCCAGTGGGACAAAACATAGATAAGGGAAAAAGAGTACAGCGTGTATCGACTCCCCCTCTTGATAATATCAGTTGAAATCTTTGAATCTCCGAAGACCAATATCATGAACAAGTTTTTCAAAGATTGTACCTGGAAGTGACTTGGTGAATAAATCTGCTAGATTTTCACTTGAACTGATTTGCTGGATATCTATGTCACCATCCTTTTGAAGGTCGCGAGTGAAGAAGAATTTTGGTGAAATATGCTTCGTTCTATCGCCCTTGATATAGCCTTCTTTAAGTTGAGCGATACATGCATCATTATCCTCATAGAGGATTGTTGGGATCATTTTGCCAGAAGATAAATGACAAGTTGTACGTATATGATGTATTACTGACCTCAACCACATACATTCTCAACTTGCTTCATGTATTACTAGAATTTCTGCATGATTAGATGATGTGGCTGATATAGTCTGTTTCATAGATCGCCATGAAATAGCTGCACCTCCACATGTAAATAGATAGCCCGTTTGTGATTTACCATTATGTGGATCAGATAAAAATCCAGCATCTGCATAACCTACCAGTTCATGCTTGGATACATTTGAGTAGTATAACCCCATGTCTGTTGTACCTCTGAGATAACGAAGAATGTGCTTTATTCCATTCCAATGCCTTCGTGTTGGTGAAGAACTATATCTTGCTAGTAAATTAACAGGAAATGATATATCAGGCCGTGTGTGATTAGCAAGATACATTAGTGCTCCAATAGCACTAAGATATGATACTTCTGGACCAAGTAGTTCTTCATCACCTTCTTCACTAATTTCTCGAGGTCGGAATGAGTCTTTATCCACCTTCAAAGATCTTACAATCATTGGGGTACATAATGGATGAGATTTATCCATGTAAAATCGCTCTAGAACCTTCTTTGTATAAGTTTCTTGATATAAAAAGATCCCTTTCTTGAAGTACTCGATCTGTAATCCAAGAAAAAATTTCGTTCTTCCCAAGTCCTTCATTTCAAATTCTTTCTTCAAACAATTAATTGCCTTTTGAAGCTCTTCAGGAGTTCCAATGATGTTGATATTATCAACATAAACAGCAATTATAACAAACTCACTATTATATCTTTTGATAAAGATGCATGGGCATATCAGATCATTTTTGTATCCTTCTTTCAACAAATATTCATTAAGACGATTATACCACATGCGCCCTGATTGCTTCAGGCCATACAGGGACTTATTTAACTTAACTGAGTATTGTTCTCGAGAACTTGGATTGGATGCTTCTGGCATCTTAAGTCCTTCAGGGACTTTCATATAAATATCATTATCTAGTGATCCATATAAATAGGCAGTCACAACATCCATTAGATGTAAATCAAGTCCTGCATCTACTGCTAGACTGATTAAATAAAGAAAAGTAGTCGCATCCACTACTGGTGAATACGTTTCTTCAAAATCAATGCCAGGTCTTTGTGTAAAACCTTGGGCTACTAGACGTGCCTTATATCTAGTTATTTTGCCCTTTTCATTTCTTTTTTGTACAAAGACCCATTTGCATCCAACTGGTTTTACATCTTCAGGTGTAAGGACTACAGGTCCAAATACTTTTCGTTTTGCCAATGATTTTAATTCTGCATTAATGGCATCTTTCCATAGGGGTCAATCTCTTCTCTGTTGGCTCTCACTAATGGATTTTGGCTCATGATCCTCATTATCATTCATTACATCATATGCTATATGATAAGCAAAGATGTCATCAACGTTGACTTCATTTCTATCCCATCAGATTCCATTCATAACATAATTTATTGAGATCTCATTATTTTCACATATATCAGGTACCTGGGTCTCTTCTGGGACTACAACATTCTCTTCTGGAGATAATATCTCTTCAGGAGATGGCTCTTCTGGAGCTACTAATTTTTCTTCATTATCCTAACTTGACCATCTATATTCTTTGCTCCTTTTCTTTTTTGAGGATTTTTATCTTTGAAACCGATGGGCCTGCCACGCTTCAGGCGTGCTTTGGATTCATTCATAGCAAGTTGTCCTTCAGGGACATCAATTTTAATAGGAGCATTAGCAGCTGGGATATGTGACAGACTTTGTCACTTTCTTTGGGTCAGTAAATGCTTCTGGCATTTGATTAGCTAAATTCTGTAAATGAATTATCTTTTGAACTTCAAGTTCACATTGTTTTGTACGAGGATCAAAATGAGCCAATGATAATTCATTCCAACTAATTTCATTACCCAGCTGCTTGTTTTCTCCCCCTAATGTTGGGAAAAATGATTCATCAAAATGACAATTGGCAAATCGTGCCGTAAATAAATCTCCTGTAGATGGTTCTAAATATTTTATAATTGATGGAGATTCATACCCAACATATATTCCCATCTTTCTTTGTGGGCCCATCTTAGTGCGTTGTGGTAGTGCTACAGGCACATATACCGCACACCTGAAAGTTCTTATGCGGGAAATATTAGGTTTCTGACCAAAAACCATTTGTAAGGGGGAAACCTTTAAATAACTTGTTGGCCTAATGCGAATTAACATTGCTACATGCAAAATGGCATGGCCCCAAGCAGAAATTGGTAGATTAGATTTCATAAGTAAAGGTCTTGCAATTAGTTGCAACCTTTTAACCAATGATTCTGCAAGTCCATTTTGCGTATGAACATAAGCTACAGGATGTTCAACATCAATTCCAAGGGACATACAATATTCATTAAAAGCTTTTAATGTAAATTCACCAGCATTATCAAGACGTATTTTCTTGATAGGATAATCAGGGTAATGTGCTCTTAATCTAATCAATTGAGCAAGTAATCTCGCAAACGCCAGGTTGCGAGAAGATAATAAGCAAACATGCGACCATTTAGTTGATGCATCAATTAAAACCATATAGTACCTAAATGGTCCGCATGGTGGGTGTATTGGCCCACAAATATCTCCCTGTATCCGTTCTAGAAATGTGAGAGACTCACTTTCTACTTTGCTTGGTGAGGGGCGAATAATTAACTTTCCCTTGGAACATGCAGCACATGAGAAATCATGGGATTGTGGTATTTGTTTACACTTCAGGGTATGTCCACATGAATTCCCAATTATTTGTCGCATCATTATTGAACCGGGATGGCCTAACCAGTCATGCCAAACATTAAATTCATTAGTAAACTTTTGGTTTACATTATCAAACTGCTGGTTTGTATTGGCAAACTTCTGGTCTGCATTATTGAACTTCTGGTTCACAATAGTATGTGTTTCAATTGTGCTTATACATGTGTAATACAAACCAGAAGAAAAAATAGGAAAACTTTCTAATATGCATTTTCTACCAGCAACTATATTTGTAATGACAAGATATTCCTTATTATCTTTAGTTGTTGTTTCTAAATGATATCCATTTCTGCGGATATCTTTGAAACTCAATAAATTTCTTTTAGACTTGGTAGAATAAAATGCATTATCAATGCATAATTTTGTTCCTTCAGGTAACAAAATATTAGCTCTTCCGAAGCCTTCAATTAAATTTATACTATCAGATATAGTCTGAACATTGGCTTCTCGTATTACCAGTGAAGAAAAATATTTATCATGTCTGAGTATGGTGTGGGTTGTTGCACTATCAACGAGACATAAATCTTTAGGATTGATGTCAATAGAATTCATTCTTCATAAAAACATAAATAAAATTAATACATATGATAGAAACAACTTTAAATAAAATATAACAGTTCAAATTATATTAAGAAATCTGCAACATCCAAATAGTTATTATCTATATCGCCATACTCAGAATTCTCGCCCTGATCAACATGATTAACTTCAACATTTGATCTTTTACCAGTATTTTTAATTGATTCTTGGTAAAGATCAACTAGGTGCCTTGGTGTACGACAGGTACGAGACCAATGACCCTTGCCACCACATCGATAACATGGATTATCTGCATATTTATTATGCCTACTGCTTTCCCCTTTTTGGTTCTTATCAGTCTTTTCCCACTTCTGGTAGGAATTTGAACCTCCATGATATCGACCACGGCCACGCCCACGGCTGTAGCCACGCCCACGTCCACGTCCTTGTCCACGTCCACGACCACGGCCACGGCCACTATAAAATTCATTTGTTACTACATTCACTTCAGGGAATGGAGTTGAGCCTGTTGGACGGGATTCATGATTTTTTAACAAAAGCTCATTATTTTGTTCAGCCACAAGGAGACAAGAAATTAACTCAGAATATTTCTTGAAACCTTTTCACGATATTACTGCTGCAGGAGCAAATTGGATGCATGAAATGTGGAGAATGTCTTTTCTAACATATCATCATCAGTAACATTTTCTCCACATAATTTCAATTTAGAAGTAATTCTGAACATAGCTGAGTTATATTCGCTTATAGATTTAAAATCTTGCAAGCGTAAATGCATCCAATCAAAATGAGCTTTTGGAAGAATGACCATCTTCTGGTGATCATATCTTTCTTTCAAATTGTTCCAAAGGACAAGTGGGTCCATCACTGTCAAATATTTAGTTTTTAAATCCTCATGTAAGTGGTGGCGAAGAAAAATCATGGATCTGGCTTTATCTTTGTTGGATGCCTTATTCCCTTCTTGAATCGTGTCTTCCAGACTTTTGGCATTCAAGTGAATTTCCGCATCCAACTTCCAAGATAAATAATTTTTCCCAGTAATATCAAGAGTCACAATTTCAAGTTTTGCTAGGTTTGCCATTGTTCAAACTAATTAAAGAAATAAATAAAAATAATTAAAATATGAAATATAAATATGTAATATAATAACTGTAAATTCATAAAGGCAATAAATAATTCATAAGGTGAGATAAGAAAATTAAAACATGTATGGTTTCGGGCCATTTAATCTCATGACTTCAGGCCATATATGGCTTCGGGCCATTTAATCTCAAGATGAGGAATTAACTATTATCTTCAGGATAAAAGTTGTACATGACTTATGGCAGTACAATAAGATAAAAGATAAAAATATATATAGCTTCTGGCCATATAATAAGAATGGATATGGCTTCTGGCCATATTATAAGAAATTAAAACATTATGACTTCTGGTCATAATTTCAAGAATCAGATAAGTATGGCTTCTGGCCATAATAACAATAATAATAGTAATAATAATAATAATATAAAAACAATAACGATCTCCAATCTTAACCATGGAACCCGATGTTATATAATAATCGGTAAAAGTATCTCTCTAATTCCATATAGTGGCTCACATTATCCCAGATCTATAAAATAAAACAGGATATATATAATCATTAAAGAAACCATAAGAAGATCATACCTTCTTTAGAGCTTCATGCTGATAACGTGTTATAAAAGTATATGTGATAAGAGAAAAGATTGATAGGATTCAGAGAAAATCGATAGAATTTCTAGAGAGAAGTTAGAGAGATATTCTCATTCAGTTCAATTGAAACAATCGATTACAGCCCTTTATATAGAAGCAGAAATTTAACCCTGGTTGTATTACCATGATTATATTTAAATGACCATGGTTACTTTATATCGTCTTTATGTCCTTGTCTCCTTTTGCTGTCTTTATGTCCTTGTCTTCTTTTGTTGTCTTTATGTCATTGTCTTCTTTTACTTTTGCTTTGTATCAAATCATCTTTTCTTCTTTATGTCAAGTTGACTGAAAGAGTAATATGAATCAATGGACATCCACATATTTAATATTCATAACATGATTTTTAAACTTGAGTCAAAATGTTGAGAATTCGAGCGATATCCCACTAGCTAGTTTTGATTTGGAGAGATTCTGGACCAAATGGGTCAGCAATCATTTGGAAGTGTTATAATTTAGGCATATGGCTAATTGAAGCCCATAAATTGAAACTCTCATTTTTATCCTTAGATTACTGTTCACAGGCATAATCAATTTCATCATCTAACTTTGAAAAATCATAATTTAATCTAGATAAGCTGTTTAAAGGTGCTTTTAAACTTGTTTAGAAACTCTTGAATTCTTTGCAATGAGAATAATATGGCTTATTATCAAGGTAATTAAATCCGGATCGGCCATTAAACTGCTTGGGGTACCGGGTCAAGAGTCAGTGGGTCAAACAGGAGCTAACTTGGAGCGACACCGATGAGAAATTGAAGATTTTAGAGTTATTAATATGAAATTTTAAAGAAAAAATTTTAAAAAAATTGATTTAAAAAAATAAAAAAATATTGAACTAGACCGAACTGGTTTACCGGCCGGTTAGTTGGTTTCTGGTCTGGACCACCCGGTTAGTTTGGGTTTGATCACACTACTTATCATTCATCATTACATATAATATATACATCTCAATGCCTCATAATGAATTTACACAACTCATTGGCAAAAAATAAAATAAAAACGAATTTATACAACTCATGTGATTTAGTACACATTTTTTTCTTATGGTACAGCATAGTCATGGAATTTCCCTTCTTTCAATTATTCTAACTTCTGCTCTAACTCTTCCTTTAGAGGCTCATAATCTAACATGGTTAGTCATTAAGGGGAGATTCAATGAATCCCCTAGCAAACATTCATCATCCATTGACATATTTAAAGCTGTCATGCATTGATCGCAAAATATCTAGGCCTATGACATGTCCCAAATATAATCACATATACAAATACATGATTTCTTATAAATATAATGAATACTTTAAATTTATATATTCAATAACCAAACATATACGAGTAAGGTAAAGTTCATTACTTCAAAACTTTTCACTTTTACTTTTTTTACTTTCCATATTGCGATCTTCATGGTTCCAGGCTTCCAGCCTCCAATTCCACCTCTATAATATCTAATAGCCCTAAGTTCACATCACATATCAATTGTTGGGTTTAGTAGGAGCATTGAAACCATTAATATATAAAAACTACTCTTCTCAATTAAACCTTAACTAACCTTAACTATGTATTGCTGATCCCATATGCTTTAAAAGTAACCTAACATGCTTCTTCTCCATATGCTTTTAATAGTTAGTTATTGATAAAGCTATGACTTTACAATTTGAGTTCACGATATAAGTTTATGTACTTAGCATTGGTTCATTTTAACTCGTGAATTTGACAATTTTGCATTGTATGATACACTCCCTCTGGTCCTTATTATAAGGCACCACTTAATAAGTGTATTTGGTCTTTTTTATAAGACACTTGCTTGTTTCTAAAGAGTATTAAATATTTTTTTTCATGCATGCTCATAATTAATAAGCGTAGTGGGTGAGAGTGATAATTAATATGATATTAGAGTTTAGTGGAATTAGTAGGAGTAATATTGAAAATCACTTAAATTTTAGGACAAATTTAATGACTTTAACTGGTTTTATTGATTTATGAGAATTGTTAGTTAATGTCTTATAATAATAACCAGAGGGAGTACCCCGAATTAGATAATGTCCTCTCATTACACTGTCCAATGCTATATATAATTTTTTTTTTTAAAAAAAAGATGACATGTTCCTATAAGAGACACTAATAATTTGTCTCAAAATTTTTAGTATCATGTTTCAGCTTTGGCCCGCTAATTATTAGTTAGTTTTAATACATTATTTTTCAAATCACTTTATCGGTCTCTCCATAAATAAAAGATTGGAGGGGGTAGTATTTGTATATTATCTAGGTAATTCAATTATTTTTATTTTATAAAAAAGACTGGAGGGCATACTATTATATTACATTGCATTTCTTTTTTTTAAAAAATCTTTCTCCCGGTATAAATAAGGGAACAGGCCCTTAAATTTCGAGTGTTGATGTTTCTTTACATAAACTATGATATTTTTAATAAATAGCTATCTATGTATTTTAAACAATTTACACGGAAAATCTTGGAGGAATAATAATGTGTATATCTAGCTATTTGATTCCTTAGCCCACAATTATTTGTTGAATATTACTCCTATTATATATATATATATATATATTATTGGTTGTACATATTGCAGATCAACTTCTCAATAGCAACATCATCAATACAATTCAAATACATATGGCCCTTATCATCGGTCTTATTTATATTTTAAATTAATTGTTGTATAATGGAAATATTCGGGATTTATCTCTTAAATTTCATGGCATACACATAATTCGTGAATTATATTAAAATATGTTATCATATCTCAATTAATGTACTCAAAAGTGCTAATTTTCTTTCCGAAAAATTAGTTTCATATTGAAAATTTTATTATTGAGATGAGCTTAAATTTAGGGAAAATTCCATATGAAGCTATCTAAAATAGTAAAATTCTAAATAAGGTCGGTAAATTTAACAAATCTTTAATTAAGTCATTTATCCAATTTAGAATTTTGAAATGTGGGTAAAATAACTTTAATACTCTATCCTCTTTTCTCTCCCCCCTAAAAGAGTTTTATTGCTCCATATATCATCAATGATATATAATGAAATAAAATATGATTTGATAAATCAAAGAAATTTTTTGTGCTCTAAAAAGATCTTCATGAATAATTCCAGCTAAAGAAAGGAAAGTGCAACACATGCCATGACAATTTACCATCAATTTTGTATATACAAAATATGCACAGTACATGTGCTTTGAAGGTAGGGTTAAGGTGTAAAAATATCCATAAATTTATATCAAAAGTGCATCCCAGTGCCATAAACACTTTGTAGGTGCAAAAATACCTACAAACATTCAAAATTAGAGCAAAAATGACACAATCGTAAAAATGTGTTAACATCTGTTACTTTTTATAGTGGGACCCATTCTATTTTTTCTGAAAGAACCAAAATGCCCCTAGCTCAAAAATGGTAAATATGTAAAAATATCCATAAACTTTTATCCATAGTATGTCAAATACTATATGTTTTTTAGAGGTGCAAAAATACCGATGTGTAACAACCCAAATTTTATATTCACCAAATATATTGTAATTATTTAGGAAATTCAATAAAATGGTGAATATTCATGAATTTGGAATTTATGAATTTCATAAATGTTCAATTTCATGGAAATTGGGCAAAAATAATTATGGAATTAATTTGGGTAATTTTAAAAGCCCAATATTAAGGTCCAAAAATGAAGGAATATTAGAGAAAATATTTGGTCCAAAAATAGATGAAAATTGGCCAAAGAAAAAATAAGAGAAGAAATTGAATTAGAAAGATAATGGCAAAATCGTAATTTTGCCAAAATAGCACAAAATAAATTATTTTTTTAATTAATTGAAGTTAATTTCAATTAATTAAGGAAAATAAAGGGGGGAAATATATTTAGAATATTTTGGTCAATTTAATATAAATTTATGAAAAATTTGAGCAAAAACGCAATTTTGACCAAAATTGAGACTTTATGTGTATACGTAACCGGAACAAGTTGTGTAGCCAATTGAAACCAAAGGGAGGGACCCCTAGGTGTCTCCTACATGTTGCAAGAGGAAGAAAATATTGGTTGGGATTAATGAGCTTAGTTACACATACATAGGGTTTATTTACATAAAAGTGATTTTTGAAAGTTTTGGAAATTGTTAAATAATTAAAGTATAATGTTATATATATTATAAAACACATGTGCATCTTCATCCTCAGCTCATTTCTGTCGCACACAGCAGCTGAATGAAGAGTGAGAAAGTTTGGACTTGTAGAGAGAGAAAGGAGAAGAAAAATCACAAGGTAAGCCGATTTCTCCGACGATTTAGCTCCTAACCCGTGTAACTCCGATCCTAAGCTACTCCTCTTTGTTCTTTAAGGTTTTGAAGCTCAAAATCTGTTGTTGAGCACTTAGGGTTTTAAAAAATATTTGGGAAAAACTTGTGGGAGCTTGAGGTAACTTCCAAACCTTCGTATATTGTCTATTCTGGCTGCTGTGGGCGATTTAATCGGTGAAATTTCGCCGGATTGTCATTGGTTTTAAATTTTGGAAAAGTGTGTGCCTAAGGGTTATGCTGAACAATTTTAGTTCAAATGGTTGTTATAACTCAATTAGATGGTTAATAAAGTGATTAGAAGTAGAAAGGAACGCGTTTACGGAGCTGAAATCACAAAACATCGATTTTGCCCGGAGGACTCCATAATTTCGGTTAGGGCTAGATCTAGGGGTAGGAGTTGGATTTTCAATGATTTGATGATTCCATTGGATTCAGTGGCCAAAAATAGGTGGGGTTACAGTTGGGCACTTTTTCAGAAAAGGCTGAGAAAGCATAATTACGGAAACGCCCCTAAAACCCTAAAAGTAGGGCTGCCAAGGGCAATTTTATAATTTGACATTGAATTTGATAATTTTGAGTCCGGAAATGGATTCCTTGGACGAAAATACGTCAGGATAGCCCTAGTCAAAATTTTGGGAAAATGTGCCATCGAGCCGGGTACGGCCGGGCCGGGCCGGGGTCCCGGGGGCAGTTTTGGAAATTTTCACCATAGACTAATATAACCACAAGAAATACTATGGAAGTGTCTAAAATGATACTTGGATAGGTTATGATCTATTTATTGTATATTTGACGTTTTAGGACCGAGTTGGACGCCTATAGTTGCACGTTTTACGAGGCGGACCCTTTGAGACAGGAAAGAGGTTAAGGTAGGAACTACTATCTCTCATATACTATGTGACTATTTGTATGATGCGTGTTACTGTATTTTGTGATCTGAACACGTGCTAGAGGCACATTACCTAGCTGTGGTTTAGGACCTAGCTGAGGTACACTAGTCTTACCTAGCTGTAGTCAAGGACTCGGCTGAGGTACATGTAGGGGTTTCAACGGGTTAGTTGGCCCTGAATTTTATGTACACACACGGATGATATGAGTTTTCATTTTACTTGATACGGTGCATTGCATATTTGATTTTTGCATTTTATATGTTGATCGTATGTTTCTACTGAGATTCTTTGGAATCTCACCCCTTTTTCTAATCAAAATATCTCAGCGGGTGCCAGTGGCTCAAAAGCCAAGGATGCAGAGAAGGGAAACTGACAGGCACATTTCCCAAGATAAATACATTGATTGTATATAGTCTGTATGTGAAATAGTTTTGGGACATTTTGTACATATTTGTCATTATTATCGACTTCTGCTATGTTAAGGACTGTCTGTAAACAAATACTTATTATCAGTATAACTGTACTTTTCTGTTTGCCTATGGAACTTGTTCATTATTGCCCTGCGCATATCAAAATGGAAACGGGTGTTGACATGATGAACATTCAAAACAGACATGGAAGTACCAAAATACCCCCAAATAAAAAAAAACACATACAGCAAATATATTTTATGAACATTATTTATATATATTTGCTGGGTACTCTGATCAAATTTGGAGCTTGTATCTAGTTATTTATTTGTCTTTTGTTTGATCTAAGCATTTTGAATCTAGTTTAATTTAATGATTTAATTCATTTTTTAATTAAGTCAATTTTATAGCATGGCAACTTTAAATTTTTTGACATACAATAATATATTTCTCCATAATTATTTTCTTATGGTTTTATATTTTATACCTTTTTAATTCTTAAAAAGTTTATAAAAAATGAAATAGAAAAGTTAAGCGTGTTAGTTGTAAGTTAATTTCTAAAGAAAATTAAGAAAAAATCAAAATAAAATATTAATAGAAAATTTAACAACATGTACTTCATCTGACATAATAGATATTATCATGTCCAATTTAAATTATTAAGTTTAAAGTTAGAATTAATAAAGTTTAAGATTTTTCTTAGTTTGGATAAAATATATTAGAATTGACTTATAAATACAAGTAGGTGAGTAGATAATACTCCCTCCAGTCCTAATTATAAGATAAAGTTGATTTTTTTGGAGAAATTAAGGAAGTCGATTAAATTAATTTAGAGTGTTTATATTTTTAGTATCCTTAGATTATATATTAGTTTATTAGTCAAATTAATTAGTTTGGAGAAAAAAATAAAAATAAAAATACTCTAAAGTAATTTAATTGACTTCCTTAATTTATTCAAAAAAATCAACTTTATCTTATAATTAGGACCGGAGGGAATAGTAATTTACTTGTTAATTTAAAGTTGATGTATAAAATTTCATATTATATTCATAATAACAGTATAGAATTTGAATAGTTAGATAAATAAGTTTTTTTTATAAGTTGAGGGTATTTTAGTACTTTCATGTCCATTTTAAATATCTATGGGTATTTTTGCACCTCTAAAAATTATATAATGTTTGACACACTTTAGGTAATAGTTTATAGATATTTTTACATCTTTATCATTTTTGAGCTGAGAACATTTTGTTACTTTCAAAATAAATAGTGTGGGCCGCACTAAAAAAGTAATGGACATTAGCTCATTTTTAATGAAGCCGTCATGTTTGCTCTAATTTAGAATATTTGTGGATACTTTTACACCAAAAAGAGTTATGGCCTTGCGTGTACTAAGTTGGTGGATATTTTTGCAAGTTAACCTAAGTTATTAAAACTTTTAAGTCATCATTCTTGCGGATGAAAATTCAAGGTTTATAGATTACCTAGATGCATGAGCCTCGATCACCTCTAAAAAATATTTGTGGTCATGATATTCGTTTCTTTCTTCCTTTTTTTCAAGTCCTCACCATACTTAAACGTCGTGATACTTAAATCAATTTGTGACATTGCCATCGATGGCTAAGGTGAACAGCTGCAGTAAATCCCTAATCATTTTGGTTCTCAATTTCTGGGTTTGCTTTTATCTGAAAACTTCAGAATACAAACAGTCAAATTAATCACGGCGTTTTGGCCATCGGGGAATGAAATATTCCTTCTGGTTCTAATTATAAGATAAAATTGATTTTTTTGGAGAAATTAAGGAAGTAAATTAAATTACTTTAGAATATTTATATTTATATTTTTTTCTTCAAACTAATTAATTTGAATAATAAACTAATATATAATATAAGGATACTAAAAATATAAACACTCTAAAATAATTTAATTGGCTTCTTTAATTTCTCCAAAAAAATTAACTTTATCTTATAATTAGAACTAAAGGGAATAACAGATTAATTAAGAGTCATCAAGAAAGAACCTATTCATTCATATTCTCTCTCCCATTTAGACCCGTTTCTACCTTTTCCTAAAAATCTCTCTCTTCCTTCCGTTCTTTGTGTAGGCTATCCGCAGCATCAGAAACTTCACTATTTATGATAGTCCTACCGTTTCGGTTAAACCTGGACTAGTGCAACTCTTGAGCCCGATCTAGGGGTGAGCAAAAAATCAATGGTCTGGTTCAGTTCGATCTAATCCGAGTTGGTCCGGTCTAAATAAACAGCATAATGAAATAGGATTAGATTGGATCTAACTGACTGATTACATTGGACTGGATTTTGGACAAGGAGACTAGACCACTTGGATTAGTCTGATCTGGTCCAAATCAATTTCTTAAAAAATATTCTTATAATTTAGGTGTTATTTTTTATTTAATGTTGTTGGAATTTTTTTAAGGATTTATAATTAAATTTTATTTTTTATGATGATTTTTATATGATTATAGGTTTTTTTTATTATCTTAATTATATTTATCATAATTAAATATTTTTTCTCAACATATTTTTTTTATTGTTGTTGTTGAATGTAGGATATTCTTACATATTTATGATATTTTAATATTTGATGACATATTTTATATTATTATAAGTATTTTTGTGGTCATAATTGTAGTTAATTGGTTCAAAATTTGCTTTCTAAAGAGGAAAAAAAAATAAAAAAAATATTAAATTTAAGTTTTAGATTACTTGGATTAGTTCAAGTAGTCCACTAGACCCGTTCTAGTCTAGCCCAACCTTGGGTTGGTGTTGGGCTAGACTAGACTACAGACTGCTTTTTACAATCTAAGATCCTTTTCAAAAATCTCGAGTTGATATTAAACCTGGTTTGATCCGGTCTGGTCCATACTCATCCTAGTCTGATCAGAGCTCTGAGCTCAGTCTTCCTCTTCTTCAGCTACGTTACTGACTCGATTCCGTTTTTCAGTAGATTTACGTTTCGAATGAAACTTCTTTCCTCCGAGGAGAGAAGCCTCGGTGTCAATGTCTTCCTTCTTCGAAGTCCTCAATGGGGAATATGCTGCTAAACTGGTAATTTTTTTTTCTTCTGAGTGGTTTCCTTCTTCGTTCTCAACTTCTCGTCGTTGTCGTCCATGCATGCGTTTGGATTCTCTGTTCTCGGCGTCTGTAGTCACCGTCGTCGGCTCCAATTCGACTCCTGATCCCCCTCAACCTCTTTCCCTCTTTTTTCAGTTTCAGATTTTGTTCAGTTCGTTGAATGATTTTGCTTATTCCGCTTCTCAGACTCGTTCGGCTGTTTTGTTTTTTTATTGATTTTCCAATGTATCAATCTATGCTGGAAAATTTTTGCATGATTATGCTTTTGTGCTGTTTTTGTGTTTGTGATGTCTGGATCATCAATTATGATGTGCATGAGGACGATGAAGGAGGGTGAAAATTTGTCCAGGGCAAACATGTCATTTCGCTTTTTCCTTTGTTTTTTATAATAAAATGTCATTATAGTGTTAACCAAACATACAATTTCTATGTTTATAGTGCTAACTCAAGAATGTGAATGTCCCATTGCTCTTAATAGCAGGGAAAATATGAAATCTAAGAATTTAATAGCAGTTCTCTTCTACACAAAAAAAGTCGTTAGATCGAGAAAGGTTTCTTCAGAAAGGGGGAAAAACTATGCATATTGGTATAGAAACCAAACTCAAATGTGTTTATTCAAATTCTTAATGCATTACAATGAAAATCTCACACCTATTTATATTAAATTCATAACCTCATAAACACTTAAAATAATGCCAAAGTCAGTTTTGGCAACCAAACTCAACGTCAGTGCATACATCATTCCCTGTCAACGTTGGCTGCTTGTTCATATTCTCTGTTCACATTCTCTGCTCTGTTTCATTCATTCTCTGTTCTGTTTCATTCTCCCGGGGTTGGACAGGACTCGTCCTCGAGTCAAAAACAACATCATCATCAATGAATGGAGATTGATATGAAACTTTAAGCTTCAGTAAAAATGACTTGGGCTTATTTTTGATTTTGACGTGTTTATCTGGTGGCAAAGGTTCAAGTTGAATCTTCACATCATCCTTCTGGAAGGAATATGTGTTTGCATACCCGTCGTATAGAGCGTGTCGATCATATTGCCAAGGTCTTCCCAAAAGAAGATGACAAGCGTCCATCGGAACAACATCATACCAAATTTCATCGTGATACCTTTTTCCAATAGAAAAAGTAACGAGGCATCGTTTTGACACTTTGACCGCGCTTCCTTTATTGAACCATTGGAGCTTGTATGGGTACGGATGGTTGTGAGTTGGTAGTTGCAACTTTTCTACCATGTAGTTAGCGACTACATTTTCACAGCTTCCGTTGTCGATAATGACGTCACAGACTTTACCTTGAGTAGTGCAGCGAGTATGAAAAATGTTGTGACGTAGCCAAGGCTCTTCTTTCACTGTGGCTGTATGCAAGCTTCGTCTAATCACAAGTGTTTCACCTTGATCAGGAGGAATGCCTTCTTCATCAAAAATTGGCTCTTCATTAAAGACAGGTTCTTTGTCGGGTATGAGCTCCTCTTCTTCTTCAAAAACTGCAGAAGTTTCCCCTTCAATAATAGTAACAACTCTGCGGGTAGGACATTCTGAAGCGATATGACCAAACCCTTGGCATTTGAAGCACTTAGGTGCTTTGGAGCTAAATTCCTTGGTAGCCTTTGTTGGAGGCTTGCTTGAAGAGTTAGACTGATGTTCTTGTGTAGGCTTGCTTGAAGAGTTATGTTGATGCGTTTGTGTAGGCCGATGCATGTGTGCTTCATGTTCATCAAAAGGAATTTCAGTGGAGGAAGACGGTTGAAACGGAAACCTTTTGGGGAACTGTTTCTCAATACGGATGGCTAGACGAATGACGTCATCTAGAGTCCAGTATTGTTGGAGCTGCACTGGATGGGTAATGTTAGTATTCAACCCTCCAAGATAACGAGCTATTGATTGCTCCTCCCTTTCTTGGATATCACACTTCATCATGAGCTTATCAAATTCCCTCGTATATTCCTCTACAGACATAGCCTTTTGGCGAAGATGATGTAACTGAAGGAAATTATCTTGATAATAATTTTCTGGAAGAAACTTACGTGAGAGCTCGCGTCGCATCTTGTCCCACATTCGTATCTTGCTTTTTCCTTCTCTTTCACGCCTTTTCTTGAGATTTTCCCACCATATAGAGGCATGTTTCTTTAATTTGATGGCGACAATTTTGACTTTCTGCTCATCGGGAATCTCTTTATATTCAAAAACGCGTTCGACGGTTTGAAGCCAATCGACGAATTCGTCTGGTTGAAGTCTTCCTTCAAATTCAGGTATGTCTACCTTAATGTCATTAAGGCGGAATGACTGTTGTTGAGGACGATGGCGGTAGTCAGTGGACGATGAATTATTGTTATCTGAATCATCCTCTGGATATTCACTGCGAGTTTCTAGCATGGCTTGCTGCGTTTGTACAGTGGTTTCCAGTTCCTGTATCCGATGTCTCATCTCGACCATCTCAATCTCGCGTGTGTTTCTGCGTCTTGGAGGCATTTTGGAATTGTTCTTGTGAGGTTAGGTATATGATGGAAAAGTACAAGGATAGGATCGGTTTTTATGGTAAGTAAAGGATAAAACTGGAAATTTTATGGACAAATGGGGTAGAAAGGTAATTTCTTAACTTTCAGGGGATGGAAAATGTAATTTTGGCAAAAATCTGGGGTCAAAATGTAATTTTAGAAAGTTTTGGGGTCCAAAATGTAATTTTAGAAAGTTTTGGGGCAGAAATTGTGAATTTTACCAAATTGTGGGGTCAAATTGCAATTTCTGAAAGTTGGGCTGACTGGGATTGATGACGTGGCGGTTATGACACGTGGCAGTCAGTGATTGGTCCACGTTGCGTTGACTGATGACGTGGCTGCTGATTGGACTGGGTGACGTGGCAATGCTGACGGTGCTGCTGCCGTGGCACTATGGACACGTGGCGCAATCTGATTGGACAGCGTGTCGTTAACTGCTCAACAGTGATGACGTGGCAGCTGACTGGGTCGCCTTCAACCTCTGAACTCCGGCGACGTCTGAAATTCCGGTGACTTTTCGGCGACGTTCGTGGAGGCGCGTGGAGGTGTTTTACGACGGTGACCGAGGCTATTCCTAGGTTTTTCGGCCTTCTGAACACGATGGTGAGGTCGGTTTCTTCAAAAAACACTCCGAGAGTGAAAATCCGACACCCCCTTTTTCTCACGTTTTTTTTTCTCACCCACTCCTCACTCTTTCGCTCTCTGGCTCTCTAGAACTCAGCTCTGGTACCAAAATGGTATAGAAACCAAACTCAAATGTGTTTATTCAAATTCTTAATGCATTACAATGAAAATCTCACACCTATTTATATTAAATTCATAACCTCATAAACTCTTAAAATAATGCCAAAGTCAGTTTTGGCAACCAAACTCAACGTCAGTGCATACATCATTCCCTGTCAACGTTGGCTGCTTGTTCACATTCTCTGTTCACATTCTCTGCTCTGTTTCATTCATTCTCTTTTCTGTTTCACATATTAACTGCAAAATCGTATTCATAAGATTTTTGTTGTGCGTCTTGATCAATTGGATCGTTTCTTTGTAGATTCCGATACCAAGGTTTTGTAGACGTGTTTCTGGGTATTCCTTTATCATTTCATCCAAGAATAACAGTTCCTCTAATTCTATGAATTTTTTTAGAATGCTCTTTTCTTGAATATCATTCAAGAAAATTTCAAATTGCCTATAAACTGTGGAGTGTTACTGTTTACTTACTTTTTTTCTTCTCTTTTTTACATGCGAACTCTATAAATACAGAGAATTCAATTCAAATATATTAACTTCTCTCTGTTTTCTTTATTCTTTTTTGGCAGCGGATCCCACCCCTTTTTGTCTCCAGATTTTCTAGTCTGACCCCAAAAACAGTAAAACTAATATGTTCTTTAAAAGGGCCATGGATTGTTGATATTGAGGAAGAAGATAACATAGAGTTGTATTTCAAAAGAGGTTGGAATACATTTGTGGAAGATAATGATTTAGAAACTGGGCAGTTTATAGTTTTCAAATTCGACGGGGATTCAACATTTAAAGCTACAATCTTTGGAAAATCTGCCTGTGAGAAGGAGCTTGAGAATCAGCCATGTATCAATCCGAATTACTGCATAACACAGCATCGTAATAAACGAGCAAGAACTCCAGAAGAAAGTGATCCAACTGAAGTTGAAGAAACTGAGGCTTCACAGAATGAAGTTGAAGAAAAAAGCTATGAATCTGATGGCCCTATCAAGAAAACTGGTAAGCTAAGGAAAAACATAGTTCTCATTGAGATTCTTGTTCAAAATCATGTTTTATTACTCTGAATCTGAACTTATGTCTAATTACAGAACTGGTGAGTAAGAATTAAAGTTGAATGTTAGACTTATTACACAACAATTTCCTTTTTGAGTTCAAATTATGATGGAAATGTTTTTTTTATATATAGAATTATGAAATCAGGCCTTTGTTCATTTCCATTTATTTTAGCTCATATTTTGATTAATTTGCAACAGGCAACAGTTATGGGTCTTTTGAAGGCCCCGATTCGGACTGTGAGGAGAATCCTTCATTCAAAATTGTTATGAAACCAGCCTATGCACAAAAGGGTGTCATGGTTAGTTCTTCAGATCGCCCCAATTGATTTACTTTCTTCTTGAATGCCTATGACAATAACTGAATTAACCATGTCAAGAAAGTGCAGTGATGATTATATGCATTTATCATCCTAGCAAACATAGCAAACATCTGTGTTAGTCTGGTCATGAATATTGATGCCTTGTTATTTCTTATGTCACATTCGTATCAAACAAACAAAATATGGCGTTGTGCGATTCATGTAGCCAACCCCATTTAATAGGATAAGGCTCATTATTGATGTCGGTTTTATGTATGCTAAGGTTATTCAAGTGATGTTCAGATTAATGAGTTTGAGGAACTTGTGCAGAACCTCCCAACAGAGTTCTTCCTGAAGCATATGCAAAATAAGAGACAAGAGGTAGAGATTGAGACAAGGGAAGGAAAATGGACTGTGACCCTACTCACCCAAAAGAAAAGGGAAAGGACATTTGCCAGATTAAGCAAAGGTTGGTCGGATTTTGCCAAAGCGAACCGCCTCAAACCTGGGGAGACTCTTGTTTTTCAAATGGTTCAGAAAGGTGATCGTCCCAAGTTTATTGTCCATAGGCAACGGGGTTAGAGTGTAGGGAGCTGTTGAAGCACCAGATTGTGTATGGCTGTTTCTCCTGGTAGGCAGGCCAACTCCTGGTAGGCAGGCCAAGTAGATAGATGGTAGGCTTAGTAAAGAAAATTTATCATGAAAGGTAATGTAAATGGTAGGCTTAACTAAGAGGGTCATGCTAAGGATCTTTTACTTGCCATTTTACAAACTCCCATGAAATGGATTTGGAATAGCGAAGCATCTTTTTGTATTTGACTCTGTATCCTCTGCATGATCTGAAATATAGGCAGACATACTTAATCAACCTCGTCGTTAATTTCTATGCAACATTTTGTGATCGAGTGCGATGGGCCTTTACTGCTACCTTAAACAAATGTGTGATTTTTGTTTGTTGTTAGCCTATGAGCTCATAGGCTTGCTTGTTTTTCCCCCTTCAACAAAGGAAGAAATCTCTTGAATCAAGTTTAATGGGGTTTGGGTCTAATGAAAGGGGTTAGTCTCTCACAATATTGCAAATCAATATTTGAATCCTCATTGGGAAAGGTGCTCACATTTAGCACTTACCAGTGCCTCAAACAGGATTACCTCCAATAGAAGGATACCTATACCTAACAAAAAAAAAAGTTTAACGAGGTTGGTAGGTTAATCCCCCATAACTTGAAGAACAACAATTCAAATCTTTATTGGGAGAGGCACTCGTATTTAGTACATGACAATGTTAGTATTGTGTTCAATAGGAGAATATATTTGCTTATAAAATAAACATTGGACATTTATCTTGCGTATCATTTGGTGGAGTAAAAATATGGGAAAGGAACCTCTTATTTTCCCTTTTTTATCCTCTTCATATTTTATAACCATTATCTCGAAATTTGAATGGTTGATATTTGATATTTTATAAAACTCTTAACAAAATATTAAATTATAATAAGAAATAAAATTAAATTCAAATTGCCAAATTGTGATATGAATAATTTAATACTACATTGAAGAAAATAAAAAATATTTTGTATAAAGCCAACTATGTACCATTCAAATGTGGGTTTTATGGTTAGAAGAGGAGGACACTAGAAGATGATGGGGAGGGAAAATGAGAGGTTGCTCCCCAAAAAATATGTGGAAGGAAATGGAAATAGTTTTCAATTCCCACGTGTTGACCAAGTAAGCCTATTGTTGAATTTCCTGCGGGCATGGATCTTCCTTTACATAAGGGAATTTAGTAAGCTATGGAAAATAAGCTCTTTCATGAGAAAACCTTGCAAAAGCCAAAAACGAAAATTACTCCAAATACAAAACATCCCAAATTCACTTTAAAATTAGGGAACATTGACCACAAATACCTAATTGAAAATTTATTTGCCAAATGGGACTTGAAAGCTTTTAAGGGAGAAAGGTCCTTAAGTGTGAATATTACTAAAGAGTGAAAGACAAAAAAGCCCTTAATGAGGAAAGATGAGAAACACGGTTAAGAAGAAGAGAAAACAAAATCGAATAAAAGCAGGGGCCTTCTCCTCTCTTGTGAGGTGTTGTGCGTCCTCCCTTGAGGCCATCGATCACCATGAATTCTGCTAGAGGTCCGATCTATTAGTAAAGGCTAGGGAGGTGAGTTGTCTGAAGGCCTTGATATTTCAGTATTTGGTGGAGGTGATGATTTCTATATTTGTTTTCGACCTAGGTTTTTTCATTGCTCTGTGTGAGTAAGAAACTAGTAAATATAATTGTGGCTTTATTAGCTTTTCTAATTTTCTCCATTATCCAATGTTGATTTGTTTACAGAGTAGCATATGCTTTTTCAAGAATCTAATTGAACTCATATTCTAACTATATTAGATATTGATTAGTTTATTATAGGTCAAGCATATTGTAAAATTTAGTTTATTTGACATTAAAGGTTTATTATTGTAGGTATATATATATATATATATATTTAATGTGATGAATAAAGTATGAAAAGAAATATATTGCTTCTTACCCATAGGTGGGAAGATTGTCACTGATCAAGGGAGGACTCAATATGTTGGTGGGAGAGCAAATGAAAGAATGCTAAGAGAAGGAATGCCATTTAATAAGCTTAGAAGAACAATACCTTCATAGTTTGGTATTCAAGGTAAAGTATTTCAGTTAAGCTGCACACTATCAGCATTAGATGAAAACACTATTGTAGACATAGAGGATGATGAAGGAGTGCAAAAAATAGCACAATTTAATGACAAATGTGCACATTTGTCTATAGTTGAGGATGTTAGTGAGTTGACAGAAGAATAACAACCCATGATAATTTCACAAAGGTAAGTTACATGAATATTTACAAGTGTTTTGAAGTGATAGAGAAGAGTTAGTTATTAATTAACAATAAATTTTAATACAGGTTACAGACATTAGAAGGATCATACAGGTTATATATTTTGGATCATCATCAAGTAGGATATCACAAGATATGCCATATGTAATTCAAATTGCACCTACACCTATCCTTAAGCATGGTGCTGAGAAGTGGAAGGAATTTCCTTCAGGTCCTACTAAGAACTTTAAAAATGTTGTTGAATTCAAAGAATCATTGTACAAGTATAGTTTGGCACACAAATTTGCATACACATTTGTGAGGAATTGTGCAAGTGAGACGATAGTGAGGTGTAAGGTAAATGGGTGTCCATGGGAAATTACTACATATTAAGTGGGGAAGGAAGAGTCAAGCTTCTTATGTGTGCATACCTTTATGGAAAAGCATAATCACTCAACACAGGATAATCTGATCATACATCGTAAATTGACCTACAGCTGGATTGCTTCCTTAATCAAAGATGGATTGAGGGGTTGTTTAAACCACCTGATAAGATAAGGCGTGAGGTTTATAGGGAACATGGTTTATCAATGTCTTATGATCAGGAATGGAAAGGTAAAGAGAAAGCATTGGCAGAGATATAGGGAACACTAGCACAATCATAAATGTTAATTCCTTGGTATTGTAGAAGAATAATGAAAGTAGATTCGAACACAACGGCAAAATGGGAAGCATGTGCTAACCATATGTTTAGTAGGTTATTCATCGCATACGGATGTTGTGTCAAAGGATTCTTGGGAGGATACAGACCAATTCTATATATTGGTGGAACTCACCTCCGTGGGCCATATCATGGGACCATGTTATCTACATCAACACTTGACGCTAATAATTAGCTATAACATGTTGCTTATGCCATTATGCATGGGGAGGCCATTGATAATTGAACATAGTTTATGCAAAATATGAAAGAAATTTTAAACTTTCTTCAGATAGACATAATGCAATAATACATGTTGCCCGATATGTTTTTAAGGGTGAGAGCCATGCCTATTACTGTAGGCATGTAAAAGAGAACTTCAATTCAGAGTATTCAAAGGTTATAGAGGCTCGAGAAGAAATATACCAAACAAGAAGGATGATGCTTTGAAGATGCTGGATAGGATTACATATGCTAGAGTTGATTGTGACTTTGAAAGAGCATTAGCCAATATAAGATGTTTTAACTGTGAATTGTTGACATGGCTTGAAAAGCATGGTGATATTGATTGTTGGAATTGTCACAATTCTCATTCAAAATGTGGAAGAACATAACCACTAATTTGGCTAAGTCATATAATGCATGCCTTGCGAAAGAGAGGAAACATCATGTCTTGATATTGATAAATGAGCAAAGAAAGAAGATAGCAAAAAAACTATTTGCTAGCAAGAATGCAATAAGCTTATGGAAAAATAGAGTGGTACTTAACATAAAAACAAAGTTGAAGAAGAATGTGTTGTTGAGTACAACAAGGATGGAGGTTTTGTAATATTCTTCACACACCTTTACAATACAAATAGGAGAGATTCATATTGCTGTAAATCTTGCATTGAGAGGATGTACTTGCAAGGCTTGGCAAATGTTTGGTATACCATGCCCACATGCATGTGCATGCATCAAATATGTGAATGGTAATATTTACTGATATATGGAAGAACGTTACTTAAGTACATTACAAGAAAAGATATATAATAGAACAATGACTCCAATTAATACACATGACATGCCAAAGTTAAATGAGTTACGATTTAGTAATTATCAAAATGAGATCTTCTTGTGGCCCTCAACCATATACCGTTGCCCTGGGAGACCACGCACAAGTAGATGGGAGTTTGAATTCTAGGACAAGAAAGTGTATAAATGTTTAAGGTGCCAACATGAAGAGCATTCTCAAACAAGGTGCAGGAACCCAAATCCTTATTGACCTCGTATTCTTCAAGTATACCAATTCAAATGCATCATTGATCAGTTAGTTAGATATTCAATGACTTTTTGTTTATAGCTTTTTCTGGCCCCTCTTGGATTTTGGAATTAGGGGCAGAATGTGGTGATAAATGCATTATGTTTATGCTCACACATTTTATCTTTTGTTGTAATTGGGTACCATTTGATTTATTTTTTGTTATAATTTTAAATGTGAAAGTCTCATATATTAGCACTATATCTTGTGCTTACTCATGGTTAAAGAAATAATATATGACAACATCCTTTGATCATATTTTCATAAAACTTTATAATAGTTCATTTACATGGGGTCTAAAGATTGTTTGTATGTTGGGAAGATTGTTCACACACCAGGGAAGATATTTTGTACACATGGAAGATTGTTTGGATATAGGAGAAGATCTTTTGTATTTTGTATTTAGGGAAGATATATTGCACCAGGGAAGACTTTTTGAACACAAGGAAAGATCTTTTGTACCTAGGGAAGATTGTTTGAACACAAGGAAAGATCTTTTACATATAGGAAAAATTGTTTGAACACATGAGAAGATATATTGCATAAAACTGAAGATCTTTGGCAGAAGGAAGAATGTTTGAACACAAGGGAAGATCATTTGCACACATGGAAGAATGTTTGAATACAAGGGAAGATCACATAGGGAAGATATATTGTACACAAGGAAGAATGTTTAAACACAAGGGAAAATCTTTTGCATATACGGAAGATTGTTTGAACACAAGGGAAGATCAAATAGGGAAGATATATTGAACACATGGATGATGATTTGAACACAATGAAAGATCTTTTACATATAGGGAAGATTTTTTGAATACAAGGAAAGATCTTTTGCACATATGAAAGAATTTTTTCACATAAGGAAGATAAGTAGCACAACGTGTGATTTGCAAAAGAACTACTTGTATATCAAAGTTGAATATATATATATATAGCCTACTTTCATTTGTTGCAAAAACTACATTTGCAAATTTTATGTACATTACAAAAAGTCATTATGCGGACTTGTATAAATACAAAATAAATGTAACAAAAACTACTTTGTCTTCTTCTTCATAGCTTTCCAAACTTCAATGCTATGCATGATCACATTTTGATGTTTATTCTTCTTATGGGTCACTAACCACCAAACCACATCTACCCTCTTTTGATCCATGTCTTCTTATAGAAACAAGTTGGACACGCCGACCCAGTATGCACATTCCAACTAGATAATGTGCCAAGGCTAGAAAAGTCACTAATCGTCCACATCAAGGCTGCACGCAAGTTGAACAAAGTCTTCCCATAAGCGTCATTCATCTCGATGCCGACATTCCACAGGTCAAGCAATTCCGCAATAAGCAGTTGGAGATACACATTGATGTCATTGCTCGGTGCCTTTTTGCTTGGAATGATCATAGACATAATGAAAGAGCTTTGTTTCATACACATCCAGTGGGTAAGTTGTAGGGAACTAAAACTATCGGCCAAATACTGTAACTTGTGACAAGATTCCCAAAAGGATTGAAACTATCGGTCGCCAACGCAAGCCAAACTTTTCTGGGGTCAGTCACGAAATATGGAAAGTAATTGTCAAATATTTTTCAAGCATATGCATCCCAGGGATGTCTTAATTTACCGTCTTCATTCTTATCAACGACATGCCACCTCATGTGCTCTACAGTTTTAGACAACATAAATAATCTTTGTAGGCGAGGTTTCAAAAGGAAGTACCTGAGAATCTTTGCAGGTTTCTTCTTCTGCTTTTTCCCCTTTCAAATTGTCTTGTACCTCGATGTGTGGCATCTCTTACAAGTCTCCATGCTAGAATCATCTCCCCAATACAGCTTATTATCATTGGGGTATGCATCAATCTTTTGATAGTTCAACCCCAACCTGTTGATAATCTTCTTGGCCTCGTAGAATGTTATGGAAATCTCAGCATCGGGAAATGCATCTTATAATAATTCGAGCAACATCGACATTCCCTTATCTGTGATTCCACACAAACACTTGATATGATACAATTTGATCAAGAAAGAAAATTTAGAATATTTTCGACAACCTTGATTAAAGGATGATCTGCTTCATCCATCAAGCTGAAAAAATCCTGAGCTACTTCATTCCTCATGAACACCGGCTCAGAACCGTGCACTTCTTCATTGAAGTTGTCGCCTTGAAATCCAAATGCATCACGCACAGCATCATTCACAGGATCATCTTTATCCAGTTGAATGCCTACTTGAGAACTTCGAGGAAGAGCATTATCATATCTAATGTCGGCCTTCTTACCATGAGCTGCCCAGAACGTATAGTCCTTCGGGAAAAGCTTTAAGAGCAAATGTTCCTTAACAACATTTTGTGCATGCCACTTCTTGAAATTACATCTCTAACACGGACAGAGATCTTGTTGTTACAGCTGACGTAAGTGAATGTGAAATCCAAGAAATTGTTTAATCAGTACAAATATTCGGAAGAATTGTGTGGCAACCTGATCCATGACCTATCCATAGCTATTATTGAGAGGGAAGAAAGTATAGTGAAGAAGATGAGTGAATAGAGAATGACAAGCGCTTGGAATCTTATATTCTGAATTTCCAAAGTTTAATATTTTGTAGCGGTTCATAACCACTATAATAACCGCTACTGTCATAAACATTTGTAGTGGTTATATGTATAAAACTGCTACTAATTATCAAGTCTTTGGGAAGCTAATTGAAGTATTTGTTTTGACCTTGTAGTGGTTATAAGAAAAACCGCTACTAATATAACTTTGTAGCAGTTATACATAATTAACCGCTACAACTTTGTAAAAAGTGGGGGAAATTCAAAATTGGAAAGTTAAGTATTTGTACCGGTTATTTATATAACTGCTACAAATAGTCAACAATTCAATTTTGAATTTTGCAATGCTCATGTCTTTCAATTTATAGTTGTTTCAGCGTTAACCGCTACAAATATGGAACTATATTTCTTAAAATTAAAAAAATTATATATATTTATAGCGGTTATATTATAAAACCACTACAAATATAATAAAATTAAATTTGTAGCGGTTATTTTATTAACTGCTACTAATATATATATTTGTAGTGGTTATTCATATTAACCGCTACAAATATAATTTTATTATATTTGTAGCAGTTTTATAATATAACTGCTACAATAATATATAATTTTTTTTTAAGTTTTAGAAATATAAATATAACTATAACTATGGTAAACGTGGTCTAAGAATATAAATATAACTGTTGTAATTAATTCACAAATTCAACAACGCGGTCTAAAAATATAAATATAACTATGGTAAACACAATAAGAATATAATTTCTGAAATATAAAATTATATATATTTATTTACAAATGTTTCAACAATAAAAAATAAATATGTCCTAAACTAAGTAGCTGGGACTGATCATCTGGTGCTCCCTCAGGTGGGGCTCCCTCAGGTGCGTTCGATTGGGGCGCTGGGCAGAGTTAACCACACCATCATCATCAACAGGAGGAGGATGAGGAGGAGTAGTCTGGATGACGTATTAAGGGACAGGGGGAACCTGTGGATGCTGCTAGTCCGGGAACAGGCCACTCCATGACCGCTTGAGCATGTTGTTCGTGATTTCATGCCATTGCGTCTGCTGAGCGTAGATCAAATCAGCCTGTAGCTGTATCTCCTGTAGCTGCTGCATCTGCTGCTGCTGCTGTGCCACTACAGCCTGTATCCATTCCAAATCTGACCGCAGCTGCTCAACAAAATCATCCCTCGGATGTCTGACCCCTATAGAGCTGCCAGCCTCAGAGGCGGCGCTTTTGCCGTAGACCATGCTAGGTCTGGTGCCTATCCCCATCCCCCGAAAGCGTCCAGGGTGCTCAGCTTGAGCCAGACCTGCCTTCAAAGGAGCCATCGTGTCCACTGACCCCCATGACTCCTCGGCCTGGGTCTCTCGCAGCTCAGCCAGCGATTGCTACATCCGCTCCTGCCATTTTATGAAACAATTACTAATTAACATTTTTCATTATTATGTTAGTTTTATAAAAATTATAATAATGAAATTACTTACAATGGCCGCCTCTGCCTGCTGAGAGGTCGGAGTCCCGTCACGGTGTCTGTGTGTGATCGGGTACAACTCCCCACAGTCCGTTTGACGGTTCTCCTACTGATGCGATCCAGAAAGTTGTGTCAAATTCAAGCGATCCTTTGCAAATACCAAGTGGACCAATCACAAGAGCAAGAGCCAAACAAATCAAGGAAGCGTTAAATGAGCTAGTGCAAGGTACTTGGACAAAGCAAGTAGCAATTGGATCAAATTTGGACAAAAATGCTGAAAACGTCACTAACTTCATATGGGCTGTAAATGGAGATATTGATCAAGTTTTGGGCTTGCAAACTTAAAACTAAAGAGCTTGGACCAAGTACTACACATGGGAGGCTCATTTGGGCCTAAATAAGCACATTTTGAGCCTTAATTTGCTGATTACATTTTCTTGAAGTTAGGTGTGCGAAAATCAACAAGGAGTTGGTGGCAGATTTGACTTTTGGTTTCTTTAAGCATTTGTATTTGAGTTTTCAACTTTCTTCTAGATTGTATTAGACTTTTGTGTTTATTGTATTAGACTTTTAGGTTTCCTAGCACATGGTTTTACAATTTGTATTTTCTATGTTCAGATTTGCACCTACTACAATTAGGTTCCTATAAATACTTGGTGCTTCTTCATTTGTAAGACACAATTCAGATTTGAATCATAAATGAAAGTTGCACTTCTGGAATTTGTTTCTTGAGAGTGGATTCTCTCTAAGGGTTCTTTTTAGAACTAACAAACTTATCAAGGCTTGATCAATCTTGTGGCGTTTTTCAACACTTCAGGTTCTTGTTCTTTCGTGTTCAAGGATTCAAGTGGATCGTCGATCTGTGTTTAGCTTTCTTGGGGTGTGTATATTTCAGAATTGGTTGTGGGTTTGTGGGATCTTCCATTGTGGGTTCGCACCATCTTGGTATCAGAGCTTCGGATCTAAACTCAGGTCATATCTATCTGTTCTTCGTTTCCATTTTCGTTTCAAGTTTTGAGCTTTGTTCTTGTGTCTGTCCGTGTCCAGATTTGTTACTTCTGTTCGTCAAGTGTTTCTTCGTGTTTTCCAACATTTAGTATGTCAAATTCATAGTTTAGAATCTCATCTTTCTGTTCGTTTTGGTTTCATCTCAATCCAAAATTTCTACTGTGAGTTATAGTCTTTCCAAAATTGACGCTTTCTTGGAATTTCTGGGTTCAGATTTCTTGAAGTTTTGTTGTTTGTAATATATTCTACATTCTCTTTAAATTTTAGTAGAGGAGAAAAACGAGAAAAAAAACAAGAGCATCAGAAAAAGAAAAAAAATATTATTTGAAAAAAAAAATTACTGAAAAAAAAAAGATTGTGATGGAAGTGTTTTGAGCAATATCTATTGTCATATCCAGAATTTGTGAAATTTGTGTCATTTAAACTCTTGATTTTCCTGAATTTCCTCTTCCAATACTCACATTGATATTCCATATTTCTAAGTGTTGTGTTGATTCTGCAAATTGTGATTGCTTTGATTATGAATTGCTTAGTTCTTTAAAGTGCCTCAAGAGGAATCTAAGAGTGGAAAAAGACAAAAGAGTGAATACATCAATTTAAAAACCAAATTTGAGTGAAACACGAGTGTAGAGTGACATCCTTGAGGGAAACACGTGAGGAATTTGTGAGGAAAATTATTTCTCTAACATCTTTCTTGTAGAAACAATGTCAAATGCAGAAGAAACATCCGGTGGTAACAACCCAAAGAATCTAGATGACCATCTCAAGGTAATATAACAACATTTTTCACGTATGGATGTTGTTTATGGAGAAATAAGGGATAGGATGGATAGACAAGATGAAAGAATTGCAAACCTGCAAAAGAGTTAGACCAAATCCTAGAAGGCACAATAGGCGGGATACTTTTATGGATGAATTTGAATCTGAGCATGATGAGGTTAGTGGTGCTAGTGAAGAAGATTTTGAATTTGAATATGAAGTGGGAAGTAATAGGCATAGAGGAGATAGGAGGTATAGGAGAGGACATGGCAGAAATATTGCTAGGGAAAGAAATAGAGTGGATGGGAACCTAGGGAGCATCAAAATGAAATACCACCTTTCCAAGGTAGGAGTGATCCTGAAGCATATTTAGAGTGGGAGAAGAAGATAGAAATGATTTTTGAGTGCCACAATTATTCTGAGGCTAAAAAGGTGAAGTTGGCAGCAATAGAATTCACTGATTATGCCATTGTTTGGTGGGATAAATTGGGCATCAATAGGAGGAATAATGGTGAGAGGCCCGTAGCAACATGGAGGGAAATGAAAACTCTAATGAGAAGGAGATTTATTCCTAACCATTACTATAGGGAGCTTTATCAAAAGTTGCAGACCCTTACACAAGGCTCGAGGAGTGTGGAGGAATATTATAAAGAGATGGAGTTAGCTTTGATAAGAGCTAATGTGCAAGAAGATGGAGAGGCTACAATGGCTCGTTTTCTAAATGGACTTCACAAAGAAATTGCTGACACTGTGGAATTGCAACATTATGTGGAGCTGGATGACATGGTGCATATGGCAATTAAGGTGGAGAAGCAACTCAAGTGTAAAGGCGCTTCAAAATTCCATTCTGGATCAAGTTCTTCACACCACTAAAAGCAAAGAAGAAGCTACATCAAAGAACAAAGGTAAATATGATTCCCAAACTTCTAGAAATAGAGATATAAAGTGTTTCAAGTGTTTAGGTATAGGTCATATAGCTTCTTAATGCCCCAACAAGAGAGTCATGATTCTTAAAAATAGTGAAGTTGTAACTGAAAGTGAAAGTGATCATGATTCCATTGAAGATGCTAGTGATGACGGGGTTGAATATGCCGTAGAAGGAGAATGCCTTGTGGTTAGAAGAGCTTTGAATTGCCAAGTGAAGGAAGATGAGACGAATGAGCAAAGGGAAAATATTTTCCATACTCGTTGCCTCATTAATAACAAGGTTTGTAGTATGATCATTGATGGTGGGAGTGTAACAAATGTCGTAAGTACTACATTGGTTGAGAAATTGAGTTTGCTTACCGTTAGACACCCTAGACCATACAAGCTGCAATGGTTGAATGAATGTGGGGAAATTAAAGTTGATAAGCAAGTTCTTGTTTCTTTTTCAATTGGCAAATATTGTGATGAAATATTGTGTGATGTTGTTCCTATGCATGCTGCACATATACTTTTAGGAAGACCATAGGAGTTTGATAGAAAAGTCAAGAGGGATGGGTTTACAAATAGATATTCTTTTGTAATGAACAGCAGACCTGTGACTCTTGTTCCATTGACTCCAAAACAAGTATATGAGGATCAACTCAAGATGAAAAGAGAGAAAAATGAGAGAGAGAAAAGATAAAAGAGTGAAAAAGAGAGAAAATCTGAAAGTTCAAAAAAAGAAATCCAGAGAAAGGAAATGAGTGAAGAGAGAAAAGAAAAGAAGAAAATGAGTTTTTATGCAAAAGAGAGTGAAGTGAGAAGTGCTTCTCTGGATGAAACACACTTGCTACTCCTTGTTTACAAGGAATCCTTTTTGAACACTAATGACATTAACTCTTCTTTTCCTAGTGTTGTTGGTTCTTTGTTGCTGGAATTTGATGATGTGTTCCCTAAAGAAACTCCACCAGGTTTACTACCTATTAGAGGAATTGAACACCAAATTGATTTCATTCCTGGAGCAACAATTCCTAATAGGCCAGAATATAGAAGCAATCCTGAAGAAACAAAAGAGCTGCAAAAGCAAGTGACAGAACTCATGGCAAAGGGGTATGTTAGAGAAAGTTTAAGCCCTTGTGCAGTTCCAGTGCTTTTAGTTTAAAAGAAAGATGGAACTTGGAGGATGTGCATTGATTGTAGAGCCGTCAACAATATCACTGTAAGGTACCGCCATCCCATTCCTAGATTAGATGATATGCTTGATGAATTGCATGGTTCTATTATCTTTTCTAAGATTGATTTGAAATCTGGGTACCATCAAATTAGAATGAGAGAAGGGGATGAATGGAAAACTGCTTTCAAGACCAAACATGGATCATATGAATGGTTAGTTATGCCCTTTGGGTTAACTAATGCACCAAGCACTTTCATGAGATTAATGAATCATGTTTTGCATGCTTTCATTAGGAAATTTGTTGTGGTTTATTTTGATGATATTCTGATTTATAGCAAGAATTTGGATGAGCATTTGAATCATTTGCATTGTGTTCTTGATGTTATGAGGAAAGAAAAAATGTTTGCAAATATGAAAAAGTGTGATTTTTGCATGGATAAACTTGTTTTTCTTGATTTTGTGGTGAGTGCTAAAGGAATAGAAGTTGATGAGGAAAAGATACGAGCTATAAAAGAATGGCCAACACCTAAAACCATAACTGAGGTGAGAAGTTTTCATGGTTTGGCTAGTTTTTATAGGCGATTTGTGAAGGATTTTAGCACACTTGCTGCACCACTCACTGAGGTCATTAAAAAATCTGTTGGTTTTAAATGGGATAAAGCACAAGAAGATGCATTCATTGGCCTTAAGGAAAAATTGTGTTCTGCACCTGTGTTAGTATTGCCTGACTTTAGCAAAACTTTTGAGATTGAATGTGATGCATCTGGAGTTGGGATAGGAGCTGTTTTAATGCAGGAAGGAAAGACAATTGTCTATTTTAGTGAAAAGCTAAATGGAGCAGCCTTGAAGTATCCAACTTATGACAAAGAGCTCTATGCTCTTAAAAGAGCATTAGAGAATTGGCAGCACTACCTTTGGCCAAAACAGTTTGTAATTCACACTGATCATCAATCCTTGAAGCATATTAAAGGTCAAGGTAGCTGAACAAGAGACATGCAAGGTGGCTGGAATTTATTGAGACATTTCCATATGTCATCAAATACAAGAAAGGTAATGAGAATATGGTTGCTGATGCATTGTCTAGAAGGTATACTCTTCTTTCAACTCTTAATACTAAGTTGTTTGGCTTTGAATATATCAAGGAGTTGTATGCAAATGATGCTGATTTTGCTGAATTGTTCCTTGAGTGTGAAAAGAAAGCATTTGCTAAATTTTATAGAGTTGATGGGTACTTGTTTAAAGAAAATAAACTGTGTGTGCCTCAATGTTCATTACGTGAATTGCTTGTTAGAGAAGCACATGGGGGAGGTTTAATGGGTCACTTTGGTGTGAAAAAAACTTTGGATGTTTTGCATGAGCATTTCTTTTGGCCTAAAATGAAACGTGATGTGGAAAGAATTTGTGCTAGATGCATAACATGTAAAAAGGCTAAATCTAGAGTTTTGCCACACGGTTTGTATACTCCTTTTCCTGTACCTAGTGAACCTTGGATTGACATATCGATGGATTTTGTTTTGGGTTTGCCTAGGTCAAAAAGAGGAATGGATTCCATATTTATGGTTGTTGATAGATTTTCTAAAATGGCACATTTCATTGCATGCCATAAAACTGATGATGCCACATACATTGCTGATCTGTTCTTTAAAGAAATTGTGAGGCTTCATGGCGTCCCTAAAAGTATTGTTTCTGATAGGGATACCAAATTCTTGAGTCATTTTTGGAGAGTTTTGTAGGGAAAGCTTGGTACTAAATTGTTATTTTCTACTGCTTGTCATCCACAAACTGATGGACAAACTGAAATTATTAACAAAACCTTATCACAATTACTCAAAATTGTGATTCAAAAGAACTTGAAAAATTGGGAAGATTGTTTGCCATTCATTGAATTTGCATATAACAGAAGTGTGCATTCATCTATTGATTATTCTCCTTTTGAAATAGTATATGGTTTTAATCCACTAACTCCTTTGGATTTATTACCATTACCTATTGATGAGAGAGCAAGTCTTGATGGGAAAAAGAAAGCTGAAATAGTGCAGCAACTTCATCAGCGTGTGAAACAACAAATTGAAAGGAAAAATGAAAATTATACATCTAAGGCCAACAAAGGAAGAAGGCGTGTTCTTTTTGAACCTGGAGATTGGGTGTGGGTGCATATGAGAAAAGAAAGATTTCCAGCTCAAAGAAAATCAAAATTAGCTCCAAGAGGAGATGGTCCATTTCAAGTTCTTGAAAGAATAAATGATAATGCTTACAAGATTGATTTGCCTGGTGAGTATTCTATTAGTGCTACTTTTAATATAGCTTATTTATCTCCTTTTGATGTAGGTGAAGATTCGAGGATGAATCCTTTTGAGGAGAGAGGGAATGATGTGATCCAGAAAGTTGTGTCAAATTCAAGCGATCCTTTGCAAATACCAAGTGGACCAATCACAAGAGCAAGAGCCAAACAAATCAAGGAAGCATTAAATGAGCTAGTACAAGGTACTTGGACAAAGCAAGTAGCAATTGGATCAAATCTGGACAAAAATGTTGAAAACGTCACTAACTTCATATGGGCTGTAAATGGAGATATTGATCAAGTTTTGGGCTTGCAAACTTAAAACTAAAGAGCTTGGACCAAGTACTACACATGGGAGGCTCATTTGGGCCTAAATAAGCACATTTTGAGCCTTAATTTGCTGATTACATTTTCTTGAAGTTAGGTGTGCGAAAATCAACAAGGAGTTGGTGGCAGATTTGACTTTTGGTTTCTTTAAGCATTTGTATTTGAGTTTTCAACTTTCTTCTAGATTGTATTAGACTTTTGTGTTTATTGTATTAGACTTTTAGGTTTCTTAGCACATGGTTTTACAATTTGTATTTTCTATGTTCAGATTTGCACCTACTACAATTGGGTTCCTATAAATACTTGGTGCTTCTTCATTTGTAAGACACAATTCAGATTTGAATCATAAATGAAAGTTGCACTTCTGCACTTTGTTTCTTGAGAGTGGATTCTCTCTAAGGGTTCTTTTTAGAACTAACAACTTATCAAGGCTTGATCAACCTTGTGGCGTTTTTCCAACACTTCGGGTCCTTGTTCTTTCTTGTTCAAGGGTTCAAGTGGATCGTCGATCTGTGTTTAGCTTTCTTGGGGTGTGTATATTTCAGAATTAGTTATGGGTCATGGGATTTTCCCTTGTGGGTTTGCACCACCTACTGTGCCTTCCTCTCCTAAAACAATTACATAATTCAATTACTATTATGAAGTAACCAGCTAAAAGTTAGTGATATTTTGAAAAGTTACCAGCTCGCTGTAGGTGACAGCAAAGGTCTTCGATCCTTCTGTGTGGTGGATCGTCTGCTACCCACGGATCCTGGTGTTCCTCTGAGAAAGCGCTTGAAAAAAACAATATTAAATGTATTAAAACAATATAAAACATTTAAAATTAATTACATTTAAATTATAATTTAATAATTAACAATTACAAAATTATATATAAATAATCTAATAAATACATTACCTGCCCCTCAACACTCCTCTTGACTGGATGAAACTCGCCTAATCGTTTGGCGGCACGCCGTCCGAGACGCTCTCGATCAGCTGCTCCAGAGGCATCGTCCCGTCCTTATCCACCCTGTGGAAGAGACGGTTCCTCCTGTTCCTCCAGCCGTCACCCATCTTCACGAGGGTGTACTTCTTCCGGTTGGCCCGGACGGCAAACCACAGCTGCAAAAAAATTATTTAAATATCAATAATTACAAAAATCCTATTAAAAAAGTATTAATTAAATACTATTAATTACCTAAACCACCTCCTACCAAGCCTGGTCCTTCGGCCCCTTTTCGGAACGTGCCTCCACATCCTGAAGTGCAGGGGGAACTGCATCCAATTCACGCCCAGGTCGTTCAGGAAGCGGTTGAACAGGTGACCCCCATTGTCGATGGGCTGGTCCATACCCTCATTCCACGGCACTATAACTCGTAGTGTCTGGTCCATGCTGTTTAGACCAGCCACATCCAGCCTCCTCGTCAACACGTTCCCCTGCTCATCTGCACAATTTACCGCATGTTAGATAAATTGTAATTCAAATTTAACATTTTGAATTTAAATAAATCATTTATTAAATAAAAAAAATTATTTACCTTGGACCTGCACCTCAAACCCAGTGGACCGCGAAGACGACCCTCACGGGTTGTTCTTCTCCTAAGCCTCCTCCTCATCGAGGAACTGCTCCATCTCCCTGAGCCCAATCGGGATCTCGAAGTCCTCGTTTTCGTAGTCCTCGACGCTGATATCTGCCCCCTCAAACTCAAGCACCTCTGGTGTGGTCGTCTCCTGTGGGATCGTCTGCGGTGCCTGTGGTAGGGCTGACTCCTGTGTGGGGATGGGTTGAAATGCCACGGCCGCCCTCCCTCCGAGCTAGCCCCTCCCTCTGCCTCCGTTCTACTACTGCCACCCCACAAAATCGGTCTGGGGACCTCAGGTGCCTTCCCCTTATCCTCTCTCTAAGCCATATCAACTGTGAAAATTCAAAAAAAAATAGTCACATTATTATGCAAAAATATAATAAAAATATAAATACAAATAAAATACATCTTATCTCCTTACCTTAAGTACAAATACCAAGAAATACTGCAGCAAAAACTCTTTCACAGACGTCTGAATGCTCAAATCTAAAGAAAACACTCAAAGAAACTTCAGGAAACAAAATGAGCAAATGGAGAAATGTAGGAGGGAGGTGAGTTTATATAGGCGAAACTTTTGTAGTGGTTATTGAAATAACCGCTACATAAACCGCTACAAATAACTTAAGGCGGCTAAACTTTGTAGCGGTTCTAAGATAATCGCTACAAAGCACAAAAACCTTTGGAGTTCTGTAGCGGTTACAACCTAGTAACCGCTACAAAATACGCGATGTTTGGAATTTTGTAGCAGTTTGATGGATTAAACTGCTACAAATAACAGCTACACTGTTGTCGCGCAATGTGGCGCAAAAACTGTAGCGGTTATTATTTATTAACCGCTACAATTTTTGGTGGGAAATTCGTGCCATATTTGTAGCGGTTTTATCTATGTAACTGTTACAAAAAACGCAGTCAATCTGTCGTGTCACTTGGCACGTAGCTTGCCACCACAAATTTGTAGCGGTTTAGGTTAAAACCGCTATAAATGTTAATATTTGTAGTGGGTAATTCTAACCGCTACAATTTCACTACTACAAAATACCTTTTTTTTTGTAGTGTGGTGCTCTGCCGAGGGTTTTTTTTTTTAATTTATATATTATGGGTATTTTGGTAAAAATACACAAATTGCAAAATTCCAAATTCCTACCTCATCACTTTTCTATCATTTTCATTTATTAACAGACTAATTGGGGTTTTGTAAGTTCAAAAGGTATTTAAGTGTTTTTTTCCTTCTTTTAATTTTATTAAGTTGTATTTTTGTATCTGCCTTTTTGCTTTTCTACCTAATTTAATTAAACATTTTGAAATGTTTCCACGTCATCTACCATACCCATGTCAAAACCACTTTAATCAAACTTTTTCCTCTCTCAACTTTAAATCTGGTCATCATTAACAAAGTTAGGCCATTTTTTAAAAATGCCCCCTTTTATAAAGTTCATGTGCATTTTAGTACCCAATAAAAGTTTATAGTGCTAGATGCCACTTTTATAAAAGTTTGTTGTTAAAATTGCACATTTGCCCCTTTTTTTTAGTGAAACTATTTCACTATATCTGGAAATAGAGGATTCTGAAACTAAAAGTTTATGGGACTACCAAGCCAAATTTTGGTTATATTCTTACATTAATTGTATGCCATTAAATTTTTTCTTTTTAAAAAATATTTCATCTCAGACTATGAATTAACTATTTTTCCCCAGAAGTTGTCATGGTGGAGCAATTTTGGCATAGAAATTTTTCGGGGTGCAATATTGCTCGGAAGTTTCCAAATCGTAGCAATTTTGCCTGAGATATTATCCTAGCTAAGTTTGACTGTTAGCTGACCAAATATACTGATATAGCAGTCCATGTATTAGCCACGTCATTTTTGTTAGGGGTTTAGATGCAAATTTGCCCCAAAAATTTTCACTCAAGAGCAATGTTGCCATGGAAGTTTTCAAATCATAACAATTTCACTCTGGCTATTATCCATGTTAAATTACCCGTTCGATGGCCTTATTCTCAGCAATCATTCTTATTATGTTATTCATCTAGTGATTAAATCTTTTTCTTAATTACTCTTTGGTTAATTTGAGCTTCTCCTCCATATGTAACTTCTTTAATGTTGTTCACTCTGCTAGCTCAATATATTTGGTTAACTAATAGCCAAACTTAACATAAATAACTATCAAGTTGATATTGCTACGATTTGAAAACTTCCGAGATATAATTGCTCCTAAGTAAAAGATTTTGGGGCAAATTTATACCATAACAAAAATTACGTGGATGACACGTGAATTGGCAGCTTAGCATATTTGGTCAACTAACAGTTAACCTAATTGAGATAACGGTCATGACAAAATTACTATGATTTGGAAACTTACGGGTTAATATTGCACCCCGGAAATCTTCCATGACAAAATAATATAGCACCCTATATTATTAAGTGCATTGTGCAAGTATTTTAAAAGCTTACATCTATTATAATATGGATCAACTTGTACCTGTGTCGTGAAATTAAAGTTGGTTTGGTGGATGGTGAAATCGGAATTAAAATTTATAATTATTGTTTGAGGAAAACTTATTTAACAAAAAATTAATCAAATAATTGTTTGCAAATAACATTATGAGCAAACCAAAACTTAACCGTACATATATAATTACTCATGCAAAATGAACAGACCAAACTTTAGTGTTTGATACTGTAACCACATGGTGAAGGAAAGGAGTGGACATGCTCCATGTATTTAGCAGAAACAATACAAGTATTTATTACAATTAAGGATTACGATTATTTTTTTAAAAAAATAAGTTCATAAAAGTTTGGGGGAGCACACAGTACACAAAGTCACAGACCCTAGAAAGGCATTACTGGCTAAGCACGCTAAGCACGTACTCTTTCACCGAAATGGGTGTGTTCTGTGTAGGGTTTTTTGAACCCTAGCCTGTCTCATGTCCATTGCTTGCTCCTCTGTCTCTTTCTCTCTCTCTTAATTTAATTTCTTCTGCAAGTTACTTTTACTGAAATGGATCAGTGCCATCGTCATATACACCTTTCACTCATCGATCCCGCTGCTTTCGTTCAAACGGTGATCTCCCAATTTTGTCTGCTTCTTCTCTCATCCTTAGCATCTGATTTTCTTAATCTCTTTTGTTTTGTTCTCCTTGAAACGCTATGAGCTTCTGATTTTCTCTGTTTCTTAATCTCTCATCGATCTTTGCATCTGTGTGGTGCTTCTTGCTTTAATTTGCTGCTTTAAGTGCAGGCGCATAGCTTCTTGCCTCTCCATCTCCGTCGCTCTTTTAGCCGTCTCCGACCTACTTGCTTCGACGGTAAACCTCATCACTCCCCTCTTCGACCTCCTACTTGTTTCTTCTCCGACTTGCTTCAACTGTATAACCTTTAGTTTTTATTGTCACTCGCCTTAGTCTGTTAAAGACAGGAATCATTGGTTCTGTTTGCCAATGGCGGACCTATATATATTTATATGTTGAGTTGAAACCTATATGTATATGCTATAGGCTTCAGAATATGCCCTCATGCTTGGCTGTTTTTTTCCTTTCATTTCCATTTTCAGGCTCCTCTTCTTCTTCCCTCTTCATCTGGTCCTCTGTATCCTCGGTGAAACTCTAAAACTCATCATTTCCTTCTTGCACATGAACACATTAGATTTTCTTTTTTCTTTTGAACACATTAGATTTTCTAAGACTCATCACTTCCCTTTTCTTTCTTTGTTTTTTTTTCTTTTGAACACATTAGATTTTCGATTAAGTAGATCAGGTGAGATCAATGGGCCCACATTATTTAGTGTAACATATAAATGAGCTCACGTTTTGATTAATCAGGGGAAGGAAGCAACATGGGCTCCAAGAATCCTTCATTCACAGTACATCTCCAGAATGCCTACGTAAATAAGGGTTGCATGGTTCGTTCTTGAGATTATTCTTATGCTCTTTTTTTTTTTTTAATAATTCCTCCTTCCTCACGTTCTTCCTTATATACCGTTCATCCTCGTCAAATAATATTTATGCTCTTACTTAATTGTTTCCATTCGTTTTTCCTTGTCATGTGAGAGGATATATATCACTATAGTGATGTTTCATGTAGTGCCAAAATAGACAAATTAAGATCTTGTCAGGACAAAACAAGCTAGTTTGATGCTCAAATATTTACAACGTGATGTTTAGACTAAGGCCAATACCAGTTATCAAGAGGATTATACGAAGTTTAATTACGAGAGAACACTGATTTGTGAGTTATTTTGTTCTACCGTAACTGTGTAATCAATCTCTTTTGTAACCGTTGTTCAGTACATTGGGCGGATTTTATCAATAATCAGCTTGCATATTCTTCTGTAATTTTATTCGGTTAATTAATTAATTAATAATTAATCAAGAAATATCAAAATTACCAAAATACCCTCATTAATTTTCTGGCTGTTTCTGCTATAATTTTTCCGTTGACGAGATTTTCATGACAAAATACAATTCAAAATGTTGAGTCATCTCGATCTGATGCTAGACGTGTATCAGACATAAAATGGTTTCATCTTTCGTACATTCAATTCAGAAATAGTATCTACCATGTATGATAGTGCGTAATTTGTACGTGTATTGAGATTATTCAAGCAACATATTCAGACTAATATATGTTTGAGTGATTTGTACAGTGCATCCCAACGGAGTTCTTCAACAAGTACATGGAAAAGAAGAGGCAAGAGGTGGAGATTGAGACAGCGAAAGGAGTATGGAAAGTGACATTACTTCCACACAAGAAAGGAACAAGAACTTTTGCAAGGTTCAGTAAGGGTTGGTCACAATTTGCTCGCAACAATCACTTTAAGACCGGACAGACTCTCTTTTTCAAAATGGTTCGCACCGGTCATCGTCCCAAGTTTGTTGTTCATGATCATGAGCAAGAAAATGCCTCCTCATCATGATTATAACTCATGTAAAAATGGTCGGATTAATCTATTTAACTACTAGCTAGGAAGTGAATTTGGTATTGTGAAGAAATTTTATGCGTTTGTGAGTCATGTTATGTCTAGCGTCCTTTACTGTATGGATGTTTTTAGTAGTTTCAAGTGTCTAAGGGTATGGCAGTTATTTTTAGTTATTGTGTCAAACTATTTAAGCTAGTTTTGTGTGCTTGTTTTTTCATCATGAATGAAGTATTTTTCAGCCACCATATGTCTCTCTCTGTGACACAAAAATTAATTAGACAATAATTAATTTATTACTCGTATTAAATTATACAATACTTTTTTTGATGGGTTTTACTTATTAAAATTCGAATCACGTAAATAAAAGATGTAGGACTTATATTTATTTAATAAAAAAATCAAATATCTCACTATCAAGGTATTATATTAAAGGGATTGTTTTGAGCCCGGAGAGAGACTTCCCTTTTTAAAATGATTTGGAGAGGTAATTAATTGTGCCAATTTCATTGTTCACAGCAAACTAATGTCTCATGGGTAGATGTGGGATTAAATTATTATAAAACAACAACAATAATATGCCAGTATTATCATAGTTAAGATTTGAGTTAGTTTCTCTAATATTTTTTTAAAAGATTAGTAATAATGTCATGAATTTGATTTTAGATAAGCTTTTGTTGACCTAAAAATATATTTAGGCCGGCCTTTTGAATTTCATTGACAAAATCGCAGTCCCCCGCCAATTGGGCGTGCGAAACTCCCCATTATGATATTATCCCTCTATTTCTCTTCTAAAATGGGTCCATATTAGCACCTAATTTCTCATCACCATAATGAGATTTCAACAGTTTAAATTTAATCTCAAAGGTCCAAATTTAAAATTTTTAATTTATGATTTTTTAAATGATAAATTCTTTTTTATGAGAAGTGATAGTTATAAATTTATTTTTTTAAAATTTTACATATATTAAAATAAAATTTTATTTAAAATATAAAATTTAAATTAATTAAATCTAAACTGTCCAAAATTAATCTAAAGGTAAGATAGATGATGAGCACATTTTTCCTCATCAAATTGATGAGCATAAAATGAGCTCACGTATGAAAACTTAACCCTCAGATAAACGGTGAGTTAGTTTTCTGGCCAGTCCAATTAATAGTTTTGGACAAATTGATTGGGTTAGATTATGATAAATAAATATTATTAATTAAATAAATTAATATTACTTAATCCACTCCTCACTTGTACATTTTATACACGCATAACTATATATATAAAATAAATATTCTAGTGAAATATTTCATTTTATATTTACTTACAGTTTTGTTTTAGGTAAATACCAAATACCCATTATAATATTTATTATAATTAATTAACGATTATGAAATCTTTTGTCTTTTAGTTCGGCTGCATCTCTGGTCCGCATGTAACAGTTCGCAGTTGCCGAGAGAGCAGACTGGGATCAGGCACCCACAGACCCCATAATGCTTGGACCGGCTGTCATTTTCACCAATTTGGGGGTTTAGGGTTTGGAAACCCTTTATCTCCATTTCCTTTAGCTGCATCTCGGTTCCGTGCTTCCTTTGTCAAAAATCGAAGCTCATCCATCATAAATGGTGGTTTGCTTGAAACTCTGGGATCGATCATAAACGGTGAAATATCAGATCAGTCCCATCGTCATATACGCCTTTCTCTCATCGATCTCGCAGCTTTTTTTCGAACGGTGAGCTCCCTATTTTGTCTGTTTCTTTCTTCTCTCATCCTTAGCACCTGATTTTCTTAATCTGTTTTGTTTGTTTTGCTTGGAACGCGATGACCTGTGAGCTTCTGATTTTCTCTGTTTCTTAATATATCTCATCTTCATGCTTCAAGTGCAGGCGCATCGCTTCTAATTGTCTCTCCATCGCGGCCCTCTTTTAGCCATCTCCGATCTGCTTCCTTCAACGGTAAATCTCATCACTCCGATTTGTTTCTTGTTCGAGATATCTATGACCTTTATTTTCTGTTGTCACTCGTCTGAACCTGTTAAAGCTAGCTAGGGTTCGCTGGTTCTGTTCGCCAATGGCCGACTTACACACACACACACACACACACGTTGAGTTGAAAGCTATAAGTATATGCTATAGGCTACGTAATATGCTCTCATGCTTCGCTGTTTTTTTTTTCCCTTCTCCCCTTCACATCATTGGTAAAACAATAAAACCCATCATTTTCCTCTTTGGCTCCGGCTTGTTTCTTCTGTTACCTCTCTATAGCCTTTATTTTTTTTTTAATTATTCTCAGCATTGTTCGGTTAATATGTCTCTTTTCTGACACCCTTGTTCAAGAATATATGCCTTCAGTGTTGTCTTCGTTTTGAACACATTAATTTAGGATTAAGAGTAGATGAGGTGAGATTAATGCAAAACAAAACCCCCAAAGCATAAGCAAGAAAAGAAAACGTGGGAGTCCAAGCTTCGTAATCATCGTCTCTCTTTTTCTTAATTTCAATCTTTGGAGGGTGGGAGTGGGAGGGGATTTGATAGATTGGGAAGGACTAAAATGGAAAGATACCAAGAGAGAAGAAGAAAAGGTAAAATTAGTGAGCATGAGAAGGAAGGAGAGCCAGTAACAGTAACTAGGTTCAGGATTGAGGGATCGAGTTTTAATTTGGAAACAATTTTTTTATTACAATATTTTATTTGTGAAATTATGCATAATGGATTGTGATGTTATTACTTTTTTTCAGTATAATTTATTTATTTTGAATTTTTATCTTCTGAAGCAGAATTATTTACGTACATCTTATTTCTTAGCTATATATTGATATATCTCCAATGAAACAATCTTCTTTAATTGCCATGTAGCATTTTTTTAAGTGAAGTTATATTTGCCGTTACACTCGTTTGTATACATCATGATAATGAATTTGTGATGTCCTTAGTTATTTTTAATTAAATTGAATTTACTCTTTTCTTAAATGATTGAAAAAAATTTTAAATTTTTTTGGGAACACATAAGCACGTCATCTTTTTATGCTTCTAGGCATGCTTAATTTAATGCCGGCTGATCCCCAAACAAGTCTCATCATGACACATTAATTTGAGAGAATTACACTTAAATCCTAAGGAAGAAAAAAATAAAAAATAGTCCCTGAAGATTTCAAAACGAAAAAATGGTCCCATTAACAACTCCAGGAGCCTGTCTTGACAACTCGTTAACAACTCTAGGAGTTGGTATTGACAACTCATTGGAACCATTTTTTCATTTTGCATTCTCTAGTGACCATTTTTCATTTCTCTTCTTCCTTAGGACATTAGCGTAAGAATTTTTATATTACTATGAATGATTAGTGAATCTTTTAGTGGACCTGAAATAGTATTCCTTAATCAGTGAACTTCATTGTACGCGCATTTGTATACATCACGATAATGAAATTGTGATGTCCTTTGTTATTTTTATTTTTAATTAAATTCAATTTACTCTTTTTATTTGCTTTATGTTGTTCAGAATATTCTTCTCATATTTATGTTCAGAATTTATTTATTTATTTATTTATTGTGTCCAGCGTGCTCCGCCATTATTGAAGTAGTGCGAGCTGGTTATTAATCGCCTCCATTCTCTTCAGGTTTGTGTCTCTCATTTTTTATTTCTTTAACCAAAACTTACTATATTGATGCTGCCTTCTTTCACTTTATTTGTTTGCGTGTGTGTATGTATATATATGTTCATTTCTTTGAGTTTCTTGCATTTTTTGCGTTTTTTAATCATATTTTGATTTTTGAGGCCCGCTGTGGTTCTATATGTTCTTTTTACATCCTTGATATCTTAGAGACAGGTTTAAAAAAAGTTTGCAAAATGTGTTTCACAAATTTAATGGTTTTAAAGTTAAAATGTTTTTATAATTAGCAACGGAAGAGTATTAATTACATCATATTTCCTTAAATCCTTCTCCTTATAAATAACCAAATAAGCCCTTAATTTCATTTAGGATCAAGCAAAAATATTACGATTTTTGTTAAGAACTTAAATGCGATGAACCGATCTTAAATTTTAAATTTTGGGAACACTTAAGCAGGTTATTTTTTTTATTCTTCATGGCATGTTTAATTTAATGCCGCCTGATACCTACCAAGTCTCATCATGACACATATTAATTATATATTTATATTACTACAAATGATTAGTGAATCTTTTAGTGGTCCTGAAATAGTATTCCATAGTCGGTGAACTTTATTGTACCCAGTACAAAATAAATCAATACGGAGGATACTGATATCACTGCCAGTACTACGTTTAATAAAAATATAATCATCATTCACTTTTTTCATTAACCATTAAATAATTAGTTTATTATAATAGGAAAATCGCTCAAAAATACCATTAGGATAAATTAATTGTTGAATGTTACCAAGTGTGTAAGTGATCTTCCGTATGTGCAAATGATCTTTCATTGTATACAAACAATTTTCCGTGTGTGTAAAAATCTTCCATATGAATATGTAAACAATTGTTCGTTGTATACAAAATATCTTTCATTCATGTGTAACAAATCTTTCAAAGTGCATTCAATAATTAATTTACTAAAAAATATTTATTCACAATTCTCCTTTTATAATTATACCCCATGTGATTTCATCTTTTAAAACTGTGAATGTGAACAAATAATTTATAATTATTAATGTATTAAAAATATCTCGTCCATTATATGTCATTATACAATCAGATTCACCTGTACATTTTCCATTCAATTATGCGATCGATTTTTTTTTTTATAATTTTTACAAAAACAAAACTCTCCTTTTTCAAAGGGTGCCATTCAATTTTGTTTTGTGGATGTCATACCTTAAAAATGTATCGATAAATCCTAGATAAGATGAAGATGTTTCAAAATTTCATATTTACAAATTAAATTTAACAATTTCTATTTACAAGTTAAATTTTTATATTTTACAAGTTAAATTGTGTCATTTACTATTGAAAGTTATAAGAAAAATAAATTTCTTGTGATTCTCTGTATTTAATTTTCTTCTCTTGGACTTACGGGTAATCTTACCTTAATTTGAATTCTCTGTATACAATAAACATACTTTTTGATAAAAATTATTTCAGCGGTTGGGTTTAATGACTTCAAAAAAGAAGTAAGCTTGAGTTTAATGGATTGAGCTTAAGTTAAATTACTGAATATTAATTAAAAAATTGAAAATATTTTTTCTAACAAATTGAAATTATATTTCAGTCTTAGTGGGGCAAATCAAATATTGAAATTAGCTAGCTAGCTAGTGAGGGCAAAGTATAATAAATTCAAGCATGCCTACTTATATTTGTTTATTAGAGTTCGTGTAATATAGAAAACCAATTTTGTAGACGTCATATAACTAGTTATGTAGATGTATGTTTTGGACTAAATCTAAAGAATGGGTAGCATTATATATATTATCCATAATTGATGAATGGTGATGTTTATTATTTTTTTTCAAATTTTATTGAATAATAATAATAATTAATATTGTTTTGAAGCTGTCAAAGAAAGTGATTATCATCAGCTTTCCTCTCTTCTTCAAGCAAAAGCTCTGGCAGACACGGAAACAATGTCTCATTTCATCAGAGTCCTCATTGGGGAGTGGAGGACTAAACTGGTAATTTTCTTTTTTTCTTCTCAAAAATTCCCATATTATGCCACTTGCAACATACCATTCTATTCTCATATTATGCCTGATACAACCTTTTTTTTAAGTTTAGTTGTAGTCTCTGATATTATATCTTCATTAGTTAATTTTTTTTTTCTTTTTCTGTTTCGGTTGTAAGTATAATAAATTAATGGAATCATGTGTGTGTGTGTGTGTGTGTGTGTGTGACGGATTAGCAAAAAAAACTTTTTGTAGCGTTTTCCTTTTTTAATACAAACTCTCCAAATACAGAATTCGAAACTTCTATTGGCTGTTTTCTTTAACCCCCACTAATCTTTGGTCAGCTGTTTTCTTTGTTATTCCTAAACAAGTAACTCACACCTCTCTTTTATTAGTATCAGATTTTTTTATCATCAATACGTGAAAATTTGTTGGAAAGAAAAGTAACAAAAAAGAAATTTCCAAGTGCCCCCCTAAAAATAACACGGAACTACTCTCTTTGATTCTAGTGTAAAGCTCAAATCGTTTTTTCCCTCAAACAATTTTTTTTTTTCAATTTTTTCGATGCAGCCAATCCCAAAGCTGTTTGTCTCCAGCTTCAGTCTTACACCAAAGACAGTAATACTCGTCAATGCTTCAAAAAGGCTATGGATGGTTGATATGGACAAAGAAGAAGAAGATCCCAAAGAATTGTACTTCAAAAAGAATTGGCCTAAATTTGTGAACGACAACGCTTTAGAGGCTGCAGACTTCCTAATTTTCAAATTTGATGGGAATTCAACATTCGAAGTTGTTATCTGTGGCAAATCTGCCTGCGATAAGATGCTTGAGAGCCAGGCAAAGGCACATATGAATCAGAAAAACCACAAACACAGCCATAATAGACTGGAAGCATCAACTCGAGATCGTAGAGAAAATTGGAAAGGAAAAGCTGTGATTGATCTTGAGACGAAGGAGGAGAGAGTAGATTTTGTTGATCTTGGAACTTATAGCCAAGAAATGTGGGATGAAACTTGGTCGTCTGAGTCTCATGAAGATGAAGAAGAAGATGATGAAGAATATGAAGAGAGTGTCAAGTATGATGATATTGGTAAACTATTCAAAAGCTAGCCTTCCCTTGATGATAATTTTGCTAATTAAAACTCATGCTTTTATATTACTCTGATGAACTAATTAATGTCTAAGTACAGAATTAGTGAGTAATATTATAATTATAGCGTAATGTTAAACTTGAAACAAATATATACCCTTTTTATTTTAAATTCTTAAAGTTTACACCAATTATAAAGCAGTTAGGCTTTTCATGCTACTCTCCGTTTAATATTTATTGTTTAGTTTAATATTTGAGTTCACATTTTGATGAATTAGGGGAAGGAAGCAACTTGGGCTCCATGCCTCCTTCTTTCACAGTACAAATACTTGCCTCAGCAAAAAAGGGTTGCATGGTGAGTTCTTGGGATCACTCGAATACTTGATTCCTTAAATGCTTCATATTAATTATGTGATAGCTTCATATTGATGAGATGATTAATGAAGTAGATATTTAGACTAACATATGTTTGAGTAATTTGTACAGTGCGTTCCAACAAAGTTCTTCAAGAAGTACCTGAGAAATGAGAAACAGGAAGTGGAGATTGAGACAGTGAAAGGAGTATGGAAAGTGACATTACTTCCCCACAAGAAAAGAACAAGAACGTTTGCTCGGTTCAGTAGGGGCTGGTCGGCATTTGCTCGAAGGCATCGGCTTGAGACCGGAGATGCACTGCTGTTTAAGATGATTCGGAGAGGTAAATGCCCCAAGTTCATTGTTCAAAGGCAAAGAGAAGTCTCAAGATGACAAGTCATGTAACAATTGAAGGATTAATTTATCTGCTACTAATAGGAAGTAAATTTGGTAATGTGGACCTATTTGATTTAGATGCATCATTATCAACCATAGGTTTGCTAGTAACGAGGAATTGAGGCAAAACTCATTCATTTGTTGGCAACTCAGCAAGTATATGGTATGGATGAGTATAATGTAGTTTAACTTGTAATTAGGAAAAACTATAATTTTGTGTCAGTTCTTTGCATTTTTTTTTTTCTTTTTATTGGATTCTTAAATTTTTTATCATTTTGCTGGCATCATATATACAAAATGTTATATTAAAGAATTAACATTCAAGATCTAAGCCAGTGTCATGTAGAGTTGGGAAAATGGGCTGAGCCAGTCTGACCAGTCCGTTTAAGCCTTTTTAACAAGAGGGCCAAGCTTAAAAATTCACCCCTCAAATTGCAACTGGGCCTAAAAGGGCCAACCCCATTTAGACCATTTTATTTATATTTTTTTAAAAAATTATTATATAATACTAAAATTTTTATATTATTAATGATGTTGTAAATATTTAACTCTTGTTATTGTTTTTTTAAAAAAAAATTGAATTTTATAAAATGGTTTGATTTATTTGATTTTTCATAGTGGTTTATTTATTTAAACTTATAAGAAAAGGGTTAATTTAAACATTAAATAATAATTTTAACTAGAAATTTAATATTTAAGAGTTTTAATAAACATTTCAGAAAATTTAGGTAAGTTAAATCCCATTAGCTTTTCAGAGCTAGAGCATGTCTATGAGCTTAAAGAGCACTAATTAGAGGTTTTTACATGTCACCCACCAATTAATAAGATTTTCACTTCGGTGAAATTTGAACTTACGACTTTATAATTATGAACCAACTCCTTTACCAACTGAACCAACATCTTATTAGCCGATGTGATGAATTTCATTTTGGGTCGGCTTTTGTTGACAAATATATATATATATATATATATATATTTGGGTAGGCTTTTTGGATTTCATTGACCAATGACAATATCCGAGTCCCATGGCTATTTGACGGTCTTGTAAAACTCTCTGGCCGCTATTCCTGATTTCTTGTCCAAAAAAAAAAAAAAAACACTGAAGTCAAACAAAATTTTACAAAGAACAAAATGATAATTCTCTTTTAGTTGGTCTTGAACTTTACCCAAAAAATAATGGCATCTCTCTTGTATTCAACCACTTGAAAGTTTATGATCTGGGCCACAAATTGGAGTTTGAATTAATGGTCCATATCATCTATTATCAATGAAGCTCCAAAACTTCAATGCCTACGTATGGAATGTGAATCGTATAGTATACTTTTGGGTTAGCACAAAGTGTACACCCTATCAATAGAGCAGAGATTACTTTTCGAGGTGCCGAGGGTAAAAGGTAGATTCTTCTCAATTAAGTTGCTATTATTTCTCTCTGTTCCAAGGCGAAGGGGAAACAGTGAAAATCATCAGATTGCTATGGAAGAAGACGACGACTTCGAAAGAAAACGCTACTGAAGACTTCAAAAGCCATACAGAAGACGAAGACTTGGATGAAGCATTGAAACGACGACATGGAGAAGCTAAGAAGGATTTTCTGGATATAAAGCTCAGCAGCTTCAGTCACCATTGGAGGAAAGGTCAGATATCTCATCTCATCGATCGAATGTAAGGCTGTGTTTGGCATATGAAACTTAATGTGTTTGGATTAGCTTTTAGGAAATAGGCTCTGAAGAAAAGTGATTTTAAATGACTGTCCACACACGCATATTGCAAGTCATTTAATTTCTTCCATAAATAAGAAGAATTAAAAACGCAATCTTTCATGAAGGTTAGAAGGAGAAAGGGGAAAGAGAGAGTGAAGAAGACAAAAGCTAAGTCTCATGTTGTTTAATAATGTGAAAACAGCAACTCGATCAAGATCATTTCTCCTTGGATATAGACATTCACAGAAATACAGACAAAGGTGAAATCTAAGAGTAGAACATTTAAACACACAAGGTTTCCCAAATCTTTACAAAAATGTTGAGGGAAGTAGATAAATTCATAAAATTTCATCTAATATTATTCCACTTACTACTTTCTGTGTGATTGTTTTTCTGCATGAGGAAATCTTTATTCATATTGCCCATGCACATATATATTAAAACCCACTTTCTAATGTTGGTTCAATCCTATTAGTTTGTGATGCAAAAACATTTTGTAACTGCGAGTGTGTGCATGTGATGGGCCTTTGACTGGGCAAAACATTGTCCCTTTGTTTCTGTAACAAGTTGCTTTCTGTTACTGTCTTGCCTTTTTCCTGTGTTTATTCTAGAAAGCAATTAAAAAAAAAAAGCAGCAAAGGGAATATTTTGAGTAAAAGTCAAATAGTCAAAGCAGTTATATGACAGCTGTAAAGATCAGACACGTGAGCACTTGAGTCTCAGTTGCCATTGTCTGCATACGAACGGACCTCATTCCCAGTGAATCAAAGTAAGCTGGTTCAGCATTTTTATTATATTACTTTAACTTCTCTGGTTTTTCGTAAATCTCAAAAGTGAAACTCCCTTTCTTATTCTCCGATCTCATTCATCATCGCCGGCCGCCGTTCAAGCTCATCTCTGTGCTCCTCCGTCGGATGTGGTTTTGTGGTCATTTTCCTTCCTTTGAGCTTTTCTCCGTCTCATCGCACCAAACCTTCAAACACTTCGGTCCAAGTTCGCCGGAATCGTGCTTCGTGCTCAGCTTTTTGTGTGTTCAGTGTTCTTTTTTTTTTTTAATATTCGCAAATTATTATAATGTGTTTTGTGTTTATTTGTTTTATGTTGTTCATAATATTCTTCTCATATATATTTGTGTTCAGAATATCTTTCTTTTCTTGTTGTGTCCAGTGTGCTCCGCCATTATTGAAGCAGTGCTAGCTGGGTATTGCTCTTCATCATCTCCATTCTCTTCAGGTTTGTGTCTCTCATTCATATATCATTCCATTTATTTAATGGCTTCCTTATTATCAACTTCTGTTGCTGCTTTCTTTTGGTTTATTAATTAACATGTTTTCTAATTATACTTTTTTTTGGCCATTTTTTCTAATCATAATTTGAGGCCAAGCGTTTTTCCGATCTTATATATCCTTCGAATTTCAAGGAAAAGTCAAGAAAAAATGGTTATGAAAACTGTTTAACTAATTTATTGATTTTAAAGTTAAAAATGTTTTTTAATTAGGAATGCATGGCAGGGGTATTTTTGTTATTACATCACATTTCTCTAAATCCCCCTCCTTGTAAATAACCAAACAGGCCCTTAATTTTATTTAGGATTAAGGAAAAATATTTTTTAAAAGAGACTGTTTAACTAATGACTGAAATTAAAAATTAGGTGGAAAACCTTTGAAAATATTGAGTGAGAAGGTATCTCTTGAATAAGATAAACCGTTCTAAAATTTTAAATTTTGGGAGTTAACACGTAATTAAGCAGGTTATCTTTATACTCTTCTAAGCATGTTTAATTTAATTAAAGTCGGTTGGTCCCAAACAAGTCTCATCATGACACATAATAATTGATCCAAATCGTGTTTTGGAATCTTAACTGATTAATTACTATAAATGGATAGTGAATCTTTTAGTGGTCCCGAAATGGTATTCTTTTTTTTATAATACCAGAAATAGTCTATAATCAATGAACTTATTGTACGCCGTGCAAAAGTAAATCAATACGGAGGATATGGAGAATAGATCAGTACTATATTTAATTAAAAAAATACTAAAATAAAAATAAATTTGTATATTATATATATATATATATATGATAAATAGTATTTTGCAATAATTATTTAATATACGTGACCAGGCAATTATTCATCAATATAATCATCATTCATATTTTCATTAACCGTCAAATAATTAGTTTATTATAATAATTATACTCCATGTCATGTGATTTCGTGTATGTTTTAAAAATGTAAACAAACAATTTATTATTAATGTATTAAGAATATCTCTTCCAAGATAACTACTTTGATCTTATTTATAGATCATTACCAACATGTCTCACACCGATTAAGAAAAACCTTAAACATTGCTAACTCTAAATAAAAATTTAACAATTTTTCAACTATACACCTATTTAAACAATATAATTTTTACTCTATGAAAAAATAAAAAATGTGACTTATAAATATGATTAAAATAAATCTTCTCTATATCCTATAAATACGGGCAAAGGAGTATATATCTGTACATCTTCCATTGCATTATACACTGATTTTTTATAATTATTACAAAACAAAACTATTTCTACAGCTGCAATTACTATGAATTAGTAATAGCTGCACCCTGTTTTGAGGTTTGCCATTTTGTCTTCTCCTTTTTTTCAATGGGTATCACTCTTTTGGAATGAATACGTAAAAAAAAAAATATCCATAAATCATAGATATGAAAATTAAATATAAAGTTTTTTTAAAAACTCATATTTGAAAATTAAACTTAAAAATTTTATATTTACTATTTAAATTTTCATATTTTACAAGTTAAAATTTTCCATTTACAGGTCAAACTTATATAAAAAATCATATTTCTTGGGACTCTCTGTATTTAATTTTCTTAACTTGGACTTATGGGTAGTTTTGCCATAATGCTTTTACTTGAAATTAGAAAAGTAAGAATAATATTAAAATAAACATATTTTTATAATAATCATTTTAGAGATTGGGTTTAAATGATTTCAAAAATTTAAGCTTGAGTTTAATGGATTAAGCTACACTAAATTAACACATACTAAAAAATTGAAAATATTTTTTTCCAACAAATTGAAAATATATTTCAACCTTAATTAGTCGTGCAAAATATTGACATTAGCTGGTGAGGGCAAAGTATAAAGTTGAATTATAAATCTTTGAATAATTTCAAGTAGCAAATATGTTACTATTTAATACTCCTTCGGTCATAGATATGTTACTATTCAATAATCTAATTTGCCTCCCAATTTTCCCCACCCAAACTAACCCCTATTCATACTCCATCGATAATAGCAGCAATCAAATTCAAATTCAAATAACTACAAAACATTTGTTACACAAGAGTATTTTGAGAAGATTAAGTCACATTTGTTATACTATCTCCAATCCTAAATATAATATCTCATTTATAATATAAATTATAATACAAACGTGATCTTATATATATTAATAATAAGAGGTAGTAATTAACCAATTTATTTAAATTTTTCAATATAGTGATATATCCAAATTAGTTAAATAGCTCTCCCATTGTCAAGGACTGAGTACTTTGTTAAAAAAAAAAAAAAAAAGTTGATGCAATTTCCCTCATTTTTCAGATTAAATTCTCGTTTTGTTTTCTTTGTATTTCTACCATTTGCCATGTGTGGGGTCCACACACGTGGGGCACATCCATACGTTGTGCATGGCTAGTAGGGGCTCCTTGCACCAGAACTCAGAGGTCTCTTTCGTACGAAGAAATTAAAACAAGCTCAGCCATTTTCTTCTTCTTCTTCTTCTTCAGCCAGCGTAGCAAGTTTTGCTTTTGTCTTTAATTCTCTGACGAAAAAAAGGAAGGAACCTTTGAAGCAGTTAAAGAAGTTAAAGCTCATCATATCGGGCAGATTCAGTTAAATTTGTTGAGTTCTATTTGCAAATTGCAGAGAAGAACGCCCAGTGACAATGTCTCGTTATTTCTTCAAAATCCTCATCGGAGAGTGGAAGACTAAACTGGTAATTTTAATTTTTTTTTCTTTTTTATTTTTTCTTTTTCCTTTTCAGTTTGAGTTTCGGTTCATTTGGTTTGCTTGTGCCTTTTCTTTTCCTTTTGTTTTTTTTTTTTTTTTGAATTTCTTCCTCCGGTATCCCACACCCAAAGGTGCAAACTAATCTGGAGTCGCTCTTTGGGAGGGACTTCCCAGGAATGGAGCCCAGGTGGCAGGAGGGAATCTTTACCTCCCTTGTCTCAACCACCGAACCAAGGGCTTTTCCTTTTGTTTTTTGCCCCCTGGTTATCGTCATGGATTTGTCTCTGTGACTTTGTGCATGCTTTTGCTGTGTGCTCAAGAATAATGCAGGAGGAGGACAAGGGGTAAACAATGGTTAAGGATAAATCTGCCACTTCACTTTTGTTTTTATTTTTCCGATAAAATATTTATATTAATTCAACAATTCCCATATTATATATATCAAATACAAGTACACCTACCATATATTTGTTTGCAGAGTATCAGAAAAAAAACACACCTACCATATTTCTGGCCAAAAAAAAAAAAGCACCTAGTACCATATATTCGAATTTCTATTTTCCAATTATGCCGAGTACAAACTTCATTTTTTATTTTATTTTTCCCCTTTTCTTAATAAAAACACCCCATATACAGAATTTGAAACTTGTATTGTCTGTTTTATTTTTCCCCCTCTGACTCTTTGGTAAGCTGTTTTCTTTATTATTCTTAAACAAGTATGAATAACTCACACACTTCTCTTTAATTAGTCTTAAAAAATTCCTCATACATTTTTTTTTTATTTTTCTTATTTGTTGCAGCGAATCCCTCAGCTGTTTGTTTCCAGCTTCAGTCTCACACCTAAGACAGTAATACTCATCAATGCTTCTTCAAAAAATCTATGGAAGGTTGATATGGAGCAAGTAGAAGAAGATCCCACAGAATTATACTTCAAAAAGGGTTGGTCTAAATTTGTAAAAGACAACGCTTTAATGGCTGCAGATTTCCTCATTTTCAAGTTTGATGGGAATTCAACTTTCAAAGTTGTTATCTGTGGCAAATCTGCCTGCGAAAAAATGCTTGAGAGCCAGGCAAGAACACAAATGAATCAGAAAACAAACCACAAACAAAGCCATGATAATAATAAAAAGATAGAATCATCAACTCGAGATCGTGGAGAGAATCGAAAAGGAAAAGATCCGATTCTTGTTGACATAAAGGAGGAGAAATTAGATTTTGTTGATTCTGGAACTTCTAGCCAAGAAACGTGGGATGAGAACGAAGAAGAACAAGAACAACAAGAAGAAGAAACAGACAAGTTTGGTGATATTAATTCTGAACCTCATGATACTACCATGAATATTGGTAAACTAATTCAAAAGCTAGCTTTTTCCCTTGATAGATAATTCTGCTCAAACTCATGCTTTAATTACTCTGAACTTATAAAGTTTAATTACAGAATTATGGCTCCATGTTAAACTTGAAGAAAGTGTATGTTTTGTTATGTTTTAAAGTTTGTACACCAATTATAATTCAGTTAGGCTTTTGAAGTTATTATACATTAGTGTGTAAGATTTGAGCTTACATTTTGATTAATTAATCAGGGGAAGGAAGCAGCTTGGTCATGATTCCTTCATTCAGAATAAAGCTCCAGCTTGCCTCCGCAAAAAGAGGTGTCATGGTTAGTTATCTTGAGATGACTCAAGTATATTTGATTCCTTAAAAGGCCCATGAAAACAACCAAGTTAATCATCTGATAGCTTTATATAAAAGCAGAAATTTTTCGCTACATCATATTTTATTAAAAAGAAAAAAAAACAAATTAATTTCTATTCCTCGATCCTTCCTTACTTCATTCATTGTTTCCATTGGTTGTGCCATGTCATGTGAGAGTGCCTTGATCGTGATGAATCATTTAGTGCCAAAATTAATAGACAATTAAGATCTTGTTAGGACAAGACTAGGAGATCTATGAACTGCACAATTTGTACTGAACCTGATTCCTGTAAAACACTATCATGAGTCCCACATTGGTGAGTTTCCTTTAAAGAGGGGGCTTTATCTCTATCAGCTAGCTTTTGGGATGTAGTTCTCCCGAGAACTTGTGCTTGTTACACACAATTATCAAAGTTTGAATATGATAATAGACTAGCAAGAAAGAAAAAGTGATGTTAGGAGAATTATACAACAAGGATTAGGAGAGAACACTAATGATTTGTAAGTTGTTTTGTTCTTTGTAACATATGTTTGAGTAATTTGGGTGCAGTGCATTCCAACAGACTTCTTCAAGAAGTACATGAGAAAGAAGAAACAGGAGGTGGAAATGGAGACAGTGAAAGGAGTATGGAAAGTGACATCGCTGCCCCATCTGAAAAGAGGTCAAATGTTTGCAAGGTTCAGCAGGGGTTGGTCGGAATTCGCTCAGAAGAATCGGTTTCAAGCCGGAGAGACTCTCCTTTTTAGAATGATTCAGAGAGGTCATCGTCCCAAGTTCATTGTTCGTAAGGAATAGAAAAAATGTGGCATGACAAGTCATGTAAAAATGGGACGTGAAATTGGTATGATGAAGCAATTTTGTGGGTGTGTGTGTGTGATAGGAACCAAGGCCCTTTATTAGTTTAATTCCAGGAAGAGGCATATATATATATATATATATATATAACAGTCCCATTTCAAATGAAGACTAATTTTAGAAATAGATATTTTGATATTTATGTTTTATATCTACATGTGAGCCATGTTATGTGTCTTGTGTTGATTAATTACTATATATACTCCCTAACTTTTTATAAGATATAATTAATCAAATTGCATAGTTGGAAAAGTTAGTTGAAATAAGTTAAGTGCAATAAATTAAACATGTAAAAAATGAATTTTGTTCTCCAAAAAGGCCCTTATTTATGTGGAAGAGAGAGAATATGTTATATTGAGTGCTTTATAGCAAAACTTGAGAATTAAATGTAATAGTGGCATGAGTAATTTTTGTAATTAAGTGAAGATAAAATGGGAAGTTTACAAAAAAAAAAAACTTTTGAGACAGCCCCTAAATCTATATTATAAAAAGGAATATGGCATACCCAGTAATTTTGTCTTATAAAAAAGAATGGAGGGAGTATGTTTTTAGCAGTTACAAGTATCTAAGGCATAGTAGAAATTTTTAGTTTTGGTGTAAGATTATTTAAGTCAATTTGTGTGCTTGTTTTTCATCATGAGAATGTAGTATTTTTTTCAACTAACATATATATGTCGTTCCTAGAATTTCCCTCGTAACCCTCCTTGATTATCCTATTTTTAATAATATAAAAATGTTAAAAATTCCTGTTGAAAAGAAAATTATGGATAATACAACTTGCTGGGTATACTATAATTTATGTGGATGATTTTCTTTAAAAAAATTAAAAATTTGAACCACTTAAATAAAAGATAGTACTCATACGAATTTAGGGCCCGTTCGATTCAATTCCATTGCACCTTGTAGTATAGTGCAATGTGCTGTAATGGTAATGCAATGCAACATTGATTACAGAGCTAGGAGGTAGAGCAACAGCAATTGTCATGGCAGCGGCAAGGGTGGAGGTAGCGGTGGTGGGGGGTCGTGGAGAAGGAGGAGGAAGTGGTGGCAATGGTAGGTGGTGATAATGACAATAGTAGAGGTGGTGGTGGCAGCGATGGAGGAGGAGAAGGTAGTGGTGGCAGTGGTGGCGATGGTAGGTGGTGACAGAGATAACGGTGGAGGAGGAGGTAGTGGCAATGGCAATGGCAATGGCAACAGTGGAGGTGCAGACAACAGGGTAGGGCAATGGCGGTGGTGGGAGAAGAGGTAGTAGTGGTGGCAGTTGTGGTGTGACGTGGTAGGTGAAATAAGATAAGTGAAATAGACAAATGAGACTAAAAGGTAAATTGAACTTTTCCAACTATGCAATGGGGGTGGTAAGCTAGTAATGAGTATTCATAAGGGAGAGGTATGAATGAAGATCACCAATTTTTTTTTGATAATCATCATTACCATTGTAAGTCCTATTACTATACTAAAAAACAATCAAACACACTCTTATCTTAGTAATGTGATCATAATTACTATTGCAGGCATGCAACAGGATTGAACGTACCAAATGGGCTCTTAGTATCAAGGGAGTAGTAAAATTAACAAATGAAATATGAAAAGACAAATTTTATGATGAATGACTTTTAGGACAAATTAGCCGATTCACCGATATACGGCTCTATGCTTTCTCTATACCAGCCTGCCAATTAGTAGACAGGGGAAATTCTATTTCTTTGGGTTCAACTATCACCCATACTTCTTACACTACAAAAAAAGGTATTTTGTAGCGGTGACATTGTAGTGGTTATAATTACCCACTACAAATATTAACAACCTAAATCGCTACAAATTTGTAGCGGTTTTAACCTAAACTACTACAAATTTGTAGCGGCAAGCTACGCGCCAAGTGGCGCTACAGATTCGCTGCGTTTTTTGTAGCGGTTATCTAGGGAAAACTGCTACAAATATGGCACGAATTTCCAGCCAAAAATTATAGCGGTTTAATTGTAGCGGTTAATAAATAATAACCGCTACAGTTTTCACGCCACATGGCGCGACTAAGACGCGCCAACATTGTAGCGGTTATTTGTAGCTGTTTGACCAATCAAACAGCTACAAAATTCCAAACGTTTTGTATTTGTAGCGGTTATTAGGTTTTAACTGCTACAGAATTTCAAAGGTCCCAAATTTGTAGCGGTTCTATACCTTAACCGCTACAGAATTTCAAAGGTTTTTATACTTTGTAGCGGTTATCTTAGAACTGCTACAAAGTTTAGCCGCCCTAAGTGATTTGTAGCGGTTTATGTAGCGATACCGCTACAAATGTTCGGCCTATTTAAACTCACCTCCCTCCTTTATTTCTTCATTTGCTCATTTTGTTTTCTAAAGTTTCTCTGAGTGTTTTCTTTTAGAATTGAGCATGTGAAAGAGTTTTTGCTGCAGTATTTCTTGGTATTTCTACTTGAGGTAAGGAGATAAAATGTATTTTATGTATTTGTATTTTTATTATATTTTTACATAATAATGTGACTAAAATATTTTTATTTTGAATTTTTACAGTTGATATGGCTTCAAGAGAGGATAGGGGAAGGCACCTGAGGTCCCCAGACTGATTTTACGGGGTGGCAGCAGCAGAGCAGGGGGCAGAGTGAGGGGGTAGCGTGGAGGGAGGGCGACTGCGGTATTTCAACCCATCCCCCAAGGAGTCGGCCCTACCATAGGCACTGCAAACGATCCCACAGGAGACGACCGCACCAGAGGTGCCTGAGATTGGGGGCATATATCAGCATCGAGGACTACGATGAGGAGGACTTCGAGATCCCGATTGGGATCAGGGAGATGGAGCAATTCCTCGATGAGGAAGAGGCTCGGGAGCAGAATAACGCACGAGGGTCGTCTTCGCGGTCCACTGGGTTTGAGGTGCAGGTCCAAGGTAAATACTTTTTTTATTTAATAAATTATTTATTTAAATTCAAAATGTTAAATTTGAATTACAATTTATCTAACTTACAATAAATTGTGCAGATGAGCAGGGGAACGTGTCGACGAGGAGGCTGGACGTGGCCGGTCTAAACAGCATGAACCGGACACTGCGAGTTAAAGTGTCGTGGAATGAGGGCAAGGACCAGCCCATTGACAATGGGGGTCACCTGTTCAACCGCTTCCTGAACGACCTGGGTACAAATTAGATGCAGTTCCTGCTACACTTCAGGACGTGGAGGCACGTTCCGAAGGGGCCCAAGGACCAGGCTTGGGAGGAGGTTGTTCAGGTAATTAATAGTATTTAATTAATATTTTTTGTAATTAATTATATTTAATTAATATTTTTTAATAGGATTTTTGTAATTATTGATATGTATATGATTTTTTTGCAGCTATGATTTGCCGTCCAAGTCAACCGGAAGAGGTACACCCTTATGAAGATGGGTGACGGCTGGAAGAACAAGAGGAACCGTCTCTTCCATAGGGTGGATAAGGATGGGACGATGCCTCTGGAGCAGCTAATCCAGAGTGTCCCGGACAGCGTGCCGCCGAACGACTGGGCGAGTTTCGTCCAGTTCAGGAGTAGCGCTGAGGGACAAGTAATGTATTTATTAGATTATTTATATATAATTTTGTAATTATTAATTATTAAATTATAATTTAAATGTAATTAATTTTAAATGTTTTATATTGTTTTAAAACATTTAATATTTTGTTTTCAGGCGCTTTTTCATAGGAACACCAGGATCCGTGGGCAACAGACGATCCACCACACAGCAGGATCGGAGAGTGGAAGACTAAACTGGTAATTTTAATTTTTTTTTTCTTTTTTCTTTTTTCTTTTTCCTTTTCAGTTTGAGTTTCGGTTCATTTGGTTTGCTTGTGCCTTTTCTTTTCCTTTTGTTTTTTTTTTTTTTTGAATTTCTTCCTCCGGTATCCCACACCCAAAGGTGCAAACTAATCTGGAGTCGCTCTTTGGGAGGGACTTCCCAGGAATGGAGCCCAGGTGGCAGGAGGGAATCTTTACCTCCCTTGTCTCAACCACCGAACCAAGGGCTTTTCCTTTTGTTTTTTGCCCCCTGGTTATCGTCATGGATTTGTCTCTGTGACTTTGTGCATGCTTTTGCTGTGTGCTCAAGAATAATGCAGGAGGAGGACAAGGGGTAAACAATGGTTAAGGATAAATCTGCCACTTCACTTTTGTTTTTATTTTTCCGATAAAATATTTATATTAATTCAACAATTCCCATATTATATATATCAAATACAAGTACACCTACCATATATTTGTTTGCAGAGTATCAGAAAAAAAACACACCTACCATATTTCTGGCCAAAAAAAAAAAAAGCACCTAGTACCATATATTCGAATTTCTATTTTCCAATTATGCCGAGTACAAACTTCATTTTTTATTTTATTTTTCCCCTTTTCTTAATAAAAACACCCCATATACAGAATTTGAAACTTGTATTGTCTGTTTTATTTTTCCCCCTCTGACTCTTTGGTAAGCTGTTTTCTTTATTATTCTTAAACAAGTATGAATAACTCACACACTTCTCTTTAATTAGTCTTAAAAAATTCCTCATACATTTTTTTTTTATTTTTCTTATTTGTTGCAGCGAATCCCTCAGCTGTTTGTTTCCAGCTTCAGTCTCACACCTAAGACAGTAATACTCATCAATGCTTCTTCAAAAAATCTATGGAAGGTTGATATGGAGCAAGTAGAAGAAGATCCCACAGAATTATACTTCAAAAAGGGTTGGTCTAAATTTGTAAAAGACAACGCTTTAATGGCTGCAGATTTCCTCATTTTCAAGTTTGATGGGAATTCAACTTTCAAAGTTGTTATCTGTGGCAAATCTGCCTGCGAAAAAATGCTTGAGAGCCAGGCAAGAACACAAATGAATCAGAAAACAAACCACAAACAAAGCCATGATAATAATAAAAAGATAGAATCATCAACTCGAGATCGTGGAGAGAATCGAAAAGGAAAAGATCCGATTCTTGTTGACATAAAGGAGGAGAAATTAGATTTTGTTGATTCTGGAACTTCTAGCCAAGAAACGTGGGATGAGAACGAAGAAGAACAAGAACAACAAGAAGAAGAAACAGACAAGTTTGGTGATATTAATTCTGAACCTCATGATACTACCATGAATATTGGTAAACTAATTCAAAAGCTAGCTTTTTCCCTTGATAGATAATTCTGCTCAAACTCATGCTTTAATTACTCTGAACTTATAAAGTTTAATTACAGAATTATGGCTCCATGTTAAACTTGAAGAAAGTGTATGTTTTGTTATGTTTTAAAGTTTGTACACCAATTATAATTCAGTTAGGCTTTTGAAGTTATTATACATTAGTGTGTAAGATTTGAGCTTACATTTTGATTAATTAATCAGGGGAAGGAAGCAGCTTGGTCATGATTCCTTCATTCAGAATAAAGCTCCAGCTTGCCTCCGCAAAAAGAGGTGTCATGGTTAGTTATCTTGAGATGACTCAAGTATATTTGATTCCTTAAAAGGCCCATGAAAACAACCAAGTTAATCATCTGATAGCTTTATATAAAAGCAGAAATTTTTCGCTACATCATATTTTATTAAAAAGAAAAAAAAACAAATTAATTTCTATTCCTCGATCCTTCCTTACTTCATTCATTGTTTCCATTGGTTGTGCCATGTCATGTGAGAGTGCCTTGATCGTGATGTATCATTTAGTGCCAAAATTAATAGACAATTAAGATCTTGTTAGGACAAGACTAGGAGATCTATGAACTGCACAATTTGTACTGAACCTGATTCCTGTAAAACACTATCATGAGTCCCACATTGGTGAGTTTCCTTTAAAGAGGGGGCTTTATCTCTATCAGCTAGCTTTTGGGATGTAGTTCTCCCGAGAACTTGTGCTTGTTACACACAATTATCAAAGTTTGAATATGATAATAGACTAGCAAGAAAGAAAAAGTGATGTTAGGAGAATTATACAACAAGGATTAGGAGAGAACACTAATGATTTGTAAGTTGTTTTGTTCTTTGTAACATATGTTTGAGTAATTTGGGTGCAGTGCATTCCAACAGACTTCTTCAAGAAGTACATGAGAAAGAAGAAACAGGAGGTGGAAATGGAGACAGCGAAAGGAGTATGGAAAGTGACATCGCTGCCCCATCTGAAAAGAGGTCAAATGTTTGCAAGGTTCAGCAGGGGTTGGTCGGAATTCGCTCAGAAGAATCGGTTTCAAGCCGGAGAGACTCTCCTTTTTAGAATGATTCAGAGAGGTCATCGTCCCAAGTTCATTGTTCGTAAGGAATAGAAAAAATGTGGCATGACAAGTCATGTAAAAATGGGACGTGAAATTGGTATGATGAAGCAATTTTGTGGGTGTGTGTGTGTGATAGGAACCAAGGCCCTTTATTAGTTTAATTCCAGGAAGAGGCATATATATATATATATATATATATATATATATAACAGTCCCATTTCAAATGAAGACTAATTTTAGAAATAGATATTTTGATATTTATGTTTTATATCTACATGTGAGCCATGTTATGTGTCTTGTGTTGATTAATTACTATATATACTCCCTAACTTTTTATAAGATATAATTAATCAAATTGCATAGTTGGAAAAGTTAGTTGAAATAAGTTAAGTGCAATAAATTAAACATGTAAAAAATGAATTTTGTTCTCCAAAAAGGCCCTTATTTATGTGGAAGAGAGAGAATATGTTATATTGAGTGCTTTATAGCAAAACTTGAGAATTAAATGTAATAGTGGCATGAGTAATTTTTGTAATTAAGTGAAGATAAAATGGGAAGTTTACAAAAAAAAAAAACTTTTGAGACAGCCCCTAAATCTATATTATAAAAAGGAATATGGCATACCCAGTAATTTTGTCTTATAAAAAAGAATGGAGGGAGTATGTTTTTAGCAGTTACAAGTATCTAAGGCATAGTAGAAATTTTTAGTTTTGGTGTAAGATTATTTAAGTCAATTTGTGTGCTTGTTTTTCATCATGAGAATGTAGTATTTTTTTCAACTAACATATATATGTCGTTCCTAGAATTTCCCTCGTAACCCTCCTTGATTATCCTATTTTTAATAATATAAAAATGTTAAAAATTCCTGTTGAAAAGAAAATTATGGATAATACAACTTGCTGGGTATACTATAATTTATGTGGATGATTTTCTTTAAAAAAATTAAAAATTTGAACCACTTAAATAAAAGATAGTACTCATACGAATTTAGGGCCCGTTCGATTCAATTCCATTGCACCTTGTAGTATAGTGCAATGTGCTGTAATGGTAATGCAATGCAACATTGATTACAGAGCTAGGAGGTAGAGCAACAGCAATTGTCATGGCAGCGGCAAGGGTGGAGGTAGCGGTGGTGGGGGGTCGTGGAGAAGGAGGAGGAAGTGGTGGCAATGGTAGGTGGTGATAATGACAATAGTAGAGGTGGTGGTGGCAGCGATGGAGGAGGAGAAGGTAGTGGTGGCAGTGGTGGCGATGGTAGGTGGTGACAGAGATAACGGTGGAGGAGGAGGTAGTGGCAATGGCAATGGCAATGGCAACAGTGGAGGTGCAGACAACAGGGTAGGGCAATGGCGGTGGTGGGAGAAGAGGTAGTAGTGGTGGCAGTTGTGGTGTGACGTGGTAGGTGAAATAAGATAAGTGAAATAGACAAATGAGACTAAAAGGTAAATTGAACTTTTCCAACTATGCAATGGGGGTGGTAAGCTAGTAATGAGTATTCATAAGGGAGAGGTATGAATGAAGATCACCAATTTTTTTTTGATAATCATCATTACCATTGTAAGTCCTATTACTATACTAAAAAACAATCAAACACACTCTTATCTTAGTAATGTGATCATAATTACTATTGCAGGCATGCAACAGGATTGAACGTACCAAATGGGCTCTTAGTATCAAGGGAGTAGTAAAATTAACAAATGAAATATGAAAAGACAAATTTTATGATGAATGACTTTTAGGACAAATTAGCCGATTCACCGATATACGGCTCTATGCTTTCTCTATACCAGCCTGCCAATTAGTAGACAGGGGAAATTCTATTTCTTTGGGTTCAACTATCACCCATACTTCTTACACTACAAAAAAAGGTATTTTGTAGCGGTGACATTGTAGTGGTTATAATTACCCACTACAAATATTAACAACCTAAATCGCTACAAATTTGTAGCGGTTTTAACCTAAACTACTACAAATTTGTAGCGGCAAGCTACGCGCCAAGTGGCGCTACAGATTCGCTGCGTTTTTTGTAGCGGTTATCTAGGGAAAACTGCTACAAATATGGCACGAATTTCCAGCCAAAAATTATAGCGGTTTAATTGTAGCGGTTAATAAATAATAACCGCTACAGTTTTCACGCCACATGGCGCGACTAAGACGCGCCAACATTGTAGCGGTTATTTGTAGCTGTTTGACCAATCAAACAGCTACAAAATTCCAAACGTTTTGTATTTGTAGCGGTTATTAGGTTTTAACTGCTACAGAATTTCAAAGGTCCCAAATTTGTAGCGGTTCTATACCTTAACCGCTACAGAATTTCAAAGGTTTTTATACTTTGTAGCGGTTATCTTAGAACTGCTATAAAGTTTAGCCGCCCTAAGTGATTTGTAGCGGTTTATGTAGCGATACCGCTACAAATGTTCGGCCTATTTAAACTCACCTCCCTCCTTTATTTCTTCATTTGCTCATTTTGTTTTCTAAAGTTTCTCTGAGTGTTTTCTTTTAGAATTGAGCATGTGAAAGAGTTTTTGCTGCAGTATTTCTTGGTATTTCTACTTGAGGTAAGGAGATAAAATGTATTTTATGTATTTGTATTTTTATTATATTTTTACATAATAATGTGACTAAAATATTTTTATTTTGAATTTTTACAGTTGATATGGCTTCAAGAGAGGATAGGGGAAGGCACCTGAGGTCCCCAGACTGATTTTACGGGGTGGCAGCAGCAGAGCAGGGGGCAGAGTGAGGGGGTAGCGTGGAGGGAGGGCGACTGCGGTATTTCAACCCATCCCCCAAGGAGTCGGCCCTACCATAGGCACTGCAAACGATCCCACAGGAGACGACCGCACCAGAGGTGCCTGAGATTGGGGGCATATATCAGCATCGAGGACTACGATGAGGAGGACTTCGAGATCCCGATTGGGATCAGGGAGATGGAGCAATTCCTCGATGAGGAAGAGGCTCGGGAGCAGAATAACGCACGAGGGTCGTCTTCGCGGTCCACTGGGTTTGAGGTGCAGGTCCAAGGTAAATACTTTTTTTATTTAATAAATTATTTATTTAAATTCAAAATGTTAAATTTGAATTACAATTTATCTAACTTACAATAAATTGTGCAGATGAGCAGGGGAACGTGTCGACGAGGAGGCTGGACGTGGCCGGTCTAAACAGCATGAACCGGACACTGCGAGTTAAAGTGTCGTGGAATGAGGGCAAGGACCAGCCCATTGACAATGGGGGTCACCTGTTCAACCGCTTCCTGAACGACCTGGGTACAAATTAGATGCAGTTCCTGCTACACTTCAGGACGTGGAGGCACGTTCCGAAGGGGCCCAAGGACCAGGCTTGGGAGGAGGTTGTTCAGGTAATTAATAGTATTTAATTAATATTTTTTGTAATTAATTATATTTAATTAATATTTTTTAATAGGATTTTTGTAATTATTGATATGTATATGATTTTTTTGCAGCTATGATTTGCCGTCCAAGTCAACCGGAAGAGGTACACCCTTATGAAGATGGGTGACGGCTGGAAGAACAAGAGGAACCGTCTCTTCCATAGGGTGGATAAGGATGGGACGATGCCTCTGGAGCAGCTAATCCAGAGTGTCCCGGACAGCGTGCCGCCGAACGACTGGGCGAGTTTCGTCCAGTTCAGGAGTAGCGCTGAGGGACAAGTAATGTATTTATTAGATTATTTATATATAATTTTGTAATTATTAATTATTAAATTATAATTTAAATGTAATTAATTTTAAATGTTTTATATTGTTTTAAAACATTTAATATTTTGTTTTCAGGCGCTTTTTCATAGGAACACCAGGATCCGTGGGCAGCAGACGATCCACCACACAGCAGGATCGGAGAGTGGAAGACTAAACTGGTAATTTTAATTTTTTTTTTCTTTTTTCTTTTTTCTTTTTCCTTTTCAGTTTGAGTTTCGGTTCATTTGGTTTGCTTGTGCCTTTTCTTTTCCTTTTGTTTTTTTTTTTTTTTGAATTTCTTCCTCCGGTATCCCACACCCAAAGGTGCAAACTAATCTGGAGTCGCTCTTTGGGAGGGACTTCCCAGGAATGGAGCCCAGGTGGCAGGAGGGAATCTTTACCTCCCTTGTCTCAACCACCGAACCAAGGGCTTTTCCTTTTGTTTTTTGCCCCCTGGTTATCGTCATGGATTTGTCTCTGTGACTTTGTGCATGCTTTTGCTGTGTGCTCAAGAATAATGCAGGAGGAGGACAAGGGGTAAACAATGGTTAAGGATAAATCTGCCACTTCACTTTTGTTTTTATTTTTCCGATAAAATATTTATATTAATTCAACAATTCCCATATTATATATATCAAATACAAGTACACCTACCATATATTTGTTTGCAGAGTATCAGAAAAAAAACACACCTACCATATTTCTGGCCAAAAAAAAAAAAGCACCTAGTACCATATATTCGAATTTCTATTTTCCAATTATGCCGAGTACAAACTTCATTTTTTATTTTATTTTTCCCCTTTTCTTAATAAAAACACCCCATATACAGAATTTGAAACTTGTATTGTCTGTTTTATTTTTCCCCCTCTGACTCTTTGGTAAGCTGTTTTCTTTATTATTCTTAAACAAGTATGAATAACTCACACACTTCTCTTTAATTAGTCTTAAAAAATTCCTCATACATTTTTTTTTTATTTTTCTTATTTGTTGCAGCGAATCCCTCAGCTGTTTGTTTCCAGCTTCAGTCTCACACCTAAGACAGTAATACTCATCAATGCTTCTTCAAAAAATCTATGGAAGGTTGATATGGAGCAAGTAGAAGAAGATCCCACAGAATTATACTTCAAAAAGGGTTGGTCTAAATTTGTAAAAGACAACGCTTTAATGGCTGCAGATTTCCTCATTTTCAAGTTTGATGGGAATTCAACTTTCAAAGTTGTTATCTGTGGCAAATCTGCCTGCGAAAAAATGCTTGAGAGCCAGGCAAGAACACAAATGAATCAGAAAACAAACCACAAACAAAGCCATGATAATAATAAAAAGATAGAATCATCAACTCGAGATCGTGGAGAGAATCGAAAAGGAAAAGATCCGATTCTTGTTGACATAAAGGAGGAGAAATTAGATTTTGTTGATTCTGGAACTTCTAGCCAAGAAACGTGGGATGAGAACGAAGAAGAACAAGAACAACAAGAAGAAGAAACAGACAAGTTTGGTGATATTAATTCTGAACCTCATGATACTACCATGAATATTGGTAAACTAATTCAAAAGCTAGCTTTTTCCCTTGATAGATAATTCTGCTCAAACTCATGCTTTAATTACTCTGAACTTATAAAGTTTAATTACAGAATTATGGCTCCATGTTAAACTTGAAGAAAGTGTATGTTTTGTTATGTTTTAAAGTTTGTACACCAATTATAATTCAGTTAGGCTTTTGAAGTTATTATACATTAGTGTGTAAGATTTGAGCTTACATTTTGATTAATTAATCAGGGGAAGGAAGCAGCTTGGTCATGATTCCTTCATTCAGAATAAAGCTCCAGCTTGCCTCCGCAAAAAGAGGTGTCATGGTTAGTTATCTTGAGATGACTCAAGTATATTTGATTCCTTAAAAGGCCCATGAAAACAACCAAGTTAATCATCTGATAGCTTTATATAAAAGCAGAAATTTTTCGCTACATCATATTTTATTAAAAAGAAAAAAAAACAAATTAATTTCTATTCCTCGATCCTTCCTTACTTCATTCATTGTTTCCATTGGTTGTGCCATGTCATGTGAGAGTGCCTTGATCGTGATGTATCATTTAGTGCCAAAATTAATAGACAATTAAGATCTTGTTAGGACAAGACTAGGAGATCTATGAACTGCACAATTTGTACTGAACCTGATTCCTGTAAAACACTATCATGAGTCCCACATTGGTGAGTTTCCTTTAAAGAGGGGGCTTTATCTCTATCAGCTAGCTTTTGGGATGTAGTTCTCCCGAGAACTTGTGCTTGTTACACACAATTATCAAAGTTTGAATATGATAATAGACTAGCAAGAAAGAAAAAGTGATGTTAGGAGAATTATACAACAAGGATTAGGAGAGAACACTAATGATTTGTAAGTTGTTTTGTTCTTTGTAACATATGTTTGAGTAATTTGGGTGCAGTGCATTCCAACAGACTTCTTCAAGAAGTACATGAGAAAGAAGAAACAGGAGGTGGAAATGGAGACAGCGAAAGGAGTATGGAAAGTGACATCGCTGCCCCATCTGAAAAGAGGTCAAATGTTTGCAAGGTTCAGCAGGGGTTGGTCGGAATTCGCTCAGAAGAATCGGTTTCAAGCCGGAGAGACTCTCCTTTTTAGAATGATTCAGAGAGGTCATCGTCCCAAGTTCATTGTTCGTAAGGAATAGAAAAAATGTGGCATGACAAGTCATGTAAAAATGGGACGTGAAATTGGTATGATGAAGCAATTTTGTGGGTGTGTGTGTGTGATAGGAACCAAGGCCCTTTATTAGTTTAATTCCAGGAAGAGGCATATATATATATATATATATATATATATATATATATATATATATATATATAAAACAGTCCCATTTCAAATGAAGACTAATTTTAGAAATAGATATTTTGATATTTATGTTTTATATCTACATGTGAGCCATGTTATGTGTCTTGTGTTGATTAATTACTATATATACTCCCTAACTTTTTATAAGATATAATTAATCAAATTGCATAGTTGGAAAAGTTAGTTGAAATAAGTTAAGTGCAATAAATTAAACATGTAAAAAATGAATTTTGTTCTCCAAAAAGGCCCTTATTTATGTGGAAGAGAGAGAATATGTTATATTGAGTGCTTTATAGCAAAACTTGAGAATTAAATGTAATAGTGGCATGAGTAATTTTTGTAATTAAGTGAAGATAAAATGGGAAGTTTACAAAAAAAAAAAACTTTTGAGACAGCCCCTAAATCTATATTATAAAAAGGAATATGGCATACCCAGTAATTTTGTCTTATAAAAAAGAATGGAGGGAGTATGTTTTTAGCAGTTACAAGTATCTAAGGCATAGTAGAAATTTTTAGTTTTGGTGTAAGATTATTTAAGTCAATTTGTGTGCTTGTTTTTCATCATGAGAATGTAGTATTTTTTTCAACTAACATATATATGTCGTTCCTAGAATTTCCCTCGTAACCCTCCTTGATTATCCTATTTTTAATAATATAAAAATGTTAAAAATTCCTGTTGAAAAGAAAATTATGGATAATACAACTTGCTGGGTATACTATAATTTATGTGGATGATTTTCTTTAAAAAAATTAAAAATTTGAACCACTTAAATAAAAGATAGTACTCATACGAATTTAGGGCCCGTTCGATTCAATTCCATTGCACCTTGTAGTATAGTGCAATGTGCTGTAATGGTAATGCAATGCAACATTGATTACAGAGCTAGGAGGTAGAGCAACAGCAATTGTCATGGCAGCGGCAAGGGTGGAGGTAGCGGTGGTGGGGGGTCGTGGAGAAGGAGGAGGAAGTGGTGGCAATGGTAGGTGGTGATAATGACAATAGTAGAGGTGGTGGTGGCAGCGATGGAGGAGGAGAAGGTAGTGGTGGCAGTGGTGGCGATGGTAGGTGGTGACAGAGATAACGGTGGAGGAGGAGGTAGTGGCAATGGCAATGGCAATGGCAACAGTGGAGGTGCAGACAACAGGGTAGGGCAATGGCGGTGGTGGGAGAAGAGGTAGTAGTGGTGGCAGTTGTGGTGTGACGTGGTAGGTGAAATAAGATAAGTGAAATAGACAAATGAGACTAAAAGGTAAATTGAACTTTTCCAACTATGCAATGGGGGTGGTAAGCTAGTAATGAGTATTCATAAGGGAGAGGTATGAATGAAGATCACCAATTTTTTTTTGATAATCATCATTACCATTGTAAGTCCTATTACTATACTAAAAAACAATCAAACACACTCTTATCTTAGTAATGTGATCATAATTACTATTGCAGGCATGCAACAGGATTGAACGTACCAAATGGGCTCTTAGTATCAAGGGAGTAGTAAAATTAACAAATGAAATATGAAAAGACAAATTTTATGATGAATGACTTTTAGGACAAATTAGCCGATTCACCGATATACGGCTCTATGCTTTCTCTATACCAGCCTGCCAATTAGTAGACAGGGGAAATTCTATTTCTTTGGGTTCAACTATCACCCATACTTCTTACACTACAAAAAAAGGTATTTTGTAGCGGTGACATTGTTACCCACTACAAATATTAACAACCTAAATCGCTACAAATTTGTAGCGGTTTTAACCTAAACTACTACAAATTTGTAGCGGCAAGCTACGCGCCAAGTGGCGCTACAGATTCGCTGCGTTTTTTGTAGCGGTTATCTAGGGAAAACTGCTACAAATATGGCACGAATTTCCAGCCAAAAATTATAGCGGTTTAATTGTAGCGGTTAATAAATAATAACCGCTACAGTTTTCACGCCACATGGCGCGACTAAGACGCGCCAACATTGTAGCGGTTATTTGTAGCTGTTTGACCAATCAAACAGCTACAAAATTCCAAACGTTTTGTATTTGTAGCGGTTATTAGGTTTTAACTGCTACAGAATTTCAAAGGTCCCAAATTTGTAGCGGTTCTATACCTTAACCGCTACAGAATTTCAAAGGTTTTTATACTTTGTAGCGGTTATCTTAGAACTGCTACAAAGTTTAGCCGCCCTAAGTGATTTGTAGCGGTTTATGTAGCGATACCGCTACAAATGTTCGGCCTATTTAAACTCACCTCCCTCCTTTATTTCTTCATTTGCTCATTTTGTTTTCTAAAGTTTCTCTGAGTGTTTTCTTTTAGAATTGAGCATGTGAAAGAGTTTTTGCTGCAGTATTTCTTGGTATTTCTACTTGAGGTAAGGAGATAAAATGTATTTTATGTATTTGTATTTTTATTATATTTTTACATAATAATGTGACTAAAATATTTTTATTTTGAATTTTTACAGTTGATATGGCTTCAAGAGAGGATAGGGGAAGGCACCTGAGGTCCCCAGACTGATTTTACGGGGTGGCAGCAGCAGAGCAGGGGGCAGAGTGAGGGGGTAGCGTGGAGGGAGGGCGACTGCGGTATTTCAACCCATCCCCCAAGGAGTCGGCCCTACCATAGGCACTGCAAACGATCCCACAGGAGACGACCGCACCAGAGGTGCCTGAGATTGGGGGCATATATCAGCGTCGAGGACTACGATGAGGAGGACTTCGAGATCCCGATTGGGATCAGGGAGATGGAGCAATTCCTCGATGAGGAAGAGGCTCGGGAGCAGAATAACGCACGAGGGTCGTCTTCGCGGTCCACTGGGTTTGAGGTGCAGGTCCAAGGTAAATACTTTTTTTATTTAATAAATTATTTATTTAAATTCAAAATGTTAAATTTGAATTACAATTTATCTAACTTACAATAAATTGTGCAGATGAGCAGGGGAACGTGTCGACGAGGAGGCTGGACGTGGCCGGTCTAAACAGCATGAACCGGACACTGCGAGTTAAAGTGTCGTGGAATGAGGGCAAGGACCAGCCCATTGACAATGGGGGTCACCTGTTCAACCGCTTCCTGAACGACCTGGGTACAAATTAGATGCAGTTCCTGCTACACTTCAGGACGTGGAGGCACGTTCCGAAGGGGCCCAAGGACTAGGCTTGGGAGGAGGTTGTTCAGGTAATTAATAGTATTTAATTAATATTTTTTGTAATTAATTATATTTAATTAATATTTTTTAATAGGATTTTTGTAATTATTGATATGTATATGATTTTTTTGCAGCTATGATTTGCCGTCCAAGTCAACCGGAAGAGGTACACCCTTATGAAGATGGGTGACGGCTGGAAGAACAAGAGGAACCGTCTCTTCCATAGGGTGGATAAGGATGGGACGATGCCTCTGGAGCAGCTAATCCAGAGTGTCCCGGACAGCGTGCCGCCGAACGACTGGGCGAGTTTCGTCCAGTTCAGGAGTAGCGCTGAGGGACAAGTAATGTATTTATTAGATTATTTATATATAATTTTGTAATTATTAATTATTAAATTATAATTTAAATTTAATTAATTTTAAATGTTTTATATTGTTTTAATACATTTAATATTTTGTTTTCAGGCGCTTTTTCATAGGAACACCAGGATCCGTGGGCAGCAGACGATCCACCACACAGCAGGATCGAAGACCTTAGCGAGCTGGTAACTTTTCAAAATATCACTGACTTTTAGCTGGTTATTTCATAATAGTAATTGAATTATGTAATTGTTTTAGGAGAGGAAGGCACAGCAGGAGAACCGTAAGAGGGACTATGGGGAGTTGTACGCGATCACACATAGACACCGTGATGGGACTCCTACCTCTCAGCAGGAAGAGGCGGCCATTGTAAGTAATTTCATTATTATAATTTTTATAAAACCAACATAATAATGAAAAATGTTAATTAGTAATTGTTTCATAAAATGGCAGGAGCGGATGCAGCAGTCGCAGGCTGAGCTGCGAGAGACCCAGGCCGAGGAGTCACAGGGGTCAGTAGACCCGACGGCTCCTTTGAAAGCAGGTCTGGCTCAGGCTGAGCACCCCGGACGAGTTTGGGGGATGGGGATAGGCGCCAGACCTAGCATGGTCTACGGTAGGAGCGCCGCCTCTAAGGCTGGCAGCTCTAGAGGGCTCAAACGTCCGAGGGACTAGTCTGTTGAGCAGCTGCAGTCAGATTTGGAGTGGACATAGGCTGCAGTGGCTCAGCAGCAGTAGTAGATGCAGCAGCTACAACTACAGCAGATACGGCAAATGCAGGAGCATGATGATTGATTTACGCTTAGCAGACGCAGTGGCGTGATATCACGAACAGCATGCTTGAGCACGGATGGAGTCGCATATTCCGGGACGAGCAGTATCCATAGGTTCCGCTTGTTCCTCGGTTCGTCATGCAGCCTCCTCCTCCTGCTATGATGATGGTATGGTTCACTCTGCCCAGCGGCCAGATCCAGCAGCACCTGATGGAGCCCCACCTGAGGGAGCACCAGATGATCAGCCCCCAGCTACTTAGTTTAGGACATCTTTTTTTCATTTGTTGTTGAAACATTTGTAAATTCTTATTGTGTTTACCATAATTATATTTATATTCTTAGACCGCGTTGTTGAATTTGTGAATTAATTGCAACAATATTATTTATATTTCTAAACCTTAAAAAAATGAATTATATATATCTTTGTAGCGAGAGAAAGCAAGAGGTAATCACACTAAACCTTATTATCTTGTTGATTCAAGGTTGTTTGTTGTGGTTGTAAATGATTTATGGCTTTGGTTGTGTTGATTTTATAATTTGGGAATGCCAAACCCTAAGGGGAGTGCTGCCCAAATTCTCACTAATTATGTGCAATTGATGTTTAAGTGGTTAAACATGGGATTACAAGTCAAAAGGAGGTGCTTTATGGATTGAAAACAAACAACATCATTTTCCCTCACAATTCCATAGTTTTCGGCCAGACCTGAAATTGGGTGTTTGGATAGGAAATTCATGGATTTAATGATTCCATTGTGTTTAGAATAGAAAATTGTGTAGGGAACATGTGAAATATGAACTGTGAAGGCTTTAGGGTGTGAAATGACAATTTTACGTACCCCTAAAACCCTAACATAGTGGCTACCAAGGGTAAATCTATAAATTGGGCATAAATTTGACTAATATGAGGTAAAAAATGGATTCTACACACAAAATTGTGTCGGAATAGCCTGGGTCATAATTTTTGGTAATGTCTAGCTGGACTAGGTATAAAAAGGCTTAGACCGGGATCTCAAGGGTATTTTAGTCATTTAGCAATTTTGATGTCAAAATAACCAACAATATAAGTTTAGAATAATACATGAATGAGTAATGACTTATTTATTATACATTTGGGAATTTTAGGACTTGACAATAGGCCAAGCCGGACAAAGGATAATGGATTGATAGACAGGCAAGGGAAGGGCAATTCAAGTAACAACTCTATCTCTCATACACTATGTGAATGTTGATATATTGTATGTTTCTATATTTTGTGATATGAACATGGTGCCCGGGACACATTATCTAGCTGTGGTCTGGGACCTAACTGAGGTACAAGGACAAGTAGGGGATCCAAACAATCATTTGGCCCTGAATAATAGGCGCACACACAATACAGTATGTATTTTCATTTTACACTATATGGTGCATTGCATATTTAATTATTGTATTTTATATGATCGATAGCTTGTTACTACTGAAATTCATGCAAATCTCACCCCTTTCCACAATGTATAGTGTATCCAACAGCAGGAAACGACTCTAAGGGCAAAGTGGTAATTACAGACAACTGAAAGTTCTGGTCCAAATCAAGCACTAATGTTGGTTATCTGCAACCTTTTATTATATTTTAAGTATGTAATTATTATGTACAATCCCTGTGGGGAATTCTTCTAATGTAATCAAGTACTTATTATCAGTATTTTTATGTTATTTATGTGTGCCCACTGAATTGCGCGCAAACACTCTAATGAATGTTGAAATAAAGAAGGGGTCTGACATGTGACCTTCAAAAGGATGGTAAAATAGATATCCAACAAATCCGTTCAAGTGAAAATCTAGAAGATTTATTCATCAAGTCACTTCTAAGTACGATCTTTGAAAATATTGTCCATGACATCGGTCTTCAGAGACTCAAAGATTTTAACTGACGTTGTCAAAAGAGGGAGTCGATACACACTGTACTCTTTTTCACTTATCTAGGTTTTGTCCTACTAGGTTTTCTTAGAAAGGTTTTTAATGAGGCAGTACTGAATAGTATATCAATAGTAGGTTTTTCATAGTTAAAGTTTTTAATGATGTACATTCATAATGGACATCCAAGGAGGAGTGTTATGAATATTAATTATGTGGATGTTCATTAACTCATATCTTAATCAACATCTACTTGGTTGCATTTAATATTTTCTTCTACTTCCTCTCCAAGTCAACAAGCTTGCTCTCCAAGCCAACAAACTTGTCCCCAAGTTTCCCTATAAATATAATCATTGTACTAGTATTGAACACACAAGAAATTGAGTGAGGATTGATTTCTACTTTTTCTCTTGAATTTTCTCTTCTATTATCTATTGTTCTCTTATCCCATATTTATCTTTTATTTTCATAACATAAAGAAATTAAACAAATTCTCTAAAGAAATTGAGAGGTGGATATGATTCATAACGCATAAGTTGCCTTGCTAAAAAAAAAAGCATTATCTCTTCCTTTTGATATCTAACATATGCTTGTGGAGTACCTCAAAAAAAATTTTGAGAGGCGGATGTGACCTAATTTCCCCCCTTTTTTTATAACTAGTCAAATTTATTGAACTAGATAAAATGTTACATAAGAAAAGGCCTCCCCTACACTCTAGTGAGAATATTGTTGGGAAGCCCAAAGCCATTACATGCACAAAAAGAAACCATGATATAAAAGAAAAAACAAGTGGATCCAACTGTAGGCTCCCTTCGTCAGCAACTATGGAGTCTTGAGCCAAAGCCCAAGGGCATCAGTTGATCTCCATCGTCCTCCCCATGCAACACTACATATAAACCAAAGATGAGCTTGATGGATCCAAAGACCAACACCGCAACAAATCCTTGAGCGTGCCCAACAATTCAGGACAACCACACCTATGGTGTTGAAGAGAAACCTACTAGAGAGCACCCGTGTTGAAGCTTGGGCGCCAGAGGCTTGTGAGTGAACCAAAAGCGAAACCAACAGACATCTACAACCCAAAATAGAAACAAACAAACAACAAAGTGACATAATAAAAGAAACAAAAACAAAAAGGAACATGAGCAGCCTGTAGTTAAGAAAGACAATTAACCACCATAGCACTACTCATTCCATGGTCGGCCCAGGAAGAAATAGAGAAAGAAGCAATGTCAAACAGAAGAAGCAAGGGATTAAGAAAAGCTAAGTATCCAAAATTAGGCCACTCTACCAGAAGAAAGATTAGCCAGGGAAAAACAAAGTCAGGGGAGAGGCAGTCAAAAGTAGAAAAGGGAGGAAAAGATGAAGGAGAAGAAATCGTGGTATAGAGGATGAACGAGAGAGACCAAGGAAGAAACTAAGGCAGTGGACGGTTAAAAAAACTATGGCGGAGGCGAAGAAAAGAAAGAATTGTCGATGGAAAAAGGAATATGGGAGAAAGGCAGTGGATGAAAAACAAAACTAAAAGCTAAGTATCCCTAATTTCCCTTTTAGTTTGCTTGTTCTCTCTGTTTTTTTTAAATAAATACTAGTTTACATGTTCTTTTCCTTACTTTTGTATATAAAAAAGCTAGCAAGAGCAAAACTGACAAAAAAAACAGTTACATGGTTATGTGCCTGTTTGGATAAGTGATGGACAATCGTAATTGTGATTTGTATAAGTGATATTAGTTAAAAGTGCCATTGGTTAATCGTGATTTCTGTTTGAATATTTTTTTAACAATTGAATTTAATAATTGTGATTATGTTTGGACTTCATTTATTAAAAGCACTTATAAATGTATAATTACCAAAAATGGTGCGAATTTTATAAAGTTATATTTGATAAAGGAAATAAATGAAACAGAAAGAAAAATTATATATGTTGAAGTATCTTTCATATAGCATATTATGGGGCCTATCATTATCACATGATTTAATTTTTAAATAAAAACATAAATTGATAAACATGATAGCTAATTATTTTACTAGGATTGCTTCAGGTTAAGCAATCTAAGTTTATTTCTTCAATAAAGCTATTTACATTTTCATGATTATATTTAATAATAAAGATAATTTAATATTTAATAATTATTATTAAATATCATTTAATAAATGAAATGAATATTTAAATATTATTTTTATTTTATAATTGTTATTATTTAAAATAATTTAAAAATTCATGTTAAGTAATGGGCAAAACAATATTTAAAATAATATTATTTAAACTACTTTAGTTGAGAAATATTAGGCAAGATATATGTAGAGAATATTTAGAGAGGATTTTGGAGAAGTGATCAGCGGATAAATTGGAGAAATTGTTGCTGGGAAAGTTTTAATCAGGATTTTTCAATCACATAAGTAGCCCCCTTCTCACTTATGTTGGCGTCAGCATCTCACTTATGTTGGTGTTAGCACCTCACACCATACTGATTGTTAGCGGTAGCACTTAGTGAAATACAATAAACAAATAGTTCAAGTCAAGTCCATAGATGCTGTCCTTAGGAGATATTCTGCAACCCCCCAGTAGATTAGGAAGCGGCACTCCCCAGGATAAAATGAACCCTTCCTGCAGAAAGTATGGTGACAGAACTGCAGAAAGATATCAGTGTAGCTCAGAATAAGGGAGAGAGGAGAGGAGCTCGGGGACCTCAGTGTATCCTAATTGTGCACTGAACATCGCCTTTTATAGGCAAAAACATGTAACCATTGGGGAGTTATAATGACCATTAACAACGGTTTAATGACAGTTAAAACGACAGTTACAAAACAAATGTTAATGACAATTTAATGTAATCAAACCTTTTAAATGTCATTAAAACCGGTCAATTAAAACTCCAACGGTCATCTCCAATAGTCAATTCAAGACTCCTCTTATAACCCTTTTTACTAACTCAAGCTCATATTTAATTGTATACTAGAACGTTCCCAATCTTGAGTTATATGTTACTTCTTCCTTTAACACATTCACACACAATATTTACAACAATCCCCCATATGTGTCTAAGGAAGCTCGTAGTCCCATTAGCTGAGTTACACACATGGATATAACCATTGTATCTAGTGGTCCTTCAGACTATGAACCAGACCTAGACTAGTAACACTTAGTACATACAGATACCAGTTATCTTATGGACTATGAACCATCACCTCTTAGGCATATACTAGAGGCATTAAGAGTCAAATTATACCCCCATATTTCCCGTTGTTAACACATTTTTAAGCTTTAAAACGGCCATGCGTGTGTCTTGGTATTTAACCAATGCTCTAGATATTTTGCCATGATCTCATAGGAGCGGCCCCACTCCTCATTCCTATAGGTTATTTCATGAAATGTACTTGCAATGAGCACATCATCTCGTAGGATTATGAAATCATTAAGAGCTCAGTCTCATTAAAATGCATCCTAGCACTTTCTCTTGCCATAGGAAGGGAATGATAATTTATTTTAGTGCTAACAGAACTAACGAACAACTTGTTCTTACCCATTGAACCTCCTCCATGGGATCACCAATCACAGAGGTTGGGTTGTCATTGCTGTTAATTTCATATTGGCTTTAGTCCTATTCCCCTTGACTAATTTAATTCTCCCCAGGGTTTGTTAACAAATCCATAAGTCAACTCTTTAACCTCACAAAATTGATTGAGATAATTCCATAATTTTTAAGCTAGCTTATTGATGAGCCCATGTCGTGTGAGTTCTCAAAATAAAACTAGGTTTGAAAATGTAGCGTAGTAGCTCAACCTAGGTCGTTCTTATGAGGAGATTAATTTCCAAGTTTCTAAATAGTAAAGTGATAAATACTTTGAAGTTGTGAGAAATCATTTTGAGAATTTGATTTTAAAATTAATGAAGTAATCTAAGCTAAAGCAATATTTTTGTATTTTCTGGTTTTCAAAACAAAGAAGCAAATGTAATTGAAATTAATAATAGAAACAAGATAAATTCAATTAACTATATAATGATGAAATGTGATTCCCTTGAGTTAAGGTTTTAGTCTTCCTTGCTTGCTAATAACATGAATTCCATAATGAGTCAAGAGGATGGTGTTAGATCTCTCATGTTTGGATAATAGCAAAGAATGGTATGAAAAAGATTTGATAAACAAATAAGTTTGAACAAAGTAATAACAGGGCAAATCATCACTTAAAGTAAGCACTAGAGTAATGAAGAAAGGCCAAGAGAAAAAGCTAAGAAACTTCATCACTGGCAAAATTTCTAAAGGGTTACTCGAGTAGGTACTCGAGTAATGAGACAGAAACTTGAAGTAACCAAAGTCAACCTTCAAGTAACATGCCAACGTTAATCGAGTAAATACTCGAGTAAGAAGGTAAAAGACTTCCAGTTGCTCTCGGCCTACCAACGTTACTCGAGTAGCTACTCGAGTAACCAGGTAAATGAATTCCAGTTGCTCTCGGCCTGCCAACGTTACTCGAGTCTGTATTTGAGTCCCCTGTCTCAAGAAATAGGTTGCTCTCGGCATTTTCAATCATGCCAATGTTACTCGAGGAGCTACTCGAGTAACCTACTGTGGTAAGCAAAACTTGAAGGTAATACTTGATTAACTTGATATGCTTTTATCACACTTCACTCGAGGCACTACTCAAGTATGCAGGTATTCAATTACTCTTTATCAAATATTTAAACTGGATTACTCGAGTCAGTAATCGAGTAATATGCAGAGTTATTTATATAGTACTTGAAGTACATACCCGAGTAAGCTATGCAGAAAATTGACGTTTACTCGAGTAAGTACTCGAGTAACCAGGTAAGCAACTTGAAGTGCTCTCGGTCTTGTAATCCTGCCAACATTATTGGAGTGAAGCATCAAGTAACCTAAAGTTTATTTGAGATATTACTCGAGTTGCTACTTTAGTAACCTATGAAGAAAAGTGTACCATACCCGAGTAAGTATCCGAGTAAACAAATATTTCCAAGATTTGTAAATTTGTTTACTTCATGCACTACCCGAGTTATGTGATGTTCATTTGTTAACTTGCTATCATTACTCTCACGATGATACTCGAGTATGCAAGTCCAGAACTTCAGAAATCATTTCAAAGTTCATTGATTTGTTTCCTATGTGATTAACCCTTCATTGTATTAGTATTCTTAGCATATCCGCAGATAAACAATGAAGTGATTTTACCAAATAAAGAAAGTCAAATGCAACGTTCAAACGCTACCTACCCCACCTATCGCAAACGGATATTTTTCAATTACTGGAAAAATCAACAATAGCTGCGCACGCTCTAACGGGAGAGAAGAAAATGTTCCAACAATTATTACCAACACATCTATATATATGGGAACTTCCAAACAGAAAAATAACAAGAACACACACACGAACGCATTATCAAGTTCACTACTCTGTTTTACATATACTTGTAATTTGTACTTCAGTGATTCTTATTCACTCTATGATAGAGATATTTCATTCAAACTCAATATTCGTTATTGAGGTAACTTAAGGTTGTGGAACCTTGAATTGGGATTGGATTACAACTTGTAAGGGGGAGCGAGTGTCTAGGCGAAGGAACTTGCTTGTACTGAGGTGCCAAGAACCCACTGAATCTTGGAAATTATAGGCAAACTCTCAGAGATATTCTGAGAACTGGACGTAGGTCAAAGTGGTTATGACCGAACCAGTATAACCCCCGGTGTACACTTCGGTGATATTTCTCCTTACTCTTTACTGCATTATATTCACCGTCAAGTTTTCATATTTGCAACGAAATTTTTAGTATCACCCAATTCACCCCCCTCTTGGGTGAAACACTTACTCTAACAGATGGAACTAAGATACCACTAGCTCCATACTTGCAATAATCATTTAATTCATTCTACCGAAGCAATTAAATGAATATTACCAAATAATTCAGACTCAAGGAGATGAATAATCAACTTCCAATTCTAGCTTGTAATTACCATTACAAAAGTTCAAAGCATTCAGTTTAGTCATTTACAATCCACTTAATCAAGTTGAAATAAACAACTCAACCTACTCCTAATTTGAATTATACAAAGCTTAATTAATCAAATCCTAGCTCAACCACCAAGTTTATTCACTTGGCATAGAACAATCTAGATCACAATTACATACTTAACCGAGTCCTATAATTATGAACTAGAAAGAGAGCTTAAAGGAATTCTATTAAAGTTTAGAAGCTTAAACTATTACCCAACTCAAGGAAACCACCAAAGTTTAGCTACTCATGGAGGAAGAGGAAGATGAAGCTTGATGAAGGAATAAGGATTTAGGCATGGAGATAAGATGCAGCTTGCTTTTCCTTTTTTCAATTCTGCACACCATAGCCACGCCCCCTTTCACATTAGGTATTGGTCCTCCATCTTTCTTGGTCAACCCTCCTCTCCTTTATTTCATTGTGTCGTGAGTCTCCTTCTTCACTCTTCACAACCACCAGCCTTCCTCTCTATTTTTTTTTATTTCATTGTGTTGTTCCCCTTTTCACACTAGCCGCCACACACCAAGTCGATGCTCTCCTTTTCTTTTTATTCTATTCAATCCCAGCTGGCATTCGGTCCATCCCTTAACTCTTCAATTTCGGCTCTTGTATCGTGTAGCTCTCTCAAAACCTCTACAGTCAACTCAGTTGGCCTCTTTTCATTTCAGCTCTCTCCCTTTCACACTATTTGGTCCAACTTGCTTCTTTTCTTCAATTCCCATTTTCAACTTGGTCCCACTCTTCTCCAATTGCTCCAGCTTGCTCTACTTTCTTTAATTCATCGGTCCATCAGCCTCTTAATTCAGTCAACACCCCTTTTTCATGCTTTATTCGATTCGGTCCAATCATCCACACATGCTCCAACTTGCTTCTCTAATTCGGTCAAGCCTTCTTCTTTTCCCTTATTCTATTTCGGTCCAACAAGCTAATTTGGTTCAGCTAGGTTTTCTTTTATTCTTCAATTCGGTTCACTCTCCTTTGCTTCATTTAATTTCAGCCGCCTCCCTCATTTACCATGGTCCCCACTTCCTTTGCTTCTTCAATTGTGTTTAGGTTAAAATGTGAGTTGTGCCTTGTTTGGATAAAAGGCAAGAATCTATTTTGACATTAGGCATACAATTGCAACTATCAAACAAGGCCCTTACTCATTTAACCTCCTCTTAGAAAAAATGTGAAAATAAATTTTGCAGTTGTGATGTTCCACTATTATCCTTTATTAAGCTCAAAAATAATATCTTTGACCTTGAACACTTGACAAAAGTTGTGCCACATCATCACCTATAAAATTATATTCACAAAGGTAAATATCTTTTGCTTACAATTAAAGAATAACTGGAATAACAAATATTAATTAAAAATATAACAATTTAACCACTTTAATTCCCAAATTATTCTTTCATTAAAGTCTCACATTAACACTTGATTATACCCAAAATATTCAATTAAGTCCCACAAAAACCTAAGATTAATTAATAAAAATATATAAATATTAAGCTCTATCACTTATTCACATAATACCTCAAATAACTTTCGCTTACATCATTGTTTTTCACAATGCCTATTGCCATTTGGCAATCTCAGGTCATCGACATTAAGTGTTGGTTTTCTACCAAAATATTTGCCAAGAGATTTTTAACAACTTAGCCTCCAAATTTAGCCAATTTCAGAGTACCAAACTCTAACTCACATAATAATTTATTTTGACTACTAGTGGATTTTGTCACATAAAATTGAAATTCAAGTAACATCTATGTATCTCATACAACGGGAATCCACTGTACTTGATACCAACATTGATAGTACCCCTCAAATATTTTATTTCCACACATCTATATATATGCCCAATCTCCATATAGCATAACCTATATCACAAGGATTAATGTCTATCAATTAATGCAACAACTTCTCAAAAAATTTGTGCATATCTAGATTGAGCTGCAAAACCACTTCAAACCGTGTTATAATCATAATTTACACATATATTCTTAATATAATTATATAGCCTCAAATTATAAAAATATCACATTCATCTACTATTGATGAATGTTTAAATTTTCATATCACATAATGCTTGTTTCAAGCAAGATATATGATAATCCACAAAATTTGCTTACATTAGCAAATATAGCAAAGCCTCCACTCACTTAATTATTTACAGCACATATCTTGTATTTATAAAATGAGGCAGCAATATATAATTTTGTAAGATATATTATAAAACATATGCCATCTACATTAAAGAATTCAATATTCACAGTAGTCATGTGTATTTATACCACTATATATAAATATATACTTCCAAATCATGAAATTTAAACACATTTATGTCTATACTAGATAAATGATTAAATTTTCATGCCACACAAATATTTCACAGATTTGCTCTCTGCAGCAAACAACAAAACTTCCATATAATTAATTTTAAACCACAATTTGGCTTTATCAAATGAGGCTAGAAACAATTTACAACTTTAAAAGATTTATAAGGTATCCACATATGTTAGGCACCCCCACACTTTTAAATATCTCAAAAATATTTTCACACCTTATAAATAATAATTCTAATTTAATTAGAATCTCGCTATATATCCCCTTTCATTCTAATTAAATTAGAATATTCCTCAAATTTTGTCACTCTAATATCCAAAGTTTGTATCCCCAAACTATCAAGCCCCACATATATATGTACAATCCTTCCACAAAGAATTTAAATGGAAAACCATATAGCATGTATAGGAAGCACGAACATAAGAACTAATGCAACATAACAAAATTTGCAATACAATATCCATTATATTGTTGCAAAACCAAATTCAAAGCTTGGAGTCAAAGTTGAATATGATTCACACATATAACGCCACATGGAAATTACAAATTAATATATTTAAAAACACATAAACCCTAGAGACAATGCCGTTGCCACATTAACCATGACATTAAGACCTTTAATGAAAAAGGAATTAGACCCAACAATATTAGTGGGAATTAAATTACTAATTTAAACAATGCAATCTTCTCCCCTTTTGTTGAATTGGTAATGGCGTAGAAAATTGTGATTTGTGCCCTTCATTTTTATTCAATTAATTTAATATATGAACTTCCTTTCTAAAATAAAAGCACCTCCAGCCTTGTATGAAATAACAATTAAAATCCACAAACTGCCAATTTCTGTGTTGCCTTCAATTCTCATCCCCCAAGAATTTATATACCATTCGATCACTATTTATCAAACAGCAAAATATATAAATAACAATCATTCAGCTGAGTTTCCAAAAGCTAATATTCCTTTGGAATCTCATATAATGTTGTTACGATTATTACTAACCATAAAGTCGAATTGGCCATGGAAGACATAAGCAATATGGTACCATGTTTCACTTTTAGGCAGAGAGCTATTCGTACCTGTGGTGGGAGACCAAGCCATGATCAGTACTAACACACGCCGGGACGATGGTGATCATGCTTAAACTTTTTTCATTCAAACTACAGTGTATACGAGGTCTTAAGTGAGTCTGGTTAAAAACGCATTTGGTGTTCATAATCACAATTGCCCACATGAGCCTCAAAAGCCAGTTTCATTGTTAATAATAATCATCAAACTCATTGCCTCTACACACACTCTCATCAAGCTCATGTCTACCACCAAGGTAGTTGTGCCCAGGTACCACTTTGAGGTAGAACTTGATTCTCATTTAACATCCCTGGTCTCTACAATCACCAAAGGGTTTTGTTCCAACCTGAGTTTAGCACCACAATAATGAATTTTGTAAGGTATCATAAGAAGTCCTTGAATGAGACACAAACAAAATGTGAGACCCAATTCAATATTCCTACACAAGAGGGAAATATCAGAATAAAATTACTAAATCAGAACAAAGTTTAGGGGTCTCCTTGTAGCGTCAAAATCAAGCGATGGAAAATAAAAAACTGGAGGATATACTTATCTCATGCCAGCAACCTATCTCCTTATGGGTCACCGTAGACCATCACAAATGTGCCTTGAGTTCTCACCAAAAACTACTTCACTCAGATTGTGAAGGAAAGCAAAATTCTAGTCTTTTCACAAAAGTATTCTATAGTACTCTTAGAAAGTATATGCTACTTTTTCTCAAAGAAAATTATGGTAATTACCTCAAAACTTATAGGCTACCATAGACCCATAATTGAGTAGACGATAGAAATAATTTCAGAGATTACCCACCCATGAGGAAGTAGATCAATCGCCAACAATTCACAAAATACACACCATTTTTTTGCCTAATATTTAGAAACACATGCTTGGAACATGCCTGTAGTTTTACAAGGAATGGCAATTTCTCCTTTTGCAGACATAGCAATCAAGCCAATAATTCCTTTTGGGGTTTCTTCCTCAACAACACATTTAGCAGCTTCTTCCAGAGATGGGCCTTTGAACTCCATTAAGGCGGCCACATCTCTCGCAATAGTTCCATGTATTATTGATTCTACTTTAAAAGGTTTTATTATATGTAACAGCCCGGGACCCACACAGCACCCGTGGCTGGCCGTGACTACACATAAAATGTAATACCCCGAATTTTGGGATTGGAGGCTTGGGAATAAGCCTAAATTAAGTGGACTGCTAAGCCCCAATTTAGCAGGAACCCAAATTTATCCCCTAATGATTTCTATATCTTTGGGGTATTAAGAAAGTAAAATGATGAATTTTGGAGAAAGTAATTATGTTTTTGGTGAAATCGCCTATGAGGTAGTAAGCTTATTATGTTCATTTGAATGAACAAATGATAAGGAAAAATTATGATATTTTATAGGATGAAAGTAGACATCCTAAGCTTTAATTTGATAGGTCATATGAATCAATTAGAGCTATACACAAAAAGATGTGAATTTTTGAAGTCAGCACAGAAAAACTGTGAAATTTCTGGAACAATATGCAAAGATTGAAATTCTGGGAATTTTGTGATTCTAGAAAGCAAAAGTCTATATTTTTCCTTGAAACTAGACTCAATAAGGGTTCTATAGGCTTTGGAATCACCTCATTTCTAGTTTTCTAGAATTAGTTATGATTTTTCAAAATTTAGGCAGAAATCTGCCAAAACTTTGTAAAAATCCGAAAATTTTGAAAAATTATTAAATAATGAAATATGACATCATCCTAATGTTAAAACACCTTTTCTTCATCTTCCTTCCTCCAAACCGACGCCATATTCAGCTGAATGAGAGAGAGAACGTTTGAGATGTCTAGAGTGAGAAAGAGGAAGAAATCTCACAAGGTAAGCCGATTTCTCCGACGATCTAGCTCCTAACGTGTATACTCCTTCTCCTAAGCTTATCTTCTATGTTGTTTGAGGTGTTTGAAGCAATATTTTTGGAGTTGGGAAGGTTAGGGTTTCAGCCAAGAAAAGGAAAAGCCAAAGGGAGCTTGAGGTAACTTCCAAACTCTTGTATATTTACTATTCTGGCTGCTGTGGACAATTTAATCGGTGAAATTTCGCCGGATTGTCCTTTGTTTCAATTTATGGAAATGGGTTGTAGGGGCTGTTATGCTGCCCAAATTGGGTCTTAATGTTAGCTGTAACCTAATGCAATGGTTAATAAATTGGTTAGGAGTAGAAAGGAACGTGTTTACGGAGCCGAAACTGAAAAACCCCGATTTTCCCTGGAAAACCCATATATTTCGGTCTGGGATATAAATGGGTCTTAGAGTTGGATTTTCAATTATTTGATGATTCCATTGAGTTCAGGAGGAAAAATTAGGTGGGGTTACATTTGGGCACTTTTTCAGAAAAGGCCGAGAAAGCATAATTACGAAAATGTCCTTAAAACCCTAAAAGTAGGGCTGCCAAGGGCAATTTCGTAATTTGACATTGAATTTGGTAATTCCAAATCCGGAAATGGATTCCTTGGGCGAAAATATGTCAGGATAGCCCAGGTTAGAATTTCGAGAAAAGTACAGCCGGACCGGGTATGATGGGGCCGGGTCCCCGGGGGTATTTTAGTAAATTTTCATAATAAGCTCATATAACCCCCAGAAACACTATGGAAGTGTCTAAATAGTACATTTGACATTGTAGGATCGAATATGGAGCCCGAGCTGTTGGCACGCAAATCGAGGAGAACGACTGGAGGTAGGGGACTTACCTTACTTGCATGTATTTGATATCTTTGCTTGTGTAATGATGTATGTGATTGCTTTACTTGATTGTGTAGAGCATATTTGAATAAATGAAGCTCTGTTTCTGTTTTCGCTGTGGCCATAGTCTTGTTGTATGAAACATTGAGCATGCAGAAATGTCATTATGGGGCATACATCTAGATAAAGCTAACATGTCATACACATAGCATCAATCATGCATGCATTATGGTATCTATTTCCTACTGAGATTCTCTTGAATCTCACCCTCCCCTACCAACAATTTAGACAGGAGACGACAGAAGTTATGCAAACAACAATGCAGAGTACCGTACGAGGGGATTACAGTAGTGGAACGAAGACGGGTAGTGGAATGAAGACGGGAAGAAGTCTCCGTTTCACTGTGATGAGTTTAGACACCCTAGTAGCCTTGTGCGGCTACACTAATTGTAATTATCAGGTACAAACCCCTATGGGGAATTTATGTAATCATGTACATATTATCAGTATAGTTATGCTATTCCTGTGTTGCTTACCGAACCGCATGTCGTTTTCCGCGAATACTCTGGTAAAGGTGAAATTAAAATAAGGGTGTGACATAAAATGCGGCAGAATTTGTCTCCTCTTCCACCCGACGGCTTAGGGATTTTCCTCTTGGCTACCAAGGATCACATGAGGTTTGTACTTGACCCTTAAGTCAAGTCTTCGATCCTTGGGGAGGCGACTCTTGGGGAAATTAGTAGTACCCAAGAGGAAAATCCATAAGTCGTCTGGCCGAGGGGGGACAAATCCTGCCGGGTTCTGTGTGTAGTATTGGCCAACCGCGGGTGCTGTGTGTGGTCTCGAGCTATTAAATAAAAAGGCGCCTTTTTATGTAACAGCTCACCCACCGCCACACAGGCTTGGTCCCTCCCATGGTAGGAACTGTTCCCCCTCTTGGGAATTTATTCCAACCCAAAAGAAGGAATATGCCTCCCCAAGGACTCGAACTCTGGACCTAAAGATAAGTCCAAAGCCTAAGAGCCACTTGGTAACCAAGTGTGCCAAGATTGTTAGTGTTAGCACCTCACACCATACTGATTGTCAGCGGCAGCACCTAGTGAAACACAATAAACAAATAGTTCGAATCACATCCAAGGACGCTGTCCTTAGGAGATATTCTGCAACCCCCCAGTAGATTAGGAAGAGACACTCCCTAGGATAAAATGAACCCTTCCTGCAGAAAGAAGGGTGACAGAACTGCAAAAGGATATCAGTGTAACTCAGAATAAGGGAGAGAGGAGAGGAGCTTGGGGACCTCAGTGTATCCTAACCGTGAACTGAACATCACCTTTTATAGGCAGAAACATGTGACCGTTGGGGAGTTATAATGACCATTAACAACGGCTTAATGTTAATTAAAATGAAAATTACAAAATAAGTGTTAATGACAGTTTAATGTAATAAAATCTTTTAAATGTCATTAAAACCGGTCAATTAAAAGTCCAACGGTCATCTCCAATGGTCAGTTCAAAACTTCTCTTATAACCCTTTTTACTAACTCAAACTCATATTTAATTGTATACTAGGGCGTTCCTAATCTTAAGTTATATAAAACTTCTTCCTTTGACACACTCACATACAATATTTACAACAACTTATGCTCAACTTGTAGTTGCAAGGTGAAATCATGATTCATTGGGGTAAATAAGGATTCTTAAAAAATTACCCAAACAGGACAATCAGGATTTATTATCATTTTTTTAGTTTCAATTGAGCTTATCTGAGTTCCCATTGCTTAACTAAGCAGGCACTATGTATGTGACTACTAAGTACTTCCTCCAGTCCTTTTTATAAGAACCTAAAATTTGAATTGGCTTAGTCCTTTTTATAAGAGCCTAACAAAAGCTGTCCCAGCATTTAATAAGTTTTTTTCTTCATTTGTGCCCCTCATTAATTATATATATTGTATTAATTAAAGGGTTGATGATACTTCTGTTTACTTTATTTCTCTCTCTTACTTGCCCCTTATAAATAAGGCCATACTTTAAAAAAAGTTTATTCTAATACATACTTATTATTTTTTAGCTAATTTTAACCATTTTCTTAAATCGCATAATTCAGTAGTTATTGAGTTTTTATAGATATGACAAGAAGGAGTACCACCTTATTTCTTATTATTACCATAAGGGTGTGTTTGGTTTGAGGGGAGGGGAGGGGGGGGGATAAATTACAGTTTTGTCCAACTGAAACCCAAAATTTACCATATCATTTTTTAAAATTTTGGCTTCCCGCATGAAATTTACCCTCACATTCCTTTTAAATTTTGGGTTCCCTCCTAAAATTTAAATACCTTCAACCCAAAAAGGTAATTTAACCACCCTCTCCTCTCCTCCCCTCCCCTCCCCTCACCTCACCTCACCTCAAACCAAACACCCTAGCTTGTCAATTTTCCCCCCTAAATATTAGTCTATTCTTAAAGTTGATGACTATTTTTCAATTTTTACTCCTATTGAAAATATAGGTGTGAGAAAATATATACTCCCTCCGATCCTAATTATAGGACAACATTTGAGAGTTGAACTTGGTCCTAATTATAGGACAAAATTCTAATTTTTTTCAATTTCTTCCCAAAATACCCCATATTGATACTTTCTTAATAATAATTAAACACAATAATAATTTAATAAGAGTGGATCGGAAGTTGTTGAGGGAGATTGACATCGCCGGATTGTGTGAGAGCTTGGAGAAATCATGTGTGAGGCAGGAGAGGTACAAGAAAAGACAGAGAATTAACGTAATTGGATGTCATTTTAAACTTTAAATAAGGGTATTTTAGAAAAATAAATATGATTAACTAATTTAACCACTATCCTTAATTTCTCCAAAGTTAGGTAAATATGTCCTATAATTAGAACCAGAGGGAGTATCATATTGTTTTTCAATAATCATTAAATAATGGAAAATTTAGAAAACCAATTAATTTAAGATTTTTTAAATGTTTTAACTTTCATCTTTGACATGTCAGGTTTGGTCAACGTGACTTAACTTAAGAACCATGCGCTATGTTGACTAAAAAAGCTATTTTATTGATATTTTTTTAAGGGAAAAAATACTGGCCGATGAACACGAGGTGCATGGAGTCATTGAGACCAGCCATTGATCGTCTCAAGACTCAACTCCTGAAGAGGAGTTAGGTAGTTCACACTCCAAACTTCTGCAACAATCTCAATCGTAACCCCATGGATCTGAACCACTCTTCTTCGACCACAATCCCTGTGAATGGCACGATTCCAAATGCTTCAAACTCTGTCGGTGGTCGGAAGCCTATAGCCTTGTGGCCGGGAATGTACCACTCATCGGTCACAACCGCTCTGTGGGAAGCCAGGTCGAAGATCTTCGAGAGGCTTCTAGACCCACCAAAGGACGCGCCGCCTCAGAGCGAATTGCTCACCAAAACTCCTTCCCAGAGCAGGACTAGCATTTTGTATAATTTCTCTTCAGATTTCATCCTCAGAGAGCAGTATAGAGATCCCTGGAATGAGGTCCGGATTGGGAAATTGCTTGAAGATCTTGACGCCTTGGCTGGTACTATATCGGTGAAGGTAGCCCCATTCTCAATTCGCCATTCTTGAGCTTTGCTTTTGCCTGTGTAGGTTTGAGCTTTTTAGCAGAATTGACTACTTGGGCAGTGCTTCTGATATTATTATCTTAATTGGGGAAGTGGATGACAACGCAGAAAAGTGTAGCCACCCGTTGAACTTTCGACCCTTAACAGATTATTTCGATTAATTTAATCACCAAATCATTAGAAATGCTTGTATGGTTGTTCACTTGCTCTTCTGCAGTGATTTGCTTGCCTTGACATTATTGAGTGGTAACTTTGATTTTAGCAATAAGTGACAATTAACATCCAAGTCAAGAAACTGGTACTAACCAAAATTTTAAGTGAAAATGGAATTCAAAAGGTCACATTGCAAATTTCTTAACGATTGAGGTAATCGAATTGAAAGAAACAATGTGAGGAGGACCAAGTTGATATTCCACCTATTTCTCAGGGAGAAATTTGAATTAGAGTTTTCATTAAGAGCAATAGAGTTTATAATGAACTGTGTTTAATATCTGGCAATAGTGGTTGAAGATTTATGCTACTTTTAGGAAACTGTTCTTTTGATAGTTTTGGTGTTTTCTGGTTTTTGGAAATTTGACAAGAGTGATGATTTTATATGAATCCTAATATCTAAGCGTGTTGCCCAAATGACTTGCTAGCTTCTGAAGTTTGAAGGAAAATTGCTGTTTATTCAGCTAATATTCTCCGTCTTTGTGCACTTGATTTGACTTGGCCAATTTCCATTTGTTTGTGAAACAGCACTGTTCTGATGTTGACAGCACAACTAGGCCACTTTTACTGGTGACCGCTTCTGTTGATAAGATTGTACTGAAGAAGCCAATTAGTGTTGACAAGGATCTGAAAATTGTTGGTTCTGTTATATGGGTTGGGCGATCCTCTATTGAGATTCAGCTGGATGTGATCCAGTCCTCAGAAGGTACATAATATATTTGACATGTAAATGTCTGAAAATTAAGCATGTTAGGGTCCAATGACAATTTAAAGCAAACTATCCGTACGTTGCCTCCAGCTTGGTCATACGTATGCTTTTGGTGTTTGAATGTATCATACATAAGTTCATTTTGTTCCTCAACTTGGTCATACAAGTTTGATTCCATAGTTTACAAATTCAATTTTTCTTTTTGTTCCTTTGGTTTTCTTTATTTCCGATTATTTTTTATGTTTATTAAAATATCATTGCTGGCTTTTTCAGACACATCATCAGAAACATTCTAAGTACAGATACTTGTAATTATTTGCACATTTTCTAGTGCCACTTTACAAGGGTGAAGAGTTTTTGCTTAGTTTTCTTGCATCTGTTATACAAATGTGCCCCTGTTTAAGATCCTTATTGGAAGATTAAATCTATCAACCTTCAAGAAATTTTAATAAATCATGTTATGATATGTATCATCTAATTTTGAGTCTGCCCCGTGACAATTTTTTCCTGATTGCTGAAAATTTTCCCTTGCTTTTCCTCCACAAGTTGAAGAATATTAACTGCATCAATTCCCAGGAAACAATCTTAGTAATCTTTGACCATAGTTTCATTGATATAAAATGCAATGATCAATAACACATGAATGATACCATGCAGATGGCTCTGAAACATCAGATATGGTAGCACTGACAGCAAACTTCATATTTGTTGCCCGGGACTCAAAAACACGGAAGGCTGCTCCAGTGAATCGGCTTGCACCAGAAACTGAACAAGAAAAGGTTCTTTTTGAACAAGCTGAAGCAAGAAATAATTTGAAGAAAAAGAAACGAGGGGAGAAAAGGGACTTTGAGAGTGGGGAGGTAAATAGACTTAAAGCACTATTGGCTGGGGGAAGAATTTTCTGTGACATGCCAGCATTAGCTGACCGAGACAGTATTCTTCTAAGGGATACTCGCCTTGAGAACTCTTTAATATGCCAGCCACAGCAGAGGAACATCCATGGACGAATCTTTGGAGGTTTTCTGATGCATCGAGCATTTGAATTGGCTTTTTCAACAGCATATGCTTTTGCTGGATTGGTTCCTTGCTTCCTAGAAGTTGATCATGTTGATTTCTTAAGACCTGTGAGTGTTTATTATGATTATTATCATCATCATCAACAACAACAACTATCAAAGCTTGCTTGCCTATAAGTGACTACTGTTATGATACATCCATCAAATATTAATAAATCAGTAGTTTAAATTAGTCTAACTCTGCAATTGGTCGGTTAAAAAAAAAAGTGTACCTGCGTGGCATGACTTTGTACTATGAACACGGGGTTTATATCTGAATTTTCTGTAAACAAAATGCATCAACTATTGGATTAGCAGAGTAAGAAATTTAATAATAAAAAAATAAAGTAATTAATTACCATATATTTTCATAGTGTCATCTTTCTTTAAGATGGTGAGTTAGAATAATTTGGTTGATTGGCGTAATAGCACATAACGAATTTCATAATACTAATGTTTGGTCTCTCCTCTGAAATCATGAGTTGAAGGAACTTATTATTATAAAGAATGGACTTCAAAGAATTATGATGTGTTAGTTGAAAACCCTTCATTTTCCTTGCGTCCCTCCTTGTAAGGAACTCTCAGCAAGGAAATGTTCTGATGAAACATTCCCTTTGACAGAGTAATTCCCTTCTCCATTTAACAAATGCTTTCAAATTTTTTTAGTGGTTTTAGCCTTTTAGGGGTCCTTATTTGTGTACCTACCAATGTCACAGATGAAGATCCACATATCCTTTTCTGCTTTCATTTCCCTTGCTCGTTTATTAGTCAGGAATACATTCATTTACTATAGTAAGGGATAGACAAATCAAGAATCAAACTATTGCCCACTTTCAATGTACCCTAAAGACGAGGAATTAATATACTGCAGGTTGATGTTGGAGACTTCTTGCGATTCAAATCCTGTGTGTTGTATACAGAACTCCACAACCCAGACCAGCCACTAATCAGTGTTGAAGTTGTGGCTCATGTTACGCAGCCAGAGCTGCGAACCAGTGAGGTAAGTTGGGTGAACTGTACTTACACATGAGCAATATAGGTCAGCTCTTTCTCACATCCAAGTGATTATAAAAGAATAACATAGGTTTTCTCTGTGTTATTATAATTATTTTTTTGATTTCTTGGTGTCATTTTTTTACTTGATATAGGTATCAAATACTTTTTACTTTACTTTCTCGGTTCGCCCTGAGGCAAAGGCAATGAAAGATGGATTTAAACTTCGAAACGTGGTTCCAGCAACAGAGGAAGAAGCTCGCCTCATATTGGAACGCATGGAGGCTGACAGTATGCAATGATTCAGAAGGTATTAGCGAATTGGTCATAAAATCAAAGTGACAGCAATTATCTATGAAACTTTGAAATGCCTAGTTTCTTACCAGGCTACCTCTAAGATGATAACTTACAGGAAGTTCAAATTCAAAGATAGGATTTTTCAATGAATAAGTTATTCGATAAAAATACTAAATTAAAATATATGTGTCTGTTGGGGAAGAACAAGGGATCCCTTTATAAGTAGTTCTATGTATGATAAGTTTACCACACCTGTATTTAAGTGCACAAGGTTGCCGTATGTTTGTAACATCTTCCATAAAACTGTGATAAATGTTGTTTTATTTTGCTAATAACACACCATTGGACTTTATAATAGATAAAGAATGCTTCTGTTACTTGTGTTTGGACTTGTTTTCAATAAGCTCAAAGTATGATCCCTGTTCTGTCATACACTGACAGCTGTAACTACATAGTCCAGAGTCAAGTTAATATTTTTTGTTATGTATCAAACAGTTTTAGTTCTCTTGCCTTCAACTCACACTCCTCTAGTCGTATTTATAATTTCTTGTTCTATTTATAAGTCACGACATAAATTATTCATATAAATATACAATTTTACTTTTCATTTATTATTGTATTCACTTTGTTCTCAATTTCTTATGGGTATAATGTACATTAAATAGAGGTAAAATTGGAGAGTTGTTAAATTTTAGGACAAAAGTCAATGAGGGTTTAGGTTTTTATTGATTCTAGTGAAACATATTGGAAATGACTTATAAATAAAATCGAATAAGTACACAGACTAGTGTAGTCTACTTTAAAGTTGGTTGTTGTGATTGAAGCTTGTGGCTAGTTTGGATAAATATGGGCACTTGAACTGGTTGGGGAACTCTGTTTCCAAAGGTTGGTTATAGTTTGGGAAACTTCTTACACTTTAATTCTTAGCAGCACATGCTATTCAGTGTGTGATTATGCATCTTATTACCTCCGGTCCTAAATATAGGACATAGTTTGTAGTGTAAAAGACAGGAGGGAGTATATTTTTTCTTAATCAGTTAGTCATATTACACTGTACAATATTTCACTTTATGACACTTCCTTCAATCTTGGTTAGAAATTTGGTGGAGCAGAAAATAGTGCCCAAAGAGGTAGAAATTATGACGAGAATCAAATCACTTGAATACCCTTTCATTTCTTACCGATAAAAAAAAAAAAAAAACCCTTTCATTTCTCAGATATTATTCAGATTTGGGACTATTGGGGATTTTTCAACTAATCACATAGCTAGAGTTGACTTATTGTTTATTTGATGATGTAACCTTTCGTGCGTATAAATATTTTTTAATACTATGATTTAAACCAAAAAATAATAAAAATGAATAATGAAGTGAAATTAATTCATGTATGTTACATCATTACATCCCTTGTATTATTAAATTATGAGGGGAGTGGTTAAAATTACAAAAAAAGACAAATAAAAATCACTTGAATTTTAAAATCTCAAATAAGTAATTTCCCAAAAACCTAAGTTTTCGATTACTATACATTTTTTTGTCAATCTCATTACTCTTATTATCAACAAAACCAATTTGAGATTTTGAAATTCAAATGGTATTTAAATATCTTTTTCCCTTAAAATTTTCTGTATTCTTTTTTCTTTTCTTTTTTTGCCAGAAAAAATTATCTGTATTCATAGTGTAACATAATATGTAGTTAATTTAATAATAATATTATAGTTACTGAAATTTTATGAAAACTATTGAATTAAATTTATTTGAATGGATTTATGATTTTTTTAAATAATAATAAAGATCAATTTCATGGCCCAAAAAAAAAGATCAAGTTAAAATTTGGAAGAAATATAAGGATTAAATGAGTAATCACCTCAGAGAAACTTCCAAGTGTTGCATGTACTAATGTATAAAAAATGGTAAATTAAATCAAGTCATAAGGCAGTTTTAAAATACCAGTACGTGGATAAAGTATTACTCCTTCTGATCCTAAATATAAGATAGGGTTAACTTTTTTTTTTTAAAGAGGTTAAGGAAATTAAATAAGTTACTTAATCATTTCATATCATATGGTGTGTATTCTTAGATTATATGTCAGTTTATAAGCTAGGAAAAATAATTTGGGGAAAAAATAAAAAATATAAATATTTTAAAGTAAATTAATTAACTTTATTAATCTCTTTAAAAAATCAACTCTGTCTTATATTTAAGATTAATGGGAGTATTCCAAGAATGCCTAAAAATGATGTTTTAAACACATGTTTATCTCCAGGTAAAAAAAAAACACGTTTACCCAAAAGTATAAAAATGGAAAATAGAAGAAAGTATTTGCCTTCACTGCTTCACGTGACAAGCAAAATAGGACAAGGGAAGAAAATGGCACTAATGTACAAATCCAGAGTTTCAGACCCATTAGAAGAAGACAAAGTTAATCGGCCAAGAGATTGTCTGTGACTCATTTCAGTCCTTGCGTGTTATGCAAATAATCTCATTTTCTCTTCGTCCCCATGAATCCATCAGAATCATTAATTGTGAAGAGGAGTTTATCTAGACCGTTGATCGAGAAAAGGAGAAAAAAGTTAAAGGAGTGATAACTTATGATGTGGCTCATATTTTACTTTTCAGATTGATTAGACAGACATGATTTAGAAATTATAAGAGATCATGAGAAAAGGGATAATAAGAGAAATCGGACCCAATATTATTAATTATTGATAATACTCCATCCTGTTTTATTAATAAGAGTCAGATAACTAAATTATGCGGTTTAAAAAAATAGTTAAAATTAATTAAAAATAATAAATATGTCTAAAATAAACTTATTTTTCCAAGTATATCCTTATTTATAATGGGGAAGTAAGAGAGAGAAATAAAGTAGTACTCCTATAAGTTTCACCAATCTTTTAATTAATACAATATATATAATTAATGAAGGCTAAAAATGAAAAGAACTAAGGGAAAATTATGAAAAAAATACCTCATTGGTAAGTTAATTGTCAAATGGGACGCCGGTGTGCAGACGATCTTCCTGATGTACATAAGATCTTCTCCTTTGTGCAGACGATCTTTCCTGTATACAATATTCTTCCTTATGCGTATGCAAAACATCTCCGCCTGTCTGCACAACTCTTCCCCATGTGCACAATATCTTCCCCTGTATGCACACAATTTTCTCATATCTCATTTAGCAATTAAGTTACCAATGAATTTTTTTTTTTTTCACAATGCTCCCGAGAACTAAACATTCAAACAACTCTTATGAAACTCTTATAAAAAAAGGTCAAGATAATTTAAATTTGGGTTCTTACAAACTACACGGGAGAGAGCAGAAATAGTAGGAAAGGGGGGGGGGGTTATTTGACCTTATGTCACAATCTAATGAAACTTCACTGTCCAGGTTTATGCAGAATTCAAACAAACGACGCCAAGAGAAAGGGACACCTCTGAATCTGTGATGACCAGGAATATATTTATGCATCAAGATTACTTGCTACGCTTTAATTATTTTATTTAATTTAAAATTTTAGCTAAAATTAGTTGATAATCTTCAAATTATTTCATCTTTCCAAAAATATTTTTAATCAAATACAATGAATTCTAACATAATCGTACTTTCCATATGTCAATTATTCTTTTTTTTTTTAATACTTAAGTATATTTGGGGCTCATAGCCTCCCCTCATGATATAGGTGTTTCCTCTAAAATTTGAACTTAAGATCCGGAAGGATCTAACAGGACCTTACATTGCTAGATCAATTGTATGTTAGTCATATCTTAACCACTCTTCCCACATAATCACTCAACAATGTCATAAATTTTACAAAATAAACTAAATAACAACAAAAAAAAAAATTCTACAAGTGGTGGTATGTCACGTAGAAATTCCGGGTTTTTTAATCAAATTTTAACAAAAAATCTCAATAGTATATTTCGATATACACAACTTGTTAATGTGTGATTCGTCATATTAAGTATACCAATATCTTTTAGGAACTGTTTGAATTGATATTCGAAAAACACATTTACATAAATAAAGACAAAACCCCTCTCACATACTTACCTCATATACTATAAATCACTGGAAAAAAAAAAATCTAACATCAATCCAAATAGGCACTTATACCTTGAATCAAATGGCAAAACATGAGAAAAATCAAAATCTTTGAACAAACATAAACTGAGAATCAAGGACTATTTTAAATTTTAGAACAAAAAAGTGGTATCATTTATAGAGTAATAAAAATTATATATTATCAGTATTCAAATAAAATGTTAAGAATAGCAAAGTAGTTCTTCCCAAAGAAAATCTTCGACTTTATATATCACATCATTAATAACATACAACTTCAATCTTTTACATTAATTTTTACAAATATTTTTACATGCACACTTCAACTCGGCTAAAAACCACCTTGTGTCAGATTGTTTGTAACAGAAGATGCAAGCAAAGAGAGGTCACAATGGTATGACCAGTACAGAGCTATGGAGATGAATTGATCAACATCTGAAGAAACTATTGCATTGTCTCCTTCCCATGTAAGCCAGGAAGTGGCTGTGGAAGCATAGGGTTTACAGGAACTGGAAACTTAAGCCCAGAACTAACCATGGTTCGCTAGTTGATCATGCCGACTTCTTTGCAGACCCGGTCGAGAACAGTCAGAAAGTCTCTTACCACCATGAAGATTCTAAATGGATGAGCTTCTTCCTTCGCTGAGTTTCCATGAAAGTACTGTGTGAGTTCCTTCACAAGGGACAGAGCAGCTCTTTCCTGACCTTCAACTCTCAGAATCTCCTCTTCAGCCATTCTCATGAATTTGTTCATGGACTCTGAAAATTTCCGGCCGCTTTCATCATCCGACTTGGTAGTTTCGGTTAGTTGCAGAACGCTATCAACATTCTTTAGCCCTTGAGGGTGTTTTGAGACTTCACCGATGAGAACATCGAAATCCATAGCAGCAGCCTTCTTCACATTTGCCAGCTCTGAACTCAGACTGGATACTACTTGCAGTCCAAGTTTCCTGCACTTGGCATCTTCAATGGAGTTAGGGTTAGGAGTTTGGTTGGTACCTGAGAGACAAGCGCCTTCGATTCTTATAATTTCCTGAACAACAAAATGCAGGAGGCTGGTTTTTCCATCAGCACCTTTGACATCAACAAGCTTGAGAAGTGTATCAAGCTTGAAGGCAAGCGCATCACCTCGGTTCGTCCCCACATTCATGCGGTTACCAGTTTTAAGCACAGCCTCTAGAAGTTTCAAGAACATTCTACTATTCTTCAGCTCTCCACATGCAGCCTGCAAATTTAGCAGCCAAAAATGCACATAACACATCAAGTTCCAGGTCAAATCTAAATTTTTCATCTTTCATGTTTCAATACACTTCATCTTTTGATACAAGTTTCCAAAGATTCCTCAAAAACACGTAATAACTAATAACAGAGGGAAAGAATGGTCGATTACCTCCAGAATTCCAAACGATTTCCTGAGATACTCCACCTCAGATTCAAAGTTAGCAATGTAAAGCATTGCTTCAACCCTTTTAAATGCAAAAGGTATATCAAGCACAGCCTTCAGAAATTTCTCGGCAGGACCGAGCTTGGTTTCATCCTTTTGTTCCCTCAATTTTCGCTCCTCTTCCTTGCTCGGTGCCATCTTTAACAAGCATTCAAGTAGTTCTGATCCAAGTGTATCAGCACTACCTGTAGGGAGGTAAATGGTTTTAATCTCAATTTATACCAAACACTATCTAAATCTCCAAAGACAATATGTGGACAGTACCATGATTAAAGAGAGACACATGAAGCTTTAAAAGTTGGTAAAACCTTAGAGCCAGTCAATAAATCAAGAAACTGGAAAACAATGAAATTGCCACATCTTCACAGATATTAGATACCATCACAAACTCTAAGGATTCAAGATTCCAAACTCTATGATATTATTCTCAGTGAAAGGGATGTTATATTACCTTCTAAAAGAGCTTCACAAACTTCTTCTATAGTTACATTAAGTGCTCTTAGTAAAATGGAAATATTTTGAGACTTTTTAGGATCAAGTATTTTGTCCTCCTCACTTTGCAGGGAAAGACCTTGGCGTGAAGTAGAATTCTTAGGCGCGTTCACAAACAAAGTTTCAATCATTTCCTCATTCAATCTGCAGTAAACCCACAAATTTGAGTACTTAATCCAGGACAATGGAATGAAAATCCCAACAATAACATATCTGAAAAGCAAACAGTTAAAACAACAAAAAGAATCACTATGGTGACAACTAATAATCTTACTTAAAAGAACTGGTCCTCAAGTGATCCCACACCATTTCACGGTCAGAGCTTGCTCGAACTTTATCCCAATGCAGTGGCTTCAACTTTGGTTTCTGGGCTTCTCCTACTTCCCCTGAATTTTGAGAACTTGCTGGCAACTCAACAGGTGAAACCTTCATTGATTGGCTTTGCAACACAAAAGGTCTTGAAGGAGGTATTAGCTCAGGTGGCCTAGAAAAGGGCTGATCAGTGGTTGTTGAAAGAGATGGAATTTCCCATTGTTTCCGACTATGTTCTGGTGGTGGAGGTGGCGGAGGAGGAGGCGGAGCTGAAACCGTAGGCGGCTGAGCAACAACGGGTGTCAAGAGAAAAGGAATCTCCCATCGTTTACGCTGTGGTACGAATTCTTGAACTGAAATTTTGCACAATTCTGTTTCTGGTGATGAAAGCAAGGTTGGAGATAATGGCCGTGATGACAGAGACAGAGGAGATTGCCTATACCGATCAGAAAAGCTGGAAATTCTTGGAGACTGATCAAAGCTTCGCTCCCATGCTTTCTCCGGGGATGATGGCAAAGAAAAAGCTGAAGACGACGACACAGTCTTCGTACTTTGATATGAAGCATTAGATAATCTTGGAGAAGTACCTGCATTTTTCTCCACTCCCTCTGAATCTGCATTAGATAATCTCGGTGATGACAAATTAGAATTCTTCTGCAAAGCCCTATTTGGTGATAACGAGAGTGGAGAAAGCAAAGGAGATTGGTCTTCACGAGCAAAAGCTTTCTCTGGGGTTGAAGATAACGATGCCATAGAAGAAGATTGCACATACTGATTATTATTATTATTGTGAACAGGAGATAAGACAGGTGATTCAACCTGGTTTATCTGTGCTTCCGTAGTCTCCGGTGATTTCGGTAGCGACCTTTTGGGGCTTAAGCTAACCGGCGGCGAGAGACTGGCGGAATGTGACCGGTCCGGCGAACCCGAGGTGGAAGAAAAGGAAGTAGAACCGAGTCACTGCTTCGTCCACCAATATTGTCACCTGCATTAGCCGCGAACACAGTCCGAGAACCCGACCCGGTAGCACTTGAACTCTCACGACCACCCAAAGACCCTTTCGGCGAGTAAAATTCCTCTTCGTCTTCGTCTGCCGTTGTAGTGGACCCCACATCATAACGCTCCGCTCCGCTCTGCTGCAGCAAAGCTTGCCGGGCCAACGGCGGAAGCGGTTGAAGCTCCGGCGAGTCCATTCTGCGAGGGTCCAAATTACCTGCCGCACCACCGGCATTATCATTCCCTTGAGAATCATTACGGCCACGATCTTCGCCGCCGATGCCGTGCGAATCAACAACAGTACCAAGATAAAGAAACTCAGAGCTAGCGGAAGAAGAATTATGCTTAACCTTGCGACTGGTATTTCCAGTTTCAGCATTGTCACTAAACAACCTGAGATTACTCTCGGATCTGATAACATTCTCATCATCAGAAAACCCCGTCCGTCTCCGCCAGCGGCAATAGACGAAGGTGGAAGCCCCAATGAAGGCAACGGCGGAGAGAATAGCAGCAACGGTGACTCCGACGAGCTTGGCGGAGGAGTTAGGTTTCTGTCTGGGGGTTTGAGGGATGGCGAGAGAGGAAATGTTGGCAGGGTAAGATATGAAGGTGGCAATAGGAGGAGGTGGAGGAGGAGGAGAAGCGGGATATGAAGGGAAAAAAGGAGGAGGGTCAGGGGTATTAGTGGAAGACGGTAATTTGGGGGTTTCAGGAGGTGAAGCTGAAGCTGAAGAAGAAGGAGGAGAAGGAGGAGAAGGAGGAGGAAGAGGAGGGGAAGGAGGAGACTGGTTGTCCAATGGCTGAAAGGGTTCGTGGAGGCTTCTGCGAGAGGAAGAAGAAACAAAGGGTTTAGAGGAAAAGAGGGAAAGGAAGAGGAGGAGGAAGAGGAAGAAGGTGGGCATTGTGGTGGTAAGAGACTGAGCACTACTCTGAATCTTGTTCTGTGAGGGGCTCTGAGAGAGCGACAGGGTTTAGAGGGAAAGGATGATTGTGGGGACTTGAGTTCTAAGAGAGAGGGTTAAGTGTGAAAGGGTCGAGTGAAAAGCAGGAAATTAGAGAGAGAGAGAGAGAAAGGTAAAAATGGAGGATAGTGGATACAGCTAAGATTGTGCAGAAGGGAGTGTTTTGTTGGGGTGCCATTACAGTGTTCCCTTTCAGGAGCCTAATAAGGGACCTCATTCACAAGACCTAATTGGCGGGAGAAGGTAACGGAACTTCTTCAACTTGCACTAAATTGAACTATACGCACACATGTATATAGTTACCATCCTAAACTGTAGTGCTGCCAAAAATAATGTTAAATTATAGTATAAAATATTTCTAAACGGGGGGAGAAAATGTATAAACCTAAAACTATACCACTATAGTCCTAAATACAAGTCCTAGTGTGCAAACAAATTTTTTGTTTTAAATATAAGTTCTTTTTTTTTTTTGCCCAAAATATAAGTTCACTTACATGTTAGTATTAATCATTGTTTTCTAATTTTATTTTTATTTAATTCTTTGTTAAAAACCTAGAAAAAGGTGAGGGAAGTGAGAAGAGAATAATATGCAAATATAGAAAGGGAACAAGGTTGAGTTTAGCAAAAGAGGTTAGCCCATCATAACATGGTGAATTAATATTCGAATCCTTATTGAAAAAAGTATCCATATTTAGTGTTTGTTTGAGAACAAGAGAATCTACAAGTCAAAACAAAACACCTCTCACATATTTTTACTTCAAAAGCTATAAAAACACTTATAAAAAACTAAAATAAACCGGCACTTAACGAAAAATTTTGGATTAACTTTTGGAGAATAGCTTCCGAATAAAATGTGAAAAAATTAATTTTAGAGAATAGATTTTGGAAAATTGTTTCTTAAAAGGTTAAAAACAAAAAAGAACTTTTTAGCACTCGTTTGGAACATCGATTAGAGTCTTCAAAGTGCATGTTTGGAATAATGATTGGAGTCTTCAAAAGCATCTTTTCAATGATGATTTATGGTATACGAGGTAAGTGTGTGAGAGGAGTTTTGTCTCAACTTACATGAAAAGCAGCTCATAAGCCATCCAAACATGCTCAAAAGCAACTTTTCAATCGTGATTTATGACATACGAAGTGAGTATGTAAGAGGAGGATTGTCTCGACTTATATGTATAAGCACTTATAAAGCTGTCAATCATCTAATCAAACAAGCACTTAGAAAACCATGGTTTTCAACCCCCGAAACTATGATTTTCTTGCCAAACTATGGTTTTAAGAGTTTAATCAATGTTTGGGTAACTTAACCCAAATCATAGTTTTAAGAGTTTGATCAATGTTTGGGTAACTTAACCCAAATCATAGTTTTAAAGAATAAAAGCTATATTTTGTTTTTTGAATGGGTGTTTAGTTAACTTCACTTTTAATTTAATGATAATATCAAAATAATCATTGTTCGAACTGAAGTGATGGTCTCAAAAGCGAGGAACAAAAAATCGGACCGGATAATAAACCGGTCATGGCACAGGTTCAAAGGTTAATGGATCAACCAGGGTCTAACCGATGATCGAACCGGTCATATTAAAATATTATAATTTATTAGTGACAATATATATATTAATATATGTTTAAAATTCTATAGATAAAAATGAATATCTTTACAAAAAATGCTTAAAATCTATTAGTATTAGTTATGATGCCTATACTTATGCAATGATATCTCCTTTCCTATAATTGTTATACCCTTTTAAATAGGTTTTTTCATCATCATCTTCTTTTTTTTAGATTTATTCTTTCTTTACCTATTTTTCTCTTCATCTGGGTCATCAATCTTTCATTTTTTCCTAAAAATATTGCTAGATAATAGTTGAAAATTTTTTTTAAAAAAATAAAAAGGAAACCGGTCCAACCAGTGAACCACTGGTTGACCGGTTCGACTGGTTCCTGATCGGTTCACGGTCTAATGGTTGAACCAACCCGGACCACTGACCGATTCCCGGTTCAACCGGTCAAACCCACCGATCCGATCCGGTTTTTTTGTACTATGCTCAAAAGTGCTACCAAACACATAAAGATGAGAGTGGCATACAAATAATTTTTTAATCATTAAAATATAGCAATAAATTTTCATAAATTTTTAAACTTATACAAATAATGTTAAACTATTAATTTTATATTTACTTGAAACTTTATCTTTTTACGCATATGATTCCCTCAACTTTTTATATTACACCCGGATAAATCCTTTAAGTTATTTACAAATAAATAATGAATAGAAATAATACTAGTAGAATGTGACTTGTCTGCGTAAATGTAACAATTTCGGGAGATTTATTGTAAGGTTTTAAAAATTATAAAAGTTATTTTTATATGATATAAAGTTGAGGACAATTTTTCTGTAAAAACAAAAGTTGAGGACAATTTTATATAATTTAGTCATTTATCCCTGAATATAGTAATTGATTGATGCATAAAAAATGTCAATTGAATTTTTCAAGTGGTATTTTTATTTGTCTTCAATTTTTTTATCAAATTATTTGTCTCAATTGAAAATTTAGGAAAGTGCTTTTTAAAAAAAACACACACATACATGATTACATACATATATATATATATATATATATATATATATATATATATATATATATATATATATATATATATATATATATATATATATATATATATATAAAGAACATATTCATTTAGCCCCTTCAGTCTTCTGTCTTCATACCCAATTTAACAAGTTACTATTTGAGTTTAGCTGCCTTAACTATAACCTCATATGTACTTAGTGAGTGTTTGGGTATTTACCAAACCTAGGTTTTAAACTTAGATTTATATAACCCAAGATAAAATTTTTCTCACATACTTACTTTATAGACCGTAAAAATTATTCTCAAAAACTAATCTAAACACACACTATTGATCTGAGTGTGCATGTGGAAATAAGCCTAACTTAAAACTGTTATAAGAATGGAAACAAGGGCATTTTATCAACTTTTGTTTTTTGCATGAAAACTGTATATCATTAACTCAAAATAGGAGTTACAACACTATATCTTGGACAAAAGCAAAATAAACCCAGCACAAAATCAAACATTCCCTCATCAATCGGTAGAGCTGGGAATCAGGGCCGGGCCGGCCCTTGACGGGTCAGGGCCTAACAGGGCCGGCCCTAAAGAACTCGGGGTCAGGAAAATTGCAGTTTTTCAAAGCCCGGCCCGAGAGCATCAGGGCCAGGGCCGGCCCGCAGGGCAGGAAAATCCTTTTCACAATATTTAACTATTTTTCTTGAGTATTTTCTCCAAAGAGATATAATTAGTAAATAACAACGATTAAAGTTCTAATTTAATACATAAATGTTGTCAACATTAGGTTTAAATAACATATCTCTTGCAACAAATAAACACAGTTACTAATATATAATCAAAGGTAAAATCATGTCCATAAATAACTCACATAAAGGCCAAAGTATAAGAAGGCAAGAAGCTAAATACTCTAACATCTAAACAACATTAGTATGACGACTATTATTTTCACCTTCTTCACCACTATCATCAATTTTAAGGACATTTGATTGTGTTTCACTTTGAACAGTAGGTTCAAGTAGTCAAATAATCACAACCTCCATAAAAAATCATACTCTATCAAGCAGAATAGTATATAATATGATTTTAGTCTAAATAGCCAGAACAATATACTCAAAAATCATACTCAAAAATCACAATATGATTCAATTAGACAAAATAATATACTCAAAAATCACACTCTATACAATATGAGGATAGAATGACATATAGATTCAATAAGGTAATTCAAAAATGTAATATGGTTCATTTCCAAATATAAAAAATAAAAAATAAACGGGCCTAAAGGGCCGGCCCGAGGCCCTCCAAGGCCAGCCCTTTTAAGCCCGAGGCCCTACAGGGCCGGCCCTTTTAGGCCCGACTTCCTTTTGAGGCTCCAATTTACAAGCCCGGCCCTTAAAGGGCCAGGGCCTAAAAGGGCCGGCCCGACGGGCTCGGCCTGTTTTCTCGGCTCTATCAATCGGTGGGGAGGTGGTGGCGCATTTTATTAATTTTAAGCTGTGTCAAATCTTTTTCGTTATCATTTTTATAAATATTCATTAATTATTTTTAATATATATATATATAAATGTAATTTGTAGACACGACATTAATTTTATTAGTTTAATTTTACTAATAACAGATACCCCTTAAGTGCATTGAGCTTCTGAGACTGCTGATGATATATACTTCTCTGGCCTTATTTATAGGATAGAGAGAGAAGCTTTTTTACCTTATCTTTATGCTGATTTGATATTATCACTTTGGTCTTATTTATATGTTTATTTTGATTAAAAATATTGGTCCTTATTATAAGTTCAGTTTCAGAATAATAAATGCATTTTTTACTTTTATGCCTCTATTAATTGTAATAAACAAAAAGAATTTATTCATGTTGACTTTTGGAACCAATTATAGATAAGGGCACGATTGGAAATTTAACCCATATTTAATGAGTAAAGTAACGCTTCTTGGTATATATGTGAGAGTTAGTTAATTTAGACTTATAAATAGGATAAGAGTGATACGTATATTAAATAAGAGTAGAGTTGAAAAGTTGTTGAATTCTATGGTATATTTGATGAGGTTTAGGGACTGTTTGATTTGAGAGGAGGGGATTTTCTTGGTCTGTGTGAAAAATTGTTGGACGTGTCTTGTAAATAAGATTAGATGAGTAGTATCTATTCTATCTTTTTATTCCTTCTAGTCCTTTATATATGGAACAACTACCAAAATTACGAGGTTCAAAGTGTTAGTAAAAATCAATAAATGTGTAACTTATGTATCTTTCTTTCCAATTATACCCTTGTTTAGAAAGAGTATACATATGAGATAGGAAGTGCAAATTTATTATAGAGAAATAATGAATGATATATATATATATATATATATATATATTTAATGAGGGCAAACATGGAAAGACTAGTTTTTTTTGTTTTTTTTTATTTTGCCAACTTGTTTAAAATTTCAAACAAATAGGATTTGTTTCTTATAATAAGAACAATCTTTATGAGAGAGAATGTTCCTTATAAAGGGAGGGAATATAATTTAGGGAAAATTTTATTATAAGACGGCTAAAATACTCAAATTTTAAATTAGGTTACTAAAATTAACAAATCCTGTATTAGGTCAGATGACTTAAAATAGGATTTCATAATTTGATAATTTTACCCTACCGCTCCTCTTGATCACAACATCTCCCTTCTTCCATCAACCATTGCAAATCTTATATATATCGTGATGTCTTTGTTAGACTCAAATTTAGAACTCTACCATGTTCGACTTGTTTTGTTAATATTCATTCCATGCTGAACAAGATCTTCGACCCAGTCACAACTCTGTTCCACAGGCGCATTCCAAGGGCAGCTGAATGGAGGGGTTGATGGTATTTCTTACTCACAAAAATCTGATGTCCTCCAACTCTCCATCATTTTCCTCATAATCACTAGTAGAAAAATGACTTTTTAGACCAGTTAAAAATGACTTTTTAGACCGGTTCTGTATTAGGTCTTGATACAGCAGGTCTAAAAAGTCTGTTATTTTTTAGACCGGTTGTTATAACCGGTCTTAAAAGTCACACATTTAAGACCGGTCGTACCCACAACCGGTCTTAAATGTCTAACATTTAAGACCGGTTGTGGGTACGACCGGTCTTAAAAGTCACTTAATAAAAGGAGCGTTTTTTTTTAAAAAAAAGAAGTTTTAAGACCGGTTGTGACTACAACCGGTCTTAAAACTTCTTTTTTTTTTTTTTTTAAAAAAGCCCCTTTTATTATATGTACACGCACAGAATGCTCCAATTTTAAACAGCAGTAAATAATAACAATCACTTTTGAATTTCAAAATTCAAAAGCACCAGTCTATAGCAGCAACAAATTAATGTTCATACAAGCAGCCAGTAAAGTCAGTTATTGATGATTCATTTGCAATTAGACAATAAGGATGACCAAATGACAGGAGTAAAACAAAAGCAATGAACATATATGCAAAAGCTGCTTGATCTGCCAAGCCCTTCTTCTTTCCCTTTGACGAATATGAAGAATCCATAATCCCTGCATATATCACCAATTCACTCACTTCATTCATTACGCATCAAAATTAGAACATGTTAATTTCTCTCTGCTAGGAAAGAAATCGCTTATATCATCAATACAAGTATTGAAGCATTGTGATGCACACAGAATGCGAAAATCTAGATGGATTTAGGTGCACGCTGCCTCTTATCGTTTTAGTGATGTTATTTCACATTTAAATTAATGAGTATTCCTTTGTGATTAGACCAAACATTACAAGTTAAAGTTCATGAGGAAAGAGAAGATCAGACTATAAAAGCTTCTTGAAACTTTCAGATCCAGCAGTATGTATTTTATTTCCATGTGAGATACGTACAAATTGATGTCAGGAGGCAAGTTTCAAAACAATCCATATAAAATAATCAAATCCTAGACAAGGATGTTCAATGAACCTAGTGAACAGTACAAACCTATTAAAGGGATATTCAAGACATTATCAGCATATTATTTTCTATTATATAACCATTACAGAGACATCCGTGAGACATAGAATATAGTTATTATCAACATCTATTCAGCTAATAATTAATACTTGAGTTGTTCATGGCAAAGCAGATAATGCTTGAACACCCCACAATTACCACTACCATCACTCCAATTCCAAGTGTGTGCGTGTATATATCTTATTCCCATTTTCTGGTTTCTTCATCTGACATTAACCTTCCTTAGTTTTCTCTGTAAATAGCCAACTCATTCTCTAATGAAACAGTCCGTGAGAAGAAACAAACATTTTCACATTATAGAAGACAAGATCATATAACAAAAATTGCTTCAAATAAATGAAACCAAGCAATCACAAAAATAAAATAAAACATACAAATCAGAGCCAAATACATGCAGAATGAAATAAAATAATGTACAATGTAACATTGGATTCAAAAACTCACTATTTTTGTAATAGCTCATGGATGAATTCAGCACAACATGTGCGAATGAAATCAATATCTTCTTCAGGAAAGGGATCGGCAAGATCAAACATCTGTAACACCAAAACCAGACGAAACATTGACTTAGTAACTTAAAAACAATAAAGTAAAACAAAAGTTCTGAAATATAAATTTACCTCTTGAGTAAAGTCAGTCGTGCCTAGAGTGATAATATTGTAAATGTGTCTTAAAACATAAAAACTACATAAGTTGGACCCTTTTGGTTGCCGACGGCTCTGAGAAAAAATATGATATCATTAAAACAAATATAAAGGCATGTCTTATTACATTCTTTAAAAAAATGTTAATCCATATGTACTAACCTTTGGCATGATCCATGTAGGGTCCTTTAAATCACGAACATGCTTACCACAAGCACTGTGTAGGAATGTCCGCATAGACCTATGATCATCACAATGACAAAGGTTATTGGTTTTACACAAATTCCATAAACTTTGCATACAAAAGGTAAGAATGCAAGAAAACTAACGAATTCATGGTCTTTTTCAAATCATTCCCTGGTTTGAAGTGGAGGGAATATAAGAGGATGACAGTGTAACTACTCTTGCATAGAAGAAGCAACTGCCAATGATCACTGAAAAAAATAGAAGAATGTTAAGAAAACATAAAACATTATATAAATTATAAAATATCAATTTGTTTCTTACCTATGCACATATGGAGCCAAGAAACACTCGGTTCCAGTTTCACTAAGCCTCTGTGACAAGTATGTATGTCTAGTAGCAGCAGTGGTCCCTTTCTCTTGGATGTGATGGGGGCATAAGAATCCAAATTTTTCGCTTTTGCCAGAGGAGACCAACCTACGATGCATGTACCTACAATAACGCAAGCACATAAATAAAAGGTAAACGGTGAAACTTTTAAAATATTTACTTTGAATTGCAGAAGCTACTTACATTAAGAACAGTTGGACAATCCCAATAGTAAGATTTTGTCCAGGAGCTACCAGGGACATCAAATCATCCCTCTCAAGATAGCATGTCACTCCTGACTGTCCAACAACTGAATCCGTAGGTCACTCTCTTGTTTTGAAGGATGTATCATATGCCATCAGAATCACTTGCTGCATGATATTCAATGGAGGCTGTGAAACTTCTTGCTGAGTGAAGGGAGCTGGACTTGGTGGGGCTTTGATCGGACTATCCTCGGCTCGACCAGAAACAAGGTTCGTTGGCCACAAGATGAATGTGCCCAAGACATCGCTAACGATCTTGAATTCATCAGAAGGGATAGGGACAGGTGCATCCGTAATAATCACCTCGTCAACTGACACCCAGACTTGATCACTTTCCATTTGTCGGTGGTGGACAGTTGATCCCAGGTTATGCACACTACCCCGTGCAACTAACGGTCTCAGAGGATCCTCGACAAAAAGATCACAAAGCTCAGTAATTTGCGGGTTAGGACCCTCTGATGACTGCCCGATGTTGCAACAACTACCTTTAGTGTTCTGCTTATTACGATTAATCGATTGTGGCTGGGGAGCACTTGTATCTTGTCTTGAGCTCATAAACACTATCATTTCCTCTTTCATCTTGCTCAACCGGGTCTCTAATAGTGCATCAAAAGATGCTTCAGCCTCGGCCTTTGCTTCTACTCTTGCAATGGCCAACATAGTCTCCAATTCCTCCCTAGTCACGATGTTTGAGGAATGGTGTACGGGGGCTCCAAAGTAATCCCGTATCCCTACCCCTCCTCCAACTCCCCTGACACGGCCTGGATGCTCGTGTTTGCCAATAGCAACTGTGAGGATGTCATTCATGCCCTCCGACTTAAAAGAGCCCTCAGCTTGTTGTTTTCTAAGTTCATCCTGTAACATAATACAAAATAACAAACATAAGTAATAATGTACGTTTCTTATGTAATTAATTACAATAACGATATATACTTACAATTCTTTCACCAACTATACGAGATTGTTCACTCGTATAAGTCCCACTCCTCTTTTGGTGGGCAAATTGCCATTTTTCTTCTCGACGAATTGGAGATGGCGGAGAAAGAAGAACAGAAGGATCGGATTGAGATGCTTCTTCTAATCTCTTCAGTTTGGCCCCTAACAAGTCTCTTTCAGCCTTTGCATAACCCCCACGAGACATTGTATGAGGGCAATCATTCTTTCTACCACTCTCTTGTGCTTTTTGCCTTTTTGCCTGCGAATAAGAAATGATAAAAAAGGAAAGCGTTATAATCAATTAAGATACTTGCTAAGTAAATAAAATGAAAAATAAGTCAACTAACCAAAGATTCAGGAGTAGTCCGAAGCCTAACAAATTCTTGCCAAGTCGCTTGATCAAGAAATGTATACGTGCTGCACAGATTAGGACGAGGCTGACCATCTTGCACCTCAATATGAATGTAATTGTTGGTCAGACTTGTCTTAAACTTGCTCCAGCGCTCATAACAATACGTCATCGTCTTGTTGTACAAGATCTTACTCTGAGGAACGTCGTAGGTGAGCTGAAATGCATGCATTGAAGGAGTAAGTGACAAATGAAGTGACATTTGATAATAATTAATTACATACAGAAGAGAATTGTATACCTGAATACTGTCCCAAATATGCTGCTTCACCTTTGGATCGACATTTCTCCACTCCTCTATCAAGATGCTCGGCTTGTTACGTGCAAGGAGGCCGACGAAACTCCTATATCGTTGTGCATTAGGCCCGATTGGTTTCCAATGTCTATCAAACTCAATCGGTATCTTTTGGCCTGCACTCCGACTGAGGGAAACATCTGTCAACCGTGTGGCACGTCTACCCCTCCGTACAGACTGGCTATTGCCCTCACTACGACCCTGGCTCTGAGCATTGCTAGGATCACCCTGGTTAACACTAGGTGGCTGACTCTGCTGAGCACTAGGTGGCTGACTCTCCTGAGCACTAGGTGCTGACTCAGAGGTGGAGGAGGTGGCTGATCCTCTGCACTAGGACGCTGGGGATCCGTCATTTGCCTGTAACGACAATAAAGAAAGATAAATCCTAAGCTATGACATGTGAAGACTATATCGATAAAATAACTAAACATATTCTTCAGATAATAATCATAATCATAATTACTTTAGTTAGTTAAGGTCAAAGTAGTATCATAAAGAGATATCCTCCCATATTCCCTCGTGATGATCATTTCTTGTGCCGTGCGCATTATCTGCTTCATCTTCTTCCATGTTGAAGTTGATGGTAGCATGTGCCTTCTTCACATATCGGACAAGCTTTGTGGCCTTTAACGCTATATCCTGACAAGTTCCCATATGCAGGGAAGTCATTTATAGTACAAAAGATCATTGCTCGCATATTAAAAGTCTCCTTCTTGTTCGCATCAAAAACATCGACACCTTTATCCCACAACTCTTTCAAGTCTTCGATCAAGGGTTCTAGGTAAACATCTATGTCATTTCCGGGTTGCTTTGGTCCTGAAATCAACATAGACAACATAATGTACTTTCGTTTCATACATAACAAAGGAGATAAGTTGTAAATTACCAACAGAACAAGCCATGAACTATGTATACTGCTTAGGCTACCATAAGGATTCATACCATCTGTGCTAAGCCCAAGCCTGAGATTCCTAGGTTCTTCACCGAAGGTAGGAAATAATTGATCGATTTTTTTCCATTGAGAAGAATCAGCTGGATGTCGCAGCTTTCCATCAGAAATCCGCTCATCTGTATGCCATCTTAAATTTTTGGCATCAATTTCATTAGCAAACAGGCGCTTGAACCTTGGAATGATTGGAAGATACCACAACACTTTTATAGGGCCCTTATTTGATTTATACCTCGGAGTTTCACATATCGGACATTGCTCCTTCTCTTCATGATCTTTTCTATACAATAAGCAATCATTAGGGCAAGCATGGATCTTTTTATACTTCATCCCTAGTGGACACAGTATTTTCTTAGCATCATAGTATCGACAAGGCAACACATTATCATCAGGAAGCATATCTTTAAAGGCCTCAAGCGTTTCTGAAAAACTCTTGTCGCTCCATCCATGCCGTGCTTTCAAGCTTACCAATTTCAATACAGCATTCAACAATTGGTATTTTTTACACCCCGGGTACAACGGCTTCTCAGCATCACTGCACATATTACCATATGCATGTGATTGTTCAAAAGCCTCTTCTCCTACATCACGAATAATGTCCTCTATCCGATCATCCATATCCGTGTCATTATCATCACAAGTCACTTCCCCCTGTTGAGATGCACTTGACATTTCTAATTGTTCACCATGCCATACCCATACTACATACGTCTTACAAAACCCTTCACAAATTAAATGTGTATATATATCTGCAGCACTTAATCGCTTCTCATTCAAACATTTTACACAAGGGCAATAAAACATCCCACTATCATCATCGGCATTTCTTTTTGCAAAGTCTAAAAAACCCTTGACCCCAACATCATATTCAATACTCGTCCGTTTAGCTTGTATCCAACTACGATCCATATATTCTAACACCTTTTTTTTGTTTTGTACTTTTTCCCTGGAAAAGGTAGGAGAATGATGAGAGCATGCAATCATTACACCCAAGTACATAGTGTAACTAGAAGTAAACAAAGAATATCGTGATTTAGAGTAGCGTGTGAGGAAAAAATGGAATGAGGGAAAGTGGAATGGAGAAGGAGTGAGGGAATGAGGAATGGAGGTGGAAAGAGGAAGGAAAGAATGCCCGTTCGTCAGAGAAAGTGACTTGGATATATATTCTTTTAATGTCTAACGCCTGCACACGCTAGATCCATTATTTTATTGTTTGTCCCTGGATATATTTTTTAGGGTGACTTTGGTCCTTCGACTAATAATATCCAAGCAATACTGTTGGAAACCAATAGAAGGTAACTAGTTAAACAAAGCAAAAAGAACTATAAGTGGAGGGATTTATGTTGAGGCTCAGTACTGGTGATGCTCTGAGTGCTGAAATTTGGGGTTGCCTTATGGGCATGAAAAGAGTTTGGGATGGGGGGTTCAGAGAAGTATTGATTAGGTGCGACTCCTACGAGGTTATCGACCTACTTCAAAATGAGATCCCAGATATGCATGAAAAATGACAGCTGCTTACAGAGATTAAAGCAATGTTGGAACGGAGCTGGAATGTAGAGTTCCAATATATTGACAGAGACGACAATAGTATGGCAGACTCGTTAGCCAAACGAGAACTGAGTTCTTCTCATGGCCTTCAAATTATATATATATATCTATGCTTCAATTTTCTACCTATCTTTCTGGATTTCAACAGCAGAAAACTGTACTGCAACAACCAAACTCTGTTTTCCAGTTTCACCGTTTCTTGAGCACATCAAAGAAGGAAAAAAAAATCTCTCTTCCAATTACACATCAGGATGTCAAAAAGAATTGAAAACTTCAAAAATTCAGCACACACGAGGAACATAATTCCACAGCATACATAGATTGCAAAGCTCAACCGTAAAGCTAGTACCACATCATTCAAAGAATTTCATGGCTCACTCACTTGAATCAAGCAAAATAAAGTGATCAAACACTCATTCACCATTGTGCCAAATCATATGACAATATGCAACTCTTCAAGCCAAGTCATTATGCTGAAAGCAAGGTTACAAAAGGCCACAAAATGACTTATATATTCTATAACTTGTTAGAACATTCAAATATCAGTACTCTCTAGCTCCTAATCCTTAAGCCATCTTTGAAATTCAAGCCTAAATGCCAATATTCCTCTCCACAATTCAGAGTAGAATTTCCAAAGTAACTAAGCATTTGCAAGCTATCAAGAGAATGTTTCAAAATATTGAACAACAAAATTCTGCAGCACTCACATAGTAAGAGGCTAATCAGAGCAGGGGAGATTACCAATTGCTTCTAAGCTGTGATGACAGTTGCTGGCGGTGCTGGAAATAGAGCCAGATCTATGATGGTGGCTTCCCAGAACGAGATTGACGGAGGCGTCGGTGATGGCTTAAGGGGGCGTCGGTGATGATGGGAGCTTGAGTTACGGTGGAATGGAAGGGAAAAGACGGTAGAGATGGAGTGGAAGACGGATTTGGGAGGTGAGAGACAGGTTGACGGTGGGGTTAACGGTGGGGTTAATCTGTGATGGTGGCGGCCCAGAAAGAGATTGACGGAGGCGGAGGGATAGAGAAAGAGGGCGTCGGTGATGATGGGAGCTTGAGTTACGGTGGAATGGAAGGGAAAAGACGGTGGAGATGGAGTGGAAGACGGATTTGGTGTCGAGAGTGAGACTTGGAGTCGATTTCAGAAATGGAACCGATGGCACGCAACGGAGCTCGGTTGAAATTTGGGGAAAGTTTTAAGACCGGTTAAGTAGATTAACCGGTCTTAAAACTCAACTTTTAAGACCGGTTGTGAGACAACCGGTCTTAAAAGTCGCTTTTTAAGACTGATGGTCTAGCAACCGGTCTTAAAAAGCTAAAAAGCTTTCATTTTAGACCGGTTCTCTAGCAACCGGTCTTAAAAAGATTAATTTTTAGATAAAAATTAATCTTTTAAGACCGGTTAGTGTACAACGGGTCTAAATTGTATTTTTTAGACCGGTTATTATAATAACCGGTCTCCCAAATTCTTTATAATTACGTAAATGCCACCGCGCATTTCTTTTAGACCTCATTTACTACAACTGGTTTAAATGAGCCGGTCTAAATCACCTTTTTTGTACTAGTGAATCTTTATAATCTCCAATAACATTACCCATTAATATAGCCTTAGATTGGGTATGATACTCCAAAGATAACCCCCAAACTAAAATACAAATTTGCCTTTTATTATCACATACGGCATTAAGTAATTCAAAAATTAGGTATATCCTTTTCTTTAAAATTTTTTCGTTTTAAGAATTAAAGAGAAGTAATTTTCTTGCTTGTAGTGAGAAATTTTATTCCTGCGGTGGTAAAAGTGAGATGATTTATCGTCTATGGCCAAACTCTTGAGGGCTTGTTTGGTATGAGGGGAGGGGAGGGGAGGGAAAGTAGGCAAAGGGAAATTTTTTTTGAATTGGATTTAAAAAAATAAGAAAAGTGGAGTTAAAAGTTTTAAATTTATTTTTCTTATTCTTTTATCTTTTATGATATCTATATTAAAATTTTATAACCCATTTTTTCCAATTTTCTTAAATTTAACTCATAAAAATTTTCCCTCCCCCTTTCTTTCCCTCCAAATTCCTCATACTAAACAGACCTTAAAGTTTTGTCAATATCAACTATGGAGGGAGGCGGATGCTTGCAAAGCATGCGATTGAATGAAGTAACAAAATCTACGATGTCGTTTGGATTTGGAGAATAGAAACAAAAGAAGAACTTGAGAAGGAGGGTATGAGATAAAGAGAGAAGAAGGCGTGAAAAAGATGAATGAGAAAAGAAGAATAGAAATTGAAGGAATGCATAGCAATAGGAGACATCTTCGAAGGAAACCGATTAAAAGGATCAAGGGTAATAAAATAATATTATCTAATTTTGAAATCCTATTTTAGAATATTTGACCTGATTTAATATTTGTTAAATTTATCAACTTAATTTAAAATTTGTATAATTCAGATGTCATTTTTAGGGATTTTCCTTATAATTTATTGTTTGACATTTGATACATTTGTTAGTATCGATATTTGGATAATAATGTCTAAATTAATTATCACTGCCAGTCAGTTTAATTAACTACCCATGTGCATCAAGTTGTTATATGTCAATAATATAATTCTATTATTGTTAAGTCTGTTAAATTCTAATAACATCAGTATTCATTGAATTTGAATTTGTTTGGTTTCTAAGAAATAATTGAACTTGTTATTTTTGGTATAAAAAAGTTTAAGTGAGTTGGATCTCATAGATCATCAGGGTCAGGGTATGTCTTCGGGCTTAAAGAGTGCTTACAAAGATACTTACAGATTACTCACCAACATGGTCTTCACATTGGTAGGATTCGAATCTATAACCTTATAGTTATCAGCCAATCCCTTAACCAACTGGACTAATCTTTGTGAGCAAAAATTGAACTTGTTTTATGTAAAGACAATGTTCAAATTAATAAAATCTAAGCTGATTTTGATTAAAATGATCATACCAAAATATAATCTAATACATTATTGTACTATCTTTTCTATCCCTTTGAAGAATGTTTTTATTAATAAAACTATTTTTATTTTATTATTTTTTATTTAATCCCACCCTTGTCTACTGTCTACTGAAAGAGTGAAAGAACTCTAATCCCATGAAAATTTGTGGACGAAAATACCTCATGTAAATGAATTTGTCAAAAAATATAAAAATAAAAATTTGTCAATTCTCGTTCAATAGTAAATGTATAAGCTAAATAATTAATTTATCATAGCTAAATCATTTATTTATAAAGAAACGTACCTCATTTTCCCGAAAATGCGCATTCTAATAATTTGTATTAGAAATTATTCTCTTAATGGGAAACACATTTAATTTGTGCGATCAATAAAAAGTATTTAGAAAAAATTATGAATCTATAAAATAAAATGAATTGGGTCTTATATTTATCCTCAAAACGATCTTTTCTACTAGCTAACTCGCATATTTAGTTCGGGTGAAGTATTTTATTAGTAATATAGTCAACTTTTGTCATGCATGATTTTCGTTGGAATAGAAAACAGAGCAAAATTACTTTTGACTACGTCTACCCAGAGAAAAAGAAAACTTTTGAAATATCAACTAAAAAAATATAACTTTCGAAAATCTTGGCCTCTCATTAATGGAGAATAGGCCCCCTATTTCAAGATAGTAGCGTATATATTTACTCTGAAAATTATATATTAATTATAGTCTATAAATAATGTGTCGCCCAAGATTGTGTCCCACACTAATTATTTGGAATAAACTTTACTTCCTTTCAGTACCATGAGAAAGCACAAACCATTCAAAATGTCATAAAGACGAGAGTCTGTGAAAAAGGATCCAGCCTAGAAAATTATATCATCAAAGGGACATGAACATCGGTGGATGAAAAGGTTAACTTTAGAATAAAAAAGTTTAAGAAACAACAATTAAAGCGTATGCAAAATAATACTTTTTTTTAAAAAAATATATTATCTTAAAAAAAGAAAATTAATTATCATTAGCTTTCTAAATATTTAGCCTTCCAATAAATTGTCATCGTGGTAATCGTGGACATCTTCCAAGTTATAATTTAGCTTTCTAAATATTTCTCCCTTTGATCCTTGATATAACAATGACTCAATAATTTTTAGAGATTAAAAAAACTGATTTATTTATTTATTTCTTAAAAGTTTGTATTAATTCTTTAAAATTTTTATTTCTAATCGTTTGCATTAAAAACCTTTCCAGTGATATAAAACTTATTTAATGTATGCAAATAATAAAAAGAGTGTCTTTCTAAATATTTGAATTATTTCATCATTGGATGATTAGTATAACATCCCAAATTTTATATTCACTAAAATATTATAACTATTTAAGGAATTCAATAAAATGGTGAATATTCATGAATATGAAATTTATAAATTTTATAAGTGTTCATATTCATGAGAAAATGGGCAAAATAATTATGGAATTAATTTGGATAATTTAAAAAGCCCAATATTAAGGTCCAAAAATACAGAAGTAGTAGAGAAAATATTTGGTTCAAAAATATATGGGAATTGACCAAAGAAAAATGAGGAAAGAAATTAGATTACAAAGGTAATGATAAAATCGTAATTTTGTCAAATTATCAAAAAAATAATTATTTTCCCATTAATTGAAATTAATTTCAATTAATTAAGGAAAATAAAAGGAAAAAATATATTTAGAATATTTTGGTCAATTTAATATGAATTTATGGAAAATTTAAGCAAAAAGTACAATTTTTGATCAAAATTGAGACTTTACGTATATACGTAATCGAAACAAGTTGTAAAGCCAATTGAGACCGTAGGGAGGGACCCCTATGTGTCTCCTACATATAATATGAGAAAGGAAATATTAGATAAGCTTAATGAATAAGATTATATGTATATAGAATTTATGTACATAAAATTGATTTTTTAAAAATTTTGGAAATTGTTAAACAATTAAAGCATAAAAGCATGATGTCATATATTATAAAATACTTGTTGCATCTTCTTCCTCCACGCAAACTGACGCCATTTCAGCTGAAATAGAGAGAGGAAGTTGGGAGAAATTTTAGAGAGAGAAAGGGAAGAAAACTCATAAGGTAGGTTGATTTTTTGGGTGAATTTGTATATAATAATGTGTATAACTCTACTCCTAAGCTATTCTTTCATATATTTGAAGATTGTTGAAGCTCAAATTTCCTTGTTGTAGAGCTAGAGTTTTCAGCCATTTTAATAAAAGTCAGAAGAAGCTTGAGGTAACTTTCAAACCTTCGTATATTAACTATTCTGGTTGCTGTGGACAATTTAATCGGTGAAATTTCGCTGGATTGCCATTGATTTTAAATTTTGAAAAGTTGTATGCCTAGGGGTTATGCTGCCGAAATTGGGTCTAAATGGTAGTTGTAACCAAATGTAATAGTTAATAAAGTGGTTAGGAGTAGAAAAGAACACATTTGCGGAATTGGATTTCGAAAACCCCAATTTTTCCTAGAGTACTTGAGAATTTCGGCCAAGGCTATTAAAGGGCTTTAGGATTGGATTTTCAATGATTTGATGATTCCATTGAGTTCATGAGGGAAAATTAGATGGGATTACAGTTGGTCACTTTTTCAGAAAAGCCCGAAAAAACATAATTACTAAAACGCCTTGAAACACTGAAATAAGGGCTGCCAAGGGCATTTTTCTTTTAGCAGTGAATTTGATAATTCCAAGTCTAGAAATGGATTCCTTGGGCGAAAATATGTCAAAATAGCTCATGTCAAAATTTCAAGAAAAGTACAGTCGGGCTGGGTCCTTGGGGGCATTTTAGTCAATTTTCAATATAGACTCATATAACCCCCATAAACACTATGGAAGTGTCTAAATAATACATTTGACATTGTAGGATTGAATATGGAGCCCGAGCTGTTTGCACGTAGATCGAGGAACTATTTCTATTTAGTAAAAGGAACACAAGGTATGGGACTTACCTTATTTGTATGTATTTGATATCTCTGTTTGTGTAGTGATGTATGTGATTGCTTTATTTGATTGTGTAGAGCATATTTGAATAAATGAAGCTTTTTTTTTTCGCTGTGGCGATAGTTTTGTTACATGAAACATTGAGCATGTGTAACATCCCAAATTTTATTCACCAAGAATATATTGTAATTATTATATATATTCAATGAAATGGTGAATATTTAAGGCCAAAAGAATTAAATATTGAAAATTGAAGGTGGAACAGTGTTTTCAGTGAAATCGCCTACGAGGCAGTGAGATTGTCATATAGTTTTGGAAGACCAAATGATGACCAAAAATTATGAAAGTTTATAGAGTGAAAATAGACATCCTAAGCTTTAATTTGATAGGTCATATGACTCAATTGAAGCTATAGACAAAAAGATATGAATTTTTGAAGTTGATCCAGAAAATCTGGAAAGTTTCTGGAGCAGAGATCAAAGATTGAAAATATGGGAATAATATGATCATTTCCAGTAAAATTCCATATTTTTCCTTGAAACTAGATTCAATGAGGGTTCCATAGGCTTTGGAATCGCCTCGAAACGATGTCTACAAAATTAGTTATGATTTTTCAAAGTTAAGGCAGAAAATCTGCCAGAATTGGCATTATTCCGAAAATTGAAAATGAAATGTGTTAGAAATTGATTAATGAAATTAAAATGCCAAGTGTCATGAACATATAAGGAGATAAAACCCAAGTACACACATGATCACAAGGGATGGCATAAGGTTGAGTGAGTTGGTAGGTTAATGTTGAGTGTAAGAATGGAAAGAAAAGCTTGAGTGTAGGAGTGAAGTACTTGGGTGGTTGGAAGAGAACACATGATTGCATGAAGAGTGTGAACATAGGAAAAGAAGCATGGACTAATGGAGAAAAGAGAGGGAGAGGGATGGATTTCTTGGAGCAAGAAAGGGAAGACATTGACTCAACTTAATGGGAATAAAGTGTAGAAATTATGAAGAAGAGAAGAGTGTGACAAGTGTCACATTAGAAGCCCTTGATCAAATCAATGACCAAGATGAAAGATGACAAGATTAGTACATATTTTCCCTTCCTCTTTCATGCACCTCACGCACAAGCCATAGAGAAAAGAGGAAAAAGTGAGTTGGTGGGGTTCTTGAAGCTAAAGAGAGAGAGGAAGAAAAATCAAGGTAAGAGCTTATGTTCCAAGGTGATTTAAGCTTCTTATTTTGTGTAGTTCATTCTCTAATCTCTTATTCTTCATGGAAATCATGAATTAGCAAGCTAATCTTCAAGGTTGGGAAGAGAGAGAGGACGTTCTAGAGAGAGGAACACCAAGGATCAAGAGGTAATCTCCAAAATCTCAACTTCTTTGTGTATTGAAGTTGTTGTTGGTGATTGTTGTTTGATTTATGTGATTTTTGGTCAAGTTGTAAAATGGGAAAAGCCATAACCCTAAGGGGTTATGCTGCCCAAAATCCTTTGAATCATGATTATGAAGTGTTTAAATGAGTTAATCAAGGATTAGAAGTGGAAAAGTACAAGTTTTGGAAGCTAAAACACAAAACTCCAATTTTCCAATTTTTGACCAATATTTCGGTCAGACCAGATCTGGTACAAGGAGTTGGATTTTAATGAAATAAATGGTTCCATTGGACTCAGTGGGCAAAAATAGGTGGGGTTACAGTTGGGCACTTTTTCGGTAGAGGCCGAAAAAGCATAATTACGAAAACGCCACTGAAATCACTAAATAGGGGCTGTCAAGGGTATTTTCGTAAATTGACCGTGAATTTGGCAATTTCGAGCCCGGAAATGGATTCCTTGGGCGAAAATAAGTCAGAATAGCCTTAGTCAAAATTTTGGGAAAACGTGCCATCAGGCCGGGTTCCCGGGGGCATTTTTGTAAATTTTCACCATAGACTAATATAACCACAATAAACATTATGGAAGAGTCTAAAATGATACTTGGATAGGTTATGACCTATTTCTGGTACATTTAATATTTTAGGACCGATTTGGAGGCCGGATACGACACGTTCTTCGAGGCACATTTAAAAGAGGATTATAAAGCTTTGAGGTAGGGACATTATCCTTCATACACTATGCCATAAGTTATGTGATTGTGTGGATGCCATTGTTTTGTAAATGCACTTTATTAATAACATGATTTGCCTAGAGAGAGGCTGTTAGTGCCAGAGGTGCACTTACACTGGGAGTTGGCAGAAGACCAACCGGTGTAGATTGTGGGGCTGGGCCCTACTCATGTATACATGACGATGATGTGTTTATATTGTTCATTAATTTGTGCATACCTTGGCGCATGACATATTTACTTTTCGCATTTTCTATGAATGATATTATGTCTCTACGGAGATTCTTCGGAATCTCACCCTATTTTTAAATAAACACCTCAGCGAGTACCAGTGGGAAAAAGGGCAAAGAAGTTGTCGCCGAGAAGTGAGTGGCACGTGTCCCGAGGTGAGGATATGAACGTGGTTATGCATTAGTCTATGCCTCAATATTTTGGTTAATTTGTAAATATTAAAACTTCCGCTGTATTTTCTGTTTCCGCCGACGAACAATATCGGATTTGTAAACGAACGACGTTGGGATTGTAAACGAATATTTTTATCAGTATAATTGTACTTTTCTGTATGCCCATTGAATTCCGTCTTTATTACTCTTTGACTATCGAAATGGAAACGAGGGTTGGCAGCATGCAGAAATGTCATTATGAGGCATACATCTAGTTAAAGCTAACATGTCATACACATAGCATGTATCATGCATGCATTATGGTATTTGTTTCCTACTGAGATTCTCTCGAATCTCACCCTCCCCTACCAATAATTCAGACAGGTGAATATAGAAAGTATGCAGAGATCAACAAAGAGAACTACACGAGAGGATTATAGTGGTGGAACGAAGACGAAAAGAAGTCTCAGTTTCATTGGGACGGGTTTCGACACCCTAATAACCTTGTGCGGCTACATTGATTGTAATTATCAGGTACGAACCCCTATGAAAAAATTTAGTAATCATGCACATAATATTAGTATATTTATGCTATTCTTGTATTGCTTACCGAACAGTATATCATTTTCCGTGAATATTCTGATAAAAGTGAAATTAAAATAAGGGCCTGACAATTAACAATATTTTCTCTGTGTTTTCGCCATTGATTAATCATTTCATTCTTCATATAAAAAAGTCATTTCTTCCCATTCCTAACTTTTCAGCGTAGCAAACGACGTGGGGGAATGGATGAGCATCTAATTTTAGGTCTATCTGTTATCGGAATAAAAGATAATAAAAAATTTTTGAATAAAAAATCCATCAGATAATTTTATGTTTTAAATTTTAAAATTAAAAAGGGGAAAACTTAGGAAGTTTTCAAAATAAGTATTGAATAAATTGTTGGAATTTACCCGTTAGACCAAAAGTTAAGTATTGAAATATCATCAAATCAAGATATAGCCTCAAGACTGGAATAATGCTTAGGTAGAATACCTCTGGTTTTTTTTTTACAAGTAATTTTCTCTTTATATTTTAAAATTTAAAATATTTTTTTCCTATCCATATTAAATACACATTTTTATATCGATTACCTCCACTCACAATTAATTCTCTTTCATTTACTTATGTATTAAACTTTCTCTCTCTAATTTTATACTTATACTCTCTCATATTTATTCCTCATTCTCCCTCCTATGCTCTTTTTATAAATAGAGGCATATTTGGAAGAAATATGATATTTTTGACATATTTATTATTTCCAAATAATCTTAACCGTTAGTTCGTTTTGCATAATAAGGTTAAAATTTGCTTATAAAAAAGATCCGATGGTGTAACAATTACGAATCTTATAAGAAAGTAATTAAGGACATCATCAAAATTGAAGTTTACAAATTTAGTATAATAAAGTTTTTCTATGTTTTAAGACTGAAAATATTTTTGAGTGAAAGGAAAGTTTCGTTTCAATTAAAAACTACACAAATACAATAGCCACTTTGAGACGTGATTTACAAAATCAATCGTGAAAATGGAGAGATTTTTAAGGATGTGATCAACTACAGCACTTCAATTATCAGTCTTCCTAATATTCCCTCAGTTCCTTGTTATAAGATAAGATTTTTTAGTATAATATCTTCTTTTTTTTATAAAATAGGATCATGGGATGTCTAATTTTTTTTTTTTTGTAAAATTCTCATTTTACCCCATTTAATTATAAAAATTACTCATATCTCTATTGCATTAATTCTTATATTTGACTAAAACACTCGATATAACATATTCTCTCTTTTCCACATAAATGAAGCCATTTTTGAAAAATAAATTTATTTTATACATTTTTATTGTACCTAACTAATTTTAACTACATCTTAAAACAACGTCTGTAACACCCCAAATTTTATATTCACCAAATATATTGTAATTATTTGAGAAATTCAATAAAATGGTGAATATTCATGAATTTGGAATTTATGAATTTTATAAATGTTCATATTCATGAGAAAATGGGCAAAATAATTATGAAATTAATTTGGGTAATTTAAAAAGCCCAATATTAAGGTCCAAAAATGGAAAAGTATTAGATAAAATGTTTTCTCCAAAAATTGCTGGAAATTAACCAAAGAAAAATAAGGTTTTTTTTTATCAAAATACTATAAACAGTAAAACATAATACCAAAATGCTATAAAGTTGAAACTATTTACCATAATACTGCACTTAAAATTGTTCTTGTGAAGACCGATTTTAAATTTGTGAAGAAGTCTGACAAAATCCAAAAATCTTTCTTCGCGAGAACGATTTTTAAATGATGTGACTTTTTTTAAAATAATTTAAAAAAATTGTCAGGAATATTCTTTCGTACAAAGCTGCATGCATGTTCCCGCCAGACCCCTCCTCCTTCCCAATGCCCTCCTCCTTAGTCATGTCATCCATTTCCCCATGTGCATGCGTGTTCCCCCAAACCCCTCCTCCTTCCTAATGCCATCCTCCTTAGTCATGTCATTCATTTCCCCATGTCAGCTCGTGAAAAAACAGTAATAGAGGGCTTTTTAGTTTGTTCAATTCCTTTATGGAATTCTATCTATTAGCAGGTTGGTCTAGGAACATTTCTCTTGAGAAATGAGTTCTTTCCTTTGTGCATCTTTTTTTTCCCATGTCTTTCTTGGTTGGTAAACCGAACTGGCGATTTCCGTCTTCCTGAATTGGGAAAGCAAGCATCCACTCTTCATTCTTGCATTCTCACTCTACGGTTCTTTTCTTTCTCATCTCATTTACCTCTAAGAGCTTCATCTCCCCTTCTTACATATTACTCAATTCTCTCCTCCTCCTTTGCTTTGTTGTTCGTTGGTTGTTTGCATCGGTTTTTTTCATATTGTTGTTGTGGGTAAGTTGTTTCTCTAGTTTTTTCTCTTAATTTGGTAGTTTGTAATATGTAATTTGAATTTTATTTATGTTGCCCTTGATAACTATTATTTTACTATTTTTTATTTTTAAGTGGTCAGTGGTTGGTTCAACAACTTAGAAATTCAAAATAGGTGCCTCTTATTTTGACTGTAAGTATTATCCTATATTATATGATAATATATGTCAAATTTGACGCTTCAAAATTTAAATTTGATCTCTATTTGTAAGTATGTGATTTCGCCTATGTGAACCTTATGTCATGATATTAGCAAATATGTTTTTATTTTGTGAAACCTTGTTTGTATATTTATGATATTTGCAAAAAAAAATTGGCTCACCCAAAAACTTTAACGTAGGTAGGATAAAATAAAAAAAAAAAAACCCTACCATATGTCCCAACATATGGAATGGCATATGTAATGGTATATAATATTTAAAATATAGTTATAGATTAAGATTTTAGAATATATAAAATATTTAGAATATAGGTGTGTGTAGTTAAAATATTTAGAAAAAAGATATTTTTATCAAAAGAACAAGATAGATTTTAGTAAGTATATATTTTTGTTATATTTATACAGTGGTATTGATTTTATATTATTTACACATAATATTATTGATAAAAGACGCTGTTTTTCGGACTTTTGGACCAAAATGATATTTTTGAAATTATGGGTACTTTTTTGTAGCTTCCTATGATCTTTTCGCATATAAGAGAACCAGTTCCAGCGGTGACTTTCGGATTTTTAGACCTAACTGGAGTTTTTTAAATTTTGGATATTTTCTGTAATTTGGTCTGATATTTTTTCTACTGAAAGTGATAGCTAATATTACAGAAAATACGCTTCTTTCTGTCAGAATTCCCTTGTGGCCACATGCAGAATTTTATTTTTGTCTCAGTCCTTATAAATCTTTATTGTTTCAAAAAAAATTAATAAATAAAAAAAATAAATACAGTTTTTTAATGTGCCAAATTTATGATCGTCAATTTTGTATATTTCGATGATAATATATATATATATATATATATATATATATATATATATATATATATATATATATATATATATATATATATATATATATATATATATATATATTAATTTTTAACTAACAAAAAATATAATAAGAAATGAAATATATTTTGAAATGCGTTGCCACAAAAATTTATAAATAAAAAAGTAATGAAAGGTAAATGAAGAATAATATTTTATATTTCATTATGATTATTTGTTGGTGCTATGCATAATGTGCTGAGACAATTATGAATATTTTTTATGATGATTTTTTTAAATGTGATATTCTGAATTTAAATTTTTTTAATAATTATAATGTAATATTTAGGAAGTAGGATGAATCATAGAAAGGAGTTCGTGTGTATATTTTCAAATGGAAGAATTTGTAACGGCCCATCCGGTGTAACATTTAAGTCTGATCGGGTGAAAATAATCAAAGTTGACCCAAATATTATCTTAAGTAAACTAAAGCAAGTTATCGGACGAAAGCTACAACTCTCTCCCAATCAAATCGTGACAAATATAGTATATAGATATCCTACATGCATAAATCCACCATAGTACCAGGCATGCAATTTGGAAGATGACTCGGACATACAACAAATGTGGCAAGTGATTGGAAGATTTTCAACTCAATTGACATGTGCAGAGTTGTATGCCAATATATGTGATTTACCATATGATGACCACATTGAATCACAACCAATAATCAATTTTTTTGGAAATACACTTCCAGCAAGTAGTAGTGAGGTTAACATTATGGGACACGAATCCATGTTTACCAGTGACATGGAAAATTGCCACTCATTTGAACCTCTATTATACGGTGGCAACAATGAACCACCATGTTCACTTCCTCATGTAGAAGACATCATGAATGAAATCGAGGAAGAGGATGAATATGATTCTTATTTAAATGTTGGTGGTGAGAATGATAATGAAGATATGACAATGACCATGAAGAGGGGAATGAGCACAATGATCTTGCAACTGCTTTCTTATCACAATTTAATGTTGAGCCGGATATGACTTATGAGGTTGATGATTTAGAAGAAATTCTGAATCTAAGCGATAAGGATGAGTTATATGTTGGAAAGGTTTTTAACAGTGTCAGGGTTCGAAGACGTGCAATCAAGCTATACTCCGTTTGAGTTCATCACACATTTAAGGTTTATTATTTATGTAAAAAATATGAAGAGTATCGATGTGTTAACTATGGGTCAAATTGCCATTGGAGAGTAAGGGCATGCAGGAAAGAAAATAGAAACTTTTAGGAGATAACAAAATATTATGGGACCCACATGTGCTTGAGTACATCATTGACTCAAGACCATCCAAAGTTGGATGCTGATGTTATATCATTTTGTATTATGGCAATGGTAATTGATAAGCCAAATGTGAAAATCTCACAAATTATCAAGAGAATGCAATCAATGTTTGGCTATACTGTGTCACACAGGAAAGCGTGGAAGGCAAAACAATTAGTTGTTGCCACTGTTTTTGGGAATTGGGAGACGTCTTATTCCTTACTCCCAAGGTAGTTAGCTGCAGTTCAATACATTATGCCTAGGTCATGCATACAATTTTCGCATAAACAATGCTCTGAAGTCGATTCAAATGGTCAACCAGTTGAAATGTTTCATTGTGTGTTCTGGGCATTCAAACCATACATAGACGCATTTCCATACCAAAAGCCCATTGTACAAGTTGATGGAACATTCCTATATGGAAAATATAAGGGCACATTGCTTATGGCCATATCACAAGATGGCGATAAAAATGTTATACCACTTGCATTTGCAATAGTTGAAGGGGAGACAAGATCTACTTGGACATGGTTCTTATACCTCGTACGCTACTATGTCACAAAAAATAGAATGGAAATTTGCTTAATTTCAGATAGACATCGTTCAATTTTGGCAGCAGTTGCTCAGCCCCAGGTTGGATAGCAACCACCATAAGCATATCATGTTTTTTGTTTGCGGCATGTGGAATCAAATCTTCACAAAGCTCATGGAACAAATTGGTTGAAAGATAAGTTTATAAATATCGGTGAGATTTCCAATATTTTTTATGATCTTATAACTATATGATTTTATGAACATTGTAACAAGATCTTTATTATTTGTAGGGTACGCCTATGAATGTTACGTTGTTGACCAACAATTAACAAAGATAACATTGCATTACACACCTACATCTTAATGGATTGGAGCCATCCCAAAAGAGAAATGGTCACGTGCTTATGACTTTGAAGGTGGACGATTTGGACATATGACAACCAACCTTGCAGAATGCATGAATAGTATATTTAAAGGTATTTGAAGTTTGCCAATAACTGGTTTAGTCAAGGCAACGATGTATAGAGTGAATGAATATATTGTGAAACATGGTCGACAAGCTCATGCACAAATTATGGCTAGACAAGTGTTTTTGGAGACACTAATAAAGAAGCTGGACATAGTAACACAAAATGAATTTGCCTGTGTTGTTCGTGAGTTTAATAGAATATCAACATCGTTTAGGGTTGTTGAGCCATATAATGTTCAATGTCGTCAATATCGTCGATATTGCAAGGTTAACTTGAATGAAAAAAATGTGATTGTGAAGAGTTTCAAGAAGAAAAGTATCCATGTATGCATGCCGTTGTTGCTTGTGCATGAGTTGGCATTGACCATTTACAATATGTCGATCCTATATTTAGGTTGAAAACCATGAAAATGGCATTTAGTAATGAGTTCCAACCAATCGGAGATGCGACTTATTGGTCACAAGTTGATACTCCTATATTAATACCTAACCCATCAATGGTTCGAGAAAAAGGTCATCCTTGCTCAAGTTGCATACATAATGAGATGGATTGGACCACACCCAATCAACCAAATAAGTGCAAATTATGTTGACAAGTTGGCCATAATCGCTCTATTTGTCCACAAAGTTTAGCATCTAGACAATAAATTATGTATTTCCCTTTAAAAATTATTATGGTTAATGAAGATGAAATTATCTTTTAAATTATTTAAATAATTGTTTTTACCATATTTTATATTCTTACAAATATTACTTTATTGCCTTTTATATTGTTTCGATATTTTTTTCATTAACCTATGCAGACATATATTACAACGGCACAACATCAAGATGTCATCAATCCTGGCCCAAAGGATAACTCCCTTTTGTAGTTGCAACACCATCATATTTTAGAAAACGTGTGGAATAACAATGTAAGTACAAGCTATTGACAATAGATTATAATTTGTATGTTTTATTGCTAACTTTTTTTTTTCTATTATAGGCTAATAGGATTCTGCACACTAGAAGAGTAATGCATACTACTCGGATGATTTATCCACCTAATCAAATAATTGGATATCTTATATTAGCTTGATTTTATTTAATGTACCTTCCACTACTTTACAATCTTGAAGAAGTTGGAAAATATAGTTGGGGATTGGCAGTTTTAGCTCATCTGTATAGAAAACTATGTAATGCTACTAACCCAACTAAGGATAGGATTGGAGGATGCTTGTCATTACTACATTTATGGGTATGGGATCGCTTTCCTATGATCGCACCACCCTTACTTGTGTATCCATATCCAAATTTAGATGTCTATCATCTCTTACCTCCTTTGGATTTTAGGTATGCTAAATTCACCTATAAAACGGTTCATATCCACTTATATTATTAAAATTATACAAATTATGATACTATTTTTTGTAATAATAGATGGAAAAATGTTAGACAAAACCCTCATCCAAGTGCCATGACTTTGCTCCGATATAGGAATTTCCTGGATAAAATGGTTGATGATGAGATAAGTTGGCAGCCATATGAATCTTATAAAGTACGCTAATTAGTTTCAGAGTTTTGCTTACAAACACATGAAATTTGGCTCACTTTTGTTCCTTTGATATGCTTTAATATCATATAATGGCACCCCCTTGATCGTATGCTAAGGCAGTTTGGTCGTCAGCAACCAATTCCTGCCCAACCTATTCATTTGGGAAATTACCACACAATACAACTACGAGGTAGAACAACTACAAATTGGATTAACTAATACTCAACCTTTATTTAGGCATGGGATACTTGGTCGCATGCTGTTGTTAATGCTCTAATGGCACATGATGAACTTGATAGAACATCTCAATACATGCAATAGTACTGGAGACATACAAGACAATGGATTCAACATATTAGTGGTGATACTGGTTGTGAGGTAAGTTTTTCTTCTTTTTTCCATCAATACCATTTTTTTCCTTCATATAATAAGTGTTATAACACAATCTCTTTTATTTATTTCAGTTTGAAATAACAGAGGAGTTATATAGGCTAACAATTAATACTCGTTCCACATGCTCAAATTGTATTGATTATCGAGACAGAGTTGCTTAAGACTAATGAAATATTTTATTTGCACTTAGAGAACAACGATTTAACATGAGTCGTCAACCTTCTCCCCTAACAATTGAGTTGCCTCGATCATAAATTCCTCATGATAGACCGAGCAAGCGACATGGCAGTTACTTGTCAACACAACCACCAGTTGAAAATCAAAATGTTTTAGAACAAGACCTTCCAAATTTTAGTGAGCCTCATTCAACGTCGTCATCATCCCATTTCACTTCTTCTAACCCTGCGTAACAAGAACCTCATTACATGTCACCACTATTATCTTCCCCTTCCAATCCACCCAATGTTGTTTAATCTCAGTCATTCACATCTTTAATAGATGACCATGCACTATATTCGACTGAATACAATACTTCTACTTTTGAGTATGGTGGGCCGTCAAATTAAGCATTTGTTACTCTTAGACAATCCATTTCTTTAAATGAATCGCCGTGGTTTGATTTAAATATGTCAACGACACAAATCAATGAAATGCTTGAATCTCAAGAACTTGTGTAACCCCCTTCCGTAATTATATATGAAATATGCGATTAAAATGAATTAGAGACCATCAGATATTTAAACTCATTTAAAATCCCACCCTTGAGATAGGGTTTTCACAAATACATTTCAAAATCTAATGGACCTGGTCTCATATTCAAATTTTGAATACAATTACGTCACACAGAATATCACATTTATACAAATATCAGAGTGTACAACAATATCATCCCAGCAACTGCCGGGTTCATACCTTTACATAGGATTCATAGGGCACATTTGCCCTTTACAATTTCTCACAATGGGGATTACATGAAGTCATCTTAAATACATATCCAAATACTCATCCCAATTAACCAAATATACATTTGAAACATGTACAATATTCAAATATACATAATCCCAATCATAATGATAACCAACTACCAAATTAACAATCCGAAGGAGTCTTCACTGCCCTTGGTTGCTTGCTCCATCCTCGATCCACCTACCCTGTCTAAAATGTTAGTAGGGGAGGGTGAGACTCAAGAGAATCTTAGTAGGTAAATATTACCAATATGCATGCAAGATAGATGTTTAATGCATGACATGCTTGCATAACTCATGCTTACACACAATGACAAATCTGTAAGCTCAATGCTTCGAACAACATATATATGGCCGTAGCATAAATTGAAACATAGCTTCAAATCATTCATAAATGTTTCACATAATCAAGCAAAGCCATAACATGCATCAATACCAACACAAATATCATATACATGCAAGAGAGGTAAGTTCCCTACACTTTTCTTTCCACATATGCTCCAGCTCCGCTTACTCGCGATCCAAGCGAATATCAAATCCTATAACCAAATAAAGAACATAGGGTCAATCTCTACTCCAAATCCTTACTTTTATATCACTTAAAGTTGGTTGTCATTTAAGTCCCTTAACTGTCTAATAATAAGCTCAACAAAAGCTTGAAAGGATTGGGACGTACGAGGTTGGAAATCACTTTTCAAAATTACCAAGTACTGAAAATGGGGGTTGGCTACAGCTAAAAATCCTCTGACTGTAGCTAAAATGTGCACAGAAGGTTTTTGACTGCAGCCAAGAATTTCTGGCTGCGGCCAAAACGTGCACAGAAACTTTTACGCTGCAGCCAAGATTTTTTGCTGCAGCCAAGGCAACTTTACAAATTCATAATTAATTCTATAAAAATTGAAATGAGGTGATCATAAAGCTATATTTAAGTTCTATTTATAGGAAAAATATGGATCATTACTGGAAATCACCACAAAAATACAGAATTACACACATATCCACACTGGTCCAGAATTACGTCCAGTTTCGACCTCAAACTTTGGGCAAACATAAATCCCAGTTCAAAAAACAAAATGACACAAATTATATGTCCATTTTGAAGCTTAAGATATGAAATTCAAGGCTGAAAAGTTTTAGAATTCTTAGAGACCATTTGGTCATTCAAAATGTTCACACAAACTGACTGCCCAGAATAGACTTTCAATGGTAGCATTTCCAGTTTTGGCATATTTGCTTCCAATGATCCAAATTTCATACCAAACTTCATTCCTACACAAATTTTCACAAGGAATCCATTGGAAATACCGAAACAATAAAATTCACATTATATTAACATGTTTTACAACAATCTCAACATGTCACACAATTTCACATTTCAAACTCTAACATTGCAACTTTTCCATTTCCAATGCCAAACCAATTCCAATGAAACCAAAACACAATATGGCACCATTTTACCACAATAAAAAAACCAATTCTTCCAATCCAAAATTACATGAAAATCAGGGAAAAATTCGAAATTCACAAAGCTTGACCAATGATCACAAAACTTAGGTCAAAATGCTTCAAATACTCACCTCTTCCCCTTTCCCAAATCAATTTCTTGATTCTCCATCTTTCCACTTTTGCTCAAGCTCTCAAACACCTCCAATCAAGAATCTAAAACTATAGAGATGAAGCTCTCATCACTATGAACAACATTATAGAAGGGTGTTTTAGCAATAAAGGACCACATAGAGCACTTACCATGAGCTTTCTCCTTTCTTTTTCCTTCCTTGCTTGGCGAAAATGGAGTATGAGAAGAGAGAGAGATGAAGATGAAGAATAGAATCAGATTTTTGGCCCCTCACAAGCATAACAACCAACCTAATAGAGAGAGGGAAGAGGAAAAAGCAACTTTGAACATTTGACTTGATCTAAGGGTCCAAAAAGTGCCATGTGTCATGATCTTGTTCCATCTCCAATGAACTCACACACATGGAATTCCACCCTTTGATCTATTACACAAATCAATCCTAACCATTGATCCTTAAGTTACCACTGAGTTTCCTCTTCGTTAACCGATCAATTGGTCGGTAACTTTATCGTTTTGCCCCTGATTGTGGCAATTCTCACTGAATCACCAACAACACTTCGCATCTTTCCATTTAGCCACAATATGCGCCCTCCCTCTATTTTTTAGTCAATTTAGATGTTAATCCACAATTGAACTTAAATACAGGGTTTTAGCGCTGCTCACAACACATACGAATCACAGTTCACATTATCTTCTCCAACAGTGTTCATTTATTACTAATTACCATTTGGGATCTTCCTAAATTGGGGCTTAGCAATCCACTTATTTCAGGTTTATTCTCTAGCCTCAAGTCTCAAAATTCAGGGTATTACAACTTGACGCACAACAACAACAATGACCACAATGCATGAGGAGGAGACCTAGATGTGGTACAGGAAGTCATTATTTATAAGGTTAATTCATTTTCATTTTTCAGTCATATACACTTAATTATTATTTAGTATTAATTTTTTAATAATTTATTTGGTCAATATACTCCTTATCCTATTTTTGCAATCATTATTTCTTTTATTATGTAATTACTATTAGTATTATTACTATCATCATCATTATGAACATCAACATCATCATCAATCATTGTTTTTTTAATGTAAATTAATCAGTAGGATATGATCGAGATCTACGATTCACTTCTACGTTTTGGAAGGCAGTTCATAAAGCTTTGGGTACCAAGCTTTGATTCAGTATGACATATCATCCTCAAACTAATGGGCAGACAAAGAGAACTATTCAAACCCTTGAGGATATGCTAAGGGCGTATGTACTTGATTACAAATTTAGTTGGTACAAATTCCTTCTGTTAGCAGAGTTCGCCTACAACAACAGTTATCATTCGAGCATCCAGATGGCTCTATAAGAGGCATTCTATGGGAGGAGGTGTCAATGCCCTTATGCTGGACTGAGTTGTCTGAAACGGAATTGTTGGGGCTATATCTTGTTGACCAGACAACGGAGCAGATAAAATTGATTAAGCGGAGTTGCTAACTGCTCAGAGTCAACAGAAAAGTTATGCAGACAAGAGGCAAAAACCTCTAGAATTTGAAGTCGGTGACCACGTGTTTATGAAAGTATCACTTGTTACGGGTATTGGTAGTGTATTGAAATTAAGGAAGCTGTAACCAAGGTATATTGGTCCATTCGAGATCCTAGAGAAGATTGGGCCAGTAGCATACAGTATGGCTTTGCCACTGAATTTGAGTAGGCTACACGATGTTTTCCATGTTTCCCAGTTAAAAAAGTATCAACCTAATCTAGAACATGTAATAAACACTACTACAGAATTATGATATAACCACCCCAATAGACGTCCCAATTTTAAAATTGGGTGGTTAAAAAGGAAGGCGGTTGTATTTTTGTAATTATGTGTACATAGGAAAACCTTTAGACGTCCCAAATTTGAATTTGGGACGCTTAAAGATTTCCACTGGCACCAAAAAAGTAAATTAAAAAAATTTAAATTACTTTAGGCATCCCAAATGGGATTTGGGACTCCTAAAGTCACACTTTAGGAGTCCCAAATTTTTTGGGACTCTTAAAGTGTGACTTTAGGTGTCCCAAATCTCATTTGGGACGTCTAAAGTCTCTCATTTGGGACGCCTAAAGTCACACTTTAGGAGTCCCAAAAAAATTTGGGACTCCTAAAGTCATGTCAGAAATTCTGACATGCGTGAGACTTTTCTACCCTTTTCTTCATTCCCATGTTAGAAACCTATCCCTCTTTTTCCATCTTTCCCATCCCCATGACTTCTCTTCCCTTTTTTCTACATTTCCTTTTTTCTTTCATTCCCGTGACTTTGTCTTCCTCTCTTCCTTTTCTTCATTCCCGTTTCCTCCACTTCCTTCCATTCTCATAACACCTTCTTTGCTCTCACCCTCCAGCGTACACCTCTTCCACCTTTTTTGCCCCCTCCACCCTCAGGCGTACACCTCCCACTCTCTTCGTTGCTTTCATCCTTTGGTGTACCTCTCCTCTCCACTATGCATACACAACTCCTCCAATGTCTTCTCTCCACCTTGGAAGCACATAGACACCGTTGGCTGTCCTCTCCCCTGCTTTCATCAGGTTTGTTTTTTTTAAATATAAATTTACATGAAGAATTAAGTTAAACTTGCAATATGAAATTATTATAATGCTTTCAATTTATTTACATGATTCTAGTTATTGGAGTGTTTTCCCCTTGATTGTTTTTTTTGGCCAAAATCATAAACTAGTTGTTAGTAGTTATCCAATACTAATAATGTTTTTGTTTTATACGTTTGGAGCTTGGAAATCAAGGAAAATGCATATGTATATTTATTTTGATGAAATGAACAACAATTAGTTTGTAGTTGTGTGGTGACAAATATTTTGACACTTTCTAATTGTTGTTATACATATATGATATTAGGTTGTATGAGTTGTTGTTATTATACATATATATATAGTAAAAAGATTGCAGTGCTAGAAGTCCTTACCATTTCGTAAGGGACATTTTGTGGTTTATGAATCCATCTTCAATTCTGTTTCTGCAATTTTAATTTGCTGGGTAATGAAGAATATAAATAATCATTTTTTAAAAAAATAAAACCTTTTAATGTCCTAAATTAAGAATTGGGATGTCTAAAGTCCCCATGTAGAGGACTTTAGACGTCCCAAATTGAGATTTGGGATGTCTAAAGTCCTCCACGTTGAGAATTGGGAAGTCTAAAATCCTAACTTTAGACGTCCCAATTCTCAATTTTGGACGTCTAAAGTCTCACTTTAGACATCCCAACTTTTTTGGGACGTCTTTTCTTGAAACATACTACGCCCCCTACATAGACGTCCCCTAATTTTTGGACGTTAAAAGTGCCAAAATAGGGACGTTAAAACCCCTTTTTATAGTAGTGAGAATATGAAGATGTGGAAATGCGCGAGGATTTGACTTACGAAGTCACACTTGATCGAATCATCGATTGGCAAGAGAAGTAGCTCAGGAACAAGAGCATTCCATTCGTCAAGATTTTCTAGAAAGGGTTATCACTTAGAGAGGCTACGTGGAAAACAGAGGAATGTGTAAAGAAACGTTACCCAGAATTTTTGGCGTAATAGGTGTAGCAAATTTTGGGGACAAAATTTATTTAAGTGGGGGAGGACTGTAACACCCCAAATTTTATATTCACCAAATATATTATAATTATTTGAGAAATTCAATAAAATGGTGAATATTCATGAATTTGGAATTTATGAATTTTATAAATGTTCATATTCATGAGAAAATGGGCAAAATAATTATAGAATTAATTTGGGTAATTTAAAAATCCCAATATTAAGGTCCAAATATGGAAAAATATTAGAGAAAATGTTTGGTCCAAAAATTGATGAAAATTGGCCAAAGAAAAATAAGGAAAGAAAATTGGATTAAAAAGATAATGGTAAAACCATAATTTTGCCAATTATCACAAAATTAATTATTTTTCAATTAATTGAAGATAATTTCAATTAATTAAGAAAAATAAAAGGGAAAAATATATTTATAATATTTTAGTCAATTAAATGTGAATTCATAGAAAATTTGAGGGAAAAAAATGCAAATTTGGCCAAAAGTGGAATTTTACGTGTATCATAAATTTGGCCCATCCATTTGGCCTCAATTGGCTTCACAACTTGTTTTAGTTACGTATAATATTTTAGTCAATTAACTGAAACAAGTTGTGAAGCCAATTGAGGCCAAATGGATGGGCCCTTAAGTGTCTCATGCATGTAGTATTAGGAGGGAAATATTAGATATATGTTGGTTGAGTTTATGATACAATTGGATGAAGATAGGAATTGTTGCATGAAAAACCAAATAATGGAATTTTTGGAAATTCCATAAATCATTAAAAAATCATATAATATAATAAAAACACATTTCCATTATCTTCCTCCAGCTCATTTTTTGCCCTAACATATCTGAACTAGAGAGAGAGTGTGTGAAATTCTAGAGAGAGAAAGAGAAGAAAAGTTGCAAAGGTTAGTGATTTCTTTGGTAAATCGGTTCCTAACACGTATAACTCCATTCCTAAGCTACTCTTCTATGTGTTTAAGGTTTGGGAAGCTCATCTTTAGGTGTGTGAAATCTAGGGTTTCAGCCTTGTCGAGAAAAGCCAGAGGAAAGCGAAAGGTAACTTCCAAACCTTCGTATATTGTCTATTATGGCTGTTGTGGGCAATTTAATCGGTGAAATTTTGCCGGATTGCCATTAGTTTTAAATTTTGGAAATGGGTGTGCCTAAGGGTTATGCTGCCCAATTTTAGTTCAAATGGTTGTTATAACTCAATTAGATGGTTAATAAAGTGGTTAGGAGTAGAAAATAATGCGTTTTTGGAGCCGAAACCGCAAAATCCCGATTTTTCTTGAAGGATACTATAATTTTGGCCAAGGTTGTTAGATGGCCTTAGAGTTGGATTTTCAATGATTTGATGGTTCCATTGGGTTCAGGAGGGAAAATTAGATGGGGTTACAGTTGGGCACTTTTTCAGAAAATGCCAAGAAAGCATAATTACAGAAACGCCCCTGAAACTCTTAAAGCAGGGTTGCCAAGGGTAATTTTATAATTTGACATTGAATTTGGTAATTTTGAATCTATAAATGGATCCCTTGGATGGAAATATGTTAGAATAGCCCTAGTCAAAATTCCAAAAAAAGTGCAACCGGGTCGGATACTACGGGGTCGGCCGGGGTCTTGGGGGCATTTTGGTAAATTTTCACCATAGGCTAATATAACCACAATAAACACTATGAAACGTGTCTAAAATGATACATAGATAGGTTATGACCTATTTCTTATACATTTGATATCTTAGGACAGAGTTGGAAGCCTATAGTCGACACGTTTTACGAGGCGGACCCTTTGAGATAGGAAAGAGGTTAAGGTAGGGACTACTATCTCTTATATACTATGTGACTATTTGTATGATTTGTATTACTGTGTTTTGTGATTTGTGTTAGATCCCATATGTTTTGATGATAACAAAGATTGGATCAATGATATAAAAGGATTTGATAACAAACAAATGAATTTGAACAAAGTAAATAAATGGCAAATCATTACTTGAAGTAAGCACTGGAGTAATAAGCAAATTTTGTGATGGCTTACTCGAGTGACTACTCTAGTAAGGGAAGCTGTTACTCGAGTAAGCACTCGAGTAATCATGAAGAATTTCATCCAGACAAGCACTGCCAAAATTTGGAAGACGTGACTCGAGGGACCACTCGAGTAATCTGCAAAGTTATATGAAACGTTACTCGAGTAACACATGAGAAAAAGGCATTACTCGAGTAGCCACTTAAGTAATCAGGTCAAAAATCTTCCAGTAGCTCTCAGCCAAGAAATGCAAAAATTTACTCGAGTAGCCACTCAAGTAACCATGTAAGAAAAAGGCATTACTTGAAGGAGCACTCGAGTAATCTGCAGAGTTATTTGAAGCCTTACTCGAGGGGTCACTGAAGTAATCAGGAAAGCATACTCTCAGCCAAGAATTTGCTGCTATTACTCGAGGGAGTAATCGAGTAATCTGCAAACTTATATGAAAGCTTACTCAAGGGAGCACTCAAGTAGCTTATGAAGAAAAGCCATGGCTACTCGAGTGATCAGGTATTTTTAAGGTTTGTGATATATCTTACTCCATGTCTTACCTGAGTAATATCTTATGAAAATTGTTATATTACTCACTGCCATATTTTTGTTAGGTTTACTCGAGGGACTACTCGAGTAATGAGCATGATCACTCATGTAGCCACTCGAGTAAGACAGTCCAGAAATCATGTTTTTATCGTATATTTATTATTTTGTTTTCTATATGATTAACCATTCATTGTATTAGTATCCTAAGCACATTTGTAGAGAAACAATGAAGAAATTATGCCAGAAGTGTAAAGTCAAATGAAAGGTCCGAACGCTCACTTACTGCTACCTACCGCAACGGATAGTTTTCAAATTAGAAGAATGGTCAACCGTTGCTGCGCGAATCTAACTGACATATTTGAAATGCTTCCAACGGATACTACAAATCATCTATATATATATGGAGTGTTCTAAGAGCAAACACAACAACTGAGAACAAGCAATCACACATCGATCAATACACTCTTTGTGCTTTGTTTTCTTACACCCATTCATTGTACTTCAATGTTTATATATTCACTCTATGAGAGAGTTTTTCATTACAAACTCAATATTTGTTATTGAGATAACTTAAGGTTGTGGAACCTTGAGTTGGGGATTTGATTACAACGTGTAAGGGGGAGCTTGTGTCCAGATGAAGGAACTTGCTGTGTACTGAGGTGCCAAGAACCCACTAAATCTTGGAGAATATAGTGAAACTCTCAGAGACGCTTTGAGGACTGGACGTAGGTCAAAGTGGTTGTGGCCGAATTAGTATAACTCCCGGTGTATACTTCGGTGATATTTCTCTTTGCTTTCAACTGCTTTAAATATCCTGTCAATTTTCTTATACGCAACAAAATTTCTGGTATCACCCAATTTACCCCCTCTTGAGTGAAATGCTTGTACTAACAATTTGAACACGTGCTGAAGGCACATTGCCTAGTTATGGTCTAGGACCTAGCTGACGTACACTAGTCTTACTTAGCTGTAGTTAGGGATTCGGTTGAGGTACATGTAGGGCTTTTAACATGTTAGTTGGCCCTGAATTTTGTGTACACACACAAGTGATATGAATTTTCATTTTACTTGATACGATGCCTTGCATATTTAATTTTCACATTTTATATGTTTATCATATGTTTCTACTGAGATTCCTTGGAACTCACTCCTTTTTCTAAACCAAATGTCTCAGCGGGTGTCAGCGGCTCAAAAGGCAAGGACATAGAGAATGGAACCTGACGGGCACGTTTCCTAAGACGAATACAGTGGTTGTATATAGTCTGTATTTGGAATAGTTTTGAAACATTATGTACATATTTGTCATTATTATCGATTTCTGCTATGTTAATGACTGTTGGTAAACAAATACCTATTATCAATATAACTGTACTTTTCTGTTTGTCAATGAAATTTGTTGATTATTGCCATGCGAATATCAAAATAGAAATGAGTGTTGACAACGTCCCTAATATTTTTATAGCAAAATATTTACATCTTTAGTAAGATTTAAATTAACACTTTTGTATCTGGCTAAAAAATCCCAAACACTCTAGTAAATTTTGAGTTTCATTCGTATACTGATTATATGGATTTTAATGGATAAATTTACTTGACTCTTTGCCCAATATAACACATGATGAAAAAGTAGTGGGTACGCGTTTCATTTGGATTAAATATACACATTATTATTTTAAACCATGGTCCAACACAATGGTCAAATCTCATCTCTCTATGTCTTGCTTAGAGAAGCGTGGTGGTCTCTTTAACCACAAAATGATGCAAATATTCCCTCCATAAAGGCACTAGCAGCAGGGATAATTTTTTTTTTAAATTATGAATTAAGATTTTCCTTATGGTCATAAAATAGGATTAAGGTAAAAATTTGCTCCAAAAGTATTCGCTGAGGAGCAATGTTACTCTATAATTCTTTTTAGGTTCAATATTGCCCCGGAAATATTAAAATGGAGCAATGTTGCTATTTTTCATTAAAAAGTTAATGGTCAACTTCAATTTTTTAATAGTTAATGTCATTTTTTTAACTGTATGGGGTAACATTGCTACGTTTTAAAACTTCTGGGGTGACATTAAATCTGAAAAAACTTCCAAGACAACTTTCTTCCTCAGCAACAACTTCCGGGACAACTTTACACCTCAACCCTAATAAATATACAAAAATTTTCTACCCTTGTAACCACGTTTAAAATTTAATAATAAACCCCTAAACTTTCAAGTTTATGCAGATAATCACAAATTATTCATTTTTTGTCCCTGTTAGACGTAGAAGTCAACAATAATACCTTGCCGACAGGAAGCAAATGTAGAAAAGTCTTAGAGTTAGGAACGGAAGGAACAACATGTCGAATTCATACTGAATAGCTCAAGTGCAACTCTGTGTATATATAGATCATATGTAACATTGAATTAATAAGAACTAAGTTTTACCTTCGTATATGCAGGATCTAAAGCCACAAGACGATCCACTACTGGTTATTGTGTGTTTGTTGGTGGAAATTTGATATCTTAGAGAAGTAAGAAGCAATTAGTTGTGTCAAAATCAAGTGCAGAGGCAGAATACAGAGCCATGTCACAGTCAGTACAAGAAATTGTGTGGGTATTTCAACTCTTGAAGGAAATTGGCATTACCACGATATTGCCTGCAGAACTATGGTGTAACAATAAAGCAGCACTTCATATAGCTTCAAATTTTGTGTTTCATGAACGAACAAAACATATTGAAATTGATTGTCATTTTATTCGTGATAAGATCAAAGAAAATATTGTATCTACAGGACACATATGATCCGACGACCAACTGGCAGATCTTCTGACAAAAGCCTTATATGGGACACGGGTTAAATATCTTTGTAACAAGTTAGGCATGATCAATATATATGCTCTAACTTGAGGGGGAGTGTTAGACGTAGAAGTCAACAATAATACCTTGTCGACAGGAAGCAAATGTAGAAAAGTCTTAGAGTTAGGAACGGTAGGAACGGCATGTCAAATTCATACTAAATAGCTCAAGTGCAACTCGGTGTATATATAGATCGTATGTAACATTGAATTAATAAGAACTAAGTTTTACCTTCGTACAGTCCCCATAAACTTTGTCTTTACATGTACATATATAACCCATTAAAATTCTGAGTTATCCACTTAAATTATGAGTTATACGGAGATAAACTCAAGCTTTAAATCACTTACAGATAAAAAATGAACAAAATTAATAGTATAAGAGTTAACTATATAAATGTAAAATTTATACTCCCTAAAAGAAATCAATTAAAATTGATTAAAAATAATACGTATATGTAAAATAAAATTTTCTTTCCAAGTATGCCCATATTTATAGGAGGCAAGTAAAAGGGAGAAATATAGTAAATATAAATATCACCAACCTTTTAATTAATTATTCAATACATATAATTAATGACGGGAATGAGAAGAACTCATTAAATATTCAGACAACTCTTATCAAGCTTTTATAAAAAAAGATCAAGGCAATTTAAATTTCGGGTTCTTATAAAAAGGATCGGATAGAGTAAATGTCTATTGTAAAGTTATCTGATATGATGGAGGTTAATTATTTACATATACATAAAACTTGGGATGATTTTGTATAATTTAGTTTATAAAATATTTACATAAATAATTTAAAAGCAATTGGTCAACTAAATGATTTGGTATTTTGAGTAAGATATCGCAAATTTTTTACTCATTAACTACAAATAGTTATTTTAACTACTTTTGATCTTTTAATGAAATAAGTAAATGGCTCAACTGTTTAAGACCGGAAGGAATATTTTTTTTTATTTCTCAAGATAGACACTAACACCCTAAAATTATAAGCATTATAGAATCCATAACGTCCCATTTGTAAGAAAGTCTTTATATGATTATGAAATCATTGTTTTGTGTCTAATTACCCTCTTATTCTCACTCTTGTTAGTTCGCGTGTAAAAGAAAGAGATTTTTTTTTTTTCATGCCTTAAAATACATAATATACTAATTAATATGTGTATGTATTGTACTACTCAAATAATTATTTTAAATTATTTTTTGTTTTTGTTTAAAGCCAAAGAGAATATTTTCGTTTTAAAAATTATTTTTATTTTACTTTTTCATCACCCAATGATCTGCGTTTTATAAATTCTAACGACTTTCCGATTTCTCTCCTTAGCTCGCAGGTCATAATTAGTTTATGGGTACCAATTGTGGAGAGTGGATTTGTAAATTGCATGTGGAAGTCATATGTTTTAATAGGACCACTTTGTATATAAATATATATCAATTTAATTTTTTCTTTTGAACTTCAGATTAGATATTTTTTGGGTTCTTTTAACATACCAACACACATGGAGACACCAAAATACTGCGCCTATAAGCAATATACTAATTGGAGTTTTTTTAAACATACAATTACTATTTTTTTTGCCAAATTACATACAATTACTCTTTGATATATAGCACAAATGATATTTGAGTATTTTCAAATCTAATCAGAAATTTTTCCAGAAATAATGATAATACAATTGAGATTTGAGATGAGAGAGATGATCAAGACAGGAAAAAATTGGAGGGAAAGAAGGAGGCATTCTTATTTCATTTCTTATTGCAAGTATGACTACATCACCTCATTTATAGGACCGTAATATTAAAAACTAATCTAACGAATTGCAATTACATAAATAAGAGAAATAAACTATTTAATTGTACAATTTGAGGTTATAGGGAATAAATAGTATAAACACTTTAATTTAAATGTTATATGGCATAATGTCATTCCATAATGTCACCTCATTCATTATTTACAAGGAATCCAATCTCTTTTTATCCGAACCTGCAACCAAATGTATGTTTAAAGATTTCTTAACCCTTTTTACAAGAGAAGCTTTATGGACATGGCCCGTTTCTTTTCACAAGAGACCCTTTGTTTGAAAAATTTTATGTTGTATTTGCTCATTTTATCCCCATTGAATAACTCAGAGTACTCATATTTAATTCCCACTCTCTCTCTCTCTCTCTCTACGACATATACTTTCCCCCACTACGTACATTTTTTCTCTTCCACGTAGATAAGAGTATTATTAACAAACAAATTAAATTTTTAATATATTTCTTGTCTCCAACTAATTTTAACCAATATTTTAAATAACGTAATTCAGTTATTTGTCACTTATAATAAGTAACAGAGGGAGAACAACATGATCAATCTTTAGACATTATAATACTTCATGAAAATACAATAACATCTTGTTCAAAGCTCAAGATTATTAATTACTCTAATATTTTTAACGCTCAAAACATCCTCATATTAATTTATGTATCACAAATGAGACCATATGTTTTAGAAGATTCTAAAGACAAGCAGGAAAAATATAAATGAAAGCAATCCTTGATGTTAATTAATTACTTCCCGAAGAAATAAATTAAAACACTCAAGAAGTCAAGTATTCTTATGATAGATTAATTTTTTGAACGTCGTGCTTCCTTAAAACATCATTTCCATCTTTAAGAAAGCATGAGTCTATCAAATTCAAAATGTAGTAAACTTATCTTTTTGTCAAATGCAGAAAATCTAGTTATATATATCTATATATGCATGTATAAGGTCTTAATTATTTGAGTTTCTCAAATAAAAAAAAATTATTTGAGTTTCATAATCACAAATTGAGTTTAAAGCAAGCTATTTATAAATAACCTTTGTATTCATTAAGTCGAGGTAGTCCATCATTAAAAATTTAAAATATAGCAATAATAAATATTCGCAAAAAATTATTATACCTTTTTGTGTACCAACAACAAAAAATATAAAAAATTTGAATGGTTCGAATTAATGACATAAATTCTTTTTTCAGTTTTCACCCATGCATCTTTTGTTTTTAATACAAATGACCAATTCTATTATGGTTTTAAATTAGTTTAGACGCTAGTTCACCAATTTTTCTATTAAGTGTGTGTTTGTGTGAGTGAGGGTTGGAGCCAATGTTATCAAACTCACGATTAAGAAAAATTTTGATAAGAACATAAATTTGGATCGTATTAAACTAATAAGAGTTTATTTTTATTAATAAATAGGTGTTAAAAATATATTATTAACTAATAAAAATATAAAAATAAAAATAATCTGATTTACATATAATTTAAATATGACTAATTGAAATTAATCCATTAACATTTATAATTGATCATACTCAGTAGATAAATGTCTATGAAGTTAATATATAAAGCTATTTAACATGATCAAATCAAAAAAATTAGTTAGAATTTAAGAATGAGTTGAAACAATTTTATAAGTTAGAAATATAAAAATGGTAAAATCGATGTGTGAACTCATACATTCAACCAAGTTTACAGTTAATTAAGTTTAAAAGTGAGTCAACATGATTTATAAGTTAAAAACATAAAAATGGTAAACATGGAAAGATTCAATTCACACGGTTAACAACAATGGTTGGAACCACTAAACCAAACACTTCATTGACCAACTTGTTAAGTTTATTCTAATGATACCAATGTTAATTTATTTAAAATTTTAATAGTAACTTTTATGATGAATATTTGAATTTTCAAAATCTTATATTAACTAAAACAATCCTCCTGTATCAATAATTTAACCAAATAGTTTGTTTTCTTAAAAAATACTATCACGGTGTGCCTTGTCTAGCTCATAGTGTTAAATAAAATGACTTCTATTCTTCCATTTGACGTTGTGAACAGTGCACATTCCTATAAATTTTATATCCAAAATTAGAACGTAGATCACCAATTTCACATAAAACTTGAGGTAAATTGTACTATTTATGGCTTATAAATAGTGCAGTAGTTTATATATTTTATATCATATATAGATATATAAATATTGTTGGAGCCATGATTTATATTGAATTTTAATTAATTGTTGTATATATATGATACATATTCCATGAATATGGATTGTGGAGTTTGGAACTTTTTTTTTTTTTTATAAAAAAACTATTTTACCTTTTAGCATAGTGTCTTTTCTAAAATCCATTCAGAAAGCATAACAAAAATTTAAAAGGAAAAAGTAAACATCCCCTTGGATACCTATAGCATAATAAAAAGGAAAAAAAGAAAAGAAAAGAAAAACAAAAACAAAATCCATGTAAAAGTGTTGGGTTTGAATAATGCAAAAAAGGAGTATTTCCAAAGTTTGTTAGGTCTATTAAAAAAGTTAAAAAATTGAAAATTATGTAAACGTAACTATTTTTAAGCCACAAAAAATTTAAAGTAGGGAGAATTGTGAAAAAAATATCTCATTAGCAACTTAATTGTCAAATGGGACATGGAAAGATAAGTGTGCACATGAGGGGAAGATATTATACACATAGGGGAAGATTTAATTTGTGTACACAGGTAGAGATGTTTTACACACATATAGGGAAAAATATTACACACAGGGAAGATTATCTGCACATAGAGGAAGATCTTGTACACATCCAAAAGATCGTCTGCATACTGAAGTCTGATTTAGCAATTAAGTTACTAATGAAATATTTTTTCACAATTTTTCCTGCAGAGTATACTCTATTCCATTTCATGTGTCAAAAGACCCTTAAAATAAGGGTTTGAGGAAAAAAAACATGATATAGATTGTTTTTTTTTTTTTAGTTTTTTGGCAGGGGGTGATGAGTCTCATGCATGATTGTCCTTGCCCGAAGAGAAAGGTCGACTTAAGGTTCAACGCAGCTTTATGACTTTGTTACGTACCGCTTTTTCAAATGCATGATTGTTCGTTGTGGCCAATTAATAGAGTTCAAATTGATCCCCCTTTAATCATTAATGTACCCACTACTTGTACTCTTGTTTGCATTTTTTTTTTTGACATATAAGGGCATACCTACAATGATTTGAAAATCGGATTGGATTGGCCGGTCCGACCTGTTTAGCCGTCGGCCGGCGAGCTCAACGGCTCATTCCGCAAGGAAAGGCCGTTCCCATGGTTTGGCCGTTTAGAGCCGCTCAAAACCGGCGATTGAGCCGGAAATCGGAGTTAAACCGGGAGCCGGAACGGATCTAGCATAACCGGAGGGCCAGAGAAATGAAAAAGGTATAAGAAGAAGATGAAGAAAGAGAGATAAGAGAAGGTTAGAAAAATCTAGAAACAAAATGTAAGAAAATCGATATTATTTTATAGCAAATAACTAACCCAGATCTACTTCAGTTACAAACCAAAATCCATTCTTGAAGTCTTTTGCTAGCAGAAACGTGAAACAGCGACGGAGAAATTCAGAGGGTGAAGAAAGGGCGAAGATGGCTGAAGAAGATGGAATACTTTTGCTTTTTGGGACCAACTTACCTCTTGCCATGTGTCCCTTTGGATTATATTTGATTTTAAAATTAAATGAAAATTAGGTGGGAAAGATAATTCCGCTTTTACATATTCTCTGGTAAAAACAAGGGGTATAAAAACAATTTTTTATTGAGATATTATTACTGTTGCATTAAAAAGCAAATTTAATATTAGTATATATTATTTAGTGTTGATTAATATCTTTTCATTTTCGTTATATACGTATATATGTTTATTTTCCAAACAAATTAAGGAAAATTAAGGAATAAATATTAAATTTTTTTATCAATTTTTCTTAATAAAAGCTTACACAACAATTTAAAATATTTTAAATTAATTTCTTAAGTGTTTTATTTTATTTTTATCTAAAATTTTAAAACATTAATTTATTACTTAATAATAATATGTTGATAATTTGACATATTGTGATATTTTCTTTTGACTTTGATGTTGTAATTCTTTATTATATATCATTATACATGTATATAATATTATTTTATTTAATTATTACATCATCAGTTCGACCAAACGGCTCAATCGATCTGACCATCAATTGAACCATAACCCGTTAACCTCTCCAGTTCAATATTCGGTCCGACTTTTAAAATATTATATGCCTGAACTTGAATAATAAAAGGTAAAAGTTAAATTACATCCTGATAAAAAAAAACAATGTACTTAACTAGACGAACTACTGCAACAAAATTGCTGGTCTCTCAAATATATGTAAACACCCTGAAGGGATAGTAGGCACCATTGTAACGCCATACTCCTGATTATATCTTAGCATTATAAAATGCTAAGATATATTACTCCCTCTATTTATTTTTATAATAAACGTTTAATTGAATCTTGTTGATAAAAACGTCGGTTAAGAATAATAAACATGTAAAAAATGTAACCCATTTTTACTAAAAAAAATACTCTCATTTATGAAGACATTAGGAATAAGAGAGAGAATAAAGAAATTATTATAATAAAAAGAATTATGAGATAGAGAATAAGAAAATAAATATGGTAGATAGAAGTAATAAGTCTTTGGAGTTATGAGAATTTATTAGGGAAAATTCCAAAAAACTATATTGAAAATAGCAAAAGGACAATTCAGTATATTGAAATTGCAAAAGGACATATCAGGCGGTGTCAGAAGGGCAGAGGAATCTGGCATTTTGAAATCTCGGCCAAATGACGAAAATGCCCTTCAGCCCTCCATCCCCACTTCAGAATAACAACATGATTCTCGTAATTAAAACCTCCGGATTCGTTATTAACAACTTCAATTCTTCTTTTGCAATTCACAAGTTTCAGGGCCAATAACACCACCGATCTCGCCATTAACAACTCCGGATTTGATATTAACAACTCCATTTTCTTCTTTCGCACTTAACAAATTTCAGGGCCAATAATAACACCCATCTTTTAATTAACAATTCTGGATTCGAAATTGACAACTCAAATTTCTTCTTTCACAAATAACAAATTCCAAGGCCAATAACATCGATCTCGCCATTAACAACTCCGGATTTGCCATTAACAACTCCTATGTTGTTATTCCGACTGAGGGCAGAAGGGCATTTTCGTCATTTGGCCAAGATTTCAAAATTCCAAATTCATCTGCTCGTCTGACGCCGCCTGATCTATCCTTTTGCAATTTCAATGTATTGAATTGTCCTTTTGCCATTTCCAATGTAGTTTTTTGGAATTTTCCCAATTTATTATATTGATATTAAAGAAGATAATTAAATAAAGTCAAAATGAGAAAGTAATAAGTAAAAAATAAAACATTCTCTTAATATTTCTTATAAAAAGGAATATAGTATGTATGACAATTTATTCCTATAAAAAGGAATACAGGAAGTATTATTCATTACAAACTATCAAAGGCTTACTAAAATTTGGTTAATGTCACACCCTCATTTTATTTTCAGTTATTTCAGAGTATTTGTGGAAAATGATACATAGTTCAATGGGCAACACCGGAATAACATAAATATACTGATATTATGTGCACGATTACGAAAATTCCCTATAGGTGTTCGTACTTGATAATTACAATTAATGTAGCTTTACAATGCTACGTGGGCATCTAAATCCATCCCAATTAAATGGAGACATCTTCTAATCTTCGTTCCACCACTGCAATCCCCTCGTATGGTTCTCTTCTTGTTCTCAGCATATGTTCTGTCTTCTCCTGTCTAAATTGTTGGTAAGGGAGGGTGAGATTCTGGGGAATTTCAGTAGGAAAGCAATACCAATATGCATGCAAGATAAGTGCTTAATGCATGACGTGCTTGCATTACATAACTCATACTCATCTAATGACATATTTGCGTGCTCCATGTTTCAAACAACATACATATGGCCATATCATAAACAGAAACAGAGCTTCAATTATTCATATATGTTTCACGAAATCAAGTAAAGCAATACCATGCATCAATACACTAATACAAATATCAAATACATGCATGAGAGGTAAGTTCCCTACACTAATCACCCTTCCCTGATCCTCGAATAACGCGCCTCGATTTGTGTCCCAATCCCTCAGACTCTCTAATCGGTCCTAGAACGTCAACTGTATAGTTTAGGCACTTCCATAGTGTTTCTGGTGGTTATATTAGTCTCTGGTGAAATTTTACCAAAATGCTCCCGGGAACCCGGCCTGGTCCCGCCGTACCCGGCTCGATGGCACGTTTTCTCAAAATTTTGACTAAGACTATTCTGACTTATTTTCACCCAAGGAATCCATTTTCGGGCTCGGAATCACCAAATTCACTGTCAAACTACGAAAATACCCTTGACAACCTTGATTTAGGAATTTCAGTAGCGTTTTCATAATTATGCTTTTTCGACCTTTTTCGAAAAAGTGACCAACTGTAACCCCACCTATTTTTGCCCACTGAATCCAATGGAACCATCTATTTTATGAAAATCTAGCTCCAATTGTATATTTACTCCTGGCAGCCCATATGTGAGGGTTTTAAGGCTATTTTTGTCATTTCACTTTCAAGGGCTTTTCTCACTTCCCACCCAGCATGAACCCTACACAATTTTCCATCAAAAACACAAAAATCTAGTCCCAACACTGTCCAACACAGATCTGGACGAAATTCTTTAATAATTGGAGAAAATGGAGTTTTATTATTTCAATTCATAAAACACCTTCTTATAACCCTTAATCACTTGTTTAACCACTTAATCACATTCTAAAATGATTAGGCTAAATTTGGACAGCACCTCCCCTTAGGGTTAGGACTTTCCAAATTTACAAACTTGACAAAAATCATTAAAACTGTCACGCCCTATCTTAATTTCAACCTTTTTCAGAGTATTTGCGGAAAATGATATGCGGTTTGGTAGACAACACAAGAATAGCATAACTATACTGATAATATGTGCATGATTACATAAATTCCCCATAGGGGTTTGTACATGATACTTACGATTAAGGTAGCAGCACAAGGCTACTTGGGTGTCTAAACTCATCCCAATGAAACGGAGTCTTCTTCCCGTCTTCGTTCCACTACTGTAATCCCCTCGTATGGTACTCTGCATTGTTGTTTGCATATCTTCTGTCGTCTCCTGTCTAAATTGTTGGTAGGGGAGGGTGAGATTCGAGAGAATCTCAGTAGGAAACAGATACCATAATGCATGCATGATTGATGCTATGTGTATGACATGGTAGCTTTATCTAGATGCATGTTCCATAATGACATTTCTGCATGCTCAATGTTTCATACAACAAGACTATGGCTACAGCAAAACAGAAACAGAGCTTCATTTATTCAAATATGCTCTACACAATCAAGTAAAGCAATCACATACATCATTACACAAGCAAAGATATCAAACACATGCAAGTAAGGTAAGTCCCCTACCCTAACCCTTTTCCGCCTCGAAACGCGTGCCTCGATCTACCTGCAAACAGCTCAGGGCTCCATATTTGATCCTACAATGTCAAATGTACTATTTAGACACTTTCATAGTGTTTCTGGGGGGTTATATGAGTCTATCTTGAAAAATTACTAAAATACCCCTAGGGACCCGGCCCGGCCCCGTTGAACTCGATCCGACCGTACTTTTCTCGAAATTCTAACCTGGGCTGTCCTAATATATTTTCACCCAAGGAATCCATTTCCGGACTCATAATTTTCAAATTCAATGTCAAATTATGAAATTACCCTTGACAGCCCCTACTTTTAGGGTTTTAGGGGCATTTTCGTAATTATGCTTTCTCGACTTTTTCTGAAAAAGTGACCAACTGTAACCCCACCTAATTTTCCCTCCTGAACTCAATGGAATCATCAAATCATTGAAAATCCAACTCTAGGGTCCATTTATAGCCCAGACCGAAATATATGGGTTTTCCAGGGAAAATCGGGGTTTTTCGGTTTTGGCTCCGTAAACGTGTTCCTTTCTACTCCTAACCACTTTATTGACTATTCCATTAGGTTACAACTATCATTTAGTATCAATTTGGGCAGCATAACAGTCCCACAAACCCATTTTCCATTTTTAGAACCAAAGACAATCTGACGGAATTTCACCGATTAAATTGTCCATAGCAGCCAGAATAGTAAATATACAAGAGTTTGGAAGTTACCTCAAGCTCCCTTTGGCGTTTTCTTTTCTTGTCTGAAACCCTAAACTTCCCAACTCCAAAAATCTTGCTTCAAACACCTCAAACAACATAGAAGATAAGCTTAGGAGAAGGATTATACACGTTAGATATGAATTCACCGAAGAAATCGACCTATCTCGTGAGTTTTCTCCTTTCCTTCTCTCTCTTAACTCTCTCTAAGTTCAGCTGCTATTTGCGTCAGTTTAAGCTGTAGGAAGAAGAAGGAATATGCTTATATAATAGCTTATGTCATATTTTAATCATTTTCCAAAAATTCTGATTAATTGGAAATTCTGGCAGATTTTGGCCCAATCTTTGAAAAATCATAACTAATTATAGAAAAATCGAAATGGAGTGATTACAAAGCCTATAGAACCATTATTGAGTTTAGTTTCAAGGAAAAATATAGAAGTTTGCTGGATGGAATCACAAAATTCCCAGAATTTCAATCTTTACATGCTGTTCCAGAAATTTCACAGTTTTTCTGTGCTGACTTAAAAAATTCATGTCTTTTTGTATATAGCTTTAATTAAGTCATATAACCTATCAAATTAAATCTTAGGATGTCTAATTTTACCCTATAAATTTTCATAATTTTTGATCAGCATTTGGTCATTAAAAATCATATGACAAGCTCACTACCTCATAGGCGATTTCACCATAAGCATAAGCACTTTCTTTAAAATTAACCATTTTATTTTCTTTGATGCCCCAAAGATATAAGGAACATTAGAGAATAGATTTAGGACATCTACTAAATCGGGGCTAGTAGTCCACTTAATTTAGGCTTATTCCAAAGCCTTCAATCCCAAAATTTGGGGTATTACAAAATCCAAACACAAACCTCAACATCAACGTCATACTAGTTTAGATCTAAGGTTTGTGAGGTTACCTCTTGAAATCTTGAATCCTCTCTCTCTAAGCTTCTCCTCTCTATATTCTTGAGCTCAACATGGTGTCTTCAAGATCATGGATGCATAAAGAGTCAAGGTTTAGAGAAGGATCTAGGATAAATTCACAAGAAACCTTAAGAAATCATTCTTATCTTAAACTTCTTCTTCCTTCTCTCTAGAACTTGAGAGCTCTTCAAGGTTTTCTCCAAGCTCTCTCTCTCTCTCTCTCTCTCCCCCCCTTCTCTTTTGGTTTGGCCAAATATGCACATGGAAAAGGAAGATAATGTATGCTATTGATTTCTTCTTCTTTCCTCCTAGCCATTAATCTAATCAAGCGATGATATGGTCGCACTTGTCTTGCACCATACCTCCTCCCATACTTTCACCCATGCCTCCTTCCATGCTTTCACTTTATGCCATACTTCCTCATAATTTAACTTGCTTGCTCTCTTACCATCACCCTACTATGATCATGTCCATACTTCATGTCATACCCTCCTTACCATTGTCATCATTATTCCTTTCTTATAGCATTTTGGACATGTGCTCATGAAATTAAATCATCATCTAATCTCCTTTTCATTTTCATGTGTTGGACAAAAATATGGAAGAGAATGGAAGGAAAACTGTGTTTAAATAATTCCATTATTCAATTAAATGAATTATGTATAATTCCTTCTAATTTCACAATTCTTGATTTATTCCATCAAGAATCCAATTATCCATTTTTCTTTATTTTTCTTGCTTAATTGAAATTAACTTCAATTAATTAGAAAACAATTAATCTTGGGCTAAATTGGCAAAATTATGATTTTGCATCACCTTTGTAATTTAATTCCTTCCTTGAATTAATTTGCCCATTTTCCCAATTAGTTATAATATATTTTTGGTGAATAAATATTTAGGATGTTGCAGTTAAAATCTGTTAAAGAATATAAATTTGTAACTAAATATAACTTTTTCCTAAATATGTCATATATTTATGGAGGGAGTGATTGAGAAAAAGAATGAGTAAAAAAAGATGAGACCGGATGATTGAATGAGTCAGAAAAAGATAAGAAAAAATATATAATTAATTGGAGATAAAAATAGAAAAGTGAATTAAATTTTTAAACAAATACAAATTGTGTTTTGTGAAAAAGAGTAAGTGTATCTCAAAAATTGAAATTTATACTTTCTCCTGTTCTTTTTATAAAAATCCAAAATTTGAATTATTTTGGTTTTTTTTATTAGAGTCAAACAAGAGTTGTAAAAACATTTAACAAGTTTTTTTTTTCATTTTTACCCCTCATTAATTATATGTATTACATTAATTAAAAGGTTGATTGTGCTTACATGTACTTTACTTCTATCTCTTACTTACCCCTCATAAATAAGGGTATACTTGAAAAACAAAGTTTATCTCCTACATGGTTACCACTCTGATCCTATATCTAAATCCATTTTGACAAAAAAATATTGGTCTTTATTATAAGTCCAATTTTAGAATAATACATGTGTTTTTTATTTTTTTGCCCCTATTAATTGCAATAAATAAAAAAAATATTCATGTTGACTTTTGAAACCAATTATAGATAAGGAAAAAATTTTAAATTTAGCCCATAATTAATGAGTGAACTAATGCTCCTTGATATGTGAGAGTTAGTTAATTTGGACTTATAAATAAGATTACAGAGGTATTATTTTTAACTAATTTTAACTACTTTCTTAAATCATATAATTCGGTTATTAAGCTCTTATAAAAGAACCGGGGGGAGTATTTAGTAGGAAAGGGTACTATATATTACTATATTGCACAATAACTTCATTTATTTATATTTCATGCTTCGTACTCCCTTCACCCCTAAAATTTGCAATTAATTTATGAATTATAATACTCCCTCTGGTTTAAATTATAAGATAAAGTTGACTTTTTTGGAGAAATTAAGGAAGCCAATTAAATTACTTTAGAGTGTTTATATTTTTAGTATCTTTAGATTATACATCAGTTTATTAGTCAAATTAATTAGTTTAGAGAAAAAAATAAAAATATAAATACTCTAAAGTAATTTAACTGGCTTCCTTAATTTCTCTAAAAAAGTCAACTTTGTCTTATAATTAGGACCGGAGGGAGTACTAAATATGTATAAAGCCTACAAATTCAAAGGCTAAAATACATCCAGAACTCTGAAGTATTTTTTTTATTTGCATTCAGCACTTTAAGGCCTAAAGTATTTTGTGATGTATCTAATACCCTGAAATATTTTTTTTTTCAAATTCATTCAGTACTCTAAATTATTTTTTTGCCTTGGTGTTGAATTCAAAAAAAATATTTTAGGGTACTAGGCACACCTGAAAACAATACTTTATAGTGCTGGACACAACAAAAAATACTTTATGGTACTGGACACACGAAAAATGCTTTAGAATGTTGGACCACAAAATACTTTAAGATGTTGAATACACTTAAAAAAAATATTTAAGGATGCTAGATGCACTTTAATTGTAAATTCAATGCAACCTTGTACCTTGTTTCCAAGGTTCATGAACCTAGAGCGGTTACTGAACCGATTAGGGTACTATGTTACGGGTCAGTGGGTCAGATCGGGGCTAAATCGAAGCTAAACTAAACCGGTGAGAAATTGAATATTTTAGGTTTATTAATATGAAATTCTAAATAAAATTAAAAAAATTCTAAAAAAAAATAGTGACCTGTACTGGACCTCGCACAGGACCGGTTTACCGGCTGGTTCGCTTGTTTTCGGGCTGGACCGGCACGTCCGGTCCGGGTTCATGAACATAGCTTTTTTCACTATTAACATTAAATCACCTGTCTTCTTATTTTTCCCTCCCTTCAAATCAACTATCTCTAATCGTTCCTACCATGCTAATGATTCAGAACAATTAATTTAACACGCTGGCAAAAAAATAACAATTCATTTAATATTAACTGTTAAAAAATTATTAGATTGCTTCATTACTCGGTATATAACTTTTTTTTGAGTGCCTATATAGTTCCCTAGACAAAATTTCAGGGTTAAAAATGTAATTTAGTCCTATATGATGTAACTTGAACTATGTAAACTAAAATAGCATAATTCATATTCTTCTATTTTTATTTTTTGACATTTTAATCCATGTTTTAACTCCAAAAATAATAAATAAAAAATGTCACACCCTTATCTCATTTTCACCTTTATCAGAGTATTTATAGAAAAAGATATGCAGTTCGGTGGGCAACACAGAAATAGATAATTATGTTGAAAATATGTGCATGATTACAGAAAATCCCCATAAGGGTTCGTACATGATACTTACGATTAAAGTAGCCACACAAGGCTACTAGGGTGTCTATACTCATCCTAGTGAAACAGAAACATCTTCTTGTCTTCATTCCACTACTGTAATCCCCTCGTATGGTACTCTGCATTGTTTTCAGCATATCTTTTGTCTTCTCCTGCCTAAATTGTTAGTAGGGGAGGGTAAGATTCGAGAGAATCTCAGTAGAAAAAAGATACCATAGTGCATGCATGATAGAAACTATGCGTATGACATGCATGTTAGCTTTATCTAGATGTATGTCTTGTAATGACATTTCTGAATGCTCAATGTTTCATGTAACAAGACTATGGCCACAACGAACACATAAAAAGAGTTTCATTTATTCAAATAGGCTCTACACAATCAAGTAAAGCAATCAAATACATCACTACACAAGCAAGGATATCAAATACATGCAAATAAGGTAAGTCTCCTACCTCCAGTCTTTTCTCCTCGATTTGCGTGCCAGTAACTTAGGCTCTCAACTCCATCCTACAATTCTAAATGTACAATTTAGATACTTCCATAGTGTTTCTGGTGGTAATATTATCCTATGATGAAAATTTACCAAAATGCCCCGGGACATCAGCCCGGCCTCACCGTACCCGGTCCGATTGTACTTTTCCTGAAATTCTAACCTGGGCTATCCTGACATATTTTTGACCAAGAAATCCATTTCTAGACTCAGAATTATCAAATTCACTGCCAAAAGACAAAATTACCCTTGGCAGCCCCACTTTAAGGGTTTCAAGGGCGTTTTCGTAATTATGCTTTCTCAGCCTTTTCCGAAAAAGTGCTCAATTGTAACCCCACCTAAGTTTCCCTCATGAACTCAAATGAATCATCAAATTATTGAAAATCCAACTCTAAGGACTATTTCTAGAGCTGGCTGAAACTTATAGGAACTTCAGGAAAAATTGGGGTTTTTTGGTTTCGGCTCCGTAAACGCATTTCTTTATACTCCTAACTACTTTATTGACTATTACATTAGGTTACAACTATCATTTAGTACCAATTTGGGCAGCATAACCCTAGGCCAACCCATTTCCAAAAATTAAAACCAACGGCAATCTGACGAAATTTCACCAATTAAATTGCCCACATCAGCAATAATAGTCAATATACGAAGTTTAGGAAGTTATCTTTTCTTCCTTCTGGCTTTTCCTTCTTGTGGCTGAAAACCCTAACTTCAAAACACCAAGATTTGTGCTTTAAATACCTTACATAATATAGAAGAGAAGCTTAGGAGTAGAGTTATACACGTTAGGAGCTAGATCGTCGAAGAAATCGGCTTACCTTGCGAGTTCTCTTATCCTTCTCTCTCTAAACTCTCTCAAGCTTTCTCTCTTTAATTTTAGATCTGTTCACGTGGTTTGCTAGCTGGAGGAAGAGGATGAGCTTATATTATTATATTTTATCAATTTTCCAAATTTTCGGATTTTTACAAAATTTTGATAGATTTCTGCCAAAATTTTGAAAAATCATAACTAATTCTAGAAAAATCGAGTTGAAGTGATTCCATAGATTATATAACCCTTATTAAGTCTAGTTTCAAGGAAAAACATATCCTTTTACTAGCTGGAAGCACACAATTCCCAGAATTTCAATCTTTACATGCTGTTCCAAAAACTTCACAGTTTTTCTATGCTGACTTCAAAAACTCATCTTTTTGTATATAGCTCTAATTGATTAATATAACCTATTAAATTAAAGATTAGGATGTATACTTTCATCCTGTAAAATCTCGTAATTTTTGTTCATCATTTAGTCATCCAAAATCATATGACAATCTCACTGCCTCATTGGAAATTTCACTGGAAGCATAATCATATTCTCTAAAATTCACCTTTTTACTTTCTTTAATACCCTAAAGATATAAGAAATATTAGAGATAGATTTGGTACATCTATTAAATTGGGGCTTAGTAGTCTACTTATTTTAGGCTTATTCTCAAGCCTCCAATCCTAAAATTCAGGGTATTACATTTCTCTCCCCTTTCAATAAATTTCGTCCTCAAAATTTGAACGTCTACAACTTGTTGATCACTTCTTGTCACTCAATCCATCCCGTTTTCATGTGCAAGCTCATAAGCCATGCAACATAATGATCATATAACTGAGGGTCCCTAGCCCCATTCCTCGAGTCACTGCCCATCACATTTCTGAATTCATCTGCCAGCCTATGGACATGCTGGTCCATTAGGTCTTACCACCTTTGTTCTCTGTTTTGTACTCATGGGTCATCTATCCCATTACTGTATTGATCATCCATCGGGACACTCAGTATATTATTCTAAGCCTCATTGTCTTGTTTGAACACTGCCCAGTGTATTTAGCCTTGCAGTTCATGCCATTCTACTCTCACAATACTGACTACTCTAGTCTTACCGCCTTGTACAAATATGTACACTGGGATGTACTGGCAATATATCTATCATTATTTATGCCTGCCTGTTCGATATTCAGGACCAAATGACTATTTGACTCTTATTGGCTGTATCGTGTGTACTGTTTGGGATCAAATTACTATTTGATCCTTACTAATCATACCGTGTGCACTGTAACATGAATGAGTAAGTAATTTTGTGAGGATACGGCTATTGAGATGCACATGCCTCTACTTGACCCTTTTGCATTAGAACATATCCCAATCCATGTCTACTTGCATCTGTGTAGACCATAAAGGTCGGCTGTGGATCTGGGATTGTTAACATTGGTGTTGTTGAGAGGTATTCGCCACCATTCTACCCTACTACATTAGGGCTCATCCCAATCTCTGTTTACATGTGTCACCATAGACCATATAGGTTGTGTAACTGTTGACCATACATGTCATTGCACCGTACACCACGCAGGGTGTAATACTGTACACTATACTAGATGTAATATTGTACACCACTATGGATGTAATACTGTACACCACTATAGATATAATACAGTTCATCACACATACTGTAACACTATTGACCATCAAGACCATATTATGTTTTGGGATGATCAATACTGGTGCGAACATCAACCTCTCCTATAAATTTCAAAATTGCACCTAGATTCACCATACTTCTGCTGCGCATTCTGATACTTCACACTATTAAATATAATATAAGTGAGGCTATACTGTTTGCCCATCCTTATCTTACTACCTCAATTAGATTCTACTTAGCCTCTGTAGTAACCCACAATCATCCATAGAAAATGTGATAGATAAATATGCCATGCACCATCTAGTGTAAATGAAAATTCACATCAATCCATGTATGTACACAAAGTTCAGGGCCAAATACCCAGTTAAAACATCAATCTGTGTGTGCACACAAAGTTCAGGGCCAACCATCCAGTTGAAACCCTTACGTGTACCTCAGCCAAGTCACCGACTACAGCTAGGTAAGATCAGTGTACCTCAGCTAGGTCCCAGACCACAGCTAGGTAAATCATGTATCATAGCTAGTCCTTACTAGGCCCAATGGTACATATACACTTCTCATTGGACGGCACATATACACTTCCCGGACTACAGCTAGATAATATTCGTGTACCTCGGCTGAGTCCCAAACTACAACTAGGTAATGTGCCCTAGGCACGTGATCATAACATAGAATACAGAACATACAACATATTAACCATCACATAGTGTATGAGAGATTATAGTTACTACATTGGCCTTTCCTGGATAATATTGGATTTCTAATCTTTCCCTGGTCTGTGTTCCGCTGCATCTCTCATGGCTTATTACTATGATCCTTGATCATTACATATCACATGTTATCAATCTGAATCAGAATAATAATACACAGTTCGGTGTACTCGTAGGTACCATGCTCGGTTATACTCAGTGTACCTATAGGCACTATGTTCGATGTACCCGTAGACACTACGTTTGATGTACCCATAGGCACTATGCATCAGTTTCTATAAGTCCACCCCCTGTTAGTAAGCCCAATCCAGGCCCAAGTAGAGCTGGGAATTCAAGCCGAGCCCATTGGCCAGCTCGTTCAGGGTCGAGCCCTTTAACGACCGGGCTTATGATTTAGAGGCTAAAATAAGAAGCGGGCCTGTAGGGCACAGGCCCTAGAGGGCCGGCCCTTTTAGGCCATTTAATATTTTTTAAAAATAAATTAATATATATAATATCATTATATCAAAGACACCTAAGTACCTAATAAAGTATTATAACAGGTAAACACTTATTACATAGTTTGATTTATTTTATTTTCTTCAATGGTTTATTCATTTAAATTTTAAAAAAGAGGTTAATTTGGACTTTAGATTATTATTTTAACAAAAAATTTATGAGTTTTAAAAATAATGTATCTCAATTTAAGGTAAAATAATAAATAAATTGTAAAATTTGAAAAATATTTTCTTTTAATTAAAATGAGTTTAAGCCCGTTTAGACCCAAGCCCTTGAAGGGCCAGCCCTGTAGGGCCACGTGCTTTAAAAATTGGGGATTTTTTAGGAAACAGGCCGGCCCGTTTAGGCCTGAGCCCGTGAAGGGCCGAGCCGGCCTGTATTCCCAGCTCTAGGCCAAAGTGACATGGTTTCATATTCATCAATTTTGCCTTTTTATTATCACAGTCGCACCAACATCGCACCCTTCCGGGTTAAGCTGGGTAACTGGGTACTTAGACTCAATCGAATATCCTCGCTCACCTTTTTAGTGTCACATCCTATTCTTTCTTACTGGACCCCAATTTGATGACTGGACGACCTAGTCGTCAGGGCTAGGGATAGACTCACAAAGATATCTGCATTCCCCCCTTTTGATGCCTTTCTTCCTCCTTTCTCAGGATTCGAACACTTACCCTAGGGGTTAAGATGAGCGCCGTGGCGAACTCTGCTACTATTGAGCTAGTGTCAACCTCCAATCTTTGATTGGACCCAACTTATCGATACCAGATCACCTGGCCTGGAGGCACCTGCAAAAAACTCGAGGTTGAGAGTGGACTCACACCCTTTAAAACTTTTAATATAAATGATCATTAGTCATGAAGAAACTTTAAGGCAATCACTATGTCTCAAGTCTTCATGACCCTATCAACTCACTTCCCAGGGGGTCACCCATCCTAGGATTTCCTTGGGTTGAGCATGCTTAACCTTCGCGTACCTATGTCCAAATGCAGATAACAACTTCTACTGCTTCGGTCCACGGGTACCCCGTGACTACCCTCGTCTCAAAAGACGTGCCATCTATCTCCTGTCACCAAAATATTGGGTGTGGACCGCACATTGGCCTTGGCCGTACCCACTTCCTCGGGTTCCGCAATATCCTTAGACCATTCTCGTCTAGTATTGCACTACTAGCTGCCCTTCGGTACTCGTCATTTCTTAGGGATGATTCAAAAATCGGGAAAATACCCTCTTTGGTACCTCCTGCCGTGCATATTTCCTAGCATTCCATAATCAAGACCATATTAGTATATCGTCCTGCTGTTGGAACCGCCCCACTACTCTTTAAGAACCGCTTAAAGCTCCTCCAAACCCATTTTTGGCTCTGATACCAAAATGTCATGCCGTTATCTCATTTTCACCTTTATTAGAGTATTCATGGAAAACGATATGCGGTTCGATGGGCAACACAGAAATAGCATAATTATACTGATAATATGTGCATGATTACAGAAAATCCCCATAAGGGTTCGTACATGATACTTACGATTAAGGTAGCCGCACAAGGCTACTAGGGTGTCTAAACCCATCCCAGTGAAATAGAGACATCTTCTTGTCTTCGTTCTACCACTGTAATCCCCTCGTATGGTACTCTACATTGTTTTCAACATATCTTCTGTCTTCTGTCTAAATTGTTAGTAGGGGAGGGTGAGATTCAAGAGAATCTCAGTAGGAAACATATACCATAGTGCATGCAGGATAGATGCTATGTGTATGACATGCATGTTAGCTTTATCTAGATGTATGCCCTATAATGACATTTCTGCATGCTCAATGTTTCATGTAACAAGACTATGGCCACAACGAACACATAAACAGAGTTTCATTTATTCAAATAGGCTCTACATAATCAAGTAAAGCAATCAAATACATCACTACACAAGCAAGGATATCAAATACATGCAAATAAGGTAAGTCTTCTACCTCTAGTCTTTTCTCCTCGATTTGCGTGCCAGTAACTTAGGCTCTCAACTCCATCCTACAATTTTAAATGTACAATTTAGATACTTCCATAGTGTTTCTAGTGGTAATATTATCCTATGGTGAAAATTTACCAAAATGCCCCGGGACCTCAGCCCGGCCTCACCGTACCCGGTCCGACTATACTTTTCCTAAAATTCTAACCTGGGCTATCCTGACATATTTTTGACCAAGGAATCCATTTACAGACTCAGAATTACCAAATTCACTGCCAAAAGACAAAATTACCCTTGGCAGCCCCACTTTAAGGGTTTTAGGGGCGTTTTCGTAATTATGCTTTTTCGGCCTTTTCCAAAAAAGTGCTCAACTGTAACCCTACCTAATTTTTCCTCATGAACCCAATGGAATCATCAAATCATTAAAAATCCAAATCTAAGGCTTATTTTTAGAACTGGCTGAAACTTATAGGAACTCTAGGGAAAATTGGGGTATTTCGGTTTCAACTTTGTAAACGCATTTCTTTCTACTCCTAATTACTTTATTGACTATTACATTAGGTTACAACTACCATTTAGTATCAATTTGGGCAGCATAACCCTAGGCCAACCCATTTCCAAAAATTAAAACCAACGGCAATCTAGTGAAATTTCACCGATTAAATTGCCCACAGCAGCAAGAATAGTCAATATACGAAGATTAGGAAGTTACCTTTTCTTCCTTCTGGCTTTTCCTTCTTGTGGTTGAAAATACTAACTTCAAAACACCAAGATTTGTGCTTCAAATACCTTACATAACATAGAAGAGAAGCTTAGGAGTAGAGTTATACGCGTTAGGAGCTAGATTGTCGGAGAAATCGGCTTACCTTGCGAGTTCTCTTCTCCTTCTCTCTCTAAACTCTCTCAAGCTTTCTCTCTCTAATTTTAGATCTGTTCATGTGGTTTGCTGGCTGGAGGAAGAGGATGAGTTTATATTATTATATTTTATCAATTTTCCAAATTTTCGGATTTTTACAAAATTTTGGCAAATTTCTGCCAAAACTTTGAAAAATCATAACTAATTCTAGAAAAATCGAATTGAAGTGATTCCAAAGATTATATAACCCTTATTAAGTCTAGTTTCAAGGAAAAATATATCCTTTTGCTAGCTGGAAGCACACAATTCCTAGAATTTCAATCTTTGCATGTTGTTCCAGAAACTTCACAGTTTTTCTGTGCTGACTTCAAAAACTCATCTTTTTGTATATAGCTCTAATTGATTCATATGACATATTAAAGTAAAGCTGAGGATGTCTACTTTCATCCTGTAAAATCTCATAATTTTTGCTCATCATTTGGTCATCCAAAATCACATGACAATTTCACTGCCTTACAGGAAATTTCACTGGAAGCATAATCATATTCTCTAAAATTCACCATTTTACTTTCTTTAATGCCCCAAAGATATAAAAAATATTAGAGAATAGATTTGGGACATCTACTAAACCGGGGCTTAGTAGTCCACTTAATTTAGACTTATTCTCAAGCCCCCAATATTAAAATTCGGGGTATTACAAAAAATATTTCAATCTAAACCAGGAGATATATCTTGACTTGGATTGCTTAAAGCATAGGGAGGAACATTGTTACATTTTATAGGGAAAAGCAATTTTCAAAATAGATTCACATGAATCCATGCTATACACACACACACACACACACAATGTCAAATACCATGGACCCCAATTTTTCAAATTGAATTTCAATTAAATTATATAAGAAAAAAGAAAAAAAAAGTGGGACATTCTTTTGTTGCGTAAGGTGTCAAATTCAAATTCGTAGCTCGTACTTCTATTTATCTCTTTTTAGTTTACCTAAATTAATTGCAAAAGATCAATCAACAAAAAGTAAGTCGAATAACATGGACCTGATATTTTGTTTAAAAAGCATAAATTTTGAATTTCATAATTTATTTCATACTTTTATACAAACATACTGCCATGCATCTATTATACTCTAGTCATATTTATAACATATAAAATGTTATGAATGTTAATTATGTGGATATTTATTCACTCATATCCTAATCACCATCTACTTGATTGCTTTTAATACTTTCTTCTACTTCATCTCCAAGTCAACAAGCTTGCTTTCCAAGATTGCTTGCTCTCCAAGCCAACCAACTTGGTCTCCAAGTTTGCTTTCCCCCCAAGAATGCTTGCTCCCCAAGTTCCTTACTTTCCAAATTTGCCTATAAATATATGTTCAGTGCAAGCATTGTAGACACATAAGAAATTGACTGAAAAATGCTCTCTACTTTCTCTCGAATTCTCTTATCCTAGATATCTTTATTTTCATAACACCTTATCAGCATGAAAGTTCCAATGAAGGTATGATCTTCTCATAATTTCTTTGACGATTTCATCTACTTTCTTTTACCTTATCTTTATTTGATCTTATCTATCCTAGATAATCTGAGCCACTATATGGAATTAAATAAATACCTTTACTGATTATTATAGATATCGGATTCTATGGCTAAGATTGAATATTGCTATTGTTTTTATATCTTACAAGTTCTTTTATATTATCATTATTATTTTAGTATGGCCATAAGCCATACACGTCCGATTTCTAAAATTATATGGCCAGAAGCCATATCCCTTTTGATTCCCTATTATATGGCCAGAAGCCATATGACTTTTCATCTTTTATCTTATTATATGGCCGAAAGCCATGTACATCTTTTATTTATCCTGAAGATAAATAGTTTAATCTCTCATCTTGAGATTAATTGGCTTGAAGCTATGAGATTAAATGGTCCGAAGTCATAAAAGTTTTAATTTTCTTATCTTGCCTTATTAATTATATTTATTGTCTTTAAAAATTTGCTGTTATTTTTGTTTATGATATTATATTGCGTTTTTATATTTCATATTTTAATGATTCTCGTTTATTTCTTTAATTAGTCTGAATTATGGCAAACCTTGCAAAACTTGAATTTGTGGCTCTTAACATTAGCAGAAAAACCTATTTATAAACTATTTATCTTGGATGCCTGATGCAGAAATCCATCTAAATGCCCATGGTCTAGAAAACACAATTAAAGAAGGAAATCAGGCATCCAACCAAGATAAAGCCAAATCCATGACTTTTTTATGCCACCATTTGCATGAAAGTCTAAAAATTAAATATTTGACCGTAAAAGATCAACTTGTTCTTTGGAACAATTTAAAACAAAGGTATGACTACTAAAAGATGGTCATCCTCTCACAAGCTTGTTATGACTGGATACATTTGCGTTTGTAAAATTTCAAATATGTGAGTGAGTATAACTCAACCATGTTTAGGATTGCTTCTCAATTAAAATTATGTGGAGAATGTTACTGATGAATATATGTTACAAAAAACATTCTCCATATTTTATGCATCCAATTTGCTCTTGCAGCAGCAATATCGAGAAAAATGTTTTAAAAAATATGATGAATTAATTTCTTGCCTCCTTGTGGCTGAACAGAACAATGAGCTTTTATTGAAAAATCATGAATCTCATTGAACAGGCTTGACTCCATTCCTAGAAGTGAATCTAGTAACAAATGAATCTATTTATGGAAGTCGACATGGACGTAGATATGGACATAGACGTGGCTATGGCCGTGGGCGTGTGTGTGACCGTGGTTGAAATCTAGTGGTTCAACTTCCCACCCGACGTGGGGAAAGATTGATAAGAATCACACAAAGGAAACTAGTGGGTATAATAAACATGCTAAAAATCCATGTTATCGTTGGGGTGGCAAGGGTCATTGATCTTGTACCTATCGTATGCCAAGACACCTGGTTGAACTTTACCAAGAATCACTTAAAAATAATGGTAAAGAGTTAAGGGTTGAAGTAAATCATGTTGATAAGGTAGAGAATTATGAGTATGGAGACATAGATATTATCCATTTGGATGTTGCTGATTTCTTAGCATAAATTATCATTGTCTATTTGAACTGCTATGTTTTAGTATGTTTAAACTTGCTTCTAGCATATGTATTTCTTTTAATTATGTTTTTATGTCTCCTTTAATAAAGAATGAATCTTATTGGCATTAATCCTGAAGATTTATGTCTCATTGATAGCGCAACAACCCATACCATACTAAAAAATGATAAATATTTTTCTACCTTGGTAATGCAATAAGCTAACATTCAGACTATATCTGGTAGTATAAATTTGATTGAAGGCTCCGGAAGAGCTAATATTTTGTTATATGAAGAAACAAAATTATGCATTTATAATGCATTTTATTCCACTAAATTTGAAAGAAAATTGTTGAGTTTCAAAGATATCCGCATAAATGGATATCATATAGAAACAACAAATAAAAATAATCACCACAAATTGTTGAGTTTCCTGCCTTTTCTTTTGGCTTGTATTATACATTTATAAATAAAATTGAAACACATGCTATTGAAAACCAAACTTTACCAATGCAAACCAGCATTTTGCAATCTAAACCAAAAGTTTACTAATGAATTTAATGTTTGGCATGACTGGTTAGGCCATCCCGGGTCAATCATGATGCAACAAAAAATTGGGAATTCATCTAGATATACCCTGAAATGTAAACACATACCATAATCCCATGATTTCTCATGTGTTGTATGTTCTAAGGGAAAGTTAATTATTCGGCCCTCACTAAGCAAAGTAGAAAGTGAGTTTTTAGAATGGATACAGGGATATATTTGTACCCCAATACACCTACCCACCATGCGAATCATTTAGGTATTATATGGTTTTAATTGATGCATCAGCTAAATGGTCACATGTTTGCTTATTATCTTATCACAACCTGGTGTTTGCGAGATTAATTGCTCAATTGATTAGATTAAGAGTACATTACCCTAATTATCCTATCAAGAAAATACATTTTGATAATGCTGGTGAATTTACTTCACAAGCTTTTAATGAATATTGTATGTCCCTTAGAATTGATGTTGAACATCTTGCAGCTCATGTTCATACGCAAAATGGACTTGCATAATCATTGGTTAAAAGTTTGCAACTAATTGCAAGACCTTTATTTATGAGATCTAATCTCCCAATTTCTATTTGGGGCTATGCCATTTTGCATATAGTAATGTTAATTCGCATTAGGCGAACAAATTACCTAAAGGTTTTCCCCTTTCAAATGGTTTTTGATCAGGAACCTAATATTTCCTATATAAGAACTTTTGAGTGTCCAGTATATGTGCCAGTAGCACTACTACAATGCACCAAAATGGTTCCTCAAAGAAATATGAGAATATATGTTGGGTATGAATCTCCTTTTATCATGAAATATTTAGAACCATCTACTGGAGATTTATTTACTGCACGATTTGCCGAATATCATTTTGATGAATCACTTTTCCCAATATTAGGGGGAGAAAACAAGCAGTTGGGTAAAGAGATTAGTTTGAATGAATTATCATTGACTCATTTTGATTCTCGTACAAAACAATGTGAATTGAAAGTTCAAAAAATAATTCATTTACAGAATTTAACTAATCAAATGCCAGAAGCATTTACTGACCAAAGAAAGTGACAAAGTCACATGTCCCAGCTACTAATGCTCTTATTAGAATTAATTTCTCTGAAGGACAACCTACTATAAATAAATTTAAAGCACACCTGAAGCATGGTAAACCTATCAATTTTAAAGATAAAAATCCTTAAAAGAGAAAATGAGCTAAGAATATAGATGGTCAAGTCGAGGATAATCAAAACAAGTTAATAGCTCCAAAAGAACTATCTCCTGAAGAGTTATTATTTCTAATAGAGATATCTCTAGAAGAGAATGTTGTAGTCCCAAAAGAAACCCAGGTACCTGACATGTGTGAAAATAATGAGTTTTCAATAAATTATGTTATAAATGGAATCTGATGGGATAGAAATGAAGTCAACGTTGACGACATATTTGCTTATCATATAGCATATGATATAATGAATAAAAATGAGGATCATGAGCCAAAATCTATTAGCTAGTGCCAAAAAGAAATGATTGGTCCCTATGGAAAGATACCATAAATACAGAATTCAAATCATTAGAAAAATGAAAAGTATTTGAACATGTAGTCTTTACACCTGAAGATGTAAAGCCAGTTGGATACAAATGAATTTTTGTATGAAAGAGAAACAAAAAGGGTGAAATAACAAGATATAAGGCACGTGTTGTAATCCAAGGCTTTACACAAAGACCTAGCATTAATTTTGAAGAAATGTATTCACCAGTAGTGAATGCAACTACTTTTCGTTACTTAATTAGTCGAGCAGTAACTGAAGGACTTGATTTGTGCCTAATGGATATCGTGACTGCCTATTTGTACGTTTACTTGACAATGATATTTATATAAAAGTCCCTGAAGGACTTAAGGTGCTAGAAATATCCAATTCAAGTTCTCAAGAACAATATTCAATTAAATTAAATAAGTCTCTGTATGGCCTGAAGCAATCAGGGCACACGTGGTATAATCGTCTTAATGAATATCTGTTGAAAGAATGATACAAAAATGATCTAATATGCCTATGCGTCTTTATGAAAATATCCAAAAATGAGTTTGCTAGAATTTGTAACACCCCAAAATTTATATTCACCAAAAATATTGTAAATATTTTGGAAACTCAATAAAATGGTGAATATTCATAAATTTGGAATTTATGCATTTTATAAATGTTCATTTTCATGAGAAAATGGGTAAAATAATTATGGAATTAATTTGGGTAATTTAAAAAGCCCAGTATTAAGGTTCAAAAATGAAGGAATATTAGAGAAAATATTTGATCCAAAAATAGATGAAAAATGGCCAAAGAAAAATAAGAAAAGAGATTGGAATAAAAAGGTAATGGTAAAATCGTAATTTTTCCAATTCAGTACAAAATTAATTATTTTCTGATTAATTGAAGTTAATTTCATTTAATTAAGGAAAACAAAAGGGAAAAATATATTTAGAATGTCAACACCCATTTCCATTTCGATATTCAAAGAGTAATAAAGACGGAATTCAATGGGCATACACAAAAGTACAATTATAATGATAAAAATATTCATTTACAATACCACGTCATTCGTCAACGGAATACAAAAAATATAGCGGAAACTTAATATATGCAGGATTTTCCAAAATATCTAAATATAAACTAATTATAATCACGATCTTGTCCTCACCTCGAAACACGTGTTAATTATTTCCCGGCGTCTAAGCCCTTGCCTTTCAAACCATTGGCACTCGCTGAGATGTTTATTTAAAAATAGGGTGAGATACCAAAGAATCCCAGTAGAAACATGCTATCATTCATAGAAAATGCAATAACTAAATATGCCAAATACAAGTTAATGCAATATCATACCAACACTCAGTTTAGTTGAAAATGTGTTCAAAGCCAACCACAGTTGCAACCTCTACACATCTCGTACCTTAGTCCATGACTGGGTAAATCAGTGTACCTGTAGGCCCTGCCCGTAGGCACTATTCATCAGTGTGTACTGTGTATCATACATATTACAGAAGATGGAATATATGAAGCATATAAACATCCACATATTGTATGAAGGATAATGTCCCTACCTCAAAGCTTTATAGATCCCATTTTAGTTATGTCTCGTAAAACGTGTCGTTTCGGCTTTCAACTCGGTCCTAAAATATTAAATGTACAAGAAATATGTCATAACCTATCCAAGTATCATTTTAGACTCTACCATAGTGTTTCTTGTGGGTATATTAGTTTATGGTGAAATTTTACCCAAAATGCCCCTCGTACTCTGGCCCAGCCCTACCATACTCGGCCCGATGGCACGTTTTCCCAAAATTTTGACTAGAGCTATTCTAACATATTTCAGCCCAAGAAATCCATTTCCGGGATCAAAATCACCAAATTCACTATCAAATTACGAAAATACCCTTGACAGCCTCGGTTTTGGGATTTCAGTGGCGTTTTCATAATTATGCTTTTTCGGCAATACCCTTGACAGCCTCGATTTAGGGATTTCAGTAGCGTTTTCGTAATTATGCTTTTTTGGCCTCTACCGAAAAAGTTCCCAACTGTAACCCCACCTATTTTTGCCCATTGAATCCAATGGAATCATCTATTTCTTGAAAATCCATCTTCTATCCCTTGAAACAATGCTGGCCAAAACATTTGAGGAAAAATGGAAAAATGTAGTTTTGTGTTTTAGCTTCCAAAACTTGTACTTTTCCACTTCTAATCCTTTATTAACTCATTTAAACACTTCTTAATCATGATTCAAAGAAATTTGGGTAGATAACCCCTTAGGGTTATAGCTTTCCTAATTTTTCAATTCAACCAAGAAACTTGAAAAGTCAAGAAACAACAACAACAACACAAGGAAGCAAGTTCATGAAGTTACTCTCTTTGGCTTTTTGGTTTCTCTCTCCCTATGCGTCCTCTCTCCTTTCTTCTTGAGCTAAAAATGTGTCTTCAACACATGGATTCCATTGAAGAAAGAAAGTTTAGAGAAGAATTCCAAGATAAAATCATAAGAAACCTTAAGAGTTTAGCTTCTTACCTTAAGCTCTTCTTTTTCCTTCTCTCCAATTCTCCAAGGTTCTCCAAGCTCTCTCTCTCTCTGCCTATGACTTGGACGAAATGTTGCATGAAAGATGAAGGAGAATGCGTTTATTAATCTGGTCTTCTTTCTTTCTAGCCTTTGATCTCATCAAGGGTTGAGATTGCAACACCTTTCTTGCACCATACCTCCCTGCATGCTTTCACGATGCCTCCTTCCATGTTTTCACTTTATGCCATACTTCCTTATAATTTAACTTACTTGCTCTCTTACCATCCCCCTACCATGATCATTTTGTCCATACTTCATGTCATACCCTCCTTACCATTGTCATCATTATTCTTTTCTTGTAGCATTTTGGACATGTGCTCATGAAATTAATTTATTCCCCTTATTTTTTTATATGTTGGCCGAAATTCCAAGAGGTAAGGAAAGGGGAAAATGATTTCAACAATTCCATAATTCCTATAAATGAATTATGTATAATTCCCCCTAATTTCACAATTCCTGATTTATTCCATCAAGAATAATCCAATTGTACATTTTTCTTTATTTTTCTTGATTAATTGATACTAACTTCAATTAATTAGAATAATAATTAATATTGGGTTAAATTGGAAAAATTATGATTTTTCGATCACCTATGTAATTCAATTCAATTCTTGAATTAATTTGCCTATTTTCTTATGAATATGAATATATCAAAATTCAAAATATTCAAATTCATGAATATTCACCATTTTATTGAATTTCTCAATTAATTACAATATATTTTTGGTGAATATAAAATTTGGGGTGTTACATAGAATATTTTGGTCAATTTAATATGAATTTATGAAACATTTGAGCAAAACGTGTAATTTTGACCAAAATTGAGACTTTACGTGTATACGTAACTTGGACAAGCTGTGAATCTAATTGAGACCATAGGGAGAGACCCCTAGGTGCCTCCTATATGTTGCAAAAGGAAGAAAATATTGGTTGGGCTTAATGAGCTTGGTTACATGTACATAAAAGGTTATGTGCATAAAATTGATTTTAGAATTTTTGGAAATTCCATAAATCATTAAAAAAATCATATAATATCATAAAAACACATTTCCATCATCTTCCTCTAGCTCATTTTGTGCCCTAACAGATCTAAAACAAGAGAGAGAAAGTTGAGAGAGTTTTGAGAGAGAAAGGGAAGAAATCTAGTAAGGTAAGCCGATTTCTCGGACGATTTAGCTCCTAACGCGTATAACTCCGACCCAAAGATGCTCTTCTTAGTTCTTTAAGGTTTGGAGGCTCAAAAATATATTGTATAAAGGTTAGGGTTTCAGCCTTATTGGGGAAAAATTAGTGGGAGCTTGAGGTAACTTCCAAACCTTCGTGTATTAACTATTTTGGCTGCTGCGGGCAATTTAACAAGTGAAATTTCGCCGGATTGCCATTGGTTTTAAATTTTGGAAATATGTGTGCTTATATGCTGCCCAATTTTAGTTCAAATGGTAGTTATAACTCAATTAGATGGTTAATAAAGTGGTTAGGAGTAGAAAGGAACGCGTTTACGGAGCCAAAATCGCAAAACCCCGATTTTTCCCGGAGAATACCATAATTTTGGCTAGAGATGTTAGAGGGCCTTAGGGTTGGATTTACAATGATTTGATGGTTCCATTGGATTTAGGAGGGAAAATTAGGTGGGGTTACAGTTGGGTATTTTTTCAGAAAAAGGCCGAAAAAGCATAATTATGAAAACACCCCTAAAACTCTTAAAGCAGGCCTGCCAAGGGCAATTTTGTAATTCGACATTGAAATTATTAATTTCGAATCAGGAAATGGATTCTTTGGGTGGAAATATGTCAGAATAGCCCTAGTCAAAATTTCAGAAAAAGTGTAGCCGGGTCGGGTAAGGCGAGGGTGGGCTGGGGTCCTGGAGGCATTTTGGTAAATTTTTATGATAGGCTAATATAACTACAATAAACACTATGGAAGTGTCTAAAATGATACATGGATAGGTTATGACCTATTTCTTATACATTTGATGTTTTAGGACCAAGTTGGATGCCTATAGTTGACACGTTTTATGAGGCGCACGAAACAGGGGTGATAGAGCTTTGATGTAGGGACTACCATATTTCATATACTATGTGAATAATTGTATGTATGTGTTACTATATTTCGTAATATGATTGCGTGCTAAAGGCATAGTACCTAGTTGTGGTTCGATGCCCAACGAAGGTATATCATAAAATCCTAGTTGTGGTTCGATGCCCAATAAAGGTATATCAGAAAATCCCAGCTGTGGATTGGTGCCCAGCAAAGGTACAATATCGAAAATCCTAGCTGTAGTCGGTGACTCGGCTGAGGTAATTACATATGAATCAAATTGAACTTTCATTTTGCCTAATATGGTGCATTGCATATCTAATTTTCACATTTTATATGTCGATAGTATATTTCTACTGGGATTCTTCAGAATCTCACCCCTTTTTCTAAATCAAAATGTATCAGCGAGTGCCAGCGGTTCAAAAGGCAAGGACACAGGTAAGGAAAAATGACATGCACATTTCTCGAGACACAACCGGTGGTTATAATTAGCTTGTACTTGGAATATTTTGGGGATATTCTATACATATTTGTATTTATTAGTGAATTTTGCTCTGTTAATGTCTGTTTGTAAATAAATATTTATTATAAGTATAACTGTACTTTTCTGTTTGCCTGTGAAACTTGTTCTTTATCACCCTGCGCATATCAAAATGGAAACGGGTGTTGACAGAATTGCTATTTATGTTGATGATATCAATATCATTGGAACTTCTGAAGATCTTCAAAAAGGCAATTAATTGTTTGAAGAAAGAATTTGAAATGAAGAACTTAGGAAGAAAAAAAGTATGTCTTGGATTACAGATTGAGTACCTTAAGAATGAGATCTTTATATATCAAGAAGCTTATACAAAGAAGGTCTATAACGATTTTACATAGATAAATCTCATCCATTATGTATCCCAATGATTGTAAGATCTTTGCAGGTGGTTAAAGACCCATCCTGATCTCGAGTAATTAACGAAGAAGGTGATGAAGAAATACTTAGTCCAAAAGTACCATATCTTAATGCTATTGGAGCACTAGTGTATCTTGCTAATTACACATGTCATGATATATCATTTGTTGTTAATTTATTAGCAAGATATGATTCTTCACCAACTCGAAGCCATTGACATGGAGTAAAACACATTCTTTGTTACCTCAGAGGCACTATGGACATGTGGTTATACTACTCAAATGTATCCAAGCATGAACTGGTTGGTTATGCATATACTTAAATTTTGTCTGATCCATACGATGGTAAATCACAAACAGGCTATCTGTTTACATGTGGAGGTGCAGCTATTTCATAGCGATCTATAAAATAGACTATATCAGCCACATCATCTAACCATACATAAATTCTAGTAATACATGAAGCAAGTTGAGAATGTGTATGGTTGAGGTCAGTGATACATCACATACGAACTACTTGTCGTTTATCTTCAGGCAAAATGGTCCCAACAATTCTATATGAGGATAATGTTGCATATATTGCCCAACTTAAAGAAGGTTATATCAAGGGCGATAGAACGAAGCATATTTTACCAAAATTCTTTTTCACTTGTGACCTTTTAAAGGATGGTGAAATAGATATCCAGCAAATCCGTTCAAGTAAAAATCTAGCAGATTTATTCACCAAGTCACTTCCAGGTACAATATTTAAAAAGCTTGTCCATGACATTGGTCTTCAAAGACTCAAAGATCTCAATTGATGTTATCAAGAGGAGGAGTCGATACACGTCCTATTTTTTCCTTATCTAGGTTTTGTCCCATTGGGTTTTCCTAGAAAGGTTTTTAATGAGGTAGCACTGGACAGTGTATTAATGAATTATGTACTCTTTTCTTTAGCTAGGTTTTTATCCCACTGGGTTTTTTCGAGTTAAAGTTTTTAATGAGTCATATTCATAATGGGCATCCAAGGGAGAGTGTTACGAATATTAATTATGTGGATATCCATTAACTCATATTCTAATCACTATCTACTTGACTGATTTTAATACTTTCTTCTACTTTATCTCCAAGTCAACAAGCTGGCTTCCTAATATTGCTTGCTCTCCAAATTGTAACACCCCAAATTTTATTCACCAATATGCCTTGTAATTATTGTGGCAATAAATAAAATGAAATGGTGAATATTCATGAACTTGAAATTTAAGAAATTAATAAATTTCCATTTTCATGAGAATTGGGCTAAAATAAGTTTTGGAATTTATTTTGGGTTGTTCAAAAAGCCCAATATTAAAGCCCAAAAATGGAAGGATAGTAAAGCATCACATTGGGCCCAATATTAATGCTAATTTTGGCCATAGATGAAGAAAAAGGAATAAATTAAAAAATGTAATGGCTAAATCGTAAATTTGCCAACAAAGCCCAAGATTAATTATTTTTCAAATTAATTGAAGTTAATTTCAATTAATTAAGGAAGATAAAGGGGAAGTATATATTTGGAACATTCTTGATCAAATAAATCAAGGTTTGAAAATCTAAAGTGAACTTGTGCATAAATTAATTAAAGAGATTGTGAAAAATGTTTGAACAATTATTATTTCCCTTATTCTTAGTGAATTTTGCCTATTAGTAGAAAATAGGAAGGGAAATAATTATTTGAATCCTAAATATGCCAAGTATCATTACCTTAAGGCAAGGGAATTAAATAATATTGATGAAAGTTTGAGCACATGTGAAATTAGATTAAAATATAATATAATTGTGCAATTAGTTAGGCTAATGTAAGAAGCCCAACTGGATCATAAAAAGGGACCCTTAGGCATCTTTTGGGCCAATTAGAGGAGGAAAGAGTTAGTTCCATTTCAATTGAAGTTTATAACACTAATTATAAGAGGATAAGGCCCAAGTGCATGTTGTGTCATAAATCTCATTTTTGTAATAAAATTAATTAGGGGAAAAGATGGGATATTATTAAACATTTGGGTCATCTTTTTGGCACTTAATTTGCATGACCAAGCATAGAAAGAGAGAGAGAGAGAGAGAGAGAAAGCTTAAGAAACTTGAAGAAGAGGAGAGCAAGAGGCAAAAATCCAAAGGTAAGCTTGTAGTTTCATGTGATTTTGCCTCCCAATTTGTGTAATCTCTTATCTAACCTCTTGATCTTCATCAAAATCATGGTATAGCAAGCAAAATCTCAAGGTTTAGAGAGAGAGAGAGGACGTTTTAGAGAGAGAAAGTGGAGAAATCCAATTTAACCTCAAGAACATCAAATCTCTTGATTTATTGTTGTTATTGTTGTTGTTATTGGCTTGGTTGGTGGTTTGTTGTTTATTTTGTAAATTTAGAAATTGGAAACCTAAAGGGGTTATATTGCCCAAATTTTCTCAAATTTTGTTTAGTATGTGTTTAAATGGTTTAATAAGTGATTAGGAGTGAAAAGGAACAAGCTTTTGCTGTTAAAATTCAAAATCACATTTTTCCCTTTTTGTACACATGTTTCGGCCAGGGCTAGAATGAGGGTCAGGAGCTGGAATTTCATCAATTTGATGGTTCCATTGTGTTCAAGAGGGAAAATTGTATAGGGTTGGTGTTAATCACTTTATGAGAAAAAGCCCTAAAAGGTAAAGTTACGAAAATACCCCTAAAACCCTAAATAGGGGCTGTCAAGGGCAAAACTATATTTGACAGTGATTTTATGAAAACAGAAGTCAAAAATGGATTCTATACGTAAAATTGTGTAGGAATAGCTTATGTCAAAATTTCTGGAAAAGTACAGTCGGACCGAGTAAATAGGGCTTGGACTGGGTTCCCTAGGGGCATTTTAGTAATTTTACAGAATTGGACTAGTATAACCAATAAAAGTAAATTGGAAGAGTCTAAAGTGATACATGAATGAGTATTAACTTAATTCTTATGAACTTGTATTTTTAGGATCAATTTATTGCGCCTAAATCGGACCAAATTAGGAATTGTTTTCTGTTGTAAAAAGGGACACAAGGTAGTAGTAACTCTATCTCTCATACACTATGTGAATGTTTATATGTTGTATGTTGCTATATTCTGTGATATGAACACGATACCTGGGGTAGATTACCTAGTTGTGGTATGTAACTCAGCTGCTGTATACGGACAAGTAGGGGATCCAAACAATAATTCGGCACTGAGATTGTACACATACATGATATATTTTGGATTTTTCATTTTACATTATGTGGTGCATTGCATATTTAATTTTCACATTTTATATGTTTGATTGTATGTTATTACTGAGATTCTTTGAATCTCACCCTTTTTCAAATAAATCAATATTCCAACAGAAGCTAGTGGCTCCAAAGGCAAAACAGCGAATACGGGTAATTGAGGTGTGCGAATCCCAAGATAGGAGCTGTTTGGTTATATTAGTTTAATTTTAATATTTTGGACAATTTGTATATATATTTTCAAACTCTGCGGGGAGACTTCTGTATATAAAAAAGTACTTTTTTATCAGTATATTTGTACTATTTTTGTATGCCTATGGAACTATGCCTTTAATACTCTGCGCATATCGAAATGTTAAGGGGTTTAACACAAGCCAACCAACTTGGTCTCCAAGTTAGCTTTTCCCCAAGATTGCTTGCTCTCCAAGCCAACCAACTTGGTCTTCAAGCTTGCTTTCCCCTTAAGAATGCTTGCTCCCCAAGTTCCTTAGTTTTCAAATTTTCCTATATATAGATGTCCAGTGCAAGTATTGTAGTCACACACAAATTATTTGAGAAATGCTCTCTACTTTCTCTTGAATTCTCTTATCCTAAATATCTTTATTTTCATAATAGAAAGAGTTTGTTTTTTTATCCTGTTTATCAAGTGTCATTACTTTTTTTTAAAAGAATGCACTATACAATTTTTATCCTTCATTTATTATTATGTATCACTCTGGCTCCAAATTAGCTAATTAACTCTCATATACTAAGGAGAGTTAGTTCATATAATATCTCAAATTTTGGGATTGGAGGCTTGGGAATAAGCCTAAATTAAGTAAACTGCTAAGCCCCAGTTTAGTAGATGTCCCAAATTTATTCTCTAATATTTCTTATATCTTTGGGGTATTAAGAAAGTAAAATGGTGAATTTTGGAGAATATAATTATGTTTTCGATGAAATCGCCTATGAGGTAGTGAGTTTGTCATATGATTTTGAAGGAACAAATGATGAGCAAAAATTATGAAATTTTACAGGATGAAATTGAACATCCTAAGCTTTAATTTGATAGGTATATGACTCAATTAGAGCTATATACAAAAAGATATGAATTTTTGAAATCAGCAGATAAAAACTGTGAAATTTCTGGAACAACATGCAAAAATTGAAATTCTGAGAATTTTGTGATTCCATCTAGAAAAATTCTATATTTTTTATTGAAACTAGACTCAATAAGGGTTCTATAGGCTTTAGAATCACTTCAATTCAATTTTTTTAGAATTAGTTATGGTTTTTCAAAGTTTGGGCAGAAATCTGCCAGAATTTTGTAAAAGTCCGAAATTGGGAAAATGAATTAATTAAATTGATATATATATATATATATATATTATAAATCAGCTCCTCCTTCTTCCAAGCCTCATTTTTTATGTGAGTTTCAGCATTTAGAGAGAGGAAGTTCAGCAATTTTCTAGAGAGAGAAGGGAAGAGAAGCTTGTACGGTATGTTGATTTCTTTGGTAAATCTCTATTTAACGTGTATAACTCCTCTCCTAAGCTATTCTTCTATGTGGATTAAGGTTTTGAAGCTCAAATTTCAGTGTTGGGAGCTTAGGGTTTTCAGCCAAGAAGAGGAAAAGCCAGTGGGAGCTTGAGGTAACTTCCAAACTCTTGTATATTGACTATTCTGGCTATTGTAGACAATTTAATCGGTGAAATTTCGCCGAATTGTCTTTGTGTGTAAAAAGGGAAAATGGGTTGTAGTGTAACCCCCTTCACGCTTAAGGCCAAGATTTAGTTCATAAACACATAATTGATGTAGAATTAGAGACCTTAGATGATTTTGGGACTTAAACAAAATCAAACTTCCCAAAATCATGGCTTACAAAAACTTTTACAAAATCTGTTCATGAGGGTCTCATATTCACATTTCAATACTAAATGGCCTATACAAGTTGATTTCATTCACAAATATCAGAGTATAAAGTAAATTCCTGACACACTCGGGTTCCATTCATTAATAAGGGTTTTACAAAGGCACAAAGCCCACAATTCATTACCCTTAGCTTGGGGATTGCACAAAACTATACTACCAATCCTAATATACACAATTGTTTCCCAAAAATATCCAAAAGATATACATGATAACCAATAACCCAAAATATACATCTAAATCAGAGCTTTATCCGCTCTTCGTCGCCCGCTTTCCCTTTGATCCTTCTGCCCTGTCTAAAACATGATTTTTGGGAGAGTGAGATTCTAAAGAATCCCCGTAGTAACAAATCAATCATATAATGTACAATAATAATGCATGTAAGCAAATCATTAACCATAACAAGTAACTACAACGGCATTTACAACAGCAATGGTTAGTATGACACATGTCATCCCTTACGATTGCTCACGCTGAATTGCTCACGTTGCATTGCATCACAGCAATCCACACAATACATTTCACCACAGCTGGGATTCATATAATGAATTTCATACACAAGCCATACAGGCAAGATACACACAGCCCACGGCTGGATTCACAAACGCCGCCCCACGGGTCGGATTCACAATATCCATGTCGATTACGACGGCAGTTCAACGGCCGATCTAGAGATGACCACCATCAATCCCTACACGGCTCACACTGACCTGCTCACGCCGTAATGGACCATGGCACACATTTCAAAAATTCAACGATAAGTTATGCATGCCAAAACATCATACATAATATGAGAGAAGAGTCACTACCTTGATCCTTTCGGGCGTACTCCGGCACCGGTCTCTCCCGCCTAGGGCAAATGTCGTATCCTAGAATCATGATTAGGGACGAAGAGTTATATTCTATTCCAAGACTTAATTAACTTGAAACACTTAATTTTGGTTATCATAATTGACCCTTAAAAGGCAACAAATGCCTCTAATAAAAGCCCTAAAAGGTTGGGAAACAATAGGTTAGAGATCTCCTTTCGAAAACTTAAAGTACTGGAACACAGGGGTTGGCCGCGGCCAGCCCTTCCTTGGGCCGCGGCCAAAATATGGTCAGAAGGCCATGGGCCACGGCCAGCCATCCATGGGCCGCGACCATAATTAGGCCAGAAAGGCTTGGGCCGCGGCCAGCCACTCATGGGCCGCGGCCAAGAAATTTCCTGACTCTTGGCTGAACTTTGAAAAACCATAACTAATTATAAAAAAATTGAAACGAGGTGATTCCAAAGCCAAATGAAAGGTATATAAGTCCTCTTTCAAGAAAAAATATAGCCCATCACTGGAAATCACTACACAAATACAGAATCACCAAAAACTAAACACTACTCCAAAACAGAGTTCTGTTTCAATCCCAAACTTTGGACAACCATATCTCACAGAATTCTAAACGAAATGACAAAAAAATATATGTCCATTTTGAAGCTTGGGATGTGAACTTTAAGACTGGAAAGTTTCATAATTTTCCAATACCATTTGGTCATTCAAAACGCTCATGAAAACGGACTGTGCAAAACAGAGCTCAAACAAGACAGATTTCCAATTTTTCCTAAGTGATCCAAATGAATCCAAAATCAATAACCAAGCTCATTCCCACATAAAATCACTCAAGGAATCCAATGGGAATGTCAAAATCACCAAAATCCTATTCCATTAGCATGCTTTGGTTTTGGGTAACATTAAACACTAAACTCTCAAAATCTCCAAACTTAACAATTTCAAACCCAATCAATTCTATCTATCCAAAATGCATCCCAAACATACAAATTCCATATCAAACACATACCAAACTCCCAATGGCCCTCATTTTCGAAAATGGGCCCAAAATTCCAGAAAATTCAAACTATTTCAAATGGTATGAAACTTAGATAGATAGATAGGTCTCACTCACCTTATCAACTTTCTCAAAGGGAGTTCTTGATTCACCACCTCCTAAAATTTCGTGTGGCCACAAACCACAACCAATGGACAAGCTACAACCATAGAAATGTTGCTCTTAACTCAAGGATCAACTTTAATGAAGGGAGTTTGAGCAATAGGGATCATTTTCCTTACCTTTTTCAAGCTTTCTTCCCTTCCCTTTCCCCTTCCATGGCTGACGAGAGAGAGAGAGAGCAAGAATGAGAGAGAGATGGTGAGATGGAGAGAGAGGACAAGAGAGATGAGAGGGAGGAGGAGTGAAGAATAAAATAATGATACTCCCTCCATGACTTCAGCAAAAAGAGAGGAGAGGAAGAGAGAGAAAAATGATTAAAATACTCTCCATTTGACTTTTCTCCTCATCACTCACCACACACACTTTTGCCACATGTCAACTTGCTATTGGCTTACACCAATTAAGTCACCAATTAGCTACTTTAATCTCTCCATTAGCCATTTTAATCACACATCCCATTTTCTCTTAGTTAGTAATTAATTTCTCCCTTAATTACCAACTCATGGCCAATAATTCCATTCTTCCAGTTTTTCAATAATTATGACGTATTAATCAATATTGCCATAAAACACATAATAATTCAAATTAAATTCATAATTATCTACAATAATCATGATTTGCCCTTAATCAAAAATTGGGATATTACATGTAGGGGCCGTTATGCTGCTCAAATTGGTACTAAATGATAGTTGTAACCTAATGGAATAGTAAATAAAGTGATTAAGAGTAGGAAGGAATGTGTTTACGGAGCCGAAATCGAAAAATCCTGATTTTTCCCGGAAAACCCATATTATTCAGTCAGGGCTGTAAATGGGTCTTAGAGTTAGATTTTCAATGATTTGATGGTTCCATTGAGTTCAGGAGCGAAAATTATGTGGAGTTATAGTTGGGCACCTTTTTTGAAAAAGGCCGAGAAAACATAATTACGAAAACGCCCCTGAAACATTGAAATAAGGGCTGCCAAGGGCAATTTCATCTTTTGACAGTGAATTTGGTAATTATGAGTCCGGAAATGGATTTCTTGGGTAAAAATATATCAGGATAGCCCAAGATAAAATTTCGGGAAAGGTACAGCCGGACCGGGTATAGTGGGGTTGCGCCGAGTCCCTAGGGGCATTTTAGTAATTTTTCATAATAGGCTCATATAACTCCCAGAAACACTATGGAAGTGTCTGAACGGTACCTTTGGCATTGTAGGATCGAATATGGAGCCTAAGCTGTTGGCACACTTTACGAGGCACACGTCTCAAGGCGAAAAAGGGTTAAGGTAGAGAACTTACCTCTCCTGCATATATTTGATATTTGTGTTAGTATGTTGATGCATGTTAATGCTTTGCTTGATTATGTGAAACATGTATGAATGATTTGAAGCTATGTTTCGATTTATGCTATGGCCATAAGTATATTGTTCAAAGCATTGAGCTTATGGATTTGTTATTGTGTGAGCATGAGTTATGTGATGCAAGCATGTTATGCATTAAACATTTATCGTACATGCATATTGGTATTGTTTTCCTACTAATATTCTCTCCTCTACCAACAATTTAGATAGGAGGAGATAGAAGATACGTTGAAAACAAAGAATAGAACCGTGCGAGGGGATTGTGGTGGTAGAACAAAGATGAGAAGATGTCTCTGTTTCACTGGGACGAGTTTAGATACCCAAGTAGCCGTGTGTGGCTACATTGATGGTAATTATTATGCACGAACCCTTATGGGGAATTTCTATAATCGATCACTTTTTATCATTATTTTTATGCTATTCCTGTGTTGCCCACCAAACCGCATATTGTTTTCCGTGAATACTCTGGTAAAGGTGAAATTAAAATAAGGGCATGACAGTTCACTCATTAATTATGGGCTAAATTTCAAATTTCCACTTATCTATAATTGATTTCGAAAGCCAACATTAATAAATTACTTTTGTTTATTATAATTAATAGGGGCCAAAAAGTAAAAAACGTATTTATACTTTGAAACTCGATTTATAATAAGGATAAATATTTTTGGTCAAAATAGAATTGTAAATAAAAAGTATGTGATTAGATCAGGATAAAGTTAAAAAAGCTGTTGATTTTAAGATAAAATTAATAAAATTTAAGATTTTTCTTAATACGATGAAATACCATATTGGAAGTAAGAATTCTTTCTTCTTTGAAACTTGAGCTGACCCAAATTCGTTTGAACTTCAAATTAGTCAATCATATAAAGGGGCTTTTAAAAGAAATCATTGAGGGAGAGATAGGGTCCACAGATACTTATCACCGAATAGAGAATGTAATTGTCATTATTATATGCTTTGTTCCCCCACTTTTTGAGACACAAAACATAATTCATGGGATGGGCGAAGTTCACAATGCAAACAAAAAAAGTCAAATATTGCGACTCCATGTCTGCCCAAAACACCAGTATGACTATTATTTAATTCATCCAAATGTAGCCATACCATTTTCTTAGAACGCCGCTTCTCTCCCTTGCGTTCACGTCCTTTTCCTCTCCCTTATCCTAAAAACTATATCGTTTGGGTGTTAAAAAAAGGGGTTGAGTTTTTTACCCAAAAATAGGATTCAATATCCTCAAAGATTTTTTCAATATCATTAAATATGTTAAAATAATTTTTTTTTGTATATCCAATATAATAAAATATTTTTTTAATTGCAACGAGCACTCTAAACTTAACATACAGAGTTTGATAAAAAAATATTTCAGGAAATTAGATGTAAAAAAAGTTATTTCAGAATACCGGGTGTTATTGAAAAAATTATTTAAGTTGTTGGATGAGTTCAAAATTAATTTATGATACTGGGTGTTACTAAAAATACTTTAAAATGCAGTTTGCTGGACAGTAATTGCTATTGAAAAAATATTTGAGAGTGATCAATGCATTAAAAAGTATTTTAGAATATTAGATACCACTAAAAAAAATACTTCAGGGTGTTGATTGTTATTTAAAAAAAAAAGGTCAACCTCCCTTTTTAACACCCAAAATGGTCTAGTTTTAGACCAAGGGAGCAGAAAAAGACAGGAACACATGGGAGAGAAGATGCACGCATTTTCTTAATGAACTAATAATTTATTTAGTTAATATATATATATAGGTATTCATCCTCTAATCTAGTCTTTAATACTCCCTCGCCTCATTAGCCCCTCCTTCTTAATTTTTTATAAAAGCTCAAAATTTAAATTATTTTAGTTATTTTTTATAAGAGTCTCGTAAGAGTTATCTTAACATTCAATGAGTTTTTCATTTTTGCCCCTAATTAAATATATATATATATATTGTATTAATTAAAAGGTTAATGATATTTATATTTACACTATTTTTCGATCTTAATTTTTTTTTTTGCTTGAAATATTTCTCTATCTTAATTGCCTTTTATAAATAAGAACATACTTGAAAAAAAAAAAATTCATTTCAAGACATACTTATTATTTTTAACTAATTTTAACCATTTTCATACATGTAATTTTTTTTAACAATATAAATCATGTAATTTAATCATTGGATTGTACAAATAGAAGCAGAGGGAGTGTAACTGTATAAGGCAGCAACTATTAATTATTTCCAAACAATAAAAATATTTAAAAGCATTAAATTTGTCATAAAATTCAAGTGATTTTCAGTATTACCCTTAATAACTACACTTAACTCTAATATCATACTCCCTCTAATCCTATTTATAAGCAACTTTCTCTCTCATAGAATTGATCCTATAAATAAGCTACAATTTTGCTTTGTCTAAATTTTTTTTCATTTTTACCCTCAATTTATTGAATGTCTCTCTCATCTTTCTCCTCTTTTGTCCCACTCATTCTCTCTCCCTCATCATCATTATAGAAAAGGGTATGTTTGGAAAATAAATTATATCTCTTACACATCTATTGCCTTTAACTCGTTTTAACCACTAATTTATTTTGCATGATTTAGGCAGTTGTTGCTTACAAAAAAGATCAGATGGAGTATTAATTATTACTTTCTTCAACTGCCCTTATCAATTACTCCCTCCGTCCCTATATATAAAGTCCTTTCAACCGAATGTGAGATTCCAAAAAATAATTAAAATTAGTTAAATGTAATAAATATGTAGAAAATATAAATTATTTTCTAAAAATGCCCTTATTTATAAATGAGTAAGAGAGATAGTAAAAATTAGAAATGATGAAAGAGAATGTATGGTAAAACAATGACGTGAGAGAATAAAATATTAATACTTGGAGAAAAAATGGGTAAAAATGCATTTATTATTAAGACAAACTCAAAAGGAATCTTGTAAATGTTGGCATTAGCACTGGTACACCATACAAATTATTGGTAACTGTAACACCCCAAATTTTATATTCACCAAATATATTGTAATTATTTAGGAAATTTAATAAAATGGTGAATATTCATGAATTTGGAATTTATGAATTTATAAATGTTCAATTTCATGGGAAATTGGGCAAAAATAATTATGGAATTAATTTGGGTAATTTAAAAAGCCCAATATTAAGGTCCAAAAATGAAGGAATATTAGAGAAAATATTTGGTCCAAAAATAGATGAAAATTGGTGAAAGAAAAATAAGAGAAGAAATTGGATTAGAAAGGTAATGGCAAAATCGTAATTTTGCCAAAATAGCACAAAATAAAATATTTTTCAATTAATTGAAGTTAATTTCAATTAATTAAGGAAAATAAAGGTTAAAAATATATTTATAATATTTTGGTCAATTTAATATGAATTTATGGAAAATTTGAGCAAAAAGTGCAATTTTGACCAAAATTGAGACTTTACGTGTATACGTAACCGAAACAAGTTGTGAAGCCAATTGAGACCATAGGGAGGGACCCCAAGGTGTCTCCTACATGTGGCATAAAGAAGGAAATATTGGTTGGACATGATGGCATGGTTATGTGAATGTAGGAAGTAATGTACATAAAATTGGATTTTAGCAATTTTGGAAAAGTAAACAAATTATTATAATATATGAGATATTAGAATATAAACTTCATCTTTCTCATTCATCTGATATTCCACGAGAAACAGACCTGAAACCAAGTGTGAGAAAGTTGAGAGAGTTTAGAGAGAGAAAGAGAAGAAATCTCACAAGGTAAGCCGATTTCTCCGACGATTTCGCTCCTAACGCGTATAATTCCGACTCTAAACTACTCCTCTTTGTTCTTTAAGGTTTGGAAAACTCAAATTTGGTGTTTTGAAAGTTAGGGTTTTCAGCCATCTTTGAGAAAAGCTAGTGGGAGCTTGAGGTAACTTCCAAACTCTTGTGTATTGACTATTCTAGCTGCTGTGGGCAATTTAATCGGTGAAATTTCGCTGGATTGCCATTCGTTTTAATTTTTGGAAATGGGTATGTTGGCTGTTATGCTGCCCAAATTGGTACTAAATGGTAGTTGTAACCTAATGGAATAGTCAATAAAGTGGTTAGGAGTAGAAAGGAACGTGTTTACGGAGCCGAAACCGAAAAACCCCAATTTTCCCTTTAAAACCTATATATTTCGGTCAGCATTGTAAATGGGTCTTAGAGTTGGATTTTCAATGATTTTATGATTCCATTGGATTCAGTGGGCGAAAATAGGTGAGGTTACAGTTGGGAACTTTTTCAGAAAAGGCTGAGAAAGCATAATTACGGAAACACCCCTAAAACCCTAAAAGTAGGGCTGCCAAGGGCAATTTCGTAATTTTACATTGAATTTGGTAATTTTGATTCCAGAAATGGATTCCTTGGATGAAAATATGTCAGGATAGCCTTAGTTAAAAATTTGGGAAAACGTGCCATCGGGCCGGGTACGGCGGGGCCGGGGTCTCGGGGGCATTTTGGTAAATTTTCACCATAGGCTAATATAACCACAAGAAACACTATGGAAGTGTCTAAAATGATACTTGGATAGGTTATGACCTATTTCTTGTACATTTGATGTTTTAGGACCGAGTTGGACGCCTATAGTTGACACGTCTTACGAGGCGGACCCTTTGAGACAGGAAAGAGGTTAAGGTAGGGACTACTATCTCTCATATACTATGTGACTATTTGTATGATGCATGTTACTGTATTTTGTAATCTGAACACGTGATGGAGGCACATTACCTAGCTGTGGTCTAGGACCTAGCTGAGGTACACTAGTCTTACCTAGTTGTAGTCAAGGACTCGGCTGAGGTACATGTAGGGGTTTCAATGGGTTAGTTGGCCCTGAATTTTGTGTACACACACGGATGATATGAATTTTCATTTTACTTGATACGGTGCATTGCATATTTAATTTTCGCATTTTATATGTTGATCGTATGTTTCTACTGAGATTCCTTGGAATCTTACCCCTTTTTTCTAAACCAAATGTCTCAGCGGGTGCCAGCGGTTCAAAAGGCAAAGACATAGTTCCGGGAAACTAACGGGCATGTTTCTCGAGACACAGTTGGTGATTATATTTAGCCTGTACTTGGAATATTTTGGGATATTATGTATATATTTGTAATTATTAGTGAATTTTGCTCTGTTAATGTATGTCTGCAAACAAATACTTATTATCAGTATAACTGTACTTTTCTGTTTGCCTATGGAACTTGTTCATTATTGCCCTGCACATATCAAAATAGAAACGGGTGTTGACAGTAACAGCACCTGCAGAAACACAATAAAAGTATAGTTTGAGTCGTGCCCAAGGGCACTATCCTTAGAAGATATTTCACAATCCCTTAGTAAATTAGAAAGTGATACTCCCTAGGATAAAACCAACCCTTCCTGTAAAAAATAGGGTGACAGAACAGCAGAAAGATAACAGTGTAACTCAGAAGAAGACAGGGGAGAAAAGCTCAGGGATAAAGCTCGGTGTCACTTGACCTCTGTACTCTGATCTTGGTTCTACTGACCTTACTCCGCACATTGCCTTTTATAGGTAAAAATCATGCGACCGTTGAGAAGAAATAATGGCCATTAAAGATGGTTTAATGACAATTAAAATGACGGTTATACAACATGTAATATCCCAAAATTCATTCACAAAAATCCCATGTATAATTATAAATAAGACATAAAGCATAATTTTTGTCTTCTAAAAATCCAATTCTTGAAGCCCAAAATAATGAACGGAAGAGCACAATTTCTTTGGCCCAATATAGTGTAAAATTTGGCCAAGAGGAAAGGAAAAAGAAGACCAAATTAAATAAAAAAATATAAGGGCAAAAGGGTAATTTTCCATAAAAGAAAGAAGCTCAATATTTTCCCCTTTTTCTTGATGAATTTCGGCCAACTAAGAAAAAAAAGAGGGGAAAAATAAAAACTTGGAGCTAAATATCCAAATGAGGAGAAATTCTAACCAAGTAAAAAGGATGAGTTGAAAAGTCAAAAGTTGTAGGTAAATAATCATAACTAAAAGTAATATTGAGGAGGTAAAATAAGCATAATTCAAGAAGTTTCTTTGATCCCTTTAAGGGCCCAAATTTTGGCCAAGTTAAATGGAGAGGGGGAGAGAAAATATTTATGGCAAAAAATAAAAGATGAAGCAAGAAAAAGTCAAAGGATAAAAGCATGTGGTAAATGACATTAAAATAGCAATTATTTTAAGGAGGTGGAGTTGAAATATTTAAAAGCATATTTATCCTTTGCCTCTTGACATTTTCGGCCAGCACAAAGAAAATATATAGAGAGAGAGAGAGCGAGCTTCAAGAACATATAGAATAAGAGAGAAAGAGCAAGAATCAAGGTATATAGTTGTGGAATTCAAGTGTTGTGCCCTCAAAATTCAAGGAAACACCTTATAATCTCTATTACTTCTTGAGACACATGTGTAGTAAGCACAAAACAAAGAGGAAGAGAAAGGAAGAAGCACGCTTTTAGAGAGAGAGGAAGAGAAATCAAGAGGTAACCATGAAACCTTGATTCTTTTGTTGATTTATGATTGTTGTTGGTTGATTGTTTGGCTTGTTTTACTTGGTTTTGTAATTTGCGATGATGAAACCTTAAGGGGATATGCTACCCAATTTTCCATTAATTATGTTCAATAGGTGTTTAAGAGGTTAAACAAGTAATTAGAGGTGGAAAGAAGGTGATTGGTTGGTTGAAATTAAGGAAAACATAATTTCCCTTTTCTTTTGTGAGTGTTGGCCAAGCATAGAACAGGGGGTTAGAGCTAGAATTTTGTGTAGAGTACATGTGAATTGTGAAATGTGAAGACACTAGGGTGTGAAATGACAATTTTATCCTAAAAACCTTAAGTTAGGGGTTGCCAAGGGCATTTTCATTTTTTGGAAATGAATTTGGCAAATCTGAGGTCAAAAATATATTTTACATGTGAAATTATATAGGAAGAGCCCGAGTCATAATTTTTGGAAAAGTATAGTTGGACTGGGTATAAAGGGACTTGGACCGAGTCCCCAGGAGTATTATGGCCATTTTGCAATTTTAAACTAAGAAAACAAACAAAATGAGTTTAGAACAATACATGAATGTGTAATAACTCAATTCTTGTAAATTTGAACTTTTAGGATCGGATAGTTTGCTGAGCTGGATCAGGGTTAAGGAACTATTAGCGAGCAGAAAAGGGACTTAAGGTAGTAACTCTATCTTTCATAAACTATGTGGTCATTTGTATGCTTTGTGTATTCCATATTTTGTGGGGTGAACACGGTGCCTGGGGCACAATCATAATATATTTTTTCTTAATTTCTCATGCAAAAATTGTCAATATGAATATTCTAGTTGTAAATGAGACATTTGTTGAATATTTCCTAATAACTTTTATTGGAGCTCCGGTAGTCTAATATATATATTGCATTTCTCAAGTAAAAATGGTTAATATTGATACTTAAGTTGGTAACATTGATACTAAAGTTGTAAAAGAGATATTTGTTGAATATTTCCTAATAACTTTCATAAGAGCTCTAGCGGTTTAATTTTTTTTTTTTTTCATTTCTCAAGCAAAAGTCATCAACATTGATACTTGAATTGTTTATAGCGATACTAAAGTTATAAATTAGATATTTGTTGAATATTTCTTAATAACTTTCACCAGAGCTTTAGATCTTGAGTCATATGTGGATGTTGAAAGAGAGCAAGTTTGGAAAAATGCAATGGTTGAAGAGATAAATTAAGAAGAATGATACATGGGAATTGGTTGATCTCCCTAAAGACAAGAAGGCAATTGGACTCAAATGAGTGTTTCGAACTAAATATGAAGTAGATAATAGTGTGAAGAAGCACAAAGCACAATTAGTAGCTAAAGGCTATGCTCAACAACAAGCTGCAATGATAATCACCAAGTTGTCGCTCTCTATTGGCAAAGCTGAAGATTTCAAAATGCATATGGGAGTGTGCAACTTTGCCTGAGAAATTCAAAAAGAACATATTTGGCCGGTGTTTACAACTTTAATATTGCTATTAACAACTTAAGTATCTATATTGAAAACTTCTCCTTGAAAATTTTAAAAAAAATATATTAGGCCGTCAGGTGGCACCAAGGACACCAGAGCTCTAGTGATGGGCCACTATCGGTAGAGCTCTGGTGGCGGGCAAAGGTTTTTAGGGATTTTTTCAAGAAAATAAACAATAAACGCTTATGCAATTTCACACATTTATCAACATTTCAAAATTTCAAATCAATTAATTTGAAATTATTAAAATGCACTACCTTTATTTATCTTTTACATATTTTAATAGTAGTCTTATATCATTTTGCCTATTTTTTACCAGCTAAAAACATAAAAAAAAATATTTAAGTACTTACTTGTCATGCATTAACCTTGCCTAGAGAGCTCAAACAATTTTAATTAGCGCAAAGAAGGTAGCAGCTCTAATTTTGTTTACTTTTAATGTAGTTGTCAGGCAATGAGTTTCACACCCTTATCTTATTTTCAGCTATTTCAGAGTATTTGCGGAAAATGATACGCAGTTCGGTGCGTAACATAAGAATGCATAAATATGCTGATAATAAATGTATGATTATAGAAATTCCCCTCAGGGATTGTGTATAAAACGTACAAATTATGTAGCTGCACAGAGCTACTTGGATGTCTAAACTCGTCCCAGTGAAATAGAGACATACTCCTGTGTTTGTTCCACCACTGCAATCTCCTCATACGATTCCCTTCTTTGTTCTCAGCATATCTTCTGTCTTCTCCTGTCTAAATTGTTGGTAGGGGAGGGTGAGATTCGATAGAATCTTAGTAGGAAAACAATACCAATATGTATGTAAGATAAGTGCTTAATACATGACATGCTTGCATTACATAAACTCATGCTCACATAATAACATATTGCGTGCTTAATGTTTCATGCAACAAAACTATGGCCACGGTATAAACAGAAACAGATCTTCAATCATTTATATATGTTTCACATAATCAAAAAAAGCAATAACATACATCAATACACCAGCACACATTAAATACATGCAAGAGAGGTAAGTTCACTACCTTAATCGCCTTTCCCTGATTCTCGAATAACATGCCTCGATTTGCGTGTTAATCCCTCGGGCTCTCTACTCGATCCTAAAACGTCAAATGTATAGTTTAGACACTTCCATAGTGTTTCTGGGGGTTATATGAGTCTATATTGAAAAATGACCACAATGCCCATGGGACCCTGCCCGGCCGTACTCAGTCCGACTGCACTTTTCCTGAACTTTTGATCCAGGCTATTCTGACATATTTTCGCCCAAGGAATCCATTTTTGACTTCAGCTTTCTCAAATTCCAGCCCCATTTACAAATTTACCCCAGACAACCCCTATGTGAAGGTTTTAAGGCTATTTTTGTCATTTCACTTTCTAGGGCTTTTCTCACTTCTCACCCAATATGAACCCTACACAATTTTTCATTCTAAACACAATGGAATCATCAAATTGATGAAATTCTAACTATTTCTGGATGAAATTGCCACTGCCCAAATCTGAAAAATTAAGGGAAAATCATGTTTTCTTGATTTCAAATCATAAACCACATTCTTTACACCTCTAATCACTTATTTAACTACTTAATCACATTCTAAACATGATCAGACTAAATTTGGGCAGCACCTCTCCTTAGGATTTCAACATCCCAAGTTTACAAAATCCACAACCATAGCACAAATTAAGACAAGAACACCAACACCAACAACCATACACCAAAGGAAATAGGATTTTTGAAGTTACCTTTAGTTCCTCCTCTTTCTCTCTCTAAAACACCCTCTCTCTCCTTCTTCCCTTAGAATCTTGCTTGCTAACCATGATATTCATGAAGGAGAAGATATTAGAAGTGGTGTTATACAAACTAGAATGCAAGAACACTTAAAATCACAAGGTTTACATTAGATTTTTACCTCTTATGTTCTCTTGCTTCTCTACATCTCAAGCTCTCTTCTCTCTCCTTTTTCTTGTGCTTATGCGTGAAAATGAGATGGGAGGATGAAGATGAAGCTTTTAAGAAAATATCTTATTTCTCTCTCTTTTAGATTATAATTATTTAATTAAACTTTAATGACACCTTTTCCAACTTGAGTTTATCTCTTGATAACTTGAGCCATAAATTCCCATTTGACTTTGAACCAATATTTCCTTTCTCTCCTTGGCTCATAAACACGTCCCCTTAGGGCCCTTCATAAACCAATTGGTTCCATCCAATTACATGTACAAGATAATCATATTTTAATCTAATTTCACATGTGCTCATACTCTAACAATTATAATTTAATCTCTTGGCTTTGGATGATGCCACTTGGCATGTTTATGAGCCAAATAATTATTTTCCCCTCTTATTTCCTTATTCCACAATTTACACAATTGCTAACACATTTTATTTTTCAATTTTTGGAATAGTTGGCCTTCTTGGCAGATTTTCTACCCTAACTTTGAAAAATCATAACTAAATTTGTAGACATCGTTTCAGGGCGATTCCAAAGCCTATAAAACTCTTAGTGAGTCTAGTTTCAAGAAAAAATATAGACTTTTGCTAGCTGGAATGACAAAATTCTTAAATTTTCAATCTTTGCATATTGTTCCAGAAAATGATTAATTTTGCTGGGTAAACTTCAAAAATTCATAACTCTTTGTATATAGTTTCAATTGATTCATATGACCTATCAAATTAAATCTTAGGATGTATAATTTCACCTTGTAAAATTTCACCCTGTAAAATTTCATAATTTTTTCTCATCATTTAGTCTTCCAAAACCTTATGACAAGCTTACTGCCTCGCAAGAAATTTCATTGGAAGTATAATCACTTTCTTCAAAATTCATCATTTTATTTTCTTTAATGCCCCAAAGATATAAAAAACATTAGAAAATATATTTGGGACACCTGCTAAACTGGGACTTAGCAATCCGCTTAATTTAGGCTTATTCGCAAATCTCCAATCCTAAAATTCAGGATATTACAATGAGATTCAATCTAAATATTTGAGTTTGTGGCAAAAAATATAAATATTTAAATTCAAAGTTTTATAATTCTTAAAAGAGAACGAAAAGTAGAAAAGGTCAAAAATGAAAAAGAGTTTAGGGTTTTCTAATGGGCTTCACACTTTCGTTGTGGCTCATGTTGGATATATGTCATACCCTTATTTTAATTTCACCTTTATCAGAGTATTCACAGAAAACGATATGTGGTTCAACGGGTAACACAGGAATAGCATAAAAATACTAATAAAAAGTGCTCGATTACAGAAATTCCCCATAGGGGTTCATGCATAATAATATCCATCAATGTAGCCACACAGGGCTATCAGGGTGTCTGAACCCATCAGAGTGAAACGGAGACATCTTCTTGTCTTCGTTCTATCACTGTGATCCCCTCGCACAGTTCTTTTCTTTGTTCTTAGCATACATTCTGTCTTCACCTATCTAAATTTTTGGTAGGGAAGGGTAGAAAATATATACCGATATGCATGTAAGATAAATGCTTAATGCATGACATACTTGCATTACATAAACTCATGTTAACACAATGACATATCTGTGTGCTCAATGTTTCGTGCAACAAAACTATGGCCACAGTATAGACAGAAATAGAGCTTCAATCATTCATATATGTTTCACATAATCAAGCAAAGCAATAACATGCATCAATACACCAGCACAAATATCAAATATATGCAGGAGAGGTAAGTTCCCTACCTTAACCCTTTTCTGCCTCAAAACGTGTGCCTCGTAAAGCATGCCAATAACTGGGCTCACAACTTGGTCCTAAAATTCCAAATATACCATTTAGACACTTCCATGATGTTTCTGGTGATTATATGAGTTTATCTTGAAAACTTACTAAAATAACCCTGGGGACCCGGCCCAACTGTACTTTTCCCGAAATTCTAACATGGATTGTCCTAACATATTTCTGCCCAAGAAATCCATTTTTGAACTCGGAATTAGCAAATTCACTACCAAAAGAAAAAATTGCCCTTGGAAGCCTCACTTTAAGGGTTTCATGGGCGTTTTCTTAATTATGCTTTTTTGGGCTTTTTCGAAAAAGTGACCAATTGTAACCCCACCTAATTTTCGTTCCCAAACTCAATGGAACCATCAAATCATTGAAAATCCATCTCTAAACCCTCCAAACTAGCCTTGGCCAAAATTCTCAATTCCCCAGGAAAAATTGGGGTTTTTCGGTTTCGGCTCCGCAGACGTATTTCTTTCTACTCCTAACCACTTTATTAACCATTACATTAGGTTACAACTAACATTAAGATCCAATTTGGGCAGCATAACCCCTAGGCCATATCATTTCCAAACTTTGAAACCAATGACAATCCAGTGAAATTTCACCGATTAAATTACCCACAGCAGCCAGAATAAGCAATATACGAAAGTTTGGAAGTTACCTCAAGCTCCCACTAGTTTTTTCTCAAGGTGGCTGAAAACCATAGCCTTAGAACACCCAAATTTGTGCTCCGTAAACCTTGAAGAACATAGAAGAATAGCTTAGGAGTGGAGTTATATGCGTTAGGTAAGGATTTAGCGAAGAAATCGACTTACCATATACAAGTTCTCTTCTCCTTCTCTCTATAGAATTTCTCACACCTTCACTCTCTTGATTCAGCTTGTTCATGCCAGAAATGAGCTTGGTAGGAAGGTGATGATGTTATATCTTATATTATATAATATTACTTTATTCATTTGTCAATTTTCCAAAATTCGGATTTTTACAAAGTTCTGGTAGATTTCTGCCCAAATTTTGAAAAAGCATAACTAATTATAGAAAAATAGAATTGGAGTGATTCCAAAGGTTATAGAACCCTTATTGAGTCTAGTTTCAAGGAAAAATATAGCATTTTGCTATTTGGAAGCACAAAATTCCTAGAATTTTAATTTTTGCTTGTTGTTCCAGAAACTTCACAGTTTTTCTGTGCTGACTTCAAAAATTCATAACTTTTTGTATATAGCTCTAATTGAGTCATATGACCTATCAAATTAAATCTTAGGATGCCTACATTCACCCTGTAAAATCTCATAATTTTTGCTCATCATTTGATCATATAAAATCACATGATAATCTCATTGCCTCATAGACGATTTCACCAAAAACATAATTACTTTCTCCAAAATTCACCATTTTACTTTCATTAATACCCCAAAGATATAAGAAATATTAGGGAATAAATTTGGGGCACTTGCTAAACCGGGGCTTAACAGTCCGCTTAATTCAGGTTTTTTCCCAAACCTCTGATCCCAAAATTCGGGATATTTCAATATACAATTGGAATTTTAAGTTAGGCCTATGTGTCTACCTCAACTAATATTTATATTCTTCGTATCAAAACATTTCAGTGTAATGTTGCGATCAACTTCAAATTTAAATATCAAATTTTGGAATTAGTGATCTTGTCATGTAAAAGTTCCCCAACAAATCACATAAATGACATCATGAAACGATTCAATATTTTTATCGGTTTTGTTGTCTCATAGGTTGCATTTGATTCTCAAGTAAAATAATTTTTTTTAACTATGATTCAACATTTTTACCTATTATTAGGAGTTTTAGTGGGTACAATGTAGATGCAACAACTTGATGCTACAAGAAGTCCCATGGACTTTGCCTTTTCTAAATAGTTCATAGGTAATTTTCTAAACAGTTCATTCCTCCAATACAAGCAATGTACATTTAAAATATATATGTTGGATAATAAGAATATAGGCATATTCATTTTTCTATATTTATTCCTTACTAGTAACCAATTTTTTGTTGTCATATATATATATATATATATGTATATATATATATGTACATATATATATATACATATATATATGTATATATATATATATATATATATATATGTGCCTCCCATTTGAAAGTGAAACAACTTCATATAATACAATTCACGTAATTATAGATAAGATATAAAATATTTACATAATCCTTAATGTTGAACCTATTTATTTAAATTGGGAAGATTAAGAAAATTAAATAAATGATTTAATTATACTATATGTGACGTGATCTCTCTAAAATACTTATGTGTAAGATTAGATTATATAGCAGTTTATAAGTTAGACAAATTAATTAAGAAAAAAATAATAAATATGAGAGATAAAATAGAAAAAAAGATTTTACATTTAGAGCCAAAATTTACCCCCAAACTAGGTCCTACGTTTAGGATAAAAAGAGTAGTATGGATGAAAAAACAAGCTGGCTATTGAAGTGTATAAGATAGTAATATGGATCTAGATTCTCAAAGTACCACTTGCATTCTTTTTCTCTCATAATTTCATGTCCATAATTAATTAGTAGTTTCTCTCATTACATTAATTATCCGTGCTTTCCTAGCTCTGTCACACCCTCATCTTATTTTCACCTATTTCAGAGTATTTACGAAAAACGATACGCAGTTTAGTGGGCAACACAGGAATAGCATAGATATACTAATATTATGTACATGATTACAGAAATTCCCCATAGGGGTTCTGATGCGATCCTGAATCAACAAGTTGTCCCTTCAAATTCAAGTGACGTCTCTTCCGTTTCAAATGATCATTATCAAATTCCAACTGGACAAATCATGAGAGCACAAGCTAAAATATTCAAGGAAGCATTGATTGGGCTGATTGAAGACGTTATTGTAAATCAAATGGCAAGTGGATCAATAAATTTGATTTACAAAACAAAGATGCTGAAAATGTCACTAAGTTCATTTGTGCTAAATATGGCGTTGTTAATCAAGTTTTGGGCTTGGAAACTTCAAAACAAAGAGCTTGGACCTAGTACTACACATTGGAGACTCATTTGGGCCTAAATAAGCACATTTTGAGCCTTAATTTGTTAAATACATTTTCTTGAAGTTAGGTGTACGAAAATCAACAAGGGGTTGGTGGAAGATTTGACTTTTGGTTTCTTTAAGCATTTGTATTTGAGTTTTCAACTTTCTTCTAGATTGTATTAGACTTTTGTGTTTATTGTATTAGACTTTTAGGTTTCCTAGCACATGGTTTTACAATTTGTATTTTCTATGTTCAGATTTGCACCTACTACAATTAGGTTCCTATAAATACTTGGTGCTTCTTCATTTGTAAGACACAATTCAAATTTGAATCATAAATGAAAGTTGCACTTCTGCACTTTGTTTCTTGAGAGTGGATTCTCTCTAAGGGTTCTTTTTAGAACTAACAAACTTATCAAGGCTTGATCAACCTTGTGTCGTTTTCTAACACTTCGGGTCCTTGTTCTTTCGTGTTCAAGGGTTCAAGTGGATTGTCGATCTGTGTTTAGCTTTCTTGGGGTGTGTATATTTCAGAATTGGTTGTGGGTTCATGGGATCTTCCCTTGTGGGTTCGCACCATCTTGGTATCAGAGCTTCGAATCTAAACTCAGGTCATATCTATCTGTTCTTCGTTCCCATTTTCATTTCAAGTTTTGAGCTTTGTTCTTTTGTGTCTGTCCGTGTCCAGATTTGTTACTTCTGTTCGTTAAGGTTTTCTTTGTGGTTTCCAATATTTAGTGAGTCATTTTCATAGTTCAGAATCTCTTCTTTCATCTCGGTTTGGAATCATTTCAACCAGATTTGTCATTTGTGAGTTCTATTTATTTTAATCTAGTTGTGTTTTCTGGAAATTCTGGGCTTGTTCATGTTCTTTTTCCAGAACGTCCTAAAATATTGTGTCCTTGTTTGACCACTTTTCCTTTGTGTTTTACATCGTTCAATAGGTCATTTTCATAGTTTAGAATCTCTTCTTTCATCTCGGTTTGGAATCGTTTCAATCCGATTTGTCATTTGTGAGTTCTATCTATTTTAATATAGTTGTATTTTCTGGAAATTCTGGGCTTGTTCATCTTCGTTTTTCCAGAACGTCCTAAAATATTCTGTCCTTGTTTGACCACTTTTCCTTTGTGTTTTACATCGTTCAATAGGTCATTTTCATAGTTTAGAATCTCATCTTTCTGGTCGTTTTGGTTTCATCTCAATCCAAAATTTCCACTGTGAGTTATAGTCTTTCCAAAATAGACGCTTTTCTGGAATTTCTGGGTTCAGATTTCTTGAGTTTTGTTGTTTGTGATAGATTCTGCATTCTCTTTAAATTTCAGTAGGGGAGAAAAACGAAAAAAAAAGAGAGACAAGAGCATCAGAAAAAGAAAAAGAAAAAAAATATTTGATAAGAAAAGAAAAAAAATTGAAGAAAAAAAAGGATTGTGATGGAAGTGTTTTGAGCAATATCTATTGTCACATCCAGAAATTGTGAAGTTTGTGTCATTTAAACTCTTGATTTCCCTGAATTTCTTCTTCCAATATTCACTTTGATATTCCATATTTCTAAGTGTTGCGTTGATTTTGCAAATTGTGATTGCTTTGATTATGAATTGCTTAGTTCCTTAAAGAGCCTCAAGAGGAATCTAAGAGTGGAAAAAGGCAAGAGTGAACTACATCATTTTTAAAAGCCAAATTTGAGTGAAACACGAGTGACACAAATTGTTTGAGTGAAATACGTGAGTAGAGTGGTGAGGTCCATTTTTCTCTAAATCTAACTTTTCAGGTATCATCAATATGTATGATGAAAAAGAGCTTCAAACATATTTTGACTCTGTACTAAAAGGACTTCAAAGGTTTAATGATGAAGCAGAGTAATGGATGTCTAGTCACAACTCCAAATCAAAAAGAGAATTCCAAAGAAAGTTACAGGAGTTGAAGCAAGGTTCCATGACTGTTGACAAATATTTTCAAGAGTTGGAATTAGCTATGATTAGAGCTAGAGTGAAAGAAACTTCAAAAACCACTAAGGATCGATTTATGAATGGGCTTAATCCTGAATTGGCTTCTTTTGCCAAGACCTTTAGCTTCTTGGACATTGATCTTTTGGTTCAATTTGTTGCTAAACATGAGCAAAAAATCAAGCAACAAAGATGTTCAGAACGTAGCTCCAATGCAAAGGAGATTGAAAGTTTCAATGTTACAGTTCCTATTGATGATCAAGTGCTAACTACGGAGGAAGAAGTAGTGAATGTTGAAAGTCTTGCTCACCATTGTGTGGAAGAAGACATTCTTATTCCAAATACAAATCTTGTGATTGAAGAAGTTCCTCTCAGTCAAGAAAAGAAAAGTGAAATTATGAGTGAGAGTGATTTCAATGAAACTGTTTTAGAGAGAAAAATTCAGTTTGAGGGAGAAAAAGATATTGAGAGCATAGAGTGTTGTCAAAATAAAGAGAGCAAAAATGAGAGTGAAGAATTCAGTGAAAAGAAAGATGAAAAGAGTCATGAGAAAAGTGAGGTTAAGAGTGATTGCAAGGATATTGTTTTGGTTACTAATGATCTTAATCATTATTTGCCTTGTGATTTTGATGTGTTGCAGGTGTTCTTGGATTTGATTCCTAAGAAGCCACCCGATGGATTCTTACCTTCAAAAAGCATTGAACCTTTATTTCCTTCAAGTGACATTGAAAAACATTCTGGTTCTCTAAATTTTGATATTGTTGATAACTTGCTGCCCTTAAGATGCCTTGAACTCAACACTTTGAATTTTCATTGTCCCATGGATTTTGCAGTTTGTAGGTGTTCTTATAGGCATGTTGCAGCTTGTTTTGATGATACTCTTATTTATAGCAACAAACATGATGAGCATGTGAATCCTTTGCTATGTGTGCTTGAAGTTTTGAGAAAGGAACAATTGTTTTCAATTATGGAAAATTCTGATTGTTGCATGGAAAACATTGATTTCCTTTGTTATGTGTATTTGCTTGGTCAAGGTAAGCTTAACAAAAGGCATACATGCTGGCTGAAATTTATTGAGACATTTCCATATGTCATCAAATACAAGAAAGGTAATGAGAATGTGGTTACTGATACATTGTCTAGAAGGTATACTCTTCTTTCAACTCTTAATACTAAGTTGCTTGGCTTTGAATATATCAAGGAGTTGTATGCAAATGATGCTGATTTTGCTGAATTGTTCCTTGAGTGTGAAAAGAAAGCATTTGCTAAATTTTATAGAGTTGATGGGTACTTGTTTAAAGAAAATAGACTGTGTGTGCCTCAATGTTCATTGCGTGAATTGCTTGTTAGAGAAGCACATGGGGGAGGTTTAATGGGTCACTTTGGTGTGAAAAAGACTTTGGATGTTTTGCATGAGCATTTCTTTTGGCCTAAAATGAAACGTGATGTGGAAAGAATTTGTGCTAAATTCATAACATGTAAAAAGGCTAAATCTAGAGTCTTGCCACACGGTTTATATACTCCTTTACCTGTACCTAGTGAACCTTGGATTGACATATCAATGGATTTTTTTTCGGGTTTGCCTAGGTCAAAAAGAGGAATGAATTCTATATTTGTGGTTGTTGATAGATTTTCTAAAATGGCACATTTCATTGCATGCCATAAAACTGATGATGCCACATACATTGCTGATTTGTTCTTTAAAGCAATTGTGAGGCTTCATGGCGTCCCTAAAAGTATTGTTTCTGATAGGGATACCAAATTCTTGAGTCATTTTTGGAGAGTTTTGTGGGGAAAACTTGGTACTAAATTGTTATTTTCTACTGCTTGTCATCCACAAACTGATGGACAAACTGAAGTTGTTAACAGAACCTTATCACAAATTACTCAGAATTGTGATTCAAAAGAACTTGAAAAATTGGGAAGATTGTTTTCCATTCATTGAATTTGCATATAACAGAAGTGTGCATTCATCTACTGATTATTCTCCTTTTGAAATAGTATATGGTTTTAATCCACTAACTCCTTTGGATTTATTACCATTACCTATTGATGAGAGAGCAAGTCTTGATGGGAAGAAGAAAGCTGAAATAGTGCAGCAACTTCATCAGCGTGTGAAACAGCAAATTGAAAAGAAAAATGAACATTATGCATCCAAAGCCAACAATCAAAGAAGTTGTGTTCTTTTTGAACTTACTGAAGCTTACAAGATTGATCTAGCTTGTGAGTATATTATTATTGTTACTTTTAATGTGGCTGATATATGTCCATTTGATCCAGTGGAGATTCGTGGACGAATCATTTTGAGGAGAGAGGGAATGATGCGACCCAGAGTCAACAAATTAACTCTCCAAATTCAAGTCAAGATTCGAGGACGAATCCTTTTGAGGAGAGAGGGAATGATGCGATCCTGAATCAACAAGTTGTCCCTTCAAATTCAAGTGACGTCTCTTCCGTTTCAAATGATCATTATCAAATTCCAACTAGACAAATCATGAGAGCACAAGCTAAAATATTCAAGGAAGCATTGATTGGGCTGATTGAAGACGTTATTGTAAATCAAATGGCAAGTGGATCAATAAATCTGATTTACAAAACAAAGATGCTGAAAACGTCACTAAGTTCATTTGTGCTAAATATGGAGTTGTTAATCAAGTTTTGGGCTTGGAAACTTCAAAACAAAGAGCTTGGACCTAGTACTACACATGGGAGGCTCATTTGGGCCTAAATAAGCACATTTTGAGCCTTAATTTGCTGAATACATTTTCTTGAAGTTAGGTGTACGAAAATCAACAAGGGGTTGGTGGAAGATTTGACTTTTGGTTTCTTTAAGCATTTGTATTTGAGTTTTCAACTTTCTTCTAGATTGTATTAGACTTTTGTGTTTATTGTATTAGACTTTTAGGTTTCCTAGCACATGGTTTTACAATTTGTATTTTCTATGTTCAGATTTGCACCTACTACAATTAGGTTCCTATAAATACTTGGTGCTTCTTCATTTGTAAGACACAATTCAGATTTGAATCATAAATGAAAGTTGCACTTCTGCACTTTGTTTCTTGAGACTGGATTCTCTCTAAGGGTTCTTTTTAGAACTAACAAACTTATCAAGGCTTGATCAACCTTGTGGCGTTTTCCAACACTTCGGGTCCTTGTTCTTTCGTGTTCAAGGGTTCAAGTGGATCGTCGATCTGTGTTTAGCTTTCTTGGGGTGTGTATATTTCAGAATTGGTTGTGGGTTCATGGGATCTTCCCTTGTGGGTTCACACCATCTAGCATTTTCCAACACTTCGGGTCCTTGTTCTTTCGTGTTCAAGGGTTCAAGTGGATCGTCGATCTGTGTTTAGCTTTCTTGGGGTGTGTATATTTCAGAATTGGTTGTGGGTTCGTGGGATCTTCCCTTGTGGGTTCGCACCATCTAACTTCAAGAAAATGTATTCAGCAAATTAAGGCTCAAAATGTGCTTATTTATGCCCAAATGAGCCTCCCATGTGTAGTACTAGGTCCAAGCTCTTTGTTTTGAAGTTTCCAAGCCCAAAACTTGATTAACAACTCCATATTTAGCACAAATGAACTTAGTGACGTTTTCAGCATCTTTGTTTTGTAAATCAGATTTATTGATCCACTTGCCATTTGATTTACAATAACGTCTTCAATCAGCCCAATCAATGCTTCCTTGAATATTTTAGCTTGTGCTCTCATGATTTGTCCAGTTGGAATTTGATAATGATCATTTGAAACGGAAGAGACGTCACTTGAATTTGAAGGGACAACTTGTTGATTCAAGATCGCATCATTCCCTCTCTCCTCAAAAGGATTCGTCCTCGAATCTTGACTTGAATTTGGAGAGTTAATTTGTTGACTCTGGGTCGCATCAGGTTCGTACTTGATAATTACAATTAACGTAGCCTCACAGTGCTACGTAGATGTCTAAATCCATCCCAATGAAATGGAAACATCTTCCCGTCTTTGTTCCACCATTGCAATCCCTTTGTACGGTTCTCTTCTTTGTTCTCAACATACGTTCTGTCTTTTCCTGTCTAAATTGTTAGAAGGGGAGGGTGAGGTTCTGGGGAATCTCAGTAGGAAAGCAATAATAATATGCATGCAAGATAAGTGCTTAATGCATGATATGCTTGCATTACATAACTCATGCTCACATAATGACATATCTGCGTGCTCAATGCTTCAATCAACATATGTATGACCATAGCATAAATAGAAACAGAGCTTCAATTATTCATATATGTTTCACATAATCAAGTAAAGCAATAACATACATCAATACACCAGCATAAATATCAAATACATGCCGGAGAGGTAAGTTCCCTACCTTAATCGCCCTTCCCTGATCTTCAAATAATGTGCCTTGATTTGCGTGAAAATTCCTCAAGCTTTGTACTCGGTCCTAACATGTCAAATGTACAGTTTAGACACTTCCATAGTGTTTCTGGTGGTTATAATAGTCTATGATGAAATTTTACCAAAATGCCCCTGGGACGCAGGCCCGGCCTTGCCGTATCCGGCTTGATGGCACATTTTCCTAAAGTTTTGACTAATGCTATTCTAACTTATTTTTTCTCAAGGAATCCATTTGCAGGCTCGAAATCACCAAATTCACTGTCAAATTATGAAAATACTCTTGATAGCCCCTATTTCGAGTTTTAGTGGCGTTTTCATAATTATACTTTTTCGGCCTCTACCAAAAAAGTAACCAACTGTAACCCCAACTATTTTTGCCCACTGAATCCAATGGAACCATTTATTTCATGAAAATCCAGCTCCTATCCCTTGAAACAGTGCTGGCCTAAATATTCAAGAAAAATGCAAAAATATAGTTTTGTGTTTTAGCTTCCAAAACTTATACTTTTCCACTTCTAATCCTTTATTAATTCATTTAAACACTTAACCATGATTCAAAGAAATTTGGACAGTATAACCCCTTGGGGTTATGGCTTTTCATATTCATAAACCAACTATGATACTTGGAAAAATCAAGAAACAACACAACAACCACAAGAGAGCAAGTTTATAAAGTTACCCTCTTAAGTTCTTGGATTTCCTCTCTCTAGGCGTCCTCCTCCACTCTCCTTAAGCTCGAGATTTGCTTGCTAAACAATGGGTTTTCTTGGAGAAGAAGAGTTTAGAGAAGAGGCTACACAAGTTTGGAAGACAAATCTTAAGAAATCCCAAGCTTACTTTGATCTTTCTCTTCCTCTTGGCTCCTCCTTCTTCCTAGATTTTCTTCAAGCTCCCTCCCTCCCTCTCTTGGTGTGTTAAAAACAAAAATGAGAAGGAACGAAATATGTCCAAGCACTATAGAATATCCTACCATTTTCCTTAATTAAGTTTATTACAAAAATCCTATTTATGACACTACATGTACTTGACTCAATTTTATGACACTTTCTCTTTCTCTTCTTGAGTGTCTAGGCATGAGAAATGACAAGGAAAGATGGAGGAAGAGTTTCTAAAATATCTTTCATTTTCCCTTACTTACTAAATTCTTCAAAAATCCCTCATATGATGACACTTGAGGACATTTGTACCAACTCTTATCTCCTTCATATATCACAATCCCATACTTTTACCCAGGCTTCCTTCATAATTATGGCATACTTACTCCCTTAGTTCCCTTTAGCATTTGGACAAAATTTTCCTCCCATGGTTAGGCAAGAAAAACCGTCCCCCTCCTCTTACAAAACAAGTAAATTCTCTTCCAGCTAGATCTACTCTTGCACTCAACTTTATCCATTACTTCACTCTAGCTTACCATCATGCATTTCACCATACCTTCACTTATCACTATCACCATGCCCATATCTTCATTTGGTGTACACTTTACCATTGACATCATTTCTATAAGTACCAAGTCCTTACTTCAAGTCATACCCACCTTTCCATTGTCATCACTACTCTCTTCATGTAGCATTTTGGACATGTGCTCATGAAATTAATTTATTCCCCTTAATTGATTTATGCCCAAGTCCCTCTAATTCTACAATTCTTGATTTATTCCATTAAGAATATTCAATTTATACATTTTCCTTCATTAATTGAAATTAGCTTCAATTAATTGGAAAATAACTAATCTTGGGTTAAATTGACAAAATTATGATTTTTCTATCACTTTTGTAATTTAATTCCTTTCTTGAATTAATTTGCCCATTTCCTCATGAATATGAATATTTCAAAATTCACAAGATTCAAATTCATGAATATTCACCATTTTATTGAATTCTTAATTAATTATAATATATTTTTTGTGAATAAATTTGGGATGTTATAAGCTCAATCACTTTCCATCTATTAATAAGGATGTTTTCAAAAAATATTTTGCATTTTTTATATTTATGATCTTTAACTAATTTTAAAATTTTTTTATATCTATATGATTCGATTATTTATATTTTAATAAAAAACATAAGAAACAACATTATTTTACCAGATTTAATTGCAAGAGATATAAATCAACAAAAATTAAGCCAACTTACATGGACTTGATATTTTCTAAAAAATCATGAATTTTGAATATTTTATTTTTTCCCCGATTTGAATGTCTTATTTTATTTATAATATTTTATATAACATACGTCCTTGCATCTAATTATACTTATTAAGAGAATTCTTGCTCATTTGAAACTTGAGATGACTCAAATTCATGTGAAGTTTAAAGTAGGGATCATAGAAGAGAGGGCTCTTAAAAGAAATTGAGGGTGAGACGCGTTCTACAAATAGCACATAACAGATTAAATTAAGGGTCCGTTTGAGAAAGCGTTAAGAAGCAAAAAAAAAAGCCCAGTTGGAGGACAAAAGCTTAGTTAGAGGCAAAATAATCCATTTGAGATTTTTTTTTTTTACAGATAGGCTTTTCTAAAAAAACTGCTTCTACAAAAAACTGTCTTCAATTGCATTTAGAAAAAACATTATTTCTGTCATTGTCAATTCAAACACAAATTATATTTATAATATGATTTTTATCTTATCTTAAATCTGTAAAAAATCAGATTAAAAAAAAAAACCACTTCTGCACAGCTTATTAAAATGGACTCTAGATTAGTATATGCTTTTTCACTTTTTGAGGCACAAAATAAGTCAAATATTGTGACTCCATGTTTGGCCCCAGCCACAAGTGTGATTATTATTTAATGGGTTAATGTTAATGTCATTACGTAAAAAAATATGTACAAATTTTATTGACGAATACAAGAGTTTATAACCTACTTCTTAAATGTGGGCACAGGTATCTTGAGGAATATAATAGGACGTATGTTGTATGAAATATAATAAATAAAATAAGATATTCAAAATATCAACATTTAAAATTTTATTTTTAATATTTTTTGCTAATTATGTTAGGGTTAGAGAATTTAAAAAACACTTCGTAGAATTAAGAGATTAAAATAAGACATTCTATATGAACAGATTAAGATAATTTTTGCCTTATGTTGGAGTATTTCCGTATTTCCATTGTAGTTTCTCGCTCAATGTTCAAGACAGAGTAAGTTCACCAGCCTCATTTGCTCGTTAGAGAGAATGTTGGTCCCCAGCCCACTGTTACAGACATAGGTTCCAAAATTTAAAGGTTGATGATAACTCGGCTCTGCTCCATTATTGGGCTTTAAGAAAGCCCAAATCATTCCTTCATAAATTTCACAAAAACACACCTTTTTCCAAAGGTTAAGAAAAACCTGGGACGAATCACGTTGTTGGGGGAATAAACATTTCTTAAAAAAACTAGATAATTACTATGAGAACAAAACATCTTTGCCGGCCGGGATTAGGTTTTGTGGAAGGGGCCAGTCTCTTATAATATGATAAATAAATATTTGAATCTTTGTTAGGGGAGGAGTCCACATTTAGAGCTATAGTGCCTCGAACAGTATTATCTCTAATAAAAAGATATATGGGCCTAACAAAAAAAAGATCTTTTACCAATGGCAGTTGGGTATCAAATAAAAAAAGAAGATCTTTTTAATTAAATCACGTAAAATTATGAGATACGTTTAAAATTAGTTAAGAATATTGCTATTTTTGCCCCTAAAAAATTATTGTGAGAGATCTTTTATATGTTTTGACAAATGAATATCCTAACTATCAACTCAGTTTTTTATATGTATGAGATAATGTAAAGTGAGCTATAGCCTATATTTTTTTTTTTTGGACTGAAGCTATAGCCTATATTAATTAGTAGCATAGCGTAGTATCTCATATAAATAAAATAAATAGAACAAAAAAGGCACATTGGACTAACTTGGGGATCATAAGGGTCTATTTGGTATGAGGGATTTGGAGGGGAAATTTTTATAAATTGGATTTAAAAAATTGGAAAAGTGGGGTCATAATATTTTAATTAAGAGAAGATGTAAGATAAAAAAAATTAATTAAAATCTTTTAACTCCACTTCTTTAATTTTTTTTTAAAAATCCAACTCATAATTTTTTTCCCTTCTCTCCCTTTCCCTTCCATCCTCTCATACCAAACAAGCCCTAAGATTGGAGCAGCAGCCAAATTCAAACTCTAATTATTTTTCTTTTTAAAAAGAAAGTTTGCATACACCAAATAGTTGTTATTACATGACACAATATATATATATATATATATATATATATATATATATATATATATATATATATATATATATATATATATATATATATATATATATATATATATATATATATATATATATATATATATATATATATATATACCGAATTTATTCAAGACTTAAAGAGTAATACAAGTGCTTGTAATAACCTACTTTATAACAAAGGGATGATATTACACATGGCCTGTATTAAAGTGAGGAAAAGTGGCAGAACTGCAGCGATAGAAGAGGCATTTTTTTTTTAGGGAGTGCTGCAATATTCACGCACAAAGATTTTTTTTTATATATATAATTGTTTCTAACTATCTATTGACATTCATTTCACCAACATTCATGTGCAGATTGCTAAACATGGGAGCTATTGTATCAACTATCAAGATGATTCTCCATAAACTTAGTGCAAAATATTACTTTTGGCGTCTGTTAAAAATGAGCTTTCGCTACTGCATATTGGGTTTATTTGTAAGTGGAAAAGCGAAAAGATATGACTTACCACGTTTCTTATATTGAAATAGACATCATATATATGACTAACTTATGACATCTGTTTTCGATCTTTGCAAGAGACACAACATGTGCCACTTGCGACTTTTGTTGCAACAGACTCCGTAAGTACCACTTATAGCTTTTGTTGCATTGTGCACTAGACACCCTAAGTTGACTTTTTTTCCAAAAAAATATTTCTCATAAAATATCAATCCCTCTTTTTTTTTTTTTTTGGAAACAACCTCCTCGTTTGTGAGGGTAAGGCCGCGTAAACTTATCCTCCCCAAAACCCACCTAATAGGAGCCTCGTATACTTTGGGCCGCCTTCTTCTTTTTATTTTTTTATTAATCCCTCCTTTGGGAATCTTCTGCTATATAGAATCAAGGTACAATTATGGATCATGGGAAGTCCAAGAGATTGCCTTGAATCATTTAACACAGGAAAATTATGGAAAGCTAACTCAGCATAGTTTCTTATTCCAACCTTTTTACAAAGAACTATTTAAAACCACCCCCAAACACACACACACACACACAATTAAAGATCATGTTTGTCCTCGCAAGTACACCACGTCCTTTATGTACTAAAAGCAACAAAATCATTTTTGAAGTTTGGATCAGAAGAGTGGGTACAGTGATATATAGAGAATCAGAACACGTTGTGGAAATATTTCCAACAGAAATGGAACAAAAAGTTAGAAAACTAAATAAATATATCTCAATCATAATCTAGCAAAAATATTGTTAACCACCACGTTAACTTAGCAAGCACTTGTAAACTTATCACACAGCTTGCAGGCATCATATTTACTAACCACCACGCTCGGTGCCATATTGTTTATCATCATGAAATCCCTCTTCTGTTAGTAAAATAAATTAATAATTAATAAACACATTATTCTAATGATCACTTTTAGTATTATACATGCACAAGTTCACACAGCAACTTTTGCCTACAATTCTGATTCAGAAATGCGAAGAATTAATGGAAGAAGAAAAACACGTAACATTCAAAATTAATAAGAAAAGAAATATTAACTAATTGCAGATATTAATGAAATATTACAAAAGACCATTGAACTTATGCTTTGATCCATTTTTAAGGTGCAAATTTTCCCCAAATTTTTAAATCTAAATGACGTGGATGACATGTGGATTACCAACTCAGTATATTTGGTTAGCTAATTGTTAAAATTAACTGGGATAACGGCCAGGGAAAAATTGCCCTTTAGTGAAAATTTTTGGGGTAAGAATGTCCTTTAACTCTTTTCTCTTTATTCTTTTCTTCTTCCTTTTCCAGTTTCTACTAAGTAAGAAGCATTATTATATCCCAGATTCTTCTTTTCCTTTACAGAATTTGTTCTATCTTCCCCTAGTTTAAGGAGTTGGAAGCTCTTGTATATAGTTTTTAAGTCTTGGTTAAATTTGTAGACAGCTTTCTCTAATAAGGTCTACTTGACAGTCATACAAAAGCATATATAGAACTTAGCTACCTTTTTTTTTTTTTTTTTTTTTATATAAATATGGAGACCATATAACATATTGCCATATATGCTTTAACCTGTTCACACTTTCATATAGAGAGATATAATTTGTATTGATGGTTATTAGGGAATCGCTACAAAGGTTTGTCCAATTAAAAAAATAATGACGTTGCCAGACATTTTACAATTTTACGAAAATATCAATAAATATTTAACTAAAAGTATTATTATTATTATTATTATTATTAGTTTTAATGTGCTAAATAAGTATTTTTTACATTAATATAGCTTACATTATATTCAATAATATATGGATAATGAAATAAGGTGAGAAAGAATTTTAGAGATATTTGTTTATGTTTTGAAACTGAAATAGATAGATATAAGAGAGGAAGAGGAAGAATTGGATGATATGTAAGTGTGTGTGTTGGGGGGGGGGGACACTAGCTAGTTTTGAGAAACCTGAGATGAGGGTCAGTGAAAAAAATGATAATAAATTGGTGTTTAGCATGGCTGTAAATCGCGTATTTGAAAAGCTGATTATAATAGTTAAAACAATGTCAATACATCTCCCCCGTTAAAAAATTTATATTTCATGAGGATTGAGAAAGGAAGAGTGATACTAAAAAAAACACGTGATTTAGTAGCGGTTAAAAATGGTTATTAGTAGTGGTTTTAACCGCTATAAGAAACATTTATAAACCGCTACTAAATCGTATGTTGTAAGCGGATTTGTAGCAATTATATAAAACCGTTACTTTATTTGTAACGGTTCAATCCCACCGTTACAATATAGCCTTAAGAAGTAAACTTTTTCTGGGATATTTGTAGCGGTTATATAACCGTTACAAATATCAAAAAGAAAATTTGCAAGATGGGAAAAGAAAAATGATTTTTTTTTGCTCATTTGTAGTGGTTTATAAACCGCTACTAATATGAATTTCCTATAATTAGTAGCGGTTATAGAACCGCTACTAATTTCATCAAAATTCAAAATTCGCGCAAAAACAATTAATTTCGGTTTGGAAAAGGCGTGTTAATTAGTATCGGTTTAATAACCGCTACAAAAATTAAATTTTTTTTTAAAATGAAATAATTTGTTTCATTTTTTTTTATATTAAATTAAATTTTTTATTTTTTAGTAGTTTAGCTAATTTAATTAGCTTATTATTCAATAGTTTAACCCATTTATAAATTAAAAGGAATAATTTAATTTAGTTGGATAAGTATAAAAATTGTATTGATAATATTATTAAGGATACGTAGGTAATAAGAAACTATTATGTTGTCTACTACAATGTAATTGTGTATGAAAAATAGATGAAAATAAGATAAAGCTCTGAAATATCTGGGGAAAAAATGATGAAAATAAATTTTATGCGAAGGAAAGAAGTATTGAAATAAAAAATTAAAAAACTTGTTACCATATTTGATCGTATTGTTAAGCTCCTCAATTCATACAAAAAAATTTGTAAATGAGAGAAAATGAAAGAAGGGTAAGGTGAAAAGAAATGAGGGAGTGTTTGAAATGAGTTGTGGTAGGGGTATTTATAGAGATATTGCGTAGCTTTTGTAGCAGTTAATGTATCCATTTTGTAGGGGTTTTTAATTAGTAGCGGTTTAAAAACCGCTACAAATATTATTATTTTTTAAATATATTTTTTCCAGTTTTTTTTAAAGACAAAAACATAATTTGAAGTTGATCGCTCATCCTCGCCATCTTTACAGAAATTATGTAGAAAAATTATTGTTAGTGATGTATTATTAAATTTAAAAAATTTAATTTAAATGATGTGGACTTAAAAAACGCACCGGAGTAGAGGTAAATTGTCATCGCCTTCAGGAAAGTAGTTTTCAAAATCGGCTAGCTGAAATGACTCACTCTCGTAGGCAATGTTGTCGCCTTCACCCATGTCGTAAAGGTCTTGTGGCTATAAATGAACGACCATGTGTCAATCCTTGTGCCTCTCGTCCTCGACATAATAAACCTGATGTGCATCTGAAGTAAGAATATACGGCTCATCATCGATGTGATCCCTAAGTCGTTAGTTGTCAGTCAATGAGAAGTAGTGGTATTTGCCCACAAATACTTGAACAGCGTCACGGTGAAATGGCCTTGATAATTAAGTTCGACCACATCAAGAAGCTTTCCATAGTAAGGGACGCCTCCGAACTGCTTGTTGGCGTCACTGCTGCTCGCATAACTCCTTATCCCAAATGTTCCATAAACACCCGAATTTTGAGTTTGCAATCCGTGATCCCATGAAATCGTGCAAAACTTGAAACCATTGACATTGTATGCTGTAAATCTTTTTGCATGATCAAGAGGGCCGATTGCGAGAGCTCTAAAATCTGGTGAGTGTGAATTGTGGTCATTTAGTATTCTGCGTGCAAACCAGGTCAGGAATTCTCTATGGACCTTTTTGTCAACTTCTGAGGATGTTTGTGTACAGATCCTGAGTTGACGCTTAACATGACTTCTAAATTCCCTGCAATTAAAAATGGAAAGGCGATAGTGAAATGAAAGTGAAAATGTTACGAAAGATATAGAATAAAATGTGAGTGTACAATTCTTACTATATGAAAGGTTCGACTTGAGTGCAATTAATCAAGACATATTTATATGCATGCAACTTGTCAGTTGCTGTTAGTTTGAATTTCTCAGTTCCTACAACTAGTTTACTAACATGAGGGATAAATTCTCATGATGTTGGCGCAGGTTCAGGACAATCGTCAACACAAGGTGGGCGGTTGAAAGCTGTCTCAAGGTCATCAAAGTACCTTGAACAAAAATACAACACCTCATCCTCTATATAGCCTTCAGCTATAGAACCTTCTGGCCATGCCTTATTCCTTACGTAAGATTTTAATTTCCCAAGGAACCTGCGAAGTAAAGAAGAGAAAATTGATACTAAATGCTGAAAAAGACGACTAGCAAACATAAGAACTAACAATGAAACACATATTTAAAATGAGTACCTCTCAATCGGATACATCCATCGATATTATACTGGGCTAGTGAGCTTTGTTTCATGAACGAGGTAGACTGTAAGGTGAACCATTATAGTAAAAAAGGACAGAGGAAAGATCATCTCCAAATGACAAAGCATAAGAATGATTTTGGACTGCAGCTGATCGAGCTCCTCAATGATCAACACCTTAGAACACACTTCCGAAAGAAAGAACAAAGTTCCACCAAAATAATGGAAACATCAGGAGGAAGTGCATTCTTTATAGCCAGAGGGAGTAACTATTGCATAAGAACATGTGAGTCATGACTTTTTAGGTTAGTAACCTTTCAAGCCTGCAAGTCAATACATCAAGAAATGTTGCTTGAATACATATCAGGAACTTTTAATTTCTTCAACATTGTGAGGAAGACTTCCTTGTTTGGTTTTGTGAGGGTAAAATTTGTCGGCTGAAATTTGGCATGCTCATTTGGCCAAGCGTCTTCACGAACTCCCATGGCGCGTAAATCTTTCCTCGGTTGAAGGTGATCTTTTGTCTTGCCGGATTCGTTAAGCAGTGTATATAGTACATTATCACAAACATTCTTTTCAATGTGCATGACATCAAGACTGTGGCGAAGTCAATTAGATCTCCAATATGGAAGAGTGAATAAAATACTTATCTTCTTCCACTACTAAGGCACGAAGTCCTGCACGTCTTTTGGCGAGTTTGTGCTGAATCATTGCTTTTTTCAAACTTGAAGTCAACATGCTCAAGCTGTTGTAAGATATCCGTACTGGACAAAGTCTGAGGTGGTCCTCTTTTTTCTGGTTTCCCATGGAAGCAATTCCATTGCAATATGAACTTATGCCTTCTATCGAGAAACCTTCGATGCCCTATAAAGCACCACTTTTGGCTATGGGGAAGGCACACTGCGTCAGAGTCAAAATTGCAAGCTGGACACGCCGACCTAGTATGCATATTCCAACCAGATAATGTGCCAAGGCTAGGAAAGTTACTAATCGTCCACATCAAGGCTGCACGCAAGTTGAACAAAGTCTTCCCGTAAGCGTCGTACGTCTCTATGCCGACATTCCACAGGTCAAGCAATTCTGTAATAAGTGGTTGGAGATACACATCGATGTCATTGCCCTGTTCCTTTTTTCCTGGAATGATCATAGACATAATGAAAGAGCTTTGTTTCATACACATCCAAGGGGTAAGTTGTAGGGAACTAAGACTATCGGCCAAATACTATAACTTGTGCTAAGATTCCCAAATGGATTGAAACTGTCGGTCACCAATGCAAGCCGAACATTTCTGGAGTCAGTCATGAAATCTGGAAAGCCGTTGTCAAACATTTTCCAAGCATCTGTGTCCTGGGGATGTCTTAATTTACCGTCTTCATTCTTATCAACGGTATGCCACCTCATGTGCTCCACAATTTTAGACGACATAAATAATCTATGTAGGCGAGATTTCAAAGGGAAATATTTGAGAATCTTTGTAGGTTTCTTCTTCTTCTTTTTCCCTTTCCGAATTGTCTTGTACCTCGATGGGTGGCATCTCTTACAAGTCTCCCTGCTGGAATTTTCTCCCAATATAGCATACAATCGTTGGGGTATGCATCAATCTTTTGATAGTTTAACCCCAACCTGTTGATAATCTTCTTGGCCTCGTAGAATGTTGTAGGAATCTCAGCATCAAGGAATGCATCTTGTAATAATTCGAGCAACATCGACATTCCCTTATCTGTGATTCCACACAAGAACTTGATATGAAACAATTTGATCAAAAACGATACTACCTCCGGTCCTAAATATAGGACAAAGTTTGTAGTGCAAATTGCACTACAAACTTTGTCCTATATTTAGGACCGGAGGGAGTAATTTAGAATATTTTTGACAACCTTGATATAAAGGACGATATGCTTCATCCATCAAGTTGAGAAAATCCTGAGCTGCTTCATTCCTCATGAAACACCGACTCAGAACCGTGCAATTCTTCTTGAAGTTGTCTCCTTGAAATCCAAATGCATCACACACAACATTATTCACAGGATCATCTTCATCTAGTTGAACGCCCACTTGAGAACTTCGAGGAAGAGAATCATCATATCTAATGCCAGCCTTCTCACTATGAACTGCCTATAACGTATAGTCCTCCGGGAAAGGCTTCAGAAGCAAATGTTCCTTAACAACATTTTGTGCATGCCACTTCTTGAACTTGCATCTCCGACACGGACAGACGATCTTGCCGTTACAGCTGGCATGAGTGAATACGAAATCTAAGAATTGTTTAATCCGTATAAATATTCTAGAGAATTACGTGACAACCTGATCCATGACTTATCCATAGCTACTAGTGAGAGAGAAGAAAGTATAGAGAAGAATATGAGTGAATAGAGAATGACGAGTACTTGGAACCTTATATTCTGAATTTCCAACGTTTAATATTTCATAGTGGTTAAAAACCGCTACAGTAACTGCTACTAATTTTTAAGCCGTTGGAAATTAAATTGAAGAATTAGTTTTAAACTTGTAGCGGTTATACGGAAAACCGCTAATAATATACATTTGTAGCGGTTATATATAAGTAACCGCTACAAATTTGCAAAAAAGTGGGTGGAAATTTAAAATTGAATTAAGAATATGGAGAATTAAGAATTTAGCGATGTTCATTTTTCTATCACTACTACAGGTTGAAGATATTACTACCCCTATAGACATTCCTTTTTTAAAAAGAGAGGTAAAAACATAGAGGCGATGACATTTTTGTAAATAAAGTAGCGAAATCGAAACATTAGGCATCCCAAATTTGAATTATGGCATTTAAAGTAGAGTTTTGATGTCCCAAATTTCAATTGGGAAGCCTAAAGATTCCCCCTAACACAAAAATTAAAAAGTAAAAAAATTTGATTTACTTTAGATGTCCCAAATAGGTTTTGGGACGTCTAAAGTCTTGACTTTAGGCAACCCAAATTCTATTTGGGACGCCTTTGTGCATGTCAGATAATCTAACATGCGCCCTCCCCCTTGCTTTTCCATCTTTTCTCTTCTACCAACAACTCTCGTCACTTCATTATTTCCCACTTCGTCTTCTTCTCTTCATTCCCATTTCCCACTTTACTCTTCCTCCTCCTTTTCATTGTCGGTACTCACACTGTCATGCTTTTTTTCTCCACCTAGCTCCTTCCATTGTCAGCACACATCCCCTCAACACTGTCTTCTTGCTTAATTTCCTCCACCCTTCAGCGTACCTCCTCCACCTTCTTGCTTTCCTCCACCCTCTAGCGTACCTCCTCCACCATGCATATACCTCTTCCAACATCTTCTCTCCACCTTGGTTGGGCACATAGACATCGTCGGCTGGCCCTTTCCCTCCTTTCATCAGGTTTCTTTTTTTTAGAGATAAATTTACATGAAGAATTAATTTAAACTTGCAATATGAAATTATTATAATGCTTTTAATTTATTTATATGATTATAGTTACTGGAGTGATTTTCCCATTTGATTGGTCTTTTTTTTTTCCAGGATCATAAACTCTTTGTTATTAGTTATGCAATACTAATGTTTTTGTTTTATATGTTTGGAGCTTGGAAGTCGAGGGAAATACATATTATAAATAAAAGAAGCTTTTGATTGATTTTGATAAAATGAACAACAATTAAACAGAGTAATTTTTTTTCTTCTGTGCGTGGATCTCTATTTGGTTTAAATTAATGAGAATTAATTATATCAATGAAAGTAAAAGAAGTCAAATTAAATCCATATGTATCTGTCAAGATTAGCTCATTATAAAAGCTTAAGCCTTTAATTAACACGCTTTAACTTTCACTCATTGGTATGTATTTGTTGGCTAACTAACATGTAAGTTTGCACAAAATACAAAATAAGAAAAGTAGTATAATGAAATTTATTTATTATCAATATAAATATAAAAAATTTTATAATTATTTCATTGCATCCATAATCCATATATAATATGCAATATGATTGGTTTTCTTTTAGATTATATTAGTATGATTATTAGTGTAATTTTCTCAATATATAAAAAAAGTAGTTTGTTTATTAATTTATTTTTTTAGCTGGGTAGGGGATTTTAGATGTCCCAAATGGAGAAAATGGATATTTAAAATCCCTGTATAGGGGACAAGGACTTTAGACGTCCCTATTCTCAATAGGGACATCTAAAGTCCTCACTTTAGACGTCCCTAATTAGAAAAGGGACGTCTAAAGTCCTCTACAGAGGACTTTTAAAGTCCCCTATTTCAAAATAAAGACATTTAAAGGGAGGCCTTATAAGTTCCAAATGGAGAAAAGGGACGTCTAAAGTCCCCTACACAAAGGACTTTAGACGTCCCTATTCTCAATAGGGACGACGTCCCTAATTAGAAAAGGGACGTCTAAAGTCCTCTGTAGAGGACTTTAGACGTCCCTTTTCTCCATTTGGAACTTATAAGGCCTCACTTTAAATGTCCTTATTTTGAAATAGGGATGTCTAAAGTCCCATTTTAGTCGTTCTTTTTTAGGGACGTTATTTCTAAAAATAAACTACGTCGTTCACATAGACGTCTCTCTGTTTTTAGACGTTAAAAGTGTCAAAAAAGGGACGTTAAAAACCCCGTCTGTAGTAGTGTATATATGTATGTCAAATTCGTTATTTTATCACTTTTATTACCCATCGAGAAGAATTATGGTTCAGGCGATTTATTACTAAATGTTAGAAAATTAAAATTTATATTCAGATCCTTAGATTACTATTCATTTGCAATTGTCAAATTTTTGATCCAACTATGGAAGTTCATAACTAATTAGAGAAAAATCTTATGAGGGTGCTCTAAAGTTCTTTTGAATGCTCCTGAAGTTTAGTACATGAAAAAATATCATTCCAGCATGATCCTATCTTGATTGATACAATTTATTTACTTTACAAACTTGCTCTGTTTTAGATAGAAACTGTGCTTTAACTTTAAAAACCATAACTAATATTTTTAACATCCAATTTCCTTGTCTTAGGACTTGTTGGAATGATCTATGTGTCTAAATTTAATATACCAAATTTATTGAGCATTGGATATCATTTACTCTAATTAATTTAATGAATCAGTCATAGACGCCCAAAACTCTTTAATCTTATAGTGGTCCAATTCATGCTTTATCACTCTATACGTATCAAAGATGCAGACTATTATCTTATAATAAATTTACATGGCTCAAGAGGAATGTTATATATTTTACAACTTATAGCAACATAATGCCATAAGAATTAATCTTTCTATCCAATGACAAATCCCTAATTTGTTATATATTTTCACATTTTATTTGGGGTTTTTGTCATAATAATTGAGTTTAAAATGCCTTCTTTGTGATTAAAGTTGTTTGCCTGAAATTAAGGTTAAAAATGGGAAAAAATGCCTTCATGATTTTTGGGTTTATTTTCTTTGTAGATCAGTTGAGAGAAAATTATAGAACAAGACCCAGAATTTCTGAAAACTGCAAATCAATGAAGAAAGGGACCAGAGAAATTTTAGAAAAGGGCCCAGAGTTATTGGAAATTACAGTTCATTGCCACAAACGTTTTAAAATTAGTCCGCGTTTTGACCAGAGATTTTAGGTTATATTTCAGTGTGGTGCACTTTGAAAACGTAGAGGTGTTGTGAAGAACTTTAGTTTTTGGAGAGCTCGGAATCGGCCAGAGTCACTATTACAGAAGGCATTTTTAACATCCGTTTTTATACATTTTAGACGACCGTTTCCAGGAGGACGTATATGTGAGTGTCATGAAAAGTTTTAAAATAGACGACCAATTTAAAATAGTCATTGTAAGTCACAACATACAATGACTATTTTTGGAAAAACAATCGTTGTATGTTGGAAAAAAAAAAGGGGTTACAATAACTGTTTTTGCAAAAACAGTCGTTGTAACCTTTTTTTATTTTTTAAAAACATTATTTGTTTTTCTACCCATCAATATTGAAAAACTACCAATTTTCAAATAATTATATTTTAAATATGGAAAACACCCAAATAAAAAGTACCATGTCCTTCACAAAATAAGAAACGGAAAGCTAAAACCATAAAAACACACTTATTAAGACATGCATCATATGAATGTCATAAGGGTGTGAACAAGGCTATGAAAACTTCAGCTAGCTCAATTAGGACTGGGAGGGATTTTTCTTTAAGGAAAAAATCTAGCTTTATACAGAAGTTGTAAGCTCTTTACAAAAGTTATGAACCCAACATTCTTATTTTCATATTGGAATCTAATACATATTTAAAAAGATTTTGTTAGGCACACCCCAGTTCAGAAACAAAGTTTATGCAGAATCAAAATTCATTTGCCACACAGACTTATGGTGAATAACATGCAAAAATCCACATCAAGTTGCAAATATTCTAGAAATAAAACAAGTGACACAGATCTCCAAATAATAGCCTTACTTACTCATAGAAGAAATAATCATCAAATAATTGCAGGATGAGCTTTTCCCACATCCTACCAATCTCCACACCCTTCTGGACATCCTTCAAGCCATTAAAAGCCTCTTCATAGGACTTCTTCAGTCAACAGTTCAACAGTACAAGGGTCTCGTCCATGTCCGATATGTACCATTAGTCAATTCTAGAGACTCAAGCAAAACTTTTTCCCTCCTTCAAAGACTATTGTTTTTCCTTCATGCCTATAAACTGATCCAAACCATATACTATAACATTCTTATCCACAAGTTAACAGGAACCTAAGGAACAGATATACAGCCAATTTTCATTACTATATTATTCAAATTTAATGGTGTTTAAAATATTTACTTCACATATATCAAAGTGGAGCACCTAAACCTAATAAAATAAGAAATGTATTCCAAGTTATAATTGATTGTCATTACTATTTTCAAAGTTCACTATATCTGCAGTGCAAAACAACGGTCAACTAGTTTCCTATCACACTTGACCCTCATTATCTATTCACCTAATTTCTGATGCTTTAGAAATAGACAGAAGTACAACTAATGGGTTATGAAGGTATGACAATCAATACAAATTTAACAACGACAGAAAAGGGATGACTTAGGATTTGATGCAGCATATAGAGAGATAATCAAGACTTGGCATTCACATATTAATTAAGAGAGGATAACATGAGAAAGAAAATAAGAACAAGCAATGCTAAATGTACTCAGTGCAAGCATCAAGTGCATTAGAATACGACAATCTGCAACAATCTTGCATGTGAGCTCAGGATGCATAAACTACTTTTGATGTATACCTTCTGATTGGACTTGCACATGTGGGTCAACCACTCCATTAGATATACCCCAGTAGAATTTACAGACTTATAGGCAGATCCTAACTGAAGCTCATTCAAACTTCTGATGGCAGAATCCAAATCATCACCATATTCTTCAGGTGCTTTCTAAAGAAGCTGGCATGAACATTGCCGAAATGATTAGAACTAGAAATATTACCAAGGCATATAAGTGAGTAATAGACAAACGTGTGAATAAGTAAGTAACACAGTTCCTTACATCAAGTGGAAAAAAAATCACGTTAACACCCACCCACCCAAACAGGCAAGAATCATGATATTCAACAAATTAAATAACTAGAATCATGTTGACAATTCATATTTATACAGGTCTAAAATAAAACATTAAATTAATCCAACAAAGTCTACAAAAAGTTCACATATTTATATTTCTGTTGGCAGCAAGCCCCACTCTATAAAGGATTAAACTATTTCATGAAATTTGCCACAGTTAAATGTTTCCTGAAATCAATAACTCTACTCTTGCAAATCCAATAATACTTAAAATTTACTTTGTGCTATACAAAGCATGACCTTTGCGTTTATGGTTCCCTGTGAGATAATAACGATACAGAGATTCAAACAACCACTCCTTATTCTGCCACACATTATATTTGAGATCTCGATGTACGTGCTTCTATATTACGAATGAATATGAATGAGTGATCGGAAAGGCCGATAATGGAAAAGATTAATCCATCAGATAAAAAATCCCATAAATGGAAGCATGATCGAAATGTTTTAGAAGAAATTTATTAGTAAGGGAAAAATCAAACGCAAAAAAGAAAAAGAAAACCCACCTGCTTGTCCTTATCAAGAAATGAAGCACTAAGGTGGTCGATGAGAAGCGTTTGAGTAGAAGGAAGATTAGGCGAAGTCCTCGGGGAAGAGCATCAAACAGGAAAAGAAGACGAACAATGAATCCTCTTAGAAATAGGTAGAGACGATGCAAGAAGGTCTTCAAAATAGGTGGTGATGATGCAGGAGGTTGGAGATGATTCCGAAGGTCCATCTGAGATTAGAGACGGAGGCGCGAGAGAGACCGAAGGAGAAAAGAGACGGAGACGCAACTTGAGAGGAAGAGAGTGTGCTTTAGATGAGGTTTCACTATAAAAAAAATGATAATTCGTAGCTGTGTATTTGTAGTGGTTAAAATAAACCGTTATAAATATCAGGATTTGTAGCGGTTTTAAGTTACACCGCTACAAATTTGCAATGGTATGCTTCGCGTCGAGTGGCGTGTCGGTTAGGGAATGCTACTTGTAGCGGTTTACAAGACATAACCGCTACAAATTTTTTAGCGATTACTCTATATTAACCACTACAAATGTGGCGCCAGCTTGGCACGAAGCTAGTGTGACTATTGTGGTGGTTCTTTTGTAGCGGTTGTTATGATAATAACTGCTACAGAATTTACAGGCCCGCCTTTTTGTAGCGGTAATAGAGAACCGCTACAAAATGCATTTGAAATAAATATTTATTAAAAAAAATAAAACATTTGTAGTGGTTTATATCTAAAAATCGCTACAAAATATAAATATTTGTAGTGGTTAAATGGATACAACCGCTACAAAGTGATACGTAACTTTGTAGCGGTTTGATAAACAAAACGGCTACAAATTGAACATTTGAAATTTAAAAAAGTTTAATTCGCGCCAATGGTTCTAAATATTTGTAGCGGTTTCTCAATACTAACCGCTAGAAAGTGTTCATTTAAATTTTGAATATTTTAATTCCCTCCAACAGTCATGAACATTTGTAGCGGTTTTTTTGACATAACCACTACAAAGTGTGGCACATTGAAAATTTGAATTTTAAATCCTGTCAACGGTGTTGAAACTTTGTGGCGGTTTTTATCGTATAACCGTTACAAAATGAATTTGAAACAAATATTTATAAAAAATAAATAAAAAAATGAATTTGTAGCGGTTTTTATATGTAAAACCACTACAAATTGAACATTTGAAATTTAAAATACTTTTATAAAAAAAATTCAGAAAAATATTTGTATGGGTTATAAAACCGCTACAAATGTGAAATATTTTTATAAAAAAAATTCAAACAAATATTTGTAGGGGTTATGAAACCGCTACAAAATCAAATAAAACCGCTACAAATAATGTTATATAAACCGCTGCAAATATCAACCGCTACAAAACTTGTCACATTAACCGCTACAAGCGCTACGCAAATCCCTATAAATACCCCCAGCACATCTCATTCCAAACACCTCCATTTCTTTCAACCCTTCTTCTCTTTCGTTTTCTCTCATCTGATTTTTTTAAGAGCCAAAGAGCTGAGTAAGATGATCAAATATAGTAAAAAAATTTCAATTCTTTGATTTCAACATTTTCCCCCCTCTCATAATATTTATACTCATTATCTGCACATTCTCAATAATATTACCTATATAAAGTTTATACTTATCTAATTTAATTTAATTATTCTTTATAAATAATAACTACTATCATTTTTAAGTTACTTAAATAATAAACTATTCAACACAATATTATAACAATGGACTCAAATAATTGTATATTTTTTTTAAAAAATTTCTAAAATTTTGTAGCGGTTTTAGAGCCGCTACAAATTTAAACTCAAAATATGATTAAATTTTTAGCGCTACTTTTGAAATTCCCCCATTTGAATTTAGTTGCGGTTTTGTAACCGCTGCAAAATTAGAGCCAAAGTTTTATTTTTCATTTCCCGCCATGCGAAATTGTGATGAAAATATTTGTAGTGGTTTAGTAACCGCTCTAAATTTGCAGCGGTTGTGTTACGTGAGTAGCGGTTGTTGTAAACCGCTACAAATATGTTTGCAATAGTGGATTTTGTAGCAGATTTTACAACCGCTACTAATGTTGTTTGTAGCAGTTAAAACCACTACTAATACACATTTTTAACCGCTGCTAAATCATAGTTTTTTTTGTAGTGATTTTCAACAAGGTTTCAACGACTGTTTTTAAAAACAGTCATTGAAACCTTATTTTCAACGATCGTTTTTATAAAAATGGTCGTTAAAAGGATAGTCAAAATTTTGAAAATGCCACCACCTTTTTTTTTTACTTCTGTTTTTCTAAAAACGGACATTAATTAGTGACGTTAAATGTACTATTTGTAGTAGTGAGTTAATCTTCATCTTATTACTTCCACCTTTAACTTTCGTCCACCACTGCTTCTCCATGCATAAATAAATACACTAGCACAAATATCAAATACATGCAGGAGAAGTAAGTTCCCTACCTCAAAGTCTTATCAATCCCTTTTTAGTGTGCCTCGTAAAACATGTCGCTTCCGGCTTCCGACTCAGTTCTAAAATATTAAATGTACAAGAAATAGGTTATAAACTATCCAAGTATCATTTTAGACTCTTCCATGGTGTTTTTAGTGGTTATATTAGTCTATGGTGAAATTTTACCAAAATGCCCTTAGGACCCCGGCTTGCCCCTCTGTACCCGGCCCGATGGCACGTTTTCCCAAAATTTTGACTAGTGCTATCCTCACTTATTTTCACTCAAGGAATCCATTTCTGGGCTTAGAATTACCAAATTCAATGTCAAATTATGAAAATACCCTTGACAGCTCCGGTTTAGGGATTTTAAGGGCGTTTTCGTAATTATGCTTTTTCGGCCTTTTCTGAAAATGTGACCAACTGTAACCCCACATATTTTTGCCTAATGAATCCAACGGAACCATCTGTTTCATGAAAATCTAGATTCTACCCCCTATTCTGACCTTGGCCAAAAGTTTCTCAAGAAAAAGGAAAAATGGAATTTGTGTTTAAGCTTCCAAAACTTGTACTTTTCTACTTCTAATCCCTTATTAACTCATTTAAACACTTATTAACCATAATTCAAAGAAATTTGGGTAGCATAACCCCTTAGGATTAGGGCTTTCCAAATTTACAAACTTAACATAACGCACCAAAACCAAACACAAACCTCAACAACAACTTCATTCAAGAATATATCTAAGGTTTGTGAGGGTACCTCTTGAGTTCTTGAATCCTCTCTCTCTAGGCGTCTCCTCTCTCTCTCCTTGAGCTAAGAATGAATCTTCAAAATCATGGATTCATAAGGAAAAGGAGTTTAGAGAAGGTTTCTTAAGCAACATGACAAGAGAAGCTCAAGAGAATCAATCTTCTTACCTTGATCTTCTTCTTCTTCTCTCTAAAACTCCAAGTCTTCTTTAAGCTCTCTCTCTCTCTTCTTTCGTGTCTCTTGGCCGAAATGTGAAGGGAAGAGGAAAGGGAATGTGTTTTAGTCAAGTGTCTCTTCTTTCCTCTTAGCCATTAATTTTCAAGATGAGATCTTAGTGTGACATTTGTCACAACCCATACCTCCTTCATATCATGACACACTTACTCCATTAGGCTTCCCATTGGTTTTGAACTAACTTCCTCCCTCTTGCTCTTCTAACCAAATGAGTGCTCTTCCAACTAAACCAACCTTACACTCAAGGTAGCATAACATTTCATCATGAATTATAATTACTATGTTCATGTAGCATTGCAATTTGACATGTGCTCATCCAAATCAATTATAATTTAATCACCCTTCATATGATAATGACACTTGGCATCTTTAATTCCATTTCTCAATTCAATTGGTACAAGAGTTGGCTACCTAACCTTATGATATAAGTAAGGACTTATGACACAACAATTATCTCCATCATCTTTCATGTGGTGTTGACACTTGGCCTCATTGGATCTTGACACTTGTTGTAACCCTCTTCACGATTAAGGCCGAGATTTAGTGCATAAACACGTAATTGATGTAGAATTAGAGACCTTAGATGATTTTGGGACTTAAACAAAATCAAACTTCCCAAAACCATGGCTTACAAAAACTTTTACAAAATCTGTTCATGACGGTCTCATATTCATATTTCAATACTAAATGGCCTGTACAAGTTGATTTCATTCACCAATATCAGAGTATAAACAAATTCTCGACACACTCGGGTTCCATTCATTAAATAAGGGATTTACAAAGGCACAAAGCCCACAATTCATTACCCTTAACTTGGGGATTACACAAAACTATACTATCAAACCCAACATACACAATTGTTTCCCAAAAACATCCAATAGATATACATGATAACCAATACTCCCAAAATATACACCTAAATCAGAGCTTTATCCGCTCTTCGTCGCCCGCTTTCCCTTTGATCCTTCTGCCCTGTCTAAAACATGGTTTTTTTAGGAGAGTGAGATTCAAAAGAATCCCCATAGTAACAAAGCAATCATATAATGTACAATAATAATGCATGTAAGCAAATCATTAACCACAACAAGCAACTACAACGGCAATAGTTAGTATGACACATGTCATCCCTTAAGATTGCTCACGCTGAATTGCTCAGTTGCATTGCATCATAGCAATCCACACAATACATTTCACTACAGCTGGGATTCATATAATGCATTTCATACACAAGCCATACAGGCAAGATACACACAGCCCACGGTTGGATTCACAAACGCCGCCCCACGGGTCGGATTCACAATATCCATGTTGATTACGACGGCAGTTCAACGGCTGACCTAGAGATGACCACCGTCAATCCCTACACGGCTCACGCTGACCTGCTCACGCCGTAATGGACCATGGCACACATTTCACAAATTCAATGACAAGTTATGCATGCCAAAACATCATACATAATATGAGAGAAGAGTCACTACCTTGATCCTTCCGTGCTTGTCCTAGCGCCGGTCTCTCCCGCCTAGGGCAAATGTCGTATCCTAGAATCATTATTAGGGACGAAGAGTTATATTCTATTCCAAGACTTATTTAACTTGAAACACTTAATTTTGGTTATCATATTTGACCCTTAAGAGGCCACAAATGCCTCTAATAAAAGCTCTAAAAGGTTGGAAAACCATAAGTTAGAGATCTCCTATTGAAAACTCAAAGTGCTGGAACACAGGGGTGGACCGCGGCCAGCCCTTCCTTGGGCTGCGGCCCAAATATGGTCAGAAGGCCGTGGGCTTCGGCCGGCCACCCATGGGCCGCGGCCCGAATCAGGTCAGAAAGGTTTGGGCCGCGGCCAGCCACCTTGGGCCGCGGCCAAGAAATTTCCTAACTCTTGGCTGAACTTCGAAAAACCATAACTAATTGTAGAAAAATCAAAACGAGGTGATTCCAAAGCCAAATGAAAGGTATATGAGTCCTCTTTCAAGGAAAAATATAGCCCATCACTGGAAATTACTACACAAATACAGAATAACCAAAAACTAAACTCTACTCCAAAACAGAGTTCTGTTTCAATCCCAAACTTTGGACAACCATATATCACAGAATTATAAACGAAATGACACAAACTATATGTCCATTTTGAAGCTTGGGATGTGAAATTTAAGACTGGAAAGTTTCATAATTTTTCAATACCATTTGGTCATTCAAAACGCTCATACAAACTTACTGCACAAAACAGAGCTCAAACTAGACAACTTTCCAACTTTTCCCCAAGTGATTTTAATGAACCCAAAATCAATAACCAAGCTCATTCCCACACAAAATCACTCAAGGAATCCAATGGGAATGTCAAAATCACCAAAATCCTATTCCATTATCATGCTTTGGTTTTGGGTAACATTAAACACTAAAATCTCAAACTCTCCAAACTTAACAATTTCAAACCCAATCAATTCTATCTATCCAAAATGCATTCCAAACATACAAATTCCATATCAAACACATACCAAACTCCCAATGGCCCTCATTTTCAAAAATGGCCCAAGAATTCCAGAAAATCCAAGTTAATCCATTTGGCATAAAACATAGATAGATAGATAGGTCTCACTCACCTTATCAACTTCTCCAAAGAGAGTTCTTGATTCACCACTTCCCAAAATTTCGTGTGGCACAAACCACAACCAATAGACAAGCTACAACCATAGAAATGTTGCTCTTAACTCAAGGATGAACTTTAATGAAGGGAGTTTGAGCAAAGGAATGCATTTACTTACCCAAAGATCAAGCTTTCTTCTTTCCCTTGCCTTCAACAATGGAGAACGAGAGAGAGAGAGAGATGAAAATGAGAGAGAGAAATGAGATGGAGTGTGAGGAAGAGAAACAATAGTACTCCCCCCATACTTCCAGCGAAAAGAGAGGAGAGGAAGAGAGAGAAAATGCTTAAAATACTCTCATATTTGACTTTTCTCCTCATCACTCACCATACACACTTTTGCCACATGTCAACTTGCTATTGGCTTACACCAATTAAGTCACCAATTAGCTACTTTAATCTCTCCATTAACCATTTTAATCACACATCCCATTTTCTCTTAGTTAGTAATTAATTTCTCCCTTAATTACCAACTCGTGGCCAATAATTCCATTATTCCAATTTTTCAATAATTATAACATATTAATTAAAATAGCCATAAAACACATAATAATTCCCATTTAAATTCATAATTATCCACCATAATCATGATTTACCCTTAATCAAAAATTGGGATATTACAATTCTCCCCCCGTTCAATAAATTTTGCCCTCGAAATTTCTCACACAACATGGGGCATAAAATCAGGAAATCTTTTCCTCATGTCCGCTTCCGCCTCCCAAGTCGCTTCTCTTGGTGACATTCCCTTCCAAACAACCTTCACAAACGGTAAGCTTCGGTGCCTGAGCTGCCGCTCTTCTCTATCAATGATACGCTCTGGCTCTACCGCATAAGTGAAGTTGTCTTGCAACTCAACCTCTTCATACTCAATGATATGCTCAGGGTCTGGTTGGTACTTCTTGAGCTACGAGACATGGAATACATCATGCAATCTACTCAAACTCGGGGGTAGGGCTATCCGGTATGCCACATGTCCGATTCGTGCCAGAATCTAAAATGGACCAATGTATCTCGGACTCAGCTTCTTCCGCTTGATCGCTCTCCCGATGCCTGTGACCGGAGACACTCTCAAGAAAACATGATCCCCCACTTCAAACTCAAGAGGTCTTCTCCTCTTATCAGCATAGCTCTTCTGATGACTTTGTGCTGTAAGGAGCCTTTTCCTGATAACTCAGATCTGTTCAGCAGTTTGATCAACAAGATCCGGCCCATACAACTTTCTCTCAGACAACTCTAACCAGCACAACGGTGACTGGCACTTTCTCCCATACAGTGCTTCATACGGAGCCAATTGAATGCTCGCATGGTAACTTTTGTTATACGCAAACTCAGCCAATGGAAGATAGTAGTCCCACTTTCCTTTGAAGTCTAGGACACACGCTCTCAGCATATCTTCTAAAGTCTGGATAGTCCTCTCTGACTGTCCATCTGTCTGAGGATGGTAGGCCGTGCTAAAGCTCAATTGAGTACCCATAGCTTCGTGAAGAGCCTTCCAAAATCTCGAAGTAAACTGAGGATCTCTATCAGAGATTATATTCTTCGGTGTACCATGGAGTCTCACAATCTCTTTGATATATATCTCAGCCAGCCTATCAAGAGAATAGCTAGCATTGATAGGTATGAAGTGCGCAGACTTCGTGAGTCGATCAACTATCACCCAGATTGCATCATAGTTATTAATCTTGGGTAGACCCACCACTAGATCCATGGTCACACTCTCCCACTTCCATTCTGGAATTTCTGGACTCTGAAGCAACCCTGGCGATCTCTGGTGCTCAATCTTCACCTTTTGACAGGTAAGACACCGCGCCACATACTTTGTCACATCACTCTTCAACCCTGGCCACCAATACATAGACTTCAAGTTATGATACATCTTGGTCATACCGGGGTGAAGAGTATACTGACTCTTATGAGCCTCATCAAGAATTCTCAATCTCAACTCAGCCTTCAGTGGTACATAAATTCTCTTCTGATAACGCACCAGTCCACTTAGTGACAAGTCATAGTCTCGAGTCTCTCCTCACTCAATCCTAGCTCAGATCGATTGGGCTAGCTCATCATGCATTTGAGAATCTTCAATCTCAGTCCTCAGGTCATTCTCCCCTTGGACCATACCATAACTGGCACATAGGATATCCTTCTAGAGATTTAAATCCCGAAAATCCTCTATCAGTTTCCATTCCTGGATCATCATTGTTGCCACTAGCACCGCATTCCGACTTAAAGCATCCGTGACAACATTAGCCTTACCCGGATGATATTTGATCTCCAGGTTGTAATCTTTCAGCAACTCCATCCACCGACGTTGTCTCATGTTCAACTCTTTCTTATCATACAAATATTTGAGACTTTTATGGTCGCAGTACAGTTCCACTGTCACACCATATAGGTAATGACGCCAAATTTTCAATGCAAACATAATTGCCGCAAGCTCCAGATCATGAGTGTGGTAGTTCATCTCATGCGGTTTCAGCTGTCGAGAGGCATAGGCCACCACACATCCCTGCTGCATCAGGACACACCTTAACCCCTGCTTACTCGCATCACTGTACACGACGTAAGCCTCACTGGGATTAGGTATAATCAACACTGGTGCCATAGTCAATCTCTCCTTCAGCTCAGTGAAACTCCGCTCACAACATTCATCTCACAAAAACGGTTGATCCTTCCTCGTGAGCTTGGTCATCGGCAATGCAATACGCGAGAAGTTCTGAATGAACCTCCGGTAATAACCAGCAAGACCCAGAAAGCTGCGAATCTCAGAAACAGTTTCTGGTCTTTTCCAATCAAGTACTGCTTCCACCTTACTGGGATCCACCGATACCCCGTCTCATGAGATCACATGGCCAAGGAACTTCACTTCCGTAATCCAAAACTCACATTTGCTCAGTTTGGCATAGAGTTGCTTTTCCCGCAGAATTCTCAACACGATTCTCAGATGTTGCTCATGATCCTCCCTACTCTTGGAGTAGATCAAGATGTCGTCGATAAACACAACCACGAACTGGTCAAGATACTGTCGGAAGATGCGATTCATATAATCCATGAATACCACAAGTGCATTCGTCAAACCGAAGGGCATCACAAGGAACTCATAGTGCCCATATCTCGTTCTAAAAGCAGTCTTCGGAATGTCCGCTGCCTTCACACGCAACTGATGATATCCCGACCTTAGATCAATTTTGGAGAATATGCACGAGCCAGACAATTGATCTAACAGGTCATCAATCCTTGGGAGTAGATACTTATTCTTAACAGTTACCTTGTTAAGTTCTCGATAATCGATACAAAGCCTCAAGCTTCCGTCTTTCTTTTTCACAAATAACACCGGAGCTCCCCACGGCGATACACTGGGTCGGATGAATCCTTTCTCAAGCAATTCTTCAATTTGCTTCTTCAACTCGGCCATTTCATTCGGGGCCATATGATATGGGGCTTTCGATATCGAACCAGCTCCAGGCACAATCTCAATTGGGAATTCCACTTCCTTTTCTGAAGGCAAACCACTAAGATCGTCTGGAAATACCTCAGGGAATTCATTTACCACAGGTATACTCTCTATGGCTTCACTTGACTCTCCCTAAACGGAGAAAAAAACCATATACCCTTGACATCCTTTCTCAAGATATCTCTCAGCTTTAGCCGTTGAAAGTAAATTCAAACTGGCATTTACATTGCTATCCCGCTGTGCACTATGGAAAGTGATCCTTTTATTACCACAATCAAGCAATACATCATTTGTTGTCAACCAGTCAAAGTCCAAAATAACTTCCAATTATTGGAGTGGCAAACAAATTAAATCTACTGTAGACTCACGACTCTCAACAACTATTACACAATTTAAGCCGGCTTCGGCCGTCACAGCCTTGACACCCATTGGCGTTGACACAACCAAATCAAATGGTAGTCTATGTACATGCAATCCCAGGTGCCTTACACAGTCATAAGCTATGAACGAATGGCTTGCACCCGAATCAAACAAAGCATTTAATTCATTGTCACCAAGAAGAATTTTACCTTGGATCAATTCAGGTGACTTCTGGGCTTCCTCATGTGTCATCGCGAACACTCGACCCTGATTCCTGGCCTTTGCTCTGCCGGCTGTCATGGGCACTTAGAAGAAATGTGACCCACTTGCTTGCAATTGAAGCAAATCACCTCCCCAGCACAAGTTCTTCCCGGATGGTACTTTCTGCACTGATTGCACACCGGTCCCGCTGGAGGTCTCTGGTCACTACGACCCCCAGGTTGATAGGGCTTCTTGTTACCACCCCCATATGAGGATCCTTGCCCCTTCCGCTTCTGGGAAGTATTAGCCTTGCTAGGCTCACTGCGGTTGCCACTACCCTTAGATGGGTACAACTCTATCAGATTATACTCAACAATTCTACACTCTTCCACGGCTTTATTGAAGTTAGTAAACTGATGAGCAGCTAACCTCTTCTTCAATTCAATCATCAATCCCCAGATTAGCATAGCAGAACTCCACTCCTCATTATCTCTTTCCTGAAGATAGGCAGAATACCTTGACAATCGAGTGAAACGGGAAAGATACTCGTCAAAGCTCTCCGTATCTCCCTGCTTGATAGCCAGGAACTCAGACTCTTTTTCAAGCCTCACCAACTTGGGGAAATACTTCTTGTTGAATTTTTCTTCAAATACCTCCCAAGTCAATGGTACATTCCGGTTCTTCAATGACGTGGCGATGTTCCTCCACCACCTATCTGCATCCCCTTCTAGCTTATATACAGCTAGTTTTGCCTTGACCTCTGTAGGGCATTCGAGGACTTTGAAAATCTTCTCTAACCGGTTCAACCAGTCCTCAACAGCTTGGGGGTCAAACCTCCCTCTGAACACCGGAGGCATATGCTTGCAAAACTTGGAGACCCAAGAATTCAAGTCCCTTCCCTCACAAATCGGCACCCCTTGAGACTCTAGATTAGGCACCGTGTGAGGTGGGGATTCGTGAGATCCATCGGACCCCTCAGCTATCTCCTCATGATGAGTCTCTGGTTGAGTCTCCTCATGAGTTGACTGGGCCCTTCCCTCATTTTGCTTGGCCCTTTCCTCTCTGAGCTCTTCTCTTAGCTCAGCTATCATATCCCTTTGTTCTCGTACGAGATCCATCATCTCTCGCAATGGATCAGGAGGATTATCATTAAGTTCCTCCACCTCTGGGTCCTGTTGCCTGACTCTAGTAAGAGGGCGAACCATTTCGTCTTTATCACTACAAATGATTCACCACGTCAATACCTTAGCCAATGTATACACATAATCCATAACATTTATCTCAATCCACAATTAGTAGAAATACTCATGTGTATACGCAACAAGCACTTATCAATCAATAAGCTACCCTAAACTCAAGGATTAAGGTCAACTAAGAAGCTATCCTAGCAAATCCTCACCTTGCCAGGAACTACAGCTCTGATACCACAAATGTAACCCCCTTCACGATTAAGGCCGAGATTTAGTTCATAAACACGTAATTGATGTAGAATTAGAGACCTTAGATGATTTTGGGACTTAAACAAAATCAAACTTCCCAAAATCATGGCTTACAAAAACTTTTACAAAATCTGTTCATGACGGTCTCATATTCATATTTCAATACTAAATGGCCTGTACAAGTTGATTTCATTCACCAATATCAGAGTATAAACAAATTCCCGACACACTCGGGTTCCATTCATTAAATAAGGGATTTACAAAGGCACAAAGCCCACAATTTATTACCCTTAACTTGGGGATTACACAAAACTATACTATCAAACCCAATATACACAATTGTTTCCCAAAAACATCCAATAGATATACATGATAACCAATAATCCCAAAATATACACCTAAATCAGAGCTTTATCCACTCTTCGTCGCCCGCTTTCCCTTTGATCCTTCTGCCCTGTCTAAAACATGGTTTTTTTTTTGGAGAGTGAGATTCGAAAGAATCCCCGTAGTAACAAATCAATCATATAATGTACAATAATAATGCATGTAAGCAAATCATTAACCACAACAAGCAACTACAACGGCAATAGTTAGTATGACACATGTCATCCCTTACGATTGCTCACGCTGAATTGCTCAGTTGCATTGCATCACAGCAATCCACACAATACATTTCACCACAGCTGGGATTCATATAATGCATTTCATACACAAGCCATACAGGATTCAAAACGCTCATACAAACTTACTGCGCAAAATAGAGCTCAAACTAGACAACTTTCCAACTTTTCCCCAAGTGATTTTAATGAACCCAAAATCAATAACCAAGCTCATTCCCACACAAAATCACTCAAGGAATCCAATGGGAATGTCAAAATCACCAAAATCATATTCCATTATCATGCTTTGGTTTTGGGTAACATTAAACACTAAAATCTCAAACTCTCCAAACTTAACAATTTCAAACCCAATCAATTCTATCTATCCAAAATGCATTCCAAACATACAAATTCCATATCAAACACATACCAAACTCCCAATGGCCCTCATTTTCGAAAATGGCCCAAGAATTCCAGAAAATCCAAGTTAATCCATTTGGCATAAAACATAGATAGATAGATAGGTCTCACTCACCTTATCAACTTCTCCAAAGAGAGTTCTTGATTCACCACTTCCCAAAATTTTGTGTGGCACAAACCACAACCAATAGACAAGCTACAACCATAGAAATGTTTCTCTTAACTCAAGGATCAACTTTAATGAAGGGAGTTTGAGCAAAGGAAGGCATTTACTTACCCAAAGATTAAGCTTTCTTCTTTCCCTTGCCTTCAACAATGGAGAACGAGAGAGAGAGAGATGAAAATGAGAGAGAGAAATGAGATGGAGTGTGAGGAAGAGAAACAATAGTACTCCCCCCATACTTCCAGCGAAAAGAGAGGAGAGGAAGAGAGAGAAAATGCTTAAAATACTCTCATATTTGACTTTTCTCCTCATCACTCACCATACACACTTTTGCCACTATCAACTTGCTATTGGCTTACACCAATTTAGTCACCAATTAGCTACTTTAATCTCTCCATTAACCATTTTAATCACACATCCCATTTTCTCTTAGTTAGTAATTAATTTCTCCCTTAATTACCAACTCGTGGCCAATAATTCCATTATTCCAATTTTTCAATAATTATGACATATTAATTAAAATAGCCATAAAACACATAATAATTCCCATTTAAATTCATAATTATCCACCATAATCATGATTTACCCTTAATAAAAAATTGGGATATTACACTTGTCTTCTCCTCCTTGATCCCTTAATTTCTAAAATAATTAAGAGAAAAATGAAGATTAATTTATTTCTTCCATATTTGCACAAATAGAAAATCTGGGCAAAATTTTCACCAATCTTTGAAACTTCATAACTAATTTTATAGTTATCGTTTTGGGGTGATTCCAAAGGCTATGGAACCCTTATTGAGTCTAGTTTTAAGGAAAAATATGGAATTTTACTAACTAGGATCATATCATTCCCAGATTTTCAATCTTTGACCGTTGCTCCAGAAACTTTCTAGACTTTCTGGACTAAATTCAAAAATTCATAACTCTTTGTAAATAGCTTCAATTGATTCATATTTCATATCAAATTAAAGCTTAGGATGTTTACTTTCACCCTGTAAAATTTCATAATTTTTTTATCATTATTTAGTCTTCCAAAACCACATGATAAACTTTCTGCCTCGTAGGCGATTTCACTGAAAACACTGTTCAACTTTCAATTTTCAATATTTAATTCCTTTGGCCTTAAATATTCACCATTTCATTGAATATATATAATAATCACAATATATTCTTGGTGAATATAATCTTCATATACATCCTATATATAATAACATTTAATTTTATCTCATTTATGTTTTAGCATATAAAAATGAGAATAATTTTTTTTAGTTTTCATAATAAATTAAATATAAAAGACATTGAGCAAATTAAACTATTAACTACTCATAAAATTAGATTTATGAGCTCAAAAATTGAAAAACTTACAGTGTATAGGAAACTTGAATAGAGTCAGTTGAAACTTCAAGCATAAACATAAAAAAAAAAAAAATTAAAAAAGGAAAAATAGAAAAAAAATTGCATGTATCTTTTAAAAAAAAGAAAGAAAGAAAAAGGGAGTATGTACTTCATGGGTACGGTGCAATAAATAGGACCAAAGCAAATAAGGAGGGAGGAGGAGTGGGGTCAACTTTGTATAAGGAATGGGACCAAATGAAGTGGGGATGTGATGGGTGATGAAAACAGGAGGAAGGAGGAGTGATGTGGACTATTTGATATAAGAAATGGAGGAAGTAGGGACAATGAGTGATGAAAAGAGGAGGAGAGAAGGAGGGAATGTGACAAATGGGGATTGTGAGTGGGGACGGTGAGCTAGCTAGAGTGACAAAAAATGGAAAAGGTAAATAAAGGAAGTGGGGACGAGTGGACTATTTGATACAAAAAAATGGAGTAAGTAGGGACAATGAGTGATGAAAAGAGGAGGAGAGACGGAGGAAATGTGACAAGTGGGGGCCGTGAGTGGGGACGAAAATAGAGTGGGGACGGTGAGCTAGCTAGAGTGACGAAAAATGGAAAAGGGAAATAAAGGAAGTGGGGACGAGAGGAGTATAAGCAAATGGAAGAGGAGGAAAGGATAAGGGAAGGAACTACTAGCTAGAAATTTGGTAAAGATAAAAAGAGCTTTTGACCAAAATGGCCACTTTGTGTGGCTCGTTCCTTGGGAAGGGCCACACAAAGTCTACCACATAGGGCTTATATGGTGCTTGGTTAGCCAAGCACCACACAAGCCCCCACTAGCAGCTGTTGCCCTTCCTCAAGGAAGCAGCACAACTGCTTTAAAGCAGCTTGTATGGCACTTGGTTGGCCAAGTGCCATACAAGGCCCTACCAAGCTATGGCGCTTACTCAAGTAAGCGTTACAACATCCTTATGTTTAAAACAAATAATAATAATAATAATAATAATAATAATAATAATAATAATAATAATAATAATAATAAGCTATGGCACTTCTTTAAAGAAGTGCCATAAAATGTTGCCCTTTATTCCCTATTTTTGTAGTAGTGGATGTTGAAAATGCTCACTCTGATGTATCCAATAATAGTTGTATAGTTGATGGAATTACTTGTACTATCTTTGTTGATGATGCATATTCTTCTCTTTCAAGAAGTAAGCATGATTTGGAAATTTTTAATGCTATTGAACAAGATGAAGAGTTCATTTTTCCCTCTTCCCTACATTCTACTTTTATTTATTCATGTGAAGGGGAAATGTAATGTGACATTTGTGTTGATATTGATAATTGGTTTTCTACTTCACATTATCGTAATTCTTCATCTAGTTTAATTGATAACATCAAAATGCATTCTGCACTTGTAAAAGCCTTGAAAATTGCCTAACTTTTGATCCCTCTGTATTGCTTGTCTTAGATAGTTCGATAAGGAAAGATTCAATGGTTGTGGATGATAAAATTGTAAATGAAATGAATATTTCCATTTAGTTCTTTTTTACAACTTTCCACCTGATATATAAAATGAAAATAGCTGTTTTGAAATATTCAGTGGTGATAGCTTAATCAATTCTTTTTCTTCTTCCACTCTTTTAGCTCCCAACTATTGTGATTGCAAAAGTGATGTAATGCACCACAATATTAAGTCGGATTCCATATTGCAAACACATGAGAATTTTGAAAATGTGACTACTTGTTTGGTTCCTACTGAAGGGAACTAAATTGATTGTTTTAGTTGTGAAGTTTACTTGGAGAATCTAGTTCCTACAACGCCTATGTGTTATTTGAGATATCTCTATGTAGTTATTTTTAGACTAGATACTGCTACTAGTCTGGTGTTTCTTTTATAAGAACCTTCACTACCAAGAGGGTACTGTCAAACCCCTTAACATTTCGATATTTGCCAGAGTAATAAATGCATAGTTCCACAGACATACAAAAATAACACAAACATACTAATACTGAGTACTTGTTTATAATATAGAAAATCCCCATAAGGTTTGAAAAATATGTACAATCTTCCAAAACTAACAAAAATAAACAAGGATAACCAATAGTAGCCCTTGCTTCAATTGATACCCTCACACGCCGGTATTTGTCGTTTTGCCCTTAGAGTCGCTAGCTTCTGCTGAAATATTTCTAAATATTGAAAAGGGTGAGATTCAAATGAATCTCAGTAGTAACACACAATCAATTATATATAATGCGACAAATAAATATGCCAAGCACCATATAATGCAACAGAATAATAACACGGTAATCATCATAATCGGTATGTGCATATATTCAGGACCAACCTTTGTTAGAACCGCTACTTGTCCGTGCCTTAATCAGGCTCAAGACCACAGACTGGGCAATGTACCTTTTTGGCACTGTGTATCATAACTGGATCCCCTTTGGCTGTTGGGGATCTTGTGCTTTCCCCCCTGGACGGTACTTGTACTTTTCCCGCACCAGTTAAATAATGTGTGTGCATTATATATATATATATATAACTGAATATAGTATACACAAAGTATATACAAGTTCACATAATATATGAAAGATAGAGTTACTACCTTAAGTCCCTTTTCGGCTCGCAATCTGTTCTGAACCCTGTCCTGGGTTGGGCAAACTGTCTAGTCATAAAATTTCAAGTTTACAATAATTGAGTTATTACTCATTCATGTACATTTCCAAACTCACTTTGTCGGTTATCTTAGTTTAAAACCGCAAAATTACCAAATTGCCCTTATGGACCTGGTCTAAGTCCCTTTATACCCGATTCAACTGTATTTTTTTCAAAAATTATGACCCAGGCTAATCCTACACAATTTTGAGAGTAGAATCCATTTTTTACCTTAGAATTGCCAAATTCATTGCCAAAAGATGATTTTGCCCTTGGCAGCCCCTAACTTAGGGTTTTTGGGATAATTTTGTCATTTCATATTCTAATGCTTTTCACACTCCACACCTAACATGTACCCTATACAATTTTTCCTCCTAAACTCAATGGAATCATTAAATTAATAAAATTCCAGCTCTTTCCCTCAGAATCAGGTATGGCCGAAAGTTCCAAAGAAATTAGGGGAGATGATGTTTCCTTGATTTAACCCTTTAAATACCTCCCTTTTCACTTCTAATCACATGTTTAACCATTTAAATGCTTATTAATCATGATTTGTAGAAATTTGAGTAGCATAACTCCTTAGGGTTTCATTATCCCAAAATCACAAAACCAACCAAAACAACCACAAATCAAACTAATAACAACAACAACCAGTACAACTTCATAATTAACAAGATAATCAAAGTTCTTGAGATTACCTTTTGATTTCTCAACTTTCTCTCTCTAGCCATCCCTTTCTCCTCTTCTTTCCTTGGATTTTTGCTTGCTAAACATGATATTCAAGAGGGAAAAGAGATTAGAGGAGCTTTTCCATGATTTTAGAGTCATAAACACTTGAATTCAAGATTATTTACCTTGATTCTTGCCTCTTGAACCTTTTGAACTCTCTCTTGTTCTCACTTTCTTCAAGCTCCCTTCTCTCTCTATCTTTCTTAACTTGTCCGAAATATGGCCTCATGAAAGAGATATAAAGCTCTTAAAAATATAACCTCATCTTTCTTGAAATAGTATAGTTTAATGTTAATTTACCATGTGCTTTTACTTTTGTTACTTCTTGCTTTTTACTTAGGTCTAGATAATTATACATGGCATAATTCTCTTCCAAGTATTTATTTTTCCTCCCATTTTCTCCATTTGGCCGAAATTCAAGAGAGGAATGGGAAATAATTAATGTCTTTTTGCTTTTTCATAATTCTCTTTCTTCAAATAATTAATTAATCCATATTTACTTTTAACTTTTCAAACTTTATTTACTTGGCCACAATTACTCCCAAATTTGGATATTTATCTCCAATTTATTATTTTTCCCTCCTATTTTCCTTATTTGGACGAAAATGGCCTCATGAAATTGGGAAAATAATTAACTTTTTGCTTTATTGGCAAATTATCATTTTGCCCATACATTTTTGTTTTTAATTGTACCAAAGTGTTTCTTCCTCCTTTTTCTTTCCTTTTTGGGTGAAATTCACCCTTATCATTGGGCCAAAAATTGTGCTCTACATTTCTCAAATTTGGGCTTTAATAATAGACTTTTTGGAGGTCAAAAATTAGCTTCATGTCTTGTTGTAGCCAAATTTTCATGTGACTTCAACTAAAGGTATTTTTGTCATTCCAAATGCACAAAAAATTCACCATTTTATTCCATTAAATGCCACAATACATACAAGGACTATTGGGGAATAAAAATGGGGTGTTACAGGTGCAATCTAGGAGCAGTGGTTACGAAGAAGAAATGTATGTTTCTCATTCGGGATGAGAACTTCTCCTACAAGAGTCTACGAATATTTAAGCATAAGATTGTCTCTTTCCTCCCTTGCTTTCTTCTCATTTTTATATGTTTCTTGAACTTAATTGTTATGTGAAGAGAATAAGTGTGGGGGAGACAAAAACCATTAGTAAAAAGTAGGTTTCTTTGTTTTTCTTTTTCTAGGAAGTTAATAAATGCTCCATAGCTATACTTACTTGCACTTAATCTTTACTACACTTTGAACTGCATTGTTAAACTCACTTCACTTGTTTCTTTCTTCTTCCCCTCATGGTGATTGTTGAAGTGTTGTCCTTCAATCTTGAATTGGATTTCACAACTTACCACTTCACCCAAGAAACACGTCAAGTTAGTTTCTATTTATTATTTACATTAAGGACAATGTAAAGATAAAGTGTGGGGGAGGGATTGCTCTAGTCACAATGTTTTGGTTCATGAAATTTGAGAAAAATTGAAAATTTTTTAACTTGTGAATTGATTTTGTGAAGTGTTTCATGGACCCCTTATTTTCACTTTCCTAATGCAACTCCATAGCATATTTTTATGAAAATTTACATCCATGATGATTGTGAAAGTCAAGCATTTCCAAGTATGATTGCATTAAGTTTGAGTAATTCCTTTGCTTGATGTAATTGAGTGATTGGAGTGTCTTTAGTGCAATCTTATTAATTTGGATGCCTAGCTTGATTTTAGGATGTTGATATGGTAGAGAAAAGCTTTGTTGGAAGATTCTTGAGCCTTGATTATATTTTCTCATCATGTATGTGTATTCACCTATTCTCTAGTTAATCTCTTTAACTTGTCTAGGTTCTTTTTCAAAGCTACATTAATGCCTTGGATTTATAGTATGATGGGGGCATTCATTTCTAAACCCATTTACCCAAACACAAACCATTCATAACTTACCTTTGATTACCTTGTTAAGCCCTTCATGTTTATTTCTATTTCATACATATCTTATGTTTGCATCCTTTATCAAGTTCTTCCTAGCACTATGATTTATGAGAAAAGAAAAGGAAAAAAGGTACTATTGTATATGTGAATTGAAAAGAAAAGTGCCATGTGAGTAGTCAAAAGAAAGAAAAGCAAGAGAAAAATAGAAAAGAAATAAAATGATGAGAAAAAGAAAAACAAAAGGTGTAAATAGTAACAAAAACGGAGAGAAAGAGAAAACAAGGCACAAGGGCAAGAGACATGTATGTTCACTTGAGTAGTGCTAATAGATTTATCAATTTACTTGTTTCATGCATAGTTATTTGTATATTATTCCATTCATCTAGCCTTTTCACCAATACAACCCTTTCAAGTCCCCTTGACTATGGATTCATAGCATACTAGTGGTAGAGATAGTAGAATCTAGCTTATGGTAGATGCTAAAATAGGTGAATTGAGTGAAATTTCCTATGATTTGAGAGATGAGAGAAACACTTATTCCCTTGAGAGCTTTATCATGTCTATCTTTCTTGGTTTTGTTATGTATTCGAGTTGGTTTCTTTGCATTTAAAAAAAATTCCATGAGCTTTGTTGATTTCGGTTTCTGGTTATGAAACCTTCATGTATTTGCATTGTTGAATGACTTGATGATTGCAACATTGGGCATGTTTTTTATAATTTTGGTTTTATTTTATGTAACACTCCATTTTTATTTACCAATATTTCTTGTAAGTATTTATGGCATTCAGTAGAATAAAATGGTGAATTTTGGTGCATTTGGAATGACAAAAATACATTGAATTGAGGTCACATAAAAATTGGGCTAAAACAAGACATGAAGCCAATTTTTGTCTTCCAAAAAGTCTATTACTAAAACTCAAATTTGAGAAATGAATAGCACAATTTTTGGCCCAATAATAATGGTGAATTTTAGCCAAAAAGGAAAGAAAAAGGAGGAAGAAACACTTTGGTACAATAAATCACAAAAATGTATGGGCAAAATAGTAATTTGCCTATAAAGCAAAAATTTAATTATTTTCCCATTTTCTTGAGACAATTTTAGGCCAAATAAGAAAATAGCAGAGAAAATAATAAATTGGATATAAATATCCAATTGGGAGCAATTGTGGCCAAGTAAATGAAGTTGAAAAGTTAAAAGTAAATATGATGGATTAACTAATTACTTGAAGAAAGAGAATTATGATAATTCAAGAAGCATTAATTATTCCCCCTTTTCTCTATGAATTTTGGTCAAATGGGGAAAATAGGAGGAAAAATATATACTTGGAAGCTCATGATGCCATGTGGAATTATCTCAAGCCAAGTAAAAAGCAAGACGTCATAAAAGTACAATTCACATGGTAAAAATTGGCATTAAAATGTAATATTTAATAAGGAAGATGAAGATGATATTTTAAACTCTTCTCTTTCCATTTGAGACACAGTTTTCAGCTGAGTGAGAAAAATAGAGAGAGAAGGAGAGCTTGAAGAAACAAGAGCCAAGAGAGAGCTAGAGAGAAGCAAGAATCAAGCAAGCAAAAATCCAACAGAAAAGAGAGGGGGAGAGGATGCCTAGAGAGAGAAAGAGGAAGAATCAAGAGGAAATCTCAAAAATCTTGATTATCTTATTGATTATGATGTTGTTGTGGTTGTTGTAGTTGTTATTGGCTTGATTTGTGATTGTTTTGATTGCTTTTGTATTTTTGGGATGACGAAACCCTAAGGGGTTGTGCTACCCAAATTTCTACAAATCATGATTAATAAGTGTTTAAATGGTTAAAGATGTAATTAGGAGTGAAAAGGAAGAATTTAATCAAGTGGGATCATGAAAACCAAAATTTTCCCTTTCCCTTGTTAAGTTTTGTCTAGCAGCAGAAATAGGGGTAGGAGCTGGAATTTTGCATTTTTTATGGCTCCAATGTGTTTAGAAGAGAAAATTGTGAAGGGTATATGTTAAGTGTGAAGTATGGAATGACAAGATAATCCCTAAAACCCTAAGTTAGGCGCTGCCAAGGGCCAAATTGTCTTTTGGGGGTGAATTTGACAATTCTGAGGTTAAAAATGGATTCTGCACGCAAAATTGTGTAGGAATAACCTTGGTTATAATTTTTAGAGAAATACAGTTGGATCGGGTCCCTAGGGGCATTTTGGTAATTTTGAAGTTTTAAACTAAGATAACCAACAAAGTAAGTTTAGAATAATACATGAATAAGTAATAACTCAATTCTTGTGAACTTAGAATTTTAGGACGGGACAATTTGCCTAAGCTGGGACAAGGTTTAGAACAGGTTGTGAGCCAAAAAGGGACTTAAGGTAGTAACTATATCTTTTTTACACTATGTGAACTTTTATATGCTTTGTGTATGCCATCTTCTATAATATGTATAATGTACACGCATTATCTAACTGGTGCGGGAAAAGCACAAGTATAGTTTGATGGGGAAAGCACAAGTATCCCAACGGCCCAAAGGGGACCTAGTTATGATACATAGTGCCAAGAAGGTACACTGCCTAATCTATGGCCTTGAGCCCAACTGAGGTACGGACAAGTAGGGGTTCTAGAAATGGTTGGCCCTGAATATGTGCACATACCGACTATTATGATTATAGTGTTATTATTATGTTGCATTATATGGTGCTTGGAATATTTATTTATCGTATTTTATATGACCGATTGCTTACTACTATTGAGATTCATTTGAATCTCACTCTTTTTAATATTTAAAAATATTCCAGCAAAAGCTAGCAGCTCTAAGGGAAAACCGATAAATAATGGTTTGTGAGGGTACCGGTTCGAGCAAGGGCTACCGTTGGTTATCTTTAGTTTTATTTTGGTAGTTTTGGACAATTTGTATATATTTTTAAAACTCTATGGGAATTTCCTGTATTATAAACAAATACTTAATATCAATATATTTGTACTATTGTTGTATGCCTTTGGAACTATGCCTTTATTACTCTAACAAATATCAAAATATTAATGGGTTTGACATTTTGTACAAGAGTGTAAAAGCTCAAGTGTGGGGAATTAACAAATCCCTAATTTATTATATAGTTTTATATTTTACTTGGGATTTTTACCATAATAATTGAGCTTAAAATGTCTTGTTTGTGATTAATTGTGATTAAAGTTGTTTGCATAAAATTAAGGTTAAAAAGGGGTAAAAATGCCTTTATGATTTTTGGGTTTATTTCTTTGCAAATCAGTTTAGAGAAAATTATAGAAAAGGACTAAAGACGTGAATTGACAATTTTACTAGCACAATTAATCACTTAATGGGTCTAATTTTTTTTTGTTTTGTTTTTTGGATAGGACCTGTTTGTAATTCTTTTATCTTCTTTTTTTTTTTCCAGTTTTTGGTAGGGGTGATGAGTCTCATGCATGATTGTCCTTGCAAGAAGAGAAAGGGAGAATTAAGCTTCAGCGCAGCTTTATGACTCTGTTAAGGACCACTCTTTCAAATGCATGATTATTCAGTGCGGCCAATTAATAGAGTTCAAATTGATCCCACTTTAATCATTAATGTACCCACTATTTGTGTCTTGTACTTTTGTCTAGCATTTTATAACGCTAAAATATACTACTCCATCTATTCTTTTTTATAAAAAACATTTAATTTGATCTTGTAGATTAAAACATCAGTTAAAAATAATAAATATGTTAAAATTATAAACCCTTATAACTAAAATATTCTTATTTATAAGGATATTGAAAATAAGAGAGAGAATAAAGAAATTATTTTAATAAAATGATTGTAAAAGAGAGAGAATAAGAAAAGAAAAATAGTAGAAGTAATAGGTCTTTGGGACTACCACCCCCGTCCTATTTATAATTTCATTTTGATAAAAAAATTTTGTTTTTATTATAAGTCCAGTTTCAGAGGAATAAATGCATTTTTTTTCTTTGCCCCTATTAATTACAATAAATAAAAAGAATTTATTCATGTTGACTTTTGAAACCAATCATAAATAAGGGCAAAATTGAAAATTTAGTCCATAATTAATGAGTTAACTAACTTTCATTGGTATGTCAAAGTTAGTTAATTTTGACTTATAAATAGGACAAGAGTGGTATGAAAATTTATTATATTGACATTAAATAGGGTAATTAAATAAAGTCAAAATGAGAAAGTAACAAGTAAAAAATAAAACATTCTTTAAATGTTTCTTATAAAAAGAACATGGTATGTATAGCAGTTATTTCTTATAAAAAGGAATTGAAGCAGTATTATACATTACAAACTATCAAATGCCTATTAAAAGATTGGTTAAAGAAAATAAATTTGTAACGAAATATAACTTTTTTCTAAATATATCGTATATTTATGGAGAGAGTGATTGAGAAAAAGAATGAGGAAAAAAGATGAGACGAAATGACTGAATGAGTGAGAAAAAGATAAGAGAAAACATATAATTAATTGGTGATAAAAATATAAAAGTGAATTATGTCAACACCCGTTTCCATTTTGATATACACAGAGTAATAGAGTCCAAGTTCCACAGGCATACAGAAGAGTACATATATACTGATAAAAGTATTTGTTTACAGTCCAAAGTCAACTATACAGAATACGACAATATATACTACTATTACAAAATATCCAAAAATATTTTAGACATAGACTATCTATAACCATGAACTTTGTATTTTCCTCAAGACACATGCCAGTCACTTCCCTTGGTCTACATCCTTGCCTTTTGCTCTATTGGCAACCGCTGAGATGTTTTGTTTAGAAAAAAGGGGTGAGATTCCGAAGAATCCCAGTAGAAACATACTATCGACATATAAAATGTGAAAATTAAATATGCAATGTACCATATTAAGCAAAATGAAAGTTCGATTCGATTCATATGTGTACACACGTTTCAAGTGTAATATCCTGAACTGTAATTTAGGGTTAGTGACTTCCCAGGTGGAGTAATTGGTGTTAATAAAACACTTTTGTCATATACAATGTAAATTGTGATGTAAAATGCGCTCAATGATGATTTAGTAAATGTTGCGATGATGAAGGGAAAAATGGGAAATTTCTGACCAATTGGTTAGTTACCGAAGAGAAAACTCCTTAGTAATTTAAGGATCAAAGGTTAGGATTTGTTGTTAGTGGGGTGGAATCCTATGTATAAGGATTCTTGTGTGGTCATTGTGAGAAAATAAGATCATGGCATGTGGCAAGATATGGACCATTAGATCAAAAGTCAAATTTTCAACATATTTTCTCTTCCCTCTCCTTTTTCAAGTCGGTAGGGTGTATGGAAAAAGGGGAAGTTGAGTGATCATCATCATCTCATATCTCTCTCTATTTCTCCATTTTTGCTGCACAAGGAAGGAAAGAGAAAAAAGAAAACTTGAAGTAGGTGCTCTAAATGACCTCACATGCTCAAACGCTCTTCATTGGTATTGTTCAAGAGGTTGAGAGTTTGACTTCTATGGTTTCAGAATTTTGATTGGTGGTGTTTGAGAGATTGTGAACTTTGGGATGTTGAAGAATCAAGAAATCAACTTTGAGAAGAGGAAGATGTGAGTATTTATAGTATTTTGGTATAATTTTTTTGGTCATTGGTTAAGTTTTGAGAACTTTGGATTTTGCCCTGATTTTGGAGTAATTTTGAAATGAATGAATTCATTAGTGTTTTGTGGTGGAATAGATGCCAACTTATGTCTTGGTGTCAATGGTTGTGGTATGGATTTGAAAAGGAAAAGTTTGATCATTAGGTGATATTGGGTGTAATTTGGTTAGAAGGGTGGAATGTGTCATCATGGTAAGATTTTGGTTGTTTTGAGGTTACCAATAGGTTTATTGTGGAATTTTGTGTGGAAATGAACTTTAGTATAAGTTTGGAAACCATTGGAATTAGATTTAATGAATCTGGAAAAGTATATCAGCAGCTGAGATTCTGGCTTCTGATAGCCTCACTCGAGTCAGGTAGGGGCTCACTCGAGTGCAGCGTCATGTTCTTCCTTTTCTCTTTGCATTTTCGGTTAAGTATTCAAGTAGGAAGCAATGGTGCACTTCCTTGCCTGTGAGTGATATGAGTCATCACTCGAGTGAACCCGAACTTACTCGAGTGCAGAATTAGGTCTTACCTTAGGGTTGCTCTCGGTAGTCACTCTTTGCACCTCACTCGATGGGACTCGGGTGAATGGGTGTTGTCACTCGAGTGCTAAGGATATTGCTCGAGTGTGCTGGCCACTTCCGGGTGTGTTGGTGCTCTCGGGTACACATATTTTTTGTGTCTCACTCATTAAGGCTTGAGTACAAGTACGGTCATCACTCAATTGAGGTCTTTTCCACTTGAGTGGTTCGACCAGAAATCAGTGCTTTTGTTTCTAAAAAGGGATCTTTGGTCAAGTATTCCCAACCCTTTAGGCATATGTTTAGGATTCTATTGGTCACCTAAAGAGTTTAAATGATACCCAACTTAAAGTAAAATGAAGATAAAAATTTGGAACAGAGAATAACCTATCGTCCTTAATTTTTGGTTTATAGGCTTTGAAATTTGCCCTGGTCGTGAACGAACTATGATGGAGCAAGTCAAGAAAGAATAAGGTAGTGACTTTCTCTCTTATACTATATGTGATACATGGTTTGTTTGTTTGACCATTGTTGTGGGTCTATCACCTGTGGCCCATCGGTGTTGACGATGGGAGGATCGTATCTTCGGGGCGGTAGAATCCGGGGGATGAGACTATGTGAAAGCCGAAAGGCTACTTGTAAATCTATCACCTGCGGCCCATTGGTGTTGACAGTGGGAGGATTGTACTTTCGGGGCGGTGGAATTCGGGGGATGAGATAATGTGATTGTGCGCATAGATGACAGCCTGCGTGTTGTGTTTTATGCTGTGATGCTGCTTGATTATTTACTTGCATGCTATGTGTTTACATGTTGAATGAGTGATTTGTTACTACTAGGATTCTTTTTAATCTTATTCTTTCCATTGACTGACCTTTCAGACAGGGCAACTGGCTCAAAAGGGAAAATGACGACTAGGAGCGGCTAAAACCTTGTAGAGATATTTAGGTTTTGGAATGTTGGCTACCTATTTTGGATTTTGGGATTACTGTATATTATTTTTGGATGTAGGTAATATTTGAATTACGGTATGTAATCCCCTAGCTGGGAAGTATAAACCTGATAGTTAGTATACTTGACCCGGGGGTTGCCGAGATTTCTATTTTACACTTTGATATGTTAAAATGTGATTCAATTGCATAGGGTAATTATATTCGTCATATGGAATTATAAATATATTTTTTACCTTTATTTTCCTTAATTAATTGAAATTAACTTCAATTATTTGGAAAATAATTAATTTTCTGATAATTTGGTAAAATTACGATTTCGTCATTTCCTTTCTAATCCAATTTCTTCTTGAAAGAGGCAAACTTCACCCAAGAGGGGGGTGAATTGGGTGATGCTATAAATTTTTCGCTTGATGTGAAGATATGAAAAATAGAGTAGACAGAGTAGAGTTGAGAAGATTAGGACACAGAGAGTTATACTGGTTTGGCCTAACAACCAGGCCTACGTCCAGTCCTCAGAGATCAAGACCTACTGAGAGTTTCACTATACCTCCAAGATTCAATGGGCTCTCAGAACGCCACAAACAACAATTGTCCTTAAAAGGACTACGAGTAGAAATATTCTCTCACTAAGAAATTTCTCACCCCCTTACGACAAGTCTTACATGCAGAAAAACAACTTATGCCCCTTCCCACTTGCTTATGTATACAAGACTTATGAGCAGCAACGTTCTCACCTGCTTACACCACTATAAGTCTTACGAGCAGCAACATTCTCTTCTGCTTGTATCTTATAAGTCTTATGAGTGGAAGGTTTAACAAGGAATTTTCTCAATTGCTTCTCTCGTAAGGAAATCTACCCTCTCAAGGTCCCAATACCTTGAGATCAAATGAAAATAGAATTTGAATTGTATGAAGACTCTCTTACAGAGCAAATAAATGAACACTGAAGTTCAATGTGTATACAGAGAAAACTGTGAATAGAGTTTCGTGTATAAGCTTGTGAATTATTGTGCTTCGTTATTGTTGACGATCTCTGAATCTCTATATTTATAGATGTTTAGTTTTTGCCCATTTGAGTAATCACTGTTTAAGGAGCGGGGCTTTGCAACTGTGGAATGACACGCGCATGTTTGAATATTCTGAATGCGGTAGGTACGAGTGTGCTTGTAATGATGTTGTCTGTCGTTATTTGACTTTCTTCATGTCAGTTTATTTCAAACATTCATCCTCCTGTATCACACTTATAATACAATCAAAATGATGTTAAGTAATGATAATAAGTAATAATGAGACAAATAAATAACATTAAACGATATTCGGATTGAACGTTGTGAGACTTGGTGTATTTGGTGATTTGGCAGAGCATCACTCGAGCATGAATGGGCTCACTCGAGTGATCTCCCTGTTTTTAACCTTGTGCTTCAGTTTTGAGGACGTGCTTGCATAGAATTTCAGAGAGATACATTTCTCACTCACGAGTGATGTGGTCCCTCACTCTAGCACAACACCTTCTGCTTGAGTGATCTTGTATTTTGTACTGGGAGTTTCTCTTCTGGTAAGCACTCGCACACCATTTTAACAAGAGTGAGATTTTGTACTCGCAAGTGATGTGGTCCCTCACTCAAGCACACATACTCATGCTCGAGTGAAATGAATATTCTCAAGAATTATACTCTTAATACCAACACTCGTATCAGGATTTGAGAGGGATAAATTTATCACTCGCAGGTGATGTGGACCCTCACTCGAGCACACATACTCCTGCTCGAGTGAGAAGAATATTCTCAAGTAATATACCGTTTATACAAGCACTCGCATCAGCATTGGAGAGGGATAGATTTTTCACTCACAAGTGCTGATGTGTCACTCGAGCATATGAAGCTATGCTCGAGCACACTTGTGCTTCTCTGAACTTCATGACTCTCGGCCAAGCACTCGCAATCCCTTGCTCGAGTACAGAACACTCATGCTCGAGCATTGATGTCTCTGCTCGAGTGCATCAAGAGAGAATGACAAAACTCGCTCTCGGCCAAGCACTCGCAGACCTTCACTCGCATGTGCTCGAGTGAGAATGGCTCCTCTGCTCGAGTGAATCAGTGAACATAACAGTGGCATGCCTCTCGGGTAAGCACTTTCTGGCTATCACTCGCACTTGCTCGAGCACACAAGGGATCCATGCTCGAGTGTAAAACTCATGCTCGAGCATATCAGTTCATTTTGACAGCAGACACCTCAGAACATTGCTATATGCATTTGGTAACTTTGTAAACATTTCTTAAACTTATAAAATCATGATTTGCACACAATTGACTTTTGTTATCATCAAAACTTGGGATCTAACACTTCTCTTATTCTTCTTTGGACAATTTTCATCTATTTTTGGACCAAATATTTTCTCTAATATTCCTTCATTTTTGGACCTTAATATTGGGCTTTTTAAATTACAAAAATTAATTCCTTAATTATTTTTGCCCAATTTCTCATGAAATTGAACATTTATAAATTCATAAATTCCAAATTCATGAATATTCACCATTTTATTGAATTTCTCAAATATTTACAATATTTTTTGGTGAATATAAAATTTTGGGGGTGTTACAAATTAAATCTTTAAACAAATACAAAGTGTTTCTTGTGAAAAAGAGCAAGTTTGTCTCAAAAATTGTAACTTATACTTCTTCTAGTTCTTTTTATAAGAACATAAAATTTAAATTATATTGGTCCTTTTTATAAAGGTAAGACAAAATTTGTTTGAACATGTAATGAGATTTTTTTTTACCTTTCTTTAATTATATGTATTGCATTAATTAAAAGGTTAGTAGTGCTTGTATTTACATTATTTTCCTCTCTTACTTGCCCTTCATAAATAAAGACATAATTGAAAAATAAAGTTTATTTTAGACATGCTTATTATTTTTAACTAATTTTAATCATTTTCTTAAACCGCATAATTTGGTTATTGAGTTCTTATAAAAAGAACTGAATGGAGTATTTAGTAGGAAAGGGGTACTATATATTAATATATTATAATAGTTTCATTTATTTATATTTCATGCTATGTACTCCCTTTACCCCTAAAATTTGCAATTAATTTCCAAATTAGAATACTAAATATGTATAAAGCTTATAAATACAAAGGTTAAGATGTATCGAGCATTTTAAAATATTTTTTTATATGCATTTAGCACACTAAAATATTTTATAATGTATCTAATATCCCTAAAATATTTTTTGTATATGCATTCGGCACCCTAAGGTTTTTTTTTGCCTTAATGCTGGATGTACCAAAAAATATTTTAGGGTACTAGAAATACCTGTAAAAAATACCTTATTGTGCTAGACGCAACAAAAAATACTTTTTGGTGTTGGACGTATATGAAAAAAACTTTAGAATGCTGGATATACCACAAAATACTTTAAGATATTAAATGCATCTGAAAAAATATTTTAGGGTGTCAGATGCCCTTTAACTCTAAATTCAATGCAATGTTGTCCCCTTTTTCACTATTAACATTAAATCAACCTCCCTTCAAATCAAATACTCCTTCCAGTCCTATTTATAAACAAATTTTCCTTCCATAAAAAAGCAATAAGTATTAACAACAATAAGTGTGTCAAAAATGTCATGTTTCTTTCATATATGCCCCTATTTATGAAAAGAGTAAGGAAAGATAATATATAAAAAGTATGAGTATTTAATAAGTGGTACGAACCCACAAGGGAAGATCCCACGAACCCACAACCAATCCGAAATATACGCACCCCAAGAAAGCTAAAAACAGATCGACGATCCACTTGAACCCTTGAACACGATAGAACAAGGAACTGAAGTATTGGAAGACGCCACAAGGTTGATCAAGCCTTGTTAAGTTTGTTAGTTCTAAAAAGAACCCTAGAGAGAATCCACTCTCAAGAAACAAAGTGCAGAAGTGAAACTTTCATTGATCATTCAAATATGAATTGTTTGTCTTACAAATGAAGAAGCACCAAGTATTTATAGGGAAATATGACCTAGTTGGAATAATTGCAACTTTGAACATAGAAAATACAAAGTCTAATACCATGTGCTAGAAAACCTAAATGTCTAATACAATGAACACAAAAGTCAAATACATTCTAGGAGAAAGTTGAAAAATCAAATACAACATGCTTAAAGAAACCAAAAGTCAAATCTGCCAACTACTCTTTGATTTTCGCACAACCAAATTCAAGAACATGTAGTCAGCAATTAAGGCTCCAAATATGCTTATTTAGGCCTAAATGAGTCTTCTCATCTGTAGTAATAGGCCCAAGCTCTTCAGTTTCAAGTCTGCAAGCCCAAAACTTGATCAATATCTCCATTTGTAGCGCATATGAAGTTAGTGACGTTTTCAGCATTTTGGTCCAGCTTTGATCCAATTGCTACTTGTTTTGTCCAAGTATCTTGCATTAGCCCATTTAATGCTTCCTTAATTTGTTTGGCTCTTGCTCTTGTGATTAGTCCACTTGGTATTTGCAAAAGATAACTTGAATTTGAAGGCACAACTTGCTGGATCACATCATTCCCTCTCTCCTTAAAAGGATTCGTCCTCGAATCTTCACCTACATCAAAATGAGATAAATCAGCTACATTAAAAGTAGCACTAACAGAATACTCACCAGGAAAATCAATCTTGTAAGCATTATCATTTATTCTTTCAAGCACTTGAAATGGACCATCTCCTATTGGAGCTAATTTTGATTTTCTTTTAGCTGGAATCTTTCTTTTCTCATATGCACCCACACCCAATCTACAGGTTCAAAAAGAACATGCCTTCTTCCTTTGTTCGCCTTGGATGCATAATGTTCATTTTTCTTTTCAATGTGTTGTTTCACACGATGATGAAGTTGCTGCACCATTTCAGCTTTCTTTTTCCCATCAGAGACTTGCTCTCTCATCAATAAGTCATGGTAATAAATCCAAAGGAGTTTGTGGATTAAAACCATATACTATTTCAAAAGGAGAATAATTAGTAGATGAATGCACACTTCTGTTTATGCAAATTCAATGAATGGTAAACAATCTTCCCAATTTTTCAAGTTCTTTTGAATCACAATTTAGGTTCTGTTAACAACTTCAGTTTATCCATCAGTTTGTGGATGACAAGCAGTAGAAAATAATAATTTAGTACCAAGCTTTCCCCACAAAACTCTCCAAAAATGACTCAAGAATTTGTTATCCCTATCAGAAATAATACTTTTAGGGACGCCATGAAGACTTACAATTTCTTTAAAGAACATATCAACAATGTATGTGGCATCATCAGTTTTATGGCATGCAATGAAATGTGCCATTTTAGAAAATCTATCAACAACCACGAATATGAAATCCATTCCTCTTTTTGATCTAGGCAAACCCAAAACAAAATCCATTGATATGTCAATCCAAGGTTCACTAAGTACAAGTAAAGGAGTATACAAACTATGTGGCAAGACTCTAGATTTAGCCTTTTTATATGTTATGCATTTAACACAAATTCTTTCCACATTGTGTTTCATTTTAGGCCAAAAGAAATGCTCATGCAAAACATCCTAAGTTTTTTTCACACCAAAGTGACCCATTAAACCTCCCCCAAGTGCTTCTCTAAGAAGCAATTCACGCAATGAACATTGAGGCACACACAGTCTATTTTCTTTAAATAAGTACCCATCAACTCTATAAAATTTAGCAAATACTTTCTTTTCACAATCAAGGAACAATTCAGCAAAATCAGCATCATTTGCATACAACTCCTTGATATATTCAAAGCGAAGCAACTTAGTATTAAGAGTTGTAAGAAGAGTATACCTTCTAGACAATGCATCAACAACCACATTCTCATTACCTTTCTTGTATTTGATGACATATGGAAATGTCTCAATAAGTTCCAGCCACCTTGCATGTCTCTTGTTCAGCTTACCTTGACCTTTAATATGCTTTAAGGATTGATGATTAGTGTGAATCGCAAACTGTTTTGGCCAAAGGTAGTGTTGCCAATTCTCCAATGCTCTTTTAAGCGCATAGAGCTCTTTGTCATAAGTTGGATACTTCAACACTGCTCCATTTAGCTTTTAACTAAATAGGCAATTGGCTTTCCTTTATGCATTAAAACAGCTCCTATCCCAACTCCAGACACATCACATTCAATCTCAAAAGTTTTGTTGAAGTCAAGCAATATTAACACAGGTGCATAACACAATTTTTCCTTAAGGCTAACAAATGCATCTTCTTGTGCTTTATCCCATTTAAAACTAACAGATTTTTTAATGACCTCAGTGAGTGGTGCAACAAGTATGCTAAAATCCTTCACAAATCACCTATAAAAACTAGCTAAACCATGAAAACTTCTTACCTCAGTTATGCTTTTAGGTGTTGGCCATTCTTTTGTAGCTCGTATCTTTTCCTCATCAACTTCTATTCCTTTAGCACTCACCACAAAACCAAGAAAAACAAGTTTATCCATTCAAAAATCACACTTTTTCAGATTTACAAATAATTTTTCTTTCCTTAAAACATCAAACACACATTGCAAATGATTCAAATGCTCATCCAAATTCTTGCTATAAGTCAGAATATCATCAAATAAACCACAACAAATTTCCCAATAAAAGCACGCAAAACATGGTTCATTAATCTCATGAAAGTGCTAGGAGCATTAGTTAACCCAAAGGGCATAACTAACCATTCATACAATCCATGTTTGGCCTTGAAAGCAGTTTTCCACTCATCACCTTCTCTCATTCTAATTTGATGGTACCCAGATTTCAAATCAATCTTAGAAAAGACAATAGAATCATGCAATTCATCAAGCATATCATCTAATCTAGGAATGGGATGGTGATACCTTACAGTGATATTGTTGACGGCTCTACAATCAATGCACATCCTCTAAGTTCCATCTTTCTTTAGAACTAAAAGCACTGGAATTGCACAAGGGCTTAAACTTTCTCTAACATACCCCTTTGCCATGAGTTCTCCCACTTGCTTTTGAAGCTCTTTTGTTTCTTTAGGATTGCTTCTATATGCTAGCCTATTAGGAATTGTTGCTCCAGGAATGAAATCAATTTGGTGTTCAATTCCTCTAATAGGTAGTAAACCTGGTGGAGTTTCTTCAGGGAAAACATCATCAAATTCCTGCAATAAAGAACCAACAACATTAGGAAAGGAAGAGTTAATGTCATTAGTGTTCAAAAAGGATTCCTTGTAAACAAGGAGTAGCAAGTGTGTTTCAGCCAGAAAATCACATATCACTTCACTTTCTTTTGCATAAAAACTCATTTTCTTCTTTTCTTTTCTCTTTTCACTCATTTCCTTTCTCTGGATTTCTTTTTTTGAACTTTCAGATTTTCTCTATTTTTCACTCTCTTTTTCTTCTCTCTCTCTTATTTTTCTCTCTTTTCATCTTGAGTTGATCCTCATACACTTATTTTGGAGTCAATAGAACAAGAGTCACAGGTCTACTATTCATTACAAAAGAATATTTATTTATAAACCCATCCCTCTTGACTTTTCTATCAAACTCCCATGGTCTTCTTAAAAGTTTATGTGCAGCATGCATAGGAACAACATCACACAATATTTCATCACAATATTTGCCAATTGAAAAAGAAACAAGAACTTGCTTATCAACTTTAATTTCCCACATTCATTCAACCATTGCAGCTTGTATGGTCTAGGGTGTCTAATGGTAAGCAAATTCAATTTTTCAACCAATGTAGTGATGGCAACATTTGTTACACTCCCACTATCAATGATCGTACTACAAACCTTGTTATTAATGAGGCAATGAGTATGAAAAATGTTTTCCCTTTGCTCATTCGTCTCATCTTCCTTTACTTGGCAATTCAAAGCTCTTCTAACCACAAGGCATTCTCCTTCTACGGAATATTCAACCCCATCATCACTAGCATCTTCAATGGAATCATGATCACTTTCACTTTCAGTCACAACTTCACTATCTTTAAGAATCATGACTCTTTTTGGGGCATTGAGAAACTATATGATCTGTAGCCAAACACTTGAAACACTTTATATCTCTATTTCTATAAGTTTGGGAATTAGATTTACTTTTGCTCTTTGATGTAGCTTCTTCTTTGCTTTTAGTTGTCTCCTTTTGGAAAGATCTTTCTTCTTTCTTCCAAATATGTTTTTGTGAAGAACTTGATCCATAATGGAATTTTGAAGCACCTTTACGCTTGAGTTGCTTCTCCACCTTAATTGCCATATGCACTATGTCCTCCAGCTCCACATAATGTTGCAATTCCACAGTGTCAGCAATTTCTTTGTGACGCCCATTCAGAAAAAGAGCCATTGTAGCCTCTCCATCTTTTTGCACATTAGCTCTTATAAAAGCTAACTCCATCTCTTTATAATATTCCTCCACACTCCTAGAGCCTTGTGTAAGGGTCTGCAACTTTTGATAAAGCTCCCTATAGTAAGGGTTAAGAATAAATCTTCTCATTAGAGTTTTCATTTCCCTCCATATTGCTATTGGCTTCTCACCATTATTCCTCCTATTGATGCCCAATTTATCCCACCAAACAATGGCATAATCAGTGAATTCTATTGCTGCCAACTTTATCTTTTTAGCCTCATAATAATTGTGGCACTCAAAAATCATTTCTATCTTCTTCTGCTACTCTAAATATGCTTTTCGATCACTCCTACCTTGGAAAGGTGGTATTTTCATTTTGATGCTCCCTAGGTTCCCATCCACTTTATTTATTTCCCTAGGAATATTTCTGCCATGTCCTCTCCTATACCTCCTATCTCCTCTATGCCTATTACTTCCCACTTCATATTCAGATTCAATATCTTCCTTACTAGCACCACTAACCTCATCATGCTCAGATTCAAATTCATCCATAGAAGTATCCCACCTATTATGCCTTCTAGGATTTGGTCTAACTCTTTGCAGGTTTGCAATTCTTTCATCTTGTCCATCCATCCTATCCCTTATTTCTCTAAAAACAACATCCATATGTGCAAAATGTTGCTGCATTTCCTTGAGGTGGTCATTTGGATTCTTTGGGTTACCACAAGATGTTTCTTTTGCATTTGTCATTGTATCTAAAGAAAGATGTTAGAGAAATACTTTTCTTCACAAGTTCCTCATGTGTTTCCCTCAAGGATGTCACTCTACACATGTGTTTTACTCAAATTTGGCTTTTAAATTGATGTATTTCACTCTTACATTTTTCCATTCTTAGATTCCTCTTGAGACGCTTTAAAGAACTAAGCAATTCATAATAAAGCAATCACAATTTGCAGAATCAACACAACACTTAGAAATATGGAATATCAAAATGAGTATTGGAAAATGAAATTTAAGGATAACGAGTTTAAATGACACAAACTTCACAAATTCTGGGTATGACAATAGATATTGCTCAAAACACTTCCACCACAATCCTTTTTTTTTCAGTATCTTTTTTCTTTTCTTATCAATTTTTTTATGCTGTTTTCTTCCTTCTTTTTTTTTCTACTGAAATTTAAAGAGAATACAGATCTGTAAAATCCTCTCCTTAATAATATTATAATATTAACTTATCTTTAAGAATTACTCATTTTTTTAAAAGAAATAAAGAAAGATTACCATGGTAGAAAAGAGTTCAAGTAACTATTTGAAAACTCTACCATGGTAATAAAAGATTTAAGTAATTACCATGGTAGAAAAGAGTTCAAGTAACTATTTAAGAACTCTACCATGGTAATAAAAGATTTAAGTCATTACCATGGTAGAAAAGAGTTCAAGTAACTATCTGAGAACTCTACCATGGTAATAAAAGATTTAAGTCCCTACAGTTATCATATCAAACATTTCCATTTTAAAACCAAGGTCGCCCAACTTTATATGATAAACAGAGTATGTAGAGAAATTTAGAGTTTACAAAATAAGGTCCCTAATAAGTGGCAATATACATTCATTCAACACATAATAAACTACAAGAGGCTATACAGATATATATAGAAATATATCTATGCCTCAGGAGCTCCTCCCGACATTTCAGCAAGAGAATTATCACCTGAAAAATGTTAAATTAATGGGGTGAGACAAAAGCATCAGTAACCAGCTATCCGACTCATTACACATGCTAACGTGTGTTCATGAGGTGCTAAGTGGAACAATTTATATAAAAATTTATAAAAAAAAAATTCAATATCACGGTTTTATACATAAATTTCTTATTACAATTCCCATTGCCTCCCATCAATCCAACCGAACCGCCTTATTTCCACGCGACTAGACCCATGGGCTAAGTTACTAACCATGTGACTGGCTACTCAAAAAGCTCACCGGTCACGTCATGAGGATCGGCCAAACCCTCAGAGCACGTGCCCCTGACCATGGGTCTTTCGGTGTCGCAGCCCCTCATTGAAACTGGTGGGGCAGTCCCTCATTGAAACTGGTGGGACAATAAACAGCCAACCATCGTGCACCAATGGAGGCTATACCACGTGGTAAAATAATATACTCCATCTTATCCCAAACCCATTATCACAATAATTTATCAATAATTATTTCAATGGGATTTTTCCGAATATATACATATTTTTCTCATTTCAAATCATAAAATTCCACAAAGCTAGTTTATATCAAAATACTTCACAATATAATAAAAACTTTCTCAATCATAATAAACCTTTACTCATTGGAGTAAATATCAAAATAGTGAAAATACTCACAAACAACATATCAACACAAATAATAAGTGGAAATTGGTTACCTTTTGCCAAAGCAAAATTATAATCACAAGCTTCTAATCCAAGAGCTCAAATATACGCCAAAAATCAATCTACAATAATCAATTTATAAAATGGCTAAATTATAAATAATCATCCTAAAAAAAATCTAAATCGATCAAAACCTCAAGAATACCTTTAATAATCCAAATAAATTAGTTAACCTAAATTTAATCGGTTAAGAAGCCTAATATAGAATTATTCATAGATTAGTTATATAAAGATTTCATTATAAAATTATATGCTAACTAAGTAACAAAAGTAACTTGATTAAAATTAACTATTAATTATCCTCTACATTCCTGTAGCATTATGATAAGAAAACTCAAATTTATCCAAAATCATAATCTTAAAATTTTCTCTAATCATCATGAAATTATTACCATAAGAAAGAGAAAATTATTTAGAACATTTCCATAAAAAAAATTCTGAGATAAGAAGTAATATTGAGTACCTTATCGATCTCCAAAGATATGAAAATACTCCTACTAATCCTTCACTCTACACTTTTCTTCACACTTGAGGTGTGTAAAGTGAGGACGGGGGAGATGGGGTATTTATAATGCTCCCCGCCTCTTGAAACTACGGATGCCTTCCGCAGTTTCATTTAATGATTGTGGGCGCTGCCCACAATCAATGTTGAAAACTGGGGGAGGCATTCCCCCCAGTTTTCAAAGTTGTGGGCGCCGTTGGCGCCAACAATTTTTTTTTTTGAATAATATATATATACTATTTTATTATTTTATAATATTTATTTATTTATTATTATTATCAAATTTATATATATATATATATTTATTATTATTATTTTTTAAAACATATTTTAACTAAATCCAACTTTTCTTTTTATCCAAAAATTACTATTAATTTCATAATTATCTCTAAATAAAATTAGGATGTTACAATTCTCCCCACCTAAATAGAATTTTGTCCCCAAAATTGGATTTAAATAATGTACAAGAATACAATCAGAATACAATAATTCAAAATAAACAAGCATAAACGCAACTTTAAGCAAACAAGTTAGGAAAATCACGACGCATTCTTTCTTCAGTCTCCCTAGTCACATCTCCAGGTGTCATACCCTTCCAAAAGACTTTCACCAATCGGATGGTCTTTTTCCGTAGTTGTTTGTTTTGGACATCTAAAATCTTCTCTTGTTCTGCTATATAAGTTAAGTTTTCTCTCAACTCAACTTCATCAGGCTTAATGACATGAGACGGATCTGGATGATACTTCTTTAATTGTGATACATGGAATACGTTGTGCACATTAGACAAGTGCGGAGGCAAAGCGCTTCAATAAGCTACTGACCCAATCCGCTCCAAAATCTCGTATGGTCCAATGAATCGGGGAGTCAACTTCTTTGCTTTAATAGACCTTCCAATGCCCGTTATGGGTGAAACCTTTAGGAAAACATGAACTCCTTCATTAAACTCCAATGGTCTCCTTCGACGATCCGCATAACTCTTCTGTCGCCTCTGAGCTGTCAACAATTTCTATCGTATCATTTCAATCTTTTGCGACGTTTGGTCCACCAAATCTGGTCCAATAATGGTTCTTTCACTCAATTCGGTCCAACACAATGGTGATCTACACCTCCGACCATATAAAGCCTCAAAAGGTGCCATTTGAATACTGGAATGGTAGCTATTATTATATGCAAATTCTTCCAATAGCAGGTGCTTGTCCCAACTACCTGGGAGCTCGATGGCGCATGCTCTCAACATGTCTTCGAGTGTCTGAATAGTCCTCTCGGTTTGACCATCTGTCTGAGGATGATAAGCGGTACTGTACTTTAACTTTGTCCCCATGGCCTCTTGCAGAGATTTCCAAAAGTTTGAAGTGAACCTTGGATCACGATCCGATATGATACTTTCTGGCACTCCATGCATACGAACAATCTCTTTAATGTACAGCTCAGCCAATTTCTCCAACGAGTAGTCCACTCTGATCGGTAGAAAGTGTGCTGACTTGGTTAGTCTGTCTACGATCACCCAAATAGCATTGTAAGTGTTCCGAATTTGTGGTAGACCTATAATAAAGTCCATAGAAATGCTATCCCATTTCCATTTAGGGATATCCAGGTTCTGGAGTAGTCCTGGGGGTTTCTGGTGCTCGATCTTGACTTTCTGACACGTCAAACACTTCAAGACAAAGTCGGTCACATCTCTTTTCATCTTTGGCCACCAATACTGTTGCTTCAAATCATTATACATCTTGGTGATTCCTGGATGCATGGCGTACCTGCTCCGATGAGCTTCTTCCAAAATGGTTTTCTTGATTTCATCGTTGTTGGGAACACAAATTTTCTTCTTGTATCTTAAAATATTCGTATTCCCAATATCATAATCTAAAACATTATCATGTTATTGTTCTTCTCGAATTCTTTTTAGCTGATCATCTTTCATCTGGGCGTCTTTCAGGTCCTGATAAAATCCATATTCACCAAGGACTGCATTTAAAGTAGCCCTTCTAGGATCTGGGACTACATGGATATCTCTTAATCCATTTAGCCAACTCTGTTCTTCTAAGCTCATTTGAAACAAGTGTATTGACTTCTGACTTAAAGCATCTGCAACCACGTTAGCCTTACCAGGATGATACTTCAACTCGAAGTCATAATCCTTCAGGAATTCCATCCATCGACGTTGTCTGTTATTCAACTCCTTCTGATCAATAAGATACTTCAGACTCTTATGATCACTGAATACTTCGAATTGAGACCCATACAAATAATGCCTCCAAATCTTTAGAGCAAACACCACAGCTGCCAATTCTAAGTCATGAGTTGGATAATTCTCCTCATGAGGTCTCAACTGTCTAGAAGCATATGCAACGACTTTGCCTTCTTGCATCAACACGCAACCCAGCCCCTTGAAGGAAGCATCTGTGTACACTATGTATGGACAACAGGGATCAGGAAGGGTAAGCACAGGGGCTGTAGTCAACTTCACCTTCAACTCTTGAAAAGCAGCTTCACAATTGTCAGTCCATATATACGGTCGATCTTTCTTGGTCAACTTGATAAGAGGCATGGCAATTTAAGAGAATCCTTTAATGAATCTCCTGTAGTAGCCAGCCAATCCTAAAAAGCTTCTTACTTCAGTCACCGACTTTGGGGCTTCCCATTTCAACACGGTATCTACTTTACTAGGATCAACAGCTACCCCTTCAGCTGACACCACGTGGCCAAGGAAATTCACTTCTTTAAGCCAAAACTCACACTTACTCAACTTAGCGTACAACTGGTGATCCCTCAATATACGCAATGTAATGTGTAAATGCTCTCGATGCTCCTCCTCATTCTTAGAATAAATGAGAATATCGTTAATAAAGACAATAATGAATCGATCTAAGTATGGCATAAAAATCCGATTCATATAATCCATGAAGACGGCTGGAGCATTGGTTAACCCGAAAGGCATAACCAAAAACTCATAATGCCCATAGCGAGTCTGGAAAGCAGTCTTTGAGATGTCCTCAGCCTTAACTCTAAGCTGGTGGTAACCTGATCTCAAGTCGATCTTAGAGAACACTACGGCTCCCTTAAGCTGATCTAGTTAATCATCAATCCTAGGTAATGGATATTTATTCCTAATTGTGACCTTATTCAGCTGTCTATAGTCAATGCACAGCCTCATACTTCCATCCTTCTTTTTGACAAACAACACTGGTAAACTCTAGGGAGAGACACTTGGTCGAATGAAGCCTTTCTCGTGCAACTCTTCTAGTTGTTTCTTTAATTTTGCCAACTCTGATGGTGACATCCGATAAGGGGCCTTAGAAATTGGGGTTGTACCTAGCACCAAATCAATGGAGAACTCGACCTCCCGCTCCAGAGGCAATCCTGATATCTCTTCTGGAAATACCTCAGGATATTCTTTTACTACATTGATATGATCGATCCCAACTTCTCTATCTACATTGATAGAGAAGAAAACTATATAGCTTGACACCCCTTTCTGATACACTTATCCATTTGAGCTGTTGACAACAACATCGGGACTATAAGGGCTTCTACGGATATGGTATTCATGGTGTAAGTGGCCACCTTCTTCTTTACAATGAAGTATGGCATCATTGCCCACTAGCCAATCCATACCGATAATAGCATCTATGCCTTTTAGTGGCAGACACACTAAATCCACTATAGAATCTCGGTTTTCAAACTGAAGGGTAATACCCACACAAGCATGTGCGGTCATCACAACAGCTCTAAAGATAGTCTCCAAACTCTCGATCCAAGCTTCAGCCTTTAGTGGATCTAAATCTCCATGAAACTTTTCAGGATCATGATGATGAATATCTTTCCATACCTTATTAATAGCTAATTCTTCAGGATTGGGTTGTGATGATCCCTTACCCCCAGCATTCTTCCCAGGGCCTTCATAATTAGTTGAGCCGACTGGCTCATTTTTCCGTGATGCTTCTATATTGGGCTCAGGAGCCTCATGATCTTTTGGCTTTGGATTGCTCCCCTCTTCTCTTATCTTCTTTGGAAGATCTCCCTCAAACTGTTGAAATCGTGCATCTATAGCTGTCAACAATTTATCTAAAAGAGTCTCATTTTCCTGAGACAACTGTGGTTAAGCATTTTGTGGAAGTGGGTTAACGTTGGAGACAGTCTTTCTTGTATTAACCATTTTCTCCCCACCTAAGGATGAAACCCTATAATAATTAGGATACAACCTATAGCAATACAAAAACACAGGAAGGTTATGTGTGAAAGAATATATTGCCACTAAAGCTCTGATACCAAGTTGTAAAATCCTCTCTTTAATAATATTATAATATTAACTTATCTTTAAGAATTACTCATTTTTTTAAAAGAAATAAAGAAAGATTACCATGGTAGAAAAGAGTTCAAGTAACTATTTGAAAACTCTACCATGGTAATAAAAGATTTAAGTAATTACCATGGTAGAAAAGAGTTCAAGTAACTATTTAAGAACTCTACCATGGTAATAAAAGATTTAAGTCATTACCATGGTAGAAAAGAGTTCAAGTAACTATCTGAGAACTCTACCATGGTAATAAAAGATTTAAGTCCCTACAGTTATCATATCAAACATTTCCATTTTAAAACCAAGGTCGCCCAACTTTATATGATAAACAGAGTATGTAGAGAAATTTAGAGTTTACAAAATAAGGTCCCTAATAAGTGGCAATATACATTCATTCAACACATAATAAACAACAAGAGGCTATACAGATATATATAGAAATATATCTATGCCTCAGGAGCTCCTCTCGACATTTCAGCAAGAGAATTATCACCTGAAAAATGTTAAATTAATGGGGTGAGACAAAAGCATCAGTAACCAACTATCCGACTCATTACACATGCTAACGTGTGTTCATGAGGTGCTAAGTGGAACAATTTATATAAAAATTTATAAAAAAAAATTCAATATCACGGTTTTATACATAAATTTCTTATTACAATCCCCATTGCCTCCCATCAATCCAACCGAACCGCCTTATTTCCACGCGACTAGACCCATGGGCTAAGTTACTAACCATGTGACTGGCTACTCAAAAAGCTCACCGGTCAAGTCATGAGGATCGGCCAAACCCTCAGAGCACGTGCCCCGGACCATGGGTCTTTCGGTGTCGCAACCCCTTATTGAAACTGGTGGGGCAGTCCCTCATTGAAACTGGTGGGACAATAAACAGCCAACCATCGTGCACCAATGGAGGCTATATCACGTGGTAAAATAATATACTCCATCTTATCCCAAACCCATTATCACAATAATTTATCGATAATTATTTCAATGGGATTTTCTCGAATATATACATATTTTTCTCATTTCAAATCATAAAATTCCACAAAGCTAGTTTATATCAAAATACTTCACAATATAATAAAAACTTTCTCAATCATAATAAACCTTTACTCATTGGAGTAAATATCAAAATAGTGAAAGTACTCACAAACAACATCTCAACACAAATAATAAGTGGAAAGTGGTTACCTTTTGCCAAAGCAAAATTATAATCACAAGCTTCTAATCCAAGAGCTCAAATATACGCCAAAAATCAATCTACAATAATCAATTTATAAAATGGCTAAATTATAAATCATCATCCTAAAAAAAATCTAAATCGATCAAAACCTCAAGAATACCTTTAATAATCCAAATAAATTATTTAACCTAAATTTAATCGGTTAAGAAGCCTAATATAGAATTATTCATAGATTAGTTATATAAAGATTTCATTATAAAATTATATGCTAACTAAGTAACAAAAGTAACTTGATTAAAATTAACTATTAATTATCCTCTACATTCCTGTAGCATTATGATAAGAAAACTCAAATTTATCCAAAATCATAATCTTAAAATTTTCTCTAATCATCATGAAATTATTACCATAAGAAAGAGAAAATTATTTAGAACATTTCCATAAAAAAAATTCTAAGATAAGAAGTAATATTGAGTACCTTATTGATCTCCAAAGATATGAAAATACTCCTACTAATGCTTCACTCTACACTTTTCTTTACACTTAAGGTGTGTGAAGTGAGGACGGGGGAGATGGGGTATTTATAATGCTCCCCGCCTCTTGAAACTGCAAATTCCTTCCGCAGTTTCATTTAATGATTGTGGGCGCTGCCCACAATCAATGTTGAAAACTGGGGGAGGCATTCCCCCCAGTTTTCAAAGTTGTGGGCGCAGTTGGCGCCCACAAATTTTTTTTTTTTGAATAATATATATATATATTATTTTATTATTTTATAATATTTATTTATTTATTATTATTATTATTAAATTTATATATATATATTTATTATTATTTTTTTTTTAAAACATATTTTAACTAAATCCAACTTTTCTTTTTATCCAAAAATTACTATTAATTTCATAATTATCTCTAAATAAAATTAGGATGTTACAAGATCTATCACAAACAACAAAACTCAAGCAATTTGAACCCAGAAATTCCAAAAAAGCATCTTTTTTGGAAAGACTATAACTCACAATGGAAATTTTGGATTGAGATGACACCAAAACGAACAGAAAGATGAGATTCTAAACTATGAAAATAACCTATTGAACGATGTAAAACAGAAAGGAAAAGAGATCAGATAAGGATAGAATATTTTAGTACTTTCTGGAAAAACGAAGATGAACAAGCCCACAATTTTCCAGAAAACACAACTAGATTAAAATAGTTAGAACTCACAAATGAAAAATCGGATTGAAATGATTCCAAAATGAGATGAAAGAAGAGATTATGAACTATGAATTTAAGACACTAAATATTGGAAATCATAAAGAAAAACTTGGCGAATAGAATTAACAAATCTGGACACGGACAGACACAAGAAAAAAGCACAAAACTTGAAACGAAAATGTAAACAAAGAACAGATAGATATGACTTGAATTTAGATCCGAAACTCTGATACCAAGAGGGTGTGAACCCACAAGGGAAGAATCCATGAACCCATAACCAATCTGAAATATACACACCCCAAGAAAGCTAAAACTAGATCGACAATCCACTTGAACCCTTGAACATGATAGAACAAGGAACCGAAGTGTTGGAAGACGCCACAAGGTTGATCAATCCTTGATAAGTTTGTTAGTTCTAAAAAGAACCCTAGAGAGAATCCACTCTCAAGAAACAAAGTGCAGAAATGCAACTTTCATTTATCATTCAAATCTGAATTGTGTGTGTTACAAATGAAGAAGCACCAAGTATTTATAGGGAAATATGACCTAGTTGCAATAATTGCAACTTTGAACATAGCAAATACAAAGTCTAATACCATGTGCTAGAAAACCTAAATGTCTAATACAATGAACACAAAATTCTAATGCATTCTACAAGAAAGTTGAAAAATCAAATACAACATGCTTAAAGAAACCAAAAGTCAAATCTGCCAACTACTCTTTGATTTTCGCACAACCAAATTCAAGAACATGTAGTCAGCAATTAAGGCTCCAAATATGCTTATTTAGGCCTAAATGAGTCTTCCCATGTGTAGTAATAGGCCCAAGCTTTTCAGTTTCAAGTTTGCAAGCCCAAAACTTGATCAATATCTCCATTTGTAGCGCATATGAAGTTAGTGACAATTTCAGCATTTTGGTCCAGCTTTGATCCAATCGCTACTTGCTTTGTCCAAGTATCTTACACTAGCCCATTTAATGCTTCCTTAATTTGTTTGACTCTTGCTCTTGTAATTGGTCCACTTGGTATTTGCAAAGGATCACTTGAATTTGAAGGCACGACTTGCTGGATCACATCAATAAAGGTAAAATAGGAAAAAGAAACTTACATTTTCAGACAAAAAGTGAAAGTTGATTATAAAATAGACCAGCCCTATGAGAGAGAAAATTGCTTATAAATAGGACCTGAGAGAGTATCTTCAATCGTTCCTGCCTCAATAATGATTCAGAACAATTATTTTAATGTTGGCAAAAAAAAGAAAAAAATAATTTAATACGAACTGTTAAAAAATTATTAGATTCCTACTTTACTCGATATATAACTATTTTAGAGTGCCTATATGGTTCCCTAGAAATAATTTCCCGGTTAAAAATGTACTTTAGTCCTATAATGTAACTTGAACTATGTAAACTAAAATTGCATAATTCATATTCTTCCATTTTAATTTTTCAACATTTTAATCCATGTTTTAACTCCAAAAATAATAAATAAAAAATATTTCAATCTAAACCAGGAGATATATCTTGACTCGGACTGTTTATAGCATAGGGAGGAACCGTATCGTTACATTTTGTAGGGAAAAGCAGTTTTCAAAATACATTCACATGAAACCATGTAATACACACATACACACATAATGTCAAATACCATGGACCCCAATTTTTCAAATTGAATTTCAATTAAATCATATAAGAAAAAAAGACAAAAACACAAAAAAGTTGGACATTCTTTCGTTGTGTAAGGTGTCAAATTCAAATTCGTAGCTCCTACTTCTTCTATGTATCTCTTATTAGTTTACCTAAATTAACTGCAAGAGATCAATCAACAAAAATTAAGTCAAATAGAATGGACCTGATATTTTGTTAAAAAAAGCATAAATTTTGAATTTCATAATTTATTTCATGCTTTCACACAGACATACTGCCATGCATCTAATTATACTCTGGTTTTCTATTTAATTATTTATAAAGCAGAAAGAGTTTATTTTTTATGCTGTTTAGTGTTTATGTCATTACATTTTTTTTAAATATGTACTGTATACATTTATTATCCATTTATTATTATATACCACTTTGATATGATCTATTAGTTCAAATTAATTAACTTTCACATGCTAAGGACCGTTAGTTCACTCATTAATTATAGGCTAAATTTTCAATTTTGCCCTTATCTATGATTAATTCTAAAAGTCAACATGAATAAATTCTTTTTGTTTATTGTAATTAATAGGAGTAAAAAAATTAAAAAATGTATTTATTACTCTGAAACTAGATTTATAATAAAGACCAACATTTGTTTTTTGTCAAAATGAACTTATAAATAAGATCAAAGTGGTAGATTATTATTTTCTTAGAAAGTTTTTGATTAAATTATAATAAAATTGGAAAGTTGTTGACTTTTAAGATAAAATTAGTAAAATTTAAAGTTTTTCTTTGTTGGAAATGCCTTGTAAATAGTTTAAGAATAGGATTTATCTGAAAAATTCTTTCTTCTTTGAAACTTATGATGACTCAAATTCGTTTGAAATTCAAATTAGTCAATAATATAAGAGGGCTTTTAAAAGAAATTATTGAGGGAGAGACAGGCTCCACAAATACTCCACCGAATAGAATGCAAATATCATTATTATATGCTTTTTTTTTTGTTGAAAATGACAACTAAATACTATTTCAACTTCCAAAATTCAAAAAAGTCCCTTAACATATGTAAAAGATAAAGAGGAGATGGGGTGGGAATATGAGTTTTTCATGTTTGGGAGAAAAGGCCAAAAAACCCCTCATTACTCAATTCTTTTACACATATTGTCAGTACTTACGAATTTTATCAAAATCATTACTCTTTTAGTTAATATCATTACTCAATTAGTCACAATCCAAAACTCTTTGTCAATCATTTTATATATTTTGTCAAAATCATTACAAATTTCGTCAAGACTACTATTTATTTTATCAATCCCATACTTATTGATGTTATCAAAATTATTGCGTATTTTGTCAAAATCATTACTTTTTAGTTAAAATCATTATGGATTTTGTCAAAACCATTCTCTTTTAATGAATATCATTACTCAATTAGTTACAATCCAAAACTCTTTATCAATCATTCTATAGATTTTGTCAAAACTATTACAGATTTCGTTAAAACTACTATTCATTTCGTCAATCACATACTTATTGATTTTGTCAAAACCATTACTCTTTTAGTCAATATCATTATTCAATTAGTCACAAACCAAAACTCTTTATCAATCCTTTTATATATTTTGTCAGTAATTATTGATTTTGTCAAAACCATTATTGATTTCATCAACACCACTATTCATTTCGTCAATCCCATTACTCAATTGGCCACAACTCAAAATTCTTTATCAATCACTTTACAAATATTGTCAGTACTTACCGATTTTGTCAAAAGCATTATGGAATTTATCAAAACCATTATATTTTAGTCAATCTCATTACTCAATTGATGGTGACAACCCAGAACTCTTACTCAATCATTTTTATAAAGGCTAATCAAGGCCAAAACTTCCAATCCTCTTACTCTTTAATAAGAGATGGGAGTGACAGTGGCCCTCCGTTGAGACCAAACAAGCCAGCAACACCAGCATCATATGAATCCGAACCTTCTCCCATAGAAACCAAACCCATCGTGACCTTAGCTACTCGAACAGCCATTCCATAGTGACCAACAATTAGACCGTCCGGCAGGACCCCCAGGTTGGGACCAGCACCACACTCGCCCAAACACCCGTATGGTTTGACAACGACATTTGGAGGAGCAAGACCAGAAAAGATTTCTAGGGTTTGAAAAGAGCCCTGTTTGCGGCAAGTCTGATTTGTTAGGATGAAGGAGAGTGGATTTAATAGTCAAAGGGGAAGGAGAGTAGAGGAAAAGGCGAGCATATGAGAGAGAAAGTGGGTGAGGAGGAAGAAGATAGAGGGAACAAAGTGACAAGTGAAAAACACATAAATTTAGAAAACCTAAATTTCTACCCTATCTCTTCCTTGTCTTTTACAAATTTTAATTGTCTTTTATGAGACACAAATCATAATTAATGGGATGGGCGAAGTTCTCAATGCAAAGGAAAAAGTCAAATAATGTGACTCCGTGTCTGGCCAAAGCACAAGCGTGACTATTATTTAATTCGTCCAAACGCCGTCATTCCATGTTTTTAATGAACTGACAATTTATTTAGTTAACATAGGTATTCATCCTCTATAGTCTTTATTCCTCCCTCTTGTTATTGGGGGTGAGCAAAATTGAACCATAACCGATCATCGAACTGAACCAAATGCATTTTTGGTTTTTCAGTTATGTTATTTCAGATTTTCGGTTTCGGTTCGATTCTCATTTTCCTTAAATTTCGGGTTTTAACCGAAAAACCGAAATATGTTTACTATTTTATATATGTATAATATATTATATCAAATTAAAGCCCAAACCATATTTCTAAACCCGACCCAATATATTTTAAGCCCTAAAACCTAAAAGGAAGCCTTCCATTGGTTAATTCGGTTTAACCGAAACCGAACTAAAATAAGTCGGTTAATTCGGTTCGGTTATTTTCCTTAAATTTCGGTTTTCGGTTTGGTTTCTATAAACCATATTATTCGGTTATTCAATTATTTCGGTTTTAACCGAAAACTGCACCGAATAACCGATTGCTCACCCCTACCTGTTAACAAAAATACTTAACTCTAATATTATACTCCCTTCGATCCTATTTATAATCCACTATCTCTCTCATGGGCTTAAACCTATATATAAGCTACAATTTTGCTTTATCTAAAATTTAATATTTTTTTTTATCTAAAATTTAATATTTTCATCCCCCCCTCATTTTCTCTCTCACTCATCATCTTTTATAAAAAAAGGCCTGTTTGGAAAATAAATTATATCTCTTACACATTCATTGTTTTTAACTAATTTTAACCACCAATTCGTTTTGCATGATTTAGGTAGTTGTTTACAAAAAGGACCAGATGGAGTATTAATTATCAGTTTCTTCTACTACCCTTATCAATTACTCCCTCCATCCCTATATATAAGGTCCTTTCAATCGGATTGTAAGATTCTTAAAAATAATTAAAATTAGTTAAATGTAATAAATATGTAGAAAATATAATTTTTGTTTTAAAAAATTTCATTATTTATGAATGAGCAAGAGAAATAGTAAAAATGAGAAAATGATAAAAGAGAATGTATGGTAAATAAATGACGTGAGAGAATAAAAAGTAACAAGAGAGAATGAAATATTAATACTTGAAGGGAAAAATGGATAAATGTGCATTTATCATTAAGACAAACTCAAAAAAGATCTTATAAAAAGGGATAAGCCCATTAAAAAAAATAGGAGGATATTATATATAAGGACGGAGGGAGTATAAGCATACATAGAAAAAGAGTTTAATATTCCTTGAAAACTAGCAATAAGAGCTCAATAACTGAATTATGCAGTTTAGAAAAGTGGTTAAAATTAGTTAAACTAATAAGTATGTCTTAAATAAAATTTTATTTTCAAGTATGCCCTTATTTATAAAGGAGCTAGCAATGCAAGAAGAGAGAGAAAGTGTAAATATAGTATTATCATCAATCTTTTAATTAATGTAATATCTATAATTGATGGGGGATAAAAATAGAAAAAAATTATTAAATGTTTAAATAACTTTTATCAAGTTTTTATAATAAAAATCAAGACAATTAAAGTTTTAAGTTTTTCAAAAAAGATCAGAGCGAGTTCTTGTTTGTTTAGTGCCTTAAAATTAGAATTAGTGGAGTCCATAGTGGAAAAAAAAAGGCCAACGAACAAGCAACGGGTATCTCCTGTAAGAAGGCCAAAATGAGTAAGTATTGCAAATAAACTAATGGTTAAGGTAAAAAAATATGCATGAGTTTTTTTTAAAAGTGTAGTTGGCATTATAAATTTTTTTTGAGTACAAAAATGTCCATAAATTTTTTAAAAGGAGTAAAAATACCATCACCACCCACATTGATGTCCGTAACTTTTGAATCTATGGGTCCCACCAAATGCCACGTCTTACCCTCAAAATACATGGAGCACCTTGTTCACTCACCTCCTCCCAAGTCTCTCTCACCCGCCGTCTTTACTACTGTTATACATATATCCATGCAAAAGGCTGGTTCCGGCATGAAGTTAGTGTGTAATGCTTCAAATTTTTATTAAGGGTTAATGATAATTATTAGAGATAATTGTGAATTTAAATAGGAATTTTTTTATGTGTTTTGTGGCGATTTCGGCAAATATGCCATAATTGGTGAAAAATTGGAAGAATGGAATTATTGGCCATAAGTTAGTGATTAAGGAAGAAATTAATTACTAACTAAGAAAAATGAGAAATGTGATTATATGGCTAATGGAACGATTAGAGAAGTTAATTGGGTATTCACTTTATGGGAGCCAATGAGGTTGTGACATGTGGCAAGATTGTGTGTGAAGGGAGAAAAAACCAAATGTTGCATTTTTTAAAGCATTCTTTCTCTCTCTTCTTTCCTCCTTTTCACTGGAATGAGTATGGGAGGGGGAGTGTAATCATTTCACTCCATCTTCAACCTCTCTTCATCTCTCTCATCTTTCTCTCTCATGCGTGCACCCATTGTTGGCCGAGGAAGAAGAAGAAAACCTGGAATTTGAGGTAAGTTAATGACCTCTAATGGAAAAACTCTTTTCTCTAAAGTTGTTCCTTGAGTTGAGGGCTTTATTTTGATGTTTATAGTTGGCCCATTGGTGTTGATTTGAGCTCCTAAGAGATTTTGAAGTTTGGAGAATCAGGAAACCTTTTTGAGAAAGTTGATAAGGTAAGTAAAACCAATCTTTCTATCTATGTTTTATGCCAAATGATTAAGATTGGAATTTCTGGAATTCTTGGCCCATTTTCATTGGAATAGGGTCATTGGTATTTTGACATGTTATAGTTGTAGAAATGGGTGTTTTGGTATGAGTTTTGGATAGATAGATTGATTTGAGATTGGAATGGTGTATATGGATGATTTTAGAATTTGGATGTTATATTGTCCAAAACCAAAGCATAATAGTGGAATAGGATTTTGATAATTCTGATGGTTCCATGTGTTTCCTTGGGTGTTTTTATGTGGGAGTAACTTTGATAGAGGTTTTGGGCCTATTGGATTAGGCAAAGGTTAGGAAGTGTGGTCTATTTTACTACGTTTTCTGGTTTCTGATAAAATCACTCGAGCGATCTGGGGTTCACTCGAGTGAGGGTGAGTTCACTCTAGTGCGTTAGTGTGTTTTCCCTCTCCGCTTCTGGTTTCTGTTACACTTCTGTGGGTAAAGACAAGAGTGCACCTTAACACTTGCGAGTGTTAAGCCATCACTCGAGTGCTTTGTGTCCCACTCGAGTGCTCCTGACCCTTGAAAACTTTTGTGCTCTCGAGTCTTCACTTTCTGTGCTTCACTTCCTAGTACTCGAATGAGCATTTAGCTATCACTCAAGTGTTGCTTTCTGTGCTCGAGTGTTCCTAACTCTGAAAGTTTCTTGTGCTCTCGGGTATTCACTTGCTATTGTTCACTCTCTAGTACCCGAGTATAGACCATACCATCACTCGAGTGAGGTCTCCTTCACTCGAGTATCCGTATGATATCACTCGGGTGAGGCCATCTTCACTTGAGTGTCTCAGTGAAAAATATTAGTTTTGTGCTTTAAAAAAGGAGATCTTTGGGGATAGTCTTTCAACCCTTTAAAACTATTGATAGAGTTATCCATGGGTACTAAAAGAGCAATAATGATAACCAAATTAAAGTGTTAAGAAGTCATTGAGTATTAGAATAGAGAATTGACACTTCGTCCCTAATTATGAATATAGGATTTGACATTTACCCTACTCGGGAGAGACCGGCACCAGAACACGCATGGAAGGATCAAGGTAATGAATCTTCTCTCATGTTGTGTATGATATTTTGGTATGCAAAACTTGTCATTGAGCTTAGTGAACTGTATGTGCCATGGTCCATTACAGCGTGAGCACTTCAGCGTGAGCCGTTTAGGGATTGACGCTAGTCATCTCTAACTTGGCCGTTGAACTACTATTGTAATCGACATGGATCTTTGTGAATTCGACCAGTGGGGCGGCGTGTTGTGAATCCAACCTTGGTCTGTGTGTTATATATCTTTCCTGTATGGCTTGTGTATGAAATGCTTTATATGAATCCCAACTATAGTGAAATATATTGTGTGAATTGTTGTGGTGTAATACAGCGTGAGCAAACGTAAGGGTGACATGAGTCATATCTGCCCTTGCCGCTGTAACTGTCATTGTAGTTGCTATGTGTGTGTGATGATTTGTTTTCATGCCTTATTGTTGTGCATACTATGAGTGATTTGTTACTACGGGGATTCTTTAAAATCTCACTCTCCCAAACTCAAATTTTAGACAGAGCTGAAGGATCCAAAGGAAATCGAGCGACGAAGAGTGGATAGAGCACTTAGCTAGGAGTTTATTTTGGAAAATTGTTATTATTTTGTAAATCATTTGGATATATGTTGTTGGGAATTACATGTACATATTGGAAAGTATTTTTGTAATTCCCTAGTTATGGGAACTCTAGGGGCAATTGTGCCTTGTAGACCCTTAATTAGTCAATGAAACCCGAGTGCGTCGGGAAATTTATGCTGTACTCTGATATATATGAATGAAATCAACCTGTACAGGCCATTTATGTATTGAAATGTGAATATGAGACCACTATGAACAGGTTTTATAAAAGTTTTTGTAAACCCTGATTTTTGAAAGTTTAATTTTGAGCAAGTCCCAAATTATCATACGGTCTTTAATTCTATATAATTACGTATTTATGAACTAATCTTGGCCTATGATGGTGAGGGGGTTACATAATGCATGTCTTAAATGCTATTGGAACAATATTCCCCTTTTGAGTGTTTTTTTGGGGTCGCTTAATTTTGATTTATAGGTGTTTTTAAATCATAATTTACGGTATATGAGGTAAGTATGTGAGAGAATTTTTATCTCGACTTATGCGAAAAACACTTATAAGTGAAAAATAAACTATCCCAAATATAGACTAAATCCATATGAGGAGTTTATAGGAAAGCTTCACTTGCTTTGTTGCTTCTTCTCCTTCTGTTGCTGGGCAGGCTCAGCAAGATGTTCCATTCCTGTTCCTCTGCTCTCTTGTGGTTTGACTCCAGAGAAAAACTAGGAGAGAGAAAGGAAGGGTTGGGTGGGGGAGTTGGAGGAGGTGAGCGAACGCTGAACATGGTACTCAATGTATTTTGAGGGTGACATGTGGCTCTTGGTGGAACCCACAGATTCAAAAGTAACAAGCATCCACCTAAGTTAACGGTGATAATATTTTTTCTCTCTTTTAATAAGTTTATAAGTATTTTTGTATTTACAAAAATTTATGGTGCTACTGTAGGGGTGGAAACAGGCCAGGCCAGGCCAGGCTTTTGCCTTAACAGGCCAGGCCTGTTAAGGCACAAACTGGCCTGAGCCTAGCCTGTGGCCTGTTGAAGGCCAATTTTTAGGCCTGGGCCTAGCCTGTTCACAGGCTTGGCTTGGCCTGAAGCCTGTCAAGGAGGCCTAAATTTTTAAAATTTTTTAAACAAACCGACAAGCCCTACAGGCCACACTGCAAAATAGGCCAACTGGCCACAGGCTGAAAACAGGTTTCCTTAACAGGCTTCCTTAAACAGGCCGAAAACAGGCTAAAACTTACAGGCTCAGGCGAAATTATCCTTTAACCCTTATCTGATTTTTTTTAAAAAAATATTTTTACAGGCTTAGGCCGGCCTGACAGGCCTAACAAGCCTGTCAATAGGCCTTGGCTTGGCCTATTAAGCAAAACAGGCTTTTGTTTTGTTTTGGCCTGGCCTTTTAGCTTGACAAGCCAGGTCTGAACAAGCCAATCACAGGCCAGGCTATAGGCCCCTGACAGGCCGCCTGACCTATTTCCACCCCTAGGTGCTAGGTGAGTGAATGCTAAACACAGTACTCAATGTAATTTAAGGGTGACACTTGGTTCTTGGTGGGGCCCACAAATTCAAAAGTAACTAGCATCCATATAAGTTAATGTCGATGGCATTTTTACTCCTTTTTAGAAGGTTTATGAATATTTTTTTATAAAAAAAAAGTATGATGTCAAGTGCATTTTTAAAAAAAATTTATAGATATTTTTTCTCCTTAAGCCATAAAATAAACCTAATAAAACTCTAACTATAGTTGCGTAGCCAATCCATCGGAAGTCTTAGTGAAATGCCAGTTTGTAAGAAATGAGCCATCGCCCACTCCATAGACTAAAGTCCTCATTGCTCCACCTGTGTAAGAAAACACTATTATATGCAGAGCAATTGTCGAGCAGATACCTGTCTTGCCTCGACACTACTCTATCAACAATATAAGTTGTGTTTAGAAGGATTTTTAATCTTTAATAGGACAACTAACTTGCAGAACAATCGACAATTATTTTTTAATTTTGGCTCTATAGTTAATGATTAAATATAGTTCATTATATTTTTTTTCTCCCTCTTCAACCTTCCTTTAATATGGGTGAAATTGAAAAGTTTTTTCAATTTAAGGCAGACTTTATATGTTAACACTACTATAGAATATAGATTTTACATCCATAAAGGACGTCCCTTTTTAAAAAAAGGAAGTAAAAATCAAAGACGGTAGCATTTTTGTAATTATGAGTGAGAACTGAATAGCTTTAGACGTCCCCAATTTAAGTATGGACGCCTAAAGTGTGATTTTACAGATTTTAGATGTCCCTATATATATTGGAGACGTCTAAAGTTTTTAAAAAAAAATTTCTAATAAGGGTGTCCCTCATATTCCATTATGTATGGCGTCCCTAATATCATATTAGGACATCAGGGACGACCTTTGGCGTCCCTATATATATGAGGGACGCCAGTGTGTCCCCTATTTTAAAAAAAAAATTTGACCACTTTAGACGTCCTTATTTAAATTAGGGATGTCTAAAGTAAAAAAAAAATAGACAACTTTAGGCTTTCCTAAATTAAATTGGGGATGCCAAAAATAATTCAGATTTTTACTGACAGCTTTTATTTATCAGTTTTATACTAATTATATACTCATCTTTCTCTTCTCATTGCCGTAAACACAAGAAGAGTCACTACCACCACGCCTGTTAACTCTTGCTTATTCTTCTTTATATACTCTTTTTACTCTTACTTCTTCTTCTTTATACACTCTTTTTACTCTTGCTTCTTCCTTTCTCTCTCTTTTTTTCCTCTAGATCTATTATGTTTTTTTACCATTTTTTATTATCTTATCCTCTTTCTCTTTTTTCTTTGGGTTCCCCTTCTATTTTATCTTCTAACTCATGTTGTTACGGCTTGTATATCAGGACTCTAAAACATGCTTCATGGCTACGTTCCCGCTAAGAAAACGAGGTTCATCTCTCTCTGTCGCTCTTCTCTATTCATTATTACGTGAAAATGAATTTCAATAATAGAATGAGATAAGTTTTTTACAATTAATTCCCCTTATTGTTTTCATCTTCTGCCTATGAGATTTCATCTTTGGAGTAATTATTGTGTAGATTTTGGATTTGGATTTCAGATACTAGATCTATAATTTTATTGACGATGATATGTAATTTCTGGTTTTAAATACTATTTGGTCCAGATTTGTAATATAAACAATTTTTTTTTTTAAAAAAAGCACTTTAGACATTCCCATTTTAAAATGGGGACGTCTAAAATGTCAGTGTAGCACTTTAGACATCCCTTTTTAAAATTGGGACGTCTAAAGTCTAGACCTTAGACATCCTTTTATCTACGGACGTTATTGCTATTTTTTACTAGGTCGCTCAGATAGACGTCCTCTTATTTTCAGATGTTAAAAGGTCTAAAAAAGGGATGTTAAAAATGTTTTTTGTAGTAGTATAACCTCCATTTATTAGTTAGATGAATTAGTTGGAAGTAACTTATACTATGAATTGAATTGAAGGAAGTATGTGTTACATAATTTCTTCCTCCGATCTCTTCAATAAGTTTCAAATAACTAAAAGTTAGTCACAATTGGTTTTAAACAATAAATATATAATAAAATGCAACTTATTTTGTCAAAACACCCTTATTTATGAGGAATGTCAGTAGGAGACAAAATGAGAGGGAAAAATATGAGAGAATGAGTTGAAAAAAAAAAGATAAGAGAGATATATAATTAAGGGAGAATTGCTGATAAATACTTTTTTGGCAAATTAATTGCTGAATGCTACCATGGAAGATCTGTTGCATATAACGGAATATATTTTGCACATAACGAAAGATTGTTTACACATTTATATGAAAGATTTTTTGCATACACAGAATATGGTTGGCACAAAACGGAAGATCGCTTGCACGCTTGTTAGCAATCAACAATTAATTTGCCCCAAAGGTATTTTTGGACAATTCTCCCTATAATTAATTAGGTGTAAAAATGAAAAAAATATATTAAATATATAGACATATCAACTGCGTAGCATATAAAAATGATCAAATCTAGCCACATAATTGAAGCTTATGATAAGAAATGAGGGTAGTTTACATATATTAAAAAATTAGTTAAATTTGTTATATGTAAAAAATATATGTCGGTTTCTCTAAATTACCCCTACAATATAACTTACATTGGGTATTACTCTCTTAATGAAAAACCTCTTTAATATAGACAATATATGGGAAAATTTTGAAAAAAATTATAAATTTAAAAAACAAAATGAAATAAGATATTATATTTAGAACCAAATCCTTCATTTATAAATTTTGTCAAATAATTTTTTTCAGAAATAAGAAAACAACCCAACTGTGTTGAAACCAACCGGGTGGTTGGGCGGAATAATCATTTACTAAAAAACCTAGATAATTATTATGAGAACAAAATACCGGTAATCGTTCCAGTCCCTTATTAGAAACTCGCCGGAGCCATCATGGTTGGAGCGCGTACTTGTGGGCTGATATGTTGTCGTCTTAATTAGGTTATTTTCCTTAGGATGTACTTTGAAGTTCTAACTTGCCATATTATGTAAAAAAGATAAAGAAACTAAATCAAAAAAATCATTGAAGATAGTAAAAATTAGTTAAGAATATTATTTTTTCCTCAAAATTATGACTAACAAAAAATTTCAAGACTACCCTTTTTTTGGCATCATTTCAAGACTACCCCTTAGCCAAAGTCATTAATTTGTCTCAAAATTTAATGATATTGTAACTCTATAATTCTCTCACTTTATGAAGGGTAGTTTTGAAAGAGCTCAATTGCTTCATTAGTTTTTGTAAAATATACGAAGACCCGTAATAAATTCTATAAAATATATACCAATAGCATATAATTCAATTGGCACTTCATACCTTTTGTCATAGAGGAGGTCACGTGTTCTATACCCCATGTAGTTGAAATAAGGGTGCTTGTATGTGAGATGAGTGCGTGGGTCCCTTCCCCTATTGGGGAGGAGGTTTTAAATTGTACAAATAAAAAATATTCTATAAAATATATGTAAAGAATATATTTTAGAGAAAATGATAGAAAGATAGTGTTAAAATATGTAAAAGACAAATAAAGGTGATGAATTTCAATAATTCCAAATTGATTGATTTAGAATTTTGAAATGTTAATATATGTGTGAAATTACATAAGTGCGTTTATTTTTTATTTTTTTAAAAAGTCCCTAAAAGCCTTTGCTTGTAGCCAGAGCTATGGCGCCACCAACGACGGCCCGTCACTAAAGCTCTGACGCCAGCATCGGCAACTAGAGCTCCGACGGCCTAATATATATGTTTTTTGAATTTCTAAAGGAGAAGTTTTAAATTTAGATATTTGAATTATTAATAGTGATACTAAAGTTGTAAACGCTGACCAAAAGTTGTTAATATGGATAAGTGAGTTGTTAATTGTGATACTAAAGTTGTAAACGAGGCATTTGTTGAATATTTCTTAGTAACTTCTATCAGAGCTCTAGTGATCTATTTTTTTTCTTTTTGCATTTCTCAAGCACAAGTTGTTAATATTGATATTTGAATTGATAATAGTGATACTAAAGTTGTGAATAGGGTATTTGTTGAATATTTCCTAATAAATTTCATCGGAGCTCTCGCGGTCTAATATTCTTTTTTTTGCATTTCTCAAGCAAAAGGCGTCAGTATTGATACTTGAATTGTTAATAGCGATATTAAAGTTGTAAATGGGGTATTTGTTGAATATTTCTTGATAACTTTTACAGGAGCTTTAGATACCAAGTCATATGTGGATGCTGAAAAAAAGCAAGTTTAGAAAAATGCAATGGTTGAAGACATAAATTGTATTAAGAAGAATGATGCATTGGAGTTAGTTGATCTTCCTAAAGGTAAGAAGGTAATTGGATGCAAACGGGTGTTTCAAACTAAATATAAAGTTGATAATAGTGTGAAGAAGCACAAAGCACAGTTAGTAGCTAAAGGCTATGCTCAACAATAAGTTGCAGATATAATGACTAAGTTGTTACTCTCTATTGGTAAGTTGAAGATTTTGGAATGCATATGGAAGTGTGCAGCTTGACCTGAGAAATTGGAAAAAAAAAATATTTCACTACTGCAGGGGACACTTTTAACGACCGTTTTTATACCCTTTAGACGACTGTTTTCATGGGGACGTATAAGTGAGTGTCGTTGAAAGTTCAAGAAACAATGACTGTTTTTCACAAAACAGTCGTTGTATATCCAAATATTTTTTTTAAAAAAAAACATATACAACGACTGTTTTATGAAAAATGAAAAACAGTTGTTGTATCTTAGAGATACAACGACTGTTTTATTAAAAACAGCCGTTGTATATTTTAAAACAAGATACAACGACTGTTTTATGAAAAACAGTCGTTGTATCTCTATTGCATGTTTTTTTTTAAATTCACGTTTTACAGGATACAACCACCAATATAATGCCATTGGAAAAGCACCAACATAACCCAGAAGCACCAACAAAACCCAGAAATGCCTATGTTTCCATGAAATTCCTATAAATTCACGTTTGACAGGATACAACCACCAATATAATGCCATTAGAAAAGCACCAACGTAACCCAGAAATTCCTATGTTTCCATGAAATTCCTATATATGCTTCATCATCACTTAATTTTCAAACTTAAACTTTCAAACTAAATCATGACAATCATATAGCCAAAGAGATGACATGCTTGCATGAAATTCCTGTGGCTTCATCATCAGTTAATTTTCATTTTTGGACTTTCAAACTAAATCATGACAATCATATAGCCACAGAGATGACATGCTTCCATGAAATTCCTATGCTTCATCATCAGTTTCCAAAGTGTTATAAATAAGAAACTAGAAAAAGTATTCAAATATGCAAAGTTATATTGCACTATACAAAACCATTGCAATATGTGAAAAAACCTCTACAAATCATCACCGCTCTATGTGTTGTAAAAGATATCCTGACAAAAGGTCTCGGATCAAATTAATGTCCTCGATTATGTAAGGGTCCTGATTTCCAAAAATCTTTGCGCAAAATAGATAATATGTTAACATAAATAAATAAATTGAATGAAATAACTAACTATCAAGCACATGAAAAGAAATGAAATTCAGTTGAGAATCAAGAAATGATCACCTGCTCAAAATTTGTAGTAAGGCCACTGAAAATGATGTTATACATATATAGTATAACATAGAAGCCACACTCAGTTGTCCCTGTTTGCTGAGGACACTATACATCAAAAGCAATAGTCAATCGAAGAACTTGAATGTAAAGAACTTACCTTTGGCTGGAACCACTTTGTCGGACCACTTTTACCTTCACGCTTCCCACCCGTTATATAATATGTCTTCAGTGCACTGTAATAATTAAAATGATAAACGGAAGACATTAAAACAATTGAGTATAATCAAAAAGCAATGACTGACAAAAATTTTGTTCTTACGTGTTGAAAATGTTTTTGATATCTGCGTTTGGCCTTTGACTCAATGTGTCAAACCAAAAAATGATATTGATCGAGGGATAAGGAACACAGAGACTCCAATAATAACTATAATCACATGCATATATAGATTAAAGTGAGGTTCGATAACATGATACTGCTTAGCAAAGTGAATGTGTATAAATATATGAAATTAAGTTACTTGCCCTTCAACAATTGGTGCTAGATAACAGGGCAGTTGAGTCTTACCTATTGTATAGCCTACATAACTCATCCGATCTTCCAACCTCTGGCTATTACGCCCTGACATATTGCCAGAACATAAGAAGCCATATGTAGTGACGAGCCCTTGTTCCTCACACAGTTTGTGGAAGCAGCTACCATGTAAATGAAATGAGAAATGACTCAGTAAATGTAGAAACTTAAAACTCCTAAATATCAGTGCATTAATTACAATTTAAAATTATATCTAAACTCACATGATTGCAAATGTGACCCATCCTATGTCTATCTCCTCCAAACATAAGAACTCTTTAATATCTTGTTTATCAAGTCCATAATTATACGAGATTCTGCGACCTACAATCTCACAAGGCATCTGCAAGTCGACCTTGTTTATGTCTTGATGAATATTTTACAGTCGTGCTAAAAGGGGAAATTTTGTCACATCATCTTTTTCCTAGTAAGACACAAAATAAATATTATAAGTAGAATGTCAATGATCAAGTAACAATAAGGTGCTTCCTACCATTGGAGGGACTGGCATAGTCTGAACAAGATATCTAGGCCACATGATGAAAGATCCTATTGCCTGACCTAGTCTGGCAACCTCACCATCGGGGAATGGGACATCTATATCTTCCTCCCCCAGTCGAACACTTATCACATTGACCTTATGTTGATCGTCCCGAATTTGGTTATTATGGTGGGTGGTGGCATGACTGTATACAACAGCATCAGCAACAACACGCAGGTACGAGACTTTGGTGCTTGTTATATTGACCTTATGTTGATCTTCCCTCCCTATGAAAATAGAGAGTGCAGGGTTCTCCAGGCTCTAGCGAAGGACCAGGGTTGCCAAGTCCAACCTCAGGCAGATTGTAACTGCCTTTAGTACTGGGAAAGGCCGGGGATTCCTGAGTAAGAGAAATGAAAGAATTAATTAAAATAACGTAAGGAAAAACTCAATGTAATGTTATATGAAATTAGTTACAAACCTCAGAGCTAGGCGTCACGTTACACATCCCGCCTTACATGTGAGACAACACCATCGTACTCGTCTCACCACGTAGCTCACTCAACAACTCTTCTTTAAGCTCATCTCGAAGTGATTGACGCATTTACACTGCTAGCTCTGCTTGGATTTCCTCTCGAAACCTGGCCACAAACTCCTAACTCATTTCACCACATCCATAAGCTTGTGAACCTCGTCTAAAGTATTTAGAGAGACCAACTCCCCTTGACTCCCTTCTAACTTGACCAGGGTGATCTAGATTCCCAAGCGCCATTGCTAAGATGTCCATCCTTCCAATTTGAGTGAAGGAACCCTGGCTGCTCTGCTCTTTAAGGTCATCCTGCAGCATATAATAGATAAATAAAAAGTAATTACATGCAATCTTATTAGGAAAATGAAACACACTTAAATATACTTGTTATTAAATACTCACAATCCTTTTAGCAACATCAGCAATGACTGGATTTATATATTTTTCTCCTTTTATCCTCCCTGCTTTCTATTTTTTGTGACGCGGGGGAGGAGGTGGCACCTGCACTAGGATCTACTCAGGCTGCTTCCTCCAATTTTTGCAATTCAGCCTGCATCATCTTCTTTTTGAGCTTCCGATAACCCCCACGCAACATGTAATGAGCATAATTGTTTTTCGATCGCCATTCTTTATTTGTTTGAATCAATTTATATATCAATAAAGAATAATGATAACTGAGTTAGCGATGTTAAGTAAGTTCAACTAAAATGTTTAACACTAAGATAAACAAAATGTACCAGGAAATTGGGATCCTATCGCGATGCCACAAACAACCTCTAGTCATTTGGAGAAAGAAATGAATACTCTTTGTAAGGATCTAAATGACTCAGTGGCCCTCAAATGTATTTGGTTGTGAGAGTGGACTTGAAATCTTTACATCGCTCACAAACTTCCCCCATCCAATGCTTGTACATCTGCCTCATATTGGGAACATCATAGGTTTGCTACAAAACAAAATATATATTAGTTGTATATGAAAAATAGAAATAGAGATAGAGGTAACAATACAACTTTACATACCAAAAGTTGATCTCAAATCATAGCCTTCGTCTCCTTTGAAACTTCCCTCCAGGTAGGAATTAGAACGCTAACTTTGCTTCGACCCAAAAGGCCAACGTAGCTAATGAACTTGTCTCCCTCTTCGCCGATAGGTTTTATATCAGCATCAAATTCCACGTGGACCCTCTCCTATTCTTCCTTATGACGTTTTACCAATGACCGTAGCATCATGCTTCCTCTACCCTTTTTCTTAATAGGTGAGCCAACTGAGTCACTCGAATCTGAACGTGACATGATCCTGCTAAGAAAAAAATGTGTCATATGATAAGTAAATTCAAATTACATGCACACTTTAAACAATTTCAAATCTTACTTTAAGTGTTTTCTCAGATTCCTTCACAATGATCAACTCTAGTTGCATATCCATCATCATCTACCAATTCCACTTCAAATGGCATAGGCAGATTTGTAGTAAAAGGCAGCGTGTCGTCAAGATTCAAACTCGGATCACCATCCTTCTGTTTTTTACTTTGGAGTACAATAGACAATTTTTCATTTGCTGGATCAATGACATAAAACACTTGTTTTGCCTGACTTGTTAGAATGAATGGCTCATCTTTATAACCAACTCTTTTAAGATCAACTGAGGTAAATCCAAATTGATCTATTTTAACAGCATTATTGTTAACCCACTTGCATTTGAATAAAGGAACTCTCAACTTAGTGTAGCTTATCTTCTTTATATCTTCAATAACTCCATAATAGACCATGGATGACAAAATAGGGTTTTTGTCTTTCGAACTAGAAAAGTGCATTGATTCGGCTACCACCATCACCCCGCTATTTTGCATAGTACTTCTGTTATCCTGGTATTTTGTATAGAAAGAATACCCGTTTATATCGAAGTCACTCCAAGTTATGACCTCAAAATAAGGCCCCCAAGCTAACCATTTGATTGTCTTAGACGCATTGGTCTCATGCGCTATCTTATCCTTAAACCACTCTATGAAAGTCTTGTTTTGCTCATTAGCTATCTACATGCCATTTTTTTCTTGGATATATCTCCTTTAAGCTCTTTCTATGTTCGGCTAAGTATGACTGAACTTCTTCCGTATTATTCAAGATATACAAGTGTGCTTGCAAAACCTCTTCATGACGCATACTCTTCACTTTGAGCCCTCGTGTTCCCTTACTTGTACCTTTTTCATGATGAGATTAGGCCTTAGACCTTGATAGATATTCTTTGCAAAAGTTCATAGCCTCTTCAACAACATATCTTTCCACAATTGAGGCTTTAGGTCGATAAGGATTTTTAGAATACCCTTTTAAGTTCTTCATGTATCGCTCGAAAGGATACATCCACCTTAGATAAACTAGGCCTCATAGTCTTACCTCCCTTGCCATATGAATTATTAAATGCACCATTATATCTAAGAATGCGGGAGCAAAATTCATATCTAGTTGGGATAGAATAGTATAACCCTCATTTTCCAATTCGTCTAACCTTGCAATGTCAACAACTTTGCTACAAATAGCATTAAAGAAACTGCACAACCTTGTTATCGTGCTTCGCACATCATCTTTCGTAATGCCTATAATAGCTACTGGTAATAGTTGTTTCATCAAGACATGACAATCATGAGACTTCATTCCAACTAACTTCAAATCTTCCATTGACATAAGCCGGCTCACATTAGAAGAATACCCTTGTGGCACCTTAATGCCGTACAAACACCCACACAAACTTCTTCTCTTGGCTTTTGACAATGTATGTGCTGCTGGCTCCATATACGCTCTCTTACCTGAATCTCTTAGTTGTGGATGCAGTCGTTCTCTTATTCCCATTTCAACCAAGTCTAGTCACGCATTAATTCTATCTTTAGTTTTCCCTGCTATGTGCAAAAGCGTACCAACAAGGCTATCGCATACATTTTTTTCCACATGCATCATATCAATACTATGTCTCACATTAAGACTACGCCAATATGGAAGATCAAAGAAAATTGACCTCTTCTTCCATATGTTCTTCTCACCCGTAGTCTTTTGATTTTTACCAAAAGTAACATTGATTCTTTCCACCTGACTACAAACCTCGTCTCCAGTTAATGGCTTTGGAGCCAATTCATTCTCCGGAAAATCGTTAAAAGCCTTCTTTAGCCTACGGTATGAGTGGAACCGAGGAATAAATCATCTAAGACCAAGGTAGACCATTTTTCTACTGTGCTTGAGTTGATGGAACTGTGTGCTTGCTTCACATATCGGGCATGCTTTATGACCCATGACACTATAACCTGACAAGTTCCCGTATGTAAGGAAGTTGTTAATTGTGGTGAAAATAATTGCACATAGCTTAAACGACTGTTGCTTATATGCATCAAACACATATACACCATTCTCCCATAACTGCTTTAAGTCCTCTATCAAAGGTGCCAAGTAGACATCAATATCATTCCCTGGCTATTTTGGTCCCAAAATCATCACATAAAGCATTATATATTTGCTTTCATACACAACTAGGGAGGTAAGTGTAAATCACCAGTAGAACTGGCCATGCACTATGTGTACTGCTAAAAGTACCATAGGGATTGATTCCGTCTGTGCAAAGCCCAAGCCAACAATTTCTAGGCTCACTGCTAAATCCAGGATACATTTCATCTACTTTCTTCCATTGTGGAGAGTTAGCAAGGTGTCGAAGGTATTTTCCATCACAAACTCTATTATCATAATGCCATCTCAACTTCTTCGCTTCTTTTGTATTAGCAAACAATCGTTTGAACCGCGGTATGTGGAAGATACCAGAAAACCTTGACAGGTTGCTTTTTAATTGTCTCATCACCACACCTATTACCTTTCTTTACTTTGTATCTGAAAGTTTTACATTTCGGATACTCACTTAAGCCTTCATACTCATTTCTGTACAATACACAGTCATTAGGGAAGGCATGTATTTTTTTATACTCCATACCCATCATAGATAATATTTTCTTAGCCTCATACATATGATTTGGAAGTACATTATCCTCTAGAAATATATCACACAACAATTCAAGCAACAATGTGAAACTACTATTAGTCCACCCACAAGTTGCCTTTAAGTTGACAAAGTGCAAAATACCTGACAAGCGTGTATACTTAGTACACCTAGGGTACAAAGGTGTCTCTGCATCACTCCACACACTATCATATACAGGCGATTGTGCAAAATATTCTACCTCAACATCATGAATCATTTTCTCCTTTCTATCATCATCTCTAACTTCCAAAACTTCCTTCTCATGGGACGCACAAGCAATTACTTCCTCACCATGCCATATTCACCTTTTGTATTGAAACTGATCTCTTATATCATCAATATCTAGTAGACTCTCATTTAAACACTTCACACATGGGCAAAAATACTTCCCATTTTTACTAGGCGCATGTTGGAAATTGTGCCTTAAGGGCCAATCATTGTACTTTGAACATTATTATTTTAATGAAATTTCTCCATTCTGTTATCATATTATTTGCATGTTAACTGTTATAATTGTATCCTTGGATAATTCATAAAGATTGTCCTAAAATGTCCCTGGTCGGTCATCTATGCTGGAGCAGAGATGAAACAAGACCAGTATGACTTTGATAAGATATAGAGATATGAATCAAAGTCTTAGGCACTTGTAAGAGTACAAGGTGCTGGACTGACCCATTATGAGAAAGCTACATGGATCAAGTCATAAGCTTTTCTCATGTATAGCCATGTCACAATGCCCTTAGACCTGAGGTCATCATGGATTCCTATATGAGAGTTGCTAAGCTTTGAACTAGTCAAAAGTCACTTTTGACCGAGTGATGATAAAGGCTATGATCGGGCTTGGTGGTTTTTCATGCAGAGGAATATGAATGATCAAGATGGAGTTTGTCCCTCACATTAGTAGAGAGATATTACTGGGCCCCTCGATGAGTGAGTCTGAGAAATGTATGGCCATACTATGATGAAAGGAGTTTCTGTCTCTGTTATCAGGCTACTCAGGAATCGAGAAAGTAATGGTCAGGAACAAGAGGATGACATTATCCATGCCTTATCCTTGATCGATATATCGTGTGACAAAAGGGACGTGACATGGTTGTATGACAAGTTGCATCGTGATAACGATCCTCATATGAATTGGGTAGTCGTAATGTCTTGCTAGAGGCTGCTTGCAACTTTTGGGTTAGTATAGTTATTGGCCCACTGCCAACTTCATATGGGCCTACAGGGTCACACACAAGAATGGCCCAACACGAGATAATGTTTAATTTAGGGTGGATGAATTTTATATATATATATATATATATAAAATATAAAATTCATTAATAATATTATATAGATATATATATTTTTGAAATATATATCTTGTGTGTGTGTGTGTGTATTATATAATATTATTATATTTAATAATATTATATAGATATATATATTTTTGAAATATATATCTTATATATATGTATATATATATTATATGATATTATTATATTGTGTTAGTTTTAAATTTAATTTATTAAGATATATTAAATTTAATAACTAACATGATAGAGATATAGTATCTCAGATTTAATTTATGAAGATAAATTAAATCTAATGGCTCTTTATTTGGATTAAATAAATAGGTTAAATTAAAACTGTTGGACAGATTTAATTTAAACTGAATTTATTTAATTAGCTCATCAAGATAATTAATTTTGAAATTAATGATGATTAATTTTGAAATTTGAAAATAGCCCTCATAGGTTATAAACTTGATAGAGCAGATATATTCATACACACATGAGAATTGAGAGCCGCAAGTGAAACCCTAGGAGACATTAGAGGCACTAGCAGCAGTATCGGTTGGAGAGCATTCGTGTGGATACCGGTAAAGGGAGCGGACCTGACGTGTTGGCTCATAGAGATCGTGAAAACTCTGAATCATCAAAAAGCTATGAATCCTTCTAACTTGGTTTAAACGCCGTTGATAGATCCTCGATTAGGATCGGTGAAAATTTTTAAAATTCTTCCGCTGTGCCTACCGATCCTAACAGTGGCATCAGAGCCAAATCAATTGTGCGTTTAAATTGAGTGTATGATTCTTATACATGTGATATATATGGGATGTGTACGTATGTTTATAAGAAACACTCAAATATGCATGTGATTTGGTTAATACGAAACAAAATTATTTAGAAAGATGTGATCTTGTAATTCCGTTGATTTTCATTTTTGTTTAAATTGAATCTTGAAATTGTTTCATTTTCGGTTTTGAAACATGTACGTGATTTTCATTTTGAACAAGCATGAAATTGGGTAGGGTACCTGAGATCGTAGTTAGCAGCAATTAAATCGGGTCTAGGTTCGGATATCTATTTGGGTAAATAGGGATCCGAACTAGCGGGACCGCCGTGACCACCTCTGTGTAGTGCAATATAATCTGATCATGACATTTATTGCTTTTCATATTGTATGAATTCTTGTTGTGGTTTATTATTTATCCTTGTTTGGGTATGGTGAACAACATGGATTTAGAATTTTACAAAGGTTGTAATATTTAAATACGGCCTGCGTGTCGTGCCTTTCTCTAAATACTCTTGATGTACATTCTCTTCTCATCTCACTCCCCTCAAATGTTTAAAGGAGATTTCTCTCAATGTATTTCTTTTATTTAGAGAAGTCCTCTCATTGGCTTGGGAGGATTTTAGGTTAGGTAAGCCATGTTGTGTCACGTTTATATTATGCTTTTGATAAGATCATTGCATGATTACTTTTACGTTTATATGTGTTTATCTGTATGAGATACGACCACGATTGCATCCATATAAACAAAACTAATTAATTAAGCCCTCTGAATCAAATCTTAAGTCATAATGCCGTCAATTAATGAATACTTGTCAAAACCTAGATCGCTCAATTGTGGAAACCACCAAAGTGGATGCACTTGAGTTATCTTGATGAGACAAGCTTGAGTAATGGTGCTGCTCATAATATTCATTATTGTTTTGACTTAATTGAGGTTAACAAAATGGTTTTGAATCTCAAGGCATTAGATGGGGTTAAACATGCCGGATCATATGATGATTAAATCCCATAAAGATCTAAAAGTTACATGTGATGTAATTGGTAAATAGGTTACCTACCAAATAACTTGAATTTAAGTGTCTTGCCAAAGAGGACTTAAGTTTAAGCCAAATATAGATCTTAGCCCACTAATTATTATATTAAGGGTTGTTAATTTAGTAGCAGATTACTAACTAACTTTTCATATTTTAATTGTAGAATCATGTCGACTAGTAATACTGCTACACTTTTGTTGCGATCGGTCCTTGAGAAGGACAAACTCAATTGGACAAACTTTCTTGATTGGTTCAGGAACTTGAGAATTGTTCTCAAGTAGGAAAGAAAGGCTTATGTCCTAGATCAACCCATTCCTGAGGAGCCTGCAGCCAATGCTCTAAGAGCTCAGAGAGATGCTTACACAAAGCATAAGGATGACTCTGTGGATATAGGTTGCCTGATGCTTGCCACTATGGTTCCAGAGCTCCAAAGAGATCTAGAACTCATTGAGGCTCATGAGATGATTGTACATCTTAAGGAAATGTTCCAACAATAGGCAAGGCAAGAAAGGTATGAAACCACAAAGGCCTTACATTCCTACAAAATGGATGAAGGTGCATCAGTTAGTACTTATGTGTTAAAGATGAAAGGCTATATTGATCACCTTGAGAGGCTTGGATTTCCTATGAGCCAAGAGTTAGCTACGGATTTGATCCTCAACTCACTCCCAGAGAGTTATGACCAATTTTTTATGAACTACAACATGAACAACATGGAGAAATCAATTTCTGAGCTACATGGGATGCTCAAAACTGCTGAGCAAAGTATTAAGAAAAAGCCTAGCACAGTTTTGATGGTTCAGAAAGGAAAGGGTATGAAAAAGAAAGGGAAGGGCAAATGGAAGGGTAATGGCTCAGGTGGTAAGACCAAAGAGTCAAACAAGCCTGAAACCAAGCCTGCACCTAAGAAGGCAAAGCCTCTAAAGGAAAGAGTCTGCTACTTCTGCAATGAACCCGGTCATTGGAAGTGGAATTGCAAACTCTACTTGGAAGAGCTGAAAAAGAATAAGAAGGATAGCGAGGCTATCGCTTCAGGTATTTATGTTATAGACATTCATTTTTCTACTTCCTCTACATGGGTATTAGATACTGCATGTGGTTCTCACATTTGTACAAATGTGTAGGGTCTAAAGGACAGTAGAAAGCTGAATAAGGGCGAGGTGGACCTACGAGTTGGAAACAGAGCAAGAGTTGCTGCTTTAGCCGTAGGCACTTATGAATTAGTTCTGCCTAGTGGGCTTTTGTTAGTTTTGAACAATTGCTATTATGTTCCTACTTTGAGTAGTAACATTGTTTCTCTTTCTTATTTGGATAAGGAAGGTTATACTTCCATTACTAGGAATGGTAAATGTTCTATTTATCGTAATGCCATTTTCTATGCTGATGGTGATTTGTATGTTGGTCATTATATATTAAATTTGGAACATCCTAATAATGGGAATGTCTATAACGTAACTACTAAGAAGATAAAATCAAACGATTTGAATCCGACCTACCTTTGGCATTGTCGTCTAGGCCACATAAATGAGAAACACATTTCTAAACTCCATCAAGATGGATTTCTAAACTCATTTGATTTTGAATCATATGATACATGCAAATCTTGCTTCTTAGGAAAGATGACTAAGGCACCTTTTACTAGGCACAGTGAGAGGGCTACTGAATTATTGGGCCTCATACATACAGATGTATGTGGACCATTAAATATAGCTGCCAGAGGAGGTTATGTCTACTTCATTACATTTATAGATGACTTTAGTAGATATGGCTATATCTATCTAATGAAACATAAATCTGAATCTTTTGAAATGTTCAAAATATTCCAAAATGAAGTACAAAACCAACTTGGTAAAACAATTAAAGTACTTCGATCTGATCGAGGTGGTGAATATTTGAGCCAAGAATTCATTGACCATCTTAAGAGTTGTGGGATAATCTCACAATTGACTCCTCCAGGAACACCACAATGGAATGGCGTTTCTGAACGGAGGAATCGAACACTATTAGATATGGTTTGATCTATGATGAGTCAAACAGATCTTCTACCGTCCTTTTGGGGACATGCCCTAGAGACAGTTGCGTTCACACTAAATCGTGTTCTATCTAAGGCAATTGAAAAGACACCATATGAGATATGGACTGGAAAGAAACCAAGTTTATCTTTTCTTAAAATCTGGGGATGTGAGGTATATGTTAAGTAAGAAGCCTCTGATAAATTAGCACCCAGATCCATAAAGTGCCTTTTCATAGGGTATCCTAAAGAAACGAAAGGATACTATGTCTACAATCCCATTGATAACAAAGTGTTTGTTATTGGAAATGGCAAGTTTCTAGAAAGAGAGTTTGTCTCTAAAACAACCAATAGGAGCGACGTATATCTCGAAGAAACTCGAGAGCCACAAGATGGTACAGAACCACAGATGGAAATTAGAGAAGACTTACAACAAGTTGCTGAGCCTCCTCAAGTAACACAAGGTCCACGAAGATCTGATAGGACACGGCATCAGCCTCAGAGATATGGATTTCTGATTACTGAAGGTCGTGATGTGTTGCTCATTGAGCAAAATGAGCCCACTACCTACGAGAAGCCACAGTGGGACCAAACTCTGAGAAATGGCTAAATGCCATGAAGTCTGAAATGCAATCCATGTACGACAATCAGGTATGGACCTTAGTCGATCCACCTGAAGGTGTAAAAACCATTGGGTGCAAATGGGTTTTCAAGGAGAAAACTAACATGGATGGTAATGTAAATGTCTTCAAGGCACGAATGGTTGCAAAAGGGTTTATTCAAACTCATGGTGTGGCTATGATGAAACCTTTTCCCCAGTTGTAATGGTCAAATCAATCAGAATCCTTCTTGCCATTACAGCATATTATGACTATGAAATATGGCAGATGGATGTCAAAATAGCCTTCCTTAATGGAAAGCTACTTGAGGATGTGTACATGACACAACCTGAAGGTTTTGTGCGTCCAGAGGACTCTGGTAAAATTTACAAGCTTCAAAGATCCATTTATGGATTGAAGCAAGCATCTCGGAGCTAGAATCATCATTTTGATAAAGTAGTCAAAGAGTTTGGATTCATTCAAAACATCGATGAACCTTGTGTTTACAAGAAGGTTAGTGGGAGCATAGTTGTATTTCTAGTGCTTTATGTAGATGACATCTTACTCATTGGGAATGATATTCCTACCTTGCAGAGTGTCAAGTTTTGGTTAGGAAAGTCCTTTTCAATGAAAGACTTAGGTGAAGCCACCTATATCTTAGGGATTAGGATCTATAGGGATAGATCCAAAAGACTAATAGGCCTAAGTCAGAGCACATACATAGACAAGATACTGCATAGGTTCAGTATGCAAGATTCAAAAGGGGTTACATGCCTATGTCTCATGACATCCATCTTAGCAAGGATCTGTGTCCTAGTACAGCTGATCAGCGAGATCGCATGAGTAAGGTTCCATATGTCTCGGCCATTGGATCCATCATGTATGCCATGTTCTGTACTCGACCGAATGTCTCGTTTGCCTTAAGTATGACCAGCATATACCAACAAGATCCTGGTGAGGGTCATTGGACTACCGTCAAGAATATCCTAAAGTACTTAAGAAGGACTAAGGATTTATTTTTGGTCTATGCTGGATTGGATGATGAGCTCTGCGTAACTGGTTACACAGATGCAAGTTTCCAAATTGACCAAGACGACCTTAAATCAAAATCTGGATATGTATTCCTCCTGAATGGTGAAGCAGTAAGCTGGAAGAGCTCCAAGCAGAGCACTATAGCAGATTCTGCAACAGAAGTTGAGTATATAGCAGCATCAGATGTAGCTAAAGAAGCCGTTTGGATCAGAAAGTTCATTACTAAACTAGGGGTGGTGCCTACCATCTCAAATCCAATAGATTTGTTCTATGACAATAGCGGTGCTATTGCACATACTAAGGAGCCTAGGTCACATCAAAGGACCAAGCATATACTCAGGCAATTTCATCTTATTAGAGAAATCGATGATAGAGGTGATATAAAGATATGCAAAGTAGTAGAAGAAGATAATGTTGCTGATCCTCTTACTAAGCCACTTGCACAAGCAAATCATGACCGTCATGTTAGGGCAATGGGAATTAGGCAAATTAATGATTGCACCTAGGGCAAGTGGGAGGATGTTGGAAATTGTGCAATAAGGGCCAATCATTGTACTTTGAACATTATTATTTTAATGAAATTTCCCATTCTGTTATCATATTATTTGCATGTTAACTGTGATAATTGTATCCTTGGATAATTCATAAAGATTGTCCTAAAATGTCCCTGGTCGGTCATCTATGCTGGAGCAGAGATGAAACAAGACCAGTATGACTTTGATAAGATATGGAGATACGAATCAAAGTCTTAGGCACTTGTAAGAGTACAAGGTGTTGGACCAACCCACTATGAGAAAGCTACATGGATCAAGTCATAAGCTTTTCTCATGTATAGCCATGTCACAATGCCCTTAGACCTGAGGTCATCATGGATTCCTACATGAGAGTTGCTAAGCTTTGAACTAGTCAAAAGTCACTTTTGACGGGTGATGATAAAGGCTATGATCGGGCTTGGTGGTTTTTCATGCAGAGGAATATGAATGATTAAGATGGAATTTGTCCCTCACATTAGTAGAGAGATATTACTGGGCCCCTTGATGAGTGAGTCTGAGAAATGTATGGCCATACTATGATGAAAGGAGTTTCTGTCTCTGTTATCAGGCTACTCAGGAATCGAGAAAGTAATGGTTAGGAACAAGAGGATGACATTATCCATGCCTTATCCTTGATCGATATATCGTGTGACAAAAGGGACGTGACATGGTTGTATGACAGGTTGCATCGTGATAAAGATCCTCATATGAATTGGGTAGTCGTAATGTCTTGCTAGAGGTCGCTTGCGAATTTTGGGTTAGTATAGTTATTGGCCCACTGCCAACTTCATATGGGCCTACAGGGTCACACACAAGAATGGCCCAACACGAGATAATGTTTAATTTAGGGTGGATGAATTTTATATATATATATATAATATAAAATTCATTAATAATATTATATAGATATATATATTTTTGAAATATATATCTTATATATATATATATGTATATATATATATATTATATGATATTATTATATTGTGTTAGTTTTAAATTTAATTTATTAAGATATATTAAATTTAATAACTAACATGATAGAGATATAGTATCTCAGATTTAATTTATGAAGATAAATTAAATCTAATGGCTCTTTATTTGGATTAAATAAATAGGTTAAATTAAAAATGTTGGACAGATTTAATTTAAATTGAATTTATTTAATTAGCTCATCAAGATAATTAATTGTTAATTAATTTCGAAATTAATGATGATTAATTTTGAAATTTGAAAATAGCCCTCATAGGTTATAAACTTGATAGAGCAGATATATTCATACACACATGAGAATTGAGAGCCGCAAGTGAAACCCTAGGAGACATTAGAGGTGCTAGCATGCAGTATCGGTTGGAGAGAATTCGTGTGGATACCGGTAAAGGGAGCGGACTTGACGTGTTAACTCATAGAGATCGTGAAAACTCTGAATCATCAAAAAGCTATGAATCCTTCTAACTTGGTTTAAACGCTGTTGATAGATCCTCGATTAGGATCGGTGAAAATTTTTAAAATTCTTCCGCTGTGCCTACCGATCCTAACATCGCATTCATTCTAGCAAATTTAATAAACTCTTCCATCCCATTCTCATATTCTTCACTAGTTCTCAAAGCATTCATCCAATGGCGACCCATTTTACTACCTCCTATGCCATTTTCAATAATACTCAATTTTAGACCAATTGTCATTATGATATTCATATGGATCAACAAAAGGGATGCCTTACTCATTTTGTAAGAATTTCAGCAGCTTTTGTGCTAAAAAGTAAGATTACGAGTCAGATTCAATTTCAAAATGGACAACAGATACACTAGCAAAGTTAAGGCTATAGTCAATCGCTGTATACACAAAATAAATTAACTGACCAAAAGATAGTCACTGATAAGAGAAGATTTCCTAGAAACAAAAGTTACCTGGTAAAGAAATTGCAGCTCTAAAGTGATCAAGACAAGGTACTTCTTTTACTTCACTACCATATTTCAAATTATGAACTTCTTCCCCACGAGATTTCTTTAATGCAAAGGGAGTGGCGGGCGTGAATTAACAAAGAAGCAGGAAGCGCGAAAGGGGCGGAGAGGTAGGATGCAACAAAATAGCTTTACTCTTTACGCTGCTCTGACATGCTCTGCACCATCTTTGACTTCAAAACAAGATACAACGATTGGTTTTAGAAAGGGTAAGATAATGACATATGACAGTTTGTTATTTACATTTAATAAAAAGAACAAAATCATGATCCCTCATAAAATCAGCAGCTATGATTCAATATTCGTCGAATAAAGACACCATCTTCAGCTATGATTCAAAATCATAACCTTTTCTTATATCATATTGCAAAATTATTCATCATCATTATTATGTCTTCCCTTGTCATTCCACATATCTTCTATTATATTTATAGAATAATAGTCTTTTTCAAATTGTTACAAGTGTGGCCAAGAAAGGAAGCATTAAAACAAGACAGTGAAAATTAATGAAACCCATATAATAACGTCAAATGACTTTATTTTTCATTATATAAGAACATGAGTTACACATAGTTTGTAATTATATACTTGATACAAACACATGAAACAAAACCTCCAATTTTAATCATAAGAACATACCAGAAACAAAAAACCCTCACAAGAGTTAACTTTGGCGCCCTAATGAATGAGTAATGACCCTAGTTTATCCCCAAAAAAACAGATACCTAACTATTTTAATTTTAGATATCCATATGATTGAGAAATGAGGTTTCAAAGGAAGAAAGCTACAAAATGTTTATTATCATAGTAACAAGTAATTTCTTTTTCTTTTTTGCCAAAATAACAAGTACTTACACATTGTTTTAACAAAACTCTTTCATCAAGAATTTGTTTTCATCTTCGGCCACTGATTTATATTGCATAATAATTTAGATATGAATTTATTGGTTCTTCTATGTAGATATGCAGGTATATGATTTCTTGGATTATTGTAGTTATTTTTCATTAAAAGTAATTAAGTCAACATGACCAAAAAGTGCACAATATCATGGTGTTCATGTTGAACTATGAGTTGCATACAAGTCATCTATGGATTTATACGCAATTCCTAAATTAATATTTGTATGTACATAATATATTTCCCCTTTGAAGGTATATATTTGCTTTTAGAAACATAGAGTAACTCTCAGCATTTGATGTCAATTGTAACCCCCTGACTTTAAACACGTAATTATAATTCGATATTACTTAATTAAATTGGTTTAGAGACCGACAAATAGTTCAAAGCTCATTTAAAACTCCCTGTATAGTAGGGACTTAACAAAATTTTCAAAAACTTCTTTTTCCCCATCCTGGTCTCAATTTTCAATTATCGAATATAATCACCTGCGCAGTTAATATACATTCAATCATATCAGAGTGTATAACCAAATCCCCGGCAACTCCCGGGTTCATACATATAACCTGAGGTTCATAAGTATCCACTAGGGGATTACACAACCAAAACTAAAGGTAATATTTCTAATTCGAAATATACAGTAATCCCGAGTTCAAAATACATAACCAACGTTTCCAATTCAACTATATACCCCTAAGGGTCCTAATTGCTCCGGGTTGGCCGCTTCTCCTTTGACCCACACGCCCTGTCTGAAATGTTAGTCATAGGAAAGAATGAGATTCGAGAGAATCTCAGTAGTAACAAACCACTCACACAATACTTAAACACAAAGCATGTACATAAATCACAAACAGCAACAGCAGAAGAAATTCACAGATACATGGTTTTCACCACAAACGACAGCACTCACGGCTGTATACAATATACGACAGCTCTTGCTGTAATCAACATCACGACAGCTTACACTGTAATCAGTAATCAACATCACGACAGCTTACGCTGTAATCACAATAACGACAGCTTGCGCTGTAAACGACAGCTTGCGCTGTAAATGATAGCTTGCGCTGTAAACGACAGCTATCACCAGCTGTAACCACAGCAGCATCAGAAATCATCATAAAACAGTGATACAACACACATACAATGCATTACACAAAGTATAAGAGAGAGAGTCACTACCTTGTCCTTTCCTGACGTCCTTCGGCGCAGCTGGCTCCCGAGGGCGGTAAATATCGAATCCTACAATTCCAAATGCACCATTTAGACACTTCCATAGTGTTACTTGGGGTTATATGAGTCTATAATGAAAATTTACAAAACTACCCCCGGGGACCCGGCCCGGGCCCGCCGTACCCGGTCCGGTTGCACTTTTTTCGAAATTCTAATCTGGGCTATCCTAACATATTTATGCCCAAGGAATCCATTTCCGTACTCAGAATTATCAAATTCAATGTTAAATTACAAATTTACCCTTGGCAGCCCCACTTTAAGGGTTTTAGGGGCGTTTTCGTAATTATGCTTTTTCGGCCTTTTCCGAAAAAGTGACCAACTGTAACCCCATATAATTTTCGCCCCTGAACTCAATAGAACCATCAAATCATTGAAAATCCAACTCTAAGACCCATTTAGACCCCTGACCAAAATATATGGGTTTTCCAGGGAAAATCAGGGTTTTTCGGTTTCGGCTCCGTAAACACGTTCCTTTCTACTCCTAACCACTTTATTGACTATTTCATTAGGTTACAACTACCATTTAGTATCAATTTGGGCAGCATAACCCCTAGAAAAACCCATTTCCAAGAATTAAAACCAATGGCAATTTGGCAAAATTTCACCGATTAAATTGCCCACAGCAGCCAGAATAGTCAATATACAAGAGTTTGGAAGTTACCTCAAGCTCCCAAAAGATTTTCCTTGACTTGAATGAAAACCCTAGGTGTTTTAACACCAAAATAGGAGCTTCCAAACCTTAAAGAACATAAAGGAGTAGCTTAGGATCGGAGTTATATGCGTTAGGAGCTAGATCGTCGGAGAAATCGGCTTACCTTGCGAGTTCTCTTCTCCTTTTCTCCCAAAACCCTCTCAACTCATTTTCTTTACTTTGGTTGCAGAATGGCGTCGGAATGCTGAAGGAGAAAGATGATGAATAAAAAGTGTTTTAACATTAGGATGATGTCATGTTTTATTATGCTGATGTCATAAATCCCATTTTCGGATTTTATGACAGTTTTTCTGCCCAAACTTTAAAAAATCATAACTAATTCTAGAAAACTCGAAATGAGGTGATTCCAAAGCCAAATGAAATATATTTAAGTCCTATTCATAGGAAAAATATTGGCCATTACTGAAAATCACCACAAAATTCCCAGAATTTTAATCTTTGCATACTGTTCCAGAAAATAATTAATTTCGATGGGCAAACTTCAAAAATCCAAAACTCTTAGGTCACAAATCAAAATGATACAAATTTTATGTTCATTTTGAAGCTTGACATGTGAAATTTAATACTGGAAAATTTCATAATTTTTAGATACCATTTGCCTATTTAAAACGTCCATACAAATTGGCTGCCCTGTACAGAGTTTCAATGGACAGAGTTTTCAACTTCACTTTCAACGACTGTTTTTATAAAACCAGTCGTTGAAATGCAAGCACTCCATCTTCTACTATTGTTTTTTAAGAATGGTCGTTAATTTGTGTCGTTAAATCGAATGTTTGTAGTAGTGTTTTGCCGGCGTTTATAACTTTAATATTGCTATTAACAACTTAAATATTCATATTGACAACTTCGACTTGAGAAATTCAAAAAAATATATTAGGCCGCCGGTCGCCGGCAAGGACACCAATGCTCTGGTGAAGGGCCACCGTCATCGGAGCTTCAACGGTTAGCAAATGGTTTTAGGGATTTTTTTTATGCAATTCCACACATTTGTCAACATTTTAAAATTCCAAATTAGTTAATTTGAAATTATTGAAATTCACCACCCTTATTTGTCTTTTACATTTTTTTTATAGTATTTTTCTGTCATTTTACCTATTGTTTACTAACTAAAAACATGAAAAAAAAAAATATTTAAGTATTTGCCAGTCCTGTATTAACCTTGCCTCGAGGGCTCAAACAATTTTAATTAGCATGGAGAAGGTACGTAGCAGCTCTAATTTTATTTGCTTTTAATGTAGTTGTCAAACAATGAGATACAATCTAAATATTTATATTTTTTAATTTTTGGCAAAAAATATAAATATTTAAATTCAAAGTTTTATAATTTTTAAAAGAGAATGAAAAGTAGAAAAAGGATAAAAATGAAAAAGAGTTGAGAGTTTTCGAATGGGCTTCACAATTGCGTTGGGGCTCATGCTGGATATACAATCGGAATTTTAATTTAGCCCAAGTGTCTACCTCAACTAATATTTATATTCTTCACATCAGAACATTTCAGTTTAATGCTGAGATCAACTTCAAATTTAAATCCTTCCTTATCAAATTTTGGAATAAGTGATCTTGTCATGTAAAAGTTCCCCAACAAATCACATAAATGTCATGGTTCATTTTTATGAAACGATTCAATATTTTATCGGTTTTGTTGTGTCGTATAGGTTGTATTTGATTCTCAAGTAAAATAAAATCTTTTTTAACTATGATTCAACATTTTTACCTATTGTTAGGAGTTTTAGTGGGTACCATGTATATGCAACAATTTGATGCTAAAAGAAGTTCCATGGACTTTACCTTTTCTAAATAGTTCATAGGTAATTTTCAAAATATTTCATTCCTCCAATACAAGCAATGTACATTTAAAATATATCTGTTGGATAATAAGAATCTAGGCATATTCATTTTTCTATATTTATTCCTTACCAGTAACCAATTTTTTGTTGTCATATATATATATATATATATATATATATATATATATATATATATATATATATATATATATATATATATATATATATATATATATAATGTCTCCCATTTGAAAGTGAAACAACTTCATATAATACAAGTCACGTCATTATAGATAAGATATAAAATATTCACATAATCTTTAATGTAGGACCTATTTATTTAAATTGGGAAGATTAAGAAAATTAAATAAATTATTTAATTATAATATATGTGACATGATCTCTCTAGAATACTTATATGTAAGATTAGATTATATAACATTTTATAAGTTAGACAAATTAATTTAGAAAAAAATAATAAATATGAGAGATAAAATAGAAAAAATATTTTACATTTGGAACCGAAATTTACCCCAAAACTAAGTCCTACATTTAGTATAGGAAGAGTAGTATGGATGAAAAAACAAGCTGGCTATTGAATTGTTTAAGATAGTAATATGGATTTAGATTCTCAAACTACCAGTTTCATTCTTTTTCTCTCATAATTTCATGTCCATAATTAATTAGTATTTACTCTTATTACATTGATTATCCATGCTTTCCCAGCTCACTCACTTTCCCTCTATTAATAAGGATGTTTTCAAACAATATTTTGCATTTTTTATATTTATGATCTTTAACTAATTTTAACAAACTTTTTTATATCTATATGATTTTATTTATATTTTAATAAAAACATAAAAAGCAACATTATTTTACCAGATTTAATTGCAAGAGATATAAATAAACAAAAATTAAGCAAACTTACATAGACTTGATATTTTTTAAGAAATCGTGAATTTTGAATATTTTATTTTTTCCCCGATTTGAATGTCTTATTTTATTTATTATATTTTATATAACATACGGCCTTGCATCTAATTATACTTATTATTAAGAGAATTCTTGCTCCTTTGAAACTTGAGATGACTCAAATTCATCTGAAGTTTAAAGTAGGGCTCATAGAACACTACTACAAAAAACTAAAGCTGTGGCGCTTATAATTGAGTAGCTGTAATGCTAGAGAAGTGCTACATATCTGGACGCCACTAAAAGAAGCTGTGGCGCTTGGAAGCGCCACAAAATTTTAATTTTTTTTTAAGGAAGGCCCTCCTGTGGCGCTTGGTGAGGCAAGTGCCACGGGAGGGGGGGTCTCCAATGGCGCTTGCCTCACCAAGCGCCACAGGAGACCCCCCCTCCCGTGGCACTTGCCTCACCAAGCGCCATAGGAGGGTCCCAATTTTTTTTCTTTTTATTTTTTTTCGCTTTTTTTGGTACTTCCTATGGCCCTTGTTTATCACAGAAACTCTTTATTTTTTTCATATCTTCCATAATTACAGGATTGCACATTGCATGGTCTAATTAATAAACATTTTTTATCTATATACGTAGTACAGCAAAATGGATTGAAGTAAAGCAAACAACAATGATAGATAACTTTAAAATGAAACAAAAAGATGAATAATTAGTTAAAGTAGTACGTAAAATAATTATACAATATATTGTACATGAATGAATTATACAACAAATTCAACTTGAATACATGCATGCATGACACAACAATTGCCAAGAAACAACACAACAAAGACCAGCAGCTAGTGATGAATTAAATAGTATAGCTACCCAAAGATTTGCCTAAACACATATTCACACCATTCCTCGGTCACTTCATTAAGCTGATGGTCAGTCAAAGTGTCGCAACGTTGATTTTCATAATACTACACATATATACAATCAGCCAAAAATTAAAAAGAATTATATTCAGCAAAATGTAATTATCAGGCACTAATTAAATTTAATTAAAACACAATATGAAGTGCAACTAAATGACTTACTTTTTGAGGAATAAATGCCTGATCATGAGTAATTACATCCTTCATAAATTTCATTATGTAATAGCCACAATCATTGTCATTAGGTTAGAAAGGGCACTGTAAAAATATAATGCAATATTATATCTAACTCTGTTTATGAATAAAAATTTTTTACTAACAAACTTTGAGTAAATTCATATATGAGTACCAGTATCTTCTTCCAAGAATAGCTAAAGTGAGGGTCAGCAGCTTTAGAATAGCTTAAAGAGATAGAGGCCCGATATGCAGTCAATGCGCTAACAAAATAAATAGAAATTGATAACTTTTGGTTATTCAATCACATATGCAAATATTTACACATACGCACGTACGCTTACCTATTGAACAATATTAACATATCAGAACGGTTTTGTGGAAGACCATCTCTTAGAGGATCCATATAGTAAATGCGAGGATCTGAAGGTTCCGTTGGATTGATAATTATCAATATCCAATGGCGCCTAAAATATTTTAAAAAATTAGTTTCGACAATCATGTTATGATAAAAGTTAAACAATAAAAACAAAAATTGTATCACTACTAACTTACCCCGCATTGTATGGTACTAAAAATAACATAGACGGTGTCGCTCTCTTTTTGAAGTAATCTTTTAGCTCATTAGACTGCGCATGTATATCTACTTTACCCCCATGGTAGCCAACGAGATGAGGGTTGACAAATATGAATTGGACCCTGTTTGTATCCATTAAGCAGTCATTGTATAAATGCCTTGTATAAAACAAACAGTGTCATAAAAAACAAAAGAAATGGAACAAGCAATATTAATAACAGTGATAAACGATAATGGTCAAGTACCTTATCCAGAAGTTGATAGCTGAACCACTAACCCAATCACGACTACATATGTCGTGCATGACCTCGGCAGTAACATAATCAACTAGACCGCCAACATTGTAGATATGTCTTTCAAGACGTATTTCTCGTCCTTCTTCACTGATCAATTGTGGTGTAATCGATACTAATTGATCATGATATGAGGTCGGTCTCCTTTTGCTCTGTTGGCTAGCTGAAGCTTTAGACTTAGGTTGTGTTGTCGAACACTTTGACATCTTGCCCTGTTAAAATAAAAAAATTAAATCACATTTTTATATGGAAGTATGAAGGAAAAATGCAGGGAATTGTAAATGAACGACCTTTTCATATGGCTCTATAAGACCTACAACATCTTTCACCATTATTTGCTCATCCCAAGACGGGATCGGTAAGAGGGCGTCTTCATTCGTGCAGACGTCAACCCTCACTCGGAGTGTGTTGTCAGGCAACAGTGAATTGTGTAGTCTGTCCTTATCAGTGTTGTAGGTAGCACCCATTGCAACCGCATGCTTGGAAACTTGCTCGACATATAATCTACATTGAAATTCGCCCTATAGAAAATAGACTTAATATGTCATAGTTCGCTAAATTATAATGTAACGTAAAGTTAAGTAGAGAAGAAATTAATTACCAAAGGAAAAGGGACTTTAGTCATGGAAGTGCAACTATCTCTGACACTTGGACTATCACAAAAGGGAATATTTTGTGTTGGCCTACACTGCACAAACTGTTATATTTGTGTTGTTAACAACGCATTCTGTTCTTACATCAAATGCATTTGTTCTAAAAATTGTTCTTCTCGTTGTTCCTTATGACGTATTTGTTCTTGAAGTTCTTGAATTTGATGCTTGAAACTAGTCATTTCGGCACGCAGCTAGGAAACGTCACCTCTACTGGAGCGCTTCTGACGTTCGAAGTATGCTGATGGGGTGAGAGCAAAACCAGTACCCCGAATATGACCGTCATACTTGGGTACTCCAAGCACTCTGCTCAACAAATCGTCCCGGCCAACATAGCCCGCCAATATAGGATCCTCCTGTGACACTTGTCACTATCACAAAAAGAATTACAACAATATTAGTTATTATAAATCAAGTTCATTTAAGTCAAGCCAATTATTTATTGTACACATAATTCAATAATTACAAAATATTCAGCTACTCTTCTTGCTTCCTCACTATGAATTTCACCTTTCTTATTTGTGACACCGACTATCCATAGATCATGTCGTGGAACCTGTGTAATACCTGAACTTGATTCTTCTATCTGCACGGAAAATTTAGTTGAAGTTAAATGATATTCATACAATTATCTACAAATGAAATAATACTTAGTTCGTACCATTTTTCTTTCTAATTGTGCATATGAAACAGGTCCTTGTGTGTACCGGTATGGCATATTGAGCGCGTTAGAGCAATTTTTCTCGCTCAACTCCTGTTTAGATTAAAATGATTCATATTAATGTATAAATGTTAATTACAAATACGTACATTATAAGTAATAGGGAAAGTAAAACAAATTATATTACCAAAAATTCCTGATTTGTATGTGTTTTGATAAACTCATCCCACATTTCTTCAGTGATGATTCCTTCGTACAATGGATAAGGTGGTGTATTAATGATATTGTCATCATCATCATTCAAGTAGTATTTGACAAGATCAGAACAAAACTTTCTTATAAGTTTTCTGGCTTTTCTTAGACGAAGTTCTTCTGATCATCATCAATAATAAAAATGCTCTGTAACAATAAAAAAAACATATATAATATGTAAGATTGAAATTAAGTGAAACATAGCAAACCGAACAATAATATAATTAATGTGTTACCTGAACTTCATCCCATATGTCATCCTCATAATCCTTTTTTACCATTTTCCAGTTTTGAACTGTAATAGGGACTATGTCTCGAACTGTAGTCCCAATCAAGTTATTTAATGACTTACCATTCTCGCTGAACGGGTTTTCATTTTCATTCCAGTCAAGTTGTAACTTGATTCCCTTACTTCTCAATTTAATCAATCTCGCCATAACTGTCCTACCATGTCTTACGTTCGCCTCAAATCTTTGTCTACCAATGTGCTGAGGAATATCATCAGTTTCATCGTTGGTGAGTCCATACTCCTGGAAGTGAAATGCACCAAAATAAAACATCAGTGTATAATGTCAACCATGTCAACGAAAGCAAATTATTTTGAAATTTATAAAAACGTACGTACAAGTAAACAAGTCAAGGCATTCATTATCTTTTTCTTTTTTTGGTTTGATTTAAAATTTTATTCTTCAGAATTCGCGTTGAATTGAGAATTGTGTTTCTTTTGACCCACGTTCCCTCTTCATGATCATGTCTCACATATACGGGTGCATCTCCATCTCCATCTTCATCTCTATCTTCATCTGCATATCCATCTATATCAATCTCTACTGACCACAAATTCTCAAACGAAGGATCGTCATTATTGATGTTCAAATTTTCATTACTTTCAAAATCAACTTGTTCTTGATGATTCTTGTTGGATGGGAGTACAATAGACCAATTCTTTTTAGCAGGATCCAGAATGAAAAACGTTTGTTTTGCTTGTGCTGCTAAAATGTATTGAGGAGCATCTGCAGGGTGCCTAAGCTTCATATCTTTAATTCTTTCATCTGCATGCCATGTCAACTGCTTAGCAATCTCTGCATTACTGTACAGTCGCTTGAATCTCAGAATAATAGGAAAAAACCATAGGACCTTTAAAGGAATCTTTCCTTTCTTCTTCCTATAGCAAGATACGTTGCATTTAGGGCACTTCTCCAACGTTGCATACTGATTTCAAAATAATACGTAATTGTTAGGACATGCATGTATCTTCTCATATCCTATGCCGGTTGTAGAGCAAATAATTTGCTTTGCCTCGTATGTCTTGGTAGGAAGTACATTTTCTTCTGGAAGCATATCTTCCAACAGTTCAAGCAGTGCGGTGAAACCTGAATCACTCAATCTATAGCGAGCTTTAAAGTTGTATAACTTCAACACTGCTAGCAGTCTTGTGTATTTAGTACTACCGGCATATAATGGTTTCTCTGCATAACCTTTCAACTTCTCAAATTCGTTGAGGCAGTTATGATGCACCCCTTCAACCACATTTAGCATTTCTTCAAGACCATCATCTTCATCAAACATGCTTTGATCAAATTCATCCGAAGCACCACTCATGGTATGCACTCGATCACTACATGCATCGTTCGTCTCACCATGCCTTGTCCATCGTATATATGTTTGATCAATACCGTAACACACTAAATGATCTAGTAAATCAAGTGGACTAATCCGCTTTCCAAAATAACAAGATAAGCAAGGACAAAAGATTTTGTCAGGATCTTTTGTGTGCTCGATTGCAAATGTAATAAAATCTTTCACCCCATCTATATATTCCCTTGAACACTGATTAGATGACTTCCATTTAATATCCATCTATGCCTTCAATCTATTTTTTAAAAAAATACGTGGTTAGTTGTATGACTATTGCATTTACTAATTACTTTTATATTCTCTTACCAATTTTAAAATAAATTCCCAATATGAAATCGTCAAAGTTGAAGCTTTCTAAGTCTTAAACCCTATGTTTTAATTGACAAATTAAATAATCCATTCATTATTCCCAAGCATTATAATAATTTTTCACAACTCATAACGAAAGAACCCATATTTGCAACAAATTATAACTCATAGGTAAATTAGAAAACATTAGAAGTCAACAAATAAAATACAAGTGTGAAGAATATATAAATAATTATTTTACTTATGCAACTAATCCATAACAATCATTAGAACACCTACAAATTATAACTAACTATTATTAAATTCAACTAAAATCACATTTGTAAGCTCCAAATTTAAAAAACATACCTTAAATAGAAGCTTCAATAGACTGATGAGCTGAAACTACAAACACAAATTACACATAAAAAAAGTCAATAAAATGTTAGTGTTTGCAAATTTTTTTTAATAATAATAATGTGTACAAAACATCAATATATAATAAAATAAAATATTATTAATTAGCTTAAATAAAAAAATATGATTAAAGAAAAGGAAAGAAAATAAAATAAAACAAAAAGGAAAGCATATATATATAATCCCAACATTAATTAAATTATTTTGAGCTCAATGTTATGAATATAAACAAAAATTACTTTTGACTAGCTTCCTTAAAAAAAAGAGAGACACTAATCCGCAAACTTCAATTAATTAAATTAAGGGTACGTTAAAAATTTTAAAATAAATTTAGACATCAATTGTGTTTCTCAATTATTCCAAACACATAAGTAACAAATTTTTTTTTGCCAGAACATAAGTAACAAATAAAAATAAATAGAGAAGAAGCAATGGTAAAACAAATTAAAGTAGAAAGATAGTCCATTCTCCACTTATCTTTCCGTTGTCTTCACTTTATGAAACCTATTTACCTCTTTTGGTATTAAAAAATATTCAATTAATAATTAATTTTTATTTAATATTTAAAGTTATACCAAATAAATAAATAAATTGAATGACAATGGTTATATTGAATATACACATATCACTAACTGTGAAAATAGGAATTACATGGAGGTCGAGTCAATTTTCTAAAAATTTTATTGTTATTTTTTAAAATCATTAATATAATGTGTGTACCTATCACAGCATAGATTCCACATATTATAAGATGTTAGTCCATTCCATTAAACCAAATCTAGAGCATCTTTTTTTCCTTATAATTTTCAAATTATCCATGGATTTTTCTTAAACGAATTTTCCTTAAAGCACCAAATACTTTTTGAAATATTTTTTATAAAAAATATATGCGTTGATATATATATATATATATATTCTAAGAATGAGATTGAATTTAAGCAAATAATTATTTAATATATATAACTTAATTCATTACCTTTTTATTGTTGTACTTAGTTGTTTTCTCATCAAGGCAATATGGACTTCTTTCGGCGATAAAAGAAAAATATCAAACCATGTAGAGTTAAAATCTAGTTATTTATCGGTTGAATTACCTTAGCCCCATATTTGAATGGAGAATAAATGGGGAAAGAGAAAACTAACTAGAGAAGAGAATACAAATAAAAGAACGTTCTTTTTATAAGAAAAGAAAATAGATGTTTACCTATTTGGTTAGTAAGATAAGATTAGAAGAAATGAAAAGTGAAGGAGAAAAGGAGACATGTGGTTCACATGTTTTCTTTTTATTAGTTACAATTTTTGGAGAGAAAACATGTTTTTCAAAATCATCCCAAAAAAAAATATGACCATGCACATAATTATATGGAAAGCTCTTTGTTTTCTTTTTTCAACTATATGGAATGCTCTTCATATTAGACTTTACAATCATCATTACGTGTTTATAATTTCTTCCCACTAATTACACAACCCCACGCTACTATTCTCATACTAGTGACACGGCAGCCAATGATTGGTCAAAACCTTCAACCCCACCACCAGGCTCCAGCTGAGAACGAAAGATTCAAGAATCAAGACTATTATCATTGGCCGAGAATAAGCGTTATGGACATCATGGAAAGTATGGTTCAAGTATATATGGTTCTCGGAAAGCATGTCCTTAGTTTGGTCAACATCACTGTTTGGGCGTTTATATAAAAACTCTAATTTTATTTACAGGGATTTATCAGTTTATTTTAGTTTAATAATTTAAATATATTATATTAAAAAAATTAAAATTTAAATATACTATGTTAGTTGGACAATCATTACTTGAATTTACTACACCAATATTTTTCATTAATAATATTAACGATATTAAAATTATAAAATTAAAGAACTAAGAGTATATACCTCATGTAAAATTTAAAGGACTAAAAATATATTATAGCTCACAACAATATAATGGGATTGATATACAAATTAACTAATTTGCTTAAATTAAACAAAAAATATTTATGATCTAACGTGCATGTGATAACAAAAGAAAAAGCAGATCAACCTGAAAAAAAAAAAAAAAAGAAAGCACGTTGAACTTACAGGTTAATTGATCAATGCAGTGCAGTGGGGGACCACGTTGCCCGTTTGTGACGCAATCTTGAGTTAGGAGGAGGAGGAAATTTGAGCAGTTGGGACCAACTGGATGGAGTAGGGACCAAAAGCGGAAGACACAAAGACAAGGGAAGGGACATGAGTGGGGATGGATGACAGTTGGAACAAATTAAAACAAAGTATAGATTCACTGATGAGGACGTGTGAGCGTGTGGGTGTGTATTTTAGTGTGAAGAGGATACGAAATGGAGGGAGGGGGTGACGGATACCAAGATCTTGAGAAAGGGAAAGTAGTTTAATGGAGGAGAGGGTAGTTGAATAATTAAAGTGGAGTAGTAGTCAAAAAGAGAAAGAATGAGGAGGCGGGACCACTGAGCGGGAAGTGAAAATTGAGAGATAAGTGTTGAGGCGCGAGAGATGCTATTGGTTAGAATGGATTACATTATCCTTTGTTGAATTTTTTTTTAAGTAATAGCAAGTGTGGTGCCTGCCAAAAGGCAGGCGCAACACTTGCTTAACCACCAGCTGTGGTGCCTGGGTATTCCCAGGCGCCACAACTAGTAATTAAGGGCTAGTCAGGCGCTACACATGGCCCACTGCGCAGTTGTGGCGCATGGCGGGCCAGGCGTCACAGCTCCGTATGCAACACCAAGTGTGGCGCCTATGTAGGTAGGCGCCACACTTGGCCCTTTGAGCAGTTGTGGCATATGCAGCAGGTGCCACACTTGGCCCTGCCAACTGTGGCTCCTATCCTACTAGGCGCCATAGCTAGTACCCAAAATTTTAAATATATATATATATATAGAAAAAAAAAGAAAAGGTAGTTGTGGCACTTCTTTAAAGAAGGGCCAAAAAATGTGCGCCACCTTTCGACCTTTTTGTAGTAGTGGAAGAGAGGGTTTTTAAACGAAATTGAGGGGGAGATGCGTTCTACAAATAGCAAGGTTCATGATCCTAGACCGGGTACTGACCGGTCGGGTATTGGGTTAAGGGTCAGTGGGTCAGATTTGGGCCAAACCGAAGCTAAACCGATGAGGAATTAAAGATTTTAGGCTTATTAATATGAAATTCTAAAGAAAATTTAAATTTTTTTTAAAAATAGGAACCCGAATCGGACTGGGAATCGGACAGATCTATCGGCCGGTTCGCCGGTTTCTAGGCTGGACCTGCCGGTCCGGTCCGGGTTCCAGAACCCTGACAAATAGCACATAGCAGATTAAGGGTCTCTTTGGGAAAGCGTTAGGAGGAGAAAAAAAGCTAAAAAAGCTTTGTTGGAGGACAAAAATTCAGTTGGAGGCAAAATGGTTTATTTGAGAATACTTTTTTGTAGATGGGCTTTTCCCAAAAACGCTACTTCTGCCAGAAGCTACCTCTAGCTACTTTTATAAAAAAAAAACCACTTCTGCTACTTCCAATTCAAATATAAATTACATTTACAATTTGACTTTTATCCTATCTTAAGTTTGCAAAAGCCAGATTGAAAAAAAAACCACTTATGCCACCGCTAATCCCGACTCTAAATTAGTATATGCTTTTTCACTTTTTGAGGCACAAAATAAGGGAGCTCTTGATGAAAACAAAAAAGGAAAAATTGTGAAAAAATCCCTCAATGGTAACTTATTTGTCAAATGTGACCTTTGGGTGTAGATTAACTTCCACATGTGCAGAATATCTTCCATAATGTGCAGATGATCTTTCCTGTGTGCAAAATTCTTCCCTATATGTGTGTAAAAATCTTCCCCTGTGTGCGTAAAATCTTCCCTCCCTGTGCAAATATCTTCCCTCCGTTTGCTAATATCTTCACAGGTCCCATTTAATAATTAAGTTGCTAATGAAGTCCTTTTACGCAATTCTCCCAACAAAAAAGTCAAATATTGTGACTCCACTTTGGCCCCAGCCACCAGTGTGATTATTATTTAATGGGTTAATGTTAATGTCATTACATAAAGCAATATGTTCAAAATTCATTGAGGAATACAAGAGTTTATACCCTACTTTTTAAATGTGGGCACAGGTATCTTGAGGAATATAATAGGACATATGTTGTATGAAATATGATAAATAAAATAAGATATTCAAAATATCAACATTTAAAATTTTAATATTTTTTTCTAATTATGTTAGGGTTAGAGAATTGAAAAAACACTTCATAGAATTAAGAGATTAAAATAAGGCATTATATATTAAGAGATTAAGAGAATTTTTGCCTTTTGTTGTATTTCCGTATTTCCATTATAGTTTCTCGCTCAATGTTCAAGCCTAAGTAAGTTCACCAGCCTCATTTGCTCGTTAAAGAGAATGTTGGGCCCGAGCCCACTGTTATAGGCATAGGCTGCAAAATTAACGGTTGATAACTAGGCTCATTTATATTATTGGGCTTCAAGAAAGCCTAAATCATTCCTTCATTTCACAAAAACACACCTATTTTCCAAAAGGTTAAAAAAACAACCCAACTAAGTTGGACCAATCAGGTTGTTGGGGGAATAAACATTTCTAAAAAAAACTAGATAATTAATATGAGAACAAAACATCTTTACCAACGGGGATTGGGTATTGTGGAAGGGGTCAGTCTCTTATAATGTGGCGAACAAAGATTTGAATCTCTGTTGGGAGAGGAGCTCACATTTAGTGCCGTAGTAGCTCGAACAGTATTACCTCCAATAGAAAGATATATGTGCCTAACGAAAAAAAGATCTTTTACCAACAGGAGTTGGGTATCAAATAAAAAAAATATCTTCTTAATTAAATCACATAAAATTATGAGATATGTTTAAAATTAGTTAAGAATATTGCTATTTTTTTCCCTCAGAAATTATTGTGAGAGATCTTTTATATGTTTTGACAAATGAATACCCTAGCCATCAACTCATTTTTTTTATATGTATGAGATAATTATTTTGGCACTAGGAGTGTGTGTATGTCAAATTCATTATTTTGGCACTTTTATTACCCATCCAGGAGAATTATGGTTCGGGCGATTGATTAATTAATGTTAGCAAATTAAAATTTATATTCAGATCCTTGGGTTACTATTCATTTGCAATTGTCAAATTTTTGATCCAATTATGGAAGTTCATAACTAATTAGAGAAAAATCTTATGAGGGTGCTCTAAAGTTCTTTTGAATGCTCCTGAAGTCTAGTACATGAAAAAAAATATCATTCTAGCATGATCCTATCTAGATTGATACAATTTATTTACTTTAATTAATTTAATGAATCAGTCATAGACGCCCAAAACTCCTTAATCTTATAATGCTCCAATTTATGCTTTATCACTCTATACGTATCAAAGATACAGACTATCAATATATAATACATTTCCTTTCCCTTTTTCAGAGAGCTGAAAGTACTGTTCCTAAGCCGATTAGCCGATGCACAGTTGTCGGCTCCGTCTTGGGCTTGGCGCTCGCGATTTGAAATTCAATATCTCTCGACGCCCTTACCTGATTATTCATCCACTCTTTCCCTTCTTTCTCTATTTCTCTCATACTCTAGGGTTTCAGATTTTCAGTGGCCTTTCTCCATCCGGATCAATTTTCTTCTTCCCCGCATACTCTCTCAGTCATCTGTACTCCTTCACAATGGCTTTCATCTTCGTCGATGGTAAGAGTATGGGGGAGACATCTCGTTAGGAATTCCTTCACCATTTGATCTCTTTTTCCTTCCTTTTTTCTTCATCTTTACACATATTTTTATCTCTTCCTCTTTGTTACGGGAAGTTGATTTCATACCTTTAAGAGTGTTGGCGATGACGGTGGTGGTGAAGAAGCAACGACAAGGAACCTGGAACTTTTCTTCAAAGTGAACTCATTTTCCTTGCGTGGGTTACCTATGTTTTTACCGATGTTCTCTCACGGAAATTCCTTCACCATTTTGATGGTATGTAATTTGTGTTCTTCTTCTGCCATCTCTCCCTCTTTCTTCTCTTACTTGTTATCAGCTCTATTTCCCCTTTTCCTTTGATAGTTGGTGTTGGATTTATTCTTTTGTTCATTGGCGTTGAATTTAGGGATACTAATTTTACGTTTCAGTAGTTGAATGATCATATTTTTGAACCATTATTTGCCATTTCACTTATCAAAGAGAAAACTTTTCTATATAGTGTTCTTGCATTTAAGAAACTGCAATTCACTATATGGTGTTCTTGCATTTGAGAAACTGCAATTTACTAACAATGCTAGTCATGAGCCGATTGTAATCCACGAACTTTATATTTTTCTTATTCTATGGAAAATGTTTGTAAAAAGTGATTTAATCCCAAAATTTTGTTTGGTAATTAGTAGTTTTTGCTATAACAAGTAGTTTTTGCTATAAAAAAGTCTTAATTTGCAATTGCAGCTTGAGTGACATGCTAAACATATCTTGAGTTTGTTCAATTTTTGGCTTCTCCTCAACCATTTATTTCTTTCATCTTTCTTTGTAAAACTTTATACGAATTTAATCCTTATTAATGAGCCTTCCTTTTCCTTGATGCCCTAGTAGGAATATTGCAAGTTTATAGAGTAAAATTTGGAAGTTGTTCCTGACTTCAATCAAGGACCTATTGTGATTATTTTTGTTCTTTCTTAATACTTATGAGACAAACATAGATGCAGATGCCTTTATTTCATTCATTAGTTTGAATTTTGATCCTGAGGTGGAGCTTTATTTTGGTGCTTTTGTGATGGAATAAATTTCAATTCTAAAGGCAGTTGGTTATTTGGATTCAGCCTTTCTTTTTGCTATGTTAATAGTCTTTGTATGTGAGTGGAGAAATTAAAATAACGCTGCTGCCATGCAAAATCATTTTTCGACTTTGACTCAAATTATTAAAGAATTTACTGTGTTGACTTTGGTTTCTTTTCATTTTTTGAAATAGATGTAGAGTGTTACTATGTATATCCATTTAATTTAATCACACTTCGCGGTACCATCATTGCCATTTACTTGTTGGTGTAAATAGCCATGATTATCATGCTTGCGTGAATTTTTAACATAGAAAAGAAATTGCAAATTAATATGTAGTTTGTCAATGATCTGCACACTCTGATAAGTCCACCTCCCTGTGGAATTCCCCTTCCCTTAATTTTGTTGGGAAAGGTACAAGCTTTATAAGAGTTATTCAACTTTTTTATCACCCTCTTATTTTGTTCCTTATTCTTATCTTTCATATGCTGTTTAATGCTATTTTCAATCCAAAAATGCATTGTTGTCAAATTTCTTGATCAATTTGTATGGCTTGGAAGATCAGGCATTGACCAAGTAAGACTCAAAATGTCTCCCTAAGTTTTTGAGTTTGTTCCTTGACTTATTCATACGAAATTTTCACCGAGTATTCGTCAAGGTGGCAATGGATATAGTTGTAGCAGTTGGATTGCTTCAATTGCCACCCAAGAAAGTTACTGCCTGCATGAATGGAGTCTTTGGATTTGTCACTTCCCTAATATATTGCTATCAGGTGCCTGCTATTATCCCTATGATTAAACTTCTGCTTCTCTTATATTTGAGCTCCCTAATTTCATTGTGTGTTAGTGTCTCTATCTCATTTTCCAGCTTCTTTTATTTATTCTTGCACTAACAAATAAGCCAAGCTCTTGATAATTTTTCTTGGGTTTAATACTACTATTGATCCTTATAGTTTTATTGAATTTTTGGTTTTAATCCCTGTTTTTTCATATCATTGATTTTGGTCCTTATTGTTTCATAAGGATTTGTTCTCAATTTAACGATTGGTCCCTATACTTTTATTGAGTTTTGATTTTCATTCCTTTACTTAAACTTAGACCAAATCCTTATGAATTGTAAGAACCAAAACCAAATTTTGATCAAACTGTAAGTACCAACAATGGTATTAACCCTTTTTTCTTGAAAGTTGTATGGAAATTTATGTTAACATTATTTTGGAATCGAATAGAGTTTAGGAGTTATATAGGATTTGATTCCCAAGAAGATGCATGTTCCATCAGTTTAGTCTATAGAAATTAAGTATCATTCTCTGACTACAAGAACTTTTTAAGAAATAACTGGCTTTTACACCATTCAAGCACATTATGATGCTCACTTTATTGATTTGCCTAAATATAAGCTGTAATATTTTGGTTTGTGCAATACAATTGCTTCCTGTTAGAAGCAAACCCAAGACACTGTGAAGATGAAGGGACAAACTCAATCTGATGATGCTTTATAGATGTATAGTAATTATACAAGTTTCTACTGAACCACACTATATAAGTTTGTAAGTTAAATGTTTTTGGATTTGTGCAATGAAGCATTGTGCTAACTATTGACTAATGCAGAACAAACTCTAATATTTTAACTGAGCATCTCTTTAATGCCTATCATTCTATTTGCACTGATCAATATTTTTTCCTTGATTTGTGTCCAATGCAACACAAGCTATAATATCTATCATTTTAGTGTACCTTCTCAGCATTATGGCTATGGAAGTTGGTGGTGTAGTAACTAAAATCTATCACTTTGGCGTACCTTCTCTGATTATGGCTATGGAAGTAGGTGGTGCAGTAGCTCCATGCTGTAGTAGGTATTAATAGTTACTGCATATCTTTTTTTACATCAGTAGCCATTTATTTATGACCAATGAACAGTTTAGACCATTGTTACAATTTTTCAAATGGCTACTGCCTACCAAAGTAATAAACTTATGTGCATTCTCATAAAATGAAACCCTATGTTGGATCCAGGTCTTCTATATAAGTCAAATCAGTTGGGTGTTACCTGCATATAATCAATTTGGTGTATGTTGGTATAGTTAGCATACTCAATATTCTCAATGGCAGGTGTTACCTGCACATAAAAGTTTAGTGTATGTCATCTTTTTTACTTTTGATGTCAACACCCGTTTCCATTTTGATATTCACAGAGTAATAGAGACCAAGTTCTACAGGCATACAGAAAAGTATATATATACTGATAATAAGTATTTGTTTACAGATAGACATTAACAAAGAAAAATTCACTAATAATCACAAATATGTATAGAATATCTCAAAATATTTCAAGTACAGGCTAAATATAACCACCGGCTGTGTCTTGGGAAATGTGCCTATCAGTTTTCCTTAACTATGCCCTTTCCTTTTGAACCGCTGGCACCCGCAGATACATATTAATTTAGAAAAAGGGGTGAAATTCCGAAGAATCCCAGGAGAAACACATACTATCGACATATAAAATATGAAAATTAAATATGCAATGCATCATATTAGGCAAAATGAAAGTTCAATTTGATTCATATGTGTACACACGTTTCAGGGCAAAACATCAAGTTAGAACCCCTACATGTATCTCAGCCGAATTACCAGGTACTGTGCCTCTAGCACGCATTCATATCACAAAATATAGTAACACATAACATAGAATAGTCACATAGTATATGCGAGATAACAGTCCTTACGTCAACCCTTTTAACCTTGCGATGCTCGCCTCGTGGAACGTGCCAACTCCAGGCTCCTAACTTAGTCCTAAAATACCAAATGTACAAGAATAGGTTATAACCTATCCATGTATCATTTTAGACACTTCCATAGTGTTTATTGTGGTTATATTAGCCTATGATAAAAATTTACCAAAATGCCCTTGGGACCCCGGCCCGGCCTCGTCGTACCCGGCCTGATGGCACGTTTTCCCAAAATTTTGAATAGGGCTATCCTAACGTATTTTCACCCAAGGAATCCATTTCTGGGTTTAAAATTACCAAATTCAATGTCAAATTATGAAATTGCCCTTGAAAGACCTACTTTTAGGGTTTTAGGGGCGTTTTCGTAATTATGCTTTCTCGGCCTTTTCCGAAAAAGTACCCAATTGTGACCCCACCTAATTTTCCCTCCTGAATCCAATGAAACCATCAAATCATTGAAAATCCAACTCTAAGGCCCTTAAGCATCCTTGGCCAAAATTATGGTGTTCTTTGGGAAAAATCGGGGTTTTACGATTTCGGCTTTGTAAACGCGTTCCTTTCTACTCCTAACCACTTTATTAACCATATAATTGATTTATAACTACCATTTGAACTAAAATTGGGCAGCATAACCCTTCTAATATCACATTTCCAAAATTTAGAAACAAAGACAATCCGACGAAATTTCACCGATTAAATTGTCTACAGCAATCAGAATAGTAAACATACGAAGGTTTGGAAGTTACCTTGAGCTCCCACAAGCTTTTCCCAAATATGGATGAAACCCTAACCTGTAGAGAACAGATTTTTGAGCCTCCAAACCCTAAAGAACAAAGAGGAGTAGCTTAGAGTCGGAGTTATACGCGTTAGGAACCAATTTACCGAAGAAATCACTTACCTTTGCAAGTTTTTCTTCTCTTTCTCTGTCTAGAATTTCACACACACACTCTCTCTAGTTTAGATCTGAAATAGCATGAAAATTGGCTGAGGAAGATGATGGTAAAGTGTTTTTATTATATTATATGATTTTTTTAATGATTTATGGAATTTCCAAAAATTCCAAAATCAATTTTATTTAAAATCAATTTTATGTAAATAAATCCTATGTACATGTAACCATGCTCATTAAGCCCAACCAATATTTCCTTCCTCTTGAAACTTGTAAGAGATATCTAGGGGTCCCTCCCTATGGTTTCAATTGGCTTCACAACTTATTCCGGTTACGTATACACGTAAAGTCTCAATTTTGGTTAAAATTGCACTTTTTGCTCAAAGTTTCCATAAATTCATATTAAATTGATCAAAATATTCTAAATATATTTTTCACCTTTATTTTCATCAATTAATTGAAATTAAATTCAATTAATTGAAAAATAATTAATTTTGTGATAATTTGACAAAATTACGATTTTGCCATTTCCTTTCTAATCCAATTTCTTATATTTTTCTTTGGCCAATTTCTATCTATTTTTAGCCCAAATATTTTCTCTAATATTCCTTCATTTTTTAACCTAAATATTGGGCTTTTTAAATTACCCAAATTAATTCTATAATTAGTTTTGCCCAATTTCTCACAAAAATGAACATTTATAAAATTCATAAATTCCAAATTTATGAATATTCACCATTTTATTGAATTTTCCAAATATTTACAATATGTTTTGGTGAATATAAATTTTGGGGTGTTACATTTGAGCTATGGAAGAAGTTGCTGAACATATGAGGGTACAACTACCAATGTGGTTGTGGTTTATGTTGTGTTTTTGGGTAGTGAGATAGTTTGCATTTTTTGTTGGTTGATTTGAAATTCAATTTTGTTCTTTATGTTCCCTCTCCCAATTACCAATCGAGTTTCACGCAGGACCTTTATATTTTTATTATTCTATGGAAAATGTTTGTGAAAAGTGATTTTATTTTTACATAATTTTTGTTTATTGTGGTAGCACTTTTGAGGTTCATTAGTTGTTCTTTAAGTTTTGTTGGTCATGTGCAGTATCTATAAAGCTATTTTTAAATCAAATGGTTCCATGAACAAGATAAACCAACTTGCACTCGTTACTCTCAACTATTTTTTGGCCTTTAACTATGCACTAATGTATTATAAGGGAATTTGCAGAAAACCTTAAATTTGTTTGTTGAAACATATCTAGCTTCGTAAATCATAAAACCAAAGGCATACGTGTTACTGGGGCCATTCTGTAGTCCATAACAGGTAATTTACTGCCCACTCTCAAGAGATTTGCTGTCTACATTTGCTCCACCTTGCACTTGGTATTGTAGAAGGCATTCTGTTATTTCTATCACGATTTATACAGATTTGCTACCATGTTTTCATAGAATTTGGACGCCTATTCCTAGATTTGTGCATATGTTAGAGTGCTTAATATAAAGGAAACAATTTTTTTGTCAGTATTTATATTCTTACCTAATCTCTTTATATTTTTCTGGTTATATTCAGTTGCTTCCTGTGTGCTTGATATAGAGGCTGAAAATTTTGGTAGTATTGATTTGTTTTATTGTGCATTGTGCAAAATTCTGATAATTTGTTTAGCTTTTATAGTTTGAGATATTATGTGTGGAGTACTTTCAAAATTTTCATTTGTTTTTTTTGAATGAAGTAACAAGAAATGGTTACCTTACATAGATGTTTTATGTTGGTATATTTACTGTATCCATTAAAGACTCTCAACCAAAATTGTGATGAAAATTTGTTTCAGTAGATCATTGAGTAGGATATCTTACATGAAATAGTAGAGACAGTGAAGAAGAAGGTATCTACTAACTTCTTCATTGTTCAATTATGTCTCTCCTGGCCCTGTATATGGAAGACTTGTATAGTGTTTTGCTTCTTTTCCTGTTCCATAGTTCTGCATTTTCAATACCTAACCATTGCTTTATAGGCCTCACTGTAACATCATAATCATAATCAGTTACTAGAAGAATACAATGAAGCAATGCAACTACATATCTATATTTCTATACATTTATATCAATGCAAACCATGACTTACGAACAGTTTTAACCTGCCTTCCTTTGCATTCTTTGCTCATCTAATGGGTGTACCACGTTTTTTAATGCACCTAGCACCACAAACTGTGATCTTGGTCCTCTCAAATTCATTGTAGTCATTGTCACTACCTTTTTCCCTTCTTTATATAACTCCCTGTTGTACATTGTTGCTTCCCTACTCTTCATCTGCCACCTTCCCCCATTAAATTAACGCTCCTCACCTTTGCTGTCATATCCTTCTTATTTTTCCTATTCATCACAGCATCTTCATGTCACTTCCTTTTCATTTAATGTGTCCACACTTTTTAGTCCACCATTTCTTTGCCTCATGCTTTCACACTTTTTCAAAGCTCACCTGCTTCTGCCTATTCCACAAACTGTTGCCTTTTACTTTCTTCTCATAGTATCTTATCTATAGGCCATTTTTCCAAAACTTTCTTTGCTGATCAAATGCTATATCAAATTAAACACATTGCACCACTGGGAAGGCAAAGCAAATATCACAAGTCCCAATAAGTCAAAAGAATTATCTCATAAACATGATGGCTCCTGTAGTTATGAAATATATATCCAGCCCTTGAAACAATTGTTACTACAAAATTGTTTTTCTGGCTAATTTTTTTTTCAAATATAAATTTTTTACCTCTCTCAGATGTTTGGTTGGGGAGGGGGATTTTTTCTTTCAGTAGGTGTTTTATTTCACTATGCATTTACTATATATATACTGGTAGTGTTATGCAAGTTTTTCAAAATTAAACAGTCACTATTTCACCTCTTTTTCCATAATACTTTACATTGTGTTATTGACATAATTAATTAATTCTCTTATTTACATATATATATATATATATATTAAATAATTTAAAGATTGTTTATTGACTCAACAAATATATAATTTGAGAGTGAAAGAATATCAATTATTTTTCAATTCCAGTATCCACTTTTAGAGTGAAAAAATGTCTATTATTTTTTTAATAATTTTCTAGATTAATTAATTTTAATTAATTTGAGAGCTAAGAGAATTGGAGACAGCAAACTCAATTAAAGCAGCCAACCAACACCATCATTTCACAGCATAAGTCTCATCAATTAATGTATATGTATATATACATATATATATATATATATATATCTTATATTCTTCCTTGATTTTGAACAAACTTTTAGCACTATGCAGTATGTTTTGTCAATCACTCAAGTTTGCTTCCTTACCAATTATTGTCAGATTAGTTCACCTAACCTGCAGTAGTTGCTAACACAAAATACATTACTTTATCCATTTTATGTTCACATGTGAATGAGCACGTTTGTAAGGGGTTGCTTCAAGCATTACTACGAAATACAAAACAATGTTTTGCAAGTGCATATCTTATAATTGTGTTGTTTGATATCTTTTTCAGCTTCATGATTGTTATACACACGCACACATATTTGCCAGATTTTTAGAGTTAGTGGGTAAACTTTGATACTATATTTAACCTTTAAGGATGTTATTTGCATAATATCTTAAACTAAGTTTTTGATGTATACGCACTTTCAAGAATAAGAAACCAATGCAATATTTGTGGGTCTTTGTTTCTATTGTATTTTTTAACTGCAAGTAATGTTTATCAAAGTCATATTAACGGTCTACTTCACTGACTCATGGATGAGTGAATTGGATGATGATGGAACATATTTAAGTACTTTTGTCTGAGTTAGAGAAGGACTAACATGTTAACTTTTCATTATCCATTTCAAATGGTCAAAAACTCTACAGGAAGTCACTAGCTTTAGCTTATAGGTCCTTGGTCATTTCATTACCTACTCCACTATTCAGCATTTCTTATCAAAGTATTCCTTATTCATTTGTAGCTATTGAAAGAGGCAAGCTTCACCCAAGAGGGGGGGAGAATTGGGTGATGTGATAAATTTTTCGCTTGATGTGGTGATATAAAAGTTGATGTAGACAGAGCAGAGTTGAGAAAATTAGGACACAGAGAGTTATACTGGTTCCACCTCAAAGCCAGGCCTACATCCAGTCCTCAGAGATCAAGACCAACTGAGATTTTCACTGTGCTTCCAAGATTCAATGGGATCTCAGAATGTCACAAAACAACAATTGTCCTCGAACGGACTACGAGCAGAAATATTCTCACACTAAGAAATTTCTCTCCCCCTTACGACAAGTCTTACGTGCAGAAAAACAACCTATGACCTTTCCCACTTGCTTACGTATACAAGTCTTATGAGCAGCAACGTTCTCTCCCGCTTACACCACTATAAGTCTAACGAGCAGCAACGTTCTCTACTGGTTGTATCTTATAAGTCTTATGAGTGGAAGGTTTAACTAGGAATTCTCTCAACTGCTTCTCTCTAAGGATATCTACCCTCTCAATGTCCCAATACCTTGAGATCAAATGAAAATAGAATTTGAAATGTATATAGACTCTCTTACAGAGCAAGTATGATAAATACTGAAGAGCAATATGAATACAGAGAAAATATGAATAACAGAGACTCATTAATTTGCTCATGAATTCTTGTGCTTCGTTGTATTTGACGATCTCTGGAACTCTGTATTTATAGACATTCGATTTTGCCTGTTTGAATAATGATCATTGTGGAGCGGTGCATGTTACTGTGGAATGGCATGCGTACATTTGAAATCTTTGAACACGGTAGGTAAGTGCTTGTAATGATGTTGTCTGCCGTTGTTTGACTTCCTTCGTGTCTGTTTATTTCAAACGTTCAACCTCCTATATCACACTTATAATATATTCAAAATGATGTTAAATAATAATAAGTGATAATAAGATAAATAAATATCATTAAACCATATTCGGATTGAACACTGTAACACTGGTGTATTTTGTCTTCTGGCAGAGTATCACTCGAGTATGGATGGGCTCACTCGAGTGAACTCGCAAATTTTCTCCTTGTTCTTCAGTTTTATACTTGCACTTCCATATGATTTCAGAGAGTTCATTTCCTCACTTCCAAGTGATGTGGGGTCTCACTCGAGCACAACTCCTTCTGCTCGAGTGTCCTTGTTCATTACACTAAGAGACCTGTCTCTGGACAACACTCGTATACCATTTTAGCAAGAGTGAGATTTTGCACTCGCAGGCGATGTAGGGCCTCACTCAAGTACACATACTGCTGCTCGAGTGAGAAGAATATTCTCATGTAATATACTCTTGTTATCAGCACTTACATCAGGATTTGAGAGAGTTGAATTTCACACTCGCGAGTGCAGATGTGTCACAAGGGCATATGAAGTCTCACTGAGCATACTTGTGATTCTTTGACCTTCATGACTCTCGGCCAAACACTTGTAGTCCCTCACTCGCTAGTGCTCGAGTGTAAACCAGCTTCATGCTCAAGTGTTGATTACAATGCTCGGGTGCATCAGTTAACAATGACAGTAATTACTCTCGGCCAAACACTTCTTGTCCAATACTTGCATGTGCTCGAGTGAGAAAGAGCCTCATGCTCGAGTGCTATCTCCAGTGCTTGAGTACATCAGTAGGAATGATAGTAATTTAGTCTCGGGCAAACACTTCCTATCTAACCCTCGCATCTACTCAAGTGCAAAAGAGCTCCATGCTCGAGTGCTATCTCTAGTGCTCTAGTGCATCAGTTAAATCTGACAGCAGACATTACTGAACTTTGCAATATGCATTTGGTAACTTTCTAATCGTTCTTTAGACTTATAAAACCATGCTTTGCATACAATTACCTTTTGTTATCATGAAAACTTGGGATCTAACATTCTCCGCCTTTTTGATGATGACAAAACCTTTGTGATGAGTTTTAAGAAAAAGCTTGATTAGAGTGAAAATTTTTTAAAATACAACATCAATGTTTCCAAATGCATATTTTCACCAAAGTTTAGATTCAAGGTCAGATTTTTGCACTTATCTACATATATTTCCTGCAATGCTTCCACTAGACACTTAACAACCAAGATAGGGTATTGTATCACAGAAACAATTAGAACTGAACAGAGAAGCTTAATTACTTGAAAATAGCCATTAATGATAAACCAAGAAGTGTACAATATTAAGCATAAACCATTAACTACCCATAAAGCCCATATACAACCATAAACATAAAAATAACATCATAATCCTACCCTAATACACGAAAACTACCCAGACACCCAATATATCCCATGATAGCTCAGAAAACCATCACACATCCTTCTCCCCCATTTTGTCAATATCAGAAGGGGGTTGAGGAAAGTGAGATCGGATGATGGGACAAAGGGCACCATGGCAGTGGAAGGGTCGATTGTCACCGACACAAAGGGTGGAGATGATGGCTGAGGAACAGAGGTTGAGGGTGGTGGTGAAGGTGACCGATCATAAGTGATATCAATATTAGAATCTGGATCAGTGAAGAGAACATGTGTCTGTAGATGAGGAGGTGAAGTCGATGTAGGAGTGGTCTCAGGTGGCACCTTAGAAGATGTAGTCAGAAAGTGAGAATGTAAGAAGATCTCCATATCAGTGATCCTTCTTGACATGTCATCTTGAGTCTTAAACATCAAGTCAAAGTTGGTATTAGCCTTGTCTACCAACTTTAAGACCTGTAACTCCATCTTGTCCACCAACTTCTCATACTCAGTCATTAATTTCTTTTTCAAGCCAGACACAGCTTGATTGATCACTTCAGTCAAATGATTGGAGAATGATGCATTCAGGAAAGATGGAGGGGAAACTGGCCTTGAGCAGACGACTGAGCTTCATCACCTCTTGATGGAGTGGCTTCTCTTTGAGATGTAGCCCTGGTTCGACTTACTGGAAGATTGATACTCATATGAGTCAGTTGAGTCTTGACAAACCTTGGAATGATCACCCTCTCAGTTCCTTCCAAGTACCATATCTTGTTTTTCATAAGGATGAGGGATACAAGTTGGGGATATGGTATAGTCACGGATTTTGATGAAGAAAATCGAAATCTTCTCATCTCACTAAAAATGATCTCCCCCATATTTCTTTGTTGCCCAGCTAGGAAGGAGGCCAACAAATAATAATCTTTTTGAGCAAAATGGGTAAAATTTTTGGACTTGTTAACCATGCTATGAGAGTATATATAGTGAAGTGCTCTGTGAGAATCAGACATGTCAATAGGCTTAAAATTAAGGGGGCCTACTGAGTCATTTGGTCTTAAAAGCCGGAAGGCTCATTGGCTGAGAAAGTGGATGGATCTGAAGGTGGTGCAACATACCCAAGTAAGTCATTAATAATATTAGCATATATCATAATGAATTGACCTCTAATAGTGGTAGATACTACTTCCTCAATCAATTCTCCAGCCCTAGACATAATGTTATGGGTTTTCATGTTGCAATAAAAGGTTTTCACAACAGAGGGTGAATATGGAATGTGAATATTCAGCCAAGGAGCATAGAATCCAAGATAAGAGTATAAATCCAAATGACAATTCTTCTTCAAATAATCTAAGTCCACATAAACTATAGGACAGAAATGTCTGTGTGCAAACTCAGTATCATATACCTTCTGTTGTAGTGCCTTCAGTTCCTCAACATTGAAACCTTCAGGAGGACTTGTGACTTGTTCTTCCTCTAGAGCCTGTGATGCAGAGGGTACCCCTGAAGCAGCCACACTGGATTGCCTAACATGGTGTGAACTTGAGACACCGGCTTGAGAGGCAATTTTCCCAACCAATTTGTCAAGTTTTGACCTCTCCATTGCTTCCTGGAGTTGCATATTAAATGTGTCATCAGAGGAAGAAGAGGATTGTTGTGGTTGCTTAGTGTCCATCTTCTTTCCTCTTCCTTTAACCTCTTTGTATTGAGACTTGGTAACCATTGGTTCTTTGAAAACCACACCCTTTGGTTTCTTTTGCGGAAGTTGATCCTTCTTGGCTATTGGAGGCTTAAGATGAGGTTTCTTAGCCAGAGTTCTCTTTTTGGTTTTGGGCTTAGGAGGAGGTGTAGGTGAAGAAGACATTCTAGGAGATGAAGGTGTTGGTACCGGAGTTCCTGAGGAACTAGCAGCAGAATGAGTGGGAGAGGGTGAATGAGATCTTTGGGCAATAACATGAATCTTAGTTCTAGCCATTTAGTAGTGAAATAAAAAGAACAAGACTCATAGTTTTTCTGAAGATTGAATGAGAAAATTTCAGAATGTTAGGGCACCGAATGAGAGACTCTGAGGATAAATCTCGCCTTATAAAGAAGATTGAAGAGTTGTAACGGAGATTTGAAGAAAAAGGAGACATTTGATCAATGGGTAACGGTTGTAGGTGAAGAGAGGCGACCTTTGAGTGACGCAACGCTTCGAGTGACAGCAGGAAGTGTGATGGTTTGAGCTATCGTGTAACTGATATAAGTGGCAACACACAAGCAATAACCCTAGTGCTTGAGTGAAGTTCATATTGTGCTCGAGTGACATTCAAACAATTTTGATAAAACATGTAAAAGCGTACCTGGTTTAAAGATTTTTTGCTATATTTTTCATCTTTGTACTTAAATCCTTCAAAATCATTTGAGTAACCATGCTTTGAAACAATTTTGATAAAACATCTGCTCGAGTGCTCTTTCTTCACTTCAAGCATGTTCATACCATGCTCGAGTGAGGATCTACCTTATTCGAGTGAGATCAATTTTAACTGTTGCACTTCAGATAGTCTATTGGTATTTTTATCTCCTCTGTTAACCTCTGTTTTACATGCTTAGAAACAGAGCATTTTCAATAGTTCTGTGTTCTAGCAGGGTTGACTGACTTGAGTGAGCATGAGCTTGTCACTCGAGTGACACTTCCTGTGCTTGAGTGACAGACCTACAAAGACAATTTCTAATGCTTCGATGCCAAAGTCAGTATGGTTATTATCAAAAATTCATTTAATTAAAATAGTTAACAAGAAAACTTACAACTCATTGCAATTAACCATTCCCAATTCTCTTCAAATATATAGAAATTGATCTTTAGCTATTGGCTTTGTGAATATGTTAGCAAGTTGAAGGTACATAGGAATGAATTCTACTTTGACATCCTTCTTTTACACATGATCTCGAATGAAATGATGTCGAATGTCTATGTGTTTGGTTCTTGAATGTTGAACAGGATTCTTGGCTAAGCTTATGGTGCTAGTGTTGTCACAATAAATTGGAATCTTATTTAAGTATATCCCCAAATCTTGAAGTTGTTGTTTCAACCATAACACTTGAGAACAACAACTTGCTACACCTATATATTCAGCTTTAGTAGAGGATAATGAAACTGTGTTCTACTTGTTGTTGAACCATGATACCAGAGAGCCTCCAAGGAATTGACATTGACCACTAGTACTTTTCCTGTCAGTTTTATATCCACCATGATCTGAATCTGAATATGCCATTAAATACTCTTTTCCTCTTTTTGGATACCATAAGCCAAGTTCTGAAGTATCTCCTAGATATTTGAAGATTCTTTTCACTGTCTCTGCATGTGATACCTTAGGAGTAGATTGATACCTCACACACATTCCAACGCTGAACTGAATATCTGGCCTGCTTGCTGTAAGATAGAGTAATGAACCAATCATTCCTCTATATTTAGTAATGTTGAAGCTAGGACCTTTTACATCAGCATCCAACAAAGTTGTAGAACTCATTGGAGTGTTAGCTCCATTAGCATTATCTAATCCATACTTCTTTAACAACTCTTTCAAATACTTTGTTTGAGACACAAATATACCAGTCTTCTTTTACTTGATTTGAAGTCCAAGATAGAAGTTTAATTCTCCCATCATGGACATCTCAAACTCTCCCTGCATAATCTTAGAAAATTCTTGACACATAGATTCGTTAGTAGCACTGAAAATAATATCATCAACATAAATTTGAACAATTAGAATATCATCTTTGTTTTGTTTGATGAAAAGAGTTATATCCACTTTTCCTCTGACAAAATTTTGATCAAGAAGAAACTTGCCTAGTTTTTCATACCATGCTCTAGGTGCTTGTTTCAAACCATATAAAGCTTTCTTAAGTTTGAAAATATGATCAGGCTTTGTTTCATCTTCAAAACCAGGAGGTTGTTCTACATATACTTCATCTATATTATAACCATTTAGAAAAGCACTTTTCATATCCATTTGATAAAGTTTTAAACCTTTAATGCAAGTAAAGGCTAAAAGTACTCGTATTGCTTCCAATCTTGCCACTGGAGCATATGTTTCCTCATAATTAATACCTTCTTCTTGATTATAGCCTTTGGCCACCTATCTTGCTTTATTTCTCATAATGATTGCTGATTCATCAAGTTTGTTTTTGAAAACCCATTTGGTCCCTATAACCGTTTGATTTTTAGGTCGAGGAAGCAAATCCCAAACTTGATTTCTTTGGAATTGATTTAATTCTTCTTGCATAGCAATCACCCAATCATTGTCAGATAAAGCTTCTTCCATATTAGAAGGTTCAATTTCAGAAATAAAAGCAGAGAAGGTTACCTAATTGAGAATTCTATTTCTGGTTTTGACACCTTCGTGAATATCTCCAATTACTTGATCAATTGGATGATCTTTAATATGTCTTCATGCTTTTGGTTGAGCATGATCATCGACATCTTCTATATTTTGAAAATCATTCTATTTTGAAATAGTTTTATTTTTCTTTATCAAATCCATTTCTTCTTCATCAACAAGTTTTGTCTGAGAGTCAAGTTCATCAAACACAACATGAATAGATTCTTCAACTGTACATGTTCTTTTATTAAAAACTCTATAAGCTTTACTTCTATTAGAATATCCTAGAAATAAACCTTCATCAGACTTTGAATCAAATTTACCTAAGTTTTCTTTACCATTGTTGAGAATGAAGCACTTGCATCCGAAGATGTGTAGATAGGCAAGATTTGACTTTCTTCCTTTGTAAAGTTCATATGGTGTCTTTCCAAGTGACTTGTGAATATAAGCTCGATCTGAAATGTAGCATGCAGTACTCATTGCATCTGCCCAGAACACTTGTGACATTTCTTTTTCATTAAGTATTACTCTCGCCATTTCGGTGAGGACTATGTTTTTCCTTTCTACTACTCCATTTTGTTGGGGAGTTCTAGGTGCAGAGAAGTTGCGATCTATTCCTTCGTTGTTGCAGTAGTCTTTAAAGAGTTGATTATCAAATTCTCCTCCATGGTCTGTCCTAATAGAGACAATAGAATTACCTTTCTCATTTTGGACCTTTTTAGCAAACGTAATAAATTCAACAAATGTTTCATCTTTTGAAGCAATAAATATAGTCCATGTAAATCTTGTAAAATCATCGACAATCACTAAAGTATATAGATTTCCTCCAAAACCTTTTACTCTTGCTGGACCTACCAAATCCATATGAAGTAATTGTAAAGGTTTTGAAGTAGAAATCTCATGCTTTGTTTTGAATGAAGATTTAGTTGGTTTTCCTTTTTGACATGCTTCACAAATCATATTATCTTTGAATTTTAGTTTAGGAAGACCAACAACTAAATCTTTTCTAATCAGTTTGTTAAGTTGATTCATATTAACATGAGCCAGACGCTTATGCCATAATCAACTTTCCTCTGATCTGCTAAGAAAACATTTTTCAGAAGAATTTGAATTTAAATCAATAGTATAACAGTTATCGTCCCTTTGAGCTCAGATCTTTGCCTTGATAGATTCTTTGTTAAGCGACAGATCTTTCTTGTTTACTATCAAGCATTCTTTTGAATCAAAGATCACCTAGTTATCTTTGTCAGTGCTTTGACTTACACTCAAGAGGTTGTGGCATAATCCTTCAACATAGTATACCTCGTTGATTTGAATACCATCTGATTTTCCCAATTCACCAATTCCCCAATATGTCCAGATTGATTACCTCCAAAAGTTACCTTTCCTCCTTCTCTGGTTTCCAGCATGGTGAACTCATTTTTGTCACCAGTCATGTGTCTCGAACATCCACTATCAATATACCACTTGTTTGCTCGTGATACTTTGAGACATACCTAGAGTAAGGTGATCAAGTTTTAGGTACCCACACTTTCTTGGGTCCTTTGTGGTTAGTATGTAATACATTGTTCCTTTCGGAACCCATTTATACGTGCCAATAACTTGTCCTTTCTTAAAATAACATGATGAAGTATAATGTCCTTTCCTATTACAATAACTACATGATGCGAATGGATTTGATGAATGCATAGAATTCCTGAAATATTTAAGATAAGTTCTACTGCTATTCTTCTTATTTCCTCTATTTTTATCATGATCAGACCTATACCCAATTCCAGATTTATCAAAGGAAACTTTCTGAGAATTTAGAATAAATTTAAGGGTTTCACTTCCTTTAGTAAATTTTTCAACTGTTTTTTTTAAATCTCTTATTTTCTTATCTTTCTCCTTACATACTTCACATGACGATATGACAGTATTTTCTAATTCCTTTACTTTCTTCTTATAACTAACCATTTCTTTAGCTACCTTGATGAATTCTGTATGCAATGCATTATATTCTGATAACAATTCATCATAAGTAGGTTTAGAATCACTTACCTCAGAATCTGATTCTTCTTCTTTAGCTACCAAGCATAGATTTGCTACTTCGTCATTGTCGCTTTCTTCATCTGACAAACTATCACCCCAGATAGATGATATGTATGCTTTCTTTTTCTACTTCTTTTTGTCTTTGTTTTTGAAGCATTCGGATTTGATGTGTCCAGGCTTCCCACATTCATAGCATATTATCTGTTGCTCTTTGTTTTCTTTCTTGCTTAGTCCACCTTGATAATTTTTAAAGTTCTTTTAACCTCTTCTATAGAATTTCTTGAATTTTCTTACGATCATTCCCATATCATCATCATTAGGAACATCTTCATTTTCAGAAGATTCTTCTTCTTCCTTGATAGCCTTAAGTGAAACTCCCTTTTTCTTTTTATCATCGAACTCTTCTAGTTCCTTTTTGAATCTCAACTTTCCTCTATACTCAGAAAGACTACCAAAGAGAGCAGCTACGGATCTCATTGACTCTCCTTTAGCTTCTTCGATAGCTGTCACCTTTGCTTCCCATTCTTTAGTAAGAATATTAAGAATCTTTCTTACCTGGGAATTTTGGTCAAAAGATTTTCCAAGTGTAGATAGTTGATTAACAAGATGAGTGTACCTGAGTTCGCATTCTGATATTCCTTCTCTAGGTTTCATACGAAATAGATCATACTCTGTAATTAGAGTATTGACTCTATTTTCTTTGATTCCGGATGTACTTTCATGAGTGATTTCAAGAGCATCCCACATATCTTTGGCAGTTGGTATAGTGCATATTTGAAAATATTCCTTTTGACTGAGAGCACTCTGTATCATTAAAATAGCTTTACTATTTAACGTTACTAACCTTTTATCATCTTCGTCAAATTCCTCTGGGGTTTTCTTAACTACTCTATCTTCGATTTTCTTCATTGGAACATAGTCACCATCTTGTATTACATTCTATGAACCGTACTCGTTAGCCATCACGAACACTCTGAACTTAGCTTTTCAGAACGAAAAATGTTTTCTAGCAAAACCAAGAGGTCTAGTGATTGAAGCTCCGTCTGGAAGAATATTTTCACCCATTGTTGCCATTTATCAGATCCTTCTCAATCTGTTAGGCTCTTCGGAGAAGACCTCGCTCTGATACCAAATGAAAGAGGCAAGCTTCACCTAAGAGGGGGGGTGAATTGGGTGATGTGATAAATTTTTCGCTTGATGTGGTGATGTAAAAGTAGATGTAGACAGAGTAGAGTTGAGAAGATTAGGACACAGAGAGTTATACTGGTTCCACCTAAAAACCAGGCCTACGTCTAATCCTTAAAGATCAAGACCTACTGAGATTTTTACTATGCTTCCAAGATTCAATGGGCTCTCAGAACGCCATAAAACAACAATTGTCCTCGAACGAACTACGAGCAGAAATATTCTCACACTAAGAAATTTCTCTCCCCTTTACGACAAGTCTTACGTGCAGAAAAACAACATATGACCTTTCCTACTTGCTTACGTATACAAGTCTTATGAGCAGCAACGTTCTCTCCTACTTACACCACTGTAAGTCTTACGAGCAGTAACGTTCTCTACTGCTTGTATCTTATAAGTCTTATGAGTGGAAGGTTTAACTAGGAATTCTCTCAACTGCTTCTCTCTAAGGATATCTACCCTCTCAATGTCCCAATACCTTGATATCAAATGAAAATAGAATTTGAAATGTATATAGACTCTCTTACAGAGCAAGTATGATAAATATTGAAGAGCAATATGAATACAAAGAAAATATGAATAATAGAGACTCATGAATTTGCTCAAGAATTCTTAAGGTTCGTTGTATTTGACGAACTCTAGAACTCTATATTTATAGACGTTCGATTTTTCCCGTTTGAATAATGATCATTGTGGAGTGGGGCATGTTACTGTGGAACGGCATGCGTATGTTTGAAATCTTTGAACATGGTAGGTACGTGCTTGTAATGATATTGTCTGCCGTTGTTTGACTTTCTTCACGTCTGTTTATTTTAAATGTTCAACCTCCTGTATCACACTTATAATATATTCAAAATGATGTTAAATAATAATAATAAGTGATAATAATATAAATAAATATCATTAAATCATATTCGGATTGAACGCTGTAACACTGGTGCATTTTGTCTTCTGGCAGAGTATCACTCGAGCCTAGATGGGCTCACTTGAGTGAACTCACAAATTTTCTCCTTGTTCTTCAGTTTTATACTTGCACTTCCATATGATTTCAGAGAGTTCATTTCCTCACTCACGAGTGATGTGGGGCCTCACTGAAGCACAACTCCTTCTGCTCGAGTATCCTTGTTCATTACACTAAGAGACCCGTCTCTGGACAACACTCATATACCATTTTAGCAAGAGTGAGATTTTGCACTCGTAGGAGAAGAATATTCTCATGTAATATACTCTTGTTATCAATACTTGCATCAGGATTTGAGAGAGTTGAATTTCACACTTGCGAGTGCTGATGTGTCACTCGGGCATATGAAGTCTCACTCAGGCATACTTGTGCTTCTCTGACCTTCATGACTCTCACCCAAACACTTGCAGTCCCTCACTCGCTGGTGCTCGAGTGTAAACCGGCTTAGTGCTCGAGTGTTGGTTACAATGCTCGAGTGCATCAGTTAACAATGACAGTAATTGCTCTTGGCCAAACACTTCTTGTCCAATACTTGCATGTGCTCGAGTGAGAAAGAGCCTCTTGCTCGAGTGCTATCTCTATTGCTCGAGTGCATCAGTAAGAATATCAGTAATTTACTCTCGGGTAAACACTTCCTGTCTAACACTCCCATCTACTCGAGTGCTATCTCCAGTGCTCGAGTACATAAGTTAAATCTGACAGTAGAGATTACAGAACTTTGCCATATGCATTTGGTAACTTTGTAATCATTCTTTAGACTTATTAAACCATGCTTTGCATACAATTACCTTTTGTTAGCATCAAAACTTGGGATCTAACAGATGTCATTGATTTTTTTCCCCTTTTTATTCTTGCAAAGCTAGGATACTACATCACTTAGCAGTGTGCTGATGTGATAGTAATTGAAGGAATGTTGAAAATGAATTATTTGATAACATACAATAAAATTAATTTATTGGAGGGAGTAAATGCTAATATGAATTGTTTTAATTAATAATATTATTTAGTACATTTTAGTGAAGGCATAGAATGCACAAACAATAAACTTTTTTTTAAGTTATTTATTTACGAATTATACCCTGAGAGAAGTTGTTTGGGGTAGTAAATGAAAGTTTTTGTCGGACTAGCTGATGTAGGACCATCAAACACTACAAACAATGTTGTGTACAATGAAGTTTTCAGGAATGTAAATGCTTAATTATAATCATGTAAGTTGACAAACAAAATAAAGTGCATTTCTGTTCATGAATGCAAGGTCTTATGTGTTGTGCAGGAAAACATAGTGTGATTTCATTATTTTTATTATATGTATAATGTAACTAATTGATGTGAAGAAAAGGATAGAAATTTTTACCAAATAAATAGATGTCTATAAATGATCATTATAGTATAGTCTCACTGTGCAACGCACGGGTAGGACCTACTCGTGATGTGAGAAAGTGAAAACCAACATTCTTCTATATAAATTGAAGTTATTAGTTACATTTTTGTTTCTTCTTTGTTGTTATGGACATTGCACTAAGATGGAGATTAAAATCATGGAAAAAGTAGGTGTTAATGTACTTTAGTAAACCATACAACAAGCAAATCTTTTCGTGCACTGCACAAGAAGTACTGGCTCTTTATCTTATAATAAATTTACATGGCTCAAAAGGAATGTTATATATTTTACAACTTATAGCAACATAATGCCATAAGAATTAATCATCCTATCCACCGACAAATCCCTAATTTGTTATATATTTTCATATTTTATTTGGGGTTTATGTCATAATAATTGAGCTTAAAATCTCTTCTTTGTGATTAAAGTTGTTTGCCTGAAATTAAGGTTGAAAATGGGAAAAAATGCCTTCATTTTTTTTGGGTTTATTTTCTTTGCAGATCAGTTTAGGGAAACATTATAGAAAAGGACCCTAAATTTCTGAAAACTCTAAATCAATTAAGAAAGGGACAAGAGAAAATTTTAGAAAAGGGCCCAAAGTTCTTGGAAATTAAAGTTCAACCCCACAAACATTTTAAAATTTGCAGTTTAATCCCTCCACTAACTTTTAAATTTTTGTAGTTTATTCAGCATTTTGACAAGAGATTTTAGGTTAGATTTTAGTGTGGTGCACTTTGAAAGCATAGAGGCGTCGCAAAGAACTTCAGTTTTTAAAGAGCTCAGAATTTGCCAGAGAGTTAATCCTCATCTTATCACTGTTAAATCCCATATGTTTTGATGATAACAAAGATTGGACTAATGATAAAAGAGGATATGATAACAAATGAATTTGAACAAAGTAAATATATGGCAGACAAAGCATTACTTGAAGTAATCATTGGAGTAATGAAGAAGATTTGAGAGAAAGAGCAAAGGAAAAACATCACTAGCAGTTTTTGTTTATTTTTACTCGAGTGACCACTCAAGTAAGGAACACTGTTACTCGAGTAGTCACTCGAGTAAGGTTGAAAGAAAATGTTTTCAGAGGCACTGCCAAAATTTGGAAGAAGTTACTCGAGGGGCCACTCGAGTAATCTACAAAGTTATAAGAACCATTACTCAAGTAGCCACTCGAGTAACACATGAGAAAAGGCATTACTCGAGTAGCCATTCGAGTAACCAGGTCAAAAATCTTCCAGTAGCTCTTAGCCAAGAAATGCAACAATTTATTCGAGTAACCACTCAAGTAACCATGCGAGAAAAAGGCTTTACTTGAGGGAGCACTTGAGTAATTTGCAGAGTTATTTGAAGCATTACTTGAGGGGTTACTCAAGTAATCAGGTAGGCAAACTCTCGGCCAAGATTTGAATGACATTACTCGAAGGAGTAATCTGCAAACTTATTTGAAATTTACTCGAGGGCTCACCCAAGTAACTTGTGAAGAAAAGATATGGCCACTTGAGTAATTACTCAAGTAATCAGCTTACTGGGGGGAGCACCCGAGTAACTTGTGAAGAAAAGACATGGCCAATTGAGTAATATGGTATTTCCAAGTTATGTGATTTATCTTACTCCATGTCTTACCTGAGTAATATCTTATGAAAAATGTTGTATTACTTAATGCCATATTTTTGATAAGATTACTCGAGGGACTACTCGAGTAATGAGCATGATCACTCGAGTAGCCACTCGAGTAATAAAGTCCAAAAAACATATCTTTGATCCAATGTTTATTGAATTGTTTTCTATATGATTAACTATTCATTCACTAGTATTCTAAGTACATTTATAGAGAAACAATGAAAGATCATGCCAGGAGTGAAAAGTCAAATAAAAGGTCTGAACGCTCACCTACTACTACCTACATCAAACGGATAGTTTTCAAATTCAAAGAATGGTCAACCGTTGCTGAGTGACTCTAACGAACATGTTTGAATTGCTTCTAATAGACACTACAAATCATCTATATATATGGAGCATTCAAAGAGCAGAGTACAACAACTGAGTACACAGGAACATACACTGATCAACACATTCTTAGTGCTCTATTTCCTTATACTCATTCATTGTAGTTCAGTGATTATATATTTGCTCTGTGAGAGAGTTTTTTCATTACAAACTCAATATTTGTTATTAAGACAACTTATACTCATTGTACTTCCTGAGCACATCTTTGGGAAGAGTGGGGAACCTGTTCTTAAGTTTTACAAGAGTTTCCTCTATGGTAACTTAAAATGAAACTGATGAAAACTAAAATTTTCAACACAGTGCAGTGTGTTTTGGTGAGTAGAAGAGAAAAATTAGAGAGTAGGAAAGAAATTTTGGGTTGTCTCCCAAATATATGCCCTTCTTTAATATCTTTAGCTAGAGAAAGACTAAACCAAATTTTTTTTAATTAAATATTTTTATATTTATATATATTTTTATATTAATTTTTTTAATGTAGCTACCAAAGTGTAATACATCATCAGGGGCTACTAAAAGTCCTACAACATCAAACCAAACCTTGGGTTGCTTCCAAAGCAGCGCTAAATTTATAGTATTCAGCCAGACTTCCTAAAACAAACTACTAATCAAAAGTATCAAACACCATGATTACCTTCTCTTCATTTCTTTTCAAGCAACAATGTTCCAAACACAAGAAATGATCATTCAAGGTAATTAATTGTACTTCTTCAATCATAGATAATTTTAGAGTACAATTATTTACTAAATTCAAATAAAGCACAACATGCATGTATTTGCAAACAAATTTAGGAGTTTCTAAAATTTTGGAGCATCTCACAAAATCTACTTGACTCTCATCAGTAAGAGTCAACACTTCAATAGGAGATACATGAACAAAAAATTTTGGAACATCCACATTAGTTTCAACATCAAAATGACAGGAATCAGGTTCCACAACCAGATCCTCTTCTAGATTACACCCACTATCCTCTCTAAAAATGATTTCAAGTTCCTTATCACATTCGACAAAAGCTAAGGTTTCATTCAATTACATATCCTCAACTTCCTTACAATAATCATCATCAACACAAGAAATTATAATCATGTTTAAAGAATTATCTTGCCTCATAGTCTCAAGTGACGCAACAATTTGACTCATATATATTCTAATATTTTGGACACTTGACTCAATACTAGTGGCAGTTTCCTTTTGCTCTATACTAAATCTCTTTATTGATTCCACAAACTCTTCACATAATCTTTCTAAATCAGACTTTTCCTTATACTCAAGAGTGTGTTCTTCAATATATGGATAAGAGTAGAAAGGAGGATTAGGACAATACCTGACATATGGATCCAAAGACTCTTGTTGCTCTAAAATTCCACTAGGATAAAAGGAATGATCAAAACAAGTTTGGTTCATATTGAAATCATCTCTCACAAAATGACTGGTAGTGCTATATGGATAATGCGCATAAGAATGACACTCTATAATAAGCACCAGAAAAACATTTTAAGGAGAAGAATTTTCAATCCAACCAGCATTTATATTTTCTTATCTCATCCCATCCACATGCATATCAGAAAAAGAACCAAGATATGACAATTTATCACCAAACAAATAATGTGAATAATCCATTTTTTTAATTTCTTTTTGAAATTTTTTACATGACTACTAAATTAGTATTAAAATTACTTGGTATTGATATTAATGACAACAATCTTCGGCAACGGCGCCAAAAACTTGTTATGTGTGTAGATGATCTATTAAATAGTGCAAGTGTACACTGTCCTAATCAAGTTATACAAAAGTGAGTAGAGTATCGTTCCTATGAGGATTGATCACTAAATACCAAAATGGGTAATTTTAATTCTATTTAGTTGACCGAGTAGTTGGTGATTGAGAGAACAAAATAAAATGATTAAATATGAGAGAAAATAATATGAAAGCTAATATCAGAAAAAGCCTAGGGATTAAATTTCACTTAACAAATTTCAGATTGAATCACTTATCTATTCTAGCCCAATTTATTCCACTTGATTGATAGTCGAGTTTCTCTAATTTAATTACTAGCCTCTTCCAAGGGTAAGCAATTCTATAATAAAAAGAGGAAAGAAAGTCAAAAGTTACTAAAAAGATAAAACAGTTTAGACAAAAGCTATTGAAAAGATAAGACAGATTAGACAAAAGCATGATTATGTACAGTAGTTGTGATTTTGGCTCACATGTTCCTCTGGTTTTACTTCTAGTAACGGCTTAAATTGTCAAGCCCTTATTTTAATTTCACCTTTACCTGAGTATTCACGAAAAATGATATGCGGTTCAATGGGCAACACAAGAATAGCATAGATATACTGATAATATGAGCATGATTACAGAAATTTCCCAGAGGGCTTCACGCATTATAATTACAAACCTTGTAGCCGCGTAGGGCTTTAAGGTGTTTAAACTCATTCTAGTGAAACAGAGACATCTTTCCGTCTTCGTTGCACCACTACATTCCTCTCGTGTAGTTCTCTTCTTTACTTTCAATACACCTCTTGTTTTCACCTATCTAATTTGTTGGTAGGGGAGGGTGAGATTCAAGAGAATTTTAGTAGGAAATAGATACTATAATGCATGTATGATAGATGCTATATGTATGACATGTTAGCTTTAATTAGATGTATGTCCCATAATGACATTTCTGCATGCCCAATGTTTCATGCAACAAGACTATGGCTATAGCGAAAATAGAAATAGAGCTTGATTTACTCAAATATGCTCTAAACAATCAAGTAAAGCAATCACATACATTATTTCACAAGTAAAGATATCAAGTACATGCAAGTAAGTAAGTCCCATACCTCAAGCCTTTTCTTCTCAGTTTCCGTGCTAGCAACTTAGGCTCTTAATTCCATCCTACAATTCCAAATGTACCATTTAGACACTTCTATAGTGTTTCTGGGCGTTATATGAGTCTATTGTGAAAATTTATCAAAATGCCCTCGGGACCTCAGCTCGTCCCGCCGTACCTGGTCCAACTGTACTTTTCCTAAAATTTTGACATGGGCTATTCTGACATATTTCGGCCAAAGGAATCCATTTCAGGACTCAGAATTATCAAAATTCAATACCAAAAGATGAAATTGCCCTTGACAGCCCCACTTTAAAGGTTTTAGGGGTGTTTACGTAATTATGCTTTTTCAGGCTTTTTCGGGCTTTTTCGAAAAAGTGACTAACTGTAACCCCACCAAATTTTTCCTCCTGAAGTCAATGGAACCATTAAATTATTGAAAATCCAACTTCTGGGCCCCTAACTAGAGCTAGCTGAAACTTATAGGAACTCCAGGGAAAATTGGGGTTTTTGAAATCCAACTCCGCAGATGCGTTCCTTTCTACTCCTAATCACTTTCTTGACTATTACATTAGGTTAGAACTACCATTTGAACCAAAATTGGGTAGCATAACCCTTAGGCAACTCAATTTCCAAAATTTAAAACCAAATACAATTTGACAAAATTTCATTGATTAAATTCCCCACAACAGCCAGAACAAGCAATATACGAAGGTTTGGAAGTTACTTCAAGATCCAACTAGCTTTTCCAAGTATGGCTAAAACCCTAGTTGCCTTAACACCAAATTTTGAGCTTCACAACCTTAAAGAACAAAGAGGAGTAGCTTAGAGTCGGAGTTATATGCGTTAGGAGCTAAATCATCGGAGAAATCGCTAAAAAACCACACGTTCTCTCTTTATATTTAGACCTGCTGAACGTCAAAATGGGGCTGAAGAAGTTGGAATGTTTAATAGTCCATGCTGATGTCATCTTTTAGTATGCTTATGTCATAATTTCAAAATTTGACATTTTAAGATTTTTTGGCAAATTTTTTGCCCAATCTTTGAAAAGTCATAACTAATTATAGAAAAATTGAAATGAGGGTGATCCCAAAGCCTATTGAAAGCTATTTAAGTTCTCTTTATAGGAAAATTATGAATCAACGCTGTCCATAACCATACAAATACAAAATTGTACAAAATCCAATGCTACTCCAAAACATATTCCAATTTTAATCCCAAAATTTGGAAAATCATAACTCCCAGTTCACAGAACAAAATGACATGAATTATTTGTCCTTTTTGAAGCTTGGCATGTGAACTTTAAGACTGGAAAGTTTTAGAACTTTTAGACACCATTTACCCATTCAAAATGTCCACACACATAAACTACCCAACACAGAGTTTGAATGGACAGAATCCTAAGTTTTGCATAATTATTCCCAATGGTTCTGATTTCACAACAAACACTCTCCCTACACAAATTTTCACAAGGAATCTATTGGAAACACCAAATCAACCAAATTCACATCACAATGACATGTTTTCCTAATGAACACAACATGTCACACAATTTCACAACACAAAACCCACATTGCAAATTCTTTCCATTCAAAGTTCTAAACCAATTCCAATGTCACAATAACACAACATGACATCTTTTTCACCACAATACACTATCCAATTCATCCATTTCACAATTACACAAAAATCAGGGAAAATTGAATAATTCTCTAAACTCAACCAATGACCAGAAAACTTAGATCAAAATGCATCAAATACTCACCTCTTTTTCTTCCTCAAGCTTTTTTCTTGACTTCCCAACTTTCCAATTTCTTCAAGCTCTCAACACCTTCTTTCAAAAATCTAAAACCATAGAGATGAAGCTCTCATCACTATGAACAACATTATAGAAGAGTGTTTGAGCTAAAGAGATCATTTACCAAGTTAAAAACTCACCTATTGCTTTCTCTTTTCTCTTTAAGCTCAATGAAAATGGAGAATGAAAGAGAGAGATGAGATGAAGATGGGAAATCAAATTTTTGAGCATGAAAAGGCCTTTAGGCCGACCTAAGAGAAAAGAGGAAAGAGGGAAGAGTGTTTGAAATGTTGACCAAGATCAATGGCTCATATGATTCTACTTGTCATGTTCTTGCCACACCTCTCATGAGTTCACATGAGCACACAAGCAAGGGATTCCACCCTCTTGATCAATTAATCACAGCCATTGAATCTTCAAGTTACTAATGAGTTTTCTCTTCTATAACTGACCAATTGGTCGGTAACTTTCCTTTTTCCCATTTTGCCCTTGATTATGGCAATTCTCACTGAATGACCACAAAACACATCATATCTTTCCATTTCACCATAATATGTGCCCTCCGTTTATTTTAAGTCAATTTAGATGATAATCTATAATTGAACTCAAATACAGGGTTTGACACTGCTCATAACACATTTAAATCACATTTTCACATCGTATTCTCTAAAAGTGTTATTTATCAATAATCACATATACTTTTGAAGTCATAAGAATGATACTCTCTATAATAAGCACCAGAAAAACATTTTAAGGAGAAGAATTTTCAACCCAACCAACATTTATATTTTCTTGTCTCATCCCATCCACATGTATTCCAAAAAAAGAACCAAGATATGACAATTTATCACCAAACAAATGCTGTGAATAATCCATTTTTGTAATTTTCTTTTTGAAATTTTTTTATATGAAGACTAACTTAGTATTAAAATTACTTGGTATTGATATTAATGACAACAATCCCTGGCAACGGCGCCAAAAACTTGTTATGTGTGTAGATGATCTATTAAATAGTGCAAGTGTACACTGTCCTTATCAAGTAATACATAAGTGTGTAGAGTATCGTTCCTACGAGAATTGATCACTAAGTACCAAAATGGGTAATTTTAATTCTATTTAGTCAACCGAGTAGTTGGTGATTGAGAGAATAAAATAAAATGATTAAATATGAGAGAAAATAATATGAAAGCTAATATGAGAAAAAGGCCTAGGGGTCAAATTTCACTTAACAAATTTCGGATTGAATCACTTATCTATTCTAGCCCAATTTATTCCACATTATTGATAGTCGAGTTTCCCTAATTTAATTACTAGCCTCTTCCAAGGTCAAGCAATTCTATAATTAATTGCTAATCCAATTTATTCCTATATGAATTTAAGCAATTAATTATGCATTAAGCTTTATAGAGCTCAGTAAGACCACACAACTCATGAATATATTCTTATTTCATATGCAAGTCATGGTTTTAATTATAGGATCTACACACATGCATCTCCTTACGGTCTCAACATGCATATTGAAATCATTTAAAAGATGACCAATCAATCAAAAGCATTAAGAATAATAATTAAAAATCAATCATGAAGGAGAAATTAAAACTAGATTTAATAAGTTAAGATTCAATCCGTCATTAGTAAGCTACATCATCGCCCTAAGAAAAGAGAAATTTAGCATATTATGAAATTAAAAACAAAATAAAAATAAATTATTATTACATAAAACTAGAATGAAAACCTCATAAATACATCATAAAACTTGAATATTAAATTCTAAAACATAAATATACAACCAAAAGATGCATGAAAAATGGAGAAATCTAGCCGTCCATTTAGGAGATAAAACCTTTCATGTAGGTGGCAACCTATACCATCCATAAAAGGAGGACTACCAAAGCCTTCTAGTAGGAGGCATACAAAATGTAATACAATCCTAAGCAGGCATGCAAAAAGTAATACAATTCATGAAATTAAATATATAAAATAACACAATTTATTCAGAACTGTCAGAGAAGGACCTCTAATTGTCAAAGAAGGAAGCCTCTACATCTCTTCCCCTCCCTTCTCCTTTTGCTTGGCTAAGGATCTCTATTTATAGGCATGAAAAGCGTATGCTACAGTGATCTGAATAGTAAACCGCATCCTGTAGTGAATCGTTTGGTATAGTGAACTGCTACAGTGAAACATCTTTTTTTCCATGCAGTGAACAATGAATTGCTATAGTGAATTCGGTGAATAGTGAATAGTGACTGTCGTGAGTAGTGCCTGATCTGTTACAGTGTTTGTTGCCTGCTACAGTGTTTGTTGCCTGCTACATCAAACATCCCATTTTTAAAAATATCATTGGTCTAATTTTAGATCTCCTTTCTTTACTTATTGTGTAGCTATCAAAAGAAAAACAAGGAAATATTTATCAATTACATCCAAATTCCTTACATTAAGCTCAAATATCATCCACAAAATCATCATATCAGGGAAAATAAATACGTAAATAATTTACTTATCACCAACTCTTCTCTTATTCTCAAGTTCACCAAATCCAACCTCGCATTGACATTATCTTTACTGTTTCTTTGCATATTAAGCAACGTGCCAATTAGACTATCACATATTTTTTTTCTATGTACATCACATCAAGAAAATGTCTTACATATAATGACTTCTAATATGGAAGTTCAAAGAAATTAGACTTTTTCTTCTAACCATTTGTCTTGATTTGTTTTGTAAAAGGCTTGCCAAAATTGTTATCGAAGTCTTTTATCTGTTCAAAAACCTGAGCACTAGTCAACACTTTTGGTGGGTTAGCTTCTTCTGAGTCACCGTTGAAAGCCTTTTTGCAATTCCTCCAACAATGTTATGATGGTAAGAATTTTTAATGTCCTATGTACACATTTTTCTTACAATGATCTAGTCACACTGAATGAGTGTCATCTTCACATATAGAGCACACATAATATCATTTAACATTGTATCCAGACAAATTACCATAAGTGGGGAAATCATTAATTATGCCAAACAACATGACTTTCAAAGTGAAACTTTCTTCCTTATACCTATCATACACATTGACGCCTTCTTCCTAAAGTAACTCCAAGTCATGAAATAAAGGAGCCAAGTATACATCCATATTATTCCCAGGTTGCTTTGGTTCAGAAATTAATGTGGACAATATCATAAACTTACGTTTCATGATCAAGTATGGAGGAAGGTTATAAATGATCAATATCACTGGCCATGAGCTGTGTGTACTGCTCTGAACATCGTGCGGATTAATTCTATCAGTAGGTTCCTTACTTTGTTCCCAAAGTCAGGGTACTCATGATTAATCTTTTCCATTGAGAAGCATCTGCAGGGTGCCTAAGCTTTATATCTACAATCTTTTCATCTCCTTGCCAAGTCATCTGCTTAGCAATCTTTGCATTACTGTATAGTTACTTGAAGCACTAGTACAAAATTGCCTTTTTAGACCATCATATTTAGACTGGTTAGAACGGATAAGGTCTAAAAAAGATGGGCGGTGGCAGTTTTATAATTATAAAGTACCTGTAAGATCGGTTCTTAAGATATACAATCTAAAATAAATCATTTAGACTGGTTATTAAAATAACGGGTGTAAAAAGATAAAAAAATTTAAAAATAAAAAAAATTTGTAAGTTTTTAGACCAGTTATTCAGACAACCATTCTAAAAAGATTTAAAAACAAAATATAAAAGTTTTTAGACCGGTTCTCACTAATAGCCGGTCTTAAAGATGAAATATTTTAAACCGGTTGTATTTTAAACCGGTCTAAAATATTTTTTTAAATTTTAACCCCGGTTATGATTCATAACCGGTCTAAAAGGTTTCCTAAATCTACCCCAACCCGCACTAAAATTGTTGAATCCCACCCTAGCAATCTGAACCTTGAACCTTGCTTCTCTTCTTGTCGCGATTTCTCTCTTGAATTCCTCCTGCCCCTCTTTCCACCGCCACTCCCACTCCCACTCCTCCTCCTTCCTCTGATCTCCTCCGTTCCTCATGCATCCACGCCAAAAATGACCGCGTGAACCCCAAAAACCACATCGAGAGTTGCCATCTTCTTGCGGCTACTGAGATTTCTGGGCAGTGCGGGAGATACATTTTGTATAGGTTAGCTTGTCTCTTGGATGATTTATTTTTTCTTCTTCCAAATCTTACTAGAATCTAGGCTATACGATTTTCTTTTAGAATTTAAATCATTATTTCATGAGGAATCAAATGCATTTAATCTTTCTTTTTCTCATTTTTGATTCTTTGTTATGCTTCAGCTGAGGCTAGCCTTTTTGTTTTCTTTTCCCTTTTCTTTTACTTTAGGCTATTGGTGATACCTAGAAAAGAACAGAATGAGAGATCTTATAAATCAGTGTCAGCCATAAATGGCCTAATTTGCTTTCGTCTAAGCTCTACCGCTAACATGACATTTGTGAAGTTGGATTTTTTCGGCCACCTCGTTTATCTATTGGTGGGTTTAATCTTGTGTTACCTCATTGTGGAGGCCAAGAGAATTCCAGTTTCATCTAATTCCATCCCTCCAAATGTCTATGATCTTGTTGTTACAAGTATGCTTTGCTTACATTTCTTATTATAATCTACTTGTAGCTTTGTTCTTTCGTTTAAGCAGAGCAACTACCACGCCAGATTGTGTTGAAGAAGGTGCTTCTCTTTGGAACTTCAAATTTTGATCTCCGTTTTAGAAGTTTTAAATCTGTTAAGATATTCTATACCGATTTATGACTTGATATTTTTGTTTTTTTAGTTGCTACCTTTGTTAGCTTCCACTCTTGAATTTGGTTCAGCTGTGGTCCCTACTTTGACAACATTGTTGAAAATGGGTTCCTGGCTTTCAGTTGAGGAGTTCAGTGTCAAGGTAAGCAACTCTTTTTGCTTCTTCATGTTAATGTTTTTTTTCTCATTTACATAATTTATTTCCATCTTTTAAATTTAATTAGGATGCATATCATGTTTGTGTTGAATTTCTGGTTTAAATGCATAGGTCCTTCCAACTATTGTAAAACTCTTTGCCTCTAATGACCGAGCTATTCGAGTTGCTGTTCTTCAACATATCGATCAATTTGGTGAGTCCTTGTCAGCCTAGGTTGTTGATGAGTAGGTAAATGTTCTGGATGAAATGATTTCCACTTCTAAGCCCTTTTTTTTTGGTAAACCTTGATTATTTCTCCTTTTTATAAAGATATCTTGGTATCAAATGGAAGATTTGATATTTTATTTTGACACTAATCAGGTTTACCCTCATGTTGCTACTGGGTTCTCTGACACATCTACTTTTTTTGAGGGAACTAACACTTTAAGGCCATGCTTATATTAGCTCCTAAGGTATAATAATTATAAGAATGCAACAAATATGAAGTTTTTCATGACAGTCAAATTGATGATATTAGTCTGATCTTTTTGTTGTGTTCTATCAAATCACTTAAGGAATAGTATTTTATAGCTGTTGTAGCTCCTTGGTATTCAATAGTGCATTCTTTAATATTGATGTGAAAATAATGTTTTCATTGAAGCTTAGTTGATTTGACTAGGTTGAATTGATCGAAGTTTAATGCCATTTCATACAAGTGAATGTGTTTGTTAGAGAGTGAGAGAGAGATGGGTCAAGATCAGGTGAAAGTCTTAGGTTCATTGTCACTGACCTTGTGATTTAAGGTCTTCTAATTGATATTTTCTCTAAATGCTCAATACAATTTTATGTCCTCTTGAACAACCTTTTTATGTCCAGTTGTGTTAAAGACTAGTCTCTTTATTGTATTACTTAGCTGTTTCCAACTTACTATTATGTTTTATGAAAAACATATTATCCTTTGCATTTTATTAATTTTAGGATACAATGGCCCAAGCTCTTGGTATCTATCTTAGGCTTCTTGAAAACCCTCAGTCTTCTGATAGTGTGCGGAAGTAAGATAATACTATATTGAGCATCAACTAACTTTTCTTAGTGTAGCCATTTGTCTATTAATATGGCATTCTTCATCAATTGCCTTGCATTCTTTGAGATACTAATATCTTGTGTGTCTATACATGTTTTTTTTTTGCAATTGTTTTATAGTACTGCTGCAGCTACCTTCAAGCAAGCTGTGGCCTTAATTATTGTCAATTTTTTATCTTATGAGTTGTTGTTTTTCATCATTTAATTATGGTTGTCATAGCTTACTTAAAATTATATGATAGTAAAAAAATAGGGCACTTTTTTTTTTGGATTGGGATGATTTTAAAATTCATCCAATCCAAAAAAAAAGGCCTATTTATTTTTTTAAAAAATAAATGTCACTTTTAAGACGGGTTCTTCAAATAACCGGTCTTAGAAGTACTTTAAGACTGGTTATTTTCAGAATCGATCTTAAAAGTCTTGAAAAAAAAGTTTTTAGACCGGTTTTTAAACAACCGGTCTAAAAAGTCTGGACTTTTAACACCTGGTCTTCGACCAATCGGTCTAAAAACGTGATTTTTAAGACCGGTTGCTTAACCGGTCTAAAAAGTAATAGACTTTTTAGACTGGCTGTATCAAGACCTCATCCAAAATCGGTCTAAAAAGTCATTTTTCCACCAGTCAATCTTGGAATAATGGGAAAATCCACAGTACCTTCAATGGACTTTTTCCTTTCTTCTTCTTATATCAAGATGCATTGCATTTAGGTTACTTCTCTAACATTACATACTAATTCTGAAATAACATACAATTGTTAGAGCATGCATGTATCTTCTCATAACCCATACCGATTGTAGAGTAAAGAATGCACTTTGCCTCGTATGTCTTGGTAGGAAGTACATTTTCTTCTGGAAGCATATCTTGCAAAATTTCAAGCAGTGCATTGAAACATGAATCACTCAATCCATAACGCACTTTACAGTTGTACAATTTCAACACTGCTAGCAATCTTGTGTATTTAGTACTACCAGGATATAATGATTTTTCTATATCACCTTTTAACTTCTCAAATTTTTCAGGGTAGTTATGAAGCACCCCTTCAACTGTATTTAGCATTTCTTCATGACCATTGTCCTCATCATACATGCTTGGGTCAAATGCATTTGAAGCACCACTTGTGATATGCACTTGATCACTACATGCATCATCCATCTCACCATACCTTGACTATCGTGTATATATTTGATCAATTTTGTGACACACTAAATAATCTAGCAAATCAAGTGGACTAATTAGCTTTTCATAACAACGAGATAAGCAAGGACACAAGATTTTGTTAGGATCTTTCGTATGCTTGATTGCAAATCTAATAAACTCTTTCACCCTATTTATATATTCCCTTGAACACTAATCAGATGACATCTATTTTTGATCTATCTATACCTTCAACTTATTTTTAAAAAGTGGTTAGTTGCTTTACAATTGCATTTACTAATCCATCTCACCATGCCTTGACTATCGTGTATATATTTGATCAATTTCGTGATACACTAAATAATCTAGCAAATCAAGTGGACTAATTCGCTTTTCATAACAACAAGATAAGCAAGGACATAAGATTTTGTTAGGATCTTTTGTATGCTTGATTGCAAATCTAATAAACTCTTTCACCCTATTTATATATTCCCTTGAACACCAATCAGATGACATCCATTTTTTATCTATCTATACCTTCAACTTATTTTTAAAAAGTGGTTAGTTGCTTGATAATTGCATTTACTAATTCTTTTATTTTTTGTTATTTATTTTAAAATAAATTTGGAAGATAAAATCTTAAAAATGGAAGCTTTTAAGGTCTTAAACCCTCTCTTTTAATTGTCAAATAATCAATTAATTAATGCTACAACATCATAATAATTTTTCACAGCTCATAACTAAAGATATGATATTTGCCAACATATATCATATGTAAATTAGAAAGCAATACAAGCCAACAAATTAAATACAAGAGTTATTAATAGATAATTATTTTACTTCTGCAACTCATCAATAACAATTACTACAACAACTATAAATTATAACTACTACATATCTTCACATACAACCTATATATAATAACATTTAATTTTATCTTATTTATGGTTCATCATATAAAAATGAGAATAATTTTTTTTAGATTTCATAATAAATTAAATATAAAAGATATTGAGCAAATTAAACTATTAACTACTAATAAAATTAGATTTGTAAGCTCAAAAATTGAAAAACTTACAGTGTATAGGAAGCTTGAATAGAGTTAGTTGAAACTTCAAGTGTAAACATGAAAAAAATTAATAAAGGAAAAGTAGGAAGACAAAAATTGCATGAATCTTTAAAAATCAAAAAAGAAAAAAAGGGAGTAGGTACTTCATGGGTACAGTGCAACAAATGGGACCAAAGCAAATGAGGAGGGAGGATGAGTGGGGTCAATTTGGTATAAGAAATGGGACCAAAAGAAGTGGGGACGATGATTGGTGATGAAATGAGGAGGGAGGAGGAGTGATGTGGATGGTTTGATACAAGAAATGGAGGAAGTAGGGACAGTGAGTGATGAAAAAAGGAGGAGAGGAGGAGGAAATATGACAAGTGGGGACTGTGAGTGGGGACGAAAATGGAGAATGAAGGAAAAGGGAGTGGGGACGGTGACCTAGCTAAAGTAACAAAAATAGAAAAGGCAAATAAAGGAAGTGGGGATGAGAGGAGTATAAGTACATGGAAGAGAAGGAAAGGATAAGGGAAGGAGCTGCTGGCTGGAAATTTGGTAAAGATAAAAAGAGCTTTTGACAAAAAAGGGGCCCCTTTGTGTGCTGTTTTCCTTAGGAAGGGCAACACAAAGTCTGCCACATGGGGCTTGTGTGGCACTTGGTCAATCAAGCACCACACAAGCCCCCTCTAGCAGCTGTTGCCTTTCCTCAAGGAAGCACCACAGCTGCTTTAAAGTAGCTTATGTGCCACTTGGTTGGCCAAGTGCTACATAAAGCCCTACCAAGCTGTGGCGCTTAGTCAAGTAAGCGTCACAGCATCCCTATGTTCAACACAAATAATAATAATAATAATAAGCTAAAGAAGTGCCACAAAACATGCACCACTATTCCCTATTTTTGTAGTAGTGGATGTTGAAAATGCTCGCTGTGATATGTCTAATAATAGTTGTATAGTTGATGGAATTACTTGTACCATCTCTATTGATAATGCATATTCTTCTCTTTTAAGAAGTAAGCATGATTTGGAAATTTTTAATGCTATTGAACAAGATGCAGAGTTAATTTTTCCCTCTTCCCTACATTCTACTTTTGTTTGTTTATATGAAGGGGAAATGTCATGTGCCATTTGTGTTGATATTGATAATTGGCTTTTTACTTCACATGACCTTGATTCTTCATCTAGTTTAATTGATAACATCAAAATGCATGCTACACTTAATAAAAGCCTTGAAAATTGCCCAACTTTTGATCCCTCTGTATTACTTGTTTTCGATTGTTCGATAAGGAAAGATTTAATGGTTGTGGATGATAAAATTGTAAATGAAAATGAATATTTCCTTTTAGTTCTTTCTTGCAACTTTCCATCTGATATAGAAAATGAAAATAGTTGCTTTGAAATTTTAGGTGGTAATAGCTTAATAAATTCTCTTTCTTCTTCCACTCTTTTACCTCCAACTATTGTGATTGCAAAAGTGATGTAATGCACCGCAATACTAAGTTGGATTTCGCATTTTCCTCATTGCAAACACATGAGAATTTTGAAAATGTGAGAACTTGTTCAGTTCCTATTAAAGGGAACCAAATTGACTTTTTTAGTTGTGAAGTTTACTTGGAGAGTCTAGTTCTTACAACGCTTATGTTTTGGTTTAGATATCTCCATGTAGTTATTTTTAGACTAGAAACTGCTACTAGTCATCTGGTGTTTCTTTTATAGGAACCTTACCTACCAAGAGGGTATTGTCAAACCCCTTAATATTTCGATATTTGCCAGAGTAATAAAGGCATAGTTCCATAGGCATATAGAAATAGCACAAATATACTAGTACTGAGTACTTGTTTCAATACAGGAAATCCCCATAAGGTTTGAAAAATATGTACAATCTACCAAAACTAAAAAAAATAGACTAAGGATAACCAACGATAGCCCTTGCTTGAACCGATACCCTCACACACTGATATTTACTATTTTGCTCGTAGAGCTGCTAGCTTTTACTGGAATATTTTTAAATATTGGAAAGGATGAGATTCAAATAAATCTCAGTAGTAACATACAATTAATCATATAAAATATGACAAATAAATATGCTAAGCACCATGTAATGCAATAGAATAATAACATGATAATCATCACAATCGGTATATGCACATATTTAGGGCCAACCATTGTTAGAACCCCTACTTGTCTGTGCCTTAACTGGGCTCAAGACCACAGACTGGGCAGTATACCTTTTGGCACTGTGTAGCATAAATGGATTTCCTTTGGGCTATTGGGGTATTTGTGCTTTCCCCCAAGACGGTACTTGTGCTTTTCCTGTACCAATTAGATAATGTGTGTGCATTATACATATCACAGAAGATGGTATACACAAAGTATACACAAGTTAACCTAGTGTATGAAAGATAGAGTTACTACCTTAAGTCCTATTTTGGTTCTTAATTTGTTCTGAACCTTATACAGGCTTGGGAAAACTGTCCGGTCCTAAAATTCCAAGTTTACAAGAATTGAGTTATCACTCATTCATGTACCTTCCCAAACTCACTTTGTTGGTTATCTTAGTTCAAAATTGCAAAATTACCAAATTGCCCTTAGGGACTCGGTCTAAGTTGTTAGATCTATATGTTTTGATGATAACAAAGATTGGATTAATATTACAAAAGGTTTTGATAATAGACAAAAGAGTTTTTGAACAAAGTAATTGAGTTTTTGGTGCCAGGCAAAGCCATCACTCAAGTAGGCACTCGAGTGATGAAGAAGAATTGGAAGTCAGAGAATACGAGAAAGCATCACTGATAGATTTTTGAAAAGATCACTCAAGTGATGATCTTTCATTACTTGAGTGACCATTCAAGTAATGTGTAAAATAGTTCCAAAAGTTCTTTTCTAAGTTTTTCAAGGTATCACTCGAGTGATGATAAAGGATTACTCGAGTGACTAGGTAAGATTTACAGCAGTGAAGTCTCTACCAATATTTTGAAGGGATCACTTGAGTGATGCCTCTGAATCACTCGAGTTACCACTCGAGTGATCAGGTCAAGAGTCATTGACTTAACTCTACCAATATTTTTAATAGATTACTTAAGTGATGGATTTAGATTACTCGAGTGACTACTCGAGTAATAAAGTTCAGAAAGTATGATTTAAGCTATTGCTTATTTATTTGTTATCTATATGATTAATCTTTCATTATGTTAGTATTTTGAGTATATTTGCAGAGAAACACTGAAGAGATCATGTGTTGAGAGAAAAGTCAAACATATCGTCCGCAACGTTCGAAACGCTCACCAACCGCAAACAACTAGTTTTCAAATTTGAAGAATGATCAAACAAAGCTGCGTGACTCTAAACAACATGTTGAAATGGTTCCAACAGCTATTACAAATTCAACTTAAATATGGGAACATACAATGAGAACAAAACACAATAACTAAGAACACATGAACATATATCAATCAACATATTCTTAGTGCTCTGTTTCTTATATTCACTCTTTATATTTCAATGATTATATACTTGCTCTGTGAGAGAGATTTTCATTACAAATTCAATATCTATTATTGTGACAACTTAAGGTTGTGGAACCTTGAGTTGGGGATTTGATTACAACATGTAAAGGGGAGCGAGTGTCCAGTGAAGGAACTTGTTATGTACTGAGGTGCCAAGAACCCACTGAATCTTGGAAGATATAGTGAAACTCTGAGAGAAGTTCTGAGGACTGGACGTAGTTCAAAGTGGTTCTGGCCGAACCAATATAACTCCCGGTATACACTTTGGTGATATTTGTCCTAGCTCTTAACTTCTTTAAATTTCCAGTCAATTTTTATATACTGAACAAATTTACTATGATCACCTAATTCACCCCCTCTTAGATGAAATGCTTGCACTAATATTTAGTATAAGAGCCTAGGTCTTCTTGTTCAGGTATAACAACCTAAGAAGGATCCAATGGTAAGCATGGGTGAAGGAATACTTTTTGACAAAGCTTCTATCACCTGACCACTGGGTTTCACTGTTAAACACTTCTCTTTCTGAAAAGTGAAGTTCAAAGTATTCATAATGGCTACAGCATACAGATTATGGGAGGTGATTGAGAATGGAAACTATGAACCTATAAAGATTATAGATTCACAGAAAGTTCCAAAGGCACCAGCAGAGTACAATGAGAATGATAAGAAACTTATTACTCTCAATGTCAAGGCAATTCTGATGATTCAAAGTGCTTTAAGTCAAAACGAGTATTTCAAAATTTTCACACTTCCAACGGCTAAGGAAATGTGAAAAGCTTTGGAATAGCTTACGAAGGAACTTCGAGAATAAAAGAAAACCTAATCAATACTCTAGTTACTAAGTTTGACTTACTTCGAATGAAATCAGGTGAGTCAATAGCTGAATTTGAACTTAGATATACTTATCTCGTTAATCAACTTTTAGCACTTAGGAAAGTCTATGATCAACATACCCAAGTAAGAAAGATACTGAACATACTTTCAAAAGAGTGGGAGGCTAAAGTCACTGCGGTAGAGGAAGCAAAAGGTGAATCAATGCGATCAGTAACTTCTCTATTCGTAAGTCTCTCTGAATATGAAAGCAAATTAAAGTTCAAATGTGAACTAGAAGATATTGGAGAAAAGAAGAAGAAAGGCCTTGTACTAAAAGCAAAAGAAGAAAGCCAGGAAGATGATAAAGATTTCAATGATGAAGAAATGGGTCTAATAATAAAATGATTCAAGAAATTTTACAAGAAAGGCCAGGGATTTAGAAATCTTCATAAAGGAGGAACAAGAAGTAAGGAAAATATCATCTACTATGAATGTGCAAAACCAGGACGTATTAAGTCAGAATGTCCAAGTTGATTCAGAAAAGCAAAGAAAAGAGAAAAGGCAAGTTCTTCAACAAAAGAAAGGTTTTGTATATGCTAAATGGGGAGACAGTTCCTCTGACGAAGATAGTGATGAAGAAGAATTAGCCAATATCTGTCTGGTTGCTCAAGAAGAAACAGAAGAAGAGGTAACTAATTCTGATCCTACCTATGATGAATTACTTTCTGAATATAATGCATTATGTTCTGAATTCATCAAAGTAGTGTAAGAACTAATTGTTTTGAAAAGGAAAAACAAAGTTCTTAAAGAAGAACTTAAAAAGAATTTAGAAAAAGTTTGTGAAAATTGCTTATCTTTGAAAAAGAAAAATATTGATCTCACTAAGATTCTTTGTGAACACCCTATTTTGTCTGGGCCCCACTAAAAAATACAAAAATAATTGATAATGATTGGTGTCCAAATTAGCAATCATCATTGAATGAAAAAATAAAAAAATATGAAAATAAGAAAAATAAGGAAATCCTCCTATTGATGATGATCGGTGTCTAAATAGGCAATCATCATTGAAAGGGAAAAAATTAAAAAAAAACGAAAATTAAAATAAATCCCCTCATTGATATGATTGGCATTGTCATGCATTAAGGGAAAATAATAAATAAAAAAAATGAAAAATAAAAAATAAAAAAATGTCATTTATGTTGATAGGTTTAAATTAGGAAGTTACTTATGGGGAGAATAATGAAAAAAAATTAAAAATGAAAAAATCTCCACTAATGGTAATTAGGTCATGTTAGAAAGTTTTATTAATAGAAAATACAAAAAAATAAAAAAAACAAAAATTAAAACAAATCTCCATTAATGGTGATTGGGTCAAGTTAGGTAGTTCTTAACATAAAATACAAAAAAAAATCAAAAAACAAAAATTAAAAAAAAAGGAGCATTTATGAAGAAAACCCTATCTTGAGACTATAAATAGGAGTGCAAAGGTTGAAGTAAAGGGTATAAGAATTTTGGGAGAGCAAGGAGGCAAGGTAGAGAGCTACTTTTATTTTCTCATTTCATTACTCATACATAATTCTCATATATTTCACTCAATGCTCTTTATTCACACGCTCTTCTTTTACTTGTGATAATATTTAGCCACTGGTACAAATTGTGTGTTTGACTAATTCCCCTTCCTTTATGCTCTTTTATGACTATTCTTGTCTCTGCATTTATCCGCATGAATCACCTTTCTCTAACAAAAAATTGCATGAATCACTCCACCTACCTTAATATATGATATTACACTACTGGACGTGAACCATCTATTCGTTGGAGCACTTGTACGGTTGACATTAGCATTGCTAGACATGTTTGTGTTTGAGCTCAGAAGTATGTGTCGCTTTGTCTATACTTGCTTCTTATTTATTATGTGGTTCTATCACCCTATCTCTTGTTGTAGTAAGATTCAAATCATAAAAGGTACATGCTCTCACTATGTCTTTCTTGATTTTCTTGTCATCTTGAATTTTCTACTATAAATGATATGATGAGAATGCACTTCTTTTCTTTTTCTTTGCAAATAAAAATGTTTCAACATAAAAAAAAGATTCTTTTCTTCAAGTAAATGAATTTGGTTTCATATGAGATAATAAAAAAAATGTCTTTTGAAAAAAAAAGTAAAAATCACAAACAAAAAAAAGATATTTTTCTCAAATAAATTAAATAAACATTTTCTAAAAAACACCAATCAAGTGACTCGCCTTTCTACCCCCGAACTACTTGGGCTTTGATCCCACTAAAGAGTACGTAGGCACTAGGCTTTCATCCTAGGTCAAGTCCAATTTTGTAAATAAATATATTTCTCTTATTTTCTTTTTGTAAATAAATGTTCTTTTTCATCTTCTTTAGTTTTCATTTCATTTATTTTTGTAAATATTTTCTTTTTTGTATTTGGGTAATTATAATTAAATTAAAGGCCATAATATTTTTAAATAATTAACTTAAGGTAACCATTCTTATGAATGGGTGTTGTGGGGTGCCTAACACCTTCTCCATACACAACCGACTGCCGAACCCTAAATGGTTTTTGTAAACCAGTTTCCAGTTTTAAAAAAGTTTCCAAAGTTATCATTTTTCTAAAATTTTGGTGGCCGCTCCATGTTTTCGAAATTTCGGGCGCTACAGCTTGGCGACTCCACTGGGGATGGTTTGAGAGTCAAGCCCATTTAAGTTATGTGTTTAAAAATAATATGGCCTTAATTTTATTTTAATTACCCTTTTTATTTTTTCTAAATATTTTTTTTATATTTTAAATTCTTTATTCATCTATTTGTTTATTCTTTTTTTTCCTATCTATCTTGTGATTTGCTTAGCAGATGAGGGTTGGGCAGAACCTAGGCCCATAGGTTGGTATGCTCTCCACACACACTGAACACATACACTATTCTCCTCACACACATTTTGGGCCCTATACCCAGGTCTGAGTTCCTTAGGTGAGTGGAAGTTTCTAGCGGTCTCCTTATGGGGTTTTAAGAACCCCCTGAGATTACTGTAAAGACTTCATCCTAGCTGTTACTTATTTGGTGAGGTTGATCCTTGGGGGGGTTTTAGAACCCCATGAAGGTCAATTTCATCAAATGTGGTCTTTATCTTTATGATGGGGACAATTAGAAGACCTTTATCTGTGAGAATTAGAACCACATTGAAACCATTACACCTATTAGTGGAAATTATCGACCTACCCAATTAATTAGTACCTGTCTTTCTTAGGATAGATACCACTAACCTAGGGTCATTCCTAAAATAGGACACTGGAAGGCATATATTTATTTATTGTTGATCATCTTTATTGTCATCCATACATAATCAATGAAATCCCTAGGATCAAGTGACTAACTGTCGCTTCACCTGAGTATGTATTTAGCATCACTTCACATAAAGATATAACACAAGGACGATGTATACATTAGATAGCCAACCTTAGTCTAAGGGTCTATGACCCTAAAAGACCATGATCTCATCACATCAATCATGTTAGAAAACATCTCAATGAGAGATAATCCTTTAGGACTCATGAGGTATCATTATATCATTCATTAGCATTTTAGCTTCATTTGATATGGGCCTTGGACATAATCATCATTTTTTAAAACCCTTATCCGCGTGATGGCTTGGGCCATTCGCAGGTTAATGGGCATTTCATCCTCCCTATGGGGTATTGGATCTCTTGAGGAGGTGAAGTTCTTTTTCTTAATGTCCATCACCCATATTAAAACTTAAAGTATAAGTCATCACTTTTTCATGTCTCATGAGGTATCCTTGCATCATCTATTGGTATTTAGCTTCATTTGATATGAGCCTTGGACATAATAAGCATTTAAAAAAACCCTTAGCCGCGTAATAGCTTGGGCCGTTCGCAGGTTAATGGGCAATTCATCCTTCCTATGCGGCATTGGAACTCTTGAGGAGGTGAAGTTCTTTTTCTTAATGTCCATCACCCATATCAAAACTTGAAGTATAAGTCATCACTCTTTCATGTCTCATGAGGTATCCTTGCATCATCTATTGGCATTTAGCTTCATTTGATATGGGCCTTGGACATAATAAACATTTAACAAAACCCTTAGCCTCGTAATAGCTTGGGTCGTTCACAGGTTAATGGGCACTTTATCCTCTCTATAGGGTATTGGATCACTTGAGGAGGTGAAGTTCTTTTTCTCAATGTCCATCACCTATATCAAGGGTGGAAAGCACATGTAATCATCTGCATAGTATGTATTCGGAAATACTTTCTGACTCCTCCTTCTATTTTCCTTAATAAAGGACAAGCAAATTATCCAACAACTAAAAATTTGGCATAAAGGTTAAATGGCACAAGAACCATGTCTAAATCAAGTTCCTATAAGAAATGTGTATTGCATGCTTATCATTATTGTTAATGACAAGATCTTGGATAGGATGGGACTCAGGGTCCCTCTTATCTAATGATCAACTCTAGTTCTCCCTGTCGAATAATAGATTCCCTGAGGAAGCTAGAGGATACTTATACCAGAATACCTTTATGCCAATACACCATGGATAACTCACTATGCCTGCTCAAAATTGTGAGATCAAATAAACTAATGATATTTTGTTCCTTTCTAAGCAAGTGATACAATATTGCTCCGTCTAAATGTCCTAACCAGCTGCCCCCTACGCTTTCATACAACACGCACTCAAGTAGTCGTCAGATGGCAGCCAATCCCAGTGAAGTTGAATCTAATATGAATCATTGGATAGTGAGGGAAGATTAGCACTCTGAAATCCCCCATATAAGGAAGACATTCTTGACATCTCTGAAGTGCTAAACAAGCCGACTGTTGCAATGGTTTCAACAATAAGCAAAAAGACCTGCACATGGATTTCAGCTGATAATTCTGGAAGGGCTCTGGAAAATTGGGAGTTTGAGGACACCTTCAATTCTATCATTTTAGGGTAACATGCCTAGCTAAAAGTTGTCTTTTTATACTTTGTATGTGCCTTTAGGCGAGCTCTTATATGAACCATGAATAAAGAATGATATGCGAATAAAATTCACTTATTTATATCCATTCCTTTTTTTCTTTTTCCTTCTATTCATTCGTTATTCATTTTTCGCCCTCCAGGAAATCGATTTCCTCAGAACTATTATGCAACGCAGAGGTTCCTGAGTCCCTGAATGATGATTCGCTTGTTGCCATTGATATGCATGAATATGAGTATGATGATGATGAGATCATTCAAGTATACAAAAAAATCCTCATATCAGATGACAATAGAATGTGCCTACATGAAGATGTAATTGAAGTAATAAATATGGGCATAGAGGAAGAAAAGAGAGAACTAAAGATAGTATATAACCCCGAAAGAGAGCAAATGGTTGAACTCTTCAAATAATTCATAGATGTGTTCGCATGGTCTTATCAAGACATGCCAGGCCTTGATTCAGGGATTGGTTGTCACAAGATCCCCTTATTCCCAGACACTAAGGCTAAAAAGTAGAAATTGAGGAGGCTCACTTCTGATATGTCCTTAGTGGTTCGAGAGGAGGTGATGAAACAATTAGAAGCAGGTTTCTTAGAAGTAGCTAAATACCCACAATGGATAGCAAATGTCGTTATTGTCCCAAAGAAGGACGACAGAATTCGAATATGTGTGGATTTTCGAGATCTGAATAAAGCTATCCCAAAAGATGATTTCCATTGCCTCATATTGATGTCCTGGTTGATAATATAGCCCGTAGGTATAGGTACTCGTTCATGGTTGGGTACTCAGGGTATAACCAAATCCCTATGGATAGAAAGAACAAAGAAAAAACCACATTTATTACACATTGGGGCACTTATTGTTACCGCGTCATGCTATTCGGGCTAAAGAATGTTGGGGCAACTTATCAGCGTGCCATGGTGGCACTCTTCCATGATATGATGCATAAAGAACTTGAACTATACGTGGATGATATGGTAGCTAAATCTTTTGAGGGAGAAAGACATGTTGTGGTGTTAAGAAAGCTGTTTGAAAGGCTACGCAAGTACAAGCTACGACTAAATCCTAATAAATGCGTCTTTGGGGCTTTATCTGGAAAATTGTTGGGCTTCATTGTAAGCCAAAAAGGGATTACAGTAAATCCAGATAAAGTAAAAGCAATACGGGAAATGCCCCCTCCTCAAATAGAAAAGGAAGTTCGAAGCTTTTTAGGGCGACTGAATTACATTGCACGATTCATTGCCAACCTGACTGCAACTTGTGAGCCGATATTCAAGCTTTTAAAGAAGAAATGCACAAGGAAGTGGGATGAAGAATGCCAGCAGGCATTTGATAGAATCAAGATTATTTGCTAAATCCCCCAATTTTGGTTCTTCCTGTACCAGGACAACCTTTAATTTTGTATTTAACAATACGACCAAACTCCATGGGAGCCATGTTGGGGCAACAAGATGTATCTAAGTGAAGAGAACAAGCGATCTATTACTTGAGCAAGAAGTTTAATGATTGTAAGTCACGTTACTAGATGATCGAGTGAACTTGTTATGGTTTAGTCTGGGCTACAAGGAGGTTGAGGCAATATATGCTTTACTACACCACTTGGTTAATTTCTAGAGTAGACCCACTCAAGTGCATCTTTGAAAGCCCGCATGTAGCTAGAAGAGTCTCTAAGTGGCAAGTAATATTGTTTGAATATGATATAAGATACGTCATTCAAAAATCTATTAAGGGTGGTACGATAGCAAATCACTTAGCAGAAAACCCCATAAATGAAGACATATGTGCTATAGAAGATCCGATCGAGGAAGGCAAATTAAAGGGGTGGGAAATGTATTTTGATGGGGCAGTAAACATGCATGGCAATGGTGTAGGGGCAGTAATCATATCCCCAGACGGAAAGCAATTTCTGATTGCTATAAAGTTAGGACTTGATTGCACCAATAACATGATAGAATATGAAGCTTGTATTAATGGTCTCCAAGCTGCCATAAATCTTGGGATAAAAAAACTAAAGTCTATGTTGACTCAGCTCTCATAATTTATCAGGTGCCTGGTGAATGGCGTATTAAAGACCCAAAGTCCCTTATCAAGAGTATTTGATAGAGTTGATAAAAAACTTTGAAGTAATCAATTTTCATCACATGGCTAGAGAAAAGAATCGCTTCGCTGATGTGTTAGCTACTTTAGCAGCTACAATCCAACTTGATTGTGGGGTCCAAGTTCACCAATACAGATTGAGACTAGAAGATTGCCAGCATTTTGCTTCAATATTGGAAGAGAGCATGACGAGCAACCTTGGTACCATAATATCAGGATATATATAGAACATGGTACTTACCCTCCAGACGTGACACATAATGAAAAGAAGACCATCCAGCGATCGGCCATGGGCTGTTTCTTAGTAATAAGGTCCTATACAAGAGAAGTTTTGATGGGACATTGCTACGCTGTGTAAACATGAGGGAGGCGCACTAGATTATGGCAGAGATCCATGAAGGCGTATGTAGTACACATGCAAATGGCCACTCATTAACTAAACAAGCTCAAAGATCTAGTTACTACTGGATAACTATGGAGAAGGATTGTATCAATTATGTTAGAAAGTGTCATAAGTGCCAGATATATGCCAACAAAGCTAATACCTCTCCGACTATAATGCATAGTCTTGTATCTCCATGGCCATTCTCCATATGAGGAATAGATGTCATTAGGTCGATTAACCCAAAAGCTTCGAATGGTCATCGTTTCATCCTCGTTGCTATTGACTATTTCACTAAGTGGGTAGAAGCCAATTCCTTTGCTAGTATTACTCAGAAGGCCTTCATCAAGTTCTTAAAGGCCAACATCATCTGTAGATATGGGTTGCCAAAGAGGATCATAATTGATAATAAACCAAACCTCAACGGGGTAACAGTTAAAGAATTATGTGATCAGTTCAAGATCAAATATCATAATTCTGCACCATATAGGCCATAGATAAATGGTGTAGTTGAGACAACCAATAAAAACATTAAGAAGATCATTAGCAAAATGACAGTGACCTATAAGGACGGGCACGAAATGCTTCATATGCATTACACGGATACCGTACCATAATGCGTACTTCAACTGGGGCAACCCCTTACTCTTTAGTTTATGGCATGCAGGTTGTTACTCCAATTGAGGTAGAAATACCATCCCTGAGAATCTTGGCTGAATCAGACCTAGATGAAAGTGAATGGATACGTTCTTGATTTGAACAATTAAATATGATTGAAGAAAAGAGGCTCACAGCAATATGTCATGGGCAGTTATATCAGTCACGAGTGGCAAGGGCCTTTAATAAGAAACTATGACCCATGTGGTTTAAAGTAGGAGACCTAGTCCTCAAGAAGATCATACCAAATCAAGAAGATGATAGAGGTAAATGGGCTCCGAATTATGAAGGCCCATATATTGTTAAGTAAGCTTTCTCTAGTGGGGCATTGATATTGACAAACATGAATGGCCAAGATCTACCAAGGCCAATCAATTCAGATGCTGTAAAGAAATACTATGCGTAAAAAAAAGCTCCTTAAGTTGGAAACCCGAAAGGGCGGCTTAGGCAAAAGTTAGAGCAAGAAAAATAAAGGCTCATTAAGTTGAAAACCCAAAAGGGCTGCTTAGGCAAAAGTTAGAGCAAAAAAAAGGCTCACTAAGTTGAAAACCTGAAAGGGCGGCTTAGGCAAAAAGAAACTCGCTAAGTTGAAAACCTGAAAGGCAGCTTAGGCAAAATTTAGAGCAAAAAAATTGGGAGATGTTAAGTCAAAAACCTGAAAGGGCGGGTTAAACAAATATCGAAGAAGGTTATCAGTCTTAGCCTCATGACTCTCTTTACTTTGTCTATTTGGAAGACTCCGTAATCATTCATCGAAAAGTGCATATCTTTGGTAATTAAGCAAGGCACCATCAGGGGGACTACATGGAACTAAAAGAGAAGGACCTCCTAATATTATCACATCTACACCAATATATGATCATCATTATGCATCTACTTGAATATTGGAAGATAATTTCTTTTAAATGAATCTTCATCCTTAGTATATATTTCCCTTCTATTAAATCGCATGTCAAACTTTGTGCCATGATTTGTATAAGGGTAACTCTTTTTAATGAAAGCACAACTTTTGTCTGGATAAACACTCACGTTGACATACATGGTGTCCTCTACTCCCATTTAACTTGTGTAATTTCAGGATCATTAGTGAAGGTCCCAACTGGAATTTTTGTTGTGGGCTCAAACAGTTGACAAAGGGACACAATCTAAACTGAGGCTTCTAGGCTGTGGCATCTATGTGAATCTCATTATACACATCTTCATACCTCCGATAAGACTACGCAAGTAACGGGGTACTGGTTAGGCACCTGGATGAAGAAGGAGCAATATCACCTGCCAAGCTATTCTTTAACACCACAATTATTGCACTCATTCTTATTAGCATGTCATCACCTCCATTATCAACATCCCCATTAACATAATCATCATTACTACTATCATCATCATCATCATCATTAGCATTATCATTACATTCATCATCCTCATTAGAATTCCATCATCATTGTCATCATCATTATTAGTGTCATCACCTCCATCATGACATCACTATTCTGATATTCCCTTCATTATCATGGCCATTATCATCCTCTTCATCATCATCGTTGTTATCATCATTGTCATCATCATTGTCATCATCTTCATAAGCACTACTCCAAGGGGCATCACATGTTTATAGCACCCTTTTCAAATCCTTGTACCGGCAGGCACTGTAACACCCCAAATTTTGATTAAGGGCTAATGAGGATTATTGAGAAGGTAATTGTGATTTAGAGTGGATTAAAGTTAAATTAATGTATATTAGTGACAATATTATTTAATATGTCATAATTGTTGGAAAATTGAAAGAATGGAATTATTGGCATAAGTTGGTAATTAATGGGGAAATTAATTACTAACTAAGAGAAAATGAGAAGTGTAATTAAAATGGCTAATGGAAGGATTAGAGAGATTAATTGGTGACTAAGTGTGTGAGAGCTAATAGGAAAATGACATGTGGCAAAGTGGGTGTGAGAGGGAGATAAAGAAAAGTCAAAAGAGATTAAAGAATGCATTTCTCTCTCCTCTCTCCCCTCTTGTGCGCTGGAAAAACTGAAATGGAGGGAGTATTGTCATCATTTGTGCTTCTTCACTCCTCCTTCATCTCTCTCTCTCGTCCTCTCTCTCCTTCTCTCTCTCGCCATTGTTGCAGAAATAAGGGGGGAAAAGCTTGCAAAAAGGTAAGGAAAATGGCTTCTATTGCTCAAACTTCCTTCTTTAATATTGATCCTTGAATGAAGAGCTTCATTTTGATGGTTGTAATGTGTTCATTGGTGTTAGTTTGTGACCTCAAGAGATTGTGAAAGTTGAAGAATCAAGAAATCTCTTTGGCAAAGTGAAAGAGGTGAGTGTTAACTCCCTTTTGATATATATATTGTGGTTGTTGGTTGAGTATTGATTTTCTGGAATTTTCTGCCCTATTTTCGAAAATTAGGGTCTTAGTGAGTTTGGCATGTTGTGATCATGGAAATGGTATATTGTGATGTCTTTTGGACAAAGGGATCGTTTTGAATCATTAAAAGTGAAGTTTGGGAACTTGGTGTTGGTTTTGGTGTATTGGTCAAAACAGGGCATGTGGTTAGATTGTGAATTTGGTCATTTTGAGGTTACCATTGTGTTCCTTGTGGAAAATTGTATGAGAATATGTTTGGTTAATGATTTTGGAGTCATGGGACACTTTGGTAGAAAAGTTGGAAAATGCTGTCAATGTAAACTCTGTCTGGGTAGTTTATTTATATGAACGTTTTGAATGATCAAATGATTTCAGAAAATTGTGAAACTTTCCAGTATTAAATTTCACATCCCAAGCTTCACAATGGACATATATTTTATTTCATTTCGTTCAGTATTCGGAGAGTTATGCTTTGACAACGTTTGGTACAAAAACAGAACTCTGTTTTAGAGTAATGTTGGGTTTTGGGTGATTCTGTATTTATGTGATGATTTGAAGTTATGAGCCATATTTTTCCTTTAAATAGGACTCATATGCCTTTCATTTGGCTTTGGAATCACCTCGTTTTGATTTTTCTACAATTAGATATGATTTTTTGAAGTTCAGCCAAGAATTAGGAAATTGCTTGGCCGCGGCCCATGAGTGGCTGGCCGCGGCCCAAGCCTTTCTGGCCTGATTCTGGCCGTGACCCATGGGTGGCTGGCCGCGGCCCACGGCCTTCTGACCATATTTTGGCCGTGGCCCAAGGAAGGGCTGGCCGTGGCCAACCCCTGTGTTCTAGCACTTTAAGTTTTTGAAAAGAGATCTTCACCCTATTGTTTCCCAACCTTTTAGGGGTTTTATTAGAGGCATTTGGGGCTTCTTAAGGGTCATTATTGATAACCAAATCTAAGTGTTGAAGAGTTAATTGAGTATTGGAATAGAGAATAATGTTTCATCCTTAATTATGACTTTAGGATTTGATATCTGCCCAGAGCCTAGAAGGCCTGTGCCTGCTCAAGGAAGGAAAGACAAAGGTAGTGACACTTTATCCTATATCATGTGTATTGCATTGCATGTTTGCATTAGTCATTGAATACAATGAAAGTGAAGAGGACATGGCAAAAGCCCAGACTCGATTATAGTGAAAGTGAAGGGGACGTGGCAAAAGCCCAGACTCGATTACAGTGAAAGTGAAGGGGACGTAGCGAAAGCCCGGACTCGATTACAGTGAAAGTGAAGGGGACGTGGCGAAAGCCCAAACTCGAATATTGATAAAGTGATGGGGCGTGGCGTAAGCTCGACCTTGTATATAGTGAAGGGAACGTGACGAAAGCCCGGTCTCGAATATTGATTGCTGCATTGTGATATATGTGACTTGCTTTGTATATATGCATCATATAAATAAACTGTTGCTACTGGGATTCTCTAGAATCTCATTCTTTCCAAATAACATTTTTAGACAGGGCAAGTGGATCGAAAAGCAAGCAAGTGGCAAAGGATGATTAGGACTGCTAGCGGTAGTCTTAGCTATATATTTTTGTTTTATATCGAATTGGTTATCATTTTGGATCATTGTAAATATATTGTATAGATCTTAGTACTATAGTTTTGTATAATCCCCGGTATGGATACTGAGATGGGCAATGATGCCCTGTATAAACCTTTGGATTAATGTTATTATCCCGGGTGAACGTCGGGAATTGTGCTTACTCTGATATTGTATATGTAACAGACCAAACATGCCATTTGTTTTAATGAATGAAATGAATAGAGATCCATTTGTACAGTTTCTGCAAAAAGTTTTTAATTGTTCTGGATTTCTCATTCAATAATTAAATATGCTTAAATGTTAATCCCGGCCTGATTATCGAAGGGGGTTACAAGCACCCTCAAACCCCAGTAATGGTTGGCACCCTTTCAAAGCCCTGTACTGGCAGGAACTTTCAAAGCCCAGTAACGGTTGGCACCATTTTCAAAGCCCTGTACCGGCAGGCACCCTTAAAGCCCAGTAACGGCTGGCACCCTTTCAAAGCCCTGTACCAGCAGGCACCCTCAAAGCCCAGTGATGGCTACCACCCTTTTAAAGCCCTGTACCGGCAAGCACCCTCAAAGCCTAGTAACGGCTAGCACAATTCTTTTAAAGCCCAATAAATCTTGGCAAAATTCTTGTAAAGCCCTGTACCGTCAGGCACTATTTTTTCAAAGCCCTGTACCAACAGACACCCTCAAAGCCCAGTAACGGCTGGCACAATTCTTTTAAAGCCTTATACAGGCAGGCACTATTCTTTCAAAGTCCTGTACCAACAGGCACCCTCAAAGCCCAGTAACGGCTGGCACAATTCTTTTAAAGCCCTGTAACGGCAGGCACTATTCCTTCAAAGCCCTATATCAGCAGGCACTCTCAAAGCCCAGTACCGGCTGGCACAATTCTTTTACGCCCCACCAAAGTCCTATGCAACTAGGCGCTTCACTTCCATTCCAAGTAATCATCTATCTCCACTTGCGTTCTTCTCCCCTATGAACCAAGTAAAGAGGGGCATAGGCATTGTATTTTGTCCAAACCCTCTTTGGTTCCAAGGGTGGCACCTTGTTCTCTGGCTGAACAAAATACGTGTTCTTATCTTTACTTGATTCATAGATGAGAATCTCACTTTTCTCAACTATAAAACAAGTAAAGAGGGGCAACTGTGAACACCCTATTTTATCCGGGCCCCACTTAAAAATACAAAAATAATTGATAATGATTGGTGTCCAAATTGGCAATCATCATTGAAAGGAAAAAAATGAAAATAAGAAAAATAAGGAAATCCTCCTATTGATGATGATCGATATCTAAATAGGCAATCATCATTGAAAGGGAAAAAATTAAAAAAAATGAAAATTAAAATAAATCCCCTCATTGATATGATTGACATTGTCATTCATTAAGGGAAAATAATAAATAAAAAAATGAAAAATAAAAAATAAAAAAATCTCATTTATGTTGATAGGTTTAAATTAGGAAGTTACTTGTGGGGAGAATAATGAAAAAAAAAAATTAAAAATGAAAAAATCTCCATTAATGGTAATTAAGTCAAGTTAGGAAGTTTTATCAATAGAAAATACAAAAAAAATAAAAAAAACGAAATTTAAAAAAAAATCTCCATTGATGGTGATTGGGTCAAGTTCGGTAGTTCTTAACATAAAATACAAAAAAAATCAAAAAATGAAAATTAAAAAAAAAGGAGCATTTATGAAGAAAACCCTACCTTGAGACTATAAATAGGAGTGCAAGGGTTGAAGTAAAGGGTATAAGAATTTTGGGAGAGCAAGGAGGCAAGGTAGAGAGCTACTTTTATTTTCTCATTTCATTACTCATACATAATTCTCATATATCTCACTCAATGCTCTTTATTCACACGCTCTTCTTTTACTTGTGATAATATTCAGCCACTGGTACAAATTGTGTGTTTGACTAATTCCCCTTCCTTTATGTTCTTTTATGACTATTCTTGTCTCTGCGTTTATCTGCATGAATCACCTTTCTCTAACAAAAAATTGCATGAATCACTCCACCTACCTTAATATATGATATTACACTGCTGGACGTGAATCATCTATTCGTTGGAGCACTTGTACGCTTGACATTAACTTTGCTAGACGTGTTTGTGTTTGAGCTCAAGAGGTATGTGTCGCTTTGTCTATACTTGCTTCTTATTTATTATGTGGTTCTATCACCCTATCTCTTGTTGTAGTGAGATTCAAATCATAAAAAAATACATGCTCTCACCATGTCTTTCTTGATTTTCTTGTCATTTTGAATTTTCTGCTATAAATGGTATGATGAGAATGCACTTCTTTTCTTTTTCTTTGCAAATAAAAATGTTTCAAATTAAAAAAAAAAGATTCTTTTCTTCAAGTAAATGAATTTGGTTTCATATGAGATAAAAAAATGTCTTTTGAAAAAAAAGTAAAAATCACAAACATAAAAAAAGATATTTTTCTCAAATAAATTAAATAAACATTTTCTAAAAAACACCAATCAAGTGACTCGCCTTTCTACCCCCGAACTACGTGGGTTTTGATCCCACTAAAGAGTACGTAGGCACTAGGCTTTCATCCTAGGTCAAGTCCAATTTTGTAAATAAATATATTTCTCTTATTTTCTTTTTGTTAATAAATGTTCTTTTTCCTCTTCTTTAGTTTTCATTTCATTTATTTTTGTAAATATTTTATTTTTTGTATTTGGGTAATTATAATTAAATTAAAGGCCATAATATTTTTAAATAATTAACTTAAGGTAACCATTCTTATGAATGGGTGTTGTGGGGTGCCTAACACCTTCCCCATACACAACTGACTCCCGAACCCTAAATGGTTTTTGTAAACCAGTTTCCAGTTTTAAAAAGGTTTCCAAAGTTATCCTTTTTCTAAAGTTTTGGTGGCCGCTCCATGTTTTCTAAATTTTGGGTGCTACACTCTTAATAAATTTACTAAAGGTAGTGAGATGTTAAATGTTATTTTAAAAGCTCAATGATTTGTAAATGATCGATATGGTATTGGATATGATCCAAAAACAGACAGAAAGAAAGGAAGAACGCAAACAGGAGTAAGATATATTTGAGCCATTTTCAACATTCTGTTCATACATCGAATCCTTTTGCATATTGCAATTACTGTAATAGAAAGGGTCATTATATTTCCTCATGCATTTATAAAAATAAAGGAAAAATAGAAACCTACAAATAGGTACCTAAACGCTCTTATGTTCAGGAAATAATTTGTACTAACCCAAAAGGACTCAAAAAGATGTGGTCACCTAAGACTTAATTGTATTTAAATACATACATGTCTTAAAGCATCTAAAGGCAACAAATGGTATATAGATAGTGGATACTCAAGATATATGACCTGTGATTTCAAAAGTTTTACCATGCTACAACCTAAGGAATGTGGAAAGGTAAACTTTTGAGGAAATCAATCCGGAAAGAGAGCATAAATTGGTGAAATAAAAAATGACAAAGGTATACTAGTCAAAGACGTATATTACATTGAAGGCTTGTGTCACAACTTGCTAAGTGTGAGTCAAAGTGCAGATAAGGAGAACTGGGTAATATTTAACTCAGATGAATGTCTAATTGTAAATAAGAAAGACTTACAATTAGATAGGAAGAATCTCAAAGCAGCGCTCAGAGCAAAAAGGGAAGGTAACTGCTATACTCTTGATATAAGCAAAAATATTTCTGAAAATTGTTTTCTAAGTAATGCGGATGAAAGTTGGCTATGGCAAAAGAGACTAGCTCATGTCAATATGCACCAACTAGGCAAGTTCCTCAAAAATGATTTAGTGATTGGATTACTTAAAGTAAATTTCAAAAATGATTTGATCTGTGACGCATGTCAAAAGGGAAAGCAAACCAAATCATCTTTCAAATCGAAAAATGAGATCACAACCAACAGGCCACTTCAATTGCTACATATGGATTTAGTTGGACTTGTAAGAGTTAAAAGTCTTGGTGGCAACTTATATTCATTAGTCATTGTTGATGATTTCTCTAAATTTACATGGAATATTTTCTTATAATCGAAGGATGAAACCTTCAGTGAATTTATTGTTTTTGCCAAGAAAGTACAAAATGAGAAAGGTTTGTCTATTACAGGTATCAGGATAGATCACAGTGGATAATTTTAGAATCAAGCCTTTGGAGATTACTGTGACACTAATGGAATTGATCACAATTTCTCCGTTCTAAGGACACCTCAACAAAATGGAGTCGTGGAACGAAAGAACAAAGTACTCATTGAAATGGCTAGAGCAATGCTGAATGAAAAGAACGTATCTCAATTTTTCTGGGCTGATGCAATGAGCACATCATGCTACATTTCAAACAGAGCCTACATCAGAACAAAATTTGGAAAGACACCGTACGAACTATACAAAGGAAGGAAGCCGAATCTTGTTCATCTACATATCTTTGGTTGTAAGTATTTCATTCATAATAACGATAAAGATAACCTAGAAAAATTTTATTCTGAAATAGATGAAGGAATATTCCTAGGCTATTCTAACTAAAGCAAAGCATACAGAGTTTTCAATAAACGAACATATGTTATTGAAAAATCAATTAATGTTGTATTCGATGAATTTGAATCCTCTGACAAAATTATTGACGATAGTAGGAAATTGTTTTAAATCAAGAGAATGGTCACCCTAACCTAAACCTTTCATTCCAGAGGTTGACCAAACCAAGGAAGAAGAACAATCACTAGGACAACCTAGAGCCTGGAAATATAACAAGAGTCATCCCCTAGAAAAAGTCATAGGAGATGTGAGTGAAGGTGAGAAAACTAGAAACAAAATTTTTAATGAAGTTAGTTTTTCTGCATTAATTTCTAAAATAGAACCTTTTAACATTTACGAAGCCCTATCAGACAATGATTAGGTATTAGTAATGCAAGAAGAACTTAATCAGTTTGAAAGAAATCAAGTTGGGATTTGGTACCCTAGCCTAAGGATCATCCGATCATTAGCACAAATTGGGTATTCAAGAACAAACTCAATGAATATGCAATTATTATCAGAAACAAGGCAAGATTGGTGGCCAAATGCTATAATTAGGAAGAAGGAATTCATTATGAGGAAACATATTTTCCAGTGGCTAGATTGGAAGCTATACGGGTACTCTTATCCTTTACATGCATCAAGGGATTCAAACTATATCAAATAGATGTAAAATGTGTGTTCCTAAATGGCTACATCATGGAAGAAGTGTATGTAGATCAACCTCCGGTTTTGAAGATGTAACCAAGCTTGACCATGTTTTCAAACTAAGAAAAGTTTTATACAGTTTAAAACTAGCCCCTAGAGCATGATATGAAAGGCTCAGTAAATTTCTCATTGATCAAGGTTTTGTATGAGGAAAAGTTGATACAACACTTTTTACAAAATAAAAACAAAACCATATTTTAATAGTTCAAATATATATTGATAAAATTGTTTTCGATGCTACTAATGATACTGTGTAAGGAATTCTCTGAGATAATGCAGGGGGAGTTTGAAATGTCAATGATAGGAGAATTAAACTTCTTTCTAAGTTTTCAAATCAAACAGAGAAAGAATGAAATTTTCATATCTCAAATAAAGTATTTGAAGGAGCTATTGAAGAAATACGAATAGATAAAGCAAATGGTATGGACACACCTATGAGTTCAACTACGTTGCTTGATACTAATATCAAGGGAAAAGATATAACATCACAAAATATAGAGGAATGATTGGATCATTATTCTATCTTACTGTAAGCATACCTGACATCTATTCAGTATTGGTATGTGTGTAAGATATCAATCAGCACCAAAGGAATCACATGTTAAAACCATCAAACATATTGCTAACACAGCAGAATTAGGTCTCTGGTATCCTAAAGGAAGGAATGAATACTTGGTTGCACACTCAAACTCTGATCATGGAGGGTACAAGACTAACCGAAAGAGTACTAGTAGGAAATCTTAGTTTCTTAGAGGCTCACTTGTATCTTGGTTTAGTAAGAAACAAAACATAGTGTCATTATCGTCAACAAAAGCTGAGTATGTCATATCGTCAAGTTGTTGTGCACAAGTGTTATGGATGAAACAATAACTACAAGACCTTGGTATATTCTTAAAGAGATACCTATCTACTGTGACAATACTAGTACGATAAGCTTGGCAAAGAATCTTGTTCAACATTCAAGAACCAAGCATATCGAAGTTAGACATCATTTTATTAGAGATCATGTTCAAAAGAAAGATGTTAAAGTGATATTCATCCCAACTCATCTTCAACCAGCTGATATCTTTACGAAACCTCTTGCGAAAGATCAATTCATATTCATTAAAAGAGAATTGGGAATGGTAAATCCCAATGAATTGTAAGTTTTTTTTAATGTTAGAAATTGTAATTTAATCATGTTTTGATAACTACTGACTTAAGCTTCAGAGTATCTAGCAATTTGTTTTACAGGATCTTGATACTCTGTTTTGGGGCATGAAAAGCAGAGGTTAATAGAGTATCATATCACTAAAGGGACAATTTCAAGTAATCTACATTACTTGAGTGATATCTAGAAGTGATCATAAGCATCACTCAAGTGACCACATGAGTAATGACCTATAAAAGTTGGCAGTGAGCATTCAAGTTAAATAAATTCAAAAGAAATGGTATAACAGTTGAATCTGAAGTTAAGGAGACTGCTCACTTGAGTAAGCACTCGAGAGATATCAAAGAAGCACTCCAGTGAGCCCTCGAGTAATCATCAATAAAGATCACAAATCAAATGAGTTTCAACACAAATTTTCCTTGAAGTGTTATCAAATCACAATAGGGATATATATGGGTAATTATAATATTATTCATGCCAGGTACACATTTAAATTTACATTTTTTTTGAACTTTTTGTAGGATCACTCTAGTGACTACTCGAGTGATTCCTCAAGATCACTCAAGTGATGTCAGGCGCTAGGGCTTTATCTGTCACAACTCGGTCATTTTTCACAAAATCTCTTCAAGTGATTCTCCCAGTGCTCTTTCAAAAATATTTCACAAACACTTCCTTACCTCATTTCCATCAAAACCCACTAAAACTCCTTGTGAAAAACCTCTCAAAATCTCTCAGCCCTAAATCACGACTGTCAAACAATATTTTTCCAAAAATCTTCTCTTTTCTCAATCACGCTGGTTAGAACCAAAACTCTTCTTTCTAATACTCCTTCTGGTTCTTCTGATCCTCAACAACCATCTGAATCTCCTCCATCTCCTCCAACCAAGAAACAAAAATTATCCACCAAACTAAAAGCCAAACCAAAGACCAAAGGGGTTGTAATCAAGAAACCTATTACCACAAAGGCTCAAACAAATAAGGCCTTTCCTCCTAGCAGAGCCAAGAAAACCATATTGTTATCCTCACCTTCCTCAGATTCTTCTGACACTCCCTCTTGGTTTGGGAAACTTTCTAAGGAAGCCAAGTATGACAAAAACCTTGCCTAAGCAATGTCAAGATGCTAGATGAGGCTTCCAAGTCTAGAGGAGGGAAACAAGGACAATCCTCTAAGTCACCACCTTAAGAAGGAAAAGGGAGAAAAAGAAGAAGAATGACATTTCCACCTAAGGGCTTCAATTTAAAGAAGCTAGAGGAGACTCAGAAGTTCAATGAGCACCTTTCAAGGAGAAAAGTGTGCAAGATGCACTACATATACCTCGATCTTCTTCAAGAGGTATTGAAATTTAAGCTGAGTCCTTATCTTGATTCCTATATGCCTTGGATCTCAATTAGACTTCCTTTTTGCACAAAGATAGTTAGACACTTCTATTGTAATCTGGAGCCAGTCAATAATGCCCTTAGATATTTTCTAGAAGAAGAATTGGTATATAAGGTTAGGGGACAAGAACTCTTGATATCACCCTAAAAAATAAACACCTGGTTAGGGATAGAGGACCCTCCTAAAGATATTCATCCTACCCTTGACTCAAACTAGTTGTTTTCAATCCTGAGGCCCGCTAAGATTGTGGGACCCCTCAAATTTAACCCGAGTGATATGTGTGATCTTCACTGAGTCTATGGTATATCTACTCTAGAGCCATAGTCAATAAATCCAACAATTTCACTCATTTCATTGAGAGGGATTTCAAAAAATTTGCTTCTATTCTCCTCAAAGAGCAAAAAGACTTGGGTGAGCTTATATTTGCTGTGATAAAAAGATAGAGGTTTGATAGAAAAATGACCACCACAATGCCTTTTCCCCAGCTTATATCTTTATTCTTGAAAAAGAATAAGATTTGGTACTTAGAGAAGAATGAGCCTATTGAGAGGCTAACCCCAGTGGGGAGAAATCAAATTGGGAAATTGGGAATAGAGATCCCTTTGAAGAATCCACTTGAGTGTAGCACCAAGAAGAAAAAGACAAAGGTTGGATCCAGTAGGTTGGATGATACCCAGTCTTCTGTTCTTACTAGTACTACTCCTCCATCATTGTTTTAATCTGCATTGTAGACATTTATGGAAAATGTTCTTAAGGGCTTTCATGTGGATATAGCCAACACCAATGCGGAATTCATCACTCACATGAACCAAAAATGGGAAAACTTGTAGAGATTATGAATAAGAGGCTTGAGGAAATATTGGCAGAATAACGGGCCCATGGTGACTTCCTGAGATCACTTCACACCAAACTTGATGCCATGACACCTAGCTTGTCCTCTCCTGGTCCATCTATGCCTACTACTGCACCTGAGGTAGTACTAGCTTCTGAGCCTGGACCTTCTTCTATTCCTCTTCCTACCATACCTATCACCATTCCCAGTAATGTTTTCTTTACTATGCCTGATCCATCCACATCCAAGCCAGTTCATATCACTATCGATGACCCTATCCAGCCAGCCCGGCTAGTCCAGTCCAGCTTGTGACAACGCCTATTGCTTCACCTGTAGGCTTTGAGGAGGTGGTTGTTCCTTCCAATGATCATAAGTCACCTGCTAGTACAGAGGATGTGGAAGTTACTTCTCAAATCATAGTACCACAGAGTCCTCCAAAAGATCTTCTTCATACCTCCAGTAAATCGACCTGAGCCTGAACCATCATTTTCAGATACCTCCAGTCAGGTTGACTCACATGACTCTGGACCTACACCTCTCTCTATCACTCCCTTCTCTACTTTCCAGCCATCTAGCCCTAGCTCTTCTTTCGATTGATTCCCATATTTGTGATGAAGACAAAAAGGGGGAGAAGAACTGGAGTAATGAATTTAGATTAATCGAGTGACCACTCGAGTAATAAAGTTCAAAAATCATTATTTAAGCTATTGCTTATTTATTTATTATCTATATGATTAATCTTTCATTGTGTTAGTATTCTAAGTATATTTACAAAGAAATAATGAAGAGATCATGCGTTGAGAGAAAAGTCAAACATATCGTTCACAACGTTCGAAACGCTCACCTACCGCAAACGTCTAGTTTTCAAATTCGAAGAACGGTCAAATGAAGTGGCGTGACTCTAAAGAACATGTTGAAATGGTTCCAATGACTATTACAAATTCAACTATAACTATGGGAACATTCAAAAAAGAATAGAACACAACAACTGAAAACACACGAACATACATCAATCAACATATTCTTATTGCTCTATTTCTTATATTGACTCTTTATACTTTAGTGATTACATACTTGCTCTGTAAGAGAGATTTTTATTACAAACTCAATATCTGTTATTAAGACAACTTAAGGTTGTGGAACCTTAAGTTGGGGATTTGTTTACAATGTGTCAGGGGGAGCGAGTATCTAGTGAAGGAACTTGCTGTGTACTGAGGTGCCAAGAACCCACTAAATCTTGGAAGATATAGTAAAACTCTCAGAGAAGCTCTGAGGACTAAACGTAGGTCAAAGTGGTTGTGGCCGAACCAGTATAACTCCCGGTGTACACTTCGGTGATATTTCTCCTAGCTCTTAATTGCTTTAAATTCCAAGTCAATTTTTATATATAGAATGAATTTACTATGATCACCCAATTCACCCCCTCTTGGGTGAAACGCTTGCACTAACATAAGTCCCTTTGTACTCGATCTAACTATACTTTTTTCAAAAATTTTAACCCAGGCTAATGCTACACAATTTCACGTGTAGATCCATTTTTTACCTCAAAATTACCAAATTCACTGCCAAAAGATGATTTTGCCCTTGGCGGGCCCTAACTTAGGCTTTTTAGGATAATTTTGTCATGTCACATTCTAATATCTTTCACACTTCACACTTAATATGTACCCTATACAATTTTCCCTCTTAAACTCAATGAAACCATCAAATTAATGAAATTCCAGCTCCTTCCCTCAGAATCAGGTCTGGTTGAAAGTTCTAAAGAAATTTGGGGAAATGATGTTTCCTTGATTTAACCCTTTAAGCACCTCCCTTTTCACTCGTATTCACATGTTTAACCACTTAAACACTTATTAATCATGATTTGTAGAAATTTAGGTAGCATAATCCCTTAGAGTTTTATCATCCCAAAATCACAAAACCAACCAAAACAACTACAAAACAAACCAATAACAACCAAAACCACCATAACAACATAATCAACAAGATAATCAAAGTTTTTGAGATTACCTTTTAATTTCTCAACTTTCTCTCTCTAGACAAACCTCTCTCCTCTTCTTTCCTTGGATTTTTGCTTGCTAAGCATGATATTCAAGAGGGAAAAGAGATTTGAGGAGCTTTTTATTCAAGCCTACTTACCTTGATTCTTGCCTCTTGAACCTTTTGAAGCCTCTCTTGTTATCACTTTCTTCAAGCTCCCTTCTCTTCTATCTTTCTTAACTTGGCCGAAATATGGCCTCATGAAAGAGATAAGAACCTCTTAAAAGTATCACATCATCTTTCTTGAAATAGTATAGTTTAATGCTAATTTACCATGTGCTTTTACTTTAATTACTTCTTGCTTTTTACTTAGCTCTAGATAATTACACATGGCATAATTCTCTTCTAAGTATTTATTTTTCCTCCCATTTTCTCCATTTGGCCGAAATTCAAGAGAGGAATGGGAAATAATTAATGTCTTCTTGCTTTTTCATAAGTCTCTTTCTTCAAAAAATTAATTAATCCATATTTACTTCTGACTTTCCAAACTTCATTTACTTGACCACAATTACTCCTAAATTTGGATATTTATCTCAAATTTATTATTTTCCCTCCTGTTTTCCTTATTTGGCCTAAAATGACCTCATGAAATTGGGAAAATAATTAAGTCTTTGCTTTATTGGAAAATTACCATTTTGCCTATATATTTTTGTATTTAATTGTACCAAAGTGTTTCTTCCTCCTTTTTTTTCCTTTATGACTGAAATTTACCCTGATCATTGGGGCAAAAATTATGCTCTTCATTTCTCAAATTTTGGCTTTAATAATAGACTTTTTTAAGACAAAAATTGGCTTCATGTCTTGTTTTAGCCAAATTTTCATGTGACTTCAACTAAAGGTTTTTTTGTCATTCCAAATACACCAAAATTCACCATTTTATTCCATTAAATGCCGCAATACATACAAGAAATATTGGTGAATAAAAATGGGCTGTTACAAGTACAATATAGGAGAAGTGGTTACAAAGAAGAAATGCATGTTTCTCATCCAGGATGAGAACTTCTCCTACAAAAGTCTACTAAGATTTAAGCATAAGATTGTCTCTTTCTTCACTTGATTTCTTCTCATTTTTATATGTTTCTTGAACTTAATTGTTATGTGAAGAGAATAAGTGTGGGGGAGACAAAAACCATTAGTAAAAGGTAGGTTTCTTTGTTTTTCTTTTTCTAGGAAGTTAATAATTGCTCCATAGCTATACTTACTTGCACTTAATCTTTACTACATTTTGAACTTCATTGTTAAACTCACTTCACTTGTTTGTTTTTTCTTCCCCTCATGGTGATTGTTGAAGTGTTGTCCTTCAATCTTGAATTGAACTTCACAACTTACCACTTCACCCAAGAAACAAGTCAAGTTAGTTTCTATTTATTATTTACATTAAGGATAATGTAAATATTAAGAGTGGGGGAGGGATTGATCTAGTCACAATGTTTTGTTTCATGAAATTTGAGAAAAATTGAAAATTTTTTAACTTGTGAATTGATTTTGTGAAGTGTTTCATGGACTCCCTATTTTCACTTTCCTAATGCAATTCCATAGCATGTTTTTATGAAAATTTACATGCATGATGATTGTGAAAGTCAAGCATTTCCAAGTATGATTACATTAAGTTTGAGTAATTCCTTTGATTGATATAATTGAGTGATTGGAGTGTCTTTAGTGAAATCTTATTAATTTGGATGCCTAGCTTGATTTTAGGAAGTTGATATGGTAGAGAAAAGCCTGGTTGGAAGATTCTTGAGCCTTGATTCTATTTTCTCATCATGTATGTGTATTTACCTATTCTCTAGTTAGTCTCTTTAACTTGTCTAGGTTCTTTTTCAAAGCTACATTAATGCCTTGGATTTGTGGTATAATGGGGGCATTCATTTCTAAACCAATTTACCCAAACACAAACCATTCATAACTTACCTTTGATTACCCCTTTAAGCCCTTCATGTTTATTTCTATTTCATACATATGCTATATTTGCTTCCTTTATCAAGTTTTTCCTAGCACTATGATTTGAGAAAAGAAAAGGAATAAAAGGTAATATTGTATATGTGAAAAGAAAAGTGCCATGTGAATAGTCAAAAGAAAGAAAAGCAAGAGAAAAATAGAAAAGAAAGAAAATGATGAGAAAAAGAAAAACAAAAGGTGTAAATAGTAAAAAAAATAGAGAAAGATAAAATAAGGCACAAGGGCAAGAGACATGAATTAAGTTCACTTGAGTAGTGCTAATAGAGTTATCAATTTACTTGTTGCATGCATAGTCATTTGTATATTATTCCATTCATCTAGCCTTTTCCACAATACAACCCTTTCAAGTCCCTTTGACTATGGATCCATAGCATACTAGTGGTAGAGATAGTAGAACCTTTACAAGCTTATGGTAGATGCTAGAATAGGTGAATTGAGTGCAATTTCCTATGATTTGAGATATGAGAGAAACACTTATTCCCTTGAGAGCTCTATCATATCTATCTTTCTTGGTTTTGTTATGTGTTCGACTTAATTTCTTTGCATTTAAAAAAAATTCCATGAGCTTTGATTAATTTGGGTTTGTGGTTATTCAACCTTATGTATTTGCATTCTTGAATGACTTGATGATTGCAACATTGGAAATATTTTTAAAAATTTTGGTTTTATTTTGTGTAACACCCCATTTTTATTCACCAATATTTCTTGTAAGTATTTGTGGCATTCAATGGAATAAAATGGTGAATTTTGGTGCATTTGGAATGACAAAAATAGCTTGAGTTGATATCACATGTAAATTGGGCTAAAACAAGACATGAAGCCAATATTTGTCTTCCAAAAAGTCTATTATTAAAGCCCAACTTTGACAAATGAAGAGCACAATTTTTGGCCCAATAGTAAGGGTGAATTTCGGTCAAAAAGGAAAGAAAAAGGAGGAAGAAACACTTTGGTACAATAAATCACAAAAATATATGGGTAAAATGGTAATTTTCCAATAAAGCAAAAAGTTAATTATTTTTCCATTTTCTTGAGACAATTTTCAGTCAAATAAGAAAATAGGAGGGACAATAATAAATGGGACATAAATATCCAATTCGGAACAATTGTGGGCAATTAAATGAAGTTGAAAAGTCAAAAAGTAAATATGATGGATTAACTAATTACTTGAAGAAAGATAATTATGATAATTCAAGAAGCATTAATTATTTCCCCTTTTTTCTTTGAATTTCGGCCAAATGGGGAAAATAGGAGGAAAAGTATTTACTTAGAAGCTAATGATGCCATGTGGAATTATCTCAAGCCAAGTAAAAAGTAAAAAGTCATAAAAGAAAATTTCACATGGTAAAAATTGGCATTAAAATATAATATTTAATAAGGAAGATGAAGATGATATTTTAACTCTTCTCTTTCCATTTGAGACAAAATTTTTGGCCAATTGAGAAAAATAGAGAGAGAATGAGAGCTTGAAGAAACAAGAGCCATGAGAGAGTTAGAGAGAAGCAAGAGGTAAGAATCAAGCAAGCAAAAATCGAAGAGAAAAGAGAAAGGGAGAGGACTCCTATAGAGAGAAAGAGGAGGAATCAGGAGGTAATCTCTGGAACCTTGATTATTTTGTTGATTATGATATTGTTGTGGTTGTTATTGACTTGATTTGTGGTTATTTTGATTGCTTTTGTAATTTTGGGATGATGAAACCCTAAGGGGTTATGCTGCCCAAATTTCTGCAAATCATGATTAATAAGTGTTTAAATGGTTAAACATGTAATTAGGAGTGAAAAGGAATAGTTTATTCAAGTGGAATCATGAAAACCAAAATTTTCCCTTTCCCATGTTAAGTTTCAGCCAGCAGCAGAAATAGGGGTAGGAGCTGGAATTTTGCATTTTTTATGGCTCCATTGTGTTTAAAAGGAAAAATTATGTAGGATATGTTAAGTGTGAAGTGTGAAAAGCATTAGAATGTGAAATGACAAGATAATCCCTAAAACCCTAAGTTAGGGCTTGCTAAGGGCAAAATCATCTTTTAGCACTGAATTTGGCAATTATGAGATTAAAAAATGGATTCTACATGTGAAATTGTGTAGGAATAACCCGGGTCATAATTTTTGGAAAAGTACAGTTGGACCAAATATAAAGTAACTTGAATAGGGTCCCTGGGGCATTTTGGTAATTTTGCAGTTTTAAACTAAGAAAACCAAAAAATTGAGTTTAGAACAATACATGAATAAGTAATAACTCAATTCTTGTAAACTTGGACTTTTAGGACCGAACAGTTTGCCCAAGCCGGGACATGGTTTAGAACAGTTTGTGAGCCGAAAAGGGACTTAAGGTAGTAACTCTATCTTTCATACACTATATGAACTTGTATATGTCATCTTCTGTGATATGTATAATGCACACACATTATCTAACTAGTACGGGAAAAGCATAAGTACCGTATGGGGGAAAAGCATAAGTACCCCAACGGCCCAAAGAGGACCTAGTTATGATACATAGTGCCAAGAAGGTACATTGCCCAGTCTATGGTCTTGAGCCTAGCTAAGGTGTGGACTAGTAGGGGTTCTAAAAATGGTTGGCCCTGAATATGTGCACATACCGATTATTATGATTATAGTGTTATTATTCTGTTGCATTATATGGTGCTTGGCATATTTATTTTTTGCATTTTATATGACCGATTGTATGCTACTACTAAGATTCATTTGAATCTCAGCCTTTTCAATATTTTAAAATATTCTAGCAAAAGCTAGCGGTTCTAAGGGTAAAACGGTAAATACCAGCGTGTGAGGGTACCGGTTCGAGCAAGGGCTGCCGTTGGTTATCCTTAGTTTTATTTTGATAGTTTTGGACGATTTGTATATATTTTTCAAACTCTATTGGGATTTCTTGTATTGTAAACAAGTACTTAATATCAATATATTTGTGCTATTTCTGTATGCATATGGAACTATGCTTTTATTGCTCTAGCAAATATCAAAATGTTAAAGAGTTTGACATTTTGCACAAGAGTGCAAACATTCAAGTGTGAGGAATTAAGAAATCCTTAATTTGTTATATATTTTTATATTTTATGTGGGGTTTTTGTCACAATAATTGAGCTTAAAATGCTTTCTTTGTTATTAATTGTGATTAAAGTTGTTTGCATGAAATTAAGGTTACAAAGGGGCAAAAATGCCTTCATGATTTTTGGGTTATTTCTTTGTAGATTAGTTTAGGGAAAATATAGAAAAGGACCCAGAATTTCTAAAAACTGCAAATCAATAAAGAAAGGGACCAAAAGAAATTATAAGAAAGGGCCCAAATTTTTGAAATTATAGTTCAGCCACACAAACATTTTAAAATTTGTAATTTAATCCCTCCACAAACTTTTAAATATTTGAAGTTTAGTTTGCATTTTGACCAAAGATTTTAGGTTAGATTTCAATATGGTGCTTGACACTTTGAAAATGCAAAGGCGCCACGAAGAACTTCAGTTTTGGAGAGCTCAGAATCGGCTAGGGACTCAATCTTCATCTTATTACCTCCACCTTCAACTTTCGTCCACCACCACCTCTCTACTTTCGTTGTCGGCGAACTTAGCCTTCACCCCTATATTCGCTAGTGACATCCCTTCTCCACCGCTATGACAGAGCTTGAGTTTCAATGGTGAACACCATAACAGAAGCAAAGCTGCGCTTAAAATCGGAGGGAGACTAGAGACATAACACTGCGGCGAACAAGAGACATCGAACTTTACCTCCATCCTATCTCTACCGTCTCTCTTCTTCTTCCTTACCGACAAGATTCTTTCACCACCACAGACAACTGTGAGAACAAGGGGTAAAGGCTTGACTCTATCACCTTTATCATCTTCAACACCACCATACAGTCGCCTCCACCTCACTGCCAGCCACCATTTGTTTCTCTTATAAGCTATACTTACTAGTCATATAAAAGCATATATATAACCTAGCCACTTCTTTTTTAAAACAAATATGGAGATCATAGAACATATTGTTATATATGCTTTTTTATATGTCTTATATATCATGTAGAGAGATATTGTAAAATCTTTTCCTTATACACAATAATTAACTATGGGTTTGATAAAATCATTTTCCAAAACATTATCATGCCCACAATTGGGCTCTAAACTTCAATGAGCCCATAATAGAATTTCACTATCAAGCCCAAACATTTGAACTAAATAATATCTTATCATATATTAAAATATCCATATCATAACAAATTATGGTTCCACCAACTAAAACACGTCATAAGGCCTTTAGGCCATCCAACATCATCAAGAGTAATTAAAAATATATAGTTAATATATCAAATCTCCAAAATAGATTAGAGTATGCAAAATGAACCCTGACGTGAAAATATACAATAATCCAATATACACTAAAAAGATAGAAACACTACTTTTAGTAGTACTTTAAGCTTATGGAGTCTCCCCTGATGGACCCATATGGCAACTCTCACTTGGAAAAATGTTAAATCAATGGGGTGAGACAAAGGCCTCAGCAACCAATAATCCATCTCATCGGGCATACGAGTAGGTGCCCGTAAGGTGCCAAGTGTGATAGTTATAAAATCATAGCATTATTAAAATGTCACATGTTAATACACACACACACACACACACACACACACACATTAATCCACAATATCATAATCTCATTCTCATATTTATAGCATAAGTGTACAAGAATTAACACACAAGAATTTATTCTTTGTCCTCCCTTATTTCCTCTTCGCCTTAGTTCCTCTTACTGAACCCATAGGCTAGTATTCACCCATTGACTAGTAGTTTAACTCAATAAGCTCACCAATTAAGTAATATAGATCAGCCAAAATCCACAGAGCACAAGACCGGATCATGGGTTCCCCTTCTAAATACATTAGTGGGGTGTCAAGACCCTACTATACACAAATGGGCCAAGGACTAACCAGTGAACCTGGAAGTCCACCCACCTTATTTCCTCTTTTTGTACAAGAATTCACCCCCTTATTCCTCTTTGAGTAACCTCCCATCAAATCCACATCCACCATCCCCTTTCATATCAATATTGTGTGATTATAACATGTTATTATCAATTCACAATTATCAAAAGGAACTTTCCAATCTCATAAATAAATATCAATTCATATAATATAATATCACTAGTCATTTTCTTATTGAAAATAAGTCCCACAAGACAATTTCATTAACAACATAGTTTCAAAGTCCACATTACATATCAATAGCCAAATTTATAATTCTATATAGTTAAAAATCACAAACACCATACAAGCATGCACAACAAGAGGGAAGTGGTTACCTCTCGCCAAAGCAAATTATAACTACAAGGCTCATAATCCAAGAGTTCAAATACACCCAAAAAAAAAATCAATATACAATAATCAATTAGGCGAAGGTGCAAAAATGCCATTAACTTTGCCAAAAGAGTGTCAAATAACATAAAATTTATTTGGATGTAAAAATGCCCATGAACTTTTTGAAAAAATGGGCATCTTTTGCCCTTCATTTAGGTGCATTTTAGCCATGTCTACAAAATGTTCATGGGCATTTTTGCATGAAAATAAAGTTCATGATATTTGACGCTCTTTTAGAAAAGTTTATGGGCATTTTTGCGCCTTTGCCCTAATCAATTTATTATACATTAATAACTCTGAGTTATTAGAAAAATTAACTTAACATAATTATATAATTTTAAAGTTTTGAATTAATTACTCCCAAAAATTCCAATTTCACACTAAAATATCAATTATTAATTCAAATATTTTTCTTAACTTAAATAACCCATTTAAGTCATTGATTATTATCTTGCATTTTCTTATATAAAATCCCCAATTTAAAAAAATAGCTAAATTATAAATCTTCACCTTAATAAAAGTTCTAAGCCGATTAAAACTTTAATAATACTTCCAATAATCCAAATAAATAATTCATACCAAATTTAATCAATTAAAAAAGTCTAATATAGACTGATTATATAAAATATTCATTATAAAATATTATAACAACTAAATAACAAAAATAAACCAATTAAATTCAATTATTAATTATCCTCTACATTTCCATAGTCATATATTGACAAAACTCAAAATTTGCCTAAAATCCTATCCCCAAAATATTCTTTAACTAGCAGAAAATTACTATTATAAGAAAGAGAAAATTATTTACAATATTTTTCATAGAGGAAATTTTGTAATTAGAAGTGATTTTGATTACCTTATTGATCTCTGAAGAGCTGAAAAATACGCCCACCAGTGTCTCATCTTCTGTCCTGTGAAGAAATCACTCCACCTCTCGGTGAAGTAATTGAATTAGGGGAGGGGCCGAGGTATATATAATACGCCCTCCTTCATGTGGAAGGCACTGAAAGGTGCCTTCTTTATTTTTTATTTTTTTAAGACATAATCATTAGTCTTTTTTTTAAAGACATGATTATGTCTTCTTCCCTTTTCCACCAAAAGCTTCCGGTAGCTTATGTTTTTTTCCATATATATATATATATATATATTAACCAGATCTCTTTGCTTTTTTCCAAAAATTACCTACTAAATTCATTCATTTTTTATAAATAATTATTTTCTAATTATAATTATATCCTAAAAATAAAATAAGGATGTTACAAATATAATATATATCTATATATCATATAAAAGTAATCCACCAAGTCGATTGCTCTTACGCGGCTTCCCCTTGTCTGCTGACTCAAAACACTGTTCACAAGGGGGTTCACAGGTTGCTCTTTCAAAAAAACGAGTTGGTCCTATCTGTGTGTTGCACGAGGTGTTTTACTTCACCTATTAAATCAATAAATATAATAACTACTTTCCATCATTATTAAACGACATAAATCATATAAAAATTGATGAAGCCAATAAGCAAACCTAAGTAAAATGGAAAATAGGGGAAAATGAAAAAGCTTTCACTGGTATAAATAGAAATAGAAAATATATATACACAGAAAGAGAAGAAAGAAAATGCAGGATAATGAAAAAAACGAAAGCAAAGAAGATTTCCTCACTTGATGTTGTTTTCAATGACTCAAGAAACTCCACATCTAGCTTGACGCTACAGAAGACAATGGCTCCTTGAATACAAAGAAATTCCATTTTCATTTGTTTTTGTTCAAATTTGAACAAAAGGAAAAAGAAATTTGGCTACTTTTTTCATGCACTTAGTGACTCCATTAGTATTTATTGCTTCATAGTTGCCTCTTACATGTTAAACTCCCACTTTGCTTTTCTCTGACCTTTGAACATCTTTCATGAAAATTAAAAAACAAAGAAGTGAAATAACTGAGAGGAGCTGGTCGATTGAACTGCTAAATATAATGGAACTGTCAACTAACATGCCATATGCAAAAATCAAATTCAACATATAATTTTCAAAATATAAAGTTAGATATAATTTTTCTTTTGTTCCCAAAAAGTTGAACCCGTAATTTGCAATGTCCTATGTACCTAACACACAAAGGCTTAACATTCAAACATAGAAGGTAAAACTGCATCCTAATCAATCAATTTGTATGTCATTTGATGCAAAGGACAAAGTCATGAGTCATGAAGAATGATCAATGGCTCACCTCCACTCCAAGAGGTTTGATTTGAGCAAGAGCTTTTGTTGCACCTAAAGTTGCAGCTGAACCACCCAATCAAATTTGATGCGTTCAATAATTGAACAGCCATGTCCTGTTTTAATGTTGAAGTCGCCACCGGTAATATACAGATAAATGAATATAAAAAAATAATACAAAAAGTCCTTTATGTCAAGACCAAAAAGTAAAAATAAGTTACCAACAATAAGTTTTGAAGCAGTCATGGCATACACCCACTATTCCTTTTTATCTTAATATATCCATTAACAAATCGATGAGAAACAAAAATATTCCCATACCTACAAACAAAGCTTACTAGTGCTTCAACTTTCTTCATATATGTGCTCCGAAGAAAATATATTATAAGAAATTACTTCCCCTGCACAACAATCTCATGCATTGATTCAATGTATATACATTTGCAGTCAATTACCATGCATTAGTAGCAATAATTTAATTCTATGTCACATAACTATATAAGTATTAAGAACAACTTAGAAGATTATCACTGAAAGAGATATGTATAGTTAGAGATACAATGATGTAACCAATAAAAAGATGTGCAGAGATAAAACACTACTGCAAAAAGATATCACAGTATAGGATTAAGCCATGATCAATTCTGGTTAAAGAGGAGAAATGTCAGAATATAATTTATGGCAGACCGAATTGACACCAACAAAATGGGGAAGATCAAGACTAAATCTCCAGTCATCATAACTCTTATGTGACATCACAACATTAGGAACAGGATAATTCATGAATTAGAAATCTAAGGGTAAGTGCCAAATCTTCCCCATTTTCTGCTACTAAATCTGCCCACGAAGTTCCTTATAAAGAAGACAAATCTTCCCACACAGTTCCTTATAAAGAAGACAAATCTTACATTTTTCTATTGTGCAAGAACCACTATGTTTTTCAATCATCATGTTTCTGATTTAACAGTAAAAGTTGCTTGTTTTTTGTTATATGAAAATCAAACAAAGGGAACTTTTTAAGCATTTTTTTGGAGTGACAACTCTATGGAAACCGTGGAATACTTTATACCACTTACTTTAAGAGAAGCCATGAACATAACAAAGCTAGAAAGACACAACATATACCTACTACATAAACCTCACAGTAAAAAGGTGAACACATAGTACCAAAATGGTAAAAAGAATATTTTTAATATAACATACAGGTAAAAAAGATCAAGGAACAGGTAAAAATATTTCTCAATCATATTAAGCTCAACAACTTCTCAATCATATTATGTTCACAAAGTTGTTCCAACAACCACTTTTAAAAAGGATCATATCTAAATGCATACTCAAACCTATTTATCTATGGTATTCATAAATAAATGAATAAATCTATAGATATTGGAGTAGGTGAATAACCTATACAACACCTATAAAGCTTCGACAACTTTACTTGCAAAAAAGGAAGAGAGTGATCAATATGAGAGAACTTATCTTCAAAGGTTGTTAAAACATTTCATTAATGTGAGAACATAATCTTTAACCAAAAGTGATGCAAAAACAATCCCATAGTTTTTTGTTAAAAATTTTTTTATGCATGTCTATAAAAGATCATTCATCCACCTATATTGATTATATAGACATTGAAAAAAATTCCCTTATAAAATCCTATCACTACTTCCTTCAATGTCAAAGGTTTATGCATGGGCAAACATAATTGACCAATACTTTTGTACCCTTATGTTGCTCTGTTTTTTGAACAAGACATTTAATATATTATATAATGACAAAATAGTTGGGAAAAACCTGTTTATAAGTAAAGAAATAATTGCTACCCTTTGTTGTCGAATCAAATCAGAAAATTATATCTTGAAAAAGAAACCCATCATGTGTAAATGATACAGATTCAATAAAAGGCTATATGCTACACAGTTTCTTGAATAGTAAAATTAAAGAGTGAAAGTTACATTAAAAAAAACATAGTTCTAGCATTAAATTGAGTGGGATGATTTGACTTCCAAAAGCTAAAGAAGTACCTATGAAAGTAGCTATGTGATGCCTATGGACATTGTAATCCATGCTACGACTAATCACTAGAGGCAAACTTTAGCTAGAGAATTAGGTTATGAAGGAAATTGTTATAGCCTTTTCATTGCTTGAGTGGTATTTAGTCCATGGTTTCATAACACAATATCTAAGGTGACCACACCTTATCCTATTCATCCGATGCAATAGATGAACTTAGATTGTTTAGTAAAGCACCATCATAACTCACATGGTTTGAATTTTGAACATAACCAAACAAAAGAAGCATAAGATAATTACTCACCACGTTTTTAAGGAATAGGTTAATCTTCACGTGGAAAGAAGGAACATGAACACTTGAATTCAGTAGTGCGGGATAATCTGCTATAATATAGAGTGTAATGAGAAGTACAAAACCAGATGAAGTCAAGCTAAGTACAAATCTGACTATAAAAGTATTGTCTTTTAAAAGTTTGTCTTATAATTAATAGGAGAGCTTTCTTCAAATGTTTCTTTGTTTTAGAATGTGCAATTGCAATCTCTTTTCACTATTATAGAATTGTACATATATAATAGTTATTATTCACTATATATGACGGTTTATAATAGTCATATACAAAGGCTCTATATATGCTCAGCGTAAATAAATAATGATTCTGAACTGTAATATATTAAAGGGATATATAACTGGTCTTTGTTAATAACCATAATGTATTGGGTTTATTTTTTATTATATATAGTTAATTTTATTAATTTTTTTACTAATAATATATATTATATAAGATATATACCATATAATCATTAATGATAATGAGGTAATAATATTAAATAAAATACTTATGTTTATAGTATTCACAATTCAATACATTATAGATAAGTATCATATAATTTAAAAGAAATTAATCACTTAAACACTCTCACAATAAAACATTATCTTATAATGTTTTAATTCTAAAAGAAAATCAATTAATAAAAATTTCACAATATTCTCTAATGCTTTTATTGTAAATTGCCCATATATCACATATAAGTGTGCTCTAAGAGTTCCCGTCACATATTCTTTAAATACAAAAGGATAATATAAACATAAAAATAAAAATATATATAATAAAATTAAACAAATATCATAATATAACTTTGAAAATCAGAATATAGTAAAAATTGGCAAATATAAAAAATTGAGTAAATCTTGGAGCCTGATTTCAACCTACAGTTTGGATTGCTAAAGTTTAGGAATGTGATATATTCAACAATAAAAAATTCAGCACTTTACCTCATTATTTTTCTGTGTTTTACTTTTCTCTTGCTTTTTTCCTCCTTTAATCTTCAAATCAATGACTATCATCAGATTAGATATCGTAATCTCAACCGGTGACATTAAGTATCAACTAGCGAGCTCTTGTTATATAATAAATAAAATGAAACTAAAAATGTTAACTTAAAAAATGAAAGCTTACACGAGAAAGAATCACAAGAGGAAGAAGCTGCTGCAAAGAGAAGACCCATGGTAGTGGTAGAGGATAAGACTTCCAATGCCAGAACAAAACCTATAGAAAAAAGAGTATGATACCTACCAGGGAAGCTCAAAAAAATATTTGAAAAGGAGTTTGAAGAGTTAAGAAAAATAAAATCTTTTCAGAATTCCGTCTTCTTATATTTGATGTTTGTCAGAATCCTGCATTTTATTAAAGACTACTAAACGGTTCTTAGTGAAGAACTGTAACATATTGTATTAATTTTTGTAGAATCTTGTCTTTTTATATTTGATATCTTTCAGAATGTCACCTTTCTTTATATTAAAGAATGCTTTATGGTTCTTAAAGAAGAATTGTAAATGCATTGTTAAATGTTTTTTTTTTTCAAATCCTGCCTTCTTATATTTGATATCTTTTAGAATCCCACCTTTATTTATATAAAGAGTACTTAACTGTTTTTTGTGAAGAACCATAATGTATTGTTAAATTTGTTTTAGGATCCCATCTCCTTATATATGATATCTTTCATAACTTCACCTTTATTTTATATTAAAGAATGCGTAACGGTTCTTTATGAAGAACTGTAATGTATTGTCAAATTATATTTTAATTTTTTTATTGTTAAGTATTCTTAAAAAATAAATATCAGTTCATTGTGAAGAACTGCCAAATATTATCAAATAAAATTTTTTCAAAAGCTTGCCTTATTATATATCACAGTTATCATTTTTAACCGTTAAGTTTTCTTAAAAAACACAAGTATTTAGGAATCATACTTTATAGTTTATTATTGTAACTATTATATTTTTTTTACTGATATAAAGTTGTGAAGACAAATTATTTGAAAGTGTTGCATGACGATTATTTTGTTAGAACCGTTATTTTTACCAATAAATACATGACGGATAATAATTGCAAACCATTATATTTTTATTTTCATAAATTCTGTCTCTCAATATATATATGACAGTGCATATATTTAACCGTTAGATTTTAATATTATATATTCTTACGTAACATCAGCCTCGATATATTTATATGACATTTATTTACTGTAAAAATTATTTATTAAACATTATATATACGTGAATCTGTACTAATGCTTTAACTCTAACTTGGGTTTTGTGATTCGTCACGGTAGAAGCACCATCTTCCACGCCCTGTTCCAACGGTTCGTGTGGTTCATAGCAGTTATATAGAGGCCTTTTATGGGTTAAAGTGTATCTTTGGTACTCTAAATTCATGCAAGGCTTCAAATTTTGTTTTTCAAATTTATAAAGTATTTTTTCAGTCATTTAACTCTAATACAAGTAGTCTTACATGATGATTTTTGTGCCAATCATTATTATTATTATTTAAAATTAAACTTATTATATTAACATTTAAAAAAATTTTTGTCAATATTTAAAATTTTAATGTCAATACATTTTTCTAACAATGTTAGGGTTATAGAACTTAAGAAACATTTTATAAAATTAAGGAATTAAAATGATATATTATATAAAATTAAACAACTAAAGATGCACTTTTGCCTTATCTTATAGTCCTTAATTTAATCTAACAATGTATTTGAGGATTTCTTAGTTTCTTGTTCAATAGTCAAGCCTAAGCAGGTTCAACTGTATCATTTGCCGTTTAAGAAAAAGTTGGGACCGAGTCCACTGTTATGGGCATAGGTTCCAAAAATTCAAGGTTCATCACTTGGCACAGCTACATTACTGGCGTTTAAAAAAGCCTGATCCCTCCTTCATAGATTTCACAAAAACACACCTCTTTAGTTTTTTTTAAGAAAAACCCCAACTTAGTTGGAAGAATCGGGTTGTTGGGGGAATAAACATTTCTAGGTACTACTAGCATAATTTTAAGATGGATGATTCATGATCCCGTTTTCTCTTCTAAATAATTACTAATAAAAGAATTCGATCATAATGTAAAATGGATAAAGGTATATATTTTGTTGTGTTGACAACATATATTTTGGCAGGATTTACAAGAAATAGAAAAATTATTGGATCATGTGGTGAAGATTGGGAGGAACGTGTCTTGAAGTGAATTTGTGTTTAGATTTCATTTTGACAGAATTATAGGTAAAAAGCCCAATATATATATATATATATATATATATGAACAATATATGTTGATAAACTAAAAGTAATAAATACTACTACAAATAGGGCTTTTAACGTCCCAATTTTGGTACTTTTAACGTCTAAAAATAGGGGAACGTCTATGTGAGGGGCATAATATATTTTAGCAAAGACGTCCCAAAAAAATGAAAAGTCTAAAGTCCGCCACAGGGGGACTTTAGAGGTCGCTTTTCTCTATTTGGGACGTTGAAAGGTTTTATTTTTTTTAAATGATTATTTATATTCTTCATTATCCAGCAAATTCAAACTGCAAAAACAGAATAGAAGATGGATTCATAAACCACAATATCCGTTACAAAATGGTAAGGACATCCAGCACTGCAATCTTTACTATATATATGTACAATAACAACTCATACAACCTACAACTATATATGTACAATAACAACCAGAAAATGTCAAAATGCTGTCATCACACAACTACTAACTAATATAAATAAAAAGTTTACTGATCTATATATTGAAGAAGATGTACAGCCAAAAGTTCTCTGATCAAATTAATGTCTTCATGTAGGTAGGCATCTTCATTATCAAAAATCTGAAAATTAGAAAATAAGCTTTGATGAAATGAATCAAGAAAATGCATTAATTAGCATTTCAATTACAACAACAAAAATATTATCATTTGAGAATGAAGAAGCGATTACCTGTTCCAAATCGCTAATAATTCTACTTTGAATGATGTTATACATATAAAGTATAATATAATATCTACATTTAATGTTGCTTGGTTGTCGAGTCACTTTAAATCAAAGCCAATTAGTTGTTAAAATCAATAAAGGTATATCTAAAACGACTGTCAATGAAAGAATTAGAATAAAAAATACTTATTTTTGGAAAATATCACTTTGGGTATCTAACAACTTTATCCTCGCTTGATTCGCCTAGGAATCTATATGTTTGAGTCGCACTATCATGAAAATCAAAATCAACAGAAATTATAACTATTCATTTTTTTTAAGAGTCAATAAAATACAAACAAAATAACTTACGTTTCGAAGGTGGATTTTGTATCTTTGTTTGGCCTTTTACGGAAGGAATCAAACTAATAGAGTATGTTGCGGCGAGGACATATAACACACAAATTCCAGTGGTAACTATAACAACATGTACAGATTAAAATGAAGTTAGATGACAAGGCAATTATTTATTAAACTTCTTAAATAGATAAAATGAAAATATGTACCCTTGAATAATGGATGCTAAATAACAACAAAGTTTGGTTTATCCCATTATGTAGCCCACATAGTGAGTCCTTGCCTCCAAAGTATTGGAATCCCCTGTCGTATTTGTAGGACATAAGAATCCATACAAATCATGTCTTCCCATGTCTTTGCAGAGGTGGTGGAAAATGCTATAATAGAATTAAAATAAGGAATGAATTATTGAATGTATGAAATAAAAAAATCATAACATGAATTATACAGGAAAATTGAAAAAAAAAACTTACCAGATTGCAAATTTCACCCATCCTATATCTATCTCCTCCGGCCTGATAAAATCATTGAGATCTTTATTGTCAATCATGTAGGGATACTCCAATGTAAAGCCCATAATCCCTTGAGGCATTTTCAAGTCAACCTGGTGAATGCCTTTGTAGATCTGTTGCAACCGTGCTAAGTAGGGCCATTTCCTCACATCTTCATCATCATTTTAGAACATCAAAAATATTGTTATTAGGATGCCAACAGATCTTTAGTAATAGTAAGGTAATGCCTACCATTGGAGGTGTTGCCCATGAACCATTAAGATTGTGAGGCCAAAGGATGAAAGATCCTATCGCCTGACCTAATATACCAACCTCTGTATTAGGAACAGGGATGACTGTACCTTCTTCCCCCTCTCTAACACAAGTCACATTCACTCTACGTAATTGCTGCAGAATTTACTGATGATGGTGGGTGGTAGCACGTGTGTGAACGAAAGCATCAGCAACAACACGTAACAATTACACAACCAAATAGAGAGTGGAAGGGTCTCCTGACACTAGAGTGAGAGAAGGGTTACCAAGTGGTTCCTCCAGAGGGTTGTAACTTCCTTTGCCCGATGCAATTCGAACATCTTTGTCATTTCAAGTTGAAGCTCTGGCAATAGCTCTTGTTGGAGCTTGTCGTGAAGTTTGGCCTCGAGCTCTCATTTGACTTCCTCTCGAATCTTGGCCATGAGGTCCCTACTAGGTCTAGCTTGTGACGAATAACATGAGTTTCATCCAAAATACCTCACGGCACTAACTCCTTGTGTCTCTCCTCGAACACAACCAGGGTCATTTGCCTTCCCAATAGCCATTGACAAGATGTCCATCTGTCTACTTGGATTGAATGAACCTTGGCTACTATGATCTTACCAGTTCATCCTGTAGCATACAATTTATCGTAAATGTATCGAAACCACTCTTAATATGATAAAAATTAGGTACTTATGGTATAACTACTTATAATCCTCGTAACAACCTCAGCAACAGCCAGATTTATGTAATTCCACCCTTAATTCTCCCTTCTTTCCATTTTTTGTGACGTGGAGGAGGTGCCAAGACCTGGATAACAGTGCTAGGATCTGATTCTGTGGCTTCCTTCATTTTCTGTAGCTCTTCTTGCATCATTTGCCGCTCAAGCTTCTAATAACCATCACGAAACATGTAATGCTAATATTTATTTTCTGCTTGCCTCTGTCCATTTGCTGCACTTAATTCCTATGAATGAAAAACAAAAAAAACAAATCAATGATATCAAGTATATTAAAATTAAAAGCTCTATATCATTATGACAGAAATCTTACCAAATATTAAGGATCTTCTCGTGATGCCACAAACAACCTCCAGTCCTATGGAGACAAATACGAATAATGTTTACATGGATGTTCACCCCTATGGGGCCCTCAAATATACCTTGCTATTAGCTTATTCTTGAAACCTTTCTAGCGTAGACGAACATCCCCTATCCAGTACTTGTACATCTCCTTGGTGTCTGGGACATCGTATGTTTGCTACAAGGTAAAACATAAGATAATTATATTTGAAGCAATAGGAATAAAGCTACAATTATCATAGATGTATCAAAACTTATATACCAGAAGTGCTTGTCAAATCATGTCTTTCATTTTTGGGGGAACCAATCTCCAATTATCGTAGGTAATGCACACTTTGCTTTAACCCAAATACCCTAAGTAGCTAATGAAATGGTTTTCCGCAGGACCAACTGGATTCAGATTGGCATCGAAGTCCACATGTAGCCTCTCTTGTTGATGTTTATGGCATGCAACCAATGCTCCTATCTTAGTATATCCTCTAACCCTTCTTGCAATGGGTTCATCTCTAGGGCTTTCATCATCTCTAGGGCTTTTGTCATTTCTTGGGCTTTCGCCATCTTTAGGGCTTTCGTCATCCCCAACACTTTGAGATGAGTCACTAGAGTTGTCCACATTCCTATTAACACAAAAAAAAAATTCAAGCTACCCTATCTCCACTACACTAATAATCATAGTAATATAATCTAAAAAAAAATAAAACCAACCATATATTGCATATTATATGGATTTTGACTTCTTTTACTTTCATCGATATAATTAATTCTCATTAATTTAAACCAAAGCTCCACGCACAAAAGAACAAAAATTACTCTATTTAATTGTTTCTCATTTCATCAAAATAAATATATATGTATGTATTTCCTTTCATTTCCAAGCTCCAAACGTATAAAACAAAAACATTTATTAGTAAATTGCATAACTACTAACAACTAGTTTATGATTTTATTAAAAAAAATAAAATAAAACCAATCAAGGGAAAATCACTCCAGCAACTAACTAGAATCATGTAAATAAATTGAAAGCATTATAATAATTTCACATTGCAAGTTTATATTTAAAAAAAAAACAAACCTGATGATGAAAACAGGGGAGAGCGCAGCCGACGGTTTCTTCTATAACTCTAAGGGGGAGAGGACGTTGTAGGAGGCGGGTATGCACGGTGGAGAGCAAGTGGGGAGGTTTGTGCCGGAGGGTGGAAGGGGCAAAAGAAGGTGTATGAAGGTGTGATCAAGAGCAAAGAAGGTGCATGCTATGATAAAAATGGAAGGCGGTGGAGGAAAAGGGAAGAGAGGAAGACGAAGAAGAGAGTCTAAGTGGAAAGGGGAATTAATGAAGGGAATATTGAAAAAGCTTACCCAAGAGAGTCACGGACGATAATGGAGGCAATGAAAGAAAAGAGAATGAAGAAAAGGTGAAGAGAAGTCATAGGAAATATAGGAAGGGGGTGGCTGACGGATTGAATGAAGGGCACCTAAAGCCTTCACCCATGTCAAAAATTTTGACATGGGAGACTCCTTGCCTAAAGTGTGGGTTTTGGGACGCCTAAACCCACACTTTAGGCGTCCCAAACTCATTTGGGACGCCTAAAGTAAGTCAAAATTTTTAACTTGCATTTTAAAAAGGCGCCAGTGAGAATCTTTAGGTGTCCCAAAATAAATTTGAGATGTCTAAACTCTACATTAGGCGTCTCAATTCAAATTTGGGATGCCTAATGTTGCAATTTCACTACTTTATTTATAAAAATGCCACTGCTTCTATATTTTAACCTCTCTTTTTAAAAAAGGGATGTCTATAGGGGTAGTAATATCTTCAACCTGTAATAGTGAAACCATATGTTTCACTACAAAATGCCAAAAGAATATGCTCAATTTTCTCAGGGCAACTTTCTTGTGCCCTGAAGTTTTTTATGCTAAAAAAAGTATGCCAAATACTTCTACTTTTGCTCACCCTTCCTTTTCCTCACTTTGTCTCTCATACAAATAAAGTGTATCTTTGGCCTTCAAATTTGATGTAAGGTTTCAGTTTGGTTTTTCAAATTTAAAGAGTATTTTTCAGTCCTTTAAACTTAGTATATTATCATTTTTTGTCCTAATCATTGCTATTTTTGAGGAGGAGAACTTTTGCCTTATAATACTCCCTCTTGTCCTTTTTATAAGGAACAACCTCTTTGATAGGGATGATCCTTTTTTTTGTTAGGTACAAATATCCTCCTATTAGAGGTAATCCTATTTAAGGCACTGTCGAGCACTAAATGTAAGCATATATCTTCTAGTGAGGATTTGAATCTTGATTTGCCAAATTATGAGTCCGCTAGGCCCAACCCCTGGTGGTCATAAGGCCCAACCCCTGTCTGATTACTGAGTTTGATTTACTTCGAATGAAATCAGGTGAGTCGATAGCTGAATTTGAACTTAGATATACTCACCTTGTTAATCAACTTGCATCACTTGGAAAAGTCTATGATTAACATACCCAAGTACAAAATATTTTAAATATTCTTTCTAAAGACTGGAAGGCAAAAGTCGTTGCAATTGAGGAAGCAAAAGGTGAATCAATGTGATCGGTTGCTTCTCTATTCAGAAGTCTTTCTAAATATGAAAGTAAGTTAAAGTTCAAATGAGAACTAGATGATGTTGGTGATAAGAAGAAAAGAGGTCTAGCACTGAAAGCAAAAGATGAAGATGAAAAGCTTGATGATGACGAAATGGGCCTAATCATAAAACGATTCAGAAAGTTTTACAAGAAAGGCCAAGGATTCAAAAACTTTCAGAAAGGAGGAACAAACAATAAAGAACACATCATTTTCTATGAATGTGGAAAGCTAGGACATTTCAAATCAGAATGTCAATAACTGATTCAGAAGAATAAAGAGAAGAGGAAAGGCAAACTCTACAACAAGAAGAAAGCCTATGTATCTATCATATGGGGAGATAGTTCTTCTAACGAAGAAAGCGATGAAGAAGAAGTAGCTAATATCTGTCTAGTTGCTCAAGAGAAAACAGAAGAAGAGGTAACTGATTCTGATCCTACATATGATGAATTATTTTCCGAATATAATTCTTTACATTCTGATTTCATCAAAGTAGTTAAAGAACTAGTTGTTTTCAAAAAGAAAAACAAAGTTCTTGAAGTAGAACTTAAAGAGAATTTTGAAAAAGATTGTGAAAACTATACTTCTTTGAAAAAGAAAAACACTGATCTTACTAAATCTCTTGAAATATTCACTAAAGGAAGTGAAATGCTAAATGTAATTTTAAAAGCTCAACGATTTGTGAATGATCGATCTGGGATTGGATATAATCCAAAATCAGACAAAAGGAAAGGAAGAAAGAAAGCTGGAGGTAAATCATACTTAAATTATTTTAGCATTCTGTGCATACATCGAATCCTTTTGCATATTATAATTATTGTAATAGAGAAGTTAATTATACTTCATCATGCATTCATAAGAAGAAAGGAAATATAGGAACCTACAAATGGGTACCTAAAGGTTTATATGTTCCGAAAAATTTTTGTACTAACCCAAAAGGACCAAAAAAGATGTGGGTACCTAAGACTTAATCATATTTGATTGTAGATATGTCTTAAAGCATCCAAAAACAACAAGGGGGTACATAGACAGTGGATGCTCTAGACATATGACTGGTGATTTCGAAAGTTTTACCACATTGCAACCTAAGGAAGGTGGAAAGGTAACATTTGGAGGAAATCAATCCAGAAAAATAGCAGGAATTGGTGAAATCAAAAATAACAAAGGAATACAAGTCAAATATGTATATTACGTTGAAGGATTGTGTCATAATTTGCTGAGTGTAAGTCAAAGTGCAGATAAAGACAACTGGATAATATTTGATTCAGAGGAATGTTTGATTGTCAACAAGAAAAACTTACAACTTGATAAGAAAAATATCAAGGCAAAGCTCAGAGCAAAAAGGGAAGGTAACTGCTATACACTTGATATCAATAGAAATAGCTCTGAAAATTGTTTTCTGAGTAATGCCGATGAAAGTTGGCTATGGCATAAGATAATAGCTCATGTCAACATGCATCAACTAGGAAAACTACTCAAAAAGGATTTAGTTCTTCGATTACCCAAAGTAAGTTTGAAAAAATGATTTGATTTATAATGCATGTCAAAAGGGTAAACAAACTAAATAATCTTTCAAATCGAAAAATGAAATTACAATAAATTGACTACTTCAATTGATATATATGGCTTTAGTTGGTTCGGCAAGAGTTAAAAGCCTTGGTGGAAACTTATACTCATTGGTCATTGTTGATGATTTATCTAGATTTACATGGACTATTTTTCTGTTATCAAAGGATGAAACCTTTGCAGAATTCATTGTTTTTGCCAAGAAAGTGCAAAATGAGAAAGGTATGTCCATTGCAGGTATCAGGATAGATCATGGTAGAGAATTTGAAAATCAATCCTTTAAAGAATATTGTGATAGTAATGGCATTGATCACAATTTTTCTGCTCCAAGGACACCACAACAAAACAGATTCATGGAACGTAAGAATAGAGTGCTCACTAAAATGTCTAGAGCATTGCTAAATGAAAAGAATGTGTCTCAAGTTTGTTAGGCCAATGCAATAAGCACAACATGCTATATTTCAAATAGAGCCTACATTAGAACAAAACTTGGAAAGACACCATACGAGCTATACAAAGGAAGGAAGCCGAATCTTGCTCATTTACACATCTTCGGTTGTAAGTGTTTCATTCATAATAATGGTAAAGATAACTTAGAAAAATTTGATTCTAGAACAGATGAAGGAATTTTTCTAGGCTATTCTTACCGAAGTAAAGCATATAGAATTTTCAATAAAAGAACATGTGTTGTTGAAGAATCAATTCACGTTGTATTTGATGAATTTGAATCCTCTGACAAAACTATTGATGATGAGTAGGAAGTTTTTTTAAATCAAGAAAATGGTCAATCTATTTCTAAATCTCTTATTCCAGAAGTTGATCAAACCAAGGAAGAAGATCAGTCTCTAGGACAACCTAAAGCATGGAAATACAGTAAGAGTCATCCCCTAGATCAAGTCATAGGAGAAGTGAATGAAAGAGTCAAAACTTGAAATAGAATTTTCAATGAAGTTAGTTTTTTTGCATTTATTTCTGAGATTGACCTTCTAACATTGATGAAGCCCTATGAGACAATAATTGGGTTATAGTAATGCAGGAAGAACTAAACCAATTTGAAAGAAATCAAGTTTGGGATTTAGTACCCCGACCTAAAGATCATCCAATCATAGGCATTAAAACTTGATGAATCCGCAATTATTGTCAGAAACAAGGCAAGATTGGTGGCTAAAGGCTATAATCATGAAGAAGGAGTTGATTATGAGGAAACGTATGCTCCAGTGGCTAGATTAGAAGCTATACGAGTACTCTTAGCCTTTGCATACATCAAAGGATTCAAACTCTATCAAATGGATGTAAAAAGTGCATTTTTAAATGGCTACATCATGGAAGAAGTATATGTAGATCAACCTCCAGGTTTCGAAGATGTAACCAAACCTGACCATGTTTTCAAACTCAAAAAGGCTTTGTATGGTTTAAAACAAGCTCCTAGAGCATGGTACGAAAGGCTCAGTAAATTTCTTATTGATCAAGGTTTTGTATGAGGAAAAGTTGGTACAACACTTTTTACAAAATGAAAATGTGATGATATATTAATTGTGCAAATATATGTTGATGATATAGTTTTTGGTGCTACTAACGAAACTATGTGCAAAGAATTTTCTTAGATAATGCAGGGGGAGTTTGAGATGTCAATGACGGGAGAATTGAATTTCTTTCTTGGTTTGCAAATCAAACAAAGAAAGAATGGAATTTTAATATCTCAAACGAAATATTTGAAAGAGCTATTGAAGTATTGATTGGATGAAGCAAATAGAACGGACACACCTATGAGCTCAACCACATTGCTTAATGCGGATGTCAAGGGAAAAGATTACAATATCACAAAATGTAGAGGAATGATTGGATTATTACTGTATCTCACTGCAAGTAGGCCTAATATTCAATTTAATGTGGGCATGTGTGCAAGATATCAATTAGCACCAAAAGAGTCACATGCCAAAACTGTCAAACGTATCTTCTAATATCTTGTTGAAAAGGCATAATTGGGTCTTTGGTATCCCAATGGAAGAAGTAAATATCTAGTTGCGTACTCAGACTCTGATTATGGGCGATACAAGAAGGACAGAAAGAGTACGAGTGGATAAGGCCAGTTTCTTGGAGGCTCACTTGTATCATGGTTTAGCAAGAAACAAACTACAGTGTCTCTTTCATCAACGAAAGCTGAGTATGTTGCAGTATCAAGTTATTGTGCACAAGTAATATGGCTAAAGCAACAACTCTAGGATCTTGGTATTTATTTGAAAGAAACACCAATATACTGTGACAACACTAGCACGATAAGCTTGGCAAATAATCCTGTTCAATATTCCAGAACCAAGCATATTGATGTTAGACATTACTTCATTAGAGATCCTGTCCAAAAGAAAGATGTTAAAGTAATATTCATTCCAACTCATCTTCAACTAGTAGATATATTCACAAAACCTCTTGCAAAAGATCAATTTTTGTATATTAGACGAGAATTGGGAATGGCAAATCCCAATGCATTGTAAGTTATTTAGTGTTTACAAAATGTTAGATGATGTTATTGATTGATGTTTTGATGATTACTAACTTAAGCATCGGAGTTTCTAGTAATTTGTTTTGCAGGATCATAATATTCTGTTTTGGAATATGAAAAGCAGAGGTTAACAGAGGACAACATTACTAGAGGGACAACTTCAAGTAATGAGCATTACTGGAGTGACACCTTGAAGTAATGAATGCATTACTCAAGTAGCCACTCGAGTAATGAACTTGGAAATGTGCCAGTGAAGCATTAATTTCAAAAAAAATGGCACAACGATTGGAAATGAATAGTCAGAAGGTGAAGAGATAGATTACCCAAGGGAGGCCTTGAGTGAACTTCAACATTACTCGAGTAAGGCCTTGAGTGAACCTAGGTACAGATCTTAAATCAGTTGAGTTTTAGTTCAAATCTATTTTAAAGAGTCATCAAATGATCGAGGGACTATACATGGATAATTACAATATTATTCATGCTAGGTACGCTCTCAAATTTGCTGTATTTTAAAATTTTTTGGTATGATCACTCGAGCAGCTACCTGAGTGATGCTGATGATCACTCGAGTAAGCCCTTGAGTGATGTCGGGCTCTAGGTTATTTCAAGTCGATACTCGGTCATTTCTCACAAATCTCCTCGAGTGATTCTCCTAGTGCTCTCATAAAAACTTTTCAAAATATTTTTCTCTTCCCATAATCGTCAAAACCCAGTGATTTACACTTATAAAAACCTCTCAGATTGCACGAATCGTCTGCCCTAAACTCACGATGCTCATATCTGTTTTTCAAGAAATATTTGATTTTCTCAAATCACAATGGTGAGAACAAAATCTCCCAATCTTAGCACTCCTTCTGAGTCTTTTGAACCATATCAACCCTTTGATTCACATTCCTCTCCTCCTACCAAGAAAAGGAAAATTTCTCCTAAACCTAAGACCAATGTCAAACCGAAAACCAAGCCAAAGGTGAAAGGGGTTGTGATTAAGGAGCCCATTGCCATAAGAGCTCAATCCAAGAAGAGTTCACCTCCTGCAAAAGGAAAACCAACAAAAGAGCCATCTCCTCCTTCTTCTGATTCATCCGACACACCAACCTTTTCTCCTAAGCTTTTGAAAAAGCCTAAGGTTAATGAGAAGCTTACCAAAGTCATGGTAGGTATGCTTGAAGAAGCTTTCCAATCTAAGGAAGCAAAGAAAGGGCAATCTTCAAGGCAGACAGAAGAGAGGGATGAAGAAATCACATTTCCTCTAAAGGGATTCAACGTAAGCAAGCTTGAGGAATCTCAGAAGTACCTGAGTCATTTTGCAAGAAGAAATGTGTGCAAGATGCACTACATTGACATAAGGTGCTTCAAGAGGTATTGAAATTCGAACTGAGTCCCCACCTTGATTCTTATATGCCCTGGCTATCTGTTAGACTCCTATTTTGCACCAAAGTTGTAAGGTATTTTTATTGTAACCTCAAACCTATTAATGATCCCGTTAGAAATTCTGTGGAAGAAGAAATGACTTCTAAGGTTAGAGGATAGAGAATTCTAATCTCACCTACCATAATCAATACCTGGTTAGGAATAGAGAACCCTCTAGATGATGATTACCCTAACCTTGATTCAAACCAGATATTCTTTATCCTAAGACCTAGTGAGATAGTGGGTCCTCTCAATTTCAATCCTTGTGATATGAGTGATTTTCATAGAGTCCTATGGTATATCTATTCTAGAGCCATAGTGAACAAATCCAATAACTTCACTCATTTCATTGAGAGGGACTTCAGGAAATTCGCCTTATTGATTCTCAAAGAGTAAAAGGACTTGGGAGAGTATATCTTCAATGAGATCAAGAGGTATAGGTATGAAGGAAAACCAACTACTCCAATGCCTTATCCTCAACTTATTTCCTTGTTCCTCAAGAAGAATAAGATTTGGTACTTAGAGAGTATGGAGCCGATTGAGAGGATAGCACTGGTGGGGATGAATCAAATTGGAAATTTGAATATTGAGATTCCTCTAAAGACTCCTCTAGAAGCAAGTTCTAAGAAGAAAAAGAAGACTGACACAGTAACTAGTCGAATGGATGACACACAGTCTTCTGCTCCAGCCAATACATCTTCTCTATCCTTCTTTGGTGCTATAATGCAAATGTTCATGTAGAACATTCTGAAGTGTTTTCATATTGACATTGCGAATACCAATGCAAAATTGGTAACCCATATGAATGAGAAGATGGGACAACTTATAGAGAGGATGGATAAGAGGCACAAATAGTTGCTAGCTGAACAACGTTCCCAGGGTAAGCTTCTAAGTTCTATTATTGCTAGACTTGATGCTATGGCATCTGGCTCCTCTATTCCTGGTCCTTCTGGTATTCCTTAGCCCATACCTATCCCTGAACCTAGACCCTCTATACCTACTGAGCATAGACCCTCTGAGAGTAGACCCAGCAATGTCTTGTTCTCTATGCCTGACCCTTACACATTCGAGCCAATCCACATCACCACTGATAATCCACCTCAGCCTATTCAGCTAGAGCCCATACCTACTCCCATTGCTTCACCTACACATAGTGAGGAGGTACTTGAGTCTTCACCGGTTGCTACAGAGGAAGTAGAAATTACTTCTTTGTTTCCTTACCCTTCATCTCTGGTTAATCCTCTAGAGGATCTTCAGACACCGCCAGTGAACCTTCCTAACCCTGAACCATCATCTTTAGATCCTTCAAGTTCAAATGGTTCATATGAATTATTGGCATTTCCTGTCACTCCTATCTCAGCAGCCAAGCCACCTACTCCTCCTCATGATTGATTCCACCTTTATGATGAAGACAAAAAGGGGGAGAAGTGCTTGAGTGATTTTGTGATGAATGGCTGAGTTGATGTATTGGGATTTGGGTGTACGGGGCTTTTGGGCTCTTTTAAGTCTTTTTTTTAAGTTTTTATTATGAATTCTTGATTGTGTAATGAATTCTTCTTTATCCATTTGTTAAATTTCATTAAAGTTATATTGCTTTGTGGGACTAATGAGTTTTTAATTGTGTATTCAAGGTGAACAAATAAATAAGAACAAAAAATTTGAAAAGATCTTTAATAAGTTATTTCACAGAGTTTTCAAGTTTAAATTGAACAAAAGATTTCTTATGAAAAGTAGTTGAGAAGCATATGTTTGAAAACTCAATTTCAAAAAATTTGTTCAAAATCACCAAGTTTTGACATCATCAAAAAGGGGGAGAATGTTATATCCCATATTTTTTATGATAACAAAGATTGGATCAATGATATAAAAGGATTTGATGACAAACAAATGAATTTGAACAAAGTGGCAAAGCATTACTTGAAGTAAGCATTGGAGTGATGAACAAATTTTGTGATGACTTACTTAAGTAACCACTCGAGTAAGTGAAGCTGTAACTCGAGTAACCACTTAGTAATCACACAGAATTTCATCCAGAGAGGCACTGCCAAAATTTGGAAGATGTTACTCGAGGGACCACTCAAGAAATTTGTAAAGTTATATAGACCATTACCCAAGTAGCCACTCCAGTAACATAATTTGTAAAGGCATCACTCGAGTAGCCACTCAAGTAATCAGGTAAAATATCTTCTACTAGCTCTTGGCGAAGAAATGCAACATATTACTCGAGTAACCATGTGAGAAAAAGGAATCACTCGAGGGAGCACTCTAGTAATCTACGGAGTTATTTGATCCATTACTCGATGGATCACTCAAGCAACCAGGTAAGCAAACTCTTGGCCAAGATTTGAATGACAATGCTCGAGGGAAGAATCGAGTAATCTGTAAACTTATTTGAAATCCACTCGAGGGAGCACTCGAGTAACTTCTGAAGAAAACACAGGCTACTCGAGTAATCAGATTACCAGAGTAAGTACCCGAGTAACTTGTGAAGGAAAGATATGGCCACTCGAGTAATCAGGTATTTTCAAGGTTTGTAATGTATTGCACTCCATGTCTTACCCGAGTAATATCTTATGAAAGATGTTGAATTATCCACTGCCATATTTTTGATAGGGTTACTCGAGTAACAAACAAGATCACTCGAGTAGCTACTCGAGTAAGACAGTCCATAAATTATGTTTTTAGACGAATGTTTATTAAATTGTTTTCTATATGATTAACTCTTAATTACACTAGTATTCTAAGTATATTTGCAGAGATACAATGAAAGATCATGCCAAAGTGAAAAGTCAAATAAAAGTCCGAACGTTCACCTACCGCTACCTACCACAAACGGATAGTTTTCAAATTCAAAGAATAGTCAACCATTGCTGCGCGACTCTAACGGACATGTTTGAATTGCTCCCAACGGACACTACAAATCATCTAAATATATGGAGCATTCAAATAAAAGAAAACAAGACACAAGAACTAAGAATACACTGATCAACACACTATTGGTGCTTTGTTTTCTTATACTCATTCATTGTACTTCAGTGATTATATATTTGCTCTATGAGAGAGTTTTTCATTAAAAACTCAATATTTGATATTGAGACAACTTAAGGTTGTGGAACCTTGAGTTAGGGATTTGATTACAATGTGTAAGGGGGAGCGAGTGTCTAGGTGAAGGAACTTGTTGTGTAGTGAGGTGCCAAGAACCCACTGAATCTTGGAGAATATAGCAAAACTCTCAGAGATGCTCTGAGGACTGGATGTAGGTTAAAGTAGTTGTGGCCGAACCAGTATAACTCCCGGTGTACACTTCGGTGATATTTCTCTTTGCTCTCAACTGTTTTAAATATTCAGTTAATTTACTTATACGCAATGAAATTTCTGGTATCACCCAATTCACCCCCCTCTTGGGTGAAACGCTTGCACCAACAGTTATGACATTCATGTCAAGAGGAGTATGCCAGATAGCAGAAGGAGGGACTTTCAATCCCTTCTTTTATTTAATCAATAGATAGATAGATTAAAATATGGGTGTTTGGGTGGGTGTATGATAAAACCAAGGTTGCCATGCTCATCGCAATAATGAGTACTAAGAGCTCTTCACTGTGATGAGATTTGCACAATTCATATAAAAATTTAACAGTCCACATTTAAGATTTTTAACTGATGATTTTTAAATAAGAAAAATCTTTTTTCTGAAAATTGATAGTTAAGAGAATAACTTCTTTTTTTTTGGATTTTGCACACTGAAATATTTTTTGGAAAAATTAAAAGTAAAAAATTACAATCTGAATTATCAAGACTAGATCTAAATGGTCACAATGTTGAAGACCTTTTAGTACTCATCATTATGATGGGCACTGAAACTGTTTCTGATAATTGGGGGGGCGGGTGGCTCCTAAACAAGCATTTAAATGTTACTTGTTGCGATTCTAGTAGTAAAAAAATGGATGACAACATATAGTTTTTAAAATGACCCAACCAAGGTCAAGAGAACACAATAAAACACAATTTTTGATCAGCAACTTGGTGATCGAAACGGAATTTATGCAAAGACAACATTATATTGTGACTCAGAATTAAAGTTGTGTATAATCCCTTTTGATCAAGAAGCAAGTCAACATCTTTCTCAGTACTAACAAGCAAGCTAGCTAGAAAGCATGGTATTGTGAGCATTATATTCCATTTGAATATTTCACCTTTGTCATGCTTATGTTGCTTTATTTGCAAGCCTCAATTGTAATACTCCCTCAGATCTTTAATATGGGGCCTATTTGACTTGGAGATTATGTCTTGATCCAAACATAAGGCTTATTTTTTATAGGGAAAATCACTCATAGGTCCCAAGGAAGGAAGATATTATCAGAAAGGTCCCTCGAGGTTGTAAAATACACTCAATAGGTTGTAAATACACGCTTTAAGGTTGTAACTAGGGACCTTTATGATAATATCTTCCTTCCTTGGGATCAAGGAGTGATTCTCCCTTTTTTATATTTGTCAATCTTTTTCTAATTTAACTCTATTGATACTCCTTCAACACTAATTAACACTGAAAAAACATGGAATTATTGACAAAAAATTTTTCGTCAGTATTTCGTACGTAAATTGACCGTTAGATTACTGATTGAAAAATTCTATGGGAAAATACAATTTCTGATAGAATTTTTTCCATCAGTAATGACTGGCAGAATTTCTGTTGCTAATTACCGACAAAAAACATTTCGTTGAAAATTGTATTTTCCTGGTCAATTTATTTGCATAACAATTCTATCACTAATCCGTTGGTAAAATTTGTAAATTTTTATTATTATATTATAATAATTTATAAAATATAATCAAATAATAAAAATATAAATATAAATATAAAAAAATAATATAAAATATTTTAATATAAGAAATTAATATTTAATATAATATATTAAATATTATATTATATTTAAATATTATATTAATAATAAATATTTAAATGACATAAGAAAATTATAAAATAAGATTAATTATATATATACACATATGTTTAATATTATATATCTATATAAATATTACATATATTTTAATTGTTATATATAATGAGCATTGACTTCTTTCATAAAAAATAAGGGATGTCAATCCCCTCCACATCATGAGTCCAATAAACAATGAAATATTAAAAGAGCATTGTAGTCCAGACAAAGAAAAAATGGAAGTAAAAAAGAAGGGTTCCATATGTACAACGACTAAAGTAACTAACTCAGCAAAAATAACAAAATGTATAAAATGTAATCAGTTGAGGGTGATCAAATTCTTTTAAAGCTCCCTGTATACAACATTGGTGGTTGCATTAACAAACGTCCTCTCGTAACCATGCAATAAAATCTTCAAACTGCCCATGCCTCTCACCCTTGAAAGTGCCACATACAAATTCTCATGTGTAAAAACAAGCTTTGGTAAATATATACCCACAAGTCGTAATGAATGCCCTTGTATTTTGTTGATGGTCATAGAAAATGAAATCGATATAGGGAACTGCCTCCTTCTCATTCGAATAGGCAAGCGAAAATTTGATAGATTCATATCCATCCTATGAATAAGAACTTTTTGATTTGGGATCAATGCATTCAATGTTATTTCCTCCAACATAGATTGACCAGGTTGAGTGCCATTGCATAATCCTGTAGCTTGATTAATGTTCCCTAACAGTATAATAGGTGTCCCAACCTTAAGAAAGATCTTAAGCAATTAATGGTATTCAAAAAATCAGGTGCATACAAATCTTCCACTCCATCATGATCTTGACATGTTTTGTAAACTGAGTCATAGCTAAAATAGTCAGTCAACTATCAGGCAACAATGAACACATGTACTTAGTTATTTACCTTATTCGCAACTTCAATCATAGGAGCAAGTATAGCCCTATCATTAAAATAATCAGTGTTGCCTAAGTTGTCCAATAGATTTGGATAAGTACAAGAAGCAATTGCATAAATGGGATCTGAGTAATCATGAATCAACAACTTCTCAAGGATTTCAATTTTTGTTACACCAACATGAGGCAACCCTAGCTTGCTGTCACCAATATCCAATAGCCACTGAGCAAACCTTCTTAAATCATTAGGGTTCTCTTCAGCCGATGACGAAGATAAATGCAAGTTTTTGGTCAACTAGAATATTTTAAGTGATCTAATAGAAATAATGAACTAATACAAGCATTAACAATGTTTGCCCTCATTCCTTTGGGTATAATAGAAAGTATTTGACAAAAATCACCACCTAACAAAATACACTTCCCACCAAAAGGGAAATTGCATTGCATAACATCCCTTAAGCTATGATCAAAGGATTCAATAAAGTGCTGCTGAACTATAGGCACTTCATCCCATATAATCAATTTTGTACATTGTAAATTTATTGATGAGGAATTTTTCTTGATATTGCAAATAGATTCCTCCATGACTTGAATGTGAATTGCAAACCTTGAGTGAGCAATTCGACCAGATGGCAACAAAGTAGAAGCAATCCTACTAGACGCGATGGCAAGAACCATGTCTCCTCGCCTCGCATGAAGAGTGGATATCAAAGCATTTTATAGGAATGTCTTGCCTATTTCTTCATAGTTCTCCATAGCCATATACAAAGTAAAATGCTCCAGAAATAGAAGTCAGCAAGGACAACAAAGCATCAAAATTCCCTTATGCTTTAGATTATGTGAAGATACAAGTCTCCTTGACTCCTCTAGCAAAGAATCCTAGTCATAACTTAGCTCTTGTATAATGGAGTTATTCAAAACATCAAACAAAGATGATGAAGGAGGATAAGGAAGTAAAGGATAGTCTCACAAAGTCTTCCTATTTTCTTGAAGTAACATGTCAATCTCCCTTAAGGCAGCATTTTCTTTCTCTGTATTTCTTATTAAGACACTGTGCAATTTATAAAAGTAAATAACTAAAAAACATGCAAAAAAATAAAAAAATCCACTATATTACTTAAGTCAAAGAATCATAAAATAACTAAATACAACTACGTTCATACAAAAATGCATGAAAAACTTACTTTCTAATAAATAATTGCTTCAAGGAATGTATAGTAGGTCTATTTGTCAAGTCTCCTTTCAAACAAAGTTCAGACAGCTCAAGTAGGAATACAGAAGCATTCTAACAAACATCTTCCATAAAGCCACTCCAGATGTCCAAATAGAAGCCTCCTTTATAGCATAAATAGGCTTAATATTATCATTGAGCAATCCCATTGTGTAACATGTATCCTTAGAAGTGGGATGCATAACACCATTGATTGTTCTAATGTCCTCAAAAAACTTAGGGCCTCTAACATTATTGAAAAGGATTTGAAGGAAATAAAGGTGCTGTATGAGTTAGCCGGCCAATAACAAACTCCTTTTCTCTATGTTTCCAATTCTTTTACTAAACTAATGAACATAATGTTGTGGGAACTCTTTATATGTAAGCATCTTGGCAAACTCCTCATCATCATCATCTATCTTTATCTATGCAAGAAACATTAACTCAAATACTCTTGGCTTGTCCAATAATTCTCCCACATCATCATCATGGGTGTAAACCATATATTGTTGATTAGGTAGATGGAAGCTCAATCTCTTAATAGTAGGGTACCTATATTGTATGCCAAAAGAAAAGATATGTCTTGCAGCCTCACATGCTGGCATGTACTTGAAGTTGTAATATTGTTGAATCTCATCAAAAGGCTTTTCATGACTACCACTATTAGCGATATCATACATTAAAGCAACAATCCTGTCATTTTCCTTTCTTATGTACTTGAACATGTATTTAGTTGCAGTTGACTAATTACATGTCTAAACATTTATATGGACATGAAACATGGTCAATGATTGAGGGTTGTAGGGGATAACAAATCTATTTTCCAATAAGACACCTTTAACTTGTATTGTTCTCCTATCATCCCTTCTTCTATATGTTGGATAAACATCCTCATCAATGGTTGTCTGGCCAAAAAATTTCTTAGGAAAATACTTACTACACTTTTCATTTTCAATGCAAGGAGCTTTAACTTTCAAGGTACCACAGGGACCATACATCATAAATCTTTTGACAAGATCATGTAACTTGGGAGGTGATAATCTATCAGGGATCTCTGGAGAAATGATGTTGTCAACCTTGAAAGGAACTTTGAACTACTCATGATCATCAACCCATAAAAGAATATGTGCATGAGGAAGCCCCCTTTTTTGGAACTCTATAGTGTAAATATCTGCAAGCATATTAGAATTAGTCATACACATTTATCAGAGTAAAACCTAAATGAAAAAAGAAAAGTGAAAACTTACAGTCTTTACCAACTTGCTAGAACCTTGCCAAAAATACGTTTATTCTTAATTGTAGACACTAACAATTTTAATTTCATATGGAACATCTTGAATAACACCTCTTGGCTATTAGCTATATAAGAAGAATATAATTCACACTTATGAACAATTTCAGGCCATGTGGGATTGCATGTAAAAGTGATGAAAATACTTGGGTACCCAAAATGCCTACAAATTGTAACATCACAAATTTTATTCACAAAAAATCCTTGCACTTTATGGCATTTAATAGAATTAAATGGTGAATTAAAGAGTATGTAAAATGACAAAACAATGCAATTGGAGGTCACACACAACATGATTATGTTTGGAACACAATTGTAAAATTTGGATTTGCTGCCAGTGTGTTTTCCTGCGTGGTAGTCTGGTTGTGTGATGGTTTTGGATAATCAAATGATGTCTAATGATTGTGAAATTTTTTAGAATAAAAGTAGACATATCAAGCTTTAATTTGACAGGTCATATAAGTCATATGAACATATACAGTAATAGCTATGTATTTTTGAAATTAGCCAAGTGAAACTGGCAAGATTCTGTGGTAGTGTCCAATAAATGATAATTCTATAATGATGTGCATTCGTTTAGCTAAAGGAAATATTTTTTCTTAAAAATAGACTTAATAAGGGTCATATAAGCTTTAGAACCACTATAATTAGACATCTATAAATAAAGATATGAATTTTCAAAGTTGGTTTGAAAATTCTGCCAGATTTCCAGCAAGGTGCGAAAATGGGAAAAATAGGTATGGAAAAAATTGTCATTTAACAAATAAAGCAAGAAGTTATTATATTTCCCTTTCCATGGGAACAATTCTGTTAAAATAGGAAGAAGGAAGAGAGAGAGAGGAAGCTAGCGCCTAGAGAGAGAAAGTGGAAGAATTAGGAGGTAAACTCAAGAACCCTAGCCCTCTTGCTATATGTGTTGTTGTTGTTGGCAAATCATTTATTGTAAATTTGGGATTTTAGGATTGGACAGCAGCTCGAGATGGACACAATTTGACCGATAGACAGGTAAGGGAAGGGTGATCAAGGTAGTGAACTTATCCTACTTACATGTATTTGATAGTTGTGCTTATGTAGTGATGTATGTGATAGCTTTACTTGATTGTGTAGAGTATATTTGAATAATGAAGCTCTGCTTCTGTTTATGGCATGGCCATAATTTTATTACATGAAATATTGAGCACGCAAAAATGTCATTATGTGGCATACATCTAGTTAAGGCTAACATGTCATGCACTTAGCATATATCTTACATGTATTCACTACTACAGAATATAGATTTTACTACCTTAAAGGATATTCATTTTTAAAAAAGGGAAGTAAAAAATAAAGGAGGTGGTATTTTTGTAATTCTGGGTAGGAACTGGATAGCTTTAGGCATCCCCAATTCAAATAGGGACGTTTAAAATATGACTTTAGAAACTTTAAATGTCCCTATTTGAATTTGGGACTCCTAAAGTAAACAATAACTTTTTTATTTTACTTTACACGTCCCCAATTCAAATAGGGATATCTAAAGTCTCTAAAGTCACACTTTAGACGTCCTTATTTAAAATTGGGACATCTAAAGCAAACTTTTTTTAAAAAAATTAGGGACGCCAAAATAATTAGGGACGCCAATCAGCTTGTTGGGGTCCCTAATATTATATAAGGGACGCCAAAAGATGATATACATCAGGGACGCCACTTATATAATATTATGGTATCAAGGATGATAAAAATTAATTATATTAAGGAGCCAAAGGGCATCCCTGATTTTTAAAAAAATTCTTTTAACTTAAGACATCCTAATTTTAAATGGGAGCAACTAAAGTGTGACTTTAGAATTTTTTTTTTAATTTTAGACATCCCCATTGCATATAAGGATGTCTAAAGTGTGACTTTAGTAGTCCCTATTTGAATTCGGGACGTCAAAAGGTAACTAAATTAACTGGACAACTTTAGGCGTCCCTAAATTAAATTTAGGATGCCAAAAATAATTCAAATTTAAATTGATAGTACTTTATTTGTTAGTTTTATACTCTTACACTCATCTTTCTCTTCTTCTTGATTTAAATGGAAGACCCTTCCCATCATCGCAACCACAAGAAGAACCACTACCACCACGTATTTTAACTCTTGCTTCTTCTTCTTTATATGCTCTTTTTACTATTGCTTCTTCCTTTCTCTCTCTTTTTTTCACCTCTAGATCTGTTATGCTTTCTTACCTTTTTTTATTATTTTATCTTCTTTATCTTTTTTCTTTGGGTTTCCCTTCTATTTTATCATCTAACTTGTGTTGTTATGGCTTGTTGATCGAGACTCTAAAACATGATTCATGGCCACATTCCCGCCGAGAAAATGAGGTTCATCCCCCCTTGTTGCTCTTCTTTATTCATTATTATGAGAAAATGAATTTCAATAATAGAAGGAGATAACTTTTTTGCAACTGATTCCTCTTATTGTTTTCATCTTTTGCCTATGAGATTTCAGCTTTTGAGTTATTATTGTGTAGATTTTGGATTTGGAGTTTAGATACTAGATCTGTAATTTTATTGATGAGGATTTGTAATTTCTTGTTCTAAATACTGTTTAGTTCAGATCTATAATATAAACAATTTTTTTTTAAAAAAGCACTTTAGACATCCCTTTAGACTTCCCCAATTTAAAATAGGGACGTCTAAAGTGTCACCACTTTAGACTCCCCCATTTTAAAATAGGAATGTCTAAAGTATCAGTATAGCACTTTAGACGTCCCTTTTTAAAATATGGATATCTATTGTCCAACCTTAGGTTTCCTTTTATGTACGGACGTTATTTCCATTTTTTACTATATCGATCACATAGAGGGCCCCTTATTTTTAGACGTTGAAAGGCATAAAAAAGGGACGTTAAAAGCATTTTTTGTAGTGGTGTTTATGGTAACTGTTTACTACTGCGATTCCCCTGAAGCTCATCCCCCCATTTAACCATTTAGATAGGTGAAAATAGGAGGTGTACTAAGAACAAAGAAGATAATTGCATGAGAGGAATGCAGTGGTGAAACGAAGACAGGAAGATGCTTTCATTTCATTGTAATGGGTTTAGACACCTTAGTAGGCCTATGCGGCTATATTATGTGTAATTATTATATACAATCCCTATGGGGAATTCCTATAATCAAGCACTCATTATTACTATTTTTATGCATTTTTGTGTGCCCATTGAACTACGCGCAAGTACTTTGAAAAATATGGAAATAAGGTAAGGACCTTACACAAATAGCCATTACTTCCATGTAATTTTGCATGCACCCCTGTAAAAGAAGATTACAACACAATACGCTTGCCTATTGATAAGGCATTCCTTTCCTCACTCAAAAAAGCATCAGTTAACCTATTATCAAACTTTGCCATAGTTCCTTCTGGGGTGTCCTGACCCGCAAAAGCCTTTGAGATTCAATCATTGTGTACTATCAACTATAAATTGCTATAATAATTTACTGACCTTTAATATGGTTGATACCTTATTATCTCTTGACATTAATTTATAAGCAAAATATTCCTTCATATTAAGTCTCTTCTTCTTCTTGGATGAACTTAAAGTCTCTTCATGGTGTTTAATTCCATCTCTATACCCATCTTCACATTTAAGGAACAAAATTGGGCATTGAAGTAGTAGATAAGATGGATGAAGTTCATTAATGTGTTATAGAGACCCTAACAACTCATAGATGATCATATCTCTTCTACTGAAGTTAATGAGTTCAACAACTTCATAAACAGTGAGCAAATTATAATTATGGCCATCTTGTTCCCTAAAACTAATAAAGCATACTTTCATGTTAGACTATTGACCCCCTTATCATTGATGACATCGTGCGATACTATTTCACTAATAGATTAACCTCATCAAGCATATTCTTTATCCACATAATGATCTAATGGTAGATGGTTAACTCTTTCACATGTTTGCTGTTTTAATACAAGCAACAAATAAACTCAATGATTTAACCAAACAACAAAAAAAGCATACAAACATATCAAAAAAGCAACTACAACTACAAAATAACTACTACTAATCAATTGTACCTCACAACAAATATATAGTTTGATATTTCATTATCCTGGTCATATATATATATAGTTGAGAACAAATTGGCTTCTAACCTTTAGGGGGTAGAAGACTACCAATCTTGTGGTAATTCATCCCATAAAGCACAAAAGTGTACAATATACCACCATAAATCTTAAAGTAATCAATCTTCCTACCACTGAAGTAAATGAGAACAAATTGTTATATGACCTTATGTTTGCATAGAAGTTTTTGCATGAAGCTGATTGCTTGTCAAAGAATAAGCTCTATAGTTCACTGAGGGGACGGGGGATGTCATAAGTGGCAAACAAACTTTCCCTTTCAAATCATATAATGAAAATAAAGGAGCCTTCAATAAACTTGAGCTGCCTACTTTTTCATTAAACCACAACCTTGCACTACATGATTGGCAACTATATGTAGCGTCTCCTTCGTCGATGTAATCTACAACAAAACATACACCACAATAATTTATATAAAAAACCAACACAATAACATAACAACATGCATGTGAGAAAATGGCATTCTAACAATCATTTTGAAATGACAAAGCAGACATATCCTCAATCATAGGGTCCTCATATTATCCAATAATTTCAAGCTACCAATGCCTTCACTTGTGTCTCAAAAAATGTCACACACTGATTATTAACAAATTATTTCAACAACAACATGGACCAAAAATACCTTTAGCTGAGTCTAATTAATTATCATTATCTTCAGTCTTGGAATTAGGATTGGCATCATATGAGAAATATATATTTTGTAACAAACCTCTACAGGGACTGCAATCATGAACAATAGCCAAATGAACAATAGCCAACAACTATATACCATATAAAAAAACATAAATTAATACCAATAGAATAAATTTATAAAAAAAGGATACTTTCCTACCAAAAGCAAAAAAAAACTACACATTGCTAACTACAAAAGCCACAATAAATAATTAAAGAAACATATATCTAATAATTACCGCTACATTAAAGAAACAACACAACAGGGAATTTGTTCATCATATTTTTAATTGAAGACAACTATTACTTTACACTTAAAACTTATTTCCAAATAGTAGGTTAATTTCTACATTAAATGTATAAAATAAAAAAAAGAATAATAAATTATACTAAGGGTACAATGGGGACAAAGATAACATGGCAATGACAATATAGTCTTAAATAATTCAAACTCCACCATCACCTTTTGTCATTCTCCCTATGGCAGACCTAAGAAGATGGCAAGTACTAGAGATCAAGCTCAAATAAGATGAGCTATGAACAGAGCCAACAAACCCATAGAGAGGAAAATTAATGAATCAACATGATGAACTCAATTAAGGTTAGTACCCCAAACAACTCCCTAGCATGGTTTTGATTCTTATCAAACAAATTAGTTGGGAATAAAATATTTGAAGTTGGAAACAATTTGAATTCAATGAATTAGGGACCAAAAATCAATTTGGAGTAGGAAACATGGTTCTGGATGTGATAAGTCATAAGCTATGAGGGTGCTTTATTGATCTCTAAAGCCTCAATTTCTTTATCAACTTTGGAATCGTTATTAAAATGATCAAAGTTGTGAGAATGAGATGGTGAATGGGCTAGAATGATAGGGTCAACGTGTGGTAATTCACCAAAGGTAATAGGATTTGATATGTAAGGTTTGGATGTAGGTTATAGGTCAGGGTGATCATGATTGATGTTGACTTGGGTGGAGGACTTAGGATCATGCATAGTGAAGAGTATATGCTTATAAGAATTGGTCTCAGGAGTAGGATTAGGTGTATGAGCATAAGCAATCTGAGTGGGAGCACAAGCGATAGGAGTTAAATATAAAGGAGTAGTCTGGCTAGGAGCTAAAGTGTCCAACCTCTCACTTCATGATCTCGACATGCTTCTATATTTAGGCAGCAGTTAGGTTTGGGCTTCTTAATGAACAAGTATGGCTTGATGATTCTGATTCATTACTTCATACATTTTCCCATCTTTTCACCAATATGAGTATCAAACTCAATATTGGTATTGCCTAAATCTACATGAAAACCTTGAAGTAATTCTTTCAAGTACATTTGAATCATAAAACCAAGGAAGGAAAGTGTAATAGATGCTGCTGGAGTTAAGGACTGAGTCATCTATTCATGATTATTCTTTCACATTCTTATATTATTGTACCTTCCTCTTTTTAGGAGTAGTGCCAAGTGGATGTCTCAGAGATAACTCAATGCTCAACTTTCCAATTTGATTACTACCATATTTTGGGAATCTTTATAGAGTTTCATTAGGTTCCAAATAGTAAATCCCATTTTCCTTCAGAAATAGAGATATCAGCTAAGGGTAAGGCGTAGGAGTAGACTTGGTAGAGGTGTCTCTGTATCTTTTAATCTCTAAAATGATAATGTCACCCAGGTTCTCTCTCCTTTGCTTAATGGATGCCATCATCCTATAGTCTCGGTCAAAAAAGTGAGTGAACCTGTTGGATTTGTTCATAATTACCCAAAAGTATATATAATATATTATCCTATGGAGATCACACATGATGCTTGGCTTGAAATTCAAAATCCCCATAGGCTCTCTAGGCCTTAAAATCCTATACATTTGCCCTAGATTAAGCTCTGTAGGTGCTTGAGTGGGTGGCTTCTTGATTCCTAACCACTTGTTAATTCTAGAGGGTGATATCAACAATTTTTTCCCACTTACAATGGTTTCTAATTCATCTTCAATCACAAACCCACTCTCAGATAATCTTCAACTAGTTCTAAATAACAATAGAATTGCCTTACTATCTTAGGACAATAAGGTAAGTTCATAGACAACCAGGGCATATATTGACCTAGTTATGGAGATAATTCCAGTTTCAAAGTCTCTAATAAGGCTTTCAAGTTGATATAGAACATCTTACAGATTTTTCTTGTGGCAAAATGTGTCTTGAACTTCTTGGAATCATCAAGTTCATTAGTACTTAACCCAGGTAGTGCATTGGTTCTTCTTTATTTTCTCCTTGTTGTTCTTCTTCAATTTCAAGAGGCACCAATAGTGGCACTATACTAGAAGAAGGATAAGCATTGGTTCTTAGACTGCTCTTTCTTGGTCTAGTTGGAATGCTTGTAGTCAAGGCTTCCTCAGGCATATTAGCCATCACTTTTTTGATCCGAGCATTGTATTTGGCCTCTTGTTTGTCCCTCTCTGTTCATGAAGATGTGTCAGAGTCAAAGTCAGAACCTGGTGGAGTTGGAGGAGCCTTAGATTTTCCTTTACCTTTTGGACTTACTGAGGTTCCTCTTGTTATTGACCTTGTAGTTCTTAGTTCTTGAATTACAATTCCCTTAGCCTTTTGTAGTAGTTCTGGAGGACCCTTGTTTTGAAATTTTGACCTAGAGTGTTTCTTTGGCTTAGACTTAATATTCTTCTTGGATTTTTTTAGCCGAAGGATGAGATGGGGATAGATCAAGAGGAGCCTTCCTCCTTAAAAGAAGTAATTTTAGTCCTTGCTATATCAAATATTTGCCCTAACATACATAATTTTACACTTTTGATTCTCAATTAACACAGATGTCGATAGTTAGGTCAGGGATTTTATGAGAGTTTTTAAGTAAATTTTTGGTTAATTTTTAGGGGTTTTGGGAAGAGAAAATATAATAGCACTAGTAGTAGACCTTATAGTGATTTTAGAGAAATGACATTGTTAGAACACTTAAAAGGTACTGGGTCCTAACATCATTCGAGTAGTCACTTGACTGATCATCTTTTGTCATTACTCAAGTGGTTTCTTACATGATATTGGCCAGAAAATAGGATTAAAATCATAATACCTCATTTGAGTAATCTTTTAATTATTCAAAGTTTTATACAAATTACAGTAGTCAACTATTTTTCTATTATTTTTTATCTTAGTGGCTTGATTTTTGAAATCAGAAGAGTTTCCTTTATCTCCATGGTAATGATCACTCAAGGAATCACTTGAGTGATCCATGTCCACTCGTCTTCTCCCAAGAGGTACATGACTATTCAGTGATCGTATGACCGTTCAGTGATTCCTCTTTTTTAACTCTTAATTTACTATCACTTTGGTGGTCACTCGAGTGATATTGGTCATTACTAGCAGGCATCCCTATGGTGATTTTGTGGTGAACCAATCATTCCTCTATATTGAGTAATGTTGAAGTCAACTCCTTTGATATCATCATCTATCGTTGAGCTCATTGGTGTGTTAGCTCCATTTACATGATCCATACTATACTTCTTCAAGAGTTCTTTGAGATATTTGGTTTAGGAGATAAATATCCCATTCTTCCTTTTCTTGATTTGCAATATGAAGAAGAAGTTTAATTCTCCCATCATAGACATCTCAAATTCTCCTTGCATTATCTTAGAAAATTCTTGACAAAGAAAGGCATTAGTAGTATCGAAGATAATATCATCAACATAAATTTGAACAATTAAAATATCATGCTCATTGTGTTTAATGAATAATGTTGTGTCCACTTTGTCTCTAACAAAGCTTGATCAAAGAGGAACTTGCTTAGACTTTCATACCAAGCTCTTGGTGTAAGTGTAGTGGGCCCATAACCCACAGGTCCCTGGATCCAAACCAAGCTCTGATACCAAAATTATAACACCCTTATCTTATTTCCACATTTGTCAAAGTACTTGCACACAATTTGGTGGGCACACAGAAATAGCATAAATATACTAATAAAAAGTGCTCGATTACAGAAATTCCCTACAGGGATTATACATATCCATTACAAATAATGTCGCCGCATAGGGATACTAGGGTGTCTAAACCCGTTACAATGAAATACAAACATCTTCCTGTCTTTGTTCCACAACTGCATTCCTCTCATGCAGTTCTCTTTTTTGTTCTCATCACACCTCCTATTTTCACCTGTCTAAATAGTTGGTTAGGGAGGGTAAGATTCGAGAGAATGTCACTAGTAAATTGTTACCATAATGCATGCAAGATATATGTTATGTACATGCCATATTAGCTTTAACTAGATGCATGCTTAATATTTCATGCAACATATTTATAGCCATAGTATAAACAAAAACAGAGTTTCATTATTCAATAGGCTCTACACAATCAAGTAAAGCAATTATATACATCACTACACAAGCAAAAATATCAAATACGTGCAAATAAGGTAAGTTCACTACCTTTTATCTTGAGTCCTCCTCTTGTACCATTTCTTTTCTAATCATTGAAGATAGGGGTGGGCATGGGCAGGGTTGGGCAGGACGAGACCTCTGCCTGATGCCCAGCCCAAAAGATGAACGGGCTACATTTTACAGCCCAATGCCCGGCCCTGCCCAATAGAAGCCTTAACTATTTCGGGTAGGGCAAGGGTGGGCTGGGTAGGGCGGGATTCCTTGCCCAAGTGGTAACTTCCTAACTTATACCACTGTACAAAACCTCCAATTACACTTAATAAATAATATTAAGAACTTCAAATACATTACATAATTTCACACATTGAGATTTCTCAAAATAAATCTATAACTTAAGTGTTGAAATTAAAAAAAACTAACACGCCTTAATAATTACATGACAAATTATGAAGTAATATGTGTTTGTATATGAATATTGATTGATATGAATAGGTGCAGTTGCAATAGAGACTTCAAAAAAAAAAAAATTTTTGTCTTAGATCTCAACTTTTTAATTCTTTGTATCATCTATCCAAATCAAAAAACCACGTCCATAAAAAAAGCAATGAGTCATATGTAAACTGTGGTGGATGGATATTAAATAATAATATAAAATATTTCATAAACATGAAATAATATATGCACATATTAAATAAAATAATATGTATAAAATACTATTTATTTTATATAAAATAATATATATTTTAAATAATTTGTATGTAATTTTCAAGGCAGGGCAATATCCCCTGCCTGATGCATGGCCCTGCCCGATAGTACACCCTGCCCAAAGATGCCCAAATTTTTATCAGGCCACTTTTTTTGGGCTGGGCAGGGTAATTTTTGACCGGGCTCATGTAGGCATACCAGGCTCCTGGGCACCATGCTCACCCCTAATTGAAGATGCTTTTTCTTGACTTCTTATGGCCCTAAATAAATACCCATATTATTAGAGCTATGAAACTGAATGTCCAATGGGCTACATGGGCCTTTAGGACATGTCTCTTATATTTGGCCCATATTTAAGACAATTTAACACAATTGTTATAAATTTGTAGGTTAGCCCAATTTGCCAGTTTTGTTAACCATACTTTAGAAATTCATAACTAATTCTACAAAAATATAAATGGGTTGGTTTTAGGTTCTATAAAAAGATATTTAAGTCCTCTTTCAATGAAAAATATTATAGAGTCCTGATTATAACTACACAGTTCTAGAAATTTTGTCAAATCTAGTCAGCCACAAATTTTATTCCAGATTCAGGGTCACAATTTGAAAAATCATAACTTTTGATCCACTAGTTCAAATGGTTTATAATTACTATCAAATTAAAGCCCAGGATGTGTACTTTAATCCTTTAAAATTTCATAGCATTTGGATCTAGTTTGGCTGATAAAAAATATGTTGCAAATTCTCTACCTTCAGAAAATGAATTCAGGCAGATTTGAACACAAACTTCCAAAATCATCATAAAACCTCTTTTACATGTTGATCATTACTAATCAAAATTTGGGCAACATAACTCCTTAGATTTTGGCATTCCCAAACTTACAAAATCAAGCCAAACAAAGCCACAAATAAACCACAACAACAATCACAACCTTCAATCAACCAAGATAATAAGGTTTTATGGCTTACTCTTGTTCCTCCTCTTTCTCTCTCTAAACTGTGTTTTTTCTCTCTCTTTTCCATCGTGATTTTGCTTGCTTGATCTTGCTCCTTGCACCTTGGTCTTTCTCTTTGCTCTTGTGGTTTTCTCCAACTCTCTTTCTCCCCCTGTTCTCTTTGTTGAGCAAAAGAATGAAAAAGCAAAAGGGATATGGCTTCTTGAAATATCTCTATTTGCTTTCAAAAATAATATTGTTTAATGTAAATAATCATGTGCATGTTTTACTTGGCCATTAATTTTTCCCTCTTAAATTAATATGGACCAATTAAATTATTTTCCTTTCTTGCTCCCTACTTCAGCTAAAATTTATCCCAATTAAAGGGAAAAATATATGGCTTCTTGCTTTATTGGTCAAATGACCATTTTGCCCTTACATTTTTTTCCATTTTCGTACTTTACAAGAAATCTAGCAGAATTTTCATCCAACTTTGAAAATTCATGTCTAATTGTACAAATGTCCAATTTATATGGTTCCAAAGGCTATGTGACTTTTATTAAGTCTATGTTTAAGGAGAAATATAGCCTTTAGCCAACTGGAAGCTCAAGATTCCTAGAATTATCATTTTTGGATGTTGCCATAGAAACTCTCTAGTTTTACTGGGCTAACTTCAAAAATATAAAACTCTTTATATACATCTCCAAATAACTTTTATGACTTAGCAAATTAAAGCTTGATAAGTCTACTTTTATTCTGAAAAATTTCATAAGCATTGGACATCATTTGCATATTTAAAAATGTCTTAAACAATACTGCTTCATAGGAAAACACATCGGCTGCAAATCTTAATTCATACAATTTGTGTTCCAAACATAATCATGTTGTGTGTGATCACCATTTGCTTTTCTTTGTCATTTACTATTCTCTTTAATTCACCATTTTATTCCCTTAAATGCCACAAAAATATACGAAATATTAGAGAATATCATTATGCCCTCTTAGGATACTTGCTAAATTGGGGCTTAGCAGTCCACTTGATTCAGACTTATTCTCAAACCTCTAATCCCAAAATTTGGGATGTTACACTTGGAGCTTGTTTGAGACCATAAAGTGCTTTTTAAGTCTAAAGACATGGTATAGCTTGGTTACATCCTCAAATTTAGGGTTGCTCAATATAAACTTCTTCCATGATGTAACCATTTAGAAAAGCATTGTTGACATCCATTTGATAGAGTTTGACTCATTTGATGCACACAAAGGCTAAGATTACTCATGGCCTCTAATCTAGCTACTAAAGCAAATGTTTCCTCATAATCAATTCCTTCTTGATTATAGCCTTTGGCCACCAATATTTCATTATTTCTGACAATGATTATGGATTCATCAAGCTTGTTTTTGAATACCCATTTGGTGCCAATAATTGTAAAATCTATTCCTTAAAACTCAATTATCTATACACTTAATCAAATCTTGAGAAAATAAACAATACTATTACATAAAGGTGAAAACTCAAACCTGAAGGTCTTCCATAGTAAAAAAATATTACAACTCATCTTTCAAAAGTTAATCATCATAGAAAAAGAGTTCAACTAACTATTTGAAAATACTACCATGGTTATAAAGGACTTAAACCACTACAAACATATATCCATGATGAAACATAATAAACTGGTTGTTTAAAATTTATCACCGATAATAAAACCTTTCTAAGTAATTGTACACTAAGCTATTTCACAACAACACATTTATAAAGTCATTCCAATTAACACTTGTCAAAGTCCAGAATGTACTTATCTGAGCACAAGTCCAATGTCAACTCAATTATAAAAAATACTTAAATAACAATTTTCTCAAATATCCATTTGGATTACTTATCCATGATAGAAGATAGTATAATCCAAAACTCAATATCACATCGGAGTATGCAACATGAGCATTACAGTGGTAATACACAACATTAATCACATAAAATCAAAAAGGAGGATGCTTTACAAAGATTATCACAATAATCAAGCCTCCTAAGCCTTCCCTAACTAACCAACACAATAACAATTACCTAAAAAATGTTAAATTAATGGGGTGAGACAAAAGCCTCAGTAACCAGTTATCTAACTCATTACACATGATAATATGTGATTGTGAGGTGTCAAATAGAATAGTTTATATAACAAAGAATTAGAGATATAATTCACAAAATTCCATATCATACATTCCATTTCGCATACTCCATATCACAAATTCTGTATCACAATTTTTTATCACAAATTTTGTATCACAATTTCTATATCACAATTTCCATATCACAAATTGCCTATCATAATGTCTATATCACAATTTATGTATTATGATTCCTAAATTGCCTCCTATCAATCCAACCGAACCGCCTTATCCTCACCAACTAAACCCATGGGCTAAGTTACTATCTATGTTACTGCCACTAAATTGCTTACTGATCATGTGATAAGGATTCACCAAAGTCTATAGAGTAGACACCCAGGTCACATGTCTTTTCTCCTCATTGAACTAGTAGGGTGTCAAAGCCTCTTGTTGAACTAGTAGGACATTTTTTCATTAAACTAGTGTGATAGAGAAAAGGCAACCATCATCCACTAATGGAGGCTACATAATGTGGTGGAACAAACTACTCCATCTTATCCCAATCCAACCATCACAATAATTATCTATAAATAGCTCAATAGGAATTTCTCAATATTTTCACATCCAAATCATGCTATTTAAATCAATTTCATATATGTGCCATAATATCTCAAATCTCAACACCATGTATGTATTTGTGTATATATATCACAATTCAAATAAAAAGGTTCCACAAGACAATTTCTATCAAAATACTTATTAACATCATAATAACTTTCTTAAAATATATAAACATTTCAAGATGTATCAATATACCATTTTTATTCTCATAATCATTTCACAAAATACTCACAAATAATATACCAACACACATAACAAGTGGAATGTAACACCCCATATTTTTCCACCAATATGCCTTGTAATTATTTATGGTATTTAATGGAATAAAATGGTGGATTCTAGTGCATTTGGAATGACAAAAATAAACTTAGTTGAGGTTACAAATGAATTGGGTTAGAAACCAAACATAAAGTTAATTTTGTCTTCCAAAAAAAAGCCATTACTAAAGCCCATTACCAAAGCCCAAAATGGAAGAATAAAAGTGCACACTATTTAGCCCAATATTAAGGGGAATTTTGGCCATAAGGGGAAGAAAAGGAAGAAGGCCTAAATTAAATCCAAAAATATAAGGGCAAAATTGTAATTTTACCAATAAAGCACAAAATTAATTATTTTCCCAATTAATTGAAGCCAATTTAGGTTAATTAAGGAAAATAAAGGGAAAATATATATTTGGAGATAAATATGCAGTTTTGGAGCATTCTTGACCAAGTAATTTAAGTTGGAAAAATCTAAAAGTGAATATTGGAAAATTAATTAATTGATGAAAGAGGATTATGGAATTTAAGAAGAAATTTTTATTTCCTTTTTCTCTTGGTAATTTTGACCATAAAGAAAATATTAGAGAAAAATAAATGCTTGGAAGCTAGCTATGCCATGTGTCATTATCTTGAATCAAGTAAAAAGATGAAGAAGCAAAAAGCAAAGTCACATGGTAATTTGGTATTAAACTATATTATTTCCCAAGAGGATATTTTAAATCGTCATTATCATCTTCCAACACCTCATTTTCGTCCAACTAGAGAAAATATAGAGAGAAAGTAAGCTGAAGAACAACAGAACCAAGAGAGTTCAAGAAGGCAAAAACTCAAGGTAAGGTGGTGAGATTTTTGTGTTTAAGCCTTCAAATTCATTTAGGACCTCTTCTAATCTCTTCTCCTCCATGAAAATCATGTTTAGCAGGAAAAAAATCCAAGAAAGAGAGAGAGAGAGAGAGGAAGGATGTCTAGAGAGAGAAAGTGGAGCAATCAAGAGGTGCAAGAACCTTGATTCCCTTGATTAATATGTTGTTGTTGTTGATATTGGTTTGATTTTTAGTTGTTTTGGTTGATTTTGTAAATTTGGGATGATGAAATCCTAAGGGGTTATGCTACCCAAATTTCTACAAATCATGTTCAAATGGTTAAATATGGGATTAGGAGTGAAAAGGAAGGAGCTTTAAGGGTTAAATCAAGAAAAACACATTTTCCTTTTTCTTTATGAATGTTTTGGCCCGGAAACTAATGGAAGGAGCTAATATTTCATCAATTTAATAGATCCATTATTTAGAAGGGAAAATTGTGTAGGGTATATGTTGATTGTAAAGTGTGATAATCATTGGAATATAAAATGACAAAATGAGCCATAAAACCCTAAGTTAGGGGCTGCCAAGGGCAAAACTGTCTTTTACAGTGAATTTGGTGATTCAGAGGTCAAAAATGGATTTTACATGCAAAACTGTGTAGAATTAGCCTAGGTCATAAATTTTGAAAAAGTAAAGTTGGACTGGGTACAAAGGGATAGGATAAGGTCCCTAAGGGCAATTTGGTCATTTTGCAGTTTTAAACTAAGATAACCAACAAAATGAGTTTGAAAGAGTCTAAAGTAGTGCATGAATGAGTATTAACTCAATTATTGTAAAACTTGGAATTTTTGGACCAAACAATTAGCCCGAGCCGGAACAAATATCAAGGACAGTTCGTAAGCTTTAAAGGGATTAAGGTAGTAACTCTGTAACACCCTCATTTTCAAAGCTTATGGATGGCTTAAGTACAGTAATAGTTTTAAAAAGGAGACCGGTAATCTTTTGTAAACAGTGGGAGTCCCGACTTCAAGTAGAGTATGGAGCTGCATTGAGTAGGTTTTCAAAAATATTTTCAAAAATCATTTTTAGATTTGGTTTCATATTATTTTATGATTTATTTTAAGCCATATTGTAATACCCCGAATTTTGAGATTTGAGGCTAGAGAATAAGCCTGAAATAAGCGGATTGCTAAGCCCTGATTTAGCAAGATCCCAAATTGTGATTAAGGGTTAATAACTCCAAAAGTGGAGATGATTAGTGATAAATGAATGCTTTTGGAGAAGATGATATGAGATGTGATTCGTATGTGTGCCGAAACCCTGTATTTAAGTTCAATTATGGATTAACATCTAAATTGACTTAAAATATAGGGGAGGCCGCATTGTGGAAGAAAAGGAATGATATGGTGTGTTTGGTGGTGATTCAAGAGGAATTGCCATAATCAGGGGCAAAACAGTAAAGTTACCGACCAATTAATCGATTACCGAAGAGAAAACTCATTGGTAACTTAAAGATCAATGGTTAGGATTGATTTGTGTAATAGATCAAAGGGTGGAATCCCATGTGTTTAAGTTCATGTGAGCTCATGGGAGGAGTGTCAAGATGTGGACAAGTGGCAACTTGTGAGGCTTAGATCTTGGTCAAATATTCAAAGTGCTTTTTCTCTTCCCTCTCCTTCATTTTAGGCCGGCCAACACATGAAGCAAAGGAAAAAAAACTGATCCTCTTCTTTATCCTCTACTCTCTCTCTATTTCTCCATTTTTGCTATCTTGGAGGAGGAAAGAGAAAGAAACAAGGTGAGTTTTGGTTTGGTATATGTCCTCTAATACTTAAACACCCTTCTTTAATCTTGTCCATAGTGATAAGAGCTTTATTGCTATGGTTTTAGATTTGTAAAAGAAGGTGTTTTGAGAGCTTGAAGATTTTGGGAAGAAGAGGAATCAAAGAATTGGCCTTAGGAAGAGGAAGAGGTGAGTATTTGAAGCATTTTGACCTAAGTTTTGTGATCATTGGTCAAGCTTTGTGAATTTTGAATTTTTCCCTGATTTTCATGTGATTTTGGATTGGAAGAATTGGTTTGTGTATTGTGGTAAACATGGTGCCATATTGTGTTTTGGTATCATTGGAATTGGTTTTAATTTGAAATGGAAAGAAATTGTAATGTGGAGTTGGTATTGTAACATTGTGTGACATGTTGTGGTAATATGTCAATATGATGTAAATTTGATTGATTTGGTGTTTCCAATGGATTCCTTGTAAAATTTTGTGTGAGAATGATGTTTGATATGAAAATTGGACTATTGGAAGCAAGTGTGCAAAATCTGGAATTCTGTCTTTTGAAACTCTATTCTGGACAGTCTGTTTGTGTGGACGTTTTTACTAAGTAAATGATGTCTAAAAATTCTGAAACTTTCCAGTCTTGATTCTGGAGCAGTGTGGATATTAATGTAATTCTGTATTTCTATGGTTATGGATAGCCTTGATTCATATTTTTCCTATGAATAGGACTTAAATATCTTTCATTTGGCTTTGTAATCACCATGTTTCTATTTTTCTGGAATAAATTATGAATTTTCAAAGTTGCCTTGGCTGCAGCGCAAAAGTTTCTGTGTGCGTTTTGGCCGCAGCCAAAAATTCTTGGCTGCAGCCAAAAACCTTCTGTGCTCATTTTGGCTAGAGCCAGATGATTATTGGCTGCAGCCAACCCCCATTTTCAGTATTTTATGATTTCAAAAGGTGATTTCAAACCTAGTACTTCCCAATCCTTTAGGCTTTCATTAAGCTTATTATAGCCACCTAACGGGTTTGAATGGTAACCGACCTTAAGTGATATGGAAGTAAGGATTTGGAATCAAGATTTACCCTATGTCTTTGATTTGGTTATAGGGTTGGATATTTGCTTTGATCTTGAGTAGTTGGTGCTGGAGCATATGTGGAAAGAATAAGTGTAGGGAACTTACCTCTCCTGCATGCTCTGATATTTGTGTTAGTGTGTTGATGCGTGTTATTGTTTTGCTTGATTATGTGAAACATGTATGAATGATTTAAAGATATGTTTCAATTTATGCTATGGTCATATGTATGTTCTTTGAAGCATTAAGCTTACAGATTTGTCATTGTGTGTGAGTATTAGTTATGCAAGCATGTCATGCATTAAACATCTATCTTGCATGCATATTGGTAATGTTTACCTACTGAGATTCTCTCGAATCTCACCCTCCCCTACCAACCATTTTAGACAGAAAAGGTAGTGTTAGATCCCAAGTTTTGATGATAACAAAAGTCAATTGTGTACAAATCAAGTTTTTATAAGTTTAAGAAATGTTTACAAAGTTACCAAATGCATATAGCAATGTTTTGTGGTGTTTGCTGTTAAAATGTACTGGTGTGCTCGAGCAAGAGTTTCGCACTCGAGCATGGATTCCTTCTGTGCTCGAGCAGGTGCGAGTGATAGCCAGAAAGTGTTTACCCGAGAAGAATGCTATTGTCATTTTTACTGATTCACTCGAGCACTGGACATAGCACTCGAGCAGAGGAGTCTTTCTCACTCGAGCACATACTAGTGAGAGTCTGCGAGTGTCTGGCCGAGAGCAAGTTTTGTCATTATTCCTTGATGCACTCGAGTAGAGACATCAATGCTTGAGCATAAGTGTTTTGTACTCGAGCAAGGGACTGCGAGTGTTTGGCCAAGAGTCATGGAGTTAAGAGAAGCACAAGTATGCTCAAGCATAGCTTTATATGCTCGAGTGACACATCAGCACTTGCGAGTGAAAAATCTATCCCTCTCAAATTCTGATGCGAGTGTTTGTATAAACGGTATATTACTTGAGAATATTCTTCTCACTCGAGCAGGAGTATGTGTGCTCGAGTGAAGGCCCACATCACCTGCGAGTGATAAATCTATCCCTCTCAAATCCTGATGCGAGTGTTGGTATTGAGGGTATATTTCTTAAGAATATTCGTCTCACTCGAGCAGGAGTATGTGTGCTCGAGTGAGGGACCACATCACTTGTGAGTGAGAATTTTGTCTCTCTGAAATTCTATGCAAGCACAACCTCAAAACTGAAGCACAAGGAGAAAAATAGGGAGATCACTCGAGTGAGCCCATTCATGCTCGAGTGATGCTCTTCCAGATAACCAAATACACCAAGTCTCACAACGTTCAATCCGAATATGGTTTAATGTTATTTATTTATCTTGTCATTACTTATTATCATTATTTAACATCATTTTGAATGTATTATAAGTGTGATACAGGAGGATGAACGTTGAAATAAATAAACTTGAAGGAAGTCAAACAAAGGCAGACAACGTTACGACAAACACACACCTACTACATTAAAAGTTTTCAAACGTGCGCATGCTGTTCCACAGTAACATGTCCCGCTCCATAATGATCTTTATTCAAAAGGGCAAAAACTGAACATCTATAAATATAGAGTTCCAGAGAGATCGAAGAAGTTAACGAATCACAAGAATTTACAAGCATATACACGAGTCTCTGCTATTCATATGTTTCTCTATATACATATTGATCTTCAGTGTTCATCTATTTGCTCTATAAGAGAGTCTTTATACAAATCAAATTCTATTTTCATTTGATCTCAAGGTATTAGGGCCTTGAGAAGGTAGATTTCCTTACAAGAGAAGCAGTTGAGAGAATTCTTGTTAAACCTTCCACTCATAGGACTTATAAGATACAAGCAGAAGAGAACGTTGCTGCTCGTAAGACTTACAGTGTTGTAAGCATAAGAGAACGTTGCTGCTCATAAGTCTTGTATACATAAGCAAGTGAGAAAGGTCATAGGTTGTTTTTCTGCACATAAGACTTGTCGTAAGGGGGAGAGAAATTTCTTAGTGAGAGAATATTTTTGCTCATAGTTCTTTCAGGACAATAGTTGTTTTGTGGCGTTCTAAGAGCCCATTGAATCTTGGAGGAATATTAAAAATCTCAGTAGGTCTTGATCTCTAAGGACTGGACGTAGGCCTGGTTGTTAGGCTGAACCAGTATAACTCTCTGTGTTCTAACCTTCTCAACTCTACTTTATTTACATTATTTTTCATATCACCACATCAAGCGAAAAATTTATAATATCACCCAATTCACCCCTTCTTGGGTGAAGCTTGCCTCTTTCATTTGGTATCAGAGCAAGGTCTTCTCTGAAGAGCTTAACAGCTTGAGAAGGATCCGATAAATGGCAACAATGGGTGAAAATATTCTTCCAGACGGAGCTTAAATCACTAGACCTCCTGGTTTTGCTGGAGAACATTTTTCATTCTGGAAAGCTAAATTCAGAGTGTTCGTGATGGCTAATGAGTACGGCTTGTGGAATGTTATACAAGATGGTGACTATGTTCCAATGAAGAAAATCGAAGATAAAGCCGTTAAGAAGAGCCCAGATGAGTTTGATGAGAATGATAAAAGGTTAGTAACATTAAATAGTAAAGCTATTTTAATGATACAGAGTGCTCTTAGTCAAAAGGAATATTTTCGAATATGTACTCTACCAACTGCCAAAGATATATGGGATGCTCTTGAAATTGCTCACGAAGGTACATCCGGAATCAAAGAAAATAGATTCAATACTCTAATTACAGAATATGACCTATTTCGTATGAAACCTGGAGAAGGTATATCAGAATTCGAACTCAGGTATACTCATCTTGTGAATCAATTATCTGCTCTTGGAAAATCGTTTAACCAAAATTCCCAGGTAAGAAAGATTCTTAATATTCTTACGAAAGAATGGGAAGCGAAGGTGACAGCTATCAAAGAAGCTAAAGGAGAATCTATGAGATCTGTAGCTGCCCTCTTTGGGAGTCTTTCCGAGGATGAAGGAAAGTTGAGGTTCAAAAAGGAACTTGAAGAGTTCGATGATAAAAAGAAAAAGGGAGTTGCACTTAAAGCTATCAAAGAAGAAGAAGAATCTTCCGAGAATGAAGATGTCCCTAATGATGATGAAATGGGAATGATCGTGAGAAAATTCAAGAGATTCTACAGAAGAGGTCAAAAGAACTTCAAAAATTATAAAGGTGGACCAAGCAAGAGAGAAAATAAAGAACAATAGATAGTATGCTATGAAAGTGGGAAACCTGGACACATCAAATCTGAATGCTTCAGAAACAAAGACAAAAAGAAGCAGAAAAAGAAAGCATATATATCATTTATATGGGGTGATAGTTCGTCAGACGAAGAAAGTGACAATGACGAAGTAGCAAATTTGTGCTTGGTAGCCAAGGAAGAAGAATCAGACTCTGAGGTAAGTGATTCTGAACCTACTTATGATGAATTGTTATCTGAATATAATGCATTGCATACAGAGTTCATCAAAGTAGCTAAAGAAATGGTTAGCTATAAGAAGAAAGTAAAAGAAATAGAAAGTACTGTCATATCATCATGTGAAATGTGTAAAGAGAAAGATAAGAAAATAAGTGATTTAACAAAAATTGTTGAAAAATTTACTAAGGGAAGTGAAACTCTTAAGGTTATTTTAAATTCTCAAAAAGCTGTATTTGATAAATCTGGAATTGGATATAATTCTGCTCATGATAAGAATAAAGGATATAAGAAGAATAGTAGTAGAACGTATCTTAAATATTTCAGGAATTCTGTGTATACATCAAATCCCTTTGCATCATGTAGTTATTGTAACAGGAAAGGACATTATACTTCATTATGTTATTTCAAAAAGGGACAAGTTATTGGAACATATAAATGGGTTCCAAAAGGAACACATACATCACATACTAACCACAAAGGACCCAAGAAAGTGTGGGTACCTAAAACTTGATCACTTCATTTTAGGTATGTCTCAAAGCATCTCGAGTGAACAAATGGTATATTGATAGTGGATGCTCGAGACACATGACTGGTGACAAAAATATGTTCACCATGCTGGAAACCAGAGAAGGAGGAAAGGTAACATTTGGAGGTAATCAATCTGGACGTATTGCTGGAATTGGTGAAGTGGGAAAATCTAATGGTGCTCAAATCAACGGAGTATATTATGTTGAGGGATTATGCCACAACCTCCTGAGCGTAAGTCAAAGCATTGACAAAGATAACTGGGTGATTTTTTACTTAAAAGAATGCTTGATAGTGAACAAGAAAGATCTACCACTAAACAAAGAATCTATCAAGGCAAAGATCCGAGCTCAAAGGGACGGTAATTGTTATACTATTGATTTAAATTCAAATTCTTCTGAAAATTGTTTTCTTAGTTGATCAGAGGAAAGTTGGTTATGGCATAAGTGTCTGGCTCATGTCAATATGAATCAACTTGACAAACTGATTAGAAAAGATTTAGTTTTTGGTCTTCCCAAACTCAAATTCAAAGATAATATGATTTGTGAAGCATGTCAAAAAGGCAAACAAACTAAATCCTCTTTTAAAACAAAGTATGAGATTTCTACTTCAAAACCATTACAATTACTTCATATAGATTTGGTAAGACCAGCAAGAGTAAAAAGCTTGAGAGGAAATTTATATATTTCAGTAATTGTCGATGACTTTACAAGATTTGCATGGACAATATTTATTGCTTCAAAAGATGAAAATTTTGCTGAATTTATTATGTTTGCCAAAAAGGTTCAAAATGAGAAAGGTATTTCTATTGTTTCTATTAGGACAGACCATGGAGGAGAATTTGATAATCAATTATTTGAAAACTACTGCAACAACGAAGGAATAGATCATAACTTCTCCACTCCTAGAACACCTCAACAAAATGGAGTAGTGGAAAGAAAGAATAGAGTTCATACAGAAATGGCAAGAGCAATACTTAATGAAAAATAAATGTCACAAGTGTTCTGGGCAGATGCAATGAGTACTGCATGCTACATCTCAAACCGAGCATATATTCGCAAATCACTTGGAAAGATGCTATATGAACTTTACAAAGGAAGAAAGCCAAATCTTGCTCATCTACATATCTTCGGGTGTAAGTGCTTCATTCACAACAACGGTAAAGAAAACTTATGTAAATTTGATTCAAAGTCTGATGAAGGTATATTTCTAGGATATTCTAATAGAAGTAAGGCTTATAGAGTTTTCAATAAAAGAACATGTACTGTTGAAGAATCTATTCATGTTGTGTTTGATGAACTTGAATCTCAGACAAAACATATTGATGAAGAAGAAATGGATTCAATCAAGAAAAATAAATCTATTCCAAAACAAGATGACCTTGAAACAAATGATTTTCAAAATTTAGAAGATGTCGATGATCATGCTCAACCAAAAGCATGGAGACATATGAAGGATCATCCAATTGATCAAGTTATAGGAGATATTCATGAAGGTGTCAAAACCAGAAATAGAATCCTCAATGAGGTAACTTTCTTTGCTTTTATTTCTGAAATTGAACCTTCTAATATAGAAGAAGCTTTATCTAACAATGATTGGGTGATTGCTATGCAAGAATAACTAGATCAGTTTCAAAGAAATCAAGTTTGGGATTTGGTTCCTCGACCTAAAGATTATACGGTTATAGGGACCAAATGGGTTTTCAAAAACAAACTTGATGAATCAGCAATCATGTGAGAAACAAAGCAAGATTGGTTGCCAAAGGCTATAATCAAGAAGAAGGTATTGATTATGAGGAAACATATGCTCCAGTGGCAAGATTAGAAGCAATACGAGTACTCCTAGCCTTTGTGTGCATTAAAGGTTTTAAAATTTATCAAATGGATGTGAAAAGTTCTTTTCTAAATGGTTATATTATGGAGGAAGTATACGTAGAACAGCCTCCTGGTTTTGAAGATGAAACAAAGCCTGATCATGTTTTCAAACTTAAGAAAGCATTATATGGTTTGAAACAAGCGTCTAGAGCTTGGTATGAAAGACTAAGCAAATTTCTTCTTGATCAAAGTTTTGTCAGAGGTAAAGTAGATACAACTCTTTTCATCAAACATAACAAAAATGATATTCTAATTCTTCAAATTTTGTTGATGATATTATTTTCGGTGCCACTAACGAATCTATGTGTTAAGAATTCTCTAAGATTATGCAGGGAGAGTTTGAAATGTCCATGATGGGAGAATTGAACTTCTTTCTTGGACTTCAAATCAAACAAAAGAAGAATGGTATATTTGTATCTCAGACAAAGTATTTAAAGGAATTATTGAAGAAATATGGATTAGATAATGCTAATGGAGCTGATACTCCAATGAGTTCTACAACATTGTTGGATGCTGATGTAAAAGGTCCTAGTTTCAACATCACTAAATATAGAGGGATGATTGGTTCATTACTTTATCTTATAGCAAGCAGGCCAGATGTTCAATTCAGTGTTGGAATGTGTGCAAGGTATCAATCCACTCCTAAGGTATCACATGCAGAGACAGTAGAAAGAATCTTCAAATATCTAGGAGATACTTCAGAGCTTGGTCTTTGGTATCCTAAAAGAGGGAACGAGTATTTAATGGCATATTCAGATTCAGATCATGAAGGATATAAAACTGACAGAAAGAGTACCAGTGGTTAATGTCAATTTCTTGGAGGATCTCTACTATCATGGTTCAGTAAAAAGCAGAACACAATTTCATTATCCTCAACTGAAGCTGAATATATAGCTGTAGCAAGTTACTATTCTCAAGTATTATGGTTGAAACAACAACTTCAAGATTTGGGGATATACTTAAATGAGATTCCAATTTATTGTGACAACACTAGCACTATAAGCTTGGCCAAGAATCCTGTACAACATTCAAGGACCAAACACATAGACATTCGACATCACTTCATTCGAGATCATGTCCAAAAGAAGGATGTCAAAGTGGAATTCATACCAACTCATCTTCAACTTGCGGATATTTTCACAAAACCAATAGCAAAAGATCAATTCCTATATATTCGAAGAGAATTGGGAATGGTTAATCTCAATGAGTTGTAAGTTTTCTTGTTAAATATCTTAATTAAATGTTCTTTTTGATGATAACCATACTGACTTTGGCATCAGAGAATTAAAATTCATTTTGCAGGTCTGTCACTCAAGCACAGAGGGTGTCACTCGAGTGATAAGCTACTTCACTCGAGCACGATTAGTTCTGCTGGAGCACAGCACTGTTAAAAATACTCTGCTTCTTGATATGTAAAACAGAGGTTAACAAAGGAAATAAGAATACCAAGAGTCTATCTCAAAAGCAACAGTGAGAGTTGAGCTCACTCGAGCATGAAGGACACTCACTCGAGCATGATATGAACATGCTTGAGGTGAAGAGTGTATGCTCGAGTAGCAAGAAAGAGTTTCTCTCCAAAAGCTATCCAAATTATGGTTACTCAAATGATTTTGGAGGATTTGAGTACAAAGATACAAAATATGGCAAGAAATTCATAATCCAGGTATGCTTTTACATGTTTCATTAAATTTTCCAGATTATCACTCGAGCACAGATAGAACACACTCGAGCACAGTATGAACATCACTCGAGCACTAGGGTTTATGCTCGAGCACTATCACTTATATCAGTTACGTGGAAGCTCAGAACGTCGCACTTCCTGCTCTCACTCGAGGTGTCTCGTCACTCGAAGGGCGCAACTCTTCATCTTCAACCGTTTCTCTTCAATCAATTGTGTCCATTTGCCTCAAATCACCGTTACAACTCTTCAATCTTCTATAAAAGGCGATTCTTATCCTCTGTATTTTTCATTCGGTGCCATAATCTGTGTTGCTTCTCTTCACTCTCAAAACAATTCTGTGAGTTTTTGCTTCTCTTTCTCTTATTCATCAATGGCAAGAACTAAAATGCCCTCCATTTCTCAAAGATCTCATTCTCCCTCTCCTACTCATTCCACCGCTAGTGCCTCTGCAACCCCAGAACCAACACCTCCATCTCCTTAAATATCTTCCTCACCGTCACCTCCTCCTAAAACCAAGACCAAAAAGAGGACTCTGGCTAAAAAACCTCACCCAAAGCCTCAAATTGCAAAGAAAGTCCAACCTCCTTAAAAGAAACCAAAAGGTGTGGTGTTCATGGAACCTATAGTTACCCAGTCTCAATCCAAAGAGGTTCAAGGAAAAGGGAAGAAAAAGGAAACTGAGCAATCCCAACAATCATTTCTTCCTCTGATTCATTCAACAGACAACTCCGGGAAGCAGTGGAAAAATCCAAACTTGACAAGATAGTTGGAAAGATTGCTTCTCAAGCTGGTGTTTCAAGTTCACACCATGTTGGGAAATCCAATGCCACTGCTTCAGAAGCACCTTCTGCCTCACAAGCACCAGTGGATGATCACATTATCAGTCCTCTTGAGGGATTTATTGTTGAGGAACTAAAGGCATTGTCTCAGAAGGTATTTGATGATGAATTTATTCATAGGCATTTCTGTCCAGTTGTGTATGTGGATTTAGATTATTTGAAGGAGAATTTCCATTTGGATTTACACCTTTATCTTCAATACTATGCTCCTTGGCTAAATATCCACATGCCATATTCACCCACTGTCATGAAAACTTTTTATTGCAACATAAAGTCCCATAACATTAAGTCTAGATCTGGTGAATTGATTGAGGAAGCAATGTCTACTACTGTTAGAGGAAAATTTATTATGATATCTGCTAAGATCATAAATGACTTACTTGGGTATGTTGCACCACCTCCTGATCCACCTTCTTTCTCAGCTAATGAGGTCTTCTGGATTTTGAGACCAAAAGATCCAATAGGCATTCTAAATTTTAAACCTATTGATATGCCTGATTCTCACAGAGTCCTTCACTATATATATTCTCGGAGCATAGTTAATAAGTCCAAAAACTTTACCCATTTTGCTCAAAAGGATTATTATATGTTGGCCTCTTTACTTGTCGGGCAACAAAGGAATGTGGGGGAGATTATCTTCAATGAGATGAGACGATTTCGATTTTCTTCATCAAAATCCACAACCATACCATACCCTCAGTTTGTATCCTTCATCCTAATGAAAAACAAGATATGGTATTTGGAATGAACTGAGAGGGTACTTATTTTGAGGTTTGGTAAGACTCAATTAACTCATATGGGTATCAATCTTCTGGTGAGTCGAACCAAAGCCACATCCAAGAGGGAAGCCACTCCATCAAGAGGTGATGAGGCCCAATCATTTGCTCAAGGTCCTATTCCTCCTCCTTCCTTCCTTAATGCCTCTCCTTCCAACCATTTGACTGAGGCAATCAATCAAGCAATATTCAGCCTGAAGAAGGAATTAGTAACTGAGTATGAGAAACTTGTGGAAAAGATGGAGTCACAGGTCATCCAGTTGGTAGATAAGGCCAATACCAACTTTGAGTTAATGTTCAAGACTCAGGATGAGATGTCACAGAGGATAACTAATATGGAGACTTTCTTACGCTCTCATTTCCCATCTTCATCTTTAGAGGTGCCTCCTGAGACCACTCATACCTCACCTCCTCATCCACAGACACATGTTCTCTTCACCGATCCAAATTCTAATGTTGATATCACCTATGATCGGTTGCCTTCATTACCACCCTCAGCCTCTATACCCCAGTCATCATCTCCTGATATGCCAATTGACCCTCTTACTACCATGGTATCCTTTGTCCCTCCTTCTGATGTTGACAAAATAGGGGAGAAGGATGTGTGATGGTTTCTGAGCTGAGCTATTATGGGATGTATTAGGTGCTTGGGTAGATTTTCTGTATGGGATAGGTTTTGCTGATTGTATTTGGGATTATCTATTTTTATGTTATAAAGATTATTAATCAAGTTTAATATTAATGACTATTTCTATGATTCAAGTTATTCTAATTAAGTGTGTTATCAAGTTATTTGACTTATACTATGCTTATCTTGGTTGTTAAGTGTCCAGAGGAAGTATTGCAGGGAAATATGAACTTGAAACTAAAACTTGATATGCATTTGGAAACATTGCTATTGTACTTTAAAATGTTTCATCTTAATCAATTTTCTTTGATTCCCATCACAAAGGTTTTGTCATCATCAAAAAGGGGGAGAATGTTAGATCCCAAGTTTTGATGATAACAAAAGTCACTTGTATACAAATCATGTTTTATAAGTTTAAGAAATGTTTACAAAGTTACCAAATGCATATAGCAATGTTCTGTGGTGTCTGCTGTCAAAATGTACTGGTGTGCTCGAGCATGAGTTTCGCACTCAAGCATGGATTCCTTCTGTGCTCAAGGAGGTGCGAGTGATAGCCATAAAGTGTTTACCCAAGAAGAATGCTATTATCATTTTTACTGATTCACTCGAGCACTGGAGATAGCACTCGAGCAAAGGAGTCTTTCTCACTCGAGCACATGCCAGTGAGAGTCTGTGAGTGTCTGGCCGAGAGCAAGTTTTGTCATTCTTCCTTGATGCACTCGAGCAGAGACATCAATGCTTGAGCATAAGTGCTTTGTACTCGAGCAAGGGACTATGAGTGTTTGGCCGAGAGTCATGGAGTTAAGAGAAGCACAAGTATGCTCGAGCATAGCTTCATATGCTCGAGTGACACATCAGCACTTGCGAGTGAAAAATCTATCCCTCTTAAATTCTGATACGAGTGTTTGTATAAACGATATATTACTTGAGAATATTCTTCTTACTCGAGCAGGAGTATGTGTGCTCGAGTGAGGGCCCACATCACCTGCGAGTGATAAATCTATCCCTCTCAAATCCTGATACGAGTGTTGGTATTGAGGGTATATTTCTTAAGAATATTCGTCTCACTCGAGCAGGAGTATATGTGCTCGAGTGAGGGACCACATCACTTGCGAGTGAGAATTTTGTCTCTCTAAAATTCTATGCAAGCACAACCTCAAAACTGAAGCACAAGGAGAAACATAGGGAGATCACTCGAGTGAGCCCATTCATGCTCGAGTGATGCTCTTCCAGATAACCAACTACACCAAGTCTCACAACGTTCAATCCGAATATGGTTTAATGTTATTTATTTATCTTGTCATTACTTATTATCAATATTTAACATCATTTTGAATGTATTATAAGTGTGATACAGGAGGATGAACATTGAAATAAACAGACATGAAGGAAGTCAAACCACGGCAGACAACGTTACGACAAACATACACCTACTACATTAAAAGTTTTCAAACGTGCGCATGCCGTTCCACAGTAACATGCCCTGCTCCACAATGATCTTTATTAAACGGGCAAAAATTGAACATCTATAAATACAGAGTTCCAGAGAGATCGAAGAAGTTAACGAAGCACAAGAATTTACAAGCATATACACGAGTCTCTGCTATTCATATTTTTCTCTGTATACATATTGATCTTCAGTGTTCATCTATTTGCTCTGTAAAAGAGTCTTTATACAAATCAAATTCTATTTTCATTTGATCTCAAGGTATTAGGACCTTGAAAGGGTAGATTTCCTTACGAGAGAAGCAGTTGAGAGAATTCCTTGTTAAACCTTCCACTCATAAGACTTATAAGATACAAGAAGAAGAGAACGTTGCTGCTCGTAAGACTTATAGTGGTGTAAGTAGAAGAGAACGTTGCTGCTCATAAGTCGTGTATACATAAGCAAGTGAGAAAGGTCATAGGTTGTTTTTCTGCACGTAAGACTTATCGTAAGGGGGAGAGAAATTTCTTAGTGAGAGAATATTTCTACTCATAGTCCTTTCAAGGACAATAGTTGTTTTGTGGCATTTTGAGAGCCCATTGAATCTTAGAGGAATATTGAAAATCTCAGTAGGTCTTGATCTCTGAGGACTGGACGTAGGCCTGGTTGTTAGGCCGAACCAGTATAACTCTCTGTGTTCTAATCTTCTCAACTCTACTCTATTTACTCTATTTTTCATATCACCACATCAAGTGAAAAATTTATAACATCACCCAATTCACCCCCCTCTTGGGTGAAGCTTGCCTCTTTCAGGTAGATCGAGGATGGAGCAAGCATCTAAGGGCGACAAGGACTCCTTCGAGTTGTAATCTTGTGATAGTTGGTTATCAATACATGTTTGGGATTAAGTATATTTGGTTATATGATTGTATAGGTTGGAATGTATATTCGAATATGTATTTGGTATGAGATTTTATGTAATCCCCTATTTGAAAAATTTTAAAGGGCGAATGTGCCTTGTAAGCTTGGATTAATTTAAGAAATCCGGGATTGCCAGAAATTTATTTTGTGCACTTTATAGTTATAAGAACGTGATTTATCTTCACAAAATAGTTATATTCGATATATGAATATGAGACCAGATCAATTAGATTTCGAAAAGTATTTGTGAAAACCCTATCAGGAAGATGGGATGTTAAACGGGTTTTATTTATTATTGGTCTTTATTTCACTTTAATCGTGTATTTCAGATATAATTACGGAAGGGGGTTACATTTTTGGTATTAGATCTGTAGTTCCTAGCGATGATGGATTTTGCTAGGATAGTTCCCCTAGTTTGGCTTAGGAATAGGCAATGTTTTGTGATTGGATGTGGTATACTTATTAATATTCCTACTATTTGTGAATATATGAGTATAAGGGTTGTGTGTATACATTATCTGTGATGGGGATGTGGTGAATCAGTGTGGTTTGCCTGAAAATTTGATGTGTAGACCTAAAGATGTAGGTAATTAATGATAATCCACTTGATCCTATGTAGAGGATGATGGGTCTGATTAGAGAACTAAGGAAAATGATTTCCTAGTTATGTGATATTGAGAGTCTAGGTGTAATATCCTGAAATTTTGGGACTTGAGGCTTGGGCATAAGCCTAAATTAATTGGACTGCTAAGCCCCAATTTATCAGGAGCCCAAATTTATCCCCTAATGATTTCTATATCTTTGGGGTTTAAGAAAGTAAAATGGTGAATTTTGGAGAATATAATTATGTTTTCGGTGAAATCGCATATGAGGTAGTGAACTTGTCATGTGATTTTAAATGAATAAATGATGACGAAAAATTGTGAGATTTTACAGGATGAAAGTAGACATCCTAAGCTTTAATTTGATTAGTCATATGACAAAATTAGAGCTATACACAAAAAGATATGAATTTTTGAAGTCAGCACAGAAAAACTATGAAATTTCTGGAACAATGTGCAAAGATTGAAATTTTGGGAATTTTGTGATTCCATTCATCAAAAGTCTATATTTTTCCTTAAACATAGACTCAATAAGGGTTCTATAGGATTTGGAATCGCTCCAATTCAATTTTTCAAGAATTAGTTATGATTTTTCAAAGATTTGGCAAAAATCTGCCAGAATTTCCAATTAATCCAAATATAAGCATATTCCTTCTTCTTCCTTCAGCTTAAACTGACGCAAATAGAAGCTAAACATAGAGAGAGAAGGAGAATAGAAAACTCATGAGATAGGTCGATTTCTTCGGTGAATTCATACCTAACGTGTATAATTCTTCTCCTAAGCTTATCTTCTATGTTGTTTGAGGTGTTTGAAGCAAGATTTTTGGAGTTGGGAAGGTTAGGGTTTCAACCAAGAAAAGGAAAAGTGAGAGGGAGCTTGAGGATCGAATATGGAGCCCCGAGCTGTTGGCACGCATTATGAGGCACACGTTTCGAGGCGAAAAAGGGTTAAGGTAGGGGACTTACCTTACTTGCATGTATTTGATATCTTTGCTTGTGTAATGATGTATGTGATTGCTTTACTTGATTGTGTAGAGCATATTTGAATAAATGAAGCTCTATGTCTGTTTTCGCTGTGGCCATAGTCTTGTTAGATGGAACATTGAGCATGCAGAAATGTCATTATAGGGCAAACTTCTATAGATAAAGCTAACATGTCATACACATAGCATCAATCATGCATGCATTATGGTATTTATTTCCTACTGAGATTCCCTCGAATCTCACCCTCCCCTACCAACAATTTAGACAAGAGACGACAGAAGATATGCTACAACAATGCAGAGTATCGTACGAGGGGATTACAGTAGTGAAACGAAGACGGGAAGAAGTCTCCATTTCACTAGGAGGATTTTAGACACCTTAGTAGCCTTGTGCGGCTACCTTAATCGTAAGTATCATGTACAAACCCCTATAGGGAATATCTGTAACCGACCACTTTTTATTAGTATAATTATGCTATTCTTGTGTTGCCTACCGAACCGCATATCGTTTTCTACAAATACTCTTAAAAAAGTTGAAATTGAGATAAGGGCGTGATACTAGGTGTCATGGTCACCCTAGACATTGGGTGAGAAACCCTAAGTGATATGATGTAACATGTAGTGATGTCATACTGAGCTTACGTGTATAAAGGCCTTAAGACCTAGGGGACAATGGTGCCTTAGGCTTGCAAAGATATTTGGATTTGTGATGGGGTTGATGATGCTCCATGGAATTGAGGGAAGTAATTTCTCGATTCAACTGAGGTTGAGACTTTGAGAGTTGAATTATGATCCAAGGATCAGACTCAATTATTGGGCTGGTTCTTAGGAGTTTGAGTTGACCTGGATAGTCTGTAGTACCAGAGTATGGTACTAGGTTTGAATTGAAATGTTTATAAGGTATCCTAGGGTTGCAGGTGGTTAACCTAGCACAGGGAGAAAGTTATCTATGGAGGATTCAGATCGGATAGTGCTACCTATAGGAAGTTTTGCTCGGAAAGGGCTACCTACGGTGACATCTGATCGGAGAGACTCTTTGAGAAAACTTCACCTACGGCCCATCAGTATTTTGGTGGGAGGACCATGCCTTCGGGGCGGTGGAATATGGGGGATGTGTCTTAGTAAGCCGAAAGGCTATTTGTGTGTCTCTCACCTTCAGCCGCATGGGGGGTTACCATGGTGGAGGACTGTTCCGCTGGGACGGTAGTTTATAGGGGAATGACTATATGATTTTGTGAACTTTATGAAAGCCGTCGTGATGATAAACCCTAGTATACAGCTGTCGTGTGATTACTAACCGTGGAAAGCAGTCGCCATGACATTGAATCGTAGAGTAGAGTTATGAGATCCCATGTTCTCAGTGATGTATTGATTATGGCTCTGGAAGATTCAAGTTCAATCAGGCCAAGGTCTGGCGCAGATTGTGAGTATGGTCAGGTGTAGTGGGAGATTCCTATAGGACTCCTATTCAATCATCTTGATATTGTAAAGGCACATATGAGGAGAAAGACCTCAGAGTGTGCAGCGGAAGTGTGTGAATGTGATACGTTTGATAACTATACTGAGCAGGAGCTCAAGGCAGTATAAGCTTGCAATAAGTGTGATTGGTGAAGTAGAGCAGAGCTACTTCAGCTGATGGCAAATTTGACTACATGATTGGGGGTTCTTACTTCTGAGGGTACTTCCCCGGCATGGCTAGCCACCAGGCTGGTTACACCAGTGTTGACCTAAGGCTGAAAGGCAGTACGAAAAATTAGAGTTTGCATAGAAGCTATGTGATGTGTAAGTATTGCCTTTGGAAGTGAAAAATTGGAATACAGTTTTAATCCACCGTTCTTGATTTTGGTTATAAATTTGACCTTTGCCAACCTCGTGAGCCCACTGTGCCAAAGGACATCAGGAAAGAACAAGGTAGTGACTCTTTCTCTTATACTGTGTATGAAGCATTGTATGTATGTATGTCATGCATTGAGATCGCAGCGAAAGCTGATGCATAGTGTATATAGCATCAAGATCACAACGAAAGTTGACGTATAGTATTTATTGCAGCGAAAGTTGAGCATAGTGTTTACAGCCATGAGTGATATCGTTTATGTCGTGAGCCATGATACATTTTGATGCTGCTGAACATGATCTTACATGCTATGTGTTTATATACTGTATGAGTGATTTGTTACTATTGGGATTCTTTTGAATCTCATTCTTTCAATTGACTAACCTTCAAATAGGGCAAGTGGCTCCAAGGAGAGGTAATATGAAAGCCGGAGTGGCTATGTACATTGCCAGAGAGGCAATGTGATGTGTATGCCGGTGAGGCAACGTATATGGGTGACAGCTTGTATGCTATGTTTTGAGAGCTGTCGCATTAAGTATAGAGATTACAGCGAAAGCTGTCATTATTGTAAGCATCGCCACGCCAATAGTCTCTGAGTCGCTAACAAGGGTTCGGGTGAAGACTGTGTGACTTCCCGGCTTACTTCTTCACATTTTTACCTTAGTCAATGAAATTACAAAATATTCAGTGCAAAAGGAAGCCTACGCTTACTTCTTCATATTTTTACCAGTGATTCGGTATTCTGGTGACACTTTAGTTGACTAATTGACACAAAACATTTCAAATGAGAGATATGAGACCATATAATTGAAGCTTATATTGAGTAGAGGAAGTTTCCTGAAGGACTTGCCAGACGATAACGGCATTCCGAGGTCGGAATCAGCTCCAGTGTTTAGGAAATAACACTATTCACTCCTCCTTCTCTCTTCTTGTATTCTTGAGTTATGAAATAAGACTTTTCTTTCTCTTTCCTTACTTGGATGAAATTTGGCACTTAAAAGGGAAGGGAATGATTGAGATTTAACCTTGTAAAGTGATCTCATCTTAGCTTGCCATGTGTCATATGTTTAAGGCTTAAGAGTGCCACATGTCATACAACTATTGGTCTTACATGTTCTCTTTCTTAGGTAGGGCATAAATGGTCAGGGGAAGGGAGAGGCCTGACAATTTACTAGAACTCTTGGGTTCGGTGTTTGAAATGTCAAGTATGCAACCCAGCTGGAGACCAGTGGATTTCCCAGACTCAATCAGTAGGTGGCATACTCCGGAGATGACAACACGAAAGGCATAAAGTAGGTGTAATAATGAGGGACACATGTCACCTCCTCAATTGGCCAACACAAAAACAATCTTTTACTTTATAATGATTTCAGGACTTTTGTCATTTCCTTATTTGGCCAACATGAAATGTGTGTCATCATTACATATTTTATTGAAGTTATGTTAATAAAGTTACTCCATCGATTCAATACTTGAAATTCTACTCAGGACCGTGGTACGCATATCAAGGCACATCACATGACGACTGAATCCATCTAATCTCATATCTGATGCCTCTGTGCCCTGCAACCACTGATGAATTCAACTTTGACTACTTACAGTCGTATTTTACAATCCTGACTTCTTGATTTCTATGAATAACACAATGGACATCTAAGAATTTTGAAAGCAACTCTACCTTTATTTGTAAATACTTGTATTTATTTTATTCCACTATTTCTATATTTACACGTTTTCAGTATTACAAATTTGGTATATTACAATTCTTCCCCTGTAGAAGAAATTTCATCCTCGAAATTTGTTACGCGTCCTAAGACATAAATTCTAGGTAACAATTATTCATGTCCACTTCTGCTTCCCATGTTGCCTCTCTTGAAGATAAACACTTCCAGACCACCTTCTTGAATAGTATGCTTCGATTTCTTAGCCATTTCTCTTGTTGGTCAATGATGGGCTTTGGCTCTACTTGATAAGTATTATTCTCTCGTACCTTAACATCTTCATACTCAATCATGTGCTCCGGGTCTAGTTGGTACTTCTTTAACTGAGAGACATGAAATACATCATATAGTCTACTCAGGTTCAGGGGTAGGGTTATTCTGTTTGCCACTAGTCCAATTCTCACAAGAATCTTAAAAGTACCAATATTCCGTGTGCTTAACTTCTTTCTCTTATTGCTCTACTAATTCTAGTAACTAGAGATAATTTTAGGAATATATGATCCCCAACTTCAAATTCTAGAGTTTTTTTCCCATGTCAGCGTAGCTTTTCTATCTACTTTACACTACACAGAGCCTCTTCTTAATAATTTTGATTTTTTCTATAGTCTGGTCTACCAGATTCGACCCGTATAGTCTTCTTTCAGATAGTTCTGTCTAGCAGATAGGTGATTGACACTTTCTCCCATAAAGCGCTTCATACAGAGCCATTTGGATGCTTGCATAAAGCTATTGTTATAGGTGAATTTAGATAGGGGAAGGAAATAATATAATCCCAACTTTCCTTAAATCCATTACATATGCCCTCAACATATCTTCTTGTATCTATATAGTTTGCTCTAATTGGCCATTTGTTTATGGGTGATAGGCAGTACTGAATCTCAACTTCATACCCAATGCTCGAGTAGAGCTTTCCAGAATCAGGATGTGAAGTGAGGATCTCTATCAGAGATAATACTCTTTGGCGTACCATGCAATCAAATTATCTCCTGTATATAAATTTCTCTAGCTTCTCAGGAGAATAACTGGCATTGATAGGTAGGAAATGAGACGACTTTGTGAAATGGTCAATAATTACCCATATAACGTTGTAGTTTCTAATCCTAGGTATTCCCAATCCTAGGTATTCCTACCACTAGATCCATGGTAACATTTTCCCATTTCTATTCTAGAATTTTAGGGCTTTGCAGAAATCCTAGTTGTCATTGATGCTCAATTTTCACCTTCTGATAGGTAAAGCATTGAGCCATATACTTGATTACATTCTTTTTAGTCCTTGCCACCAGTATTCTGATTTCAAGTTATGGTACATCTTGATCACTCCTGGATGAAGAGTATATTTACTCTTGTCTGTCTCATTCAGAATTTTTCGCCTTAGGTCATCTTTTGGTGGAACATATACTTGCTTTGGTATCTGACTAATCCACTAGGTGAAAGATTGTAGTTTATAGTTTTACCTATTCTGATAATTTCTCAAATAGACATGACATGTTTATCTTGTTTCTGAGCTTCTTCTATTTCTGCCCTCAGACCACTTTTGTCTTGACAAATATTAAAGTAGCAATGAGTACTTCATGTAGTACATTCATGTTTAGGAATACCTGATTTGACAGATTCAGGTCCCTAAATTCTTCTAGTAATTTATGTTCTTGTACCATTATGATTGCCACCTGCACTACCTTCCTACTAAGAGCATCAGCGACAACATTTACTTTCCTTGGATGATACATAATCTCCAGGTTATAATCTTTTAGCAACTCCATCCATCTCCATTGCCACATATTAAGTTCTTTCTGGTCATATAAGTACTTGAGACTCTTTTGGTCACAATATAATTCTATAGTGGTACCATAAAGATAATGCCGCCATGTCTTCAAAGAAAACATGATTGCTGCAAGTTCAATATCATGAGTGGGGTAATTCAATTCGTGAGACTTTAGCTGTTGAGAGGTATACGCCACCACCGTGCCCTGTTGCATAAGGACACATCCTACTCCTTGTTTACTAGCATCACTATACACCACATAGGTTTCACGGGGATTTAGGATAATCAATACCGGTGTCGGTGTTAATCTTTCATTTAGTTGTATGAAGCTCTTTTCACATCATTCATCCCACATAAATGATTGGTTATTTTTTGTTAGCTTTGTTAATGGTAAGTCAATTTTGGAAAAATTCTGTATGATCCTGCGATAGTAACCGATAAGACCCAAAAAACTGCATATTTCAATAACAGTTTCTTGTTAGTACAAGTGTTTCACCCAAGAGGGGGTGAATTGGGTTATACCAGAAAGTTTGTTACGTATAAGAAAATTGACAGAATATTTAAAGCAGTTGAGAGCAAAGAGAAATATCACCGAAGTATACACCAGGAGTTATACTGGTTCAACCATAACCACTTTGACCTACGTCCAGTCCTCTGAGCGTCTGTGAGAGTTTCACTATATTCTCCAAGATTCAGTGGGTTCTTGACACCTCAGTACACAGCAAGTTCCTTCACCTGGACATGCGCTCCCTCTTGCACATTGCAATCAAATCCCCAACTCAAGGTTCCTCAACCTTAAGTTGTTTCAGTAACAAATATTGAGTCTGTAATGAAAGACTCTCTCACATAGCAAATATATAATCACTGAAGTATAATGAATGAGTATAAGAAAACAAAGCACTAAGAATTTGTTGATCAATGTATGTTCGTGTGTTCTCAGTTGTTTTTGTTTGTTCTTTGAATGCTCCATATATAAAGATGATTTGCAGTGTCTGTTGGAAGCAATTCAAACATGTTCATTAGAGTTGCGCAGCAATGGTTGACTATTCTTCAAATGTGAAAACTATCCGTTTGCAGTAGGTAGCGGTAGGTGAAGGTTCAGACCTTTTATTTGACTTTTCACTTCTGGCATGATCTCTTCATTGTTTCTCTACAAATGTACTTAGAATACTAGTGCAATGAAAATTTAATCATATAGATAATAAATCAATAATCATTCGATTAAAAACATGATTTCTAGACTTCATTACTCAAGTGTCTACTAGAGTGATCATGCTTGTTACTCGAGTAGTCCCTCGAGTAATCATATAAAAAATATGGCAGTGAGTAATTCAACATTTTTCATAAGATATTACTTAGGTAAGACATGGAGTAAGATAAATCACATAACTTGGAAATACCAGAATACTCGAGTGGCTACTCGAGTGACCTTGTTTTTTCTTCACAAGTTACTCGGGTGGTCCCTCTAGTAAGCTGATTACTCGAGTGACTACTCGAGTGGCCATGTATTTTGTTCACAAGTTACTAAAGTGATCCCTTGAGTAAACTTCAAATAAGTTTGCAAATTACTCGATTACTCCCTTGAGTAATGTCATTCAAATCTTGGCCGAGAGTTTGCCTACCTGATTACTCTAGTGACCCCTCCAGTAATGCTTCAAATAATTCTATAGATTACTCGAGTGATCCCTCTAGTAATGCCTTTATCTCATATGGTTAATCGAGTAGCTACTCGAGTAAATTGTTGCATTTCTTGGCCGAAAGCTACTGGAAGATTTTTGACATGGTTACTCAAGTGGCTACTCAAGTAATGATTTTTCTCATGTGTTACTCGAGTGGCTACTAGAATAACTTCTTCCAAATTTTGGCAGTGCCTCCAAAAACATTTTCTTTCAACCTTACTCGAGTAACAGTGTTCCTTACTCGAGTGGTCAATCGAGTAAACATAGATAAAAACTGTCAGTGATGTTCTTCCTTTGTTCTTTCTCTCATATCTTCTTTATTACTCCAGTGCTTACTTCAAGTAATGATTTGTATGCCATTTATTTACTTTGTTCAAATTCATTTGTTATCATATCTTCTTTTTTCATTAGTCCAATCTTTGTTATCATCAAAACATATGGGATCTAACATTTCTTGCCTCTTCTAGTTTAACACTACTTCTACTTTACTAGGATCAATAAAGTCTCCTTCTTCAGAAATTACATGACCTAGAAGTTTGACTTCTGATAGCCAGAATTCATATGAAACAACTATGAGAAATTGTCCTAGGGGTCAGATTTTGTAACCCCCTGCCTTAATCAGCGTAATTATAACTCGATAACGCATAATTAATATGGTTTAGAGATCTTTGGAGGGTTAAAATCATTCTCATCCCTTTCTTCCGGTAAGATTTTCAGAAATTCTTTCAAAACTCATCCCTCTTCTGATCTCAATTTTAAATTTTGAATATAATTACCTGTGTAGTTAATTCACATTCATACCTATCAGAGTGTACAAAAAATATCCCGGCACCCCCCGGGTACATGTATATAGACTAAGGGTTTCAGAATTCCCTACTAGGGAATTACACAATCATGACTAAATATTATTTACATTCCAAAAGAGAATATACAGTAATCTCACTCCAAAATAGGTATCCAATAATCCCATATCTCCCAAAATTTCTAACCGCTCTTGGTTGGCCGCTTCCCAGAGGAACCACCTGGCCTATCTGTAGATTTAATAATGGAAAGAATGAGATTCAAATGAATCCCAGTAGTAACAAATCACTTATATAATATATAAGCATATAACATGTAAGCAATCATTAACAGTAGCATCATAGTAACACAATGATACATGGCTTCCATCACAATGACAGTACTCACGGCTGTATACATAATCACGCCAGTTTTCACTGGATAATGATAGTTTTCAATGTATAACGCCAACTTAAGTTGGATAACGACAGCTTACGCTGTATAACGCCAGCTCGAGATGGATAACGACAGCTATCACCAGCTGTATAAGCAGCTGCATCTTATATTCTCACAAGCAATGATCCATACACATATAATACATTTACACAAGATATAAGAGAAGAGTCACTACCTTGTTCCTTCCAATGTTGTTTAGGCAGAGACTGCTTACGGCCAAGACTAATGTCGAATCCTATAATCACAATCAAGAACGACAGATTAATTCTCTATCCCAATTCTTACTTTCATCATTCTTAATGTTGGTTATCATTTAGACTCTTTAGGTGGTTATTAGAAGCTTAGATACATGCCTAAAGGGTTGGGATAACTACCCCCAAATATCCCTTTTTCAGAGGAAAATATTGGTTTTTGACTGAATCACTCCAGTGAAGGAGACCTAACTCAAGTGATCTCCCCATTCACACTCGAGTCCCAGCAAGTGAGACACAGAAAGTGACAACCCGAGAGCAACTAAAACTCCAAAGTGACAAGTGCACTCGAGCACTAGCCCTAGCACTCTAGTGACCATCCAACACCCGTGAGTACTGAGGCACACTCTTGAAAAATGGCTTGCGAGTGTTAACCCGAGATGCAGCCTCTCAATCCAAAACACCCTTGCACTCAAGTGAGACGTGGGACACTCGAGTAAAGACTTATATCCCTTACAAGTGAGGAAATTCACTCGTGAACTCTGCCTGAGAACTTAACCAAAACACTGAGTATATCATACTGCACTCGAGTGAGACCCTCCCTCACTCGAGTGAGGCTTATTAAGTCCCTCACTCGAGTGAGGCTTATCAGAAGCCAAATCCCAGTAACTGATATAGCTTTCTAGAATTACCCAATTTACCTCCAATGGTTCCAAAACTTCTACCAAATCTCCTTCGCATCTAATATATCATAAGGAACCTATTGGTAAACTCAAAACAATCAAAATCTTACCACAATAACACATTCTACCCTTGTAAATACATTGCAACCAAAATCACCTAATGACCAAACTTTTCCTCTTCAAATCTAAACCAAAACCATTAACACCAAGACACACTTTGGCATCTATTCCACCACAAGACACTAGTTAATTCATTCATTTCAAAATTAGGCTAATATCAGGGCAATAATCACAAAATCTCAACCAAATCAATGACCAAAACAATTATACCAAGATGCATCAAATACTCACCTCTTCAACTTGCCAAGATCAAATCCTTGATTCTTCCACTTTCAAAATTGTTCAAGTACTAAAACTCCACCTTTCAAGATTCTAAACCATAGAAACAGAGCTCTTAATCTCTTGAACAACATTAATGAAGAGTATTTGAGCATTTAAAGTCATTTGGAGCACCCACCTTAAGTTTTCTTCTTTCTCTTTCTTCCTTGAGGTCACCAAAAATGGAGATGAGAGAGATGAGATGAGAATGATGATGATGAATTTTTCCCCTTTTTCCATGCTTCTTACTGACTTGAAGGGAGAGAGGGAAGAGAAAATTGAACTTTGAATCTTTGACCTCATCCAACGGTTCACAACTTGCCACATGTCATAATCCCATTCTTCCTTCCATAAGTTCATATAAACACCTCCATACTAGATTCCTCCCCTCCAATCATTTAAGAGTTAATCCTAACCATTGATCTCAAGTTACCTATGAGTTTTTTCTTTTGTAACTGACTAATTGGTCAGTAAATTTACCATTTTGCCCCTGATTGTCATAACATATACTAAACCATCATCAAACACATTTCACTTCACAATACACCTCATATTCTTCAAAAGTGTTCATTCATTAACAATTAGATTACTTTTGAAATCATTAGCCCTTAATTACAATTCAGGATATTACAGATTTCACTTAACAATTTTTTGATTGAATCACTTATCTATTCTAGCTCAATTTATTCCACATGATTGATAATCAAGTTTCCCTAATTTAATTACTAGCCTCTTCCAAGGTCAAATAATTCTATAATTAATTGCTAATCCAATATATTCTTATATGAATTTAAGCAATTAATTATGCATTAAGATTTATGGAACTCAGTAAGACTATACAACTCATATGAATATATTCCTATTTCACATGCAAGTCATGGTTTTAATCATAGGATCTATATACATGCATCTCCTTTTGGTCTCAACATACAAATTGGAATCATTCAAAAGATGGCCAATCAATCAAAAGCATTAAGAATAATAATTAAAACTCAATCATGAAGGAGAAATTCAAACTAGATTTAATAAGTTAAGATTCAAAACGCCATTAGTAAGCTATGTCATCACCCTAGGAAAATAAAAATTCAGGTTATGATGAAATTAAAAAAAACAAAAATAAATTGCAAACTTTATAAACATTGCATAAAACTTGAATATTAAATTCCAAAACATAAATATACAACCAAAAGATGCAAGAAAATAGAGAAAATCTAGCCGTCCCTTTGTGAGGTAAAACCTTTCATGTAGGTGGCAACTTATACCATCCATTAAGGAGGACTACCTAAGCCTTCCATGTATGAGGCGTGCAGGAATTAAATACAATGCATAAAATTAACTCTAAGATGGTGTATGTGGAGAGGAGAGGAAAGTAATGGATATGAAATGGTTGTAAGTGAAGAAGAGAAGAGAGTATTGGATATGAAATGGTGTGTCAAATGTGAAGGAGAGGAAGGATATATATATATAGGGAGGAATGGAGTATGGTAGATGAAGTAGTAGTTGAAAAGGAAGATGAGGTGGTAGATGAAATGTGGTAGATGGAATGGTTGGTTGAATGGTAGATGATTCCCGCTCTCAATTTCCAAGCAAAATTCAAAACCCTTAGAGATAGAACTGAGTTGTTGTCCTAACATAAAAGTTGTAAAGCTCTTTCTTAGCTTTTTATCCATATATAGAACGTCCTAATCCGACATCTAGAGCTCTAAATGTTGCCCGAAAATTGAAAGAGGGTCTGATTTAGTATTTTTCAAGAATTCCATCTCATGCCAAAATCATTATTTATTTATTTATTACACCCAAATTCGTTAAATTGAGCTCAAATATCATCCATAAAATCATCATATAAGGGGAAATTAATTTGCAAATATTTTACTTATCAGTCTTCATGGTGTGGGTAGTACTTTCCTTTAGGCTTAATTTTCCCCCATCTATATGTATCTTATAAGGTGCCATTTAGATTGAATCTTATAGGATGCAATTTAGATTGATAGGAAAATTCCTACAAGATACAATGAACCCTTGAGTATGGATTGTACTCCCAACACTAAAGCCAAGACGACAATGGCTTTTACAAAGTGATAATTTGACTTTATCTTTATGTGCACTTAAGGACAACACAATGAGTTTGATTTCTTGTTGTGTGATTTTTGATATGTTAGAAGGACTAATGGTGCTGAGTATTTATAGGTCATGAATTGATGCCTTGAAATACTGCCTACTCGAAGGAGTGTCTCTTGAAGCAACATCTCTTCAATTAACAGTCATAACAATCTGTCAGATACATGAATGTCATATATTGATTCATGAACAGACATATGAAGAGTTATATATTTATATTTTGTAGAGTTTTCTTAAAAAACTAACGTAAACTTACACCAAGAATGTTTATTTGTAACCTATCATATGTGTCTCTAGAAACTAAAAAGATATAATCTTTGTGACTCTGAGTGTCATAACTCCTTACACAAGTTCTTATATAAATCCCTTAATTTATTGAAGGTTAACGATGTGTCTACCACCCCCCAAACTATTTTATTTGGTGTAATCAACATCCTAACGTATTCATGGGTGCAATTTTGACCCTAATCTATTAATGTTGGTTCAATTTCACCCCTCCTCTAAATATATGTTTACTCCCCCATCAATCACATTGTCGTAGAGGGCGGCACCGGACTAGATTGAGCCTCTACCGTCTTCTTGTTGCTTGCTCTGTCATCAGCCCCTTACTTTCATTACTGACACGTCGTAGAGAATGCCTACTAAGTTGAGTCATTCTCTTTTTCCTCCCCCTCTTCTATGTGTTTACATCTATTTCTTGCAATTTTCCTTTCTATTTCATCGTCTAGGGTTTGTTTGAGGTATTTTGATCTATGGGTTCTTTGCTACTTTTGTTTCTTTTCTCTGTTTCATTAGAAATGTTGCTTTGCTCACCAAGTTCCTTTTTTTTTATTCTCAATGGGTTCAAATTTTAAGTTTATTTTGCATGATTTTATTGAATGATATTTTTAGTTATAGAATCAAATCTATATTCAAATGACTCCTTCATGAAGCTCCTTGAGGCTTTAACAGATAAGATATGGCTGCAAAAAGATGCAGCATCTACAGTACTAACAATTATGACTCAATGTAAATTGAGGAATGGAAAAAATGAGGAGTAACCAAGGGTGATACATGGCTATTGTTCTGGGTTCAATGGTTCATGACAGAGCAAGGAAGAAGATTGTAGAAGTTCTGAGATTGTATCTCAATCCCTTCCAGTGCCATTGTCTTTTTTAAGGTGAGACATATTGATGGAGGGTAAACGGATGTCTAAGGGAAGGGTGAATTTGAACCAACTTTAATAGATTAGGGTCAAAATTGCACCCATTAATACTTTATGGTGTTAATTGCACCTAGTAAAATATTTTGGGGTGCTAGACGCACCTTTACCCTTTAATGAACATTACTTTACAATAAACATCTCTCTTCATTTCAAAATGTTGCAACATATTAGTAGGGATTGGCATAGATTTTAAGTCCGCTTATATAGTAATCTTAATATACTACTAACATGCTTCAAGAGGCTATAGATATTTCATGCAAGTTATTACATAGATTCATTATAGAATTATAAGAATTCAGCCATATTAAATTTTTTGGGCCTTTTAAATTTGTTCTACCAACTTTCTATGAAATTTTTGTTGGTAGAAACAAAAATCTTGCATCTTTTTATTGCATTTATTTCTTCTGGGAAACTTTTCCACCTACTTTCTTTTAGTACATAGAATGATAAGAATTTAGCTTCTTCTTCTTCTTTTTTTGGTTTGAAGAGGAGATCTAGCAAACATAATGCATCTTTAGCCCATTTATTCTTAGAAAAATTGCAACTAGGTCCTAATTAACAGACTAAATAGCAACCAGTTCTCTCAAAATCATCAAATTGTCGAAAAGTCCCAAAGGATCTAGATGCTATTAATTCCAAATAGGAAAGAGAAATTTTGCCCCTTTGTTAGTAATAACAAGTTTAGAGCATCCAATAATGGTTAATTGTATGTTTCTTTATAATTTATATGGTTGTATCATTGAGTGTGTGGAAAGGTACGAATTTTTGCTATGGAGATTGTGCTATGTCTTTGTGTGTTTAGACAGGGATAAATGGTAAAGATGGATCTTTATGTGTTTATAAGTTTATAACCCCTGTTATGCAATTTTAAAGCATGTCGTTAACATAGTGGTCTAAAGTTGTTAATGTTAGTCATGTCATTGTAACAATAACTTTGTTTTGCAAGATTATATAAAAGATAGCGAGTATTGAAGTCTGTTTAGAAAGCATATATTATGTTTCTTGCATGCAGAGTGACAATTTTTAATTGGAGGAGAAGATGTTTTGCAAATATATGGGGGGTAGCGTTAGAAAAAAAAACATAAAGGTAGGTGTAACACCTTGTTCAAGAAACATCTATTAGCGATGTTTTACTATATGAAAGTTTGAACTTTTAAAACTTTTCTTAACAAGTCAACTTATCATCTTTTGAAAGGAATTAACTTCCTAAAACTATAAAAATCTGATAGTAATTGTTATAAATTCCAAACTCACTGGTTCATATGTTTCTTCAAAACCCTTTTTGAAACTTTTGACAACAACACAAAACTTGGGCTCCTTTCTAATTCACTTGGCCCTTCAGATCACAAGGTCTCATACCACGGGTAAATAATTTTCAAACTGGTTGATCAAAAGTACTAAACCACTTGCCCTTTTTAAAACTTAGAACTTAGCTTGTAGCTTTGGCTTGTAAATATCTTAGGGCCTCGCTCGTACAAATGCCTTATTTAATATACAAGATTATAAGTATGTCTCTAACTAAGCATGCATCTATAACTACAACTATTAATATCTATGTATCAATAAACTCTTGTCATTACAGTAGATGACACTTACCTTTTAGGCTATTACATCCTTATCTCTTCTCCTTATAGAGATGTTTACATGCCAAAATATATAAACATGATCTATATACATATATAACTCATTTCATCTAAAGAGTAATATATGTGAACATAAAGTCATCTACTTAATTAAATAATAAAAGTTAAGCTTGCTCATCTTTAACCACCTTAAGTCTCCATCAATCATTATGCCCTTGCTCTTAGGAATACATGCCCTTACTATGTATCATGGAAGAAATGGGTGAGATTTAGGGCAATCTCAATAGTACCAAAATTCTTCATGTTAATCATGCAAGATCACAACTAAGCATGCAAAATACGCCATAATGAACAACACCTTACAACACTATTCATCAATGATGCCCATACATCATATAGATAACTTAGCCAATTCCTAACTAGTGCGCCTTCATAATTAAATGAATAATACATTGGCAAACACTACCATGACAAATAATCTTATAACACTCCAAATTTTATATTCACTAAATATATTGTAATTATTTGAGAAATTCCATAAAATGGTGAATATTCATAAATTTGGAATTTATGAATTTTATAATTGTTCATTTTCATGAGAAATTAGGCAGAAATAATTATGGAATTAATTTGGGTAATTTAAACAGCCCAATATTAAGGTCTAAAAATGAAGAAATTATAGAAAAATATTTGGTCCAAAAATAAATGGGAAATTGGTCAAATAAAGATTGGAAATTGAAAGGAGAACAATGCATGCAGTGGAATCGCCTATGAGGCAATGATTTTGTCATGTAGTTTTGGATCAACCAGTGATGACAAAAATTTATGAAATTTTACAGAATAAAAGTAGACATCATAAGCATTAATTTGATAGGTTATATTACTCAATTAGAGCTATATACAAAAAGTTATGAATTCTTGAAGTTATCCCAGAAAAATTGTGAATTTTCTGGAACAGCTTCCAAAATTTAAAAATCTAGGAATGATGTGCTTCCAAATGGCAAAAGGATATATTTTTCCTTGAAACTAGACTCAATACGGGTTCTATACCCTTTGGAATCAATCCAAACAATATATACAAATTTAAGTATGGTTTTCCAACGTTTGGGTAGAAAATCTGTTAGAAATTGCTTAAATCTGAAATTAAATTAATAATTAAATATCATATAATATATGATATAAAACAATATCCTTCTCCTTCCTTTAGGCATATCAAATGCACACAGCTGACAATAGAGAGAGAAGAGTTGAGAGGGTTTAGTGAGAAAAGGAGAAGAGAACTCACAAGATAAACCAATTTCTCCAACGATTTAACTTCTAATGCATATAACTCCGACCCTAAGCTACTCCTCTTTATTCTATAAGGTTTGGAAGCTTAAAAATATGTTGTTAAAGGGCTTTGGTTTCAGCCACAGTGAGGAAAAGCTAGTGGGAGCTTGAGGTAACTTCCAAACTCTTGTATATTGACTATTCTGGCTATTGTGGACAATTTAATCAGTGAAATTGCGCCGATTGTCATTGGTTTTAAAAATGGAAAATATGGGTGTAGGGCTGTTATGCTGCCCAAATTGGTACTAAATGGTAGTAATAACATAATGGAATAGTCAATAAAGTAGTTAGGAGTAGAAATGAACGTGTTTACAGTGCTGAAATTGCAAAACCCGGATTTTTCTAGGAGAACCCATAAATTTTGGCTAGGGTTGTAAATAGGTCTTATAGTTGGATTTTCAATGATTTGATGATTTCATTGGGTTCAGCAGGGAAAATTAGGTGGGGTCACAGTTGGACAATTTTTCGGAAAATCCTAAAAAAGCATAATTACAAAAACGCCCTAAAACTCTGAAAGCAGGCCTGCTAAGGGCAATTTTGTAATTATATATTGAATTTGGTAATTTCGAGTCTAGAAATGATTCCTTGGGTGAAAATATTTGAAAATAGCACTAGTCAAAATTTAGAGAAAAGTGTAGCGGGGTCGAGTACGAAGGGGTCGGGCTGGGGTCCCCCGGTATTTTAGTAAATTTTCACCATAGGATAATATAACCACAATAAACATTATGGAAGTGTATGAAATGATACATGGATGGGTTATGACCTACTTCTTGTATATTTGATATTTTATGACCAAGTTGGATGCTTATAGTCGACACGTTTGACGAGGCAGACCCTTTGAGACAGGAAAGAAGTTAAGATAGGAACTACTATCTCTAATATACTATGTGACTATTGTATGATGCGTTTTACTGTATTTTGTGATTTGAACATGTGCTAGAGGCACATTACCTAGTAGTGGTCTAGGACCTAGCTAAGGTACACTAGTCTTGCCTAGCTGTAGTCAAGGACTCGGCTGAGGTATATGTAAGGATTTCAATGGGTTAGTTGGCCTTGAACTTTGTGTAGACATACAAATGATGTGAATCTTCATATTACAAGATACGGTGCATTGCATATTTAAGTTTTACATTTTTTATGTTGATTGTATGTTTCTATTGAGATTCCTTGGAATCTCACCCCTTTTTCTAAACCAAATGTCTCAGCGGGTGCCAGCGGCTTGAAAGCCAAGGACGCAAGAAGGGAAACTGATGGGTACGTTTCCCAAGCCGAAGGCCGTGGTTGTATATAGCCTGTAATTGGAATATTTTTAGGATATTTTGTCCATAGTTGTAATTATTATCGAATTCTGCTCTATTAATAACTATCTATAAACAAATACTTATTATCAGTATAATTGTACTTTTCTGTTTGCTTGTGAAACTTATTCATTATTGCCCTACACATATCAAAATAGAAACGGGTGTTGACATTTTTGGTATTAGAGCCCAAAGCAATTCTAGAGGAACCCAAGTGGTTCTGGTAGAGTTAATAAGCGGTTCTAGCATTATCATAATGACATATTGATATGGTTTTATTTGCATGAACAAGACTATGAGCAGTTCAAGTGATTCTTCTAAGGGTGAGACATCAATGAATCAGAGTCTGCCGGAGCAGAGGATATCAGATGAATAGCCATACATAGAGTATTATGGACTCGATCATATATGCATGAGGAGAACGACACGTAAAAGTGTGCTAAAGCTGCCATTATATGGTCCGGAGCAGAGGCCGACATCTCTAGGAGTATCACAAGTCGGAGAGAATAGTGAGGATCCAGATGAGGATCTTGATTGGGATTCTGATTATGATTTAGAGGAAATCCCAAAGAACGAGCCAAGTGAAGGCGAGTCTCGGGTAGAGCCAGTACTGGTACCATACGACCTACAGCCAAACTTGGAGTTGTCATTCCACCACAAGGCCAAATATCACAGGGCATTGTAGGATCACAACATTCCTAGAGGCTAATATCTTGCATTCCTGGATGGTTTAGAGTCTCTGTATCGACTTCAAATACTGTTGGGGGTCATAGTGTCTTATGAGTACTAGGTTTGTTCCACAATGTATTTCTTCTCGGACTCAGCGTATTGGAACTGGAAGAAGAATCTTATTATTGATCCAGGCCCGAAGGTGAATTTTTGGACATTTTAGAGGCACACCACTAAGCTAGTATGGAAGTTTATGTACACTAGGTGATGTGGGGTCTATGCGATCTATTTGGGTGACCGGAGCTGGCTGGCACGTACTATGGGAGCAGTCAGGCAGAACCGATAGACAGAGAAAGAGTTAACCAAAGTCACAATTTTGGGGGGGCTCAGAGAAAGTTAAGCATGCTCGACTCGAGGTAATCTAGGATGGGCAACCCCTGGGAAGTTGCATGAACTTAGTGTTTTGTTGTGTAAAGGACTAATATGTCATATACAGTAGTATATAGGATATATTATGTTTCTATTTCTCTGTAACTACTGTAAATAGTTGTTGTATGCTATGTATGACATATCTGTGTACTCTGACTTTTATGAAATAATGAAAATACCCTTGCTCTTATATGAAATGTAATTCTTCTATATGTCTATATGGTTTGAAATATATAGATGATGCAAGGGAGACCACGAGGTAGAGGCCAAGGAAGGGGTCAGCATGGTAATTATGAGGAAGAACATGGTCCTAGACGAGATCTAGTACAACAGCACATACTAAATATACTGGCATAATAGTAAAATACTATGAATGAAATAAGAAATGAACTTCATGGGGTACAACAAAGGCAATATCATCTGGAAGATCATTTCAAGTAGTTGATTCGAGGAAATGGTGAGGAGGGAGTACATGAGAAACCTCCATCAAAGGGTGATTTACCTGAGCCTGAAGTAGACATTCAAACCTGGTTGAGCAGGTTCAATAAACAATAGCCACATATGTTCAGGGGGAAGTTTGATCCTCAACTAGCAGAAGACTGGTTGGTATGTTTGGACAAGATTTTTGATATGTTGCAGTGCCCAAACGAAGTGAAAGCTCAGCTAGCTATTTACAAGTTGGAAAGTGATACTGATTGATAGTGGAAGGGCATAGATCTCACCTTGAGGGGAAGGAATGTTCCAAACACATGGGAATTATTCCAAGAAAAGTTCCACGAGAAGTACTTTCCCCTAACTACCAGAAAAAAAAAGGAAAAAGAGTTCTTGTGCATTAAACAATAAGACCGGGAGAGCTTTGGTGATTATTTAGCCCGATACATTCCATTGTCATAATACTTGTCATACCACAAACTATATGATAATGAAGAATGGAATGCAGATATGATGATTGAAGGGTTGAGACCAGAATTCAAAGAAAAACTGATTTCTTAACATTTTACCGAGTTCGGAAAAGCGGTAGAGGAATGCCAATACATTTAGAAGTGTATGTTGAGCCTGACGACCCAGAATGGTAATAAAGGTACTTCTAGGAGTGGAAATTCATCACAGAAATGAAAAGAACAGGGTAGACCTTCCAGGGGTACTAATAAGAGGCCGAGTCAGGCTGGAGGCCGTAGAGCCCAAGGATCCTTGGGAATTCAAACATGTTGGCATTGCCGTAAGAAGTTTCATCCTGGAAAGATGTGCAGTAGAGCCCTATTGAGGACGGATCCTAACAAACCACCCACTTGCTATAACTACGGTAAGCTGAGGCACTGTTTGAAAGATTGTCCATAGAAGCAGCAAACAGAGGAGACTAGACCCAGGGTTCCAGGCAAGGCTTACATGCTGACACAGGAAGAAGCTTATAAATCTCTAGAATTGATTCAAGGAATGATTTCTCTTAATGGCAGTTTAGTGTATGTTATGTATGATTCGGGGTGCTAGCCATTCATCCATTACATACGACTAAATAAGACGATTGAATTTGCGTGTTCATAAATGCCCATATGATTTGGTTGTATCTACACCCACGGGTACACAAATTATGACAGTTGATGTTTATTTGAATTGCGGGATAAATGCCGAGGGGCATGAATCGACGATAAATCTAATATGCTTGTCATTGCAAGGGTTAGAGGTAATATTGGGGATTGGCTGGTTAACAGTGAATGGTGTGTTATTGGATTGCAAATGGAAGAGAGTTATATATTTGAATCTACAGCCACAAGCTGACACAAAAATCATTGTCAACCTTCTTTCTGCAGCTAAGGCTGAGAGATGTTTGCAAAAAGGCTGTCAGGGGTACATGGTATTTTGTTCAATGTAGTCAGAGGCCGGTGTAGTCTTGGAAAGTATCCCTGTAGCGAATAAGTTCTCTTATATGTTTTCGGAGGATGTCTGGGGATTACCTCCAAATAGGGAAGTGGAGTTCTCAATCGATTTGAGGCCTGGAGTAGGACCAATCTCCAAAACCCCATATAAAATAGCTCCAAATGAAATAGCTGAGTTAAAGAAGCAAATTGAAGAGTTACTCAAAAAAGGGTTTATACGACCCAGTGTTTCACCCTGGGGTGCTCCATTGCTTTTTGTCAGAAAGAAAGATGAGAGCCTGCATCTCTGTATTGATTATCGAGAGCTGAACAAGGTGACCGTCAAGAACAAGTATTCGCTCCCTAGAATTGATTATCTACACGATCAGTTATCTAGTTCTTATGTATTCTCAAAAATCGATTTGCGATTGGGATACGACCAGTTGAAAGTAAAAGCAAAAGATGTATCGAAGACTACTTTTAGGACTAGATATGGGCATTATGAGTTTCTAGTGATGTCATTTGGGCTGACCAATGCACCTGCTGTGTTCATAGACTACATGAATCGAATTTTTTATCCTTATCTGGACCAATTTGTAGTAGTTTTTATCGATGATATACTGGTGTACTCATAAAGTAAGGCTGAACACGAGCAGTATCTAAAAACTGTGTTGAACATATTATGGGATAAGTGACTCTCTACCAAGTTAAGTGAGTGTGAATTTTGTCTTTCAGAAGTATAGTTTCTGGGCCACGTTGTCTCATAGCAGGGAGTTTCTGTCGATCCTAGTAAAGTGGAAGCAGTACTGAGCTGGAAGAGGCCAGAGCTTGTAATTTAAGTGTGCCATTTTTGGGGTCTAGCTAGTTTTATTGAAGGTTTATACAGAATTTCTCCAAAATTACATTGCCAATAACAAAATTGACGCAAAAAACTCAACATTTTGAGTCAGACAAGAACTGTGAATAAAGCTTCCTAGAGTTGAAATAGAGGTTGACTATAGCACTAACACTGACGATCCTAGATCCACAATTTACGTATGTTATTTATATAGATGCCAGTAGACATGGATTGGGATGTGAATTGATGCAACATGACCAAGTGGTGGCATACGCATCTTGTCAACTGAAACCTCATAACTGAACTATCCCACTCATGATCTTGAGTTGGTGGTAATTGTATTTACTTTGAAAATATTGAGACATTTTCTCTATGGTGAGACCGTAGAGTTATATTGTGACCATAAGAGCTTAAAGTACTTGTATTATCAAAAAGAGCTCAACATAAGATAGCAAAGATGATAGAGTTGCTGAAAGATTACAATCTAGAAATCAGCTACCATCCTGGAAAGACTAATGTCGTTGTGAACGCATTGAGCTGGAAATTAGTGTAGGTGGTAGTCATGATGATCTATGAATAGAAACTAATCGAGGATTTCAAATATCTAAATCTATTTAGTCAAATTCTGATAAACAGTGGAGCCATCCATATATACAATAATCTGAGGGCAGTGATTGAAGAAGCATAGTTGCCAGATAGGTAAGCATTATCTATCAGCGATATGATTACTCAGGTTAAACTCACAAATATGATTTGTCATCCAGCGGACTAGTCAGGTACAAGAAGCGGATTTATGTTCCACTGCAACCAGAACTGAGACTGCAAATCCTGGAGGAGGCACACAAGAATAAGTACACTCTGCATCCAAGAGTTATAAAAATGTACCTGTTATGAGTGTAATGATCTATTAAATAGTGCAAGTGTACACTGTTGTAATCAAGTAATACAGAAGTAAGTAGATTATCATTCTCACGAGGATTGATCACTAAGTACCAAAATGGATAATTTTAACTCTATTTAGTCAATCGATTAGTTGGTGATTGAGAGTACAAAATAAACGTTGATTAAATGTGAGTATAAATGATATGAAAGTAACTATGAGAAAAAGTCTTAGGGGTTAGATTTTACTTAACAAATTTCATATTGAATCACTTATCTATTCTAGCCTAATTTATTCCATATAATTGATAGTGGAGCTTCCCCAATTTAATTACTAACCTCTTCCAAGGTCAAGCAATTCTATAATTAATTACTAATCTAATATATTTCTATATGAATTTAAACAATTAATTATGCATCAAGATTTATGGAACTGAGTATGACTACACAACTCATATGAATATATTCCTATTTCATACACAAGTCATGGTTTTAATTATAGGATCTACACACATGCATCTCCTTCTAGTCTCAACATGCATATTGAATTCATTCAAAAGGTGGTCAATCAATCAAAAACATTAAGAACGATAATTAAAAGTCAACCATGAAGGAGAAATTCAACCTACTTTTAATAAGTTAAGATTCAATCCGTTATTAGTAAGCTACATTATCACCTTAGGAACATAGAAATTTACCTGATGATGAAATTAAAAAAAATCAAAATAAATTGAAACTTCATAAACATTGCATAAAACTTGAATATCAAATTCTAAAACATAAATATACAATAACTAGATGCATGAAAATGGAGAAAATCTAGCCGTCCCTTTAAGAGGTAAAATCTTTCATGTAGGTGGCAACATATGACATCTATAAAGGAGGACTACCTAAGCCTTTCATGTAAGAGGCATGGAGGAATTAAATACAATGCATGAAACTACTCTAAGATGGTGTATGTAGAGAAGAGAGGAAATAAATGGATATGAAATGGTTGTAAGTGGAGAAGAGAGGAGAGTTATGGATATGAAGTTGTTGTGTCTTCAATGTGAAAGAGGTGATGGCTATATATAGGGAAGAATGGAGTAGGGTAGATGAAGTGGTAGATTAAAAAGATGATGCAGTGGTAAATAGAATGTGGTAGATGAAGTATTAGATGAAAAGGAAGATGAAGTTGTAGATGAAATATGGTAGATGAAAAGGAAGATGAAGTCGTAGATGAAATGTAGTAGATGGAAAGGTTGGTGGAATGGTAAATGATTCCTGCTCTCAAATTTCAAGCAAAATTCGAAATCCTTGGAGATAGAACTGGATTTTGGTCTCAACATAAAAGTTATAGAGCTCTTTTTTAGCTTTTTATCTATACAAAGAACTTCTTAATCTGACATCTAGAGCTCCGGATATTGCCCGAAAACTGAAAGAAGGTCTAATTTAGTGTTTTTTAAAGCAATTCTATTTCATGCCAAAATCATTATTTATTTATTAGTTATACCCAAATCCATTAGATTGAGCTCAAATATCATCTACAAAATTATCATATAAGGGAAAATAAATATACAAATATTTTACTTATCAAATTCCCTCATACTTAGCTCTTGGACGTCCTTGGACAAGGAGTAACTATTAAGTGCTTCCAACAAAATCAGAAGTGTCAGTCATAAGTGAGAACACAATTGAAAAATAAAGAAATCATAATATTCATGAATCAACGAAAATATAAACTGGTAACTTTATTTGAAAATGAGTAAACTGAGTTCGTAATTACTACTCATTCTTTCAATCTCTCAAGTGTTTTGGGTAAGTGTTTTGCTCCAATTCAACTAAAAAATTGCACTACTATAGGCTTGCTAAAAATCTTAATCTTCACTACCTAATTCACATGCATAATTCAAATAAAAAGGACTTATTAAGGATTATAATGGGATTAAGGTAACACTAGTACAAAATTGTCTTTTTAGACCGCCACATTTAGACCGGTTATAGCGGATAAGGTCTAAAAAAGATGAGCGGTGGTAATTTTATAATTATAAAGAACCTATAAGACCGGTTTTTAATATATGCGGTTTAAAATAAATCATTTAGACCGATTATTAAAAAAACCGGTCTAAAAAGATAAAAAAATTTAAAATAAAAAATTGTGTAAGTTTTTAGACCAGTTATTCAGACAACCGGTCTAAAAAGATTTTAAAAATAAAAAAATCTAAATTTTTTTAGACTAGTTTTCACTAATAACTGGTCTTAAAGATGAAATATTTTAGACCGATTATATTTTAAACCGGTCTAAAATATTTTTTTCCAATTTTAAGACCAGTTATGATTAACAACCGGTCTAAAAGGTTTCCTAAATCTACGCTAAAATTGTTGAATCCCGTCCTAGCGATCTGAACCTTGCTTCTCTTCTTGTTGCGACTTCTCACTTGAACTCCTCCTCGCCCTCTCTCCGCCACCGCTCCCCCTCCTCCAATCTCCTCCGTTCCTCATACATCCATGCCAAAAACGACCGTGTGAACCCCAAAAACCACAACGAGAGTTACCATCTTCTTGTGGCTGTGGAGATTTCTGGGCAGTGCGGGAGAGGCATTTGGTTGAGGTTAGCTTGCCTCTTGGATGATTTATTTTTTCTTCTTCCAAATCTTACTACAATCTAGGCTATACGATATGCTTTTAGAATTTAATCCATCATTTCGTGAGGAATCAAATGCATTTAATCTTTCTTTTTCTCATTTTTGATTCTTTGTTATGCTTCAGCTGAGCCTAGCCTTTCTATTTTGTTTCCCTTTTCTTTTACTTTAGGTTGTTGGTGATACCTAGAAAAGAACAGAATGAGAGATCTTATAAATCAGTGCAAGATCTAGAAATTTGTGGGAGGTGTGTCAGCCATAAATGGCCTAATTTTCTTTCGTCGAAGCTCTACCTCTGACACGATATTTGTGAAGTTGGATTTTTTCGGCCACGACATTTATCTATTGGTGGTTTAATCTTGTGGTACCTCATCATAGAGGCCAAGAGAATTCCAGTTTCATCTGGTTCTATCACTCCAAATGTCTATGATCTTATTGGGGATTGTCCTCCAAATGCAGTTTCGATAGACATTGGCGATGGGGAGGTCTTAATTAGTTGAGTTTTGCAGCAAAATATTCAAGTAATTGAACCTGACCTCAAGCATTTACTTGAACTAACATGTATTTTATGCTTGTGGGTTTTCATTTGTTTGCAGAGCCAACATTCCCTAGAGCAAAGCCTTTTACTTACCACCAATCAAGAAAATAACCAGGAGGTGTCTTGTGAAGCTGTGAGTGACCACACCAGAATGTAAATATATTATTTTCAGTTTACACATATACTTGTCTAGTCTTTTATTAAATGACTCTACACTTATTATCATTTTCTTACAGGCACACCATTTCCTAAGTAATAATAGAGGAGTTTTAGAGGAAAGCATATTGGAAGTTGTTAGGACAATCGGCAAAATAACGATCAAGAGGAAACTCGTTTGTCTTTTCTAGCTATGAGTGGCCAAATCCAACATAAATGATTATTTTGCTTCTAATTTACTGATATGCTTTTCTAATTCTTGTAAATTAGTGCGCATCACATATCTCCTTAAAACTATCTCCTTAAAATTTGCATCATCCTATTTATCTCATTTTCATTTAGATGTATTTTGGCTCATGTTAATTCATGTATGTAGTTCATGAACCTTTGTATGATGAATAGTTTTTTTATTAAATTTGTTCACACTTTAATTGCAAGATTGAGATATTATTTTATTAGTTATTGTCAATTTTTTATCTTATGAGTTGTTTTTCATCATTTAGTTCCGGTTGTCATAACTTACTTAAAATTATATGATAGTATAAAAATAGGGCTCTTTTATTTGGATTGGGATGACTTTAAAATCCTTCCAATCCAAAAAAAAGCAATTTTTATTTTTTTATAAAAATATGTCACTTTTTAGACTGGTTTTCAGAATAACTTGTCTTAAAAGTACTTTTAAGAGCAGTTATTTTAACAAACCGGTCTTAAAAGTCTTGAAAAAAAAATTTTAGACCGGTTTTTAAACAATCAGTCTAAAAAATTTGAACTTTTTAGACCTAGTCTTCGAGTAACTAGTCTAAAGAAGTGATTTTTAAGACCGGTTGTTTAACCGGTCTAAAAAGTAATAGACTTTTAATACAGGTTGTATCAAGACCGCATCTAAAACCGGTTTAAAATATCATTTTTAACTGGTCTAAAATGTGTTTTTTCCAGCTGTGTAAAAGGAATGTAAAACATGATATGAAGGATTAAATTTAAGAAATTAATGGAACAATTGAAAAATTGGCCAGCTTCTGAATAAATCTATTTCATCACAACAACCCACAATTCGAATACTCAAATTTTTTTCTTTTTTTTCATCATTTTTTTTGCAACTCTAAAGTTGATGATATATACACTCCCACACTTGTCAAAAGCCTATTTCACAAAAATTTCAAACGCTTTGCTAATCTTCTGAATTAGGTAAAAACACTTGATATATCATTAAAGCATATGTTAATGGGTTAAGAACAAAGAAACAATCAATTAGGCTTAAAGGGGCTTGTAACGTTATAATTGCAAGGTTGGCCATTTGGCTCTGGCTAAACAAAATGAATGCCTTTATCATTTTTGAATGTGTATGTGAGATGTAATTTCAACCAGATTTAAATTAAGTTCTAGAGTAACAACTTAATAGGTGAATATCACACACAAGAGAAATAATCATTATAGGCTCAAAAGCCCATGGTTAAGGGCTTTCAAACTCAGCTCATTCAATCTCAAAATTCATCACCAATTGCAACAATCAGTTGTTCATTTATGCTATGAAATATCTAAATTCAATTGATCTATACTCGAAACTTATATACTTCTTAAGATCATTACAAAGCACTTAATCATGATGATTTTTTCCCTTTTACTCCTTTTTTTTAAAAAAATAAAAACATGCAACTAATAAAATGCGTCTCAGGAGTTAAGAATAACTCCTTACTCTGCCATTTTTTCTCATACCCCATGCATCTAATGGTTTTACTAACTAACTAAATAATCTTTTTTTCTCCTCCCTTAATCTAAATCAGACATTGTCCCCAATGTCTTCTAGAGCTTAGAGAAAATTTTTTAAACATAAACACACAATAAAGTGAAACCAAAATGCTAAGAGTAAAACCAAGAGATTAAGGAAACTTACAACCGAAGAGTGGTATCTGGATCCTACTTTTGATTGCTATCTGAAGATTGCCCACCTTTGTACTTGACTAGTATATCTGGTTTAAGTTCATAGGTTTGCAATTGACGGAGCAGCTGATCAGTAATTAGGGAAGAAATTATGGAATGGCAAGTCGCTTGGGGCATGAATCATATCTCCACAACATGATCAAAAAAAGACAACAGATCATCATAAAAACCATTAACATTTAACAATCCTAATACCGTTTTGTGAAAGTTAAACAGCCTAATATGTGGTGTTGGAAATCCCATACAACGTTTTTAAACCACCGAGTCGAGCAAAAAAAGCTTCAACCCTTAGAACATACGTCCCATACATTCCGACAAGTTGGAAACCTGCAACTCTTGTCCTAAAGAAAAGATATGACCATCTAACCCCTTTACCTTTACACTCAAACCATTGCTTCCATTAATGGTTGCAGTAATGGGCACACTTCCCCTTAGGCCCTGGATGACTCCCCCGTATACAAAATTGCTCTTTCAAGCATCTAATGCATTTCCTAGTTCTTGTACTGCAATTAGAAACTCTCCATTCTTTCCCTCATCAGTTTCACCAAAAATGCAGATAGATTTAAACCTACATTTTAGTATGATACCCTTTTTTTCTTCTGTTTGTCGGACCATTTTTGCTTATAAGTGGAAGACTGCATATTTACAAGTGGAAGTGTTCATATTCATAAGTAGAAGAGTGCACATATATAACATTAAAATAATGACAACAAAATCATGCAAATCAGGCATTTTCCAAAGAAGTTTGAAAAATTTCCGACAAGAATTACCAGCATAATTTGCGTGAAGAAATTAACAAAAAGAGGAAAGAAACTCAAAAGTTATTGAAAAGATAAAAAGGATTAGATAAAAGCTACTGAAAAGATAAGACAGATTATATAAAAGCATTATTATATACAGTAGTTGTGATTTTAACTCACATCTTCATCTGGTTTTATGTCCAGTAATGGCTTAAACGATTTCTATAAATCGAGGATTTGCTTCCCATCCAGTTTTCTTTTAAACTGGAAAATAGGGTCTTTTAATGTCAGATTTCTAAGACAGTAGTGCCATTTTTCTTTATTGAATATGTCCACTAAATCAAGAAGAATATGATGAACATTACCATTCAGATGCATCTCAAGAGTTTGAATGATATCATCCAGGAACTTTTTACTCAGTCCATCCTTTATAAATTTAATTTTATCTTCTCGATTTATAGAAACCATCCCTTTACTCCTACACCGCTAATCACATGTCTACCTTACACATTTATAGCAGACATTCATTCTTTTAGCTCCTCTTTTTTTGGAGTAAGAACTTCTTCCCATTCCTGGTAAAGGTTTAACAACTGATTTATTAAAGTCACCTGTTAAACGTACCTTAGCTTCAATGATCCAGCCTATGTCCTCAGGAAGGCCCAAAAGCTTAAATATCTTCATCCTTTCAAGTTGACAACTATAGAACTTCATGAGCACATCTTTGAGAAGAATGAGGAACTTGTTCTTAAAATAAAATTCTCAATGTAATGTAGCGTGTTTCGGTAAGTAAGAAAGAAAAAAGAGAGTAGGAAGGAACAATGAGAAAGGAGGAAAGAAGTTTTTGGTTGCCTCTCAAATAGCCGCCCTTTTTTAACGTCTTTGGCTAGACAAAAACCAAACCAAATTTTTTTTCTTTTCATTTATTTATTTATATTTTTAATTTTTTTTACAAGAAGGAGGACTTACCTGCTGGTTCCTCAAACATGATGACAGTTTTCAAAGTGTTGAATACACCATCATTATACTCCTTTAGCCTTTACCCATTCACTATGAATTTTCGATCACCATATTCAATTTCCATGGTTCCATAGGGCCATACTTGTGTCACAGTAAAAGGTACTGACCATCTGGATCTCAAATTTCCTGAAAAGAGCTTTGACCTTAAGTTAAATAGAAGCACTTTTTGTCTCAGTGTGAACTCTCTCCACAAAATTCTTCTGTTATGCCACATTTTTGTCTTCTCCTTGTATAACTTGACATTTTCATAAGCTTGTTGTCTAAATTCCTCAAGCTCATTGAGTTGGAGAAGTCACTTTTCACCAGTTGCCTTTAAGTCAAAAGTTAAGGCTGTTATTATCCAATATGCTTTATACTCCATTTTTACTAGAAGATGGCATGCTTTTTCGTAAACCAATTGATATAAGGATGTGCCAATTGGTGTCTTAAAGGCAGTTCTATAAGCCCAAAGTGCATTATCTAATTTTTGTGCCCAGTCCTTCTGATTGGAATTCACCTCTTCTCTAAGATCTACTTCAATTCCCTATTTGAGATTTCTACTTGCCCGCCTGTTTGTGGATGATATAGAGTTGCAACCTTATGAGTTACTCCATATTTAGCCAAAACTGACTGAAGCTGCTGATTGTAAAAAATGCCTTCCTCCATAACTGATAAGCTTTAGGCACTCCAAATCTTGTAAAAATATTTTCCTCAAGAACTTCACAACCACTCGAGAATCATTTATAGGAAAGGCAACTGCTTCAACCCACTTGGAGACATAGTCAACATCTACTAAAATGAACTGGTTGCTAAATGAGGATGGAAAAGGCCCTATAAAATCAATCCCCCTATATCAAAGAGCTCAACTTCTAAGATGTTAGTTAAAGGGGCTTCGTGTCTTCTTGAGATATTTCCCATTCTTTGACATCTTTCACAAGTTGCCGCAATTTTGTAGGCGTAATTGAAGAGTTTAGGCCAGTAAAATCCTGATTGAAGGACTTTAATAACTGTTCTATTTTTCATTTTATATGTTGATCGTATGTTTCTACTGAGATTTCTTGGAATCTCACCCTTTTTTCTAAACTAAATATCTCAGGGGGTGCCAGTGGCTCGAAAGCTAAGGACGCAGAGAAGGGAAAATGGCGGGTACATTTCCAAAGGCGAAGGCAGTGGTTGTATAAAGCCTGTAATTGGAATAGTTTTGGGACATTTTGTGTATAGTTGTAATTATTATGGATTTATGCTCTGTTAATGACTGTTTATAAACAAATACTTATTATCAGTATAACTGTACTTTTTTGTTTGCCTGTGAAACTTATTCATTATTGCCCTGCGTATATCAAAATGAAAACGGGTGTTGACAAATCTCATGCAAGGCAATTTACATATTTTCATGCATAAGTAGGATAATGGCACAAACAAACATACAATGATCAATACATAATCGCATGAAGGGAAAGGAGTTACTACTTCTTGTGCTCTCTTCCAATTTACCTTCTACATGCTTCTTCCTTCAATAACTCCTTGGTGAGCTTGGTGTAACCCCCTTCACGATTAAAGCCGAGATTTACGTTCGTAAACACGTAATTAATGTAGAATTAGAGACCATATTTTAAATTGGGACTTATTAAGGAAATCTTTTGTCTAAAATAAGATTTGCAAAAAAAATTCAAAATTTATTCACAATGGTCTCACATTCATAATACAAAATCAATATGGCCTATACAGGTGGATTCCATTTACAATTATCAGAGTACAAAGTAAGTTCCCGACTCACTCGGGTTCCATTCATTTAATAAGGGTTTATACAAAGGTATAAAGCCCATAATTCATACCCTTTACTTGGGGATTACATAAAACTACATCACAAATCCCAAAATATACATATACTTCTCACAAAATATCCAATAATATACAATGATAACTAATAACCAAAAAGGAACTCCTAACACGGAGCTCTACCCGCTCTTCGTCACCCGTTTGCCCTTCGATCCTTTAGCTCTGTCTAAAATGTTTAGATTTGGGAGAGTGAGATTCTAAAGAATCCCGTAGTGTCAAATCAATCATATAATATACAATAATAAGGCATGAAATCAAATCATTATCCATACAAGCAAGTTCAACGGCAATGGTTAGTATGACACATGTCATCCCTGACGATTGCTCATGCTGTATTGCATCACAACAATCCACACAATATAATTCACCACAGCTGGGATCCATATAAAGTATTTCATAATGCAAGCCATACAGGCAAGATACACACAGCCCACGGCTGGTTTCACAAACACCGCCCCATGGATCGGATTCACAAAGATCCATGTCGATTACGACGACAGTTCAACGACCGACCTAGAGATGACCAATGTCAATCCCTACACGATTCACGCTGACCTACTCACGCCGTAATGTACCATGGCACACATTTCACAAGTTCAATGACAAGTTATGCATACCAAAACATCATACACAATATGAGAGAAGAGTCACTACCTGAGTCCTTCCGTGCGTGTCCTGACGCCGGTCTCTCCCGAGTAGGACAAATGTGAAATCCTATATTCATAATTAGGGACGAAGAGTTATACTCTATTCCAAGACTTAATTTAGTTCATATTACTTAATTGGTTATCATTATTGCTCTTTTAGAGTCATTAAATACCCCTAACAAAACTCCTAAAGGGTAGGAAGAACTATCCCAAAGATCCCCTTTTGGAAGCACAAAAATTGATTTTTGATTGCTGCACCTCGAGTGAAAATGGTCTCACTTGAGCATTGGTACGGATACTCGAGCACAAAAGGCCTCACCCTAGCATTGTACGAACATCACCTCAAGTGCTAGGAAGTGAGGATAGAAAGTGCTTGCCCGAGAGCACAAGAATTTTTCAAAGAAGAGGATCACTCGAGCACAAAAGGCCTCACTCGAGCATTGTACGGACATCACCTCAAGTGTTAGGAAGTGAGGATAGAAAATGCTTGCCTGAGAGCACAAGAACTTTCATAGAAAAGGATCACTCAAGCACAAAAGCCCTCACTCGAGTGATGTTCTTCCCTCACTCGAGCACACTCACTCTTACTCGGGCATGATTATCAGAAACCAGAAAACGCAGAAGGTATGACAGCACTTCCAGAATTTTTACCTAGTGATCCAAATGAACCCAAATACCAAATCAAAGCTACTCCCACACAAAAACACCCAAGGAATTCAATGGAATCATTAAAATGACCAAAATCCAACTCCATTATCATGCTTTAGGTTGAATCAACACAAATCATCAATTTCCCCAAAATCACTAAACTTAACATTTCAACCTCCAATCAATCTATCTATCCTAAACTCATTCCAAAATACCATTCTCATGCCAAAAACATACCAAATGAACAGTGTCACTCATTTTCGGATTCAAGCCTAAATTCCCATAATTTATAAACTATTTCAAATGGTATGAAACTTAGATAGATAGATTGGTTTCACTCACCTTATCAACTTCTCCAAAGAGAGTTCTTGATTCACTACTTTCCAAAATTTTGTGTGATCACAAACCACAACCAATGGACAAGCTACAACCACCAAAGTGCTCATCACTCAAGGATACACATTAAGGAAGAGAACTTAAGCAAAAGAGGCCATTTGCCCTTACCTTTTGAAGCTTTCTTCTTCCTCCTTTGGGCCACAATGGCTGACGAGAGAGAGAGAGAGAGAGAGCAAGAATGAGAGAGAGATATGGTGAGAAGAGATGAAAGAAATGATGTCATACTCCCTCCATGCTTTCACCAGTGAAAATGAGGGAGAGGAAGAGAGAGAAATTAATTAAAATACTCTCCCATTTGACTTTTCTCCATATCACTCACCATACACACTTTTGCCACATATCCACATGCTATTGCTTTACACAAAATAAGTCACCAATTAACTTATCTAATCCATCCATTAGCCATTTAATCACACATCTCATTTTCTATTAGTTAGTAATTAATTTCTCCCTCAATTACCAACTCATGGCCAATAATTCCATTCTTCCAATATTTCCACTAATTATGACATATTAATTAATATTGCCATAAAACACATAATAATTCCAATTAAATCCATAATTATCCATAATAATAATGATTAGCCCTTCATCAAAAATTAGGATATTATACTTGGGCATATATCAAATCCTACAATATATGTATAAGTAAGGGCAGATTAATATTTATACCATTCAGAATTTATAACTAAACTATTTTTTTTTCTAACCCTTACTTTAAACAAAATCTACCCTTTAAGAAGTGGTTGGCCATCTTGAACAAAAACATGCATGTTATCTGATCCTACTAAATTTTAAGCAGCCACTGCAAGTGTACGGGCTGTTAAAATAGTGTAATAGCAAATTAAAGTTATCTCATAGATATTCAATCAAATTAGTTATTAGATATTGAATTTTCCATTTTCATTTACATTGAGCAAATCAAAGAAGAAATATGAAAATCAATGTAAACAAGTGCACATGTATTAACTCTAATGTTTATAGGATTTTAATTGATAAAAACAATCTAGAGTGATTATCCCCTTTTCAAGTCTTAGAGTATATATTCACCAAAAATAAATGTGCTTAATGTTAATTTGTTAATTTAGAGTTTAAATGGATATAATTATCTTCTAATTACTCATATCCTCATCTCAAGTTAAAATGTTGTTCCTAACCAATTTACTTAAGAAGTAATAAATGTCCAAATTCATTCTAATAGGATTATATAGGTCTAATATATATATTTTTATCCTGTTGATAAATTAAAATAAATTCTAATAACAAATTACTTAATCATTTGATCCAATTAAGATCCCCCTTCTAAAACTAAATATAAATTTCCAAAATTCATAATTAATGGTCATCAAGCACTAAATAGATAAATTAAGCAAAAAAAAAAAAATATTAAGCATATACTCAAATCCACAAATTACTCTAGATTCAAGAACAATTTTCAGCAACAGGTAAATTTAGATTCGCTAGCATAATAGGAAATGGAAACAAGAACTAAACAAGGAATTGTTTCTCTCTGGTGTGGATACTTCACGGTCGGCGTCGGACTCCACTTTAAAGCGCAACCTCTGGTCCTCGCCCAAAAAATAAAAAAGACAACTCTCCTTTGGTTCAGCCTCCCGGTCCTCTATTCTCTGTGTTGCTATTCAAGGCCTGACGAAGAAGAAGGATGAACAGTACTTCGTCCTCTCCAGTCGCCTGCCCACCCAAGTCTGATTACCAAGACGATGAACCAGTGAACCTTGCATCTCAACACATTCTCTGGTCTAGCATGCCGTTTCTTTCTCTTTTTTCCCGATCGGAATGGTAGAGACTCTCTTTGAAGACGATGAACAGTATTCTAAACAGTGACTGTGACAAGTGACCCCTCTTGCCGCTACTCCCCTTTCCTTTTTGTTTTTTTTCCTTCAGACGTTCTTTCTCCTGTGGCTTTTAGGTCTCCCAGGTAGAGCTGGGATTACGGGCCGGCCCTTCACGTGCTCGGGCCTAAATGAGTCGGCCTTTTTAGGCCCATTTGTTAAAAAGTACAATATTTTTAGGCCCTCGGCCCTACAGGGCTGGCCCTTCACGGGTTCGGGCCTAAACGGGCTTAAACTCATTTTAATTTAAAAAAATTTCTTTTTTAAGTTTTACAATTTATTTATTATTTTACTTTAAATAATATACATTATTTTTAAAACTCATAAATTTTTAGTTAAAATAATCATCTAATGTCCAAATTACCCTATTTTTTAAAGTTTAAATTAATAAACCATTGTAGAAAATAAAATAAATCAAACCAATTAATAAGTGTTTGCTTGTTATTAATACTCTATAAGGTATTTAGGTGTCTCTCATATTGATAATTGGATATGATGATATTATATTTATTAATTTATTTTACAAAAATATTAAACGGGCCTAAAAGAGCCGGTCCTCAGGGTTGCAGGGATGGCCCTACAGGGCCAGCCCTTTTAGGCCCACTTCCCTTTTAGCCTCTAATTTATAAGCCCGACCCTTAAAGGGCTCGGGCCTAAACAGGCCGGCCTGATGGGCTCGACCCGAATTCCTGGCTCTAGTCCCAGGTCTTAGCTCCCAGAAACATGGCATTTTTTGTTTATTTTTATGGCTCAATTGTCAATTCTGATGCTTCTTTACAACTACTACCACGGTGTCGTTTGGTGCTTGGCTTCCTGGTAGATGCTAATATTTTAATGATTTAAAATAGGGAGAATCCCTCTAAAATACCTTTGAAATAGGAAAATCCCTAATCAATGCTTTGAAATAAAAAATTTTGGATCAGTACCCTGTCAGTATAGATGAATAGTACGGGCGGTGCCAAAAGACAATTTTGCCCTTCAACCCTCATTCTCACCACTTCAGAAATAACAACACGTGATTCTTCATGAACAACTTCAGATTCTTGATTAACAACTCTCATTTCTTGTTTCACAACTTCCTAATTTAAGTTTCAAGGCCAATAATAACACCTTTTTTATTAACAACACGCACTCTTAATTAACAACTCTAAATTCTTGATTAATAGCTCCAGTTTCATCTTTTTACTTTCACAATAACAACACTGGTCTTTTTATTAACAACACTATATTCTATATTAACAACTCTCATTTCTTGTTTCACACCTTCGTAATTTAAGTTTTAGAGCCAATAACAACACCTCTTTCTTTATTAACAACAACATATTTTACATTAACAACACTATATTTTTAAAATGTGAATATGTGGAAGAATAAAGCAGAGTTATTAATCAAGAATCCAGAGTTGTTAATAACAAGATCGGTGTTGTTATTGTGAAAGTAAAAAGATGAAACTAGAGTTGTTAATCAAGAATACAGAGTTGTTAATCAAGAATCCAGAGTTGTTAATTAAGAACCGTGTGGTGTTATTTCTGAAGTGGTGAGAATGAGGGCTGAAGGGAAAAATTGTATTTTGACGCCGCCCGCATTGTTCATCCATACTGGTAGGGTACTGATCCATAATTTGTGATTTCAGAGTACTGATTAAGAATTTCCCTATTTCAAAGGTAGTTTAGAGGGATTTTCCCTTTAAAATATCACACCTCATTTAACCCATCCACGTCATACCTAGCGAAGGAAAGAATATAACATTAAAAAAAGGCTATAAAATACTGAATTGGTATTTTTTTTCCTTTTAAACTTTTCACAATTTCTTTTTATCAAATCACACCTTTTGAATTCTTTATAATTTTTATTTGTCCTAAGTCTATTTAGTTCTATTTTAGTTAAAACTCAGATATCTATACTAATATCCCCAAATAATGCATCACATTGATTTGATCTTATAACAATATAATGTCAAAGTTTTCTCAAAATTTGCCTAAATAACTCTTTAAATATGCAAAAAAAATATAGAGTTATCATTATATTTGGGTACATTGTAATGTCCTTCCATTGTTCCTCACAACTTGGTTACCTATATGTATGCATTTTACCAAGTTCTGATTTCATGAATTAGATCTTAAGATTGACTTTTAATTTGTGTTTACTATTTATTTTGCAACCCATAATTTTCAAGGAACTTTGAAAACCAAACTTAATCTGGGGAAATCAAAACGTAGTGGTTCAAATCTTCGGTTAAATCTCTTTTTTATTCTCTATAGACCATTCAACACCAAATCATGGACATAATTCTATAATTCTGTGTCAATATTCACTACGCATATGGTAAAATAGGATTTTCTAGTTTTCCTACCAAAAATTTGAAAACTCAAAGATTTCAATGTACATCCATTTAATGTGCTTTAGGACATATTCCAAAGCTTAATATGTTAACTAAAGGCACACAAAATTTCAATGGAAGAAGAGATCATTTGCCTCATTTTCACCTCATAAAATCAATGCACCTATTTCTAAAATTCAATTTTAGTTATAATGGTTCCAAACTTGTAATAGGGGCATTATCCTTGTAGAATTTTGGGCGTACCTGGAATCTGTTGACTCACTGAGTACACACACAAGAATGGAGCACCAACATGGACTCTAATTATGTTCATACGAGAGATTCACCATTGGAGAGAAGAGAGTCAGAGAGAGAAGAGAGTCAGAGAGAGAAGTTTTTCTATGAAAGTTTTCTTTCGGTGTTTTCAACTGACCCACACAAACTAACTATATTCCTACATATCACATATGGGCAGTTAATCTAATTTGAATTTAAATCATAAAGATAAAATTCTTCCTTTATACCCATATTTGTCTATATTTACATAACAACCCCTTTTGTATTGGGGTTGAGCCCTAATCCACCAAGGGTGGACTGGGCATATTCCAACATCTCCCACTTACACTTGGTGGATCAGATGTTATGGGTCAAGTGATCAAAGTTATGGGTCAAGTCTCTTTCTCTTCCATCTTTCTTTCATACTAGGAACTCTGCCATAATCACGTGGGCATGACATCTCCATTTAGGTATCTTGTACTAGAAATCCCTTTCACAGAGACCAGTACAAAAAAACCATATAGTGCAGCTAGATCATATTAATATGATGCCTCTGATTGTAACCCCCTAACTTTAAACACGTAATTATAATTCGATAATGCATAATTAAATCGGATTAGAGGCCATTGGATACTTGAAAATCATTTTAAACTTCCTGCTTCACAGTAGGATTTTCACAAAATCTTTCAAAATCTTTTTCCCACCCTGGTCTCAATTTCACTGTTCGAATATAATTACCTGTGCAGTTAATATACATTCATTAATATCAGAGTGTATAACCAAATCCCCGGAAACTCTCGGGTTCTATACATATATAACCTGAGGATTTATAAGTATTCACTAGGGGATTACACTACAAAAATCGAATATAACATTCATATTTCAAAATATAAAGTACTCCCAAGTCCAAAATGGATAACCAACATTTCCAATTCAACTATATACCCCTAAGGGTCCTAATTGCTCCGGGTTGGCCGCTTCTCTTTCGAGCCACACGCCCTATCTGAAATGTTAGTCATAGGAAAGAATGAGATTCGAGAGAATCCCAATAGTAACAAATCACTCACACAATGCATAAATACAAAAAATGTATATAAATCACAACCAGCAACAGCGGCAACAACTCAAAGATAGATGGTTTTCACCACAAACGACAGCACTCACGGCTGTATACACAATATGACAGCACTCACTGTAATCATAATCACGATAGCTTACACTGTAATCACCATCACGACAGCTTACGATGTAATCACAATAACGACAGCTTGTGCTGTAATGACAGCCTACGCTGTAAACGACAACTTGCACTATAAACGACAGCTATCACCAGCTGTAACCGTAGCAACATCAAAGAATCATCACAGAACAGTGATAACGCACACATACAGAGCATTACACATAGTATAAAAGAGAGAGTCACTACCTGATCCTTTCCTGACGTTCTTCGGCATTGTGGGCTCTTGAGGATAGCAAATATCAAATCCTGTAACCAAGTTTGGTACAACCTGTCAATCTCTTTTCCAAATTCTTATCTCTATAATACTTTAAGTTGGTTATCATTTGAACTCTTTAGATGACTATTATAGGTCTAAACATATGCCTAAAGGGTGAGGAGAAACTACCCTGAAGACCCTCCTTCTTGGAAGAATTTCTAAATTTTGGGCTGGCTCACTCGAGTGACACCCCCCATCAGCACTCGAGCACAAGTGAGTGAACCTCAGAAAGTGTTTGCCCGAGAGCAAACCCTGTTTATATCATACACTCTCACTTGAGCACAAGAGACTGTACTCGAGCAATGACCTCAGGTATACTCGAGCACCAGGAAGTGAGACCCAGCGAGTGACTACCCGAGAGAAACCCAATTTTCCAGCAACAAGTACACTCGTGCACCGGCCCTAGTGCTCGGGTGACCTCCCAATGCTCGCAAGTGCCCACGCGTACTCTTGACAATCCTCCCACGAGTGATAACCTGAGACGCTCACCCATAGTGCTAAATGCACTCACTCTCGAGCATGCCCATGCTCACTCGAGCAGGATCATACCTCACTCGCAAGTCAGGAAGTGTGCTCACGGTTTCTACCTGAAGACTTTCCCAAAATACCTAGATTTTCACATCGTACTCGAGTGAGTTCCTCCCTCACTCGAGTGATGTCTATCAGATGCCAAATCGCAACAACTGATATGGTTTTCCAGAATTGACAAATTAAGCTCCAATGGTTCCTAACTTATACCAAAACTCATTCTTATCTCAAAACTTCACATAAACCTATTGGTAACCCAAAACAACCAAACTTCCACTCAAACAACAAAATCTTATCTCTAGACCACAAATTCACCAAACCCACAATTTGCTAAACTTGCTCACTTCAAATCCCATTCAAACCATTAACACCCAAACACCATTTGGCATCCATTTTACTACATTACATCACCTAATTCATAACTTCTAAAATCACAAGAAATTAGGGCAAAAATCCAAAATTTATAAAACTAAACCAATAGTCATAACATTTACATCAAACTTCATCAAAAAATCACCTCTTAAGCTTGCTGAAATCAGAACTTTGATTTCTCCACTCTCAAATTCCCTCAAGTTGCCACACACCACTAATCCAAAGTCTGAAAATATGGAAATAAAGCTCTTGACCATTTGAACAACATCAATGAAGGGTGGTTAGACTTATGAAGTCATTTACCTTCACAAATTTCAAACCCTTCCTTTCTCTTTCTTGCCTAGTTCGCCGGAAGTGGAAAGAATGGAGAGAGAGATAATGATTCAATTTCTCTTTGTCCCTTACACACCCACACAGCCGTCCTTGAGAGTGGCAGTTAAGAGAAATAAGTTGAATCTTTGACTTCAATCCTATGGTCCATAGCTTGCCACTTGTCACCATTTTGTGCTTCCTTCAATGATTTCATATGCTCTCCAACACACTTGATTCCACCTCTTGTTCTTTCAATCCTAGCCATTGGTCTTGATTACTAAGGAGTTTTCTCATCAGTAACTAACCAGTCGGTCAGTAAATTTACCATTTTACCCCTGATTTCCCCAATACTCATTAAACCATCACTAAGCATCTTTATATCATATTGCACAACATATTCTTCAAAAGTACTCAATTAATATTAATTACATCACTTTGAAGTAATTAATCCTTGATTACAATTCAGGATATTACACTGATGTCCTAGATTTTAACCTATATACAATTTCCTTATCATGGCCAATCTAATCCTTCTTAAGTCAAGATAAAACTCAAATTGTCTTTCTTTTATGCATAGTGTCTACACTTATGAAATTATCCAAGTAACATTATAAGGGACCGGTCTCAAACACAAGAATAAATGTGTATATTCTAGGTAATCTTCCTCTTGCCCATATATCGTTTCAATATGAATCAACCACTTTCCTAACATAATGCCTTTAGATCGTATCGATCATGATCATAGGAAAAATGCTAAAGTAGCAGACGTCAAAACATATCTCCATAATATTGTCAAAGTTAGAGTACATCTTGAAAGGGTTAACCTTTTTGGGACTCACATAGCAATGAAGTAGGGATCTATTTACTTTCTTCTCATTTACGGTTCTCCAACACATGCGGTATGAATCGCAAGCTATGGTGTTACTCTTATACTATAAGAGCCTATGTCGTTTTAATCTTACCATTAACAACGTACAGACACAAGTTTAGACACGCACAGTATTTAAACCAAAATTCTTTAGCTTTACTCACATGACTTTAATTTGAAGAATTTGTTGTCTATTTACAGGTATCATGGATGTGGGTATCCATGAATCGATCCATATTTATAATTTCGGATCTCATCCTGACTGAATGCACTACTAAGTCAAGGCGACATTTAGTTTTGTGTTTCTTCTCTACCATATCAGTTCTCATATTGCTTTATTGGTGAACAAATATGTCTCATCTTTGCACACTTATTGAGACTGTCAAAGGTGGTCGCTTGTGTGAGAAAGCTGACCTCATCAACCTATACAACATATTAGATATTGTATACTTTCGCATACACATGTAAAACCATAATGAAGTATCTATACTTCACTTCCTATACATGCCAAAGGACTCATTATGCTCTTCACATATTTCCTTAGCCATATGATTAGTTAGGGGACTTTACCTAGGAATGTGTTATTCAACTATAACTTTATGTGCTATAGTACTTCTAACAAGAATCACATCTTTGCATTTAGTCTTCGATATGATACTTAGGGTCTTTTGCTTAGGCAATGGTTGTAGTGTTTTCACAATACTTTAACACTAGATTTAAATTCTCACTTTCAAAACATAGATGTTTTCCCAAACATTTCCAGCCATATAACCACATGTACTGACATAGTATATTAATATGCGTATGAACATTATATGCCTTAAAAATTATCTCAAGACCTTTTATGAAGACATTCCATGTCTCTCACAATGGTTAGACTAGTACCAACATACAAGTCTTATCACAAAATAGACATCCGGTCTTGTACACATCACTGCGTACATAAGACTACCAACAACGTTTGCATGGAAACCTTTTTTCATTTTCTATGTTGATTTAGTTTAGGGACAAAATCAAGACTCAAAAAAACATTACTGAAGCCATTGGGGTATCCATGAGTTTGCATTAACTCATATAGAAATTGCTCAAGGATTTTTTAATATAATTCTCTTGTTACAGAGAGGATTTTCCTTAAGCAATCTCATTGGATCTCAAGTCCAAGAATATGCATTGCTTTACTCATATGATTCTTTTTAGATTTTTTGAGTACCATTCTTTAACATGTACTACTAAATTCAAACTATTTCTAGTCAATAGTATATCATCCATTTAAAAGGATAATATCAAAAATTACTTAACAATGGTTCTCTTCAACAATTTGAAAAAATACATTAGGTTATCTCTCTTACTAAACCTTATGTATTACTATCTGAATGATTGCTTCAATATATAAAAGGATCTCTGCAAAAACATATGAGGTTATCCCTTTATGAAACCTCAAATACCACTTCTAGTGAAATCTAATTGTCATTGCAAATGGATTTCGTCATCTATATCACCACTTAAAGGTGTAGGTTTCACGTCACCTTGATGTATATCTAAATGTAAACAGTAAACTGTTGCCATAATAAGTCTGATTAAAATGCACAACAGGTAAGATAAAAGCCTTCCTATTATACTTACCCCTTTGCAATCAAATAAGTCTTATGTTTACTAATTCGTAACCAAGATTCTTTTTCAATGAACCATCACTTCCATTGCATTCTTCCATTTTGCCTTTGTAGGAATCTTAAACAAAACTCGACTCTATCTTCTAGAGCAGCCATGAACTCCTTTCTCAATTACTCCTTCTTGTTAGAGCTTCTTGCTTCTTATGTTTGGGTCTCTTTATTGACCCTTCTAAGCTCCCACTCCTAAGGAGGATTAAGAATCATTGGCTGGTTCTATACTGTCTTGTCTCTGTGTTTTGTAAAGAGACACATAGTCATCATTTTTGCCTTTATTTGGAAACTGATGCATATCAAAGTGGTAGCTTTTGGTCCTTTTCAGTCACAATTCCATCTCTTAACTAATTAAAAATGAAGACGTCACTCTAATGAGCTCCCACTTACAATCACAATAGGAATATGCAACTGACCCTTATGGTTTTCATTCTAATAGTATGTGGAAAGTCAAATCCAATTCGCACTTTGACTATTATTCATAGAGTATATAAGTAACCACTTTAAAAGGCATATGGTTAAGTTCCATAGCATACACACTTGATGAAACAAATATGTGTACTAATCCACTAAAAGTGAACCTTAATACTTTCCCACTAGTTTAACTTGAACCATCACATACATAATCATGTCTTATAATGTTTTATTACACCTTTCAATAACTTCATATGATGGTAGAGTGTATCGGATAGTTAGCTATTTAGATGTCTAACTATCTTCTATCATAGATCTCATTTGATCATTCACAACCTTGATTATTTCATACATAAGATCTCAAAAACTTCTATTGATTCAATTGATTTGCAATGTATCAATTTACAGTCCAAAGTACTTAAACTTTAGACTTACACAAAATTAAACAAGTATGATCATATTGTGAATAGTCCTCAACAACAATTATAAAATGTTCAGCTTTATGCCTTACCCTCACACTCAGTACCAAATTTATCATAGTGGAATAATTGCAATGGAAATACGATTGTTTTCCTATTACTATAAATCGTTTCGTGTTGATTTACTTGCTAGACTATCACAAGGACATCTCTATATAGGAAACTAAACTTAGCAATTCTCATTATGCTAATTTTTAGTAGTAATTCCTCTGTCCTTGTCTAGCATGACACTTAATCAAGTCAATACTTGAATACAAAGAGTGGTAATGCAACTAAGCATAAAGAGTCACTAACAATGCTCAACTTAAAGAAAAGAAAAACTGAATCAGAACTATATACGTATCATAAAATCATGAAAGTTTAAATCAGTTGTGTTAGATCCCATATGTTTTAATGATAACAAAGATTGGATCAATGATATAAAAGGATTTGATGACAAACAAATGAATTTGAAAAAAGTGGAAAAGCATTAATTGAAGTAAGCACTAGAGTAATAAACAAATTTTGTGAAGGCTTACTCGAGTAGCCACTCAAGTAAGGGAAGCCATTACTCGAGTAGCCACTCGAGTAATCACAGAGAATTTCACCCAGAGAGGCACTATAAAATTGGGAAGATAATACTTAAGGGACCACTCGAGTAATCTACAAAGTTATATAGACCATTACTCGAGTCGCCACTCGAGCAACGTGATTTGTAAAGGCATCACTCAAGTAGCCACTCGAGTAACCAAGGTAAAAATCTTCTAGTAGCTCTTGGCCAAGAAATGCAACAATTTACTCGAGTAACCATGTGAGAAAAAGGCATTACTCGAGGGATCACTCGAGTAACTAGGTAAGAAAACTCTTGACTAAGATTTGAATGACATTACTTGAGGGAATAATCGAGTAATCTATAAACTTATTTGGACTCTACTTGAGGGAGCACTCAGGTAACTTCTGAAAAAAAACACATGGCCACTCAAGTAACCAGATTACCAGAGTCAGCACCCGAGTAACCTGTGAAGGAAAGACATGGCTACTTGAGTAATCAAGAATTTTTAAGGTTTGTGATCTATCTCACTCCATGTCTTACCCGAGTAATATCTTATGAAACATGTTGAGTTACCCACTGCCATATTTTTGACAGGTTTGTTAGCCCTCACATATTTTGATGATAAGAAAGAATGGGTGTGAAAAAGATTTGATAAACAAACAAGTTTGAACAAAGTAATGACAGAGCAAATCATCACTTGAAGTAAGCACTGGAGTAATGAAGAAAGGCCAAGAGAGAAAGCTGAGAAACTTCATCACTGGCAGAATTTCTAAAAGGCTACTGGAGTAAGAACTTGAGTAATAAGACAGAAACTTGAAGTAACTAGAAGACAGAACCTCAAGTAACGCACGGCCAGATACATCACTCGAGGAATGACTCGAGTAATATGAAGTGAAAAGAAGAGTTACTCGAGTCAACACTCAAGTAACCTGCCACAAGGAATGGAGTTGCTCTTGACCATGTAATTCTGCCAACGTTACTCGAGTAAGCACTTGAGTAATCAAGGAAATCACTTCCAGTTGCTCTCATCCTGCTAATGTTACTCAAGTAAGCACTCGAGTAATCAGGGAAATCACTTCCAGTTGCTCTCGGCCTACCAACGTTACCCAAGTCAGTACTCGAGACCCCTGCTTCAAGAAATATGTTGCTCTCGACATTTCAATCATGCCAATGTTACTCAAGGAGGCACTAGAGTAAACCACTGTGGTAAACAAAACTTGAAGGTAACACTCGATTAATCTGAAATGTTATTATCACACTTCACTTGAGGCACCACTCAAGTATGCAGGTATGAAAATGTTCTATATCAAAGACTTGAATGAGATTACTTGAGTCAGTAATCGAGTAATCTGTAGAATTATTTACAATGCACTTGAAGTATCCACCTGAGTAAGCTATACAGAAAATAGATGTTCACTCGAGGCGGTACTCGAGTAAGCAAGTAAGCAAAACTTGAAGTTCTCTTGGCCTGAAATCCTTCCAACATTACTGGAGTGAAGCATCGAGTAATCTGAAGGTTATTTGAATGACCACTCGAGTAGCCACTCGAGTAACCTGTTAATAAAATTGTAGCATTCTCCAGTGAGTACTCGAGTAAACAGGCATTTCGAAGTTTTGTAAATTTGTTTACTCCATGCACTACCTGAGTAATGTGATGATCATTTATTGACTTGCTCTCTATCAATATTTTCACGAAGATCTTGAGTAACCACTTGAACAAACTTAATGAATACTCGAGGGACCACTCGAGTATCCAAGTCCAGAAATTCAGAAATCATTTCAACGTTTATTGATTTATTTCCTATATGATTAACCTTTCATTGTATTAGTATTCTTAGCATATTCGCAGATAAACAATGAAGAGATCTTACCAAATAAGGAAAGTCAAATGCAACATTCAAATGCTACCTACCGCCACCTACCACAAACGGATATTTTTCAAAATCTGGAAAAGTCAACAGTGGTTGCGCACACTCTAACGGGTGAGAAGAAAATATTCCAACAGTCATTATCAACACATCTATATATATGGGAACATCCAAACAGGGAATAACAACGAGAACACACACGAACGCATTATCAAGTTCACTCTCAATACTCTATTTTTACACATACTTGTAATTATGTACTTCAGTGATTCTTATTCACTCTGTAAGAGAGATATTTCATTCAAACTCAATATTTGTTATTGAGGTAACATAAGGTTGTGTAACCTTGAGTTGGGATTGGATTACAACTTGTAAGGGGGAGCGAGTGTCCAGGTGAAAGAACTTGCTTGTACCGAGGTGCCAAGAACCCACTGAATCTTGGAAATTATAGTGAAACACTCAGAGATGCTCTGAGGACTGGACATAGGTCAAAGTGGTTGTGGCCGAACCAGTATAACTCCTGGTGTACACTTCGGTGATATTTCTTCTTACTCTTTACTGCTTTATATTCACTGTCAAGTTTTATATTTGCAATGAAATTTTTAGATCACCCAATTCACCCTCTCTTAGGTGAAACGCTTGCTCTAACATTTGGTATCAGAGCGTAGGTCTTCTTGTTAAGATATAACAACCTAAGAAGGATCCAATGGCAAGCATTTCATAAAACTTGACAGTGAATATAAAGCAGTCACGAAAGCTAGCCAGTTTCACTGGGCTAAGTTCAAAAATTCATAACTCTTTATGTACAGCTCCAAATGACCTATATGACTTATCAAAGCTTTTAATGTCTACTTTCATTTTGAAAAATTTCACATTTATTTGACATCATTTGGTCATCCAAAACCCCATGACAAACTCACTAGCTCGCAAGAAATTTCACAGGTAGTAAAGTTACATTCCTGGGACTCTTGCTAAATTGGGATTAGCAGTCTACTTAATTCAGGCTTATTTTCAAGCCTCTAATCACAAAATTCAAGATATTACAGCCGAACCAGTATAACTCCTGGTATACACTTTGGTGATATTTTTCCTAGCTCTTGACTACGTTTTAAATTATGCCAATATCTATTTATGGTTCAAATATTCTGTAATAACCCAATTCACCCCCTCTTGGGTGAAACGGTTACACTAACAAAAGAACCTTAAATCTTATGCTTGTTATATGCTCATGCAAAATTTCTTACCAGTTGGTATACGGTCCATTTTACCTAAAAATATAAAAAAACACCAGCACTAAACTTTGTATGTTTTTCAAGTTGATTTGTAGTAAAGTGGTTGATTCAAACAAGTTGTAAGATTTTCAAAAGCTAATTGTTTGCACTATGTGTGAACTTGAAATGTATTCTTCACCTTCATTTTTTATCATTTATGGTCCATCTAAGCATCACTAGGTCAAAGTTGTTTAATTGTGCAGTTTGGTATATTTGAGATGGATGTACCTAAATGAGCGATTCATAAAAATTTTAAAAGGGTATGTGGAAAAAAGATATTGACCAGATGGTTGTATTACTGATAGCAATATGGTTGAAGAACCAAGTAACTTTTATGTTGATTTTCTATCAAATGTTGACCGTATGGGGATCCCAAAGTCTTGCCATGATGAGCAAAGATCAAGGAAAGGAACAAGTGGGAGAGATGTAATAAGGATATCATTGACTGAATGGGAGCAAGCTCACTTATATGTGCTAATGAAATTGATGAGGTTGAAATGTATGTTGAAGAACACAAGGATGCTCTTCGACAATTATATGATCATAGTGTTAGATCTCTTATGTTTTGATGATAACAAATAATGGTATGAAAAATATTTATTAAACAAATAAGTTTGAACAAAGTAATAACAGGGAAAATCATCACTTGAAGTAAGCACTGGAGTAATGAAGAAAGGCCTAGAGAAAAAGCTAAGAAACTTCATCACAGGCAAAATTTCTAAAGGTTTACTCGAGTAAGTACTCGAGTAATGAGACAGAAACTTGAAGCAACCAGAGTCGACCTTCAAGTAACCTGCCAACTTTACTCGAGTAAGTACTCGAGTAATAAGGTAAAAGAGTTCAACTTGCTCTCGGCCAGCCAACGTTACTCGAGTAGCTACTCGAGTAACCAGATAAATGACTTTAAGTTGCTCTCGGCCTGCCAACGTTACTTGAGTAGCTACTCGAGTAACTAGGTAAATCACTTGCAGTTGCTCTCGGCCTGCCAACGTTAATCAAGTCTATACTCGAGTCCCCTACTTCAAGAAATATGTTGCTCTCGGCATTGTCAATCCTGCCAATATTACTCGAGGAGCTACTAGAGTAACCTACTGTGGTAAGCAAAACTTGAAGGTAATACTCGATTACCTTGATATGCTTTTGTCACACTTCACTTGAGGCACTACTCAAGTATGCAGGTATTCCATTACTCTTTATCAAATATTTGAACTGAAATACTCGAGTCAGTAATCGAGTAATTTGCAATGTTATTTACGAAACACTTGAAGTAACTACCCGAGTAAGCTACGCAGAAAATTTATATTTAAGGTAATCAAAATTGAAGTGCTCTCGACCCTGAAATCCTGCCAACATTATTGGAGTGAAGCATCGAGTAACCTAAAGTTTATTTGAAAGATTACTTGAGTTGCTACTCGAGTAACCTATGAAGAAAAGTGAACCATACCCGAGTAAGTTCCCGAGTAAACAGGTATTTCCAAGGTTTGTAAATCTGTTTACTCCATGCACTACTCGAGTAATGTAATGTTCCTTTATTAATTGTAGTTTATCAATACTCTCATGATAATACTCGAGTAAGTACTTAAGTAAACATAATGAATACTCAAGTATGAAAGTTTAGAAATTCAGAAATCATTCCAACGTTCATTGATTTGTTTCCTATGTGATTAACCTTTCATTGTATTAGTATTCTTAGCTTATCCGCAGATAAACAATGAAGAGATCTTACCAAATAAAGAAAGTCAAATGCAACGTTCAAGTGCCACCTACCGCTACCTACCGCAAACGGATATTTTTCAAATACTGGACAAGTCAACAGTGGTTGAGCACACTCTACGGGCATGAAGAAAAAAGTTCCAACAATCATTACCAACACATCTATATATATGGAAACATCCAAACAGAGAAAGCACAACAAGAACATACACACGAACGCATTATCAAAGTTCACGTTCAATACTCTATTTTACATATACTTGTAATTCTGTACTTCAATTATTCTTATTCACTCTGAGAGAGAGATATTTTATTCAAACTCAATATTTGTTATTGAGGTAAAGGTTGTGGAACCTTGATTGGGTTTGGATTACAACTTATAAGGGGGAGCGAGTGTCCAGGCGAAGGAACTTGCTTGTACTGAGGTGCCAAGAACCCACTGAATCTTGGAAGTTATAGTGAAACTCTCAGAGAAGCTCTGAGGACTGGACGTAGGTCAAAGTGGTTATGGCCGAACCAATATAACTCCCGGTGTACACTTCGGTGATATTTCTCCTTACTCTTTACTGCATTATATTCACCATCAAGTTTTCATATTTGCAACAATATTTTTAGTATCACCCAATTCACCCCCCCTCTTGGGTGAAACGCTTGCTCTAACATTTGGTATCAGGGCATAGGTCTTCTTGTTAACGTATAACAACCTAAGAAGGATCCAATGGCAAGCACGGGTGAAGGAATTCTTCGCGATGGAGCATCCATCACTAGACCTCCAGGTTTCAGTGGCGAACACTTTTCTTTTTGGAAAGAAAAGTTTAGAGTATTTGTGATGGCTACCGAATATGGGCTATGGGATATGATTGAGAGTGGAAACTATCAACCTACAAAGACCGTAGATTCTCAGAAAATTCCTAAGATGCTAGCGGAATATGATGAGAATGACAAGAAACTTATCACTCTCAACAGCAAGGCAATTCTGATGATACAAAGTGCTTTGAGTCAAAGTGAATACTTCAGAATTTATACACTTCCAACAGCAATGGAAATGTGGGAAGCTCTTGAAATAGCTCATGAAGGAACTTTAGGAATAAAGGAGAATTGGATCAATAGCTTTGTCACTGAATTCGATTTACTTTGAATGAAATCAAGTGAGTCAATATCTGAACTCGAACTTAGATATACTCATCTTGTTAATCAACTTGCAGCACTTGGGAAAGTCTATGATCAACATACCCAAGTACGAAAGATTTTGAATATTCTTTTTAAAGAGTGGGAGGCCAAAGTCACTGCGATAGAAGAACTAAAAGGAGAATCAATGAGATCAGTTGCTTCTCTATTTGGAAGTCTTTCTGAATATGGAAGTAAACTAAAGTTCAAACGGGAACTAGATGACATTGGTGACAAGAAGAAGAGAGGCCTAGCACTAAAAGCAAAAGAAGAAAATCAAGATGAGGATGAGGAGTTTGACGATGATGAAATGGGCCTAATCATAAAATGATTCAAAAAGTTTTACAAGAAAGGTCAAGGATTCAAACACTTTCAGAAAGGAGGAACTAGCAGCAAATCAAAATGTCCAGAGCTGAACCAAAAGAGCAAAGAAAAGAGAAAAGACAAATTCTTCAAAAAGAAGGCCTTCATATCTGCTATAAGGGGTGATAGTTCCACTGACGAAGAAAGTGATGAAGAAGAAATAGCTAATATATGTCTTGTTGCTTAAAAATAAATAGAAGAAGAGGTAAATGATTTTGATCCTACCTATGATGAATTACTTTCTGAATATAATGCCTTACATTCTAAATTCATCAAAGTAGTTAAAGAATTAGTTGTTTTCAAAAAGGAAAACAAAGTTCTTGAAACGAACTTAAAGAAAGTTCAGAAAAGGATTGTGAAAATTGTTCTTCTTTGAAAAAGAAAAACACTGATCTCACAAAAACTCTTGAAAAATTTACTACAGGAAGTGAGATGCTAACTGTGATTTTAAAAGCTCAACGATTTGTAAATGACCAATTTGGTATTGGATATGATCCAAAATCAGATAGAAGGAAAGGTAGAAAGAAAGCCGGAGGTAAGTCATATTTAAATTATTTCCAGCATTCTGTGCATACATCAAATCCTTTTGCATTTTGTAATTACTGTAATAGAAAAGGTCATTATACCTCTTCGTGCATTCATAAGAAGAAAGGAACTATAGGAACCTACAAATGGGTACCTAAAGGATCATATGTTTAAAACATTTCTTGTACTAACCCAAAAGGACCCAAAAAGAAGTGGGTACCTAAGACTTAATCGTATTTAATTGCAGATATGTCTTAAAGCATCCAAAAACAAGTGGTACATAGACAGTGGATGCTCTAGACATATGAACGGTGATTTTGAAAGTTTTACCAAATTGTAACCTAAAGAAGGTGGAAAGGTAAAATTTGGAGGAAATCAAAGTGGAAGGATAGCAGGAATTGGTAAAATCAAAAATGACAAAGGCATACAAGTCAAAGATGTATACTATGTCGAAGGATTGTGCCATAACTTGCTGAGTGTGAGTCAAAGTGCAGACAAAAACAACTGGGTAATATTTGACTCAGAGGAATGTCTAATTGTCAACAAGAAAGACTTACTACTTGATAAGAAGAATAACAAGGCTAAGCTCAGAGCAAAAAGGGAAGGTAACTGCTATACTCTAGATATTAGCAGAAATAAATCTAAAAACTGTTTTCTGAGTAATACCGATGAAAGTTGGCTATGGCATAAGAGATTAGCTTATGTCAACATGCATCAACTAGGCAAACTACTCAAAAAGGTTTTAGTTCTTGGATTACCCAAAGTAAATTTAAAAAACGATTTGATTTGTGACGCATGTCAAAAGGGTAAACAAACTAAATCATCTTTCAAATTGAAAAATGAGATTTCAACAAATAGACCACTACAATTATTGCATATGGATTTAGTTGGCCCAGCAAGAGTTAAGAGTCTTGGTGGCAACTTATATTCATTGGTCATTGTTGATGACTTCTCCATATTTACATGGGTTATTTTTCTATCATCAAAGGATGAAACCTTTGAAGAATTTATTGTTTTTGCCAAGAAAGTGCAAAATGAGAAAGGTATGTCCATTATAGGTTTTCAGATAGATCATGGTGGAGAATTTGAAAATCAAGCCTTTGAAGAATATTGTGATACTAATGGCATTGATCACAATTTCTTTGCTCCAAGGACACCTCAACAAATTGGAGTCGTGGTGCGTAAGAATAGAGTGCTCACTGAAATGGCTAGAGCAATGTTAAATGAAAAGAACATGTCTCAAGTTTTCTGGGCTGATGCTATGAGCACAGCATGCTATATTTCAAATAGAGCCAATATTAGAACAAAACTCGGAAAGACACCATACGAGCGGTACAAAGGAAGGAAGCCAAGCATTGCTCATCTACACATCTTCGATTGTAAGTGTTTCATTCATAATAATGGTAAAGATAACTTAGGAAAATTTGATTTTAAAACTGATGAAGGAACTTTCCTAGGATATTCTAACCGAAGTAAAGCATATAGAATTTTCAATAAAAGAACATGTGTTGTTGAAGAATCAATTCATATTGTATTTGATGAATTTGAATCCTTTGACAAAATCATTGATGAAGAGCAGGAAGTTGTTTTAAATCAAGAAAATGGTCAATCTATTTCTAAATCTCTTATTCCAGAAGTTGATGAAACCAAGGAAGAAGAGTAGTCAGTAGGACAACCTAGAGCTTGGCAATACAATAAAAGTCATCCCTTAGATCAAGTCATAGGACATGTGAATGAAGGGATCAAAACTAGAAATAGAATCTTTAACGAAGTTAGTTTTTCTGCATTCATTTCTGAGGTTGAACCTTCTAACATTGATAAAGCCTTATCAGACAATGATTGGGTTATAGCAATGCAAGAAGAACTAAATAAATTTGAAAGAAATCAAGTTTGGGATTTGGTACCCCGACCCAAGGATCATCCGATCATTGGCAGTAAATGGGTATTCAAGAACAAACTCGATGAATCCGCAATTATTGTCAGAAACAAGGCAAGATTGGTAGCCAAAGGCTATAATCACAAGAAGGAATTGATTATGAGGAAACATATGCTCTAGCTAGATTGGAAGCTATACGAGTACTCTTAGCCTTTGCATGCATCAAAGGATTCAAATCTATCAAATGGATCTGAAGAGTGCATTCCTAAATGACTATATCATGGAAGAAGTGTATGTAGATCAACCTCCTAGTTTTGAAGATATAACCAAACCTGACCATGTTTTTAAACTTAAAAAGCTTTATATGGTTTAAAACAAGCTCCTAGAGCATGGTATGAAAGGCTCAGTAAATTTCTCATTGATCAAGGTATTGTACGAGGAAAAGTTGATACAACACTTTTTACAAAATGAAAACATGATGATATTTTAATTGTTCAAATATATGTTGATGACATTGTTTTCGGTGCTACTAATAAATCTCTGTATAAGGAATTTTCTGAGATAATGTAAGGAGAGTTTGATATGTCAATGATGGGAGAATTAAATTTCTTTCTCGGTTTACAAATCAAACAAAGAGAGAATGGAATCTTCATATCTCAAACAAAGTACTTGAAAGAGCTTTTGAAGAAGTATGGAATGGATGAAGCAAATAAAACTGACACACCTATGAGCTCAACTATATTGCTTGATGCTGATGTCAAAGTGAAAGACTACAACATCACAAAATACAGAGGAATGATTGTATCATTACTCTATCTCACAACAAGCAGACCGAACATCCAATTCAGTGTTGGCATATGTGCAAGATATCAATCAGCACCAAAGGAATCACATGCCGAAACTATCAAATGAATCTTTAGATACCTTGCTGACACACCAGAATTGGGTCTATGGTATTCTAAAGGAAGAAGTGAATATCTTGTTGCATATTTAGATTTTGATCATGGAGGATACAAGATAAATAGAAAGAGCACCAGCAGATAAGGTCAATTTCTTGGAGGATCTCTTGTATCATGGTTCAGCAAGAAATAAAATACAGTGTCTCTTTCGTCAACGGAAGCCGAATATGTTGCAATCTCAAGTTGTTGTGCACAAGTGATATGGTTAAAACAATAACTATAAGATCTTGGTATTTATCTCAAAGAAATACCAATATATTGTGACAATACTAGTACGATAAGCTTGGCAAAGAATCCAGTTCAAAATTCTAGAACCAAGCATATCGATGTCAGACATCACTTCATCAGAGATCATGTCCAAAAGAAAGATGTGAAAGTGATATTCAATCCTACTCATCTTCAACTAGCTGATATCTTCACCAAACCTCTTGTAAAAGATCAATTTCTATACATTAGAAGAGAATTGGGAATAGTAAATCCCAATGAATTGTAAGTTATTTCGGTTTTTCAATTTTAGATAATGTTATTTGATAATGTTTTGATGATTACTAACTTAAGCATCGGAGTATGTAGAAATTTGTTTTGCAAGAAGATTGAAACTCTGTTTTTAATAAATAAAAATAGAGGTTAACAGAGGACACCATCACTGGAGTGCCAACTTTAAGTAATGTATGACAATACAGCATTACCCGAGGGATAACTTGAAGTAAATGGGCACATTACTCGAGTGGGCACTCGAGTAATGGACTTCAAAAACTGGCAGTAAAGTTTCAAGTCATATGGAATTTAAATCAAACGTCTCATTTGGTGGGAAATGAATAGTTAAGAGGAGAAAAGATAGATTACCCGAGGGAAGCCTCGAGTAAACTTGAAGTTTACTCGAGTAAGGCCTCGAGTGACTGCAGGTCCAGATCACAAATTTGATGAGAATCAACTCAAATCTATTCTAAAATGGCTATTAAATGATCGAGGGAACATACATGGATAATTACAATATTATTCATGCTAGGTATACAATTTAAATAAAATATTTTAGAATTTTCTATATGATCACTCGAGTAAACTTGATAATCACTCGAGTAGGGCCTCGAGTAATGTCAGGTTCTAGGTCTTTAACAGTCGCAAACTCGGTTATTTCCACAAGATCTCCTCGAGTGAATCACCTAGTCCTCTCACAAAAAGTTTTCACAATCTCTTCCTTGCTTGATTTCCGTCAAAACCCATCAAATTTCAGCTTCAAAAACTTCCTATTTTGCTCAGAATCTCTCTGCCCTAACTCACAACTTCTCACTCTAGTTTTCTGAGATTTCCATTTTCTCTAAATCAATATGGTTAGAACCAAGAATCTTACTCCTACAGACTCTTTTGAATCTCAACAACCCTATAACCCTCTTTCTTCTCCTCCTAGAAAGAGACGAAAGCTCACTCCAAGATCAAAGGCCAAAATCCAACAGAAACCTCAACCTAAACTAAAGGAGAGAGGTGTTGTGATCAAAGAGCCAGTGGTCACAAGGGCTCAATCAAAGAAAGGCATCTCAACTGGAAGAGGCAAAAGCACTAAATTTCCTTCACCTTCACCTTCTGATTCTTCCACTCCTTCTTTTACTTCAAAACCATCCAAAAAGCCAAAGTATGATGTGAATGTTGCCAAAGCTATGGCTAGGATCCTTAAAGAATTAGAGAAGGGCAAATCCTCTAAAAATCCAGAATTGCCAGAAGAAGAAATCACTAAACCTCTAAAAGGATTCAATGCCAACAAATTGGAGGAATCTAAGAAGTACCTGACACAGTTCTCAAGAAGGAAAGTATGCAAAACTCATAGTGTGGATCTTAAGATTCTTCAGGAGGTATTGAAGTATGACCTAAGTCCCTTCCTGGAACCTTTTATGCCTTGGCTGTCAATTAAACTTCCTTTTTGCACTAAAATAGTCACTCATTTCTACTGCAACCTAGAAATCCTAGATGAACCTAATAGGACTTCTGCAGAGGAAGAAATGACCACAACAGTTAGAGGCCAGAAAACCCTTATCTCACCCTCTAGGATCAATATTTGTTAGGAATAGAATACCCCCTGATGACATCTATTCGAAGCTTGAACCTAACCAAATTTTCACTGTCCTTAGACCTCGTGAGCTAGTGGGTCCTCTTAATTTTAACCTGAGTGACATGTGTGACCATTACAGGGTTCTTTCATATATTTACTCTAGATCCCTTGTGAACAAAGCCAATAACTACACCTATTTCTCTGACCTATACTATATGTGGTTTGCTTCTCTACTCCTGAAGGAACAAAAAGACTTGGGAGAATACATCTTCTCTGAGATGTAGAGGTACAGAATAAAAGGGAAAGCAACTACTCCAATGCCATATCCTCAGATCATTTCTCCTATTCTAAAGAAAAATAAGATATGGTATTTGGAGAATAAGGAGCCCATTGAGAGGATCACTCCAATTGGAAGAAACCAGATTGGGACGTTTAATGTTGAGATTCCCCTCAAAGGCCTTATGGAGTCTGGCCCCGGGAAGAAGAAGATTGAGACTGAGACAAGCAGAATGGATGATACTCAGTCCTCTGCTCCAGCTGCCACTACTTCTTCACCTTCATTCCTCAATGCTTCACTGCAGAACTTCATGCAAAACATGTTGAAGAGCTTTCACATCGACATCTCCAACACAAATGTTGAGCTGGTAACTAATATACATTACAAGATGGCTGAATTGGTTAAGAAGATGGACAAGAGGCACGAGGAGTTGTTAGTAGAGCAGTGTGCCGAGGGTGAGACTCTGAGGTTGATTTTAGCTAGATAGGACTCTATGGGTCCTGGACCTTCTGCTGGTCCATCATCTATTCCTGAGGCATTCTCACCTCCAAAGAACATCCCCTCATAACATCATCATACTGAGGTTGATCCAACTGTCTCTGAGACCTCCTTTCCCAAACCTCCAGAGTTTAGACCTTATGAACCTAGTTCCTCTGCACTCAAAATCTCCATTATTCTTCCTAGAGATATTCTATGCTCAGTAGATGATCCTGAAACCAATGAGACTATCCACATCACCATTGAGGATTCACCACCCAGAGTTCAGCCTGCACCTACACCCACACCTATTCCTTCCCTTACTTATACAGAGGAGATCTCTTCATCATCCTCTAGTCATCATTCTGCAGAAGCCACAGAAGAGGTTGAGACCACCTCTATTGTTGTATATCAGTCACCTCCAATCCCTCCAAGAGATGACATTTATATTCCTCCACTCAACCTTCCTGAACCAGAATCTTCTAGCTCCTTTTTTGATTCTTCTAGTTCAGATGGTTCACATAGCTCCATGGTCCTTCCTGTCAAGCCTATATCTGCAGTCAAGCCTTCTAGTTTTCCACTTGATTGATGAAGACAAAAAGGGGGAGAAGAGCTTGAGTGATTTTGTGGTTGACTGAGCTTCTTTTATTTTGGGTATATGGGTATACATGGGATTTAGGGAGCTTTTCATATTTGTAATGCAATTCTAGTTCAATTTCAATCCAAGTTCATTTAAGTTTTAATATCAATTCAAGTTCATTTAAGTTTTAAATTATAGTACATTATGGGATTAATGAGTTTATTATGTATGCAAGGTGAATATGTTATATTTTTCAAAACTTTCCAAAACACTTTGAATTGACACTTAACAAGTTATTTCAAAAAGGATTTCAAAGTTACAATTGATTTCAAGAAGTGTTTATTTGAAAACTCAATTTCAAAAACTTTATTCAAAATCACAAAGTTTTGTCATAATCAAAAATGGGGAGAATGTTAGAACTCACATGTTTTGATGATAATAAAGAAAGGGTGTGAAAAAGATTTGATAGACAAATAAGTTTGAACAAAATAATGACAGAGCAAATCATCACTTGAAGTAAGCACTGAAGTAATGAAGGAAGGCCAAGAGAGAAAGCTGAGAAACTTCATCACTGGCAGAATTTCTAAAAGGCTATTGGAGTAAGAACTCGAGTAATGAGACAGAAACTTGAAGTAACTAGAGCACAGAACCTCAAGTAACCTACGGCCAGATACATCACTCGAGGAACGACTCGAGTAATATGAAGTGAAAAGAAGAGTTACTCAAGTCAACACTCAAGTAACCTGCCACAAGGAAATGAGTTGCTCTCAGCCATGTAATCCTGCCAACGTTACTCGAGTAAGCACTCTAGTAATCAGGGAAATCACTTCCAGTTGCTCCCGCCCTGCCAACGTTACTCGAGTCATTACTCAAGACCCCTGCTTCAAGAAATATGTTGCTCTCGGTATTTCAATCCTGCCAATGTTACTCGAGGAGCCATTCTAGTAAATCATTGTGGTAAACAAAACTTGAAGGTAACACTCGATTAATCTGAAATGTTATATCACACTTTACTCGAGGCACCACTCAAGTAAGCAGGTATGAAAATGTTCTATGTCAAAGACTTGAACGAGATTACTCTAGTCAGTAATCAAGTGATCTCCAGAATTATTTATAATGCACTTGAAGTATCCACCCGAGTAAGATATGCAGAAAATAGATGTTCACTCGAGGCGGTACTCGAGTAAGCAAGTAAGAAAAACTTGAAGTACTCTCAGCTTAAAATCCTGCCAACATTATTGGAGTGAAGCATCAAGTAATCTGAAGGTTATTTGAAAGACCACTCGAGTAACCTGTGAAGAAAATTGTAGCATACTCCAGTGAGTACTCGAGTAAACAGGCATTTCCAAGGTTTGTAAATTTGTTTACTCCATGCACTACCCGAGTAATGTGATGATCATTTATTGACTTGCGCTCTATCAATATTTTCATGAAGATACTCAAGTAACCACTCGAGGAAACTTAATGAATACTCGAGGGACCACTTGAGTATTCAAGTCCTGAAATTCAGAAATCATTCCAACGTTCATTGATTTATTTCCTATATGATTAACCTTTCATTGTATTAGTATTCTTAGCATATTCAGAGATAAACAATGAAGAGATCTTACCAAATAAGGAAAGTCAAATGCAACGTTTAAATGCTACCTACCGCCACCACCGCCACCTACTGTAAACGGATATTTTTCAAAATCTGGAAAAGTCAACAGTGGTTGCGTACACTCTAACGGGAGAGAAGAAAATGTTCCAACTGTTATTATCAACACATCTATATATATGGGAACATCCAAACAGAGAATAACAACTAGAACACACACGAACACATTATCAAGTTCACGCTCAATACTCTTTTTTTACACATACTTGTAATTCTATACTTCAGTGATTCTTATTCACTCTGTAAGAGAGATATTTCATTCAAACTCAATATTTGTTATTGAGGTAACTTAAGGTTGTAGAACCTTCAGTTGGGATTGGATTACAACTTGTAAGGGGGAGTGAGTGTCCAGGCGAAGGAACTTGCTTGTACCGAGGTTCCAAGAACCCACTGAATCTTGGAAATTATAGTGAAATACTCAGAGATGCTCTGATGACTGGACATAGGTCAAAGTGTTTGTGGCCGAACCAATATAACTCATGGTGTACACTTCGGTGATATTTCTTCTTACTCTTTACTGCTTCATATTCACTATCAAGTTTTATATTTGCAACGAAATTTTTAGTATCACCCAATTCACCCCCCCTCTTGGGTGAAAAGCTTGCTCTAACAACGTTTACTCGATGGACCACTTGAGTAACAAACATGATCACAGGAGTAGCCACTCAAGTAAGGCAGTCCAGAAATTATACTTTTCATCAAATGTTTATTGAATTGTTTTCTATATGATTAACTCTTTATTGCATTAGTATTCTAAGAACATTTATAGGGAAATGATAAAAGATTATGTCAGGAGTGAAAAGTCAAATAAAAGTCTGAGATCTCACTACCGCTACCTACCACAAATGGATAGTTTTCAAATTTGAAGAATAGTCAACCGTTGCTGCGCGACTCTAATGGGCATGTTTGAATTGCTTCCAACGTACATTACAAATCATCTATATATATATGGAGCATTCAAAGAAAAGAAAATAAGACACAAGAACTGAGAATACACTGATCAACAAACTCTTAGTGCTTTGTTTTCTTATACTCATTCATTATACTTCAGTGATTATATATTTGCTCTGTGAGAGAGTTTTTCATTACAAACTCAATATTTGTTATTGAGATAACCTAAGGTTGTAAGGTTGTGGAACCTTAAGTTGGGGATTTGATTACAACATGTAAGGGGGAGCGAGTGTCTAGGTGAAGGAACTTGTTGTGCACTGAGGTACCAAAAACCCACTGAATCTTGGAGAATATAATGAAACTCTCAGAGACTCTCTGAGGACTGGACATAGGTCAAAGTGGTTATGGCCAAACTAGTATAACTCTCAGTGTACACTTCAGTGATATTTCTCTTTGCTCTCAGCTTTTTTAAATATTCAGTTAATTTACTTATACGCAACAAAATTTCTGGTATCACCCAATTCAGCCCCCTCTTGGATGAAACACTTGCAATAATATTTGGTATCACCCAATTGTCCCCATTTTGGTTATTAATTAACATTCTTGTTCTTGGCAGCCTTCCTTGGCTTAGTCACTTAAATCATTCCACTCATAGAGTTATTCGCAATTGATTTGAACCAAGAATGTCTTTTTATAGCACATTGAAGTATACAATGCCATTGTACTTGTATTATTCTTGACTAGAAAGGTAATAACACTATTGGGTCTATGATCAGGAGAATACATTTATACCTCCCATCACATAGATTCCAATAATACCACTATTATCTATCAACAATTTCATACAAGTACTTCACTTAAGATGCTCAATTATGACTTTCAGAAGGCTCGATTTCTGAAAACTCCCAATTAGATAGAGCATATGACACAGCTCCTACTTAGTTGGAGCGTATGATTCTCTTAGAAGACTCATTTTCCAAGAACTTCCACTCATAAAAGAGTGTAGGACATTTACTTCTTCATATCTTTTAGAGCATTATTATGTTGATAATGTCTTATTATCAGGGAATTTTGGGACAATTCAATAGTTTTCTTTGGTTTCATATTTATCTCATTTCTTCATTCTTAATCTTCAGCCAAACAAATCTTCAAGAGGAGAATTTTATTTATTTCTCAAACCCAATTTGATAAGGTTCACAATAACCATTGTTTTCTAAGGCTGGAAGAATTTTATGTCCCATGTTTTTTTAATCATCTTCCAGAGATTCTCTATTACATTGAGAAGATGTTTCAAATGTCTTATGAAATTTGTATTGTTTCATCCTTGAAACATTACATATTTACTCTTAAGTCTTTTATGGTTTCAAATGTTGGCGATTGGATTGGGCTCAAGGCTTATTTTCACTTATGAAGTGGGTTTTACCTTCTGAGGTCATCACTTTCTTGAATCTGGCATTGAGAAGTTTCTCCATTTTGAGATTCCCTTTCACTGTGATTTGATACTTTCTCTTTTAGTATCAAATCATCACTTTTACCTCCATAAGGATTCTTCATATATGAATCTTGACATTCACCTTCTTAAGATTCAAGAGATTCAGGTTTTTCTTTATGCTTATCTTCCGGATTTGTTTTTGGTAGCACATCTAATTCAATTTCAAGTTCTAATGAACCTTAATTTGAATTATTTTCCTCTTGACCCTCTTTAGGATCTTCTCCTTCTAAGCTATGTTTCAGGGCTCAAATTTAAATGAGTAAATCCCTCTTTCATCTATCACTTAGAGGCTCACATTACTCTCAGTAATTTAGGCTTGGATCATTAGAGTAATGATCCAAAAGAATAAAATCCTTTTGGTTTAGTGCTTTTTAAACTACCCAAATTCATATTTATCTCAAATAAATTTATTATGAATTATTAAAAATATTTTAGGATTTTTAAACTCATAAAACATCATTAAAATAATACTAAATGCCTCTGAAACAGATCCAAATATACTCCAAAAAAATTCAAACATATACCAAAATGAAGATCTTGAATTTACACTAGTACAAAAATGAATTTTAAGACTGGTTCAAAATGACTTTTTAGATTGGTTCAGGATGAGGTCTTAATACAACCAGTCTAAAAAGTTTGATACTTTTTAGACCGGTTAAGCAACTGGTCTTAAAGAAAACGTTTTAAAACCGATTGTAATGGAAAGCAGTCTTAAAAATACATTATTTTAAGACCGTTTGTAATAACCACCAGTCTTAAAATACCTTAATTGAAAGCTATGGTAACACTTTTAAGACCGGTTATCCTTAAACCCGGTGTTAAAAGTTTTACTTTCAAGAATGGTAGTATAGAAAACTGGTCTTAAATATATTTTTAAGACCGGTTTCTATATAACCGGTCTTAAAAGTTTGCTTTATGATTTTTTTTCTATTGCCTTTGATTATGTTTGTATACTAGAACACATATCCTAGAAGCTGCTTCCAAGGCCATACTTATTAAGTGCAAAGTTGAGATTTAAGTGACAAGTCCTCATATTCAATTTATACATGCCATATATATATGGAATTTGTTATGTAATGAACAAATAACTTGTAACAAAATAAATGTTGTCATATGGTGTGTTCATTTTCCTTCCACTTACCATTTCCTTTTTCTTTATCTTTCTCATTGGGAACTTGTAACATAACATTGGCTAATGGATGTCTCAACCAAGTTCATATGGATAAATTCATGATGTCACATAATCACAAAATGTAACATAACATAGGCTAATAGATGTCTCAACCAAGTTCTCATGGATCAATGCATGATGTCACATAATCTCAAAAACAACAAACATGTCAATTCTTGCAACAACAAGTTTTGTAGAAAAGCCAAGGGAAGAAAAATTTCTCAGTATATACAGAAAAATCCTTAGTTTTACAAAAAATCACTATTGTTGTAAAAGCTCATAAATGAATTTAGCACAACAATTGCGGATGAAACCAATATCTTCGTTCGGAAAGGGGTCAGCAAGATCAAACATATGTAAATTTTGTTGAAATATACATTTACCTCTTGAGTAAATTTTGTCATGCTTAGGGTGATAATGTTATAAATGTGTTTGAAAACATACAACCCACATAAGTTGGACCCTGGTGGTTGCCTACGGCTCTAAAAAATAACATGATATCATTAAAACAAGTATAAAACATGCCTTATTAAATACATTCTTAAAACAAATCACTATGTACTAACCTTTGCCATTATCCATGTAGGGTCCTTTATATCACGAACATGCTTACCACGACCTGCGTGGAGGAATTTCCTCATAGCCCTATCATCAAAATCACAAAGGTTGCTTATTTTTCATAAATTCCATGAATTGCCAACAATAGGCAATGTAAGAAAACTTATGAGTTCATGGTCTTCTTCAATTCATTCCCTAGTTTGAGGTGGAGGGAGCATAAGAGGATGACTGTACAACTCTTCTTGCATAAAAGAACCAATTGCCAACAATCCCTAAAAAAGGATGACTATATATTAAGCAAATATAAAGCATTATACATATTATAAAACATATATTTGTTTCTTACTTAAGCACATATGGAGCCAAGAAACACTTAATTGGGGTTTCACTAAGCCTCTCCAATAAGTATGTATGTTTGTCTAATAGCAGCAATGGTCCCTTTGTCGTGGAGTTGAACTGGGCATAGGAATCCAAATTTATTGTTTTTGCCAAAGGAAACCAACTTATGATTCATGTACCTACAATAATGCAAGCACAAAAATCAAAGTAATCGGCATAATTTGTAAAATATTTACTTCTAATTGAAGAAGATACTTACATTAAAAATAGTTGGACAATCCAAACCGTAAGCTGTTGTCGAGGAGCTACCAGGGACATTAAATCATCACTCTCAAGAAAGCATTGCTCCCTTGACTTGCCAGCAGATGAATCATAGGCCAATCTCTTGTTTGAAAGGACATATCATATGCCATTATAATCACTTACTGAATGATATTCAATGGAGGTTGAAACTTCTTGAGTGGAGGGCAGTGCAGGCGGTGGGACTCTGATTGGGGCTTCCTTAGCTCTATCAGAAACCAGGTTCTTTGGCCTCAAAATAAAAGAGTTGAGGACATTACTTACAATCTTGAAGTCATCAGTAGGGATAGGGAGAGGTGCATTTACAACGATCACCTCTTCAACTGTCACTCTGACTTAATCATCTTTTATTTGTTGATGGTGGACAGTTGATCCCAAGTTGTACATACTCCCCCGTGCAACTAATCATCTCAGAGGATCCTCCACAACAGGTCACAAGGCTCACCAATTTCTATTCCAGGACCCTTTGATAACTTACCAATACAACTCCTTTTAATGTTATGCCTAGGGTTTAGGGAATATGCCTAAGGAGTACTAGTATCTTGCCTTATTCTCGTTATGATAATCCATTCCTTCTTCATCTTGCTGAACCTTTCTTCAAATTATGCATCAAATGGTGCTTCTGCCTCGCCCTTGCTTCCACCCTCACAGTGGCCAACATATGCGCCATCTCTTCCGTAGTCACCTTATTTAAGGAATGGCGGGGGACTACTCCAAAATAAACCCTTATGCCTATCCCTCCACCAAGCCCCTAAAATGGCCAGGATGCTCATATTTTCCTATATCAACGGTCTGGATATCATTCCTCTCATCCGACCTAAATGATCCCTTGACTTGTTTTTTTGAAGCTCCTTCTATAAGATATAGATGACAAACGTTAGTAATGAAATTTGTTTACTAAATAATTAATAACAACAATAAGACTTATAATTTTTTCACCAACTATACAAGATTATTCACTTATATAAGACACGTTCGTCTTGTAGTAAGCGAACAACCACTTCTCTTTGCTACGTATTGGAGATGGTGGAGAAAGAAGAACATAAGGATTGGATTGAGCTACTTCTTCCAATCTCTTCCGTTTGGCTACCAACAAGTCCTTTTTCAGCCATCACATAACCCCCACGAGACATTGTATAGGGGCAATCATTCTATTCCTTTCACAATCATAATTTGAACATATCATATGGAAAGGAATCTTTTATTTTTTGATTGAACTAATAATTCTCTTTGCAAAGAAAGATTTAAATTTATGACAGGAGAATTTGTTTTGTGCAATAGCATTCCTCAACATACTACAAGAAGACTCTATCAACCTTGAGGATGTTTTTAATGCTCATTCAAGGAATATATATTGGCTACAACATTCAAAGCAATATAACTGAGCATTGAACATGCTAAACAGAAGCTCAAATCAATTGGAGAATCTTGGCAACAACATGAATATATATCTGAGTTGCATAACAGAAGTGTGGTGTACATCATCATGAACTAGCATTACCAAAGGATAAAGCAACGGACTTCATGGAGCGCTTCATCATTTTTCCAAATGTACATGAGCATTTCTAAACCTTCTCTCTTTACATTTCAAGAATACGTTTCATATATTTCATTCATCTTGATTATAAAAGTCTTCTTGAAAAACTCTCAAAATTGTTTTTAGTTCCCTCTCATTAAAAATGAAAGAACTTTCACATAGGGGGAGTGTAAATTGTTTTCTTGGTTCATTAATTTTGATTAAAGTAATTTCTACTCTATTTACTTCTTCACAAGCCTTACTTCTTTATATATTTCAAACTTTTTGCTAATGTCAAATAGGGGGAGAAAAATGTAAGAAAAATATGTATGTTGCACTTGGCATTACATTTAATATGTATATGTATGTTGCACTTTGCATTATATATAATATGTATGTTTGCACTTTGCATTATATATGTATGTTGCACTTAATTCAGACATATTTTTCTTAAAGAATTTGTCATCATCAAAAAGGGGGAGAATGTTAGATGTGATTAGTTTTGATGATGTCAAATATAGATGTGAAATGATAAGAGCAAAAAGTTTATATAATGTATTTCTTTGACTAACTACTGTATTTAATGTTACATATTTTGTAGATTAGTCAAGCAAATAATGAAGAAGATTGAATTAATGAAAATGAACAAGAGGAAGAAGAAGAAAGAAATTGAAGATAGTCAAGGAGATGCTTACTTAGACTATGGAGAATTATTATCAAGAGGAAAATCAAGAAGAAAGATATGGAAGAAAGAAGAACTTGTAAGATCTTATGAGAATATCAAGGTTCAAGCTGTTAGAAGTGATACTTGAGGTTTCTATGATGATACCGGAGGCTTCTATGATCAAATGAAGGTTGGAATAGGTTAATACGAAGCTAAGATGACTTATATGTGAGTTATGGAACTTCTAGGGGAGTTTTACTTGAGTGAGAGCTCAATACTCAAGTGCCAGAGGTGTTGCACTCGAGCACGAGATGAACACTCTGTTCTACTCTGTTTTACATTCAGCCTGACAGAGGTCCGGTATTTTGGCCATATCTCTCCAACCACACGTCAGATGGACCCGAAACTGGTGGCATATGAAATAAGACTCACAACACGTAATATGTACCCTAATATCATATTTAAAGAAGCTCAGATAAAGGAGATATGATCCGTGGAAGTTGACAGTGAAATCACTGTCACTTTTCAACACAGGTTCGGTAGTTTGAGCATAACTCACAAACCACACATCGGATTGAGACGAGACCAATATCAAATGAAACTAGACTCAAAGCTATTTCCATGGATAGGTAATTTGGCTAATTTGAATGTCTATTCTAGGAGCTATGCCTTCTGGAAGTTGATGCTTGTGCAGTCTAGTGCGATAGACACTCTTTCGATCATAACTTGCAAAATACAAGGAGTTTGGAGCTGATTCCTTTTGCATTGGAATGCATATGGCAAGAAATTTCTTATGATACATAATTAGAATCAAATAAATAATTTTTTTCTAAAGTGGCCCCACATCACTCGCGAGTGCAAAAACAGACTCTTGAAAAATGTTGTGCGAGTGATGTCCAGAAGCAGTTGAAACGTGAAGAAATTTACAACACTCAAGCACTAGGATCCATACTCGAGCATTAGACTATTTCTCACTCAAGCACATGAAAGTTTTGACATGAAAGTTTTAACCCGAGAAGAAGCATGTACGTGAAAACAAGAGGCGCACTCGAGCAGGACGTGTTGCACTCAAGTGATGTCTAGAATTCACTCGAGCAGATGTGAGTGTTGGACAAAAAGTGTTTGCCTGAGAGGAAGTCAAAACGTGAAATTGAACATGCACTCGAGTGAGGCTTCTTTGCACTCGAGTGAGTTCCTGACAGAAGCAACGTAGAAGTTCAGACTCTCATGGCCATCAATCCAAACGTGGTTAAATGTTATACAATCATTATGTTTTCACTTGTTAATGTTCCTAAACATTAAATAACATATATTTCAAGTGTAAAACAAGAGATTAAATATTTGGATTGCATCTTCAAGAACGGAGGTCACATATGGCAAAAGTCTTCACTCAACGTGATGAGTCCCAGAAGCCAGAAATTCAGCTTTTGACCAATGATCCAACATACCCATGACTAATACTTTATCATATTAGTGATTAAGCATTTACAGTATGAAACAGGAAATTTAACGGTGAGCTTACAGATTCAAATGAAAGAGTCAAGTGTGGCGGGCAGCATCTTACACACCTAGTATCAGCTACCTACCACGATAAAAGTTTGACCCACCATGAGAGATTGTCTGGAAACTCAAACGTATTCATCCCACTCCACAATGTGACGTACAACTCAAAATGAATCTACCTATTGTTCAACGAGACACTCCACTCTGCAACGGACGTTTCATAGTAGCTCATTTTTCAAATATGCTCAACGGTCAAAATGACTCCAACGGATGAATGCTCACAACAGTCAGCATCTTCATCAACTATAAATGAGAGAGCATTCAATGTCGATGGGTAACAGAAAAAAATGGAGACAGCGAGCAACTACGTGAAAAATGATAGAAATATGAATCCTCTACTTCTACCCAAACACTCTCTGTTCTGCAGTTTCAATATTACTTATCATTGAGAGAGTGATTATTTGTATTGTACTTCAGTAAGTATTATACCCACTCTGTGAGAGAGTTTGTAAACACTTTCAACTATATTTCTGAGTTGATCTCAAGGTAGAGGGACCTTGAGAAGGTTGATTTCCTTACGGGGGAAGCTGTAGAGAGAATTGCTAGTAAGACATTCTACTGGTAAGACTTATAAGGTGCAAGCAGTAGAGAACGTTGCTGCTCATAAGACTTACAGGGGTGTGAATAGGAGAGAGCGTTGTTGCTCGTAAGACTTGCATGAGTAAGCTGGAGAGGAAGATCTTTGGAATTGCTCTGCACGTAAGACTTGCCGTAAGGGGGAGTATCTTGGTGAGAGATTTGTGAAAGGTTTCACAAGTACCCAGTTAAACTTATGGGGTTGTAAAGGCTTTTCTTGTGCCTGGATTAAACAAGAAGATAGTGGATTTGAAAATCTCAGGAGGAGCCTGGGGACTGGACGTAGGCCATCACAAATTGGACCGAACCAGGATAAATCACAGTTTGCATATTCTCTTCCCAAAGCTCTTAATTTTCCAGCATATATTATTTAATCTAACTGTTGATTTATAAACCTTCATACTTACCGCTTTTGTCAAGATGCAAAAAGATTTTCAAAGTTCTTAAGTTTTTATTATACACCCAATTCACCCCCCTCTTGGGTAATAGCCGGTTCTAACATCTAGTAATTTTAATTTTTTTTAAAAGCTATATTTTCATTCTCAAAGAAGAAGTGGAAAAGAGAAACAAAGAGAGGAGAATCCAAGCTACTACATTGTGAATGAATTACGGTTAGTATAGGTAAACAATTTTGTGTATTAGAAACATGGTGTTGGAGATCGATAAAGAAAGCTAAGGATAGTGTTTAAGGATTATGTTTACACTTTAGTTTCCTGGAATCATTGATCCTAGCTTATGGTTAGTTATCTCTTTTCTAGTATTTCTAGTACTATGATTTCTACAATTAATCAAATTTGTATTGCTAATTTTCTAGTTTTTGTGCTCTCTTTCTATTAGAATATATTAAGAGAGTTGGAGAACAATTCATTGGACAATGAATTGAAGGTATATATAAAATTAAATCAGGTCATATCAATTGACTTAAGTCATTTTGAGAGAAATATAGCCTCAATATATACCAATATCTCAAAATTCAACATGATATCAAGAGTTATTCCATTAGTACGACGCCAAAAAAAAAGAATATTGTGGAGTTGAGGCCTCGAAGACTTGAAAAAAAATAGTACAAGTTCAGGAAAAAACTATTAATTGACTTGAGTCATTAGTGGATCAGAAATAGAAGTTCTAACCAACACAGACACATATATATAACGACTTTTGTGAGTGGAAAAATGAACTAATAAAGAGTCAAGATTATGTGTTTTCATGACAATAAAGAATATGGCAATGTGATTGTTATTAATATTATGTAAGCTCGGGTAACATGTCTGTAAGTACTAGTGATGTTAATATTGGATGAATATAATTCGACACCACTAAGCCTAGAACATTTTGTACTGTAAGAAATTATAGCGAGAGAAGGTGAGAAATGTGTATGGGGTCAGGTGAAATCCGGGTAAGCAGAGCTAACCAGGATTAGACTACTAGAGCCTAATCTAGTTTTTCATAGCCATGCATTAGAACAAAAAAAATATGAGAGACAAGAAGAGAGAGCACAAGATGTTTCTATTGCTGAGGTGTGGAAATAAAGTAGGTTAAGGCCTTTATATATAGAGGTCTAGAGAGCTCCTCCAGCTTGCCTACTAATCCGCATTCATTTCCTAATTAATTCTCTTAATCAAGAGGCTCCTCCAATTAACGAAAAAATCAACATTAATTGTTTATTTGCTCTGACTAATCACACTTAAGTGTGATTTGATCTCTTCCATCAGTAACAAATGCTAATGTATTCTCTTTTCATTTGATTCGGGTTTTTTCTAAGGGCGGACTCAGACCCTAGGTCCAACAAGTATAGTTATCAAATGAGAGGGGACTTGTCTTAGTGTTGAGAGAAATCTCACACAAGATAAAGTTGGATTAGAAAAGAGGTACATAAGTAGAAAATATCTACATGTTCTATACATAAAAGTTTTGGGTTGATATATGGTGTTGAGTCCACTTTACATGTGTAAGAATTATGTAATAACTAGTTTTTTTGCCTTATAACAAGTTTTTCCATTGGCTCATTTCATCATGGACACCAAAGGCTAAAATCAAGGCAACAATTAAAATTGTGGCAGCTTTACAAATTTCTCAAGATCTAAGAGAAATCATTAGATGATTATGCAAAATTCCTATAGGACATGGAAGATAGAATCCGATGTTGTTATTCAAAGACCATACAAATGGATACCGACAAATTCATAAGCATGATTCTGACTGATGCTTGTTTCATCATTGAGTTGTTTCCTGCTATTAGCAATCACTAAACAAATACCACTTGTTTCATCATTGAGTTGTTTCAAATACCATTTTTTGTTCTTGAAGGTTTATTCCACCAAACGTTTCCATTGGATTCAATGGTATGCTTTCGTTTCTTGATTTTACCATCTCTATATTTGATTTCTACTTCTCAGCAAACAAATATTACTCCTACTAGTCCTTGATATAGGACACATTTGGCGAATTGATCATGGTCCTAAATATAAGATATATCTTTCACATTTATCAGTCTTTTCCTAATTTACCCATACTGATGCTTCCTCAACAATAATTAGGCAGGACAAGGAAGCAGGGAATTAAGGAAGATGATTAGGGTGTTTTAGAAAATACATGTCATATTAATTAATTTAACCAATTTCCTTAATCTAATCAAATTATGTAAATTCGTCTTATATCAAGCACTAGAGAGAGTATATCCCAACTGAAAAAATGCTTGACAAGTCTTCCTTTCCACATCAAGTGGAACACTTGTGTGATATATTAAGGGCATTCTTCTTACCAAGGAATCAACCATAAGAAGTAGACTTATTGTGTTGGAGCATTCATGTAGTGCGAGTCAATTACAAGAGACAGGAGTCAAATTACAAGCTCAACAAGAAAAAAGGTTAGCTGAGGTTCTATTTTCAGAAGGGGTTTTGATAGTACCAATTATTAGGGTGAGTAATTATGCTACGCTTTTGCAGAGAAACGTAGTGGCTTTTAAGCAATGTCACTCCTTATCAACACTAGATGACTGATTACATAGTCCTCTTGGATTTTCTTATCCAATCTGGGAAAGATTTGAAGTTCTTGTTGAGAAGGGAATCATGGAGTGTTTTATTGATAGTGATATAGTGCTTCCATGTTCATGAATCTTGGCATGGATCTTGTTGAAATAGATGCCAATAATGCTTATGTCTCTTTGCATAAATACTTGGATAGGTTTTATAATAATACTTATCACAAGTATAAGGCCATATTTGTGCATGAATATTGGAGCACTCCCTGGAAAAAAGCTTCTTTTGTTGTTGCATTTCTCCTTCTTTTCCTCACTTCAATCCAGACCATACGTTCTATCATCCCTTTGTTTAGAAAGTAGGTTAGACATTCTTGTATTACTCTCAAGTCTTGAATAGGTTATGTCCATATATTTCTTTATGTAATAACAACTATTTGGTGTATAAAAACTGATTTTTAAAAAAATGAAAAATAATTAAGAGAGTTTGAAACATTGACTTCCGCTTCATACTCTGCTCCACTCTTATCCCCAAGTTAGACCAATATGCCTTCCTACTTTTTTTAATTGCTTTATTTTTACGAGATACTACTCTATTGATTAATATAGTCTATAGCTCACCTTAAATTATCTCATACACACTAAAAAATGAGTTGGTAGTTAGTTAGAGTATTCATTTGTAAAAAATTTCCAATATTTTTTTACCATTGCCCTCGTTATTGTAGTAAAATTCATCATCATGTTAGTGCCTCTTAATTAGAAAAAAAAAGGTATACAGATTTACTTTATTTAAAAGGGTATACTATTGTAAAATTAGAGAAAAATAAGAAGGCTAAAGAGTGGTAGAAAAAGAGAGGAAATATCAAGATGAGAATGGGAGAGAAGAGAATGACCAATCTCATTCATAATGCTTCATTGGTGTGCAAATTCCTTATGCATGGCTTCTATTTATAGGCCTCCATACATTGAAGACTAACCTAAGAGTTACAATCATATAAAGAAGGGAGTTAAGCAACATAATGGTACAATTGGAGGTTATAGGGAATGTGCACTAAAAACCCTTCAATTTTGGATTTATAGGGTGTAATGTCAATTAACATGAGATGGAATCCTATGCATGGGGTTATAAACATCCACACATCATATTGTTTATAACACTCTCCCTTGGATGTTCATAAACAAATATTGTGCCTAACTAAAACCTTATTAGGAAAAACCCATTGGGACAAAAACCTAGTGAAGGAAAAGAAGAACACAATGTTTACTTCCCTTGATAACAACATCACTTTATGTCTTTGAGCCTACACATTCCAATATCATGGACTAACTTGTCAAATGTTCTAGTTGGCAATGTCTTGGTAAACAAATATGCAAGGTTGTCACATAAGTGAATTTGTTGAACATCAATGTCACCACTCTTTATAAGATCATGAGTGAAAAAAAATTTGGAGAAAAATGTTTTGTTCTATCTCCTTTGATGTAACCTCCTTTCAATTGAGTTATGCATGCTATATTATCTTCATATAATATTGTTAGAATCTTTTATTCAAGAAGCGGACCACACACTAATTGGATATGTTGAGCTACTGACCTTAGCCAAACACATTCTCGACTTGCCTCATGAACTGCAATTATTTCTGTATGATTTGATGAGGTAGCTGCTAAAGTTTGTTTTGTTGAGCGCCAAGATATAGCTAGACCTCCACAAGTAAATAAATATCCTATTTGAGATCTACTATTGTGTGGATCTAGTAAAAATCATACATCAGCATAACCAATCAATTGTGATCAAGATTGGCAAGTAAGTATCAATTGGTGTTGCCGAGAGAGTAATGGAGTTGCTGTTTGGCTTGCGAAGGAAGCACACAATATTGGTTTGGGGCTGATTGGTTTCTACAGTGCACCTTCCATTTTGGATGTCTGTCTTAATGCTGATTTGGCTGTCCCTTAGTCTAGTTTTTTTGCATTGAAAAAAAGAAACCCTTTCTTTCATATCACTAACTATAAAAATACTCATATTTTAGGATTTTGTAGTTGTTCTAAAATTTTGCATTGCTTTTTGTATAAATAATAAAAGGGTAACATCAATTTTTTTTAACAAGTACCGTGTAAAATAGATAAGTTTCCTTAGCGTAAGACCAGAAATAACATTGTTTAATTTCTATAAGAAATCACTTGATTTTTTGAATTGGTTGAGAATGCATTTAATAAGAATCTTTGTCTATTCAAAACTTTTCAAGTAGGATCTTAACTTTTGGTGTAAAAAATTTGAAATACAAAAGAAAATTGCCCTTCAATAAGAAATTTGTCTTGTCAACACCATTTTATGCAATTTTTAATTCAAAAAGAATTCTTTAAGACAACATATTCACACCTAAATACATATAAGTATTTATATATGTAAACCTTGTGTAGAACAATTCATTCACTCAAACTTTATCATTTCATATAGTACTATGGACTCAATCATTACACAATGTTTTAACTATTCAAACTGTGCTTTAGTCAAATACCTCAAGTTCCACTTTTAAGATTTTTCCTTCATTTAAATAATGCACTTGCTTAATAGTCATTTCCCGACTAAGTTCAATCAAATAATTATTGTTATTAACTTAAAGGTTCTCAAAACTTTTAGTTTCTCACTTTCACGTTTACTTTTTCATCACAAAATTTCTAAATCTCTTCTTTAATGACTTAATTGATTAGAAAACAATAAGATGCAAGCTATATAAAGAAATATATTTGCTACTTATCTTGCGAAGAGTCTAACTTGACGACAACAACTTTACATAAAAAATTGTTTATATACTTTTTAGTAATAGATTTATTCGGTCAGTAACTCCACACATTCCTTAAAAAGCACATTTAATTGAGCAAATATTGTGATTAAACACATTATGAAGCTTACTGTTCCATTTCCAACACAAGATTTCTCATCTTTATTGCTCTTTGACTTCTCAATCTATTCATTTCCACCCATTAACATTAAAATTTTCACACCGAAGTTTCACTACATCTCACTTATTTTACCCAAAATTTGCATTGTTTTAAGGCATAAACATGTATATAACATGTTAAATTCCTTAATTTATTACCCTTTCTCCACTTCTAAGGATGCAACCCAATAGAAAAAGTGAGCAATCAAACAAAACACAATATAATTAAAACAAGACAAGGAAGGATATGAGAATTGTGTATATTGCCACTATATACCATGCAATGCCACACATACCGTAGAATCTTAGAATCTCATACCAAATTATAAAATTCATTCCTTAAAAATCAATTATCCATATACTAAATCAAATATTCAAAAAATAAAAAATATTATTGCATAAAGGAGAAAACTTAAACCCGAAGGTCTACCATTGAAGAAAATATTATAACTCATCTTTCAAAAGTTAACTATAGTAGAAAAAGTGTTCAACTAATTGTCTGAAAACACTACCATGGTTATAAAAGACTTAAACCAGCTATCCAACTCATTACATCTGCTAATATGTGATTGTGAGTTTCCAAGTGGAACAATTTATATAACAAATCAGTAGACATATAATTCACAAAATTCTATATCATGTGTTTCATTTCATAAGGTCTATATTACAAATTCCCTATCACAATTTTCATATCACAAATTGAGAGTCAATCAAAGTGAAGGCTCAACTTCTTCCTCAAATTTTTTGTCATCTTCCCCATCATTGAATCAAGCACACCTTGTAATACCCCGAATTTTGAGACTTGAGCTTAGAAAATAAGCCTGAGATTAGTGGATTGCTAAGCCCCGGTTTAGCAAGATCCCAAATTGTGATTAGGGGTTAATGACTACAAAAGTGGACGTGGTTAGTGATTAATGAATCTTTTTAGAGAACATAAAGTGGATTGTGGTCGCTTGTGTTATGAGCAACGCCAAAACCCTGTATTTGAGTTCAATTGAGGATTAACATCCAAATTGACTTAGAATAGAGGGAAGAATTGAATGGGGTATTGTGATGGAAATGGTGTCATGTTGTGGTATTTAATCATTGGAATTGATTTAAATTAGATTGGACACATTGGTTGCAAAATTGGAAATGCTGTCTAGTGTGAACTCTGTCTGGGCAGTCTTCTCGTGTGGACGTTTGTACTAGGCAAATGATGTCATAAAATTATGAAACTTTCCAATCTTAAATTTCACGTCCCAAGCTTCAAAATGGACATATAATTTGTGCCATTTCATTTTTTGAACTAGGAGACATTACTGCCCAAAGTTTGAGGTCAAAAATGAACTCTGTTTTGGGGCAGTGATGAAATTTGTGTAATTCTGGAATTTTGTGGTGATTTCTGGTAATGGATCATATTTTTCCAATGAAGAGGACTCAAAAAAATTTCATTTGGCTTTGGAATCACCTCATTTTGATTTTTCTAGAATTAGTTATGATTTTGCAAAGTTTGGTCAGAAATCTGCCAAAAATCCGAAAATTGAGAATTATGACATCATCATGTTACATTGATGACATAAGCATGGGATATGTTATTAAACGGTTTTTTTCCTTCTTCCTCCTCATTTCTGACGCTGAGAACAGCTGAAATAGAGAGAGAGCATATGGGATCTTTAGAGAGAGAGAGAGGAAGAAATCTCGTAAGGTAAGCTCATTTCTCCGACGATCTAGCTCCTAACGTGTATAACCTCTTTCCTAAGCTTCTCTTCTACATGGATTAAGGTACTTGAAGCTTAAGTTTGCTATTTAAAAGGGGCTAGGGTTCAGCCATATTGAGTAAAAGCCAGAGGGAGCTTGAGGTAACTTCCGAAACTTCAATCTTTGATTGTTCTGGCTGCTGTGGTTGATTTAATCGGTGAAATTTCACCGGATTGTCTTTGTTTGTAAATTTGGAAAATGGGTTGGCCTAGGTGTTATGCTGCCCAAATTGATACTAAATGGTAGTTCTAACCCAATGTAATGGTTAATAAAGTGGTTAGGAGTAGAGAGAAACACGTTTATGGAGCCGAAACCGAAAAACCCCAATTTTCCCCGGAGTACTTGTATATTTCGGTTATGGCTATAAATGGGTCTTAGAGTTGGATTTTCAATGATTTTATGGTTCCATTGAGTTCAGGAGCGAAAATTAGGTGGGGTTACAGTTGGTCACTTTTTCGGAAAAGGCCGAAAAAACATAATTACGAAAATGCCCCTGAAACCCTTAAAGTGGGGCTGCCAAGGGTAAATTTGTAAATTAATATTGAATTTGATAATTCTGATTCCGGAAATGGATTCCTTGGGTGAAAATATGTCAGAATAGCCCATGTCAAAATTTTAAGAAAAGTACAGCCGGACCGGGTACGGTGGGGCCAGGCCGGGTCCCTGGGGGTATTTTAGTAATTTTTCAACATAGCCTCATATAACCCCCAGAAACACTATGGAAGTGTCTAAATAGTACATTTGACATTGTAGGATCGAATGTGAAGCCCAGAGTTGCTGGCACGTAAATCGAGGAGAAAAGATTGGAGGTAGGAAACTTATCTTTCCTGCATGCTCTGATAACTGTATTAATGTGTTGATACATGTTATTGCTTTGCTTGATTATGTGGAACATGTATGAATGATTTAAAGCTATGTTTCAATATATGTTATGGCCATATGTGTATTGTTCGAATCATTGAGCTTATAGATTTATCATTGTATGTGTGCATGAGTTATGTGATGCAAGCATGTCATGCATTAAACACTTATCTTGCCTGAATATTGATAATGTTTCCCTACTGAGATTCTCTTGAATCTCACCCTCCCTTACCAACAATTTAGACAGGGCAAGTGGCTCGTGGAGGGAGCGACTAGGACTCCTTCGAGATGAGATTGTGTAATCCCTATTTGAAGAATTGTAATGGGCAATCATGCCCTATAAATCTTTAGCGAAGGTATGTACTCAAGATTGCCGGGATGATTATGTTGTGTACTCTGATATTTATATGAATGTGATTTATCTTCGCGTAGTAATTGTATTCGAAATGTGAATATGAGACCAAGTTTATAAACGATTTCGAAAGATATTTTTTGAAAACCCCATCATGTGATGGGTTAGTAAATGTTATTTGATTATTATTGGTCTCTATTTCATTTTAATCGCGTATTTCGGATATAATTACAGAGGGGGTTACACACCTTGCTTTCTTTCTTGTTGAAACATTGGATCCAGTTGGGGAAGAGAATTATGGCGATACTGTCTTCAGGTTGGTGAGCTTGTGGTCTGGATCAGGAGTCAGCGAGATCAACACACCTCTCAAGGACCAGATTGAACTCTCAAGAAAGTTCATGGGTTTTCTAAAAGCTTTACTTTTTTGCTATCGAGCTTTAATCTGAGAGAGTAATCGGGGTTTGTTGGAGGACAAGCGCTTAAAGAGAAGCACTACAAAAAATGACTTTCGGTTTATCACCGTGTAAAGTCTAAAAGTCACAGCTGAAGGTTTTTAGGGGCGATAAAAAGTCGCCGCTGTTGCGACTATCACTGAAAGTTAAAATGTCGCCATTGAAAGTATACTTTTAGTGGCGAAATTTGTCACCGCCAATGGTGACTTTTAACGGCGACTTTTGTGTTGCCGCTGAAACTATACTTTCAGTGGTGACTTTTGTCACTGCTGAAATTGTCAACTTGTTTTTTAAAAAAATTACGTCAGTGGTCAATAGCCACCCGTCGCTGACTGTCCATATCATCATTGGCCAGCCGCCGTCCACACGTCGCCTTGTCCCTCACCACTTCATCCCAGACCATGTGTTTCCACCTTGTTACACCATATTTGTTTGAAAGTCAACTCGTTAATGATCTCTCAAAGGTTGAACCCAAGACCACCTCTTTTTATGGCGATGCTTTTTACCACTAAGCTAGAAAACACCTATTGATTATGATTGCAAAATAATTATATGGATAATATATATATATATATATATATATATATATATATATATATATATATATATATTAAGCAACACAAACATAAATAAATATATATTATGAAATAGTACTTATATTGTTACATATTATATCTATATATTATTTATAATATATTAATATATGTAACAAATATATGTGTGTGTGTGTGTGTGTATTAACTTGTGTTTATATATACTGATATAATATTTTAAAATTACTTTTGAATAAATCAAAATAAAATGTAAATTAATATCCTATTATTAATTAAAATGTATTAATTTTTTATATTTATTTAACTTATTAAGTGTGTTTATATATAAATGAAGTAATTAAAAAAGAAAACCAAGTATAGGTCATATGTATTAATTGATACATTTATGAAATAGTTTATTAGATAAAAGTGTCATTACATGTTATTAACCTATAAAGATATATTGATGGGAGTGTGGGGAATAATAAATCTTGAAGAACTTAATAGACAATAAGTTTGCTTATACGTTTGAAAGTTTAGACTTTACCTAACAACCCCTTGTTATTATATATATTTACGATCTGAGTTAGCTATACGTCAGTTTTGTTCACTACTTTATATTCTTCTCCTTTGAATCTAATTGCTTTTCATCCATTCATCTTAATATGTAAGTATGCAAGAGAAGGAAACTTGTATAGAAAGATCCCACAATCATGCAAATGTATAACTTTCTCATTTTTCTTTATAATAAATAGCATATTTAGTGTCCTCAAATGTTAAATATCAAATTTAAACAAAAAATATTAAAAAAATAACATTTGTTGATGATAAAAATCCATTAAAAAAAGCTGAAATTGATTTTCAGCAATGACTTTTAAAGTCGCTGTTGAAAGTATGGTTTAATGTTGCTGCTGAAAATGGTGCTGAAAGTATGAGTTTCAGTAATGACTTTTGATAGTCGCCGCTGAAAATGGCACTTTCAGTGGTGACTATCAAAAGTCACCACTGAAACTCATACTTTCAGCAGAGACAATTAAGTCACCGTTGTAAGTGCCATTTTCAGCTGCGACAAAAAATGTCGCCGCCAAAAAACATACTTTTAGTGGTGACTTAAAGTGGTCATTGAAAATTAGTTTTTTTGTATTAAAGATGGGAGACAATCTGAAGGAAATAGTCCCCCACTTCTCTTGCATTTGAGTTAATTTTTAGTTGATTTACTTTGTGAACCTTACCAGGTAAGTTAAGAGTCTTCTCCAAAGGCAAACATTGAAAACTTTCAATACTTGCTAAAACAGGAAAATCTCCATTTCTATTCGTTGTCCAATAATTGATTGTTTTTCTGAGATGATCAATCCCAATCTTCAAAAAGGATTTTTTTGTGTTGTCACTATAAGCTCTACTTTTTCATGTTCACACAAGAATCAGAAACCGGGGATAGCTAGAAGCTTGAAGATTTTTCATTCATGGGCAATCTTTTTCTGCTTACAGTTCATATTATTGGTCTGTAATATAATACTTATAACAATGATGATAATGGGGCTAGAGAGGATTTTGGAAAAGGTACAATTTGGATAATTAGAAGGGGTTGAAAAAGTTGCATTTATACATAATACCCTAAAAACATTGAACATTGCCCTAAAAGAAGGTAGACTTCTCTATTTTCTTAAATATTTTTCCATGATTGTGAGATATTCATGTAAGTAAGCACACTTGATCTAAATTACTATTGTGAGATGGATTGTTGATGATGGATTTAGTGTAGTTGAAGTAGAGGATGAGCAGAGTAGAACATGAGATTGAGTGACTGGGAGGGAGATGGCGGGTTTTTTTTGGGTTTAGGTTAATTTAGTACTTTCACACTGTAATAAACAAAGTTAAATTATTAATGAAAGTGTTATATTTGCTCTAGTTTTGAATCTTAATAGTTGCTTTTGCACCTAAAAAAGTTTATGGTGGTCGGTGCGTTTTTGGTATAACCTTATGGATATTTTTGCACCTTAACCCAAAAAACAATGTAAAAAAGTATGGTTGTTGTATATAGTAAAGAGATATTTTCTCATATGCATAATCTTTTGTACCACAAATTTAATTTTTTTAAAAAAAAAAGATAAAGTAACATCCAGTACCCTAATTTTATTTTTCAATAACATAAAATACTATAATCTTATTTATAGTGAATCTAACAGTCTAATGCTATTTTTTATACTTCTAACACTGTAATATTATTTAGGAAAATTAGACAAAAAAATACCACTTGAATTTCAAAATTCCAAATCAATGATTTTTTACTAAAATGAATTATCAATTACTATACTCTTTTAGTTAATACCTATACTCTTGTAGGCAACAAGAATGACTTGAGATTTTGAAGTTAAAATATTATTTTCTTGTCTTTTTCTCTATTGTTTATTGTGTATCTAGTACTTTAAACTAGAACTAAAATTAAGGTGCATGCAACTAGGAAAGTAATATCTTGGAAACAAATTCTTTGTTGTTGCTCCTGTATTTAGATATCCTAGATTTGGTCTTTGCATACATATATAAATGCTTTTAAATTTATTGTTAAATTTTTTTAAAAAATTTTATATTATGTTCTTTTAACGAGTAAAAAATATTGAAATTGAAAAATTAAGAAAGCTTTAAATGATTTGCATATGTGGTGATTTTCCAAGGTACATGAGACCTAATTTTTCTATGTGAATTCTGAATTACTTGTTGATTGTTAATTGCCACACCCTTATCTTATTTTTACTTGTAGCAGAATATTAATGCATGGTTCGGTGAGCAATACAGGAATAGCATAATTATACTGATAATATGTGCATGGTTAGAGAAATTCCCTATAAGGGTTCGTATATGATAATTACCATCAATGTAGCCATACAAAGCTACTAGGGTGTCTAAACTCATCCTAGTGAAATGGTGACATCTTCCCGTCTTCATTCTGTAATATCCTGAAATGTAACCAAGGATTTATAACTTCAAAGTGATGTAATTAATCTTAATTGAGCACTTTTGAAGTATATATTGTGCATTGTGATAATCAGGGGTAAAATGGTAAATTTACTGACTAACTGGTTAGTTACCAATGAGAACACTCCTTAGTAATTAAGATCAATGGCTAGGATTGAAAGAATAAGAGGTGGAATCCTATGCATGCAAGTTTATATGAAATCATGGTAGGAAGAATAGGATGGTGCTAAGTGGCAAAACAAGGACCCTTGGATTACTTTCAAACCATTTTTTCTTCCCTCTCTCTCTTCCTAGTTGGTTTATGTGTGTATGTGTGAGGGAATGAAATCATCATCAATATCTCATTTTCTCTTTCATCCTACTCTATTTTCGCTGGACAAGCTAAGGAAAGAGCAAGAGAAAAGCTTGAGTTTTGGTAAGTTAATGCCCTTATTTGCTCAAGTGTCTTTCATTAATGTTGTTCAAGAGGTCAAGAGCTTTATTTCCATGGTTTCAGAATTTTGATTGGTGAAGTTTGAGAACTTTTGGAAATTGGGAAGTTTGAGAGTTGAAGAATTGGCTTTAGGAAGAAGAAGAGTAAGAATTAGAAGCATTTTGGTATAGTTTTTGTAAACATTGGTTGAGTATTGGGAATTTATGAATTTGCCCTGATTTTGTGCAATTTTTGAATGGTATGAATTGGCTTATGTGTTGTGTAGAATTTGGTCTTTTGTTGAACATTTTGGCCATTGGAATTGATTTGGGAACTTGGATTGGAAAGTGTGGCAATGTGTGAATTGTGTTGTGACATTGTGAGACATGTTGTGGTTGATGTGTAATATGTCAATGGGAGTTGAATTTGGTCATTTTGATGATTCCAATGGTTTTCTTGAGCAAAATTGTGTGAGAATGGTGTTTGGGTTGGAATGGGCATCATTTAGGATCAAATGTGAAAATCTGGAAAATCTGTCCAAAGTAAGTCTGTTCCGGACAGTCAGATGGTGTGGACGTTTTAACTAGGCAAATGATGTTGAAAAATTATGAAACTTTCTAGTCTTAAATTTCACATCTCAAGCTTCAAAATGGATATAAGTCTGTGTCATTTCACTTTTTGAGCTGGGAGTTTGAACTGTCCAAAGTTTGGCATCCAAACTGGACCCTTTTTTGGCACAATGTTAGGGTTTTGGTAAATCTGGACTTTTGTGGTGATTCTTGATAATTTTACATATTTTGCCCATAAAGAGGACTTGACTATCTTTCAAAGGGTTTTAGAATCACCTTTTTTCAAGTTTTCTAGAGCGAGTTATGAATTTTTGAAGTTTCCTTGGCTGCAGCAAAAATTCTGGCTCCAGCGCAAAACTTTCTGTGTGTGTCCTGGCCGCAGCCAGAAATTCTTAGCTGCAGTCAAAATGTTTCTGTGACGTTTTTAGCCATTTTTGGCTGTAGCCAGAACCCAATTTTCAGCACTTTGTGAGTTTGCAAAGCAATTTCCAACCTAGAACTCTCCAATCCTTTTATGTTCTCTTTGAGTTTGTTATAACCATTTAGGGGACTCATATGGAACCTATTCTAAGTGTTTGAAAGTAGGAATTGGGGGTAGGAAATTAATCCACCATTCTTGATTTTGTTTATAGGCTTTGATATTTGCCGCCCTCGTAAGCCAACTGCGCCGAAGGACGTCAGGAAAGGACAAGGTAGTGACTTTTTCTTTTATACCATATATGATGCATTGTATGTGTGTTATATCATTTATTTGTGATGAATCGTATGCTGCAACATTTATGGATTTGTGTAAGCACTGCCATACCAAGAGTCCCTGAGTCGCTAGCAACGGTTCGGGTTAGGACAATGTGCCTTCCCGGCGGTAAAAGGGGATGAGGTTGGGTGTGATATATGTGATTATGTGAAAAGCCGAAAGGCTATTTGTGAAGGCCGACGGGCTGATTATGAAAGCCGGATAGTTGTATGAGCTATAAGGCTATGTGTATGCACTGCCACGCCAACAGTCCCTGAGTTGCTAACAACGGTTCGGCTTAGGATGGTGTACCTTCCCGGCGGTAAAAGGGGATGAGGGTGGAGTGTGATTCGTGCTGCTGATGTATGATGATTGCTTACATACTGTGTGCGTATGTGTGGTATGAATAGATTATTACTACTGGGATTCTCTTGAATCTCATTCTTTCCTTTGACTAACATTTCAGACAGGGCAAGTGGCTCCAAGGAGAAGCGGACTACTAGGAGCGGATAGAACCCTGTAGGGACGTTTGTTTTGGATACGTTAGTTATTCATCTTGATCAGGGTTCTGTAAATTATTTTTTGGGTTGTAAATATTAGTGGAATACAGTTGTGTAATCCCCTATATGGGAATTATAACCCTATAGTGAATGAATGGAACCCGGGGGTTGCCGGGATTTTTGTTACCTACTCTGATATGTTTAAATGTAAATTAACTGCACAGGTGATTATATTCGATAATTGAACTTGAGACAGAGACAGGGAAGAAGTTTTCAAAATGTTAGGAAAACCCTACCTTAAAGAGGGTGTTTAAAATGATTTTCAAACTATCTGTCGGTCTCTAACCCATTTTATTATGTGTTATCGAATCTTAATTACGTGTTTAAAGGCAGAGGGTTACACATTCCACCACTACAATCCTCTCATGCAATACTCTTCTCTGATCTTTGCGTACCTTCCATATTCTCCTACCTAAATTGTTGGTAGGGGAGGGTGAGATTCGAGAGAATCTGTCACACCCTTATCTTATTTTGACTTGTAGCAGAATATTAATGCGCGGTTCAATGGGCAACACAAGAATAGCATAAATATACTGATAATATGTGCATGATTACAAAAATTCCCCATAGGGGTTCGTACATAATAATTACAATCAATGTAGCCGCACAAGGCTACTAGGGTGTCTAAACCCATCCTAGTGAAATGGAGACATCTTCCCGTCTATGTTCCACCATTGCATTCCCCTTGTATTGTTCTCATCTTTGATATTTGCATACCTTCTGCATTCACCTGTCTAAATTGTTAGAAGGGGAGGATGAGATTCAGGAGAATCTCAGTAGGAAACAGTACCAATATGCATGCAAGAAAAGTGCTTGATGCATTATATGCTTGCATTACATAAACTCATGCTACACAATGACATATCTACGTGCTAATGTTTCAAACATCATACTTATGACCATAGCATAAATAGAAACATAGCTTCAGTCATTCATATATGTTTAACATAATCAAGCAAAAGCAATAACATACATCAATACACCAGCATAAATATCAAATACATGCAGGAGAGGTAAGTTCCCTATACACCAGCTCGGTTCTCCACTTGTTCATTTGATTTCTCTCTCTAGACTTCAATTTCATCCTCCTTCTCTCCTTTCCCTTGATTTTCCTCTTGCTTTGATTTTGCTTTTTCAACCTCCCTTGTGCTCTCAAGCTTCTCAAGACTCCGAGACACTTTCTCTCTCTTCTTTCTCTTGGTGAAATCGTGAAATGAGAAAGAGAAGGGATGATAGTGGCTTTTAATGCAAAATATATCATTTTTCTTTTTCTTTTAAAATATAATTTATGACAACTTTTTATCATGGTCTTATCCCTTAACAATTCTTGCCATAAATTCCCATTCCAATTGAACTATAATTTCTCCTCCTTCCTTGGCCCATTTTCATGCTAACTTAGGGTCCATGTTTGATCAATTAGCTTTCTTCATTTATCTCCCTTAATTGCACACATATGATGCTTTACTTTAATGACTTTTTAATATATGCTCATAACTTCACATTTTCACTTTTAATTCTTCTCTCCTCCATTTAGTCAACCCCAAAATGATGCCCCAAGCCCATAAGAAAAGCAAAATAGGTTGGTGGTATTTATCCCATAATTACAAGATTGCCATAACATTTTTTCCCATTTTCAGAAAAATGGCAATTTTGGCAGATTTCTGGCCAAACTTTGAAAAATCATAACTAAATTTGTACGCCTTGTATCGGAGTGATTCCAAAGGCTATAGAACCCTTATTGAGTCTAATTTTAGAAAAATATAAAATTTTGTCAATTGGAAGCACAAAATTTCCAGAATAAATTTCTTTGAAACATTCCTGTTTTTCTGGACTAATTTCAAAAAATTCATAACTTTTTGTATATAGCTTTAAATGATTCATATACCTATCAGATTAAAGCTCAAGGTGTATACTTTCATCCTATATAATTTCATAATTTTTGCTCATCATTTAGTCTCCAAATCCACGTGACAAACTCACTGCCTCACTTGAAGCAATTAAACGACAAGCACTTACAACTTCAATAAATTCCATTTTGGTATGCAAATTTCCCTTACTCCTTAATTCACAATTTTATTCCCTTTAATACCTCAAAAATATAGGAAATATTAGGGAATAGATTTGGGACACTAACTAAACTGGGGCTTAGCAGTCCCCTTAAATTAAGCTTATTCCCAAGACTCAAATCCCAAAATTCAGGGTATTACAGAATCTCAGTATGAAACAGTACCAATATGTATATAGGATAAGTATTTAATGCATGACATACTTGCATTACATAAACTCATACTAAAACAATGGCGTATCTGCGTGCTCAATATTTAAAACAACATGCTAATGGCCATCACATTAATAGAAATAGAGCTTCAATCATTCATATATGTTTCACATAATCAAGCAAAACAATAGCATACATTAATACACCAGCACAAATATCAAATACACGCAAGAGAGGTAAGTTCCTTACCTTATGTCCCTTTTGCTAAATCAAAATAGTTCCTCAATCTACGTGCGAATAGCTTGGGTTCCAAAATCGATCCTAAAATTCCAAATGTACAATTTAGACACTTCCATAGTTTTTCTGGTGGCTATATGAGTCTATATTGAAAAATTATCAAAATGCCCTTGGGACCTTGCCTAAGGAATCCATTTCCAGACTCAGAATTAGCAAATTCACCACCTAAATACTAGAACGCCCTTGGCAGATCCTATTTCAGTCTTTTTCAGGCTGTTCTAAAAACATGATCAGCTGTAAGCTCGCCTAATTTTCCCTCCTGACCTTAATGGAATCATCAAAACATCAAAAATCTAGCCCTAACCCCTCCAAATAGAACTGGCTGAAACCTGAAATTCTCAACGGAAAATTGGGGTTTTTGAGTTTTGACTCCGCAAACTTGTTCCTTTTATTCCTAATCACTTTATTAACTATTTAATTACGTTAAAATCACCATTTAGCCTCAATTTTGGCAGCATCACTTTTAGGACACAAATTTTCCAAAATGCACATTCAGAGCAAATCCAGCAGAAATTCACTGATTAATTTACTCACAGTAGCCAGAACAACCAATATTTGAAGTTTAGGAAGTTACCTCTTCTTCCTTCTGGCTTTTCCTCTTTAAGGCCAAAACCCTAGCTCTTTAAACACCAAATCGTTGCTTCAAAACACCTTAAAGAACATAGAAGAGAAGATTAGGAGAAGTATTATACACGTTAGGTACAAATTCACCAAAGAAATCGACCTATTTTGTGAGTTTTCTTCTCCTTCTCTCTCTAGAGTTCAAAGCTCTCTTCCTCTCTCTTCTTTCTCAAACCTGACGTGAAATGGCTGAAGAAGTAAGAGGATGATTGTTTTATACTTATGAATATGTCATAATTGCATAATTCTCTAATTTCTAATTTTTGGATTTTTGTAACATTATAACTAAATTTGTAGACATCGTATCAGAGTAATTCCAAAGGCTATAGAACCCTTAGTGAGTCTAGTTTAAAGGAAAAATATAGCCCTTTACTAATTGGAAGCACAAAATTCCCAGAATTAAATTCATTGGATGCTGTTCCAGACAATCAATAGTTTCTTTGAGCTAATTTTAAAAATTCATAACTTTTTTATATAGCTTTAAATGATTCATATGGCTTATCAAATTAAAGCTTAGGATGTCTAATTTCACCCTATAAAATACCGTAACTTTTAGTTATCATTTGTTCATCCAAAATTGCATGACAAACTCACTGTCTCACAGGGAAAAGTGAAATAGCATGTACTTGCAATTTTAATAAATTTCATTTTTGTATACAAATATCCCCATACTCTTTAATTCACCATTTTATCCCATTAAATGTCTCATTATATAAAGGGAATATTGGTAATAAAAATTGTGATGTTACACTAATAAGATATCCACGATTCTCAAGAAAGTAGATATGCATGCGTGAGTGCCTACGAACCTATTCTTTTTTTTCATTTTCATTGTTTCTTTATTATTTATTCTTTTCTTTCTTCTTTTCTCCTTTCTATTCCTTTTTCGACAAAGTAGCATAATTATATGCCAAACTCTAAATACAAGCTGTCAAATATTGTGATAAAAAGAATGTATATTGTGACCTAATACTCCCTTCGGTCTTAAATATAAGATAGAGTTGAATTTTTTTTAGAGAGTTTAAGGAAGCTAAATAAGTTACTTAATCATATTCTATATTGTGTATTATTAGATTATGTATCAGTTTATATGTTAGGTAAAATGGTTTGGGTAAAAAATGATAAATATAAATATTTTAAAGAAATTAATTAGCTTCTTTAATATCTTCAAAAACGTCAATTTTATCTTATATTTTAGACCAGAGTGGGTATTTGGCTATACATGTCTTTGCTATATTATTTATTATTTGTCACATTTTTAGTTCATGTAATCTAAAACTAAATAAATAAATAAAATAATGCATGCAGTCTATTGGGATCTTGTACAAATTCACTGATAAATACTAGTAATACTCTTCATTTTATTATTGTTTTAAAAACCTTTTTCTCTTTAGTCGCATCAGAAGACCACAGGGAAGACACCCTTATAGCGCAGTTGGTAACCATTGATGTCTTTAGTTGTGTTCCTTGTTATATTATTCTGTTAGCCTTATATTTTTTGAAGGCCCAGAGATGTAATGTAAAGAGAAATGGTTTTGTGTATGTGTGAGTGTGTGGTAAGGGCTAAGCCCAGTACAATTCTAATCACTAAAGTGAAATTGTACGAAAAAAATCCTATTCCACCTATGTCCTCAGACACAATGTCCATCACAATGTAGCGAACTAAGGTTTGAATCCCCGTTGGGAGAGTTGCCTACATTTAGTGCCCAACAGTCCTCAAATAGGATTACCTCTAATAGGAGGATATCTATGCTTAGAAAAAAAGAATGAATGAAAGACATCCATTACTATAGAAGAAGGAAAGCTGTGGTTATGTTTTAAATAACATTGGCGCTTAGGAAGTGCCATATATCATAGCGCCACTAAAAGAAGCTATACGCATATCATGTATTTTTGTTTTTAAAACACCCTTCTTGTGGCACTTCCTCACTGGAAGTCTGAACTTTTTATGGCCCTTTCTTAAGGAAGCACTACAGGAAGTGATTTTTTTATTTTGATTATTGTGGCACTTTTTTAAGGAAGCACCACATGAAGTATTTTTTTTTTAAATTATTTTTTTTATATTTTTAATTTATAACGCTATAATTATTGTGGACAACAAACGTTAACCCACAAATTCCTATATCCATAGCAAAATGAAGAAAATCAAATAATAATGAAATAACTCTAAAATGATACAAACAAATAACTAATTAACAAAATCATACTAAATATATTTACAACAATTGTAAATGCAATACAACAAATTCAACTTAAATAAACAACATAACAATAGGCAAGAAACACCACCTAGCTAATTAAATAGTAGCTAGCTAGAGCATTGCCTTATCACATATTCATACCATTCCTCGATAATGACTTCATTGATTTAATGGTCAGTCAATGTAAGACCCTGCTTTACATACCACTTATTATCAATATTAATCAAAGTAGCAATTGTATAGTTCGATGGACACACAGGAATAGCATAATATACTGATAATAACTACTTGATTAGAGAAATTCCCCACATAGATTGTACATAATAATTACAAATGATGTAGCCACACAGGGCTACTAAGGTGCCTAAACCCATTCCAGTGAAACACAGACACCTTCCTGTCTTCATTCCACCACTGTATTCCTCTCATGCGGTTCTCTTCTTTATTCTTAGCACACCTCCTGTTTTCACCTATCTAAAGTATTGGCAAGGGAGGGTGAGATTCAAGAGAATCACAGTAGGAAACAGTTATCATAATGCATACATGATAGATGCTATGTTCATGATATGCTAGCTTTAACTAGATGCATGCCCCATAATGACATTTCTGTATGCTTAATGTATCATACAACATAACTTTGGCTACAGTATAAATAGAAATAGAGCTTCATTATTCAAATATGCTCTACACAATCAAGTAAAGCAATCACATACATCACTACACAAGCAAAAATATCAACTACATGCAAATAAGGTAAGTTCCCTAGCTCTTGTCTTGAGTCCTCTTCTTGTACCTTTACTCCAACTATTGAAGATGCTCAATCCTTGTCACTTCATGACCCTAGATACCTAATCATATTATTAGAGACATGATAGAGAGTCATTGGAAGTGTATATTAGTGTCCAAAAAGTTAGGGAGGTTAAACACATCATATTGGTTATCTTTTGAACACTTAGGTGACCATTGGAAGTCCAAACAAGTGCCTATGGCGTTAAGAAAGCTAAACCAATCAACAACGTTCAAAAATGTGAAATGTTAAAATAGGGGTCTTGGCCGCGGGCAAGAGAGGTCAGAAACCTTTAGGCCGCGGCTAGGCAAATCTTCTAGTCGTAGCCAAGAAATCCTCTGTTCTTAACTGAACTTCCAAAAATCATAACTGAATCTACAAAATTCCAAATAAAGTGGTTCAAAGTTCTATCGAAAGCTCTTTAAGTCCTATACACAACAAAGAATGAACCACCACCATCTACAACAACAAAATTACAAAATTCCATAAATTCCCATACTGTTCCAGAATCATGTTGAGAAATAGGGCACAACTTTGAAAATTCATAATTCTTAGTATACAAGTCCAAAAATTATGTACCACATATCAAATTAAAGCTCTATATGTCTTCTTTATTCTTAGTAAGTTTCATTACCTTTGGACTTGGTTTGGCTGATGAAATGCAATGTACAACAACATTGCCTAACTGGAGGCAATCAAATAACATGCACTTACAACTTCAATAAATTCAATATTTGTATACAAATTTCCAAAAATCATGAACACCTTTATTCCCATGCAATTTTCCCTTCTAAATCCAATGGAACCATTAAAATTACAAAATTTCAACTCCTTCTCCCCTGATTAGTCCCTGGACAAAAGTAGGATTCTTGGGAGAGAAAATATGTTTTCTTAATTTATCTTGTTTAATCACTTCATTTCAACTTCTAATCATATGATTAGCTACTTAGACACTAAATGAGCATGATTTGATGAAATTTTGGCAGCATAACATTTTAGGGTTCTTCATCCCCAATTCATAAAACCAAGCCAAATCAAACTAAACTCAACAGCAACAACCACAACATCATTATATAACTCAAGAGAATTAAAGCTTTTGGGGTTACCTTTTGGTTGTTCACTTTCTCTCTCAAGGAATTTGTTGTTCACTCTCTCTTCCCTTGAGATTTTTCTTTCCACAGATGAGTTTTAAGAAAGAATAGAGGTTAAGAGAGATTTCCTATGAATTAAAAGGCTTAAACACATGAAAACCACCTTCAACTCACCTTGGTTGCATCTTGATCTTACTGCCTCTTCTCTTGAGCTCCATATTCAAATGAGCTCTCTCTCTCCCCCCTTATTTAGTTTAGTTGAATGAAATGAATGGAAGGGAGAAGAGATAATGAAGTTTATCCTCTCATCTCTCTCACTTTTGGAAATATTATTTGTTTAATGGAAAATACTTGGTCATGATTTCTTTTCCTTTCTCTTGATTTAATGTAAGCCAAGTAATTGTATTTCCCTTGCTTGCCTCTTATTTGACCGAAAGTACAATGGGGAAGGGAGCTTTAATTGCTTCTTGCTTTATGGTAATATTATAGTTTAATGCAAATTTGCATGTGCATGAAATACTTGGCCAAGGATTTTCCTTTTGACTTAAATATGAGCCAAGTAAATTATTTACCTTTCTTGCTCCCTACTTCTGCCAACATTTATCCTAATTAAAGGAAAAATAAATGTCTGCTTGCTTTATTGGTCAAATGACCATTTTGCCCTTATATTTATTTCCATTTTCACACTTGCTGGAAAACTGGGTAGAATTTTTATCAAACATTGAAAATTCATATCTATTTATGCAAATGTCCAATTGGTGTGGTTCCAAAGGCTGTGTCTCTTATTAAGTCTATTTTCAAGGAAAAAGATAGCCTTTAGCCAACTAGAAGTTTACAATTCCCATAATTATTGTTTTTGGATGCTGCCACTAAAAATCGCTAGTATCACTACATAACTCTTTGTGTACAGATCCAAATGACATATATGACTTATCAAAATAAAAATTGATAAGTCTACTTCAATTCTAGAAAATATCATAAGCATTGGATATCATTTGCCTATTTAATAATGTCATATTGGAAAACTCACTGGTATCACATTCAAATGTTTACAATTTATGTTCTAAACATACTCATGCTGTGTGTAACCACTAATTGCCTTGTTTTATCATTTCTTGTGCTCTTTAATTCACCATTTTATTGCCTTAAATATCACAAAGTTATATAATATATTAGGGAATATCATTATACTCTCTAGGGACACTTGCTTAACCGAGGCTTAACAGTTCACTTGATTCAGACTTATTCTCAAGCCTCTTGTCCTAAAATTTGGGTTATTAAAGTCAAACTGTCACAATATTGATCTTCATAATACTCCGTATATACAATCATGAACATAATGAATTAAAATCACTAAAACTTAATTATAAGACCTTACCCAATTAAGTTTAAAGCGCAATATGAATTGCAACTAAAATGACAATTACTTTTTTGAGGAACAAAAGCCAGATCGTAAGTAATTACATCCTTCATAAATTTCATGATATAATACCTGCAATCATTGTTATTGGGTTGGAAAGGGCACTACAACAATATAATGAAATAGTTAACTCAATTTTTGAATAAAAATTTTTTAATAACAAAATTTGAATAAATCCATATATCAGTACTCATATCTTCTTTCAGACATAGCTATTGACATGGTCAACAGCTTTAGAATAGCATAAGGAGGTAGAGGCTCAATATGCTATCAATGCACTAACAAAACAAATAGAAATTAATTACTTTTGGTTATTCAATCACACATGCAAATATTTACACATATACGGTTACACTTACCTATTGAACAATTGCAACATATCAGGATGATTTTTTGGAAGACTTATAATTAGAGGATCTACATAGTAAATACAAGGGCTAGAAGGTTCCACTAAATTGATAACAATCAATATTCAATGCGTCCTAAAATATTTTTGAAATTTTTTCTTCAACAATCATGTTATGGTAAAAGTTAATCAATAAAAAACATACATTAATATACTGCCACTAATAATTTACTCTGCATTGTATGGCACTAGAAATAACATATTTGGTATTGCTTTCTTTCTAAAGTAATATTTTAGATTATTATATTATTCATGTAGATCTATTCTGCCCCCATACTGCACAACGAGATAAGGGTTGGCGAATAAGAATTAGACCTTGTCCGTGTCTAGTAAGATTTCATGACCCAAGTACCTTTATAGAAAACAAACAATGTCATTAATATGATCAGCTATACCATGAGCACTATAGATGTGTCTATCAAAATGTAATTGCAGACCTCCTTCATGGATCAAATTAAGTCATTTGTGTCAACACCCATTTCCATTTTGATATACGACGAGTAATAAAGACTAGATTCCATGGGCATACAAAAAAGTATATATATACTGATAAAAGTATTCATTTACAATCCTAAAGTCATTCGTAGACAAAATACATAATACAACGGAAACTTTAATATATACAGGATTCCCCAAAATATCTTAAGCATAAACTAATTATAACCATCATCCTTAATTTCACCTCGAGACATGTGCCAATAACTTCCTTGTGTCTACAACTTTTCCTTTTGATCCACTAGCACCCACTGAGATGTTTGTTTAGAAAAAGGGGTGAGATTCTAAGGAATCACAATAGAAACATGCTATCGTTCATACAAAACGTGAAAAGTAAATATGATATGCGCCATGTATGCACCAATTAATGAACAATATACACACATCATCTGCATGTATACATGTGTAGGGCCCAGCCCCACTAATCTGCACCTGTTGGATTCTCACAAACTCCCAGTGTAAGTGCCCCTCGCACTAATTGCCCCTCTATAGGCAAAACATGTTGATTAATAAAGTACATTTACAAACAATAGCATCCACACAATCATATAACTATGACATGATGTATGAAGGATAATGTCCCTACCTCAAAGTTCTTTCAACCCTTTTTTGTTTGTGCCTCGTAAAGCGTGTTGCTCCGGCTTCCAATTCAGTCCTAAAAAATTAAATATACAAGAAATAAGTCATAACCTATCTAAGTATCATTTTAGACACTTCTATAGTGTTTCTTGTGGTTATATTAGTCTATGGTAAAAATTTACCAAAATACCCCCGGGACCCCAGCCCTAGCCTACGATACCCGGCTCAATGGCACATTTTTCCAAAATTTTGACGAGGGCTATCCTTACATATTTCTGCCTAAGGAATCCATTTCTAGGCTTGAAATTACAAAATTCAGTATCAAATTATGAAATTTCCCTTGACAGCCCCATTTTAGGGTTTTTAAGGGTGTTTTCTTAATTATGCTTTTTCGGCCTTTTTCGAAAAGGTGACCAACTGTAACTTCACCTATTTTACCCTCCTAAATCCAATGGAATCATCAAATCACTAAAAATCCAACTCCTTCACCCAGATCTATGCTTGGCCAAAACTTTGGTCAAGAAAAAGGAAAAATTGTAGTTTTTGTGTTTTTGCTTCCAAAACTTGTACCTTTTCACTTCTAATCCCTTATTAAGTCATTTAAACACATACTAACCATGATTCAAAGAAATATGGGCAGCATAACCCCTTAGGATTAGTACTTTCAAAATTTACAACTTAACCAAAAATCACCAAACCAACCACAAACCTCAACAACAACATCATACAAGAAAAAATCTAAGGTTTATGAGGTTACGTCTTGAGATCTTGAGTTCTCTCTCTCTAGGTGTCCTCTCCTCTCTCTCCTTGAGCTTAAAATGTGTCTTCACGATCATGGATTCTATGAAGAAGAAAGGTTTTGAGAAGGTTTCTAAGTAAGATCACAAGAAAAAGCTTAAGAGATCAACTTCTTACCGTAAGTTTCTTCCTCCTTCTCTCTAGATTTCTTTGCTCTTCCAAAATCTCTCTCTCTCTCTCTTCTTTTCTTGTGCTTGACCAAAATGAACAAAGGGAAGAGGAAGGGAAAATGTTTTATAAAATGCCTCTAATCTCTTCCATCCATTTGATCTCCATCCTTGCATCACATGTTGACACTTGGGACTAGCTTTTTCTCCTTCTAAGTATGTCATTAGACTTCCATTAGGCTTGAACTATTTTTCATCCCCTTTGGTTAGCTCTAAAAATAGTCCCCCTTTCATGCTCCATTAATCAAATTGCTTCTTCTAACTAATCCAACCAAGCACTTAAGTAGTGTACCATTATCATCATTAATCATGATTACTATGCCCATATAGCATTATTTTTATGCAATTAGGCATGTGATCATCTTCATAAATCATAAACTAATACCCTCTCCATATGATAGTGACACTAGGCATATTTAATCCCATTAATCATTTTTCCCTCTATTTTTCTTGTGCTAGGAAAAAATTACAAGAAAAAGGGAAATAGGAATTGTTTCAATATTTTCATAATTCAATTAATTGCATTATCCATAATTCCTTCTAATTTCACAACTCTTGATTTATTCCATCAAGAATATTCCAATTATACATTTTCCTTTATTTTCCTCGATTAATTGAAATTAATTTCAATTAATTGGAAAAGAACTAATCTTGTGCTAAATTGGCAAAGTTTCAATTTTGCCATAACCTTTATAATCTAATTTCCTTTCTTGAATTAGTTTGCTTATTTTCTCATGAATATTCACCATTTTATTGAATTTCTGGAATAATTACAATATATTCGGTGAATATAAAATTCAGAGTATTACAATTTATCTTTTGCATTATTGGCTAGCTGAGGCTTTGGACTTAAGTTGTGTTGTCGAACACTTTAAATTCTTGCCATGTGGTCGAATTTGTTTCCTGTAGACTGTCCAACCTATAAAAATCATGAAATTAAATCATGTAGTTTTAGATGGAAGTGTATAGGAAAAGTATAGGGAATTGTAAATGAACTACCTCCTGACATGGCTCTATAAGACCTATTTGACTAAGCAACATAGCCACCTACAACATCTATCACCATTATTTCTTCATCTTGAAAAGGAATCAGTAAGAGCGCTTCTTCATTCATGCAGATGTCAACCCTTACTTAGAGTGTGTTGTCGGGTAATAGTGAATTATGCAATGTATCATTATTGGTGTTATAGGAAACAACCACTGCAACTGCATACTTGGAAGATTGATTGACATATAATTTGCACTTCGACTTGCCCTATGAAAAATAGAGTTAATATATTAAGGTTCACTAAATTATAATGTAATAAAAAGTTAACTAGGAAATGAATTAATTTCCAAAAGAAGAGGGGCTTTAGGCATCGAAGTGCAACTATCTCTTACACTTGGGTTGTCACTGATGGGAACATCTTGTGTTGCCTTACACTATACTAAGTGATCAATTTGCATCGTTAATTGCATATTTTGTTCTTGCATTAGATGCATTTATTCATGAAATTGTTCTTGTGTTTGATTCTTAAAGTAATTCATCTCCTCTTGCAGTTGCAAAAAGTCAGTTTTATTACAGCGCTTCTAGCATTTGAAATATGATGTTTGGGTGATTGTAAAACCAATACCTCTAACATGACCATCATACTCAAGTACTCCTAATGCTTTGCTTAGCAAATCATCCTCATCAGCATAGGGCACCAACTTAGGCTCCTCTTGGGTCATTAATCGCTATCACAAAAAGAATTACAACAATATTAGTTATTATAAATTAGAATCATTTAAGAAAAGCTAACTCTTTATTGTATGCATAATCCAATATTTACACAATGTTTTGCAACTGTCCTACCTTTTCCACTATGAATCTTACCTTTTTTATTTATGCAACTGACCACCCATAAATCATGTCATAGTACCTATGTAATATATAAATTTGATTCTTCTATCTGCATATCAAAGTTAGTTGAAGTTAAAAATTAGCCATACAAATTAGATACATATGAAATAATGATTAGTTCTCACAATTGTTTTCTAACTGTCCATATGATACAGGTCCTTACGTGTATTGGTATGCCATGTTGGTTGCATTGGAGCGATTTTTCTCACTCAACTTATATTTAGATCTAAATGATTCATAGTAGTATGTAAAGTCTAATATATTATATTACCTAAAATTATTGAGTTGTATGCATTTTTAAAAACTCATCCCGGATTTCTTGAGTGATGATTCCTTTATATAAATCTAGAGGTATAGGAATGATATTCTCATTATCATCCCTCATGAAGAATTTTACAAGATCAACATGAAACTTTCTCATAAGTTCACTAGCTTTTCTTAGTGTAAAGTTCTTTTGACCATCACCCTCAATAATAAAATATCTCTGTAACAAAAAACCAGACAAAAATTGTTAGATTGTAATTATATGAAACAAAACAAATTGATCAATAAAGTAATTAATGTGTTATCTAGACTTTACCCTAAATTTTATCCCCATATTGTTTCTTCACCCATCTCCAATCTTGAATTGTAATAGGGACTCTGTCTCAAATTGTAGCCCTAATGAAATTATTGAAGGAGCTACTATTCAGTCCTATTGGGTTTCCCTTTTCATTCCATTTCAGTTCTAACTTAATTCCCTTGCTTCTCAATTTGATTAAGCTAGACATAATGCTCTTGCCACGTGTTATGCTCTCCACAAATCTTTCTCTAGCAATATTTATAGGAACATCACCATTTTCAAATGGTGAATCCATACTTCCGCAAGTTAAATAAACCAAACAAAACATCAGTGCATAGTGACCATCATATCAACAAAAGTAAATTAATTTGAAATATATGAATACATCTAAAACATACAAGTAAAAAAGTCAAGGCACTCATTATCTTTTCCTTTTTCTTGTTTGATTTAAAATTTTATTCTTCATCATTCTTGTTGAATTGGGAATTGTGTTTCACTTTAAGTCTCTTAGTTGTACAAATTGATAAATTGACCCAAGTCCCCTCTTTATGATGATATCTCATGTATAAGGGTTTATCTTCATCTATACCAATATCTTCTGACCCCAAAATCTTAAACGAGGGATCAACCTTAACAATATTCAAATATTCATTACCTTCAGCATCAACTTGTTCTTGATGATTCTTGTTTGATGGAAGTACAATGGACCAATTCTTCCTAACAAGATTTGGAATTAAAAACACTTGTTCTGCTTGTGATGCTAAAATAAAAGGATCATCTTTTTACCAAATCTTATAAAGGTCTACTTGAATAAAGCCTAACTCATATGTCCCCAATCCACTTTTGTTGTTAACCCACTTACATATGAAGATAGGGACCCTCAACATAGAGTAATCTAACTCCCATATGCATTCAATAACACCAAAGTATGACATTGGTGCATAGATAGGTGTATTTGTTTAAAACTGCATCTATGCCAAGAATCAACAACAAGTGCTACCCTACTATTCTACATCATGCTTTGTGTATCATGGTCTTATGTATAGAATGTGTAACTGTTGATTGCATAACCATTATAAAATAATGCATTTAAGCACGATCATTTTGATAGTCATATCAATTTTTTAGAAATTGAATAAGGATTCCTTTCCATCTCATCATTAATTTGCTTTTGTAACTAACTTGAAAAATTTTGTTTGTGTTTTTTTGTCATCAAAGTTTCATTCCTATTTGTTAGAGCAAGCGTTTCACCCAAGAAGGGGGTGAATTGTGTGATACTAAAAATATTGTTGCAAATATGAAAACTTGACGGTGAATATAATGCAGTAAAGAGTAAGGAGAAATATCACCGAAGTATACACCGGGAGTTATACTGGTTCGGCCACAACCACTTTGACCTACGTCCAGTCCTTAGAGATTCTATGAGAGTTTCACTATAACTTCCAAGATTCAGTGGATTCTTGGCACCTCAGTACAAGCAAGTTCCTTCGCCTGGACACTCGCTCCCCCTTACAAGTTGTAATCCAAACCCAACTCAAGGTTAAACAACCTTAAGTTACCTCAATAAAAAATATTGAGTTTGAATAAAATATCTCTCTCTCAGAGTGAATAAGAATAACTGAAGTACAGAATTACAAGTATATGTAAATAGAGTATTGAACGTGAACTTTGATAATGCGTTCGTGTGTATGTTCTTGTTGTACTTTCTCTGTTTGGATGTTTCCATATATATATAGATGTGTTGGTAATGATTTTTGGAACTTTTTTCTTCATGCCCGTTAGAGTGTGCGCAGCCACTGTTGACTTGTCCAGTATTTGAAAAATATCTGTTTGCGGTAGGTAGCGGTAGGTGGCATTTGAACGTTGTATTTGACTTTCCTTATTTGGTAAGATCTCTTCATTGTTTATCTGCAGATAAGCTAAGAATACTAATACAATGAAAGGTTAATCACATAGGAAACAAATCAATGAACATTGGAATGATTTCTGAATTTCTGAACTTTTATACTCGAGTATTCATTAAGTTTACTCGAGTACTTACTCGAGTACCATCGTGAGGGTATTGATAAACTGCAAGTTAATAAAGGAACATTACATTACTCGGGTAGTGCAGGGAGTAAACAAATTTACAAACCTTGGAAATACCTGTTTACTCGAGTACTTACTTGGGTATGGTTCACTTTTCTTCATAGGTTACTCTAGTAGCAACTCGATTAATCTTTCAAATAAAGTTTAGGTTACTCAATGCTTTACTCCAGTAATGTTGGCAGGATTTTAGGGCCGAGAGCACTTCAAGTTTGATTACCTTGTTACTCGAGTACTTACTCGAGTAAACATAAATTTTTTGCGTAGCTTAATCGGGTAGTTACTTCAAGTGCTTTGTAAATAACATTGCAAATTACTCGATTACTGACTCGAGTAATCCAGTTCAAATATTTGATAAAGAGTAATAGAATACCTGCATACTTGAGTAGTGCCTCGAGTGAAGTGTGAAAAAAGCATAACAAGGTAATCGAGTATTACCTTCAAGTTTTGCTTACCACAGTAGGTTACTCGAGTAGCTCCTCGAGTAACATTGGCAGGATTGACAATGCCGAGAGCAACATATTTCTTGAAGTAGGGGACTCGAGTATAGACTTGAGTAACGTTGGCAGGCTAAGAGCAACTTGAAGTCATTTACTTGATTACTCGAGTAGCTACTCAAGTAACGTTGGCAGGCTGAGAACAGCTTGAACTCTTTTACCTTATTACTCAAGTAAAGTTGGCAGGTTACTTCAAGGTCAACTCTGGTTGCTTCAAGTTTCTATCTCATTACTCGAGTACTTACTCGAGTAACCCTTTAGAAATTTTGCCCGTGATGAAGTTTCTCAGCTTTTCCTCTGGCCTTTCTTCATTACTCTAGTGCTTACTTCAAGTGATGATTTACCCTATTATTACTTTGTTCAAACTTATTTATTTATTAAATATTTTTCATACCATTATTTTTTATCATCAAAACATGAGAGATCTAACATTCTCCTCCTTTTTGATGATGACAAAACTTGGTGATTTTGAACAAAGTTTTTGGAATTGAGTTCAAATAAATACTTCAATGGTAATTTTGAAAACCTTTTTGAAATAACTTGTTAAGTGTAAATTCAAAGTGTTTTGGAAAAATGTTGAAAACATAACATATTCACCTTGCATACATAATAAACTCATTAGTCCCACAATGTATTATAACTTAAAAACTTAAATGAACTCAAAATGAAATTATAACTTAAAGAAGCTTGTATTGAACTTAAAATTGCATTACAAGTATGAAAAGCTCCTTAAATACCATGTACACCCATATACCCAAAATGAAAAAAAACTTAAAAGAAACTCAAAAACTCCACAAAATCACACTCAAGCTCTTCTCCCCCTTTTTGTCTTCATCAATCATGTGGAGGACTAGAAGGCTTGGCCATAGAAATAGGCTTCACAGGAAGAACCAAAGGACCATCTGAACTCAGAGAATCAAAAGAACTAGAAGATTCTGGTTCAGGAAGATTTAGTGGAGGGATTTGAAGGTCATCTCTTGGAGGAACAGGAGGGGGCTGATAGACAATCATAGTGGTGATTTCAACCTTTTCTGTGGCCTCTACAGAATGATGACTAGAGGATGAGGGAGAGATTTCCTCTATATGAGTAGGGGATGGAATAGGTGTAGGAGAGGGTTCATGCTGAGCTCTAGGTGGTGAATCCTCAATGATAATATGGATGGTCTCATTGGTTTCAGGGTTATCCACTGAGCATAGGATATCTATGGGTCTTAGCTCAAGTGGACTAGAGACTGGAAGTTTAGGAAATGATATGTCAGGGATAGTTGGCTCAACCTCTACAAGATAAAGCTCAGAAGGGATGTTCTCTGAAGGTGAGATATTCTCTGGTGTAGATGATGGACCAGCAGATGATCTAGGACCCATAGAATCCAATCTTGCCAGAATTAACTTCAGGGTCTCACCCTGGGCATGTTGCCAGAATTAACTTCAGGGTCTCTTTTACTTCAAGTTATCCCTCGGGTAATGCTGTACTGTTAGACATTACTTGAAGTTGGCACTCCAGTAATGATGTCCTCTAATAACCTCTATTTTTATTTCTTAAAATAGAGTTTCAATCTTCCTGTAAAACAAATTTCTACATACTCCGATGCTTAAGTTAGTAATCATCAAAACATTATCAAATAACATTATCTAACATTATGAGTAACCGAAATAACTTACAATTTATTGGGATTTACCATTTCCAATTCTCTTCTAATATATAGGAATTGATCTTTTTCAAGAGTTTAATGAAGATATTAGCTAGTTGAAGATGAGTAGGAATGAATATCACTTTCATATCTTTCTTTTGGACATGATCTCTGATGAAGTGATGTCTGACATCGATATGCTTGGTTCTAGAATGTTGAATTGGATTCTTTGCCATACTTATCGTACTAGTATTGTCACAATAGATTGGTATTTCTTTGAGATAAATACCAAGATCTTGTAGTTGTTATTTTAACCATATCACTTGTGCACAACAACTTGAGACTTCAACATATTCATCTTTCGTTGACGAAAGAGACACTGTATTTTGTTTCGTGCCGAACCATGATACAAGAGATCCTCAAAGAAATTGACCTTGTCCGCTAGTGCTCTTTTTGTTTGTCTTGTATCCTCCATGATTAGAATCTAAATATGCAACAAGATATTCACTTCTTCCTTTGGGATACCACAGACCCAATTCTGGTGTTTCAGCAAGGTATCTAAAGATTTGTTTGATAGTTTCAGCATGTGATTCCTTTGGTATTGATTGATATCTTGCACATATGCTAACACTAAATTGGATGTCCGGTCTGCTTGCCGTGAGATAGAGTAATGATCCAATCATTCCTCTGTATTTTGTGATGTTGTAGTCTTTTCCTTTGACATCAGCATCAAGCAACGTAGTTGAGCTCATAGTGTGTCCATTCCATTTGCTTCATCCATTCCATACTTCTTCAATAACTCTCTCAAGTATTTTGTTTGAGATATGAAGATTCCATTCTTTCTTTGTTTGATTTGCAAACCAAGAAAGAAATTCAATTCTCCCATCATTGACATCTCAAATTCTCCCTACATTATCTCAGAAAATTCCTTACATAGAGATTCATTAGTAGCGCCGAAAATAATATCATCAACATATTTTGAACAATTAAAATATCATCACATTTTCGTTTTATAAAAAGTGTTGTGTCAACTTTTCCCCGTATAAACCTTGATCAATAAGAAATTTACTGAGCCTTTCGTACCATGCACTAGGAGCTTGTTTTAAACCATATAAAGCCTTTTTGAGTTTGAAAACATGATTAGGTCTAGTTACATCTTCAAAACCTGAAGGTTGTTCTACGTATACTTCTTCCATGATGTAACTATTTAGAAATACACTCTTTACATCTATTTGATAAAGTTTGAATCCTTTGATGCATGCAAAGGCTAAGAGTACACGTATAGCTTCCATTCTAGCTACTAGAGCATATGTTTCCTCATAATCAATTCCTTCTTCCTGATTATAGCCTTTGGCCACCAATCTTGACTTGTTTCTAACAATAATTATGGATTCATCGAGTTTGTTCTTGAATACCCATTTAGTGCAAATGATTAGATGATCCTTGGGTCGGGGTACCAAATCCCAAACTTGATTTCTTTCAAATTGATTTAGTTCTTCTTGCATTGCTATGACCCAATCATTGTCTGATAGGGCTTCATCAATGTTAGAAGGTTCAATCTCAGAAATGAATGCAGAAAAACTTACTTTATTGAAAATTTTATTTCTAGTTTTGATCCCTTCATTCATATCTCCTATGACTTGATCTAAGGGATGACTTTTATTGTATTTCCAGGCTCTAGGTTGTCCTAGTGATTGCTCTTCTTCCTTGGTTTCATCAACTTCTAGAATAAGAGATTTAGAAATAGATTGACCATTTTCTTGATTTAAAACAACTTCTTGTTCTTCATCAATGGTTTTGTCAGAGGATTCAAATTCATCAAATACAATATGAATTGATTCTTCAACAACACATGTTCTTTTATTGAAAACTCTATATGCTTTACTTCGGTTAGAATATCCTTGGAAAATTCCTTCATCAATTTTAGAATCAAATTTTCCTAAGTTATCTTTGCCATTATTATGAATGAAACACTTACAACCGAAGATGTGTAGATAAGCAATGTTTGGCTTTCTTCCTTTGTACAGCTCGTATGGTGTCTTTCCAAGTTTTGTTTTAATATAGGCTCTATTTGCAATATAGCATGCTGTACTCATAGCATCAGCCCAGAAAACTTGAGACATGTTTGTTTCATTTAACATTGCTCTAGCCATTTCAGTGAGCAATCTATTCTTATGTTCCACGACTCCATTTTGTTGAGGTGTCCTTGGAGCAGAGAAATTGTGATCAATGCCATTTGTATCACAATATTCTTCAAAGGCTTGATTTTCAAATTCTCTACCATGATCGGTCCTAATACCTGAAATGGACATACCTTTCTCATTTTGCTCTTTCTTGGCAAAAACAATAAATTCTTCAAAGGTTTCATCCTTTGATGATAGAAAAAAAACCCATGTAAATCTGGAGAAATCATCAACAATGATCAATGAATATAAGTTGCCACCAAGACTCTTTACTCTTGCTGGGCCAACTAAATCCATATGAAATAATTATAGTGGTCTATTTGTTGAAATCTCATTTTTCAATTTGAAAGATGATTTAGTTTGTTTACCCTTTTGACATGCGTCACAAATCAAATCGTTTTTGAAATTTACCTTGGGTAATCCAAGAACTAAATCCTTTTTGAGTAGTTTGACTAGTTGATGCATGTTGACATGAGCCAAACTCTTATGCCATAGCCAACTTTCATCGGCATTACTCAGAAAACAGTTTTCAGATTCATCTCTACTAATATCTAGAGTATAGCAGTTACCTTCCCTTTTTGACTGAGCTTAGCCTTGATATTCTTCTTATCAAGTAGTAAGTCTTTCTTGTTGACAATTAGACATTCCTCTGAGTCAAATATTACCCAGTTGTTTTTGTCTGCACTTTGACTCACACTTAGCAAGTTATGGCATAATCCTTCGACATAATATACGTCTTTAACTTGTATGCCTTTGTCATTTTTGATTTCACCAATTCCTGCTATCTTTCCAGTTTGATTTCCTCCAAATTTTACCTTTCCACCTTCTTTAGGTTGCAATTTGGTAAAACTTTCGAAATCACCGGTCATATGTCTAGAGCATCCACTGTCTATGTACCATTTGTTATTTTTGGATGCTTTGAAACATATTTGTAATTAAATACAATTAAGTCCTAGGTACCCACCTCTTTTTGGGTCCTTTTGGGTTAGTACAGGAAATTTTTAAAACATATGATCCTTTAGGTACCCATTTGTAGGTTCCTATCGTTCCTTTCTTCTTATGAATGCATGAAGAGGTATAATGACCTTTTCTATTACAGTAATTACAAAATGCAAAAGGATTTGATGTATGCACAGAATGCTGGAAATAATTCAAATATAACTTACCTCCTTCTTTCTTTCTACCTTTCCTTGAGTGAATTTTTCAAGAGTTTTTGTGAGATCAGTGTTTTTCTTTTTCAAAGAAGAACAATTTTCACAATCCTTTTCTGAACTTTCTTTAAGTTCAATTTCAAGAACTTTGTTTTTCTTTTTGAAAACAACTAATTCTTTAACTACTTTGATGAATTCAGAATGTAAGGCATTATATTCAGAAAGTAATTCATCATAGGAAGGATTAGAATCATTTACCTCTTCTGTTTCTTCTTGAGCAACAAGACATATATTAGCTACTTCTTCTTCATCACTTCTTGGTCAGAAGAACTATCACCCCATATAGCAGATAGAAAGGCCTTCTTTTTGTTGAAGAATTTGCCTTTTCTCTTTTCTTTGCTCTTTTGGTTCAGCTCTGGACATTCTGATTTGATATGTCCTGGTTTTCCACATTCGTAGCAGATGATATGATCTTTAATGCTAGTTCCTCCTTTCTGAAAGTGTTTGAATCCTTGACCTTTATTGTAAAACTTTCTAAACCATTATATGATTAGGCCCATTTCATCATCATCAAACTCCTCATCCTCATCTTGATTTTCTTCTTTTGCTTTTAGTGCTAGGCCTCTCTTCTTCTTGTCACCGATGTCATCTAGTTCCCATTTGAACTTTAGTTTACTTTCATATTCAGAAAGACTTCCAAATAGAGAAGCAACTGATCTCATTGATTCTCCTTTGGCTTCTTCTATTGCAGTGACTTTAGCCTCCCACTCTTTAGAAAGAATATTCAAAATCTTTCGTACTTGGGTATTTTGATCATAGACTTTCCCAAGTGCTGCAAGTTGATTAACAAGATGAGTATATCTAAGTTCGAATTCAGATATTGACTCACCTGATTTCATTCGAAGTAGATCGAATTCAGTGACCAAGGCGTTGATCCTATTCTCCTTATTCCCAAAGTTCTTTTATGAGCTATTTCCAGAGCTTCCCACATTTCCTTCGCTGTTGGAAGTGTGCAAATTCTGAAGTATTCGCTTTGACTCAAAGCACTTTGTATCATCAGAATTGCCTTGCTATTGAGAGTGATAAGTTTCTTGTCATTCTCATCATATTCCACTGGAGTCTTGGGAATTTTCTGAGAATCTACAATCTTTGAAGGTTGATAGTTTCCACTCTCAATCACATCCTATAGCCCATATTCGGTAGCCATCACGAATACTCTGAACTTTGCTTTCTAGAAAGAAAAGTGTTCGCAATTGAAACCTGGAGGTCTAGTGATGGATGCTCCGTCGGGAAGAATTCCTTCACCCGTGCTTGCCATTGGATCCTTCTTAGGTTGTTATACGTTAACAAGAAGACCTATGCCCTGATACCAAATGTTAGAGCAAGCGTTTCACCCAAGAGGGGGGGTGAATTGGGTGATACTAAAAATATTGTTGCAAATATGAAAACTTAATGGTGAATATAATGCAGTAAAGAGTAAGGAGAAATATCACCGAAGTGTACACCGGGAGTTATATTGGTTCGGCCATAACCACTTTGACCTACGTCCAGTCCTCAGAGCTTCTCTGAGAGTTTCACTATAACTTCCAAGATTCAGTGGGTTATTGGCACCTCAGTACAAGTAAGTTCCTTCGCCTGGACACTCGCTCCCCCTTATAAGTTGTAATCCAAACCCCAATCAAGGTTCCACAACCTTTACCTCAATAACAAATATTGAGTTTGAATAAAATATCTCTCTCTCAGAGTGAATAAGAATAATTGAAGTACAGAATTACAAGTATATGTAAAATAGAGTATTGAACGTGAACTTTGATAATGCGTTCGTGTGTATGTTCTTGTTGTGCTTTCTCTGTTTCGATGTTTCCATATATATAGATGTGTTGGTAATGATTGTTGGAACTTTTTTCTTCATGCCCGTAGAGTGTGCTCAACCACTGTTGACTTGTCCAGTATTTGAAAAATATCCGTTTGCGGTAGGTAGCGGTAGGTGGCACTTGAACGTTGCATTTGACTTTCTTTATTTGGTAAGATCTCTTCATTGTTTATCTGCGGATAAGCTAAGAATACTAATACAATGAAAGGTTAATCACATAGGAAACAAATCAATGAACGTTGGAATGATTTCTGAATTTCTAAACTTTCATACTTGAGTATTCATTATGTTTACTTAAGTACTTACTCGAGTATTATCATGAGAGTATTGATAAACTATAATTAATAAAGGAACATTACATTACTCGGGTAGTGCATGGAGTAAACAGATTTACAAACCTTGGAAATACCTGTTTACTTTGGAACTTACTCGGGTATGGTTCACTTTTCTTCATAGGTTACTTGAGTAGCAACTCAAGTAATCTTTCAAATAAACTTTAGGTTACTCGATGCTTCACTCCAATAATGTTGACAGGATTTCAGGGTCGAGAGCACTTCAATTTTGATTACCTTAAATATAAATTTTCTGCGTAGCTTACTCGGGTAGTTACTTCAAGTGTTTCGTAAATAACATTGCAAATTACTCGATTACTGACTCGAGTATTTCAGTTCAAATATTTGATAAAGAGTAATGGAATACCTGCATACTTGAGTAGTGCCTCAAGTGAAGTGTGACAAAAGCATATCAAGGTAATCGAGTATTACCTTCAAGTTTTGCTTACCACAGTAGGTTACTCGAGTAGCTCCTCGAGTAATATTGGCAGGATTGACAATGCCGAGAGCAACATATTTCTTGAAGTAGGGGACTCGAGTATAGACTTGATTAACGTTGGCAGGCCGAGAACAACTGCAAGTGATTTACCTAGTTACTCGAGTAGCTACTCAAGTAACGTTGGCAGGCCGAGAGCAACTTAAAGTCATTTATCTGGTTACTCGAGTAGCTATTCGAGTAACGTTGGCTGGCCGAGAGCAAGTTGAACTCTTTTACCTTATTACTCGAGTACTTACTCGAGTAAAGTTGGCAGGTTACTTGAAGGTCGACTCTGGTTGCTTCAAGTTTCTGTCTCATTACTCGAGTACTTACTCGAGTAAACCTTTAGAAATTTTGCCTGTGATGAAGTTTCTTAGCTTTTTCTCTAGGCCTTTCTTCATTACTCTAGTGCTTACTTCAAGTGATGATTTTCCCTGTTATTACTTTGTTCAAACTTATTTGTTTAATAAATATTTTTCATACCATTATTTGTTATCATCAAAACATAAGAGATCTAACACTATGATCATATAATTGTCGAAGAGCATCCTTGTGTTCTTCAACATACATTTCAACCTCATCAATTTCATTAGCACATATAAGTGAGCTTGCTCCCATTCAGTCAATGATATCCTTATTACATCTCTCCCACTTGTTCCTTTCCTTGATCTTTGCTCATCATGGCAAGACTTTGGGATCCCCATACGGTCAACATTTGATAGAAAATCAACACAAAAGTTACTTGGTTCTTCAACCATATTGCTATCAGTAATACAACCATCTGGTCAATATCTTTTTTCCACATACCCTTTTAAAATTTTTATGAATCGCTGATTTAGGTACATCCATCTCAAATATACCAAACTGCACAATTAAACAACTTTGACCTAGTGATGCTTAGATGGACCATAAATGATAAAAAATGAAGGTGAAGAATACATTTCAAGTTCACAAATAGTGCAAACAATTAGCTTTTGAAAATCTTACAACTTGTTTGAATCAACCACTTTACTAGAAATCAACTTGAAAAACATACAAAGTTTAGTGCTGGTGTTTTTTTATATTTTTAGGTAAAATGGACCGTATACCAACTGGTAAGAAATTTTGCATGAGCATATAACAAGCATAAGATTTAAGGTTCTTTTGTTAGTGTAACCGTTTCACCCAAGAGGGGGGTGAATTGGGTTATTACAGAATATTTGAACCATAAATAGATATTGGCATAATTTAAAACGTAGTCAAGAGCTAGGAAAAATATCACCAAAGTGTATACCAGGAGTTATACTGGTTCGGCTGTAATATCTTGAATTTTGTGATTAGAGGCTTGAAAATAAGCCTGAATTAAGTAGACTGCTAATCCCAATTTAGCAAGAGTCCCAGGAATGTAACTTTACTACCTGTGAAATTTCTTGCGAGCTAGTGAGTTTGTCATGGGGTTTTGGATGACCAAATGATGTCAAATAAATGTGAAAATTTTCAAAATGAAAGTAGACATTAAAAGCTTTGATAAGTCATATAGGTCATTTGGAGCTGTACATAAAGAGTTATGAATTTTTGAACTTAGCCCAGTGAAACTGGCTAGCTTTCGTGACAGCTTCCAAAAATGTAAATTCTGGGAATTATGAGCCTCTAGTTGGCTAAAGGCTATATTTTTTTCTTGAAAATAGACTTAATAAAGGTTAGGTAACCTTTGGAATTACATCAATTAAATGTCTACAAATAAAGATATGACTTTTCAAAGTTGGGTGAAAATATTGCCAGTTTTGGGCAAAAATAAAATAATGTATGGGTAAAATGGTATTTGTCATATTAAGCAAAAGAAAATTATTTTCTTCAGATTAACTACTCATTTTCATCCAAGAGAGCTAAATATGAATGGAAAAATTATTTAATATGTATTTATGATCATTTTTGGATAAGATCAAAGCAAAAAGGGATATAGTTAAAAAGTTGGCATGTGTTTAATTGCCAATAAAATATTATTATTTGAAGAGGCGGAATTGTAATATTTTGAGATCATATCCTCTTCTAAGAGGCCTCATATTTCAGCTAACTTGAAGAAAGAAAGAGCAAAGAGAAAGAAATTGGACGGTTGAAATCCAACCAAATGGCATCTTGGTATTTTTTTTTCTAATCAAGGGCAAATTGGCTAATTATCCTCCTCCCTCTTATTATTTTTGTTCAATTGTCCTAAAAGGAGAGAAAAATAAAAAAAACATGAGAAAATGAAAGAGAAAAGAGAAAAGATAAATAGTGAAAGTTTACGAGCTCTGGAGCCAATTTCACCTCCGATTCAGCATTTCTAGCTCCCAGAGCCTTGTCTAATGCATGAGAAAAACATTTCTATGGTTTTATATTTTCATTCGGAGGTGTTTGATGCCCACTTGCTTACTGGAGTGCTGATAGATTTCCGATCAAGTTGCGGAAACGTGTAGAGGTAAGTGTAGGATTCATTTTGAACCATTTGGATTATCTTTTGTATGAGTGTTTTTTAGGGTGGGTACTATTCCTATTTCATCCAAGGGGTTTTTTTAGGTTTAATCATGTGTTTATGATTAAATGATTATTTATGATGATTTTGGAACTTTATGCTAAAGCTGTCTGAATTGTGTTTCTAAAGATAGTCTGGTTGTAGTGCATTTTTGGATGGCCAAACTTTATCTATTGACCTACAGATTTTCTAGATTTAAAGTATACATAAAGACCTTTAATTTGATAGGTAATGGGTAGAAATTGAATAAGTACACAACAAGTTATGAGTGTTTGAAGTTAGACTATTAAATCTTGGTAGATTTTCTGGCAATAAGGGAAAACATGAAAACTAGGATTTTTTTTGTGGATAGAAGACTGTGGTAAGCATATTTCGCTTAAAATAGACTTAATAAAGGTTGCATAGAATTTTGAATTACCCCAATCAAAGTTTTCTAGAATTAGATGCAATTTTTCAAAGTTCAGTGAAAATTTTGCCAAATTTACCTCTTATGCAAAAATGAAATATAATGTCAATTAGTGATAAAGTTAATTTCCATGGGTCAAGTCAAGCACTTTGAATTAGTGCAGGCCCATTAGCTACATATTGGGCCTAATGCAAAGACCCTAATGATATGATTATTCATCTAGGGCCATAAAAAGTCAAGAAAAAGCATCTTCAATAGTTGGAAAAGAAAAAGGTATAAGAGGAGGACTCAAGACATAAGGTAGTAAACTTACCTCTCCTGCATGTATTTGATATTTGTGCTTGTATATTGATACATGTGACTGCTTTGCTTGATTATGTGAAACATATATGCATGATTGAAGCTCTGTGTCTATTTATGCTATGGCCATGAGTATGTTGTTTAAAACATGAAGGACACAAATATGTCATTGTGTTAGCATGAGTTATGTAATGCAAGCATGTCATGCATTAAGCACTTATCTTACATGCATACTTGTACTATTTACTACTTAGATTCTCCTGAATCTTACCCTCCCCTAACCACCCATTTAGATAGGTGGACACAGGAGCTATGCTAAGAATCGAGAAGAGCATTGAATGAGAAAATCCAGAGGTGGAACGAAGGCAGGGATGTGTCTACTGTGTTCATATGTATGATTCATGAACTAGATGTAGACACTTTGATAGCCCTATATAGCTACATAGTCTATGTATGTATATATATATATGTAAATGAATGGACAAAGAATGAGCAGAGAAATAAATAAAGGTAACTTTGATAAATAGGAATAGAAAGAATTTAGTAACCACATGAATTGCATTAAGTAATATGGTAACTAATGAATGGTGACCCCATAAGCTTAAAATTAAGTGCAGGTTTGGGGGCCTGAGTAACATATTCCCCTAAGTTGGTAATGCTTCGACAGCATTGTATAAAGAGGTTTAAGGACAAGTGTTACATTTGTTGGTATCAAAACAATGATTATGGCAATAGAATTGTCTACTCAAAGATTTTAGATCCCATATGTTTTGAAGATAACAACGATTGAACTAATGATAAAAGAGGATATGATAACAAACAAATGAATTTGAACAAAGTAAATAAGTGGCAGACAAAGCATTACTTGAAGTAACCACTAGAGTAATGAAAGAGATATGAGAGATAGAGCAAAGGAAGAACATCACTAACGGATTCTTTGAAGGTTTACTCAAGTAATCTCTTGAGTAATGTTGTAGAAAATGTTTCAGAGAAGCGCTGCTAAAATTTGGAAGAAGTTACTTGAGGGGCCACTCGAGTAATCTATAAAGTTATATGGACAATTACTCGAGTCGCCACTCGAGTAATAACATGAGCATAAGGTATTACTCTAGTAGCTACTTGAGTAACCAGGGAAAATATCTTCTAGTAGCTCTGGGCCAAGAAAAGCAACAATTTACTCGAGTAGCCACTCGAGTAATCAGGTGAGAAAAATGCATTACTCGAGGGAGCACTCGAGTAATCTGCAGAGTTCTTTGAAGCATTACTCGAGGGGTCACTCGAGTAATCAGGTAAGCAAAGAACAGGTACTCTCGGCCAAAAATTTGATGCTATTACTCGAAGGAGTATTTGAGTAATCTATAAATTTATTTGAAATTTACTCGAGGGCTCACTTGAGTAACTTGTGAAGAAAAGACATGGTCACTCGAGTAACCACTTGAGTAATATGGTATTTCCAAGGATTGTGATGTATCTTACTCTATGTCTTACCCAAGTAATATTTTATGAAAAATGTTGAATTACTCTCTACCATGTTTTGATAGGTTGACTCGAGAGACTACTCGAGTAATGAGAATGATCACTAGAGTAACCACTTGAGTAAGGTAGTCCATAAATCATGTTTTTAATCGAATATTTATTAATTTGTTATCTATATGATTAACTCTTCATTGTACTAGTATTCTTAGTATGTTTACAGAGAAACATTGAAGAAATCATGACATAAGAGAAAGTCAAATAAAACGTCTGAGATCTCACCTACCACAACATACCAAAAATAGATAGTTTTCAAATTTAAAGAATGGTCAACCGTTGCTGCGTGAGTCTAACGGACATGTTTCATTTGCTTCCAACAAACACTACAAATCATCTATATATATGGAGCATTCAAAGAGCAGAGAACAACAACTGAGAACAAGCAATCACACATCAATCAATATACTCTTTGTGCTCTATTTTCTTATACTCATTCATTATACTTCAGTGATTATATATATCTTTGTGAGAGAGGTTTTCATTACAAACTCAATATTTGTTATTGAGACACTTAAGGTTGTGGAACCTTGAGTTAGGGATTTGATTACAACGTGTAAGGGGGAGCGAGTGTCCAGGTGAAGGAACTTGCTGTGTACTGAGGTGCCAAGAAGCCACTGAATCTTGGAGAATATAGTGAAACTCTCAGAGATGCTCTGAGGACTGGACGTAGGTCAAAGTGGTTGTGGCCGAACTAGTATAACTCATTGTGTACACTTAGATGATATTTCTCTTTGCTCTTAACTGCTTTAAATATTCTGTTAATTTTCTTATACGCAACGAAATTTCTGGTATCACCCAATTCACCTTTTATTGGGTGAAACGCTTGTACTAACATTTGGTATCAGAGCGTAGGTCTTCTCGTTAGCATATGATTTAAAGTGCCTTGAGTCAAAATGAGTACTTCAGAATCTGCATACTCCCAACAGCTAAAGAAATGTGGGAAGCCTTGGAAATAGCTCACGAAGGAACTTCAGGAACAAAAGAAAATTGGATCAATACTCTAGTTATTGAGTTTGATTTACTTCGAATGAAATCAGGTGAGTCGATAGCTGAATTTGAGCTTAGATATACTCACCTTATTAATCAACTTGTAGCACTTGGAAAAGACTATGATCAACATACCCAAGTATCAAAGATTCTGAATATTCTTTCTAAAGACTAGGAGGCAAAAGTCACTGCAATTGAGGAAGCAAAAGGTAAATCAATGCTATCGGTTGCTTCTCTATATGGAAGTAAATTAAAGTTGAAACGAGAACTAGATGATATTGGTGACAAGAAGAAAAGAGGTCTAGTACTGATAGCAAATGAAGAAGAACAATATGAAGATGAAGAGCTTGACGATGATGAAATGGGCCTAATCATAAAACGATTCAAAAAGTTTTACAAGAAAGGCCAAGGATTCAAAAACTTTCAGAAAGGATGAACAAGCAATAAAGAATGCATCACCTGCTATGAATGTGGAAAGCCAGGACATTTTAGATCAGAATGTCAAGAACTGATTTAGAAGAATAAAGAAAAGAGAAAAGGCAAATACAAAGTCTTTCTTCTTGTTGTAGACAGTGCATGCTCTAGACATATGACTGGTGATTTCGAAAATTTTACCACATTGCAACCTAAGGAAGGTGGAAAGGTAAAATTTGGAGGAAATCAATTCGAAAAGATAGCAAAAATTGGTGAAATAAAAAATGTCAAAGGAATACAAGTCAAAGATATATATTACGTTGAAGGCTTGTTCATAATTTGCCGAGCGTGAGTCAAAGTGCAGATAAAGACCACTAGATAATATTTTGTTCAGAGGAATGTCTAATTGTTAACAAGAAAGATTTACAACTTGATAAGAAAAATATCAAGGCAAAGCTCAGAGCAAAAAGGGAAGGTAACTGCTATACTCTTGATATCAGTAAAAATAACTTTGAAAATTGTTTTCTAAGTAATGCTGATGAAAGTTGGTTATGGCATAAGAGGCTAGCTCATGTCAACATGTACCAACTAGGAAAGTTAATTAAAAAGGATTTAGTGATTGAATTACCCAAAGTAAATTTCAAAAATGATTTGATTTGTGATACATGTCAAAAGGGTAAACAAACTAAATCTTCTTTCAAATTGAAAAATGAGATATCAACCAATAGACCAATTCAATTATTACACATGGATTTAGTTGGACCAACAAGAGTTAAGAGTCTTGGTGGCAACTTATAGTCATTGGTCTTTGTTGATGATTTCTCTATATTTACATGGACCATTTTTCTGTCATCAAAGGATGAAACCTTTGGAAAATTTATTGTTTTTGCCAAGAAAGTGTAAAAAGAGAAAGGTATGTCCATTGCAGTTATTAGGATAGATCATGGTGGAGAATTTGAAAATCAAGCCTTTGAAGAATATTGTGATACTAATGGCATAGATCACAATTTCTCTTCACTAAGGATACCTCAACAAAACGGAGTCGTAGAATGTAAGAATAGAGTGCTCACTGAAATGGCTTGAGAAATATTGAATGAAAAGAACAAGTCTAAAGTTTTCCAGGCGAATGCAATAAGCACAACATGCTATATTTCAAATAGAGCCTACATTAGAACAAAACTTGGAAAAACACCATACGAGCTATACAAAGGAAGGAAGCCAAACATTGCTCATGTACACATCTTCGGTTGTAAGTGTTTCATTCATAATAATTGTAAAGATAACTTAGGAAAATTTGATTCTAGAACAAATAAAGGAATTTTCCTAGGCTATTCTAACCGAAGTAAAGCATACATAATTTTCAATAAAAGAACATGTGTTGTTGAAGAATCAATTCATGTTGTATTTAATGAATTTGAATCCTCTAACAAAACCATTGATGATAAGCAGGAAGTTGTTTTAAATTAAGAAAATAGTCAATCTATTTCTAAATCTCTTATTCCATAAGTTGATCAAACCAAGGAAGAAGATCAGTCACTAGGACAACCTCGAGCCTGGAAATTCAATAAAAGTCATCCCCTAGATCAAGTCATAGGAGATGTGAATGAATGATTCAAAACTAGAAATAGAATTTTCAATGAAGTTAGTTTTTCTGCTTTTCTTTTTAAGATTGAACCTTCTAACATTGATGAAGCCCCATCAGACAATGATTGGGTTATAGCAATGCAAGAAGAACTAAACCAATTTGAAAGAAATCAAGTTTGGGAGTTGGTACCCCGACCTAAGGATCATCCAATCATTAGCACTAAATGGGTATTCAAAAACAAACTTGATGAATCTGCAATCATTGTCAGAAACAAGGCAAGATTGGTGAAAAAAAGCTATAATCAGGAAGAAGGAATTGATTATGAGGAAACATATGCTCCAGTGGTTAGAATGGAAGCTATACGAGTACTCTTAGCCTTTGCATGCATCAAAGGATACAAACTATATCAAATGGATGTAAAGAGTGCATTTCCAAATGGCTACATCATGGAAGAAGTATATATGGATCAACCTCCAGGTTTCGAAGATGTAACCAAACCTGACCATATTTTCAAACTCAAAAAGGCTTTATACGGTTTAAAACAAGCTTCTAAAGCCTGGTACGAAAGGCTCAGTAAATTTCTTATTGATCAAGGTTTTGTATGAGGAAAATTTGATACAATACTTTTTACAAAATGAACACGTGTTGATATCTTAACTTTGCAAATATATGTTAATGATATAGTTTTCGGTGCTACTAATGAAACCATGTGCAAAGAACTTTTTGAGATAATGCAGGGGGAGTTTGAGATGTCAATGATGGAAGAATTGAATTTCTTTCTCGGTTTGCAAATCAAACAAAGAAATAATGGAATTTTCATATCTCAACTGAAGTATCTGAAAGAGCTATTGAAGAAGTATGGATTGGATGAAGCAAATGGAATAGACATTCCTATGAGTTCAACTACGTTGCTTGATACTGATATCAAAGGAAAAGATTACAACATCATAAAATATAGAGTAATGATTAGATAATTACTCTATCTCAGTACAAGCAGGCCTGACATTCAATTCAATGTGTGTATGTGTGCAAGATATCAATCAGCACCAAAAGAGTCATATGCTGAAATTGTCAAATGAATCTTCCAATATCTTGCTGACCTGGCAGAATTAGGTCTCTAGTATCCCAAAGGAAGAAGTGAATATCTAGTTGCACACTCTGACTCTAATCATGGAGGATACAAGACAAACAGAAAGAGTACTTGTAGACAAAGTCAATTTTTTTGGAGGCTCACTTGTATCATAGTTTAGCAAGAAACAAAATACAATGTCTCTTTCATCAACAGAAGCTGAGTATGTTGCAGCATCAAGTTATTGTGCACAAGTATTATGGCTAAAGCAACAACTCCAGGATCTTGGTATTTATTTAAAAGAGATACCAATATACTGTGACAACACTAGCATGATAAGCTTGGAAAAGAATCCTGTTCAACATTCCAGAACCAAAGATATTGATATTAGACATCACTTCATCAGAGATCATGTCTAAAAGAAAGATTTCAAAGTGGTATTCATTCCAACTCATCTTCAACTAGCTGATATCTTCACAAGACCTCTTACAAAAGATCAATTTTTATATATTAGAAGAGAATTGGGAATGTTAAATCCCAATGAATTGTAAGTTATTTAATGTTTACAAAATGTTAGATAATGTTATTTATTGATGTTTTAGTGATTACTAACTTAAGTATCAAAGTCTCTAGCAATTTGTTTTGTAGGATCATGATATTTTATTTTGGAGTATGAAAAGTATAGGTTAACAGAGGACAACATTACTGAAGGAACAACTTCAAGTAACCACCATTACTAGAGTGACACCTTAAAGTAATTGAATGGGTTACTCGAGTCGCCACTCGAGTAATGACCTGAAAATTATGACAGTGGAGCATTGATTCAAAGTAAATTCAAAAGAAATGGCATAACGGTTGGAAATGAACAGTCAGAAGGTGAAGAAAAAAATTACTTGAGAGAAGCCTCAAGTAAACTTCAAAGTTTACTAGAGTAAGGCCTCGAGTGAACCTGGGTGCAGATCACAAATTTGCTGAGTTTCAGCTCAAATTTTTCCTAAAGAGGCATCAAATGATCGAGGGAATATACATGGGTAATTAAAATATTATTCATGTTAGGTACACAATAGAATTCACTATGTTTTGAAATTTTTGGTATGATGACTCGAGTAAGACCTCTAGTGATCTCGGGCCCTTGGTCTATTTCAGTTGTTACTTGGTCATTTCTCACAAAATCACCTCGAGTGATTCTCCAGTGCTCTTACAAAAACTTTTTACAGTCATTTTCTCTTGTCATTTCTGTCAAACCCCATTGATTTTTGTCTTCTAAAACCTCCCAGATTACTCAGAATCCAGTGCCCTATTTCTCACAACTGTTGACCCTATTTTCTAGAAATCCTTGTCTTTCCCAAATCATAATGGTGAGGACAAAATCTCCCAATCTTAACACTCATTCTGAGTCCTCTGAACCATATCAACCCTCTGATTCTCTTTTATCTCCATCTACCAAGAAATGAAAGCTTTCTCCTAAACCTAAAGCCAAAGCTAAACCACAAACCAAGCCAAAGGTGAAAGGGATTGCAATTAAGGAGCCTATTGTGATAAGAGCTCAATCCAAGAAGATTCACCTCCTGGAAGAGGCAAAGGAACAAAAGAACCTTCTCCTCCTCCTTCTGATTCATCTGACACTCCCACATTTTCTCCAAAACCTTTGGAAAAGCCTAAGATTAATGAGAAGATTACCAAAGTCATGGTAGCCATACTTGAAGAAGCTTTTCAGTCTAAGGAAGGAAAGAAAGAGCAATCTTCAAAGCAACCAGAAGAAAGGGATGAAGAAATCACATTCCCTCCTCAGGGATTCAATGTGAGCAAACTTGAGGAATCTCATAAGTATCTAAGTCACTTTGCAAGAAAAAATGTGTGCAAGATGCACTACATTGACTACAATATTCTTTAAGAGGTATTGAAATTTGATCTGAGTCCCTATCTTGATTCCTATATGCCCTGGCTGTCTGTTAAATTCCCATTTTGTACCAAAGTTGTGAGGCATTTTTATTTCAACCTTGAAAATATAAATGATCCTATTAGGAAGTCTGTGGCAGAAGAAATGACTTCTAAGGTTAGAGGACAAAGGATTCTAATCTCACCTTCCAAAATCAATACCTGGTTAGGAATAGAGGACCCTCCTAATGATGATTATCCTAATTATGATTCAAACTAGATATTCTCTATTCTAAGACCTGGTGAGATAATGGGACCTCTAAATTTCAATCCGAGTGATATGAGTGATTTTCATTGAGTTCAATGGTATATCTATTCTAGAGCTATAGTGAACAAATCAAACAACTACACACATTTCATTGAGAAGGATTTTAGAAAACTTGCCTCATTGATTCTCAAAGAACAAAAGGACTTGGGAGAATATATCTTTGTTGAGATCAAGAGATATAGGTATGAAGGAAAACCTACTACTCTAATGCCTTACCCTTAACTTATTTCTTTATTTCTCAAGAAGAATAAGGTTTGGTACTTGGAGAGTAAGGAACCAATTAAGAGGATAACACCAGTTGGGAGAAATCAAATTGGGAAGTTGAACATTGAGATTCCTCTGAAGACTCCTTTAGAAGCAAGTCTTAAGAAGAAGAAGAAGACTGAATCTGCAACTAGTTGAATGGATGACACACAGTCTTCTACTCTAGTCAAAACATCCTCTCCTTCTTTCTTTGGTGCCACAATACAATTATTCATAGAGAACATTCTGAAGAGTTTTCATATCGACATTGTGAATACCAATGCAGAGTTGGTAACCCATATGAATGAGACGATGGGACAACTTGTAGAGAGAATGGACAAGAGGCACGAAGAGTTGTTAGCTGAACAACGTGCCCAGGGTGAGCTTCTGAAATTCATTGTTGCCAGACTTGATGATATGGCATATGGCTCCCCTATTCCAGGTCCTTATGTTATTCCTGAGCCAATACCTGTCTCTGAAACTAGACCTTCCAAGCCTAGTCCTCCTGATCCTATACCTACTGAGCATAGACCCTCTGAGCTTGAACCTAGTAATCTTCTATTCTTTATGCCTGACCCTGACACATCCAAGCCAATCCATATCACTGCTAATGATCCAGCTCAGCCGTTCAACTAACCCTATCTACTCCTATTGCCTCACTTACACGCACTGAGGAGGTGCTTGTGTCTTCACCTGTTGCTACAAATGAAGTAGAAATTACTTCTCTGATTCCTTACCCATCACCTCCAGTGAATCCTCTAGAGGAACTTTAGACACCCCAAGTGAACCTTCCTAACCCTAAACCACCTTCTTCAGGTTCTTCCAGTTCAAATGGTTCACATGGATCTTTAGCATTTCCTATCACTCCTATCTTAGCAGCCAAGCCATCTACTCTTCCTCATGATTGACTCTACCTTTGTAATGACGATAAAAAGGGGGAGAAGAGCACACTACTACCAAAATAGAGATTAGTAGCGTACCTTTTGTGGCACTTCTTTCTAGATTTTTTAAATTTTTATTTTTAAAAAAAAACACTTTAGGTGGTGCTTCCTCAAAGAAGTGCTACAGCTGCTTGGTGACATTAGGTGGTGCTTCCTTGAAGAAGTGCCACCTAAGGTGTTTTTTTTAAATAAAGAAGAAGTAGCAGCTGTAGCACTTGCTTAAGGAAGTGTCACAACTGCTACATATTTTATGTGGCACTTGGCTTAAGAAGCGCCACATAAAGTAATTTTTTTTAAATAATTCTCTCTCCTGCAATCTGGTTCTATCACATTTATCCTCTTAATCTCCACTCCACATCTAACACGTGCCATCACTCCTTATCCTCTTAGTCCCCATATTTTCTCCTACTCTTCTTTTTGTCATACATCACCATCTCTACTTCGATCGCTACTTCCTCCTTATTCCTTTGTCACTCATCACCTTTGTGAGGATTTTCTTTTGAAAAATTTATGGTCTGCCAGATTTTTACATCTATAAATAATAGATCTTCAATCATTTTCCCTTCCCTAGATCTTATGAAGATGGTGACACTTCCTTCCTTCACACACACACTCTCTCTCTTTTCACTTGTTTCTTCTTCCATTATTTTTATATTAAGCTTCGAATTTTAGATTTGCGTCGTCCAACTTAGCATGAGCCACAAAGTAGTAAGTTTATTTGGTCTAATTGCTATTTTAGCTGCATTATATCACATATATAGCTTACCAGTTTATTTTGAATAATAGTTTCTTACTATTATGTTGCATATGTTTCTACAGGAGAAGAACTCTTTGGTTTTTTATGACGGAGGGAATGTTGTTCATATTATTTTATCAATTGCCTTGTTGGTAAAGAACATTTATATTTACATAAAAGTTTCCTACTTTTAATTGTTTTAATTTTCCTTGATGAAGAATGCTTCTGAAATTTCTTTTCTCATTTTATTCCTGAAAAAATTATTCTCATTTTTATATGCTAAAAAATAAATGAGATAAAATTAAATGTTATTATATATAAGTTGTATTTATTTAGTAGTTATAATTTTTAGTTGTTGTAGTAATTATTAACATTGATGATTTGCATACGTAAAATAATTATTTATTTTAACCCTTGTATTTTACTTATTAGTGATTTTGTTAATTATTTATTTGGTAATTTTTTTATTTTGTTTTGGATATGAAAATGCATTTAAAGTGTGTTATCTGTAATATCCCAAAAAGTGATTAAGGGCTAATGACTTCAAAAGTGGATGTAATTATTATTGAATAAACACTTTTAGAGAATGTGTGATGGGAATTTGGTGGTTTTAGTGATTCTAATGGTTATCTTGTGAAAAATTGTGTGGGAATAGGTTTGATTGTTGATTTTGGAGCCATTGGACACATTGGTTGAAAATTTGAAAAACTGTTAAGTGTAATTCTGTGCAGGACAGTCGGTTTGTATGGACATTTTGAATTCGCAAATGGTGTCTAAAAATTTTGAAACTTTCCAGTCTTAACTTTCACATGTCAAGCTTCAAAATGGACATATAATTTCTTTTATTTCAATTTGTGAGCTAAGAGTTATGAATTCTTGAAGTGTGCCCAGCAAAATTAATTACATTTTGGAACAGCAGGCAAAGGTTAAAATTCTGGGAATTGTTTTGATTTCAACTAGCAAAAGTCTATATTTTTCCTTAATATTAGACTCAATAAGGGTTCTATAGGCTTTGGAATCACTCAAATTCGATTTTTCTAGAATTAGTTATCATTTTTCAAAGTTTGGTCAGAAAATCCGCGAACAAATCCGAAAATGAAAAATTTGTGATGGTAACTTTGTGATTATGGGATAATTTGTGATCAGCCCATTTTGGCACAAAATTGGGCCCCTAGACGTGAATATGGCTGACCAAGAAGAGGGAAGAGTGGTTGGAATTTAATTGGGCTTGTGAACCATTTATATGTACAAAAAGGGTTTGTGTACATAAAGTGAATTTTTAGAAATTTCTAAATATGACATAAGCAAGCAATACCATGACATGAGCCTAATGTTATAAAAAATTTACATCACCTTTTCCCTTCCATTTCCCATCGTCTTTTCCAGCAAAACAAAACATGGGAGAGAGCTTGGAGAAAAATAGAGAGAAGGAAGGAGAAATCTCACAAGGTAGGTCGATTTCTTCAGTGAATTCATACCTAACGTGTATAATCCTTCTCCTAATCTATTCCTCTACGTGAATTAAGGTTTTGAAGCAAGGAATTTCATGGTTCAAAGAGGCTAGGGTTCAACCATATTTAGGAAAAGCTTGTGGGAGCTTGAGGTAACTTCCAAACCTTCGTATATTAACCATTTTAGCTGCTGTGGGCAATTTAATCGATGAAATTTCGCCAAATTGCCATTGGTTTTAAACATTAGAAATGTATGCGCCTAAGGGTTATGCTGCCCAAATTTGGTTCAAATGGTAGTAAAAACTCAATTAGATGGTTAATAAAGTGGTTAGGAGTAGAAAGGAACGCGTTTACGGAGCCAAAATTGTAAAACCCCGATTTTCTCTAGAGAGCTCATAAATTTCAGCCAGCTCTAGAAATGGGTCTTAGAGTTGGATTTTCAATGATTTGATGGTTCCATTGAGTTCAAGGGAGAAAATTAGGTGAGGTTACAATTGGTCACTTTCTCGGAAAAGGCCAAAAAAGCATAATTACAAAAACACCCCTAAAACCCTTAAAGTGGGGTTGCCAAGGCTAAATTTGTAATTTCATATTGAATTTGATAATTCTAAGTCCGAAAATGGATTCCTTGGGCAGAAATATGTTAGGATAGCCCAGGTTAGAATTTCAGGAAGGTGCAAACAGACCTGGTACGGCGGGCCCGGGCCGAGTCCCCGGGGGCATTTTTATAAATTTTCATTATAGACTAATATAACCCTCAGAAACACTATAGAAGTGTCAAATGGTGCATTTTGGAATTGTAGGATTCGACCTTTTCCCTGATCGTGAATGACATGTGTCAGAGCACGTTTGGAAAGAACCAGGTAGTGACTCTTCTCTTATGCTATGTGTAAAGTATTGTATGTCTGTCTGTCATGCATTGTGATGCTTTGAGATCATAGCGAAAGCTGACGCATAGTGATTACAGTGTAAGCTGTTGCATTGAGATCGCAGTGAAAGCTGACACATAGTATTTATAGCCATGAGTGCTTTTGTTTGTGGCGTGAGCCATATATCATTGTGATGCTGCTTAACATGATCATATATGCTTTACGTTTATACACTATATGAGTGATTTGTTACTACAAAGATTCTTTTAAATCTCATTCTTTCCATTGACTAATATTTCAGACAGGGCAAGTGGCTCCAAGGAGAAATGAACCACTAGGAGTGGCTAGGATCTTGTAGAGATGTGTTGTTAGGTTGTCGGTTATCTATTTTGGACTTGGGATTACTGTTTATTTTTGAAATGTAGATATTATGTTGATGTTGGTCATGTAATCCCCTAGTTGGAACTTATAACGCTTAGTTTATACATGTATGAAACCCGGGAGTTATAGAGAATTTAGCTATGCACTCTGATATGTATGAATGTGATTGAACTGCGCAGAGTAATTAGATTCGGAAGATGAATCTGAGACCATGTTTAACAAATTTTAGAAAAGAGATTTGAGGAAAATGTATATGTCGGTCTCTAATTCCTTTAAATTACGCAATTTTGAATCTTAATTACGGTTATCAAGATAGGGGATTACATTATCAACTATAAGTATGGGGTTCTTTTGATAAAAAAAATAATTATAGGGTTCTAAAAGAAAAATATGAAAATAATTTTTTTAAAAAATACCTAGGGTGGCGCTTACTTGAGCAAGTGCCACAGGAAGTCACTTCCTGTGGGCACTTGTCAAGCAAGCGCCACCCTAGGTATTTGAAAAAAAAATAAAAAAGAAAATACCTAGGGTGGCGCTTGTTTGAACAAGTGCCACAGGAAGCAATAGGAAGTCACTTCCTGTGGCACTTGTTCAAACAACCGCCACCCTACGTATGTTTTTTTTAGAAAATAATTATTGACTTCCTGTGGCACTTTTTTAAGGAAGCGCCACAGGAATTGTTTTTTCTAAAATATATATATATATATATATGTGTGTGTGTGTGTGTGTGTGTGTTGTGGCGCTTCCAAGCACCACAGTTTTTTTAGTGGCATCTTGATATATGGCACTTATTAAGCGCCACAACCAATTCAAATATAAGCGCCACAGTTTTATTTTTTTGTAGCAGTGGCCTAAGTGATTTTGTGATCAATAGCTGAGTTAATGTATTGGGGATATGGGTGTATAGGGCTTTAGGGAGCTTTTAACTTTGAATTTTAAGTTTGATTATGTAATGAATTCTTCTTTATGGAATTTGTTTCTTTATACCATTAAAGTTAAATTTCATTGAAGTTATATTGCATTGTGGGACTAATGAGTTTTCAATTGTGTATGCAATGTGAACAAGTAAATAAGAACAAAAACTTTGAAAAGATCTTTACTAAGGTATTTTAAAAGAGTTTTCAAGTTTAAATTGACCAAAAGATTTCTCATGAAAAGTATTTAAGAAGCATATGTTTGAAAACTCAATTTCAAAAACTTTGTTCAAAATCACCAAATTTTGTCATCATAAAAAAGGGGGAGAATGTTATTTTCTTTATGTTTTGATGATAACAATGATTGGACTAATGATAAAAGAGGATATGATAACAAACAAATGAATTTGAACAAAGTAAATAAATGGCAAATAAAGCATTACTTGAAGTAAGCACTAGAGTAATGAAAGAGATCTGAGAGACAAAGCAAAGGAAGAACATCACTGGCAGATTCTTTGAAGGTTTACTCAAATGAGCACTCAAGTAATATTGTAGAAAATGTTTCAGAGAAGCACTGCCAAAATTTGGAAGAAGTTACTCGAGGGGCCACTCGAGTAATCTGCAAAGTTATATAGACCATTACCCGAGTCGCCACTCGAGTAATATCATAAGCATAAGGCATTACTTAATTAGCCACTCAAGTAACCAGGGCAAATATCTTCCAATAGCTCTCGGCCAAGAAATGCAACAATTTACTCGAGTAACCAGGTGAGAAAAAGGCATTACTCGAGGGAGCACTCGAGTAATCTATAAATTTATTTAAAGCATTACTCAAGGGGTCACTCAAGTAATCAAGTAAGCAAAGAACAGGTACTCTCGCCCAAGAATTTGATGCTATTACTCGAGGGAGTAATCGAGTAATCTGCAAACTTATTTGAAATTTACTTGAGGGCTCACTCGAGTAACTTGTGAAGAAAATACATGGTCACTCGAGTAATATGATATTTCTAAGGATTATGATGTATCTTACTCCATGTCTTACCCGAGTAATATTTTATGAAAAATGTTGAAGTACTCTCTACCATGTTTTGATAGGTTTACTCAAGGGACTACTCGAGTAATGAGAATGATCACTCGAGTAGCCACTCAAGTAAGGCAGTCCAAAAATCATGCTTTTAATTGAATGTTTATTGATTTGTTATCTATATAATTAACTCTTCATTGCACTAGTATTCTTAGTATGTTTACATAGAAACAATGAAGAAATCATGACATAAGAGAAAAGTCAAATAAAATGTCTGAAATCTCACCTAACGCTACCTACCATAAACGGATAGTTTTCAAATTAAAAGAATGGTCAACCGTTGCTGCACGACTCTAATGAACATGTTTGAATTGCTTCTAACGGATACTACAAATCATCTATATATATGGAGCATTCAAAGAGCAGAGAACAACAACTGAGAACAAGCAATCACACATCAATCAATATACTCTTTGTGCTCTGTTTTCTTATACTCATTCATTATACTACAGTGGTTATATATTTACTCTGTGAGAGAGTTTTTTATTACAAACTCAATATTTGTTATTGAGACAACTTAAGGTTGTGGAACCTTAAGTTGGGGATTTGATTACAACTTTAAGGGGGATCGAGTGTCCAGGTGAAGGAACTTGTTGTGTGCTGAGGTGCCAAGAACCCACTGAATCTTGGAGAATATAGTGAAACACTCAGAGACTCTCTGAGGACTGGACGTAGGTCAAAGTGGTTATGGCCGAACCAGTATAACTCCTGGTGTACACTTCGGTGATATTTCTCTTTGCTCTTAACTGCTTTAAATATTCTGTTAATTTTCTTATACACAACAAAATTTCTAGTATCACCCAATTCACCCCCCCTCTTGGGTGAAATGCTTGCACTAACAAAAGATACAGGTCCAGCCCGAGCAAATGGCTTCTGACTATAGATTTCATTCTCTGCTCATGTGAATAGTATAATAATTCCCTGTTAGTGCTATTATAACTTGGAGTTACAGATTGCCTAGGAACCTAAAGAGTTAGACCACCTTTATTTGTTAAGCAGCTTGTTGAAGGAAGGGACAACAATCTATATAGAGGAAACTGGATAGAGATGTTAGTGGTGACCAATCCTAGTGAGGATTCCTCTACTGGAGATAATGGCAATGAGACCCTAAGAATAGAAGTAAAAGTGTAGGATTCAAATTCTATTGCTAACATTAGGGCTCTTAATATTAAGTTAAAATATGATCCATATTTTTCCCTATGTTATGAGACACATAGAGGGACTATACTAAGAAGCTAGTACTATTTATGTTTCCCTGAGGGGATAGTATCTATCATTTCTGGGTAGGATAACGTGGTATACTGGGATCGAGGTATATATGGGATATCGATGCCCAAAGATATATGGATCGATACAAGCACTAATGCCGCAGATACCATTATAACTCCATGGTTAAGAATGCTCAGGGGAAAGAAATCTTAGGATTGGTAACCCCTGGGAAGTACATTAGTAATTTGAAGCCTTTTGATTAAAGGTATGTAATTCCAATTAGAAGTCCTTAAATGACATAAGGAATGATTAGAGGCATGGAGATGATGAGGTAAGTATTGATTTTCAATCCGAACCATTTTCATTGCAGCTAGTACTGCCCAAGAAAAGTTCATGTGATAGGGTAATGGAAACTTAAGGTATAGTAATTGTTTTCAGGTTTCTCCATCCTACGTAATGATCCTTAATAAACCGTAGGGTTAAAGGTATATAGATATGATATATGGTGATGCATGTTGAGTGATACTTATACCATATATCTATCCTAAAGGATCCAATCTAATGTTACTAAAGGTTGGGGATAGGTTTGGATCATATCTAAGCTGAAATAGTGCTAGGTAGAAATGTGAATTAGGTTGTACCATAGTTTTATTTCATGACGAACGTTGAACCTTGTGAACCTTATGGATAATGTTGAACCTTTAGTAATGTTTTTGAGGATATTACCTGAATACCGTGAAGGTTAGATCAGGAGCTATTGATCTTGATCTTAGCATGCCTAATGGGTATAATTTAGGACAGTGATTTCTGATATGCGTAATGTTGAGGTTCTAGATTCAATTATAAATTTAGAAGATTGGGTGAATATTGAAAGAGTTATTATCCAATGAATTGTAACCTAAGAATCAAATAATAGTTGAATTGATTCTTTAGGCATTTGAATTGACCTTGATGTTTTGAGGTACTAGAATCTGTGAAAATTAATTAACATCCTTAGGCCTTAGACTTCTCTAAGTCCAGAATATAATCATTAAACCATAAGTCCAATGTCAAACTCAATTATCAAAATACTTAAACAATAATTCTCTTAGATATCAACTTAAGTTGCTTATCCATGATAAGAAATAGTATAGTATAAATCATAATATCACGTCAGAGTATGCAATATGAGCCCTACAATGGCTATACACAACAATTCACCACATAAAATAAAAAGGAGGAGGCTTTATGTAATGCCCCAAATTTTGATTAAGGCCAAATGACAATTATTGAGAATGATTTGTCAATTAAAGATTGAATTATTATGTGTTTTGTGGTAATTTCGGTAAATGTGTCAAAATAAGTGGGAAATAAGAAAGAATGGAAAATTGTCTGTTGATTAGTCAATGAACTAAGAAGAAATAAGTGTGTGATCAAATATCTAATAAAGTGGTTAGAGTAACTAATTAGTTACTTAGTTTATGAGAACCAATGAGGTAGAGACATGTGGCAAGCTTATGTGAAGAGAGGGTGTGAAAAGTCAAATCCCATTATTCTATCATTCTCTCTCTCCCCCTTCTCCTCATTTCCAGCTGAAAGCATAAGGATGGAAGAAGCATCATCATTTCATCATCTTCTTCTCTCTTCTCTATCATTTTCTCTCTCCATTTCAGTAGCTATGGGAGCTTAAAGAGGAAGAAGAAAAGCTTGGTATTAAGGTGAGTAAATGATCTCAAATGCCAATACTCCTTTCTTTAAAGTTATTCCTTCGAGTAAGGGCTTCATTTTCATGGTGGTAGATTTGTCATTGGTATTGGTTTGGGCCCTCAAGGAAATCTAGTGATTTGAGAAGCAAGAAGCTCCTTTGGAAAATTTGTAGAGGCAAGTAAGATACACATTTCTATCTATGTTTTGTACCATATGATTAAGTTTCGAATTTATGGGATTTTTGGCTTTATTTTTGAAATTAGGGTCTTAAAGAGTATGGCATGAAATGGTCATGGATATGGTACCTTGTGGTGTCCCTTGGATAGATAGAATTGGGTTGAGTTTAAAATGTGAAGTTGGCAATATTTTGGAATTTTTGTGTTGAATGTAGCCTAAAACAAAGCATGATAATGGAATAGGAGTTTGGTAGTTTTGATGTTTCTATTGGATTCCTTGTGCAGATTTATGTGGGAGTAGTCTTGGTTGAGAATTTGGGATGATTGGAAACACTTGGGTAAAGTTTAGAAAATGCTGTCAACTCTGCTTCATTTTTGGCTTCTACTATGCATCCCTCGAGTGATAAAGGGTCTCACTCGAGTGCGACATTGCATATTCATTTTTCCTTCAGTTTTTCTGTTGCACTTCCTTGCAAAAAGCAAGAGTGTTTGTCTCACTTGCAAGAATTATGGGTTCTCATTGTTAGGATCGGCAGACATAGCGGAAGAATTTTAAAATTTTACCAATCCTAATCGAGGATTTGTCAACGGCGTTTAAACAAAGTTGGAAGGATTCATACCTTTTATGATTCAAGGTTTTCAAGATCTCTAAGAGCCAACACATTAGGTCCGCTCCCTCTACCGGTATTCACATGAATGCTCTCCAACTGGGACTACGTGCTAGCACCTCTAATGTCTCCTAGGGTTTCCCTTGTGGCTCTCAATTCTCATGTGTATATCAATATATCTGCTTTATCAAGTTTATAACCTATGAGGGCTATTTTCAAATTTCAAAATTAATTAACTATTAATTATCTTGATGAGCTAATTAAATAAATTCAGTTTAAATTAAATCTGTCCAACAGTTTTAATTTAACCTATTTATGTAATCCAAATAAAGAGCCATTAGATTTAATTTATCTTCATAAATTAAGTCTGAGATACTATATCTCTATCATGTTAGTTATTAAATTTAATATATCTTAATAAATTAAATTTAAAACTAAAACAATATAATCATATCATATAATATATATACATATATATATATATATAAGATATATATATTTCAAAAATATATATCTATATAATATTATTAATGAATTTTATATTATATATATATAATTCGTCCACCCTAAATTAAGTATTATCTTGTGTTGGCCCATTCTTGTGTGTGACCTTATAGGCCTATATGAAGTTGGCAGTGGGCCAATAACTATACTAACCCAAAAGTCGCAAGCAGCCTCTAGCAAGACATTACGACTACCCAAATCATATGAGGATCGTTATCACGATGTAACCAGTCATACAACCATGTCACATCCCTTTTGTCACACGATATATCGATCAAGGATAAGGCATGGGTAATGTCATCCTCTTGTTCCTGACCATTACTTTCTCGATTCCTGAGTAGCCTGATAATAGAGACGGAAACTCCTTTCCATCATAGTATGGCCATACTTTTCTCAGACTCACTCATCGAGGGGCCAAGTAATATCTCTCTACTAATGTGAGGGACAAATTCCATCTTGATCATTCATATTACTCTACATGAAAAACCACCAAGCCTGATCATAGTCTTTATCATCACCCGGTCAAAAGTGACTTTTGACTAGTTCAAAGCTTAGTAACTCTCATGTAGGAATCCATGATGACCTTAGGTCTAAGGGCATTGTGACGTGGTTATACATGAGAAAAGCTTATGACTTGATCCATGTAGCTTTCTCATAGTAGGTCGGTCCAGCACCTTGTACTCTTACAAGTGCCTAAGACTTTGATTCGTATCTTCATATCTTATCAAAGTCATATTAATCTTGTTTCATCTCTGCTCTCGCATAAATGTCCAACCAGGGACATTTTAGGACAATCTTTATGAATTATCCAAGGATACAATTATCACAGTTAACATGCAAATAATGATAACACAATGGAGAAATTTCATTAAAATAATAATGTTCAAAGTACAATGATTGGCCTTTAGGGCACAATTTCTAACACTTACTTGAGTAAACCCTATCTCACTCGAGTGTGGGTGTATTTGATACCATGAACTCGGGTCTCTAGTTGTCACTTGCGGCCAATTTCTCAGGAGTGTGTCTTAGCACTCACGAGTGTTAAGCCATCACTTGAGTGCTAAGGTCCCTGCTCTAGTGCTGTTCTTGTTTGAAAATTTCTTTTGCTATCGGGTAAGCACTTCCTGAACCTCACTTTATGGAACTTAGGTGAGCATTAGGCTATCACTCGAGTGTTGGTCTTTATGCTCGAGTACTTATCTCTATCTGTGCATTTTGTCAAGCACTCGCATGAGTGATCTTTCATGCTCGAGTGCAAAGTTCCTCATCACTTGAGTAAGGGCTTCTTCACTCGAGAGCCATAGTGAAAAATCTGTACTTTCACTTCTAAAAGGGGATTTTTGGGATAGTTCTTCCAACCCTTTAGGGCTTTTGTTAGAGATATTTATAACTTGCTAAAGGACATTAATGATAACCAATCTAAGTGATATGTAGTCATTTGAGTATTGGAATAGAGTATGACACTTTATCCCTAATTGTGAATTATAGGATTCGATATTTGCCCAACTCGGGAGAGACTAATGCCAAAGCACGGAGGGAAAGACCAAAGTAGTGACTTTTCTCTCATGTCGTGTATGATGCTTGGTACGCATAACTTATCATTATGTTATTGTGAAATATTTCATGTGAAAACTTGATGTTGCGAAATTACAGGCATGAGGCCAATATGATCTTGTGAATGTGTTATCTGCCATAGGGCATTATAGCGGGAGCAGTTCAGTGTGAGTAGTCGTAGGGGTGATTATTATCACACCTACCCCTGCCGTTATATCTGTCATTATAATTGTCGAGGCTGCGTTATGGAATCATGGATTCCTGCTCTGAGAATATGCTAGTATGGCTTTGATGTAATGTGAAATATTTTATATGGATCCTAGCTATGGTGATATATGTGATATGAACATGTGGTTATGCAATACAGCGTGAGCAGACTTAAGGATGACCTAGGTTACACCTACCCCAATCATTGTAACTATCATTGTAGTTGTTGTGTGTTGTGTTGTGATTTGCTTACATGCTTTATGGTTATGCATATTATGAGTGATTTGTTACTACAAGAATTCCTTAGAATCTCCCTCTCCCAAACAAATTTCAGACAAGGTTGGGGGTTCTAAAGAGAAGTAGGTGACGAAGGGCGGTTAGAGCTCTGGGATAGGAGTTTATTTTGGTTTTGGTTATCATGTAAAAATCATTTGAATATTTTTTTGGGAATTACATGTATATATTGGAGATATTGGATTGATTTGTGTAATCTCCTAGATTGGGAAACTGATCATGGGCATTTATGCCCTGTAAACCATTTATGGATTAATGGAACCCGAGTGTGTCGAGAATTTACATTGTACTTTGATATTTATGAATGAAATCGTACTGTACAGGCCATTTGTGTAATTAAATGTGAATATGAGACCGTTGTTTATCAGGTTTTAGAAAAGTTTTTTAAAACCATGTTTTGGGAAAAGGATTGTTAGCAAGTTCTAAATCATCGTACGGTCTCCAATTGCATATAATCATGTAATTATGAACTTAATCTCGGCCTTGGATGAGAAGGGTGTTACATTGTACAAAGATTATCACAATAATTAAGCTTCCAAAGCCTTCCCCAACTGACTAGCAGCAGAAGTATTACTTGAAAAATATTAAATCCACAGGGTGAGACAAAGTCCTCAGTAACCAGCTATCCACATTAGTACAAAAAAGGTGATTTAGACCGGCACATTTAGACCAGTTGTAGTGGATGAGGTCTAAAAAAATGCGTGGTGGCATTTTCATAATTATAAATAACTTGGCAGACCGGTTATTATAATAACCGGTCTAAAAGATATTATTTAGATCAGTTCTATAATAACCGGTCTAAAAAGATTAAGCCTTTTATTTTTTAGACCAGTTACTAAAAGAACCGGTATAGAATATATTTATTTTAGACAGGTTAATAGGATAATAGGTCTAAAATAAACCTTTTTAAGATCGGTTCTTCTAACAGCCGGTTTTAAGACCGGTTGTTAGAGAACCGGTCTTAAAAAGCTTTTAAGATTGGTTATCTTATTAACCAGACTTAAAGGCTTTCCCCTAATATTTTCGCGCCTCCGCTTCCCGCACTCCTCCATTCTAAAATCCCTCTTTTATTCTGAATCAACCTAGCTTCTTTGATCCCAATCTTTTCTCTCCTCAGTCCTCTACTCCTCGTCCCTTACCTGATCTTTGAATTAGAACAATTGAATCCAGCTAGTCGTGCTGCTAGTGGTTCTCGTTCGTGGGTTGCCATCTTCCATTGCTTCAAGTGGTCAGCTCCGTCTGTTATTCACTGTGTTTCAGGGACGTCTTCATCTTCATCCTCTTTTTTGAGGTATGCTTCCTCATCATCTATATTTACCCCTCATCCTCTTAGTTTTGCCAATGATTGTATGAGTAGATGTTTTGGCGAAAACTGAATAGTTTCTCATAACATGTCCTCTTCTTCCTTGTGCAAGGTTAAATGGTGTTTGCTAAGGAATTTACTCGTCAATTTCCAAGAGGTCATTCTTGGCACCAAGTTGTCCATTACCTTTCTTGCAATTATATTTGCCATCATTGCCGAAGTCTACTGGTTTAGTCGTGTAAGTGACATTAAAATGCTTGTTCTATTGTTTGGCAGGTGAGAAAAGTGAAATAAGAAAATGAAACCGAGTATGTGATAAACCTGTTATGAGAACTCTTGAAATGTTTTGAAATTTGGGTATGTGGAAAGTAAGCTGCAGCTATTAGTGTTTGGTGGTTCTGGTGGTTGTGATTTGTATTGGCATAATTGTTGAAGTCTTTTGGTTTGTAGTTAGATGTTAACAGGTCTTGGGTGTGTCATAACGGGTGTTTGTCTCACATTTATGAAAAGTACTGTTTGCACCAAACTAGATCCTACTACATTTAGGACGGAGGAGCATTATACTTTCAAATTTTGAGTATCCATCCTAAGAATTGATTTCAAAGTTTAACGTTTTTGTGTTTTTATCCCAAACAGCCTTGGGTTTTTGCGTTGAGCTTACTAGGACTTACACCACTAGCTGAACGCGTCAGCTTCTTGATAGAGTAAACTATTCTGTCGAACTTCTTGCATTTTTGACATTCAAAATTGTTTTCATTCGTGATCAAATTCTTATTTTCGTTTTTCTCTCTCCCATGGTGAATTTTAATTCAAATATTACAAACAAGTTGCTTATCACACGGGTCCAACAGGTATGAAACTTGTAACTTACATTCCTAAATTTTCTCCTTTACATGACTAAAAACCTTGTAACTGAATGATATATGTATGTAAGTGAAACTTTTGATTGGTGATTGTTTTTCTGTGTTGGACTTGAACAAGAGTATGTCACCTATTTATAAGGGCTTGGTGTGTGAGGAAGTGTATAGCATTAAGTAATGGCTAAATAGAAGAGAGAGACAAAGAGAGAGAAGAAAAAAAAGGTAGCTATGCTTGCATGCTTGAGAAATAATGAATAATGATGTGTTGTCGACAAAGTCTGCCAATGAGAGTATGGAATCTAATATATATCCAATGGGGAATTATATAAGGCCAAAGTCAAAGGCCTAGAAGAGAGAGAGAGAAGCTTCATATAAACAAAGTCCAAGTCTATCATTTGCATTCTATATCTCGTAGATTGAGCTACCCATACCTCATTAAAAGGGAAAGGAACCAGAAAAAATTAAGAAACAAAGAGAATCCACAAACCTATAAGGCCATTTGTCTTGTTAATTCCAAAAGTGTAGTTTTGAATTCATTTATTTGACTTGTGAATATCCTTATATGTCTTGTAAACATTGCTTGCAGATCTTCCCCTTCTCTATATTTATGTGATTGTAATGCATTGTTGTAGTTGTTGAGTTTCTAGGCTATTAGTTGGTCCCTTGTTAAGCTCTCAAATCTCAATATTGCATTGAGAACTTCAACAATTGCCGTATTGGATTTTTAGTTCCTTACTAATCTTAGCATATTGAACTCATGTTTCTCTAAATTTATCAGTTTGGTGCATTGATGGCTTTCTAGGCGCTCTTTGATCTGACATTTTGTTACTTGCCATTTTCTTAGCCCTTTGAAAAGAATATTTTGAAACTATGCCTTACTTGGGATTCCAATTTTTAGAATTAGTTTTCATGAATAAACTTAGTTTGAACTTTGAAAGCCTTAATTCGAATGAAGAACTGGTTGTTTTGTTAGGATTTCCAAAGTATGGTTCAATGGCATGAAGTTAAAAACATAATAACACGCTTGTTTTTCTCCCTCAGGTGTCCTTAGAATATCAACCAAGTGAGGTGTTCATTCATCTTTCTGCTGGTAGATGCTGGGAACTGGTACGAGAGAGAGTGAATCTGGAAATCACTAAGCAACATAAGTTGGTAATTGTTTTGTGGAAAACTGATTTATAATTTATAAATTAATAAATTTCTTCTAGTGGACTTGGGCAAAAGATCAATTTTATTCCATTTCTTGCTTTCCGCCTGACTTACAAGCAAAGCAATATAATAATAATTATGAATTCTCTTTTGAGCTGGATCCTACTATGTTTATAGATAATAGGGTTAGGGTCCCCTATGTATTGCTCTTATTTATGTCCTTTATATGTATTGCTCTTATTTAAAATAAATCATGATCTACATGTTTGGAAGCAAGTTGTATTCATGCATGCTAGTGAACACTGAAACAAAAGAGCCCCTCTTTGTCAATTGAGCGTGATGAGTGGGTTAGGACATACCCTACACCTATAATTGGAATATTTTGAAAGTTAGTTAGGTTAGTAAATTAGAAGACGGATTAACCATTAGTGAGCAGCATCAGCCAAACATGGCATTAATCGTGTCTAATTACTAATAGGTCTCTAATTACTGAACCCCTAATCCCTATGGTACTATTCTATTTCCACTGTTCGTACTGGCAATATATATGGCCAGTCGACCCATTGTATTAGACAGATTTGGATTGTTAATGAGAATTGTACTATTCAAATTACTCTTCTTCTATTTCTATCTCTCAACTTTCTTCTACCTGTTCATTATGTAGTAGTTAAACTAGGTACTTGGGAGTAATGTTTGCATGCTCTCATCATACTCCTACCTTTTCTAGGGAAAAAGTAGGAAACAAGAAAAAGTTGTTGGAATATATAGATCATAGTTGGATACAAGCTAAACGAACGAGTGTTGAATATGATGTTAGGGTGAGGGGTTTTTTAGACTTTGCAAAAAGAAATGCCGATAATGATAGTGGGATGTTTTATTGACCTTGTGTAAAATGTTTGAATGAGAAGCGACTAAGTGTTGCATATATATATACACATTTTAATTTGTTAAGGGTTTTGTAAGGCGTATATAGTATGGGTATGGCATGGTGAACAATTAGAAATGCTAAGTGCATCTCAATAGGGGGAGTGATTTGTGATGATAATGACATGGATTTGGAAGATCGGATAGAGGATATTATTCATGATGTAGGCGAAGAGGCTTTTGAACAATCACATGCATATGGTAATATGTGCAGTGATGCTGAGAAGCCGTTGTACCCAGGGTTTAAAAAATACCAATTGCTGAAAGCTGTATTGAAATTGGTAAGCTTGAAAGCATGACATAGATGGAGCGATAAGAGTTTTTCATAAACGCTTGAGGCCTTTGAAGACATACTTCCTAATGATAATGTGCTGCCTTGTCGATACTATGATGCTAAGAAAATACTGTGTCCAGTAGGGATGAACTATAAAAGATCCATGCATACCCTAACTTTGCATATTGTATAAAAAAGAGCATGAAGAGAAGGAGCAATGTCCGATGTGTAAAACTCTGAGGCATGGCCCCTGCAAAAGTATTATGGTATCTTCCAATTATACAAAGGTTCAAGCGCTTGTTTTCCAATGAAATTGATGCCAAAAAATTGAGATGGCATACAGATGAGCAGATTTCTGATGGAAAGCTTTGACATCCAGCTGATTCTTCTCAATAGCAGAAAATCCATCAATTATTTCCTAGCTTCAGTGAAGAACCTAGGAATCTCAAGATTGGGCTTAGCATAGATGGCATGAGTCCTTATGGTAGCCTAAGCAGTATATATAGTTCATGGCCTGTTCTGTTAGTAATTTACAACTTATCTCCTTTGTTATGTATGAAATGAAAGTACATTATATTGTCTATATTGATTTCAGGACCAAAGCAACCTGAAAATGACATAGATGTTTACCTAGAACCCTTGATCGAAGACTTGAAAGAGTTGTGGGATAAAGGTATCGATGTTTTTGATGTGAACAAGAAGGAGAATTTTAATGTGCGAGCAATGATCTTTTGTACTATAAATGACTTCCCTGTACATGGGAACTTGGCAGGATATAGCATTAAATTCCACAAAGCATGTCCAATTTGTGAAGAAGGCACATGTTACTATCAACTTCAATATGGAAGAAAGATATTTTACCTTGGCCATAGGCGATTTCTTAGACGAAGCCACCCTTATCGTAGATTAGAAAAAGATTTTTTCGGTGGCCAAGAGTTTGAAGATGCTCCAGAGGCATTGACTTGGGAGAAAATTAATAAAAAGGTGAAAAATATCAATACTATCTTTGGTAAGTCATCGAAGAGTATAAGTGAGAAAAATATATGGAAAAAAGGTTCGTATTCTTCTATCTTCCATATGGGCGCAATCTTAATGTTAGACACTGTATTGATTTCATGCATGTGGAGAAGAACATATGTGATAGTATTGTTAGGACACTGCTCAACATACAAGGAAGTTTTAAGGATGGCGTGAAGGCAAGATTAGATTTGCAAAAAATGGAAATACGAGAAGATTTACATCCAAGGCCATATGGTAATAGAACTTTTTATCCTCCAGTTGCTCATACTTTGTCTAATGATGAGAAAAGAAGCTTTTATGAGTGTTTACGTGGCTCCAAAGTTCCCTCAGGGTATTCTTCAAATTTTAAAAGGCTTGTATCAATGAAAGACTTGAAGTTAATAGGGCTAAAGTCTCATGATTGTCATGTCTTAATGCAACAACTACTCCCAGTAGCTATTCAAAGCATTGTCGAATATGATCTTCAACACATATTGACTAGACTTTGTTTCTTCTTCAATGCCATTTGTTGTAAAGTCATTGACACGAAAAGATTGGAGGAATTGGAAAATGAAGGATATATGATCCTGTGTCGCTTGAGAAGCTTTTTCTTCCTTCTTTTTTTGACATCATGGTACACCTGATTGTTCATCTAGTGAGGGAGATAAAGTTGTGTGGCCCTATATATTTCCGGTGGATGTACCCAATCGAAAGAACTATGAAAATCCTAAAAGGGTATGTGAAGAATCCCAACCGGTCTGAAGCATCTATTGTTCAGAAATATATTTCTGAAAAAGCTAAGGAATTTTGTCAACTTTATTTGTCAAATGTACGACATATTGGGCTTCCTAAATGTCATGATGAAGAAGGGGGTAGACGCGGGGCAATAGTAAAGAATGTAGATGCTGATGAATTGCAACAAGTCCACTTGTATATCTTGAATAATGTTGATGAAGTTCAATATTACATGAATGCGCATAAGAATTTCTACGGAAACAAAATAGTCGAATAATGGAATAAAGGTTAATTAGGGAGCATAATAGAACTTTTGCACATTGGTTTAAACAAAAGGTTGACGAAGAAGAATGTGTTTCTTATACAATAAATTGGTTAGCACGTGGTCCTGAACTTAATGTCATATGTTGGAATTCATTTGTGATTAATGGTTATACTTTTTACACAAAGTCCCTAGATGATAAGAGCACCGTCCAGAACAGTGGTGTTGTATTAGTGGCTGAATCTATGCACTTCTCTAGTTTGAAAGATAAGAACCTTAAATTGGCTTCCATACCTTATTATGGGGTTATTGAAGAGATATGAGTGGTTGACTATGTTAACATCAGATTTCCCATTTTCCAATGCAAGTGGGTTGATGTCAATAATAGTGTGAAGGTTGGTAGGTTAGGATTTACATTAGTAGATCTAAGTAATAGAAGTTTGGGGATGAACCTTTCATTATGGCAGATCAGGCACAATAAGTGTTCTATATTACTTATCAAGCAAATGAAATGTGGTCTGTAGCTCTCCAAGGAAAAAGGGTCATTGATATTGATGAGAAAAGTCACTCAAATTATGATCTTCTTGAGACTCCTTTTTCTAGGGGTCTACTAGAATTGAACGAAGAATATGAAGCAGATAATGAACACGGAACAAGAAATAATCATCATGAGGGAATATGGGAGGATATCTCTTTATGATAATACTTTGATCTAAAGTAATTATGATAATGATTTATAGACATTTAATGTATATAGTTTTTCCATAGATATAGTCTTCTCATGTTGTAGCTTAACAATTTTTCTTTCTTTGTTGTCATTAAAGGCAAATGACAGATCCCCGGCGTCCTAGTGTAGAGGATTAGCCACCTACTGCACTTAAGAGTCAGCCACCTCTTGGCTAGCAGAGTCAGCCAGCTAGTGCTCCTCAGAGTCAACCACCTATTGCCCAGCAAAGTCAGCCAGCTAGTACTCCTCAGAGTCAGCCACCTATTGCTAGCAGAGTCAGTCATCTAGTGTTAATCAGAGTAAGCTTAGCAATGCTTGGAGCCAGGATCATAGTGAGCCTAGTAGCCAGCCTATACGGAGGGGTGACGTGGCACATGGTTGACAGACATTTCCCTCAGTCAAAGTGCAGGGAAAAAGATACTAATTGAGTTTGATAGATATTGGAAACGAATCAGGCCTAATGCAAGCCGATATAAGAGTTTTATCGGCCTTCTTGCACGTAAGAAGCTGAGCATCTTGATAGAGGAGTAGAGAAATGTCGATGAAAAGGTGCGGCAACATATTTGGGACACTATCCAGGTATACAATTCTCTTCTATTCTTTATGTAATTATTATAAAATATGTCACAAATTTGTCACTTACTCCTTCAATGTATGCATTCCAGCTCACCTACGGTGTTCCTTATAATGAGATGTTGTACAACAAGATAATGACTTATTGTTATGAGCGTTGGAGCAAGTTTAAGACAAATCTGACCAACAATTTCATTCATATCGAGGTGAAAGATGGTTAGCCTCATCCTAATCCTGCGACAAGTATACATTTCTTGATCAAGTGACTTGGCACACATTTGTTAGGCTTCGAACTACTCCAGAATCTTTGTTTAGTTGACTTACTTTTCATTTTATTTACTTATCAATTATCTTAATTGATTGTAACATTTTCCTTTTGTTTAATTTCTTATTCGCAAGAAAAAAGGCAAAAAGCACAAGAGAGTGGTAGAAAGAATGATTGCCCTCATACAATGTCTCGTGCGAGTTATGAAAAGGCTGAAAGAGACTTGTTGGCGGCCAAACGGAAAAGATTGGAAGAAGCATTTCAATTTGATCCTTTTGTCCTTCTTTCTCCACCATCTCCGATTTACTGTGAAGAAAAATGGCTATTTGCTCACCAAACGAGTAGTGGGTCTTATAAGAGTGAACAATCTCATATAGTAGGTGAAAAAATTGTAAGTATATATCATTGTTGTTATTAATTACATAAGAAACATACTTGATTACTTATGTTTGTTATTTTGTATTATCTTACAGGAGGAACTTAGGAAAAAACAAGTTGAGGGATCTTTTAAGTTGGAGGGTAGGAATGATATTCTAACTATTTCTACTGGCAAACATGAGCATCCAGGCCGTGTCAGGGGAGTTGGAGGAGGGTAGGAATACGGGATTACTTTGAAGTCCCCCATACGCCATTCCTTAAACATCGTGACTAGGGAGGAATTGGAGACTATGTTGGCCACTAGAAGAACAGAAGCAAAGGCCGGGAATGAAGCATCATTTGATGCACTATTAGAGACCCGATTGAGTAAGATGAAAGAGGAAATAATAGTGTTTATGAGCTCAAGACAAGATACCAATGCTCCCCATCCACAATCGATTGATCCTAATAAGCATAACACTAAAGGGAGTTGTTACAACAACGGGCGGTCATCAGAGGGGCCTATAAGAGAAATTACTGAGCCTTGTGATCTTTTTGTCGAGGATCCTCTAAGACAGTTAGTTGCACAGGGTAGTATGCATAACCTGGGATTAACTATCCACCACTAATAAATGGAAGCTGATCAAGTCTGAGTGTCAGTTGATGAGGTGATCATTGCAGATGCACTTCTCCCTATCCCTTTTGATGAATTCAAGATCGTAAGTGATGTCCTGGGTACGTTCATCTTGTGGCCAAAGAATCTTGTTTCTATTCCAGCTGAGGAAAGTCCTATCAAAGCCCCACCAAGTCCAGCTCCCTTCACTCAAGAAGTTTCACAGCCTCCATTGAATATCATGGAACAAGTGATTCTGATGGCATATGATACATCCTTTAAAATAAGATATTGGCCTACGGATTCAATTATTGGCAACTCAGGGGTGACATGCTATCTTGAGAGGGATGATTTGATGTCCCTGGTAGCTCCTAGACAAAATCTTATGATTGGGATTGTCTAATTGTTCTTAATGTAAGTATCTTCTACAATTCAAAGTAAATATTTTAAAAATTTCACCGTTTACCTATGCTTTATGTGCTTGCATTATTGTAGGTACATGCATCGCAGGTTGGTCTCCTCTGACAAAAGCAAAAAAATTGGATTCTTATGCCCCCATTATATCCAAGATAAAGGGACCACTGCTGCTATTAGACATAGATACATATCAGAGAGGCTTAGTGAAACTAGAACTGAGTGTTTCTTGGCTCCATATGTGTATGGGTAAGAAACAAACTTATATTTTATAATTTATATCATGTTTTATGTTTGCTTAATATACTTCTCTTTGTTTCAGTGATAATTGGCAATTGGTTCTTCTATACAAGAGTAGTTACAATGTCATCCTCTTATGATCCCTTCACTTTAAACCAGCGAATGATTTGAAAAAGACCATGAACTCGTTAGTTTTCTTTCATTATCACCTTTTGTGTGTAAATTTTGTGGAATTTGTATAAAATAAATAACCTTTGTGATTTTGATGATCATAGGGCTATGCGGACATTCCTATACACTGCTTGTGGTAAGCATGTTCGTGACTTAAAGGACCCTACATGGATCATGCCAAAGGTTAGTACATATTGATTTGTTTAAAGAATGTAATAAGTCATGCCTTTATAATTATTTTAATGATATCATGTTTTTTCTCAGAGCCATAGACAACCACATGGGTCTAACTTATGTGGTTTTTATGTTTTGAGACACATTTAGAATATTATCACACTAGGCACGACTGATTTTGCTCAAGAGGTAAATTTATATTTCAAAAATTTTGTATTACTTTATTGTTTTTAAGTTACTAAGTTAATGTCTTGTCTGGTTTTGGTGTTATAGATGTTTGATCTTGCTTATCCCTTTCTTGAAGAAGATATTGATTTCATTTGCATATGTTGTGCTGAATTCATCTATGAGCTATTACAAAAATAGTGAGTTTTTGGATCCAACATTACATTGTACGTTGTTCTCATATGTATTGCAAACAATAAAATTTGTTACGTTGCTTCTGTGCAATCTGTTACTTACTTCATACATGCACTCCATTGCATCTGTTGCATTTTGCAATGTCCTCTGCTGCTTCAAGATTCATTACTGCTATCATTTGGTCCTCCTTACTGTTAAATTGCACTGTTGGTGTTATTTAGTGCTAAACTAAGGTTGGTAATTACCTTTGGCTAAATTCTTGACAAATTTGCTTGCACTCTACTGTAACTGGAAATACTGTCAAAGTTGTGTATTAAGCTGTCATGCATAGTTTCCTAAAGTCTGGGATTTAAATAAATTTCTGCATTATTATGAAGCCTTTGCTGAAATTGAGCAAATCTATTTGGCATTTTTTGTGCATTTGATACGAATTTCTTGTCTACTTTTTGTTTCTACAGGTTGGGTTAGGTCAAGCATTATCTTCATCTGAGTTTTGCTTCAAATTCTATTGCACTGGTCTGCTGTTAACATTGTCTAAACTCATTCCTAGTTTTTCCCTATTTCTAGCCTCTATTTTAAGTGGATGTTGTTTGATGCTTGGTGAAAATCTGCATTTCCACTTCATTTACCTTGCTGGAACAAAATTGAGTCTTTAGCAAGAAGTCATAGTAAATTAAATCTATGAAATACTTTCCTAATCTGTTGAGTTAGAGACTGAAACTACAAGTGTGTTTGCGCTGAAATTGAGCCAATGAAGTATACATTACTTGCTGCCATATTCTTCCATACTATAATTAAAGTGCTGTAAATGAATTATCAATGTGTGACTGGCTTGTCTGAAAATTTGTTGCTATTATAGATTGCTGCCTTTAAAGATTGAAATTGAAATTTGTGATTGTTATGTACTGCTATTAAAATAGGTTCATTAAACATGCTGCTGGAGTTGGGTTCTATTTCTGTTATCATTTTGACCTTTTGCTTGTTAACCTGATATTAAGAATATATATTCACTTATGCATAACTTGAATTCAACAAGTGAAATTTGTGAAACTATCTACTGCGTAGATAAGATTTTTTGAACATCCACTGCGTATATATATTAAAGGGACCTTTTTTTAAAAAAAATAGAACCTTTAAGACTTTTAAGACCGATTGTAGATACAACTGATCTTAAAGGACAAAACTTTAAGACCGGTTGTGCCTACAACCGGTCTTAAAGGTGGACTTTTAAGACTGGATATAGCTACAACCGGTCTTAAAAGGTCTGACCTTTAAGACCTCTTGTAGGTAGAACAGGTCTTAAAGGTGACCTTTAAGACCAGTATTAGGAACAACCGGTCTTAAAAGTTCACTATCAGCTTTGTAAGCCTACTTGGGTATTGAGCATTTACTTAACTTATAAGAACATAAGTAAGAACATAAGTAAGAACATAAGAACAGAATTTAATGGGTAGTTGTAACTCTGGAAAAGAGATTCTGCTAAATTCTTTCGTACGTAGAATCCTCATATTCATATATGTTATGCGTGTATAACATATAAATTTTTTAGATAGATACGTTTGAGTCGAGATCGAGCCGGATGATGAAAAATTATCATGTGGGGTTCTTTTGGAGGATGGATCTATAAGAATTTACCTATCCCAATAATAAAAAAAACTTGACTTGAATGATACTGTATTAAGAGCTAAATTGGCTAAAGGAATGGGTCATAATTATTACGGAGAACCCGCATGGCCCAAAGATCTTTTATATATTTTTCCAGTAGTAATTATAGTTACTATTGCTTGTAACGTAGGCTTAGCGGTTCTAGAACCATCAATGATTGTGGAACCTGAGGATCCGTTTGCAACTCCTTTAGAAATATTGCCTGAATGGTATTTCTTTCCCGTATTTCAAATACTTCGTACAGTGCCCAATAAGTTATTGGGTGTTCTTTTAATGGTTTTGGTACTGGCGGGATTATTAACAGTACCCTTTTTGGAGAATGTTAATAAATTCCAAAACCCATTTCATCGTCCAGTAGCGACAACCATCTTTTTGATTGGTAACGTAGTGGCCCTTTAGTAGGGTATTGGAGCAATATTACCTATTGAGAAATCCCTAACTTTAGGTGTTTTTTAAATTGATTCAATTGTGATATAAAATATCATGATATGTGTATTGTGTATCTTTTTTAATAGTGTTTCCACGTGGTAGAACCTCCTCAGGGAATATAAGGTTTTCATGAGGCTGATCTTGAGCCGCCATCCAAGCACGAATACCTTCGTTTAAGAGAATATTTTTTGTGTAGAAAGTCTCAAATTCAGGATCTTCTGCTGCGCGGATTTCTTGAGAAATGAAGTCATAGGCACGTAGGTTCAGGGCCAGACTGACTACTCCAAGAGCAGTCATCCATAAACTGGTTACTGGTACAAATAACATAAAGAAATATAACCAACGTTTATTGGAAAAAGCAACCCCAAAGATTTGGGACCAAAAGCGGTTAGCGGTAACCATTGAATAAGTTTCTTCAGCTTGAGTTGGGTTAAAAGCATGGAATGTATTTGCGCCATCACCATCTTCAAATAGAGTATTTTTCACGGTAGCACCATGAATAGCGCATAGTAGAGCAGTGCCCAATACACCGGTCTTAAAAGTATGACTTTTAAGACCGGTTCCAACAACCGGTCTAAAAAATAGCAGACTTTTTAGACCTACTGTAATAAGACCTAATACACAACCGGTCCAAAAAGTCTTTTTTAACCGGTTTAAAAGTTAATTTTCCACTAGTGCCAACTCATTACACATATTGATATATGCTCATGAGGTGCCAAGTTGAACAATTTATATAACAAAGTATTAGCAATATTATTCACAAACTCCATATAAGGAATTCTGTATCACAATTTTCATGTCAAATTCTGTTTAACAAATTCCATATTAGGAATTCTTTTCACAATTTCTACATCACAATTCCATATAACAAATTCCATATCACAATTCTTTCCAAGTTGCCTCCCATCAATCCAACTGAACTGCCTTGTTTCTGCTGACTAAACCTATGGGCTAAGTTACTATCCATGTTACTGGTCACTCAAAAAGCTCTCTGGTCAAATGATGAGGATTGGCCAATTCCTCAGAGCATGTACCTGGACCATAGGTCTTTTCCCCTCATTGAACTAGTGAGGTGTTGTAGCCCCTCATTGAACCAGTGAGATAGTCCCTCATTGAACTGGTGGGACAGTCCCTCATTGAACTAGTAGGACAATAGAAAACTAGCCATTATGCACAATAGAGGCTATACTACGTGGTAAAATAATTTACTCCATCTCATTCAATACACATCATCACAATAATTATCAACATATAATTCAACGGGTATCTCTCAAGATTTTCACATTCATAAGATGATAATCAAATCATATACATATATATACCATAATGTCTCAATTCTCAACTCATATATAAATATATACATACATATATATATATATATTACAATTCAAATCATAAGGTTCCACAAGGCAAGTTTATATCAAAATACTCCACAATATCATGATAACTTTCTCAATCACAATAAACCTTTACTCGTTGAAATATCTAATAAATATCAACATACCTTTTTCAATCTCATTATCATTTTACAAAATGCTGACAAACAACATATCAACACACATAACAAGTAGAAAATGATTACCTCTTGCCAAAGCAATTTATAACCACAAGGCTCCTAATCCAAGAGCTCAAATACAAGCCAAACGTCAATATACAACAATCAATTTGTTATACATTAATAACTCTGAGTTATTAGAAAAAGTAACTTACTTAAATTAATTCTATAATTTTAAAGTCTTGAATTAATTACTCCTAAAAATTCCAATTTCACACTAAAATCTCGATTATTAATTTAAATATTTTTCTTAACTCAAATAACTCATTTAATTCATTAATTATAATAAATTTTATTCCAATACATGAAATCCCCAATTTTAAGTTTTGGCATAAAATAGCTAAATTTAAAATCTTCACATTTATAAAAGATCTAAACCGATTAAAAATGTAATACTTCCTCCAATAATTCAAATAAATAATTTAACCTGAATTTAATTGGTTAAACAGTCCAATATAGAATTATATATATGCTGCTTATATAGAAAATTCATTATAAAGTCTTATACCAATTGAATAACAAAAGTAAACTGATTAAAAGTCACTATTAATCATCATCTACATTCTTATAGTTATATAATAAGAAAGAGAAAATTATTTAGAACATTTTTTATGAAAAAAGTTTTGAGTACGTTTTATCCCTAAAGAACTAAAAATACTCCTGTCAGTGTCTCGCCATCCGCACATCGACACAACACTTCACTTTCGTGAGGTGCTTATTGATGGGGTAAATACCCCCCTCCGTTCATTCATGTGCCACTGACACACTCGCACACACATTTTATAAATAGTGGCGCCAAAAGGGGCGCTCGTATTCTTCTTCCTTTATGTGGGTGGGACCGAATTACTTTTTTAAAAAAAGTTACTATATATATTTAATTAATTATTTTCTATTATTATTTTTTTATCATATTTTAACGAAATCCACTATTCCTTTTTATTTTAAAAATTACTATTAGATTCATTTTTTATAAATAGTTATTTTTTAATTATAATAATATCCTATAAATAAAAATTAGGATATTACACATCGCGTTCGACACTAGTCTCATATCCATAATTAATTCTACTTAGTTTCATTATATTAATTATCTACGCTTTCTAGCTCACTCATTTACCCTTGAAAAATAAGGATATTTTCCAAAACAAAATAATTTTTTTTTATATTTATTATCTTTAACCAATTTTAACCAACTTTTTATATATATATATGTAATTCATTTATTTTCATTTTAGTAAAAGCATAAAAATAAATATTATTTTACCTGAATTAATGCCAAGAGATTTTTTCTTGCCAGTAATGGCAAGAGATAAATCAATAAAAATTAAGCCCAATCACATGGACTTGGTATTTTCTAAACAATCATAAATTTTGGATTTATTAGTTTAATTTAATTATTATATTTCATACAACATACGTCCTTGCATCTACTTATATTTATTAAAAGAATTCTTTCTTATTTGAAACCTAAGATGACTCAAATGCATCTGAAGTTTAAATTAGGGATCATAGAAGAGAGAGGGGCTTTAAAAGAAATTGAGGGAGATAACAAATAGCACACAACATAATAATATTTTATTATTATTATGATCATTATTATTATTATTTTAAATTAGATCAGACACTAACACTACAAAGTTACAAGTGAATTCAAACGCACAACCTCCCACCTACATAAAAAATTTTATGTCACTACACTATAAAATAGTGGCACAACATATTAAATTAGTGTGTGCTCGGCTTTTGATTCAAAACCTAGGTTTTGAATCAAAATCATGGTTTGGTTGTTGAACATTCAAAATTTTTTCAAACTATGGTTTTGATCTCAAACCTAAGTTTTGATCTCAAAACCTAGGTTTTAGAAAAAGCTATTTTCTTTTGTTTTTTCCCTTGTGTGGGCCCCACTGTAATATCCTGAATTGTAATCAGGGATTAATAACTTCAAAGTGGTGTAATTAATGTTAATTAAACACATTTGAAGTATGTGTTGTGCAATGTGGTATAAAGGTGCTTAGTGATGGTTTAATGAGTATTGTGACAATCAAGAGCTAAACGGTAAATTTACCGATCAATTGGTCAGTTACCGAAGAGAAAACTTATTAGTAATCAAGATCAATGGCTAGGATTGAAAGAACAAGAGGTGGAATCCTATGCATGTAAGCTCATATGAAATCATGGTAGGAAGAATTAGATGGTGCCAAGTGGCAAAATAAGGACCCTTGGATTAAAGTCAAACTTTCAAACCATTTTTTCTTCCCTCTCTCCTCCTAGTCGATTATGTGTGTATGTGTGAAGGAAAAAGATTATCATTATCCACTCACTCTTTCATCTCTCCTCTCACCTCCATTTTCGCTAAAGATAACCAAGAAAGAGGAAGTGAAAAGCTTAAGTTTTGGTAAGTAAATGACTTCATATGCCTAACCACCCTTCATTGATATTGTTCAAATCGTCAAGAGCTTTATTTTCATGTTTTCATAATTTGGATTTGTGGTGGTTGGAAGCTTGAGAAAATTTAAAAGTTGAGGAATCAAAGTTTTGATTCCAGCAAGCTTAAGAGGTGAGTTTTTGATGAAGTTTGATGTAAATGTTATGAATTTTTGGTTTAGTTAGCAAATTCTGGATTTTTGCCCTGATTTCTTGTGATTTTTGAAGATATGAATTAAGTGATGTATGTAGTGAAATAGATGTCAAATAGTGTATGTATGTTAATAGTTTTGGTTTGGATTTGAAAAGAAGAAGTTGGCAAATTGTGGTTTTGGGAGATCTTGTGGTTAGAGTTGAGAATGTGTTGTTTGAGGGAAAGTTGGTTGTTTTGTGGTTGCCAATAGGTTCATTGTGGAGTTTAGTATAGGAATGAACTTTGGTATAGAAGTTGGAACCATTGAAGCTTAATTGGTCAATTCTGGGAAAACCATATCAGTTGCTGCGATTTGGCATCTGATAGACATCACTCAAGTGAGGGAGGAACTCACTCGAGCACGATGCGAAATTCTGGGTATTTTGGGAAGGTCTTCAGGAAAAAACTGCGAGCACACTTCCTAACTTGTGAGTGAGATATGATCCTGCTCGAGTGAGCATGGGCATGCTCGAGTGTAGGTGCATTTAGTACTGTGGGTGAGTTTCTCAGGTTATCACTGGTGGGTGGATTGTCAAGAGTGCGCGTGGGCACTCGCGAGCATTAGGAGGTCACCCGAGCACTAAGGCCAGTGCTCGAGTGCACCTGTTGCTGGAAAGTTAGGTTACTCTCAGGTAGTCACTCGCTGGGTCTCACTTCTTGGTGCTCGAGTGCACATAAGGTCATTGCTCGAGTACAACCTCTTGTGCTCGAGTGAGAGTGTATGATATAAACATGGGTTGCTCTCAGGCAAACGCTTTCTGAGGTTCACTCGTTGGTGCTCGAGTGCTGATGAGGGTGTCACTCGAGTAAGGCTCCTTTCACTCGAGTGAGCCAGCCCAAAATTCAGAAATTCTTCCAAGAAGGAGGGTCTTCGGGGTGGTTTCTCCTAACTCTTTAGGCATATGTTTAGACCTATAATAGTCACTAAAGAGTTCAAATGATAACCAACTGAAAGTATTATAGAGATAAGAATTCGGAAAAGAGATTGACGGGTTGTCCCTAACTTGATTACAGGATTTGATATTTGCTATCCTCGAGAGACCATAGTGCTGAAGAACATCGGGAAAGGATCAGGTAGTGACTCTCTCTCATATACTATGTGTAATGCTCTGTATGTGTGTTGTATCACTGTTTTGTGATGATATTTGATGATACTACTAATATAGCTAGTGATAGCTGTCGTTATTGTGATTACAGCGTAAGCTGTCGTGATTGTGATTACAACATAAGCTGTCGTGATTATGATCACAGTGAGAGCTGTCGTATTGTGTATACAGCCATGAGTACTGTCGTTTGTGGTGAAAACCATGTATCTTTGAGATTGCTGCTTCTGTTGCTGGTTGTGATTTATGTACATGCTTTGTGTTTATGCATTGTGTGAGTGGTTTGTTACTACTGGGATTCTCTTGAATCTTATTCTTTCCTATGACTAACATTTCAGACAGGGCATGTGGCTCAAAAGAGAAGAGGCCAACCCAGAGCAATTAGGACCCTTAGGGGTATATAGTTGATTTGGAAATACTGGTTATCCATTTTGAACTTAGGATTACTGTATATTTTGAAATATGAATGTTATATTCGATTTTAGTGGTGTAATCCCCTAGTGGACACTTATAAACCTTTAGGTTATGTATGTATAGAACCTGTGAGTTACCGGGAATTTGGTTATACTCTCTGATATTAATGAATGTATATTAACTGCACAGGTAATTATATTCGAACATTGAAATTGAGACCTGGATGGGAAAAGATTTTGAAAATTTTTTGTGAAAATCCTACTGTGAAGCAGGAAGTTTGAAATGAGTTTGAAGCATTCGATGGTCTCTAATTCGATTTAATTATGCATTATCGAATTATAATTACGTGTTTAAAGTTAGGGGGCTACACCCACCGTCTCTCTCTTATTGGTCCTTTTTCCTTATGTGGGCCCCACCCTCTCTCTCTCTCATTGGTCCTTTCTCATTATATGGGCCACACACCATGGAAGAAAGCTATTCTGACACAATACCCAAACACTAAATTAGCTTTTGGATTAGCTTTTATGATTTATGAGGTAAGTGTGTGAGATGAGTTTTGTCTCGGTTTGCACAAACCTAGGTTTGGGTAATTTCCAAATACTCATTCATTTTATCAAAATCAATTTATTTTTCATAATCTATTCTCCAGAAGCTATGCTCCACTTTTTCTCCAAAAGTTATTCTCCAAAAGCTAATCCGAACACACCCTTAGTATATCTGTTTCCCCTTTTCAAGACACAATGGAATTAATGGGAAAAGTGAAGTTCTCAGAGCAAACAAAAGTCAAATATTGTGACTCCATGTTTCTTGGCAAAATTGTGACTTCATGTTTGGCCCTACTACAAGTGTCATTATTATTTAAGGGCAAAGGTGCAAATTTAGCATTCAACAATTTTGTTAGAAGCATCTATAAGATTTATCTATTTTTAGGTGTAAAAGTAATTATTTATTTGGGAGAAGATTTATCTATAAGATTTAATTTCATTTTAACCCAAGGGGTACAGTGATATTTCAGAATCTTTTGGGGTTATCTGAAATGAAATTTTTTCCTTGTGGCCTAAATGATATTTTTCTATTAAAATAATATAGTGAGAGAAGAATGGTGGGACGCACATGTCAAAAAGCAACGGCCATTAGGTGTTATTTAACGGCGTTCCTAAATTTGCTCCCAAATAAAGAATTTATCGCTACTTTTGCACCCAAAAATAGAGAAGTTTTATGGATACTTGTAATATCCCGAATTTCGGACTAAAGGCTGGAGAATAAGCCTAAATAAAGTAGACTACTAAGCCTAGTTCGGGAAGAGTGTCAAGAATGTCCAAGAGCCATAATGACTTTTAGAGACTGGTTTGGGAACTAAAGTATGGGATTTAGTTCTAAATGGCTAGGGGGAAAATACCAAACCCCTTTATCTAAATTTAAATAGGATCTAAAGCCTAGCATAGATCCAAAAGTTAATGGCATCTTGGAAGAAGAAAAAAATATAGACAAAAAGAAGAAAAAGAGTTATGGCTTTTAGAAACCGTACCTGAAATAAAGTACGAATTTCAATGCAGTATAGTTGAAAGAAAATACCTTATTCTATTTGGATGTGTCAAAATGACATAGAACCTAACCAGGATCGAAAGGAAAAGGGAAACGGTGTCTAGAAAGATATAAGGTAAGAGAATTAAAAGAATTAATGACAATGGAAATAATGTTGCCATAATCAAAGGCAAAAGAGACAATTGCAACTTAATCTTGAGGATAGAATTTGAAACAAAGATGAAGGGCTAGACTTTGTGTCAACACCCGTTTCCATTTTGATATGCGCAGGGCAATAATGAACAAGTTCCATAGGCAAACGAAAAGTACAGTTATACTGATAATAAGTATTTATTTACAGAAAGTCATTAACAGAACAGAAATTGATAATAATAGCAAATATGTATAGAATGTTCCAAAACTATTTCACACACAGACTATATACAACCATTGTATTCATCTTGGGAAACATGTCCATCAGTTTCCCTTCTCTGCATCCTTGGCTTTCGAGCCACTGGCACCCGCTGAGACATTTGGATTAGAAAAAGGGGTGAGATTTCAAGGAATCTCAGTAGAAACATACGATCAACACATAAAATGCGAAAATTAAATATGCAATGCACTATATCAAGTAAAATGAAAACTCATATCATCTGTGTGTACACAAAATTCAGGGCCAACTAACCCGTTGAAACCCCTACATGTACCTCAGTTGAGTCCTTGACTACAGCTAGGTAAGACTAGTGTACCTCAGCTAGGTCCAAACCACAGCTAGGTAATGTCCCTCCAGCATGTGTTCAGATCACAAAATATAGTAACACGCTCATACAAATAGTCACATAGTATATGAGAGATAGTAGTCCCTACCTTAACATCTTTCTTGTCTCAAATGGTCCGCCTCGTAAAATGTGTCAACTAAAGGCATCCAACTCTGTCCTAAAACATCAAATGTACAAAAAATAGGTTATAACCTATCCAAGTATCATTTTAGACACTTCCATGGTGTTTCTTGTGGTTATATTAGCCTATGGTGAAAATTTACCAAAATGCCCCCAAGACCCCAGCCCTGCTGTACTCAGCCCGATGGCATGTTTTTCCAAATTTTTTATTAGGGCTATCCTGATGTATTTTCATCCAAGGAATCCATTTCCTGACTCAAAATTACCAAAATCAATGTCAAATTATGAAATTGCCCTTGGCAGCCCTACTTTTAGGGTTTTAGGGGCATTTCCGTAATTATGCTTTCTCGGCCTTTTCTGAAAAAGTGCCCAACTGTAACACCACCTAATTTTCCCTGCTGAACCCAATAGAACCATCAAATCATTGAAAATCCAAATCCTACCCCTAGTCTAGGGTTGACCGAAATTATGGGATCCTTCAGGAAAAATCAGGGTTTTGTGATTTCGGCTCCGTAAACACGTTCCTTTATACTCCTAACCACTTTATTAACCATCTAATTGAGTTATAAAAACCATTTGAACTGAAATTGGGCAGCACAACCCTTCTAATATCACATTTCCAGAATTTACAAACAAAGACAATCCGGTGAAATTTTACCGATTAAATTGTCTACAATAGCCAGAATAGTTAATATACGAAGGTTTGGAAGTTACCTCAAGCTCCCACAAGTTTTTCCCAAATATGGCTGAAACCCTAGGTCCTTGAACACCCAAATTTTAGCTCCACACACCTTGAAGAACATAGAAGAATAGTTTAGGAGCGGAGTTATACGTGTTAGGAGCTAAATCGTCGGAGAAATTGGCTTACCTTGTGAGATTTCTTCTCTCTCTCTCTCTCCAAACCTCAATGTCACTCTCTCTCTATTTCAGACCTGTTCTTGCGTGGAATGAGCTGAAGGTAGAAGGAGATAATAATATATCCTAATATTATATCTTATTTTATCCATTTACAATTTCCAAAATTTCAAAACTTAACTTATGTACATAAATCCTTTTGTACTTGTAACCATGCTCATTAAGCTCAACTAATATTTCCTTATTTATGCTGCATGTAGGAGACACCTAGGGGTCCCTCCCTATGGTCTCAATTGGCTTCACAACTTGTCCAGGTTACGTATACATGTAAAGCTCAATTTTGGTCAAAATTGCACTTTTTGCTCAAATTTTCCATAAATTCATATTAAATTGACCAAAATATTCTAAATATATTTTTAACCTTTATTTTCCTTATTTAATTGAAATTGACTTCAATTAATTGAAAAATAATTTTTTTGTGCTATTTTGTCAAAATTACGATTTTGTCATTACCTTTCTAATCCAATTCCTTTTCTTATTTTTCTTTGGCCAATTTTCATCTATTTTTGGACCAAATATTTTCTCTAATATTCCTTCATTTTTGGACCTTAATATTGGGCTTTTTAAATTACCCAAATTAATTCCATAATTATTTTTGCCCAATTTCCCATGAAATTGAACATTTATGAAATTCATAAATTCCAAATTCATGAATATTCACTATTTTATTGAATTTCCCAAATAATTACAATATATTTGGTGAATATAAAATTTGGGGTGTTACAGTTCTCCCCCACTTAAATAAATTTCATCCCCGAAATTTGCTACACTTGATCAGCCATAAATTCTGGGTAACGTTTCTTTACACTTTCTTCTATTTCCCATGTAGCCTCTCTGGGCGATAACCCTTTCCAGAAAATCTTGATGAATGGAATGCTCTTTGTTTCTGAGCTGCTTTTCTTGCCAATCGATGATTCGGTCAGGTGTGACTTTGTAAGTCAAATCGTCGCGCATTTCTACATCTTCATACTCTATTACATGTTCTGGATTAGGTTAGTACTTTTTCAACTGGGAAACATGAAAAATATCATGTAGTCTACTCAAATTCAGTGGTGAAGCGATACGATATGCTACAGGCCTAATCTTCTCTAAGATCTCAAACGAGCCAATGTATCTTGATTGTAGCTTCTTTGCTTTCAATACCCTAACAATACCTGTAACAGGTGATACTTTCAAGAATACGTGGTCACCGACTTCAAATTCTAGAGGTTTTCACCTCTTATCTGCATAACTTTTCTGTCGACTCTGAGCAGCTAGCAATCTCTACTTGATCAATTTTATTTGCTCCGTTGTCTGATCAACAAGATCTGGCCCTAGCAATTCCTTCTCAGACAACTCAGTCCAGCATATTGGCGACTGACACTTCTTCCCGAAGAGTGCCTCATATGGAGCCATTTGAATACTTGAATGATAACTATTGATGAATATTCTTGAAGTCTTTTGTTAAAGTAGGTACTTGAACCAATAGGCTTTTAAGCAATATTCATCCTTCCTTTTGTTGGACCAATTTGGTCAAAAAGTAAGGAGGAAAGAAGGGAGACCAAATGGTTAATAAAGCTAGCTAAAGTAACTAAGTAGTTACTTACTTTTCTAAGAACCACAAGATTTGTGAGGCATGACACTTTGTGGACTACGCATTCATGTTAGGTAAGGATAAAGACCAAAACTCCCTCTCTCCTCTTTATTTTCATGCAACTGCCTAAAGAAGAGAGAGAGATAAACATGAGAAAATAGAAAGAAGAGAGAAGGAAGGTGAATAGTGAAAACTTATGAGTTCGGGAGCTAATTTCACCCCCGATTTGGCATTTCCAGCTTCAAGAGTCTTCTCTAACTTTGTTCTACTCAACAAGAGCTTTCTTTCTATGGTTTTGGATTCTTGATAAGAGCTGTTTTGAGCCAAGTATTGTGTTGTTTGGTAGAGTTTTATGGATTTTGTGATGCCGCCTTATGATTTCATCTAAGCTATGGTTTTATAGCTATATGTTGTTTTAAGAATGAAAATGATGATCTATGAGGTTTATTGATGCTAGATTATAAGTCTTGAGGCTAAATTTGCAAAACTGTTAATTGCTAGATTGAAGTTTCTAGGAGGCAGTCTGGTTGTGGTAACGTTTTGATTGGCCAAACTAAGTTCAAATGTATTGAAACTTTCTAGGATTAAAGTAGACATCCTAGGATTTAATTTGATAGGTATTATAAATAATTTCAACTTGTGAATTCAAAGTTATGAATTTTCAAAATGGTGCCCTGTTTCTGGACTTAATTTTAGAACAACAATGGAATTTTTGAAATTCTGGAATTTTGTGGTTGTAGTTGGTGGTGATTCATATTTTTCCTATATAGAGGACTTAAAGAGCTTTCCTTAGAACTAAGAATCACCCCATTTTGATTTTTGTGGAATTAGTTATAATTTTTGAAAGTTCATCCAAGAAATAGAATAGCTTCTTGCCCGCAGCCAAAAACCTTCTGGGCTATTTTTTGGTCGTAACCAAGAACCTTCTGAGCTACTATTGGCAATAGCTAAGACCCCTCTTTTAGTATTTTCACCTTTTTGATTGGTTTAACTTCTCTTATCCCAGGGGCACTTGTTTGAACTTCCAATGGTTGTCTAAATAGCCCAAAATGGAACCAATGCAACGAGTTTAAAGTAGTACATGAATGAGTAGTAATCTAATTCTTATACATTCGACATTTTAGGATCGAGTTGGAAGCCAGTCGGTGGCACGCTTTATAAGGCACATATTTCAAAGAGAAAAAGTTTAAAGTAGGGAACTTACCTTATTTAGATGTATTTGATATATTTGCTTGTGTAGTGATGTATGTGATTGCTTTACTTGATTGTGTAGAGCATATTTGAATAATGAAGCTCTGTTTCTGTTTATACTATAGCCATAGTTATGTTACAGGAAATATTGAGCATGCAGAAATGTTATTATAGGGCATGCTGTTAGATCTCATATGTTTTGATGATAACAAAGATTGGATTAATCATAAAAAAAGTTTTAGTAATAAACAAAATGATTTTAACAAAAGCAACTAATTTCTTGGTGATAGGGAAAAGCATTACTAGAGTAGTTACTCAAGTAATGAAGAAGAAATACAAGACAGAGATCAGGAGAAAACATCACCAGCTGAATTCTGAGGGCATTACTCAAGTAAGCCCTTGGGTAATGATCTTCATTACTCGAGGAATCACTCGAGGGAAATCAGCCAGTAGCTCTCGGTCAAGAAATGACAGACATTGCTTGAATAGTTACTCGAGTAACCACATTTGGAAAGGAATATTACTCAAGTAATTAGTCGAGTAACATGAATTGAAAAGATTGAATTACTTGAGGGATTACTTGAGTAATCAGGTAAGCAAAATAAAAGTTGCTTTCTGACAAGATTTTAATGCCATTACTCGAGGGATCACTCAAGTAATCTCAAAAGTTATTTGAAGCATTACTCGAGGGACCACTCTAGTAATCAAAAGAAAAGAAACACTTACTCGAGGGATTACTCAAGTAAGTAAGGTGTAATATGGTTAGACAACTTTGACTTACTCCCTAGCTCATTTTTAATGAAGTTACTTGAGGGACTACTATAGTAATGAGGCATGATCACTCGAGTAATGTAGTACATAAAGCATGATTTTAATCCAACATTCATTGATTTATTATATGTATGATTAAACTTTCATTGTATTAGCTTCCTAAGTATATTTACAGAGAAACAATGAAGATATCAAGCATTGAGAGAGAAGTCAAATATATCATCTACAACGTCTGAAACGCCTACCTACCGCTAACGGCTAGTTTTCAAATTTGAAGAATGGTCAAACAAAGTTATGCAACTCTAACAAACATGTTTGAAATGCTTCCAACAGACATCACAAATCATCTATATATATAGAGCATTCAACGAAGAATAGAACACAACAACTTAGAACAAGCAAACTTATATTGATCATTATATTCTTTGTACTCTGTTTTCTTATACTCACTCTTTACACTTCAGTGATTATATATTTGCTCTGTGAGAGAGTTTTTCATTACAAACTCAATATTTGTTATTGAGACAGCTTAAGGTTGTGGAACCGTGAGTTGGGAAATTGATCACCACGTGTAAGGGGCAGCGAGTGTCCAGTGAAGGAACTTGCTGTGTACTGAGGTGTCAAGAACCTACTAAATCTTGGAAGATAAAGTGAAACTCTTAGATAAGCTCTGAAGATTGAATGTAAGTCAAAGTGGTTGTGGTCAAACCAGTATAACTCTCGATGTACACTTCAGTGATATTTCTCCTAGCTCTTAACTGCTTTAAATTTACAGTCAATTTTTATATACGCAACGAAATTTCTAGTATCACCCAATTCACCCCCTATTGGGTGAATGCTTGCTTTAACACATGCATCTAGTTAAAGCTAACATATCATACACATAGTATCTATCATGCATGTATTATGGTACCTATTTCCTATTGAGATTCTCTCAAATTTCACCCTCCCTTACCAACAATTTAAGCCGGTGAATACAGAAGCTACGCATATAGCAGATAAGAGAACTATTCAAAAAGATTGCAGTGGTGGAACAAAGATGGGAAGATGATTGTGTTTCACTGGGATGGGTTTAAATACCCAAGTAGCCCTGTGTGGCTACATTATTTGCAATTATTATGTTTGAACCCTTATAGGAAATTCTTATAATCAAGCACTTTTTATCTTTTTTTTATGCTATTCTTGTGTTGCCTACTGAATTGCATATCGTTTTCCGTAAATACTCTGAAAAAGGTGAAAATATGATAAGGGTGTAAGAGTTTGGTATCAGATCCAAAAGCAGTTCTGGAGGAGCCCAAAGCGGTTCTAGCACCAGGATAGTATACTGATAAGATCCTAATTACATTATAAAAGAAGATACGTACTGAATAGGGTACTAGAGAAGTGTACTACCCCTTTTATGTGAATTAGCCCTGAAAGGTTAGGGAATACCTAAGGGCAACAAGTTGTGTAATATCGGACTAAGGATGGACCAAGGATGTTGTGAAACCAGAAGAGGCAGGCATGATCGAGGCAAATGTACGGTCCACATACAATATTGTGACAGTTGGAGACAGTCGGCATAACTCTATGAGACAAGGATTGTCACGGGTTACCGATTGTTGGAAGCAATAAAAGTCGGTATCTACATTTTAGCACAAGTACCTGAAAGTTAGTCGTGCTCAACCCAAAAAAATATTAGGATGGGTAACCCCTGGGAAGCTGAGTTAATAAGGTCATGGAGACTTGAGGAATATTTATTGTCTTAAGGTTTCTCCATGACTAATGATCATCTTAATTAGATGATTTAAATGATATTTAGAAGCATGGAGATAATGATAATATAAGTATTGATTTTAAATCAAGATATTTTCTGTCGCGGTGAATAGTACCTAGAAAGGTTCAATTGATGGGGTTATGAAAATTCGAGGCATAGTAAATGTTTAAGGTTTCTCCATGCTAAGTGATGATCCTTAGTAACACCATGGTGTTAAAGGTGTGTAGGTATGATATACGGTGATACATGATATGTGGTGATTATGCCGTATGTTGATAATAGAGGATCCAATTTGATGATACTGAAGGTTGATGGTAGGCTTGAATTTGATCTAAGATGAAACAATGCTTATGTCGGAATGTGAATTGTTGCACTATGGTTCTGTTCCATGATGGAAGTTAGAACCTTGGGAATAGTGATGAACCATCAGTAATGTTTTGAGGATAATAGCCAAATACCGTGAAGGTTAGAATAGGCACTAATGATTCAAATTCTTAGCAAACCTATGTGGTGTAATTGAGGAAAATGATTTCCAATCTATGTGATGTTGAGGTTCTAGATTTCATGATGAACCTAAAAGTTGGGTTAGAGACCCTAGGCTATAAAATCCTACATGTAAGATACATTGTAGTGAACTGAACTAAGTACCTACGAGTACATTGAATTGAACTGAATACCTACGGGTACACTGAACTGAGTACCTATAGGTACACCAAATTGTGCATTGCTACTCTGATTTAGATCGTTAATAAGTGGTATGTAATGATCAAGGATCGTAGTAATGAGCTGCGAGAGATGCAGCAAAACATAGACCAAGGGAAGATTAGAAATCCAATATTATTTAGGAAACATTGGTTAAAGTGGGTACTTGCACCATTAAGCTTTTAAGCACATTCATCCTTCCTTTTGTTGGACCAATTTGGTCAAAAAGCAAGGAGGAAAGAAGGGAGACCAAATGGTTAATGAAGCTAGTTAAAGTAACTAAGTAGTTACTTACTTTTATAGGAACCACAACATTTGTGACACATGGCACTTTGTGGACTAAGAATTAATGTAAGCATTCATGTTAGGTGAGGATAAAGACCAAAACTCCCTCTCTCCTCTTCATTTTCATGCAGGTACCTAAAAGAGAGAGAGAGAGAAACATGAAAAAAATAGAAAGAAAAGAGAACGAAGGTGAATAGTGAAAACTTATGAGTTCCGGAGCTGATTTCACTCCCGATTCGGCGTTTCCAGCTTCCTGAGTCTTCTCTAATATTGTTCTACTCAATGATAGCTTTCTTTCTTTGGTTTTGGACTCTTGATAAGTGGTTTTTGGAGCCTTCTACATAGGGGAAGTGCTGCCAAAATCAAGAACCGGTTGTGGAATAGAGTACAGGTACGTATAAGCTTTGATTTATAAGTCTTGAAGCTAAATTTGCAAAACTGTTAATTGTTGGATTGAAGTTTCTGGGAGGCAATCTAGTTATGGTGATGTTTTGATTAGTCAAACCAAGTTCAAATATAATAAAACTTTTCAAGATTAAAGTATACATATTGGCTTTTAATTTGGTACGTATTATAAGTAATTTCAACTTGTGGATTGGAAGTTATGAATTTTCAAAGTGGTGCCCTATTTCTAGACTTAATTCTGGAACATCAAGGGAATTTGTAAAACTTTGGAATTTTGTGGTTGTAGTTGGTGGTGGTTCATATTTTTTCTATGTAGAGCACTTAAAGAGCTTTTCCATAGAATTTGGAATCACCCCATTTTGATCTTTGTGAAATTAGTTATGATTTTTGGAATTTAAGCTAAGAAACAGGACAGCTTCTTGGCCGCAGCCAGAAGATTCTGGCCACAACCAAAAACCTTCTGGGCTATTTTTTGTCTTAGCCAGAGGATTTTTGGCCATAACCAAGAACCTTCTGAGCTACTTTGGGCTGCAGCCAAGACCTATGTTTCAGCATTTTCACCTTTTTGATTGGTTTAGTTTCTTCAATCCTAGGGACACTTGTTTTGAATATCCAATGGTTGTCTAAATAGCCCAAACAAGGACTTTAGGCGTCCCAAATGCCATTTGGGACGCCTAAAGGCATCCCCCTGCATGTCAGACACTTGTCTGACATGCGGTCTTCTCTATCACACCCATCTCCTCTCACCCACAACTTTACTCTTCTTCCTCCTCTCCCCACCCACACCGTCGGCCTCCCTCCTCTGGTTTTCTTTCTTCAATTCCTCACCCACAAAACTCTTCTTCCTCCTCTCCCCACCCACACCGTCGGCCCCTCCTAGAGTTTTTTTGCTTCAACTCCTCCCTCCTCCCTTGTTCAACCGTGGATCTCTCCTCCTCCTCCTCCCTTGTTTTTTTGCTCTCTCCTCCTCCCTTGTTCTTCTTCCTCTTTGTTTCTTTGCTCTCTCCTCCACCTTGGTCGCTTCATTGTTGTGCACACACCACCGTGGATCTCCATCTACCTCTCCAACATACTAGCTAGCTGATCAGGTTGGTTATTTCTTCGTTTTTATTTTTTTTTTATAACAGAATGTTATATTTTGTTTTTGAAATATAAATTAAATGGTTGAGATTGTGCTTATTATATATTGCTTATATATAAATGGTTGAGATTGTGCTTATTATATATTGCTTATATATAAATGGTTGAGATTGTGCTTATCTATTAAGAAGACTTATTATAATTGCTTATATAGCCTGATGTAATTACTCCCCTGTTTCAATTTGCCTCTCGTTAATTATTGAGTAAACTTTGTTCTTATAAGATAAAATATTATATTAAATAGGGATGTAGTTAGAAAGGTTTTAAATTTAAAGGTAGAGTTAATGAGATTTAAAGATTTCTTTTATAACGCAAATATATAGGACCCCTTATAACATGTTATGCATTTACACGTTGCTAAATTCCTTTTCAAATTCATTACAATATGTTGCTGTAAGAAGTAGAGAGACATGTGAGGTAATATGGATGTTGAATACAAATATTTCAAGAGTTGTAGTGTCTTCTTCGTCTCACTTAGCTTGCAAACTTTCTTTTATAAAAAATATGTAAAAGGTACGTAGAGAAAAGCATTGCAATATTAACACAAGGCATGAAAATGTAATAAATGATTTTAATGAAGTTTTGAATTTATACCATTCGTGATTTCACAGAGAGATCAATAGCTAGTTGGCTGGCTAGCTAGTTAACTTTTTTTCGTCTTCCTTTTTTAAAACCATCTGTTAATATAATAAAAGAAGGGGGACCCGCACAAGAAATTCTTGTGTGAACCTGGTTTGCCACATCATCTGTGGTCTGGTCAGTTAAAATACAATAACTCAATTAATATTAATCTTAGTTGGCTGCTCATATATTTTTTATTTTTTATTTTTCTTAAAAAAAATGAATCCCTTAATTAAAATTTCACAAGTAATGAAAAAGTTCAATCAATATTCTAAGTATAGAAGAGGCTTTCATGCATATGTAGCCTTCATTACAAAATACTTTCTTTAGAGTGAATGTTATATTAAGGATTGGAGATAGTAAAATGTATGTATATGTGTGCGTGTGTCTCACAATGCAATAATTGTCAACTCTGATCAACGGTATATAAACTCCCCATTCTAGAAAAATACATGTGTTTCACATAATCAAACTAATTTTAATTAATATTCTACTCAAATTAGATAATAAAATTAAATTCATATTCATGCATGTAAGTTTAAGCATTATTTATAATTTCAAATAAATGAAAAATTATTGTCAAATACTTTTTTTGCCAGAATATTGTCAAATACTTATTAATTGATATTTACTCTTCATTAATTAATAGAAAATAGTGATAGGGTGCAATTGTGCCGTGCCAGTTTTTTGGAGAGGTTCTTATATAATTCCCCTACATATATATAATTATGAAAATGCCACCGCCTATCTTTTTAACCACCCAATTTTCAATTTGGGACGTCTTTTGGGGTGGTTACATCACAATTCTGTAGTAGTGTAGCCTCCCCCACAATATTCATTAAATGATTGTTATCTAGGAGAGATGAGGCTAGGAGGGGGCAATAACTTAATTAGGCAATCCCATCATATGTCGTTGAGAATTGTACTAAACGTGTAAATGTTATTGGTAATGCCTTAGGTGGTAACAAAATGGATCATAGTTAGATGAATGCTTTGAGAACTAGTGAAGAATATGAGAAAGGGGTGGACGAATTTATTGAATTCGCTAAAAAGAATGCTCCTGCAAGAAATGGGAAGTATTTTTGTCCTTGTGTCAATTGTTTGAATGAGAGTAGACGGGATGTTGATGTCATAAAGGATCACCTACTTTGTGATGGAATAAATCTGCGATACACAAGGTGGATATGGCATGGTGAGGAAGTAACTGATTGTCCGTCACACAAGAAGGAAGCTGTGGATGTCATAGATGAAGATAGAATGGAGAGAATGATTAACGATGTTGAGGCAGAATCCTTTGCGCAGTCGCAGGAGTATGACAGCCTGCGGAGTGATGCAGAGACACCATTGTACAGTGGTAGTAAGTACACGCGGCTGACAGGAACATTACATTTGGTTAACTTAAAAGCAACTTGTGGGTGGACCGATAGTAGTTTCACATTGCTACTTGAACTATTGTGTGATATGTTTCCGAAGGATAATGTACTTCCAAATCGTATGTATGAGGCCAAGAAAATCCTGTCTACAATGGGTATGGAGTATAAAAAGATACATGCTTGCCCTAATGACTGCATACTGTACAGAAATGAGTACGGAGGTCTTAGTGAGTGTCCTAAGTGTAAAACTGCAAGATACAAAGTGAAAAAAGATGGTGGTTATAGTGATGTGACAAGTAAAAGGCAACCTTTAAAGGTTATGTGGTATCTTCCAATAATACCACGTTTTAAACGTTTGTTTGCGAGTGCAACAAAAGCGAAGAAGTTGAGATGGCACTCTGATGAGAGAATATCTGATGGGAAATATCTTCGGCACCCAGCTGACTCTCCACAATGGCAAAAAATAGATGAAATGTTCCCTCAATTTGGGAGCGAGCCGAGAAACCTACGGCTTGGGCTTTGTACAGACGGCATCAATCCGTATAGAACTCTTACTAGTACACATAGTGCATGGCCGGTTCTCCTTGTAATATACAACTTGTCTCCCTGGCTATGTATGAAACGTAAGTATATGATGCTATCTATGATGATTTCTGGACCAAAACAGCCAGGGAACGATATTGATGTCTATTTGGCGCCTTTGATTGAGGACTTGAAGAAGTTGTGGGAGGAAGGCGTAGATGTGTTTGATGCTTATAAGAAGGAGTCTTTCAAGCTACGTGCAATGATTTTTACAACGATAAACGACTTCCCTGCGTACGGAAACTTGTCAGGATACAGCGTGAAGGGACACAAAGCATGCCCAATATGTGAAGCAGACACACACTTCCAACAACTAAAGCATAGAAGAAAAACTGTCTACCTTGGCCACAGGAGGTTTCTTCATCGGTTCCATATTGGCGTTCGAGTGGAACGTATCCATGTCACTTTTGGTAAGAATCAGAGGGTTGCGGGTGAGAAGAACATATGGAAGAAGAGATCCATTTTCTTTGATCTTCCATATTAGAGTTCGCTTGACGTGAGACATAGTATTGATGTGATGCATGTGGAGAAGAATGTTTGTGATAGCCTTATCAGTATGCTTTTGCACATACCAGGGAAGACTAAGGATGGGATTAATGCGAGATTAGACCTTGTCGATATGGGAATAAGAGAACTGTTACATCCACAACTAAGAGATGATTGTAGGAGGGCATACATGGAGCCAGCAGCGCATACACTATCAAAAGCAGAGAAAAGAAGTTTGTGTGGGTGTTTGCATGAAATGAAGGTGCCGCAAGGGTATTCCTCGAATGTGAGAAGATGTGTCTCAATGGACGATTTGAAGTTAGTGGGAATGAAGTCCCATGATTATCATGTGTTGATGCAACAACTATTACCAGTAGCTATTAGAGGCATAATGAAAGATGAAGTACGAAACACAGTGACAAGATTGTGCGTTTTCTTCAATGCTATCTGTAACAAAGTCATTGACACTGAAAAGTTGGATGAACTAGAAAATGAGGGTTACATTATTTTGTCACAACTAGAGATGCACTTTCCATCTTCATTTTTTGATATAATGGTGCATTTGGTAGTTCATTTGGTGAGGGAGGTAAGGCTATGCGGTCCAGTTTACCTGAGGTGGATGTACCCTTTCGAGCGATACATGAAGATCTTAAAAGGGTATTCTAAAAATCCTTATCGACCAGAAGCCTCAATAGTAGAAAGATATGTAGTTGAGGAGGCTATGGAGTTTTGCAAAGATTATATGTCAGGGAAGAAGGAACAATCTCGGCATGAAGAAGGGAGAAGCAAGGGAACACGAGGACTGAAAGTGAAGAATGTTCCTCGTGAAGAGGTGTTGCAAGCCCACTTGTATATCCTGAATAATACGGAAGAAGTTCAACCTTACATAAATGAACATAATATGGGAGATGACGTTCAACAAGTTCAAAGTTGCTTTATTTAAATGTAAGTGGGTTAGCAACAATGCCGTGGTAATAGATAAACAATTTGAATTTGTCTCAGTCGATCTTCGAAGAGTTGGCTATAGAGACGAGCCCTTCATTTTAGCAAGCCAGGCGAAACAAGTGTTTTATGTCACCGATCCTGCCAGCAAAAACATGTCCATTATCCTTAAAAGTAAAAAACAGAAGTATGGTGATCCGACCTTCAACCTTGATGACACACCACCTTTCACAACAACTACATCTCAAACAAATGAAGTAGAATTGGCAGATGATGACGAGTATGCTGTAAGAAATGACCATGGTGAAGGACAATGGGAAACAATATAGAGTAAGACCTTAATTTATAAACGAGAACTGTGTTTTTTCTGTTTTACTTCCCGCTTAGTATATTTCGTTTTCATTGCAATTTATTTACGTTTCTGATGTCGCTTTTTGTGTGTTAACAGGAATATGGACAACTCTAGTGATGACGAGAGGACTAGAGATGACGAAAGCCCTAGCAATGACGAAGGGCCTAGAGTTGAACCCCCTGCAAGAAGGAGGGTTAGAGGCTGTACAAAGATGGGAGCATTGGTTGCACGTCATGAACATCAACAGGAGAGGCTGCATATAGACTTTGATGACAATCTGAATCCAGTTGGTCCTGAGGAAGACCACTTCATTAGCTACATAGGACTTTTGGCTCGAAGCAAAGTGCGCATTACCTACGATAATTGGAGATTGGTTCCCCCAAAAACGAAAAACATGATTTGGCAGCAACTTTTGGTATGTAAACTAAGTTTTGATGCATTGTAGCTTTGTTCTTATTGTTTGAAATATACTAATCTTATGTTTTACCTTGCAGCAAACATACGATGTCCCAGACACCACGGAGATGCATAGGCACTGGATGGATGAGGTTCGTGTACAATGGAAAGGTTTCAAGAATAAGCTAACAAAACATTACATTCGAGGGGTCCATAGGGGTAAGGATCCATGTGCGGAGTATACATATTTATCTCCAGAGGACTAGAGGTTGTTTGCGGCATCACGAGCAGATCCTGAGTTTTTGGTAAGATTTCTGTCATCATGATATAGAACTTGTAATTTTCATATACTTTATATCGTTGATTCATTTTTTGTTGTTTTTCATTCATAGAAATTAAGTGCAGCAAATGCCCAGAGGTAAGCAGAAAATAAATATCAACATTTCATGTCTCGCGGTGGATATCGGAAGCTTGAGCGGCAAATGATGGCAAAAGAGTTATAGAAAATGAAGGAAGCAGCGGAATCTGATCCTAGCGTTGTTATCCAGCCACCAGCACCTCCTCCACGTCACAAAAAATGGAAAGCAGGGAGGATTAAGGCTGGGAAGTACATAAATCCGATTGTTGCTGAGGTTGCTGCGAGGATTGTAAGTAGTTATACCATAAGTACCTAATTTTTTACATGTTGTGAGTGGTTTCGATACATTTACGATAAACTGCATGCTACAGGATGACCTGGACAAGCAGAGTAGCCAAGGTTCATTCAATCCAAGTAGACAGATGGATATCTTGTCAACGGCTATTGGGAAGGCAGATGACCTTGGTCGTGTTCGAGGAGAGACACGGGGAGTTAGTGCCGCGAGGTATTTTGGACGAGAGCCACGTTATTTGTCACAAGCTGGACCTAGTAAGGATGTTGTGGCCAAGATTCGAGAGGAGCTCGAACGAGAGATCGAGGCCAACCTTCGCGACAAGCTCCGACAAGAGCTGTTGCCAGAGCTTCAACTTGAAATGGCAAAGATGTTTGAAGCACAAAGGGCAAGGGACGAGCATAGAACTCAGCAATCCCCGGCCTTCAATAGCACCAGAGGAAGTTACAACCCTCTGGAGCAACCACTTGGCGCCCCTTCTCCCACTCCAGTGTCAGACCACTTGGCGACCCTTCTCCCACTCCAGTGTCGGGAGACCCTTGCACCCTCTATTTGGATGATCCACTGTTGCGTGTTGTTGCTGATGCTCTCGTTCACACATATGCTACCACCCACCATAATCTGCAAATTTTGGAGGATTTTCGTAGGGTGAATGTGATGAGTGTTAGAATTGGGGAAGAAGGTACAACCATCCCTGTTCCTGATCCAGAGGTTGGCACGTTAGGTCAAGCGATAGGATCTTTCATCCTTTGGCCTCACAATCTTATTGGTTCAGACGCAACACCTCCAATGGTAGAATTACCTTACTGTTACTGAAAATCTGTTGGCATTCTAATAACAATTTCTTTTTTGATGTTCTAAAAGGATGACGAAGCTGCGATCAAATGGCCCTTCTTAGCACGGCTGCAACAGATCTACAAGCGCATTAAACAGATTGACTTGAAGATGCCTCTAGGGATTGTGGGCCATGAGGAGTATCCCTACACGATTGACAATAAAGATCTCAAGCAGTTTATCAGGTAGGAGATAGATGCAGGCTGGGTCAAATTTGCAGTCCGGTAAGTTTTTATTTTTCAATTTTCCCATAGAATTCATTTAGTGGTTTTTTGTTTTCATACATTCAAGAATTGATTCCTTATTTTAATTCTATTATAGCACCTTCCACGATCTCTGCACAAACATGGAAAGAAGTAATTGATATGGATTCTTATGTCCTGCGAATACGACAGGGGATACTTGTACTGTGGCGCATAGGACTCACTATGTCGGCTACCAAATGGCAAATACCAAACTTCGTTATTATCTAGCACCCATTGTCCAACGGTTCGTATTTACATTTTGTTAATTTAAGAAGTTTAATAAATAATTGTCTTCTCACTCATCTAACTTCATTTTAATGTGTACATGTTGTTAAAGTTACCACTGGAGTTTGTGTGTTATATGTCCCCGCCGCAACGTAGTCTATTGGTTTGATCCCTTGAGTAAAAAGCCAGACAGAGATACAAAATCCGTCTTCGACACGTAAGTTATTCTGTTTGTATTTCATTGACAACAAAAATAAATGAATGGTTCTAAGTTCTGTTCATTTTGCTTTTCATGATAGTGCTTGTCAAACATATAGAATCCTAGGTGGGTCACGCGAGGGTGCAGTTGTTAAAAAGCCAAAGTGGTTTTATCCCATAGTAAGTACATTCGATCCTACATAATTGTTTCATTAACGGTCCTTTTAGACATACCTTTATTGATTTTAACAACCAATTGCATCCCTTTGATTAAAAGTGCCCTCGGCAACCTGGCAACACTGAATGCGGATATTATGTTATACTTTATATGTATAACATAACTCAAAGTGGAGTTACTAGTGATTTTGAAAAGGTAATCGCTTCTTCATTCTCAAATGATAATATTTTTGGTGTTCTAATCGAAATGCTAATTAATTCATTTGCTTGAGATTCATTTCATCAAAGCTTATTACTTTCTAATTTTCAGATTTTTGATAATGAAGATGCCTACCTACGTCAAGACCTTGATTTGATCAGAGATCTTTTGGCTGGACATCTTCTTCAACATATAGAGCAGTAAACTTGTTATTTTATATCAGTTTGTACTTGTGTGATGACAGCGTTTTGACACTTTCTGGTTGTTTTTTGTTGATATATATAGTAGTAGGTTGCATGAAAGGTTATTGTATGTATATATAGTAAAGATTGTAGTGCTGGATGTCCTTACCAGTTTGTAACGGACAATGTGGTTTATGAATCCATCTTCTATTCTGTTTCTGCAGTTTCAATTCGTTGGGTAATACAGAATGTAAATTATGGTATAAAAAAAAATCTAACTTTTAGACGTCCCAAATTAAGAATTGGGAGGTCTAAAGTCCCCCAGGGTGGGACTTTAGGCGTCCCAAATTTTAATTTGGGACGCCTAAAGTCAGACTTTGGGCATCCCTATCTTTTGGGACGTCTTTTGTTTCAACTTACTACGCCCCCAGCATATACGTCCCCCCGTTTTGGGACGTTAAAAGTGCCAAATTTGGGAGGTTAAAACCCCTTTTTGTAGTAGTGCTCACCCTCCTCGACCAACAATTTAGACAGGTGAATACAAAAGGTATGTAGAGAGTAGAGAAGAGAACTACACAAGAAGATTGCAATTGTGGAACAAAGACATGAAGATGACTCCGTTTCACTAGAATGCGTTTAAATACCCAAGTAGCCCTGTGTGGCTATATAATTTGCAATTATCATGCACGGACCCCTATAGGGAATTCCTGTAATCAAGCACTTATTATTATTATTTTTATGTTATTCCTGTATTACCCACTGAATCACATATCATTTCCAGCAAATACTTTGAAAAACGTGAAAATATGACAAGGGTGTAACAATACTCCTAGCGAAATTGTTGAATGGTAAATTTGCAACTTAGCCCATTATTTAATTCCTCCAAATATAACCTATAATGTAACTTTTTTTTGGTCGAATATAATGTAACTTTTTAGCTGTACGCTTTTTTCGCTCTTCTTTGTCTTCATTATGAGACACCTTCCAATAGGAAGGAATTGTTCTTATCATAAATCACCAAGTGGGCATTAATAATGTCAACTTTTTTCAAAATTTTCCCTATTTAAAATTTGATATAATGTCTATTTTTCGCTTTCCAAGATGTAAATTATAGTTTAATTTATTGGTAAACTTGAAAATTGTTCTTGTATGAAATTAATAATGACCATAATAAAGTGTGTTTATAAATTAAAATTAGGGAAAATTATTTTGTATTGTCCATACTTTCTCTTAATTTTTAATTTGCTACCTTACATCCTTATTAAATCATTTTTGTTTTCCTCGTTATCTCCTGTACTGAGCTAACAATGTTAGCAAAATTAAATTATTTATTAAAGAGAAAAAAATGTTCATGAACCAAATTAAAAATTAAGAAATATATATATCTATATATATATTCTTACAAATTAGTGTTCCCTTGAAAGTATGCCAACAACGTATTAGTACAACTTAAGGGACAATATATGGAAAAAGAAAAAAGAAAAAGAAATTCACTACCACAATTTTATTTGTATGGACGATAAAATAGGACTTTTAAAACTTATTTGTCTTATAATTAACAGGAGAGCTTTCTTCAAATGTTTCTTTGCTTCCGAATGCATCTCTCATTGGCTCTAAGTTGGGTTTTGTCACGGCGGAAGCAATATCTTCAACTCCCTGTTCGTATGGTTCCTGTGGTTCATAGCATGTGTATAGAGACCTATATGAGTTGAAGTGTATCTTAATCCTATAATTTCATGTATGATTTTAGTTTGGTCTTTTAAATTTATAAAATATATTTTTGGTGATTTAACCCTGGTGCAGTTAGTCTCACCTAATGATTTTGTGTTAATCATTATTATTTTTTAAAAATTAAACTCAATATATTAATATTTAAAATTTTAATGTTAACATTTTTGTCTAAAAAATTATGATTATAAAATCTAATAACAAAATTTCTAGAATTAAGAAAATAAAATGTATTTCCAATGTTGTTCAAATGTTCAAGCCAATGTAAATTCAACAGCATCATCTGCTCGTATCAGAGAATGTTGGACCTAGCCCACTGCTATAGTGATAGGATCCAAAATTTAATCCCAAATCCCGTCTTCATAAATTTCACAAAACACTATTTACAAAAAGAAAAAGAAGGTCAACGCTGTTTGGACCAATTGGGTCGTTGGGCGGAATACGCATTTCTGTATAAAAAAACTAGATTATTTTAACAAATAACAATAGAAGAGGGCACCCCAAAAAAAAAAAAAAAACAAGAAGATCTTTTATCGATGAGAGTTGAGTCTAATAGAAAAGGCTAATCCTACATAACCTAATTAATTAAGAATTGAATTTTTACTAGAGAGATACCCACATTTAGTCTTTAAAAATTTCTCTAATAGGAAGATATACATGCTTAGCGAAAAAGTATCTTTTTAATTAATTCACATAAATGACAGATATTTTAAATTTGTTAAGGATATTGCTATTTTTTCTCAAAAGTTGTTATAACATTCCAAGACTGTCTATAGTTAAAGCCATTAATTTTCGGCTCAAATGTTAATAAGTTTATAAATTTGCATATGTTATAAACAATATGATATGTGGATGTTCATAACCCTATGCATAATGTCAACACTCATTTCCATTTCGATATACACAGAGTAATAGAAATCAGGTTTCACAGGAATATAGAAAAAGTACAAATATATTGATAAAGTATTCGTTTACATACCAAAGTCACCCATATAGAGCTTAGTAATATTTACAAATATGTACAGAATATCCAAAAATATCCCAAAATACAAACTATGTATATAACCATGATCCTCATCTCGAAAAATGTGCCCGTCAGTTCCCGTATATGCGTTCTTTCTTATTGAGCCTCTGGCACCCGTTGAGACATTTTTGTTTTGAAAAAAAAGGGTAAGATTCCAAAGAATCTCAATAGCAACATATGATCGACATATAAAATGCGAGAATTAAATATACAATGGCATATATAATGTAAAGTGAAAATTCACATCAACAGTGTGTGTATACAAAGCTCAAGGCCAACTATCTAGTTGAAACCCCTACGTGTACCCCAGCTGAGTCCCTGACTACAGCTAGGTAATACCAGTGTACCATAGCTATGTCCTAGACCACCACTAGGTAATTTGCTTCCAGCACGTGTTCATATCACAAAATATAGTAATACGCATCATATAAATAGTCACATAGTATATGAGAGATAATAGTCCCTACCTTGACCCTTTTCTTGCCTCAAGTCGTCCACTTCGTAAAACTTGCCAAGCTTAGACTTCCAACTTGGTCCTAAAATGTCAAATGTACAAGAATTAGGTTAGAACCCATTCATGTACCATTTTGACACTTCCATAGTATTTATTGTGGTTATATTAGCCTATGATGAAATTTTACCAAAATGTCCCGAGGTCCTAGCCTGACCCTGCCGTAGCAGGTTCGACTGTACTTTTCTCGAAATTTTGACCTGGGCTATTCTGACATATTTTTGCCTAAAGAATCCATTTCCAAACTTGGAATTACCAAATTGACTACCAAATGACAACATTGCCCTTGGCAGCCCCTATTTCAGGGTTTTAGGGGTGTTTCTGTAATTATGCTTTTTCAAGCTTTTCCGAAAAAGTGACCAATTGTAACCCTTCCTAATTTTCCCTCTTGAACATAATGGAATCATCAAATCATTGAAAATCTAACTCTAAGGCCTGTTTCTAGCTCTGGCCGAATTGAACAACACTTCGGGAAAAATTGGGGTTTTTCGATTCCGACTTCGCTGACATGTTCCTTTTCACTCCTAATCACTATATTACTTATTTAATTATGATATAACTATCATTTAGTACCAATTTTGGCAGCATAACATCCCCAACATCACATTTCCTAAATTTAGAAACAAAGACAATCCGGCAAAAATTCACTGATTAAATCGTCCACAGCAGCCAGAATAATCAATAACCGAAGGTTTGGAAGTTATCTTTCATTTCCTCTAGCTTTTCCCTAGTGTAGCTGAAAACCCTAGCTTTCCCCACCATAATTGAGCTCACTAACCTTAAAGAACATATAAGAATAATTTAGGAGCGGAGTTATATGCGTTAGGAACCAATTTATCGGAGAAATCACTTACCTTTGCAAGCTTTTCTTCTCTTTCTCTCTCTATATTCAGGTCTGTTTGGAGTCGAAATGGCTGAAGGGAAGGAAGGAGATGATGTTTTTTTTTATAATATATCGTATGTTATTTTATTCATTTGTATAATTTCCACAAATTCCAAAAATTAACTTTATGTACATAAACCCTATGTACATGTAACCATACTATTATGCCCAAGTATCATGCAACTAATATTTCACTCTCTTGTTACATGTATTGGCATCCCAAGAATCCCTCCTTTAGGTCCAAATTGGCTTCATAACTTATTCAAGTTACGTATACACGTAAAGTCACAATTTTGGTCAAAATTGCACTTTTACTCAAATTTTTCATAAATTCATATTTATTTGACAAAAAGTATTCCAAATATATTTTTCCCTTTATTTTCCTTAATTAATTGAAATTAACTTCAATTAATCAGAAAATAATTAATTTTGTGCTAAATTGGCAAAATGACTATTTTGCCATTACCTTTATAATGTAATTTCTTTTCTTCTTTTTATTTGGCCAATATCCATTTATTTTTGGACCAAATATTTCTCTATTATTTCTCCATTTTTGGACCATAATATTGGGATTTTTAAATTACCCAAATTAATTCCATAATTATTTTTGCCCAATTTCTCATGAAAATGAACATTTATAAAATTCATAAATTCCAATTTCATGAATATTTACCATTTTATTGAATTTCTGAAATAATTACAATATATTTGGTGAATATAAAATTTAGGGTGTTACACATAAGATTCCATCTCATGTTAATTTTTTTTTTTGGCCAATCATCTCATGTTCATAACCTTATAACTTCCAAATTGAATGATCTTTAGTACACATTCCCTATAACCTCCAATTATACCATTTGTAACCCCCTGCCCCAATTAATATTCAGAATACGCAACTAAAGTGAAATAGAGACCAATAACAATCAAATAACATTTATAAACCCATCTACCAGACGGGGTTTTCAAAAATGCCTTTCGAAATCATTTATAACCTGGTCTCACATTCACATTCCGAATACAATTACTACACAAAGATAATTCACATTCAATATATCAGAGTACGCAATATAATAATCCCGGCAATCCCGGTTTCCACATATTAACTCAAGCTTTATAGGGCACATTCGCCCATACAAGCCCTCATATGGGGATTACACAAATTCTCATATCAAATACATACTCTAATATACATTCCAAACACATTCAAACCCATTCATAACGGAAACTGAATCCAAATATACATTCCACAATATATATATATATATATAACCCTTATCCAAATACGAATACAAATCATCCCAATTATGATAACCAACTATCAAAACAAAACTCCAACGGGAGCCCTAGCCGCCCTTGACTTCTTGCTCCATCCTCGATCCACCTACCCTGTCTTAAATGGTTGATAGGGGAGGGTGAGATTCGAGAGAATCTCAGTAGGAAAACAATATCAATATGCATGTACGATAAATGTTTAATGCATGACATGCTTGCATCACACAACTCATGATAACACAATGACAATTTGTAAGCTCAATGCTTCGAACAACATACTAATGGCCATAGCATTAATTGAAACATAGCTTCAAATTACACATAATCATGCAAAGCTAAGACATGCACCAACACACTAAAACATATATCAAATACAAGCAGAAGAGATATGTTCCCTACCCTTTTCTTTCCACGTATGCTCCAGCTCCACTTACTCGCAATCCAAACGTATACTGAACCCTATAAACCAAATCAAGGATATAGGGTCAATCTCAATTCCAAACCCTTACTTTTATATCACTTAAAGTTGGTTACCATTCACACCCTTTAGGTGGCTAAAATAAGCTCAACGAAAGCCTAAAGGATTGTGACGTACTAGGTTGGCAATCACCTTTCAAAATCTCAAAATGCTGAAAATGGGGGTTGGCTGTAGCCAAGAACCCTCTGGCTACAGCCAGAACACGCACAGAAGGTTTTTGGCTGCAGCCAAGACTTTCTGGCTGCGGCCAAAACGTGCCCAGAAACTTTTGAGCTGCAGCCAGGATTTTCTGCTGCAGCCAAGGCAACTTTGAAAATTCATAACTAATTCCACAAAAATCAAAATGAGGTGATCGCAAAGCCAAATGAATTATTTTTAAGTCCTCTTCATAGGAAAAATATGGCTCATTACCAGGAATCACCACACAAATCCAGATTTACACAAAATCCAACATTGCTCCAAAACAGAATCCAGTTTCGTCCTCAAACTTAGGGCAAACATAAATCCCAGTTCACAAAACGAAATGACACAATTTATATGTCCATTTTGAAGCTTGGGATGTGAAATTCAAGACTGGAAAGTTTTGGAATTTTCTAACATCATTTCCCCATTCAAAACGTCCACACAACAAGACTGCCCAGACAGAACTTTCAAAAGACAGAATTCCCAAATTTGCACAATTGGCTTCCAATGGTCAAATTTTCATATCAAACATAATTTTCATACAAAATCTCACAAGGAATCCATTGGAAATACCAAATCAACCAAATTCACATTATATTGACATGTTTCACAAGATTCACAACATGTCAACACACAACCCTAACACAAACACACATTGCCACTCTTTTCATTCCAAGTTCTCATACCAATTCCAATGGCTCCATAACACATCAAGACACCAATTGCCACTCAAACACAAGGCCATTCATGCAATTCAAAAATCACACAAAATCAGGGCAAAATTCGAAATTCACAATACTCAACCATAATTCACAAAACTTGGATCAAAAAGCTTCAAATACTCACCTCTTCCTCTTTCCCAAACCAATTCCTTGATTCTTCATCTTTCCAAATTTCCTCAAGCCATCAAACACCTCCAATCAAGAATCTAAAACCATAGAGATGAAGCTCTCATCACTATGAACAACATTATAGAAGGATGTTTTAGCAATAGAGGACAAGAAACAAGGCAAATCTTACCTTTTTCTTTTCTCTTTCCCCCTTGAAGCATGGCGCCATGGAGAACAAGAGAGAGAGATGAGATGATGAAATGAAGATGATGAAGAGAGAATCAGTTTTTTGGGAGCCAAAACCGTCCACATAAAGAGAGGAAAGAGGGAAAATGAGTTGAAATCCTTGACCAAATCCAAGGGCTCAAAATGTGCCAAGTGTCACACCCTTATCACATCTCTCATGAGTTCACATAGACACACACACACACATGATTCCACCTCTTGATCTTTTACACAAATCAATCCTAACCATTGATCTTGAAGTTACCAATGAGCTTCCTCTTCGGTAACTGACCAATTGGTCGGTAACTTTACCGTTTTGCCCCTGATTACGGTAATTCTCATTGAATCACCACCAACCCTTCACATCTTTTCATTTAGCCAAAATATGCGCCTTCCCTCTATTTTAAGTCAATTTAGATGTTAATCCATAATTGAGCTTAAATACAGGGTTTCAGCTGTAACCCCCTCCGTAATTATATCCGAAATACGCGATTAAAATGAAATAGAGACCAATAATAATCAAATAACATTTACTAACCCATCACATGACGGGGTTTTCACGAATACTTTTTGAAATCATTTATAAACTTGGTCTCATATTCATATTTCGAATACAATTACTACGCGAAGATAAATCACATTCATATAAATATCAGAGTGCACACTTAATCATCCCGGCAATCCTGGGTACATACCTTCACTAAAGATACACAGGGTACAATTGCCCATTACAATTCTTCAAATGGGGATTACATAATCATATCTCAGAGGAGTCCTAGCCGCTCCATCCACGAGCCACTTGCCCTGTCTAAATTGTTGGTAGGGGAGAGTGAGATTCAAGAGAATCTCAGTAGGAAACAGATACCATAATGCATGCATGATAGATGCTATGTGTATGACATGTTAGCTTTATCTAGATACATGCCCCATAATGATATTTCTGCATGCTCAATATTTCATGTAACAAAACTATGGCCACAGTAAAATAGAAACAGAGCTTCATGTATTCAAATATGCTCTACAAAATCAAGTAAAGCAATCACATACATCACTACACAAGCAAAGATATCAATACATGCAAGTAAGGTAAGTCCCCTACCTCCAGTCTTTTCTCCTCGATTTGCGTGCCAGCAACTCGGGGCTTTACATTCGATCCTACAATGTCAAATATACCATTTAGACACTTCCATAGTGTTTCTGGGGGTTATATGAGGCTATATTGAAAATTTACTAAACCCCCGGGGACCCGGCCCGGCCCAACCGTACCCGGTCCGGCTGTACTTTTCTTGAAATTTTGACATGGGCTATTCTGACATATTTTCGCCCAAGGAATCCATTTCCAGACCCGAAATTATCAAATTCAATGTCCATTTACAAATTTACCCTTGGCAGCCCCACTTTAAGGGTTTCAAGGGCGTTTTCGTAATTATGCTTTTTCGGCCTTTTCCGAAAAAGTGTCCAACTGTAACCCCACCTAATTTTCGTTCCTGAACTCAATGGAATCATCAAATCATTGAAAATCCAACTCTAAGACCCATTTATAGCCCAGACCGAAATATATGGGTTTTCCAGGGAAAAACGAGGTTTTTCGGTTTCGGCTGAGTAAACGCGTTCCTTTCTACTCCTAACCACTTTATTGACTATTCCATTAGGTTAGAACTACCATTTAGTATCAATTTGGGCAGCATAACAGCCCCACAAACCCATTTTCCATTTTTAGAACCAAAGACAATCCAGCGAAATTTCACCGATTAAATTGTCTATAACAGCCAGAATAGTCAATATGCAAGAGTTTGGAAGTTACCTCAAGCTCCCACTAGCTTTTCCTTCTTGTGGCTGAAAACCCTAACTTCAAAACACCAAAAGAGGAGCTTCCAAACCTTAAAGAACATAAAGGAGTAGCTTAGGATCGGAGTTATACGCGTTAGGAGCTAGATCGTCGGAGAAATCGGCTTACCTTGCGAGATTTCTTCCTCTTTCTCTCTCTAAAGATCCCATATGCTCTCTCTCTATTTCAGCTGTTCTCAGCGTCAGAAATGAGGAGGAAGAAGGAAAAAACCGTTTAATAACATATCCCATGCTTATGTCATCAATGTAACATGATGATGTCATAATTCTCAATTTTCGGATTTTTGGCAGATTTCTGACCAAACTTTGCAAAATCATAACTAATTCTAGAAAAATCGAAATGAGGTGATTCAAAAGCCAAATGAAAGGTTTTTGAGTCCTCTTCATTGGAAAAATATGATCCATTACCAGAAATCACCACAAAATTCCAAAATTACACAAATTTCATCACTGCCCGAAAACAGAGTCCATTTTCGACCTCAAAATTTGGACAGTCATATCTCCCAGTTCCCAAAACTCAATGGCACAAATTATATGTTCATTTTGAATCTTGGGATGTGAACTTTAAGACTGGAAATTTTCATAATTTTCTGACATCATTTGCCTAGTCAAAACATCCACACGAGAAGACTGGCCATACAGAATTCAAACTGGACAGCATTTCCAGTTTTGCAACCAATGTGTCAAATTCAATTTAAATCAATTCCAATGATTAAATACCACAACATGACACCATTTCCATCACAATACCCCATTCAATTCTTCCCTCTATTCTAAGTCAATTTGGATGTTAATCCACAATTGAACTCAAATACAGGGTTTTGGCGTTGCTCATAACACAAGCGACTACAATCCACTTTATATTCTCTAAAAGGGTTCATTCCACTTTTGTAGTCATTAACCCCTAATCACAATTTGGGATCTTGCTAAACCGGGGCTTAGGAATCCACTAATCTCAGGCTTATTCTCTAAGCTCAAGTCTCAAAATTCGGGGTATTACATCAGCGCTGCTCGGAACACATACGAATTACATCGGGTGCCAAATCACACCATGATCTCCAAAAGGGTTCATTTATCACTATTGACATCCACTTTTGGAGTCATTAACCCTTAATCACAATTTGGGATTTTGCTAAACCGGGGCTTAGCAGTCCACTAATCTCAGGCTTATCCTCTAGCCTTGAATCTCAAAATTCGGGGTATTACATTTCTCCCCCCGTTCAATAAATTTCGTCCTCAAAATTTGCGAACCACTTAATCCATAAACTCGGATGCCTCTTCATGACGGCTTCCATTTCACAAATTAGTCTATCTTGGGAAAGTCTTTGCTAGACCACCCCCCACAATTGGTGCATCACAATGCAGATTCTCGAAAGAATCTTACTCAATAAATGCAACCCAGTTGCCACAAACTGCAATCGGCCCATTTCACGATTGCCGCACAAACACAATCACCATACATTTGCCAACAAATACAATCGCCTCCACATACGATTGCCACAAAACTCTATGATCACATAACCATAATACCCGGAGGCTCTAAATCATGAGCCATATCATAAGATCTCGGCAGTTGGGCAGCATAAGCCACCACTCTGCTTAACTCAATCTAGTGATTCTATCCTGGAATAACTCAACAACATCACAAACTCATTTCACAAACAAAGCCTCAACCGTATACACAAGCACTTAAACCTTCGCTGTATCTACTTTCACAGCATTACCCTCACGCGTACACCCACCAGTAACTCCACCAGTGGTAGTCAGGACTGTTGGGTATTCACAACAATATCACATTGCCGTATCAAATTTCATGGCGTTACCCTCACCCATTTAGGACTTTTGGGTATTACACAATGTCCACGATAGATTCACATTCACAACAACACATCGCAGATTCTAATTTTACGCACTGCCTTTCGGCCTGGGGTCAATACCGGTGCAACCAACGTGGTGGCTAGCCAGGTTGGCCATGCCGGGTAGTGCCCTCAGAATAGAGAACCCCCGATCATATAGTCGAATTAGCCATCAGCTGAATTAGCTCTGCTCTAATACACAACTATACCTCAGTACCAGCTTATTCACAACTGTCACAGATTCACAATCACACTCCACTCTCATCCCCTTTCTCCGCCGAGAAGACACACAGTCTTAACCCGAACTGTTGTTAGCTACTCATGGACTATTGACGTGGCAGTGTACACATATAGCCATTCAGGCTCACAATAGTAGATCCACAATCACACCCTACCCTCATCCCCTTTCTCCGCCGGGAAGACACACAGTCTTAGCCCGAACCGTTGCTAGCTACTCAGGGACTATTGGCGTAGCGATGCATATACATAAGATCCATAATCACACCCTACCCTTATCCCCTTTCTCCGCCGGGAAGACACACAGTCTTTACCTGAACTGTTGTTAGCTACTCAGGGACTATTGGCGTAGCGGTGCTCACACATAGCCTTTCGGCTTCCACATCACACTCCACCCTCATCCCCTTTCTCCGCCGGGAAGACACACAGTCTTTACCCGAACCGTTGTTAGCTACTCAGGGACTATTGGCTTGGCAGTGCATACACATAGCCTTACAGCTCATAGAGCTATCCGGCTTTCACAAATGGCCCGTCGGCCTTGACAAATAGCCTGTCCCCCATAAACTACAGCCCCAAAGGCACGGTCCTCCGCCATAGGCATCACCCCATGCGGCCGCAGGTAAGAGACTTAAAATGCACAATTGCAACAAGCTGGAACCAGGCATTTTAATAATTCCACCCACCACAAATTCTTTTCACAAAACTAGGATCCTTCAAGATCCCTTTTTCACAAAATAATCTGGACTTCAAAGTTTTACCTCCCGAAGCCATGATTAACACATCATTCTCACGCTTCCGCTGCACACTCTGAGGTTAATCTCCTCATCTGTGCTTTAACAATGTCAAGTTGATTTAACAGAAGTCCTATAGGAATCTCCCACCACAACTGACAACATTCACAATATATATTCGTCTGTGTAAGACCTTGGCCCGATTCAATCTGAATCATTCAAAGCCACAACCAGCACTTCGTTGAGATCCCATACTCCCAACGTTCCCAGAGCTCTATTCTACGATTCAACGTCATGGCGAATGCACACTAAGGTTCGTCGTCACGGCAGCTGCACACTAGGGTTTGTCGTCACGGCGGCTGTCATAAACATAGTCACACCCTGGTTTTACCCCCTCAAGGGATGCCCCGCGCTGGTGCCCACCCCGCTCACGTACATGGGGCTGCCAGGTGGCTGAGCTGGCTGGTCTCACCCCTCATGGGCTAACCCACCACCCAAGACTCACACATGTCCCCCGTATCTCTACCGCCCCAAAGGCACGGTCCTCCCACTGTGTGCCATACACACCCCCAGTGGGCCGCAGGTGATAAACACACAAATAGCCTCTCCGATCAGACGTCACCGTAGGTAGCCCTCTCCGAACAGAACTCCCCGTAGGTTTCCTTCTCCAATCTGAATCCTCGTAGGTAACTCTTTCAAATTCAAATTCTCCACAGAATCACTTTTCCCTGTGCCAGATCAACACTAGCAACCTTAGGATACCTGTTACACATTTCAATTCCAACCTAGTACCACATCCTGGTACCACAGACCATATAGGTCATACCAACCTCCTAAGGACCAGCTTGACTATTGAGTCTGATCCTTGAATCACAATTCATCTTTCAAACCTTCAACCTCAGTTGAACCAGGAAATCACTTCCCTCAAATCCATGGAGCATCATCAACCCCAACACAAATCCAAATATCTTTGCCAGCCTAAGGCACCTCAGCCCCCTAGGTCTTAAGGCCTTTACACACACAAGCTCAATATGATATCACTACATGTAACATCATACCACTTAGGGTTGCTAACCCCAACATCTAGGCTCATCCCGAGACCTAGACCCGTAATTTCACATACCTGGAAATCATTTCATCCATTCTCAAATCAGATAATGGGTCTGATTACCTCCACCTCTGAATCTACACATCTATTTCTCAGGCAAACCATTATATCTTTCGATTCCACAATGATTCACCACTCCCCGATAATCAAATAATGTATACACAGTCCACAAATCACATATATCTGCAAACAGTAAGAACCTTAATGTGTATACCACAAACAAACAAAGTCATTCTCTATAACTTAAGGCAACAACAATTGCCACTAGCCTAGCAAATTCCCATATTTGCCAGGAACTGTAGCTCTGATACCAAAATGTAACCCCCTGCCGTAATTAATATTCAGAATACGCAACTAAAGTGAAATAGAGACCAATAACAATCAAATAACATTTATAAACCCATCTACCAGACGGGGTTTTCACAAATGCCTTTCGAAATCATTTATAACTTGGTCTCACATTCACATTCCGAATACCATTACTACACAAAGATAATTCACATTCAATATATCAGAGTACGCAATATAATAATCCCGACAATCCCGGTTTCCACATATTAACTCAAGCTTTATAGGGCACATTCGCCCATACAAGCCCTCATATGGGGATTACACAAATTCTCATATCAAATACATACTCGAATATACATTCCAAACACATTCAAACCCATTCATAACGGAAACTGAATCCAAATATACATTTCACAATATATATATATATATAACCCTTATCCAAATACGAATACAAATCATCCCAATTATGATAACCAACTATCAAAACCAAACTCCAACGGGAGCCCTAGCCACCCTTGACTTCTTGTTCCATCCTCGATCCACCTACCCTGTCTTAAATGGTTGATAGGGGAGGGTGAGATTCGAGAGAATCTCAGTAGGAAAACAATATCAATATGCATGTACGATAAATGTTTAATGCATGACATGCTTGCATCACACAATGACAATTTGTAAGCTCAATGCTTCGAACAACATACTAATGGCCATAGCATTAATTGAAACATAGCTTCAAATTACACATAATCATGCAAAGCTAAGACATGCACCAACACACTAAAACATATATCAAATACAAGCAGAAGAGATATGTTCCCTACCCTTTTCTTTCCACGTATGCTCTAGCTCCACTTACTCTCAATCCAAACGTATACTGTACCCTATAAACCAAATCAATGATATAGGGTCAATCTCAATTCCAAACCCTTAATTTTATATCACTTAAAGTTGGTTACCATTCACACCCTTTAGGTGGCTAAAATAAGCTCAACGAAAGCCTAAAGGATTGGGACGTACTAGGTTGGAAATCACCTTTCAAAATCTCAAAATGCTGAAAATGGGGGTTGGCTGTAGCCAAGAACCCTCTGGCTACAGCCAGAACACGCACAGAAGGTTTTTGGCTGCAGCCAAGACTTTCTGGCTGCGGCCAAAACGTGCCCAGAAACTTTTGAGCTGCAGCCAGGATTTTCTGCTGCAGCCAAGGCAACTTTGAAAATTCATAACTAATTCCACAAAAATCGAAATGAGGTGATCCCAAAGCCAAATGAATTATTTTTAAGTCCTGTTCATAGGAAAAATATGGTTCATTACCAGGAATCACCACACAAATCCAGATTTACACAAAATCCAACATTGCTCCAAAACAGAATCCAGTTTTGTCCTCAAACTTTGGGCAAACATAAATCCCAGTTCACAAAACGAAATGACACAATTTATATGTCCATTTTGAAGCTTGGGATGTGAACTTAAAGACTGGAAAGTTTCGGAATTTTCTAACATCATTTCCCCATTCAAAACGTCCACACAACAAGACTGCCCAGACAGAACTTTCAAAAGACAGAATTCCCAAATTTGCACAATTGGCTTCCAATGGTCAAATTTTCATATCAAACATCATTTTCACACAAAATCTCACAAGGAATCCATTGGAAATACCAAATCAACCAAATTCACATTATATTGACATGTTTCACAAGATTCACAACATGTCAACACACAACCCTAACACAAACACACATTGCCACTCTTTTCATTCCAAGTTCTCATACCAATTCCAATGGCTCCATAACACATCAAGACACCAATTGCCACTCAAACACAAGGCCATTCATGCAATTCAAAAATCACACAAAATCAGGGCAAAATTCGAAATTCACAATACTCAACCATAATTCACAAAACTTGGATCAAAAAGCTTCAAATACTCACCTCTTCCTCTTTCCCAAACCAATTCCTTGATTCTTCATCTTTCCAAATTTCCTCAAGCCATCAAACACCTCCAATCAAGAATCTAAAACCATAGAGATGAAGCTCTCATCTCTATGAACAACATTATAGAAGGATGTTTTAGCAATAGAGGACAAGAAACAAGGCAAATCTTACCTTTTTCTTTTCTCTTTCCCCCTTGAAGCATGGCACCATGGAGAACAAGAGAGAGAGATGAGATGATGAAATGAAGATGATGAAGAGAGAATCAGTTTTTTGGGAGCCAAAACCGTCCACATAAAGAGAGGAAAGAGGGAAAATGAGTTGAAATCCTTGACCAAATCCAAGGGCTCAAATTGTGCCAAGTGTCACACCCTTATCACATCTCTCATGAGTTCACATAGACACACACACACATGATTCCACCTCTTGATCTTTTACACAAATCAATCCTAACCATTGATCTTGAAGTTACCAATGAGCTTCCTCTTCGGTAACTGACCAATTGGTCGGTAACTTTACCGTTTTGCTCCTGATTACGGTAATTCTCATTGAATCACCACCAACCCTTCACATCTTTTCATTTAGCCAAAATATGCACCTTCCCTCTATTTTAAGTCAATTTAGATGTTAATCCATAATTGAGCTTAAATACAGGGTTTCAGCGCTGCTCGGAACACATACGAATCACATCGAGTGCCAAATCACACCATGATCTCCAAAAGGGTTCATTTATCACTATTGACATCCACTTTTGGAGTCATAACCCTTAATCACAATTTGGGATTTTGCTAAACCGGGGCTTAGCAGTCCACTAATCTCAGGCTTATCCTCTAGCCTTGAATCTCAAAATTCGGGGTATTACACCATTATGTTGCTTAGTTTCCTTCTTTTTGTGCTTGTAACATTTTGGTTAGTCTTCAATGTTTGGAGGCCTATAAATAGAAGCCATGTATAAGGCATTTACACACCAATGAAGTATAGTAAATGAGATTTAATTGGTCGTTCTCTTCTCTCCCATTCTCTTATTTTGACATTTCCTCTCTTCTGCTACTCTCTAGTATTTTTATTTTTCTCTAATTTTATAACATGTTATCAGCATGAAGCTCTAACAAAGATATATTTTGTTCATCATTGCCTTAACGATTTCCTTTACTTTTTTTTACCTTTTATCCTTTTAATCAATCTGGGATGATTTGAGCCAGTGTGTAGCATTAAGGTTGTAATATCCCGAATTATGGGATTGAAGGCTTGGGAATAAGCCAAAATTAAGTGCACTGCTAAGTCCCAATTTAGCAGGTGTCTCAAACCTATTCCCTAATGTTTCTTATATCTTTGAGGTATTAAAGGGAATAAAATGGTGAATTAAAGAGCATGGGAAATTTGTATACAAAAATGGAAACAACTCTTGGGTTTTCTAGAAAGCCCAATATTAAGGTCCAAAGTAAAGGAATACAAGAAAATAATATTTGGCCAATACTTATGTTAATTTTGGTCATAGGATATTGGAAATTAAAGGTCAACAATGTTTTTTGTGAAATCGCCTATAAGGCAGTGAACTTGTCATATGATTTTGTATGATCTAATGATGAGCAAAAATTATGACATTTTATAGGCTAAACGTAGACATCTTAATCTTTAATATGATAGGTCATATGACTCAATTAGAGCTATATACAAAAAGTTAAGAATTTTTAAAGTTAGCCCAGAAAAATTATGAATTTTTCTGGAACACAATTTAAAGAAATTAATTCTTGGAATTTTGTGCTTCCAGCTGTAATACCCCGAATTTTGAGACTTGAGCTTAGAGAATAAGCCTGAGATTAGTGGATTCCTAAGCCCCGGTTTAGCAAGATCCCAAATTGTGATTAGGGGTTAATGACTACAAAAGTGGACGTGGTTAGTGATTAATGAACCCTTTTAGAGAATATAAAGTGGATTGTAGTCGCTTGTGTTATGAGCAACGTCAAAACCCTGTATTTGACTTCAATTGTGGATTAACATCCAAATTGACTTAGAATAGAGGGAAGAATTGAATGGGGTATTGTGATGGAAATGGTGTCATGTTGTGGTATTTAATCATTGGAATTGATTTAAATTGAATTGGACACATTGGTTGCAAAATTGGAAATGCTGTCCAGTGTGAATTCTGTATGGCCCGTCTTCGCGTGTGGATGTTTTGACTAGACAAATGATGTCAGAAAATTATGAAACTTTCCAGTCTTAAATTTCACATCCCAAGCTTCAAAATGGATAATTTGTGCCATTTCGTTTTGGGAACTGGGAGATATGACTGTCCAAAGTTTGAGGTCGAAAATAGACTCTATTTTGGGGCAGTGATGAAATTTGTGTAATTCTGGAATTTTGTGGTGATTTCTGGTAATGGATCATATTTTTCCAATGAAGACGACTTAAATACCTTTCATTTGGCTTTGGAATCACCTCATTTTTATTTTTCTAGAATTAGTTATAATTTTTCAAAGATTGGGCAGAAAATCTGCCAGAAAATCCGAAAATGCCAATTTTGGGAATTATGACATCATCAAAAGGCAAGATGACATAAGCATGGCATTAAAACATCTTCTCATCATCTTCAGCCCTAATTTTCGACGTGCTGCACAGCTGAATATGGAGAGAGGAGTTGAGAGAAAAATAGAGAGAAGGAAGGAGAAATCTCGCAAGGTAAGCCGATTTCTTCGGCGATTTAGCTCCTAACGCGTATAACTCCGATCCTTAGCTACTCCTTTATGTTCTTTAAGGTTTGGAAGCTCCTCTTTTGGTGTTTTGAAGTTAGGGTTTTCAGCCACAAGAAAGAAAAGCTAGTGGGAGCTTGAGGTAACTTCCAAACTCTTGCATATTGACTATTCTGGTTGTTATAGACAATTTAATGGGTGAAATTTTGCCAGATTGTCTTTGGTTCTAAAAATGGAAAATGGGTTTGTGGGGCTGTTATGCTACCCAAATTGATACTAAATGGTAGTTCTAACCTAATGGAATAGTCAATATAGTGGTTAGGAGTAGAAAGGAACGCGTTTACGCAGCCGAAACCGAAAAACCTCGTTTTTCCCTAGAAAACCCATATATTTCGGTCTGGGCTATAAATGGGTCTTGGAATCACCTCATTTATATTTCAAGGGCGTTTTCAATGATTTGATGATTTCATTGAGTTAAGAAGCGAAAATTAGGTGGGGTTACAGTCGGGTACCTTTTCGGAAAAGGCCGAAAAAGCATAATTACGAAAACGCCCTTGAAACCCTTAAAGTGGGGCTGCCAAGGGTAAATTTGTAAATGGACATTGAATTTGATAATTCCGAGTCCGGAAATGGATTTCTTGGGCGAAAATATGTCAAAATAGCCCATGTCAAAATTTCAAGAAAAGTACCGCCGGACCGGGTACGGCGGGGCCGGGCCGGGTCCCCGGGGGTATTTTAGTAAATTTTCAATATAGCCTCATATAACCCCCAGAAACACTATAGAAGTGTCTAAATGGTATATTTGACATTGTAGGATCAAATGTAAAGCCCCGAGTTGCTGGCACGCAAATCGAGGAGAAAGGACTGGAGGTAGGGGACTTACCGTACTTGCATGTATTGATATCTTTACTTGTGTAGTGATGTATGTGATTGCTTTACTTGATTGTGTAGAGCATATTTGAATAAATGAAGCTCTGTTTCTGTTTTACTGTGGGCATAGTTTTGTTACATGAAATATTGAGCATGCAGAAATATCATTATGGGGCATGTATCTAGATAAAGCTAGCATGTCATACACATAGCATCTATCATGCATGCATTATGGTATCTGTTTCCTACTGAGATTCTCTTGAATCTCACTCTCCCCTACCAACAATTTAGACAGGGCAAGTGGCTCGTGGAAGGAGCGGCTAGGACTCCTCTGAGATAAGATTGTGTAATCCTCATTTGAAGAATTGTAATGGGCAATTGTATCCTGTGTATCTTTAGCGAAGGTATGTACCGGGATTGCCGGGATGATTAAGTTATGCACTCTGATATTTATATGAATGTGATTTATATTCACGTAGTAATTGTATTCGAAATGTGAATATGAGACCAAGTTTATAAATGATTTCAAAAAGTATTCGTGAAAACCCCGTCATGTGATGGGTTAGTAAATGTTATTTGATTATTATTGGTCTCTATTTCATTTTAATCGCGTATTTCGGATATAATTACGGAGGGGGTTACACCAGATGGCTAAGGTTATAGTTTTCCTTGAAACTAGACTCAATAAGGGTTCTATAGCCTTTAGAATCACTCCAATATGATGTCGACAAAATTAGTTATGATTTTTCAGAGATTGAGCAGAAAATCTGAAAATGCCAACTTTTGGAATTATGACATCATTAAAAGGCAAGATGACATTAGCATGGGATTAAAGCATTTCCCATCTTCATCCTCTTCTCATTTCTAATGTCAAACAACTGAACATAGAGAGAGAAGAGTTTAGAGAGTTTAGAGAGAGAGAAGGAGAAGAGAACTTGCAAGGTAAGCCGATTTCTTTGACGATTTAGCACTTAACACATATAACTCCGCTCCTAAGCTTGCCTTTCATGTATTTGAAGATTGTTGAAGCTCAATTTTCCTTGTCAAGAAGGGCTAGGGTTCAGCCATATCAAGGAAAAGCCAGATGGAGCTTGAGGTAACTTCTAAAACTTCAATATTTGATTGTTCAGGCTGTTGTGGATAATTTAATCAGTGAAATTTCACCTGATTGTCCTTTATTTTAAATATTGGAAAGGTGTATGCCTAGGAATTATGCTACAAAAATTGGGTCTAAATGGTAGTTGTAACTTAATATAATCGTTGATAAAATGGTTAGGAATAGAAAGGAGTCAAAATCGAAAAACCCCAATTTTCCCCAGAGTTTCTCAGATTAGGCTAGTAATAGAAAATAGGGCTAGAGTTTTATTTTTGATGATCTAATGATTCCATTGAGTTCAGGAAGAAAAATTAGATGGGGTTAGCGTTGGTCACTTTTTCATAAAAGGTCGAAAAAGCATAATTAAAAAAACAGCCCTAAAACCTAAAAATTGGGGCTGCCAAGGGTATATTTGTCTTTTGGTAGTGAATTTTGTAATTTTGAGTTCTCAAATGGATTTCTTCGGTGAAAATATGTTAGAATAGGCTTAGGCTAAATTTCGAGAAAAGTATAGTCGGACTGGGTACGGCGATGCCGTGCCAGGTCCCTGGAGGCATTTTGAAAAAATTTCACAATAGGCTCGTATAACACTAGAAACATTATGGAAGTGTCTAAATGATACATTTGGAATTGTAGGAACGAGTGGAGAACCGAGTTGTGACATGCTTTACGAGGCACACATTATCAAGCAAGAAAGGGTTAAGGTAGGGAACTTACCTCTCCTGCGTGTATTTGATATTTGTACTCATGTATTGATGCATGTTATCGCTTTGCTTGATTATGTGAAATCTATATGAATGATTGAAGCTTTATTTCTATTTATACTATGCCATAAGTATGTTGTTTGAAACATTGAGCACGCAGAAATGTCATTGTGTTAGCATGAGTTTATGTATTGCAAGCATGTCATGCATTAAGCACTTATCCTGCACCCATATTGGTACTATTTTCCTATTGAGATTCTCCTGAATCTCACCCTCCTCTACTAATAATTTAGAAAGGTTAAAACAAGAGGTGTATTGAAAGTATAGAAGACAACTACATGAGAAGAATATAGTGGTGGAACAAAGATAGGAAGATGTCTCCGTTTCACTAGGATGGGTTTAGATACCCTGGAGCCCTATACGGCTACAAGATTTATACTTATTATATATGAAACCCTATGGGGAATTTCTGTAATCGAGCACTTTTTATCAGTGTATTTATGTTATTCCTGTGTTGCCCACCAAACCGCATATCGTTTTCTGTGAATACTCTGGTAAAGGTGAAATTAAAATGGGCATGACATTATGGTATTAGAGAAAGGATTCTGGCCACAGAATTGTCTACTCTGGGTAAATACGGTGGTTCTAGCAACAGGATAGTATACTGATATGCTTGATTATACAAAGATAGGAATAGTGAAGTGAATCACTTTGGCTAGTTCACATGCTTCTGAAAGGAACAAACACACCCCGAGGAAACAATGGAATACCCAGAAGGCAACACATATTACTATACTAGAGAGAGGATGGTATAAGGATGATTCAGATGTAGAGGGAGCGGGACCGAGTAAGGCTCGAGTATTAGCTTCATTCTGGAACAAAATCACCAATAGGTTGATCAATGTCCAGCCACAATTATTGGTAGTTAAGAGTCAGGTAGATAAGCCATAAATAGACAAGACAGAGACGGATCTGGATTCCGTTACAGATCTTGGCGTTGGAGTGGTATAGTGGTGTATGGCTTACAACCAAATCAAGAGCTATAGCAGCACATCAAGGGTATATACCTGTAGGTTGTCCATGAGTGCCACATCCCAATGGCCCATAATATGCGGATAGACTAACCCAAGTGGAGGGTGGTCAGGGATAGTTTAGTTTGGGGATTCCAGATGACATTGGGATTTGAACAATACTATACTCCTATCCAAACACAGTATGTCAAGAAAGAAGAAGAATGAGACTATAGATTGGGGTTAAACTGAAAACTTTGTGGACATATGTCAGTGAACATATGAAGGTACGTAATTAGGCACATATATGGGGACTATATATCAGTACGATTAGTGTCCACATACAATGTTTAGTCATCTAGCGACAGTGGCATGACTTAGTGAACTAAAGGTAGTCACAGGGTAGTGGTGGTGGAGATAGCTGAAGTGGGTATCTGTGTTTTGACACAGGTAAACAAAAGTTAAGCGTGCTCAACCCAGGGAAATCTTAGGACAGGTGACCCTCTGGGAAGTTACATGTACATGTTGTGATATGTCATGTAATAGGAGCAAGCACATGCTATACAATAATTTAGAGGACTGTAGGTTGTTACAGTCTTTCCTTGACCATCGTAAACACTTGTTATACATTTTTTTAGGAGTACCAGTGTCCCAACACATTATGTATTGATAGATATGCCCTTGTGATTATGAGATACTTACCTCTTCTATGTTTCACATAGCGAAACTTAAAGGTGATAAGACCAGGAGGTACAGGTGCTGGGTGGGGTCAGGAAATTAGACCTAACCCAATACAACAAACACATGGCAAGTTAGCAGAACCACAACAATGATCCATGATCATCAGGAATGAACTGCGAGAAGTGTGCGGGAACAGAACACAGACAGGGACAATCCTAGTGAACAAGAATATGAACAACAGTATAAGGAACCCAAACAAGAGCCTCTATTTACACTTGCTCCTAAGGGAGGCAGTTTGAAGACACGAAGAACACAACTCAATCAATAGGGGTATACTGTTGATAGAGGTCAACACCCCTATCTTCTAAGGAAGGTTTGATCTCTAGCTGAGAGAGGATTGGTTATAGATTTAGTGTCAATATTCTAATCTACTTGCAGAGTAGAGAAGAACATGAGGAGTACCTAAGATTAGTGCTAAGATACGTTGTCTTACATAATAGGGTTTATCAAATCCTAATACCGTGATACATAATAGACAAATGCAAAAAGTGCAGCAAAAGCAAATCATAGACTAGGGGAATGTTAAAAATTAAATATCATTTAAGAAAGGCTAGTGTAGTAACTCTCTCTTTCATACACTATGTGATTATCTATATGCCTTATATGCCATGCATTATGACATGAGTTGTAGACACACAGCCTGGTTGGGGCGCAGAACCTAATTAGGATAGGGAAACAACATTTTTAGAAGGCAGTCGACTGTGTCGGGATAGTAAAACATTTCTGGATAGGCAGTGGTCTACGTTGGAATAGGGCACAAGTAGGGGTCATACAGTCCTATGATCCTGAATAATGCATATAGCCAATGAGGGCAACAAGTAGGGGTCATACAGTTATATGATCATGAATAATGTATGCAGCCAGCCAATAGGGGCACAAACTAGGTTTGTACCCAAATGCTAAGAGACAGTAAGATTTATAGTGTTATAATTCTATTACCTATATGGTGTATGACTATTTATTTATTACATTTCTATGAATAATTGAGTGTTACCATGAAGGCAAAGAGGGATCTAACTAAGGTAGTTAAAGAAGTGTAGGCAGACAGTGTAACCCCACTTATGTCGTATTTGTCAATGTAAAGCATTAGAGTGGGTGCCACGAAAATGTGGTGAACATACGTGTGATTTTTAAGTGATATAGAAGAGGTTGACAGTTGCACCAATATTGATCATCCCAAATCATGTTTAGACTCATACGGTCGACAGTGACACAACTTATGTGGTTAACAGTATTACACCCTTTTATGGTGTACGATGATACGACCTAAGGGGTCAATAATATTACACCCTATGTGGTGTACAGTGCAATGACTTGTATGGTCAACAGTCACACAATCCTTGTGATTTTGTGGTGACATATGTGAACTCGAATTAGGATGAGCCCTAGTATAATAAGGCATAATGGTCACAAATACTTCTTGACAACTATAGCCTCACAGATAAATCACCCACTCGTGATATAGTGCATACAGTGGGTGGTGCACACAATGAATAGTGCCCATAGTGAACAATGCACACAGTACGACAAGTGAATAGTGCAAATGTATAGCTAGTTAATAGTGCACACAGTACAACTAGTAAGGGTCAAATAGTTATTTGATCCTGGATACTGAACAAGCTGGCATAAAGACAAATAGTCATGGTCACAGACAGGCCTGTTGGTGGTAAGTCCCAGTTTACATGTTTATACAGGGCAATAAGACCAGTATATTTAGTGCTACGAGAATAGAATGAGATACGCTATAAGGCTAAGTATATTAGGGTAGTGTTCCAATAAGGCAATGAGGCCTAGACTAATATACTGAGTGTCCTGATGGACAATCAGTAAATAATAGGTTGGGTGACCCATGAGTAGTGAACTTGCTAAATATGTAAGAGTTGATAGGTAGTTCAACCACACAGATCAGGTAAATTGTAGTGCATGCTTTGTAAGTATGCATAACCTAAGGATGAGTTACACAATGAGATAGGATTTATCCCCAAGTATTAGACGTTCAAATTTTTAGGACGAAATTTATTGAACAGGAAGAGAAATGTAATATCCTAAATTTTGGGATTGGAGGCTTGGGAATAAGCCTAAATTAAGCAGACTACTAAGCCCTGGTTTAGAAGGTGTCTCAAACCTATTCCCCAATGTTTCTTATATCTTTGAAGTATTAAAGGGAATAAAATGGTGAATTAAAGAGTATGGGAAATTTGTATACAAAAATGGAATTAACTCTTAGGTTTTCTAGAAAGCCCAATATTTAGGTCCAAAGTAGAGGAATAAAAGAAAATAATATTTGGCCAATATTAATGTTAATTTTGGTCATAGGATATTGGAAATTAAAGGTGAACAATGTTTTTGGTGAAATCACCTATAAGGCAGTGAGCTTGTCATGTGATTTTGTATGATCAAATGATAAGCCAAAATTATGAGATTTTACAGGATTAAAGTAGACATCATAAGCTTAAATTTGATAGGTATGACTCAATCAGATCTATATACAAAAAGTTAAGAATTTTTAAAGTTAGCCTAGAAAAACTGTGAATTTTCTAGAACACAATTTAAAGAAATTAATTCTTGGAATTTTGTGCTTCTATTTGGCTAAAGGTTATATTTTTCCATGAAACTAGACTCAATAAGGGTTCTATAGCCTTTGAAATCACTCCTATATGATGTCTACAAAATTATTTATGATTTTCAAAGATTGAGCAGAAAATCTGCCAAAAAATCTGAAAATGTCAACTTTTGGAATTATGACATCATCATAAGGCAAGATGACATAAGCATGGGATTAAAACATCTGCCATCTTCATCCTCTTCTCATTCTCGATGTAAAATAGTTGAACATAGAGAGAGACGAGTTGAGAGAGTTTAGAGAGAGAAGGAGAAGAGAACTCTCATGGTAATCTGATTTCTCCGATAATTTAGCACTTAACGCGTATAACTCCACTCCTAAGCTTGTCTTCCATGTATTTGAAGGTTGTTGAAGCTCAATTTTCCTTGTGAAGAAGGGATGGGGTTCAGTAATATCAAGGAATAGCCAGAGGGGGCTTGAGGTAACTTCCAAAATTTCAATCTTTGATTGTTCTGGCTATTGTGGACAATTTAATCGGTGAAATTTCATCGGATTGTACTTTGTTTTAAATTTTGGAAAGGTGTATGCCTAGGGGTTATGCTACTAAAATTGGGTCTAAATGGTAGTTGTAACCTAATATAATAGTTGATAAAGTGGTTAGGAGTAGAAAGGAACACGTCTGCAGAATTAAAATCGAAAACCCCCAATTTTCCTTGGAGTTTCTCAAATTTTTGCCAATGCTAGAAAATGGGACTAGAGTTGGATTTTTGATGATTTGATTATTCCATTGATTTTAGGAGGGAAAATTAGGTGAGGTTGCCATTGGTCACTTTTTCAGAAAAGCCCGAAAAAGCAGAATTATGAAAATGCCCCTGAAACCCGAAAATTAGGGTTGCTAATGGTATATCTGCCTTTTGGCAGTGAATTTTGTAATTTTGAGTCTAGAAATGGATTCTTTAGGTGAAAATATGTTAGATTAGGTCCAGACTAAATTTTGAGAAAAGTATGGTAGGACCAGGTATGGCGGTGCCAGCCCAAGTCCTTGGGGGCATTTTGGCAAATTTTCACGATAGACTCATATAACCACTAGAAATACTATGGAAGTGTCTAAATGATACATTTGGAATTGTAGGACTGAGTAGAGAGCTGAGCTGCGACATGCTTTACGAGGTGTACGTTATCAGGCAAGAAAGGGTTAAGGTAGGGAACTTACCTCTTCTGCGTGTATTTGATACTTGTGCTTTTGTATTAATGCATATTATTGCTTTGCTTGATTATGTGAAACATATATGAATGATTAAAGCTCTGTTTCTATTTATGATATGGCCATAAATATGTTGTTTGAAACATTGAGCACACAAATATGTCGTTGTGTTAGCATGAGTTTATGTATTGCAAGCATGTCATATATTAAGCAATTATCCTGCATGCATATTAGTACTATTTTCCTACTGAGATTCTCCCGAATCTCACCCTTCCCTACCAACAATTTAGATAGGTGAAAACAAGAGGTGTATTGAAAGTAGAGAAGAGAACTATACGGGAGGAATACAGTGGTAGGATGAAGAAAGGAAGATGTCTCCGCTTAACTAGTACGAGTTTAGATACCCTAGAGCCCTATGCAGCTACAAGGTTTGTAATTATTATATATGAACCCCTATGGGAAAATTTTTTAATCGAACACTTTTTATCAGTATGTTTATGCTATTCCTGTATTGCCTACCGAACTGCATATCGTTTTCTGCGAATACTTTGGTAAAAGTGAAATTAAAATAAGGGCGTGACAAATGTGATTCTTTTACCAATTATTATTTTTTTTATAGAACTTTTAGCAATTATTTTAACAATGGATTCAATAGCTACGATTGGGGATAATTGTTGCTTTTGTTTTCATTTATATCTCTTTATTTTATATTCCGTTGTTATTTACATTTTATGTATTTATGTTATATTCTTTCATTTTATTTACGTTTCATTTATTTATTTACTTATTTATATTATATTGTTTATATTTCTTTATTTTATGTTATTTATTTCATCCTGTTTAATTGTTATTTTATTTACATTTCATTTATTTATGTTGTTATGTTATATTATTTCATTTTGTCCGTTGTTTATATATATTATTTATAATATTTTATTATTCATTTGAAATTTTGTATTGTGTTTTAAATTATTCCTTTTACAATTTATTTCATCACCATATTTATTATTGTATTTTTTTTCTTATTTATAGTTTATTTATTTATTTATTTTGTTTATTATTTATTTTATTTGCCATTTTACTTTTATTATTGCTATCTTTATGTTTAATTTTGCTATTTTATATTGGGAAAATCCCTGTAAAATATGCTGGAAATAGGGTATTCCCTATTTGGTACATTGAAAACCCAAATCCCTGATTAGTCTTGTTGTAGGAATCAGGGATTGTAAAATTCAGTGGAAAAGACTCAACTAGCCTTGGAAAAAAGACTGACGAGGTGCATGCGCGGGAAAGAAAAGAAGGCAGATGGGGAGTCATAAATGATTTAAGTTTCAGTTCTAAGTAACCTTGAGCATTTCGATCTTGTACATTTGGACCGTGTCGTAAGGCAGAGTGAAGGGGGCGAAAACACTGAAGGCGGAGGGGACGAGGGAATTTCTGGTCACGGTTGGTGGTGGAGTTCTGTCGCTGGAGGTCGGGGGAGAGACGGTGGGGGGTTGTCGGTGAGCGAACGGCAGGTTCTTCGGTGGGGGGCGCTGTCGGCCAGGAACAAGAGGTTCTTCGGTGGAATTCGGCTGGGGTTTTTGGCGGCATTGTAGGGACTTCGGTGGTTTTCAAAGTTGAGAGCGGTGGGTTCTGTGAGAGGCTTGCCGCTGTATTGTACGGAGTTCGAGCGTCGTCGAGAGTTGTGGGGTGCGTGGAGACAGTCGACGGCGGTAAGTTGGCATTTTTTTTTCAAATTTTCGGTTCATATAATAATTGGAAGATACAATATGAAGACGTGCTTATTTGCTGTCATGTGTTGCCTTTTACTGTTTGTGATTGTCCCTGGTGGTGCTGGTTTCAATTAGTGAACAATAATGTGATGAACTTGTTTCCTATCGTATATTGCCCTTTTCCGGCATTGAGAACATCCTGTATGTAGTGGGTGAAGGGATTGTAATGGCCTGTGTTTTCTATCAAATTCTTGATATGTGTCTTTGTCTGATGTGTATATGGAGAGGGAAGTGGGAATGGTAAGTGTTTGTCTCTTCGTTTGTTGTACAGTAACTACACCTAGTTAAAAAATAACAACTATGGCATAATTTTAACAAGTGTTTTTTAACATTGAGAAAGACATGCCCAGGGGTAGTTGCGAGAGTACGAAGTTGGGGGGCCATTAACAACTAAGGTTTGAATAATAACAACACCATTAAGAAAATAACAACTGATTATCCTTGTTTAACAATGACTGATGTGGAAAACAAAAACATGGCCAGTGGAACTTGGGAGACTACTAAGAAGGGGGACGAGCACTAACTTAAGTTTCTACAGTAACATCTACATGTTTAAAAATAACAACCTTTCGTTTATGTTTAACAACTGCTGATTTGAAAAACCAAGGAATGGCAGGGAAACTTCTGACACTCACAAGTTGGGGGGCCAATTAACAACTTAAGATTCTATAGGTACAACACAACGTTAAGAAATAACACCAATCCATTCTTGTTTAACAACTTATGACTGGAAAAACCAAAACATGGCCAGTGAAACTTATGAGAATAACAAGATGGGGGGAGAATAACAAGTTCAGGCTCTACAGTAACGACAGAACTATGAAAAATAACAACTTTTCGTTCTTGTTTGAGCTATGTGACGATGGGATTCCTACTGTAGTTCCTTCGTTTTTTTATCGTTTTGCTCTACTGTTTAAGAAGTATATTTTTTAGGGGTTTGAGAGTGTTATGATGTTAAAATCTAGATTCTTGCTTGAATAATTTGCAAGGGTAGTGGCTCAAACCTCAGAGTCCACTTGAAGGTACTAATATTTGATTGGTCCTTATCTCATTAAGGTTCTTTCAACGAATGTAAGTAATTATTGTGGCATATTTATGGAGGGGTAGTTATTTTTTGTCATCTTTGATCAGTTCGATCTTCATATTTTCAAATGATGTGTTTGTATGAATAACATGTGGAATGTGTGTCAATTGGTAATAGATGTAACACCCTGCCTTTAATCATGTAATTATAATTCGATATTAAATAATTAAAGTAGATTAGAGACCTTCGGATAACTTAAACTCGTTTCAATCTCCTACTTTGTGGTAGGGTTTTCACAAAATCATTCAAAATCTCTTTCCTGTTCCTGGTCTCCATTTCAAAATTCGAATATAATCACCTGTGCAGTTTATCTACATTCACGTATGACAGAGTGTAAAACCAATTCCCCGGCAACTCCCGGATTCTATACATATATAACCTGAGGTTTAAGTATCCACTAGGGGATTACATCCAAAATTGAATATACTATTCATATTTCAGATTATACAGTAATCCCGAATTCAAAAGATATAACCAACATTCCAAAATCAACTATACCCCTAAGGGTCCTAAGTGCTTCGGGTCGGCCTCTTCTCCTTTGAGCCACATGCCCTGTCTGAAAGGTTAGTCATAGGAAGGAATGAGATTCGAGAGAATCTCAGTAGTAACAAACCACTCATACAATGTATAAATACCAAGCATGTATATAAATCACAACCAGCAACAACAGCAACATCAATCTCAAAGATACATGGTTTTCACCACAAACGACAGCACTCACGGCTGTATACACAATACGACAGCTTACGCTGTAATCACCATCACGACAGCTTACGCTGTAATCACAATAACGACAGCTTGCGCTGTAAACGACAGCTTGCGCTGTAAACGACAGCTTGCGCTGTAAATGATAGCTTGCGCTGTAAACGACAGCTATCACCAGCTGTAACCACAGCAGCATCAAAGATTCATCACAGAACAGTGATAACACAGACATACAGAGCATTACACATAGTATAAGAGAGAGAGTCACTACCTGATCCTTTCCTGACGTCCTTCAGCGCAGTTGGCTCACGAGGGCGGCAAATATCGAATCCTACAATTCCAAATGCACTATTTAGACACTTCCATAGTGTTACTTAGGGTTATATGAGTCTATAATGAAAATTTACAAAAATACCCCAGGGGACCCGGCCTGGGCCCGCCATACCCGGACCGGTTGCACTTTTCTCGAAATTCTAATCTGGGCTATCCTAACATATTTCCGCCCAAGGAATCCATTTCCGTACTCATAATTATCAATTCAATGTCAAATTACGAAATTGCCCTTGGCAGCCCTACTTTTAGGGTTTTAGGGGTGTTTCCGTAATTATGCTTTCTCGGCCTTTTTTGAAAAAGTGCCCAACTGTAACCCCACCTATTTTCGCCCACTGAATCCAATGGAATCATCAAATCATTGAAAATCCAACTCTAAGACCCATTTACAGCCTTGGCCGAAATATACATGTTCTCCGGGAAAAATTGGGGTTTTACGATTTCGGCTCCGTAAACGCGTTCCTTTCTACTCCTAACCACTTTATTAACCATTACATTAGGTTACAACTAACATTAAGACCCAATTTGGGCAGCATAACCCCTAGGCCACATCATTTCCAAACTTTAAAACCAATGGCAATCCGGCGAAATTTCACCGATTAAATTGCCCACAGCAGCCAGAATAAGCAATATACGAAAGTTTGGAAGTTACCTCAAGCTCCTTCTAGCTTTTCTCAAGAGTGGCTGAAAACCCTAACCCCTTGAACACCAAATTGTCTTCTCAAACACCTTAAATAACATAGAAGAGAAGCTTAGGAACAAGGTTATACGCGTTAGGAGCTAGATCGTCGGAGAAATCGGCTTACCTTGCGAGATTTCTCCTCTTTCTCTCTCTAAGAGCTCTCAACTTTCTCTCACTATCTTCAGCTGGAAATGGCGTGAAATGGCTGAAGAAGATGAGCAATTTGATTAATAATCCATGATGACATCATCTTTTAATGAGATGATGTCATAATTCCCATTTTCGGATTTTCTGGCAGATTTTCTGCCCAAACTTTGAAAAATCATAACTAATTCTATAAAAATCGAAATGAGGTGATTCCAAAGCCAAATGAAAGATATTTAAGTCCTCGTCATAGGAAAAATATTGGCCATTACTGCAAATCACCACAAAAGTCCCAGAATTTCAATCTTTTCATACTGTTCCAGAAAATAATTAATTTCGCTGGGCAAACTTCAAAAATCCAAAACTCGTAGGTCAAAAATCAAAATGATACAAATTATGTGTTCATTATGAAGCTTGACATGTGAACTTTAATACTGGAAAATTTCAGAATTTTTAGACACCATTTGTCTATTTAAAACGTCCATACAAATTGGCTGCCCTGTACAGAGTTTCAATGGACAGAGTTTTCAACTTTAGCACGATTGTTCCCAATGGTTCCAATTTCACAAAAAACACTCTCCCCACATGAATTTTCACAAGGAAGCCATTGGAATCATTAAAATATCCAAATTCCCATCACACATTCTCCAAAAGTATTTATTCAACAATAATTATATCCACTTTTAAAGTCATTAGCCCTTAATCACTTTTTGGGATATTACATTTCTCCCCCCGAAAATTAAATTTCGTCCTCGAAATTGCTACACAACTTGAGCCATAAACTCCGGATAACGTCTTCGCATATCTGCTTCTGCTTCCCAAGTTGTTTCTCTTTCTGTCATTCCCTTCCAGATCACTTTCACAAATGGAATGCTTCGGTGTCTGAGCCGTCGCTCTTCTCGATCAATGATCTGCTCTGGCTCTACCGTATATGTGAAGTTGTCTTGTAATTCGACTTCTTCATATTCAACTATATGAGATGGATCCGGTTGGTACTTCTTCAGTTGGGAAACATGAAACACGTCATGGAGCCTGCTCAAGTTCGGGGGTAGGGCTACTCGATAGGCTGCAGGCCCAATTCTTGCAAGAATCTCAAAAGGACCTATGTACCTCGGGCTCAACTTCTTCCGCTTGATAGCTCTCCCGATGCCCGTAATTGGTGATACTCTCAGAAAAACATGATCACCAACCTCAAACTCTAGAGGCCTTCTCCTCTTATTAGCGTAGCTTTTCTGTCTACTTTGCGCTGCAAGGAGCCTCTTACGAATGATCCGAATCTGTGCTGAGGTTTGATCAACCAAATCTGGCCCATAAAGCTTCCTTTCGGATAATTCATTTCAGCATATAGGTGATTGACACCGTCTTCCATACAACGATTCATACGGAGCCATTTGGATACTCGCATGATAGCTATTGTTGTAAGCGAACTCAGCCAGTGGAAGGAAACAATCCCAACTTCCTTTAAAGTCGAGAACACAAGCTCGCAACATATCTTCCAGCGTCTGAATTGTTCTCTCAGATTGTCCATCCGTTTGAGGCTGATAAGCCGTACTAAATCTCAGTTGAGTACCTAATTCTTCATGCAGTGCTTTCCAAAACTTTGAAGTAAATCGTGGATCTCGATCGGAAATGATGTTTTTCGGAACACCATGAAGTTTGACAATCTCTCGGATATAAATCTCCGCTAGTTTATCAGGAGAATAACCAACATTGATTGGTATGAAGTGGGCTGACTTCGTTAACCGATCCACAATTACCCAGATCGCATCATAGTTTCTGATCCTGGGTAATCCCACAACCAAATCCATGGTCACGCTTTCCCATTTCCATTCCGGAATCTCAGGACTCTGAAGTAAACCAGGCGGTCTCTGGTGCTCGATCTTCACTTTCTGACAAGTGAGACACCTTGCAACATATTTGGTCACGTCACTCTTCAAACCCGGCCACCAATACACCGATTTCAGATTCTGATACATCTTGGTCATACCAGGATGAAGAGTATATCGGCTCTTGTGTGCCTCATCCAGAATCTTCTGCCTCAACTCTGCCTTAAGTGGAACGCAGACTCTTTTCTGGTAACGAACCAATCCACGAGGCGATATGTCGTAGCCTGAAACTTCTCCCTGTTCGATTCGAGTCAGATTGCGTTGTATCCAGTCATCTTGACTCTGAGCTTCTGCAATTTCCGCCCTTAGATCACTCTCCTCTTGAGAAACAGTGTAATTGGCACAAATGATCTGGTTTGTCAAATTTAAATCACGGAAATCTTCAATCAATTTCCTTTCTTGTATCATCATAGCTGCAACGAGCACAGTCTTTCGGCTAAGAGCATCAGCGACTACATTTGCCTTACCCGGGTGATATTTTATCTCCAAGTCGTAGTCCTTAAGCAATTCCATCCAGCGGCGTTGTCTCATATTCAGTTCTTTTTGATCATACAGATATTTGAGACTTTTGTGGTCGCAGTACAGTTCCACAGTCACACCATACAGGTAATGATGCCAAATCTTTAAAGCAAATACAATGGCCGCAAGCTCCAGATCATGAGTGGGATAATTCAATTCATGAGGTCTGAGCTGTCGAGAGGCGTAGGCCACCACACGTCCCTGCTGCATAAGGACACACCCTAATCCCTACCCACTGGCATCAGAATACACAACATATGTCACACTGGGATCGGGTAAAATCAATACAGGTGCCGACGTCAACCTCTCCTTCAGCTCCACAAAGCAGTTTTCACATTTCTCGTCCCACACAAACGGCTGATCTTTTCTCGTGAGCTTGGTCATCGGCAACGCAATACGGGAGAAATTTTGGATAAATCTCCGATAATAACCAGCAAGACCCAGAAAACTACGTATTTCCGCCACAGATTCTGGCCTCTTCCAGTTCAGTACTGCTTCCACTTTGCTGGGATCCACAGAGACCCCTTCTTGCGAGATAACATGGCCTAAGAATTTCACTTCTGATAGCCAAAACTCGCACTTGCTCAATTTAGCATATAATTGCTTCTCGCACAAGATATTCAATACGATTCTCAAATGATGCTCATGCTCATCCTTATTCTTGGAATATATCAAAATGTCATCGATAAACACAACAACAAACTGATCCAGATATTGCCGAAAGATACGGTTCATGTAATCCATGAAAACCGCAGGCGCATTGGTTAGCCCAAATGGCATCACCAAGAACTCATAATGACCATATCGGGTCCTGAAAGCAGTCTTTAGAATATCTTCTGCTTTCACTCACAGCTGATGATACCCTGACCTTAGATCAATCTTTGAAAACACACACGAACCAGAGAGTTGATCTAATAGGTCATCAATTCGGGGAAGAGGGTACTTGTTTTTGATAGTAACTTTGTTCAATTCTCTGTAGTCGATGCACAAGCGAAGACTCCCATCTTTCTTTTTTACAAACAACACTGGAGCTCCCTAAGGCGACACACTGGGTCTAATAAACCCTTTCTCAAGCAAATCTTCTATTTGTTTCTTTAACTCTGCCATTTCATTTAGGGCCATGCGGTATGGGGCCTTGGATATAGAACCAGCTCCAGGTACAATGTCAATTGGGAACTGAACTTCCCTTTCTGGAGGTAATCCGCTCAGATCGTCCGGAAACACCTCAGGGAATTCATTTACCACGGGTATATTATTCAAGGTTTCGCCATTTTCCCCTTGCACAGAGAAAAACACTACATACCCCTGGCAACCCTTTTCAAGATACTTTTCAGCTTTGGCTGCCGAAAGAAAATTCATACTAGCTTCCACATCTTCAACCCTCTGAGATACAGGATATACTATCCTCTTGTTTCCACAATCAAGCAATATATTATTTACCATTAACCAATCAAAACCCAAAATGACTTCTAATTGACTAAGAGGCAAACATATCAAATCTACAATAGATTGATGCCCTTCCACAGTTATGACACAACTCAAACAAGCTTCTGTGGTCAAGGCCTTAATACCCATTGGAGTTGACACTACTAATTCAAATGGCAGTTTGTGCACATGCAATCCCAGGCGCTTCACGCAATCATAGGCAATGAAGGAGTGACTTGCACCCGAGTCAAATAAAACTTGCAACAGATGGCCATGAAGTAGAAGTTTACCTTGTATTATCTCAGGAGATTTGCGGGCCTCCTCATGGGTCATAGTGAATACTCGGCCCTGTGTCCTCGGTCTCTGGTCTGGTCGTGGCTCTTTGCATTCAGCAGAAGTATGCCCCACACGCTTACAATTGAAGCATATTATTTTGCCATCACAAGTTTTGCCTTGATGTGGTTGGTTACACCGACGACAAATCAATGGTCCAGAATATGTTCTTTGCTGGTCACGGCTCCCAGACTGGTAGGGCTTCTTACCACTTCCAGACGAAGATCCTTGCCCCTTTCGCTTTTGTGAGGTAGCACCCTTATTAGGTTCATTGCGGTGGATAGTAGCTCTGGCAGGATACAAATCTCTCAAGTTGTTCTCTGTAATCCTGCACTGTTCAACCGCCTTGTTGAACTTGGTAAATTGATGAGTAGCTAAGCGCTTCCTCAACTCCCGCCTCAGACCGCGAATGAGCATATCAGAACTCCATTCTTCATCATCCTTGAACCGGAGATAGGAGGAGTATCGAGCCAATCGGACAAAACGGGCCAAGTAATTATCGAAGCTTTCCGTGTCCCCTTGCCTGATATTCAGGAATTCTGTCTCCTTCTCGAGCCTCACTGATTTGGGAAAATACTTCTCGTTGAATTCTTGTTGAAACAATTCCCAAGTCAATGGCATCTTGTTGCTCTTCAAGGTTAGGGCGATATTCCGCCACCAACGGTCTGCATCCCCTTCGAGTTTGTAAACGGCCAGTCGTGGCTTCACCTCATTCGGACAATTAAGCACCTCAAATATTTTCTCCAGTCTGTTCATCCAATCTTCGGCTGCTTGAGGGTCAAACCTCCCTTTGAACGCAGGAGGCAGATGCTTGCAGAACCTGGTGACCCAAAACTGAAGGTCTCTTTCCTCTCTAAGCGGCATCCCATGTGATTCTTGATTTGGGACAATGTGAGGTGGGGACTCTAGTGGTCTTGCTGATCCTTCTGCAGTGTCCTCATGTCGAGTTTCTTCTTGAGTTTCCTCCGGAGTGGACTGAACTGGACCTTCCTTGTTCTTCGCTTTCTCTGCTCTGAGCTCTTCTCTCAGCTCAGTTATCATATCTCTTTGATCCCGGATTAGACCCATCAGCTCTTGCATAGGATCTGGTGGATTATCATTGACGACCTCCACCTCTGGGTCTACACGCGGAATATTGGGGCGTCCTCTAGTTTTCTTCATTCTACAAACAACTTGCCCCATTAATTTAGCAGAGATAGTATGCACATATTGTCACAAAACTCATATATATATCCATGTCAATAAAACATACATGTGCATACACAACAATCATTCACAGATAATCTTCTATCCCTACTACTATCTAAGGGATCTATCCTAGCAACCTCTACCCTTGCCAGGAACTACAGCTCTGATACCAAAATGTAACACCCTGCCTTTAATCATGTAATTATAATTCGATATTAAATAATTAAAGTAGATTAGAGACCTTCGGATAACTTAAACTCGTTTCAATCTCCTACTTTGTGGTAGGGTTTTCACAAAATCATTCAAAATCTCTTTCCTGTTCCTGGTCTCCATTTCAAAATTCGAATATAATCACCTGTGCAGTTTATCTACATTCACGTATGACAGAGTGTAAAACCAATTCCCCGGCAACTCCCGGATTCTATACATATATAACCTGAGGTTTAAGTATCCACTAGGGGATTACATCCAAAATTGAATATACTATTCATATTTCAGATTATACAGTAATCCCGAATTCAAAAGATATAACCAACATTCCAAAATCAACTATACCCCTAAGGGTCCTAAGTGCTTCGGGTCGGCCTCTTCTCCTTTGAGCCACATGCCCTGTCTGAAAGGTTAGTCATAGGAAGGAATGAGATTCGAGAGAATCTCAGTAGTAACAAACCACTCATACAATGTATAAATACCAAGCATGTATATAAATCACAACCAGCAACAACAGCAACATCAATCTCAAAGATACATGGTTTTCACCACAAACGACAGCACTCACGGCTGTATACACAATACGACAGCTTACGCTGTAATCACCATCACGACAGCTTACGCTGTAATCACAATAACGACAGCTTGCGCTGTAAACGACAGCTTGCGCTGTAAACGATAGCTTGCGCTGTAAACGACAGCTATCACCAGCTGTAACCACAGCAGCATCAAAGATTCATCACAGAACAGTGATAACTCAGACATACAGAGCATTACACATAGTATAAGAGAGAGAGTCACTACCTGATCCTTTCCTGACGTCCTTCAGCGCAGTTGGCTCACGAGGGCGGCAAATATCGAATCCTACAATTCCAAATGCACTATTTAGACACTTCCATAGTGTTACTTAGGGTTATATAAGTCTATAATGAAAATTTACAAAAATACCCCAGGGGACCCGGCCTGGGCCCGCCATACCCGGACCGGTTGCACTTTTCTCGAAATTCTAATCTGGGCTATCCTAACATATTTCCGCCCAAGGAATCCATTTCCGTACTCATAATTATCAAATTCAATGTCAAATTACGAAATTGCCCTTGGCAGCCCTACTTTTAGGGTTTTAGGGGTGTTTCCGTAATTATGCTTTCTCGGCCTTTTTTGAAAAAGTGCCCAACTGTAACCCCACCTATTTTCGCCCACTGAATCCAATGGAATCATCAAATCATTGAAAATCCAACTCTAAGACCCATTTACAGCCTTGGCCGAAATATACATGTTCTCCGGGAAAAATTGGGGTTTTACGATTTCGGCTCCGTAAACGCGTTCCTTTCTACTCCTAACCACTTTATTAACCATTACATTAGGTTACAACTAACATTAAGACCCAATTTGGGCAGCATAACCCCTAGGCCACATCATTTCCAAACTTTAAAACCAATGGCAATCCGGCGAAATTTCACCGATTAAATTGCCCACAGTAGCCAGAATAAGCAATATACGAAAGTTTGGAAGTTACCTCAAGCTCCTTCTAGCTTTTCTCAAGAGTGGCTGAAAACCCTAACCCCTTGAACACCAAATTGTCTTCTCAAACACCTTAAATAACATAGAAGAGAAGCTTAGGAACAAGGTTATACGCGTTAGGAGCTAGATCGTCGGAGAAATCGGCTTACCTTGCGAGATTTCTCCTCTTTCTCTCTCTAAGAGCTCTCAACTTTCTCTCACTATCTTCAGCTGGAAATGGCGTGAAATGGCTGAAGAAGATGAGCAATTTGATTAATAATCCATGCTGACATCATCTTTTAATGAGATGATGTCATAATTCCCATTTTCGGATTTTCTGGCAGATTTTCTGCCCAAACTTTGAAAAATCATAACTAATTCTATAAAAATCGAAATGAGGTGATTCCAAAGCCAAATGAAAGATATTTAAGTCCTCTTCATAGGAAAAATATTGGCCATTACTGCAAATCACCACAAAAGTCCCAGAATTTCAATCTTTTCATACTGTTCCAGAAAATAATTAATTTCGCTGGGCAAACTTCAAAAATCTAAAACTCTTAGGTCAAAAATCAAAATGATACAAATTATGTGTTCATTTTAAAGCTTGACATGTGACATTTAATACTGGAAAATTTCAGAATTTTTAGACACCATTTGTCTATTTAAAACGTCCATACAAATTGGCTGCCCTGTACAGAGTTTCAATGGACAGAGTTTTCAACTTTAGCACGATTGTTCCCAATGGTTCCAATTTCACAAAAAACACTCTCCCCACATGAATTTTCACAAGGAAGCCATTGGAATCATTAAAATATCCAAATTCCCATCACACATTCTCCAAAAGTATTTATTCAACAATAATTATATCCACTTTTAAAGTCATTAGCCCTTAATCACTTTTTGGGATATTACAATAGACACATCATCTTTGAACATTAGTTTCCTGAGAATGGAAGCTACAATGTCTATGATATTAGATAAATAATGGATATTTTTTTACCAATCAGTTATAGAGGTTGAACTTTGTATAACTCTGTTTTGCAGAAGTAGATGGTGGTTGAACAAGGGGAGGAGGGGGCTAAAGAGGGGCAGAACAAAAGTGAAGAAGGGCATATGGTGGTTAAAGAAGGGGAAAAGGTGTTGGAAAAAGGGCAGAACTTAGACAAACAAGGGAAGAAGGTGTTGCATAAAGGGGATACATGTAAAGCCTTAAACAATGGGTTGCAGTTGTTTAGAATTGAGTTTTTTAAGAAATTTAAGCCACATAAATCTGACAAATGTGTTGTGCACAATGATGAGGTCCTAAAAGCATGGAGAGCATTGAGTGACCAAGAGAGGAAGGAATATTGTGAGAAGTCTAAATACATTGAGAAACCTAAGAAAGAAAGACAAGAGAAGAAGAGTGCAAAAAGGAAAGTAGCTTTTATCACTCGTAGCTCAATTTGGCCATTCAAGCAATTAGTTGACTTCATAAATAAAGATGAAAGTTTAAAGGAAAGGGTGAATAGATTAGGATTCAGCAAGCTGCTAGAGGTTGGAGGTTGCAAGAAACTGCCAAAAGATCTGATTGTGTCAATGCTTCGCTCATATGATCCAGCAACACACCAATTCCAAATCAGGGGCAAGACACGTGAAATTTTTGCAATAGATGTGAAGCGGTTACTTGGGCTTCCCCACTGTGGGGATGTGGTGAGGACTAAGGTAGATGATGATGACCCGGTTTATACAAAGTTACAGAGTGAATATTCAAAACGCCTATACTGTAACATTATAGAGGCTATTGTAAACGGCAGTGACAATGAAAATTTTGAGTTCCTTTTTATGTTGTACACACTTGGAACCTTTCTAGCTCCCATTGCAAGCTCAAAGGTTAGTGAGCGGTTACTGAAGGTGATGAGGTTGACAATGAAAGGATTTCAGAAATTTGATTGGGTGACCTTTATCATTAAGGACTTGTAGAAAGAGATGGAAGACTATGTAAGGGATGTGAGAAACAACAAGAGGGGCAACTCCAATGTCGGTGGATGCATGTACTTTTTGTTGGTATGTACTTAAATTTACTTATGTTATGGTACGCTTTAAGAGGCAAGTATTTAAGTTATTGTTTTGCTATTTGTTTGATAGATATTTTTTGGTAAGCACTTTGCAATGATGCCAACTGAGAAATATGAGTATGTTGATGCTATTAACTACTGGACTGAGGATTGATTAAAAACCATGGTTAAGTTAGAGAGGGACAGCAACATGGGCATAATATTTGGAGCAAGGGATCTAAATTAAATGTTGCTGTAGAGGGAAACGTTGGAATTGATCATTTGGACAAGGTATTTGTTAATTTGTAAATGTTTATATGCATTAATACAAATGTGTGTGTAACAAGTTTTGATTTAATTTTTTGCTTCAGGACTGGAAGGATATGTATAGACGGTTGACGAGTGTAATTGCAGAGGAGTTGATAAAGGTTCAAGTGATGAGAGGGGAATATAAAAAGGTTGGAAGAGAAGGAGTAGACCAACAAGAGGATGTTGTCAATGTTGAAGAAGAGAATGATGATAAAAATGAGCGACACTCATATGAAAATGACTCAGATAGTCAAAGACAAGGAGCAGACATTGTGGAGGAGGAAGAGGTTACCAAGGATAATGTGTTACGAAGATCAACTAGGGTTAGAAGAGAAAAGAAAATTGAGTCCCCCTTTGTCATGCCTAAGGCCATATCGTGAAAGAAGATGGTGGTTGATGACAAGGAATGATTTTTCACACTAATTTCTCAATATCCTCGACCCATTGATGGCCAAAAGTGAGTGATTTATGTATGTTTCATGATGTACTTGTAAGGAAGAGGATGTGCAAAATTTTTCTTGCAACGTTGTATTGACTATTTATATAAAAAACTATTACAGGGAATTGGTTACATTGCAAGATGAATACGTCACTCGGGATGAGCTGTATTCTTTAGGTGGAATCCATAAGGTTAACAATCGGACCAGTATTACCATGGCTTCAGGACTTTGTATTTTAAGTTTATGGGGATGACTTCATTACGTACTTGTGCATTTCAAGTGGTGTCCATTGTTTGCAAGGCATTGATGGCAGATCTGAAACTACATGGACCAGTCAAGAGGCATATTTTTGATGCTGACTTTATAGTAAGCAGGAAATAAATTATGGGTATTCATATATTAGCTTATTGGGTAATGATATAAATTTTGTTGCAGATGCAAATCGTTGGCAAAGAAAAGAATTGGAGACCTTCAGATTACAAGGGCCAATTATTGCCTGATCGATTAGGGTACAATCTTGCAGATTGTGATTTGCTGTTAGGGCCTATACTTGTCCGGGATCACTGGTTTTGTGTAACCTTAGATCCAAAAACAAGAAATTTCTATATTCTGGACTCAATAAAACCCATTGTTGACACCACAAAGAAAAGGAAGAAAAATAGCGCCTTAGAAGATCCACAATCATTGGCAGCAGAGACATGTGTAATGAACTTTATGCTTTAACATCGTGGATTTAAATTTCATTAGCAATTAAATTTCCCCGACTGAACCCAAATATTTGTGTTTTTTTTGTAGAGGGACAGATTTATTGATATAGTGGATTTCGTTTGTAAAAATCAATATGGGAAGAAGCAACAGATAGACATCATTCGTGCTCAAGTACCTCAACAAAATAATCTGTAAGAATTGACTGTTGTATTTTGTGTATATGACTGTTGTATCCATTTCCTTATTTTTTTGCGTATATGATTGATGTCTGGATTTCGTAGCCTTAATTGCGGTATTCACGTCTTGATTTGGTTGTTCCAATGGAGTCCATCTGTGGTACTTGATTACACATAGGTATCCACAATATTTCATATGTATGTTGACTTTTGTCTGGTTTTGAAAGTACAATAAACTGAACTATTGTTGTTTGGGTCATGTACAGGCTCAAGTCAAACAATACAGGAGGGACATTATATGGTGGCTGGTGAATCACCATCAAAATTCATCAAGACTCGATGCTCTGGAGCTTTTATCCCTGCAGCCAATCAAACGTCAACGTTTGACACAGTAGTTCTTTGCTTTATTTTAGACATCTACAGGGAAACTTTATGCAATTGTTGTTTTTTGACCTGGGATGTGTTCTTTTGTAGGTTCCAATATTATCGTACTGCCTAGGGTACATGATTATAATGTAGAAGAGTGTACATGCCATGAGACATGAGTAACAACCCACTGTTAGGAAGTTCATATTTAACAACTTTAAGTTCTTGTTTTACAACTTTCTGATCTTGTTTGCCAACTTACGCATGTTAACAAGGAGCGTTTATATATTATCAACTATATGTAATTTTTAACAACTAGGTTATCTTGTTTGACAACTTAGGAGATTGAAACACTATACATGTCGCCTGTAATGTGCTGCTCTTTTTGAACAACTTTCGCTTGTTGTAAACCAACTCAAAAAGTTTTAAAAAGGGCATGTTGAGGGTAGCTTCAAATAGAAAAAAGTGGGGTACCATTAGCAAATGTGTGCACATTTTTTACAACCGTCTTATCTTCTTTGACAACTTTCGTATCTTCTTTACCAACTACAGGCACTTTTTTCACCTTTGTTATCCTCATTGACCTCTAAAAAAAGGGGAAATAATAACTTCAACTTCACTATTAACTACTACTCTTCTATTATTAACAACTTTCATATCTTGTTCAACAACTTCAAGAGTTCAGAAAAGTACTTGTCGTTGGAGTTCAACAAGTGGGGTATCTTTAACGGTGGAAGGTTCATATTTAACAACTACACACTCATTTTTCACAACTTTGTTATCTTCTTTGACCTTTGAAAAAAATAGTTGAAATAACAACTTCAACTTCACTATTAACAACTATGCTTCCATTATTAACACCTGTCATATGTTGTTAAACAACTTCAAGAGTTCTGAAAAGTATATGACATTGGTAGCGTGGGATTCAACAAGTAGGGGACCATTAACAGCAGAAGGTTCATAGTTAACAACTACACTCTCATTTTTCACAACGTTTTTATATTCTTTGACCTATAAAAAAAAGCGGTGAAATAACAACTTCAACTTCACTATTAACAACTACGCTTCTATTATTAACAATTGTCGTATCTTGTTAAACAACTTCAAAAATTTACAACAGTACAGGTCCATGGTAGCACGGATATGGACAGGGGAAATTCAGCCAAATTCTGTGTCACACAACACCGTGATAACATTAACATAATAGGATTATATGTGGCATAATTACATTAACCTTATATCATAATGTCCTGCATAATTACATAACTATATAAGGTATACCCTTAAAGTTGTGACAGTGGATGTTTGATACTAATGACAAGGGAACATTAACATTGCACTTCACCCTAATGTTTCCTTGTCACAACCAAAAAATTAAGACATATGCAGCAACCCCTTTCCCTAAAAAAGAACTATACATATTACTTCAATAGACTTGCTAACTATGAGCAGGGTAAGTTCAAAAAATTTATATTAGTATCAACATGTTTACTTCAAAATATTGCAGCTCTTTATATCTGCAGAATGCTTACTATAAAAGCTAATTTTTACCAACTTCAGTTTGGATTTGGATTTGTGCATTTACGTATAGTATGCCCCGCTTCATGGTATCTTGTACAATGGTAAATCTTATTTTGGAATTGTGAATCACGCCTACTAGTTTTTGGCCTTCCAGCAGGTCTAGTTGTCCTAGGTGGCAGCAACAATGTCTGAGCAAATAGATGACCCAACATATAGTTGTTTGGGTCTGGCTTGTCGATTGTCACTACTGGAGTCATGGAACGCTTATAAATCATTTGTTGGGCTGTTATTTTGTAGCATCCTTCCACATAGTCATAGATATTGCCATGGACATGCTTGATGGCTGCACAAGCATGAGCACAAGGGATCCTCGACATTTGCCATACTTTACAGGTGCAACTACACAAATGAAGATCAATATTTAATGATCCATATTTGGTATGGACACAAATCCTACCACCTCCATAATTAACTGGTGACATATGTTTAGCATGACAAACATTTTCCTTCACTATGGACTCTATGTTGGGCCCAACACCATTTTTCCATTTCAGCATTGCCATACTGAATACATACATCTTCTTGGCAACCTTCTCACGATGTTCATGGATAAGTAGTGTGACATTGTGCTTTCTTTCCTTCACTAGCCACGCATTAAATGATTCGGCTATGTTGGTTGTAATCTTATCCCACCTTCGGAACGGAAACTTACTCAACGCCCACTTACGGATATCTCCATGGTGAATCAACCAATCAGCCATCTCTTTATAGGATTTGCGCATGTAATCCATTGCCTTCTCGAAATTTGCATCCAACCTTGCATATGCAACATTATCAAGCAACCCTAGTGCATCTTCCTTTGAGCATCCACTTGGCTTCCTCTTGCCTCTATTTAATTTAAGCAATTTTGAACTGAAATTCTCCTTCATATGCCTATAACAATAAGCATGCCATTCACTACCAAAAATTATTTGCACTTACCCTTTAATTGCTTTGTGACGGTCTGACACTATTGTGACTTCAATTGACCCAACTATTTGTTTAATCTTCTGTAAGAACCATGACCAATCCTCTAATGTCTCCCCCTTTACAATTGCTATTGCAAACGGAAAAATTTCATTGTCCGCATCATAACTAGAAGTTGAAAGCATTGTTCCCTTGTATGGTCTGGACAAGTGGGTTCTATCAATGTATAGCACATGTCTTGCACCAACCATGAATCCCTCAATACAACACCCATATGCAATAAATACTCTCTCAAACAGTTATTCCCACTCAGCAACAGTTTTGTCATCTGTTTCCTTCAATCGCTTACAAATCCAAGGTATTAACATATAAGATTTTTCTGGTCTACCTTGTATGTCTTCCATCACTTTTTCCTTCGCCTTGTATGCTTGCTTGTATGTAAGAGTGACACCATATTCTGTCTACAACATCTTCCTTATTTCATTGGGACATTTGTCAATGTGATTTCTCACCTCATCAACTATAATGGAAGATGTCAAATTAGATCTTCCACCATGGGTCACCTTAAGATTGTCTTGTGCACTATGATAATGTTCATCTTTGAATGTCGTCACAGGTAGTATTGGAGTTGTCTTTTCGATAGCATTTGCTGCAACCCTCCAAGGACAACCTAAACTCCTACACTTTACTGAAATGCTATGCTTGCTATTTCTCACATATTCAAACTCAAACTTGTGTGCTATGCTGTACTTGTACAGTGCCTGCTTAAAAGCATCCGCGTGTGCAAATGTCTGCATCACTCCTAAAATTATCCCCCTCCATTTTGTGCAGTTCAACTCTGGGCTAGGTGTAGGTGCACTCTCTGCTCCACAAAGTAGCTTATTGGATCCTCCAGCAATTTCAGTCGTCGTACACGAAGCAACACTTTCATAGTACCACGCTTCATCTTGGTTTTCCACACTTGTTTGACAATCAACAGATCATCCTTGTGAGAGTCCCAAGGAATTTACATACTTGCGGTCAATTATAATAACAACTTTTGTTACTTAATAACCGACAACAGTTTCATAAATAACAACTATCATCCCTACAAAATTTGCACTTACGTTTGCGGGTCATCTGATATGTGGCATACATCATCATTTCCTTTTGCTTCTATATACACATGGCCGCTCCTTTCATTATATTCAAAAAGGTTTTCAACTTCACCATCATCATTTAAATCTATTAGTATGCTTTCATCAAACCTCACTGTATACTTCATCTCACACATGTTGCAATCAATACCAAGCCATGATGATATCATCAACCTCAAATCTCTAAGTGTTATCACCTCTTTCAGGCACTTCAACTTCACATAACCACCATTATATTTAATTTTACCTTTATCATTCCACACAAATTTTCCTCCAACATAGAAATAACAAAATAGTTCCTTCACAGATTTTAAGCCTTTGTTGCATGTCATTGTACATGCCTGCCTGCAGAAAAAACAAAAAGAGATAATTAATTAAACAAAGCCGGTTATCATTATATAGTTAAGTAATTTTGTCAGCCATTCTTTATGAAACACAGTAACTGCTCATTTCATCATCAAACAGTGGCAATTAACAACAAACCCCTATGTTTTAGCATCATCATATTCATCATTAACAACATTGGCCACATATCATCACCCTATATCTATTAATAGCAACACGTTATATTTTAAAGTATGTTTTAACAACTCTATATTCTCATTTAACATCGCAATTTATTTCAACTTATCCATCTCTATTATTAACAACACACCCTATCATCACCTTCCATGAACTATTAACAACAACACCATTCACTTTAACATCTCCATATTCAGTATTAACAACACCCCTCATAGCAATACCCTCCATGTACCATTAACAATAACACAGTATCTTTTTACATCTCTTTCTCTACTGAAAACAACACCATCCCCCAACCAAAATGCCTCAAATTTATCATCGCTCGCAGTAACCATTACGGTTCACAACAAAAAACCCATAATCTTCACCATTCCTACAGCCAAACACAATGAAATCCACTGTACAACCATCAACAATCTCCCATTACCTTCAAGCTGCAACCTTTCTCCATCTTCAGAAGACGAAGATGGAATATTCACAATACAACATCATTTCTACACTAGAAGAATTACTTATCGTTGGTTACCTCTTCTTTGTCTTTAGCTTTCAACCGTTCCGAAACTTACGTCTTTCTCGCGCCATTGTCCTTTCTTTCCTCTCATGCTTTTTTTCCCTTCCTTTCTTTAACACTCTTATGTATTTCGGTCAGCATTTTTGCAGGGCTACTTGAGTCTTTTCCACTGGATTTTAAAATCCCTGATTCCTACAACAAGACTAATCAGGGATTTGGGTTTTCAATGTACCAAATAGGGAATACCCTATTTCCAGCGTATTTTACAGGGATTTTCCCTTTTATATTTGTTTACATTTTATAACATATTATTGTCATTTTATTTATAGTATTATATATGACCATATAATGTGATCTATATGATTGTGGATTTATCTTTTATTTATATTTGATTATGAGCTTGTGTTTATATAATTTATTTCTTTACACCATTTATATTGCTACAATTTTCTCCTCATTTCTATACACCATTTATATTCTCTCTCCCTCTCTCTACCTTCCTCCTTTATATATATTGTTATGTTGTTTATCTTCATACATATATATATTTGTTGATGATATCAATGGTAAAATGTTTATTTATGAATAGATGATAAGTATATTCATGAAAATTTGTTAATGAATTATATGTTGGCTACTCATGAAATTTTTCTCCCTTTAATTATGTTGTTGATCAATATGTTGGTTATGATTTGTGAATTCTAATGTTTTCATTCATGTTGATGCTTTATGTTTCAACAATTTTACCATGATTCTAATTGTTATCATTATTGTTTTAGTTAGAATCATGGCCAACCTTACCAAACTCTAGTTTATAGCTCTTATATCACAGAAAGAGTTATTTACCATGGGTCATAGATGTTGAGATCCATCTAGATGATAAGGGTCTAGGAAATGAAGCAATTAGTCAAAATTAGGCTAATGCCATGATTTTCCTTTGCTATCATCTCCATAAAGGATTGAAAGCTAAATATCTAATGGTAAAAGATCTACTAGAATTTGTGGACTAATTTGAAGGAAAGGTATTATCACAAAAATTGGTGATTTTGCCTCGAGCTTGTTATGAATGGATACATCTTAGGCTACAAGATTTTAAAACTATAAGTGAATATAATTTAGTGGTTTTCAAAATAAGTTCTTAGTTGAAATTATGTGGTGAGAAGATAACTAATGAGGACTTATTAGAGAAAATTTCTTCTACCTTTCATGCTTCAAATATGCTATAGCAATAGTAATATCAAGAGAAATGTTTTAAAAAGTACTATGAATTAATCTCATGGCTCTTGGTAAAAATAGTGAGCAATTGTTAAAAAAATCATGAAATTTATCCCACTAAATTTGCTCTATTCTTTTAAGCAAATGTGAGTGTATGTAATAATTACCATACTCATGCTTGCGGTTGTGGCCATGGCCATAGATGTGGTTGTGGTAGGGGACTTGGTAATCTCATGGCTCTTGGTAAAAATAGTGAGCAATTGTTAAAAAAATCATGAAATTCATCCCACTGAATTTGCTCTATTCTTTGAAGCAAATGTGAGTGTATGTAATGATTACCATACTCATGCTTGCGGTTGTGGCCATGGCCATAGATGTGGTTGTGGTAGGGGACTTGGTAATTACCATTATTATGGTGGTGGAAGTAATAATTATAATCCTAATACCCACCAGATGAAGAAATATAATAAAGGATAGAAAACGGACAAGATTGGTCATTTAAATTGAGAATTAACGTTATTGGTGTGGTATGAAAGGGCATTGGTCACATACCTGTCGTACGCCTGAGAATCCAGCAAAACTTTATCAAGCCTCCATAAAAAGGAGTGCAAATAATGTGGAAACAAATTGATTTTTCAAGATTATGATGTTAAGATAGACAAGAATAATGATATCAATGAGCTATATGGTATTAATGGCCTTGACACTATAGCACTCTGAGAGGTAGCTGACTTTTGTTTGAGAACCATGATTAGATGAGTTTAGTTAGAAGAATAATAAAAATGTTTTAATTTACTTTTTTCAAATCTAGTTTATGCTTTACTCTCATTTTCCCTTTACCATAAGTATTAAGGGCATTATTGCTCATCATGTATTTTGAATTTTTTTAATGCATTTCTTTTCTTTTGTTGAAGATTATGGATGTTTTGACCATTAGACACAAGAATAAAGATATATGTCTCATCGATAATGCTACAACACACCATATTTAGAGATAAAAAAAGAATAGGGAAAAAGACACTTAAATATCACCTGCACTTCAAAATCCCAAATTGGTTTTGTTGACAATAAAAGTAATGGAATTGACAAAATGAGTATAGAAATTGAAGACTTAGGTTTTTGGGAAATCACTTATATGAGATTTTGATGTTCAAGTGGTATTTAAGTGTCTTTTTCCCTAAAAAAATATTTCTCACATCTAATAATAAGTAGTGCAAGCATCAATACTATAGTGGGTAATATAAAACTAATTGAAGGTTCTAGAAGAGCAATTATAATATTACCCAAAGGAACAAAATTTGTTATTAATGATGCTTTATATTCCTCTAAGTCTTACAAAAATTTATTGAGTTTTAGAGATATCGGACGAAATGGGTTTCATATTGAGACTATAAATGAGAACAATATGGAAAATTTACATATTATAATTGTTAGATTTGGTGAAAAATGTGTCCTAGAAAAATTACCCACATTATCTTCTAGTTTGTATTATACAAATATTAGTACAATTGAAACAAATGCCACTGTAAACCAGAAGTTTGCTACAATTGAAACAAATGGTATAGGAAAACCGAAGTTTGCTATAATTGAAACAAATGCTATAGGAAACTAGAAGTTTGCTAATAATATATTTATTGTTTGGCATGACTGGTTAGGCCATCCTAGATTAGCTATGATGCGAAGAATAATTGAAAATTCACACAGATATCTGTCGAAGAGCTAGAAGATTATTCAATTTAATGATTTCTCATGCACGGCTTGTTCTCAAGGCAAATTAATTACAAGACCTTCTTTGATAAGAGTTGGACTTGAATCCCCTACTTTTCTATAGCGTATCCAAGGGACACATGTGGGCCTATTCATCCACCATGTAGACCATTTAGATATTTTATGGTTTTAATAAATGCATCTACAAGATGGTCACATGTGTGTTTGTTGTCAACAAGTAATTTCGCATTTGCCAAATTACTTGTTCAAACAATTTGTTTAAGAGCACATTTTCCCAATCATGCAATTAAGACAAGTCATGTTGATAATGCAAGTGAGTTTTCATTTCAAACTTTTAATTATTAATGCATGGAAACTGGAATAATGGAAAAAAAATCTGTTACTCATGTCTACACTCAAAATGGTCTAACAGAATCATCCATTAAGCTCCTCTAATTGAGAGCTAGACAGACCAACACTTTTGATAATAAAACTTCTTATCTCAGCTTGGGGACATTTTGTTAGATTCAGAGTTTTGATGATAACAAACATAGGATTATTCAAATAAGGATTCATTATCTAGTTTAAAGAAATTCATATTCTTTTAACACTATTCGAATACTCAATTTGTTATTTGAATAGGAAAATCTATTTTCAATTAACAGCTATTCGAATAACTCCTAGCTTATTCGAGTAAGCAGAGTATTATTCGAATAAGAAGTATGCTATTCAAATAAAGATACACAGTTTAAGAAAGAGATTATTCAAATACACATAACTCTATTCGAATGGTGGTAAGACTTGATTATTCTAATTGACGTATGACAAAAATTTATTTGAATAGTCAAATTATTATTTGAATAACAGCTTCACTTTTCTAGTTTGTTTTTAAAATGTTATTCGAATAATAATAATATCACTATACGGATAAATATGGGATATTTTTTGAAGATAAGGGTCAGGATTATTTGAATAAAAAGAGTAGTATTCAAATAAGAAACTGATTTATTTCAAAGTTCAATTTCAAAAGCTTATTCTAATAGTTACAAGTGTATTCGAATAAGGTTTCTCAGAAAGACCTATTCGAATACACTGATACTATATCAGAATAATGTTTATTTAATCAAGTTTTTGTAAACATATTTGAATAAGGAAAATTGTATTCAAATACTCAATATTATAAAAATGTATCTAAATATAGTCTATTTTATTTGAATAAGATTACTTAGTTTCAAAAGGAATATATTCGAATGAGCTTTATTTTATTCAAATACACTTAGTACAAATAACCTAATGCCCTGTTTGGTATGGTGGAATTGAAGGCATGGAATTGGAATTGAAATTCAATTCCATGAGTTGTGCATATTTGGTACAAAGAAATGCTCATGGAATTTAATTCCATGTGGAATCCAAATGGGATCAATTCCATCAATCTCAATTCCACCCAAATAGCTAAGATTTGCAATTCCATGTCTTCAATTCCAACCTTACCCTTTTTACGATGAGATGCTTAGACCATCCTTAACCGTTCTATAGATTTGTGCACTCTTTTTTGACTTCATAATTCTTCCTTACAAACCATCGCCTCCCCAGCATCTCCTTTACAGATTCATAATTATATATACATATCTCCATTGCAAATCAAAAATTGGAAATAAGATGCTCATGATGATGGGGAACATAACTTGCAGTAAAGGTAAGGACGATGCAGCAGCGGTGGCTTTTTACCGGAGTTCTAGTTCGCCTCCATCTTCGATTCCAATTTCGGCCACCTTCTGAAAAGAAGAGATGAGGACGATGAAGAAGGAAGAGGACGGAGGTGATCTGTTTAAAGGGAAGGATGAAGGAGACATGAGGATGATGGGGATGAAGGAGAGGTGAGGATAATGGGGAAGAAGAAGAGGATAATGGAGAAGGAAGAGGGACGCATGGGATTTGTGTTTGAAGGGGAGGACAAAGGAGAGGGATTTTTTATTTTATAATTATAAAGATATTTTGGTCTTTTCACTTATAAATTAAGACTCATTTCCATGACATACTAAACATACTTTTAAACCTTATGTCCATTTCCATATCCATTTGCATTTCCATCAAAATTAATTCCATTGTACCAAACGGGCCCTAAAAGTTATTCAAATAGTGAGATTAGTAATCGAATACACTATAACATAAAAAGAGATATTTTATTCAAACACAAATGATCATATTTGAATAACCAAATCTCCACAAAACCAGAGCATGATACATCAGATTTGGAAATCAAGGAAAACTTAGTTATAGTATTTAAGCTTACATAGTATTGATCGTTTGCAAGATTAACATCTTTCTTAAGCAAGTTTAAGGGATTTTTGTAATATCCCAAATTTTTGGACAAGAGGCTAGAGAATAAGCCTGAATTTAGTAGACTATTAAGCCCCGGTTAAGCAAGTGTCCTAAGAGGGTATAATGATATTCCCTAATATTCCGTATATCTTTATGTCATTTAAGGGAATAAAATGATAAAACAAGGCAATTGGTGGTCACACACAACATGAGTATTGTTAGGAATATAGATTCGGTGGCATACTAATATTGACTTCTCTCTTCAACAACTCTTGTTTTATTTCTCTGTCTCTCCGTCAATTACTCTGCTTTGGTCTTTACGTCTTATATAAATACCTTGTAACAATCTCATTTCATGGTATGAAGTAAATATACTCTACTAGTCCATTTTGCTTACATGGTATTAGAGCTTAACTTAAGTTGAGGACCAGATTTGGTTGAGAACTCATTTTCGGTCACCACAGAGCGTTTTATAGTTCAAAACAGAGAGAGAGAGAGAGGGAGTTAAGCTTTTGTTGTGAGAAGTTTCTTTTGCACACGCACCCCACCAGTACTCTACCCACTCTCAGACCGGCGCTCGCCGTGAATTTGGTGGCCATCCGACACTTCGGTGATGGCGCGTCGACTACACGCGCTTAGCGAGCAGCACTTCTGGCCGGCGCGTGACCGCCCGTACGGTGGAATTTTCCCGGTGGCTTCTTCTTCCCAGTATCGGTAGGTGGAATCCGGCCTATCCATGTGTTTTGGGGCTCCTTCGATCAAGTTTATCAAAAAGAGGAAGACCAACCTGTCATTTTTCAAATTTGGAGAACCATTCTGTCATTTTCAAATTTGAAGGACCATTCTGTCATTTTCTTTGAAATTCGAAGAACTAAATAGGCGTTGCTATGATCATTTTCTTTAAGCAACTCTACTGGTTATTTGAGCTCCATTTGGACATCGGCTTTGCTGTCTTCAACAAGTTTTATGCTCTCATGATTTGACCATTAAACCCTTCTTGAGAGTTTGTTGTGGTTGCATCCTTGCTTATTTACTATTTGGTACATCTTGTTTGATTTCTTAAACAACTTCTTCTACTGTTTTTTGTGGAGCTCAACTTGCTTTTGGCAAGCATCGATGATTGAATCTAAGACTAGACCTTCAGGTGCCCTTGCTACAGGTAACATTACTTCTAGTCTTGCCACTTCTTCCTCAAAATGGATCACTGATTCTGGTGCCACTGACCATATGACAAGTAACCATCATTTTTTCTCCTCGTATACGCCTTATGCCAATCCTTCTAGTATAACCATTGCAAATGGTTCTTACTCTTGTGTTCTTGGATCTAGTACTATCAGACTACCCCGTCTGTTCCTTTATCCTCTGTTTTTCATGTTCCTGATCTTGCCTTTAATCTTTTGTCTACTAGCAAGCTTACTCGAAAATTAAATTGTTTTATCACACTCTTTCCTGATCATTGTCCGATTCAAGATCTCACGACGAAGCAAGTTATTGGTAAGGGCTATGAATCTAGTGGCCATTACCTTCTTGATGATCAAGTACCGCGTTCAGTTGCTTGCTCTAGTGGTTCATCTCTTTTTGACATTCATTGTCGTTTGGGTCACATGTCTTTGTCCTCTTTAAAGCGGATGTATCCTCAGTTTCATCATTTGTCATCATTAGACTGTGAGTCATGTAATTTTGCTAAACATTATCATATTTATTTGGCACCTTGGGTCAATAAACGGGCTATGTCTCCCTTTGATTTAGTCCATTCTGATGTCTGGGGTCCATGTCCTGTCGAGTCAAAACATGGTTTTAAGTACTTTATTACTTTTGTTGATGATTTTTCTCGTACAACCTGGCTCTATTTAATGAAAAGTTGTTCTGAGATGTTCTCTCATTTTTGCAACTTTTGTGTTGAAATTCAAACTCAGTTTGGTATATCATTGAAAACCTTAAGAAGTGACAATACTAAAGAATATTTATCTGCCCAATTTCAAAACTATATGATGCAACATGACATGCTTTATCAGTCCTCTTGTATAGATACACCGGCTCAAAATGGTGTTGCAGAACATAAGAACTGACAGTTATTAGAAGTTGTTAGGGCTCTAATATTTCAAATGAATATTCCTAAGCCTTTTTGGGCTGATGCTGTGTCTACTGCTTGTTTTCTTATTAATCGTATGACATCTCTTGTCCTCAATGGTGACACTCCGTACACCACTTTGTTTCCTTCCAACCCCTTGTTTCCTATTAATCCAAAAATCTTTGGTTGTGTATGTTTCGTTAGAGATGTTCGTCATACTGTTACAAAACTTGATCCCAAGTCTCCCAAGTGTGTCTTTCTTGGGTATTCTAGAGTTCAGAAGGGTTATTGGTGCTATTCTCCTACTTTTTGTTGTTATCTTGTGTCTACAGATGTCACCTTCCATGAGTCGATTCCATTCTTCCCTGTCTCTACTTCATCTACATCTCCTGACACATCCGAGGGTCTTGATATATTGGTCTATGAGTTTCAGTTACCACCAGTGCAAGCGTTTGTTCTGACACCTGATAAACCTCCTATCCATCATGTTTATAAAAAATGTCCCAAGGTAGTCGATCATGTTCATGGCCCACCAGTACCCATTTTGGTGTCTAATCAAGAATTAGTTCACCCCGCTCCTACCTCTCAACCTGAAATAGTGCCTGATCCAGAATTAGTTCACCCTACTCCTACCTCTCAACCAGAAATAGTGCCTGATACTCCTGACAGTACTCTTGACAATTCTGATACTCCTGATACTTCTGATGACCTGCCTATTGCCTTACGTAAAGGTAAACGTACTTGTACATATCCTATTTCTTCTTTTGTTTCCTATAATCACCTGTCTCCTCTATCTTGCTCCTTTATAGCTTCCTTAGATAATATCACTGTTCCCACTACTCTCCATCAAGCCCTAACCCATCCCAATTGGCGTGTTGCAATGAACGAAGAAATGATGGCTCTTGATAAGGTTGGTACCTGGATTCTCATTGATTTACCTCCTGGAAAGAAGGCAATTGGGTGTAAATAGGTGTTCACTATTAAGATAGAAGCTGATGGCACATTAGAATGGTTGAAAGCTCGATTGGTTGCCAAAGGTTATGATCAGACATATAGTGTTGATTATTCTGAAACCTTTTCTCCTATTGCCAAGTTGTCCTCTATTCGTCTCTTCATTTCCATGGTAGCTACATATGGTTGGAATCTTCATCAGCTGGATGTTAGGAATGATTTTTGAATGGTGATCTTCTTGAGGAAGTATACATGGCGCAACCTCCTGGCTTTATTGCTCAGGGGGAGTGTGGGAAGGTATGCCATCTTCAGAAATCTTTATATGGTTTGAAACAAAGCCCTCATGTTTGGTTTGATAGATTCAGTTCTGTGGTTAAGAAGTTTGGCCTAAATCAAAGTAAGTGTGATCATTCTGTGTTTTATCAGCGAATTGAGGCTGGCATAATCCTCTTAGTGGTATATGTTAATGATATTGTTGTTACGGGGAGCAACACTTCAGGAATCTCATCACTAAAGACTTTCTTGAATTCTCACTTCCAAACAAAGGATTTGGGTCAGTTAAAATACTTTCTTGGGATCAAGGTTGTAAGAAGCACGAAAGGTATTCTCTTGACACAGCGAAATTATGTTCTGGATCTACTAAAGGAGACTGGGAAACTTGGGGCAAGCCCAAGTAGTTTTCCTATGATTCACAATCCTTTTTTGGACATTGATGATAACATACCGTTTGATGAACTACCTGATGATGTAAGAAAAGAGGTTGATCCTGAGAAGATTAAGCCGTTTGCCTACCCTGAGAGATATCGAAGATTGATTGGGAAGCTAAACTATCTCATAGTGACTCATCTTGATGTGACCTTTCTAGTGAGTGTACTTAGCCAATTAATGATAGCACCACTGTTGCTCAGTGGGAAGCCTTAGAGGATGTATTACACTACCTAAAGAGCTCACCTGGTCGTGGTATACTCTATACCAATCATTACCATACTGAAATTAAATGTTTTTATGATGCGGATTTTGTTGGGTCAAAGTCTACTAGGAGATTCACCACAGGATATTGTGTGTTTGTGGGTGGAAACTTGGTATCTTGGAGAAGCAAGAAGCAGGATATGGTATCTAAGTCAAGTGTAGAGGCTGAGTATAGAGCCATGGCTCAGTCAGTACAGGAGATTGTGTGGATTCACCAGTTAATGAAGGAGGTTGGTCTTACCACGTCATTACCTGCAAAATTGTGGTGTGATAATAAAGCTGCTCTACACATTGCATCTAATTCTATGTTTCATGAACGTACAAAACATATTGAGATCGACTGTTACTTTGTACGCGACAAGATTAAGGAGAACTTTATTTCTACAGGGCATGTGCAATCTACTGACCAGTTGGGAGATCTTCTAACTAAGGCCTTAAACGGGATTCATGTTGATTATCTTTGTAACAAGTTGAGCTTAATAAATATATACGCTCCAACTTGAGGGGGATTGTTAGGAATATAGATTTGGTGGCATACTAATATTGACTTCTCTCTTCAACAACTCTTGTCTTATTTCTCTATCTCTCCGTCAATTACTCTACTTTGGTCTCTACGTCTTGTGTAAATGCCTTGTAACAATCTCATTTCATGGTATGAAGTAAATATACTTTACTAGTCCATTTTGCTTACAAGTATGTTTAGAACATAAAATGTAAACATTTGAATCTAGTGCCAATGAGTTTCCTTATGTAAAAGTTTTGTTATGTGACATTTTTAAATAGACAAATGATGTCTACTGCCTATGACATTTTTCAAAATGAAATTAGTCTTATCAAGCTTTAATTTGATAGGTCATATATATCGTTTAAAGCTATACACAAAGAGTTATATATTTTTGAAATTAGCCCAGTGATATAGGCGATTTTCAGTGGCAACGTCCAAAAACAATAACTCTGGGAATTGTAAGCTTCCAGTAGGCTAAAGCTATATTTTTTCTTAAAAATAGACTTAATAAGAGTCACATAGCCTTTAGAATCACACCAATTTGATCTCTATAAATAAAATATGAATTATCAAAGTTTGATGAAAATTCTGCCCAATTTTCTAGCAAGTGCGAAAATGGAAATAAATGTTAGGGCAAAATGGTCATTTGACCAATAAAGCAAGCAACCATTTATTTTTCCCTTTAATTGGCATAAAATTTGGTTGAAGTAAGAATACTAAAATGGTTAGCCAAACCAATTATTGTAACTAATTAGTTACTTACTTTTGGTGGAACCACAAGAATGTGACACTTAGCACATTGTGGGCTAAGTGTTTTGCTTAAGTAAGGATAAATATTTAAAACTCCCTCCCTCCTCATAATTTTCATGTAGCACCTAAAAATAGTGGGAAAAATAGCTGATAAAAATAAAGAGGAGAGAAGGAAGGTAAATAGTGAAAATTCTTGAGTTCCAGAGCCAATTTCACCTCCAATTGGCATTTTTAGCTTCCAGAGTCTTCTATAATCAAGTAAATTGAGTAGAGGTACATACAAGCTTCGATTTTTTGTTTTGTTGAGCTTTGATCATTTATTGGGCTACCCTATGATTTCGTCCAAGCTAGGATTTTAGAGAAATATGTTGTTTTAATCATGAAAATGATGATTTATGAGGGTTAGTGATGAAATTAGACTAGTTTGATAGTGAAATTGCAAAACTGTTGATTGCTAGGTTGAAGTTTCTAGGAGATAATATGTTTGTGATGATATTTTGAATATTCAAACATGATCCAAATGCTATGAGATTTTACATTCTTAAATTAGAAATACTGGGCTTTAATTTGATAGGTATTATAAACAATTTGGACAAGTGGATTGAAAGTTATGGATTTTTGAAATTGTGCCCTATTTTTGGAATGTAATCTAGAACAACATGGGAATTCATGGAATTCTATAATTTTGTGGTTGTAGATGGCAGTGGTTTATATTTTTCCGGTGTAGAGGACTTAAAGAGTTTTCATAGAACTTTGAACCACTCCATTTGGATTTGTGTAGATTTAGTTATGATTTTTGGAAGTTGAATCAAGCTACATTGGTTAGAAGAAAAGGTACGGAGGAGGACACGAAGACAAGAGGTAGTTAAGCTCTCCTGACTTGAATGTATTTGATATGTGTATGATTGTGTGATGATATGTGTTATTGCTTTGATGAATTGCATGGAACATATGTGAATGACTGAAGCTTTGTTTGTACTTATGCTATGGGCATGAGTGTATTGTAAAGCATTGAGCATGCATATATAATTATATTGGCATAAATTTATATAGCAACCATGTCATATACTAAGAATTATCTTGCATGCATAGTTATCATTTTTTACTATTGAGATTCGCTCCGAATTTCACCCTCCCCCCAACCAACCATACGGGAGTGATGAAGTACAGAAGAGTATTGCAAGGAGTTGCACAAGAGGGAACTATGGCAGAGAAGTGAAGATTAATCTGTTGTGTATTATATTAGACACTCTAGTAGCTCTGTGTGGCTACACTGTCTGTATAAATATGAAAATGAATAAACTAAGAATGAGCAAAGGAATAATATGGCTGGATAAATGAGCAGTGAATCGCTCTAATTTTTTTTTTTTTGGCCAATGAGTCACTCTAATTGAATTAAATAAAGATAACAATTGATGATTAGTAATGAAGTTGTGAACCACAGAATGACGCTTTTGCAAAATTTTAAAAAATATTCTAAAAAACCCACTCAACTATAAGTTCGAGTCCTGTCTTGAGGTTGGGAGTTAAAAGAGTTTTTATAAATGAATAGCGATGAGTGGCTTTAATACGCTGTGTAAATTTCATCAGATGACCATAAAGGTAAGAGCATTACAATTTTCAACATCAAAATATTTGTGAATTGTGCGCAGTTCAATGAGCAACACATGAATAGCATAAATATACTGGTATGTTGATACAAGGTACTTGATTACATCACAGGTTTTTTGTAACATCCTGATTTTTTGTCATAAAAATTCCTTTTATTTAAGAGAATAAAATGGTGAATTAAAGAGTACACGAAATAACAAAACAAGACAATTAGTGAACACACACAACATTATTATGTGGGAACACAAATGGTACAAGTTGATGTTTACTACCGGTGAGTTTTCCAGTGTAGCAGTCATGTTATGTGGCATTTTTAAATAGCCAAATGACGGTAAAAAATTACAAAATTTCACAGGATGAAAGTAGACATCCTAAAATTTACTTAGATGGGTCATACGAATTAATTAGATCTGTATACAAAAAGTTATGAATTTTTGAAATTACCAAGAAAAACTGGAAAATTTCTGGAACAACATTCAACGATTTAAATTTTGGGATTTTTGTGCTTCCAATTGGAAAAGTTCTATATTTTTTCTTGAAACTAGACTCAATAATGGTTATATAGATTTTGGAATCACTCCAATTTGATGTCTACAAATTTAGTTATGAATTTTCAAAATTTGCATAGAAAATTTTCCAGAAAATCCGAAAATGAAAAAAAATGCAATGGCAATTTCGTAATTTTGCCAATATTAGCACAAAATTAATTAATTTATGATTAATTGAAGTTAATTTCAATTAATTAAAGAAAATAAAGAGAAAAAATATATTTAGAATATTTTGGTCAAATAAATATGAATTTATGAAAAATTTGAGCAAAAATGCGAATTAGACAAAAATTGTGACTTTATGTGTATACGTAACATGTACAAGTTATGAAGTCAATTTGGACCCACATGAAGGACCTTAGGACGCCATGTCATGTACTAAGAGAGGGAGAAATTAATTCAAGCTCAAAGGAATTTTGTGACATGTACATAAGGTTTATTTCATATGAGTTAAATTTGTGAATTTTGCTAATTAAATAATGTAGAAAAATGGTGTCATAAAGTAAAATGAAATAAAACAAATCATCATCTCCTTCCTTACTTCAAACTGACACCTTCACAGCCCCAAAGAGAGAGAGAGAGAGTTGCATATTTTAAAGAGAGAAAGAGAAGAAAAATGTTGCAAAGGTAAGTGATTTCTTCGGTAAATCAGCTCCTAATACGTATACTCCTTCTCCTAAGCCTCTCTTCTTCGTCAACTAAGGTTTTGAAGCTCAAATTTGGGTGTGGGAAAGCTAGGATTTTCGGTCATCAAAGGGAAAAGCTAGAGGAAGCGAAAGGTAACTGCCAAACCTTCAAATATTGATTATTCTTGTCACACCTTTACCTTATTTTAACTTTATTTTTCAGAGTATTCATGGAAAACGATATGCGGTTCGGTGGGCAACACAGGAATAACATGAATATACTGATAATAAGTACATCATTACATAAATTCCTCATAGGGGTTCGTACATGATCATTACCATTAATGTAGCCATACAGGGTGTAACCCCTTCCATAATCATCCGAAATACAACATTAGAGTGAAACAAAGACAAATAATAATCAAAATTCATTTACATTCCCATCCTTAAGATAGGATTTTCACAAATTTATTTAACAAACACTTTAACCTGGTTTCACATTCATATTTCGAATATAATTACTTCGTGAAGATAAACTACATTCATATAAATATCAGAGCGCACAATAATAATACCGGCAATCCCGGATTCATACCTTCACTAAAGTTTCATAGGACACATACGCCCTTTACAATTTCTCAAATGGGGATTACGCAATCTTATTCCAAATACACATCCAAATACACCTCCACAACATATACAACTATATATCTATCCTAACATATACAACTCTAAATACATCTAAATCAATTACCATTATCCCAAATAGAAATGATAACCAACTGCCAAATCCAAATGCCCATAAGGGATTCTTGCCACCCCTAGTCACTTGCTCCTTCCTCGAGCCACTTGTCCTGTCTAAAATGTTGGTAATCAGATACCAATATGCATGCAAGATAAGTGTTTAATGCATGACATGCTTGCATCACAATAACTTGTGCTCACATAATGATATATTCACATGCTCAATGTTTCAACAACATACTTATGGCCATAGCATAAATAGAAACAGAGCTTCAATCATTCATATATGCTTCACATAATCAAGCAAAGTAATAGCATGCATCAATACACAAACACAAATATCAATACATGCAGGAGAGGTAAGTTCCCTACACTTATTCTTTCCACGTATGCTCTAGCATCGGCTACTCACGGTCTGAGCGGATATCAAACCATGATATGGTGAATATCAAACCCTATAATCAAATCAAGGACATAGGATCATTCTCTTTTCCAAATTCTCATTTTCATAACACTTAAAGTTGGTTACCATTCATGAACTTTACGTGGCTGATCAAAGCCTAAACAAATGCCTAAAGGCTCAAGAAACACTTGATCAAAGGTCACCTTTTAAAACCCCAAAATGCTGATTTTTGGGAGTTGGCTGCCGCCAGCCTACCCATGAGCCGCGGCCAATGGATGCAAGAGGGTCTTGGGCCACGGTTCATAACCTTTGGCCGCTCCCAAGAAAATTCTGTTTCATGAATGAACTTCCAAAAATCATAACTAATTCTATAAAAATCGAAATGAGGTGATTCCAAAGCCAAATGAAAGCTATTTAAGTTCTCTTTATAGGAAAAATATGGGATATTACTGGAAATCACCATACAATCCCAGAATTACACAAAACTCATCACTGCCCCAAAACAGAGTTCTGTTTCAATCCCAAACTTTGGACAACCATATCTCACAGAATACTAAACGAAATGACACAAAATATATGTCCATTATGAAGCTTGGGATGTGAAATTTATAACTAGAAAGTTTCACAATTTTCTGAAATCATTTGCTCATTCAAAACGTCCACACAAATAAACTGCCCAGAACAGAGTTCCAAGGGACAGATTTTCCAATTTTCTACCAAAGTGTCCCATGGCTCCAAAATTAACAGTCAAGCCTATTCCCACATAAATTTTCACAAGGAACACAATGGTAACCTCAAAATGACCAAAATCACAACCTATCAACATGCCCTGTTTTGACCAAAGCACAAAACCAACACAAAAGGTGCCAAACTTAACAAATATTTAGGCTTCAATTCAATTCTATTAATTCAAAACACCAAACAAGGCACCATTACCATAACAATAACATACCATATTCCCCCACAACCCTAAATCACGAAAATTAGGTCAAAATTTCCAGAAATACAAGGCCCAACCAATGGCCACAAAACTCATATGAAAATGAAGCTTTCACTTACCTCAACAACTTTCCCAAAGGCACTTCATGATTCTCCAACTTGTAGATTTTCGTGATTTCTCAAATCACCACCAATGGAGAAAATACAACCATCAAATTGAATCTCTCACTCCAAGGAACAACTTTATAGAAGGAAGTTTTGGCATTAGAGGTCAAGATCATACCTTTTTCACAAGCTTTCCTTCCTCCTTTTCCTTCAACAATGGCGAAAATCAAGAGAGAAGAGAGAGATGAGAGTAATGATGATGAAGCACAAAAAATTCTGCCCCCTAGCCCATTCTATGCGTACAAAAGAGAGGGAGAGGGAGAGAGAATAATAAACAATGGCTATTTGACTTTTCCAACAACTCCCATCATCATATAAGCTTGCCAAGTGTCTCAAATCTATTGGCTCTCATAAAGTAAGTAACCAAATTAGTTACTCTAATCCCTCCATTAGCCATTTAGTTACATATCTCATTTTCCTCTTAGTTAGTAATTAATTTGTCTATTAATCACTAACTAATTGCCCATCAATTTCATTCTTTCGATTTCCACTAATCATGGCATATTAATTAATATAGCCACCAAACCCGTAATTATTCCACTTTAATTCGATAATTATCCTCAATAATTCCATTAGCCGTTAATTGAAAATTTGGGCCGTTGCAATTCTCCCCCCGTTCAATAAATTTCGTCCTTGAAATTTGTTACACCATTGGGGACATAAACATCAGACGCCTCCTCATGACGGCTTCCGTTCCTCGAATTGTTTCTCATTAGAACAGTCCCTTCAAGACCACTTATACAATAACACGCTACAAGTCCTATTCTCACAAGAATCTCAACGGACCAATGCGTGTGGCTCAATTTCTTTCTCTCAATCACTTTACCAATTCTCATGCCCGGAGACACTCTCACGAGCATGTGATCTCTATTTTCAAACTCTAGAGGTCTTCACCTCATTAGATCATATTTCAGATGGACTGCACTCATGCATCCTGACTTTGAGTCACTCTAATCACTGACATCAAGTCACCTTCCTTTTTTGGGTACAATTCAAACCACCACAGATTCACTGCGTACAATTGACAGCTTCCGTTGTATTCACATATACCCCAGCTTCTGCTGTTTTCAACAATACTTCAGCTTACATTGTATCCACTTCTATAACATTGACCTCACTAGTACACCTACTAGTTACTCCACCAACGGTAATCGGGAGTGTTGGCCTTAACAACATTATTACCTCACCATATCAACTTTCACGGTGTCACCCTCACTCGTACACCCACCAATGACTCCGCTAGTGGCAACAGGGACTTTTAGGCATTCACAATCACATCAGGCTACTTCGAAATCTCAATCTCTTCTATCTGAAGACCCTACCGTAATGGCCCACCTAGAATCTCAATCTCTTCTATCTAGGCGACCGATTGAGAGTCTCAATCTCCCAACACCACCCTCATCCTCTTTCACCCATACAAAGCAACTACAACGGTAGTTCAACGACCAAGCTAGAGATTACCAACATCAATCCCTAAATGGCTCACGCTGACCTACACACGCTGTATTGCAGCTTAACACAATTCACACAATCTACTTCACCACAGCTGTGATTCATATAAAACATTTCATACACAAGCCACAGTAGCAAGATGTACAACACACAGCCCATGGTTGAATTCACAACACGCCACCCCACGGGTCGGATTCACAAAGATACATGTTGATTACAACGGCAGTTCAATGGCCGAGCTAGAATGACTAGTGTTAATCCCTAAACGGCTTACGTTGACCTGCACACGCTGTAATTCACCATAACACAATTCACACAATATACTTCACCACAGCTGGGATTCATATAAAGCATTTCATACACAAGCCACACTGGCAAGATGTACACTACATAGCCCACGGCTGAATTCACAACACACCGCCCCACGGTTCGGATTCATAAAGATACATGTTGATTACAACGAAAGTTCAATGGTTGAGCTAGGGATGACCAGTGTCAATCCCTAAATGGCTCACGCTGCATTTCACATAGCTTTCACCATAATCCGCATCACAGACTCTAATTTTAAGCACTAGCTATGCTGGCCATGCCGGGGTAAATGCCCTCACACATAAGAACCCCTGATCATGTAGTCAAATTCACCATCCACTGAACTAGGTCTACTCTGCTACATAATCTTATCACAATCCTAGCTTGTTCACAATTGTCACACCCCCCACTCACCAGGTACTGACATTTCCCTGGATCCCCCCAGCTGGCCCAAGCCTAACTAGGGATTGAGGTGGACTCACAAGGATTCAACACACTTCTGTCTTTATTGTCACACCCACCCCACTACTCACATTTCACGTTTACTAGATGCCCACCCCGGTACTCACATTTCCTGGTGGCTGGTAACCTCTGTATGGGCCTAGGCACTCCCGCCGTACCCTCCTAACTGGGCCTCAACCCCTTGGGTCGCGAGGGAGACTCATAATACACAATCACATCAAGCTAGAATTGGGTATATTTAGCACTAATGCCTTGAGCTCATGGTCTTCTCTACTATACGATTCAACATCACGGTGGCTCCACTCCACGATTTGTTATCAAGGCGGCTGCACTCTAGGATTCGTCATCACGTCGACTCCACACTATGGTTCATCGTCATAGTGGCTCCATGCTAGGGTTCATCGTCATGGTGGCTCCATACTACTCTAGTGTACTCGATGCTTCACTCAGTCACATGATTGGTCAGCCCCTTCGATCAGAATTTTCTGTAGGTAGCCCTTTCTAATCAGATCTCACCGTAGGTAGCCCTTTCTGATCAGCACTCTCCGTTGGTAGCCCTCTCCTATCTGAACTCTTCTCAAGTAGCCCTTTCTAATCTGTATCCTCTGTTGATGACTCTTTCCTGTGCTAGGTTAACAACCAGCAACCTCGGAATATCTCAAACACATCATGTTCACATGCTTCTGTTGCACACTCTGAGGTCTACCTCCTCATCTGTGCTTTCACAATGTCAGGATGATTTAATAGGAGTCCCATAGGAATCTCCCACTATACCTGACCACACACACAATCGGTGCCAGACCACTACCCGATTCACCTTGAATCAGTCAAAGCCATAACTATCACATCATTGAAAGCTTATACCCCCAACATTACCATAGCTCTTCCTTACACTTCAACTCTTAAAATCTCATCATTAATTGAATCAGGAAATCACTTCCCTTAATTCCACAGAGTATCATCCACTCCAATACCAATCCAAATATTTCTGCCAGCCTAAGGCATACTGGTCCCCTAGGTCTTAGGGCTTTTGGACATACCATTCCACTATAAGATCACCGACATATATTATTATATAGCCTAGGGTCTCCAACCCAACATCTAGGTTTATCATGACACCTAGAACCTCATTATCACATACCTTGTAAATCATTTTCCTCGGTTTTCAAAACAAATCCATCATTTCCCATAAATGATCCAGTGGATTATCTTTAGTTACCTCCACCTCTAGGTCTATAATTAAATTCTTGGATGAACAATTATATCATTCTATTCCACAATGATTCAACACTTCAGAATAACCAACAGTGTATACAAATAATCCACAAATCTCATATATATCCACAATAACCAAACATAAATGTTTATACACAACCACTATCATAAATCATCTTCTACCACCAAGCCTGAGATCTAAGGGAGCTATCCTAGAAAATTCCCATGTTTTCCAGGAACTACAGGTCTGATACAAAAAATGTAACCCCCTCCGTAATCATATTTGAAATACAACATTAGAGTGAAATAGAAACTAATAATAATCAAAATTCATTTACATTCCCATCCTTAAGATAGGATTTTCACAAATTTCTTTAACAAACACTTTAACCTGTTCTCACATTCATATTTCAAAAATAATTACTTCGTGAAGATAAACTACATTCATATAAATACCAGAGTGCACAATAATAATACCGGCAATCCCGGATTCATACCTTCACTAAAGTTTCATAGGACACATACGCCCTTTACAATTTCTCAAATGGGGATTACACAATTCTTATTCTAAATACACATCCAAATACACCTCCACAACATATACAACCATATATCCATCCTAACATATACAACTCTAAATACATCTAAATCAATTACCATTATCCCAAATAGCAATGATAACCAACTACCAAATCTAAATGCCAATAAGGGATTCTTGCCGCCCTTAGTCACTTGCTCCTTCCTCAAGCCACTTATCCTGTCTAAAATGTTGGTAAGGGAGGGTGAGATTCTAGAGAATCCCAATAGGAAACAGATACTAATATGCATGCAAGATAAGTGTTTAATGTATGACATGCTTGCATCATAATAACTCGTGCTCACATTATGATATATCCGCATGCTCAATGTTTCAACAACATACTTATGGCCATAGCATAAATAGAAACAGAGCTTCAATCATTCATATATGTTTCACATAATCAAGCAAAGTAATAATATGCATCAATACATAAACACAAATATCAATACATGCAGGAGAGGTAAGGTCCCTACACATATTCTTTCCACGCATGCTCCAGCATCGGCTACTCACTATCTGAGCAGATATCAAACCATGATCAGGTGAATATCAAACCCTATAACCAAATCAAGGACATAGGATCATTCTCTTTTCCAAATTCTCATTTTCATAACACTTAAAGTTGGTTACCATTCATGACCTTTACGTGGCTAATCAAAGCCTAAACACATACGTAAAGGCTTAGGAAATACTTGTCCAAAGGTCACCTTTTAAAAGTCCAAAATGCTAATTTTTGGTGTTGGCCGCGGCCAGCCTACCCATGAGCCGCGGCCAATGGATGCAAGAAGGTCTTGGGCCGCGGCTCATAACCTCTGGCCGCGCCCAAGAAAATTCTGTTTCATGAATGAACTTCCAAAAATCATAACTAATTCTATAAAAATCAAAATGAGGTGATTCCAAAGTCAAATGAAAGCTATTTAAGTTCTCTTTATAGGAAAAATATGGACTATTACTGGAAATCACCATACAATACCAGAATTACACAAAACACATCACTGCCCCAAAACAGAGTTCTGTTTCAATCCCAAACTTTGGACAACCATATCTCACAGAATACTAAACGAAATGACACAAAATATATGTCCATTATGAAGCTTGGGATGTGAACTTTATGACTGGAAAGTTTCACAATTTTCTGAAATCATTTGGTCATTCAAAACATCCACACAAATAAACTGCCTAGAATAGAGTTCCAAGGGACAGATTTAGGCTTCAATTCAATTCTATTAATTCAAAACACCAAACAAGGCACCATTTCCATAACAATAACATACCATACTCCCCCATAACCCTAAATCACGAAAATTAGGTCAAAATTTACAGAAATTCAAGGCCCAACCAATGGCCAAAAAACTCATATGAAAATGAAGCTTTCACTTACCTCAACAACTTTCTCAAAGGCACTTCATGATTCTCCAACTTGTAGATTTTCGTGATTTCTCAAATCACCACCAATGGAGAAACTACAACCATCAAATTAAAGCTCTCACTCCAAGGAACAACTTTATAGAAGGAAGTTTTTGCATTAGAGGTCAAGATCATACCTTTTTCACAAGCTTTCCTTCCTCCTTTTCCTTCAACAATGGCGAAAATCAAGAGAGAAGAGAGAGATGTGAGTGATGATGATGAAGCACAGAAAATTCTGCCCCTAGCCCATTCTATGTGTACAAAAGAGAGGGAGAGGGAGAGAAAATAATAAACAATAGCCATTTGACTTTTCCAACAACTCCCATCATCATATAAGCTTGCCAAGTGTCTTAAATCTATTGGCTCTCATAAGTAAGTAACCAAATTAGTTACTCTAATCCCTCCATTAGCCATTTAGTTACATATCTCATTTTCCTCTTAGTAATTAATTTTTTTATTAATCACTAACTAATTGCCCAACAATTACATTCTTTCGATTTCCACTAATCTTGGCATATTAATTAATATAGCCACCAAACCCATAATTATTCCACTTTAATTCGATAATTATCCTCAATAGGTACCACTAGCCTTTAATTGAAAATTTGGGGCGTTACACAGGGCTACTTGGGTATCTAAACATGTCTCAGTGAAACAGAGACATCTTCTTGTCTTCATTCCACCACTGTAATCCCCTCATATGGTTCTCTGCATTGTTCTTAGCGTATCTTCTATCTTTTACTATCTAAATTGTTGGTAGGGGAGGGTGAGATTCGAGAAAATCTCAGTAGGAAAACAATACCAATATGCATGTATGATAAATATTTTAATGCATGACATACTTGCATCACATAACTCATGCTCACACAATGACAAATCTGTAAGCTCAAAGCATCGAACAATATAATTATGGCCTTCGCATAAATTGAAACATAGCTTTAAATCATTCATACATGTTTCACATAATCAAGCAAAGCAATAACATGCATCAACACACTAACATAAATATCATATACATGCAGGAGAGGTAAGTTCCCTACCTTAACCCTTTTCCACCTCAAAACGTGTGCCTTATAACGCGTGCCAATAGCTCGGGCCCCATATTCGATCCTACAATGTAAAAGGTACCGTTCAGACACTTCCATAGTGTTTCTAGGGGTTATAAAAGTCTATTGTAAAAATTTACTAAAATGCCCCAAGGGACCTGGCCCCGCCCCGCCTTACCCGGTCTGGCTATATTTTTCTTGAAATTTTGACATAGGCTATTCTGACATATTTTCGTCTAATGAATCCATTTCCAAAGTCAAAATTATCAAATTCAATGTCAAATTACAAAATTACCTTTGGTAGCCCCACTTTAAGGGTTTTAGGGGCATTTTTGTAATTATGCTTTTTCGACCTTTTCCGAAAAATGACCAACTGTAACCCCAACTAATTTTTATTCTTGAACTTAATGGAACCATCAAATCATTGAAAATTCAAATCTAACCCTTAAATCTAGCCCTGGCCAAAATCTTGGTATACTTTGAATAGAATTGGTGTTTTTCGGTTTCGGCTCCGTAAACGTGGTCCTTTGTACTCCTAACCACTTTATTGACTATTCCATTAGGTTATAACTACCATTTAGTACCAATTTGGGCATTATAACAGCCCCATACACCCATTTTACATTTTTAAAACTAATGACAATTCGGCGAAATTTCACCGATTAAACTGTCCACTATAGCCAGAATAGTCAATATACAAGGGTTTGTAAGTTACCTCAATCTCCCACTAGATTTTCTCAAGAGTGGATAAACCCTAGCTCACTTCAACACAAGAAATGGAGCTTCCAAACTTTAAATTAGATAGAAGAGTGGCTTAGGAATGGAGTTATACACGCTAAGAGCTAAATCGTCGGAAAAATCGGCTTACCTTGTGATTTTTCTTCTCATTTCTCTCTCTACAATTCCAAATTTTCTCTCTCTACATTTAGCTGAACCTCATGACAGAAATGAGAGGAAGAAGAATATAGGAAATATTTCATAGTCCATGCTGATGTCATAATTCCCTATTTTCCCATTTTTGGATTTTCTAGCAGATTTTCTGTCTAATCTTTGAAAAATCATAACTAATTCTAGAAAAATAAAAATTAGGTGATCCCAAAGCCTAATGAAATATATTTTAAGTCCTCTTCATAGGAAAAATATGGATCATTGCAAGAAATCACCATACAATTACAGAATTACACAAATATCCACACTACTCCAAAATTAAGTCCATTTTCGACATCATATTTTTGGCAACCATAACTCCAAGCTCACAAAACTAAATGACACAAATTATATGTCCATTTTGAAGCTTGGAATGTGAACTTTAAGACTACAAAGTTTCAGAAGTTTTAGAGATCATTTTCCCATTCAAAACATTAATACAAACAGACTACCCAAAACATAACTCACACTGGACATAATTTCAGATTTTGCACTTTTGGCTTCCAATGGTCCCATTTTCACATCAAACATCATTCCCACAAAAAATTCCCCAAGGAATCCATTAGAAATACCAAATCAACCAAATTCACATTACGTTGACATGTTTTCACAATAATCACAACATGTCAACACAATTCACAATCCAGCCTCAACATTGCAATTCTTCCATTTCCAATTCAAAACCAATTCCAATGGCACCAAAACACAATATGATATCATTGTAACCACAATACTCTATCCAATTCATCCATTTCACAAATATACCAAAATCATGGAAAAATCCACAATTCACATTGTATTCTCCAAAGTTTACCATTTTACTTTCTTTTATACCCCAAAGATATAAGAATCATTAGGGAATAAATTTGAGCTTTTGCTAAACTAGGGCTTAGCAGACTACTTATCTCAAGCTTATTCTCTAGCCTCAAATCTCAAAATTTGGGATATTAAATTTCTCCCCCTGTTCAATTAATTTTGTCCTCAAAATTTGCCACACCACTTAAACCACAAACATTATCTCATATCAACACACCATTAGCCTTGTGTTATGTTGGTATCACAATTGCTTTTAACATTAGGACGGTCCCTTCTAGACCACCCCCACAAAAAATATGCCACACAAACCATAATCGGCCCATTTCATGATTGCCGCACAAATAAAATAACCATATATTTGCCAAGAAAATGCAATCGCCTCCACATACGATTGGCACAACACATTATCATCACATATCATAATATCTGGAGGCTTTAAATCATGAGCCATATCATAAGATTCGACAGTTGGGTGGTATAGGACACTACTCTGCTCAACTCAATCTAGTTACCCCTTCTGGGAGTAACCCCAAAACACCACAACCTCAATACATCAAACTACAGCTTTCGTTGTATTCACAAACACTTCAACTTTCATTGTCTTCACTTTCACAGTATTACCCTCACCCGTATACCCACCAGTGACTCCACTAGTGGTAACTAGGAATTTTAGGTATCCACATCAATATCACATTGCAGTATCAAATTTCAAGGCATCACAACAATATCCACACATGATTCGATATTGATGCATGACCAATGTCACAGATTCACAATCACACCCCACTCTCACCCCCTTTTACCGCCTGGAAGACACACAATCTTTACCCGAACTATTGTTAGTGACTTAGGGACTATTGGCGTGGTCACACTCCATCCTCATCCTCTTTCACTACCAGGGATGCACACAGCCCTCACCCAAACCGTTGTTAGCTATCAGAGGACTATTGGCATAGAAATACATATTGTTACACCATACCCTCATCCCTTTTTATTTCCTGGAAGACACAATCTCTACCCGAACCGTTGTATACTGCATGACCCAACATAATACCACGGGTACACTGCATAACCGAACATAGTGCCTATGGGTATATTGCATGATTGAATATAGTGCCTACGGGTACATCAAACATAGTGCCTATGGGTACACTGTATGACAGAACATAATGCCTACGGGTACACCAAACATAGTGCCTATGAGTACACTGAACATAATAGCTACTAGTATAGTGAACATGACCAAACATAGTGCCTATAGGTACACTGAGTATGACCGAACATAGTGCCTACGGGTACATTGTACTGAATTATAAAACAAGAAGGGGTTCCAACAGTGGTTGGCCCTGAACATTTCTGACCGAACCGAATTACGAAACAAGTAGGGGTTGCAACATTAGTTGGCCCTGAACATTTCTGATCGAAACAAATTATGGAACAAGTAGGGGTTGCAACAGTGGTTGGCCCTGAACATTTTTTATTGAATTGAATTACGGAACAACTAGGGGTTGTAATAGTGGTTGGCTCTGAACTTTTTCGACTGAACTGAATTACTTAATGAACCAAATTATAGTGTCATAAAGGTACACTAATTTACTAAATTATAGTGCCATAACGGTACACTAAATTATTGAATTTTAGTGCCGTAGAGGTACAATGAATTACTGGATTACATACCATGAGCGTATACTACCCAGTTAGAAGACTGAGGTATGAAATACATTTCTGATTGAACTGAATATAGTGTTATTGTAATATTGTATTACAATATGATTAAGTTGCATGCTCGATAAGCCTACATATTAAAGAGATAGATTAAGAGATAAAAAGGGATTCCCCAAGGTATAAGTGATTCTATATGATGTTCAAATTTTAGGGACAAAATTTATTGAACAGGGGGAGAAATGTAACATCCTGATTTTTTGTCATAAAAAATCCTTTTATTTAAGAGAATAAAATGGTGAATTAAAGAGTACACGGAATAAAAAAACAAGGCAATTAGTGGTCACAAACAACATTATTATGTGGGAACACAAATGGTACAAGTTGATGTTTACTACCGGTGAGTTTTCCTATGTAGCCATCTTGTTGTGTGGCATTTTTAAATAGCCAAATAATGGTAAAAAATTACAAAATTTCACAAGATGAAAGTAGACATCCTAAGCTTTACTTTGATAGGTCATACGAATCAATTAGAGCTATATACAAAAAGTTATGAATTTTTGAAATTAGCCCAGAAAAACTGGAAAATTTCTGGAACAACATTCAACGATTTAAATTTTGGGATTTTTGTGCTTCCAATTGGCAAATTTCTATATTTTTTCTTGAAACTAGACTCAATAATGGTTATATATATTTTGGAATCTCCCCAGTTCGATGTCTACAAATTTAGTTATGAATTTTCAAAATTTGCCAGAAAATCAGAAAATGAAAAAAAAATGTAATGGCAATTTCGTAATTTTGCCAATTTTAGCACAAAATGAATTAATTTATGTTTAATTGAAGTTAATTTCAATTAATTAAGGAAAATAAAGGGAAAAAATATATTTGTAATATTTTGGTCAAATAAATATGAATTTATGAAAAATTAGAGCAAAAATGCGAATTAGACAAAAATTGTGACTTTACATGTATACGTAGCATGTACAAGTTATGAAGTCAATTTGGACCCACATGAAGGACCTTAGGGCGCCATGTCATGTACCAAGAGTGGGAGAAATTAATTCAAGCTCAAAGGAATTTTATGACATGTACATAAGGTTTATTTCATACAAGTTAAATTTGTGAATTTTTCTAATTAAAGAATGTAGAAAAATGGTGTCATAAAGTAAAATGAAATAAAACAAATCATCATCTCCTTCCTTTCTTCAAACTGACACCTTCACAACCCTAAAGAGAGAGAGAGAGAGAGAATTGTAGATTTTAGAGAAAGAAGAAGAAGAAAAAGGTTGCAAAGGTAAGTGAATTCTTCGGTAAATCGGCTCCTAACACGTATACTCCTTCTCCTAAGCATCTCTTCTTTGTTAATTAAGGTTTTTGAAGCTCAATTTTCAGTGTGGGAAAGCTAGGGTTTTCAGTTATCAGAGGGAAAAGCTAGAGGAAGCGAAAGGTAACTTCCAAACCTTCAAGTATTGATTGTTCTGGCTGCTGTGAGTAGTTTAATTGGCGAAATTTCGCCGGATTGATTTTAGTTTTAAATTTGAGAATTGAGTTTGTCTAAGGGTTATGCTACCAAAATTTAGTCCTAATGGTAGTTTAAACCTAATTAAATAGTTAATAAAGTAGTTAGGAGTATAAAGGAACACGTCTGCAGAGTTGGATTTTGAAAACCCTAATTTTCCCCGGAGTGTTGAGGATTTCGGCCAGCTCTAGAAATAAGCGTTGGAGTTGGATTTTAATAGATTTGATGATTCCATTGAGTTTAAGAGGGAAAATTAGGCGGGTTTATAGTTTGTCACTTTTTTGAAAAAGCCCAAAAAATCATAATTACGAAAATGCCCCTGAAACCTTAAAACAAGGCTGCCAAATAGAGATTATTGAAGCGGTCTCCAGACACTATAGCAGTACTGTAGCACACATTTTTTCCCCTATAAATAGAGATCAATGCCAAGCACAAAGGGGGAGGAGAGGAGGAGAAGCAGAGGTTTCCTTCTCCGACTGGAAGAGGTCCTTCTCTGACCGGGAGAGATCTTTCTCTAACATTTCTTAGTTCTTTATGTTGTTTTTTATTTTTAATTTCATGAATTGCATGCCTCAATCTTGGAAGGCTTAGGATTTGATTACATTTTGCATGCCTCCATCTTGGAAGGCTTAAGATTGTATTACTTATTGCATGCCTCCATCTTGGAAGGCTTAGGATTGTATTACATTTTGCATGCCGCCTACATGGAAGGTTGTACCTCCTAAATGGACGGCTAGATTTCTTCATTTTTCATGCTTCTTTTGGTTGTATATTTATGTTTGTGAATTTAATATTCAAGTTTATGCGGATTTCATTCTAGCTTTATATAATGTCAATTTATTTTGGTTTTGTTTTAAATTTTATCATGAGCTAAGTTTTCATTTTCCTAGGGTGATGACGTAGCTTACTAATGATGAATTGAATCTTAACTTATTAAATCTAGTTTGAATTTCTCCTTCATGATTGAGTTTTAATTATTATTCTTAATGCTTTTGATTAACTAGCCATCTTTTGAATGATTTCAATATGAATGTTGAGACCGGAAGGAGATAAATATGTGTAGACCCTATAATTAAAACTATGACTTGTATATGAAATAGGAATATATTCATATGAGTTGTGTAGTCTTACTGAGTTCCATAAATCTTAATGCATAATTAATTGCTTAAATTCATATAGGAATATATTAGATTAGCAATTGATTATAGAATTACTTGACCTTAGAAGAGGCTAGTAATTAAATTAAGGAAACTCGACTATCAATCATGTGGACTAAATTAGGCTAGAAAAGATAAATGATTCAATCCGAAATTTGTTAAGTGAAATCTGACCCCTAGGGCTTTTTCTCATATTTGCTTTCATAATTAATTGCCTTTCTTTTATTTTATACTCTCAATCACCAACTAATCGATCGACTAAATAGAGTTAAAATTGCTCATTTTGGTACTTAGTGATCAATCCTCGTGGGAACGATACTCTACTTATTTCTATATTACTTGATTACGACAGTGTATACTTACACTATTTAATTGATCATCTGCACACGTATCAACTAATATAACCAAATATCTCCGATCTCAAGATCCATACCCTTCAACTACATGTATTCACCGTCTTACCCTGGGAGCCACTAGCTTCTGGTAGAATATTATTATTTTTGAAAAAGGGTGAGATTCCAAGGAATCCTAGTAGTAACTGTAACACCTCAAATTTTATTCACCAATAATATATTGTAATTATTTTATATATTCAATAAAATGGTGAATATTTACGACCAAAGAAATTAAATATTGGAAATTGAAAGGCGAACAGTGCTTCCAGTGAAATTTCCTATGAGGCAGTGAGCTTATCATGAGATTTTGGAAGACTAAATGATGAGAAACAATTATGAAATTCTACATCATAAAAGTAGACATTCTAAGCTTTAATTTGATAGGCCATATGAATCAATTGAAGCTATATACAAAGAGTTATGAATTTTTGAATCAATTGAAGCTATATACAAAGAGTTATGAATTTTTGAAATTTGCCTAGCGAAATTGATTATTTTCTGGAACAACAGGCAAATATTGAAAATATGGGAATTTTATGCTTCTAGCTAGAAAAGGCTATATTTTTCATTGAAATTAGATTCAATAAGGGTTCTATATCCTTTAGAATCATTCAAAAATGATGTCTATAAATTTAGTTATGATTTTTCAAATTTTGGGCAAAAAATCTACCAAAATTGCCAATTATTGTGAATTTGGAGAAAAATGTAATGACAATTGGGTGAATTATGGAATAAACTAAAAGCCCATATTTTTCCTATATTTGTGAACATTTTCTTGGGTATTAATCATGCCAAGTGGCATCATCTTAAGGCAAGAGAAATATATAAGAATTTATTAAGTTTGAGCACATGTTTAATTAAGCATAAATAATATTATCTTGTATATATGGTTGGATTAAATGGATGGAACCCAAATTGGTTGGGAAGGACACCCTTAGGACTTTTTTTGGGCCAACTAAAAGGAGAGGAATAAGTTCAATTTGAATGGAAAGCTTATGACACAGTTGCATGGAGATAAACTCAAGTACAAGGCTTATATCATAATTCCTTTTTGCTAGCATTTATTAATTAAGGGGAAAATAGTAAGATATTTTATGAAGCTTTGCTTCAACTTTATCACCTCATTTTCATCCTAACACCAAGAGAGAAAGAGAGAGAGAGAGAGAGAGAGGCTTAAGAAAGCTTAAGGTTTAGAGAGAAGGAGGAAGAAGAAAGATAAGGTAAGCTTTGTTGTTCGTTATGATTGGCTTATAAACTTGTGTAGCTTCCTCTCTAATCTCTTCTTCTCCATGAAACTCATTGTTTAGCAAGCTAATCTCAAGGTTAAGGAGAGAGGAAGGAGATTCCTAGAGAGAGAAAGGAAAAGAACTCAAGAGGTATCTTCAAAAATCTCAAATCATTGTTGGTGGTTGTTTGTTAAATTTGTAAATTTGGAAAGTGACAACCTTAAGGGGTTATGCTGCCCAAATTTCCTCAAATTATGATTAGTATGTGTTTAAATGGTTTAGTAAGCGATTAGAAGTAAAAAGGATTATGTTTTAGGTGTTGAAACACAAAATTGCAATTTTTCCTTTTCCCTTGAACAACATTTTGGTTAGACCTGTTCTTAGGGGAAAGAGTTGAATTTTCAATAATTTGATAGTTTCATTGATTTTAGGAGGAAAAATTAGGTGGGGTTACATTTGGTCACGTTTTCAAAAAAGCCCTAAAAAATATAATTACGAAAATGCCCCTAAAACCCTTAAAGGGGCTGTCAAGGGTAATTTCATCTTTTTGCAGTGAATTTGGTAATTTTGAGTTCGAAAATGGATTCCTTGAGCAAAAATATGTTAAAATAGCCCAAGTCAAAATTTCAGGAAAAGTACAGTTGGGCCGAATATGGCCGGGCCGGGCCGGTGTCCTGGGGCCTTTTGGTAAATTTTCACCATATGCTAATATAACCACAATAAACTCTATGGAAGTGTCTAAAATGATACATGGATAGGGTATAACCTATTTGTTTTACATTGGATGTTTTAGGACTGAGTTGGATGCTTATAGTCGACACGTTTTAAGAGGCATGCAATACGGGGGTGATAGAGCTTTGAGGTAGAAACATTATCCTTCATACATCACGTCATAGTTCATATGATTGTGTGGATGTCATTGTTTGTGCTTTTATTAATCAACAAGGTTTGCCTAGATGGGGCAGTCAGTGCCAGAAGTGCACTTACATTGAGAGTTGGGTAAGAATCCAACAGGCATATGACTAGTGGGGCAAGGGCCCTACTCATGTATACATGACAATGATGTGTTATATTGTTCATTAATTGGTACATACATGGCGCATATCATATTTACTTTTGACATTTTATATGAATGATGGCATGTTTCTACTGAGATTCCTTGGAATCTCACCATTTTTTCTAAACAAAGCATCTCAATAGGTACCAGTGGCTCAAAAGGCAAGGATGTAAATAAAGGATATTGGCAAGCACGTGTCTCAGGATGAAGATAAAGTTGGTGGTTATAGATATTTTATGTTTAAAACACTTTTGGATATTCTGTATAGTTGTAAATATTGTCGCATTTTGAATGGTTGACTCTGGACTGTAAACAAATACTTTTATCAGAATATATATACTTTTCTGTATGCCTGTGAAACTTGGTCTCTTTACTCTATATATATCAAAATGGAAAGGGGTGTTGACAGTAACATACACTCATTCATATGAACTACGAAAAACAAATATGTCATGCTTAATTCCCTATTTTCCATACACCTCAGTTGGATTGGTACTAAACAACTAGGTAAAAGTGCTCTTCTCGCACTAACTGTCCCTTCACTGCAGAACCATGTTGATTAATTAACTTACAGAAGATGGAATACACAAATATATAACATTGACATAATATTTGAAGGTAAAGTTACTACCTTAAACCCCTTTTTACTGCTCGAAAAAGGTCCCTTGAAATCCATGCCAATGGCTCAGGCTCTTAATTCGGTCCCAAAATTCCAAATGTACAAGAATTAGGTTAAAACACATTCATGTACTAGTTTAGACACTCCCAAAGTGTTTCTGGTTGTTATATTCGTCTATATTGAAACATTACCAAAATGCCCCTAGGAACCCGGCCTAGCCCGACAGTCTATTGAAAAATTACCAAAATGGCCATAGGAACCCGGCTTAGCCGAGCATGACTGTACCTTTCTAAATATTTTGACCTAGGCTATTCCTACACTGTTTTGTATGTCGAATCCATTTTTGACTTCAATTTTTATAAAATCACTATCAAATGACAATTTTGCCCATGGCAGCCCCTAATTAGGGTTTCGGGGGCGTTTTGGTCATTTCACTTTCTAGGGCTTTTTTGAAAAGGTTTTCAACACTAACCCCACCTAGTTTTTCATCCTTTACTCAATTAAATCATCATATTATTGAAAATCTAGCCCTAAACCATCCATCTAGCTCTGGCCAAAACTCTTGAAAGGAAAAAGGGAAATTGTGGTTTTTGATTTCTAACACCAAAAGCTTACCCCTTTTTCACTCCTAATCACTTGATTAACCATCTAAACACTTAATATACAAGATTGGAAGAAATTTGGGCAGCATAACCCCTTAGGGTTATCACTTCCCAAATTTACAAATCACAACAAACAAGCCACAAAACCACCAACAAATCCAACAACGACAACAATAGCATCAATGATTTGAGGTTTGTGATGTAACCTTTGATTTCCTCTCTTCTCTTCCCCTTAGCTGAAACCCTCTACCTCCTTAAACCTTGATATTTGCTTTCTAAAGACATGGAATCATGGAGAAGAAAAGCTTAGGAAAGGAATTACAAAAATTATGAGCTAAAACACCAAGGAAATCAAGACCTACCTTGTGATTTCTTCCTCCTTCTCTCTGAAACTTCAAGCTCACTCACTCTCTCTCTCTCTCTTGTTCTCTTGGGCTTACGAAAATGAGGAAAGAAGATGAAGGGAAATATGTTTTTAAAATATCCCATTTTACTCTAATTAATCTAATTACCATACTTCCAAAATTTTGACTTTTGAGGAATAAAGCAATTTGACCTTATCTTGACCTAAGTTGTCTCATAAAGTCCCATTAGAGGTAAACTAATCTTTCCTCCTCTTTGGTCAGCCCTCAATGACGCCTCCAAGCCCATAGAAGAAGCAAAATAGACTGATGATAATTTATTCCAAAATTAAATCATTTGCCATCACATCTTTTCTCATTTTCGGATTAGTGGCAATTTTGGCAGATTTTCTACCCAAACTTTGAAAAATCATAACTTAATTTGTAGACATTAGATTTGAGTGATTCCAAAGGTTATAGAACCCTTATTGAGTCTAGTTTCAAGGAAAAATATAGTCTTTAGCCAATTAAAAGCTCATAATTCCCAAAATTAAATTCTTTGGACTGTTCCAGAAAATAGCCAGTTTTTCTAGGCCAACTTCAAAAATTTATAACTCTTTGCATACAGCTTCAAAAATTACCCATGACCTTTCAAATTAAAGCTTTCATCCCATAAAATTTCATAACTTTTTGGTCATCATTTGGTCATCTAAAACCACATGACAAACTCACTGTCTCGTAGGAAATTTCACTAGTAGCACTATTCACATTTCAATTTTCAATATTTAATTCCTATGGTCAAAATTAACATTAATATTAGGCCAAATATTATTCTCTTGTATTCCTCTACTTTAGGCCTCAATATTGCAATTTTTGAAAAAACCCAAGAATTAATTCCTTAATTTGTTCTAGCCAATTCTCATGAAAATGAAAATTTACTAACTTCATAAATTTCAAGTTCATGAATATTCACCATTTTATTGAATATTTCAAATAATTACAATAAACTTTGGTGAATATAATTTGGGGTGTTACAAATATCATAAAAAATAAATTTTGTGTCAGAAGCGTTAAATGCAAGCAAAACTTCAACCAACACATTCTGTTTGCTCTAATAGCTATATTCCTACAACACAAAGAATGTCCAGAGAAGCAATAGCATTGTAACGAACAAATGGAATTTTCACAATGGTCATTAATTACACTCCAACAATAAATATGAAAGTATTCAAAGCAGAGTAACTACCAAATTGTGAAACATTTAACTCTGCTGATAGTGCTCTGTTTATTTCAACATTCTCTTTGTATATTGTGCTTAATTGATTATTCATTCACTCTTAGAGAGAGTTACTTCAAACATTCAATACTTCTTATTGAGATAATTTAAGGTTGTGGAACCTTAAGTAGAGTATTTGTTTACATTGTGTAAGGGGAGCGATTGTCCGGAGAAGGAGCTCGCAATGTACTGAGATACTAAGAACCGAATGAATCTTTGGAAGTCACAGTGAAAAGTTCAGAGGCAATCTGAGGATTGGATGTAGGTAAGATAAGTTGTAACCGAACTAGTATAATCCCTAGTGTACACTTTGATGATATTTTTCTAACTCTTAAACTTTGGTTTAATTTCCTTAATTTCTGTCAATTATTAATATTTACTTTAAATTTTTTATTATCATCCAATTCACCCTCATCTTGGGTGAAACACTTGCATTAACACATTCAATTGTAGCAACAATAATAGTCAAGACACTACAAAAAACATGCTATTACTGACGGAATTACCCACGGAATTATTTCCATCGGTAATTTTCGACGATTTACCGACGGAAAATAATTCCGTTTCTAATTATCGACGGATTAAAGATGGAAAAAATTCGTCGGTAATTACTGACGAATTACCCACGGAATTTTTTCTGCCGGTAATTACCTATGGAATTCCATGGGTAATTTGAATGAGAAATTACCAACAGAATTTGGTGGGTAATCCGTATCTAATTACCCACCGAAAAAATTCCGTCGGTAACTTCTGACGCATTACCCACAGAATTCCATGGATAATTTGAATGAGAAATTACCGATGGAATTCCGTGGGTAATTTGTCTCTAATTACCCGCGGAAAAAATTCCGTCAGTAGCTTATGACGAATTACCCACGGAATATTTTCTGTCGATAATTACCCACAAAATTTCGTGGGTAAATTGAATGAGAAATTACCGATGGAATTCTGTGGGTAATATGTCGGTAAAACTAATAATTTTTTCATTATCATTTAATAATTTATATAAAATAATAAAAATAAAAATAATCTATAACAAATAAAAATTTAAATATCATAAAATTAATATTTAATATAATATATTAAATATATATAATATTAATAATAAAAATTTTAAATGAAATAAAAAATTAAAAATTTTAAAATTTATATCATGAAAACTAAATATATAATTATATATAAATATATATTTAATATTATATATATTAATATTAATATTAAATATTTAATTGAAATACGAAATTAAAAAATTTTAAATTTATATTATAAAAAACGAAATATATAATTATATATACATATATATGTAATATTATATATATTTATATTAATATTAAATATTTAAACGAAATTAGAAATTAAAAAATTTTATATTTTGTATTGTAAAAAATGAAATATGTAATTATATATAAATATATATTTAATTATATATATTTATCTTAATATTATATTTGTTTTTTAATTATTACATTATATATATTATTACGTGAATAAATAACGCAAGGTGAAAGCAGCTCAACTGGCAAAGGCATCATAACACATACCAAATGTTAGAGATTCGAATCCCACCTTTGTCACAAAATGCAACAATTATCTCACAGAGACACGTGACGTAAGGTTAGAGGAACACGTGGCCCTTGCTCAGGGGCCGCTAGGGCTGAATGGGGGATCGGGCAGTGGGGCGCTTTCAATGATGTCCACATGGCCTCTTTTAAGGTCGCCATGTGGATTCTTTTTTAAAAAAATAATATTAAATTACCGACGGATTACCCACGGAAATTTTTGTGGGTAATTACCAACGAAAAATTTTCCATGGGTAATTTCCATTGGTAATTACCCACGGAATTTTTCCGTGGGTAAATTCCATCGATAATTATCTACGGAATTTTTCCGTGTGTAAATTCCATCGGTAATTACAGACTGAATTATTTTTTTCAGTAATTTCTGAGAGAATAAAAATTCCGTCGGTAAATCAATTTGCCATGGATTTTTTAGAGATGGAAAAAATTTCATCGGTGATCCATCGGTAATTGCGTTTCCGTCCCTAATCCATCTGCAATTTGATTTCAGAGACAGAATTTTGTGAGTAATTTTTATGGGTAATGGGCTATTTTTTTGTAGTGAGAGCCAAATATTTTCCATCTTAGAATTTTTGGTCAAAAGATAAATATTTCCTATCTTAGAATTTTTGGATGCGTGGTGTTTGTTCCTATTTCTCCGCCACAACACATAAAGGTGGGACCTCAAAGGAGGTTAGAAATATATGTTGGTTATGAATCTCCTTATATAATAAAGTATTGGGTGAAGGTGTAGATTTAGCAATCAAAATTTCGCTAGGAACATCCATAAGACTTATCTATTTTCGGGTGCAAAAGTAGTCATAAACAATTTATTTGGGAGCAGATTTAGCAACGTCATTAAAAACACGTAACTGCCATTACTTTTTGAAATGTGGGTCCAACAGCCTTCTCTCTCTGTATTATTTTAATAGGAAAATATCACTTAGGCCATATGGAAAAAATTTCATTCCAAATAACCCTCAAAAGATTCTAAAATATCACTGCACCCCTTGGGTTAAAATGAAATTAAGTTCTGTCAGTAAAAATAAATTAAGTTTTGCAGTGAGATTTCAGAATCTTTTGGGCATTAACTAAAATGAAATTATTTCTATGTGGTCTAGGTGATATTTTCCTATTAAAAAATATTAAAATAATACATAGAGAGAAGATTGGTGGGACCCACATTTCAAAATGTAACGGCAATTATGTGTGTTTTAACGGCGTTGCTAAATCTACTCCCAAATAAATAGTTTATGGCTACTTTTGCACCCGAAAATATATAAGTCTTATAGATGCTCCTAGCAAAACTGTTGAATGCTAAATTTGCATCTTTGCCCTTAATATAAAGATAGGTTAATATAAACATAGGTTAAAGTGTACGTTTGGTTCTTTACATGTATTAATGTTTATTTTAGTTCCTTATGTTTATAAAGTTCACTTTTAGTGCATCAATCTTAACACCTTTAAATTGCCTTTTCACCTTAAAAACTTAATTTTATTTTGTCTTAAGGGAGTAGAATGAAACTTTAGAATTTTTTGGGTGTTGACTGAAATAAAATCTCTTCCATGGGGTTAACTGAAATTTTTCCCTTTAAATTTTGTACCATTGACACTTGATCAAAGCTTTCTCTTTGTTTATTTTATCATTTCCTCTACCATACCATTAAAGCTTCAATAACCCATCCACTTTTGATACTATCTCCCGTCCTCTTCATAAAACCCTTCTAACTTCTAACCACGGGTATATCGTAAGGATTAAAAAAAAGTAGTTGAAAGTAGTTTGTATAGTTGAAATTGTAAAAAATCATCACTATTTTTTTTAATATTATCCTCCAATTAAAATTAAACTACCATAATTACCTTTAATTTCTTTCTTATATAATCTCTCTCTACATTACAATTAATAAGGGTACTTGTGGAAAAGAAGAATTTAATGTCATTGACAATTTGCATATATATTATCTTCTACTTGTGTTATGGCCACAATAACCTTTTAGAAAGGGGTCTTAAAATAGGGATAGGATGGAGTATAAAGTTAAAATATTGGATTAGACAATATCTATATAGGGACTTAGTGGGGGTGGCATATCCTTGTTTAGTTTTGAATAATGAATAGGGCGTGAGCCCCGAATGTTTACCAAAAACAAAAATATTGAAAGAGATTACATCCGGGCTCCATGAGTTCCCATCACTTGCGCACGCAAACGCAAATGTGCACACAAAAATATCAATTTCAATGTTTTTTTTACCATGCATTTTGAATGTTCAAACATCTTCAGATTGAAAACTTATAAAAGCAATCAAATCCGTAAAAAAATTAAAGTACGGGAGGGTGTAAGTTTTTAGGGGTCAAACTTCAACTTTAGTTATCAATTTAACAAACAAACAAATGGGATTGTTACTTTGCGTGAGATTGATCCAAGTTTAATACATTAGGGACAAAATTACATCATAATTTTAGGATACTAAATGTAGTTAAAGATGCTGGATGGACCTTAACACGTTAAATTATAATGAATTTTAGTGTAAGTAATATTAAAATTTCAAACATATTATCTAATTTTAATTGGATTCTTTAATTTATATAAAAATTGTTGATAAATCCTTGTAACACGTATGAAGTACACAAGGGAGAGTATATGATATCCTTGGCGGAAAATGAGACATAAATGTTATTGTTCCTATGGGAATAAATGGGACTAAAATGGACAGCTAGCACACCATTATGTGTGTATTCATTCTACCACTGGGACTTATGGGTTAAATGTATTTTTGTTGTGGAAGTATTTCTAGACAAATTGTGTAACCCCCTGCCTTGATTAGCATAATTACGATTCGATAACGCATAATTAAAATGGATTAGAGACTGTCGGATAATTTAACTCATTTCAACTTCCTAAATTACAGTAGGATTCTCATAAAATCTTTCAAAAACTTTTCCCCATCCTAGTCTCAATTTAGAATTTCGAATATAATTACCTATGCAGTTAATTTACATTCATACATATCAGTGTATAACCAAATCCCGGCAAATCCTGGGTTCTATACATATATAAACTAAGGGTTTATAAGTCTCAACTAGGGGATTACATAACCAAAATCATATGTAATATTTACATCTTAAAATATACAATAGTCCCAAGTTCAGAAGTAGATAACCAACATCCCCAAAATTAAATATACCCAAAAGGGTCCTAATCGCTTTGGGTTGCCCACTTCTCTTTAGAGCCATTTGCCCTGTCTGAAATATTAGTCATTGGAAAGAATGAGATTCAAGAGAATCCCAATAGTAACAAATCACTTACACAATGCAGAAACACATAGCATATATGATCATGTTAAGCAGCATCACAATGTATCATGGCTCATGCCACAAATGACAACACTCATGGCTGTAAACTCTATGCGTCATCTTTCGCTGTGATCTCTATGTATCACAAAGTATCACAATGTATCACTAACCGTCAGCTTTCGCTGCGAACTCAAAGCATCACAATGTATCTCAAAGCATTCACAATGTATAACAAACATACATACAATGTTTCACATATAGTATAAGAGAAAGAGTCACTACCTTGTTCTTTCCTGACATTCTTCGGCACAGAGGCTCACGCGTACGGCAAATATCAAATCCTATAAGACAAATCAAGGACAACCCATCAATCTCTTTTCCAAGTTCTTAATTTTATAATACTTTAAGTTGGTTATCATTTAAACTCTTTAGACGGCTATTATAGGCCTAAACATACCCCTAAAGGGTCAAGAGAAACTATTCCGAAGATACCTTTTTCGGAAAACTCTAATTTTGGGCGGACTCACTTGAGTGAAGAAGGTCTCACTCGAGTGTTGCCCCCAATCGAACTCAAGTCCCGATGAGTAAGACACAGAAAGTGTGTACCCGAGAGCACCAACACCTCCTAGAATGGCTAGTGCACTCGAGTGATAACACCTAGTTACTCAAGTCCCACGGGTGGGGTGCAGGAAGTGACAACCTGAGAGCAACAAAGTCTCTAAGACGACAAGTGCACTCGAGTACTTGCCCCAGCACTCGAGTGACTTCCTAATGCTCATGAGTGCCCATATGCACTCTCGACCATTTGCTTACGAGTGATAACCCAAGACGCACACCCATAGTGCTACATGCACATGCACTCGAGTGACATCCCAGACACTCGAGTGATAACATATACCAGTGGCAGATACACAAGTTCATTCGTGATTTCTGCCTGAAGACTTAACCAAAACACCGAGAATATCATACTGCACTCGAGTGAGACCCTACCTCACTCGAGTAAGGCTTATCACAAGCCAGATCGCAGCAACTGATATGGTTTTCCAGATTTACCAAAACTAGCTCCAATGGTTCCAGAACTTATACCAAAACTCATTTCCATCTAAAATTCCCTAAGGAACTAATTGGTAACCTCAAAACACCTAAATTCCCTCCCAATCAACACATACTTCGTTTTTACCCAAAATGCAACCCAAAACCATCAATAACCAATCTCACTCTCACAATTTCCCAATCATTTTTAATGGCCCAAGGTCATAGTTTGGTACCAATTCTACCACCAAACACTAACCAATTCATATCTTTCAAATTCATAAGAAATCAGGGCAAAATCCCAGAATTTCCAAAACTCAATAAAAAATTATCACAAATATACCAAAATACATCAAATGTTTACCTTTTCACTTTGCTAGAATCAAAACCTTGATTCTCCAACTTTCAAATTTGTTCAAATACCAGAACACCTCTTCTTAAAATTCTAAAACCATAGCAAGGAAGCTCTCAACACCATGAACAACTTTAGAGAATAGCATTTGGGCCAAAGAGATTATTTTCAAGGTCAAATACTTACCTTTGTCTTTCTCTTTCTTGCCTAGTTTCAGTGAAAATGGAGGTAGGATGAGAGAGAAATGATATGAGATGATGATGATGATCTAATTTCCTTCCCTTTTCCCATGCATAAACTGACTTGAAAGTGAGAGGGAAGAGAGAGAAGGAGTTGAATCTTTGACTCCCATCCAAGGGCCCTCATTGTGCCACTTACCATGATCTCATGCCTCCCTTCATGAAGTCATATGACCCATGCACACACACTTCCATTATCTTAATCAACAATACTAGTTATTGATCTCAGGTTATCTATGAGTTTCCTCTCCGGTAACTTACCAATTGGTCAGTAAATTACCACTTTGCCCTTGATTATCACAATGCTTACTAAACCATCACCAAGCACATTTTACATCACAATTCACATCATATACCTGAAAATGCTTAATTAACATTGATTACATAACTTTGAAGTTATTAGCCCTTAATTACAAATTAGGATAATACAAATTACGGATACTCTAAAAAATTATGAAACAATACAGCATGCAATCTTTTAGATTCAATGCAAAGTTGTCCTTGTTTTACCAGAAAATAAAGGGGAACATAGAGTATAGGTGTTAGAGACAATAATATTTATTAGAAAGGATATTAAAAATTATAATTATTTAAGAGAATAAAATATCAGAATATAAATTTAAAAATAATAAATTTCTCACCTAACTAATTTTAATTCAGCCTGGAGAAATAATGGACTCTGTATTCTTAGCAGTGAACACCACTAATGAGTCAAAACTGGAATAGGAAAGCTCGTGTGCGTCAATGATGCTTTGGCTACATTGCTGTGATTGATCATGGAAGGAAGGCGTTTTTAGGTTTTGGTATTTTACATTGTGTCGTGCAGAAGCAAAGAGTTTTAGGGGCAATATAGTATTTCTAATTTTAGATTTTGATAACTGATCTTCCTAAATAATTAAATTTTAAGACCACATCTAATAAATATTATTTTTCTAAGTCCTTCACTTTAGTTTTTCACCAACTATCTTCAATCATTCCAACACTATAAAGTAACAGGCAGGATTGGTAACTGTTTACCACTTCCAGGAAAGGGAAGTGATGCAAAACGGGGAAGGGGGAGGGAGAAGGGAGAGAAGAAGAGATAAAGTCATCATAAAGAAATCAAGACAATTCTTATTCAATAACTCAAAGACGCATAAAGTAAATGTGTTGGAGGTCCTATTTATAGACTTCAACTTTGACCTCGAAATTCATAATAGAACATTTTAGAATCCTATAATGAAAACCAAATGATAATTAATTGTAAAAGATAACAATTAAATTAAAATTAAAACATATTTTTCCGTCATAATGACAATAAAAACATGAAATATCTAAACCTCCTAATTAGTCATTATTCCACATCCATGGAAGACTTTGATTAATTCTATTAGATCAGATGGAAGACGAGCTCCATGCGTTGATTAAGAGACTGTCCGTCAACTTAAATAAGTCATTTTGGGAGGTAAGTATTAATCCTATGTTTCATAATATATTCTTTAACTCTAACCTGCACGATAGGATAGGACTTACCATGAAGCATAACGTGGGATAAGGCCAGTGCTATTGGAAGGGTGAACGAATACATAATGGTGCTAATGCGAACCTAAATGATCCCTCCAATACTTAAATATATGACATATTTATCGGTCTTTTCATAATACATATCTATTAATGCTCTCTCAACAATAATCAAGGACGTGAGGGAAATCAAGAATTGAAGAAAATGATCAAGGTGTTTTAGAAAATACATGTCATATTTACTATATTAACTAATTTTCTTAATCTAATCAAATTATGTAAATATGTCTTAAATAAAAGACCAGAGGTCGAATATAATATCATGGAGCAAGCAGGAGTGATCTTAGGATGCATGGCTAAGACATCTCTAAAACTCATTGGGGTTAACTTAAATGCGAGACTTTGGCGGTCTAGGAGGATAGAAGAAAGTGACTAGGGCAAAGGGGCAATCATTGGAGTCGAGGGGAGGAGAGGAAACTTTTTTAACAAATTCAATTTAAAAGAAATATGGATAAATGGGGTTATTAAATATGGTTAAAACTATAGAACTAAGTTGCGGTAAGTTAAAGTTTAGGATTGAGTCATAACTAAGTCAAAACTATAGGGACTGAGTTACAATTGTGTCAAAACTATAGGGACTAAAAGATTAGTTTTCACCTCAAATTTATACCTCTATTTTGCTTGTTAGAATTTTTGGATTTGAATCCCCACTTAATGAGCTAGATTAATTAATTGGAAAATTTGAGTAAATCATAATTAATTGGTTAATTAATTAAGAGATTAATTAATTAATAAATTGAATGAGAAAACTGTGGATTGTTGATTAAATCATGAGTCAGCTAAATAACTGAATGAGATCAGTTATATATATATATAAATTAGAAATGGAATTTAATTTATAATATTTAAATAATCCAATGTTAGTTATAAAATGAATCAAAATTATTTATTTTATATTCATTTTACTGAGTCAAGAGAGAAGTTGATAGATTGTCTTATCTAATGGTTGTCATGGGTCTTGTGAGTTGCCAAATTAGAGGGCCTACTACTATAAATAGAGGGCCTTCCCATTAATTTTACTCACTCCAGTTATTGAGACTTTTGACTGTCTAACTTCCTCTCGATTTCTTTCTTGTATGGAGCTTTGCTTTGCCACACTGTTTGGACTCTAGTTCTTTCTATAGTCCAAACTAGTTTAGCATTTTGCATGGGTTACTTGGAGGATTGACTAGTGGAGCTTTGGAGGTTTGACTCGGATCCAAACATGAATCCGTTGAGTACACTTTTTTCCTCTTAATTTTCCAACATTGGTATCATAGCCAGGCTGCTATTCTTGAGGTTACGATAATGTGCTGTGTGCTTAAGCATGTTTGTGTCTCATGAAATTTATTTTTATTCCAGTTTGCACATGCTATTTAATTTTAAGCATAATTGTATGATTTGAGTTAAAGTGTTTAATCATATATGTTAAGATATGTTATGGCTTTCTGGGATTTTTAATATACTCAATCTATTTTGAATATGGGAATTTAAACATGTTCGCCGATGACTGAAAATAAACTTGAAAATTGAGTCTTCGAGAATGGAGCCTTTTATGTGAACAAATGGCATCAATGTGTCACTAGTACAAAATTGCCTTTTTATACCGTCACATTCAGACCGGTTATAACGGATAAGGTCTAAAAAAGATGGGCGGTGGTAGTTTTGTAATTATAAAGAACTTGTAAGACTGGTTCTTAAGATATACGGTCTAAAATAAATCATTTAGATCGGTTATTAAAATAAACGGTCTAAAAAGATAAAATTTTGTTTAAAAAATTGTAAGTTTTAAGATCAATTATTCAGACAACCGGTATAAAAATATTTTTTAAAAAAATCTAAAAGTTTTTAGACTGGTTTTCACTAATAACCAGTCTTAAAGATGAAATATTTTAGACTGGTCTAAAATATTTTTTTAATTTTAAGACCGGTTATGATTCACAACCGGTCTAAAAGGTTTCCCAAATCTACCACCACCCGCACTAAAATGGTTGAATCCCGACCTAGCGATCTGAACCTTAAACCTTGCTTCTCTTCTTGTCGCAATTTCTCACTTGAACTCCTCCTCGCCCCTTTCTTTGCCACCACTCCCACTCCTCCTCCTTCCTCTGATCTCCTTTGTTCCTCATGGATCCACGCTAAAAGTGATCGCGTGAACCCCAAAAACCACATTGAGTGTTACCATCTTCTTGTAGCTGCGGAGATTTCTGGGCATTGCGGGAGATACATTTGGTTGAGGTTAGCTTGTCTCTTAGATGATTTACTTTTTCTTCTTCCAAATCTTATTAGAATATAGGCTATACAATCTGCTTTTCGAATTTAAATCATCATTTCGTGAGGAATCAAATGCATTTAATCTTTCTTTTTCTCATTTTTGATTCTCTATTATGCTTCAGCTGAGCCTAGCCTTTCTGTTTTCTTTTCCTGTTTCTTTTACTTTAGGCTGTTGGTGATACCTAGAAAAGAACAGAATGAGAGATCTTATAAATTAGCTCAAGATCTGGAAATTTTGTTGGAGGTGTGTCAGCCATAAATGGCCTGATTTGCTTTCATCTAAGCTCCACCGCCAACATGACATTTGTGAAGTTGGATTTTTTTGGCCACCTCGTTTTTCTATTGGTGGTTTAAATCTTGTGGTACCTTATCGTGGAGGCCAAGAGAATTCTAGTTTCATCCGGTTCCATCACTCCGAATGTCTATGATCTCGTTGTTACAAGTATGCTTTGCTTACATTTCTTATTATCCTATACTTGCAGCTTTGTTCTTTTATTTAAGTGGAGCAACTACCACGCTAGATTGTGTTGAAGAAGGTGCTTCTCTTTCAAACTTCAAATTTTGATCTCCATTTTGAAAGTTTTAAATCTATTAAGATATTCTAGACTGCTTTTATGACTTGATATTTTTGTTTTTTCAGTTGCTACCTTTGTTATCTTCCGCTCTGGAATTTGGTTCAACTGTGGCCCCTGCTTTGACAGTATTGTTGAAAATGGGTTCCTGGCTTTCAGTTGAGGAGTTAAGTGTCAAGGTAAGTAACTCTTTCTGCTTCTTCATGTTAATGTCTTTTTTCTAATTTACATAATTTATTTCCATCTTTTAAATTTAATTAGGATGAATATCATGTTTGTGTTGAATTTCTAGTTTAAATGCATAGGTCCTTCCAACTATTGCAAAACTCTTTGCCTTTAATGACCGAGCTATTCGAGTTGCGCTTCTTCAATATATCGATCAATTTGGTGAGTCCTTGTCAGTGCAGGTTGTTGATGAGCAGGTAAATGTTATGGATGAAATGATTTCAACTTCTAATCCCATTTTTTGGTAAACCTTGATTATTTCTCCTTTGTACAAAGATATCTTGGTAATAAATGGAAGATTTGATATTTTATTTTGACACTAATCAGGTTTACCCTCATGTTGCTACTGGGTTCTCTGACACATGCTTTTCTTAGGGAACTGACACTTAAGGCCATGCTTATATTAGCTCCTAAGGTATAAGAATTATGATAATGCAACAAATATGAAGTTTTTCATGACAGTCAAATTGATGATATCAATATGAAGACTATTTTATAGCTGTTGTAGCTCCTTGGTTTTCAATAGTGCATTCTTTAATATTGATGTGAAAATAATGTTTTCATTGAAGATCAATTGATTTGACCGGGTTGAATTGACTGAAGTTTAATGCCATTTCATATAAGTAAATGTGTTTGTTAGAGAGTGAGAGAGAGATGGGTCAAGATCAGGAGAAAGTCTCAGGTTCATTGTCACTGACCTTGTGATTTAAGGGCTTCTAATTGATATTTTCTCCAAATGCTCAATACAATTTTATTTCCTCTTTGAACAGCCATTTTACTTCCAGTTGTGTTAAAGACTAGTCTCTTTATTGTATTACTTGGCTATTTCCAACTTACTGTTATGTTTTATGAGAAACATATTATCCTTGACATCTTATTAATTTCAGGATACAATGGCCCAAGCTCTTGAAAACCCTCGGTTTTCTGATAGTGTGCGGAAGTAAGATAATATTATATTGAACATCAACTAACTTTTCTTAGTGTAGCCATTTGTCTATTAATATGGCATTCTTCATCAGTTGCCTTGCATTCTTTGAGATACTAATATCTTATATGTCTATACACGTTTTTTTGCAATTGTTTTACAGTACTGCTGCAGCTATCTTTAGGCAAGCTATGGCCTTAATTATTGTCAATTTTTAATCTTATGAGTTGTTGTTTTTCATCATTTAATTATGGTTGACATAGCTTACTTAAAATTATATGATAGTAAAAAAATAGGGCACATTTTTTTTTATTGGGATGATTTTAAAATCCTTTCAATCCAAAAAAAAGGCCTATTTATTTTTTTTAAAAAAATGTCACTTTTAAAGCCGATTCTTAAAATAACCGGTCTTAAAAGTACTTTTAAAACCGGTTTTCAGAATAACCGGTCTTAAAAGTACTTTTAAGACCGATTATTTTAAGAACCGGTCTTAAAAGTCTTGAAAAAAAATTTTTAGACTGATTTTTAAACAACCGGTCTAAAAAGTCCGAAGTTTTAATACCTGGTGTTCAAGAAACCGGTCTAAAAAAGTGATTTTTAAGACCGGTTTCTTAACCGGTCTAAAAAGTAGCAGACTTTTAAGACCGGCTATATCAAGATCGGATACGAAACCGGTCTAAAATGTCATTTTTAACCAGTCTTAAAACTGATTTTTCTACTAGTGTGTAGAGCTCTCCAAGATGATTTCAACAACACAAGAACAATTCAAACAGAGCTCAAATGAGAAATATATGGCCATTGAAAGTTTTGGGTAACGGCAGGTCGACCATCGGGTTCAAACCAGGTCGGACCCTACTTAATAGAGGTTAGGGATGACCTTTGCACAACATTTTGGCTAAAGGGCCAAAACGGTGTCATTTCAGTGTGAAAGGACATTATACTTAAGTGAAACGCAATGCATTATAAAAGGACATTATATTTAAATCAAGTTTGGATCAGTTTAGAAGCATAAAAGTGTTGTTGTGCTTATGGAAAGTCCTAAATACCTTCATAATCTATCCTTTAATCTATTTTTCATTTTTTGTTGCTTAGTAAAACAATTAAGGAGTTTTTATAATTGGATTTAATGGTAATGCTTATATTGAAAAGCCCCTTAGTGATGAAAAGCAATTCATGCATATTTGAATTCACAATCATAATACACTATTAGAGAAAGTAGGGAAATGATAACGAGATATGCAACAACTTAATAAGAATAGCTTGTTAATCATTAGTTAATCCTCCCAAGCCTTTAACATTGAGGAGATGAATCAACCATTTTAACAAGTGTTGTAAAAATGGAAGATATTAGTAGGGATGCATTAAACATCTTAAAGGATCATCATCTAATGGTTAGGAGGTGTTCTGCAAACCACATCCAAATGAGTGGATAACGAGGTTGTAAGAAGAGCTAAAAGGAAAAAGCTATGTTCTACATGGGTTTATATGGCTAGAAGGGCCGTGAGATGGACTAAAGCCAAATGTAAAACAATAGGATATAGATTTAGTGTCTGAATGTTCATTATTAATTGAATGATATTCTTTCTTTATAGTTGAAATGAGTGACTTATCAATGAACATTCCTGCATTATTTAATAATGAATTATTATTATATGTGCTTGATAACTTCTTTACTTGAGTAGGAGCTTCTATAACATGTAATAAGGAAGCCTAAAAGGGGGTATGTTCAAGTAAGATTATGGCTAAAAGGATGGTAAACTAACTAGAATAAGTGGGATGAGATCTAAACTAGTTGTCTCTTGAACATGAAACCAGCGAACATATCATCTAATTAATAACCTTCATCTCACTTGAGCAAGATTGAACTGTATACCCAAATAAATGCATGATCATCTATATGATTGAGATGTGACATACAAGTCCATATTGATTGAGCTTATGAGAAAAGTTCAAAGGAGATCACTATAGAATTAGATACTATAAAATCTTTAGAGGATGTTGTAGACATCCTACAAATAACCTTCAGCATCTAAAGGCTAAAAAACCCGAAGGAAATGGGAAGCTTATGCTACCTACAGTAGGAAAAGAACAAGATAACTCGGATCACCATGCTTAGTGTTGTGCCAATCCAAGTAAAACAAGACTACACAAGCCCTGCGGAAAGGCTTGAGAGATAAAGTTGTACAAACTCAGTCAAGTTTTGACATTCGTGTGATAAGACCTAATGTATCAATTAGGCAACACTTGAGAGTAATGTCAAATAAGACTAGTAATTAAGGTGAGAAAGCAATGTTCTTTCCAATCAACAACAAGTGAATATTGTAACAAGTAAGCCTCTTGTTGAGGGGGAGCACATGACCTCTTATTGAGTGGAAGCATATGAAAATAAACCTACTCAAAAGTGAAAGGCTAATGTGATTTTCTACATTAAGCTTGAGAGTGAAAGGCTATGGGATGTGAGATCTGTAACCCCCTTCGTAATTATATCCAAAATACACGATTAAAATGAAATAGAGACCAATAATAATCAAAACTCGTTTACTAACCTATCACATGATGGGGTTTTCAAAAATACCTTTCGAAATCATTTATAAACTTGGTCTCATTTTCACATTTTGAATACAATTACTACACGAAGATAAATCACATTCATATAAATATCAGAGTGCACAACATAATCATCCCGGCAATCTCGGGTACATACCTTCGCTAAAGATATACAGGGCACAATTGCCCATTACAATTCTTCAAATGGGGATTAAACAATCTCATTTCGAATGAGTCCTGCCACTTCCTCCATGAGCTACTTGCCCTGTCTAAATTATTGGTAAGGGGGGGTGAGATTCGAGAGAATCTCAGTAGGGAAACATTATCAATATGCAGGCAAGATAAGTGTTTAATGCATGACATGCTTGCATCACATAACTCATGCACACATACAATGACAAATCTATAAGCTCAATGATTCGAACGATACACATATGGCCATAGCATATATTGAAACATAGCTTTAAATCATTCATACATGTTCCACATAATCAAGCAAAGCAATAACATGCATCAACACATTAATATAGTTATCAGAGCATGCAGGAGAGATAAGTTCCCTACCTCTAGTCTTTTCTCCTCGATTTGCGTGCCAGCAACTCAGGGCTTCACATTCGATCCTACAATGTCAAATGTACTATTTAGACACTTCCATAGTGTTTCTGGGGGTTATATGAGGCTATATTGAAAATTTACTAAAATACCCCCGGGGACCCGACCCGGCCCCGCCGTACCCGGTCCGGCTGTACTTTTCTTGAAATTTTGACATGGGCTATTCTGACATATTTTCACCCAAGGAATCCATTTCCGGACTCGGAATTATCAAATTCAATGTCAATTTACAAATTTACCCTTGGCAGCCCCACTTTAAGGGTTTCAGGGGTGTTTTTGTAATTATGCTTTTTCGGCCTTTTCCGAAAAAGTGACCAACTATAACCCCACCTAATTTTCGCTCCTGAACTCAATGGAATCATCAAACCATTGAAAATCCAACTCTAAGACCCATTTATAGCCTTGGCCGAAATATACAAGTACTCCGGGAAAAATTGGGGTTTTTCGGTTTCGGCTCCGTAAACGCATTCCTTTCTACTCCTAACCACTTTATTGACTATTCCATTAGGTTAAAAATACCATTTTGTACCAATTTTGGCAGCATAACAGCCCCACACACCCATTTTCCATGTTTGAAACCAATGACAATCCGGCGAAATTTCACCGATTAAATTGTCCACAGCAGCCAGAATAGTCAATACACAAGAGTTTGGAAGTTACCTCAAGCTCCCACTAGCTTTTCCTTGTCTTGGCTGAAGCCCTAGCTTTTTTAACACCAAAGGAGGAGCTTCCAAACCTTAAAGAACATAAAGGAGTAGCTTAGGATCGGAGTTATACGCGTTTTGTTTTTTTTTTTGATACAGGAGTTATACACGTTAGGAGCTAGATCATCGGAGAAATCGGCTTACCTTGCGAGTTCTCTTCTCCTTTCTCTCTCTAGAAATCTCAAACGTTTTCCTCTTGTTCAGCTGAATAAACTGACGGTTTTGAAGCTTGGAGGAAGAAGATGATATGTTATATTATGCTTATGTCATTATTCCCTTATGATGATATCATAATTCCAAAATTGACATTTTTTGGATTTTCTGGCAGATTTTCTGCCCAAACTTTGAAAAATCATAACTAATTATAGAAAACTCAAAATGAGATTATTCCAAAGCCAAATGAAATATATTTAAGTCCTCTTCATAGGAAAAATATTGGCCATTACTAAAAATCACCACACAATTCCAGAATTACATAAAACTCATCACTGCCCCAAAACATGGTTCAGTTTCCATCCCAAACTTTGGACAGTCATATCTCCTATTTCACAAAACGAAATGGCACAAAATATATGTCCATTTTGAAGCTTGAGATGTGAACTATAAGACTGGAAAGGTTCAGAATTTTTAGACACCATTTGGTCATTCAAAACGTTCATACAAACTGACTGCCCAGAATAGAGTTTCACTGGACAGAATTTCAGATTTTGCATATTTGCTTCAATTGGTTCCATTTTCATACCAAACATCATTCCCACATAAATTTTCACAAGGAATCTATTGGAAACACCAAACCAATCAAATTCACATTCCATTGACATGTTTCACCAATAATCACAACATGTCAACACAAGTCACAATTCAAACTCACATTGCAATTCTTTACTTTCCAAAGTTCCAAACCAATTCCAAGGAACTCACACACATGGGATTCCACGCACTCAATATCACAAAAAATAAACCCTAACAATTGATCTTCAAGTTACCAATGAGTTTCCTCTTCAGTAACTGACCAATTGGTCGGTAACTTTACCCTTTTACCCCTGATTATGGCAATTCCTCCTGAATCACCACTAAACACATCATACTTTTCCATTTAGCCACAATATGCGCCCTCCCTCTATTTTAAGTCAATTTAGATATTAATCTATAATTGAACTTAAATATTGGGTTTTGCAGCTGCTCACAATGTATACGCATCACAGTTCACATCATAATCTCCAAAAGGGTCCATTTATCACTAATCACGTCTGCTTTTGGAGTCATCAACCCTTAATCACAATTTGGGATCTTTCTAAATCGGGGCTTAGCGATCCACTTATTTCAGCTTATTCTCTAGCCTTAAGTCTCAAAATTTGGGGTATTACAAGATCCATTAGCCTAAAAAACTGAACTAACGAAGTAGAGGTTTCATCCTTCAAACCTAGGTCTGATAAAGTGAGAAAAGAAAGCTAGGCCTAGTAAAGGTCAAGTAAAGTTTCTACTAAAAAGAAAGGGCAGTTTACCATAAGTTGGCATATATAGTGAAATTCACTAAATTCCTTACATTTCTCACATTGGTTTTACAAACAAAATTAATTATTTGTGGATTATAGACTTAAGAGAAACAAACCGTGCAAGCAAAGATTATGAGAACTTTGCAGATTTTATCAGTTACCATCAAGAGATGAGCAACTTCATGAAGGAAGCAACGCAAAAGTGCAAGTTAAGGGCATTAGAACATACACATTAAATCTAAAAGTCATTCCACTTTAGTAGTGCACATTCTACTTTGCACTCAATACAACCAACAAAATATTGTGTACATTATATCTTCAGTTAAGAATTAATAGGACTAAATGTTTCAAATATGGTATTTCTTTATATGGTTCTTTCATCTTGGAAATAACGATTCCACTTCTTACCTCAAGCTAAGGCATATTCTTTGAGAGAGAATGATAATATTAGTAAAAGAGAATTTGCTAGATGATGAGTTCAAAGGGAAGATGTCCTTATGAAAGCATAATCTAATTGGCAAGATAATGAGTAACCTTTTCAAGGAAACCATGACAAATATCCTTTGCAATTAATATATTAAGTAATTTTGCAAACCAAATGAGTAAAGGTAAAATGTGGAGCCTGGTATTGCCTTCATTAATGATTTCACATGATGTGACCTTGTTAGTATAATCTCATACTAATAAAAGGATATAAAAGTCTTTAGATAACACCTTAATTGAGTTGAGAATTAGTCACAATCAAGGTCTAGAGATCTAATAAAGGCTAAAAATACATGCATAATTAGTTCTAGGCACTGTGTAAGAAATAAATTTTTTGTTAAACAAGTCATCGTCCCTGGCACTCTAAACAGGTTGCCAAAAGGAGAACATAGACATCTCCTAGACGTGGTTAGATAAATGATAGCACAATAGAAATAGTCAATTTCATCTTGGGAGCTATATTAACATCTATTATCATCTTACTTAACTAAGTGGCCTTTAAATCAATTAAAAATAACTATATGCCTTATGAGTTGTGGATATGCTACAAACAAGACCTAAGTGTCCTAAGACCATGAGGGTCAACAACTTGTTTCTGTAACCCCCTTCCACCATAGGCCGAGATTAAGTTCACAAACACATGTTAATGTTGAATTAGAAACCATAATGCGATTTGGGACTTAGTAAAACTTTCTTTTACCCAAAACATGGTTTTCAAAAATATTTACTCGAGTGATGAACCTAGATCACTGTAGTGACCACTCAAGTGATGATGTTTATATTGTATGATCTTAATCTATTATTTATTGATTTGTTATCTATATGATTAACCCTTCATTGTATTAGTATCTTAAGTATATTTACAGAGAAACAATAAAGAGATCATACTTAGAGAGAAAAGTCCAAGGAAATGATGAAACGTTAACCGACGCGCAACAACTAGTTTTCAAATTTGAAGAACGATTAAAAAAAGTTGTGCGACTCTAACAAATTTTTTGAAATGCTTCCAACAACCATCTCAATTCATCTATAAATATTGGAGTATTCAATAAAGAAGTAAGATACTGAGAACACACGAACATACATCTATCAGCAAATCTATAGTGCTCTGTCTGACATTCATTTATTATACTACAGTGTTCATATATTTACTCTGTGAGAGAGATTTTCATTACAAACTCAATATTCATTATTGAGATAACTTAAGGTTGTGGAACCTTGAGTTGAGGATTGATTTATATCGTGTAAGAGGGAGCAAGTGTCTAGTCAAGAAAGTTGTTATGTATTGAGGTCCCAAGAACCCACTAAATCTTAGAAGATAGAGTGAAACTCTTAGACAAGCTCTGAGGACTGGACGTAGGTCAAAGTGGTTGTAGCCAAATCAGTATAACTCTTGGTGTACACTTCATTGATATTTCTCCTAGTTCTTAACTGCATTAAATTTACTATCAATTTTTATATACGATTCAAATTTTCTATGATAACTTAATTCACCCCCTCTTAGGTGAACAATTGAACTAACATTTGGGATCAGAGCGTAAGTCTTCTTGATCAGGTATAACAACCTAAGAAGGATCTAATAGCAAGCATGAGTGAAGGAATACTTCCTGACGAAGCTTTTTTCACCGGACCACCAGGTTTCAGTGGTGAACACTTCTCTTTCTAGGAAGCGAAGTTTAGAGTATTCATACTGGCTACTAAATACAGACTTTGGGATGTGATTGAGATGGAAACTATGAACATGTAAAGATCGTAGACTCATAAAAAGTACCCAAGACACCAGCATAGTACGATGAGAATGACAAGAAACTCATTACTCTCAACAGTAGAGCAATTATGATGATCCAAAGTGCTTTGAGTCAAAATGAGTATTTCAGGATCTGCATACTTCCAACAGCTAAGGAAATGTGGAAAGCTTTAGAAATTGCTCATGAAGAAACTTTAGGAATTAAAGAGAACCGGATCAACACTCTAGTTACTAAATTTGATTTTATTTGAATGAAATCAGGTGAGTCAATAGCAAAATTTGAACTAAGATATACTCATCTTATTAATCAATTGCATCGCCTGGGAAAGTCTATGATTAGCATACCTAAGTAAGAAAGATATTGATCATACTCTCTAAAGAGTGGGAGGCCAAAGTCACTATGATAGAGGAAGTGAACTGTCAATTGCTTCTCTATTCAGAAGTCTCTCTGAGTATGAAAGCAAATTGAAGTTCAAATGTGAACTTGAAGATATTGGAGACAAGAAAAAGTAAACTCTCACACCAAATACAAAGGAGGAAACCCAAGAAGATGATGAAGATTTCAACGATGATGAAATAGGGCTGATAATCAAATGATTGAAGAAATTTTACAAGAAAGATAAGGGATTTAAAAATCTTAAAAAGGAGGAGCAAGCAGTAAAGAACACATCATCTGCTATGAATGTGAAAAACTAGGACATATCAAATCAGAAGGTCCAGAATTGGTTCAGAAGAGAAAAGTAAAAAAGAAAAAGCAAGTTCTTCAATAAGAAGAAAGCTTTTGTATATGCTATATGGGGAGACAGTTCCTATGGCGAAGATAATAATGAAGTAGCCAATATCTGTCTGGTCACTCAAGAAGAGATAGAACAATAAGAGGTAATTGATTTTGACCTACCTATGATGAATTACTTTCCAAATATAATGCTTTTCATTCTGAATTCATCAAAGTAGTTAAAAATTAATTGTTTTCGAAAAGGAAAACAAAAACCTTGAAGAAAAACTCAAAGAAGTTTCAGAAAAAGATTGTGAAAATTGTATTGCTTTGAAAAACAAAAACACTGATCTCACTAAGACTCTTAAGAAATTTACTAAAGAAAGTGAGATGTTAAATGTTCTTTTAAAAGCTTAAATATTTGTTAATGATCGATTTGGTATTGGATATGATCCAAAATCAGACAAAAAGAAAGGTAGAAAAAAAAAAGGAGGTAAAACATATTTGAGCTATTTTCAACATTCTATACATACATAAAATCCTTTTGAATATTGTAATTATTGTAATAGAAAAGGGCACTATACTTCATCATGCTTTCATAAAAAGAAAGGAAGAATAGGAACCTTCAAATGGGTACCTAAAGGATCTTATGTTCAGAAGTTAATTTGTCTAAACTCAAAAGGACCCAAGAAAACTTGGGTACCTAAGACTTAAATGTATTTGATTGTAGATATGTATTAAATAAACCAAAGGCTACAAATGGTATATAGATAGTGGATGCTCCAGACATATGACAGAAGATTCTAGAAGTTTTACCATGTTGCAACCTAAGAAAGATGGATAGGTAAAATTTGGAGGAAATCAATCTGGAAAGATAGAGAAATTGGTGAAATAAAAAATGATAAACAAGAAAGATTTACAGTTAGATAAGAGCAATATCAAAGCAAAGCTCATAGCAAAAAGGGAAGGCAATTGTTATACTCTTGATATAAGTAGAAATGTTTCTGAAAATTGTTTTCTAAGTAACGCCGATGAAAGCTGGCTATGGCATAAGAGATTAGCACATGTCAATATGTGCCAACTAGGCAAATTACTAAAAAAGGATTTAATAATTGGTTTACCTAGTGTGAATTTTAAAAACAATTTAATTTGTGATGCATGTTAGAAAGGTAAACAAATAAAATCATCTTTCAAATCAAAAAATGAGATCACAACTGACAAAACACTTCAATTGTTGCATATAGATTTAGTTGGACCAGTAAGAGTTAAAAGTCTTGGTAGCAATCTATATTCATTGGTCACAATTGATGATTTCCCTCGATTTACATGGACTATTTTCTTATCATCAAAGGATGAAACCTTCAGTAAATTTATTATTTTTGCCAATAAAGTGTAAAATGAGAAAATTATGTCCATCGTAGGTATCACGATAGATCATGGTGGAGAGTTTAAGATCAAGCCTTTGGAGATTACTGTGATACTAATGGCATTGATCAAATCTTTTCTGCTCCAAAAATAACCACCAGGACAACCTAGAGCTTGGAAATTCAATAAGATTCATCCCCTAGATCAAGTTATAAGAGATGTGAATGATGGAATTAAAATTAGAAATAGAATTTTTAAGGAAGTTAGTTTATCTTCATTTATTACTTAAATTGAATATTCTAATATTGACGAAGCCTTATTAGACAATGATTGGGTAATAGCAATGGAAGAAGAACTCAACCAGTTTGAAAGAAATCAAGTTTGGGATTTGGTACCCCAACTTAAAGATTATCCGATCATTAGAACAAAATGGATATTCAAGAACAAACTTGATGAATCCAGATTCATTGTCAGAAATAAGGCAAGACTGGTGGCCAAAGGCTATAATTAAGAAGAAAGTATTGATTATGAGGAATCATATGCTCCAGTAGCTAGATTGGAAGCTATACTAGTACTCTTAGCCTTTGAATGCATTAAGGGATTCAAACATTATCAAATGGATTTAAAGAGTGCATTTTTAAATGGATACATCATGGAGGAAGTGTATATATAACAACCTCCAAGTTCTGAGGATGTAACTAAGCCTGACCATGTTTTCAATCTAAGAAAAGCTTTATATGGTTTAAAACAAGCACCTAGAGCATCATATAAAAGACTTAGTAAATTTCTCATCAATCAAGGTTTTGTACAAGGAAGAGTCGATACAACTCTATTTACAAAGCAAAAATGAAATGATATTTTGATAGTACAAATATATGTTGATGATATAGTTTTCAGTGCTACTAATAAAATTTTGTGCAAAAAGTTTTCTGAGATAATCAAGGGGAGTTTGAGATGTCAAAGATAGGAGAATTAAATTTTTTTTCTTGGTCTGTAATTCAAACAAAGAAAGAATGGAATTTTCATATCTCAAACAAAAAACTTAAAGGAGCTATTAAATAAATATGGGATGGATGAAGCAAATAGAGTAGACATTCCTATGTGCTCGACAATATTGCTTAAAGCCGATGTCAAGGGAAAAGATTAAACATCACCAAATATAGAGGAATGATTTGATCATTACTCTATCTTACTACAAGTAGGCATGACATCCAATTTAGTGTTGGTATGTGTGCAAGATATCAACTAGCACCAAAGGAATCACATGTTGAAACTATGAAATGAATTTTTAGATATCTTGCCTACACAGCTGGATTAGGTCTCTGGTATCCTAAAGGAAGAAATAAATACCTAATTACATACTCAGACTCTGATCATGTAGGCCACAAGATTGATCAAAAGAGTACCACTAGGCAATGCCAGTTTCTTGGAGGCTCACTTGTGTTATGGTTCAATAAGAAACAAAATACAGTATCTCTTTTATCAATGAAAGCTAAGTATGTTATAGCATCGAGTTGTTGTGCACAAGTACTATGGTTGAAGCAACAACTATAAGATCTTGGTATACATTTACAAGAGATACCTATTTACTGTGACAACACTAGTATCACAAGCTTAGCAAAGAATATGGTCCAATACTCCAAAACCAAGCATTTCGATTTTAGGTATCATTTCACCAAAGGTTATGTTTAAAAGAAGTATGTCAAAGTGATATTCATTCCAACTCATCTTCAACTAGCTTATATTTTTATAAAACCTCTTTCAAAAGATCAATTTTTCTACATAAGAAGAGAATTGGGAATTGTAAATCGCAATGAAGTATAAGTTAGTTTATGTTAGAAAATGTGAATTTTCTCAGGTTTTGATTATTACCGACTTAAGCTTTAGAGTATCTAATAATTTGTTTTTGCATTACTTTGATGCTTTGTTATATGGTGAGGAAAGCAGAGGTTAAAAGAATAGTACATCCCTCGAGTGGCAACTTCAAGTGATCACTAGCATTACTCGAGTGATAACTGGAAGTGATGATCAGTATCACTCAAGTGAGTATTAGAGTGATGACTTAAAAATCAAGGTAGTGAGTATTCAATTTAAATAAATTCAAAATATAATGGTATAATGGTTGAGACTGATGGCTCGAGTGATGTCTCTGAATCACTCAAGTGAGCACTTGAGTGATCATTAGTACAGATGAACAATCAACTAAGTTTTAGCTCAAATCTGTAACTTTCCCATCTTATGGTTCATGTGGGTTATGGGTTTTGCATTTGTGTTGGCAATATTGACATGAAAACCCTAAAAAACAATCTTCATAAATATTTGTAATATGGAATTGAATAATGATGGAGGAGATGTAGTGGCAGTGGTAGAGGACTGGGTGTCATCCAACCTACTTGACCCAGCCTCAATCTTCTTCTTCTTTTTCAGGCTAGACTCAAGAGCCTTCTTCAGAGGAATTTCAATCCCCAACTTCACAATCTGGTTTTACCCAACTGAAAGTAGCCTCTAAATAGACTCATTAGACTCAAGATACCAGATTTTATTCTTTTTCACAAGCAAAGAGATAAGCTGAGGGTATGGCATTGGTGTAGTCTGGGTACTAGAAAATCGGTATCTCTTTATCTCATTGAAAATAAGGTCACCAAAATGCTTCTTTTCTTTCATAATAATAGAGGCCATTTTCCTAATATCCCTCTAAATAAGGTGAGTGAAATTATTTGATTTCTTAATAGTGGCTTAAGAGTAGATGTACTATAAGACTTTATGTAAATCACATATGTCACTAGGGTGGAAGGAAAGTGGTCCTACTCTCTCACCGAGCCTCATAATGGTGTATAACTGGTTTGAATCTAAGGTAGGGTGTACATCATTTAGGGGATCCTCAATTCCTAGCCGAGTGTTTATCTTAGGATAAGAGAACAAAATTTCTTGTCCTCTAACCTTAGTTACCATCTCTTCCTCTATTTAGTCTCTCAAGGGATCATCTACTGGTTCTAAATTGTAGTAAAAGTATCTCACCACTTTAGTGCAATAGGGTAGTCTTATAGATAACCAAGGTATGTAAGATACAAGATAAGGACTTAAATTAAACTTCAATACCTCTTATAGAACCTTGAGATCAACGTAGTGAATTTTATAGACTTTCCTCTTTAAGAAGTGTTCCTTATACTTCTGAGATTGCTCAAACTTCTTGACATTAAAGCCTTTCAGAGAAATGTGATATCTTCTTCTTTTTCTCCTTCTCCTTCTTTTGGTGGTGACTTAGAGGATTGTCCTTGTTTTCCTCCTTTAGACTTATATTCCTTATCGAGAATACTTGCCATTGCTTGGGTAAGTTTTCGATCATATTTGGTTACCTTTAGACTTCTCCCAGTCCATGAAGGAGTATGGGATAAGTCTGAGAAAGGTGAAGAAATTGTGGTATCCTTGCCTTTTCCTATTGACATGGCCTTCTTTGATTTAGCCCTTGTCACCATAGGCTCTTTGATTTTAATCCCCTTGGCTTTAGGTTTTGGTTTAGTCTTTGGCTTGGCTTTCAGTTTTGAAGAGATTTTTTGTTTCTTGGATGGAGGAGATTCATAGGGTTGCTGGGGTTCAAAGGATCCAGAATGAGGATCATGATGAGCGTTTTTGGTCCTCACTATTGTAGATTGAAGAAAAACTAAATTTTTCCTTTCTTTGGCCGCTAATAGTCGCACACTAGGGCTAGAAGATTTATGAGTTTTAGGAAGCTTTTTAGTGTTAAAATCACTGGGTTTTGTTGAAAATTGAGTGGGTAAGAGATTGTGAGAAATTTTTGAGAGAGCACTAATAGAGTTATTGGAAGAGATTTTGTGAAAAATGACAGAGTGCTGACAGATAAAGACCCTGTGCCCGATATTGCTTGAGTGGTCACTCGAGTAATCTTGAGGCATCACTCCAGTGGTCACTTGAGTGATCATAAGAAAAATTGAAAATTAATGAAAATTTAAATGTGTACCTAGCATGAATAATTTTATAATTACCCATGTATATTCCCTTAATGATTTGGTAACACTTTGAAGGCATATTTGAGCCGAAACTTGTTTGATTTCCCATATACATTGATGATCACCCAAGTGCTCACTCGAGTAATTCGGAGACATCACTCGATTGATCAATCTCTTCAACTCTTGACTGTTCAATCTCAACCATTATGTTGTTACACTTTGAATTTATTTGAATTGATTACTCACTGCCTTGATTTTTAATTCATTACTCAAATGGTCACTAGAGTGATGCTGACTATCACTTCCAGTTATCAGTCGAGTGATGCTGGTGATCACTTGAAGTTGGCACTTGAGTGATATGCTTATTTGTTAACCTCTACTATACTTACCATATAACAAAACATTAAAGTCCTGCAAAAATAAATTACTAGATAATCCGATACTTAAGTCAATAATCATTAAAACAAGATAAAATTCATATTTTCTAACATAAACTAACTTACAATTCATTGGAATTTAACATTCTCAATTCTCTTCTTATGTACAAAAATTGATCTTTCACAAGAGGTTTTGTAAAGATATCAACTAGTTAAAGATGAGTTGGAATGAATATCACATTAACATCCTTCTTTTGAACATGATCCCTGATGAAATGATGTTTAATATCGATATGCTTAGTTTTGGAGTGGTGGACTGGATTCTTTGCTAAACTTATCATGCCAGTATTGTCATAATAGATAGGTATCTCTTTTAAATGTATACCAAGGTCTTGTAGTTGTTGCTTCAACTATAGTACTTGTGTATAACAACTCGATGCTGTAACATACTCAGCTTCTGTTGATGAAAGAGACACTATGTTTTGTTTTTTATTGAACCATGACACAAGTGAGTCTCCAAGAAATTGGCATTGCCCGCTGGTACTCTTTCAATCAGTTTTATAGCCTCCATGATTAGAGTCTGAGTATCCAACTAGGTATTCATTTCTTCCTTCAGGATACCAGAGATGCAATTTAGATGTGTCAACAAGATATGTAAAAATGTGTTTCACAGTTTCAGCTTGTGATATCTTTGGCTAATTGATATCTTGCATACATACCAACACTAAATTAGATGTCAAGCATACCTACAGTGAGATAGAGTAGTGATATAATAATTCCTTTATATTTGGTGATGTTGTAATCTTTTCCCTAGACATCGGCATTAAGCAATGTTGTTAAGCTCATAGGCGTGTCTACTCCATTTGCTTCATCCATCCCATATTTCTTCAATAACTCCTTTAAGTATTTTTTTGAGATATGAAAACTCCATTATTTCTTTGTTTGATTTGCAAGCCAAGAAATAAATTCAATTCTCCCATCATTCACATCTCAACTCCCTTGCATTATCTCAGAAATCTCTTTGCACAAAATTTCATTAGTAGCACCGAAAACGATGTCATCAACATATATTTGTTCTATCAAAATATCATTTTGTTTTCTTTTATGAATAAAGTTGTATCGACTCTTCCTCGCATAAAACCTTGATCGATGAGAAATTTACTAAGTCTTTCATTCAATACTCTAGGTGCTTGTTTTAAACCATATAAAGCTTTTCTTAGTTTGAAAACATTGTCAGGCTTAGTTACATCCTCAAAATCTGGAGGTTGTTCTATATACTTCCTCCATGATGTATCCATTTAAAAATTCACTTTTTACATCCATTTGATAAAGTTTGAATCCCTTGATGCATGTAAAGGTTAAGAGTACGCGTATAGCTTCCAATCTAGCCACTGGAGCATATGTTTCCTCATAATCAATACCTTCTTCTTGATTATAGCCTTTGGCTAGCAATCTTGGTTTGTTTCTAGCAATGATTATGGATTCATCAAGTTCGTTCTTGAATACCCATTTTGTTCCAATGATTGGATCTTTAGGTCGGGGTACTAAATCCCACACTTGTTTCTTTCAAACTGGTTGAGTTCTTCTTGCATTGCTATTACCCAATCTTGTATGATAGGGCTTCATCAATGTTAGAAGGTTCAATTTCAAAAATGAAAGTAGAAAAACTAACTTCTTTAAAAATTCTATTTCTAGTTTTAACTCCCTCATTCACATCTCCTATAACTTAATCTAGTGGATGACCCTTATTGTATTTCCTGGCTCTAGGTTGTCCTAGTGGTTATTCTTCATCCATGGTTTGGTTATTTTCAAGATCATAAGGTTTAGGATTAGGTTAATCATTTTCTGAATTTAACACTATTTCTTACTCATTATCAGCAATTTTGTCAGAGGATTCAAATTCATCAAATACAACATGAATTGATTCTTCAACAACATATGTTTGTTTATTAAAAATTCTATATAGTTTACTTTGGTTAGAATAGCCTAGGAATGTTCCTTCATCTATTTTAGAATCAAACTTTCCTAATTTATCTTTACCATTATTATGAATAAAACACTTACAACCGAAGATGTGCAGATGAGCGAGGTTTGACTTCCTTCCTTTGTATAGCTTATATGGTGTTTTTTCAAGTTTTGTTCTGATGTATACACTATTTGAGAAGTAGCATGTTGTACTCATTACATCAGCCCAAAAAACTTAAGACATATTTTTCTCATTCAACATTGCTCTAACAATTTCAGTAAGTACTCGATTCTTTCATTCCATGACTCTATTTTGTTAAGGTGTCCTTGGAGTAGAGAAGTTGTGATCAATGCCATTAGTATCACAGTAATCCCTAAGTTCTTGATTTTCACATTCTCTACCATGATCTATCCTGATACCAGTAATGATCATACCTTTCTAATTTTGCACTTTCTTGTCAAAAACAATAAATTCACTGAAGTTTTCATCCTTCGATAATAAGAAAATAGCCCATGCAAATCTAGAGAATTCATCAACAATGACCAATGAATATAGATTGCCACCAAGACTTTTAACTCTTGTTGGTCCAACTAAATCCTTTTACAACAGTTGAAGTGGTATGTTAGCTGTGATCTAATTTTTCGATTTAAAAGATGATTTTGTTTGTTTGCCTTTCTGACATGCGCCACAAATTAAATTGTTTTTGAAATTCACATTAGGTAAACCAATTATTAAATCCTTTTTGAGTAATTTTCCTAATTGGTGCATATTGACATGTGCTAGTCTCTTTATGCCATATGTAATACCCCAAATTTTGAGATTTGAGGCTAGAGAATAAGCCTGAGATAAGTAGTATGCTAAGCTCCGGTTTAGCAGAAGCTCAAATTTATTCCCTAATGATTCTTATATCTTTGAGATATTAAAGAAAGTAAAATGGTGAACTTTGGAGAATACAATGTGAATTGTGGATTTTTCACTGATTTGGGTATATTTGTGAAAAGGATGAATGGGATAGAGTATTGTGGTTACAATGGTGCCATATTGTGTTTTGGTGCCATTAGAATTGGTTTCGAATTGGAAATGGAAGAATTGTAATGTTGAGGTTGGAATTGTGAATTGTGTTGGCATGTTGTGATTATTGTGAAAACATGTCAATGTAATATGAATTTGGTTGATTTTGTGTTTCCAATGGATTCCTTGTGAAAATTTATGTGGGAATGATGTTTGATGTGAAAATGGGACCATTAGAAGCCAAAGTGCAAAATCTGAAATTCACTAGTACAAAAAAGGCCTTTTAGACCTGCACATTTATACATGTTTTAGCGGATAAGGTCTAAAAGGTATAGACGATGGCAGTTACGCAATTATGCAAAACTTGTGAGACCGGTTCACCCAAAATAAGGTCTAAAAGTATGTTATTTAGACCGGTTATAATAAGAACCGGTCTAAAAAGAAATAAAATAACAAAAAAAAATATAAGCAATATATTTTATAGACGGTTGTAATATAATAAGTATAATATATGTTCTGAATTAAAAAAAATAAAATATTCATTATTGTTTAGACCGGTTGTCATTCAAAATAGGTTTAAAATATTAAAATTTTTAGACCTGTTGTCATTTAGAACAGGTCTAAAACGTGGAGGATTAAAAAATAAAAATATGGCTCACTTTTAAGATCGGTTGTTGGGAACAACCGGTCTAAAAGGTTTGATATTTTAGATCGATTGGCCCCTTCAACCATTCTAAAAACATGAGCATTTAAAAGAAATGTAGCCTAATTTTTAGACCAATTGTTCCCTTTAACTTGTCTAAAAAGGTCAGAATTAAAAAAAATGAGGCCTACTTTTTAGACCGGTTGGCCCCTTCAACAGGTCTAAAAAGGTGAGAATTTTAAAAAAAATGAGGCCTACTTTTTAGACCGGTTGTTGGGAACAACGGGTCTAAAATGTTTGATATTTTAGATCGATTGTTTCCTTCAACCAGTCTAAAAGCGTTTGAAGACCAGTTATTGGGAACAACCAGTCTAAAATTTGAAACTTTTAGACCGGTTTTCCCAAGAAATGGTCTTAAAAGTGCTCTAAACCTAAATCCGCAATCATGCACACTTTTTTCATATTATTGAATCTAAAACTTTCCCCTCTTCTTCTAAATTCCTCCTCTGCCCTGTCGTTCCTCCTGCACACATCCCTCCTCTGTCCTTAATGCTCCTTGCCATTCCTTTTGCACACATCCCTCCTCCATCCTTAATGCTCCTCGTCATTCCTCCTGCACATGAAGACCACCGATGAACGCAGATCTAGATTGCATTATAGTGCTCCTTGCCGTTTCTCCTTCAGTGTCTTCCTGAAGCTCCTCGCTGTTTCTCCTTCAATTTCGTCCTGCAAGTAATTAGAATATTCATTGGGTTTGTTTCTTTGCTAAATTGGTCAAGGCATTGTTCACATTTTCCCCCTTCTTTTTCTTCGGTTTTGTTATCTAAATTTGAGATATAGATGAATGAGAAATGTTGAACCTTAACTATGAGTGAAATTTCTGAAGAACTTGGTGTAGCGAATTGTGCTTTTGTGCTTTTTGGTTGTTTATAAGAAGCATTATACCGTGAAGACGTGAATTATGAGTAAGTTAAGTTTGCTTTGCTTTGTTGGTGATTAGTGGCAAATTAGAAACAAGTTCTATCTTTCATGGATTCCAATTAGCTAATTTAATATTTTTTTGTATTGACTGGTCAATACCCAAAATAGAGTTGCTGGTTTAACAAAAAACCATATTCTCCGACTTTGCTTGCTTCACCCTATGACTATGATTTTTCCTCTCCTCCGTAGTCACCCTATGACTAATTGTTTTCACAAACCTTTATTACTTCCCTAAGCTTGTAACTAAAATTTATAATGTCCTTCTGTTTCTCAAAGTTACTCTGAAATAAGATGTAACCATTCTTCAATATAAATCACATGTTCATTTTGCACCTTTTTTTCTCCCCTATTCATTATGCACCTACACCTCTATACTTGTCAACATTTTTGAGTCTTTCTTTCATGGATTCTCCCATTAGCTAATTTAAGCATGGATGGTCTTGTTTATGTTGCCTCTTGTGGCCTCCTTCGACTCACCAATGAAACAGAAAAATCTGCAAATAGGTCATGCATTTTACCCTAATCCACTTGTTTTCACAAACACTTGTTCTTTCTCTAATTGTTTTTGCCATTAAACCTTTATATTCCACTCAGAGTGATCATGAATGGCTTTTGTAATATCTCCAACAAAAGCATCCAGGTGCTCATCGCAGTCAATACCCCTAGGCCTTATAACATTTAGGAAACATTTCTTTGGATGTATGTAAATATACTTGTACATTACAATTAAACATACATAAGATTATGTTGATTGGTCTTAGAATGGCTGATGGCAATGTATATAATGTTCATGCCTCTATGGAAAATGACCATTTTGAGACTATTCAATTTCTTTGCTATCATTTTTAGATGTCCACTTTTAAATTTTCATTGACATATAATCTTAATGCCCTGTTTAGTTCACTACGGAAGAGCTAGAGGGGGATTTACTCATCTTCCTCCTTAACTGATGTTTAATTTGTTTCCCCTGTAATCATTACTTGGGAAGGCCATTTTTATCACTAAAACTACTTTATTTCATTTCATTTTCCAATTTCATTCCTTTTGATTTTGTAGATACCATTGTTTATACTTAGGTGTGTTAGATTTGTGAGACCAAGGGTTATGGTCAACGTTATATTGTACATTACTCTCATACGTATTGCTCCTCCTGTATGGATTTATAACTGGGTTTATGTATCTATATAGGACAATTTCTAGGATATGGGTGATATAGGAGGCATGGGATTTGAGGGACTAACTTCTGTACTTTTTCTTCATTTTTTATTTTGTAAAACTGAGGAATTTATGTTATTGCTTGTATATATGTTTGAATTTTATTGATGTCATTGTCATTCAAAGTTTTGCATCCATTTCTGAGCAAAATCGTTGGATTGGACATTCCTTCACATTGCACATTAAAATTGATTCATAAGCTGTGTTTTAGTTTTAGATAGTTGTTGAGTGCATTTGGAGTTCCTGGAATCTGATTTGAGCTTATTGCTTGAATTGGCCACATTTGATCTACAACCTTGATATCTTGCAACATTTCACCAATTGTTAGCTAAATCATTTGATTTGTGTTGCGTAAAATTAAGTGTTCTATACTAATTACCATTTGTTGGAAGTTGATTTAAAGTCACCTATCTTACACCTTCATTTATGCTTGTTGTTGATCTTGTTGTTGCCATTGCTTCTGTGAAATCTGTGTTGTGTTGGTTATATGGAATCTGAGATAGAAATGGTTTGCTGGGTAGCGTATACATAAAAGGGACAGTTTTTAAAAAAACTAGAACTTTTAAGACTAGTTGTAGCTAGAACAGGTCTTAAAGGTCTAACCTTTAAGACCGGTTCTAGATGAAACCGGTCTTAAAAGTTAATTTAAGACCGGTTGTAGGCACAACCGGTCTTAAAAGTGTGAAATTTATGACTGGTTATGGCTACAACCAGTCTTAAAGGTGTCACCTTTAAGACCTGTTGTTCCTACAACCGGTCTTAGAGTAAATTTTAAGACCTATTATTCTTACAACCAATCTTAAAAGTTATACTTTTAAGACCGGTTATGACAATCGGTCTAAAAAATAACAGACATTTTAGACCTACTGTAACAAGACCTAATACACAACTGGTCTAAAAAGTCTTTTTTAACCGGTCTGAAAAATCATTTTTCCACTAGTGATTCTGTCCAGTGTGAGTTCTGTTCTGGGCAGTCTGTTTGTATTAACGTTTTGAGTAAGAAAATGATCTCTAAGAATTCTAAAAATTTCCAGTCTTAAATTTCACATTCCAAGCTTCAAAATGGACATATAATTTGTGTCGTTTCGTTTTGTGAGCTGGGAGTTATGGTTGCCCAAATTTTGATGTTGAAACTAGACTTAAATTTGGAGCAATGTGGATATTTATGTAATTCTATAACTATGTTGTGATTTCAAGCAATGATCCATATTTTTCATATGAAGAGGACTTAAATAGCTTTCATTTGGCTTTAGGATCACCTCATTTTAATTTTTCTAAAATTAGTTATGATATTTCAAAATTTAGGCAGAAAATTTGCCAAGAAATCCTAAAATGGGAAAATAGGGAATTATGACATCCGCTCATTAAAATATGACATCAGCATGGACTATGAAATATTTCCTATCTTCTTCTTCCTCTCATTTCTGTCATGAAGTTCAGCTAAATGTAGATAGAGAACATTTGGAATTGTAGAGAGAGAAAGGAGAAGAAAAATCACAAGGTAAGCTGATTTCTCTGACGATTTAGCTTCTAACGCGTATAACTTCATTCCTAAGCTACTCGTCTATGTTCTTTAAGGTTGTGAATCTCAAAATCTATTGTGGAACACTTAGGGTTTTCAGCCAAGTCAAGGAAAAGCTATTGGGAACTTGAGGTAAATTCCAAACTCTTGTATATTGACTATTCTAACTGTTGTGGACAATTTAATCTGTGAAATTTAGCCGAATTGTCATTGATTTTAAACATGGAAAATGGGTGTGTGGGGCTTTTATGTTGTCCAAATTGGTACTAAATGGTAGTTGTAGCCTAATGGAATAGTCAATAAAGTGGTTAGGAGTAGAAAGGAACACATTTATGGAGCCGAAACCGAAAAACACCGATTCTTCCCAAAGTATACCAAGATTTCAACTAGGGCTAGATATGAGGGTTAGAGTTGGATTTTCAATGATTTGATGGTTCCATTGAGTTCAGGAGCAAAAATTAGGTGGGGTTACAGTTGGTCACTTTTTCAGAAAAGCCTAAAAAAGCATAATTATGAAAATGCCCTTAAAACCCTTAAAGTGGGGCTGCCAAGGGTAATGTTGTAATTTGACATTGAATTTGATAATTCTGAGTCCATAAATGGATTTCTTGGGTAAAAATATATTAGGATAGCCCAAGTTAGAATTTCGGGAAAAGTGCAGCCGGACTGGGTATTAATGTAAATTTTCACAACAGCCTCATATAAATCCCAGAAACACTATGGACTTGTCTGAATGGTAACTTTGGCATTAATGTAGGATCGAATATGGGCCGAGCTGTTGGCATGTGTTACGAGGCACATGTTTTGAGGCTTAAAAGGGTTAAGGTAGGGAACTTACCTCTTCTGCATGTATTTGATATTTGTGTTAGTGTGTTGATGCATGTTATTGCTTTGCTGGATTATGTGAAACATGTATGAATGATTTGAAGCTATGTTTCAATTTATGTTATGGCCATAAGTATATTGTTCAAAGCATTGAGCTTATAGATTTTTCATTGTGTGAGCATGAGTTATGTGATGCAAGCAGGTTATACATTAAATATTTATCATACATACATATTGGTATTGTTTTTCTACTGAGATTCTCTCGAATCTCACCCTCCCCTGCTAACAATTTAGACAAGAGAAGACAGAAGATATGCTGAGAACAATGCAGAGAACCATATGAGGGGATTTCAGTGGTGGAACGAAGACGAGAAGATGTCTCTGTTTCACTAGGACGTGTTTAGATACCCAAGTAGCCCTGTGTGGCTATATTGATGGTCATGATCATGTACGAACCCCTATGGGGAATTTTTTGTAATGATGCACTTATTATCAGTATATTCATGTTATTCATGTGTTGCCCACTAAACCACATATCATTTTCCGTGAATACTCTGAAAAAAAAAAAGTTAAAACAAGGTAAGGGCGTGACACCATAGCCAACTTTCATCGGCGTTACATAAAAACCAATTCTCAAAGACATTCGTACTTATATGAAGAGTATAACAATTACTTTCCCTTTTTTCTCTGAACTTTGCTTTGATATTCCTCTTATCTAATTGTAAATCTTTCTTATTTACAATCATACATTCTTCTAATTCCACTACTAGAAAATATGGATTTAGAAGTGCCAATCTTATGGCACTTCTTTAACCAAGCACCGGAGGAGAATTCTTATTTTTTTAAAAAAAATACATGTGACAGGTACGACGCTTGAGCATGAAAGCGACATAGTTGCTTAACATATTGTATGGTGCTTGCCTGAGAAAGTTCCATACAAGGTGTTATTTTAAAAAAAAAAATTAATCCCTTTACTACTTTATCAAAACAAAGTGTGGCAACTATGGAATAATAGAAATTCCATAAGTGTCAAAGCTCCATTACTATGATAAAATGCTTTCTTGAGAAAGTTTATCTATACTAAGAAACAAAAATTAAATTTAAGAATCGGTTTAGAAGTAAAAGCTTAAAAATAAATCAATCCTATTAAAAAGGATTTCGATTTTTTTTTAATAAAAGCCCTTGGACGACGCTTCATAATAAAGTGCTGTGTAAGATGTGGCCTTAGACGGCGCTTTGAAACAAAGTGTCGGTTAAGAGAAGGATTTTAATTTTTTTTAAATAAAAGCCCTTGGACAGTGCTCCACCAAGGTATGGCCTTAGCAGATGCTTTTAAACAAAATGCCAGCTAAGGCATGATTTATCAAAACATCGCCTTGATAATTCAAGGCACCAAAGGTGCCTTGAATTATCCAAGTACCGCGTGGTGCCTTGAATATTCAAGGCACCATGTGTTACTTGATATTTTAAGGACCTTAGATGGTGCTTGGTTTTCAAGCGTCGTTCAAGGCTCAGTTTTACAACATTTGGTAATGAAGCATTGTTTAACACCTTTTTTAAAAAAAAATTGGTCAATATTTTTTTTTAAAATTGAGAAGCTTAAGCGCTTAGAGAAAAATTGACCAAGCTTCTGCCTTTTTTTTGAAAATTGGCCATCATTTTTTTAAATTGGGAAGCTATAACGCTTAAGCTTCAACGTTTTGACAAAAAGCGTTATAGCTTCTCCCACCTTATAATTAAATTTCCATAGCCTGCCATTTTCATTTTTGTTTTTATTTTCATTTTCATCTTCTCGCTTTTTCTCTAGATCCCTCATTTCCCAGAACTCCATTACTATAGAAAGCTTCCTTTCCCATGTAGTTTTTTCCTTGTCTCGACTTCCTTCAGAAGCTCCCTAGCCTGTAAGTGTTTTTCTTTTTTCAACATTTGGTTCACATTTTCTTTTAGTTAAAATCTGTCATGAATCTTTTATGTATGCTCATAATTTTTTTTCAGGTATTTATTTGAAGTATCAACTTTATCTTCTAGAACTTCTTATATATTATAAGTTTTTAAATTTTTGAGCTTACAAATATAAAAATACTTAATTAATTCTTCGTAGAAACGTGTATGGCTTAAGTTTAAGCAACTTAAATGCTAGAGTTCTTTTATACTTGATACATGAAGACGCAATATTGCAAAAGATACCTGCAATGTTATTTCTTTTTACTGTGCATTATGGATTTTAGATTGTAAATGGAGGTTTTCATTAGAAAAATAAAATAATTATGAAAAATTATTTTTTTAAAAAATAAAAGACTTCCTACAGCGTTTATCCAAGGAAGCACTGTAGGAAGTCAAATAACATCATACGACAGTTCCCTGGAGAAGCACCGTAGGAAGTGATTTTTTTTAAAAAACATATATTAATCAAGCTATGATGCTTCCATATATTCAAGAAGCACCGTAGCTTGTTTTAATGGTGTTGGAAGCTACGATGCTTTCTAAGTGTCATAGTATTGTTTAAATTAAGCGCCACAGCTTGTGTCTTTTGTAGTAGTGATCGAATATTACCCAATTATCTTTATCTGTACTTTGACTTATGCTTAGCAGATTATGGCACAATCCTTTAACGTAATATATGTCTTTGATTTGTATACCCTTATCATTTTTTATTTCACCAATTCCTGTTATCTTTCATATTGATTTCCACGAAATTTTACCTGTCCACCTTCCTTAGGTTGTACGTGGTAAAACTTATAGAATCTCCGGCCATATGTCTAGAGCATCCACTATCCATATACCATATATTGCCTTTGGATGCTTTAAGATATAATTGAAATCAAATAAAGTTAAGTCTTAGGTACCCATGTTTTCTTAGGTCCCCTTGGGTTAGTACAAATTAACTTTTGAACATAACATCCTTTAGGTACCTGATAAGTAAAATATTTGCATATTTATTTTCCCTTATATGATGATTTTGTGGATGATATTTGAGCCCAATTTAATGCATTTGGGTGTAACTAATAAACAAATAATGATTTTGGCATGAAATAGAATTTCTTGAAAAATACAAAATCATATCCTTTTTCAGTTTTCAGGCACTATCTAGAGCTCTGGATGTTAGATTGGGACATTCTTTATATGGATAAAAAGCTAAAAAAGAGCTCTACAACTTTTATGTTGACGTCAAAACCCAGTTCTATCTCTAAGGGTTTCAAATTTTGCTTAGAAGTTGAGAACGAGAATCATCTACCATTCCACCAACTATTCCATCTACCATTTCACCAACTCCACTTCACATACCACGTCATCTTCCTTTTCACCTACAACTTCATCTACCATTTCACCTACTCCATTCTTTCCAATATATAGCCACCCTCTCCTTCACATTTAACTCACACCATTTCATATCCATTACTTTCCTCTGCTCTCCACTTATACCATTTTAGAGTTAATTTCATACATTGTGTTTGCTTCTTGCATGCCTCCTACACAGAAGGCTAAGGTAGCCCTCCTTTTTGGATGGTATAAGTTGCCATCTACATGAAAGGTTTTACCTTCAAAAGGGACAGCTAGATTTTCTCCATTTTCATGCATCTAGTTGTTGTATATTTATGTTTTAGAATTTAATATTCAAGTTTTATTCAATGTTTATGAAGTTTTCAATTTATTTTGGTCTTGTTTTTAATTTCATCATAAGCTAAATTTCTATTTTCCTATGGTGATGATATAGCTTACTAATGACGAATTGAACCTTAACTTATTAATCTAGTTTTAATTTTTCCTTAATTATTGAGTTTTAATTATTATTCTTAATGCTTTTGATTGATTGTCTATCTTTTGAATGATTTCAATATGCATGTTGAGATCAGAAGGAGATGTATGTGTAGATTCTATAATTAAAACCATAACTTGGATATGAAATAGGAATATATTCATATGAGTTGTGTAGTCTTATGTGTTCTATAAATCTTAATGCATAATTAATTGCTTGAATTCATATAGGAATATATTGGATTAGCAATTAATTATATAATCGGTTGACCTTGGAAGAGGCTAGTAATTAAGTAAGGGAAACTCAAATATCAATCATGTGAAATAAATTGAACTAGAATAGATAGGTGATTTAATCTGGAATTTGTTAAGTGAAATATGACCTCTAGGGCTTTTTCTTATAGTCACTTTCATATTATTTACAGTAATATTTAATCATTTTTTTATTTTGTACTCTCAACCAGCACTAATCAATCAAGTAAATAGAATTAAAATTACCCATTTTAATACTTAGTGATCAATCCTCGAGGGAATGATACTCTACTCACTTCTATATTACTTGTTTATGACAGTGTACACTTATACTATTTAATGGATCATTTACACTCGTAACAAGTTTTTGGCGCGTTGCTGGGGATTGTTATCATTAATATCAATACTAAGTAATTTTAATACTAATTTAGTCTTCATGTTAAAATTTAAAAAAAAATTAAAAAATGGATTATTCATAGCATTCTTTTGGTTCAATCAGTGATAAATTGTCATATCTTGGTTCTTGTTTAGGAATACATGTAGATGGCATGAGACAAGAAAATATAAATGCTAGTTGGATTGAAAACTCTTCTCCTTATAACTCTTTTTCTGGTGCTTATTGTAACACCCATATTTTGAAAGCATATAGATGGCATAAGTGTAGTAATATCTTTAAATAGGAGACCAGTAATCTTTTGTAAAGATCGGAAGTCCCAACTTCAAGCAGAGTGTGGAGCTGCACTTGAATGAGTTTTCAAAAATCTTTTCAAAAATCATTTTCAGATTGGGTCTCATATTATTTTATGATTTATTTTAAGCCATCCGTTTCAGGTTCATTTCTTCATATCAGAGTATTTACTAACAAGTTCTCTGCTGAAACCCAAGCTACTATGTTTAATTAACGGCCCTAGGTGGACGGCTGTCCACTACTGGTACGAATGTCATTGCTCGTTCGCTTATATACAAGCGCTTACATACATGTCAGTACAGGACACATCCCAATCCCTGTTTACTAGCATCACTATACACCACGAAGGTTTCACGGGGATCTGGGATAATCAATACTGGAGTGGTCGTTAATCTCTCCTTCAGCTGTGTGAAGCTCTTTTCACATCGTTCATCCCACACAAATGATTGGTTCTTTCTTGTAAGCTTTGTCAATGGTAAGGCAATTCTAGAAAAATTCTGTATGAACCTGCGATAGTAACCGGCAAGACCCAGAAAACTACGTATTTCTGTAACAGTTTCTGGCCTCTTCCAGTTTAACACTGCTTCTACTTTACTAGGATCGACAGAGAACCCTTCTTCTGAAATCACATGACCCAAAAATTTGACTTCTGACAGCCAAAATTCACATTTACTGAGTTTGGCAAAGAGTTGTTTTTCCTTCAAAATGCTCAGCACGATCCTTAGATGCTCCTCATGCTCTTCTCTATTTTTTTGAATAAATCAGGATGTCATCAATGAGGACTACCACAAACTGATCCAAGTGCTTACGGAAGATCCGGTTCATGTAGTCCATAAACACGACAGGTGCATTAGTCAGGCCAAATGGCATCACTAAAAATTCATAGTGGCCATATCTAGTCCTGAAAGCTGTTTTTGGTATATCTTCAGCCTTTACTCGCAGCTGATGATAACCTGATCTTAGATCAATCTTCGAGAACACACTAGATCCAGACAATTGATCAAGGAGATCGTCAATTCGGGGAAGTGGATATTTATTCTTTACAGTCACCTTGTTCAACTCTCTGTAGTCAATGCATAGCCTTAGGCTTCCATCCTTCTTTCTGACAAACAATACTAGTGCTCCCCATGGTGAAACACTAGGTCGGATGAATCCTTTCTCCAGAAGTTCTTCAATTTGCTTCTTTAGTTCCATCATTTCATTTGGTGCCATTCTATAAGGTGCTTTAGATACAGATCCAGCTCCTGGTGCGATTTCAATGTTGAACTCTAATTCTTTTTCTGGAGGCAACCCAGTAATATCTTCTGGGAAGACCTCAGGGAATTCATTCATGACAGGTACATTTTCAAGAGTTAAATTTGTCTCTGCCTGAACAGAGAAAAATACTATATACCCTTGACACCCTTTCCCTAGGCATTTTTTAGCTTCAGCCATAAAGAGAAGGTTTAGGTTTAGCTAGCATCAAATTTTGTTTGCGGTTCTGGAAATACTACTCTCTTATACCACAATCCAGTAACACATTATTTTCCGTCAACTAGTTTAGACCCAATCATTTAGCACAATCATATGAAATGAAAGAATGACTAGCACCCAAGTCAAACAATGCGTGCAAAGTATTACCATGGAGGAGGATAGTACCTTGGATCATCTCTAGTGATTTTTGGGCCTCCTCATGCGTCATGACAAAAACTCTACCCTGGTTCTGTGACCTGGCCTCAGCTGCTCGTTATGGGCAATCTTTCATAAAATGTCCAGGCTTTCTAAATGTACGACAAATTAGTTGCCCTACAAAAGAGCTACCGGGGTTTGTCCTAATATTTACACAAAAGTATCCTTTTATGTGCTACCATAACTAGTCCAGCTGGCCCTACCATTACCAGTCCATGTTCTGCACCACATATGATTCTATGTGATCCAGAAAATTCTCAAACTCGAAAGGACCCCAAAATATGATCTCATTCTTTTTTTTAATCCAGGCAGAAAAATCAGGAAGGTAGGTTAGTGTGGTTTGGATCCAAATATCATCAATTAACACTAACCCAAGCTCGGCCCTTCTCCCATATAGGTTCCTTACTTGCCAGAAAAATGCTATATATTGAATCATAGAGGAAATAAATTCATCGTATCGTAGCAAGTATAATTCCTTAAAGCATTTCCACAGCTTATGGTCTGGGTGTGGGTCAAAGAAAAACTGAGTCACCGGGGCTCTAGACTCAATATCAGAATCGGCACCCTGAAAATTCTCATCATTCTCGGGATCACTAGTATCACCTATAGATGGCTCTATGCCAGGACTAGTCTGCCTAGCCTTTATTGTTATTGTCGTATGGTTGGGAACTCTTTTCCTTGCCATACGCCGCACTCTTCGTCCATTCCCTCCACTATGCTCCCCTTTATTAATGACTACATAAAGTTTACCCTCTAGTATACGATGCTCTGGAGGAGGTTGGTTAACAGACGAAAGTGAACTACTTCTTTGTCTTTTCCTATCAAACATGGTTCCTATCATAAAGCAACTAACCAAGGGTTAGAATTTATGAATTGTACTAACATAAGCAGAGAACTTTATCTTAGAGCCAAGAACTTATGCTCTGATACCAATAAATGTAACACCCATATTTTGAAAGCATATAGATGGCATAAGTGTAGTAATATCTTTAAATAGGAGACCAGTAATCTTTTGTAAAGAGCGGAAGTCCCAACTTCAAGCAGAGTGTGGAGCTGCACTTGAATGGGTTTTCAAAAATCTTTTCAAAAATCATTTTCAGATTGGGTCTCATATTATTTTATGATTTATTTTAAGCCATCCGTTTCAGGTTCATTTCTTCATATCAAAGTATTTACTAATAAGTTCTCTGCTGAAACCCAAGCTACTATGTTTAATTAACGGCCCTAGGTGGACGGCTGTCCACTACTGGTACGAATGTCATTGCTCATTCGCTTATATACCAGCGCTTACATACATGTCAGTACGGGACTGACCACACTTAAATACAAATTACATACAATCTCCAAAATAGATAACTAACAGAAAACTAAATTCTGAGTCATTTGCTTCATTCGCCCGTGTTTACCTTCTTGCCTGAGGAACTACTTGCCCGAGCTGAAAATTTGTTTTGGAAAAATAGGGTGAGATTCAATGAATCTCAGTAGTAACAGATATCACTCATATAAAATGCACATATATCATGCCATGTCAACCAAAGTTACAGTACAATCAACATATTCAACATTCAGAGATAAATTCACAATATGTAGAAAGCATAAAGTTACCAATTCAAGGACAACTGTCCCTTGCCACAGCGCTGGGAAATTCTACTGGGCCTTAGCCCTTCTCATCTGAATGCTTAAAATTCACAATGGTACAAACATGCATATAACATATCACATAGTATGTGAGGGATAAGTTACTACCTGACAATTTTTCAAATCTTGATCTTGATTGACGTGCTTTGAACGTCCTGGGTAAGTGTCAAGTCCTATAAATTATAAAATAAGGGTTATATAGAATTTTGGATCGCCTCAATTTGATTTTTCTAGAATTAGTTATGATTTTTCAAAGTTCAGTGAAAAATCTGCCAGCTTTTGGTAATTGTGTGAAAATTCAAAGCAAAGAGTTTTTGTAATGAAATTGGACATTTAAGAGTTAAGTTAAGCATTTGGAGTAGCTTGAGCTCATTAGTACATATTGGGCCTAATGTTGTGACCCTAATGGTAACCAATATAAGAGAATAATTTATGAAGAGTTGGACTAAGGCCCAGTAGAATTTCCCAGCACTGTGGCAAGGGACTGTTGTCCTTGAATTGGTACTTTATGCTTTCTGCATATTGTGAATTTATCTCTGAATGTTGAATATGTTGATTGTACTGTAACTTTGGTTGACATGGCATGATATATGTGCATTTTATATGAGTGATATCTGTTACTACTGAGATTCATTGAATCTCACCCTATTTTTCCAAAACAAATTTTCAGCTCGGGCAAGTAGTTCCTCAGGCAGGAAGGTAAACACAGGCGAATAAAGCAAAGGACTTAGAATTTAGTTTTCCGTTAGTTATCTATTTTGGAGATTGTATGTAATTTGTATTCAAGTGTGGTCAGTCTCGTACTGACATATATGTAAGCGCCTGTATATAAGCGAACGCGCAACGACATTCATACCAGTAGTGGACAACCGTCCACCTAGGGCCGTTAATTAAACATAGTAGCTTGGTCACTCATATAAAATGCACATATATCATGCCATGTCAACCAAAGTTACAATACAATCAACATATTCAACATTCAGAGATAAATTCACAATATGCAGAAAGCATAAAGTTACCAATTCAAGGACAACCGTCCCTTGCCACAGCGCTGGGAAATTCTACCGGGCCTTAGCCCTTCTCATCTGAATGCTTAAAATTCACAATGGTACAAACATGCATATAACATATCACATAGTATGTGAGGGATAAGTTACTACCTGACAATTTTTCCAAATCTTGATCTTGATTGACGTGCTTTGAACGTCCTGGGCAAGTGTCAAGTCCTATAAATTATAATTTACGGGCTATGAGTTTTTCTTAGTCCAACTCTTCATAAATTATTCTCTTATATTGGTTACCATTAGGGTCACAACATTAGGCCCAATATGAAGCTAATGAGCTCAAGCTACTCCAAATGCTTAACTTAACTATTAAATGTCCAATCAAAAACTCTTTGCTTTGAATTTTCGCACAATTACCAAAAGCTGGCAGATTTTTCACTGAACTTTGAAAAATCATAACTAATTCTAGAAAAATCGAATTGAGGCGTTCCAAAATTCTATATAACCCTTATTAAGTCTATTTTAAGGGAAAAATACTTTCAGTAGCTGGAAAACCATGCACACTTCCCAGTTTTTCTTTTTCTCCCTGCTGCCAGAAAATCTGACCAGTTTTAATGGTCTACTTCAAAAATTCATAACTCCTAGTATACTAATCAAAATCATTCATAATACCTATCAAATTAAAGGTATATAAGTGTACTTTAATTCTGGAAAATCTCATAATTAACAGATAAATTTTAGACAGTGAAAGTTTCGCCACAACAAAACTGCCAGACAAAAACGCACACCGACAACTTTGTTGCACAAGTAGACTTAATTTCCAATTTTTTGATTCTTTAAACTAGTCTGTCAAAAATTATAACCAGAGCCTATTCCCACACAATTTTTCGTGTAGAATCCAATGAAAAGCTCAAAAATACTAAAATCAAATTATTTCTACCAGATTTAGCCCCTAACCGAAATCTGCCTCCCAAAACAACAAAAATTCCACTTTGTGATTTTAACAACCAACAAGTCTAATACTTCTCCAAACATCATATATCACCTTATATATATGATTAAAACATCTTCCTTCTTCAAAAACACCCCTTGAACGAAATACATGGGTGGTTGAAGAGCTAAGAAAAACTCAATGAAATCACAAAGTATTCGGTTCAAAAGAAAGCTTATGCTTACCTCTTCACGTTTCTATAATCGGTTCGGTATTCCAGCGGCACTCTGGTAGACTAATTGGCACAAAACACCTCAGATGAGAAATATAAGACCATAGAATTGAAGCTTATAGTGAGTAGAGGAAGTTTCCTGAAGAACTTACCGAACAATAACGGTGATTCAAGGTTGAAATCGGCTCCGGTAGTCAAGAAAACTCACTATTCACTCTTCCTTCTCTCTTCTTGTGTTCTTAAGCTTAAGAAATCTGATTTCTCTTCTCTTTCCATGCTTGCACGAAATTTTTCCATTTAATTAGGCATGGATGGTTGTGATTTAATCACATAAAATGATCTCATCTCATCTTGCCATGTGTCACAAGTTTAAGGCTTATGAATGCCACGTGTCATGCAACCATTTGTCTTCCACTTTTCTCTTTCTTTGGTGGGTCATAAATGGTCAGGGGAAGGGAAGGCCTGACAATTTCCCCAGACTCCTGGGTTTGGTGCTCGACTCATAAAGTAAGCGACCTGGCCGGAGACCGGTGAATTCCCCGGACTTAGACGCTAGATGGCGTACTCCGGAGATGACAACACAAAAGACTTAAAGTGGGTGTAATAATATGTAATGATGAGGGACACATGTCACCCCCTCATTTGGCCAACACAAAAACATGTTTTTACTTTTTAATAATTTCGGGACACTTGTCATTTCCTTATTTGGCCAACACGAAAGTTGCGTCATCATGAGTCATAATGAGCTGTCATTACATACTTTACTGAAGTTCTTTTAAATAAAGTTGCTCCATCGGTGCATTACCCGGAATTCCATGTGGGACCCACGTGGGACCATGGCACGCATATCGAGGCATGTCATGGAATGCCCGAATTCCTCCGATCTCGCAACTGACGCCCCTTAACCCTGCAGCCACCGACGAATTTTGCTCCGACTTCTTACACTTGTATTTTTACAATATTTACTTCTCGATTTCTGTGAATGACATAATGGATATCTGGGAATTCCGAAAGTAACTATACCTTTAATTGTAAATACCGATATTTATTTTATTCTACTATTTCCATAATTACATGTTTTTAGTATTACAAAATTTGGTATATTACACTTATTGTGGAGAGTGTCATTTTTATGAGCATTGTCCATATAGCACTATTAGTCATTATGTGAGAGATGATTTCACTATGAACTAAACTTGTTTTGATCATTCATTTTATCCTGGTGAAATTTTAGAGCAACAAGATTCTTTGGATCAATATGTCAGGTATTGTCATAACCCTCCTTTCTACACTTATCCACATATTGAAGAACACACACTTGAGCATAGCAAAAAATTTAATTTAGAAATATTATGTGAGAACTGTGAGGATTCATTAGAGAGATTTAGTAAATAGCAAAAGGAACTTGTTACTAGAGTTGAGTCAAGTGTCCAAAATATTGGAATATATGTAAGTCAGATTATTTCATCACTTGAGACTATGAGGCAAGATAATTCTTTAAGCATGATGACCACTTCTTGTGTTGATGATGATTATTGTGAGGAAGTTGAGGATGTAGAATTAAATGAAACTTTAGCTCTTGTGGAATGTGATAAGGAACTTGAAATCACTTTTGGAGAGGATAATGGGTGTAATCTAGAAGAGGTTCCGGTTATGGAACCTAATTCCTATCATTTTGATGTTGAAACTAATGTGGATGTTCCAATAGCTATTGTTCATATCTCTCCTGTTGAAGTATTGACTCTTACTGATGAAAGTCAAGTGGATTTTATGGGATGCTCTAAAATTTTGGAAGCTCTAGAATCTATTTGCAAATATATGCATGTTGTGCTTTATTTGAATACAGTAAATACTTGTACTCTAAAATTGTCTATGATTGAAGAAATACAATTAATTACCTTGAATAATCATTTCTTGTGTTTGAACCATTGTTGTTTGAAAACAAATGAAGACAAGGTAAATATGGTGTTTGATACTTTTGATTAGTAGTTAGTATTTGGGAAGTCTGGCTGAAGACTATATATATTTAGCATTGCTTGGAAGGCAACCCAAGGTTTAGTCGGATGTTTTGTTGTGATTTTGTAAGATTTCTGGTAGCTCCAGATGATGTATTTCATTTTGGTGGTTACAATCAAGAACATTCAAAGAGTACAATGACAGTACACATAACACTTTGAAAACTGTCATCACATTTGAGGAACCAACAGGTAAGTCCTCCTTCTCGTAAAATTTTTTAAAAAATTAAAAATTAAGAAAAATAATAATTTAAAAAAAGAAGAAGAGAGTTAAGTGGTTTGGTTTGTGTCTAGCTAAAGACGTTAAAGAAGGGCGGCTATTTAGGAGGCAAACCAAAATTTCTTTTCCTTACTGTCTCATTTTTCTTTCTTACACTAGTACAAAATTCCTTTTTTAGATCACCACATTTAGACCGGTTTTGACGGATAAGGTCTAAAAAAATTGATCAGTGGCAGTTTCATAATTATATAAAACTTCTAAGGCCGGTTCTCAAAAAAGCCAGTCTTAAAAAAATTATTTAGACCAGTCATAAATAAAATCGGTCTTAAAATATCAAAATAATTTAAATTTTAAAAATTTGAACCTTTTAAGACCGGCTTTATTACCGGTCTTAAATGTGAAAAATTAAAAAACTATTTTTTTAACCCGCTTTTAAGACCGTTTTTTTATCAAAAACCGGTCTAAAAGGTGAGTTTTTTCGCCCGTACTTTTACTCCCGCCTCATTTCCCGTATTCTATGAACCCTTCTCCTTTCGTCATTTCTCTATGAGCTCTGTCCTTGCTTGTTCTGAACTCATCCATCATGCCCCGTTCTTCATTTGCTCAACTATCCTCCATCAATACCAATGTCATTGTTGTGTTCATCATTGCTGTTCTTTAATCATTGTCATTCTCCTCCGCCGCCACCTCTATTCTCTGTAGTGACCATTCTCCTCTGTTGTGACTTCCCTTTTTCAGTGTCTTGAATTTGAGGACTTCATTTAACCTCAGTTGATGCTACTGTGACTTTGGGAGAATCTCACTCCTTGGTCTTCAATCGGGTTAGTGTTCTGTTAATTAAAAGCCCACAACTTTCAGCTTGTTTTTGCTTATTCTCAACAATATTAACACTAAAAATATAGTAGTTAGACATAAAATAATTGCAGAAAAAAGTAATTAAGGTGAAAGGGAAAACGGTGTTATGACTTTATTACTACATAAACATTTTTCTTGTTTTGGACTGAAAATAAATATAATGCTCTGACTTTTGATATTTGGCTTGGAGTAATACCATTCTAAGTTCTATTTTAATTTAGTATGATTCTTTGATTGTCAGTGTTATTGGTTTGTTGAAACAATACTAGTTTCAAATGGTGCATGTTAAAATTTGTTGAAATCTTTAAAACTCTATGGTTGTTGTTTTATAGTCTATCCTTTTGTTGTTGGATATAGGGTGCTACAAGTGTTGAGATATATATGGATCATAGTTGGATAAATGCTAAACGAACAAGGGTTGAATATGATAATAGGGTGAGGGCTTTTTTAAATTTCGCTAGAAGAAATGCCAATATGGTATTGGGAAGTTTTATTGCCCTTATGTAGTATGTTTGAATGAGAAGCGACTAAGTACTGCAGATATATAATTATTTAATTTGTGAATGATTTTGTAAGAGTTATATAGTATGGGTATGGCATGGTGAACAATTAGAAATGCCAAGTTCATCTCAACAGGGGGGAGTGACCTTTGATGATAATGACACAAATACGGATGATCGGACAAAGGATATTATTCGTGATGTAGGAGAAGAGGCTTTTGAGCAATCACAGTTAAATGGTAATATGTGTAGTGATGCTGAGACACCGCTGTACCCGAGATGTAAAAAAATACCAATTGTTGAAAGTAGTATTGAAATTGGTAAGCTTGAAAGCACAGCATGGATGGAGAGACAAGAGTTTTTCAGAAATGCTTGAGGCTTTTAAGGACATGCTTCTAGATGATAATGTGTTACCTTCTCGATACTACGATGCTAAGAAAATACTATGTCCACTAGGGATGATGTATAAAAAGGTCTATGCATGCCCTAATGATTGTATATTGTATAGAAAAGAGCATGAACAGGAACAACAATGTCTGATATGTGAAACCTTAAGGTACAAATCAAATAACATCCCTACAAAAGTGTTGTGGTATCTTCCAATCATACCAAGGTTCAAGTGCTTGTTTGCTAATGAAAACGATACAAAAAATATGAGATGGCATATGGATGAGAGGATAGCCGATGGAAAGATTTGACATCTAGCTGATTCTTCTCAATGGAAGAAAATCGATCAATTATTTCCTACCTTCGGTGAAGAGCCTAGGAACCTTAGGCTTGGGCTTAGCACCGATGTCATTAATCCTTTTGGTAGCCTGAGTAGTATACATAGTTCATAGCCTGTTATATTGGTAATTTACAACTTATCTCCTCTATTATGCATGAAATAAAAGTATATCATGTTGTTTATGTTGATTTCAGGACCAAAACAACCCGAAAATGACATAGATTTTTACCTAGAACCCTTGATCAAAGACTTGAAAGAGTTTTGGGATGAAGGTGTTGATGTTTTTTATGTGAATAAGGAGGTTTTTAAAATGCGATCCATGATCTTTTGTACTATAAATGACTTCCCTACATATGGAAACTTGTCAGAATAAGTGTTAAAGGCCATAAATCATGTCCATTTTGTGAAGAAGGAACATGCTACCATCAACTTCAACATGGAAGAAAGACAATGTATCTTGGCCATAGGAGATTTCTTAGACGAGGCCACTCGTATCGTAGATTAAAGAAATATTTTTTTGGTGGACAAGAGTTTGAAGATAAACCGAAGGCATTAACTGGGGATCAAGTTTATGAAAAGGTGAAAAATAAAAATGTTATCTTTGGTAAGACTACAAAGAGTAGTAGTGAAAAAAGTAAATGGAAAAAGAGGTCTTTCTTCTTCAATCTTCCATATTGGCCCAATCTTGATGTGAGACATTGTATTGATTTCATGCATGTGGAGAAAAACGTATGTGATAGTATTGTTGGGACACTGCTTAATATACAAGGTAGTTCTAAGGATAGCATGAAGGTAAGATTAGATTTGCAAGAAATAGGGATACAAGAAAACTTGCATCCAAAGCCATATGGTAAGACGACTTTTTGTTCTCTAGCTGCTCATACTTTATCTAAGGATGAGAAAAGAAGCTTTTTGATATCATGGTACATCTAATTGTTCATCTAGTCAGGGAGATCAAGTTGTGTGGCCCTATTTATTTATGATGGATGTATCCAATTGAAGGAACTATGAAAATACTAAAAGGGTATGTGAAGAACCCTAACCGACCTGAAGCATATATTGTTCAAAAATATGTTTCTGAAGAAGCCATCAAGTTTTGTCAAGATTACTTGTCAAATGTAGGACATATTAGACTTCCTGAACATCATGATGAAGAAGGTGATAGATACGGGGCTTCAGTAAAGAGTGTGGATCCTGATGAATTGCAACAAGTCCACTTGTACATCTTGAATAATGTTGATGAAGTTCAAGATTACATTAATGCTCATAATGAAATTGTACGGAAAGGGAATAGTAGCATGACTGAACAAAGGTTAATTAGGGAGCATAACAAAACTTTTGCACATTGGTTCAAACAAAAAGTTGACGGAGAAGAATGAGTTTCTGATACAATTAAATGGTTAGCACATAGTCCTGAGGTTGATGTCATAAGTTGGACTTCATTTGCGATCAATGGTTATACGTTTTACACAAAGTTCCTCATGATAGTAGCACTGTCCAGAATAGTGGGGTTATGTTAGTGGCTGAATCTATGCACTTCTCTAGTTCGAAAGATAAAAACCCTAGATTGGCAGCAATACCTTATTATGGGGTTATTGAAGAGATTTGGGTGGTTGATTATGTTAAACTTATCCTATTTTCAAATGCAAGTGGGTTGATGTCAACAATAGTGTGATGATTGATCAGTTGGGATTTACATTAGTTGATCTTATTAGTAGAAGTTTTGGAGATGAACCTTTTATTATGGCATTCAAGCAAAACAAGTGTTCTATAGTACTGATCAAGAAAATAAAATGTGGTCTGTAGCTCTCTAAGGAAAAAGGTTCGTTGATAGTAATCAGGAAAGTCATTCAATGAATGATTTTCTTGATACTCCTTCTTTGTCTAGGGGTCTACCAGAATTGAATGAAGAAGATGAAGCAAGCAATGAACACGACATAAGAAATGATCTTCATGAAGGGATATGGGAGGATATTTTTAGGATCAGCAGGCACTCCGGAAGAATTTTAAAAATATTACCTATCCTAATCGAGGATCTATCAACGGCTTTTAAATCGGGTTAGAAAGAACTCGTAACTTTTCAACTTAGGGTTTTCATGATCTCTAGGAGCCAACACGTTAGGTCCGCTCCCTCTACCAGTAACCACACGAATGTTCTCCAACCGAGACTGCGTCCTAGCGCCTCCAATGTTTTTAGGGTTTCTCTTGCAGCTCTGAATTCTCATGCGTGTATGAGTATATTTGCTCTATCAAGTTTATAACCTATGATGGCTATATTCAAATTTCAAAATTAATCATCATTAATTTCAAAATTAATCAACAATTAATTATCTTGATGAGCTAAATAAATAAATTCAGTTTAAATTAAATCTATCTAACAGTTTTAATTTAACCTATTTATTTAATCCAAATAAAGAGCCATTAAATTTAATTTATCTTCATAAATTAAATCTGAGATACTATATCTCTATCATGTTAGTTATTAAATTTAATATATCTTAATAAATTAAATTTAAACTAACACTATTATAATATCATATAATATATATACATATATATACATATATATATAATATATAGATATGTATTTTGAAAATAGATATCTATATAATATTATTAACGAATTTTATATTATATATATAATTCGTCCACCCTAAATTAAACATTATCTCGTGTTGGGCCATTCTTGTGTGTGACCCTGTAAGTCCATATGAAGTTGGCAGTGGGCCAATAACTATACTAACCCAAAAGTCGCAAGCGGCCTATAGCAAGACATTATGACTACCCAAATCATATAAGGATCGTTATCACAATGCAACCTGTCATACAACCATGTCACGTCCCTTTTGTCACATGATATATCGATCAAGGATAAGACATGGATAATGTCATCATCTTGTTCTTGACCATTACTTTCTTGATTCCTGAGTAGCCTGACAATAGAAATGGAAACTCATTTCCATTATAGTATGGCTATACATTTCTCAGAGTCACTCATCGAGGGGCCCAGTAATATCTCTCTACTAATGTGAGGGACAAATTCCATCTTGATCATTCATATTCCTCTGCATGAAAAACCACCAAGCTCGATTATAGCCTTTATCATCACTCGGTCAAAAGTGACTTTTGACTAGTTCAAAGCTTAGCAACTCTCATGTAGGAATCCATGATGACCTCAGGTTTAAGGGCATTATGACGTGGTTATACATAAGAAAAACTTATGACTTGATCCATGTAGCTTTCTCATAGTGGGTTGGTCCAGCACCTTGTACTCTTACAAGTGCCTAAGACTTTGATTCGTATCTCCATATCTTATCAAAGTCATACTGGTCTTGTTTCATCTCTACTCCCGCATAGATGATCGACCAGGAACATTTTAGGACAATCTTTATGAATTATCCAAGGATACAATTATCACAGTTAACATGCAAATAATATGATAATAGAATGGAGAAATTTCATTAAAATAATAATGTTCAGAGTACAATGATTGGCCCTTAGGGCACACTTTCCAACAGATACCCCTTTATAAAACTACTTTCAAGGTTAGTTAGCTAAAATAATTATCATGAACTATATGTGAATTATGTTTATTGTTATTGCTATATATAAATTAAAACTACTTTTTTTGATGTTGTCATAGGAAAATGAAGCATATGAGGTGTCTTAGTATATGTGCTCCAAAGCCAGCTAATGAATAAGTGTTAATGATGATGATGAAGTTTGTTTCCATTTCAATTAGTTTGGGTTGCCTGAGAAGCTAGACAGTGTATAAAGTATTTAATTTTGGCCATAATTTTATGATTCTGCTTGTGATTGTGAGTTTATTCTATCTATGATTCTATCTGTGCTGTTGAAATGGCTGCTTACTGACTGAAATGTTTTAACATGGGAAATGGCTGCCTTGCTGGCTGGGTAAATGTTTTAAATGGAGCAATTATTTTTTAAAAAATTTTAGACTGGTTCTTTACAAAACCAGTCTAAAAAGTACATTTAAATCAGTTTTATAAAAAATCGGTCTTAAAAGTAGTAATTTAAGACATGTTATTTATAAAACTGGTCTTAAAAGTATACTTTAAGACTAGTTTTTTATAAAATGATCTAAAAATTTGAACTTTTTAGATCGATTTTTTTAGAACCGGCCGAAAAACACTAGTGGAAAATTGACTTTTTAGACCGGTTGTGAATTAGGTCTTGTTACAGTAGGTCTAAAAAGTCTGTTATTTTTTAGACCGGTTGTAAAAGTCATACTTTTAAGACCGATTGTTCTTAAAACTTGTCTTAAAGGTCTCTTTTAAGACCTGTTCTGCCGACAACCGGCCTTAAAGGTCATACCTTTTAAGACCGGTTGTATGCACAACCAATCTCAAAAATCCCCCTTTAAGATCGATTGTGGGCACAACCGGTCTTAAAGGTCTGACCTTTAAGACTGATTAGTTGTGCGCACAACCGGTCTTAAAGTACATTTAAGATCGATTGTGACTACAACCGGTCTTAAATCTTCTATTTTTTTTAAAAAAAGTCCATGTTATATATATACGCAATGGATGCTCCAATTTTAACAGCAGTATAAAACAATCACATATTTCAATTTCAATATTCAAAAGTAGCAGTCTATAGCAGCAATAAATTTTCATACAAGCCAGTCCACATTGATGATTCATTTGTAGCACTTTAATTACAGTATGGAAAATATGGCAACAAGTAATGTAAACTTCATTGCATTGGCTCAATTTCAGCGTAAATGCACTTGTAGTTTCAGTCCCTAAGTCAACAGATTGGGAAAAATTAGGAATGAGTTCTGACAATGTTAACAGCAGACCAATGCAATAGAATGTACAGCAAAACTTAGATGAAGATAATGCTTGACCTAACCCAACTTGCAGAAACAAAAAGCAAACAAGAAATTAATATCAAATGCACAGAAAATGTCAAACAGATTTGCTCAATTTCAGCAAAGGCTTCATAATGATGCAGAAATTTATTTAAATCCCAGACTTCAGGAAACTATGCATGACAACTTAATGCACAACTTTGACAATAATTCCAGTTACAGTAAGCAAATTTGTCAAGAATTCAGCCAAAGGTAATAACCAGCCTTAGTTTAGTCTAAATAACACCAACAGTGCAATCAGACAGTAAGGAGGACCAAATGGTAGCAGTAATGAATCTTGAAGCAATAGAGAACAATGCAAAATGCAACAGATGAAATGGAGTACATGTATTTGTCTATCTATATGCAACTCCCCAAGTATGAAGTAAGTAACAGATTGCATAGAAGCAACATAACAGATTTCACAAAAGCAATGACAACAGCAAGATCAACAACAAGCACAAATAAAGGTGTAAGCCAGGTGACTTTAAATAAACTTCCAATAAATGGTAATTAGTGTAGAACAAAGTTCAAGATCGAATGTCACAATTTAAGCAACAAGATAAAATCATATTCTAGGAACTCCAAATTCACTCTATTTCTTGCAATTTTAATGTGCAACATGAAGTTGTCTAAAACTAAAAACATGAACGAATGTCCAAACAAACAAATTTGCTCAGAAATGGATGCAAAACTTTGAAATGACAACGGCAGCAATAAAATTCAAGTATTAATACAAGCAACAGCAGAAATTCCTCAACTTTACATAATACAAAGGGAAGAAAAACTATAAAGGTCAGTCCCTCAAATCCTATGCCTCCTGTATCACCCATATCACAAAAATTGTCCTACACATATACATAAACCTTGTTAGCAATACATATGAGAACAATGTGCAATGTAACGTTGGATTCAAAAACTCACTATTTTTGTAATAGCTCATAGATGAATTCAGCATAACATGTGCGAATGAAATCAATATCTTCTTCAGGAAAGGGATCAGCAAGATCAAACATCTGTAACACCAAACCCAAACGAAACATTAACTTAGTAACTTAAAAACAATAAAGTAATACAAAAGTTCTTAAATATAAATTTACCTCTTGAGTAAAATCAGTAGTGCCTAGAGTGATAATATTGTAAATGTGTCTCAAAACATAAAAACCACATAAGTTGGACCCTTGTGGTTGCCTACGGCTCTGAGAAAAACATGATATCATTAAAACAAATATAAAGGCATGACTTATTACATTCTTTAAACAAATCAATATGTACTAACCTTTGGCATGATCCATGTAGGGTCCTTTAAGTCACGAACATGCTTACCACAAGTAGTGTGTAGGGATGTCCGCATAGCCCTATGATCTTCATAATGACAAAGGTTATTGGTTTTACACAAATTCCATAAAACTTTCATACAAAAGGTAATAATACAAGAAAACTAACAAGTTCATGGTTTTTTTCAAATCATTCCCTGGTTTGAAGTGGAGGGAACATAAGAGGATGACAGTGTAACTACTCTTGCATAGAAGAAGCAACTGCCAATGATCACTGAAAAAAAAAAGAAGAATTTTAAGCAAACATAAAACATTATATAAATTATAAAGTATCAGTTTGTTTCTTACCCATGCATATATGGAGCCAAGAAATACTCAGTTCCAGTTTCACTAAGCCTCTCTGATTAGTATCTATGTCTGCTAGCAGCAGTGGTCCCTTTCTCTTGGATGTGATGGGGGCATAAGAATCCAAATTTTTAGCTTTTGCCAAAGGAGACCAACCTACGATACATGTACCTACAATAATACAAGCACATAAATAAAAGGTAAATGGTGAAACTTTTAAAATATTGACTTTGAATTGCAGAAGAAACTTACATTAAGAACAGTTAGACAATCCCAATCGTAAGATTTTGTCTAGGAGCTACCAGGGACATCAAATCATCCCTCTCAAGATAGCATGTCACCCTTGACTGTCTAACAACTAAATCCGTAGGCCACTCTCTTATTTTAAAGGATTTATCATATGCCATCAGAATCACTTGTTGCATGATATTCAATGGAGGAAGTGAAATTTCTTGCTAAGTGAAGGGAAAAGAATGAGTCTCAACAAAATCATAATTTGAGCGACTTTTCTCATCAATATCAACAACCATTTTTCCTTGAAGAGCTACAGACCATATTTTATTATCCTGATCAGTGATATAGAACACTTGTTGCTCCTGATCTGCCATAATGAAAGATTCATCTCCAAAACTTCTACTATTCAGATCTACTAATGTAAATCCTAACCTATCGATCTTCACACCATTATTGACATCAACCCACTTGCATTTGAAAATGGGAAATCTAATTTTAACATAGTCAACCACCCAAATCTCTTCAATCACCCTATAATAAGGTATGACAGCCAATGTAGGGTTCTTATCTTTCGAACTAGAGAAGTGCATAGATTCAGCCACTAATACAATACCACTGTTCTGGACGGTGCTCTTATCATATAGGGACTTCGTGTAAAAGGTATAACTGTTGATCATAAATGAAGTCTAACTTATAACATCAACTTCAGGACCACGTGCTAAACAATTTATTGTATCAGAAACACATTCTTCTCCATCAACCTTTTGCTTGAACCAATATGCAAAAGTTCTGTTATGCTCCCTAATTAACCTTTGTTCAGTCATTCAACTATTTTATTTCTGTACAATTTCTTTATGGGCATTCATGTAATATTGAACTTCATCAACATTGTTCAAGATGTACAAGTGGACTTATTGCAATTCATCAGCATCTATACTCTTTACTGTTGCCTCGCGTCTACCCCCTTCTTGATCATGACGTTTAGGAAGGCCAATATGTCATACATTTGACAAATAATGTTGACAAAATTCCATAGCTTCTTCATAAACATATTTTTGAACAATAGATGCTTCAGGCCAGTTGGGGTTCTTCACATACCCTTTTAGTACTTTCATAGTTCTTTCGATTGGGTACATCCACCAGAAATAGATAAGGCTACACAACTTTATCTCCCCCACTACATGAACAATCAAGTGTACCATGATGTCAAAAAAGGAAGGAATAAAAAGCTTCTCAAGCTGGCACAAGATCATATATCCTTCATTTTCCAATTCCTTCAATCTTTCCATGTCAATGACTTTACAACAAATGGCATTGAAGAAGAAACAAAGTCTAGTCAATATGTGTTGAAGATCATATTCAGCAATACCTTGAATAGCTACTGGGAGTAGTTGTTACATTAAGACATGATAATCATAAGACTTTAGCCCTATTAACTTTAAGTCTTTCATCGATACAAGCTTTTTAAAATTTGAAGAATACCCTGAGGGAACTTTAGCGCCATGTAAACACTCATAAAATCTTCTTTTCTCAACCTTAGACAAAGTATGAGTAGCTGGAGGACAAAAAGTTCTATTACCATATGGCCTTGGATGTAAATCTTCTCGTATTCCCATTTCTTGCAAGTCTAATCTCACCTTCACACCATCCTTAGAACTTCCTTTTATGTTGAGCAGTGTCCCAACAATACTATCACATATGTTTTTCTCCACATGCATGAAATCAATATAGTGTCTGACGTCAAGATTGAACCAATATTGAAGATCGAATAAGATGGACCTTTTTTCCATATATTTTTCTCTTTTCTACTCTTTGATGACTTACCAAACATAGTATTGATATTTTTCACCTTTTCATAAATTTTCTCCCCATTCAATGCCTCTGGAGCATCTTCAGACTCTTGGCCACCGAAAAAAGCTTTTTTTAATCTACGATAAGGGTGGCTTCGTCTAAGAAATTGCCTATAGCCAAGGTAAACTGTCTTTCTTCCATGTTGTAGTTGATGGTAGCATATGCCTTCTTCACATATCGGACAAGCTTTGTGGCCTTTAACGCTATATCCTGACAAGTTCCCATATACAGGGAAGTCATTTATAGTACAAAAGATCATTGCCCACATATTAAAAGTCTCCTTTTTGTTCGCATAAAAAACATCAACACCTTTATCCCACAACTCTTTCAAGTCTTCAATCAAGGGTTCTAGGTAAACATCTATGTCATTTCTGGGTTGCTTTGGTCCCGAAATCAACATAGACAACATAATATACTTTCATTTCATACATAACAAAGGAGATAAGTTGTAAATTACCAATAAAACAGGCCATGAACTATGGATACTACTTAGGCTATCATAAGGATTCATACCATTTGTGCTAAGCCCAAGCCTAAGATTCCTAGGTTCTTCACCGAAGCTAGGAAATAATTTATCGATTTTCTGCCATTGAGAAGAATCAGCTGGATGTCGAAGCTTTCCATCAGAATTCCTCTCATTTACATGCCATCTCAAATTTTTGGCATCAATTTCATTGGCAAACAGGCTCTTGAACCTTGGAATGATTGGAAGATACCAAAACACTTTTACAGGGCCCTTATTTGATTTATACCTCGGAGTTTCACATATCGGACATTTCTCCTTCTCTTCATGATCTTTTCTATACAATATGCAATCATTAGGGCAAGCATGGATCTTTTTATACTTCATCCCTAGTAGACACAGTATTTTCTTAGCATCATAGTATTGATAAGGCAACACATTATCATTAGGAAGCATGTCTTTAAAGGCCTCAAGCATTTTTGAAAAACTCTTGTCGCTTCATCCATGTCGTGCTTTCAAGCTTACCAATTTCAATACAGCTTTCAGCAATTGGTATTTTTTACACCCTGGGCACATGGCTTCTCAGCATTACTGCACATATTACCATATGTATGTGATTGTTCAAAAGCCTCTTCTCCTATATCACGAATAATATCCTCTATCCGATCATCCATATCCATGTCATTATATTCACAAGTTACTTCCCCCTGTTGAGATGCACTTGGCATTTCTAATTGTTCACTATGCCATACCCATACTACATACGTCTTACAAAACCCTTCACAAATTAAATGTGTATATATATCTGTAGCACTCAATCGCTTCTCATTCAAACATTTTACACAAGGGCAATAAAACATCGCACTATCATTATCGGCATTTCTTTTTGCAAAGTCTAAAAAACCCCTCACCCCAACATCATATTCAACACTCGTCCATTTAGCTTGTATCCAACTATAATCCATATATTCCAACACCTTTTTTTTGTTTTCTACTTTTTCCCCTGGAAAAGGCATGAGTGTGATGAGAGCATGCAATCATTACACTGAACCGCACTTTAGAAATCCTAACAAAACAACCAATTCTTCATTCAAATTAAGGCTTTCAAAGTTCAAACTAATTTTATTCATGAAAACTAATTCTAAAAATTGAAATCCCAAGTAGGGCATAGTTTCAAAATATTCTTTTCAAAGGGCTAAGAAAATGGTACAATTAGTCTATGGAACACATGAAAACCAAGAGTAAAATTCTATAAAACTGAACTTTGTAGGGAAAAAACATTAATTTCTCTGGTATCTAGTTAAGGGAATAAGAAAGTGGAAGTACCAAAACCCCTACTGCCCTCTCACATCCACGAAAGGGCATAACAGAATAAATTGTCCCAACTATTACTGAAGTCTAAAGAAGAAACTCTCTAGCCCAGAGAGAGAGAGATGGTGGAAAAGAAATAGTTTATGCAATTTTATCATTTAGATTACAAAAGTAATTAAACTTGAAAGGATTCATATGCAGACTCTGTTTTTCTTCTCTCGTTTGTGGGAGGTACCCTACAACTTGCTTATAGTCACAGGGAGGCTAGTGTTCCAAGAATGGGTCATCTTTTTTCTTCAAGCATAAACAAGAGTGTTGACTTTTTTACTTCTTGAAATATAAGAAACATTTTGGCCACAAATTTATATGAATGGGGTTGAAGAAGTTAGAACCCCGTTCATGCATATTGAATGTGTGATGACAAGAGCTGGCAATATTGCTCTTATAATTAATATTCTAATGGATTAATTAAAGGCACGTATGCACTAAACTAATATTAAAGGAATATAAACTCACGTCGCATTGCCCTTGTACGTTTCCCTCTATTATATATATGCTAATAAAAAAGCAATAATGATTAATATAGCACCTGGATCATTACCTATATATATGATATATTCCTATCCTTCCCAATTATTTATGTTCCTATATTTTATTCATCATAATGGGTCCAAAAGTAGTACACAAAAACATAAAACAAGTTTTCTAATAAAACAACTATAAATGGTCCCGCTAGATCCAGCACTTGCATCAAATAATTAGATTAATGTAACTAATCATATTGAAGAATCGTGCCTTATGACTTAGCCCCTAATGTTTATGGATATAATTATAGAAACTAAATACATGTTAATAGTGCAGTGACCACCACGAAAAGACAGCAATGTTGGTTTATAATTCTCTCATAATAATTCTAATTTGACTTGTCTGTTATAATCATTTTATATCATACTCGCACTTCAAGGCCAAAAAACAGTCAAATTAACTACAAATGTTAAATTTAAGGTAAGGCACTGACATTGGCATTTAATAAACCAAATCTTGCCTGAACAACTATTCAGTTTTCACCAAAACTTCTGCTCATACAATCGTTGCCAAAACTAAGCAAGATTTTTAATGTATTTTGAGTATGGTGAAATTGCTCGTCCTCTACAGAAAAAAAAAGCATCAAAACCTCTCAGACCAGCAAGGCCAAAATAAATATTTCACACGTCTTTAAAAGTTCTCATACTGAGACTAAAGGAGTAAATATTTCACATTGTTCGGCCCCCCATCATCATTATCCTAGCTATGACCACCTAAAATGTAATCTTAATATATATATATATATATTTGGTAGATTGTCTATGAGATATCACCTAAGAAAGGTACTACTTTCTTGACATGCACATATATATTACTCCCTCCTTTACTTAATAAAAATACCCATTTTAATGAATTGTCACTTGTCAAGCACAGAAAATACACGCACAAAAGAGAGCTCTACATACCTTTCTCGATACTTGCCAATAACTGTAAAAGCTTGGTCTTGTTGGTAACAAGTATGGTGACAATCTAAAGAGGCTTCCACGTTAACTTTAATTTCTCTTTTTAAACATTTTATCAAACACCTAATGTGCATTCACATTCAAACAAAGTCATCAAGCTTATTAAATGACAATTTTCAGCTTGTTCCCATTTTTCTTCATGTACCACGCACAACCACAATTCAATAAAGAAAATTTATGAAACTAAAAATATACCCTCACACACGACAATCACAGATTTAAAGAAACATGAATTTTTCAAACATAACCCACATAATGGTTTTTTATCGAGTTGAGGAAGGAGGAGGAAATGAAGGAGAATTCCATGATCACGCATAGCATCAATAATAGAATAGAGGAGGAACATAATGGTGTTTTCTCCTTTTTTGAGAGGGATTTAAACACCAAACACACCAGAAAATTTATATTAAGCTACTGTTTAGTTGACCCCTATTGCTAGCCTAGGCCGATGACCAAATCTGGAGGTAGTATAGCTTCTATATAGTAATTGTAGAAGGGGAAATGTAGAGGACGATGAAGCATACCTCAAAAAAGAGATTAAAGATGAAGATGTCCCAGAAATGCAGTGAATAAGCAGGGACAATAGCACCCACGATGACGACCATGAGCAGCTGAAGCAATGTATGACAGTACAGCGATCGAAGAGCGACAATAGACTCGATTAAGAATGGGATCAGTTAAGGGACAAGGAGTCGATGGCTGAAGAGAGAAAAGATTGGGATCAAAGTAGCTTGGGTGATTCAGAATGGAAGAGGGCGGGAGTGTGAGCTGAGGCATGGCACAAAATTAATTTAGGGAACATTTTTTAGACCGGTTAATAGGATAACCGGTCTAAAAAACATTTTTAAGACTGGTTGCCTAACAACGGGTCTTAAAAGGTGACTTTTAAGACTGGTTGTTAGGCAACCGATCTTAAAAACCTTTTTTTAGACCAGTTATCCTATTAACCAGTCTAAAATAAATATCTTTTAGACCGGTTCTCTCAGTAACTAGTCTAAAAAAAATTAGCCAGACCATCCCACGAAAAGGATAAACAAACGAAGAGATGGAAAGGGAAGAGAAGTAAGGACCGACACGAAGTCGTTAATTCATTAACAAATGCAGAATGTACGCAAGAAATTTAAACAAAAGAGATGAAGATTTATAAAAATGATATATTATTGAAGATTAAAATGATACAAACATAAAGAAATTACAAAGAAAGCAAGAAAACATATAAAGGGTTATCACCCTAGAGGAGGAGGGGAGAGAGAATTGAGTCGTCAACACAACTCGGGGTAGTCGGCTATCAGAGCGAGAAGGGGAATTAGGGATGTATTAGATGTCTTAAAGTTTTGGAAAATTTATGAAGTTCTTATGAATATTTCTTGATCAGTATGCTCTGTGGTCGCAACTTCGGTTGATCTTCCACATCAGAAACATGTTAATATAAAGCTAAGTCTCTGCTTAATATTATTATTATCTGATAGCATGCAAGTCAGTTGATCAATGATAGCATATGAACTTCGTCCGTCTTTTCTAGGGCTATGGCAGTAAGTCCCGAGGGATATGGTAGATAAGTCCAGACGCCTATTGTTCGAATGTTCATGTGATATTAGGGTTCAACGTTTAAGGCATTGGCTAAGTAATAATAATATTTGTAGATTTTTATCTTTATAAGAACATACAAAGAAATATTTATAATAACTTCATAAGTAGCCCAGAAACTTTATCATATCTAGCACAACTCTATGAACCTGAAAGTGAAGAAATCAGAAGTAAAGTTTATTATGTTTAGATCTTTTTCATTTTGTTCCAACTCTTCTCGTTCCTCTTGATCTTTTACTCCTTCTTCATCTTCCCAAAACTATGGTGTTACAATTAACAAAAATTTAGGGAAAACCTCCCTCCAAAATAATATTTTCACAAATAAAATTTATTTTGAAGATATTGACCAAAAATTTAGTTATTGGACTATTCCAATCATTAACTCAAATGATTTATACAAACCAGAGGAAAAAAAATTCTTTAAAAACCATGATTATATAATCAAAAAGGTTGGAGAAACAATTCCTCTAAAAGATGAACCAACTGATATGTACCTTTTATCAGAAAGTTCAATTGTAAAAGATCAAAAGAAATATAAATTCATACACATTGGATGTGTTCAAGTGGCCATAAAACCCTTCATAAAAGCTGGTCTTGATGTCTCTACGTTAGTATGTGTTAGGGATGGTAGACAGCAAATATTTTTTGAATCAATTTTTGGAATGGTTAAAGCTGGTCTCAGTAATGGACTAATTTACTTTAATTGTTTTCCAAATTTGAAAGCTTCATTGCAAGATGATCCTTTCATTGAAACTTTCAAATTAAGTTTGAAATTGAATGGATTCAACTTAATACCTGGTGTTTCACCTATAGCTTTAATCTATAGGGTCCAGTATAAAGTCATTAATTCATATACTTCAAACATCAAAATGTTTAACCAAGAAAAAGAAACCTGTCTATTCCTAACAGATGCGACTAGGGCAAACGTTACAATTCCAAAACCAATTAGATTGGATGAAATCACTCTCCTTAAAGATTGGGACATGGTAAAAATTGCTCCTCTTATCCCAAAACCTGCCCCTGATTCTTATAGAATTAGTCAAAATAAAGATGGAGATGTTAAAATTACTTTTGATCGAAGACGATCATTTAGTATTTCTAGAACTCCATCAATTCAAGAAAGCTTCAAGACTGCTCTAGATCAATCTTCTAGACATTCTTGTAGTTCTTCTATTAGAAAACCCATAATTTCACCTTCAGTAATGCAAGGCTTAAACGAGTCAGCCAGTGTCGTAAGACCTGTCTACTAAAACACTGAAGATGAACAAAGTGAAACCCAAACTTGCCAATCTTTAACATACTCTGACATGAATATGATTGAGCAACAATTTGAATTAGTAAAGAACTCTTGCAAAAAGATTTCTATTCTAATGAAAACACTGAAAGACGAAAATGGTTTTTCCAAAAATATAAAACTGAAGAATTGTGAAAACCAATTCAAGTTTTATAAAATGCTAGAAAAGTATAAACTTCATATTCCATTCTTTCTTTGGTTTGAAACCTATGTGAAAGATATGAATATAAAGGATTATCCTTTCAAACTATTTGAAGGGGTTAATGCCTCTTGGATTTTGAAAAATCAGGAAAAAATGGAATATGATCTTCCTCCAAAACAATCTTACCAGATCCCTGGTTTACAAAAATTAGAGATACAACTGTCATTGCTTCTCCTTTCAAGATTAAAGAACCTAAAACGGATACAACCTCAAATTATATCAAAAATATCATTGAACAAAATAATTATACAAATTCATATCTTCAAACCCTTGGAGAACATATCTTAAAAAAATCAATTACTAGTGAAACTAGCAAAGATATCTTACCTAGTTCCTTTAGTACTCAACCAATTTTTAAACCATACACTATTCCTACAAATGTTGCTAATAGTGTTAAAAAGAAAAGTTTGCAATCAAGGATTGAAGAAGAACTAAAAAAGATCACAATCCTTGATACTCCCCAAAAGGAAGAAAGATCTATTTCTTCAGTTTCAAAATTAGTAATTAACACTTTAAAAAACAATCAAACTAGTTCAAGTGAAGATTGTCCAAAAATTCATGAAATAAAACAAGAAAATTAAAAAAATCCAACAAAATTGTATTATCCGAGAGCCACTCCTCTGGATATTACGCTCAAAGAAAGGGATTCTACTCTTCAGCAATTTAATGCAAACAACATCTATGTTTGGAGCATAGATGGCCAATCTGAAACAAACATTTTGGAAATCTATGAACAAATGACAATGGTTAGTAATGCCTATGCAATATATAACAATTGTTAAGAGGAAGACATTGTTCATATACTGCTATCTAGCTTTACTGGGCAACTCAGAGGTTGGTGGGATTTTCATCTCACACAAGAAAAAAAATCTGATTTTACAAACCAAAAAGACCACTCACGATGGTATTGTTATCACTGATAGTAATGGTGAACCAATGTCTGATGTTGTTAACTGTCTCATAGTTAACATCACAGCACATTTTGTTGGTGATCCATCACTATGGAGAGATAAATCGGCAGATCTTCTATCAAACCTAAAATGTAAAACTCTATCTCACTTCAGGTGGTATAAAGACAATTTTCTCTTAAGAGTAATGACCAGAGAAGATGGAAATCATCCGATCTGGAAAGAAAAATTCCTTGTTGGTCTTCCTAGGTCTTTAGGAGATAAGATCAGAGAAAAATTGAGAAATCACACTGGTGATGGTCAAATTCATTTCAAAAATTTGACATATGGACAGTTAATTGCAATTGTTCAAAAACTTGCTTAAAAAATTTGTCAAGAAGATAAACTCCAACATCAACTTGCCAAAGAAAAACCATCAAATAGGAAGGATTTAGGAACCTTCTATGACCAATTTGGATTTCCTGCCTGTAAAAGTTCTAAAAAACTTAAGCACAGACATGAAGACAAAGAACACAAGGCTAAAAGATATTACAAAAAATATCGAAAACCTTGGAAGAAACCAAAAACAAACAAACCTAGAAATTTGAAAAATGAATTCAAATCAAAACTTCCAATGGATCTTCCCAAAGGAAAAATTGTTTGTTTTTGATGTGGCAAGGAAGGCCACATGGCAAAATATTGTAGGCTTAATAAAAGAATTAATGCCTTACAACTTAAAGAATCAACTCTTCAACAATTAAACAATCTTTTGATTGAAGAAGCCTCTTCTGAAGAAGAAAATGAAGTAACATCCTCTGAGGAAGTTAATGAACTTCAACTTGATGATATTTCATCTTCATCCGAAGAAGAAGATGATTTTCAAATAAATTGTCTTGACAAGTTTACTGAGAGTCCAGGAAATCCTGTGCTTGATGAACCAATCAAGGAATCGGTCTTAATTGGTTCCAAGATAGACAATTTACAAATAAATGTTATTGAAGAAGATTTGATTTTTGAAATAATTAACTCTCTTCCAAAAAATGAAGAAAAGGTTAAATTTTTCAACAAACTAAGAGAAAGCACAGCTTCTTCTTCAAAACCTAGCCAAAAATATTTGCAAAAGAATTTGCAAACAAAATATGATTTTTTTGAAATAATCAAAAGATTTCAGACTAATCCAAAACCTGTTTCAATTTTTGACCTTTAGAATGAAATAAATAATTTAAAAGAAGAGATAAGAAACCTGAAAAATATTCAGGAATTCCATTCTCTTATTTTAAATCAAATTCAGGAAGAAAGTCTTGATAAAGAAAAGAAAGTTCAAGAAGTCAAAGATTCATCACAAAATGATGAAAGACCTTCTAAGAATTTCTTGAATCTTATATCAAGAATTTCAATCTAACAATGGCATGTGCCAGTCAAAATTATTGTTGCTAATACATTTGTATTAGAAACAATAGCATTATTTGACACAGGTGCAGCACTAAGCTGTATTAGAGAAGGTCTTATACCAACAAAATTCTTTGAAAAAACCACAGAAAATCTTTGTGGACCAAATAGGTCACCATTAGATGTCAGTTACAAGCTTTCAAACGCAGTAATTGAAAATAATGGTGTTCAAGTCAAAGAACTTTTTATCCTAGCAAAATTTTTAGGCCAAGATGTAATTATTGGATCTCCTTTCATCACTAGATTAAAACCCTTTTTAACCTTAGATGAAGGAATTGAAACCTATGCTTTAGGAAAAAGAATGTACTTTGAATTTGTTAGTCCACCTTATACAAAATTTATCAACCAAATTGAGTATAAGGAAAATCAAATTAATTTTCTAAAAGAAGAAGTTTCTTACAAAACAATTGAAATTCAATTGGAGAAACCTTTTCTAAAACAAAAAATTCAAAATGTTTTGAAAAATATTCAAGACATAATTTGTTTTGATTTTCCAAATGCTTTTTGGGAAAGAAAAAGACATATAATTGATTTACCTTATGAAAAGGATTTCAATGAAAGAGCTATCCCAACAAAAGCTCGACCAATTCAAATGAACCAAGAACTCTTGGAACATTGCAAAAATGAAATAACGGATTTACTCTCTAAGGGTTTAATTCGTAAGAGCCAAAGTCCTTGGTCTTGTGCATCTTTCTATTTCAATAAGAATGCTGAACTTGAATGAGGAACTCTGAGACTTGTAATTAATTACAAGCCTGTCAATCAAGCTCTTCAATGGATTAGGTATCCAATACCTAACAAAAAAGATCTTCTAAATCGCCTTCATCAGGCCAAAATATTTTCAAAATTTGACATGAAATCCGGTTTTTGGCAAATCCAAATTTCAGAAAAGGATAGGTATAAGACTGCATTCACAATCCCATTTGGGCAACATGAATGGAATGTTATGCCTTTTGGATTAAAAAATGCACCCTCAGAATTTCAAAAGGTTATGAATGAAATTTTCAATCCTTTTACAAAATTCATTGTTGTCTACATAGAAGATGTTTTAGTGTTTTCAAAATCAGTTGAACAATACTTTAAACATGTAAAAACCTTTATAGACGTTGCTAAGTTCAATGGCTTAGCAGTTTCTAAAACCAAAATTAGTCTCTTTCAGACAAAAATCCAGTTTCTTGGTCATCATATATACCAAGGAACTATTATTCCAATTGATCATGCAATTCAGTTTGCCAATAAATTCCTAGACCAAATTCTGGACAAAACTCAACTTCAAAGATTTTTAGGTTGTTTGAATTACGTAGGTGATTTCATTCCTGACCTGAACAATATAATTAAGCCTCTCCATAAGAGTCTTAGCAAAACTCCTCCACCATGGACAGATGGTCACACTAATGTGGTTATCAAAATCAAGTCTTTGGTCAAAAATCTTCCATGCTTGTATCTCCCAAATCCACAAGCATTCAAAATTGTTGAAACAGATGCCTCTGACATAGGTTATGGTGGCATTCTCAAAAAAATTGATGGTAAAGAGCATTACATTGCATTTACTTCAAAACATTGGAATAGGGCTCAACAGAACTATTCCACAATCAAAAAGGAGATTTTACCAATTGTTTTGTGCATAAACAAGTTTCAAAGCGATTTGCTAAATCAAAAGTTTTTAATCAAAGTTGATTGCAAAGCTACAAAAGATGTTTTGCAAAAAGATGTTAAAAACTTAGCATCAAAACAGATTTTTTCCCTTTGGCAAGCAATTTTAAGTGTCTTTGATTTTGAAATTGAATTTATCAAAGGTACTTCAAATTCTCTCCCAGACTTTCTAACTAGAGAGTTCTTGCAGGGGAAATAAGGTGACAAAAAATGACTAACAAAGAGATGAAAAAGAAAAAGGGCAAAGCCCAAACTCAAATTGATCCACAAAGGATCACAAAAGAGGAAGAAAAGCAGTTCAAGGCTGCAGTTGAACTATCAAAAAGGTCATTGACCCAAGGATCATCGATCCACCAAAAAGAATCCTCTTCGAGGTCCAAAACTTCTGGAACTATAATTAATCCTTCCCATTATAAGTTCCCTATTGAAATACTCCTAGCCTTACAGGCTAACCAAAAATTGGCCAAAATGCCAAACAAAACATGGGCCGATATTGCTGAGGAAGAAGATTCCAAGGCTCTTACCCCATTTAATATTGATCCAGAGGCTCTTGCCTTGGCTATCAAAAAATCATCTTAGGAAGTCACTAGAGCTGGTTCATCCAAAGAAGTGGCCTTATACTCCCAACCAACACAAACTACTTTTGTGCTAAAACCAGAAAAGGTCTTAAACCTTTTCCAAATAGAACCAGGCTTCTGTGATAGAAATCCAATTGCTTTAGCAACAAAAATTTTGCCAAAAGGATTTTTCTTCAAACCAAAAACTTTGGAGAAAACATAAAAGTTTTATGAACTTATTCTTGTAGATACCAAATCTTAAGAAATAAGACATTTTCCAGATCGTGACCATCCTGAGGATAAAACAATTCATGGATATTAAACATTTAGAATATCTAAGTTTTTACTACTAAAGGATTGGGGTCAAGATTTGAATAAAAAGAAAAAATTTTCTATTGAAGATACAAATCCAATTGGTTTCAATTATTGGGACTATTTGGATGTATGGTGGTGTACCTTATAGTACCAAAACCCAAATTTCAGTCATACTTGGCTTTTCTTATTCACGTATGATACAAAATACCAATTTCCATCGTGGTTCAACCAATGGTGGGATTATTTTAGTCCTATCCAAGAAATTTTACTAACCACAGCCAAAATTTGGTTCGACTATTTCAAAAGTTCGATCAATCTTAGTGAAGATCCCTTCCCAGCAGATCTTCATTATTTTTCAAAATTTGGTTTGGCCTGGGTATTCAAATGGAGCTTCAAATATGGGGCTTCCTAGTACCAAAAATCATTTCCCATATTGCAAAGGTCATCATCAGTCAAATGGTGGGCAAAATTTGGAAACAACAAAAATTTATCTAAAGCAAATCTAAAGAAATGGTTCAGAAAAAATCCAAAGTTCCTAATGGTAGAAGATCATGAAACAAGTGTGTTTCTCAACCAAAAGGCAAAAATCACAGCATGTTTGGCATCGGCAACGGACAAAGAGGCCCTTACCAAGCAGCTCCATGAAATCATTGGGCTTCTCCAAACCCAAGAACCAAAATCCAGTCCATCGGCCCAATCCTCAGATGGATCAGAAGCTGAAGACCCGGCCCAATATTTTGGCCATGATTCGGATGATGAGATCATTAGCCTTGGCGAAGATTGATTATGAAGCAAAACTGTTGGCACAAGAGTCCAAGACTTGCTGACTCAAAAGATTCTCTGCTTTTGTAAAGTTGTACCTTTGGCTTTACTTTAGTAGACAAATTAATGTAATTTTCTTTTACTTTATGTAAAAGCAAAAGTAAAAGTACTTTTACCCGAGTAACATGTTTTCTACTCTAGTTAAAGTAATTTTACCCAAAATGCATAGTAACTGATTCGAATGCCTATAAAATGGCATCTCCTTTTAGTTGTTAGGCACCCCGAGTTGTGTTGACGACTCAATTCTCTCTCCCCTCCTCCTCTAGGGTGATAACCCTCTGTATGTTTTCTTGCTTTCTTTGTAATTTCTTTATGTTTGTATCATTTTAATCTTCAATAATATATCAGTTTAATAAATCTTCATCTCTTTTCTTTAAATTTCTAGCATACATTCTGCATTTGTTAATGAATTAACGACTCCGTGTCAGTCCTTACTTCTCTTCCCTTTCTATCTCTTCGTTTTTCGATCCTTTTCATTGGATAGTCTGGTATTAGGATTTTATTTTTTAGACCAGTTAGTATAGAACCAGTCTAAATAATCTTTTTTAGACCAGTTATTATAATAACCAATCTCCCAACTTATTTATAATTATGAAAATGCCACCGCGCATTTCTTTTAGATCTGTATCTACTACAACCGGTCTAAATAGGCCAGTCTAAAACAACATTTTTGTGCTAGTAAAAGTTGAATCTTTTAGACTGGTTTCTTCAATAACCGGTCTAAAAATATTTATTTTAAGACTGGTTTTATAAATAACCTGTCTTAAAACTTTTTTTTAAGACTGGTTTTTCAACCGATCTAAAAAGTAGCGGACTTTTAAGATCGACTGTATCAAGACCGTATCAAGAACCAGTATAAAATGTCATTTTTAACCAGCCTTAAAAGTGATTTTTCTGCTAGTGTTACTCATTAAAACACATTGCACTACATTGAAATTTTAGTTTTCATCAATTTCATTTCAAGATAACATGGAGGAATTTCTTGCAAAGCTAAAAAACAGGTTCCCAACTCTTCCCAAAGATGTGCTCAGGAAGATCTATAGTTGTCGACTCGAAAGGATGAAGATATTCAAGTATTAGGGCCTTCTTGAGGACGTACATTGGATCATTGAAGCTAAGGTACGTTTAGCAGGTGCCATTCATAAATCATTAGTTAAACCTATACCAAGAATGGGAAGAAGTTCTTACTCCAAAAAGAGAATAGCTAAAAGAATGAATGTCTACCATTAATGTGCAAGGTGGACATGTGATCAGTACTGTAGGAGCAAAGGTATGGTTTCTATAAATCGAGAAGATAAAATTAAATTTATAAAGGATGGACTGAGTAAGGAGGCATTGGATGACATCATTCAAACTCTTGAGATGCATCTGAGTGGTACTATTTATCGTATTCTTGTTGATTTAGTAGAGATATTTAACAAAGAAAAAGAGTTCTACTGTCTTGAAAATCTGACGTTAAAAGACCCTGTTTGATAGTTTATAAGAAAACTGGATGGGATGTAAATCCTCGATTCATAAAATGTGTTTAAGCCGTTACTGGACGTAAAACTAGAGGAAGATGTGAGCCAAAATCACAACTACTGTTCATAATCATGTTTTTGTCTAATCTACTTTATCTTTTCAGTAACTTTTGACTTTCCTTCTTATTTTGTTTAAATTTCTTCATGCAACAGCCTACCAGTCATTCGTGTCAGAAATTTTTTCAACTTTTTTTTGAAAAATATGTTATTTGCATGATCTGGTTGTCATTGATTTAGTATTATATATATGCACTCTTCCACTTGTAAGCATAAATGGTCTGAGAGAAAAGAAGAGAAAAAGGGTATCACACAAAAGTGTAGATTTCCATCTATTTCCATTTTCAGTGAAACTGATTCGTGCAATGATGGATGTAACCCCCTGCCTTAATTAGCATAATTATAATTAGATATTACTTAATTAAATTGGTTTAGAGACCGTCGAATAGTTCAAAACTCATTTAAAACTCCCTTTATAATAGGAACTTTACAAAATTTTCAAAACTTCTTTCCTATTCCGGTCTCAAATTCAATTATCGAATATAATCACCTGTGCAGTTAATTTACATTTAAACATATCAGAATATCTAATAGTAATCCCGACAACCCCCGGGTTCTATTCATTCACTATAGGGTTTTAATTCCCATATAAGGGATTACACGACTATGATCTGTTACTAAATACAGCCCAAAAATAATTTACAAGATTCCTGTCCAACAGGTTTAACCAACACATCCAAAAGTAAAAGTCCCTATAGGGTTCTAACCACTCCGGGTCGTACGCTTCACCTTAGAGCCACTTGCCCTGTCTGAAAGGTTAGTTAAAGGAAAGAGTGAGATTCAAAAGAATCCCAGTAGTAACAAAACATTTATACCACATACAAGTACACAGCATGTAAGAAAATCATCATACAACAGCAGCACAAATCACACTCCACCCTCATCCCCTTTCTCCGCCGGGAAGGCACACTGTCCTAACCCGAACCGTTGTTAGCTACTCAGGGACTATTGGCGTGGCAGTGCATACACATAGCCTTATAGCTCATATAGCTATCTGGCTTTCACAAATGGCCCGTCGGCCTTCACAAATAGCCTTTCGGCCCACATAATCACATATATCACACCTCATCCTCATCCCCCTTCTCTGCCGGGAGGGCATACAACCCTTGCCCGATCTGTTGTTAGCTACTCAGGGACTATTGGTATGACGGTATTTACACATATTCATAATGTCGCAGCATACGAGTTTATCACAAATCAATGATAATACACACATACAATGCATCACATATGGTACGAAAGAAAAGTTACTACCTCGTTCCTTCCTGACGTTTGCTGGCTCAGTTGGCTCACGAGGGCGGCAAATATCAAATCCTATAAACAAAATCAAGAATGGTGGATTAATTTCCTACCCCCAATTCCTACTTTCAAACACTTAGAATAGGTTCCATATGAGTCTATAATGAAAATTTACAAAATTGCCCCTGGGGACCCGGCCTGGGCCCGCCGTACTCGGTCCGGTTGCACTTTTCCCGAAATTCTAATCTGGGCTATCCTAACATATTTCCGCCCAAGGAATCCATTTCCGTACTCGGAATTATCAAATTCAATGTTAAATTACAAATTTACCCTTGGCAGCCCCACTTTAAGGGTTTTAGGGGCGTTTTCGTAATCATGCTTTTTCGGCCTTTTCCGAAAAAGTGACCAACTGTAACCCCACCTAATTTTCGCCCCTGAACTCAATGGAACCATCAAATCATTGAAAATCCAACTCTAAGACCCATTTCTAGAGCTGGCCGAAATTTATGAGTTTTCCGGGGAAAATCGGGGTTTTACGATTTCGGCTCCGTAAACGCGTTCCTTTCTACTCCTAACCACTTTATTAACCATTACATTAGGTTACAACTAACATTAAGACCCAATTTGGGCAGCATAACCCCTAGGCCACATCATTTCCAAACTTTAAAACCAATGGCAATCCGGCGAAATTTCACCGATTAAATTGCCCACAGCAGCCAGAATAGACAATATACGAAGGTTTGGAAGTTACCTCAAGCTCCCACAAGTTTTTCCCAAATATTGCTGAAAACCCTAAGTGTTCAACAACAGATTTTGAGCTTCCAAACCTTAAAGAACAAAGAGAAGTAGCTTAGGATCGGAGTTACACGCGTTAGGAGCTAAATCGTCGGAGAAATCGGCTTACCTTGTGATTTTTCTTCTCCTTTCTCTCTCTACAAACCTCAACGTTCTCACTCCTCATTCAGCTGCTGTGTGCGACAGAAATGAGCTGAGGAAGATGATAACATATTTAAGTCCATGCTGATGTCATCTTTTATTGAGATGATGTCATAATTCCCATTTTCGGATTTTCTGGCAGATTTTCTGCCGAAACTTTGAAAAATCATAACTAATTATAGAAAACTCAAAATGAGGTGATTCCAAAGCCAAATGAAAGATATTTAAGTCCTATTCATAGGAAAAATATTGGCCATTACTAAAAATCACCACACAATTCCAGAATTACATAAAACTCATCACTGCCCCAAAACAGAGTTTAGTTTCCATCCCAAACTTTGGACAGTTATATCTCCTAGTTCACAAAACGAAATGGAACAAATTACATGTCCATTTTGAAGTTTGAGATGTGACCTACAAGACTGGAAAGTTTCAGAATTTTTAGATACCATTTGGTCATTAAAAACGTTCACACAAACGGACTGCCTAGAATAGAATTTCACTGGACAGAATTTTAGATTTTGCATCTTTGCTTCCATTGGTTCCATTTTCATACCAAACATCATTCCCACATAAATTTTCACAAGGAATCCATTGGAATCATTAAAATATCCAAATTCCCATTACACATTCTCTAAAAGTGTTTATTCAACAATAATTACATCCACTTTTAGAGTCATTAGCCCTAAATCACTTTTTGGGATATTACATTTCTCCCCCCGTAAAATAAATTTTGTCCTCGAAATTTGTCACACAACTTGAGCCATAAACTCTGGATAATGTCTTCGCATATCTGCTTCCGCTTCCCAAGTTGCTTCTCTTTCTGTCATTCCCTTCCAGATCACTTTCACAAATGGAATGCTTCGGTGTCTGAGCCGTCGCTCTTCTCGATCAATGATCTGCTCTGGCTCTACCGTATATGTGAAGTTGTCTTGTAATTCGACTTCTTCATATTCAACTATATGAGATGGATCCGGTTGGTACTTCTTCAGTTGGGAAACATGAAACACGTCATGGAGCCTGCTCAAGTTCGGGGGTAGGGCTACTCGATAGGCTACAGGCCCAATTCTTGCAAGAATCTCAAAAGGACCTATGTACCTCGGGCTCAACTTCTTCCGCTTGATAGCTCTCCCGATGCCCGTAATTGGTGATACTCTCTGAAAAACATGATCACCAACCTCAAACTCCAGAGGCCTTCTCCTCTTATCAGCGTAGCTTTTCTGTCTACTTTGCGCTGCAAGGAGCCTCTTACGAATGATTCGTATCTGTGCTGAGGTTTGATCAACCAAATCTGGCCCATAAAGCTTCCTTTTGGATAATTCATTCCAGCATATAGGTGATTGGCACCGTCTTCCATACAACGCTTCATACGGAGCCATTTGGATACTCGCATGATAGCTATTGTTGTAAGCGAACTCAGCCAGTGGAAGGAAACGATCCCAACTTCCTTTAAAGTCGAGAACACAAGCTCGCAACATATCTTCCAGCGTCTGAATTGTTCTCTCAGATTGTCCATCCGTTTGAGGATGATAAGCCGTACTAAATCTCAGTTGAGTACCTAAGGCTTCATGCAGTGCTTTCCAAAACTTTGAAGTAAATCGTGGATCTCGATCGGAAATGATGTTTTTCGGAACACCATGAAGTTTGACAATCTCTCGGATATAAATCTCCGCTAGTTTATCAGGAGAATAACCAGCATTGATTGGTATGAAGTGGGCTGACTTCGTTAACCGATCCACAATTACCCAGATCGCATCATAGTTTCTGATCCTGGGTAATCCCACAACTAAATCCATGGTCACGCTTTCCTATTTCCATTCCGGAATCTCAGGACTCTGAAGCAACCCAGGCGGTCTCTGGTGCTCGATCTTTACCTTCTAGCAAGTGAGACACCTTGCAACATATTTGGTCACGTCACTCTTCAAACCCGGCCACCAATACACCGATTTCAGATTCTGATACATCTTGGTCATACCAAGATGAAGAGTATATCGGCTCTTATATGCCTCATCCAGAATCTTCTGCCTCAACTCTGCCTTAAGTGGAACGCAGACTCTTTTCTGGTAACGAACCAATCCACGAGGCGATATGTCGTAGCCTAAAAATTCTCCCTGTTCGATTCGAGTCAGATTGCGCTGTATCCAGTCATCTTGACTCTGAGCTTCTTCAATTTCCGCCCTTAGATCACTCTCCTCTTGAGAAACTGTGTAATTGGCACAAATGATCTGGTTTGTCAAATTTAAATCACGGAAATCTTCAATCAATTTCCTTTCTTGTATCATCATAGCTGCAACGAGCACAGTCTTTCGGCTAAGAGCATCAGCGACTACATTTGCCTTACCCGGATGATATTTTATTTCCAGGTCATAGTCCTTAAGCAATTCCATCCAGCGGCGCTGTCTCATATTCAGTTCTTTTTGATCATACAGATATTTGAGACTCTTGTGGTCGCAGTACAATTCCACAGTCACACCATACAGGTAATGACGCCAAATCTTCAAAGCAAACACAATGGCCGCAAGCTCCAGATCATGAGTGGGATAGTTCAATTCATGAGGTCTGAGCTGTCGAGAGGCGTAGGCCACCACACGTCCCTGCTGCATAAGGACACACCCTAATCCCTGCCCACTGGCATCAGAATACACAACATATGTCAAATTGGGATCGGGTAAAATCAACACAGGTGTCGTCGTCAACCTCTCCTTCAGCTCCACAAAACAGTTTTCACATTTCTCGTCCCACACAAATGGCTGATCCTTTCTCGTGAGCTTGGTCATTGGCAACGCAATACGGGAGAAATTATGGATGAATCTCCGATAGTAACCAGCAAGACCCAGAAAACTGCGTACTTCCGCCACAGATTCTGGCCTCTTCCAGTTCAGTACTGCTTCCACTTTACTGGGATCCACAGAGACCCCTTCTTGCGAGATAACATGGCCTAAGAATGTCACTTCTGATAGCCAGAACTCGCACTTGCTCAATTTAGCTTATAGTTGCTTCTCACGCAATATATTCAATACAATTCTCAGATGATGCTCATGCTCCTCCCTACTTTTGGAGTATATCAGAATGTCATCGATCAACACAACAACAAACTGATCCAGATACTGCCGAAAGATTCGGTTCATGTAATCCATGAAAACCGCAGGCGCATTGGTTAGCCCAAATGGCATCACTAGAAACTCATAATGACCATATCGGGTCCTGAAAGCAGTCTTCGGAACATCTTCTGCTTTCACTCGCAGCTGATGATACCCTGACCTTAGATCAATTTTCGAAAATACACATGAACCAGAGAGTTGATCTAAAAGGTCATCGATTCGGGGAAGAGGGTACTTATTCTTGATAGTAACTTTGTTCAATTCTCTGTAGTCGATGCACAAGCGAAGACTCCCATCTTTCTTTTTTACAAACAACACTGGAGCTCCCCAAGGCGACACACTGGGTCTAATAAACCCTTTCTCAAGAAAATCTTCTATTTGTTTCTTTAACTCTGCCATTTCATTTGGGGCCATGCGGTATGGGGCCTTGGATATAGAACCAGCTCCAGGTATAATGTCAATCGGGAACTGAACTTCCCTCTCAGGAGGCAATCCACTAAGATCATCTGGAAATACCTCAGGGAACTCATTTACCACGGGTACTTTACTCAAAATCTCACCAGTTTCCCCTGCACTGAGAAAAACACTACATACCCCTGGCAACCCTTTTTAAGATACTTTCCAGCTTTAGCCATAAAAAGAAAATTCATACTGGCACTCACAATTTTGACCCTCTGAGAAACAGGATATACTATCCTCTTGTTTCCACAATCAAGAAACACATTATTTACCGTTAACCAACCAAAACCTAAAATGACTTCTAATTGGTAAAGCGGCAAACATATCAAATCTACAACAGATTGGTGCCCTTCCACAGTTACGACACAATTCAAGTAAGCTTCTGTGGTTAAGGCCTTAATCCCATTGGAGCTGACACTACTAGATCGAATGGTAACTTATGTACATGCAACCCCAGGCGCTTCACGCAATCATAAGCAATGAAGGAGTGACTTGCACCTGAGTCGAACAATGCTTGCAAAAGATGGCCATTAATAGAGATTTTACCTTGTATCAACTCAGGAGATTTACGAGCCTCCTCGTGGGTTATAGCGAACACTCGGCCCTCTGTCTTTGGTCTCTGCTTGACTCGCGGTCGTTGACAATCTCTAGAAAGATGTCCTGGCTGCTTACAATTAAAACAGATAATTTCTCCCCGACAATTCTGACCATAATGCGATTTGTTGCAGCGAGGACATTTCCACTCGGTCACAAATCTCTGAGGTTCACAATCTCTAGGCTGATAGGGCTTCTTATCACCGCCCTTGAATGAAGATGATCCTTGGCCTTTCCGCTTCTGGGAAACATTACCCTTACTAGGTTCGTTGTGGTGGCCAAAAGCTCTAACATGATACAACTCTTTCAAATTGTTTTCCGTGATTCGACATTGCTCCACAGCCTTGTTAAACTTGGTGAATTGGTGAGTGGCTAACCGCTTCCTCAACTCTCGTCTCAGACCGCGGATAAGCATATCCGAACTCCATTCTTCATCATCCTTGAACCGGAGGTAGGAGGAGTACCGAGCCAATCGAACAAAACGGGACAAGTAATCATCAAAGCTCTCTGTGTCCCCTTGTCTGATATTTAGAAACTATGTCTCCTTCTCGAGCCACACTGATTTGGGAAAATACTTCTCATTGAACTCTTGCTGGAACAATTCCCAAGTCAGCGGCATTTCTTTGCTCTTCAATGTTAGGGCGATATTCTGCCACCAACGGTCTGCATCCCCTTCGAGCTTATAAACGGCTAGTCGTGGCTTCACCTCATCCGGGCAAACAAGAACCTCAAATATTTTCTCCAGCCTACACATCCAGTCTTCAGCTGCTTGAGGGTCAAACCTTCCTCTGAACGCCGGAGGCAGATGCTTGCAGAATCTGGTGACCCAAAACTGTAGGTCTCTTTCCTCCCTAAGCGGCATCCCATGTGATTCTTGATTCGGAATAGCACGAGGTGGGGATTCTAATTGTCGTGCTGATCCTTCTGCAGTGTCCTCATGACGGGTTTCTTCTTGAGTTTCCACCGGAGTGGATTGAACCGAGTTCTCCTTGTTCTTTGCTTTCTCTGCTCTGAGCTCTTCTCTTAGCTCAGTTATCATATCCCGCTGATCTCTGATTAGACCCATTAATTCCTGCATTGCATCCGGTGGATTATTATTGACGACCTCCACATCAGGGTCTACACGCGGAATACTGGGGCGTCCTCTAGTTTTCTTCATTCTACAAACAACTTGCCCCATTAATTTAGCAGAAATAGTATGCACTTATAGTCACAAAACTCATATATATATCCATGTCAATATATCATACACGTGCATACACAACAATCATTCTCATATAATCTTCTACCCCTATAACCAACTAAGGGATCTATCCTAGCAAACTCTACCCTTGCCAGGAACTACAGCTCTGATACCAAAATGTAACCCCCTGCCTTAATTAGCATAATTATAATTCGATATTACTTAATTAAATTGGTTTAGAGACCGTCGAATAGTTCAAAACTCATTTAAAACTCCCTTTATAATAGGAACTTTACAAAATTTTCAAAACTTCTTTCCTATTCCGGTCTCAAATTCAATTATCGAATATAATCACCTGTGCAGTTAATTTACATTTAAACATATCAGAATATCTAATAGTAATCCCGACAACCCCCGGGTTCTATTCATTCACTATAGGGTTTTAATTCCCATATAAGGGATTACACGACTATGATCTGTTACTAAATACAGCCCAAAAATAATTTACAAGATTCCTGTCCAACAGGTTTAACCAACACATCCAAAAGTAAAAGTCCCTATAGGGTTCTAACCACTCCGGGTCGTACGCTTCACCTTAGAGCCACTTGCCCTGTCTGAAAGGTTAGTTAAAGGAAAGAGTGAGATTCAAAAGAATCCCAGTAGTAACAAAACATTTATACCACATACAAGTACACAGCATGTAAGAAAATCATCATACAACAGCAGCACAAATCACACTCCACCCTCATCCCCTTTCTCCGCCGGGAAGGCACACTGTCCTAACCCGAACCGTTGTTAGCTACTCAGGGACTATTGGCGTGGCAGTGCATACACATAGCCTTATAGCTCATATAGCTATCTGGCTTTCACAAATGGCCCGTCGGCCTTCACAAATAGCCTTTCGGCCCACATAATCACATATATCACACCTCATCCTCATCCCCTTTCTCCGCCGGGAGGGCATACAACCCTTGCCCGATCTGTTGTTAGCTACTCAGGGACTATTGGTATGACGGTGTTTACACATATTCATAATGTCGCAGCATACGAGTTTATCACAAATCAATGATAATACACACATACAATGCATCACATATGGTACGAAAGAAAAGTTACTACCTCGTTCCTTCCTGACGTTTGCTGGCTCAGTTGGCTCACGAGGGCGGCAAATATCAAATCCTATAAACAAAATCAAGAATGGTGGATTAATTTCCTACCCCCAATTCCTACTTTCAAACACTTAGAATAGGTTCCATATGAGTCTATAATGAAAATTTACAAAATTGCCCCTGGGGACCCGGCCTGGGCCCGCCGTACCCGGTCCGGTTGCACTTTTCCCGAAATTCTAATCTGGGCTATCCTAACATATTTCCGCCCAAGGAATCCATTTCCGTACTCGGAATTATCAAATTCAATGTTAAATTACAAATTTACCCTTGGCAGCCCCACTTTAAGGGTTTTAGGGGCGTTTTCGTAATCATGCTTTTTCGGCCTTTTCCGAAAAAGTGACCAACTGTAACCCCACCTAATTTTCGCCCCTGAACTCAATGGAACCATCAAATCATTGAAAATCCAACTCTAAGACCCATTTCTAGAGCTGGCCGAAATTTATGAGTTTTCCGGGGAAAATCGGGGTTTTACGATTTCGGCTCCGTAAACGCGTTCCTTTCTACTCCTAACCACTTTATTAACCATTACATTAGGTTACAACTAACATTAAGACCCAATTTGGGCAGCATAACCCCTAGGCCACATCATTTCCAAACTTTAAAACCAATGGCAATCCGGCGAAATTTCACCGATTAAATTGCCCACAGCAGCCAGAATAGACAATATACGAAGGTTTGGAAGTTACCTCAAGCTCCCACAAGTTTTTCCCAAATATTGCTGAAAACCCTAAGTGTTCAACAACAGATTTTGAGCTTCCAAACCTTAAAGAACAAAGAGGAGTAGCTTAGGATCGGAGTTACACGCGTTAGGAGCTAAATCGTCGGAGAAATCGGCTTACCTTGTGATTTTTCTTCTCCTTTCTCTCTCTACAAACCTCAACGTTCTCACTCCTCATTCAGCTGCTGTGTGCCACAGAAATGAGCTGAGGAAGATGATAACATATTTAAGTCCATGCTGATGTCATCTTTTATTGAGATGATGTCATAATTCCCATTTTCGGATTTTCTGGCAGATTTTCTGCCGAAACTTTGAAAACTCATAACTAATTATAGAAAACTCAAAATGAGGTGATTCCAAAGCCAAATGAAAGATATTTAAGTCCTATTCATAGGAAAAATATTGGCCATTACTAAAAATCACCACACAATTCCAGAATTACATAAAACTCATCACTGCCCCAAAACAGAGTTCAGTTTCCATCCCAAACTTTGGACAGTTATATCTCCTAGTTCACAAAACGAAATGGAACAAATTATATGTCCATTTTGAAGTTTGAGATGTGAACTACAAGACTGGAAAGTTTCAGAATTTTTAGATACCATTTGGTCATTAAAAACGTTCACACAAACGGACTGCCTAGAATAGAATTTCACTGGACAGAATTTTAGATTTTGCATCTTTGCTTCCATTGGTTCCATTTTCATACCAAACATCATTCCCACATAAATTTTCACAAGGAATCCATTGGAATCATTAAAATATCCAAATTCCCATTACACATTCTCTAAAAGTGTTTATTCAACAATAATTACATCCACTTTTAGAGTCATTAGCCCTAAATCACTTTTTGGGATATTACAATGGAGAGTTTCTAACAGTAGCAAAAGAACTTGAAATTGCATTAGCTACCAGAAAGATCAACTTTGTATGCAGGGGAAGCATTGAGGGCCTAAGGGGAAGTGTGGCCATTTCTGCATCCGTTAATGGAAGCAAAGGTTTAAGTGTAAGGGTGAAGGAGTTGGAAGATCATACATTTTCTTTAGGACAAGAGTCACGGGTTTCAAGCTTGCCTGAACAAATGGGATGAATGTTCTACCATACTCAAGCTTTTATCACTCTACCCGGTGGTTTGAAGACATTGGATGGGATTTCTAGCATTGCATATTGGGCTAAGTTGAACTTTCACAAAAAGCTATTAAGATTTTTAAATGTTCATGGTTTTTATTATGATCTATTATTGTTTTTGATCATGCTGTAGAAATAGGATTCATACCCCAAGCAACTTGCCACTCCATAATTTATGCACCAACTGTTAATCAACTGCTCGATCAATTACAAACCTATGGACCAAAACCAGATCTACTAGTCAAGCAAATAGGTGGGCAATCTTTAGATAGTAGTCAGAAGCAGAATCCAGATACCACTCTTAGGTTGTAACTTTCCTTAATATCTTGTTTTTACTATTAGTATTTTGGTTTACTTTATTGTGTGTTAATGTTTGTGAAAAAAGTAAAAAAAAATTAATTAGTTAGCAAAACCATTATATGCATGGGGTATGGAAAAAATGGCAGAGTAAGGAGTTATTCTTAACTCTTGATATGCAATTTATTAGTTTCATTTTTTTAAAAAGAAAAAGAGTAAAAGTAAAAAAAATCATCATGTTTAAGTGCTTTGTAATGATCTTAAGAAGAATATAAGTTTTGAGTATAGATCAATTGAATTTAGAGATTTTATAACATGAATTAATAACTGATTGTTGCAATTGGTGATGAATATTGAGATTGAATGAGCTAAGTTTGAAAGCCCCTAACTGTGAGCTTTTGAGCCTATAATGATTATTTCTCTTGTGTGTGATATTCACCTATTAAGTTGTTACTCTAAAACTTGCTTTAAATCTGGTTGAGATTACATTTTACATGCACACTTAAAAATGATAAATGCATTCTTTTTTTTTAGCCAGACCTAAACAGTCAACCTTGCAATTATATCGTTGATAAGCCCCTTTGAGCTTAATTGACTGTTTCTTTGTTCTCAACCCATTAACATGTGTTTTAATGATATAACAAGTGCTTTTACCTAATTCGAAAGATTAGCATAGCATTTGAAATTTTTGTGGAATAGGTTTTTACAAGTATGGGGGTGTGTGTCATCAACTTTAGAGTTGCAGAATTATGCAAAAAAAATTCTCTATGCCCTAGAAGACATTGTGGACAATACCTAATTTAAGTTAGGAGATGAGTAGGAAAAAAAAAGAACAAAAAGGAAAAAGAAAAAAAAATTAAGTATTGTGGATTGTTGTGATGAAAGAAATTTATTTATAAGTAGCTCATTTTTCAATTTTTCTATTTCTTTAGCCCTTCATATCATGTTTTACATTTATTTTACCTTAACCCGATTATAACCCTCAATAAGTCCTTTTTATTTGAATTATGCATGAGAATTAGGTAGTGGAGATTGAGATTTTTAGCAAGCCTATGGTAGTGCAATTTTCTTTGTTGAATTTGAGCAAAACACTTACCCTTAAACACTTGAGAGATTGAGTACAATTACAAACTTGGTTCATTCATTTTCAAATAAAATTACCACTTTATGTTTTCGTTGATTCATGAATACTATTCCTCTTTATTCTTCAATTGTGTTATAGCTTATGACTTTGCACTTCTGATTTGTTGGAAGCACTTATTGGTCACTCCTTGTCTGAGGACATCCAAAAGCTATGTGTGTGGGAATTTGATAAGTAAAATATTTTCATATTTATTTTCCCTTCTATGATGATTTTGTGGATGATATTTGAGCCCGATTTAATGAATTTAGGTGTAATTAATATATATATATAATGATTTTGGCATGAAATAGAATTTTTAAAAAATACTAAATCATATCCTTTTTCAATTTTCAGGAAATATCTGGAGCTCTAAATGTCAGATTGGGATGTTCTTTATATAGGTAAAAAGCTAAAAAAGTGCTCAACAACTTTTATGTTGAGGCCAAAACCTAGTTCTATCTCCAAGGGTTTCGAATTTTGTTTGGAAGTTAAGAGTGAGAATCATCTATCATTCCACCAACCATTCCATCTACCATTTCACCAACTCCACTTCACCTACCACTTCATCTTCCTTTTCACCTACTACTTTATCTACAACTTCATTTTTCTTTTCACCTACTACTTCATCTACCATTTCACCTACTCCATTCTTCCCTATATATAGTCATCATCTCCTTCACATTTAACACACACCATTTCATATCCATTACTTTCCTCTCCTCTCCACATACACCATTTTAGAGTTAATTTCATACATTGTATTTGCTTCTTGCATGCCTCCTACATGAAAGGCTTAGGTAGTCCTCCTTTATGAATGGTATAAGTTGCCATCTACATGGAAGGTTTTACCTCCTAAAGGGACGGCTAGATTTTCTCCATTTTCATGTATCTAGTTGTTGTATATTTATGTTTTAGAATTTAATATTCAAATTTTATTCAATGTTTATGAATTTTTCAATTTATTTTAGTTTTTTATAATTTCATCATGAGCTAAATTTCTATTTTCCTATGGTAATGATGTAGCTTACTAATAACGGATTGAACCTTAACTTATTAATCTAGTTTGAATTTTTCCTTGATGATTAAGTTTTAATTATTATTCTTAATTCTTTTGATTGATTGTCTATCTTTTGAATGATTTCAATATGCATGTTGAGATCAGAAGGAGATGCATGTGTGTAGATCCTATAATTAAAACCACAACTTGCATATGAAATAGGAATATATTCATATTAGTTGTGTAGTCTTAATGGGTTCCATAAATCATAATACATGATTAATTGCTTGAATTCATCTAGGAATATATTGGATTAGCAATTAATTATAAAATTACTTGACCTTGGAAGAGGCTAGTAATTAAATAAGGGAAACTTGGCTATTAATCATATAGAATAAATTGGACTAGAATAGATAGGTGATTTAATCCGGAATTTGTTAAGTGAAATCTGACCCTTAGGGCTTTTTCTCATAGTCACTTTCATATTATTTACAGTAATATTTAATCATTTTTTTTATTTTGTACTCTTAATCACCAACTAATCAATCAACTAAATAAAATTAAAATTACCCATTTTGATACTTAGTGATCAATCCTCACGGGAACGATACTCTACTCACTTCTATATTACTTGTTTACGACAGTGTACAATTGCACTATTTAATGGATTATTTACACTCGTAACAGCACCTGTGTGTAGGTTCCTATTCTTCCTTTCTTTTTATGAATACATGATGAAGTATAGTGCTCCTTTCTATTACAATAATTACAATATACAAAAGGATTCTATGTATGTACAGAATGTTGAAAATAACTTAAATTTTTTTTGCCTCCTGTTTTCTTTCTACCTCTCTTTTTGTCTGATTTTGGATCATATCCAATACCAGATCGATCATTCATAAATCTTTGAGCTTTTAAAAGAATATTTAGCATCTCACTTCCTTTAGTAAAGTTTTCAAGAGTCTTAGTAAGATCAGTGTTTTTGTTTTTCAAAGAAAGACGATTTTCACAATCTTTTTCTGACATTTCTTTAAGTTTTCTTCAAGATTTTTGTTTTTCTTTTTGAAAGCAATTAATTCTTTAACTACTTTGATTGATCCAGAACTTAAAGCATTATATTCGGAAAGTAATTCATGATAGGTAGGATCAGACTCAGTTACCTTTTCTTCTTTTGTTTCTTCTTGAGCTACTAGAGAGATATAGGCTACTTCTTCATCGCTATCTTCGTTAGAGGAACTGTCTTCCCATAAAGTAGATTTAAAGCTTTCTTCTTGTTGAAGAACTTTCCTTTTCTCTTCTTTTTTGTCTTCTGAACTAGTTCAGGACATTCTGATTTGATATATCCTGGTTTTCCACATTCATAGCAGATGATGTGTTCTTTACTGCTTCTCCTCTCTTTTGAAGATTTTTGAATCCCTGACCTTTCTTGTAAAATTTCTTGAATCATTTGATTATCTGCCCTATTTTGTCAGCATTGAAATCTTCATCATCTTCTTTAGTTTCCTCTTTTATGTTTAGTGTGAGGCCTTTCTTTTTCTTTTCTCCAATATCTTCAAGTTCATGTTTGAACTTTAATTTGCTTTCATACTCAGAAAGACTTTCGAATAGATAAGCAATTGATTGGAATGATTCATCTTTTGCTTCCTCTATCGTAGTAACTTTGGCCTCCCACTCTTTAGAGAGTATGTTTAATATCTTTCTTACTTGGGTATACTGATCATAGACTTTTGCAAGCGTTGCAAGTTGATTAATAAGATGAGTATATCTCAGTTTAGATTCTGCTATTGGCTCACCTGATTTCATTTGAAGTAAATCAAATTCATTAACCAAAGTATTGATTCAATTTCGTTTTATTCCTGAAGTTCCTTCGTGAGCAATTTCTAAAGCTTGCCACATTTCCTTAGCTATTGGGAGTGTGCAGATCCTGAAGTACTCATTTTGACTTTAAGCACTTTGGATCATAAGAATTGCTTTGCTGTTGAGAGTAATGAGTTATTGTTGTTTTCATCGTACTCTACTAGTGTCTTAGGTACTTTTTATGAATCTACCATCTTTACAGGTTCATAGTTTCCTTTCTTAATCATATCCTAAAGTCTATATTCAGTAGCCATTATGAATACTCTGAACTTCACTTTTTCTGAAAGAGAAGTGTTCACCACTAAAACCTGGTGGTCTGGTAATAGAAGCTCCATCAGGAAGTATTCCTTCACCTATGCTTGCAATTAGATATTCTTAGATTGTTATACCTGAACGAGAAGACCTATGCTTTGATGCCAAATGTTAGTACAAGCATTTCACTCAATTGGGGGTGAATTAGGTGATCACAAAAAAGTCGAACCATATATAAAAAATGAATAGTAAATTTAAAGCAGTTAAGAACTCGGAGAAATATCACCAAAGTGTACACCAGGAGTTATACTAGTTTGGCCACACCACTTTAACCTATGTCCAGTCAATAAAATTCCTTTGTAATGGCATTGCTGATTCGTGCGCACATTTAAGCAAGCCTGCACCTTGGAAATTGAATTAGAAGGAATAAGATGATATTAGAGACATATGGACAGTATAATCATATCCTCATAATAGATGTTACTCTCAACAACCACCATTATCCATGGATGTTCAAATGCTTGTGATCGTTGGTTACTTATAATATTCTCAAATATTTTGAGAACAATTCTTTATGTATTCTAAAAGAATACCATACCTAACACGGTCATATCACAACTTTGAAAAATGGTGACTTTGTCATTTATAACACCTTAAGTCATAATGCACAAGCTATAAATGAATCATCATTTTGTACCATATAGATGACTCAACTCCCACTAATCTAGGGATATGACAAAACTTATGATGTTCTCAACATGGTCTTGTATGTAATCACATCATGATACCTTAACTATCACTATTGTGAGATTTTCTCATGACAAAAAATGAACTTCTAATTTTGTTGGCTGAATTCCTTTTATTATTTATGTTATCATCTCTACTAATTCACACACACACACACACACACACACATATATATATATATATCTCCTTGTGTCCAAAATGGAAAGATACCAATGACATCCCAAATCAAGATAGACATTTAACTACCATGAAAATATGGAGGAAATACCTCACTAAATTAATTCCTTATTCATAGAGAAGTTATAGCAAACAACTTTATTTGTGTTACTTAATGTTGCATACTAGCAACTTTACACATGAACTTATGTTGTTGCTTACCTTACATCTATCATGAATTAATGCCCACATTTGGAATTAACGATTACTTCTTGCTATTTATGTTTTAGTCAGATTTCCTGAAATACATCACATAATAACCATGAATTGCCAAATTTTTAATCACCATTGGTCTCAACTGAATCCATTGATAGATTGAAGCCTAACAAGGTGAGTGCCATGTAAAATCAATGTTCTACCATTAGATGTGGGATCCTCCATATGTGATCACTCAATGAGTTTGATCACTCCCACTAATTTTGTTAGAATCGACAGGCACAGCGGAAGAATTTTAAAATTTTCGCCGATTCTAACCGAGGATCTATCAATGGCGTTTAAACCAAGTTGGAAGGATTCATACCTTTTATGATTCAGGGTTTTTCACGATCTCTAGGAGCCAACATGTTAGGTCCGCTCCCTCTACCGGTATCCACACGAATGCTCTCCAACCGAGACTGCATGCTAGTGCCTCTAATGTAGCCTAAGGTTTCTCTTACGGCTCTTAATTCTCATGTGTATCTCAGTATATCTGCTCTATCAAGTTTATAACCTATGAGGGCTATTTTCAAATTTCAAAATTAATCATTATTAATTTCCAAATTAATTAACTATTAATTATCTTGATGAGCTAATTAAATAAATTCAATTTAAATTAAATATGTCTAACAGTTTTAATTTAACCTATTTATTTAATCCAAATAAAGAGCCATTAGATTTAAGTTATCTTCATAAATTAAATCTGAGATACCATATCTCTATCATGTTAGTTATTAGATTTAATTTATCTTAATAAATTAAATCTAAAACTAACACAATATAATAATATCATATAATATATATACATATATATATATATATATATAATATGTACTTCAAAAATACATATCTATATAATATTATTAACAAATTTTTATATTACATGTATACATATATATATATATATAATTCGTCCACCCTAATTAAACATTACCTTGTGTTGGGTCATTCTTATGTGTGACCCTGTAGGCCCATATGAAGCTGGCAGTGGGTCAATAACTGTACTAACCCATAAGTCACAAGCGACCTCTAGCAAGACATCACGACTACCCAATTATATGAGGATCGTTAACACGATGCAACCTATCATACAGCCATGTTACGTCCCTTTTGTCACACGATATATCGGTCAAGGATGAGGCATGGATAATGTCATCCTCTTATTCCTGACTATTACTTTCTCGATTCTTGAGTAGTCTGACAATAGAAATGGAAACTCCTTTCCATTGTAATATGGCCATACATTTCTCAGACTTACTCATCGAGGGGCCCAGTAATATCTCTCTACTAATGTAAGGGACAAATTCCATCTTGATCATTCATATTCCTCTGCATGAAAAACCACCAAGCTTGATTGTAGCCTTTATCATCACCCGGTCAAAGGTGCCTTTTGACTAGCTCAAAGCTTAACAACTCTCAAGTATAAATCCATGATGACCTCAGGTCAAAGGGTATTGTGACGTGGTTATACATTAGAAAAGCTTATGACTTGATCCATGTAGCTTTCTCATAGTGGGTTGGTCCAGCACCTTGTACTCTTACAAGTGCCTAAAACTTTGATTCGTATCTCCATATCTTATCAAATTCATACTGATCTTGTTTCATTTCTGCTCCCGCATAGATGACCGACTAGGGACATTTTAGGACAATCTTTATGAATTATCCAAGGATACAATTATCACAGTTAACATGCAAATCATATGATAACAATGAAGAAATTTCATTAAATTAATAATATTCAAAGTACAATGATTAGCCCTTTGGGCACAATTTCCAACAAATTTTGGCATTCTTAAATAATTGGCATTTCAAAATTCTACACAAAATTGTAAAATAAAAATGAACAACTTACTTATATTCCTAAATCATCTTTGCATTTTCACCAAAATATGCAGTCTCTATCTCTCAAGATATTTTTCTTTCACACTCTTTCTCTTATAAGACAATTCTTCGCAAGAGTATATTTTAAATTGAGCTTCCAACCTTTAAGATTTCAAAAGGATTTAAACATAAATTTTGTTGGAATCTCATTTAAAAAATATATAACTGTCTTTAGTGTGTCTTTAAGGAAAAAACCGTATCATCCATTATGTTTCTTCTTAAAACAATTCCACCTATATTAGATGAGTCCAAATATGAAGAAACTTTACATATAGATTAAGTTTCAGCTCACTAATGATGTACATATAATGTCACCCATCTCTCCCAACTAATTTCACTATATTAATCTGATTATCAGATTAACCACCCAATTTTGCTTTATATACTCCAAATGTGTCAAATGACACTACTTAATTATAGAGTAAATAGCATTTGGGTATTATGAAAGGTCAACTATAAGGAGAGATGAATTATTTCACCAAATTAGAACATAATCAATGGCAAGTGTAATGAAGGCATCTTATCCTATTACGGAGAATCACTTTTATAGTTAATAAAACAATGTAATAACAATTATGAGAAATTATAAATTTTTCCTTTTAACCTATAAGTAATTCTTGACTTTGCTCTATCCTTATGTAACCGTGATGACTAGCTCTTAATTGAGATTAATTTAATGAGACAATTACATTTCATACTATTATCTGACCTCTCATGCAAGTATCATTGAGTACTAGAACTTTTCATGACCAAGTTTGATGAAGAAGTTATATTTTATCTCCTTCTAGGCTCAACAATTATCTCTAACAAATTCTATCAAACTAAACAATTAAATATAAAAATCATGCTACAAGGTCAAAGCAAAACCTAATCATGCTTACAAAATAACTACAAAAAGCAAAGAAGAAACCATCACAAATTAGTGTATGTTTACCAATCAAAGACATTAGCATAGCATGTATATATCTAGAATTGATGAATCTAGAACACAGTTATATTTTCTAACACCTGTGGGCTACTTAGAAAATATAATGTCATTCTATTCCACCCTAATTAAATGTATGATTATAATTATCTACCTATGGGAAAAGATTAATTATAACCATACATTTTATTACAATTAATGTGTTTAAATCTTTGTGTGATGTATTTTGTTCATTAGACCAAAATGGAGTGTATATACCTAGTGAGGATGCTGTGGCTACTCCTCGATTTTACATACTCATCACCAAGACATCACATCATTGTGTATACTAATTGCATAGATAATCATAATTTGATATAGTAAAACCTTATATGATTAACTATGCATACAACTTATGCATAAGGATACTGTAGCTATTACTTAAACAAAATATGTACGCTAATTATTAATATCAAATATGTACAATTCAAATGCCATATATACACACACAAAGTCAATGGGAATCCTAATTAATTAATTTAATCAACTTCTGAAGATTGATATTATAAAGTCCATGTGATATTATTTATGCATGTTGTAAGAGGCATTGTAGCTACCACTCTAGCATGCAAGTTAATCATAAATATCAATCTTGTACACTTAAATTCTGTATATGCACAGTTTCATAGAGGACTCAAACCAATTAATTTAATCAACACAAGTAACTAAATACAATCCTCCCACTTTGATTAAATTAATATTACCCATTAAATAGGGTTGATATTTTAAAATATATAAGTGATTATATACACATGCAATAGAGGATGTTGTGGCTCTTCTCCAAAATATATGTAAATCACAAATACCAACCTTGTGCTTTTAAATTCCAAATATACACAAATCTTTAATGAGAATTTAATTCATTAATTTAATCAACAAAATGTGATTAAATAATCATATTAAACAATTCTCCCACTAGTTTATGTATCCAAAAATTGTTCAAAATTAATTTCAACGTAGTTCAAATAGTGTTACAAAATTCAAAAGGTTAAATAAATGTCCAAAATTAATTATCTATATATTTAGACAATTAAATAACATCAAAAAATGAATTTTGCAAATTTTCCAGCATGTGAAATAGCTAAATGATTTTCCTCAATTTGAACAATTAAATTTTCACATAATACAACATAATGCCAAACAGATAAATCAAAGCTCCAAATACAATCTATTTAGCCCACATTAATTTTTGGAATATAAAGAAAATAGCCCAAAAAATGCAAACCCAAAACCAAGGTCAAAAACCATTTTTCAAGAAACTAAAACCAATAAATTAATGGCTTAAAATATGATTTTGAAAATAGCCAAAATTATCCAAATTTTAACAGACTTGAATAAAACTCAATAATAATTTCCTAAAGCAAACATTTTAGCCCAAATAGTGAAAATATAATTCAGATAGTTTTGCTTTAGCCCAGATGCAGGAAGCAGAATAATTTTCATTCAAAACGCAAGCCAAGACAGCAACAAAAATTAAGATCCATTAATTGACCTTGGGCCAAAAAAAATGAGAACAAAAATAAAATGCAGGCTCAGTGTGTTAAATTAAAAGTAGGAAAAATAAAACCAAAAACAAACAAACCCACATATAACATGGCCCAGAAAAGAATTGTAAACAGTATACACAAGCCTAAAAGTGCGTAAAGCCCAATACACAAAACCTAAGGATCACAATAAAAATATAAAAGTCCAATTCCTATGGCCCAAACCGGCGTGCATAGCCCTCAGTCATTAAATGAAACGTGTCGTTTCATGAGGATTGGGGTGATGTCATTTCGCACGCAAAGAAGGCTCAGCCGGCATACACCAATTGTTCGGATCCCTAGACTCTGACCTACCTCGCCTGCATCACCTATCGCGACCCGCGATTTCAGGCAGTGTTCTCTGGCAGGTCTGATGCTGGAGCGAGGTGATTCCAACGGGACTGATCACGATAATTAATCCAAAAACACAACGTGCAAGATTCTTCTATAGACATCAATCAAGATTAAATATAGATTCAAAACTTTAAAGCATGAACAGATATGTTTCAGGCCCCTCCAGATTTCCATGATGGTGATTTCAACAAGCAGCACTAACAGCAAACAAAATTGAACAGATCAAATTTAAATCTTGAGCTGAAAGGCAGCGGTCATCGAAAAAAAAAATAATGAGGTTCTTCCCTTCATCCTTTCTCTACCCGAAAATCGAAAGCATATTCAAAAGAGTCCAAGAAATCCAGACTAAGATTGATTAAAAGCATAGGTAAAAACCAATCAGGAGCAAGTCGCAATGTATCGAAAACAAATCTCAAGAAAAGAACCCATGAAACCCCCTTCATAATTATGATTTAAAATACGTATTTTAAAATGAAATAGAGACCAATAATAACCAAACTTATTTACAATCCCTTCCTTACGGAAGGGTTTTCACAAATATTTTTAAAGATTCTGCCTTACCCTGGTCTCAAATTCCACAACTCGAATATAATTACCTTATGCAGTTACATCACATTTACATATCAGAGTGTACAACAAAATCCCGGCAACCCTCGGGTTTCATACATAAACTAAAGGTTTATAAATTTCCATGAGGGGATTACACCACTGTCTCCAAAACAACATTTATAAGATATACGATGATCTCCTAACAAAACATGATATCCAACACCAAAATATAAATCTCCCTAAGGAGCCTTATCCGCTCTTGGTCGTCTCCTTTCCCTTGGAGCCACTTGCCCTGTCTGAAGGTTTGTCAATGGAAAGAATGAGATTCAAAAGAATCCCAGTAGTAACAAATCACTCATACCACATGTAATCACAAAGCATGCAAGAAAATCATCAAGCAGCATCACAACATAAAGCACAGCACGCAGGCTGCCACATATGGACATAATCACATAATCTCATCCCCCGTATTCCACCGCCCCGAAGGCACAGTCCTCCCAACGTCAACACCGATGGGCCGCGGGTGAAGGTTTCAAAAATAGCCTTTTGGCTTTCACATATAGCCTTACGGCTTTCACATAGTCTCATCCCCCAGATTCCACCGCCCCGAAGGTACGATCCTCTCACCGTCAACACCGATGGGCCGCAGGTGATAGACTCACAAAAAAAAATGATCAAACAAACATACCATGTATCACATATAGTATAAGGGAAAAGATTCACTACCTTGTTCTTTCCTGACGTGCGCCGGCACAGGTTGCTTGCGATTATGGCAAATATCGAACCCTATAAACCAAAGTCATAGACGACAAGTTATTCTCTATTCCAAATTCTCACATTTAGAACACTTAAAGTTGGTTATCACTTGGACTCTTTAGGTGGCTACTAGAAGTCTAGACACATGCCTAAAGGGTTAAGGAGTACTATCTCAAAGACTACCCTTTTAGTGTGCATCGTAAAACGTGCTAACCACTGGGCTCACAACTTGGTCCTACAATTCCAAAATACAATTTAGACACTTCCATAGTGTTTCTGGGGGTTATATGAGCATATTATAAAAATTTACAAAAATGCCCCCGGGGACCGGGCTCGACCGTACCCGGTCCGGCTATACTTTTCCCGAAATTTTGACATGGGCTATTTTGACATATTTTCGCCCAAGGAATCCATTTTCAAACTCAAAATTATCAAATTCAATGTCAAACTACAACATTACCCTTGGCAGCCCCACTTTAAGGGTTTTAGGGGCGTTTTCGTAATTATGCTTTTTCGGCCTTTTCCGAAAAAGTGACCAACTGTAATCCCACCTAATTTTCGTTCCTGAACTCAATGGAACCATCAAATCATTGAAAATCCAACTCTAAGATCCATTTCTAGAGCTGGCCGAAATTTATGAGTTTTCCAGGAAAAATCGGGGTTTTACGATTTCGGCTCCGTGAACGCGTTCCTTTCTACTCCTAACCATTTAATTAACTATTACATTAGGTTATAACTACCATTTGAACCAAAATTAGGCAGCATAACCCTTAGGCAACTCAATTCCCAAAATTTAAAACCAACGGCAATCCGGTGAAATTTCACCGATTAAATTGCCCACAGCAGCCAGAATAGTTAATATACGAAGGTTTGGAAGTTACCTCAAGCTCTCACAAGTTTTTCCCAAATATGGCTGAAAACCCTAGGTGTTCCACAACAGATTTTGAGCTTCCAAACCTTAAAGAACAAAGAGGAGTAGCTTAGGGTCGGAGTTATACGCGTTAGGAGCTAAATCGTCAGAGAAATCGGCTTACCTTATGAGATTTCTTCTCCTTTCTCTCTCTAAAAATTCTGAACGTTCTCTCTCAGTTTCAGCAGCTGTTTTGTGCGTGAAATGCTGAATGAAGAAGATGAGAATGATATATTATAATATTATATATCATTTTAATGATTTATGGAATTTTCCAACAATTCCAAAACTAATTTTTATTACATAACTTCCTACATTTATGTAACCATGCCATCATGTCCAACCAATATTTCCTTATTTATGCCACATGTAGGAGACACCTAGGGGTCCCTCCCTAAGGTCTCAATTGGCTTCACAACTTGTTTCGGTTACGTATACACGTAAAGTCTCAATTTTGGTCAAAATTGCATTTTTGCTCAAATTTTCCATAAATTCATATTAAATTGACCAAAATATTCTAAATATATTTTTTTCTTTTATTTTTCTTAATTAATTGAAATTATCTTCAATTAATCAGAAAAATAATTAATTTTGTGATAATTTGGCAAAATTACGATTTTGCCATTACCTTTTTAATCCAATTTCTTCTCTTATTTTTCTTTGGCCAATTTCTATCTATTTTTTGACCAAATATTTTCTCTAATATTTCTTCATTTTTGGACCTTAATATTAGGCTTTTTAAATCACCCAAATCAATTCCATATTCATTTTTGCCCAATTTCCCGTGAAATTGAACATTTATAAAATTCATAAATTTCAAATTCATGAATATTCACCATTTTATTGAGTTTCCTCAAATAATTACAATATATTTGGTGAATATAAAATTTGGGGTGTTACAACCCAGATCAAATAAATCCACATATTGATTAAAGCATATTTTGTTTTGTTTGGCAAGATTGAATCAAGAGTTTGAATCACTTAATTGGATAGATCATGTTCTCAAAAAATAAACGGGCATAATCCAATAATATATACTTTCCATGGATCTAAGCACAACGCCTCAAAATAAAAAAAAATAACACACAGGATATATTGGGTAGAGATCCTGCTCTGATAATGCCATATGTTAGAATAATCTAACAATAGAGATCCTAAAAAATTCCATAAGAGATAGTAGCAGCAGAAGGCTCGATGAAATATCTCCAGTCATAGTGATTATGTAATAATATCTCACAACCTGAAAATTGTGGAGAATAAGAAAGAGTTAGAATTATAACATAATAGAATATGTTAGGGCTTCCTCTAGCGAGAAGATGAGGCTCTAGGAATAACCGTCACTCTTCAGGGAACCATAAGGAGCAAGTAAGTGGGGTTTCCACATTACTGCTCTAAGACTTAGCCTATACTATTTATAACCTCTCATCAAGGTTTTTAATAGCTTATCAGCCAGTCAGGTAACCCTAAACCAAATTTCTATCCAAATCTCGTGTGGACCACAATCAAGAGTTATTTTAAATAAAATACATTAAACTTATAGTATTTAAAACAACTATATAATATCTAGAATATTTAACATGATCAAAATAATAAACTAGAATATCCTTCATATGATCAATCAATAAATATATCTAGATACAATTTTAAATTAACTAAAGAATGTAATATTATCATTTTAATAAAATATCTAATATACTGATGATTAAACTATGGGCCCTTAACATACAACTGCCCACTCCTAGCTCAATTATTATACTTGAGGAAATTATTGTTTCGTTCAATATATAAAATCAACTAAAACTACCATGTGCTATGTATGTTATGTTGCCTCTACTACTACGCATATTATCTTCACTATTTATGTATATACATATATATACAACCCACGCAACCACAAATATAACATCCTTATTTTTATTTTAGGATATAATTATAATTTAAAAATAATTATGAATTTAGTAGTGATTTTTGGGATAAAAAGAAAAGAGGGATTTGGTTAAAATATAAAAAAAATTTATTTTAAAAAATAAAAATAAAAATAAATATAACAATAATAATAATAATAATAAAAACTTAGCGCCAAGGTGCCTTACCCTCTTAAATTAAATTAAAAAAATTAACTAGGAGGAGGGGGTATTATAAATTCCCCCTCTCCCTACTCACTTCACGCAGATGATATGAATGAAGTTATCGTGCAGAAGGGTGTACCCTCTTAAATTAAGAAAAAAAAATAAAGGAGGAGGGGTTATTTATAATACCCCTCTCCCTACTCACTTCACACAGATGATCTGCGTGAAGTAATCATGTAGAATGGCATAAAGCGAGGCACTAGAGTATTTTCATATGTTGGGGATCAATAAGGTACCAAATCACTTTTGATCATAAAACTTATTTAATGAAAAATATTCTAAATAATTTTTTTCTTTCTTATGATAGTAATTTAGTGCTGATTAGAGAAAATTTTAAGATTAGGATTTTGGAAAAATTTGAGTTTTGTTAATATAAGGCCATAGGAATGTATAGGGTGATTAATAGTTAATTTTAATCAAGTTACTTTTGGGATTTAGTCAGAATAAGATTTTATAATAAATTTTCTATATAATTAGTCTATAAAAAAATCTATGTTAGACTTTTTAACCGATTAAATTTGGATTAAATAATTTATTTGGGTTATTGGAGGTATTATTGAAATTCTATTTGGTTTAGTTTTGTAGATTGTGTTATATGAAATTATAGATTATAATTTGATATTAGAAATTAGAGTTTAATATGGTTTTAATTATGTAGAGGTTTCAAATATTGTTTAATAATTGGGTTATACTCATATAAATTAGAAAAGAGATTTAATTTGTTTAGAATGATGATATTCATGATTTGATGACTATAGGTGTAATATGCCAAATATTGTTTAGAATAAGCTCCTATTTAGCAAGTATCCCAAATCTATTCTCTAACATTTTTTTAATATGTTTGGGCTATTAAAGGGAATAAAATGGTGAATATTGACCCACTTTGAATAGCCTCTGGCTATAAATTCTGGATATTAGGAATTAAACACTGAAAATTGGAATGTGTACAGTGCTGCTAGTGTAATTCCTGTGAGACAGCAAGAGTGTCATGTGATCTTGGATGATTAAGTTATGTTCAAAAAAATGTGAAATTTTCTAGAATGAAAGTAGACACTCCAAGCTTTAATTTGATAGGTTATATAGGACATCTGCAGTTGTACACAAAAAGTTATGAATTTTTGAAGTTTACTCAGTGAAGCTAGCAAATTTCTATGACAGCGTCCAAAAATGAAACTTCTGGGAATTGTGAGCTTCTAGTTGGCTAAAGGCTATATTTTTTATTGAAAGTATACTCAATAAGGGTTTCATAGCCTTTATAATCACTCAAATTGAATTTCTACAAATAAAGTTATGATTTTTTAAAGTTTGGTAAAAAAATCTATTAGAATTGCCAATTATTCCAAAAATGGGAAAAATAATATGGCAAATCTTGTAAACATGGAATAAAATACCAACAGCCCATTTTGCTCTTTCAATGGACTAGGGATGTCCAAATGAAGGCAAGGAAATGATTTAGCATGTTCATATATATGTGTGTGTGTGTGTGTGTGTGTGTGTGTGTGTGTGTGTGTGTGTGTGTGATATGGAGCCTTACTTTGACAAATGGTCGAAAAGTCAAAAAAAGGTTGGTATTTGGTTGGGCTAAATGGAGGAATCAAATTGGGTGTAGAAGGGCCAAAAGTGGTGTCTTTTTCAACCTAAAAAGATGAAGCAAAATTGGTTCAAATCAAATGGAAGGTTTTTGACTCAATTATGAGGGGATAAGCTTAAGTACAAGCTTATGCCATAAACCAATATAATAATGTTACTTAAACAAAAAGATGATGAAGAGATATTTTTAAAGCCCTGTTTTCATCTTCTCCTTCTCATCTTCGTCTACATCAATAAAATATAGAGAGAGAGAGAGAGAGAGAGAGAGAAAACCACTTTGGGAGACTTGGAGAAAGAGAGCTAACAGAGGCAAAATCAATTGTAAGACTTGTGATTTCAAGTGTTCTAGCTTCTATTGTAACCCCCTTCGTAATTATGATTCAAAATATGTATTTTAAAATGAAATAGAGACCAATAATAATCAAACTCATTTACAATCCCTTCCTTACAGAAGGGTTTTCACAAATATTTTCAAAATTTCTGCCTTACCCTGGTCTCAAATTCCACAACGCAAATATAATTATCCTGTGCAGTTACATCACATTTATATATCAGAGTGTATAACAAAATCTCAGCAATCCCCCGGGTTTCATACATAAACTACAGGTTTATAAATTCCCATTAGGGGATTACACCACTGTCTCCAAAACAACATTTATAAGATATACGGTGATCTCCAAACAAAACATGATAACCAACACCAAAATATAAATCTCCTTAAGGAGCCCTATTCGCCCTTGGTTGTCTCCTTTCCCTTGGAACCACTTGCCTTATCTGAAGGTTTATCAATGGAAAGAATGAGATTCAAAAGAATCCTAGTAGTAACAAATCACTCATACCATATGTAATCACAAAGCATGCAAGAAAATCATCAAGCATCATCACAGCATAAAGCACAGCACGCCGGCTGCCACATATGCACATAATCACATAATCTCATCCCCCCGTATTCCACCGCCCTGAAGGCATGGTCCTCCAACCGTCAACACTAATGGGCCACGGGTAAAGGTTACACAAATAGCCTTTCGGCTTTCACAAATAGCCTTACGGCTTTCACATAGTCTCATCCCCTAGATTCCACTACCCCGAAGGTACAATCCTCCCACCGTCAACACCTATGGGCCGTAGGTGATAGACTCACAAACAATGATCAAACAAACATACCATGTATCACATATAGTATAAGGGAAAAGAGTCACTACCTTGTAGTTTCCTGACGTGCGCCGACACAGGTTTCTTGCGATTAGGACAAATGTCGAACCCTATAAACCAAAGTCAAGGACGACAGGTTATTATCTATTCCAAATTCTCACCTTTAGAACACTTAAAGTTGGTTATCACTTGGACTCTTTAGGTGGCTACTAGAAGCCTAGACACATACCTAAAGGGTTGGGGAGTGCTATCTTAAAGACCACCTTTTTAGTGTGTATCGTAAAACGTGCTAACCACTGGCTCACAACTTGGTCCTACAATTCTAAAATACAATTTAGACACTTCCATGGTGTTTCTGGGGGTTATATGAGCCTATTATGAAAATTTACAAAAATGCCCCTGGGGACCAGGCCCGGCCGTACCCGGTCCGGCTGTACTTTTTCTGAAATTTTGACATGGGCTATTCTAACATATTTTCGCCCAAGGAATCCATTTCCAAACTCGCAATTATCAAATTCAATGTCAAATTACAACATTACCCTTGACAGCCCACTTTAAGGGTTTTTGGGGCATTTTCGTAATTATGCTTTTTCGGCCTTTTTTAAAAACGTGACCAACTGTAACCCCACCTAATTTTCACTCCTGAACTCAATGAAACCATCAAATTATTGAAAATCCAACTCTAATCCTCAGATCTAGCCCTGGCCAAAATCTTGGTATACTTTGGAAAGAATCGGTGTTTTTCGGTTTCGGCTCCGTAAACATGTTCCTTTCTACTGCTAACCACTTTATTAATCATTACATTAGGTTACAACTAACATTAAGATCCAATTTGGGCAGAATAACCCCTAGGCCATATCATTTCCAAACTTTAAAACTGTAATACCCCAAATTTTGAGACTCGAGGCTAGAGAATAAGCCTGAAATAAGTGGATTGCTAAGCCCCAGTTTAGCAAGATCCCAAATTGTGATTAGGGGTTAATGACTCCAAAAGTGGAAGTGGTTAGTAATTAATGAACCCTTTTGGAGAATATAAAGTGGATTGTAGTTGCTTGTGTTATGAGCAACGCCAAAACCCTGTATTTGAGTTCAATTATGGATTAACATCTAAATTGAATAAAAATAAGGGGAAGGGCGTATGTATGGTGTAAATGAATATGAAAATGGAACCATTGGAAGCAAAGATGCAAAATATGAAATTTTTTTCAGTGAAACTCTATTCTGGGCAGTCTTCTCGTGTGAATGTTATGACTGTCCAAAGTTTAAAGTAAAAATGGACTCTGTTTTGGGGTAGTGATGAAATTTGTGTAATTCTGGAATTGTGTGGTGATTTCTAGTAATGGAAAATATTTTTCTATTAAAGAGGACTTAACTAGATTTCATTTGGCTTTAGAATCACCTCATTTAGATTTTTTTAGAATTAGTTATGAATTTTCAAAGATTGGGCAGAAAATCTACCAAAAAATTCGAAAATGTCAATTTTGGAATTATGATATCATCATAATTAAAGATGACATAACCTAAATGTTATAAAGTCATCATCCTCTTCCTCCATCAGCCAAAAACTGTGCAGCGCCATGGAGAAAGAGAGAGAGATGGAGTTTTAGAGAGAGAAGAGGAAGAAAACTCGCGAGGTAGGTCGATTTCTTCGGTGAATTCGTACCTAATGCGTATAATCGTTCTCCTAAGCTTCTCTTCTATATTATGTAAGGTATTTGAAGCACAAATCTTGGTGTTTTTAAGTTAGGGTTTTCAGCCACAAAAAGGAAAAGCTAGAAGGAAAAAGAGGCAACTTCCTAAACTTCGTATATTGACTATTCTGGCTGCTGTGGATAATTTAATAGGTGAAATTTCGCCAGATTTTCTTTGTTTGTAAAATTTGGAAATGTTGTGTTAGTAGTTTTATGCTACCAAAATTTGTACTAAATGGTAGTTGTAACCTAATGGAATAGTCAATAAAGTGGTTAGGAGTAGAAAGGAACGCATTTACGGAGCCGAAACCGAAAAACCCTAATTTTTCTTGGGGAATTGAGAATTTCATCCAAGCCTAGTTTGGAGGGTTTAGAGATGGATTTTCAATGATTTGATGATTCCATTGAGTTCAGGAACGAAAATTAGGTGTGGTTACAGTTGGTCACTTTTTCGGAAAAGGTTGAAAAAGCATAATTACAAAAACGCCCCTGAAACCCTTAAATTGGGGCTGCCAAGGGTAAATTTGTAAATTGACATTGAATTTGATAATTTCGAGTTTGGAAATAGATTACTTGTATGTATTTGATATCTTTGCTTGTGTAGTGATGTGTGTGATTGCTTTACTTGATTGTGTAGAGCATATTTGAATAAATGAAGCTCTGTTTCTATCTTGCTGTGGCCATAGTTTTGTTACATGAAACATTGAGCATGAGAAATGTCATTATGGGGCATGCATCTAGATAAAGCTAACATGTGATACACATAGCATCTATCATGTATGCATTATGGTATTTGTTTCCTACTGAGATTCTCTCAAATCTCACCCTCCCCTACCAACAATTTAGACAAGGCAAGTGCTTATAGAGGGAGCTGTTAGGACTCCTTTGAGATGAGAGTTGGTAGTTGGATACCAATGAGTTGTGAAGACTGTATATGATTCGGATGAATATATGGTTATGAATTTGAGATGAGATTGTGTAATCCCCATTTGAAGAATTGTAATGGGCAATTGTGCCCTGTGTATCTTTAACGTAGTTATGTACCCGGGATTGCCGGGATGATTATGTTATGCACTCTGATATTTATATGAATGTAATTTATCTTTGCGTAGTAATTATATTCGAAATGTGAATATGAGACCAAGTTAATTAGATTTTAAAAGGTATTTTTGAAAACCCTATCTCAAGGATAGGATTTTAAATGATTTTTCATTATTATTGGTCTCTATTTCATTTTAATCATGTATTTCGGATATATCAACGGAGGGGGTTACAAAAGCAAATGGCAATCTGACGAAATTTCACCGATTAAATTGCCCACAGCAGCCAGAATAAGCAATATACGAAAATTTGGAAGTTACCTCAAGCTCCTACTAGCTTTTCCTCAAGGTGGATGAGAGCCCTAGCCTTAGAACACACAAGTTTATGCTCCATAAACCTTGAAGAACATAGAAGAATAGCTTAGGAGCGGAGTTATACGCATTAGGTAAGGATTTACCGAAGAAATCGACTAACTGTACAAGTTCTCTTCTCCTTCTCTCTCTATAATTCTCACACCTTCTCTCTCTTGTTGTAGCTTAATGTCACGGTTTTGGGCTGATAGAGGAGATGGATGATGATTTAATATGATATAATATTATTTTCTAATTATTTACTAAATTTCCATCAATTTCAGATTTTTACAAAATTCTGGCAGATTTCTGCCCAAACTTTGAAAAATCATAACTAATTCTAGAAAAATAAAAATGGTGTGATACCAAAGCCAATGGAAAGCTATTTAAGTGCTCTTTGTTTGAAAAATATGGATCACTGCATTTAATAACCCTTAAAAATACACAATTGCACAAAAGTCCATGCTGCTCCAAAACAGATTCTAGTTTCCATCCCAAACTTTGGAAAATCATAACTCTTAGCTCACAAATTCAAATGACACAAATTATATGTCCATTTTGAAGCTTGGTATGTGAAATTTAAGATTGGAAAATTTCATAATTTTTAGACACCATTTGCCTATTTAAAACATCCATACAAATCGACTGCCATGTACAAAGTTTCAATGGACAGAGTTTCCAACTTTTGCACAATTGTTCCTGATGGTTCCAATTTCACAATAAACACTCTCCCCACACAAATTTCCATAAGGAAGCCATTGGAATCATTAAAACATCCAAATTCCCATCACCCATTCTCTAAAAGTGTTTATTCAACAATAATTACATTCATTTTTGAAGTCATTAGCCCTTAATCGCTTTTTGGGATATTACATTTCTCCCCCAGTAGAATAAATTTCGTCCGCGAAATTTGTCACACCACTACAGCCATAAACCCCGGATATCACCTACGCATGTCCACTTCTGCTTCCCAAGTTGCTTCTCTTTGAGTCATTCCCTTCCAGATCACCTTCATATATGGAAAGCTTTGATGTTTGAGCTGTCATTCTTCTCGATCGATAATCTGTTCTGGCTCTACTGCATAGGTGAAGTTGTCTTGTAACTCGACTTCTTCATACTCAACAATGTGAGATGGATCCGATTGGTACTTCTTCAGTTGGGAAACGTGAAACACATTATGGAGTCTGCTCAAGTTTGGGGGTAGTGTTACTCGATACGCAACAGGCCCAATTCTTGCAAGAATCTCAAAAGGACCTATATACCTCAGGCTCAGCTGCTTCCGCTTGATAGCTCTCTTGATGCCGGTGACTGGTGACACCCTCAGAAACACATGATCACCAACCTCAAACTCTAAAGGTCTTCTTCTCTTGTCAGCGTAGCTTTTTTGTTGACTCTGCACTACAAGGAGCCTCTTTCGAATGACTCTAATATGTGCTGAGGTTTGATCAATAAGATCTAGCCCATAAAGCTTCCTTTTAGACAACTCATTCCAGCACAGGGGTGATTGACACTTCCTCCCATACAACGCTTCATACGGCGCCATCTGAATGCTAGCATGATAACTATTGTTGTAGGCAAATTCAGCAAGTATAAGAAAGAAAGCGATCCCAATTCCCTTTGAAGTTGAGGACACAAGCTCGTAACATATCATCTAATGTCTGAATGGTCCTCTCTGATTGTCCATCGGTCTGAGGATGATAAGCTGTACTGAATCTTAGATGAGTACCCAATGCCCCATGCAAACCTTTCCAGAATCTTGAAGTGAATCGGGGATCTCGATCAGAAATGATGTTCTTTGGTACACTATGAAGCTTCACAATTTCTTGAATATAAATCTCTGCTAGTTTGTCCCGAGAATAACTAGCATTGATTGGTAGGAAGTGGGCTGACTTCGTTAACCGATCCACAATCACCCAGATTGTATCATAATTCCTGATTCTGGGTAATCCTACAACAAGGTCCATAGTCACACTTTCCCATTTCAATTATGGAATCTCAGGACTTTGAAGCAAACCAGGTGGTCTCTGGTGCTCAACTTTTACCTTCTGGAAAGTGAGACACCTCGCTACAAATTTTGTCACATCACTCTTCAAACCTGGCCACCAATACATAGACTTTAGATTATGGTACATTTTGGTCATACCAGGATGAAGAGTATATCGACTCTTGTGTGCCTCATCCAGAATCTTCTGTCTCAACTCCACCTTTAGTGGAACACAGATTCTCTTCTGATAGTAAACCAATCCATTAGGCGATAGATCATAGCCCTGAGCTTCTCCCCGTTCAATTCGAGCTAGGTTGCGCTGTCTCCATCCATCTTGCTTTTGAGCTTCTTCAATTTCAACTCTCAAGTCACTTTCCCCTTGGGAAACAATATAGTTAGCATAGTTGATCTGATTCAACATGTTCAAATCTGAAAAATCCACTATCAATCATCATTGCTGCCACAAGCACCGTCTTTTCTTCTAAGAGCATCCGTGACGACATTTGCTTTACCCGGATGATATTTGATTTCCAGGTTGTAGTCCTTAAGCAACTCCATCTAATGACACTGTCTCATATTCAACTCTTTCTGATCATACAAATACTTGAGACTTTTATGGTCGCAGTATAGTTCTACCATCACAACATACAAATAATGCTACCAAATTTTCAAAGCAAACACAATGGCCGTAAGCTCCAGATCATGGGTGGGATAGTTCATTTCATGAGGTTTGAGCTGTCGAGAAGCATAGGCCACCACACGTCCCTGCTGTATAAGGACACACCCCAATCCTTGCTTACTCGCATCACTATACATTACATAAGTCAAGCTGGGTTTAGGTATAATCAACACAGGTGCTGTAGTCAATCTCTCCTTCAGCTCCATAAAGCAATTTTCACATTTCTTATCCCACACAAACGGCTGATCTTTTCTCGTGAGCTTGGTCATTAGCAAAGCAATACATGAGAAATTCTGAATAAATCTCCAGTAGTAACCAGCAAGACCTAGAAAACTGTGTACCTCAGTAACAGTTTCTGGCCTCTTCCAGTCCAGTATTGCTTTCACCTTACTGGGATCCATAGAGACCCCTTCTTGCGAGATAACATAGCCTAAGAATTTTACTTATGGCAACCAAAACTCGCATTTACTCAATTTGGTATAGAGCTGCTTCTCATGCAAGATGTTCAATACAATCCACAAATGATGCTCATGCTCCTCCATACTCTTGGAGTATATCAAAATATCATCAATAAACACAACAACAAATTGATCTAGATACTTTCGAAAGACACAATTCATGTAATCCATGAATACTACAGGTGAATTGGTTAGCCCAAATGGCATCACCAGAAACTCATAATGCCCATACCTAGTTCTGAAAGTAGTTTTCGGAACATCTTCTACTTTCACATGCAGTTGATGATATCCTGACCTTAGATCAATCTTTGAAAACATATACGAACCAGACAGTTGATCTAAAAGGTCAATGATTCCTAGGAGAGGGTACTTGTTCTTGACAGTAATCTTATTCAATTATCTGTAATCAATACAGAAACGTAGACTCCCATCTTTCTTTTTGACAAATAACACTGGAGCTCCCCAAGGCAACGTACTGGGTCTAATGAACCCTTTCTCAAGCAAGTCTTCAATCTGCTTCTTTAATTCCACCATTTCATTTGGGGCCATATGATATGGGGCCTTTCAAATAGAACCAACTCCAGGCACAATCTCAATTGGGAAATGAACTTCCCTTTCTGGAGGCAATCCACTAAGGTCATCAGGAAAAACCTCAAGAAATTTATTTACCACGGGTATACTGCTCAAAGTTTCTCGGGTCTCTCCTTGAATGGAAAAGAACACCATATACCCCTGGCAACCTTTCTCTAAATATTTCTCAACATTGGCCGTTAAAAGGAAATTCAGACTGCCATTCATATCCTCAACACTTTGAGAAACAGGATAAACTATCCTCTTGTTCCCACAATCTAGTAGCACATTATTTGCTGTCAACCAATCGAAACCCAAAATGACTTCTAATTGATAGAGCGGCAGACAAATCAAATCAACAATGGATTGGTGACCCTGCATAGTTATGACACAATTTAGGTAGGCTTTGACAACTATAGCCTTGACACCCATTGGTGTCGACACAACTAAATGAAAGGGTAATTTATATACATACATACCCAGGCGCTTCACGCAACCATAAGCAATGAAAGAGTGACTCACACCCAAATTAAACAACGCTTGTAACACATTACTATCAAGGAGAATTTTACCTTGAATAAGATCAGGGGACTGTCGGGATTCCTCATGAGTCATGGTGAATACTCGACCCTGAGTCCTCGATCGTTGCTCAGCCTGAGGCCGCCGACAATCTCTAGAAAGATGGCTCAGTTTCTTGCAATTAAAGCAGATCATTTCGCCCCGACAATTTCTACCGTAGTATGGCTTGTTGCAATGGGGACATACCCATTCTGTCAAAGATTTCTAAGGTTCCCAATCTCTGGGCTGGTAGGGCTTCTTACTAGTACCCCAGGACTAAGAGGATCCCTAGCCCTTCCGCTTCTAGGAAGTATTACCCTTATTGGGTTCACTGCGATTAACAGGAGCTTTGGTAGGATACAATTCCCTCAAATTATTTTCTGTGATTCTAGACTCTTCCACTGCCTTGTTAATGTTGGTGAACAAGTGTGTAGCTAACCTCATCCTCAGCTCTCGTCGCAAACCACAAATAAGCATGTCTACACTTAACTCTTTATTATCTGCCTTCTAAAGATAAGAAGAATACCGAGGCAAATGGATAAAACGGGACAAATAGTCATCAAAGGTCTTAGTGTCCCCTTGTTTGATGTTCAGAAATTCAGTTTCCTTCTCGAGCCGCACTAATTTGGGAAAGTATTTCTTATTGAATTATTGTTGAAACAATTCCCAAGTCAACGGTACATTTTTGCTTTTCAATGTTAAGGCAATGTTCCGCCACCAACGATCTGCATCCCCCTCGAGCTTATAAACTGCAAGACGTGGATTCACCTCGTCCGGGCACCCAACGACCTCAAATATCTTTTCCATCCTATTAACCAATCTTCAGCTGCTTGGGGATCAAACCTCCCTCTGAACACCGAAGGAAAGTGCTTACAGAGTCTTGAAACCCAAAATTACAGATCTCTTTCCTCTCTAATTGGAACTCCATATGGTTCCTGGTTTGGCCCAGTATGAGGAGGTGACTCAAGTGGCCGTGTTGACCCTCCTAGGTCTCCTCTTGTGTGGACAAACCCTGACCCTCATTTCTTTTACCTTTCTCTTCTCTGAGCTCCTCTCTCAGCTCAGCGATCATGTTTCTCTGATCTTTAATCAGACCCATTAATTCTTGCATCGGGTCTGGTGGATTTTCATTGACCACCTCCATCTTAGGGTCTACTTGCTCAGTATTGGGTCATCCTCTAGTTTTCTTTATTCTACAAATAACTTACCCCATTAATATAGCAGAAATAGTATGCACATATATTCACAAGTCTCGTATATATCCATATCAATAGAACGTACATGTGCATACACAACAATTATTCACAAATGATCTTCTATCCCTAAAGCCAACTAAGGGATCTATTCTAGCAACTCTACCCTTACTAGGAATTACAGCTCTGATACTAAAAATGTAACCCCCTTCATAATTATGATTCAAAATACGTATTTTAAAATGAAATAGAGATCAATAATAATCAAACTCATTTACAATCCCTTCCTTACGGAAGGGTTTTCACAAATATTTTCAAAATTTCTGCCTTACCCTGGTCTCAAATTCCACAACTCAAATATAATTATCCTGTGCAGTTACATCACATTTATATATCAGAGTGTACAACAAAATCTCGGCAATCCCCCGGATTTCATACATAAACTACAGGTTTATAAATTCCCATTAGGGGATTACACCACTGTCTCCAAAACAACATTTATAAGATATACGGTGATCTCCAAACAAAACATGATAACTAACACCAAAATATAAATCTCCTTAAGGAGCCCTATCCGCCCTTGGTCGTCTCCTTTCCCTTGAAGCCACTTGCCTTGTTTGAAGGTTTGTCAATGGAAAGAATGAGATTCAAAAGAATCCCAGTAGTAACAAATCACTCATACCACATGTAATCACAAAGCATGCAAGAAAACCATCAAGCAGCATCACAGCATAAAGTACAGTATGTCGGCTGCCATATATGCACATAATCACATAATCTCATCCCCCGTATTCCACTGCCCCGAAGGCACGGTCCTCCCACCATCAACACCGATGGGCTGCGGGTGAAGGTTACATAAATAGCCTTTCGGCTTTCACAAATAGCCTTACAGCTTTCACATAGTCTCATCCCCTGTATTCCACCGCCCGAAGGTACGATCCTCCCACCATCAAAACCGATGGGCTGCGGGTGAAGGTTACGTAAATAGCCTTTTGGCTTTCACAAATAGCCTTACGGCTTTCACATAGTCTCATCCCCTGTATTCCACCGCCCCAAAGGTACGATCCTCCCACCGTCAAAACCGATGGGCCGCAGGTGATAGACTCACAAACAATGACCAAACAAACATACCATGTATCACATATAGTATACGAGAAAAGGGTCACTGCCTTGTTCTTTCCTAACGTGCGTTGGCACAGGTTGCTTGCGATTAGGAAAAATGTCGAACCCTATAAACCAAAGTCAAGGACGACAGGTTATTTTTTATTCCAAATTCTCACCTTTAGAACACTTAAAGTTGGTTATCACTTGGACTCTTTAGGTGGCTACTAGAAGCCTAGACACATGCCTAAAGGGTTGGGGAGTACTATCTTAAAGACCACCTTTTAGTGTGTATCGTAAAATGTGCTAACCACTAGGCTCACAACTTGGTCCTACAATTCCAAAATACAATTTAGACACTTACATGGTGTTTCTGGGGGTTATATGAGCCAATTATGAAAATTTACAAAAATGCCCCCAGGGATCCGACCCAGCCTGGCCGTACCCGGTCCGGCTGTACTTTTCCTGAAATTTTGACATGGGCTATTCTAACATATTTTTGCCCAAGGAATCCATTTCTGAACTTGAAATTATGAATCTCAATGTCAAATTACAACATTACCCTTGACAGCCCACTTTAAGGGTTTTAGGGGTGTTTTCGTAATTATGCTTTTTCCGCCTTTTCTGAAAATTTGACCAACTGTAAACCCGCCTAATTTTCGCTCCTGAACTTAATGGAACCATCAAATCATTGAAAATCCAACTCTAATCCTTAGATCTAGCCCTGGCCAAAATCTTGGTATACTTTGGAAAGAATCGGTGTTTTTCGGTTTCGGCTCCGTAAACGTGTTCCTTTCTACTGCTAACCACTTTATTAATCATTACATTAGGTTATAACTAACATTAAGATCCAATTTGGGCAGCATATCCCCTAGGCAATATCATTTCCAAACTTTAAAACCAATGGCAATCTGGCAAAATTTCACAGATTAAATTGCCCATAGCAGCCAGAATAAGCAATATACAAAAGTTTGGAAGTTACCTCAAGCTCCCACTAGCTTTTCCTTAAGGTGGATGAAAACCCTAGCCTTAGAACACCCAAATTTGTGCTCCACAAACCGTGAAGAACATAGAAGAATAGCTTAGGAGCGGAGTTATACGCGTTAGGTAAGGATTTACCGAAGAAATCGACTTACCGTACAAGTTCTCTTCTCTTTCTCTAGAATTTCTCACACCTTCTCTCTCTTGTTGTAGCTGAATGTCGTGGATGATGATTTAATATGATATAATATTGTTTTCTAATTATTTACTAAATTTCCATCAATTTTGGATTTTTACAAAATTCTTGCAGATTTCTGCCCAAACTTTGAAAAATCGTAACTAATTCTAGAAAAATCAAAATAGGGTGATACCAAAGCCAATGGAAAGTTATTTAATCCCTATTTAATTTAAAAATATGGATCACTTCATTTAATAACCCTCAAAAATACAGAATTGCACAAAAGTCCATACTGCTCCAAAACAGATTCTTGTTTCCATTCTAAAAGTTGGAAAATCATAACTCTTAGCTCACAAATTCAAATGACACAAATTATATGTCCATTTTTAAGCTTGGCATGTGAAATTTAAGACTGGAAAATTTCAGAATTTTTAGACACCATTTTCCTATTTAAAACATCCATACAAATCGACTGCCCTATACAAAGTTTCAATGGACAGAGTTTCCAACTTTTGCACAATTGTTCCCGATGGTTCCAATTTGACAATAAACACTCTCCCCATATAAATTTCCATAAGGAAGCCATTGGAATCATTAAAACATCCAAATTCCTATCACCCATTCTCTAAAAGTGTTTATTCAACAATAATTACATTCATTTTTGAAGTCATTAGCCTGTAATCGCTTTTTGGGATATTACATCTATCATATGTAAAACCTCTTCTAATCTCTTCTCCTCCATGAATATCATGGTTAACAAGAAAGATTCCTAGGTGAGAGAGAGAGAGAGTGAAAGACATCCTAGAGAGAGAAAGTTGAGAAATCAAAGGCAACCTGAAGAACCTTGATTATTTTGATGTTATGTTGTTGATGTTGTGATTGCTTTACTTGATTATGTGAAATATAAATGAATGATTGAAGCTTTGTTTCCATTTCTTCTATGGCTATAAGTATGTTGTCTTAAACATTAAGCACGCAGATATGTCATTGTGTTAGTAAGATTTTATGTAATGCAAATATGTCATGCATTAAGCACTTATCTTGCATGATATTGGTATTGTTTACTACAGAGATTCCCCCGAATGTCACTCTTTCCATAAATGTAAAAAGTTTTTAACAGTAGATAGCGGCTGTGAGGGCAAAATCGTAATTACCAGCAACAGAATGTTCTTAGCCAGGATAAGGGGAAATGTTGGTTATCTGAAGACCTTTTATTATTTTAAGGTCTGTAATTATATGTATGAACCCCTATGGGGAATTTCTGTAATAATGTACATATTATACATATATCCATGCTATTCCTGTGTGCCCACCAAACTGCGCAATTGCTACTCTGATTAATATCAGTAATAAGTCGTATGTAAGGTGGGGTTTTACATTTTGGTATCAGAAACCAAAACGTTCTGGCAGAGTAAGCGGTTTGGCAACATGATAGTATACTGATAAGGTCTTGATTATATGGTAAAAAGAGATATGCACAGAATGGGGCACTAGAGCAATAAAGTTTCCCTTTTTTTGTGAACCAGCCCCAGAGAAATAGTGAATACCTGAAGGGTAGCCAGTATTACCATGCCGATCCAAGGGTGGTATAATGATGTCACAGACATCGAGGGAGTGGATCCGAATGACATCTTGGTGGAATTCAGGAAGCAATTCATCTGGTACGTGTTCAAGTATATATATCAACTCTGATATACCATCCAGGCATCCTATTTAGTCAGTCGGAAGTAATTGGCATGATTTTTGAGACAATGGTAGTCTCAGGGTACTAGTGGTCAGGAACAGATAGAGACGGTATCTACATTTTGGCTCAAGAACACAAAAGTTAAGCGTGCTTCACCCAGGAAAATTTTAGGATGGGTAACCCCCTGGGATGTTAAGTTAATAGGGTTGTAGAGACTTGTGGAATAGTGATTGCCTTGAGATTTCTCCATGACTAATAATCATTTTAGTTAGATGATTTAAAGGATATTTAGAAGTATAGAGATGATGACAATATAAGTATTAATCTTAATTTGAACAATTTCTGTTGTGGTAAGTACAACGCAGAAAAGTTCATTTGATAAGGAGATAGTAAACTTAAGGTCTAGAAAATGTTTTAAGGTTTCTCCATTCTAAGTGATGATCCTCAGTAACATCGTGATGTTAAAAGAATGTAGACATGATATATGGTGCTATATAATGAGTAGTGATCATACTATATATTGATCCTAGAGGATCCGATCTAATGATACTGAAGGTTGATGATAGGCTTGAATCAGATCTAAGTTGAAATAATGATTTGGTCAAAATGTGAATTGGTTGCATCATGATTCTGTTTTATGATAGAAGTTGAAATCTTGTGAACCTTATGAATAGTGTTGAACCTTAAGTAATGTTTTGAGGATATTACCTGAATATCGTGAAGGTTTGAATAGGTGCTATTGATCATGATTTTAGCATGCTTATTGGGTATAGCTAAGGAAAATGATTTTTGATCTATGTGGTGCTGAGGTTCTAGAGTGAGTGATTAACCTAAAAGGTTGGATGTCTATCCAAGAGTTAGAGAAGGGTTACTAAGTGAATCATAACCCAGTAATCAACTGTTAAGTTTTAATTCTGCAAGAATTTGAAATGGCTAGAATGATTTGAGTTGGTACGGGCTAGGAGTTAGCATAGACGAACACAGATTTTGGGTGTAGTCAGGTGTATAGGAGGTTCCTGTGGGATTTCTATTAAAATTATCCTGACCTTATTAAAACATATATAAAGAGATAAGTATTAGAGTGGGAGCCGAACCATAGTAATTTTAAAGATGCAACTAATCAATCTATGATCGGTAGGCTCATACCCCGATATGCCCAAACAAGTTTTGCCGCACTAGTTGCTTGCAGTCGAGAGACTAGGCGTAATACATATGTGCTGAAGCAATGTGGCCAATAGTATTACACCCTATGTGGTGACTCATGTGGTATGCTTTGTGGTGAATTGTGTAATTAGCTGTGTTGTGAATTGGGTGGTTTGCTGTGTGGTTTATAATGATGCAACTGGTAAGGTTTACAGTAGTATGAATTATGTGGTCAGTAGTGCAAAATGTAGGTAGAGATAGATTGAATATGATCATTATGTTGCACGGCTTATAAGCCTGCACATGAAAAAAAGGGATGGATTAAGTGATAAGAAGTGATCCACAAGTTGTAGATGTTAAATTTCGAGGATGAAATTTATTGAATAGGGGGAGAAATGTAATATCTTGAATTTTGGGATTAGAGGCTTGAGAATAAGCTTGAATTAAGTGGACTGCTAAGCCCCGGTTTAGCAAGTGTCCTAAATCTATTCCCTAACATTTTTTATATCTTTGGGGTAATGAAAAGGAATAAAATGATGAATATTGACCCACCTTGAATAGCCTCTGGCTATAAATTCTGAATCATAGGAATTAAACACAGAAAATTGGAATGTGAACAGTGTTGCTAGTGTAATTTCCTATATGGCAGTAAGAGTGTCATGTGATTTTTAATGAACAAATGGTGTTCAAAAAAAATTGAAAGTTTTTAGAATCAAAGTAGACACTCTAAGCTTTAATCTGATAAGTCATACAGGTCATTTGGAGCAGTAAACAGAGTAATGAATTTTTGAAGTTTATTTAGTGAAGCAGGCCAATTTCTGTGACAGCATCCAAAAATGGAAATTTTGGGAATTGTGAGGTTCTAGTTGGCTAAAAGCTATATTTTTCCTTGAAATATACTCAATAAGGGGTTCATAGCCTTTGGAATCACTCCAATTGAATTTCTATAATTAAAGTTATGATTTTTCAAAGTTTTATTAGAAAATCTATCAGAATTGCCAACTATTCTGAAAATGGGAAAAATAATATGGAAAGTTTTGTAATTATGGAATAAAATACCAGCAGCCCATTTTGCCCTTTCAATAGACCAGGGATGTCCAAATGAAGCCAAGGAAATGATTTAGCATGTTCATATATGTGTGTGTGTGCGTGTGTGTGGGGTCATATGGAGCCTTACTTTGACAATTGGTTGAAAGGTAAAAAAGGTTGGTATTTGGTTGCGCTAAATGGAGGAATCAAATTGGGTGTATGAAGAGACAAAAGTGGCATCTTTTTGGGCCTAAAAAGATGAAGCAAAATTGGTTCAAATCAAATGGAAGGTTTATGACTCAGTTATGAGGGGATAAGCTTAAGTACAAGCTTATGTCATAAACCAATATATTAATATTACTTAAAGAAAAAGAAGACGAAGAGATATTTTTAAAGCCTTGACTTCATCTTCTCCTTCTCATCTTCATCTTCATCAATAAAATAGAAGAGAGAGAGAGAGAGAGAGTCGCTTGGGAGACTTGGAGAAAGAGAGCTAAAGGAGGCAAAATCAATTGTAAGACTTGTGATTTCAAGTGTTCTAGCCTTCTATCTTGTGTAAAACCTCTTCTCCTCCATGAATATCATGGTTAACAACAAAAGATTCCACGGTGAGAGAGAGAGAGAGAGAGCGAAAGACATCCTAGAGAGAGAAAGTTGAGAAATCAAAGGTAACATCAAGAATCTTGATTATTTTGGTGTTATGTTGTTGATGTTGTGATTATTGGCTTGATTTGTAGTTGTTTTGGTTATTTTGTAAAGTTGGGATGTTGAAATCTTAAGGGATTATGCTGCCTAAATTTCCTCAAAATCATGTCTAATAAGTGTTTAAATGGTTTAAGAAGTGGCTTGAAGTGAAAAGTAGCAAGCTTTAAGTGTTGAATCTCAAAAATCACATTTTCCTTTTCTTTGGTATATGTTTATGCCAACTCTAGAAGTAAGGGAAGGAGCTGGAATTTTGTTAATTTGAGGGTTCTTAGGAGGGAAAATTGTGTAGGGTGGATGTTGATCATGTTGCGAGGAAAGCCCTAGAAAGTGAAATGACAAAAATACCCTTAAAACCCTAAATTTGGGGATGCAAGGGTATAATGGTAATTTGGGCATGAATTTGACAAAACCAAGGTCAAACATGGATTCGTTGGATGAAATTATGTAGGAATAGCTTGGGTCATTATTTTTGGTAAAGTACAGTTAGACCGAGTACAAAGGGACTTAGATCAGGTCCCTTGGGGTAGTTTGATCATTTTATAGTTTTAAGGATAGATAACGAACAAAGTGAGTTTGTAATAATTTATGAATGAGTAATAACTCATTTATCCTAAATTTGAAATTTTAGGATATATCAGTAGCTTGAGCCGAATTGACAGAATTGAACCGATAGACATGTAAGGGAAGGACAATTCAAGGTAGTGAACTTGCTTCTCCTATATGTATTTTAAAATTTGTACTTGTGCATTGTTGCATGTGATTTCTTTGGTTGATTATGTGAAACATAAATGAATGATTGAAGCTCTGTTTTCATTTGTGCTATTGCTATAAGTATGTTGTCTAAAACATTAAGCAAGTAGATATGTTATTGTGTTAGTATGAGTTTATGTAATGAAAATATGTCATGCATCAAGTACTTGTCTTGCATGCAAATTGGTATTATTTGCTACTGAGATTCCCCCGAATCTCACTCTTTTCATAAATGTAAAAATTTTTTTGCAGCAAATAGCAGCTCGGAGGGCAGAATTGTAATTACTGGCAATGGAACATTCCTGACAAGGACAAGGGACGATGGTTATCTGAAGACCTTTTATTATTTTAATTTCTGGAATTATTATGTACGAACCCCTATTGGGAATTTCTGTAATAATGTATATATTATCTATATATTTATACTATTCCTGTATGCCTACTGAATTGCGCAATTGCTACTCTGATTAATATCGGTAATAAGTCGTATGTAAGGCAGGGTTTTACATTTTGGTATCAAAGCAGCTCTGGCAGAGCAAGCGATTCTAACAATAGGATATTATACTGATAATGTCTTGATTATATGGTAAAAGGAGATATGCATAGAATGGGGCATTATAGCAATGTATTTTCCCCTTTTCTGTGAACCAGCCCAAGAGAAATAGTGAATACCCGAAGGGCAGCTAGTGTTACCATGCCAGTTAGAGTGGGATATAAGGATGTCACAAACATCAAGGGAGTGGATCCGAATGACATCTTGGTGATATTTAGGACGAAAATCATCTGGTACATGTTCAAGTATATGTATCGGTGCTGATATACCATCTAGGCATCGTATTTAGTCAGCCAGAAGCAGTTGGCAAGATTTTTGAGACAAGGGTAGTCTCAGGGTACTGGTAGTCAAGAGTAGATAGAGCCAGTATCTATATTTTGGCTCAGGCACACAAAATCTAAGCATGCTTTACCCAGAGAAATCTTAGGATGGGTAACCCCTTGGGAAGTTAAGTTAATAGGGTTGTGGAGACTTGAGTAATAGTGATTGCCTTGAGATTTCTCAATGACTAATAATCATTTTAGATAGATGATTTAAAGGATATTTAGAAGCATAGAGATGATGACAATGTAAGTATTAATCTTAATTCAAATAATTTCTGTTGCAGTAAGTACGGTGCAGAAAAGTTCATTAGATAAGGAGATGGGAAACTTGAGGTGTAGAAAATGTTGAGGTCTTTCCATTCTAAGTGATGATCCTCAGTAACACCGTGATGTTCAAGGAATGTAGATATGATATACGGTGGATAGAATGAGTGGTAATCATGCTGTATATTGATCCTAGAAGATCCGATATAATGATACTGAAGGTTGATGATATGCCTGAATCATATCTAAGTTGAAATAATGATTTGGTCAAAATGTGAATTGGTTGCATCATGATTCTGTTTTATGATAGAAGTTGAAATCTTGTGAACCTTGTGAATAGTATTGAACCTTAAGTAATGTTTTGAGGATATTACCTGAATACTGCGAAGGTTTGAATAGGTGCTATTGATCATGATGTTAGCATGCTTATTGGGTATAGTTAAGGAAAATGATTTTTGATCTGTGTGGTTTTAAGGTTCTAGAGTCAGTGATGAACCTAAAAGGTTGGATGTCTATCCAAGAGTTAGAGAAGGATTACCAAGTGAATCATAACCCAGGAATCAACTGTTAAGTTTTGATTTCGCAAGAATTTGAAATAGGCAGAATGATTTGAGCAGGAATAGGCTAGGAATTAGCATAGACAAACATAGATTTTGGGTGCAGTCAGGTGTTATAGGAGGTTCCTATGGGACTTCTATTAAAATTTTCCTTACCTTATTAAAGCTCATATGAGGAGAGATGTATCAATGTGGGTAGCGCAAGCATAGTAATTTTATGGCATATAGTGATTTACCCTGAGTAGTGAGGTAGCCCATTACAGCATGTTAAAGATCTGACTAATCAATCTATGATCGGAGGCTCATACCCCAACATGGCCAGGCAGGTTGAACTGTACTTGTTGCTTGCAGTCGAGAGGCTAGGCGTAAAACATGTGTGCTGAAGCAGTGTGGCCAATAGCATTACACCCTATATGGTGACTTATGTGGTTTGCTGTATGGTGAACTGTGTGGTCTGTTGTGTTGTGAACTTGATAGTTTGCTGTGTGGTTTATAATGATGCAATTGGTGAGGTTTACATTAGCGCGACTTGTGTGGTCAGTAGTGCAATATACTTGTAAAGATGATTGAATATGATCATTATGTTGCACTGCTTGAATATGATCATGAAAAAGGGATGGATTAAGTGATAAGAAGTAATCCACAAGTTGTGGGCGTTCAAATTTAAGGATGAAATTTATTGAACAGGGGGAGAAATGTAATATCCCGAATTTTGGGATTAGAGGCTTGAGAATAAGCCTGAATTAAGTGGACTCTAAGCCCCAATTTAGCAAGTGTCCCAAATCTATTCCCTAACATTTTTTATATCTTTGGGGTATGAAAATGAATAAAAAGGTGAATATTGACCCACCTTGAATAGCCTCTGGCTATAAATTCTGGATCATAGGAATTAAACATTGAAAATTGGAATGTGAACAGTGCAACCAATATAATATCCTATAAGGCAGTAAGAGTGTCATGTGATTTTAGATGAACAAATGATGTTCAAAAAAATTTGAAAGTTTATAGAATCAAAGTAGACACTCTAAACTTTAATTTGATAGGTCATATAGGTCATTTGGAGCTGCACACAATGAGTAATGAATTTTTAAAGTTTTCCCGGTGAAGCAGGCCAATTTTTGTGATAGTATCCAAAAATGGAAATTTTGGGAATTGTGAGGTTCTAGTTGGCTAAAGGTTATATTTTTCCTTAAAATAACTCAATAAGGGTTTCATAGCCTTTGGAATCACTCTAATTGAATTTCTACAAATAAAGCTATGATTTTTCAATGTTTTGTCAGAAAATCTATCAGAATTGCCAACTATTTCGAAAAAGGGAAAAATAATATGGCAAATCTTGTAATTTAGGAATAAAATATGAGCAGCCCATTTTTCTCTTTCAATGGATCAAGGACATCCAAATAAAGCCAAGGGAATGATTTAGCATGTTCATATATATATATATATATGTGTGTGTGTGTGTGTGTGTGTGTGTGTGGTCATATGTAGCCTTACTCTGACAAATGATTGAAAAGTCAAAAAAGGTTGGTATTTGGTTGGGCTAAATGGAGGAATCAAATTGGGTGTATAAAGGGACAAAAGTGGCATCTTTTTGGGGCTAAAAAGATGAAACAAAATTGGTTCAAATCAAATAAAAGGTCTATGACTCAATTATGAGGTGATAAGCCTAAGTACAAGCTTATGTCATAAGCCAATATAATAATATTACTTAAAAAAAAGAGGATGAAGAGATATTTTTAAATCATTTTCTTCCTCTTCTCATTCTCTTCTTCATCTTCATTTTTATCTATAAAATAGAGAGAGAGAAAGAGATAAAAGCTTTCAGAGACTTGGAGAAAAAGAGCTAATGGAGGTAAAATCATTTGTAAGACTTGTGATTTCAAGTGTTCTAGCCTTCTATCTTGTGTAAAACCTCTTCTAATCTCTTCTCTTCCATGAATATCATGGTTAGAAAGCAAAATTACAAGGCTAGAGGGAGAGAGTAGAAGATATCCTAGAGAGAGAAAGTTGAGAAATCGAAGGTAACCTCAAGAACCTTGATTGTTTTGATGTTATGATGTTGATATTGTGATTATTGGCTTGATTTGTAGTTGTTTTGGTTATTTTGTAAAGTAGGAATGTTGAAATCCTAAGGGGTTATGCCACCCAAATTTCCTCGAAATCATCTCTAATAAGTGTTTAAATGGTTTAGGAAGTAGCTAGAAATGAAAAGGAGCAAGCTTTAGGTGCTAAATCTCAAAAATCATATTTTCTCTTTCTTTGGTATATGTTTGGGCCAGCTCTAGAAGTAAGGGAAGGATTGTCACACCCTTATCTTTTTTTCACATTTTTCAAAGTACGTACGCGCAGTTCGATGAGCAACACAGGAATAGTATAAAATACTAATATATTGATTCAATATACTTGATTACATTAATGGTTTTCCCTATAGGGGTTTGATAATATATACAAATTATCCCATATTATACAAAATATTAAAAAAATAGACTGACTACATATAACCAAAACATCTCTGAACTCAGGATTCACACCCTTCAATTGCCCGTATTTACTGCTTTGCCCTTGGAGCCACTAACTTCTGCTGGATTATTTATTTATTTGAAAAAGGGTAAGATTCAAAAGAATATTAGTTGTAACATACAATCGTTCATATAAAATACGAAAAGTAAATATGTCATGCTCCATGTTATGCAAAAAATTAATGAATAATATAACGGCATGTATACATGTGTAGAGGCTCAACCCCAATTATCCATACACCTTGGTTGTATTGTTACTTAACAACCAGGTAAAAGTGTCATTCTTGCACTAACTGCCCCTTCTCGGTAAAACCATGTTGATTAACCAAATTACAAGCGATGGGTGTAACCCCTTACCTTGACAGCTATTAATATAGTTTGAAAACGTGTTATAAAATCATTCTAGAGACCAACGGTTAATTTAAAACTTATGAAAGGTCCCAACTTCAAGAGAGGATTCGGTCATGTGATAAAGTGGGTTTTCAAAAACTTTTCAAAAACCTGTCTAATAAGGTCGGTCTCACATTCACTTTTGGAATCTATTTGGCTTATTCGGTACTGTTCCATTCATAAATATCAGAATACTCAACAAAATTCCTGACGACTCCTGGGTTCTATTAAACTACAATACGGGTTTATAGGGCATGATCGCCCCTTCTCAGTTCCCATACCGGGGATTACAGTCAACTACACAAATCTACAACATTGATCTACATTTACAAAGACAATCATCCCAACAAGTGATAACCAATAGAAAACAAATTTCCAAGCCTTGAACTTTAGCGGTCCTTGTATACCTGCTTCTCCTTTGATTTGCCTGCCCTAGCTGTAGGTTAGTCAATGGAAAAAGTGAGATTCAAAAGAATCTCAGTAGTAACATTTCATTCATATGATATATAATTCAACAAAACATGTAAGCAATTATCATAATACAATATTCACATCAACATTCAGTGATATCTCCCATCACAAACGTGATAAGCATGACAATCACCACAACATTCACAGTAGCATTCAATCATCATAGCATTCACAATAATGATAACATTCTCAGTGACAAATTCTCAATGGCGTACATATGTAACGAATCACCCGTACATATCTACCAGAACTTTTGGCCTTTTTAATATGATGACCTCACCCCTGTACATTCTACCAGGACTTTTGGCCTTTTTCTGTAACGAGCTCACCCGTACATTCTACCAGGACTTTTAGCCGGCTCAAATTCATCATAATTCAATGATAAGCACAAACATGCAAGCATTATACATTATATAAGAGAAAGAGTTACTACCTTGTTCTTTCTGTTCATACTTGGTCACCATTTTCACACGCTCAGGGCGGACATCAAGTCCTATAAATCATTATCAAGATGATGAGTTATTCCCTATTCAATTATTAACCCTAAACACTTAGGGTTGGTTATCATTTAGGTTATTTAGGTGGCTATGAGAAGCCTAAACAAAAGCCCAACAAGGTTAGGAAGAACTAGACCAAAAAACACCCTTCAAGAAGGTAAAATGCTGATTTTTGGGGCTTGGCCATGGCCAAAAATCCCCTGGCTGAGGCAAAAAACAAGTCAGAAATATTTCGGCCACGGCCAAGAAAAATCATGTTTCTTGGTTGAACTTCAAAAAATAATAACTAATTCTAGAAAAATTGAAATGAGGTAATCCCAAGTCCTATGGAAAGCTATTTAAGTTCTCTATATAGGAAAAATATGAATCACTGCCATCTACAATCACAAATATACAGAATTACACAAAATTTCATACTACTCTAGAATAAATTCTAGTTTCAACCTCAAACTTTGAAAATACCTAACTCCTAGCACAAAATCAAAATGATAGCCCTAATAGATTGGAAATCTTGGCATGTGTACTATTAGATTGGAAAGTTTTAGAATTTTTGGACACCATTTACTCTTTCAAAACCGCCATGAAAACTAACTGCCTACAGAGAGTTTTACTTAATGAAATTTTCCAATTTTCATAAAAATGTTTCCAATGACCCAAAATTTATAACTAACGCTACTTCCACAATTTTTCACATGGATTTCAATGTAAACATCAAAATAACCAAATTCACATTCCTTTCACAAGTTCTGGTTTGGGAAGAATTTAACACAAAATCCCAAAATCACCGAACTTCACATTTAAGACTCTAATTAAGTTCATTTATCTAATGAACAACACAATACATTAGCACAATCATCAAAACACAATGACGTCCCTAACACCCTAATTACATGAAAATTAAGGAAAATTTCCAGAAATCTCAATACTAAACCAAAGATCACAATATATATATATATCGAAAGATGGCTTTTAGTCACCTCTTCCTCTTCCACTAACTTGCTCTTTAGTTCTCCAACCACTAGCTTTTCTTGGATTCACAAAACACCTCCTCTTGAAAATCTCAAACCATACAAATGAAGCTTACATCAAGAGGAGTAAGTTTAGAGAAGAGGTTTTGAGCACAAAAGGTCATTTATAGGGTTAAAATGGCTTACCTTCATCTTGATTCTTTCTCTTTCCTCCTTCTTCCATGGCAAACGACTTGAGAGCTTGAGAGAGAGAAACAAAATGTGAAATGATCTAATCTTCATCCTTCTCATGCTTCTTGAATAAATGAGAGGAGAGAGGGAGAGAAAATGAATTAAAAATGCTTCATTTGACTTTTCCACTCTCCACTCTCCACACTTCATTCAAATCATGCTACTTGTAAAAAATTCCCATGGCTCCTCTTAAGGCATGTAACCATATAGTTACTTTAACCAATTCGATTAGCCATTTAGTCATACTTCTCATTTCTTTTAGCTATTAGTCAATTTCCTCTTCGGTTACTCACTAATTGGCTGGTAAATTTCCTTCTTCCTATTTTGCCCTTAACTACAGAAATTTCAATGGGATTACCACTTAACACATTATTGGACCCCATTTCTTATACCATACACCATTCCCTTTATTTTAAATTCAATTTAAGCTTTGTTACCATGATTAAGCTTAAATATAGGGTTTGGGCACTTTCTGCTGGTAACTCTGGTCATTACTCATACTGTATTTTCCAAAAGTAGTTAGCTAAAATTATGTATGTCCACTTTTGGGGTCACGAGCCCGTATTCACATTTTAGGTCATTACAATTCTCTCCCTGTATAATAAATTTCATCCTCAAAATTTGTTATGTAACTTGGGACATAAATCCCGGAAACCTCTTCATGAGTTTATTTCTGAAATTGCTTGTACTGGGATAGTCCCTTCTAGACTACCTACACAAATGGTACACTACAGGTCCAATTCTCCCAAGAATCTCAAACGGATGAATATATAGTAGCTTAAATTCTTTCTATAGATTGCTCTATCGATTCCCATGACCGAAGACGCTCTCAAGAACATGTGATCTCTAACTTTAAACTCTAGAGGCCTTTGCCTCACTCAATCATGGTTTGGATGGACTGTACTTGTTCATCCTGGCTTGAGGCTCTTCAATCTCAATCATCAAGTCACTTTCCCCTTAGGGAATACTATAATTAACATATATGATTTTCTTCGAGAGATTTAAATTCTGAAAATCCTTTATCATCACTACAAAAATCTGCACCTCCTTTTGACTAAACACATCCACGATGACATCAACTTTACTCGGATGGTACTTGATCTCCAGGTTGTAAGCTTTTAGCAACTCTACCCACCTACACTATCTCACATTCAATTCTTTATAATCACATGAACACTTGAGTATTTTGTGGTCATAATACAATTATGTTGTCATACTATATAGGCAATATCGCTATATCTTTAACACAAACACAAACGCTGCAAGCTCCAGATCATAGGTGGCATAGTTCACTTCACACGACTTCAACGACCGGGAGGCGTAGGCCTCCACTCTACTCAATCTAGACAACCCCTCTAGAAATAACTCAAGGTATCACAGTCTTACCAAAAACTCACAGCAGACTCACAACTGACTCTAATTTTATGCACCGCTTCTTGGCCTTGGATCAATACCAGTACAACCAGCCTGGTGGCTAGCCATACTGGCCATGTCAGGGTAAGTGCCCTCATATGATCCAGTGAGAACCTCCCAATTATGAAGTCGAATTCACCATCAGCTGAACTAGCTTTACCCTAATGTATTCAACCACACCCCAATCCCAGCTTATTCACATCATGGTACACAATAATGTCCACATCGCAGTACACAACAAAGTCAAGCTGGGTAAGGTACATCCCAATCCTTGCTTATTCGCATCACGATACACAATATTAATCAAGCTGTGATCGGGTACACTCAACATTGGTGCTGTAGACAATTTCACCTTTAGCTCTTTGAGCTCTTCTCACATCATTCATCCTACCTAACAGTTGATCCTTACATGTGAGCTTAATCATCAACAAAATAATCCAGGAAGAATTCTAAGTGAATCCTCTGGTAACAATCAGCAAGACCCAAAAAACTGCATATCAAAACAATAGTTCTAGCCTCTTCCAGTTCAACACTACTTTTACTATGCTAGGATCCACAGAGACCCCTTCACGTGATATGACATGGCCCAGAAGTTTTACTTCTAAGAGCCAAAACTATCACATTGGTCTTACCACCTCGAGCCTCTACTCACTATAATTCTCAAACATATCATATTCACTATGCTTCTACTGTGCACTATGAGGTCTATCTCCTTATATATGCTTTAATAATGTCAGGTTGATTTAATAGGAGTCCCATAGGAACCTCCCACTACACCTGACGACACCCACAATCTATGTTCCTTTGTACTGCTCTTTGCCCATTTTGACTTAAATTATTTTGGGCCATTGCATATGGACTTCTACTATCAGTTCAACTCCTGGTATATTCACAAACTCGACTGCCCTTATTAGGGTATTCAACCCACGTTATACAGGGAATCCGAAAGCCACTAGTATATTCAATTTTTTGTCTCAACCGTGAGACCATATTCCATAGCTACTTGTAATTCTATCAAGAACTATTCTCAAATGATACTTGTGCTCTTCATTAATCTTTATCAGGATGTCATGATAAACACTATGGATTATTCTAGGTACGGTCGTAAGGTATGATTCATCAACTCCATGAATATAACAGGTACATTACTCGCCGTCAACCAATTCAAAACCCAGTATGACTTCTTATTAGTATAATGGCAATCGATTCAAACAAATCAACCACAGACTCATGCCCTTCAATGGTTATCACACAATTAAAGTGAGCCTCAGTAGTCATAGCCTTAACACCCATAGGTGTCGACACAATCAACTTAAATGGCAATTCATGCATACGTAATGCCAGGCGCTTCACACCGTCATTAGCAATGGAGGAATGACCAGCACTCGAACACGTTATATTACTTTACACCCTACCACAACAAGGACATAACCTTATCACTGAATGTCATTGATACTCATGATCCTCAGGTCAGTAGGAATTCTTGTCACCGCCCTTAGATGAGGATTCTAGTCCCTTTAGCTTCTGGGAAGAATTTCCCTTGCTAGGCTTACTGTAACTTATGGCACCCTTGGCTGGGTACACATCCCTCAGATTAATCTCTATAATTCGGCACTCCTCCACATCTTTATCGAATTTAGTAAACTGTCTGGAGGCCAACCGATTCCTCATTTCATACTTCAATCCTCAGATTAATATATCAGAGCTCTACTCCTCATCATCCATGTGTCGTAGGTACGAGGAGTAATAACTAGTTAGATAAATCAAGACAGGTAATCATCATATGTCTCTTTACCACCCTGCTTTATCGACAGGAACTCTGACTCCTTCTCGAGTCTTACTGACTTGGTAAAGTACTTGTCATTGAATTTCTCTTGGAACAACTCCCAGGTCATAGGTACATTTTGGGTCAGAACATCATGGCAATGTTCTGCCACCACTTGTCTACCTCTCCCTCTATCTTATAGATGGCCAGTTGCACCCTCTCCTCAGTTGGGCCTTCTGACACTTCAAAAATTTTCTCGAGTAGGACTAGCCAAGCTTTCGCAGCTTGGGAATCAAAATTTTCCCCTGAACACTGAAGGTAGATGCTTACTAAACTTGGAGACCCAAAACTATAGGTCTCATTTATTCTGGGCTGGCACCCCATGCAATTCCTGATTCTACTCAGTGTGTGGTTTTGACTCTTGAGGTTGAATCGACCCTTCTGCCGTTTCTTTATGATTCACCTCTTCTTGTGTTGATTGTACTCTATCCTCATTCTATTTTGCTTTAACCTTCTGGAGCTCATCACTCAATTCACAGATCATATCCCACTGCTCCAAAAAAATACCCATCATCTACCGTATGGGATCAGGTAGGTTGTGGTTTATCTCTCCGACCTCTGGTTCTTCATGTCTAATCTTTAGTTGAACCATTGTGTTCTTTTCACTCTAACACAAATGATTCACAATATCAATATCACACCAGGTGTATACACATGTTCCTTAAAACTCACATAACAGCTAATAATAGGAACACTTATGTGTATACAACAATAGTTATAGGTTAACTACCCATACTATAACAAGGAACTATCGCACCTATCCTAGCAAAACTACCCTTGAAAGGAACTTTAGCTCTGATACCATAAGTGTAACACCCTACCTTGGCAACCGTTAATATAGTTAAAAAACGTGTTATAAAATCATTCTGGAGACAAACGGTTAATTTAAAACTTATGAAAGATCTCAACTTCAAGAGAGGATTCAGTCCTATGATAAAGTGGGTTTTCAAAATATTTTCAAAAACCTATTTAATATAGTCTCACATTCACTTTTTGAATCTATTTGGCCTATTCGGTACTGTTCCATTCATAAATTTAGATTACAAAACAAAATTCCCAACGATTATCGGGTTGTATTCAACTACAAGATGGGTTTACAGGGCATGATTGCCCTTTCTCAGTTCCCATACTAGGGATTACAATCATCTACACAAATCTACAATATTGATATACATTACATATACAATCATCCAAAGAAGTGATAACTAATATAAAACAAATTTCCAAGCCCTGAACTATAGCCGTCCTTATATACCTGCTTCTCTTTTGATCCACCTACCCTGGTTGTAGGTTAGTCATTAGAAAGAGTGAGATTCAAAAGAATCTTAGTAGTAACATTTCACTCATATGATATATAATTCAACAAAACATGTAAGCAATTATCACAATACAACATTCACAACAACATTCAATAGTATCTCCTATCACAAATGTGATATGCATGACAATCATCACAGCATTCACAAAAATGATAACATTCTCAGCGACAAATTCTCAATGGCATACATATCTAACGACCTCATCCATACATTCTATCGGGACTTTTGACATTTTTATATGACGACCTCACCCGTATATTCTACCTGGACTTTTGGCCTTTTTATGTCACAACCTCACCTGTACATTATAATTGGACTTTTGGTCAACTTACCCTCACCTTTTTACATAACAACCTTACCCGTACATTCTATCATGACTTTTGGCTGGCTCACGTTTATCACAATTCAATGATAAGCACAAACATGCAAGCATTATACATGATATAAGAGAAAGAATCACTACCTTGTTCTTTCTGTTTGTGCTCGAGCATTGTTTTCACATGCTCAAGGCGAATTTCAAGTCCTATAAATCATTATCAAGAAGATGAGCTATTCCCTATTCAATTCTTAACTCTGAACACTTAGGGTTGGTTATCATTTGGGTTATTTAGGTGGCTATAGGAAGCCTAAACAAAAGCCCAACAAGGTTGGGAAGAACTAAACAAAAACCACCCTTGAAAAAGGTAAAATGCTATTTTTTGGGCGTTGGTTGTGGCCAAAAATCCACTGCGCTAAAAACAGGTCAGAAATATTTAGGCCACGGCGAAGAAACATCCTATTTCTTGGTTGAACTTCAAAAAATCATAACTAATTCTAGCAAAATTGAAATGAGGTGTTTCCAAGTTCTATGGAAATCTATTTAAGTCCTCTATATAGGACAAATATGAATCACTGCCATTTAAAACTATAGAAATACATAATTATATGAAATTCCATATTGCTTCAGAATAACTTCCAATTTCAACCTCAAAATTTGGAAATACCTAACTCCCATCACACACATTAAAATGACAGCCATAATATATCATTTAAAGTTTGGCATTTCTACTATTAGATTGGAAAGTTTTAGAATATTTAGACACCATTTACTTATTCAAAACCTCCATGCAAACTGACTTCCTGCACAAAGTTTCACTTGATAGAATTTTCCAATTTTCACACATATGTTTCCAATGGTCCAAAATTTATAACCAATGCTACTTCCACTCAAATTTTCTCATGGAATCCAATAGAAACATCAAAATAACCAAATTCACATTCCTTTCACAAATTCTGTCTTTGGAAGAATTTAACACAAAATCCCAAAATCACCAAACTTTATATTGAATACTCTAATCAAGTTCATTTATCCAATAAACACCACAAGACATCAGCACAATCATGAAAAAACCATGACCTCTCTAATACTCTAATTACAAAAAAATTAGGGAAATCTAAATACTCAACCAAACATCACAATATATATCAAAAGATGGCTTTTGCTCACCTCTTCCACTTCCACTAGCTTACTCTTTGGTTCTCCAACCAATAGCTGTTCTTGGATTCACAAAACACCTTTTCTTGAAAAACTAAAACCATACAAATGAAGCTTACATTAAGAGGATCAAGTTTAGAGAAGAGGTTTTGAGCATAAAAGGTCATCTACAGGGTTAAAATGGCTCACCTTCATCTTGAATCTTTCTCTTTCCTCCTTCTTCAATGGCAAACAACTTGAGAGCTTGAGAGAGAGAAATCAAATATGAAATAATCTAACCTTCATCCTTCCCATGCTTCTTGAATGAAATGAGTGGAGAGAAGGAGAGAAAATGAATTAAAAATGCTTTATTGGACTTTTCTACTCTCTACACTTCACTCAAATCATGCCACTTGTAAAAAATCCTATGGCTCCTCTTAAGGCATGCGACCATATAGTTACTTTAACCAATTCCATTAGCCATTTAGTCATACTTCTCATTTCTTTTAGCTATTAGTCAATTTACTCGTCGGTTATTGACTAATTGGCCTATAAATTTCCTTCTTCCTGTATTGCCCCTTGCTACGGCAATTTCAATGGGATTACCACGTAACACATTATTTGACCCCATTTCTCTTACCATGTGTCATTCCCTTTATTTTAAATTCAATTTAAGCTTTGTCACCATGATTAAGCTTAAATACAGGGTTTGGGCACTTTTTGCTGCTAACTTGGGTCATTACTCATATTGTATTTTCTAAAAGTGTTTGGCTAACATTCTTTACATCCACTTTTGGAGTCAAAACCCCGTATTCACATTTTGAGTCATTACAATTCTGGCGGATTTTCTACCCAATCATTGAAAAATCACAACTTTATTTGTAGACATCAAATTGGAGTGCTTCTAAAGGCTAATAAACCCTTATTGAGCGTAGTTTCAAAGAAAATATAGCTATTAGCCAACTGGAAGCTCACAATTCCTAGAATTAAAGCTTAAGATGTCTACTTTCAAAAATAGCCAGTTTTTCTGGGTTAAATTCAAATATTCATAACTCTTTGCCTACAGCTCCAAAAATTACAGATGAGCTATCAAATTAAAGCTTAGGATGTCTACTTTGATCCTATAAAATTTCATAATTATTTGTCATTATTTGGTCTTCCAAAACCATATGACAAACTCACTGCATCATAGGAAATTTCATTAGAATCATTCTTCACATTTCAAGTTTTTAGTATTTAATTCTTATAGCCAAAATTAAGATTAATATTAGTCTCTTGTATTCCTCTACTTTGGGCCTCAATATCGGGGTTTTTAGAGAAACCAAGAATTAATTCCATAATTTGTTCTAGCCCAATTCTCAGAAAAATGAAAATTTACTAACTTCATAAATTTCAAGTTTCATGAATATTCTCCATTTTATTCCCTTAATATAAGGAATTTTAGTGACCGAAATTTGGTATATTATAAGGAGCTGGAATTTCATTAATTTAAGGGTTCCATTATGTTTTGGAGGGAAAATTATGTTGGGTTGATGTTGATCATGTTGTGATAAAAGCCCTAGAGAGTGAAATGACAAAAATACCTTTAAAACCATAAATTTGGGGCTACAATGATATAATGGTACTATGGCCATGAATTTGACAACACCAAGGTAAAAATTGGATTCCTTGGACAAAAATATTTTAGGAATGGCATGGGTCATGAGTTTTGGTAAAGTACAGTTAGACCGAGTACAAAGGGACTTAGACTGGGTCCCCAAGGGTATTTTGGTCATTTTGCAGTTTTAAGCCTAGATAACCAGCAAGTGATTTTGTAATAATTTATGAATGAGTAATAACTTACTTATCCTAAATTTGAAATTTTAAGATATATCAATAGCCCAAGCCAGATAGATAGAATTTGACCAATAGACAAGCAAGGGAATGACAATTTAGGTAGTGAACTTGCACCTCCTGCATTTATTTTGATATTTGTGCTTGTGTATTGATGAATGTGATTGCTTTTCTTGATTATGTGAAAATATATGAATGATTGAAGCTCTATTTCTATTTATGCTATGGCTAGAAGTTTGTTGTCTAAAATATTGAGCACACAGATATGTCATTGTATTAACATGAGTTTATGTACTGCAAGAATTTCATGGATTAAGCACTTATCTTTCATGCATATTGGGATATTTTGCAACTAAAATTCCCTCGAATCTCACCATTTCCATAAACGTAAAACTTTTTCAGCAGCAGATATCTTCTTTGAGGGTAGAATCGTAATTACCAACAACGGAAGGTTCCGAACCAAAACAAGGGGAGACCTTGGTTATCTAACGACCTTTTATTATTTTAAGGTCTGTAATTATTATGTACGAACCCCTAAGGGGAATTTCTGTAATCATGTACATATTATCAGTATATTTATGCTATTCCCGTGTGCCTACCGAGCTACGCAATTGCTACTCTGATTAATATCAATAATAAGTGGTATGTAAGGCAAGGTTTTACAATAGGTGTGTTGAAGGTGAAACTTTAATTTATAAAATTGAGTGATTGATGTGAGAATATGATGTATAGATTATTTAAGAATTTTAATGAGTGATTTGGGCTCAAGAGAAATGATCTATGGCTAAGGATTGTTAAGGAAATTGAAATATTTGAAGATATTGCCCTCTCAGGAGTTGAATTTGCACAAACTATTTATTTTAGTATTGCTTGTGGTTAATTGGTATCCACATTAATAATGTAGAGTTTTCATGTGGTTAGTGATTGCTCTTATTTTGCTACTCAAGTTAAGGTTAATCTTGAAATTAAGGTAATCGGGGTTAATTTATTCTATATGCTTGTTTTGGACTGTATGATGTTTTCTAAACCTTACTTTCATCTATACTACGTGTTTTGAAAGATTATGTGTATGTTTGAATATAAACCTAGTTCAATAAAGCAGTGTATTTTTCAATATATGAGCATTGATAATTATTAAGCTTGTTACTGTTGTGATGGTTATGATGTTTGTGATGGAATGTTGTATAAGGAATGATAATCTTGCAAATGTTTTTGAAAAACTATACTGATATATTATTTTTCCATTATGGGATATATTGGGTTGTATGGAAGAGAAATGGTGATATATTATTTTTCAATTATGGGATACATCTTGGCCCAAATTTTGAAGTGTTTTGGGCGGACATCTCCCTATTAAGGTATTTTGGTGGTGGCATGGGAGGGGGTGGTATTATTGAAGTGACTAGCTAACCTTTGGCTTGGTATGTTAGAACTGGCTGACACCCAAGAGTGGGGTGAATTAGGTGTTTGATAATAACTTAATAACTTTGAAAATCTTTTTGCATCTTAATGAGAGCAATAAGTATGAAAGTAATGAATCATAAATCAATAGTTAATATATGCTGGAAATATAAGAGCTTAAGGAAGAGAGTATGCAAACTGTGATTTATCTTTTTTCGGTCTAATCCATGATGACCTACTTCCAATCCCTAGGCTCCTTCTGAAATTTCCAATCCACTATCTTCTTATTTAATCCTGGCATAAGAAAAGACTTTACAACCCACAAGTTTAGCTGGGCACTTGTGAAGCCTTTTACAAATCTCTTACGGAATTACTCCCCCTTACACATCATAAGGCTACAACCGAGTTACTCCCCCTTACACAATGTAAGGATACATCCTTGATGATAAAAGATTACAATCAATCTTCTCTCTCAAAAGTGAATAAGATGAACAATGAAGTATAATACAAATAATCTCTCTCTCTAAGGTAATTGATATCGAAGGTAGATAAACAGAGAGTATTCGGGTAGGAGTGAATGTTTCATGATCTTAGCATATTTGTTGTTGTTATTGTGTGTGTGTGGCTCTTCTTTAAATGCTTCCATATTTATAGTTGAATTGTAGAGATGACCATTGTAAGCATTCATCTGTTAGAGTCCGTTGCTTCGTTAAACCATTCTTCATATTTGAAAAACTAGCCGTTATGCTCGATGGATGCTCTGTTCTCGTAAGGTAGCATTTCTTCCCTTCGTATGATCTTCTTATTATTTTCCTAGAGAAATACTTTAAACACTAATTCTATGAAGTGTTAGAGTGATTAGAAGCAATAATAATGAATTACACAATTATTCCAATGATTTTTAGAAGTTATGATGCGTGCTCTATTTTCTGGAATTATACATCACTCGAGTGGTTTAATGTTTGACTCAAGTGATCTAGATTTTATTGTGTATCACTCGTGTGAATTTTATTTGATCACTCAATTGATCTATTTCTAGTCATATATCACTTAAGTGAATTTCCTAATCACTTGAGTGATCTATATTATCTGATCACCGCAACTCAATTCCACTTTCACTTTGGTTGAGCAAACCTTCTCAAACTTCTACACAAAGGTCAACTTCTAGTGTGTATAGCTCTTTGAATATAACTCTAAATTTCCCCCATGACCTATCTTTGGAAATGTTTTTAAATTTATTTTGAATAGCAATTGGAATTGTTCCAAAATACATTGTATTCCAAAAGTGATAATCCAATTTGTAACATCTGGTCTAGACAGTGTTTCAAATTCGAGTGTCCACTTCTAAAAAGTATAACTCTTCAAATATAACTTCAAATATAACCTATGACCTATCAAATGAAAGAAATTGAAGTCAAGTTTCATATGCCACTAGTTTTGTCTAAATATGACATGTACTTTGAGAGTTATGTCCATAATACCAACATGTTCTGGAATATGATAGTGATTTGAGTGTTATTTTGTAAAATTCATATCACTTTCATCTGAGCTACTTTCTAATTGATCTTGGTGTCAAAATGATGCATTGGGAGTCTAGTTTCATATTCTTGGTTTCACCTCATTTGGAGTTATGGTTTGGGAGATATGATCAAATTACTAAACCTCGCTTATGCTAAACGAAAACAGAGTGTTGTCACTTTTGAGTATTACTCCAAGTGCAATGGGATTTCACTAGAAGTGATCTGTCAATTTTGTAACATCACTCAAGAGAAAAAAGAATTAACTTAAAGTGATATGATATTTTGGCAATCACTTCAAGTAATTCTGATATTCACTCGGGTGCAATGTTCATTCACTTGAAGTGATAATTTATTTTGGCCATCACTTCAAGTGATTCTGATGTCCACTCGAGTGTAATGTGTATACACTAGAAGTGATATGCCTATTTTTAATATTCACCGTGAGTGATTTAGAATTTCACTCTAGTGATATGATATTTCTGTCAATCACTCCAAGTGATCTACATTCATCCAAGTAATTCTAGTGTGAACATGGAAAAGCTTCCAGATTAGGCATTTTAATTTGAATTGAGCCATCCAAACTTCCATTTGATCATCGAGAGTTCCAATATCAAATCTAAGAGCTTGAATCTTGATATTCCCAATAGATCTTTCTAGTTCTTCTTTCTTCAATTTCTTACTTTTTGATTTTCCTCTTGATAATCATTCTCCATAACCCAACTAGATATCTTCTTCCTTTTCTTGACTTTCTCATTCACTTTCTTTCTTCTTCCTCTTTAATCGTTCACATCAAATGAACTTGATATCATCTTCCTTTGACTAATCTACAATATATTTTACATTAAACATAGTAGTTAGTTAACGTATAAAATAAATATATTATATAAACTTTTTGCTCTTAATATTTGGCATCTATATTTGACATCATCCAAATTAATCACATCTAACAATCTTCCCCTTTTTAATGATGACAAATCCTTTAAGAAAAATATATGTGATTATGACAACAAATTGAATGCAACATATTTTTCTTATCTTTCTCTCCCCCTATTTGACATCAACAAAAAGTTTGAAATATAAAGAAGTAAGGCTTGTAGAAAAGTAAATTTGAAAACAAAGTAGAAATTGAAAGAGGAAAGCTTCTCTTAAGAGGGGGTGAATTGGGTGATGTGATAAATTTTTTGGTTGATGTGGTGATATGACAGTAGTTGAAGATAGAGTAGAGTTGAGAAGATTAATACACAGAGAGTTATACTGGTTCGGCCAAAAAATCAGGCCTACGTCCAATACTCAGATATCAAGACCTACTGAGATTTTCACTATGCTTCCAAGATTCAATGAGCTCTTAAAATGCCACAAAACAACAATCGTCCTTGAATGGACTCTGAGCAAAAATATTCTAACACTCAGAAATTTCTCTCCCCCTTACGACAAGTCTTATGTGCAGAAAGACAAACCTATGACCTTTCCCTCTTACTTACGTATACAAGTCTTATGAGCATCAACGTTCTCTCCTGCTTACATCACTGTATGTCTTACGAGCAGCAACGTTCTCTACTGCTTGTATCTTGTAAGTCTTTTGAGCAGAAAGTCCTACTAGGAATTCTCTCATTTACTTCTCTGGTAAGGATATCTACCCTCTTAAGGTCCCAGTACCTTGAGATCAAATGAAAATAGAATTTGAGTGTATACAGACTCTCTTAAAGACAAATATGATAAATACTGAAGAACAATATGAATACAGAGAAAATGTGAATAACAGAGACTCGTGAATTTGCTTGTGTGAATTCTTGTTCTTGGTTCATATCGATGGTCTCTGAAGCTCTGTATTTATAGCCAGTTGATTTTTCCCGTTGAATAATAATCATTGTGAAGTGGAGCATTTTACTATGGAACGACATGCATATGTTTGAAATATTTGAACACGGTGGGTATGTGCTTGGTTGGTTTTAATGATGCTATATGCCATTGTTTAACTTCCTCTGTGCTTTTTGTAACCCCCTCACCGTAATTATATATAAATTATGAAATTTAAGTAAAATAAAGACCAATAAGACAAAAACAACCTTTATAATCCCTCATCTTCAAGAGGGGGTGTCCAGAAAATAGTTCAAAAACATAATTAATCTCATCTCACATTCACTTTCGAATACAATTACCTGAGCAATTAAATCACATTCATAATATCAGAGTGTGTAACTAAAATCCCGACAACCTTGAGTTACAAGTATATATTTGGGTTTAAGGTTTTCCCAAAATGGGGATTACATATACAAAATTATTATTTACTACTCGTACAAACGGTAATCCCAAAACAACAATAGATAACCAACCCCCAACAAAATGTCTCTACAAGGTCCTAACCACTCCTGGTTGTCCGCTTCCCTTTTGAGCCACTTGCCCTGTCAGAAATGTTAGTCATTGGAAAGAATGAGATTCTAAATAATCCCAGTAGTAACAAATCACTCATACAATATATAAACACAAAGCATGTAAATTCATCATGTTCAGTAACAACACTGTGAGTCATGGCTCGCGCCACAACCGATAGTACTCTCGGCTGTATCACAATGCACTATGCCCGCTTTCATGGTAATCACAATGTCAGCTTTCACTGTAATCACTATGCCAGCTCTCGCTGTAATCTCTATGCCCACTTCCGTGATAAACACTATGCAACAAAATCACAAAAGGCACAAAGTATCACAAAGCTCCACAAAGCGTCACAAGGCATAAAGCATCACGAAGCAGCAACATCACAATGCATGATAGGCATACATACAGTACATTTACACAAAGTATAAGATAGGAGTCACTACCTGAATCTTTCCTGACGTTCTTTGGCACAGTAGGCTCATGAGTCTGATAGATATCAAATCCTATAACCAAATTAGGGACAACCGATCAATCTCTTTTCCAAATACTTATTCCATAATACTCTAAGTTGGTTATCATTTAAGCTCTTTAGGATGACCATTAGAGGCCTAAACACATACTAAAAGGGTTGAAAGAAATACCCTGAAGACCCCTTTTTCAGAAGCACAACACTGATTTTTGGCTGACTCACTTGAGTGAAGATGACCTTACTCGAGTGATGAGAGACTTGCACTTGAGTAAGAATGACTCTAACTTGTGAGTATTTGAAGTGAGAAACATCCATGGCCAGAGAGTGCTCACAACACTCTAGCATAAGGCTTTGCACTGGGGTGATGACTCTAAATTCACTTGAGTCCCTGAAAATGTAACACAGAAAGTGAGAACCCGAGAGCACATGCAATATCAAAGGGAAGAGCTCACACGAGCACCACCCTTGGCACTCGGGTGAGGAGTCCACACTTGCAAGTGTTAGAACACACTCTTGAAAATTGACCAGTGAGTGACAACATCACTCACGGTTTAAGAAGTGTACATGAGCTTTTTTCATGGAAACCCAGGAAAAAACACAAAGGAAAAAGGGAAAACACATGGCAGCATGCGAGTGAGTTCCTCCCTCACTCAAGTGATGCTATCAGATTGCCAGATCACAGCAACTGACAGAAAATTCCAACTTTGCCAAAATTAATCCCAATGGTTTCCAAACTTCACACAAATCTCATTTCCACTTAAAATTGCCTAAGGAACACATTGGTAAATTCCAAAACACCCAAAAACCATTTTAACCACAATTCTACTCTTGGGTCTATCTATTACACACATTACCCAAATTCATTCGAATAACTTCCAAACTTCAAAACCACTACCAACACTCAACCAACTTCACAATGTATCAATTCCAACATCATTCAACATCTAATCCATACATTCAAAAATGGACATAAAATCAGGGCAAATTCAAGAATTTCTCAAACTTATCCAAAAATCACAATAAATATACCAAAAATCATCAAATCCTTACCTCTTAACTTTGCCAAAACCAGAACCTTGATTCTCAAACTTCCATTTTGCTGCAATATCGAAACTACCACCTTTCAAAATTCTAAAACCACCAAAATGAAGCTCTTAACACTATGAACAAGTTTAATGAAGAGGATTTAAGCATAGAAGGACCATTACCTAGCCAAAATTCAAGCTTTCTCTTTCTCTTCCCTTGCTTGATCATCGAAAATGGAGGAATGAGGAGAGAGAATATGAGAGATGGTGAAGGTGATGATGATGTGTGAAATTTTGCCTTGGTCCATACCCCCATAACCAAATAAGAGAGAGAAGAGAGAGAAAAATTGAGTTTTTGTCTTTTAGCTTGATCCATTGGCCTACAGCTTGACACTTGTCATCATCTTGCCCACTCTTCCATGAACTCACATAGGTACAAAACATAGGATTCTGACCTATAGCCAATAGATCTCAACCCTTGATCTCTAATCAATAATGAGTTTCCTCTTTGGTAACTGACCAATTGGTCGGTAAATTTCCAATTTTACCATTTTGCCCATGGTTTCACTATGATTAATAAATCATCAATATGAACATTTATATCAAATTCATATCACATTTATCCAAAAGTTTTTAATTACACTAATTACTTATAAGTAAAATATTTACATATTTATTTTCCCTTATATGATAATTTTATGGACGATATTTGTGTTTAATATAATAAATTTGGGTGTGATTGATAAATAAATATTGTTTTTGGAATAAATATCATTTTTCAAAATAAAAATAAATAAATAAAAATAAAAAATAAAAAGTACTGTAGCAGTTGCCAGGCACTGTAGCAGTCAACAGGAACTGTAGCGATCAATGTCACTGTAGCAGCCGGGGGGACTGTAGCAAAAACTTCCAGAACACTGTAGCAGCCGCCGGAACACTGTTGAAGCTTCCAGAACACTGTAGCAGCCACCAGAAACACTGTAGCAGTACTGTAGCACACGTTTTTTTCCCCTATAAATAGATATCAAGGCCAAGTTCAAGGAAGAGGAGAGGAAGAGAAGCAGAGGTCCTTCTCTGACCTAGAAAGATCTTTCTCTGTAATTTCTGAGTTCTTTGTGTTGTTTTCTAGATTTAATTTCATGTATTGTATGCCTCCATCTTGGAAGGCTTAGGATTTTATTACTTTTTGCATGCCTCCATCTTGGAAGGCTTAGGATTGTATTGCATTTTGCATGCCGCCTACATGGAAGGTTTTACCTCCTCAATGGACGGCTAGATTTCTTCATCTTTCATTCATCTTTTGGTTGTATATTTATGTTTGATAATTTAATATTCAAGTTTATGCAGTAATTCTAAGGATTTCATTCTAATTTTATATAATTTATTTTGGTTTTGTTTTTAATTTTATCATGTGCTAAATTTTCATTTTCCTAGGGTGATGACGTAGCTTACTAATGACGGATTGAATCTTAACTTATTGAATTTAGTTTGAATTTCTCCTTCATAATTGAGTTTTAATTATTATTCTTAATGCTTTTGATTGACTGGCCATCTTTTGAATGATTTCAATATGCATGTTGAGACCGGAAGGAGATACATGTGTGTAGACCCTATATTTAAAACCATGACTTGCATATGAAATAGGAATATATTCATATGAGTTTTGTAGTCTTACTGAGTTCCATAAACCTTAATGCATAATTAATTGCTTAAATTCATATAGCAATATATTGGATTAGCAATTGATTATAGAATTGCTTGACCTTGGAAGAGGCTGGTAATTAAATTAGGGAAACTCGACTATCAATCATGTGGAATAAATTGGGCTAGAATAGATAAGTGATTCAATCCGGAATTTGTGAAGTGAAATCTAATCCCAAGGAGTTTTTCTCATATTTGCTTTCATATCATCTGCATTCATATTTAATTGTCTTTCTTTTATTTTGTATTATCAATCACCAATTAATAGATCGACTAAATAGAATTAAAATTACCTATTTTGGTACTTAGTGCTCAATCCTCGTGGGAACGATACTCTACTTACTTCTATATTACTTGATTACGACAGTGTATACTTGCACTATTTAATTGATCATCTGAACTCGTATCAAGTTTTTGGCGCCGTTGCCGGGGATTGTTGTGATTAATATCAATACCAAGTAATTTTAATACTAATTTAGTCTTCATGTAAAAATTTCAAAAAAAAAATGAATTATTCACAGTATTCATTTGGTGATAACTTGTCATATCTTGGTTCTTTTTCTGGAATGCATGTGAATGAAATGAGACATGAAAATATAAATGCTGGTTGGATTGGAAATTCTTCTCCTTATAATTGTTTTTCTTGTGCTTATTGTGGAAAGTGTCATTCTTATGAACATTGTCCATATAGCAATACCAGTCATTATAGGAGAGATGATTTCAATATGAACCAAACTTGTTATGATCATTCCTTTTATCCTGGTGGAATTTTGGAGCAACAAGAGTCTTTGGATCCATATGTCAGGTATTCTCCTAATCCTCCTTTCTACTCTTATCCATATATTGAAGAACAAACTCTTGAGTATAAGGAAAAATCTGATTTAGAAAGATTAGGTGATTTTGTCACTAGTATTGAGTCAAGTGTCCAAAATATTGGAATATATGCGAGTCAAATTATTGCATCACTTGAAACTATGAGGAAAGATAATTCTTTGAGCATGATTCCCACTCCTTGTGTTGATGATGATTATTGTGAGGAAGTTGAGGATGTGAAATTGAATGAAACCTTACCTTTTATGGCATGTGATAAGGAACTTGAAATCACTTTTGGAGAGAATAATGGATGTCCAATTGAGGTTCCATCTATGGAGCCTAATCTTTGTGATTTTGATATTGAAACTAATGTGGATATTCCAAATGATGTTGTTCATGTCTCTCCTGTTGAAGTATTGACTCTTACTGATGAGAGTCAAGTGGATTTTATGGGATGCTCTAAAATTTTGGAAATTCCTAAATCTGTTTGCAAATACATGCATGTTGTGCTTCCTTTGAATTCAGTAAATAATTGTACTCTAAAATTGTCTATGATTGAAGAAGTACAATTAATTACTTTGAATGATCATTTCTTGTGCATGAACCATTGTTGCTTGAAAAGAAATAAAGACAAGGTGATCCTGGTGTTTGATACTTTTGATTAGTAGTTTGTGTTTGAGAAGTCTGGCTGAAGACTATAAATTTAGCGCTGCTTGGGAGGCAACCCAAGGTTTGATTTTATATTTTGTTGTCATTTTGCAGGACTTCTGGTAGCTCCTAATGATGTATTCTACTTTGATAAAAAAAAATATAAAATAATTAAAAAGAAAAGAAAATTTTGGTTTGGTTTTTGTCTAGCTAAAGACGTTAAAGAAGGGCGGCTATTTGGGAGGCAACCCCAAAATTTCTTTCCTACTCAAACTTCTTTCCTACTCTCTCATTTCTTTCCTACTCACCGAAATACACCGCACTGCATTGATATTTTAGTTTTTATCGGCTTCTTTTTAAGTTACTATGGAGGAATCTCTTGTAAAGCTTAAGAAAAGGTTCCCCACTCTTCCCAAAGATGTGCTCAGAAAGCTCTATAGCTGTCGACTTGAAAGGATGAAAGTATTCAAGCGTTTGGGACTTCCTGAGGACATACGTTGGATTATTGAAGCTAAGGTACGTTTAGCATATGAGTTTAATAAATCAGTTGTTCAACCTTTACCAGGAATGGGAAGAAGTTCTTACTCTAAAAAGAGAAGAGCTAAAAGAATGAATGTCTGCTATAAATGTGCAAGGTGGACATGTGATCAGCGCTGTAGAAGTAAAGGTATGGTTTCTATAAATCGAGAAGATAAAATTAAATTTATAAAGGATGGACTGAGTAAGGAGTCCCTGGATGATATCATTCAAACTCTTGAGACGCATCCGAGTGGTGATGTTCATCGTATTCTTCTTGATTTAGTGAATGTATTCAACCAAGAAAAATGGCGCTACTGTCTTGGGAATCTGACGGAAAAAGACCCTGTTTGCCAGTTTATAAGAAAACTGGATGGGAAGCAAATCCTCGATTCATAGAAAGCGTTTAAGCCATTTCTGAACGTAAAACCAGAGGAAGATGTGAGCCAAAATCACAACTAATATACATAATCATGCTTGTGTTTAATTTGTTTTGTCTTTTTTGTAGCTTTTGTCTAATATTTCTTATCTTTTCGGCAGTTTTTTCCTACTCTACTGTATCTTTTGACTTTCTTTCTTCTTTTTGTTTAATTTCTTCACGCAGTGGCCCACCGGTCATTTGTGTCAGAAATTTTTTCAAACTTGTTTGAAAAATGTGTGATTTGTGTGATTTTGTTGTCGCTGTTTTAGTATTATATATATGAACTATTTCATTTAAAAAAAAAACACCTTCTCTAAGTTCTAGAAGACATTGGGGACAATGTATGATTTAGGTTGGGGGAGGAGAAAAAAAATTTTGTTTTTCTTTTGTTAGTTAGTAAAACCATTAGATGTATGGGGTGTAGAAAAAGATGGCAGAGTAAGGAGTTATTCTTAACTCCTGAGACGCATTTCATTAGTTGCGTTTTATTAGTTGCATATTTTGTTTTTTCATATTTTTCAAAAAAAAAAAATCTTTTTCAAGTGCTTTGTAATGATCTTAAGAAGTATATAAGTTTTAAGTATGGATCAATTGAATTTAGAGATTTTATAGCATGAATGAACAACTGATTATTGCAATTGGTGATGAATTTTGAGATTGAATGAACTGAGTTTAAATATTCCTAGCCGTGAGCTTCTGGGCCTATAATGATTATTTCTCTTGTGTGTGATATTCACCTATTAAGTTGTCACTCTAGAACTTGCTTTAAATCTGGTTGAAATTACATCTCACATGCACATTCAAAAATGATAAAGGCATTCATTTTCTTTAGCCAGAGCCAAATAGCCAACCTTGCAATTATACCGTTGATAAGCCCCTTTGAGCCTAATTGACTATTTCTTTGTTTTCAATCCATTAACATGTGTTTTAATGATATATCAAGTGCTTTTACCTTATTCAAAAGATTAGTGGAGCATTTGAAATTTTTGTGAAATGGGCTTTTGACAAAGTGTGGGGGTGTATCTATCATCAACTTTATAGTTGCAATTCAATTCAAAAAATAGAAAAAAAAGAGAAAGAAAAAAAATTATGAAAAAAAAGAAGAAAAAAAAATGTTAAGTGTTTGAATTGTGGGTTGTTATGATGAGATAAATTTATAAGTAGCCCATTTTTCAATTGCTCTATTTCTTTAGCCTTTCATATCATACTTTACATTCCTTTACCTTAACCCCATTACAACCCTTAATAAGTCCTTTTGATTTGAATTTGCATGTGAATTAGGTAGTGGAGATTGAGATTTTTAGCAAGCCTATGGTAGTGCAATTTTTTCGGTTGAATTTGAGCGAAACACTTACCCTTAAACACTTGAGAGACTGAGAGAATGAGCTACAAGTACGAACTCAGTTTATTCATTTTCAATTAAAGTTACCAATTTATATTTTCGTTGATTCATTAATACTATGATATCTTTATTTTTCCATTGTGTTCTTACTTATGACTTAACACTTCTGATTTTGTTGGAAGCACTTATTATTCACTTCTTGTCCGAGGACGTCCAAGAGTTAAGTGTGGGGGAATTTGATAAGTAAAATATTTGCATATTTATTTTCCCTTATATGATAATTTTATGGACGATATTTGTGTTTAATATAATAAATTTGGGTGTGATTGATAAATAAATATTGTTTTTGGAATAAATATCATTTTTCAAAATAAAAAAAAATAAATAAAAATAAAAATAAAAAGTACTGTAGCAGTTGCCAGGCACTGTAGCGGTCAACAGGAACTGTAGCGGTCAACGCCACTGTAGCAGCCGGGGGGTACTGTAGCAGAAACTTTCAGAACACTGTAGCAGCTGCCAGAAACACTGTAGCAGTACTGTAGCACACGTTTTTTTCCCCTATAAATAGATATCAAGGCCAAGTTCAAGGAAGAGGAGAGGAAGAGAAGCAGAGGTCCTTCTCCGACCGGGAGAGGTCCTTCTCTGACCTGGAAAGATCTTTCTCTGTAATTTCTGAGTTCTTTGTGTTGTTTTCTAGATTTAATTTCATGTATTGTATGCCTCCATCTTGGAAGGCTTAGGATTTTATTACTTTTTGCATGCCTCCATCTTGGAAGGCTTAGGATTGTATTGCATTTTGCATGCCGCCTACATGGAAGGTTTTACCTCCTCAATGGACGGCTAGATTTCTTCATCTTTCATTCATCTTTTGGTTGTATATTTATGTTTGATAATTTAATATTCAAGTTTATGCAGTAATTCTAAGGATTTCATTCTAATTTTATATAATTTATTTTGGTTTTGTTTTTAATTTTATCATGTGCTAAATTTTCATTTTCCTAGGGTGATGACGTAGCTTACTAATGACGGATTGAATCTTAACTTATTGAATTTAGTTTGAATTTCTCCTTCATAATTGAGTTTTAATTATTATTCTTAATGCTTTTGATTGACTGGCCATCTTTTGAATGATTTCAATATGCATGTTGAGACCGGAAGGAGATACATGTGTGTAGACCCTATATTTAAAACCATGACTTGCATATGAAATAGGAATATATTCATATGAGTTTTGTAGTCTTACTGAGTTCCATAAACCTTAATGCATAATTAATTGCTTAAATTCATATAGCAATATATTGGATTAGCAATTGATTATAGAATTGCTTGACCTTGGAAGAGGCTGGTAATTAAATTAGGGAAACTCGATTATCAATCATGTGGAATAAATTGGGCTAGAATAGATAAGTGATTCAATCCGGAATTTGTGAAGTGAAAACTAATCCCTAGGAGTTTTTCTCATATTTGCTTTCATATCATCTGCATTCATATTTAATTGTCTTTCTTTTATTTTGTATTTTCAATCACCAATTAATAGATCGACTAAATAGAATTAAAATTACCTATTTTGGTACTTAGTGCTCAATCCTAGTGGGAACGATACTCTACTTACTTCTATATTACTTGATTACGACAGTGTATACTTGTACTATTTAATTGATCATCTGAACTCGTATCAATTACAATCAACATCAGAGTCATTAGCCCTTAATCTAAAATTGGGTCATTACAATTCTTCCCCCATAAAATAAATTTCACCCTCGAAATTTGTCAAACTACTTGAGCTATAAACTCCAGATATCGTCTTTGTATATCCTCTTCCGCTTCCCAAGTTGCTTCTCTCTGGGTCATTCCTTTCTAGATCACTTTCACATAAGGGATACTTCGGTGTCTAAGCCGTCGTCCTTCTCGATCAATAATATGTTATGGATCCACCGCATACGTGAAGTTATCATGCAACTCCATTTCTTTATACTCAACAATGTAAGATGGATCCAGTTAGTACTTCTTCAGTTTGTAAACGTGAAACACATCGTGTAGTTTGCTCAAGTTTGGGGGTAAGGCTATTCGGTATGCAATAGCTCCAATCCTTTCAAGGATCTCAAAAGGACCTATATACCTCGGGCTCAGCTTCTTTCTCTTGATAGCTCTCCCGATACCGGTAACTGGAGATATTCTCAGAAACACATGGTCACCAACCTCAAACTCTAGAGGCCTTTTCCTCTCGTCAGCGTAGCTTTTCTGATGACTCTGTGCTGCAAGGAGCCTTTTATAGATAATTTGAATTTGTGCTGAGGTTTGATTAACAAGCTCCGGCCCATAAAGCTTCTTCTCAGACAATTCATTCCAGCATAATGGTGATTGACATTTTCTTACATACAACGCTTCATACGGTGCCATCTATTATTGTAGGCAAATTTAGCAAGTGGAAGAAAACGATCCCAACTTCTTTTAAAGTCAAGGACATATGCACGTAGCATATCTTCCAATATATGAATTGTCCTTTCTGACTGTCCGTCTGTCTGAGGAAGATAAGCCGTACAAAATCTCAATTGAGTACCCAATGCCTCATGCAATGCCCTCCAAAATCTCAAAGTAAATCGAGGATCTCGATCAGAAATGATATTCTTTGATATGCCATTGAGCTTCACAATCTCCTGAATATAAATCTCTGCTAGCTTGTCTGGAGGGTAACTAGCGTTGATCGGTATGAAGTGTGCTGACTTCATTAACCGGTCCATAATTACCCAGATCGCATCATAATTCCTGATCCTGGGCAATCCCACCACAAGATCCATGGTCACACTTTCCCATTTCTATTCCAGAATCTCAAGACTTTGCAACAAACCAGGCAGTCTTTGGTGCTCGATCTTTACCTTCTGGCATGTGAGACACTGCGCCACATATTTCGTCACATCACTCTTCAATCCCGGCCACTAATACACAGATTTCAAATTATGATACATTTTGGTCATACTAGGATGAAGAATGTACTGGCTTTTATGCGCCTCATCTAAGATATTTTGTCTCAACTCTGCCTTAAGCGGGACACAAATTCTCTTTGGATAACGAACTAGTCCACTAGGTGATAAATCATAGCCTTAAGCTTCTCCCCATTCAAATCTAGCCAGACTATGCTGTATCAAGCAATCTTGTCGCTGAGCCTCTTTAATCTTGGCTCTCAAGTCACTTTCCCCTTGGGAAACAGTATAGTTGGCACAGATGATTTAGTTTAACAAATTCATATCACAAAAATTAGTAATTAGTTTCCCCTCTTGTATCATCATAGCTACCATAAGCACTGTCTTTCGACTAAGAGCATCAGCGACTACATTTACCTTACTTGGATGATATTTGATTTCCAAGTTGTAGTCCTTAAGTAACTCTATCTAGTGACGTTGTCTCATATTCAATTCTTTTTGATCATACAGATACTTGAGACTCTTGTGGTTACAGTACTATTCTGTCATTACACCATACAAATAATGCCACCAAATCTTCAAATCAAACATAATGGCCGCAAGCTCCAGATCATGAGTAGGATAGTTCATTTCATGAGGTTTGAGCTTTCGAGAGGCATAGGCCACCACACATCCCTGCTGTATAAGGACACACCCTAATTCCAGCCCACTAGCATCACTATACACAACGTATCTCAAACTGGGATCAGGTATAATCAACACAGGTGGCATAGTCAACCTCTTTTTCAGCATTATAAAGCAATTTTCACAATGTTCGTCCCACACAAATGGCTGATCTTTTCTAGTGAGCTTGGTCATCGGTAAAACAATATGAGAGAAATTATGAATGAATCTCTGGTAATAACCAGCAAGACCCAAAAAACTGCATACTTCCACAACAGTTTATGGCCTTTTCCAGTTGAGTACTGCTTCCACTTTATTGGGATCCATAGAGACCCCTTCTTGTGAGATAACATGGCCTACAAATTTCACTTCTGATAGCCAAGACTCATACTTACTCAATTTGGCATAGAGCTATATCTCATCCAATGTATTTAACACAATTCTCAAATGATGATCATGCTCGTCTCTACTCTTAGAGTATATCAAAATATCATCAATGAATACCATAACAAACTAATATAGGTATTATCGGAAAATATTGTTCATGTAATCCATGAAAACCGTAAGTATATTAGTTAGCCCAAACGACATTACTAAGAATTCATAATGACCATACCTAATCTGGAAAGCAATCTTCATAACATCTGCTTTTACTCGTAGCTGATAATACCCCAACCTTAGATCAATCTTCGAAAATACACATGAACCGAATAGTTGATCTAAAAGGTCATCGATTCTAGGGAGAGGGTACTTGTTCTTAACAGTAATCTTATTCAACTCTCTATAGTCGATGCATAGACGAAGTCTCCCATCTTTCTTTTTCACAAATAAAACTGGAGCTCCCCAAGGTGACATATTTGTTAGATCCCAAGTTTTGATGATAACAAAAGGAAATTGTGTGCAAAGCATAGTTTTATAAGTTGAAGGAATGATTACAAAGTTACCAAATGCATATGGCAAAGTTCTGTGATGTCTGTTGTCAGATTTAACTGATGTACTTGAGCATAAGAACAAGCACTCAAGCATGGAGCTCTTTTGTACTCGAGCAGATGTGAGTGATAGACAGAAAATGTTTGCTCGAGAGCAAACTACTGTCATTTTTACTGATGCACTCGAGCACTGGAGAAAGCACTCGAGCAAGAGGCTCTTTCTTACTAGAGCACATGCGAGTGAGGGACTGCAAGTGTTTAGCCGAGATCAATTCCTGTCATCCTTACTGATGTACTCGAGCATTGTAACCAACACTCGAGCATGAAGTTGATTGGTACTCGAGCACTAGTGAGTGAGGGACTACAAGTGTTTGGCTGAGAGTCATAAAGGTCAGAGAAGTATAAGTATGCCCGAGTGAGGCTTCATATGCCCGAGTGACACATCAGCACTCGCGAGTGAGAAATCCAACTCTCTCAAATTCTGATGCAAGTGCTGATAACAAGAGTATATTTCATGAGAATATTCTTCTCACTCGAGCAGGGGTATGTGTGCTCGAGTAAGGGCCCACATCACCTGCGAGTGCAAAATCACACTCTTGCTAAAATGGTATGCGAGTGTTGTACAGAGACGGGTCTCTTAGTGTAATAAGCAAGGCCACTCAAGCAAAAGGAGTTGTGCCCTGCTCCACAATGATCGTTATTCAAATGGGCAAAAATGAATGTATATAAATATAGGGTCCCAGAGAACGTCAAAGTTAACGAAGCATAAGAATTCACAAGCAAATTTACGAGTCTCTGTTATTCATATTTTCTCTATATTCATATTGATCTTCAGTGTTTATCATACTTGTTCTGTAAGAGAGTCTATATACATTTCAAATTCTATTTTCATTTGATCTCAAGGTCTTGAGACCTTGAGAGGGTAGATATCCTTACGAGAGAAGCAGTTGAGAGAATTCCTATAAAAACATTCCACTCATAAGACTTATAAGATACAAGCAGTAGAGAATGTTGCTGCTCGTAAGACTTATAGTGGTGTAAGCGGGAGAGAACGTTGCTACTCATAAGACTTGTATACGTAAGTAAGTGGGAAAGGTCATAGGTTGTTTTTTTGTACGTAAGACTTGTCGTAAGGGGGAGAAAAATTTCTTAATGTGAGAATATTTCTGCTCGTGGTCCGTTCAAGGACAATTGTTGTTTTGTGGGATTCTGAGAACCCATTGATTATTGGAAGAATAGTGAAAATCCCAGTAGGTCTTGATCTCTGAGGACTGGACGTAGGCTTGATTTTTAGGTTGAACCAGTATAATTCTCTATGTTCTAATCTTCTCAACTCTACTCTATCTTCATCTATTTTCATATCACCACATCAAGTGAAAAATTTATCACATCACCCAATTCACCCCCTCTTTGGTGAAGCTTGCCTCTTTCATTTGGTATCAGCGTAAGGTCTTCTCTGAAGAGCTTAACAGCTTGAGAAGGATCTGATAAATGGCAACAATGGGTGAAAACATTCTTCCAGACAGAGCTTCAATCACTAAACCCCCTGGTTTTGTTGGAGAACATTTTTTGTTCTGGAAAGCTAAGTTCAGAGTGTTCGTGATGGCTAACGAGTACGGTTTATGGAATGTAATACAAGATGGTGACTATGTTCCAATGAAGAAAATCGAAGATAGAGTCATTAAGAAGAGCCCAGAGGAGTTTGACGAAGATGATAAAAGGTTAGTAAGGTTAAATATTAAAGCTATTTTAATGATACAGAGTGCTCTCCATCAAAAGGAATATTTTCGAATATGTACTCTACCAACTGCCAAAGATATGTGGGATGCTCTTGAAATCGCTCATGAAGGTATATCCGGAATCAAAGAAAATAGAGTCAATACTCTAATTACAGAGAATGATCTATTTCGTATGAAACCTGGAGAAGGAATATCATAATTCAAACTCAGGTAGACTCATCTTTTTAATCAATTATCTGCACTTGGAAAATCTTTTGACCAAAATTCCCAGGTAAGAAGATTCTTAATATTCTTACGGAAGAATGGGAAGCGAAGGTGAGAGCTATCGAAGAAGCTAAAGGAGAGTCTATGAGATCCGTAGCTGCTCTCTTTGGTAGTCTTTCCGAGTATGAAGGAAAGTTGAAATTCAAAAAGGAACCAGAAGAGTTTGATGATAAAAAGAAAAAGGGAGTTGCACTTAAGGCTATCAAGGAAGAAGAAGAGTCTTCCAAAAATGAAGATATCCCTAATGATGATGAAATGGGAACGGTCGTGAGAAAATTCAAGAGATTCTATAGAAGAGGTGAAAAGAACTTTAAAAATTATCAAGGAGGACCAAGCAAGAAAGAAAACAAAGAGAAACAGATAGTATGCTATGAATATGGGAAACCTGGACACATCAAATCCGAATGCTTCAGAAACAAAGATAAAAAGAAGCAGAAAAAGAAAGCATATATATCATCTATCTGGAGTGATAGTTCGTCAGATGAAGAAAGCGACAATGACGAAGTAGAAAATCTATGCTTGGTAGCCAAAGAAGAAGAATCAGATTCTGAGGTAAGTGATTCTAAACCTACTTATGATGAATTGTTATCTGAATATAATGTATTGGATACAGAATTCATTAAGGTAGCTAAAGAAATGGTTAGTTATAAGAAGAAAGTAAAAGAATTAGAAAATACTGTCATATCATCGTGTGAAATATGTGAGGAGAAAGATAAGAAAATAGGAGATTTAACAAAAATTTTTGAAAAATTTACTAAGGGAAGTGAAACTCTTAAAGTTATTCTAAATTCTTAGAAAGTTTTATTTGATAAATCTGGAATTGCATATAAGTTTGATAATGATAAGAATAGAGGAAATAAGAAGAATAGCATTAGAACTTATCTTAAATATTTCAAGAATTCTGTGCATACATCAAATCCTTTCGCATCATGTAGCTATTGTAATAGGAAAGGACATTATATTCATCATGTTATTTTAAGAAAGGACAAGTTATTGGCACATATAAATGGGTTTCGAAAGGGATACATGCATCACATACTAACCAAAAAGGACCCAAGAAAGTGTGGGTACCTAAAACTTGATCACCTTACTCTAGGTATGTCTCAAAGCATCACGAGCAAACAAGTGGTATATTGATAGTGGATGTTCGAGACACAACCTCTTGAGTGTAAGTCAAAGCACTAACAAAGATAATTAGGTGATCTTTGACTCAAAAGAATGCTTGATAGTAAACAAGAAAGATCTGCCACTAAACAAAGAATCTATCAAGTCAAAGATCCGAGCTCAAAGGGACGGTAACTGTTATACTATTGATTTAAATTCAAATTCTTTAGAAAAATGTTTTCTCCGCACCTAGAACACCCCAACAAAATGGAGTAGTAGAAAGAAAGAATAGAGTCCTCACAGGAATGGCGAGAGTAATACTTAATGAAAAAGAAATGTCACAAGTGTTCTAGGCAGATGTAATGAGTACTGCATGCTACATTTCAAATCGAGCATATATTCGCAAGTCACTTGGAAAGATGCCATATGAACTCTATAAGGGAAGAAAGCCAAATCTTGCTCATCTATACATCTTCGGATATAAGTGCTTCATTCACAACAATGGTAAAGAGAACTTAGGTAAATTTGATTCAAAATCTGATGAAGGTTTATTTCTAGGATATTCTAATAGAAGTAAAGCTTATAGAGTTTTTAATAAAAGAACATGTACAGTTGAAGAATCGATTCATGTTGTGTTTGATGAACTTGATTATTAGACAAAACATATTGATGAAGAAGAAATGGATTTGATAAAGAAAAACAAAAATTTTTCAAAACAAAATGATTTTGAAACAAATAATTTTCAAAATATAGAAGATGTCGATGATCATGCTCAACCAAAAGCATGGAGACATATTAAAGATCATCCAATTGATCAAGTAATTAGAGATATTCACGTAGGTGTCAAAACCAGAAATAGAATTCTCAATGAGGTAACTTTCTCTGCTTTTATTTCTAAAATTGAACCTTCTAATATGGAAGAAGCCTTATCTGATAATAATTGGGTGATTACTATGCAAGAAGAATTAAATCAATTTCAAAGAAATCAAGTTTGGGATTTGGTCCCTCGACCTAAAGATCATATGGTTATAGGGACCAAATGGGTTTTCAAAAACAAACTTGATGAATCAGCAATCATTATGAGAAATAAAGCAAGATTGGTGGCCAAAGGCTATAATCAAGAAGAAGGTATTGATTATGAGGAAACATATGCTCCAGTGGCAAGATTGGAAGCAATACGAGTACTCTTAGCCTTTGCTTGCATTAAAGGCTTTAAACTTTATCAAATGGATGTGAAAAGTGCTTTTCTAAATGGTTATATTATAAAGGAGGTATATGTAGAACAACCTCCTGGTTTTGAAGATGAAACAAAGCCTAATCATGTTTTCAAACTTAAGAAAGCTTTATATGGTTTGAAACAAGCACCTAGAGCTTGGTATGAAAGACTAAGTAAGTTCTTCTTGATCAAAATTTTGTCAGAGGAAAAGTAGATATAACTCTTTTCATCAAACATAACAAAGATGATATTCTAATTGTTCAAATTTATGTTGATGATATTATTTTTGGTGCTACTAATGAATCTATGTGTTAAGAATTTTCTAAGATTATGCAAGGAGAGTTTGAAATGTCCATGATGGGAGAATTGAACTTCTTTCTTGGACTTCAAATCAAGCAAAAGAAGAATGGTATATTTGTGTCCTAAACAAAGTATTTGAAAGAGTTGTTGAAGAAGTATGGATTAGATCATGCTAATGGAGCTGATACTCCAATAAGTTCTACAACTTTGTTGAATGCTGATGTAAAAGGTCCTAACTTCAATATTACTAAGTATAGAGGAATGATTGGTTCATTACTCTATCTTACAGCAAGCTGGCCAGATATTCAGTTCAGCGTTGGAATGTGTGTGAGGTATCAATCCGCTCCTAAGGTATCACATACAGAGATAATGAAAAGAATCTTCAAATATCTAGGAGACACTTCAAAACTTGGCTTATGGTATCCAAAAAGAGGAAACGAGTATTTAATGGCATATTCAGATTCAGATCATGGAGGATATACAACTGACAGAAAGAGTACTAGTGGTGAATGTCAATTCCTTGGAGGCTCTCTAGTATCATGGTTTAGCAAGAAGCAGAATACAGTTTCATTATCCTTGACTGAAGCTGAATATATAGCTGTAGCAAGTTGTTGTTCTCAAGTGTTATGGTTGAAACAACAACTTCAAGATTTGGGGATATACTTAAATGAGATTCCAATTAATTGTGACAACACTAGCACCATAAGCTTAGCCAAGAATCCTATACAACATTCAAGGACCAAACACATAGACATCCGACATCACTTCATTCGAGATCATGTTTAAAAGAAGGATGTCAAAGTAGAATTCATACCAACTCACCTTTAACTTGCTGACATTTTCACAAAGCCAATAGCTAAAGATCAATTCCTATATATTCGAAGAGAATTGGGAATGGTGAATCCCAATGAGTTGTAAGTTTTCTTGTTAATTATTTTAATTAAATGTATTTTTGATAAAAACCATACTGACTTTGGCATCGAAGCATTAGAAATTGTTTTTGCAGGTCTGTCACTCGAGCACAGGAAGTGTCACTCGAGTGACAAGCTCATGCTCACTTGAGTCAGTCAACTCTACTCGAGCACAGAACTATTGAAAATTCTCTGTTTCTTAGCATGTAAAACATGGGTTAACAGAAGAGATAAAAATACCGAGAGACTATCTGAAGTGTAACAGTGAAAATTGATCTCACTCGGGTAAGAAAGATCCTCACTCGAGCATGATATGAACATGATTGAAGTGAATAATGAATACTCGAGCAGAAAGGAAGAATTTCTTACAAGTGCCTACTCAAAGCATGGTTACTCAAAAGATTTTGGAGGATTTGAGTACAAAGATGAAAAATATAGCAAGAAATCCTTAAACTAGGTACGCTTTTACATGTTTTATCAAAATTGTCTAAATGTCACTCGAGCATAGTATGAGCACACCCAAGCACAGTATGAACATTACTCGAGCACTAGGGTTATTGCTCGAGTATTTTCTCTGTATTCATATTGATCTTCAGTGTTTATCATACTTGCTTTGTAAGAGAGTCTATATACATTTCAAATTTTATTTTCATTTGATCTCAAGGTATTGGGACCTTGAGAGGGTAGATATCCTTACGAGAGAAGTAGTTGAGAGAATTCCTATAAAAACCTTCCACTCATAAGACTTATAAGATACAAGCAGTAGAAAATGTTGCTGCTCGTAAGACTTACAGTGGTGTAAGCGGGAGAGAACGTTGCTGCTCAAAAGGTTGCTCATAAGACTTGTATACGTAAGCAAGTGAGAAAGGTCATAGGTTGCTTTTCTGCACGTAAGACTTGTCGTAAGGGGGAGAGAAATTTCTTAGTATGAGAATATTTCTGCTCGTAGTCCGTTCGAGGACAATTGTTGTTTTGTGGTATTCTGAAAGCCCATTGAATCTTGGAAGAATAATGAAAATCTCAGTAGGTCTTGATCTCTGAGGACTGGATGTAGGCCTGGTTTTTAGGGCGAACCAGTATAATTCTCTGTATTCTAATCTTCTCAACTCTACTCTGTCTTCAACTATTTTAATATCACCACATCAAGCGAAAAATTTATCACATCACCCAATTCACTCCCCTCTTGGGTGAAGCTTGCATCTTTCAATACTGAGTCTAATGAACCCTTTCTCAAGCAAATCTTCAATCTAATTTTTCAATTCTACCATTTCATTTAGGGCCATACGATATTGGGCTTTGGATATAGAATCAACTCCAGGCAAAATTTCAATCAGAAATTTAACTCCGTTTCAGGAGGCAACCCACTTAGGTCATCCAGAAATACCTCAGGGAATTTATTCACTACGGGTATACTACTCAAAGACTCACTGGTTTCTCCTTGTACAGAAAAGAAAACCATATATCCCTGACAACCCTTTTTCAAATATTTATCAGCTTTAGCTGTTGAAAGGAAATTTAGACTGACATTCTTGTCCTCAATGCTTTAAGAAATAGGATACACTATCCTCTTATTCCCACAATCTAACAATACATTATTTGCTCTCAACCAATCAAAACCCATAATGACTTCCAATTGGTATATCGGTAAACAAATCAAATCTACCACAGATTCATATCCCTTAACGGTTATAGCACAATTTAAACAGGCTTCTGTAGTTATAGCCTTCACACCCATCAGTGTTGACACAATGAAATCAAAAGGCAATTTATGCACAGCCAATCACAGGCGCTTCAAACACTAGTAGGCAATAAAAGAGTGGCTTGCACCCGAGTTGAACAACACTTGTAACACATTACCATGAAGCAAGACTTTACCTTCTATCAACTCTGAGGATTTCCAGGCCTCTTCGTGAGTCATAGCAAATACACCGCCTTGAGTCCTCGGTCTCTACTCCTGTCGTGGCTGTCCATACTCAATGGATGTATGCCCAACTTGCTTGCATTTGAAATAGATCACCCGACCATGGCAAGTCTTGCCATGATATGGCTTGTTACAACGAGGACATGTCTATACTGTAGGAGTTCTCTGCTGATCATGACTCCCAGACTGTTAAGGCTTTTTACCACTGCCCCTATACGAAGATGATCCCAATCCCTTCCACTTCTGAGGAACATTGCCCTTATTAAGTTCACTATGACCACCAGCTGCCTTAGTCGGATATAGCTCTCTCAAATTCCTCTATGTGATTTGACATTCCTCAACAGCCTTTTTAAACTCAGTGAATTGATGGGTGGCTAATCTCTTCCTCATGTCACGCCTTAAACCTTATACTAGCATATCCGAGCTCAACTCCTCGTCATCCATCTTCTATAGATAAGAAGAGTACTGAGACAAGCGGATAAAATGGGACAAATACTCATCAAAAGACTCCATGTCCCCTTGCTTGATGTTCAAGAACTCTATCTCCTTCTCAAGCCTCACTGACTTTGGAAAATATTTGTCATTAAAGTATTGTCGGAACACCTCCCAGGTTAGTGGTATGTTTTTGCTCCATAATGACAAAGCAATATTCTCCCACCAGCGATTTGCATCTCCTTCAAGCTTACACACCGCTAGTTGAGCTTTCACTTCTGAGGGACACTCAAGGACCTTAAAAATCTTCTCAAGACAGTTGAACCAATCTTCAATAGCCTGAGGATCAAATCTCCTTTTAAATATCGAAGGTAGGTGTTTACAAACTTTGGAGATCCAAAACTAAAGATCTATTTCCTCTCTAGCTGGGACTCCATATGATTCAGGGTGTGGTCTAGCATGAGGAGGTGATTTAATTGGTCGTGCAGACCCTTCAGCCGTATCTTTATGTCTAGTCTCTTATTGGGTTTCCTCTTGAGTAGATTGACCCCAGCCCTCATTATTCTTAGCTCTCTCAACTCTGAGCTCTTCTCACAGCTAAGCTATCATATCCCGCTGATCTCGAATCAACCCCATCATTTCTTGCAATGGGTCTGGTGGATTCTCATTAATCATCTCCACCTCGGGATCTACTTGTTGTACTCTGGGGTGAACTTTTGTTGTCCTTTTCATTCTACAAATAATTCACCCCATTAATCCAACAATTGTGGTATACAAATAATTCCACAATTCATACATATGTCCATATAACAAGAACACATATGTGTATACAATAGTCATTCATAAATGATCTATTATCACTTAGGTCAAACTATGGGAGTAATCCTAGCAAACTCTACCCTTGCCAGGAACTATGGCTTTGATACCAAAAATGTAACCCCCTCACCATAATTATATCTAAATTATGAAATTGAAGTGAAATACAGACCAATAAGACAAAAATAACCTTTATAATCCCTCATCTTCACGATAGGGTGTCTAGAAAACAATTTAAAAATATAATTAATCTGGTCTCACATTCACTTTCGAATACAGTTACCTAAGCAATTAAATCACATTCATAAATATCATAGTATGTAACTAAAATCCCGACAACCCCGTGTTACAAGTATATATATTGGGTTTAAGGTTTTCCCAAAATGGGGATTACATATCCAAAATTATTATTTACTACTTATATACAAAAGGTAATCCTAAACCAACAATAGATAACCAATCCCCAACAAAATGTCTCTACAAGGTCCTAACCACTGCTGGTTGTCCGCTTCCCTTTTGAGCTACTTGCCTTGTCAGAAATGTTAGTAATTGGAAAGAATGAGAATCTAAAGAATCCCACTATTAACAAATCACTCATACAATATATAAGCACAAATCATGTAAGTTCATCATGTTCAGCAACAACACTATGAGTCATGGCTCACGCCATAACTGACAGCACTCTCGGCTGTATCACAATGTATTATGCTCACTTTCAGGGTAATCACAATGTCATCTTTCATTATAATCAATATGCCAGCTCTCGCTGTAATCTCAATGCCCGCTTTCACAGTAAATACTATGTAGCAGAATCACAAAAGGCACAAAGTATCACAAAGCTTCACAAAGCGTCACAAGGCACAAAGCATCATGAAGCAGCAGCAACACAATGCATGATAGGCATACATACAGTACATTTACACAAAGTATAAGAGAGGAGTCACTACTTGAATCTTTCCTGACGTTCTTCGACACAGTGGGCTCACCAGTCTGACATATGTCAAATCCTATAACCAAATTAGGGACAATCGATCAATCTCTTTTCCAAATACTTATTCCATAATAGTCTAAGTTAGTTATCATTTGAACTTTTTAGGATGACCATCAGAGGCCTAAACACATACTAAAAGGGTTGGAAGAAGATACCCTAAAGACCCCTTTTTGGAAAGCATAACACTGATTTTTGGCTGACTTACTCGAGTGAAGATGACCTCACTCGAGTGATGAGAGACTTGTACTCGAGTGAGAACGACTCTCACTCGCTGGTTTTTTACAGTGAGCAACATTCATGGCCAGAGAGTGCTCACAACACTCTAGCATAAGGCTTTACACTCGGGTGATGACTCTAAATTCACTTGAGTCCCTGAAATTGCAACACAGAAAGTGAGAACCCGAGAGCACATGCAACATCAGAGGGAAGATCTCACTCGAGCACCACCTTTGGCACTCGGGTGAGGAGCCCACACTTGTGAATGTTAGAACACACTCTTGAATGTTGACCAGGAGTGACAACCCAAGACACAACCCTAAACAATAACTCACACCTTCACTCGAGTGAACCTATGCTCACTCGAGTGATCACCAACATCACTCACAGTTTAAGAAGTGCATTCGAGCTTTTTTCATGGAAACCAAGGAAAAACACAAAGGAAAAAGGGAAAAGACATGGCAGCACGCGAGTGAGATCCTCCCTCACTTAAGTGATGCTATCAGATTGCCAGATCACAGCAACTGACAGAAAATCCCAACTTTGCCAAAATTAATCCCAATGGTTTCCAAACTTCACACAAAGCTCATTTCCAATTAAAATTGCCTAAGGAACACATTGGTAAATTCCAAAACACCCAAAAACCATTTTAACCACAATTCAACTCTTGGGTCTATCTATTACACACATTACCCAAATTCATTCAAATCACTTCTAAACTTCAAAACCACTACCTACACTCAACCAACTTCACAATAAACCAATTCCAATATCTTCAACATCTAATCCATACATTCAAAAATGGACATAAAACCAGGGAAAATTCCATAATTTCTGAAACTTATCCAAAAATCACAATAAATATACCAAAAAGCATCAAATCCTTACCTCTTAACTTTGCCAAAACCAGAACCTTGATTCTCAAACTTCCACTTTGCTCCAATACCGAAACTACCACCTTTCAAAATTCTAAAATCACCAAAATGAAGCTCTTAACACTATGAACAAGTTTAATGAAGAGGATTTGAGTATAAGAGGACCATTACCTACCCAAAATTCAAGCTTTTTCTTTCTGTTCCCTTGCTTGATCACCGAAAATGGAGGAATGAGGAGAGAGAATATGAGAGATGGTGAAGGTGATGATGATGTGTGAAATTTTCCCTTGGTCCATACCCGCATAACCAAATAGGAGAGAGAAGAGAGAGAAAAAGTGAGTTTTTGTCTTTTAGCTTGATTCATTGGCCCATAACTTAACACTTGTCATCATCCTGCTCACTCTTCCATGAGCGCACAAAGGTACATAACATAGGATTCCGACCTATAGCCAATAGATCTCAACCCTTGATCTCTAATTACCAATGAGTTTCCTCTTTGGTAACTGACCAATTGGTCGGTAAATTTCCAATTTTACCATTTTGCCCTTGGTTTCACTACGATTAATAAATCATCACTATCAACATTTATATCAAATTCATATAACATTTATCCAAAAGGGTTTAATTATACTAATTACAATCAATATCAGAGTCATTAACCCTTAATCTAAAATTGGGTCATTACACTTTTCTAATTCAAATGTTCAAACTCCTGTATCATACTTCTAATATATGTTAAATGATGTTATATAATAATAATAATAGAAGTAGAATGACTGGTGTATTAAACCATATTCGGATTGAACATTGCAAGACTAGTGCGTTTTGACTTCTGGCAGAGTATCACTCAGTGCTGAGAGGGCTCACTCGAGTGTAATACCATATTTTCTCTTCCTGCTTTAGTTTTATACTTGCACTTCCATGTGATTTTGAGAGAGTGCATTTTCACACTTGCGAGTGATGTGGGTCCTTACTCGAATGTAACTCTTCTCACTCAGTGTACTTATATTTTACATTATAAGCCATGTCTCAGGATAACACTCACATCCCATTTTATCAAGAGTGTGATTTTGCACTTGCAGGTGATGTGAGTCCTCACTAGAGCATACTTACTCTTACTCGAGTGAACATAATATTCTTCTATAAGATACTCTTTGTCTTCAGCACTTGCATCAGAATAGAGAGTTAGATTTCTCACTTGTAGGTGCTGAAGTATCACTTAGGTGTAGATTCCTCCACTCGAGCATACGTTTTCCTTAATGCACTTGTGACTCTTGGGCAAATACTTGTTGTTCCTTACTCGCTTGGACTCAAGTGCAAATTACATTCTCTGGTTATCTTACTCTTGGATAAGCACTTCATGTACCACACTTGTAAGAACTCGGGTGCACTTAAGACTACCACTCTAGTAGAGGTTCTATGCTCAAGTGAGAAGATGATTTCTGACTCTATCATTGCTCTCTGTCAAATACTTTCTGTCCAACAATTGCATATGCTAGAGTATAAATAGCTCTATGCTCGAGTGTTAGCTCCATCACACGAGTGCATCAGTAAAACTGACAGCAAACACTTCTAAACTATGTGAAATACATTTGGTAATATTTTTAACCATTGCAAATAATAGATTTCTTACCACAACACACAATGATCTTTTGTTATGATCAAAACTTGGAATCTAACATCTCCCCTTTTTTGATGATGAAAAAACCTTTGTGATGAGTTTTAATAAAAAAAATCTTGATTGGAGCAAAAATTTTGAACAGCATTATCAACATTTCCAAATGCATATTTCACCAAAGTTTAGACTCATTTTCAGATTTTTGCACTTCACTTCATAAGTTTCCTGCAATACTTCCAATGGACACTTAAAGCCAAGATAAGTCATAATACCATTATATTTGCACAGAAATCATTAAATTTGAACAGAAAACTTAGCAAACTTGAAAATGATCATTAGTGAACTTATAATATTAAGCTTGAATCAATATCTACCTATAAAACCCCATATACAACCATGTAAGCAAAAATAAACCAGAGAATTACAATAATCCTACCCCAAAACATCAAAACTACCCAATACTCCTCATATCAGACCATATCAGCTAAGAAACCATCACAAATCCTTCTCCCCCATTTTGTCAGTATCAGAAGGCGGTTGAGGAAAAGTGATATCAGATGGTAGGGTAAAGATCACTATGGCAGTGGAAGGGTCAATTGGCTCAGGCTCAAAAAGTGGAGATGATGGCTGAGGAACAGAGGCTGCAAGTGGTGGTGAAGGCGACCGATCATAAGTGACATCAACAATTGAATTCAGGTTTGTGAAGAGAATACGAGTCTGTGTTTGAGGAGGTGAAGTCGTGGTAGGAGTAGACTCAGGTGGTACGTCAGAAGAAGTAGTCAGAAAATGAGTGCTCAAGAGGATTTCTATATCAGTGATTCTTCTCGACATATCTTGTTGAGTCTTGAACATCAAGTCAAAGTTGGTAGTTGCCTTGTCCACCAACTTTGAGACTTGTAACTCCATCGTGTTCACCAATTTCTCATACTTACTCATCAATTCCTTTTCCAGACCAGTCACAGCTTGATTGATTACTTCGGCCAGATGGGTTGATAGTGATATATTCAGGAAAGATAGAGGTAGAATTGGACCTTGAGTAGAAGATTGAGCCTTATCACCTCTCGATGGAGAGGCTTCTCTATGAGATGTAGCCCTGGTTTAACTCACTGGAAGATTGATACTCATATGTGTCAATTGAGTCTTACCAAACCTCAGAATGGTTACCCTCTCAGTTCCCTCTAAATACCATACTTTGTTTTTCTTGAGAATGAGAGACACAAGTTAAGGATATGGTATTTTAGCGGTTCTTGCTGAAGAAAATTAAAATCTTCTCATCTCACTAAAAATAAGCTCCCCTACATTTCTTCGTTGACAGGCTAGGAAAGAGGCCAGCAAATATTAATCTCTCTGAGCAAAATAGGTATAATTCTTGGATTTGTTAACAAAGCTACGAGAGTATATGTAGTGAAGGGCATGAATAGAATCGGGCATGTCAATAGTAGAGCTGGGAATTCGAACTGAGCTCGTCAAGTCGGCCTGTTTAGGCCTGAGCCCTTCAAGGGTCAGGCTTATGATTTAGAGGCTAAAAAGAGAAGCGGACCTAAAAGGGTCGGCTCTTTTAAGCCCGTTTAATATATTATTAAAATAAATTAATAAATATAATATCATTATATCAAGTTATCAAAATGAGAGATACCTAAGTACCTAATAGAATATTAATAACAGACAAACACTTATTAATTGGTTTGATTTATTTTATTTTCTACAATGATCTATTAATTTAAACTTTAAAAAATAGGCTAATTTGGACATTAGATGATTATTTTAACTAAAACTTTATGGGTTTTAAAAATAATGTATCTCAATTTAAAGCAAAATAATAAACAAATTGTAAAACCTGAAAAAGAAATTTTTTTGAATTAAAATGAGTTTAAGCCTGTTTAGGCCCGAGCCTGTCAAGGGCCAGCCCTATAGGGCCGAGGGCCTAAAAAAGATTGTACTTGTTAGCAAATGGACCTAAATGGGCTGGCCCATTTAGGCTTGAGCCCGTGAAGGGCCGGTCCGTATTCCCGGCTCTAGTCAATAGGCTTAAAGTTAAGAGGGCCTATTGAGTCATTTGGTCTTAAATCCGGAAGGCTTCATTGGCTGAAAGTGTGGGTGGATCAAAAGGTGGTGCAACATAGCCAAGAATGTCATTAATGATAGTAGCAGATATCATAATAAATTGATCTTTAACAGTGGTAGATACTGCTTCCTCTATCAACTCTCCAGCCCTAGAGTGTATGTTATGGGTTTTCATGTTACAGTAAAAGGTTCTCACAACAAGGGATGAATAAGGGATATGAACACTCAGCTAGGGATCATAAAATCCAAGAAAAGGATGAAAATCCAAACCATAGCTTTTCATCAGATAATCTAAGTCTACATAAACTATGGGACAAAAATGTCTATGTGCAAACTCAGAATCATATACCTTCTGTTTCAGTGCCTTTAGTTCCTTAACATTGAAGTCTTTAGGAGGATTTGTGACTTGTTCTTCCTCTGGAACCTGTAAAGTAGAAGGAACCCCTTAAGCAGTGCACTGGACTAGCCAACATGATGTGAACTTGAGGCATCGGCTTGGGAGGCAATTTTGCCAACTAATACGTCAAGCTTTGACTTCTCCATTGCTTCCTAGAGTTGCATATTGAAAGAGTCATCAGAGGAAGAAGATTGTTGTGGTTGCTTTGTGTCCTTCTTCTTTCCTCTTCCTTTGACTTCTTTGGATTGAGACCGAGTGACAATCGGTTCTTTAAAAACCACTCCCTTTGGTTTCTTTTGTGGAGGTTGATCCTTCTTAGCCATTTGAGGCTTAGGATGAGGTTTCTTGGCTGGAGTTCTCTTTTTGGTTTTAGGTTTAGGAGGAGGTGTTGGAGTAGAAGACAGAGAAGGTGTAGGAGATGAAGGTGTGGCCACTGGAGTCTCTGAAGCACTAGCGGCAAAATGAGTGGTTGAAGGTGAATATGATCTTTGGGAAACAACAGGAATCTTAGTTCTAGCCATTTAGAAATGAAATGGGAATCACAAATTTGATAAGGACTTGAAGAAAGATTTTCAGAAAATCTCTTCGATTAGGGCACGAAATGAGAAGCTAAAATGATAAATTTGACCTTATGAAGATGATTGAAGAGTTGTAACAGAAATTTGAAGCAATCCGAGTCATTTAATCGATAGGTAACGGTCGGAAGTGAAGAGATACGCCCTTCGAGTAATGTAAATCTTCGAGTGAGAAGAGGAAGTACGACGGTTAGAGCTATCGCGTAACTGATATAAGTGCCAACACTCAAGTGACAACCCTAATGCTTGAGTGTTGTTCATACAGTGCTTGAGTGAGACAATTTTGTGCTCGAGTGACACTCAAACAAATCTGATAAAGCATCTAAAAGCGTACCTGATTTAAATGTATCTTGTTATATTTTTCATCTTTGTACTCAAATCCTCCAAGATCATTTGAGTAACCATGCTTTGAATAAGAATTTGGATAAATCTTTCTCTTTTGCTCAAGTTCTCTTGCTTTACTTCAGGTGGATTCATACCATACTTGAGTGAAATTCTTCCCTCACTCGAGTGAGACCTAACACTCTTTGTATACTTGAGTGAGTTTCAAGAGTTCTTACATACTCTATTAATCCCTGGTTTACATAGCCTAAAGCAGAGTATATGCTATAGTTCTATACTTGAGCATTGTTGACTTACTCGAATAAGAATGAACTTAGCACTTGAGTGACATATCCAATACTTGAGTGACAGACCTGCAAAAACAATTTCTACATACTCTAATGCCTAAGTCAGTATGGTTACTCATTAAATATACTACTTAACAAGAAAAACTTACAACTTATTGGGATTAACCATTCCTAATTCTCTTCGAATATATAAAAATTGATCTTTAGCTATCAGCTTTGTGAATATATCAGTAAGTTGAAAATGTGTTGGTATGAATTCTACTTTGACATCCTTCTTTTGCACATGATCTCTAATGAAATAATGTCGGATATCTATGTGTTTGGTCCTTGAATGTTGCATAGGATTCTTGGCCAAGCTAATGGTGCTAGTGTTGTCACAATAATTGGAATCTTCTTTAAGTATATCCCCAAATCTTGAAGTTATTGATTCAACCATAGTACTTGAGAACAACAACTTGCTGCAGTTATATATTCAACTTCAGTGGAAGATAATGACGCTGTGTTCTGCTTCTTGCTGAACCATATTACCAGAGAGCCTCAAAGGAATTGTCTTTGACCACTATACTTTTCCTATCAGTTTTTTTGGATACCATAGGCCAAGTTCTGCAGTGTTTCCTAGGTATATATAGATTCTTTTCATAGTCTCTACATGTTATACCTTAGGAGCAGATTGATACCTTGCGCACATTCCAACACTGAATGTATATCTGGCCTGCTTACTGTAAGATAGAGTAATGAACCAATCATTCCTCTATATTTAGTGATGTTGTAGTTAGGGCCTTTTACGTTAGCATCTAACAATGTTATAGAGCTCATTGGAGTATCAGCTCCATTAGCATTGTCCAATCCATACTTCTTCAACAACTCTTTAAAATATTTTGTTTGAGATACAAATATCCCATTCTTCCTTTGCTTGATTTGAAGTCTAAGAAAGAAGTTTAATTCTCACATCATGGACATCTCAAAATCTCCCTGCATAATCTTGGAAAAATCTTGACCAAGAGATTCATCAGTAGCAGCAAAAATAATATCATCAATATAGATTTAAATAATTAGAAGATCATTTTTGTCATGTTTGATGAAAAGAGTTATATCTGCTTTTCCTCTGACAAAATTTTGATCAAGAAGAAACTTGCTTAGTCTTTTATACCAAGCTCTAGGAGCTTGTTTCAACCCATATAAAGCTTTCTTAAGTTTGTAAACATGATTGGGCTTTTTTTGTTAGAACCAGCTATCACCCAAGAGGGGGGGTGAATTGGGTGTATAATAAAAACTTAAGAACTTTAGAAATCTTTTCGTATCTTAACAAAAGCAGTAAATATGAAGGTTTATAAATCAACAGTTAGATTAAATAATATATGCTGGAAATGTAAGAGTTTAGGGAAGAGAATATGCAAACTGTAATTTATCCTGGTTCGGTTCAATCTATGATGGCCTATGTCCAGTCCCCAGGCTCCTCCAGAGATTTTCAAATCCACTATCTTCTTGTTTAATCCAGGCACAAGAAAAGCCTTTACAATTCCACAAGTTTAACCGGGTACTTGTGAAACCTATTACAAATCTCTCACTGAAATACTCCCCCTTACGGCAAGTCTTACGAGCAGAGCAATCCCGGAGATCTTCCTCTCCTGCTTACTCATGCAAGTCTTACGAGCAGCAACGTTCTCTCCTGCTTACACCCCTATAAGTCTTATGAGCAGCAACATTCTCTACTGCTTGCACCTTGTAAGTCTTACGAGCAGAATGTCTTTCTGGAAATTCTCTCTACAGCTTCTCCCGTAAGGAAATGAACCCTCTCAAGGTCCCTCTACCTTAAGATCAACTCAGAAATATAATTGAAAGTGTTTACAAACTCTCTCACAGAGTGGGTATAATACTCACTGAAGTACAATACAAATAATCACTCTCCCAATGATAAGTAATACAGAAACTGGAAAACAGAGAGTGTTTGGGTAGAAGCAGAGGATTCATGTTATTCACATGTTGGTGTCGTTGCTCTATTTTTTCTCTGTCACCCATCGACATTGAATGTTCTCTTATTTATAGTTGATGTAGATGATGACCGTTGTGAGCATTCGTCCGTTGGAGTCCCATTCCTTCATTTGAACGTTGTGTACATTTGCATAACGAGGCACTATGAAATGTCCATTACAGAGTGGAGCGTCTTGTTGAACAGTAGGATGTTTCATTATAAGATTTGACCATTGAGTGCATTTGACCAACTAGCCGCTGTCTGTTGCAAAGCAGAGCATCCCGTAGAAGAGAGGGATGAGAGCGTTTGGAAATCTAACAGTTTTTCATTATGAGCTGTTCATCACGTTGTGGAGCGGGATGAAAACATTTGAGTTTCCAGACAATCTCTCTTGGTGGGTCAAACTTTTGTCGTGGTAGGTAGCTGATGCTCGGTGTGTAATGATGCCACCCGCAACACTTGACTCTTTCATTTGAATCTGTAAGCTCACCGTTAAATTTCCTGTTTCACACTGTAAAATACTTAATCACTAATATGATGAAGTATTAGTCATGGGTATGTTGGATCATTGGTCAAAAGATGAATTTCTGGCTTCTGTGACTCATCACGTTGAGTGAATATATTCGCCGTGACCTCCGTTCTTGAAGATACAACCCAAATATTTAATATCTTGTTTTACCCTTGAAATATATGTTAGTTAATGTTTAGGAACAATAACAAGTGAAAACATAATGATTGTATAACATTTAACCATGTTTGGATTGATAGCTGTGAGGCTCTGTGTTTCTATGTTGCTTGTCAGGACCTCAGTTCGAGTGCAATATGGCTCACTCGAGTGATCTTGATAATTTCATGTTTTGACTTCTTCTCGGGCAAGCACTCGCTGCACTTCACTCACATCTGCTCGAGTGAATTCTCGAATCACTCGAGCACAAAACGTCCTTCTCGAGTGCGCCTCAAGTTTTCACGTACATGCTTCTTCTCGGGTTATCACTTCCATGTCAAAACTTGCATGTGCTCGAGTGAGAAATCATTCAATGCTCGAGCATGGATCCTAGTGCTTGAGTGATGCAATTTTCTTCACGTTTCAGCTGCTTCTGGACATCACTCGCACAATATTTTCAGAGAGAAAGTTTTTGCACTCGCGGGTGATGTGGGGCCACTTTAGAAAAATTTTGTCCATTTTATTCAAATGATGTATCATAAGAAAGCTCTTGCCATATGCATTTCAATGCAAAAAGAATCAGCTCCAAACTCCTTGTATTCTGCAAGTTATGATCGAAATAGTGTATATTTCGCTATACTGCACAAGCGTCAACTTCCAGAAGGCATAGCTCCTACAATATACGTTCAAATTAGGCAAATTACCTATCCATGGAAAGCTCTTTGAGTCTAATTTCATTTGGAACTAGTCTTGTCTCAATCCGATGTGTAGTTTGTAAGTTATACTCAAAATACCGAACCTGTGTCAAAACGTGACGGTGATTTCAGTTTCATTTTCCACGATTCATAACTCCTTCATTTGATCTTCTTTAAATGTGATCCTGGTGCCCATTTTACGTGTTGGGAGTCTTATTTCATATGCCACTGGTTTCGGGTCAATCCAATGTGTGGGGTGAGAGATATTACCAAAATACCAGACCTCGCTCAGACTGAACGTAAAACAGAATAGAACAGAGTTTTCATCCCGTGCTCAAGTGAAATCCTCAGTGCTCGAGTGAGTTCTTCCTATGCTCGAGTGAAACACCTCTTGCTCAAGCATAACACCTCTGGAAGTGCCAAAACTCATATATAAGACATCTTAACTTCATATTAACCTATTCCAACCATTATTTGATCATAGAAACTTCCGATATCATCATAGAAACCTCCAGTATCGCTTCTAACAACTTGAATCTTGATATTCATGATAGATCTTCCAAGTTCTTCATTCTTCAATATCTTTCTTCTTGGTTTTCCTCTTGATAATAATTCTTCATAATCCGAGTAGGCATCTCCTTGACTATCTTCAATTTCTCTTCTTCTTCTTCCTCTTGTTCATTTTCATTAATTCAATCTTCTTCATTCTTTGCTTGACTAATCTACAAAATATGTAACATTAAATATAGTAGTTAGTTAAAGAAAGACATTATATAAACTTTTTGCTCTTATCATTTCACATCTATATTTAACATCATCAAAACTAATCATATCTAACATTTTTGTCATCTTCGAATCCAGGAGGTTGTTCAACATATACTTCCTCCATAATATAACCATTTAGAAAAGCACTTTTTACATCCATTTGATAAATTTTAAAACATTTAATGCAAGCAAAGGCTAAAAGTACTCGTATTACTTCCAATCTTGCCACTCGAGCATATGTTTCCTTATAATCAATACCTTCTTCTTGATTATAGCCTTTGGCTACCAATCTTGCTTTGTTTCTCACAATGATTGCTGATTCATCAAGTTTGTTTTTGAAAACCCATTTGGTTCCTATAACCGAGTGATCTTTAGGTCGAGGAACTAAATCCTACACTTGATTTCTTCAGAATTGATTTAATTCTTCTTGCGTGGCAATCACCCAATCATTATCAGATAAAGCTTCTTCCATTTTAGAAGGTTCAATCTCAGAAATAAAAGCAAAAAAAGTTACCTCATTGAGAATTCTATTTGTGGTTTTGACACCTTCGTGAATATCTCCAATTACTTAATCAATTGGATGATCTTTAATATGTCTCCATGCTTTTGGTTGAGCATGATCATCAACATCTTCTATATTTTGAAAATCATTTGTTTCAAGATCATTCTGTTTTGAAATAGTTTTGTTTTTCTTTATCAAATCCATATCTTCTTAATCAAAATGCATTGTCTGATAATCAAGTTCATCAAACACAACATGAATGGATTCTTCAACTGCACATGTTCTTTTATTAAAAACTCTATATGCTTTATTGCTATTAGAATATCCTAGAAATAAACCTTCATCAGACTTTGAAAATAATTTACCCAATTTTTCTCTACCGTTTTTGTGAATGAAGCACTTGCATCCGAAGATGTGTAGATGAGCAAGATTTGACTTTCTCCCTTTGTAGAGTTCATATGGTGTCTTTCCAAGTGACTTGCGAATATATGCTAGATTTGAAATATAGCACGCGGTACTCATTGCATCCACCAGAACACTTGTGACATTTCTTTTTCATTAAGTATTGCTCTTGCCATTTCTATGAGGACTCTGTTCTTCCTTTCTACTACTCCATTTTGCTGAGGTGTTCAAGGTGCAAAGAAGTTGCGATCTATTCCCTTATTGTTGCAGAAGTCTTCAAAGAGTTGATTATCAAATTCTCCTCCATGGTTTGTCTTGATAGAAACAATAGAAATACCTTTCTCATTTTGGACCTTCTTAGCAAACATAATAAATTCGACAAAATGTTTCATCTTTTGAAGCAATAAATATAGTCCATGTAAATCTTGTAAAATCATCAACAATTACTAAAGTATATAGATTTCCTCCAAAAAATTTTACTCTTGCTGGACCTACCAAATCCATGTGAAGTAATTGTAAAGGTTTGGAAGTAGAAATCTCATACTTTGTTTTGAATGAAGATTTATTTTGTTTTCCTTTTTGACATGCTTCACAAATCATGTTATCTTTGAATTTTAGTTTATGAAGACCAACAACTAAATATTTTCTAATCAGTTTGTCGAGTTGGTTCATATTAACATGAGCCAGACGCTTATGCCATAACCAACTCTCCTCTGAACTACTAAGAAAACAATTTTCAAAAGAATTTGAATTTAAGTCAATAGTATAACAGTTACCATCCCTTTGAGCTTAGATCTTTGTCTTGATAGAATCTTTGTTAAGCGATAAATCCTTCTTGTTTACTATTAAGCATTCTTCTGAATCAAAGATCACCCAGTTATCTCTGTCAATGCTTTGACTCACACTCAAGAGGTTGTGGCATAATCTTTCAATGTAATATACATCATTGATTTGAACACCATCAGATTTTCCCACTTCACCAATTCCAGCAATACGTCCAGATTAGTTACCTCCAAAAGTTACCTTTCCTCCTTCTCTGGTTTCTAGCATGGTGAACTTATTTTTGTCACCAGTCATGTGTCTCGAGCATCCACTATCAATGTACCACTTGTTTGCTCGTGATGCTTTGAGACATACCTAGAATAAGGTGATCAAGTTTTAGGTACCCACACTTTCTTGGGTCCTTTGTGGTTAGTATGCATTACTTTTGGCACATGTGTAACTTTCGGAACCCATTTATACGTACCACTGACTTGTCCTTTTTTAAAATAACATGATGAAGTATAATGTCCTTTCCTATTACAATAACTACTTGATGCAAATGGATTTGGTGTATGCATAGAATTCTTAAAATACTTGAGATAAGTTCTACTACCATTTTTCTTATTTCCTCTATTTTTATCCTAATCTGATTTATATCCAACTCCAGATTTATCAAAGGAAACGCTCTAAGATTTTAGAATAACTTTAAGAGTTTCACTTCCTTTAGTAAATCTTTCCACAATTTTTGTTAAATAATTTATTTTCTTATCTTTTTCTTCACATAATGCACATGATGATATGACAGTATTTTGTAATTCTTTTACTTTCTTCTTATAACTAACCATTTCTTTAGCTACCTTGATGAATTCAGTATGCAATGCATTATATTCGGATAAATAACTCATCATAAGTAGGTTTAGAATCACTTACCTCAGAATCTGATTCTTCTTCTTTGGCTACCAAATATAGATTAGCAACTTCGTCGTTGTCGCTTTCTTCATCCGATGAGCTATCACCCCATATAGATGATATGTATGCTTTCTTCTTTTGCTTCTTCTTGTCTTTATTTCTAAGGCATTCAGATTTGATGTGTCCAGGCTTCCCACATTCATAGCAAACTATCTGTTGTTCCTTGTTTTCTTTCTTGCTTGGTCCACCTTGATAATTTTTGAAGTTCTTTTGGCCTCTCATATAGAACTTCTTGAATTTTCTCACGATCATTCCCATTTCATCATTATCAGGAACATCTTCGTTTTCAGAAGACTCTTTTTCCTTGATAGCTTTAAATGCAACTCCTCTTTTCTTTTTATCATCGAACTCTTCTAGTTCCTTCTTGAATCTCAATTTCCCTTCATACTCAGAAAGGCTACCAAAGAGAGCCGCTACGAATCTCATTGACTCTCCTTTAGCTTCTTCGATAGCTGTCACCTTTGCTTCCCATTCTTTCATAAGAATATTAAGAATCTTTCTTACATGGGAATTTTGGTCAAATGATTTCCCAAGTGCAGATAGTTGATTAACAAGATGAGTATATCTGAGTTTGAATTCTGAGATTCTTTCTCCAGGTTTCATACAAAATAGATCATACTCTGCAATTAAAGTAATGACTCTATTTTCTTTGATTCTGGATGTGCCTTCATGAGTGATCTCAAGAGCATCCCACATATCTTTGACTATTGGTAGAGTGCAGATTCGGAAATATTCCTTTTAACTTAGTGTACTTTGTATCATTAAAATAGCTTTACTATTTAACGTTACTAAGCTCTTGTCATGTTTGTTAAACTCCTCTAGACTCTTTTTAAAGACTCTATCTTCGATTTTCTTCATTGGAATATAGTCACCATCTTGCATCACATTCCATAGGCCATATTCGTTAGCCATCACGAACACTCTGAATTTAACTTTCCAAAAAAAATGTTCTCCAGCAAAACCAGGAGGTCTAGTGATTGAAGCTCTATCTGGAAGGATGTTCTCACCCATTGTTGCCATTTACCAGATCCTTCTCAAGCTGTTAGGCTCTTCGGAGAAGACCTTTCTCTGATACCAAATGAAAGAGGCAAGCTTCACCTAATAGGGGGTGAATTGGGTAATGTGATAAAGTTTTTGGTTGATGTGGTGATATGACAGTAGTTGTAGATAGGTAGAGTTGAGAATATTAGTACACAAAGAGTGATACTGGTTCGGCCCAAAAACCAGGCCTACGTCCAATCCTTAGAGATCAAGACCTACTGAGATTTTCACTATGCTTCCAAGATTCAATGGGCTCTCAGAATCCTGTAAAACAATAATTGTCCTTGAATAGACTATGAGTAGAAATATTCTAACACTCAGAAATTTCTCTCCCCCTTAGGACAAGTCTTATGTGCAGAAAGAACACCTATGACCTTTCTCTCTTGCTTACGTATACAAGTCTTATGAGCAGCAACATTCTCTCCTGCTTACACCACTGTAAGTCTTACAAGTAGCAACATTCTCTACTGCTTGTATCTTGTAAGTCTTATTAGCAGAAAGTCCTACTAGGAAGTCTCTCAACTGCTTCTCTCGTAAGGATATCTACCCTCTCAAGGTCCCAGTACCTTGAGATCAAATGAAAATAGAATTTGAAGTGTAAATAGACTCTCTTACAGAAAAAATATGATAAATACTGAAGAATGATATGAATACAAAGAAAATGTGAATAACAGAGACTCGTGAATTCGCTTGTGAGAATTCTTCTTCTTGGTTCATATCGATGGTCTCTGAAGCTCTATATTTATAGCTAGTTGTTTTGCCAGTTGAATTATAATCATTGTAGAGCAGAGCATTTTACTGTGGAACGACATGCGTACGTTTGAAATCTTTGAACGTGGTAGGTACGTGCTTGGTTGGTCATAATGATGTTGTCTGCCGTTGTTTGATTGCTTCTGTGCTTTTCTAATTCAAACGTTCAAACTCGTGTATCACACTTGTAATATATGTTAAATGATGTTATATAATAATAATAAGTAGAATAGAATGAATAAATAACATTAAACAATATTCGGATTGAACGTTGTAAGACTGGTGCATTTTGGCTTATGGCAGAGTATCACTCGAGTGCTAAGAGGGCTCACTAGAATGCAATACCATATTTTCTCTTACTACTTCAGTTTTATACTTGCACTTCCATGTGATTTTCAGAGAGTGCATTTTCACACTTGCGAGTGATGTGGGTCCTCTCTCGAGTGTAACTCCTCTCACTTGAGTGTACTTATATTTTACACTATAAGCCACGTCTTTGGACAACACTCGCATCCCATTTTATCAAAAGTGTGATTTTACACTTACAGGTGATGTAAGTCCTCACTCAAGCATACTTACTCTTACTCGAGTAAATAGAATATTCTTCTATAAGATACTCTTTGTCTTCAGCACCTGTATCAGAATTAAAAGAGTTAGATTTCTCACTCTCGGGTGCTGAGGTATCACTCAATTGCAGATTCCTCTACTCGAGCATACTTTCTCCTTTATGCACTTGGTGACTCTTGAGCAAACACTTGTTGTTCCTCACTCACTTGGACTTAAGTGCAAATTACATGCTCTGGTTGTCTTGCTCTCGGGTAAGCACTTCCTATGCCATACTTGCAAGGACTCCAGTGCACTTGAGACTATCACTTGAGTAGATGTTCTATGCTCGAGTGAGAAGATGATTTCTGACTCTGTCATTGCTCTCTGTCAAACACTTTCTTTCCAACACTTGCATGTGCTTGAGTGTAACATAGCTCTATGCTCGAGTGCTAGCTCCATCACTCGAGTGCATAAGTAAAACTGACAACAAACACTTCTAAACTATGTGAAACACATTTGGTAATATTTTTAACCATTGCAAAGAATGAATTTCTTACCACAACATACAATGATCTTTTGTTATCATCAAAACTTGGAATCTAACAGAAATGCCTTTCTATTAATCAAAATGAATCTATCAAGGACTAAATTTCTCTCCCCTTATTTGAAAGTATTTTCATTTTTAATGTGATGGAACTAAAAAATGGATTTGGAGAGATTTTCAAGAAAACTTTCATAATCAAGAAAATTGAAATTAATGATACGAATTGTATTCTCAAAATGTAAAGAGAAAAGGTTTAGAAATGCTCATGTAGATTTTGAAAAATGATGAAGCACTCCATGAAGTCCATTGCTTTATTCTTTGGCAATGCTAGTTCATGATGTTGTGTTCACCACACTTTTGCGATGCACCTATGATGCGTATTCATGTTGTTGTCAGGATTCTCCAATTGAAATAAACTTCTGTTTAACATGATGAATGCCCATTTGTATTGGCATATGTATTTGTTTCTTTGAATATTGTAGCCAATATATTCTACTTGATTGAGCATGAAGGCATATCTCCTCAAAGTTGATATATTCTCCTTTTAGTGTGTTGAGTAATGATCTGCTAAAACTTTCTTGCACAAAGAATGATTAGTATCATAAAGTATCAAATTTATCCTTTCTATATGATATATTAAAATTAAAATCGTGAGTGGAAAAACATAAGAGAAACTCATCATCAAAACTAATCAAAAGATAGTGAATACAGATAAGTATATTAAAAAAAATTTTAAAATAGGAGATGAGCTTTTAAGATATAAAACACATGTGAATGTGAAGCTCATCCTTAATTAATGCATGGCTTTAAAAAATCATCATGAGGAAAATAGTTAACAATTCTCCCTGATTTGAAAACTTATTGGAAACTTTGTAGAAAAAATGTAGTGAAAGTATGAAGATTTAGAGAAAAATGAAATTGTAAACAAGACAATGTTATTCAGAGGTTTTAAGAGATATAACATAATATCACATGAGTGGTCACTTGAGTAGTCCTACTCGACCATCACTCGAATACTCACTCAAGTGATGCAACTCAGAGAATTAAGAAGTAATACAATACCTCACTTGTGTAATATCACAATCACTCGAGTCATAGTCCTTTGTAGTCCATTGATGTGATCAGTACCAAGGGATTCTGAAGTGTAGTTTATTTGAGCACTTAAGGATACCAAGATGATCTCATAGTAAGGCCTTAAAGTTCTGATTGATCAAGTCATATAGCTGTCTAATCTTTCCATTCACAGAAGTGATGAACTCAATATTGCTTGTAGCAAGCTCTATGTGATTGTTGAAGCTTCTCTTATCAGATAGCCCTAGATAGATGGACCAAAGAATGAAGGATCAAGGGAACCAACTCTAGCACATTGTTGTATCTTATCTATCCTTGAAGTCTCAGCTCCCATCCTCTACTAATCTAGCTCTAGTTGAGGATTGTACTTCATCATCTCCAGATGCCTTAGGTTTTGCTCTCTGTTTCTATTTAGTACTACCCACTTATGACCTATGTTTCTTTATCGTTTGAATGTGTAGCCTCTTCAAACATCTAAGTCATCACAACGGGCTCATTTGGCTCAGGTACTATATCTTGTTAGCCTTAAGGAATAGAGATACCAAATGAGGATATGGCGTTGGAGTATGCCTTATAGAAGTATATATGTACTTCTTGCTCTTTGAAAGACATGATCTCTCTAGTGTTTTTCTCCTCCTTGCCAATAATATAGATAATTGTATAATAATTCTTCTCGATGAAGCAAGTGAATTTATTGGCCTTGTTCACCATAGCTCTAGTTTAGATGTACCATATAATTTTGTGAAGATAAAACATAGAGCTAGGATGGTAGTTGAGAATCCTCACCAAGCTTGATGATTCTGTACATCTCAGGTTTGTCGTATTCATTTATCCTTTAGGCTGAGATTATGACTTTCTAATTTGTGCTTGTTGTCTTCAAGCTATCTTCATTCACAACACCTTCCTTAGAACATATCTCAGCTAGTTCTATGTCACAATAATGTCTAACTTCCTTTAGGCAGTAGAGGAGGTGGATAGACGAACAAGGCTCATAATAGCTAGACTTGTTCTTGGCCCTGAGCTTCTTTGAAATAAAACTCCGCTAGGCCCACTAAGAGGTCTTCCTCCTCTTTTTCATTCTTTTTTCTTTCTTTAACTGTACCACTAGCTAGTTACTTGCTAATGATGGGGTGTAACTCGAGCCATCACCTGAGTGATACCACAGATTTAGCTTCTGCTTATATTGCAACACTACTAGTCACACATACTCTATTAGCCTCTGTTCTTTGTATTCAAAAGTAGAGCATCTTTGTTACTACTATAAAAGTATAAATACATGCTCTTTGGTACCCAACTACTCTTGGGTCCGTACAATATTAGGCACAATAACTCTTTTGCTCTTATATAATTAAACTATATGATTATTGAGAAAAGAGTGTATTAAATCACCAAAGATTAAAATTATAATGTTATGCCATAAAGAATAGCAACCAATTGATACCAAGAATGTTGTTTTCAAAATAATAGTATGCAAATATGCTTTGTATAGAAAAATATGTCATTGAAAATATTTTCATGCAATCCATGTAAGTTGGATTAAAAGAGAGTGGTAGATATATCCATAAAATTTTTATCAACTTTTGTGAAATGATAAATCCTGGTTGAAAACAAGTTTTCTAAGAATGATAATGAAATATGCAAATTGTTTCAAATCATAACAATGCATTGTGAAATTGAGATTTTGATTACATGAAAAACATATTTTTGAAACATGTTTATAATCAATGTTCATGTTAAAAATGGTAGAAGTTAATAGTTATAATATATATATATATATATATATATGTATATAAGAAAGCTTTACTTTGCAGTTTCACTAAGATAACATGTTAATCATCAGAGTTAACATGTTGGAGAATTTTTCAAAGAGCAAGAGTCATATAGATAACCAAAAGGATTAGCTCTATAGACATATATAAGTTTAATGAATTTTCTTTTGGCCAAAGACTATCTTGATACTTAGAGTTGAGAATATTCAAACAATGATTTAAATACATGACACTGGTTATTCAAAGATAGTTGATATCAATGGTTAAAGTATTCGATCAACAAGAACATGTAAATGGATTTATTAAATACGAAGGCTCGTTCGTCCAAATGACTAGCGTGTTATAAATTTATCCTAGTAATTTATTCCACTATAATGGTTAATGCATTAAGATTTAATGCATTAATGAACATTCATAATTCTTGGAATAACTTGGCCAATAAGGATTTGTGCATTAGGCACAAGGCTATCACATATTGAATTATTTTCTAGGAAATACACTTGAAACTCATATAGATAGTTAACTTTTTAGACATAAGGTCTAACTTTTTAGAAAATGAAGGTTGAGGAGTTCAAGGAGCAACAGGTTTAAAATCAAAAAATAATATGTGAATGATGGGGAAAAACTCTAGTGGATGGATTTGAAGTATTTCTGATTTTCAATTCAAAAGATATTAACTTCCAGTTTTTCAAACCAATTTGAATGTATTCAAAACATGAATATTTTCCAAAAACATGTGTATGCACTTTTATAACACACAATGGATTGAAACCAAAACACATTTTTGGATTGTGCACTTCAAAACATATATTGATAGAAAAACAATTATGTGTAGTTTCACTTTTAGTTCATTTAGCAATCTGTAAACAATTTAACGATCATCAAGGATTGATTGCTAAAGTAATGCAATAATGGACAAATATTTATTACTCAAAATAAATAATTCATATAATCACATTATAGAATAAGGATTAGATATCATCGTAATTCCTCTTGTCCTTATGACAACTTGCTTGGTTTTGAAGGAATAATATTGTTTTTTCTCCTTTGCACAATCAGCACCAAAATCCAAACCCCAAAATTTAGTATCATCAAGATATGAATTTTTTTTTCATGTAACCATAGTCTTGAGAAGCTTTTTCTTATCCTACAAAATTGTATAATTTTTTTCTTCATGGTACCCAACCTTGCTTGGATCTATTTCTTATTAGCTTGTATCTCATGCTCTAAGAATATAATCAATTCAAGGCAATTGAGAATAATGAATTAAACATGTCTTTATACATAAAAGAAATACTTTCTTTTTAAATCATTATATATGCATAAAGAATTAACCTATTGAGCATTGCAATCCCTTTATAAATAAATCTATAAAATATATTTTTAAGGGATGTGAAAACACAATTTCAAAATAGTTTGTAATGCTCATTCTTAAGGTTCCAAAATATAAAACCTCATTAAGTATTACAAACAATAGCATAGGAGGTTTTATTATTGTGTATCTTTGCCTTAGATACTTGGAGGATTACTTTTGCTTACCCACTACATCTTTCTATGATGTTGATACTTTGAATATCTTGCTAAATTTGTGAATTGGGTGTTTGATAATAACTTAAGAACCTTAAAAATCTTTTCGCATCTTAAAGAAGAGAGTATGCAAACTGTGGTTTATCCTGGTTTGGTCCAATCCACAATGACATACGTCCAATCTCCAGGCTCCTCCTGAGATTTCCAATCCACTGTCTTCTTGTTTAATCCAGGTAGAAGAAAAGCCTTTACAACCCATACGCTTAGCTGGGCACTTATGAAGCCTTTTCCAAATCTCTCACGGAGTTACTCCCCCTTACACATTTTAAGGATACATACTTGATGATAAAAGATTACAATTAAACTTCTCTCCTAGAAGTGAACAAGATGAACACCGAAGTATACTAAATATAATCTCTTTCTCTAAGGTAATTGTTATCAAAGGTAGATAAACAGAGAGTATTCAGGTAGGAGTAGATGCTTCATGATCTTAGCACATTTTTCTTTATTATTGTGTGTGTTGGGCTCTTCTTTGAATGCTTTTATATTTATAGTTGAATTGTAGTAGATGACTAAGCATTCGTCTGTTAGAGTCCGTTGCTTCGTTTGACTATTCTTCATAATTGAAAAACTAGTCGTTATGCTTGATAGATGCTCAGTTCCCTTAAGGTAGATTTTCTTCTCTTCGTATGATCTTCTCATTATCTTCCTATTGAAATACTTTAAACACAAATTCAGTGAAGTCTTAGAGTGATTAGAAGCAAGAAGAATGAATTACAAAAATATTCCAATGATTTTTAGAAGTTACAAGTATGCCCTATTTTCTGGAATTATACATCACTCGAGTGATCTGGCTTTTATTGTGTATAACTTGATTGAATTTTAATTGATAACTAGAGTGATATGCTTCTAGTCATATATCACTTGAGTAAATTTCCTAATTACTGGAGTGATCTATATTATCAGATCAATGCAACTGAATTCCACTTTCACTCTAATTGAGCAAACCTTCTCAAACTTCTGCATAGAGGTCAACTTCCAATAGGCATAACTCTTTGAATATAACTCTAAATTTGACCCATGACCTTTCTCTAGAAAGATCTTTTAGTTTATTTTGCATTGCAATTAGAATTGTTCCCAAATACATTGTATTCCAATTTGTAACATTTGGCCTACACAGTATTTTAAATTCAAGTGTCTACTTCTAGAAAGTATAACTCTTTGAATGTAACTTTAAATATAACCCATGACCTATCAAACAAAAGGTATTTAAGTCTAGTTTCATTTGGAACCAATTTCATCTCAAAATGACATGTATTTTGAGAGTTATGTCAATAATACCAACATGTTCTGGAATATGATGGTGATTTGAGTGTCATTTTGTAAAATTCATATCTCTTTCATTTGAGCTCTTGTTTACTTGATCTTAGTGTCAAAATGACGTATTGGGAGTCTAGTTTCATATTCTTGGTTTCACCTTATTTGGAGTTCTGGTTTGGGAGATATGATCAAATTACTTATCCTCACTCATGTTGAATGAAAACAGATTGTTGTCACTTGTGAGTATTTTCAACACCCGTTTACAGACAGACAACATCCACACAAGGTTTGATAATATTTATAAATTTATACAAAATGTCCAAAAATAAACAACATATAACCATCTATCCTCGTCTTAGGATCCGTACCTATCAGTTCGCCATGTCTACTAACTTGCCTTTGGATCCACTGGTTCCCGCTGGCACATTATCATTTATGAAAAAGAATGAGATTCCAAGGAATTCCAGTAGCAACATACTATCGTTCATATAAAATGCGGTAAGTAGAAATGTTATACACCATGTACGCACCAATTAATGAACAATATAAAAGCATGTATACATGGGATAGGGCCCAACCAATACTATCCGTGTACCTTGGTTAGAATGTTACTCCACAACTAGGTAAAAGTGCACTTCTCATACTAGCTGCCCCTTCTCGGCAGACTACCCCTTCTCACAAACCATGTTGATTAATGCAAGCACAAACAATGGCATACACAATCATATGAACTATTGCATGATGTATGAAGGATAATGTCACTACCTTAAGCCTAATGCATGCGTCGATCTGTGTGCCAACAAACTCAGGCTCTCAACTTAGTTAAAACCCATTCAAGTACTATTTTAGGCAATTCTAAAGTGTTTTAAGTGGTTATATGAGTCTATAGTAAAAACATACCAAAATACCCTTTGGGACCCGGCTCGGCCCAGCCGTACCCAGTCGGACAGTACTTTTCCCGAACATTTGACCCAGGCTATTTTGACATATTTTTGCTCAAAGAATCCACTTCCAGCCTCCAAATTACCAATTTTACTTCCAAAAGACCGAAATGCCCTTGGCAGACCTAATTTAGGGTTTTAGGGGCGTTTTGGTTAATATGCTTTTAGGGCTTTTATGGAAAAGTGTTCAATTGTAACCCTACCTAATTTTCCCTCCTAAACACAATGGAATCATCATATTATCAAAAATCTAGCCCTAACCCTCTGGTCTTGACCTTGCCAAAACTTACAGGTTCTTTGGGAAAAATTGGGGTTTTTGAATTTTGACTCCACATACTTGCTCCTTTCTACTTCTTATCACTTTATTAACTATTTAATTACATTCTAAATACAATTTAGACCAAATTTGGGTAGCATTACAACTAGGGCTCATCCTTTTCCCAAATTTACCAAGCATATATATCATCCATAAATCCACCGATTAAACCAACCACAACAGCAATAACAACAATAATTTGAAGTTCAGGAAGTCACCTTTGCTTTTTCCTTGCTCTTCCCTTCTTGGCCGAAACCTTAACCTCCCAAACCTTAAGATTTTGCTACAAAAACACCTTGAATCAGGGAGAAGAGAAGCTTAAGGAGAGGATTATACAAATTTAGAACTAAATCATCAGAGGAATCAAGCTTACCAAGCAACTTTGCTCCTCCTTCTCTCTAAAATCACCAAAGCACTCTCTCTCTTGAGCTCTCTTGGCTGACAGAAATGGTGGAGGACAGATGAAGGGAATGATTTTAATATATGTTGCATTTATCTCATAATTATTTAATTACCAAAAAGTTGACTTTTAAGACTTAAAGCAATTAGTCTCTATCCGTAAGTAAAAGTGTCATAAAGTCCATTATAATTCAACTAATATTTCCCTTCCTTGGTTTATCCAAAAACACATCCTAGGGTCTTTTAGATCAGCCAAATTAGTTCATGGGTTTAACCCAAAATTACCATGTTGCCACACAAAAGTTTCCCTATTTTTGAATTTGTGTCAATTCTTGCAGATTTTCTGCCCAAGCTTTAAAAAATCCTAACTAAATTTGTAGACATCAAATTGGAAATTCCAAAGGCTATAAAACCCTTATTGAGTCTATTTTCATGGAAAAATATAGCATTTTGCCAATTAGAAGCAAAAAAATCCCAGAATTAAATTCTTTGGATGATGTTCTAGGAAATAGGCAGCTTTTATGGGCTAACTTCAAAAATTCATTCTAGACCTAATTGATTCATATAACCTATCAAATTGAAGCTTAGGATGTCTACTTTCATTCTAGAAAATTTCATAAATTTTATCGTCATTTGGTCATCCAAAACCACATGACAAACTCACTGCCTCGTGGCAATTTCACTGAAATTAAAGTGTTGTTCACCTTTCAATTTCCAATATTTAATTCCTACGGCTATGAATATTCACCATTTTATTGAATATCTTAAATAATCACATTACATTCTTGGTGAATAAAATTTGGGGTGTTATAGTTCTCCCCCACTTAATTAAATTTCATCCTCAAAATTTGCTACACCTATATATCCATAAATTCTGGGTAACTCTTCCTCATATTTTCCTCTATTTCCTATATAACCTCTCTAGGAGATAACCCTTTCTAGACAATCTTGATTAATGGAATGCTCTTACTCTTGAGTTTCTTCTCCTGCCAATCGATGATTTGGTCAAATGTGACTTTATAAGGTTGATACATGTTCTGGATCAGGTTGATACATCTTTAGTTGGGAGTAATGTACCTTGGACACAGCTTCTTTACTTTCAATGCTCTACCAATGCCTATAACTAGTGATACTTTCATGAATACATGATCGCTAACTTCAAATTCCAGAGGTTTCCCCCTTTTGTTAGCAGAGCTCTTCTGTCTGCTCTGAGCAACAAACAATCTCTGCTTAATCAGCTTTATTTTCTTGGTTGTCTGATTAACAATATCTAGCCCAAGTAATTGCCTCTCAGACAACTCTATCCAGCATAAGGGCGATTAACATTTTCTCCCATAAGTGCCTCATATGGAGCCATCTAGATGTTCGAATGATAATTATTATTGTAGGAAAATTCTACCAATAGAAGGAATTTGTCCTAGCTTCCTTTGAAATCAAGTGCACACACCCTTAGCATATCCTCAAGTGTTTGAGTTGTTTGCTCTATCTGCCCATATGTTTGAGGATGATATACCGTGTTAAACCTCAGTTTAGAACCCAAAGCTTTGTGATCTGCCTTCTAGAACTTAGAATTAAATGGAGGATCTCGATCCGAGATGATGTTCTTTGGAGTACTATATAATTGTACAATCTCCTTGATGTAAATTTTTGCTAAATTGTCAGGAGAATAATGAATGCTAATAGGTAGGTAGTGGGCTGTCTTCATGAATCTGTCAACTATCACCCAGATTTCATCGTGATTTCTGACCTTGGGTAACTCCATCACGAAATCCATAGTAATGCTTTACCACTTTCACTTAGGAATCTCAAGGTTTTACAGGAGCCCTGATAGTCGCTGATGTTCTACTTTCACTTTTGACATGTGATACAACGAGTGACAAACTTCATTATATCTCTTTTCATTCCTGGCCATCAATATTGATACTTTAAGTCATGGTACATTTTAGTAGCCACTCGATATAGAGTATACTTACTCTTATATGCCTCTTCCAAGATAGGCAGTGCTTGTCTATCTTGCAGCTATGGAACATAAACCCGCTTCTTGTACCTGACTAGCCCGCTAGGTGACAAGTCATATTTCTAAGTCTCACCCCTATCAATCATACCTCTGATAGGCAGTGCTCGTCTATCCTATAGCTGTGCTTCTTTAATTGCTGCTCTCAGATCATTATATACTAGGCTAATACTCTGCTCATCAGAATTTGATTAGGCAGATTGAAATCTCTAAAATCCTTTATCAGTTTTTGCTCATAGATCATCATGGCTGCCACCTGCATCGATTTCCAGTTTAATGAGTCCGCAATAAAATTAGCCTTTCTAGGATGATATTTGATTTCAAGATTGTAATCTTTTACCAACTCCATCCACCTGCGTTGTCTCATGTTCAGCTCTTTTTGATCATGCAAGAATTTCAAACTCTTGTGGTCACGGTATAGCTCTACGGTCACACCATAGAGATAATGTCTTTAGATTTTTAGAGCGAACACAATTGCCACCAACTTAAGATTGTGAGTGGGATAGTTCAATTCATGAGGTTTTAGCTGACGATGTAACCCCCTACCTTAATAGCCGTGATTATAGTTCGAAAATGTGTCATTAAGTTAAAATAGATACCAACGGATAACTTAAAACTCATTAACGATCCCAACTTCAAAATAGGATACGGTCTTATGATAAAGTGGGTTTTCAAAAACTTTACTAAACCTGTTTAATACGGTTTCTCATTTAGTTTTCAAATCTATTTGGCTTGTTCAGTTCAGTTTTATTCATACATCTCAGAGTGTATAACAAAATTTCCTAACAACTATCGAGTTTCATCTATTCACTATAAGGGTTTGTATGGCATAACCACTAGTCTAGGTTCCCATACTGGGGATCACATAACATTATCCAAATTTACAACATATACAATATGTACAATAATCTCAAAAATTAATAACCAACATAAGGCTCTAATCTCCTAGCCATGAGCACTAGTTGCCTTTAGTTACCTACTTCTCCTTTGAATCGGTTGCCCTAGTTGTAAGTTAGTCATTGGAAAGAGTGAAATTCATAGGAATCTTAGTAGTAACAATTCACTCATATAATATATAATAACAAAGCATGTAAGAAAATCACAAAGCAGCATCACAATAGCATCCATAACAACAATCACATTTGTGACTTTTGTCACATAAACGACAGCTCTCAAAACTATATACACAATACGACAACTTGCATTGTATTCACAATAACTACAGCTTTCACTGTATTTACAATAACAACAGCTATCACAACTATTTTTGCAGAAGTATCCATATTTGTCACAATTCAATGATAAATACAAACATACAATGCATTATACATGATATAAGAGAAAGAGTCACTACCTTGTTATTTCCGTTAGTGCTCAGGCACCAATTCTCATGCTCAGGGTGGATGATAAGTCCTATAAATCATGATCAAGGCGAAAAGTTGTACCCTATTCAATTCTTAATTCTAAAACACTTAGGGTTGGTTATCATTTGAAACCTTTATATAGTTATAGAAGCTCAAACAAAAGCCTAAAGTGTTGGAGAGAACTAGACCAAACATCACCTTCTAAAAGTTCAAAGTGTCAAATTTCGGGGGTTGGCAACGACCAAAGGAAGGTCAGATGCCTTTGAACCGCGGCCAAGAATAGGTCAGAAAGTTTTGGGCCACAGCTAAGACCCTTTTGGCCATGGCTAAGAACTGGTCAGATGCTTTTTAGACGCGGAAAAAATGCCTGGCTGCAGCCAACAGTTGGCCTGTCTCCTGGCTAATTTCAAACGACCATAACTTTTCGTACACACATCAAAATGACACAAACTTTATATCGTTGAAAAGCTTGCAATGTGTACTACAGAATTGGAAAATTTCATAACACTATGCAAAGTTGCTCCCATGCATAGAATTTCCATTACCCAAACTAACAATTTCCAGCAAATGTTTCCAAAGGTCCAGCATTCACATCCAACACTACTCCCACACAATATTTTGCATAGAATCCAATGGAAACATCAAAACAACCAAAATCTAACTCCATTTACATGTTCTATTTTAGCAAAAAATTCAACATAAAAACCACAATTGTCAACATCTCAAATTCAAGACTCTAAACCAATCCTATTGTCCAAAATACAACACAATATGCCATTTTATCAATCAAAACACCAAGAAGTTTCTGAAACCCTAAATTATGAAAATATAGGGAAAAAATTCAGAAATCAAAGGTCTCAACCAATGATCACAACATATATACCAAAAGGTAGCTTTTGCTCACCTCTTTCACTATCTCTAGCTTGTTCTTTGATTCTTCAACCTCTAGTTTTCCTTGAGTACTCAAACACCTCCTCTTGAAAATCTAAAACTATACACATGAAGCCCTCATTAGATGATCAGGAATAAAGAAGAGGTTTTTGGCATTTAAGGTCATTCACAAGGTCAAAATGTAAGAAGAGTACCTTGATTTCTTCTTTCTCTTTCCTCTTCCTTCTTGAACATCTAAGAACTTGAGAGAGAGAGAGAGAGAGAGAGTAAAAGATGATGATGAGTTCAGATTTTTAATTCCCTCTAATGCCTTGGCCGACTTTGAAGAGAGGGAGGGAGATGAAGAGTTGAAACTTTTGACCTTTGACTCCATCTCATGATGCCATGTGTCACCATCTTGTGCCTCCTCCCAACTCCTCCCAATATAATGTAACCATAGGATTATTCTCACTTATCCCATTGGCCCTTTAATCTCTCTTCTTATCTATTAGTTGATGGTGAATTTCCTCTTCAGTAGCTAACTACTTGGCCGATAAATTTCTTTCTTCTTGTTTTCCCCTGATTATGGCAATTTCTATTGAATTACCACTTAACACATTCTTTGACCCCTTTAACTCATACCATACACCCTACCCCTCTATGTTAATTCAATTTAGGCTTTGTCACCATAATTGAGTTTAAATATAAGGTTCAAGTACTGACTACTGCTAATCCAGGTCATAATTCACTTTGTATTCTCTGAAAGTTTTTGTTTCACATTAATTACATTCACTTTTAAAGTCTTTAGCCCTTATACACATGTTGGGACATTATAGACGAGATGTGTATGGCACCACCCGACCATACTGCATCAACACATATCTTAATGCATTCCCACTAGCATCTGTATACACAACATACGTAAACTCTAGATGTAGGATAGTTAGCACTGGTACTGTAGTCTACCTTTGCTTGAACTCCATAAAGCACTTCTCACAATTCTCATCCTAAACAAAATGTTGAGTTTTCTATATCAATTTTGGTCAATGGCAAAGCTACTCTAGAGAAATTCTATATAAACCTTCTGTAATACCTGACAAGACCCAAAAAACTGTGTACTTCAAATACAGTCTCTGGCTTCTTCCAATTCATTACTGCTTCCACCTTGCTTGGATCAATAGAGACCCCTTGATGTGAGACAACATGGCCCAGAAACTTTACCTCTAAAAGCCAGAATTCATACTTACTTAGCTTGTGATAGAGTTGCTTATCCCTTAATATATTCAACACCATTCTCAGATACTACTTATGATCAACTTTACCCTACGAGTATACCAGAATATCATTAATGAAGACTATTAAGAATTAGTCCAGGTATGGAAGAAAGATTCAATTTATGTAGTCTATAGACATTGCAGGTGCAATAGTCAGCCCAAATAGCATTACAAGAAACTCATAATGGCCATATATGGTCCTAAAAGTAGTCTTCGATACATCTTTTGCTTTTATCTTTAACTGATGGTATTAGATCGCAAATCAATCTTTGAGAATATGTAGGAACCAGATAACTGATCGAGCAAATCATCAATTCTAGGGGTAGGTATTTCTTCTTGACGTCACTTTATTCAATTCCTAGTAATCTATACAAAGACATAGGCTTTTGTATTTCTTTCTTACAAATAGTACTAGAGCACCCCATGGTGAGACACTGGGTTGAATGAACCCTTTCTCAAGTAGCTCCTCAATCTACTTCTTTAATTCTGCCATTTCGCTTGGAGCCATTCTATATGGGGCTTTGGATATTAGACCTGCTTTAGGCCTTAGATCAATTGAGAACTCCACTTCCTTATCTGAAGGTAATCCACTATATCCTCCAGAAATACATCGGGGAACTCATTTACTACAGGGATACTTTCTAAGGCTACTCCAGCCTATGACTGCTTAGAGTAAAGCACTATATACCCCTGATAACCTTTTCATGAACATCTCTCAACCTCAGTTGTAAAGAGAAGATTCAGATTGATTCACGTACCCGTATGCTGTTGTAAATCAGGATATATAACCTTCTTTTCTTTGCAATCCATCAATACATTATTTGTTGTCAACTAATCAATTCTGAGAATCACTTCCAACCCTCAAAGTAGCAAACAGATAGCTCTATGGTAGATTCGTGCCCCTCCACATTTACCACACAATTTAAACAAACATCGACCATAACAATTTAAGTACCCATAAGTGCAGTTATGACCAAGTCATATGGGAATTTATGCACAGTTATGTTCAACCACCTCAAGCAGTCGAATGCAATGAATAAGTGCTAGCGACCAAATCATACATGACATGCACTAGACTGTTGTTCAGAAAAATCATACCTTAGATCAATTTAGGAGATTTTCTAGCTTCTTCTTGTGTTAATGTGTAGACCCTACTTGGAACCCTGGGTCTTGTCTCCTCCGGCTGATGCTTTTGTGGGCAATCCTTAGCAATATGCCCTAACTTGTTGCAATAGAAGCAAGTGTCTAAATAGAAGTCCGCTGTAAAATCTACTAGGGTGAATTGGCTTTCGACAGCACCAACAAGTTCTGCTTCTAGAGAAACCCTGGCCACTAGCCCTGAGTTAGCCTCTTGTTATCACCCTTGGAAGGTCCACCCTGATCTTTCTACTTCTGCGATAAACTACCACTTTCGCATGCAACCTTACTATTGCTTTTGCAGCCAAGCTCAACATGTGTTTCTCGATGTAACGACATTTTTCCACTACTTTACTGAACTCAATGAAATGATGTGAAACCAATTTCTCTTTCAACTCTGGTCTCAACCCCTCAATCATCATATCAGTACTCTATTCTTCATTATCATAAAGCTTGAGGTATGTCGAATATCGAGACAATTGAATGTATAGAGCCAAGTAGTCATCAAAGCTCTCATTGTTATACTGTTGAATACTGAGAAATTCCTTCTCTTTCTCATGCTTGATAGACGAAGGAAAATATTTCTCATTAAACTTTTCCAAGAATAATTTCCAAGTCACAGGAGTATTCCTCCCTTACAGAGTAAGCTCGATGTTCTTCCACCATCTATTTGCATTATTCTCCAGCTTATAAATAGCTAGCTGGACTTTAACCTCATCTGGGCACATCAAAATATTGAAGATTTTCTCTAGACGTGATAACCAATCCTCAACATCTGCGGATCAAATTTCCCTTAAAAACTAGGAGCCTGTCACTTATTGAACCTGCCTACCCAGGTCTGCATGTCTATCTCAGGATCAGGCAAAACATCCTCTGGTTGAGGCCCCTCATATGGAACCTCTTCACCATTCCCTCTCATATATTCCTCTAGACAATCTTGCCTCTATTGTACCTCCTAAAGTTCATCCCTACTTTCATTAATGGTGGCCTGGTGTTGCGTTAGAACATCCAGAATTTGTTGTTGTACAAGGTCAGGGCTTGCCTCAAGTGCAATATTATTGTGTCCCGCCCGTGGTCTTCCAGGTCAGACCATCTCTATAATGCACACTACATGAAAATAGAGAATAAATAATTTTCATATAAGAGCAAGGGCATTTTCATCATTTCATAAAAGTTCAGGGTACACATATATGTCATATATATCATACAATAGATATTTACAGTAGTTACAGAAAGACAAAAATATCATACAACCTATAAACTACTGTACATGACAATTAGTCCTTTTACATTACATAATTCTAAGTTACATGCAACTTCCAAGGGGTTACCTATCCTAGGACTTTCCTAGGTCGAGCACGATTAACTTTCCCTACACCCTCCTAAAACACCGACTCTAACCGTATCTTCTTCTGTCCTTCAATTTCACATGACTGCCCTTGTCTCAAAATACGTACTGGTCACTTCCGGGCACCAAAATATACTGTGTTGGCCCCACGTTAATCACTGTACATAAACCTCTACACCAAGTCAATCATATACTCCAGAAACTCATAAATGTTCCCATTCGAGCCCCGCTCAACAATGTTGATCTTCTGCCTGTTCCAGAAGATGGAGTATGAGAAAAGTCCATTGTCGTGTAGACCCAGAACTTATATGGCAACTCCACCTCTAACTGCTCTTAGAGAGCTCATATATGGATAAGATGCTAGTAAAAACTATAAGGTATTGACCAATAAGAGTGGCTTTGGTCGAAGCGCTATATGATATCAGCCTCGGATATAGTCCCATAGATCCAGGTCCGGCTACAGGTCATACTGTACATCTACTGTGTCGACCTGGGACTCATAATTACTCGGTTCCTCCTCTGGGTCCTTGACGATGGATGTTAGGTCTCCTCTACCAGTGACCCTACTGCCAATGCTAGCCTCGACTCGGGTTCGTATACTGGTAGCTCTGGTACCCTCTTCCTTGTTGTCTTCATCATAAGGAGGCCTCCACGCACGTAATAATCCACATACAACTACCCCGCTGGTATCCGCTACTCCAATAGCAAATAATTCACCGATGCCTCCGTTCCCTCACGGTGCTCGCTAGAACTGCTCATGACGTCCTGTCACCATGCAAACAAAACAATATTAGTATACCATTTTGAAAAATGCTAGAATCGCTATAATGCTCATATATCAAAATGTCAACACCTATTTACATTTCGATATACACAGAGGAATAAAGACCAAGTTCCACAGGCATATAGAAAAAGTACAAATATACTGTTAAAAGTAATTGCTTACAGATAGACAACATCCATGCAGGGTTTGATAATATTTACATATTGATAAAAAATATCCAAAAATAAACTACATATAACCATCTATCCTCATCTGAAGATATGTGCCCATTAATTCTCTGTGTCTACTAACTTCCCTTTGGATCCGCTGGTTCCCGCCGGCATATTATCATTTATGAAAAAGAATGAGATTCCAAGGAATCCCAATAGCAACATACTATCGTTTATATAAATTCTGTAAGTAGATATGTTATGCACCATGTATGCACCAATTAATGAACAATATAAACACACATACATGGGATAGGGCCTAACTCCCACTACATGTGTACCATGGTTGGGATGTCATTCCACCACAATCAGGTAAAAGGGTACTTCTCGAACTATTTGCCCCTTCTCGGAAAACCATGTTGATTAATGGAAGGAAAAATAATGGCATACACAATCATATGAACTATGGCATGATGTATGAAGGATAATGTCATAACCTTAAGCCATTTTCACCTTGAAATGTGTGCCTCGATATGTGTGACAATAACTCTGGCTCTCAACTTGGTCCTAAAATATCAAATGTACAAGAATTAGGTTAAAGCTCATTTGTGTACTATTTTAGGCACTTCCAAAGGGTTTTAGTGGTTATATGAGACTACAGTGAAAAATTACCAAAATACCCCTAGGGACCGAGCCCAACCTCGCCATGCTTGGTCCAATCGTACTTTTCTTGAAAGTTTGACCCAGGCTATTCAGACATATTTTTGCCCAAGGAATCAATTTTTGACATCGAATTACCAAATTAGCTGTCGAAAGACAGAAATGCCCTTGGTAGCCTCTAATTTAGGGTTTCAGGGGCGTTTTGGTCATATACTTTTTAGGGTTGTTCGGGAAAAGTATTCAACTATAACCCCACCTAACTTTCTCTCTTGAACACAATGGAATCATCATATTACCAAAAATCCTGCCCTCAGCCCTTGGTCTTGACCTAGACGAAGCTTAGAGGTTCTCCGGGGAAAATTAGGGTTTCTGAATTCTGATTCCACAGACATGCTCTTTTCTACTCCTAATCACTCTATTAACTTTTTAATTATATTCTAAACATAATTTAGACCAAATTTGGGCAGCAAAGTAGCTAGGGCTAATCCTTTTCACAAATTTACAAATAATAGAAATCATCCACTAATTTAAACAACCATATTAGAAACAACAATAATAATTTGAAGTTTAGGAAGTCACCTTTGCTTTCTTCTTGCACTTCCCTTCTTGGCCGAAACCTTAACCTCCCACACCTTAAGATGTTGCTTCAAAAACACCTAGAATCATAGAGAAGAAAGCTTTGGGAGAGGATTATACAAGTTAGGAACTAAATCATCGGAGGAATCAAGCTCACCTTGCAACTTTGCTCCTCCTTTTCTCTAAAATAACCAAAGTACTCTCTCTCTCTCTCTCTCTTATGAGCTCTCTTGGATGACAAAAATGGTAGAGGAAAGATAAAGCAAATGGTTTTAATATATGTTTCATTTATCTCCTTATTATTTAATTACCAAAAAAGTTGACTTTTAAGGCTTAAAGAAATTAGTCTCTATCCCTAAGTAAAAGTGTCATGAAGCCCATTATAATTCAACTAATATTTCCCTTCCTTGGTCCATCCAAGAACACGTCCTAGGGTCGTCCAGATCAGCCAAATTTGATGATGTGTTTATCATAAAATTACCATGTTGCCATCACAAAATTTTCCCCATTTTTCGGATTTGTGTCAATTTTGGAAGATTTTCTCCCAAATTTTGAAAAATCATAACTAATTTTGTAGACATAGAATTGGAGTGATTCTAAAGGCTATAGTACACTTATTGAGTCTAGTTTTAAAAAAAATATAGCTTTTTTCCATTTGGAAGCACAAAATTCCTAGAATTAAATTCTTTGGATATTATTATAGGAAATAGGCAGTTTTTCTGGGCTAAATTCAAAAATTCCTAACTCTTTGTATATAGCTCTAATTGATTCATATGACTTATGCAATTAAAGCTTAGAATGTCTAATTTTATTTTGGAAAAATTTCATAGATTTTTCATCATTTGGTCATCCAAAACCACATGACAAACTCACTACATCACAGGCAATTTCACTGGAAGTCCTTTTAGCCTTTCAGTTTCCAATATTTAACTTCTACGGCCATGAATATTCACCATTTTATTGAATATCTTAAATAATTACAATACATTCTTGATGAATAAAATTTGGGATGTTATAAGTATTACTCCAAGTACAATGGGATTTCACTGGAAGTGATATGTCAATTTTGTAACATTACTCGAATGCATAAAGAATGCACTTGAAATGATCTGATGTTTTGGCAATCACTTTAGTGATTATGATATATAAATGTGCATTCACTTGAAGTGATATGTTATTTTGGCTATCACTTTAAGTGATTCTGATGTTCACTCGAGTGCAATGTATATTCACTAGAAGTGATATGCCTATTTTTAATATTCACTTCGAGTGATTCAGAATTTCACTTGAGTGATATGATATTTTTGTCAATCACTCCAAGTGATTTTGAGGCACACTTCAAGTGATTTACAATCACTCCAGATTGGGTATTTTAACTTCGAATTGAGCCATCCAAACTTTCATTTGATCATTAAGACTTCCAATATCAAATCTAAGAGCTTGAATCTTGATATTCTTATTAGATCTGCAAGTTCTTCTTTCTTCGATCTCTTGCTTCTTGATTTTCCTCTTGATGATCATTTTCCATAACCCAACTAGATATCTTCTTCCTTTTCTTGAGTTTCTCATTCACTTTCTTTCTTCTTCCTCTTTAATCATTATCATCAAATTAACTTGATATCTTCTTCCTTTAACTATTCTACAATATATTTTACATTAAACATAGTAGTTAGTGAAAATATAAAATAAATACATTATGTAAAATTTTTGCTCTTATTATTTGGCATCATCAAAACTAATCATATCAAATAGGGTATACTAGCACTGATAGGTTGTACCACATCCAGAAGCTATAATGAGGAACAAAATGGATGAGTGGGGATGGTTCTAATTGTTGATCATATTATGTGAAGTTTAATTATTTAGAATAATATAATTTTTATGTTAGTTAAACCTACTTCTCTAACTCACAATCATTTCCTGCATATTTTGTAAATTGATTTTGGTTATTGAGACTTTATGTCTCCCCCCATCATTGTAAATAATTTTTCAAGAGAGACCTCTAATGTAGCTGGAGGCCAAAGTAAGCAACCAGAGGCATAGGAGTTGAAAACCTTGTAGGCCTCTTTTCATATTAGTATTGTATTATTTTCTATATTGCCATTATAGAACATCTCATATTTTTTGAGATATCATATTTACTATTTAGATAACTGTTTTGGGATAACTGTCTACTTTTGTTAGGCTTAAAGTACTTTGACATTTTGGTGGACCCACAACCATATGTATGTTGGAAATTATTTGTATAGAATCTTAATTATGGGTTTTAGTGTTGTAAGACTCATGGGCTATGATTTCTCTTGTTGTTATGTGTGCCCAGAGTAACAAATTTCTTTGTAGTGGGTTTGTGGGTGAGTTTTGCACCATGAACTCCGATATGTCTTGAATGAGAAATTGTTTTCATTTATCACTGGTTAACCAGATTTTGTAAAACCATTATGAATAATTGTTGTTTGTGAGAAAGGGTCTTCTCAACAAGAGGCTACCAAAATACCTAAATCTAATCCAAAATATTATATGGATAACCAATATAAAATAACTCTTCTCTTCTACCTTCTCATTTATTTCCAATTACCACTTCCTTACCCCTAGAGCTGCTTGCTTTCGCTGCATATCATTAATGTGTTAGAACCGGCTATCACCCAAGAGGGGGTGAATTGGGTGTATAATAAAAACTTAAGAACTTTAGAAATCTTTAAGTATCTTAACGAAAGCGGTAAGTATGAAGGTTTATAAATCAACAGTTAGATTAAATAATATATGTTGGAAATATAAGAGCTTAGGGAAGAGAATATGCAAACTGTGATTTATCCTGGTTCGGTCCAATCTGTGATGGCCTACGTCCAGTCCCCAGGCTCCTCCTGAGATTTTTAAATCCACTATCTCCTTGTTTAATCCGGGCATAAGAAAAGCCTTTACAATTCCACAAGTTTAACCGGGTACTTGTGAAACCTATTACAAATCTCTCACTGAAATACTCCCCCTTACGGCAAGTCTTACGAGCAGAGCAATCCCAAAGATCTTCCTCTCCTGCTTACTCATGCAAGTCTTACGAGCAGCAACGTTCTCTCCTGCTTACACCCCTGTAAGTCTTATGGGCAGCAACGTTCTCTATTGCTTGCACCTTGTAAGTCTTACGAGCAGAATGTCTTACTGGCAATTCTCTCTACAGCTTCTCCCGTAAGGAAATCAACCCTCTCAAGGTCCCTCTACCTTGAGATCAACTCAGAAATACAGTTGAAAGTGTTTACAGACTCTCTCACAGAGTAGATATAATACTCACTAAAGCACAATACATATAATCACTCTCTCAATTACAAGTAATACATAAATTGGAAAATAGAGTGTTTGGGTAGCAGCAGAGGATTCACATTTCTATCATTTTTCTCGTAGTTGCTCGCTGTCTCTATTTTTCTCCGTTACCCATCGACGTTGAATGCTCTCTCATTTATAGTTGATGAATATGATGACCGTTGTGAGCATTCGTCCGTTGGAGTCATTTTGACCGTTGAGCATATTTGAAAAAAGAGTTACCATGAGCTTTCCGTTGCAAAGCAGAGCGTCACGTTGAGGAGCGGCATATCTCATTATGAGCTGTACATCACGTTGTGGAGTGGGATGAATTCGTTTGAGTTTCCAGACAATCTCTCATGGTGGGTGAGTTGCTTGTCGTGGTAGGTAGCCGCCATTCGGTGTGTAATGATGCCACCCGCCACAGTTGACTCTTACATTTGAATATGTAATCTCAACGTTCAATTTCTTGTTTCACACTGCAAAATACTTAATCACTAATATGATGAAATATTAGTCATGGGTATGTTGGATCATTGGTCAAAAACTGAATTTCTGGCTTCTGTGACTCATCACGTTGAGTGAAGATATTCGCTATGACCTCCGTTCTTGAAGATACAATCCAAATATTTAATCTCCTGTTTTACACTTGAAAAATATGTTAGTTAATGTTTAGGAACAATAACAAGTGAAAACATAATGATTGTATAACTTTTAACCACGTTTGGATTGATTGCTGTGAGGCTCTGAACTTCTACGTTGCTTCTGTCAGGACCTCACTTCGAGTGCAATATGGCTCACTCGAGTGCAGTTGATAATTTCACGTTTTGACTTCCTCTCGGGCAAGCACTCGCTGCACTTCACTCGCATCTGCTCGAGTGAATTCTCGAATCACTTGAGCACAACAAGTCATGCTCGAGTGCGTTTCATGCTTTCACGTACAAGCTTCTTCTCGGGTTATCACTTCCATGACAAAACTTGCATGTGCTCGAGTGAGAAATCATCCAAGGCTCGAGCATGGATCCTAGTGCTCGAGTGATTCAATTTTCTTCACATTTCAGCTGCTTCTGGACATCACTCGCACAATATTTTCAGAGAGAAAGTTTTTGCACTCGCGGGTGATGTGGGGCCACTTTAGAAAAATTTTGTTTATTTGATTCAAATGATATATCATAAGAAAGCTCTTGCCATATGCATTCCAATGCAACAAGAATCTGCTCCAAACTCCTTGTATTCTGCAAGTTATGATCGAAAGAGTGTCTATTTCGCTAGTCTGCACGAGCGTCAACTTCCAGAAGGCATAGCTCCTAGAATATATGTTCAAATAAGGCATATTACCTATCCATGGAAAGCTCTTTGAGTCTAATTTCATTTTGCACTGGTCTCGTCTCAATCCGATGTGTGGTTTGTGAGTTATTCTCCAAATACCGAACCTGTGTCAAAACGTGACGGTGATTTCAGTTCCATTTTCGACGATTAATATTTCCTTCATTGGATCTTCTTTCAATGTGCTCCTGGTGCCAATTTCACGTGTTGGGAGTCTTCTTTCATATGCCACTGGTTTCGAGTCAATCTGATGTGCGGTTTGAGAGATATGACCAAAATACCAGACCTCGCTCAGGCTGAACGTAAAACAGAGTAGAACAGAGTTTTCACTCCGTGCTCGAGTGAATTCATCCGTGCTCGAGTGAGTTCTTCCTGTGCTCGAATGAAACACCTCGTGCTCAAGTATAACACCTCTGGAAGTGCCAAAACTCATATATAAGTCATCTTAGCTTCGTATTAACCTATTCCAACCATTATTTGATCATAGAAACCTCTGGTATCATCATAGAAACCTACAATATCATCATAAAAACCTCCAATATTACTTCTAACAACTTGAATCTTGATATTCTTGATAGATCTTCCAAGTTCTTCATTCTTCAATATCTTTCTTTTTGATTTTCCTCTTGATAACCATTCTTCATAATCTGAGTAAGCATCTCCTTAAATATCTTCAATTTCTTTTCTTCTTCTTCCTCTTGTTCATTTTCATTCCTTCAATCTTCTTCATTCTTTGCTTGACTAATCTACAAAATATGTAACATTAAATATAGCACTTAGTCAAAGAAAGACATTATATAAACTTTTTACTTTTATTATTTCATATCTATATTTGACATCATCAAAACTAATCATATCTAACATTCTCCCCCTTTTTGATGATGACAAATCCTTTAAGAAAAATATGTCTGAATAGAGTGCAACATACATATATAATGCAACATACATATTTTTCTTACATTTTTCTCCCCCTATTTGACATCAGCAAAAAGTTTGAAATATATAAAGAAGTAAGGCTTGTAAAGAAGTAAATAGAGTAGAAATTACTTTAATCAAAATGAATGTACCAAGAAAACAATTTACACTCCCCCTATGTGAAATACATATTTTTCTTACATTTTTCTCCCCCTATGTGAAAGTACTTTCATTTTTAATGTGAGGGAACTAAAAAAATTTTGAGAGGTTTTCAAGAAAAATTTTATAATCAAGATCAATGAAATATATGAAACGCATTCTTGAAATGTAAAAAGTGAAGGTTTAGAAATGCTCATGTAGATTTGGAAAAATGATGAAGCGCTCCATGAAGTCCGTGCTTTATCCTTTGGCAATGCTAGTTAATGATGATGTACACCACACTTCTGTTATGCAACTCAGATATATATTCATGTTGTTGTCAGGATTCTCCAATTGATTTGAACTTCTATTAAGCATGTTCAGTGCTCAGTTATATGGCTTTGAATGTTGTAGCCAATATATATTCCTTGACTGAGCGTTAAAAACATCCTCAAGGTTGATAGAGTCTTCTTGTAGTATGTTGAGGAATGCTATTGCACAAAACAAATTTTCCTATCATAAATTTAAATCTTTCTTTACAAAGAGAATTGTTAGTTCAATCAAGTAACAAACTATTCCTTTTCATATGATATATTAAAATTATGATTGTGAAAAGAACAGTATAAGAATAACTCATCATCAAAACTAATCAAGACATGGAGAATATAGATGAGTATATTAAAAGAATTTTCTTTCCAATAGGAGATGAGCTTTCAATATATAAAACACATGTGAATGTGAAGCTCACCCTTAATTGATGCATGGTTTTAAAAATTTTAGGAAAATAGTTAGTAACTCTCCTAGATTTGATAAACCATTGGAAACTTTATAGAGAAAATGATTTTGAAAGTATGAATATTTAGAGAAAAATTAAATTTGAAATATGATAATGCTATTTAGAGGTTTTAAGAGATATAATCCAATATCACCTGAGTAGTCACTTGAGTGATTCTACTTGACCATTGCTTGATTGTTTACTCAAGTGGTGCAACTCAAAGATTTTGAATTAAACAAGAATACAATACCTCACTCGAGTAATATCGTAATCACTCGAGTCATAATCCTCTGTAGTCTATTGATACATCGTTGGCTAGTTACTGTCTGAATATATGATCTGACGATGTAATCTCTGTTGCTACTAGAAGATACCAAATTGAGCTCGGAGTAAGGCTTTATGTGCATATTGGCTTAGTATGTGCCCCTTGCTTAGCAAATATCATTGAGAACTTTTAATTTCACCATAGAACATAACACCCTTATTTTGTCATTCATCATCTCAAATAGAACTTTGAAGTTCTGGTTCACATAGCTGCTTCATCTTATCATTGATTGATGATCTCAGCATTGTTTGTAGCAAGCTCTATGTGATTGTTGAAGCTCCTCTCTAAGAAAGCCTTAGACAAATGGACCAAAGCATGAAGAATCATGGAGGCCAACTCTAGCAAATTGTCGTCTCTCATTTATTGGCCTTGTTCACCATAGCTCTAGTATAGGTATAGCAAATAATCCAGTGAAGATTAGACATAGAGCTAGGATAGTAGTTAAGAATCCTCATAGGCTCATCAAGCTTGATGATTCTGTGCATCTCAACATCTTCCTTTGAACGTCTCTGTTGGCTCCATATCATAGTGAAAATGTCTGATCTCCTTGAAATGATAAGGAAGGTGGGTAGGCAACAAAGATTCATATTGGATAAATTTATTCTTGGCTCTGTGCTGCTTTGAAATAATCTCCGCTGAGTCTACTAAGAGATCTTCCTTCTCTTTCTCTTTCTTTGATTGTATCACTAGCTAGTTATTTGCTAGTGGCGGGATGTCATTTGAGTAATATCACATATTTTGCTTCAACTCACGCTGCAACACTATCAGTCATGCCTTTTCTGTTAGCCTTTGACCTTTGTATCCAAAATAAAATCATCTTAATCAACTCCTGTAAAAGTATAAACATATGCTCTCTGGTACCCATCTTCTTTTGGGTCCGTACAATATTAGACATAGCAACTCTTATGCTCTTATACAATTAAGCATATGATATTTGAGCAAAGAGTACGATAAATCAACAAAGATCAAAATATAATTCTTTACCCAATTAAGTCATTATAAAGCATAACGAACAAGTGATACCAGAAATGATGATGATAAATGACAATTTGTAAATACACTTTATATAGAAAATATGTCATTGATAAGATTTTCATGCAATAGATGTAAGTCAGATCAAAGAGAGTAGAAAGCTTATCCATAATGATCAACTTTTATAAAATGATAAAACATGAATGAAACCAAATTTTCAAGAATGATAATGAGATATGAAAATTGTTTCGAAATCTCAAATGTTCTTTCGAATCATAAATATGCATTATGACATTAAGATTTTGAATGCATGAAAACTCATTTATGAAGCTTGTTAAATATCAATGCTTATGCCAAAAACAATGGAAGTCAACATTTATAAAATATATATCAAAAAGCTTCACTAAGGAGTTCAACTAAGATAACATGTTAATTATAAGAGTTAACATATTGGAGAATTTTCCCAAGAACAAAAGTCATATGAAAAATGAATTAGCCAAAATGGCATATCTTGACATATATAAGCATGATGACTTTAGTATTGATCAAGAGATAACACCTTGCCTCTTAGAGTTGCATCTTAAAATGGATAAATATTCAAGGCAGCAAGACTTAAAGTGCAAGATTCTAGTTACTCAAAAAATGGATGAAGACAAATGGTAATGCATTTGAGCAACAATATGAGTATAAGAATTTATGGATAATGAAGCACATACTCATTGATCCAAATAACTAGAATTATAGAATATTATCCCGGTAAGTTATTCCACAATAATGGTTAATGCATTAAGATTCAATACACTAATGAACATTTATAATGCTTGGAATAACGTGGCCAACTAATGATTTATGCATTAGGCACAAGGCATTCACAAGTTGAATTCTTATCTAGAGAATACACTTGAAACTCATATAGATAGTTAACTTATTAGACATAAGATCTAACTTGTTAGAAAATAAAGATTGAGGAGTTCAAGTATTGGATAGCACAATTAAGATCAATATGTCAACGATGGGAAAATACTTTGGTAAATGAATCTGAAGCATTCTGACTTTCAGTATACAAAAATATTAACTTCCAATTTTGAAACCGATTTGAATGCAAACAAGATATGAATAATTTCCAAATAATGTGTATGCACTTTTATAAATAGAATGAATTGAAATCCAAGTAAATTTGTGAAATATGTATTTCAAATTTCCAATGCATAGAAAAATCATGCAAAATTCTATTTTGATACATTTAGCAATCTGAAAATATTTTTAAAAAAATATAAATCATTGATTGCTAATGGTATATAGTAATGAGCAAGAATTTACCACTTAAATTGAGTTGAAAAGAATGGGTACGATAGTTGAGTTTTGAAATTACTGATACTGCGTACCTGGCTTGTGTGTAACTTGTAGACACCCAAGTTAATTTCCATCTCCTTGTATCTTTGTACTCAAGTCCTCCAAGATCACTTGAATAAACCATATTTTGAAGCTAATTTATCGATTCATACCTGTGGCATTTGTGAGTTCTTGATGCACTTTTAGGTGAGTTCTTCAAATACTCGAGTGTGCTCACGTCTCACTCGAGTGTGTGACATTATTCTTGATGAACTCGAGAGTGTCCGTAGAGTTTCTACATACTCTATTAATCCCTGTTTTGCAATCTAAAAGCAGGGCATAGGATTCAAATCTATAATCGAGTGACCAACCAGTACTCGAGTGTTAACATGCCTTGCACTTGAATGTTCACTTCTGCTTTCTAGTGTCATGCTTCTTTTTCAAATTATTCCTGCAAAAATCATATAACCATTTTTCTTCCTTAGGTATCCAATTCTACTTGGATCCACTCATGGTTAGCTTTGAAAGAATCATAATTCAAATGCTCTAAGAATATAGTTAATTCGAAACAATTGAGCATAATGAATTAAATATGTCTTTATGCATAAGAGAAATATTTCCTTTTCAAATCATTATACATGCATAAAGAATTAACCTTTTGAGCATTACAATCCATTTATAAATAAATCTATTAAATGGCTTTTTAAGGGATGCGAAAACATAATTTCAAACTCAATTGCAATGCTCTTTCCTAAGGTTCCAAAATATAAAACCTCAATAAATATTACAAACAACAGTATAGGAGGTTTTATCATTGTGTACCTTTGCCTTAGATATTTGGAGGATTGCTTTTGCTTATCCATTGCATCTTTCTATGATGTTGATACTTTGAATATTTTGCTTTGGGTGCTGGCAACCTTCTCTTAAAATATATAGACTCCAGGAGTCTTTTATTTGATGCTTGAGAGATCCTCCTTTTCTTGTTCTTCTCAAGATAGTTGAATGGCACATTATGATAGCCCTTCGTTGAGGTAGAACATATTCCTTTTATCCATTGCTTCTTTCTCTGGTTATACTCTGTAGCTCCAGCAATGGGTGCCTTGAGAGTTCTCCTTTTTGATATAAATGGTATGAACCTCTTTATTGGTGCATGAGAAACTCTTGGCTTCTTTTTCATCTTCTCCTTACCCTTATGTCCATTTCTTTTCAGATCATCCTGCAAACATAAAGTACTAGATGGACATTTTGGTACCCACATATACTTGGGTCCTTGATTATTAGTATTAAACCTTACATGTTTCTTCGGTACCCAAATATACTTATTTCTCACATGGGAATTTCTTCTAATATAGCATGTATGAGAAATATGACCGGATTTACCACAATAATTGCAAATTGTATCAAGATATGCATTATGAGATATCATGCAACTATTATGTCGATCATGAGAGTAGAAATTCGAATGGATTTGATTTGAATATTCTTTCTTCCCAACAAACTTTCCAGCATATTAGAAAACATTTTTGCTTTTCTCAATAGAATCAACAATTGGTTGAGAAACAAACTTTTGTAGACTCTGAAAATCAGTTTTATGAAAATCACACAAAGAATTGGAACCTTTTACCTTAAGTTCATCTTGAGCTCTGGAGAGTGGTTTTTTATGTTCATACATACTGAGCTCTTTTCGGGAATCCTCTTCTTCTTGTTTATCCATGTTGACTGTATGGAAGTGTTCTATGATTTCTTCATCTTCATCATCAACTTCCAATTGTTCATGCACAATAGATGTGTAGCGTGTAGTTTCACACGAACTGTCAACACTTTCAACTTCAACACAATTGTTAGAAGCATAAATAGAATCAAGAGTATCCCAGATATGTTTAGCATTAGAACAAAATCTAATTTTCTCAAAATCATTTTCGGTTAAAGCACTATACAGAATTTTCATTCCTCTAATGTTCAACGAAAACATTTTCTTTTCACTTTCTGTCCAATCCTTTCTTGATTTGAAAACAAAAGCATTTGTAAAAACATTCCACATATCAAAATCAAAAGCTTTTATAAAACTAGTCATTCTAGCTTTCCAAAACCAAAAATCAATATCTTTCAAAAACGGTGGGATTGTATAATCAAAACCTTCTGAAAGTATAAAACACCCAAAATCAGCCATTGTAACTCTTGAGACGGTTAAGTTCTTTAAACAAGAGCCCGGGCTCTGATACCAAATGTTAGAACCGGCTATCACCCAAGAGGGGGGTGAATTGGGTGTATAATAAAAACTTAAGAACTTTAGAAATCTTTTCATATCTTAACGAAAGCGGTAAGTATAAAGGTTTATAAATCAACAGTTAGATTAAATAATATATGCTGGAAATATAAGAGCTTAGGGAAGAGAATATGCAAACTGTGATTTATCCTGGTTCGGTCCAATCTGTGATGGCCTACGTCCAGTCCCCAGGCTCCTCCTAAGATTTTCAAATCCACTATCTCCTTGTTTAATCCGGGCACAAGAAAAGCCTTTACAATTCCATAAGTTGAACCGGGTACTTGTGAAGCCTATTACAAATCTCTCACTGAAATACTCCCCCTTACGGCAAGTCTTACGAGCAAAGCAATCCCGAAGATCTTCCTCTCCTGCTTACTCATGCAAGTCTTACGAGCAACAACGTTCTCTCCTGCTTACACCCCTGTAAGTCTTATGGGCAGCAACGTTCTCTCCTGCTTGCACCTTGTAAGTCTTACGAGCAGAATGTCTTACTGGCAATTCTAACTATAGCTTCTCCCGTAAGGAAATCAACCCTCTCAAGGTCCCTCTACCTTGAGATCAACTCAGAAATACAGTTGAAAGTGTTTACAGACTCTCTCAAAGAGTAGATATAATACTCACTAAAGCACAATACATATAATCACTCTCTCAATGATAAGTAATACAGAAACTGGAAAACAGAGAGTGTTTGGGTAGAAGCAGAGGATTCACATTTCTATCATTTTTCTCGTAGTTGCTCGCTGTCTCTGTTTTTCTCCGTTACCCATCGACGTTGAATGCTCTCTCATTTATAGTTGATGAATATGATGACCGTTGTGAGCATTCGTTCGTTGGAGTCATTTTGACCGTTGAGCATATTTGAAAAAAGAGTTACCATGAGCTTTCCATTGCAAAGTAGAGCGTCACGTTGAGGAGCGGCATGTCTCATTATGAGTTGTACATCACGTTGTGGAGTGGGATGAATTCGTTTGAGTTTCCAGACAATCTCTCATGGTGGGTGAGTTGCTTGTCGTGGTAGGTAGCCGCCATTCAGTGTGTAATGATGCCGCCTGCCACAGTTGACTCTTACATTTGAATATGTAATCTCAACATTCAATTTCTTGTTTCACAATGCAAAAAACTAAATCACTAATATGATGAAATATTAGTCATGGGTATGTTGGATCATTGGTCAAAAACTGAATTTCTGGCTTCTGTGACTCATCACGTTGAGTGAAGATATTCGTTGTGACCTCCGTTCTTGAAGATACAATCCAAATATTTAATCTCCTATTTTACACTTGAAAAATATGTTAGTTAATGTTTAGGAACAATAACAAGTGAAAACATAATGATTGTATAACATTTAACCACATTTGGATTGATTGCTGTGAGGCTCTGAACTTCTACGTTGCTTCTGTCAGGACCTCACTTCGAGTGCAATATGGCTCACTCGAGTGCAGTTGATAATTTCACGTTTTGACTTCCTCTCGGGCAAGCACTCGCTACACTTCACTTGCATCTGCTCGAGTGAATTCTCGAATCACTTGAGCACAACCAGTCATGCTCGAGTGCGTTTCATGCTTTCATGTACAAGCTTCTTCTCGAGTTATCACTTCCATGACAAAACTTGCATGTGCTCGAGTGAGAAATCATCCAATGCTCGAGCATGGATCCTAGTGCTCGAATGATGCAATTTTCTTCACATTTCAGCTGCTTCTGGACATCACTCGCACAATATTTTCAGAGAGAAAGTTTTTGCACTCGCGGGTGATGTGGGGCCACTTTAGAAAAATTTTGTTTATTTGATTCAAATGATGTATCATAATAAAGCTCTTGCCATATGCATTCCAATGCAACAAGAATCAGCTCCAAACTCCTTATATTCTGCAAGTTATGATCGAAAGAGTGTCTATTTCGCTAGTCTGCACGAGCGTCAACTTCCAGAAGGCATAGCTCCTAGACTATATGTTCAAATAAGGCATATTACCTATCCATGGAAAGCTCTTTGAGTCTACTTTCATTTGGCACTGGTCGCGTCTCAATCCGATGTGTGGTTTGTGAGTTATTCTCAAAATACCGAACCTGTGTCAAAACGTGACGGTGATTTCAGTTCCATTTTCCACGATTCATATCTCCTTCATTGGATCTTCTTTCAATGTGATCCTGGTGTCCCTTTTACGTGTTGGGAGTCTTCTTTCATATTCCACTTGTTTCGGGTCAATCCGATGAGCGGTGTGAGAGATATGACCAACATACCAGACCTCGCTCAGGCTGAACGTAAAACAGAGTAGAACAGAGTTTTCACCCCGTTCTCGAGTGAATTCATCTGTGCTCGAGTGAGTTCTTCTTGTGCTCGAGTGAAACACCTCGTGCTCAAGCATAACACCTCTGGAAGTGCCAAAACTCATATATAAGTCATCTTAGCTTCGTATTAACCTATTCCAACCATTATTTGATCATAGAAACCTCCGGTATCATCATAGAAACCTCCAATATCATCATAGAAACCTCCAATATTACTTCTAACAACTTGAATCTTGATATTCTTGATAGATCTTCCAAGTTCTTCATTCTTCAATATCTTTCTTTTTGATTTTCCTCTTGATAACCATTCTTCATAATCCGAGTAAGCATCTCCTTAAATATCTTCAATTTCTTTTCTTCTTCTTCCTCTTGTTCATTTTCATTCCTTCAATCTTCTTCATTCTTTGCTTGACTAATCTACAAAATATGTAACATTAAATATAGCACTTAGTCAAAGAAAGACATTATATAAACTTTTTGCTTTTATTATTTCATATCTATATTTGACATCATCAAAACTAATCATATCTAACATTCTCCCCCTTTTTGATGATGACAAATCCTTTAAGAAAAATATGTCTGAATAGAGTGCAACATACATATATAATGCAACATACATATTTTTCTTACATTTTTCTCCCCCTATTTGACATCAGCAAAAAGTTTGAAATGTATCAAAACTAATCATATCTAACATAATGGAAAGGGTAAGACTCACAAGAATCTCAGTAGTAACAACAATCAATCATAACATATGTAAGTCCATGAAGCATGCTAAACAAACTATCATACGATTAGCATTCAACAATCAATATGCATTACAATTAGCAAACACACGAAACATTGGTCCAATAAAACTCTAAAGGCTCATAATGTCTTACCACCCAGGGACACTACCCCATGCAAATGTGTACTTTCAAAACTTATGGCCTAGGGTCTCTGCCCGATAAAAATTTGAACGCATATCAGGTCTTATGGCCTTAGGACACACTAGTCCAAATAGGTCTTATGGCCTTAAGACATACTAGTCCAACATTAATTCCATATATTTATGAAACAAATATAATCAATGGTAAAAACATACATGTAGAATAATACATATTATATGAAAGAAAGAGTTACTACCTGGCAAAATTTCCCATAATTTACCTTCTTCAACAAACTTCCTTTTTGAGCTCGGGGTAAATATTGAATCCTATAATTTAGAATTCATGAAGTGATGTGTCATTACTTATTCCAATCTTATTAACATAATTAAAAATATGTTATTCTTGACCCTCTCATAATTCTTATCCTTTATTTTGAAATTAGTTGGTTATCATAATTACTCTTTTGTGCTTTGCCTAAAGTGTTCATAATTTACTACATCCTATATGCTTTTCACTCTTGGGGTTTAGGCACTTAATATGATTCAATTGGTCTATTAAATATGTCCCTAATCCTCAAATTTCATTTTCCTTAAATCTTTACTTTAGTGACTAATATTTCTAAACTTATATCCTTGACACTTCCAGATATAATTTTCTATTCTAAGTTCATTAGACCTATTATCCTTTTCTCACATAATACACCAATAACACTGAAATCAACGTCACTTTTCAAGACAGGTTTGGTATTTTGGACATAACTCATAAATGACATATCGGATTAAGGTGAAACTGGTTCATATGAAACTAGACTCGAAGAGCTTTCAATGGATAGGTAAAGGATCAAATTTGAAGTTATATGATGAGAGATACACATTCTGGAAGTTGACGCTTGTACTGTCTAGTGCAATAGACACTCATTTGATCATAACTTATAGAATACAAAGAGTTTGGAGCTGATTTTTTTTGTATTGAAATGTATATGACAAGAGCTTTCTTATGATACATCATTTGGTTTATTTAGAGTCAAATGAATAAATCAAGTCTGATGTGGCATCGTTACACCCGCAAGTCCAAAAATGCACTCTTGGCATTTTGGTACTAGTGTTGTCCAAAAGTGGCTATAGAGTAGAAGTATTTCAGCTACACTCAAGTGAATGACAATGCACTCGAGAGAAGTGAAGGTTTCCACTCAAGTCATACCCATGACTAATACTTTGTTGTATTAATGTTTGATATTTTATTATAGAAAAATAATGAAGAGATTAAACAACGAAGGTATCATGAAGTAACGAAAAACTACTTCACGAAGCATCAGGATCGTCTTTGTAACGACTAGTTTTTCAAATGCACTCAACGGTCAAATGAAGCAACGGTACTCAACGAATAGGTTGAAATATTCACAATGGTCATCATCTTCATCAACTATAAATAAGAGAGCATTCAAAGTCGATGGGTAATAGAGACTACGAGCAACTACGAGCAAATGATAGAATCATGAATCCTTTGCTTCAACCGAAATCTTTTCTGTTTCCCAGCTTCTACATTATTTACCATTGAGAGAGTGATTATTTGTACTTCAGTGAGCATTATATCCATTCTGTGAGAGAGTCTATAAACACCCTCATTTATATTTCTGAAGTGATCTTAAGGTAGAGGGACCTTGAGAAGGTTGACTTGCTTACGAAGGAAGCTGTAAAGAGAATTACCGATAAGACTTTCTGCTCGTAAAGACTTACAATGTGCAAGCAGTAAATAACGTTGCTGCTCGAAAGACTTGCACGGGTAAGCAGGAGAGAATAAATTTTGAGATTGCTCTGCTCATAAGACTTGCCGTAAGGGAGAGTATTTCACAGAGAGATTTGTAAAAGGCTTTAAAAGTGCCTGACTAAACTTGTAGGTTTATAAAGGCTTTTCTTATGCCCAGATTAAATAACAAGATAGTGGATTTGAAAATCTTAGGAGGAGCTGGGGAGTGGACGTAGGCCATCACATATTGGACCGAACCAGGATAAATCACAGTTTGCATATTCTCTTCCCTAAGCTCTTATATTTCCATAATATATTATTTTATCTAACTGTTGATTTATGATTCATTAGTTTCATACTTACTATTTTCATTAAGATACGAAAAGTTTTCCAAAGTTCTTAAGTTTTTATCTTTACCCAATTCACCCCCTCTTGGGTGTTAGCCGATTCTAACATTTGGTATCAGAGCCTTTGTAATATCCCAATTTTTAATTATGGGCTAATCAAGATTATTATGGATATTTATGCATTAAATTTGAATTATTATGTGTTTTATGGAAATATTAATTAATGTCATAATTAGAAAAAATTGGAAGAATGGAATTATTGGTTAATTAGTTGGTAATTAATGGAAAAATTAATTACTAGCTAAGAAAAAATGAGATGTGTAATTAAAATGGCTAATGGAGGGATTAAATGGCTAATTGGGTGTTTACCTTTATGAGAGCCAATGGTAGTGTGACATGTGGCAAGGGTTGGTGTGAAGGAAAAGTGAGAAAAGTCAAATTGAGTTTTATAATATTTCTCTCTCCTCCCTCTCCTCTCTTGGTCGGCTGGACATTGATGGAGTACTAGCATAATCATTTCTCATTCATCTCTCACACTCTATCTCTCTCTTCTCTTCTTCCATTTCCGGCTCCATTGTTGGGCAAGAAAGAGAAAGAAAAGCTTGTGATTTAGGTAAGTAAATGGTCTCCATTGCTCAAGTTCTCTTCTTTAATGTTATTCCTTAAGTTGAGAGCTTCATTTTGGTGTTTTTAGTTTGGCCATTTGGTGTTGTCTTGTGCCACACAAAAATTTGGAAAGTAGTGAATCAAGAACTCCCTTTGAGAAGGTTGATAAGGTGAGTGAAACCAATCTTTCTATTTATGTTTCATGCCATTTGAAGTAGTTTGTAATTTCTGGAAATTTTGGCTTGAATCCGAAAATAAGTGCCACTATTCATTTGGTATGTTTTTGGCATGAGAATGGTATCTTGGAATGAGTTTAGGATAGATTGATTGATTGGTGATTGCAATGTTAAGATTGGTGGTTTTAGGATTTTGGTGTTTAATGTTAATTCAAACTAAAGCATGATAATGGAGTATGATTTTGGTAATTCTGATGATTCCATTGAATTCCTTGGGTGTTTTTGTGTAGGAGTAGCTTTGGTTTGGTATTTAGGTTCATTTGGATTACTTGGTAAAAAATTCTGGAAATGTTGTTTTACCTTTTGCGTTTTCTGGTTTCTGATAAAATCACTCGAGTGAGAGTGAGTTCACTTGAGTGAGTGATGAAAATCACTCGAGTAACGGTGGGTTCACTTGAGTGCTGTGTGTAAATTAATTTTCTGCTTTAGTTTTTATGATGCACTTCCAGGAAAGAGGCAAGAGTGTTGCTATACTTGTAAGTGCTATGGGTTCTCACTTGAGTGAGCCTCCTCTCACTCGAGTGAAAGTGTATCTGACACCATGAACTCTCGTCTCGGGTTGTCACTCGTGTTCAAAATTCAAGAGTGCGCTTTAACACTTGGAGTGTTAAGTTCTCACTCGAGTGAGGTCTTCTTTACTCGAGTGATACTCTTCTTTGAAAGTTCTTATGCTCTCGGCCAAACACTTTCTGTCCTCACTTTCTAGCACTTGAGGTGCCGTCCATACCATCACTCGAGTAAGGCCTTCTTCACTAGAGTGTCCATACCAACACTCGAGTGAGACCATTTTTACTCGAGGTGTAGCAGTGAAAAATCAGTTTTTGTGCTTCCGAAAGGGGATCTTTGGGATAGTTCTTCCAACCCTTTAGGAGTTTTGTTAGGGGTATTTAATGACTCTAAAAGACCAATAATGATAACCAAATTAAGTGTTAAGAAGTAATTAAGAATTGGAATAGAGAATTGACACTTCGTCACTTATTATGAATATAGGATTTGACATTTGCCCTACTCGGGAGAGACTAGTGCCAGAGCGTGCAAGGAAGGACTTAGGTAGTGACTTTTCTCTCATGTTGTGTATGATGTTTTGGTATGCGTAACTTATCATTAAACTGTGAACTACATGTACCATAGTCCATTATGGCATGAGCACTTCAATGTGAGCCGTTTAGGGAGTGACAGTGGTAATCTCTAGTTCAGCCGTTGAACTGCTGTTGTAATCGACATAGATCTTGTGAATCCGACCCGTGGGGTGGCGTTTGTGAGTCTAGCCGTGGGTTGTGTTTGTATTTTTCCTGTAGAGCTTGCGTTATGAAATGCTTTATATAAATCCCAGCTGTGGTGAAATATATTGTGTGGATTGTAGTGATGCAACGCAACATGAGCAATTGTAAGGGATGACATGCGTCATACTAACCATTGCCGTTGTAGTTGCTTTGTGTAGAGAATGATTTGATTTTATGCCTTATTGTTGTGCATACTATGATTGATTTGACACTATTTGGATTCCTTAGAATCTCACTCTCCTAAAATTAAACATTTTAGACAGGGCTGAAGGATCAAAAGGCAAGGAGGTTCCTTTTTGGTTAATGGTTATTATTGTACATCATTTGGATATTTTTGGATCAATTGTATATGTATTGGGATAGATTGCATAGTTTTATGTAATCCTCAAGATAAGGGAAAAGTATGTGAGCTTTGTGCCTTTGTATAAACCCTTTTATGAGTTAATGGAACCCGAGTGTGTCAGGAATTTATGCTGCACTCTGATATGTATGAATGAAATCAACCTGTACAGGCCATATTGTAATTGTAATGTGAATGTGAGACCTTGTGAACAGGTTTTTGAAATGTTTTTGTAAACCCCGATTTTTAGGAAATTTTATTTTGTATAAGTCCTAAATCACCTAAGGTCTCTAACGCTACATTAATTACGTGTTTATGAACTAAATCTCGGCCTAAGGTGGGAAGGGGGTTATAGCCTTAGCTCATATTTAAAGGACTTCACTATCTCAAGAGTTATCAATGGCTGACGTTGGGTGTTACTCACTTTCACGTGGTTTTAACTATACAATTCCACCCATTTTAAAAGATATTGATTTCTGGTTTTGAAAAACTAGAATGACTAGTTTTATTAAAGCATCTGACTTTGATTTGTTGAATGTTTTTACAAATGCCTTTGATTTCAAATAGAGAAAGGATTGGACATAAAGAGAAAAGAAAATATTTTCATTGAATATTATGGCAATGAAAATTGTGTATAGTACTTTAACCGAAAATAATTTTGAGAAAATTAGATTTTGTTCTAATGCTAAAGATATTTGGGACACTCTTGATTCTATGTATACTTCTAAAAAGTGTGTTGAAGTTGAAAGTGTTGACAGTTCATGTGAAACTACAAGCTACACATCTATGTTATATGAACAATTGGAAGTTAATGATAAAGAAGAAGAAATCCTAGAGCACTTTCATACAGTCAATATGGATATACAAGAAGAAGAGGATTCCCGAAAAGAGCTCATTATAGACGAACATAAAAAATCATTCTCCGGAGCTCAAGATGAACTTAAGGTAAAAAGTTCCAATTCTTCTCATGATTTTCATAAAACTGATATTCAAAATCTATGTAGTATTATTTTTCAACCAATTGTTGATTCTATTGAGAAAAGCAAAAATGTTTCCAAATATGCTGGAAAGTTTGTTGGGAAGAAAGAATGTTCAAATAAAATCCATTTTAGTTTCTACTCTCATAGCCGTCATAATACTTGCATGATATCCCATAATGCATATCTTCATACAATTTACAATTATTGTGGTAAATCCGGTCATATTTCTCACACGTGCTATTTTAGAAGAAATCACCATGTGACAAATAAATATATTTGGGTATCAAAGAGACATGTAAGGTTCAATATTAACAAACAAGGACCCAAGTATATGTGGGAACCAAAGTGTCCATCTAGTACTTTATGTATGCAGGATAATCCAAAAAGAAATAGACATAAGGGTACAGAGAAGATGAAGAAGCCAAGAGGTTCTCATGCACTAATTAAGAGGTTCAATCATCACAAAAGAGAACTCTTAGAACAGCCATTGCTGGAGCTACAGAGTGTAACGAAAGAAAGACGCAATGGATAAAAGGAGGATATTTCACTTCAAGAAAGGGCTACCATAATGTACCATTCATCTATCTTGAGGAAAATATGAAAAGGAGGATCTCGCATACATAAAGAAAACGACTCTCGAAGCCTACATCACATGAGAGAGCTTTGCATAATCCCAAGACCAAATATGCAAAAAAAGAACTTCAAAGAAAAATGTAGTAGGTATACAGAAGCAATCCTCCAAGCACCTAATGTAAAAGTAATCAACGGTAAAACCTCCTACACTATCATCTTTAATATTTATTGAGGTTTATACCTTGTTACATGTTACCTTAGGTATGAGCATTGCACATATGTTTTCACAATCTTTAGAAAATTCATTCATAAAGAGTTGCAATATTCAATAGTCTAACTTTTTATGCATATATGTAGACTTCATGAGAAAATATTTTTTATGCATTAAGTCATACTTCATTCATTATGTTCAATTCCTTTGAAGTGACTATATTCTTAGAGCATATCAATTATGATTCTTACAAGCTAACCGTGAGTGGATCCAAGTAAAATTTGATAATGAAGGAAGAAAAAGGGTTATACTCGATTGTAAGGCATGTTAATACTCAAGTACTAGTTGGTTACACGAGTGCAGATTTGAATCATATGTTATATTTCTAGTTTGTAGAATAGGGTTAATAGAGTATGTAGAAACTCTAAGGACACTCTCGAGTTTATCAAATGTTTTGACACACACTCGAGTGAGACGTGAGCATACTCAAGTGCATGAAGAACTCACCTGAAAGTGCAGCAAGAACTCACGAATGCCATAGGTACAAATGCATGAATTATCTTCAAAACATGGATTACTCAAGTGATCTTGGAGTACTTGAGTACAAAGATACAAAGATATAGAAATTAACTTGGGTGTCTACAAGTTACACTCAAGCTAGGTACGTTGTATCAGTAATTTGAAAACTCAACCATCGTACCCTTCTTTTCAACTCAATTTGAGTATTAAATACTTGCTTATTATTGCATTACAATTAGCAATCAATCATTTATGGTTTTCAAAACATTTTTCAAATCACTAAATGAACTAAAAGTGAAATTGTGCATAGTTTTTCTATCGGTGTATGTTTTGAAGTGCACAGATCAAATATATGTTTTTTTATTTCAATCCATCATGTGTTATAAAAGTGTATACACATGATTTGAAAATTATTTTGTTTACATTTAAATCGGTTTCAAAAATTGGAAGTTAATATTTGTATATTGAAAGTCAGAAATGCTTCAGATTCATCCACCAGATTTTTTCCCATCGTTTAGATATTGATCTTAAATGTGCTATCTAATGCTAGAACTCTTTAGTCTTTATTCTTTAACATGTTAGACCTTATGTCTAATAAGTTAACTTTCTCTGAGTTTCAAGTTTTTTTTTTGTAGAAAAGAATTCAATTTGTGAAAGCCTTATGCATAATACATAAAACTTTAGTTGATCATTTTATTCCAAGAATTGCATATGTTCATTGATGTATTAAATGTATTAACCTTTAGAGTGGAATAACTTTATAAGATAGCACTTTAGAACTTTAGTCATCTAGACCAATAAACCTGAACTTTATAGTTTATAAATCTACATACTTCTTCTTATTGCTTGAATGCCTTAACAATTGACATTACCTATCTCCAACCAACTAAAGTATTCAAATCCTTGACTTGGTGGTATTCTTACTTTTAAAATCAAGACTGTCTATTGATCAATAACAAAGTCATTATCCTTAATTACTCATGCTAAGTCTATTTATCTAATGCTTCAATTTTATGACTTTTGCTCTCGATACTATACTCTAACATGTTGACTTCAAATATTTGACATGTTCTCCAAAATTGAACTTTCTTATATATGAAAACATATATTGATTTCTACTATTTTTAGTATGAGGATTGATTTCATAAATAAATTTCCATGCATTCAAAATCTTAAAGTCAAAATGCATATTCATAATTTGAAACAACATTTGAGATTTTGAAACAAATTTTCATATTTCATTCCTGGAAAACTGTGTTTTCATTCATGATTTATCATTTCATAAAAGTTGGTCATTATGGATAGATTCTCTACTCTCTTTGATCCAACTTACATAGATTGCATGAAAATCTTATCAGTGACATATTTTCTATATAAAGTGTCTTTACAAATTGTCATTGATCATTGAAAATTATCATTCCTGGTATCATTTAGTCGTTACCCTTTATAATTCAATAGCTTGAATGTATTTAATTGGGTAAAATTATATCTTGGTTTTTGTTGGTTCATGATACTCTTTGCTCAAATATCATATGATTTAATTATATAAGAGCATAAGAGTTATAATGTCTAATATTGTATGGGCCCAAGAGAAAGTTGGGTGCTAAAGAGCATATATTTATACTTTTGCAGGGATTAACCAAAATGCGCTACTTTTAGATACAAAGATCAGAGGTTAATAGATGAGGCTTGACTGACAATATTGCAATATGAGAGGAAGCATAATATGTGACATCACTCAAGTGACATCTCAGCACTAGCTAGTAACCAACTATTGATGCAATCAAAGAAAGAGATATTTAGAGGAAGACACAATATTCTACTAAATGGTCTTCCTGGTCCTTCAATCTTTAGTCCATCTATCAGGTGCTATCTAAAAACAAAGGGGAGGTTCAACACTTTCACACTAAGCTTGCTACAAATAATGCTAAGATCATCATTCAATAAACGACAGGATGAGGCAACTGTGTGACTTAGTGAACTTGAACTTCAAAGTTCTATTTGAGATGATGGATGACAAAATAAGGGAGCAATGTGCTATGATGAAATCAAATATTCTCAATGGTGTTTGCTAAATAAGAGGTATATACTACATTAATATGCACAAAAGGCCTTATTTCGAGCTCATCTTGACATCCTTAATTGTTTATAGAGACTATACTTCAGAATCCCTCAGTACTGATCATATCATCGAATAATAACTAGCCAACGAAGCATTAATGGACTACATAGGATTATGACTCGAGCGATTATGATATTACGCGAGTGAGGTATCGTATTCTTGCTTAATTGAAATTCCTTGAGTTGTATCACTTGAGTAAACAATCGAGTAATGGTCAAGTAGAATCACTCAAGTGACCACTTAGGTGATATTGGATTATATGTCTTAAAACCCCTCAATAGCATTGTCATTTTTTTCAAATTTGATTCCTCTCCAAACCTTCATACTTTCAAAATCATTTTCCATATAAAGTTCCAATTATTTTCAAAATCCAAGAGTGTAATTAACTATTTTCCTAATGACAATTTTTAAAACCAAGCATCAATTAAAGGGGAGCTTCACATTCACACGTGTTTTATATCTTGAAAGCCCATCTCCTTTATTGGAAAAAAAATCCTTTTAACATACTCATCTGTATTCAACATGTCTTGATTTGTTTCGATAATGAGTTACTCATACATTGTTCTTTTCATGATCTTAATTTTAACATATGATACAGAAAAGAACCGTTTATTATTTGACTGATCTAACAATTCTCTTTGCAAAGAAAGATTTAAATTTATGATAGGAGAATTTGTTTTGCACAATAACATTCCTCAACGTATACTATCAAACTTGAGGAAAGATGTTTCAATGTTTTAAACAAGGGAAATATATTGGCTACAACATTCAAAGCAAAAAATACATATGCCAATACAAATGAGCATTGAGCATGCTGAATAGAAGATCAACTCAATAGGAGAATCCTGGCAATGACATGAACATACATCAGAGTTGCATAGTAAGATATGTGCAGAACACAACATCATGAACTAGTATTGCCAAAGAATAAAGCAACGGACTTCATGGAGCACTTCATTATTTTTCAAAATCTGCATGAGCATTTCTAAACCCTTACTCTTTATATTTCAAGAATACATTTCATATATTTAATTTCAATTTTCCCTATATGAAAGTTTCCTTGGAAACCTCTCCAAATCCATTTTTAGTTCCATCACTATCAAATAAGGGAAGAGTAAACTGTTTTCTTGACAAATTCATTTTGATTAATGAAAAGAAAGGTATTTCTACTTCATTTTCAAATATAATTTTTCACAAGCCTTACTTCTTTATATATTTCAAACTTTTTGCTGATGTCAAATAAGGGGAGAGAAAGGCAAGACAAATATGTTGCATTCAAATTGTTGTCATATATACACATATTTTTCTTGCACGATTTGTCATCATCAAAAAGGGGGAGAATGTTAGATATGATTAGTTTTGATAATGTCAAATATAGATGCCAAATATTAAGAGTAAAAAGTTTGCATAATATATCAATCTTCTACATTGACTAACTACTATATTTAATGTTGTATATTTTGTAGATTAGCCAAGCAAAGAAAGCAGAAGATTAAAGATTAGCCAAGCAAAGAAAGAATAAAATTGAAGGTAGTCAAGAAAATAAACAAGATATCTTGATTGGGTTATGGAGAATGATCATGAAGAAAAAAATCAAGAAGAAAGATTTTGAAGAAAGAAGGAATTACAAGATCTAAAGAGAATATCAAGATTCAAGCTCTTGGAAGTGATACTGGAGGTTTCAATGATCAAATGATTGTTGGAATGGGTTAATATGAAGCAAATATGACTTATATATAAATTATGGAACTTCTAGAGAAGTTACACTCGAGTGCGAGCTCATCACTCGAGTGCCAGAGGTGTTGCACTCGAGTGTAGGAAGAACACACTCGAGTGTCAGGGCACTATGTTCTACTCTATTTTCCATGGATAGGTAATAAGTCAAATTTGAGGTTATATACTGAGAGATACACCTTCTGGAAGTTGACACTTGTACTATCTAATACAACAGACACTCCTTCTATCATAACTTGCAGAATACAAAGAGTTTAGAGCGATTTTTTTTGCATTGAAATGTATATGACAAGAGCTTTCTTATGATATGTCATTTGCCATAGTTAGAGTTAAATGAATAAACCAAGTCTGATGTGGCATCATTACACCCGTGAGTTCAAAAAAGCACTCTGACATTTTGGTACAAGTGTTGTCTAGAAGTGGCTATAGAATAGAAGTATTTCAGCTACACTCAGTGAATGACAATGCACTTGAGGGAAGTAAAGGTTTGCACTCAAGTCATGCAAGTGTTGACATTAAAGTGTTAACCAGAGGAGAAGCAAGTATGTGAAAATGAGAAGTACACTCGAGTGAGGAATTGTTACACTCGAGTGATGTCAAGATTTACACTCGAATCCTATGAGTGTGATATTAAAAGTGTTGGTTCAAGAGCAAGATAGAAGCTGAAAATGGAATGTTCACTCGAGTGAGTCCACTGACACTCGAGTGAGGGTGTAAACACTCACAAGTGAGAAATATAACTCTATCCATTCCTGATGCAAGTATTGACCCAAAATAAAGCCTGAAGCTTAGATACACTGGTGCACTCAAGTGAGGAAGATGCATTAGAGTAAAGATGCTTTACACCCACGAGTGAGACATCACACTCGCTCAAATTCATATGGAAGTGCTACCAAATACAAAGGAAAGAGTAGAGAATTGATGTTGTACTCGAGTGAGGATTATTTGCACTCGAGTGAGACCCTGGCAAAATCTACAAACAAAACAAAGCCTCACTATAATCAACTCAAATATGGTTAAAGGTTATTTATTTATTATGTTTTCACTTATTAGTATACATAAATGTTAACTAATATATATTTCAAATTAGAAACAGGAGATTAAACATTTGGATTGCATCTTCAAATGGAGGTCATGTATAGCAAATATCATCACTCAACGTGATGAGTCCAAAAGCTAGAAAATAAGCTTTTGACCAATGATCCAACATACCGATGAATAATACTTTATTGTATTAGTGTTTGATATATTATTAAAGAAAAACAATGAAGGGATCATGCAGTAAGGAAAATCTACTTCATGAAGCATCAGGATAGTCTTCGTAACAGCTAGTTTTTCAAATACACTCAATGGTCAAATGAAGCGACGGTACTCAACAAATAGGTTGAAATATTCATAATGGTCATCATATTCATCATCTATAAATAAGAGAACATTCAAAGTTGATGGGTAACAGAGATAGCGAGCAACTATGGCAAAATGATAGAATGATGAATCCTTTTCTTTAACCTAAATCCTCTCTGTTTTGTAGCTTCTATATTATTTACCATTGAGAGAGTGATTATTTATATTTCTGTGAGCATTATATCCACTCTGTGAGAGAGTCTGTAAACACCTTCATTTATATTTCTGAAGTGATCTTAAGGTAAAGGGACCTTGAGAGGGTTGAGTTCCTTATAGAGGAAGTTATAGAGAGAATTGCAGGTAAGACTTTCTACTTGTAAAGACTTACAAGGTGCAAGCAGTCAAGAATGTTGCTGCTCGTAAGACTTATAGTGGTGTAAGTAAGAGAAAATGTTGTTGCTCGTAAGACTTGCATGGGTAAGTAGGAGAGAAAGGATTTTGGGATTGCTCTGCTTACACTACTTCAAAAGGTTGAAAGGTGGCGCACATATTGTGGCCCTTCCTTAATAAAGTGACACAGCTGCTCATTTATTATTTTTTTATATTTTATGTTTTTTTACCAGCTGTGGCGCCTGGGAGGGTAGGTGCCATAGCTGGTATGGTCAAATGTGGAGCCTGGCTAGGCAGGCGCCACACTTGACCAGGTGGCAGCAGCTGTGGCGCCTGGCGAGCTTATAGTCAAGTGTGGCGCCTGCCTGGTCAGGCGCCACACCTGACACATTTTAAAAAAAAAATTTATTTTTGTCAGGGGTGGCGCCTGACCAGGCAGGCGCCACACCTGACCTTTTTTTTTTAAAAAAAATTTTGTCAGGTGTGGCGCCTGTCGGTCAGGTGCCACCCGTGATCCTTTTTAAAAAAAAATTTTTATCAGGTGTGGCTCCTGGCTGGTTAGGCGCCACCCCTAACCATTTTTTAAAAAAACAATTTGGATATCCTATCCCTTCCCCACCAATCAGAACTCATCCCGCCCCCACCCCCTTATCCTTTTGTTTCCCGCCCCCCCCCCCCAATTTGTTTCCTTTTCCCGCCTATACACCCCCATCTCTTTCTTTACCTTTTTCTCTATCTTTAATCATTCCCTCTCTCATTTTCACTTTCATCTATCTGTGCGTGCTCTCCCATTCCTTCCATTTTCTTATCTTCACATCTTAAAACTACACCCATACGCGCACACGTCTTTGTTTTTTCCCAACTGCCAACCCCACTCCTTTCCCTATTATTCCCTTTTCTTTGTATTGTGTACAACTTTTTGGTCCCCACTCCATTTGGTAGCTCAAATTTCTTCCTTCCCTCACTGAAGATTGCGTCACCAACAGCAATTACGTGGTCCCCCACTCTACTGCACTGATCAACCTGTAAGTTCAACTTGCATTTTCTTTTTATTAATTTTTTTTTCAGGTTGTTCTGTTTTTTTTTTGTTTTTTTATGGCATGCTTTTTTCCCTGTTATGACACGCATGCTTGTATATTTATATGTCATATATAGTCATCTTCTTCATGCATGGTGTTATTATATTAGTACATACACCAAATTAGAAATAGGCATGTACATAGTATGTAATTTCATCAACACAGGAACAAAATAAAAAATGTAAATGACAAAGACGTGTGTGTTGTTTCTTTGCTCTTTATGCTCTCTCTCTCTCTCTCTGTCAGATTTTTATTTTTCTGTGGGTGGACTATCGATCTTTAGTTTTGTTTCTTTGCTCTTTACACAACACCTATATATATATATATATAATATACAAATGTGTGTGTTGTTTGTGCATGTATAGTATATATATATTCCCATTACTAGAGACTTATCCCCATTGTAGCTAGGCGTGTGTACTGTGTTTTAACTCTCACTAGTTCTAAGAAATTAATGCAACAAGTTACAAGAACAATGAAAGAATTGATCGAATTTATGTTATATATAACCATAAATTTGAACGACAGTAATTAATATACAAGTGACTTGAAATTAGATAATCAAATTAACTTTTAATAATACTGCTATTTCTTTTAAAACTTCTTCAAATTATTTGTTTTCCAAAAATCAAAATCATTTATTTAATATTATTTCACGTATTTAATATATATTTGTGTTAGTGCTATTTTGTAGAGGTAAGAAAATAATTTTTTGTATTATCTTATTAAACTATAATAGAGAAAATCCCATCTAAACCCAATGAAAATAGGAAAAATTGAAATCAGGATAATAAATTGAATAATTTGTTAATTGAGTCATTAACTTATTTAATAATTTTAAAATATGGATAAAATGACTTTAATATATTAATATATATCAATGTTAATATTTAATAAAATAAAAAATAATTTATCTATATTGTTTAACTTTAAATATATTAACTAAAACCGTAAGGGGAAAAACATACAATAAGGAGATAATTAATGTTGGGAATATGCTTTCTTTTTCATTTTATTTTATTTTCTTTATTTTTTTTTTCTGAATCATATTTTTTGAAATAAGCTAATCATATTTGATTTTATTATATATTGATGTTTATTACACATATTATTATTAAAAAAAATAACTTAGAACCTCAAATATTTTATTGATTTTTTTATGTTTAATTTGTGTTTGTAGTTTCACTTCATTAGTCTATTGAAGCTTCTATTTACGGTATGTTTTTTAAATTTTGAGCTTACAAATGTGATTTTAGTTGAATTTAATAGTTATAATTTGTAGGTGTTCTAATGATTGTTATTGATTAATTGCATAAGCAAAATAATTATTTATATATTCTTAACACTTGTATTTTATTTATTGAGTTGTAATGTTTTCTAATTTAACTATGATATATTGTGGCAAATATGGTTTCTTTAGTTATGAGTTGTAAAAAATTATTATAATACCTGGGAATAATTAATGAATTATTTGGCAATTTAAACATTCAGTTTAAGACTTAGAAAACTTCAATTATGAAGATTCATGTGGTGTATGTTATTTTAAATTAAAATTGGTAAGAGAATATAAAAGTAATTAGTAAATACAATAGTCATACAACTAACCACGTACTTTTTTAAAAAAATAGATTGAAGCCTATAGATGGGTCGTAAATGGATGTCATCTAATCGATGTTCAAGGGAATATATAGATGGGGTGAAGGATTTTATTACATTTGCAACTGAGCACACAAAAGATCCTGGCAAAATCTTAAGTCCTTGCTTATCCTGTTGTTTTGGAAAGCAGATTAGTCAACTTGATTTGCTAGATCATTTAGTGTGTTATGGTATTGATCAAACATATATACGATGGACAAGGCATGGTGAGACCAACGATGCATATAGTGACCGGGTGCATACCACGGGTGGTGCCTCAGATGAATTTGATCAAAGCATGTTTGATGAAGATGATGGTCTTGAAGAAATGGTAAATATGGTTGAAGGGGTGCTTCATAACTGCCCTAACGAATATGAGAAGTTGAAAGGTGATGCAGAGAAACCATTATATGCCGAAAGTACTAAATACACAAGATTGCTACCAGTGTTGAAGTTGTACAACTTTAAAGCTCACTACGGATTGAGTGATTCGAGTTTCACCGCATTGCTTGAACTGTTGTAAGATATGCTTCCAGAAGAAAATGTACTTCCTACGAAGACATACGAGGCAAAGCGAATTCTTTGCTCTACAACCAGTATGGGATATGAGAAGATACATGCATGTCCTAACGATTGCGTATTATTTCGAAATCAGTATGCAATGTTAGAGAAGTGCCCTAAATGCAACGCATCTCGATATAGGAAGAAGAAAGGAAAAAGTCCTTTGAAGGTGCTATGGTATTTTCCCATTGTTTCGAGATTCAGGCGACTGTATAGTAATACAGAGATTGCTAAGCAGTTGACATGGCATGCAGATGAAAGGATTAAAGACACGAAGCTTAGGCACCCTGCAGACGCTCCTCAATGGAAAAAAATTGATCATGAGTACCCTGACTTTGCTGATGAAGTCAGGAACCTTCGCCTTGCACTGTCAACTGATGGAATTAATCCGCACGGTGTTCAGAGTAGCACACATAGCATGTGGCCAGTGATATTGATGATTTATAACCTTCCTCCACACTTAATCATGAAACGCAAGTTTATGATGTTGTCCATGTTAATTTCTAGGCCAAGGCAACCTGGGAATGATATAGATGTATACTTTTCTCCTTTAATTGATGACTTGATGCTGCTTTGGGATGAAGGCGTTAGTGTGTATGAAGGGTACATGGAAGAAAGTTTCACTTTGAAAGCCATGTTGTTTGGCACAATTAATGATTTCCCTGCTTATGGAAATTTGTCAGGATACAGCGTCAAAGGATATGGTGCATTCCCTATATGTGAAGATGACACTCATTCAATGCGACTTCATCATTGTAAGAAAAATGTTTACATGGGGCATCGAAGATTCTTACCATCACAACATCGTTGGAAGAAGTGGAAAAAGCCTTTTAATGGTGATGCAGAAGAAGGTAGCCCGCCGAAGATGTTGACCGGTTCCAAGGTGTATTCCAAGGTAAAAGACTTGGAGAATAATTTTGGCAAACCTTTTGCAAAACAAATCGAGACAACGGTTGGAAGAAAAAGTCTATTTTCTTTGAACTTCCATATTGGAAGTCTTTATATGTGAGGCATTTTCTTGATGTGATGCACATAGAAAAAAATATCTGTGATAGTCTAATTGGCACGTTGCTTAATATCGAAGGAAAAAGCAAGGACAATGTCAATTCAAGGTTGGATTTAGTGAACTTGGGAATTATAGAAGAGTTGGCACCGATTGAGCAAGGGTCTCGTACCTATCTACCGCCAGCGGCATACACTTTCTCGAGGAAAGAGAAGAAATTATTTTGTGAGTTTCTGTAAGGAATTAAAGTTCCCGAGGGCTACTCTTCAAATATAAAGAACCTTGTATCGGTAAAAGAGTTGAAGTTAAAGAACCTTAAATCTCATTATTGTCATGTGCTCATACAACATTTCCTACTGGTTGGTATACGATCCATTTTACCCAAAAAATTAAGGAACACTATCACGAAACTTTGCATGTTTTTCAAGTTGATCTGCAGTAAAGTGGTTGATTCAACCATGTTACAAGATTTGCAAAGGCTGATTGTGTGTACTCTATGTGAACTTGAAATGTATTTTCCACCTTCTTTTTTTGACATTATGGTACATTTAACTGTATACTTGGTCAAAGAAACTCAATTGTGCGGTCCAGTATACTTGAGATGGATGTACCCAAATGAACAATTCATGAAAATATTAAAAGGGTATGTGAAAAATAGATACCGCCCAGAGGGTTGTATCACTGAAAGTTACATGGTTGAAGAAGCAAGTGACTTCTGTGCTGATTTTCTATCAAATGTTAACCCTGTAGGGATCCCCAAGTCCCGTCATGATGGCCGAAGATCAGGGAAAGGAACAACGGGGAGTGATGTAATAACGATATCAGCGACTGAACAGGACCAAGCCCACTTGTATGTCCTACATAACACTGATGAGGTCGAACCGTATGTAGAAGAACACAAGGATGCTCTCCGATTGGTACATGGTGATAGGAATGAAAATTTATTAACAACAGAACACAATAAACAATTTGCAGGTTGGTTGAAAAATCATATTAACAATGAGATGGAGAGGAATCCTGATTTAGTTTCTGAAAAATTAAAGTCCCTGTCAAAGGGACCGAGCTTACATGTATTATCTTACAATGGTTATGCAATCAACGGTTACACATTCTATACACAAGACCATGATATACAGAGCACGATGCAGAATAGTGGGGTAACACTTGTTGCTGATTCTTGGCATAGATCCAGTGCTAAAGACACACACCCTGTCTATGCATCAATGTCATACTTTGGTGTCATTGAACGCATATGGGAGTTAGATTACTCTATGTTCAGGGTCCTAGTATTCAAATGTCAGTGGGTTAACAACAACAGTGGATTGCGGATAGATGACTTAGACTTTGTGCAAGTGGACCTTTCTAAGGTTTGGTATGAAGATTATCCTTTTTTTTAGCAGCACAGGCAGAACAAGCATTTTACATTCCTGATCCTGCTAAGAAGAATTGGTCTATTGTACTTCCATCCAACAAGAATCGTCAAGCAGAAGTTGATTTTGAAAGTAATGAATATTTGAACATCAATAATGATGATCTTTCGTTTGAGAATTTATAGTCAGCAGATATTGATATAGATGGAGATGCAGATGAAGATGAAGATGGAGATGGACCCATATACGTGAGACATGATCATGAAGAGGGAACTTGGGTCAAGAGGAACATAATTCTCAATCCAACACGAATTCTGAAGAATAAAATTTTAAATCAGACGAGAAAAAGGAAAAGATAATGATTTCCTTGACTTGTTTACTTGTACGTATGTTTTTATAAATTTCAAAATAATTTGCTTTCGTTGACATACAAGACCATTGTGCACTGATGTTTTGATTTGGTTTATTTCACTTGTAGAAGTGTGGACTCACCACATGATGACATTGATAATGTTCCCAGGCACATTGGTAGACAAAGATTTGAGGAGAACGTCAGACGTGGCAGGACAATTATGGCTAGGTTGATCAAACTGAGAAGTAACAGAATCAAGTTACAACTGGAGTGGAATGAAAATGGAAACCTGTTTGGCGAGAGCAGTACCTCCTTAAATAACTTCATCGGGACTACGGTTTGAGACAGAGTCCCTATTACAGTTCAAAATTGGAAAATGGTAAAGAAAACTTATGAGGATCAGATCTGGGCTGAAGTACAGGTGACACCTTATTTATATAATTGTTCGGTTTGCTTTGTTTCACTTCATTTCAATCTTACATATTATATATGTTTTTTAACTTGTTTAAAGAGTATTTTTATTATTGATGATGATCGGAAGAACTTCGTAATAAGGAAAGCCAAAAAACTTATGCGAAAGTTTCATTCTGATCTTGGAAAATATTTCTTGAGGGATGATAATGATGATATCATTACTACACCGCCTTATCTATTGTACGAAGGAATCATCACTCAAGAAATATGGGATGAGTTTATCAGAACACATACAACTCCTGATTTCCTGGTAAGGGGATTTGTTTGTCTTTCCCTATTACGTGTAATGTACGTATTTGTAAGTAACATTTATATATTTATATGAATCATTTTGATCTAACTAGGAGTTGAGCGAGAAAAATCGAGCTAAAGTGACCAACATGCCATACCGGTACACACAAGGACCTGTTTCATACGCACGGTTAGAAAGAAAAATGGTACAAACTATTGATTATTTCATTCGTAATAAAAATTGTATGAATATCATTTAACTTTGACTAACTTTGATGTGCAGATACAAGAATCAGGCTCAGATATTACGCAGGTTCCACGACATGATTTGTGGGTAGCCGGTGTCACAAATAGGAAAGGTGAAATTCGTAGTGAGGAAGCAAGAATAGTAGCCGAATATTGTGTAAGTATTCAATTATATTATGCGTTCAATAAATAATTGGCTTTACTTAAATGAACTCCATTTATAATAACTAATTTTCATTGTAATTCTTTTTGGGAAAGCGACAAATGACACAGGAGGATCCTGCGTTGGTGACCTATGTTCGTCGGGACGATTTATTGAGCAGAGCGTTACCAATACCCGAGTATGATGGTCGTGTTCGGGGTACTAGTTTTGCAGTCACCCCATCAGCATACTTCGGACATCAGAAGCGCTTGAGTAGAAGTGATGTTTCCCACCTGCGTGACGAGATGGCTAGCTTTAAGCATCAAATGCAAGAACTTGAACAACAAATGCGCTACAAGGAACAACGAGAAGAACAATTCACCGAACAAATGCGTTTGATGCAAGAACAGAATGTGTTGTTAACAACGCAAATACAACAGTTGGTCCAGGGTAGGGCAACACCAAATGCTCCATTCTGTCATAGCCCAAGTTTCAAAGATAGCTGTAATTCCATGCCTAAAGTCCCTTTTCCTTCGGTAATTAATTTCCTTTCTACTTAACTTTATTTTAAATTATAATTAAGCAAAATTTAACATATTAACTCTATTTTCCGTAGGGCAAATTTCAATGCAAGCTATATGTCGAGCAAGCATCCAAGCACGTGGTTGCAGTGGGCATTGCCTACAACACTGGTAAGAACATACTGTACAATTCACCATTGCCCGATAACACACTCCGTGTGAGGGTTGACGTCTGCACGAATGAAGACGCCCTCTTACCGATCCCGTCTCGGGATGAGCAAAATAAGGTAGCAGATGTTGTAGGTGGCTATGTTGCTTGGCCAATAGGTCTTATCGAGCCATGTGAAAAGGTCGTTCATTCAAAATTCCCTGCATTTTTCCTTTGAACTTTCATCTCAAACTGTGATTTAATTTTCTGATTTGCGCAGGGTAAGATTTCAAAGTCTTCAACAACACAACCCAAGTCAAAAGCATCAGCTAGCCAACAGAGCAGAAGAAGACAGACCTCATTTCTCGATCAATTAATATTGATTGCACCACAATTGCTCGGTGAGGGAGGAGTGTAATTACGTATTCCAAGACATATCTACAGTGTTGGTGGTCTAGTTGATTATGTTATTGCCGAGGTCGTGCAGGACATATGTGCTCGTGATTGGGTTAGTGCTTCGGCTATCAACATTTGGATAAGGTACTTCACTATCATTGTTTATCACTGTTATTAATATATCTCGTTCCATTTCTTTTGTTTCTCATGACATTGTATGCTTTATACCAGGCATTTGGACCAGGACATTTTAATGGATACACAGAGGGTCAAATTCGCATTTGTCAACCCTTTTCTCGTTGGTCATCATGAGGGTAAAGTAGATGTAACTGCACAGTCTAATGAGCTGAAAGATTACTTTAGCAAGAAAGCGACAGCAAATACATTATTTTTAGTGCCGTATAATGCAGGGTAAGTTATTATTGGTACAATTTTTGTTTTTATTGTTTAACTTCTATCATAACATGATTGTTCAAAAAAAAGTTTTAAAATATATTTTAGGCACCATTGGATATTGATCGTTATCAATCCAGCGGAACCTTCAGGCCCTCGCATTTATTATGTAGATCCTCTAAAAAATGGTCTTCCACAAGACCGTTTTGATATGTTGCTATTGATCAGTAGGTAAGTATACGTGCCTATGTATAAATATTTGCGAACGTGATTGAATAACCAAAAGTAATCATTTTCTGTTTCTTTTGTTAGCGCATTGACTGCGTATCGGTGGTCTGTCTCGTTAAACTATTCTAAAGCTACTGACCCCCGCCTTAGCTATCCTTGGAAGAAGATACAGGTATTGATATTTGACTTTACTTAGACTTTGTTAGTAAACACTTTTTATTCATGAACAGAGTTAAATATTGCATTATATTTTTGCAGTGCCCTTTCCAACCTAATGACAATAATTGTGGGTACTATATCATGAAATTTATGAAGGATGTTATTATGCATGATCAACCATTTATTCCTCAAAAAGTAAGTCATTTAGTTGCATTTCATATTGTGTTGTAATGAAATTGAATTAGTGCCTGACAATTATGTTTTACTGATTTTAATTCGTTCTAACTTGTGTCTGATTGTATATATCTGTAGTATTATGAAGATCAACGTTGTGACGCTTTGACAGACCATCAGGTTAATGAAGTGATCGAGGAATGGTGTGAATATGTGTTTAGGCAAATCTCTAGGTAGCTATATATACTATTAAATTCACTAGCTTGTCTTTTTTGTGTTGTTTCTAATTGCCAATTGTTGTGTCATACATGTTTGTTGAAGTTGAATTTGTTGTATTATATTTCATTCAGCTAGGTTTACAGTATATTGTATAACAGTTTTCAGTACTACTTTAGCTAATCAATCATTTATTGGTATCATTTTAAAGTTATCTATTATTGTTCTTATTAAACCTTGTAGACTATAATTATATATGCATGGGAGATATATATGAGGAAAAAATATGCTAAAAAAACCAATACGAAGAACCCAAAAAATATGAGGAAAAAATATGCTAAAAAAACCAATACGAAAAATTAAAAAAAACACCTCCTGTGGTACCTGGGTAGCCAGGCGTCACAGGAGGTATTGGCCTACTGTGGCGCCTGGTCGACCAGGCGCCATAGGAGGTATGCCTCTTGTAGCGCTTCGAAGCGCCACAGCTTTTTTTAGTAGCATCCAGATAGGTGGCATTTCGCTAGCGCCACAGCTTTGCTTTTTTATAGTAGTGTTATAAGACTTGCCATAAGGGGGAGTATCTCAGAGAGAGATTTGTGAAAGGCTTCACAAGTGCCCAACTAAACTTGTAGGTTTGTAAAGGCTTTTCTTGTGCCTGGATTAAACAAGAAGACAGTGGATTTGAAAATCTAAGGAGGAGCCTAGGGACTGGACATAGGCCATCACAGATTGGACCAAACCAGGATAAATCACAATTTGCATATTCTCTTCCCTGAGCTTTTTTGTTTCCATCATATATTATTTTATCTAACTGTTGATTTATGATTCATTAGTTTCATACTTACTGCTTTCATTAAGATGTAAAAGTTTTCCAAAGTCCTTAAGTTTTTATCTTACACCCAATTCACCGCCCCTCTTGGGTGTCAGGCAGTTCTAACAGCTTGTGGCACTATGTGGGTCCTCATAGAGCTCAATATTTATATATTTTTTTTAATTAATCTTAGGCTTTTGTGGGACTTAATTGAATATTTTGGGCATAATCAAATGTTAATGTGAGATTTTAGTGAAAGAACAATTTGGGAATTAAAGTGGTTAAATTGTTATATTTTTAATTAATATTTGTTGTTCCCATTATTCTTTAATTGTGAACAAAAGATATTACCTTTGTGAATTTAATTTTGTAGGTGATGATGTGGCACAACTTGAGTGGTCAAGATCAAAGATGTTATTTGGAGCTTAATGAAGGACAAAAGTGGAACATCACAAGTGCAGAATTTATTTTCACATTTTTTTCTAAGAGGAGGTTAAATGAGTAAGGGTCTTGTTTGGTGGTTGCAATTTTATGCCTAATGCTAAAACATTTATCATCTCCTCATCCAAACATGGCACAACTTACTTATTTAACCTAGATGAATTGAAGAAAGAAAAGGAAGTAGGGACCATTATTTTTTAGAGTGGTGGCTGAATTATTTATAAGGCAAGTGGACCAAAAATAGGAATGAAAATGAATAGAGAAAGCAAGTATTGCTGGACTGAATGGATTTGGGGAAGGATTGACCGAATTGGAGGATTAAAGGAGAGGAAAGAAATAGCTGAACCGGAATTGAATGGTTTAATTAAGAATATAGGCGTTGGACTGAATGATGAAAGGGATAGAGTGGACCGGATTGAATTAAGAATTGGAGAGGAGCTGACCGAATGAAAGTGTGAGAGTGGTTGCTGATGTAAGCATGGAATTGATTGAATAAAGTAGGGAATTGAAGCTGTGAAGATGTGGTGAAGCAGCCGACAATATGGACCCAATTGAAGAGGTTTGGACCAATTGAAGCAATGGAGATGAGCTAGACCGTGTGCATAATTGAAAAGGGTTGCGGCTGTGTGTATGTGAAAAGGAGGAAGAGGCGACACTTGAAGAAAAGGAAAAAGAGGGACGTGAATGTGACAAGGAGAAAAAAGGAAGTGGCAGCTGTGAGTTGAAGGAGTGTGAAGCACCGAATAGATGATTGAAGGAAGCATAAAATAGAAAGAGAGAGTGAAGGGCAATCAGTGGCTGCTGCTGTTAGGATCAGTAGGCACAGCGGAAGAATTTTAAAATTTTACTAAGTTGGAAGGATTCATACCTTTTATGATTCAGGGTTTTCACGATCTCTAGAAGCCAACACATTAGGTCCGCTCTCTCTACCGGTATCCATATGAATGCTCTCCAACCGAGACTGTGTGCTAACGCCTCTAATGTCTCCTAGGGTTTCCTTGCGGCTCTCAATTCTCATGTGCATATGAATCTATCTGCTCTATCAAGTTTATAACTTATAAGGGCTATTTTCAAATTTCAAAATTAATCATCATTAATTTCAAAATTAATTAACTATTAATTATCTTGATGAGCTAATTAAATAAATTCAGTTTAAATTAAATCTGTCCAATAGTTTTAATATAACCTATTTATTTAATCCAAATAAAGAGCTATTAGATTTCATTTATCTTCATAAATTAAATCCGAGATACTATATCTCTATCATGTTAGTTATTAGATTTAATATATCTTAATAAATTAAATTTAAAACTAACACAATATAATAATATCATATAATATATATATATACATATATATATAAGCTCTATATATATTTCTAAAATATATATCTATATAATATTATTAATGAATTTTATATTATATATATGTATATAAATATAAAATTCATCCACTCTAAATCAAACATTATCTCGTGTTGGGTCATTCTTGTATGTGACCCTGTAGGCCTATATGAAGTTGGCAATGGGCCAATAACTATACTAACCCAAAAGTCGCAAGCGGCCTCTAGCAAGACATTACGACTACCTAATTCATATGAGGATCGTTATCACGATGCAACCTGTCATACAACCATGTCACGTCCCTTTTGTCACACGCTATATCGATCAAGGATAAGGCATGGATAATGTCATCCTCTTGTTCCTGACCATTACTTTCTCGATTCCTGAGTAGCCTGATAATAGAGACGGAAACTCTTTTCCATCATAGTATGGCCATGCATTTCTCAGACTTACTCATCGAGGGGCCCAATAATACCTCTCTACTAATGTGAGGGACAAATTCCATCTTGATCATTCATATTCCTTTACATGAAAAACCACCAAGCCCGATCGTACCCTTTATCATCATCGGGTCAAAAGTGACTTTTGACTAGTTCAAAGCTTAGCAACTCTCATGTAGAAATCCATGATGACCTCAGGTCTGTTAGATATGATTAGTTTTGATGATGTCAAATATAGATTTGAAATGATAAGAGCAAAAAGTTTATATAATGTATTTCTTTGACTAACTACTATATTTAATGTTATATATTTTATAGATTAGTCAAGCAAAGAATGAAAAAGATTGAATTAATGAAAATGAACAAGAGGAAGAAGAAGAAAGAAATTGAAGATAGTCAAGGAGATGCTTACTTAGATTATGGAGAATTATTATCAAGAGGAAAATCAAGAAGAAAGATATGGAAGAAAGAAGAACTTGTAAGATCTTATGAGAATATCAAGGTTCAAGCTGTTAGAAGTGATACTGGAGGTTTCTATGATGATACTGGAGACTTCTATGATCAAATGATGGTTGGAATAGGTTAATACAAAGCTAAGATGACTTATATGTGAGTTATGGCACTTCTAGGGGAGTTTTACTCGAGTGAGAGCTCAATACGTGAGTTCCAGAGGTGTTGCACTGGAGCACGGGATGAACACTCTGTTCTACTCTGTTTTACGTTCAGCTTGACAGAGGTTCGGTATTTTGGCCATATCTCTCATACCACACATCGGATTGACCCGAAACTGGTGCCATATGAAAGAAGACTCACAACACGTAAAATTTACACCAAGATCATATTTAAAGAAGCTCAGATGAAGGAGATATGATCCGTGGAAGTTGACAGTGAAATCACCATCACTTTTCAACACAGGTTCAGTATTTTGAGCATAACTCACAAACCACACATCGGATTGAGACGAGACCAGTGCAAAATGACACTAGACTCAAAGAGCTCTCCAAAGATAGGTAATTTGCATAATTTGAACGTATATTCTAGGAGCTATGCCTTCTGGAATTTGACGCTTGTGCAGTCTAGTGCGATAGACACTCTTTTGATCATAACTTACAGAATACAAGGAGTTTGGAGCTTATTCTTTTTTGCATTGGAATGCATATGGCAAGAGCTTTCTTATGATACATCATTAGAATCAAATAAATAAATTTTTTCTTGTGCGAGTGATGTCCAGAAGCAGCTGAATCATGAAGAAATTTACTACACTCGAGCACTAGGATCCATACTCGAGCATTAGACTATTTCTCACTCTAGCACATGCAAGTTTTGACATAAAAGTGTTAACCCGAGAAGAAGCATGTACGTGAAAACAATAAGCGCACTCGAGCATGACTGGTTATGCTCGAGTGATGTCTAGAATTCACTCGAGCAGATACGAGTGAAATTGTACATGCACTCGAGTGAGGCTTCTTTGCACTCGAGTGAGGTCCTGACAGAAGCAACGTAGAAGTTCAAACTCTCATAGCCATCAATCCAAACATGGTTAAATGTTATACAATCATTATGTTTTCACTTGTTATTGTTCCTAAACATTAACTAACATATATTTCAAGTGTAAAATAGGAGATTAAATATTTGGATTGCATCTTCAAGAATGGAGGTCACGTATGGCAAATATCTTCACTCAACGTGATAAGTTACAGAAGCCAAAAATTCATCTTTTGACCAATGAGCCAACATACCCATGACTAATATTTCATCATATTAGTGATTAAGCATTTTGCAGTGTGAAACAGGAAATTTAACGATGAGATTACATATTCAAATGAAAGAGTCAAGTGTGGCGGGCGACATCATTACACACCGAAAGCAACTACCTACCATGACAAGCAACTGACCCACCATGAGAGATTGTCTGGAAACTCAAACATATTCATCCCGTTCCACAACTTGATATACAGCTCATAATGAGACAAGACGCTACTCAACGTGACGCTCTGCTTTGCAACGGAAATCTCATGGTAGCTCGTTTTTCAAATATGCTCAACGGTTAAAATGACTCCAACGGACGAATACTCACAACGGTCATCATCTTCATCAACTATAAATAAGAGAGCACTCAAAGTTGATGGGAGATAGAAAAAATGGAAACAACGAGCAACTACGAGAAAAATGATAGAAATATGAATCCTCTGCTTCTACCCAAACACTCTGTTTTCAAGTTTCTATATTACTTATCATTGAGAGATTGATTATTTGTAATGTACTTCAGTGAGTATTATATCCACTCTGTGAGAGAGTTTGTAAACACTTTCAACTATATTTCTGAGTTGATCTCAAGGTAGAGGGACCTTGAGAGGGTTGATTTCCTTACGGGGGAAGCTGTAGAGAGAATTTCCAGTAAGACATTCTGCTCGTAAGACTTACAAGGTGCAAGCAGTAGAGAACGCTGCTGCTCATAAGACTTATAGAGGTGTAACCAGGAGAGAACGTTGCTGCTAGTAAAACTTGCATAAGTAAGCAAGAAAGGAATATCTTTGGGATTGCTCTGCTCATAAGACTTGCCGTAAGGGGGAGTATTTCAGTAAGAGATTTGTAAAAGGTTTCACAAGTACCCGGTTAAACTTGTGGGATTGTAAAGGCTTTTCTTATGCCCAGATTAAACAAGAAGATAGTGGATTTGAAAATCTCAGGAGGAGCCTGGGGACTGGACGTAGGCCATCACAGATTGGACCAAACCAGGATAAATCACAGTTTGCATATTCTCTTCCCTAAGCTCTTTTATTTCCAGCATATATTATTTAATGTAATTGTTGATTTATAAACCTTCATACTTACCGCTTTCGTTAAGATGCAAAAAGATTTTCAAAGTTCTTAAGTTTTTAATATACACCCAATTCACCCTCCCTCTTGGGTGATAGCCGGTTCTAACAAGGTCTAAGGGCATTGTGACGTGGTTTTACATAAGAAAAGCTTATGACTTGATCCATGTAGCTTTCTTATAGTGTGTCAGTCCAGCACCTTGTGCTCTTACAAGTGCCTAAGACTTTGATTCGTATCTCTATATCTTATCAAAGTCATACTGATCTTGTTTCATCTCTGCTCTCGCATAGATGACCGACCAGGGACATTTTTAGGACAATCTTTATTAATTATCCAAGGATACAATTATCATAGTTAACATAATAATATGATAACATAATGGAGAAATTTCATTAAAATAATAATGTTCAAAGTACAATGATTGGCCCTTAGGGCGTAATTTCCAACATCCTCCCACTTGCCCTAAGTGCAATCATTAATTTGCCTAATTCCCATTGCCCTAACATGACGCTCATGCTTTGCCTGTGTAAGTGGCTTAGTAAGAGGATCAGCAACATTATCTTCTCCTGCTACTTTGCATATCTTTATATTACCTCTATCATTGATTTCTCTAGTAAGATGAAATAGCCTGAGTATATGCTTTGTCCTTTGATATGACCTAGGCTCCTTGGCCTGTGCAATAGCACCACTATTGTCATAGAATAAATCTATTGGATTTGAGATGCTTGGCACCACCCCTAGTTTAGTAATGAACTTTCTGATCCAAACGGCTTCTTTAGCTGTATCTGATGCTGCTATATACTCAGCTTCTATTGCAGAATCTGCTATAGTGCTCTGCTTGGAGCTCTTCCAGCTTACTGCTCCACCATACAAGAGGAATACATATCTAGATTGTGATTTAAGGTCATCTTGGTCAGTTTGGAAACTTGCATCTGCGTAACCGGTTACGCAGAGCTCATCATCCAATCCACCATACACAAAAAATAAGTCTTTAGTCCTTCTTAAGTACTTTAGGATATTCTTGACGACAGTCCAATGACCCTCACCAGGACCTTATTGGTATCTGCTGGTCATACTCAAGGCAAACGAGACATCTGGTCGAGTACATAACATGGCATACATGATAGATCCAATGGCCGAGGGATATAGAACCTTACTCATGCGATCTCGCTAATTAGGTGTACTAGGACACAGATCCTTGCTAAGATGGATGCCATGAGACATGGGCATATAACCCCTTTTTGAATCCTGCATACTGATCCTATGCAGTATCTTGTCTATGTATGTGCTCTGACTTAGGCCTATTAGTCTTTTGGATCTATCCCTATATATCCTAATCCCTAGGATATAGGTGGCTTTACCTAAGTCTTTCATTGAAAAGGACTTTCCTAACCAAGACTTAACACTCTGCAAGGTAGGAATATCATTCCCAATGAGTAGGATGTCATCCACATAAAGCACTAGAAATACAACTATGCTCCCACTAACCTTCTTGTAAATACAAGGTTCATCGATGTTTTGAATGAATCCAAACTCTTTGACTACTTCATCAAAATGATGATTCCAGCTCCAAGATGCTTGCTTCAATCCATAAATGGATCTTTAAAGCTTGCAAATTTTAGGTTATGTCATGTACACATCCTCAAGTAGCTTTCCATTAAGGAAGGCTATTTTTACATCCATCTGCCATATTTCATAGTCATAATATGTTGTAATGGCAAGAAGGATTCTAATTGATTTGGCCATTGCAACTAAGGAAAAGGTTTCATCATAGTCTACACCATGAGTTTGAGTGAATCCTTTTGCAACCAGTCGTGCTTTGAAGACATTTACATTGCAATCCATGTCAGTTTTCTCCTTAAAAACCCATTTGCACCCAATGGTTTTTATACCTTCAGGTGGATCGACTAAGGTCCATACCTGATTGTCGTACATAGATTGCATTTTAGACTTCATGGCATTTAGCCATTTCTCAGAGTTTGGTCCCACTGTGGCTTCTCGATAGGTGGTGGGTTCAGTTTGCTCAATGAGCAACACATCACGACCTTCAGTAATCAGAAATCCATATCTCTGAGGCTAATGCCGTGTCCTATCAGATCTTCGTGGACCTTATGTTACTTGAGGAGGCTAAGCAACTTGTTGTGAGTCTTCTTTAATTTCCATCTATGGTTCTGTACTATCTTGTGGCTCTTGAATTTCTTTGAGATGTACGTCGCTCCCACTGGTGGTTTTAGAAACAAACTCTCTTTCTAGAAACTTATAATTTCAAATAACAAACACTTTGTTATCAGTGGGATTGTAGACATAGTATCCTTTCGTTTCTTCAAGATACCCCACGAAAAGGCACTTTGTGGATCTGGCTACTAATTTATTAGAGGCTTGTTGCTTAACATATACCTCACATCCCCAGATCTTGAGAAAAGATAAACTTGGTTTCTTCCCAGTCCATATCTTATATGGTGTCTTTTCAATTGCCTTAGATGGAACACAATTTAGTGTGAACACAGCTATCTCTAGGGCATGTCCCCAAAAGGATGGTGGAAGATCTATTTGACTCATCATCGATCGAACCATATCTAATAGTGTTCGATTCCTCCATTTAGAAATGCCATTACATTGTGGTGTTCCTGGAGGAGTCAATTATGAGATTATCCCACAACTCCTAAGATGATCAATGAATTCTTGGTTCAAATATTCACCACCTCGATCAGATCAAAGTGCTTTAATTGTTTTACCAAGTTGGTTTTGTACTTCATTTTGGAATATTTTGAACATTTCAAAAGATTCAGATTTATGTTTCTTAGATAGATATAGCCATATCTACTCGATAGATATAGCCATATCTACTATAGCCATATCTACTTTGGTCGAAACAGGGCTTGGTGATAGGTTTGAATTTTGGTCATTTTGAGGTTACCATTGTGTTCCTTATTAAAAATTGTATGGGAATATGTTTGGTTAATGATTTTGGAGTCATTGGACACTTTGGTAGAAAAGTTGGAAAATCTGTCTTATGTGAACTCTATCTTGGCAATCAGTTTGCACGAATGTTTTGAATGACCAAATGGTGTAGGAAAATTTTGAAACTTTCCAGTCTTAAATTTCACATCCCAAGCTTCAAAATTGACAAATAATTTATGTCATTTTGGTTTTTGAACTGAGAGTTATGCTTTGCCAAATTTTGGGACAAAAACTGGACTCTATTTTGCAGCAGTGTTAGGTTTTGTGTAATTCTGGAATTTTGTGGTGATTTCTAGTTATGGTCCATATTTTTCTAGTAAATAGGACTCAAATACCTTTCATTTAGTTTTGGAATCACCTAATTTAGATTTTTCTAGAATTAGTTATGAAGTTTGGAAGTTCAGCCAAGAATCATGGATTTTCTTGGCCGCAGCCCAAGGTGGTTGGCCGCGGTCCAAACCTTTCTGTCCTGATTCTGGCTGCGACCCATGAGTGGCTGGCCATGGCCAGTGACCTTCTGACCATATTTTGGCCACGGCCCAAGGAAGGGCTGGCCACGGCCAACCCTTGTGTTTCAGGACTTTGAGTTTTTGAAAAGTGATCTTCAACCTATTGTTTTTCAACCTTTTAGGGCTTTTATTAGAGGCATTTGTGGCCTCTTAAGGGTCAATTATGATAACCAAATTTAAGTGTTATGAAGTAAATTAAGTCTTGGAATAGAATATAACTCTTCATCCTTAATTATGATTCTAGTATTTGACATTTACCCTACTCAAAGAGAGACTGGCGCTAGGACACGCACGGAAGGACCAAGGTAGTGACTCTTCTATCATGTTGTGTATGATGTTTTGGTATGCATAACTTGTCATTGTAGTTTGTGAAATGTGTGTGCTATAGTCCGTTACAGCATGAGCACTTTAGCGTGAGCCGTTTAGGGAGTGACAGTGGTCATCTCTATTTCAACCGTTGAACTACCATTGTAATCGACATGGATCTTTGTAAATCCAACCCGTGGGGCTGCGTTTGTAAGTCTAGCCATGGGCTGTGTGCTGATCTTGCTAGTGAGGCTTGCGTATGAAATGCTTTATATGAATCTCAGCCATGGTGAAATATATTGTGTGGATTGTGTTGTGCAATGCATCGTGAGCAAACGCAAGAGTGACATAAGTCATACCTGCCTTTGTCGTTGTAACTACCGTTGTAGTTGCAATATGTGTTTGATTATTTGCTTTCATGTCTTATTGTAGTTCATACTCTGAGTGATTTGACACTATGGGGATTCCTTAGAATCTCACTCTCCCATAAACCAAATTTTTAGACAGGGCAAAAGGATCGAAGGGAAAGCGGGAGACGAAGAGTGGCTAGAGCTCCAGTTTAGGACTTTTACTTTTTTTATCATGTAAAAACCATTTGGATATATTTTTGTGAAACAATTGTATATGTTTTGGATTAATGTATAGTTTTACGTAATCCCCAAGAAAAAGGGAAAAAGTATATGGGCTTTGTGCCTCTATATAATCCCTTTATTAATTAATGGAACCCGAGTGTGTTGAGAATTTATACTATGCTCTGATATGTATGAATGAAATCAACCTGTACAGGCCATTTAGTATTGAAATATGAATATCAGACTGTCATGAATAGGTTTTGTAAAAGTTTTTGTAAGTCATAATTTTGGGAAGTTTGATTTTCTTTAAGTCCCAAAATCATCTAAGGTCTCTAATTCTACATCAATTATGTGTTTATGAACTAAATCTCAGCCTATGGTGGAAGGGGGTTACACATCACTGTTATCAAACTTTAGATCCTAAGGACTATCACTGAGGGGCCCTAGATCAATCGTGGTTGGGACTGCCATCTTCCATTCATCTTGTTCCATCATCCTAGGGAACCTAGTTTTCTCTTGATGGTCCTAAAACTCATTCAAAGTACCAATTTATAAACATATAGAATGATAAGAATCTATCCATGTCCATATTTCTATATTTCCCAACAAATAATCAATAATGTAAGTGATAGCAGCACTGAAGAAAAGACTTTTTACATCAAATCTGTGCTTAGATGTAGAGACAAGGGATGTGATAATTCCAACATTCTTAAGTTGATTATAGAAAATACAGCTTCGGTCCTTAAGATTCATTTAATTAAATTTAATTCAATTAAGAAAGGAAGTTAAGTTAGTTAATCATACTCCCTCTGGTCCTTAATATAAAGCATATTTACTTAATTTGATTAGAATAAAGAAGTTAGTCAAGTTAGATAATATGACACGTATTTTTTAAATCACTCTAATCATTTTTCTATTCCCTCCTTCCCTTTCCTTCTTGATTATTATTGAGGGAGCATCAATAATAGGGGTAAATTAGGAAAGGATCGAAAAATATAAAAAGTTATATATATCTTATATTTAGGACTAAGACCAACTCTCTAAATATGTCACACCCTTATCTTATTTTGACTTGCAACGGAATATTAATGCGTGGTTCGGTAGGCAACACAGGAATAATACAAATATACTGATAATATGTGTATGATTACATAAATTCCCCATAGGGGTTCAATAGAATATTTACAAACCTTGTAGCTGCACAGGGCTCTAGAGTGTCTAAACCAATCATAGTGAAACAGAGACATCTTCTCATCTTCGCTCCACCACTGCGATCCCCTCATACAGTTCTTTTCTTTGTTCTCAGCATATCTTCTGTCTCTTCCTGTCTAAATTGTTGGTATGGAAGGGTGAGATTCAAGAAAATCTCAATAGGAAACAGATACCATAATGCATGCATGATAGATGCTATGTGTATAACATGTTAGCTTTACCTAGATACATGCTCTATAATGACATTTCTACATGCTCAATGTTTCACATAACAAAACTATGGCCACAGCGAAAACAGAAACAGAGCTTCATTTATTCAAATATGCTCTACACAATCATAGTTTTTTCAAACTAACAAAAGTAGCCTGAACTAGACGCCACTATCACAAAATTTTATTAACGTACAGCACTTTGACTTCCCAATCTCTTCTCATGCAGAGAGCTGGCACCTCGCTGATTATGCGTCAGTGTTAATTCGGTAGCACTAACTCAAGCATCACTCTCCAGCACCCTTTCATCCCGTGCAATCTTTAATCCATGCAACCGAAAAGGTTTAGACACTTGGGGTTTTGTAAAAAAAGACAGTTTCACGTATTATTGTAACTTGTTTAAATAATATAATTGAAAATCAGATTTAGAAGTAAAATAATCAAAAAGTGCAGGAGTTTTATTTTATTACACATATATATAATTTGATAATTTTTAAAAATATTAGCATTAAAATTATGAAAATAATAGAGTTAATTTATTTTTGAGAAAAAAATTGTAAATACTTATAAAACACTTAGTTATATATATACACATAATGGACGCAAATAGTTCAAAAGTTTTCTGAATTTACAGAAAAGAAATGTTAGTGCTTTTATTTTATTTAGTTTTTTTAAATTCCCATTCCCAAAGTGCTTGAGGGATGATTTTTCTCTCTCATTTTTAATAGAGCCATATCGAAGAAGAAGGTGCATCGCCCTGCGTCAATCTTCCTTCTTCGGCAGTGAAAGGAGACAACGGAGTAGAATGATGAAGGAAGGAAGTGCGTTTTGCCATCTCTATCTGAGAGGTCCTGCCTGAGCCACGATTCCTAAGGAAAATACTTTATTGTCAGTACAATTTGAGAAGGTGCATCGTCCTGTATCAGTACAATTGTCATTAAAATTTATTGTCATTAAACTTTTTTTGTGTATAAAATTGAGTAAACTTTAAGCTGTTGGTAAATGTGGTCACTTTTCAAGGAAAAAACCTTATCTTCTTACGTCAATTCTATATTGCTTGTTGATTACATATCGACGATTCTCGTGTGAGTGTGGGAGCCTATTCTTTTTCCTTTTCTCTTGTTCTCTCTTTATTCTTTATTCTTTTCTTGTTTTCTCGTTTCTTTTCCTTTTTCTACCAAGAAGCATTACCATATATATGCCAAATTCTTCTTTTCCTTTACAGAATTTGTCGTGTCAAGCTTTCAAGTCTTGATTCAATTCGTAGAGTGCTTTCTCTAATAAACTCTGCTTCAGAGTCCTACGACAGCATATGTAGGACCACACTACTTTTTTAAAATATGGGGATATTGTCTTCATCATAAGTGCATGTGTCGCGCCAAGCAATAATACTACTACAGAAAATAGAAGTTGCAGCGCTTATTATTGTTTTATATATTTGTAGTGCTTAGGAAGCGCTACATGCCTACAAGATCCACCGCTACAAATATAAGCTATAGCACTTCCACAAGTGCTACCGCTTGTATTTTATTTTTTTTTTAAAAAATAATACTTGTTGTAGCCAGCACTACTGCAAGTAAAAAAAAAAAAATATCTGACTTCTTGTAGCAATTTTGTCAACAAGCGCTACAACAAGTATCTTTTACAAAAAAATTATATACTTTTTCATATTATTGTAACTAGTACATATTTTTATATATAACCTATATTAACAATTAGGTCTATCTTAATTAATTTTTAGTATATATAAATGACAATATCCTTCCATATTTCAAAATAAAATTAATATAAATGATATATTGAGCAAATTAAAATATACTCCCTTCAGTCCATAATATAGGGCATTTCTATAAAAAAGGTATGGTCCACAATATAAGTCACATCCTGTTTAATTAATGCTCTTTTCCCTCTTTTGCCCCTGTAATTAATACCCACTTTCCAACTTTACCCCACTCATTATATCCCCCTCTCTTTAAAATAACACTCCCAATACAATTAAACACATTTCTCAAGAAGGGTAAAAGTGGAAAAAAGTTGCCTTTTGAGATAAATTAAATAACTTAACTATCATTTCTTGTTTCCCGTAATATAGTTAAAGTGACCTATATTATAGACCAGAGGAAGTATACTACTAATGAAATTAAATTTGTAAGTTTAAAAATGTTTAAAAACTTACAATGTATTGGGAGCTTAGTGATCTAAAACTTCAAAACGAGTTCAACCTTCAACACACCACCAGAAAAAAAAAGTAGCTCAAAGAGGAAAAAAGTGCAGATCTAAAAAAAAAGTATGAACTACTACATATCTTCATATACAGCCTATATCAACAATTAATTCTCTCTCAATTAAATTTCAGCATATATAAATGACAATATTTTTTCAAATTTCAAAATAAAATTAATATAAAAAATACATTGAGAAACTAAAATATATGTTACTAATAAAATTAAATTTGTAAGCTTAAAAAAATTTAAAAATGTACAATGTATTTGGAGCTTAGAGATCTGAAACTTCAAAGAGAGCTCAAACTTCAAACACCACCTGGAAAACAATTGTACATAGAGGGAAAAAAGGACAAATAAAAAATAGATTGAGCTTTGGTTTTGAGTTGGAAGAGGACATGGGAAATGGGGAGTGGGGATAGACATAGGAAATGAAAAAAGGACAAGAAATGGGGAGTGGAAATGAAGAAGAGGGAAAATGCATAGAAGAAAGAGAGGGAGAAGGATAGGAGAAGAGGAATAAAGTGAGGAGGGAGGGGGGGAGGGAGTGAGGGAGCATGAAGTGAAGGAGGCCGTGAGAGAGGGGGTGGGTTTAGTGAGAGAGTGAAGGTGGTGATGCAGGCAGGGTGTGTGGTAGGGGAGTGAAGTTAGAAGTTAGGGTTTTTTTTTTTTTAAAAAAAAAAGAGGCAATCCTTATTTGTAGGATATTTAAAAAAAACAATTAAGATATGTAGTGCTTAGCGCTTACAAAAAAAAAGACGCAAGGGCTACAAAAGCCCATCAGTAGCTATTATAGAAGGCCGCTATTTAAAAAAAACAACAAGAAGAAGCTGTATCACTTATTTAAGGAAGTGCTACAAAACGTGCGCTACATTTTCCCTCTTTTGTAGTAGTGTAAAGTAATAAGTAGATATCGTTACCATGAAGATTTGGTTAACAAAATAATCAAGCAAGAGGCTTAGAAAATTCAATTAAGTTGAGCTAAAACAAAGTTTTGATGTGGAATGAGAATTTTGAAAACTATTTCTAAAACTAGAAATTGATAAAGGTAAATGATTCTTTGACTTTAAGAAATTGAGCCTCTAGGATCACTTCTCCTCTCTATATTTCATGTGGCTAATTATTTCCCTCTCAATTAGGTTTAATGAAGAGTGTTTGTCTAAGATTCAAAAATATTGCAATCACTTTTGCAAGTCAAAATTAACATCTATCTTCAAAGAACTTATTCTATCTTTTGTAACAACATAATGAAAATAGTCATTAAGATCTAATCTTATAATAACAATACTAGGTTAATAGGTAAATCTCACTAGGTTAATAGGTAAATCTCATTCCTACAAACAAACTATCCACCCAAACAAGAATTTGAAGACTAGTATAATTTTATCCAAGTGCCACTAGTGGAAAATAGACTTTTTCGACCGGTTGTACATTAGGTCTTGTTACAACCGGTCTTAAAAGTCTGTTAGTTTTTAGACCGGTTGTTACAACCGGTCTTAAAAGTAATTTAAGATAGGTTGTAGGTACAACCGGTCTTAAACGACTCACCTCTAAGACCGGTTGTAGGGACAACCGGTCTAAAAAGTGAGACCTTTAAGACCGGTTGTCCATACAACCGATCTTAAAGGTGAGTCCTTTCAGACCGGTTATACCTACAACAGGTCTTAAATTACTTTTAAGACCGATTGGCACTACAACCAGTCTTAAAGGTTCTGTTTTTTTATAAAAACGTCCCTTTTATATATATACGCACTGGACCACGATGGTTGAATTCAAGTTATGTTAATCTGATACGCTTTTCATTTCATGAGGCCTTCACATTAAAGTCAGGTAGCTGTTATGAAATACGGAATAAACTTAACAAACTAGGAAAGCTACAAAATATATTTACAATAGTTAATAGCAATTCAACAATTATAATATAAAGCATATTTGACAGAAAATTTAACATAAAGCATGATGATGTAAGTGCAGTTTCAGACCATGGTTCTACTCCTAACAGACAATAAGCATATTAACAGTCAATAGCCATGACATCCATAACATATGAAATTCTCAATCAACAAGTCTCAATACATATTGCAATTTGCAACCAATACACACCAGTAGAAAGCAACATGAATCGCTCGCTTTATGACAACAATTCGCATAATAAGAGTTAAGAATTAGAAGATAATTATTTGGAAACGTACTTATTCAATGGAATATGCTCGAATAGCCTAGCAGTAGGAATTGTTCCACATAAATCATTGTTGGAAACATCCCTGAAGAGAAAGTTTAGAGTGCATTAGACTATTTGTATGGGTGTTACTTCAGAATACCACAATAGAATTGCAGCATAAAGAAAATTGTTTGTATAGGTGTTACTTTAGAATACCATGAGGAGGAAATTTACTCAATTTCTTGCAAATTCAATGTGCAATATGAAGTTGTCTAAAACTAAAACATAAAGGAATGTCCAAACAGAAGATTTTGCTCAGAAAAATTACAAAGGTCAATCCCTCAAACATAAATTAAAAAAACTCACTATTTTTGTAATAGCTCATAGATGAATTCAGAACAACATGTGCGAATGAAATCAATATCTTCTTCAGGAAAGGGATCAGCAAGCTCAAACATCTGTAACACCAAAACCAAACAAAACATTAACTTAGTAACTTAAAAACAATAAAGTAATACAAAAGTTCTGAAATATAAATTTACCTCTTGAGTAAAATCAGTCGTGCCTAGAGTGATAATATTGTAAATGTGTCTCAACACATAAAAACCGCATAAGTTGGACCCCTGTGGTTGCCTATGGCTCTGAGAAAAAACATGATATCATTAAAACAAATATAAAGGCATGGCTTATTACATTCTTTAAACAAATCAATATGTACTAACCTTTGGCATGATCCATGTAGGGTCCTTTAAGTCACAAACATACTTACCACAAGAAGTGTGTAGGAATGTCCGCATAGCCCTATGATCATCACAATGACAAAGGTTATTGGTTTTACACAAATTCCATAAAATTTGCATACAAAAGGTAATAATGCAAGAAAACTAACGAGTTCATGGTCTTTTTCAAATCATTCCCTGGTTTGATTAAGGCAACCTCTCTCAAACATCATTCCATTCAACCAATCATTCCAACTGGTGGCCAAATTCAAAGAAGTATGAAGCATAGAATAAAATTAAGACATAATACTTCATTAAATGCCATAAATGAGATAATAACAAAGTCTCAATCCATATAGATAAAGGTTCAAAGTAATCTTAGAATGAAAGATTTAGCTACTCATATTCAAATATAAGGAAAATCCATACAACATAACTGAATACATGGAAAGCTAAGTAGAACAGAGGTGAAAAGTGATAAAAGCAAGGTAAAACTCTCAAAATCTCTCTTAAGATGATCACTCAAGCCTCTAAACTCTTTAAGAACTCTCTCCCAAGATGAGGCATGTAATGCCCGTTACTTATGCCCTTAGCCTGGTATGCATCGGAACCATTAACTTTATTATTATGGCTCAGGAGAATAGCAATTAACAACTCAGATTTTTCAAAAATCACTTATTTGGAATTTTGAAGTTCAAGTGGTATTTATTTGTCTCTTTCTCTAAATAAATATCAATTATATATTGTGACTCTATGCTTTCCTGCCCTTAGCCTGACAATTATTTAATATACTGCGTATGTTGAATTTCATGTAGGTAATGCTGCATTTTGGGTAAATAAGAGCGGAATCATGATCCATTCTTTAGTAGAAAGTTACATTACATATATATGCTGAAAAGAAAAATAAAGAACTGATTTTGATAATAAAAAGAAAACATATTGTCATTATGTTTACAAACTAATAATAACCACAAGACTCTTTTATATAGACACAACAAATATAATAATTAAGAATTGGGAGTTGCACAAGAGTTTTTTACCTAATTCTTTGGTGGGATCACGGAAGATATTGTCTGGATGAAAGTGAGCAAATGCAGTACAATTGTAGCAACCACAGATGCAATTTTCCAAGAAGTGCTCCAATATTCACGCACAAAGATTGCCTTATACTTATGATAGGGGTTATTACACAAAACTTGTCCTTGTCTTCATAAAGAGAGATATAATCTTTGTTGGTGTTTGTTGAAATAATAATGATGCAGATTTTGTTCACCATGGAAGCAACTCCATTACTATCACTCAACAAGTTCTCCATGATTTTCTTTCCTACAAGAATTTCTGTAACCCCCTCACGGTAATTATATTCGGATTATGAAATTTAAGTGAAATAGAGACCAATAAGACAACAATTACATTTATAATCACTCATCTCCAAGAGATGGGTTGTCCAATCAAAACGTTTAAAAACATAATTCATCTAGTCTCACATTCACTTTCGAATACAATTACCTATGCAGTTATATCACATAATAAATTTCAGAGTGTGTAACTAAAATCCCGGCAACCCCGGGTTACTTGTAGATATATATATAATAGGTTTAGAGTTTCCCAAAGTGGGGATTACATATCCAAAAATTTATATTTACAATATATACAGTAATCCCCAAAATCTAGCTAGGTAACCAACAGTCCCAAAATCTAAAATGTCCCTACTAGCCCTAACCACTCCTGGTTGGCCGCTTCCCTTTCGAGCCACTCGCCCTATCTGAAAATGTTAGTCATTGGAAAGAGTGAGATTATAACGAATCCTAGTAGTAACAAATCACTCATACAATATACAAACACAAGGCATGTATGTTCATCATGTTCAGCAACAACACTATGAGTCATGGCTCGCACCATAACCGACAGCACTCACAACTGTAATCACAATGCACTATGCCCACTTTCACGGTAAACACTATGCCAGCTTTTGCTGTAATCACTATGCCCGCTTCCATGGTAATCACTATGCAGTAGCATCACAAGGCACTAAGTATCACAAGGCACAAAGCAACACAAAGCTCAATAAAGCATCTCAATGCATCACAAGGTAGCAGCAGCAACAACACAATGCATGATAGGCAAACATACAATACATTTACACAAAGTATAAGAGAGGAGTCACTGCCTGTATCTTTCCTGACGTTCTTCAGCACAGTGGGCTCATGAGTCTGACAGATGTCAAATCCTATAACCAAATTAGGGACAACCATCAATCTCTTTTCCAAACACTGATTCCATAATACTCTAAGTTGGTTATCTTTTAGGAATTTTTAGGTAGCTATTAGAGGCATAAACATAAGCCAAAAGGGTTAGAAGAAACTACCCTGAAGACCCCTTTCTTGAAGGCAAAACACAGATTTTTGGCTGGCTCACTCGAATGAAGATGACGTCACTTGAGTGATGAGAGACTTGCACTCAAGTGAGAATGGCTCTAACTCATGAGTGTTTCATAGTGAGCAACAACCATGGCTAGAAAGTGCTCACAACACTCGAGCATGGGGCTTTACACTCAGGTGATGACTCCAAATCCACTCGAGTCCCCATAATTGCAACATAAAGAGTGACAACCCGAGAACACATGTAACATCAAAGGGAAAAGTTCACTCCAGCACCACCCTTGGCACTCGGGTGAGGAGCCCATACTTGCAAGTGTCCAAAACACACTCTTGAACCTTGACCAGCGAGTGACAACATGAGAGCAACCCTAACCAAGAACTTACACTTTCACTTGAGTGATCACCAATATCACTCACGGTTTAAGAAGTACACTCGAGCTTTCTTCATGGAAACCTAGGCAAAACACAAAGGAGAAAGGAAAAACACACGGTAGCACTCGAGTGAGATCCTCCCTCACTCAAGTGATGCTATCAAATTGCCAGATCATAGCAACTGATAGAAATTCCCAGATTGGCTAAAATCACACCCAATAGTTCCCAAACCCCACATAAAGCTCATACTCACTAAAATTGTCTAAGGAACACATTGGTAACCTTCAAAGCATCCAAAAACCATTTTAACCACAATCTATGCCCTTGGGTTTCTATGACACTCAATACCCAATTCCAATCAATACACTTCCAAACTTCAAAACTATAACCAACATTCAAATCACTTCATGATGAACTAATTCCAACATCATCCACTATGAAATTCATACATTCAAAAATGGGCATAAAATCAGGGCAATTTCTAGATTTTTCCAACTCATCCAAAAATCACAATAAATATATCAAAAAGCATCAAATCCTTACCTCTTCACTTTGCTAAAGTCAGAATCTTGATTCTCAAACTTTCAAATTACTTCAACACTCAAACTACCACTATTCAAAATTCTGAAATCACCACAATGGAGCTCTTAACACTATAAACAAGTTTAAGGAAGAGGATTTGAGCATAAGAGGACCATTACCTACCTAAAATCAAAGCTTTCTCTTTTCTCTTTCCTTGCTTGGTCCGCCGAAAATGGAAGAAGGAGGAGAGAGAGATGATGAGATATAGAGGTGATGATGATGAGGCTAGAACTTTCCCCTTTGCCAATGCACCTAGCCGAATAGGAGAGAGAAGACAGAGTAAAATGGTTTTTGTCTTTTAGCTTGATCATATGATCCACACAATGCCACATGTCAACATCTTCTCACTCCACCATGAGCTCACACAAATGCAAAGCATAGGATTCCAACCCATGGTCAATAAATCTCAACCATTGATCTTTAATCTCCAAATACACTTATATCAAATTTACATCACATTTCTCCAAAAGGGTTTAATTACACTAATTACAATCAACATCAGAGTCATTAGCCATTAATCTAAAATTGGGTAATTACAATTTCAACATCATTTCCAGTGTCAATAAGATTATCCAACAGAAGTACATAATCTGTCACGTAGCTTAAAAGAGGCTAGTGGCACTTCTCAAATAACTTGGCCAATAAAGATTTATGCATTAAGCACAAGGCTTTCACATATTGAATTATTTTCTAGGAAATACACTTAAAACTCATATAGATAGTTAAATTGTTAGACATAAGGTCTAACTTGTTAGAAAATGAAGGTTGAGGAGTTCAAGGAGTAACAGGTTTAAAATAAAAAAATAATAAGTGAATGATGGGGAAAAACTCTAGTGGATGGATTTGAAGTATTTCTGATTTTCAATTCACAAGATATTAACTTCCAGTTTTCCAACCCAATTTGAAAGTATTCAAAACATGAACATTTTCCAAAAACATGTGTATGCACTTTTATAACACACGATGGACTGAAACCAAAACACATTTTGGATTGTGCACTTCAAAACATATATCAATAAGCAAAAAATTATGCATAGTTTCACTTTGGTTCATTTAGCAATCTGTAAACAATTTAATGATCATCAAGGATTGATTGCTAAAGTAATGCAATAATGGACAAATATTCATTACTCAAAATTAATAATTCATATAATCACAGTATAGAATAAGGATTAGATATCACCATAATTCCTCTTGTCCTTACGACAACTTGCTTGGTTTTGATGGAATAATAATGGTTTTTCTCCTTTGCACAATCAACACCAAAATCCAAACCCCAAAAATTAGTATCATCAATATATGAATTTGTTTTCATGTGGCAATAGTCTTAAAAAGATTTTTCTTATCCTACAGAACTGTATAAATTTTTTTTTTCTTCATGGTATCCAACCTTGCTTGGATCTATTTCTTGTTAGCTTGTAAGAGTCAAGATAAAATTCTCATGCTCTAAGAATATAATCAATTCTAGGCATTTGAGAATAATGAATTAAACATGTCTTTATGCATAAACACATATTTTCTTTTTAAATCATTATATATGCATAAAGAATAACTTGTTGAGCATTGCAATCCCTTTATAAATAAATCTATTAAATGGCTTTTTAAGGGATGTGAAAACATAAGTTCAAAATAGTTTGCAATGCTTATTCGTAAGGTTCCAAAATATAAAACCTCAATAAATATTACAGACAATAGCATAAGATGTTTTATCGTTGTGTACCTTTATCTTAGATACTTGGAGGATTGCTTTTGCTTACCCACTGCATCTTTCTATGATGTTGATACTTTGAATATCTTGCTTTGAGTGCTGGCAATCTTTTCTCAAAATATATAGACTTCAAGAGTCTTTTACTTGATACTTGAGAGATCCTCCTTTTTGTATTTTCCTCAAGATACTTGAACGGTACTATATAGTAGTCCATTCTTGAGGTGTAACGTACTCCTTTTCTCTATTTCCTTTCTTTGTGGTTAGACTTTGCTATTCCAACAATGGATGATTCGAGAGTTCTCCTAATTGATGTGAATCTCCTTTCAGGTGTATTAGGAACTCTTGGAATCTTCTTCAATTTCTTTGTACCCTTTTGTCCATTCTTTATAGAATCAATCTACACACATGAAACACCAAATGGACATTTTGGTACCCACTTTCCTTTGGGTCCTTGAACTAACGTTAGATTTTGAACCCATTTTCCTTTTAGGAACCCAAACAAATTTATTTCTCACATTAGAATTTCTTCTAATATAGCATGTGTGAGAAACGTTACCTGATTTACCACAATAATTGCAAACTAGATAATGATATGTATTATGAGATATCATGCAAGTATTGTGTTGGTCATGAGAGTAGAAACTTGAATGGATTTTATTTGAATATTCTTTCTTCCTAACAAACTTTCCAGCGTATTTGAAAGCATTTTTTCTTTTCTCAATGAATCAAAATTGGTTGAAAAATAATCTTATATAGACTCTAAAAATTAGTTTTACGAAAATCACAAGAAGAATTGGAACGTTTTACCTTAAGTTCATCTTGAGCTCTGGAGAGTAATTTTTCTTGTGCATCTATAATGAGCTCTTTTTAGTAATCCTCTTCTTCTTGTCTATCCACTTTAACTGTATGGAAGTGTTCTATGATTTCTCCTTCTTCATCATTAACTTCCAATTGTTCTTGTATCATTATAGTTTCACATGAATTGTAACACTTTCAACTTCAACACTCTCATTAGAAGTATACATGAATCAAGAGTGTCCCAGATATCTTTAGCACTAGAGCAAAATCTTATTCTTTCAAAATCACTTTCAGTCAATGCACTATACAAAATTTTCATTTCTCCAATATTCAATGAAAACATTTTCTTTTCTTTTTTAGTCCAATCTTTTCTCAGTTTGAAATTAAAGGCAATTGTAAAAACATCCCACATATCAAAATTAGATGCTTTAATAAAACTAGTCATTCTAGCTTTCCAAAACCAAAAATCAATGTCTTTTAAAATAGCTGGAATTGTATAGTCAAAACCTTCTGAAAGCTTATAACACCCAAAATCAACCATTGAAAACTCTTGAGATAGTTAAGTCCTTTAAACAAGAGTCCAGCTTTGATATCAAATGTTAGAATCGGCTAACACTCAAGGGGGTGAATTGGGTGTTTGATAATAACTTAAGAACCTTAAAAATATTTTCACATCTTAATGAGAGAAATAATTATGAATGTAATGAATCATAAATCAATAGTTAATATATGCTAGAAATATAAGAGCTTAAGGAAGAGAGTATGCAAACTATGATTTATCCTGGTTCAGTCCAATTCATGATGACCTACGTCCATCCCCCAAGCTCCTCCTGAGATTTCCAATCCACTATCTTCTTGTTTAATTCGGGTACAAGAAAAGCCTTTACAACCCATAAGTTTAGCCGGCACTTGTGAAGCCTTTTACAAATCTCTCATGAAGTTACTCCCCCTTACACATCATAAGGTTACAACCGAGTTACTCCCACTTACACATTGTAAGGATACATCTTTAATGATAAAATATTACAATCAATCTTCTCTCTTAGAAGTGAATAAGATGAACATGAAGTACAATACAAATAATCTCTCTCTCTAAGGTAATTGATATTGAAGGTAGATAAATAGAGAGTATTTGGGTAGGAGTGGGTGCTTTATGATCTTAGCCTATTTTTCTTTATTGTTGTTGTGTGTGGGGCTCTTCTTTGAATGCTTCCATATTTATATTTGAATTGTAGTAGATGACCATTGTGAGCATTCATCTGTTAGAATCCATTGCTTCATTTGACTATTCTTTGTATTTGAAAAACTAGCTGTTACACTCGATGGATGTGCCATTCATGTATGGTAGCTTTTCTTCTCTTCGTATGATCTTCTTATTATCTTTATGGAGAAATACTTTAAACACTAATTCAATGAAGTGTTAGAGTTACTAGAAGCAAGAAGAATGAATTACACAATTATTCCAATGATTTTTGGAAGTTACGATTCGTGCTCTATTTTCTGGAATTATATATCCCTTGAGTGGTTTAGGCTTTCACTCGAGTGATCTGGCTTTTATTGTGTATCACTTTAGTGAATTTTATCTAATTACTTGTGATATGCTTCTAGCATATATCACTCGAGTGATCAATATTATCATATCAATGCAACTCAATTCCACTTTCACTCCAATTGAGCAAACCTTCTCAAACTTCTACACAGAGGTCAACTTTCAATAGGCATAACTCTTTGAATATAACTCTAAATTTGACCCATGACCTACACTGGAAAGATCTTTAAGTCTATTTTGCACAACAATTGGAATTGTTCCCAAATACATTGTATTCCAAAAGTTATAATCCAATTTGTATCATTTGGTCTGGATAGTGTTTCAAATTCAATTGTCCACTTCTAGAAAGTATAACTCTTCAAATATAACCCATCACCTATCAAACAAAAGGTATTTAAGTCTAGTTTCATATGCCACCAATTTCATCTCAATATAACATGTATTTTGAGAGTTATGTCCAAAATATCAACATGTTCTGGAATATGATGGTGATTTGAGTGTCATTTTGTGAACTTCATATCTCTTTCATCCGAGCTCCTTTTTATTTGATCTTGGTGTCAAAAAGATGCATTGGAAGTCTAGTTTCATATTCTTGGTTTCACCTTATTTGGAGTTGTGGTTTTGGAGATATGATCAAATTACTGAACCTCGCTCATGCTGAATGAAAAGAGAGTGTTATCACTTTTGAGTATTGTCAACACCTATTTATAATTCAATATGCGCAGAGTAATAAAGACCAAGTTCCACAAGCAAAAAGAAAAAGTACAAATATACTGATAAAAGTAATTGTTTACAGATAGACAACATCCACACAGGGTTTGATAATATTTCCAAATTTATACAAAATGTCCAAAAATAAACTACATATAACTATCTATCCTTGTCTCAGGATCCATGCCCGTTAGTTCCCCATATCTACTAACTTGCCTTTGGATCTGCTGGTTCCTGCTAGCATATTATCATTTATGAAAAAATGAGATTCCAAGGAATCTCAGTAGCAACATACTATTGTTCATATAAAATGCAGTAAGTAGATATGTTATGCACAATGTATGCACCAATTAATGAACAATATAAACACATGTATATATAGGATAGGGCCCAACCACCACTATCTGTGTACCTTTGTTGGAATGTTACTTCACAACCAGGTAAAAGTGCACTTCTTGCATTAGCTGCCCCTTCTCAGCAAATCATGTTGATTAATGGAAGCACAAACAATGGCATACACAATATATGAACTATGGCATGACGTATAAAGGAAATTGTCACTACCTTAAGCCTTTTTCACCTCGAAATGCATGCCTCAATATACGTGCCAACAACTCGGGCTCTCAAATTGATCCTAAAATGTCAAATGTTCAAAAATTAGGTTAAAACCCATTCATGTACTATTTTAGGCACTTACAAAGTGTTTTTAGTAGTTATATGAGTTTATAGTGAAAAATTACCAAAATACCCCTAGGGACCAAGGCCGGCCCCGCCGTACCCGGTCGATCGTACTTTTCCTGAAAGTTTGACCTGAGCCATTATGACATATTTTTACCCAAGGAATCCATTTCTATCCTCTGAATTATCAAATTCACTGCCAAAAGATAGAAATGCCCTTAGCAACCCCTAATTTAGGGTTTCAAGGGCGTTTTGGTCTTTATACTTTTTAGGCCTTTTATGGAAAAGTGTTCAACTATAACCCCACCTAATTTTCTATCCTAAACAAATAGAATCATCAGATTATAAAAAATCTAGCCCTAACCCCCTAGTCTTAACCTGGCCAAAACTTAGAGGTTCTCCAAGAAAAATTTAGGTTTTTGAATTCTAACTCCACAGACTTGTTCCTTTCTATTCCTAATCACTTTATTAACTATTTAATTACATTCTAAACACAATTTAGACCAAATTTAGGGAACATAATAGCTAGGGTTCATCCTTTTCCCAAATTTACAAATCATAGAAATCATCCATAAATCAACCTATTAAACCAACCACAACAGCAACAACAATAATAATTTGAAGTTCAAGAAGTCACCTTTGCTTTCTTCTTGCTCTTCCCTTCTTGGCCGAAACCCTAACCTCCCAAACCTTAAGATTTTGCTTTGAAAACACCTTAAATCATGGAGAAGAGAAGCTTAGGGAGAGGATTATACAAGTTAGGAACTAAGTCATCGAAGGAATCAAGCTCACCTTGCAACTTTGCTCCTCCTTCTCTCTAAAATCACCAAAGTACTCTCTCTCTTTCTTAGCTAATGAAAATGGTGGAGGAAAGATTAAGGGAATTGTTTTAATATATGTTGCATTTATCTCCTAATTATTTAATTACCACAAAGTTGACTTATAAGTCTTAAAGCAATTAGTCTTTACCCCTAAGTAAAACTGTCATGAAGCCCATTATAATTCAACTAATATTTCCCTTCCTTGGTCTATACAAAAACATGTCCTAGGGTCCTTTAGAATAGCCACATTTGCTTATGGGTTTATCCCAAAATTACCATGTTGCCATCACAAAATTTTCCCCATTTTCGTATTTCTGTCAATTATGGCAGATTTTCTGCCCAAATTTTGAAAAATCAAAACTAAATTTGTAGGCATCGAATTAGAGTGATTCCAAAGGTTATAGAACCCTTATTGAGACTAGTTTCAAAGAAAAAATATAGCCTTTTTTCCAATTGGAAGCACAAAATCCCCAGAATTAAATTCTTTGGATGTTGTTCTAGGAAATAGATAGTTTTTCCGGGCTAACTTCAAAAATTCATAACTCTTTGTATACAGCTCTAATTGACTCTTATGACGTATCAAATTAAAGCTTAGGATGTCTAATTTCATTCTATAAAATTTTATAAATTTTTTCATCATTTGGTCATCCAAAACCACATAACAAACTCACTACCTAGGAGGCAATTTCACTGGAAGTACTGTTCACCTTTCAATTTCCAATATTTAACCCCTACAGCCATGAATATTCACCATTTTATTGAATATCATAAATAATTGCAATACATTCTTGGTGAATAAAATTTAGGGTGTTACAAGTATTACTCCAAGTGCAATGGGATTTCATTAAAAGTGATCTATCAATTTTGTAACATCACTCAAGTGCACAAAGAATTCACTTGAAGTGATCTAATATTTTGGCATCCACTTCAAGTGATTCAAACAATCATTGGAAGTGATCCGTCATCACTTCAAGTGATTTTGATATTCACTCGAGTGCAATGTGCATTCACTTGAAGTGATTTGTTATTTTGGCTATCCCTTCAAGTGATTTTGATATTCCCTCGAGTGCAATATGTATTCACTAAAAGTGATATGCCTATCTTTAATATTTACTCCGAGTAATTCAGAATTTCACTCGAGTGATATGATATTTCTATCAATCAATCCAAGTGATTCTAGTGTGAATATGGAAAAGCTGTCAGATTGCATATTTTAACTTCAAATTGAGCCATCCAAACTTCCATTTGATCATCAAGACTCCCAATATCAAATACAAGAGCTTGAATCTTGATATTCCAATTAGATCTTCTAAGTTCTTTCTTCAATCTCTTGCTTCTTGATTTTCCTCTTGATGATCATTCTCCATAACCCAACTAGGTATCTTCTTCATTTTCTTAACTTTCTCATTCACTTTCTTTCTTCTTCCTCTTTAATCATTCTCATCAAATTAACTTGATATCTTCTTCCTTTGACTAATCTACAATATATTTTATATTAAACATAGTAGTTAATCAGAGTATAAAATAAATACATTATGTAAACCTTTTTGCTCTTAATATTTGACATCTATATTTGACATCATCAAAATTAATCATATCTAACAATGTATACTAGCACTGATAGGTTGTACCACATCCAGAAGCTATAATGAGGAGCAAAATGGATAAGTGGGGATGGTTCTAATTATTGATCATATTATGTGAAGTTTAATTATTGAGAATAATATTATTATTATGTTAGTTAAACCTACTTCTCTAACTTACAATCATTTCCTACATATTTTGTAAATTGATTTTGGTTACTGAGTCACACCCCATTGTTGTAAATAATTTTTCAAGTGAGACCTCGAATTCTGCTAGAGGCCAGGAGAAGCAACCAGTGGTATAGACGTTGAGAACCTTGTAGGCCTCTTTTGGTATCGGTATTGTATTATTTTCTATATTGCCATTAATATAGAACATCTCATATTTTTGAGATATCATATTTACTGTTTGGATAATTGTTTTGGGATAACTGTCTACTTTTATTCGGCCAAAAGTACTCTAACATTTTGGTGGACCCACAACCATATATGTGTTGGAAATTATTTGTTTGGATTCTTAATTGTGGGTTTTAGTGTTGTAAGACTCATGGGCTATGATTTCTCTTGTTATATGTGCCCAGAGTAACGAATTTCTTTGTAGTAGGTTTGTGGCCGAGTTTTGCACCATGAACTCAGATATGTCTTTAATGAGAAATTGTTTTCAATTATCACTGGTTAACCAGATTTTGCAAAACCATTATGGATAATTGATGTTTGTGAGAAAGGGTCTTCTCAACAAGAGGCTACCAAAATACCTAAGTCTAATCCAAAATATTATACAAATAACTAACATAAAATAACTCTTCTCTCCTACCTTCTTATTTATGTGCAATTACTACTTCCTTGTCTCAAGAGCCACTTGCTTTCACTGTATATCATTAATGGAAAGGGTGAGACTCATGGGAATCTCAGTAGTAATAACAATCAATCATAATATATGTAAGTTCACTAAGCATGCTAAACAAACCATCATATGATCAGCATTTAACAATCAAGATGCATCACAATCAGCAAACACGGGAAACATTGGTCTAATACAACTCTGAAGGCTCATAATGTCTTACTGCCTTGATTATGTAATACATATATGAATGATTGAAGCTATGTTTCTATTTATGTTGTGGCCATAAGTGTAATGTTAGGATTGGCAGGCACAACAGAAGAATTTAAAATTTTGCCAATCATAATTGATATGTATGCTTAACCTAACTTGCATGTACTTGATATGTTTGCTTAACTTACCTAACTTGCATGTACTTCATATGTATGCTTGTTTATTGATGTGTATGATTGCTCTGCTTGATTATGTAAAACATATATGAATGATTGAAGCTCTATTTCTATTTTATGCTGTGGTCATAAGTGTAATGTTAGGATTGGCAGACACAGCAGAAGAATTTAAAATTTTGCCAATCCTAATTGCGGATCTATCAACGGCGTTTAAACCAAATTAGAAAGATTTGTACCTTTTCAATTTAGGTTTTTTTATCTCTAGGAGCCAACCTCAAGTCCGCTCCCTCTACCGGTATCTACACGAATGCTCTCCAACACAAACTACGTGCTAGCACCTCCAATGTCTCCTAGGGTTTCTCTTGCGGCTCTGAATTCTCATCCGTGTATGAGTTTTTTTGCTCTATCAAATTTATAACCCATGAAAGCTATATTCGAATTTCAAAATTAATTAACCCTTAATTATTTTGATGAGCAAATTAAACAAATTCAGTTTACATTAAATCTGTCCAACAATTTTAATTTAACCTATTTATTTAATCCAAATAAAGAGACAATAGATTTAATTTATCTTCATAAATTAAATCTAAGATACTATATCTCTATGATGTTAGTTATTAAATTTAATTTATCTTAATAAAGTTAAATTTAAAACTAACACAATATAATAATATCATATAATATATATACAAATATATATAATATTTTTAATTTAATTTTCATGAATTTTATATTATATATATAAATATAAAATTCATCCACCCTATATTAAACATTATTTCGTCTTGGGTCATTCTTGTGTGTGACCCTGTAGGCCTATACGAAGTTGGCACTAGGCCAATAACTATACTAACCCACAAGTCACAAGTGGCCTCTAACAAGATATTATGACTACCCAATTCATATGAGGATCTTTGACACGATGCAACCTGTCATACAACCATGTCACGTCCTTTTTCTCACACGATATATCGGTCAAGGATGAGGCATGGATAATGTCATCTTCTTGTTCCTGACCATTACTTTCTTGATTCTTGAGTAGTCTGACAATAGAAATGGAAACTCCTTTCCATCGTAGTATGACCATACATTTCTCAGACTCACTCTTCGAGGGGCCCAGTAATATCTCTCTACTAATGTGAGGGACAAATTCCATCTTGACCATTCATATTCCTTTGTATGAAAAAACACCAAGCCCGATCATAGCATTTATCATCACCCGGTCAAAAGTGACTTTTGACTAGTTCAAAGCTTAGCAACTCTCATGTAGGAATCAATGATGACCTTATGTTGAAGGGCATTGTGACTTAGCTATACATGAGATAAACTTATGACTTGATCCATGTAGCTTTCTCATGGTAGGTAGGTCTAGCACCTTGTACTCTTACAAGTGCCTAAAGGCTTTGATTCGTATCCCTATATCTTATCAAAGTCATACTGGTCTTACTTCATCTTTGCACCCACATAGATGAACGACCAAGGACATTTAGGACAATCTTTATGATTATCCAAGGATATAGCCATCATAGTGAACATGTGAATAATATGATAACATATGGAGAAATTCATTAAATAATAATGTTTAAAGTACAATGATTGGCCCTTAGGGCACAATTTCCAATATGTAATGTGTGAAACCTTGAGCATGCAAATATGTCATTATGTTAGCATGAATTTATATATGGCAAGCATGTCATGCACTAAGTATTTATGTTGCATGCATAATTGATATTGTTTGCTACTGAGATTCTTCTGAATCTCACCCTCCCTCACCCAACCATATAGGTATGTCGAGCGCACAAGAGGAGTGCATGAAGTTGCACAATGCAATGGGAATTAAAGATTTGATCAGGATAATCTAATATGTATAAGTTATCGGATGATGTAATTAATTGTGTAAGCATACCAACTTGAGAATGCCTAATAGCAAATATGCAAGTTGTAATTTGGAGGCTTAAACATTGATTTCCCCTGAGCCATAACAGTAATGTTAACACTTTTGAATGCGTAATAAGGGAGTATTAATGATGACTATTACACAAAGCCTCGTTTTAAACAATTACAGTGACAGAAATGATTTCCACCAACTTTCAACTTCTAGCCACAATTAATCCCAAAGAACTCACTCAAAATTGACAGAAAAAGCTTTGAATGGGTAAAGAAGACTCACCTAATTAAACTCAAATCAAGGCTTGCATGTGGAGTCCAAGATCCCCTTCTTCCTTTTTCCGGTGCTTTCTTCACTCTCAGCTCCTCTCTATTTCTCTCGACTCTCTCTTCCTCTTCTCAACTCCATCTCTCTCGTGCTCTCTTCTAGCACAATGAAATGCTAAGGGAGCTGAGTGATTTTCTTATCTAATGGTTAAAAGTGTGTGCATTTGAGCCGTGAGTGGTGTATTTGTGTGAGAGAGCATGCGTGTGTGTCCATGAAAGCGCAATGTGTGAGTGAGTGGCGTGTATTTTAATTTTTATCCTGTTGGTCTCACACACAAGGCTTTAAATTTCCTAATTTGTCAAATCTAAAATCCCTTAAATCTTTTAGGTTCCATAATTTGGCTTAACTTTAGCCGAATTCTTATTTTCGGGTCCGAACAATAAAGTTACTAATTTTCCCCATTTTTCTAAATTAGTATTGGCTCACCATATTATTTTCATAATTTAATCCTTAATACATTTTAAGTATTTTCTTCCTTAATTATATTTTTAAATCATTAAAATAATTTTCCTAAATTATGACCTCTAACTATTTTCCCTCGAATTTTCTGGAAAATTGACCTTTAAATCCCAAAATTAACTATAAAATTAATCAATTTACTTTTTGAGAAAATTAAGCCTTTTAATAAATTCTAGGACATTACAGCAACTGCTGTTAAAAGTAATTTTTAGATCGGTTGCTCAAAGATTAGGTGTAAGAAGTCAGAATTTTTAGACCCGACTTGGCTTATATCATGTCTAAATAGATACTCACTGGCAAATAAATAAATAGATAAATAAATGGGAAAAAGATACTTAAATACCACTTAAATTTTAAAATCCCAAATTGGTTTTACTGACATTAAGAGTAATGAGATTGACAAAAAGAATATTACAATTGACAACTCCGGTTTTTGGGAAATCACTGATTTGGAATTTTGAAGTTCAAATAGTATTTATTTGTTTTTTGCTCTAAATAAATACCAAATATATATTGTGACTCCATGCTTTCCCGCCCCTAGCCTGACAATTATTTAATATACTGCGTATGTTGAATTTCATGTATGTAATGCTTCATGTTGGGTAAATAAGAGCGGAATCATGATCCATTCTTTAGGAGAAAATTACATTGCATATATATGCTGAAAAGAAAAATAAAGAACTGATTTTGATAATAAAAAGGAAACATATTGTCATTATGTTTACAAACTAACAATAACCACAAGACTCTTTTATATAGACACAACAAATATCATAATTAAGAGGTTGGGAGTTGCACAAGAGTTTTTGACCTAATTCTTTGATGGGGTCACGGAAGATATTGTCTGGATGAAAGTGAGCAAAAGCAGTACAGTTGCACCAACCACAGATGCAATTTTCCAAGGAGTGCTCCAATATTCACGCACAAAGATTGCCTTATACTTATGATAAGGGTTATCACAAAACTTGTCCATTTCTTCATAAAGAGAGATATAATCTTTGTTGGTGTTTGTTGAAATAATATTGATGCAGTGTTTGTTCACCATGGAAGCAACGCCATTACTGTCACTCAACAAGTTCTTCATGATTTTCTTTCCTACAAGAATTTCAACATCTTTTCCGGTGTCAATAAGATTATCCAACAGGCTTACATAATCTGTCACGTAGCCTGAAAAAGGATAGTGACACTGCTCAAACGCAACCACGTTTCTGAGCAAAGTCTCAGTCCAATCACTTACCACAATACCCGGTACCTTCAACGTTATTTCCTCTGAAAACTGCAGATTAGTCACACTGAAATCATCATCAGCTTCGAATTTCATCCCTGCCTCGTGTAGTTGACTTACACTATGTGAACAATTTATTGATCTATGAGGTTCTCTTGGTGGTGGATCACTTGGTAAGTAAAAGGTCCTTAACACGTCACAAAGGTGTTGCACTTGATGAAGACTATTGTGATTGAATCTAATCATGAACTTAGGATGAGTTTCTTCGTTGGGATATATTTCTCGCAAGAAGACTTTCACAAAAACATTAAAGGTAAGCTTAACAAATGAATGCTCACCATTGTAGCCACCCGGAAAAGCCATGTTGAATAGGAGAGTAAGAACAAAGAATGGAAGTTGATTTTCAAGTAAAATCAAGTCAAGCTTAATATCAATTGTGGGCCATAGTTTTTTAATCAAAGGGTCTTCTAGGCCTAGACATTCAAGGAAGAACTCGATGATGAAGCAAGCATCAGTTAGAACCATGCTCACAAATTCATCGCTCTTCATTTGTATGGTCTCTGAATAACAACGTCGAACCTTATCATCCAAATCTTTTAGGGTTTTCAAATAATCCTCTAATGATTTTTCTGGGGTCTTCTTGAGGAATCTGCTGACATACCACACTTTTAATTCTTGCATTGATTCCAATCTCCTGTGCCCATGATGATATGGCCCTATGGAAACCACACTAGGAGTGTAGGCTTCTTCGTTGACTTTTCGAAGCTTTGGTGGCACTTTATAGATGGAACAACTTGATGTTAAGGGAAGCTTCCCTGACTCTGCAATATTCAGCTTGGCTGTCAAATGATTTACCTCTAAAGTCCATGCACTGTTATCAAACTTTGGATCGCAAGGACTATCACCGAGCGGCCCTAGATCCAACCTGGTTGGGGGCCCTAGATCCAACCTGGTTGGGATCACCATCTTCAATATGCCTTGTTCCATCATCCTAGGGAACCTAGTTTTCTCTTGATGGTCCTGAAACCCATTCAAAGTACCAATTTATAAAATATGTAGAATGACAAGAATCTATCCTTGTCCATATCTCTATATTTCCCAACAAATAATCAATAATGTAATATGGTGATAGCAGCACTGAAGAACAGATTTTTTACATCAAATCTGTGCTTGGATGTAGAAACAAGGGTAGTGATAATTCCAACATTCTTAAGTTGGTTATAGAAAATACTTGGTTATAGAAAATACTGCTTCGGTCCTTAAGATTCATTTAATTAAATTTAATTCGATAAAGAAAGGCCGTTAAGTTAGTTAATCATACTCCCTCTGGTCTTAATATAAGACATATATACTTAATTTGATTAGAATAAAGAAGTTAGCCAAGTTAGATAATATGACACGTATTTTTTAAAACACTCTAGTCATTTTTTCTATTCCCTCCTTCCCTCTCATTGATTATTATTGAGAGAGCATCAATAATAGGGGTAAATTAGGAAAGGATCGAAAAATATAAAAAGTTATGTCTTATATTTAGGACTAAGACCAACTCTCTAAATATGTCATATATTAAGGACTGAAGGAAGTAATAAATATGATATTTTTCCTAAACTATCCTTATTTAAAATTAAATTTCTCAAAATAAAAGTGATGAAGGGCTATGCAATGGGCTGGATGGGCTGCCCAATCCCACAACCCACCAATTTATTTCTTATTGGGCACAGGTTAGCTTGTGCCCATCAAATGCCCATATAGGCTTGTCTGTGGGTTTGAATAGACGTGAGCAACCAAATAGTGATTTTTTTTTTTCAAAAAGTTATAAAACTCAATATGCACTGCACTTCTATTATATTGTTGCCACTAAACTCCTTCAATATAAATTACAAAAACATTAATAATAAATCACTATAATCCTCATCATTTCTCATTGAAACCAAACATGAAATAAAATGCGCAAATTAACAAATAGTTTGTGGGGTTCTCATCTATGCAAGAATTAATCTAACAAATAACAAAATGTAGGAGAGGAAGACTATCATGTTGCATTTGGATTATTACCATCTTTATCAAATTCACATGACATGGTTGAAGTCGGAACTGCTGCTTCTTCCCCCACAAAACGAATTAAAACAAATGGTATTCATTAATATGTTATAAAAAGATGAAACAATACAAATTGAAAATGCTATTGAAATTAATATATTATTGAGGTAGTATCTATGGGTAATTTTGTGAAAATGGTAAATATGAGAAATAGATCACATTTTCTAATCTATACTCTATTGATGGAAACTCGTTTTAATAAGGACAGTCAATAAAAAAATTTATTGAGGAAAAATTATAAATTAGTAAAACAAACTAAATAGAAATATTATGGTTAGAATAAAATTAGATTTGGCTTCTCTCCACTCCCTTTCCCTCCTCCACTTCCCATATGTTCCATTAGATTGAAATTTAATCAGTTCATATATAATATTTTATAAATAATTTTTTCTTGCAGTTTTAAACTACCCTAACTAAAATTTTGTATTAGTTTTGAATTTATTTATTTTTAATAAATTAAAATTTTATCAATAATTTTGCAAACAATAAATATGGATTGCTCAAATTTCTATCTAACAATTGAGATGGGAAGTGGAGGGAAAAGGAGCTGGAGAGAAACCAAATTGGATCAAAACAAACTTCTTAACTAATTAAAATCTAAATTAGGACCAAAAGAGCATTGAATAATATATATATATATATAGCTGAATTATCTTGAGTTGATTTGTTTGTCCTCACACGTTCTTTGTGTGCTAAAAGGAACAAAATCATTTTTGAAGTTTGAACAGAAGCGTGCTGGGCGCTAATATATAAGCAATCAAAACACGTGGTGGAAATGTTTCTGGACCAAATTAAAGAACGCATTAAATATATTAAATCATAATTAATCACTAGCTAGCTAGCACTTATAAACTTATCACACACCTTGCTGGCATCAAATTAAGTATTATACTAACCACCACCCTAGCTACAACATTGTTTATTACGATGAAATCCCTCTTCTAATAAAACAAATTAAAAAAGTATTAAACACATTATTCTAATACGTTGAGTATCACGCACAAGTTTACACATATGTACATCAACTTTTGTCTACAATTGTTCTGATTGAGAAATCCGAGGAATTAATGGAAGAGGAAAAGCAACATTTAAAATCCAAAATTTCATGAAATATTGCAAGAGATAAACAACCTCTTGTGCTTTTGATTGATGTAGCCAGCAAACTGAAGTATAGAGATAATCTTCAAATAACACCGCTTCCTTGTTTTATCCAAACCACACCAACACCCTATTCTGATTTTATACAAAAAAATTGAATAATTCTCTTTCAAGATTGTTTAGAATCTTCTCTCTTTAAATATCTTCTCTGATAAGGGGAAAAACAAAAAAAAGTACTGAATCGTTATCGTGAGTAATAAGCTAATAATGTGATCGTTAGCAAATTCTTGTGCATTAATGCTGCTATAAAGAGACATTTCTCTCAAATGCACTGTCTTTTGTGTCAATTGATCTTCGTTAATTTTTAAGTAAAGATCCTCTTTTGTTGCTCCTGTCTTGCAATACATTTATACATCTCTAATTGCCATTGAAATTTATTGGTAAGAAATTGTTTTTATTTTATATTATATCCTTTTAAACAGTAAAAATATTAAAATTGAAAACCTAATTAAGGAAAATTTAATCGATTTGAATTATGTGGTCATTTTTTAAGGGTATGACTTTATCCTTCTATACATGTGAATTCCAAATTACGCGTTGATTAAATATCCACGATTCTCAGGTAAAGCATACATTCATGTGTGTGTCTACAAGACTATTCTTTTTCATTTTTTTATTTTCTCTTTATTCTTTATTCTTTTCTCCTTTCTTTTCCTTTTTCGACTAAGAAGCATTATCATATGCCAAATTCTTTTCTTTTCCTTTTAGTCACTTTGATTCAGACTGTTTGTGAGATGATCACTTAAGAACCATATGTAAATGTACTAAAATGCAACCTATCTCTATATTATTTTCAAAGGATGAGCTCACTGTTATAGAGGATCCACAATTGTATAATCAAAACAAGTGCGAAAATGAATCAATTATGTCAAATACCAGTATAACAGAATGCAGAAAAGAAAAAGTTGTAAAGGAAAGAAATATCAGGGAAGAAGCAAATAATAATCAGAGGGAAAATCTTCTAAAATCATCCTTCTTTCCATTGAAATTTATTGGTAAGAAATTGTTTTTATTTTATATTATGTCCTTTTAAAGAGTAAAAATATTAAAATTGAAAAACTAAGTAAAATTTAATCGATTTGAATTATGTGGTCATTTTTTAAGGGTAGGACTTTATCCTTCTATACATGTGAATTCCAAATTACGCGTTGATTAATATCCACGATGATCAGGTAAAGTATACATTCATGTGTGTGTCTACAAGACTATTCTTTTTCATTTTTTTATTTTCTCTTTATTCTTTATTCTTTTCTCCTTTCTTTTCCTTTTTCAACTAAGAAGCATTATCATATGCCAAATTCTTTTCTTTTCCTTTCAGTCACTTTGATTCAGACTGTTTGTGAGATGATCACTTAAGAACCATATGTAAATGTACTAAAATGCAACATATCTCTTTATTATTTTCAAAGGATGAGCTCACTGTTATAGAGGATCCACAATTGTATAACCAAAAACAAGTGCGAAAATGAATCAATTATGTCAAATACCAGTATAACAGAATGCAGAAAAGCAAAAGTTGTAAAGGAAAGAAATATCAGGGAAGAAGCAAATAATAATCAAAGGGAAAATCTTCTAAAATCATCCTTCTTTCCATTGAAATTTATTGGTAAGAAATTGTTTTTATTTTATATTATGTCCTTTTAAAGAGTAAAAATATTAAAATTGAAAAACTAAGTAAAATTTAATCGATTTGAATTATGTGGTCATTTTTTAAGGGTAGGACTTTATCCTTTTATACACGTAAATTCCAAAGTACGCGTTGATTCCAAATCATGCCAATTGCCCTTCTTAAGCTTCATTCCCTCGCACTTTACATGTGGTTGTGCGGTTCTGTTACTCCTACGTGGCACCAGAGGCGCTTCTTCGCTGGTTTACTGTTGAGTATTTGGGACATCCAGTCCTTAGGCTATTTCATTAATCATATATAGGCCCATTCATTACAGTTTGTTCTAGCTATCATCTCTTGTATAGCTTTCAAATCTTAGTTAAATTTAATTTGTAGACTAATTTATCTAATAAGCTCTATTTAATTTGATATATGGATGCCACCTCTGTTTTTCTTTTTCTTTAATTCTCTTTTTTATAGTATTTATTTTGGTGGATCATTTGTGTTGTGTGCCATTAAGGAATGCGCTGCGGCTAGTCTTTTCAGGCATTGAATTCCTCTTCAGCAAAATTCTTAAAGAAATTGACGTTAGCTAGTAAGATCAATTGTTGAAGCAAAAAAAAAAAAAACTCATACTTTTATAAAGTTAAAATATTTTCTCAGAAATAATTAAAAGCAAAAGTTAAGGTTTTCCAAAATGAAATAAATTAGATGAAATATTTAAACAATTGTTTCTTTACGTAACAAAGCATCCAAAGAAAATGTATAAATTAAACAAACAATGCACAAAAATGAATATGGTAAAATTTTTATAATTCCAAGGAAAAATTCTAGATAAACACCTCTTGATATGAAGATTCAGTTTTCGTGATTCAAAATTTGATAATCCCAGATTAATCATAAGTATCCGAATGGAATTTTTAAATATATGTGATTTTACAATGTTGCCCCTCATTTTAAAAATAAATCCCCATCCCCAACTAATTAATTTATGCATTTAAGACCAAATAACATTTTTTCAATAACAAAAGAAGCCTGAACTAGACGCCACTATTACAAAATTTTATTAACGTACAGCACTTTGACTTCCCAATCTCTTCTCAAGCAGAGCGCTGGCACCTCGCTGATTATGCGTGAGTGTTAATTCGATAGCACTAACTCAAGCATCTCCCTCCAGCACCCTTTCATACCATGCAATCTTTAATCCATGCAACCGAAAAGGTTTAGACACTTAGGTTTTGGTAAAAAATGTCAGTTTCACATACTGTAACTTGTTTAAATAATATAATTGAAAACCAGATTTAGAAATAAAATTATCAAAAAATGCAAGAGTTTTATTTTATTACACCTATATATAATTTGATAATTTTTAAAAATATTAGCATTAAAATTATGAAAATGAAAAAGAGTTAATTTATTATTGAGGAAAAAATTGTAAATACTTATAAGACACTTAGTTTATATATATATATATATTTAATGGATGCAAATAATTCATAAGTTTTCTGAATTTACAGAAAAGAAATGTTTGTGCTTTTATTTTATTTGATTTTTTTTTTTAATTCCCATTCCCAAAGTGCTTTAGGGATGATCTTTCTCTCCCATTTCTAATAGAGCCATATCGAAGAAGAAGGTGCATCGTCCTGCGTCAATCTTCCTTCTTCGGCAGGGAAAGGAACAATGGAGTAGAATGAGGATGGAAGGAAGTGCGTTTTGCCATCTCTATTTGAGAGGTTCTTCCTGAACCACGCCGTCGACAGGAAGCTGCAGAAGAGGAGACTGGTGGACGTCAAGCAAAAACGAGAGAGAGGGAGCCATCGCTGTATGTGTATCAGTACAATTGTCAATAAAATTTATTGTCATTAAACTTTTTTTGTGTATAGTTTAAACTGTCGGTAAATGTGGTCACTTTTCAAGGAAAAAACCTTATCTTCTTACGTGAATTCTATATTATTTGTTGATTAGATATCCACGATTCTCATGTGAGTGTGGGAGCCTACTCTTTTTCCTTTTCTTTTATTCTCTCTTTATTCTTTATTCTTTTCTTGTTTTCTCGTTTCTTTTCCTTTTTCTACCAAGAAGCATTATCATATGCCAAATTCTTGTTTTCCTTTACAGAATTTGTTGTGTCAAGCTTTCAAGTCTTGATTCAATTCGTAGACTGCTTTCTCTAATAAACTCAACTTCAGAGTCCTACAACAGCATATATAGGACCTAGCTACATTTTTTAAATATGGGGATATTGTTCACGTCACAAGGGCACGGATCATGCCAAACAATAACATTATTACAAAAAATGGAAGCTATAGCTTTTTCTAAAAAAAATATTTGTAGCCCTTAGTTATCGCTACAGGATCCACCGCTACAAATACAAGCTATAGCGTTACAGATTGTATTTTACGTTTAAAAAATAATAATATTGTTGCAACGCTTGCTGAAGCTAGAGCCAACGCAAGTAAAAAAAAAAAAAAAAAATTGACTTGTGACGCAAGCGCAAAACAAGTATTATTTTTTAAAACAAAAATTATATATTTTTTCATAATATTGAAACTACTACATATTTTTGTATATAACCTATATTAAAAAATAATTCTATCTTTATTAATTTTCAGCATATATAAATGACAATATTTTTTTATATTTTAAAATAAAATTAATATAAAAAAGTATTGAGAAAATTAAACTATATACTACAAATAAAATTAAATTTGTATGCTTAAAAAAATTTTAAAAAAAAAAACTTACAATGTATTGGGATTTTAGAGATCTGAAACTTCAACACACCACTTGAAAAAAAAAACGTTCAAAGAGGGGAAAAAGGAGTAGATAGAAAAAAAGTATGAACTACTACATATTTTCATATACAACCTATATTAACAATTAATTCCCTCTCAATTAATTTTCAGCATATATAAATGATAATAGTTTTTTAGATTTCAAAATAAAATTAATACAAAACATACATTGATCAAATTAAAATATACGCTACTAACAAAATTAAATTTGTAAGCTTAAAAAAATTTAAAAACTTACACTGTATTGGGAGTTTAAAGATCTGAAACTTCAAAGAGAGCTCAAACTTCAAACACAACCTGAAAGAAAATAGTACAAAGAGGGAAAAAAAGGACAGATAAAAAAAAAAGAATGAGCTTTGGTTTTGAGTTAGAGTCAAGGATACTAATTAACTTATAAATACTCTCTCAAATATCCAAAATACGTATTTAGTTTAGCTAATCTCTTAATTAATTAATTAAATCCCAATTTTCATTGCAAACCTATATCAATATGAGGTTAATGAGTATATCTCTTTCTCATTAACAAAAGCATCCACTTAACTCACAAATTTCTAGTTCTTCCACAATTAAACTCAAGTTCTCTACTCAACCTAGCTTTCTCAAGCATCAATCAAGTGAACTCAACAATCTTATTAGTGGCTAATTAACCAAAAGTATTGCATAGAGTAACTAAAATAGTTATAATAACAACTATCGTGGTATGTATTAACAACAAATGTCAACCTATATAACATACTTGTTATTGACAACTAAAATAGCTATATTAACAACTATCATGGCATGTATTAACAACTAATGTTAACAAGCACCACACACTTGTTAATAATAAGTAAACTAGCTAGCTATGTATATCAACAACTATTGAGGCATGTATTAACATCTAATGCCACTAGTTTCATTTTCTTTTTAATGAACAAGGTCAAATTGGAAATTGTACATTTAGATTTAATCACAACCAAGCCTCTTGAGACTTCATATTTATGTGATGATTTACTGGGACCTTACAATGATAAATTCTCTTGATTGGGACCTAGTTGTAATTCCCCCTTTAAATATGGGCAAATTTGGAATTTTTTAATTTTGAAAATAATTTTATGATTTAACTATCTATTATAGGTTTTGATGAAATGGATGGAGGTGCCTTATAATAGGGTTCAGAGCGAGTATATACTACTCTCTTTGGTCCTTTTCAAAAGTTCCTACAATTATTTTTAATACAAAGGGTCCTTTTTATGAGTTGTACTTTGGAATGCTTACAACTTTAATGTACATCTATTTTACCCAATTAATTGCATGTATCTCTCTCATATTTTTTTTTTTCACTCATATTTTCTCTTGCTCATTTTCTTTCTCACTCACCATCTCCATATATAATGGTGCTTTTGAAAAAAATAAGTTTCATTTCATATTGAAACAATATACTTGCTTCGGTCCTATTTTTATTGAAAATGATATTTATATTTGTTAAGAAAATGTGACTTTTCAATTTTGTTCTTTAATGAAATTAACGATAATAAACTGATAAAATATGTTTATAAATTAAAAGTATTCCAACAACTTAATACAATTTAGAAGGGACAATATTGAAAAAAACAAATTCACCACCACATTGTTACCTTGTATTTACTATAAAATCAGGACTTTAAAACTTTGTCTTATAATTAATAGTTTGTTAGACACAACTTAACATATTCTTATTTACTTATGTCGAATCAGATATAAGAGTTTCTAATGGAAGAAACATCCATTCACACTTACAAGATTGCAAAACTACTTACAGGACATACAAAATATCATAAAAGTGTTATAACAGAAGTTCATTTTCATACATATCAAAATAACAAGATTATGATGATATAAACTTCTAACATAATATCATAGACATTTTAAGCCACGACTTCCTTGTCCTTGCCTCTGCTTGTATTAGCACCTGTGGAGGTTAGAGTTGGAAGGGGTGAGATTTCGGGGAGAAATCCCAATAGCAACAAAAAGCCATCCTTAAACATGAAGATTACTCAAGTAGTAGTCACAAGTAAAGCAACACATAATCATCATTTCAACAATTAAACATATAAATCACACACAATAAAACATCACAATCATTGGCAAATAACTTGTGTGAGGATGATCGCCATGTCCAAACCGTTGATTTGGGAAGGACCGCCATGTCCTATCCCAATAGGGAAGGATCGCCATATCCCAGTTTGGTTTGGGAAGGATCGCCATATCCCAGTTTGGTTTGGGAAGGATCACCATGTCCTAGCCCAGTGTTAAGGAAGGATCACCATGTCCTGCCCTTAACTATCGTGTTCGAGAACAACAATCAATCACATACAAATACAACAATTCACAAAACATGGTCTTGCAGCATTGCAAGCAGCAGTATGCTCAAGCAATAAACAAGTAAAAGTAAGGGTACACTACTACATGATTTAGATTCTACTACCCCAAAAGACGTCCATTTTTTAAAAAGGAAAGTAAAAAACAAAGTCGGTGGCATTTTTATAAATCTGGGCTGGAAACAGGTAACTTTAGGTGTCCCAACTATGAATAAGGTTGCCTAAAGTGTCATTTTTTCCATCCCAAGTCAAATTTGGGATGTCAAAAGCTATCTTTAGGCCTCCCAAATAATATTGGGATGCCTAAAGAAATTCCCTGGGTGCTAAATTGGGTGCCAAGTGCCTAGCTTTAGGTGTCCCAATTTTTTTAGGATCCCTAAAGTAGGCTTTAGGCATCCCAAATTTTTTTGGGACACCTAAGCTCTTAGTTTTGGCATCCCAAATTCAAAGCATATTTAGGCGTCCCAAATTCAAATTTGGGACTCCAAAAGGGCTGTTTTTTTACTTTTCTCATTGTCCCTCACTCTATTTTTCACTCTCTCATTTTCACTCTCCCTCTTACCATCCCTCTCTCTCACCATTCCTCACCCTCCCTTTTTCAACTGCACTCTCTTGCACTCCCTCTCACTACCTATCCTCTGCCATTCACCCCCTCTCACTACCCATCCACCACCGTCATCCTCTCTCTTCCTCTCCATTGTTGAAGGTGGTCTGTCCTCCCTCCTCATCTTTGACGTCGTTGGTCCTTCCTCCTCCCTCTCTAGCCGTCGGCCTCCCTTCCTATCTTACAGTGTTGTAGCTCCGATGCTCCTCCCTTTCCCTCTCTCTCTCTCTCTGACGCTGTTGTAGCTGACGACTCCTCCCTCTCTCACATTATGCTTAATTTCATTTTTTTTAAAAAAATACAACACATGCATGTTTGAAAAACCTCTTTTCTAGCTACATCGTTTTTTTTTTGCATATATTCGAACTTTGCATGTATATATGTTTGGCTTTGTTACATATAGTGAAATTGCATAATATAGTTAGATTATCTTTCGCAAGCACATAATAATTGAAATTTTGTATAATAATCACAACATTTTGTATAATAAACACTGAGCTGTTAAGATAGTTTAGAGTTAATTTAGGGTCATCACCAAGAGGATTAGGATTATACAAGGAGAGAAAATAGAATGATAAAACTTATTTTTCTTTAAAGAGAAATTTTAAAATTTGGAGAGCAAAGATCAAGGTTTTCCTTTTCAAAAATAGGATTTCTTTTTACCATATTCTTGAGGCCCCAGTGAAATTTGGAAGAGAAGCCGCTTAGCACAAATTTAAAAATTGTATTAGATACAAGGAATAGAATTAGAGAATTAGTAGTATTTTTTATATATAAAAACATGTTAGGTACTTCTTATTAACAACATAGAAGTTTTAACTTGTACTACTTTAATCCTCTCATTTTAAGAAAGAAGTATTACAAATAGGTCTTACAAAAAAAATATTTATTTTTTATATATTCCATTTATATATCAATCTCTCGCATTTATATCTATTATTTACATATGTATAAAACCCATGGATAATTCTCTTTTATTTAGGACCTATTTGTAATTCCCTCTTGATAAGTAAAATATTTGAATATTTATTTTCCCTTATATGATGATTTTGTGGATGATATTTGAGCTCAATTTAATGAATTTGGGTGTAATTAATAAATAAATAATGATTTTGGCATAAAATAGAATTTCTTAAAAAAATACTAAATCAGACCCTCTTTTAGTTTTTAGGCAATATCTGGAGATCTAGATCTCAGATTGGGAGGTTTTATGTATGGATAAAAAGCTAAGAAAGAGCTCTACAACTTTTATGTTGAGACCAAAACCTAGTTCTATCTCCAAGGGTTTCAAATTTTGTTTGGAAGTTGAGAGCGTGAATCATCTATCATTCCATATCCCACATTCTATCTACCACTTCATCATCCTTTTCATCTACCCTACTCCATTCTTCCCTATATATAGTCATCCTCTCCTTCACATTTTACACACAAACCATTTCATATCTATTACTTTCCTCTCTTCTCCACATACACCATCATAGAGTTAATTTTATGTATTGTATTTAATTCTTGCATGCCTCCTATATGGAAGGCTTAGGTAATCCTCCTTTATGGATGGTTTAAGTTGCCACCTACATGAAAGGTTTTACCTCTTATATGGAAGACTGGATTTTTCCATTTTCAAACATCTTATGGTTGTATTTTTATATTTTAGAATTTAATAATTACATTTATTGCAATTTTTATGAAAATTTCAATTTATTTTATTTTTGTTTTTAATTTCATCATGTGCTAAACTTTTATTTTCTTGGGTAATGACGTAGCTTACTAATGACGGATTGAATCTTAACTTATTAAATCTAGTTTTAATTTTTTTCCCTTCATGATTGAGTTTTAATTATTGTTCTTAATGCTTTTGATTGATTGGCCACCTTTTGAATGATTTCAATATGCATGTTGAGACCGAAAGGAGATGTAGGTGTATAGATCCTATAATTAAAACCATGACTTGCATATGAAATAGGAATATATTCATATGAGTTGTGTAGTCTTATTGAGTTCCATAAATCTTAATGCATAATTAATTGCTTAAAGTCATATAGGAATGTATTGGATTATCAATTAATTATAAAATTGTTTGACCTTGGAAGAGGATAGTAATTAAATTAGGGAAATTTGGCTATCAATTATGTGGAATAAATTGAGCTAGAATAGATAAGTGACTCAATCCAAAATTTGTTAAGTGAAATATGACCCCTAGGGCTTTTTCTCATAGTTGTTTCATATCATTTGCATTCATATTTAATCATTTTTAATTTTGTAATCTCAATCGCCAACTAACCGATCGACTAAATAGAGTTAAAATTACTCATTTTGGTACTTAGTGATCAATTCTCAAGGGAACGATACTCCACTTACTTCTATATTACTTGTTTACAACAATGGACACTTGCACTTTCTAACAGACCATTTACACACGTAACAAGTTTTTGGCGCCGTTGCCGAGGATTGTTATCATTAATATCAATACAAAGTAATTTTAATACTAATTTAGTCTTTATGTACAAATATTTTTTAAAAAAAATTAAAAAAATGGATTATTCACAGCTTTCATTTCGTTTAATCAGTGATAAATTGTCATATCTTGGTTCTTTTTTAGGAATGCATGTGGATGGAATGAGACAATAAAAGATAAATAATGGTTGGATTGAAAATTCTTCTCCTTATAATTGATTTTCTGGTAGTTATTTTGGAGAGTGTCATTCCTATGAGCATTATCCATATAGCATTACTAATTATTATGTGAGAGATGATTTCACTATGAACCAAACTTATTTTGATCATTCCTTTTATCCTGGTGGAATTTTAGAGCAACAAGAGTCTTTGGATCCATATGTCAGGTATTGTCCTAATCCTCCTTTCTACTCTTATTCACATATTGAAGAACAAACTCTTGAGTATAAGGAACACTACAAAAAAATGACTTTCGACGGTGACAAAAGTCACCGCTAAAAGGCTAAAATTCGCCGCTGAAGGTTTTTAATGGCGACAAAAAAGTTGCCGCCTATGCGACCGTCGCTGAAAGTTTTAGCGGTGACAATTTTTTTTGCTGCTGAAAGTATAGTTTCAGTGGCAACTTTTGTCGCCGCTGAAAGGATGTTTCAATGGCAACTTTTGTGTCGCCGTTGAAGGTATAGTTTCAACGGCGACTTTTGTCACCACTGAAGGCCACTTTCAGTGGCGACACTACTACAAAAAAACATTTTTAACGTCCCTTTTTTAGGCCTTTTAACGGCTGAAAACAAAGGGACGTCTATGTGAGCGACGTAGTAAAAAATGGCAATAACGTCCGTAGATAAAAGGACGTCTAAGGTATGGACTTTAGACGTTCCCATTTTAAAAAGGGATGTCTAAAGTGCTATGTTGACATTTTATACGTCCCCACTTTAAAGTGGGGACATCTAAAGTCCCACTTTAGAAGTCCCCACTTTAAAGTGGGGATGTCTAAAGTGTCACTGTAGTACTTTAGACGTCCCCACTTTAAAGTGAGGACTTCTAAAGCCCCACTTTAGACATCCCCAATTTAAATATGGGACTTCTAAAGTGCTTTTTTTTAAAAAAATTATTTATATTACAGATCTAGACTAAACAGTATTTAAAACCAAAAATCATATATCATCGTCAATAAAATTACAGATCTAGTATCTGAAATCCAAAATCTACACAATAATAACTCCAAAGCTGAAATCTTATAGGCAGAAGATGAAAATAATAAAAGGAATTAGTTACAAAAAACTTATCTCCTTCTATTATTGAAATTTATTTTCTAGTAATAATGAATAGAGAAGAGCGATAGGGAGAGATGAACCTCGTTTTCACAGCGGGAACATGGTCATGAAGCATATTTCAGAGTTCTGATCTACAAGTCATAAAAACACGAGTTAGAAAGATAAAATAGAAGGGAAACTCAAAGAAAAAAGAGAAAGAGGATAAAATACAAAAGATGGTAAGAAAGCATAGCAGATCTGGCGGTGAAAAAAAGAGAGAACATTTAGCGCTACTTGGGAGGCAACCCAAGGTTTGTTTGCATGTTTTGTTGTGATTTTGCAGGACTTCTGGTAGTCATTTGATTTTGGTTGTTACAATCAAGAACATTTAAAGGAGTATAATGACGATATTCTTAATACTTTGACAATTATCATAACGTTTGAGGAACCAATAGGTAAGTTCTCTTTCTCCTAAAATTTTGAAAAATAAAAAATAAAAAATCTAAAAAAAAATTTTGGTTTGGTTTTTGTCTAGCTAAAGACATTAAAGAAGAGCGGCTATTTGGAAGGCAACCCAAAACTTCTTTCCTACTCTCTCATTTTTCTTTCCTACTCATCAAAACACACTACACTGCGTTGAGAATTTTAGTTTTCATCAGTTTCATTTTAAGTTACCATGGAGGAATCTCTTGTAAAGCTTAAAAACAGGTTCCCCACTCTTCCCAAAGATGTTCTCAAGAAGATCTATAGCAATCGACTTGAAAGGATGATGATATTCAAGCTTTTGGGCCTTCCTATGGACATACATTGGATCATTGAAGCTAAGGTACATTTAGCAGGTGAGATTCATAAATCATTTGTTAAACCTTTGCCAGAAATGGGAAGAAGTTCTTACTCCAAAAAGAGAAGAGCTAAAAGAATGAACGTATGCTATAAATGTGCAAGGGGACATGTGATCAACGCTGTAGAAGCAAAGGCATGGTTTCTATAAATCGAGAAGATAAAATTAAATTTATAAAGGATGGACTAAGTAAGGAGTCACTATATGATATCATTCAAACTCTTGAGACGCATCCGAGTGGTGATGTTCATCGTATTCTTCTTGATTTAGTGGACGTATTCAACAACGAAAAATGGAGCTACTGTCATCTTGGGAATCTGACGTTAAAAGACCATGTTTTCCAGTTTATAAGAAAACTGGATGGGAAGAAAATCCTCGATTAATAGAAATCATTTAAGCCGTTATTGGTCGTAAAACCAGAGGAAGATGTGAGTCAAAATCACAACTACTGTACATAATCATGCTTTTGTCTAACTTGTCTTATCTTTTTAGCAGCTTTTGTCTAATCTTTATTTATCTTTTCAATAACTTTTGATTTTCTTTCCTCTTTTTGTTAATTTCTTCACGCAAATTATGCTGGTCATTCGTATTGGAAATTTTTCAAACTTCATTGAAAAATGCTTGTTTAGCATGATCTTGTTGTCGCTATTTTAATGTTATATATATGTACTCTTCACTTGTAAATATGCACTCTTCCACTTGTAAACGCAAATGGTCCAAGAGAAAAGAAGAGAAAAAGGGTATCACACAAAAATGTAAATGTACATCTATCTGCATTTTTGGTGAAATTGATTCTGGCAAGGATGGAGAGTTTCTAATTGCATCAAACGACCTTGGAAGTGCATTAGTCATTAGAAAGATCAACTTTCTATATGGGGAGGAATCCAAGGCCTAAGGGGAAGTGTGACCATTTCTACATCCATGAATGGAAACAAGGGTTTGAGTGTAAGGGTGAAGGAGTTGGAAGATCACATCTTTTCTTTAGGACAAGAGTGCAGGTTTCAAGCTTTCCTGAACGAATGGGACAAATGTTCTACAATGGTCAAGCTTTTATCGCTCTACCCCATGATTTGGAGACATTGGATGGGATTTCTAGCGTTGCATATTGGGTTAAGTTAAATTTTCACAAAAATCCATTAGGATTGTTAAATATTAATGGTTTTTATGATAATGTATTGTATTTTTTTGATCAAGCTGTGGAAATAGGATTCATGCCCCAACTGACTTGCCACTCCATAATTTCTGCACCAACTGCTGATCAGCCACTCGATCAACTGCAAACCTATGAACATAAACCAGATATATTAGTCAAGCAAATAGGTAGGCAATCTTCAGATAGCAATCAAAAGTAGAATCTAGATACCACTCTTCGGTTGTAACTCTCCTTAATCTTTTGGTTTTACTCTTAGCATCTTGGTTTATTGTGTGTTTATTTTTATTTTTTAAAAAAAACTTTTTCTAAGCTCTAGAAGATATTGAGGACAATTTCTAATTTAGGTTGGGAGAGGATTTGTAAAAAAAGTAGTTAGTTAATAAAAAAGCCATTAGATGCGTGGGATGCACAAAAAAATGGCAGAGTAAGGAATTATTCTTAACTCCTGAGATGCATTTTATTAGTTACATGTTTTTGTTCCTTTCTAAACAAATCATTCTATGTAAGTGCTTTGTAATGATCTTAAGAAGTATATAAGTTTTGAATATAGATCAACTGATTTTAGAGATTTTATAGCATGAATGAAAAACTGATTGTTGCAATTGGTGATGAACTTTAAGATTGAATGAGCTGAGTTTGAAATCTCGTAACCGTGAACTTTTCAGCCTATAATGATTATTTCTCTTGTGTGTGATATTCACCTATTAAGTTTTCACTCTAGAACTTGTAATATCCTAAATTTTGAGACTCGAGGCTAGAGAATAAGCCTGAGATTAGTGGATTGCTAAGCCCCAGTTTAGCAAGATCCCAAATTGTGATGAAGGGTTAGTGACTTCAAAAGTGGATGTGGTTAGTGATAAATAACCCTTTTGGAGAATATGATGTGACTTGGCACTCGAATGTGATTCGTGTGTGTTATGAGCAGCGCCAAAACCCTGTATTTGAGTTCAATTATGGATTAACATCCAAATTGACTTAGAATAGAGGGAAGAATTGAATGGGGTATTGTGTTGGAAATGGTGTCACAGTGTGTTTTGATGTCATTGAAATTGGTTTGGAACTTTGGAATGGAAAAGCTGCAATGTTAGGTTTTGAAATATGAATTGTGTTTACATGTTGAGATTGTTGTGAAAACAGGTCAATAAGATGTGAATTTGATTAATTTGGTGTTTCCAATGGATTCCTTGTGAAAATTTATCTGGGAATGATGTTTGGTATGAAAATGGGACCATTGGAAGCAAAGATATAAAATCTGAAATTCTGTCCAGTGAAACTCTATTCTGGGCAGTCAGTTTGTGTGAATGTTTTGAATGATCAAATGGTGTCTAAATATTCTGAAACATTTCCGTCTTAAAGTTCACATCCCAAGATTCAAAATGGAAATATAATTTGTGCCATTTCCTTTTGTGAGCTAGGAGATATGACTGTCCAAAATTTGGGATGGAAATTGAACTCTGTTTCGGGGTAGTGATGAGTTTTATGTAATTCTGGAATTTTGTGGTGATTTTGGGTAATGTCCTATATTTTTACTATAACGAGGACTTAAATACCTTTCATTTGGATTTTGAATCACCTCATTTCAATTTTTCTAGAATTAGTTATGTTTTTTCAAAGTTTGGGCGGAAATCTGCCAAAACGCCGAAAATTGAGAATTATGACATCATCATGTTACCTTGATGACATAAGTATGGGATATGTTATTAAACGTTTTTTCCTTCTTCCTCCTCATTTCCGATGCTGAGAACAGCTGAAAAGAGAGTGAGACATTTGAGATCTTTAGAGAGAGAAAGAGGAAGAAATCTCACAAGGTAAGTCGATTTCTCCGACGATCTAGCTCCTAACGCGTATAACTCTGTTTCTAAGCTACTCTTCTATGTAATTTAAGGTTTGGAAGCTCCATTTCTTGTGTTGAAGTGAGCTAGGGTTCAGCCACTCTTGAGAAAAGCTAGTGGGAGCTTGAGGTAACTTCCAAACTCTTGTGTATTGACTATTCTGGCTGCTGTGGACAATTTAATCGGTGAAATTTTGTTGGATTGTCATTGGTTTTAAAAATGAAAAATGGGTGTGTGGGGCTGTTATTCTACCCAAATTGGTACTAAATGGTAGTTGTAACCTAATGGAATAGTTAATAAAGTGGTTAGGAGTAGAAAGGAACGCGTTTACGGAGCCGAAACCGAAAAACCCCAATTTTTCCCGGGGAATTGAGAATTTCGGCCAAGGCTAGTTTGGAGGGGTTAGAGATGGATTTTCAATGATTTGATGAGTCCATTGAGTTCAGGAGCAAAAATTAGGTGGGGTTATAGTTGGTCACTTTTTCGGAAAAGGCCGAAAAAGCATAATTACGAAAACACCCCTGAAACCCTTAAAGTGGGGCTGCCAAGGGTAAATTTCTAAATTGACATTGAATTTGATAATTTCTAGTCTGGAAATGGATTCCTTGGGCAAAAATATGTCAGAATTGCCCATGCCTAAATTTCGAGAAAAGTACAGCCGGACCAGGTAAGGCGGGGCCGGGCCAGGTCCCTGAGGGTATTTTAGTAATTTTTTAAGATAGACTCATATAACCCCCAGAAACACTATAGAAGTGTCTAAATATATTTGACATTTAGGATCAAATATGGAGCCTCGAGCTGTTGGCACGCAAATCGAGGAGAACGATTGGAGGTAGGGGACTTACCTTACTTGCATGTATTTGATATCTTTGCTTGTGTAGTGATGTATGTGATTGCTTTACTTGATTGTGTAGAGCATATTTGAATAAATGAAGCTCTGTTTCTGTTTTGCTGTGGCCATAGTTTTTTTACATGAAACATTGAGCATGCAGAAATGTCATTATGGGACATGCATCTAGATAAAGCTAACATGTCATACACATAGCATCTATCATGCATGCATTATGGTATCTGTTTCATACTTGGATTCTCTCGAATCTCACCCTCCCCTAATAACAATTTAGACAGGGCAAGTGGCTCGTGGAGGGAGCGGCTAGGACTCCTTCGAGACGAGAGTTGGTAGTTGGTTATCAATGAGTTGTGAAGATTATATATGATTCAGTTGAATATATGGTTATGAATTTGAGATGAGATTGTGTAATCCCCATTTGAAGAATTGTAATGGGCAATTATGCCCTGTGTATCTTTAGCAAAGGTATGTACCCGGGATTGCAGGGATGATTATGTTGTGCACTCTGATATTTATATGAATGTGATTTATCTTCGCATAGTAATTGTATTCGAAATCTGAATATGAGACCAAGTTAATTAGATTTTAAAAGGTATTTTTGAAAACCCTATCTCAAGGATGGGATTTTAAATGAGTTTTGATTATTATTGGTCTCTATTTCATTTTAATCGCATATTTCGGATATAATAATGGAGGGGTTACAGAACTTGCTTTAAATCTTGTTGAGATTACATTTCACGTGCATATTCAAAGATGATAAAGGCATTCATTTTGTTTAGCCAGAGCCAAATAGCCAACCTTGCAATTATATCGTTGATAAGCTCCTTTGAGCCTAATTGACTGTTTCTTTGTTCTCAACCCATAAATATGTGTTTTAATGACATATCAAGTGCTTTTACCTAATTCGGAAGATTAGCAGAGCATTTGAAATTTTTGTGAAATGGGCTTTTGATAAATGTGGGGGTGTATATATCATCAACTTTAGAATTACAGAATTATGCAAAAAAAATGAAAAAGAAAAGAAAAAAAAGATATTGAATATTTGAATTAAAATTATGGGTTATTGTGATGAGATAAATTTATAAGTTGGCCCATTTTTCAATTGCTCTATTTCTTAAATGTAGCCCATCATATCATGTTTTACATTCCTTTTACCTTAACCCCATTACAACCCTTAATAAGCCCTTTTGATTTGAATTATGCATGTGAATTAGGTAGTGGAGATTGAGATTTTTAGCAAACCTATGGTAGTACAATTTTTTCGGTTGAATTTGAGCCAAACACTTGCCCTTAAACACTTGAGAAATTGGAGAGAATGAGTAGAAATTATGAACTTGGTTTATTCACTTTCAAATAAAGTTATCAGTTTATATTTTCATTAATTCATAAATATTATGATCTCTTTATTTTTTTAATCGTGTTATTGCTTATGACTTGACACTTCTAATTTTGTTAGCACATATTAATTACTCCTTGTCCGACGTTGTCCAAGAGCTAAGTATGGGGGAATTTGATAAGTAAAATATTTTCACATTTATTTGTCCTTATATGATGATTTTGTGGATGATATTTGAGCTCAATTTAATGAATTTGGGTGTAATTAATAAATAAATAATGATTTTGATATAAAATACAATTTCTTAAAAAACTACTAAATTAGACCCTCTTTCAGTTTTCAAGTAATATCTGGAGCTCTAGATGTCAGATTGGGAGGTTCTATATATGGATAACAAGCTAAGAAAGAGCTCTACAACTTTTATATTGAGACCAAAACTTAGTTCTATTTCCAAGGGTTTCGAATTTTGCTTGGAAGTCGAGATCGGGAATCATCTATGATTCTACCAACCATTCCATCTACCACATTCTATCTACCACTTCATCTTCCTTTTCATCTACCACTTCGTCTACCCTTCTCCATTCTTCTTTATATATAGCCATCCTCTACTTCACATTTTACACACAAACCATTTCATATACATTACTTTCCTCTCTTCTCCACATACACCATCTTAGAGTTAATTGTATGTATTGTATTTAATTTTTGCATGCCTTCTACTTGGTTGGCTTAGGTAGGCCTCCTTTATGGATGGTTTAGGTTGCCACCTACATGAAAGGTTTTATCTCCTATATGGAAGGCTAGATATTTCCATTTTCATACATCTTGTGGTATTATTTTTATGTTTTAGAATTTAATAATTACGTTTATTGCAATTTTTATGAAATTTACAATTTATTTTATTTTTGTTTTTAATTTCATCATGTGCTAAACTTTCATTTTCCTTGGGTAATGACGTAGCTTACTAATAACGGATTGAATCTTAACTTATTAAATCTAGTTTTAATTTTTTCCTTCATGATTGATTTTTAATTATTGTTCTTAATGCTTTTGATTGATTGGCCACCTTTTGAATGATTTCAATATGCATATTGAGATTGAAAGGAGATGCATGTGTATAGATCCTATAATTAAAATCATGACTTGCATATGAAATAGGAATATATTCATATGAGTTGTGTAGTCTTACTGAGTTCCATAAATCTTAATGCATAATTAATTGCTTAAAGTCATATAGGAATGTATTGGATTAGCAATTAATTATAGAATTGTTTGACCTTGGAAGAGGCTAGTAATTAAATTAGGGAAATTTGGCTATCAATTATGTGAAATAAATTGGGCTAGAATAGATAAGTGATTCAATCCAAAATTAGTTAAGTGAAATATGACCTCTCGGGCTTTTTCTCATAGTTGTTTCATGTCATTTGCATTCATATTTAATCATTTTTAATTTTATAATCTCAATCACCAACTAATCGATCGACTGAATAGAGTTAAAATTACTCATTTTTGTACTTAGTGATCAATCCTGGAGGGAACGATACTTTACGCACTTCTATATTACTTGTTTACGACAGTATACACTTGCATTTTCTAATAGACCATTTACACACATAACGTCTTTTTTAAGAAAGATGATGAAGTCATGATAGAAATTATTGTTCCTAATGAGAAAGTAAATAAAACAAAATTAAATTCATTCTCTAACTCTTAATGTGATCATTTATACATTCCATTAATACATGTCTCATTCCATAAAGAAAACCCAATTATATATCATTGATTCTATATTTGGCTAAGAAATTGCTTACATCATCACCTGATATTAGTTCCCTAAAGAAAAATTGTTGGATTAAATTATTGATATTGTCCTGAATTGCCTTAGTTAGTTTGTTTTGTTTGAATTAAGCTAAAATGGTTTGTTATTGAAATTTTGGGATGTCTTACTTTTAAGGGGAAATGCTACCGAAATTGTTTTAAAACAATTGATAAAAGGCGATCCCATCATTGACAATTGTTCTAAACTTGAGTGCTGTTGGGAATGACTTAGGTGGTAATAAAATGGATCATAGTTGGATCAATGCTTTGAGACCTAGCAAAGAATATGAGAATGGGGTGAAAGAGTTTATTGAATTTACTAGAAGGAATGCTCCAACAAAAAATGGGATGTATTTTTGTCCTTGTATCAATTGTTTAAATGAGAGTCGACAGGATGTTAATGTTATAAGAGATCACCTACTTTGTGATGAAATAAATCTTTGATATAGAAGGTGGATATGGCATGGTAAGGAAGTAATTGATTGTCTATCGCACAAGAAAAAAGTTTTGGATGTCATAGCACTACTACAAAAAATACAAGTTGTGGTATTTAATTTAAGGAACACTATGACGCTTGGGAAGCGCCATAGCTTCCAGCACCATAAAATCAAGCTATGGCGCTTCCATTATTTTTTTTTTTGTAAATATAAAGCTATGACGCTTTCACGGGCAAGTGCTTCTCTAAGACTTCCTATGGCGCTTCCATAGGAAGGGTCATAGGAAGTCATTGACTTCCTATGGCCTTCCTATGGAAGCACCATTAGAAGTAATTGGCTTCGAATAGTGCTTCTTCTGGAAGCACCATTGGAAGTAATTTTTTTTCTTACATTGCTAAATTGTTTTCCTTTTCTACTAGGTCTATATTTTATAATCCACAGCAATTTACATTTTACAATCCATAGCATTACAATCAATAGTAAAAACCCAAACTAGAATTAGGCCAAATCAGAATAAAATAACTCAAAACAAATAATTAATTCACAAAATCATTACTAATGTATTTAATTACAATGTAACAAATAATGTACAACTAGTTTAAAGTACCTACATATGTAACTATGTAGGCAAGAAACAATTTTAATGTACAACTAATTCATAAACAACACAAGAATAGGCAAGAAATAACCTACATATGTACCTAAATATTAGCAATTGTCTAACCATATATCCACACCATTCTTCAATAATTTCATCCACTTGTTGGTTAGTCAATTGGGCACAACATTGATCTTCATAATACTACATAAAAATCATGCACATAACGAATTAAAATCACTAAAAATCAATTAACTATCAAATTTAAAACACAGTAGCTGCAAGTAAAAGAACTTACTTACGTGGAACAAAATTTTGATTATGAGTAAATACATCTTTCATAAATTTCATAATTTAATAACCACAATCATTATTGTTTGGTTGGAATGAGCACTACAATAACATAATGAAACAGTTAAGTAAATATTTGAAGAAAATTTTTTGAATAACAAAATTTGAGTAAATTCATGTACAAGTACCACAATCCTCCTCAAGGTATAGCTACTGACTAGGTTTTTGCATGTAGAATAGCTCAATCCAACCTAGCTTCGGTAAACGATCAATGCACTAATAAAACAAGTAGTGACTGATTAACTTTGGTTATTCAATAATGACACACAAATATTTACATATACACCCACACACTTACTTATTGATTATAATCTTCAAATCAGGCCGGTTGTCTGGATAACCGGCCTTTAGAGGATCCAAATAATAAATGTGAGGGCCTCCAGGTGACGTTGGATGGATAACAATCAAAATCCAATGTCCCCTAAAATATTTTGAAAATTTTACTTCAACAATCATGTTATAGTAAAAGTGAAAAAATAAAAAAAAATATACATCAAAATACTGTCGCAAATAACTTACCCCGTATTGTATGGCACACTAAAAAGCATATTAAGGGTTGCTCTCCGCATGAAGATTCCTTAAGATTATTAGATTGTATTTCCATACCTAATCTCCCTGTATGCTGGCCAAGGAGGTATGGGCTAACAAATACGAATCTATACGCCCTTTCCATGTGTAGTAACTGATCATAGTACAAGTTGAATGATGAATAATAATAACAGTGATAGACGATGATGATAATGTACCTAATCCATATGTTGATGGCCATCGACTAAGGCAATCAAAACTAATCACTTCATTAAGCATACTACTATCAACATGATCACCTATATCTACATGATAGATATCGATATCGAAACATATTGACTGACCACTTTGGTGAATCAAAGCTGGTGCCATTAATACCAATTGTTGGTGATATAAGCCCATTTATCTATTGCTTTAGTTACTGGTTACAGATTGGGACTTCTATTCGGTTGATGAACACTTAGTTCTTCCCACGCCCTTCAATTTGTTTTCCTTTAGGACGAGCAATAACCTACAAAAATCAAGAAAGTAAATCATGTGTTTTAGATTGAAGTGCATAGAAAAAGTAAAAGGAATTATAAATTAACTACCTTTCAAATGGCTCAATCAGACCTATTGGCCATGCAACATAACCACCAATAACATCTTTCACCATTATTTCTTCATCCTCAGAAGAGATTGGTAAGAGGGTATTTTTATTTGTGCATATGTCAACCCTCACTTAAGGTGTGTTCACAGGCAATGGTGAATCATACAATGTATCATTATCGGTGTTGTAGGCCACACCAACAGCAACTGCGTACTTGAAAGATTCATCGATGTGCAACTTGCACATCGATTCTCTCTTATGAAAAATATAGTTAATATATTAAGGTACACTAATTTATAACGTAACAAAAAGTGAACTAGAGAAGAAATTAATTACCAAATGAATGGGGACTTTAGGCATGGAGGGGAAATTATCCTTCTCACTCGTGCTATCACACACTAGACTTGGTGTTGGCCTAGCTATAGTAAGGCGTTAATTTGATCCTTCAATAACACAATTTACTCTTGCATCAAACATATATGATCGTTAAATTGTTCTACTTTATGCTTGTAGCCACTAATCTCCTGTTCTACTTGATTCCTTTATTCACAAGTCTCCTCATTTAGTTGCAGAAATTCATTTTTTTGGGTGCTTTTAGGGTCCAAAGTATGATGTTTGGGTGGCTACAACACACGACCATCATACTTAAGAACTCCAAGCGCTCTATTGAGAAATCATCACAACAAACATAATGCACCAAGTCTGGCTGCTCCTACGTCATTGAGCACTATCACAAAGAATTCCAACAATATTAGTTATTATAAAATAGAATCATTTAAGTAATATTAAATCTTTATCGTAAGTATAATCCACTACTTACACAATATTCTACAACTTTTCTAGCTAGTTCGCTAAGAATTTTGCCTTTTTGGTTCGTACAGCTGGCCAGCCATAAATCATGCCAAGGTGTGTGTGTGTGACATCAGAATGTGATTATTACATATGCATATCAAAGTTAGTTGTAGTTAAAAATTAGTCATAGAAATTATATTCGTATGAAATAATGATTAGTTCTTACTAATTGTTGCTACAATGTTGCATACGATACCGATCCTTTTATGTACTGATATGGCATGTTGGATGCATTTTCACGATTTTGCTCTCTTTTTTCCTGTGTAGATCCAAATGATTCATATCAATAAATATTAATTACAAATATATTACAAGTAGTCCATAAAGGTTAATATTATATTACCTCAAATTCCGTAGTGGTATGTGAGCTCAAAAACTTATCCCACTGCTCTTGAGTTATTATTCCAAAGTACAACTCTGGTGGTGTACGATTGATAATATCATTGTTGTCTCGCAAGTAGAATTTAACAAGATCGTAGCAAAAATTTCTTAGAATTTTGTCGCATTTTTGCAGCACAAATTTCTCGATATCTTCGTCAATTATGAAGCAAGACTATAAGAAAAAACACACATAATTTTTTAAATTGTAATTTCATGAAACAAAACAACCAGATTAATAAAGTAAATAATGTTTACATTGACTAAACCAAGATGATATCAGCATAATCTTTCTTCACCAGTCACCAATCTGAAACTATAATAGGGACTCTTTCTCCAACCGTAGTCCCAATGTAATTAGTAAAGGAGCTAGCATTCAGTCTAACTAGATTTCCCTTTTCATTCTACTGAAGCTCTAACCTAATGCCCTCACTCCTTAGTTTGATCAGTCTGGACATTATAGTCCTGCCCTGGGCTATATTGGCCTTAAATGCTGCCTGATTATCATGTTCACTAGGAATACCTTCATCTCCAGTATAGGGATCCATTTTCCTACAAGTTAAATAAACTAAACAAAATATCAGAGCATGCATAGTGACAATCATGGTAATTAAAGTAAATTATGTTGAAATATATGAATGCATGTAATAAAACATACAAGGCAAAAAATCAAGGCACTCATTATCATCTTTTCCTTTTTCTTGTTTGATTTAAAAACCAAGTCCCATCTTCATGATCATGTCTCATGTATAAGGGTTCATCTTTATTTTCACCTTTATCTATATCAATATATTTTGACCACATCTCAAAGGAGAGATCATCCTCAGGAATATTCAAATATTTATTACTTTCAGCATTAACTTGTTCTTGATGATTCTTGTTCGATGGAAGTATAATGGACCAATTCTTCTTAACAAGATTCAGAATGAAAAACACTTGTTCTGCCTGTGATGCTAAAATTAAAGGATCATCTTTATACCAAACTTTAGAAAGGTCCACTTGAACAAACCCTAACTCATCTATCCATAATCCATTATTGTTGCTAATCCATATACATCTGAAGACAGTGACCCTCAACATAGTGTAATCTAACTCCCATATTTGTTCAATGACACCAAAGTATGACATTGTTGGGTAGATAGGGTGTATTTCTTTAGCACTGGATCTATGCCAAGAATCAACAATGTAATACCCCGAATTTTAAGAGTTAAGGCTAGAGAATAAGCCTGAAATAAGTGGACTGTTAAGCCCCGATTTAGCAGGATCCCAAACTTCAATTAAGGGTTAATGACTCTAAAAGTAAGTATGATTATCGTTAATTCGATACTTTTGGAGAATGCGACATGAGCTCTGATTCATAAGTGTGTAGCCAGTGCCCAAACCCTGTATTTAAGTTTATTTTTGTGTCAAAGCTTAAGATGCATTGAATATGAAGGGGAGGGCGCATGGTATGAAGAAATGTGATATAAAATGTGTTTGGTGGTGATTTAAGAGGAATTACCATAATCAGGGGCAAAATGGTAAAGTTACCGAAGAGGAAACTCATTGGTAACTTGAAGATCAATGGTTGAGATTGATTTATGCAATAGATCAAGGGGTGGAATCATGTATGTATGTGCCTATGTGAGCTCATGGATGGTGTGGTAAGATGTTAACATGTGGCACTTTGTGGACCATTGGATCTTGGTCAAAGATTTCAACTCATTCCTCTCTCCTCTCTTTTTTCTAGTCGGCCAACAATTGGGGCAAGGGAAAAAACTGCATTCACTTCATCATTTTCATCTCATCTTCACTCTCTCTCTTATGCTCCATTGACGCCAAGCTTGAAGTAGGAAAGAGAAAAGGAAAGGTGAGGTTTTAGCCATGTAGATGTCCTATAATGCTTAAACACCCTTATATAATGTTGTTCATAGTGATGAGACCTTCATCTCTATGGTTAGATTCTTTATTGGAGGTGTTTGGGAGCTTGAGAAAAATGAGAAAGATGAAGAATCAAGGAATTGGTTTGGGAAAGAGGAAGAGGTGAGTATTTGCTACCTTTTGATCTAAGTTTTGTGACTTGTGGTTGAGTTTTGAGAATTTTGGAATTTTGCCCTGATTTTTGTGGTATTTTCATGTGGCATGTAAGTAGGAGAATTGCATATTGATTTGTGTTGAAAATGGTGATTAGTTGTGTAATTTTGTCATTTGAATTGGTTTGGAACTTTGAAAAGTAAAGAATTGCAATGTGAGTTTGAATTGTGACTTGTGTTGACATGTTGTGATTATTGGTGAAACATGTCAATGGAATGTGAATTTGGTTGATTTGGTATTTCCAATGGATTCCTTGGGAAATTTTGTGTGATAATGACGTTTGATGTGAAAATTGGACCATTGGAAGCAAGTGTGTAAAATCTGGAATTCTGTCTTTTGAAACTCTGTTCTGGACAGTCTGCTTGTGTGGACTTTTTGATTAGGCAAATAGTCTCTAAAAATTATGAAACATTTCAATCTTAAATTTCACATTCCAAGCTTCAAAATGGACAGATAATTTGTGTCATTTCATTTTGTGAACTAGGAGTATGGTTTTCCAAAGTTTGACATTAAGACTGGGTGCAAATCTGGAACAACAAGCAAATTTCGTGTAATTCTGGAATTGTGTGGTGATTTCTAGTAATGGATCATATTTTTCCTATAAAGAGGACTTAAATAGCTTTCAATACACTTTAGGATCACCTTATTTTTATTTTTCTAGAATTAGTTATAAATTTCCAAAGTTTCCTTGGCTGCAGCCAAAAGTTCTTGGCTGCAGCGTAAAAGTTTCTGTATGCATTTTGGCCGCAGCCAGAAATTTTTTGCTGCAGCCAAAAACCTTCTGTACATGTTTTGGCTATAGCCAGAGGATTCTTGCCTACAACCAACCTCCATTTTTAGTATTTTGTGATTTTGAAAGGTGATTTCCAACCTAGTACTTCCCAATCCTTTAGGCTTTAGTTGAGCTTATTATAGCCACCTTAAGGGTGTGAATGGTAACCAACTTTAAGTGATACAAAAGTAAGGATTTGGATTAGAGATTAACCCTATGTCCTCAATTTGGTTTATAGGGTTCAGTATTCGCCCTGATCGTGAGTAGCCGATACTGGAGCATACGTGGAAAGAAAAAAAGTATAGGGAATTTACCTCTTCTGTATGTATTTGATAATTGTGTTGGTATATTGATGCATGTATTACTTTGCTTGATTATGTGAAACATATATGAATGATTGTAGCTCAGTTTCTATTTATGCTATGGCCATGAGTATGTTGTTGAAACATTGAGCACGTAGATAAATCATTGTGTGAGCATGAGTTATGTATTGCAAGCATGTCATGCATTAAACACTTATCTTGTAATGCATATTAGTATTTGTTTCCTACTAAGATTCTCTAGAATCTCACCCTCCCTACCAATATTTTAGACAGGGTAGGTGGAATCGAGGATGGAGCAAGCAACCATGGGCGGCGATGACTCCTTCGGGTTGTAATCTTGTCATAGTTGGTTATCAATGCATGTTTGAGATTAAGTATATTTGGATATATGATTGTATAGGTTGGAATGTATATTCGAGCATGTATTTGGTATGAGAATTTATGTAATCCCCTATTTGGAAAATTGTAAAGGGCGAATGTGCTTTGTAAAGCTTGGATTAATGTAAGAAATCTGGGATTATCGAAAATTTATATTGTACACTCTAATAGTCATACGAATGTGATTTATCTTCGCAGAGTAGTTATATTCAATATGTGAATATGAGACCAGGTCAATTAAATTTTGAAAAGTATTTGTGAAAACCCTATCTCAAAGATGGGATTGTGAATGAGTTTTAATAATTATTGGTCTCTATTTCACTTTAATCCCGTATTTCAGATATAATTACAGAAGGGGGTTACAAGCAACAAGTGTTACCCCACTATTCTGCATGGTACTCCTTATATCATGTTCTTGTGTGTATAATTGATGTAGGAAATTGTGCCCTAGGGGCCAATCATTGTACTTTGAACATTATTAATTTAATGAATTTTCTCCATTATGTCATTGTATTATTTGCATGTTTACTATGATGACTGTATCATTGGATAAATCATAAAGATTATCCCAAATGTTCATGGTCAATCATCTATATAGGAGTAGAGATGAAATAAGGCCAGTATGACTTTGATAAAATATGGAGATAGAATCAAAGTCTTTGGCACTTGTAAGAGTATAAGGTGTTGTGTAATGCCCTAATTCGGGATTAAGTACTAATGACTTCAAAAGTGGATGTAATTATTGTTAAATAAACACTTTTGAAGAATACGATGTGAATTGTGATTCGAATGTGTTACGGGCAGTGCCTAAATCCTGTATTTAAGTTTAATTATGGACTAACATCTAAATTGAATTGGAATAGAGGGAAGGCCCACGGTTGATGTAAATGAATGATATAAATGTGCTTGGTGGTGATTCAAGTGGAATTACCATAATTAGGGGCAAAATGGGTAAAAAGGAAAGTTACCGATCAATTGGTCAGTTACCAAAAAGGAAACTCATTGGTAGCTCAATGATCAATGGTTGTGATTCATTGTCAAGAGATCAAAAGGGTGGAATCATGTGCTCTTGAGTTCATGTGTGCCCATTTAAGAAGACATGAGATCTTGACAAGTGGCATTTTGTGGACCATAGGAGAAAGGTCAAATTGTCAAACCATTTTCCCTCTCAAAGTCGGCTAAGGAGCATGGATCAAGGGAAAAATCTGTATCTTCATCATCATCTCTTCTCTCTCTCTCCAACTCTATTCTCGTCCCAAGCTAAGGAAGAAAGAGAAAGGAAAATGTGAGATTTTGGCTTTGTTGATGACTTTGAATGCTCAAACACTCTTTATCAATTTTGTTCATGGTGATGAGAGCTTCATTACTAAGGTTTTAGACTTTTGAAAGAAGGTGTTTGAGTGCTTGAAGAAACTTGAAGGTTAAGGAATCAAGAAACTAGCTTGAGGAAGAAGAATAGGTGAGTATGTATTGCATTTTGACATATCCATTATGATCATTGGTTAATTTTTGGAATTTGTGGATTTTGCCCTAATTTTAGTATAATTTTGGAATGGACAATTTGGAGAGTGTATTGTGTTGGATTTAGTGTTATATTATGTCTATGTGTCATTGGAATTGGCTTGAAATCTTGGAAGCTAAGTTGGTCACTTAGTGGTTTTAGATTTTAACATGTTTGGAAGTATGGATTGTGTCATTGTGATGGGAGTTTGGTTGTTTTGGTATTTCCAATAGGTTACTTATGAAAATTTGTGTGGGAAAAGGTTTAGTTGTTGATTTTAGGGGTTATTAGACACATTGGATAAAATTTTGAAAATTCTGTCATCTGCTGCGTTTTAGCTTCTGATAAGCCTCACTCGAGTGCTCTAGGGTCTCACTCGAGTGTAGCATCATGTTTTCTCTTTTCCTTCAGCTTTTCAGTTGTACTTCCATAGCAAAAAGCAAAGGTGCATCATCTCACTTGCGAGTGATGTGGGTCCTCACTCGAGTGCATCTTGTCTCACTCAAGTGTGCATGTATTTTCCACTATGAGGCCCCGACTAGGGTTAACACCCGCAGCCAATTTTTCAAGAGTGTGTGCTAGCACTCACAAGTGCTATGTCATCACTCGAGTACTAGGGTTGTTGCCCGAGTGCACTTCCCATTTTAAGGTTTATGTTGCTCTTAGGTAGTCACTTTCTGTGCCTTACTTTGTAGGACTCAGGTGAACATAAGGCCACTACTCAAGTGTTAAGGTCAAGACTCGAGTGCAGTGATCATTTTCTATCTCTATTATTGCTCTCGGCCAAGCACTAGCACGAGTGAGCCATCCTCACTCGAATACAAGTCATCTCATCACTCGAATGTGTCATCCATCACTTGAGTGCCTCAGTTAAAATCAGTATTTTCTTTTTTGATAGGGGGTCTTTGGTGTCGTATTTCCTAACCCTTTAGGCATGTGTGTAGGCTTTTAGTAGCCACCTAAAGAGTTCAAATGTTAACCAAATTTAAGTGTTATAAAAGTAAGAATTTGGAATAAGGATTAATTTTTCGTCCTTGATTTTGGTTTATAGGCTTTGATATTTGCCCTGCTCGTGTGCCATCTATGCCGAAGCACGCTCAGAAAGAATAAGGTAGTGATGCTCTCTCTTATACTATATGTGATGCATTATATGTTTGATTTATCATTGTTTTGTGAGTCCTTCACTTGCGCCCCATCAGTGATCCCGGTGGGAGGATCGTGCCTGCAGGGCGGTGGGGTTACAGGAGATGTGACTATGTGAAAGCCGAAAGGCTATTTGTGGGTCCTTCACTTGTGACCCATCAGTGGTTTCGGTGGGAGGACCATGCCTACGGGGTGGTAGGGTTACAGGAGAATGACTATGTGATTATGTGCATATGTGACAGCTTGTATGCTGTGTTTCATGATGCTATGCTGCTTGATGATGTCATTGCATGCTTTGTGATTATGTATGGTATGAGCGATTTGTTACTACTGGAATTCTTTTGAATCTCATTTTTTCCATTGATTAACCTTCAGACAGGGCAAGTGGCTCTAAGGGGAAGGAGACGACCAAGGGCAGCTAGGACTTCCGTAGGGATGTAATCTTGGTTGTTGGTTATCAAATTTCGAATTGGATTATTGTATATATATTGGGTTATAAATTTTGGCATGATTTTGTGTAATCCCCTATATGGGAAACTGTAAACCCTTAGTATATATATGAAATATGGAGGTTTCCAGGATATTTTTATACACTCTGATATATATATATATATATGTGATTTAACTGCGCTGGGTAATTATATTTGAAATATGGATAAGAGATCAAGTTAGTTTGGATTTTTGAAAGACATTTGTAAAAACCCCTCTATAAGGGTGGGATTGGAAATGAATTTTTGAGTATCCGCTAATCTTTAATCCATCTTAATTATGTATTTTTGAATCATAATTACTTTTTATAAGGAAGGGGGTTACATGCTGAACCGACCCGCTATGAGAAAGTTGCATGGATCAAGTCATAAGCTTACCTCATGTATAACCACGTCATAATGCCCTTTGACTTGAGGTCATCATGGATTCTTACATGAGAATTGCTAAGCTTTGAACTTGTCTAAAGTCACCTTTGATAGGGTGATGATAAAGGCCACAATCGGGCTTTGTTGTTTTTCTTACGGATATGAATGGTCAAGATAGAATTTATCCCTCACATTAGTAGAGAGATATAATTGGGCCCCTTGATGAGTGAATCTGAGAAATATATAGCCATACTACGGTAGAAAGGAGTTTCCATTTCTATTGTTAGACTACTCAAGAATCGGGAAAGTAATGGTCAGGAATAGGAGGATGACGTTATCCATGCCTCATCCTTGACCAAAATATCATGTGACAAAAAGGTCGTGACATGGTTGTTTGAAGGTTGCATCGTGTTAACGATCCTCATATGAATTGGGTAATCATAATGTCTTGCTAGAGGCCGCTTGCGACTTGTGGGTTAGTACAGTTATTAGCCAACTGCCAACTTTGTATGGGCCTATAGAGTCGCACACAAGAATGACCCAACACAAGACAATGTTTAATCTAGGGTGGACGAATTTTATATTTATATATATAATATAAAATTCATGAAAATGAAATTAATAATATTATATATATGTATTTTCAAAATACATATATATATATATATATTTATATATGTATGTATGTATGATAATAATATTATATTAGTTTTAAATTTATTTTTATTAAGATAAATTAAATTTAATAACTAACATGATAGAGATAGAGTATCTCAGATTTAATTTATGACAATAAATTAAATCTATTGGTTTTTTATTCAAATTAAATAAATAGGTTAAATTAAAACTGTTGAATAGATTTAGTTAAACTGAATTTATTTAATTGAGCTCATCAAGATAATTAAGTGTTAATTAATTTCAAAATTAATCAAGATTAATTTTGAAATTCGAATATAGCCCTCATGGGTTATAAAAATGATGGAGCAGAAAAAGTCATGTACGGATAAGAATTCAGAGCCACAAGGAAACCCTAGCAAACATTGGAGGCACTAGTATGCAGTCCGTGTTAGAGTTGCATTCATGAGGATACTGGTAGAGGGAGTTGATCTGAGGTGTTGGCTCCTAACAACTAAGAAGGGCAAAACATAAAAGGTACGATTCTTTCTTACTCGATTTAAATGCCATTGATAGATCCGCAATTAGGATTGGTAAAATTTTAAAATTCTTCAACTGTGCCTACCAGTCCTAACAGTGGCATCAAAGCTAGGTCAATCGTGCGTTTAAGTTGAGTTTGTTTGCTTATATATGTGATATATAAGTTGTATATGATTACAATTTGTTTTGCTTCCTTATCACCTTGGAATTCTATAAGTATTGATTTAAAGGAGGAATTTCTTAGGATTTGAGTATATTATCTCAAAGAAATTCTAGATACAACTTCTTATGCTAAGCTAGGTGACTTCATAAGTGCTATTGTGTCACATATTAAGGATAGGAGACCAAGGAAAATCTGACCTGGATTTGGTACTCTTGTGTTATAAGATTGTTAGATTCAAAATCTCATGGGCAGCATGTTGAGTAGAAACATGTGGGAATCTCTTACACGAAATGTTGAGGATGAATAAATTAAGAAGATTTATAACTGTTCTTGGAGACATGTGATGCCTTCACTACTAGTGTCAAAAAGCTTGAAAGTCAAGCAAAATATGACTTGAAGTTTAATGCATGCTTCTCTATACTTTAAATAAGGGTATAGTTGAGAAATTGTTCCATTCCTAAGCAAAGTCAATGAGTCAACCATTGGACCTTAATTCCGGTATGGATGTTGATTAATTAGAGGTTACTTATAATAATGGTGTGAAAGAGTAGTAATATAATTTACTAATGCGCGACATAAATAAATTAAATAAATATTAATAGTTTGCTATGGCTAACTATTCATTGTGACATTTATTACTTTTCATATTGTATAAATTGTTATTTGTTGTGGTTTTAATTTCTAAAATTATTTGGGTATGGTAAACAATATGGCTTTAGTTTTACAAAAATTGTAAATTTTTAAATATGGCATGTGTGCCGTGACTTCCTCTATATAGTCTAGATGTATATTCTCTTCTCATCTCACTCCCCTCATATGTTTAAACAAGGTTTCTCTCAATGTATTTTTTTCTTATTTAGAGAAGTCCTCTTATTAGTTTGCGAGAATTATAGGTTAGGTCAGCCATGTAGTGTCACGTTTAAATTATGCTTTTGATTAGATCATTGCATATATAGTTTTGCATTTATATGTATTATCTGTATGAGACACGACCATGATTGCATTCATATAAACAAAACTAATTGATTGAGCCCTCCAAATCAAATCTTAAGTCATAATGCAGTCAATTAATGAATACTTGTCAAAACCTAGAGCGATCAATTGTGGGAACCACCAAAGTGGATGCATTTGAGTTATCTTAGTGAGACAAGTATGAGTAATGGTATTGTTTTCACTTAATTGAGATTAACAAAACTGTTTTGGATCTCAAGGCATTAGATGGGATTAAACATACTAGATCATATGATGATCGAATCCCATAAACATCTAAGAGTTACATGTGATGTAATTGGTAAAGAGATTACCTACCTAAATAACTTGAATTTAAGCATCTTGCCAAAGCGGACTTAAATTTAGGCAAAATACGGATTTAGCCCACTAATTATTATATTAAGGGTTGTTAATTTAGTGGGGGAATACTAACTAAATTTGCATATTTTATTGTAGAATCATGTCGACTAGTAATACTGCTACACTGTCATTGCTATCAGTCCTTGAGAAGGACAAACTTAATGGGACAAACTTTCTTGATTGGTTCAGGAACTTGAGAATTGTTCTCAAGCAGGAAAGAAAGATTTATGCCCTAGATCAACCTATTCCTGAGGAGCTTGCAACCAATGCTCCAAGAGCTCAGAAAGATGCTTGCACGAAGCATAAGGATGACTTTGTGGATATAGGTTGCTTGATACTTGCCAGTATGGTTCTAGAGCTCTAAAGAGATCTGGAACTTATGGAGGCTCATAAGATGATTGTGCATCTCAAGGAAATATTCTAGCAAAAGGTAAGGCAAGAAAGGTATGAGGCTATAAATGCCTTAGATTCTTGCAAGATGGCGAAGGTACATCAGTTAGTGCTCATGTGTTAAAGATGAAAGGTTACATTGATCAACTTGAGAGGTTTAGATTTCTCATGAGCCAGGAATTAGCTACAGATTTGATCTTGAACTCCCTCCCAAAAAGTTATGACCAGTTTGTCATGAACTACTACATGAACAACATAGAGAAATCAATTTCTAAACTGCATGGGATGCATAAAACTGCTGAGTAGAACATTAAGAAAAGCCCAACACTATTTTGATGGTTCAGAAAGGAAAGGGTATAAAAAAGAAAGGGAAGGGCAAATGGAAGGGTAATGGCTCAGGTGGTAAGACCAAAGAATCAAACAAGCCCGAAACCAAGCATAAACCGAAGAAGGAAAAGCCTTCAAAGGAAGGAGTCTGCTACTTCTACAATGAACTCGGTTATTGGAAGAGAAATTGTAAACTCTAACTCAAAGATCTGGAAAAGAATAAGAAGGATAGCAAGGCTATCACTTCATGTATTTATGTTATAGACATACATTTTTCTACTTCCTCTATATGGGTATTAGATACTGCATGTGGTTCTCACATTTGTACAAATGTGTAGGGTCTACGAGTTCGACCTACAAGTTAGAAACAGAGCAAGAGTTGATACTTTATATGTAGGTACTTATGAATTAGTTCTACCCAGTAGGCTTTTGTTAGTTTTGAACAATTATTATTATGTTCTTGCTTTGAGTAGTAACATAATTTCTCTTTCTTATTTGGATAAGGAAGGTTATACTTCCATTACTGGGAGTGGTATCGTAATGTCATTTTCTATGTTGATGGTGATTTACATGTTGGTCATTATATGTTCAATTTAGAACATCCTAATAGTGGAACTATCTATAATGTAACTACTAAAAGGATAAAATCAAACGATTTGAATCTGACATACCTTTGGCATTCTTGTCTAGGGCATATAAACGAAAAACACATTTCTAAACTCCCTCAAGATAGATTTGTTAACTCATTTGATTTTGAGTCATTTGATACACGTGAATCTTGCTTATTAAGAAAGATGACAAAGGCACCTTTTATTGGGCACAGTGAGAGGGCCACTGATTTATTGGGCCTCATACATAAAAATATATGTGGACTACTTAATATAGCCACTAGAGGAGATTATCTGTACTTCATTATATTTATAGATGAGTTTAGTAGATATGGATATATCTATCTAATGAAACATAATTCTGAATCTTTTGAAATGTTCAAAATATTCCAAAATAAAGTACAAAACCGAATTGGCAAGAAGATTAAAGCGCTTCAATCTAATCGAGGTGGTGAATATTTGAGCAAAGAGTTTATTGACCATCTTAGGAGTTGTGGGATAATCTCACAATTAACTTCTCCAAGAACACCACAATGGAATGGCATTTCTGAATAGAGAAATCGAACACTATCAGATATGGTTCGATCTATGATGAGTCAAACAGATCTTCTACCATCCTTTTGGGGCCATGCCCTAGAGATAGCTACGTTCATACTAAATCATGTTCCATCTAAGGTAATTAAAAAGACACTATATGAGATTTGGACTGGAAAGAATCCCAGTTTATCTTTTCACAAGATTTGGGGATGTGAGGTATATGTTATGCAACAAGTCTTAGATAAATTAGCTACCATATCCTCATAGTGCCTTTTCGTAGGGTATCCTAAGGAAACGAAGGGATACTATGTCTATAATCCCAGCGATAACAAGTGTTGTTATTCGAAATGTTGAGTTTCTAGAAGGAGTGCTTATCTATAAAAGAACCAGTAGGAGCAAGGTACATCTCAAAGAAGTTCAAGAGTCACAAGATAGCACAAAACCATATATGGAAAATAAAGAAAACTCACAATAAGTTGTTGAGCCTCCTCACATAACACAAGGTCTACGTAGATCTCATAGGATATGGCATCAGCCTCAAAGATATGGATTTGTGATTACTGAAAACTGTGATGTGTTGCTCATTGAGTAAAATGAGCCAACCACCTATCTAAAAGCTATAGTAGGACCAAACTTCGATAAATGGTTGAATGTCATAAAGTCTGAAATGCAATTCATGTACGACAATCAAGTATGGACCTTAGTTAATCCACCTGAAGGTCTAGACTTTAGACATCCCTATTTTAAAAAAAGACGTCTAAAGTACTACACTGACACTTTAGATGTCCCCATTTTAAATTGGGGAAGTCTAAAGTCCCACTTTAGACTTCCTGTCAGACGATGGCTCCACACAGGCACCAACCTGGTAGCCCTTTCCAGTGGCCATTTAAGGTAACCTCAGCCATTAATTTTAAGCCCCGCCTCTCGACTAAGACTGGTGCTTCACATAGGTGCCCATACACCTGGTTAATCCCTCCAGCCAAGGCAACAATAGGGTGGCTAACCACTATGCCGTGTCGGGGTAAGAGCCAATACTTCACCACAAATCATTCAGTGAGGATCCCCGATCACGGTGGCGAATTAAGCCATCTTAATAACCCCGGCAAACCCGGGTTCCATTCATTAACTCAAGATTTACAGGGTACAAACGCCCTTTACAAATTCTCATACGGGGATTACACAAATCCATCTTGAATACATAACCAAATAACCATCCACATATACATATCCAAATCATATACAATTATCCCAACTAGCAATGATAACCAACTACCAAATCTACAACCCGAAGCAGTCCTGACCGCCCTTGGTTTCTTGCTCCTTCCTTGATCTACTACCCTGTCTGAAAAGGTTAGTAGGGGAAGGTGTGATTCTAAAGAATCTCAGTAGGAAACAAATACCAGTATGAATGCAAGATAAGTGTTTAATGCATGACATGCTTGCAATACATAGCTCATGTTCCCACAATGACATATCTGCGTGCTCAATGTTTCAACAACATACTCATGGCCATAGCATAACTAGAAACAAAGCTACAATCATTCATATATGTTTCACATTATCAAGCAAAGCAATACATGCATCAATACACCAACATAAATATCAAATACATGCAGAAGAAGCCCAGCAGTAATAAATTAGCAGTAACAAATTATTCATACCACACGTAATCACATAGCATGTAAACAAATCATCTCATATCAGCAACACAAATCACACTCCACCCTCATCCCCTTTTATTGCCGGGAAGGCACATCATTCTAACCCAAACCGTTGTTAGCGACTCAGGGACTATTGGTGTGGCAATGCATAGGAATAGCCTTACGGCTCACATATAGCCTTTCGGCTTTCACAATTAGCCTTTCAGCCCACATAATCACATATATCACACCCTAACCTCATTCCCTTTTGCCGCCGGGAAGGCACACAGCCCTTACCCCAAACCGTTGCTGGCGACTCAAGGACTATTGTATAGCGGTGCTTCCACAATTTCACATATCTTACAGCGTACAAAATCATCACATCACAATGATATAGCACACATACAATGTATCACATAAGGTATAAAGAAAGAGTCACTACCTGTATCTTTCCTGACTGGCTCCGGTACCGTGGTCTCACGAGGGCGACAGATGTCAAATCCTATACCAAATTAGGGACAACAGATCAATCTATTTTCCAAGTTCTTCATTTTATAATACACTTAGTTGGTTATCATTTAGGACTCTTTAGGTGACCGCTAGAGGCCTAAACATATGCCTAAAGGGTTGGAAGAAACTACCCCAAAGACCCCTTTCTTGAAGGCACAACACTGATTTCTGACAGCCTCACTCGAGTGAGGACGACCTCACTCGAGTGATGAGAGACTTGTGCTCGGGTGAGGATGACTCTCACCCTCAAGTGCATGACAGAGAGCAACCTTCACGACTAGGAAGTGCTCACATCACTCGAGCACCAAGCTCTACACTCAGGTGACGACCTCCAAATATGCTCGAGTCCCCGAAAATGCAACACCACGAGTGACAACCAGAGAGCACAACCACACCAGAGCCACCAGCTCACTCGAGCATAATCCCCAACACTCGGGTGAGACGACTATGCTTGCGAGTGTCAGAGCACACTCTTGGCAACAACCAGTGAGTGAAAACCCGAGAGAAACCCTAACTCTGGATTCACACCATCACTCGAGCAAACCTAAGCTCACTTGAACATGATCTTCCCTCACTCGAGAACAAGGAATTGCACTCGAGCCTCATTCAAAGAACCCAACCAAAACTCAAAGCAGAGAAGGGAAAATGCACACAGCACTCGATCATGATCTTCCTCTGCTCGAGTGTTGTGCATCAGAGACCAATAACGCATAAAACATCAGAAAATTCCAGATGGTCAAATTTATACCCAATGGTTCCCAAACTCTACCAAAAGCTCATACACACTTAGCACTAACTAGGGAACACATTGGTAACCTCTCAAACTCCCCAAAAACCTTTTTCACCATAATTATGCACTTAGGTCTCTATGATACACAATATCCCAATTTTTCTTAACACATTCCAAACTAAATTCAATACTCTAATATCTTCACAATAGATCATTTCCAACATCAAACACAATGAAATCCACACTTTCAAAATTTGGCATAACTAGGGCAAATTCCCAGATTTTCCCCAAACTTATCCAAAAATCACAAACAATATATCAAAATGCACTAAATGCCTACCTCTTTACTTTGCCAAATCCAGAATCTTGATTCTCCAACTTCCAATTTTGACCAACACACAAATCACCACTATTTCAAGATTCTGAAATTACCAAGTTAAAGCTCTCAATGAGATGCATATCTTTAAAGAAGAGATTTAGGGCATTAGAGATCAAACAAAACATTAAAATCTCACCTTTTCTTCTTCCTTTTTCCCCTTGATCACCGAAACTATGGAGAAAGAGGAGAGAGAATATGAGAGATGAAATGATTGTGATTAGCAAGCCTTCCTTCCCCTCCCATACATACTTCCACTAAATAGGAGAGATAGGAGAGAGGAAAAAGTGCTATTTTGTCTTCTTGTGCTACATCCAATGGCTCACCAAATACCACTTGTCACCATCCTACTTATTCCTTCATGAGCTCATCTAATTGCAAAGCATAGGATTCCGACCCATAATCAAAGAATCTCAACCCTTGATCTTAAATACCACACACATGTATACCAAAATCACATCACATTAATTCTAAAAGTGCTTAATTACACTAGTTACAATAATTATCGGAGTCATTAGCCCTCATCACAAATCGGGATATTACAATTCTCCCCCTGTCAAGTAAATTTCGCCCTCAAAATTTACTACACCACTTGAGCCATAAACTCCAGATATCGCCTCCGTATATCTTCCTCTGCTTCCCAAGTTGCTTCTAGCTGGGTCATACCCTTCCAGATCACTTTCACATAAGGAATACTCCGGTGTCTGAGCCGACGTTCTTCTCGATCAATTATCCGCTCTGGCTCCACCGCATACGTGAAGTTATCTTGCAACTCCACATTCTCATACTCAACGACATGAGATGGATCTGGTTAATACTTCTTCAATTGGAAAACATGGAACATATCATGAAGTCTGCTCAAGTTCTGGAGTAGGGCCACACGATATGCGACAGGCCCAATCCTCTCAAGGATCTCAAAAGGACCTATATACCTTGGGCTTAACTTCTTTCTCTTCATTGCTCGCCTAATACCGGTGACAGGAGATACTCTCAGAAACCCATGGTCACCAACCACAAATTCTAAAGGCCTTCTCCTCTAGTCTGCATAACTTTTCTACTGACTCTAAGCTGCAAGAAGCCTCTTACGAATGATTCAAATTTGGGCTGAGGTTTGATCCATAAGATCCTGCCCATAGAGCTTCCGCTCAGACAATTCATTCCAACACAATGGTGGTTGGCATTTTCTTTCATACAACGCTTCATACGGCACCATCTAAATGCTCGCATGATAGCTATTGTTGTAGGCAAACTCAGCAAGTAGAAGAAAACAATCCCAACTCCCTTTAAAGTTGAGAACACATGCCCGCAAAATATCCTCTAAGGCTGTACTGAATCTCAATTGAATACCCAATGCCTCATGCAATGCCCTCCAGAATCTCAAAGTAAATCGGGGATCACGATCGGAAATGATATTCTTTGGTATGCCATAGAGCTTCACAATCTCATGAATATAAATCTCCGCTAGTTTGTCTGGAGAGTAACTAGCGTTGATCAGTAAGAACTGCACTGACTTCGTTAACCGGTCCATTATGACCCAGATCGCATCATAGTTCCTAATCTTGGGCAATCCCACAACAAGATCCATGGTCACACTTTCCCATTTCCATTCCAGAATCTCAGGACTCTGTAACAAACTAGGTGGTCTTTGGTGCTCAATCTTCACTTTCTGACATGTGAGACACCTCGCCACATATTTCGTCACATTACTCTTCATTCTCGGCCACCAATACACAGATTTCAAATTATGATACATTTTGGTCATACCAGGATGAAGAGTGTATCAACTCTTATGTGCTTCATCTAAGATTTTCTGTCTTAAATCCGCCTTAAGTGGAACACAAATTCTCTTCTGATAACGAATCAATCTACTAGGTGACACATCATAGCCCTAAGCTTTTCCCCGCTCAATTCTAGTCAGATTATACTGTATCCAGTCATCTTGCCTCTGAGCCTCTTTAATCTCAGCTCTCAAGTCACTTTCCCCTTGGGAAACAGTATAATTGGCACAAAGAATTTGGTTTGACAAATTCAAATCATGAAAATATTCTATTAGTTTCCCCTCTTGTATCATCATAGCTACCACAAGCACAATCTTTCGACTAAGAGCATCAGCGACTACATTTGCCTTACCCGGATGATATTTTATTTCCAGGTTGTAGTCCTTAAGCAACTCCATCTAGCGCTGTTGTCTCATATTCAATTCTTTCTGATCATACAAATACTTGAGACTCTTATGGTCGCAGTACAGTTCCACAATCACACCATACAAATAATGCCTCCAAATCTTTAAGGCAAACACAATGGCAGAAAGCTCCAGATCATGAGTGGGATAATTCAATTCATGAGGTTTGATCTGTCGAGAGGCGTAGGCCACCACACGTCCCTATTGCAAAGGACACACCTTAATCCCTGCCCACTGGCATCAGAATACACAACACATGTCAAACTGGGATGGGGCAAAATCAACACAGGTGCCGTAGTCAACCTCTGTTTCAGTTCCATAAAGCAATTTTCACAATGTTCATCCCACACAAATGGTTGATCTTTTCTCGTGAGCTTGGTCATCGGCAACGCAATGCGGGAGAAATTCTAAATAAATCTCCGGTAATAACCAGTAAGACCCAGAAATCTGTGCACTTCTGCCATAGTCTCTAGCCTTTTCCAGTCCAGTACTGCTTCCACTTTACTAGGATCCACAGAGACCCCTTCTTGCTAGATAACATGGCCCAAGAATTTCACTTTTGATAGCCAAAACTTGCACTTACTCAATTTAGCACAGAGTTGCTTTTCATGCAATGTATTCAACACAATTCTCAAATGATGCTCATGCTCTTCTCTACCCTTAGAGTATATCAAAATGTCATCAATGAATACCACAACAAACTGATCTAGGTATTGTCAAAAAATACGGTTCATGTAATCCATGAAAACCGCAAGCGTATTGGTTAGCCCAAATTGCATTACCAAGAATTCATAATGACCATACCTAGTCCAAAAAAGCAGTCTTCGGAACATCTTCCACTTTCACTTGCAGCTGATGATACCCCGACCTCAGATCAATTTTTGAAAACACACATGAACCAGATAATTGATCTAACAAATCATCGATTCTAGGGAGAAGGTACTTATTGTTGATGGTAATCTTATTCAAATCTCTATAGTCAATACATAAACGAAGACTCTCATCTTTCTTTTTCACAAACAAAACTGGAGTACCCCAAGGTAACACACCAGGTAATAAACCCTTTCTCAAGCAAATCTTCAATCTGCTTCTTCAATTCAGCCATTTCATTTGGGGCCATACGATATGGGGCTTTAGATATAGAACCCGCTCCAGGCACAATGTCAATCGAAAACTAAACTTCCCTTTCATGAGGTAATCCACTTAGATCATTTGGAAATACCTAAGGGAATTCATTCACTATAGGCATACTACTCAAAGACTCACTGGTTTCTCCTTGTGTAGAAAAGAAAACCATATACCCTTGACAACCCTTTTTCAAATACCTCTCAGCCTTAGATGCTGAAAGGAACTTTAAACCGACATTTTCATCCTCAGTTTTAAGAAATAGGATACATTATCCTCTTGTTCCCACAATCTAACCACACATTATTAGCTCTCAACCAATCAAAACCCAGAATGACTTCCAATTGGTAGAGCTATAAACAAATCAGATCTACCACAGACTTATGACCCTCTACGGTTATAACACAATTTAAACAGGCTTCAGTAGTTACAGCCTTCACACCCATCGGTGTTGACACAATCAGATCAAATGGTAACTTATACACATTCATCCCCAGACACTTCACACAATCATATGCAATAAAGGAGTGACTTGCACCCGAGTCAAACAATACTTATAATACACATCCATTAAGGAGAATTGTACCTTGTATCAGCTCTGGGGATTTTCAGGCCTTTTCGTGCATCAGAGCAAATACTCGGCCTTGAGCCCTCGGCCTCTACTCTGCTGCGGTAGCTGGCAATCTCTAGAAAGATGTCCGGGTTGCTTACAATTAAAGTAGATCATTTCACCCCCAACAATTCTTAACATAATGCGACTGGTTACAGTCGGAGCTCAACTCCTCGTCATCCATCTTCTGAAGATAAGAGGAGTATCGGGACAACCCGGTGAATCTGGACAAATACTCATCAAATGACTCTATGTCCCCTTGCTTGATATTCAAGAACTCCATCTCCTTCTCAAGCCTCACCAACTTAGGAGAGTATTTCTCATCAAAGTGCTGTTGGAACACCTCCAGGTCAATGGTATATTCTTGCTCTTCAAAGACAAAGCAATGTTCCGCCACCAGCGGTCTGCATCTCCCTCAAGCTTGTACACCACTAGCTTGGCCTTCACTTCAGAGGGACACTCTAGGACTTCAAAGATTTTCTCAAGACAGTTTAACCAATCTTCCGCCGCCTGAGGATCAAATTTCCCCTTAAACGTAGGAGGTAGGTGTTTACAGAATCTGGAGACTCAAAACTGAAGGTCTCTTTCTTCTTTAGCCGGCACTCCATGGGATTCTTGATTCGGAATCACACAGGGTGGTGACTCTAAAGATCTTGCCGACCCTTCAGCAGTCTCTTCCCGGGTTTCCTCCTCAGTTCCTTCTTGAGTAGACTGACCTCGACCCTCATTGTTCTTTTCTTTTTCAGCTGTGAGCTCCTCTCTAAGCTAAGCTATCATATCCCGCTGATATCTTATCAGACCCATTAACTCTTACATCGGGTCCGGTGGATTCTTATTTACAACCTCTACCTTGGGTTTTTCTTGTTGCACTCTAGGGCCACCTTTCGATGTTCTTTTCATTCTATAAAGAACTCACCCCATTAATCCAACAATTATAGTATCCACATAATTTCACAAAGTACATATATCCACATAACCAGAACAGATATATGTATACGACGATTATTCACAGATGGTTTTCTATCACTAAGACCACACTAAGGGAGCTATCCTAGCAAACTCTACCCTTACCAGGAACTGCAGCTCTGATACCAAAAACGTAACCCCCTCACCGTAATTACATCCGGATTATGAAATTTAAGTGAAGTAGAGACCAATAAAATGAAATCAACAGTTTAGCATCCCTCAATGCGGGATGGGGTGTTTAAAAAAATCAATTCAAAATGTGATTAATCCTGGTCTCACATTCACGTGCGGATATAACTACTTGAGAATCAAATCACATAATAAATATCAGAGTTCGAAAACTAGAATCCCGGCAAACCCCGGGTTACTACATACATATAATGTGTTTAAGATTCCCAAAATGGGGATTACATGTCCAAAATATTCATTTACATCTTATATACACTTGGTAATCCGAAAACCAAAACAAAGATAACCAACTACTACTAAAGTCTCAGAGTAATACTAATACTCCTGGTTGTCCACTTCCCTTTTGTGCCACTTGCCCTGTCTGAAAAGTTTAGTCATTTGGAAAGAGTGAGATTCTAAAGAAGCCTAGCAGTAACAAATTATTCATACCACACATAATCACATAGCATGTAAAAAAAACATCTCATATCATCAACACAAATCACACTCCTCCCTCATCCCCTTTTACCGCCGGGAAGGTACACCGTCCTAACCCGAACCGTTGTCAGCGACTCAGGGACTATTGGTGTGGAAGTGCATAGGAATAGCCTTACGGCTCACATATAGCCTTTCGGCTTTCATAATTGGCCCGTCGGCCTTCACAAATAGCCTTTCGGCTCACAATTAGCCTTTCAGCCCACATAATCACATATATCACACCCTAACCTCATCCCCTTTTACCGTCGGGAAGGCACACAGCCCTTACCCGAACCGTTGCTAGCGACTCAGGGACTATTGGTATAGTGGTGCTTCCACAATTTCACATATCTTACAGCATACGAGCACAACCACACCAGAGCCACCAGCTCACTCGAGCATGATCTACAACTCTCAGGTGAGACGACTATGCTTGTAAGTGTCAGAGCACACTCTTGGCATCAACCAGTGAGTGAAGACCCGAGAGCAACCCTAACTCTGGATTCACACCATCACTCGAGCAAACCTAAGCTCACTCAAGCATGATCTTCCCTCACTAGAGAACAAGGAAGTGCACTCGAGCCTCATTTAAAGAACCCAACCAAAACTCAAAGCAGAAAAGGGAAAATGCATACAACACTTGAGCATGATCTTCCTCTACTCTAGTGTTGTGCATCAGAGACCAATAACGCATAAAACATCAGAAAATACGAGATGGTCAAATTCAAACCCAATGGTTCCCAAACTCTACCAAAAGCTCATACACACTTAGTACTAACTAGGGAACACATTAGTAACCTCTCAAACTTCCCAAAAACCTTTTTCACCATAATTATGCACTTAGGTCTCTATGATACACAATATCCCAATTTTTCTTAACACATTCCAAACTAAATTCAATACTCTAATATCTTCACAATAGATCATTTCCAACATCAAACACAATGAAATCCACACTTTCAAAATTTGGCATAACTAGGGCAAATTCCCAGATTTTCCCCAAACTTATCCAAAAATCACAAACAATATATCAAAATGCACTAAATGCCTACCTCTTTACTTTGCCAAATCCAGAATCTTGATTCTCCAACTTCCAATTTTGACCAACACACAAATCACCACTATTTCAAGATTCTGAAATTACCAAGTTAAAGCTCTCAATGAAATGCATATCTTTAAAGAAGAGATTTAGGGCATTAGAGATCAAACAAAGCATCAAAATCTCACCTTTTCTTCTTCCTTTTTCCCCTTGATCACCGGAACTATGGAGAAAGAGGAGAGAAAATATGAGAGATGAAATGATTGTGATGAGCAAGTCTTCCTTCCCCTCCCATACACACTTCCACCGAATAGGAGAGAGAGGAGAGAGGAAAAAGTGCTATTTTGTCCTTTGTGCTACATCCAATGGCTCACCAAATGCCACTTGTCACCATCCTACTTATTCCTTCATGAGCTCATCCAATAGCAAAGCATAGGATTCCGACCCATAATCAAAGAATCTCAACCCTTGATCTTAAATACCACACACATGTATACCAAAATCACATCACATTAATTCCAAAAGTGCTTAATTACACTAGTTACAATAATTATCGGAGTCATTAGCCCTTATCATAAATCAGGATATTACATATGCTCCAACACAGCTTTCTCACGATCAGTCAGATATCGAACCCTATAACCAAAATCAAGGACATAGGGTTATTCTCTATTCCAAATCCTCACTTTTATAACACTTAAAATTGGTTATCATTCACAACCTTTAGGTGGCTACTCAAAGCCTAAACATATGTCTAAAGGCTTGGGAAAATATTTGACTAAAGACCATCTTCAAAAGTCCAAAATTCATTTTTGGGTATTGGTCGCGGCCCAAGCATCCATTGGTCTCGGCCACAAATAGGTAAGAAACATTTGGGCCGAGGCCCAGAACCTCTGGCCACGGCCTAGAAAATCCTGTTTCTTGGCTGAACTTTAAAAAATCATAACTAATTCCAAAAAAATAGAAATGAGGTGATTTCAAAGTCAAATGAAAGCTATTTAAGTCCTCTTTACTGGAAAAATATAAACCATTACCAGAAATCACCACACAATTTTAGAATTACATAAAACTCAACACTGCTCCAAAACAGAGTCCAGTTTTGATAGCAAAATTTGGACAATCATACCTCCTAGCTCACAAAATGAAATGACAAAAATTATCTGTCTATTTTGAAGCTTGGGATGTGAGCTTTAAGACTGAAAAGTTTCAGAATTTTTTGACACCATTTGGTTATTCAAAACTTTTGTGCAAACTGACTGTCTAACACAAAGTTTCAGTTGATAGAATTCCAAATTTTCACAATTGCTTCCAATGGTTCCCATTTTCACATCAAACCCCATTCCGAAACAAATTTTCATAAGGAATCCATTAGAAACACCAAATCAACCAAATTCACATCACATTTACACATATTCTGTTCTTGAACCCCATTGCCCCACAAAACCACTAAATGGCCAAACTTTCCATTCAAGGTTTCAAACCAACCCAAACCAATTCTAATGGTCATATAACACAACAAAACACCAATTGAAACTCAAAACACATGACAATTCATGCATTTCGAAATTACCACAAAAGCAAGGCAAAATTCAACAATTCTCAAAACTCAACTACAAGTCACAAAACATGGATTGAAAAGCATCAAATACTCATATCTTCCTCTTTCCCAAACCAATTCTTTGATTCTTCATCTTTCCACTTTTCCTCAAGTAATCAAACACCTCCTTTCAAGAATCTAAAACCATAGAGATGAAGCTCTCATCACTATGAACAAGATTAATGAAGAGGATTTAAGCATTAGAGGCCATTGCAAGCCAAAAACTCACCTCAATCTTTCTCTTTCTTTCTTGAATTTGGATGACCATGGGAGCTTTAGAGAGAGAAAGATGAGATAATGAAGAAGAAGGGTCAGTTTTTGGGAACTAAAAGCCTCATTACACTTACCAAAAAGGAAGAGAGGATAGAGGATGAGTGTTGACAAATTGACCAAGATCCAAAAGTCTAAAACTTGCCAAGTGTCATGATCTTGTTCCATCTCTAATGAACTCACATGAACTCACACACATGGGATTCCACCCACTAAATCTCACAACAAATCAACCCTAACCATTGATCTTGAAGTTACCAATGAGTTTCCTCTTCAGTAACTGACCAATTGGTCAGTAGCTTTACCGTTTTACCCTTGATTACAGCAATTCACACTGAATCACCACAAAACACATCTTATCATTCTATTTCTCCACATCATGTGCCCTCCGTCTATTTTAAGTCAATTTACATGTCAATCCTCAATTGAACTTAAACACAGGGTTTCGGTGCTGCTCACAATACATACGAATCACATTTCATATCATCTTCTCCAAAAGGGTTCATTTATCAGTAATTACATCCAGTTTTGGATTCATTAAACCCTTAATCGACATTTGAGATCCTGCTAAACTGGGGCTTAATAGTCCAATTATTTCAGGCTTATTCTCTAGCCTCAAATCTTAGAATTCAGGGTATTATACTTCCCTATTTTAAAATTGGGACATCTAAAGAGTTTTTTAAAAAACAAATTGTGTATATTACAGATTTGGACTAAATAGTATTTAAAACCAGAAATTATAGATCGTCGTCAATAAAATTATTGATCTAGTATCTGAACTCCAAATCCAAAATCTATACAATAATAACTCAAAAGCTGAAATCTCATAAGCAAAAGATGAAAACTATAAGAGGAATCAGTTGCAAAAATCTTATCTCCTTCTATTATTGAAATTCATTTTCTTGAATAATGAATAAAGAAGAGCGACAGGGAGAGATGAACCTCATTTTCTCGGTGGGAATATGGCCATAAAGCATGTTTCAAAGTCTCGATCTACAAGTCATAACAACACAAGTTAGAAGATAAAATAGAAGGGAAACCCAAAGAGAAAGAAGGTAAAATAATAAAAAATGGTAAGAAAGCATAACAGATCTAGAGGTGAAAAAAAGAGAGAGAAAGGAAAAAGCAAAAGTAAAAAGAGCATATAAAGAAGAAGAAGCAAGAGTTAAAAAGTGTGGTGGTAGTGGTTCTTCTTGTGGTTGCGGCAATGGGAAGGGTCTTCCATTTAAATCAAGAAAAAGAGAAAGATGAGTGTAAGAACATAAAACTAACCAATAAAGTACAGTCAGTTTAAATTTGAATTGTTTTTGGCATCCCAAATTTAATTTAGGGATGCCTAAAGTTGTCTGGTTAATTTTTTTTACTTTAGACTTCCCCACTTCAAATAGGGACGTCTAAAGTCACATTTTAGATGTCCCTATATGCATTGGGGATGTCTAAAGTTAAAACAATTGTCACACTTTAGACGTACCTATTTAAATTGGGGACGTCTAAAGTAAAAAAGAAAAAAAATTAAAATCGGGCACCCTGATATCATCAAGGACGCCAAAATGTCCCTGATGATATATATATATATATATATCAGGGACACCGTTAATATTATATTAGGGACACCAAAAATATCCCTTTGGCATCCCTAATTATATAATTAGGGACTCCCATTAAAAAATTACTTTAGATGTCCATAATTCAAATAGGGACGTCTAAAGTGTGACTTTAGACATCCCTATTTGACTTGGGAACATCTAAAGTAAAAAAAAAGGTTATTTTTTTTTACTTTAGGCGTCCCCAATTCAAATAGAGATGTTTAAAGTCACACTTTAGATGTCCCTATATGCATTGGGGATGTCTAAATTAAAAAAAAATTCTAAGTCACACTTTAGACGTCCCTATTTAAATTGGGGATGTCTAAAGTAAAAAGGAAAAAAATTAAAATCGGGCACCCTGATATCATCACGGACGCCAAAATGTCCCTGATGATATATATATAAGGGATGCCATTAATATTATATTAGGGACACCAAAAATATCCCTTTGTCGTCTCTAATTATATTAAGGACGCCCTTTAAAAAAAATTTTATTTTAGACGTCTATAATTCAAATAGGGACATCTAAAGTGTGACTTTAGACATCCCTATTTGAATTGGGAACGTCTAAAGTAAAAAAAAAAAAGGTTATTTTTTTACTTTAGGCTTCCCCAATTCAAATAGAGACGTCTAAAGTCTCTAAAGTCACATTTTAGATGGCCTTATTTGAATTGGGGATGCCTAAAGCAATTCAGTTCCCACCCAGAATTACAAAAATGCCACCACCTTTGTTTTTTACTTTCTTTTTTAAAAATGGACATCCTTTAGGGTAGTAGAATATATATTTTATAGTAGTGAGTAGTGAAGATGGAAATAGAATGGAGAAAATGATTCACGATATTGAGGTAGAATCCTTTGCACAATCATATGAATATAACAGCCTACCGAATGATGCAGAGATACCGTGTACCCTAGGAGTAAGAACACACGGCTTACATGAACATTGCATTTGGTCAACTTAAAGGCAACTTATGGGTAGACCGATAGTAGTTTCACATTGCTACTCTAACTGTTGTATAATATGTTTCCCAACGGCAATGCACTTCCAAATCGTATGTATGAGGCCAAGAAAATCTTGTCTGCGATGGGTATGAAGTATAACAAGATATACGCTTGCCTTAATGACTGTGTATTATACTGAAAGGAGTATGAAGGTCTTAGTGAGTGTCCTCAGTGTAAAACATCAAGATACAAAGTGAAGAAAGATGGTGGTTATGGCAATGGGACAACTAAAAGGCAACCTTTATAGAGGTTATGGTATCTTCCAATAATACCGTGGTTTAACCATTTGTTTACGAGTGCAACAAAAGCAAAGAAGTTAAGATGGCATTCTGATGAGAGAATATTTGACAAAAAATATCTTTGGCACCTGGCTGACTCTCCACAATGAAATGTTCCCTCAATTTGGCAACGAGCAGAGAAACCTTTGGCTTGGGTTTTGTACAGATGGAATCAATCTATATGGAACTCTTACTAGCACATATAGTGCATAGCCAATTCTCCTTATAATATACAACTTACCTCCCTAACTATATACGAAACGCAAGTATGTGATGCTTTCTATGATGATTTCTAGACCAAAACAGCTAGGGAATGATATAAATATCTACTTGGCACCTCTGATTGAGGACTTGCATAAGTTGTGAGAGGAAGGCGTAGATGTGTTTGATACATATAAGAAGGATTCCTTCAAGGTATGTGTAATGATTTTCACCATGATAAACGACTTTCCTGCATGCAAAAATTTGTTAGGGTATAGTGTGAAAGGGCATAAAGCATGTCCAATATGTAAAGCAGACACACAATTCGATCAACTTAAGCACGGGAAAAAATGGTCTACCTTGGTCACAGGAGGTTTCTTCATCAATTCCACCCGTATCGTAGGTTAAGAAGAATAGAATGGCTCTAAAGACATTAACCAGAGATGAAGTTTATAGTCGGATGGAATGTATCAATATCATCTTCGGTAAGAATCAAAGGACTGCAGGTGAGAAAAATATATAGAAGAAGAGATCAATTTTCTTTGATCTTCCATATTGGCATGGTCTTGATGTGAGACACAGTATTGATATGATGCATGTAGAGAACAACATTTGTGATAGTCTTATCAATACGCTTTTACACATATTAGGGAAGACTAAGGATGGACTAAAGAAAAAGGGACGTATTAAGTGACTTTAGGTGTCCCTTTAGAAGTCACTTAAGACATCCCTTTCTCAATAGATGTTATTACTGTATTTTACTATATTGCTCACATAGGCATCCCCTATAAAAGGACATAGAAAGGGCTTAAAAACAAACATCAAAAGTGCTTTCTATAGTAGTGGTAGTATTACTACCTAATATTCTTAACTCATACCGATATTAGTAGACCTACTCTAGGTAAGACAACTTGCACTGGAAGCTTAGGGAACTCCTAACCAGCCTTATCGCTTAATTTCATATAGCAAGACTTGCTCTTGCCAAAGACAGAAATCTTAAGGAAAGGGAGAGAGCTAGAGGAAATGAGTAAAGATTGTGGAAGCTGGAGGGGGTATTTATAGGCGGAGGAAATCAATAAAATATTTGCATGTAGTTGGACATGTGTCGCATAGTGATCGGCCCACTATTCATTGCTCAACAGCTCATCTACCACATGTCACGCAGAGAGAATATCATCTAACACCTCATCCTACTGCGTGTCATGCAGAAATTACACAATGCTCTTTGCTTGACACCTCACTAGGTGAAATGCCACCAGTCAACCTCGTCATGACACCTCAACAGTTCAATTGCCATAACTTCTATGGTGCTGACACCTCAACCCTACATGTTTCAAAAATTATATTTTCTTTAGCTAAGTAGGGTATACCACATAATTGCCACACGGGCGGAGTAGGGTATACCGAGTAAGACTTGATCTTTCTAGTAACTTCTCTGCTTTTGACAAGTCATTCTGTTTGATGACTAAGTACAACCAGTAATTGCTAGTTAACCCCTAACCTCTTAATCTAGGGTAAAATAACCATGTTCCACTACTGGAAAAAACCCTTTTTAGACCACCACATTTAGACCGGTTTTGGTGGATAAGGTCTTAAAAATTTACGCGGTGGTAGTTTTATAATTATATTGAAATTCTTAGACCGGTTCTTAAAAAAACCGATCTCAAAAAATTTATTTAGACCGGTTGTAAATAAAACTGGTCTTAAAGTCTTAAAATTTTATGCATTTAAAATTTTTTAACATTTAAGACCGGTTTAAATATAAACAGGTCTTAAATGTTAAATATTTAAGACCAGTTTTGTATTAAAACCGGTCTAAAATTTTTAACATTTAAGACTGGTTTATATGTAAACCGGTCTTAAATATTAACACATTTTAAATTCAAAATGCGATAACTTTTTAAGACCAGTTATGGGAAAAACCGGTCTTAAATGTGTTACATTTAAGACCGGTTTTTGTACAAACCGGTCTTAAATGTGAATTTTCCCTCTTTTAAGACCGATTTTTAATAAAAATCGGTCTTAAAGGTAAGATTTTTCACACTTATTTTTCCTCCCGCTCCCAGATTGCGTGCTCTGTGAACCCTTTCTTGTCTCTTTGCCATTTCTCTGTGACCTCTGTCCGTGCTTGTTCTAAAATCATCCATGGCGTCCCGTCCCTCATTTGCTCAACTCTCCTCCATCATTACTGCTTCCGTTGCTGTGTTTGTCGTCGTTGTTCTTTGATTATCGTCAGTCTTCTCCACCGCCACCTCTAATCTCCACAGCGCAGTGACCATTCTCCTCTGACTTGACTTCCCTTTGTCAGTGCTGTGAATTTGAGGACTTCATTTTAACCTCAGTCGACGCCACCGTGACTTTGGGTTGAAGCTCACTCCTTGGTCTTCATTCAACTTAGTGTTCGATCGATATGTTATTTAGTTGTACGTTGTTTTATAATTAATAATGTTCAATGAAAATTTCTTGTTGTTGCTTTAATTTGAGTACTCAAACGTAATCTAGAAAAAATTAAATATGCACATTCTTGTTAGATATATGCTCTGACTTTTAATTATATCTCTGTGATATTTGGCTTGAATTAATACCACTTTATGTCCTGTTTTAGTTTAGTACTGTTGTTTGATTATTGTCAGTGTTATTGGTTTGTTAAAACAATACTAGTTTCAAATGGTGCTTGTTAATTTCGTTGAAATATCTAAAACTCTATTGTTGTTGTTTTTTTGTCTATCCTTTTGTTGTTGGATATAGGGTGCTAGAAGTGTTAAGATATATATAGATCATAGTTGGATAAACGCTAAATGGACAAGTGTTGAATATGATAATGGGGTGAGGGGCTTTTTAGACTTTGCTAGTAGACATGCCGATGATGGTAGTGGAAAGTTTTATTGCCCTTGTGTAGTATGTTTGAATAAGAAGCGACTAAGTACTGCAGATATATATACACATTTAATTTGTGAAGGATTCTGTAAGAGTTATACAGTGTGGGTATGGCATGGTGAAGAATTAGAAATGCTAAGTTCATCTCAACAGGGGGGAGTGAACTTTGATGATAATGACACGGATATGGATGATCAAATAGAGGATATTATTCGTGTTGTAAGAGAAGAGAGTTTTGAGCAATTACATGCATATGGTAATATGTGTAGTGATGTTGAGACACTGTTGTACCCAGGGTGTAAAAAGTACCAATTATTGAAAGCAGTATTAAAATTGGTAAGCTTGAAAGCACGACATGGATAGAGCGACAAGAGTTTTTCAGAAACGCTCGAGGCTTTTAAGGACATGCTTCCAGATGATAATGTGTTACCTTCTCGATACTATGATGCTAAGAAAATATTGTGTCCACTAGGGATGAAATATAAAATGATCCATGCATGCCCTAATGATTGTATATTGTATAGAAAAGAGCATGAAGAGGAACAACAGTGTTCAATATGTGAAACCCCGAGGTACAAATCAAATAACGCTCCTGGAAAAGTATTGTGGTACCTTCCAATCATACCAAGGTTCAAGCGCTTGTATGCTAATGAAAACGATGCAAGAAATTTGAGATGGCATGTGGATGAAAGGATATCCGATGGAAAGCTTCGACATCCGGCTGATTCTTCTCAATGGAAGAAAATGGATCAATTATTTCCTGCCTTCGGTGAAGAGCCTAGGAACCTTAGGCTTGGGCTTAGTACGGATGGCATGAATCCTTTTGGTAACCTGAGTAGTATATATTGTTCATGGCCTGTTCTGTTGGTAATTTACAACTTATCTCCTCTGTTATGCATGAAATAAAAGTACATCATGTTATCTATGTTGATTTCGGGACCAAAACAACCCGGAAATGATATAGATGTTTACTTGGAGCCCTTGATTGAAGACTTGAAAGAGTTGTGGGACGAAGGTGTTGATGTTTTTGACGCGAACAAGAAGGAGGTTTTTAAAATGCGAGCCATGATTTTTGTACTATAAAATGGCTTCCCTGCATATGGAAACTTGTCAGGCTATAGTGTTAAAGGCCATAAAGCATGTCCGATTTGTGAAGAAGGAACATGCTACCATCAACTTCAACATGGAAGAAAGATAGTTTATCTTGGTCATAGGATATTTCTTAGACGAGGCCACCCATATCGTAAATTAAAGAAGCTTTTTTGGTAGACAAGAGTTTGAAGATGCTCCGAAGGCATTGACTGGGGAGCAAGTTTATGAAAAGGTGAAAAATATGAATGTTATCTTTGGTAAGACTACAAAGAAAAGTAACAAGAAAAGTAAATGGAAAAAGAGGTATGTCTTCTTCAATCTTCCATATTGGCCGAAGCTTGATGTAAGACACTGTATTGATTTCATGCATGTAGAGAAAAACGTTTGTGATAGTATTATTGGGACACTGCTTAACATACAAGGTAGTTCTAAGGATGGTGTGAAGGCAAGATTAGATTTGCAAGAAATGGGGATACGAGAAGACTTGCATCCAAAGCCATACGGTAAGAGAACGTTTTGTCCTCCAGCTGCTCATACTTTGTCTAAGGATGAGAAAAGAAGCTTTTGTCAGTGTTTACAGGGCATCAAAGTTCCTTCAGGGTATTCTTCAAATGTTAGGAGCTTGTGTCGATGAAAGACTTGAAGTTAGTGGGGCTAAAGTCTCATGATTGTCATGTCTTAATGCAACAACTGCTCCCAGTAGCTATTCAAGGTATTGCCAAATATGATCTTCAACATATTTTGACTAGACTTTGTTTCTTCTTCAATGCTATTTGTAGTAAAGTCATTGAGATAGAAAAATTGGATGAACCGGAAATGAAGGATATCTGATCTTGGGCCAGCTTGAGAAGCTTTTTCTTCCTTCTTTTTTTGATATCATGGTACATCTAATTGTTCATCTAGTCAGGGAGATCAAGTTGTGTGGCCCTATCTATTTATGATGGATGTACCCAATTGAAAGAACTATGAAAATCCTAAAAGGGTATGTGAAGAACCCAAACCGGCCTGAAGCATCTATTGTTCAGAAATATGTTTCTGAAGAAGCCTTGGAGTTTTGTCAAGATTACTTGTCAAATGTAGGACATATTGGACTTCCTGAACGTCATGACAAAGAAGGCGGTAGACGCGGGGCTTCAGTAAAGAGCATGGATCCTGATGAATTGCAACAAGTCCACTTGTACATCTTGAATAATGTTGATGAAGTTCAAGATTACATTAATGCTCATAAAGAAATTGTACGGAAAGGAAATAGTCGAATGACTGAACAAAGGTTAATTAGGGAGCATAACAAAAATTTTGCACATTGGTTCAAACAAAAGGTTGACGGCAAAAAATGTGTTTCTGATACAATTAAATGGTTAGCACGTGGTCCTAAGGCTGATGTCATAAGTTGGACTTCATTTGTGATCAATGGTTATACGTTTTACACAAAGTCCCTTGATGATAGAAGCAACGTCCAAAACAGTGGAGTTAAGTTAGTGGCTGAATCTATGCACTTCTCTAGTTCAAAAGATAAGAATCCTAGACTGGCAGCAATACCTTATTATGGGGTGATTGAAGAGATTTGGGTTGTTGATTATGTTAAAGTTAAACTTCCCATTTTCAAATGCAACTGGGTTGATGTCAACAATGGTGTGATGATTGATCAGTTGGGATTTACATTAGTTGATTTGAATAGTATAAGTTTTAGAGATGAACCTTTTATTATGGCATATCAAGCGAAACAAGTGTTCTATGTTACTGATCAGGCAAACAAAAATGTGGTCTGTAGCTCTCCAAGGAAAAAGGGTCGTTGATATTAATCAGGAAAGTCATTCAATGAATGATCTGCTTGAGACTCCTTCTTTTTCTAGGGGTTTACCAGAATTGAATGAAGAAGATGAAGCAGACAATGGACACGACACAAGAAACAATCATCATGAAGGGATATGGGAGGATATCCCTTTATAAAACTACATTGAAGGTTAGTTAGCTAAAATAATTATCATGAACTATATTTGAATTATGTATATTGTTATTGGTGTATATATATAACTACTTTTTTTGTTGTCGTCACAGGAAAATGAAGGATATGAGGTGTACGTCTTAGTGTAGATTCTCCGAAGCCAAGCCAGCTAGTGATCATCAGCCTGAGAAGAGTGTGTATGTATAAAGTATTTTGGCCCTAATGAATAACAGAATTGTCATTAATGTACTTTAATCTTTGATGTATGTATGCAAGTGAAAAGATAAGGAACTTGGTCAAAACAGCATTGTCATGGTTGTATGATTTCCTTGCATTATGATTCTGTCTATGGTTGTGAGTTTATTATTCATGGTTGTTTTCATTTGCTTCTGTTTCGGCTAGCACTGTTTAAGCACAAGGGAGTTGAGTTTTAATATGTTCCAATGAGTTTTAAGTCTCTCGCATGTCATAAGATGTTAGTTATATAATCTGTAAGAGAAGATTTATTTATTTCAATGTCGTTGAACTGGCTGTTGCTTGCTGAGTGAAATGTTTTAACAGGGGAAATGACTTGTTGGATATAACTTTTAAACAAAAATTTTTTTTAAAAAAATTCAACTTTTAAGACCGGTTCTATCCAAAACCGGTTTGAAAAGTAAATTTAAGACCAGTTTTGGATAAAACAGGTCTAAAAAGTCAAATTTTCAGACCGGTTCTTCATAATAACAGGTCTAAAATTTTATTAATTTAGATCGATTCCTATTATAACCGGTCTAAAAATATTTATTTTTAGACCGGTTTTATAATAACCGGTCTTAAAAAGTTTTTCTAAGACCGGTTCCATAACCGGTCTAAAAAGTAGAAGACTTTTTAGACCGGCTGTATCAATACCGGATCCAGAACCGGTCTAAAATGTCTCTTTTAACTGGTCTTAAAAGTGATTTTTCCAGTAGTGTTCCCTATTTCCAAGTTGACTTTTGCTATTACCTTAGGGTGGTAAAAGCTCACACAGACAAGCACCTAAATTTTTTTCCTATTTTATATCTATTTTTCGGAATTCGAACTCAAGGTCTCCGAACACCATCTTGTAGATCTTGAGTGTCTCTATTAGGGGAAATTTTTTATGATTTTTTATTCCCTGTATTCTACCAATAAAATTTATAATCCGGTAAAATAGTAAAAATATATAGAAAAATATTTTCAATGTGGTCCCTAAACTTTTTATTTTGGTTTAATCCCTATATTGGTTTGAAATCATTACATAACATATAAGCTATCGTATTTAACTAGCATACAAGTAGAATTTTCAAGATGTGACATATAGGTGTTATGAATATACTATTTGTGTGAATGTTCATATCTCATCATTATCTTACAGAATCTCCCATTATCTCTATTATTTCTAGTATCATATAATTATCTCTTATTATCATCAAATCTGTAGATGTCGATTATATATTGAGATTGTATAATTATACCTACAAGTAGAAAGCATATATTATGTACTGTCTACACCTTGATAGTGAATAAGAAAGATACTCTCTAACTCTCATCTTCTCTCTTTCTCGTATCTTTCTCTTTTATTTATAACAGTAGGAGAGTTTATATATATATATATACACACACACACACACACTTACACACGCACAAAAAAGGATTCAGGATAGCAACGGGAGAGTTTTCTTCAAATATTTCTTTGCTTCCGAATGGCGAATGCGTCTCTCATTACACGAGAATGTTCGGCCAAAGCCCACCGTTGCAGGGATACATAGGTTCTAATAATTACGGGGCTCAAAAGAGCCCAAATCCACCCTTCATAAATTTCACAAAAAATACACCTTTTTTAAAAAAGAACAAGAAAAAGAATCTGTGTTTACTGTATCAAAAAAAAAAAAGAAATCTGTGTTTATGAAAAAAAAAATTGCCTGTGAAAGAGTTATCCACAATTAAGTCTGACAATGCACAAATCATACCAAGTCAGATATTAATATTAAAAAAAGAGAAAAAAATAAACCTAACTTGGTTGGACGAATTGGGTTGTTGGGCAGAATATAAACATTTAAGGGGGAAAAACCTAGATAATTACTATGAGAACAATAGAACATCTTTTAACAACGGGGGTTTGGTGAAGGAGCTAGCTTGGCATGGTTGAACATCTTTGAAGATATGCCTACAATTAGTGTCCAACCATGCTTCGAATAGGATTACTTCTAATAAGATTATACTTATACTTGTACTTATAAAAAGGAAAAAACAATAGAAAATCTTTTTACTTAAATCACGCAAAATTAATTATGAGATATGTCTAAAATTAGTTTGTATATTGCTTTGTTTCTTAGAAATTGTATAATAATCTAACACAACCATCGTTAAAGCCGTCAATTTTTTGGCTCAGATTTAGTTATACAACTCAAATTTATAACTTTCTTTTGCAATTAAGAAGAGGCACCTAATAGAAGAACCTAACATGATGATGGAATTTACGACAATAATGGGGCAATGATAACAAATATTGGAAATTTTTAACAAATGTATACTCTAACTAATGATGGAATTTACGACAATAATGGGGCAATGATAACAAATATTGGAAATTTTTGACAAATGAATACTCTAACTAAATTTTAACTCATTTTTTTTTTCAATGTGCATGAGATAATTTTAAGTGAGCAACAGCCAGCGGAGCAGTATCTCATAAAAATAAAACAAATAAAACAAACCAGGCATATTGGGCGCTAACTTGGGGATTAGAGTGCAGTAGAGTTTTAAACTCTTCTAATTATCAAAAAAACAACAAAGAAAGTTTGCATACACCAAATAGTTTTTTATTACATGAAGCATTATATGTACAAAATTTATTCAAGAATTGAGAGTAATAAAAGAGTTTCTAACCTACTTTTTAGACAAATGGATTATAGAATATATAGTTTGGATTATAGAACATATATTTTTTTGCAGGGAGTGCTCCAATAATCATGCACAAAGATTGCTCTATACTTGTGATAAGGTTCATTATAAAACATATCTAACTCTGTATGTAAAGAGACATAACCCCTATTGGTATCCATTTCAACAAGATTCGTGCTTAGATTGCTAAACATCGAAGCCACTGTATCACTCTCAAGATGATTCTCCACAATTCCCTTTTCAACAAGAATCTCAACATCCTTCCCAGATTGGATAAGGACATACAAGAGGAATACGTAATCAGACACGTAATGCTCAGAAGGATAGTGACACTACTCAAAAGCCACCATGTTTCTCAGCAAACTCTCAACCCTATTACTCACCTTGATACTTGGTATTCTCATAACCCCTTTTGAAAATAGAACCTCAGTTAGACTTCCCTCATGGTGAGCTTGTAATTTGACTCCTGCCTCATGTAGTTGACTCACACTATATGAACGCTTCAATGGTTGTTGGGGTCGAATTCTTGGTGGTGGATTACTTGGTAAGCAAATTGCCCTTAATATATCACAGAGGTGTTTCACTTGGTATGCAAAGGAAGACTTGTCAAACATTTTGTCATTAGTGGTGGTGTAACATATGTTTGATGTGAAGCGAGACACGAATATAGGGATGATAAGATAAGAAATGAAAGCACACCATTGAATTCATAGGGAAAAGTTTGGTGGAATGGGTCTTCAAGTACAAAAAAATGGTAATTGATTTTCAATTAAAATCAAGTCTAGCATTATATCAGCTATTAGCAATGGTGATTTACCGACAAAAGGGTCAATTTGTGGTTCATCCATATGAGCAAGAAACAACTCAATGATGAAACAAGCGTCGGTTAGAATCATGCTTACAAGTTCGTCGCTTTCCATCAGTAAGGTCTCCAAATAACAACGTCATATTCTATCTTCCGAGTCTTGTAGGAATTTAGCATATTCATTTAAATTTTAATTGTTGTTTTGATTCTAGCCTTTGGTTTCGCTGGTGAAATGGGCCAATGGAAACAAAGGTTGGTGTGTAGGCTTCTCCATTCAACTTTCGAAGGCTTGGTGGACCTACGTAGATACAACATGATACTGAGGGAGGCTCCACATGGAGCCTATTGTTTTTAACTTGGCTTTCATGTTTAACAATAAAGCACCCTCTTTCATCTCCAATGTCTTCATCATCTTTTGATCCATCTTTAATACATTCAAAGCATCAACCTTATGATGTTATTAGGCTACTAATTAGATCCAAAGTAAAAGGTTTTAGTTCAACCTAATCATCTTCCTTTGGTCTGCGATACACAAACAACCATAACAAGTTAAAAGGACTGCAAAGTACTCCATCTGATCCTTTTTGTAAGATTCAAATATTCAAGTTGTGTGGTTTAAGAATTATGTAAAAATTAGTTTAAAAAGTAATAATAAATATGTAAGAAATGCAATTTTTTTTCAAATATGCTCTTGTTTATACCAGGGTAAGTGAGAGAGAGAAATAATGAGAAAAAAAGAAAGAGAATATATATGGAAAAAAGATAATGAGAGAGAATACGTAAAATTAATTAAGGGTAAAACATCAATCTCCTCCTCGGTTTGCATATGAGCTCCGTCCTCTCATGAAAAAATGATGAGTCTGGAAACTGTTACCAGACCCCATTTTGCAAGCGACCTTGACCCTGCAAGCTGAGTTCCTACTCTCTTGCCACTTGCAAAATGGGTTCTGGTTACAGTTTCTAAACTTATTTTGAGAAACCCAGAAATTGTTGAGGGTCAAAGTGAAATTAAATGTACTGGATGCACCTTATCCCCTGAATATATAGAATTATAATCTAACTAAAATATTGCCATCATCACAAGCTAGCTAACACTTATAAACTCATCACACAGCTTGCTGACATCATAAACACCTATTCTAAAGATCTCGTTTGGTGTTTTGTACACACATACGTACATTTGTGCACAAGTTTATACATACATATACAGAAACTTTTGTCTACAGTTCTGATTGAGAAATGGGTGGAATTAATGGAATATGAAAATCAGCACAAAAAATTCAAATTTCATGAAATGTTAGACGAGATGATTAACCTGACGCTTCGATTCATGTAGCCTGCTGAAAACTGAAATATAGAGATAATCGTCAAATAATAACACCCTATCCTTGTGTTCTCCAGCGAACCACCAACGCCATATTCTAATTTGTATATAACATTGAATAATTCTTTTACAAGGTTCTTTAGAATCTCCTCTCTTTATTTTTCTCCTTTGATAAGGAAAAAACAAAAAGAAAGAATTACTTAATCGTTATCTTGAGTAATAAGTTACTAATATGATAACTAATTTCTTGTACATTGCTGATATAATATACACTCCTACAAAAATGCCACGGTTATTATCGGCCATTAAATTATGAATCCGAATGACTATCATATATATTCAAGCACTACATATGCTCAATCTCAAACCGCTATATATATTAAGGACATATATAACGGTAATTTATTAATAACCGTAATGTATTATTGGCAAAAAAAAACCGTAATATATTAGCTTTTTATCATTATATATAGTTATTTTTTATTATTTGTTTTTATTTAGTTTTATTGTTAATATTTATTATATAAAACATAAGATAATCATTGATAATAACAAGATTTATTAAATAAAAAAATTTATTTCTAGTATTCAAAATTCAGTACATTATAAATAAACATCATACAATTTAAAAGAAATTAATCACTTAAACACTCTAGCACATTATCTTATAAATTTTTGAATTCTAAAAGAAAATTTATTAAAAAATTATAAAATATTCTCCAATGTGTTTGTTGTAGATTGTTGATCACGGATCAATACTTCAAAGTTCCCATAACTATAAGATGATAATATAACTATGAAAATTAGAATATATATTTATATACATATATAGTAAATTGGATAATATTAAAACTTAAGTAAATCTCAGATCTAATTTAACAAATCTGATTTCAATGTTCCTTCCAGTTTTGGAACATGAGAGGGTAAACATTCAAGTAGATGGTGATTCAACAAGCTGCCAAAAATTAGGAGAAAAAATTATTTCAACTTTAGTCAATAATTTACTGTAATCAGAATTATTTTCAAAGCAAAAAATAATAATAAAAAATCAGCATTTTACTGCCATAATAAGAAATTAGATGACCTTGAGCTTGAAGTAGTGAGCTCTCGTTATAAAGAAAATGAAACTAAAGACGTTAATTGAAAAGAAAAATGAAAGCTTACATGATGAATAATCATGAGAGGAAGGAGCTATAGAGTAAAGATACATATTAGTTGTGGAGGACAGCACCCGCAGCGGAAAGGAAAACCAATAGAAGGAAGAGTATGAGACTCACTAGGGAAGCTCAGAAATATTTAAGAAGGAATTGGAAGAGTTGCATCAAATAAACACCCATTTTTTAGAATCTCGCCTTCTTATATTTGATATTTTTAGAATCTCATCCTTTTAGATAAAAGAATATTTAACGGTTCTTTGTGAAAAACTGTAATGTATTGTCCATAATATTAATTAATATATCAATAAAGAATATATTAATATATTGTTAAATTACTTAACGATTATTTATAAAGAATCATAATGTATTGCCAAATATTTTTTATAGTACAAGATGCTTAACGGTTCTTTATAAAGAATTATAATATATTATCAAATAAATTTTTTTGTTCATAATCCCACCTTTTTATATTAAATCATGCTTAATATTTTTTTATGAAGAATTATAATGTATTGTCAAATAAATTTTTTTCACAGAATCTCACCTCCTTATATTTAACATTTTTCAGAATTCTGCCTTTTCATATATGACGGTTATCATTTTTAACCATTAAGTAATCTTTAAAACTATATAACAGGTTTTTATGAAGAGTTGTCAAATATTGTAAAATAATTTTTTTTTTATTAGAATCTTATCTTCTTATATATGATGGTTTTCAATAATAACTATTAAGTATTCTTAAAGAAAATATAACAGTTCTTTATGAAAAACGGTTATGTATTGCCAAATAAATTTTGCCCAGAATCCTGCCTTTCCCTCCTCCTTAATTATGACATTAATAGATATTATATATTGGATTAATCTCTTAACATATTATATTTATCTTAAAAGTATAAATCTAAGATATTATGATATATAATTGTATCTAAACATATTGTATTTATCTTAAAAGTATAATTTGACTTTACGGTTAATTATTATAACCGTTATGTGTTTGTTATTATTAACATAATGTTGGAAGATGAATCGTTTGAAAGTTTTACATAATGGTTGTTTTATAATGACCGTCATATAGTTAATTATTATACTCCATTATGTATTTGTTGTTACTAATATAATTATGGAAGATGAATCGTTTGTGTTACATGGGGGTTGTTTCATAACAACCATCATATATATTACTAAATAAATGACAGTTATTAATTACAACCTTTATTTTTGTGTTTTCACAAATTCAAGCTCTTAATACATGACGGTACATATATTTAACTGTTATACTTTAGTGTTATATTCTTGTGCGACATTTACCTCAACATACATGATGTTTATTTATTATAACCGTTATTTATTAAGCGTTATATATGCCTGAATTTGTAGTAATGATAGGGACGTTTTTCTCAAATGCACAATCCTTTATGCATATTCATTTTAATTTGGAGTAAATATTTTTTTTTGCTCGTGTGTTACAAAAGATCTACATACCTCTTATTTGATCCATCTGTGCAATTGCCTTTATAATTTTTTGGTAAAAAAAATTATTTTTATTCTATATTATGTTATTTTAGAGGGTGAGCTTCAGAGCAACGACAAATGCTACTGCTATTTGACCTGGAGATCATAAGTTCAAATCCCGGAAACAACCTTTCTACTTGTACGCTGTGTTTGGTTTGAGGTGAGGTGAGGTGAGGAGAGAGAGGGTGGGGAAATTACCTTTTTGGACAAAAGAAATCCAAAATTTACCCTCTCATTTTTTTAAATTTTGGGTTCCCGCGCAAAATTTACTTTCTTATTCTTTTCAAAATTTTGGATTCTCGCTCAAAATTTAAATTCCTTTAACCCAAAAAGGTAATTTCCCCACCCTCTCCCACCTCACCTCACCTCACCTCAAACCAAACACAGCCGTAAGGATAATGTTATATACATCTATCCCTCTGTAAACCCCTCCTTGTAGTAGCCTTGTGGTGCATTGGGTTGTCTTTTTTTTTTATCATGTCTTTTTAAACAATAAAAAATATTAAAATTGGAAAATGAAGTAAACTTTAAACGATCTGTATATGGGGTGATTTTTCAGGAGAGAAACCTTATCCTCTATGTGAAGTTGATAAGTATCAATATTTCCATATAGTTAAGCACCTAAACTTAGTCTTTTTTTTTAACTCATTATTGGTTTCATTATATTGGGTTCAATTAGATAATTAATGTGTACAACGGCAATTATGCCATTTTTGAGAGTTTTAAATGTTAATTAGATAATTTTGTTAACGCTTTGACTCCTAGATGTCTTGGGATTTTGGTCTTGTTGACCATCTTTTGGATTTTATGGGCTTTTATAGATTTTAGAAAATGACACTTAAGGACCTGAATTGTAGAAAGTACAAAAAAGGACCAAGGGCAAAAATACACCTAGATCATAATGATTTAATTACCTCCAGCTCTCATATGGTCTCGCGTGGAAGGACGGTGGATACATTCCAGATCGCATTGTCTTCTAATCTCGGGTGTTCTCGCCTGCTCTTATTGGCGATTTCACTTAGATTTCTTGGTTTCTTCTCGTCTTCTCCGATTCCACAGATCGTCGTGCCTCCCTCGCCCTTCAATTCGAGTTCATCCTCCAATCTCTGTAGCTGCGATGTCCAGAAGAGTTCCAGATTCCGGAGGAGCTGATTTACAAACAATGAGCGGCTAGAAATCATTGGTCCGACGGTGATGGAGGAAGCGAACCAGAGTCTTGGAGCTACTAGGGGAGTTCTTTGTGTCTTGATTTCACTTTTCACTCACTCTTTGACAATTGGTTGAAAGGTAAAAAAAGGTTGGTATTTGGTTGCGCTAAATGGAGGAATCAAATTGGGTGTATGAAGAGACAAATGTGGCATCTTTTTGGGCCTAAAAAGATGAAGCAAAATTGGTTCAAATCAAATGGAAGGTTTATGACTCAGTTATGAGGGGATAAGCTTAAGTACAAGCTTATGTCATAAACCAATATATTAATATTACTTAAAGAAAGAGAAGATGAAGAGATATTTTTAAAGCCTTGACTTCATCTTCTCCTTCTCATCTTCATCTTCATCAATAAAATAGAAGAGAGAGAGAGGGAGAGAGTCGCTTTGGGAGACTTGGAGAAAGAGAGCTAAAGGAGGCAAAATCAATTGTAAGACTTGTGATTTCAAGTGTACTAGCCTTCTATCTTGTGTAAAACCTCTTCTAATCTCTTCTCCTCCATGAATATCATGGTTAACAACAAAAGATTCCACGGTGAGTGAGAGAGAGAGAGCGAAAGACATCCTAGAGAGAGAAAGTTGAGAAATCAAAGGTAACATCAAGAACCTTGATTATTTTGGTGTTATGTTGTTGATGTCGTGATTATTGGCTTGATTTGTAGTTGTTTTGGTTATTTTGTAAAGTTGGGATGTTGAAATCTTAAGGGATTATGCTGCTTAAATTTCCTCAAAATCATGTCTAATAAGTGTTTAAATGGTTTAAGAAGTGGCTTGAAGTGAAAAGTAGCAAGCTTTAAGTGTTGAATCTCAAAAATCACATTTTCCTTTTCTTTGGTATATGTTTATGCCAACTCTAGAAGTAAGGGAAGGAGCTGGAATTTTGTTAATTTAAGGGTTCTTAGGAGGGAAAATTGTGTAGGGTGGATGTTGATCATGTTGCGAGGAAAGCCCTAGAAAGTGAAATGACCAAAATACCCTTAAAACCCTAAATTTGGGGATGCAAGGGTATAATGGTAATTTGGGCATGAATTTGACAAAACCAAGGTCAAACATGGATTCGTTGGATGAAATTATGTAGGAATAGCTTGGGTCATTATTTTTGGTAAAGTACAGTTAGACCGAGTAGAAAGGGACTTAGATCAGGTCCCTTGGGGTAGTTTGATCATTTTATAGTTTTAAGGATAGATAACGAACAAAGTGAGTTTGTAATAATTTATGAATGAGTAATAACTCATTTATCCTAAATTTGAAATTTTAGGATATATCAGTAGCTTGAGCCGGATTGACAGAATTGAACCGATAGACATGTAAGGGAAGGACAATTCAAGGTAGTGAACTTGCTTCTCCTATATGTATTTTGAAATTTGTACTTGTGCATTGTTGCATGTGATTTCTTTGGTTGATTATGTGAAACATAAATGAATGATTGAAGCTCTGTTTTCATTTGTGCTATTGCTATAAGTATGTTGTCTAAAACATTAAGCAAGTAGATATGTTATTGTGTTAGTATGAGTTTATGTAATGAAAATATGTCATGCATCAAGTACTTGTCTTGCATGCAAATTGGTATTATTTGCTACTGAGATTCCCCCGAATCTCACTCTTTTCATAAATGTAAAAATTTTTTAGCAGCAAATAGCAGCTCGGAGGGCAGAATCGTAATTACTGGCAATAGAACATTCCTGACAAGGACAAGGGACGATGGTTATCTGAAGACCTTTTATTATTTTAATTTCTGGAATTATTATGTACGAACCCCTATTGGGAATTTCTGTAATAATGTATATATTATCTATATATTTATACTATTCCTGTATGCCTGCTGAATTGTGCAATTGCTACTCTGATTAATATCGATAATAAGTCGTATGTAAGGCAGGGTTTTACATTTTGGTATCAAAGCAGCTCTGGCAGAGCAAGCGATTCTAACAATAGGATATTATACTGATAATGTCTTGATTATATGGTAAAAGGAGATATGCATAGAATGGGGCACTATAGCAATGTATTTTCCCCTTTTCTGTGAACCAGCCCAAGAGAAATAGTGAATACCCGAAGGGCAGCTAGTGTTACCATGCCAGTTAGAGTGGGATATAAGGATGTCACAAAGATCAAGGGAGTGGATCCGAATGACATCTTGGTGATATTTAGGACGAAAATCATCTGGTACATGTTCAAGTATATGTATCGGTGCTGATATACCGTCTAGGCATCGTATTTAGTCAGCCAGAAGCAGTTGGCATGATTTTTGAGACAAGGGTAGTCTCAGGGTACTGGTAGTCAAGAGTAGATAGAGCCAGTATCTGTATTTTGGCTCAGGCACACAAAATCTAAGCATGCTTTACCCAGAGAAATCTTAGGATAGGTAACCCCTTGGGAAGTTAAGTTAATAGGGTTGTGGAGACTTGAGTAATAGTGATTGCCTTGAGATTTCTCAATGACTAATAATCATTTTAGATAGATGATTTAAAGGATATTTAGAAGCATAGAGATGATGACAATGTAAGTATTAATCTTAATTCAAATAATTTCTGTTGCAGTAAGTACGGTGCAGAAAAGTTCATTAGATAAGGAGATGGGAAACTTGAGGTGTAGAAAATGTTGAGGTCTTTCCATTCTAAGTGATGATCCTCAGTAACACCGTGATGTTCAAGGAATGTAGATATGATATACGGTGGATAGAATGAGTGGTAATCATGCTGTATATTGATCCTAGAGGATCCGATATAATGATACTGAAGGTTGATGATATGCCTGAATCATATCTAAGTTGAAATAATGATTTGGTCAAAATGTGAATTGGTTGCATCATGATTCTGTTTGATGATAGAAGTTGAAATCTTGTGAACCTTGTGAATAGTATTGAACCTTAAGTAATGTTTTGAGGATATTACCTGAATACTGTGAAGGTTTGAATAGGTGCTATTGATCATGATGTTAGCATGCTTATTGGGTATAGTTAAGGAAAATGATTTTTGATCTGTGTGGTTTTAAGGTTCTAGAGTCAGTGATGAACCTAAAAGGTTGGATGTCTATCCAAGAGTTAGAGAAGGGTTACCAAGTGAATCATAACCCATGAATCAACTGTTAAGTTTTGATTTCGCAAGAATTTGAAATAGGCAGAATGATTTGAGCAGGAATAGGCTAGGAATTAGCATAGACAAACATAGATTTTGGGTGCAGTCAGGTGTTATAGGAGGTTCCTATGGGACTTCTATTAAAATTTTCCTTACCTTATTAAAGCTCATATGAGGAGAGAAGTCTCAATGTGGGTAGCGCAAGCATAGTAATTTTATGGCATATAGTGATTTACCCTGAGTAGTGAGGTAGCCCATTACAGCATGTTAAAGATGTGACTAATCAATCTATGATCGGAGGCTCATACCCCAACATGGCCAGGCAGGTTGAACTGTACTTGTTGCTTGCAGTCGAGAGGCTAGGCGTAAAACATGTGTGCTGAAGCAGTGTGGCCAATAGCATTACACCCTATATGGTGACTTATGTGGTTTGCTGTATGGTGAACTGTGTGGTCTGTTGTGTTGTGAACTTGATAGTTTGCTGTGGTTTATAATGATGCAATTGGTGAGGTTTACATTAGCGCGACTTGTGTGGTCAGTAGTGCAATATACTTGTAAAGATGATTGAATATGATCATTATGTTGCACTGCTTGAATATGATCATGAAAAAGGGATGGATTAAGTGATAAGAAGTAATCCACAAGTTGTGGGCGTTCAAATTTAAGGATGAAATTTATTGAACAGGGGGAGAAATGTAATATCCCGAATTTTGGGATTAGAGGCTTGAGAATAAGCCTGAATTAAGTGGACTCTAAGCCCCAATTTAGCAAGTGTCCCAAATCTATTCCCTAACATTTTTTATATCTTTGGGGTATGAAAATGAATAAAAAGGTGAATATTGACCCACCTTGAATAGCCTCTGGCTATAAATTCTGGATCATAGGAATTAAACATTGAAAATTGGAATGTGAACAGTGCAACCAATATAATATCCTATAAGGCAGTAAGAGTGTCATGTGATTTTAGATGAACAAATGATGTTCAAAAAAATTTGAAAGTTTATAGAATCAAAGTAGACACTCTAAACTTTAATTTGATAGGTCATATAGGTCATTTGGAGCTGCACACAATGAGTAATGAATTTTTAAAGTTTTCCCGGTGAAGCAGGCCAATTTTTGTGATAGTATCCAAAAATGGAAATTTTGGGAATTGTGAGGTTCTAGTTGGCTAAAGGTTATATTTTTCCTTAAAATAACTCAATAAGGGTTTCATAGCCTTTGGAATCACTCTAATTGAATTTCTACAAATAAAGCTATGATTTTTCAAAGTTTTGTCAGAAAATCTATCAGAATTGCCAACTATTTCGAAAAAGGGAAAAATAATATGGCAAATCTTGTAATTTAGGAATAAAATATGAGCAGCCCATTTTGCTCTTTCAATGGATCAAGGACATCCAAATAAAGCCAAGGGAATGATTTAGCATGTTCATATATATATATATATGTGTGTATGTGTGTGTGTGTGTGGTCATATGTAGCCTTACTCTGACAAATGATTGAAAAGTCAAAAAAGGTTGGTATTTGGTTGGGCTAAATGGAGGAATCAAATTGGGTGTATAAAGGGACAAAAGTGGCATCTTTTTGGGCCTAAAAAGATGAAACAAAATTGGTTCAAATCAAATAAAAGGTTTATGACTCAATTATGAGGTGATAAGCCTAAGTACAAGCTTATGTCATAAGCCAATATAATAATATTACTTAAAAAAAAGAGGATGAAGAGATATTTTTAAATCATTTTCTTCCTCTTCTCATTCTCTTCTTCATCTTCATCTTTATCTATAAAATAGAGAGAGAGAAAGAGATAAAAGCTTTCAGAGACTTGGAGAAAAAGAGGTAATGGAGGTAAAATCATTTGTAAGACTTGTGATTTCAAGTGTTCTAGCCTTCTATCTTGTGTAAAACCTCTTCTAATCTCTTCTCTTCCATGAATATCATGGTTAGAAAGCAAAATTACAAGGCTAGAGGGAGAGAGTAGAAGACATCCTAGAGAGAGAAAGTTGAGAAATCTAAGGTAACCTCAAGAACCTTGATTGTTTTGATGTTATGATGTTGATATTGTGATTATTGGCTTGATTTGTAGTTGTTTTGGTTATTTTGTAAAGTAGGAATGTTGAAATCCTAAGGGGTTATGCCACCCAAATTTCCTCGAAATCATCTCTAATAAGTGTTTAAATGGTTTAGGAAGTAGCTAGAAATGAAAAGGAGCAAGCTTTAGGTGCTAAATCTCAAAAATCATATTTTATCTTTCTTTGGTATATGTTTGGGCCAGCTCTAGAAGTAAGGGAAGGATTGTCACACCCTTATCTTTTTTTCACATTTTTCAAAGTACTTACGCACAGTTCGATGAGCAATACAGGAATAGTATAAAATACTGATATATTGATTCAATATACTTGATTACATTAATGGTTTTCCCTATAGGGGTTTGATAATATATACAAATTATCCCATATTATACAAAATATTAAAAAAATAGACTGACTACATATAACCAAAACATCTCTGAACTCAGGATTCACACCCTTCAATTGCCCGTATTTACTGCTTTGCCCTTGGAGCCACTAACTTCTGCTGGATTATTTATTTATTTGAAAAAGGGTAAGATTCAAAAGAATATTAGTTGTAACATACAATCGTTCATATAAAATACGAAAAGTAAATATGTCATGCTCCATGTTATGCAAAAAATTAATGAATAATATAACAGCATGTATACATGTGTAGAGGCTCAACCCCAATTATCCATACACCTTGGTTGTATTGTTACTTAACAACCAGGTAAAAGTGCCATTCTTGCACTAACTGCCCCTTCTCGGTAAAACCATGTTGATTAACCAAATTACAAGCGATGGGTGTAACCCCTTACCTTGACAGCTGTTAATATGGTTTGAAAATGTGTTATAAAATCATTCTAGAGACCAACGGTTAATTTAAAACTTATGAAAGGTCCCAACTTCAAGAGAGGATTCGGTCATGTGATAAAGTGGGTTTTCAAAAACTTTTCAAAAACCTGTCTAATAAGGTCGATCTCACATTCACTTTTGGAATCTATTTGGCTTATTCGGTACTGTTCCATTCATAAATATCAGAATACTCAACAAAATTCCTGACGACTCCTGGGTTCTATTAAACTACAATACGGGTTTATAGGGCATGATCGCCCCTTCTCAGTTCCCATACCGGGGATTACAGTCAACTACACAAATCTACAACATTGATCTACATTTACAAAGACAATCATCCCAACAAGTGATAACCAATAGAAAACAAATTTCCAAGCCTTGAACTTTAGCCGTCCTTGTATACCTGCTTCTCCTTTGATTTGCCTGCGTTAGTTGTAGGTTAGTCAATGGAAAAAGTGAGATTCAAAAGAATCTCAGTAGTAACATTTCATTCATATGATATATAATTCAACAAAACATGTAAGCAATTATCATAATACAATATTCACATCAACATTCAGTGATATCTCCCATCACAAACGTGATAAGCATGACAATCACCACAACATTCACAGCAGCATTCAATCATCATAGCATTCACAATAATGATAACATTCTCAGTGACAAATTCTTAATGGCATACATATGTAACGAATCACCCGTACATATTCTACCAGAACTTTTGGCCTTTTTAATATGATGACCTCACCCCTGTACATTCTACCAGGACTTTTGGCCTTTTTATGTAACAAGCTCACCCGTACATTCTACCAGGACTTTTAGCCGGCTCACATTCATCATAATTCAATGATAAGCACAAACATGCAAGCATTATACATTATATAAGAGAAAGAGTTACTACCTTGTTCTTTTTGTTCATACTTGGTCACCATTTTCACACGCTCAGGGCGGACATCAAGTCCTATAAATCATTATCAAGATGATGAGTTATTCCCTATTCAATTATTAACCCTAAACACTTAGGGTTGGTTATCATTTAGGTTATTTAGGTGGCTATGAGAAGCCTAAACAAAAGCTCAACAAGGTTGGGAAGAACTAGACCAAAAAACACCCTTCAAGAAGGTAAAATGCTGATTTTTGGGGCTTGGCCATTGCCAAAAATCCCTTGGCTGAGGCAAAAAACAGGTCAGAAATATTTCGGCCACGGCCAAGAAAAATCATGTTTCTTGGTTGAACTTCAAAAAATAATAACTAATTCTAGAAAAATTGAAATGAGGTAATCCCAAGTCCTATGGAAAGCTATTTAAGTTCTCTATATAGGAAAAATATGAATCACTGCCATCTACAATCACAAATATACAGAATTACACGAAATTTCATACTACTCTAGAATAAATTCTAGTTTCAACCTCAAACTTTGAAAATACCTAACTCCTAGCACAAAATCAAAATGATAGCCCTAATAGATTGGAAATCTTGGCATGTGTACTATTAGATTGGAAAGTTTTAGAATTTTTGGACACCATTTACTCTTTCAAAACCGCCATGAAAACTAACTGCCTACACAGAGTTTTACTTAATGAAATTTTCCAATTTTCATAAAAATGTTTCCAATGACCCAAAATTTATAACTAACGCTACTTCCACAATTTTTCACATGGATTTCAATGGAAACATCAAAATAACCAAATTCACATTCCTTTCACAAGTTCTGTTTTGGGAAGAATTTAACACAAAATCCCAAAATCACCGAACTTCACATTTAAGACTCTAATCAAGTTCATTTATCTAATGAACATCACAATACATTAGCACAATCATCAAAACACAATGACGTCCCTAACACCCTAATTACATGAAAATTAAGGAAAATTTCCAGAAATCTCAATACTCAACCAAAGATCACAATATATATATCGAAAGATGGCTTTTAGTCACCTCTTCCTCTTCCACTAACTTGCTCTTTAGTTCTCCAACCACTAGCTTTTCTTGGATTCACAAAACACCTCCTCTTGAAAATCTCAAACCATACAAATGAAGCTTACATCAATAGGAGTAAGTTTAGAGAAGAGGTTTTGAGCACAAAAGGTCATTTATAGGGTCAAAATGGCTTACCTTCATCTTGATTCTTTCTCTTTCCTCCTTCTTCCATGGCAAACGACTTGAGAGCTTGAGAGAGAGAAAAGAAATGTGAAATGATCTAATCTTCATCCTTCTCATGCTTCTTGAATAAATGAGAGGAGAGAGGGAGAGAAAATGAATTAAAAATGCTTCATTTGACTTTTCCACTCTCCACTCTCCACTCTCCACACTTCATTCAAATCATGCTACTTGTAAAAAATTCCCATGGCTCCTCTTAAGGCATGTAACCATATAGTTACTTTAACCAATTCGATTAGCCATTTAGTCATACTTCTCATTTCTTTTAGCTATTAGTCAATTTCCTCTTCGGTTACTTACTAATTGGCCGGTAAATTTCCTTCTTCCTATTTTGCCCCTAACTACAGAAATTTCAATGGGATTACCACTTAACACATTATTGGACCCCATTTCTTATCCCATACACCATTCCCTTTATTTTAAATTCAATTTAAGCTTTGTTACCATGATTAAGCTTAAATATAGGGTTTGGGCACTTTCTGCTGGTAACTCTGGTCATTACTCATACTGTATTTTCCAAAAGTAGTTAGCTAAAATTATGTACGTCCACTTTTGGGGTCACGAGCTCGTATTCACATTTTAGGTCATTACAATTCTCTCCCTGTATAATAAATTTCATCCTCAAAATTTGTTATGTAACTTGGGACATAAATCCCGGACACCTCTTCATGAGTTTATTTCTGAAATTGCTTGTACTGGGATAGTCCCTTCTAGACTACCTACACAAATGGTACACTACAGGTCCAATTCTCCCAACAATCTCAAACGGATGAATATATAGTAGCTTAACTTCTTTCTATAGATTGCTCTATCGATTCCCATGACCGAAGACGCTCTCAAGAACATGTGATCTCTAACTTTAAACTCTAGAGGTCTTTGCCTCACTCAATCATGGTTTGGATGGACTGTACTTGTTCATCCTGGATTGAGCCTCTTCAATCTCAATCATCAAGTCACTTTCCCCTTAAGGAATACTATAATTAACATATATGATTTTCTTCGAGAGATTTAAATTCTGAAAATCCTTTATCATCACTACAAAAATCTGCACCTCCTTTTGACTAAACACATCCACGATGACATCAACTTTACTCGGATGGTACTTGATCTCCAGGTTGTAAGCTTTTAGCAACTCTACCCACCTACACTATCTCACATTCAATTCTTTATAATCACATGAACACTTGAGTATTTTGTGGTCATAATACAATTATGTTGTCTTACTATATAGGCAATATCGCTATATCTTTAACACAAACACTAACACAAATACAAACGCTGCAAGCTCCAGATCATAGGTGGCATAGTTCACTTCACACGACTTCAACGACCGGGAGGCGTAGGCCTCCACTCTACTCAATCTAGACAACCCCTCTAGAAATAACTCAAGGTATCACAGTCTTACCAAAAACTCACAGTAGACTCACAACTGACTCTAATTTTATGCACCGCTTCTTGGCCTTGGATCAACACCAGTACAACCAGCCTGGTGGCTAGCCATACTGGCCATGTCAGGGTAAGTGCCCTCATATGATCCAGTGAGAACCTCCCAATTTGGAAGTCGAATTCACCATCAGTTGAACTAGCTTTACCCTAATGTATTCAACCACACCCCCAATCCCAGCTTATTCACATCATGGTACACAATAATGTCCACATCGCAGTACACAACAAAGTCAAGCTGGGTAAGGTACATCCCAATCCTTGCTTATTCGCATCACGATACACAATATTAATCAAGCTGGGATCGGGCACACTCAACATTGGTGCTGTAGACAATTTCACCTTTAGCTCTTTGAGCTCTTCTCACATCATTCATCCCACCTAACAGTTGATCCTTACATGTGAGCTTAATCATCAACAAAATAATCCGGGAAGAATTCTAAGTGAATCCTCCGGTAACAATCAGCAAGACCCAAAAAACTGCGTATCAAAACAATAGTTCTAGCCTCTTCCAGTTCAACACTACTTTTACTATGCTAGGATCCACAGAGACCCCTTCACGTGATATGACATGGCCTAGAAGTTTTACTTCTAAGAGCCAAAACTATCACATTGGTCTTACCACCTCGAGCCTCTACTCACTATAATTCTCAAACATATCATATTCACTATGCTTCTACTGTGCACTATGAGGTCTATCTCCTTATATATGCTTTAATAATATCAGGTTGATTTAATAGGAGTCCCATAGGAACCTCCCACTACACCTGACGACACCCACAATCTATGTTCCTTTGTACTGCTCTTTGCCCATTTTGACTTAAATTATTTTGGGCCATTGCATATGGACTTCTACTATCAGTTCAACTCCTGGTATATTCACAAACTCGACTACCCTTATTAGGGTATTCAACCCACGTTATACAGGGAATCCGAAAGCCACTAGTATATTCAATTTTTTGTCTCAACCGTGAGACCATATTCCATAGCTACTTGTAATTCTATCAAGAACTATTCTTAAATGATACTTGTGCTCTTCATTAATCTTTATCAGGATGTCATGATAAACACTATGGATTATTCTAGGTACGATCGTAAGGTATGATTCATCAACTCCATGAATATAACAGGTACATTACTCGCCGTCAACCAATTCAAAACCCAGTATGACTTCTTATTAGTATAATGGCAATCGATTCAAACAAATCAACCACAGACTCATGCCCTTCAATGGTTATCACACAATTAAAGTGAGCCTCAGTAGTCATAGCCTTAACACCCATAGGTGTCGACACAATCAACTTAAATGGCAATTCATGCATACGTAATGCCAGGCGCTTCACACCGTCATTAGCAATGGAGGAATGACCAACACTCGAACACGTTATATTACTTTACACCCTACCACAACAAGGACATAACCTTATCACTGAATGTCTTTGATACTCATGATCCTCAGGTCAGTAGGAATTCTTGTCACCGCCCTTAGATGAGGATTCTAGTCCCTTTAGCTTCTGGGAAGAATTTCCCTTACTGGGCTTACTATAACTTATGGCACCCTTGGCTGGGTACACATCCCTCAGATTAATCTCTATAATTCGACACTCCTCCACATCTTTATCGAATTTAGTAAACTGTCTGGAGGCCAACCGATTCCTCATTTCATACTTCAATCCTCAGATTAATATATCAGAGCTCCACTCCTCATCATCCATGTGTCGTAGGTACGAGGAGTAATAACTAGTTAGATAAATCAAGACAGGTAATCATCATATGTCTCTTTACCACCCTGCTTTATCGACAGGAACTCTGACTCCTTCTCAAGTCTTACTGACTTGGTAAAGTACTTGTCATTGAATTTCTCTTGGAACAACTCCCAGGTCATAGGTACATTTTGGGTCAGAACATCATGGCAATGTTCTGCCACCACCTGTCTACCTCTCCCTCTATCTTATAGATGGCCAGTTGCACCCTCTCGTCAGTTGGGCCTTCTGACACTTCAAAAATTTTCTCGAGTAGGACTAGCCAAGCTTTCACAGCTTGGGAATCAAAATTTTCCCCTGAACACTGAAGGTAGATGCTTACTAAACTTGGAGACCCAAAACTATAGGTCTCATTCATTCTGGGCTGGCACCTCATGCAATTCCTGATTCTACTCAGTGTGTGGTTTTGACTCTTGAGGTTGAATCAACCCTTCTGTCGTTTCTTTATGATTCACCTCTTCTTGTGTTGATTGTACTCTATCCTCATTCTATTTTGCTTTAACCTTCTGGAGCTCATCACTCAATTCACAGATCATATCCCACTGCTCCAACAAAATACCCATCATCTACCGCATGGGATCAGGTAGGTTGTGGTTTATCTCTCTGACCTCTGGTTCTTCATGTCTAATCTTTAGTTGAACCATTGTGTTCTTTTCACTCTAACACAAATGATTCACAATATCAATATCACACCAGGTGTATACACATGTTCCTTAAAACTCACATAACAGCTAATAATAGGAACACTTATGTGTATACAACAACAGTTATAGGTTAACTACCCATACTATAACAAGGAACTATCGCACCTATCCTAGCAAAACTACCCTTGAAAGGAACTTTAGCTCTGATACCATAAGTGTAACACCCTACCTTGGCAACCGTTAATATAGTTCAAAAACGTGTTATAAAATCATTCTGGAGACAAACGGTTAATTTAAAACTTATGAAAGATCTCAACTTCAAGAGAGGATTCAGTCCTATGATAAAGTGGGTTTTAAAAATATTTTCAAAAACCTGTTTAATATGGTCTCACATTCACTTTTTGAATCTATTTGGCCTATTCGGTACTGTTCCATTCATAAATTTAGATTACAAAACAAAATTCCCAACGATTATCGGGTTCTATTCAACTACAAGATGGGTTTACAGGGCATGATTGCCCTTTCTCAGTTCCCATACTAGGGATTACAATCATCTACACAAATCTACAATATTGATATACATTACATATACAATCATCCAAAGAAGTGATAACTAATATAAAACAAAATTTCCAAGCCCTGAACTATAGCCGTCCTTATATACCTGCTTCTCTTTTGATCCACCTACCCTGGTTGTAGGTTAGTCATTAGAAAGAGTGAGATTCAAAAGAATATCATTAGTAACATTTCACTCATATGATATATAATTCAACAAAACATGTAAGCAATTATCACAATACAACATTCACAACAACATTCAATAGTATCTCCTATCACAAATGTGATATGCATGACAATCATCACAGTATTCACAAAAATGATAACATTCTCAGCGACAAATTCTCAATGGCATACATATCTAACGACCTCATCCATACATTCTATCAGGACTTTTGACATTTTTATATGACGACCTCACCCGTATATTCTACCTGGACTTTTGGCCTTTTTATGTCACGACCTCACCTGTACATTATACTTGGACTTTTAGTCAACTTACCCTCACCTTTTTACATAACAACCTTACCCGTACATTCTATCGGGACTTTTGGCCGGCTCACGTTTATCACAATTCAATGATAAGCACAAACATGCAAGCATTATACATGATATAGGAGAAAGAGTCACTACCTTGTTCTTTCCGTTCGTGCTCGAGCATTGTTTTCACATGCTCAAGGCGAATTTCAAGTCCTATAAATCATTATCAAGAAGATGAGCTATTCCCTATTCAATTCTTAACTCTGAACACTTAGGGTTGGTTATCATTTGGGTTATTTAGGTTGCTATAGGAAGCCTAAACAAAAGCCCAACAAGGTTGGGAAGAACTAAACAAAAACCACCCTTGAAAAAGGTAAAATGCTATTTTTTGGGCATTGGTTGTGGCCAAAAATCCACTGCGCTAAAAACAGGTCAGAAATATTTAGGCCACGGCGAAGAAACATCCTATTTCTTGGTTAAACTTCAAAAAATCATAACTAATTCTAGCAAAATTGAAATGAGGTGATTCCAAGTTCTATGGAAATCTATTTAAGTCCTCTATACAGGACAAATATGAATCACTGCCATTTAAAACTATAGAAATACATAATTATATGAAATTCCATATTGCTTCAGAATAACTTCCAATTTCAACCTCAAAATTTGGAAATACCTAACTCCCATCACACACATTAAAATGACAGCCATAATATATCATTTAAAGTTTGGCATTTCTACTATTAGATTGGAAAGTTTTAGAATATTTAGACACCATTTACTTATTCAAAACCTCCATGCAAACTGACTTTCTGCACAAAGTTTCACTTGATAGAATTTTCCAATTTTCACACATATGTTTCCAATGGTCCAAAATTTATAACCAATGCTACTTCCACTCAAATTTTCTCGTGGAATCCAATAGAAACATCAAAATAACCAAATTCAAATTCCTTTCACAAATTCTGTCTTGGGAAGAATTTAACACAAAATCCCAAAATCACCAAACTTTATATTGAATACTCTAATCAAGTTCATTTATCCAATAAACACCACAAGACATCAGCACAATCATGAAAAAACTATGACCTCTCTAATACTCTAATTACAAAAAAATTAGGGAAATCTAAATACTCAACCAAACATCACAATATATATCAAAAGATGGCTTTTGCTCACCTCTTCCTCTTCCACTTCCACTAGCTTACTCTTTGGTTCTCCAACCACTAGCTGTTCTTGGATTCACAAAACACCTTTTCTTGAAAAACTAAAACCATACAAATGAAGCTTACATTAAGAGGATCAAGTTTAGAGAAGAGGTTTTGAGCATAAAAGGTCATCTACAGGGTTAAAATGGCTCACCTTCATCTTGAATCTTTCTCTTTCCTCCTTCTTCAATGGCAAACAACTTGAGAGCTTGAGAGAGAGAAATCAAATGTGAAATAATCTAACCTTCATCCTTCCCATGCTTCTTGAATGAAATGAGTGGAGAGAAGGAGAGAAAATGAATTAAAAATGCTTTATTTGACTTTTCTACTCTCTACACTTCACTCAAATCATGCCACTTGTAAAAAATCCTATGGCTCCTCTTAAGGCATGCAACCATATAGTTACTTTAACCAATTCCATTAGCCATTTAGTCATACTTCTCATTTCTTTTAGCTATTAGTCAATTTACTCGTCGGTTATTGACTAATTGGCCTATAAATTTCCTTCTTCCTGTATTGCCCCTTACTACGGCAATTTCAATGGGATTACCACGTAACACATTATTTGACCCCATTTCTCTTACCATGTGTCATTCCCTTTATTTTAAATTCAATTTAAGCTTTTTCACCATGATTAAGCTTAAATACAGGGTTTGGGCACTTTCTGCTGCTAACTTGGGTCATTACTCATATTGTATTTTCTAAAAGTGTTTGGCTAACATTCTTTACATCCACTTTTGGAGTCAAAACCTCGTATTCACATTTTGAGTCATTACAATTCTGGCAGATTTTCTACCCAATCATTGAAAAATCACAACTTTATTTGTAAACATCAAATTGGAGTGCTTCTAAAGGCGAAGAAACCCTTATTGAGCCTAGTTTCAAAAAAAATATAGCTATTAGCCAACTGGAAGCTCACAATTCCTAGAATTAAAGCTTAAGATGTCTACTTTCAAAAATAGCCAGTTTTTCTGGGTTAAATTCAAATATTCATAACTCTTTGCATACACCTCCAAAAATTACAGATGAGCTATCAAATTAAAGCTTAGGATGTCTACTTTGATCCTATAAAATTTCATAATTATTTGTCATTATTTGGTCTTCCAAAACCATATGACAAACTCACTGCATCATAGGAAATTTCATTAGAATCATTCTTCACATTTCAAGTTTTTAGTATTTAATTCTTATAGCCAAAATTAAGATTAATATTAGTCTCTTGTATTCCTCTACTTTGGGCCTCAACATCGGGGTTTTTAGAGAAACCAAGAATTAATTCCATAATTTGTTCTAGCCCAATTCTCAGAAAAATGAAAATTTACTAACTTCATAAATTTCAAGTTTCATGAATATTCTCCATTTTTTTCCCTTAAATATAAGGAATTTTAGTGACCGAAATTTGGTATATTATAAGGAGCTGGAATTTCATTAATTTAAGGGTTCCATTATGTTTTGGAGGGAAAATTATGTTGGGTTGATGTTGATCATGTTGTGATAAAAGCCCTAGAGAGTGAAATGACAAAAATACCTTTAAAACCATAAATTTGGGGCTACAATGATATAATGGTACTATGGGCATGAATTTGACAACACCAAGGTAAAAATTGGATTCCTTGGACAAAAATTATTTAGGAATGGCATGGGTCATGAATTTTGGTAAAGTACAGTTAGACCGAGTACAAAGGGACTTAGACTGGGTCCCCTAGGGTATTTTGGTCATTTTGCAATTTTAAGCCTAGATAACCAGCAAGTGATTTTGTAATAATTTATGAATGAGTAATAACTTACTTATCCTAAATTTGAAATTTTAAGATATATCAATAGCCCGAGCCAGATAGATAGAATTTGACCAATAGACAAGCAAGGGAATGACAATTTAGGTAGTGAACTTGCACCTCCTGCATTTATTTTGATATTTGTGCTTGTGTATTGATGAATGTGATTGCTTTTCTTGATTATGTGAAAATATATGAATGATTGAAGCTCTATTTCTATTTATGCTATGGCTAGAAGTTTGTTGTCTAAAATATTGAGCACACAGATATGTCATTGTATTAACATGAGTTTATGTACTGCAAGAATTTCATGGATTAAGAACTTATCTTTCAGGCATATTGGGATATTTTGCAACTAAAATTCCCCCGAATCTCACCATTTCCATAAACGTAAAACTTTTTCAGCAGCAGATATCGGCTCTGAGGGTAGAATCGTAATTACCAACAACGGAAGGTTCCGAACCAAAACAAGGGGAGACGTTGGTTATCTAACGACCTTTTATTATTTTAAGGTCTGTAATTATTATGTACAAACCCCTAAGGGGAATTTCTGTAATCATGTACATATTATCAGTATATTTATGCTATTCCCGTGTGCCTACCGAGCTACGCAATTGCTACTCTGATTAATATCAATAATAAGTGGTATGTAAGGCAAGGTTTTACAATAGGTGTGTTGAAGGTGAAACTTTAATTTATAAAATTGAGTGATTAATGTGAGAATATGATGTATAGATTATTTAAGAATTTTAATGAGTGATTTGGGCTCAAGAGAAATGATCTATGGCTAAGGATTGTTAAGGAAATTGAAATATTTGAAGATATTGCCCTCTCAGGAGTTGAATTTGCACAAACTATTTATTTTAGTCTTGCTTGTGGTTAATTGGTATCCACATTAATAATGTAGAGTTTTCATGTGATTAGTGATTTCTCTTATTTTGCTACTCAAGTTAAGGTTAATCTTGAAATTAAGGTAATCGGGGTTAATTTATTCTATATGCTTGTTTTGGACTGTATGATGTTTTCTAAACCTTACTTTCATCTATACTATGTGTTTTGAAAGATTATGTGTATGTTTGAATATAAACCTAGTTCAATAAAGCAGTGTATTTTTCAATATATGAGCATTGATAATTATTAAGCTTGTTACTGTTGTGATGGTTATGATGTTTGTGATGGAATGCTGTATAAGGAATGATAATCTTGTAAATGTTTTTGAAAAACTATACTGATATATTATTTTTCCATTATGGGATATATTGGGTTGTATGGAAGAGAAATGGTGATATATTATTTTTCAATTATGGGATACATCCTGGCCCGAATTTTGAGTTAAGTGTTTTGGGCGGACATCTCCCTATTAAGGTATTTTGGTGGTGGCATGGGAGGGGGTGGTATTATTGAAGTGACTAGCTAACCTTTGGCTTGGTATGTTAGAACTGGCTGACACCCAAGAGTGGGGTGAATTAGGTGTTTGATAATAACTTAATAACTTTGAAAATCTTTTTGCATCTTAATGAGAGCAATAAGTATGAAAGTAATGAATCATAAATCAATAGTTAATATATGCTGGAAATATAAGAGCTTAAGGAAGAGAGTATGCAAACTGTGATTTATCTTTTTTCGGTCTAATCCATGATGACCTACTTCCAATCCCTAGGCACCTTCTGAAATTTCCAATCCACTATCTTCTTATTTAATCCTGGCATAACAAAAGACTTTACAACCCACAAGTTTAGCTGGGCACTTGTGAAGCCTTTTACAAATCTCTTACGGAATTACTCCGTCTTACACATCATAAGGCTACAATCGAGTTACTCCCCCTTACACAATGTAAGGATACATCCTTGATGATAAAAGATTACAATCAATCTTCTCTCTCAAAAGTGAATAAGATGAACAATGAAGTATAATACAAATAATCTCTCTCTCTAAGGTAATTGATATCGAAGGTAGATAAACAGAGAGTATTCGGGTAGGAGTGAATGTTTCATGATCTTAGCATATTTGTTGTTGTTATTGTGTGTGTGTGGCTCTTCTTTAAATGCTTCAATATTTATAGTTGAATTGTAGAGATGACCATTGTAAGCATTCATCTGTTAGAGTCCGTTGCTTCGTTAAACCATTCTTCATATTTGAAAAACTAGGCGTTATGCTCGATGGATGCTCTGTTCTCATAAGGTAGCATTTCTTCCCTTCGTATGATCTTCTTATTATTTTCCTAGAGAAATACTTTAAACACTAATTCTATGAAGTGTTAGAGTGATTAGAAGCAAGAAGAATGAATTACACAATTATTCCAATGATTTTTAGAAGTTATGATGCGTGCTCTATTTTCTGGAATTATACATCACTCGAGTGGTTTAATGTTTGACTCAAGTGATCTAGATTTTATTGTGTATCACTCGTGTGAATTTTATTTGATCACTCAATTGATCTATTTCTAGTCATATATCACTTAAGTGAATTTCCTAATCACTTGAGTGATCTATATTATCTGATCAACGCAACTCAATTCCACTTTCACTTTGGTTGAGCAAACCTTCTCAAACTTCTACATAAAGGTCAACTTCTAGTGTGTATAGCTCTTTGAATATAACTCTAAATTTCCCCCATGACCTATCTTTGGAAATATTTTTAAATTTATTTTGAATAGCAATTGGAATTGTTCCAAAATACATTGTATTCCAAAAGTTATAATCCAATTTGTAACATCTGGTCTAGACAGTGTTTCAAATTTGAGTGTCCACTTCTAAAAAGTATAACTCTTCAAATATAACTTCAAATATAACCTATGACCTATCAAATGAAAGATATTTAAGTCAAGTTTCATATGCCACCAGTTTTGTCTAAATATGACATGTACTTTGAGAGTTATGTCCATAATACCAACATGTTCTGGAATATGATAGTGATTTGAGTGTTATTTTGTAAAATTCATATCACTTTCATCTGAGCTACTTTCTAATTGATCTTGGTGTCAAAGTGATGCATTGGGAGTCTAGTTTCATATTCTTGGTTTCACCTCATTTGGAGTTATTGTTTGGGAGATATGATCAAATTACTAAACCTCGCTTATGCTGAACGAAAACAGAGTGTTGTCACTTTTGAGTAATACTCCAAGTGCAATGGGATTTCACTTAAAGTGATCTGTCAATTTTGTAACATCACTCAAGAGAAAAAAGAATTAACTTAAAGTGATATGATATTTTGGCAATCACTTCAAGTGATTCTAACAATCACTAGAAGTGATCCGTCATCACTTCAAGTAATTCTGATATTCACTCGGGTGCAATGTGCATTCACTTGAAGTGATAATTTATTTTGGCCATCACTTCAAGTGATTATGATCTCCACTCGAGTGCAATGTGTATACACTAGAAGTGATATGCCTATTTTTAATATTCACCGTGAGTGATTTAGAATTTCACTCTAGTGATATGATATTTCTGTCAATCACTCCAAGTGATCTACATTCATCCAAGTAATTCTTGTATGAACATGGAAAAGCTTCCAGATTGGTCATTTTAATTTGAATTGAGCCATCCAAACTTCCATTTGATCATCGAGAGTTCCAATATCAAATCTAAGAGCTTGAATCTTGATATTCCCAATAGATCTTTCTAGTTCTTCTTTCTTCAATTTCTTACTTTTTGATTTTCCTCTTGATAATCATTCTCCATAACCCAACTAGATATCTTCTTCCTTTTCTTGACTTTCTCATTCACTTTCTTTCTTCTTCCTCTTTAATCATTCACATCAAATGAACTTGATATCATCTTCCTTTGACTAATCTACAATATATTTTACATTAAACATAGTAGTTAGTCAACGTATAAAATAAATATATTATATAAACTTTTTGCTCTTAATATTTGGCATCTATATTTGACATCATCCAAATTAATCACATCTAACAATCTTCCCCTTTTTAATGATGACAAATCCTTTAAGAAAAATATATGTGATTATGACAACAAATTGAATGCAACATATTTTTCTTATCTTTCTCTCCCCCTATTTGACATCAACAAAAAGTTTGAAATATAAAGAAGTAAGGCTTGTAGAAAAGTAAATTTGAAAACAAAGTAGAAATTGAAAGAGGAAAGCTTCTCCTAAGAGGGGGTGAATTGGGTGATGTGATAAATTTTTTGGTTGATGTGGTGATATGACAGTAGTTGAAGATAGAGTAGAGTTGAGAAGATTAATACACAGAGAGTTATACTGGTTCGGCCAAAAAATCAGGCCTACGTCCAATACTCAGGGATCAAGACCTACTGAGATTTTCACTATACTTCCAAGATTCAATGGGCTCTTAAAATGCCACAAAACAACAATCGTCCTTGAATGGACTCTGAGCAGAAATATTCTAACACTCAGAAATTTCTCTCCCCCTTACGACAAGTCTTATGTGCAGAAAGACAAACCTATAACCTTTCCCTCTTACTTACGTATACAAGTCTTATGAGCATCAACGTTCTCTCCTGCTTACATCACTGTATGTCTTACGAGCAGCAACGTTCTCTACTGCTTGTATCTTGTAAGTCTTTTGAGCAGAAAGTCCTACTAGGAATTCTCTCATTTACTTCTCTGGTAAGGATATCTACCCTCTTAAGGTCCCAGTACCTTGAGATCAAATGAAAATAGAATTTGAGTGTATACAGACTCTCTTAAAGACAAATATGATAAACACTGAAGAACAATATGAATACAGAGAAAATGTGAATAACAGAGACTCGTGAATTTGCTTGTGTGAATTCTTGTTCTTGGTTCATATCGATGGTCTCTGAAGCTCTGTATTTCTAGCCAGTTGATTTTGCCCGTTGAATAATAATCATTGTGAACTGGAGCATTTTACTATGGAACGGCATGCATATGTTTGAAATATTTGAACACGGTGGGTATGTGCTTGGTTGGTTTTAATGATGCTATATGCCATTGTTTAACTTCCTCTATGCTTTTTGTAACCCCCTCACCGTAATTATATATAAATTATGAAATTTAAGTAAAATAAAGACCAATAAGACAAAAACAACCTTTATAATCCCTCATCTTCAAGAGGGGGTGTCCAGAAAATAGTTCAAAAACATAATTAATCTCGTCTCACATTCACTTTCGAATACAGTTACCTGAGCAATTAAATCACATTCATAATATCAGAGTGTGGAACTAAAATCCCGACAACCTCGAGTTACAAGTATATATTTGGGTTTAAGGTTTTCCCAAAATGGGGATTACATATACAAAATTATTATTTACTACTCATACAAACGGTAATCCCAAACCAACAATAGATAACCAACCCCCAACAAATTGTCTCTACAAGGTCCTAACCACTCCTGGTTGTCCGCTTCCCTTTTGAGCCACTTGCCCTGTCAGAAATGTTAGTCATTGGAAAGAATGAGATTCTAAATAATCCCAGTAGTAACAAATCACTCATACAATATATAAACACAAAGCATGTAAATTCATCATGTTCAGTAACAACACTATGAGTCATGGCTCGCGCCACAACCGATAGTACTCTCGGCTGTATCACAATGCACTATGCCCGCTTTCATGGTAATCACAATGTCAGCTTTCACTGTAATCACTATGCCAGCTCTCGCTGTAATCTCAATGCCCACTTCCGTGATAAACACTATGCAACAAAATCACAAAAGGCATAAAGTATCACAAAGCTCCACAAAGCATCACAAGGCATAAAGCATCACGAAGCAGCAACATCACAATGCATGATAGGCATACATACAGTACATTTACACAAAGTATAAGAGAGGAGTCACTACCTGAATCTTTCCTGACGTTCTTATTCCAAATACTTATTCCATAATACTCTAAGTTGGTTATCATTTAAGCTCTTTAGGATGACCATTAGAGGCCTAAACACATACTAAAAGGGTTGGAAGAAATACCCTGAAGACCCCTTTTTCAGAAGCACAACACTGATTTTTGGCTGACTCACTTGAGTGAAGATGACCTTACTCGAGTGATGAGAGACTTGCACTTGAGTAAGAATGACTCTAACTTGTGAGTATTTGAAGTGAGAAACATCCATGGCCAGAGAGTGCTTACAACACTCTAGCATAAGGCTTTGCACTGGGGTGATGACTCTAAATTCACTTGAGTCCCTGAAAGTGTAACACAGAAAGTGAGAACCCGAGAGCACATGCAATATCAAAGGGAAGAGCTCACACGAGCACCACCCTTGACACTCGGGTGAGGAGTCCACACTTGCAAGTGTTAGAACACACTCTTGAAAATTGACCAGTGAGTGACAACATCACTCGCAGTTTAAGAAGTGTACATGAGCTTTTTTCATGGAAACCCAGGAGAAACACAAAGGAAAAAGGGAAAACACATGGCAGCATACGAGTGAGATCCTCCCTCACTCAAGTGATGCTATCAGATTTCCAGATCACAGCAACTGACAGAAAATTCCAACTTTGCCAAAATTAATCCCAATGGTTTCCAAACTTCACACAAATCTCATTTCCACTTAAAATTGCCTAAGGAACACATTAGTAAATTCCAAAACACCCAAAAACCATTTTAACCACAATTCTACTCTTGGGTCTATCTATTACACACATTACCCAAATTCATTCGAATAACTTCCAAACTTCAAAACCACTACCAACACTCAACCAACTTCACAATGTACCAATTCCAACATCATTCAACATCTAATCCATACATTCAAAAATGGACATAAAACCAGGGCAAATTCAAGAATTTCTCAAACTTATCCAAAAATCACAATAAATATACCAAAAATCATCAAATCCTTACCTCTTAACTTTGCCAAAACCAGAACCTTGATTATCAAACTTCCATTTTGCTGCAATATCGAAACTACCACCTTTCAAAAATCTAAAACCACCAAAATGAAGCTCTTAACACTATGAACAAGTTTAATGAAGAGGATTTAAGCATAGAAGGACCATTACCTAGCCAAAATTCAAGCTTTCTCTTTCTCTTCCCTTGCTTGATCATCGAAAATGGAGGAATGAGGAGAGAGAATATGAGAGATAGTGAAGGTGATGATGATGTGTGAAATTTTGCCTTGGTCCATACCCCCATAACCAAATAAGAGAGAGAAGAGAGAGAAAAATTGAGTTTTTGTCTTTTAGCTTGATCCATTGGCCTACGGCTTCACACTTGTCATCATCTTGCCCACTCTTCCATGAACTCACATAGGTACAAAACATAGGATTCTTACCTATAGCCAATAGATCTCAACCCTTGATCTCTAATCAATAATGAGTTTCCTCTTTGGTAACTGACCAATTGGTCGGTAAATTTCCAATTTTACCATTTTGCCCATGGTTTCACTATGATTACTAAATCATCACTATGAACATTTATATCATTTTCATATCACATTTATCCAAAAGTGTTTAACTACACTAATTACTGATAAGTAAAATATTTGCATATTTATTTTTCCTTATATGATAATTTTATGGACGATATTTGTGTTTAATATAATAAATTTGGGTGTGATTGATAAATAAATATTGTTTTTGGAATAAATATCATTTTTCAAAATAAAAAAAATAAATAAAAATAAAAAATAAAAAGTACTGTAGCAGTTGCCAGGCACTGTAGCAGTCAACAGGAACTGTAGCGGTCAACGTCACTGTAGCAGGCGGGGGGGGGGGGGGGGGGGGGGGGGAACTGTAGCAGAAACTTCTAGAACACTGTAGCAGCCGCCAGAAACACTGTAGCAGTACTGTAGCACACATTGTTTTCGCCTATAAATAGATATCAAGGCCAAGTTCAAGGAAGAGGAGAGGAAGAGAAGCAGAGGTCCTTCTCCGACCGGGAGAGGTCCTTCTCTGACCTGGAAAGATCTTTCTCTGTAATTTCTGAGTTCTTTGTGTTGTTTTCTAGATTTAATTTCATGTATTGTATGCCTCCATCTTGGAAGGCTTAGGATTGTATTGCATTTTGCATGCCGCCTACATGGAAGGTTTTACCTCCTCAATGGACGGCTAGATTTCTTCATCTTTCATTCATCTTTTGGTTGTATATTTATGTTTGATAATTTAATATTTAAGTTTATGCAGTAATTCTAAGGATTTCATTCTAATTTTATATAATTTATTTTGGTTTTGTTTTTAATTTTATCATGTGCTAAATTTTCATTTTCCTAGGGTGATGACGTAGCTTACTAATGACGGATTGAATCTTAACTTATTGAATTTAGTTTGAATTTCTCCTTCATAATTGAGTTTTAATTATTATTCTTAATGCTTTTGATTGACTGGCCATCTTTTGAATGATTTCAATATGCATGTTGAGACCGGATGGAGATACATGTGTGTAGACCCTATATTTAAAACTATGACTTGCATATGAAATAGGAATATATTCATATGAGTTTTGCAGTCTTACTGAGTTCCATAAACCTTAATGCATAATTAATTGCTTAAATTCATATAGCAATATATTGGATTAGCAATTGATTATAGAATTGCTTGACCTTGGAAGAGGCTGGTAATTAAATCAGGGAAACTCGACTATCAATCATGTGGAATAAATTGGGCTAGAATAGATAAGTGATTCAATCCAGAATTTGTGAAGTGAAATCTAATCCCTAGGAGTTTTTCTCATATTTGCTTTCATATCATCTGCATTCATATTTAATTGTCTTTCTTTTATTTTGTATTTTCAATCACCAATTAATAGATCGACTAAATAGAATTAAAATTACCTATTTTGGTACTTAGTGCTCAATCCTCGTGGGAACGATACTCTACTTACTTCTATATTACTTGATTACGACAGTGTATACTTGCACTATTTAATTGATCATCTGAACTCGTATCAAGTTTTTGGCGCCGTTGCCGGGGATTGTTGTGATTAATATCAATACCAAGTAATTTTAATACTAATTTAGTCTTCATATAAATATTTCAAAAAAAAAATGAATTATTCACAGTATTCATTTGGTGATAACTTGTCATATCTTGGTTCTTTTTCTGGAATGCATGTGAATGAAATGAGACATGAAATATAAATGCTGGTTGGATTGGAAATTCTTCTCCTTATAATTGTTTTTCTTGTGCTTATTGTGGAAAGTGTCATTCTTATGAGCATTGTCCATATAGCAATACCAGTCATTATAGGAGAGATGATTTCAATATGAACCAAACTTGTTATGATCATTCCTTTTATCCTGGTGGAATTTTGGAGCAACAAGAGTCTTTGGATCCATATGTCAGGTATTCTCCTAATCCTCCTTTCTACTCTTATCCATATATTGAAGAACAAACTCTTGAGTATAAGGAAAAATCTGATTTAGAAAGATTTGGTGATTTTGTCACTAGTATTGAGTCAAGTGTCCAAAATATTGGAATATATGCGAGTCAAATTATTGCATCACTTGAAACTATGAGGAAAGATAATTCTTTGAGCATGATTCCCACTCCTTGTGTTGATGATGATTATTGTGAGGAAGTTGAGGATGTGAAATTGAATGAAACCTTACCTTTTGTGGCATGTGATAAGGAACTTGAAATCACTTTTGGAGAGAATAATGGATGTCCAATTGAGGTTCCATCTGTGGAGCCTAATCTTTATGATTTTGATATTGAAACTAATGTGGATATCCCAAATGATGTTGTTCATGTCTCTTCTATTGAAGTATTGACTCTTACTGATGAGAGTCAAGTGGATTTTATGGGATGCTTTAAAATTTTGGAAATTCCTAAATCTGTTTGCAAATACATGCATGTTGTGCTTCCTTTGAATTCAGTAAATAATTGTACTCTAAAATTGTCTATGATTGAAGAAGTACAATTAATTACTTTGAATGATCATTTCTTGTGCATGAACCATTGTTGCTTGAAAAGAAATAAAGACAAGGTGATCCTGGTGTTTGATACTTTTGATTAATAGTTTGTGTTTGAGAAGTCTGGCTGAAGACTATAAATTTAGCGCTGCTTGGGAGGCAACCCAAGGTTTGATTTGATATTTTGTTGTCATTTTGCAGGACTTCTGGTAGCTCCTAATGATGTATTCTACTTTGATAAAAAAAATATAAAATAATTAAAAAGAAAAAAAAAATTTTGGTTTGGTTTTTGTCTAGCTAAAGACGTTAAAGAAGGGCGGCTATTTAGGAGGCAACCCCAAAATTTCTTTCCTACTCAAACTTCTTTCCTACTCTCTCATTTCTTTCCTACTCACCGAAACACACCGCACTGCATTGATATTTTAGTTTTCATCGGCTTCTTTTTAAGTTACTATGGAGGAATCTCTTGTAAAGCTTAAGAACAGGTTCCCCACTCTTCCTAAAGATGTGCTCAGAAAGCTCTATAGTTGTCAACTTGAAAGGATGAAAGTATTCAAGCGTTTGGGACTTCCTGAGGACATACGTTGGATCATTGAAGCTAAGGTACATTTAGCAGATGAGTTTAATAAATCAGTTGTTCAACCTTTACCAGGAATGGGAAGAAGTTCTTACTCTAAAAAGAGAAGAGCTAAAAGAATGAATGTCTGCTATAAATGTGCAAGGTGGACATGTGATCAGCGCTGTAGAAGCAAAGGTATGGTTTCTATAAATCGAGAAGATAAAATTAAATTTATAAAGGATGGACTGAGTAAGGAGTCCCTGGATGATATCATTCAAACTCTTGAGACGCATCCGAGTGGTGATGTTCATCGTATTCTTCTTGATTTAGTGAATGTATTCAACCAAGAAAATGGCTCTACTGTCTTGGGAATCTGACGGAAAAAGACCCTGTTTGCCAGTTTATAAGAAAACTAAATGGGAAGCAAATCCTCGATTCATAGAAAGCGTTTAAGCCGTTTCTAGACGTAAAACCAGAGGAAGATGTGAGCCAAAATCACAACTACTGTACATAATCATGCTTGTGTTTAATTTGTTTTGTCTTTTTTGTAGCTTTTGTCTAATATTTCTTATCTTTTCGGCAGTTTTTTCCTACTCTACTGTATCTTTTGACTTTCTTTCTTCTTTTTGTTTAATTTCTTCACGCAGTGGCCCACCAGTCATTTGTGTCAGAAATTTTTTCAAACTTGTTTGAAAAATGTGTGATTTGTGTGATTTTGTTGTCGCTGTTTTAGTATTATATATATGAACTCTTTCATTTAAAAAAAAACACCTTCTCTAAGTTCTAGAAGACATTGGGGACAATGTATGATTTAGGTTGGGGGAGGAGAAAAAAAAATTTTGTTTTTCTTTTGTTAGTTAGTAAAACCATTAGATGCATGGGGTGTAGAAAAAGATGGCAGAGTAAGGAGTTATTCTTAACTCCTGAGACGCATTTCATTAGTTGCGTTTTATTAGTTGCATATTTTGTTTTTTCATATTTTTCAAAAAAAAATCTTTTTCAAGTGCTTTGTAATGATCTTAAGAAGTATATAAGTTTTAAGTATGGATCAATTGAATTTAGAGATTTTATAGCATGAATGAACAACTGATTATTGCAATTGGTGATGAATTTTGAGATTGAATGAACTGAGTTTAAATATTCCTAGCCGTGAGCTTCTGGGCCTATAATGATTATTTCTCTTGTGTGTGATATTCACCTATTAAGTTGTCACTCTAGAACTTGCTTTAAATCTGGTTGAAATTACATCTCACATGCACATTCAAAAATGATAAAGGCATTCATTTTCTTTAGCCAGAGCCAAATAGCCAACCTTGCAATTATACCATTGATAAGCCCCTTTGAGCCTAATTGACTATTTCTTTGTTTTCAATCCATTAACATGTGTTTTAATGATATATCAAGTGCTTTTACCTTATTCAAAAGATTAGTGGAGCATTTGAAATTTTATGAAATGGGCTTTTGACAAAGTGTGGGGGTGTATCTATCATCAACTTTATAGTTGCAATTCAATTCAAAAAATAGAAAAAAAAATAGAAAGAAAAGAGAAAGAAAAAAAATTATGAAAAAAAAAGAAGAAAAAAGAAAAAAAAATGTTAAGTGTTTGAATTGTGGGTTGTTATGATGAGATAAATTTATAAGTAGCCCATTTTTCAATTGCTCTATTTCTTTAGCCTTTCATATCATACTTTACATTCCTTTACCTTAACCCCATTACAACCCTTAATAAGTCCTTTTGATTTGAATTTGCATGTGAATTAGGTAGTGGAGATTGAGATTTTTAGCAAGCCTATGGTAGTGCAATTTTTTCGGTTGAATTTGAGCGAAACACTTACCCTTAAACACTTGAGAGACTGAGAGAATGAGCTACAAGTACGAACTCAGTTTATTCATTTTCAATTAAAGTTACCAATTTATATTTTCGTTGATTCATTAATACTATGATATCTTTATTTTTCCATTGTGTTCTTACTTATGACTTAACACTTCTGATTTTGTTTGAAGCACTTATTATTCACTTCTTGTCCGAGGACGTCCAAGAGTTAAGTGTGGGGGAATTTGATAAGTAAAATATTTGCATATTTATTTTCCCTTATATGATAATTTTATGGACGATATTTGTGTTTAATATAATAAATTTGGGTGTGATTGATAAATAAATATTGTTTTTGGAATAAATATCATTTTTCAAAATAAAAAATAAATAAATAAAAACAAAAAGTACTGTAGCAGTTGCCAGGCACTGTAGCGGTCAACGTCACTGTAGCAGCCCGGGGGGTACCATAGCAGAAACTTCCAGAACATTGTAGCAGCCGCCAGAAACACTGTAGCAGTACTGTAGCACACGTTTTTTTCCCCTATAAATAGATATCAAGGCCAAGTTCAAGGAAGAGGAGAGGAAGAGAAGCAGAGGTCCTCCTCCGACCTGGAGAGGTCCTTCTCTGACCTGGAAAGATCTTTATCTGTAATTTCTGAGTTCTTTGTGTTGTTTTCTAGATTTAATTTCATGTATTGTATGCCTCCATCTTGGAAGGCTTAGGATTTTATTACTTTTTGCATGCCTCCATCTTGGAAGGCTTAGGATTGTATTGCATTTTGCATGCCGCCTTCATGGAATGTTTTACCTCCTCAATGGACGGCTAGATTTCTTCATCTTTCATTCATCTTTTGGTTGTATATTTATGTTTGATAATTTAATATTCAAGCTTATGTAGTAATTCTAAGGATTTCATTCTAATTTTATATAATTTATTTTGGTTTTGTTTTTAATTTTATCATGTGGTAAATTTTCATTTTCCTAGGGTGATGACGTAGCTTACTAATGACAGATTGAATCTTAACTTATTGAATTTAGTTTGAATTTATCCTTCATAATTGAGTTTTAATTATTATTCTTAATGCTTTTGATTGACTGGCCATCTTTTGAATGATTTCAATATACATGTTGAGACCGGAAGGAGATACATGTGTGTAGACCCTATATTTAAAACCATGACTTGCATATGAAATAGGAATATATTCATATGAGTTTTGTAGTCTTACTGAGTTCCATAAACCTTAATGCATAATTAATTGCTTAAATTCATATAGCAATATATTGGATTAGCAATTGATTATAGAATTGCTTGACCTTGGAAAAGGCTGGTAATTAAATTAGGGAAACTCGACTATCAATCATGTGGAATAAATTGGGCTAGAATAGATAAGTGATTCAATCCAGAATTTGTGAAGTGAAATCTAATCCCTAGGAGTTTTTCTCATATTTGCTTTCATATCATCTGCATTCATATTTAATTGTCTTTCTTTTATTTTGTATTTTCAATCACCAATTAATAGATCGTCTAAATAGAATTAAAATTACCTATTTTGGTACTTAGTGCTCAATCCTCGTGGGAACGAAACTCTACTTACTTCTATATTACTTGATTACGACAGTGTATACTTGTACTATTTAATTGATCATCTGAACTCGTATCAATTACAATCAACATCAGAGTCATTAGCCTTTAATCTAAAATTGGGTCATTACAATTCTTCCCCCGTAAAATAAATTTCGCCCTCGAAATTTGTCAAACTACTTGAGCTATAAACTCCAGATATCGTCTTCGTATATCCTCTTCCACTTCCCAAGTTGCTTCTCTCTGGGTCATTCCCTTCTAGATCACTTTCACTTAAGGGATACTTCGGTGTCTAAGCCGTCGTCCTTCTCGATCAATAATATGTTATGGATCCACCGCATACGTGAAGTTATCATGGAACTCCACTTCTTTATACTCAACAATGTAAGATGGATCCAGTTAGTACTTCTTCAGTTTGTAAACGTGAAACACATCGTGTAGTTTGCTCAAGTTCGGGGGTAAGGCTATTCGGTATGCAATAGCTCCAATCCTTTCAAGGATCTTAAAAGGACCTATATACCTCGGGCTCAGCTTCTTTCTCTTGATAGCTCTCCCGATGCCGGTAACTGGAGATATTCTCAGAAACACATGGTCACCAACCTCAAACTCTAGAGGCCTTTTCCTCTCGTCAGCGTAGCTTTTCTGATGACTCTGTGCTGCAAGGAGCCTTTTATAGATAATTTGAATTTGTGCTGAGGTTTGATCAACAAGCTCTGGCCCATAAAGCTTCTTCTCAGACAATTCATTCTAGCACAATGGTGATTGACATTGTCTTACATACAACGCTTCATACGGCGCCATCTATTATTGTAGGCGAATTTAGCAAGTGGAAGAAAACGATCCCAACTTCCTTTAAAGTCAAGGACATATACACGTAGCATATCTTCCAATATATGAATTGTCCTTTCTGACTGTCCGTCTGTCTGAGGAAGATAAGCCGTACAAAATCTCAATTAAGTGCCCAATGCCTCATGCAATGCCCTCCAAAATCTCAAAGTAAATCGAGGATCTCGATCAGAAATGATATTCTTTGATATGCCATTGAGCTTCACAATCTCCCGAATATAAATCTCTGCTAGCTTGTCTGGAGGGTAACTAGCGTTGATCGGTATAAAGTTTGCTGACTTCATTAACCGGTCCATAATTACCCAGATCGCATCATAATTCCTGATCCTGGGCAATCCCACCACAAGGTCCATGGTCACACTTTCCCATTTCTATTCAGAATCTCAAGACTTTGCAACAAACCAGGCAGTCTTTGGTGCTCGATCTTTACCTTCTGGCATGTGAGACACTGCGCCACATATTTCATCACATCACTCTTCAATCCCGGCCACTAATACACAGATTTCAAATTATGATACATTTTGGTCATACTAGGATGAAGAATGTACTGGCTTTTATGCGCCTCATCTAAGATATTTTGTCTCAACTCTGCCTTAATCGGGACACAAATTCTCTATTGATAACGAACTAGTCCACGAGGTGATAAATCATAGCCTTAAGCTTCTCCCCGTTCAAATCTAGCCAGACTATGCTGTATCAAGCAATCTTGTCGCTGAGCCTCTTTAATCTTGGCTCTCAAGTCACTTTCCCCTTGGGAAATAGTATAGTTGGCACAGATGATTTAGTTTAACAAATTCATATCACAAAAATTAGCAATCAATTTCCCCTCTTGTATCATCATAGCTACTACAAGCACTGTCTTTCAACTAAGAGCATCAGCGACTACATTTACCTTACTTGGATGATATTTGATTTCCAAGTTGTAGTCCTTAAGTAACTCTATCTTGTGATGTTGTCTCATATTCAATTCTTTTTTATCATACAGATACTTGAGACTCTTGTGGTTACAGTACTATTCTGTCAATACACCATACAAATAATGCCACCAAATCTTCAAAGCAAACATAATGGCCGCAAGCTCCAGATCATGAGTAGGATAGTTCATTTCATGAGGTTTGAGCTTTCGAGAGGCATAGGCCACCACACATCCCTGCTGCATAAGGACACACCCTAATTCCAGCCCACTAGCATCACTATACACAACATATCTCAAACTGGGATCAGGTATAATCAACACAGGTGCCATAGTCAACCTCTTTTTCAGCACTATAAAGCAATTTTCACAATGTTCGTCCCACATAAATGGCTGATCTTTTCTAGAGCACATGCGAGTGAGGGACTGCAAGTGTTTGGCCGAGATCAATTCCTGTCATCCTTACTGATGTACTCGAGCATTGTAACCAACACTCGAGCATGAAGTTGATTGGTACTCGAGCACTAGTGAGTAAGGGACTGCAAGTGTTTGGCTGAGAGTCATAAAGGTCAGAGAAGTACAAGTATGCCCGAGTGAGGCTTCATATGCCCGAGTGACACATCAGCACTCGTGAGTGAGAAATCTAACTCTCTCAAATTCTGATGCAAGTGCTGATAACAAGAGTATATTTCATGAGAATATTCTTCTTACTCGAGCAGGGGTATGTGTGCTCGAGTAAGGGCCCACATCACCTGCGAGTGCAAAATCTCACTCTTGCTAAAATGGTATGCGAGTGTTGTACAAAGATGGGTCTCTTAGTGTAATAAGCAAGGCCACTCAAGCAGAAGGAGTTGTGACCTGCTCCACAATGATCGTTATTCAAATGGGCAAAAATGAATGTATATAAATATAGGGTCCTAGAGATCGTCAAAGTTAACGAAGCATAAGAATTCACAAGCAAATTTACGAGTCTCTGTTATTCATATTTTCTCTATATTCATATTGATCTTTAGTGTTTATCATACTTGTTCTATAAGAGAGTCTATATACATTTCAAATTCTATTTTCATTTGATCTCAAGGTCTTGAGACCTTGAGAGGGTAGATATCCTTACGAGAGAACGTTGCAGTAGAGAACGTTGCTGCTCGTAAGACTTACAGTGGTGTAAGCGGGAGAGAACGTTGCTACTCATAAGACTTGTATACGTAAGTAAGTGGGAAAGGTCATAGGTTGTTTTTTTGTACGTAAGACTTGTCGTAAGGGGGAGAAAAATTTCTTAATGTGAGAATATTTTTGCTCGTAGTCCGTTCAAGGACAATTGTTGTTTTGTGGGATTCTGAGAACCCATTGATTGTTGGAAGAATAGTGAAAATCCCAGTAGGTCTTGATCTCTGAGGACTGGACGTAGGCTTGATTTTTAGGTTGAACCAGTATAATTCTCTATGTTCTAATCTTCTCAACTCTACTCTATCTTCATCTATTTTCATATCACCACATCAAGGGAAACATTTATCACATAACCCAATTCACCCCCTCTTTGGTGAAGCTTGCCTCTTTCATTTGGTATTAGAGTAAGGTCTTCTCTGAAGAGCTTAACAGCTTGAGAAGGATCTGATAAATGGCAACAATGGGTGAAAACATTCTTCCAGACGGAGCTTCAATCACTAAACCCCCTGGTTTTGTTGGAGAACATTTTTTGTTCTGGAAAGCTAAGTTCAGAGTGTTCGTGATGGCTAACGAGTACGGTTTATGGAATGTAATACAAGATGGTGACTATGTTCCAATGAAGAAAATCGAAGATATAGTCGTTAAGAAGAGCCCAGAGGAGTTTGACGAAGATGATAAAAGGTTAGTAAGGTTAAATATTAAAGCTATTTTAATGATACAGAGTGTCAAAAGGAATATTTTCGAATATGTACTCTACCAACTAACAAAGATATGTGGGATGCTCTTGAAATCACTCATGAAGGTATATCCGGAATCAAAGAAAATAGAGTCAATACTCTAATTACAGAGTATGATCTATTTCGTATGAAACCTGGAGAAGGAATATCATAATTCAAACTCAGGTAGACTCATCTTTTTAATCAATTATCTGCACTTAGAAAATCTTTTGACCAAAATTCCCAGGTAAGAAGATTCTTAATATTCTTACGAAAGAATGGGAAGCGAAGGTGAGAGCTATCAAAGAAGCTAAAGGAGAGTCTATGAGATCCGTAGCTGCTCTCTTTGGTAGTCTTTCCGAGTATGAAGGAAAGTTGAAATTCAAAAAGGAACCAGAAGAGTTAGATGATAAAAAGAAAAAGGGAGTTGCACTTAAGGCTATCAAGGAAGAAGAAGAGTCTTCCAAAAATGAAGATATCCCTAATGATGATGAAATGGGAACGGTCATGAGAAAATTCAAGAGATTCTATAGAAGAGGTCAAAAGAACTTTAAAAATTATCAAGGAGGACCAAGCAAGAAAGAAAACAAAGAGAAACAGATAGTATGCTATGAATATGGGAAACCTGGACACATCAAATCCGAATGCTTCAGAAACAAAGACAAAAAGAAGCAGAAAAAGAAAGCATATATATCATCTATCTGGAGTGATAGTTCGTCAGATGAAGAAAGTGACAATGACGAAGTAGAAAATCTATGCTTGGTAGCCAAAGAAGAAGAATCAGATTCTGAGGTAAGTGATTCTAAACCTACTTATGATGAATTGTTATCTGAATATAATGTATTGCATACAGAATTCATTAAGGTAGCTAAAGAAATGGTTAGTTATAAGAAGAAAGTAAAAGAATTAGAAAATACTGTCATATCATCGTGTGAAATATGTGAGGAGAAAGATAAGAAAATAGGAGATTTAACAAAAATTGTTGAAAAATTTACTAAGGGAAGTGAAACTCTTAAAGTTATTCTAAATTCTTAGAAAGTTTTATTTGATAAATCTGGAATTGCATATAAGTTTGATAATGATAAGAATAGAGGAAATAAGAAGAATAGCATTAGAACTTATCTTAAATATTTCAAGAATTCTGTGCATACATCAAATCCTTTCGCATCATATAGCTATTGTAATAGGAAAGGACATTATATTCATCATGTTATTTTAAGAAAGGACAAGTTATTGGCATATATAAATGGGTTCCGAAAGGGACACATGCATCACATACTAACCAAAAAGGACCCAAGAAAGTGTGGGTACCTAAAACTTGATCACCTTACTCTAGGTATGTCTCAAAGCATCACGAGCAAACAAGTGGTATATTGATAGTGGATGTTCGAGACACAACCTCTTGAGTGTAAGTCAAAGCACTAACAAAGATAATTAGGTGATCTTTGACTCAAAAGAATGCTTGATAGTAAACAAGAAAGATCTGCCACTAAACAAAGAATCTATCAAGGCAAAGATCCGAGCTCAAAGGGACGGTAACTGTTATACTATTGATTTAAATTCAAATTCTTTAGAAAAATGTTTTCTCCACACCTAGAACACCCTAACAAAATGGAGTAGTAGAAAGAAAGAATAGAGTCCTCACAGGAATGGCGAGAGCAATACTTAATGAAAAAGAAATGTCACAAGTGTTCTAGGCAGATGTAATGAGTACTGCATGCTACATTTCAAATTGAGCATATATTCGCAAGTCACTTGGAAAGATGCCATATGAACTCTACAAGGGAAGTAAGCCAAATCTTGCTCATCTATACATCTTCGGATATAAGTGCTTCATTCACAACAATGGTAAAGAGAACTTAGGTAAATTTGATTCAAAATCTGATGAAGGTTTATTTCTATAATATTCTAATAGAAGTAAAGCTTATAGAGTTTTTAATAAAAGAACATGTACAGTTGAAGAATCGATTCATGTTGTGTTTGATGAACTTGATTATTAGACAAAACATATTGATGAAGAAGAAATGGATTTGATAAAGAAAAACAAAAATTTTTCAAAACAAAATGATTTTCAAAATATAGAAGATGTCGATGATCATGCTCAACCAAAAGCATGGAGACATATTAAAGATCATCCAATTGATCAAGTAATTAGAGATATTCACGTAGGTGTCAAAACTAGAAATAGAATTCTCAATGAGGTAACTTTCTCTGCTTTTATTTCTGAAATTGAACCTTCTAATATGGAAGAAGCCTTTTCTGATAATAATTGGGTGATTACTATGCAAGAAGAATTAAATCAATTTCAAAGAAATCAAGTTTGGGATTTGGTCCCTCGACCTAAAGATCATACGGTTATAGGGACCAAATGGGTTTTCAAAAACAAACTTGATGAATCAGCAATCATTATGAGAAATAAAGCAAGATTGGTGGCCAAAGGCTATAATCAAGAAGAAGGTATTGATTATGAGGAAACATATGCTCCAGTGGCAAGATTGGAAGCAATACGAGTACTCTTAGCCTTTGCTTACATTAAAGGCTTTAAACTTTATCAAATGGATGTGAAAAGTGCTTTTCTAAATGGTTATATTATGGAGGTGGTATATGTAGAACAACCTCCTGGTTTTGAAGATGAAACAAAGCCTAATCATGTTTTCAAACTTAAGAAAGCTTTATATGGTTTGAAACAAGCACCTCGAGCTTGGTATAAAAGACTAAGTAAGTTCTTCTTGATCAAAATTTTGTCAAAGGAAAAGTAGATATAACTCTTTTCATCAAACATAACAAAGATGATATTCTAATTGTTCAAATTTATGTTGATGATATTATTTTTGGTGCTACTAATGAATCTATGTGTTAAGAATTTTCTAAGATTATGCAAGGAGAGTTTGAAATATCCATGATGGGAGAATTGAACTTCTTTCTTGGACTTCAAATCAAGCAAAAGAAGAATGGTATATTTGTGTCCTAAACAAAGTATTTGAAAGAGTTGTTGAAGAAGTATGGATTAGATCATGCTAATGGAGCTGATACTCCAATGAGTTCTACAACTTTGTTGAATGCTGATGTAAAAGGTCCTAACTTCAATATTACTAAGTATAGAGGAATGATTGGTTCATTACTCTATCTTACAGCAAGCTGGCCAGATATTCAGTTCAGCGTTGGAATGTGTGTGAGGTATCAATCCGCTCCTAAGGTATCACATGCAGAGATAATGAAAAGAAACTTCAAATATCTAGGAGACACTTCAAAACTTGGCTTATGGTAACCAAAAAGAGGAAACGAGTATTTAATGGCATATTCAGATTCAGATCATGGAGGATATACAACTGACAGAAAGAGGACTAGTGGTCAATGTCGATTCCTTGGAGGCTCTCTAGTATCATGGTTTAGTAAGAAGCAGAACACAGTTTCATTATCCTTGACTGAAGCTGAATATATAGCTGTAGCAAGTTGTTGTTCTCAAGTGTTATGGTTGAAACAACAACTTCAAGATTTGGGGATATACTTAAATGAGATTCCAATTAATTGTGACAACACTAGCACCATAAGCTTAGCCAAGAATCCTATACAACATTCAAGGACCAAACACATAGACATCCGACATCACTTCATTCGAGATCATGTTTAAAAGAAGGATGTCAAAGTAGAATTCATACCAACTCACCTTCAACTTGCTAACATTTTCACAAAGCCAATAGCTAAAGATCAATTCCTATATATTCGAAGAGAATTGGGAATGGTTAATCCCAATGAGTTGTAAGTTTTCTTGTTAATTATTTTAATTAAATGTATTTTTGATGAAAACCATACTGACTTTGGCATCGAAGCATTAGAAATTATTTTTGCAGGTCTGTCACTCGAGCACAGGAAGTGTCACTCGAGTGACAAGCTCATGCTCACTTGAGTCAGTCAACTCTACTCGAGCATAGAACTATTGAAAATTCTCTGTTTCTTAGCATGTAAAACATAGGTTAACAGAAGAGATAAAAATACCGAGAGACTATCTGAAGTGTAACAGTGAAAATTGATCTCACTCGGGTAAGAAAGATCCTCACTCGAGCATGATATGAACATGATTGAAGTGAATAATGAGTACTCGAGCAGAAAGGAAGAATTTCTTACAAGTGCCTACTCAAAGCATGGTTACTCAAAAGATTTTGGAGGATTTGAGTACAAAGATGAAAAATATAGCAAGAAATCCTTAAACTATGTACGCTTTTACATGTTTTATCAAAATTGTCTGAATGTCACTCGAGCATAGTATGAGCACACCCAAGCACAGTATGAACATTACTCGAGCACTAGGGTTATTGCTCGAGTATTTTCTCTGTATTCATATTGATCTTCAGTGTTTATCATACTTGCTTTGTAAGAGAGTCTATATACATTTCAAATTTTATTTTCATTTGATCTCAAGGTATTGGGACCTTGAGAGGGTAGATATCCTTACGAGAGAAGTAGTTGAGAGAATTCCTATAAAAACCTTCCACTCATAAGACTTATAAGATACAAGCAGTAGAAAATGTTACTGCTCGTAAGACTTACAGTGGTGTAAGCGGGAGAGAACGTTGCTGCTCATAAGACTTGTATACGTAAGCAAGTGAGAAAGGTCATAGGTTGCTTTTCTGCAAGTAAGACTTGTCGTAAGGGGGAGAGAAATTTCTTAGTATGAGAATATTTCTGCTCGTAGTCCGTTCGAGGACAATTGTTGTTTTGTGGTATTCTGAAAGCCCATTGAATCTTGGAAGAATAATGAAAATCTCAGTAGGTCTTGATCTCTGAGGACTGGATGTAGGCCTGGTTTTTAGGGCGAACTAGTATAATTCTCTGTATTCTAATCTTCTCAACTCTACTCTGTCTTCAACTATTTTCATATCACCACATCAAGCGAAAAATTTACCACATCACCCAATTCACTCCCCTCTTGGGTGAAGCTTGCCTCTTTCAATACTGAGTCTAATGAACCCTTTCTCAAGCAAATCTTCAATCTAATTTTTCAATTCTACCATTTCATTTAGGGCCATACGATATGGGGCTTTGGATATAGAATCAACTCCAGGCAAAATTTCAATCAGAAATTGAACTCCGTTTCAGGAGGCAACCCACTTAGGTCATCCAGAAATACCTCAGGGAATTCATTCACTACGGGTATACTACTCAAAGACTCACTGGTTTCTCCTTGTACAGAAAAGAAAACCATATATCCCTGACAACCCTTTTTCAAATATTTATCAGCTTTAGCTGTTGAAAGGAAATTTAGACGACATTCTTGTCCTTAATGCTTTAAGAAATAGGATACACTATCCTCTTATTCCCACAATCTAACAATACATTATTTGCTCTCAACCAATCAAAACCCATAATGACTTCCAATTGGTATATCGGTAAACAAATCAAATCTACCACAGATTCATATCCCTTAACGGTTATAGCACAATTTAAACAGGCTTCTGTAGTTATAGCCTTCACACCCATCAGTGTTGACACAATGAAATCAAAAGGCAATTTATGCACAGCCAATCACAGGAGCTTCAAACACTAGTAGGCAATAAAAGAGTGGCTTGCACCCGAGTCGAACAACACTTGTAACACATTACCATGAAGCAAGACTTTACCTTCTATCAACTCTGAGGATTTCCAGGCCTCTTCGTGAGTCATAGCAAATACACCGCCTTGAGTCCTCGGTCTCTGCTCCTGTCGTGGCTGTCCATACTCAATGGATGTATGCCCAACTTGCTTGCATTTGAAATAGATCACCCGACCATGGCAAGTCTTGCCATGATATGGCTTGTTACAACGAGGACATGTCTATACTGTAGGAGTTCTCTGCTGATCATGACTCCCAGACTGTTAAGGCTTTTTACTATTGCCCCTATACGAAGATGATCCCAATCCCTTCCACTTCTGAGGAACATTGCCCTTATTAAGTTCACTATGACCACCAGCTGCCTTAGTCGGATATAGCTCTCTCAAATTGCTCTTTGTGATTTGACATTCCTCAACAGCCTTTTTAAACTCGGTGAATTGATGGGTGGCTAATCTCTTCCTCATGTCACGCCTTAAACCTCATACTAGCATATCCGAGCTCAACTCCTCGTCATCCATCTTCTATAGATAAGAAGAGTACTGAGACAAGCGGATAAAATGGGACAAATACTCATCAAAAGACTCTATGTCCCCTTGCTTGATGTTCAAGAACTCTATCTCCTTCTCAAGCCTCACTGACTTTGGAAAATATTTGTCATTAAAGTATTGTCGGAACACCTCCCAGGTTAGTGGTATGTTTTTGCTCCATAATGACAAAGCAATATTCTCCCACCAGCGATTTGCATCTCCTTCAAGCTTACACACCGCTAGTTGAGCTTTCACTTTTGAGGGACACTCAAGGACCTCAAAAATCTTCTCAAGACAGTTTAACCAATCTTCAATAGCCTGAGGATCAAATCTCCTTTTAAATATCGAAGGTAGGTGTTTACAAACTTTGGAGACCCAAAACTAAAGATCTATTTCCTCTCTAGCTGGGACTCCATATGATTCAGGGTGTGGTCTAGCATGAGGAGGTGATTTAATTGGTCGTGCAGACCCTTCAGCCGTATCTTTATGTCTAGTCTCTTATTGCGTTTCCTCTTGAGTAGATTGACCCCGGCCCTCATTATTCTTAGCTCTCTCAACTCTGAGCTCTTCTCACAGCTAAGCTATCATATCCCGCTGATCTCGAATCAACCCCATCATTTCTTGCAATGGGTCTGGTGGATTCTCATTAATCATCTCCACCTCGGGATCTACTTGTTGTACTCTGGGGTGAACTTTTGTTGTCCTTTTCATTCTACAAATAATTCACCCCATTAATCCAACAATTGTGGTATACAAATAATTCCACAATTCATACATATGTCCATATAACAAGAACACATATGTGTATACAATAGTCATTCATAAATGATCTATTATCACTTAGGTCAAACTATGGGAGTAATCCTAGCAAACTCTACCCTTGCCAGGAACTATGGCTTTGATACCAAAAATGTAACCCCCTCACCATAATTATATCTAAATTATGAAATTGAAGTGAAATACAGACCAATAAGACAAAAACAACCTTTATAATCCCTCATCTTCACGATAGGGTGTCTAGAAAACAATTTAAAAATATAATTAATCTGGTCTCACATTCACTTTCGAATACAGTTACCTAAGCAATTAAATCACATTCATAAATATCATAGTATGTAACTAAAATCCCGACAACCCCGTGTTACAAGTATATATGTTGGGTTTAAGGTTTTCCCAAAATGGGGATTACATATCCAAAATTATTATTTACTACTTATATACAAACGGTAATCCCAAACCAACAATAGATAACCAACCCCCAACAAAATGTCTCTACAAGGTCCTAACCACTCCTGGTTGTCCGCTTCCCTTTTGAGCTACTTGCCTTGTCAGAAATGTTAGTAATTGGAAAGAATGAGAATCTAAAGAATCCCACTATTAACAAATCACTCATACAATATATAAGCACAAATCATGTAAGTTCATCATGTTCAGCAACAACACTATGAGTCATGGCTCACGCCATAACTGACAGCACTCTCGGCTGTATCACAATGCATTATGCTCACTTTCAAGGTAATCACAATGTCATCTTTCATTATAATCAATATGCCAGCTCTCGCTGTAATCTCAATGCCCGCTTTCACAGTAAACACTATGCAGCAGAATCACAAAAGGCACAAAGTATCACAAAGCTTCACAAAGCGTCACAAGGCACAAAGCATCACGAAGCAGCAGCAGCACAATGCATGATAGGCATACATACAGTACATTTACACAAAGTATAAGAGAGAAGTCACTACCTGAATCTTTCCTGACGTTCTTCGACACAGTGGGCTCACCAGTCTGACATATGTCAAATCCTATAACCAAATTAGGGACAATCGATCAATCTCGTTTCCAAATACTTATTCCATAATAGTCTAAGTTAGTTATCATTTAAACTTTTTAGGATGACCATCAGAGGCCTAAACACATACTAAAAGGGTTGGAAGAAGATACCCTGAAGACCCCTTTTTGGAAAGCACAACACTGATTTTTGGCTGACTTACTCGAGTGAAGATGACCTCACTCGAGTGATGAGAGACTTGTACTCGAGTGAGAACGACTCTCACTCGCTGGTTTTTGACAGTGAGCAACATTCATGGCCAGAGAGTGCTCACAACACTCTAGCATAAGGCTTTACACTCGGGTGATGACTCTAAATTCACTTGAGTCCCCGAAATTGCAACACAGAAAGTGAGAACCCGAAAGCACATACAACATCAGAGGGAAGATCTCACTCGAGCACCACCTTTGGCACTCGGGTGAGGAGCCCACACTTGTGAATGTTAGAACACACTCATGAATGTTGACCAGCAGTGACAACCCAAGACACAGCCCTAAACAATAACTCACACCTTCACTAGAGTGAACCTATGCTCACTCGAGTGATCACCAACATCACTCACAGTTTAAGAAGTGCACTCGAGCTTTTTTCATGGAAACCCAGGAAAAACACAAAGGAAAAAGGGAAAACACATGGCAGCACGCGAGTGAGATCCTCCCTCACTTAAGTGATGCTATCAGATTGCCAGATCACAGCAACTGACAGAAAATCCCAACTTTGCCAAAATTAATCCTAATGGTTTCCAAACTTCACACAAAGCTCATTTCCAATTAAAATTGCCTAAGGAACACATTGGTAAATTCCAAAACACCCAAAAACCATTTTAACCACAATTCAACTCTTGGGTCTATCTATTACACACATTACCCAAATTCATTCAAATCACTTCCAAACTTCAAAACCACTACCTACACTCAACCAACTTCACAATAAACCAATTCCAATATCATTCAACATCTAATCCATACATTCAAAAATGGACATAAAACCAGGGAAAATTCCATAATTTGTGAAACTTATCCAAAAATCACAATAAATATACCAAAAAGCATCAAATCCTTACCTCTTAACTTTGCCAAAACCAGAACCTTGATTCTCAAACTTCCACTTTGCTCCAATACCGAAACTACCACCTTTCAAAATTCTAAAATCACCAAAATGAAGCTCTTAACACTATGAACAAGTTTAATGAAGAGGATTTGAGCATAGGAGGACCATTACCTACCCAAAATTCAAGCTTTTTCTTTCTGTTCCCTTGCTTTATCACCGAAAATGAAGGAATGAGGAGAGAGAATATGAGAGATGGTGAAGGTGATGATGATGTGTGAAATTTTCCCTTGGTCCATACCCGCATAACCAAATAGGAGAGAGAAGAGAGAGAAAAAGTGAGTTTTTGTCTTTTAGCTTGATCCATTGGCCCACAACTTAACACTTGTCATCATCCTGCTCACTCTTCCATAAGCGCACAAAGGTACATAACATAGGATTCTGACCTATAGCCAATAGATCTCAACCCTTGATCTCTAATTACCAATGAGTTTCCTCTTTGGTAACTGACCAATTGGTCGGTAAATTTCCAATTTTACCATTTTGCCCTTGGTTTCACTATGATTAATAAATCATCACTATCAACATTTATATCAAATTCATATAACATTTATCCAAAAGGCTTTAATTACACTAATTACAATCAATATCAGAGTCATTAACCCTTAATCTAAAATTGGGTCATTACACTTTTCTAATTCAAATGTTCAAACTCCTGTATCATACTTCTAATATATGTTAAATGATGTTATATAATAATAATAGAAGTAGAATGACTGGTGTATTAAACCATATTCGGATTGAACATTGCAAGACTAGTGCGTTTTGATTTCTGGCAGAGTATCACTCGAGTGCTGAGAGGGCTCACTCGAGTGTAATACCATATTTTCTCTTCCTGCTTTAGTTTTATACTTGCACTTCCATGTGATTTTGAGAGAGTGCATTTTCACACTTGCGAGTGATGTGGGTCCTTACTCGAATGTAACTCTTCTCACTCAGTGTACTTATATTTTACATTATGAGCCATGTCTCAGGATAACACTCACATCCCATTTTATCAATAGTGTGATTTTGCACTTGCAGGTGATGTGAGTCCTCACTAGAGCATACTTACTCTTACTCAAGTAAACGTAATATTCTTCTATAAGATACTCTTTGTCTTCAGCACTTGCATCAGAATAGAGAGTTAGATTTCTCACTTGTAGGTGCTGAAGTATCACTTAGGTGTAGATTCCTCCACTCGAGCATACGTTTTCCTTAATGCACTTGTGACTCTCGGGCAAACACTTATTGTTCCTTACTCGCTTGGACTCAAGTGCAAATTACATTCTCTAGTTATCTTACTCTTGGATAAGCACTTCCTATTCCACACTTGTAAGAACTCGGGTGCACTTAAGACTACCACTCCAGTAGAGGTTCTATGCTCAAGTGAGAAGATGATTTCTAACTCTATCATTGCTCTCTGTCAAATAGTTTCTGTCCAATACTTGCATATGCTGGAGTATAAATAGCTCCATGCTCGAGTGCTAGCTCCATCACACGAGTGCATCAGTAAAACTGACAGCAAACACTTCTAAACTATGTGAAATACATTTGGTAATATTTTTAACCATTGCAAATAATAGATTTCTTACCACAACACACAATGATCTTTTGTTATGATCAAAACTTGGAATCTAACATCTCCCCCTTTTTGATGATGAAAAAACCTTTGTGATGAGTTTTAATAAAACAAATCTTGATTGGAGCAAAAATTTTGAACAGCATTATCAACATTTCCAAATGCATATTTCACCAAAGTTTAGACTCATTTTCAGATTTTTGCACTTCACTTCATAAGTTTCCTGTAATACTTCCAATGGACACTTAAAGCCAAGATAAGTCATAATACTATTATATTTGCACAGAAATCATTAAATTTGAATAGAAAACTTAGCAAACTCGAAAATGATCATTAGTGAACTTATAATATTAAGCTTGAATCAATATCTACCTATAAAACCCCATATACAACCATGTCAGCAAAAATAAACTAGAGAATTACAATAATCCTACCCCAAAACATCAAAACTACCCAATACTCCTCATATCAGACCATATCAGCTAAGAAACCATCACAAATCCTTCTCCCCCATTTTGTCAGTATCAGAAGGGGGTTGAGGAAAAGTGATATCAGATGGTAGGGTACAGATCACTATGGCAGTGGAAGGGTCAATTGGCTCAGGCTCAAAAGGTAGAGATAATGGCTGAGGAACAGAGGCTGCAAGTGGTGGTGAAGGCGACCGATCATAAGTGACATCAACAATTGAATTCAGGTATGTGAAGAGAATACGAGTCTATGTTTGAGGAGGTGAAGTCGTGGTAGGAGTAGACTCAGGTGGTACCTCAGAAGAAGTAGTCGGAAAATGAGTGCTAAAGAGGATTTCTATATCAGTGATTCTTCTCGACATATCTTGTTGAGTCTTGAACATCAAGTCAAAGTTGGTAGTTGCCTTGTCCACCAACTTTGAGACTTGTAACTCCATCGTGTTCACCAATTTCTCATACTTACTCATCAATTCCTTTTCCAGACCAGTCACAGCTTGATTGATTACTTCGGCCAGATGGGTTGATAGTGATATATTCAGGAAAGATAGAGGTAGAATTGGACCTTGAGTAGAAGATTGAGCCTTATCACCTCTCGATGGAGAGGCTTCTCTCTGAGATGTAGCCCTGGTTTAACTCACTGGAAGATTGATACTCATATGTGTCAATTGAGTCTTACCAAACCTCAGAATGGTTACCCTCTCAGTTCCCTCTAAATACCATACTTTGTTTTTCTTGAGAATGAGAGACACAAGTTAAGGATATGGTATTTTAGCGGATCTTGCTGAAGAAAATTAAAATCTTCTCATCTCACTAAAAATAAGCTCCCCTACATTTCTTCGTTGACCGGCTAGGAAAGAGGCCAGCAAATATTAATCTCTCTAAGCAAAATAGGTATAATTCTTAGATTTGTTAACAAAGCTACGAGAGTATATGTAGTGAAGGGCATGAATAGAATCGGGCATGTCAATAGTAGAGCTGGGAATTCGAACTGAGCTCGTCAAGCCGGCCTGTTTAGGCCTGAGCCCTTCAAGGGTCAGGCTTATGATTTAGAGGCTAAAAAGAGAAGCGGACCTAAAAGGGTCGGCTCTTTTAAGCCCGTTTAATATATTATTAAAATAAATTAATAAATATAATATCATTATATCAAGTTATCAAAATGAGAGAAACCTAAGTACCTAATAGAATATTAATAACAGACAAACACTTATTAATTGGTTTGATTTATTTTATTTTCTACAATGACCTATTAATTTAAACTTTAAAAAATAGGCTAATTTGGACATTAGATGATTATTTTAACTAAAACTTTATGGGTTTTAAAAATAATGTATCTCAATTTAAAGCAAAATAATAAACAAATTGTAAAACCTGAAAAAGAAATTTTTTTGAATTAAAATGAGTTTAAGCCTGTTTAGGCCCGAGCCTGTCAAGGGCCAGCCCTATAGGGCCGAGGGCCTAAAAAAGATTGTACTTGTTAGCAAATGGACCTAAATGGGCTGGCCCATTTAGGCTTGAGCCCGTGAAGGGCCGGTCCGTATTCCCGGCTCTAGTCAATAGGCTTAAAGTTAAGAGGGCCTATTGAGTCATTTGGTCCTAAATCCGGAAGGCTTCATTGGCTGAAAGTGTGGGTGGATCAAAAGGTGGTGCAACATAGCCAAGAATGTCATTAATGATAGTAGTAGATATCATAATAAATTGATCTTTAACAGTGGTAGATACTGCTTCCTCTATCAACTCTCCAGCCCTAGAGTGTATGTTATGGGTTTTCATGTTACAGTAAAAGGTTCTCACAACAGGGGATGAATAAGGGATATGAACACTCAGCTAGGGATCATAAAATCCAAGAAAAGGATGAAAATCCAAACCATAGCTTTTCATCAGATAATCTAAGTCCACATAAACTATGGGACAAAAATGTCTATGTGCAAACTCAGAATCATATACCTTCTGTTTCAGTGCCTTTAGTTCCTTAACATTGAAGTCTTTAGGAGGATTTGTGACTTGTTCTTCCTCTGGAACCTGTAAAGTAGAAGGAACCCCTTAAGCAGTGCACTGGACTAGCCAACATGATGTGAACTTGAGGCATCAGCTTGGGAGGCAATTTTGCCAACCAACACGTCAAGCTTTGACTTCTCCATTGCTTCCTAGAGTTGCATATTGAAAGAGTCATCGAAGGAAGAAGATTGTTGTGGTTGCTTTGTGTCCTTCTTCTTTCCTCTTCCTTTGACTTCTTTGGATTGAGACTGAGTGACAATCGGTTCTTTAAAAACCACTCCCTTTGGTTTCTTTTGTGGAGGTTGATCCTTCTTAGCCATTTGAGGCTTAGGATAAGGTTTCTTGGCTGGAGTTCTCTTTTTGGTTTTAGGTTTAGGAAGAGGTGTTGGAGTAGAAGACAGAGAAGGTGTAGGAGATGAAGGTGTGGCCACTGGAGTCTCTGAAGCACTAGCGGCAAAATGAGTGGTTGAAGGTGAATGTGATCCTTGGGAAACAACAGGAATCTTAGTTCTAGCTATTTAGAAATGAAATGGGAATCACAAATTTGATAAGGACTTGAAGAAAGATTTTCAGAAAATCTCTTCGGTTAGGGCACGAAATGAGAAGCTAAAATGATAAATTTGACCTTATGAAGATGATTGAAGAGTTGTAACAGAAATTTGAAGCAATCCGAGTCATTTAATCGATAGGTAACGGTCGGAGGTGAAGAGATACGCCCTTCGAGTAATGTAAATCTTCGAGTGAGAAGAGGAAGTGCGACGGTTAGAGCTATCGCGTAACTTATATAAGTGCCAACACTCAAGTGACAACCCTAATGCTTGAGTGTTGTTCATACAGTGCTTGAGTGAGACAATTTTGTGCTCGAGTGACACTCAAACAAATCTGATAAAGCATCTAAAAGCGTACCTGATTTAAATGTATCTTGTTATATTTTTCATCTTTGTACTCAAATCCTCCAAGATCATTTGAGTAACCATGCTTTGAATAAGCATTTAGATAAATCTTTCTCTTTTGCTCAAGTTCTCTTGCTTTACTTCAGGTGGATTCATACCATACTTGAGTGAAATTCTTCCCTCACTCGAGTGAGACCTAACACTCTTTGTATACTTGAGTGAGTTTCAAGAGTTCTTACATACTCTATTAATCCCTGGTTTACATAGCCTAAAGCAGAGTTTATGCTATAGTTCTGTACTCGAGCATTGTTGACTTACTCGAATAAGAATGAACTTAGCACTCGAGTGACATATCCAATGCTTGAGTGACAGACCTACAAAAACAATTTCTACATACTCTAATGCCTAAGTCAGTATGGTTACTCATTAAACATACTACTTAACAAGAAAAACTTACAACTTATTGGGATTAACCATTCCTAATTCTCTTCGAATATATAAAAATTGATCTTTAGCTATCAGCTTTGTGAATATATCAGTAAGTTGAAGATGTGTTGGCATGAATTCTACTTTGACATCCTTCTTTTGCACATGATCTCTAATGAAATAATGTCGGATATCTATGTGTTTGGTCCTTGAATGTTGCATAGGATTCTTGGCCAAGCTAATGGTGCTAGTGTTGTCACAATAATTGGAATCTTCTTTAAGTATATCCCCAAATCTTGAAGTTATTGATTCAACCATAGTACTTGAGAACAACAACTTGCTGCAGTTATATATTCAACTTCAGTGGAAGATAATGACACTGTGTTCTGCTTCTTGCTGAACCATATTACCAGAGAGCCTTAAAGGAATTGTCTTTGACCACTGTACTTTTCCTATCAGTTTTTTGGATACCATAGGCCAAGTTCTGCAGTATTTCCTAGGTATATATAGATTCTTTTCATAGTCTCTACATGTTATACCTTAGGAGCAGATTGATACCTTGCGCACATTCCAACACTGAATGTATATCTGGCCTGCTTACTGTAAGATAGAGTAATGAACCAATCATTCCTCTATATTTAGTGATGTTGTAGTTAGGGCCTTTTACGTCAACATCCAACAATGTTATAGAGCTCATTGGAGTATCAGCTCCATTAGCATTGTCCAATCCATACTTCTTCAACAACTCTTTAAAATATTTTGTTTGAGATACAAATATCCCATTCTTCCTTTGCTTGATTTGAAGTCTAAGAAAGAAGTTTAATTCTCACATCATGGACATCTCAAAATCTCCCTGCATAATCTTGGAAAAATCTTGACCAAGAGATTCATCAGTAGCAGCAAAAATAATATCATCAATATAGATTTAAATAATTAGAAGATCATTTTTGTCATGTTTGATGAAAAGAATTATATCTGCTTTTCCTCTGACAAAATTTTGATCAAGAAGAAACTTGCTTAGTCTTTTATACCAAGCACTAGGAGCTTGTTTCAACCCATATAAAGCTTTCTTAAGTTTGTAAACATGATTGGGCTTTTTTTGTTAGAACCAGCTATCACCCAAGAGGGGGGTGAATTGGGAGTATAATAAAAACTTAAGAACGTTAGAAATCTTTTCGTATCTTAACAAAAGCAGTAAATATGAAGGTTTATAAATCAACAGTTAGATTAAATAATATATGCTGGAAATGTAAGAGTTTAGGGAAGAGAATATGCAAACTATAATTTATCCTGGTTCGGTTCAATCTATGATGGCCTACGTCCAGTCCCCAGGCTCCTCCAGAGATTTTCAAATCCACTATCTTCTTGTTTAATCCAGGCACAAGAAAAGCCTTTACAATTCCAAAAGTTTAACCGGGTACTTGTGAAACCTATTACAAATCTCTCACTGAAATACTCCCCCTTACGGCAAGTCTTACGAGCAGAGCAATCCTGGAGATCTTCCTCTCCTGCTTACTCATGCAAGTCTTACGAGCAGCAACGTTCTCTCCTACTTACACCCCTGTAAGTCTTATGAGCAGCAACATTCTCTACTACTTGCACCTTGTAACTCTTACGAGCAGAATGTCTTTCTGGAAATTCTCTCTACAGCTTCTCCCGTAAGGAAATGAACCCTCTCAAGGTCCCTCTACCTTGAGATCAACTCAGAAATATAATTGAAAGTGTTTACAAACTCTCTCACAGAGTGGGTATAATACTCACTGAAGTACAATACAAATAATCACTCTCTCAATGATAAGTAATACAGAAACTGGAAAACAGAGAGTGTTTGGGTAGAAGCAGAGGATTCATGTTATTCACATGTTGGTGTCGTTGCTCTATTTTTTCTCTGTCACCCATTGACATTGAATGTTCTCTTATTTATAGTTGATGTAGATGATGACCGTTGTGAGCATTCATCCGTTGGAGTCCCATTCCTTCATTTGAACATTGTGTACATTTGAATAACGAGGCACTATGAAATGTCCATTACAAAGTGGAGCGTCTTGTTGAACAGTAGGATGTTTCATTATAAGATTTGACCATTGAGTGCATTTGACCAACTAGCCGCTGTCTGTTGCAAAGCAGAGCATACCGTAGAGGAGAGGGATGAGAGCGTTTGGAAATCTAACAGTTTTTCATTATGAGCTGTTCATCACGTTGTGGAGCGGGATGAAAACGTTTGAGTTTCCAGACAATCTCTCTTGGTGGGTCAAACTTTTGTCATGGTAGGTAGCTGATGCTCAGTGTGTAATGATGCCGCCCGCAACACTTGACTCTTTCATTTTAATCTGTAAGCTCACCGTTAAATTTCCTGTTTCACATTGTAAAATACTTAATCACTAATATGATGAAGTATTAGTCATGGGTATGTTGGATCATTGGTCAAAAGATGAATTTCTGGCTTCTTTGACTCATCACGTTGAGTGAATATATTCGCCGTGACCTCCGTTCTTGAAGATACAACCCAAATATTTAATATCTTGTTTTACACTTGAAATATATGTTAGTTAATTTTAGGAACAATAACAAGTGAAAACATAATGATTGTATAACATTTAACCATGTTTGGATTGATAGCTGTGAGGCTCTGTGTTTCTACGTTGCTTGTCAGGACCTCAGTTCGAGTACAATATGGCTCACTCGAGTGATCTTGATAATTTCATGTTTTGACTTCTTCTCGGACAAGCACTCACTGCACTTCACTCGCATCTGCTCGAGTGAATTCTCGAATCACTCGAGCACAAAACGTCCTTCTCGAGTGCGCCTCAAGTTTTCACGTACATGCTTCTTCTCGGGTTATCACTTCCATGTCAAAACTTGCATATGCTCGAGTGAGAAATCATCCAATGCTCGAGCATGGATCCTAGTGCTTGAGTGATGCAATTTTCTTCACGTTTCAGCTGCTTCTGGACATCACTCGCACAATATTTTCAGAGAGAAAGTTTTTGCACTCGCGGGTGATGTGGGGCCACTTTAGAAAAATTTTGTCCATTTTATTCAAATGATGTATCATAAGAAAGCTCTTGCCATATGCATTTCAATGCAAAAAGAATCAGCTCCAAACTCCTTGTATTCTGCAAGTTATGATCGAAAGAGTGTATATTTCGCTATACTGCACAAGCGTCAACTTCAAGAAGCATAGCTCCTAGAATATACGTTCAAATTAGGCAAATTACCTATCCATGGAAAGCTCTTTGAGTCTACTTTCATTTGGAACTAGTCTTGTCTCAATCCGATGTGTAGTTTGTGAGTTATACTCAAAATACTGAACCTGTGTCAAAAAGTGACGGTGATTTCAGTTTCATTTTCCCCGATTCATAACTCCTTCATTTGATCTTCTTTAAATGTGATCCTGGTGCCCATTTTACATGTTGGGAGTCTTATTTCATATGCCACTGGTTTCAGGTCAATCCGATGTGTGGGGTGAGAGATATTACCAAAATACCAGACCTCGCTCAGGCTGAACGTAAAACAGAATAGAACAGAGTTTTCATCCCGTGCTCAAGTGAAATCCTCAGTGCTCGAGTGAGTTCTTCCTATGCTCGAGTGAAACACCTCTTGCTCGAGCATAACACCTCTGGAAGTGCCAAAACTCATATATAAGACATCTTAACTTCATATTAACCTATTCCAACCATTATTTGATCATAGAAACCTCCGGTATCATCATAGAAACCTCCAGTATCGCTTCTAACAACTTGAATCTTGATATTCATGATAGATCTTCCAGGTTCTTCATTCTTCAATATCTTTCTTCTTGGTTTTCCTCTTGATAATAATTCTTCATAATCCGAGTAGGCATCTCCTTGACTATCTTCAATTTCTCTTCTTCTTCTTCCTCTTGTTCATTTTCATTAATTCAATCTTCTTCATTCTTTGCTTGACAAATCTACAAAATATGTAACATTAAATATAGTAGTTAGTTAAAGAAAGACATTATATAAACTTTTTGCTCTTATCATTTCACATCTATATTTAACATCATCAAAACAAATCATATCTAACATTTTTGTCATCTTCAAATCCAGGAGGTTGTCCAACATATACTTCCTCCATAATATAACCATTTAGAAAAGCACTTTTTACATCCATTTGATAAAGTTTAAAACATTTAATGCAAGCAAAGGCTAAAAGTACTCGTATTGCTTCCAATCTTGCCACTCGAGCATATGTTTCCTTATAATCAATACCTTCTTCTTGATTATAGCCTTTGGCTACCAATCTTGCTTTGTTTCTCACAATGATTGCTGATTCATCAAGTTTGTTTTTGAAAACCCATTTGGTTCCTATAACCGAGTGATCTTTAGATCGAGGAACTAAATCCCACACTTGATTTCTTCGAAATTGATTTAATTCTTCTTGCATGGCAATCACCCAATCATTATCAGATAAAGCTTCTTCCATATTAGAAGGTTCAATCTCAGAAATAAAAGAAGAAAAAGTTACCTCATTGAGAATTCTATTTGTCGTTTTGACACCTTCGTGAATATCTCCAATTACTTGATCAATTGGATGATCTTTAATATGTCTCCATGCTTTTGGTTGAGCATGATCATCAACATCTTCTATATTTTGAAAATCATTTGTTTCAAGATCATTCTGTTTTGAAAAAGTTTTGTTTTTCTTTATCAAATCCATTTCTTCTTAATCAAAATGCATTGTCTGATAATCAAGTTCATCAAACACAACATGAATGGATTCTTCAACTGCACATGTTCTTTTATTAAAAACTCTATATGCTTTATTGCTATTAGAATATCCTAGAAATAAACCTTCATCAGACTTTGAATCAAATTTACCCAATTTTTCTCTACCGTTTTTGTGAATGAAGCACTTGCATCCGAAGATGTGTAGATGAGCAAGATTTGACTTTCTCCCTTTGTAGAGTTCATATGGTGTCTTTCCAAGTGACTTGCGAATATATGCTAGATTTGAAATATAGCATGCGGTACTCATTGCATCCACCAGAACACTTGTGACATTTCTTTTTCATTAAGTATTGCTCTTTCCATTTCTATGAGGACTCTGTTCTTCCTTTCTACTACTCCATTTTGCTGAGGTGTTCAAGGTGCAAAGAAGTTGCGATCTATTCCCTTATTGTTGCAGAAGTCTTCAAAGAGTTGATTATCAAATTCTCCTCCATGGTCTGTCTTGATAGAAACAATAGAAATACCTTTCTCATTTTGGACCTTCTTAGCAAACATAATAAATTCGACAAAATGTTTCATCTTTTGAAGCAATAAATATAGTCCATGTAAATCTTGTAAAATCATCAACAATTACTAAAGTATATAGATTTCCTCCAAAAAATTTTACTCTTGCTGGACCTACCAAATCCATGTGAAGTAATTGTAAAGGTTTGGAAGTAGAAATCTCATACTTTGTTTTGAATGAAGATTTATTTTGTTTTCCTTTTTGACATGCTTCAAAAATCTTGTTATCTTTGAATTTTAGTTTATGAAGACCAACAACTAAATATTTTCTAATCAGTTTGTCGAGTTGGTTCATATTAACATGAGCCAGACGCTTATGCCATAACCAACTCTCCTCTGAACTACTAAGAAAACAATTTTCAAAAGAATTTGAATTTAAGTCAATAGTATAACAGTTACCATCCCTTTGAGCTCAGATCTTTGTCTTGATAGAATCTTTGTTAAGCGATAAATCCTTCTTGTTTACTATTAAGCATTCTTCTGAATCAAAGATCACCCAGTTATCTCTGTCAATGCTTTGACTCACACTCAAGAGGTTGTGGCATAATCTTTCAATGTAATATACATCATTGATTTGAACACCATCAGATTTTCCCACTTCACCAATTCCAGCAATACGTCCAGATTAGTTACCTCCAAAAGTTACCTTTCCTCCTTCTCTGGTTCTAGCATGGTGAACTTATTTTTTGTCACCAGTCATGTGTCTCGAGCATCCACTATTAATGTACCACTTGTTTGCTCGTGATGCTTTGAGACATACCTAGAATAAGGTGATCAAGTTTTAGGTACCCACACTTTCTTGGGTCCTTTGTGGTTAGTATGCATTACTTTTGGCACATGTGTAACTTTCGGAACCCATTTATACTTACCACTGACTTGTCCTTTTTTAAAATAACATGATGAAGTATAATGTCCTTTCCTATTACAATAACTACTTGATGCAAATGGATTTGGTGTATGCATAGAATTCTTAAAATACTTGAGATAAGTTCTACTACCATTTTTCTTATTTCCTCTATTTTTATCCTAATCTGATTTATATCCAACTCCAGATTTATCAAAGGAAATGCTCTAAGATTTTAGAATAACTTTAAGAGTTTCACTTCCTTTAGTAAATCTTTCCACAATTTTTGTTAAATAATTTATTTTCTTATCTTTTTCTTCACATAATGCACATGATGATATGACAGTATTTTGTAATTCTTTTACTTTCTTCTTATAACTAACCATTTCTTTAGCTACCTTGATGAATTCAGTATGCAATGCATTATATTCGGATAAATAACTCATCATAAGTAGGTTTAGAATCACTTACCTCAGAATCTGATTCTTCTTCTTTGGCTACCAAATATAGATTAGCAACTTCATCGTTGTCGCTTTCTTCATCCGATGAGCTATCACCCCATATAGATGATGTGTACGCTTTCTTCTTTTACTTCTTCTTGTCTTTATTTCTGAGGCATTCAGATTTGATGTGTCCAGGCTTCCCACATTCATAGCAAACTATCTGTTGTTCCTTGTTTTCTTTCTTGCTTGGTCCACCTTGATAATTTTTGAAGTTCTTTTGGCCTCTCATATAGAACTTCTTGAATTTTCTCACGATCATTCCCATTTCATCATTATCAGGAACATCTTCGTTTTCAGAAGACTCTTTTTCGTTGATAGCTTTAAATGCAACTCCTCTTTTCTTTTTATCATCGAACTCTTCTAGTTCCTTCTTGAATCTCAATTTCCCTTCATACTCAGAAAGGCTACCAAAGAGAGCCGCTACGAATCTCATTGACTCTCCTTTAGCTTCTTCGATAGCTGTCACCTTTGCTTCCCATTCTTTCATAAGAATATTAAGAATCTTTCTTACATGGGAATTTTGGTCCAATGATTTCCCAAGTGCAGATAGTTGATTAACAAGATGAGTATATTTGAGTTTGAATTCTGAGATTCTTTCTCCAGGTTTCATACAAAATAGATCATACTCTGTAATTAAAGTAATGACTCTATTTTCTTTGATTCCGGATGTGCCTTCATGAGTGATCTCAAGAGCATCCCACATATCTTTGACTGTTGGTAGAGTGCAGATTCAGAAATATTCCTTTTAACTTAGTGTACTTTGTATCATTAAAATAGCTTTACTATTTAACGTTACTAAGCTCTTGTCATGTTTGTTAAACTCCTCTAGACTCTTTTTAAAGACTCTATCTTCGATTTTCTTCATTGGAATATAGTCACCATCTTGTATCACATTCCATAGGCCATATTCGTTAGCCATCACGAACACTCTGAATTTAACTTTCCAAAAAAAATGTTCTCCAGCAAAACCAGGAGGTCTAGTGATTGAAGCTCTATCTGGAAGGATGTTCTCACCCATTGTTGCCATTTACCAGATCCTTCTCAAGCTGTTAGGCTCTTCGGAGAAGACCTTTCTCTGATACCAAATGAAAGAGGCAAGCTTCACCTAATAGGGGGTGAATTGGGTAATGTGATAAAGTTTTTGGTTGATGTGGTGATATGACAGTAGTTGTAGATAGGTAGAGTTGAGAATATTAGTACACAAAGAGTGATACTGGTTCGGCCCAAAAACCAGGCCTACGTCCAATTCTTAGAGATCAAGACCTACTGAGATTTTCACTATGCTTCCAAGATTCAATGGGCTCTCAAAATCCTGTAAAACAATAATTGTCCTTGAATAGACTATGAGTAGAAATATTCTAACACTCAGAAATTTCTCTCCCCCTTAGGACAAGTCTTATGTGCAGAAAGAACACCTATGACCTTTCTCTCTTGCTTACGTATACAAGTCTTATGAGCAGCAACATTCTCTCCTGCTTACACCACTGTAAGTCTTACAAGTAGCAACATTCTCTACTGCTTGTATCTTGTAAGTCTTATTAGCGGAAAGTCCTACTAGGAAGTCTCTTAACTGCTTCTCTCGTAAGGATATCTACCCTCTCAAGGTCTCAGTACCTTGAGATCAAATGAAAATAGAATTTGAAGTGTAAATAAACTCTCTTACAGAAAAAATATGATAAATACTGAAGAATGATATGAATACAAAGAAAATGTGAATAACAGAGACTCGTGAATTCGCTTGTGAGAATTCTTCTTCTTGGTTCATATCGATGGTCTCTGAAGCTCTATATTTATAGTTAGTTGTTTTGTCCGTTGAATTATAATCATTGTAGAGCAGAGCATTTTACTGTGGAATGACATGCGTACGTTTGAAATCTTTGAACGTGGTAGGTACGTGCTTGGTTGGTCATAATGATGTTGTCTTCCGTTGTTTGACTGCTTCTATGCTTTTCTAATTCAAACGTTCAAACTCGTGTATCACACTTGTAATATATGTTAAATGATGTTATATAATAATAATAAGTAGAAATAGAATGAATAAATAACATTAAACAATATTCGGATTGAACGTTGTAAGACTGGTGCATTTTGGCTTATGGCAGAGTATCACTCGAGTGCTAAGAGGGCTCACTAGAATGCAATACCATATTTTCTCTTAGTACTTCAGTTTTATACTTGCACTTCCATGTGATTTTCAGAGAGTGCATTTTCACACTTGCGAGTGATGTGGGTCCTCTCTCGAGTGTAACTCCTCTCACTTGAGTGTACTTATATTTTACACTATAAGCTACGTCTTTGGACAACACTCGCATCCCATTTTATCAAAAGTGTGATTTTACACTTACAGGTGATGTAAGTCCTCACTCAAGCATACTTACTCTTACTCGAGTAAATAGAATATTCTTCTATAAGATACTCTTTGTCTTCAGCACCTGTATCAGAATTAAAAGAGTTAGATTTCTTACTCACGGGTGCTGAGGTATCACTCAATTGCAGATTCCTCTACTCGAGCATACTTTCTCCTTTATGCACTTGGTGACTCTTGAGCAAACACTTGCTGTTCCTCACTCACTTGGACTTGAGTGCAAATTACATGCCCTGGTTGTCTTGCTCTCGGGTAAGCACTTCCTATGCCATACTTGCAAGGACTCCGGTGCACTTGAGACTATCACTTGAGTAGATGTTCTATGCTCGAGTGAGAAGATGATTTCTGACTCTGTCATTGCTCTCTATCAAACACTTTCTTTCCAACACTTGCATGTGCTTGAGTGTAACATAGCTCTATGCTCGAGTGCTAGCTCCATCACTCGAGTGCATAAGTAAAACTGACAGCAAACACTTCTAAACTATGTGAAAAACATTTGGTAATATTTTTAACCATTGCAAAGAATGAATTTCTTACCACAACATACAATGATCTTTTGTTATCATCAAAACTTGGAATCTAACAGAAATGCCTTTCTATTAATCAAAATTAATCTATCAAGGACTAAATTTCTCTCCCCTTATTTGAAAGTATTTTCATTTTTAATGTGATGGAACTAAAAAATGGATTTGGAGAGATTTTCAAGAAAACTTTCATAATCAAGAAAATTGAAATTAATGATACGAATTGTATTCTCAAAATGTAAAGAGAAAAGGTTTAGAAATGCTCATGTAGATTTTGAAAAATGATGAAGCACTCCATGAAGTCCATTGCTTTATTCTTTGGCAATGCTAGTTCATGATGTTGTGTTCACCACACTTTTGCGATGCAACTATGATGCGTATTCATGTTGTTGTCAGGATTCTCCAATTGAAATAAACTTCTATTTAACATGATGAATGCCCATTTGTATTGGCATATGTATTTGTTTCTTTGAATATTGTAGCCAATATATTCTTCTTGATTGAGCATGAAGGCATATGTCCTCAAAGTTGATATATTCTCCTTTTAGTGTGTTGAGTAATTATCTGCCAAAACTTTCTTGCACAAAGAATGATTAGTATCATAAAGTATCAAATTTATCCTTTCTATATGATATATTAAAATTAAAATCGTGAGTGGAAAAACATAAGAGAAACTCATCATCAAAACTAATCAAAAGATAGTGAATACAGATAAGTATATTAAAAAAATTTTAAAATAGGAGATGAGCTTTTAAGATATAAAACACATGTGAATGTGAAGCTCATCCTTAATTAATGCATGGTTTTAAAAAAATCATCATGAGGAAAATAGTTAACAATTCTCCCTGATTTGAAAACTTATTGGAAACTTTGTAGAAAAAATGTAGTGAAAGTATGAAGATTTAGAGAAAAATGAAATTGTAAACAAGACAATGTTATTCAGAGGTTTTAAGAGATATAACATAATATCACATGAGTGGTCACTTGAGTAGTCCTACTCGACCATCACTCGAATACTCACTCAAGTGATGCAACTCAGAGAATTAAGAAGTAATACAATACCTCACTTGTGTAATATCACAATCACTCGAGTCATAGTCCTTTGTAGTCCATTGATGTGATCAGTACCAAGGGATTCTGAAGTGTAGTTTATTTGAGCACTTAAGGATACCAAGATGATCTCATAGTAAGGCCTTGAAGTTCTGATTAATCAAGTCATATAGCTGTCTAATCTTTCCATTCACAGAAGTGATGAACTCAATATTGCTTGTAGCAAGCTCTATGTGATTGTTGAAGCTTCTCTTATCAGATAGCCCTAGATAGATGGACCAAAGAATGAAGGATCAAGGGAACCAGCTCTAGCACATTGTTGTATCTTATCTATCCTTGAAGTCTCAGCTCCCATCCTCTACTAATCTAGCTCTAGTTGAGGATTGTACTTAATCATCTCCAGATGCCTTAGGTTTTGCTCTCGTTTCTATTTAGTACTACCCACTTATGACCTGTGTTTCTTTATCGTTTGAATGTGTAGCCTCTTCAAACATCTAAGTCATCACAACGGGCTCATTTGGCTCAGGTACTATATCTTGTTAGCCTTAAGGAATAGAGATACCAAATGAGGATATGGCGTTGGAGTATGCCTTATAGAAGTATATATGTACTTCTTGCTCTTTGAAAGACATGATCTCTCTAGTGTTTTTCTCCTCCTTGCTAATAATATAGATAATTGTATAATAATTCTTCTCGATGAAGCAAGTGAATTTATTGGCCTTGTTCACCATAGCTCTAGTTTAGATGTACCATATAATTTTGTGAAGATAAAAAATAGAGCTAGGATGGTAGTTGAGAATCCTCACCAAGCTTGATGATTCTGTACATCTCAGGTTTATCGTATTCATTTATCCTTTAGGCTGAGATTATGACTTTCTAATTTGTGCTTGTTGTCTTCAAGCTATCTTCATTCACAACACCTTCCTTAGAACATATCTCAGCTAGTTCTATGTCACAATAATGTCTAACTTCCTTTAGGCAGTAGAGGAGGTGGATAGACGAACAAGGCTCATAATAGCTAGACTTGTTCTTGGCCCTGAGCTTCTTTGAAATAAAACTCCGCTAGGCCTACTAAGAGGTCTTCCTCCTCTTTTTCATTCTTTTTTCTTTCTTTAACTGTACCACTAGCTAGTTACTTGCTAATGATGGGGTGTAACTCGAGCCATCACCTGAGTGATACCACAGATTTAGCTTCTGCTTACATTGCAACACTACTAGTCACACATACTCTATTAGCCTCTGTTCTTTGTATTCAAAAGTAGAGCATCTTTGTTACTACTATAAAAGTATAAATACATGCTCTTTGGTACCCAACTTCTCTTGGGTCCGTACAATATTAGGCACAATAACTCTTTTGCTCTTATATAATTAAACTATATGATTATTGAGAAAAGAGTGTATTAAATCACCAAAGATTAAAATTATAATGTTATGCCATAAAGAATAGCAACCAATTGATACCAAGAATGTTGTTTTCAAAATAATAGTATGCAAATATGCTTTGTATAGAAAAATATGTCATTGAAAATATTTTCATGCAATCCATGTAAGTTGGATTAAAAGAGAGTGGTAGATATATCCATAAAATTTTTATCAACTTTTGTGAAATGATAAATCCTGGTTGAAAACAAGTTTTCTAAGAATGATAATGAAATATGCAAATTGTTTCAAATCATAACAATGCTTTGTGAAATTGAGATTTTGATTACATGAAAAACATATTTTTGAAACATGTTTATAATCAATGTTCATGTTAAAAATGGTAGAAGTTAATAGTTATAATATATATATATATGTATGTATATAAGAAAGCTTTACTTTGCAGTTTCACTAAGATAACATGTTAATCATCAGAGTTAACATGTTGGAGAATTTTCCAAAGAGCAAGAGTCATATAGATAACCAAAAGGATTAGCTCTATAGACATATATAAGTTTAATGAATTTTCTTTTGGCCAAAGACTATCTTGATACTTAGAGTTGAGAATATTCAAACAATGATTTAAATACATGACACTGGTTATTCAAAGATAGTTGATATCAATGGTTAAAGTATTCGATCAACAAGAACATGTAAATGGATTTATTAAATACGAAGGCTCGTTCGTCCAAATGACTAGCGTGTTATAAATTTATCCTAGTAATTTATTCCACTATAATGGTTAATGCATTAAGATTTAATGCATTAATGAACATTCATAATTCTTGGAATAACTTGGCCAATAAGGATTTGTGCATTAGGCACAAGGCTATCACATATTGAATTATTTTCTAGGAAATATACTTGAAACTCATATAGATAGTTAACTTTTTAGACATAAGGTCTAACTTTTTAGAAAATGAAGGTTGAGGAGTTCAAGCAGCAACAGGTTTAAAATCAAAAAATAATATGTGAATGATGGGGAAAAACTCTAGTGGATGGATTTGAAGTATTTCTGATTTTCAATTCAAAAGATATTAACTTCCAGTTTTTCAAACCAATTTGAATGTATTCAAAACATGAATATTTTCCAAAAACATGTGTATGCACTTTTATAACACACAATGGATTGAAACCAAAACACATTTTTGGATTGTGCACTTCAAAACATATATTGATAGAAAAACAATTATGTGTAGTTTCACTTTTAGTTCATTTAGCAATCTGTAAACAATTTAACGATCATCAAGGATTGATTGCTAAAGTAATGCAATAATGGACAAATATTTATTACTCAAAATAAATAATTCATATAATCACAGTATAGAATAAGGATTAGATATCATCGTAATTCCTCTTGTCCTTATGACAACTTGCTTGGTTTTGATGGAATAATATTGTTTTTCTCCTTTGCACAATCAGCACCAAAATCCAAACCCCAAAATTTAGTATCATCAAGATATGAATTTTTTTTTCTTGTAACCATAGTCTTGAGAAGCTTTTTACTTATCCTACAAAATTGTATAATTGTTTTCTTCATGGTACCCAACCTTGCTTGGATCTATTTCTTATTAGCTTGTATCTCATGCTCTAAGAATATAATCAATTCAAGGCAATTGAGAATAATGAATTAAACATGTCTTTATACATAAAAGAAATACTTTCTTTTTAAATCATTATATATGCATAAAGAATTAACCTATTGAGCATTGCAATCCCTTTATAAATAAATCTATAAAATGTATTTTTAAGGGATGTGAAAACACAATTTCAAAATAGTTTGTAATGCTCATTCTTAAGGTTCCAAAATATAAAACCTCATTAAGTATTACAAACAATAGCATAGGAGGTTTTATTATTGTGTATCTTTCCCTTAGATACTTGGAGGATTACTTTTGCTTACCCACTACATCTTTCTATGATATTGATACTTTGAATATCTTGCTAAATTTGTGAATTGGGTGTTTGATAATAACTTAAGAACCTTAAAAATCTTTTCGCATCTTAAAGAAGAGAGTATGCAAACTGTGGTTTATCCTGGTTTGGTCCAATCCACAATGACATACGTCCAATCCCCAGGCTCCTCCTGAGATTTCCAATCCACTGTCTTCTTGTTTAATCCAGGTAGAAGAAAAGCCTTTACAACCCATACGTTTAGCTGGGCACTTATGAAGCCTTTTACAAATCTCTCACGGAGTTACTCCCCCTTACACATTTTAAGGATACATACTTGATGATAAAAGATTACAATTAAACTTCTCTCCTAGAAGTGAACAAGATGAACACTGAAGTATACTAAATATAATCTCTTTCTCTAAGGTAATTGTTATCAAAGGTAGATAAACAGAGAGTATTCAGGTAGGAGTAGATGCTTCATGATCTTAGCACATTTTTCTTTATTATTGTGTGTGTTGGGCTCTTCTTTGAATGCTTCTATATTTATAGTTGAATTGTAGTAGATGCCTATTGTAAGCATTCGTCTGTTAGAGTCCGTTGCTTCGTTTGACTATTCTTCATAATTGAAAAACTAGTCGTTATGCTTGATAGATGCTCAGTTCCCTTAAGGTAGATTTTCTTCTCTTCGTATGATCTTCTCATTATCTTCCTATTGAAATACTTTAAACACAAATTCAGTGAAGTCTTAGAGTGATTAAAAGCAAGAAGAATGAATTACAAAAATATTCCAATGATTTTTAGAAGTTACAAGTATGCCCTATTTTCTGGAATTATACATCACTCGAGTGATCTGGCTTTTATTGTGTATAACTTGATTGAATTTTAATTGATAACTAGAGTGATATGCTTCTAGTCATATATCACTTGAGTAAATTTCCTAATTACTGGAGTGATCTATATTATCAGATCAATGCAACTGAATTCCACTTTCACTCTAATTGAGCAAACCTTCTCAAACTTCTGCATAGAGGTCAACTTCCAATAGGCATAACTCTTTGAATATAACTCTAAATTTGACCCATGACCTTTCTCTAGAAAGATCTTTTAGCTTATTTTGCATTGCAATTAGAATTGTTCCCAAATACATTGTATTCCAATTTGTAACATTTGGCCTACACAGTATTTTAAATTCAAGTGTCTACTTCTAGAAAGTATAACTCTTTGAATGTAACTTTAAATATAACCCATGACCTATTAAACAAAAGGTATTTAAGTCTAGTTTCATTTGCCACCAATTTCATCTCAAAATGACATGTATTTTGAGAGTTATGTCAATAATGCCAACATGTTCTGGAATATGATGGTGATTTGAGTGTCATTTTGTAAAATTCATATCTCTTTCATTTGAGCTCTTGTTTACTTGATCTTAGTGTCAAAATGACGTATTGGGAGTCTAGTTTCATATTCTTGGTTTCACCTTATTTAGAGTTCTGGTTTGGGAGATATGATCAAATTACTTATCCTCACTCATGTTGAATGAAAACAGATTGTTGTCACTTGTGAGTATTTTCAACACCCGTTTACAGACAGACAACATCCACACAAGGTTTGATAATATTTATAAATTTATACAAAATGTCCAAAAATAAACAACATATAACCATCTATCCTCGTCTCAGGATCCGTGCCTATCAGTTCGCCATGTCTACTAACTTGCCTTTGGATCCACTGGTTCCCGCTGGCACATTATCATTTATGAAAAAGAATGAGATTCCAAGGAATTCCAGTAGCAACATACTATCATTCATATAAAATGCGGTAAGTAGAAATGTTATACACCATGTATGCACCAATTAATGAACAATATAAAAGCATGTATACATGGGATAGGGCCCAACCAATACTATCCGTGTACCTTGGTTAGAATGTTACTCCACAACTAGGTAAAAGTGCACTTCTCATACTAGCTGCCCCTTCTCAGCAGACTGCCCCTTCTCACAAACCATGTTGATTAATGGAAGCACAAACAATGGCATACACAATCATATGAACTATGGCATGATGTATGAAGGATAATGTCACTACCTTAAGCCTAATGCATGCGTCGATCTGTGTGCCAACAAACTCAGGCTCTCAACTTAGTTAAAACCCATTCAAGTACTATTTTAGGCAATTCTAAAGTGTTTTTAGTGGTTATATGAGTCTATAGTAAAAACATACCAAAATACCCTTTGGGACCCGGCTCGGCCCAGCCGTACCCAGTCGGACAGTACTTTTCCCGAACGTTTGACCCAGGCTATTTTGACATATTTTTGCTCAAAGAATCCAATTCCAGCCTCCAAATTACCAATTTTACTTCCAAAAGACCGAAATGCCCTTGGCAGACCTAATTTAGGGTTTTAGGGGCGTTTTGGTTAATATGTGTTTTAGGGCTTTTATGGAAAAGTGTTCAATTGTAACCCTACCTAATTTTCCCTCCTAAACACAATGGAATCATCTATTATCAAAAATCTAGCCCTAACCCTCTGGTCTTGACCTTGCCAAAACTTACAGGTTCTTTGGGGAAAATTGGGGTTTTTGAATTTTGACTCCACATACTTGCTCCTTTCTACTTCTTATCACTTTATTAACTATTTAATTACATTATAAATACAATTTAGACCAAATTTGGGTAGCATTACAACTAGGGCTCATCCTTTTCCCAAATTTACCAAGCATATATATCATCCATAAATCCACCGATTAAACCAACCACAACAGCAATAACAACAATAATTTGAGGTTCAGGAAGTCACCTTTGCTTTTTCCTTGCTCTTCCCTTCTTGGCCGAAACCTTAACCTCCCAAACCTTAAGATTTTGCTATAAAAACACCTTGAATCAGGGAGAAGAGAAGCTTAGGGAGAGGATTATACAAATTTAGAACTAAATCATCAGAGGAATCAAGCTTACCACGCAACTTTGCTCCTCCTTCTCTCTAAAATCACCAAAGCACTCTCTCTCTTAAGCTCTCTTGGCTGACAGAAATGGTAGAGGACAGATGAAGGGAATGATTTTAATATATGTTGCATTTATCTCATAATTATTTAATTACCAAAAAGTTGACTTTTAAGACTTAAAGCAATTAGTCTCTATCTGTAAGTAAAAGTGTCATAAAGTCCATTATAATTCAACTAATATTTCCCTTCCTTGGTTTATCCAAAAACACATCCTAGGGTCTTTTAGATCAGCCAAATTAGTTCATGGGTTTAACCCAAAATTACCATGTTGCCACACAAAAGTTTCCCCATTTTTGAATTTGTGTCAATTCTTGCAGATTTTCTGCCCAAGCTTTAAAAAGTCCTAACTAAATTTGTAGACATCAAATTGGAAATTCCAAAGGCTATAAAACCCTTATTGAGTCTATTTTCATGGAAAAATATAGCATTTTGCCAATTAGAAGCAAAAAAAACCCAGAATTAAATTCTTTGGATGATGTTCTAGGAAATAGGCAGCTTTTATGGGCTAACTTCAAAAATTCATTCTAGACCTAATTGATTCATATAACCTATCAAATTGAAGCTTAGGATGTCTACTTTCATTCTGAAAATTTCATAAATTTTATCGTCATTTGGTCATCCAAAACCACATGACAAACTCACTGCCTCGTGGCAATTTCATTGAAATTAAAGTGTTGTTCACCTTTCAATTTCCAATATTTAATTCCTACGGCTATGAATATTCACCATTTTATTGAATATCTTAAATAATCACATTATATTCTTGGTGAATAAAATTTGGGGTGTTATAGTTCTCCCCCACTTAATTAAATTTCATCCTCAAAATTTGCTACACCTATATATCCATAAATTCTGGGTAACTCTTCCTCATATTTTCCTCTATTTCCCATATAACCTCTCTAGGAGATAACCCTTTCTAGACAATCTTGATTAATGGAATGCTCTTACTCTTGAGTTTCTTCTCCTGCCAATCGATGATTTGGTCAAATGTGACTTTATAAGGTTGATACATGTTCTGGATCAGGTTGATACATCTTTAGTTGGGAGTAATGTACCTTGGACACAGCTTCTTTACTTTCAATGCTCTACCAATGCCTATAACTAGTGATACTTTCATGAATACATGATCGCTAACTTCAAATTCCAGAGGTTTCCCCCTTTTGTCAGCAGAGCTCTTCTGTCTGCTCTGAGCAATAAACAATCTCTGCTTAATCAACTTTATTTTCTTGGTTGTCTGATTAACAATATCTAGCCCAAGTAATTGCCTCTCAGACAACTCTATCTAGCATAAGGGCGATTAACATTTTCTCCCATAAGTGCCTCATATGGAGCCATCTAGATGTTCGAATGATAATTATTATTGTAGGAAAATTCTACCAATGGAAGGAATTTGTCCTAGCTGCCTTTGAAATCAAGTGCACACACCCTTAGCATATCCTCAAGTGTTTGAGTTGTTTGCTCTATCTGCCCATATGTTTGAGGATGATATACCTTGTTAAACCTCAGTTTAGAACCCAAAGCTTTGTGATCTGCCTTCTAGAACTTAGAAGTAAATGGAGGATCTCGATCCTAGATGATGTTCTTTGGAGTACCATATAATTGTACAATCTCCTTGATGTAAATTTTTGCTAAATTGTCAGGAGAATAATGAATGCTAATAGGTAGGTAGTGGGCTGTCTTCATGAATATGTCAACTATCACCCAGATTTCATCGTGATTTCTGACCTTGGGTAACTCCATCACGAAATCCATAGTAATGCTTTACCACTTTCACTTAGGAATCTCAAGGTTTTACAGGAGCCCTGATAGTCGCTGATATTCTACTTTCACTTTTGACATGTGATACAACGAGTGACATACTTCATTATATCTCTTTTCATTCCTGGCCATCAATATTGATACTTTAAGTCATGGTACATTTTAGTAGCCACTCGATATAGAGTATACTTACTCTTATATGCCTCTTCCAGGATAGGCAGTGCTTGTCTATCTTGCAGCTATGGAACATAAACCCGCTTCTTGTACCTGACTAGCCCGCTAGGTGACAAGTCATATTTCTAAGTCTCACCCCTATCAATCATACCTCTGATAGGCAGTGCTCGTCTATCCTACAGCTGTGCTTCTTTAATTGCTACTCTCAGATCATTATATACTAGGCTAATACTCTGCTCATCAGAATTTGATTAGGCAGATTGAAATCTCTAAAATCCTTTATCAGTTTTTGCTCATAGATTATCATGGCTGCCACCTGCATCGATTTCCAGTTTAATGAGTCCGCAATAACATTAGCCTTTCTAGGATGATATTTGATTTCAAGATTGTAATCTTTTACCAACTCCATCCACCTGCGTTGTCTCATGTTCAGCTCTTTTTGATCGTGCAAGAATTTCAAACTCTTGTGGTCACGGTATAGCTCTACGGTCACACCATAGAGATAATGTCTTTAGATTTTTAGAGCGAACACAATTGCCACCAACTTAAGATCGTGAGTGGGATAGTTCAATTCATGAGGTTTTAGCTGACGATGTAACCCCCTACCTTAATAGCCGTGATTATAGTTCGAAAATGTGTCATTAAGTTAAAATAGAGACCAACGGATAACTTAAAACTCATTAATGATCCCAACTTCAAAATAGGATACGGTCTTATGATAAAGTGGGTTTTCAAAAACTTTACTAAACCTGTTTAATACGGTTTCTCATTTAGTTTTCAAATCTATTTGGCTTGTTCAATTCAGTTTCATTCATACATCTCAGAGTGTATAACAAAATTTCCTAACAACTATCGAGTTTCATCTATTACCTATAAGGGTTTATATGGCATAACCACTAGTCTAGGTTCCCATACTGGGGATCACATAACATTATCCAAATTTACAACATATACAATATGTACAATAATCTCAAAAATTAATAACCAACATAAGGCTCTAATCTCCTAGCCATGAGCACTAGTCGCCTTTAGTTACCTACTTCTCCTTTGAATCGGTTGCCCTAGTTGTAAGTTAGTCATTGGAAAGAGTGAAATTCATAGGAATCTTAGTAGTAACAATTCACTCATATAATATATAATAACAAAGCATGTAAGAAAATCACTAAGCAGCATCACAATAGCATCCACAACAACAATCACATTTGTGACTTTTGTCACATAAACGACAGCTCTCAAAACTATATACACAATACGACAACTTGCATTGTATTCACAATAAATACAGCTTTCACTGTATTTACAATAACAATAGCTATCACAGCTATTTTTGCAGAAGTATCCATATTTTTCACAATTCAATGATAAATACAAACATACAATGCATTATACATGATATAAGAGAAAGAGTCACTACCTTGTTATTTCCGTTAGTGCTCAGGCACCAATTCTCATGCTCAAGGTGGATGACAAGTCCTATAAATCATGATCAAGGTGAAAAGTTGTACCCTATTCAATTCTTAATTCTAAAACACTTAGGGTTGGTTATCATTTGAAACCTTTATATAGCTATAAAAGCTCAAACAAAAGCCTAAAGTGTTGGAGAGAACTAGACCAAACATCACCTTCTAAAAGTTCAAAGTATCAAATTTCGGGGGTTGGCAACGACCAAAGGAAGGTTAGATGCCTTTGAACCGCTGCCAAGAATAGGTCAGAAAGTTTTGGGCCACAACTAAGACCCTTTTGGCCATGGCTAAGAACTTGTCAGATGCTTTTTAGCCGCGGAAAAAATGCCTGGCTGCAGCCAACACTTGGCCTGTCTCCTGGCTAATTTCAAACGACCATAACTTTTCGTACACACATCAAAATGACACAAACTTTATATCGTTGAAAAGCTTGCAATGTGTACTACAGAATTGGAAAATTTCATAAAACTATGCAAAGTTACTCCCTTGCATAGAATTTCCATTACCCAAACTAACAATTTCCAGTAAATGTTTCCAAAGGTCCAGCATTCACATCCAACACTACTCCCACACAATATTTTGCATAGAATCCAATGGAAACATCAAAACAACCAAAATCTAACTCCATTTACATGTTCTATTTTAGCAACAAATTCAACATAAAAACCACAATTGTCAACATCTCAAATTCAAGACTCTAAACCAATCCCATTGTCCAAAATACAACACAATATGCCATTTTATCAATCAAAACACCAAGAAGTTTCTAAAACCCTAAATTATGAAAATATAGGGAAAAAATTCAGAAATCAAAGGTCTCAACCAATGATCACAACATATATACCAAAAGGTAGCTTTTGCTCACCTCTTTCACTATCTCTAGCTTGTTCTTTGATTCTTCAACCTCTAGTTTTCCTTGAGTACTCAAACACCTCCTCTTGAAAATCTAAAACAATACACATGAAGCCCTCATTAGATGATCAGGAATAAAGAAGAGGTTTTTGGCATTTAAGGTCATTCACAAGGTCAAAGTGTAAGAAGAGTACCTTGATTTCTTCTTTCTCTTTCCTCTTCCTTCTTGAACATCTAAGAACTTGAGAGAGAGAGAGAGAGAGAGAGAGTAAAAGATGATGATGAGTTCAGATTTTTAATTCCCTCTAATGCCTTGGCCGACTTTGAAGAGAGGGAGGGAGATGAAGAGTTGAAACTTTTGACCTTTGACTCCATCTCATGATACCATGTGTCACCATCTTGTGCCTCCTCCCAACTCCTCCCAATATAATGTAACCATAGGATTATTCTCACTTATCCCATTGGCCCTTTAATCTCTCTTCTTATCTATTAGTTGATGGTGAATTTCCTCTTCAGTAGCTAACTACTTGGCCGATAAATTTCTTTCTTCTTGTTTTCCCCTGATTATGGCAATTTCTATTGAATTACCACTTAACATATTCTTTGACCCCTTTAACTCATACCATACACCCTGCCCCTCTATGTTAATTCAATTTAGGCTTTGTCACCATAATTGAGTTTAAATATAAGGTTCAAGTACTGACTACTGCTAATCCAGGTCATAATTCACTTTGTATTATCTGAAAGTTTTTGTTTCACATTAATTACATTCACTTTTAAAGTCTTTAGCCCTTATACACATGTTGGGACATTATAGACGAGATGTGTATGGCACCACCCGACCATACTGCATCAACACATATCTTAATGCATTCCCACTAGCATCTGTATACACAACATACGTAAACTCTAGATGTAGGATCGTTAGCACTGGTATTGTAGTCTACCTTTGCTTGAACTCCATAAAGCACTTCTCACAATTCTCATCCTAAACAAAATGTTGAGTTTTCTATATCAATTTTGGTCAATGGCAAAGCTACTCTAGAGAAATTCTATATAAACCTTCTGTAATACCTGACAAGACCCAAAAAACTGTGTACTTCAAATACAGTCTCTGGCTTCTTCCAATTCATTACTGCTTCCACCTTGCTAGGATCAATAGAGACCCCTTGATGTGAGACAACATGGCCCAGAAACTTTACCTCTAAAAGCCAGAATTCATACTTACTTAGCTTGTGATAGAGTTGCTTATCCCTTAATATATTCAACACCATTCTCAGATACTGCTTATGATCAACTTTACCCTACGAGTATACCAGAATATCATTAATGAAGACTACTAAGAATTAGTCCAGGTGTGGAAGAAAGATTCAATTTATGTAGTCTATAGACACTGCAGGTGCAATGGTCAGCCCAAATAGCATTACAAGAAACTCATAATGGCCATATATGGTCCTAAAAGTAGTCTTCGATACATCTTTTGCTTTTATCTTTAACTGATGGTATTAGATCGTAAATCAATCTTTGAGAATATGTAGGAACCAGATAACTGATCGAGCAAATCATCAATTCTAGGGGTAGGTATTTCTTCTTGACGTCACTTTATTCAATTCCCAGTAATCTATACAAAGACATAGGCTTTTGTATTTCTTTCTTACAAATAGCACTAGAGCACCCCATGGTGAAACACTAGGTTGAAAGAACCCTTTCTCAAGTAGCTCCTCAATCTACTTCTTTAATTCTGTCATTTCGCTTGGAGCCATTCTATATGGGGCTTTGGATATTAGACCTGCTTTAGGCCTTAGATCAATTGAGAACTCCACTTCCTTATCTGAAGGTAATCCACTATATCCTCCAGAAATACATCGGGGAACTCATTTACTACAGGGATACTTTCTAAGGCTACTCCAGCCTATGACTGCTTAGAGTAAAGCACTATATACCCCTGATAACCTTTCCGTGAACATCTCTCAACCTCAGTTGTAAAGAGAAGATTCAGATTGATTCACGTACCCGTATGTTGTTGTAAATCAGGATATATAACCTTCTTTTCTTTGCAATCCATCAAGACATTATTTGTTGTCAACTAATCAATTCTGAGAATCACTTCCAACCCTCAAAGTAGCAAACAGATAGCTCTATGGTAGATTCGTGCCCCTCCACATTTACCACACAATTTAAACAAACATCGACCATAACAATTTAAGTACCCATAGGTGCAGTTATGACCAAGTCATATGGGAATTTATGCACAGTTATGTTCAACCACCTCAAGCAGTCGAATGTAATGCATAAGTGCTAGCGACCAAATCATACATGACATGCACTAGACTGTTGTTCAGAAAAATCATACCTTAGATCAATTTAGGAGATTTTCTAGCTTCTTCTTGTGTTAATGTGTAGACCCTACTTGGAACCCTGGGTCTTGTCTCCTCCGGCTGATGCTTTTGTGGGCAATCCTTAGCAATATGCCCCAACTTGTTGCAATAGAAGCAAGTGTCTAAATAGAAGTCCGCTGTAAAATCTACTAGGGTGAATTGGCTTTCGACAGCACTAACAAGTTCTGCTTCTAGAGAAACCCTGGCCACTAGCCCTGAGTTAGCCTCTTGTTATCACCCTTGGAAGGTCCACCCTGATCTTTCTACTTCTGCGATAAACTACCACTTTTGCATGCAACCTTACTATTGCTTTTGCAGCCAAGCTCAACATGTGTTTCTCGATGTAACGACATTTTTCCACTACTTTACTGAACTCAATGAAATGATGTGAAACCAATTTCTCTTTCAACTCTGGTCTCAACCCCTCAATCATCATATCAGTACTCTATTCTTCATTATCATAAAGCTTGAGGTATGTCGAATATCGAGACAATTGAATGTATAGAGCCAAGTAGTCATCAAAGCTCTCATTGTTATACTGTTGAATACTGAGAAATTCTTTCTCTTTCTGATGCTTGATAGACGGAGGAAAATATTTCTCATTAAACTTTTCCAAGAATAATTCCCAAGTCACAGGAGTATTCCTCCCTTACAGAGTAAGCTCGATGTTCTTCCACCATCTATTTGCATTATTCTCCAGCTTATAAATAGCTAGCTGGACTTTAACCTCATCTGGGCACATCAAAATATTGAAGATTTTCTCTAGACGTGATAACCAATCCTCAATATCTGTGGATCAAATTTCCCTTAAAAACTAGGAGCCTGTTACTTATTGAACCTTCCTACCCAGGTCTGCATGTCTATCTCAGGATTAGGCAAAACATCCTCTGGTTGAGGCCCCTCATATGGAACCTCTTCACCATTCCCTCTCACATATTCCTCTAGACAATCTTGCCTCTATTGTACCTCCTAAAGTTCATCCCTACTTTCATTAATGGTGGCCTGGTGTTGCGTTAGAACATCCAGAATTTGTTGTTGTACAAGGTCAGGGCTTGCCTCAAGTGCAATATTATTGTGTCACGCCCGTGGTCTTCCAGGTCAGACCATCTCTATAATGCACACTACATGAAAATAGAGAATAAATAATTTTCATATAAGAGCAAGGGCATTTTCATCATTTCATAAAAGTTCAGGGTACACATATATGTCATATATATCATACAATAGATATTTACAGTAGTTACAGAAAGACAAAAATATCATACAACCTATAAACTACTATACATGACAATTAGTCCTTTTACATTACATAATTCTAAGTTACATACAACTTCCAAGGGGTTACCCATCCTAGGATTTTCCTGGGTCGAGCACGATTAACTTTCCCTACACCCTCCTAAAACACCGACTCTAACCGTATCTTCTTTTGTCCTTCGATTTCACATGACTGCCCTTGTCTCAAAATACGTACTGGTCACTTCCGGGCACCAAAATATACTATGTTGGCCCCACGTTAATCACTGTACATAAACCTCTACACCAAGCCGATCATATACTCCAGAAACTCATAAATGTTCCCATTCGAGCCCTGCTCAACAATGTTGATCTTCTGCCTGTTCCAGAAGATGGAGTATGAGAAAAGTCCATTGTCGTGTAGACCCAGAACTTATATGGCAACTCCACCTCTAACTGCTCTTAGAGAGCTCATATATGGATAAGATGCTAGTAAAAACTATAAGGTATTGACCAATAAGAGTGGCTTTGGTCGAAGCGCTCTATGATATCAGCCTCGGATATAGTCCCATAGATCCAGGTCCGGCTACAGGTCATACTGTACATCTACTGTGTCGACCTGGGACTCATAATTACTCGGTTCCTCCTCTGGGTCCTTGACGATGGATGTTAGGTCTCCTCTACCAGTGACCCTATTGCCAATGCTAGCCTTGACTCGGGTTCGTATACTGGTAGCTCTAGTACCTTCTTCCTTGTTGTCTTCATCATAAGGAGGCCTCCACGCACGTAATAATCCACATACAACTACCCCGCTGGTATCCGCTACTCCAATAGCAAATAATTCACCGATGCCTTCGTTCCCTCACAGTGCTCGCTAGAACTGCTCATGACGTCCTGTCACCATGCAAACAAAACAATATTAGTATACCATTTTGAAAAATGCCAGAATCGCTATAATGCTCATATATCAAAATGTCAACACCTATTTACATTTCGATATACACAGAGGAATAAAGACCAAGTTCCATAGGCATATAGAAAAAGTACAAATATACTGTTAAAAGTAATTGTTTACAGATAGACAACATCCATACAGGGTTTGATAATATTTACATATTGATAAAAGATATCCAAAAATAAACTACATATAACCATCTATCCTCGTCTAAAGATATGTGCCCATTAATTCCCTGTGTCTACTAACTTCCCTTTGGATCCGCTGGTTCCCGCCGGCATATTATCATTTATGAAAAAGAATGAGATTCCAAGGAATCCCAATAGCAACATACTATCGTTTATATAAATTCTGTAAGTAGATATGTTATGGACCATGTATGCACCAATTAATGAACAATATAAACACACATACATGGGATAGGGCCTAACTCCCACTACATGTGTACCTTGGTTGGGATGTCATTCCACCACAATCAGGTAAAAGGGTACTTCTCGAACTATTTTCCCCTTCTCGAAAAACCATGTTGATTAATGGAAGGACAAATAATGGCATACACAATCATATGAACTATGGCATGATGTATGAAGGATAATGTCATAACCTTAAGCCATTTTCACCTTGAAATGTGTGCCTCGATATGTGTGACAATAACTCTGGCTCTCAACTTGGTCCTAAAATATCAAATGTACAAGAATTAGGTTAAAGCTCATTTTTGTACTATTTTAGGCACTTCCAAAGGGTTTTAGTGGTTATATGAGACTACAGTGAAAAATTACCAAAATACCCCTAGGGACCGAGCCCAACCTCGCCATGCTTGGTCCAATCGTACTTTTCTTGAAAGTTTGACCCAGGGTATTCAGACATATTTTTGCCCAAGGAATCCATTTCTGACCTCGAATTGCCAAATTAGCTGTCGAAAGACAGAAATGCCCTTGGTAGCCTCTAATTTAGGGTTTCAGGGGCGTTTTGGTCATATACTTTTTAGGGTTGTTCGGGAAAAGTATTCAACTATAACCCCACCTAACTTTCTCTCTTGAACACAATGGAATCATCATATTACCAAAAATCCTGCCCTCAGCCCTTGGTCTTGACCTAGACGAAACTTAGAGGTTCTCCGGGGAAAATTAGGGTTTCTGAATTCTGATTCCACAGACATGCTCCTTTCTACTCCTAATCACTCTATTAACTTTTTAATTATATTCTAAACATAATTTAGACCAAATTTGGCAGCAAAATAGCTAGGGCTAATCCTTTTCACAAATTTACAAATCATAGAAATCATCCACTAATTTAAACACCCATATTAGAAACAACAATAATAATTTGAAGTTTAGGAAGTCACCTTTGCTTTCTTCTTGCACTTCCCTTCTTGGCCGAAACCTTAACCTCCCAAACCTTAAGATTTTGCTTCAAGAACACCTAGAATCATAGAGAAGAAAGCTTTGGGAGAGGATTATACAAGTTAGGAACTAAATCATCGGAGGAATCAAGCTCACCATGCAACTTTGCTCCTCCTTTTCTCTAAAATAACCAAAGTACTCTCTCTCTCTCTCTCTCTCTTATGAGCTCTCTTGGATGACGAAAATAGTAGAGGAAATATAAAGCAAATGGTTTTAATATATGTTTCATTTATCTCCTTATTATTTAATTACCAAAAAGTTGACTTTTAAGGCTTAAAGAAATTAGTCTCTATCCCTAAGTAAAAGTGTCATGAAGCCCATTATAATTCAACTAATATTTCCCTTCCTTGGTCCATCCAAGAACACGTCCTAGGGTCATCCAGATCAGCCAAATTTGCTGATGTGTTTATCATAAAATTACCATGTTGCCATCACAAAATTTTCCCCATTTTTCGGATTTGTGTCAATTTTGGAAGATTTTCTGCCCAAATTTTGAAAAATCATAACTAATTTTGTAGACATAGAATTGGAGTGATTCCAAAGGCTATAGTACACTTATTGAGTCTAGTTTTAAAAAAAATATAGCTTTTTTCCATTTGGAAGCACAAAATTCCTAGAATTAAATTCTTTGGATATTATTATAGGAAATAGGCAATTTTTCTGGGCTAAATTCAAAAATTCCTAACTCTTTGTATATAGCTCTAATTGATTCATATGACCTATGCAATTAAAGCTTAGAATGTCTAATTTTATTTTGGAAAATTTCATAGATTTTGTCATCATTTGGTCATCCAAAACCAAATGACAAACTCACTACATCGCAGGCAATTTCACTGGAACTCCTTTTAGCCTTTCAGTTTCCAATATTTAACTTCTACGGCCATGAATATTCACCATTTTATTGAATATCTTAAATAATTACAATACATTCTTGATGAATAAAATTTGGGATGTTATAAGTATTACTCCAAGTGCAATGGGATTTCACTGGAAGTGATATGTCAATTTTGTAACATTACTCGAATGCATAAAGAATGCACTTGAAATGATCTGATGTTTTGGCAATCACTTTAGTGATTATGATATTTACTTGAGTGCAATGTGCATTCACTTGAAGTGATATGTTATTTTGGCTATCACTTTAAGTGATTCTGATGTTCACTCGAGTGTAATGTATATTCACTAGAAGTGATATGCCTATTTTTAATATTCACTTCGAGTGATTCAGAATTTCACTTGAGTGATATGATATTTCTGTCAATCACTCCAAGTGATTTTGAGGCACACTTCAAGTGATTTGCAATCACTCCAGATTGGGTATTTTAACTTCGAATTGAGCCATCCAAACTTTCATTTGATCATTAAGACTTCCAATATCAAATCTAAGAGCTTGAATCTTGATATTCTTATTAGATCTGCAAGTTCTTCTTTCTTCGATCTCTTGCTTCTTGATTTTCCTCTTGATGATCATTTTCCATAACCCAACTAGATATCTTCTTCCTTTTCTTGAGTTTCTCATTCACTTTCTTTCTTCTTCCTCTTTAATCATTATCATCAAATTAACTTGATATCTTCTTCCTTTAACTATTCTATAATATATTTTACATTAAACATAGTAGTTAGTGAAAATATAAAATAAATACATTATGTAAAATTTTTGCTCTTATTATTTGGCATCATCAAAACTAATCATATCAAATAAGGTATACTAGCACTGATAGGTTGTACCACATCCAGCAGCTATAATGAGGAACAAAATGGATGAGTGGGGATGGTTCTAATTGTTGATCATATGATGTGAAGTTTAATTATTTAGAATAATATAATTTTTATGTTAGTTAAACCTACTTCTCTAACTTACAATCATTTCCTGCATATTTTGTAAATTGATTTTGGTTATTGAGACTTTATGTCTCCCCCCATCATTGTAAATAATTTTTCAAGAGAGACCTCTAATGTAGCTGGAGGCCAAAGGAAGCAACCAGAGGCATAGGAGTTGAAAACCTTGTAGGCCTCTTTTCATATAGAGTGTTTGGGTAGCAGCAGAGGATTCACATTTCTATCATTTTTCTCGTAGTTACTCGCTGTCTCTATTTTTCTCCGTTACCCATCGACGTTGAATGCTCTCTCATTTATAGTTGATGAATATGATGACCGTTGTGAGCATTCGTCCCTTGGAGTCATTTTGACCGTTGAGCATATTTGAAAAAAGAGTTACCATGAGCTTTCCGTTGCAAAGCAGAGCGTCATGTTGAGGAGCGGCATATCTCATTATGAGCTGTACATCACGTTGTGGAGTGGGATGAATTCTTTTGAGTTTCCAGACAATCTCTCATGGTGGGTGAGTTGCTTGTCGTGGTAGGTAGCCGCCATTCGGTGTGTAATGATGCCGCCCGCCACAGTTGACTCTTACATTTGAATATGTAATCTCAACGTTCAATTTCTTGTTTCACACTGCAAAATACTTAATCACTAATATGATGAAATATTAGTCATGGGTATGTTGGATCATTGGTCAAAAACTGAATTTCTGGCTTCTGTGACTCATCACGTTGAGTGAAGATATTCGCTATGACCTCCGTTCTTGAAGATACAATCCAAATATTTAATCTCCTGTTTTACACTTGAAAAATATGTTAGTTAATGTTTAGGAACAATAACAAGTGAAAACATAATGATTGTATAACATTTAACCACGTTTGGATTGATTGCTGTGAGGCTCTAAACTTCTACGTTGCTTCTGTCAGGACCTCACTTCAAGTGCAATATGGCTCACTCGAGTGCAGTTGATAATTTCACGTTTTGACTTCCTCTCGGGCAAGCACTTGCTGCACTTCACTCGCATCTGCTCGAGTGAATTCTCGAATCACTTGAGCACAACCAGTCATGCTCGAGTGCGTTTCATGCTTTCACGTACAAGCTTCTTCTCGGGTTATCTCTTCCATGACAAAACTTGCATGTGCTCGAGTGAGAAATCATCCAATGCTCGAGTGAGAATATAGATGAGTATATTAAAAGAATTTTCTTTCCAATAGGAGATGAGCTTTCAATATATAAAACACATGTGAATGTGAAGCTCCCCCTTAATTGATGCATGGTTTTAAAAATTTTAGGAAAATAGCTAATAACTCTCCTAGATTTGATAAACCATTAGAAAATTTATAGAGAAAATGATTTTGAAAGTATGAATATTTAGAGAAAAATTAAATTTGAAATATGATAATGCTATTTAGAGGTTTTAAGAGATATAATCCAATATCACCTGAGTAGTCACTTGAGTGATTCTACTTGACCATTGCTTGATTGTTTACTCAAGTGGTGCAACTCAAAGATTTTGAATTAAACAAGAATACAATACCTCACTCGAGTAATATCGTAATCACTCGAGTCATAATCCTCTGTAGTCTATTGATACATCGTTGGTTAGTTACTGTCTGAATATATGATCTGACGATGTAATCTCTGTTGCTACTAGAAGATACCAAATTGAGCTCGGAGTAAGGCTTTATGTGCATATTGGCTTAGTATGTGCCCCTTGCTTAGCAAACATCATTGAGAACTTTTAATTTCACCATAGAACATAACACCCTTATTTTGTCATTCATCATCTCAAATAGAACTTTGAAGTTCTGGTTCACATAGCTGCTTCATCTTATCATTGACTGATGATCTCAGCATTGTTTGTAGCAAGCTCTATGTGATTGTTGAAGCTCCTCTCTCAGAAAGCCTTAGACAAATGGACCAAAGCATGAAGAATCATGGAGGCCAACTCTAGCAAATTGTCGTCTCTCATTTATTGGCCTTGTTCACATAGCTCTAGTATAGGTATAGCAAATAATCCAGTGAAGATTAGACATAGAGCTAGGATAGTAGTTAAGAATCCTCATAGGCTCATCAAGCTTGATGATTCTGTGCATCTCAACATCTTCCTTTGAACGTCTCTGTTGGCTCCATATCATAGTGAAAATGTCTGATCTCCTTGAAATGATAAGGAAGACGGGTAGGCAACAAAGATTCATATTGGATAAATTTATTCTTGGCTCTGTGCTGCTTTGAAATAATCTCCGCTGAGTCTACTAAGAGATCTTCCTTCTCTTTCTCTTTCTTTGATTGTATCACTAGCTAGTTATTTGCAGTGGCGGGATGTCATTTGAGTAATATCACATATTTTGCTTCAACTCACGCTGCAACACTATCAGTCATGCCTTTTCTGTTAGCCTTTGACCTTTGTATCCAAAATAAAATCATCTTAATCAACTCCTGTAAAAGTATAAACATATGCTCTCTGGTACCCATCTTCTTTTGGGTCCGTACAATATTAGACATAGCAACTCTTATGCTCTTATACAATTAAGCATATGATATTTGAGCAAAGAGTACGATAAATCAACAAAGATCAAAATATAATTCTTTACCTAATTAAGTCATTATAAAGAATAACGAACAAGTGATACCAGAAATGATGATGATCAATGACAATTTGTAAATACACTTTATATAGAAAATATGTCATTGATAAGATTTTCATGCAATAGATGTAAGTCAATCAAAGAGAGTAGAAAGCTTATCCATAATGATCAACTTTTATAAAATGATAAAACATGAATGAAACCAAATTTTCAAGAATGATAATGAGATATGAAAATTGTTTCGAAATCTCAAATGTTCTTTCAAATCATAAATATGCATTATGACATTAAGATTTTGAATGCATGAAAACTCATTTATGAAGCTTGTTAAATATCAATGCTTATGCCAAAAACAATGGAAGTCAACATTTATAAAATATATATCAAAAAGCTTCACTAAGGAGTTCAACTAAAATAACATGTTAATTATAAGAGTTAACATATTGGAGAATTTTCCCAAGAACAAAAGTCATATGAAAAATGAATTAGCCAAAATGGCATATCTTGACATATATAAGCATGATGACTTTAGTATTGATCACGAGATAACACCTTGCCTCTTAGAGTTGCATCTTAAAATGGATAAATATTCAAGGCAGCAAGACTTAAAGTGCAAGATTCTAGTTACTCAAAAAATGGATGAAGACAAATGGTAATGCATTTGAGCAACAATATGAGTATAAGAATTTATGGATAATGAAGCACATACTCATTGATCCAAATAACTAGAATTATAGAATATTATCCCGGTAAGTTATTCCACAATAATGGTTAATGCATTAAGATTCAATGCACTAATGAACATTTATAATGCTTGGAATAACGTGGCCAACTAATGATTTATGCATTAGGCACAAGGCATTCACAAGTTGAATTCTTATCTAGAGAATACACTTGAAACTCATATAGATAGTTAACTTATTAGACATAAGATCTAACTTGTTAGAAAATAAAGATTGAGGAGTTCAAGTATTGGATAGCACAATTAAGATCAATATGTCAACGATGGGAAAATACTTTGGTAAATGAATCTGAAGCATTCTGACTTTCAGTATACAAAAATATTAACTTCCAATTTTGAAACCGATTTGAATGCAAACAAGATATGAATAATTTCCAAATAATGTGTATGCACTTTTATAAATAGAATGAATTGAAATCCAAGTAAATTTGTGAAATATGTATTTCAAATTTCCAATGCATATAAAAATCATGCAAAATTCTATTTTGATACATTTAGAAATCTTAAAATATTTTTAAAAAAATATAAATCATTGATTGCTAATGGTATATAGTAATGAGCAAGAATTTACCACTTAAATTGAGTTGAAAAGAATGGTTACGATAGTTGAGTTTTGAAATTACTGATACTGCGTACCTGGCTTGTGTGTAACTTGTAGACACCCAAGTTAATTTCCATCTCCTTGTATCTTTGTACTCAAGTCCTCCAAGATCACTTGAATAAACCATATTTTGAAGCTAATTTATGGATTCATACCTGTGGCATTTGCGAGTTCTTGATGCACTTTTAGGTGAGTTCTTCAAATACTCGAGTGTGCTCACGTCTCACTCGAGTGTGTGACATTATCCTTGATGAACTCGAGAGTGTCCGTAGAGTTTCTACATACTCTATTAATCCCTGTTTTGCAATCTAAAAGCAGGGCATAGGATTCAAATCTATAATCGAGTGACCAACCAGTACTCGAGTGTTAACATGCCTTGCACTCGAATGTTCACTTCTGCTTTCTAGTGTCATGCTTCTTTTTCAAATTATTCCTATAAAAATCATATAACCATTTTTCTTCCTTAGGTATCCAATTCTACTTGGATCCACTCATGGTTAGCTTTGAAAGAATCATAATTCAAATGCTCTAAGAATATAGTTAATTCGAAACAATTGAGCATAATGAATTAAATATGTCTTTATGCATAAGAGAAATATTTCCTTTTCAAATCATTATACATGCATAAAGAATTAACCTTTTGAGCATTACAATCCATTTATAAATAAATCTATTAAATGGCTTTTTAAGGGATGCGAAAACATAATTTCAAACTCAATTGCAATGCTCATTCCTAAGGTTCCAAAATATAAAACCTCAATAAATATTACAAACAACAGTATAGGAGGTTTTATTATTGTGTACCTTTGCCTTAGATATTTGGAGGATTGCTTTTGCTTACCCATTGCATCTTTCTATGATGTTGATACTTTGAATATTTTGCTTTGGGTGCTGGCAACCTTCTCTTAAAATATATAGACTCCAGGAGTCTTTTATTTGATGCTTGAGAGATCCTCCTTTTCTTGTTCTTCTCAAGATAGTTGAATGGCACATTATGATAGCCCTTCGTTGAGGTAGAACATATTCCTTTTATCCATTGCTTCTTTCTCTGGTTATACTCTGTAGCTCCAGTAATGGGTGCCTTGAGAGTTCTCCTTTTTGATATAAATGGTATGAACCTCTTTATTAGTGCATGAGAAACTCTTGGCTTCTTTTTCATCTTCTCCTTACCCTTATGTCCATTTCTTTTCAGATTATCCTGCATACATAAAGTACTAGATGGACATTTTGGTACCCACATATACTTGGGTCCTTGATTGTTAGTATTAAACCTTACATGTTTCTTCGGTACCCAAATATACTTATTTCTCATATGGGAATTTCTTCTAATATAGCATGTATGAGAAATATGACTGGATTTACCACAATAATTGCAAATTGTATCAAGATATGCATTATGAGATATCATGCAACTATTATGTTGATCATGAGAGTAGAAATTCGAATGGATTTGATTTGAATATTCTTTCTTCCCAACAAACTTTCCAGCATATTAGAAAACATTTTTGCTTTTCTCAATAGAATCAACAATTGGTTGAGAAACAAACTTTTGTAGACTCTGAAAATCAGTTTTATGAAAATCACACAAAGAATTAGAACTTTTTACCTTAAGTTCATCTTGAGCTCTGGAGAGTGGTTTTTTATGTTCATCCATACTGAGCTCTTTTCGGGAATCCTCTTCTTCTTGTTTATCCATGTTGACTGCATGGAAGTGTTCTATGATTTCTTCATCTTCATCATCAACTTCCAATTGTTCATGCACAATAGATGTGTAGCGTGTAGTTTCACACGAACTGTCAACACTTTCAACTTCAACACAATTGTTAGAAGCATAAATAGAATCAAGAGTGTCCCAGATATGTTTAGCATTAGAACAAAATCTAATTTTCTCAAAATCATTTTCGGTTAAAGCACTATACAGAATTTTCATTCCTCTAATGTTCAACGAAAACATTTTCTTTTCACTTTCTGTCCAATCCTTTCTTGATTTGAAAACAAAAGCATTTGTAAAAACATTCCACATATCAAAATCAAAAGCTTTTATAAAACTAGTCATTCTAGCTTTCCAAAACCAAAAATCAATATCTTTCAAAAACGGTGGGATTGTATAATCAAAACCTTCTGAAAGTATAAAACACCCAAAATCAGCCATTGTAACTCTTGAGACGGTTAAGTTCTTTAAACAAGAGCCCGGGCTCTGATACCAAATTTTAGAACCGGCTATCACCCAAGAGGGGGGTGAATTGTGTGTATAATAAAAACTTAAGAACTTTAGAAATCTTTTCGTATCTTAACGAAAGCGGTAAGTATGAAGGTTTATAAATCAACAGTTAGATTAAATAATATATGCTGGAAATATAAGAGCTTAGGGAAGAGAATATGCAAACTGTGATTTATCCTGGTTTGGTCCAATCTGTGATGGCCTACGTCCAGTCCCCAGGCTCCTCCTAAAATTTTCAAATCCACTATCTCCTTGTTTAATCAGGGCACAAGAAAAGCCTTTACAATTCCACAAGTTGAACCGGGTACTTGTGAAGCCTATTACAAATCTCTCACTGAAATACTCCCCCTTACGGCAAGTCTTACGAGCAAAGCAATCCCGAAGATCTTCCTCTCCTGCTTACTCATGCAAGTCTTACGAGCAGCAACGTTCTCTCCTGCTTACACCCCTATAAGTCTTATGGGCAGCAACGTTCTCTATTGCTTGCACCTTATAAGTCTTACAAGCAGAATGTCTTACTGGCAATTCTATCTACAGCTTCTCCCGTAAGGAAATCAACCCTCTAAAGATCCCTCTACCTTGAGATCAACTCAGAAATACAGTTGAAAGTGTTTACAGACTCTCTCACAGAGTAGATATAATACTCACTGAAGCACAATACATATAATCACTCTCTCAATGATAAGTAATACAGAAACTGGAAAACAGAGAGTGTTTGGGTAGAAGCAGAGGATTCACATTTCTATCATTTTTCTCGTAGTTGCTCGCTGTCTCTATTTTTCTCCGTTACCCATCGACGTTGAATGCTCTCTCATTTATAGTTGATGAATATGATGACCGTTGTAAGCATTCGTCCGTTGGAGTCATTTTGACAGTTGAGCATATTTGAAAAAGGAGTTACCATGAGCTTTCCGTTGCAAAGCAGAGCGTCACGTTGAGGAGCGGCATGTCTCATTATGAGCTATACATCACGTTGTGGAGTGGGATGAATTCGTTTGAGTTTCCAGACAATCTCTCATGGTGGGTGAGTTGCTTGTCGTGGTAGGTAGCCGCCATTCAGTGTGTAATGATGCCGCCCGCCACAGTTGACTCTTACATTTGAATATGTAATCTCAACATTCAATTTCTTGTTTCACATTGCAAAAAACTTAATCACTAATATGATGAAATATTAGTCATGGGTATGTTGGATCATTGGTCAAAAACTGAATTTCTGGCTTCTGTGACTCATCACGTTGAGTGAAGATATTCGCTGTGACCTCCGTTCTTGAAGATACAATCCAAATATTTAATCTCCTGTTTTACACTTGAAAAATATGTTAGTTAATGTTTAGGAACAATAACAAGTGAAAACATAATGATTGTATAACATTTAACCACGTTTGGATTGATTGCTGTGAGGCTCTGAACTTCTACGTTGCTTCTGTCAGGACCTCACTTCGAGTGCAATATGGCTCACTCGAGTGCAGTTGATAATTTCACGTTTTGACTTCCTCTTGGGCAAGCACTCGCTGCACTTCACTCGCATCTGCTCGAGTGAATTCTCGAATCACTTGAGCACACCCAGTCATGCTCGAGTGCGTTTCATGCTTTCACGTACAAGCTTCTTCTCGGGTTATCACTTCCATGACAAAACTTGCATGTGCTCGAGTGAGAAATCATCCAATGCTCGAGCATGGATCCTAATGCTCGAGTGATGCAATTTTCTTCACATTTCAGCTGCTTCTGGACATCACTCGCACAATATTTTCAGAGAGAAAGTTTTTGCACTCTCGGGTGATGTGGGGCCAGTTTAGAAAAATTTTGTTTATTTGATTCAAATGATGTATCATAAGAAAGCTCTTGCCATATGCATTCCAATGCAACAAGAATCAGCTCCAAACTCCTTGTATTCTACAAGTTATGATCGAAAGAGTGTCTATTTCGCTAGTCTGCACAAGCGTCAACTTCCAGAAGGCATAGCTCCTATACTATATGTACAAATAAGGCAAATTACCTATCCATAGAAATCTCTTTGAGTCTACTTTCATTTGGCACTGGTCTGGTCTCAAACCGATGTGTGGTTTGTGAGTTATTCTCAAAATACCGAACCTGTGTCAAAACATGACGGTGATTTCAGTTCCATTTTCCACGATTCATATCTCCTTCATTGTATCTTCTTTCAATGTGATACTAGTGCCCATTTTACGTGTTGGGAGTCTTCTTTCATATGCCACTGGTTTCCGGTCAATCCGATGTGCGGTTTGAGAGATATGACCAAAATATCAGACCTCACTCAGGCTGAAAGTAAAACAGAGTAGAACAGAGTTTTCACCCCGTGCTCGAGTGAATTCATCCGTGCTCGAGTGAGTTCTTCCTGTGCTCGAGTGAAACACCTCGTGCTCAAGCATAACACCTCTGGAAGTGCCAAAACTCATATATAAGTCATCTTAGCTTCGTATTAACCTATTCCAACCATTATTTGATCATAGAAACCTCCGGTATCATCAAAGAAACCTCCAATATCATCATAGAAACCTCCAATATTACTTCTAACAACTTGAATCTTGATATTCTTGATAGATCTTCCAAGTTCTTCATTCTTCAATATCTTTCTTTTTTATTTTCTTCTTGGTAACCATTCTTCATAATCCGAGTAAGCATCTCCTTAAATATCTTCAATTTCTTTTCTTCTTCTTCCTCTTGTTCATTTTCATTCCTTCAATCTTCTTCATTCTTTGCTTGACTAATCTACAAAATATGTAACATTAAATATAGCACTTAGTCAAAGAAAGACATTATATAAACTTTTTGCTTTTATTATTTCATATCTATATTTGACATCATCAAAACTAATCATATCTAACATTCTCCCCCTTTTTGATGATGACAAATCCTTTAAGAAAAATATGTCTGAATAGAGTGCAACATACATATATAATGCAACATACATATTTTTCTCCCCCTATTTGACATCAGCAAAAAGTTTGAAATGTATCAAAACTAATCATATCTAACATAATGGAAAGGGTAAGACTCACAAGAATCTCAGTAGTAACAACAATCAATCATAACATATGTAAGTCCATGAAGCATGCTAAACAAACTATCATACGATTAGCATTCAACAATCAATATGCATTACAATTAGCAAACACACGAAACATTGGTCCCATAAAACTCTAAAGGCTCATAATGTCTTACCACCCAGGGACACTACCCCATGCAAATGTGTACTTTCAAAATTATGGCCTAGGGTCTCTGCCCGATAAAAATTTGAACGCATATCAGGTCTTATGGTCTTAGGACACACTAGTCCAAATAGGTCTTATGGCCTTAAGACATACTAGTCCAACATTAATTCCATATATTTATGAAACAAATATAATCAATGGTAAAAACATACATGTAGAATAATACATATTATATGAAAGAAAGAGTTACTACCTGGCAAAATTTCCCATAATTTACCTTCTTCAACAAACTTCCTTTTTGAGCTCGGGGTAAATATTGAATCCTATAATTTAGAATTCATGAAGTGATGTGTCATTACTTATTCCAATCTTATTAACATAATTAAAAATATGTTATTCTTGACCCTCTCATAATTCTTATCCTTTATTTTGAAATTAGTTGGTTATCATAATTACTCTTTTGTGCTTTGCCTAAAGTGTTCATAATTTACTACATCCTATATGCTTTTCACTCTTGGGGTTTAGGCACTTAATATGATTCAATTGGTCTATTAAATATGTCCCTAATCCTCAAATTTCATTTTCCTTAAATCTTTACTTTAGTGACTAATATCTAAACTTATATCCTTGACACTTCCAGATATAATTTTCTATTTTAAGTTCATTAGACCTATTATCCTTTTCTCACATAATACACCAATAACACTGAAATCAACGTCACTTTTCAAGACAGGTTCGGTATTTTGGACATAACTCATAAATGACATATCGGATTAAGGTGAAACTGGTTCATATGAAACTAGACTCGAAGAGCTTTCAATGGATAGGTAAAGGATCAAATTTGAAGTTATATGATGAGAGATACACATTCTGGAAGTTGACGCTTGTACTGTCTAGTGCAATAGACACTCATTCGATCATAACTTATAGAATACAAAGAGTTTGGAGCTGATTTTTTTTTGTATTGAAATGTATATGACAAGAGCTTTCTTATGATACATCATTTGGTATATTTAGAGTCAAATGAATAAATCAAGTCTGATGTGGCATCGTTACACCCGCAAGTCCAAAAATGCACTCTTGGCATTTTGGTACTAGTGCTGTCCAAAAGTGGCTATAGAGTAGAAGTATTTCAGCTACACTCAAGTGAATGACAATGCACTCGAGAGAAGTGAAGGTTTCCACTCAAGTCATACCCATGACTAATACTTTGTTGTATTAATGTTTGATATTTTATTATAGAAAAGTAATGAAGAGATTAAACAACGAAGGTATCATGAAGTAACGAAAAACTACTTCACGAAGCATCAGGAGCGTCTTTGTAACGGCTAGTTTTTCAAATGCACTCAACGGTCAAATGAAGCAACGGTACTCAACGAATAGGTTGAAATATTCACAATGGTCATCATCTTCATCAACTATAAATAAGAGAGCATTCAAAGTCGATGGGTAATAGAGACTACGAGCAACTACGAGAAAATGATAGAATCATGAATCCTTTGCTTCAACCGAAATCTTTTCTGTTTCCCAGCTTCTACATTATTTACCATTGAGAGAGTGATTATTTGTACTTCAGTGAGCATTATATCCATTCTGTGAGAGAGTCTATAAACACCCTCATTTATATTTCTGAAGTGATCTTAAGGTAAAGGGACCTTGAGAAGGTTGACTTGCTTACGAAGGAAGCTGTAAAGAGAATTACCGATAAGACTTTCTGCTCGTAAAGACTTACAATGTGCAAGCAGTAAATAACATTGCTGCTCGAAAGACTTGCATGGGTAAGCAGGAGAGAATAAATTTCGAGATTGCTCTGCTCATAAGACTTGCCGTAAGGGAGAGTATTTCACAGAGAGATTTGTAAAAGGCTTTAAAAGTGCCTGACTAAACTTGTAGGTTTATAAAGGCTTTTCTTATGCCTAGATTAAATAACAAGATAGTGGATTTGAAAATCTTAGGAGGGCCGGGGAGTGGACGTAGGCCATCACAGATTGGACCGAACCAGGATAAATCACAGTTTGTATATTCTCTTCCCTAAGCTCTTATATTTCCATAATATATTATTTTATCTAACTGTTGATTTATGATTCATTAGTTTCATACTTACTATTTTCATTAAGATACGAAAAGTTTTCCAAAGTTCTTAAGTTTTTATCTTTACCCAATTCACCCCCTCTTGGGTGTCAGCCGATTCTAACATTTGGTATCAGAGCCTTTGTAATATCCCAATTTTTAATTATGGGCTAATCAAGATTATTATGGATATTTATGCATTAAATTTGAATTATTATGTGTTTTATGGCAATATTAATTAATGTCATAATTAGAAAAAATTGGAAGAATGGAATTATTGGTTAATTAGTTGGTAATTAATGGGAAAATTAATTACTAGCTAAGAAAAAATGAGATGTGCAATTAAAATGGCTAATGGAGGGATTAAATGGCTAATTGGGTGTTTACCTTTATGAGAGCCAATGGTAGTGTGACATGTGGCAAGGGTTGGTGTGAAGGAAAAGTGAGAAAAGTCAAATTGAGTTTTATAATATTTCTCTCTCCTCCCTCTCCTCTCTTGGTCGGCTGGACATTGAGGGAGTACTAGCATCATCATTTCTCATTCATCTCTCACACTCTATCTCTCTCTTCTCTTCTTCCATTTCCGGCTCCATTGTTGGGCAAGAAAGAGAAAGAAAAGCTTGTGATTTAGGTAAGTAAATGGTCTCCATTGCTCAAGTTCTCTTCTTTAATGTTATTCCTTAAGTTGAGAGCTTCATTTTGGTGTTTTTAGTTTGGCCATTTGGTGTTGTCTTGTGCCACACAAAAATTTGGAAAGTAGTGAATCAAGAACTCCCTTTGAGAAGGTTGATAAGGTGAGTGAAACCAATCTTTCTATTTATGTTTCATGCCATTTGAAGTAGTTTGTAATTTCTGGAAATTTTGGCTTGAATCCGAAAATAAGTGCCACTATTCATTTGGTATGTTTTTGGCATGAGAATGGTATCTTGGAATGAGTTTAGGATAGATAGATTGATTGGTGATTGCAATGTTAAGATTGGTGGTTTTAGGATTTTGGTGTTTAATGTTAATTCAAACTAAAGCATGATAATGGAGTATGATTTTGGTAATTCTGATGATTCCATTGAATTCCTTGGGTGTTTTTGTGTAAGAGTAGCTTTGGTTTGGTATTTAGGTTCATTTGGATTACTTGGTAAAAAATTCTGGAAATGTTGTTTTACCTTTTGCGTTTTCTGGTTTCTGATAAAATCACTCGAGTGAGAGTGAGTTCACTTGAGTGAGTGATGAAAATCACTCGAGTAAGGGTGGGTTCACTTGAGTGCTGTGTGTAAATTAATTTTCTGCTTCAGTTTTTATGATGCACTTCCAGGAAAGAGGCAAGAGTGTTGCTATACTTGTAAGTGCTATGGGTTCTCACTTGAGTGAGCCTCCTCTCACTCGAGTGAAAGTGTATCTGACACCATGAACTCTCGTCTCGGATTGTCACTCGTGTTCAAAATTCAAGAGTGCGCTTTAACACTTGGAGTGTTAAGTTCTCACTCGAGTGAGGTCTTCTTTACTCGAGTGATACTCTTCTTTGAAAGTTCTTATGCTCTCGGCCAAACACTTTCTGTCCTCACTTTCTAGCACTTGAGGTGCCGTCCATACCATCACTCGAGTAAGGCCTTCTTCACTAGAGTGTCCATACCAACACTCGAGTGAGACCATTTTTACTCGAGGTGTAGCAGTGAAAAATCAGTTTTTGTGCTTCCGAAAGGGGATCTTTGGGATAGTTCTTCCAACCCTTTAGGAGTTTTGTTAGGGGTATTTAATGACTCTAAAAGACCAATAATGATAACCAAATTAAGTGTTAAGAAGTAATTAAGAATTGGAATAGAGAATTGACACTTCGTCACTTATTATGAATATAGGATTTGACATTTGCCCTACTCGGGAGAGACTAGTGCCAGAGCGTGCACGGAAAGACTTAGGTAGTGACTTTTCTCTCATGTTGTGTATGATGTTTTGGTATGCGTAACTTATCATTAAACTGTGAACTACATGTACCATAGTCCATTATGGCATGAGCACTTCAATGTGAGCCGTTTAGGGAGTGACAGTGGTAATCTCTAGTTCAGCCGTTGAACTACTGTTGTAATCGACATAGATCTTGTGAATCCGACCCGTGGGGTGGCGTTTGTGAGTCTAGCCGTGGGTTGTGTTTGTATTTTTCCTGTAGAGCTTGCGTTATGAAATGCTTTATATAAATCCCAGCTGTGGTGAAATATATTGTGTGGATTGTAGTGATGCAACGCAACATGAGCAATCATAAGGGATGACATGCGTCATACTAACCATTGTCATTGTAGTTGCTTTGTGTAGAGAATGATTTGATTTCATGCCTTATTGTTGTGCATACTATGATTGATTTGACACTATTTGGATTCCTTAGAATATCACTCTCCTAAAATTAAACATTTTAGACAGGGCTGAAGGATCAAAAGGCAAGGAGGTTCCTTTTTGGTTAATGGTTATTATTGTACATCATTTGGATATTTTTGGATCAATTGTATATGTATTGGGATAGATTGCATAGTTTTATGTAATCCTCAAGATAAGGGAAAAGTATGTGAGCTTTGTGCCTTTGTATAAACCCTTTTATGAGTTAATGGAACCTGAGTGTGTCAGGAATTTATGCTGCACTCTGATATGTATGAATGAAATCAACCTGTACAGGCCATATTGTAATTGTAATGTGAATGTGAGACCTTGTGAACAGGTTTTTGAAATGTTTTTGTAAACCCTGATTTTTAGGAAATTTTATTTTGTATAAGTCCTAAATCACCTAAGGTCTCTAATGCTACATTAATTACGTGTTTATGAACTAAATCTCGGCCTAAGGTGGGAAGGGGGTTATAGCCTTAGCTCATATTTAAAGGACTTCACTATCTCAAGAGTTATCAATGGCTGACGTTGGGTGTTACTCACTTTCAAATGGTTTTAACTATACAATTCCACCCATTTTAAAAGATATTGATTTCTGGTTTTGAAAAACTAGAATGACTAGTTTTATTAAAGCATCTGACTTTGATTTGTTGAATGTTTTTACAAATGCCTTTGATTTAAATAGAGAAAGGATTGGACATAAAGAGAAAAGAAAATATTTTCATTGAATATTATGGCAATGAAAATTGTGTATAGTACTTTAACCAAAAATAATTTTGAGAAAATTAGATTTTGTTCTAATGCTAAAGATATTTGGGACACTCTTGATTCTATGTATACTTCTAACAAGTGTGTTGAAGTTGAAAGTGTTGACAGTTCATGTGAAACTACAAGCTACGCATCTATGGTGTATGAACAATTGGAAGTTAATGATAAAGAAGAAGAAATCCTAGAGCACTTCCATACAGTCAACATGGATATACAAGAAGAAGAGGATTCCTGAAAAGAGCTCATTATAGACGAACATAAAAAATCATTCTCCGGAGCTCAAGATGAACTTAAGGTAAAAAGTTCCAATTCTTCTCATGATTTTCATAAAACTGATATTCAAAATCTATGTAGTATTGTTTTTCAACCAATTGTTGATTCTATTGAGAAAAGCAAAAATGTTTTCAAATATGCTGGAAAGTTTGTTGGGAAGAAAGAATGTTCAAATAAAATCCATTTTAGTTTCTACTCTCATAGCCGTCAAAATACTTGCATGATATCCCATAATGCATATCTTCATACAATTTACAATTATTGTGGTAAATCCGGTCATATTTCTCACACGTGCTATTTTAGAAGAAATCACCATGTGACAAATAAATATATTTGGGTATCGAAGAGACATGTAAGGTTCAATATTAACAAACAAGGACCCAAGTATATGTGGGAACCAAAGTGTCCATCTAGTACTTTATGTATGCAGGATAATCCAAAAAGAAATAGACATAAGGGTACAGAGAAGATGAAGAAGCCAAGAGGTTCTCATACACTAATTAAGAGGTTCAATCATCACAAAAGAGAACTCTTAGAATAGCCATTGCTGGAGCTACAGAGTGTAACGAAAGAAAGACGTAATGGATAAAAGGAGGATATTTCACTTCAAGAAAGGGCTACCATAATGTACCATTCATCTATCTTGAGGAAAATATGAAAAGGAGGATCTCGCATACATAAAGAAAACGACTCTCGAAGCCTACATCACATGAGAGAGCTTTGCATAATCCCAAGACCAAATATGCAAAAAAAGAACTTCAAAGAAAAATGTAGTAGGTATACAGAAGCAATCCTCCAAGCACCTAATGTAAAAGTAATCAACGGTAAAACCTCCTACACTATCATCTTTAATATTTATTGAGGTTTATACCTTGTTACATGTTACCTTAGGTATGAGCATTGCACATATGTTTTCACAATCTTTAGAAAATTCATTCATAAAGAGTTGCAATATTCAATAGTCTAACTTTTTATGCATATATGTAGACTTCATGAGAAAATATTTTTTATGCATTAAGTCATACTTAATTCATTATGTTCAATTCCTTTGAAGTGACTATATTCTTAGAGCATATCAATTATGATTCTTACAAGCTAACCGTGAGTGGATCCAAGTAAAATTTGATACTGAAGGAAGAAAAAGGGTTATACTCGATTGTAAGGCATGTTAATACTCAAGTACTAGTTGGTTACACGAGTGCAGATTTGAATCATATGTTATATTTCTAGTTTGTAGAATAGGGTTAATAGAGTATGTAGAAACTCTAAGGACACTCTCGAGTTTATCAAATGTTTTGACACACACTCGAGTGAGACGTGAGCATACTCAAGTGCATGAAGAACTCACCTGAAAGTGCAGCAAGAACTCACGAATGCCATAGGTACAAATGCATGAATTATCTTCAAAACATGGATTACTCAAGTGATCTTGGAGGACTTGAGTACAAAGATACAAAGATATAGAAATTAACTTGGGTGTCTACAAATTACACTCAAGCTAGGTACGTTGTATCAGTAATTTGAAAACTCAACCATCGTACCCCTTCTTTTCAACTCAATTTGAGTATTAAATACTTGCTTATTATTGCATTACAATTAGCAATCAATCATTTATGGTTTTCAAAACATTTTTCAAATCACTAAATGAACTAAAAGTGAAATTGTGCATAGTTTTTCTATCGGTGTATGTTTTGAAGTGCACAGATCAAATATATGTTTTTTTATTTCAATCCATCATGTGTTATAAAAGTGCATACACATGATTTGAAAATTATTTTGTTTACATTTAAATCGGTTTCAAAAATTGGAAGTTAATATTTTTGTATATTGAAAGTCAGAAATGCTTCAGATTCATCCACCAGATTTTTTCCCATCGTTTAGATATTGATCTTAAATGTGCTATCTAATGCTGGAACTCTTTAGTCTTTATTCTTTAACATGTTAGACCTTATGTCTAATAAGTTAACTTTCTCTGAGTTTCAAGTTTTTTTTGTAGAAAAGAATTCAATTTGTGAAAGCCTTATGCATAATACATAAAACTTTAGTTGATCATTTTATTCCAAGAATTGCATATGTTCATTGATGTATTAAATGTATTAACCTTTAGAGTGGAATAACTTTATAAGATAGCACTTTAGAACTTTAGTCATCTAGACCAATAAACCTGAACTTTATAGTTTATAAATCTACATACTTCTTCTTATTGCTTGAATGCCTTAACAATTGACATTACCTATCTCCAACCAACTAAAGTATTCAAATCCTTGACTTGGTGGTATTCTTACTTTTAAAATCAAGACTGTCTATTGATCAATAACAAAGTCATTATCCTTAATTACTCATGCTAAGTCTATTTATCTAATGCTTCAATTTTATGACTTTTGCTCTCGATACTATACTCTAACATGTTGACTTCAAATATTTGACATGTTCTCCAAAATTGAACTTTCTTATATATGAAAACATATATTGATTTCTACTATTTTTAGTATGAGGATTGATTTCATAAATAAATTTCCATGCATTCAAAATCTTAAAGTCATAATGCATATTCATAATTTGAAACAACATTTGAGATTTTGAAACAAATTTGCATATTTCATTCCTGGAAAACTGTCTTTTCATTCATGATTTATCATTTCATAAAAGTTGGTCATTATGGATAGATTCTCTACTCTCTTTGATCCAACTTACATAGATTGCATGAAAATCTTATCAGTGACATATTTTCTATATAAAGTGTCTTTACAAATTGTCATTGATCATTGAAAATTATCATTCCTGGTATCATTTAGTCGTTACCCTTTATAATTCAATAGCTTGAATGTATTTAATTGGGTAAAATTATATCTTGGTTTTTGTTGGTTCATGATACTCTTTGCTCAAATATCATATGATTTAATTATATAAGAGCATAAGAGTTATAATGTCTAATATTGTATGGGCCCAAGAGAAAGTTGGGTGCTAAAGAGCATATATTTATACTTTTGCAGGGATTAACCAAAATGCGCTACTTTCAGATACAAAGATCAGAGGTTAATAGATGAGGCTTGACTGACAATATTGCAATATTAGAGGAAGCATAATATGTGACATCACTCGAGTGACATCTCAGCACTAGCTAGTAACCAACTATTGATGCAATCAAAGAAAGAGATATTTAGAGGAAGACACAATATTATACTAAATTGGTCTTCCTGGTCCTTCAATCTTTAGTCCATCTATCAGGTGCTATCTAAAAACAAAGGGGAGGTTCAACACTTTCACACCAAGCTTGCTACAAATAATGCTAAGATCATCATTCAATAAACGATAGGATGAGGCAACTGTGTGACTTAGTGAACTTGAACTTCAAAGTTCTATTTGAGATGATGGATGACAAAATAAGGGAGCAATGTGATATGATGAAATCAAAGATTCTCAATGGTGTTTGCTAAACAAGAGGTATATACTACATTAATATGCACAAAAGGCCTTATTTCGAGCTCATCTTGACATCCTTAATTGTTTATAGAGACTACACTTCATAATCCCTCAGTACTGATCATATCATCGAATAATAACTAGCCAACGAAGCATTAATGGACTACATAGGATTATGACTCGAGTGATTATGATATTACGCGAGTGAGGTATCGTATTCTTGCTTAATTGAAATTCCTTGAGTTGTATCACTTGAGTAAACAATCGAGTAATGGTCAAGTAGAATCACTCAAGTGACCACTTAGGTGATATTGGATTATATGTCTTAAAACCCCTCAATAGCATTGTCATTTTTTTCAAATTTGATTCCTCTCCAAACCTTCATAATTTCAAAATCATTTTCCATATAAAGTTCCAATTATTTTCAAAATCCAGGAGTGTAATTAACTATTTTCCTAATGACAATTTTTAAAACCAAGCATCAATTAAAGGGGAGCTTCACATTCACACGTGTTTTATATCTTGAAAGCTCATCTCCTTTATTGGAAAAAAAATCCTTTTAACATACTCATCTGTATTCAACATGTCTTTATTTGTTTTGATAATGAGTTACTCATACATTGTTCTTTTCATGATCTTAATTTTAACATATGATACAGAAAAGAACAGTTTATTACTTGACTGATCTAACAATTCTCTTTGCAAAGAAAGATTTAAATTTATGATAGGAGAATTTGTTTTGCACAATAACATTCCTCAACGTATACTATCAAACTTGAGGAAAGATGTTTCAATGTTTTAAACAAGGGAAATATATTGGCTACAACATTCAAAGCAAAAAATACATATGCCAATACAAATGAGCATTGAGCATGCTGAATAGAAGATCAACTCAATAGGAGAATCCTGGCAACGACATGAACATACATCAGAGTTGTATAGTAAGACATGTGCAGAACACAACATCATGAACTAGTATTGCCAAAGAATAAAGCAACGGACTTCATGGAGCACTTCATTATTTTTCAAAATCTGCATGAGCATTTCTAAACCCTTACTCTTTATATTTCAAGAATACATTTCATATATTTAATTTCAATTTTCCTTATATGAAAGTTTCCTTGGAAACCTCTCCAAATCCGTTTTTAGTTCCATCACTATCAAATAAGGGAAGAGTAAACTGTTTTCTTGACAAATTCATTTTGATTAATGAAAAGAAAGGTATTTCTACTTCATTTTCAAATATAATTTTCCACAAGCCTTACTTCTTTATATATTTCAAACTTTTTGCTTATGTTAAATAAGGGGAGAGAAAGGCAAGACAAATATGTTGCATTCAAATTGTTGTCATATATACACATATTTTTCTTGCACGATTTGTCATCATCAAAAAGGGGGAGAATGTTAGATATGATTAGTTTTGATAATGTCAAATATAGATGCCAAATATTAAGAGTAAAAAGTTTGCATAATATATCAATCTTCTACATTGACTAACTACTATATTTAATGTTGCATATTTTGTAGATTAGCCAAGCAAAGAAAGCAGAAGATTAAAGATTAGCCAAGCAAAGAAAGAATAAAATTGAAGGTAGTCAAGAAAATAAACAAGATATCTTGATTGGGTTATGGAGAATGATCATGAAGAAAAAAAATCAAGAAGAAAGATTTTGAAGAAAGAATGAATTACAAGATCTAAAGAGAATATCAAGATTCAAGCTCTTGGAAGTGATACTGGAGGTTTCAATGATCAAATGATTGTTGGAATGGGTTAATATGAAGAAAATATGACTTATATATAAATTATGGAACTTCTAGAGAAGTTACACTTGAGTGCGAGCTCATCACTCGAGTGCCAGAGGTGTTGCACTCGAGCGTAGGAAGAACACACTCGAGTGTCAGGGCACTATGTTCTACTCTATTTTCCATGGATAGGTAATAAGTCAAATTTGAAGTTATATACTGAGAGATACACCTTCTGGAAGTTGACACTTGTACTATCTAATACAACAGACACTCCTTCTATCATAACTTGCAGAATACAAAGAGTTTAGAGCGATTCTTTTTGCATTGAAATGTATATGACAAGAGCTTTCTTATGATATATCATTTGCCATAGTTAGAGTTAAATGAATAAATCAAGTCTGATGTGGCATCATTACACCCGTGAGTTCAAAAAAGCACTCTGACATTTTGGTACAAGTGTTGTCTAGAAGTGGCTATAGAATGGAAGTATTTCAGCTACACTCAGTGAATGACAATGCACTAGAGGGAAGTAAAGGTTTGCACTCAAGTCATGCAAGTGTTGACATTAAAGTGTTAACCAGAGGAGGAGCAAGTATGTGAACATGAGAAGTACACTCGAGTGAGGAATTGTTACACTCGAGTGATGTCAAGATTTACACTCGAGTCCTATGAGTGTGATATTAAAAGTGTTTGTTCAAGAGCAAGATAGAAGCTGAAAATGGAATGTTCACTTGAGTGAGTCCACTGACACTCGAGTGAGGGTGTAAACACTCGCAAGTGAGAAATATAACTCTATCCATTCCTGATGCAAGTATTGACCCAAAATGAAGCCTGAAGCTTAGATATACTGGTGCACTCAAGTGAGTAAGATGCATTAGAGTAAAGATGCTTTACACCCACGAGTGAGACATCACACTCGCTCAAATTCATATGGAAGTGCTACCAAATACAAAGGAAAGAGTAGAGAATTGATGTTGTACTCGAGTGAGGATTATTTGCACTCGAGTGAGACCCTGGCAAAATCTACAAACAAAACAAAGCCTCACTATGATCAACTCAAATATGGTTAAAGGTTATTTATTCATTATGTTTTCACTTATTAGTATACATAAATGTTAACTAATATATATTTCAAATTAGAAACAGGAGATTAAACATTTGGATTGCATCTTCAAATGGAGGTCATGTATAGCAAATATCATCACTCAACGTGATGAGTCCAAAAGCTAGAAAATAAGCTTTTGACCAATGATCCAATATACCGATGAATAATACTTTATTGTATTAGTGTTTGATATATTATTAAAGAAAAACAATGAAGGGATCATGCAGTAAGGAAAATCTACTTCATGAAGCATCAGGATAGTCTTCGTAACAGCTAGTTTTTCAAATACACTCAACGGTCAAATGAAGTGACGGTACTCAACAAATAGGTTGAAATATTCATAATGGTCATCATATTCATCATCTATAAATAAGAGAACATTCAAAGTTGATGGGTAACAGAGATAGCGAGCAACTATGGCAAAATGATAGAATGATGAATCCTTTTCTTTAACCTAAATCCTTTCTGTTTTGTAGCTTCTTATTATTTACCATTGAGAGAGTGATTATTTATACTTCTGTGAGCATTATATCCACTCTGTGAGAGAGTCTGTAAACACCTTCATTTATATTTCTGAAGTGATCTTAAGGTAAAGGGACCTTGAGAGGGTTGAGTTCCTTACAGAGGAAGCTATAGAGAGAATTGCAGGTAAGACTTTCTACTTGTAAAGACTTACAAGGTGCAAGCAGTCAAGAATGTTGCTGCTCGTAAGACTTATAGTGGTGTAAGTAAGAGAAAATGTTGTTGCTCGAAAGACTTGCATGGGTAAGTAGGAGAGAAAGGATTTTGGGATTGCTCTGCTTACACTACTACAAAAGGTTGAAAGGTGGCGCACATATTGTGGCCCTTCCTTAATGAAGTGACACAGCTGCTCATTTATTATTTTTTTATATTTTATGTTTTTTTACAAGCTGTGGCGCCTGGCCAGGCAGGCGCCACACTTGACCAGGTGGCAGTAGCTGTGGCGTCTGGCGAGCTTATAGTCAAGTGTGGCGCCTACCTGGTCAGTCACCACACCTGACACATTTTAAAAAAAAAATTTATTTTTGTCAGGGGTGGCGCCTAACCAGGCAGGCGCCACACCTGACCTTTTTTTAAAAAAAAAATTTTGTCAGGTGTGGCGCCTGCCGGTCAGGTGCCACCCTTGATCCTTTTTAAAACAAAAAATTTTTTGTCAGGTGTGGCTCCTAGCTGGTTAGGCGCCACCCCTGACCATTTTTTAAAAAAACAATTTGGATATCCTATCCCTTCCCCACCAATCAAAACTCATCCCGCCCCTACCCCCTTATCCTTTTGTTTCCCGCCCCCCCCCCCCCAATTTGTTTCCTTTTCCCGCCTATACACCCCCATCTCTTTCTTTACCTTTTTCTCTATCTTTAATCATTCCCTCTCTCATTTTCACTTTCATCTATCTGTGCGTGCTCTCCCATTCCTTCAATTTTCTTATCTTCACATCTTAAAACTACACCCATACGTGCACACGTCTTTGTTTTTTCCCAACTGCCAACCCCACTCCTTTCCCTATTATTCCCTTTTCTTTGTATTGTGTACAACTTTTTGGTCCCCACTCCATTTGGTAGCTCAAATTTCTTCCTTCCCTCACTGAACATTGCGTCACCAACAGCAATTACGTGGTCCCCCACTCCACTGCACTGATTAACCTGTAAGTTCAACTTGCATTTTCTTTTTATTAATTTTTTTTTCAGGTTGTTCTGTTTTTTTTTGTTTTTTTATGGCATGCTTTTTTCCCTGTTATGACACGCATGCTTGTATATTTATATGTCATATATAGTCATCTTCTTCATGCATGGTGTTATTATATTAGTACATAAACCAAATTAGAAATAGGCATGTACATAGTATGTAATTTCATCAACACAGGAACAAAATAAAAAATGTAAATGACAAAGACGTGTGTGTTGTTTCTTTGCTCTTTACGCTCTCTCTCTCTCTCTCTCTCTCTCTGTGTCAGATTTTTATTTTTCTGTGGGTGGACCATCGATCTTTAGTTTTGTTTCTTTGCTCTTTACACAACACCTATATATATATATATAATATACAAATGTGTGTGTTGTTTGTGCGTGTATAGTATATATATATTCCCATTACTAGAGACTTATCCCCATTGTAGCTAGGCGTGTGTACTGTGTTTTAACTCTCACTAGTTCTAAGAAATTAATGCAACAAGTTACAAGAACAATGAAAGAATTGATTGAATTTATATGTTATATATAACCATAAATTTGAACGACAGTAATTAATATACAAGTGACTTGAAATTAGATAATCAAATTAACTTTTAATAATACTGCTATTTCTTTTAAAACTTCTTCAAATTATTTGTTTTCCAAAAATCAAAATCATTTATTTAATATTATTTCACGTATTTAATATATATTTGTGTTAGTGCTATTTTGTAGTGGTAAGAAAATAATTTTTTGTATTATCTTATTAAACTATAATAGAGAAAATCCCATCTAAACCCAATGAAAATAGGAAAAATTGAAATCAGGATAATAAATTGAATAATTTGTTAATTGAGTCATTAACTTATTTAATAATTTTAAAATATGATAAAATGACTTTAATATATTAATATATATCAATGTTAATATTTAATAAAATAAAATATAATTTATCTATATTGTTAAACTTTAAATATATTAACTAAAACCGTAAGGGGAAAAACATACAATAAGGAGATAATTAATGTTGGGAATATGCTTTTTTTTTCATTTTATTTTATTTTCTTTATTTTTTTTTCTGAATCATATTTTTTGAAATAAGCTAATCATATTTGATTTTATTATATATTGATGTTTATTACACATATTATTATTAAAAAAATAACTTAGAACCTCAAATATTTTATTGATTTTTTTATGTTTAATTTGTGTTTGTAGTTTCACTTCATCAGTCTATTGAAGCTTCTATTTATGGTATGTTTTTTAAATTTTGAGCTTACAAATGTGATTTTAGTTGAATTTAATAGTTATAATTTGTAGGTGTTCTAATGATTGTTATTGATTAATTGCATAAGCAAAATAATTATTTATATATTCTTACCACTTGTATTTTATTTATTGAGTTGTAATGTTTTCTAATTTAACTATGATATATTGTGGAAAATATGGTTTCTTTAGTTATGAGTTGTAAAAAATTATTATAATACCTGGGAATAATTAATGAATTATTTGGCAATTTAAACATTCAGTTTAAGACTTAGAAAACTTCAATTATGAAGATTCATGTGGTGTATGTTATTTTAAATTAAAATTGGTAAGAGAATATAAAAGTAATTAGTAAATACAATAGTCATACAACTAACCACGTACTTTTTTAAAAAAATAGATTGAAGCCTATAGATGGGTCATAAATGGATGTCATCTAATCGATGTTCAAGGGAATATATATATATGGGGTGAAGGATTTTATTACATTTGCAACTGAGCACACAAAAGATCCTGGCAAAATCTTATGTCCTTGCTTATCCTGTTGTTTTGGAAAGCGGATTAGTCAACTTGATTTGCTAGATCATTTAGTGTGTTATGGTATTGATCAAACATATATACGATGGACAAGGCATGGTGAGACCAACGATGCATATAGTGATCGGGTGCATACCACGGGTGGTGCCTCAGATGAATTTGATCAAAGCATGTTTGATGAAGATGATGGTCTTGAAGAAATGGTAAATATGGTTGAAGGGGTGCTTCATAACTGCCCTAACGAATATGAGAAGCTGAAAGGTGATGCAGAGAAACCATTATATGCCGGAAGTACTAAATACACAAGATTGCTACCAGTGTTGAAGTTGTACAACTTTAAAGCTCACTATGGATTGAGTGATTCGAGTTTCACCGCATTGCTTGAACTGTTGTAAGATATGCTTCCAGAAGAAAATGTACTTCCTACGAAGACATACGAGGCAAAGCGAATTCTTTGCTCTACAACCAGTATGGGATATGAGAAGATACATGCATGTCCTAACGATTGCGTATTATTTCGAAATCAGTATGCAACGTTAGAGAAGTGCCCTAAATGCAACGCATCTCGATATAGGAAGAAGAAAGGAAAAAGTCCTTTGAAGGTGCTATGGTATTTTCCCATTGTTTTGAGATTCAGGCGACTGTATAGTAATACAGAGATTGCTAAGCAGTTGACATGGCATGCAGATGAAAGGATTAAAGACACGAAGCTTAGGCACCCTGCAGACGCTCCTCAATGGAAAAAAATTGATCATGAGTACCCTGACTTTGCTGATGAAGTCAGGAACCTTCGCCTTGCACTGTCAACTAATGGAATTAATCCGCACGGTGTTCAGAGTAGCACACATAGCACGTGGCCAGTGATATTGATGATTTATAACCTTCCTCCACACTTAATCATGAAACACAAGTTTATGATGTTGTCCATGTTAATTTCTAGGCCAAGGCAACCTGGGAATGATATAGATGTATACTTGGCTCCTTTAATTGATGACTTGATGCTGCTTTGGGATGAAGGCGTTAGTGTGTATGAAGGGTACATGGAAGAAAGTTTCACTTTGAAAGCCATATTGTTTGGCACAATTAATGATTTCCCTGCTTATGGAAATTTGTCAGGATACAGCATCAAAGGATATGGTGCATTCCCTATATGTGAAGATGACACTCATTCAATGCGACTTCATCATTGTAAGAAAAATGTTTACATGGGGCATCGAAGATTCTTACCATCACAACATCGTTGGAAGAAGTGGAAAAAGCCTTTCAATGGTGATGCAGAAGAAGGTAGCCCGCCGAAGATGTTGACCGGTTCCAAGGTGTATTCCAAGGTAAAAGACTTGAAGAACAATTTTGGCAAACCTTTTGCAAAACAAATCGAGACAACGGTTGGAAGAAAAAGTCTATTTTCTTTGAACTTCCATATTGGAAGTCTTTATATGTGAGGCATTTTCTTGATGTGATGCACATAGAAAAAAATATCTGTGATAGTCTAATTGGCACGTTGCTTAATATCGAAGGAAAAAGTAAGGACAATGTCAATTCAAGGTTGGATTTAGTGAACTTGGGAATTATAGAAGAGTTGGCACCGATTGAGCAAGGGTCTCGTACCTATCTACCGCCAGCGGCATACACTTTCTCGAGGAAAGAGAAGAAATTATTTTGTGAGTTTCTGCAAGGAATTAAAGTTCCCAAGGGCTACTCTTCAAATATAAAGAACCTTGTATCGGTAAAAGAGTTGAAGTTAAAGAACCTTAAATCTCATTATTGTCATGTGCTCATGCAACATTTCCTACTGGTTGGTATACGATCCATTTTACCCAAAAAATTAAGAAACACTATCACGAAACTTTGCATGTTTTTCATGTTGATCTGCAATAAAGTGGTTGATTCAACCAGGTTACAAGATTTGCAAAGGCTGATTGTGTGTACTCTATATGAACTTGAAATGTATTTTCCACCTTCTTTTTTTGACATTATGGTACATCTAACTGTACACTTGGTCAAAGAAACTCAATTGTGCGGTCCAGTATACTTGAGATGGATGTACCCAAATGAACAATTCATGAAAATATTAAAAGGGTATGTGAAAAATAGATACTGCCCAGAGGGTTGTATCACTGAAAGTTACATGGTTGAAGAAGCAAGTGACTTCTGTACTGATTTTCTATCAAATGTTAACCCTGTAGGGATCTCCAAGTCCTATCATGATGGTTGAAGATCAGGGAAAGGAACAACGGGGAGTGATGTAATAATGATATCAGTGACTGAACAGGACCAAGCCCACTTGTACGTCCTACATAACACTGATGAGGTCGAACCGTATGTAGAAGAACACAAGGATGCTCTCCGATTGGTACATGGTGATAGGAATGAAAATTTATTAACAACAGAACACAATAAACAATTTGCAGGCTGGTTGAAAAATCATATTAACGATGAGATGGAGAGGAATCCTGATTCAGTTTCTGAAAAATTAAAGTGCCTGTCGAAGGGACCGAGCTTACATGTATTATCTTACAATGGTTATGCAATCAACGGTTACACATTCTATACACAAGACCATGATATACAGAGCACGATGCAGAATAGTGGGGTAACACTTGTTCCTGATTCTTGGCATAGATCCAGTGCTAAAGACACACACCCTGTCTATGCATCAATGTCATACTTTGGTGTCATTGAACGCATATGGGAGTTAGATTACTCTATGTTCAGGGTCCCAGTCTTCAAATGTCAGTGGGTTAACAACAACAGTGGATTGCGGATAGATGACTTAAACTTTGTGCAAGTGGACCTTTCTAACATTTGGTATGAAGATGATCCTTTTATTTTAGCAGCACAGGCAGAACAAGCATTTTACATTCCTGATCCTGCTAAGAAGAATTGGTCTATTATACTTCCATCCAACAAGAATCGTCAAGCAGAAGTTGATTTTGAAAGTAATGAATATTTGAACATCAATAATGATGATCTTTCGTTTGAGAATTTATAGTCAGCAGAGATTGATATAGATAGAGATGCAGATGAAGATGAAGACGGAGATGGTCCCATATACGTGAGACATGATCATGAAGAGGGAACTTGGGTCAAGAGGAACATAATTCTCAATCCAACACGAATTCTGAAGAATAAAATTTTAAATCAGACGAGAAAAAGGAAAAGATAATGATTGCCTTGACTTGTTTACTTGTACGTATGTTTTTATAAATTTCAAAATAATTTGCTTTCGTTGACATACAAGACCATTGTGCACTGATGTTTTGATTTGGTTTATTTCACTTGCAGGAGTGTGGACTCACCACATGATGACATTGATAATGTTCCCAGGCACATTGGTAGACAAAGATTTGAGGAGAACGTCAGACGTGGCAGGACAATTATGTCTAGGTTGATCAGACTGAGAAGTAACAGAATCAAGTTACAACTGGAGTGGAATGAAAATGGAAACCTGTTTGGCGAGAGCAGTACCTCCTTAAATAACTTCATCGGGACTACGGTTTGAGACAGAGTCCCTATTACAGTTCAAAATTGGAAAATGGTAAAGAAACCTTATGAGGATCAGATCTGGGCTGAAGTACAGGTGACACCTTATTTATATAATTGTTCGGTTTGCTTTGTTTCACTTCATTTCAATCTTACATATTATATATGTTTTTTGACTTGTTTAAAGAGTATTTTTATTATTGATGATGATCGGAAGAACTTCGTAATAAGGAAAGCCGAAAAACTTATGCGAAAGTTTCGTTCTGATCTTGGCAAATATTTCTTGAGGGATGATAATGATGATATCATTACTACACCGCCTTATCTATTGTACGAAGGAATCATCACTCAAGAAATATGGGATGAGTTTATCAGAACACATACAACTCCTGATTTCCTGATAAGGGGATTTGTTTGTCTTTCCCTATTACGTGTAATGTACGTATTTGTAAGTAACATTTATATATTTATATGAATCATTTTGATCTAACTAGGAGTTGAGCGAGAAAAATCGAGCTAAAGTGACCAACATGCCATACCGGTACTCACAAGGACCTGTTTCTTACGCACGGTTAGAAAGAAAAATGGTACAAACTATTGATTATTTCATTCGTAATAAAAATTGTATGAATATCATTTAACTTCGACTAACTTTGATGTGCAGATACAAGAATCAGGCTCAGATATTATGCAGGATCCACGACATGATCTGTGGGTAGCCGGTGTCACAAATAGGAAAGGTGAAATTCGTAGTAAGGAAGCAAGAAGAGTAGTCGAATATTGTGTAAGTATTCAATTATATTATGCGTTCAATAAATAATTGGCTTTACTTAAATGAACTCCATTTCTAATAACTAATTTTCATTGTAATTCTTTTTGGGAAAGCGACAAATGACACAGGAGGATCCTGCGTTGGCGACCTATGTTCGTCGGGACGATTTATTGAGCAGAGCATTACCAGTACCCGAGTATGATGGTCGTGTTCGGGGTACTAGTTTTGTAGTCACCCCATCAGCATACTTCGGACGTCAGAAGCGCTCGAGTAGGAGTGATGTTTCCCACCTGCGTGACGAGATGGCTAGCTTTAAGCATCAAATGCAAGAACTTTAACAACAAATGCGCTACAAGGAACAACGAGAAGAACAATTCACTGAACAAATGCGTTTGATGCAAGAACAGAATGTGTTGTTAACAACGTAAATACAACAGTTGGTCCAGGGTAGGGCAACACCAAATGTTCCGTTCTGTCATAGCCCAAGTTTCAAAGATAGCTGCAATTCCATGCCTAAAGTCCCTTTTCCTTTGGTAATTAATTTCCTTTCTACTTAACTTTATTTTAAATTATAATTAAGCAAAATTTAACATATTAACTCCATTTTCCGTAGGGCAAATTTCAATGCAAGCTATATGTCGAGCAAGCATCCAAGTATGTGGTTGCAGTGGGCATTGCCTACAATACTGGTGAGAACATACTGTACAATTCACCATTGCCCGATAACACACTCCGGGTGAGGGTTGACGTCTGCACGAACAAAGACGCCCTCTTACCGATCCCATCTCGGGATGAGCAAAATAAGGTAGCAGATGTTGTAGGTGGCTATGTTGCTTGGCCAATAGGTCTTATCGAGCCATGTGAAAAGGTCGTTCATTCAAAATTCCCTGCACTTTTCCTTTGAACTTTCATCTCAAACTGTGATTTAATTTTCTGATTTGTGCAGGGTAAGATTTCAAAGTCTTCAACAACACAACCCAAGTCAAAAGCATCAGCTAGCCAATAGAGCAGAAGAAGACAGACCTCATTTCTCGATCAATTAATATTGATTGCACCACAATTGCTCGGTGAGGGAGGAGTGTAATTACGTATTCCAAGACATATCTACAGTATTGGTGGTCTAGTTGATTATGTTACTACCGAGGTCGTGCAGGACATATGTGCTCATGATTGGGTTAGTGCTTCGGCTATCAACATTTGGATAAGGTACTTCACTATCATCGTTTATCACTGTTATTAATATATCTCGTTCCATTTCTTTTGTTTCTCATGACATTGTATGCTTTATACCAGGCATTTGGACCAGGACGTTTTAATGGATACACAGAGGGTCCAATTCACATTTGTCAACCCTTTTCTCGTTGGTCATCATGATGGTAAAGTAGATGTAACTGCGCAGTCTAATGAGCTGAAAGATTACTTTAGCAAGAAAGCGACAGCAAATACATTATTTTTAGTGCCGTATAATGCGGGGTAAGTTATTATTGGTACAATTTTTGTTTTTATTGTTTAACTTCTATCATAACATGATTGTTCAAAAAAAAGTTTTAAAATATATTTTAGGCACCATTGGATATTGATCGTTATCAATCCAGCGGAACCTTCAGGCCCTCACATTTATTATGTAAATCCTCTAAAAAATGGTCTTCCACAAGACCGTTTTGATATGTTGCTATTGATCAGTAGGTAAGTATACGTGCCTATGTATAAATATTTGCGAACGTGATTGAATAACCAAAAGTAATCATTTTCTGTTTCTTTTGTTAGCGCATTGACTGCGTATCGGTCGTCTGTCTCGTTAAACTATTCTAAAGCTACTGACCCCCGCCTTAGCTATCCTTGGAAGAAGATACAGGTATTGATATTTGACTTTACTTAGACTTTGTTAGTAAACACTTTTTATTCATGAACAGAGTTAAATATTGCATTATATTTTTACAGTGCCCTTTCCAACCTAATGACAATGATTGTGGGTACTATATCATGAAATTTATGAAGGATGTTATTATGCATGATCAATCATTTATTCCTCAAAAAGTAAGCATTTAGTTGCATTTCATATTGTGTTGTAATGAAATTGAATTAGAGCCTGACAATTATGTTTTACTGATTTTAATTCGTTCTAACTTGTGTCTGATTGTATATATCTGTAGTATTATGAAGATCAACCTTGTGACGCTTTGACAGACCATCAAGTTAATGAAGTGATCGAGGAATGGTGTGAATATGTGTTTAGGCAAATCTCTAGGTAGCTATATATACTATTAAATTCACTAGCTGGTCTTTTTTGTGTTGTTTCTAATTGCCAATTGTTGTGTCATGCATGTTTGTTGAAGTTGAATTTGTTGTATTATATTTCATTCAGCTAGGTTTACAGTATATTGTATAACAATTTTCAGTACTACTTTAGCTAATCAATCATTTGTTGGTATCATTTTAAAGTTATCTATTATTGTTCTTATTAAACCTTGTAGACTATAATTATATATGCATGGGAGATATATATGAGGAAAAAATATGCTAAAAAAACCAATACGAAGAACCCAAAAAATATGAGGAAAAAATATGCTAAAAAAACCAATACGAAAAATTAAAAAAAAAAAACACCTCCTGTGGCGCCTGGGTAGCCAGGCGTCATAGGAGGTATTGGCCTACTGTGGCGCCTGGCCGGCCAGGCGCCACAGGAGGTATGCCTCTTGTGGCGCTTCCAAGCGCCACAGCTTTTTTTAGTAGCATCCAGATAGGTGGCATTTCGCTAGCGCCACAGCTTTGCTTTTTTGTAGTAGTGTTATAAGACTTGCCATAAGGGGGAGTATCTCAGAGAGAGATTTGTGAAAGGCTTCACAAGTGCCCAACTAAACTTGTAGGTTTGTAAAGGCTTTTCTTGTGCCTGGATTAAACAAGAAGACAGTGGATTTGAAAATCTAAGGAGGAGCCTAGGGACTGGACATAGGCCATCACAGATTGGACCAAACCAGGATAAATCACAATTTGCATATTCTCTTCCCTGAGCTTTTTTGTTTCCATCATATATTATTTTATCTAACTGTTGATTTATGATTCATTAGTTTCATACTTACTGCTTTCATTAAGATGTAAAAGTTTTCCAAAGTCCTTAAGTTTTTATCTTACACCCAATTCACCGCCCCTCTTGGGTGTCAGGCAGTTCTAACAGCTTGTGGCACTATGTGGGTCCTCATAGAGCTCAATATTTATATATTTTTTTTAATTAATCTTAGCCTTTTGTGGGACTTAATTGAATATTTTGGGCATAATCAAATGTTAATGTGAGATTTTAGTGAAAGAACAATTTGGGAATTAAAGTGGTTAAATTGTTATATTTTTAATTAATATTTGTTGTTCCCATTATTCTTTAATTGTGAACAAAAGATATTACCTTTGTGAATTTAATTTTGTAGGTGATGATGTGGCACAACTTGAGTGGTCAAGATCAAAGATGTTATTTGGGGCTTAATGAAGGACAAAAGTGGAACATCACAAGTGCAGAATTTATTTTCACATTTTTTTCTAAGAGGAGGTTAAATGAGTAAGGGTCTTGTTTGGTGGTTGCAATTTTATGCCTAATGCTAAAACATTTCTCATCTCCTCATCCAAACATGGCACAACTTACTTATTTAACCTAGATGAATTGAAGAAAGAAAAGGAAGTAGGGACCATTATTTTTTAGAGTGGTAGCTGAATGTGGACCAAAAATAGGAATGAAAATGAATAGAGAAAGCAAGTATTGCTGGACTGAATGGATTTGGGGAAGGATTGACCGAATTGGAGGATTAAAGGAGAGGAAAGAAACAGCTGAACCGGAATTGAATGGTTTAATTAAGAATATAGGCGTTGGACCGAATGATGAAAGGGATAGAGTGGACCGGATTGAATTAAGAATTGGAGAGGAGCTGACCGAATGAAAGTGTGAGAGTGGTTGCTGATGTAAGCATGGAATTGATTGAATAAAGTAGGGAATTGAAGCTGTGAAGATGTGGTGAAGCAGCCGACAATATGGACCCAATTGAAGAGGTTTGGACCAATTGAAGCAATGGAGATGAGCTAGACCGTGTGAGAATTGAAAAGGGTTGCGGCTGTGTGTATGTGAAAAGGAGGAAGAGGCAACACTTGAAGAAAAGGAAAAAGAGGGACGTGAATGTGACAAGGAGAAAAAAGGAAGTGGCAGCTGTGAGTTGAAGGAGTGTGAAGCACCGAATAGATGATTGAAGGAAGCATAAAATAGAAAGAGAGAGTGAAGGGCAATCAGTGGCTGCTGCTGTTAGGATCAGTAGGCACAGCGGAAGAATTTTAAAATTTTACTAAGTTGGAAGGATTCATACCTTTTATGATTCAGGGTTTTCACGATCTCTAGAAGCCAACACGTTAGGTCCGCTCTCTCTACCGGTATCCATATGAATGCTCTCCAACCGAGACTGCGTGCTAACGCCTCTAATGTCTCCTAGGGTTTCCTTGCGACTCTCAATTCTCATGTGCATATGAATCTATCTGCTCTATCAAGTTTATAACTTATAAGGGCTATTTTCAAATTTCAAAATTAATCATCATTAATTTCAAAATTAATTAACTATTAATTATCTTGATGAGCTAATTAAATAAATTCAGTTTAAATTAAATATGTCCAATAGTTTTAATATAACCTATTTATTTAATCCAAATAAAGAGCTATTAGATTTTATTTATCTTCATAAATTAAATCTGAGATACTATATCTCTATCATGTTAGTTATTAGATTTAATATATCTTAATAAATTAAATTTAAAACTAACACAATATAATAATATCATATAATATATATATATACATATATATATAAGCTCTATATATATTTCTAAAATATATATCTATATAATATTATTAATGAATTTTATATTATATATATGTATATAAATATAAAATTCATCCACTCTAAATCAAACATTATCTCGTGTTGGGTCATTCTTGTATGTGACCCTGTAGGCCTATATGAAGTTGGCAATGGGCCAATAACTATACTAACCCAAAAGTCGCAAGCGGCCTCTAGCAAGACATTACGACTACCTAATTCATATGAGGATCGTTATCACGATGCAACCTGTCATACAACCATGTCACGTCCCTTTTGTCACACGCTATATCGATCAAGGATAAGGCATGGATAATGTCATCCTCTTGTTCCTGACCATTACTTTCTCGATTCCTGAGTAGCCTGATAATAGAGACGGAAACTCTATTCCATCATAGTATGGCCATACATTTCTCAGACTTACTCATCGAGGGGCCCAATAATATCTCTCTACTAATGTGAGGGACAAATTCCATCTTGATCATTCATATTCCTTTACATGAAAAACCACCAAGCCCGATCGTACCCTTTATCATCATCGGGTCAAAAGTGACTTTTGACTAGTTCAAAGCTTAGCAACTCTCATGTAGAAATCCATGATGACCTCAGGTCTGTTAGATATGATTAGTTTTGATGATGTCAAATATAGATTTGAAATGATAAGAGCAAAAAGTTTATATAATGTATTTCTTTGACTAACTACTATATTTAATGTTATATATTTTATAGATTAGTCAAGCAAAGAATGAAAAAGATTGAATTAATGAAAATGAACAAGAGGAAGAAGAAGAAAGAAATTGAAGATAGTCAAGGAGATGCTTACTTAGATTATGGAGAATTATTATCAAGAGAAAAATCAAGAAGAAAGATATGGAACAAAGAAGAACTTGTAAGATCTTATGAGAATATCAAGGTTCAAGCTGTTAGAAGTGATACTGGAGGTTTCTATGATGATACCGGAGACTTCTATGATCAAATGATGGTTGGAATAGGTTAATACAAAGCTAAGATGACTTATATGTGAGTTATGGCACTTCTAGGGGAGTTTTACTCGAGTGAGAGCTCAATACGTGAGTACCAGAGGTGTTGCACTGGAGCGCGGGATGAACACTCTGTTCTACTCTGTTTTACGTTCAGCTTGACAGAGGTCCGGTATTTTGGCCATATCTCTCATACCACACATCGGATTGACCCGAAACTGGTGCCATATGAAAGAAGACTCACAACACGTAAAATATACACCAAGATCATATTTAAAGAAGCTCAGATGAAGGAAATATGATCCGTGGAAGTTGACAGTGAAATCACCATCACTTTTCAACACAGGTTCGGTATTTTGAGCATAACTCAAAAACCACACATCGGATTGAGACGAGACCAGTGTAAAATGACACTAGACTCAAAGAGCTCTCCATAGATAGGTAATTTTCATAATTTGAACGTATATTCTAGGAGCTATGCCTTCTGGAATTTGACGCTTGTGCAGTCTAGTGCGATAGACACTCTTTTGATCATAACTTACAGAATACAAGGAGTTTGGAGCTTATTCTTTTTGCATTGGAATGCATATGGCAAGAGCTTTCTTATGATACATCATTAGAATCAAATAAATAAATTTTTTCTTGTGCGAGTGATGTCCATAAGCAGCTGAATCATGAAGAAATTTACTACACTCGAGCACTAGGATCCATACTCGAGCATTAGACTATTTCTCACTCTAGCACATGCAAGTTTTGACATAAAATTGTTAACCCGAGAAGAAGCATGTACGTGAAAACAATAAGCGCACTCGAGCATGACTGGTTATGCTCGAGTGATGTCTAGAATTCACTCGAGCAGATACGAGTGAAGAGCAGCGAGTGTTTGCCCGAGAGGAAGCCAGAACGTGAAATTGTACATGCACTTGAGTGAGGCTTCTTTGCACTCGAGTAAGGTCCTGACAGAAGCAACGTAGAAGTTCAGACTCTCATAGCCATCAATCCAAACATGGTTAAATGTTATACAATCATTATGTTTTCACTTGTTATTGTTCCTAAACATTAACTAACATATATTTCAAGTGTAAAATAGGAGATTAAATATTTGGATTGCATCTTCAAGAATGGAGGTCACGTATGGCAAATATCTTCACTCAACATGATAAGTTACAGAAGCCAGAAATTCATCTTTTGACCAATGAGCCAACATACCCATGACTAATATTTCATCATATTAGTGATTAAGCATTTTGCAATGTGAAACAGGAAATTTAACGATGAGATTACATATTCAAATGAAAGAGTCAAGTGTGGCGGGCGACATCATTACACACCGAATAGCGACTACCTACCATGACAAGCAACTGACCCACCATGAGAGATTTTCTGGAAACTCAAACATATTCATCCCGTTCCACAACTTGATATACAACTCATAATGAGACATGACGCTACTCAACGTGACGCTCTGCTTTGCAACGGAAATCTCATGGTAGCTCATTTTTCAAATATGCTCAACGGTCAAAATGACTCCAACGGACGAATTCTCACAACGGTCATCATCTTCATCAACTATAAATAAGAGAGCACTTAAAGTCGATGGGAGATAGAAAAAATGGAAACAACGAGCAACTACGAGAAAAATGATAGAAATATGAATCCTCTGCTTCTACCCAAACACTCTGTTTTCCAGTTTCTATATTACTTATCATTGAGAGATTGATTATTTGTATTATACTTCAGTGAGTATTATATCCACTCTGTGAGAGAGTTTCTAAACACTTTGAACTATATTTTTGAGTTGATCTCAAGGTAGAGGGACCTTGAGAGGGTTGATTTCCTTACGGGGGAAGCTGTAGAGAGAATTTCCAGTAAGACATTCTGCTCGTAAGACTTACAAGGTGCAAGCAGTAGAGAACGTTGCTGCTCATAAGACTTATAGAGGTGTAACTAGGAGAGAACGTTGCTGCTCGTAAGACTTGCATAAGTAAGCAAGAAAGGAATATCTTTGGGATTGCTTTGCTCATAAAACTTGCCGTAAGGGGGAGTATTTCAGTAAGAGATTTGTAAAAGGTTTCACAAGTACCCGGTTAAACTTGTGGGATTGTAAAGGATTTTCTTATGCCCAGATTAAACAAGAAGATAGTGGATTTGAAAATCTCAGGAGGAGCCTGGGGACTGAACGTAGGCCATCACAGATTGGACCGAACCAGGATAAATCACAGTTTGCATATTCTCTTCCCTAAGCTCTTATATTTCCAGCATATATTATTTAATCTAATTGTTGATTTATAAACCTTCATACTTACCGCTTTCGTTAAGATGCAAAAAGATTTTCAAAGTTCTTAAGTTTTTAATATACACCCAATTCACCCTCCCTCTTGGGTAATAGCCGGTTCTAACAAGGTCTAAGGGCATTGTGACGTGGTTTTACATAAGAAAAGCTTATGACTTGATCCATGTAGCTTTCTTATAGTGTGTCAGTCCAGTACCTTGTGCTCTTACAAGTGCCTAAGACTTTGATTCGTATCTCTATATCTTATCAAAGTCATACTGATCTTGTTTCATCTCTGCTCTCGCATAGATGACCGACCAGGGACATTTTTAGGACAATCTTTATTAATTATCCAAGGATACAATTATCATAGTTAACATAATAATATGATAACATAATGGAGAAATTTCATTAAAATAATAATGTTCAAAGTACAATGATTGGCCCTTAGGGCATAATTTCCAACATCCTTCCACTTGCCCTAAGTGCAATCATTAATTTGCCTAATTCCCATTGCCCTAACATGACGCTCATGCTTTGCCTGTGTAAGTGGCTTAGTAAGAGGATCAGCAACATTATCTTCTCCTGCTACTTTGCATATCTTTATATTACCTCTATCATTGATTTCTCTAGTAAGATGAAATAGCCTGAGTATATGCTTTATCCTTTGATATGACCTAGGCTCCTTGGCCTGTGCAATAGCACCACTATTGTCATAGAACAAATCTATTGGATTTGAGATGCTTGGCACCACCCCTAGTTTAGTAATGAACTTTCTGATCCAAACGGCTTCTTTAGCTGCATCTGATGCTGCTATATACTCAGCTTCTATTGCAGAATCTGCTATAGTGCTCTCCTTGGAGCTCTTCCAGCTTACTGCTCCACCATACAGGAGGAATACATATCTAGATTGTGATTTAAGGTCATCTTAGTCAGTTTGGAAACTTGCATCTGTGTAACCGGTTACGCAGAGCTCATCATCCAATCCACCATACACAAAAAATAAGTCTTTAGTCCTTCTTAAGTACTTTAGGATATTCTTGACGACAGTCCAATGACCCTCACCAGGATCTTATTGGTATCTGCTGGTCATACTCAAGGCAAACGAGACATCTGGTCGAGTACATAACATGGCATACATGATAGATCCAATGGCCGAGAGATATGGAACCTTACTCATGTGATCTCGCTGATTAGGTGTACTAGGACACAGATCCTTGCTAAGATGGATGCCATGAGACATGGGCATATAACCCCTTTTTGAATCCTGCATACTGATCCTATGCAGTATCTTGTCTATGTATGTGCTCTGACTTAGGCCTATTAGTCTTTTGGATCTATCCCTATATATCCTAATCCCTAGGATATAGGTGGCTTCACCTAAGTCTTTCATTGAAAAGGACTTTCCTAACCAAGACTTAACACTCTGCAAGGTAGGAATATCATTCCCAATGAGTAGGATGTCATCCACATAAAGCACTAGAAATACAACTATGCTCCCACTAACCTTCTTGTAAATACAAGGTTCATCGATGTTTTGAATGAATCCAAACTCTTTGACTACTTCATCAAAATGATGATTCCAGCTCCAAGATGCTTGCTTCAATCCATAAATGGATCTTTAAAGCTTGCAAATTTTACCAGTCCTCTGGACGCACAAAACCTTTAGGTTATGTCATGTACATATCCTCAAGAAGCTTTCCATTAAGGAAGGCTATATTTACATCCATCTGCCATATTTCATAGTCATAATATGCTGTAATGGCAAGAAGGATTCTAATTGATTTGGCCATTACAACTAGGGAAAAGATTTCATCATAGTCTACACCATGAGTTTGAGTGAATCCTTTTGCAACCAGTCGTGCTTTGAAGACATTTACATTGCAATCCATGTCAGTTTTCTCCTTAAAAACCCATTTGCACCCAATGGTTTTTACACCTTCAGGTGGATCGACTAAGGTCCATACCTGATTGTCGTACATAGATTGCATTTTAGACTTCATGGCATTTAGCCATTTCTCAGAGTTTGGTCCCACTGTGGCTTCTCGATAGGTGGTGGGCTCAGTTTGCTCAATGAGCAACACATCACGACCTTCAGTAATCAGAAATCCATATCTCTGAGGCTGATGCTGTGTCCTATCAGATCTTCATGGACCTTATGTTACTTGAGGAGGCTCAGCAACTTGTTGTGAGTCTTCTTTAATTTCCATCTGTGGTTCTGTACTATCTTGTGGCTCTTGAATTTCTTTGAGATGTACGTCGCTCCCACTGGTGGTTTTAGAAACAAACTCTCTTTCTAGAAACTTACAATTTCAAATAACAAACACTTTGTTATCAGTGGGATTGTAGACATAGTATCCTTTCGTTTCTTCAAGATACCCCACGAAAAGGCACTTTGTGGATCTGGCCACTAATTTATTAGAGGCTTGTTGCTTAACATATACCTCACATCCCCAGATCTTGAGAAAAGATAAACTTGGTTTCTTTCCAGTCCATATCTTATATGGTGTCTTTTCAATTGCCTTAGATGGAACACAATTTAGTGTGAACACAGCTATCTCTAGGGCATGTCCCTAAAAGGATGGTGGAAGATCTATTTGACTCATCATCGATCGAACCATATCTAATAGTGTTCGATTCCTCCATTTAGAAATGCCATTACATTGTGGTGTTCCTGGAGGAGTCAATTATGAGATTATCCCACAACTCCTAAGATGGTCAATGAATTCTTGGTTCAAATATTCACCACCTCGATCAGATCAAAGTGCTTTAATTGTTTTACCAAGTTGGTTTTGTACTTCATTTTGGAATATTTTGAATATTTCAAAAGATTCAGATTTATGTTTCTTAGATAGATATAGCCATATCTACTAGATAGATATAGCCATATCTACTATAGCCATATCTACTTTGGTCGAAATAGGGCATGGTGATAGGTTTGAATTTTGGTCATTTTGAGGTTACCATTGTGTTCCTTATGGAAAATTGTATGGGAATATGTTTGGTTAATGATTTTGGAGTCATTTGACACTTTGGTAGAAAAGTTGGAAAATCTGTCTTATGTGAACTCTATCTTGGCAATCAATTTGCACGAATGTTTTGAATGACCAAATGGTGTAGGAAAATTCTGAAACTTTCCAGTCTTAAATTTCACATCCCAAGCTTCAAAATTGACAATAATTTATGTCATTTTGTTTTTTGAACTAAGAGTTATGCTTTGCCAAATTTTGGGACAAAAACTGGACTCTATTTTGGAGCAGTGTTAGGTTTTGTGTAATTCTGGAATTTTGTGGTGATTTCTAGTTATGGTCCATATTTTTCTAGTAAATAGGACTCAAATACCTTTCATTTAGTTTTGGAATCACCTCATTTAGATTTTTCTAGAATTAGTTATGAAGTTTGGAAGTTCAGCCAAGAATCATGGAATTTCTTGGCCGCAGCCCAAGGTGGTTGGCCGCGGTCCAAACCTTTCTGTCCTGATTTTGGCTACGACCCATGAGTGGCTGGCCATGGCCAGTGACCTTCTAACCATATTTTGGCCACGGCCAACCCTTGTGTTTCAGGACTTTGAGTTTTTGAAAAGTGATCTTCAACCTATTGTTTTTCAACCTTTTAGGGCTTTTATTAGAGGCATTTGTGGCCTCTTAAGGGTCAATTATGATAACCAAATTTAAGTGTTATGAAGTAAATTAAGTCTTGGAATAGAATATAACTCTTCATCCTTAATTATGATTCTAGTATTTGACATTTACCCTACTCGAGGAGAGACTGGCGCTAGGACACGCACAGAAGGACTAAGGTAGTGACTCTTCTATCATGTTGTGTTTGATGTTTTGGTATGCATAACTTGTCATTGTAGTTTGTGAAATGTGTGTGCTATAGTCCGTTACAGCATGAGCACTTTAGCATGAGCCGTTTAGGGAGTGACAGTGGTCATCTCTATTTCAACCGTTGAACTGCCATTGTAATCGACATGGATCTTTGTAAATCCAACCCGTGGGGCTGCGTTTGTAAGTCTAGCCATGGGCTGTGTGCTGATCTTGCTAGTGAGGCTTGCGTATGAAATGCTTTATATGAATCTCAGCCGTGGTGAAATATATTGTGTGGATTGTGTTGTGCAATGCAGCGTGAGCAAACGCAAGAGTGACATGAGTCATACCTGCCTTTGTCGTTGTAACTACCGTTGTAGTTGCAATATGTGTTTGATGATTTGCTTTCATGTCCTATTGTAGTTCATACTCTGAGTGATTTGACACTATGGGGATTCCTTAGAATCTCACTCTCCCATAAACCAAATTTTTAGACAGGGCAAAAGGATCGAAGGGAAAGCGGGAGACGAAGAGTGGCTAGAGCTCCAGTTTAGGACTTTTACTTTTTTTATCATGTAAAAACCATTTGGATATATTTTTGTGAAACAATTGTATATGTTTTGGATTAATGTATAGTTTTACGTAATCCCCAAGAAAAAGGGAAAAAGTATATGGGCTTTGTGCCTCTATATAATCCCTTTATTAATTAATGGAACCCGAGTGTGTTGAGAATTTATACTATACTCTGATATGTATGAATGAAATCAACCTGTACAGGCCATTTAGTATTGAAATATGAATATGAGACTGTCATGAATAGGTTTTGTAAAAGTTTTTGTAAGTCATAATTTTGGGAAGTTTGATTTTCTTTAAGTCCCAAAATCATCTAAGGTCTCTAATTCTACATCAATTATGTGTTTATGAACTAAATCTCAGCCTATGGTGGAAGGGGGTTACACATCACTGTTATCAAACTTTAGATCCTAAGGACTATCACTGAGGGGCCCTAGATCAATCGTGGTTGGGACTGCCATCTTCCATTCATCTTGTTCCATCATCCTAGGGAACCTAGTTTTCTCTTAATGGTCCTAAAACTCATTCAAAGTACCAATTTATAAACATATAGAATGATAAGAATCTATCCATGTCCATATTTCTATATTTCCCAACAAATAATCAATAATGTAAGTGATAGCAGCACTGAAGAAAAGACTTTTTACATCAAATCTGTGCTTAGATGTAGAGACAAGGGATGTGATAATTCCAACATTCTTAAGTTGATTATAGAAAATACAGCTTCGGTCCTTAAGATTCATTTAATTAAATTTAATTCAATTAAGAAAGGCAGTTAAGTTAGTTAATCATACTCCCTCTGGTCCTTAATATAAAGCATATTTACTTAATTTGATTAGAATAAAGAAGTTAGTCAAGTTAGATAATATGACACGTATTTTTTAAATCACTCTAATCATTTTTCTATTCCCTCCTTCCCTTTCCTTCTTGATTATTATTGAGGGAGCATCAATAATAGGGGTAAATTAGGAAAGGATCGAAAAATATAAAAAGTTATATATATCTTATATTTAGGACTAAGACCAACTCTCTAAATATGTCACACCCTTATCTTATTTTGACTTGCAACGGAATATTAATGCGTGGTTCGGTAGGCAACACAGGAATAATACAAATATACTAATAATATGTGTATGATTACATAAATTCCCCATAGGGGTTCAATAGAATATTTACAAACCTTGTAGCTGCATAGGGCTCTAGAGTGTCTAAACCAATTATAGTGAAACAGAGACATCTTCTCATCTTCGCTCCAGCACTGCGATCCCCTCATACAGTTCTTTTCTTTGTTCTCAGCATATCTTCTGTCTCTTCCTGTCTAAATTGTTGGTATGGGAGGGTGAGATTCAAGAAAATCTCAATAGGAAACAGATACCATAATGCATGCATGATAGATGCTATGTGTATGACATGTTAGCTTTACCTAGATACATGCTCTATAATGACATTTCTACATGCTCAATGTTTCATATAACAAAACTATGGCCACAGCGAAAACAGAAACAGAGCTTCATTTATTCAAATATGCTCTACACAATCATAGTTTTTTCAAACTAACAAAAGTAGCCTGAACTAGACGCCACTATCACAAAATTTTATTAACGTACAGCACTTTGACTTCCCAATCTCTTCTCATGCAGAGAGCTGGCACCTCGCTGATTATGCGTCAGTGTTAATTCGGTAGCACTAACTCAAGCATCACTCTCCAGCACCCTTTCATCCCGTGCAATCTTTAATCCATGCAACCGAAAAGGTTTAGACACTTGGGGTTTTGTATAAAAAGACAGTTTCACGTATTATTGTAACTTGTTTAAATAATATAATTGAAAATCAGATTTAGAAGTAAAATAATCAAAAAGTGCAGGAGTTTTATTTTATTACACATATATATAATTTGATAATTTTTAAAAATATTAGCATTAAAATTATGAAAATAAAAGAGTTAATTTATTTTTGAGAAAAAAATTGTAAATACTTATAAAACACTTAGTTATATATATACACATAATGGACGCAAATAGTTCAAAAGTTTTCTGAATTTACAGAAAAGAAATGTTAGTGCTTTTATTTTATTTAGTTTTTTTAAATTCCCATTCCCAAAGTGCTTGAGGGATGATTTTTCTCTCTCATTTTTAATAGAGCCATATCGAAGAAGAAGGTGCATCGCCCTGCGTCAATCTTCCTTCTTCGGCAGTGAAAGGAGACAACGGAGTAGAATGATGAAGGAAGGAAGTGCGTTTTGCCATCTCTATCTGAGAGGTCCTGCCTGAGCCACGATTCCTAAGGAAAATACTTTATTGTCAGTACAATTTGAGAAGGTGCATCGTCCTGTATCAGTACAATTGTCATTAAAATTTATTGTCATTAAACTTTTTTTGTGTATAAAATTGAGTAAACTTTAAGCTGTTGGTAAATGTGGTCACTTTTCAAGGAAAAAACCTTATCTTCTTACGTCAATTCTATATTGCTTGTTGATTACATATCGACGATTCTCGTGTGAGTGTGGGAGCCTATTCTTTTTCCTTTTCTCTTGTTCTCTCTTTATTCTTTATTCTTTTCTTGTTTTCTCGTTTCTTTTCCTTTTTCTACCAAGAAGCATTACCATATATATGCCAAATTCTTCTTTTCCTTTACAGAATTTGTCGTGTCAAGCTTTCAAGTCTTGATTCAATTCGTAGAGTGCTTTCTCTAATAAACTCTGCTTCAGAGTCCTACGACAGCATATGTAGGACCACACTACTTTTTTAAAATATGGGGATATTGTCTTCATCATAAGTGCATGTGTCGCGCCAAGCAATAATACTACTACAGAAAATAGAAGTTGCAGCGCTTATTATTGTTTTATATATTTGTAGTGCTTAGGAAGCGCTACATGCCTACAAGATCCACCGCTACAAATATAAGCTATAGCACTTCCACAAGTGCTAACGCTTGTATTTTATTTTTTGTAAAAAAATAATACTTGTTGTAGCCAGCACTACTGCAAGTAAAAAAAAAAAAATATCTGACTTCTTGTTGCAATTGTGTCAACAAGCGCTACAACAAGTATCTTTTACAAAAAAATTATATACTTTTTCATATTATTGTAACTAGTACATATTTTTATATATAACCTATATTAACAATTAGGTCTATCTTAATTAATTTTTAGTATATATAAATGACAATATCCTTCCATATTTCAAAATAAAATTAATATAAACGATATATTGAGCAAATTAAAATATACTCCCTTCAGTCCATAATATAGGGCATTTCTATAAAAAAGGTATGGTCCACAATATAAGTCACATCCTGTTTAATTAATGCTCTTTTCACTCTTTTGCCCCTGTAATTAATACCCACTTTCCAACTTTACCCCACTCATTATATCCCCTCTCTTTAAAATAACACTCCCAATACAATTAAACACATTTCTCAAGAAGGGTAAAAGTGGAAAAAAGTTGCCTTTTGAGATAAATTAAATAACTTAACTATCATTTCTTGTTTCCCGTAATATAGTTAAAGTGACCTATATTATGGACCAGAGGAAGTATACTACTAATGAAATTAAATTTGTAAGTTTAAAAATGTTTAAAAACTTACAATGTATTGGGAGCTTAGAGATCTAAAACTTCAAAACGAGTTCAACCTTCAACACACCACCAGAAAAAAAAAAATAGCTCAAAGAGGAAAAAAGTGCAGATCTAAAAAAAAAGTATGAACTACTACATATCTTCATATACAGCCTATATCAACAATTAATTCTCTCTCAATTAAATTTCAGCATATATAAATGACAATATTTTTTCAAATTTCAAAATAAAATTAATATAAAAAATACATTGAGAAACTAAAATATATGTTACTAATAAAATTAAATTTGTAAGCTTAAAAAAATTTAAAAATGTACAATGTATTTGGAGCTTAGAGATCTGAAACTTCAAAGAGAGCTCAAACTTCAAACACCACCTGGAAAACAATTGTACATAGAGGGAAAAAAGGACAAATAAAAAATAGATTGAGCTTTGGTTTTGAGTTGGAAGAGGACATGGGAAATGGGGAGTGGGGATAGACATAGGAAATGAAAAAAGGACAAGAAATGGGGAGTAGAAATGAAGAAGAGGGAAAATGCGTAGAAGAAAGAGAGGGAGAAGGATAGGAGAAGAGGAATAAAGTGAGGAGGGAGGGGGGGAGGGAGTGAGGGAGCATGAAGTGAAGGAGGCCGTGAGAGAGGGGGTGGGTTTAGTGAGAGAGTGAAGGTGGTGATGCAGGCAGGGTGTGTGGTAGGGGAGTGAAGTTAGAAGTTAGGGTTTTTTTTTAAAAAAAAAAAGAGGCAATCCTTATTTGTAGGATATTTAAAAAAACAATTAAGATATGTAGTGCTTAGCGCTTACAAAAAAAAAGACGCAAGGGCTACAAAAGCCCATCAGTAGCTATTATAGAAGGCCACTATTTAAAAAATACAACAAGAAGAAGCTGTACCACTTATTTAAGGAAGTGCTACAAAACGTGCGCTACATTTTCCCTCTTTTGTAGTAGTGTAAAGTAATAAGTAGATATCGTTACCATGAAGATTTGGTTAACAAAATAATCAAGCAAGAGGCTTAGAAAATTCAATTAAGTTGAGCTAAAACAAAGTTTTGATGTGGAATGAGAATTTTGAAAACTATTTCTAAAACTAGAAATTGATAAAGGTAAATGATTCTTTGACTTTAAGAAATTGAGCCTCTAGGATCACTTCTCCTCTCTATATTTCATGTGGCTAATTATTTCCCTCTCAATTAGGTTTAATGAAGAGTGTTTGTCTAAGATTCAAAAATATTGCAATCACTTTTGCAAGTCAAAATTAACATCTATCTTCAAAGAACTTATTCTATCTTTTGCAACAACATAATGAAAATAGTCATTAAGATCCAATCTTATAATAACAATACTAGGTTAATAGGTAAATCTCACTAGGTTAATAGGTAAATCTCATTCCTACAAACAAACTATCCACCCAAACAAGAATTTGAAGACTAGTATAATTTTATCCAAGTTCCACTAGTGGAAAATAGACTTTTTAGACCGGTTGTACATTAGGTCTTGTTACAACCGGTCTTAAAAGTCTGTTAGTTTTTAGACCGGTTGTTACAACCGGTCTTAAAAAAAATTTAAGACAGGTTGTAGGTACAACCGGTCTTAAACGACTCACCTCTAAGACCGGTTGTAGGGACAACCGGTCTAAAAAGTGAGACCTTTAAGACCGGTTGTCCATACAACCGGTCTTAAAGGTGAGTCCTTTCAGACCGGTTATACCTACAACAGGTCTTAAATTACTTTTAAGACTGATTGGCACTACAACCAGTCTTAAAGGTTCTGTTTTTTTATAAAAACGTCCCTTTTATATATATACGCACTGGACCATGATGGTTGAATTCAAGTTATGTTAATCCTGATACGCTTTTCATTTCATGAGGTCTTCACATTAAAGTCAGGTGGCTGTTATGAAATACGGAATAAACTTAACAAACTAGGAAAGCTACAAAATATATTTACAATAGTTAATAGCAATTCAACAATTATAAAATAAAGCATATTTGACAGAAAATTTAACATAAAGCATGATGATGTAAGTGCAGTTTCAGACCATGGTTCTACTCCTAACAGACAGTAAGCATATTAACAGTCAATAGCCATGACATCCATAACATATGAAATTCTCAATCAACAAGTCTCAATACATATTGCAATTTGCAACCAATACACACGAGTAGAAAGCAACATGAATCGCTCGCTTTATGACAACAATTCGCATAATAAGAGTTAAGAATTAGAAGATAATTATTTGGAAACGTACTTATTCAATGGAATATGCTCGAATAGCCTAGCAGTAGGAATTGTTCCACATAAATCATTGTTGGAAACATCCCTGAAGAGAAAGTTTAGAGTGCATTAGATTGTTTGTATGGGTGTTACTTCAGAATACCACAATAGAATTGCAGCATAAAGAAAATTGTTTGTATAGGTATTACTTTAGAATACCACGAGGAGGAAATTCACTCAATTTCTTGCAAATTCAATGTGCAATATGAAGTTGTCTAAAACTAAAACATAAAGGAATGTCCAAACAGAAGATTTTGCTCAGAAAAATTACAAAGGTCAATCCCTCAAACATAAATTAAAAAACTCACTATTTTTGTAATAGCTCATAGATGAATTCAGCACAACATGTGCGAATGAAATCAATATCTTCTTCAGGAAAGGGATCAGCAAGCTCAAACATCTATACCACCAAAACCAAACAAAACATTAACTTAGTAACTTAAAAACAATAAAGTAATACAAAAGTTCTGAAATATAAATTTACCTCTTGAGTAAAATCAGTCGTGCCTAGAGTGATAATATTGTAAATGTGTCTCAACACATAAAAACCGCATAAGTTGGACCCCTGTGGTTGCCTATGGCTCTGAGAAAAAACATGATATCATTAAAACAAATATAAAGGCATGGCTTATTACATTCTTTAAACAAATCAATATGTACTAACCTTTGGCATGATCCATGTAGGGTCCTTTAAGTCACGAACATACTTACCACAAGAAGTGTGTAGGAATGTCCGCATAGCCCTATGATCATCACAATGACAAAGGTTATTGGTTTTACACAAATTCCATAAAATTTGCATACAAAAGGTAATAATGCAAGAAAACTAACGAGTTCATGGTCTTTTTCAAATCATTCCCTGGTTTGATTAAGGCAACCTCTCTCAAACATCATTCCATTCAACCAATCATTCCAACTGGTGGCCAAATTCAAAGAAGTATGAAGCATAGAATAAAATTAAGACATAATACTTCATTAAATGCCAGAAATGAGATAATAACAAAGTCTCAATCCATATAGATAAAGGTTCAAAGTAATCTTAGAATGAAAGATTTAGCTACTCATATTCAAATATAAGGAAAATCCATACAACATAACTGAATACATGGAAAGCTAAGTAGAACAGAGGTGAAAAGGGATAAAAGCAAGGTAAAACTCTCGAAATCTCTCTTAAGATGATCACTCAAGCCTCTAAACTCTTCAAGAACTCTCTCCCAAGATGAGGCATGTAATGCCCGTTACTTATACCCCTAGCCTGGTATGCATCGGAACCGTTAACTTTATTATTATGGCTCAGGAGAATAGCAATTAACAACTCAGATTTTTCAAAAATCACTGATTTGGAATTTTGAAGTTCAAGTGGTATTTATTTGTCTCTTTCTCTAAATAAATATCAAATATATATTGTGACTCTATGCTTTCCTGCCCTTAGCCTGACAATTATTTAATATACTGCGTATGTTGAATTTCATGTAGGTAATGCTGCATTTTGGGTGAATAAGAGCGGAATCATGATCCATTCTTTAGTAGAAAATTACATTACATATATATGCTGAAAAGAAAAATAAAGAACTGATTTTGATAATAAAAAGAAAACATATTGTCATTATGTTTACAAACTAATAATAACCACAAGACTCTTTTATATAGACACAACAAATATAATAATTAAGAATTGGGAGTTGCACAAGAGTTTTTTACCTAATTCTTTGGTGGGATCACGGAAGATATTGTCTGGATGAAAGTGAGCAAATGCAGTACAATTGTAGCAACCACAGATGCAATTTTCCAAGAAGTGCTCCAATATTCACGCACAAAGATTGCCTTATACTTATGATAGGGGTTATTACACAAAACTTGTCCTTGTCTTCATAAAGAGAGATATAATCTTTGTTGGTGTTTGTTGAAATAATAATGATGCAGAGTTTGTTCACCATGGAAGCAACTCCATTACTATCACTCAACAAGTTCTCCATGATTTTCTTTCCTACAAGAATTTCTGTAACCCCCTCACGGTAATTATATTTAGATTATGAAATTTAAGTGAAATAGAGACCAATAAGACAACAATTACATTTATAATCACTCATCTCTAAGAGATGGGTTGCCCAATCAAAACGTTTAAAAACATAATTCATCTAGTCTCACATTCACTTTCGAATACAATTACCTATGCAGTTAAATCACATAATAAATTTCAGAGTGTGTAACTAAAATCCCGGCAACCCCGGGTTACTTGTAGATATACATAATGGATTTAGAGTTTCCTAAAGTGGGGATTACATATCCAAAAATTTATATTTACAATATATACAGTAATCCCCAAAATCTAGCTAGGAAACCAACAGTCCCAAAATCTAAAATGTCCCTACTAGCCCTAACCACTCCTGGTTGGCCGCTTCCCTTTCGAGCCACTCGCCCTATCTGAAAATGTTAGTCATTGGAAAGAGTGAGATTATAACAAATCCTAGTAGTAACAAATCACTCATACAATATACAAACACAAGGCATGTATGTTCATCATGTTCAGCAACAACACTATGAGTCATGGCTCGCACCATAACCGACAGCACTCACAACTGTAATCACAATGCACTATGCCCACTTTCACGGTAAACACTATGCCAGCTTTCGCTGTAATCACTATGCCCGCTTCCATGGTAATCACTATGCAGTAGCATCACAAGGCACTAAGTATCACAAGGCACAAAGCAACACAAAGCTCCATAAAGCGTCTCAATGCATCACAAGGTAGCAGCAGCAACAACACAATGCATGATAGGCAAACATACAATACATTTACACAAAGTATAAGAGAGGAGTCACTGCCTGTATCTTTCCTGACGTTCTTCAGCACAGTGGGCTCATGAGTCTGACAGATGTCAAATCCTATAACCAAATTAGGGACAACCATCAATCTCTTTTCCAAACACTGATTCCATAATACTCTAAGTTGGTTATCTTTTAGGAATCTTTAGGTAGCTATTAGAGGCATAAACATAAGTCAAAAGGGTTAGAAGATACTACCCTAAAGACCCCTTTCTTGAAGGCAAAACACAGATTTTTGGCTGGCTCACTCGAATGAAGATGACCTCACTTGAGTGATGAGAGACTTGCACTCAAGTGAGAACGGCTCTAACTCGCGAGTGTTTCATAGTGAGCAACAACCATGGCTAGAAAGTGCTCACAACACTCGAGCATGGGGCTTTACACTCAGGTGATGACTCCAAATCCACTCGAGTCCCCAGAATTGCAACATAAAGAGTGACAACCCGAGAGCACATGTAACATCAAAGGGAAAAGTTCACTCCAGCACCACCCTTGGCACTCGGGTGAGGAGCCCATACTTGCGAGTGTCCAAAACACACTCTTGAACCTTGACCAGCGAGTGACAACATGAGAGCAACCCTAACCAAGAATTTACACTTTCACTTGAGTGATCACCAATATCACTCACGGTTTAAGAAGCACACTCGAGCTTTCTTCATGGAAACCCAGGCAAAACACAAAGGAGAAAGGAAAAACACACGGCAGCACTCGAGTGAGATCCTCCCTCACTCAAGTGATGCTATCAAATTGCCAGATCATAGCAACTGATAGAAATTCCCATATTGGCTAAAATCACACCCAATAGTTCCCAAACCCCACATAAAGCTCATACTCACTAAAATTGTCTAAGGAACACATTGGTAACCTCCAAAACATCCAAAAACCATTTTAACCATAATCTATGCCCTTGGGTTTCTATGACACTCAATAACCAATTCCAATCAATACAATTCCAAACTTCAAAACTATAACCAACATTCAAATCACTTCATGATGAACTAATTCCAACATCATCCACTATGAAATTCATACATTCAAAAATGGGCATTAAATCAGGGCAATTTCTAGATTTTTCCAACTCATCCAAAAATCACAATAAATATATCAAAAAGCATCAAATCCTTACCTCTTCACTTTGCTAAAGTCAGAATCTTGATTCTCAAACTTTCAAATTACTTCAACACTCAAACTACCACTATTCAAAATTCTGAAATCACCACAATGGAGCTCTTAACACTATAAACAAGTTTAAGGAAGAGGATTTGAGCATAAGAGGACCATTACCTACCTAAAATCAAAGCTTTCTCTTTTCTCTTTCCTTGCTTGGTCCGTCGAAAATGGAAGAAGGAGGAGAGAGAGATGATGAGATATAGAGGTGATGATGATGAGGCTAGAACTTTCCCCTTTGCCAATGCACCTAGCCGAATAGGAGAGAGAAGACAGAGTAAAATGGTTTTTGTCTTTTAGCTTGATCATATGATCCACACAATGCCACATGTCAACATCTTCTCACTCCACCATGAGCTCACACAAATGCAAAGCATAGGATTCCAACCCATGGTCAATAAATCTCAACCATTGATCTTTAATCTCCAAATACACTTATATCAAATTTACATCACATTTCTCCAAAAGGGTTTAATTACACTAATTACAATCAACATCAGAGTCATTAGCCATTAATCTAAAATTGGGTAATTACAATTTCAACATCATTTCCAGTGTCAATAAGATTATCCAACAGAAGTACATAATCTGTCACGTAGCTTAAAAGAGGCTAGTGGCACTTCTCAAATAACTTGGCCAATAAAGATTTATGCATTAAGCACAAGGCTTTCACATATTGAATTACTTTATAGGAAATACACTTAAAACTCATATAGATAGTTAAATTGTTAGACATAAGGTCTAACTTGTTAGAAAATGAAGGTTGAGGAGTTCAAGGAGTAACAGGTTTAAAATAAAAATAATAATAAGTGAATGATGGGGAAAAACTCTAGTGGATGGATTTGAAGTATTTCTGATTTTCAATTCATAAGATATTAACTTCCAGTTTTCCAACCCAATTTGAAAGTATTCAAAACATGAACATTTTCCAAAAACATGTGTATGCACTTTTATAACACACGATGGACTGAAACCAAAACACATTTTGGATTGTGCACTTCAAAACATATATCAATAAGCAAAAAATTATGCATAGTTTCACTTTGGTTCATTTAGCAATCTGTAAACAATTTAATGATCATCAAGGATTGATTGCTAAAGTAATGCAATAATGGACAAATATTCATTACTCAAAATTAATAATTCATATAATCACAGTATAGAATAAGGATTAGATATCACCATAATTCCTCTTGTCCTTACGACAACTTGCTTGGTTTTGATGGAATAATAATGGTTTTTCTCCTTTGCACAATCAACACCAAAATCCAAACCCCAAAAATTAGTATCATCAATATATGAATTTGTTTTCATGTGGCAATAGTCTTGAAAAGATTTTTCTTATCCTACAGAACTGTATAAATTTTTTTTTCTTCATGGTATCCAACCTTGCTTGGATCTATTTCTTGTTAGCTTGTAAGAGTCAAGATAAAATTCTCATACTCTAAGAATATAATCAATTCTAGGCATTTGAGAATAATGAATTAAACATGTCTTTATGCATAAACACATATTTTCTTTTTAAATCATTATATATGCATAAAGAATAACTTGTTGAGCATTGCAATCCCTTTATAAATAAATCTATTAAATGGCTTTTTAAGGGATGTGAAAACATAAGTTCAAAATAGTTTGCAATGCTTATTCGTAAGGTTCCAAAATATAAAACCTCAATAAATATTACAGACAATAGCATAAGATGTTTTATCGTTGTGTACCTTTATCTTAGATACTTGGAGGATTGCTTTTGCTTACCCACTGTATCTTTCTATGATGTTGATACTTTGAATATCTTGCTTTGAGTGCTGGCAATCTTTTCTCAAAATATATAGACTCCAAGAGTCTTTTACTTGATACTTGAGAGATCCTCCTTTTTGTATTTTCCTCAAGATACTTGAACGGTACTATATAGTAGTCCATTCTTGAGGTGTAACGTACTCCTTTTCTCTATTTCCTTTCTTTGTGGTTAGACTTTGCTATTCCAACAATGGATGATTCGAGAGTTCTCCTAATTGATGTGAATCTCCTTTCAGGTGTATTAGGAACTCTTGGAATCTTCTTCAATTTCTTTGTACCCTTTTGTCCATTCTTTATAGAATCAATCTACACACATGAAACACCAAATGGACATTTTGGTACCCACTTTCCTTTGGGTCCTTGAACTAACGTTAGATTTTGAACCCATTTGCCTTTTAGGAACCCAAACAAATTTATTTCTCACATTAGAATTTCTTCTAATATAGCATGTGTGAGAAACGTTACCTGATTTACCACAATAATTGCAAACTAGATAATGATATGTATTATGAGATATCATGCAAGTATTGTGTTGGTCATGAGAGTAGAAACTTGAATGGATTTTATTTGAATATTATTTCTTCCTAACAAACTTTCCAGCGTATTTGAAAGCATTTTTTCTTTTCTCAATGAATCAAAATTGGTTGAAAAATAATCTTATATAGACTCTAAAAATTAGTTTTACAAAAATCACAAGAAGAATTGGAACGTTTTACCTTAAGTTCATCTTGAGCTCTGGAGAGTAATTTTTCTTGTGCATCTATAATGAGCTCTTTTTAGTAATCCTCTTCTTCTTGTCTATCCACGTTAACTGTATGGAAGTGTTCTATGATTTCTCCTTCTTCATCATTAACTTCCAATTGTTCTTGTATCATTATAGTTTCACATGAATTGTAACACTTTCAACTTCAACACTCTCATTAGAAGTATACATGAATCAAGAGTGTCCCAGATATCTTTAGCACTAGAGCAAAATCTTATTCTTTCAAAATCACTTTCAGTCAATGCACTATACAAAATTTTCATTTCTCCAATATTCAATGAAAACATTTTCTTTTCTATTTTAGTCCAATCTTTTCTCAGTTTGAAATTAAAGGCAATTGTAAAAACATCCCACATATCAAAATTAGATGCTTTAATAAAACTAGTCATTCTAGCTTTCCAAAACCAAAAATCAATGTCTTTTAAAATAGCTGGAATTGTATAGTCAAAACCTTCTGAAAGCTTATAACACCCAAAATCAACCATTGAAAACTCTTGAGATAGTTAAGTCCTTTAAACAAGAGTCCAGATTTGATATCAAATGTTAGAATCGGCTAACACTCAAGGGGGTGAATTGGGTGTTTGATAATAACTTAAGAACCTTAAAAATATTTTCACATCTTAATGAGAGAAATAATTATGAATGTAATGAATCATAAATCAATAGTTAATATATGCTAGAAATATAAGAGCTTAAGGAAGAGAGTATGCAAACTATGATTTATCCTGTTTCAGTCCAATTCATGATGACCTACGTCCATCCCCCAAGCTCCTCCTGAGATTTCCAATCCACTATCTTCTTGTTTAATTCGGGTACAAGAAAAGCCTTTACAACCCATAAGTTTAGCTGGCACTTGTGAAGCCTTTTACAAATCTCTCATGAAGTTACTCCCCTTTACACATCATAAGGTTACAACCGAGTTACTCCCACTTACACATTGTAAGGATACATCTTTGATGATAAAATATTACAATCAATCTTCTCTCTTAGAAGTGAATAAGATGAACATGAAGTACAATACAAATAATCTCTCTCTCTAAGGTAATTGATATTGAAGGTAGATAAATAGAGAGTATTCGGGTAGGAGTGGGTGCTTTATGATCTTAGCCTATTTTTCTTTATTGTTGTTGTGTGTGGGGCTCTTCTTTGAATGCTTCCATATTTATATTTGAATTGTAGTAGATGACCATTGTGAGCATTCATCTGTTAGAATCCATTGCTTCATTTGACTATTCTTTGTATTTGAAAAACTAGCTGTTACACTCGATGGATGTGCCATTCCTGTATGGTAGCTTTTCTTCTCTTCGTATGATCTTCTTATTATCTTTATGGAGAAATACTTTAAACACTAATTCAATGAAGTGTTAGAGTTACTAGAAGCAAGAAGAATGAATTACACAATTATTCCAATGATTTTTGGAAGTTACGATTCGTGCTCTATTTTCTGGAATTATATATCCCTTGAGTGGTTTAGGCTTTCACTCGAGTGATCTGGCTTTTATTGTGTATCACTTTAGTGAATTTTATCTAATTACTTGTGATATGATTCTAGCATATATCACTCGAGTGATCAATATTATCATATCAATGCAACTCAATTCCACTTTCACTCCAATTGAGCAAACCTTCTCAAACTTCTACACAGAGGTCAACTTTCAATAGGCATAACTCTTTGAATATAACTCTAAATTTGACCCATGACCTACACTAGAAAGATCTTTAAGTTTATTTTGCACAGCAATTGGAATTGTTCCCAAATACATTATATTCCAAAAGTTATAATCCAATTTGTATCATTTGGTCTGGATAGTGTTTCAAATTCAATTGTCCACTTCTAGAAAGTATAACTCTTCAAATATAACCCATCACCTATCAAACAAAAGGTATTTAAGTCTAGTTTCATATGCCACCAATTTCATCTCAATATAACATGTATTTTGAGAGTTATGTCCAAAATATCAACATGTTCTGGAATATGATGGTGATTTGAGTGTCATTTTGTGAACTTCATATCTCTTTCATCCGAGCTCCTTTTTATTTGATCTTGGTGTCAAAAAGATGCATTGGAAGTCTAGTTTCATATTCTTGGTTTCACCTCATTTGGAGTTGTGGTTTTGGAGATATGATCAAATTACTGAACCTCGCTCATGCTGAATGAAAAGAGAGTGTTATCACTTTTGAGTATTGTCAACACCTATTTATAATTCAATATGCGCAGAGTAATAAAGACCAAGTTCCACAAGCAAAAAGAAAAAGTACAAATATACTGATAAAAGTAATTGTTTACAGATAGACAACATCCACACAGGGTTTGATAATATTTCCAAATTTATACAAAATGTCAAAAAATAAACTACATATAACTATCTATCCTTGTCTCAGGATCCATGCCCGTTAGTTCCCCATATCTACTAACTTGCCTTTGGATCTGTAGGTTCCTGCTAGCATATTATCATTTATGAAAAAATGAGATTCCAAGGAATCTCAGTAGCAACATACTATCGTTCATATAAAATGCAGTAAGTAGATATGTTATGCACAATGTATGCACCAATTAATGAACAATATAAACACATGTATATATAGGATAGGGCCCAACCACCACTATCTGTGTACCTTTGTTGGAATGTTACTTCACAACCAGGTAAAAGTGCACTTCTTGCATTAGCTGCCCCTTCTCAGCAAATCATGTTGATTAATGGAAGCACAAACAATGGCATACACAATATATGAACTATGACATGACGTATAAAGGAAATTGTCACTACCTTAAGCCTTTTTCACCTCGAAATGCATGCCTCAATATGCGTGCCAACAACTCGGGCTCTCAAATTGATCCTAAAATGTCAAATGTTCAAAAATTAGGTTAAAACCCATTCATGTACTATTTTAGGCACTTACAAAGTGTTTTTAGTAGTTATATGAGTTTATAGTGAAAAATTACCAAAATACCCCTAGGGACCAAGGCCGGCCCCGCCATACCCGGTCGATCGTACTTTTCCTGCAAGTTTGACCTGAGCCATTATGACATATTTTTACCCAAGGAATCCATTTCTATCCTCTGAATTATCAAATTCACTGCCAAAAGATAGAAATGCCCTTAGCAACCCCTAATTTAGGGTTTCAAGGGCGTTTTGGTCTTTATACTTTTTAGGCCTTTTATGGAAAAGTGTTCAACTATAACCCCACCTAATTTTCTCTCCTAAACAAATAGAATCATCAAATTATCAAAAATCTAGCCCTAACCCCCTAGTCTTGACCTGGCCAAAACTTAGAGGTTCTCCAAGAAAAATTTAGGTTTTTGAATTCTAACTCCACAGACTTGTTCCTTTCTATTCCTAATCACTTTATTAACTATTTAATTACATTCTAAACACAATTTAGACCAAATTTAGGCAACATAATAGCTAGGGTTCATCCTTTTCCCAAATTTACAAATCATAGAAATCATCCATAAATCAACCTATTAAACCAACCACAACAGCAACAACAATAATAATTTGAAGTTCAAGAAGTCACCTTTGCTTTCTTCTTGCTCTTCCCTTCTTGGCCGAAACCCTAACCTCCCAAACCTTAAGATTTTGCTTTGAAAACACCTTAAATCATGGAGAAGAGAAGCTTAGGGAGTGGATTATACAAGTTAGGAACTAAGTCATCGAAGGAATCAAGCTCACCTTGCAACTTTGCTCCTCCTTCTCTCTAAAATCACCAAAGTACTCTCTCTCTTTCTTAGCTAATGAAAATGGTGGAGGAAAGATTAATGGAATTGTTTTAATATATGTTGCATTTATCTCCTAATTATTTAATTACCACAAAGTTGACTTATAAGTCTTAAAGCAATTAGTCTCTACCCCTAAGTAAAAGTGTCATGAAGCCCATTATAATTCAACTAATATTTCCCTTCCTTGGTCTATACAAAAACATGTCCTAGGGTCCTTTAGAATAGCCACATTTGCTTATGGGTTTATCCCAAAATTACCATGTTGCCATCACAAAATTTTCCCCATTTTCGTATTTCTGTCAATTATGGCAGATTTTCTGCCCAAATTTTGAAAAATCAAAAATAAATTTGTAGGCATCGAATTAGAATGATTCCAAAGGCTATAGAACCCTTATTGAGACTAGTTTCAAAGAAAAAATATAGCCTTTTTTCCAATTGGAAGCACAAAATCCCCAGAATTAAATTCTTTGGATGTTGTTCTAGGAAATAGATAGTTTTTCCGGGCTAACTTCAAAAATTCATAACTCTTTGTATACAGCTCTAATTGACTCTTATGACGTATCAAATTAAAGCTTAGGATGTCTAATTTCATTCTATAAAATTTTATAAATTTTTTCATCATTTGGTCATCCAAAACCACATAACAAACTCACTACCTAGGAGGCAATTTCACTGGAAGTACTGTTCACCTTTCAATTTCCAATATTTAACTCCTACAGCCATGAATATTCACCATTTTATTGAATATCATAAATAATTGCAATACATTCTTGGTGAATAAAATTTAGGGTGTTACAAGTATTACTCAAAGTGCAATGGGATTTCATTAAAAGTGATCTATCAATTTTGTAACATCACTCAAGTGCACAAAGAATTCACTTGAAGTGATCTAATATTTTGGCATCCACTTCAAGTGATTCAAACAATCATTGGAAGTGATCCGTCATCACTTCAAATGATTTTGATATTCACTCGAGTGCAATGTGCATTCACTTGAAGTGATTTGTTATTTTGGCTATCCCTTCAAGTGATTTTGATATTCACTCGAGTGCAATATGTATTCACTAAAAGTGATATGCCTATCTTTAATATTTACTCCGAGTAATTCAGAATTTCACTCGAGTGATATGATATTTCTATCAATCACTCCAAGTGATTCTAGTGTGAATATGGAAAAGCTGTCAGATTGCATATTTTAACTTCAAATTGAGCCATCCAAACTACCATTTGATCATCAAGACTCCCAATATCAAATACAAGAGCTTGAATCTTGACATTCCAATTAGATCTTCTAAGTTCTTTCTTCAATCTCTTGCTTCTTGATTTTCCTCTTGATGATCATTCTCCATAACCCAACTAGGTATCTTCTTCATTTTCTTAACTTTCTCATTCACTTTCTTTCTTCTTCCTCTTTAATCATTCTCATCAAATTAACTTGATATCTTCTTCCTTTGACTAATCTACAATATATTTTACATTAAACATAGTAGTTAATCAGAGTATAAAATAAATACATTATGTAAACCTTTTTGCTCTTAATATTTGGCATCTATATTTGACATCATCAAAATTAATCATATCTAACAATGTATACTAGCACTGATAGGTTGTACCACATCCAGAAGCTATAATGAGGAGCAAAATGGATAAGTGGGGATGGTTCTAATTATTGATCATATTATGTGAAGTTTAATTATTGAGAATAATATTATTATTATGTTAGTTAAACCTACTTCTCTAACTTACAATCATTTCCTACATATTTTGTAAATTGATTTTGGTTACTGAGTCACACCCCATTGTTGTAAATAATTTTTCAAGTGAGACCTCGAATTCTGCTAGAGGCCAAGAGAAGCAACCAGTGGTATAGACGTTGAGAACCTTGTAGGCCTCTTTTGGTATTGGTATTGTATTATTTTCTATATTGCCATTAATATAGAACATCTCATATTTTTGAGATATCATATTTACTGTTTGGATAATTGTTTTGGGATAACTGTCTACTTTTATTCGGCCAAAAGTACTCTGACATTTTGGTGGACCCACAACCATATATGTGTTGGAAATTATTTGTTTGGATTCTTAATTGTGGGTTTTAGTGTTGTAAGACTCATGGGCTATGATTTCTCTTGTTATATGTGCCCAGAGTAACGAATTTCTTTGTAGTAGGTTTGTGGCCGAGTTTTGCACCATGAACTCAGATATGTCTTGAATGAGAAATTGTTTTCAATTATCACTGGTTAACCAGATTTTGCAAAACCATTATGGATAATTGATGTTTGTGAGAAAGGGTCTTCTCAACAAGAGGCTACCAAAATACCTAAGTCTAATCCAAAATATTATACAAATAACTAACATAAAATAACTCTTCTCTCCTACCTTCTTATTTATCTGCAATTACTACTTCCTTGTCTCAAGAGCCACTTGCTTTCACTGTATATCATTAATGGAAAGGGTGAGACTCATGGGAATCTCAGTAGTAATAACAATCAATCATAATATATGTAAGTTCACTAAGCATGCTAAACAAACCATCATATGATCAGCATTTAACAATCAAGATGCATCACAATCAGCAAACACGGGAAACATTGGTCTAATACAACTCTGAAGGCTCATAATGTCTTACTGCCTTGATTATGTAATACATATATGAATGATTGAAGCTATGTTTCTATTTATGTTGTGGCCATAAGTGTAATGTTAGGATTGGCAGGCACAACAGAAGAATTTAAAATTTTGCCAATCATAATTGATATGTATGCTTAACTTACCTAACTTGCATGTACTTGATATGTTTGCTTAACTTACCTAACTTGCATGTACTTGATATGTATGCTTGTTTATTGATGTGTATGATTGCTCTGCTTGATTATGTAAAACATATATGAATGATTGAAGCTCTATTTCTATTTTATGATGTGGTCATAAGTGTAATGTTAGGATTGGCAGACACAGCAGAAGAATTTAAAATTTTGCCAATCCTAATTGCGGATCTATCAACGGCGTTTAAACCAAATTAGAAAGATTTGTACCTTTTCAATTTAGGTTTTTTATCTCTAGGAGCCAACCTCAAGTCCGCTCCCTCTACCGGTATCTACACGAATGCTCTCCAACACAAACTACGTGCTAGCACCTCCAATGTCTCCTAGGGTTTCTCTTGCGGCTCTGAATTCTCATCCGTGTATGAGTTTTTTTGCTCTATCAAATTTATAACCCATGAAAGCTATATTCGAATTTCAAAATTAATTAACCCTTAATTATTTTGATGAGCAAATTAAACAAATTCAGTTTACATTAAATCTGTCCAACAATTTTAATTTAACCTATTTATTTAATCCAAATAAAGAGACAATAGATTTAATTTATCTTCATAAATTAAATCTAAGATACTATATCTCTATGATGTTAGTTATTAAATTTAATTTATCTTAATAAAGTTAAATTTAAAACTAACACAATATAATAATATCATATAATATATATACAAATATATATAATATTTTTAATTTAATTTTCATGAATTTTATATTATATATATAAATATAAAATTCATCCACCCTATATTAAACATTATTTCGTCTTGGGTCATTATTGTGTGTGACCCTGTAGGCCTATACGAAGTTGGCACTAGGCCAATAACTATACTAACCCACAAGTCACAAGTGGCCTCTAACAAGATATTATGACTACCCAATTCATATGAGGATCTTTGACACGATGCAACCTGTCATACAACCATGTCACGTCCTTTTTCTCACACGATATATCGGTCAAGGATGAGGCATGGATAATGTCATCTTCTTGTTTCTGAACATTACTTTCTTGATTCTTGAGTAGTCTAACAATAGAAATGGAAACTCCTTTCCATCGTAGTATGACCATACATTTCTCAGACTCACTCATCGAGGGACCCAGTAATATCTCTCTACTAATGTGAGGGACAAATTCCATCTTGACCATTCGTATTCCTTTGCATGAAAAAACACCAAGCCATATCATAGCATTTATCATCACCCGGTCAAAAGTGACTTTTGACTAGTTCAAAGCTTAACAACTCTCATGTAGGAATCAATGATGACCTTATGTCGAAGGGCATTGTGACTTAGCTATACATGAGATAAACTTATGACTTGATCCATGTAGCTTTCTCATGGTGGGTAGGTCTAGCACCTTGTACTCTTACAAGTGCCTAAAGGCTTTGATTCGTATCCCTATATCTTATCAAAGTCATACTGGTCTTACTTCATCTTTGCACCCACATAGATGACCGACCAAGGACATTTAGGACAATCTTTATGATTATCCAAGGATATAGCCATCATAGTGAACATGTGAATAATATGATAACATATGGAGAAATTCATTAAATAATAATGTTTAAAGTACAATGATTGGCCCTTAGGGCACAATTTCCAATATGTAATGTGTGAAACCTTGAGCATGCAAATATGTCATTATGTTAGCATGAATTTATATATGGCAAGCATGTCATGCACTAAGTATTTATGTTGCATGCATAATTGATATTGTTTGCTACTGAGATTCTTCTGAATCTCACCCTCCCTCACCCAACCATATAGGTATGTCGAGCGCATAAGAGGAGTGCATGAAGTTGCACAATGCAATGGGAATTAAAGATTTGATCAGGATAATCTAATATGTATAAGTTATCGGATGATGTAATTAATTGTGTAAGCATACCAACTTGAGAATGCCTAATAGCAAATATGCAAGTTGTAATTTGGAGGCTTAAACATTGATTTCCCCTGAGCCATAACAGTAATGTTAACACTTTTGAATGCGTAATAAGGGAGTATTAATGATTACTATTACACAAAGCCTCGTTTTAAACAATTACAGTGACAGAAATGATTTCCACCAACTTTCAACTTCTAGCCACAATTAATCCCAAAGAACTCACTCAAAATTGACAGAAAAAGCTTTGAATGGGTAAAGAAGACTCACCTAATTAAACTCAAATCAAGGCTTGCATGTGGAGTCCAAGATCCCCTTCTTCCTTTTTCCGGTGCTTTCTTCACTCTCAGCTCCTCTCTATTTCTCTTGACTCTCTCTTCCTCTTCTCAACTCCATCTCTCTCGTGCTCTCTTCTGGCACAATGAAATGCTAAGGGAGCTGAGTGATTTTCTTATCTAATGGTTAAAAGTGTGTGCATTTGAGCCGTGAGTGGTGTATTTGTGTGAGAGAGCATGTGTGTGTGTCCATGAAAGCGCAATGTGTGAGTGAGTGGCGTGTATTTTAATTTTTATCCTGTTGGTCTCACACACAAGGCTTTAAATTTCCTAATTTGTCAAATATAAAATCCCTTAAATCTTTTAGGTTCCATAATTTGGCTTAACTTTAGCCGAATTCTTATTTTCGGGTCCGAACAATAAAGTTACTAATTTTCCCCATTTTTCTAAATTAGTATTGGCTCACCATATTATTTTCATAATTTAATCCTTAATACATTTTAAGTATTTTCTTCCTTAATTATATTTTTAAATCATTAAAATAATTTTCCTAAATTATGACCTCTAACTATTTTCCCTCGAATTTTCTGGAAAATTGACCTTTAAATCCCAAAATTAACTATAAAATTAATCAATTTACTTTTTGAGAAAATTAAGCCTTTTAATAAATTCTAGGACATTACAGCCACTGCTATTAAAAGTAATTTTTAGATCGGTTGCTCAAAGATTAGGTGTAAGAAGTCAGATTTTTTAGACCCGACTTGGCTTATATCATGTCTAAATAGATACTCACTGGCAAATAAATAAATAGATAAATAAATGGGAAAAAGATACTTAAATACCACTTAAATTTTAAAATCCCAAATTGGTTTTACTGACATTAAGAGTAATGAGATTGACAAAAAGAATATTACAATTGACAACTCCGGTTTTTGGGAAATCACTGATTTGGAATTTTGAAGTTCAAGTAGTATTTATTTGTTTTTTGCTCTAAATAAATACCAAATATATATTGTGACTCCATGCTTTCCCGCCCCTAGCCTGACAATTATTTAATATACTGCGTATGTTGAATTTCATGTATGTAATGCTTCATGTTGGGTAAATAAGAGCAGAATCATGATCCATTCTTTAGGAGAAAATTACATTGCATATATATGCTGAAAAGAAAAATAAAGAACTGATTTTGATAATAAAAAGGAAACATATTGTCATTATGTTTACAAACTAACAATAACCACAAGACTCTTTTATATAGACACAACAAATATCATAATTAAGAGGTTGGGAGTTGCACAAGAGTTTTTGACCTAATTCTTTGATGGGGTCACGGAAGATATTGTCTGGATGAAAGTGAGCAAAAGCAGTACAGTTGCACCAACCACAGATGCAATTTTCCAAGGAGTGCTCCAATATTCACGCACAAAGATTGCCTTATACTTATGATAAGGGTTATCACAAAACTTGTCCATTTCTTCATAAAGAGAGATATAATCTTTGTTGGTGTTTGTTGAAATAATATTGATGCAGAGTTTGTTCACCATGGAAGCAACGCCATTACTGTCACTCAACAAGTTCTTCATGATTTTCTTTCCTACAAGAATTTCAACATCTTTTCCGGTGTCAATAAGATTATCCAACAGGCTTACATAATCTGTCACGTAGCCTGAAAAAGGATAGTGACACTGCTCAAACGCAACCACGTTTCTGAGCAAAGTCTCAGTCCAATTACTTACCACAATACCCGGTACCTTCAACGTTATTTCCTCTGAAAACTGCAGATTAGTCACACTGAAATCATCATCAGCTTCGAATTTCATCCCTGCCTCGTGTAGTTGACTTACACTATGTGAACAATTTATTGATCTATGAGGTTCTCTTGGTGGTGGATCACTTGGTAAGTAAAAGGTCCTTAACACGTCACAAAGGTGTTGCACTTGATGAAGACTATTGTGATTGAATCTAATCATGAACTTAGGATGAGTTTCTTCGTTGGGATATATTTCTCGCAAGAAGACTTTCACAAAAACATTAAAGGTAAGCTTAACAAATGAATGCTCACCATTGTAGCCACCCGGAAAAGCCATGTTGAATAGGAGAGTAAGAACAAAGAATGGAAGTTGATTTTCAAGTAAAATTAAGTCAAGCTTAATATCAATTGTGGGCCATAGTTTTTTAATCAAAGGGTCTTCTAGGCCTAGACATTCTGGGAAGAACTCGATGATGAAGCAAGCATCAGTTAGAACCATGCTCACAAATTCATCGCTCTTCATTTGTATGGTCTCTGAATAACAACGTCGAACCTTATCATCCAAATCTTTTAGGGTTTTCAAATAATCCTCTAATGATTTTTCTGGGGTCCTCTTGAGGAATCTGCTGACATACCACACTTTTAATTCTTGCATTGATTCCAATCTCCTGTCCCCATGATGATATGGCCCTATGGAAACCACACTAGGAGTGTAGGCTTCTTCGTTGACTTTTCGAAGCTTTGGTGGCACTTTATAGATGGAACAACTTGATGTTAAGGGAAGCTTCCCTGACTCTGCAATATTCAGCTTGGCTTTCAAATGATTTACCTCTAAAGTCCATGCACTGTTATCAAACTTTGGATCGCAAGGACTATCACCGTTTGGATCGCAAGGACTATCACCGAGCGGCCCTAGATCCAACCTGGTTGGGGGCCCTAGATCCAACCTGGTTGGGATCACCATCTTCAATATGCCTTGTTCCATCATCCTAGGGAACCTAGTTTTCTCTTGATGGTCCTGAAACCCATTCAAAGTACCAATTTATAAAATATGTAGAATGATAAGAATCTATCCTTGTCCATATCTCTATATTTCCCAACAAATAATCAATAATGTAATATGGTGATAGCAGCACTGAAGAACAGATTTTTTACATCAAATCTGTGCTTGGATGTAGAAACAAGGGTAGTGATAATTCCAACATTCTTAAGTTGGTTATAGAAAATACTGCTTCGGTCCTTAAGATTCATTTAATTAAATTTAATTCGATAAAAAAAGGCCGTTAAGTTAGTTAATCATACTCCCTCTGGTCTTAATATAAGACATATATACTTAATTTGATTAGAATAAAGAAGTTAGCCAAGTTAGATAATATGACACGTATTTTTTAAAACACTCTAGTCATTTTTCTATTCCCTCCTTCCCTCTCATTGATTATTATTGAGAGAGCATCAATAATAGGGGTAAATTAGGAAAGGATCGAAAAATATAAAAAGTTATGTCTTATATTTAGGACTAAGACCAACTCTCTAAGTATGTCATATATTAAGGACTGAAGGAAGTAATAAATATGATATTTTTCCTAAACTATCCTTATTTAAAATTAAATTTCTCAAAATAAAAGTGATGAAGGGCTATGCAATGGGCTGGATGGGCTGCCCAATCCCACAACCCACCAATTTATTTCTTATTGGGCACAGGTTAGCTTGTGCCCATCAAATGCCCATATAGGCTTGTCTGTGGGTTTGAATAGACGTGAGCAACCTAATAGTGATTTTTTTTTTCAAAAAGTTATAAAACTCAATATGCACTGCACTTCTATTATATTGTTGCCACTAAACTCCTTCAATATAAATTACAAAAACATTAATAATAAATCACTATAATCCTCATCATTTCTCATTGAAACCAAACATGAAATAAAATGCGCAAATTAACAAATAGTTTGTGGGGTTCTCATCTATGCAAGAATTAATCTAACAAATAACAAAATGTAGGAGAGGAAGACTATCATGTTGCATTTGGATTATTACCATCTTTATCAAATTCACATGACATGGTTGAAGTCGGAACTGCTGCTTCTTCCCCCACAAAACGAATTAAAACAAATGGTATTCATTAATATGTTATAAAAAGATGAAACAATACAAATTGAAAATGCTATTGAAATTAATATATTATTGAGGTAGTATCTATGGGTAATTTTGTGAAAATGGTAAATATGAGAAATAGATCACATTTTCTAATCTATACTCTATTGATGGAAACTCGTTTTAATAAGGACAGTCAATAAAAAAATTTATTGAGGAAAAATTATAAATTAGTAAAACAAACTAAATAGAAATATTATGGTTAGAATAAAATTAGATTTGGCTTCTCTCCACTCCCTTTCCCTCCTCCACTTCCCATATGTTCCATTAGATTGAAATTTAATCAGTTCATATATAATATTTTATAAATAATTTTTTCTTGCAGTTTTAAACTACCCTAACTAAAATTTTGTATTAGTTTTGAATTTATTTATTTTTAATAAATTAAAATTTTATCAATAATTTTGCAAACAATAAATATGGATTGCTCAAATTTCTATCTAACAATTGAGATGGGAAGTGGAGGGAAAAGGAGCTGGAGAGAAACCAAATTGGATCAAAACAAACTTCTTAACTAATTAAAATCTAAATTAGGACCAAAAGAGCATTGAATAATATATATATATATATATAGCTGAATTATCTTGAGTTGATTTGTTTGTCCTCACACGTTCTTTGTGTGCTAAAAGGAACAAAATCATTTTTGAAGTTTGAACAGAAGCGTGCTGGGCGCTAATATATAAGCAATCAAAACACGTGGTGGAAATGTTTCTGGACCAAATTAAAGAACGCATTAAATATATTAAATCATAATTAATCACTAGCTAGCTAGCACTTATAAACTTATCACACACCTTGCTGGCATCAAATTAAGTATTATACTAACCACCACACTAGCTACAACATTGTTTATTACGATGAAATCCCTCTTCTAATAAAACAAATTAAAAAAGTATTAAACACATTATTCTAATACGTTGAGTATCATGCACAAGTTTACACATATGTACAGCAACTTTTGTCTACAATTGTTCTGATTGAGAAATCCGAGGAATTAATGGAAGAGGAAAAGCAACATTTAAAATCCAAAATTTCATGAAATATTGCAAGAGATAAACAACCTCTTGTGCTTTTGATTGATGTAGCCAGCAAACTGAAGTATAGAGATAATCTTCAAATAACACCGCTTCCTTGTTTTATCCAAACCACACCAACACCCTATTCTGATTTTATACAAAAAATTGAATAATTCTCTTTCAAGATTGTTTAGAATCTTCTCTCTTTAAATATCTTCTCTGATAAGGGGAAAAACAAAAAAAAAGTACTGAATCGTTATCGTGAGTAATAAGCTAATAATGTGATCGTTAGCAAATTCTTGTGCATTAATGCTGCTATAAAGAGACATTTCTCTCAAATGCACTGTCTTTTGTGTCAATTGATCTTCGTTAAGTTTTAAGTAAAGATCCTCTTTTGTTGCTCCTGTCTTGCAATACATTTATACATCTCTAATTGCCATTGAAATTTATTGGTAAGAAATTGTTTTTATTTTATATTATATCCTTTTAAACAGTAAAAATATTAAAATTGAAAACCTAATTAAGGAAAATTTAATCGATTTGAATTATGTGGTCATTTTTTAAGGGTAGGACTTTATCCTTCTATACATGTGAATTCCAAATTACGCGTTGATTAAATATCCACGATTCTCAGGTAAAGCATACATTCATGTGTGTGTCTACAAGACTATTCTTTTTCATTTTTTTATTTTCTCTTTATTCTTTATTCTTTTCTCCTTTCTTTTCCTTTTTCGACTAAGAAGCATTATCATATGCCAAATTCTTTTCTTTTCCTTTCAGTCACTTTGATTCAGACTGTTTGTGAGATGATCACTTAAGAACCATATGTAAATGTACTAAAATGCAACCTATCTCTTTATTATTTTCAAAGGATGAGCTCACTGTTATAGAGGATCCACAATTGTATAACCAAAACAAGTGCGAAAATGAATCAATTATGTCAAATACCAGTATAACAGAATGCAGAAAAGCAAAAGTTGTAAAGGAAAGAAATATCAGGGAAGAAGCAAATAATAATCAATGGGAAAATCTTCTAAAATCATCCTTCTTTCCATTGAAATTTTTTGGTAAGAAATTGTTTTTATTTTATATTATGTCCTTTTAAAGAGTAAAAATATTAAAATTGAAAAACTAAGTAAAATTTAATCGATTTGAATTATGTGGTCATTTTTTAAGGGTAGGACTTTATCCTTTTATACACGTAAATTCCAAAGTACGCGTTGATTCCAAATCATGCCAATTGCCCTTCTTAAGCTTCATTCCCTCGCACTTTACATGTGGTTGTGCGGTTCTGTTACTCCTACGTGGCACCAGAGGCGCTTCTTCGCTGGTTTACTGTTGAGTATTTGGGACATCCAGTCCTTAGGCTATTTCATTAATCATATATAGGCCCATTCATTACAGTTTGTTCTAGCTATCATCTCTTGTATAGCTTTCAAATCTTAGTTAAATTTAATTTGTAGACTAATTTATCTAATAAGCTCTATTTAATTTGATATATGGATGACACCTCTGTTTTTCTTTTTCTTTAATTCTCTTTTTTATAGTATTTATTTTGGTGGATCATTTGTGTTGTGTGCCATTAAGGAATGCGCTGCGGCTAGTCTTTTCAGGCATTGAATTCCTCTTCAGCAAAATTCTTAAAGAAATTGACGTTAGCTAGTAAGATCAATTGTTGAAGCAAAAAAAAAAAAAAAAAAAACTCATACTTTTATAAAGTTAAAATATTTTCTCAGAAATAATTAAAAGCAAAAGTTAAGGTTTTCCAAAATGAAATAAATTAGATGAAATATTTAAACAATTGTTTCTTTACGTAACAAAGCATCCAAAGAAAATGTATAAATTAAACAAACAATGCACAAAAATGAATATGGTAAAATTTTTATAATTCCAAGGAAAAATTCTAGATAAACACCTCTTGATATGAAGATTCAGTTTTCGTGATTCAAAATTTGATAATCCCAGATTAATCATAAGTATCCGAATGGAATTTTTAAATATATGTGATTTTACAATGTTGCCCCTCATTTTAAAAATAAATCCCCATCCCCAACTAATTAATTTATGCATTTAAGACCAAATAACAGTTTTTTCAATAACAAAAGAAGCCTGAACTAGACGCCACTATTACAAAATTTTATTAACGTACAGCACTTTGACTTCCCAATCTCTTCTCAAGCAGAGCGCTGGCACCTCGCTGATTATGCGTGAGTGTTAATTCGATAGCACTAACTCAAGCATCTCCCTCCAGCACCCTTTCATACCATACAATCTTTAATCCATGCAACCGAAAAGGTTTAGACACTTAGGTTTTGGTAAAAAATGTCAGTTTCACATACTGTAACTTGTTTAAATAATATAATTGAAAACCAGATTTAGAAATAAAATTATCAAAAAATGCAAGAGTTTTATTTTATTACACCTATATATAATTTGATAATTTTTAAAAATATTAGCATTAAAATTATGAAAATGAAAAAGAATTAATTTATTATTGAGGAAAAAATTGTAAATACTTATAAGACACTTAGTTTATATATATATATATATATTTAATGGATGCAAATAATTCATAAATTTTCTGAATTTACAGAAAAGAAATGTTTGTGCTTTTATTTTATTTGATTTTTTTTTTTAATTCCCATTCCCAAAGTGCTTGAGGGATGATCTTTCTCTCCCATTTCTAATAGAGCCATATCGAAGAAGAAGGTGCATCGTCCTGCGTCAATCTTCCTTCTTCGGCAGTGAAAGGAACAATGGAGTAGAATGAGGATGGAAGGAAGTGCGTTTTGCCATCTCTATTTGAGAGGTCCTTCCTGAACCACGCCGTCGACAGGAAGCTGCAGAAGAGGAGACTGGTGGACGTCAAGCAAAAACGAGAGAGAGGGAGCCATCGCTGTATGTGTATCAGTACAATTGTCAATAAAATTTATTGTCATTAAACTTTTTTTGTGTATAGTTTAAACTGTCGGTAAATGTGGTCACTTTTCAAGGAAAAAACCTTATCTTCTTACGTGAATTCTATATTATTTGTTGATTAGATATCCACGATTCTCATGTGAGTGTGGGAGCCTACTCTTTTTCCTTTTCTTTTATTCTCTCTTTATTCTTTATTCTTTTCTTGTTTTCTCGTTTCTTTTCCGTTTTCTACCAAGAAGCATTATCATATGCCAAATTCTTGTTTTCCTTTACAGAATTTGTTGTGTCAAGCTTTCAAGTCTTGATTCAATTCGTAGACTGCTTTCTCTAATAAACTCTACTTCAGAGTCCTACAACAGCATATATAGGACCTAGCTACATTTTTTAAATATGGGGATATTGTTCACGTCACAAGTGCACGGATCATGCCAAACAATAACATTATTACAAAAAATGGAAGCTATAGCTTTTTCTAAAAAAAATATTTGTAGCCCTTAGTTATCGCTACAGGATCCACCGCTACAAATACAAGCTATAGCGTTACAGATTGTATTTTACGTTTAAAAAATAATAATATTGTTGCAACGCTTGCTGAAGCTAGAGCCAACGCAAGTAAAAAAAAAAAAAAAAATTGACTTGTGACGCAAGCGCAAAACAAGTATTATTTTTTAAAACAAAAATTATATATTTTTTCATAATATTGAAACTACTACATATTTTTGTATATAACCTATATTAAAAAATAATTCTATCTTTATTAATTTTCAGCATATATAAATGACAATATTTTTTTATATTTTAAAATAAAATTAATATAAAAAAGTATTGAGAAAATTAAACTATATACTACAAATAAAATTAAATTTGTATGCTTAAAAAAAATTTAAAAAAAAAAACTTACAATGTATTGGGATTTTAGAGATCTGAAACTTCAACACACCACTTGAAAAAAAAAACGTTCAAAGAGGGGAAAAAGGAGTAGATAGAAAAAAAGTATGAACTACTACATATTTTCATATACAACCTATATTAACAATTAATTCCCTCTCAATTAATTTTCAGCATATATAAATGATAATAGTTTTTTAGATTTCAAAATAAAATTAATACAAAACATACATTGATCAAATTAAAATATACGCTACTAACAAAATTAAATTTGTAAGCTTAAAAAAATTTAAAAACTTACACTGTATTGGGAGTTTAAAGATCTGAAACTTCAAAGAGAGCTCAAACTTCAAACACAACCTGAAAGAAAATAGTACAAAGAGGGAAAAAAAGGACAGATAAAAAAAAAAAAAGAATGAGCTTTGGTTTTGAGTTAGAGTCAAGGATACTAATTAACTTATAAATACTCTCTCAAATATCCAAAATACGTATTTAGTTTAGCTAATCTCTTAATTAATTAATTAAATCCCAATTTTCATTGCAAACCTATATCAATATGAGGTTAATGAGTATATCTCTTTCTCATTAACAAAAGCATCCACTTAACTCACAAATTTCTAGTTCTTCCACAATTAAACTCAAGTTCTCTACTCAACCTAGCTTTCTCAAGCATCAATCAAGTGAACTCAACAATCTTATTAGTGGCTAATTAACCAAAAGTATTGCATAGAGTAACTAAAATAGTTATAATAACAACTATCGTGGTATGTATTAACAACAAATGTCAACCTATATAACATACTTGTTATTGACAACTAAAATAGCTATATTAACAACTATCATGGCATGTATTAACAACTAATGTTAACAAGCACCACACACTTGTTAATAATAAGTAAACTAGCTAGCTATGTATATCAACAACTATTGAGGCATGTATTAACATCTAATGCCACTAGTTTCATTTTCTTTTTAATGAACAAGGTCAAATTGGAAATTGTACATTTAGATTTAATCACAACCAAGCCTCTTGAGACTTCATATTTATGTGATGATTTACTGGGACCTTACAATGATAAATTCTCTTGATTGGGACCTAGTTGTAATTCCCCCTTTAAATATGGGCAAATTTGGAATTTTTTAATTTTGAAAATAATTTTATGATTTAACTATCTATTATAGGTTTTGATGAAATGGATGGAGGTGCCTTATAATAGGGTTCAGAGCGAGTATATACTACTCTCTTTGGTCCTTTTCAAAAGTTCCTACAATTATTTTTAATACAAAGGGTCCTTTTTATGAGTTGTACTTTGGAATGCTTACAACTTTAATGTACATCTATTTTACCCAATTAATTGCATGTATCTCTCTCATATTTTTTTTTCACTCATATTTTCTCTTGCTCATTTTCTTTCTCACTCACCATCTCCATATATAATGGTGCTTTTGAAAAAAATAAGTTGCATTTCATATTGAAACAATATACTTGCCTCGGTCCTATTTTTATTGAAAATGATATTTATATTTGTTAAGAAAATGTGACTTTTCAATTTTGTTCTTTAATGAAATTAACGATAATAAACTGATAAAATATGTTTATAAATTAAAAGTATTCCAACAACTTAATACAATTTAGAAGGGACAATATTGAAAAAAACAAATTCACCACCACATTGTTACCTTGTATTTACTATAAAATCAGGACTTTAAAACTTTGTCTTATAATTAATAGTTTGTTAGACACAACTTAACATATTCTTATTTACTTATGTCGAATCAGATATAAGAGTTTCTAATGGAAGAAACATCCATTCACACTTACAAGATTGCAAAACTACTTACAGTACATACAAAATATCATAAAAGTGTTATAACAGAAGTTCATTTTCATACATATCAAAATAACAAGATTATGATGATATAAACTTCTAACATAATATCATAGACATTTTAAGCCACGACTTCCTTGTCCTTGCCTCTGCTTGTATTAGCACCTGTGGAGGTTAGAGTTGGAAGGGGTGAGATTTCGGGGAGAAATCCCAATAGCAACAAAAAGCCATCCTTAAACATGAAGATTACTCAAGTAGTAGTCACAAGTAAAGCAACACATAATCATCATTTCAACAATTAAACATATAAATCACACACAATAAAACATCACAATCATTGGCAAATAACTTGTGTGAGGATGATCGCCATGTCCAAACCGTTGATTTGGGAAGGACCGCCATGTCCTATCCCAATAGGGAAGGATCGCCATATCCCAGTTTGGTTTGGGAAGGATCACCATGTCCTAGCCCAGTGTTAAGGAAGGATCACCATGTCCTGCCCTTAACTATCGTGTTCGAGAACAACAATCAATCACATACAAATACAACAATTCACAAAACATGGTCTTGCAGCATTGCAAGCAGCAGTATGCTCAAGCAATAAACAAGTAAAAGTATGGGTACACTACTACATGATTTAGATTCTACTACCCCAAAAGACGTCCATTTTTTAAAAAGGAAAGTAAAAAACAAAGTCGGTGGCATTTTTATAAATCTGGGCTGGAAACAGGTAACTTTAGGTGTCCCAACTATGAATAAGGTTGCCTAAAGTGTCATTTTTGCCATCCCAAGTCAAATTTGGGATGTCAAAAGCTATCTTTAGGCCTCCCAAATAATATTGGGATGCCTAAAGAAATTCCCTGGGTGCTAAATTGGGTGCCAAGTGCCTAGCTTTAGGTGTCCCAATTTTTTTAGGATCCCTAAAGTAGGCTTTAGGCATCCCAAATTTTTTTGGGACACCTAAGCTCTTAGTTTTGGCATCCCAAATTCAAAGCATATTTAGGCGTCCCAAAAATTCAAATTTGGGACTCCAAAAGGGCTGTTTTTTTACTTTTCTCATTGTCCCTCACTCTATTTTTCACTCTCTCATTTTCACTCTCCCTCTTATCATCCCTCTCTCTCACCATTCCTCACCCTCCCTTTTTCAACTGCACTCTCTTGCACTCCCTCTCACTACCTATCCTCTGCCATTCACCCCCTCTCACTACCCATCCTCCACCATCATCCTCTCTCTTCCTCTCCATTGTTGAAGGTGGTCTGTCCTCCCTCCTCATCTTTGACGTCGTTGGTCCTTCCTCCTCCCTCTCTAGCCGTCGGCCTCCCTTCCTATCTTACAGTGTTGTAGCTCCGATGCTCCTCCCTTTCCCTCTCTCTCTCTCTCTCTGACGCTGTTGTAGCTGACGACTCCTCCCTCTCTCACAGTATGCTTAATTTCATTTTTTTTAAAAAAATACAACACATGCATGTTTGAAAAACCTCTTTTCTAGCTACATCGTTTTTTTTTTTTTTGCATATATTCGAACTTTGCATGTATATATGTTTGGCTTTGTTACATATAGTGAAATTGCATAATATAGTTAGATTATCTTTCGCAAGCTCATAATAATTGAAATTTTGTATAATAATCACAACATTTTGTATAATAAACACTGAGCTGTTAAGATAGTTTAGAGTTAATTTAGGGTCATCACCAAGAGGATTAGGATTATACAAGGAGAGAAAATAGAATGATAAAACTTATTTTTCTTTAAAGAGAAATTTTAAAATTTGGAGAGCAAAGATCAAGGTTTTCCTTTTCAAAAATAGGATTTCTTTTTACCATATTCTTGAGGCCCCAGTGAAATTTGGAAGAGAAGCCGCTTAGTACAAATTTAAAAATTGTATTAGATACAAGGAATAGAATTAGAGAATTAGTAGTATTTTTTATATATAAAAACATGTTAGGTACTTCTTGTTAACAACATAGAAGTTTTAACTTGTACTACTTTAATCCTCTCATTTTAAGAGAAGTATTACAAATAGGTCTTACAAAAAAAATATTTATTTTTTATATATTCCATTTATATATCAATCTCTCGCATTTATATCTATTATTTACATATGTATAAAACCCGTGGATAATTCTCTTTTATTTAGGACCTATTTGTAATTCCCTCTTGATAAGTAAAATATTTGTATATTTATTTTCCCTTATATGATGATTTTGTGGATGATATTTGAGCTCAATTTAATGAATTTGGGTGTAATTAATAAATAAATAATGATTTTGGCATAAAATAGAATTTCTTAAAAAAATACTAAATCAGACCCTCTTTTAGTTTTTAGGCAATATCTGGAGCTCTAGATCTCAGATTGGGAGGTTTTATGTATGGATAAAAAGCTAAGAAAGAGCTCTACAACTTTTATGTTGAGACCAAAACCTAGTTCTATCTCCAAGGGTTTCAAATTTTATTTGGAAGTTGAGAGCGGGAATCATCTATCATTCCATATCCCACATTCTATCTACCACTTCATCATCATTTTCATCTACCCTACTCCATTCTTCCCTATATATAGTCATCCTCTCCTTCACATTTTACACACAAACCATTTCATATCTATTACTTTCCTCTCTTCTCCACATACATCATCTTAGAGTTAATTTTATGTATTGTATTTAATTCTTACATGCCTCCTATATGGAAGGCTTAGGTAGTCCTTTATGGATGGTTTAAGTTGCCACCTACATGAAAGGTTTTACCTCTTATATGGAAGACTGAATTTTTCCATTTTCAAACATCTTATGGTTGTATTTTTATATTTTAGAATTTAATAATTACATTTATTGCAATTTTTATGAAAATTTCAATTTATTTTATTTTTTTTTTTAATTTCATCATGTGCTAAACTTTTATTTTCTTGGGTAATGACGTAGCTTACTAATGACGGATTGAATCTTAACTTATTAAATCTAGTTTTAATTTTTTTCCCTTCATGATTGAGTTTTAATTATTGTTCTTAATGCTTTTGATTGATTGGCCACCTTTTGAATGATTTCAATATGCATGTTGAGACCGGAAGGAGATGTAGGTGTATAGATCCTATAATTAAAACCATGACTTGCATATGAAATAGGAATATATTCATATGAGTTGTGTAATCTTACTGAGTTCCATAAATCTTAATGCATAATTAATTGCTTAAAGTCATATAGGAATGTATTGGATTATCAATTAATTATAAAATTGTTTGACCTTGGAAGAGGCTAGTAATTAAATTAGGGAAATTTGGCTATCAATTATGTGGAATAAATTGAGCTAGAATAGATAAGTGACTCAATCCAAAATTTGTTAAGTGAAATATGACCCCTAGGGCTTTTTCTCATAGTTGTTTCATATCATTTGCATTCATATTTAATCATTTTTAATTTTGTAATCTCAATCGCCAACTAATCGATCGACTAAATAGAGTTAAAATTACTCATTTTGGTACTTAGTGATCAATTCTCAAGGGAATGATACTCCACTTACTTCTATATTACTTGTTTACAACAATGGACACTTGCACTTTCTAACAGACCATTTACACACGTAACAAGTTTTGGCGCCGTTGCCGAGGATTGTTATCATTAATATCAATACAAAGTAATTTTAATACTAATTTAGTCTTTATGTACAAATATTTTTTTAAAAAAAATTAAAAAAATGGATTATTCACAGCTTTCATTTCGTTTAATCAGTGATAAATTGTCATATCTTGGTTCTTTTTTAGGAATGCATGTGGATGGAATGAGACAAGAAAAGATAAATAATGGTTGGATTGAAAATTCTTCTCCTTATAATTGATTTTCTGGTACTTATTTTGGAGAGTGTCATTCCTATGAGCATTATCCATATAGCACTACTAATTATTATGTGAGAGATGATTTCACTATGAACCAAACTTATTTTGATCATTCCTTTTATCCTGGTGGAATTTTAGAGCAACAAGAGTCTTTGGATCCATATGTCAGGTATTGTCCTAATCCTCCTTTCTACTCTTATTCACATATTGAAGAACAAACTCTTGAGTATAAGGAACACTACAAAAAAATGACTTTCGACAGTGACAAAAGTCACCGCTAAAAGGCTAAAATTCGCCGCTGAAGGTTTTTAATGGCGACAAAAAAGTTGCCGCCTATGCGACCGTCGCTGAAAGTTTTAGCAGTGACAATTTTTTTTGCTGCTGAAAGTATAGTTTCAGTGGCAACTTTTGTCGCCGCTGAAAGGATGTTTCAATGGCAACTTTTGTGTCGCCGTTGAAGGTATAGTTTCAACGGCGACTTTTGTCACCACTGAAGACCACTTTCAGTTGCGACACTACTACAAAAAACATTTTTAACGTCCCTTTTTTAGGCCTTTTAACGTCTGAAAACAAAGAGACGTCTATGTGAGCGACGTAGTAAAAAATGGCAATAACGTCCGTAGATAAAAGGACGTCTAAGGTATGGACTTTAGACGTCCCCATTTTAAAAAGGGACGTCTAAAGTGCTATGTTGACATTTTAGACGTCCCCACTTTAAAGTGGGGACATCTAAAGTCCCACTTTAGAAGTCCCCACTTTAAAGTGGGGACGTCTAAAGTGTCACTGTAGTACTTTAGACGTCCCCACTTTAAAGTGAGGACTTCTAAAGTCCCACTTTAGACGTCCCCAATTTAAATATGGGACTTCTAAAGTGCTTTTTTTTAAAAAAAATTATTTATATTACAGATCTGGACTAAACAGTATTTAAAACCAAAAATCATATATCATCGTCAATAAAATTACAGATCTAGTATCTGAAATCCAAAATCTACACAATAATAACTCCAAAGCTGAAATCTTATAGGCAGAAGATGAAAATAATAAAAGGAATTAGTTACAAAAAACTTATCTCCTTCTATTATTGAAATTTATTTTCTAGTAATAATGAATAGAGAAGAGAGACAGGGAGAGATGAACCTCGTTTTCACAGCGGGAACATGGTCATGAAGCATATTTCAGAGTTCTGATCTACAAGTCATAAAAACACGAGTTAGAAGATAAAATAGAAGGGAAATTCAAAGAAAAAAGAGAAAGAGGATAAAATACAAAAGATGGTAAGAAAGCATAGCAAATCTGGCGGTGAAAAAAAGAGAGAACATTTAGCGCTACTTGGGAGGCAACCCAAGGTTTGTTTGCATGTTTTGTTGTGATTTTGCAAGACTTCTGGTAGTCATTTGATTTTGGTTGTTACAATCAAGAACATTTAAAGGAGTATAATGACGATATACTTAACACTTTGACAATTGTCATAACGTTTGAGGAACCAATAGGTAAGTTCTCTTTCTCCTAAAATTTCGAAAAATAAAAAATAAAAAATCTAAAAAAAATTTTGGTTTGGTTTTTGTCTAGCTAAAGACATTAAAGAAGGGCGGCTATTTGGAAGGCAACCCAAAACTTCTTTCCTACTCTCTCATTTTTCTTTCCTACTCATCGAAACACACTACACTGCGTTGAGAATTTTAGTTTTCATCAGTTTCATTTTAAGTTACCATGGAGGAATCTCTTGTAAAGCTTAAAAACAGGTTCCCCACTCTTCCCAAAGATGTTCTCAAGAAGATCTATAGCAATCGACTTGAAAGGATGATGATATTCAAGCGTTTGGGCCTTCCTATGGACATACATTGGATCATTGAAGCTAAGGTACATTTAGCAGGTGAGATTCATAAATCATTTGTTAAACCTTTGCCAAAAATGGGAAGAAGTTCTTACTCCAAAAAGAGAAGAGCTAAAAGAATGAACGTATGCTATAAATGTGCAAGGGGACATGTGATCAACGCTGTAGAAGCAAAGGCATGGTTTCTATAAATTGAGAAGATAAAATTAAATTTATAAAGGATGGACTAAGTAAGGAGTCACTATATGATATCATTCAAACTCTTGAGACGCATCCGAGTGGTGATGTTCATCGTATTCTTCTTGATTTAGTGGACGTATTCAACAACGAAAAATGGAACTACTGTCATCTTGGGAATCTGACGTTAAAAGACCATATTTTCCAGTTTATAAGAAAACTGGATGGGCAGAAAATCCTCGATTAATAGAAATCATTTAAGCCGTTATTGGTCGTAAAACCAGAGGAAGATGTGAGTCAAAATCACAACTACTATACATAATCATGCTTTTGTCTAACTTGTCTTATCTTTTTAGCAGCTTTTGTCTAATCTTTTTTTATCTTTTCAATAACTTTTGATTTTCTTTCCTCTTTTTGTTAATTTCTTCACGCAAATTATGCTGGTTATTCGTATTGGAAATTTTTCAAACTTCATTGAAAAATGCTTGTTTGGCATGATCTTGTTGTCGCTATTTTAATGTTATATATATGTACTCTTCCACTTGTAAATATGTACTCTTCACTTGTAAATATGCACTCTTCCACTTGTAAACGCAAATGGTCCAAGAGAAAAGAAGAGAAAAAGGGTATCACACAAAAATGTACATGTACATCTATCTGCATTTTTGGTGAAATTGATTCTGGCAAGGATGGAGAGTTTCTAATTGCATCAAACGACCTTGGAAGTGCATTAGTCATTAGAAAGATCAACTTTCTATATGGGGAGGAATCCAAGGCCTAAGGGGAAGTGTGACCATTTCTACATCCATGAATGGAAACAAGGGTTTGAGTGTAAGGGTGAAGGAGTTGGAAGATCACATCTTTTCTTTAGGACAAGAGTGCAGGTTTCAAGCTTTCCTAAACGAATGGGACAAATGTTCTACAATGGTCAAGCTTTTATCGCTCTACCCCATGATTTGGAGACATTGGATGGGATTTCTAGCGTTGCATATTGGGCTAAGTTAAATTTTCACAAAAATCCATTAGGATTGTTAAATATTAATGGTTTTTATGATAATGTATTGTATTTTTTTGATCAAGCTGTGGAAATAGGATTCATGCCCCAAGTGACTTGCCACTCCATAATTTCTGCACCAACTGCTGATCAGCCACTCGATCAACTGCAAACCTATGAACATAAACCAGATATATTAGTCAAGCAAATAGGTAGGCAATCTTCAGATAGCAATCAGAAGTAGAATCTAGATACCACTCTTCGGTTGTAACTCTCCTTAATCTTTTAGTTTTACTCTTAGCATCTTGGTTTATTGTGTGTTTATTTTTATTTTTTAAAAAAAACTTTTTCTAAGCTCTAGAAGATATTGAGGACAATGTCTAATTTAGGTTGGGAGAGGATTTGTAAAAAAAGTAGTTAGTTAATAAAAAAAACCATTAGATGCGTGGGATGCACAAAAAAATGGCAGAGTAAGGAATTATTCTTAACTCCTGAGATGCATTTTATTAGTTACATGTTTTTGTTCCTTTCTAAACAAATCATTCTGTTTAAGTGCTTTGTAATGATCTTAAGAAGTATATAAGTTTTGAATATAGATCAACTGAATTTAGAGATTTTATAGCATGAATGAACAACTGATTGTTGCAATTGGTGATGAACTTTGAGATTGAATGAGCTGAGTTTGAAATCTCGTAACCGTGAACTTTTGAGCCTATAATGATTATTTCTCTTGTGTGTGATATTCACCTATTAAGTTTTCACTCTAGAACTTGTAATATCCTAAATTTTGAGACTTGAGGCTAGAGAATAAGCCTGAGATTAGTGGATTGCTAAGCCCCAGTTTAGCAAGATCCCAAATTGTGATGAAGGGTTAGTGACTTCAAAAGTGGATGTGGTTAGTGATAAATAACCCTTTTGGAGAATATGATGTGACTTGGCACTCGAATGTGATTCGTGTGTGTTATGAGCAGCGCCGAAACCCTGTATTTGAGTTCAATTATGGATTAACATCCAAATTGACTTAGAATAGAGGGAAGAATTGAATGGGGTATTGTGTTGGAAATGGTGTCACAGTGTGTTTTGATGTCATTGAAATTGGTTTGGAACTTTGGAATGGAAAAGCTGCAATGTTAGGTTTTGAAATATGAATTGTGTTTACATGTTGAGATTGTTGTGAAAACAGGTCAATGAGATGTGAATTTGATTAATTTGGTGTTTCCAATGGATTCCTTTTGAAAATTTATGTGGGAATGATGTTTGGTATGAAAATGGGACCATTGGAAGCAAAGATATAAAATCTGAAATTCTGTCCAGTGAAACTCTATTCTGGGCAGTCAGTTTGTGTGAATGTTTTGAATGATCAAATGGTGTCTAAATATTCTGAAACATTTCCGTCTTAAATTTCACATCCCAAGATTCAAAATGGAAATATAATTTGTGCCATTTCCTTTTGTGAGCTAGGAGATATGACTGTCCAAAATTTGGGATGGAAATTGAACTCTGTTTCGGGGCAGTGATGAGTTTTATGTAATTCTGGAATTTTGTGGTGATTTTGGGCAATGTCCTATATTTTTCCTATAAAGAGGACTTAAATACCTTTCATTTGGATTTTGAATCACCTCATTTCAATTTTTCTAGAATTAGTTATGATTTTTCAAAGTTTGGGCAGAAATCTGCCAAAACTCCGAAAATTGAGAATTATGACATCATCATGTTACATTGATGACATAAGTATGGGATATGTTATTAAAAGTTTTTTCCTTCTTCCTCCTCATTTCCGATGCTGAGAACAGCTGAAAAGAGAGTGAGACATTTGAGATCTTTAGAGAGAGAAAGAGGAAGAAATCTCGCAAGGTAAGTCGATTTCTCCGACGATCTAGCTCCTAACGCGTATAACTCTGTTCCTAAGCTACTCTTCTATGTAATTTAAGGTTTGGAAGCTCCATTTCTTGTGTTTAAGTGAGCTAGGGTTCAGCCACTCTTGAGAAAAGCTAGTGGGAGCTTGAGGTAACTTCCAAACTCTTGTGTATTGACTATTCTGGCTGCTGTGGACAATTTAATCGGTGAAATTTCGTCGGATTGTCATTGGTTTTAAAAATGAAAAATAGGTGTGTGGGGCTGTTATTCTGCCCAAATTGGTACTAAATGGTAGTTGTAACCTAATGGAATAGTTAATAAAGTGGTTAGGAGTAGAAAGGAACGCGTTTACGGAGCCGAAACCGAAAAACCCCAATTTTTCTCGGGGAATTGAGAATTTCGGCCAAGGCTAGTTTGGAGGGGTTAGAGATGGATTTTAAATGATTTGATGAGTCCATTGAGTTCAGGAGCAAAAATTAGGTGGGGTTATAGTTGGTCACTCTTTCGGAAAAGGCCGAAAAAGCATAATTACGAAAACACCCCTGAAACCCTTAAAGTGGGGCTGCCAAGGGTAAATTTCTAAATTGACATTGAATTTGATAATTTCTAGTCTGGAAATGGATTCCTTGGGCAAAAATATGTTAGAATTGCCCATGCCTAAATTTCGAGAAAAGTACAGCCGGACCAGGTAAGGCGGGGCCGGGCCAGGTCCCTGAGGGTATTTTAGTAATTTTTTAAGATAGACTCATATAACCCCCAGAAACACTATAGAAGTGTCTAAATATATTTGACATTTAGGATCAAATATGGAGCCTCGAGCTGTTGGCACGCAAATCGAGGAGAACGATTGGAGGTAGGGGACTTACCTTACTTGCATGTATTTGATATCTTTGCTTGTGTAGTGATGTATGTGATTGCTTTACTTGATTGTGTAGAGCATATTTGAATAAATGAAGCTCTGTTTCTGTTTTGCTGTGGCCATAGTTTTTTTACATGAAACATTGAGCATGCAGAAATGTCATTATGGGACATGCATCTAGATAAAGCTAACATGTCATACACATAGCATCTATCATGCATGCATTATGGTATCTGTTTCATACTTGGATTAGCAATTAATTATAGAATTGTTTGACCTTGGAAGAGGCTAGTAATTAAATTAGGGAAATTTGGCTATCAATTATGTGAAATAAATTAGGCTAGAATAGATAAGTGATTCAATCCAAAATTAGTTAAGTGAAATATGACCTCTCGGGCTTTTTCTCATAGTTGTTTCATGTCATTTGCATTCATATTTAATCATTTTTAATTTTATAATCTCAATCACCAACTAATCGATCGACTGAATAGAGTTAAAATTACTCATTTTTGTACTTAGTGATCAATCCTGGAGGGAACGATACTTTACGCACTTCTATATTACTTGTTTACGACAGTATACACTTGCATTTTCTAATAGACCATTTACACACATAACGTCTTTTTTAAGAAAGATGATGAAGTCATGATAGAAATTATTGTTCCTAATGAGAAAGTAAATAAAACAAAATTAAATTCATTCTCTAACTCTTAATGTGATCATTTATACATTCCATTAATACATGTCTCATTCCATAAAGAAAACCCAATTATATATCATTGATTCTATATTTGGCTAAGAAATTGCTTACATCATCACCTGATATTAGTTCCCTAAAGAAAAATTGTTGGATTAAATTATTGATATTGTCCTGAATTGCCTTAGTTAGTTTGTTTTGTTTGAATTAAGCTAAAATGGTTTGTTATTGAAATTTTGGGATGTCTTACTTTTAAGGGGAAATGCTGCCGAAATTGTTTTAAAACAATTGATAAAAGGCGATCCCATCATTGACAATTGTTCTAAACTTGAGTGCTGATAGGAATGACTTAGGTGGTAATAAAATGGATCATAGTTGGATCAATGCTTTGAGACCTAGCAAAGAATATAAGAATGGGGTGAAAGAGTTTATTGAATTTACTAGAAGGAATGCTCCAACAAAAAATGGGATGTATTTTTGTCCTTGTATCAATTGTTTAAATGAGAGTCGACAGGATGTTAATGTTATAAGAGATCACCTACTTTGTGATGAAATAAATCTTTGATATAGAAGGTGGATATGGCATGGTAAGGAAGTAATTGATTGTCTATCGCACAAGAAAAAAGTTTTGGATGTCATAGCACTACTACAAAAAATACAAGTTGTGGTATTTAATTTAAGGAACACTATGACGCTTGGGAAGCGCCATAGCTTCCAGCGCCATAAAATCAAGCTATGGCGCTTCCATTATTTTTTTTTGTAAAAATAAAGCTATGACGCTTTCACGGGCAAGTGCTTCTCTAAGACTTCCTATGGCGCTTCCATAGGAAGGGTCATAGGAAGTCATTGACTTCCTATGGCCTTCCTATGGAAGCACCATTAGAAGTAATGGGCTTCCAATGTGCTTCTTCTGGAAGCACCATTGGAAGTAAGTTTTTTTCTTACATTGCTAAATTGTTTTCCTTTTCTACTAGGTCTATATTTTATAATCCACAGCAATTTACATTTTACAATCCATAGCATTACAATCAATAGTAAAAACCCAAACTAGAATTAGGCCAAATCAGAATGAAATAACTCAAAACAAATAATTAATTCACAAAATCATTACTAATGTATTTAATTACAATGTAACAAATAATGTACAACTAGTTTAAAGTACCTACATATGTAACTATGTAGGCAAGAAACAATTTTAATGTACAACTAATTCATAAACAACACAAGAATAGGCAAGAAACAACCTACATATGTACCTAAATATTAGCAATTGTCTAACCATATATCCACACCATTCTTCAATAATTTCATCCACTTTTTGGTTAGTCAATCGGGCACAACATTGATCTTCATAATACTACATAAAAATCATGCACATAACGAATTAAAATCACTAAAAATCAATTAACTATCAAATTTAAAACACAGTAACTGCAAGTAAAAGAACTTACTTACGTGGAACAAAATTTTGATTATTAGTAAATACATCTTTCATAAATTTCATAATTTAATAACCACAATCATTATTGTTTGGTTGGAATGAGCACTACAATAACATAATGAAACAGTTAAGTAAATATTTGAAGAAAATTTTTTGAATAACAAAATTTGAGTAAATTCATGTACAAGTACCACAATCCTCCTCTAGGTATAGCTACTGACTAGGTCTTTGCATGTAGAATAGCTCAATCCAACCTAGCTTCGGTAAACGATCAATGCACTAATAAAACAAGTAGTGACTGATTAACTTTGGATATTCAATAATGACACACAAATATTTACATATACACCCACACACTTACTTATTGATTATAATCTTCAAATCAGGCCGGTTGTCTGGATAACCGGCCTTTAGAGGATCCAAATAATAAATGCGAGGGCCTCCAGGTGACGTTGGATGGATAACAATCAAAATCCAATGTCCCCTAAAATATTTTGAAAATTTTACTTCAACAATCATGTTATAGTAAAAGTGAAAAAATAAAAAAAAAATATACATCAAAATACTGTCGCAAATAACTTACCCCGTATTGTATGGCACACTAAAAAGCATATTAAGGGTTGCTCTCCTCATGAAGATTCCTTAAGATTATTAGATTGTATTTCCATACCTAATCTCCCTGTATGCTGGCCAAGGAGGTATGGGCTAACAAATACGAATCTATACGCCCTTTCCATGTGTAGTAACTGATCATAGTACAAGTTGAATGATGAATAATAATAACAGTGATAGACGATGATGATAATGTACCTAATCCATATGTTGATGGTCATCGACTAAGGCAATCAAAACTAATCACTTCATTAAGCATACTACTATCAACATGATCACCTATATCTACATGATAGATATCGATATCGAAACATATTGACTGACCACTTTGGCGAATCAAAGCTGGTGCCATTAATACCAATTGTTGGTGATATAAGCCCATTTATCTATTGCTTTAGTTACTGGTTACAGATTGGGACTTCTATTCGTTTGATGAACACTTTTAGTTCTTCCCACGCCCTTCAATTTGTTTTCCTTTAGGACGAGCAATAACCTACAAAAATCATGAAAGTAAATCATGTGTTTTAGATTGAAGTGCATAGAAAAAGTAAAAGGAATTATAAATTAACTACCTTTCAAATGGCTCAATCAGACCTATTGGCTATGCAACATAACCACCAATAACATCTTTCACCATTATTTCTTCATCCTCAGAAGAGATTGGTAAGAGGGTATTTTTATTTGTGCATATGTCAACCCTCACTCAAGGTGTGTTCGCAGGTAATGGTGAATCATACAATGTATCATTATCGGTGTTGTAGGCCACACCGACAGCAACTGTATACTTGAAAGATTCATCGACGTGCAACTTGCACATCGATTCGCTCTTATGAAAAATATAGTTAATATATTAAGGTACACTAATTTATAACGTAACAAAAAGTGAACTAGAGAAGAAATTAATTACCAAATGAATGGGGACTTTAGGCATAGAGGGGAAATTATCCTTCTCACTCGTGCTATCACATACTAGACTTGGTGTTGGCCTAGCTGTAGTAAGGCGTTAATTTGATCCTTCAATAACATAATTTACTCTTGCATCAAACATATATGATCATTAAATTGTTCTACTTTATGCTTGTAGCCACTAATCTCCTGTTCTACTTGATTCCTTTATTCACAAGTCTCCTCATTTAGTTGCAGAAATTCATTTTTTTTGGGTGCTTTTAGGGTCCAAAGTATGATGTTTGGGTGGCTACAACACACGACCATCATACTTAAGAACTCCAAGCGCTCTATTGAGAAATCATCACAACAAACATAATGCACCAAGTCTGGCTGCTCCTACGTCATTGAGCACTATCACAAAGAATTCCAACAATATTAGTTATTATAAAATAGAATCATTTAAGTAATATTAAATCTTTATCGTAAGTATAATCCACTACTTACACAATATTCTACAACTTTTCTAGCTAGTTCGCTAGGAATTTTGCCTTTTTGGTTCGTGCAGCTGGCCAGCCATAAATCATGCCAAGGTGTGTGTGTGTGACATCAGAATGTGATTATTACATATACATATCAAATTTAGTTGTAGTTAAAAATTAGTCATAGAAATTATATTCGTATGAAATAATGATTAGTTCTTACTAATTGTTGCTACAATGTTGCATACGATACCGATCCTTTTATGTACTGATATGGCATGTTGGATGCATTTTCACGATTTTGCTCTCTTTTTTCCTGTGTAGATCCAAATGATTCATATAGATTAAATATTAATTACAAATATATTACAAGTAGTCCATAAAGGTTAATATTATATTACCTCAAATTCCGTAGTGGTATGTGAGCTCAAAAACTTATCCCACTGCTCTTGAGTTATTATTCCAAAGTACAACTCTGGTGGTGTACGATTGATAATATCATTGTTGTCTCGCAAGTAGAATTTAACAAGATCGTAGCAAAAATTTCTCAGAATTTTGTCGCATTTTTGCAGCACAAATTTCTCGATATCTTCGTCAATTATGAAGCAAGACTATAAGAAAAAACACACATAATTTTTTAAATTGTAATTTTATGAAACAAAATAACCAGATTAATAAAGTAAATAATGTTTACATTGACTAAACCAAGATGATATCAGCATAATCTTTCTTCACCAGTCATCAATCTGAAACTATAATAGGGACTCTTTCTCCAACCGTAGTCCCAATGTAATTAGTAAAGGAGCTAGCATTCAGTCTAACTAGATTTCCCTTTTCATTCCACTGAAGCTCTAACCTAATGCCCTCACTCCTTAGTTTGATCAGTCTGGACATTATAGTCCTGCCCTGGGCTATATTGGCCTTAAATGCTGCCTGATTATCATGTTCACTAGGAACACCTTCATCTCCAGTATAGGGATCCATTTTCCTACAAGTTAAATAAACTAAACAAAATATCAGAGCATGCATAGTGACAATCATGGTAATGAAAGTAAATTATGTTGAAATATATGAATGCATGTAATAAAACATACAAGGAAAAAAATCAAGGCACTCATTATCATCTTTTCCTCTTTCTTGTTTGATTTAAAAACCAAGTCCCATCTTCATGATCATGTCTCATGTATAAGGGTTCATCTTTATTTTCACCTTTATCTATATCAATATATTTTGACCACATCTCAAAGGAGAGATCATCCTCAGGAATATTCAAATATTCATTACTTTCAGCATCAACTTGTTCTTGATGATTCTTGTTCGATGGAAGTATAATGGACCAATTCTTCTTAACAAGATTCAGAATGAAAAACACTTGTTCTGCCTGTGATGCTAAAATTAAAGGATCATCTTTATACCAAACTTTAGAAAGGTCCACTTGAACAAACCCTAACTCATCTATCCATAATCCATTATTGTTGCTAATCCATATACATCTGAAGACAGTGACCCTCAACATAGTGTAATCTAACTCCCATATTTGTTCAATGACACCAAAGTATGACATTGTTGGGTAGATAGGGTGTATTTCTTTAGCACTGGATCTATGCCAAGAATCAACAATGTAATACCCCGAATTTTAAGAGTTAAGGCTAGAGAATAAGCCTGAAATAAGTGGACTGTTAAGCCCCGATTTAGCAGGATCCCAAACTTCAATTAAGGGTTAATGACTCTAAAAGTAAGTATGATTATCGTTAATTCGATACTTTTGGAGAATGCGACATGAGCTGTGATTCGTAAGTGTGTAGCCAGTGCCCAAACCCTGTATTTAAGTTTATTTTTGTGTCAAAGCTTAAGATGCATTGAATATGAAGGGGAGGGCGCATGGTATGAAGAAATGTGATATAAAATGTGTTTGGTGGTGATTCAAGAGGAATTACCATAATCATGGGCAAAATGGTAAAGTTACCGAAGAGGAAACTCATTGGTAACTTGAAGATCAATGGTTGAGATTGATTTATGCAATAGATCAAGGGGTGGAATCATGTGTGTATGTGCCTATGTGAGCTCATGGATGGTGTGGTAAGATGTTAACATGTGGCACTTTGTGGACCATTGGATCTTGGTCAAAGATTTCAACTCATTCCTCTCTCCTCTCTTTTTTCTAGTCGGCCAACAATTGAGGCAAGGGAAAAAACTGCATTCACTTCATCATTTTCATCTCATCTTCACTCTCTCTCTTATGCTCAATTGACGCCAAGCTTGAAGTAGGAAAGAGAAAAGGAAAGGTGAGGTTTTAGCCATGTAGATGTCCTATAATGCTTAAACACCCTTATATAATGTTGTTCATAGTGATGAGACCTTCATCTCTATGGTTAGATTCTTTATTGGAGGTGTTTGGGAGCTTGAGAAAAATGAGAAAGATGAAGAATCAAGGAATTGGTTTGGGAAAGAGGAAGAGGTGAGTATTTGCTACCTTTTGATCTAAGTTTTGTGACTTGTGGTTGAGTTTTGAGAATTTTGGAATTTTGCCCTGATTTTTGTGGTATTTTCATGTGGCATGTAAGTAGGAGAATTGCATATTGATTTGTGTTGAAAATGGTGATTAGTTGTGTAATTTGGTCATTTGAATTGGTTTGGAACTTTGAAAAGTAAAGAATTGCAATGTGAGTTTGAATTGTGACTTGTGTTGACATGTTGTGATTATTGGTGAAACATGTCAATGGAATGTGAATTTGGTTGATTTGGTATTTCCAATGGATTCCTTGTGAAATTTTGTGTGATAATGACGTTTGATATGAAAATTGGACCATTGGAAGCAAGTGTGTAAAATCTGGAATTCTGTCTTTTGAAACTCTGTTCTGGACAGTCTGCTTGTGTGGACTTTTTGATTAGGCAAATAGTCTCTAAAAATTCTGAAACATTTCAATCTTAAATTTCACATTCCAAGCTTCAAAATGGACAGATAATTTGTGTCATTTCATTTTGTGAACTAGGAGTTATGGTTTTCCAAAGTTTGACATTAAAACTGGGTGCAAATCTGGAACAACAAGCAAATTTCGTGTAATTCTGGAATTGTGTGGTGATTTCTAGTAATGGATCATATTTTTCCTATAAAGAGGACTTAAATAGCTTTCAATGCACTTTAGGATCACCTTATTTTGATTTTTCTGGAATTAGTTATAAATTTCCAAAGTTTCCTTGGCTGCAGCCAAAAGTTCTTGGCTGCAGCGTAAAAGTTTCTGTATGCATTTTGGCCGCAGCCAGAAATTTTTTGCTGCAGCCAAAAACCTTCTATGCATGTTTTGGCTATAGCCAGAGGATTCTTGCCTACAACCAACCTCCATTTTTAGTATTTTGTGATTTTGAAAGGTGATTTCCAACCTAGTACTTCCCAATCCTTTAGGCTTTAGTTGAGCTTATTATAGCCACCTTAAGGGTGTGAATGGTAACCAACTTTAAGTGATACGAAAGTAAGGATTTGGATTAGAGATTAACCCTATGTCCTCAATTTGGTTTATAGGGTTCAGTATTCGCCCTGATCGTGAGTAGCCGATGCTGGAGCATACGTGGAAAGAAAAAAAGTATAGGGAATTTACCTCTTCTGCATGTATTTGATAATTGTGTTGGTGTATTGATGCATGTATTACTTTGCTTGATTATGTGAAACATATATGAATGATTGTAGCTCAGTTTCTATTTATGCTATGGCCATGAGTATGTTGTTGAAACATTGAGCACGCAGATAAATCATTGTGTGAGCATGAGTTATGTATTGCAAGCATGTCATGCATTAAACACTTATCTTGCATGCATATTAGTATTTGTTTCCTACTAAGATTCTCTAGAATCTCACCCTCCCTACCAATATTTTAGACAGGGTAGGTGGAATTGAGGATGGAGCAAGCAACCATGGGCGGCGATGACTCCTTCGGGTTGTAATCTTGTCATAGTTGGTTATCAATGCATGTTTGGGATTAAGTATATTTGGATATATGATTGTATAGGTTGGAATGTATATTCGAGTATGTATTTGGTATGAGAATTTATGTAATCCCCTATTTGGAAAATTGTAAAGGGCGAATGTGCTTTGTAAAGCTTGGATTAATGTAAGAAATCTGGGATTATCGAAAATTTATATTGTACACTCTAATAGTCATACGAATGTGATTTATCTTCGCAGAGTAGTTATATTCAATATGTGAATATGAGACCAGGTCAATTAGATTTTGAAAAGTATTTGTGAAAACCCTATCTCAAAGATGGGATTGTGAATGAGTTTTAATAATTATTGGTCTCTATTTCACTTTAATCCTGTATTTCAGATATAATTACAGAAGGGGGTTACAAGCAACAAGTGTTACCCCACTATTCTGCATGGTACTCCTTGTATCATGTTCTTGTGTGTATAAGTGATGTAGGAAATTGTGCCCTAGGGGCCAATCATTGTACTTTGAACGTTATTAATTTAATGAATTTTCTCCATTATGTCATCGTATTATTTGCATGTTCACTATGATGACTGTATCATTGGATAAATCATAAAGATTGTCCCAAATGTCCATGGTCAGTCATCTATATAGGAGTAGAGATGAAATAAGGCCAGTATGACTTTGATAAAATATGGAGATAGAATCAAAGTCTTAGGCACTTGTAAGAGTATAAGGTGTTGTGTAATGCCCTAATTCGGGATTAAGGGCTAATGACTTCAAAAGTGGATGTAATTATTGTTAAATAAACACTTTTGAAGAATACGATGTGAATTGTGATTCGAATGTGTTACGGGCAGTGCCTAAATCCTGTATTTAAGTTTAATTATGGACTAACATCTAAATTGAATTGGAATAGAGGGAAGGCCCACGGTTGATGTAAATGAATGATATAAATGTGCTTGGTGGTGATTCAAGTGGAATTACCATAATTAGGGGCAAAATGGGTAAAAAGGAAAGTTACCGATCAATTGGTCAGTTACCAAAAAGGAAGCTCATTGGTAGCTCAATGATCAATGGTTGTGATTCATTGTCAAGAGATCAAAAGGGTGGAATCATGTGCTCTTGAGTTCATGTGTGCCCATTTAAGAAGACATGAGATCTTGACAAGTGGCATTTTGTGGACCATAGGAGCAAGGTCAAATTGTCAAACCATTTTCCCTCTCTCTTCCCTCTCAAAGTCGGCTAAGGAGCATGGATTAAGGGAAAAATCTGTATCTTCATCATCATCTCTTCTCTCTCTCCAACTCTATTCTCGTCCCAAGCTAAGGAAGAAAGAGAAAGGAAAATGTGAGATTTTGGCTTTGTTGATGACTTTGAATGCTCAAACACTCTTTATCAATTTTGTTCATGGTGATGAGAGCTTCATTACTAAGGTTTTAGACTTTTGAAAGAAGGTGTTAGAGTGCTTGAAGAAACTTGAAGGTTAAGGAATCAAGAAACTAGCTTGAGGAAGAAGAATAGGTGAGTATGTATTGCATTTTGACATATCCATTGTGATCATTGGTTAATTTTTGGAATTTGTGGATTTTGCCCTAATTTTAGTATAATTTTGGAATGGACAATTTGGAGAGTGTATTGTGTTGGATTTAGTGTTATATTATGTCTATGTGTCATTGGAATTGGCTTGAAATCTTGGAAGCTAAGTTGGTCACTTAGTGGTTTTGGATTTTAACATGTTTGGAAGTGTGGATTGTGTCATTGTGATGGGAGTTTGGTTGTTTTGGTGTTTCCAATAGGTTACTTATGAAAATTTGTGTGGGAAAAGGTTTAGTTGTTGATTTTAGGGGTTATTAGACACATTGGATAAAATTTTGAAAATTTTGTCATCTGCTGCGTTTTAGCTTCTGATAAGCCTCACTCGAGTGCTCTAGGGTCTCACTCGAGTGTAGCATCATGTTTTCTCTTTTCCTTCAGCTTTTCAGTTGTACTTCCATAGCAAAAAGCAAAGGTGCATCATCTCACTTGCGAGTGATGTGGGTCCTCACTCGAGTGCATCTTGTCTCACTCAAGTGTGCATGTATTTTGCACTATGAGGCCCCGACTAGGGTTAACACCCGCAGCCAATTTGTCAAGAGTGTGTGCTAGCACTCACAAGTGCTATGTCATCACTCGAGTACTAGGGTTGTTGCCCGAGTGCACTTCCCATTTTAAGGTTTATGTTGCTCTTAGGTAGTCACTTTTTGTGCCTTACTTTGTAGGACTCAGGTGAACATAAGGCCACTACTCAAGTGTTAAGGTCAAGACTCGAGTGCAGTGATCATTTTCTATCTCTATTATTGCTCTCGGCCAAGCACTAGCACGAGTGAGCCATCCTCACTCGAATACAAGTCATCTCATCACTCGAGTGTGTCATCCATCACTTGAGTGCCTCAATTAAAATCAGTATTTTCTTTTTTGATAGGGGGTCTTTGGTGTCGTATTTCCTAACCCTTTAGGCATGTGTGTAGGCTTTTAGTAGCCACCTAAAGAGTTCAAATGTTAACCAAATTTAAGTGTTATAAAAGTAAGAATTTGGAATAAGGATTAATTTGTCGTCCTTGATTTTGGTTTATAGGCTTTGATATTTGCCCTGCTCGTGTGCCATCTATGCCGAAGCACGCTCAGAAAGAATAAGGTAGTGATGCTCTCTCTTATACTATATGTGATGCATTATATGTTTGATTTATCATTGTTTTGTGAGTCCTTCACTTGCGCCCCATCAGTGATCCCGGTGGGAGGATCGTGCCTGCGGGGCGATGGGGTTACAGGAGATGTGACTATGTGAAAGCCGAAAGGCTATTTGTGGGTCCTTTACTTGTGGCCCATCAGTGGTTTCGGTGGGAGGACCATGCCTACGGGGTGGTAGGGTTACGGGAGTATGACTATGTGATTATGTGCATATGTGACAGCTTGTATGCTGTGTTTCATGATGCTATGCTGCTTGATGATGTCATTGAATGCTTTGTGATTATGTATGGTATGAACGATTTGTTACTACTGGAATTCTTTTGAATCTCATTTTTTCCATTGATTAACCTTCAGACAGGGCAAGTGGCTCTAAGGGGAAGGAGACGACCAAGGGCAGCTAGGACTTCCGTAGGGATGTAATCTTGGTTGTTGGTTATCAAATTTCGAATGGGATTATTGTATATATATTGGGTTATAAATTTTGGCATGATTTTGTGTAATCCCCTATATGGGAAAGTGTAAACCCTTAGTATATATATGAAATATGGAGGTTTCCAGGATATTTTTATACACTCTGATATATATATATATATATATGTGTGTGTGTGTGTGTGTGATTTAACTGCGCTGGGTAATTATATTTGAAATATGGATAAGAGATCAAGTTAGTTTGGATTTTTGAAAGACATTTGTAAAAACCCCTCTATAAGGGTGGGATTGGAAATGAATTTTTGAGTATTCGCTAATCTTTAATCCATCTTAATTATGTATTTTTGAATCATAATTACTTTTTATAAGGAAGGGGGTTACATGCTGAACCGACCCGCTATGAGAAAGTTGCATGGATCAAGTCATAAGCTTACCTCATGTATAACCACGTCATAATGCCCTTTGACTTGAGGTCATCATGGATTCTTACATGAGAATTGCTAAGCTTTGAACTTGTCTAAAGTCACCTTTGATAGGGTGATGATAAAGGCCACAATCGGGCTTTGTTGTTTTTCATACGGATATGAATGGTCAAGATAGAATTTATCCCTCACATTAGTAGAGAGATATAATTGGGCCCCTTGATGAGTGAATTTGAGAAATATATAGCCATACTACGGTAGAAAGGAGTTTCCATTTCTATTGTTAGACTACTCAAGAATCGGGAAAGTAATGGTCAGGAATAGGAGGATGACGTTATCCATGCCTCATCCTTGACCAAAATATCATGTGACAAAAAGGTCGTGACATGGTTGTTTGAAGGTTGCATCGTGTTAACGATCCTCATATGAATTGGGTAATCATAATGTCTTGCTAGAGGCCGCTTGCAACTTGTGGGTTAGTACAGTTATTAGCCAACTGCCAACTTTGTATGGGCCTATAGGGTCGCACACAAGAATGACCCAACACAAGACAATGTTTAATCTAGGGTGGACGAATTTTATATTTATATATATAATATAAAATTCATGAAAATGAAATTAATAATATTATATATATGTATTTTCAAAATACATATATATATATATATATATATATATATATTTATATATGTATGTATGTATGATAATAATATTATATTAGTTTTAAATTTATTTTTATTAAGATAAATTAAATTTAATAACTAACATGATAGAGATAGAGTATCTCATATTTAATTTATGACAATAAATTAAATCTATTGGTTTTTTATTCAAAGTAAATAAATAGGTTAAATTAAAACTGTTGAATAGATTTAGTTAAACTGAATTTATTTAATTGAGCTCATCAAGATAATTAAGTGTCAATTAATTTCAAAATTAATCAAGATTAATTTTGAAATTCGAATATAGCCCTCATGGGTTATAAAAATGATGGAGCAGAAAAAGTCATGTACGGATAAGAATTCAGAGCCACAAGGAAACCCTAGCAAACATTGGAGGCACTAGTATGCAGTCCGTGTTAGAGTTGCATTCATGTGGATACTGGTAGAGGGAGTTGATCTGAGGTGTTGGCTCCTAACAACTGAGAAGGGCAAAACATAAAAGGTACGATTCTTTCTTACTCGATTTAAATGCCATTGATAGATCCGCAATTAGGATTGGTAAAATTTTAAAATTCTTCAACTGTGCCTACCAGTCCTAACAGTGGCATCAAAGCTAGGTCAATCGTGCGTTTAAGTTGAGTTTGTTTGCTTATATATGTGATATATAAGTTGTATATAATTACAATTTGTTTTGCTTCCTTATCACCTTGGAATTCTATAAGTATTGATTTAAAGGAGGAATTTCTTAGGATTTGAGTATATTATCTCAAAGAAATTCTAGATACAACTTCTTATGCTAAGCTAGGTGACTTCATAAGTGCTATTGTGTCACATATTAAGGATAGGAGACCAAGGAAAATCTAACCTGGATTTGGTACTCTTGTGTTATAAGATTGTTAGATTCAAAATCTTATGGGCAGCATGTTGAGTAGAAACATGTGGGAATCTCTTACACGAAATGTTGAGGATGAATAAATTAAGAAGATTTATAACTGTTCTTGGAGACATGTGATGCCTTCACTACTAGTGTCAAAAAGCTTGAAAGTCAAGCAAAATATGACTTGAAGTTTAATGCATGCTTCTCTATACTTTAAATAAGGGTATAGTTGAGAAATTGTTCCATTCCTAAGCAAAGTCAATGAGTCAACCATTGGACCTTAATTCCGGTATGGATGTTGATTAATTAGAGGTTACTTATAATAATGGTGTGAAAGAGTAGTAATATAATTTACTAATGCGCGACATAAATAAATTAAATAAATATTAATAGTTTGCTATGGCTAACTATTCATTGTGACATTTATTACTTTTCAAATTGTATAAATTGTTATTTGTTGTGGTTTTAATTTCTAAAATTATTTGGGTATGGTAAACAATATGGCTTTAGTTTTACAAAAATTGTAAATTTTTAAATATGGCATGTGTGCCTTGACTTCCTCTATATAGTCTAGATGTATATTCTCTTCTCATCTCACTCCCCTCATATGTTTAAACAAGGTTTCTCTCAATGTATTTTTTTCTTATTTAGAGAAGTCCTCTTATTAGTTTGCGAGAATTATAGGTTAGGTCAGCCATGTAGTGTCACGTTTAAATTATGCTTTTGATTAGATCATTGCATATATAGTTTTGCATTTATATGTATTATATGTATGAGACACGACCATGATTGCATTCATATAAACAAAACTAATTGATTGAGCCCTCCAAATCAAATCTTAAGTCATAATGCAGTCAATTAATGAATACTTGTCAAAACCTAGAGCGATCAATTGTGGGAACCACCAAAGTGGATGCATTTGAGTTATCTTAGTGAGACAAGTATGAGTAATGGTATTGTTTTCACTTAATTGAGATTAACAAAACTGTTTTGGATCTCAAGGCATTAGATGGGATTAAACATACTAGATCATATGATGATCGAATCCCATAAACATCTAAGAGTTACATGTGATGTAATTGGTAAAGAGATTACCTACCTAAATAACTTGAATTTAAGCATCTTGCCAAAGCGGACTTAAATTTAGGCAAAATACGGATTTAGCCCACTAATTATTATATTAAGGGTTGTTAATTTAGTGGGGGAATACTAACTAAATTTGCATATTTTATTGTAGAATCATGTCGACTAGTAATACTGCTACACTGTCATTGCTATCAGTCCTTGAGAAGGACAAACTTAATGGGACAAACTTTCTTGATTGGTTCAGGAACTTGAGAATTGTTCTCAAGCAGGAAAGAAAGATTTATGCCCTAGATCAACCTATTCCTGAGGAGCTTGCAACCAATGCTCCAAGAGCTCAGAAAGATGCTTGCACGAAGCATAAGGATGACTTTGTGGATATAGGTTGCTTGATACTTGCCAGTATGGTTCTAGAGCTCTAAAGAGATCTGGAACTTATGGAGGCTCATAAGATGATTGTGCATCTCAAGGAAATATTCTAGCAAAAGGTAAGGCAAGAAAGGTATGAGGCTATAAATGCCTTAGATTCTTGCAAGATGGCGAAGGTACATCAGTTAGTGCTCATGTGTTAAAGATGAAAGGCTACATTGATCAACTTGAGAGGTTTAGATTTCTCATGAGCCAGGAATTAGCTACAGATTTGATCTTGAACTCCCTCCCAAAAAGTTATGACCAGTTTGTCATGAACTACTACATGAACAACATAGAGAAATCAATTTCTAAACTGCATGGGATGCATAAAACTGCTGAGTAGAACATTAAGAAAAGCCCAACACTATTTTGATGGTTCAGAAAGGAAAGGGTATGAAAAAGAAAGGGAAGGGCAAATGGAAGGGTAATGGCTAAGGTGGTAAGACCAAAGAATCAAACAAGCCCGAAACCAAGCATACACCGAAGAAGGAAAAGCCTTCAAAGGAAGGAGTCTGCTACTTCTACAATGAACTCGGTTATTGGAAGAGGAATTGTAAACTCTAACTCAAAGATCTGGAAAAGAATAAGAAGGATAGCAAGGCTATCACTTCATGTATTTATGTTATAGACATACATTTTTCTACTTCCTCTATATGGGTATTAGATACTGCATGTGGTTCTCACATTTGTACAAATGTGTAGGGTCTACGAGTTCGACCTACGAGTTAGAAACAGAGCAAGAGTTGATGCTTTATATGTAGGTACTTATGAATTAGTTCTGCCCAGTAGGCTTTTGTTAGTTTTGAACAATTATTATTATGTTCTTGCTTTGAGTAGTAACATAATTTCTCTTTTTTATTTGGATAAGGAAGGTTATACTTCCATTACTGGGAGTGGTATCGTAATGTCATTTTCTATGTTGATGGTGATTTACATGTTAGTCATTATATGTTCAATTTAGAACATCCTAATAGTGGAAATATCTATAATGTAACTACTAAAAGGATAAAATCAAATGATTTGAATCTGACATACCTTTGGCATTCTTGTCTAGGGCATATAAACGAAAAACACATTTCTAAACTCCATCAAGATAGATTTGTTAACTCATTTGATTTTGAGTCATTTGATACACGTGAATCTTGCTTATTAAGAAAGATGACAAAGGCACCTTTTACTGGGCACAGTGAGAGGGCCACTGATTTATTAGGCCTCATACATAAAAATATATGTGGACTACTTAATATAGCCACTAGAGGAGATTATCTGTACTTCATTATATTTATAGATGAGTTTAGTAGATATGGATATATCTATCTAATGAAACGTAATTCTGAATCTTTTGAAATGTTCAAAATATTCCAAAATAAAGTACAAAACCAAATTGGCAAGAAGATTAAAGCGCTTCAATCTAATCGAGGTGGTGAATATTTGAGCAAAGAGTTTATTGACCATATTAGGAGTTGTGGGATAATCTCACAATTAACTTCTCCAAGAACACCACAATGGAATGGCATTTCTGAATAGAGAAATCGAACACTATCAGATATGGTTCGATCTATGATGAGTCAAACAGATCTTCTACCATCCTTTTGGGGCCATGCCCTAGAGATAGCTACGTTCATACTAAATCATGTTCCATCTAAGGTAATTAAAAAGACACTATATGAGATTTGGACTGGAAAGAATCCCAGTTTATCTTTTCACAAGATTTGGGGATGTGAGGTATATGTTATGCAACAAGTCTTAGATAAATTAGCTACCATATCCTCAAAGTGCCTTTTCGTAGGGTATCCTAAGGAAACGAAGGGATACTTTGTCTATAATCCCATCGATAACAAGTGTTGTTATTCGAAATGGTGAGTTTCTAGAAGGAGTGCTTATCTATAAAAGAACCAGTAGGAGCAAGGTACATCTCAAAGAAGTTCAAGAGTCACAAGATAGCACAAAACCATATATGGAAAATAAAGAAAACTCGCAATAAGTTGTTGAGCCTCCTCACGTAACACAAGGTCTACGTAGATCTCATAGGATATGGCATCAGCCTCAAAGATATGGATTTGTGATTACTGAAAACTATGATGTGTTGCTCATTGAGTAAAATGAGCCAACCACCTATCTAAAAGCTATAGTAGGACCAAACTCCGATAAATGGTTGAATGTCATAAAGTCTGAAATGCAATCCATGTACGACAATCAAGTATGGACCTTAGTTAATCCACCTAAAGGTCTAGACTTTAGACGTCCCTATTTTAAAAAAAGACGTCTAAAGTACTACACTGACACTTTAGATGTCCCCATTTTAAATTGGGGAAGTCTAAAGTCCCACTTTAGACTTCCTGTCAGACGATGGCTCCACACAGGCACCAACCTGGTAGCCCTTTCCAGTGGCCATTTAAGGTAACCTCAGCCATTAATTTTAAGCCCTGCCTCTCGACTAAGACTGGTGCTTCACATAGGCGCCCATACACCTGGTTAATCCCTCCAGCCAAGGCAACAATAGGGTGGCTAACCCCTATGCCGTGTCGGGGTAAGAGCCAATACTTCACCACAAATCATTCAGTGAGGATCCCCGATCACGGTGGCGAATTAAGCCATCTTAATAACCCCGGCAAACCCGGGTTCCATTCATTAACTCAAGATTTACAGGGTACAAACGCCCTTTACAAATTCTCATACGGAGATTACACAAATCCATCTCAAATACATAACCAAATAACCATCCACATATACATATCCAAATCATATACAATTATCCCAACTAGCAATGATAACCAACTACCAAATCTACAACCCGAAGCAGTCCTGACCGCCCTTAGTTTCTTGCTCCATCCTTGATCTACTACCCTGTCTGAAAAGGTTAGTAGGGGAAGGTGTGATTCTAAAGAATCTCAGTAGGAAACAAATACCAGTATGAATGCAAGATAAGTGTTTAATGCATGACATGCTTGCAATACATAACTCATGTTCCCACAATGACATATCTGCGTGCTCAATGTTTCAACAACATACTCATGGCCATAGCATAACTAGAAACAAAGCTACAATCATTCATATATGTTTCACATTATCAAGCAAAGCAATACATGCATCAATACACCAACATAAATATCAAATACATGCAGCAGAAGCCCAGCAGTAATAAATTAGCAGTAACAAATTATTCATACCACACGTAATCACATAGCATGTAAACAAATCATCTCATATCAGCAACACAAATCACACTCCACCCTCATCCCCTTTTATTGCCGGGAAGGCACATCGTTCTAACCCAAACCGTTGTTAGCGACTCAGGGACTATTGGTGTGGCAATGCATAGGAATAGCCTTACGGCTCACATATAGCCTTTCGGCTTTCACAATTAGCCTTTCGGCCCACATAATCACATATATCACACCCTAACCTCATTCCCTTTTGCCGCCGGGAAGGCACACAGCCCTTACCCCAAACCGTTGCTGGCGACTCAAGGACTATTGTATAGCGGTGCTTCCACAATTTCACATATCTTGCAGCATACAAAATCATCACATCACAATGATATAGCACACATACAATGTATCACATAAGGTATAAAGAAAGAGTCACTACCTGTATCTTTCCTGACTGGCTCCGGTACCGTGGTCTCACGAGGGCGACAGATGTCAAATCCTATACCAAATTAGGGACAACAGATCAATCTATTTTCCAAGTTCTTCATTTCATAATACACTTAGTTGGTTATCATTTAGGACTCTTTAGGTGACCGCTAGAGGCCTAAACATATGCCTAAAGGGTTGGAAGAAACTACCCTAAAGACCCCTTTCTTGAAGGCACAACACTGATTTCTGACAGTCTCACTCGAGTGAGGACGACCTCACTTGAGTGATGAGAGAATTGTGCTCGGGTGAGGATGACTCTCACCCGCGAGTGCATGACAGAGAGCAACCTTCATGACTAGGAAGTGCTCACATCAATCGAGCACCAAGCTCTGCACTCAGGTGACGACCTCCAAATATGCTCGAGTCCCCGAAAATGCAACACCACAAGTGACAACCAGAGAGCACAACCACACCAGAGCCACCAGCTCACTCGAGCATAATCCCCAACACTCGGGTGAGACGACTATGCTTGCGAGTGTCAGAGCACACTCTTGGCAACAACCAGTGAGTGAAAACCCGAGAGAAACCCTAACTCTGGATTCACACCATCACTCGAGCAAACTTAAGCTCACTTGAACATGATCTTCCCTCACTCGAGAACAAGGAAGTGCACTCGAGCCTCATTCAAAGAACCCAACCAAAACTCAAAGCAGAGAAGGGAAAATGCACACAGCACTCGATCATGATCTTCCTCTGCTTGAGTGTTGTGCATCAGAGACCAATAACGCATAAAACATCAAAAAATTCCAGATGGTCAAATTTATACCCAATGGTTCCCAAACTCTACCAAAAGCTCATACACACTTAGCACTAACTAGGGAACACATTGGTAACCTCTCAAACTCCCCAAAAACCTTTTTGACAACAATCATGCACTTAGGTCTCTATGATACACAATATCCCAATTTTTCTTAACACATTCCAAACTAAATTCAATACTCTAATATCTTCACAATAGATCATTTCCAACATCAAAAACAATGAAATCCATACTTTCAACATTTGGCATAACTAGGGCAAATTCCCATATTTTCCCTAAACTTATCCAAAAATCACAAACAATATATCAAAATGCACTAAATGCCTACCTCTTTACTTTGCCAAATCCAGAATCTTGATTCTCCAACTTCCAATTTCGACCAACACACAAATCATCACTATTTCAAGATTCTGAAATTACCAAGTTAAAGCTCTCAATGAGATGCATATCTTTAAAGAAGAGATTTAGGGCATTAGAGATCAAACAAAACATTAAAATCTCACCTTTTCTTCTTCCTTTTTCCCCTTGATCACTGGAACTATGGAGAAAGAGGAGAGAGAATATGAGAGATGAAATGATTGTGATGAGCAAGCCTTCCTTCCCCTCCCATACATACTTCCACTGAATAGGAGAGAGAGGAGAGAGGAAAAAGTGCTATTTTGTCTTCTTGTGCTACATCCAATGGCTCACCAAATACCACTTGTCACCATCCTACTTATTCCTTCATGAGCTCATCCAATTGCAAAGCATAGGATTCCGACCCATAGTCAAAGAATCTCAACCCTTGATCTTAAATACCACACACATGTATACCAAAATCACATCACATTAATTCTAAAAGTGCTTAATTACACTAGTTACAATAATTATCGGAGTCATTAGCCCTCATCACAAATCGGGATATTACAATTCTCCCCCTGTCAAGTAAATTTCGCCCTCAAAATTTGCTACACCACTTGAGCCATAAACTCCGGATATCGCCTCCGTATATCTTCCTCTGCTTCCCAAGTTGCTTCTAGCTGGGTCATACCCTTCCAGATCACTTTCACATAAGGAATACTCCAGTGTCTGAGCCGACGTTCTTCTCGATCAATTATCCGCTCTGGCTCCACCGCATACGTGAAGTTATCTTGCAACTCCACATTCTCATACTCAACGACATGAGATGGATCTGGTTAATACTTCTTTAATTGGAAAACATGGAACACATCATGAAGTCTGCTCAAGTTCTGGAGTAGGGCCACACGATATGCGACAGGCCAATCCTCACAAGGATCTCAAAAGGACCTATATACCTTGGGCATAACTTCTTTCTCTTCATTGCTCGCCTAATACCGGTGACAGGAGATACTCTCAGAAACGCATGGTCACCAACCACAAATTCTAAAGGCCTTCTCCTCTAGTCTGTATAACTTTTCTACTGACTCTAAGCTGCAAGAAGCCTCTTACGAATGATTCAAATGTGGGCTGAGGTTTGATCCATAAGATCCTGCCCATAGAGCTTCCGCTCAGACAATTCATTCCAACACAATGGTGGTTGGCATTTTCTTTCATACAACGCTTCATACGGCACCACTGAATGCTCGCATGATAGCTATTGTTGTAGGCAAACTCAGCAAATAGAAGAAAACAATCCCAACTCCCTTTAAAGTCGAGAACACATGCCCGCAACATATCCTCTAAGGTCTGAGTAGTCCTATCTGACTGTCCATCTGTCTGAGAATGATAGGCTGTACTGAATCTCAATTGAATACCCAATGCCTCATGCAATGCCCTCCAGAATCTCAAAGTAAATTGGGGATCACGATCGGAAATGATATTCTTCGGTATGCCATAGAGCTTCACAATCTCATGAATATAAATCTCCGCTAGTTTGTCTGGAGAGTAACTAGCATTGATCAGTAAGAAGTGCACTGACTTCGTTAACCGGTCCATTATGACCCAGATCGCATCATAGTTCCTAATCTTGGGCAATCCCATAACAAGATCCATGGTCACACTTTCCCATTTCCATTCCAGAATCTCAGGACTCTGTAACAAACTAGGTGGTCTTTGGTGCTCAATCTTCACTTTCTGACATGTGAGACACCTCGCCACATATTTCGTCACATTACTCTTCATTCTCGGCCACCAATACACAGATTTCAAATTATGATACATTTTGGTCATACCAGGATGAAGAGTGTATCAACTCTTATGTGCCTCATCTAAGATTTTCTGTCTTAAATCCGCCTTAAGTGGAACACAAATTCTCTTCTGATAACGAATCAATCTACTATGTGACACATCATAGCCCTAAGCTTTTCCCCGCTTAATTCTAGTCAGATTATACTGTATCCAGCCATCTTGCCTCTGAGCCTCTTTAATCTCAGCTCTCAAGTCACTTTCCCCTTGGGAAACAGTATAATTGGCACAAAGAATTTGGTTTGACAAATTCAAATCATGAAAATATTCTATTAGTTTCCCCTCTTGTATCATCATAGCTACCACAAGCACAATCTTTCGACTAAGAGCATCAGCGACTACATTTGCCTTACCCGGATGATATTTTATTTCCAGGTTGTAGTCCTTAAGCAACTCCATCTAGCGTTGTTGTCTCATATTCAATTCTTTCTAATCATACAAATACTTGAGACTCTTATGGTCGCAGTACAGTTCCACAATCACACCATACAAATAATGCCTCCAAATCTTTAAGGCAAACACAATGGCGGCAAGCTCCAGATCATGAGTGGGATAATTCAATTCATGAGGTTTGATCTGTCGAGAGGCATAGGCCACCACACGTCCCTATTGCAAAGGACACACCTTAATCCCTGCCCACTGGCATCAGAATACACAACACATGTCAAACTGGGATCGGGCAAAATCAACACAGGTGCCGTAGTCAACCTCTGTTTCAGTTCCATAAAGCAATTTTCACAATGTTCATCCCACACAAATGGTTGATTTTTTCTCGTGAGCTTGGTCATCGGCAACGCAATGCGAGAGAAATTCTAAATAAATCTCCGGTAATAACCAGTAAGACCCAGAAAACTGTGCACTTCTGCCATAGCCTCTAGCCTTTTCCAGTCCAGTACTGCTTCCACTTTACTAGGATCCACAGAGACCCCTTCTTGCGAGATAACATGGCCCAAGAATTTCACTTCTGATAGCCAAAACTCGCACTTACTCAATTTAGCACAGAGTTGCTTTTCACGCAATGTATTCAACACAATTCTCAAATGATGCTCATGCTCTTCTCTACCCTTAGAGTATATCAAAATGTCATCAATGAATACCACAACAAACTGATCTAGGTATTGTCAAAAAATACGGTTCATGTAATCCATGAAAACCGCAGGCGCATTGGTTAGCCCAAATTGCATTACCAAGAATTCATAATGACCATACCTAGTCCGAAAAAGCAGTCTTCGGAACATCTTCCACTTTCACTTGCAGCTGATGATACCCCGACCTCAGATCAATTTTTGAAAACACACATGAACCAGATAATTGATCTAACAAATCATCGATTCTAGGGAGAAGGTACTTATTGTTGATGGTAATCTTATTCAAATCTCTATAGTCGATACATAAACGAAGACTCTCGTCTTTCTTTTTCACAAACAAAACTGGAGTACCCCAAGGCAACACACCAGGTAATAAACCCTTTCTCAAGCAAATCATCAATCTGCTTCTTCAATTCAGCCATTTCATTTGGGGCCATACGATATGGGGCTTTTGATATAGAACCCGCTCCAGGCACAATGTCAATCGAAAACTAAACTTCCCTCTCATGAGGTAATCCACTTAGATCATTTGGAAATACCTCAGGGAATTCATTCACTATGGGCATACTACTCAAAGACTCACTGGTTTCTCCTTATGTAGAAAAGAAAACCATATACCCTTGACAACCCTTTTTCAAATACCTCTCAGCCTTAGATGCTGAAAGGAACTTTAAACCGACATTTTCATCCTCAGTTTTAAGAAATAGGATACATTATCCTCTTGTTCCCACAATCTAACCACACATTATTAGCTCTCAACCAATCAAAACCCAGAATGACTTCCAATTGGCAGAGCTATAAATAAATCAGATCTACCACAGACTTATGACCCTCTACGGTTATAACACAATTCAAACAGGCTTCAATAGTTACAGCCTTCACACCCATCGGTGTTGACACAATCAGATCAAATGGTAACTTATACACATTCATCCCCAGACACTTCACACAATCATATGCAATAAAGGAGTGACTTGCACCCGAGTCAAACAATACTTATAATACACATCCATTAAGGAGAATTGTACCTTGTATCAGCTCTGGGGATTTTCAGGCCTTTTCGTGCATCATAGCAAATACTCGGCCCTGAGCCCTCGGCCTCTACTCTGCTGCGGTAGCTGGCAATCTTTAGAAAGATGTCCGGGTTGCTTACAATTAAAGTAGATCATTTCACTCCCAACAATTCTTGACATAATGCGACTGGTTATAGTAATGACATTTCCACTTAGTTACAAATTTCTGTGGTTCACGATCTTTGGGTTGATAGGGCTTCTTACCACTGCCCCTAAACAAAGATGATCCCGAACCCTTACGCTTCTGAGTAGCACCGCCCTTACTGGGCTCACTATGACCACCAGCAGTCTTATCCGGATATAACTCTCTCAAATTGCTCTTTGTGATCTGACATTCTTCAACAGCCTTGTTAAACTTAGAAAATTGATGGGTAGCTATTCTCTTTCTCATATCACGCCCTAAACCCCGGATAAGCAAGTCGAAGCTCAACTCCTCGTCATCCATCTTCTGAAGATAAGAGGAGTATCGGGACAACCCGGTGAATCGGGACAAATACTCATCAAATGACTCTATGTCCCCTTGCTTGATATTCAAGAACTCCATCTCCTTCTCAAGCCTCACCAACTTGGGCAAGTATTTCTCATCAAAGTACTGTTGGAACACCTCCAGGTCAATGGTATATTCTTGCTCTTCAAAGACAAAGCAATGTTCCGCCACCAGCGGTCTGCATCTCCCTCAAGCTTGTACACCACTAGCTTGGCCTTCACTTCAGAGGGACACTCTAGGACTTCAAAGATTTTCTCAAGACAGTTTAACCAATCTTCCGCCGCCTGAGGATCAAATTTCCCCTTAAACGTAGGAGGTAGGTGTTTACAGAATCTGGAGACTCAAAACTGAAGGTCTCTTTCTTCTTTAGCCGGCACTCCATGGGATTCTTGATTCGGAATCACACAGGGTGGTGACTCTAACGATCTTGCCGACCCTTCAGCAGTTTCTTCCCGGGTTTCCTCCTCAGTTCCTTCTTGAGTAGACTGACCTCGACCCTCACTGTTCTTTTCTTTTTCAGCTCTGAGCTCCTCTCTAAGCTAAGCTATCATATCCCGCTGATCTCTTATCAGACCCATTAACTCTTACATCGGGTCTGGTGGATTCTTATTTACAACCTCTACCTCGGGATTTTCTTGTTGCACTCTAGGGCCACCTTTCGATGTTCTTTTCATTCTACAAAGAACTCACCCCATTAATCCAACAATTATGGTATCCACATAATTTCACAAAGTACATATATCCACATAACTAGAACAGATATATGTATACGATGATTATTCACAGATGGTTTTCTATCACTAAGACCACACTAAGGGAGCTATCCTAGCAAACTCTACCCTTACCAGGAACTGCAGCTCTGATACCAAAAATGTAACCCCCTCACCGGAATTACATCCGGATTATGAAATTTAAGTGAAGTAGAGACCAATAAAATGAAATCAACAGTTTATCATTCCTCAATGCGGGATGGGGTGTTTAAAAAAATCAATTCAAAATGTGATTAATCCTGGTCTCACATTCACGTGCGGATATAACTACTTGAGAATCAAATCACATAATAAATATCAGAGTGCGAAAACTAGAATCCCGGCAAACCCCGGGTTACTACATACATATAATGTGTTTAAGGTTCCCAAAATGGGGATTACATGTCCAAAATATTCATTTACATCTTATATACACTTGGTAATACCAAAACCAAAACAAAGATAACCAACTACTACTAAAGTCTCAGAGTAATACTAATACTTCTGGTTGTCCGCTTCCCTTTTGTGCCACTCGCCCTGTCTGAAAAGTTTAGTCATTTGGAAAGAGTGAGATTCTAAAGAAGCCCAGCAGTAACAAATTATTCATACCACACATAATCACATAGCATGTAAAAAAACATCTCATATCAGCAACACAAATCGCACTCCTCCCTCATCCCCTTTTACCACCGGGAAGGTACACCGTCCTAACCCGAACCGTTGTCAGCGACTCAGGGACTATTGGTGTGGCAGTGCATAGGAATAGCCTTACGGCTCACATATAGCCTATCGGCTTTCACAATTGGCCCGTCGGCCTTCACAAATAGCCTTTCGGCTCACAATTAGCCTTTCGGCCCACATAATCACATATATCACACCCTAACCTCATCCCCTTTTACCGTCGGGAAGGCACACAGCCCTTGCCCGAACCGTTGCTAGCGACTTAGGGACTATTGGTATAGTGGTGCTTCCACAATTTCACATATCTTGCAGCATACGAGCACAGCCACACCAGAGCCACCAGCTCACTCGAGCATGATCCACAACTCTCAGGTGAGACGACTATGCTTGTAAGTGTCAGAGCACACTCTTGGCATCAACCAGCGAGTGAAGACCCGAGAGCAACCCTAACTCTGGATTCACACCATCACTCGAGCAAACCTAAGCTCACTCAAGCATGATCTTCCCTCACTAGAGAACAAGGAAGTGCACTCGAGCCTCATTCAAAGAACCCAACCAAAACTCAAAGCAGAGAAGGGAAAATGCATACAGCACTTGAGCATGATCTTCCTCTACTCTAGTGTTGTGCATCAGAGACCAATAACGCATAAAACATCAGAAAATACCAGATGGTCAAATTCATACCCAATGGTTCCCAAACTCTACCAAAAGCTCATACACACTTAGTACTAACTAGGGAACACATTAGTAACCTCTCAAACTTCCCAAAAACCTTTTTCACCATAATCATGCACTTAGGTCTCTATGATACACAATATCCCAATTTTTCTTAACACATTCCAAACTAAATTCAATACTCTAATATCTTCACAATAGATCATTTCCAACATCAAACACAATGAAATTCACACTTTCAAAATTTGGCATAACTAGGGCAAATTCCCAGATTTTCCCTAAACTTATCCAAAAATCACAAACAATATATCAAAATGCACTAAATGCCTACCTCTTTACTTTGCCAAATCCAGAATCTTGATTCTCCAACTTCCAATTTCGACCAACACACAAATCACCACTATTTCAAGATTCTGAAATTACCAAGTTAAAGCTCTCAATGAAATGCATATCTTTAAAGAAGAGATTTAGGGCATTAGAGATCAAACAAAGCATCAAAATCTCACCTTTTCTTCTTCCTTTTTCCCCTTGATCACCGGAACTATGGAGAAAGAGGAGAGAGAATATGAGAGATGAAATGATTGTGATGAGCAAGCCTTCCTTCCCCTCCCATACACACTTCCACCGAATAGGAGAGAGAGGAGAGAGGAAAAAGTGCTATTTTGTCCTTTGTGCTACATCCAATGGCTCACCAAATGCCACTTGTCACCATCCTACTTATTCCTTCATGAGCTCATCCAATAGCAAAGCATAGGATTCTGACCCATAATTAAAGAATCTCAACCCTTGATCTTAAATACCACACACATGTATACCAAAATCACATCACATTAATTCCAAAAGTGCTTAATTACACTAGTTACAATAATTATCGGAGTCATTAGCCCTTATCATAAATCAGGATATTACATATGCTCCGACACAGCTTTCTGACGATCAGTCGGATATCGAACCCTATAACCAAAATCAAGGACATAGGGTTATTCTCTATTCCAAATCCTCACTTTTATAACACTTAAAATTGGTTATCATTCACAACCTTTAGGTGGCTACTCAAAGCCCAAACATATGTCTAAAGGCTTGGGAAAATATTTGACTAAAGACCATCTTCAAAAGTCCAAAATTCATTTTTGGGTATTGGCCGCGGCCCAAGAATCCATTGGTCTCGGCCACAAATAGGTAAGAAACATATGGGCCGAGGCCCAGAACCTCTGGCCACGGCCTAGAAAATCCTGTTTCTTGGCTGAACTTTTAAAAATCATAACTAATTCCAAAAAAATAGAAATGAGGTGATTTCAAAGCCAAATGAAAGCTATTTAAGTCCTCTTTACTGGAAAAATATAAACCATTACCAGAAATCACCACACAATTTTAGAATTACATAAAACTCAACACTGCTCCAAAACAGAGTCCAGTTTTGATAGCAAAATTTGGACAATCATACCTCCTAGCTCACAAAATGAAATGACAAAAATTATCTGTCTATTTTGAAGCTTGGAATGTGAGCTTTAAGACTGAAAAGTTTCAGAATTTTTTGACACCATTTGGTTATTCAAAACTTTTGTGCAAACTGACTGTCTAACACAAAGTTTCAGTTGATAGAATTCCAGATTTTCACAATTGCTTCCAATGGTTCCCATTTTCACATCAAACCCCATTCCGACACAAATTTTCACAAGGAATCCATTAGAAATACCAAATCAACCAAATTCACATCACATTTACACATATTCTGTTCTTGAACCCCATTGCCCCACAAAACCACTAAATGGCCAAACTTTCCATTCAAGGTTTCAAACCAACCCAAACCAATTCTAATGGTCATATAACACAATAAAACACCAATTGCAACTCAAAACACATGACAATTCATGCATTTCGAAATTACCACAAAATCAAGGCAAAATTCAACAATTCTCAAAACTCAACTACAAGTCACAAAACATGGATCGAAAAGCGTCAAATACTCATATCTTCCTCTTTCCCAAACCAATTCTTTGATTCTTCATCTTTCCACTTTTCCTCAAGTAATCAAACACCTCCTTTCAAGAATCTAAAACCATAGAGATGAAGCTCTCATCATTATGAACAAGATTAATGAAGAGGATTTAAGCATTAGAGGCCATTGCAAGCCAAAAACTCACCTCAATCTTTCTCTTTCTTTCTTGAATTTGGATGACCATGGGAGCTTTAGAGAGAGAAAGATGAGATAATAAAGAAGAAGGGTCAGTTTTTGGGAACTAAAAGCCTCATTACACTTACCAAAAAGGAAGAGAGGATAGAGGATGAGTGCTGACAAATTGACCAAGATCCAAAAGTCTAAAACTTGCCAAGTGTCATGATCTTGTTCCATCTCTAATGAACTCACATGAACTCACACATATGGGATTCCACCCACTAAATCTCACAACAAATCAACCCTAACCATTGATCTTGAAGTTACCAATGAGTTTCCTCTTCAGTAACTGACCAATTGGTCGGTAGCTTTACCGTTTTACCCTTGATTACAGCAATTCACACTGAATCACCACAAAACACATCTTATCATTCTATTTCTCCACATCATGTGCCCTCCCTCTATTTTAAGTCAATTTACATGTCAATCCTCAATTGAACTTAAACACAGGGTTTCGGTGCTGCTCACAATACATACGAATCACATTTCATATCATCTTCTCCAAAAGGGTTCATTTATCAGTAATTACATCCAGTTTTGGATTCATTAAACCCTTAATCGACATTTGAGATCCTGCTAAACTGGGGCTTAATAGTCCACTTATTTCAGGCTTATTCTCTAGCCTTAAATCTCAGAATTCAGGGCATTATACTTCCCTATTTTAAAATTGGGACATCTAAAGAGTTTTTTTAAAAAAAAATTGTTTATATTACAGATTTGGACTAAATAGTATTTAAAACCAGAAATTATAGATCATCGTCAATAAAATTATAGATCTAGTATCTGAACTCTAAATCCAAAATCTATACAATAATAACTCAAAAGCTGAAATCTCATAAGCAAAAGATGAAAACTATAAGAGGAATCAGTTGCAAAAAGCTTATCTCCTTCTATTATTGAAATTCATTTTCTTGAATAATGAATAGAGAAGAGCGACAGGGAGAGATGAACCTCATTTTCTCGGTGGGAATGTGGCCATAAAGCATGTTTCAAAGTCTCGATCTACAAGTCATAACAACACAAGTTAGAAGATAAAATAGAAGGGAAACCCAAAGAGAAAGAAGGTAAAATAATAAAAAATGGTAAGAAAGCATAACAGATCTAGAGGTGAAAAAAAGGGAGAGAAAGGAAAAAGCAAAAGTAAAAAGAGCATATAAAGAAGAAGAAGCAAGAGTTAAAAAGTGTGGTGGTAGTGGTTCTTCTTGTGGTTGCGGCAATGGGAAGGGTCTTCCATTTAAATCAAGAAGAAGAGAAAGATGAGTGTAAGAACATAAAACTAACCAATAATGTACAGTCAGTTTAAATTTGAATTGTTTTTGGCATCCCAAATTTAATTTAGGGATGCCTAAAGTTGTCCGGTTAATTTTTTTTTACTTTAGACTTCCCCACTTCAAATAGGGACGTCTAAAGTCACATTTTAGATGTCCCTATATGCATTGGGGATGTCTAAAGTTAAAAAAATTGTCACACTTTAGACGTACCTATTTAAATTGGGGACGTCTAAAGTAAAAAAGAAAAAAAAATTAAAATCGGGCACCCTGATATCATCAAGGACGCCAAAATGTCCCTAATGATATATATATATATATATATCAGGGACACCATTAATATTATATTAGGGACACCAAAAATATCCCTTTGGCATCCCTAATTATATAATTAGGGACTCCCATTAAAAAATTACTTTAGACGTCCATAATTCAAATAGGGACGTCTAAAGTGTGACTTTAGACATCACTATTTGACTTGGGAACATCTAAAGTAAAAAAAAAAGGTTATTTTTTTTACTTTAGGCATCCCCAATTCAAATAGAGATGTTTAAAGTCACACTTTAGATGTCCCTATATGCATTGGGGATGTCTAAAGTAAAAAAAAATTCTAAGTCACACTTTAGACGTCCCTATTTAAATTGGGGATGTCAAAAGTAAAAAGGAAAAAAATTAAAATCGGGCACCCTGATATCATCACGGACGCCAAAATGTCCCTGATGATATATATATAAGGGATGCCATTAATATTATATTAGGGACACCAAAAATATCCCTTTGTCGTCTCTAATTATATTAAGGACGCCCTTTAAAAAAATTTTATTTTAGACGTCTATAATTCAAATAGGGACATCTAAAGTGTGACTTTAGACATCCCTATTTGAATTGGGAACGTATAAAGTAAAAAAAAAAGTTATTTTTTTACTTTAGGCTTCCCCAATTCAAATAGAGACGTCTAAAGTCTCTAAAGTCACATTTTAGATGGCCTTATTTGAATTGGGGATGCCTAAAGCAATTCAGTTCCCACCCAGAATTACAAAAATGCCACCACCTTTGTTTTTTACTTTCTTTTTTAAAAATGGACATCCTTTAGGGTAGTAGAATATATATTTTATAGTAGTGAGTAGTGAAGATGGAAATAGAATGGAGAAAATGATTCACGATATTGAGGTAGAATCCTTTGCACAATCATATGAATATAACAGCCTGCCGAATGATGCATAGACACCGTGTACCCTAGGAGTAAGAACATACGGCTTACATGAACATTGCATTTGGTCAACTTAAAGGCAACTTATGGGTAGACCGATAGTAGTTTCACATTGCTACTCTAACTGTTGTATAATATGTTTCCCAACGGCAATGCACTTCCAAATCGTATGTATGAGGCCAAGAAAATCTTGTCTGCGATGGGTATGGAGTATAACAAGATATACGCTTGCCTTAATGACTGTGTATTATACAGAAAGGAGTATGAAGGTCTTAGTAAGTGTCCTAAGTGTAAAACTTCAAGATATAAAGTGAAGAAAGATGGTGGTTATGGCAATGGGACAACTAAAAGGCAACCTTTATAGAGGTTATGGTATCTTCCAATAATACCGTGGTTTAACCATTTGTTTACGAGTGCAACAAAAGCAAAGAAGTTAAGATGGCATTCTGATGAGAGAATATTTGACAAGAAATATCTTTGGCACCCGGCTGACTCTCCACAATGGAAAAAAATAGATGAAATGTTCCCTCAATTTGGCAACGAGCAGAGAAACCTTTGGCTTGGGTTTTGTACAGATGGAATCAATCTATATGGAACTCTTACTAGCACATATAGTGCATAGCCAATTCTCCTTATAATATACAACTTACCTCCCTAACTATATACGAAACGCAAGTATGTGATGCTTTCTATGATGATTTCTAGACCAAAACAGCCAGGGAATGATATCAATGTCTACTTGGCATCTCTGATTGAGGACTTGCAGAAGTTGTGAGAGGAAGGCGTAGATGTGTTTGATACATATAAGAAGGATTCCTTCAAGGTATGTGTAATGATTTTCACCATGATAAACGACTTTCCTGCATGCAAAAATTTGTTAGGGTATAGTGTGAAAGGGCATAAAGCATGTCCAATATGTAAAGCAGACACACAATTCGATCAACTTAAGCACGGGAAAAAATGGTCTACCTTGGTCACAGGAGGTTTCTTCATCAATTCCACCCGTATCGTAGGTTAAGAAAGAATAGAATGGCTCTAAAGACATTAACCAGAGATGAAGTTTATAGTCGGATGGAATGTATAAATATCATCTTCAGTAAGAATCAAAGGACTGCAGGTGAGAAAAATATATAGAAGAAGAGATCAATTTTCTTTGATCTTCCATATTGGCATGGTCTTGATGTGAGACACAGTATTGATGTGATGCATGTAGAGAACAACATTTGTGATAGTCTTATCAATACGCTTTTACACATATTAGGGAAGACTAAGGATGGACTAAAGAAAAAGGGACGTCTTAAGTGACTTTAGGTGTCCCTTTAGAAGTCACTTAAGACATCCCTTTCTCAATAGATGTTATTATTGTATTTTACTATATTGCTCACATAGGCATCCCCTATAAAAGGACGTAGAAAAGGCTTAAAAACAAACATCAAAAGTGATTTCTATAGTAGTGGTAGTATTACTACCTAATATTCTTAACTCATACCGATATTAGTAGACCTACTCTAGGTAAGACAACCTGCACTGGAAGCTTAGGGAACTCCTAACCAGCCTTATAGCTTAATTTCATATAGCAAGACTTGCTCTTGCCAAAGACAGAAATCTTAAGGAATGGGAGAGAGCTAGAGGAAATGAGTAAAGATTGTGGAAGCTGGAGGGGGTATTTATAGGTGGAGGAAATCAATAAAATATTTGCATGTAGTTGGACATGTGTCGCATAGTGATTGGCCCACTATTCATTGCTCAACAGCTCATCTACCACATGTCACATAGAGAGAATATCATCTAACACCTCATCCTACTGCGTGTCATGCAGAAATTACACAATGCTCTTTGCTTGACACCTCACTAGGTGAAATGCCACCAGTCAACCTCGTCATGACACCTCAACAGTTCAATTGCCACAACTTCTATGGTGCTGACACCTCAACCCTACATGTTTCAAAAATTATATTTTCTTTAGCTAAGTAAGTAGGGTATACCACATAATTGCCACACGGGCGGAGTAGGGTATACCGAGTAAGACTTGATCTTTCTAGTAACTTCTCTGCTTTTGACAAGTCATTCTGTTTGATGACTAAGTACAACCAGTAATTGCTAGTTAACCCCTAACCTCTTAATCTAGGGTAAAATAACCATGTTCCACTACTGGAAAAAACCCTTTTTAGACCACCACATTTAGACCGGTTTTGACGGATAAGGTCTTAAAAATTTAAGCGGTGGCAGTTTTGTAATTATATTGAAATTCTTAGACCGGTTCTTAAAAAAACCGGTCTCAAAAAATTTATTTAGACCGGTTATAAATAAAACCGGTCTTAAAGTCTTAAAATTTTATGCATTTAAAATTTTTTAACATTTAAGACCGGTTTAAATATAAACAGGTCTTAAATGTTAAATATTTAAGACCAGTTTTGTATTAAAACCGGTCTAAAATTTTTAACATTTAAGACTGGTTTATATGTAAACCGGTCTTAAATATTAACACATTTTAAATTCAAAATGCGATAACTTTTTAAGACCAGTTATGGGAAAAACCGGTCTTAAATGTGTTACATTTAAGACCGGTTTTTGTACAAACCGGTCTTAAATGTGAATTTTCCCTCTTTTAAGACCGATTTTTAATAAAAATCGGTCTTAAAGGTAAGATTTTTCACACTTATTTTTCCTCCCGCTCCCAGATTGCGCGCTCTGTGAACCCTTTCTTGTCTCTTTGCCATTTCTCTATGACCTCTGTCTGTGCTTGTTCTAAAATCATCCATGGCGTCCCGTCCCTCATTTGCTCAACTCTCCTCCATCATTACTGCTTCCGTTGCTGTGTTTGTCGTCGTTGTTCTTTGATTATCGTCAGTCTTCTCCGCCGCCACCTCTAATCTCCACAGCGCAGTGACCATTCTCCTCTAACTTGACTTCCCTTTGTCAGTGCTGTGAATTTGAGGACTTCATTTTAACCTCAGTCGATGCCACCGTGACTTTGGGTTGAAGCTCACTCCTTGGTCTTCATTCAACTTAGTGTTCGATCGATATGTTATTTAGTTGTACGTTGTTTTATAATTAATAATGTTCAATGAAAATTTCTTGTTGTTGCTTTAATTTGAGTACTCAAACGTAATCTAGAAAAAATTAAATATGCACATTCTTGTTAGATATATGCTCTGACTTTTAATTATATCTCTGTGATATTTGGCTAGAATTAATACCACTTTATGTCCTGTTTTAGTTTAGTACTGTTGTTTGATTATTGTCAGCGTTATTGGTTTGTTAAAACAATACTAGTTTCAAATGGTGCCTGTTAATTTCGTTGAAATATCTAAAACTCTATTGTTGTTGTTTTTTTGTCTATCCTTTTGTTGTTGGATATAGGGTGCTAGAAGTGTTAAGATATATATAGATCATAGTTGGATAAACGCTAAATGGACAAGTGTTGAATATGATAATGGGGTGAGGGGCTTTTTAGACTTTGCTAGTAGACATGCCGATGATGGTAGTGGAAAGTTTTATTGCCCTTGTGTAGTATGTTTGAATAAGAAGCGACTAAGTACTGCAGATATATATACACATTTAATTTGTGAAGGATTCTGTAAGAGTTATACAGTGTGGGTATGGCATGGTGAAGAATTAGAAATGCTAAGTTCATCTCAACAGGGGGGAGTGAACTTTGATGATAATGACACGGATACGGATGATCAAATAGAGGATATTATTCGTGTTGTAAGAGAAGAGAGTTTTGAGCAATTACATGCATATGGTAATATGTGTAGTGATGTTGAGACGTTGTTGTACCCAGGGTGTAAAAAGTACCAATTATTGAAAGCAGTATTAAAATTGGTAAGCTTGAAAGCACGACATAGATAGAGCGACAAGAGTTTTTCAGAAACGCTCGAGGCTTTTAAGGACATGCTTCCAGATGATAATGTGTTACCTTCTCGATACTATGATGCTAAGAAAATATTGTGTCCACTAGGGATGAAATATAAAATGATCCATGCATGCCCTAATGATTGTATATTGTATAGAAAAGAGCATGAAGAGGAACAACAGTGTTCAATATGTGAAACCCCGAGGTACAAATCAAATAACGCTCCTGGAAAAGTATTGTGGTACCTTCCAATCATACCAAGGTTCAAGCGCTTGTATGCTAATGAAAACGATGCAAGAAATTTGAGATGGCATGTGGATGAAAGGATATCCGATGGAAAGCTTCGACATCCGGCTGATTCTTCTCAATGGAAGAAAATGGATCAATTATTTCCTGCCTTCGGTGAAGAGCCTAGGAACCTTAGGCTTGGGCTTAGTACGGATGGCATGAATCCTTTTGGTAACCTGAGTAGTATATATTGTTCATGGCCTGTTCTGTTGGTAATTTACAACTTATCTCCTCTGTTATGCATGAAATAAAAGTACATCATGTTATCTATGTTGATTTCGGGACCAAAACAACCCGGAAATGATATAGATGTTTACTTGGAGCCCTTGATTGAAGACTTGAAAGAGTTGTGGGACGAAGGTGTTGATGTTTTTGACGCGAACAAGAAGGAGGTTTTTAAAATGCAAGCCATGATTTTTGTACTATAAATGACTTCCCTGCATATGGAAACTTGTCAGGCTATAGTGTTAAAGGCCATAAAGCATGTCCGATTTGTGAAGAAGGAACATGCTACCATCAACTTCAACATGGAAGAAAGATAGTTTATCTTGGCCATAGGAGATTTCTTAGATGAGGCCACCCATATCGCAAATTAAAGAAGCTTTTTTGGTAGACAAGAGTTTGAAGATGCTCCGAAGGCATTGACTGGCGAGCAAGTTTATGAAAAGGTGAAAAATATGAATGTTATCTTTGGTAAGACTACAAAGAAAAGTAACAAGAAAAGTAAATGGAAAAAGAGGTATGTCTTCTTTAATCTTCCATATTGGCCGAAGCTTGATGTAAGACACTGTATTGATTTCATGCATGTGGAGAAAAACGTTTGTGATAGTATTATTGGGACACTGCTTAACATACAAGGTAGTTCTAAGGATGGTGTGAAGGCAAGATTAGATTTGCAAGAAATGGGGATACGAGAAGACTTGCATCCAAAGCCATACGGTAAGAGAACGTTTTGTCCTCCAGCTGCTCATACTTTGTCTAAGGATGAGAAAAGAAGCTTTTGTCAGTGTTTACAGGGCATCAAAGTTCCTTCAGGGTATTCTTCAAATGTTAGGAGCTTGTGTCGATGAAAGACTTGAAGTTAGTGGGGCTAAAGTCTCATGATTGTCATGTCTTAATGCAACAACTGCTCCCAGTAGCTATTCAAGGTATTGCCAAATATGATCTTCAACATATTTTGACTAGACTTTGTTTCTTCTTCAATGCTATTTGTAGTAAAGTCATTGAGACAGAAAAATTGGATGAACCGGAAATGAAGGATATCTGATCTTGGGCCAGCTTGAGAAGCTTTTTCTTCCTTCTTTTTTTGACATCATGGTACATCTAATTGTTCATCTAGTCAGGGAGATCAAGTTGTGTGGCCCTATCTATTTACGATGGATGTACCCAATTAAAAGAACTATGAAAATCCTAAAAGGGTATGTGAAGAACCCAAACCGGCCTGAAGCATCTATTGTTCAGAAATATGTTTCTGAAGAAGCCTTGGAGTTTTGTCAAGATTACTTGTCAAATGTAGGACATATTGGACTTCCTGAACGTCATGACAAAGAAGGCGGTAGACGCGGGGCTTCAGTAAAGAGCATGGATCCTGATGAATTGCAACAAGTCCACTTGTACATCTTGAATAATGTTGATGAAGTTCAAGATTACATTAATGCTCATAAAGAAATTGTACGGAAAGGAAATAGTCGAATGACTGAACAAAGGTTAATTAGGGAGCATAACAAAAATTTTGCACATTGGTTCAAACAAAAGGTTGACGGCAAAAAATGTGTTTCTGATACAATTAAATGGTTAGCACGTGGTCCTAAGGCTGATGTCATAAGTTGGACTTCATTTGTGATCAATGGTTATACGTTTTACACAAAGTCCCTTGATGATAGGAGCAACGTCCAAAACAGTGGAGTTATGTTAGTGGCTGAATCTATGCACTTCTCTAGTTCAAAAGATAAGAATCCTAGACTGGCAGCAATACCTTATTATGGGGTGATTGAAGAGATTTGGGTGGTTGATTATGTTAAAGTTAAACTTCCCATTTTCAAATGCAACTGGGTTGATGTCAACAATGGTGTGATGATTGATCAGTTGGGATTTACATTAGTTGATTTGAATAGTATAAGTTTTAGAGATGAACCTTTTATTATGGCATATCAAGCGAAACAAGTGTTCTATGTTACTGATCAGGCAAACAAAAATGTGGTCTGTAGCTCTCCAAGGAAAAAGGGTCGTTGATATTAATCAGGAAAGTCATTCAATGAATGATATGCTTGAGACTCCTTCTTTTTCTAGGGGTTTACCAGAATTGAATGAAGAAGATGAAGCAGACAATGGACACGACACAAGAAACAATCATCATGAAGGGATATGGGAGGATATCCCTTTATAAAACTACATTGAAGGTTAGTTAGGTAAAATAATTATCATGAACTATATTTGAATTATGTATATTGTTATTGGTGTATATATATAACTACTTTTTTTGTTGTCGTCACAGGAAAATGAAGGATATGAGGTGTATGTCTTAGTGTAGATTCTCCGAAGCCAAGCCAGCTAGTGATCATCAGCCTGAGAAGAGTGTGTATGTATAAAGTATTTTGGCCCTAATGAATAACAGAATTGTCATTAATGTACTTTAATCTTTGATGTATGTATGCAAGTGAAAAGATAAGGAACTTGGTCAAAACAGCATTGTCATGGTTGTATGATTTCCTTGCATTATGATTCTGTCTATGGTTGTGAGTTTATTATTCATGGTTGTTTTCATTTGCTTCTGTTTCGGCTAGCACTGTTTAAGCACAAGGGAGTTGAGTTTTAATATGTTCCAATGAGTTTTAAGTCTCTCGCATGTCATAAGATGTTAGTTATATAATCTGTAAGAGAAGATTTATTTATTTCAATGTCGTTGAACTGGCTGCTGCTTGCTGAGTGAAATGTTTTAACAGGGGAAATGACTTGTTGGATATAACTTTTAAACAAAAAATTTTTTAAAAAAAAATTCAACTTTTAAGACCGGTTCTATCCAAAACCGGTTTGAAAAGTAAATTTAAGACCAGTTTTGGATAAAACAGGTCTAAAAAGTCAAATTTTCAGACCGGTTCTTCATAATAACAAGTCTAAAATTTTATTAATTTAGATCGATTCCTATTATAACCGGTCTAAAAATATTTATTTTTAGACCGGTTTTATAATAACCGGTCTTAAAAAGTTTTTCTAAGACCGGTTCCATAACCGGTCTAAAAAGTAGAAGACTTTTTAGACCGGCTGTATCAATACCGGATCCAGAACCGGTCTAAAATGTCTCTTTTAACTGGTCTTAAAAGTGATTTTTCCAGTAGTGTTCCCTATTTCCAAGTTGACTTTTGCTGTTACCTTAGGGTGGTAAAAGCTCACACAGACAAGCACCTAAATTTTTTTCCTATTTTATATCTATTTTTCGGGAATTCGAACTCAAGGTCTCCGAACACCATCTTGTAGATCTTGAGTGTCTCTATTAGGGGAAATTTTTTATGATTTTTTATTCCCTGTATTCTACCAATAAAATTTATAATCCGGTAAAATAGTAAAAATATATAGAAAAATATTTTCAATGTAGTCCCTAAACTTTTTATTTTGGTTTAATCCCTATATTGGTTTGAAATCATTACATAACATATAAGCTATCATATTTAACTAGCATACAAGTAGAATTTTCAAGATGTGACATATAGGTGTTATGAATATACTATTTGTGTGAATGTTCATATCTCATCATTATCTTACAGAATCTCCCATTATCTCTATTATTTCTAGTATCATATAATTATCTCTTATTATCATCAAATCTGTAGATGTCGATTATATATTGAGATTGTATAATTATACCTACAAGTAGAAAGCATATATTATGTACTGTCTACACCTTGATAGTGAATAAGAAAGATACTCTCTAACTCTCATCTTCTCTCTTTCTCGTATCTTTCTCTTTTATTTATAACAGTAGGAGAGTTTATATATATATATACACACACACACACACTCACACACGCACAAAAAAGGATTCAGGATAGCAACGGGAGAGTTTTCTTCAAATATTTCTTTGCTTCCGAATGGCGAATGCGTCTCTCATTACACGAGAATGTTCGGCCAAAGCCCACCGTTGCAGGGATACATAGGTTCTAATAATTACGGGGCTCAAAAGAGCCCAAATCCACCCTTCATAAATTTCACAAAAAATACACCTTTTTTAAAAAAGAACAAGAAAAAGAATCTGTGTTTACTGTATCAAAAAAAAAAAAAAGAAATCTGTGTTTATGAAAAAAAAAATTGCCTGTGAAAGAGTTATCCACAATTAAGTCTGACAATGCACAAATCATACCAAGTCAGATATTAATATTAAAAAAAGAGAAAAAAATAAACCTAACTTGGTTGGACGAATATAAACATTTAAGGGGGAAAAAACTAGATAATTACTATGAGAACAATAGAACATCTTTTAACAACGGGGGTTTGGTGAAGGAGCTAGCTTGGCATGGTTGAACATCTTTGAAGATATGCCTACAATTAGTGTCCAACCATGCTTCGAATAGGATTACTTCTAATAAGATTATACTTATACTTGTACTTATAAAAAGGAAAAAACAATAGAAAATCTTTTTACTTAAATCACGCAAAATTAATTATGAGATATGTCTAAAATTAGTTTGTATATTGATTTGTTTCTTAGAAATTGTATAATAATCTAACACAACCATCGTTAAAGCCGTCAATTTTTTGGCTCAGATTTAGTTATACAACTCAAATTTATAACTTTCTTTTGCAATTAAGAAGAGGCACCTAATAGAAGAACCTAACATGATGATGGAATTTACGACAATAATGGGGCAATGATAACAAATATTGGAAATTTTTAACAAATGTATACTCTAACTAATGATGGAATTTACGACAATAATGGGGGCAATGATAACAAATATTGGAAATTTTTGACAAATGAATACTCTAACTAAATTTTAACTCATTTTTTTTCAATGTGCATGAGATAATTTTAAGTGAGCAACAGCCAGCGGAGCAGTATCTCATAAAAATAAAACAAATAAAACAAACCAGGCATATTGGGCGCTAACTTGGGGATTAGAGTGCAGTAGAGTTTTAAACTCTTCTAATTATCAAAAAAACAACAAAGAAAGTTTGCATACACCAAATAGTTTTTTATTACATGAAGCATTATATGTACAAAATTTATTCAAGAATTGAGAGTAATAAAAGAGTTTCTAACCTACTTTTTAAACAAATGGATTATAGAATATATAGTTTGGATTATAGAACATATATTTTTTGCAGGGAGTGCTCCAATAATCATGCACAAAGATTGCTTTATACTTGTGATAAGGTTCATTATAAAACATATCTAACTCTGTATGTAAAGAGACATAACCCCTATTGGTATCCATTTCAACAAGATTCGTGCTTAGATTGCTAAACATCGAAGCCACTGTATCACTCTCAAGATGATTCTCCACAATTCCCTTTTCAACAAGAATCTCAACATCCTTCCCAGATTGGATAAGGACATACAAGAGGAATACGTAATCAGACACGTAATGCTCAGAAGGATAGTGACACTACTCAAAAGCCACCATGTTTCTCAGCAAACTCTCAACCCTATTACTCACCTTGATACTTGGTATTCTCATAACCCCTTTTGAAAATAGAACCTCAGTTAGACTTCCCTCATGGTGAGCTTGTAATTTGACTCCTGCCTCATGTAGTTGACTCACACTATATGAACGCTTCAATGGTTGTTGGGGTCGAATTCTTGGTGGTGGATTACTTGGTAAGCAAATTGCCCTTAATATATCACAGAGGTGTTTCACTTGGTATGCAAAGGAAGACTTGTCAAACATTTTGTCATTAGTGGTGGTGTAACATATGTTTGATGTGAAGCGAGACACGAATATAGGGATGATAAGATAAGAAATGAAAGCACACCATTGAATTCATAGGGAAAAGTTTGGTGGAATGGGTCTTCAAGTACAAAAAAATGGTAATTGATTTTCAATTAAAATCAAGTCTAGCATTATATCAGCTATTAGCAATGGTGATTTACCGACAAAAGGGTCAATTTGTGGTTCATCCATATGAGCAAGAAACAACTCAATGATGAAACAAGCGTCGGTTAGAATCATGCTTACAAGTTCGTCGCTTTCCATCAGTAAGGTCTCCAAATAACAACGTCATATTCTATCTTCCGAGTCTTGTAGGAATTTAGCATATTCATTTAAATTTTAATTGTTGTTTTGATTCTAGCCTTTGGTTTCGCTGGTGAAATGGGCCAATGGAAACAAAGGTTGGTGTGTAGGCTTCTCCATTCAACTTTCGAAGGCTTGGTGGACCTACGTAGATACAACATGATACTGAGGGAGGCTCCACATGGAGCCTATTGTTTTTAACTTGGCTTTCATGTTTAACAATAAAGCACCCTCTTTCATCTCCAATGTCTTCATCATCTTTTGATCCATCTTTAATACATTCAAAGCATCAACCTTATGATGTTATTAGGCTACTAATTAGATCCAAAGTAAAAGGTTTTAGTTCCACCTAATCATCTTCCTTTGGTCTGCGATACACAAACAACCATAACAAGTTAAAAGGACTGCAAAGTACTCCATCTGATCCTTTTTGTAAGATTCAAATATTCAAGTTGTGTGGTTTAAGAATTATGTAAAAATTAGTTTAAAAAGTAATAATAAATATGTAAGAAATGCAATTTTTTTTCAAATATGCTCTTGTTTATACCAGGGTAAGTGAGAGAGAGAAATAATGAGAAAAAAAGAAAGAGAATATATATGGAAAAAAGATAATGAGAGAGAATACGTAAAATTAATTAAGGGTAAAACATCAATCTCCTCCTCGGTTTGCATATGAGCTCCGTCCTCTCATGAAAAAATGATGAGTCTGGAAACTGTTACCAGACCCCATTTTGCAAGCGACCTTGACCCTGCAAGCTGAGTTCCTACTCTCTTGCCACTTGCAAAATGGGTTCTGGTTACAGTTTCTAAACTTATTTTGAGAAACCCAGAAATTGTTGAGGGTCAAAGTGAAATTAAATGTACTGGATGCACCTTATCCCCTGAATATATAGAATTATAATCTAACTAAAATATTGCCATCATCACAAGCTAGCTAACACTTATAAACTCATCACACAGCTTGCTGACATCATAAACACCTATTCTAGAGATCTCGTTTGGTGTTTTGTACACACATACGTACATTTGTGCACAAGTTTATACATACATATACAGAAACTTTTGTCTACAGTTCTGATTGAGAAATGGGTGGAATTAATGGAATATGAAAATCAGCACAAAAAATTCAAATTTCATGAAATGTTAGACGAGATGATTAACCTGACGCTTCGATTCAGGTAGCCTGCTGAAAACTGAAATATAGAGATAATCGTCAAATAATAACACCCTATCCTTGTGTTCTCCAGCGAACCACCAACGCCATATTCTAATTTGTATATAACATTGAATAATTCTTTTACAAGGTTCTTTAGAATCTCCTCTCTTTATTTTTCTCCTTTGATAAGGAAAAAACAAAAAGAAAAAATTACTTAATCGTTATCTTGAGTAATAAGTTACTAATATGATAACTAATTTCTTGTACATTGCTGATATAATATACACTCCTACAAAAATGCCACGGTTATTATCGGCCATTAAATTATGAATCCGAATGACTATCATATATATATTCAAGCACTACATATGCTCAATCTCAAACCGCTATATATATTAAGGACATATATAACGGTAATTTATTAATAACCGTAATGTATTATTGGCAAAAAAAAAAACCGTAATATATTAGCTTTTTTTCATTATATATAGTTATTTTTTATTATTTGTTTTTATTTAGTTTTATTGTTAATATTTATTATATAAAACATAAGATAATCATTGATAATAACAAGATTTATTAAATAAAAAAATTTATTTCTAGTATTCAAAATTCAATACATTATAAATAAACATCATACAATTTAAAAGAAATTAATCACTTAAACACTCTAGCACATTATCTTATAAATTTTTGAATTCTAAAAGAAAATTTATTAAAAAATTATAAAATATTCTCCAATGTGTTTGTTGTAGATTGTTGATCACGGATCAATACTTCAAAGTTCCCATAACTATAAGATGATAATATAACTATGAAAATTAGAATATATATTTATATACATATATAGTAAATTGGATAATATTAAAACTTAAGTAAATCTCAGATCTAATTTAACAAATCTGATTTCAATGTTCCTTCCAGTTTTGGAACGTGAGAGGGTAAACATTCAAGTAGATGGTGATTCAACAAGCTGCCAAAAATTAGAAGAAAAAATTATTTCAACTTTAGTCTATAATTTACTGTAATCAGAATTATTTTCAAAGCAAAAAATAATAATAAAAAATCAGCATTTTACCGCCATAATAAGAAATTAGATGACCTTGAGCTTGAAGTAGTGAGCCCTCGTTATAAAGAAAATGAAACAAAAGACGTTAATTGAAAAGAAAAATGAAAGCTTACATGATGAATAATCATGAGAGGAAGGAGCTATAGAGTAAAGATACATATTAGTTGTGGAGGACACCACCCGCAGCGGAAAGGAAAACCAATAGAAGGAAGAGTATGAGACTCACTAGGGAAGCTCAGAAATATTTAAGAAGGAATTGGAAGAGTTGCATCAAATAAACACCCATTTTTTAGAATCTCGCCTTCTTATATTTGATATTTTTAGAATCTCATCTTTTTAGATAAAAGAATATTTAACGGTTCTTTGTGAAGAACTGTAATGTATTGTCCATAATATTAATTAATATATCAATAAAGAATATATTAATATATTGTTAAATTACTTAACGATTATTTATAAAGAATCATAATGTATTGCCAAATATTTTTTATATTACAAGATGCTTAACGGTTCTTTATAAAGAATTATAATATATTATCAAATAAATTTTTTTGTTCATAATCCCACCTTTTTATATTAAATCATGCTTAATATTTTTTTATGAAGAATTATAATGTATTGTCAAATAACTTTTTTTCACAGAATCTCACCTCCTTATATTTAACATTTTTCAGAATTCTGCCTTTTCATATATGATGGTTATCATTTTTAACCATTAAGTAATCTTTAAAACTATATAACAGGTTTTTATGAAGAGCTGTCAAATATTGTAAAATAATTTTTTTTATTAGAATCTTATCTTCTTATATATGATGGTTTTCAATAATAACTATTAAGTATTCTTAAAGAAAATATAACAGTTCTTTATGAAAAACGATTATGTATTGCCAAATAATTTTGCCCAGAATCCTGCCTTTCCCTCCTCCCTAATTATGACATTAATAGATATTATATATTGGATTAATCTCTTAACATATTATATTTATCTTAAAAGTATAAATCTAAGATATTATGATATATAATTGTATCTAAACATATTGTATTTATCTTAAAAGTATAATTTGACTTTACGGTTAATTATTATAACCGTTATGTGTTTGTTATTATTAATATAATGTTGGAAGATGAATCGTTTGAAAGTTTTACATAATGGTTGTTTTATAATGACCGTCATATAGTTAATTATTATACTCCATTATGTATTTGTTGTTACTAATATAATAGTGGAAGATGAATCGTTTGTGTTACATGGGGGTTGTTTCATAACAACCATCACATATATTACTAAATAAATGACAGTTATTAATTACAACCTTTATTTTTGTGTTTTCGCAAATTCAAGCTCTTAATACATGACGGTACATATATTTAACTGTTATACTTTAGTGTTATATTCTTGTGCGACATTTACCTCAACATACATGATGTTTATTTATTATAACCGTTATTTATTAAGCGTTATATATGCCTGAATTTGTAGTAATGATAGGGACGTTTTTCTCAAATGCACAATCCTTTATGCATATTCATTTTAATTTGGAGTAAATATTTTTTTTTGCTCGTGTGTTACAAAAGATCTACATACCTCTTATTTGATCCATCAGTGCAATTGCCTTTATAATTTTTTGGTAAAAAAAATTATTTTTATTCTATATTATGTTATTTTAGAGGGTGAGCTTCGGAGCAACGACAAATGCTACTGCTATTTGACCTGGAGATCATAAGTTCAAATCTCGGAAACAACCTTTCTACTTGTAGGCTGTGTTTGGTTTGAGGTGAGGTGAGGTGAGGTGAGAGAGGGTGGGGAAATTACCTTTTTGGACAAAAGAAATCCAAAATTTACCCTCTCATTTTTTTAAATTTTGGGTTCCCGCCCAAAATTTACTTTCTTATTCTTTTCAAAATTTTGGATTCTCGCTCAAAATTTAAATTCCTTTAACCCAAAAAGGTAATTTCCCCACCCTCTCCCACCTCACCTCACCTCACTTCATCTCACCTCAAACCAAACACAGCCGTAAGGATAATGTTATATACATCTATCCCTCTGTAAACCCCTCCTTGTAGTAGCCTTGTGGTGCATTGGGTTGTCTTTTTTTTTTTATCATGTCTTTTTAAACAATAAAAAATATTAAAATTGGAAAATGAAGTAAACTTTAAACGATCTGTATATGGGGTGATTTTTCAGGAGAGAAACCTTATCCTCTATGTGAAATTGATAAGTATCAATATTTCCATATAGTTAAGCACCTAAACTTAGTCTTTTTTTTAACTCATTATTGGTTTCATTATATTGGGTTCAATTAGATAATTAATGTGTACAACGGCAATTATGCCATTTTTGAGAGTTTTAAATGTTAATTAGATAATTTTGTTAACGCTTTGACTCCTAGATGACTTGGGATTTTGGTCTTGTTGACCATCTTTTGGATTTTATGGGCTTTTACAGATTTTAGAAAATGACACTTAAGGACCTGAATTGTAGAAAGTACAAAAAAGGACCAAGGGCAAAAATACACCTAGATCATAACGATTTAATTACCTCCAGCTCTCATATGGTCTCGCGTGGAAGGACGGTGGATACATTCCAGATCGCATTGTCTTCTAATCTCGGGTGTTCTCGCCTGCTCTCATTGGCGATTTCACTTAGATTTCTTGGTTTCTTCTCGTCTTCTCCGATTCCACAGATCGCCGTGCCTCCCTCGCCCTTCAATTCGAGTTCATCCTCCAATCTCTGTAGCCGCGATGTCCAGAAGAGTTCCAGATTCCGGAGGAGCTGATTTACAAACAATGAGCGGCTAGAAATCATTGGTCCGACGGTGATGGAGGAAGCGAACCAGAGTCTTGGAGCTACTAGGGGAGTTCTTTGTGTCTTGATTTCACTTTTCACTCACTCCTTGTATAGATTTCAATTTGTAGAGTTCTATGGGTTGGAATTTGTATTTGGATTGTGTTTTCATTGTCATATATAGAAAATTTCATAAATACTTCATACATATATCATCCATATATTGTGGCTGCTTTCTGTGTTTTGGAAGAAAGTTTGGAAATGGAAAATTGTTGTTAGATTGTGAATTTTCGCTTCTGTCACATATTGCTAGCGTTGCTGTTCACTATGCTAAAAAGTGGTCCACTGTGTTGAAAAGCTTAATTGATACTGATAGTATGTATTGATGCTATTGGATTGTTGCATTGAAGGTGTGGAAGTTGCGTTAGAATTTTTGGGGGATCAGTTCCAGATATACTCCGACTTTTGCTGTCAAATTGATAAATTAAAAGCTACTGTTTTGCTGTGTTAAGCATTGCTTTCTGTGACTTGGGTGATTGGAATTCCTGTGTTAGATTTAATTTGGCTAAGGACTTTGGCATATTAATGAGCCCTGAGTTTTAAATTAAAAACATGCATTTTGTGGGTATTAAGGTGGCTTTGTGAAGTATTGCACCCGTTTGTTGCACTCTTTTTGCTGAAAATTTGGTTCTGTAACTGAAGTTCCTAACATTCTTTGCTAATCCAATTCGCTGTGATTACTATGTTTGCTGTCATACCTGAACTCTTTGCTGCTGGAACTCTGGGCAAATTGTGAAAAAAAATTTGGTTATTGTGCTTGCTGTGATTTTGTGAATAATATAGTAAAATTTGGGTTTTGCTGTGAGTTTGCTTACTAACTGCCCTGTGGAAGTGCATAATATGTGGCTTACATTGTTGAGTATTGAAATTGTGAAATTGATGGTTTTTGGTTAGTCACTTGTGGCTGGAAAATGTTTACTGCTGCCAAGTATCAACTTGCTGTCATTGTTGGCTAGGATTTGAACTTTGCTGTGAAAATCTTGCTATTTGAACTACTGAACTTGTGGAAAGTGCTGCTGAATTTTGCATTTGAAATTGGCTGGGTTTGGATAGTTATTTGCTGCTGAATTTTGGGAACTGGATTACATATTTGCTGCTGTAATTTTGCTATGAAAATTGTTCTGTTTCTACACTAGTTTGGCTGTGAGCAATATTTTATTTCCTGCTGTGTCGTGTGCACTTGAGAAATTGCTAAAGGTGTGTTTGAACTGAGTTTTACTGAACTACCACATTGTGGATTATCGGACTGAGTTATGATTTTTGAGGTGTAGCAGAATCTGCAGTATTATGAATTTCTGGGTGAATCTAAACTATTTTGCACTAGTGCACTTGTGAAAACCAAAGCTGGCAATTGCTATTGATACTGGTGATGTCTTTGTTGATTTAACACTGATTGCCCTCTTAATTACAATCATCTTGTGCTAGATCAAAACATAGATGGTCATATGCAATTCAAGATAATGAGGTTGTTAATAATGGCAAAAATGAAATAACTCGCAATAATAATCATGTGCATGCTAACTTGCAAGATGATGCTAGAAATAGGAGAATAAGAGATATAATTTCTTCTAAAATTGATTATAATCCTTATGGTGTGACACTCTAATTTCCATAGTTATCATATAAGTTTTATACATAATGAATTCGAACCATTAAGCCAGTTTTGATTCTAGGAAGAAAACTCCTTTCGAAAGTAAGTGAAAACCCCACCCAAACACAGAGTTCAAATAAGTAAATGGGCTTTTCTGAAAAAATAAAAACTTTAAAAAACAGTTATTTAATGATTACAAACTTCATTATGAATTATCAATCCTTAATTTCATTTAATTTAATTAGAGTATTTCTCTGATTTTATCCTAGTCTTCTGATTGTTAAACGATGGGCCCTTAACATACAATTGTCTATCCTGATTCAATTATCGTATATGGTATTATTACCGTCTCATTATGCATATATGTTATATTAAGGCTATACCGTGTTACGCATGCTATACTACCACTACTACTACAGGCAATTATCTTCAGTATGTTTATGTATATACATACATACATACATATATATATATATATATATATATATATATATATATATATATAACATGTAGCCACATAAGGCTATCAAAATATCTAAGTCTAATCAAAATTAATTTACAGATAACCAACATATTATAATTTCTTATTCTCCACCTTCTTATTTCTCTACAGTAACTACCTCCTTGCCTTTAGAGCTACTAGCTTTAGCTGTAGGTCATTTAAGGGAAATGATGAGATTAGCGAGAATCTTAGTAGTAAGAGATTATAAGATATGCAAGTTTACGAAGCATACAAAACAAATCATCATACAGTTAAGCATTCCGCAATCAAGATGTAACACAATATCAATCATATGATACACAGTCCTTTGTGTGGTATATTTCACGGTTCTTTGTAAATAACAGTTGAAAGTTTTGTCCAATATTTAATAGTAATTGACTGAAAGTTGTATAGTTTACATCAAATAAATAATAATTTTAATTGAACAACGGTGAAATACAGAGCCCTATATTTTATGATTGTCAATTATAAAATATTAATTTTCAATGTTTAGATATTTAACGGTTGAAAATCATAAAATATTATTAAAAATAACAGTGAAATATGTCACATCCAACATTTTGGGGCCTAGTACTCAAGAACCAGTTATAATTAAATAGACCTTAGTGGAACAAAAGTCTCGGAAATGCCCCAAAAGAGAGAATGATTCTCAGGGATATGTAATATTTGGCCTTTTCAAATAAACACTAAATGTGTAATTGAAGGTTAGCCAAAGGGTCCAAAAAAAAAAATAGTAGACTCGCCGATGAAACATTTTATGCAAAATCATGGTTTGAGCTCAAAACCATGGGAAAATTTTTAAGTGTTTGGATGATTTTTTCCCAAACCATGGTTTGAGCTCAAAATAGCTTTTTTTAAGTGCATCCAAACACACTCTGTTTTGGGTTTGGGTAAAAGCGTAAGTTCCAAAAATTATGTGTACACAAGTGCAATTTTAGAAATTATGCCCAAGAATTCAGGAAAAATCCCCGGAGACATAAGAAGGTACAGAATGATTCCCCAGGCTATATTTGAGTCTTAACTGAGGTGTAAATGTGAAAATTACCTCAAAGGGAATTTTAAAGAATTATTAAAATATTGGTTAATTAAAGGATAGTTAGACAAATTCAATTATGAAAAATACCAGAAAGCCTCAATTATCAGGAAAAAATAGGGTAACATGTTTTAAGGTTAATGGAAATTTATAAAAATAGTTTCATTCCCTAGAAATGGAAATTTTATCTTAAAGAATATTTTACTGGTATTTTATCCAAGAATAAGGCAATTTCTTGAAAATTATGGGAAAATACCTAAAGACTAAATTTGGACTTAAGAAAAATTAGGGGAATGCTCCCTAATAAATGTGAATTTTTGAGGGTCTTATATTGGTTATATGACTGAAGAATCTTCAAAAAGCATTTGTAGAATGTTAACAGCATACTAATTGGGAAGTTAAAATTATGTGGCATAATTAATCATTGGGGGAGTTGATTCTATGGCCTTCCAATAGTACAAATGTGGCGAGATCTTAGGCAAATTAGAAATGCAGAAAAGTCTGAGCCCTTTGATCTTTAGAAGTCATTAAAATAATATTTGTTGATGGAGGTGGATTTAAAACTTTATTAAATGGAGTTCGATATGAGATAAAATCATCTTAGCCCCTCATTTCCTCAAAGGTCGGCAGCCACGTAGAAAAGAAAGAGAGAAACATAATGAAGAGGGGAGGGGAAGGAGCGAGGAGTAGAAGGAAGTAAGGAGGAATATCAAGTTGCTAGAGGTGAAATATTATTCCAAATTCATCATTTATTCTAGTTTTTAGTGGTGTTTTAGCAAGAGAGAGAAAGCTGAAGGTCTAGGACTCAAAAAAGAAAGTTTCAAAGGTTCAAGCTTTCGGAACTAAGGTAAGAGTGATGTTTTATGTTCTTGATGAAGTAGATGATATTGATAATGATGGATTGCAATATTCTTAGACTTCTGTAATTTTTTGAAAGAAAGAAGTTCAAGGGGAGATGTTGGAAAAATCTTAAAAAATTATAGAAAGTATGATTAGAGAGTTAATCAAAGTTGAATGGATAATTAGAAGTAAGAATTTTGTAGTTAATGGAATGAAATGTTGAGAATCATATTTTCTCCCTACCAATGGATTTCGGTCAGAACAGGGTATCAAGAAGGGATTGGAATTTCATGATTTTGATGCTTTCAACGATTTTAAAATGGAAAATTGTGTAAGGTACAATATTTCAGTTTTGATATAAATGAAGGGGAAGGAAGTTGAGTTTGCTTAATTTGAGCTTAAAAATGAAATCTACATGCAAAATTATAGAGAACAAGCCATGTTATATTAATTTTTAAGCATATGGAATTAAAGGTGCAAAGTTGAAATTTAAGTGGAAAGTAAGAGGAAGTTTAATTTTCTAATGCTTTAATGCATGTAATATGGCCAGTTCTTGGTGTGCTTTGCATCTCTATCAATATAGGCTTTGATCTTTGCCCAAGACTTACAAGGGTCCAAGCTTCAAGAAAAGGAAAGAAAGGAAAACAAAGACGATATGCTAAAGTCTCAAGGTAGCCAATTTCTCGTATATGCTTGGTTGTCGCTTGCATGCATTGACATGTTTGTATGTTTATGTGAAATCATGCTTTTATACATATGATTATATTTCAACATGTCAAAGACCGATGCGATTACAAATAATGCATGATAGTTTTAAATATGTCTTTAATGATGAAGTTATTAAGTTGCAAGCATATGTTATAATGTCAAGCTTTGCCATGTATATTTGAGTGGTGGATGTTTGCTACTAGGATTCTTTGAATCTCACCCCCCATTTACTAACCATGTTAGGCTACAAGCTTATAAAGGAAAGAACAAAAGAAAAGTGCAAGAATAAGTGGAAGGAGAAATAAATTTCTGATGGTATCTTTTTGTTGGAAGTTGGAATATGTTTAAATAATTCCATGAGCTGTGTAAATTTATATTGTGTCCTTGAAATGTATAATTGAAGTACTAAGATGGATTGCGACCAATTGGAGTTCATATAGTAGCCATGAAACTATGTTTGTTTCTAAGATTCATGTTCTTGACTGCTCAGTTTAGACTCTCTTCAGAGCAAGGTTACGTTTTCCTTAAATATGTCATAGTAAAAGTTGTTCAATGTTCTTGAAAATTGTCATGTAGAAATGTAGAAAGTAGACATATAGGGCTTTCCAACAAGTCTTAAATCAGGTCCAATGGATGAGTTTAGCGTGAGTTATGAGCTTTTAAGGTTACAGTACAAAATCAGTTTGCGAAGCAGATTACAGTACAGAATCAGTTTGCGAAGCAGAGAGCAAAGTTAGTAAATAAATAAACTGTATTGATTGGCATAGGTTGAGGCCAGAATTATTTTTTTTTCTCATGCAAAGGACTTCAAGAGCTTTCAAGACAATTTTAGAGCATCCTGATATGATTTTTGTAGAATTAGTTATAAAGTTTTAAACTTAAATCACAAAACTAGAAATGCAAAATAATAGTAAGTAAAAGATAAATATGTAAGTTTTGGTTTATGGGCTTCACATAATGAATTGCCTGAACCATAAAGTTTACTAAAGGTAGTGAAATAATGGATGTTGTAATATATGAACAATTCTGTAGTAGTGCAAAAGATTAAGGGTCTGTTTGCCAAAGCGATGAGCCATGGCAACCGTATGTTTTCCTTAAAAAAAGCATTTTAGGCAAAAAATATATCGTTTGGCAAAGTTTTATTATCTACCGCACTAATATCACTGCCGTAGCTTTTTTTTTAAAGCTCCTCTAAGTTACTTTTTCACTACACTTCTAATAATATATATATATATATATATATAGTATTCAATATTCCCTCCGATCCTAATTATAAAATAAAGTTAACTTTTATGGAGAAATTAAGGAAGCTAATTAAATTATTTTAGAGTATTTATATATATTTTTTTTTTCAAACTAATTAGTTTGACTAATAAACTAATATAAAATATAAGGATACATAACATATGATATGACTAAGTAATTTATTTAGCTTCCTTAATTTCTCTAAAAAAATCAACTTTATCTTTTATTTAGGATCGTTGGTAGTAGCATTCATGCCCTTTTCAGTCATTTTGCATTTAAACAGGTTTTTCTAATTCTAATCCAAACAGGTTCAAGGCTAAAAAAAAAAATCACTTCTGCCACCGCTAATCCAAACAAAAATCACATTTACATTTTCACTTTTAATCCTACCTTAATTTTTTAAAAATCAGATGGTAAAAAAAGTCACTTCTCCACTACTAATCCAAACGGCACTAATACACTTCCTCGCTTTCCTCATTCAAGCACTTTGGGTTATGGCATTATCTCTCCCATACTTTGTAAATTATCTGTTTAATTATTATAAAAAATATAAACAATTTAACACTTTAATAATGCACTATTTGAAACGGAAAAAAGTGCTTAGCTTTTTAGAAAAAGAAATGAGAAATATACCTATCCCCTTTTTTCTAGATATATTTCTCATTTTCTGTCTAAAATTCAATAATTTATCGTTATGATCGACTTCAAAAGAGTCGCTTTGAACATCGTATCCCTCTAATTTTTCTTAGTTCATGACGAGGGTAGTTGTATCTTCTAATTACAAGAGTGAAATTAAAAACCATGCCTGACATGTGATGCTGTATATACAACTCTTGATTTTATTTCAAAATCAACTAATATTCTTTAACTGACTGTCGAGTGCAAATTTTCCTCACGTATGTAAGAATTGTTAAGATATTTGCATTTGGTGGTTTGAGAAAAATTAAGATAAAAGTTAAAATTCAATAAAAGGCTAGACCAAATGGATGAGAAGAGATATGCATGAATGCCTTTGATAGCTTTTCATTTTAAGTTATGTGCAAATGCATAAAGGCTATGTTTGGATAGAGAGGAAAATTGAGAGGTAAATATGGAGGTGGGAATACTAAGAAGAAAAAATTATAAATATAATAAGAAAAAGTTACTATTTATGAAAGTTTTCTCTTCTAATAATCTTTCCTTGATAATTTTCTTCTTGTCCAAACTAAGGGTAAAGATATTTTTTGGGAAGAGAGGAAATGACATATCTGAAGTTTGAAATGTAGGTCAACCAGAACCAAATTTGTCTAAATTCTTCTCTCTTTATTTCTCGTTTATTTATTTTTAATGATTAAAAAATTTAGTGAAATATTATTAGTTGTCATTAACAAACTAAGTAGTAAATTACTGTGGGCATGGATGCTAAAGACGTGTCATTCAAATATGCAGCATCTTCTGAATGCTTCAACCAATCTTCAATTTGAACTCAAACTGATTGATGATTGTATATCAACGACTCATCAAAGATTAAAAGGACAAAAAGTATAAGACAGGACCAAATTGCAAAGTAATATCGTCAATCAACATTATATTCATAATTAAAATTCTAGCTAATAATTATGAGAACAAATTAGTCGTTGCAAACAAAAATAAATAAAATAAAGAAAAATCCCATGCACCAAACTGTCCTTATTAGAGCAAAGTAGACTACACATTTAACTAATAATTATACAAGAACTTTTGACTTAGTTCTTCATAATAAATAATGGGAACACAGAAAATATTGCCTGAATGAGACTGAGAGAAAGTAGCAGAATTCCACCAAATAGGGATAATCTTTTCCAAGGAGTGCTCCAGTAATCACGCACAAAAGCAGCCTTATTCTTGTAGTATGTGTTGTTATTAAATTTGTTCAACATTTCATATACACCGTTGAAATGTGGACGGGTACTCCTTGAAGTAGTAATATTATCGCAAAGTTTGTTAACCATGGCAACCACTCTATCATTGTCACACAAATTCTCTATAATTTGCTTGTCAACAAGAATTGCAATGTCCTTTTCAGTGTTGATGAGACAATCCAAAAGGAATACGTAATCAGTCACGTACTGCTTATAAGGATGGTGACACTGCTCAAATGCAATCACATTTCTCAGCATAATCTCAGTCCAATTAGTTATCATAATTGTGGGCATTTCTAGTCGTCTTCCGTCAAAACATTTCACCTCAATCATACTCCGGGAACAATCAGCTTGAAATTCAATTCCTGCATCCTTTAATTGACATGCACCATATGAACGCTTCTTTTCTGTGTGAAGGTCGCTTTGTTCCTTATCTAATATGTAAAAGATCCTCAATAAATCACATAGGTGTTGCACTTGTTGAATTTCACCCCAATATAGTCTTCGTTTAGTACAAAATTGTTGTTGTGTGTTGGGATACATGTTTTTTAGGAAGGTGGACTTAAATCTATTGAAGCTAATCTTAAGAAACGAAACATTGCTAGTCGGTGAACATAAGTGGAATAGGCCTTCCAGAACAAAAAATGGTAATTGATTTTCTAGTAAAATCAAATCCAACATTATATTTGATTTCATCCCTGGCTTTGCTGTTGAAAGGTCTTCTAACAGTTCACCATTTGCCATAAAGAACTCAATAATGAAACAAGCATCTATTAAAACCATGCTTACGAATTCATTGCTCTCCATTTGTATAGTCTCTGAATAACAACGCCGAATTTCATCTTCCCATCCTCTTACGGCTTCAACATAATCCTGTAAAGCTTTTTCTTGATTCCTCTTCAAAAATTGGTTGAAGAACCAGAATTTGAACCGTTGCATGATTCCAATCTTTTATCTCCTTGGTGAAATGGGCCAATGGAAATCAAAGTAGGAGTGTAGGCTTCTTCATTTATTGTTCGGAGTTTTGGCTGTACCTTGTAGATACAGCAACTTGATGAAAAAGGAAGATCCATGGAGCTTGCAATTTCTAACTTGCCTTTCAGGTCATCTAGCAATCGAGCATTCTCCAAACTTTTGGAACTTTCGCGTATCTTCATTCCTGGAACACATGCAATGTACATTTAATATATGGAGAAAGACTGAAAAAGAACTTTGAAATTGTAAAATTCTAAATCAGGTATTTCCTAAAAAATGAATTGTAAATTATTTATTAAGTTTAGTCATTCTTTTATCAACTCTTGGTGACAAACTTGATTTGAGATTTTGCAACCTCGAAGTTCTGTTTCTGTATTTTTCCCTTTAATATATGTGCACATTTAATTACAAACATATTACAGTTTGTGAAAAAATATGGAGTAATCTTTAAAAAATATGAAACCTTGCATATGCATATATACTCGCACATGCGCATCGAACAATGGCATACGATGCATAATCAAAAAGGGTTTAATTTCTCTTTTTTAATGCATGAAGTAAACTAATGAGCCTAATAGCAAAGACACAGAGTTATGGAATGGAATAAGAGGAAAAACAAAATATAATTTTACAAGTAGCATGTATAAAAGAAAAGAGATGGTAAAAGAAAGAGATAACTAACCAGATCGATATGGGTTAATTGATGTTCTGGAAATTATCAGAGAGAATATAGCTCAACTAATTCACTTGTAAACTTGCCGACCAAATGCTTTACGCTTGATGCTATGAATCACATATATATATATATATATATATATAGGACTCACGTCAACCACAACTCTTCGTTGAACGGGGAACTAAAATGAGATGAGTGGTGCATCTTAAATGGCATCAGGATAAGATTTTAATTTGTCTTATTAAAATCAAAACCTGACATGGCTTTTTCTTTGAGTAGTTGTAACTTTTAATTACATGTATTTATTTGGTGACCAAATATATAGTACATGCATTGATTTTTCCCCCTCCCAAAAGGTGAAGAGCTCTTCTTGGTGACAAATTCACCCATTTGGATTCTTTTCACTACCATCAACGGATACTTACATCTACCGTACTGTTAGTTTTACATAAATTTAAATGGCTCATAACTCAAATTTTATATATAGTTATTGACAAATCTTTATTGTATATTTTTATAATTTATTGGGGGATTTTGTCATGATAATTGAGCTTAAAATATTTATTTTATGATTAATTTAAAAAGAGCAACAAAATCGAAATCGAGAGTGGGGCAGATTGGCAGAATCGAGATATAGAGAAGCAGAGAACCAGCACTGGAAGCACCTTCCTCCACCGATCACAACTCCACCTTCTTCTTCTCCTCTCCTCACCGGCGGCCCTTGCATCACCGTTGCCATACATTCTGTCGCCGGCGAGCTTCAGATCGAGTAAGGTCAGAACAGAGCTTAGTGGAGGGAGTAGTGAGACGAGAGCTGAGAGTGAACCAAAGACACCGCAGCTGGAGACAGAACCGAAGTTGAAAAGGAGAGATAGAGAGCTGAGACTGAAAACGAGGGAAAGGAATTAGAGAGCTGAGAGGTTGAGATTAAGAGCTGTCGCGAGTAAGCTGGGAGGAGGATCGGGATTGGCAGCGGCCTTCAACGCTCATCCCTCCACCACTGTCCTTCCATTTCCGTCACTATCCAGCTCACAACCACCAGCATTGTTCTCCACTGCTGACAGTCTCCTCTGTTTCTCCATCATTTCAGGCTGTAACTTCTGCTTTTGAATTCATTATAGCCGTAGCTACTATGTTCTACTTCTGTGATTAATTCTAGCATCAAGTCAAATTGATTTCATATTCACCAGCCGCAATTCTTCCTTGATTCAATGTGGATTTGTCATTTTAATCTGTGATTTTATATGGCTAGGTGTTTGAATCAAAATGTGATTATGTTTGAAGTTATTCTTATGAGTGGCTAGGTAATTTTGTGCTTTTGGACATGAATTGGAGATGGTGTGAGGTCACATGTGCTTCGAAGTGGAGTTTATTTTATCTATAGTTCATTATATTTGTGATATCTTAGGTTTAGGAATTCATTTATGTAATGAGACTATGAGTTTAGTTATAATTTCTATGAATTGAGTTGTTGTAATTTGGAATTTGTAATGAGGATTTGTGCTCATCAATATATATGGTTATATATATATGGTTATATATATGTTTATCTATGATTCTATGTTTCTCTCTATTTAACATGGTATTGTTGGATAGTTTGATTGAATTGGAATTGTTGTTGAACCTAAATGCATTACTTATTCCATAATCACTCTCTAAGGGGTTTTAATAATGTTTAAATAAATGGGTTAATGAGTTTAAGCATTAGACTCAATGGAAATTGAAGTTTGGTATTTTAGAAAACTTAGAGAAACTCATTATACTAAGAGGGCTTAATAGCATTTCAAGAATATGGGTTTCTCTCTTGTGATGCTAGACTCATTGGTTAATGAGGTTTGGTATATTGGAAGCTTAGTGTATTAACTCCCCAAATATCTTAATTGAGTAATGATAGCTATTGAAAAAAATTTCCAAGAACATCTTTATCACTTGCATTTCTAACACATTTCCATTCCACTTTTATTCCAAAAAAAATTATTTTAAGTACATACAATTCATAGTTTTTAAAATCAATCAATTATGTTTTACCCGTATCAAATTTGTATTGTAATTACTTAGTTTACTAGGAATTAGTTTCGTAATTGGCTCCTCAAAGTAAAACGACCTGAATTGTGCACTATATTATATTATTCGGTTTTATTCTTGATAACCCTAAGGCAACTAAAGGGCTATTTCAAGTGGCGCCATTGCCGGGGAGCCAAGAAGTTGGTTTCCTAGTAACTAAGTGTCAAGTACTTTTGATCGAGGCGAGCCTTTAAGATTTTTACATACTTAGTCATAGTTTATGTTGCATTTTAGTTTTTCATTTTGCATATTTTCTTTAGCATACCATAGCATTTTGCATGTTTGATAGAAAATTTTGAAGAAATACCAATAAATATCTTGATTTTCTTTTGTTTTTGCATGTGCATTTGCATTTCTTTTAATTGATTTCGCTTTCTTTGTGCTTCGTTGATGGGAAGTAGTGTATTGCATTTGAATTATTTGTGTGATAAATTTCTTTTGATGCTATTTGAGTGCATGATTCCAATTTCCAAATTACAATGTTAGTGATATAGTTTTTCATGTGAATAGTGAGCATTTTGACAATACAATTACCAATTTTCTTGTTTTCTCCATTTCTTCTTGTCCATACACATTATACATACTCACACACACTTGCACTCATTCCATTTCATTTTATTTACTTGAATTTGTGTGCCAGACAATTTTGACACTCCATTGTTACATTGATTACTTGATAGCTTTGCAAGTCCAATCATTTTGATAGGAAACTTGATCATTCCATTATCCTTGACTTTTTCATTGATCTAAGTGATTGTGTTTTTCAAGGTGCAACAATGGACAGCGATGGTATTGGTCAACCAAGGAGAAGAATTATAAGGGAAGTCACAAGATCTGATGTGACTTATGATCCTTTCAGTGTTGCATGGCCTAACTTTGAGGTCAACTTCAAGCTTAAGGGACATTTTCTTGCTTTACTACCTCATTTCCATGGACTTGAAAAGGGAAACCCTTACAACCATCTCAAAGCTTTACACTTAGTTTGCTCTAATATGAAGCCCATTGGTGCTCGTTTAGATGATGTGTTGTTCAAAGCATTCTATTTCACTCTGGAAGGGAAGGCCAAAGATTGGTACTTAATGTTACCAAGACATGTTAATGATGCTCTTCATTCTTGGGCTAATTTGAAAAAAGCCTTCTTGGATAAATACTTTTCTGATGCAAGGATTGCAGAACTTAAAAAGGAGATCTATTCTGTCAAACAAGATCCTTTAGAGTCATTTTACGAATATTGGAGTCGATTTCAATAAGAAGGGTATTCTTGATGAGAAGGGTATTCTTGATGCTGCAGCTGGAGGTTCTTTGGAAGATTGTACTGCTGAACAAGAGCTAGAAACACTCAACAATACAATGTGAGAGAGCTAAGAGGAGTCTATGATCTTGGTTCCAACAAGAGAATGGATTCACTTGAGTCTAATATGGACACAGTCACTTCCCAACTTTCTTTCATTATATCTGAGCTCTGGAATCTGAGTGTTCAACAAGTGACTCCTCCTCTTCATTCACAAACTCTTGTGTCATCTAGTTGTGGTTTTGTCATGCACATTACAAGTTTATGTCTTAATCGTCGTGAGGAAGTTAATGCTATGTATCAAGGGAGATCAAACTCTAAGTGGGATCCTAATTCCAACACCTACACTGCAGGTTGGAAAATTCATCAAAACTTCTGGTGGCATAATGACGAACCTACTCCTTACAACGCTTTTACTTCTCAAGCTTTGCAAACTCAACCTTATGTTCCAAATAATGATGACTGCATCTCATAACTTCTCAAGTGTATCCAATCTATACATGATGATATGAACAAGAAGAATGCTAAAACTGAAGAAAGATTTACAAGTTTGAAACGTAAGATGGAGCAATGGGAGACCAAGTTTGCTAACTTGAATTCCTTTGTCACTCAACTTTTAGATGGCATTAATGATGAGCAAGCTCAGTCTAATAGTGCTATACCTTCTAATATAGTCATCCATCCTAAATCTCTTAATGTTATGACCTTGAGAAGTGGGAAAACGGTTGGGTTTAAGGACGATGATGATGATGAGGAAGTGGGTGAGAAAATCATAGTGGATCTACCTCCAAGAAATGATAAAGTTCCTTATACAACTCCTAAACCAATAATGACTTATCAGAGGCGCAAAACAAAGGCACAATTAAAATCTTTGCCAATTCCTCAACCCTCTCAATTGCAAGAAAATGATGAGTCTTCTCAAATTTCTAAAGAGCAAGCTCCTCATTCTGAGAGCATGCAAGAGAAGAAACTCTTGGAGAAGACTTCACAAACAAAAGATCAAAATCAAAAGGGAGCGGTGATTGCACAAGAAGATGAAAGAGTCAAGAAGTCATCTAACTACGAGCTTCCATTCAAAGGTAATGAGGTAAATATTCATGATATTCCTTTTCCTCATTCTTACTTAGCTAGTCAAAGAAAAGCTGATGAGAAACAAGCTAATGACTTGCTCGACATGTTTAGTAAGATTGAAGTGAATGTGCCATTGCTTGATTTGATTAAGAAAATTCCTAAGTATGCCAAATTTCTTAAAGAGTTGTGCACACATAAGAGGAAATTTCAACCAAAGAAGAGAGTACAATTGTCCTCTAGTGTGTCTGCTTTATTTAAGCCACAACTTTAAGTTAAATGTCAGGATCCTGGTTCATTTACCATTCCATGCACCATAGGAAAGACTACAATCCCTAAGGCTTTGCTTGACCTAGGAGCTGCAATTAATATGATGCCTAAATCTCTTATAGAGACCTAGGAGTGAAGACCTTGAAACCTACCTCTATGGTACTACAACTAGCCGATCAAACCATAAGGTATCCTGATCACATCTTAAAAGACATTTTAGTTCAAGTTGAAGATCTTGTCTTCCCTGCAGATTTTTATGTGCTAGATATACTTAATGCCTGTGGGGATGGAGCTTTAATTCTATGTAGACCCTTCCTTAAGACTGACAACACTGATATTAGTCTGCAAAGAGGTTCTGTCACAATATCTATTGGGGATAGGTCTGTGAATTCAACATGTATGAGCAAATGAAGCAACCACATGAAGATTATTCTATGTGTGATGTCAATTTTGTTGATGGTTTACTTGTTGATGAGCATGATGGTGATAATGATATGCACACCTCACCCACTAATTTCACTAGCACTTCTTTTCTCCCTCTTTCACATGGTGTTGACGTGATCTGTCCTGACACTTCACAGTTGGGTTACACTCTTTCCATGCCATCAAACTATTTAAATACTGATTATGTGCTTGTGAAGTCTACTACTAACCCCAATGAGTTCGAGAAAGGCTTTGTTTCTGATAATCTTGCAAGAGTTAGTAGAACTGAGAAGACTTCCAAGAAGGAGTTGTCCAAATTTTTCAAGGAGCTACATGCCTTGAATGCTAAACATGGACCATTAAGGGTACCTTGTGCTATCAACTATGTCCTATCTCAACCTCTAACTGAGATTCTTAATGAAGAAAAGGTTGTTACTGCTATGGATATGGAGAAAGTAGAAAGTGAAAGGGAAGTAGCGGAGTCTATTCCTCAAAAACTTCAATTCAAGAAGATGCATAGGCGTCAACTTCTAATCACAGGGATTCTTGCTTTAGAGGCACATCAAGTTTATTATGTCGAGGACGAGAGGCACAGGGATTGGCACATGATCGTTCATTGAAAGCTACAAGACCTTTACAACATGGATGAAGGCGATAACATCGCCTACGAGAGTGAGCCATTTCAACCAGCCAATTTTGAAAACTACTTCCCTGAAGGCCAGTGCGGTGCATTTTTTTAAGTCCATATCATTTAAATTAAATTTTTTAAATTTAATAATACATCACTAATAATAATTTTTCTACATAATTTCTGTAGGGAAGACGAGGATGAGTGATCAAATTCAAATTATGTTTTTGTCTTTAAAAAAACTGAAAAAAATATTTAAAAATAAAATAATATTTGTAGCGGTTTTCAAAACCGCTACAAAAATAAAAATAACCGCTACTAATTAAAATCCGCTACAAAATGGATACATTAACCGTTACAAATGCTATGCGGATTCCTATAAATACCCCTACCACATCTCATTTCAAACACTCCCTCATTTTTTTTGCCTTATCCTTCTTTCATTTTCTCTCATTTACAAATTTTTTTGTATGAGTTGAAGAGCTTAACAATACGATCAAATATTGTAACCAGTTTTTAAATTTTTTATTTTAATACTTCTTTCTTTCGCATAAAAATTATTCTCACCATTTTTTTTAGATATTTCAGAGCTTTATCTCATTTTTATCTATTTTTCATACACAATTACATTGTAGTAGACAATATAATAGTTCTTTATTACCTACGTATCCTTAATAATATTATCAATATAATTTTTATACTTATCCAACTAAATTAAATTATTCATTTTAATTTATAAATGAGCTAAAATATTGAATAATAAGCTAAATAAATTAGCTAAACTAATAAAAAAATAAACTATTTAATTTAATTAAAAAAAACAGAAACAAATGATTCTATTTGGTTTTTAAATTTTCTTAATTTTTGTAGTGGTTAACCACTACTAATTAATGCACCTTTTTTAAACTGAAATTAATTTCTTGATGCGAATTTTAAATTTTGATGAAATTAGTAGCGTTCTATAACCGCTACTAATTATAGGAATTTCCTATTAGTAGCGGTTCTTAAACCATGACAAATTAGAAAAAAATTTCATTTTTCCCTTTTCCTACCTTGAAAATTTTCTTTTTGATATTTGTAGCGGTTATATAACCGCTACAAATATCCCAGAAAAAGATTATGGCTAGTGGCAATGTTGTAGCGGTGGGATTAAACCGCTACAAATAAAGTAGCAGTTATTTTGCTTGAATGACGGTTTTATATAACCGCTACAAATATGCTTGCAACATACGATTTAGTAGCCGTTTTATAAACCGCTACTAATGTTTCTTATAGTGGTTAAAACCGTTACTAATAATCATTTTTAACCGTTACTAAATCTATTTTTTTTTTGTAGTGAATGTTTATAAAGAACATTTTGAGCTAAAAATGTGAGGAAACTAGTGAAAACTTGGGGATAAGTTACCTTAGTCATCTTGAACTTCTCCTCTCTCTTGCTTGTGGGTGGCCGTCCAAATGAGTGATGGAAGAGAGTATTGGAGTGTTTTATGTCATTCATTCTCTCTCTCCTTAAGCAGGCCGAAATCCATAAAAAAATTGAGGGAAATTATTTTGATCAAAATGTCATTGGTTAGGGTAAAAACTACTAAAATGTCATTCGGTTGAAATTCTTTCCTTCTTCTTTCCAAATTGGCCGAAACAATTAGCTTAATTAGGGGGAAATAATTTAATGTTTGAGCCTCCTAATTACTCAACTCTCCAGGAGCAAAATCCTAACCCTTAATCTTGGGTTCCAATTTTTAACCTCAAGATCAATTAGCAATTGTTTCTTTTGCCCTTGATTATGCAATGATAATTAAATTATAATTAGCTATTTTATTAAATTCCTTTTCTCTTCCATACATTATTTTCTCTTTTTTTTTTCTAGGTTCAAATTTTGTTTTGTATCTCACTAGACACATTTCAAAGGAATTAAATATTTTCCTTAATTAATTGAAATTAATTTCGTAAAAATTTCCAAAGTGATGCCGCTAATATTATTTACACTAATTTTTAGGATTCTTAGCCCTTATATGAATTTTGAGATATTACACACACCCTACCGCTACAAATTCTCTGGAAGCATAGTTGGCATGGCCTAAAGATTTTATTTTCGTGTCATGTCCCTAATATATTTATTCAGAAAAATATTTTTATTTATTTTCCCCTGTGCGATGCAAGGGCCAGTGGACTTTGCACGGTCTTTTTTATTTTTGTAGAGATTATAGATCACTTGAGTAAGGGGGATGCAAATTTAGAGTCTTTTGCCGTAAGTGCATGATGCAAAGTTGTTTCTTTTCTTGAAAACTATGCCCCTAATTTGTTGATCTTGCTTTCTTGGGTGTTGAGTTATTGTTTGTATTCAACATTTGTCAGCAAACTAAGTGGCTAACTTCAAGTGGCCTTTTTACCAATTAATTTTTTAAGGGTTTTTGTTTAAAAGAATATAACATAATGTTCTATTTAAAAAAAACCAAGACTTCAATGAACAATATTACATAAAAAACCAATTCCTTTATACAAATTATCAAGATCAACTAACAGTTTCAAAAAAAAAAAAATCAAATCCATTACTACAAGATTTCTAAAGATATAATATAATAATATAATGGGCGGCATTTTCGGAAAGGTATTCCAAGCCGATTTTTTTTATATGTATTTGATAGTTTTATTAAGAATATTAAATGTTTTCCTCAATATTTTTTTTAGATATTCATAGAAAACACATATGGAAGATTATTTTTCCCTATTTCAATTTGTTAATGTGTGATTTTTCTACTCAAGATTTTTTCACTTGTTGATTTTACATATGGATGATTATTTTTCCCTATTTCACTGATTGTGGGTGTTTTGGCTGAGGAGAATGATGATTGGCGATGGAGTGTTATTTTGTCTAAGGCACATTTTAAGACTTCTTGTATTTCCAATTAAACATAAAAAAAATTCTCCCACATGTCAAGAACAAACCAAACATGCTAATGGTAATAAACATTGCATTGCATCCCTATTGTACTATAAAGAGGATCTTTTATTGAACCAAATGGCCCCAAGTCACTGACTAATGATGTGAAAAAAAAAACTCAATTCTATCATTACAAATTATGCCATGTCAACAAATGGGGTAAAAAATTAATGGCGTAAAAAAGAGTCCAATTCGTTTATTGTAAATTCAATGAGGTTTTTAGTGTAACATTTGAAGCCATATACATCCAATTGTTGCCAAATGTTAATGAATATGTCTTTGTTGAGATGGTATGTATGCAAGAAATTCGTCCTATAGAGAAGAAAATACAATAAGGCCATATCATTGAAAAAATTAGAGAAAAATTTCTTGTTTTGTTTTTAACCCTTGATGAGAAATCACATTAGAAGAAGATTTTCATAGCTTAAATATCAATCCAAGATATTTATCATCAAAGAACTCATAGGAGAAGAGCTAATAGATAAAAAGCCACTTAAACAAATTAATTCTACTTGATTTACTTTTCTCTCCATGCCCACCACGAAGTTACTTGGATTGATGTCTTTTTGCACAAATCCATTTGAATGCAAACGTTTGATCCTTGCAAGCTACTATAGTCAATAAAACACAAACGGCTAAATTTTGTATTCTTGAACTTTATATGAAGGTCCCCACTAATCATTATTCCCTATACGTGTGCAAACCAAATGAAGGTCCCCACTAATCATTTTATGCAAGAAATTTAGTTTAAACTAAAACCAAATGAAGATGGATGTTAGATAGTTCTTTGGATTATTTCATAAAATGATTCAAGTCTTTTCATTTTCTAGGATAATTTTTTTAAAGATGGTTTTTGAACTTCAAGAATAAATATTGTTTTTAACGATGGTTTTTGGACTTCAAGAATAAATGTTAGGGAAAATTGTGAAAAAATTTGGCAACTTATTTGTTAAATGGGACCTTCGCGTGCAGATTATCTTCCACGTGTGCAAACATCTTTCTTGGTGTGCAGATGATTTTCCCTATGTGCAAAATTATTCCCTATATGTGTGCAAAAATCTTCCCTATGTGTGCAGATATCTTCCTATGTCACATTTGGCAAATAAGTTATCAATAAGATCTTTTTTAGCAATTCTCCCTAAATGTTAAATAATAATGAATAATAAAGGTTGTTGAAAAAACCGACTAGTGAAAAAAAACTAAACCAAATGCAACACAGTAAGTAATATGATATGTTAAAATAAACCGAACCAATAACATAGTCTATTTAAAAAAGACAGCCGTTACTACAAATTTTCAAGAAGTATAATAGATGGATTAATAGTTCAATAGATATAACGATATACGAAGTAAAGAAAAAATTGAAATGAAGTCGAGAATTAGCTTAAATTGCAATTTGTTGACTTCACCGTATTTATCTTTCATTATTTCTATTTTCTAAAACTAATTAGAAAACACATCTACATACACACTTAATTCTTCTCCAAGTCACCTACATATCGAAAGTATCCGAAAATTTTTTAAGGAGTAAATTTGTCGGCTTGGTTGATTAAATTTAATATATTTTTTTTGGGTTTTTGATATTATTTAATATAACTATCTATATGCTTTTTTAATTATTTTATTTTAGAATTGAGGGGCAATTTTATCTTAGAATTTCAAAAAAGAAGCATTTTTGCTATAACCGTTGTTTCAATTAATTTTGACCGTTAGTCGATAAAATATGCTGAGCTAGTAGTTTATATGTCGTCCATGTTATTTTTGTTAAGATACAAATTTACCCTGAAAGTTCATGTATTATCTACTTCATTTTTTTTTAAGTTTGATTTAAATCTTTTAAAACAAATTTACATCTTAATAAAAATGATTATGAACTACTAGTTTAGTAACATATCTAGTAAAATAACGGTTAAAATTAACTAAAATATCAAATCAGGACAAACTTGATTCTTTTTCAAAATTTGTAGGATGAAATTAGGGAAAGTCACTGTCAGGTCCCAAGTAAGCAAAATATTCACAGAAAAGTCCCTAGGCAAATTGAAATATCAGAAACGTCCCTAGGGACTTTTCTGATATTATTTTCTAAAGTCAAATGACACGCATACCCCTCTTCTATTTTTCTCTCTCTCACGTTTTCAGCTCACTCTCTCTAACGTTTTCAGATCGCAAATCTATTCTCAATATCTGCAGATTTAGTTTTTGCGATGGTGGAGGGTGAAGCTTTGAGGTGGTGAAAGATTTGTGGGATGAGAAGTAAGATAGAAGGAAGAAGAAGATGGAAGAAAGGTGGTGAGATTTTTTTGATCTCGAGCTTTCGCCATTTTTAAAGAAGGAAGGGATGAAGATGATGATGATGATGAATAGTCCAACCTCATTGTGTTGTGAAAATGCTGAAATGGGAAAAAATTAAGTTGTTGTTAATTTCCATAGTAGTAGTTGTTAATATAACTCTAGTAGTTGTTAATACGAAAAATGAGGTTTGGGCGCCATTTTGCTCTGTTTTTGGGAAAGAAAACAGAGGAAGTAGTGTGTTTTAAGTGTTGGAGAGCTATGAAAATGATGATATGGAAAAAATATAAGTTGTTGTTAATACCCGCAGTAGTAGTTGTTAATATAACTCTAGTAGTTGTTAATACGAAAAATGAGGTTTGGGCGCCATTTTGCTCTGTTTTTGGGAAAGAAAACAGAGGAAATGGTGTGTTTTAAGTGGTGAGGTGCTATGAAAATGCTGATATGGAAAAAATATAAGTTGTTGTTAATTCCCGCAGTAGTAGTTGTTAATACGGAAAATGAGGTTTGAGCGCCATTTTGCTCTGTTTTTGGGAAAGAAAACAGAAGAAGTTGTGTGTTTTAAGTGGTGGGGTGCTATGAAAATGCTGATATGGAAAAAATATAAGTTGTTGTTAATTCCCGCAGTAGTAGTTGTTAATATAACTCTAATAGTTGTTAATACGAAAAATGAGGTTTGAGCGTCATTTTGCTTTATTTACAACACGTCAAGCGTCCATTTACAAAATGTTGAGTCTTTTTAACAACTTCTACCTCACATTGGACATAAATAAGGTTTTCTCATATTACTTAAGCGAAGTGCTTTTGTTTACAATCCATCAAGCGTTCATTTACAACACGTTGAGTCTATTTAACAACTTCTACCTCACATTGGACAGAAAACCTTATTTCTGTCCAATGTGAGGTAGAAGTTGTTAAAAAGACTCAACGTATTGTAAATGGACGCTTGACGGGTTGTAAACAAAGTGCTTTGCTTAAGTAACGTGAGAAAACCTTATTTCTGTCCAATGTGAGGTAGAAGTTGTTAAAAAGACTCAACGTGTTGTAAATGGACGCTTGACGGGTTGTAAACAAAGCACTTCGCTTAAGTAACGTGAGAAAACCTTATTTCTGTCCAATGTGAGGTAGAAGTTGTTAAATAGACTCAACGTGTTGTAAATGGACGCTTGATGTGTTGTAAATAAAGTAAAATGGCGCCCAAACCTCATTTTCCGTATTAACAACTACTAGAGTTATATTAACAACTACTAATGTGGGAATTAACAACAGCTTATATTTTTTTCCATATCAGCATTTTCATAGCATCCCACCACTTAAAACACACCACTTCCTCTGTTTTCTTTCCCAAAAACAGAGCAAAATGGCGCCCAAACCTCATTTTCCGTATTAACAACTACTAGAGTTATATTAACAACTACTACTGCGGGAATTAACAACAACTTATATTTTTTTCTATATCATCATTTTCATAGCACCCCACCACTTAAAACACACCACTTCCTCTGTTTTCTTTCCCAAAAACAGAGCAAAATGGCGCCCAAACCTCATTTTCCGTATTAACAACTATTAGAGTTATATTAACAACTACTACTGCGGGAATTAACAACAACTTATATTTTTTTCTATATCATCATTTTCATAGCACCCCACCACTTAAAACACACCATTTCCTCTGTTTTCTTTCCCAAAAACAGAGCAAAATGGCGCCCAAACCTCATTTTTCGTATTAACAACTACTAGAGTTATATTAACAACTACTACTGTGGAAATTAACAACAACTTAATTTTTTTCCCATTTCAGCGTTTTCACAACACAATGAGGTTGGACTATTCATCATCATCATCACCTTCATCCCTTCCTTTTTTAAAAATGGCGGAAGCTTGAGATAAAAAAAATCCCACCACCTTCCTTTCATCTTACTTCTCATCCCACAAATCTTTTACCACCTCAAAGCTTCACCCTCCACCATCGCAAAAACTAAATCTGCAGATATTGAGAACAGATTTGCGATCTGAAAACGTTAGAGAGAGTGAGCTGAAAACGTGAGAGAGAGAAAAATAGATGAGGGTCATATGTGTCATTTGACTTTAGAAAATAATATTAGAAAGGTCCCTAGGGATTTTTCTGATATTTCAATTTGTTTAGAGATTTTTCTGTAAATATTTTACTTATTTGAGACCTGACAGTAATTTTCCCATAAAATTAACCTCAAAACACTTCCGTAACAAAATTACTCGTAACCCCGAACCTCCGGGAAAAACTGTGCCTAACCCTTTATTTTAACATAAATGTTAAAAAAACGTGCCAGCCAGTCCTAACCTTCGTCGTCCAAACACACTCACTCTCTCGGCATAACCAGTTCGAGTGACCTTCTCCCCCATTGTTGATCCGCCTTCGCCAACCTTCAAGGCCGCTGCCTCCACAGAAATTCGACCATTCACTTTCTCCAATCTAAGATACGTCAGCGTATAGTCGCAAAACCCCAAGATCCACCTTCTCTGAGTTCGATCTGCTGCTCCCAAAACCTGAAGCTTCACCTGCTCCGACTTCCATCTACTTCTCCGAGTTCGATTTGCTTGTCCCAAAACTCCAAGCTTCACCTTCTCCGAGTTCGGGCTAGATTGGCGTCGTTTTTTGCAGTGTTGAAATTGGCCTTGTCATAGAGGTATCTATCTCTATCTGTTTAGCTCATATTAATTAGTGTTCATTTTAAATCATTCATCAAATGCCTTTTTCTTTAAATATGCAGGTTGCAATATCGTACCTAGGGTGCTTCTCTTTGTTGCACGACCTAGGACATCTGTTTTCTTTGTTGCACGGCCTAGGACATCTGTTTTAGGCAACATTCCAAATTCTGAGGTATATGGAAATGTTGAACAGTATCTTTTACTGAGCCCAAACTTAATTTCTTATATTTTTATGCATGATTTGCTGATAAGTGCATCCCTGACTACAAGTTATTAGTTTAAATGGTCAGGGAGGGTAGCTTCATCTTAACGGTTGCCTAATAAACAAACTTAAAGATGCTTGGTGAAAAGGAAGTTTGGGAACTCCGTGAAACAAGTAGACTAGTTCTCTTGATGGATTTACAAATCTCAGCCGAGTTTTCTGTGTGGGAAGTTAAATAAGGCAGAATGAGATTAAGTGTTCTCTATCTGTAAGCATGTAAAAGGAGGAGTCAGGTATATAGAAATTGTGTCTTGTCTGAGATTGATTTATTTTGGATCCTATAATTTGATTTTAGTTTCAAATCAGTATTGATAATCTCTGTGAACTTTGAAATGTGGTTTTCTGGATGTGCACCAACAAGATGGACCTATAATGGTTCCCTGCCATGTGAATTATTGTAGTGTGAATTACCTTCTAATTTCACACGCACACACAAACCATATTATTCATAATATAATTTTTTTCTTGCACTTTTCACTTTTTGTGCAAGCGAAAATATTCACTTACACATGAGCCTCTTGAATTGCTCTGGGCACCATGACAAAAATATAAGAGCAATGAAGAAATAAAAGGAAACCAGTGCTGTTATTTCTATTTGCTGAACTGTACTTTGTTGAGCTTCATTGATTATGTGCATGTCAGTTTATAGATGCATAATCTGCTGATTCTATCTACAACTAATGCTTGTAAGCGTGGAACTCATTCATGCCTCTTCCTCTGTCTCAGATTCTGCAAAGGCCCTAAAACGAAAACCTTTGGCAGGTTCATCAATTCCATTTTGCTCAATTCCACTTTGATTTTGACTTAGAGATACCATTATGTCCTGCTGCCATCTTCCAAAGTGAAAATGATAGAGAAGGAATGAATGTGGTTTTTTATTTTAAAGCATCTGAAAAATGTTTTGAAGAACTTCTAGATGATTTCCGAGAACACATTAGTGTAAGAAGAACAAACATAATTTTTCTCCTTCATGTTCTGCCTTGCATATTAGAGCACATTGCCTCTGTAAATCCCATTGGTAAATCCGTGGCAAATTCCGTCACAACTTTGCAACGCAGCATTCCGTCGGAACACGGATTTGTCACGCTTTTTTCTGTGGCGGACTGAAGTTCGTCAGAAATTCTGTAGGAAACATATTACCGATGGTAATTTCCGCCAGAAACACTTTTATTGGCGGAATTCTGTTAGTAATTTCCGTCGGTAATGACCTATTTTTTGTAGTGTATGGAGGTTAGATTGGGAGAGGAAGTTATACAACAAGTGACAAAGTTTAGATATTTGGGATCAATTGTACAAAAAGATGGTGAAACTGATGGAGATGTTAGTCATAGATTTCAAGCTGGGGGGTATAAATGGAGAAAAGCTATTGGATTTATTTGTGGTTGAAAAGTACCTAATAAGGTAAAAAGGAAGTTTCATTGCAGTACTATAAGACGAGCAATGCAATGCTATATGGTAGTGAATTTTGGGTTTTAAAGAGATATCATGAACATAAAGTGGGAGTGTCCAAGATTAAGATGTTGAGATGGATGTGTGATCATTTTTCTGATGATGCAGTAGTCCTAAAATATGGACCACTCCCCGCAAAAGCTTAATTTTATTTTGATCCAAAGGGGTGCAGTGAAGTTTCAGAATCTTTTGGGGTTAATTGAAATTAAGTCACATCCTTGGGGCTAACTTAAATTCTCCCCATTTTAAATGGCACGGTCGTCTAAGCATAAATTGGGCCAACATATGTTGACTTTTGGGTCAGTTAGGGGGAGGTGACACTGCTAGTATCATCTTGCCACTCCCAGCGCCTTCATTTATATAAATTAGTATAATATAAATTGTTTAGTTTCTTCCCACTTCAGCGCTTTACGCCTTTACCAAATCTCTCACTACTCAAATGAGATTTTGCTGGTTCGATTCTCTATCTTGCTGAGCTTTTTTGTACCCCTCCAACGTTCTCTGGGTGCTCGTGTTTCTCTCACTGGCTCATTTCACTTTGTTGTTTCTGTTTGGATGCTGAGAAAAATGTGAGATTAGAACTAATGCTTCTTATATGAATATTTTAAGCTTTGAGCAATCATTTATCTGGGGTTTTCAATTCATTTATGATTTTGCTTTTGGCTTTCTACTTCTGTTTTCACACCGAATCACAAGATTAAGGTCTCTGTTTCTTGGGACTAATTATATTACATGCTTTGGGATATGTTTTTCAACTTTTCGTGTTTGATCTGTTTATAGCATCTGATTCGTTTGTCAGCTTTGTAAACAACTCTTGTTCATAGAATAATTTCATTGTTTTGTTTTTTGACACAGATGTCAACCATAGCGAGGAGAGGTATCCATTGCCTGCAGAAACTAAATGCTGCAAACATTCCTACTGCTTTGCTAGAGAATGGCCAAAATCGTGTGATGGATGCTTCGCTAACTCTTATTCGTGAAAGAGCAAAGCTAAAGGCATGTCTTTTTTTGTTTTTGTTTTTTGATAAGGTGGCATGTCATCACTTTATTTGTAAATATTTTTATTTCCTTTTGGATTGATGTTACTTGTACTTTTTCCCATGCCCTTTGTTCTATGTAAATTTCATGTTTCATCAGTGATTTTGTTACAATAATTGCTAGAGAGAAGGATTATTTTAAAATTAGTTTTCCTCAGGGAGAACTTGTACGCGCTTTAGGAGGTGCTGAAGCATGTCCATCACTTCTTGGAGTTCCTCTGGGACATAATTCATCATTCCTTCAGGGTCCTGCATTTGCACCTCCTCGCATTAGAGAAGCCATTTGGTGTGGTAGCACAAACTCAACAACTGAAGAAGGTAAGCATGTGGGTTTCATTATGACTAATAATGAACAGATTTTGTCTAAAATTTCTGTTCGGCATATTCTACAAGTTGGTTTGTAAACTCTTTGAAAATGGTAATTCATTCTTTCATCAAATATTGATGGCAGAACTAATGACTCAGGCCTATGTATAAAAAAAAAGATCGAATGATTCAGGGACCTGATTTTTTAATGTCCTATTAATGCAAACTGAATGATTCAGGGGCCTAATTTTTCAATGTCCTATTAATGCAAACTTAGTGGCATGAGCTGACTTTGCAGGAAAGGAATTGCGTGACCCAAGGGTGCTAACTGATGTTGGTGATGTCCCTGTCCAAGAAATACGAGATTGTGGAGTAGATGACGACAGATTGATGAATGTCATTAGTGAATCTGTTAAGCTAGTGGTGGAAGAGGTAAACTATCATTCTGCAAGTGTCTCCCTGGGTAAATATCGTAGTACTTGGGATTTCTATTTTTCTGTCATTATGCCGTCTATAACATTCATAATATGTCTGTTTTGATTCAATTAACTATTTTTATTTGCACACTTGTCATTGCATTGTTATTTATATTTATCTTATATCTTTTTTGGAAAATTTATCTCAAGTGCTCTTCCTTTCTAGTATACCTCCTTCTAGAGTTATATCTAATAGATCGTTTAATAATTTTTTCTCTGAAGTATGATTATTTACACTTTCATATTTTTCTTTTCTTTTATTTTTTAATTTTTGATTGTGCTGGGCTATTCATTATAAGATCAAATGCTAGAAACGAATATCACAAAGGACTGTTGAGGACAACTGCCACTACATGTTCTGCTTCTGATTCTACATGTTGATCACTCAGTTGCATGAGTCCAGAAGTACCTTAAATCAGACATGCACTCTGAGATAGAGTTGTTAACTTTTAAAACAGATTTATTTTTAAAAACAGGGTTATTAACAATGTAATGTTGCTTGGTCGATTGATCATGGAAAACTGCCTCTATTCAGGCCCATCTCTGATTAAGCATCCGGAGGTCTTGAATTTTGATTTATCTCTTAAAATATCAATTGAATATATTTTACTTTACACAAATAGTGCCTTCTTTGTTATAGCTTTAACTTGAGTTTTATTGGATCCATCTGTTACATGATGAGGCTAAATGTTGGACGGTCAATGTTTTTTATGCACTAGAGTGGTTTCTACCAAAGCTATTTCAATTTGAGTTGCTATCCTGGAGAAGTAATTTGATATTTTAAGATACGTGTATACTATTGCATGAATTATCATTTCACTTTCTGTTACCTCCCTATTTGAGAGATATATATCAAATCTCATTATGTCTACATGCTTCCAGGATCCATTACGTCCGTTAGTTTTAGGTGGTGATCACTCCAATATCATTTCCAGTTGTTAGAGCGGTCTCTGAGAAGCTGGGAGGACCCATTGATCTTCTTCATTTGGATGCACATCCTGATATCTATCATTGCTTTGAAGGAAACAAATACTCACATGCATCCTCGTTTGCTCGAATCATGGAGGGTGGCTATGTTCGGCGACTCTTGCAGGCAATTTTTAAATTTGAATGTTTGTAGCTTTTCTATTCTAAAGATAAGGCATTTTGAGCACGCCCACATGGTTGTCCTTCATGATAATATTGTATTGCTTGCATCTCATTAAGCGTTCAGCATTTGTATTGTGTCACACTATCATAATTTCTATTGCAAACATAGGTAGTTCTATTGATAGTTAAGATTCAACTGTCATATCATAATTATTCTGTAATTTGAACATGTTGAATAAATCATGCACAACAGTGACAAATTGGGAGAAGATTGATTGGAAATTTGTGTTCTTCTGACTATTTTGGACATTTGATTCTTTTGGTTGCTAAATTGCTACTGTTCACTGCTACAGGCTCCTGTTTCTTTTGTATATGTTTTCAGCGATGACAGTAAATGCTTCAATCTTTGCCAACCATATCCCTTATCTGTTGCGTAATATATGAATGTAGTTTTCTCTTGCAGGTTGGTATAAGATCAATAACAACTGAAGGGCGTGAACAGGGTAAAAGATTTGGGGTAGAGCAGTATGAAATGCGTACATTTTCTAGGGATCGTGACCTATTAGAAAACTTGGTATTCCCTGGTCTCTCTCTGTTAACAATGTCATTCGCCTTCATAGTATGCACACAATTTATTTGGTTACTCGATCAGCTCTATCAGTCAGGCGTAGATGCTTTGAAACCTCTTGTATATTGATATGTTATACGTTGTTGCTACTTGTTTGATGTGAAGACATCCATGATGAAAATATAACTATTATTGTCAATTAAGTTTTTCCTTTATATACTTGAAGGAGGTGTCTGGGCACAAGGCATGCTAGTTTACTTCATTTTTGAAGTATTCCCTAGCTTTAATGTAGATATGTTTAATGCTTCAAATCACCCAAAACAACAAAAAACAAAACAAGATTAATGCTTCAACTTCATTATATCAGCCTGCTCCCTTTGCTGATCTTCTTCTCCATTATTCAGATGGTAAAACTAGTTTCTCTTCCCTTTACTGCTCTGGTCCTCCTCCTTCATTATTTAGATTGCGAGATTCTAACTTCTCTTCCCTTTGCGGGGTGCATTTCTATAGTTTAATGATATTTGGTAACCTCCGCTGGCTTATGAATTGTATGCACTGTGATATCAATGTTCTTAAGTGTTATTATCCCTTGGAAATGGTCTTCATAGTTCATGATTCCATGGTTTCTATACAGTTGTATATTAATTATCAATTTTGTGCTTTGCAGAAATTAGGGGAAGGTGTTAAAGGAGTATATGTTTCAATAGATGTTGATTGTCTTGATCCTGCCTTTGCTCCTGGAGTGTCTCACATAGAGCCAGGAGGTCTCTCATTTCGTGATGTTCTCAACATTCTGCATGGTCTTAAGGGTGACGTTGTTGCGGCTGACCTGGTTGAGTTCAACCCTCAACGTGACACTGTTGATGGAATGACTGCCATGGTGGCTGCCAAACTCGTGAGAGAACTCACTGCAAAGTTGTCAAAATGATAATCCGCTGTCTTTTTGGATTCTTACTTTAATACACTCCATTCCTTGACGAATCTGCAATAATCCATGATAGTGACATCACGTGTATTTTTCTTCATCCGTTGGAAAATCCATGCTAAATATAGTACCTTCGGCCTATAATATAAAAGTTAATTACTAATTTGTGGGTATTAAAAAAATTGGTTTAGTTATTTATAACAAATATGTGTTGGTTTTCCTTATAATTTCTTTTTTAATCTTATGCATTGTAACTATCATTTAATGGCAATTTTCTTACTATGTATAATCAATAGGGGTACTTGTAGAAAAGATATTATAAATTTGAGGTCTAGTGGATTGAGATTTTATACTTAAGATCAAAGTAAGCCCTTTGTTACTCTTATATTTAGAAGATGAGGTAGTTTTAGTTATGTAGGATGTGAAAATCAGATTGCTACACGTAAGGATATATTTCTGCTTATTTGACGGAGTTTGGAATGCACAGAACAAAATAATTAAACTTGGCACCATTCTTTGAGGTGAGAGGGCTTAAGAGGGCATTTTTGTCAATACTGCCAGGTTGGGGTGGAAGCAAAAATAAAAGATCTTATTTACCATGGCTTCCGTGTTAATTATTTTGTTCTTATTTTTCATGTGATTTTATTATTTACAAGAGTAATTTCTGCCTCGAAAATATTCACGAAATTTTTGGAAGTATAAAAACTAATCAATTTTATCCTTATCAGTTAACAAAGTTAACTTTGTCCTTAAAACACGCATGCCACATACAGTTAAAATGCCACCTTATCACCATAGTGCATCTCTCCGATCCATCTCGTGATCTCCCAACACCTTTCTCTTTCCCTCTCTTTTAATGTTAATCGGCATCTATCATTCATCTTCACCCACCTCCACAAGCTCCTATAACTCTCATTCATCTCACTCAATTGAGCCCTTGTCGAGGTGTAAGAACAGGGGAAGCGGATGAAATCTAACGCAACAATTATAGCTAATCTTCAACTCATCTACTAAAAAAAAAAAAAAAAAAACAGTCAAAACAATCACAGTAACACAAACAATTCCAATTAAATCCACATCCAACTACAAATTCAATATTTTCCTCAAAACCAAAATCGTGAGAATAAATAACTTAACCACCATATGTTGATCAAGATCAGCCTCTTTCTGCAACACTTCTTATACAAAGAACACAGAAGATAAGATGAAAAAATAGAGAGCCAGATAAGGGAAACCCCGTAGCAAATTAATTGGCGCCGGTGATGGAAATCTGTATCTTTTGTCACATCCTAAAATTTAGATGTAGAATTTGAAGAATAAGTCTAAATTAAGCAGCCTATTAAACTTAGTTGAGCCAAATATTTTAAGCATATCACGAAGAAAATGCTTAATAGTCAACAATTGAGGAAACATTAAGAAGTTCAATTTTGGGGATCTAGAAAAATTATGAAGAGGTTTAAATCTCCAAAAGTGACTTGAATAATCTTAAATCTATTTTCTTAAATTAAGGACATATTTTCTTGAGAAATTCAAAAAGAAAAAAAATATTTAGAGGCTATTGTTTGGCCTAAAAATGTTGGGATATTTCCTTTTGCTGCTCATAAATCCTAGAGCACCTCTGCAAATTCATTTTGGAAGTAAAATTTTAACTTCATCATTGCTTGAGCTGCTGCATTTATCGTGTTGAATCTCATTCACTTCAAGAGCCATGTTGTGGGGCTGTCAAATAAAACAAAGCTAAATGCATTATAGGGCAACCAGCCTTAGCCAGTTTCTACGTGGAGCCTTTATTTTGTTCTTAAGTAATCTAGTGTAAATGACAAATTAACTAAAGAGTATGAAATGTGAGTTTCATCTCTCTAATTAAATTAAAAGAGCTACTTGTTTATAAATTTTCCAACATATAAAGTGAGTGAGTGAGTGAGAGTAAATGCAAGGGATGAATGTCCTAGGTGATTGAATCTATTAATCTTCCTTATCCAATTTTATTATTGAGTTTCTTATCCAACTAAGCATAAGGGCTGGTTAGAGACCTAACTTGTCAACACTCTCAACTTATCAATATCCTCTAGACATAGATTCAATTGATCAATTAAGAGCATCTTTAGTGCCTAGCTCATGTTAGGATTATAATAGATCCTCTCTATTTCCAATTAGCCCCTAGAAACCTAGCAAACCAATTGACATTCAAGAGAATATAGGAAAGCTAATCAAATATCAAAAAGTATTGCTATAGTTCAATCAACAATCCAAGAAGTACAATCTCTAATATATGTTCCGCATTCTAGATTACATCAACTGATCATAATCCTCAATCCAATATATAAATCATAATCCATAGGAACCTAAGAATCACAATCCGTATATAAGAGAAGTGGAAAACAAAATTAGAACACAAGGAACTCCCCTAATTAGCTCAGTACTAGGATTAGCATCTTCAATCACCAATGGACTACGAATTTAGCTACTCATAGCTTGGAAGATGATTTCACCGAGATTTGAAACTCCTTCGGCCATCACAGCTGCAGAAGAAGAAGATGAAGTCAAATGGAAGAGGGAGGAGGGCACAGTGGTCGGAGATGAAGCCTCGGACGAACTAGCGAAGGTGAGAGAGATTGAGATCGTGGATGAGGGAAGGCGATATGGGTGTGAGAGAGCAGAAAATTGTGATCTCAGATGATGCCATTGTCCACAGATAAAGAACATCCACAAAATTGTGATCCCAAACGATGTGCTCATTTGGAATATCTTATTTTTGGGCAATAAGTGCTTATAAATCGTGATTCACAGTATACAAGGTAAGTATGTGAGAGGAGTTTTGTCTTGACTTATGTAATAAGTGATTATTTTCTAAAAATAAGCTATTCCAAACACTCACTCATCTTCCCCAAAACGTGCGTTTTGGTTCATTTGGTCCTTTATAATTTCGTCAATTCAGGTCCTTGAATGTAATTAATTCTGGTCCTCAATTATCATTTCTAAAATTTGCAAAAACCCATGACATCCAAAGGATAGTAAACTAGTCCAAAATGCAAAGTCATCTAGGAGTCAAAACATTAACAAAATTATCTAATTAACATCCAAAACCCCCAAAAATGGCATAATTGCCCTTATGCACATTATTATCTAATTAAACCCAATTAAGCCAATAATGAGTAACAAAAGACTAAGTTTAAGTATTAAAATATATGAAAATATTGAGACTTATCAACTCCCCCACTTAGATTTTGCACTCCCGGGCAAACTATTTCAGGCCAAGAACTAAGAATAGGAATGAATAGATCAATATATGCAAGCATCAAGAACCACAACTGATAACCATGGCTTATCTCTTATGTCCAATCCATGCTCATACCACATGCTAAAAGAACCAAGCAATGATGCAAAGATTAACAAAAATGAATGCAACTAAGAAACCTCACAAGGGTAAGTGTTTGCACTCAATTCACTCAATAGGGTATTTTTTTTCACTCAATCATCAGCCCAACCAAGCTCTACCATATGCTTTTAATGGTTCAAGCTCTTCACCGCTAGTAGCAATGACACAAATAGATTAATAGGTCTTTTATTAGGTTGTAATGTTGGAGAGTTCAATAAATGGAATGGTGAGTATATAATGGGTCGATAGAAGCATGTGAAATATCATGAATGACAAAGGGCCAAGTGAATGCATAAATGATTGAACAAGTACACAATAGCATCATCAAACACTTGCACATGTCACTAAGTAATGTAATGCAATGTATATGGACCTTTTGTAACATCCACAATTTTATTGCTAAGATTCAAATATATTAGGATGTTATTTATCAAATAATTTGAGATTTGAAGGAGATCAAAATATATTATTTTAAATCTTGAAATATAACATTGAGAAAAGAATGAAATATGATTAAAAATTGAAGTGAAAAGTCCTAATATGGATAAATGAGGGTTGATTATACTTTTATAAGGTGTCTAATTATCTTTCATAAAAGAAAAATATAAAATTTTATACAACATGTTAGGTATGATTAGTTTTGATAAAGTCAATTGTAGCACCCCAAATTTTATTTACCAATATGCTTTATAATTATTTGAAGTATTCAATGAAATGAAATGATAAATATTTATGAACTTGAAATTTATGAAGCTAGTAAATTTTTATTTTCATGAAAATTGGGCTATAACAAGTTATGGAATTTATTGTTGGGTGTTTTAAAAAGCCCAATATTCAAGCCCAAAATGGAAGAATAGCGAAGCATAATATTTGGCCTAATATTAATTAAGGTTAATTTTGGCAAGGAATAAGCTCCAAATAAATTCAAAAATGTAATTGCAAAATTGTAAATGTTACCAATAAAGCACAAGATTAATTATTTTCCAATTAATTGAATTTAATTTCAATTAATTAAGGAAAATAAAAGGGAAATATATATTTGGAATATTCTTGATCAAATAAATCAAGGTTTGAAAAGTCAAAGTGGATTTGTGCATAAATTAATTAAAGAGATTGTGGAAAATGTTGTAACAATTATTATTTCCCTCATTCTTTGTGAATTTCACCCAAATAAAGGAAATAGGAGGGGAAATAATTATTTGAATCTTAAATGTGACAAGTGTCATTATCTTAAGTCAAGAGAATTAAATAATATTGATTAAAGTTTGGGCACATGTTAATTAGATTAAATATTATCTTGTACATGTGGTTAGCTTAATGCAATGAGGCCCAAATTGGTTTATGAAGGAACCTTGGGGCGTCATTTTTTGGCCAATTAGAGGGAAGGAGAATTGGTTCAATTGTAATGAAGTTTATGACACCAATTAGAAGAAGATAAAGCCAAAGTATAAGTGTTATGTCATAAACCTATTAACAATTATTTATTAATTAAGAAAGATGTAGGATATTTTTAAAGCCTTGCCTTCATCTTTCTCATCCCATTTTCACGCTAAGCATATATATATATATATACTTAGAGAGAGAGAGAGAGAGAGAGAGAGAAGCTTTAAGAAAATAGAGAGAGAGGGAGGAGCTCAAGAAGGAAAACCTAAGGCAAGAGCTTGAAATTTCAAGAGTTCAAGCCTTCTAATTTGTGTAGTTCATCTTCTAACCTCTTGATCTTCATGGAAACCATGTGTAGCAAGCAAATATTCAAGGGAAGAGAGAGAGAGAGAGAGAGAGAGAGGGAGGTCAGTTTTAGAGAGAGAAAGTAAAGAAATCCAAGGTAATCTCAAGAACTTCAAATCTTTTGGTATATTGTTGTTGTCATTCTTGGCTTGATTTGTGGATTATTTGTTGATTTTGTAAATTTGGAAAGTGGAAATCCTAAGGGGTTATGCTGTCCAAATTTCCTCAAATCATGTTTAGTATGTGTTTAAATGGTTTAACAAGTGGTCAGTACTGAAAAGGAGCAAGCTTTAAGGGTTGAAACTCAAAATCACAATTTCCCCTTTTCTTGAGCAAAGTTTCAGCCAGCTGGAGTTAGAGGGGTTAGGGCCAGAATTTCATTAATCTGATGGTTCCACGGTATTCAGGAGGGAAAATTGTATAGGGTTAATGTTGATCACTTTGTGAGATAAGACCTAGAAAGTAAAATTATGAATATATCCCTAAAACCCTAAATATGGGCTATTAAGGGCAAAACTGTCATTTGGTAGTGATTTTGCAAAAATTGAAGTAAAAAATGGATTCTATATGCAAAACTGTGTAGGAATAGCCAAATTCAAAATTTTTAAAAAGTACAGTCAGACCCGGTATAAAGGGGTTTAGATTGGGTCCCTAGGGGTATTTTGGTAATTTTGCAATTTTAGACTAATAAAACCAACAAAAATATATTGGAAGAGTCTAAAGTGATACATAAATGTGTATTAACCTAATTCTTGTAAACCTGAATTTTTAGGACCAGTCTGTTATGCTTGAGTCGGATCAAACTAGGAACTATTTCTATTACAAAAAGGGATACAAGATAGTAACTCTATTCTTCATATACTATGCCAGTATTCATATGTTTATGTATGCCATCTTTATGATTTAATTAATGAACATGGTTTTGTTAAGAAGGGAAATTAGTGTGTGGAGGCACACTTACGTGATTGTTGAGTAAGAACCCAACCAAGGTATACAGATAGTGGGGATTGAGCCCCTAACTCATGTATACATGCCGTGATGTGATATTGTTATTAATTTGTTGCATAGCATGGAGCACGGCATATTTACTTTTCATATTTTATATGAACAATTGTATGTTACTACTGAGATTTTTTTGAATCTTACTCTTTTTCAAATAAATAAATATTCCAGCAGAAGCTAGTGGTTCCAAGGGCAAAACAGTGAATATGAGCAGTTGAGGTGTATGGATCTCGTGATCGGAGATGTTTGGTTATATTTAGCTTAATTTTAATATTTTAGAAAACTTGTATATAAACTATCAAACCCTGTGGGGAAACTCCAGTATGTAAACAAGTACTTAATGTCAATATATTTCTGCTATTTTTGTATGCCCTACGGAACTTTGTGCTCATTACTCTGTGTATATCGAAATGTTAAGGGGTTTGACATCAAATATAAATGCCAAATATTAAGAACAAAAAGTTTATATGATGTATTTATTTTATACTTTGACTAACTATTGTGCTTAGTGTGAAAAATATTGTGGATTAGTCAAGAAAAGAAAGAAAATGTTAAGTTAAATTATGGAGAATGATTGAGAGGAAGAAGAAGAAGAAAGAGATTAAAGACATTAGTCTAGAAAGCAAGGAACTATAAAAAGATTTTGAGAATAATCAATAGTTAGATTCAGAGTTTTGATAATAACAAACCTTATGTTTATTCGAATAAGTATTCAATAACTTGAATAAGGAAGTTCATTTTCAGTTAAGAGTTATATAGATAGCTCTTACTTTATTCAAATAACCAGTGAATAAAGCTTCTAGTTAGTTTATTCGAATAACCAATGAATAAAGCTTCTGGTCCTGTCAAACTATTGTGAGCTATTCGAATAAGGTCTCACAAAATAAAGGGAAACTTATTCAAATAAACCGAGCAGTATTTGAATAAAGATAATCTTGCCTATTTTCAATTTTGACTTATGGCAAAGCTTATTCAAATAGAGAATTTATTATCGAATACGATAACACCTTCTGATATTTTTGTTTTTGATTCTAAGGCATTATTCAAATAAGGAGTTGTTATTCGAATATGATGAGATAGTGTATTAAGATTAAAGTAAAGCTTATTTGAATAAGATGAGACTTATTCGAATAAGAAACTTAGTCTTTCAAATTCAAATTCCAAATTCTTATTCGAATAAGAGCTGATGTATTCGAATGGTGTAACACCTCAATTTTTATCATCAATATTCCTTCATCTGATGAGATTTAATGCGATAAAATGATGAATGGTGATGTATATAAAAGGATAAATACTCCAATTGGTGGTCACAAACAACATGAGTATGTTTAAAACACAAAGTGTAAACAATTGTATTTGCTTCGAGTGAGTTTCCCTGCATAGCAGTCTAGCTGTGTGACATTTTCAAATAGGTAAATGATGTTCAATCCCTATGAAATTTTATAGGATAAAAGTAGACATCCTAAGCTTTAATTTGATAGGTCATGTGAATTATTTGGAGCTTTAAACAAATATTTATGAATTTTTTAAGTTTACCCAGTGTAGAGGTGGTAAAATGGCTTATTTTTTTTATTTTTCTTATACAATAAATCCAAATAACCTGATTGCATTTCCTTTGATGCTGTGTTCATCTAATTTCTTATGCTTTTTATTTGACACTTTTATTTTCATATTATATTTATTTATTATACTGTTATTAAATTTAAAAGAGATGTGTTTATATGTTTTTGTAATATGAGTAGATGAAAAAAAATGAAAGTAAGAATGAAATTGGCTTCCTAACACAAATGTATAAAAGAAAAGAAATGATGTGAGTGGATAAAAGAGAAAGAGAGTGATAATTTTTTTTAAAAAAAGAGTGAAATAAAAAAAATTGGCAGGCTAGCCTTGGCGGGCTCTGGCTGGAATAAAGGTGTAGCCCACCCCATTCTGGTCCTCAACCGGCGGGCCAGCCCGAATTACCACATCTAACCCAGTGAAACTAGCCAATTTCTGGGATAGCGCCCAAAAATGTAAATTATGGGAATGTTGAACTTCAAGTTGGCTAAAGGCTATATTTTTCCTTAAAACTAGACACATTAAGGGTTAAGTAGCCTTTGGAAGCACCTCAATTGAATTTCTACAAATAAGGATATAAATTTTCATAATTTGGTCAAATTTTTGCCAGCTTTTAGTCCATGTGTGAAATTGGCAAAAATGTATGGGCAAAATAGTCAGTTTGCTAAATAAAGCCCAAAACGAATATTTTTCCTTTCTCTTGGTGCATATGATGTCCAAAAGAGGGAGCAAGGATGGAATTGGATACTTGGTCCAAATTAAGCAAAAGAGGAGCAATATTGGCCAAGTAAATGAAGGCGTTGAAAAGTCAACAATTGAAGGCTAATAAGTGTAACTTTCTAAAAGATAATTGAATAAGTGTAAATGATTATCTTGCAATTAATTATAAGGGAATGGATGAAGGAAATTCAAGAAGCTTATTTGGTTATTTAGAAGCCTTACTTTTGTCACTTTTGGGAGAAAGGAATGAGAAATGTTTATGATCAAAATTAAAGAGATAAAGCTTCATAAATTGGCATGTGAATAAAGCAATTAAAATATTATTAATTATAAGGAGATGGAAGAGATATTTTAAAGGCTTCTTCTCTATTCAATCAGCCCTCATTTACGTCAAATGGAAAGAGGAAGAGAGAGAGAGAGACAGAGAGAGCTTTCAAGAAGCATGAATAAATAAGAAGCACAAGGTGTTCAAGAAGCAAAAATCAAGGTAAGTTGCAAGTAAATTCACTTGTTCTTGCCTTCTAACTCATAGAGACTCTTTCTAATCTTCATATCCTTCTTGAAATCATGTTTAACAAGAAAAATCAAGAGCAATAAGGAGAAGAGAGAGAGAGGACGATTTTAGAGAGAGAAATAAGAGAAATCAAAAGTAATCTCAAGAACCTTGTTTCTCTTGTTGATTTATACTTGTTGTTGGTGGTATGATTGTTTGGTGGCTTGTTTTGGTTGGTCTTTGAAATTTGGAAAGCTCAAACCTTAAGGGGAGGTGTTGCGCAAATTTGGATTAATCATATCAGAAGTGTAATTAAATGGTTAAACAAGTGATTTAGGGTAAAAAGAAGGTGTTAAGTTGATTGGAATCAAGAAACTATATTTTTTCCTAATTTTCTCTAATTTTCGTCTAGACCTTTTGGCAGTGTTTGGACTGAATTTTGGTGGTTATGATGATTCCATTATGTTTATAATGGAAAATTGTGTAGGGTTCATGTTGATCATGAAGTGTGAAACGCCTTAGAATATGAAATGGCAAAATTACGCATAAAACCCTAAGTTAGGGGTTGCCAAGGGTATTTTCATCTTTTGGCATTGAATTTGATGATTCTGAGGTCAAAAATGGATTCCTTGGGTGAAATTATATAGGAATAGCCCGGATCATAATTTTTGAAAAAGTACTGTTGGATCGGGTATAAAGGGGCCTTGACCGGGTCCCTATGGATATTTTGGTAATTTTGCAATTTTAGGCTAATATAACCAACAAACGTGATTTGGAAGATTCTAAAGTGATATGTGAATAGATGTTAACCTAATTCTTGTAAACCTGGAATTTTAAGACCGAACAGTTGTGCTCGAGCCGGATCAAGACACTTAGTCGATTAGGCGGGAAGGGCTATTTCAGGTAGTAACTTTATCTTTCATATACTATGCAAATATTTATATGTTTGTGTATGCCATCTTCTGTGATATAATTAATGAATATGGTTTTGTCAAGGAGGGCTTTTTGTATGTGGAGGCACACTTACCTGGTTGTTGAGTAAGAACTCAACCGATGTGTACCTGGTTGTTGAGTAAGAACCCAATCGAGGTTTATGGATAGTGGGGGATTGAGCCCCTAACTCATATATACATGTTGTGATGTGATATTGCTGTTGTTAGATATGAATAGTTTTGATGATGTCAAATATAGATGTCAAGAATTAAGAGTAAAAAGTTTGTATGATATACTTATTCTCTATATTGACTAACTACTATATTTAATGTTGTATATCTTGTAGATTAGTCATAAACCCGATGGTGGGTTGATGTTATAATGCCTCATATATGGAGAATGATCATCAAGAAGAAAATCAAGGGGCAAGGGATTGAAGAAGGAAGAAATTGTAAGATCTAATGGGAATATCAAGATTCAAGATTAGTCAAGCAAAGAAAGAAGAAAATTGAAGATATTTGAAAAGATATCTAGTTGGGTTATGAAAAATGACAATCAATTCAAGAAGATATCTAGTTGGGTTATGAATAATGATAATCAATTCAAGAAGATATCTAGTTGGGTTATGAAGAATGATCATCAAGTGGAAAAACAAGAAGAAAGAGATTGAAGAAAGAAGAACTTGCAAGATTACATGAGAATATCAAGATCCAAGCTATTAGAAGTGATATCGGAGGTTTCTATTGTCAAATGGAAGTTGGAATGGGTCAATTGGAAACTAAAATGATGTATACGGAAGTTATATTTGGGTTCTGAAAGGACAAGTAATGTCTAATGCTAACAATCAAGGACCCAAGTCTATGTGGGTACCAAAATATCCATATAGTACTTTATGTATGCAGATTGAATATAAGAAGAATGGACATAAGGGTATAGGGATGAAGAAGAAGAAACCAATAGTTTCTTATGCACCAAGAAAGAGGTTCATATCATCAGGTTCATATCATTTATATCAAAAAGAACTCTTGGAGCACCCATTGCTAGAACTATACTATGTGATTATGAAGAGAAGCAATGGATAAAAGGAGTACGTTCCACCTTAAGGAAGAGCTACTATAGAGAACCATTTAACTACAATGAGGAGAACAAGAAAAGGAGGATCTCTCAAGCATCAAGTAGAAGACTCTTGGAGTCTACATATTTTGAGAGAAGGTTTCCAGCACCCAAAACAAGATATTCAAAGTATCAACATCATAGAAAGATGTAATGGGTAAGCAAAAGCAATCCTCCAAGTTTCTAAGGCAAAGGTACACAATTGTCTGTAATATTTATTGATGTTTTATATTTTGGAATCTTAGGAATGAGCATTGCAAATGATTTTGAAATTATGTTTTTGCATCCCTTAAAAAGTCATTTAATAGATTTATTTATAAAGGGATTGTAATGCTCAATAGGTTAATTCTTTATGCATCTATAAAGATTTGAAAAAAAATATTTCTCTTATGCATAAAGACATCTTTAATTCATTATACTCAATTGTCTCGAATTAATTATATTCTTAGAGCATGTGAATTATGATTCCTACAAGGTAACCATGCCTGGATCCACATAAAACTGGATACCAAAGGAAGAAAAAGATCTATATGGTTTTGTAGGAAGAAGAAAGGAAGAGCTTCATCTCAAGATTATGAATACATAGGATTTAATTCAAATCTTGGGGAAGTTGGACATTGAGGCTGCATTTTTGAATGTGCAAAAAAAAAAGGAGGCATTACTTGAGGCAATACTGCAAGTGCCTAGCTAGCAATGAAGGAAGAAAAGATGCATAGTGAAGCATTACTCAAGTAACCAATCAAGTCATGATCATCATCACTGCGTGACAATAAGGAGTGAATGTTCAAGTGATAACACCAACTGGAAGATGGAAGGTAAAAGTCAAGGAATTATGCACAAATGATTCAAAGGATAATTTCTCAAGTAATTACAAGGTTACTTGAGCATGGTATTGTCTTCTTTATTCTTACATGATATTATGCTTATATAAATTATTTATTTAGATAATGAATAACTTGCTCATTATTGCATACCATTAGCAATCAATCATGTATGGGTTTCAAATTGTTTTTAGATTGCTAAATGGACTGAAAGTGAAATTGTGCATAATCTTTCTATGTATTTGAGTTTTGAAATGCACATTTCAAAAATGTACTTAGAATCCAAATTCATCTTGTTTATAAAAATGCATACACACTATTTGAAAATTATTTATAACTTGTTTGCATTTAAATCGGTTTCAAAATTGGAAGTTAATATTTATGTATACTGAAAATCAGAAATGCTTCAAATTCTTCCACCAGAGTATTTCCCCATCGTTGACATATTGATCATTGATCTTAAATGTGTTATCCAATGCTTGAACTCCTCAACCATTATTTTCTAACAAGTTAGACCTTATGTCTAACAAGTTAACTATCTATATGAGTTTCAAATGTATTTCCTAGAAAAGAATCCAATATGTGAAAGCTTTATATCTAATGCATAAATCTTTGGTTGGCCATATTATTCCAAACATTATTAATGTTCATTAGTGCATTAAATCTTAATGCATTAACCATTATAGTGGAATAACTTACTAGGATAATATTCTAGAACTCTAGTCATTTGGATCAATGAGTATGTGATTCATCATCCATAAATTCTTAGACTCATCTTGTTGCTCAAATGCATTACCATTTGTCTTCATCCTTTTTCCGAGTAACTAGAGCCTTCTATTCAAATTCTTGAGTTGAATATCCCTATTCTTCAAGACACAACTCTAAGAGTCAAGTTTATCTTTTGCTCAATAGCAAAGTCATTGTGTTTATATACATCCTTGAAGCTAAGCCTTTTTGGCTAATTCATTTTCAATATAACTTTTGCTCTTGGGAAAATTCTCAAACATGTCTAACATGTTATCTTAGTTATTCTCTAAAAAGGAAACTTTCTGATATATGTATATTTAAACTGTTGACTTCCTCCATTTTCAATATGAACATTGATTAGAAACATATTTCAAATATGAGTTTTGCATATATTCAAATTCTGAATTTTACAATGCATTGTCATGATTTGAAATTACATATGAGATTTGAATCAATTTGCATATTTCATTATCGTTCTTGAAAAACTTGATGAAAACTTTTATGGATATATCTACTAATCCTTTTTTTATCTCACTTGCATACCTTGCATGAAAATTTTATCAATGACATATTTTTGATATAAAGTGTATTTACAAATTGTCATTGATCTTTGAAAATCATCATTCTTGGTATTATTTGTGCGTAATAATTTATGATTCAATTACTTGAATTTATTTAATTGGGTAAAATTATATTCGGGTCTTTGTTGATTATTATACTCTTTGCTCAAATATCATATGATTCAATTGTATAAGAGAATAAGAGTTATAATGTCTGATACTGTATGGACCCAAGAGAAAGTTGGGTACCAAAGAGCATATACTTTTGTAGGAATTAATCAAAATACTCTACTTTTGGATACAAAGATTAGAGGGTAATAGAGGAGGCGTGACTGGCAGTGTTGCAATGTGAGCAGAAGTAAAATCTATGGTATCACTCAAGTGACACCACATCACTAGCAAGTAACTAGCTAGTGATACAACCAGAGAAAGTGAAAGAGGAGGAAAATCTCTTAGGTGACCTAGACGAGATTCATCTCAAAGAAACTCAAGGCTAAGAACAAGTTTAGCCAATATGAATCTTTGTTGCCTATCCACCTTCCTTATTGTTTCAAGGTGATCAGACATTTTCACTGTGATATGGAGCCAACAGAGATGTTCAAAGGAAGATGCTGAGTGTAACCCCCTGCCTTTAAACACGTAATTATAATTTGAAATTTAGAATTTTAAATGAAATAGAGACCAATAATCATTAAAAGTAATTTCCAATCCCTTCTTGCAGAAGAGTTTTTAACAAAACTTTCAAAATTCTTTCCCTGTTCTGGTCTCATTTGCATGTATCGCATATAATTACTTGTGCAGTTAAATCACATTTATACATATCAGAGTGTGAGACAAAAATCCCCGCAACCCCCGGGCCATGATATACTAACTGTCAGGTTTATAATTCCCAACTAGGGGATTACATACCATAATCAAAATATTATATACATCCCAAAAATAATTTACGGTAATCCTAAACCCAGATTAATAGCTAACTATCAAAACCAAAATATCCCTGAAGGCCCTAACCACTCCGGGTTGTCCGCTTCTCCTTTGAGCTACTTGCCTTGACTGAAATGTTAGTCATAGGAAAGAATGAGATTCAAAAGAATCCCAGTAGTAACAAATCACTCATACAGTGCATAAACACATAGCATATAAGGTCATGTTAGCAGCATCACAATGTATCATGGCTCACACCATATGTGACAGCACTCATGGCTGTAAACTCTATGCGTAAGCTTTTGCTGCATTCTCTGTGTATTCACAAAGTATCACTATGCATCAGCTTTCACTGCGGTCTCAAAGCATCCCAATGTATTCATAAAGTATTCTCAATGCATGACAAACATACATATAATGCCTCACACACAGTATAAGAGAAAGAGTCACTACCTTGTTCTTTCCTGACGTCTTTTGGCACCGTTGGCTCATGAGGATAGCAAATGTCAAATCCTAAACACCAAAATAAAGATGGTGGATTAGTTCTCTACTTCCCAATTCTCACTTTCAAACACTTAAAATAGGTTACCACCTAAGTTCCTTAAGTGACTATAATAGGCTCAATGAAAACCTAGAGGAATTGGGAAGTACTAGGTTGAAAAACACTTTTCAAAATCTCAAAAAGCTGAAAATGGGGGTTGGCTGCAGCCAAAATGTGCACAAAAGGTTTTTGGCTGCAGCCAAGAATTTCTGGCTGCGGTCAAAACGCGCACAGAAACTTTTGCATTACAGCCAAGGTAACTTCAAAAAATCATAATTAATTCTAGAAAAATAAAAATGAGGTGATCCTAAAGCCAAATGAAAGGTTTTTAAGTCCTCTTCATATGAAAAATATTGGCTATTACTGGAAATCACCACAAAATACCAGAATTACACAAAATTCCAATATGCTCCAGAATTGAGTCCAGTTTCGACAACATATTTTGGGCAACCAGAACTCCCAAATCACAAAACGAAATGACACAAATTATTTGTCCATTTTGAAGCTTGGAATGTGATCTTTAACACTGGAAAGTTTCAGAATTTTTTGACATTATTAGGTCATTCAAAACACCAATTGGTAAGACATGTGGTGGTTATTGTGTAACATATCAATGGAGGTTGAATTGGGTTGTTTTGAGAGAGGGAAGAGAAAAATGTGATCAAAGACACACTATGACACCAATTTCACACTAAACACTAACCAATTCACACATTTCGAAATTAAGCCAAAATTAGGGCAAAAATCCAAAATCCTCAAAGCTAAACCAATGACCACAATAAATATGTCAAAAGGTTCCAAAGGCTTACCTTAACTTCTTCACAAGACTAATTCTTGATTTCCACCACTTCCAAATTTTCTCAAGCTTCCAATCACCACTAATCAAAAATCTAAAACCATAGGAATAATGCTCTCAACACCTAGAATAATGTTAATAAAGAGTATTTGAGCATTCATGGTCATTTGGAGCATTAACCTTAGGTTTTTCTCTTTCTCTTTCCTTCTCTAGCTAAATAAAAATGGAGGAGAGAAGAGGTGAGATGAAATAAGGATGATGATCAGAAATTTCTGCCCCACTTTAGCTTGCCCAATATCCTAAATGAGAGAGGGAAGAGAAAAACATATTTTGACACTTTGACTTTGATCTATGGTTCACATGAAGCCAAGTGTCAAGATCTTGTTCCTCCTCCCAACTCCTTTCATGTTCATGCAAGCATTGGATTACTCTATCATAATCTCTTGACATGTAATCCCAACCATTAATCTACAATTTACCAATGATTTACCTCTTCGGTAACTGACCAATCGGTCGGTAACTTTCCAATTTTACCATTTTGTCCCTGATTATGACAATTATACTTAAATCACTTCCAACTAATCCCTATCACTCTAATTATCTAATCATGCGCCCTTTCCCTATATTTAACCCAATTAGACATTATTCCAAACTTAATCATAAATATAGGGTTTAGGCATTAATCAGAACACGTTTGAATCAAAATTAATATTGTATTCTTCAAAAGTGCTTAATTATAATAATCACAATCACTTTTGAAGTCATTAGCCCATAATTGAAATTTGGGGCGTTACACTGAGATGCACAGAATCATCAAGCTTGGTAAGCCTATGGGGATTCTCAACTTTAATCTTAGCTCTATGTGTGATCTCCATAACATTATTTGATATACATACACTAGAGCTATGGCAAATAAGGCTAATAACTTCACTTACTTCATTGAGAAGAATTACCACATAATGACCTATATTATAAGCAAGGAGGAGGGGAATACTGAAAAGATCAAATCTATCAGAGAACAAGAGGTATATATATACTTCTACAGGACTTACTTCAAGTAATATGCAATTACTTCAAGTAGACCTTCAAGTAATTCGCATTTACTCCAAGTAAGCCTGAATCTCACTCCAAGTTAATACAAGAGGCGTAGAGGATGAGAGCTGAGACTTCAAGAATAAATGAGAGACAACACTTTGCTTGATTTGGTCTCCCTAGTCCTTCATTCTGTGGTCCATCTGTCCAAGGCTATATGAGAGAGGAGCTTCAACCATAACACAGAGCTTGCTACAAACAATTTTGAGTTCATCACTTCTATAAATGGCAAAATTAAAAACTCTGTAACTTGATCAACCAAAAATTCAAGGCCTTATTCCGAGCTCATCTTGGTAGTTGTAATGTCTTGCTAGAGGCCGCTTGTGACTTTTTGGGTTAGTACAGTTGTTGGCCCACTGCTAACTTCATATGGGCCTATAGGGTGGCACATAAGAATGACCCAACACGAGATAATGTTTAATTTAGGGTAGACGAATTATATATATATATATAATATGGAATTTGTTAATAATATTATATAGATATATATTTTTGAAATAAATATCTTATATTATATATATATATGTGTGTGTGTGTGTGTGTATTACATGATATTATTGTATTGTGTTAGTTTTAAATTTAATTTATTAAGATATATTAAATTTAATAACTAACACGATAGAGATATAGTATCTCAGATTTAATTTATGAAGATAAATTAAATCTAATGGCTCTTTATTTTGATTAAATAAATAGGTTAAATTAAAACTATTCGACAAATTTAATTTAAACTGAATTTATTTAATTAGCTCATCAAGATAATTAATGGTTGATTAATTTCAAAATTAATGATGATTAATTTTTAAATTTGAATATAGCCCTCATATGTTATAAAATTGATAGGGCAGATATACTCATACGCGTATGAGACTTGAGAGCCGCAAGGAAAACCCTAGGAGACATTTGGAGGTGCTAGCACACAGTCTCTATTGGAGAACATATGTGTGGATACCGATAGAGGGAGTGGACCTAACGTGTTGGCTCCTAGAGATCGTGAAAACTCTAAGTTGAAAAAGGTACGAGTTCTTTCTAACCCGAATTAAACGCCGTTGATAGATCCTCAATTAGGATCGGTAAAATTTTAAAATTCTTCCGCTGTGCCTGCCGATCCTAACACCAGGTACAAAGGGGCATTTTGACAATTTTGCAATTTTGCAATTTTGGACTAATATAACCAAAAAAAGTATGTTGGAAGAGTCTAAAGTGATACATGAATGTGTTTTAACCTAATTTTTGTAAACTTAGAATTTTAGTACCAGTCTGTTACGCTCGAGCCGGATCAAACTATGAACTATTTTCGGTAACAAAAAGGGACACAAGGTAGTAAATTTATCCTTCATACACTATTCTAATGTTTATATGTTTGTGTATGCCATCTTATGTGATTTAATTAATGAACATGGTTTTGCTGAGGAGGGCATTTTTGTGTGTGGAGGCACATTTACCTAGTTGTTGAGTAAGAACCCAACCTAGGTTTCATATAGTAAGGGATTGAGCCTTTAACTCATGTATACATGCCATAATGTGATATTGTTGTTAATTGTTACATAACATAGAGCATGACATATTAACTTTTCGTATTTTATATGAACGATTGTATGTTACTACTGAGATTCCTTTGAATCTCTTTCTTTTTCAAATAAATAAACTTTCTAGCAGAAGCTAGGGCTCCAAAGGAAAGGTGGTAAATACGGGCAGTTGAGGTGTGTAGATCCCTAAGTTGCTGCTATTTGGTTATATTTAGTCTAGTTTTGAATATTTTGGATATTTGGGATAATTTGTATATATTCTTTCAAACCCTGTGGGGAGACTCCTATATGTAAACATGTACTTAATATCAATATGTTTCAACTATTTTTGTATGCCCTAACAAAATTTGCGCTCATTACTTTACGTATATTGAAATGTTAAGGGGTTTGACATTTTTGGTATCAAAGCTAACAAGTGGTTCTGGCATTATCATAATAGTATACTATTATGGTCTTGTTTGCATGGTGGTAGGAAATCATGAGCAGTGGAAGTGAGCAGTGTGAGGGATCACTGACATCCGTGAAACAAAGTCCACCGGAGCAGCAGATTCTAGTGGGACAGCAGTACGTCAAGTACTATGCATCGGGAGGTCTTCGTATGAGGCGGACGGCTAAGAAGAACGTACTACCACTACCTATATATGGTACTGAGCATAGCCCAGTATTACTAGCTGAGTTGCTATTAATGGAGTTAGGACATCCCCTGAGGAATGGGTTGGAGGAGTACTTGAGTGAGGTAGACTATTCTCGAACAAAGACGGTGTAAATATGATACAACCTGTAGCTGGACCTGGAGCTGTGGGGTAGATGTCGCTGAGCACTTCAAGTTTATACCACTCTAGTTGGCCGTGGAGTCTTTGTGTCGGCTCCTGACATAGCTAGAGGTTGACCTATCTGACTAGTTCTAGATCTTCACGTCCATGCACTTCTTTCCGAATTTCGTATTTTGGAACTAGAAGAAGATTGATATAGTTGAGCGGTGCCTGAATGAGAACTTCTGGGAGTTGCTGGAGCACATTACTAACGTGGTAGGAGGTACATGTACATCAGGTGATGTGGGGCCTAGACAATATATTTTGGGTGACCAAAGGTAGCCGACATATCTTTTGAGGTAAGGACAATCATATGGAATGATGGACAGAAGCTAATAGAGCTGGTGTCAGTGTTTTGGACAGGTATGTGATAGAAAGTTAAACATGCTCAACCTAGGGTAATCCTAGGATAGGTGGCCCCCCAGATAGTTGCATGTAACCTAAGTTATGTATTATAAAAAGGACAAGTATGTGATGTACAATAGTTCATAGGTTATGTGATGTTTCTAGCTTTCTGTAACTATTGTAAATATCTTATGTATGTTATATCTGACATATCTGTATACCCTAATTATTATGAAACAACAAAAATGCCCTTGTTTTTATAAGAAAATTTATTTCTTCTATATTTTCATGTAGTGTGAATTATAGAGATGTCTCGAACTGGAGGAAATAGTAGAGTCCGGGAGGAAGTAGAACTGGGAGTCGGTATGGTAATAATAAGGAAGATCAGGGTGCTAGACTTGATCCAATCCAGCAATAAATTCTGGGCAGTTGAAGTAGCAGTAGGCCACGATGAATGATATCAGGGAAGAACTGTGGGAAGTACAACAGAGGCAAGATCGCCTAGAAGAACTAGTGAGAAGGAATGGGGAGGATGACCCACATGAGGAACCAAACCTGAGGATGTTTTGCCTGAGCTAGAGGCTGACATACAGACCTGGGTAGGCAGGTTTAGTAACCAGCAACCTCCTGTCTTCTGGGGGAAGTTTGATCCATAGATAACTGAACATTGGCTATCACGCTTAGAGAAGATCTTCAATATTCTGCTGTGCCTATATGAAATCAAGGTCCTATTAGCCATTTATAAATTGGAAGGTGATGTAGATATATAGTGGAAGAATACCGAATTGATTTTATAGGGGAGGAATATTCCAGCGACTTAGGAATTATTCCAAAAGAAGTTTAATAAGAAATACTTTCCCCCTTCCATCAAATGGGAAAAAATAAGAGTTTTTCAACATCCAACAACAAGATTGTGAGAGCTTCGACGACTATCTAGCTCATTATATTCATTTGTCTTGATATTCGGCATACCTCAAATATCGAGATGACAAAGAATGGAGTGCGGACATGATAATTGGGGGACTAAAGCCAGAGTTGAAGGAAAAACTGGTTTTAAGGTGCTCTACTGAGTTCAACCAAGCAGTTGAAGAATGTTGTATTATTGAGAGAAACGTGTTGAGTTTGGCTGATAAAAACAATAGCATGGGTGAATCTTGAAGTGGTAGTTCGTCATAGAAATGAAAAGACCAAGGTGGACCATCCAGGGGTGACAATAAGAAACCAAACCAAGCTAAAAGCCGTGGAGGCCAAATTTTTTTAGGGAATAGAATATGTTGGCGTTGCCAAAAGCTAATCCACCCTGGCAGAGCTTGTAATGGTACTCCACTAAGATTGAACCTAACCAAACAACCTACTTGCTCTGTATGCAATACGCCAGGGCACATTGCCAAAGATTGCCCACTTAAACATAAGCCTGAGGAGACAAGGCCCAGAATTCCAGGCAGGGTCTATACTTTAATGCAGGAAGAAGCTTGGAAGTCTCCAGATCTGATACAAGGTACGGTTTTCCTTGATAGCAACTTACTGCATGTCATGTATGATTAGGGAGCTAGCCATTTATTCATTGTATATGATTGTGTGAGATGATTAAACTTGAAAGCATATCAATTCATATACGATCTCATCGTATCTACACCCATGGGTACTAGAATCGTCACCGCCAATGTTTTTTTGAACTGTGTGGTAAATGCCGAGGGGCATGAATCGATTGTGGATTTGATTTGTTTGCCACTGCAAGGTTTAGAGGTAATCCTTGGTATTGACTGGTTGATGGGCAACTGTGTGTTGCTCGACTGCAAAGTTAAAAGAGTTATATATCCTAACTCGAAACCATATATGGGTATAGAAGTCAATCTTAATCTTCTCTCTACAGCTGAGGTTGAGAGATGTTTATTGAAGGGTGTCAAGGGTACTGATATAGCATTGGAGAGTATCCCTATAGTCAATGGATTTCCTGACGTATTCCCAGAGGATATTAGCGGATTACCCCTATATAAGGAAGTGAAGTTCTCAATTAATTTAAGGCCTGAAGTGGGTCTAATATCTAAAGCCCCACATAGATTTGCTCCAATTGAAATGGTAGAATTGAAGAAGCAAATTGAGGAGCTACTAGGGAAAGGGTTCATTTGAACTAGTGTCTCACCATAGGGACTCTAGTGCTTTTTGTTAAAAAGAAGGATAGAAGCTTGTGACTTATATAGATTACAGGGAGTTGAATAATGTAACCATCAAGAACAAATCACACTCCCTAGAATTGATGACTTGCTCTATCAATTATCTGGTTCCTGCGTATTCTCAAAAATTGATTTGCTGTCGATATACCATCAACTCAAGATAAAAGCAGAGGATGTACCGAAGGCTTCTTTTAGGAGCAGATATGGCCATGAGTTTCTTGTGATGCGATTTGGGCTTACCAATGTACTTGCCGTGTTCATAGGTTGTGCATGAATCAAATTTTTTGTCTGTATCTGGACTAGTTCATAGTAATCTTCATTGATGATATTTTGGTACACTCCAGAGTAAAGCTATACATGAGAGAATCTGAGAACAATATTGAATTTATTGAGGGATAAGCAACTCTATACCAAGCTGATTAAATGTGAATTCTAGCTTTTAGAGGTCAAGTTTTTGGGCATGTAGTCTTATAGCAAGGGGTCTTAGTTGATCCTAACAAGGTGGAAGCAATACTGAACTGGAAGAGGCCAGGGACTATCTTTGAAGTATGCAGTTTTCTTGGTTTTACAGGGTATTATAGATGATTTATTCAGAACTTTTTTAGAATAGCTTTTCCTTTGACAAAGTTGACATGGAAAACTCAAAATTTTGTGTGGGATGATAGTTGTGAGAGGAGCTTCATGGATTTAAAGCAGATATTAACAACATAAGAGCTGACGATCCTAGATCCGCAGTTATGGATACATATGCCAGTAGGCATAGATTTGGATGTGTGTTGATACAACATGACCGAGTAGTGGCATATGTATCTCATTAGCTGAAACCTCATAAATTGAACTATCCCACTCATGATCTTGAGTTGGCAGTGATTGTATTTGCTCTGAAAATCTGGAGACATTATCTTTATAGTGTAACCGTAGAGTTGTACTGCAACCATAAGAGCCTGAAATATCTTTATGATCAGAAAGAGATGAACATGAGACAACATAGGTGGATGGACTTGCTGAAAGACTATAACTTAAAGATAAAATATCATTTAGGGAAGACTAATATCGTTGCTGACGCATTGAGCCATAAATCAGTACAAGTGGCAGCCATGATGACTCATGAGTAGAAACTAATTGAGGATTTCAGAGATCTTAATATGTCAAGTCAGATCTTGATGAGCAACAATATTTCAGTCAAGTGTATAATGATCTAAGAACAACAATTGAAGAAGCACAGCTGTAGGATAGACGAGCATTGTCTATCAAAGATATGATTACCAGAGGTTAAACTCAGGAATATGACTTATCGTCGAGCAGGCTAGTCAAATATAAGAAGCGGATATATGTTCCACCATAGATAGAGCTGAAATGACAAATCCTAGAGGAAGCACACAAAAATAAATATACTCTACATCCAGGGGCTACCAAAATGTACCATGATTTGAATTGCCTGTGTTGGTGGCCGAGAATGAAAAGAGATGTGACTAAGTTCATTTTTGGTTGCCTTACTTGCTAGAAAGTCAAGGTTGAATATCAATGACCATCAGGCCTTCTGTAAAACCCTGAGATTCTTGAGTTGAGATAGGAAAGCATTACCGTAGATTTTGTGACGGGGTTAACCAAGGTCAAAAATCATGATGCTATATGGGTGATAGTCTACAGATTCATGAAGACAACTCATTTCCTACCTATCAGCATTCCTAATGAACTGGCAAAAATTTACATAAAGAAGATTGTGAGATTACATGGTGCTCCAAAGAATATTATCTCGGATCAAGATCCTCATTTTACTTCCAAGATTTGGAAGGAAGTACATGAAACTTTGGGTACTAAACTAAGATTCAACATGGCATATCATCCTCAAACATATGGGTAGACGGAGAGAACCATACAAACGCTAGAAGATATGCTGAGGGCGTGTGCATTAGATTTCAAAGGCAGTTGGGACAAATTACTTCCACTGGCAGAGTTCGTCTATAACAGTAGTAATCATTTGAGCATTCAAATGGCTCCATATGAGGCATTGTACGGAAGGAAATGTCAATCGTCATTATGCTGGATGGAATTATCTAAGAGGCGCTTACTTAGGCCAGACATAGTTGATCAGACAATCAAGCATATGAAGTTGATTAAGCAGAGATTACTGATTGCTCAAAGCCGATAGAAGAGCTATGCTGATACGATCTGGAAACTTTGGAATTTGAAGTCGGTGATCATGTATTCATGAAATTTTTTCTAGATACAGGTATTAGCAGTGTACTGAAAGTGAAGAAGCTACATCCGAGGTATATTGATCTATTTGAGATCTTGACAAAGATTGGACCAGTAGCATACCGTATAGCTTTGCCACAGAACCTGAGTAGGTTGCTGACATCTTTCATGTCTCCCAATTGAAGAAGTATCAACCCGATCTAGAGCATGTGATTGATTACAAAGACGTAGAGATATAGGACGATTTGACGTATGAAGTCACACCTGACCAAATTATTGATGGCAAGAGAAGTAGTTCAGAAACAAGAGCATCCTATTTATTGAAGGCACAACATGCTGGATCGCATCATTCCCTCTCTCCTCAAAAAGATTTGTCCTCGAATCTTCACCTACATCAAAAGGAGATAAATCAGCCACATTAAAAGTAGCACTAACAGAACACTCACCAGGAAAATCAATCTTGTAAGCGTTATCATTTATTCGTTCAAGTACTTGAAATAGATGAATGCACACTTCTGTTATATGAAAATTCAATGAATGACAAGCAATATTCCCAATTTTTCAAGTTCTTTTGAATCACAATTCTGAGTAATTGAGACAAGGTTCTATTAACAACTTCAGTTTGTCCATCAGTTTGTGGATTACAAGCAGCAGAAAATAACAATTTATTATCAAGCTCTCGCCATAAAACTCTCCAAAAATGATTCAAGAATTTGGTATCCCTATCAGAAACAATACTTTTAGGGACGCCGTGAAGCCTCTCAATTTCTTTAAAGAACATATTAGCAATGTATGTGGCATCATCAGTTTTATGGCATGCAATAAAATGTGCCATTTTAGAAAATCTATCAATAACCACAAATATGGAATCCATTCCTCTTTTTGACCTAGGCAAATCCAAAACAAAATCCATTGATATGTCAATCCAATGTTCACTAGGTTATAGGTAACGGAGTATACAAACCATATGGCAAGACTCTAGATTTAGCCTTTTTACATGTTATGCATTTAGCTCAAATTCTTTCCACATCACATTTCATTTTAGGCCAAAAGAAATGCTCATACAAAACATCCAAAGTTTTTTCACACCAAAGTGACCCATTAAACCTCCCATATGTGCTTCTTTCATAAGCAATTCACACAATGAACATTGAGGCACACACAGTCTGTTTTCTTTAAACAAGTACCCATCAACTCTATAAAATTTATCAAATGCTTTCTTTTCACAAGCAAGGAATAATTCAGCAAAATTAGCATCATTTGCCTACAATTCCTTGATATATTCAAAGCCAAATAACTTAGTATTAAGAGTTGAAAGAAGAGTGTAGCTTCTAGACAATGCATCAGTAACCACAATCTCATTACTTTTCTTGTATTTGATGACATATGGAAATGTCTCAATAAATTCCAACCACCTTGCATGTCTCTTGTTCAACTTACCTTGACCTTTAATATGCTTCAAGGATTGATAATCAGTGTGAATCACAGATTGTTTAGGCCAAAGGTAGTGCTGACAATTCTCCAATGCTCTTTTAAGTGTATAGAGCTCTTTGACATAAGTTGGATACTTCAAGGCTGCTCCATTTAGCTTTTCACTAAAATAGGCAATTGGCTTTCCTTCCTGCATTAAAATAGCTTCTATTCCAAACTCTAGATGCATCACATTCAATCTTAAAAGTTCTGCTAAAGTCAGGCAATACTAACACAGGTGCAAAACACAATTTTTCCTTAAGGCCAATGAATGCATCATCTTGTGCTTTATCCTATTTAAACCCAATATTTTTTTAATGACCTCAATGACTGGTGCAGAAAGTGTGCTAAAATCCTTCACAAATCACCTATAAAAACTAGCCAAACCATGAAAACTTCTCACCTCAGTTATGCTTTTAGTTTTGGCCATTCTTTTATGGCTCTCATCTTTTCCTCATAAACTTTATTCCTTTAGCACTCACCACAAAACCAAGAAAAACAATTTTGTCCATGCAAAAATCACACATTTTCAATTTGCAAACAGTTTTTCCTTCCTCAAAACATCAAGCACACAACGCAAATGATTCAAATGCTCATCCAAATTATTGCTAAAAATCAGAATATCGTCAAAATAAACCACAACAAATTTCCCAATGAAAGCACGCAAAACATGGTTCATTAATCTCATGAACGTGCTAGGTGCGTTAGTTAACCCAAATGGCATAACTAACCATTCATACAATCCATGTTTGGTCTTGAAAGCAGTTTTGCACTCATCCCCTTCTCTCATTCTAATTTGATGGTACCCAGATTTCAAATCAATCTTAGAAAAGACAATAGAACCATGCAATTCATCAAGCATACCATATAATCTAGGAATGGGATAGCAATATCTTACAGTGATATTGTTGACAACTCTACAATCAATGCAAATCCTCCAAGTTTCATCTTTCTTTGGAACTAAAAGCATTAGAACTACACAAGGGCTCAAACTTTCTCTAACATATCCCTTCGCCATGAGCTCTCTCACTTGCTTTTGAAGCTCTTTTGTTTCTTCAGGATTGCTTCTATATACTGGCCTATTAGGAATTATTGCTCCAGGAATGAAATCAATTTGGTGTTCAATTCCTCTAATAGGTGGTAAACCTGGTAGAGTTTCTTAAGGGAATACATCATCAAATTCCTGCAACAAAGAACCAACAACACTAGGAAAGGAAGAGTTAATGTCATTAGTGTTAAAAAAGGATTCCTTGTAAAAAAGGACAAGCAAGTGTGTTTCAGCTAGAAAAGCACTTCTTACTTCACTTTCTTTTGCATAAAAACTCATTTTCTCATTTTCTTTTCTCTCTTCACTCATTTCCTTCCTTTGGATTTCTTTTTTTGAACTTTCAGATTTTCTCTCTTTTTCACTCTTTTCTTTTTTCCCTCTCATTTTTAACTCTTTTCATCTTGAGTTGATCCTTATATACTTACTTTGGAGTCAATGGTACAAGAGTCATAGGTCTACTATTCATTACAAAGGAATATCTATTTGTAAACCCATCCCTCTTGACTTTTCTCTCAAACTCCCATGGTTTTCCTAAAAGTATATGTGCAACATGCATAAGAACAACATCACACAATATTTCATCGCAATATTTACCAATTTAAAAGGAAACAAGAACTTGCTTATCAACATTAATTTTCCCACATTCATTCAACCATTGCAGCTTGTATGGTCTAGGGTGTCTAATGGTAGGCAAATTCAATTTCTCAACCAATGTATAGCTTGCAACATTTGTTACACTCCCACCATCAATGATCAAACTACAAACATTGTTATTAATGAGGCAACAAGTATAGAAAATGTTTTTCCTTTGCTCATTCATCTCATCTTCCTTTACTTGGCAGTTTAAAGCTCTTCTAACCATAAGGCATTCTCCTTCCACAACATATTCAACCACATCATTACTAGTATCTTCAAGTGAGGGCATGGAATCATGATCACTTTTACTTTTAGTCATAACTTTACTTGTTTTAAGAATCATGACTCTCTCTTATTAGGGCAATGAGAAGCTATATGACCTGTACCCAAACACTTGAAACACTTTATATCTCTATTTCTAGAAGTTTGGGAATCAAATTTACTTTTGCTCTTTGATGTAGCTTCTTCTTTTCTTTTAGTTGCCTCCTCTTGGAAAGCTCTTTATCCTTTCTTCCACAATTGTTTTTGTGAAGAGCTTGATCCAGAATGGGATTTTGAAGCACCTTTACACTTGATTGCTTCTCCACCTTAATTGCCATATGCACCATGTCCTCTAGCACCACATAATATTGTAATTCTACTGTGTCAGCAATTTCTTTGTGAAGCCCATTCAGAAAATGAGCCATTGTAGCCTTTCTATCTTCTTGCTCATTAGCTCTTATCAAAGCTAACTCCATCTCTTTATAATATTCCTTCACACTCCTAGAGCCTTATGTAATGGTCTGTAACTTTTGATAAAGCTCTCTATAGTAAAGGTAAGGAATAAATCTCCTCCTCATTAGAGTTTTCATTTCCCTCCATGTCGCTACTGGCCTCTCTCTATTATTCCCCCTATTAAGGCCCAATTTATCCCACAAAACAATGACATAATCAGTGAATTCTATTGCTACCAACTTTACCTTTTTAGCCTCAAAATAATTATGGCACTCAAAAATCATTTCTATCTTCTTCTCACACTCTAAATATGCTTCAGGATCACTCATACCTTGGAAAGGTAGATTTTTATTTTGATGCTCTCTAGGTTCCCATCTACTCTATTTCTTTCCCTAGGATATTTATGCCATATCCTCTCCCATACCTTAAATCTCCTCTATACCTATTTCTTCCCACTTCATATTCAGATTCAAAATCTTCCTCACTAGTACCACTAACCTCATTATTCTCATATTCAAATTCATCCATAGAAGTATCCATCGCCTATTATGCCTTCTAGGATTTCGTCTAACTCTTTGCAGGTTTGCAATTCTTTCATCTTGCCTATCCATCATATCCCTTATTTCTCCAAAAACAACTTCCATACGTGCACAATGTTGCTGCATTTCCTTGAGGTGGTCTTCTAGATTCATTGGGTTACCGCCGGATGTTTCTTTTGCATTAGACATTGTATCTACAAGAAAGATGTTTGAGAAATAATTTTCCTCACAAATTCCTCACTTATTTCCCTCAAGGATGTCACTCTACACTCGTGTTTCACTCAAATTTAGCTTTTAAATTGATGTATTTTACTCAGGAAGTGTCTCATCCTTCCCCAAACAGACATACTTTAATGAGTCAAGGAGCAACTTTAACTCTAAGGATAGAGCATGCTCAATTGAAGGTATAAGTAGCTTTAAATCAATATCAGTCATACTAGAAACCTACATAATATATTCACAAATAGAAGAGAAAACTTTGCTACCTTAGGGAGTATTAGTAGAAACTACAAGAGCAGAAAAATAAATAAACATATCACAATAAGGAGCAATAGGGCCACCAGTAGCACTCATGTTAGAGATAGAATTAGAATCAGAAATCTCCCTATTAGAGACATGATTAATCCCAATCAATAACTCAGAGTCAGGTAGTAAAGATAAATTAACTTTATCCATGGCATCAATCACACTAATTAACTAAGAAAGTCCATTGGAATCAATAGAAGTAGTATATGCATGATCATTGGAATCACTAGTGCTACAAATAGGCACAGGAGCATTATGTCTAGAAAGTCTCATAATTGTTAGATCTCATATGTTTTGATGATAACAAATATTGGACTAATGATAAAAGAAGATATGATAACAAATGAATTTGAACAAAGTAAATAAACGGCAAAGCATTACTTGAAGTAAGCACTAGAGTAATGAAGAAGAACTGAGAGGAAGAACAAAGAAATACCATCACTAAGAACATTACTGGCAGTTGTATATGTTTACTCGAGTGATCACTAAAGGAAGGAACACTGTTACTCGAGTGGGTGATACGAGTGCAGATGATCAATTAAATAGTGCAAGTATACACTGTCGTAATCAAGTAATATAGAAGTAAGTAGAGTATCATTCCCACGAGGATTGAGCACTAAGTACCAAAATAGGTAATTTTAACTCTATTTAGTCAATCGATTAATTGGTGATTGAGAGTAAAAAATAAAAGAAACAAAATTAAATATGAATGCAGATGATATGAAAGCAAATATGAGAAAAAAGCCCTAGGGATTAGATTTCACTTCACCAATTCCGGATTGAATCACTTATCTATTCTATCCCAATTTATTCCACATGATTGATAGTCGAGTTTCCCTAATTTAATTACCAGCCTCTTCCAAGGTCAAGCAATTCTATAATCAATTGCTAATCCAATATATTCCTATATGAATTTAAGCAATTAATTATGCATTAAGATTTATGGAACTCAGTAAGACTACACAACTCATGAATATATTCCTATTTCATATGCAAGTCATGGTTTTAAATATAGGGTCTACACACATGTATCTCCTTCCAGTCTCAACATGCATATTGAAATCATTCAAAAGATGGCCAGTCAATCAAAAGCATTAAGAATAATAATTAAAACTCAATCATAAAGGAGAAATTCAAACTAGATTTAATAAGTTAAGATTCAATCGGTCATTAGTAAGTTACGTCATCACCCTAGGAAAATGAAAGTTTAGCACATGATAAAATTCAAAACAAAACCAAAATATATTACATAAAACTAGAATGAAATCCTCAGAAATACTGCATAAACTTGAATATTAAATTCTCAAACATAAATATACAACCAAAAGATGAATGAAAGATGAAGAAATCTAGCCGTCCATTTAGGAGGTAAAACCTTCCATGTAGGCGGCATGCAAAGTGTAATACAATCCTAAGCCTTCCAAGATGGAGGCATACAATACATGAAATTAAATCTAGAAAAAACAACACAAAGAACTAGAAATGTCGGAGCAGGAAACCCCTGCTTCTCTTCCTCTCCTCTCCTCTTTGAGCTTGGCCTTGATCTCTATTTATAGGGGAAAAATGTGTGCTACAGTACTGATATAGTGTTTCTGGCGGCTGCTACAGTGTTCTGGAAGCTTCAACAGTGTTCCGGCGGCTGCTACAGTGTTCTGGAAGTTTCTGCTACAGTACCCCCGGCGGCTGCTACAGTGACGTTGACCGCTTCAGTCCCTGTTGACTGTTACAGTGCCTGGCAACTGCTATAGTACTTTTTTTTATTTATTTATTATATATTTTTTTAAAAATGCTATTTATTCAAAAAACAATATTTATTTATCAATCACACCCAAATTTATTATATTAAACGCAAATATTGTCCATAAAATCATCATATGAGGGAAAATAAATATGCAAATATTTTACTTATCAGTGGGCACTCGAGTAACGTTGAAATAAAATGTTTTTGAAAGCACTGCCAAAATTTTGAGGAAGTTACTCGAGTAATCTACAAATTTATATGAGCCATTACTCGAGTAGCCACTCGAGTAACCAAGGAAAAAATTCTCCATTAGCTCTTGGCCAAGAAATGCAAAAATTTAATGAGTAGCTACTCGAGTAACCATGTGAGAAAAAGGCATGACTCGAGGCAGCACTCTAGTAATCTGAAGAGTTATTTGATCCATTACTCGAGGGACCACTTGAGTAATCAGGTAAATAAAGAACAAGTACTCTCGGCCAAGAATTTGATACAATTACTCGAGTGAGTAATCAAGTAATCTGCAAAGTTATTTGGAATTTACTTGAGCAGTCACTCGAGTAAGGTTTGAGGAAATAACAAGGCCACTCGAGTAGCCACTCGAGTAATAGGCTTACTAGAGGAAGCACCCAGTAACTTGTGAGGAAAGGATATGGCCACTCAAGTAGCCACTCGAGTAATCAAGTATTTCCAAGGTTTGTGATCTATCTCACTCCATGTCTTACCTAAGTAATATCTTATGAAAACTGTTGAATTACTCACTGCAATATTTTTGATAGGTTTACTCAAGAGACTACTCGAGTAATATGAATGATCACCCGAGTAGCCACTTGAATAATGAAGTCCAAAAATCATGCTTTTAATCGAATGTTTATTAAATTGTTTTCTATATTATTAACTTTCATTGCACTAGTATTCTAAGTACATTTGCAGAGAAATAATGAAAGATCATGCCAAAAGTGAAAAGTCAAATAAAAGTCTGAACGTTCACCTACTACGACCTACCATAAATGGATAGTTTTTAAATTCGAAGAATGGTCAACCATTACTGCACAACTCTAATAGACATGTTTGAATTGCTTCCAACGAATACTACAAATCATCTATATATATGGAGCATTCAAAGAGTAGAAAATAAGAACAGAGAACACATGAAATACACTAATCAACACACTCTTAGTGCTTGTTTTCTTATACTCATTCATTGTATTTCAGTGATTATATATTTGCTCTATGAGAGAGATTTTCATTACAAACTCAATATTTGTTATTGAGACAACTTAAGGTTATGGAACCTTGAGTTGGGGATTTGATTACAACATGTAAGGGGGAGCGAGTGTCCAGGTGAAGGAACTTGCTATATACTGAGATGCCAAAAACCCACTAAATCTTAGAAAATATAGTGAAACTCTCAAAGACACTCTAAGGACTGGACGTAGGTCAAAGTGGTTGTGGTCGAACCAGTATAACTCTCAGTGTACACTTCGGTGATATTTCTCTTTGCTCTCAACTACTTTAAATATTCAGTTAATTTTTTTATACGCAACAAAATTTCTGGTATCACCCAATTCACCCCCCTTCTTGGGTGAAATGCTTGTACTAACATTTGGTATCAGAGTGTAGGTCTTCTTGTTAAGGTTTAACAGCCTAAGAAGGATTCAATGGCAAGCATGGGTGAAGGCATTCTTCTCGACAGAGCTTCTATCACAAGACCTCTTTGTTTCAATGGTGAATACTTATCATTCTGGAAAGTGAAGTTCAGAGTCTTTGTAATGGCTACTGAATATGGGATATGGGATGTGATTGAGAGTGGAACTACAAACCTGAAAAGATTGTAGATTCATAAAGAGTTCCCAAGACACCAACAGAATATGATGAGAATGACAAGAAACTCATTACACTCAATAGCAAAGCAATTCTAATTATTCAAAGTACCTTGAGTCAAAATGGGTACTTCATAATCTGCACACTCCCAACAGCTAAAGAAATATGGGAAGCCTTGGAAATAACTCATAAAGGAACTTTAGGAATAAAAGAAAATCGAATCAATACTTTGGTTATTGAGTTTGATTTACTTCGAATGAAATCAAGTGAGTCAATAGCTGAATTTGAACTTAGATATACTCACCATGTTAATCAACTTGTAGCACTTGGAAAAGTCTATGATCAACATACCCAAGTATGAAAGATTTTAAATATTCTTTCTAAAGACTGAGAGGTAAAAGTCACTACAATTGAGAAAACAAAAGGTGAATCAATGCGATCGGTTGCTTCTCTATTCGGAAGCCTTTTTGAATATGAAAGCAAATTAAAGTTCAAACGAGAACTAGATGATATTTGTGATAAAAAGAAAAGAGGTCTAGCACTGAAAGCAAAAGAAGAAGAACAAGATTAAGATGAAGAGCTAGACGATGACAAAATGGGCCTAATCATAAAATGATTCAGAAAGTTTTACAAGAAAGGCCAAGGATTCAAAAACTTTCAGAAAGGAGGAACAAGCAATAAAGAACACATCATCTGCTATGAATGTGGAAAGCCAGGACATTTTAAATCAGAATGTTAAGAACTAATTTAGAAGAATAAAGAAAAGAGAAAAAGGCAAATTCTACAACTAGAAGAAAACCTTTGTATCTGCCATATGGGGAGATAGTTCTTCTGACGAAGAAAGCGATGAAGAGGAAGTAGCCAATATCTGTCTAGTTGCTCAAGAGGAAACAGAAAAAGAGGTAACTGATTTTGATCCTACCTATGATGAATTACTTTCCGAATATAATGCTTTACATTCTGAATTCATCAAAGTAGTTAAAGAACTAGTTGTTTTCAAAGAGAAAAACAAAGCTCTTGAAGTAGAACATAAAGATAATTTTGAAAAGGATTATGAAAACTGTACTTCTTTGAAAAAGAAAAACATTGATCTTACTAAATCTCTTGAAAAATTCACTAAAGGAAGTGAAATGCTAAATGTAATTTTAAAAGCTCAATGATTTATGAATGATCAATATGGAATTGGATATGATCCAAAATCAGATAGAGGAAAGAAAGAAAGAAAGCTGGAGGTAAATCATACTTGAATTATTTTTAGCATTTTGTGCATACATCAAATCCTTTTACACATTGTAATTATTGTAATATAAAAGGTCATTATACTTTATCATGCATTCATAAGAAGAAAGGAAATATAGGAACCTACAAATGGGTACCTAAAGGTTCGCATGTTCCAAAAAAATTTTGTACTAACCCAAAAGGACCCAAAAAGATGTGAGTACCTAAGACTTAATTGTATTTGATTACAGATATGTCTTAAAGCATCCAAAAACAACAAGTGGTACATAGACAATGGATACACTAAACATATGACTGGTGATTTCAAAGGTTTTACCACATTACAACCTAAGGAAGGTGGAATGGTAAAATTTGGAGGAAATCAATCCAAAAAAATAGCAGGAATTGGTAAAATCAAAAATGACAAAGGAATACAAGTCAAAGGTGTTTATTACGTTGAAGGCTTATGTCATAATTTGCTGAGTGTAAGTCAAAGTGTAGATAAAGACAACTAGATAATATTTGATTCAGAGGAATGTCTAATCGTCAACAAGAAAGACTTACAACTCAAAAAGAAAAATATCAAGGCAAAGCTCAGAGTAAAAAGGGAAGGTAACTGCTATATACTTGATATCAATAGAAATAACTCTAAAAATTGTTTTCTGAGTAATGCCGATGAAAGTTGGTTATGGCATAAGAGACTAGCTCATGTCAACATGTACCAACTAGGCAAACTACTCAAAAAGGATTTAGTTCTTGGATTACCTAAAGTAAGTTTTAAAAATGATTTGATTTGTGACGTATGTCAAAAGGGTAAACAAACTAAATCATCTTTCAAATCAAAAAAATGAGATTATAATTAATCGACCACTTCAATTGATACATATGGATTTAGTTGCTCCAGCAAGAGTTAAAAGCCTTGGTGGTAACTTATATTCATTGGTCATTGTTGATGATTTCTCTAGATTTACATGGACTATTTTTCTGTCATCAAAGAATGAAACCTTTGCAGAATTCATTGTTTTTACCAAGAAAGTGCAAAATGAGAAAGGTATGTCCATTGCAGGTATCAGGACAGATCAAGGTAGAGAGTTTGAAAATCAAGCCTTTGAAGAATATTGTAATACTAATGGCATAGATCACAACTTCTCTGCTCCAAGGACACCTCAACAAAACGACATCGTGGAACGTAAGAATAGAGTGCTCAATGAAATGGCTAGAGCAATACTGAATGAAAAGAACGTGTCTTAAGTTTTCTGGGTTGATACAATGAGCACAGCATGCTATATTTCAAATAGAGCCTACATTAGAACAAAGCTTAGAAATACACCATACGAGCTATACAAAGGAAGGAAGTCGAACCTTGCTCATTTACACATCTTCGGTTGTAAGTGTTTTATTCATAATAATGGTAAAGATAACTTAGGAAAATTTGATTCTAGATCAGATGAAGGAATTTTCCTAGGCCATTCTAACCAAAGTAAAGCATACAAAATTTTCAATAAAAGAACATGTGTTGTTGAAGAATCAATTCACGTTGTATTTGATGAATTTGAATCCTCTGACAAAATCATTGATAATGAGCAAGAAGTTGTTTTAAATCAAGAAAATGGTCAATCTATTTCTAAATCTCTTATTCCAGAAGTTGATCAAACCAAGGAAGATGATCAGTCACTAGGACAACCTAAATCCTGGAAATACAATAGGACTCATCCCCTAGATCAAGTCATAAGACATGTGAATGAAGGAGTCAAAACTAGAAATAAAATTTTCAATGAAGTTAGTTTTTCTACATTCATTTCTGAGATTGAACCTTCTAACATTGATGAAGCCCTATTAGACAATGATTGGGTTATAGCAATGCTTTTTCTACATTCATTTCTGAGATTGAACCTTCTAACATTGACGAAGCCCTATCAGACAATGATTGGGTTATAGCAATGCAATAAGAACTAAACCAATTAGAAAGAAATCAAGTTTGGGATTTGGTACCCCGACCTAAGGATCATCCGATCATTGGCACTAAATGGGTATTCAAGAAAAAACTTGATGAATCCGCAATTATTGTCAGAAAAAAGGCAAGATTGGTGGCTAAAGGCTATAATCAGGAAGAAGGAATTGATTATGAGGAAACGTATGCTCCAGTGGCTAGATTGGAAGCTATACGAGTACTCTTAGCCTTTACATGCATTAAAGGATTCAAACTCTATCAAATTGATATAAAGAGTGCATTTCTAAATGGCTACATCATGGAAGAAGTATATGTAGATCAACCTCCAGGTTTGGAAGATGTAACCAAACCTGACCATGTTTTCAAACTCAAAAAGGCTTTATATGGTTTAAAACAAGCTCCTAGAGCATGGTATGAAAGGCTTAGTAAATTTCTTATTGATCAAGGTTTTGTACGAGGAAAAGTTGATACAATACTTTTTACAAAATGAAAACGTGTTGATATATTAATTGTGCAAATATATGTTGATGATATAGTTTTTGTGCTACTAACGAAACTATGTGCAAAGAATTTTCTAAGATAATGCAAGGGGAGTTTGAGATGTCAATGATGGGAGAATTGAATTTCTTTCTCGGTTTGCAAATCAAATAAAGAAAGAATAGAGTTTTCATATCTCAAATGAAATATTTGAAAGAGCTATTGAAGAAGTATGGAGTGGATGAAGCAAATGGAATGGACACACCCATGAGCTCAACCACATTGCTTGATGCGAATGTCAAGGGAAAAGATTACAACATCACAAAATATAAAGGAATGATTGGATCATTACTCTATCTCACTACAAGTAGGCCTGATATTCAATTCAGTGTGGGCATGTGTGCAAGATATCAATCAGCACCAAAAGAGTCACATGCTGAAACTGTCAAACGTATCTTCCGATATCTTACTGACATGGCAGAATTGGGTCTCTAGTATCCCAAAGGAAGAAGTGAATATCTAGTTGCATACTCATACTCTGATCATGGAGGATACAAGACGGTCAAAAAGAGTATGAGTGGACAAGGCCAATTTCTTGGAGGCTCACTTGTGTCATGGTTTAGCAAGAAACAAACTACAATGTCTCTTTCATCAACGGAAGCTGAGTATGTTACAGTATCAAGTTGTTGTGCACAAGTTATATGGCTAAAGCAACAACTCTAGGATCTTGGTATTTATTTGAAAGAGACACCAATATACTATGACAACACTAGCATGATAAGCTTGGCAAAGAAACATGTTCAACATTCCAGAACCAAGCATATTGATGTTAGACATCACTCCATCAAAGATCATGTCCAAAAGAAAGATGTCAAAGTGATATTCATTCCAACTCATCTTCAACTAGCTGATATCTTCACAAAACCTCTTGTAAAAGATCAATTTTTATATATTAGACGAGAATTGGGAATGGTAAATCCCAATGAATTGTAAGTTATTTAGTGTTTACAAAATGTTAGATGATATTATTTATTGATGTTTTGATGATTACTAACTTAAGCATCGGAGTTTCTAGCAATTTGTTTTGCAGGATCATAATATTCTGTTTTGGAGTATGCAAAGCAGAGGTTAATAGAGGACAACATTACTGGAGGGACAACTTCAAGTAATGAGCATTACCGGAGTGACACCTTGAAGTAATGGATGCATTACTCAAGTAGACACTCAAGTAATGAACTTAAAATGTGACAGTGAAGCATTAATTTTAAATGAAATGGCACAACGGTTGGAAATGAATAGTCAGAAGGTGAAGAGACAGATTACCTGAGGGAGGCCTCGAGTGAACTTCGACATTACTCGAGTAAGGCCTCGAGTGAACCTAGGTGCAGATCTCAAATCTGCTGAGTTTCAGCTCAAATATGTTCTAAAGAATCATCAAATGATCGAGGTAATATACATGGGTAATTACAATATCATTCATGCCAGGTACGCTCTTAAATTCAATAGAATTTAAAATTTCTGGTATGATCACTCGAGTAGCTATTCGAGTGAGGCTGATGATCACTCGAGTAAGCCCTCGAGTGATGTCAGGCTCTAGGTTATTTCAGTCGATACTCAATCATTTCTCACAAAATCGCCTCGAGTGATTCTCCTAATGCTCTCACAAAAACTTTTCAAAATCTTTTTCTCTTCCAATAACCGTCAAAACCCAGTAATCTATGCTTATAAAAACCTCTCAGAGTGTACTGAATCATCTACCCTAATCTCCTGACGCTCGGTCTCTGTTTTTCCAAAAATTATTGATTTTCTCAAATCACAATGGTGAGGACAAAATCTCCCAATCTTAGTACTCTTTCTAAGTCCTCTCAACCATATCAACCCTTTGATTCTCTTTCATTTCCTCCTACCAAGAAAAGAAAGATTTCTCCTAAACCTAAAACCAAAGCCAAACCGTAAACCAAGCCAAAGGTGAAAGGGGTTGTGATTAAGGAGACCATTTTCACAAGAGCTCAAACTAAGAAGAGTTCACCTCTAGGAAGAGGCAAAGCAACAAAAGAACAATCTCCTCCTTCTTTTAATTCATCCAAAACAACCATCTTTTCTCATAAACCTCTAAAAAAGCCCAAGATTGATGAGAAGCTTACTAAAGTCACGGTAGGCATGATTGAGGAAGCGTTTCAATCTAAGGAAGCAAAGAAAGGGCAATCTTCAAGACAAACAGAAGAAAGGGATGAAGAAATCACATTTCCTCCAAAAGGATTCAATGTGAGCAAGCTTGAGGAATCTTAGAAGTATCTGGGTCACTTTGCAAAAAGAAATGTGTGCAAGATGCATTACATTGACTACAAGATTCTTCAAGAGGTATTGAAATTCGATCTGAGTCCCTATATTGATTCCTACATGCCCTGGCTCTCTATTAAACTCTCATTTTGCACTAAAGTCATGAGGCATTTTTATTGTAACATTGAACCTATAAATGATCCCGTTAGGAAGTCTGTGGAAGAAGAAATGACTTCTAAGGTCGAAGGACAGGGAATTTTAATCTCACCTTCCAGAATCAATACCTGGCTAGGAATAGAGAACCCTCCTGATAATGATTATCCTAATTATTTTTTAAACCAGTTGTTTTCTATCCTAAGACCTAGTGAGATAGTGGGACCCCTCAATTTCAATTCAAGTGATATGAGTGATTTTCATCAAGTCCTATGGTATATTTATTCTAGAGCCATGGTGAATAAATCTAATAACTTCACTCATTTTATTGAGAGGGACTTCAGAAAATTTGCCTCATTGATCCTCAAAGAACAAAAGGACTTAGGAGAGTATATCTTCAATGAGATCAAGAGGTATAGGTATGAAGGAAAACCTACTACTCCAATGCCTTATCCTCAACTTATTTCCTGGTTCCTCAAGAAGAATAAGATTTGGTACTTGGAGAGTATGGAGCCGATTGAGGGGATAGCACCAGTTAGGAGGGATTAAATTGGAAAATTGAACATTGAGATTCCTCTGAAGACTCCTCTAGAAGCAAGTCCCAAGAAGAAAAAGAAGATTGACACTGCAACTAGTCGAATGGATGACACACAGTCTTCTACTTCAGCTAACACATCTTCTCTATCCTTCTTTAGTACCGCAATGCAAACATTCATAGAGAACTTATAGAGAGGATGGATAAGAGGCACGAAGAGTTGCTAGCTGAACAACGTGCCCAGGGTGAGCTTCTGAGATCCATTGCGGCCAGATTTGATGATATGGCATCTGGCTCCTCTATTCCTAGTCCTTCTGTTACTCCTGAGCCCGTACCTATCTCTGAACCTAGACCCTTTATACCTACTGAGCATAGACCCTCTGAGATTGGACCCAGTAATGTCTTATTCTCTATACTTGACCCTAACACATCCAAGCCAATCCATATCACCACTGATAATCCACCTCAGCCTGTTCAACCAGAGCCCATATCTACTCCCATTGCCTCACCTTTACTGAGGAGGTGCTTCTGTTTTCACCTATTGGTATAAAAGAAATAGAAATTACCTCTCTGGTTCCTTACCCATTATCTCTGGTGAATCCTCTAGAGGATCTTCAGACACCCTCAGTGAACCTTCCTAACCCTGAACCATCATCTTCAGATCCTTCAAGTTCAAATGGTTCATATGAATCATTGGCATTTCATGTCATTCCTATCTCAGCAGCCAAGCCACCTACTCCTCCTCATGATTGATTCCACCTTTGTGATGAAGACAAAAAGGGGGAGAAGAGCCTGAGTGATTTTGTGATGAATGGATGAGTTAATGTATTGGGATTTGGGTGTATGGGGCTTTAGGGCGCTTTTAAGCTTTTAATTTTGAATTCTAAGTTTGATTATGTATTGAATTCTTCTTTATGTAAATTTTTTTTATTCCATTAAAGTTCAATTTCATTGAAATTATATTGCATTGTGCGACTAATGAGTTTTTGATTGTGTATGCAAGGTGAACAAGTAAATAAGAACAAAAATTTTGAAAAGATCTTTAATAAGATATTTCAAAAGAGTTTTCAATTTTAAATTGAACAAAAGGTTTCATATGAAAAGTAGTTGAGAAGCATATGTTTGAAAACTCAATTTCAAAAACTTTGTTCAAAATCACCAAGTTTTGTCATCATCAAAAAGGGGGAGAATGTTAGATCCCATATGTTTTGATGATAACAAAGATTGTACTAATGATAAAAGAGGATATGATAACAAATAAATTTGAATAAAGTAAATAAATGGCAAAGCATTACTTGAAGTAAGCACTAGAGTAATGAAGAAGAACTGAGAGGAAGAACAAAGGAAGATCATCACTAAGACCATCACTGGCAGTTGTATATGTTTACTCGAGTGATCACTCGAGTAAGGAACAATGTTACTCGAGTGGGCACTCGAGTAATGTTGAAAGAAAATATTTTTGAAAGCACTACCAAAATTTGGAGGAAGTTCCCCGGGTAGCCACTCGAGTAATCTGCAAACTTATATGAGCCATTACTCGAGTAGCCACTCAAGTAACACATGAGAAAAGACTTTACTCGAGTAGCCACTCGATTAACCAAGTTAAAAATCTTCCAGTAGCTCTCAGCAAAGAAATGCAACAATTTACTTGAGTAGCCACTCAAGTAACCATGTGAGAAAAGGGCATGACTCGAGGGAGCACTCCAGTAATCTGCTGAGTTATTTGATCTATTACTCGAGGGACCACTCAAGTAATAAGGTAAACAAAGAACAAGTACTCTCTTCCAAGAATTTGATGCAATTACTCGAGTGAGTAATCGAGTAATCTGTAAAGTTATTTGGAATTTACTTGAGGAGACACTCGAGTAAGGTTTGAGGAAACAACAAGGCCACTTGAGTAGCCACTCAAGTAATAGGCTTAATGGAGGAAGCACCCGAGTAACTTGTGAGGAAAAGACAAGGCCACTCAAGTAGCCACTCGAGTAATAAGGTATTTTCAAGGTTTGTGATCTATCTCACTCCATGTCTTACCCGAGTAATATCTTATGAAAAATGTTGATTTACATACTGCCATATTTTTGATAGGCTTACTCAAGGGACTACTCGAGTAATGAGAATGATCACTCGAGTAGCCACTCGAGTAATGAAGTCCAAAAATCATGCTTTTAATCGAATGTTTATTAAATTGTTTTCTATATGATTAACTTTTTATTACACTAGTATTCTAAGTACATTTATAGAGAAACAATGAAAGATCTTGCCAGAAGTGAAAAGTCAAATAAAAGTCCGAACGTTCACCTACCACTACCTACCGCAAACATATAGTTTTCAAATTTGAAGAATGGTTAACCATTGCTGCATGACTCTAACGGACATGTTTGAATTGCTTCCAACGGACACTATAAATTATCTATATATATAGAGCATTCAAAGAGCAGAAACAAGAACTGAGAACACACGAACATACACTAATCAGCACACTCGTAGTGCTTTTTTTCTTATACTCATTCATTATACTTCAGTGATTATATTGTTACTCTGTAAGAGAGTTTTTCATTACAAACTCAATATTTGTTATTGAGACAACTTAAGGTTGTAGAACCTTGAGTTGGGGATTTGATTACAACGTGTAAGGGGGAGCGAGTATCCAGGTGAAGGAACTTGCTGTGTACTGAGGTGCCAAGAACCCACTGAATCTTAGAGAATATAGTGAAACTCTCAGAGATGCTCTGAGGACTGGATGTAGGTCAAAGTGGTTGTGGTCGAACCAGTATAACTCTCGGTGTACACTTCGGTGATATTTCTCTTTGCTCTCAACTGGTTTAAATATTCAGTTAATTTTCTTATATGCAACAAAATTTCTGGTATCACCCAATTCACCCCCTCTTGGGTGAAATACTTGCACTAACAATAATCTCAATAGCATCAGTAAAAAATATCAATATCAGCAACATCAAGATCAGTACATGTATCACAACTTCCAATTTTAGCATATGAACAAGAGATAGTATCATCTAAATAGGCAATATCACAGGATCTACTAAGCATGCTATCTTTAAGATCTACAATAGAATCATACATAATAGAATCAATAACATTAACATCTATCTCAGCACAATCATCAGGAGGATGTCTCATAGATTTAAGCATATGAAATCTAATAGTTTCACCAGTAAATTCTAGAGTAAGGCTACCACCATACACATCTATCATAGCTCTAGCAGTTTTAAGGAAGGGCCTGCCTAAAATCAAAGATGAATGTCCTTTCTGCCTAAACCTACCATTATTCATATCAAGAACATAGAAGTTTATAGGGAATGTGAAATCTTTTACCTTAACCAAGATGTTCTCCAAGACGCCTTCTGGGACTATACAACGTATATCTGCAAGGGATGCAATGAGATTTGTAGGGTTAAGCTTTACACCCTTGAGTTGATTGAAGACTGATTTTGGCATAATGTTGATAGTTGATCCCAAATCCCTTAAGGTGTCCGAGAATTCAATGTCACCAATAGTACAAGGTATGATAAAGTTACCAAGATCCTTACACTTCACTGGTATTGGCATTTGATAAAGAGAGGAGACAATTGCCCCTAAGTCAACCTTGGCTTCATACTTAAATTTTCTCTTTGTAGTACACAACTCCTATTAGAACTTTTCATATTTAGGCACTTGTACAACTAAGTTAACTAGTAGAACATTGATCACTACCTTCTTGAAGATATCATAGACTTCATTAAACATCTCAGCTTCATTCTTTCTCCTTTCAGCCTTAGCTACTATAGTAGAAAAGGGTAGGGCTTGCTTGATCACTTACTTTCCTTCATCATCCTTTTCTTGTTCTTCATGAGGCACCACTTATGTTTTTTATAAAGTGGGTTGGTCCTGTGATGTGGAAGTGGAAGGAGAATTATCAACAACTTCCTTATCTTTTGAAGTATTGGTGGTATAGGATCTGCAGAGGGGATTATCTTTCCACGTCGCAGAGAAATACCATTAACTCCACCAATATTAGGATTCTGCTGAGTTTCAACATTTGGATTAGTTACTACTTAAGATAGAAGCTTTCCTAAACCTTGACTCTGTACATTACTAAGTGCATTAGACAATTGCTCAATCTGAGTTTAAAGAGTTTGTATTTCCTATCTCTATTGTTGTAGTTGTTGAATTAGGATTTTCATCATAGCATCTATCTTGCTTTCTAACTTTAAACCTTCATCTTGGACTAGCATTGATTGTCTAACTTGTTGAAATATCTTGCCACTAGAATTTCCACTTTGATTAAATTGTGCTTGTTGAGGTTGACCATTTCAATACTGAAGATTTGGATGGTCATGCCATCTAGGATTATATGTATTGGAGTAAGGATCATATTTTTGGCCACCTTGAGTCATAGGCTTAGAAGGATATATTGCATTACAAGATTCACCTCCATTATTCATATAGGCGTAAGAGTCTGTACCATGAGTGGCTAGAGAGCAAATAGAATAGAGTGGCCCTATTAGAGCAAAGAGTTAGGCTATGGGGTAAAAGAAGTAAAGGGCCCCATAGGATTGGCCATATTAGAAGAATTTTGCATAAGAGACATAGCCATTTTTTCCATATCAGATGTAAGCCTATCAATTTTGCTCTCTAGGTGAGACTCAGAATTAGAAGAGAGTAATCCCACTTCATTAACTTTGACTTGTTGTCTATAACCAAATTGTTGGCTATTCTCGGCTTTTCTTTTAATCAATTCCCAAGAATGATCAACAATATGAGCATTTGCATTAACATTCCCATAAGCATTAACAATAATTTATTATCATCCATATTGACCTTAGAATCAGAAGAATCAATAATGGGCTCAACAAAGGAACTACTGCCTACAAGAGTACTAGCTCTAGTTCTAATTCATTGGTGAAATGTCCTCCCAATCTCAGGATCAAATTCAAACAATTTTTCAGAAGAGGAATGGATTTGCAATAAACAACTATCTAAGAAGTCACCTAAAAACTCAAATCTAAAGCCTAATTGTTGCTCCCCCGTAATGGCGCCAAAATTGATGTGTGCTTCTGTCACTAAAGCAATCAATTAAAATAGGTCCTAATTAATTATATAGTCTAAGGTCAACCTAGATCATTGTCCCAAAGAGCAAGCTATGGGTTTTCCTTAGGATTGATTTTTAAGTGATAAAAGATGCAATGGAATGGACCTATACTAAAACGGAAGACACTACTACCTAAATGCAATCAAACTAACTAAATACACTAATGCAGTTGATTCTAAAACCTATATGAGAATGACACTAATCTATATGAATGCAATTTTTTGGGGTTTTTTTTATGAAAGAGGAATTAAAATACTAAGTAATGAGATTATTCAAAAGAAAGAAAAACAAAAAAGATTTAGTTCAGTTATGTTGATGAAGGGAACAACTTATGATTTACATGGAGTTATTTTTCTTAGCCCAAATCAATTAATTAGACCAAAGGGAAGTTGATGAAAGATTAGAATTAATAAATTTAGTCACCTAATTGAGACATGGAAAACACTCAAACTCAATAACACCTAATCCACTAGAAAACTCAAAATGAAAGAAGCGGTGGTTAATTAAATCCATTAAAAACCAATCACAATTAATTTCAAAATAATTTTGGAAATCTTGTTTACAATTGTCCAATTGAACAACTAGACAATTAATCAACCCAATTAAACAATCAAGAGGATAAGCCAAATTGAAAATTAAATTAATAATGAAAACTCAATTAATAATTCAATTGACAATACAAAGGTTTGCAAACAAATATTCCAGTAATTGTCTCAAGCACAAAACATTCCAAAATATCAATCCAATCCAAAAGAGATATTTCTACAATCTAAAACTAGATTGTTCTCAATTAGTACATCTCAAAATCATTTAAAACTAAATAATCTCAAGCTTGAATTAAAAAGATAAAAGGGAAGACACTCCCTTGTGGTCTTCAAGGTTAAGCTCCTATGCTCTAGCTTCCTCCATGTTCCTCCTAAGTTGCCTCCCAAGAAGCTCAAGCTGCCATGAATTTCTCCCCTCCAAGCCAATCCTTACTCACCATGTACATGGTTGAACAAAGATGGGTTAATGAATAATTATGAGTAGGAATTGAATGACGTGAGTGGGCTTGTGAGTAAGAATCAAGTAAGAGGAATGATTGAACAATAAACGTGGCTCAGTGTGTGAATGGAAAAGGGAAAAAATGGAGTCTCTAAATCTGGGACTGTGATGATGAATCAATAGTGCTTCGAATAGAGAGGCAGTCCATGAGTTTCCAGTGTGCTCCTTTTTTGTGGCTTCTAGGTTAAATTTTAAGAAAGGAGGGAAGATATTTTGGTACCAACTTGAGGCCATTAAAATTTAAGAAGCCCAATAAAATTCCACCATTAGATTCTCTTTTAGCTTTCAAGAAAAATTCTTCACCGTAAGATCTTCTAATATGATTTCCCTTACCCTACAAGAATTAAATAAAATTGTTATCTATCATATATGTGGAAATATTATCCAATCACAAGATAGCAATTAAAATATTAATGATTTAAACACAATAATCTCATAATCAATTCAGATTTATATTATTTCCTAAAATTGGCTAACAATCCAAATATTATCTATTAAATCCAAATTAGCCTAAAAGAATCCCTAAATTAAATGAATAAGGTGGGATAAAATATATAAAATTTCGGATTTTTCAAACAACATTTGAGAAATGTGTTGAACAAATTGAAAGATAAGCAACTCTAGGCCAAACTGAGAAAATGCGAATTTTGGCTTCCAGAGGTGAAATTGCTGAGCCATCTAGTTTCACAGCAAGGGGTCTTAGTGGATCCTAGCTAAGTGGAAGCAGTACTGAACTAGAAGAGCCCAAAGACTATTTTTGAAATACACAGTTTTCTGAGTTTTGTGAGATATTATAGAAGATTCATATAGAATTTCTCTAGATAGCTTTGCCTTTGACAAAGTTAACTTGAAAAACTTAACCTAGTCTGTGGGACCACAATTGTGAAAGGGGTTACATAGAGCTGAAATAGAAATTAATAGTAGCACTGGTGTTAACAATCCTAGATCCACAGTTGACTTTTGTTGTCTACACATATGCTAGTAAGCATGGATTGGGATGTGTTTGAATGCAGCATAGCCGAGTAGTGGCATATACATCTAGACAGCTGAAGACTCACAAATAGAATTATCCTACACATGATCTTGAATTAACGACAATTGTGTTTGGCTAAAAATCTAGAGACACTATCTCTATGTGTAACACCCATGTTTTGAAAGCATATAGATGGCATAAGTGTGGTAATATCTTTAAAAAGGAGACCAGTAATCTTTGTAAACAGTGGAAGTCCCAACTACAAGCAAAGTGTGCAGCTACACTTGAGTGGGTTTTCAAAAATCATTTTCAGATTTGGTCTCATATTATTTTATGATTCATTTTAAGCCATATGTTTTCGGTTCATTTCTTCATATCAAAGTTTTTACTAATAAGTTCTCTGCTGAAACCCAAACTACTATGTTTAATTAATGACCCTCGGTAGACAGCTGTCCACTACTGGTTTGAATGTCGTTAAGCATTTGCTTATATACAGGCGCTTATATACATGTCAGTACGAGATTCACCACACTTAAATACAAATTAAGTACAATCCCAAAATAGATAACCGATAGAAAAATTAAATTCTAAGTTCTTTGCTTCATTCGCTCGTGTTTACCTTCTTGCCTGAGGAACTACTGCCCGAGCTGAAAATTTGTTTTGGAAAAATAGGGTGACATTCAATGAATCTCAGTAGTAACAGATATCACTCATATAAAATGCACATATATCATGCCATGTCAATCAAAGTACAGTACAATCAACATATTAAACATTTAGAGATAAATTCACAATATGTAGAAAGCATAAAGTTACCAATTCAAGGACAACCATCCCTTGCCACAATGCTAGGAAATTCTACTAGGCCTTAGCCCTTCTCACCTGAATGTTTTATATTCACAGTGATACAAATATGCATATAACATATCATATAGTATGTGAGGGATAAGTTACTACCTGACAATTTTTCCAAATCTTGATCTTGATTGACATACTTTTGACATCCTAGGCTAGTGTCAAATCCTATAAATTATAATTTACGGGCAATGAGTTATCACTTAGTCCAATTCCTTCATAAATCATTCTCTTATGTTGGTTATCATTAGGGTCACTACATTAGGCTCAATATGAAGCTAATGAGCTCAAGCTACTCCAAATGCTTAACTTTTAAATGTCCAATTCTATTACAAAACACTGTACTTTGAATTTTCGCACAATTACCAAAAGCTAGCAGATTTTTTCACTGAACTTTGAAAAATTATAACTAATTCTAGAAAAATTGAATTGGGGCAATTAAAAATTTTATATGACCCTTATTAAGTCTATTTTAAGGGAAAAATACTTTCAGTAGCTATCTGACCACACAAACTTCCCAGTTTTTCTTTTTCCCCTGCTACCAAAAAATCTGACCAGTTTTAATGGTCTGCTTCAAACACTCATAACTCCTAGTATACTTATCGAAATCCTTCATAATACCTATCAAATTAAAGATATTTAAGTGTAATTTCATTCTGGAAAATCTCATCATCTTCAGATAAATTTTGGATAGTGAAATATTCTCCGCAACAAAAATGCCAGACAAAAACGCACACTGGCAGCTTTGTTACACAAGCATACTTAATTTCCAATTTTTGAGTCTTTAAACTAGTCTATCAAAAATTATAACTGAAGCCTATTCCAACACAATTTTTCATGTAGAATGCAATGGAAAGATCAAAAATACAAAAATCAAACTCCCTTAACAGGTTTGCTTCTGACCAATATATATGCTAAAAAATCTAACTTTGTGATTTTAACTACCGATAAGCCTAATATTTCAACAAGCATCATATATCACTTTATACATGATTAAAACATCTTCCTTCTTCAAAAACATGCCTTGGATAGAATGCATGGGTGGTTCAAGAGCTAAGAAAACTTAATAAAGTCACAAAGTATTCGGTTCAAAAGAAAACCTACGCTTACCTCTTCGCGTTTCTTCAAATAATTCGGTATTCTGGTGGCACTCTGGTAGACTAACTAACACAAAACACTTTAGATGAGAAATCTAAGACCATGGAATTGAAGCTTATAGTGAGTAGAGAAAGTTTCCTAAAGGACTTACAGGACGATAATGGCGATTCGGGGTCGAAATTGGCTCCGGTAGTTAAGAAAACTCACTATTCACTCCTCCTTCTCTCTTCTTGTGTTCTTGAGTTTATGAAATCAGATTTCTCTTTCTAGATGGCTGAATGAAATTGACCCTTAAAGGGCAAGGAATGGTTGAGATTTAATCTTGAAAAAAATGATCTCATCTTAGCTTGCCAAGTGTCACAAGTTTAAGGCTTAAGAGTGCCACGTGTCGTGCAACCATTGGTCTTCCATTTTCTCTTTCTTCGGTGGGGCATAAATGGTCAGGGGAAGGGGGAGTCTTGACAATTTCCCTGGACTCCTGGGTTCGGTACCCGACTCATAAAGTAAGCAACCCAGCTGAAGAGCGGTGAATTCCCCAGACTCAGTCGCTAGGTGGCGCACTCCGGAGATGATAGCACGAAAGGCTTAAAGTAGGTGTAATAATGTATAATGATGAGGGGCACATGTCACCTCCCTCATTTAGCCAGCACAAAAACATGTTTTTACTTTGCAATAATTTCGGGACATGTGTCATTTCCTTATTTGGCCAACATGAAAGATGTGTCATCATAAGTCATAATGAGCTGTCATTACATACTTTACTAAAGTCCTTTTAATAAAGTTGCTCCATCGATGCATTACCTAGAATTTCATACGGGACCCATACAGAACTATGGCACGCATATCAAGGCAAGCCACACAACAACCGAACTCTTCTGATCTCATAACTGACGCCTCTGTGCCCTACAGCCACCGACGAATTTTTCCTCCAACTTCTTACACTTGTTTTTTTTATAATCCTGACTTCTTGATTTCCATGAATGACACAATGGACATATGGGAATTCAGAAAGTAACTCTACCTTTAATTTGTAAATACCAGTATTTATATTATTTCACTATTTTCATATTTAAACATTTTTATTATTACAAAATTTGGTATATTACACTATGGGACGACCGTAGAGCTGTACTACGACCACAAGAGCTTGAAATATTTGTATGATCAGAAAGAGCTCAACCTGAGACAACGTAGATAGATGGAACTGCTTAAAGATTACAACTTGAAAATCAAGTACCATCCAGGAAAGGCTAATGGCATTGCTAATGCGTTGAGCTGTAAAACAGTGCAGGTAGCAGCCTTAATGATTTATGAGCAGAAACTAATCAAGGATTTCAGAGATCTCATTTTGTCTAATCAGATGATGATTTGTGGCAATAATATCAGTTAGGTAGAGAATGATCTAAGAGTAGCAATTAAGGAAGCTCAGTTACAGGATAGATGAGCACAGTCTATCAAAAACCTGATTACATAAAGAGAAACTTGGGAACATGATCTGTCACGAAGTAAACTAATTAGATACAAAAAGCGGATATATGTCCCACCATAAACACAGCTTAAGCAGCAAATCCTAATAAAGCACATAAGAGTAGGCATACTCTACACCGAGGAGCAATCAAAATGTATCATGACTTGAAGTACATGTATTGGTAGACAGGGATGAAGAGACTAAACAAAGTTTGTTACTCATTGTCTTACTTGCCAGAAGGTGAAAATTGATCATCAACAACCATCAGGGCTCTTGCAAAATCCTGAAATTCCTGAGTGGAAATGGGAAATCATCATTATGGATTTCATTACAGGATTACCCTATATTAGAAATCACGATGTGATATGGGTAATAGTTGATCAATTCACAAAGACAGCCCATTTCCTACCTATTAACATTCATTATTCTCCTAATAAGCTAGCAAAGATCTATATTAAGGAGATTGTGAGGCTATATAGTACTCTAAAGAACATCATTTTGGATAGAGATCCTCACTTCACTTCCAATTTTAGAGAGAATTGTACGAGGCTTTGGGTGCCAAGCTCAGATTCAGCATAATGTATCATCTTCAGACTGATGGACAAATAGAATGAATAATACAAACATTAGAGGATATGCTAAGGGCATGTACATTAGATTTCAAAGGCAATTGGGGTCAATTCCTTCCATTGGTAGAATTTGTTAATAATAACAGTTACCACTCAAGCATTCAAATGACTCCTTATAAGGCATTATAAGGAAAGAAACGTCAATCATCTTTGTGCTAGACGGAATTGTTTAAGAGGTGTTGACTTGGGCCAGACATGGTTGATCAGACAACAGAGCAGATCAATCTTATTAAGTAGAGATTGTTAACTTCTCAAAGCTGACAAAAGAGTTATGCTGACAAGAAGTGAAATCCTCTAGAGTTTGAGGTTGGCGATCATGTATTTATAAAAGTTTCACTTGTCATAGGTATTGGTAGGGCACTAAAAGTGAATAAACTAAGCCCGAGGTACATTGGCCCATCTAAGATCTTGTTGAAGATTGGGCTAGTAGTGTACTGGATAGCTTTACCCCTAAATCTGAGCTGATTGCATGATGTTTTCCATGTTTCACAGTTGAAGAAATATCAACCCGATCCAGGACATGTAATTGAATATAAAGATGTGGATATGTGGGATGATATGACATATGAGGTCACACTTGACCGAATCATTGATTACCAAGTGAAGCAGCTCAGACACAGGAGTATCTAGTTCTTGAAAATTGTCTAGAAGGGACTATCTCCTAGAGAGGCAACATAGGAAACAGAAGAAGATATGCTGAACCGTTACCCGGAGTTCATGGCTATGTATATGTAGAAAATTTTAGGGATGACATTTATTTAAGGGGGGAGAGCTGTAACATCCCAATTTTATTCACAATATTCCTTGTATGTATTGAGACATTTAATGGAATAAAATGGTGAATTTTAGTGAACATGGAAATTCAAAAATAAAGCAAATAGTGGTCACACACAATATGACTAGTTTGGAACAAAATATTGTAAGAATTTGGATTTACCACTAGTGTAATTTCTTATGTGGTAGTCTGGTTGCGTGATATTTTTAAATAGGCAAATGATGTCTAATGCCTATGAAATTTTCCAAAATAAAAGTAGACATATATGATGAATAAAAGTAACCAAGTAAAACTAGCAAGTTAATGTGGTAGTGTCTAATCAATGGTAATTCTGGAATGTTTTGTGCCTATTTGGCTAAAGGAAATATTTTTTCTTCAAAATAGACTTAACAAGGGTTACATAGCTTTTGGAACCACTGCAATTGGACATTTATAAATAAAGATATGAATTTTTAAAGTTTGATGAAAATTCTGTTAGCTTTCATGGAAGGTGCGAAATTAAGGCAATGGCAAAAATATATGAGCAAAATAGTCATTTGGCTAAATTAAATCGACAGCCTATATTTTGCCCTTTTTCTTGTGTGTGGGACGTCCAAAAGGGTAAGAGGCAAGGGAAATGAATATTTGAGATAAATTTGACAAAAGTTGAAGTAATTTTAGGCAACCAAATGGAAGTTTGAAAAGTCAAAAAAGCAAAGTTTGTAATAAATTGCCCTTACACATTAGTTGTAAGGGAATGGATGAAGCTAATGCAAAAGCTTATTTGGTTACTTTAAAGGCTTCATTTTTGTCATTTTGGCAACAGGAAAGAGAAACATTTCTGATCAAAATTAATGCAGGAAAAGGGGTTTAAGGTAATGACTCTTTCTTTCATACACTATATGAACTTGCATATGCTTTGTGTATGCCATATTCTGTGACATGTATAATGCACACATATTATCTAACTAGTGCAGGAAAAGCACAAGTACCCCAACGGTCCAAAGGGGATCCAATTATAATACACAGTGCCTATAAGGTACATTGCCCAGTTTGTGGTTTTGAGCCCAACTGAGGTACAGACAAGTAGGGGTTTTAACAATAGTTGGCCCTGAATTTGTACATATACCGATCAATGTGATTGCAGTGTTATTATTTTTTTGCATTATATAGTACTTGGCATATTTATTTATCGTATATACCTTCAATGGAGCTTTCCCTAGGAAGCATCGTTGGAGTAGTATACTTCCTCTGGCGCTTCTCTCAATAAGCGTCATAGCTTTTTATTAAAAAAAATAAAATACTAAAGCTCTAGCTCTTTCGTATATTCAAGAAGCGTCGTAGCTTTGTTTAAAGGCACTGGAAGCTACGGCGCTTCTTAAGCGCCATAGTATTCTCTAAATTAAGCGTCATAGCTCGCATTTTTTGTAGTAGTGCTTCCAGATGATTTATGATATGAGGTGGATACTCAGTCATAAATTTGTTAAAAGAGTACTATAGTTTTCTAACTATATTCATAAATCCCTAATTAGTCCTTTCAGCTTTATAAAGGATTTAATTTGTTAAAAGCTTAGGCCAAATCTAGATTTAGATATTTTAACGGGATTTAAATGGGATTCTCCTAATACAATACAATATAATATAGTTTTCTGAAAATTATAATTTTATCTTTGGTCATTTATCATATCATATATCTTGAAATTTTTTTTAAAATAAAAGTATATCTTACATAAAAGTGGATGCCACATAAGTTTTCAAAGTTATTCTTTCAACTCGAAGTGGAGGTTAGACAAACAATTGTGAACACCTTTTAAGTATTGATATATGAATTATGCTCTGATTCATTAATCTTGAACTTTGCACTACAAAAAAACAGGAAATTAGAGACGGAAATTAGCGACGAATAATTCCGTCGCTATTCCGTCTCTAAACCGTCAATAAATCTGTCACTAATTTTAGAGATGGAAATTAGAGACGGAATTATTCCGTCTCTAAATTCCGTCTCTAATCCATCTCTGATTCCGTCTCTAAATTTTTAGAGACAAAAATTAGCGACGGAATTATTCCGTCTCTAAATTCCGTCTCTAATCCATCTCTGATTCCGTCTCTAAATTTTAGAGACGGAAATTAGTGACGGAATTATTCCTTCTCTAAATTTCGTCGCTAATCCGTCTCTGATTCCATCTCTAAATTTTTAGAGACGGAAATTAGCGACGAAATTATTCCGTCTCTAAATTTCGTCGCTAATCCGTCTCTGATTCCGTCTCTAAATTTTTAGAGACGGAAATTAGCTACGGAATTATTCCGTCTCTAAATTCCGTCTCTAGTCCGTCTTTGATTCCGTCTCTAAATTTCGTCACTAAATTCTGTCACCAATTCCGTCGCTATTCCGTCAGTATTCCGTCACAAATTCCGTTACTAATTTAAGGGATAATTTAATCTTTATTTTTTTGATATAAATTAGCAACAAAAATTGTTCCGTCATGTGACTTGTTGAGACATCATGGAGATGAATTCTTATAAAATGCATTCGAATAATATAAAAATGGCACCATCATGTGACTTCGTATTAGCTAAACAAATAATGAAATAATATATGAACTACTCTCTTTTAGAAATTAACATGATAAATAAAGAAAGAATAATTGTAGTGCTAATTTTTTGAAATTAATTAGACTATTAATCAATTTATTCGTACACTCATTTATTGGTGTTAATAATATGATTTCTTTAACAAAATAAAAAAACAATAGTTGTTTTGGAAGCTATATATAGCTATGAAATCCGTAGATAAAAATTAAACAAAAATACAAACAAAGAACACTAATATATAAAAGTTAAAATTCATGACAACTCATTATACAATTTACAAAGTATAGCATCACAACTTGTTTCTTTGAGTTTTATGCAAAGCATAGGATTTTATTTATAAAATATTGAATTTGAGACAAATTGCAGTAATATATTCTACCATTTCAAATAATACATAAAAACATGTAAATAATTACTACTACATATATTATATGAATGTGTAATTAAATACTCATTGAATTTACAATACAAGTGCAATCTTGCAATTGTATGAAAAAAAAAGTTCAATCTTGCAACTTGGCCGAAGGAACCTCTAAATACAGGTATTTATACATCATATAACCTTCAGGAATTTTATTTACTTCATTTTGTGTTTTTCTAATCATATCAAGATTGTTGAATACTAAATCAAAGGTGGAGCTAGTATGTGCAATTTTTGTGTGAACTTAGTTTGCCATGTCATATGTGGTATAATTAGTTAAAATACAACAATTCAACTAATATTAATCCTAGTTGGATACTCATCTGATTCACATTTTTAATATTTTTCTTAAAAATTCAAATCATTTAATTAAGATTTCACAAATAAAGAAAAAATAAATATCGTGAAATCTTTTAATTTTTTTAATATACCAACTAATGTTTAAGAAATGCCAAATCAGCTCATGAATTGTTGTATTTTAATTGGTTAGGCTACAAATAGCATGACGCACCAGATTGATACAATAATTGGTTAGTCACTTGTTCAGCCTCACAAGGTCATCGACTTCTCCTCTCTTCTCCGTCAGCCATTGTAACTCTCCTATCTCAAACTCTCTTTCCTCGGCTGGTTTGTTTAGTTCAATGTTAAATACTCATTTGATTTGTTAATTGAGACTAATAAGTAGGATTAGAGTGGTAGTCAATAGGCCAAAGAAAATAATTAGTTAGAGTACAATTTGAAAATTCACTATAACAAGTTGTATTTTAGACTAAGACTCTCAATTAAAACGTTGTTGAATAAAAATTGTTCATTTGAAACTCCCAAGAAGAATCATGAAACTTATACATCAGTTGTGCTCAGTGTACATGCATATATGATATATGTAGAATTAACTATGCACGTATTATTCACTACTAGATCACAACAGTTTCTACGATTGAATCCCATAGTTCAAATGTATGTGCTATATATATGTGTGTGTGTGTGTGTGAGCATGATAGTTGATTAGTAAAAATGAAGTTTTGTTTTAGCAAATTGCAGATATTTTGATGAGCTTGAGTAGCAGGATGTCACTTTGTTATTTTTAAGCCTCTTTCTAGTTCCTTGTCCAGTAGATTCATTTTATTTAATAAGCCAGTGATTCCTTGTCCAGTGAACAAAACTCAAAAAGTAAAAGAAAGAAAGATTAATAAGCCAACTCTTGTCCAGTAGATTCATTTTATTTAATTAGTTTTTGATAAAACATGAATTTAAATATTTTACTTATATTTATGGTAAATCTTGCTCCCTCCAAACAAATTTTCATGTTCCTGCTCTTTGTGAGTGTCTGATTGAGGCCTTTGGTTTGATTAAAAAAAATGAGGAAAGGCTTTTGCTGTCACCAATCACCATATTCGTAAACCATCAACCCTTTCTCTTTCTCTATAACACTTCTCACTTTCTCAGATCTCATCTTTGTTGTTTGCCCTAGCCGTGAGTCCTCAACCGCGAACAAGCTCGACAGATCGACACTTCTAGGCAGCTGCTGCTCAGTGCTCACTCTGGGCTCTGGCGCTCCTCGTCGTCTCTCAATTACTCCAGTCCACGGCTCCTCATCTCAATCTCTCCAGTCCACGACACTTCCAGGTTATGATTTTTTTTTTCAGATTTTAGTACTGATTTTTTCTTTTTCCTGACAAGATCAGGATGTTGAAGTCCAGAAATAATTCCTATCTCATTCAGATTTTAGTGCTGATTTTCTCTTTTTCCTGAATTTTTTCCAACTTCTGATTGCTTATGAGTTTTTACAAAAAAGGATATGGAAAGCGACTTTGTACGTCTGTTAAAAAACGAACGTAGATAAAAAAAACTTACCACGTCACTCACATTGATGTCTACCTGAAAACGGACTTGGAAAGGTTAAAAGAAGCTGAACTTCTTGTTAAGTCATTGTATTTGTATGTCACTATTATTTCTGATTTCTGCTTGCTAATCTTTAACTGCAGGTAATCTTTATTGGCTGTTTAACTTTCTTTATGAAGAATGTGGTGTTTTGTGTTCTATTGTTGGTTTTTGTATCAGTAATATTTTCATCCTAGCTTTTTGTATCTCTAATATTTTCATCCTTCTGAACTAGCTAGTTTAGATCTAGATTAGCTATTTGATAGTTATTAAATAACATAAGCTCAACTGTGAGGTCTGTTTCTTTTATTTTTGCTAACGATGAGGTCTGGTTCTCTTTCATTGTCATTGTTCCTTAGTCTGAACAATGGATTGTGAGTTTGACTTAGTTGATATGAGTACTTGATTTGCTTGATTGATTTTTGTTATGCACAATATAGTCCTCATTATCTGCTTCTTGTTGCTTGCTATCATCCTATATTAGAAAAGCTTAATGTCATCTACTTGTTGTATCATTTTTTCAAAGTGCTAAGCTACTAATTGAAAAAATAGTGCTGCATTACTTGTCATTTGTTGAGTGATTTAAATTATGATAATTAGGATTTTCTTTTTCCTCCGCAGGTCTTAAGAAAATCATCTTTTGTTTTTTCTATGGCTAGCAATCCCTCCGAGTCACAACTTCTTCCATAAGATTTTCACTGTTATGATGCCATTTTCTTTTTAAACTACTCTTTCTTTAACCCTATAATAAGTTGAACTCTCTGCAACCGAATATTTATCCTTGAAATTTTGTAGAGTTTATTGACCCCTGTATATTTATGTTATTTACATGTTCATTATATGGATTTCTTCTGGTTGCCAGTCTTCAAATTCTGATTTTTCTCAAAATTACAGGTTCAATGGATGATCGGGATTCTATTACATCATCTCCTATTGAAAAATCTTATGGTGCTTCAACTTTTCAGTCTTCCAATTCTGATTTTTCTCAAAATTTGTTTGAGAATAAGATTTGGGAATTGTACTCCACTATACCTGAAAATTTTTTAAAGGACTGAATTTATGGGTTTTGGGGTGGACTGATAGCATTCTCAGTTTCACTTTTGTGTGAGCATTGCCACTCATTGAATTTTGGCTGACACTTGGGGAATTTGGACCAAATAATATTGTTCATATAATTTTAGACTCAAATTACTTGATCATTTTCTTACTTTCTAGTGATCTCTTTGGCTTCAAGTCTGGTTATTAGTTATTGGTTTGTTTAAAGAAGACTGTTTTCTAATTGTGCATAGTAGAATTAGCTGAAATTTGCTGCATAAACTGGTTTTAGCAATTGAAACTACACTTGGTCAAATTTTGGTTCATGCATTGCTTCGGGACCCACTTTGAATTGCATATTATTGTTGGTCTACTGAAATTATGATTTCTTATTACTTTGCATTGTGTGTCTTTGTAGTAACTGAAGTTGACTTCTCAATTATGTTTGCTGAAATCACTAGCATTTGTGGTTCTCATATAGTGAATGCTAGATTTGAAATTGCTTTCTATTACTTTGTAATTGACATATTGATTTGGTTTTTCTTCTTCTAAAGACATGGATTCATTAACGTTTGGAGCTCCTATATTTCTTCGCCATCTAATGGTTCCTAGCTCAAAGAAAGTTCCAGTTATGGAATTTGAAGTTGCCAAGGTCATTGTGGATTCCCCTCTTTGGCCTTAGAGGTCATTGTCCTGTGGCTTCTAAAATATTAGATTTTCTCTGTTTAATACGTTCTTTCTGAGATTTTTTTTTTCCAGATATTGGAGGAGCTAAATCTGACCATGGATCAGTTTATTGACTTATGTATTCTTTCTGGGTGTGATTATTATGGAAGCATTCGAAGTGCCCAAAATATCCATTTGTGTTTTGAGACTAGTAGAGGCTGAGTTCGGATTTTTCCCCCCCCATTTAAGCTCATCATGCATATGCTTCTAATATATAACTGACGTGCTCTGCAGGTATTGGTGGCAAGACTGCTTTGAAGCTCATTCACCAGCATAGTTGTATAGAGAACATATTGAAGAACATAAATAAAGAGAGGTTTTTGTTATTTTCCATTAAAAATCTGTTTGCCTTTGTATTGTGTTCCTGTCTTGATTTGTGCTTAATTATTTTATATCAATTAAGTCAACTAAATCTGTTAGGTGATTGGCTACTATATCCAATGAAGCTTTTATGCAATCCCTACTGATTAATATAGGATCCGTGCTGTTTATTGATAGTTAGTAATTAGTGCACCAATTTATATATTGATTATATGCACCCGCACATCACGTGGGAGAATCACTGCTTGTTGGATTAAATATTTGAATTTTTCTGGCCTAATGTCTAGTATTTGAATTGAATGGGTTATAGCTTCTGTATTATGATATGAACAGGGCATCTTTACATTTTTGATATGATGATGGGAATTTTTTCACAAGGTATTGCAAAGTGTTTTAGTTTTTAAACTAAAAGGAGCATTGGCAGACAAGATATTTTGCTGAAACAACTGAGGTCAATCTACAATGAATTGGTGCAGCAGCAATTTGAAAAGTGTATTCAAGATGTAAAGAAACCAATTATTAATTTTATTTTGAAGTCGGGTCTTGGTAACTTGATTGACTCCAAAAGTGAGTCTGCCATTGATAAGTTGATGAAGGTAATTTATATGTTTTTCTAATGATGCTACCTGTTTTTTATTTTCAGATGAATTTCTTTTCTCTGATTTTATATTTGTACATTTTGTGTTCAGGAAATATTGGTTTGTAAGGTAGGCTTTAAGGATGAGGAAATTGACAGGCGTGTAATTTTGTACCTGAATGATTGTGGTTATGGAAAGCCATATTGCCGGAAAAATGCAGCTTATGTGGTTAAAAATCAATTGAGAAAAGTCAGTCTTAAAGAGGTGGCAGATGAGGTTATGATCGAGTATGTATCCTCTTCCATGTTCATTACATATCTCTTTATAACTAAGAAATGTGTGTATTGATTTAAGCTTTCAGCCATTGTTTCTGGTATCTTACAGCTGGAGGTGTCCGTGTTATGAATCTTGTTAGTTGCGTGAGTGCATATTTATGTACCAACATCATTCATTGCCAATAAACTTAAAAGTTTCACTAACTTGTTAGGGTTTTAAGTTAAAATTGTATGATATTGTTGGTTTTAATTAAGTTGTGCGATGTGTGTTCTCTGTGTAACTCTGATTTGATATCTCTTTATATCAAGTGTCATGTGCATTGCATCTCTTTTTGCAATAGTCATACTCCTAAATAATAACATTTTTCTTAGTTTAGAAATATTGTGGCATGAAAAGAAAATAATTGAACTCAACGTTCTATTTTAAATAAAACTCTTGTCGTTTTTGCAAGGAATAACATTGATATTTCTTGATAAATATTGATACTGTTCTTACCATTCAACAATTGCCTTTTACCATGTAACTTTGTCCTTATGATGAATAACCAATGAGATTTTGAAATTCAGTATGAAGAAGTACATATGACAAAAAATGCCATGGTTGGTCAAAAAGATGAAGAAGAACAAGAGGATGAAGAAGAACAAGAAGAAGATTCTTATATGGAAGAAGATGATGGTGATGGTGTTTGAAATATTTGTGTGGTTTGTTTGATATATTATATACATTTTTACTTCAGTACTTTTGTTTTGTAGTTAATTTACCATCATTTGAGAACTTGGTTTGAATTTCATTTTATTTGCCATCAATTTAATTTCACTTTTAGTTCTTTAACTATTATAGGTTATTAATGTTGACTTATTGTTAAATTCAAAATAACCAAAAAAAATAATTGGAGAGAAAATTAAAAAAGCTTAGAGACGGATTTATGATGGAAATTCTGTTACAATTTTTTTTTAAAAAAAATTTCACTTTGCAATGAATTAGTGACGGAATCTATTTCAGAAATTAATAATGAAATTAATTCTTTTTTTTTAATTTTGTGATGGATTAGAGACGGAAATTCCATTGTTAATTTTGGACAAATTAGAGACTGAAATTCCGTCGCTAATCTGTTTCAGAAGTTAATAACAAAATTAATTTTTTTTGTTTGTGACAGATTATAGACGGCTATTCCGTCGCTAATGTTAGAAAAATTAGAGACGGAAATTCCGTCGCAAATCCGTCTCAAAAATTAGTGACGGAATTTCTGTTATTTCTCAAACATTAGTGACAGAATTTGTCATTAGGGACGGAATTTCTGTCACAGATTAGAGACGGAATTTCCGTCGCTAATCCGTGTCTAAATTAGAGACAGAATTTCCATCACTAATCCGTGTCTAAATTAGCGACAGAATTTCCGTCGCTAATCCGTCTCTAAATTAGAGATGGAATTTCCTTCGCTAATCCGTCTCTAAATTAGAGACGGAATTTCCGTCGCTAATCCGTGTCTAAATTAGCGACGGAATTTCCGTCGCTAATCCGTCTCTAAATTAGAGACGGATTTTCCGTCGCTAATCCGTCTCTAAATTAGCGACAGAATTCAAAATTCCGTCGCTAATGGAATTAGTAATGGCCTTTTTAGAGACGGACCATTTTCTGTCGCTAATCCGTCGCTAACAGATAAGCGACGGAATTTCCATCGCTAAAATTATTAGCGACGGAATTTCCGTCGCTAAATTCCATCTCTAATACCCAGTTTTTTTGTAGTGTTGGTCGTCTTTTTTTCAATTCTATCTCAATATAAACATTGCGTTTTGATTTTAAACTTTGTTTTTATTGATTAAGCATTTTTGCAAACAAGTTTTTCTATTTTTAAATTTTCTCAAATATACTACTCTTACACTCTTGTTAAATAAAAAAATCGATATCCTAAAAATTTGATAAACACTCATGTCACCTCTCTTAGAAATTGCCATCAGTTATTTACGTAAGGGAGAGACATAACAAGAGATCAGGTTTTATAGCCCAATGACACCAAAGTTTTCCTTTTGAAGTCTTAATTTAAGCATGAAGTTATGAGTTTAGAACCCTCTATATATGAACATGATTAATACATGAGTCACCGAAAACAGTAGTGAAAGAAATAACTAATATTTTAACTAAGAGGAGATTAGGCATACCTGGACGAATCCATGTTCGGATCCGGGTCAAGGCTCCAAAACTCCATACTCGTGCCCACACAATTATTAGACTACCAGAGCCTAATTGTGATTTGCACAGCAGATCACCAGAACCAGAAAGATGGTAGGAGAGAAGGGAATTGCCAGAAAACTCAATGGCGGGGTGAGTTGCAATTGAGGAGGCACACCCTATTTATAGTGGTTTATAGAGGCCACTAATTAGGAAACGTGTGCACTCCTACTTGCCCTCTAAGACAGCAATTAATTGTCTCTCAATTAATTCCCTAATTATGGTGATTTGTTCCTCTTTTAACAAATCCATAATTATTGCTAAAATATTCTCAAATCTGCATCTTATGCTGATTTTATTCTTATTTGATTAGGCTACTTATTTCCTAATCAAATAGTCCGGCCCATCAAGGGCGGACTTGGACCCAAAGTCCAACATCTCCCACTCGCACTTGATGGGCCTCCCATCGTGCGTGCATTACTCTTTCTTGTTTCATACTTGGCGTCTGTCGTGACTGCGTGGGCAAAAACGTCTTTCAGATTTGGTGCTTGTGATACTAGAAATCCTTTATATCGGACCAGCATCCAAGGACACCCTTTATATATAACCGTAAGCTATATGTTCATTGCCTTATATGCCCCAGATTCTCCCATACATATTGCTCATGGCATATCTAATCCCTCTCGAGTTAATATGTTGATTAACTCAGATTGCCTTCCACGCACATAGTATCCGCACTTACTAGCTACACATAGAGCTAGTAAGGGGTCGACCACAGATACTAGTACATCTTATGTATCTAGGAGTAAATCTTCCTTTTTGACTAAACATCAATCTATCTTGACTTGGTCGCTTTCCTAGTTTTCACTCGTCTGACCGAATCGAGTGTGATCATGGAGCTTCAACTAAAGTAGCTGTCACCAAACCAAGCTTTCATGATGCTGCCTAAGTCTTAAGGGCATTGTGGAAGTATTCTCCTTCCTGGGACTCACACTATGGTGAACTAGGGATCTTTCACCCACATCCCATGTTGCAGTTTAACTCTCAAGCACATGTAGTATGAATTGCATGCTACGGTGAATGGTTTGAGGTGTACATCGATTTCTTTATCTTTCACCTTACAGACATTAGTTCTAAAATGTACTCAACATTCGAACTAGAACTTTCTTTTTCACAATATCTCTTTTACAATCTCGTTTGTGAAAAAGAGTTCTTTGCCTGGCTACAGGTCTATATTCATGCTTTGATCCATTTTCTGTGTATATGCACACATGTGGATCTCATCTCAGTCTAACTGAGGCGACTCAAACGCAAAGATTCTTCTCAACCATCTCATGGTGATCATTTGCTCGTCTTATCTTCCCATACCCCCGCAAAAACATGGGAAGACGGTTGTTCGTGTGAGTGAACCAACCTCTTTTAACCTGTACGACATACAAAAAAACTGTATACCTTTATGTATTTACTCATAACATACATATCATTTCTTTTATCTTCATATAAAAGAAGTTCACGACCTTATATTTTATTTGCGCCCCCTAGATTTTCACTAACTCAATGAAAATCAAGCTATGGGCTCAATAAGGGGATCTACCAACATTCTGTCAGTAGAAGATCATTGAACTATTGCTTTCCCTCTTTGAAAGCATATCTCTCATAGAGATATATCAAAAAGGTATGTTTCGCCTTGCTGTGATACTTAGGATCCTCATCATAAGATGTTATCGTTTGGATCCTTCTATCCACCATTCATTCCCAATCTCTCATAGGAATTACTTTAGCTATATGGCACTTTGAATGATGGCAGAACACGCCCTGCGTTCTATTTCCATGGATAACAGGAAAAATACTATGTATATTTCCTTACTCCATCACATTTGCCTAGGTCTTGTATTGGAGTATCCTTTCAAAAAAGAAAGTTGTTGTCTTGACAACTTAATCCATGGTTAATCTCATAACCCATTTCACAGCAGGACCATAAACAACTTCCAAGCCTGACCAAAAAGACATTTGGTCTTATGTACACCAATATGTACATTTACATTACCAACTATAGTCTCACATGGGACTCTATCCACCTTGCTTATGTTGTATTCCTCATAGGACATGTAACCTCTTTAGGTTTATGCCCTTGACTTCAGGGGTGTCCATGGGTTTGCACTTTGACATCCTAAGATGTCTAAGGATTACACTTGTACATGTCTTAGGTGGAAAAGACTGTATCTTTCTTGTGTAATTCCGTTTATCTTGTCAATCAAGATATTTGTTCAACCCATGACTTTCTCAACTCAGAATTTAAGGATTCTCTGATCCTTTATTCCTTTGACTCCCTTGACACTTGTTTCATATGTCATTTGACAAAGGATGACTTCACAAAGAATCATCTCTAGACCGTTTGGGACTTATGTAGTGTTCTTCAATTATTTCGAAGTTGGCGAGGCTTTCACCTTGTGAAAAACCTCATATACTACTATTTGGGTGATTGTTTCTACGAAGCCCTTAAGCTGCTTCATGTAGAGTTTATCATCCAATTTCCAAAATTCCAAATTGGAAGGTGGTCTTTACATCATCTTGATGCACTTTTCAAGACTAAGCTTGTTGTCATAGCCAAAGTTCAGAGTTAAAACGCACAATGGACAACATTCCATTGTATTACCCCTTTGCCACTAAGTGTTTTAGGTTCTACATGCCCCCAACAGATTTGAGAATCTACTTGTTCCCAATTGCCTCTTGGCTAGGTGACAAATTACCCAAACATGTATTTAGCTTAAAAGGAATCCAAATCCTCCTGCGTGACACTTTGCAATTTATCTTAGCAGGTCCTTCTAGTGTCTTTCAGACACTTATAGGTAGTTATCATCACCTTCTAAATGATGAAGAGAGCATTCAATATATTAGGGAATCTATCCCTTATAGTCATTCGTTAGATGACAATATGCTCCGAGGTGGATTTCATAGGATTCTTTTCCTATGTATGAGTGAGGTAATTCTCTCGTAACTTACCTCTTACCTCTTTCATTATGAAAATGGTCTCAATCCTCCCACTCGGATCAGTGAACTTAGGAACACGTGGTTATTCCTTGTCACTTGTGAACCTCTTGAAGAGATTTATTGTGATTAATGCTCATTTCCTGCTAGGAAATCTTTGTTTTTATGAACGTTGTGTCCCACGATTTTCTCTCAGTCACTGAACCGCCATCATTTTCACTAATGAAGACGTGTCATGTCTAATTCTCATGTCATCTCACAAAGAGATACTTTGTATACCTTAGCCCTAATCTTCCTTACTCATAGGAAGAAGTGTGAATATAAAGTTGATGACCCTTATGGTCTTAACGAACTTGGCCCTGATCTAAGGCCTATCCACGATTCATAGGGTAAGGTCGTGACTGACATAGAGGGCATTTGGTTAAGTGTGAATATAATAGCTATGAGTCCACCTACCAACATATGGCTGATAACCTCATTGGTGCCATTATGTTCATAACCAAATCAAGGAGAGGTCTATCTCTCCATTTCAACAACTCTATTATTTTGAAGGGTTCTAGGTATTGATAGTTGTCTAACAATGCCTTTCATATACACAAAACTGCTTGAACTAATTACTTGGGTGTCCTAAACCCTTGTTAGTTTGAAAGGTCTCATTCTTTCAGTTTACTGATTCTTGACTAGTTCAGCTATTATCTAACAGCTTCACACTTGCCAAAAATCAAGTAAACATTAATGTATTTCGAGTAAACGTCCACAATGTTAATGAAACACCAAGCTGTCTGCGTTTTGCCCTCAAGTTAATTGGTTCACTAACGCCATAATTTGTCAATTGCAGTGGATATTCTCAAAAAGTGTTTCTTTGTCTTTCTTGCCAGGTAGAATAAGTTTTCAACTTATTCATAAGGGTATTAACCCTTTAGCACACGTTGTTTAGCAAATACTCTTTTGCTAGTTTGATCATTCCCTTTGATCAAGGTGTACATGTGGCAAGAAATGGAATCTTTTATCCCTAGAAAAGAAACATCAAAATCCAACAAAGGATTTGAGAATCATAGTCCCATCGATTCTTAACTAAAGAGGTAGCAAAGATGTGATTCTGTCAGTTGCAATTGCATGGAGTGAATCAGGGTGGTTTATCTATGCAGAGTTAATGTGCAAGTTTCAATCCCTTGATTCTATCTCTTTATTGCTTTGCATTTGACATAAAGCCATATGCTTCTGTGAAACATCCATAACTCATGTGGATTGCTACTTTTACAACCCTTAAAGGTTTATCAATGTAGCATTTCATCTTTTGCAGAAACCATTTGACCTCTTCTAGATCAAGTTTACCTCATAGGTTCCTTGCCTTTAGGCATGGAGGATGAATCCTCCCATCTTTAGCTAAGTTCGTCTGACTGATGGATCTTGAATCCTTCAGTCTTTCACATTCAAGTTCAATGTGGTGAATCACATTACTGAAGGTTACAATATGCATATCATGGGCAATTTGTACTTTTGTATATGCCCACTCATCGGAAGACATGGCTCACTCCCACTCACTGGGAGACATAGCTTCCTCCCACTCACTAGGAGATATCTTATCATAACATACACTTGTTGTTTGTTAGAAAGAACTTGGCATTTTGTTTGTCTCAACTTCTTTGTTTGACATATGCCTCAAGTGTTGCCTAAACAACATGTTAGGACTTAGTACACTATGTTAAAACTTTACTTAGTTTTAACTTTATGGAAGAAGATCACCTATTTCACTATCTTCCAACATTATCCACACGGCTTGGATAAGGTTACATTGCTCGTACCATTATTAGTTTGAGCAATGTTGTTCTTTCTATGCTTGATAGCATAAACCTTTTGTATCCTTCAGTTCTTTAGCCTCTAAATGCTGAAGACTAGTTGGTAGGATGTCCCTGACATCTCATTCTTATTGAATGAAAGAGATTTGAGAGTTTCTAACTCCACAGATATCTCTATTGAGCTTGTCTTCATAAGCGCAGTCAAATAGACTTGGTCGTAATTGGTCACTCAGACGATTATGGTATACAAATCTTAGTTGTTCAAATAAGACAAAGGATAATTAGATAATAAGTTCACTAGTTTCATGTTCAGGAGACAACTATGTTGACTCCCATCCCAATCATACTAGTTAGCTCATCACCCTTTTAACCACAGTCTTCATTTGAACACTTTCCCCTTTGGATTTCTAGACGCATTCCAGAAAACTCCCACTCAATCAAAGAGCAGTTATATTAACAAGATAATAACACAATATCATCTAACTAGTATGAATGTTCAAGAAAACAAGAAGAGAATATACCGAATTCAATTCCAAAAACAAACAGAGAATTTAATCTTAAATTCAATGGAAAAACAAGAACATTCAAAAGTTTAAGCCTCATATCATTGTCTCTTAACTAGGTTCTCCTTCTCATAGGCCCTTCTGACCATATTAACTCATGTAGCATCTAGCTACAATGTTCAGCTCCTCTTTGCCATGTTTACATCCACTCATTTGGATGTATTTGCAGCATACCTCCCACTTGATGAGATGATTCTCACATCTCTATCTGTCTTGTCCTTTGTCACAACATATGTGATAAAAGGTTGACTTTTAGAAGTCATTGCTTCAACATTTGGGAAGACTTATTATTATTCAATAATCATTGAATAATTTTAAGTTGCTGCAAGTTTTCAGGTTTTTATCTCTAAGATTTTGAGACAAGGTTGGATAGGATTTTACATTCAAAAACTCATTTGAATAATCCCTTACTTTTAAAGAATCTTTCAGTATTTAACCTCATGTTGCAACTGAAAAAACTCTTAAAAAATAAGCCAACATATCCCAAAAAAATAATAGAACCAATATTGATTCAATTCCAACGCTTTTTGGGACTCTCTAAGTGCACATAAGCACCTTTTTGATTCAAATCATATCCAAACATACTTCAAATATATGCAAATTATATATCAAATTGAAGCTCTCGAATTTAGGGATTTTTAGGAATCAACCACGTCTCAATTGGAGGTCCCACGCGCTCTCACGCGCCCCTAGAAGGTGTCTGGATGGAAAAATACTGAAAAATTGGAAAATTCCAGCGTCGGCCACTCTCGGCGGTGGCGCGTGACGTACACGCGCCGCCTTGCGGCCACCTCCCAGCGACACGCGCCGTCCTCTCTCCGACGGTGCTTGCCACGTGTCAAACGGAGACCCCAGTGGGACCCACGCGCCATGTGTCGCCTTGTTTTTTTTTTGGTCAAAAATCAACGATGACTGTTGACCGTTGACCAGTCAACGCTGACTGGTCAACCGTGACCCATCAGCGCTGACGTGTCAGTGACGTGGCGCTGACGTGTCTCGGTCAACGTGGCTGGTCAACGGATGACGTGGCCTCGTTGACTGATGCTGACGTGGCGTTTGGCGATGACGTGGCGACCGATCATTGGTGCCACATGTCATAGGTTGACCGATGACGTGGCGTTGACTGCCACGTCATCATCTTCAACCTCCAGCCGGGTCAACCTGACCCGGTTGGAGCTCCGATGGGTCATCGCGACCCGCCAACTTCGGGAGGCCATATCTCCCTCGTTTTAGCTCCGTTTTTCTCGTTCTTGGTGTCATTGGAGTCGTAGTTCAGCGAACTACAAATCCATGGCATTTATTTGATCTTAAAACCTCTGTTTCATTGATCAAATCAAGGGTGAAGTTGCGGCGGTGACTAACGACCCACGAACTTCTTTCCTTCGGTTCTCCCTCATCCGGACTCCGTTTGATGGGTTCTAAGCATCGTTGGAATCGTCTCTTCGAGCTCTACACATCCATGGCTTCTTTTAGGGCAAAAACACTCAGTTTCGAACACCCCATTTTTCTCGACGTTGTCAGCGCGATGTAAACCGACGATGTGTGTCTCTCTGGGTTTCAAAAGGCTATTCTAACCTTTGAGGGGTCAAGCCTTTTTCGTTTTTAGTTCCACATAGGTTCCAAAAACACCAACTTGAAAGAGATCCAAGAAGGGAGGAGAAGAAAAAGCATGAAATATATATATATATATACACGCATATATATATATAATAATTTAGAGGAGCAGAGACGGAAGGATTGTATACGGTCATATGAAAACAAAGAAACAAGCCTTCATGCATACAGAACACAGACGCAGGTATCATACGCATGTCAACATGCAATATACATATATAAATATATATAATGGCGAATAAGATAACAAGAAGAGGAAGCATATATGAACATCATATATTTTTGCACAGCGGAAATAAAATTGTGATGGAGATATAAACAAATTATATCATTTAATTATTATTCACATAGAATAAATAATTGAGATATAAACAAATTATATCATACTATTATTCACATAGAATAAATAATTGAGATATAAACAAATTATATTATACTATTATTCACATAGAATAAATAATTGAGATATAAACAAATTATATCATACTATTATTCACATAGAATAAATAATTGAGATATAAACAAATTATATCATACTATTATTCACATAGAATAAATCACAGCCTCAAGGATCAAATGGCTCTGATGCCAATGAAAGAAATAACTAATATTTTAACTAAGAGGAGATTAGGCATACCTGGACGAATCCATGTTCGGATCCGGGTCAAGGCTCCAAAACTCCATACTCGTGCCCACACAATTATTAGACTACTAGAGCCTAATTGTGATTTGCACAGCAGATCACCAGAACCAGAAAGATGGTAGGAGAGAAGGGAATTGCCAAAAAACTCAATGGCGGGGTGAGTTGCAATTGAGGAGGCACACTCTATTTATAGTGGTTTATGGAGGCCACTAATTAGGAAACGTGTGCACTCCTACTTGTCCTCCAAGACAGCAATTAATTGTCTCTCAATTAATTCCCTAATTATGGTGATTTGTTCCTCTTTTAACAAATCCATAATTATTGTTGAAATATTCTCAAATCTGCATCTTATGCTGATTTTATTCTTATTTGATTAGGCTACTTATTTCCTAATCAAATAGTCCGGCCCATCAAAGGCGGACTTGGACCCAAAGTCCAACAAGTAGAGAAATAACAAGATCGGGAAAATTCTCTGTAACATCTCATTATGGAAAAGTGGCATGTGGTCAGCTCAAAAGAGTGATAGACTTTTCAATTTTCTTAATATTTTTTTTCCAATCCCAGTGATGAAACAGTATATATATTTTGTCTCTCTTTTTGACTTAATGTAATAAATATCTTAAAAAATTACGAATGGTCCTAGACCTTCGCTTTAGTTGACCCTGACCACTAAGAATTCTTCATGCAATTAAAACATGAAATAAATTTTAAAAAAATCAACATTAGCTTAGACTGAAACAATTAATTATGAATATTATTCTCTCTCCAAGCAATTGACTTAGACTAAAACAAGTACTAGTAGTGATATATATATATATATATAATTGGGAAAGTCCCTAAAAGAACTCCAAATTCAGGAAAAGGAGACATGTGTTCTGAATTTGTATAATCCCGCAAAGTGTTAGTGCCAGAACTGAAATTTATAAATTCAGAAGAAATGACCAATTTGTCCTTACTTTTTCTTTATTAAAAAAGTAATTACCCTACTAGCCGGTGGCCAAAGCGCCAGCGCCAGACTGGCCAGAGCTCTGGTGGGAATATTCTGAGAATATTCCCTCACTCTTGGGAACATTCCCTTAGAAATATTTTTTCCTAAAGTGGTGGGGCCACAAAAAATGTGTGACCATTGGGCCACAAATGCATTTTAACATAAGTAATGCAATATATTTATATATATATATATATATATAGTAACCTTTGATCTTTAACCAAGCCTGCCACTACGGTCATATAAGGAATTGACAAATTGATATAAGAAATTAACAAATTTAAATAAGGAATTCACAACATTCATTTTTTAAGTGAAAAATCCACTTACTCTCTTCGACCATTCACAAGTAAGGAATTCTCAAACTCATATAAGGAATTGACAAGTTAGATAAGAAATTAGCATGTTCAGATCAGGAATTCAGAACTTTTGTTTTTTAAGTAAAAAATCCACTTACTCTCTCAGACCATTCACAAGTTTATATAAGGAATTCTCAAGTTCAGATAAGCTATTGACAAGTTTAGATAAGGAATTCACAAATTCAGATCAAGAATTCACAACTTTCATTTTAAGTAAAAAGTTCACATATTCTCTCATCCCATTTACAAGTTTAGATAACAAATTCTCAAGCTCATATAAGGAACTAACAAGTTGAGATAAAGAATTTGTAAAGATCAGGAACTCAACTTTCGTTTAAGTAAAAATTTCACTTAGGCTCTTAGGCCATTCACAAGTTTAGATAAAGAATTCCCAAGTTCATATAGGAAATTGACAAGTTGAGATAAGGAATTCACAAGTTTAGATAAAGAATTGACAAGTTGAGTTAAGTGGATTTTTTAGTTAAAAAACAAAAGTTGTGAATTCCTTATCTGAACTTATGAATTTCTTATCTCAATTTGTCAATTCCTTATCTAAACTTATTGGTGGGCTTGGTTAAAGATCAAATGTTACTATATATATATATATATATATATATATATATATATATATATATATATATAGTGTCTTATATATGTTAAAGAGCTTTGGTGGCTCAATGGTAAGGTACTTTTTGTGCCACCAAAGTGGTGAGGTTTGAACCTTTGGTCTTTAACCAAGCCGACTAATTTATTATATGAACTTGTGAATTTATTATCTCAATTTACCAATTTCTTATCTGAACTTGTTGGTCAGCTTAGTTAAAGATCAAAGGTTACTATATATTAGATTATATATATTAAGAGGTATTGATGGCCCAATGATCATGCACTTTTTTTTAATAAAAGAGGTGAGGGTTCGAAACCCCACCTCCATCACTTTAGGGATGTTAAGGGAATATTCCCTAGAATATTCCCAATAGTCAGGACAACGGCTGGTGAGGGTAATTAATTTTTTAATTAAAAAAATAAGGGCAAATTGATCCTTTCCTCTGAACTTATAAATTCCAATTCAGACACTAACATTTTTGCAGGATTATGCAAATTCGGAACACTTTTATGTCTTTTCATGATTTTAAAGTTCTTTTTCAAAGATTTTTCTTATAAAATTCTCTCTCCACATTTGACTTACGTCACCATTTTCTTGTTTGGGGGCTGCTGCATACTATGTGCTTGCTCTTGGCTACGTTCAATCCCCGCTAATGGCGTTGTGTCTCAATCTTGAATAAACATGATCAAATCTAAAACCAAATGTACATTTAAAATATTAAGTACCACCAAAGGATAATGTTTCATGCATTAAGTACGTCTAGCTGTATATACATGTTCTTTTCTGCATGTCACGTTGTACAGCTCATGATATTTATATATAGGAAAATACTTAAATCAAGTTCCTTATATCCAATTCGTCAAGTTTTCCAAACATATATATGTGACATGTATCCTATTTTTGAATTATTATCATTTAACTATATAAACTGATATGAAAAAATAGTAGACACTGCCCTCTACAGTAGTAATTGATTAAGAATTATATTGAATGGGGTGATTCATCATTAGTCAGACTCACCAACGGGGTGGTTTTGAGATGGGTTGCTTCATGATCAAGCCGTCATTGAGTCAAAACTCGAAATTATCAGAAAGCGGAATAACCGTTTTTAAGCAATCGGGGATGGCTTTTTGAGCCTGATGAAAAACTGATGAAAAAATAAAAAACAAATCTATAAAAGAAAGAAAGAATGAAAGTATTTTTTTTGACCTGTAAAGAAAGATTGACCCTCTCAAATACTGCAAATGAAAGTATTTTTTTAACCCGTAAAGAAAGACTGACCCTCTCAAATACTGCAATAGCTTTTCATATTATTTGTAGCTATATGATATTATTTTATTGAAAACTTATCAATTGTGGTGTTATTAGGTTGAACAGTACACTTATTATAGATTTGATTTCTTACATATATTATTATATATGCAAATGATATTTTTATTGAATTTTTATCTAATCATTATGTTAGAGGTTCAGCCGTCGGTCTAATAAGTTGGACCATGAGAAATCGAGAACGGTGAACTGCTGGCCTTTCCAATTTCACGCTCGATCCTCTTTTTAAAACATTGCTTTTGTAGTTGGAATATGCTCCTACATTGGTGCATCACAGTCACATTCTGAACCTGCACATCTGATCCTTTATATAAAATCTCATTTATGATACAAATTGAACTGTAAACAAAATTTTATATTAAGTACAGGAGTTATGTATATTATAATCTACTCATGATTACTACTAATGCACGCCTTTCATCTATGGAAAGAAACATTATAACTTATTTGATTTTATACATTTAATTTAACCTTTTTCTTATCAATACTTTTATTTAATCTACCGGTGTACCACTGAGGTGCAAATTAAATATTTGGATCTCTTTGTTAAACAACATCGAACACATGCTGGCAATCAAGCCGATAGATTCTTGTGTTTTAATAAATGAATAATTATATTTGAAGCAGCCTTTTTTTAAAAAAAAAAAATTGGGATGAGAAGCAGCCTTTAAATTATATATTCTGTCAATTTTGAATTTGAACATTAAATAGGTTCCCACCAACTGTGACTAATAGCATCAAAATATTTCAAGAAAATTGAAAAGCCTTTTTTATTATTAATGTGTGTTTGAATGTATAAAAAAAATTAATGTGTTTAAAAAATTTTTGATTTCAGTTTTGACTTTTGACTAAAGTAATATAATAATAATTTTATCTTGAAAGCTGCAAAATCTTTGTTTCAACTAGAAAGCAAAAGAATTTTGAGTTACTTAGTACAAAAATTTTGAAATACACGTGTACACATAATTTAAATAAAATAATATGAAAGATACTTGTAAATATACCCTAAAACGTATGTATTTTATGGAATCCAATTTTGACCTTTTTTGGTGGAATTGAATTCCACCTGGGAAGCAAAATGGGGCATACCAAACAGCTTAAAATTTGAATTCCATCTTTAGTTCCATTTCCATGTCCTCAATGATGATGGCAAGAAGGAAAGAGAAACTAGGGGTATAGACCGGAAAAATTTGAGATACAAAGAAAATACTTAAATATTATCAACTTTATTCAATTCAAACAAAAATCATAGAAATAAAAATTTGTTAAAGCGTATTTATAGGTCTTAGCCCTGGACCTAACAATTAAAAGCAGTAAAAGCAAATATTCTAGAAGTCATAAGAATTAAATTAAAGTTCTAGAATAATCTAAAACAACTTTTTGGTGGTACTTATATTCTCTCTTAATTTTTAATTTGATACCTACATTTCTTCTCTATTGATTAAATCATTTAACTTTATTCTATTAGAACAGTTAACCTCTATGCAAAAATTATAGGTACCAAATTAAAAATTGAGAAAAAAATATATTGATACTTACAAAATGGTTTTTCCTCACCTAATGAATAACCTAGTAATTTAAAAGATCACATTTATTCAAACCAAATCCAAATTCAGATCCACCAGATTATTCTAATAAAAGAAAAACCCTAAATTTGATTATTCTTGTATCTCATCACTCAAATTCTACCAAACAGACTCTTCAAAAAGATCGGCTCAGCCAAAGTTGTCTGTTATCTCTGGACAAAGACGGTGGCCTTGAAACTTCTCGTTGATTCTTCAACAGGAACAAGTCTTTTTATTATTTATTATCATTATTATCATTTTTAGCTATTGATAACTAAGGACCAAGTCAAATCTAGGGCAAACAAGCACATACAGACACACAAATACGAGTTTACTAAAATTATTTGGCTGTTTCCTCACCTAACAAAAAAATTTCAAAAGGTGAGTAAGTTGTTATTGGTGTGCAGGTCATGGTCAGATGTGGAAGAGAAAATAAAAAAAAAAAAATTAGTGGTTACCAACTTTTTTTTTTTTTTCAAAAAGTGGTTACCAACTTGGCAACTTTGATAAGAATGATCTACGAAATTAAAATGTTTGCTATTACTACAATGGTAATATAATTGGGCGTGACTTTCTTGTCTAGTAATTACTTACGTTACTTGTTTTCCATAACAATGTTTCCCACTGCTTGTGAATTTATCTTTCTTAAAGCATATCAACATGTTTTCTGTAAGCACATTAACGGTATTTGGCCTTGTTGACAAAGAACTAACTCATAATATATAAAGTTACAAGTTCAAAATCAAATCTCGTTGTTGATGTAAGGATCTTAGTGGGTGATCTATAAATACTTTTTAAACATACAAATAGGCCCAGATTCGGGTGAACACTGGGGACCAAATTAATTCACTTAATTTTTTGTGTATAATAGAAACATTTTATAACCCATAGACTTTTAACTAATTTGGTTTGACGTTTTATATTGTATTTAATTAAAAAATTGATTATTCAGTTTGTGGTTAATTCTTGTCAAAGTTTTTACTTTTACCAAGTACTATCATTGCTTGCTACAACACTGACACATAATCTCTAAAGATTTCGATCAAATTTTGACCATAATACTAGAGGCTAAGTTCTATATTTTTTTTAAAAAAAAAATATAGAAACTTTGACTCAAGTGTCAAGCTTAGCGAAAAGTATAAAGACTGACAACTGTGCATCCCAAAAATATTATGCCCTCGGATTATTATTATAACTAACTCACAAATTAGTTAATATTCCTAAAACATTCTCATATTTCCAAATATATACTCTTCATTTATTTAGAGGGGCAGCCACTAACAATATGGGTTACATATATCGTTTAGTAACATGTTTTTTTTTTTTGGCCTGCCATTATACGTATTTTGAACAAGTATTATTTTTAAGAATCAAATTATTCCATTCGACTTGGTATTTTTTCAAAAGAAAATTATATCATTCTCACATATTTTCACTAGCAAAATCTAAAGTGTAAATAGCACTTGTGCAATTTATATAAATTTTGATATATATTTATATATATATATATATATTGATATGTGAAATTGATTTCTTCTAAATAATTATTTTATTCAAACCCAACATATTTATTGTCTTTCTTCTTCCATATGTCTGAATAAGTTATTTTGAAAAATCCGCCATAACCCCTAATCTCAATTTTGACAATAATATTCTCTAATAGATGCGCAGCAAAAAAATTAAAAAGTTGGCAGTTCAGAAAACTGAAACAGCACGTTGTTCACCCAAAAAAAAAAAAAAAAACCAAAGTATCTGTTATAAATATTAGATATGTGGGTACCCATAAACTCTACCAACTCTTGGCCTTTCATTTTCTACACCGTATAACCTCTTTAATGAATATTGTCTTTAGGAGTTTTTATGCTCATAACTCAAATATTATAATTTGTGCACTTATGATGATTAAATTTACTATTTACTTTATATAACTTTTGGTTGAGTCCTTGGACCTATAAATAGAGCATTATGTACTATACTTGGGTTGCATCTAAATAAATATGATATTGCTCCTTTTTCTCTCCAATATTCTCTCTTCATCTCTTTCATTTTATCTGTTGTGTTTCCCTGTTTTCATAGCAATATCTTAGTTTAACTTAAGAGTCAATAGTGAACTTTTTCTCCTTATGTACACTAAATTGTGCGTTCTTAAATTTAATGGAAGTAAGTTTATTAGTACTATTTTATTAAAACAATATTAAAAAGGAGAAAGAATTAAAAGCAACCCTAGTGATTGTTTACTTTGAAGTCATCGACGTAACCAATTAACTTGTGTTCTAAAGAACTAGGTGAAGTTTACGATCACCAAATTATTCCTGAGATGCGATGCACAAGTTCATGCAAAATTCAAATCAATATATTGTCACAAAAAGAAATTCAAATCAATGCGGTAATACACATATTAAAGCTCCATTAATTAAGGGTTAATGTGAAAAAATACTCATGAGTTTTTATGTAAAATACATAAGCACCATATGCTTGTTCAAATATGAAAAATACCAACAAACATTCAAAATGGGAGAAAAATTCCAGGACCATTAAATATAACCTAACACTGTTATTTTTTGTGGTGCGGTCCATGTTATATTTGCATATGCATATGGCCGTTCATACTTTATATGACATATGGCATAAGTCATCTTATATTGTTGATATGATTTAAGAATAGTGTGAAGTGCTTCTACATATTTTATGCTTAGAGTGAAAGCCATATAAATCATGATAAGATATAATTAAGTTGTATCCTTTGATTCTATTTTTGAATTTTAATTATTAGAAAGGGCTAAAGTACATATCCAATACTCTACAGCACTTTAAAGTATTTTTTTTCCATGTACATCCATGATTCATTACCCTAAAGTAGTTTTTTTTTTTTTTGCAATTTTTCCCTCAACAATTTAGGTAATTTAGGGGTTGTTTGGTACAAGGGGAGGGGAGGGGTGGGAAGTGAGGGTAGGGGCAATTTTTCTTGGATCGAATTTAAAAAATTAGGGAAGTGGTGTTAAAAAGTTTTAATTAAGTTTTCTTATTATTTTATCGTATATATTCTATTTATAAAAAATTCATAACCCCACTTCAATAATTTTTTTAAAATCTGATTTATAAAGATTTTTCCCCCTCCCCTTCCTTCCAACTCCCTCGTACCAAACAGGCTTTTAGGGTATTGGATACACCTGAAAGAATATTTTAAGGTTTTGAACGCATTAAAAAATATTTAGGGTTTTAGATGCGCTTAAAAAAATATTTTAGGGTAATGGATGCACTTGAAAAATTACTTCATGGTATTGGATATATGCACCATAAAATACTTTAGTGCACTAGAAGCCCTTGCAAAAAATACTTTAGGGTGTCAGATGCATCTCAACATTATTAGAAACATAATGTGAATTAACATCATGATTAGTGGCTTTATTAAAATCTAGTATCAGAAAATACGCTCAAATCCTAATCCCATAATACTCTCTTAGGTCATAAGACACACACACACACACACACACACACACATACATAAGATACAAAATTTTGGGGTAATATGATCCTATATTTATAATATATAACACTTAAATGATGAGTAAAATTTTAACTAAATTTTTTAATTTTTTGCCCCAACAAATTACAGGTTATATCATTATATTAATTATCTCTTATCCACTTTTTTATTGCAAATTTGAAACACCTTCTAGATTTATTTCTTTTTTAGCAAAACAAAAACACCTTCTACATCTTGAATGAAGTTATCTGTCTAAATGTTAAATTTAAAAATTATGAATGAAGAAAAGCCAATTAATTGATTTAATTTGGCCATTGAAACTTAATCAATTAGGTGAAAGAGATATGGATATATTTCTCTTTAACAAACTGAATTTAAATATTAATTTGCTTAAAAAATTCATAAGAATATTTTTCAATACATAAGATCCATTTTGAAAGTGTAACAGCACATCCAGGTACTCTACATTTTCACATGCCAGAATTTGTCCCCCATCCGCCTCTTTGAGGCTTAGGGATTTTGCTCTATGGGGTACTCCACATTTACCCCAAAGTGTCGACTCAATTTTTTGTTCCATGCTAGGTACAAACTGACATGACTCTCCCTCCTAAGTAAGAGTTATACTCTTTTGACTTTAAATAAATAAAATTTAATTATGTCTTTTTAATAATAGTGAAATTCCTTCTGACAATTAAATTTTAAATATAATCGATCAAATAAAATTATTTTCTATATTATTATAAACATCTATTTTTCTAATTAATTGAAAGCATTTTTAAATAGGAAGATAATTATAATTTGTGGAAGAGTAAAAGTTAAAAATTAAAGAATGTGATGTTATTTTTTCTTAAGAATAATTAAAGGCCAATGCTTTATTATTTGAGATGATCAAACATATTATATTACATTTTATAAGTTCAATAAAAATATTTTTATGTTGGTAATATGAGGGAAAAAATATTTTTATATACAAATAAATATTAGGGCCTTTTAAAAATTAGCTGCGAAGGTAATTAAACTTAAATGTGATATATGACGGTCTTGCTTGGTCAGACTCACCTTTTGTTGGTCCAATTGGAGATAATTCTATCAAAAGCATTTTCTACATTCACGCGGATTTAATTACATGTTGATTAAACTAAATGATTTTTCACTTCAGTTATATTGAATTGAAGTAATAATATATACAGTGAAATTGTTGTACATAAAGTTAATAATGTATTTATTTTTGTGTTAGTATGTTATCTAATTGATGTCATAAGAGCAATTTTTGCGTCATGTTCAAAATCAACTGACATATTTTTTTTTTTATTACGGTGTACACTTTTTTTATTATGGTGTCAATAAATTGAGATGACTGACGTCATCTGTCAGCCACAAATGTTGTTTTCTTTCAAAGAAAAATCTTACACATTTTTTTACGTAGGCATAACAAACCTACATTTGTCCCTTAGGGGACATGCCATAACATTGGATAACAAACTTACATTTTTTTTTAATTAAAAAATAGCTTTTTGGGCCCTTCTTGATTACTTAAGATAAGAACCTGAATATCTTATAATTAAGTTATGTACATGATATAAGCATGGTTGTTAGAAGCTAATTAGCTTGGAAGAGAGAGATGTGACAAGTAAATCCTGCTTTTTTAGTGGAAAAAAAGATCATGTGCCAAAATTTTAATTTCCATAGATATATATATATTAGGTTCTGTATATATAAACACACACACATATAGTACTCCATTATTTTAATTTCAAAAGTTACTAAGAATTTGAAGATCAGATCGTCTTGTCCATGCTTTTTTGAGGGCGACAAATTGTCATAGTTTCGTTTTGTCTCAAATATCTGAGTGCTATCACTGTAATGAAGGATCGCGTTCTTATCATATTAGAGATATTATTGATGAAACTGTTTGTTCATACGGGCTAAAGAGTTTCAAGCAATCATATGGTTAGTGAATTACCAACAACGGAGTTGAGTCACAATATATTTTACGATGAAATAGTCAAATTTCGTCGCTAATCTACTGTTTTGTTGTATGAGGGAAACTAGACTTAATCTTGTTTGTAGCTCTGTTTTAAGTTAAATATAATTCAGTATTATTCAAAAAAAAAAAAGACAAGTTATCGTGTAAATTCATGATAGTTTCACGCAGGACATTCATCCATGTTTGTGCAAAGAAATCTTATAATACTACCTTTGATCCTTAATATAAGATCCCGTGCGTTGTGTAAATTGCACTACCAGCGAGATATTATATTAAAAACAAGAGGAGTATGATTAATAACGTTGGAAATATAGAGGAAAGAGGTAAAGAACAGTACTTCTAACTGTACTTTTTTTTTTTTTTGGTTACAAAGGCAAGCAGAGCTTGAAGATGACAGAGACTATAGACAAGGTCCTATAGTGTTATCCTGTGATACCAAACCACAATCTAAATCAAAAAGATGAGCACATTCAATTGGGGAAATCCCAACTTCCTCGTATTCCTGCGGGATCCTGTGTGCCATTCCTGCAAGGTAGTCCGCACAATGAATATTTTCCCTATGAGAATGGGAAATTTGTACCTCCTAGTCGTTGTACACAAGAGATCTGGTTTCCAAGATAACGTCATACAGAGGATGATCTGCATCACAACTAGTAGATAATAGACGGATTGCATGTAGTGAGTCAGTGAACAACTTGATTTTCTTAAGCCCCATCCGTTTACATAATAGAAGGCCGCATCGGATTGCATGGATTTCAGCATCAGTTGGGAAAGAATGTCCTAACTTCTGCTGAAATCCACTTATCCAGTTGCCCTGGTGATCTCTGATAACCCCTCCACAAGCCGCTTGACCATCTCTGACAACTGAACCATCAACATCTAGACGATGGAATCCCGGAGGAGGATGTTGCCACTGCAGAACGCCTCGCTCTAGGACTTGAAATATCTGATGCCGAAATCTTCCGTTCTCTACTCCCTCCGAGAGATGATAAATACATCTGTGAGCTATCTCCTTCGGACGGTCTGATGTCCCTTCAAAAGCTTGGCTGTAGCGGTTCTTCCATAGTAGCCAACATGTGGTATTGAAGACATTTTGCCATGTCCATCTAGCCATCTTGCTGGTTCCTGGAGAGTGATGAGAGTTCCAATAGAGCTAATCCTGCAGATTACTAGAAAAAAACATACTATAGTATAGAGGGTTAGTTAAAGATAACCACACTCTCTGGGCCTGCTCACAATCTCTCAGTATATGAAGGATGCTCTCCACACTCTCACATTCGAAAGGACAAGTGTTTTGGACGCTCGGGTTGTGTCTCGCTCTAAGTTCATTAGTAGGTAGCCTGTCATGGAATACTTGCCACATGAATAGTTTAACACTTTCAGGGATCGCCCAGCGCCAAAGATTCCGCCAGTGAGCATGTCGGCTAAGGCTTTGCTGATGGTAGATTCCATCATATGCTGATTTCACACTAAAGATTCTATCCGGTGCATTTCGCCAATATATATTATCCTCCTCATTGCTCGAAGGAGGGGCTATTTGCATTATTTTGTCAACCACACAATTGGGAAGAAAAGATTCCCATTTAGCACGGTCCCAATGGCCTGTCTGAGATCTAAAGGAGCAGACATGAGCCTCTAAATCAACAAGGTGCGTATTCCTTACAATGAAGTGCTTAAGAGGCTTATCCAACGGGGCCCAACAATCTTGCCATGCTTGCGTGCTCCTTCCATTATTGATCATCTTGCCTAGGCCCTTTTTGAAATCTTCCCAAACGGCCACAATACCACTCCACACCGCCGATTGGCTACGCCACCTCCGGACTTGAGGGACCAAATCCATCCCACATGAATATTTAGCACGCAAACATTTAACCTATAGGGCTTCCGGTTTTTTGATTAGGTTCCAACATAGCTTCATGAGGAACGCTTTGTTTTGGCAATGAAGGTCTTTTATCTCCAAGCCTCCTTCGCACTTCCTTCGTTTAAGAACATCCCAGGCAATCAGGTGCAATTTCTTGGATTCATCATGCTAGTTCCAAAAGAAGTCTCTACTTAATTTTTCAATAGCAGCTAAGACCCCTTTTGGAACAAGAGTTGATTGCATTTGATATTGGGGAATGGCAGAAAGAACCGACTTAATGAGGACCGCACGTCCTGCCATACTCAGGTATTTACCTTTCCAGCAAGTCAGGTACTTCTAACTGTACTTTGAAAATATTAGAATGGATAGTTGATAAATATTAATCAAATGATTGTGAATATCAACTCAGGCTGCCATACCAAAAAAGCATAAACGTAGATTTTTTATACTCCCTCTGGTCCTAATTATAAGATAAAGTTGACTTTTTTGGAGAAATTAAAGAAGCCAATTAAATTATTTCAGAGTATTTATGTTTATATTTTTTTCTCCAAACTAATTAATTTGACTAATAAACGAATATATAATCTAAGGATACTAAAAATATAAACACTCTAAAGTAATTTAATTAGTTTCCTTAATTTCTCCAAAAAATTCAACTTTATCTTATAATTAGGACCAAAGGGAGTATCTTATTTGATTAGGAGCCTATTTAAAAGTATTAATAAGTAAATGAAAGGTTCAGTTAAACAGTCTAAACTACTTAATTAAAACAATCATATTTTGTTCCAAATTCTTTTTTGATAAAGTTACTTTTTTATAAATACAGGCATCTTCCAATTGGAAGCAATACATATGGGACTGAGGGGAATTATACATCGCACCATCAAGCACAAAATATGGACTCCTCTCTTAGTGGGGATTCAAAACTTAGTTCATCATATTGGCACATATATAGTCAATGATTACACCTTTCCTCTAGACTAATCTCCATTAGTTTGATCCAGTTACTTTAGTTAAAGTAACTTCAACTTTAGCCATTTCAGTCTTTTTTTATGTCGACTTTATGTCATTAGTTTCGTTTTGTCACAAACATCTGAGTATTATCTCTATAGTGAAACATGCTTGCGTCTCAGGAAGCCTGTTTGCATGGAGAAATTATCTCGGCCACAATGTCGCTTGTTCAAAATGCAGCACCCGAGTGAGAGCGAGAGATTATAGAAGAGGAACATATCTCTATGGTGAAATATCATGGTGTTATATTCCTATGGATTCTTTCTAAAACTCTCGTCTCTTTTGAAAGCTTGAGCTACTAATATCTTACTTTTGTCTGCAACAGATTCGAGTATGCTATGCAATTAATAATCTCATTAGAGAATCATGTGCATAAACAAAGAATCAGACTATGACCCCCCCAGCATAATAGAGACATAGTTCTAATGCTAAAAGATTGATGTCCAAACGTGGCCTTGAATTTGGGTTGTTAGTGAGGTCTTACTTGGAATAAGATATCACCGCATTTTGAACTATTATCTACTCCCTGGTAACCATCATGCATTTGAATTTGATGAAGATGTCGTGACAATGTAAGAACAGTCTTAGATTCCAACCTGCGCATGTGTATATACGCACAACAGACATCTATGAGCGATCTGCTCACCTAACAATCATCAATGTGGGACTCGTAAGATTGTAATCTCTTTGATAGAAGATGCTCCTGACGGCTTCATTTGACCTATTTCCATTTAGAATCCTCCATAGGTAACTTTCTCTGTGGGGGTTGACCTTTTAACGAAAGTCTTTTTGTTATGATCACAAGTTTAAAAGAAGATCTCATCCTAAAAGATTAACATATTGGGTAAGAAAATTTCTTAAATTTATAAAGCACAACTCATTTTTGAGATTTTCTAATATGAGACTTCTGACATGCATTCATTATGTCTCTAGGGTTTGATTCTAAAATTGTTCATCTCCATCGATTTCTTTCAATAATGAGAACCACATAGTGTGTATGCTAATTCTCTTTTAATTTATGATATATATATATATATTAAATATTTGAATAATTTGGCTATTAAACTTTCAACTTAATTACAATTGTTAACGCTAATTTCTCCGATGATTATTATACTCATTGATTGCATTCTGCACATTAATTACACGCATTAAGGGTGAGCATGGTGCCTAGGACCCCGGTATGCCCACCCGAGCCCGATCAAAAATTACCCTACCCAGCCCAAAAAAAGTGGCCCGAAAAAAATTTGGGCACCTTTGGGCTGGGCATCGGGCAGGGGGTATCGCCCTGCTCAAAAAATTACATACAATTTATTTAAAATATATATTATTTTATATAAAATAAATAGTATTCTAAACATATTACTGTGTATATATATTATTTCATTTTTATGACATATTTTATATTATTATTTAATATTCATCCGCCATAGTTTACATATAACTCATTGCTTTTTGGATGGACGTGATTTTTTTATTTGGATGGATGATACAAAACATTAAAAAATTGAGATCAAAGACACAACATTTTGTTTCTTTGAAGTCTTTATCGCAATTGCATATGTTCATATCAATCAATATTTATACACAAACACATATTACTTTATAATTTTTCATGTAATTATTAAGATATATGGTGTTTTTTTTAATTTCAAGACTGAAATTATAGATTTATTTTGATATATCTCAAAGTGTGAAATTATGGGATGTATTGAAGTTTTTAATAGTATTTATTATCTATAATTGGAGTTTTTGTACATATGGTATTAGTTAGGGAATTACCACTTGGGCAGGAAAGTTCGCCTTGCCCAGCCTACCCTTACCTTACCCTAAATGGTTAAGGCTTCTACCGGATAGGGCTGGATATCGGGCTGCAAAATGTAGCCCATTCATCCCTTGGGCTAGGCATCGAGCAGGGGCCTCACCCTGCCCATGCCCACCCCTAACACGCAAAAGCAAAGTAAAGAAACCACGAGAAACGGATAAAGACTAGCCATTATAAAAATATATATGATCATTTTGAATGTATCCTTTATTTATAGAAGCACTGCTATTGAAATCACGATATATAACGGTTATTAACTGCCATATATTACAGTTTTGAACCATCATATATGCGCATGCTATAAAATCTCGGTGTCAACACCTGTTTCCATTTTGATATTCGAAGAGTAATAAAAACAGAATTCCATAGGTATACAGAAAATTACAATTATACTGATAAAAAAAATTCATTTACAATCCCAATATAGTTCGTCAACGAAAAACAGAAAATAAGGCGGAAACTTAATATTTAATAAATTCTCTAAAATATCTAAGCATAAATGAATTATAATCACGATCTTGTCCTCGCCTCAAGACACGAGCCAATTACTTCTCAGTGTCTACGCCTTTTCCTTTCGATCCACTGGCACTCGTTGAGATGTTTATTTAAAAATAGGGTGAGATTCTGAAGAATCCCAATAGAGACATGCTATCGTCCACAGAAAATGTGGAAAGTAAATATGATATATACCATGTATGCACCAATTAATGAACAATATAAATATATTATCTGCATGTATACATGAGTAGGGCCTAACCCCACTAATCTGTACCGGTTGGGTTCTCACCAACTCCAGTGTAAGTGCCTCTAGCACGACTGGCCATTTTCTGGGCAAATCATGTCTATTAATAAAGTACATTTACAACAATGGAATCCACACAATCATATCACAATGGCATGATCTATGAAGGATAATGTCCCTACCTCGAACCTTTATAAACCCCTATTTAGATGTGTCTCGAAATACGTGTCGTTCCGACCTCCAATTCAATCCTAAAATATTAAATGCATAATAAATAAGTCATAACCTATCCAAGTATCATTTTAGATTCTTCCATAGTGTTTCTTGTGGTTATATTATTCTATGATGAAAATTACCAAAATGCCCTTGAGACTCAGGCCAACTTGGCCCTGCCGTACGCGGCCTGATGGCAAGTTTTCCTAAAATTTTGACTAGAGCTATTCTAACATATTTCAGCCCAAGGAATCCATTTCCGGACTCAAAATCACCAAATTCACCATCAAATTATAAAAGTACCCTTGACAACCCCGATTTAGGGATTTCAGGGGTGTTTTCGTAACGATGCTTTTTCAGCCTCTACCGAAAAAGTGCCCAATTGTAACCCTACCTATTTTTCCCCACTGAATCCAATAGAACTATTTATTTCATAAAAATCTCACTCCTAACCCCAGTTCTGGTTCTTGCCAAAAGTTTGGGAGAAAATGGAAAAAATGTAGTTTTGTGTTTTAGCTTTCAAAACTTGTATTTTTTCACTTCTAATCCTTTATTAACTTATTTAAACACTTCTTAACCATGATTCAACGGAATTTGGGTAGTATAACCCCTTAGGGTTATAGCTTTTCTAACTTTTCAAAAAGTGTTTCTTTGTCTTTCTTGCCAGGTAGAATAAGTTTTCAACTTATTCATAAGGGTATTAACCCTTTAGCACACGTTGTTTAGCAAATACTCTTTTGCTAGTTTGATCATTCCCTTTGATCAAGGTGTACATGTGGCAAGAAATGGAATCTTTTATCCCTAGAAAAGAAACATCAAAATCCAACAAAGGATTTGAGAATCATAGTCCCATCGATTCTTAACTAAAGAGGTAGCAAAGATGTGATTCTGTCAGTTGCAATTGCATGGAGTGAATCAGGGTGGTTTATCTATGCAGAGTTAATGTGCAAGTTTCAATCCCTTGATTCTATCTCTTTATTGCTTTGCATTTGACATAAAGCCATATGCTTCTGTGAAACATCCATAACTCATGTGGATTGCTACTTTTACAACCCTTAAAGGTTTATCAATGTAGCATTTCATCTTTTGCAGAAACCATTTGACCTCTTCTAGATCAAGTTTACCTCATAGGTTCCTTGCCTTTAGGCATGGAGGATGAATCCTCCCATCTTTAGCTAAGTTCGTCTGACTGATGGATCTTGAATCCTTCAGTCTTTCACATTCAAGTTCAATGTGGTGAATCACATTACTGAAGGTTACAATATGCATATCATGGGCAATTTGTACTTTTGTATATGCCCACTCATCGGAAGACATGGCTCACTCCCACTCACTGGGAGACATAGCTTCCTCCCACTCACTAGGAGATATCTTATCATAACATACACTTGTTGTTTGTTAGAAAGAACTTGGCATTTTGTTTGTCTCAACTTCTTTGTTTGACATATGCCTCAAGTGTTGCCTAAACAACATGTTAGGACTTAGTACACTATGTTAAAACTTTACTTAGTTTTAACTTTATGGAAGAAGATCACCTATTTCACTATCTTCCAACATTATCCACACGGCTTGGATAAGGTTACATTGCTCGTACCATTATTAGTTTGAGCAATGTTGTTCTTTCTATGCTTGATAGCATAAACCTTTTGTATCCTTCAGTTCTTTAGCCTCTAAATGCTGAAGACTAGTTGGTAGGATGTCCCTGACATCTCATTCTTATTGAATGAAAGAGATTTGAGAGTTTCTAACTCCACAGATATCTCTATTGAGCTTGTCTTCATAAGCGCAGTCAAATAGACTTGGTCGTAATTGGTCACTCAGACGATTATGGTATACAAATCTTAGTTGTTCAAATAAGACAAAGGATAATTAGATAATAAGTTCACTAGTTTCATGTTCAGGAGACAACTATGTTGACTCCCATCCCAATCATACTAGTTAGCTCATCACCCTTTTAACCACAGTCTTCATTTGAACACTTTCCCCTTTGGATTTCTAGACGCATTCCAGAAAACTCCCACTCAATCAAAGAGCAGTTATATTAACAAGATAATAACACAATATCATCTAACTAGTATGAATGTTCAAGAAAACAAGAAGAGAATATACCGAATTCAATTCCAAAAACAAACAGAGAATTTAATCTTAAATTCAATGGAAAAACAAGAACATTCAAAAGTTTAAGCCTCATATCATTGTCTCTTAACTAGGTTCTCCTTCTCATAGGCCCTTCTGACCATATTAACTCATGTAGCATCTAGCTACAATGTTCAGCTCCTCTTTGCCATGTTTACATCCACTCATTTGGATGTATTTGCAGCATACCTCCCACTTGATGAGATGATTCTCACATCTCTATCTGTCTTGTCCTTTGTCACAACATATGTGATAAAAGGTTGACTTTTAGAAGTCATTGCTTCAACATTTGGGAAGACTTATTATTATTCAATAATCATTGAATAATTTTAAGTTGCTGCAAGTTTTCAGGTTTTTATCTCTAAGATTTTGAGACAAGGTTGGATAGGATTTTACATTCAAAAACTCATTTGAATAATCCCTTACTTTTAAAGAATCTTTCAGTATTTAACCTCATGTTGCAACTGAAAAAACTCTTAAAAAATAAGCCAACATATCCCAAAAAAATAATAGAACCAATATTGATTCAATTCCAACGCTTTTTGGGACTCTCTAAGTGCACATAAGCACCTTTTTGATTCAAATCATATCCAAACATACTTCAAATATATGCAAATTATATATCAAATTGAAGCTCTCGAATTTAGGGATTTTTAGGAATCAACCACGTCTCAATTGGAGGTCCCACGCGCTCTCACGCGCCCCTAGAAGGTGTCTGGATGGAAAAATACTGAAAAATTGGAAAATTCCAGCGTCGGCCACTCTCGGCGGTGGCGCGTGACGTACACGCGCCGCCTTGCGGCCACCTCCCAGCGACACGCGCCGTCCTCTCTCCGACGGTGCTTGCCACGTGTCAAACGGAGACCCCAGTGGGACCCACGCGCCATGTGTCGCCTTGTTTTTTTTTTAGGTCAAAAATCAACGATGACTGTTGACCGTTGACCAGTCAACGCTGACTGGTCAACCGTGACCCATCAGCGCTGACGTGTCAGTGACGTGGCGCTGACGTGTCTCGGTCAACGTGGCTGGTCAACGGATGACGTGGCCTCGTTGACTGATGCTGACGTGGCGTTTGGCGATGACGTGGCGACCGATCATTGGTGCCACATGTCATAGGTTGACCGATGACGTGGCGTTGACTGCCACGTCATCATCTTCAACCTCCAGCCGGGTCAACCTGACCCGGTTGGAGCTCCGATGGGTCATCGCGACCCGCCAACTTCGGGAGGCCATATCTCCCTCGTTTTAGCTCCGTTTTTCTCGTTCTTGGTGTCATTGGAGTCGTAGTTCAGCGAACTACAAATCCATGGCATTTATTTGATCTTAAAACCTCTGTTTCATTGATCAAATCAAGGGTGAAGTTGCGGCGGTGACTAACGACCCACGAACTTCTTTCCTTCGGTTCTCCCTCATCCGGACTCCGTTTGATGGGTTCTAAGCATCGTTGGAATCGTCTCTTCGAGCTCTACACATCCATGGCTTCTTTTGGGGCAAAAACACTCAGTTTCGAACACCCCATTTTTCTCGACGTTGTCAGCGCGATGTAAACCGACGATGTGTGTCTCTCTGGGTTTCAAAAGGCTATTCTAACCTTTGAGGGGTCAAGCCTTTTTCGTTTTTAGTTCCACATAGGTTCCAAAAACACCAACTTGAAAGAGATCCAAGAAGGGAGGAGAAGAAAAAGCATGAAATATATATATATATATATACACGCATATATATATATATATATAATAATTTAGAGGAGCAGAGACGGAAGGATTGTATACGGTCATATGAAAACAAAGAAACAAGCCTTCATGCATACAGAACACAGACGCAGGTATCATACGCATGTCAACATGCAATATACATATATAAATATATATAATGGCGAATAAGATAACAAGAAGAGGAAGCATATATGAACATCATATATTTTTGCACAGCGGAAATAAAATTGTGATGGAGATATAAACAAATTATATCATTTAATTATTATTCACATAGAATAAATAATTGAGATATAAACAAATTATATCATACTATTATTCACATAGAATAAATAATTGAGATATAAACAAATTATATTATACTATTATTCACATAGAATAAATAATTGAGATATAAACAAATTATATCATACTATTATTCACATAGAATAAATAATTGAGATATAAACAAATTATATCATACTATTATTCACATAGAATAAATCACAGCCTCAAGGATCAAATGGCTCTGATGCCAATGAAAGAAATAACTAATATTTTAACTAAGAGGAGATTAGGCATACCTGGACGAATCCATGTTCGGATCCGGGTCAAGGCTCCAAAACTCCATACTCGTGCCCACACAATTATTAGACTACTAGAGCCTAATTGTGATTTGCACAGCAGATCACCAGAACCAGAAAGATGGTAGGAGAGAAGGGAATTGCCAAAAAACTCAATGGCGGGGTGAGTTGCAATTGAGGAGGCACACTCTATTTATAGTGGTTTATGGAGGCCACTAATTAGGAAACGTGTGCACTCCTACTTGTCCTCCAAGACAGCAATTAATTGTCTCTCAATTAATTCCCTAATTATGGTGATTTGTTCCTCTTTTAACAAATCCATAATTATTGTTGAAATATTCTCAAATCTGCATCTTATGCTGATTTTATTCTTATTTGATTAGGCTACTTATTTCCTAATCAAATAGTCCGGCCCATCAAAGGCGGACTTGGACCCAAAGTCCAACAAGTAGAGAAATAACAAGATCGGGAAAATTCTCTGTAACATCTCATTATGGAAAAGTGGCATGTGGTCAGCTCAAAAGAGTGATAGACTTTTCAATTTTCTTAATATTTTTTTTCCAATCCCAGTGATGAAACAGTATATATATTTTGTCTCTCTTTTTGACTTAATGTAATAAATATCTTAAAAAATTACGAATGGTCCTAGACCTTCGCTTTAGTTGACCCTGACCACTAAGAATTCTTCATGCAATTAAAACATGAAATAAATTTTAAAAAAATCAACATTAGCTTAGACTGAAACAATTAATTATGAATATTATTCTCTCTCCAAGCAATTGACTTAGACTAAAACAAGTACTAGTAGTGATATATATATATATATAATTGGGAAAGTCCCTAAAAGAACTCCAAATTCAGGAAAAGGAGACATGTGTTCTGAATTTGTATAATCCCGCAAAGTGTTAGTGCCAGAACTGAAATTTATAAATTCAGAAGAAATGACCAATTTGTCCTTACTTTTTCTTTATTAAAAAAGTAATTACCCTACTAGCCGGTGGCCAAAGCGCCAGCGCCAGACTGGCCAGAGCTCTGGTGGGAATATTCTGAGAATATTCCCTCACTCTTGGGAACATTCCCTTAGAAATATTTTTTCCTAAAGTGGTGGGGCCACAAAAAATGTGTGACCATTGGGCCACAAATGCATTTTAACATAAGTAATGCAATATATTTATATATATATATATATATATATATATAGTAACCTTTGATCTTTAACCAAGCCTGCCAATACGGTCATATAAGGAATTGACAAATTGATATAAGAAATTAACAAATTTAAATAAGGAATTCACAACATTCATTTTTTAAGTGAAAAATCCACTTACTCTCTTCGACCATTCACAAGTAAGGAATTCTCAAACTCATATAAGGAATTGACAAGTTAGATAAGAAATTAGCATGTTCAGATCAGGAATTCAGAACTTTTGTTTTTTAAGTAAAAAATCCACTTACTCTCTCAGACCATTCACAAGTTTATATAAGGAATTCTCAAGTTCAGATAAGCTATTGACAAGTTTAGATAAGGAATTCACAAATTCAGATCAAGAATTCACAACTTTCATTTTAAGTAAAAAGTTCACATATTCTCTCATCCCATTTACAAGTTTAGATAACAAATTCTCAAGCTCATATAAGGAACTAACAAGTTGAGATAAAGAATTTGTAAAGATCAGGAACTCAACTTTCGTTTAAGTAAAAATTTCACTTAGGCTCTTAGGCCATTCACAAGTTTAGATAAAGAATTCCCAAGTTCATATAGGAAATTGACAAGTTGAGATAAGGAATTCACAAGTTTAGATAAAGAATTGACAAGTTGAGTTAAGTGGATTTTTTAGTTAAAAAACAAAAGTTGTGAATTCCTTATCTGAACTTATGAATTTCTTATCTCAATTTGTCAATTCCTTATCTAAACTTATTGGTGGGCTTGGTTAAAGATCAAATGTTACTATATATATATATATATATAGTGTCTTATATATGTTAAAGAGCTTTGGTGGCTCAATGGTAAGGTACTTTTTGTGCCACCAAAGTGGTGAGGTTTGAACCTTTGGTCTTTAACCAAGCCGACTAATTTATTATATGAACTTGTGAATTTATTATCTCAATTTACCAATTTCTTATCTGAACTTGTTGGTCAGCTTAGTTAAAGATCAAAGGTTACTATATATTAGATTATATATATTAAGAGGTATTGATGGCCCAATGATCATGCACTTTTTTTTAATAAAAGAGGTGAGGGTTCGAAACCCCACCTCCATCACTTTAGGGATGTTAAGGGAATATTCCCTAGAATATTCCCAATAGTCAGGACAACGGCTGGTGAGGGTAATTAATTTTTTAATTAAAAAAATAAGGGCAAATTGATCCTTTCCTCTGAACTTATAAATTCCAATTCAGACACTAACATTTTTGCAGGATTATGCAAATTCGGAACACTTTTATGTCTTTTCATGATTTTAAAGTTCTTTTTCAAAGATTTTTCTTATAAAATTCTCTCTCCACATTTGACTTACGTCACCATTTTCTTGTTTGGGGGCTGCTGCATACTATGTGCTTGCTCTTGGCTACGTTCAATCCCCGCTAATGGCGTTGTGTCTCAATCTTGAATAAACATGATCAAATCTAAAACCAAATGTACATTTAAAATATTAAGTACCACCAAAGGATAATGTTTCATGCATTAAGTACGTCTAGCTGTATATACATGTTCTTTTCTGCATGTCACGTTGTACAGCTCATGATATTTATATATAGGAAAATACTTAAATCAAGTTCCTTATATCCAATTCGTCAAGTTTTCCAAACATATATATGTGACATGTATCCTATTTTTGAATTATTATCATTTAACTATATAAACTGATATGAAAAAATAGTAGACACTGCCCTCTACAGTAGTAATTGATTAAGAATTATATTGAATGGGGTGATTCATCATTAGTCAGACTCACCAACGGGGTGGTTTTGAGATGGGTTGCTTCATGATCAAGCCGTCATTGAGTCAAAACTCGAAATTATCAGAAAGCGGAATAACCGTTTTTAAGCAATCGGGGATGGCTTTTTGAGCCTGATGAAAAACTGATGAAAAAATAAAAAACAAATCTATAAAAGAAAGAAAGAATGAAAGTATTTTTTTTGACCTGTAAAGAAAGATTGACCCTCTCAAATACTGCAAATGAAAGTATTTTTTTAACCCGTAAAGAAAGACTGACCCTCTCAAATACTGCAATAGCTTTTCATATTATTTGTAGCTATATGATATTATTTTATTGAAAACTTATCAATTGTGGTGTTATTAGGTTGAACAGTACACTTATTATAGATTTGATTTCTTACATATATTATTATATATGCAAATGATATTTTTATTGAATTTTTATCTAATCATTATGTTAGAGGTTCAGCCGTCGGTCTAATAAGTTGGACCATGAGAAATCGAGAAGGGTGAACTGCTGGCCTTTCCAATTTCACGCTCGATCCTCTTTTTAAAACATTGCTTTTGTAGTTGGAATATGCTCCTACATTGGTGCATCACAGTCACATTCTGAACCTGCACATCTGATCCTTTATATAAAATCTCATTTATGATACAAATTGAACTGTAAACAAAATTTTATATTAAGTACAGGAGTTATGTATATTATAATCTACTCATGATTACTACTAATGCACGCCTTTCATCTATGGAAAGAAACATTATAACTTATTTGATTTTATACATTTAATTTAACCTTTTTCTTATCAATACTTTTATTTAATCTACCGGTGTACCACTGAGGTGCAAATTAAATATTTGGATCTCTTTGTTAAACAACATCGAACACATGCTGGCAATCAAGCCGATAGATTCTTGTGTTTTAATAAATGAATAATTATATTTGAAGCAGCCTTTTTTTAAAAAAAAAAAATTGGGATGAGAAGCAGCCTTTAAATTATATATTCTGTCAATTTTGAATTTGAACATTAAATAGGTTCCCACCAACTGTGACTAATAGCATCAAAATATTTCAAGAAAATTGAAAAGCCTTTTTTATTATTAATGTGTGTTTGAATGTATAAAAAAAATTAATGTGTTTAAAAAATTTTTGATTTCAGTTTTGACTTTTGACTAAAGTAATATAATAATAATTTTATCTTGAAAGCTGCAAAATCTTTGTTTCAACTAGAAAGCAAAAGAATTTTGAGTTACTTAGTACAAAAATTTTGAAATACACGTGTACACATAATTTAAATAAAATAATATGAAAGATACTTGTAAATATACCCTAAAACGTATGTATTTTATGGAATCCAATTTTGACCTTTTTTGGTGGAATTGAATTCCACCTGGGAAGCAAAATGGGGCATACCAAACAGCTTAAAATTTGAATTCCATCTTTAGTTCCATTTCCATGTCCTCAATGATGATGGCAAGAAGGAAAGAGAAACTAGGGGTATAGACCGGAAAAATTTGAGATACAAAGAAAATACTTAAATATTATCAACTTTATTCAATTCAAACAAAAATCATAGAAATAAAAATTTGTTAAAGCGTATTTATAGGTCTTAGCCCTGGACCTAACAATTAAAAGCAGTAAAAGCAAATATTCTAGAAGTCATAAGAATTAAATTAAAGTTCTAGAATAATCTAAAACAACTTTTTGGTGGTACTTATATTCTCTCTTAATTTTTAATTTGATACCTACATTTCTTCTCTATTGATTAAATCATTTAACTTTATTCTATTAGAACAGTTAACCTCTATGCAAAAATTATAGGTACCAAATTAAAAATTGAGAAAAAAATATATTGATACTTACAAAATGGTTTTTCCTCACCTAATGAATAACCTAGTAATTTAAAAGATCACATTTATTCAAACCAAATCCAAATTCAGATCCACCAGATTATTCTAATAAAAGAAAAACCCTAAATTTGATTATTCTTGTATCTCATCACTCAAATTCTACCAAACAGACTCTTCAAAAAGATCGGCTCAGCCAAAGTTGTCTGTTATCTCTGGACAAAGACGGTGGCCTTGAAACTTCTCGTTGATTCTTCAACAGGAACAAGTCTTTTTATTATTTATTATCATTATTATCATTTTTAGCTATTGATAACTAAGGACCAAGTCAAATCTAGGGCAAACAAGCACATACAGACACACAAATACGAGTTTACTAAAATTATTTGGCTGTTTCCTCACCTAACAAAAAAATTTCAAAAGGTGAGTAAGTTGTTATTGGTGTGCAGGTCATGGTCAGATGTGGAAGAGAAAATAAAAAAAAAAAAATTAGTGGTTACCAACTTTTTTTTTTTTTTTCAAAAAGTGGTTACCAACTTGGCAACTTTGATAAGAATGATCTACGAAATTAAAATGTTTGCTATTACTACAATGGTAATATAATTGGGCGTGACTTTCTTGTCTAGTAATTACTTACGTTACTTGTTTTCCATAACAATGTTTCCCACTGCTTGTGAATTTATCTTTCTTAAAGCATATCAACATGGTTTCTGTAAGCACATTAACGGTATTTGGCCTTGTTGACAAAGAACTAACTCATAATATATAAAGTTACAAGTTCAAAATCAAATCTCGTTGTTGATGTAAGGATCTTAGTGGGTGATCTATAAATACTTTTTAAACATACAAATAGGCCCAGATTCGGGTGAACACTGGGGACCAAATTAATTCACTTAATTTTTTGTGTATAATAGAAACATTTTATAACCCATAGACTTTTAACTAATTTGGTTTGACGTTTTATATTGTATTTAATTAAAAAATTGATTATTCAGTTTGTGGTTAATTCTTGTCAAAGTTTTTACTTTTACCAAGTACTATCATTGCTTGCTACAACACTGACACATAATCTCTAAAGATTTCGATCAAATTTTGACCATAATACTAGAGGCTAAGTTCTATATTTTTTTTAAAAAAAAAATATAGAAACTTTGACTCAAGTGTCAAGCTTAGCGAAAAGTATAAAGACTGACAACTGTGCATCCCAAAAATATTATGCCCTCGGATTATTATTATAACTAACTCACAAATTAGTTAATATTCCTAAAACATTCTCATATTTCCAAATATATACTCTTCATTTATTTAGAGGGGCAGCCACTAACAATATGGGTTACATATATCGTTTAGTAACATGTTTTTTTTTTTTGGCCTGCCATTATACGTATTTTGAACAAGTATTATTTTTAAGAATCAAATTATTCCATTCGACTTGGTATTTTTTCAAAAGAAAATTATATCATTCTCACATATTTTCACTAGCAAAATCTAAAGTGTAAATAGCACTTGTGCAATTTATATAAATTTTGATATATATTTATATATATATATATATATTGATATGTGAAATTGATTTCTTCTAAATAATTATTTTATTCAAACCCAACATATTTATTGTCTTTCTTCTTCCATATGTCTGAATAAGTTATTTTGAAAAATCCGCCATAACCCCTAATCTCAATTTTGACAATAATATTCTCTAATAGATGCGCAGCAAAAAAATTAAAAAGTTGGCAGTTCAGAAAACTGAAACAGCACGTTGTTCACCCAAAAAAAAAAAAAAAAAACCAAAGTATCTGTTATAAATATTAGATATGTGGGTACCCATAAACTCTACCAACTCTTGGCCTTTCATTTTCTACACCGTATAACCTCTTTAATGAATATTGTCTTTAGGAGTTTTTATGCTCATAACTCAAATATTATAATTTGTGCACTTATGATGATTAAATTTACTATTTACTTTATATAACTTTTGGTTGAGTCCTTGGACCTATAAATAGAGCATTATGTACTATACTTGGGTTGCATCTAAATAAATATGATATTGCTCCTTTTTCTCTCCAATATTCTCTCTTCATCTCTTTCATTTTATCTGTTGTGTTTCCCTGTTTTCATAGCAATATCTTAGTTTAACTTAAGAGTCAATAGTGAACTTTTTCTCCTTATGTACACTAAATTGTGCGTTCTTAAATTTAATGGAAGTAAGTTTATTAGTACTATTTTATTAAAACAATATTAAAAAGGAGAAAGAATTAAAAGCAACCCTAGTGATTGTTTACTTTGAAGTCATCGACGTAACCAATTAACTTGTGTTCTAAAGAACTAGGTGAAGTTTACGATCACCAAATTATTCCTGAGATGCGATGCACAAGTTCATGCAAAATTCAAATCAATATATTGTCACAAAAAGAAATTCAAATCAATGCAGTAATACACATATTAAAGCTCCATTAATTAAGGGTTAATGTGAAAAAATACTCATGAGTTTTTATGTAAAATACATAAGCACCATATGCTTGTTCAAATATGAAAAATACCAACAAACATTCAAAATGGGAGAAAAATTCCAGGACCATTAAATATAACCTAACACTGTTATTTTTTGTGGTGCGGTCCATGTTATATTTGCATATGCATATGGCCGTTCATACTTTATATGACATATGGCATAAGTCATCTTATATTGTTGATATGATTTAAGAATAGTGTGAAGTGCTTCTACATATTTTATGCTTAGAGTGAAAGCCATATAAATCATGATAAGATATAATTAAGTTGTATCCTTTGATTCTATTTTTGAATTTTAATTATTAGAAAGGGCTAAAGTACATATCCAATACTCTACAGCACTTTAAAGTATTTTTTTTCCATGTACATCCATGATTCATTACCCTAAAGTAGTTTTTTTTTTTTTTGCAATTTTTCCCTCAACAATTTAGGTAATTTAGGGGTTGTTTGGTACAAGGGGAGGGGAGGGGTGGGAAGTGAGGGTAGGGGCAATTTTTCTTGGATCGAATTTAAAAAATTAGGGAAGTGGTGTTAAAAAGTTTTAATTAAGTTTTCTTATTATTTTATCGTATATATTCTATTTATAAAAAATTCATAACCCCACTTCAATAATTTTTTTAAAATCTGATTTATAAAGATTTTTCCCCCTCCCCTTCCTTCCAACTCCCTCGTACCAAACAGGCTTTTAGGGTATTGGATACACCTGAAAGAATATTTTAAGGTTTTGAACGCATTAAAAAATATTTAGGGTTTTAGATGCGCTTAAAAAAATATTTTAGGGTAATGGATGCACTTGAAAAATTACTTCATGGTATTGGATATATGCACCATAAAATACTTTAGTGCACTAGAAGCCCTTGCAAAAAATACTTTAGGGTGTCAGATGCATCTCAACATTATTAGAAACATAATGTGAATTAACATCATGATTAGTGGCTTTATTAAAATCTAGTATCAGAAAATACGCTCAAATCCTAATCCCATAATACTCTCTTAGGTCATAAGACACACACACACACACACACACACACACATACATAAGATACAAAATTTTGGGGTAATATGATCCTATATTTATAATATATAACACTTAAATGATGAGTAAAATTTTAACTAAATTTTTTAATTTTTTGCCCCAACAAATTACAGGTTATATCATTATATTAATTATCTCTTATCCACTTTTTTATTGCAAATTTGAAACACCTTCTAGATTTATTTCTTTTTTAGCAAAACAAAAACACCTTCTACATCTTGAATGAAGTTATCTGTCTAAATGTTAAATTTAAAAATTATGAATGAAGAAAAGCCAATTAATTGATTTAATTTGGCCATTGAAACTTAATCAATTAGGTGAAAGAGATATGGATATATTTCTCTTTAACAAACTGAATTTAAATATTAATTTGCTTAAAAAATTCATAAGAATATTTTTCAATACATAAGATCCATTTTGAAAGTGTAACAGCACATCCAGGTACTCTACATTTTCACATGCCAGAATTTGTCCCCCATCCGCCTCTTTGAGGCTTAGGGATTTTGCTCTATGGGGTACTCCACATTTACCCCAAAGTGTCGACTCAATTTTTTGTTCCATGCTAGGTACAAACTGACATGACTCTCCCTCCTAAGTAAGAGTTATACTCTTTTGACTTTAAATAAATAAAATTTAATTATGTCTTTTTAATAATAGTGAAATTCCTTCTGACAATTAAATTTTAAATATAATCGATCAAATAAAATTATTTTCTATATTATTATAAACATCTATTTTTCTAATTAATTGAAAGCATTTTTAAATAGGAAGATAATTATAATTTGTGGAAGAGTAAAAGTTAAAAATTAAAGAATGTGATGTTATTTTTTCTTAAGAATAATTAAAGGCCAATGCTTTATTATTTGAGATGATCAAACATATTATATTACATTTTATAAGTTCAATAAAAATATTTTTATGTTGGTAATATGAGGGAAAAAATATTTTTATATACAAATAAATATTAGGGCCTTTTAAAAATTAGCTGCGAAGGTAATTAAACTTAAATGTGATATATGACGGTCTTGCTTGGTCAGACTCACCTTTTGTTGGTCCAATTGGAGATAATTCTATCAAAAGCATTTTCTACATTCACGCGGATTTAATTACATGTTGATTAAACTAAATGATTTTTCACTTCAGTTATATTGAATTGAAGTAATAATATATACAGTGAAATTGTTGTACATAAAGTTAATAATGTATTTATTTTTGTGTTAGTATGTTATCTAATTGATGTCATAAGAGCAATTTTTGCGTCATGTTCAAAATCAACTGACATATTTTTTTTTTTATTACGGTGTACACTTTTTTTATTATGGTGTCAATAAATTGAGATGACTGACGTCATCTGTCAGCCACAAATGTTGTTTTCTTTCAAAGAAAAATCTTACACATTTTTTTACGTAGGCATAACAAACCTACATTTGTCCCTTAGGGGACATGCCATAACATTGGATAACAAACTTACATTTTTTTTTAATTAAAAAATAGCTTTTTGGGCCCTTCTTGATTACTTAAGATAAGAACCTGAATATCTTATAATTAAGTTATGTACATGATATAAGCATGGTTGTTAGAAGCTAATTAGCTTGGAAGAGAGAGATGTGACAAGTAAATCCTGCTTTTTTAGTGGAAAAAAAGATCATGTGCCAAAATTTTAATTTCCATAGATATATATATATATTAGGTTCTGTATATATAAACACACACACATATAGTACTCCATTATTTTAATTTCAAAAGTTACTAAGAATTTGAAGATCAGATCGTCTTGTCCATGCTTTTTTGAGGGCGACAAATTGTCATAGTTTCGTTTTGTCTCAAATATCTGAGTGCTATCACTGTAATGAAGGATCGCGTTCTTATCATATTAGAGATATTATTGATGAAACTGTTTGTTCATACGGGCTAAAGAGTTTCAAGCAATCATATGGTTAGTGAATTACCAACAACGGAGTTGAGTCACAATATATTTTACGATGAAATAGTCAAATTTCGTCGCTAATCTACTGTTTTGTTGTATGAGGGAAACTAGACTTAATCTTGTTTGTAGCTCTGTTTTAAGTTAAATATAATTCAGTATTATTCAAAAAAAAAAAGACAAGTTATCGTGTAAATTCATGATAGTTTCACGCAGGACATTCATCCATGTTTGTGCAAAGAAATCTTATAATACTACCTTTGATCCTTAATATAAGATCCCGTGCGTTGTGTAAATTGCACTACCAGCGAGATATTATATTAAAAACAAGAGGAGTATGATTAATAACGTTGGAAATATAGAGGAAAGAGGTAAAGAACAGTACTTCTAACTGTACTTTTTTTTTTTTTGGTTACAAAGGCAAGCAGAGCTTGAAGATGACAGAGACTATAGACAAGGTCCTATAGTGTTATCCTGTGATACCAAACCACAATCTAAATCAAAAAGATGAGCACATTCAATTGGGGAAATCCCAACTTCCTCGTATTCCTGCGGGATCCTGTGTGCCATTCCTGCAAGGTAGTCCGCACAATGAATATTTTCCCTATGAGAATGGGAAATTTGTACCTCCTAGTCGTTGTACACAAGAGATCTGGTTTCCAAGATAACGTCATACAGAGGATGATCTGCATCACAACTAGTAGATAATAGACGGATTGCATGTAGTGAGTCAGTGAACAACTTGATTTTCTTAAGCCCCATCCGTTTACATAATAGAAGGCCGCATCGGATTGCATGGATTTCAGCATCAGTTGGGAAAGAATGTCCTAACTTCTGCTGAAATCCACTTATCCAGTTGCCCTGGTGATCTCTGATAACCCCTCCACAAGCCGCTTGACCATCTCTGACGACTGAACCATCAACATCTAGACGATGGAATCCCGGAGGAGGATGTTGCCACTGCAGAACGCCTCGCTCTAGGACTTGAAATATCTGATGCCGAAATCTTCCGTTCTCTACTCCCTCCGAGAGATGATAAATACATCTGTGAGCTATCTCCTTCGGACGGTCTGATGTCCCTTCAAAAGCTTGGCTGTAGCGGTTCTTCCATAGTAGCCAACATGTGGTATTGAAGACATTTTGCCATGTCCATCTAGCCATCTTGCTGGTTCCTGGAGAGTGATGAGAGTTCCAATAGAGCTAATCCTGCAGATTACTAGAAAAAAACATACTATAGTATAGAGGGTTAGTTAAAGATAACCACACTCTCTGGGCCTGCTCACAATCTCTCAGTATATGAAGGATACTCTCCACACTCTCACATTCGAAAGGACAAGTGTTTTGGACGCTCGGGTTGTGTCTCGCTCTAAGTTCATTAGTAGGTAGCCTGTCATGGAATACTTGCCACATGAATAGTTTAACACTTTCAGGGATCGCCCAGCGCCAAAGATTCCGCCAGTGAGCATGTCGGCTAAGGCTTTGCTGATGGTAGATTCCATCATATGCTGATTTCACACTAAAGATTCTATCCGGTGCATTTCGCCAATATATATTATCCTCCTCATTGCTCGAAGGAGGGGCTATTTGCATTATTTTGTCAACCACACAATTGGGAAGAAAAGATTCCCATTTAGCACGGTCCCAATGGCCTGTCTGAGATCTAAAGGAGCAGACATGAGCCTCTAAATCAACAAGGTGCGTATTCCTTACAATGAAGTGCTTAAGAGGCTTATCCAACGGGGCCCAACAATCTTGCCATGCTTGCGTGCTCCTTCCATTATTGATCATCTTGCCTAGGCCCTTTTTGAAATCTTCCCAAACGGCCACAATACCACTCCACACCGCCGATTGGCTACGCCACCTCCGGACTTGAGGGACCAAATCCATCCCACATGAATATTTAGCACGCAAACATTTAACCTATAGGGCTTCCGGTTTTTTGATTAGGTTCCAACATAGCTTCATGAGGAACGCTTTGTTTTGGCAATGAAGGTCTTTTATCTCCAAGCCTCCTTCGCACTTCCTTCGTTTAAGAACATCCCAGGCAATCAGGTGCAATTTCTTGGATTCATCATGCTAGTTCCAAAAGAAGTCTCTACTTAATTTTTCAATAGCAGCTAAGACCCCTTTTGGAACAAGAGTTGATTGCATTTGATATTGGGGAATGGCAGAAAGAACCGACTTAATGAGGACCGCACGTCCTGCCATACTCAGGTATTTACCTTTCCAGCAAGTCAGGTACTTCTAACTGTACTTTGAAAATATTAGAATGGATAGTTGATAAATATTAATCAAATGATTGTGAATATCAACTCAGGCTGCCATACCAAAAAAGCATAAACGTAGATTTTTTATACTCCCTCTGGTCCTAATTATAAGATAAAGTTGACTTTTTTGGAGAAATTAAAGAAGCCAATTAAATTATTTCAGAGTATTTATGTTTATATTTTTTTCTCCAAACTAATTAATTTGACTAATAAACGAATATATAATCTAAGGATACTAAAAATATAAACACTCTAAAGTAATTTAATTAGTTTCCTTAATTTCTCCAAAAAATTCAACTTTATCTTATAATTAGGACCAAAGGGAGTATCTTATTTGATTAGGAGCCTATTTAAAAGTATTAATAAGTAAATGAAAGGTTCAGTTAAACAGTCTAAACTACTTAATTAAAACAATCATATTTTGTTCCAAATTCTTTTTTGATAAAGTTACTTTTTTATAAATACAGGCATCTTCCAATTGGAAGCAATACATATGGGACTGAGGGGAATTATACATCGCACCATCAAGCACAAAATATGGACTCCTCTCTTAGTGGGGATTCAAAACTTAGTTCATCATATTGGCACATATATAGTCAATGATTACACCTTTCCTCTAGACTAATCTCCATTAGTTTGATCCAGTTACTTTAGTTAAAGTAACTTCAACTTTAGCCATTTCAGTCTTTTTTTATGTCGACTTTATGTCATTAGTTTCGTTTTGTCACAAACATCTGAGTATTATCTCTATAGTGAAACATGCTTGCGTCTCAGGAAGCCTGTTTGCATGGAGAAATTATCTCGGCCACAATGTCGCTTGTTCAAAATGCAGCACCCGAGTGAGAGCGAGAGATTATAGAAGAGGAACATATCTCTATGGTGAAATATCATGGTGTTATATTCCTATGGATTCTTTCTAAAACTCTCGTCTCTTTTGAAAGCTTGAGCTACTAATATCTTACTTTTGTCTGCAACAGATTCGAGTATGCTATGCAATTAATAATCTCATTAGAGAATCATGTGCATAAACAAAGAATCAGACTATGACCCCCCCAGCATAATAGAGACATAGTTCTAATGCTAAAAGATTGATGTCCAAACGTGGCCTTGAATTTGGGTTGTTAGTGAGGTCTTACTTGGAATAAGATATCACCGCATTTTGAACTATTATCTACTCCCTGGTAACCATCATGCATTTGAATTTGATGAAGATGTCGTGACAATGTAAGAACAGTCTTAGATTCCAACCTGCGCATGTGTATATACGCACAACAGACATCTATGAGCGATCTGCTCACCTAACAATCATCAATGTGGGACTCGTAAGATTGTAATCTCTTTGATAGAAGATGCTCCTGACGGCTTCATTTGACCTATTTCCATTTAGAATCCTCCATAGGTAACTTTCTCTGTGGGGGTTGACCTTTTAACGAAAGTCTTTTTGTTATGATCACAAGTTTAAAAGAAGATCTCATCCTAAAAGATTAACATATTGGGTAAGAAAATTTCTTAAATTTATAAAGCACAACTCATTTGTGAGATTTTCTAATATGAGACTTCTGACATGCATTCATTATGTCTCTAGGGTTTGATTCTAAAATTGTTCATCTCCATCGATTTCTTTCAATAATGAGAACCACATAGTGTGTATGCTAATTCTCTTTTAATTTATGATATATATATATATATATTAAATATTTGAATAATTTGGCTATTAAACTTTCAACTTAATTACAATTGTTAACGCTAATTTCTCCGATGATTATTATACTCATTGATTGCATTCTGCACATTAATTACACGCATTAAGGGTGAGCATGGTGCCTAGGAGCCCGGTATGCCCACCCGAGCCCGATCAAAAATTACCCTACCCAGCCCAAAAAAAGTGGCCCGAAAAAAATTTGGGCACCTTTGGGCTGGGCATCGGGCAGGGGGTATCGCCCTGCTCAAAAAATTACATACAATTTATTTAAAATATATATTATTTTATATAAAATAAATAGTATTCTAAACATATTACTGTGTATATATATTATTTCATTTTTATGACATATTTTATATTATTATTTAATATTCATCCGCCATAGTTTACATATAACTCATTGCTTTTTGGATGGACGTGATTTTTTTATTTGGATGGATGATACAAAACATTAAAAAATTGAGATCAAAGACACAACATTTTGTTTCTTTGAAGTCTTTATCGCAATTGCATATGTTCATATCAATCAATATTTATACACAAACACATATTACTTTATAATTTTTCATGTAATTATTAAGATATATGGTGTTTTTTTTTAATTTCAAGACTGAAATTATAGATTTATTTTGATATATCTCAAAGTGTGAAATTATGGGATGTATTGAAGTTTTTAATAGTATTTATTATCTATAATTGGAGTTTTTGTACATATGGTATTAGTTAGGGAATTACCACTTGGGCAGGAAAGTTCGCCTTGCCCAGCCTACCCTTACCTTACCCTAAATGGTTAAGGCTTCTACCGGATAGGGCTGGATATCGGGCTGCAAAATGTAGCCCATTCATCCCTTGGGCTAGGCATCGAGCAGGGGCCTCACCCTGCCCATGCCCACCCCTAACATGCAAAAGCAAAGTAAAGAAACCACGAGAAACGGATAAAGACTAGCCATTATAAAAATATATATGATCATTTTGAATGTATCCTTTATTTATAGAAGCACTGCTATTGAAATCACGATATATAACGGTTATTAACTGCCATATATTACAGTTTTGAACCATCATATATGCGCATGCTATAAAATCTCGGTGTCAACACCTGTTTCCATTTTGATATTCGAAGAGTAATAAAAACAGAATTCCATAGGTATACAGAAAATTACAATTATACTGATAAAAAAAATTCATTTACAATCCCAATATAGTTCGTCAACGAAAAACAGAAAATAAGGCGGAAACTTAATATTTAATAAATTCTCTAAAATATCTAAGCATAAATGAATTATAATCACGATCTTGTCCTCGCCTCAAGACACGAGCCAATTACTTCTCAGTGTCTACGCCTTTTCCTTTCGATCCACTGGCACTCGTTGAGATGTTTATTTAAAAATAGGGTGAGATTCTGAAGAATCCCAATAGAGACATGCTATCGTCCACAGAAAATGTGGAAAGTAAATATGATATATACCATGTATGCACCAATTAATGAACAATATAAATATATTATCTGCATGTATACATGAGTAGGGCCTAACCCCACTAATCTGTACCGGTTGGGTTCTCACCAACTCCAGTGTAAGTGCCTCTAGCACGACTGGCCATTTTCTGGGCAAATCATGTCTATTAATAAAGTACATTTACAACAATGGAATCCACACAATCATATCACAATGGCATGATCTATGAAGGATAATGTCCCTACCTCGAACCTTTATAAACCCCTATTTAGATGTGTCTCGAAATACGTGTCGTTCCGACCTCCAATTCAATCCTAAAATATTAAATGCATAATAAATAAGTCATAACCTATCCAAGTATCATTTTAGATTCTTCCATAGTGTTTCTTGTGGTTATATTATTCTATGATGAAAATTACCAAAATGCCCTTGAGACTCAGGCCAACTTGGCCCTGCCGTACGCGGCCTGATGGCAAGTTTTCCTAAAATTTTGACTAGAGCTATTCTAACATATTTCAGCCCAAGGAATCCATTTCCGGACTCAAAATCACCAAATTCACCATCAAATTATAAAAGTACCCTTGACAACCCCGATTTAGGGATTTCAGGGGTGTTTTCGTAACGATGCTTTTTCAGCCTCTACCGAAAAAGTGCCCAATTGTAACCCTACCTATTTTTCCCCACTGAATCCAATAGAACTATTTATTTCATAAAAATCTCACTCCTAACCCCAGTTCTGGTTCTTGCCAAAAGTTTGGGAGAAAATGGAAAAAATGTAGTTTTGTGTTTTAGCTTTCAAAACTTGTATTTTTTCACTTCTAATCCTTTATTAACTTATTTAAACACTTCTTAACCATGATTCAACGGAATTTGGGTAGTATAACCCCTTAGGGTTATAGCTTTTCTAACTTTTCAACTCAACAAAGAAACTTGAAAAGTCAAGAAACAACAACAACAACACAAGAAAGCAAGTTCATGAAGTTGCCCTCTTTGGCTTCTTGATTTCCTCTTACTCTAGGCTCCTCCTCCTTCTCTTCTTGACCTCAAAGTATGTCTTCAACACCATGGATTCATGAGAAACAAGAGTTTAGAGAAGGATTCTAAGGAAATGCTATAAGAGGTCAAAGAAACCACCCTTACCTTAGCCTCTTCTTCTTCCTTCTCTCTAATCTTCAAGAACTCTCAAGCTCACTCACTCTCTCTCTCTTGTCTCCTTGCTTTGGCCAAAATGATGCATGAAAGAGGAAGGAGAAAATATTTATTCATTTGGTCTTCTTTCTTCCTAGCCCTTGATCTCATCAAGGGTTAAGATTGCACCACCTATCATGCACCATTCCTCCTCCCATACCTCCAACCATACCTCTTACTTTATGCCATACTCCTTCATCATTTAGCTTCAATTGGATTTATACTAGATTCCTTTCTAGTTACACCGACCATCCCCCTTCTCTTTACTCTAACCAAACCCATTTCTTCTCCCTTATTTTCATGTGTTGGCCGAAATTTAGGGAGAAAAAGAAATAATATGTATTTCATTAATTTCATAATTCACTTAAGTGAATTATGTATAATTCCCTTTAATTTCATAATTCTTGATTTATTCCTTCAAGAATAATCCAATTATACATTTTCTTTAATTTCCTTGATTAATTGAAATTAACTTCAATTAATTAGAAAAATAATTAATCTTGAGCTAAATTGGAAAAATTATGATTTTAATATCACCTTTGTAATTTAATTCATTTCTTGAGTTAATTTGCCCATTTCCTTATGAATATGAATATTTCAAAATTCATAAGATCCAAATTCATGAATATTCACCATTTTTTTGAATTACTCAAATAATTACAATATATTTTTTATGAATCTAAAATTTGGGGTGTTACACTCGGTGCTAATTCTAAACCATTATTTATTTCGAATCTATTATAACGGTTATAATATAACACTCATTATGTATTAAGGTTTGGTGAGACTATGATCTGCCCATTACTGTGATAATAATTAACGGGCACACGTAAACAACCATCATAATATATGGTAATACTTGCATGATACATAATGGTCTCATTTTACAATCGTTATTTATTTAGTAACATACATAATAGTTTGTATATAAGAACTGTGACTTTTAATAAATTTTAATAACGGTTTCATGTAGACAACTGTTATGAATTAAGTACATAAATAATGGTTTATAAATAAGAACTGTGAACATTTATAATACATGATGGTTTTTATATAATAACTATGATGTATAGATATAAGACTCTTTAAGTGAGAATTTATGAGCTAGGAGATCTCCTCTATCTATATATAAGAGAACAACAGTACCTCCAACACCGTGTGGCTATTCAATTTAGCATGGATCAAGACATTACAGGCTTTGTGGGGAGAATCAATGGTAATTGTTGTAGTATAAAAGTAATAATGTAACTGGTGACCTGTATATAACCGTGTCTCTTTACAGGAATTAACCATTGGCAAGCAAAGTACTCTAAGAAAAAATATATACCTCCATCAAAAAGAGGTGGAGGGTTATTCAAACCCTTAAGTTCAAGGGTTTGCATAAACCATGGGTCCTTTTTGAAAGGTTACTTTGTCCTCGTTGATATAAGTGTTTAGAAGATGAATCATTTATAAGTGTTACAGAATGATTGTTTCTTAAAAACCGTCATTTTTGTCATTAAATAAATTATGGTTATTAGCTACAACCGTTACTTTTATGTTTTCGCGAATTCTATCTTGCAATACATGATGATGTGTATAATTAATCATTGCATTTAATTTAAGTGTTATATATCCTTGTGCGGCCTCCGCTTCTATATATATGACGTTTATTAACTATAACTGTTATGTATTAGGCATTATATGTGCCCAAATCTATAGTAGTGTTTTGTGCATTATTTGTTGTTAGCTGATACTACATATTTTAATTAGAAATTTTTGACAAAATTGCAATTCATTTTGACAGAGCTGACCATGAATAATTTTTCTTTTATTTCCCCCTTGTCTGTTTAAGTATTTGATTTATTATGTTGATTAAATGTTGGTCTAGCTAGATTCACGTGGTCAAATATTATACACCGCTCGCCTTACAAATATATAATTAGCAGATGACACCTCATTTCGGTCCAAATTATACGACGTCTCAGAAGAAGTTATTAGTTTATAATATGAGTCATTTGATGTGGTATTAATAAATTTTTTTTCAAACATTACCATTTTTAAATTTACTGAGAGAGGACTTGGAATCTAATGTAGTGTTTTTTATACTAACTAAATGTGTCAGGTTGAAATAATGTTTTATTTTACATAAAGTAAATGAGTCAACAATTTCTTATTGCTTGTGATGAAGTAGTAAGAGGTAACTTATAACTTTTTAGTATTATCTTTAGAGTGTTAAACACATGACATGGGACCTACCTGCATTAAATGAGTTATGGCTCCTTATATGTGAGATATAAAGTTTAAATTTGTGTAAATACAGAAATCACTGTGGTATAGGCACCAAACTCAAATGTGTTTATCTAAATTCTTGATGTCTTACAATGAAAAACAAACACCTATTTATACTAAAACCACAACCTTATAAATTCTTTAAACAATGAGAAAGTCAGATCCGGCAACCACACACCAACCCCCCTCCCTGTTCACAACGTCAGTGCTTACATATATGCAATGTGTTCACATTCTCTCTTCTCTGTTTCATTGTTCTGTTTCATTCTCCCAGGGTTGGACAAGACTCGTCCTCGAGTCACAAACAACAACATCATCAATAAATGGAGATAAATCCGAAACCTTATGCTTAAGTAAAAATGACTTGGACTTATTTTTGATTTTGATGTGTTTATCTGGTGGCAATGGTTCGAGCTGAATCTTCACATCATCCTTCTGAAAGGAATATGTATTTGCATAACCGTCGTATAGAGCTCGTCAATCATATTGCCAAGGTCTTCCCAGAAGAAGATGACAAGCGTCCATCGGAACAACATCACACCAAACTTCATCGTGATACCTTTTTCCAATAGAAAAAGTAATAAGGCATCGTTTTGACACTTTGACTGCGCTTCCTTTATTGAACCATTGGAGCTTGTATGGATACAGATGGTTGTGAGTTGGTAGTTGTAACTTTTCTACCATGTAGTTAGAGACTACATTTTCACAACTTCCGTTGTCAATAATGACGTCACAGACTTTACCCTGAGTTGTGCAGCGGGTATGAAAAATGTTGTGACGTAGCCAAGGCTCTTCTTTCACTGTGGCTGTATGCAAGCTTCGTCTAATCACAAGTGTTTCACCTTGATCAAGAGGAATGACTTCTTCATCAAAAATTGGCTCTTCATCAAAGACAGGTTCTTTGTCAGGTATGAGCTCCTTTTCTTCTTCAAAAACTGCAAAAGTTTCCCCTTCAATAATAGTAACCACTCTGCGGGTAGGACATTCTGAAGCGATATGACCGAACCCTTGGCATTTGAAGCACTTAGGTGCTTTGGAGCTAAATTCCTTGATAGCCTTTGGTGGAGGCTTGCTTGAAGAGTTAGACTGATATTCTTGTGTATGCCTGTTTGAAGAGTTATGCTGATGCATTTGTGTAGGCTGATGCATGTGTGTTTTATGTCGATCAAAAGGAATTTCAGTGGAGGAAGACGGTTGAAACGGAAACCTTTTGGGGAACTGTTTCTCAATACGGATGGCTAGACGAATGACGTCATCTAGAGTCCAGTATTGTTGGAGCTGTACCGGATGAGCAATGTTGGTATTTAATCCTCCGATATAACGGGCTATTGTTTGCTCCTCCCTCTCTTGGATATCACACTTCATCATGAGTTTTTCAAATTCCCTCGTATATTCTTCCACAGTCATAGCCTTTTGGCGGAGATTATGTAATTGAAGGAAATTATCTTGATAATAATTATCTGGAAGAAACTTACGTGAGAGCTCACGTCGCATTTTGTCCCACTTCCGGATCTTGCTTTTTCCTTCTCTTTCACGCCTTTTCTTGAGATTTTCCCACCATATAGAAGCATGTTTCTTTAATTTGATGGCGACAATTTTGACTTTCTATTCATCGGAAATCTCTTTATATTCAAAAACTCGTTCGACGGTTTGAAGCCAATCGACAAATTCGTCTGGTTGAAGCCTTCCCTCAAATTCTGGTATATCTACCTTAATGTCATTAAGGCGGAATGACTGTTGTTGAGGATGATGGCGGTAGTCAGTGGACGACGAACTATTGTTATCCGAATCATCCTCTGGATATTCACTGCGAGATTCTAGCATGGCTTGCTGCGTTTGTACAGTGGTTTCCAGTTCCTGTATCCGGCGTCTCATCTCGTCCATCTCAATCTCGCGTGTGTTTCTGCGTCTTGGAGGCATTTTGGAATTGTTCTTGTGAGGTTAGGTATAGGATGGAAAAGTACAAGGATATGATCGATTTTTATGGCAAGTAAGGGGTAAAACTGGAAATTTTATGGACAAATGGGGTAGAAAGGAAAATTCTTAACTTTCAGTGATGGAAATGTAATTTTGGCAAAAATCTGGGGTCAAAATCTAATTTCAGAAAGTTTGGGGGTCCAAAATGTAATTTTGGTAGAAATTTGGGTCCAAAATATAATTTCAGAAAGTTTTGGGGTCCGAAATGTAATTTTAGCATAAATTTGGGGCCAAAATGTAATTTTGGAAAATATCTGGGGCCAAAATGTAATTTCAGAAAGTTTGGGGGGCAGAAATTGTAATTTTTACCAAATTTAGGGGTCAAATTGCAATTTCTGAAAAGTTGGGCTGACTGGGATTGATGACGTGGCAGTTAGTGATTGGACGACGTGGCCCTGACTGGTCAGACAGTGATGACGTGGCAGCTGACTGGGTCATCTTCAACCTCTGGACTCCGGCGACCGTCTGAAATTCCGGCGACTTTTCCGGTGACGTCCGTGGAGGCGCGTGGAGGTGTTTCACCGCGGTGATCGAGGCTATTCCTAGGTTTTTCGGCCTTCTGAACACGTTGGTGAGGTCGGTTTCTTCAAAAAACGCTCCGAGAGTGAAAATCCGACACCCCCTTTTTCTCACATTTTTTTTTCTCACCCACTCCTCACTCTTTCGCTCTCTGGCTCTCTAGAACTCAGCTCTGGTACCAAAATGGTATAGGAACCAAACTCAAATGTGTTTATCCAAATTCTTGATGTCTTACAATGAAAAACAAACACCTATTTATACTAAAACCACAACCTTATAAATTCTTTAAATAATGAGAAAGTCAGATCCGGCAACCACACACCAACCCCCCTCCCTGTTCACAACGTCAGTGCTTACATCATATGCAATGTCAACGTTGGCTGCAATGTGTTCACATTCTCTCTTCTCTATTTCATTGTTCTGTTTCACACTGTAAGAGGAATAGTGTAAATTAATTTGACAATACTGGACAATTAAACAATAGTGTGTGTATAAAAGATAACTAATACGTGTGTGTGTATTAGGGGTGTTCAAAACCCGGGACGGGACCGGGAATACCCATTCCCGGTTCTCGTCCCGGGTGTAGCCGGGACGGGGAATTCATTCCCGGTCCCGGTTCCGGTCCCGGGATATTCCCGGTATGACCGGGACCGGGAATTCCCTGGACCGGGACCGGGAATTCCCGATTTTATTATTTTGATTATTTTAGTTAAATTTTTTATAATCTAGTGTTTGAAGTGATTATTTAACACTTAATAAGGTCATAAAAATCACACAAATTGAGCTAGAATTGAAGAATAATATATTATTATTATCACATTCATCATTTTTGTTATTATTTTTATATATTATATAGTTAGAATTAATATCACGATATATACGATTTAACTCTAACTAAATATGTGATATACATTTTATCAAATGATAACTTAATTTATGGGGTAAAAAATACAAATATAAAAGAATAACTTATTTTTTAAGGAAAAAAAAACCGGGACTGGGAATTCCTGGGATCACAAGGTGTGATCCCGGTCCCGGTTTTTTAAAATCCCGGTCCCGGCCGGGACGGGAAATTCCCGGGATAAAATATCCAGGACCGGGCCGGGACAACCGAGACCGGGATACTTTGAACACCCCTACAGAAGCTGATTATATAGCAGCATCAGATGCAGCTAAAGAAGCCGTTTGGATTAGAAAGTTCATTACTGAACTAGGGGTGGTGCCTACCATCTCAAATCCAATAGATTTGTTTTGTGACAATAGCGGTGCTATTGCACAGGCCAAGGAGCCTAGGTCACATCAAAGGACTAAGCATATACTCAGGCGATTTCATATTATTAGAGAAATCAATGATAGAGGTGATATAAAGATATGCAAAGTAGCAGGAGAAAATAATGTTGCTGATCCTCTTACTAAGCCACTTGCACAGGCAAAGCATGAGCGTCATGTTAGGGCGATGGGAATTAGGCAAATTAATGATTGCACCTAGGGCAAATGGGAGGATGTTGGAAATTGTGCCCTAAGGGCCAATCATTATACTTTGAACATTATTATTTTAATGAAATTTCTCTATTTTGTTATCATATTATTTGCATGTTAACTATGATAATTGTATCCTTGGATAATTCATAAAGATTGTCCTAAAATGTCCCTGGTCGGTCATCTATGCGGGAGCAGAGATGAAACAAGACCAGTATGACTTTGATAAGATATGGAGATACGAATCAAAGTCTTAGGAACTTGTAAGAGTACAAGGTGCTGGACCAAACCACTATGAGAAAGCTACATGGATCAAGTCATAAGCTTTTCTCATGTATAACCACGTCACAATGCCCTTAGACCTGAGGTCATCATGGATTCCTACATGAGACACTACTACAAAATGATTGAAATGTGGCGCACATTTTGTGGCACTTCTTTAAAGAAGTGCCACAGCTGCCCCCTTTTCTTTTGTTTTTTTTTTATTTAATTTTTTTAAAATTTTGGGGACCAACTGTGGCGCCTGGTGGACCAAGCGCCATAACTGGTGGGGCCAACTGTGGTCCACCAAGCGCCACAGCTGGTATGCACCCAAGGGTCGCGCTTTCCTTGTTAAGCACCACCCTTGGTCCCCAAAATTTAAAAAAAAAATAGAAAAAGAAAAAAAAAGGCAGCTGTGGCACTTCTTTAAAGAAGTGCCACAATTGGCTGGATGTGAATTTTCAATTCTCCCGCCAATCAGATTTCCCTCATTTAACTTTACTTTTTATCTTTTCCCTCCCTTTTACCTTTTTATTCCCTCTTCCTCAGCTCGCGTTGATGCCCCTCCCCCTGTAAAAGATATCACTTTCTCTTGCACAACAAACACACACACTCGTCTTCTTCATTAAATTCTCTTGTCCCTTTTTCCATTTTTTTTTGTCCGTCCCCACTCCTCTCCCTAGTTGTTTCCTTTTCTTCATACTCTCTGTCTCTCTTCCTCTTTTGAACCCTACTACATTCCACAGCTCACATTTGCTCATCCTCATCACTCAAGATAGCGTCACCAACGTGGTCCCCCACTCCCTGCGCTGGTCAATTAATAGATTTGTAAGAAGAAGAATGTTTCATTCTAGCTTGCTTTGTTTAATATTTTTTTTGTCAAGATAAACTGTCATATAACGTTTGCCTTTTTAGTAATCTTTTAATTTACTTAATTAGTTGTTCATGTACTGTGTTCACATATCAAGTTCTTGTATTGTGATATTTTTTATGTTAGCTTTGGAGAGTATTAATGTAAGAACATTATTGTTGGGGAAATGACAATAAATATATTATTTTGTAAGAACATTTTTGTTGGGGAACTTGAATTTTAAATGTGAAAATCATATATATATATATATATATATATAATAGGTTGAAATATAAAAAAGAGCCACAAGAAAGAAAGAAAGATTTAAAAAAAAAGGGACCCTACTGTGGCGCTTGTTAGAGGAAGTGCCACAGGAGGGGGGTCTCCTATGGCGCTTGCTGACGTAAGCGCCACAGTAGGTCCCCCCTACTGTGGGGCTTGCTGATGCAAGCGCCACAGGAGACCCCCCTCCTGTGGCACTTCATCCACCAAGCGCTACAGGAGGGTATTTTTTTTAAAAAAAATTTAAAAATGTTGTGGCACTTCCAAGCTCCACAGTTTTTTTAGTAGCGTCCAGATATGTGGCACTTCTCTAGCGCCATAGCTAATACAATTATAAGCGCTACAACTTTACTTTTTTGTAGTAGTGAGATTTGCTAAGCTTTGAACTAGTTAAAAGTCACTTTTGACCAGGTGATGATAAAGGCTACGATCGGGCTTGGTGGTTTTTCATGTAGAGGAATATCAAAGATCAAGATGGAATTTGTCCCTCACATTAGTAGAGAGATATTATTGGGCCCCTCGATGAGTGAGTCTGAGAAATGTATGGCCATACTATGATGAAAGGAGTTTCTGTCTCTGTTATCAGGCTACTCAGGAATCGAGAAAGTAATGGTCAGGAACAAGAGGATGACATTATCCATGCCTTATCCTTGATGGATATATTGTGTGACAAAAGGGACGTGACATGGTTGTATGACAGGTTGCATCGTGATAATGATCCTCATATGAATTGGGTAGTCATAATGTCTTGCTAGAGGCCGCTTGCGACTTTTGGGTTAGTATAGTTATTGGCCCACTGCCAACTTCATATGGGCCTACAGGGTCGCACACAAGAATGGCCCAACACTAGATAATGTTTAATTTAGGGTGGATAAATTTTATATTTATATATATATAATATAAAATTCATTAATAATATTATATAGATATATATTTTTTCGAAATATATATCTTATATATATATATATTTATGTATATATATATTATATGATATTATTATATTTAATAATATTATATAGATATATATTTTTTCGAAATATATATATGTTATATATATATATGTATATATATATTATATGATATTATTATATTGTGTTATTTTTAAATTTAATTTATTAAGATATATTAAATTTAATAACTAACATGATAGAGATATAGTATCTCAGATTTAATTTATGAAGATAAATTAAATCTAATGGCTCTTTATTTGGATTAAATAAATAGGTTAAATTAAAACTGTTGGACAGATTTAATTTAAACTGAATTTATTTAATTAGCTCATCAAGATAATTAATTGTTAATTAATTTCGAAATTTGAAAATAGCCCTCATAGGTTATAAACTTGATAGAGCAGATATATTCATATGCATATGAGAATTAAGAGCCGCAAGTGAAACCCTAGGAGACATTAGAGGTGCTAGCATGCAGTCTCGGTTATAGAGCATTCATGTGGATATCGGTAGAGGGAGCTGACCTGACGTGTTGGCTCCTAGAGATCATGAAAACTCTGAATCATCAAAAGGTATGAATCCTTCCAACTTGGTTTAAACGCCGTTGATAGATCCTCGATTAGGATCGGTGAAAATTTTAAAATTCTTCTGCTATGCCTACCGATCCTAACAGACATATCATGCAACCAACAAGTCAACTCATCAAAATATACAAAAACCATGTTAAAACCAACAAACATGTCAAATCATACAACCAAAAATATTTGCAACAAACCAACATGCCAATTCATCAATATATACAAAAAAAATTCCTCAGCTTTACAAGAACTCACTGTTGTAAAAGTTCATAAATGAATTCAGCACAACAATTACGAATGTGCTCAATATCTTCTTCTAGAAAGGGGTCAGCAAGTTCAAACATCTAAAAACCAAAGCCAGGCAAAACATTAAATTTACTTAAAAAAATAAAAGAAATACAAAATTTTTGAAATATATATATATATTTACCTCTTCAGTAAATTTTTTCGTGCCTAGGGTAATAATATTATACATGTGCCTCAGAATATACAACTCACACAAGTTGGACCCCGGTGGTTGCCTACGGGTCTGAAAAATAACATGACATCGTTAAAACAAGTATAAAATTAAAGCATGGCTTATTATTGAATACATTCTTAAAACAAACCAATATGTAACTAACCTTTGGCAAGATCCATGTAGGGTCTTTTACCTCATGCATAGGCCTACAAGAGCAGTGTGTTGGAATGTCCGCATAACCCTATAACATCAAAATCACAAAGGTTACTTATTTTACAAAAATTCTATAAATTTTGCACACGAAAGGTAATTAATAATGCAATAAAACTTACGAGTTCAATCTCTTTTTCAATTCACTAGTTGGCTTGCTGAGGTGGAGGGAGCATAAGAGGATGACAGAATAACTCTTCTTGCACAAAATAGTTAATTGCCAATGACCACTGAAAAAAGGGAAAACTTTTAAGCAAATATAAAATATTTTGTATAGTATGAAATATAAATTTGTGTCTTACTCATGCAAATATGGAGCCAAGAAACACTCAATTGAGGTTTCATTAAGCCTGTGCGATAAGTATGTGTGTCTGATCGAAGCAGTGGTCCCTTTGTTGTAGAGTTGAAATGGGCATAGGAGTCCAAATTTATCAGTTTTGCCAGAGTCAACCAACCTACGATGCATCCACCTACAATAATTAAAACAGGGACATTAAATCAAAGTTTAACGGCATAATTTGTAAAATATTAACTTCCAATTTGAGAAGATACTTACATCAAAAAGAGTTGGACAATCAAAATCGTAAGCTGTTGTAGAGGAGCTACCAGGGACATTAAATCATCCCTCTCAAGATAGCATTGCGCCCCTGACTTGCCAACAGCTGACTCAGTAGCCCAATTTCTTGTTGCAAAGGATGTATCATATGCCATCAGAATCACTTGCTGCATGACATTCAATGGAGGCCATGAAACATCTTGAGTGGAGGGAGGTGGAGGTAGAAGGGATTCCTCAGCTCGATCAAAAATAAGGTTTTTTGGCCACAAGATGAAAGAGTTGACGACATCACCCACAACCTTGAAGTCATCAACAGGGATAGGGAGAGGTGCATCTGCAACGATTACCTCTTCAACTGCCACTCTGACTTGATCATCCTTTATTTCTTGGTGGTTGATAGTTGATCCCAAGTTATGCACGCTACCCCGTGCAACCAATTGTCTCAGAGGATCCTCCACAAACAAGTCACAAGGCTCACCAATTTGGCCACCAGGACCCTCTGATGACTGACTAATACAACTCTCTTTAGTGCTCTGTTTAGAGTTTAGGGAATAAGCCTGGGGAGCATTGGTATCTGCTTGTCTTATACTCGTCATGATCATCCATTCCTCCTTTATCTTGCTGAACCTTTCTTCAAATCATGTATCAAATAATGCTTCTGCCTCGGCCCTAGCTTCCACCCTCACAATGGCCAATATACACTCCATCTCCTCCCTAGTCACCATACCACTTGAGGAACGGTGTGACGGTGCTCCAAAGTAATCCCTTATGCCTACCCCTTCTCCAATCCCCTGATACAGCTGGGATGCTAAGGTTTTCCTATAGCTACGGTCAGGTGTCATTCCTCCTATCGGACCTAAACGATCCCTCGACTTGTTTTTTTTTGAAGCTCCTCTTATAAGACACATATGACAAATATTAGTAATGAAATTTGTTTACTAAATAATTAATAACAACAAGTCAACAACAATACTTACAATTTTCTCACTGAGAATAAGAGATTGTTCACTAGTATAAGACCTGCTCCTCTTGTGTTCGCAAACTATCGGAGATGGTGGAGAAAGAAGAACAGAAGGATTGGATTGAGCTGCTTCTTCCAATCTCTTCCGTTTGGCTCCAACAAGTCTTTTTCGGTCTTCGAATACCCCCTACGAGACATTATATGGGGGACATCATTCTTTCTACCACTCTCTTAGGCCTTTTTCCTTTTTTCCTATGAATAAGAAATCAAAATTAAGTCATTGTAAATTAATAAAGACAATTCATAATTCATAAGCAAATAAATTTCAAAATAAGTCAACTCACTAATGCTTCTGGAGTAGTCCGAAGCTGTCTAAATTCTTGCCAAATCTGTTCGTCAATAAAAGAATACTTATCGCACGGATTAGGAAGAGGCTGACCTTCTTCCACCTCGATATGCACGTAATTTTTGGCTAGATTTGTCTTAAACTTCCTCCAGCGTTCATCACAATACATCATTGTCTTTTCATACAAGACTTCATTCTCAGGAATGTCGTAAGTGAGCTAGATAGTTTTCTAAATATCTCGCTTCACACCTTTATCGACATTTCTCCACTGCTCTATCAAGATGCTAGGCTTGTTGCATGCTAAGAGGCCGACAAAACTCCTATACCGTTGGGAATTAGGCCCGATTGGTTTCCAATATCTATCAAACATAATCAGAATCTTTTCCCTAGTATTTCGATTGAGAGGAATGTCTGTCAATCGGGTGGCTCTCCTACCCAGTCGTCTAGGCCGGTTATGTGGCTCATTATGTTCCTGGCTCAGAGCATTGCTAGGCTCACTCTGATTTGGATTAGTTGGATCGAGAGTACCCTAACTAGGACAACTCATTGTCTGAAAAAACTTTAAGGACACTGTTTAAGGAAATTTTGCTACTCGGTGCTTATTGTTATAACACGGCACTATCTACAAAGGCATCATTCAAAAGCAATTCCCAAGTTATGCAAACATAAACAAATATATAATTGCAATGCACAAGTTGATAACCAATACCAACTAAAGCAATATTTTAAATTCAAATCGCAAGGCTAAATCAAAAGAAGTAAACCAGAAACTACAAAATCAATATAACAGAAGCAACAAGCTTAAACCAAACAAAACAAAACCCAGTTTAGCAAAATCAACTAGGAGCTACACCACTATAGTCTTCAACTAGGATCAAAATCAAACAAAACAGAACCAAACAAGCTTAAACCAAACCAAACAATATAACAGAAGCTACATCACTATAAGCAACAAGTTTAAACTATAGTCTGTAATGCAAATGGAAAACCACCAAAATAAACGTAGGTCCACAATTTCAGAATAATTAAACGGTACCTTAAACCTATGCTTAAGGATCATCTTCTTCCTCTGGATTTGAATAGTCCTTGGGCACTTGCTGCAAGAATCGAACAAAGAAAATATAGGCCAAGTCATCTAGCAATTTGAAATAAAAACCCAAAAACAAAATTGAAACACAAACTTGACAATAAAAACGAGGTTGAGAACAAAAGCAATCGGAGGGAACAAACGACGATAGCCTTCCGACAATGTATTCAACAGTAAATCTCTGTTGACAGCGGTTAAGTTAAGGATGGAGGAGAGAAGGGGAAAGGAGGAGCTGTCGCGAGATGATGGAGGGGTTTTGCTGATATGCTTAAGTTTTAGATTATAGAGTCAAATTTAGGCGCCTTTTAAAATCTAGGTCAGTTTTAAGACCGGTTGTTAATTATAACCGGTCTTAAAAGTAATATTTAAGATCGGTTCTATTTGAAAATCGGTCTTAAAATATATATTTAAGACCGGTTATTAATAAATAACCGGTCTTAAAAATTGAAACTTTTTAAGATCGGTTATTAATTAATAACCGATCTTAAATTTTTAATATTTAAGACTGGTTTTCATTTACAACCGATCTTAAAAATAATAAACATTTTATTTTTATAATTTTCTTTAATTCAGATAATATTTTCTAGAATGGTTATTTTTAGAATCGATATAAAAAATATATTACATGTATTTATTTTTTTTAATTGTATATATTTTAAGACCGGTTTTTATTACAACCGGTCTTAAAATTATTTTTAAGACTAGTTTTAAATATAACCGGTCTTAAAGGTATTTTTAAGACCGGTTATAAATATAACCGGTCTTAATATTTCATCATAATTACAAAAATGCCATCAGTCATATTTTAAGACCTTATCCGATATAACCGGTCTAAATATTCCGGTCTAAAAACCCTTTTTTGTACTAGTGTGGGAATATTGGATTGGGCTTGGTTAGGAGTAGTTTAGAAAGGAAAAAGGCTCTCATCAAGCGCCACATCTCATGATGTGTAGATACGACCGATGTTAATGTTAAGGCATAGGTAGCCAAGGTGGTTTGGGCTATAGCCTAGAAAGACACACAAGTTGGATCGAGGCTTTAATTTGTTTTTGGTATATGGTCATAAGTTGGGTCAATAAGCTGCTCCAAAAACTTTGAGAAAATGATATTTAGGCTTGGTATGAAAAAGTGTCTCAAGGGACTAATATTTTTTAGAAGGCTCTAATTTATTTTTTATTTAATAAATAAGTGGCCGTGAAGAGGGCATAAGACCAGTACTTTAGTGGGAAAGAGGCGTGATGCATTAATAAAAATCCTGTTTCAACAATAGTGCGGTGTCATCGCTCAACTATGGCCTTCGAGTATGTGTGTGTGGGCAGGTTATGAGGTAGTGTATGCCTAGTGAGGACAGAAGTTTACGAATTGGATGAAACTCTCTGCCCTAAATTTAATAAAGACAGAACAAACTTCATCCTTTGATTCAAATGGAAAGAACTACATATACAGAGAGAAATCATCTAAAAAACAAAAATAGTAATAGAGACCATCAACTAAACTACTAGGGATGGCTCCCATACATCGCAAAACACTAAATTAAGAGGACTAGTTGAACGATGAGGTGATGGAGGTGAGGAAAGTCGGTGACTCTTGGATGTGCAACATGCTGGACATACATGAGAGGTGGTAGATGTTGATACTGGTAATGAGTTGGTAGAGATGATGTGTTGAATAGTTCAAAGAGCAGGATGACCCAAGTGATTATGCCACTAAGGTAGGGAATTTTTGACTCCTAAGTAAGCAGTAAGATAAGATGATAAAGAACAAAGACCTTAGAGGGTAGAGTTTGTTGTGATTTGGAACTTGAAGAAGAACTGTCCTTGTTTTGACATCCTTCACAAAGAAACAATGAGCATGAAATTCAAAGAAAACGCTATTGTCGGCAAAGAATTGTTGGAGTGATAAAAGATTTTGAGATTTGGGGAACATGAAGAAGGTGAGAAAGAAAGTATTTGTTATGTAAGGTAGAAAGATAACCAGTACCAGTGTCTTGAATGGGAAGTTGAGCGCTGTCACCAATGAACACAGACTCCAGTCCTTCATATGGATTGGAGGTGATATTTAAATTTGAAAAATCAGCTATCATGTGATTTGTTGCTCCTGTGTCAGGGTACCTGAGATCATCTTCAATAGATGGTATATAGGAGGAGGAGTGAGCAGAGATGTTTCCCGGTGCTTGAAAGGTATGGCCATACCGATGAGAGCAAAATTCAACATGACCCATAACATGAAAAAGTTGGAATGTGGCAGAGGCATTGTTTTGAGAGTAAGAATTTTGGACAGCACTGCCACCTCGGTTTCTGGAAAATTTCTTCCGCCACTGTAACCTCATCTAGAACCACCACGTTCGAACCATGTGATATTTTCAGGATCGGAATAGCCATTTGGGAGTGTTGTTGGCGGACATGTTTTAGATCCATCAATGTAACATAAATATCTCTGTTCATAGAGGTAAGGAAGCATTTGAGTTCTCCAGATAAGGTAATTATCAGGAGTAAGTTGTACAGAGATGAAATGTGAAACATTTGCAGATTGAGAAGGGGCTATGGGAAGAGTAGGTGATATGGGATCTATGGATTTAGAGGAGGGGCTTGACATTGAATCACTAGAAAAGCTCTAATACCATTCTAAAGTTTAGTAAAGAATGAAGAATAAGAAGACAAGGTTACTGTATAATCACTGTGTATACATTCAGTTACAATTGCTTATATAGAGAAGATGAACCATTCTAGAATATTCGTTTGAGGGCTAGCAATACATTGTTTACAAAATATCAACTAAATCATTTGTGGGCTTTTGCTGTGAGTTATATGGGCCTGTGATACTCTGTGGAGATGATGGGCTTGGTGTTGTGCTTTCAAAGATCAACAAAGATTAAGAAAGAAACCCAAATAGAAGTAATTATGAAGCCCAAGAATCACTGATATATGCCTTTGAAAGCATTGTGTTATATGGAGAATTATCAATATCAATTTCCAACAACGGCCCAACCGGCTCACTTTATCTTCATGAACAAGGATGTCTTTTGGGATGTAAAAAGATATATGGTTATATGGTTAGTAGCATGAACATGTGCCTTAACAAGAAAAATAGGTACTGTAATGAATTCTATTATTTTACTACAACCGAATAAGCTAGGAAGCGAATAAATACCCAGTCTTCTCAACTAGGGGTTATTGGATAAAGAGATTACCCACTTCCCTACTTCTCTCTCTCTCCTCTGTACCACGAGACAAATCGATTATAGCATCTCCTGCCATTGACCTTTCTTCTTTCCCTCATGGCCAAATTATTATTAAATAAAATGTTGATTAGCTAAGGGATTGACCATGGAAATATGGTTTCAAATAGCAATTAAGATCAAATTGCATACAAAATTATCTTAGAATACTAAGGGTTAACATTAGGAAATTGAATTAGCCCGGTCTTTGCATAAGGTTTGTATAATAGAGGGACAAAAGTTTAACATTTATAAGGTGAATGGAAAAAAACAAAAACAAAAACATTTATAAGGTGAGAGTGCAACATCATGAGCACAAAAAACTGATAAAGGGAAAATTAATAGGGAGGAAGGGGAGAAAATTATCTTTATTAGGGTGTAGATGGGCCAAAAATATGAAAATACTAAATTATATTCCTCTGACCAAACCCTTACTTTTTTCTCTGGCCATCGTTCTTGTTAAAAATTAAAATATTTATGTTTATACAAATAAATAATCATATCACGTAAATAAATAAAAAAATTCAAAAAGGTTGTCTTATTTGATATTCAAAAAGCATGGACACTGTTTTATAAAAATCAATATCCATTCTATAGTTTAGATATATATGAATAGTAATTTTAATCTTCCGTAAGAATTTTGAAAACGTAAGAGATTGCTAACGTTTTATATAATTTATCAAAATGCATGCTCTCCAGTAAATGTAAAGAAAAATGTTTATTTTATAAATGTGACAAAAATAATGAATTAAATAACTAGAAAAAAATTTGTTAAGTAATAAGAATGATGCTAGAATATATTTTAAATAAACAATATTATATATTAAGGTTAAAAAGTATATTAATATATAACCGTATAAATATAAATTTTTTGATTTATAATTAGGAAAAATTCAAGAAAAATACAATCAAAATTGAGAAAGGACAAAAAGGCGAGGTAAATTCTTGAAATCTCAAATCAGAGGAAGAGTAGGAATTTGGGATTTGAAATTTTGTGTAAAAGACAATAATGCTCTCAATGAAGTTTGAAAAAAAAATAGAGGGAAGGCCAAAATCATGGGTTGGTGGAAGAGTGATTTAGAAACAGAGGAAAAACATATGAGGGGAAGGGGCGAAGGGTTAGTCGGCATGGCGATTGGAAGAGAAGAATGGTGTAGGTGAGTGAAGAAGAGGAAGGGAACGAAGATCTCTTGACCAAGCTTCAACGGCATACTGCAGAGTTGGAAGGTGGTTTGACAGTGGTCAATGTGTCGAGAGACGATCAGCATCAGTATGTTCCCGTGTTTTCATTTTCTAAAGTTTGAGCGTTTTGATTGCATAAAATTAATTCCCATGGTTGAAAGAAACAGGTGAAACTTAAGTTGAATGTAATAAGAATTACACCTTAGATTTGGTGAGATGAAACTGGTGAAACCTTGAGATAAAATGGGAAAAGTAACAAGTTGAAGGAACAATAACAATATAGCCCTCTCGAATAATAACAACACTTTCTACATTAACAACTTCACTTTCTAGTTTGACAACTTTGGATGCAAAAGGGGAGAAGTAACAAGTTGGAGGGCCAATAACAGTTTTGACAGTATTTTTTTTTATAATTTTCCCTTATAATTAAGAAGGATGACAAGAGGGAACATAATGAATTTGGTGAAGGGACATTTGGTATTTGTACATTTATACATTTAGTTTTGGAGTCATCTACATAATTATAATTACACTTTAAAAGATCCTCCCATATAAATATCATTGGTTCTAAGTTCTCTTCTATAATAATATAACAAAATATTTATAAAGAATAAAAAACATCGCAAACTTGATAATAATACAACGGTTAACGCATTATTTGCTCTCCTCCAAGTCAAAATTACCCATCTCAAGAAAAGGTCTATTAAAATCCCTTCTCCCTCCCCCCTCTCTGATTATAATATCTACATTCTTATCAATATATATATATATATAATATCTGCATTCTATTTCAGGAAAACGAAAGACACTGTGTCCCAGTCTCTCTGTTCCTCCCTTTCTCTCACCCAACTCAGTCTCCCATCTCTATTTCTAGAGCCACACCTTGTAATCATGTTTTTAAACATAACTTGAAAGAAATCTCCAATAATATAAAATAACAGACTTAAAGTATGACCAGAAAACATGTGAAGGATGCAAGAAATTACCATATACAATGGGCGCAAGAAGAATCAAATGAAGAAGCTCAATGAAACAGTGTTTCTGTACTGGTCTCTCTGTTCATCCATATCCCACCCAACTCAGTCTCTGGTCACTATTTTAAGAGCAATAAATTTGTCAGCCAGCTTGCAAACATGTTTTAAACAAAAATTAGATTCTCTTAAGATATCTCCCATAAAAAATAACATAATTAAGTATTCCATGATTTATCAACAAATTTAGACCTGAAGGACCAAGTTAACAGTTATAAAATAATTCTTGGACCATGGTTAGCAGTTAAATCTTCTAAGTCAAGTGCTTCATAGAAACAGGACATGGCCTCTGACAAAAAGAGGTGTATGGTGGCAAGTAAAATGGGCATAAAAGCATGAAGAAACCTCCAGTTAGGTGAATAAAAATTGCATAATAGAACGTAAAACTAATAGATGAATTTGAAAGGGGAAGGCAACAAGCGATGAACTTTCATATATCGCTTACAAGATTATTGCCATTAAACCACTTCATCCGACCTTTAGAAAGCCATTGTAATAAAACACAAGACATTGGTGAAAAGTATGTGGAAAAATTTATCATCAACGGAACTCATTATCTGATATACATTAATTGCAAAAACAAGTGAAAATTTTCTAATTCACCTCATCAATCATATCAAGGAAATCAACTGCAACAATGCGACCAATATCCCGTAACCTCAACTCCCTAGCAATCTGCAACACATTGCTTCTATTAAATAAACAACTTGTAATGGATGAAATCCTTAATAAATATAGTATGTATATTAAAGAGGGAAAGGGCATTAAGTTCTATACTATATATGAAATAGAACAACATAATTAACTATCCAGCTCGCAAAAAGATCAGAATAAATGCAACTTTCCAAAATATGTAATGAAGAATCAAATGAAGAAGCTCAGTGGAACAATATAATGTGTGTGCGGCGGTCTCTTTGTTCCTCCCTTTCTCAACCAACTTAGTCTCTGATCTCTATCTCTAGAGCAATAAATTTGTCAAACACCTTGTAAACATGTTTTTAAACAAAATTTAAATTCTCTAAATATATTCTCCAATATAAATAAGGTATGATCAGTAAATATGTGAAAGATGTGAGAATTTAAGAATTACCGTATACAATGGACGCAAGAAGAATCAAATGAAGAAGCTAAGAATGATAGAGACCAGTCAAACTAAGGAAGAAGAAGAAGCATTGAGGATGATGATGCAAGTGAGGAAGATGAAGAAGGAGCAGTGCTTCAACATAAAATGGATGATACTGTTGAGAAGAAAAACATACCGTTTCAACAAATGAAATGCGCAGAACGAAGGGGAAATGCAAAGCGAAAGAGGGAACAACACAGTCGCAATCTATCTTTCACACTTAGAAAAGAGTAAAGAATACCTCAGGCTGAGAGAGAAAACTGCAGGGGCCATCGAAAAAGGAAGGACTGCAGGGGCGGCGATCTCTCTGTTCCTCGCTTTCTCACCCAACTCAGTCTCTGATCTCTATCTCTAGAGCAATAAATTTGTCAAACACCTTGTAAACATAATTTTAAACAAAACTTAAATTCTCTTAATACATTCTCCAATATAAATAAGGTATGACCAGAAAACATGTGAAAGATGCGAGAATTTAAGAATTACCGTATACAATGGACGCAAGAAGAAGGAAATGAAGAAGCTCCGAATGATACAGACCAGTCAAACTAAGGAAGAAGAAGAAGTACTGAGGATGATGATGCAAGTAAGGAAGATGAAGAAGGAGCAGTGTTTCAACGTAAAATGGATGATACTGTTGAGAAGAAGAACATATCGATTCAACAAACGAAATACGTAGAACGAGGGGGAAATGCAACGCACAAGAGGGAACAACATAGCCGTAATCTCTCTTTCATACTCAGAAAAGAGTAAAGAATACCTCAGGCTGAGAGAGAAAACTGCAGGGGCCAACGGAAAAGGAAGGACTGCAGGGGCGGCGGTCTCTTTGTTCCTCCCTTTCTCAACCAACTCAGTCTCTGATCTCTATCTCTAGAGCAATAAATTTGTCAAACACCTTGTAAACATGTTTTTAAACAAAACTTAAATTCTCTAAATATATTCTCCAATATAAATAAGGTATGATCAGTAAATATGTGAAAGATGTGAGAATTTAAGAATTACCGTATACAATGGACGAAAGAAGAATCAAATGAAGAAGCTCAGAATGATACAGACTAGTCAAACTAAGGAAGAAAAAGAAGCACTGAGGATGATGATGCAAGTAAGGAAGATGAAGAAGGAGCAGTGTTTCAACGTAAAATAGATGATACTGTTGAGAAGAAAAATATACCGTTTCAATAAACGAAATGCGCAGAACGAGGGGGAAATGCAAAGCGAAAGAGGGAAAAACATACTCGCAATCTATCTTTCACTCTTAGAAAAGAATAAAGAATACCTCAGGATGAGATAGAATACTGCAGGGGCCATCGAAAAAGGAAGGACTGCAGGGGCGGCGGTCTCTCTATTCCTCCCTTTCTCACCCAACTCAGTCTCTGATCTCTATGTCTAGAGCAATAAATTTGTCAAACACATTGTAAACATGTTTTTCAATAATACTTAAATTCCTTTAATATATTCTGCAATATAAATACGGTATGACCAGAAAACATGTGAAAGATGCGAGCATTTAAGAATTACCGTATACAATGGTTGCAAGAAGAATCAAATGAAGAATCTCATAATGATACAGACCAGTCAAACTAATGAAGAAGACGAAGCACTGAGGATGATGGTGCAAGTGAGGAAGATGAAGAAGGAGTAGTATTTCAACGTAAAATGTATGATACTGTTGAGAAGAAAAACATACCGTTTCAACAAACGAAATGCGTAGAATGAGGGGAAAATGCAAAGAACACGTGGAAAAACACAGTCACAATCTCTCTTTCGCACTCAGAAAAGAGTAATGAATACCTCAGGCTGAGTGAGAAAACTACAGGGGCCATCGGAAAAGGAAGGACTGCAGGGGAGGCGGTCCCTCTGTTCCTCCATTTCTCACCCTACTCAGTCTCTGATCTCTATCTCTAGAGCAATAAATTTGTCAAACACATTGTAAACATGTTTTTAAACAAAACTTAAATTCTCTTAATATATTCTGCAATAAAAATAAGGTATGACCAGAAAACATGTGAAAAATGCGAGCATTTAAGAATTACCGTATACAATAGACCGAAGAAAAATTAAATGAAGAAGCTCAAAATGATACAGACCAGTCCAAATAAGGAAGAAGAAGATGTACTGAGGATGAAGATGCAAGTGAGGAAGATGAAGAAGGAGCAGCGTTTCAACGTGAAATGGATGATACTGTTTAGAAGAAAAACATACAGTTTCAAAAAACAAAATGCGCAGAATGAGCGGGAAATGCAAAGCGAAAGGTGGAAAATCACAGTCACAATCTCTCTTTCGCACTAAGAAAAGAGTAAAGAATACCTCAGGCTGAGAGAGAAAACTGCAGGGGCCATCAAAAACGGAAGGACTGCAGGGGTGGCGGTCTCTCTGTTACTCCCTTTCTCACCCAACTCAGTCTCTGATCTCTATCTCTAGAGAAATAAATTTGTCAATCACTTTGTAAACATGTTTTTCAACAAAACTTAAATTCTCTTAATATATTCTCCAATATAAATAAGGTAGGACGAGAAAACATGTGAAAGATGCGAGCATTTAAGAATTACTGTATATAATGGACGCAAGAAGAATCAAATGAAAAATCTCAGCGTCATACAGACCAGTCAAACTACGGAAGAAGAAGAAGCACTGAGGATGATGATGAAAGTGAGGAAGATGAAGAAGGAGGACTATTTCAACGTAAAATGGATGATACTGTTGCGAAGAAAAATATACCGTTTCAATGAACGAAATGCGCAGAACGATGGGGAAATGCAAAGCGAAAGAGGGAACAACACAGTCGTAATCTCTCTTTTGCACTGAGAAAAGAGTAAAGAATACCTCAGGCTGAGAGAGAAAACTGCAGGGGCTATCGGAAAAGGAAGGACAGCAGGGGCGGCGGTCTCTCTGTTCCTCCCTTTCCCACCCAACTCAGTCTCTCAACTCTTTCTTCAGAGCAATAAATTTTTCAAACACCTTGTAAACAAGTTTTTAACCAAAACAAAATTCTCTTAATATATTCTCCAATATAAATAAGGTATGACCAGAACATATGAGAAAGATGCCAGGATTTTAGAATTACCGTATACAATGGACACAAGAAGAATTAAATGAAGAAGCTCATAATGATACTGACTAGTCAAACTAAGGAAGATGCAAAAGCATTGAGGATGATGATGCAAGTGAGGAAGATGAAGAAGGAGTAGTGTTTCAACGTAAAATGCATGATACTGTTGAGAAGAAAAACATATTGTTTCAAAAAACAAAATGCGCAGAACATGTGGGAAATGCAAACCGAAAGCGGGAACAACACAGTCACAATCTCTCTTTCACACTCAGAAAAGAGGAAAGAGTACCTCAGGCTAAGAGAGAAAACTAGAGGGGCCATCAGAAAAGGAAGGACTGCACGGGCGGCAGTCTCTCTGTTCCTCCCTTTCTCACCCAACTGAGTCTCTAATCTCTATCTCTAGAGCAATAAGTTTGTCAAACACCTTGTAAACATGTTTTTAAACTAAACTTAAATTCTCTTAATATATTCTCCAGTATAAATAAGGTATGACCAGAACACATGTGAAAGATGCCAGGATTTAAGAATTACTATACAATGGACGCAAGAAGAATCAAATGAAGAAGCTCATAATAATATAGACCAGTCAAACTAAGGAAGAAGAAGAAGCACTGAGGATGATGATGCAAGTGAGGAAGATGAAGAAGGAGCAGTATTTCAATGTAAAATTTGTGATACTGTTGAAAAGAAAAACATACAGTTTCAACAAACGAAATGCACAGAACGAGGATGAAATGCAAAGTGAAACGGGGAAAAACACAGTCACAATCTCTCCTTCACACTCAGAAAAGAGTAAAGAATACCTCCGGCTGAGAGAGAAAACTATAGGGGATATCGGAAATGGAAGGACTATAGGGGCGGCGGTCTCCCTGTTCATTCCTTTCTCACCCAACTCAGTCTCTGATCTCTATCTCCAGAGCAATAAATTTTTCAAACACCTTGTAAACATGTTTTTAAACAAAACCTAAATTCTCTTAATATATTCTCCAATATAAATAAGGTATGATCAGTAAACATGTGAAAGATGGGAGAATTTAAGAATTACCGTATACAATGGACGCAAGAAGAATCAAATGAAGAAGCTCAGAATGATACAGACTAGTCAAACTAAGGAAGAAGAAGAAGCACTGAGGATGATGGTGCAAGTGAGGAAGATGAAGAAGCAGTAGTGTTTTAACGTAAAATTTATGATACTGTTGAAAAGAAAAACAAATTGTTTCAATAAACGAAATGTGCAGAACGAGGGGGAAATGCAAAGTGAAATACGGAAAAAAACAATCGCAATCTCTCTTTCGCACTCAGAAAAGAGTAAAGAATACCTCAGTCTGAGAGAGAAAACTGCAGGGGCTATCGAAAAAGGAAGGACTGCAGAGGCGGCAGTCTCCCTGTTCCTCCATTTCTCACCCAACTTAGTCTCTGATCTCTATCTCCAGAGCAATAAATTTTTCAAACACCTTGTAAACATGTTTTTAAACAAAACCTAAATTCTCTTAATATATTCTCTAATATAAATAAGGTATGACCAGAAAATATGTGAAAGATGCGAGCATTTTAGAATTACCATATACATTGCACGCAAGAAGAATCAAATGAAGAAGCAAAAAATCATACAGACTAGTCAAATTAAAGAAGAAGAAGAAGTACTGAGGATGATGATGCAAGTAAGGAAGATGAAGAAGGAGCAGTGTTTCAACATAAAATACATGATACTGTTGAGGAGAAAAACATACTGTTTCAAAAAATGAAATGCGCAGAACATGTGGGAAATGCAAACCGAAAGCGGGAACAACACAGTTGCAAATTCTCTCTCACACTCAGAAAAGAGGAAAGAGTACCTCAGGCTAAGAGAGAAAACTAGAGGGGCCATCATTAAAGGAAGGACTGCACGGGCGGCAGTCTCTCTGTTCCTCCCTTTCTCACCCAACTGAGTCTCTGATCTCTATCTCTAGAGCAATAAGTTTGTCAAACACCTTGTACACATGTTTTTAAACTAAACTTAAATTCTTTTAATATATTCTCCAATATAAATAAGGTATGACCAGAACACATGATAAAGATGCCAGAATTTAAGAATTACCGTATACAATGGACGCAAGAAGAATCAAATGAAGAAGCTCATAATAATACAGACCAATCAAACTAAGGAAGAAGAAGAAGCACTGAGGATGATGATGCAATTGAGGAAGATGAAGAAGGAGCAATGTTTCAACGTAAAATGGATGATACTGTTGAGAAGAAAAACTTACCGTTTTAAACAAACGAAATGCGTAAAACAACGGGGAAATGCAAAGCCAAACGGGAAAAAACACAGTCGCAATCTCTCTTTCGCACTCAGAAAAGAGTAATGAATACCTCATGCTGAGAGAGAAAACTACAGGGGCCATCGGAAAAGGAAGGACTGCAGGGGCGGCGGTCTCTCTGTTCCTCCCTTTCTCACCCAACTCTGTCTCTGATCTCTATCTCCAGAGCAATAAATTTTTTAAACACCTTGTAAACATGTTTTTACACATAACATAAATTCTCTTAACATATTCTCCAATATAAATAAGGTCGGACCAAAAAACATGTGAAAGATGCGTTCATTTAAGAATTACCGTATACAATGGACTAAAGAAGAATCAAATGAAGAAGCTCAGAATGATACAGACTAGTCAAACTAAGTAAGAAGAAGAAGCACCGAGGATAATGATACAAGTAAGGAAGATGAAGAAGGAGCAGTGTTTCAACGTAAAATGGATGATATTGTTGAGAAGAAAAACTTACCTTTTCAATAAACGAAATGCACAGAATAAGGGGAAAATGCAAACCGGGACGTGGAAAAACACAGTCAAAATCTCTCTTTCGCACTCAGAAAAGGGTAAAGAATACCTCAGGCTAAGAGAGAAAACTTCCAGGGCCATCGGAAAAGGAAGGAGTGCAGGGGCGTCGGTCTCTCTGTTCCTACCTTTCTCACCCAACTCAGTCTCTGATCTCTATCTCTAGAGCATTAAATTTGTCAAACACCTTGTAAACATGTTTTTCAACAAAATTTAAATTCTCTTAATATATTTTCCAATATAAATAAGGTATGACACGAACACATGAGAATGATGCGAGAATTTAAGAATCACTGTATACAATGGAAGCAAGAAGAATCAAATGAAGAAGTTCATAATGATACAGACCAGTCAAACTAAGGAAGAAGAAGAAGCACTGAGGATGATGATACAAGTGAGGAAGATGAAGAAGAAGCAGTGTTTCATCATAAAATGTGTGATACTATTGAAAAGAAAAACATTCCGTTTCAACAAACTAAATACGTAGAATGAAACGGGGAAAAACACAGTCACAATCTCTCTTTCACACTTTGAAAAGAGTAAAGAATACCTCAGGCTGAGAGAGAAAACTGTAGGGGCCATCGTAAAAGGAAGGACTGCAGGGTCGACGGTCTCTGTATTCCTCCCTTTCTCACCCACCTCAGCCTCTGATCTCTATCTCCAGAGCAATAAATTTTTCAAACACCATGTAAACATGTTTTTAAACAAAACATAAATTCTCTTAACATATTCTCCAATATAAATAAGGTCTTACCAGAAAACATGTGAAAGAGTCGAGTATTTAAGAATTACCATATTCAATGGACACAAGAAGAATCAAATGAAGAAGCTCTGAATGATACAGACTAGTCAAACTAAGGAGGAAGAAGAAGCACCGAGGATGATGATTCAAGTGAGGAAGATGAAGAAGGAGTAGTGTTTCAACGTAAAATGGATGATACTATAGAGAAGAAAAACATACAGTCTCACCAAACGAAATGCGTAGAACGAGTGGGAAATGCAAAGAAAAACGTGGAAAATCACAGTCACAATCTCTCTTTCACACTCAGAAAAGGGTAAAGAATACCTCAGGCTGAGAGAGAAAACTGCAGGGGCCATTGGAAAAGGAAGGACTGCAGGGGCGGCGGTCTCTCTGTTGCTACCTTTCACACCCAACTCAGTCTCTGATCTCTATCTCTAGAGCAATTAATTTGTCAAACACCTTGTAAACATGTTTTTCAACAAAACTTAAATTCTCTTAATATATTCTCCAACATAAATAAGGTATGACACGAACACATGAGAAAGATGCGAGAATTTAAGAATTACCGTATACAATGGACGCAACAAGAATCAAATGAAGAAGCTCATAATGATACAAACCAGTCAAACTAAGGAAGAAGAAGAAGCACTGAGGATGATGTTGCAAGTGAGGAAGATGAAGAAGAAGCAGTATTTCAACGTAAAATGTATGATACTATTGAGAAGAAAAACATACCATTTCAACAAACGAAATGCGCAGAACGAGGGGGAAATGCAAAGTGAAACGGGGAAAAACACAGTCGTAATCTCTCTTTCACACTTAGAAAAGAGTAAAGAATTCCTCAGGCTGAAAGAGAAAACCGCATGGGCCATCCGAAAAGGAAGGACTGCAGGGGTGACGGTCTCTCTGTTCCTCCCTTTCTCACCCAACTCAGTCTCTGATCTCTATCTCCAGAGCAATAAATTTTTCAAACACCTTGTAAACATGTTTTTAAACATAACATAAATTCTCTTAACATATTCTCCAATATAAATAAGGTCTAACCAGAAAACATGTGAAAGATGGGAGCATTTAAGAATTACCGTATACGATGGACTCAAGAATAATCAAATGAAGAAGCTCAGAATGATACAGACAAGTCAAACTAAGGAAGAAGAAGAAATACCGAGGATGATGATTCGAGAAAGGAAGATGAAGAAGGAGCAGTGTTTCAACGTAAAATGGATGATACTGTTGAGAAGAAAAACATAACGTTTCAACAAACGAAATGCGCAGAACGAGGGGAAAACACAAAGTGACACGTGGAAAAACACAGTCACAATCTCTCTTTCGCACTCAAAAAAGAGTAAAGAATACCTCAGGCTGAGAGAGAAAACTTCAGGGGCCATCGGAAAAGGAAGGACTGCAGGGGCGACAGTCTCTCTGTTCCTCCCTTTCTCACCCAACTCAGACTCTGATCTCTATCTCCAGAGCAATAAATCTTTCAAATATAAATAAGGTCTGACCAGAAAACATGTGAAAGATGCCAACGTTTAAGAATTACCGTATACAAAAGAAGCAAGAAGAATCAAATGAAGAAGCTCAGAATGATACAAACCAGTCAAACTAATAAAGAAGAAGAAGCACCGAGGATGATGACCAAGTAAGGAAGATGAAGAAGGAGCAGTGCTTCAACGTAAAATGGATGATACTGTTGAGAAGAAAAACTTACCGTTTCAATAAACGAAATGCGCAGAACGAGGGGAAAATGCAAAGCGACACGTGAAAAAACATAGTCACAATCTCTCTTTCGCACTCAGAAAAGAGTAAAGAATAACTCAGGCTGAGAGAGAAAACTCTAGGGACCATCGGAAAAGGAAGGACTGCAGGGGAGGCGGTCTCTCTGTTCCTACCTTCCTCACCCAACTCAGTCTCTGATCTCTAACTCTAGAGCATTAAATTTGTCAAACACCTTGTAAACATGTTTTTCAACAAAACTTAAATTCTCTTAATATATTCTCCAATATAAATAAGGTATGACACGAACACATGAGAAAGAAGCGAGAATTTAAGAATTACCGTATGCAATGGACGCAAGAAGAATCAAATGAAGAAGCTCATAATGATACAGACCAGTAAAACTAAGGAAGAAGAAGAAGCACTGAGGATGATGATGCAAGTGAGGAAGTTGAAGAAGAAGCATTATTTCAACGTAAAATGTATGATACTATTGAGAAGAAAAAAATACCGTTTCAACAAACGAAATGCGCAGAACGAGGGGAAAACACAAAGCGACACGTGGAAAAACACAGTCACAATCTCTCTTTCGCACTCAAAAAAGAGTAAAGAATAACTCAGGCTGAGAGAGAAAACTCTAGGGACCATCGGAAAAGGAAGGACTGCAGGGGAGGCGGTCTCTCTGTTCCTACCTTCCTCACCCAACTCAGTCTCTGATCTCTATCTCTAGAGCATTAAATTTGTCAAACACCTTGTAAACATGTTTTTCAACAAAACTTAAATTGTCTTAATATATTCTCCAATATAAATAAGGTATGACACGAACACATGAGAAAGAAGCGAGAATTTAAGAATTACCGTATGCAATGGACGCAAGAAGAATCAAATGAAGAAGCTCATAATGATACAGACCAGTAAAACTAAGGAAGAAGAAGAAGCACTGAGGATGATGATGCAAGTGAGGAAGTTGAAGAAGAAGCAGTATTTCAACGTAAAATGTATGATACTATTGAGAAGAAAAACATACCGTGTCAACAAACGAAATGCTCAGAACGAGGGGGAAATGCAAAGTGAAACGGGGAAAAACACAGTCAATGAAAGAGGCAAGGTTCACCCAAGAGGGGGGTTATTGGGTGATGTTATAAATTTTTCGCTTGAAGTGGAGATATGAAAAATATAGTAGACAGAGTAGAGTTGAGAAGATTTGGACATAGAGAGTTATACTGGTTCGGCCTAACAACCAGTCCTACGTCCAGTCCTCAGAGATCAAGACCTACTGAGATTTCCATTATACTTCCAAGATCCAATGGGCTCTCAGAACGCCACAAATCATCAATTGTCCTTGAAAGGACTACGAGCAGAAATATTCTCTCACTAAGAAATTTCTCTCCCCCTTACGACAAGTCTTACGTACAGAAAAACAACCTATGACCTTTCTCACTTACTTATGTATACAAGACTTACGAGTAGCAATGTTCTCTCCTGCTTACACCACTGTAAGTCTTACTAGCAGCAACGTTCTCTTCTGCTTGTATCTTATAAGACTTATGAATGGAAGGTTCAACAAAGAATTCTCTCAACTGCTTCTCTCATAAGGAAAGCTACCCTCTCAAGGTCCCAATACCTTGAGATCAAATAAACATATAATTTGAATTGTATGAAGACTCTCTTACAGAGTAAATAAATAAACACTGAAGATCAATATGTATACAGAGAAAATTGTGAATAGCAGAGAGACTCGTGTATATGCTTGAATTCTTGTACTTCGTTAATCTTACAATCTCTGAATCTCTATATTTATAGATGTTCAGTTTTTGCCCGTTTGAGTAATCATCATCTGAGGAGCGGGACTTAGCAACTATAGAATGACACGCGCATGTTTGAATATTTTGAATAAGGTAGGTACAAGCGTCTTTGTAATCATGTTGTCTGCCGTTGTTTGACTTTCTTTGTGTAGTTTATTTCAAACGTTTATCCTCCTGTATCACACTTATAAAACATTCAAAATAATGTTAGAGAGTGATAATAAGTAATGATGATATGAATAATTAACAATAAACCATATTCGGATTGAACGTTGTGAGACTTGGTATTTTTGGTGATCTGGCAGAGCATCACTCGAGCATGAATGGCTCACTTCGAGTGATCTCCTTATTTTCCTTCATATGCTTCAATTCACGGGTTGTGCTTGCATAGGATTTCAGAGAGACAGAATTCTCACTCGCGAGTGATATGGGGTCTCACTCGAGCACAACAACTTCTGCTCGAGTGATCCTGTACTTTACACTGGGAGTTTCTCTTCTAGATATCACTCGCACATCATTTTAACAAGAGTGAGATTTTGTACTCGTGAGTGATGTGGACCCTCACTCGAGCACACTTACTCCTGCTCGAGTGAGACGCATATTCTCAAGGAATATGCTCTCAATACCAACACTCGCATCAGGATTTCAGAGGGATAAATTTATCACTCGCAGGTGATGTGGGCCTTCACTCGAGCACACATACTCCTGCTCGAGTGAGAAGAATATTCTCTAGTAATATACCATTTATACAAGTACTCGTATCAGATTTGGAGAGGGATAGAATTTTCACTCGCAAGTGCTGATGTGTCACTCGAGCATATGAGGTTGTGCTCGAGAACACTTGCGCTTCTCTGAACTTCATGTCTCTCGGCCAAGCACTCGCAGTACCTTGCTAGAGCACAGAATGCTCATGCTCGAGCATTAATGTTTCTGCTCGAGTGAATCAAGGAAGCATGATAATACTTGCTCTCGGCCAAGCGCTCGTAGACCTTCACTCGCATGTGCTCGAGTGAGAATGACTTCTCTGCTCGAGTGCAACCTCCAATGCTCTAGTGAATCAGTGAACATAATAGTGGCATGCCTCTCGGGTGAACACTTTCTGGCTTTCACTCACACCTGCTCGAGCACAGAAGGGATCTATGCTCGAGTGCAAAGCTCATACTCGAGCACTCCAGTTCAATTTGACAGCAGAAACCAGAAAACATTCCTATATGCATTTGGTAACTTTGTAAACATTTCTTAAACTTATAAAACCATGATTTGCACACAAATGACTTTTTGTTATCATCAAAACTTGGGATCTAACAACAGTCATAATCTCTCTTTCACACTCTGAAAAGAGTAAAGAATACCTCAGGCTGAGAGAGAAAACTGCAGGGGCCATCGGAAAAGGAAGGACTGTAGGGGCGGCGGTCTCTCTGTTCCTCCATTTCTCACCCAACTCAGTCTCTGATCTATATCTCCAGAGCAATAACTTTTTCAAACACCTTGTAAACATGTTTTTAAACATAACATAAATTCTCTTAACATATTCTCCAATATAAATAAGATCTGTCCAGAAAACATGTGAAAGATGCGAGCATTTAAGAATTACCATATACAATGGACTCACGAAGAATCAAATTAAGAAGCTCAGAATGATACAGACTAGTGAAACTAAGGAAGAAGAAGAAGCACTGAGGATGATGATTCAAGTGAGGAGGATGAAGAAGGAGCTGTGTTTCAACGTAAAATGGATGATACTATTGAGAAGAAGAACATACCGTCTCAACAAACAAAATGCTTAGAACGAGGGGGAAATGCAAAGCAAAAGGTGGGAAATCACAGTCACAATCTCTCTTTCACACTCAGAAAAGAGTAAAGAATACCTCAGGCTGAGAGAGAAAACTGCAGGGGCCATAAGAAAAGGAAGGACTACAGGGGCAGCGGTCTCTCTGTTCCAATCTTTCTAACCCAACTCAGTCTCTGATCTCTATCTCTAGAGTATTAAATTTGTCAAACACCTTGTAAATATGTTTTTCAACAAAACTTAAATTCTCTTAATATATTCTCCAATATAAATAAGGAATGACACGAACACATGAGAAAGATGCGAGAAATTAAGAATTACCTTATACAATGGACGCACGAAGAATCAAATGAAGAAGCTCATAATGATACAGACCAGTCAAACTAAGGAAGAAGAAGAAGCACTTAGGATGATGATGCAAGTGAGGAAGATGAAGAAGAAGCAGTGTTTTAACGTAAAATGTATGATACAATTGAGAAGAAAAACATACCGTTTCAACAAACAAAATGCACAGAACGAGGCAGAAATGTAAAGTGAAATGGGGAAAAACACAGTCACAGTCTCTCTTTCGCACTCACAAAAGAGTAAAGAATTCCTCAGGCTGAGAGAGAAAACTGCAGAGGCTATCAGAAAAGGAAGGACTCCAGGGGCCACGGTCTCTCTGTTACTCCATTTCTCACCCATCTCAGTCTCTGATCTCTATCTCCAGAGCAATAAATTTTTCAAACACCTTGTAAACATGTTTTTCAATAAAACTTAAATTCTCTTAATTTATTGTCCAATATAAATAAGGTATGACCAGAACACATGAGAAAGATGTGAGAATTTAAGAATTATCGTATACAATCGACGCAAGAAGAATCAAATGAAGAAGCTCATAATGATACAGACCAGTCAAACTAAGGAAGAAGAAGAAGTACTGAGGATGATGATACAAGTGAGGAAGATGAAGAAGAAGCAGTGTTTCAACGTAAAATGTATGATACTATTGAGAAGAAAAACATACCGTTTAAACAAACGAAATGCGCAGAACGAGGCGGAAATATAAAGTGAAATGGGGAAAAACACAGTCGTAACTCTCTTTCACACTCAGAAAATAGTAAAGAATACCTCAGGCTGAGAGAGAAACTTGCAGGGGCATCGAAAAAGAAGGACTGCAGGGGCGGCAGACTCTCTGTTCCTCCATTTCTCACCTATTTCAGTCTCTGATCTCTATCTCCAGAGCAATAAATTTTTCAAACACCTTGTAAACATGTTTTTAAACATAACATAAATTCTCTTAACATATTCTACATTATAAATAAGGCCTGTCCAGAAAACATGCGAAAGATGCGAGCATTTAGGAATTACCGTATCCAATGGACTCAAGAAGAATCAAATGAAGAAGCTCAGAATGATACAGACTAGTCAAACTAAGGAAGAAGAAGAAGCACCAAGGATGATGATTCAAGTGAGGAAGTTGAAGAAGGAGCAGTGTTTCAACGTAAAATGGATGATACTGTTGAGAAGAAAAACATACCGTCTCAACAAACGAAATGTGCAGAACGAGGGGGAAATGCAAAGCGAAAGGTGGCAAAACACAGTCACAATCTCTCTTTCGCACTCAGAAAAGAGTGAAGAATAAATCAGGCTGAGAGAGAAAACTACAGGGGCAATCGGAAAAAAAAGGACTGCAGGGGCGGCGGTCTCTCTGTTCCTACATTTCACACCCAACTCAGTCTCTGATATCTATCTCTAGAGCATTAAATTTGTCAAACACCTTGTAAACACGTTTTTCCACAAAACATAAATTCTCATAATATATTCTCCAATATAAATAAGGTATGACATGAACACATGAGAAAGATGCGAGAATTTAAAAATTACCGTATACAATCGACGCAAGAAGAATCAAATGAAGAAGCTCATAATGATACAGACCAGTCACACTAAGGAAGAAGAAGAAGCACTGAGGATGATGATGCAAGTAAGGAAGATGAAGAAGAAGCAGTATTTCAATGTAAAATGTATGATACTATTGAGAAGAAAAACATACCGTTTCAACAAACAAAATACGCAGAACGAGGGGGAAATGCAAAGTGAAACGGGGAAAACCACAGTCGCAATCTCTCTTTCGCACTCAGAAAGGAGTAAAGAATACCTCAGGCTGAGAGAGAAAATTGCAGGGGCCTTCGGAAAAGGAAGGACTGCAGGGGCGACAGTCTCTCTGTTCCTCCCTTTCTCACCTTACTTAGTGTTTGATCTCTATCTCGAGAGCAATAAATTTTTCAAACACCTTGTAAACATGTTTTTAAACAAAACAAAAATTCTCTTAACATATTCTAAAATATAAATAAGGTCTGACCAGAAAACATGTGAAAGATGCGAGCATTTAAGAATTACCGTATACAATGGACGCAACAAGAATCAAATGAAGAAGCTCAGAATGATACAGACTAGTCAAACTAAGGAAGAAGAAGAAGCACTGAGGATGATGATTCAAGTGAGGAAGATGAAGAAGGAGCAGTGTTTCAACGTAAAATGGATGATACTGTTGAGAAGAAGAACATACCGTCTCAACAAACGAAATGCGCAGAACGAGGGGGAAATGCAAAGCAAAAGGTGGAAAATCACAGTCACAATCTCTCTTTCACACTCAGAAAAGAGTAAAGAATACCTCAGGCTGAGAGAGAAAACTGCAGAGGCCTTCGGAAAAGGAAGGACTGCAGGGGCGGCAGTCTCTCTGTTCCACCCTTTCTCACCTTACTTAGTGTTTGATCTCTATCTCGAGAGCAATAAATTTTTCAAACACCTTGTAAACATGTTTTTAAACAAAACAAAAATTCTCTTAACATATTCTAAAATATAAAGAAGGTCTGACCAGAAAACATGTGAAAGATGCGAGCATTTAAGAATTACCGTATACAATGGACGCAACAAGAATCAAATGAAGAAGCTCAGAATGATACAGACAAGTCAAACTAAGGAAGAAGAAGAAGCACTGAGGATGATGATGCAAGTGAGGAAGATGAAGAAGGAGCAGTGTTTCAACGTAAAGTGGATGATACTGTTGGGGAGAAAAACATACCATTTCAAAAACGAAATGCGCAGAACGAGGGGGAAATGCAAAGAAAAATGGGGAAAAACACAGTCGTAATCTCTCTTTCACACTCAGAAAAGAATAAAGAATACCGCAGGCTGAGAGAGAAAATTGCAGGGGCCATCGGAAAAGGAAGGACTGTAGGGGCGGCGGTCTCTCTGTTCGTCCATTTCTCACCCATCTCAGTCTCTTATCTCTATCTCCAGAGCAATAAATTTTTCAAACACCTTGTAAACATGTTTTTAAACATAACATAAATTCTCTTAACATATTCTCCATTATAAATAAGGCCTGTCCAGAAAACATGTGAAAGATGAGAGCATTTAAGAATTACCGTATACAATGGACTCAAGAAGAATCAATTGAAGAAGCTCAGAATGATACAGACTAGTCAAACTAAGGAGGAAGAAGAATTACCAAGGATGATGATTCAAGTGAGGAAGTTGAAGAAGGAGCAGTGTTTCAACGTAAAATGAATGATACTGTTGAGAAGAAAAACATACCATCTCAACAAACCAAATGCGCAGAACGAGGGGGAAATGCAAAGCGAAAGGTGGAAAAACACAGTCACCATCTCTCTTTCAAAGTCAGAAAAGAGTGAAGAATACCTCCGGCAGAGAGAGAAAACTACAGGGGCCATCAGGAAAAAGAGGACTGCAGGGGCGGCGGTCTCTCTGTTCCTCCCTTTTTCAAACAACTCAGTCTCAGATCTCTATCTCCAGAGAAATAAATTTTTCAAACACCTTGTAAACATGTTTTTAAACAAAACATAAATTCTCTTAACATATTCTCCAATATAAATAAGGTCTGACAAGAAAACATGTGAAAGATGCGAGCATTTAAGAATTACCGTATACAATGGATGCAACAAGAATCATATGAAGAATCTCAGAATGATACAGACTAGTAAAACTAATAAAGAAGAAGAAGCACCGAGGATGATGATTCAAGTGAGGAAGATAAAGAAGGAGCAGTGGTTCAAAGAAAAATGGATGATACTGTTGAGAAGAAAAACTTACCGTTTCAACAAATGAAATGTGCAGAACGAGGGCAAAATGCAAAGCGACACGTGGAAAAACCGAGTCACAATCTCTCTTTCGCACTCAGAAAAGAGTAAAGAATACCTCAGGCTGAGAGAGAAAACTGCAGGGGCCATCGGAAAAGGAAGGACTACAGGGGCGGCGGTCTCTCTGTTCCTACCTTTCTCACCCAACTCAGTCTCTGATATCTATCTCTAGAGCATTAAATTTGTCAAACACCTTGCAAACATGTTTTTCAATAAAACTTAAATTCTCTTAATATATTCTCCAATATAAATAAGGTACGACCAGAACACATGAGAAAGATGCGAGAATTTAAGAATTACCGTATACAATAGACGCAACAAGAATCAAATGAAGACGCTCATAATGATACAGGCCAACCAAACTAAGGAAGAAGAAGAAGCACTGATGATGATGATGCAAGTGAGGAAGATGAAGAAGAAGCAGTGTTTCAACGTAAAATGTACGATACTATTAAGAAGAAAAACATACCGTTTTAATAAACAAAATGCGCAGAACGAGGGGGAAATGCAAAGTGAAATGGGGAAAACCACAGTCACAATCTCTCTTTCGCACTCAGAAAAGAGTAAAGAATACCTCAGGCTAAGAGAGAAAACTGCCGCGGCCTTCGAAAAAGGAAGGACTGCAGGGGAGGCAGTCTCTCTGTTCCTCCCTTTCTCACCCAACTTAGTGTCTGATCTCTATTTCCAGAGGAATAAATTTTTCAAACACCTTGTAAACATGTTTTTAAACTAAACAAAAAATCTCTTAAACATATTCTCCAATATAAATAAGGTTTGGCCAGAAAACATGTGAAAGATGCGGTCATTTAAGAATTATCGTATACAATGGATGCAACAAGAATCAAATGAAGACGCTCATAATGATACAGGCCAATCAAACTAAGGAAGAAGAAGAAACACTGATGATGATGATGCAAGTGAGGAAGATGAAGAAGAAGCAGTGTTTCAACATAAAATGGATGATACTGTTGAGAAGAAAAACATACCGTCTCAACAAACGAAATGCGCAGAATTAGGGGGAAATGCAAAGTGAAACGGGGAAAAACACAGCCGTAATCTCTCTTTCACACTCAGAAAAGAGTAAAGAATACCGCAGGCTTAGAGAGAAAATTGCAGGGGCCATCGGAAAAGGAAGGACTGTAGGGGCTGTGGTCTCTCTGTTCCTCCATTTCTCACCCATCTCAGTCTCTGATCTCTATCTCTAGAGCAATAAATTTTTCAAACACCATGTAAACATGTTTTTAAACATAACATAAATTCTCTTAACATATTCTCCATTATAAATAAGGCCAGTCCAGAAAACATGTGAAAGATGAGAGCATTTAAGAATTACCATTTACAATGGACTCAAGAAGAATCAATTGAAGAAGCTCAGAATGATACAGGCCAATCAAACTAAGGAAGAAGAAGAAGCACTAATGATGATGATGCAAGTGAGGAAGATGAAGAAGAAGCAGTGTTTCAACGTAAAATGTATGATACTATTGAGAAGAAAAACATACCGTTTCAATAAACAAAATGCGCAGAACGAGGTGGAAATGCAAAGTGAAACGGGGAAAACCATAGTCGCAATCTCTCTTTCGCACTCAGAAAAGAGTAAAGAATACCTCAGGCTAAGAGAGAAAACTGCCGCGGCCTTCGGAAAAGGAAGGACTGCAGGGGAGGCAGTCTCTCTGTTCCTCCCTTTCTCACCCAACTTAGTGTCTGATCTCTATTTCCAGAGGAATAAATTTTTCAAACACCTTGTAAACTTGTTTTTAAACCAAACATAAATTCTCTTAACATATTCTCCAATATAAATAAGATCTGACCAGAAAACATGTGAAAGATGCGATCATTTAAGAATTATCGTATACAATGGACGCAACAAGAATCAAATTAAGAAGCACAGAATGATACAGACTAGTCAAACTAAGGAAGAAGAAGAAGCAACGAGGATGATGATTCAAGTGAGAAAGATGAAGAAGGAGCAGTGTTTCAACGTACAATAGATGATACTGTTGAGAAGAAAATCATACCGTCTCAACCAACGAAATGCACTTAATGAGGAGGAAATGCAAAGTGAAACAGAGAAAATCACAGTCACAATCTCTCTTTCCCACTCAAAAAAGAGTAAAGAATACCTCAAGCTGAGAGAGAAAACTGTAGAGGCCATCGAAAAAAGGAAGGACTGCAGGGGCAGCGGTCTCTCTGTTCCTACCTTTCTCACCCAACTCAGTCTCTGATATCTATCTCTAGAGCATTAAATTTGTCAAACACCTTGCAAACATGTTTTTGAACAAAACTTAAATTCTCTTAATATATTCTCCAATATAAATAAGGTACGACCAGAACACATGAGAAAGATGCGAGAATTTAAGAATTACCGTATACAATAGACACAAGAAGAATCAAATGAAGACGCTCATAATGATACAGGCCAATCAAACTAAGGAAGAAGAAGAAGCACTGATGATGATGATGCAAGTGAGGAAGATGAAGAAGAAGCAGTGTTTCAACGTAAAATGTACGATACTATTGAGAAGAAAAACATACAGTTTTAATAAACAAAACGCGCAGAACGAGGGGGAAATGCAAAGTAAAACGGGGAAAACCACAGTCGCAATCTCTCTTTCGCACTCAGAAAAGAGTAAAGAATACCTCAGGCTGAGAGAGAAAACTGCAGCGACCTTCGGAAAAGGAAGGACTGCAGGGGCGGCAGTCTCTCTATTCCTCCCTTTCTCACCCAACTTAGTGTCTGATCTCTATCTCCAGAGCAATAAATTTTTCAAACACCTTGTAAACATGTTTTTAAACCAAACAAAAAATCTCTTAAACATATTCTCCAATATAAATAAGGTCTGACCAGAAAACATGTGAAAGATGCGGTCATTTAAGAATTATCGTATACAATGGATGCAACAAGATTCAAATGAAGACGCTCATAATGATACAGGCCAATCAAACTAAGGAAGAAGAAGAAGCACTGATGATGATGATGCAAGTGAGGAAGATGAAGAAGAAGCAGTGTTTCAACATAAAATGGATGATACTGTTGAGAAGAAAAACAAACCGTCTCAACAAACGAAATGCGCAGAATTAGGGGGAAATGGAAAGTGAAACGGGGAAAATCACAGTCACAATCTCTCTTTCCCACTCAGAAAAGAGTAAAGAATACCTCAAACTGAGAGAGAAAACTGCAGGGGCCATCGGAAAAGGAAGGACTGCAGGGGCCGCGGTCTCTCTGTTCCTACCTTTCTCACCCAACTCAGTCTTTGATCTCTATCTCTAGAGCAATAAATTTTTGAAACACCTTTTAAACATGTTTTTCAACAAAACTTAAATTCCCTTAATATATTCTCCAATATAAATAAGGTCTGACCAGAACACATGAGAAAGATGTGAGAATTTAAGAATTACCATATACAATGGATGCAAGAAGAATCAAATGAAGAAGCTCAAAATGATACAGACAAGTCAAACTAAGGAAGAAGAAGAAGCACTGAGGATGATGATGCAAGTGAGGATGATGAAGAAGGAGCAGTGTTTCAACGTAAAGTGGATGATACTGTTGGGGAGAAAAACATACCATTTTAAAAACGAAATGCGCAGAACGTGGGGGAAATGCAAATTGAAATGGGGAAAAACACAGTCGTAATCTCTCTTTCACACTCAGAAAAGAGTAAAGAATACCGCAGGCTGAGAGAGAAAATTGCAGGGGCCATCGGAAAAGGAAGGACTGTAGGGGCGGCGGTCTCTCTGTTCCTCCACTTCTCACCCATCTCAGTTTCTGATCTCTATCTCCAGAGCAATAAATTTTTCAAACACCTTGTAAACATGTTTTTAAACATAACATAAATTCTCTTAACATATTCTCCATTATAAATAAGGCCTGTCCAGAAAACATGTGAAAGATGAGAGCATTTAAGAATTACCGTATACAATGGACTCAAGAAGAATCAATTGAAGAAGCTCAGAATGATACAGACTAGTCAAACTAAGGAAGAAGAAGAATTACCAAGGATGATGATTCAAGTGAGGAAGTTGAAGAAGGAGCAGTGTTTCAACGTAAAATGATTGATACTGTTGAGAAGAAAAACATACCATCTCAACAAACGAAATGCGCAGAACGAGGGGGAAATGCAAAGCGAAAGGTGGAAAAACACAGTCACCATCTCTCTTTCAAACTCAGAAAAGAGTGAAGAATACCTCCGGCAGAGAGAGAAAACTACAGGGGCCATCTGGAAAAAGAGGACTGCAGGGGCGGCGGTCTCTCTGTTCCTCCCTTTTTCAAACAACTCAGTCTCTGATCTCTATCTCCAGAGAAATAAATTTTTCAAACACCTTGTAAACATGTTTTTAAACAAAAAATAAATTCTCTTAACATATTCTCCAATATAAATAAGGTCTGACAAGAAAACATGTGAAAGATGCGAGCATTTAAGAATTACCGTATACAATGGATGCAACAAGAATCAAATGAAGAATCTCAGAATGATACAGACTAGTAAAACTAATAAAGAAGAAGAAGCACCGAGGATGATGATTCAAGTGAGGAAGATAAAGAAGGAGCAGTGGTTCAAAGAAAAATGGATGATACTGTTGAGAAGAAAAACTTACCGTTTCAACAAATGAAATGTGCAGAACGAGGGGAAAATGCAAAGCGACAAGTGGAAAAACAGAGTCACAATCTCTCTTTCGCACTCAGAAAAGAGTAAAGAATACCTCAGGCGGAGAGAGAAAACTGCAGGGGCCATAGGAAAAGGAAGGACTACAGGGGCGGCGGTCTCTCTGTTCCTACCTTTCTCACCCAACTCAGTCTCTGATATCTATCTCTAGAGCATTAAATTTGTCAAACACCTTGCAAACATGTTTTTCAACAAAACTTAAATTCTCTTAATATATTCTCCAATATAAATAAGGTACGACCAGAACACATGAGAAAGATGTGAGAATTTAAGAATTACCGTATACAATGGACGCAAGAAGAATCAAATGAAGCCGCTCATAAAGATACAGGCCAATCAAACTAAGGAAGAAGAAGAAGCACTAATGATGATGATGCAAGTGAGGAAGATGAAGAAGAAGCAGTGTTTCAACGTAAAATGTACGATGCTATTGAGAAGAAAAACATACCGTTTCAATAAACAAAATGCGCAGAATGAGGCAGAAATGCAAAGTGAAACGGGGAAAACCATAGTCGCAATCTCTCTTTCGCACTCAGAAAAGAGTAAAGAATACCTCAGGCTAAGAGAGAAAACTGCCGCGGCCTTCGGAAAAGGAAGGACTGCAGGGGCGGCAGTCTCTCTGTTCCTCCCTTTCTCACCCAACTTAGTGTCTGATCTCTATTTCCAGAGGAATAAATTTTTCAAACACCTTGTAAACTTGTTTTTAAACCAAACATAAATTCTCTTAACATATTCTCCAATATAAATAAGGTCTGACCAGAAAACATGTGAAAGATGCGATCATTTAAGAATTATCGTATACAATGGACGCAACAAGAATCAAATTAAGAAGCACAGAATGATACAGACTAGTCAAACTAAGGAAGAAGAAGAAGCAACGAGGATGATGATTCAAGTGAGAAAGATGAAGAAGGAGCAGTGTTTCAACGTACAATAGATGATACTGTTGAGAAGAAAATCATACCGTCTCAACCAACGAAATGCACTGAATGAGGAGGAAATGCAAAGTGAAACAGAGAAAATCACAGTCACAATCTCTCTTTCCCACTCAAAATAGAGTAAGGAATACCTCAAGCTGAGAGAGAAAACTGTAGAGGCCATCGAAAAAAGGAAGGACTGCAGGGGCAGAGGTCTCTCTGTTCCTACCTTTCTCACCCAACTCAGTCTTTGATCTCTATCTCTAGAGCTATAAATTTGTGAAACACCTTGTAAACATGTTTTTCAACAAAACTTAAATTCTCTTAATATATTTTCCAATATAAATAAGGTCTGACCAGAAAACATGTGAAAGATGCGATCATTTGAGAATTATTGTATACAGTGGATGCAACAAGAATCAAATGAAGAAGCTCAGAATGATATAGACTAGTCAAACTAAGGAAGAAGAAGAAGCACCGAGGATAATGATTCAAGTGAGGAAGATGAAGAAGGAGCAGTGTTTCAACGTAAAATGGATGATACTATTGAGAAGAAAAACATACCGTCTCAACAAACGAAATGCGCAGAACGAGAGGGGAAATGGAAACCGAAACGTGGAAAATCACAGTCACAATCTCTCTTTCCCACTCAGAAAAGAGTAAAGAATACCTCAAGCTGAGAGAGAAAACTACAGAGGCCATCAGAAAAGGAAGGACTGCAGGGGCGGCGGTCTCTCTGATCCTACCTTTCTCACCCAACTCAGTCTTTGATCTCTATCTCTAGAGCTATAAATTTGTGAAACACCTTGGAAACATGTTTTTCAACAAAACTTAAATTCTCTTAATATATTCTCCAATATAAATAAGGTCTGACCAGAACACATGAGAAAGATGTGAGAATTTAAGAATTAACATATACAATGGACGCAAGAAGAATCAAACGAAGAAGCTCATAATGATACAGACCAGTCAAACTAAGGAAGAAGAAGAAGCACTGAGGATGATGATGCAAGTGAGGAAGATGAAGAAGAAGCATTGTTTCAACGTAAAATGTATGATACTATTGAGAAGAAAAACATACCGTTTCAACAAACAAAATGCGCATAACGAGGGGAAAATGCAAAGTGAAACGGGGAAAAACACAGTCGCAATCTCTCTTTCGCACTCAGAAGAGAGTAAAGAATACCTCCGGCTGAGAGAGAAAATAGCAGGGGCCTTCGGAAAAGGAAGGACTGCAGGGGCAGCGGTCTCTCTGTTCCTACCCTTCCTCACCCAACTCATTGTTTGATCTCTATCTCGAGAGCAATAAATTTTTCAAACACCTTATAAACATGTTTTTAAATATAACATAAATTCTCTTAACATATTCTCCATTATAAATAAGGTCTGACCATAAAACATGTGAAAGATGCGAGCATTTAAGAATTACCGTATACAATGGACTCAAGAAGAATCAAATGAAGAAGCTCAGAATGATACAGACTAGTCAAACTAAGGAAGAAGAAGAAGCACCAAGGATGATGATTCAAGTGAGGAAGATAAAGAAGGAGCAGTGTTTCAACGTAAAATGGATGATACTGTTGAGAAGAAAAACATAACATTTCAACCAACGAAATGCGCAAAACGAGGGGGAAATGCAAAGCGAATGGTGGAAAAACACAGTCACAATCTCTCTTTCGCACTCAGAAAAGAGTAACGAATACCTCAGGCTGAGAGAGAAAACTGCAGGGGCCATCGAAAAAGGAAGGACTGCAGGGGCGGCGGTCTCTCTACTCCTCCCTTTCTCACCCAACTCAGTCTCTGATCTCTATCTCCAGAGCAACAAATTTTTCAAACACCTTCTAAACATGTTTTTAAACAAAACATAAATTCTCTTAATGTATTCTCCAATTTAAATAAGGTCTGACAAGAAAACATTTGAAAGATACGAGCATTTAAGAATTACCGTATATAATGGACGCAAGAAGAATCGAATGAAGAATCTAAGAATGATACAGACTAGTAAAACTAATAAAGAAGAAGAAGCACCGAGGATGATGATTCAAGTGAGGAAGATGAAGAAGGAGCAGTATTTCAAAGAAAAATGGATGATACTGTTGAGAAGAAAAACTTACCGTTTCAACAAACGAAATATGCAGAACGAGGGGAAAATGCAAAGCGACTCGTGGAAAAACATAGTCACAATCTCTCTTTCGTACTCAGAAAAGAGTAAAGAATACCTCTGGCTGAGAGAGAAACCTGCAGTCGCCAACGGAAAAGGAAGGACTACATGGGCGGCGGTCTCTCTGTTCCTACCTTTCTCTCCCAACTCAGTCTCTGATATCTATCTCTAGAGCATTAAAAATGTCAAACACCTTGCAAACATTGTTTTTCAATAAAACTTAAATTCTCTTAATATGTTCTCCAATATAAATAAGGTATGACACGAACACATGAGAAAGATGGGAGAATTTAAGAATTACCGTATACAATGGACGAAAGAAGAATCAAATGAAGAAGCTTATAATGATACAGACTAGTCAAACTAAGGAAGAAGAAGAAGCACTGAGGATGATGATGGAAGTGAGGAAGATGGAGAAGAAGCAGTTTTTCAACGTAAAATATATGATACTATTGACAAGAAAAACATACCGTTTCAACAAACGAAATGCGTAGAACGAGGGGGAAATGCAAAGTGAAAGGTGGAAAAATACAGTCACCATCTCTCTTTCGCACTCAGAAAAGAGTAAAGAATACCTCAGGCTGAGAGAGAAAACTACAGGGGCCATCGGAAAAGGAAGGACTGCAGGGGCGGCGATCTCTCTGTTCCTCCCTTTCTCACCCAACTCAGTCCCTGATCTCTATCTCCAGAGCAATAAATTTTTCAAACACCTTGTAAACATGTTTTTAAACATAACATAAATTCTCTTAACATATTCTCCATTATAAATAAGGTCAGAAAATAAAACATGTGAAAGATGCGAGCATTTAAGAATTACCGTATACAATGGACTCAAGAAGAATCAAATAAAGAAGCTCAGAATGATACAGACTAGTCAAACTAAGGAAGAAGAACAAGCACCAAGGATGATGATTCAAGTGAGGAAGATGAAGAAGGAGTAGTGTTTCAACGTAAAATGGATGATACTGTTAAAAAGAAAAACATACCGTCTCAACAAATGAAATGTGTAGAACAAGGGGGAAATGGAAACCGAAACGTGGAAAATCACAGTCACAATCTCTCTTTCGCACTCAGAAAAGAGTAAAGAATACCTCAGGATGAGAGACAAAAGTACAGGGGCCATCGGAAAAGGAAGGACTGTAGGGGCGGCGGTCTCTCTGTTCCTACCTTTCTCACCCATCTCAGTCTCTGATATCTATCTCTAGAGCATTAAATTTGTCAAACACCTTGTAAACATATTTTTCCACAAAACTTAAATTCTCTTAATATATTCTCCAATATAAATAAGGTATGACACGAACACATGAGAAAGATGCGAGAATTTAAGAATTACCGTATAGAATGGATGCAAGAAGAATCAAATGAAGAAGCTCCAAATGATACAGACCAGTCAAACTAATGAAGAATAAGAAGCACTGAGGATGATGATACAAGTGAGGAAGATAAAGAAGAAGCAGGGTTTCAACGTAAAATGTATGATACTATTTAGAAGAAAAACATACCATTTCAACAAATAAAATGTGCAGAACGAATGCGAAATACGAAGTGAAACGGGGAAAAACACAGTCGTAATCTCTCTTTTGAACTCTGAAAAGAGTAAAGAATACCTCACGCTGAGAGAGAAAACTGTAGGGGCCTTCGGAAAAGGAAGGACTGTAGGGGCGGCTGTCTCTCTGTTCCTCCCTTTCTCACCCAACTCATTGTCTGATCTCTATCTCTAGAGCAATAAATTTTTCAAAAACCTTGTAAACATGTTTTTAAACAAAACATAAATTCTCTTAACATATTCTCCATTATAAATAAGGTCTGACAAGAAAACATTTGAAAGATGCTAGCATTTAAGAATTACTGTATACAATGGAGGCAAGAAGAATCAAATGAAGAATCTTATAATGATACAGACCAGTCAAGCTAATAAAGAAGAAGAAGCACCGAGGATGCTGATTCAAGTGAGGAAGTTGAAGAAGGAGAAGTGATTCAAAGAAAAATGGATGACACTGTTGAGAAGAAAAACTTACCCTTTCAATAAACGAAATGCGCAGAACGAGGGGAAAATGCAAAGCGACACTTTAAAAAAAACAGTCACAATCTCTCTTTCACACTCAGAAAAGAGTAAAGAATACCTCAGGCTGAGAGAGAAAACTACAGGGGCCATCGGAAAAGGAAGGACTGCAGGGGCGGCGATCTCTCTGTTCCTCCCTTTCTCACCCAACTCAGTCCCTGATCTCTATCTCCAGAGCAATAAATTTTTCAAACACCTTGTAAACATGTTTTTAAACATAACATAAATTCTCTTAACATATTCTCCATTATAAATAAGGTCAGAAAATAAAACATGTGAAAGATGCGAGCATTTAAGAATTACCGTATACAATGGACTCAAGAAGAATCAAATAAAGAAGCTCAGAATGATACAGACTAGTCAAACTAAGGAAGAAGAACAAGCACCAAGGATGATGATTCAAGTGAGGAAGATGAAGAAGGAGTAGTGTTTCAACGTAAAATGGATGATACTGTTAAAAAGAAAAACATACCGTCTCAACAAATGAAATGTGTAGAACAAGGGGGAAATGGAAACCGAAACGTGGAAAATCACAGTCACAATCTCTCTTTCGCACTCAGAAAAGAGTAAAGAATACCTCAGGATGAGAGACAAAAGTACAGGGGCCATCGGAAAAGGAAGGACTGTAGGGGCGGCGGTCTCTCTGTTCCTACCTTTCTCACCCATCTCAGTCTCTGATATCTATCTCTAGAGCATTAAATTTGTCAAACACCTTGTAAACATATTTTTCCACAAAACTTAAATTCTCTTAATATATTCTCCAATATAAATAAGGTATGACACGAACACATGAGAAAGATGCGAGAATTTAAGAATTACCCTATAGAATGGATGCAAGAAGAATCAAATGAAGAAGCTCCAAATGATACAGACCAGTCAAACTAATGAAGAATAAGAAGCACTGAGGATGATGATACAAGTGAGGAAGATAAAGAAGAAGCAGGGTTTCAACGTAAAATGTATGATACTATTTAGAAGAAAAACATACCATTTCAACAAATAAAATGTGCAGAACGAATGCGAAATACGAAGTGAAACGGGGAAAAACACAGTCGTAATCTCTCTTTTGAACTCTGAAAAGAGTAAAGAATACCTCACGCTGAGAGAGAAAACTGTAGGGGCCTTCGGAAAAGGAAGGACTGTAGGGGCGGCTGTCTCTCTGTTCCTCCCTTTCTCACCCAACTCATTGTCTGATCTCTATCTCTAGAGCAATAAATTTTTCAAAAACCTTGTAAACATGTTTTTAAACAAAACATAAATTCTCTTAACATATTCTCCATTATATATAAGGTCTGACAAGAAAACATTTGAAAGATGCTAGCATTTAAGAATTACTGTATACAATGGAGGCAAGAAGAATCAAATGAAGAATCTTATAATGATACAGACCAGTCAAGCTAATAAAGAAGAAGAAGCACCGAGGATGCTGATTCAAGTGAGGAAGTTGAAGAAGGAGAAGTGATTCAAAGAAAAATGGATGACACTGTTGAGAAGAAAAACTTACCCTTTCAATAAACGAAATGCGCAGAACGAGGGGAAAATGCAAAGCGACACTTTAAAAAAAACAGTCACAATCTCTCTTTCACACTCAGAAAAGAGTAAAGAATACCTCAGGCGGAGAGAGAAAACTACAGGGTCCATCGGAAAAGGAAGGACTACAGGGGCGGCGGTCTCTATGTTCCTAACTTTCTGACCCAACTCAGTCTCTGATATCTATCTCTAGAGCATTAAATTTGTCAAACACCTTGTAAACATGTTTTTCAACAAAACTTAAATTCTCTTAATATATTCTCCAATATAAATAAGGTATGAAATGAACACATGAGAAAGATGCGAGAATTTAGGAATTACTGTATACAATGCACACAAGAAGAATCAAATGAAGAAGCTCATAATGATACAGACCAGTCAAACTAAGGAAGAAGAATAAGCACTGAGGATGATGATGGAAGTGAGGAAGATGAAGAAGAAGCAGTGTTTCAACGTAAAATGTATGATACTATTGAGAAGAAAAACATACCGTTTCAACAAATAAAATGTGCAGAACAAGGGGGAAATGCAAAGTAAAATGGATAAAACACAGTCACAATCTCTCTTTTGAACTCAGAAAATAGTAAATAATACCTCAGGATGAGAGATAAAACTGCAGGGGCCTTCGGAAAAGGAAGCACTGCAGGGGCGGCGGTCTCTCTGTTCCTCCCTTTCTCACCCAACTCAGTGTCTGATCTCTATCTCGAGAGCAATAAATTTTTCAAACACCTTTTAAACATGTTTTTAAACAAAACATAAATTCTCTTAACATATTCTCCAATATAAATAAGGCCTGACAAGAAAACATGTGAAAGATGCGAGCATTTAAGAATTACCGTATACAATGGATGCAAGAAGAATCAAATGAAGAATCTCATAATGATACAGACCAGTCAAGCTAATAAAGAAGAAGAAGCACCGAGGATGATGATTCAAGTGAGGAAGATGAAGAAGGAGAAGTGTTTCAAAGAAAAATGGATGATACTGTTGAGAAGAAAAACTTACCGTTTCAACAAACGAAATGCGGAGAATGAGGGGAAAATGCAAACCGACACTTTAAAAAACACAGTCACAATATCTCCTTCACACTCAGAAAAGAGTAAAGAATACCTCAGGCGGAGAGAGAAAACTACAGGGTCCATCGGAAAAGGAAGGACTACAGGGGCGGCGGTCTCTATGTTCCTACCTTTCTCACCCAACTCAGTCTCTGATATCTATCTCTAGAGCATTAAATTTGTCAAACACCTTGTAAACATGTTTTTCAACAAAACTTAAATTCTCTTAATATATTCTCCAATATAAATAAGGTACGAAACGAACACATGAGAAAGATGCGAGAATTTAGGAATTACTGTATACAATGCACACAAGAAGAATCAAATGAAGAAGCTCAGAATGATACAGACTAGTCAAACTAAGGAAGAAGAAGAAGCACCAAGGATGATGATTCAAGTGAGGAAGATTAAGAAGGAGCAGTGTTTCAACGTAAAATGGATGATACTATTGAGAAGAAAAACATACCGTTTCAACAAACAAAATGTGCAGAACAAGGGTGAAATGCAAAGTGAAACGGGGAAAAACACAGTCACAATCTCTCTTTCGAACTCAGAAAAGAGTAAATAATACCTCAGGATGAGAGAAAAAACTGCAGGTGCCTTCGGAAAAGGAAGGACTGCAGGGGCGGCGGTCTCTCTGTTCCTCCCTTTCTCACCCAACTCAGTGTTTGATCTCTATCTCTAGAGCAATAAATTTTTCAAACACCTTGTAAACATGTTTTTAAACAAAACATAAATTCTCTTAACATATTCTCCAATATAAATAGGGTCTGACCAGAAAACATGTGAAAGATGGAAGCATTTAAGAGTTACCGTATACAATGGAAGCGACAAGAATCAAATGAAGAAGCTCAGAATGATACAGACTAGTCAAACTAAGGAAGAAGAAGAAGTACCAAGGATGATATTTCAAGTGAGGAAGATGAAGAAGGAGCAGTGTTTCAACGTAAAATGGATGATACTATTGAGAAGAAAAACATACCGTCTCAACAAAAGAAATGTGCAGAACAAGTGGAAATGGAAACCGAAACGTGGAAAATTACAGTCACAATCTCTCTTTCACACTCAAGAAAGAGTAAAGATTACCTCGGGTTGAGAGAGAAAACTGCAGGGGCCATCAGAAATGGAAGGGCTGCAGGGGCGGCGGTCTCTCTGTTCCTACCTTTCTCGACCAACTCAGTCTCTGATATCTATCTCTAGAGCATTAAATTTGTCAAACACCTTGTAAACATATTTTTCCACAAAACTTTAATTCCCTTAATATATTCTCTAATATAAATAAGGTATGACACAAACACATAAGAAAGATGCGAGAATTTATGAATTATAGTATAAAATGGACGCAAGAAGAATCAAATGAAGAAGCTCAAAATGATACAGACTAGTCAAACTAAGGAAGAATAAGAAGCACTGAGGTTGATGATGCAAGTGAGGAAGATAAAGAAGAAGTAGTGTTTCAACGTAAAATGTATGATACTATTGAGAAGAAAAACATACCATTTCAACAAACAAAATGCGCAGAACGAGGGGGAAATGCAAAGTGAAACGGGGAAAAACACAGTCGTAATCTCACTTTGGAACTCAAAAAAGAGTAAAGAATACCTCAGGCTGAGAGAGAAAACTGCAGCGGCCTTCGGAAAAGGAAGGACTGTAGGGGCGGCGGTCTCTCTGTTCCTACCTTTCTCACCCATCTCAGTGTCTGATCTCTATCTCTAGAGCAATAAATTTTTCAAACACCTTGTAAACATGTTTTTAAACAAAACATAAATTCTCTTAACATATTATCCATTATAAATAAGGTCTGACAATTAACCATGTGAAAGATGCGAGTATTTAAGAATTACCGTATACAATGGATGCAAGAAGAATCAAATAAAGAATCTCAGAATGATACAGACCAGTCAAGCTAATAAAGAAGAAGAAGCACCGAGGATGATGATTCAAGTGAGGATGATGAAGAAGGAAAAGTGTTTCAAAGAAAAATGGATGATACTGCTGAGAAGAAAAACTTACCGTTTCAACTAACGTAATGCGCAGAACGAGGGGAAAATGCAAAGCGACACTTTAAAAAACATAGTCATAATCTCTCTTTCGCACTAAGAAAAGAGTAAAGAATACCTCAGGCTGAGAGAGAAAACTGCAAGGGCCATCGGAAAAGGAAGGACTACATGGGTGGCGATCTCTCTGTTCCTATTTTTCTCACCCAACTCAGTCTCTGATATCTATCTCTAGAGCATTAAATTTGTCAAACACCTTGTAAACATGTTTTTCCACAAAACTTAAATTCTCTTAATATATTCTCTAATATAAATAGGGTATGACACGAACACATGTGAAAGATGCGAGCATTTAAGAATTACTGTATACAATGCAAGCAAGAAGAATCAAATGAAGAAGCTCATAATGATACAAACCAGTCAAACTAAGGAAGTAGAATAAGCACTGAGGATGATGATGCAAGTGAGGAAGATGAAGAAGAAGCAGTGTTTCAACGTAAAATGTATGATACTATTGAGAAGAAAAACATACCGTTTCAACAAACAAAATGTGCAGCACAAGGGAGAAATGCAAAGTGAAACGGGGAAAAACATAGTCGCAATCTCTCTTTCGAACTCAGAAAAGAGTAAATAATACCTCAGGATGAGAGAGAAAACTGCAGGGGCCTTCGGAAAAGGAAGGACTGTTGGGGCGACGGTCTCTCTGTTCCTCCCTTTCTCACCCAACTCAGTGTCTGATCTCTATCTCTAGAGCAATAAATTTTTCAAACACCTTGTAAACATGTTTTTAAACAAACCAAAAATTCTTTTTACATATTCTCAAATATAAATAAGGTCTGACAAGAAAACATGTGAAAGATGCGAGCATTTAAGAATTACCGTATACAATGGATGCAAGAAGAATCAAATAAAGAATCTCAGAATGATACAGACCATTCAAGCTAATAAAGAAGAAGAAGCACCGAGGATGATGATTCAAGTGAGGAAGATGAAGAAGGAGAAGTGTTTCAAAGAAAAATGGATGATACTGTCGAGAAAAAAAACTTACCGTTTCAACTAACGAAATGCGCAGAACGAGGGGAAAATTCAAAGCGACACTTTAAAAAACACAGTAACAATCTCTCTTTCGCACTCAGAAAAGAGTAAAGAATACCTCAGGCTGAGAGAGAAAACTGCAGGGGCCATCGGAAAAGGAAGGACTACAGGGGTGGCGGTCTCTCTGTTCCTACGTTTCTCACGCAACTCAGTCTCTGATATCTATCTCTAGAGCATTAAATTTGTCAAACACCTTGTAAACATGTTTTTCCACAAAACTTAAATTCTCTTAATATATTCTCTAATATAAATAGGGTATGACACGAACACATGTGAAAGATGCGAGCATTTAAGAATTACTGTATACAATGCAAGCAAGAAGAATCAAATGAAGAAGCTCATAATGATACAAACCAGTCAAACTAAGGAAGTAGAATAAGCACTGAGGATGATGATGCAAGTGAGGAAGATGAAGAAGAAGCAGTGTTTCAACGTAAAATGTATGATACTATTGAGAAGAAAAACATACCGTTTCAACAAACAAAATGTGCAGCACAAGGGAGAAATGCAAAGTGAAACGGGGAAAAACATAGTCGCAATCTCTCTTTCGAACTCAGAAAAGAGTAAATAATACCTCAGGATGAGAGAGAAAACTGCAGGGGCCTTCGGAAAAGGAAGGACTGTTGGGGCGACGGTCTCTCTGTTCCTCCCTTTCTCACCCAACTCAGTGTCTGATCTCTATCTCTAGAGCAATAAATTTTTCAAACACCTTGTAAACATGTTTTTAAACAAACCAAAAATTCTTTTTACATATTCTCAAATATAAATAAGGTCTGACAAGAAAACATGTGAAAGATGCGAGCATTTAAGAATTACCGTATACAATGGATGCAAGAAGAATCAAATAAAGAATCTCAGAATGATACAGACCATTCAAGCTAATAAAGAAGAAGAAGCACCGAGGATGATGATTCAAGTGAGGAAGATGAAGAAGGAGAAGTGTTTCAAAGAAAAATGGATGATACTGTCGAGAAGAAAAACTTACCGTTTCAACTAACGAAATGCGCAGAACGAGGGGAAAATTCAAAGCGACACTTTAAAAAACACAGTAACAATCTCTCTTTCGCACTCAGAAAAGAGTAAAGAATACCTCAGGCTGAGAGAGAAAACTGCAGGGGCCATCGGAAAAGGAAGGACTACAGGGGTGGCGGTCTCTCTGTTCCTACGTTTCTCACGCAACTCAGTCTCTGATATCTATCTCTAGAGCATTAAATTTGTCAAACACCTTGTAAACATGTTTTTCCACAAAACTTAAATTCTCTTAATATATTCTCCAATATAAATAAGGTATGACACGAACACATGAGAAAGATGCGAGAATTTAAGAATTACTGTATACAATGCACGCAAGAAGAATCAAATGAAGAAGCTCATAATGATACAGACCAGTCAAACTAAGGAAGAAGAATAAGCACTGAGGATGATGATGCAAGTGAGGAAGATGAAGAAGAAGCAGTGTTTCAACGTAAAATGTATGATACTATTGAGAAGAAAAACATACCGTTTCAACAAACAAAATGTTCAGCACAAGGGAGAAATGCAAAGTGAAACGGGGAAAAACACAGTCGCAATCTCTCTTTCGAACTCAGAAAAGAGTAAATAATACCTCAGGATGAGAGAGAAAACTACAGGGGCCTTCGGAAAAGGAAGGACTGCAGGGGCGAATGTTTCTCTGTTCCTCCCTTTCTCAATCAAACTCAGTGTCTGATCTCTATCTCTAGAGCAACAAATTTTTCAAACACCTTGTAACCATGTTTTTAAACAAAACATAAATTCTCTTAACATATTCTACAATATAAATAAGGTCTGACAAGAAAACATGTGAAAGATGCGAGCATTTAAGAATTACCGTATACAATGGATGCAAGAAGAATCAAATAAAGAATCTCAGAATGATACAGACCAGTCAAGCTAATAAAGAAATGTGCAGAATGAGGGGAAAATGCAAAGCGACACTTTCAAAAACACAGTCATAATCTCTCTTTCGTACTCAAAAAAGAGTAAAGAATACCTCATTCTGAGAGAGAAAACTGCATGGGCCATCGGAAAAGAAAGGACTGCAGGGGCGGCGGTCTCTCTGTTCCTAACTTTCTCGACCAACTCAGTCTCTGATATCTATCTCTAGAGCATTAAATTTGTCATACACCTTGTAAACATATTTTTCCACAAAACTTAAATTCTCTTAATATATTCTCTAATATAAATAAGGTATGACACAAACACATAAGAAAGATGCAAGCATTTAAGAATTACCGTATACAATGGACGCAAGAAGAATCAAATGAAGAAGCTCAAAATGATACAGACCAGTCAAACTAAGAAAGAATAAGAAGCGCTGAGGATGATGATGCAAGTGAGGAAGATAAAGAAGAAGCAGTGTTTCAACGTAAAATGTATGATACTATTGAGAAGAAAAACATATCGTTTCAACAAACAAAATGCTCAGAACGAGGGGGAAATGCAATGTGAAACGGGGAAAAACATAGTCGCAATCATAATGATACAGACCAGTCAAACTAAGGAAGAAGAATAAGCACTGAGGATGATGATGCAAGTGAGGAAGATGAAGAAGAAGCAGTGTTTCAACGTAAAATGTATGATACTGCTGAGAAGAAAAACATACCGTCTCAACAAAAGAAATGTGCAGAATGAGGGGGAAATGGAAACCGAAACGTGGAAAATCACAGTCACAATCTCTCTTTTGCACTCAAAAAAGAGTAAAGAATACCTCGGGCTGAGAGAGAAAACTGCAAGGGCCATCGGAAAGGGAAGGACTGCAGGGACGGCGGTCTCTCTGTTCCTACGTTTCTCGACCAACTCAGTCTCTGATATCTATCTCTAGAGAATTAAATTTGTCAAACACCTTCTAAACATATTTTTCCACAAAACATAAATTCTCTTAATATATTCTCCAATATAAATAGAGTATGACACGAACACATGAGAAAGATGCGAGTATTAAAGAATTACGGTATACAAAGGACGCAAGAAGAATCAAATGAAGAAGCTCATAATGATACAGACCAGTCAAACTAAGGAAGAAGAATAAGCACCAAGGATGATGATTCAAGTGAGGAAGATGAAGAAGAAGCAGTGTTTCAACGTAAAATGTATGATACTATTGAGATGAAAAACATACTGTTTCAACAAAAAAAATGTGCTGAACCAGGGGGAAATGCAAAATGAAACGGGGAAAAACACAGTTGCAATATCTCTTTCGAACTCAGAAAAGGGTAAATAATACCTCAGGATGAGAGAGAAAACTGCAGGGGCCTTCGAAAAAGGAAGGACTGCAGGGGAGGCGGTCTCACTGTTCTCTCCTTTCTCACCCAACTCAGTGTCTGATCTCTATCTCTAGAGCAATAAATTTTTCAAACACCTTGTAAACATATTTTTAAACAAAGTGAAATGGGGAAAAACACAGTCGCAATCTCTGTTTTGAACTCAGAAAAGAGTAAAGAATACCTCAGGCTGAGAGAGAAAACTGCAGGGGCCTTCGGAAAAGGAAGGACTGCAGGGGCGGCGGTCTCTATGTTCCCTCCTTTCTCACCCAACTCAGTGTCTGATCTCTCTCTCTAGAGTAATAAATTTTTCAAACACCTTGTAAACATGTTTTTAAACAAAACCTAAATTCTCTTAACATATTCTCCAATATAAATAAGGTCTGACAAGAAAACATGTGAAAGATGCGAGCATTTAAGAATTACCGTATACAATGGATGCAAGAAGAATCAAATGAAGAATCTCAGAATGATACAGACTAGTCAAGCTAATAAAACACAGTCACAATCTCTCTTTCACACTCAGAAAAGACTAAAGAATACCTCAGGCTGAGAGAGAAAACTGCAGGGGCCATCGGAAAAGGAAGGACTATGGGGGCGGCGGTCTCTCTATTCCTACCTTTCTCACCCAACTTAGTCTCTGATATCTATCTCTAGAGCATTAAATTTTTGAAACACCTTGTAAACACGTTTTTCCACAAAACTTAAATTCTCTTAATATATTCTCCAATATAAATAAGGTATGACACGAACACATGAGAAAGATGCGAGAATTTAAGAATTACGGTATACAATGCATGCAAGAAGAATCAAATGAAGAAGTTCATAATGATACAGACCAGTCAAACTAAGGAAGAAGAATAAGCACCAAGGATGATTATTCAAGTGATGAAGATGAAGAAGAAGTAGTGTTTCAAAGTAAAATGTATGATCCTATTGAGAAGAAAAACATACCGTTTCAACCAACAAAATGGGCAGAACAAGGGGGAAATGCAAAGTGAAACGGGGAAAAACACAGTCACAATCTCTCTTTCGAACTCAGAAAAGAGTAAATAATACCTCAGGATGAGAGAGAAAACTGCAGGGGCCTTCGGAAAAGGAAGGACTGCAGGGGCGGCGGTCTCTCTGTTCCCTCCTTTCTCACCCAACTCAGTGTCTGATCTCTCTCTCTAGAGTAATAAATTTTTTCAAACACCTTGTAAACATGTTTTTAAACAAAACCTAAATTCTCTTAACATATTCTCCAATATCAATAAGGTTTGACCAGAAAACATGTGAAAGATGCGAGCATTTAAGAATTGCCGTATACAATGGAAGCGACAAGAATCAAATGAAGAAGCTCAGAATGATACAGACTAGTCAAACTAAGGAAGAAGAAGAAGCACCAAAGATGATGATTCAAGTGAGGAAGATGAAGATGGAGCAGTGTTTCAACGTAAAATGGATGATACTATTGAGAAGAAAAACATACCGTTTCAACAAACAAAATGTACAGAACAAGGGGGAAATGCAAAGTGAAACGGGGAAAAACACAGTCGCAATCTCTCTTTCGAACTCAGAAAAGAGTAAATAATACCTCAGGATTCGAGAGAAAACTGCAGGGGCCTTCAGAAAAGGAAGGACTGCAGGGGCGGCGGTCTCTCTGTTCCTACCTTTTTCACCCAACTCAGTCTCTGATCTCTATCTCTGGAGCAATAAATTTTTCAAACACCTTGTAAACATGTTTTTACACTAAACATAAATTCTCTTAACATATTCTCCAATATAAATAAGTTCTGACCAGAAAACATGTGAAAGTTGCGAGCATTTAAGAGTTACCGTATACAATAGAAGCGACAATAATCAAATGTAGAAGCCTAGAATGATACAGACTAGTCAAACTAAGGAAGAAGAAGAAGCACCGAGGATGATATTTCAAGTGAGGGAGATGAAGAAGGAGCAGTGTTTAAAAGTAAAATGGATGATACTATTGAGAAGAAAAACATACCGTCTCAACAAAAGAAATGTGCATAACGAGGGGGAAATGGAAACCGAAACGTGGAAAATCACAGTCACAATCTCTCTTTCCCACTTAGAAAAGAGTAAAGAATACCTCAGGCTGAGAGAGAAAACTTCAGGGGCCATCGGAAAAGGAAGGACTGCAGGGGCGGCGGTCTCTCTGTTCCTACCTTTCTCGACCAACTCAGTCTCTGATATCTATCTCTAGAGCATTAACTTTGTCAAACACCTTGTAAACATATTTTTCCATAAAACTTAAATTCTCTTAATATATTCTCCAATATAAATAAGGTATGACACAAACACATGGGAACGATGCGAGAATTTAAGAATTATCGTATACAATGGATGCAAGAAGAATCAATTGAAGATGCTCAAAATGATACAGACCAGTCAAACTAAGGAAGAAAAAGAAGCACTGAGGATGATGATGCAAGTGAGGAAGAAAAAGAAGAAGCAGTGTTTCAACGTAAAATGTATGATACTATTGAGAAGAAAAACATAACGTTTCAACAAACAAAATATGCAGGACAAGGGGGAAATGCAAAGTGAAACGGGGAAAAACACAATCGCAATCTCTCTTTTGAACTCAGAAAAGAGTAAATAATACCTCAGGATGAGAGAGAAAACAGAAGGGCCTTCGGAAAAGGAAGGACTGCAGGGGCGGCGGTCTCTCTGATCCCACCTTTCTTACCCAACTCAGTGTCTGATCTCTATCTCTAGATCAATAAATTTTTCACACACCTTGTAAACATGTTTTTAAACAAAACATAAATTCTCTTAACATATTCTCCAATATAAATAAGGTCTGACCAGAAAACATGTGAAAAATGCGAGCATTTAAGAGTTACCGTATACAATGGAAGAGACAAGAATCAAATGAAGAAGCTCAGAATGATACAGACAAGTCAAACTAAGGAAGAAGAAGAAGCACCAAGGATGATGATTCAAGTGAGGAAGATGAAGAAGGAGCAGTGTTTCAACGTAAAATGGATGATACTATTGAGAAGAAAAACATACCGTCTCAACAAAAGAAATGTGCAGAACGAGAGGGGAAATGGAAACTGAAACGTGCAAAATCACAGTCACAATCTCTCTTTCGCACTCATAAAAGGGTAAAGAATACCTCAGGCTGAGAGAGAAAACTGCAGGGGCCATTGGAAAAGGAAGGACTGCAGGGGCGGCGGTCTCTCTGTTCCTACCTTTCTCACCCAACTCAGTCTCTGATATCTATCTCCAGAGCAATAAATTTTTCAAACACCTTGTAAACATATTTTTAAACAAAACATAAATTCTCTTAACATATTCTCCAATATAAATAAGGTCTGACCATAACACATGTGAAAGATGCGAGCATTTAAGAGTTACCATATATAATGGAAGCGACAAGAATAAAATGAAGAAGCTAAGAATGATACAGACTAGTCAAACTAAGGAAGAAGAAGAAGCACCGAGGATGATGATTCAAGTGAGGAAGATGAAGATGGAGCAGTGTTTCAACGTAAAATGGATGATACTGTTGAGAAGAAAAACATACCTTCTCAACAAATAAAATGTGCAGAACGAGGGGGAAATGCAAACCGAAACGTGGAAAATCACAGTCACAATCTCTCTTTTGCACTCAGAAAAGGGTAAAGAATACCTCAGGCTGAGAGAGAAAACTGCAGGGGCCATCGGAAAAGGAAGGACTGCAGGGGCCGCGGTCTCTCTGTTCCTACCTTTCTCACCCAACTCAGTCTCTGAAATCTATCTCTAGAGCATTAAATTTGTCAAACACCTTGTAAACATGTTTTTCCAAAAAACATAAATTCTCTTAATATATTCTCCAATATAAATAAGGTATGACACGAACATTTGAGAAAGATGCGAGAATTTAAGAATTACTGTATACAATGCACGAACAAGAATCAAATGAAGAAGCTCAAAATGATACAGACCAGTCAAACTAAGGAAGAAGAAGAAGCACTGAGGATCATGATGCAAGTGAGGAAGATAAAGAAGGAGCAGTGTTTCAACGTAAAATGTTTGATACTATTGAGAAGAAAAACATACCGTCTCAACAAACAAAATGCGCAGAATGAGGGGGAAATGCAAAGCGAAACGTGGAAAAACATAGTCGTAATGTCTCTTTCGCACTCAGAAAAGAGTAAAGAATACCTCAGGCAGAGAGAGAAAACTGCAGGGGCCTTCAAAAAAGGGGTGACTGCAGCGGCGGCGGTCTCTCTGTTCCCCCCTTTCTCACCCAACTCAGTTTTTGATCTTTATCTCCAGAGCAATAAATTTTTCAAACACCTTGTAAACATGTTTTTCCACAAAACTTAAATTCTCTTAATATATTCTCCAATATAAATAAGGTATGACACGAACACATGAGAAAGATGCGAGAATTTAAGAATTACTGTATACAATGCACACAAGAAGAATCAAATGAAGATGCTCATAATGATACATACCAGTCAAACTAAGGAAGAAGAATAAGCACTGAGGATGATGATGCAAGTGAGGAAGATGAAGAAGAAGCAGTGTTTCAATATAAAATGTACGATACTAATATGAAGAAAAACATACCGTCTCAACAAACAAAATACGTAGAACGAGGAGGAAATGTAAAGCGAAACGTGGAAAATCACAGTCACAATCTCTCTTTCGCACTCATAAAAAGTTAAAAAATACCTCAGGCTGAGAGAGAAAACTGTAAGGGCCATCGGAAAAGGAAGGACTACAGGGGGGCGGTCTCTCTGTTTCTACCTTTCTCACCCAACTCAGTCTCTGATATCTATCTCTAGAGCATTAAATTTGTCAAACACCTTGTAAAAATGTTTTTCCACAAAACTTAAATTCTCTTAATATATTCTCCAATATAAATAAGGGATGACACGAACACATGAGAAAGATGCGAGAATTTAAGAATTACTGTATACAATGCACGCAAGAAGAATCAAATGAAGAAGCTCATAATGATACAAACCAGTCAAACTAAGGAAGAAGAATAAGCACTGAGGATGATGATGCAAGTGAGGAAGATGAAGAAGAAGCAGTGTTTCAACATAAAATGTACGATACTATTATGAAGAAAATCATACCATCTCAACAAACAAAATATGCAGAGTGAGGGGGAAATGCAAAGCGAAACGTGGAAAATCACAGTCACAATCTCTCTTTCGCACTCATAAAAGGGTAAAGAATACCTCAAGCTGAGAGAGAAAACTGCAGGGGCCATCAGAAAAGGAAGGACTACAGAGGCGGCGGTCTCTCTGTTCCTACCTTTCTCACCCAACTCAGTCTCTGATATCTATCTCTAGAGCATTAAATTTGTCAAACACCTTGTAAAAATGTTTTTCCACAAAACTTAAATTCTCTTAATATATTCTCCAATATAAATAAGGTATGACACGAACACATGAGAAAGATGCGAGAATTTAAGAATTACTGTATACAATGCACGCAAGAAGAATCAAATGAAGAAGCTCATAATGATACAAACCAGTCAAACTAAGGAAGAAGAATAAGCACTGAGGATGATGATGCAAGTGAGGAAGATGAAGAAGAAGCATTGTTTCAACGTAAAATGTACGATACTATTATGAAGAAAAACATACCATCTCAACAAACAAAATGCGCAGAGTGAGGGGGAAATGCAAAGCGAAACATGGAAAATCACAGTCACAATCTCTCTTTCGCACTCATAAAAGGGTAAAGAATACCTCAGGCTGAGAGAGAAAACTGCAGGGGCCATCAGAAAAGGAAGGACTACAGAGGCGGCGGTCTCTCTGTTCCTACCTTTCTCACCCAACTCAGTCTCTGATATCTATCTCTAGAGCATTAAATTTGTCAAACACCTTGTAAACATGTTTTTCCACAAAACTTAAATTCTCTTAATATATTCTCCAATATAAATAAGGTATGACACGAACACATGAGAAAGATGCGAGAATTTAAGAATTACTGTATACAATGCACACAAGAAGAATCAAATGAAGATGCTCATAATGATACATACCAGTCAAACTAAGGAAGAAGAATAAGCACTGAGGATGATGATGCAAGTGAGGAAGATGAAGAAGAAGCAGTGTTTCAATATAAAATGTACGATACTAATATGAAGAAAAACATACCGTCTCAACAAACAAAATACGCAGAACGAGGAGGAAATGTAAAGCGAAACGTGGAAAATCACAGTCACAATCTCTCTTTCGCACTCATAAAAAGGTAAAAAATACCTCAGGCTGAGAGAGAAAACTGTAAGGGCCATCGGAAAAGGAAGGACTACAGGGGGGCGGTCTCTCTGTTTCTACCTTTCTCACCCAACTCAGTCTCTGATATCTATCTCTAGAGCATTAAATTTGTCAAACACCTTGTAAAAATGTTTTTCCACAAAACTTAAATTCTCTTAATATATTCTCCAATATAAATAAGGGATGACACGAACACATGAGAAAGATGCGAGAATTTAAGAATTACTGTATACAATGCACGCAAGAAGAATCAAATGAAGAAGCTCATAATGATACAAACCAGTCAAACTAAGGAAGAAGAATAAGCACTGAGGATGATGATGCAAGTGAGGAAGATGAAGAAGAAGCAGTGTTTCAACATAAAATGTACGATACTATTATGAAGAAAATCATACCATCTCAACAAACAAAATATGCAGAGTGAGGGGGAAATGCAAAGCGAAACGTGGAAAATCACAGTCACAATCTCTCTTTCGCACTCATAAAAGGGTAAAGAATACCTCAAGCTGAGAGAGAAAACTGCAGGGGCCATCAGAAAAGGAAGGACTACAGAGGCGGCGGTCTCTCTGTTCCTACCTTTCTCACCCAACTCAGTCTCTGATATCTATCTCTAGAGCATTAAATTTGTCAAACACCTTGTAAAAATGTTTTTCCACAAAACTTAAATTCTCTTAATATATTCTCCAATATAAATAAGGTATGACACGAACACATGAGAAAGATGCGAGAATTTAAGAATTACTGTATACAATGCACGCAAGAAGAATCAAATGAAGAAGCTCATAATGATACAAACCAGTCAAACTAAGGAAGAAGAATAAGCACTGAGGATGATGATGCAAGTGAGGAAGATGAAGAAGAAGCATTGTTTCAACGTAAAATGTACGATACTATTATGAAGAAAAACATACCATCTCAACAAACAAAATGCGCAGAGTGAGGGGGAAATGCAAAGCGAAACATGGAAAATCACAGTCACAATCTCTCTTTCGCACTCATAAAAGGGTAAAGAATACCTCAGGCTGAGAGAGAAAACTGCAGGGGCCATCAGAAAAGGAAGGACTACAGAGGCGGCGGTCTCTCTGTTCCTACCTTTCTCACCCAACTCAGTCTCTGATATCTATCTCTAGAGCATTAAATTTGTCAAACACCTTGTAAACATGTTTTTCCACAAAACTTAAATTCTCTTAATATATTCTCCAATATAAATAAGGTATGACACGAACACATGAGAAAGATGCGAGAATTTAAGAATTACTGTATACAATGCACACAAGAAGAATCAAATGAAGATGCTCATAATGATACATACCAGTCAAACTAAGGAAGAAGAATAAGCACTGAGGATGATGATGCAAGTGAGGAAGATGAAGAAGAAGCAGTGTTTCAATACAAAATGTACGATACTAATATGAAGAAAAACATACCGTCTCAACAAACAAAATACGCAGAACGAGGAGGAAATGTAAAGCGAAACGTGGAAAATCACAGTCACAATCTCTCTTTCGCACTCATAAAAAGGTAAAAAATACCTCAGGCTGAGAGAGAAAACTGTAAGGGCCATCGGAAAAGGAAGGACTACAGGGGGGCGGTCTCTCTGTTTCTACCTTTCTCACCCAACTCAGTCTCTGATATCTATCTCTAGAGCATTAAATTTGTCAAACACCTTGTAAAAATGTTTTTCCACAAAACTTAAATTCTCTTAATATATTCTCCAATATAAATAAGGGATGACACGAACACATGAGAAAGATGCGAGAATTTAAGAATTACTGTATACAATGCACGCAAGAAGAATCAAATGAAGAAGCTCATAATGATACAAACCAGTCAAACTAAGGAAGAAGAATAAGCACTGAGGATGATGATGCAAGTGAGGAAGATGAAGAAGAAGCAGTGTTTCAACATAAAATGTACGATACTATTATGAAGAAAATCATACCATCTCAACAAACAAAATATGCAGAGTGAGGGGGAAATGCAAAGCGAAACGTGGAAAATCACAGTCACAATCTCTCTTTCGCACTCATAAAAGGGTAAAGAATACCTCAAGCTGAGAGAGAAAACTGCAGGGGCCATCAGAAAAGGAAGGACTACAGAGGCGGCGGTCTCTCTGTTCCTACCTTTCTCACCCAACTCAGTCTCTGATATCTATCTCTAGAGCATTAAATTTGTCAAACACCTTGTAAAAATGTTTTTCCACAAAACTTAAATTCTCTTAATATATTCTCCAATATAAATAAGGTATGACACGAACACATGAGAAAGATGCGAGAATTTAAGAATTACTGTATACAATGCACGCAAGAAGAATCAAATGAAGAAGCTCATAATGATACAAACCAGTCAAACTAAGGAAGAAGAATAAGCACTGAGGATGATGATGCAAGTGAGGAAGATGAAGAAGAAGCATTGTTTCAACGTAAAATGTACGATACTATTATGAAGAAAAACATACCATCTCAACAAACAAAATGCGCAGAGTGAGGGGGAAATGCAAAGCGAAACATGGAAAATCACAGTCACAATCTCTCTTTCGCACTCATAAAAGGGTAAAGAATACCTCAGGCTGAGAGAGAAAACTGCAGGGGCCATCAGAAAAGGAAGGACTACAGAGGCGGCGGTCTCTCTGTTCCTACCTTTCTCACCCAACTCAGTCTCTGATATCTATCTCTAGAGCATTAAATTTGTCAAACACCTTGTAAAAATGTTTTTCCACAAAACTTAAATTCTCTTAATATATTCTCCAATATAAATAAGGTATGACACGAACACATGAGAAAGATGCGAGAATTTAAGAATTACTGTATACAATGCACACAAGAAGAATCAAATGAAGATGCTCATAATGATACATACCAGTCAAACTAAGGAAGAAGAATAAGCACTGAGGATGATGATGCAAGTGAGGAAGATGAAGAAGAAGCAGTGTTTCAATATAAAATGTACGATACTAATATGAAGAAAAACATACCGTCTCAACAAACAAAATACGCAGAACGAGGAGGAAATGTAAAGCGAAACGTGGAAAATCACAGTCACAATCTCTCTTTCGCACTCATAAAAAGGTAAAAAATACCTCAGGCTGAGAGAGAAAACTGTAAGGGCCATCGGAAAAGGAAGGACTACAGGGGGGCGGTCTCTCTGTTTCTACCTTTCTCACCCAACTCAGTCTCTGATATCTATCTCTAGAGCATTAAATTTGTCAAACACCTTGTAAAAATGTTTTTCCACAAAACTTAAATTCTCTTAATATATTCTCCAATATAAATAAGGGATGACACGAACACATGAGAAAGATGCGAGAATTTAAGAATTACTGTATACAATGCACGCAAGAAGAATCAAATGAAGCAACTCATAATGATGCAAACCAGTCAAACTAAGGAAGAAGAATAAGCACTGAGGATGATGATGCAAGTGAGGAAGATGAAGAAGAAGCAGTGTTTCAATGTAAAATGTATGATACTATTGAGAAGAAATACATACCGTTTCAACAAACAAAATGTGCAGAACGAGGGGGAAATGTAAAGTGAAATGGGGAAAAACACAGTCACAATCTCTCTTTCGCACTCAGAAAAGAGCAAAGAATACCTCAGGCTGAGAGAGAAAGCTGCAGGGGCCATCGGAATAGGAAGGACTGCAGGGGCGGCGGTCTCTCTGTTCCTACCTTTCTTACCCAACTCAGTCTCTGATATCTATCTCCAGAGCAATAAATTTTTCAAACACCTTGTAAACATGTTTTTAAACAAAACATAAATTCTCTTAACATATTCTCCAATATAAATAAGGTCTGACCATAAAACATGTGAAAGATGCGAGCATTTAAGAGTTACCATATACAATGGAAGCGACAAGAATCAAATGAAGAAGCTCAGAATGATACAGACCAGTCAAACTAAGGATGAAGAAGAAGCACCGAGGATGATGATTCAAGTGAGGAAGATGAAGATGGAGCAGTGTTTCAACGTAAAATTTTTGATACTATTGAGAAGAAAAACATACCGTCTCAAGAAACAAAATGCGCAAAATGAGGGGGAAATGCAAAGCGAAATGTTGAAAAATATAGTCGTAATGTCTCTTTTGCACTCAGAAAAGAGTAAAGAATACCTCAGGCTGAGAGAGAAAACTGCAGGGGCCTTCAAAAAAGGGGTGACTGCAGCGGCGGCGGTTTCTCTGTTCCCCCCTCTTTATCTCCAGAGCAATAAATTTTCGAACACCTTGTAAACTTGTTTTTCCACAAAACTTAAATTCTCTTAATATATTCTCCAATATAAATAAGGTATGACACGAACACATGAGAAAGATGCGAGAATTTAAGAATTACTGTATACAATGCACACAAGAAGAATCAAATGAAGAAGCTCATAATGATACATACCATTCAAACTAAGGAAGAAGAATAAGCACTGAGGATGATGATGCAAGTGAGGAAGATGAAGTAGAAGTAGTGTTTCAACATAAAATGTATGATACTATTATGAAGAAAAACATACCGTCTCAACAAACAAAATACGTAGAACGAGGGGGAAATGTAAAGCGAAACGTGGAAAATCACAGTCACAATCTCTCTTTCGCACTCATAAAAGGGTAAAGAATACCTCAGGCTGAGAGAGAAAACTGCAAGGGCCATCGGAAAAGGAAGGACTACAGGGGCGGAGGTCTCTCTGTTTCTACCTTTCTCACCCAACTCAGTCTCTGGTATCTATCTCTAGAGCATTAAATGTGTCAAACACCTTGTAAAAATGTTTTTCCACAAAACTTAAATTCTCTTAAGATATTCTCCAATATAAATAAGGTATGACACGAACACATGAGAAAGTTGAGAGAATTTAAGAATTACTATATACAATGCACACAAGAAGAATCAAATGAAGAAGCTCATAATGATACAGACCAGTCAAACTAAGGAAGAAGAATAAGCACTGAGGATGATGATGCAAGTGAGGAAGATGAAGAAGAAGCAGTGTTTCAACGTAAAATGTATGATACTATTGAGAAGAAACACATACCGTTTCAACAAACAAAATGCGCAGAACGAGGGGGAAATGCAAGGTGAAATGGGGAAAAACACTGTCACAATCTCTCTTTCGCACTTAGAAATGAGGAAAGAATACCTCAGGCTGAGAGAGAAAACTGCAGGGGCTATCGGAAAAGGAAGGACTGCAGGGGCGGCGGTCTCTCTGTTCCTACCTTTCTCACCCAACTCAGTCTATGATATCTATCTCCAGAGCAATAAATTTTTCAAACACCATGTAAACATGTTTTTCAACAAAACATAAATTCTCTTAACATGTTCTCCAATATAAATAAGGTCTGACCAAAAACATGTGAAAGATGCGAGCATTTAAGAGTTGCCATATACAATGGAAGCGACAAGAATCAAATGATGAAGCTCAGAATGATACAGACTAGTCAAACTAAGGAAGAAGAAGAAGCATCGAGGATGATGATTCAAGTGAGGAAGATGAAGATGGAGCAGTGTTTCAACGTAAAATGGATGATACTGTTGAGAAGAAAAACTTACCTTCTCAACAAACGAAATGTGCAGAACGAGGGGGAAATGCAAACCGAAACGTGGAAAATCACAGTCACAATCTCTCTTTTGCACTCAGAAAAGAGTAAAGAATACCTCAGGCTGAGAGAGAAAACTGCAGGGGCCATCGGAAAAGGAAGGACTGTAGGGGCAGCGGTCTCTCTGTTCCTACCTATCTCACCCAACTCAGTCTCTGAAATCTATCTCCGTAGCAATAAATTTTTCAAACACCTTGTAAAAATTTTTTTCCACAAAACTTAAATTCTCTTAATATATTCTCCAATATAAATAAGGTATGACACGAACACATGAGAAAGATGCGAGAATTTAAGAATTACTGCATACAATGCACGCAAGAAGAATCAAATGAAGAAGCTCATAATGATACATACCAGTCAAACTAAGGAAGAAGAATAAGCACTGAGGATGATGATGCAAGTGAGGAAGATAAAGAAGGAGCAGTGTTTCAATGTAAAATGTTTGATACTATTGAGAAGAAAAACATACCGTCTCAACAAACAAAATGCGAAAATTGAGCGGGAAATGCAAATCGAAACGTGGAAAAATATAGTCGCAATGTCTCTTTCGCACTCAGAAAAGAGTAAAGAATACCTCACGCTGAGAGAGAAAAATGCAGGGGCCTTCAGAAAAGGGAAGACTGCAGTGGCGGCGGTCTCTCTGTTCCCCCCTTTCTCACCCAACTCAGTCTTTGATCTCTATCTCCAGAGCAATAAATTTTTCAAACACCTTGTAAACATGTTTTTCCACAAAACTTAAATTCTCTTAATATATTCTCCAATATAAATAAGGTATGACACGAACAGATGGGAAAGAGCGAGAATTTAAGAATTACTGTATACAAGGCACGCAAGAAGAATCAAATGAAGAAGCTCATAATGATACATACCAGTCAAACTAAGGAAGAAGAATAAGCACTGAGGATGATGATGCAAGTGAGGAAGATGAAGCAGAAGCAGTGTTTCAACGTAAAATATACGATACTATTATGAAGAAAAACATACCGTCTCAACAAACAAAATGCGCAGAACGAGGGGGAAATGCAAAGCGAAACGTGGAAAATCACAGTCACAATCTCTCTTTCGCACTGATAAAAGGGTAAAGAATACCTCAGGCTGAGAGAGAAAACTGCAGGGGCCATCGGAAAAGGAAGGACTTCAGGGGCGGCGGTATCTCTGTTCCTACCTTTCTCACCCAACTCAGACTCTGATATCTATCTCCAGAGCAATAAATTTTTCAAACACCTTGTAAACATGTTTTTAAACAAAACATAAATTCTCTTAACATATTCTGCAATATAAATAAGGTCTGACAAGAAAAATGTGAAAGATGCTAGCATTTAAGAGTTGCCATATACAATGGAAGCGACAAGAATCAAATGAAGAAGCTCAGAATGATTTAGACTAGTCAAACTAAGGAAGAAGAAGAAGCACCGAGGATGATGATTAAAGTGAGGAAGATGAAGATGGAGCAGTGTTTCAACGTAAAATGGATGATACTGTTGAGAAGAAAAACATACCTTCTCAACAAATGAAATGTGCAGAACGAGGGGGAAATGCAAACCGAAACGTGGAAAATCACAGTCACAATCTCTCTTTTGCAATCAGAAAAGAGTAAAGAATACCTCAGGCTGAGAGAAAAAATTGCATGGGACATCGGAAAAGGAAGGACTGCAGGGGAGGCGGTCTCTCTGTTCCTACCTTTCTCACCCAACTCAGTCTCTGATATCTATCTCTAGAGCATTAAATTTGTCAAACACCTTGTAAACATGTTTTTCCACAAAACTTAAATTCTCTTAATATATTCTCCAATATAAATAAGGTATAAAACGAACTAATGAGAAAGATACGAGAATTTAAGAGTTACTGTATACAATGCACGCAACAAGAATCAAATGAAGAAGCTCAAAATGATACAGACCAGTCAAACTAAGGAAGAAGAAGAAGCACTGAGGATGATGATGCAAGAGAGGAAGATAAAGAAGGAGCAGTGTTTTAATGTAAAATCTATGATACTATTGAGAAGAAAAACATACCGTCTCAACAAACAAAATGCGCAGAATGAGGGGGAAATGCAAAGCTAATCGTGGAAAAACACAGTCGCAATCTCTCTTTCGCACTCAGAAAAGAGTAAAGAATACCTCAGGCTGAGAGAGAAAACTGCAAGGGCCTTCGGAAAAGGGAGGACTGTAGGGGCGGCGGTCTCTCTTTTCCTCCCTTTCTCACCCAACTCAGTCTTTGATCTCTATCTCTAGAGCAATAAATTTTTCAAACACCTTGTAAACATGTTTTCCAACAAAAGTTAAATTCTCTTAATATATTTTCTGATATAAATAAGGTATGACAAGTACAGATGAGAAAGATGAGGGAATTTAAGAATTACCGTATACAATGGACACAAGAAGAATCAAATGAAGAAGCTCATAATGATACAGACCAGTCAAACTAAGGAAGAAGAAGAAGCACTCAGAATGATGATGCAAGTGAGGAAGATGAAGAAGAAGCAGTGTTTCAATGTAAAATGTATGATACTATTGAGAAGAAAAACTTACCGTTTCAATAAACAAAATGCGCAGAACGAGGGGGAAATGCAAAGTGAAACGGGGAAAAACACATTCGCAATCTCTCTTTCCCACTCAAAAAAGAGTAAAGATTACCTCAGGCTGAGAGAGAAAACTGCAGGACCCTTCGGAAAAGGAAGGACTGCAGGGGCGGCGGTCTCTCTGTTCCTCCCTTTCTCACCCAATTCAGTCTTTGATCCCTATCTCCAGAGCAATAAATTTTTCAAAAATGTTGTAAATATGTTTTTAAACATAACATAAATTCTGTTAACATATTCTCTAATATAAATAAGTTCTGACCAGAAAACATGTGAAAGATGTGAGCATTAAAGAATTGCCGTATACAATGGACGCAACAAGAATCAAATGAAGAATCTCAGAATGATACAGTCCAGTCAAACTAATAAAGAAGAAGAAGCACCAAGGATGATGATTCAAGTGAGGAAGATGAAGAAGGAGCTGTGTTTCAACGTAAAATGGAAGATACTGTTGAGAAGAAAAACATACCTTCTCAACAAACGAAATGTGCAGAAGAGGGGGAAATGCAAGCCGAAACCTGGAAAATCACAGTCACAATCTCTCTTTTACACTCAGAAAAGAGTAAAGAATACCTCAGGCTGAGACAGAAAACTGCAGGGGCCATCGGAAAAGGAAGGACTGCAGGGGCGGTAGTCTCTCTGTTCCTACCTTTCTCACCCAACTCAGTCTCTGATATCTATCTCTAGAGCATTAAATTTGTCAAACACCTTGTAAAAATGTTTTTCCACAAAACTTAAATTCTCTTAAGATATTCACCAATATAAATAAGGTATGACACGAACACATGAGAAAGATGCGAGAATTTAAGAATTACTGTATACAATGCACACAAGAAGAATCAAATCAAGAAGCTCATAATGATACAGACCAGTCAAATTAAAGAAGAAGAAGAAGCAATGAGGATGATGATGCAAGTGAGGAAGATGAAGAAGAACCAATGTTTCAACGTAAAATGTATGATACTATTGAGAAGAAAAACTTATCTTTTCAACAATCAAAATGCGCAGAACGAGGGGGAAATGCAAAGTGAAATGGGGAAAAACACAGTCGCAATCTCTCTTTCACACTCAAAAAAGAGTAAAGAATACCTCAGGCTGAGAGAGAAAACTGCAGGGGCCATCAGAAAAGGAAGGACTGCAGGGGCGGCGGTCTCTCAGTTCCTCCCTTTCTCACCCAACTCAGTGTCTGATCTCAATCTCCAGAGCAATAAATTTTTCAAACACCTTGTAAACATGTTTTTAAACAAAACATAAGTTCTCTTAACATATTCTTCGATATAAATAAGGTCTGACCAGAAAACATGTGAAGATGCGAGCATTTAAGAATTACCGTATACAATGGACGCAAGAAGAATCAAATGAAGAATCTCAGAATGATACAGACCAGTCAAACTAATAAAGAAGAAGCACCGAGGATGATGATTGAAGTGAGGAAGATGAAGAAGGAGCAGTGTTTCAAAGAAAAATAGATGATACTGTTGAGAAGAAAAACTTACCGTTTAAACAAATGAAATACGCAGAACGACGGGAAAATGCAAAGCGACAAGTGGAAAAACACAGTCACAATCTCTCTTTCGCACTCAGAAAAGAGTAAAGAATACCTCAGGCTGAGAGAGAAAACTGCAGGGGCCATCTTAAAAGGAAGGACTACAGGGGCGGCGGTCTCTCTTTTCCTACCTTTCTCACCCAACTCAGTCTCTGATATCTATCTCTAGAGCATTAAATTTTTCAAACACATTGTAAACATGTTTTTCAACAAAACTTAAATTCTCTTAACATATTCTCCAATATAAATAAGGTATGACACAAACACATAAGGAAGAAGAAGCTCATAATTATATAGACCAGTCAAACTAAGGAAGAAGAAGAAGCACTGAGGATGATGATACAAGTGAGGAAGATAAAGAAGAAGCAGTGTTTCAACGTAAAATGTATGATACTATTGAGAAGAAAAACATACCGTTTGGATATAGAAAATGCGCAGAATGACGGGGAAATGCAAAGTGAAACGGGGAAAAACACAGTCGTAACCTCTCTTTCGCACTCAGAAAAGAGTAAAGAATACCTCAGGCTGAGAGAGAAAACTGTAGGGGCCTTCGAAAAAGGAAGGACTACAGGGGCGGTGGTCTCTCTGTTCGTCCCTTTCCCAACCAACTCAGTGTCTGATCTCTATCTCCAGAGCAATAAATTTTTCAAACACCTTGTAAACATGTTTTAAAATAAAACATAAATTCTCTTAACATAATCTACAATATAAATAAGGTATGACCAGAAAACATGTGAAAGATTCGAGCATTTAAGAATTACTGTATACAATGGACGCAACAAGAATCAAATGAAGAAGCTCAGAATGATACAGACTAGTCAAACTAAGGAAGAAGAAGAAACACCGAGGATGATGATTCAAGTGAGGAAGATGAAGAAGGCGCAGTGCTTCAACGTAAAATGTATGATACTTTTAAGAAGAAAAACATACCGTCTCAACAAACGAAATGCGTAGAATGAAGGGGAAATGCAAAGCGAAACGTGGAAAATAACAGTCACAATCTCTCTTTCGCACTCAGAAAAGAGTAAAGAATACCTCAGACTGAAAGAGAAAACTGCAGGGGCCATCGGAAAAGGAAGGACTGCAGGTGCGGCGGTCTATATGTTCATCCCTTTCTCACCCAACTCAGTCTGTGATCTCTATCTCTAGAGCAATAAATTTGTCAAACACCTTGTAAACATGTTTTTCAACAAAACTTAAATTCTCTTAATATATTCTCTAATATAAATAAGGTATGACCAGAACACATAAGAAAGATACAAGAATTTAAGAATTACCGTATACAATAGACGCAAGAAGAATCAAATGAAGAAGTTCATAATGATACAGACCAGTCAAACTAAGGAAGATGAAGAACCACTGAGGATGATTATGGAAGTGAGGAATATAAAGAAGAAGCAGTGTTTCAACGTAAAATGTATAATACTATTGAGAAGAAAAACATACCGTTTCAACAAACAAAATGCGGAGAATGAGGGGGAAATGCAATGTGAAACGGGAAAAAACATAGTCACAATCTCTCTTTCGCACTCAGGAAAGAGTAAAGAATGCCTCAGGCTTAGAGAGAAAACTGCATGGGCCTTTGGAAAAGGAAGGACTGCAGGGGTGGCGGTCTCTCTGTTCCTCCCTTTCTCACCCAACTCAGTCTTTGATCTCTATCTCTAGAGCATTAAATTTTTCAAACACCTTGTAAACATGCTTTTCAACAAAACATAAATTCTGTTAATATATTCTTCGATATAAATAAGGTATGACCAGAACACATGGGAAAGATGCGAGAATTTAAGAATTACCGTATACAATGGACACAAGAAGAATCAAATGAAGAAGCTCATAATGATACAGACCTGTCAAACTAAGGAAGAAGAAGAAGCACTGAGGATGATAATGCAAGTGAGGAAGATAAAGAAGAAGCAGTGTTTCAACATAAAATGTATGATCCTATTGAGAAGAAAAACATACCTTTTCAACAAACAAAATGCGCAGAACGAGGGGGAAATGCAAAGTGAAACGGGGAAAAACACAGTCGTAATCTCTCTTTCGCACTCAGAAAAGAGTAAAGAATACCTCAGGCTTGGAGAGAAAATTGCAGGGGCCTTCGGAAAAGGAAGGACTGCAGGGGCGGTGGTCTCTCTGTTCCTCCCTTTCTCACCCAACTCAGTGTCTGATCTCTATCTCCAGAGCAATAAATTTTTCAAACACCTTGTAAACATGTTTTGAAACAAAACATAAATTCTCTTAACATATTCTACAATATAAATAAGGTCTGACCAAAAAACATGTGAAAGATGCGAGCATTTAAGAATTACTGTATACAATGGACGCAACAAGAATAAAATGAAGAAGCTCAGAATGATACAGACTAGTCAAACTAAGGAAGAAGAAGAAGCACCGATGATGATGATTCAAGTGAGGAAGATGAAGAAGGAGCAGCGTTTCAACGTAAAATGTATGATACTGTTGAGAAGAAAAACATACCATCTCAACAAACGAAATGCGCAGAACGAGGGGGAAATGCAAAGCGGAACGTGGAAAATAACAGTCACAATCTCTCTTTTGCACTCAGAAAAGAGAAAAGAATACCTCAGGCTGAGAGAGAAAATTGCAGGGGCCATCAGAAAAGGAAGGTCTGCAGGGGCGGCGGTCTCTCTTTTCGTGCCTTTCTCACCCAACTCAATCTCTAATCTCTAATCTCTATCTCTAGAGCAACAAATATTTCAAACACCTTGTAAACATGTTTTTAAACGAAACTTAAATTCTCTTAATATATTCTCCAAGATAAATACGGTATGACCAGAAAACATGTAAAAGATGCGAGAATTTAAGAATTACCATATACGATGGACGTAAGAAGAATCAAATGAAGAAGCTTAGAATGATACAGACCAGTCAAACTAAGGAAGAAGAAGAAGCACCGAGGATGATGATACAAGTGAGGAAGATAAAGAAGAAGCAGCGTTTCAACGTAAAATGGATGATACTGTTGAGAAGAAAAACATACCGTCTTAAAAAATGAAATGCGCAGATCGAGGGGGAAAAGCAAAGCGCAACGTGCAAAATAACAGTCACAATCTCTTTTTCGCACTCAGAAAAGAGTAAAGAATACCTCAGGCTAAGAGAGAAAACTGTAGGGGCCATCGAAAAAAGAAGGACTGCAGGGGCGGCGGTCTCTCTGTTCCTACCTTTCTCACCCAACTCAGTCTTTGATCTCTATCTCTAGAGCAATAAATTTGTCAAACACTTTGTAAACATATTTTTCAACAAAACTTAAATTCTCTTAATATATTCTCTAATATAAATAAGGTATGACCTGAACACATGAGAAAGATACGAGAATTTAAGAATTACCGAATACAATGGACGCAAGAAGAATCAAATGAAAACGCTCATAATGATACAGACCAGTCAAACTAAGGAAGAAGAAGAACCACTGAGGATGATGATGCCAGTGAGGATAATGAAGAGCAAGCAGTGTTTCAACGTAAAATGTATGATAATATTGAGAAGAAAAACTTACCGTGTCAACAAACAAAATGCGCAGAATGAGGGGAAAATGCAAAGCAAGACGTGGAAAAACACAGTCACAATCTCTCTTTCGCACTTAGAAAAGAGTAAAGAATACCTCAGGCTGAGAGAGAATACTGTAAGGGCCATCGGAAAAGGAAGGACTGCATGGGCGGCGGTCTCTCTGTTCCTCCCTTTCTCACCCAACTCAGTCTTTGATCTCTATCTCTAGAGCAATAAATTTGTCAAACACCTTGTAAACATATTTTTCAACAAAACTTGAATTCTCTTAATATATTCTTCGATATAAATAAGGTATGACCAGAAAACATGTGAAAGATGCGAGCATTTAAGAAATACCGTATACAATGGACGCAACAAGAATCAAATGAAGAAGCTCAGAATGATACAGACTAGTCAAACAAAGGAAGAAGAAGAAGCACCAAGGATGATGATTCAAGTGAGGAAGATAAAGAAGGAGCAGCATTTCAACGTAAAATGGATGATACTGTTGAGAAGAAAAACATAACGTCTCAACAAACAAAATGCACAGAACGAGGGGGAAATGCAAAGCGCAACGTGGAAAATAACAGTCACAATCTCTCTTTCGCACTTAGAGAAGAGTAAAGAATACCTTAGGCTACCAGAGAAAACTGCAGGGGCCATCGGAAAAGGAAGGACTGCAGTGGAGGCGGTCTCTCTGTTCCTACATTTCTCACCCAACTCAGTCTTTGATCTCTATCTCTAGAGCAATAAATTTTCCAAACACCTTGTAAACATGTTTTTCAATAAAACTTAAATTCTCTTAAAATATTCTCTAATATAAATAAGGTATGACCTGAACACAAGAGAAAGATGATAGAATTTAAGAATTACCGTATACAATGGACGCAAGAAGAATCAAATGAAGAAGCTCATAATGATACAGACCAGTCAAACTAAGGAAGAAGAAGAAGCACTGAGGAGAATGATGCAAGTGAGGAAGATAAAGAAGTAGCAGTGTTTCAACGTCAAATGTATGATACTATTGAGAAGAAAAACATACCGTTTCAACAAACAAAATGCACAGAACGAGGGGGAAATGCAAAGTGAAACGGGGAAAAACACAGTCCCAATCAATCTTTCGCACTCAAAAAAGAGTAAAGAATACCTCAAGCTGAGAGAGAAAACTGCAGGGGCCTTCGGAAAAGGAAGGACTGCAGGGGCGGTGGTCTCTCTGTTCCTCCCTTTCTCACCCAACTCCGTCTCTGATCTCTATCTCCAGAGCATTAAATTTTTCAAACACCTTGTAAACATGTTTTTCAACAAAACTTAAATTCTCTTAATATATTCTTCGATATAAATAAGGTATGACCAGAACACATGAGAAAGATGCGAGAATTTAAGAATTACCGTATACAATGGATACAAGAGGAATAAAATGAAGAAGCTCATAATGATACAGACCCGTCAAACTAAGGAAGAAGAAGAAGCACTGAGGATGATGATGCAAGTGAGGAAGATAAAGAAGAAGCAGTGTTTCAACGTAAAATGCATGATACTATTGAGAAGAAAAACATACCGTTTCAAAAAACAAAATGCGCAGAATGAGGGGGAAATGCAAAGCGAATTGGGGAAAAACACAGTCCCCATCTCTCTTTCACACTTAGAAAAGAGAAAAGAATTCCTCAGGCTGAGAGAGAAAACTGCTGGGGCCTGAGAAAAGGAAGGACTGCAGGGGCGGCGGTCTCTCTGTTCCTCCCTTTCTCACCCAACTCAGTCTCTGATCTCTATCTCCAGAGCATTAAATTTTTCAAACACCTTGTAAACATGTTTTTCAACAAAACATAAATTCTCTTAATATATACTTCGATATAAATAAGGTATGACCAGAACACATGAGAAAGATGCGAGAATTTAAGAATTACCATATACAATGGATGCAAGAAGAATCAAATGAAGAAGCACTTAATGATACAGACCCGTCAAACTTAGGAAGAAGAATAAGCACTGAGGATGATAATGCAAGTGAGGAAGATAAAGAAGAAGCAGTGTTTTAACATAAAATGTATGATACTATTGTGAAGAAAAACATATCATTTCAACAAACAAAATGCGCAGAATGAGGGGGAAATGCAAAGTGAAACGTAGAAAAACACAGTCGCAATCTCTCTTTCGCACTCAGAAAAGAGTAAAGAATACCTCAGGCTGAGAGAGAAAACTGCAGGGGCCTTCGGAAGAGGAAGGACTGCAGGGACGGTGGTCTCTCTGTTCCTCCCTTTCTCACCTAACTCAATCTCTTATCTCTATCTCCAGAGCAATAAATTTTTCAAACACCTTGTAAACATGTTTTTAAACATAACATAAATTCTCTTAACATATTCTCCATTATAAATATGGTCGGACCAGAAAACATGTCAAAGATGCGAGCTTTTAAGAAATACCGTATACAATGAACGCAACAAGAATCAAATGAAGAAGCTCAAAATGATACAGACTAGTCAAACTAAGGAAGAGGAAGAAGCACCGAGGATGATGATTCAAGTGAGGAAGATAAAGAAGGAGCAGCGTTTCAACGTAAAATAAATGATACTGTTGAAAAGAAAAACATACCGTATCAATAAACAAAATACGCAGAACGAGGGGGAAATGCAAAGTGAAACGTGGAAAAACAGAGTCGCAATCTCTCTTTCGCACTCAGAAAAGAGTAAAGAATACCTCAGGCTAAGAGAGAAAACTGCAAGGGCCATCAAAAAAGTAAGGACTCCAGGGGCGGCGGTCTCTCTATTCCTACATTTCTCACCCAACTCAGTCTTTGATCTCTATCTCTAGAGCAATATATTTGCCAAACACCTTGTAAACATGTTTTTCAACAAAACTTAAATTCTCTTAATATATTCTCTAATATAAATAAGGTATGACCTGAACACAAGAGAAAGATGCGAGAATTTAAGAATTACCGTATACAATGGACGCAAGAAGAATCAAATGAAGAAGCTCATAATGATACAGACCAGTCAAACTAAGGAAGAAGAAGAAGCACAGAGGATGATGATGCAAGTGAGGAAGATATAGAAGAAGCAGTGTTTCAACGTAAAATGTATGATACTATTGAGAAGAAAAACATACCGTTTCAACAAACAGAATACGCAGAACGAGGGGGAAATGCAAAGTGAAATGGGGAAAAACACAGTCCCAATCTATCTTTCACACTTAGAAAAGAGTAAAGATACCTCATCCTAAGAGAGAAAACTGCAGGGGCCATCGGAAAAGAAGGACTGCAGGGGCGGCGGTCTCTTTGTTCCTACCTATCTAACCCAACTAAGTCTCTGATATCTATCTCTAGAGCAATAAATTTTTCAAACACCTTGTAAACAAATTTTTAAACAAAACTTAAATTCTCTTAATATATTCTCCAATATGAATTAGGTATGACCAGAAAACATGTGAAAGATGCGAGCATTTAAGAATTACCGTATACAATGGACTCAAGAAGAATCAAATGAAGAAGCTCATAATGATACAGACCAGTCAAACTAAGGAAGAAGAAGAAGCACTGAGGATGATGATGCAAGTGAGGAAGATAAAGAAGAAGCAGTGTTTCAACGTAAAATGTATGATACTATTGAGAAGAAAAACATACCATTTCAACAAACAAAATGCGCAGAACGAGGGGGAAATGCAAAGTGAAACGGGGAAAAACACAGTCCTAATCTATCTTTCGCACTCAGAAAAGAGTAAAGATACCTCAGGCTGAGAGAGAAAACCGCAGGGGCCATCAGAAAAGAAGGACTGCAGGGGCGGCGGTCTCTTTGTTCCTACCTATCTAACCCAACTATGTCTCTGATATCTATCTCTAGAGCAATAAATTTTTCAAACACCTTGTAAACCAAGTTTTAAACAAAACTTAAATTCTCTTAATATGTTCTCCAATATGAATTAGGTATGACCAGAAAACATGTGAAAGATGCGAGCATTTAAGAATTACCGTATACAATGGACTCAAGAAGAATCAAATGAAGAAGCTCATAATGATACAGACCAGTCAAACTAAGGAAGAAGAAGAAGCACTGAGGATGATGATGCAAGTGAGGAAGATAAAGAAGAAGCAGTGTTTCAACGTAAAATGTATGATACTATTGAGAAGAAAAACATACCGTTTCAACAAACAAAATGCGCAGAACGAGGGGGAAATGCAAAGTGAAACGGGGAAATACACAGTCCCAATCTATCTTTCGCACTCAGAAAAGAGTAAAGATACCTCAGGCTGAGAGAGAAAACTGCAGGGGCCATCGAAAAAGAAGGACTGCAGAGGCGGTGGTCTCTTTGTTCCTACCTATCTAACCCAACTAAGTCTCTGATATCTATCTCTAGAGCAATAAATTTTTCAAACACCTTGTAAACAAATTTTTAAACAAAACTTAAATTCTCTTAATATATTCTCCAATATGAATTAGGTATGACCAGGAAACATGTGAAAGATGCGAGCATTTAAGAATTACCGTATACAATGGACTCAAGAAGAATCAAATGAAGAAGCTCAGAATGATACCGACCAGTCAAACTAAGGAAGAAGAAGAAGCACTGAGGATGATCATGCAAGTGAGGAAGATGAAGAAGGAGCAGTGTTTCAACGTAAAATGGATGATATTGTTGAGGAGAAAATAGTAGGTCCCATCGGAAAAGGAAGAAATGTAGGGGCCGCGGTCTCTCTGTTCCTCCCTTTCTCACCCAACTCAGTCTTGATCTCTATCTCTAGAGCAATAAATTATTTAAACACCTTGTAAACATAATTTTAAACAAAACTTAAATTCTCTTAATATATTATGCAATATGCATAAGGTATGACCAGAAAACATGTGAAAGATGCGAGCATTTAAGAATTACCTTATATAATGGATGTAAGAATAATCAAATAAAGAAGCTCAGAATGATACAGACCAGTCAAACTAAGGAAGAAGAAGAAGCACTGAGGATGATGATGCAATTGAGGAAGATGAAGAAGGAGCATTATTTCAACGTAAAATGGATGATACTGTTGAGAAAAAAAACATACCGTTCCAACAAACGAAAGGCTCAGAATGAGGGGGAAATGCAACGCAAAAGAGGGAACAACATAGTCGAAATCTCTCTTTCGCACTAAGAAAAGAGTAAAGAATACCTCAGGATGAGAGAGAAAACTGCAGGGGCCATCGAAAAAGAAAGGACTGCAGGGGCGGCGGTCTCTCTGTTTCTCCCTTTCTCACCCAACTCAGTCTCTGATCTCTATCTCTAGAGCAATAAATTTTTCAAACACCTTGTAAACATGTTTTTAAACAAAACTTAAATGCTCTTAACATATTCTCCAATATAAATAAGGTATGACCAGAAAACATGTGAAAGATGTGAGAATTTAAGAATTAACGTATACAATGGACGCAGAAAGAATCAAATGAAGAAGATCAGAATGATACAGACAAGTCAAACTAAGGAAGAAGAAGAAGCACTGAGGATGATGATGCAACTGAGGAAGATGAAGAAGGAGCAGTGTTTCAACGTAAAATGGATTATACTGTTGTGAAGAAAAACATACCGTTTCAACAAACGAAATGTGCAGAACGAGGGGGAAATGCAAAGCGAGAGATGGAAGAACACAATCGCAATCACTCTTTCACACTCAGAAAAGAGTAAAGAATACCTCAGGCTGAGAGAGAAAACTACAGGGGTCATCAGCAAAGGAAGGACTTAAGGGGCGACGGAATCTCTGTTCCTCCCTTTCTCACCCAACTCAGTCTCTGATCTCTATCTCTAGAGCAATAAATTTTTCAAACACCCTGTAAACATGTTTTTAAACAAAACTTAAATTCTCTTAATATATTCTCCAAAATAAATAAGGTATGACCAGAAAACATCTGAAAGATGCAAGAATTTAAGAATTACCGTATACAATGGACGCAAGAAGAATCAAATGAAGAAGCTCAGAATGGTACAGTCCAGTCAAACTGAGGAAGAAGAAGAAGCACTGAGGATGATGATGCAAGTGATGAAGATGAAGAAGGAGCAGTGTTTCAACATAAAATGGATGATACTGTTGAGAAGAAAAACATACTGTTTAAACAAACCAAATGCAAAGAACGAGGGGGAAATACAAATCAAAAGAGGGAACAACACAGTTGTAATCTCTCTTTCACACTCTGAAAAGAGTAAAGAATACCTCAGGCTGAGAGAGAAAACTGCACGAGCCATCGTAAAAGGAAGGACTGCAGGGGCGGTGGTCTCTCTGTTCCTCCAATTCTGACCCAACTCGGTCTATGATCTCTATCTCTAGAGCAATAAGTTTTTAAAACACCTTGTAAACATGTTTTTAAACAAAACTTAAATTCTCTTAATATATTCTCCAATATGAATAAGGTATGACCAAAGAACATGTGAAAGATAAGAGAATTTAACAATTACCGTATACAATGGTTGCAAGAAGAATCAAATGAGGAAGCTCAGAATGATACAGACCAGTCAAACTAAGGAAGAAGAAGAAGTACTGAGGATGATGATATGCAAGTGAGGAAGATGAAGAAGGAGCAGTGTTTCAAAGTAAAATGGATGATATTGTTGAGAAGAAAAACATACCGTTTCAACAAACGATAGGAAAAGAACGAGGGGGAAATACAAACCGAAAGAGGGAACAACACAGTCGCAATCTCTCTTTCGCACTCAAAAAAGAGTAAAGAATACATCAGGCTGAGAGAGAAAACTGTAGGGGCCATCAAAAAAGAAAGGACTGCAGGGGCGGCGATCTCTCTGTTCCACCTTTCTCACCCAACTCAGTCTTAAATTTCTATCTCTAGAGCAACAAATATTTCAAACACCTTGTAAACATTTTTTTGAATGAAACTTAAATTCTCTTAATATATTGTCCAATATAAATACGGTATGACCAGAAAACATGTGAAAGATGCGAGAATTTAATAATTACCGTATACAATAGACGCAGAAAGAATCAAATAAAGAAGATCAGAATGATACAGACAAGTCTAACTCAAGAAGAAGAAGAAGCACTGAGGATGATGATGCAAGTGAGCAAGATGAAGAAGGAGCAGTGTTTCAATGTAAAATGGATGATACTGTTGCGAAAAAAAACATACCGTTTAAACAAACCAAATGCAAAGAACGAGGGGGAAATGCAAAGCGAAAGAGAGAACAACACAGTCGCAATCTCTCTTTCGCACTCAGAAAAGAGTAAAGAATACCTCAGGCTGAGAGAGAAAGCTGCAGGGGCCATCAGAAAAGGAAGGACTGTAGGGGCGGCGGTCTATCTGTTCCTCCCTTTCTCACCCAACTCAATCTCTAATCTCTATCTCTAGAGTAACAAATTTTTCAAACACCTTGTAAACATGTTTTTAAACAAAACTTAAATTCTCTTAATATATTCTCCAATATAAATAAGGTATGACCAAAAAACATGTGAAAGATGTAAGAATGTAAGAATTACCGTATACAATGGACGCAAGAAGAATCAAATGAAGAAGCTCAGAATGATACAGACCAGTCAAACTGAGGAAGAAGAAGAAGCACTCAAGATGATGATGCAAGTGAGGAAGATGAAGAAGAAGTGTTTCAACGTAAAATGGACGATGCTGTTGAGAAGAAAAAAGCATACCGTTTTAACAAACGAAATGCAAGGACCGAAGGGGAAATGCAAAGCGAAAGTGGGAACAACACAGTAGCAATCTCTCTTTCGCACTCAGAAAAGAGTAAAGAATACCTCAGGCTGAGAGAGAAAACTGCAGGGGCCATCGGAAAAGGAAGGACTGCAGGGGCGGCGGTCTCTCTGTTCGTGCCTTTCTCACCCAACTCAATCTCTGATCTCTATCTCTAGAGCAATAAATATTTCAAACACCTTGTAAACATGTTTTTAAACGAAACTTAAATTCTCTTAACATATTCTCCAAGATAAATACGGTATGACTAGAAAACATGTGAAAGATACGAGAATTTAAGAATTACCGTATACAATGGATGTAAGAAGAATCAAATGAAGAAGCTCAAAATGATACAGACCAGTCAAACTAAGGAAGAAGAAGTAGCATAGAGGATGATGATGCAAGTGAGGAAGATGAAGAAGGAGCAGTGTTTCAATGTAAAATGGATGATACTGTTGAGAAAAAAAACATACCGTTTCAACAAACAAAATGCAAAGAACGAGGGGGAAATGCAAAGCGAAAGAGGGAACAACACAGTCGCAATATCTCTTTCACACTCAGAAATGAGTAAAGAATACCTCAGGCTGAAAGAGAAAAATACAGGGGCCATCGGAAAAGGAAGAACTGAAGGGGCGGCGGTCTCTCTGTTCCTCCCTTTCTCACCCAACTCAATCTCTGATCTCTATCTCTAAAGTAACAAATTTTTCAAATACCTTGTAAACATGTTTTTAAACAAAACTTAAATTCTCTTAATATATTCTCCATTATAAATACGGTATGACCAGAAAACATGCGACAGATACGAGAATTTAAGAATTACCATATACAATGGACGCAAGAAGAATCAAATGAAGAAGCTGAGAATGATACAGACCAGTCAAACTAAGGAAGAAGAAGACGCACTGAGGATGATGATGCAAGTGAGGAAGATGAAGAAGGAGCAGTGTTTCAACGTAAAATGGATGATACTTTTGAGAAGAAAAACATACCCTTTCAACAAACGAAATGCGCAGAATGAGGGGGAAATGCAAAGAGAAAGAGGCAACAACAGAGTCGCAATCTCTCTTTCGTACTCAGAAAAGAGTAAAGAATACCTCAGGCTGAGAGAGAAAACTGCACGGCCCATCAAAAAAGGAAGCACTGCACGGGCGGCTGTCTCTCTGTTCCTCCCTTTCCCACCAAACTCAGTCTCTGATCTCTATCTCTAGAGCAATAAATTTTTCAAAAACCTTGTAAACATGTTTTTAAACAAAACATAAATTCTCTTAATATATTCTCCAATATAAATAAGGTATGATCAGAAAACATGTGAAAGATGCAAGAATTTAAGAATTATGGTATACAATGGAGGAAAGAAGAATCAAATGAAGAAGCTCAGAATGATACTAACCAGTCAAACTGACGAAGAAGAGGAAGCACTGAGGATGATGATGCAAGTGAGGAAGATGAAGAAGGAGCAGCGTTTCAACATAAAATGGATGATACTGTTGAGAAGAAAAACATACCATTTCAACAAACGAAATGCGCAGAATAAGGGGGAAATGAAAAGCGAAAGAGGGAACGGCACATTCGCAATCTCTCTTTCGCACTCAGAAAAGAGTAAAGAATACCTCAGGCTGAGAGAGAAAAATGCAGGCACCATCGGAAAATGAAGGACTGCAGGGGCGGCGATCTCTCTGTTCCTCCCTTTCTCACCCAACTCAATCTCTGATCTCTATCTTTAAAGCAATAAATTTTTCAAACACCTTGTAAACATGTTTTTAAAAAAAACTTAAATTCTCTTAATATATTCTGCAATATAAATTCGGTATGACCAGAAAACATGTGAAAGATGCAAGAATTGAAGAATTACCGTATACAATGGAAGCAAGAAGAATCAAACGAAGAAGCTAAGAATGATACATACCAGTCAAACTAAGGAAGAAGAAGAACCACTGAGGATGATGATGCAAGTCAGGAAGATGAAGAAGGAGTAGTGTTTACGCGTAAAATGGATGATACTGTTGTGAAGAAAAACATACCGTTTCAACAAACAAAATGCATAGAACATGGGGGAAATATAAAGCGAAAGAGGGAACAACACAGTCGCAATCTCTCTTTCGCACTCATAAAAGAGTAAAGAATACCTCAGGCTGAGAGAGAATAAAGCAGGGGCCATCAGAAAAGGAAGGACTGCACGGGCGGCGGTCTCTCTGTTCCTCTAGAGCGATAAATTTTTCAAACACCTTGTAAATTTGTTTTTAAACAAAACATAAATTCTCTTAATATATTCTCCAATATAAATAAGGTATGACCAGAAAACATGTTAAAGATCCGAGAATTTAAGAATTACCGTATACAATGGAGGAAAGAAGAATCAAATGAAGAAGCTCAGAATGATACTGACCAGTCAAACTGAGGAAGAAGAGGTAGCACTGAGGATGATGATGCAAGTGATGAAGATGAAGAAGGAGCAGTGTTTCAACGTAAAATGGATGATACTGTTGAGAAGAAAAGCATACCATTTCAACAAACGAAATGCACAGAACGAGGGGGAAATGCAAATCAAAAGAGGGAACGACAAAGTCGCAATCTCTCTTTCGCACTCAAAAAAGAGTATAGAATACCTCAGGTTGAGAGAGAAACCTGTAGGGGCCATCGGAAAAGGAAGGACTGCAGGGGCGGCAGTCTCTCTGTTCCTCACTTTGTCATCCAACTCAATCTCTGATCACTATCTCTAAAGCAACAAATTTTTCAAACACCTTGTAAACATGTTTTTAAACAAAACTTAAATTCTCTTAATATATTTTCCAATATAAATACGGTATGACCAGAAAACATGCGGAAGATACGAGAATTTTAGAATTATCGTATACAATGGACGCAGTGTTTACACGTAAAATGGATGATAATGTTGAGAAGAAAACCATACTGTTTCAACAAACGAAATACGCAGAATGAGGGGGAAATGCAAAGAGAAAGAGGGAACGGCATAGTCGCAATCTCTCTTTCGCACTCAGAAAAGAGTAAAGAATACCTCAGGCTGAGAGAGAAAACTGCACGGCCCATCGAAAAAGGAATTACTCCAGGGGCGGTGGTCTCTCTGTTCCTCCCTTTCTCACCTAACTCAGTCTCTGATCTCTATCTCTAAAGCAACAAATTTTTCAAACACCTTTTAAACATGTTTTTAAACAAAACTTAAATTCTCTTAATATATTCTCCAATATAAAAAGGGTAAGACCGGAAAACTTGCGAAAGATGCGAGAATTTAAGAATTACCGTATACAATGGATGCAAGAAGAATCAAATGAAGAAGCTCAGAATGATACAGACCAGTCAAACTAAGGAAGAAGAATAAGCACTGAGGATGATGATGCAAGTGAGGAAGATGAAGAAGGAGCAGTATTTACACGTAAAATGGATGATACTATTGAGAAGAAAAACATACCGTTTGAATAAACGAAATGCGTAAAACGAGGGGGAAATGCAAAGTGAAAGAGGCAACAATACAGTCGCAATCTCTCTTTCGCACTACGAAATGAGTAAAGAATACCTCAGGCTAAGAGTGAAAACTGCACGGCCCATCGAAAAAGGAATTACTGCAGGGGCGGCGGTCTCTCTGTTCCTCCCTTTCTTACCCAACTCAGTCTCTAATCTCTGTCTCCAGAGCAATAAATTTTTCAAACACCTTGTAAATATGTTTTTACACAAAACATAAATTCTCTTAATATATTCTCCAATATAAATAAGTATTGATAAGAAAACATGTGAAAGATGTAAGAATTTAAGAATTACCGTATACAATGGACGCAGGAAAAATCAAATGAAGAAGCTCATAATGATACAGACCAGTCAAACTAAGGAAGAAGAAGAACAACTGAGAAGGAGCAGTGTTTCAACATAAAATGGATGATACTATTGAGAAGAAAAACATACCATTTGAACAAACCAAATGCGCAGAACATGGGGGAAATGCAAAGCGAATAGGGAACAACACAGTCGCAATCTCTCTTTCGCACTCAGAAAAGAGTAAAGAATACTTGAGGCTGAGAGAGAAAACTGCACGGCCCATCGAAAAAGGAATTACAGCAGGGGCGGCGGTCTCTCTGTTCCTCCCTTTCTCACCCAACTCAGTCTGTGAACTCTATCTCTAAAGCAACAAATTTTTCAAACACCTTTTAAACAAGTTTCTAAACAAAAATTAAATTCTCTTAATATATTCTTCAATATAAAAAGGGTATGACCGGAAAACATAGGAAAGATGCGAGAATTTAAGAATTACCGTATACAATGGACGCAAGAAGAATCAAATGAAGAAGCTCAGAATGATACAGACCAGTCAAACTAAGGAAGAAGAATAAGCACTGAGGATGATGATGCAAGTGAGGAAGATGAAGAAGGAGCAGTGTTTACACGTAAAATGGATGATACTGTTGAGAAGAAAAACAAACCGTTTCAACAAATGAAATGCGCAGAACGAGGGGGAAATGCAAAGCGAAAGAGGCAACAACACAGTCGCAATCTCTCTTTCATACTCAGAAAGGAGTAAAGAATACCTCAGGCTGAGAGAGAAAACTGCATGGCCCATCGGAAAAGGAAGGACTGCACGGGCGGCGGTCTCTCTGTTCCTCCCTTTCTTACCCAACTAGTCTCTGATCTCTAGAGGCAACAACACAGTCACAAAACGTTTTGCATTTCGTTTGTTGAAACGGTATGTTTTTCCTCTCAACAGTATTATCCATTTTACGTTGAAACACTGCTCCTTCTTCATCTTCCTCACTTGCATCATCATCCTCAGTGCTTCTTCTTCTTCCTTAGTTTGAGTGGTCTGTATCATTCTGAGCTTCTTCATTTGATTCTTGTTGCGTCCATTGTATACGGTAATTCTTAAATTATCACAACTTTCACATGTTATCTGGTCATACCGTATTTATATTGGAGAATATATTAAGAGAATTTAAGTTTTGTTTAAAAACATGTTTACAAGGTGTTTGAAAAATTTGTTGCTCTAGAGATAGAGATCAGAGACTGAGTTGGGTGAGAAAGGGAGGAACAGAGAGACCGTCGCCCCTGCAGTCCTTCCTTTTCCGATGGCCCCTGCTTTATTCTCTCTCAGCCTGAGGTATTCTTTACTCTTTTCTGAGTGCGAAAGAGAGATTGCGACTGTGTTGTTCCCTCTTTCACTTTATATTTCCCCCATGTTCTATGCATTTTATTTGTTGAAACTGTACGTTTGTCTTCTCAATAGTATCATCAATTTTTCGTTGAAAGACTGCTCCTACTTTATCTTCCTCACTTTATCATTTTGAGCTTCTTCATTTGATTCTTCATGCATCCGTTGTATACGGTAATTCTTAAATTCTCGCATCTTTCACATGTTTTCTGGTCATACTGTATTTATGTTGGAGAATATATTAAGAGAATTTAAGTTTTGTTTAAAAACATGTTTACACGGCGTTTGAAAAATTTATTGCTCTAGAGATAGAGATCAGAGACTCAAGTGTGAGAAAGGGAGGAAAAGAGAGACCGGCGCCCCTACAATCCTCCCTTTTCCGATGGCCCCTGCAGTTTTCTCTCTCACCCTGAGGTATTCTTTACTCTTTTCTGAGTGCGAAAAAGAGATTGCGACTGTGTTGTTCCCTCTTTCGCTTTGCATTTCCCCCTCGTTCTTTGCATTTTGTTTGTTGAAATGGTATGTTTTTCTTCTCAACAGTATCATCCATTTTACGTTGAAACACTGCTCCTTCTTCATCTTCCTCACTTGCATCATCATCCTCAGTGCTTCTTCTTCGTCCTTAGTTTGACTGGTATGTATCATTATGAGCTTCTTCATTTGATTCTTCTTACGTCCATTGTATACGGTAATTCTTAAATTCTCACATCTTTCACATGTTTTCTAGTCATACCTTTTTTATATTTTAGAATATATTAAGAGAATTTAAGTTTTGTTTAGAACAGAGAGACCGCCGCCCCTAAGTTGGGTGAGAAAGGAAGGAACAGAGAGACCGCCGCCCCTGCAGTCCTTCCTTTTCCGATGGCCCCTGCAATTGTCTCTCTCAGCCTGAGGTATTTTTTACTCTTTTCTGAATGCGAAAGAGAGATTGCGACTATGTTGTTCCCTCTTACGCTTTGCATTTCCCCCTCGTTCTTTGCATTTCATTTGTTGAAACGGTTTGTTTTTTTTCTCAACAGTATCATCCATTTTAAGTTGAAACACAGCTCCTTCTTCATCTTCCTTACTTTCATCATCATCTTCAGAGCTACTTCTTCTTCCTTAGTTTGACTGGTATGTATTATTCTGAGCTTCTTCATTTGATTCTTCTTGCGTCCATTGTATACGGAAATTCTTAAATTCTCACATCTTTCAAATGTTTTCTGGTCATACCTTATTTAAATTGGAGAATATATTAAGAGAATTTAAGTTTTGTTTAAAAACATGTTTACATGTTGTTTGCAAATTTTGTTGCTCTAGAGATAGAGATCAGAGACTAGTTGGGTAAGAAAGGGAGGAACATAGAGACCGTCGCCCCTGCAGTCCTTCCTTTTCCGATGGCCCCTACAGTTTTCTCTCTCAGCCTGAGGTATTTTTTACTCTTTTCTAGTGGGAAAGAGAGATTGCGATTGTGTTGTTCCCTCTTTCGCTTTGCATTTCCCCCTCGTTCTTTGCATTTTGTTTGTTGAAACGGTATGTTTTTCTTCTCAATAGTATCATCCATTTTACGTTGAAACACTGCTCCTTCTTCAGCTTCCTCACTTGCATCATCATCCTCAGTGCTTCTTCATCTTCCTCAGTTTGACTGGTCAGTATCTTTATGAGCTTGTTCATTTGATTCTTCCTGCATCCATTGTATACGGTAATTCTTAAATTCTCCCATCTTTCACATGTTTTCTAGTCATAAATTATTTATATTCTAGAATATGTTTAGAGAATTTAAGTTTTGTTTAAAAACATATTTACAAGGTGTTTGAATAATTTATTGCTCTAAAGATAGTGATCAGAGACTGAGTTGGGTGAGAAAGGGAGGAATAGAGAGACTGCCGCCCCTGCAGTCCTTCCTTTTCTGATGGCCCCCGCAGTTTTCTCTCTCAGCCTGAGGTATTCTTTACTCTTTTCTGAGTGCAAAAGAGAGATTGCGGTGGTGTTGTTCACTCTTTCGCTTTATATTTCCCCCTCGTTGTTTGCATTTCCTTTGTTGAAAGGGTATGTTGTTCTTCTCAACAGTATCATCCATTTTAAGTTGAAACACTGCTCCTTCTTCATCTTTCTCACTTGCATCATCATCTTCAGTGCTTCTTCGTCTTCCTTAGATTGACTGGTATGTATCATTCTAAGCTTCTTCATTTGATTCTTCTTGCGTCCATTGTATACGGTAATTCTTAAATTCTCACATCTTTCAAATGTTTTCTGGTCATACCTTATTTATATTGGAGAATATATTAAGAGAATTTAAGTTTTGTTTAAAAACATGTTTACAAGGTGTTTGAAAAATTTGCTGCTCTAGAGATAGAGATCAGAGATTGAGTTGGGTGAGAAAGGAAGGAACAGAGAGACCGCCGCCCCTGCAGTCCTTCCTTTTCCGATGGCCCCTGCAATTGTCTCTCTCAGCCTGAGGTATTCTTTACTCTTTTCTGAATGCGAAAGAGAGATTGCGACTGTGTTGTTCCCTCTTACGCTTTGCATTTCCCCCTCGTTCTTTGCATTTTGTTTGTTGAAACGGTATATTTTTCTTCTCAACAGTATCATTCATTTTACGTTGAAACACTCCTCCTTCTTCATCTTCCTCACTTGCATCATCATCCTCAGTGCTTCTTCTTCTTCCTTAGTTTGAATGGTATGAATTATTCTGAGCTTTATCATTTGATTCTTCTTGCGTCCATTATATACGGTAATTCTTAAATTCTCACATCTTTCACATGTTTTCTAGTCATACCGTATTTATATTGGAGAATATATTTAGAGAATTTATGTTTTGTTTAAAAACATGTTTACAAACTGTTTGAAAATTTTGTTGCTCTAGAGATAGAGATCAGAGATTGAGTTGGGTGAGAAAGGGAGGAGCAGAGAGACCGCTGCCCCTGCAGTCTTTCCTTTTCCGATGGCCCCCGCAGTTTTCTCTCTCAGCATGAGGTAATCTTTACTCTTTTCTGAGTGTGAAAGAGAGATTGTGACTGTGTTGTTCCCTCTTTCGCTTTGCATTTCCCCCTCGTTCTTTGCATTTTGTTTGTTGAAACGGTATATTTTTCTTCTCAACAGTATCATCCATTTTACGTTGAAACACTATTCCTTCTTCATCTTCCTCACTTGCATCATCATCCTCAGTGCTTCTTCTTCTTCCTTAGTTTGAATGGTCTGAATCATTCTGAGCTTTATCATTTGATTCTTCTTGCGTCCATTAAATACGGTAATTCTTAAATTCTCACATCTTTCACATGTTTTCTAGTCATACCGTATTTATATTGGAGAATATATTAAGAGAATTTAAGTTTTGTTTAAAAACATGTGTACAAACTGTTTGAAAATTTTGTTGCTCTAGAGATAGAGATCAGAGATTGAGTTGGGTGAGAAAGGGAGGAACAGAGAGACTGCCGCCCCTGCAGTCCTTCCTTTTCCGATGGCCCCCACAGTTTTCTCTCTCAGCATGAGGTAATCTTTACTCCTTTCTGAGTGCGAAAGAGAGATTGCGACTATATTATTCCCTCTTTCGCTTTGCATTTGCCCCTCGTTCTTTGCATTTTGTTTGTTGAAAGGGTATGTTGTTCTTCTTAACAGTATCATCCTTATTAAGTTGAAACACTGCTCCTTCTTCATCTTTCCCACTTGCATCATCATCTTCAGTTCTTTTTCGTCTTCCTTAGCTTGACTGGTATGTATCATTCTGAGCTTCTTTGTTTGATTCTTCTTGCGTCCAATGTATACGGTAATTCTTAAATTATCACATCTTTCAAAAGTTTTCTGGTCATACCTTATTTATATTGGAGAATATATTAAGAGAATTTAAGTTTTGTTTAAAAACATGTTTACATGTTGTTTGCAAATTTTGTTGCTCTAGAGATAGAGATCAGAGATTGAGTTGGGTGAGAAAGGGAGGAACAGAGAGACCGTCGCCCCTGCAGTCCTTCCTTTTCCGATGGCCCCTGCAGTTTTCTCTCTCAGCCTGAGGTATTCTTTACTCTTTTCTGAGTGGGAGAGAGAGATTGCGACTGTGTTGTTCCTACTTTTGCATTACATTTCCCCCTCATTCTTTGCATTTTTTTTGTTGAAACGGTATGTTTATCTTCTCAACAGTATCATCCATTTTACGTTGAAACACTGCTCCTTCTTCATCTTCCTCACTTGCATCATTATCCACAGTGCTTCTTCTTCTTCCTTTGTTTTAATGGTCTGAATCATTCTCAGCTTCTTCAATTGATTCTTCTTGCATCCATTGTAAACAGTAATTCTTAAATTCTTACATCTTTCACATATTTTCTAGTCATACCGTATTTATATTGGAGAATATATAAGAGAATTTAAGTTTTGTTTAAAAACATGTTTACAAGTTGTTTGAAAACTTTGTTGCTCTAGAGATAGAGATCAGAGATTGAGTTGGGTGAGAAAGGGAGGAACAGAGAGACCGCCGCCCCTGCAGTCCTTCCTTTTCCGATAGTTTTCTCTCTCAGCCTGAGGTATTCTTTACTCTTTTCTGAGTGCGAAAGAGAGATTGCGACTATATTGTTCAGTTTTTCGCTTTGCATTTACCCCTCATTCTTTGCATTTCATTTGTTGAACCGATATGTTTTTCTTCTAAACAGTATCATCCATTTTACATTGAAACACTGCTCCTTCTTCATCTTCCTCACTTGCATTATCATCCTCAGTGCTTCTTCTTCTTCCTTAGTTTGACTGGTCTGTATCATTCTGAGCTTCTTCATTTGATTCTTCTTGCGTCTATTGTATACAGTAATTCTTAAATTCTCACATGTTTCACATGTTTTCTAGTCATACCGTATTTATATTGGAGAATATATTAAGAGAATTTAAGTTTTGTTTAAAAACATGTTTACAAGGTGTTTGAAAAATTTGCTGCTCTAGAGATAGAGATCAGAGATTGAGTTGGGTGAGAAAGGAAGGAACAAAGAGACCGCCGCCCCTGCAGTCCTTCCTTTTCCGATGGCCCCTGCAATTGTCTCTCTCAGCCTGAGGTATTCTTTACTCTTTTCTAAATGCGAAAGAGAGATTGCGACTATGTTGTTCCCTCTTACGCTTTGCATTTCCCCCTCGTTCTTTGCATTTCATTTGTTGAAACGGTTTGTTTTTTTTCTCAATAGTATCATCCATTTTAAGTTGAAACAATGCTCCTTCTTCATCTTCCTCACTTGCATCATCATCTTCAGAGCTTCTTCTTCCTCCTTAGTTTGACTGGTATGTATCATTCTGAGCTTCTTTATTTGATTCTTCTTGCGTCCATTGTATACGAAAATTCTTAAATTCTCGCCTCTTTCAAATGTTTTCTGGTCATACCTTATTTATATTGGAGAATATATTAAGAGAATTTAAGTTTTGTTTAAAAACATGTTTACATGTTGTTTGCAAATTTTGCTGCTCTAGAGATAGAGATCAGAGACTGAGTTGGGTGAGAAAGGGAGGAACATAGAGACCGTCCCCCCTGCAGTCCTTCCTTTTTCGATGGCCCCTGCAGTTTTCTCTCTCAGCCTGAGATATTCTTTACTCTTTTCTGAGTGGGAAAGAGAGATTGCGATTGTGTTGTTCCCTCTTTCGCTTTGCATTTCCCCCTCGTTCTTTGCATTTTTTTTGTTGAAACGGTATGTTTTTCTTCTCAATAGTATCATCCATTTTACGATGAAACACTGCTCCTTCTTCATATGCCTCACATGCATCATCATCCTCAGTGCTTCTTCTTCTTCCTCAGTTTGACTATTCAGTATCTTTCTGAGCTTCTTCATTTGATTCTTCCTGCGTCCATTGTATACGGTAATTCTTAAATTCTCCCATCTTTCGCATGTTTTCTAGTCATAAGTTATTTATATTCTAGAATATATTTAGAGAATTTAAGTTTTGTTTAAAAACATATTTACAAGGTGTTTGAACAATTTATTGCTCTAAAGATAGTGATCAGAGACTGAGTTGGGTGAGAAAGGGAGGAACAGAGAGACCGCCGCCCCTGCAGTCCTTCCTTTTCCGATGGCCCCCGCAGTTTTCTCTCTCAGCCTGAGGTATTCTTTACTCTTTTCTGAGTGCGAAAGAGAGATTGCGATGGCGTTGTTCCCTCTTTCGCTTTATATTTCCCCCACGTTGTTTGCATTTCGTTTGTTGAAAGGGTATGTTTTTCATCTCAACTGTATCATCCATTTTACGTTGAAACACTGCTCCTTCTTCATCTTCCTCACTTGCATCATTATCCTCAGTGCTTCTTCTTCTTCCTTAGTTTTAATGGTCTTAATCATTCTGAGCTTCTTCATTTGATTCTTCAGCCTGAGGTATTCTTTACTCTTTTCTGAGTGCGAAAGAGAGATTGCGACTATATTATTCCCTCTTTCGCTTTACATTTGCCCCTCATTCTTTGCATTTCATTTGTTAAAATGATAACTTTTTCTTCTAAACAGTATCATCCATTTTACGTTGAAACACTTCTCCTTCTTCATCTTCCTCAATTGCATTCTCATCCTTAGTGCTTCTTCTTCTTCCTTAGTTTGACTGGTGTGTATCATTTTGAGCTTCTTCATTGGATTCTTCTTGCGTCCATTGTATACGGCAATTCTTAAATTATCGCATGTTTCACATGTTTTCTGGTCATACCGTATTTGTATTGGGGAATATGTTAAGAGATTTAAGTTTTGTTTAAAAACATGTTTACAAGGTGTTTGAAAAATTTGTTGCTCTAGAGATAAAATCTGAGACTGAGTTGGGTGAGAAAGGGAGGAACAGAGAGACCGTCGCCCCTACAGTCCTTCCTTTTCGGATGGCCCCTACAGTTTTCTCACTCACCTTGAAATATTCTTTACTCTTTTCTGAGTGCGAAAAAGAGATTGCGTTGGTGTTGTTCCCTCTTTCACTTTATATTTCCCCCTCGATGTTTGCATTTCGTTTGGTGAAAGGGTATGTTTTTCTTTTCAACAGTATCATCCATTTTACATTGAAACACTGCTCCTTCTTCATCTACCTCACTTGCATCTTCATCCTCCTCACTTGCATCTTCATCCTCAGTGCTTCTTCTTCTTCCTTAGTTTGACTGGTATGTATCATTCTGAGCTTCTTCATTTGATTCTTCTTGCATCCATTGTATACGGTAATTCTTAAATTATCACATCTTTCAAATGTTTTCTGGTCATACCTTATTTATATTGGAGAATATATTAAGAGAATTTAAGTTTTATTTAAAAACATGTTTACAAGATGTTTGAAAATTTTGTTGCTTAAGAGATAGAGATCAGAGACTGAGTTGGGTGAGAAAGGGAGGAACAGAGAGACTGTCGCCCCTGCAGTCCTTCCCTTTCCGATGGCCCCTGCAGTTTTCTCTCTCTGCCTGAGGTATTCTTTACTCTTTTCTGAGTGGGAAAGAGAGATTGCGACTGTGTTGTTCCCTCTTTCGCTTTGCATTTCCCCCTCGTTCTTTGCATTTTGTTTGTTGAAACGGTATGTTTTTCTTCTCAAAAGTATCATCCATTTTATGTTGAAACACTGCTCCTTCTTCAACTTCCTAACTTGCATCATCATCCTCAGTGCTTCTTCTTCTTCCTTAGTTTGAATAGTCTGAATCATTATGAGCTTCCTCATTTGATTCTTCTTGCGTCCATTGTATACGGTAATTCTTAAATTCTCACATCTTTCACATGTTTTGTAGTCATACCGTATTTATATTGGAGAATATATTAAGAGAATTTAAGTTTTGTTTAAAAACATGTTTACAAGTTGTTTGAAAAATTTATTGCTCTAGAGAAAGAGATCAGAGATTGAGTTGGGTGAGAAAGGGAGGAACAGAGAGACCGCCGCCCCTGCAGTCCTTCCTTTTCCGATGGCCCACGCAGTTTTCTCTCTCAGCCTGAGGTATTCTTTACTCTTTTCTGAGTGCGAAAGAGAGATTGCGACTATATTATTCCCTCTTTCGCTTTACATTTGCCCCTCGTTCTTTGCATTTCATTTGTTAAAACGATAAGTTTTTCTTCTAAACAGTATCAACCATTTTACATTGAAACACTTCTCCTTCTTCATCTTCCTCAATTGCATTCTCATCCTTAGTGCTTCTTCTTCTTCCTTAGTTTGACTGGTGTGTATCATTTTGAGCTTCTTCATTGGATTCTTCTTGCGTCCATTATATTCGGTAATTCTAAAATTATCGCATGTTTCACATGTTTTCTGGTCATACCGTATTTGTATTGGGGAATATGTTAAGAGATTTAAGTTTTGTTTAAAAACATGTTTACAAGGTGTTTGAAAAATTTGTTGCTCTAGAGATAAAATCTTAGACTGAGTTGGGTGAGAAAGGGAGGAACAGAGAGACCATCGCCCCTACAGTCCTTCCTTTTCGGATGGCCCCTGTAGTTTTCTCACTCACCTTGAAATATTCTTTACTCTTTTCTGAGTGCGAAAAAGAGATTGCGATGGTGTTGTTCCCTCTTTCACTTTATATTTCCCCCTCGTTGTTTGCATTTCGTTTGGTGAAAGGGTATGTTTTTCTTTTCAACAGTATCATCCATTTTACATTGAAACACTGCTCCTTCTTCATCTTCCTCACTTGCATCTTCATCCTCCTCACTTGAATATTCATCCTCAGTGCTTCTTCTTCTTCCTTAGTTTGACTGGTATGTATCATTCTGAGCTTCTTCATTTGATTCTTCTTGCATCCATTGTATACGGTAATTCTTAAATTATCATATCTTTCAAATGTTTTCTGGTCATACCTTATTTATATTGGAGAATATATTAAGAGAATTTAAGTTTTATTTAAAAACATGTTTACAAGATGTTTGAAAATTTTGTTGCTTAAGAGATAGAGATCAGAGACTGAGTTGGGTGAGAAAGGGAGGAAAAGAGAGACCGTCGCCCCTGTAGTCCTTCCTTTTCCGATGGCCCCTGCACTTTTCTCTCTCAGCCTGAGGTATTCTTTACTCTTTTCTGAGTGGGAAAGAGAGATTGTGACTGTGTTGTTCCCTCTTTCGCTTTGCATTTCCCCCTCGTTCTTTGCATTTTGTTTGTTGAAACGGTATATTTTTCTTCTCAGCAGTATCATCCATTTTACGTTGAAACACTGCTCCTTCTTCAACTTCCTCACTTGCTTCATCATCCTCAGTGCTTCTTCTTCTTCCGTAGTTTGAATGGTCTGAATCATTCTGAGCTTCTTCGTTTGATTCTTCTTGCGTCCATTGTATACGGTAATTTTTAAATTCTCACATCTTTCACATGTTTTCTAGTCATACCGTATTTATATTGGAGAATATATAAAGAGAATTTAAGTTTTGTTTAAAAACATGTTTACAAGTTGTTTGAAAATTTTGTTACTCTAGAGATAGAGATCAGAGATTGAGTTGGGTGAGAAAGGGAGGAACAGAGAGATCGCCGCCCCTGCAGTCCTTCCTTTTCTGATGGCCCCAGCAGTTTTCTCTCTTAGCATGAGGTAATCTTTACTCTTTTCTGAGGGCAAAAGAGAGATTGCGACTATATTATTCCCTCTTTCGCTTTGCATTTGCCCCTCATTCTTTGCATTTCGTTTGTTGAAAGGGTATGCTTTTCTTCTAAACAGTATCATCCATTTTATGCTGAAACACCGCTCCTTCTTCATCTTCCTCACTTGCATCATCATCCTCAGTGCTTCTTCTTCTTCCTTAGTTTGAATGGTCTGAATCATTCTGAGCTTCTTCATTTGATTCTTCTTGCGTCCACTGTATACGGTAATTCTTAAATTCTCACATCTTTCACATGTTTTCTTGTCATACCGTATTTATATTGGAGAATATTTTAAGAGAATTTATGTTTTGTTTAAAAACATGTTTACAAGGTGTTTGAAAAATTTGTTGCTCTAGAGATAGAGATCAGTGATTGAGTTGGGTGAGAAAGGGAGGAACAGAGAGACCGTCGCCCCTACAGTCCTTCCTTTTCGGATGGCCCCTGCAGTTTTCTCACTCACCTTGAAATATTCTTTACTCTTTTCTGAGTGCGAAAAAGAGATTGCGATGGTGTTGTTCCCTCTTTCGCTTTATATTTCCCCCTCGTTGTTTGCATTTCGTTTGGTGAAAGGGTATGTTTTTCTTCTCAACAGTATCATCCATTTTACATTGAAACACTGCTCCTTCTTCATCTTCCTCACTTGCATCTTCATCCTCAGCGCTTCTTCTTCTTCCTTAGTTTGACTGGTATGTATCATTCTGAGCTTCTTCATTTGATTCTTCTTGCATCCATTGTATACGGTATTTCTTAAATTATCACATCTTTCAAATGTTTTCTGGTCATACCTTATTTATATTGAAGAATATATTAAGAGAATTTAAGTTTTATTTAAAAACATGTTTACAAGATGTTTGAAAATTTTGTTGCTTAAGAGATAGAGATCAGAGACTGAGTTGGGTGAGAAAGGGAGGAAAAGAGAGACCGTCGCCCCTGCAGTCCTTCCTTTTCCGATGGCCCCTGCACTTTTCTCTCTCAGCCTGAGGTATTCTTTACTCTTTTCTGAGTGGGAAAGAGAGATTGTGACTGTGTTGTTCCCTCTTTCGCTTTGCATTTCCCCCTCGTTCTTTGCATTTTGTTTGTTGAAACGATATATTTTTCTTCTCAGCAGTATCATCCATTTTACGTTGAAACACTGCTCCTTCTTCAACTTCCTCACTTGCTTCATCATCCTCAGTGCTTCTTCTTCTTCCGTAGTTTGAATGGTCTGAATCATTCTGAGCTTCTTCATTTGATTCTTCTTGCGTCCATTGTATACGGTAATTTTTAAATTCTCACATCTTTCACATGTTTTCTAGTCATACCGTATTTATATTGGATAATATATAAAGAGAATTTAAGTTTTGTTTAAAAACATGTTTACAAGTTGTTTGAAAATTTTGTTACTCTAGAGATAGAGATCAGAGATTGAGTTGGGTGAGAAAGGGAGGAACAGAGAGACCGTCGCCCCTGCAGTCCTTCCTTTTCCGATGGCCCCAGCAGTTTTCTCTCTTAGCATGAGGTAATCTTTACTCTTTTCTGAGTGCAAAAGAGAGATTGCGACTATATTATTCCCTCTTTCGCTTTGCATTTGCCTCTCATTCTTTGCATTTCGTTTGTTGAAAGGGTATGTTTTTCTTCTCAACAGTATCATCCATTTTACGTTGAAACACTGCTCCTTCTTCATCTTCCTCACTTGCATCATCATCCTCAGTGCTTCTTCTTCTTCCTTAGTTTGAATGGTCTGAATCATTCTGAGCTTCTTCATTTGATTCTTCTTGCGTCCACTGTATAAGGTAATTCTTAAATTCTCACATCTTTCACATGTTTTCTTGTCATACCGTATTTATATTGGAGAATATATTAAGAGAATTTATGTTTTGTTTAAAAACATGTTTACAAGTTGTTTGAAAAATTTGTTGCTCTAGAGATAGAGATCAGCGATTGAGTTGGGTGAGAAAGGGAGGAACAGAGAGACCGCCGCCCCTGCAGTCCTTCCTTTTCCGATGGCCCCTGTAGTTTTCTCTCTCAGCTTGAGGTATTCTTTACTCTTTTCTGAGTGCGAAAGAGAGATTGCGACTATATTGTTCCCTCTTTCGCTTTGCATTTGCCCCTCGTTCTTTGCATTTCATTTGTTAAAACAATATGTTTTCTTCTAAACAGTATTATCCATTTTATGTTGAAACACTTCTCCTTCTTCATCATCCTCAATTGCATTCTCATCCTAAGTGCTTCTTCTTCTTCCTTAGTTTGACTGGGGTGTATGATTCTGAGCTTCTTCATTTGATTCTTCTTTCGTCCATTGTATACGGTATTTCTTAAATTATTGAATGTTTCACATGTTTTATGGTCATACCGTATTTATATTGGGGAATATATTAAGAGATTTAAGTTTTGTTTAAAAACATGTATACAAGGTGTTTGAAAAATTTGTTGCTCTAGAGATAAAATCTGAGACTGAGTTGTGTGAGAAAGGGAGGAACAGAGAGACCGTCGCCCCTACAGTCCTTCCTTTTCCGATGGCCCCTGCAGTTTTCTCTCTCACCCTAATGTATTCTTTACTCTTTTTTGAGTGCGAAAAATAGATTGCGACGGTGTTGTTCCCTGTTTCGCTTTATATTTCCCCCTTGTTGTTTGCATTTCGTTTGTTGAAAGGGTATGTTTTTCTTCTCAACAGTATCATCCATTTTACGTTGAAACACTGCTCCTTCTTCATCTTCCTCACTTGCATCATCATCCTCAGTGCTTCTTCTTCTTCCTTCGTTTGACTGGTATGTATCATTCTGAGCTTCTTCATTTGATTCTTCTTGCGTACATTGTATATGGTAATTCTTAAATTCTCACATCTTTTAAATGTTTTCTTGTCATACCTTATTTATATTGGAGAATATATTAAGAGAATTTAAGTTTTGTTTAAAAACATGTTTACAAGATGTTTGAAAATTTTGTTGCTTTAGAGATAGAGATCAGAGACTGAGTTGGGTGAGAAAGGGAGGAACAGAGAGACCGTCGACCCTGCAGTCCATCCTTTTCTGATGGCCCCTGCAATTTTCTCTCTCAGCCAGAGGTATTCTTTACTCTTTTCTGAGTGGGAAAGAGAGATTGCGACTGTATTGTTCCCTCTTTCGCTTTGCATTTCCCCTTCGTTCTTTGCATTTTGTTTGTTGAAACGGTATATTTTTCTTCTTAACAGTATCATCCATTTTAGGCTGAAACACCGCTCCTTCTTCATCTTCCTCACTTGCATCATCATCCTCAGTGCTTCTTCTTCTTCCTTAGTTTGAATGGTCTGAATCATTCTGAGCTTCTTCATTTGATTCTTCTTGTGTCAATTGTATACGGTAATTCTTAAATTCTCACATCTTTCACATGTTTTGTAGTCATACCGTATTTATATTGGAGAATATATCAAGAGAACTTAAGTTTTGTTTAAAAACATGTTTACAAGTTGTTTGAAAATTTTGTTACTCTAGAGAAAGAGATCAGCGATTGAGTTGGGTGAGAAAGGGAGGAACGGAGAGACCGCCGCCACTGCAGTCCTTCCTTTTCAGATGGCCTCCGCAGTTTTCTCTCTCAGCCTGAGGTATTCTTTACTCTTTTCTGAGTGCGAAAGAGAGATTACGACTATATTGTTCCCTCTTTCGCTTTGCATTTGCCCCTCGTTCTTTGCATTTCATTTGTTAAAACAATATGTTTTTCTTCTAAACAGTATCAACCATTTTACGTTGAAACACTTCTCCTTCTTCATCATCCTCAATTGCATTCTCATCCTTAGTGCTTCTTCTTCTTCCTTAGTTTGACTGTTGTGTATCATTCTGAGCTTCTTCATTTGATTCTTCTTTCATCTATTGTTTACGGTAATTCTTAAATTATCGCATGTTTCACATGTTTTCTCGTCATACCGTATTTATATTGGGGAATATATTAAGAGATTTAAGTTTTGTTTAAAAACATGTTTACAAGGTGTTTGAAAAATTTGTTGCTCTAGAGATAAAATATGAGACTGAGTTGGGTGAGAAAGGGAGGAACAGAGAGACCGTCACCCCTACAATCCTTCCTTTTCCGATGGCCCCTGCAGTTTTCTCTCTCACCCTGAGGTATTCTTTACTCTTTTCTGAGTGCGAAAAAGAGATTGAGATGGTGTTGTTCCCTCTTTCACTTTATATTTCCCCCTCATTATTTGCATTTTGTTTGTTGAAATGGTATGTTTTTCTTCTCAATAGTATCATCCATTTTACGTTGAAACACTGCTCCTTCTTCATCTTCCTCACTTGCATCATCATCCTCAGTGCTTCTTCTTCGTCCTTAGTTTGACTGGTATGTATCATTATCAGCTTCTTCATTTGATTCTTCTTGTGTCCATTGTATACGGTAATTGTTAAATTCTCACATCTTTCAATTGTTTTCTGGTCATACCTTTTTTATATTGGAGAATATATTAAGAGAATTTCAGTTTTGTTTAAAAACATGTTTACAAGATGTTTGAAAATTTTGTTGCTTTAGAGATAGAAATCAGAGACTGAGTTGGGTGAGAAAGGGAGGAACAGAGAGACCGTCGCCCCTGCAGTCCTTCCTTTTCCGATGGCCCCTGTAATTTTCTCTCTCAGCATAAGGTATTCTTTACTCTTTTCTGAGTGGGAAAGAGAGATTGCGACTGTATTGTTCCCTCTTTCGCTTTGCATTTCCCCCACGTTCTTTGCATTTTGTTTGTTGAAACGGTATATTTTTCTTTTAAACAGTATCATCCATTTTACATTGAAACACTGCTCCTTCTTCATCTTCCTCAATTGCATTCTCATCCTGAGTGCTTCTTCTTCTTCCTTAGTTTGACTCGTCTGTATCATTCTGAGCTTCTTGATTTGAATCTTCTTGCGTCCATTGTATACGGTAATTCTTAAATTCTCGCATCTTTCACATGATTTCTGGTCATACCGTATTTATATTGGAGAATATATTAAGAGAATTTAAGTTTTGTTTAAAAACATGTTTACAAGGTGTTTGAAAAATTTGTTGCTCTAGAGATAGAAATCAGAGACTGAGTTGGGTGAGAAAGGGAGGAACAGAGAGACCGCCGCCCCTACAGTCCTTCCTTTTCCGATGGCCCCCGCAGTTTTCTATCTCAGCATTAGGTAATCTTTACTCTTTTCTGAGTGCGAAAGAGAGATTGCGACTATATTATTCCATCTTTCACTTTGCATTTGCCCTTCGTTCTTTGCATTTTGTTTGTTGAAAGGGTATGTTTTTCTTCTCAACAGTATCATCCATTTTATGCTGAAACACTGCTCCTTCTTCATCTTCCTCACTTGCATCATCATCCTCAGTGCTTCTTCTTCTTCCTTAGTTTGAATGGTCTGAATCATTCTATGCTTCTTCATTTGATTCTTCTTGCGTCCACTGTATACGGAAATTCTTAAATTCTCACATCTTTTACATGTTTTCTAGTCATACCGTGTTTATATTGGAGAATATATTAAGAGAATTTAAGTTTTGTTTAAAAAATGTTTACAAGTTGTTTGAAAAATTTGTTGATCTAGAGATAGAGATCAGAGATTGAGTTGGGTGAGAAAGGGAGGAACAGAGAGACCGCCGCCCCTGCAGTCCTTCCTTTTCCGATGGCCCCCATAGTTTTCTCTCTCAGCCTGAGGTATTCTTTACTCTTTTCTGAGCGCGAAAGAGAGATTGCGACTATATTGTTCCCTCTTTCGCTTTGCATTTACCCCTCATTCTTTGCATTTCATTTGTTAAAACGATATGTTTTTCTTCTAAACAGTATCATCCATTTTAGGTTGAAACACTTCTCCTTCTTCATCATCCTCAATTGCATTCTCATCCTAAGTGCTTCTTCTTCTTCCTTAGTTTGACTGGTGTGTATCATTCTGAGCTTCTTCATTTGATTCTTCTTGCGTCCATTATATACGGTAATTCTTAAATTATCGCATGTTTCACATGTTTTCTGGTCATACCGTATTTATATTGGGGAATATATTAAGAGATTTAAGTTTTGTTTAAAAACATGTTTACAAGGTGTTTGAAAATTTTTTTGCTCTAGAGATAAAATCTGAGACTGAGTTGGGTGAGAAAGGGAGGAAGAGAGAGACCGTCGCCCCTACAGTCCTTCCTTTTCCGAAGGCCCCTGCAGTTTTCTCTCTCACCCTGAGGTATTCTTTACTCTTTTCTGAGTGCGAAAAAGAGATTGCGATGGTGTTGTTCCCTCTTTCGCTTTATATTTCCCCCTCGTTGTTTTCATTTCGTTTGTTGAAAGGGTATGTTTTTCTTCTCAACAGTATCATCCATTTTACGTTGAAACACTGCTCCTTCTTCATCTTCCTCACTTGCATCATCATCCTCAGTGCTTCTTCTTCTTCCTTAGTTTGAATGGTCTGAATCATTCTGAGCTTCTTCATTTGATTCTTCTTGCGTCAATTGTATACGGTAATTCTTAAATTCTCACATCTTTCAAATGTTTTCTGGTCATACCTTATTTATATTGGAGAATATATTAAGAGAATTTAAGTTTTGTTTAAAAACATGTTTACCAGTTGTTTGAACAATTTATTGCTTTAGAGATAGAGATCAGAGACTAAGTTGGGTGAGAAAGGGAGGAACAGAGATTCCGTCGCCCCTGTAGTCCTTCCTTTCCCGATGGCCCCTGCAGTTTTCTCTCTCAGCCTGAGGTATTCTTCACCCTTTTCTGACTCGGAAAGAGAGATTGCGACTGTCATGGTCCCTCTTTCCCTTTGCATTTCCCCCTCGTTCTGCGCATTTCATTTATTGAAACGGTATGTTTTTCTTCTCAACAGTATCATCCATTTTACGTTGAAATACTGCGCCTTCTTCATCTTCCTCACTTGCATCATCATCCTCAGTGCTTCTTCTTCTTCCTTAGTTTGACTGGTCTGTATCATTCTGAGCTTCTTCATTTGATTCTTATTGCGTCCATTGTATACGGTAATTCTTAAATTCTCGCATCTTTCACATGTTTTCTAGTCATACCTTATTTATATTGGATAATATCTTAAGAGAATTTAAGTTTTGTTTAAAAACATTTGTACAAGGTGTTTGAAAACTTTGTTTCTTTAGAGATAGAAATCAGAGATTGAGGTGGGTGAGAAAGGGAGGAACAGAGAGACAGCCGCCCCTGCAATCCTTCCTCTTCCGATGGCCCCTGTAGTTTTCTCTCTCAGCATAAGGTATTGTTTACTCTTTTCTGAGTGGGAAAGAGAGTTTGTGACTGTGTTGTTCCCTCTTTCGCTTTGCATTTCCAACTCGTTCTGTGGATTTCTTTTGTTGAAACGGTATGCTTTTCTTCTCAACAGTATCTGCCATTTTGCGTTGAAACACTGCTCCTTCTTCATCTTCGTTACCCGCATCATCATCCTCAGTACTTCTTCTTCTTTATCAGTTTGACTGGTCTGTATCATTCTGAGCTTCTTCATTTGATTCTTCTTGCGTCCATTGTATACCGTAATTCTTAAATTCCCGCATCGTTCACATGATTTTTGGTCATACCTTATTTATATTGGAGAATATATTAAGAGAATTTAAGTTTTGTTTAAAAACATGTTTACAAGGTGTTTGAAAAATTTGTTGCTCTAGAGATAGAAATCAGAGACTGAGTTGGGTGAGAAAGGGAGGAACAGAGAGACCGCCGCCCCTGCAGTCCTTCCTTTTCCTATGGCCCCCGCAGTTTTCTATCTCAGCATGAGGTAATCTTTACTCTTTTCTGAGTGCGAAAGAGAGATTGCGACTATATTATTCCCTCTTTCGCTTTGCATTTGCCCTTCGTTCTTTGCATTTTGTTTGTTGAAAGGGTATGTTTTTCTTCTCAACAGTATCATCCATTTTATGCTGAAACACTGCTCCTTCTTCATCTTCCTCACTTGCATCATCATCCTCAGTGCTTCTTCTTCTTCCTTAGTTTGAATGGTCTGAATCATTCTGTGCTTCTTCATTTGATTCTTCTTGCATCCACTGTATACGGTAATTCTTAAATTCTCACATCTTTCACATGTTTTCTAGTCATACCATATTTATATTGGAGAATATATTAAGAGAATTTAAGTTTTGTTTAAAAACATGTTTACAAGTTGTTTGAAAAATTTGTTGCTCTAGAGATAGAGATCAGAGATTGAGTTGGGTGAGAAAGGGAGGAACAGAGAGACCGTCGCACCTGCAGTCCTTCCTTTTCCGAAGGCCCCCATAGTTTTCTCTCTCAGCCTGAGGTATTCTTTACTCTTTTCTGAGCGCGAAAGAGAGATTGCGACTATATTGTTCCCTCTTTCGCTTTGCATTTACCCCTCGTTCTTTGCAATTCATTTGTTAAAACGATATGTTTTTCTTCTAAACAGTATCATCCATTTTATGTTGAAACACTTCTCCTTCTTCATCATCCTCAATTGCATTCTCATCCTAAGTGCTTCTTCTTCTTCCTTTGTTTGACTGGTGTGTATCATTCTGAGCTTCTTCATTTGATTCTTCTTGCGTCCATTGTATACGGTAATTCTTAAATTATCGCATGTTTCACATGTTTTCTGGTCATACCATATTTATATTGGGGAATATATTAAGAGATTTAAGTTTTCTTTAAAAACATGTTTACAAGGTGTTTGAAAAATTTGTTGCTCTAGAGATAAAATCTAAGACTGAGTTGGGTGAGAAAGGGAGGAATAGAGAGACTGTCGCCCCTACAGTCCTTCCTTTTTCGATGGCCCCTGCAGTTTTCTCTCTCACCCTGAGGTATTCTTTACTCTTTTCTGAGTGCGAAAAAGAGATTGCGATGGTGTTGTTCCCTCTTTCGCTTTATATTTCCCCCTCGTTGTTTGCATTTCGTTTGTTCAAAGGGTATGTTTTTCTTCTCAACAGTATCATCCATTTTACGTCGAAACACTGCTCCTTCTTCATCTTCCTCACTTGCATCATCATCCTCAGTGCTTCTTCTTCTTCCTTAGTTTGACTGGTATGTATCATTATGAGCTTCTTCATTTGATTCTTCTTGCGTCCATTGTATACGGTAATTCTTAAATTCTTGCATCTTTCGCATGTTTTCTGGTCATACAGTATTTATGTTCGAGAATATATTAAGAGAATTTAAGTTTTGTTTAAAAACATTTGTACAAGGTGTTTGAAAAATTTATTGCTCTAGAGATAGAGATCAGAGACTGAGTTGGGTGAGAAAGGGAGGAATGGAGAGACTGTCGCCCCTATAGTCCTTCCTTTTTCGATGGCCCCTGCAGTTTTCTCTCTCACCCTGAGGTATTCTTTACTCTTTTCTGTTTGTGAAAAAGAGATTGCGATGGTGTTGTTCCCTCTTTCGCTTTATATTTCCCCCTCGTTCTGCGCATTTCGTTTGTTCAAAGGGTATGTTTTTCTTCTCAACAGTATCATCCATTTTACGTTGAAATACTGCGCCTTCTTCATCTTCCTCACTTGCATCATCATCCTCAGTGCTTCTTCTTCTTCCTTAGTTTGACTGGTGTGTATCATTCTGAGCTTCTTCATTTGATTCTTCTTGCGTCCATTGTATACGGTAATTCTTAAATTATTGCATCTTTCACATGTTTTCTGGTCATACCGTATTTATATTGGGGAATATATTAAGAGATTTAAGTTTTCTTTAAAAACATGTTTACAAGGTGTTTGAAAAATTTGTTGCTCTAGAGATAAAATCTGAGACTGAGTTGGGTGAGAAAGGGAGGAATAGAGAGACTGTCGCCCCTACAGTCCTTCCTTTTTCGATGGCCCCTGCAGTTTTCTCTCTCACCCTGAGGTATTCTTTACTCTATTATGAGTGCGAAAGAGAGATTGCGACTGTGTTGTTCCCTCTTTCGCTTTGCATTTCCCCCATGTTCTGCGCATTTTGTTTATTGAAACGGTATGTTTGTCTTCTCAACAGTATCATCCATTTTACGTTGAAACACTGCTCCTTCTTCATCTTGCTCACTTGAATCATCATCCTCAGTGGTTCTTGTTCTTCCTTAGTTTGACTGGTCTTTATCATTTTGAGCTTCTTCATTAGATTCTTCCTTCATCCATTGTATACAGTAATTCTTAAATTCTCACCTCTTTCACATGTTTTGTGGTCATACCCTATTTATATTGGAGAATATTTTAAGAGAATTTAAGTTTTGTTTAAAAACATATTTACAAGGTGTTTGAAAACTTTATTGCTCTAGAGAAAGAGATCAGAGACTGAGTTGGGTGAGAAAGGGGGGAACAGAGATTCCGTCGCCCCTGCAGTCCTTCCTTTTCTGATGGACCCTACAGTATTCTCTCTCAGCCTAAGGTATTCTTTACTCTTTTCTGAGTGGGAAAGAGAGATTGCGATTGTGTTGTTCCCTCTTTCGCTTTGCATTTCCCCCTCGTTCTTTGCATTTTGTTTGTTGAAACGGTATGTTTTTCTTCTTAACAGTATCATCCATTTTACGTTAAAACACTGCTCTTTCTTAATCTTCCTTACTTGCATCATCATCCTCAGTGCTTCTTCTTCTTCGTTAGTTTGACTGGTCTGTATCATTTTGACCTTCTTCATTTGATTCTTCTTTCGTCGATTGTATACGGTAATTCTTAAATACTCGCATCTTTCACATGTTTGCTGGTCATACCGTATTTATATTGGAGAATATATTAAGAGAATTTAAGTTTTGTTTAAAACATGTTAACAAGGTGTTTGAAAAATTTATTGCTCTAGAGATAGAGATCAGAGACTGAGTTGGGTGAGAAAGGGAGGAATAGAGAGACCGCCGCCCCTGCAGTCCTTGCTTTTCCGATGGCCCCTGTAGTTTTCTCTCTCAGCCTGAGGTATTCTTTACTCTATTCTGAGTGCGAAAGAGAGATTGCGACTGTGTTGTTCCCTCTTTTGCTTTGTATTTCCATCTCGTTCTGTGCATTTCTTTTGTTGAAATGGTATGCTTTTCTTCTCAACAGTATCATCCATTTTACGTTGAAACACTGCTCCTTCTTCATCTTCGTCACTTGCATCATCATCCTCAGTGCTTCTTCTTCTTCCTCAGTTTGACTAGTCAGTATCATTCTCAGCTTCTTCATTTGATTCTTCTTTCCTCGATTGTATACGGTAATTCTTAAATTCTTGCATCATTCACATGTTTTCTGGTCATACCTTATTTATATTGGAGAATATATTAAGAGAATTTAAGTTTTGTTTAAAAAATTGTTTACAAGGTGTTTGAAAAATTTATTGCTCTAGAGATCGAGATCAGAGACTGAGTTGGGTGAGAAAGGGAGGAACAGACAGACCACCGCCCTTGCAGTCCTTCCTATTCCGATGGACCCTGCAGTATTCTCTCTCGGCCTGAGGTATTCTTTACTCTATTCTGATTGCGAAAGAGCGATTGCGACTGTGTTGTTCCCTCTTTCGTTTTGCATTTCCCCCATGTTCTGCGCATTTTGTTTGTTGAAACGGTATGTTTGTCATCTCAACAGTATCATCCATTTTACGTTGAAACACTGCTCTTTCTTCATCTTCCTGACTTGCATCATCATCCTCAGTGGTTCTTCTTCTTCCTTAGTTTGACTGGGCTGTATCATTCTGATCTTCTTCGTTTGATTCTTCTTGCGTCCATTGTATACTGTAATTCTCAAATTCTCACATCTTTCACATGTTTTCTGGTCATACCTTATTTATATTGGAGAATATATTAAGAGAAATTAAGTTTTGTTTTAAAACATAATTACAAGGTGTTTGAAAAATTTGTTGCTCTAGAGATAGAGATCAGCGATTAAGTTGGGTGAGAAAGGGAGGAACCGAGAGACCGCCGCCCCTGCAATCCTTCCTTTTTCGACGGGCCCTACAGTTTTCTCTCTCAGCCTAAGGTAATCTTCACTCTTTTCTGAGTGCGAAAGAGAGATTGCGACTGTGTTGTTGCCTCTTTCACTTTGCATTTCCCCCTCGTTCTGCGCATTTCGTTTGTTGAAACGGTATGTTTTTCTTCTCAACACTATCATCCATTTTACGTTGAAACACTGCTCTTGCATCATTATCCTCACTTGCATCATCATCCTCAGTTCTTCTTCTTCTTTCTTAGTTTGACTGGTCTGTATCATTCTGAGATTCTTCATATGATTCTTCTTGCGTCCAATGTATACGGTAATTCTTAAATTCTCGCATCTTTCACATGATTTCTGGTCATACCGTATTTATACTGGGGAATATATTAAGAGAATTTAAGTTTTTTATAAAAACATATTTACAAGGTGTTTGAAAATTTTGTTGCTCTAGAGATAGAGATCAGAGATTGAGTTGGGTGAGAAAGGGAGGAACAGATAGACCGCCGCCCCTGCAGTCCTTCCTTTTGTGATGGCCCCTGCATTTTTCTCTCTTAGCCTGAGGTATTATTTACTCTTTTCTGAGTGTGAAAGAGAGATTGCGACTGTGTTGTTCCCTCATTCGCTTTGCATTTCCCTCTCGTTCTTTGCATTTCGTTTGTTGAAATGGTATGTTTTTCTTCTCAACAGTATCATCCATTTTACGTTGAAACACTGCTCTATCTACATCTTCCTCACATGCATCATCATCCTTAGTGCTTCGTCTTCTTCCTTAGTTTTACCGGTCTCTATCATTCTAAGCTTCTTCATTTGATTCTTCTTTCCTCGATTGTATACGATAATTCTTAAATTCTCACATCTTTCACATGTTTTCTGGTCATACCTTATTTATATTGGATAATATATTAAGGGAATTTAAGTTTTGTTTCAAAACATGTTTACAAGGTGTTTAAAAAATTTATTGCTCTAGAGATAGAGATCAGACTTTGAGTTGAGTGAGAAAGGGAGGAACAGAGAGACCGCCGCCCCTGTAGTCCTTTCTTTTCCGATGGGCCCTGCAGTTTTCCCTCTCTGCCTAAGGTATTCTTTACTCTTTCCTGAGTGCGAAAGAGAGATTGCGACTGTGTTGTTCCCTCTTTCGCTTTGATTTCCCCCTCGTTCTGTCCATTTCGTTTATTGAAACGGTATATCTTTCTTCTCTACAGTATCATCCATTTTATGTTCAAACACTGCTCCTTCTTCATCTTCCTCACTTGCATCATCATCCTCAGTGCTTCTTCTTATTCCTTAGTTTGACTGGTCTGTATCATTCTGAGCTTCTTAATATGATTCTTCATGCGTCCTTTGTATACGGTAATTCTTAAATTCTCGCATCTTTCACATGATTTCTGGTCATACCTTATTTATACTGGAGAATATATTAAGAGAATTTATGTTTTTTTTTAAAAACATGTTTACAAGGTGTTTGAAAATTTTGTTGCTCTAGAGATAGAGATCACCGATTGAGTTAGGTGAGAAAGGGAGGAACCGAGAGACCGCCGCCCCTGCAGTCCTTCCTTTTTCGACAGGCCCTGCAGGTTTCTCTCTCAGCCTGAGGTAATCTTTACTCTTTTCTGAGTGCGAAAGAGAGATTGCGACTGTGTTGTTGCCTCTTTCGCTTTGCATTTCCCCCTCGTTCTGCGCATTTCGTTTGTCGAAATGGTATGTTTTTCTTCTCAACAGTATCATCAATTTTACGATGAAACACTGCTCCTTCATCTTCCTCACATGCATCATCATCCTTAGTGCTTCTTCTTCTTCCTTAGTTTTACCGGTCTGTATCATTCTGAGCTTCTTCATTTGATTCTTCTTTCCTCGATTGTATACAATAATTCTTAAATTCTCACATCTTTCACATGTTTACTGGTCATACCTTATTTATATTGGAGAATATATTAAGAGAATTTAAGTTTTGTTTAAAAACATGTTTACAAGGTGTGTGAAAAATTTATTGCTCTAGAGATAGAGATCAGACTCTGAGTTGGGTGAGAAAGGGAGGAACAGAGAGACCGCCGCCCCTGAAGTCCTTCCTTTTCTGATGGCCCCTGCAGTTTTCTCTCTCAGCCTGAGGTATTCTTTACTCTTTTCTGAGTGCGAAAGAGAGATTGCGACTATGTTGTTGCCTCTTTCGCTTTGCATTTCCCCCTCGTTCTGCGCATTTCGTTTTTTGAAACGGTATGTTTTTCTTCTCAATAGTATCATCCATTTTACGTTGAAACACTGCTCCTTCTTCATCTTCCTCAATTGCATGATCATCCTCAGTGCTTCTTCTTCTTCCTTAGTTTGACTGGTCTGTATCATTCTGAGCTTCTTCATATGATTCTTCATGCGTCCTTTGTATACGGTAATTCTTAAATTCTCGCATCTTTCACATGATTTCTGGTCATACCGTATTTATACTGGAGAATATATTAAGAGAATTTAAGTTTTTTTTTAAAAACATGTTTACAAGGTGTTTGAAAATTTTGTTGCTCTAGAGATAGAGATCAGAGATTGAGTTGGGTGAGAAAGGGAGGAACAGATCGACCGCCGCCCCTCCAGTCCTTCCTTTTGTGATGGCCCCTGCATTTTTCTCTCTTAGCCTGAGGTATTCTTTACTCTTTTTTGAATGTGAAAGAGACATTGCGACTGTGTTGTTCCCTCTTTCGCTTTGCATTTCCCTCTCGTTCTTTGCATTTCATTTGTTGAAATGGTATGTTTTTCTTCTCAACAGTATCATCCATTTTACGTTGAAACACTGCTCCTTCTTCATCTTCCTCACATGCATCATCATCCTTAGTGCTTCTTCTTCTTCCTTTGTTTTACCGGTCTGTATCATTCTGCGCTTCTTCGTTTGATTCTTCTTTCCGCGATTGTATACAATAATTCTTAAATTCTCACATCTTTCACATGATTTCTGGTCATACCGTATCTATACTGGAGAATATATTAAGAGAATTTAAGTTTTTTTTAAAAACATGTTGACAAGGTGTTTGAAAATTTTGTTGCTCTAGAGATAGAGATCAGAGATTGAGTTGGGTGAGAAAGGGAGGAATAGAGAGACCGCCGCCCCTGCAGTCCTTCCGTTTGTGATGGCCCCTGCATTTTTCTCTATTAGCCTAAGGTATTCTTTACTCTTTTCTGAGTGTGAAAGAGAGATTGCGACTGTGTTGTTCCCTCTTTCGCTTTGCATTTCCCTCTCTTTCTTTGCATTTCGTTTGTCGAAACGGTATGTTTTTCTTCTCAACAGTATCATCCATTTTACGTTGAAACACTGCTCCTTCTTCATCTTCCTTACATGCATCATCATCCTTAGTGCTTCTTCTTCTTCCTTAGTTTTACCGGTCTGTATCATTTTGTGCTTCTTCATTTGATTCTTCCTGCATCCATTATATACGGTAATTCTTAAATTCTCACATCTTTCACATGTTTTCTGGTCAAACCTTATTTATATTGGAGAATATATTAAGAAATTTAAGTTTTGTTTAAAAACATGTTTACAAGGTGTTTGAAAAATTTTTTGCTCTAGAGATAGGGATCAGACTCTGAGTTGGGTGAGAAAGGGAGGAACAGAGAGGCCGCCGCCCGTGAAGTCCTTTCTTTTCGAGTGGCCCCTGCAATTTTCCCTCTCAGCCTGAGGTATTCTTTACTCTTTCCTGAGTACGAAAGAGATATAACGACTGTGTTGTTCCCTCTTTCGCTTTGTATTTCCCCCTCATTCTGGCCATTTCATTTGTTGAAACGGTATATTTTTCTTCTAAATAGTATCATCCATTTTACGTTGAAACACTGCTCCTTCTTCTTCTTCCTCACTTGCATCATCATCCTCAGTGCTTCTTCTTATTCCTTAGTTTGACTCGTCTGTATCATTCTGAGCTTCTTCATTTGATTCGTCTTGCATCCATTATATACGGTAATTCTTAAATTCTTGTATCTTTCGCATGTTTTCTGGTCATACCCTATTTATATTGAAGAATATATTAAGAGAATTTAGGTTTTGTTTAAAAACATGTTTTCAAGGTGTTTGAAAAATTTGTTGCTGTAGAGATAGAGATCAGAGATTGAGTTGGGTGAGAAAGGGAGGAACAGAGAGACCGCCGCCCCTGCAGTCCTTCCTTTTCTGATGGCCCCTGCATTTTTCTCTCTCAGCCTGAGGTATTCTTTACTCTTTTCTGAGTGTGAAAGAGAGATTGCGACAGTGTTATTCCCTCTTTCACTTTGCGTTTCCCCCATATTCTGCGCATTTTGTTTGTTGAAACTGTATGTTTGTCTTCTCAACAGTATCAATCATTTTACGTTGAAACACTGCTCCTTCTTCATCTTCCTGACTTGCATCATCATCCTCAGTGGTTCTTCTTCTTCCTTAGTTTGACTGGTCTATATTATTCTGAGCTTCTTCATTTGATTCTTCCTGCGTCCATTGTAAACGGTAATTCTTAAATTCTCACATCTTTCACATGTTTTTTGGTCATACCTTATTTACATAGGAGAATATATTAAGAGAATTTAAGTTTTGTTTAAAAACATATTTACAAGGTGTTTGAAAAATTTGTCGCTCTAAAGATAGAGATCAGAGATTGAGTTGGGTGAGAAAGGGAGGAACAAAGAGACTGCCGCCCCTGGAGTCCTTCCTTTTACGACGGGCCCTGCAGTTTTCTCCCTCAGCCTGAGGTATTCTTTACTCTTTTCTGAGTGTGAAAGAGAGATTGCGACTATGTTGTTGCCTCTTTCGCTTTGCATTTCCCCCACGTTCTGCGTATTTTGTTTGTTGAAACGGTATGTTTGTCTTCTCAACAGTATCAATCATTTTACGTTGAAACACTGCTCCTTCTTCATCTTCCTGACTTGCATCATCATCCTCAGTGGTTCTTCTTCTTCCTTAGTTTGAATGGTCTGAATCATTCTGAGCTTCTTCATTTGATTCTTCTTGCGTCAATTGTATACGGTAATTCTTAAATTCTCACATCTTTCAAATGTTTTCTGGTCATACCTTATTTATATTGGAGAATATATTAAGAGAATTTAAGTTTTGTTTAAAAACATGTTTAGAAGATGTTTGAAAAATTTGTCGCTCTGAGATAGTGATCAGACATTGAGTTGGGTGAGAAAGGGAGGAACAGAGAGACCGACGCCCCTGCAGTCCTTCCTTTTTCGACGGGCCCTGCAGTTTTCTCTCTCAGCCTGAGGTATTCTTTACTCTTTTCTGAGTGTGAAAGAGAGATTGCGACAATGTTGTTGCCTCTTTCGCTTTGCATTTCCCCCACGTTCTGCGTATTTTGTTTGTTGAAACGGTATGTTTTTCTTCTCAACAGTATCATCCATTTTACGTTGAAACACTGCTCCTTCTTCAATTTCCTCACTTGCATCATCATCCTCAGTGCTTCTTCTTCTTCCTTAGTTTGACTGGTCTGTATCATTCTGAGCTTCTTCATTTGATTCTTCTTGCATCCGTTGTATACCGCAATTCTTAAATTCTCGCATCTTTCGCATGTTTTCTGGTCATACAGTATTTATATTGGAGAATATATTAAGAGAATTTAAGTTTTGTTTAAAAACATGTTTACAACGTGTTTGAAAAATTTATTACTCTAGAGATAGAGATAAGAGACTCAATTGGGTGAGAAAGGGAGGAACAGAGAGACCGCCGCCCCTGCTGTCCTTTCTTTTCCGATGGCCCTTGCAATTTTCTCTCTCATCCTGAGGTATTCTTTACTCTTTTCTGAGTGCGAAAGAGAGATTGCGACTGTGTTGTTCCCTCTTTCGCTTTACATTTCCCCCTCGTTCTTTGCATTTCGTTTGTTGAAACGGTATGTTTTTCTTCTCAACAGCATCATCCATTTTATGTTGAAACACTGCTCCTTCTTCATCTTCCTCACTTGCATCATTATCCTCAGTGCTTCTTCTTCTTCCTTAGTTTGACTTGAATGTATCATTCTGAGCTTCTTCATTTGATTCTTCTTGCTTCCGTTGTATACGGTAATTCTTAAATTCTTGCATATTTCGCATGTTTTCTGGTAATACCGTATTTATATTGGAGAATATATTAAGAGAATTTAAGTTTTGTTTAAAAACATGTTTACACTGTGCATGAAAATTTTGTTGCTCTAGAAATAGAGATCAGAGATTGAGTTGGGTGAGAAAGGGAGCAACAGAGAGTCCGCCGCCCCTGCAGTCCTTCCTTTTCCGATGGCCCCTGCAATTGTCTCTCTCAGCCTGAGGTATTCTTTACTCTTTTCTGAGTGCGAAAGAGAGATTGTGACTTTGTTGTTCCCTCTTACCCTTTGCATTGCCCCCTCGTTATTTGCATTTCGTTTGTTGAAACGGTATGTTTTTCTTCTAAAGAGTATCATCCATTTTACGTTGAAACACTGCTCCTTCTTCATCTTCCTCACTTGCATCATCATCCTCATTACTTCTTCTTCTTCCTTAGTTTGACTGGTCTGTATCATTCAAAGCTTCTTCATTTGATTCTTCTTGCATCCGTTGTATACGTTAATTCTTAAATTCTTACATCTTTCGCATGTTTTCTGGTCATACAGTATTTTTGTTGGAGAATATATTAAGAGAATTTAAGTTTTGCTTAAAAACATGTTTACAAGGTGTTTGAAAAATTTCTTGCTCTAGAGATAGAGATAAGAGACTCAATTGGGTGAGAAAGGGAGGAACAGAGAGACCGCCGCCCCTGCTGTCCTTTCTTTTCCGATGGCCCTTGCAATTTTCTCTCTCAGCCTAAGGTATTCTTTACTCTTTTCTGAGTGCGAAAGAGAGATTGCCACTGTGTTGTTCCCTCTTTCGCTTTGCATTTCCGCATCGTTCTTTGCATTTCGTTTGTTGAAACGGTATGTTTTTCTTCTCAACAGCATCATCCATTTTATGTTGAAACACTGCTCCTTCTTCATCTTCCTCACTTGCATCATTATCCTCAGTGCTTCTTCTTCTTCCTTAGTTTGACTGGTCTGTATCATTCTGAGCTTCTTCATTTGATTCTTCTTGCATCCGTTGTATACGGTAATTCTTAAATTCTTGCATCTTTCACATGTTTTCTGGTAATACCGTATTTATATTGGAGAATATATTAAGAGAATTTAAGTTTTTTTTAAAAACATGTGTACACTGTGCTTGAAAATTTTGTTGCTCCAGAAATAGAGATCAGAGATTGAGTTGGGTGAGAAAGGGAGGAACAGAGAGACCGCCACCCCTGCAGTCCTTCCTTTTCCGATGGCCCCTGTAATTGTCTCTCTCAGCCTGAGGTATTCTTTACTCTTTTCTGAGTGCGAAAGAGAGATTGTGACTTTGTTGTTCCCTCTTTCCCTTTGCATTTCCCCCTCGTTCTTTGCATTTCGTTTGTTGAAACGGTATGTTTTTCTTCTAAAGAGTATCATCCATTTTACGTTGAAACACTACTCCTTCTTTATCTTCCTCACTTGCATCATCATCCTCATTACTTCTTCTTCTTCCTTAGTTTGACTGGTCTGTATCATTCTGAGCTTCTTCATTTGATTCTTCTTGCATCCATTGTATACGGTAATTCTTAAATTCTCGCATCTTTCGCATGTTTTCTAGTCGTACCGTATTTATGTTGGAGAATATATTAAGAGAATTTAAGCTTTGTTTAAAAACATGTTTACAAGGTGTTTGAAAAATTTATTACTCTAGAGATAGAGATAAGAGACTCAATTGGGTGAGAAAGGGAGGAACAGAGAGACCGCCGCCCCTGCAGTCCTTTCTTTTCCGATGGCCCTTGTAATTTTCTCTCTCAGCCTGAGGTATTCTTTACTCTTTTCTGAGTGCGAAAGAGAGATTGCCACTGTGTTGTTCCCTCTTTCGCTTTGCATTTCCCCCTCATTCTTTGCATTTCGTTTGTTGAAACGGTATGTTTTTCTTCTCAACAGCTTCATCCATTTTACGTTGAAACACTACTCCTTCTTTATCTTCCTCACTTGCATCATCATCCTCAGTGCTTCTTCTTCTTCCTTAGTTTGACTGGTCTGTATCATTCTGAGCTTCTTCATTTGATTCTTCTTGCATCCATTGTATACAGTAATTCTTAAATTCTCGCATCTTTCGCATGTTTTCTAGTCGTACCGTATTTATGTTGGAGAATATATTAAGAGAATTTAAGTTTTGTTTAAAAACTTGTTTACAAGGTGTTTGAAAAATTTATTGCTCTAGAGATAGAGATCAGAGACTCAATTGGGTCAGAAAGGGAGGAACAGAGAGACCGTCGCCCCTGCAGACCTTCCTTTTCCGATGGCCCCTGCAGTTTTCTCTCTCAGCCTGAGGTATTATTTACTCTTTTCTGAGTGCAAAAGAGAGATTGCGACTTTCTTGTTCCCTCTTTCGCTTTGCATTTACGCATCGTTCTTTGCATTTCGTTTGTTGAAACGGTATGTTTTTCTTCTCAACAGTATCATCCATTTTACGTTGAAAGACTGCTCCTTCTTCATCTTCCTCACTTGATCATCATCCTTAGTGCTTCTTCTTCTTCCTTAGTTTGAGTGGTCTGTATCATTCTGAGCTTCTTCATTTGATTCTTCTTGCATCCATTGTATACGGTAATTCTTATATTCTCGCATCTTTCGCATGTTTTATAGTCGTACCATATTTATGTTGGAGAATATATTAAGAGAATTTAAGTTTCGTTTAAAAACTTGTTTACAAGGTGTTTGAAAAATTTATTGCTCTAGAATGATACAGACCACTCAAACTAAGGAAGAAGAAGAAGCACTGAGGATGATGATGCAAGTGAGGAAGATGAAGAAGGAGCAGTGTTTCAACGTAAAATGGATGATACTGTTGAGAAGAAAAACATACCTTGTCAACAAACGAAATGCAAAGAACGAGGGGGAAATGCAAAGCGAAAGAGGGAACAACATAGTCGCAATCTCTCTTTCGCACTCAGAAAAGAGTAAAGAATACCTCAGGCTGAGACAGAAAACTGCAGGGGCCATCAGAAAAGGAAGGACTGCAGGGGTGGCGGTCTCCCTGTTCCTCCCTTTCTTACCCAACTCAGTCTCTGATCTCTATCTCTAGAGCAACAAAATTTTCAAACACCATGTAAACATGTTTTTAAACAAAACTTAAATTCTCTTAATATATTCTCCAACATAAAAACGGTATGACCAGAAAACATGCGAAAGATGCGAGAATTTAAGAATTACCGTTTAGAACGGACGCAAGAAGAATCAAATAAAGAAGCTCAGAATGATACAGACCAATCAAACTAAGGAAGAAGAAGAAGCACTGAAGATGATGATGCAAGTGAGGAAGATGAAGAAGGTGCAGTGTTTCAACGTAAATTGGATGATATTGTTGAGAAGAAAAACATACCGTTTCAACAAACGAAATGCAAAGAACGAGGGGGAAATGCAAAGCGAAAGAGGGAACAACACAGTCGCAATCTCTCTTTTGCACTCAGAAAAGAGTAAAGAATACCTCAGGCTGAAAGAGAAAACTGCAGGGGCCATTGGAAAAGGAAGGACTGTAGGGGCGGCGGTCTCTCTGTTCCTCCATTTCTCACCCAACTCAGTCTCTTATCTCTATCTCTAGGGCAACAAATTTTTCAAACACCTTGTAAACATGTTTTTAAACAAAACTTAAATTCTCTTAATATATTATCCAACATAAATACGGTATGACCAGAAAACATGCGAAAGATGCAAGAATTTAAAATTACCATATACAATGGATGCAAGAGGAATCAAATGAAGAAGCTCAGAATGATACAGAATAGTCAAACTAAGGAAGAAGAAGAAGCACTGAGGATGATGATGCAAGTGAGGAAGATGAAGATGGAGCAGTGTTTCAACGTAAAATGGATGATACTGTTGAGAAGAACATCATACCTTTTCAACAAAAGAAATGCAAAGAACTAGGGGTAAATGCAAAGCGAAAGAGGGAACAATATAGTCGCAATCTCTCTTTCGCACTCAGAAAAGAGTAAAGAATACCTCATGCTGAGAGAGAAAATTTCAGGGGCCATCGGAAAAGAAAGGACTGCAGGGGCGATGGTCTCTCTGTTCCTCCTTTCTCACCCAATATAGTCTCTAATCTCTATCTCTATAGCAATAAATTTTTCAAACACCTTGTAAACATGTTTTTAAACAAAACTTAAATTCTCTTAATATATTCTTTAACATAAATACGGTATGCCAAGAAAACATGTGAAAGATGCGAGAATTTAAGAATTATCATATACAACGGATGCAAGAAGAATCAAATGAAGAAGCTCAGAATGATACAGACCAGTCAAACTAAGGAAGAAGAAGAAGCACTCAGAATGATGATGCAAGTGAGGAAGATGAAGAAGGAGCATTGTTTCAATGGAAAATGGATGATACTTTTGAGAAGAAAATCGTACCTTTTCAACAAATGAAATGCAAAGAACGAGGGGGAAATGCAAAGCGAAAGAGGGAACAACACAGTTGCAATCTTTCTTTCGCAAACAGAAAATAGTAAAGAATACCTCAGGCTGAGAGAGAAAATTGTAGGCTCCATCGGAAAAGAAAGGACTGCAGGGGCTGCGGTCTCTCTGTTCCTCCCTTTCTCAGCCAATTGTGTCTCTGATCTCTATCTCTAGAGCAATAAATTTTTCAAACACCTTGTAAACATGTTTTTAAACAAAACATAAATTCTCTTAATATATTCTGTAAAATAAATACGGTATGACCAGAAAACATGTGAAAGATGCGAGAATTTAAGAATTACCGTATACAATGGGCTCAAGAAGAATCAAATGAAGAAGCTCAGAATGATACAGACCAGTCAAACTAATGAAGAAGAAGAAGCACTGAGGATGATGATGCAAGTGAGGAAGATGAAGAAGGAGCAGTGTTTCAACGTAAAATGGATGATACTATTGAGAAGAAAAACATACCCTTTCAACAAACGAAATGCAAAGAATGAGGGGGAAATGCAAAGCGAAAGAGGGAACAACACAGTCGCAATCTCTCTTTCGCACTCAAAAAAGAGTAAAGAATACCTCAGGCAGAGAGAGAAAACTGCAGGGGCCATCGGAAAAGGAAGGACTGCAAGGGCGACTGTCTCTCTGTTCCTCCCTTTCTCACCTAACTCAATCTCTGATCTCTATCTCTAGAGCAACAAATTTTCAAACACCTTGTAAACATGTTTTTAAACAAAACTTAAATTCTCTTAATATATTCTCCAACATAAATACGGTATGACCAGAAAACATGCGAAAGATGCGAGAATTTAAGAATTACCGTATACAACGGATGCAAGAAGAATCAAATGAAGAAGCTCAGAATGATACAGACCAGTCAAACTAAGGAAGAAGAAGAAGCACTGAGGATGATGATGCAAGTGAGGAAGATGAAGAAGAAGCAGTGTTTCAATGTAAAATGGATGATGTTGTTGAGAAGAAAAACATATTGTTTCAACAAATGAAATGTAAAGAACGAGGGGGAAATGCAAAGCGTAAGAGGGAACAACACAGTCGCAATCTCTCTTTCGCACTCAGAAAAGTGTAAAGAATACCTCAGGTTGAGAGAGAAAACTGCAGGTGCCATCAGAAATGGAAGGAATGCAGGGGAGGCGGACTCTCTGTTCCTCCCTTTCTCACCTAACTCAATCTCTGATCTCTCTATCTAAAGCAACAAATTTTTCAAACACCTTGTAAACATGTTTTTAAACAAAACTTAAATTCTCTTAATATATTCTCCAACATAAATACGATATGATAAGAAAACATGTGATAGATGTGAGAATTTAAGAATTACCGTATACAACGGATGCAAGAAGAATCAAATGAAGAAGCTCAGAATGATACATACCAGTCAAACTAAGGAAGAAGAAGAAGCACTAAGGATGAATATGCAAGTGAGGAAGATGAAGAAGGAGCAGGGTTTCAATGTAAAATGGATGATGCTGTTGAGAAGAAAAACATATTGTTTCAACAAACGAAATGTAAAGAACGAGGGGGAAATGCAAAGCGAAAGAGGGAACAACACAGTCGCAATCTCTCTTTCACACTCAGAAAAGAGTAAAGAACACCTCAGGCTGAGAGAGAAAACTGCAGGTGCCATCGAAAAAGAAAGGACTGCAGGGGCGGCGGTCTCTCTGTTTCACCCTTTCTCACCAAATTGAGTGTCTGATCTCTATCTCTAGAGCAATAAATTTTTCAAACACCTTGTAAACATGTTTTTAAACAAAACTTAAATTCTCTTAATATATTCTCCAAAATAAATACGGTATGACCAGAAAACATGTGAAAGATGAGAGAATTTAAGAATTACCGTATACAACGGATGAAAGAAGAATCAAATGAAGAAGCTCAGAATGATACAGACCATTCAAACTAACGAAGAAGAAGAAGCACTGAGGATGATGATGCAAGTAAGGAAGATGAAGAAGGAGCAGTGTTTCAACGTAAAATGGATGATACTGTCTAGAAGAAAAACATACCGTTTCAACAAATTAAATGTAAAGAAAGAGGGGGAAATGTAAAGCGAAAGAGGGAACAATACAGTCACAATTCCTCTTTCGCACTCAGAAAATTGTAAAGAATACCTCAGGTTGAGAGAGAAAAAAGCAGGGGCCATCAGAAAAGGAAGGACTGCAGGGGAGGCGGTCTATCTGTTCCTCCCTTTCTCACCCAACTCAATCTCTGATCTCTATCTCTAAAGCAAAAAATTTTTCAAACACCTTGTAAACATGTTTTTATAAAAAACTTAAATTCTCTTAATATATTCTCCAACAAAAATACGAAATAACCAAAAAACATGTGAAAGATGCGAGAATTTAAGAATTACCGTATACAACGGATGCAAGAAGAATCAAATAAAGAAGCTCAGAATGATACAGACCAGTCAAACTGACGAAGAAGAAGAAGCACTGAGGATGATGATGCAAGTGAGGAAGATGAAGAAGGAGCAGTGTTTCAACGTAAAATGGATGATACTGTTGAGAAGAAAAACATACCGTTTCAACAAATTAAATGCACATAACGTTGGGGAAATGAAAATCGAAAGAGGGAACAACACAGTCGCAATCTCTCTTTCGCACTCAGAAAAGAGTAAAGAATACCTTAGGTTGAGAGAGAAAACTGCAGGGGGCATCGAAAAAGGAAGGACCGCAGGGCCGGCGGTCTCTCTGTTCCTCCCTTTCTCAACCAACTCAATCTCTGATCTCTATCTCTAGAGCAACAAATTTTTCAAACAACTTATAAACATGTTTTTAAACAAAACTTAAATTCTCTTAATATATTCTCCAACATAAATAAGGTATGACCAGAAAACATGTGAAAGATGTGAGAATTTAAGAATTACTGTATACAAAGGACACAAGAAGGATCAAATGAAGAAGCTCAGAATGATAGAGACCTGTCAAACTGAGGAAGAAGAAGAAGCACTGAGGTTGATGATGCAAGTGAGGAAGATGACGAAGGAGCAGTGTTTCAACGTAAAATGGATGATACTGTTTAGAAGAAAAACATACCGTTTCAACAAACGAATTACAAAGAATGAAGGGGAAATGCAAAGCGAAAGAGGGAACAACATAGTCGCAATCTTTCTTCGCACTCAGAAAAGAGTAAAGAACACCTCAGGTTGAGAGAGAAAACTGCAGGGGCCATCGGAAAAGGAAGGACTGCAGGCGCGCCGGTCTCTCTGTTCCTCCCTTTCTCAACCAACTCAATCTCTGATCTCTATCTCTAGAGCAAAAAATTTTTCAAACACCTTATAAATATGTTTTTAAACAAAACTTAAATTCTCTTAATATATTCTCCAACATAAATATGGTATGACAAGAAAACTTGCGAAAGATGGGAGAATTTAAGAATTACCGTATACAACGGGCGCAAGAAGATTCAAATGAAGAAGCTCAGAATGATACAGAGAAGTCAAACTAAGGAACAAGAAGAATAACTGAGGATGATGATGCAAGTGAGGAAGATGAAGAAGGAGCATTGTTTGAACGTAAAATGGATGATACTGTTGAGAAGAAAAATATACCGTTTCAACAAACGAAATGCAAAGAATGAGGGGGAAATGCAAAGCGAAAGAGGGAACAACACAGTCGCAACCTCTCTTTCGCACTCAGAAAAGAGTAAGGAATACCTCAGGCTGAGAGATAAAACAGCAGGGGCCATCGGAAAAGAAAGGACTGCAGGGGCGACGGTCTCTCTGTTCCTTCCTTTCTCAACCAACTCAATCTCTGATCTCTATCTCCACAGTAATAAATTTTTCAAACACCTTGTAAACATGTTTTTAAACAAAACTTAAATTCTCTTAATATATTCTCCAAAATAAATATGGTATGACCAGAAAACATGGGAAAGATTTGAGAATTTAGGAATTACCGTATACAATGGACGCAAGAAGAATCAAATGAAGAAGCTCAGAATGATACAGTCCAGTCAAACTGAGGAAGAAGAAGAAGTACTAAGGTTGATGATGCAATTAAGGAAGCTGAAGAAGGAGCACTGTTTCAACATAAAATGGATGATACTGTTGAGAAGAAAAACACACCGTTTCAACAAATTAAATGCACATAACGCGGGGGAATTGTAAAGCGAAAGAGGGAACAACACAGTCGCAATCTCTCTTTCACACTCAGAAAAGAGTAAAGAATACCTCAGGTTTACAGAGAAAACTGCAGGGGGCATCTGAAAAGGAAGGGACCGCAGGGGTGGCGGTCTCTCTGTTCCTCCCTTTCTCAACCGATTCAATTTCTGATCTCTATCTCTAGAGCAACAAATTTTTCAAACACCTTATAAACATGTTTTTAAACAAAACTTAAATTCTCTTAATATATTCTCCAACATAAATATGATATGACCTGAAAACATGCGAAAGATGCGAGAATTTAAGAATTACCGTATACAACGGATGCAAGAAGAATCAAATGAAGAAGCTCAGAATGATACAGACTTGTCAAACTAACGAAGAAGAAGAAGCACTGAGGATGACGATGCAAGTGAGGAAGATGAAGAAGGAGCAGTGTTTCAATGTAAAATGGATGATACTGTTGAGAAGAAAAACATACCGTTTCAACAAACGAAATGCAAAGAACGAGGGGGAAATGCAATGTGAAAGAGGGAACAACATAGTCGCAATCTTTCTTTCGCACCAGAAAAGAGTAAAGAACACCTCAGGTTGAGAGAGAAAACTGCAGGGGCCATCGGAAAAGGAAGCACTGCAGGCGTGGCGGTCTCTCTATTCCTCCCTTTCTCACCCAATTGAGTCTCTGATCTCTATCTCCACAGCAATAAATTTTTCAAACACCTTGTAAACATGTTTTTAAACAAAACTTAAATTCTCTTAATATATTCTCCAACATAAATAAGGTATGAATAGAAAACATGTGAAAGATGTGAGAATTTAAGAATGGTAATGGACGCAAGAAGAATCAAATGAAGAAGCTCAGAATGATACAGACCAGTCAAACTGAGGAAGAAGAAGAAGCACTAAGGTTGATGATGCATGTGAGGAAAATGAAGAAGGAAGAGTGTTTCAATGTAAAATGGATGATACTGTTGAGAAGAAAAACATAACGTTTCAACGAACGAAATGCACATAAAAAGGGGGAAATGCAAATCGAAAGAGGGAACAACACAGTCGCAATCTCTCTTTCGCACTCAGAAAAGAGTAAAGAATACCTCAGGTTGAGAGAGAAAACTGCAGGGGCCATCGGAAAAGGAAGGACTGCAGGGGCGGCGGTCTCTCTGTTCCTCCCTTTCTCACCCAACTCAATCTCTGATCTCTATCTCTAGAGCAAAAAATTTTCAAACACCTTGTAAACATGTTTTTAAACAAAACTTAAATTCTCTTAATATATTCTCCAACATAAATATGGTATGACCAGAAAACATGCGAAAGATGTGAGAATTTAAGAATTACCGTATACAACGGACGCAAGAAGAATCAAAAGAAGAAGCTCAGAATGATACAGAGAATTCAAACTAAGGAACAAGAAGAAGAACTGAGGATGATGATGCAAGTGAGGAAGATGAAGAAGGAGCAGTGTTTCAACGTAAAATGGATGATACTGTTGAGAAGAAAAACATACCGTTTCGACAAACGAAATGCAAAGAACGAGGGGGAAATGGAAAGCGAAAGTGGAAACAACATAGTTGTAATGTCTCTTTCGCACTCAGAAAGGTGTAAAGAACACCTCAGGTTGAGAGAGAAAACTGCAGGCGCCATCGGAAAAGGAAGGACTGCAGGGGCGGAGGTCTCTCTGTTCCTCCCTTTCTCACCCAAATCAATCTCTGAATTCTATCTCTAGAGCAACAAATGTTTCAAACACCTTGTAAACATATTTTAAAACAAAACTGAAATTCTCTTAATATATTCTCCAACATAAATATGATATTTGCAGAAAACATGCGAAAGATGCGAGAATTTAAGAATTACCCTATACAATGGGCGCAACAAGAATCAAATGAAGAAGCTCAGAATGATACAGACCTTCCAAACTAAGGATAAAGAAGGAGCACTGAGGATGATGTTGCAAATGAGGAAGATGAAGAAGGAGCAGTGTTTTAACGTAAAATGGATGATACTGTTGAAAAGAAAAACATACCGTTTCAACAAATGAAATGCAAAGAACGAGGGGGAAATGCAAAGTGAAAGAGGGAACAACACAGTCGCAAGCTCTCTTTCGCACTCAGAAAAGAGTACAGAATACCTCAGGCTGAGAGAGAAAACTGCAGGGTTCATCAGAAAAGGAAGGACTGCAGGGGCGGCGGTCTCTCTGTTCCTCCCTTTCTCACCGAACTCAATCTCTGATCTCTATCTCTAGAGCAACAAAATTTTCAAACACCTTGTAAAAATGTTTTTAAACAAAACATAAATTCTCTTAAAATATTATCTAATATAAATAAGGTATGACCAAAAAACATGTGAAAGATGTGAGAATTTAAGAATTACCATACACAATGGACGCAAGAAGAATCAAATAAAGAAGCTCAGAATGATACATACCAGTCAAACTGAGGAAGAAGAAGAAGCACTGAGGTTGATGATGTAAGTGAGGAAGATAAAGAAGGAGCAATGTTTCAACATAAAATGGATGATACTATTGAGAAGAAAAACATACCGTTTCAACGAACGAAATGCACAGAACAAGGGGGAAATGCAAAGCGAAAGAGGGAACAACACAGTCGCAATCTCTCTTTCGCACTCAGAAAAGAGTAAAGAATACCTCAGGTTGAGAGAAAAGACTGCAGGGGCCATCGGAAAAGGAAGGACTGCAGGGGCGGCGGTCTCTCTGTTCCTCCCTTTCTCACCCAACTCAATCTCTGATCTCTATCTCTAGAGCAAAAAATTTTTCAAACTCATTGTGAACATGTTTTTAAACAAACTTAAATTCTCTTAATATATTCTCCAACATAAATAGGGTATGACCAGAGAACATGCGAAAGGTGTGAGAATTTAAGAATTACCGTATGCAATGGACACAAGAAGAATCAAATGAAAAAGCTCAGAATGATACAGACTTGTCAAACTAAGGATGAAGAAGAAGCACTGAGGATGATGATGCAAGCAAGGAAGATGAAGAAGGAGCATTGTTTCAACGTAAAATGGATGACACTGTTGAGTAGAAAAACATACCGTTTCAACAAGCAAAATGGGCATAATATGGGGGAAATGCAAAGCGAAAGAGGGAACAACACTGTCGTAATCTCTCTTTCGCAATCAGAAAAGAGTAAAGAATACCTTAGGCTGAGAGAGAAAACTGCAGGGGCCATCGGAAAAGGAAGGACTGCAGGGGCGGCGGTCTCTCTGTTCCTCCCTTTCTAACGCAACTCAATCTCTGAATTCTATAACTAGAGCAACAAATTTTCAAACACCTTGTAGACATGTTTTAAAACAAAACTTAAATTCTCTTAATATATTCTCCAACATAAATACGATATTTGCAGAACACATGCGAAAGATGCGAGAATTTAAAAATTACCGTATACAATGGACACAACAAGAATCAAATGAAGAAGCACAGAATGATAAAGACCTGTCAAACTAAGAATAAAGAAGAAGCTCTGAGGATGATGTTGCAAGCGAGGAAGATGAAGAAGGAGCAGTGTTTCAACTGAAAATGGATGATACTGTTGAGAATAAAAACATACCGTTTCAACAAACGAAATGCAAAGAACGAGGGGGAAATGCAAAGCGAAAGAGGGAACAACACAGTCCCAATGTCTTTTTCGCACTCAGAAAAGAGTAAAGAATACCTCAGGCTGAGAGAGAAAACTGCAGGGGCCATTGGAAAAGGAAGGGCTGCAGGGGCAGCGGTCTCTCTGTTCCTCCCTTTCTCACCCAACTCAATCTCTGATCTCTATCTCTAGACCAATAAATTTTTCAAAAACCTTGTAAACATGTTTTTAAACAAAACATAAATTCTCTTAAAAAATTCTCCAATATAAATAAGGTATGACCATAAAACATGTGAAAGATATGAGAATTTAAGAATTACCATATACAACTGCAAAAGAAAAATCAAATGAAGAAGCTCAGAATGATACAGACCAATCAAACTAAGGTAGAAGAAGAAGCACTGAGGATGATGATGCAAGGGAGGAAGATGAAGAAGGAGCAGTGTTTCAATGTAAAATGGATGATACTGTTGAGAAGAAAAACATACCGTTTCAACAAACCAAAAGCAAAGAACGAGGGGGAAATGCAAAGCGAAAGAGGGACCAACACAGTCACAATCTCTCTTTCGCACTCAGAAAAGAGCAAAAGAACACCTCAGGTTGAGAGAAAAAACTGCAACGGCCATCGGAAAAGGATGGACTGCATGGGCGGCGGTCTCTCTATTCCTCCCTTTCTCACCCAACTCAATCTCTGAATTCTAACACTAGAGCAACAAATTTTTCAAACACCTTGTAAATATGTTTTAAAACAAAACTTAAATTCTCTTAATATATTCTCCAACATAAATACGGTATTTGCAGAAAACCTGCGAAAGATTCGAGAATTTAAGAATTACCGTATAAAATGGACGCAAGAAGATTCAAATGAAGAAGCTCAGAATGATAAAGACCTGTCAAACTAAGGAAGAAGAAGAAGCACTGAGGATGATGATGCAAGCGAGGAAGATGAAGAAGGAGCAGTGTTTCAACGTAAAATGGATGACACTGTTGAGAAGAAAAACATACCGTTTCAACAAACGAAATGCATAGAACAAGGGGGAAATGCAAAGCGAAAGAGGGAAAAACACAGTCGTAATCTCTCTTTCGCACTCAGAAAAGAGTAAAGAATACCTTAGGCTGAGAGAGAAAACTGCAGGGGCCATCGGAAAAGGAAGGACTGTAAGGGCGGCTGTCTGTCTGTTCCTCCCTTTCTCACCCAACTCAATCTCTGAATTCTATCTCTAGAGAAAAAAAATTTTCAAACACCTTGTAAACATGTTTTAAAACAAAACTTAAATTATCTTAATATATTCTACAACATAAATACAATATTTGCAGAAAACATGCGAAAGAGACGAGAATTTAAGAATTACCGTATACATTGGATGCAACAAGAATCAAATGAAGAAGCTCAGAATGATACAGACCTGTCAAACTAAGGATAAAGAAGAAGCACTGAGGATGATTTTGCAAGCGAGGAAGATGCAGAAGGAGCAGTGTTTCAACGTAAAATGGATGATACTTTTGAGAAGAAAAACATATCGTTTCAACAAACGAAATGCAAATAACGAGGGGGAAATGCAAACCGAAAGAAGGAACAACACAGTCGCAAGCTCTCTTTCGCACTCAGAAAAGAGTAAACAATACCTCAGGCTGAGAGAGAAAACTGCAGGGGCCATCGGAAAAGAAAGGACTGCAGGGGCGGCGGTCTCTCTGTTCCTCCCTTTCTAACCCAACTCAATCTCTGGTCGCTATCTCTAGAGCAACAAATTTTTCAAACACCTTGTAAACATGTTTTTAAATAAAACATAAATTCTCTTAAAAAATTCTCCAATATAAATAATGTATGACCAAAAAACATGTGAAAGATGTGAGAATTTAAGAATTACCGTAAACAATGGAAGAAGAATCAAATAAAGAAGCTCAGAATGATACAGACCAGTCAAACTGAGGAAGAAGAAAAAGCACTGAGGTTGATGATGCAATTGAGGAAGATGAAGAAGGAGCACTGTTTCAACGTAAAATGGATGATACTGTTGAGAAGAAAACATACCGTTTCAACAAATGAAATGCAAAGAATGAAAGGGAAATGCAAAGAGAAAGAGGGAAGAAGACAGTCCCAAGCTCTCTTTCGCACTCAGAAAAGAGTAAAGAATACCTCAGGCTGAGAGAGAAGACTGCAGGGGCCATCGGAAAAGGAAGGACTGCAGGGGCGGCGGTATCTCTGTTCCTCCCTTTCTCATCCAACTCAATCTCTGATCTCTATCTCTAGAGCAACAAATTTTTCAAACACCTTGTAAACATGTTTTTAACAAAACTTAAATTCTCTTAATATATTCTCCAACATAAATACGGTATGACCAGAAAACATGAGAAAGATGCGGGAGTTGAAGAATTACCGTATACAATGGACGCAAGAAGAATCAAATGAAGGTGCTCAGAATGATACAGACCAGTCAAACTAAGGAAGAAGAAGAAGCAATGAGGATGATGATGCAAGAGAGGAAGATGAAGAAGGAGCAGTGTTTCAACATAAAATGGTTTATACTGTTAAGAAGAAAAACATACCGTTTGAACAAACGAAATGTACAGAAGGAGGGGGAAATTCAAAGCGAAAGAGGGAACAACACCGTCACAATCTCTCTTTCACACTCAGAAAAGAGTAAAGAATACCTCAGGCTGAGAGAGAACACTGCATGGACTATCGGAAAAGGAAGGACTGCAGGGGCGGCGGTCTCTTTGTTCCTCCCTTTCTCACCCAACTCAATCTCTGATCTCCATCTCTAGAGCAACAAATTTTTCAAACACCTTGCAAACATGTTTTTAAACAAAACTTAAATTCTCTTAATATATTCTCCAACATAAATACGGTATGACAAGAAAACATGTGAAAGATGCGAGAATTTAAGAATTACTGTATACAACGGATGCGAGAAGAATCAAATAAAGAAGCTCAGAATGATATAGACCAGTCAAACTAAGGAAGAAGAAGAAGCACTGAGGATGATGATGCAAGTCAGGAAGATGAAGAAGGAGCAGTGTTTCAACGTAAAATGGATCATACTGTTGAGAAGAAAAACATACCATTTTAACAAATGAAATGCAAAGAACGAAGGGGAAATGCAAAGGAAAAGAGGGAACATCATAGTCACAATCTCTCTTTCGCACTCAGAAAAGAGTAAAGAATACCTCAGGTTGAGAGAGAAGACAGCAGGGGCCATCAGAAAAGGAAGGATTGCAGGGGCGGCGGTATCTCTGTTCCTCCCTTTCTCACCCAACTCAATCTCTGATCTCTATCTCTAGAGCAACAAATTTTTCAAACACTTTGTAAACATGTTTTTAAACAAGACATAAATTGTCTTAATATATTCTCCAATATAAATAAGGTATGACCAGAAAACATGTGAAAGATGTGAGAATTTAAGAATTACCGTATACAATGGAAGAAGAATCAAATAAAGAAGCTCAGAATGATACAGACCAGTAAAAATGAGGAAGAAGAAGAAGCACTGAGGTTGATGATGCAATTTAGGAAGATGAAGAAGGAGCACTGTTTCAACGTAAAATGGATTATACTGTTGAGAAGAAAACATACCGTTTCAACAAATGAAATCCAAAGAACGAGGGGGAAATGCAAAGCGAAAGAGGGAACAAGACAGTCGCAATCTCTCTTTCGCACTCAGAAAAGATTAAAGAATACCTTAGGCTGAGAGAGAAGACTACAGGGGCCATCGGGAAAAGAAGGATTGCAGGGGCGGCGGTATCTCTGTTCCTCCCTTTCTCACCCAACTCAATCTCTGATCTCTATCTCTAGAGCAACAAATTTTTCAAACACCTTGCAAACATGTTTTTAAACAAAACTTAAATTCTCTTAAAATATTCTCCAACATAAATACGGTATGACCAGAAAACATGAGAAAGATGTGAGACTTTAAGAATTACCTTATACAACGGACGCTAGAAGAATCAAATGAAGAAGCTCAGAATGATACAGACCAGTCACACTAAGGAAGAAGAAGAAGCACTGAGGATGATGATGCAAGTCAGGAAGATGAAGAAGGAGTAGTGTTTCAACGTAAAATGGATGATACTGTTGAGAAGAAAAATATACTGTTTCAACAAATGAAATGCAAAGAACGAAGGGGAAATGAAAGGCGAAAGAGGGAACAACACAGTCGCAATCTGTCTTTCGCACTCAGAAAAGAGTAAAGAATACCTCAGGTTGAGAGAGAAGACTGCATGGGCCATCAGAAGAGGAAGGACTGCAGGGGCGGCGGTATCTCTGTTCCTCCCTTTCTCACCCAACTCAATCTCTGATCTCTATATCTAGAGTAACAAATTTTTCAAACACCTTGTAAACATGTTTTTAAACAAAACTTAAATTCTCTTAATATATTCTCCAACATAAATACGGTACGACCAGAAAACATGCGAAAGATGCGAGAATTTAAGAGTTACCGTATACAATGGACGCAAGAAGAATGGAATGAAGAAGCTCAGAATGATACAGACCAGTCAAACTAAGCAAGAAGAAGAAGCACTAAGGTTGATGATGCAAGTGAGGAAGATGAAGAAGGAGCAGTGTTTCAATGTAAAGTGGATTATACTCCTAAGATGAAAAATATACCGTTTCAACAAACGAAATGCACAGAATGAGGGAGAAATTCAAAGCGAAAGAGGTAACAACACAGTCGCAATCTCTCTTTCGCACTCAGAAAAGAGTAAAGAATACCTCAGTCTGAGAGATAAAACTGCAGTGGCCATCGGAAAAGGAAGGACTGCAGGGGCGGCGGTCTCTATGTTCCTCCCTTTCTCACCCAACTCAATCTCTGATCTCTATCTCTAGAGAAACAAATTTTTCAAACACCTTGTAAACATGTTTTTAAACAAAACTTAAATTTTCTTAATATATTCTCCAACATAAATACGGTATGACCAGAAAAGATGCGAAAGATGTGAGAATTTAAGAATTACCGTATACAACGGACACAAGAAGAATCAAATGAAGAAGCTCTGAATGATATAGACCAATCAAACTAAGGAAGAAGAAGAAGCACTGAGGATGATGATGCAAGAGAGGAAGATGAAGAAGGAGCAGTGTTTCAACGTAAAATGGATTATACTGTTAAGAAGAAAAACATACCGTTTCAACAAACGAAATGCAAAGAACGAGGGGGAAATTCAAAGCGAAAGAGGGAACAACACAGTCGCAATCTCTCTTTCACACTCAAAAGGAGTAAAGAATACCTCAGGCTGAGAGAGAAAACTGCAGGGGCCATCGGAAAAGGAAGGACTGCAGGGGCGGTGGTCTCTCTGTTCCGCCCTTTCTCACCCAACTCAATCTCTGATATCTATCTCTAGAGCAACAAATTTTTCAAACACCTTGTAAACATATTTTTAAACAAAACATAAATTTTCTTAATATATACTCCAATATAAATACGGTATGACTAGAAAACATGGGAAAGATGCGAGAATTTAAGAATTACCGTATACAATGGATGCAAGAAGAATCAAATGAAGATGCTCAGAATGATATAGACCAGTCAAACTAAGTAAGAAGAAGAAGCACTAAGGATGATGATGCAAGAGAGGAAGATGAAGAAGGAGAAGTGTTTCAATGTAAAATGGTTTGTACTGTTAAGAAGAAAAACATACCGTTTCAACAAACGAAATGCACAGAACGAGGGGGAAATTCAAAGCGAAAGAGGGAACAACACAGTCGCAATCTCTCTTTCGCACTCAAAAAAGTGTAAAGAATACCTTAGGCTGAGAGAGAAAACTGCAGGGGCCATCGGAAAAGGAAGGTCTGCAGGGGCGGCGGTCTCTCTGTTCCTCCCTTTCTCACCCAACTCAATCTCTGATATCTATCTCTAGAGCAACAAATTTTTCAAACACCTTGTAAACATGTTTTTAACAAAACTTAAATTCTCTTAATATATTCTCCAACATAAATACGGTATCACCAGAAAATATGTGAAAGATGCGAGAATTTAAGAATTACCGTATACAATGGACGCAAGAAGAATCAAATGAAGATGCTGAGAATGATACAGACCAGTCAAACTAAGGAAGAAGAAGAAGCACTAAGGATGATGATGCAAGAGAGGAAGATGAAGAAGGAGAAGTGTTTCAACATAAAATGGTTTGTACTGTTAAGAAGAAAAACATACCGTTTCAACAAACGAAATGCACAGAACGAGGGGGAAATTCAAAGCGAAAGAGGGAACAACACAGTCGCAATCTCTCTTTCGCACTCAAAAAAGAGTAAAGAATACCTTAGGCTGAGAGAGAAAACTGTGGGGGCCATCGGAAAAGGAAGGACTGCAGGTGCGGCGGTCTCTCTGTTCCTCCCTTTCTCACCCAACTCAATCTCTGATATCTATCTCTAGAGCAACAAATTTTTCAAACACCTTGTAAACATGTTTTTAACAAAACTTAAATTCTCTTAATATATTCTCCAACATAAATACGGTATCACCAGAAAATATGTGAAAGATTCGAGAATTTAAGAATTACCGTATACAATGGACGCAAGAAGAATCAAATGAAGATGCTCAGAATGATACAGACCAGTCAAACTAAGGAAGAAGAAGAAGCACTAAGGATGATGATGCAAGAGAGGATGATGAAGAAGGAGCAGTGTTTCAACGTAAAATGGTTTGTACTGTTAAGAAGAAAAACATACCGTTTCAACAAACGAAATAAACAGAACAATCGGGAAATTCAAAGCGAAAGAGGGAACAACACAGTCGCAATCTCTCTTTCACACTCAGAAAAGAGTAAAGAATACCTCAGGCTTAGAGAGAACACTGCAGGGACTATCGGAAAAGGAAGGACTGCAGGGGCGGCGGTCTCTCTGTTCCTCCCTTTCTCACCCAACTCAATCTCTGATCTCTATCTCTAGAGCAACAAATTTTTCAAACACCTTGCAAACATGTTTTTAAACAAAACTTAAATTCTCTTAAAATATTCTCCAACATAAATACGGTATGACCAGAAAACATGAGAAAGATGTGAGAATTTAAGAATTACCGTATACAACGGACGCAAGATGAATCAAATGAAGAAGCTCAGAATGATACAAACTAGTCAAACTAAGGAAGAAGAAGAAGCACTGAGGATGATGATGCAAGTCAGGAAGATGAAGAAGGAGCAGTGTTTCAACGTAAAATGGATGATACTATTGAGAAGAAAAATATACCGTTTCAACAAATGAAATGCAAAGAACGAAGGGGAAATGAAAGGCGAAAGAGGCAACAACACAGTCGAAATCTGTCTTTCGAACTCAAAAAAGAGGAAAGAATACCTCAGGTTGAGAGAGAAGACTGCATGGGCCATCAGAAGAGGAAGGACTGCAGGGGCGGCAGTATCTCTGTTCCTCCCTTTCTCACCCAACTCAATCTCTGATCTCTATATCAAGAGCATCAAATTTTTCAAACACCTTGTAAACATGTTTTTAAACAAAACTTAAATTCTCTTAATATATTCTCCAACATAAATACGGTACGACCAGAAAACATGCGAAAGATACGAGAATTTAAGAGTTACCGTATACAATGGACGCAAGAAGGATGAAATGAAGAAGCTCAGAATGATACAGACCAGTCAAACTAAGGAAGAAGAAGAAGCACTAAGGTTGATGATGCAAGTGAGGAAGATGAAGAAGGAGCAGTGTTTTAATGTAAAATGGATTATACTCCTAAGAAGAAAAATATACCGTTTCAACAAACGAAATGCACAGAACGAGGGAGAAATTCAAAGCGAAAGAAGGAACAACACAGTCCCAATCTCTCTTTCGCACTCAGAAAAGAGTAAAGAATACCTCAGTCTGAGAGAGAAAACTACATTGGCCATCGAAAAAAAGAAGGACTGCAGGGGCGGCGGTCTCTCTGTTCCTTCCTTTCTCACCCAAGTCAATCTCTGATCTCTATCTCTAGAGAAACAAATTTTTCAAACACCTTGTAAACATGTTTTTAAACAAAATTTAAATTCTCTTATTATATTCTCCAACATAAATACGGTATGACCAGAAAAGATGCGAAGGATGCGAGAATTTAAGAATTACCGTATACAACGGACACAAAAAGAATCAAATGAACAAGGTCTTAATGATATAGACCATTCAAACTAAGGAAGAAGAAGAAGCACTGAGGATGATGATGCAAGAGAGGAAGTTGAAGAAGGAGCAGTATTTCAACGTAAAATGGATTATACTGTTAAGAAGAAAAACATACCATTTCAACAAACGAAATGCACAGAACGAGGGGGAAATTCAAAGCGAAAGAGGGAACAACACAGTCGCAATCTCTCTTTCACAATCAAAAAAGAGTTAAGAATACCTCAGGCTGAGAGAGAAAACTGCAGGGGCCATCGAAAAAGGAAGGACAGCAGGGGCGGCGGTCTCTCTGTTCCTCCCTTTCTCACCTAACTCAATCTCTGATATCTATCTCTAGAGCAACAAATTTTTCAAACACCTTTTAAACATGTTTTTATCAAAACTTAAATTCTCTTAATATATTCTCCAACATAAATATGGTATCACCAGAAAATATGCGAAAGATGCAAGAATTTAAGAATTACCGTATACAATGGACGCAAGAAGAATCAAATGAAGATACTCAGAATGATACAGACCAGTCAAACTAAGGAAGAAGAAGAAGCACTAAGGATGATGATGCAAGAGAGGAAGTTGAAGAAGGAGCAGTGTTTCAAAGTAAAATGGTTTGTACTGTTAAGAAGAAAAACATACCGTTTCAACAAACGAAATGCACAGAACGAGGGGGAAATTCAAAGCGAAAGAGGGAACAACACAGTCGCAATCTCTCTTTCACACTCAGAAAAGAGTAAAGAATACCTCAGGCTGAGAGAGAACACTGGAGGGACTATCGGAAAAGGAAGGACTGCAGGGGCGGCGGTCTCTCTGTTCCTCCCTTTCTCACCCAACTCAATCTCTGATCTCTATCTCTAGAGCAACAAATTTTTCAAACACCTTGCAAACATGTTTTTAAACAAAACTTAAAATTCTCTTAAAATATTCTCCAACATAAATACGGTATGACCAGAAAACATGAGAAAGACGCGAGAATTTAAGAATTACCGTATACAACAGACGCAAGAAGAATCAAATGAAGAAGCTCAAAATGATACAGACCAGTCAAACTAAGGAAGAAGAAGAAGCACTGAGGATGATGATGCAAGTCAGGAAGATGAAGAAGGAGCAGTGTTTCAACGTAAAATGGATGATACTGTTGAGAAGAAAAATATACCGTTTCAACAAATGAAATGCAAAGAACGAAGGGGAAATGAAAGGCGAAAGAGGGAACAATACAGTCGCAATCTGTCTTTCGCAATCAGAAAAGAGTAAAGAATACCTCAGGTTGAGAGAGAAGACTGCATGGGCCATCAGAAGAGGAAGGACTGCAGGGGCGGCGGTCTCTCTGTTCCTCCCTTTCTCACCCAACTCAATCTCTGATCTCTATATCTAGAGCAACAAATTTTTCAAACACCTTGTAAACATGTTTTTAAACAAAACTTAAATTCTCTTAATATATTCTCCAACATAAATACGGTATGACCAGAAAACATGCGAAAGATGCGAGAATTTAAGAGTTACCGTATACAATGGACGCAAGAAGAATGAAATGAAGAAGCTCAAAATGATATAGACCAGTCAAACTAAGGAAGAAGAAGAAGCACTAAGGTTGATGATGCAAGTGAGGAAGATGAAGAAGGAGCAGTGTTTCAATGTAAAATGGATTATACTCCTAAGAAGAAAAATATACCGTTTCAACAAACGAAATTCACAGAACGAGGGAGAAATTCAAAGCGAAAGAGGGAACAACACAGTCGCAATCTCTCTTTCGCACTCAGAAAAGAGTAAAGATTACCTCAGTCTGAGAGAGAAAACTACAGTGGCCATCGGAAAAGGAAGGACTGCAGGGACGGCGGTCTCTCTGTTCCTCCCTTTCTCACCTAACTCAATCTCTGATCTCTATCTCTAGAGAAACAAATTTTTCAAACACCTTGTAAACATGTTTTTAAACAAAACTTAAATTCTCTTAATATATTCTCCAACACGGTATGACCAGAAAAGATGTGAAAGATGCGAGAATTTAAGAATTACCGTATACAACGGACACAAGAAGAATCAAATGAAGAAGCTCTGAATGATATAGACGAATCAAACTAAGGAAGAAGAAGAAGCACTGAGGATGATGATGCAAGAGAGTAAGATGAAGAAGGAGCAGTGTTTCAACGTAAAATGGATTATACTGTTAAGAAGAAAAATATACCGTTTCAACAAACAAAATGCACAGAACGAGGGGGAAATTCAAAGCGAAAGAGGGAACAACACAGTCGCAATCTCTCTTTCGCACTCAAAAAAGAGTAAAGAATACCTCAGGCTGAGAGAGAAAACTGCAGGGGCCATCGGAAAAGGAAGGACTGCAGGGGCGGCGGTCTCTCTGTTCCTCCCTTTCTCACCCAACTCAATCTCTGATCTCTATCTCTAGAGCAACAAATTTTTCAAACAACTTGCAAACATGTTTTTAAACAAAACTTAAATTCTCTTAAAATATTCTCCAACATAAATACGGTATGACCAGAAAACATGAGAAAGATGCGAGAATTTAAGAATTACCGTATACAACGGACGCAAGAAGAATCAAATGAAGAAGCTCAGAATCATACAGACCAGTCAAACTAAGGAAGAAGAAGAAGCACTGAGGATGATGATGCAAGTCAGGAAGATGAAGAAGGAGCAGTGTTTCAACGCAAAATGGATGATACTGTTGAGAACAAAAATATACCATTTCAACAAATGAAATGCAAAGAACGAAGGGGAAATGAAAGGCGAAAGAGGGAACAACACAGTCGCAATCTGTCTTTTGCACTCAGAAAAGAGTAAAGAATTCCTCTGGTTGAGAGAGAAGACTGCATGGGCCATCAGAAGAGGAAGGACTGCAGGGGCGGCGGTATCTCTGTTCCTCCCTTTCTCACCCAACTCAATCTCTGATCTCTATATCTAGAGAAACAAATTTTTCAAACACCTTGTAAACATGTTTTTAAACAAAACTTAAATTCTATTAATATATTCTCCAACATAAATACGGTATGACCAGAAAACATGCGAAAGATGCGAGAATTTAAGAGTTACCGTATACAATGGACGCAAGAAGAATGAAATGAAGAAGCTCAGAATGATACAGACCAGTCAAACTAAGGAAGAAGAAGAAGCACTAAGGTTGATGATGCAAGTGAGGAAGATGAAGAAGGAGCAGTGTTTTAATGTAAAATGGATTATACTCCTAAGAAGAAAAATATACCGTTTCAACAAACGAAATGCACAGAACGAGGGAGAAATTCAAAGCGAAAGAGGGAACAACACAGTCGCAATCTCTCTTTCGCACTAAGAAAAGAGTAAAGAATACCTCAGGCTGAGAGAGAAAACTACAGTGGCCATCGGAAAAGGAAGGACTGCAGGGGCGGCGGTCTCTCTGTTCCTCCCTTTCTCACCCAACTCAATCTCTGATCTCTATCTCTAGAGAAACAAATTTTTCAAACACCTTGTAAACATGTTTTTAAACAAAACTTAAATTCTCTTAATATATTATCCAACATAAATACGGTATGACCAGAAAAGATGCGAAAGATGCGAGAATTTAAGAATTACCGTATACAACGGACACAAGAAGAATCAAATGAAGAAGCTCTGAATGATATAGACCAATCAAACTAAGGAAGAAGAAGAAGCACTGAGGATGATGATGCAAGAGAGGAAGATGAAGAAGGAGCAGTGTTTCAACGTAAAATGGATTATACTGTTAAGAAGAAAAACATACCGTTTCAACAAACAAAATGCACAGAACGAGGGGGAAATTCAAAGCGAAAGAGGGAACAACACAGTCACAATATCTCTTTCGCACTCAAAAAAGAGTAAAGAATACCTCAGTCTGAGAGAGAAAACTGCAGTGGCCATCGGAAAAGGAAGGACTGCAGGGGCGGCGGTCTCTCTGTTCCTCCCTTTCTCACCCAACTCAATCTCTGATCTCTATATCTAGAGCAACAAATTTTTCAAACACCTTGTAAACATGTTTTTAAACAAAACATAAATTGTCTTAATATATACTCCAATATAAATACGGTATGACTAGAAAACATGTGAAAGGTGCGAGAATTTAAGAATTACCGTATACAATGGATGCAAGAAGAATCAAATGAAGAAGCTCAGAATGATACAGACAAGTCAAACTAAGGAAGAAGAAGAAGCATTGACGATGATGATGCAAGTAAGAAAGATGAAGAAGGAGCAATGTTTCAACGTAAAATGAATGATACTGTGGAGAAGAAAAACATACTGTTTCAACAAACGAAATGCACAGAACGAGGGGGAAGTTTAAAGCGAAAGAGGGAACAACACAGTCGCAATTTGTCTTTCGCACTCAAAAAAGAGTAAAGAATAACTGAGGCTGAGAGAGAAAACTGCAGGGGCCGTCAGAAAAGGAAGGAGTGCAGGGGCGGCGGTATCTCTGTTCCTCCCTTTCTTATCCAACTCAATCTCTGATATCTATCTCTAGAGAAACAAATTTTTCAATCACCTTGTAAACGTGTCTTTAAACAAAACATAAATTCTCTTAATATATTCTCCAATATAAAGAAGGTATGACAAGAAAACATGTGAAAGATGTGAGAATTTAAGAATTATCGTATACAACGGACACAAGAAGAATCAAATGAAGAAGGTCTTAATGATATAGACCAATCAAACTAAGGAAGAAGAAGAAGCACTAAGGATGATGATGCAAGAGAGGAAGATGAAGAAGGAGCAGTGTTTCAACGTAAAATGGATTTTACTGCTAAGAAGAAAAACATACCGTTTCAACAAACGAAATGCACAGAACGAGGGGGAAATTCAAAGCGAAAGAGGGAACAACACAGTCGCAATCTCTCTTTCACACTCAAAAAAGAGTTAAGAATACCTCAGGCTGAGAGAGAAAACCGCAGGGGCCATCGGAAAAGGAAGGGCAGCAGGGGCGGCGGTCTCTCTGTTCCTCCCTTTCTCACCCAACTCAATCTCTGATATCTATCTCTAGAGCAACAAATTTTTCAAACACCTTGTAAACATGTTTTTAACAAAACTTACATTCTCTTAATATATTCTCCAACATAAATATGGTATCACCAGAAAATATGCGAAAGATGCCAGAATTTAAGAATTACCGTATACAATGGACGCAAGAAGAATCAAATGAAGATACTCAGAATGATACAGACCAGTTAAACTAAGGAAGAAGAAGAAGCACTAAGGATGATGATGCAAGAGAGGAAGATGAAGAAGGAGCAGTGTTTCAACGTAAAATGGTTTGTACTGCTAAGAAGAAAAACATACCGTTTCAACAAACGAAATACACAGAACGAGGGGGAAATTCAAAGCGAAAGAGGGAACAACACATTCGCAATCTCTCTTTCGCACTCAAAAAAGAGTAAAGAATACCTCAGGCTGAGAGAGAAAACTGCAGGGGCCATCGGAAAAGGAAGGAATGCAGGGGCGGCGGTCTCTCTGTTCCTCCCTTTCTTACCCAACTCAATCTCTGATATCTATCTCTAGAGCAACAAATTTTTCAAACACCTTGTAAACATGTTTTTAAACAAAACATAAATTGTCTTAATATATACTCCAATATAAATAAGGTATGACTAGAAAACATGTGAAAGATGCGAGAATTTAAGAATTACCGAATACAATGGATGCAAGAAGAATCAAATGAAGATGCTCAGAATGATACAGACCAGTCAAACTAAGGAAGAAGAAGAAGCTCTAAGGATGATGATGCAAGAGAGGAAGATGAAGAAGGAGCAGTGTTTCAACGTAAAATGGTTTGTACTGCTAAGAAGAAAAACATACCGTTTCAACAAACGAAATGCACAGAACGAGGGGGAAATTCAAAGCGAAAGAGGGAACAACACAGTCGCAATCTCTCTTTCGCACTCAAAAAAGAGTAAAGAATACCTCAGGCTGAGAGAGAAAACTGCAGGGGCCATCGGAAAAGGAAGGACTGCAGGGTCGGCGGTCTCTCTGTTCCTCCCTTTCTCACCCAACTCAATCTCTTATATCTATCTCTAGAGCAACAAATTTTTCAAACACCTTGTAAACATGTTTTTAAACAAAACTTAAATTGTCTTAATATATACTCCAATATAAATACGGTATGACTAGAAAACATGTGAAAGATGCGAGAATTTAAGAATTACCGTATACAATGGATGCAAGAAGAATCAAATGAAGATGCTCAGAATGATACAGACCAGTCAAACTAAGGAAGAAGAAGAAGCACTAAGAATGATGATGCAAGAGAGGAAGATGAAGAAGGAGTAATGTTTCAACGTAAAATGGTTTGTACTGCTAAGAAGAAAAACATACCGTTTCAACAAACGAAATGCACAGAACGAGGGGGAAATTCAAAGCGAAAGAGGGAACAACACAGTCGCAATCTCTCTTTCACACTCAAAAAAGAGTTAAGAATACCTCAGGCTGAGAGAGAAAACTGCAGGGGCCATCGGAAAAGGAAGGGCAGCAGGGGCGGCGGTCTCTCTGTTCCTCCCTTTCTCACCCAACTCAATCTCTGATATCTATCTCTAGAGCAACAAATTTTTCAAACACCTTGTAAACATGTTTTTAACAAAACTTAAATTCTCTTAATATATTCTCCAACATAAATATGGTATCACCAGAAAATATGCGAAAGATGCCAGAATTTAAGAATTTCCGTATACAATGGATGCAAGAAGAATCAAATGAAGATGCTCAGAATGATACAGACCAGTCAAACTAAGGAAGAAGAAGAAGCACTAAGGATGATGATGCAAGAGAGGAAGATGAAGAAGGAGCAGTGTTTCAACGTAAAATGGTTTGTACTGCTAAGAAGAAAAACATACCGTTTCAACAAACGAAATGCACAGAACGAGGGGGAAATTCAAAGCGAAAGAGGGAACAACACAGTCGCAATCTCTCTTTCGCACTCAAAAAAGAGTAAAGAATACCTCAGGCTGAGAGAGAAAACTGCAGGGGCCATCGGAAAAGGAAGGACTGCAGGGTCGGCGGTCTCTCTGTTCCTCCCTTTCTCACCCAACTCAATCTCTTATATCTATCTCTAGAGCAACAAATTTTTCAAACACCTTGTAAACATGTTTTTAAACAAAACATAAATTGTCTTAATATATACTCCAATATAAATACGGTATGACTAGAAAACATGTGAAAGATGCGAGAATTTAAGAATTACCGTATACAATGGATGCAAGAAGAATCAAATGAAGATGCTCAGAATGATACAGACCAGTCAAACTAAGGAAGAAGAAGAAGCACTAAGGATGATGATGCAAGAGAAGAAGATGAAGAAGGAGCAGTGTTTCAACGTAAAATGGTTTGTACTGCTAAGAAGAAAAACATACCGTTTCAACAAACGAAATGCACAGAACGAGGGGGAAATTCAAAGCGAAAGAGGGAACAACACAGTCGCAATCTCTCTTTCACACTCAAAAAAGAGTTAAGAATACCTCAGGCTGAGAGAGAAAACTGCAGGGGCCATCGGAAAAGGAAGGGCAGCAGGGGCGGCGGTCTCTCTGTTCCTCCCTTTCTCACCCAACTCAATCTCTGATATCTATCTCTAGAGCAACAAATTTTTCAAACACCTTGTAAACATGTTTTTATCAAAACTTAAATTCTCTTAATATATTCTCCAGCATAAATATGGTATCACCAGAAAATATTCGAAAGATGCCAGAATTTAAGAATTTTCGTATACAATGGACGCAAGAAGAATCAAATGAAGATACTCAGAATGATACAGACCAGTCAAACTAAACAAGAAGAAGAAGCACTAAGGATGATGATGCAAGAGAGGAAGATGAAGATGGAGCATTGTTTCAATGTAAAATGGTTTGTACTGTTAAGAAGAAAAACATACCGTTTCAACAAACGAAATGCACAGAACGAGGGGGAAATTCAAAGCGAAAGAGGGAACAACACAGTCGCAATCTCTCTTTCACACTCAGAAAAGAGTAAAGAATACCTCAGGCTGAAAGAGAACACTGCAGGGACTATCGGAAAAGGAAGGACTGCAGGGGCGGCGGTCTCTGTGTTCCTCCCTTTCTCACCCAACTCAATCTATGATCTCTATCTCTAGAGCAACAAATTTTTCAAACACCTTGCAAACATGTTTTTAAACAAAACTTAAATTCTCTTAAAATATTCTCCAACATAAATACGGTATGACCAGAAAACATGAGAAAGATGCGAGAATTTAAGAATTACCGTATACAACGGACGCAAGAAGAATCAAATGAAGAAGCTCAAAATGATACAGACCAGTCAAACTAAGGAAGAAGAAGAAGCACTGAGGATGATGATGCAAGTCAGGAAGATGAAGAAGGAGCAGTATTTCAACGTAAAATGGATGATACTGTTGAGAAGAAAAATATACCGTTTCAACAAATGAAATGCAAAGAACGAAGGGGAAATGAAAGGCGAAAGAGGGAACAATACAGTCGCAATCTCTCTTTCGCACTCAGAAAAGAGTAAAGAATATCTCAGGTTGAGAGAGAAAATTGCAGGGGCCATCGGAAAAGGAAGGACTGCAGGGGCGGCGGTCTCTCTGTTCCTCCCTTTCTCACCCAGCTCAATCTCTGATCTCTATCTCTAGAGAAACAAATTTTTCAAACACCTTGTAAACATGTTTTTAAACAAAACTTAAATTCTCTTAATATATTCTCTAACATAAATACGGTATGACCAGAAAAGATGCGAAAGGTGCGAGAATTTAAGAATTACCGTATACAACGGACACAATAAGAATCAAATGAAGAAGCTCTGAATGATATAGACCAATCAAACTAAGGAAGAAGAAGAAGCACTGAGGATGATGATGCAAGAGAGGAAGATGAAGAAGGAGCAGTGTTTCAACGTAAAATGGATTATACTGTTAAGAAGAAAAATATACCGTTTCAACAAACGAAATGCACAGAACGAGGGGGAAATTCAAAGTGAAAGAGGGAACAACACAGTCGCAATCTCTCTTTCGCACTCAAAAAAGAGTAAAGAATACCTCAGGCTGAGAGAGAAAACTGCAGGGGAAATCTGAAAAGTAAGGAATGCAGGGGCGGCGTCTCTCTGTTCCTCCCTTTCTCACCCAACTCAATCTCTGATATCTATCTCTAGAGCAACAAATTTTTCAAACTCCTTGTAAACATGTTTTTAAACAAAACATAAATTGTCTTAATATATACTCCAATATAAATACGGTATGACGAGAAAACATGTGAAAGATGCGAGAATTTAAGAATTACCGTATACAATGGATGCAAGAAGAAACAAATGAAGATGCTCAGAATGATACAGACCAGTCAAACTAAGGAAGAAGAAGAAGCACTAAGGATGATGATGCAAGAGAGGAAGATGAAGAAGGAGCAGTGTTTCAATGAAAATGGTTTGTACTGCTAAGAAGATAAACATAACGTTTCAACAAACGAAATGCACAGAACGAGGGGGAAATTCAAAGCGAAAGAGGGAACAACACAGTCGCAATCTCTCTTTCACACTCAGAAAAGAGTAAAGAATACCTCAGGTTGAGAGAGAACACTGCAGGGACTATCGGAAAAGGAAGGACTGCAGGGGCGGCGGTCTCTCTGTTCCTCCCTTTCTCACCCAACTCAATCTCTGATCTCTATCTCTAGAGCAACAAATTTTTCAAACATCTTGCAAACATGTTTTTAAACAAAACTTAAATTCTCTTAAAATATTCTCCAACATAAATACGGTATGACCAGAAAACATGAGAAAGATGCGAGAATTTAAGAATTACCGTATACAACGGACGCAAGAAGAATCAAATGAAGAAGCTCAGAATGATACAGACCAGTCAAACTAAGGAAGAAGAAGAAGCACTGAGGATGATGATGCAAGTCAGGAAGATGAAGAAGGAGCAGTGTTTCAACGTAAAATGGATGATACTGTTGAGAACAAAAATATACCGTTTCAACAAATGAAATGCAAAGAACGAAGGGGAAATGAAAGGCGAAAGAGGGAACAACACAGTCGCAATCTGTCTTTCGCACTCAGAAAAGAGTAAAGAATACCTCAGGTTGAGAGAGAAGACTGCATGGGCCATTAGAAGAGGAAGGACTGCAGGGGCGGCGGTATCTCTGTTCCTCCCTTTCTCACCCAACTCAATCTCTGATCTCTATATCTAGAGAAACAAATTTTTCAAACACCTTGTAAACATGTTTTTAAACAAAACTTAAATTCTATTAATATATTCTCCAACATAAATACGGTATGACTAGAAAACATGCGAAAGATGCGAGAATTTAAGAGTTACCGTATACAATGGACGCAAGAAGAATGAAATAAAGAAGCTCAGAATGATATAGACCAGTCAAACTAAGGAAGAAGAAAAAGCACTAAGGTTGATGATGCAAGTGAGGAAGATGAAGAAGGAGCAGTGTTTCAATGTAAAATGGATTATACTCCTAAGAAGAAAAATATACCGTTTCAACAAACGAAATGCACAGAACGAGGGAGAAATTCAAAGCGAAAGAGGGAACAACACAGTCGCAATCTCTCTTTCGCACTCAGAAAAGAGTAAAGATTACCTCAGTCTGAGAGAGAAAACTGCAGTGGCCATCGGAAAAGGAAGGACTGTAGGGGCGGCGGTCTCTCTGTTCCTCCCTTTCTCACCCAACTCAATCTCTGATCTCTATCTCTATAGAAACAAATTTTTCAAACACCTTGTAAACATGTTTTTAAACAAAACTTAAATTCTCTTTATATATTATCCAACATAAATACGGTATGACCAAAAAAGATGCGAAAGATGCAAGAATTTAAGAATTACCGTATACAACGGACACAAGAAGAATCAAATGAAGAAGCTCTGAATGATATAGACCAATCAAACTAAGGAAGAAGAAGAAGCACTGAGGATGATGATGCAAGAGAGGAAGATAAAGAAGGAGCAGTGTTTCAACGTAAAATGCATTATACTGTTAAGAAGAAAAACATACCGTTTCAACAAACAAAATGCATAGAACGAGGGGGAAATTCAAAGCGAAAGAGGGAACAACACAGTCACAATATCTCTTTCACACTCAAAACAGAGTAAAGAATACCTCAGGCAGAGAGAGAAGACTGCAGGGGCCATCGGAAAAGGAAGGACTGCAGGGGCGGCGGTCTCTCTGTTCCTCCCTTTCTCACCCAACTCAATCTCTGATCTCTATATCTAGAGCAACAAATTTTTCAAACACCTTGTAAACATGTTTTTAAACAAAAATTAAATTCTCTTAATATATTCTCCAACATAAATACGGTATGACCAGAAAACACGTGAAAGATGCGAGAATTTAAGAGTTACCGTATACAATGGACGCAAGAAGAATGAAATGAAGAAGCTCAGAATGATACAGACCAGTCAAACTAAGGAAGAAGAAGAAGCACTAAGGTTGATGATGCAAGTGAGGAAGATGAAGAAGGAGCAGTGTTTCAATGTAAAATGGATTATACTGCTAAGAAGAAAAATATACCGTTTCAACAAACGTAATGCACAGAACGAGGGAGAAATTCAAAGCGAAAGAGGGAACAACACAGTCGCAATCTCTCTTTCGCACTCAGAAAAAGTAAAGAATACCTCAGTCTGAGAGAGAAAACTGCAGTGGCCATCGGAAAAGGAAGGACTGTAGGGGCGGCGGTCTCTCTGTTCCTCCCTTTCTCACCCAACTCAATCTCTGATCTCTATCTCTAGAGAAACAAATTTTTCAAACACCTTGTAAACATGTTTTTAAACAAAACTTAAATTCTCTTAATATATTATCCAACATAAATACGGTATGACCAGAAAAGATGCGAAAGATGCAAGAATTTAAGAATTACCGTATACAACGGACACAAGAAGAATCAAATGAAGAAGCTCTGAATGATATAGACCAATCAAACTAAGGAAGAAGAAGAAGCACTGAGGATGATAATGCAAGAGAGGAAGATAAAGAAGGAGCAGTGTTTCAACGTAAAATGGATTATACTGTTAAGAAGAAAAACATACCGTTTCAACAAACAAAATGCACAGAACGAGGGGGAAATTCAAAGCGAAAGAGGGAACAACACAGTCACAATATATCTTTCACACTCAAAAAAGAGTAAAGAATACCTCAGGCTGAGAGAGAAGACTGCAGGGGCCATCGGAAAAGGAAGGACTGCAGGGGCGGCGGTCTCTCTGTTCCTCCCTTTCTCACCCAACTCAATCTCTGATCTCTATATCTAGAGCAACAAATTTTTCAAACACCTTGTAAACATGTTTTTAAACAAAACTTAAATTCTCTTAATATATTCTCCAACATAAATACGGTATGACCAGAAAACACGTGAAAGATGTGAGAATTTCAGAGTTACCGTATACAATGGACGCAAGAAGAATGAAATGAAGAAGCTCAGAACGATACAGACCAGTCAAACTAAGGAAGAAGAAGAAGCACTAAGGTTGATGATGCAAGTGAGGAAGATGAAGAAGGAGCAGTGTTTCAATGTAAAATGGATTATACTCCTAAGAAGAAAAATATACCGTTTCAACAAACGAAATGCACAGAACGAGGGAGAAATTCAAAGCGAAAGAGGGAACAACACAGTCGCAATCTCTCTTTCGCACTCAGAAAAGAGTAAAGAATACCTCAGTCTGAGAGAGAAAACTGCAGTGGCCATCGGAAAAGGAAGGACTGCAGGGGCGGCGGTCTCTCTGTTCCTCCCATTCTCACCCAACTCAATCTCTGATCTCTATATCTAGAGCAACAAATTTTTCAAACACCTTGTAAACATGTTTTTAAACAAAACATAAATTGTCTTAATATATACTCCAATATAAATACGGTATGACTAGAAAACATGTGAAAGATGCGAGAATTTAAGAATTACCGTATACAATGGATGCAAGAAGAATCAAATGAAGAAGCTCAGAATGATATAGACAAGTCAAACTAAGGAAGAAGAAGAAGCACTGACGATGATGATGCAAGTAAGGAAGATGAAGAAGGAGCAATGTTTCAACGTAAAATGGATGATACTGTTGAGAAGAAAAACATACCGTTTCCACAAATGAAATGCAAAAAACGAGGGGGAAATTCAAAGAGAAAGTGGGAACAACACAGTCGCAAGCTCTCTTTCGCACTCAGAAAAGAGTAAAGAATACCTCAGGCTGAGAGAGAAAACTGCAGGGGAAATCAGAAAAGGAAGGACTGCAGGGGCGACGATATCTCCGTTCCTCCCTTTCTTACAAAACTCAATCTCTGATCACTATCTCTAGAGCAACAAATTTTTCAAACACCATGTAAACATGTTTTTAAACAAAACTTAAATTCTCTTAATATATTCTCCAACATAAATACTGTATGACCAGAAAACATGCGAAAGATACAAGAATTTAAGAATTACCGTATACAACGGACGTAAGAAGAATCAAATGAAGAAGCTCAGAATGATACAGACCAGTTAAACTAAGGAAGAAGAAGAAGCACTGAGCATGATGATGCAAGTAAGGAAGATGAAGAAGCAGCAGTGTTTCAACGTAAAATGGATGATACTGTTGAGAAGAAAAACATACCGTTTAAACAAATGAAATGCAAAGAACGAGGGGGAAATATAAAGCGAAAGAGCGAACAACACAGTTGCAAGCTCTCTTTCGCACTCAGAAAAAAGTAAAGAATACCTCAGGCTGAGAGAGAAAACTGCAGGGGAAATCGGAAAAGGAAGGACTGCAGGGGCGGCGGTATCTCCGTTCCTCCCTTTCTTACAAAACTCAATCTCTGATCTCTATCTCTAGAGCAACAAATTTTTCAAACACCATGTAAACATGTTTTTAAACAAAACTTAAATTTTCTTAATATATTCTCCAACATAAATACTGTATGACCAGAAAACATGCGAAAGATGCGAGAATTTAAGAATTACCGTATACAACGGACGTAAGAAGAATCAAATGAAGAAGCTCAGAATGATACAGACCAGTTAAACTAAGGAAGAAGAAGAAGAACTGAGCATGATGATGCAAGTAAGGAAGTTGAAGAAGCAGCAGTGTTTCAACGTAAAATGGATGATACTGTTGAGAAGAAAAACATACCATTTCAACAAATGAAATGCAAAGAACGAGGGGGAAATGCAAAGCGAAAGAGGGAACAACACAGTCGCAAGCTCTCTTTCGCACTCTGAAAAGAGTAAAGAATACCTCTGGCTGAGAGAGAAAACTGCAGGGGCTGTCGGAAGAGGAAGGACTGCAGGGGCAGCGGTATCTCCGTTCCTCCCTTTCTTACCCAACTCAAACTCTTATCTCTATCTCTAGAGCAATAAATTTTTCAAACAACTTGTAAATATGTTTTTAAACAAAACATAAATTCTCTTAATATATTCTCCAACATAAATAAGGTATGACCAGAAAACATGTGAAAGATGTTAGAATTTAAGAATTACCGTGTAGAATGGACGCAAGAAGAATCAAATAAAGAAGCTCAGAATGATGCAAACCAGTCAAACTGAGGAAGAAGAAGAAGCACTGAGCATGATGATGCAAGTAAGGAAGATGAAGAAGCAGCAGTGTTTCAACGTAAAATAGATGATACTGTTGAGAAGAAAAACATACCGTTTCAACAAATGAAATGCAAAGAACGAGGGGGAAATGCAAAGGGAAAGAGGGAACAACACAGTCGCAAGCTCTCTTTCGCACTCTGAAAAGAGTAAAGAATACCTCTGGCTGAGAGAGAAAACTACAGGGGCTGTCGGAAGAGGAAGGATTGCAGGGGCGGCGGTATCTCCGTTCCTCCCTTTCTTACCCAACTCAATCTCTTATCTCTATCTCTAGAGCAACAAATTTTTCAAACACCTTGTAAACATGTTTTTAAACAAAACATAAATTCTCTTAATATATTCTCCAACATAAATAAGGTATGACCAGAAAACATGTGAAAGATGTTAGAACTTAAGAATTACCGTATAGAATAGGCGCAAGAAGAATCAAATAAAGAAGCTCAGAATGATACAAACCAGTCAAACTGAGGAAGAAGAAGAAGCACTGAGGTTGATGATGCAAGTGAGGAAGATGAAGATGGAGCACTGTTTCAATGTAAAATGGATGATACTGTTGAGAAGAAAAACATACCGTTTAAACAAATGAAATGCAAAGAACGAGGGGGAAATGCAAAGCGAAAGAGGGAACAACACAGTTGCAAGCTCTCTTTCGCACTCAGAAAAGAGTAAAGAATACCTCAGGCTGAGAGAGAAAACTGCAGGGGAAATCGGAAAAGGAAGGACTGCAGGGGCGGCGGTATCTCCGTTCCTCCCTTTCTTACAAAACTCAATCTCTGATCTCTATCTCTAGAGCAACAAATTTTTCAAACACCATGTAAACATGTTTTTAAACAAAACTTAAATTCTCTTAATATATTCTCCAACATAAATACTGTATGACTAGAAAACATGTGAAAGATGCGAGAATTTAAGAATTACCGTATACAACGGACGTAAGAAGAATCAAATGAAGAAGCTCAGAATGATACAGACCAGTTAAACTAAGGAAGAAGAAGAAGAACTGAGCATGATGATGCAAGTAAGGAAGATGAAGAAGCAGCAGCGTTTCAACGTAAAATGGATGATACTGTTGAGAAGAAAAACATACCGTTTCAAAAAACGAAATGCACAAAACGAGGGGGAAATTCAAAGCAAAAGAGGGAAAAACACAGTTGCAAGCTCTCTTTCGCACTCAGAAAAGAGTAAAGAATACCTCAGGCTGAGAGAGAAGACTGCAGGGGCCATCGGAAAAGGAAGGGCTGCAGGGGTGGCGGTATCTCTGTTCCTCCCTTTCTCACCTAACTCAATCTCTGATCTCTATCTCTAGAGCAACAAATTTTTCAAACACCATGTAAACATGTTCTTAAACAAAACCTAAATTCTCTTAATATATTCTCCAACATAAATACGGTATGACCAGAAAACATGCGAAAGAAGCGAGAATTTAAGAATTACCGTATACAACGGACGTAAGAAGAATCAAATGAAGAAGCTCAGAATGATACAGACCAGTTAAACTAAGGAAGAAGAAGAAGTACTGAGCATGATGATGCAAGTAAGGAAGATGAAGAAGGAGCACTGTTTAACCGTAAAATGGATGAGACAGTTGAGAAGAAACACATACCGTTTCAAAAAACGAAATGCACAGAACGAGGGGGAAATTTAAAGCGAAAGAGGGAACAACACAGTCGCAATCTCTCTTTTACACTCAGAAAAGAGTAAAGAATACCTCAGTATGAGAGAGAAAACTTCAGGGGCCATCGGAAAAGGAAGGACTGTTGGGGCGGCGGTCTCTCTGTTCCTTCCTTTCTCACCCAACTAAATCTCTTATCTCTATCTCTAGAGCAACAAATTTTTCAAACACCTTGTAAACATGTTTTTAAACAAAACATAAATTCTCTTAATATATTCTCCAACATAAATAAGGTATGACCAGAAAACATGTGAAAGATGTTAGAACTTAAGAATTACCGTATAGAATAGGCGCAAGAAGAATCAAATAAAGAAGCTCAGAATGATACAAACCAGTCAAACTGAGGAAGAAGAAGAAGCACTGAGGTTGATGATGCAAGTGAGGAAGATGAAGATGGAGCACTGTTTCAATGTAAAATGGATGATACTGTTGAGAAGAAAAACATACCGTTTAAACAAATGAAATGCAAAGAACGAGGGGGAAATGCAAAGCGAAAGAGGGAACAACACAGTTGCAAGCTCTCTTTCGCACTCAGAAAAGAGTAAAGAATACCTCAGGCTGAGAGAGAAAACTGCAGGGGAAATCGGAAAAGGAAGGACTGCAGGGGCGGCGGTATCTCCGTTCCTCCCTTTCTTACAAAACTCAATCTCTGATCTCTATCTCTAGAGCAACAAATTTTTCAAACACCATGTAAACTTGTTTGTAAACAAAACTTAAATTTTCTTAATATATTCTCCAACATAAATATGGTATGACTAGAAAAAATGCGAAAGATGCGGGAAATTAAGAATTACCGTATACAATGGACGCAAGAAGAATCAAATGAAGAAGCTCAGAATGATGCAGACCAGTCAACCTAAGGAAGAAGAAGAAGCACTGAGGATGATGATGCAAGAGAGGAAGATGAAGAAGGAGCAGTGTTTCAACATAAAATGGTTTATACTGTTAAGAAGAAAAACATACCGTTTCAACAAACGAAATGCACAGAACGAGGGGGAAATTCAAAGCGAAAGAGGGAACAACACAGTCGCAATCTCTCTTTCGCACTCAGAAAAGAGTAAAGAATACCTCAGGCTAAGAGAAAAAACTGTAGGGGCCATCGGAAAATGAAGGACTGCAGGGGCGGCGGTATCTCTGTTCCTCCCTTTCTCACCCAACCCAATCTCTGATTTCTATCTCTAGAGCAACAAATTTTTCAAACACCTTGTAAATATGTTTTTAAACAAAACTTAAATTCCCTTAATATATTCTCCAACATAAATACGGTATGACCAGAAAACATGCGAAAGAAGCGAGAATTTAAGAATTACCGTATACAACGGACGTAAGAAGAATCAAATGAAGAAGCTCAGAATGATACAGACCAGTTAAACTAAGGAAGAAGAAGAAGCACTGAGGATGATGGTGCAAGTAAGGAAGATGAAGAAGGAGCACTGTTTAACCGTAAAATGGATGAGACTGTTGAGAAGAAAAGCATACTGTTTCAACAAACGAAATACAAAGAACGAGGGGGAAATGAAAAGCGAAAGAGGGAACAATGCAGTCACAATCTCTCTTTCACACTCAGAAAAGAGTAAAGAATACCTCAGGCTGAGAGAGAAGACTGCAGGGGCCATCGCAAAAGGAAGGACTGCTGTGGCGGCGGTATCTCTGTTCCTCCCTTTCTCAATCAACTCAATCTCTGATCTCTATCTCTAGAGCAACAAAGTTTCCAAACACCTTGTAAACATGTTTTTAAACAAAACTTAAATTCTCTTAATATATTCTCCAACATAAATACGGTATGACCAGAAAACATGTGAAAGATGCAAGAATTTAAGAATTACCGTATATAATGGACGCAAAAAGAATCAAATGAAGAAGCTCAGAATGATACAGACCAGTCAAACTAAGGTAGAAGAAGAAGCACTGAGGATGATGATGCAAGAGAGGAAGATGAAGAAGGAGCAGTGTTTCAACGTAAAATGGATTATACTGTTAAGAAGAAACACATACCGTTTCAAAAAACGAAATGCACAGAACGAGGGGGAAATTTAAAGCGAAAGAGGGAACAACACAGTCGCAATCTCTCTTTTACACTCAGAAAAGAGTAAAGAATACCTCAGTATGAGAGAGAAAACTTCAGGGGCTATCGGAAAAGGAAGGACTGCTGGGGCGGCGGTCTCTCTGTTCCTTCCTTTCTCACCCAACTAAATCTCTTATCTCCATCTCTAGAGCAACAAATTTTTCAAACACATTGTAAACTTGTTTGTAAACAAAACTTAAATTTTCTTAATATATTCTCCAACATAAATATGGTATGACCAGAAAAAATGCGAAAGATGCGGGAATTTAAGAATTACCGTATACAATGGACGCAAGAAGAATCAAATGAAGAAGCTCAGAATGATGCAGACCAGTCAACCTAAGGAAGAAGAAGAAGCACTGAGGATGATGATGCAAGAGAGGAAGATGAAGAAGGAGCAGTGTTTCAACGTAAAATGGATTATACTGTTAAGAAGAAAAACATACCGTTTCAACAAACGAAACGCACAGAACGAGGGGGAAATTCAAAGCGAAAGAGGGAACAACACAGTCGCAATCTCTCTTTCGCACTCAAAAAAGAGTAAAGAATACCTGAGGCTGAGAGAGAAGACTGCAAGGGCCATCGGAAAAGGAAGGGCTGCAGGGGTGGCGGTATCTCTGTTCCTCCCTTTCTCACCCAACTCAATCTCTGATCTCTATCTCTAGAGCAACAAATTTTTCAAACACCTTGTAAACATGTTTTTAACCAAAACTTAAATTCTCTTAATATATTCTCCAACATAAATACGGTATGACCAGGAAACATGTGAAAGATGCGGGAATTTAAGAATTACCGTATACAATGGATGCAAGAAGAATCAAATGAAGGAGCTCAGAATAATACAGACCAGTCAAACTAAGGAAGAAGAAGAAGCACTGAGGATGATGATGCAAGAGAGGAAGATGAAGAAGGAGCAGTGTTTCAACATAAAATGGTTTATACTGTTAAGAAGAAAAACATACCGTTTCAACAAACGAAATGCACAGAACGAGGGGGAAATTCAAAGCGAAAGAGGGAACAACACAGTCGCAATCTCTCTTTCGCACTCAGAAAAGAGTAAAGAATACCTCAGGCTAAGAGAAAAAATTGTAGGGGCCATCGGAAAATGAAGGACTGCAGGGGCGGCGGTATCTCTGTTCCTCCCTTTCTCACCCAACCCAATCTCTGATTTCTATCTCTAGAGCAACAAATTTTTCAAACACCTTGTAAATATGTTTTTAAACAAAACTTAAATTCCCTTAATATATTCTCCAACATAAATACGGTTTGACTAGAAAACATGCGAAAGATGCGGGAATTTAAGAATTACCGTATACAATGGACGCAAGAAGAATCAAATGAAGAAGCTCAGAATGATACAGACCAGTCAAACTAAGGAAGAAGAAGAAGCACAGAGGATAATGATGCAAGAGAGGAAGATGAAGAAGGAGCAGTGTTTCAACGTAAAATGGATTATACTGTTAAGAAGAAAAACATACCGTTTCAACAAACGAAACGCACAGAACGAGGGGGAAATTCAAAGCGAAAGAGGGAACAACACAGTCGCAACCTCTCTTTCGCACTCAAAAAAGAGTAAAGAATACCTCAGGCTGAGAGAGAAGACTGCAGGGGCCATCGGAAAAGGAAGGGCTGCAGGGGCGGCGGTATCTCTGTTCCTCCCTTTCTCACCCAACCCAATCTCTGATTTCTATCTCTAGAGCAACAAATTTTTCAAACACCTTGTAAACATGTTTTTAACCAAAACTTAAATTGTCTTAATATATTCTCCAACATAAATACGGTATGACCAGGAAACATGTGAAAGATGCGGGAATTTAAGAATTACCGTATACAATGGATGCAAGAAGAATCAAATGAAGGAGCTCAGAATGATACAGACCAGTCAAACTAAGGAAGAAGAAGAAGCACTGAGGATGATGATGCAAGAGAGGAAGATGAAGAAGGAGCAGTGTTTCAACATAAAATGGTTTATACTGTTAAGAAGAAAAACATACCGTTTCAACAAACGAAATGCACAGAACGAGGGGGAAATTCAAAGCGAAAGAGGGAACAACACAGTCGCAATCTCTCTTTCGCACTCAGAAAAGAGTAAAGAATACCTCAGGCTAAGAGAAAAAATTGTAGGGGCCATCGGAAAATGAAGGACTGCAGGGGCGGCGGTATCTCTGTTCCTCCCTTTCTCACCCAACCCAATCTCTGATTTCTATCTCTAGAGCAACAAATTTTTCAAACACCTTGTAAATATGTTTTTAAACAAAACTTAAATTCCCTTAATATATTCTCCAACATAAATACGGTTTGACTAGAAAACATGCGAAAGATGCGGGAATTTAAGAATTACCGTATACAATGGACGCAAGAAGAATCAAATGAAGAAGCTCAGAATGATACAGACCAGTCAAACTAAGGAAGAAGAAGAAGCACAGAGGATAATGATGCAAGAGAGGAAGATGAAGAAGGAGCAGTGTTTCAACGTAAAATGGATTATACTGTTAAGAAGAAAAACATACCGTTTCAACAAACGAAACGCACAGAACGAGGGGGAAATTCAAAGCGAAAGAGGGAACAACACAGTCGCAACCTCTCTTTCGCACTCAAAAAAGAGTAAAGAATACCTCAGGCTGAGAGAGAAGACTGCAGGGGCCATCGGAAAAGGAAGGGCTGCAGGGGCGGCGGTATCTCTGTTCCTCCCTTTCTCACCCAACCCAATCTCTGATGTCTATCTCTAGAGCAACAAATTTTTCAAACACCTTGTAAACATGATTTTAAACAAAACTTAAATTCTCTTAATATATTCTCCAACATAAATACGGTATGACCAAAAAACATGCGAAAGATGCGAGAATTTAAGAATTACCGTATACAATGGACGCAAGAAGAATCAAATGAAGAAGCTCAGAATGATGCAGACCAGTCAACCTAAGGAAGAAGAAGAAGCACTGAGGATGATGATGCAAGAGAGGAAGATGAAGAAGGAGCAGTGTTTCAACGAAAAATGGATTATACTGTTAAGAAGAAAAACATACCGTTTCAACAAACGAAACGCACAGAACGAGGGGGAAATTCAAAGCGAAAGAGGGAACAACACAGTCGCAACCTCTCTTTCGCACTCAAAAAAGAGTAAAGAATACCTCAGGCTGAGAGAGAAGACTGCAGGGGCCATCGGAAAAGGAAGGACTGCAGGGGCGGCGGTATCTCTGTTCCTCCCTTTCTCACCCAACTCAATCTCTGATCTCTATCTCTAGAGCAACAAATTTTTCAAACACCTTGTAAACATGTTTTTAAACAAAACTTAAATTCTCTTAATATATTCTCCAACATAAATACGGTATGACCAGAAAACATGCGAAAGATGCGGGAATTTAAGAATTTCCGTATACAATGGACGCAAGAAGAATCAAACGAAGAAGCTCAGAATGATACAGACCAGTCAAACTAAGGAAGAAGAAGAAGCACTGAGGATGATGATGCAAGGGAGGAAGATGAAGAAGGAGCAGTGTTTCAACGTAAAATCGATTATACTGTTAAGAAGAAAAACATACCGTTTCAACAAATGAAATGGAAAGAACGAGGGGGAAATGCAAAGCGAAAAAGGGAACAACACAATCGCAATCTCTCTTTCGCACTCAGAAAAGACTAAAGAATACCTCAGGCTGAGAGAGAACGCTGCAGCGGCCATAAGAAAAGGAGGGACTGCAGGGGTGGCGGTCCTTCTATTCCTCCCTTTCTCACCCAACTCAATCTCTGATCTCTATCTCTAGAGCAACAAATTTTTCAAGCACCTTGTAAACATGTTTTTAAATAAAACATAAATTCTCTTAATATATTCTCCGATATAAATACGGTATCACCAGAAAACATGTGAAAGATTTTAGAATTTAAGAATTACCATATACAAGGGACGCAAGAAGAATCAAATGAAGAAGCTCAGAATGATACAGACCTGTCAAACTAAGGATGAAGAAGAAGCATTAAGGATGATGATGCAAGTGAGGAAGATGAAGAAGGAGCAGTGTTTCAACGTAAAATGGATGATACGGTTGAGAAAAAAACATACCGTTTCAACAAACGAAATGCAAAGAACGAGGGGGAAATGCAAAGCGAAAGAGGGAACAACACATTCGTAATCTCTCTTTCCTACTCAGAAAAGAGTAAAGAATACCTCAGGCTGAGAGAGAAAACCGCAGGGGCCATCGGAAAAGGAAGGACTACAGGGGTGGCGTTCTCTCTGTTCCTCCCTTTCTCACCCAATTCAATCTCTGATCTCTATCTCTAGAGCAACAAATTTTTCAAACACCTTGTAAACATGTTTTTAAACAAAACATAAATTCTCTTAATATTTTCTCTGATATAAATATGGTATGACCAGAAAACATGTGAAATATTTTAGAATTTAAGAATTACCGTATACAATACACGCAAGAAGAATCAAATGAAGAAGCTCAGAATGATACAGACCTGTCAAACTAAGGATGAAGAAGAAGCACTGAGGATGACGATGCAAGTGAGGAAGATGAAGAAGGAGCAGTGTTTCAACGTAAAATGGATTATACGCTTAAGAAACATACCATTTCATCAAACGAAATGCACAGAACGAGGGGGAAATTCGAAGCAAAAGAGGGAACAACATAGTCGCAATCTCTCTTTCGTACTCAGAAAAGAGTAAAGAATACCTCAGGCTGAGAGAGAAAACCACAGGGGCCATCGGAAAAGGAAGGACTACAGGGGTGGCGTTCTCTCTGTTCCTCCCTTTCTCACCCAATTCAATCTCTGATCTCTATCTCTAGAGCAACAAATTTTTCAAACACCTTGTAAACATGTTTTTAAACAAAACATAAATTCTCTTAATATTTTCTCTGATATAAATATGGTATGACCAGAAAACATGTGAAATATTTTAGAATTTAAGAATTACCGTATACAATACACGCAAGAAGAATCAAATGAAGAAGCTCAGAATGATACAGACCTGTCAAACTAAGGATGAAGAAGAAGCACTGAGGATGACGATGCAAGTGAGGAAGATGAAGAAGGAGCAGTGTTTCAACGTAAAATGGATTATACGCTTAAGAAACATACCATTTCATCAAACGAAATGCACAGAACGAGGGGGAAATTCGAAGCAAAAGAGGGAACAACATAGTCGCAATCTCTCTTTCGTACTCAGAAAAGATTAAAGAATACCTCAGGCTGAGAGAAAAAACTACAGGGGCCATCGGAAAAGGAAGGACTGCAAGGGCGGCGGTCTCTCTGTTCCTCCCTTTCTCACCCAACTCAATCTCTGATCTCTATCTCTAGAGCAATAAATTTTTCAAACACCTTGTAAATATGTTTTTAAAAAAAACTTAAATTCCCTTAATATATTCTCCAACATAAATACGGTTTGACTAGAAAACATGCGAAAGATGCGGGAATTTAAGAATTACCGTATACAATGGACGCAAGAAGAATCAAATGAAGAAGCTCAGAATGATACAGACCAGTCAAACTAAGGAAGAAGAAGAAGCACTGAGGATAATGATGCAAGAGAGGAAGATGAAGAAGGAGCAGTGTTTCAACGTAAAATGGATTATACTGTTAAGAAGAAAAACATACCGTTTCAACAAACGAAATGCACAGTACGAGGGGGAAATTCAAAGCGAAAGAGGGAACAACACAGTAGCAATCTCTCTTTCGCACTCAGAAAAGAGTAAAGAATACCTCAGGCTGAGAGGGAAAACTGCAGGGGCCATCGAAAAAGGAAGGACTGCAGGGGCGGCGGTCTCTCTGTTCCTCCCTTTCTCACCCAACTCAATCTCTGATCTCTATCTCTAGAGCAACAAATTTTTCAATCACCTTGTAAAAATGTTTTTAAACAAAACTTAAATTCTCTTAATATAGTCTCCAACATAAATACGGAATGACCATGAAACATGCGAAAGATGCGAGAATTTAAGAATTACCGTATACAACGGACGCAAGAAGAATCAAATGAAGAAGCTCAGAATGATACAGACCAGTCAAACTAAGGAAGAAGAAGAAGCACTGAGGATGATGATGCAAGAGAGGAAGATGAAGAAGGAGCAGTGTTTCAACATAAAATGGTTTATACTGTTAAGAAGAAAAACATACCGTTTCAACAAACGAAATGCACAGAACGAGGGGGAAATGCAAAGCGAAAGAGGGAACAACACAGTCGCAATCTCTCTTTCGCACTCAGAAAAGAGTGAAGAATACCTCAGGCTGAGAGAGAACACTGCAGTGGCCATCGGAAAAGGAAGGACTGCAGGGGCGGCGGTCTCTCTGTACCTCCCTTTCTCACCCAACTCAATCTCTGATCTCTTTCTCTAGAGAAACAAATTTTTCAAACACCTTGTAAACATGTTTTTAAACAAAACATAAATTCTCTTAATATATTCTCCGATATAAATACGGTATGACCAGAAAACATGTAAAAGATTTTAGAATTTAAGAATTACCGTATACAATGGACGGAAGAAGAATCAAATAAAGCAGCTCAGAATGATACAGACCTGTCAAACTAAGGATAAAGAAGAAGCACTGAGGATGATGATGAAAGTGAGGAAGATGAAGAAGGAGCAGTGTTTCAACGTAAAATGGATGATACTATTGAGAAGAAAAACATACCGTTTCAACAAATGAAATGCAAAGAACGAGGGGGAAATGCAAAGCGAAAGAGGGAATAACACAATCGTAATCTCTCTTTAACACTCAGAAAAGAGTAAAGAATACCTCAGGCTGAGAGAGAAAACCGTAAGGGCCATCGGAAAAGGAAGGATTGCAAGGGCGGTGGTCTCTCTGTTCCTCCCTTTCTGACCCAACTCAATCTCTGATCTCTATCTCTAGAGCAACAAATTTTTCAAACACCTTGTAAAAATATTTTTAAACAAAACATAAATTCTCTTAATATATTCTCCAATATAAATATGGTATGACCAGAAAACATGTGAAAGATGCGAGAATTTAAGAATTACCGTATACAATGAATGCAAGAAGAATCAAATGAAGAAGCTCAGAATGATACAGACCAGTCAAATTAAGGAAGAAGAAGAAGCACTGAGGATGATGATGCAAGTGAGGAAGATGAAGAAGGAGCAGTGTTTCAACGTAAAATAGATTATACTGTTAAGAAGAAAAACATACCGTTTCAACAAACGAAATGCACAGAACGAGGGGGAAATTCAAAGCGAAAGAGGGAACAACACAGTGGCAATCTCTCTTTCTCACTCAGAAAAGAGTAAAGAATACCTCAGGCTGAGAGAGAAAACTGCAGGGGCCATAAGAAAAGGAAGGACTGCAGGGGCGGCGGTCGTTCTGTTCCTCCATTTCTCACCCAACTCAATCTCTTTTCTCTATCTCTAGAGCAACAAATTTTTCAAACACCTTGTAAAAATATTTTTAAACAAAACATAAATTCTCTTAATATATTCTCCAATATAAATACGGTATGACCAAAAAACAAGTGAAAGATGCGAGAATTTAAGAATTACCGTATACAATGGACGTAAGAAGAATCAAATGAGAAGCTCAGAATGATACAGACCAGTCAAACTAAGGAATATGAAGAAGCACTGAGGATGATGATGCAAGTAAGGAAGATGAAGAAGGAGCAATGTTTCAACGTAAAATGGATTATACTGTTAAGGAGAAAAACATACCGTTTCAACAAAACGAAGTGAGCAGAATGAGGGGGAAATGCAAAGCAAAAGAGGGAACAACACAGTCATAATCTCTCTTTCACACTCAGAAAAGAGTAAAGAATACCTCTGGCTGACAGAGAAAACTGCAGGGGCCTACAGAAAACGAAGGACTACAGGGGCGACGGAATCTCTGTTCCTCCCTTTCTTACCCAACTCAGTCACTGATCTCTATCTCTAGAGCAATAAATTTTTCAAAAACCTTGTAAACATGTTTTTAAACAAAAATTAAATTCTCTTAATATATTCTCCAATATAAATAAGGTATGACCAGAAAACATGTGAATGATGTGAGAATTTAAGAATTACCGTATACAATGGACGCATGAAGAATCAAATGAAGGAGCTCAGAATGATACAGTCCAGTCAAACAAAGGAAGAAGAAGAAGCACTGAGGATGATGATACAAGTATGGAAGATGAAGAAGAAGCAGTGTTTCAACGTAAAATGGATTATACTGTTAAGAAGAAAAACATACCGTTTCAACAAATGAAATGCAAAGAACGAGGGGGAAATGCAATGTGAAAGAGGCAATAACACAATCGTAATCTCTCTTTCACACTCAGAAAAGAGTAAAGAATACCTCAGGCTGAGAGAGAAAACCGTAGGGGCCATCGGAAAAGGAAGGACTACAGGGTTGGCGGTCTCTCTGTTCCTCCCTTTCTTACCCAACTCAATCTCTGATCTCTATCTCTGGAGCAACAAATTTTTCAAACACCTTGTAAAAATGTTTTTAAACAAAACATAAATTCTCTTAATATATTCTCAAATATAAATACGGTATGACCAGAAAACAAGTGAAAGATGCGAGAATTTAAGAATTACCGTATACAATGGACGCAAGAAGAATCAAATGGAGAAGCTCAGAATGATACAGACCAGTCAAACTAAGGAAGAAGAAGAAGCACTGAGGATGATGATGCAAGTGAGGAAGACGAAGAAGGAGTAGTGTTTCAACGTAAATTGGATTATACTGTTAAGAAGAAAAACATACCGTTTCAACAAACGAAATGCACAGAACAAGGGGGAAATACAAAGCGAAAGAGGGAACAACACAGTCGCAATCTCTCTTTCACACTCAGAAAAGAGTAAAGAATACCTCAGGCTAACAGAGAAAATTGCAGGGGCCTACGGGAAAGGAAGGACTGCAGGGGCGGCTGTCCTTCTGTTCCTCCCTTTCTGACCCAACTCAATTTCTAATCTCTATCTCTAGAGCAACAAATTTTTCAAACACTTTGTAAAAATATTTTTAAACAAAACATAAATTCTCTTAATATATTCTCAAATATAAATACGGTATGACCAGAAAACATGTGAAAGATGCGAGAATTTAAGAATTACCATATACATTGGACGCAAGAAGAATCAAATGAAGCAGCTCAGAATGATACAGACCAGTCAAACTAAGGAAGAAGAAGAAGCACTGAGGATGATGATGCAAGTAAGGAAGATGAAGAAGGAGCAATGTTTCAACGTAAAATGGATTATACTGTTAAGAAGAAAAACATACCGTTTCAACAAACGAAATACGCAGAATGAGGGGGAAATGCAAAGCGAAAGAGGGAACAACACAGTCGCAATCTCTCTTTCATACTCAGAAAAGAGTAAAGAATACCTCAGGCTGGCAGAGAAAACTACAGGGGCCTACGGGAATGGAAGGACTACAGGGGCGACAGAATCTCTGTTCTTCCCTTTCTTTCCCAACTCAGTCACTGACCTCTATCTCTAGAGCAATAAATTTTTCAAAAACCTTGTAAACATGTTTTTAAACAAAACATAAATTCTCTTAATATATTCTCAAATATAAATACGGTATGACCAGAAAACATGTGAAAGATGCGAGAATTTAAGAATTACCGTATACATTGGACGCAAGAAGAATCAAATGAAGAAGCTCAGAATGATACAGACCAGTCAAACTAAGGAAGAAGAAGAAGCACTGAGGATGATGATGCAAGTGAGGAAGATGAAGAAGGAGCAGTGTTTCAACGTAAAATGGATTATACTGTTAAGAAGAAAAACATACCGTTTCAACAAACGAAATACGCAGAATGAGGGGGAAATGCAAAGCGAAAGAGGGAACAACACAGTCGCAATCTCTCTTTCACACTCAGAAAAGAGTAAAGAATACCTCGGGCTGACAGAGAAAACTGCAGGGGCCTACGGGAATGGAAGGACTACAGGGGCGACAGAATCTCTGTTCTTCCCTTTCTTTCCCAACTCAGTCACTGATCTCTATCTCTAGAGCAATAAATTTTTCAAAAACCTTGTAAACATGTGTTTAAACAAAACATAAATTCTCTTAATATATTCTCAAATATAAATACGGTATGACCAGAAAACATGTGAAAGATGCGAGAATTTAAGAATTACCGTATACATTGGACGCAAGAAGAATCAAATGAAGAAGCTCAGAATGATACAGACCAGTCAAACTAAGGAAGAAGAAGAAGCATTGAGGATGATGATGCAAGTGAGGAAGATGAAGAAGGAGCAGTGTTTCAACGTAAAATGGATTATACTGTTAAGAAGAAAAACATACCGTTTCAACAAACGAAATGCACAGAACGAGGGGGAAATACAAAGCGAAAGAGGGAACAACACAGTCGCAATCTCTCTTTCACACTCAGAAAAGAGTAAAGTATACCTCAGGCTGAGAGAGAAAACTGCAGGTGCCATAAGAAAAGGAAGGACTGCAGGGGCGGCGGTCCTTTTGTTCGTCCATTTCTCACCCAACTCAATCTCTTATCTCTATCTCTAGAGCAACAAATTTTTCAAACACCTTGTAAAAATGTTTTTAAACAAAACTTAAATTCTCTTAATATATTCTCCAACATAAATATGGTATGACCAGAAAACATGCAAAAGAAGCGAGATTTTAAGAATTACCATATACAACGGACGCAAGAAGAATCAAATGAAGAGGCTCAGAATGATACAGACCAGTCAAACTAAGGAAGAAGAAGAAGCACTGAGGATGATGATGCAAGTAAGGAAGATGAAGAAGGAGCAATGTTTCAACGTAAAATGGATTATACTGTTAAGAAGAAAAACATACCGTTTCAACTAACGAAATACGCAGAATGAGGGGGAAATGCAAAGCGAAAGAGGGAACAACACAGTCGCAATCTCTCTTTCACACTCAGAAAAGAGTAAAGAATACCTCAGGCTGACAGAGAAAACTGCAGGGGCCTACGGGAATTGAAGGACTACAGGGGCGACGGAATCTCTGTTCCTCCCTTTCTTTCCCAACTCAGTCACTGATCTCTATCTCTAGAGCAATAAATTTTTCAAAAACCTTGTAAACATGTTTTTAAACAAAACTTAAATTCTCTTAATATATTCTTCATTCTAAATAAGGTATGACCAGAAAATATGTGAATGATGTGATAATTTAAGAATTACCGTATACAATGGACGCAGGAAGAATCAAATGAAGGACCTCAGAATGATACAGACGAGTCAAACTAAGGAGGAAGAAGAAGCACTGAGGATGATGATGCAAGTAAGGAAGATGAAGAAGGAGCAGTGTGTCAATGTAAAATGGATTATACTGTTAAGAAGAAAAACAAACCGTTTCAACAAACGAAATGCACAGAATGAGGGGGAAATACAAAGCGAAAGAGGGAACCACACAGTCGTAATCTCTCTTTCACACTCATAAAAGAGTAAAGAATACCTTAGGCTGAGAGAGAAAACTACAAGGGCCATAAGAAAAGGAAGGACTGCAAGGGCGGCGGTCCTTCTGTTCCTCCCTTTCTCACCCAACTTAATCTCTTATCTATACCTCTATAGCAACAAATTTTTCAAACACCTTGTAAAAATGTTTTTAAACAAAACATAAATTCTCTTAATATATTCTCTGATATAAATACGGTATGACCAGAAAACATGTAAAATATTTTAGAATTTAAGAATTACCGTATACAATGGATGCAAGAAGAATCAAATAAAGCAGCTCAGAATGATACAGACATGTCAAACTAAGGATAAAGAAGAAGCACTGAGGATGATGATGCAAGTGAGGAAGATGAAGAAGGAGCAGTGTTTCAACGTAAAATGGATGATACTGTTGAGAAGAAAAACATACCGTTTTAACAAATGAAATGCACAGAACGAGGGGGAAATGCAAAGCGAAAGAGGGAATAACACAATCGTAATCTCTCTTTTGCACTCAGAAAAGAGTAAAGAATACCTCAGGCTGAGAGAGAAAAACGTAAGGGCCAACGGAAAAGGAAGGACTGCAGGGGCGGCTGTCTCTCTGTTCCTCCCTTTCTTACCCAACTCAATCTCTTATCTCTATCTCTGGAGCAACAAATTTTTCAAACACCTTGTAAAAATGTTTTTTAAACAAAACATAAATTCTCTTAATATATTCTCCAATATAAATACGGTATGACCAGAAAACATGTGAAAGATTCGACAATTTAAGAATTACCTTATACAATGGATGCAAGAAGAATCAAATGAAGAAGCTCAGAATGATAGAGACCAGTCAAACTAAGGAAGAAGAAGAAGCACTGAAGATGATGATGCAAGTGAAGAAGATGAAGAAGGACCAGTGTTTCAAAGTAAAATAGATTATACTGTTAAGAAGAAAAACTTACCGTTTCAACAAACGAAATGCACAGAACGAGGGGGAAATACAAAGCGAAAGAGGGAACAACACAGTCGCAATCTCTCTTTCACACTCATAAAAGACTAAAGAATACCTCAGGCTGAGAGAGAAAACTGCAGGGGCCATAAGAAAAGGAAGGACTGTAAAGGCGGCGGTCCTTTTGTTCCTCCCTTTCTCACCCAACTCAATCTCTTATCTCTATCTCTAGAACAACAAATTTTTCAAACACCTTGTAAAAATGTTTTTAAACAAAACTTAAATTCTCTTAATATATTCTCCAATATAAATACGGAATGACCAGAAAACATATGAAAGATGTGAGAATTTAAGAATTTCCGTATACAATGGACGCAAGAAGAATCAAATGAAGAAGCTCAGAATGATACAGACCATTCAAACTATAGAAGAAGAAGAAGAACTGAGGATGATGATGCAAGTGAGGAAGATGAAGAAGGAGCAGTGTTTCAACGTAAAATGGATTATACTGTTAAGAAGAAAAACATACCGTTTCAAAAAACGAAATGCACAGAACGAGGGGGAAATACAAAGTGAAAGAGGGAACAACATAGTCACAATCTCTCTTTCGCACTCAGAAAAGAGTAAAGAATACCTCAGGCTGAGAGAGAAAACTGCAGGGGCCATAAGAAAAGGAAGAACTGCAAGGACGGCGGTCTTTCTGTTCCTCCCTTTCTCACCCAACTCAATCTCTTATCTCTCTCTCTAGAGCAACAAATTTTTCAAATACCTTGTAAAAATGTTTTTAAACAAAACTTAAATTCTCTCAAAATATTCTCCAACATAAATACGGTATGACCAGAAAACATGCGAAAGATGCAAGAATTTAAGAATTACTGTATACAACGGACGCATGAAGAATCAAAAGAAGATGCTCAGAATGATACAAACAAGTCAAACTAAGGAAGAAGAAGAAGCACTGAGGATGATGATGCAAGTGAGGAATATGAAGAAGGAGCAGTGTTTCAACGTGAAATGGATTATACTGTTGAGAAGAAAAACATATCGTTTCAAAAAATGAAATGTACAGAATGAGGTTGAAATATAAAGTGAAAGAGGGAACAACACAGACGCAATCTCTCTTTCGCACTCAGAAAAGAGTAAAGAATACCTCAGGCTGAGTGAAAAAACTACAGGGGCCATCGAAAAAGGAAGGACTGTAGGGGCGGCGGTCTCTCTGTTCTTCCCTTTCTCACCCAACTTAATCTCTAGAGCAACAAATTTTTCAAACACCTTGTAAACATGTTTTTAAACAAAACATAAATTTTCTTAATATATTATCCAAAATAAATATGGTATGACCAGAAAAAATGCAAAAAAAGTGATATTTTAAGAATTACTGTATACAACGGACGCAAGAAGAATCAAATGAAGATGCTCAGAATGATAAAAACCAGTCAAACTAAGGAAGAAGAAGAAGCACTGAGGATGATGATGCAAGTGAGGAAGATGAAGAAGGAGCAGTGTTTCAACGTAAAATGGATTATACTATTAAGAAACATACCGTTTCAACAAACGAAATGCACAGAACGAGGAGGAAATTCAAAGCGAAAGAGGGAACAACACAGTTGCGATCTCTCTTTCGTACTCAGAAAAGAGTAAAGAATACCTCAGGCTGAGAGAGAAAACTGCAGGGGCCATCGGAAAAGGAAGAACTGCAGGGGCGGCGGTCTCTCTGTTCCTCCCTTTCTTACCTAACTCAATCTCAGATCTCTATCTCTAGAGCAACAAATTTTTCAAACACCTTGTGAACATGTTTTTAAACAAAACATAAATTCTCTTAATATATTCTCCAACATACATAAGGTATGACCAGAAAACATATGAAAGATGCGAGAATTTAAGAATTACTGTATACAATGGACGCAGGAAGAATCAAATGAAGTAGCTCAAAATGATACAGAACAGTCAAACTGAGGAAGAATAAGATGCACTGAGGATGATGATGCAAGTGAGGAAGATGAAGAAGGAACAGTGTTTCAACGTAAAACGGATGATACTGTTGAGAAGAAAAACATACCGTTTCATCAAACGAAATGCACAGAACGAGGGGTAAATGCAAAGCGAAAAAGGGAACAACAAAGTCACAATCTCTCTTTCACACTCAGAAAAGAGTAAAGAATACCTCTGGCTGAGAGAGAAAACTGCAGGGTCCATCGGAAAAGGAAGGACTGCAGGGGCGGCGGTCTCTCTGTTCCTCCCTTTCCCACCCAATTGAGTCTCTGATCTCTATCTCTAGAGCAACAAATTTTTCAAACACCTTGTAAACAAGTTTTTAAACAAAACTTAAATTCTCATAATATATTCTCCAATATAAATAAGCTGTGACCAGAAAACATGTGAAAGATGTGAGAATTTAAAAATTACCGTATACAATGGATGCAGGAAGAATCAAAAAAAGAAGCTGAGAATGATACTGACCAGTCAAACTAAGGAAGAAGAAGAAGCACTGAGGATGTTGATGCAACTAAGGAAGATGAAGAAGGAGCAGTGTTTCAACGTAAAATGGATTATACTATTAAGAAGAAAAACATACCGTTTCAACAAACGAAATGTGTAGAATGAAAGGGAAATGTAAAGCAAAACGGGGAACAACACAGTCGCAATCTCTCTTTCACACTCAGAAAAGAGTAAAGAATACCTCAGGCTGACAGAGAAAATTGCAGGGGCCTACGGGAAAGGAAGGACAGTAGGGGCGGCGGTCCTTCTGTTCCTCCCTTTCTCACCCAACTCAGTCTCTTATCTCTATCTCTAGAGCAACAAATTTTTCAAACACCTTGCACAAATGTTTTTAAACAAAACATAAATTCTCTTAATATATTCCCCAATATAAATACGGTATGACCAGAAAACATGTGAAAGATACGAGAATTTAAGAATTTCCGTATACAATGGACGCAAGAAGAATCAAATGAAGAAACTCAGAATGATACAGACCATTCAAACTAAGGAAGAAGTAGAAGCACTGAGGATGATGATGCAAGTGAGGAAGATGAAGAAGGAGCAGTGTTTCAACATAAAATGGATTATACTATTAAGAAGAAAAACATACCGTTTCAACAAACGAAATGCACAGAACGAGGGGGAAATACAAAGCGAAAGAGGGAACAACACAGCCGCAATCTCTCTTTTGCACTCAGAAAAGAGTAAAGAATACCACAGGCTGAGAGAGAAAACTGCAGGGGCCATAAGAAAAGGATGGACTGCAAGGGCGGCGGTCCTTCTGTTCCTTCCTTTCTCACCCAACTCAATCTCTTATCTCTATCTCTAAAGCAACAAATTTTCCAAACACCTTGTAAATATGTTTTTAAACAAAACTTAAATTCCCTTAATATATTCTCTAACATAAATACTGTATGACCAGAAAACATACGAAAAATGCAAGAATTTAAGAATTACCGTATACAACGGATGCAAGAAGAATCAAATGAAGAAGCTCAGAATGATACAGACCAGTCAAACTAAGGAAGAAGAAGAAGCACTGAGGATGATGATGCAACTAAGGAAGATGAAGATGGAGCACTGTTTCAACGTAAAATGGATTATACTGTTAAGAAGAAAAACATACCGTTTTAACAAACGGAATGCGCAGATTGAGGGGGAAATGCAAAGCAAAAGAGGGAACAACACAGTCGCAATCTCTCTTTCACACTCAGAAAAGAGTAAAAATACCTCAGGCTGAGAAAGGAAATTGCAGGGGCCTACGGGAAAGGAAGGACTGCAGGGGCGACGGAGTCTCTGTTCCTCCCTTTCTTACCCAACTCAGTCACTGATCTCTATCTCTAGAGGAATAATTTTTTCAAAAACCTTGTAAACATATTTTTAAACAAAACGTAAATTCTCTTAATATATTCTCCAATATAAATACGGTATGACCAGAAAACATGTGAAAGATGTGAGAATTAAAGAATTACCATATAAAATGGACGCAATAAGAATCAAATGAAGAAGCTCAGAATGATACTGACCAGTCAAACTAAGGAAGAAGAAGAAGCACTGAGGATCATGATGCAAGTGAGGAAGATGAAGAAGGAGCAGTGTTTCAACGTAAAATGGAGTACACTTTTAAGAAGAAAAACATACCGTTTCAACAAACGAAATGTGCAGAATGAGGGGGAAATGCAAAGCAAAAGAGGGAACAACACAGTCACAATCTCTCTTTCGCACTCAGAAAAGAGTAAAGAATACCACAGGCTGAGAGAGAAAACAGCAGGGGCCAAAAGAAAAGGATGGACTGCAGGGGCGGCGGTCCTTCTGTTCCTTCCTTTCCCACCCAACTCAATCTCTTATCTCTATCTCTAGAGCAACAAATTTTCCAAACACCTTGTAAACATGTTTTTAAACAAAACTTAAATTCTCTTAATATATTCTCTAACATAAATACTGTATGACCAGAAAACATGCGAAAAATGCAAGAATTTAAGAATTAACGTATACAACGGATGCAAGAAGAATCAAATGAAGATGCTCAGAATGATACAAACCAGTCAAACTAAGGAAGAAGAAGAAGCACTGAAGATGATGATGCAAGTGAGGAAGATGAAGGAGTGGTGTTTCAACGTAAAATGGATTATACTGTTTCAATAAAAGAAATGAACAGATTGAGGAGGAATGCAAAGCAAAAGAGGGAACAACACAGTCGCAATCTCTCTTTCACATTCAAAAAAGAGTAAAGAATACCTCAGGCTGAGAAAAAAAACTGCAGGGGCCTACGGGAAAGGAAGGACTGCAGGGGCGACGGAGTCTCTGTTCCTCCCTTTCTTACCCAACTCAGTCACTGATCTCTATCTCTAGGGCAATAATTTTTTCAAAAACCTTGTAAACATGTTTTTAAACAAAACGTAAATTCTCTTAATATATTCTCCAATATAAATACGATATGACCAGAAAACATGTGAAAGATGCGAGAATTAAAGAATTACCGTATAAAATGGACGCAAGAAGAATCAAATAAAGAAGCTCAGAATGATACTGACCAGTCAAACTAAGGAAGAAGAAGAAGCACTGAGGATAATGATGCAAGTGAGGAAGATGAAGAAGGAGCAGTGTTTCAACGTAAATTGGATTACACTTTTAAGAAGAAAAATATACCGTTTCAACAAACAAAATGTGCAGAATGAGGGGGAAATGGAAAGCAAAAGAGGGAACAACACTGTCGCAATCTCTCTTTCACACTCAGAAATGAGTAATGAATACCTCAGGGTGAGAGAGAAAACTGTAGGGGCCATCGAAAAAGGAAGGACTATAGGGGCGGCGTCTCTCTGTTCATCCCTTTCTCACCCAACTCAATCTCTTATCTCTATCTCTAGAGCAAGAAATTTTTCAAACACCTTTTAAACATGATTTTAAACAAAACTTAAATTCTCTTAACATATTCTCCAACTTAAATATGGTATAACCAAAAAACATGCGAAAGAAACGAGAATTTAAGAATTACCGTATACAACAAACGCAAGAAGAATCAAATGAAGAAGCTCAGAATGATACTGACCAGTCAAACTAAGGAAGAAGAAGAAGCACTGAGGATGATGATGCAAGTAAGGAAGATGAAGAAGGAGCAGTGTTTCAACGTAAAATGGATTATACTGTTAAGAAGAAAATCATACCATTTCAACAAACGGAATGCGCAGAATGAGGGGGAAATGCAAAGCAAAAGAGGGAACAACATAGTCGCAATCTCTCTTTCACACTCAGAAAAGAGTAAAGAATACCTCAGGCTGACAGAGAAAACTGCAGGGGCCTACGGGAAAGAAAGGACTACAGGGGCGACGGAATCTCTGTTCCTCCCTTTCTTACCCAACTCAGTTACTGATCTCTATCTCTAGAGCAATTAATTTTTCAAAAACCTTGTAAACAAGTTTTTAAACAAAACTTAAATTCTCATAATATATTCTCTAATATAGATAAGGTATGACCAGAAAACATGTGAAAGATGTGAGAATTTAAGAATTACCGTATACAATGGACGCAAGAAGAATCAAATGAAGAAGCTCAGAATGATACAGACCATTCAAAAAAAGGAAGAAGAAGAAGCACTGAGGATGATGATGCAAGTAAGGAAGATGAAGAAGGAGCAGTGTTTCAACGTAAAATGGATTATACTGTTGAGAAGAAAAACATACTGTTTCAACAAACAAAATGCACAGAACGAGAGGGACATTCAAAGCGAAAGAGGGAACAACTGAGAGAGAAAAGTGTAAGGGCTATCAGAAAAGAAGGGTTTGCAGGGGCGGTGGTCTCTCTGTTCCTCCCTTTCTCGCCCAACTGAGTCTCTGATCTCTATCTCTAGAGCAACAAATTTTTCAAACACCTTGTAAACAAGTTTTTAAACAAAACTTAAATTCTCTTAATATAGTTTCCAATATAAATAAGGTATGACCAGAAAACATGTGAAAGACGTGAGAATTTAAAAATTACCTTATACAATGGACGTAGGAAGAATCAAAATAAGGAGCTCAGAATGATACAGACTAGTCAAACTAAGGAAGAAGAAGCACTGAGGATGATGATGCAAGTAAGGAAGATGAAGAAGGTGTAGTGTTTCAACGTTAAATGGATTATACTGTTAAGAAGAAAAACATACCGTTTCAACAAACAAAATGCGTAGAATGAGGGGGAAATGTAAAGCAAAAGAGGGAACAACAAAGTCGCAATCTCTCTTTCACACTCAGAAAAGAGTAAAGAATACCTCAGGCTGAGAGAGAAAACTACAGGGGCCTATGGGAAAGGAAGGACTGCAGGGGCGACGGAGTCTCTAATCCTCCCTTTCTTACCCAACTCAGTCACTGATCTCTATCTCTAGAGCTATAAATTTTTCAAAAACCTTGTAAACATGTTTTTAAACAAAACTTAAATCCTCTTAATATAATCTCCAATATAAATAAGGTATGACCAGAAAACATGTGAAAGATGTGAGAATTTAAGAATTACCGTATACAATGGACGCAGGAAGAATCAAATGAAGGAGATCAGAATGATATAAACCAGTCAAACAAATAAAGAAGAAGAAGTACTGAGGCTAATGATGCAAGTAAGGAAGATGAAGAAGGAGCAGTGTTTCAACGTAAAATGGATTATACTGTTAAGAAGAAAAACATACCATTTTAACAAACGAAATGCGCAAAAAGAGGGGGAAATGCAAAGCGAAAGAGGGAACAACACAGTCGCAATCTCTCTTTCACACTCAGAAAAGAGTAAAGAATACCTTAGGCTGAGAGAAAAAACTAGAGGGGCCATCGGGAAAGGAAGGTTTGCAGGGGCGATGGAATCTCTGTTCCTCCCATTCTCACCCAACTAAGTCTCTGATCTCTATCTCTAGAGCAAGAAATTTTTCAAACACCTTGTAAACATGTTTTTAAACAAAATTAAAATTCTCGTAATATATTCTCCAATATAAATAAGGTATGACCAGAAAACATGTAAAAGATGAGAGAATTTAAAAATTACCTATAAATGGACGCAGGGAGAATCAAAAGAAGGAGCTCAGAATGATACACACCTGTCAAACTCAGAAAGAAGAAGAAGAACTGAGGATGATATGCAAGTAAGGAAGATGAAAAAGGAGCAGTGTTTCAATGTAAAATGGATTATACCGTTAAGAAGAAAAACATACCGTTTCAACAAACGAAATACGCAGAACGAGGGGGAAATACAAAGCGAAAGAGGGAACAACACAGTCACAAACTCTCTTTTGCATTTAGAAAAGAGTAAAGAATACCTCAGGCAAAGAGAGAAAAGTGCAGGGGCTATCGGAAAAGAAAGGACTGCAGGGGCGGCGGTCTCTCTGTTCCTCCCCTTCTCACCCAACTGAGTCTCTGATCTCTATCTCTAGAGCAATAAATTTTTCAAACACCTTGTAAACATGTTTTTAAACAAAACTTAAATTCTCTTAATATATTCTCCAATATAAATAAGGTATGACCAGAAAACATGTGAGAATTTAAGAATTACCGTATACAAGGGACGCAGGAAGAATCAAATGAAGTAGCTCAGAATGATACAGGCCTGTCAAACTAAGGAAGAAGAAGCACTGAGGATGATGATGCAAGTAAGGAAGATGAAGAAGGAGCAGTGTTTTAACGTAAAATGGATTATACTGTTAAGAAGAAAAACATACCGTTTCAACAAACAAAATGTGCAGAAGGATGGGGAAATGCAAAGAGAAAGAGGGAACAACACAGTCGTAATCTCTCTTTCACACTCAGAAAAGAGTAAAGAATACCTCAGGCTGAGAGAAAAAACTGCAGGGGCCATCGGGAAAGGAAGGTTTGCAGGAGCGGCGGTCTCTCGGTTCTTCCCTTTCTCATCCAACTCAATCTCTTATCTCTATCTCTAGAGCAACAAATTTTTCAAACACCTTGTAAACATGTTTTTAAACAAAACTTAAATCCTCTTAATATATTCTCCGATATAAATAAGGTATGACCACAAAACATGTGAAAGATTTGAGAATTTAAAAATAACCTACACAATGGACGCAGGAAGAATCAAAAGAATAGCTCAGAATGATACAGACCATTCAAACTAAGGAGGAAGAAGAAGCACTGAGGATGATGATGCAAGTAAGGAAGATGAAGAAAGAGCAGTGTTTCAACGTAAAATGGATTATACTGTTAAGAAGAAAAACATACCATTTTAACAAACGAAATGCGCAAAAAGAGGGGGAAATGCAAAGCGAAAGAGGGAACAACACAGTCGCAATCTCTCTTTCACACTCAGAAAAGAGTAAAGAATACCTTAGGATGAGAGAAAAAACTGTAGGGGCCATCGGGAAAGGAAGGTTTGCAGGGGCGATGGAATCTCTATTCCTCCCTTTCTCACCCAACTAAGTCTCTGATCTCTATCTCTAGAGCAAGAAATTTTTCAAACACCTTGTAATCATGTTTTTAAACAAAATTAAAATTCTCGTAATATATTCTCCAATATAAATAAGGTATGACCAGAAAACATGTGAAAGATGTGAGAATTTAAAATTTACCTATACAATAGACGCGGGGAGAATCAAAAGAAGGAGCTCAGAATAATACAGACCTGTCAAACTCAGTAAGAAGAAGAAGCATTGAGGATGATGATGCAAGTAACGAAGATGAACAAGGAGCAGTGTTTCAACGTAAAATGGATTATACCGTTAAGAAGAAAAACATACCGTTTCAACAAACGAAATACGCAGAACGAGGGTGAAATACAAAGCGAAAGAGGGAACAACACAGTCACAAACTCTCTTTCGCATTCAGAAAAGAGTAAAGAATACCTCAGGATGAGAGAGAATAGTGCAGGGGCTATCAGAAAAGAAAGGACTGCAGGGGCGGCGGTCTCTCTGTTCCTCCCTTCCTCACCCAACTGAGTCTCTGATCTCTATCTCTAGAGCAATAAATTTTTCAAACACCTTGTAAACATGTTTTTAAACAAAACTTAAATTCTCTTAATATATTTTCCAATATAAATAAGGTATGACCAGAAAACATGTGAAAGATGTGAGAATTTTAGAATTACCTTATACAAGGGACGCAGGAAGAATCAAATGAAGGAGCTCAGAATGATACAGGCCTGTCAAACTAAGGAAGAAGAAGAAGCACTAAGGATGATGATGCAAGTAAGGAAGATGAAGAAGGAGCAGTGTTTTAACGTAAAATGGATTATACTGTTAAGAAGAAAAACATACCGTTTCAACAAACGAAATGTGCAGAACGATGGGGAAATGCAAAGCGAAAGAGGGAACAACACAGTCGCAATCTCTCTTTCACACTCAGAAAAGAGTAAAGAATACCTCAGGCTGAGAGAAAAAACAACAGGGGCCATCGGGAAAGGAAGGTTTTCAGGAGCGGCGGTCTCTCTGATCCTCCCTTTCTCACCGAACTCAATCTCTTTTCTCTATCTCTAGAGCAACAAATTTTTCAAACACCTTGTAAACATGTTTTTAAACAAAACTTAAATTCTCTTAATATATTCTCCAACATAAATGCGGTATGACCAGAAAATATGCGAAAGATGCGAGAATTTAAGAATTACCGTATACAACGGAGGCAAGAAGAATCAAATGAAGATACCCAGAATGATACAAACCAGTCAAACTAAAGAAGAAGAAGAAGAAGAAGCACTAAGGACGATGATGCAAGTGGGGAAGATGAAGAAGGAGCAATGTTTCAACGTAAAATGGATTATACTGTTGAGAAGAAAAACATACCGTTTCAACAAACGAAATACACAGAACGAGGGGGAAATGCAAAGCGAAAGAGGGAACAACACAGTCACAATCTCTCTTTCACACTCAGAACAGAGTAAAGAATACCTCAGGCTGAGAGAGAAAACTACAGGGGCCATCGGAAGAGAAAGGAATGCAGGGGCGGCGGTCTCTCGGTTCTTCCCTTTCTCACCCAACTCAATCTCTTATCTCTATCTCTAGAGCAACAAATTTTTCAAACACCATGTAAACATGTTTTTAAACAAAACTTAAATCCTCTTAATATATTCTCTGATATAAATAAGTTATGACCAGAAAACATGTGAAAGATTTGAGAATTTAAAAATAACCTACACAATGGAAGCAGGAAGAATCAAAAGAATAGCTCAGAATGATACAGACCATTCAAACTAAGGAAGAAGAAGAAGCACTGAGGATGATGATGCAAGTGAGGAAGATGAAGAAGGTGCAGTGTTTCAAGGTAGAATGGATTATACTGTTAAGAACAAAAACATACCGTTCCAACCAACGAAATGCGCAGAACGAGCAGGAAATGAAAAGCGAAAGAGGGAACAACACAGTCACAATCTCTCTTTCACATTCAGAAAAGAGTAAAGAATACCTCAGGCTGAGAGAGAAAAGTGCAGGGGCTATCGGAAAAGAAAGGACTGCAGGGGTGGCGGTCTCTCTGTTCGTCCCTTCCTCACCCAACTGAGTCTCTAATCTCTATCTCTAGAGCAATAAATTTTTCAAACCCCTTGCAAACATGTTTTTAAACAAAACTTAAATTCTCTTAATATATTCTCCAATATAAATAAGGTATGACCAGAAAACATGTGAAAGATGTGAGAATTTAAGAATTACCGTATACAAGGGATGCAGGAAGAATCAAATGAAGGAGCTCAGAATGATACAGACCAGTCAAACTCAGGAAGAAGAAGAAGCACTGAGGATGATGATGCAAGTAAGGAAGATGAAGAAGGAGCAGTGTTTCAACGTAAAATGGATTATAATGTTAAGAACAAAAACATACCGTTTCAACAACTAAATGTGCAGAACGAGGGGGAAATACAAAGTGAAAGAGGGAAAAACATAGTCACAATCTCCCTTTCCCATTCAGAAAAGAGTAAAGAATACCCCAGGCTGAGAGAGAAAAGTGCAGGGGCTATCGGAAAAGAAAGGACTGCAGGGGTGGTGGTCTCTCTGTTCCTCCCTTTCTCACCCAACTGAGTCTCTGATCTCTATCTCTAGAGCAATAAATTTTTCAAACACCTTGTAAACATGTTTTTAAACAAAACTTAAATTCTCTTAATATATTCTCTGATATAAATAAGTTATGACCAGAAAACATGTGAAAGATTTGAGAATTTAAAAATAACCTACACAATGGACGCAGAAAGAATCAAAAGAATAGCTCAGAATGATACAGACCATTCAAACTAAGGAAGAAGAAGAAGCACTGAGGATGATGATACAAGTGAGGAAGATGAAGAAGGTGCAGTGTTTCAACATAGAATGGATTATACTGTTAAGAAGAAAAACATACCGTTCCAACCAACGAAATGCGCAGAACGAGCAGGAAATGAAAACCGAAAGAGGGAACAACACAGTCACAATCTCTCTTTCACATTCAGAAAAGAGTAAAGAATACCTCAGGCTGAGAGAGAAAAGTGCAGGGGCTATCGGAAAAGAAAGGACTGCAGGGGTGGCGGTCTCTCTGTTCCTCCCTTCCTCACCCAACTGAGTCTCTAATCTCTATCTCTAGAGCAATAAATTTTTCAAACACCTTGTAAACATGTTTTTAAACAAAACTTAAATTCTCTTAATATATTCTCCAATATAAATAAGGTATGACCAGAAAACATGTGAAAGATGTGAGAATTTAAGAATTACCGTATACAAGGGATGCAGGAAGAATCAAATGAAGGAGCTCAGAATGATACAGACCTGTCAAACTCAGGAGGAAGAAGAAGCACTGAGGATGATGATGCAAGTAAGGAAGATGAAGAAGGAGCAGTGTTTCAACGTAAAATGGATTATAATGTTAAGAACAAAAACTTACCGTTTCAACAAACAAAATGTGCAGAACGAGGGGGAAATACAACGTGAAAGAGGGAAAAACATAGTCACAATCTCCCTTTCCCATTCAGAAAAGAGTAAAGAATACCCCAGGCTGAGAGAGAAAAGTGCAGGGGCTATCGGAAAAGAAAGGACTGCAGGGGTGGCGGTCTCTCTGTTCCTCCCTTTCTCACCCAACTGAGTCTCTGATCTCTATCTCTAGAGCAATAAATTTTTCAAACACCTTGTAAACATGTTTTTAAACAAAACTTAAATTCTCTTAATATATTCTCTGATATAAATAAGTTATGACCAGAAAACATGTGAAAGATTTGAGAATTTAAAAATAACCTACACAATGGACGCAGAAAGAATCAAAAGAATAGCTCAGAATGATACAGACCATTCAAACTAAGGAAGAAGAAGAAGCACTGAGGATGATGATACAAGTGAGGAAGATGAAGAAGGTGCAGTGTTTCAACATAGAATGGATTATACTGTTAAGAAGAAAAACATACCGTTCCAACCAACGAAATGCGCAGAACGAGCAGGAAATGAAAACCGAAAGAGGGAACAACACAGTCACAATCTCTCTTTCACATTCAGAAAAGAGTAAAGAATACCTCAGGCTGAGAGAGAAAAGTGCAGGGGCTATCGGAAAAGAAAGGACTGCAGGGGTGGCGGTCTCTCTGTTCCTCCCTTCCTCACCCAACTGAGTCTCTAATCTCTATCTCTAGAGCAATAAATTTTTCAAACACCTTGTAAACATGTTTTTAAACAAAACTTAAATTCTCTTAATATATTCTCCAATATAAATAAGGTATGACCAGAAAACATGTGAAAGATGTGAGAATTTAAGAATTACCGTATACAAGGGATGCAGGAAGAATCAAATGAAGGAGCTCAGAATGATACAGACCTGTCAAACTCAGGAGGAAGAAGAAGCACTGAGGATGATGATGCAAGTAAGGAAGATGAAGAAGGAGCAGTGTTTCAACGTAAAATGGATTATAATGTTAAGAACAAAAACTTACCGTTTCAACAAACAAAATGTGCAGAACGAGGGGGAAATACAACGTGAAAGAGGGAAAAACATAGTCACAATCTCCCTTTCCCATTCAGAAAAGAGTAAAGAATACCCCAGGCTGAGAGAGAAAAGTGCAGGGGCTATCGGAAAAGAAAGGACTGCAGGGGTGGCGGTCTCTCTGTTCCTCCCTTTCTCACCCAACTGAGTCTCTGATCTCTATCTCTAGAGCAATAAATTTTTCAAACACCTTGTAAACATGTTTTTAAACAAAACTTAAATTCTCTTAATATATTCTCTGATATAAATAAGTTATGACCAGAAAACATGTGAAAGATTTGAGAATTTAAAAATAACCTACACAATGGACGCAGAAAGAATCAAAAGAATAGCTCAGAATGATACAGACCATTCAAACTAAGGAAGAAGAAGAAGCACTGAGGATGATGATACAAGTGAGGAAGATGAAGAAGGTGCAGTGTTTCAACATAGAATGGATTATACTGTTAAGAAGAAAAACATACCGTTCCAACCAACGAAATGCGCAGAACGAGCAGGAAATGAAAACCGAAAGAGGGAACAACACAGTCACAATCTCTCTTTCACATTCAGAAAAGAGTAAAGAATACCTCAGGCTGAGAGAGAAAAGTGCAGGGGCTATCGGAAAAGAAAGGACTGCAGGGGTGGCGGTCTCTCTGTTCCTCCCTTCCTCACCCAACTGAGTCTCTAATCTCTATCTCTAGAGCAATAAATTTTTCAAACACCTTGTAAACATGTTTTTAAACAAAACTTAAATTCTCTTAATATATTCTCCAATATAAATAAGGTATGACCAGAAAACATGTGAAAGATGTGAGAATTTAAGAATTACCGTATACAAGGGATGCAGGAAGAATCAAATGAAGGAGCTCAGAATGATACAGACCTGTCAAACTCAGGAGGAAGAAGAAGCACTGAGGATGATGATGCAAGTAAGGAAGATGAAGAAGGAGCAGTGTTTCAACGTAAAATGGATTATAATGTTAAGAACAAAAACTTACCGTTTCAACAAACAAAATGTGCAGAACGAGGGGGAAATACAACGTGAAAGAGGGAAAAACATAGTCACAATCTCCCTTTCCCATTCAGAAAAGAGTAAAGAATACCCCAGGCTGAGAGAGAAAAGTGCAGGGGCTATCGGAAAAGAAAGGACTGCAGGGGTGGCGGTCTCTCTGTTCCTCCCTTTCTCACCCAACTGAGTCTCTGATCTCTATCTCTAGAGCAATAAATTTTTCAAACACCTTGTAAACATGTTTTTAAACAAAACTTAAATTCTTTTAATATATTCTCCAATATAAATAAGGTATGACCAGAAAACATGTGAAAGATGTGAGAATTTAAGAATTACCGTATACAACGGAGGCAAAAAGAATTAAATAAAGATGCCCAGATTGATACAGACCAGTCAAACTAAGGAAGAAGAAGAAGCACTGAGGATGATGATGCAAGTAAGGAAGATGAAGAAGAAGCAGTGTTTCAACTTATAATGGATTATACTGTTAAGAAGAAAAACATACCGTTTCAACAAAGGAAATGCGCAGAACGAGGGGGAAATGCAAAGTGAAAAAAGGAACAACACAGTCGCAATCTTTCTTTCACACTCAGAAAAGAGTAAAGAAAACCTCAGGCTGAGAGAAAAAACTGCAGGGGCCATCGGGAAAGGAAGGTTTGCAGGAGCGGCTGTCTCTCTGTTCCTCCCTTTCTCACCTAACCCAATCTCTTATCTCTATCTCTAGAGCAACAAATTTTTCAAACACCTTGTAAACATGTTTTTAAACAAAACTTAAATTCTCTTAATATATTCTCCAACATAAATGAGGTATGACCAGAAAACATGCAAAACATGCGAGAATTTAAGAATTACCGTATACAACGGAGGCAAGAAGAATCAAATAAAGATGCCCAGAATGATACAAACCAGTCAAACTAAAGAAGAAGAAGAAGCACTGAGGACGATGATGCAAGTGGGGAAGATGAAGAAGGAGCTGTGTTTCAACGTAAAATGGATTATACTGTTGAGAAGAAAAACATACCGTTTCAACAAACGAAATACACAGAATGAGGGGGAAATACAAAGCAAAAGAGGGAACAACACAGTCACAATCTCTCTTTCACACTCAGAATGGAGTAAAGAATACTTCAGGCTGAGAGAGAAAACTACAGGGGCCAATGAAAGAGAAAGGAATGCAGGGGAGGCAGTCTCTCGGTTCTTCCCTTTCTTACCCAACTCAATCTCTTATCTCTATCTCTAGAGCAACAAATTTTTCAAACACCTTGCAAACATGTTTTTAAACAAAACTTAAATTCTCTTAATATATTCTCTAATATAAATAAGGTATGACCACAATACATGTCAAAGATGTGAGAATATAAGAATTACCGTATAAAATAGACGTAGGAAGTATCAAATGAAAGAGCTCAGAATGATACAGACCAGTCAAACTCAGGAAGAAGAAGAAGAAATGAGGATGATGATGCAAGTAAGGAAGATGAAGAAGGAGCAGTGTTTCAACATAAAATGATTTATACTGTTGAGAAGAAAAACATACCGTTTCAACAAACGAAATGGGCAGAACGAGGGGGAAATACAAAGCCAAAGAGGGAACAACATAGTCGCAATCTCTCTTTCGCACTCAGAAAAGAGTAAACAATACCTCAGGCTGAGAGAGAAAAGTGCAGGGGCTATCAGAAAAGAAAGGACTGCAGGGTCGGCGGTCTCTCTGTTCCTCCCTTTCTCACCCAACTGAGTCTCTGATCTCTTTCTCTAGAGCAATAAATTTTTCAAACACCTTATAAACATGTTTTTAAACAAAACTTAAATTCTCTTAATATACTCTCCAATATAAATAAGGTATGACCAGAAAACATGTGAAAGATGTGAGAATTTAAGAATTACCGTATACAAGGGACGCAGGAAGAATCAAATAAAGGAGCTCAGAATGATACAGACCAGTCAAACTAATGAAGAAGAAGAAGAACTGAGGATGATGATGCAAGTGAGGAAGATGAAGAAGGAGGAGTGTTTCAACGTAAAATGGATTATACTGTTGAGAAGAAAAACATACTGTTTTAACAAACGAAATGCACAGAACGAGGGGGAAATAAAAAGCGAAAGAGGGAACAACACAGTCGCAATCTCTCTTTCGCACTGAGAAAAGAGTAAAGAATACCTCAGGCTGAGAGAGAAAAGTGCAGGGGCTATCGGAAAAGAAAGGACTGCAGGGGTGGCGGTCTCTCTGTTCCTCCCTTCCTCACCCAACTGAGTCTCTAATCTCTATCTCTAGAGCAATAAATTTTTCAAACACCTTGCAAACATGTTTTTAAACAAAACTTAAATTCTCTTAATATATTCTCCAATATAAATAAGGTATGACCAGAAAACATGTGAAAGATGTGAGAATTTAAGAATTACCGTATACAAGGGATGCAGGAAGAATCAAATGAAGGAGCTCAGAATGATACAGACCAGTCAAACTCAGGAAGAAGAAGAAGCACTGAGGATGATGATGCAAGTAAGGAAGATGAAGAAGGAGCAGTGTTTCAACGTAAAATGGATTATAATGTTAAGAACAAAAACATACCGTTTCAACAACTAAATGTGCAGAACGAGGGGGAAATACAAAGTGAAAGAGGGAAAAACACAGAAACAATCTCCCTTTCCCATTCAGAAAAGAGTAAAGAATACCCCAGGCTGAGAGAGAAAAGTGCAGGGGCTATCGGAAAAGAAAGGACTGCAGGGGTGGCGGTCTCTCTGTTCCTCGCATTCTCACCCAACTGAGTCTCTGATCTCTATCTCTAGAGCAATAAATTTTTCAAACACCTTGTAAACATGTTTTTAAACAAAACTTAAATTCTCTTAATATATTCTCCAACATAAATGCGGTATGACCAGAAAACATGCGAAAGATGCGAGAATTTAAGAATTACCGTATACAACGGAGGCAAGAAGAATTAAATAAAGATGCCCAGATTGATACAGACCAGTCAAACTAAGGAAGAAGAAGAAGCACTGAGGATGATGATGCAAGTAAGGAAGATGAAGAAGGAGCAGTGTTTCAACTTATAATAGATTATACTGTTAAGAAGAAAAACATACCGTTTCAACAAACGAAATGCGCAGAACGAGGGGGAAATGCAAAGTGAAAAAAGGAATAACACAGTCGCAATCTCTCTTTCACACTCAGAAAAGAGTAAAGAAAACCTCAGGCTGAGAGAAAAAACTGCAGGGGCCATCGGGAAAGGAAGGTTTGCAGGAGCGGCTGTCTCTCTGTTCCTCCCTTTCTCACCTAACTCAATCTGTTATCTCTATCTCTAGAGCAACAAATTTTTCAAACACCTTGTAAACAAGTTTTTAAACAAAACTTAAATTCTCTTGATATATTCTCCAACAAAAATGAGGTATGACCAGAAAACATGCAAAACATGCGAGAATTTAAGAATTACCGTATACAACGGAGGCAAGAAGAATCAAATAAAGATGCCCAGAATGATACAAACCAGTCAAACTAAAGAAGAAGAAGAAGCAGTGAGGACGATGATGCAAGTGGGGAAGATGAAGAAGGAGCTGTGTTTCAACGTAAAATGGATTATACTGTTGAGAAGAAAAACATACCGTTTCGACAAACGAAATACAAAGCAAAAGAGGGAACAACACAGTCACAATCTCTCTTTCACACTCAGAATAGAGTAAAGAATACCTCAGGCTGAGAGAGAAAACTACAGGGGCCATTGAAAGAGAAAGGAATGCAGGGGCGGCAGTCTCTCGGTTGTTCCCTTTCACACCCAACTCAATCTCTTATCTCTATCTCTATTGCAACAAATTTTTCAAACACCTTGTAAACATGTTTTTAAACAAAACTTAAATTCTCTTAATATATTCTCCAATATAAATAAGGTATGACCACAAAACATGTCAAAGATGTGAGAATATAAGAATTACCGTATAAAATAGACGTAGGAAGTATCAAATGAAAGAGCTCAGAATGATACAGACCAGTCAAACTCAGGAAGAAGAAGAAGAAATGAGGATGATGATGCAAGTAAGGAAGATGAAGAAAAACATACTGTTTTAACAAACGAAATGCACAGAACGAGGGGGAAATAAAAAGCGAAAGAGGGAACAATAGCTCAGGCTGAGAGAGAAAAGTGCAGGGGCTACCAGAAAAGAAAGGACTGCAGGGGCAGCGGTATCTCTGTTCCTCCCTTTCTCACCCAACTGAGTCTCTGATCTCTATCTCTAGAGCAATAAATTTTTCAAACACCTTGTAAACATGTTTTTAAACAAAGCTTAAATTCTCTTAATATACTCTCCAATAAAAATAAGGTATGACCAGAAAACATGTGAAAGATGTGAGAATTTGAGAATTACCTTATACAAGGGACGCAGGAAGAATCAAATGAAGGAGCTCAGAATGATACAGACCAGTCAAACTAATGAAGAAGAAGAAGAACTGAGGATGATGATGCAAGTGAGGAAGATGAAGAAGGTGCAATGTTTCAACTTAAATGGATTATACTGTTGAGAAGAAAAACATACGGTTTCAACAAACGAAATGAATAGAACGAGGAGGAAATACAAAGCGAAAGAGGGAACAACATAGTCGCAATCTCTCTTTCGCAATCAGAAAAGAGTAAAGAATGCCTCAAGCTGAGAGAGAAAAGTGCAGGGGCTATCAGAAAAGAAAGGACTGTAGGGGCACCGGTCTCTCTATTCCTCCCTTTCTCACCCAACTGAGTCTCTGATCTCTATCTCTAGAGCAATAAATTTTTCAAACACCTTGTAAACATGTTTTAAAGAAAACTTAAATACTCTTAATATATTCTCCAACATAAATAAGGTATGACCAGAAAAAATGTGAAAGATGTGAGAATTTAAGAATTACCGTATACAAGGGACGCAGGAAGAATCAAATGAAGGAGCTTAGAATGATACAGACCAGTTAAAGTAAGGAAGAAGAAGAAGCACTGAGGATGATGATGCAAGTGAGGAAGATGAAGAAGGAGGAGTGTTTCAACGTAAAATGGATTATACTGTTGAGAAGAAAAACATACTGTTTTAACAAACTAAATGCACAGAACGAGGGGGAAATACAAAGCGAAAGAGGGAACAACATAGTCGCAATCTCTCTTCGCACTCAGAAAAGAGTAAACAATACCTCAGGATGAGAGTGAAAAGTGCAGGGGCTATCAGAAAATAAAGAACTGTAGGGGCAGCGGTCTCTCTGTTCCTCCCTTTCTCACCCAACTGAGTCTCTGATCTCTATCTCTAGAGCAATAAATTTTTCAAACACCTTGTAAACATGTTTTTAAACAAAACTTAAATTCTCTTAATGTATTCTCCAATAAAAATAAGGTATGACCAGAAAACATTTGAAAGATGTGAGAATTTAAGAATTACCGTATAAAATGGACGCAGGAAGAATCAAATGAAGGAGCTCAGAAAGATACAGACCAGTCAAACTAAGGAGGAAGAAGAAGCACTGAGGATGATGATGCAGGTAAGGAAGATGAAGAAGGAGCAGTGTTTCAACGTAAAATGGATTATACTCTTAACAAGAAAAACATACCATTTCAACAAACAAAATGCGCAGAACGAGGGGGAATTTCAAAGCGAAAGATGGAACAATACAGTCGCAATCTCTCTTTCACACTCAGAAAAGAGTAAAGAATACCTCAGGCTGAGAGAAAAAACTGCAGTGGCTATCGGGAAAGGAAGGTTTACAGGAGCGACGGAATCTCTGTTCCTCCCTTTCTCACACAACTAAGTCTATGATCTCTATCTCTAGGGAAATAAATTTTTCAAACACCTTGTAAACATGTTTTTGAACAAAACTTCAATTCTCTTAATATATTCTCCAACATAAATAAGGTATGACCAGAAAACATGTGAAAGATGTGAGAATTTAAGAATTACCGTATACAAGGGACGCAGGAAGAATCAAATGAAGGAGCTTAGAATGATACAGACTAGTTAAAGTAAGGAAGAAGAAGAAGCACTGAGGATGATGATGCAAGTGAGTAAGATGAAGAAGTAGGAGTGTTTCAACGTAAAATGGATTATACTGTTGAGAAGAAAAACATACTGTTTTAACAAACGAAATGCACAGAACGAGGGGGAAATACAAAGCGAAAGAGGAAACAACATAGTCGCAATCTCTCTTTCGCACTAAGAAAAGAGTAAACAATACCTCAGGCTGAGAGAGAAAAGTGCAGGGGCTATCAGAAAAGAAAGGACTGCAGGGGCGGCGGTCTCTCTGTTCCTGCCTTTCTCACCAAACTGAGTCTCTGATCTCTATCTCTAGAGCAATAAGTTTTTCAAACACCTTGTAAACATGTTTTTAAACAAAACTTAAATTCTCTTAATATACTCTCCAATATAAATAAGGTATGACCAGAAAACATGTGAAAGATGTGAGAATTTAAGAATTACCGTATACAAGGGACGCAGGAAGAATCAAATGAAGGAGCTCAGAATGATACAGACCAGTCAAACTAAGGAAGAAGAAGAAGAACTGAGGATGATGATGCAAGTGAGGAAGATGAAGAAGGTGCAGTGTTTCAACGTAGAATGGATTATACTGTTAAGAAGAAAAACATACCGTTTCAACAAAAAAAATGCGCAGAACGAAGGGGAAATACAAAGCGAAAGAGGGAACAACACAGTCGCAATCTCTCTTTCACACCTAGAAAAGAGTAAAGAATACCTCAGCCTGAGAGAAAAAACTGTAGGGGCCATCGGGAAAGGAAGGTTTGCAGGAGCGACGGAATCTCTGTTCCTCCCTTTCTCACCCAACTGAGTCTCTGATCTCTATATCTAGAGCAATAAATTTTTCAAACACCTTGTAAACATGTTTTTAAACAAAACTTAAATTCTCTTAATATATTCTCCAATGTAAATAAGGTATGACCAGAAAACATGTGAATGATGTGAGAATTTAAGAATTACCGTATAAAATGGACGTAGGAAGAATTAAATGAAGGAGCTCATAATGATACAGACCAGTCAAACTAAGGAGGAAGAAGAAGCACTGAGGATGATGATGCAGGTAAGGAAGATGAAGAAGGAGCAGTGTTTCAACGTAAAATGGATTATACTGTTAAGAAGAAAAACATATCGTTTCAACAAACGTAATGGGCAGAACGAGGGGGAAATGCATAGTGAAAGAGGGAACAACACAGTCGCAATCTCTCTTTCACACTCAAAAAAGAGTAAAGAATACCTCAGTCTGAGAGAAAAAACAGCAGGGGCCATCGGGAAAGGAAGGTTTGCAGGAGCGACGGAATCTCTGTTCCTCCCATTCTCACACAACGAAGTCTCTGATCTCTATCTCTAGAGCAATAAATTTTTCAAACACCTTGTTAACGTGTTTTTAAACAAAACTTAAATTCTCTTAATATATTCTCCAACATAAATAAGGTATGACAAGAAAACAAGTGAAAGATGTGAGAATTTAAGAATTACCGTATACAAGGGAGGCAGGAAGAATCAAATGAAGGAGCTCATAATGATACAGACCAGTCAAAGTAAGGAAGAAGAAGAAGCACTAAGGATGATGATGCAAGTGAGGAAGATGAAGAAGGAGCAGTGTTTCAATGTAAAATGGATTATACTATTGAGAAGAAAAACATATTGTTTCAACAAAAGAAATGCACAAAACGAGGGGGAAATACAAAGCGAAAGAGGGAACAAAATAGTGGTAATCTCTCTTTCGCACTCAGAAAAGAGTAAACAATACCTCAGGCTGAGAGAGAAAAGTGCAGGGGCTATCAGAAAAGAAAGGACTGCAGGGGCGGCGATCTCTCTGTTCCTCCCTTTCTCACCCAACTGAGTCTCTGATCCCTATCTCTAGAGCAATAAATTTTTCAAACACCTTGTAAACATGTTTTTAAATAAAACTTAAATTCTCTTAATATATTCTGAAATATAAATAAGGTATGACCAGAAAAGATGTGAAAGATGTGAGAATTTAAGAATTATCATATTTAATGGACGCAGGAAGAATCAAATGGAGGAGCTCAGAATGATACAGACCAGACAAACTCAGGAGGAAGAAGAAGCACTGAGGATGATGATGCAAGTAAGGAAGATGAAGAAGCAGCAGTATTTCAACGTAAAATGGATTATACTGTTGAGAAGAAAAACATACTGTTTCAACAAACGAAATGCACAGAACGAGGGGGAAATATAAAGCGAAAGAGGGAACAAAATAGTTGTAATCTCTCTTTCGCACTCAGAAAAGAGTAAACAATACATCAGGCTGAGAGAGAAAAGTGCAGGGGCTAGCAGAAAAGAAAGGACTGCAGGGGCGGCGGTCTCTCTGTTCCTCCCTTTCTCACCCAACTGAGTCTCTGATCTCTATCTCTAGAGCAATAAATTTTTCAAACACCTTGTAAACATGTTTTTAAACAAAACTTAAATTCTCTTAATATATTCTCCAATATAAATAAGGTATGACCAGAAAACATGTGAAAGATGTGAGAATTTAAGAATTATCATATTTAATGGACGCAGGAAGAATCAAATGGAGGAGCTCAGAATGATACAGACCAGTCAAACTCAGGAGGAAGAAGAAGCACTGAGGATGATGATGCAAGTAAGGAAGATGAAGAAGGAGCAGTGTTTCAACGTAAAATGGATTATACTGTTGAGAAGAAAAACATACTGTTTCAACAAACGAAATGCACAGAACGAGGGGGAAATGCAAAGCGAAAGAGGGAACAACATAGTTGTAATCTCAATTTTGCACTCAGAAAAGAGTAAACAATACCTCAGGCTGAGAGAGAAAAGTGCAGGGGCTATCAGAAAAGAAAGGATTGCAGGGGCGGCGATCTCTCTGTTCCTCCCTTTCTCACCCAACTGAGTCTCTGATCTCTATTTTTAGAGCAATAAATTTTTCAAACACCTTGTAAACATGTTTTTAAACAAAACTTAAATTCTCTTAATATATTCTCCAACATAAATAAGGTATGACCAGAAAACATGTGAAAGATGTGAAAATTTAAGAATTACCCTATACAAAGGACGCAGAAAGAATCAAATGAAGGAGCTCAGAATGATACAGACCAGTCAAAGTAAGGAAGAAGAAGAAGCACTGAGGATGATGATGCAAGTAAGGAAGATGAAGAAGGAGCAGTGTTTCAACGTAAAATGGATTATACTGTTGAGAAGAAAAACATACTGTTTCAACAAACGAAATGCACAGAACGAGGGGGAAATACAAAGCGAAAGAGGGAACAACATAGTCGCAATCTCTCTTTCGCACTCAGAAAAGAGTTAAGAATACCTCAGGCTGAGAGAGAAAAGTGCAGGGGCTATCAGAAAAGAAAGGACTGCAGGGGCGGCGGTCTCTCTGTTCCTCCCTTTCTCACCCAACTGAGTCTCTGATCTCTATCTCTAGAGCAATAAATTTTTCAAACACCTTGTAAACATGTTTTTAAACAAAACTTAAATTCTCTTAATATATTCTCTAATATAAATAAGGTATGACCAGAAAACATGTGAAAGATGTGAGAATTTAAGAATTATCGTATACAATGGACGCAGGAAGGATCAAATGAAGGAGCTCAGCATGATACAGACCAGTCAAACTCAGGAAGAAGAAGAAGCACAGAGGATGATGTTGCAAGTAAAGAAGATGAAGAAGGAGCAGTGTTTCAACGTAAAACGGATTATACTGTTAAGAAGAAAAACATACCGTTTCAACAAAACAACTGCGAAGAACAAGGGGAAATGCAAAGTGAAAGAGGGAACAACACAGTCACAATCTCTCTTTCACACTCAGAAAAGAGTAAAGAATACCTCAGGCTGAGAGAAAAAACTGCAGGGACCATCGGGAAAGGAAGGTTTGCAGGAGCGACGGAATCTCTGTTCCTCCCTTTCTCACACAACTAAGTCTCTGATCTCTATCTCTAGAGCAATAAATTTTTCAAACACCTTGTAAATATGTTTTTAAACAAAACTTAAATTCTCTTAATATATTCTCTAACATAAATAAGGTATGACCAGAAAACATGTGAAAGATGTGAGAATTTAAGAATTACCGTATACAAGGGACGCAGGAAGAATCAAATGAAGGAGCTCAGAATGATACAGAGCAGTCAAACTAAGGAAGAAGAAGAAGAATTGAGGATGATGATACAAATGACGAAGATGAAGAAGGTGCAGTGTTTCAACGTAAAATGGATGATACTGTTGAGAAGAAAAACATATTGTTTCAACAAACGAAATGAATAGAACGAAGAGGAAATACGAAGCGAAAGAGGGAACAACAGAGTCGCAATCTCTCTTTCACACTCAGAAAAGAGTAAAGAATACCTCAGGCTGAGAGAGAAAAGTGCAGGGGCTATCAGAAAAGAAAGGACTGCAGGGGCGGCGGTCTCTCTGTTCCTCCCTTTCTCACCCAACTAAGTCTCTGATCTCTATCTCTAGAGCAATAAATTTTTCAAACACCTTGTAAACATGTTTTTAAACAAAACTTAAATTCTCTTAATATATTCTCCATTATAAATAAGGTATGAACAGAAAACATGTGAAACATGTGAGAATTTAAGAATTACCGTACACAGAGGAAGCAGGAAGAATCAAATGAAGGAGCTCAGAATGATACAGACCAGTCAAACTAAGGAAGAAGAAGAAGAACTGAGGATGATGATACAAATGACGAAGATGAAGAAGGTGCAGTGTTTCAACGTAAAATGGATGATACTGTTGAGAAGAAAAACATACTGTTTCAACAAACGAAATGAATAGAACGAGGAGGAAATACGAAGCGAAAGAGGGAACAACAGAGTCGCAATCTCTCTTTCACACTCAGAAAAGAGTAAAGAATACGTCAGGCTGAGAGAGAAAAGTGCAGGGGCTATCAGAAAAGAAAGGACTGCAGGGGCGGCGGTCTCTCTGTTCCTCCCTTTCTCACCCAACTGAGTCTCTGATCTCTTTCTCTAGAGCAATAAATTTTTCAAACTCCTTGTAAACATGTTTTTAAACAAAACTTAAATTCTTTTAATATATTCTCCAATATAAATTAGGTATGACCAGAAAACAAATGAAAGATAGGAGAATTTAAGAATTATCGTATAAAATGGACGCAGGAAGAATCAAATGAAGGAGCTCAGAATGATACAAACCTGTCAAACTCAGGAGGAAGAAGAAGCACTGAGGATGATGATGCAAGTAAGGAAGATGAAGAAGCAGCAGTGTTTCAACGTAAATTGGATTATATTGTTAAGAAGAAAAACATACCATTTCAACAAACGAAATGCGAAGAACGAGGGGGAAATGCAAAGGGAAAGAGGGAACAACACAGTCGTAATCTCTCTTTCACGCTCAGAAAAGAGTAAACAATACGTCAGGCTGAGAGAGAAAAGTGCAGGGGCTATCAGAAAAGAAAGAACTGCAGGGGCGGCGGTCTCTCTGTTCCTCCCTTTCTGACCCAACTGAGTCTCTGATCTCTATCTCTAGAGCAATAAATTTTTCAAACACCTTGTAAACATGTTTTTAAATAAAACTTAAATTCCCTTAATATATTCTCCAATATAAAAATGGTATGACCAGAAAACATGTGAAAGATGTGAGAATTTAAGAATTACCATATACAAGGGATGCAGGAAGAATCAAATGAAGGAGCTGAGAATGATACAGACCAGTCAAACTAAAGAAGAAGAAGAAGAACTGAGGATGATGATGCAAGTGAGGAAGATGAAGAAGGTGCAGTGTTTCAACGTAAAATGGATTATACTGTTGAGAAGAAAAACATACGGTTTCAACAAACGAAATGAATAGAACGAGGAGGAAATACAAAGCCAAAGAGGGAACAACATAGTCACAATCTCTCTTTCGCACTCAGAAAAGAGTAAAGAATACCATGGGCTGAGAGAGAAAAGTGCAGGGGCTATCAGAAAAGAAAGGACTGCAGGGGCGGCGGTCTCTCTGTTCCTCCCTTTCTCACCCTACTGAGTCTCTGATCTCTATCTGTAGAGCAATAAATTTTTCAAACACCTTGTAAACATGTTTTTAAACAAAACTTAAATTCTCTTAATATATTCTCTAATATAAATAAGGTATGACCAGAAAACATGTGAAAGATGTGAGAATTTAAGAATTATCGTATACAAGGGACGCAGGAAGAATCAAATGAAGGAGCTCAGCATGATACAGACCAGTCAAACTCAGGAAGAAGAAGAAGCACTGAGGATGATGATGCAAGTGAGGAAGATGAAGAAGGAGCAGTGTTTCAACGTAAAATGGATTATACTGTTAAGAAGAAAAACATACCGTTTCAACAAAAGAAATGCGAAGAACAAGGGGAAATGCAATGTGAAAGAGGGAATAACACAGTCATAATCTCTCTTTCACACTCAGAAAAGAGTAAAGAATACCTGAGGCTGAGAGAAAAACTGCAGGGACCATCGGGAAAGGAAGGTTTCCAAGAGCGACGGAATCTCTGTTCCTCCCTTTCTCACACAACTAAAACTCTGATCTCTATCTCTAGAGCAATAAATTTTTCAAACACCTTGTAAATATGTTTTTAAACAAAACTTAAATTATCTTAATATATTCTCCAACATAAATAAGGTATGACCAGAAAACATGTGAAAGATGTGAGAATTTAAGAATTACCATATACAATGGACGCAAGAAGAATCAAATGAAGGAGCTCAGAATGATACAGACCAGTCAAACTCAGGAAGAAGATGAAGCGCTGAGGATGTTGATGCAAGTAAGGAAGATGAAGTAGGAGCAGTGTTTCAACGTAAAATGGATTATACTGTTAAGAAGAAAAACATATTGTTTCAACAAACGAAATGCCCAGAACGAGGGGGAAATACAAAGTGAAAGATGGAACAACATAGTCGCAATCTCTCTTTCGCACTCAGAAAAGAGTAAACAATACCTCAGGCTGAGAGAGAAAAGTGCAGGGGCTATCAGAAAAGAAAGCACTGCAGGGGCGGCGGTCTCTCTGTTCCTCCCTTTCTCACCCAACTGAGTCTCTGGTCTCTATCTCTAGAGCAATAAATTTTTCAAACACCTTGAAAACATGTTTTTAAATAAAACCTAAATTCCCTTAATATATTCTCCAACATAAATAGGGTATGACCAGAAAACATGTGAAAGAAGTGAGAATTTAAGAATTACCGTATACAGAGGACGCAGGAAGAATCAAATGAAGGAGCTCAGAATGATACAGACAAGTCAAACTAAGGAAGAAGAAGAAGAACTGAGGATGATGATACAAATGACGAAGATGAAGAAGGTGCAGTGTTTCAACGTAAAATGGATGATACTGTTGAGAAGAAAAACATACTGTTTCAACAAACGAAATGAATAGAACGAGGAGGAAATACAAAGCGAAAGAGGGAACAACAGAGTCGCAATCTCTCTTTCACACTCAGAAAAGAGTAAAGAATACCTCAGGCTGAGAGAGAAAAGTGCAGGGGCTAGCAGAAAAGAAAGGACTGCAGGGGTGGCGGTCTCTCTGTTCCTCCCTTTCTCACCCAACTGAGTCTCTGATCTCTATCTCTAGAGCAATAAATTTTTCAAACACCTTGTAAACATGTTTTTAAACAAAACTTAAATTCTGTTAATATATTCTCCAATATAAATTAGGTATGACCAGAAAACAAATGAAAGATGTGAGAATTTAAGAATTATCGTATACAATGGACGCAGGAAGAATCAAATGAAGGAGCTCAGAATGATACAGACCTGTCAAACTCAGGAGGAAGAAGAAGCACTGAGGATGATGATGCAAGTAAGGAAGATGAAGAAGGAGCAGTGTTTCAACGTAAAATGGATTATATTTTTAAGAAGAAAAACATACCGTTTCAACAAACGAAATACGAAGAACGAGGGGGAAATGTAAAGCGAAAGAGGGAACAACACAGTCGTAATCTCTTTTTCACACTCAGAAAAGAGTAAACAATACGTCAGGCTGAGAGAGAAAAGTACAGGGGCTATTAGAAAAGAAAGAACTGCAGGGGCGGCGGTCTCTCTGTTCCTCCCTTTCTCACCCAACTGAGTCTCTGATCTCTATCTCTAGAGCAATAAATTTTTTAAACACCTTGTAAACATGTTTTTAAATAAAACTTAAATTCCCTTAATATATTCTCCAATATAAATAAGGTATGACCAGAAAACATGTGAAAGATGTGAGAATTTAAGAATTACCGTATACAAGGGACGCAGGAAGAATCAAATGAAGGAGCTCAGAATGATACAGACCAGTCAAACTAATTAAGAAGAAGAAGAACTGAGGATGATGATGCAAGTGAGGAAGATGAAGAAGGTGCAGTGTTTCAACGTAAAATGGATTATACTGTTGAGAAGAAAAACATACGGTTTCAACAAACGAAATGAATAGAACGAGGAGGAAATACAAAGCGAAAGAGGGAACAACATAGTCACAATCTCTCTTTCGCACTCAGAAAAGAGTAAAGAATACATTAGGCTGAGAGAGAAAAGTGCAGGGGCTATCAGAAAAGAAAGGACTGCAGGGGCGGCGGTCTCTCTGTTCCTCCCTTTCTCACCCAACTGAGTCTCTGATCTCTATCTCTAGAGCAATAAATTTTTCAAACACCTTGAAAACATGTTTTTAAACAAATCTTAAATTCTCTTAATATATTCTCTAATATAAATAAGGTATGACCAGAAAACATGTGAAAGATGTGAGAATTTAAGAATTATCGTATACAATGGACGCAGGAAGAATCAAATGAAGGAGCTCAGCATGATACAGACCAGTCAAACTCAGGAAGAAGAAGAAGCACTGAGGATGATGATGCAAGTGAGGAAGATGAAGAAGGAGCAGTGTTTCAACGTAAAAAGGATTATACTGTTAAGAAGAAAAACATACTGTTTCAACAAAAGAAATGCGAAGAACAAGGGGAAATGCAAAGTGAAAGAGGGAACAACATTGTCACAATCTCTCTTTCACACTCAGAAAAGAGTAAAGAATACCTCAGGCTGAGCGAAAAAACTGCAGGGACCATCGGGAAAGGAAGGTTTGCAGGAGCGACGGAATCTCTGTTCCTCCCTTTCTCACACAACTAAGTCTCTGATCTCTATCTCTAGAGCAATAAATTTTTCAAACACCTTGTAAATATGTTTTTAAACAAAACTTAAATTCTCTTAATATATTCTCCAACATAAATAAGGTACGACCAGAAAACATGTGAAACATGTGAGAATTTAAGAATTACCGTATACATAGGACGCGGGAAGAATCAAATGAAGGAGCTCAGAATGATACAGACCAGTCAAACTAAGGATGAAGAAGAAGAACTGAGGATGATGATACAAATGACGAAGATGAAGAAGGTGCAGTGTTTCAACGTAAAATGGATGATACTGTTGAGAAGAAAAACATATTGTTTCAACAATTGAAATGAATAGAACGAGGAGGAAATACAAAGCGAAAGAGGGAACAACAGAGTCGCAATCTCTCTTTCACACTCAGAAAAGAGTAAAGAATACCTCAGGCTGAGAGAGAAAAGTGCAGGGGCTATCAGAAAAGAAAGGACTGCAGGGGTGGCGGTCTCTCTGTTCCTCCCTTTCTCACCCAACTGAGTCTCTGATCTCTATCTCTAGAGCAATAAATTTTTCAAACACCTTGTAAACATGTTTTTAAACAAAACTTAAATTCTGTTAATATATTCTCCAATATAAATTAGGTATGATCAGAAAACATATGAAAGATGTGAGAATTTAAGAATTATCGTATACAATGGACGCAGGAAGAATCAAATGAAGGAGCTCAGAATGATACAGACCTGTCAAACTCAGGAGGAAGAAGAAGCACAGAGGATGATGATGCAAGTAAGGAAGATGAAGAACGAGCAGTGTTTCAACGTAAAATGGATTATATTGTTAAGAAGAAATACATACCGTTTCAACAAACGAAATGCGAAGAACGAGGGGGAAATGCAAAGCAAAAGAGGGAACAACACAGTCGCAATCTCTCTTTCACACTCAGAAAAGAGTAAACAATACCTCAGGCTGAGAGAGAAAAGTGCAGGGGCTATCAGAAAAGAAAGGACTGCAGGGGCGGCGGTCTCTCTGTTCCTCCCTTTCTCACCCAACTGAGTCTCTGATCTCTATCTCTAGAGCAATAAATTTTTCAAACACCTTGTAAACATGTTTTTAAACAAAACTTAAATTCTCTTAATATAGTCTCCAATATAAATAAGGTTTGACCAGAAAACATGGGAAAGATGTGAGAATTTAAGAATTACCGTATAGAAGGGACGCAGGAAGAATCAAATGAAGCAGCTCAGAATGATACAGGCCTGTCAAACTAAGGAAGAAGAAGAAGCACTGAGGATGATGATGCAAGTGAGGAAGATGAAGAAGGAGCAGTGTTTCAACGTAAAATGGATTATACTGTTGAGAAGAAAAACATATTGTTTCAACAAACGAAATCCATAGAACGAGGGGGAAATACAAAGTGAAAGAGGGAACAACATAGTCGCAATCTCTCTTTCGCACTCAGAAAAGAGTAAACAATACCTCAGGCTGAGAGAGAAAAGTGCAGGGGTTATCAGAAAAGAAAGGACTGCAGGGGCCACGGTCTCTCTGTTCCTCCCTTTCTCACCCAACTGAGTCTCTGATCTCTATCTCTAGAGCAATAAATTTTTCAAACACCTTGTAAACATGTTTTTAAACAAAACTTAAATTCTCCTAATATATTCTCCAATATAAATAAGGTATGACCAGAAAACATGTGAAAGATGTGAGAATTTAAGAATTACCGTATACAAGGGACGCAGGAAGAATCAAATGAAGGAGCTCAGAATGATACAGACCAGTCAAACTAAGGAAGAAGAAGAAGAACTGAGGATGATGATACAAATGACGAAGATGAAGAAGGTGCAGTGTTTCAACGTAAAATGGACTATACTGTTGAGAAGAAAAACATACTGTTTGAACAAACAAAATGAATAGAACGAGGAGGAAATACAAAGCGAAAGAGGGAACAACATAGTCGTAATCTCTCTTTCGCACTCAGAAAAGAGTAAAGAATACCTCAGGCTGAGAGAGAAAAGTGCAGGGGCTATCAGAAAAGAAAGGACTGCAGGGGCGGCGGTCTCTCTGTTCCTCCCTTTCTCACCTAACTGAGTCTCTGATCTCTATCTCTAGAGCAATAAATTTTTCAAACACCTTGTAAACATGTTTTTAAATAAAACTTAAATTCTGTTAATATATTCTCCAATATAAATAAGGAATGACCATAAAGCATATGAAAGATGTGAGAATTTAAGAATTATCGTATACAATGGACGCAGGAAGAATCAAATGAAGGAGCTCAGAATGATACAGACCTGTCAAACTCAGGAGGAAGAAGAAGCACTGAGGATGAAGATGCAAGTAAGGAAGATGAAGAAGGAGAAGTGTTTCAACGTAAAATTGATTATACTATTAAGAAGAAAAACATACTATTTCAACAAACGAAATGCGAAGAACGAGGGGGAAATGCAAAGCGAAAGAGGGAACAACACAGTCACAATCACTCTTTCACACTCAGAAAAGAGTAAACAATACCTCAGGCTGAGAGAGAAAAGTTCAGGGGCGGCGGTCTCTCTGTTCCTCCCTTTCTCACCCAACTGAGTCTCTGATATCTGTCTCTAGAGCAATAAATTTTTCAAACACCTTGTAAACATGTTTTTAAACAAAACTTAAATTCTCTTAATATATTCTCCAATATAAATAAGGTATGACCAGAAAACATGTGAAAGATGTGAGAATTTAAGAATTACCGTATAGAAGGGACGCAGAAAGAATCAAATGAAGGAGCTCAGAATGATATAGGCCTGTCAAACTAAGGAAGAAGTAGAAGCACTGTGGATGATGATGCAAGTGAGGAAAATGAAGAAGGAGCAGTGTTTCAACGTAAAATGGATTTTACTGTTGAGAAGAAAAACATACCGTTTCAACAAAAGAAATGCGAAGAACAAGGGGAAATGCAAAGTGAAAGAGGGAACAACACAGTCACAATCTCTCTTTCAAACTCAGAAAAGAGTAAAGAATACCTCAAGCTGAGAAAAAAAACTGCAGGGACCATCGGGAAAGGAAGGTTTGCAGGAGCAACGGAATCTCTGTTCCTCCCTTTCTCACACAACTAAGTCTCTGATCTCTATCTCTAGAGCAATAAATTTTTCAAACACCTTGTAAATATGTTTTTAAACAAAACTTAAATTCTCTTAATATATTCTCCAACATAAATAAGGTATGACCAGAAAACATGTGAAAGATGTGAGAATTTAAGAATTACCGTATACAAGGGACGCAGCAAGAATCAAATGAAGGAGCTCAGAATGATACAGACCAGTCAAAGTAAGGAAGAAGAAGAAGCACTGAGGATGATGATGCAAGTGAGGAAGATGAAGAAGGAGCAGTGTTTCAACGTAAAATGGATTATACTGTTGAGAAGAAAAACATACTGTTGCAAAAAATGAAATGCACAGAACGAGGGGAAAATACAAAGCGAAAGAGGGAACAACATAGTTGCAATCTCTCTTTCACACTCAGAAAAGAGTAAACAATACCTCAGGCTGAGAGAGAAAAGTGCAGAGGCTATCAGAAAAGAAAGGACTGCAGGGGCGGCGGTCTCTCTGTTCCTCCCTTTCTCACCCAACTAAGTCTCTGATCTCTATCTCTAGAGCAATAAATTTTTCAAACACCTTGTAAACATGTTTTTAAACAAAACTTCAATTCTCTTAATATATTCTCCAATATAAATAAGGTATGAACAGAAAACATGTGAAACATGTGAGAATTTAAGAATTACCGTATACAGAGGACGCAGGAAGAATCAAATGAAGGAGCCCAGAATGATACAGACCCGTCAAACTAAGGAAGAAGAAGAAGAACTGAGGATGATGATGTAAGTGAGGAAGATGAAGAAGTTGCAGTGTTTCAACGTAAAATGGATGATACTGTTGAGTAGAAAAACATACTGTTTCAACAATTGAAATGAATAGAGCGAGGAGGAAATACAAAGCGAAAGTGGGAACAACAGAGTCGCAATCTCTCTTTCACACTCAGAAAAGAGTAAAGAATACCTCAGGCTGAGAGAGAAAAGTGCAGGGGCTATCAGAAAAGAAAGGACTGCAGGGGTGGCGGTCTCTCTGTTCCTCCCTTTCTCACCCAACTGAGTCTCTGATCTCTATCTCTAGAGCAATAAATTTTTCAAACACCTTGTAAACATGTTTTTAAACAAAACTTAAATTCTCTTAATATATTCTCCAATATAAATAAGGTATGAACAGAAAACATGTGAAACATGTGAGAATTTAAGAATTACCGTATACAGAGGACGCAGGAAGAATCAAATGAAGGAGCTCAGAATGATACAGACCAGTCAAACTAAGGAAGAAGAAGAAGCACTGAGGATGAAGATGCAAGTAAGGAAGATGAAGAAGGAGAAGTGTTTCAACGTAAAATTGATTATACTATTAAGAAGAAAAACATACTATTTCAACAAACGAAATGCGAAGAACGAGGGGGAAATGCAAAGCGAAAGAGGGAACAACACAGTCACAATCACTCTTTCACACTCAGAAAAGAGTAAACAATACCTCAGGCTGAGAGAGAAAAGTTCAGGGGCGGCGGTCTCTCTGTTCCTCCCTTTCTCACCCAATTGAGTCTCTGATCTCTGTCTCTAGAGCAATAAATTTTTCAAACACCTTGTAAACATGTTTTTAAACAAAACTTAAATTATCTTAAAATATTCTCCAATATAAATAAGGTATGACCAGAAAACATGTGAAAGATGTGAGAATTTAAGAATTACCGTATAGAAGGGACGCAGAAAGAATCAAATGAAGGAGCTCAGAATGATACAGGCCTGTCAAACTAAGGAAGAAGTAGAAGCACTGTGGATGATGATGCAAGTGAGGAAAATGAAGAAGGAGCAGTGTTTCAACGTAAAATGGATTTTACTGTTGAGAAGAAAAACATACCGTTTCAACAAAAGAAATGCGAAGAACAAGGGGAAATGCAAAGTGAAAGAGGGAACAACACAGTCAAAATCTCTCTTTCAAACTCAGAAAAGAGTAAAGAATACCTCAAGCTGAGAAAAAAAACTGCAGGGACCATCGGGAAAGGAAGGTTTGCAGGAGCGACGGAATCTCTGTTCCTCCCTTTCTCACACAACTAAGTCTCTGATCTCTATCTCTAGAGCAATAAATTTTTCAAACACCTTGTAAATATGTTTTTAAACAAAACTTAAATTCTCTTAATATATTCTCCAACATAAATAAGGTATGACCAGAAAACATGTGAAAGATGTGAGAATTTAAGAATTACCGTATACAAGGGACGCAGCAAGAATCAAATGAAGGAGCTCAGAATGATACAGACCAGTCAAAGTAAGGAAGAAGAAGAAGCACTGAGGATGATGATGCAAGTGAGGAAGATGAAGAAGGAGCAGTGTTTCAACGTAAAATGGATTATACTGTTGAGAAGAAAAACATACTGTTGCAACAAATGAAATGCACAGAACGAGGGGAAAATACAAAGCGAAAGAGGGAACAACATAGTTGCAATCTCTCTTTCACACTCAGAAAAGAGTAAACAATACCTCAGGCTGAGAGAGAAAAGTGCAGAGGCTATCAGAAAAGAAAGGACTGCAGGGGCGGCGGTCTCTCTGTTCCTCCCTTTCTCACCCAACTAAGTCTCTGATCTCTATCTCTAGAGCAATAAATTTTTCAAACACCTTGTAAACATATTTTTAAACAAAACTTAAATTCTCTTAATATATTCTCCAATATAAATAAGGTATGAACAGAAAACATGTGAAACATGTGAGAATTTAAGAATTACCGTATACAGAGGACGCAGGAAGAATCAAATGAAGGAGCCCAGAATGATACAGACCCGTCAAACTAAGGAAGAAGAAGAAGAACTGAGGATGATGATGTAAGTGAGGAAGATGAAGAAGTTGCAGTGTTTCAACATAAAATGGATGATACTGTTGAGTAGAAAAACATACTGTTTCAACAATTGAAATGAATAGAGCGAGGAGGAAATACAAAGCGAAAGTGGGAACAACAGAGTCGCAATCTCTCTTTCACACTCAGAAAAGAGTAAAGAATACCTCAGGCTGAGAGAGAAAAGTGCAGGGGCTATCAGAAAAGAAAGGACTGCAGGGGTGGCGGTCTCTCTGTTCCTCCCTTTCTCACCCAACTGAGTCTCTGATCTCTATCTCTAGAGCAATAAATTTTTCAAACACCTTGTAAACATGTTTTTAAACAAAACTTAAATTCTCTTAATATATTCTCCAATATAAATAAGGTATGAACAGAAAACATGTGAAACATGTGAGAATTTAAGAATTACCGTATACAGAGGACGCAGGAAGAATCAAATGAAGGAGCTCAGAATGATACAGACCAGTCAAACTAAGGAAGAAGATGAAGAACTGAGGATGATGATGTAAGTGAGGAAGATGAAGAAGTTGCAGTGTTTCAACGTAAAATGGATGATACTGTTGAGTAGAAAAACATACTGTTTCAACAATTGAAATGAATAGAACGAGGAGGAAATACAAAGCGAAAGTGGGAACAACAGAGTCGCAATCTCTCTTTCACACTCAGAAAAGAGTAAAGAATACCTCAGGCTGAGAGAGAAAAGTGCAGGGGCTATCAGAAAAGAAAGGACTGCAGGGGTGGCGGTCTCTCTGTTCCTCCCTTTCTCACCCAACTGAGTCTCTGATCTCTATCTCTAGAGCAATAAATTTTTCAAACACCTTGTAAACATGTTTTTAAACAAAACTTAAATTCTCTTAATATATTCTCCAATATAAATAAGGTATGAACAGAAAACATGTGAAACATGTGAGAATTTAAGAATTACCGTATACAGAGGACGCAGGAAGAATCAAATGAAGGAGCTCAGAATGATACAGACCAGTCAAACTAAGGAAGAAGAAGAAGAACTGAGGATGATGATGTAAGTGAGGAAGATGAAGGAGTTGCAGTATTTCAACGTAAAATGGATGATACTGTTGAGTAGAAAAACATACTGTTTCAACAATTGAAATGAATAGAACGAGGAGGAAATACAAAGCGAAAGTGGGAACAACAGAGTCGCAATCTCTCTTTCACACTCATAAAAGAGTAAAGAATACCTCAGGCTGAGAGAGAAAAGTGCAGGGGCTATCAGAAAAGAAAGGACTGCAGGGGTGGCGGTCTCTCTGTTCCTCCCTTTCTCACCCAACTGAGTCTCTGATCTCTATCTCTAGAGCAATAAATTTTTCAAACACCTTGTAAACATGTTTTTAAACAAAACTTAAATTCTGTTAATATATTCTCCAATATAAATTAGGTATGATCAGAAAACATATGAAAGATGTGAGAATTTAAGAATTATCGTATACAATGGACGCAGGAAGAATCAAATGAAGGAGCTCAGAATGATACAGACCTGTCAAACTCAGGAGGAAGAAGAGGCACAGAGGATGATGATCCAAGTAAGGAAGATGAAGAACGAGCAGTGTTTCAACGTAAAATGGATTATATTGTTAAGAAGAAATACATACCGTTTCAACAAACGAAATGCGAAGAACGAGGGGGAAATGCAAAGCAAAAGAGGGAACAACACAGTCGCAATCTCTCTTTCACACTCAGAAAAGAGTAAACAATACCTCAGGCTGAGAGAGAAAAGTGCAGGGGCTATCAGAAAAGAAAGGACTGCAGGGGCAGCGATCTCTCTGTTCCTCCCTTTCTCACCTAACTGAGTCTCTGATCTCTATCTCTAGAGCAATAAATTTTTCAAACACCTTGTAAACATGTTTTTAAATAAAACTTAAATTCTGTTAATATATTCTCCAATATAAATGAGGAATGAACATAAAGCATATGAAAGATGTGAGAATTTAAGAATTAACGTATACAATGGACGCAGGAAGAATCAAATGAAGGAGCTCAGAATGATACAGACCTGTCAAACTCAGGAGGAAGAAGAAGCACTGAGGATGAAGATGCAAGTAAGGAAGATAAAGAAGGAGAAGTGTTTCAACGTAAAATTGATTATACTATTAAGAAGAAAAACATACTATTTCAACAAACGAAATGCGAAGAACGAGGGGGAAATGCAAAGCGAAAGAGGGAACAACACAGTCACAATCACTCTTTCACACTCAGAAAAGAGTAAACAATACCTCAGGCTGAGAGAGAAAAGTGCAGGGGCGGCCGTCTCTCTGTTCCTCCCTTTCTCACCCAACTGAGTCTCTGATCTCTGTCTCTAGAGCAATAAATTTTTCAAACACCTTGTAAACATGTTTTTAAACAAAACTTAAATTCTCTTAATATAGTCTCCAATATAAATAAGGTATGACCAGAAAACATGTGAAAGATGTGAGAATTTAAGAATTACCGTATAGAAGGGACGCAGAAAGAATCAAATGAAGGAGCTCAGAATGATACAGGCCTGTCAAACTAAGGAAGAAGTAGAAGCACTGAGGATGATGATGCAAGTGAGGAAGATGAAGAAGGAGCAGTGTTTCAACGTAAAATGGATTATACTGTTGAGAAGAAAAACATACTGTTGCAACAAATGAAATGCACAGAACGAGGGGAAAATACAAAGCGAAAGAGGGAACAACATAGTTGCAATCTCTCTTTCACACTCAGAAAAGAGTAAACAATACCTCAGGCTGAGAGAGAAAAGTGCAGAGGCTATCAGAAAAGAAAGGACTGCAGGGGCGGCGGTCTCTCTGTTCCTCCCTTTCTCACCCAACTAAGTCTCTGATCTCTATCTCTAGAGCAATAAATTTTTCAAACACCTTGTAAACATGTTTTTAAACAAAACTTAAATTCTCTTAATATATTCTCCAATATAAATAAGGTATGAACAGAAAACATGTGAAACATGTGAGAATTTAAGAATTACCGTATACAGAGGACGCAGGAAGAATCAAATGAAGGAGCTCAGAATGATAAAGACAAGTCAAACTAAGGATGAAGAAGAAGAACTGAGGATGATGATACAAATGACGAAGATGAAGAAGGTGCAGTGTTTCAACGTAAAATGGATGATACTGTTGAGTAGAAAAACATACTGTTTCAACAATTGAAATGAACAGAACGAGGAGGAAATACAAAGCGAAAGTGGGAACAACAGAGTCGCAATCTCTCTTTCACACTCAGAAAAGAGTAAAGAATACCTCAGGCTGAGAGAGAAAAGTGCAGGGGCTATCAGAAAAGAAAGGACTGCAGGGGTGGCGGTCTCTCTGTTCCTCCCTTTCTCACCCAACTGAGTCTCTGATCTCTATCTCTAGAGCAATAAATTTTTCAAACACCTTGTAAACATGTTTTTAAACAAAACTTAAATTCTGTTAATATATTCTCCAATATAAATTAGGTATGATCAGAAAACATGTGAAAGATGTGAGAATTTAAGAATTACCGTATACAAGGGACGCAGGAAGAATCAAATGAAGGAGCTCAGAATGATACAGGCCTGTCAAACTAAGGAAGAAGAAGAAGCACTGAGGATGATGATGCAAGTGAGGAAGATGAAGAAGGAGCAGTGTTTCAACGAAAAATGGATTATACTGTTGAGAAGAAAAACATATTGTTTCAACAAACGAAATGCACAGAACGAGGGGGAAATACAAAGTGAAAGAGGGAACAACATAGTCGCAATCTCTCTTTCGCACTCAGAAAAGAGTAAATAATACCTCAGGCTGAGAGAGAAAAGTGCAGGGGTTAACAGAAAAGAAAGGACTGCAGGGGCCGCGGTCTCTCTGTTCCTCCCTTTCTCACCCAACTGAGTCTCTGATCTCTATCTCTAGAGCAATAAATTTTTCAAACACCTTGTAAACATGTTTTTAAACAAAACTTAAATTCTCCTAATATATTCTCCAATATAAATAAGGTATGACCAGAAAACATGTGAAAGATGTGAGAATTTAAGAATTACCGTATACAAGGGACGCAGGAAGAATCAAATGAAGGAGCTCAGAATGATACAGACCAGTCAAACTAAGGAAGAAGAAGAAGAACTGAGGATGATGATACAAATGACGAAGATGAAGAAGGTGCAGTGTTTCAACGTAAAATGGACTATACTGTTGAGAAGAAAAACATACTATTTGAACAAACAAAACGAATAGAACGAGGAGGAAATACAAAGCGAAAGAGGGAACAACATAGTCGTAATCTCTCTTTCGCACTCAGAAAAGAGTAAAGAATACCTCAGGCTGAGAGAGAAAAGTGCAGGGGCTATCAGAAAAGAAAGGACTGCAGGTGCAGCGATCTTTCTGTTCCTCCCTTTCTCACCTAACTGAGTCTCTGATCTCTATCTCTAGAGCAATAAATTTTTCAAACACCTTGTAAACATGTTTTTAAATAAAACTTAAATTCTGTTAATATATTCTCCAATATAAATGAGGAATGACCATAAAGCATATGAAAGATGTGAGAATTTAAGAATTAACGTATACAATGGACGCAGGAAGAATCAAATGAAGGAGCTCAGAATGATACAGACCTGTCAAACTCAGGAGGAAGAAGAAGCACTGAGGATGAAGATGCAAGTAAGGAAGATGAAGAAGGAGAAGTGTTTCAACGTAAAATTGATTATACTATTAAGAAGAAAAACATACTATTTCAACAAACGAAATGCGAAGAACGAGGGGGAAATGCAAAGCGAAAGAGGGAACAACACAGTCACAATCTCTCTTTCACACTCAGAAAAGAGTAAACAATACCTCAGGCTGAGAGAGAAAAGTGCAGGGGCTATCAGAAAAGAAAGGACTACAGGGGCGGCGGTCTCTCTGTTCCTCCCTTTCTCACCCAACTGAGTCTCTGATCTCTGTCTCTAGAGCAATAAATTTTTCAAACACCTTGTAAACATGTTTTTAAACAAAACTTAAATTCTCTTAATATATTCTCCAATATAAATAAGGTATGACCAGAAAACATGTGAAAGATGTGAGAATTTAAGAATTACCGTATACAAGGGACGCAGGAAGAATCAAATGAAGGAGCTCAGAATGATACAGACCAGTCAAACTAAGGAAGAAGAAGAAGAACTGAGGATGATGATACAAATGACGAAGATGAAGAAGGTGCAGTGTTTCAACGTAAAATGGACTATACTGTTGAGAAGAAAAACATACTATTTGAACAAACAAAACGAATAGAACGAGGAGGAAATACAAAGCGAAAGAGGGAACAACATAGTCGTAATCTCTCTTTCGCACTCAGAAAAGAGTAAAGAATACCTCAGGCTGAGAGAGAAAAGTGCAGGGGCTATCAGAAAAGAAAGGACTGCAGGGGCAGCGATCTCTCTGTTCCTCCCTTTCTCACCTAACTGAGTCTCTGATCTCTATCTCTAGAGCAATAAATTTTTCAAACACCTTGTAAACATGTTTTTAAATAAAACTTAAATTCTGTTAATATATTCTCCAATATAAATGAGGAATGACCATAAAGCATATGAAAGATGTGAGAATTTAAGAATTAACGTATACAATGGACGCAGGAAGAATCAAATGAAGGAGCTCAGAATGATACAGACCTGTCAAACTCAGGAGGAAGAAGAAGCACTGAGGATGAAGATGCAAGTAAGGAAGATGAAGAAGGAGAAGTGTTTCAACGTAAAATTGATTATACTATTAAGAAGAAAAACATACTATTTCAACAAACGAAATGCGAAGAACGAGGGGGAAATGCAAAGCGAAAGAGGGAACAACACAGTCACAATCTCTCTTTCACACTCAGAAAAGAGTAAACAATACCTCAGGCTGAGAGAGAAAAGTGCAGGGGCTATCAGAAAAGAAAGGACTGCAGGGGCGGCGGTCTCTCTGTTCCTCCCTTTCTCACCCAACTGAGTCTCTGATCTCTGTCTCTAGAGCAATAAATTTTTCAAACACCTTGTAAACATGTTTTTAAACAAAACTTAAATTCTCTTAATATATTCTCCAATATAAATAAGGTATGACCAGAAAACATGTGAAAGATGTGAGAATTTAAGAATTACCGTATAGAAAAGACGCAGAAAGAATCAAATGAAGGAGCTCAGAATGATACAGGCCTGTCAAACTAAGGAAGAAGAAGAAGCACTGTGGATGATGATGCAAGTGAGGAAAATGAAGAAGGAGCAGTGTTTCAACGTAAAATGGATTATACTATTGAGATGTTTCAACAAACGAAATGCACAGAACGAGGGGGAAATACAATGTGAAAGAGGGAACAACATAGTCGCAATCTCTCTTTCGCCCTGAGAAAATAGTAAAGAATACCTTAGGCTGAGAGAGAGAAGTGCACGCGCTATCAGAAAAGAAAGGACTGCAGGGGCGGCGGTCTCTCTAATCCTCCCTTTCTCACCCAACTAAGTCTCTGATCTCTATCTCTAGAACAATAAATTTTTCAAACACCTTGTAAACATGTTTTTAAACAAAACTTAAATTCTCTTAATATATTCTCCAATATAAATAGGGTATGACCAGAAAACATGTGAAAGATGTGAGAATTTAAGAATTACCGTATACAAGGGACACAGGAAGAATCAAATGAAGGTGCTCAGAATGATACAGACCAGTCAAACTAAGGAAGAAGAAGAAGAACTGAGGATGATGATGTAAGTGAGGAAGATGAAGATGGTGCAGTGTTTCAACGTAAAATGGATTATACTGTTGAGAAGAAAAACATACTGTTTGAACAAACAAAATGAATAGAACGAGGAGGAAATACAAAGCGAAAGAGGGAACAACATAGTCATAATCTCTCTTTCGCACTCAGAAAAGAGTAAAGAATACCTCAGGCTGAGAGAGAAAAGTGCAGGGGCTATCGGAAAAGAAAGGACTGCAGGGGCGGCGGTCTCTTTGTTCCTCCCTTTCTCACCCAACAGAGTCTCTGATCTCTGTCTTTATAGCAATAAATTTTTCAAACACCTTGTAAACATGTTTTTAAACAAAACTTAAATTCTCTTAATATACTCTCCAATATAAATAAGGTATGACCAGAAAACATGTGAAAGATGTGAGAATTTAAGAATTACCGTATAGAAGGGACGCAGGAAGAATCAAATGAAGGAGCTCAGAATGATACAGACCAGTCAAACTAAGGAAGAAGAAGAAGAACTGAGGATGATGATGCAAGTGAGGAAGATGAAGAAGGTGCAGTGTTTCAACATAAAAGGGATCATACAGTTGAGAAGAAAAACATACTGTTTGAACAAACAAAATGAATAGAACGAGGAGGAAATACAAAGTGAAGGAGGGAACAACATAGTCGCAATCTCTCTTTCGCACTCAGAAAAGAGTAAAGAATACCTCAGGCTGAGAGAGAAAAGTGCAGGGGTTATCAGGAAAGAAAGGACTGCAGGGGCGGCGGTCTCTCTGTTCCTCCCTTTCTTACCAGTTGAGTCTCTGATCTCTATCTCTAGAGCAATAAATTTTTCAAACACCTTGTGAACATGTTTTTAAACAAAACTTAAATTCTCTTAATATATTCTCCAATATAAATAAGGTATGACCATAAAACATGTGAAAGATGTGAGAATTTAAGAATTATCGTATACAATGGACGCAGGAAGAATCAAATGAAGGAGCTCAGAATGATACAGACCAGTCAAACTCAGGAAGAAGAAGAAGCACTGAGGATGATGATGCAAGTAAGGAAGATGAAGAAGGAGCAGTGTTTCAACATAAAATGGATTATACTGTTAAGAAGAAAAACATACCGTTTCACCAAACGAAATGCGAAGAACAAGGGGTAAATGCAAAGCGAAAGAGGGAACAACACAGTCACAATCTCTCTTTCACACTCAGAAAAGAGTAAAAAATACCTCAGGCTGAGAGAGAAAAGTGCAGGGGCTATCTGAAAAGAAAAGACTGCAGGGGCGGCGGTCTCTCTGTTCCTCCCTTTCTCACCCAACTGAGTCTCTGATCTCTATCTCTAAAGCAATAAATTTTTCAAACACCTTGTAAACATGTTTTTAAACAAAACTTAAATTCTCTTAATATATTCTCCAATATAAAAAATTTATGACCAGAAAACATGTGAAAGATGTGAGAATTAAGGAATTACCTTATACAAGGGACGCAGGAAGAATCAAATGAAGGAGCTCAGAATGATACAGACTAGTCAAACTAAGGAGGAAGAAGAAGCGCTGAGGATGATGATGCAAGTGAGGAAGATGAAGAAGGAGTAGTGTTTCAACGTAAAATGGGTTATACTGTTGAGAAGAAAAACATACTGTTTCAACAAATGAAATGCATAGAATTTGGGGGAAATGCAAAGCGAAAGAGGGAACAACATAGTCGCAATCTCTCTTTCACACTCAGAAAACAGTAAAGAATACCTTAGGCTGAGAGAGAGAAGTGCAGGCGCTATCAGAAAAGAAAGGACTGCAGGGGCGGCGGTCTCTCTGTTCCTCCCTTTCTCACCCAACTGAGTCTCTGATCTCTATCTCTAGAGCAATAAATTTTTCAAACACCTTGTAAACATGTTTTTAAAAAAAACTTAAATTCTCTTAATATATTCTCTAATAAAAATAAGGTATGACCAGAAAACATGTGAAAGATCTGAGAATTTAAGAATTATCGTATACAAGGGACGCAGGAAGAATCAAATGAAGGAGCTCACAATGATACAGACCAGTCAAACTCAGGAAGAAGAAGAAGAACTGAGGATGATGATGCAAGTGAGGAAGATGAAGAAGGAGCAGTGTTTCAACGTAAAATGGATTATACTATTGAGAAGAAAAACATACTGTTTCAACAAACGAAATGAATAGAACGAGGGGGAAATACAAAGCGAAAGAGGGAACAACATAGTCGCAATCTCTCTTTCGCACTCAAAAAAGAGTAAACAATACCTCGGCTCAGAGAGAAAAGTGCAAGGGCTATCAGAAAAGAAAGGACTGCAGGGGCGGCGCTCTCTCTGTTCCTCCCTTTCTCACCCAACTGAGTCTCTCATCTCTATCTCTAGAGCAATAAATTTTTCAAACACCTTCTAAACATGTTTTTAAACAAAACTTAAATTCTCTTAATATATTCTTCAATATAAATAAGGTATGACCAGAAAACATGTGAAAGATGTGAGAATTTAAGAATTACCGTATACAAGGGTCGCAGAAAGAATCAAATGAAGGAGCTCAGAATGATACAGACCAGTCAAACTAAGGAAGAGGAAGAAGCACTGAGGATGATGATGCAAGTGAGGAAGATGAAGAAGGAGCAGTGTTTCAACGGAAAATGGATTATACGGTTGAGTAGAAAAACATACTGTTTCAACAAACGAAATGCACAGAACGAGGGGGGAAATACAAAGCGAAAGAGGGAACAACATAGTCACAATCTCTCTTTCGCACTCAGAAAAGAGTAAAGAATACCTCAGGCTGAGAGAGAAAAGTGCAGGGGCTATCAGAAAAGAAAGGACTGCAGGGGCGGCGGTCTCTCTATTCCTCTCATTCTCACCCAACTGAGTTTCTGATCTCTATCTCTAGTGCAATAAATTTTTCAAACACCTTGTAAACATGTTTTTAAACAAAACTTAAATTCTCTTATTATATTCTCCAATATAAATAAGGTATGACCAGAAAACATGTAAAAGATGTGAGAATTTAAGAATTACCGTATACAAGGGACGTAGGAAGAATCAAATGAAGGAGCTCAGAATGATACAGACCAGTCAAACTCAGGAAGAAGATGAAGCACTGAGGATGATGATGCAAGTCAGGAAGATGAAGAAGGAGCAGTGTTTCAACGTAAAATGGATTATACTGTTAAGAAGAAAAACATACCGTTTTAACAAACAAAATGCACAGAACGAAGTGGAAATGCAAAGCGAAAGAGGGAACAACACAGTCGCAATCTCTCTTTCACACTCAGAAAAGAGTAAAGAATACCTCAAGCTGAGAGAAAAAACTGCAGGGGCCATCGGGAAAGGAAGGTTTGCAGGAGCGATGGAATCTCTTTTCCTCCCTTTCTCACCCAACTAAGTCTCTGATCTCTATGTCTAGAGCAATAAATTATTCAAACACCTTGTAAATATGTTTTTATACAAAACTTAAATTCTCTTAATATATTCTCCAATATAAATAAGGTATGACAAGAAAACATCTGAAACATGTGAGAATTTAAGAATTACCGTATACAATGGACGTAGGAAGAATCAAATGAAGGAGCTCTGAATGTAACAGACCAGTCAAACTAAGGAAGAAGAAGAAGAACTGAGGATGATGATGCAAGTAAGGAAGATGAAGAAGGAGCAGTGTTTCAACGTAAAATGGATTATACTGTTAAGAAGAAAAACATACCGTTTTAACAAACAAAATGCACAGAACGAAGTGGAAATGCAAAGCGAAAGAGGGAACAACACAGTCGCAATCTCTCTTTCACACTCAGAAAAGAGTAAAGAATACCTCACGCTGAGAGAAAAAACTGCAGGGGCCATCGGGAAAGGAAGGTTTGCAGGAGCGACGGAATCTGTTTTCCTCCCTTTCTCACCCAACTAAGTCTCTGATCTCTATCTCTAGAGCAATAAATTATTCAAACACCTTGTAAATATGTTTTTATACAAAACTTAAATTCTCTTAATATATTCTCCAATATAAATAAGGTATGACAAGAAAACATCTGAAAGATGTGAGAATTTAAGAATTACCGTATACAAGGGACGCAGGAAGAATCAAATGAAGGAGCTCTGAATGATACAGACCAGTCAAACTAAGGAAGAAGAAGAAGAACTGAGGATGATGATGCAAGTGAGGAAGATGAAAAAGGAGCAGTGTTTCAACGTAAAATGTATTACACTGTTGAGAAGAAAAAGATACCGTTTAATCAAACGAAATGCACAGAACGAGGGGGAAATGCAAAGCGAAAGAGGGAACAACACAGTCGTAATCTCTCTTTCGCACTCAGAAAAGAGTAAAGAATACCTCAGGCTGAGAGAGAAAACTGCAGGGGCCATCAGGAATGGAAGGACTACAGAGGCGGCGTTCTATCTGTTCCTCCCTTTCTCACCCAACTCAGTGTCTGATCTCTATCTCTAGAGCAATAAATTTTTCAAACACCTTGTAAACATGTTTTTAAACAAAACATAAATTCTCTTATTATATTCTCCAATATAAATAAGGTATGACCATAAAACATGTGAAAGATGCGAGAATTTAACAATTATCGTATACAATGGATGCAAGAAGAGTCAAATGAAGAAGCTTAGAATGATACAGACCAGTCGAACTGAGGAAGAAGAAGAAGCACTGAGGATGATGATGCAAGTGAGGAAGATGAAGAAGGAGCAGTGTTTCAACGTAAAATATATGATACTGTTGAGAAGAAAAACAGACCGTTTAATCAAAAGAAATGCATAGAACGAGAGGGAAATGCAAAGCGAAAGAGGGAACAACACAGTCCCAATCTCTCTTTCGCACTCAGAAAAGAGTAAAGAATACCTCAGGCTGAGAGAGAAAACTACAGAGGCCATCGGAAATAGAGGGACTGCAGGGGCGGCGGTCTATCTGTTCCTCCCTTTCTCACCCAACTCAATCTCTGATCTCTATCTCTAGAGTAACAAATTTTTCAAACACCTTGTAAACATGTTTTTAAACAAAACTTAAATTCTCTTAATATATTCTAAAAACATAAATACGGTATGACTAGAAAACATGCGAAAGATGTAAGAATTTAAGAATTACCGAATACAACGAACGCAAGAAGAATCAAATGAAGAAGCTCAGAATGATACAGACTAGTGAAACTAAGGAAGAAGAAGAAGCCCTTAGGATGATGATGCAAGTGAGGAAGATGAAGAAGGAGCAGTGTTTCAACGTAAAATGGATTATACTGTTGAGAAGAAAAACATATTGTTTCAACAAATGAAATGCATAGAACGAGGGGGAAATACAAAGCGAAAGAGGGAACAACACAGTCGCAATCTGTCTTTCGCACTCAGAAAAGAGAAAAGCATACCTCTGGCTGAGAGAGAAAAGTACAGGGGCTATCGGAAAAGAAAGGACTGCAGGGGCGGCGGTCTCTCTGTTCCTCCCTTTCTCACCCAACTGAGTCTCTGATCTCTATCCACAGAGCAATAAATTTTTCAAACACCTTGTAAACATGTTTTTAAACAAAACTTAAATTCTCTTAATATATTCTCTAATATAAATATGGTATGACCAGAAAACATGTGAAAGATGCGAGAATTTAAAAATTATCGTATACAATGGATGCAAGAAGAATCAAATGAAGAAGCTCAGAATGATATAGACCAGTCGAACTGATAAAGAAGAAGAAGCACTGAGGATGATGAAGCAAGTGAGGAAGATGAAGAAGGAGCAGTGTTTCAACATAAAATGGACGATACTGTTGAGAAGAAAAGCATACCGTTTAATCAAACAAAATGCACAGAACGAGAGGGAAATGCAAAGCGAAAGAGGGAACAACAAAGTCCTAATCTCTCTTTCGCACTCAGAAAAGAGTAAAGAATACCTCAGGCTGAGAGATAAAACTTCAGGGGTCATCATGAAAGGAAGGACAGCAAGGGCGATGGAATCTCTGTTCCTCCCTTTCTCACCCAACTCAGTCTCTGATCTCTATCTCTAGAGCAATAAATTTTTCAAACACCTTGTAAATATGTTTTTAAACAAAACTTAAATTCTCTTAATATATTCTCCAATATAAATAAGGTATGACCAGAAAACATGTGAAAGAAGCGAGAATTTAAGAATTATCATATACAATGGACGCAAGAAGAATCAAATGAAGAAGCTCAGAATGATACGGATCAGTCAAACTGAGGAAGAAGAAGAAGCACTGAGGATGATGATGCAAGTGAGGAAGATGAAGGAGCAGTGTTTCAACGTAAAATGTATTATACTGTTGAGAAGAAAAACATATCATTTCAACAAACGAAATGCACATAACGAGGGGGAAATGCAAAGCGAAAGATTGAACAACACAGTCGAAAGCTCTTTTTCGCACTCAGAAAAGAGTAAAGAACACCTCAAGCTGAGAGAGAAAACTACAGAGGCCATCAGAATAGGAAGGACTGCAGGGGCGGCGATCTATCTATTCCTCCCTTTCTCACCCAACTCAATCTCTGATCTCTATCTCTAGAGCAACAAATTTTTCAAACACCTTGTAAACATGTTTTTAAATAAAACTTAAATTCCCTTAATATGTTCTCCAATATAAATACGGTATGACCAGAAAACATGTGAAAGATGAGAGAATTTAAGAATTACCGTATACAATGGACGCAAGAAGAATCAAATGAAGAAGCTCAGAATGATACAGACTAGTGAAACTAAGGAAGAAGAAGAAGCCCTTAGGATGATGATGCAAGTGAGGAAGATGAAGAAGGAGCAGTGTTTCAACGTAAAATATATGATACTGTTGAGAAGAAAAACAGACCGTTTAATCAAAAGAAATGCATGGAACGAGAGGGAAATGCAAAGCGAAAGAGGGAACAACACAGTCCCAATCTCTCTTTCGCACTCAGAAAAGAGTAAAGAATACTTCAGGCTGAGAGAGAAAACTACAGAGGCCATCGGAAATAGAGGGACTGCAGGGGCGGCGGTCTATCTGTTCCTCCCTTTCTCACCCAACTCAATCTCTGATCTCTATCTCTAGAGTAACAAATTTTTCAAACACCTTGTAAACATGTTTTTAAACAAAACTTAAATTCTCTTAATATATTCTAAAAACATAAATACGGTATGACTAGAAAACATGCGAAAGATGTAAGAATTTAAGAATTACCGAACACAACGAACGCAAGAAGAATCAAATGAAGAAGCTCAGAATGATACAGACTAGTGAAACTAAGGAAGAAGAAGAAGCCCTTAGGATGATGATGCAAGTGAGGAAGATGAAGAAGGAGCAGTGTTTCAACGTAAAATGGATTATACTGTTGAGAAGAAAAACATATTGTTTCAACAAATGAAATGCATAGAACGAGGGGGAAATACAAAGTGAAAGAGGGAACAACACAGTCGCAATCTGTCTTTCGCACTCAGAAAAGAGAAAAGCATACCTCTGGCTGAGAGAGAAAAGTACAGGGGCTATCGGAAAAGAAAGGACTGCAGGGGCGGCGGTCTCTCTGTTCCTCCCTTTCTCACCCAACTGAGTCTCTGATCTCTATCCACAGAGCAATAAATTTTTCAAACACCTTGTAAACATGTTTTTAAACAAAACTTAAATTCTCTTAATATATTCTCTAATATAAATATGGTATGACCAGAAAACATGTGAAAGATGCGAGAATTTAAAAATTATCGTATACAATGGATGCAAGAAGAATCAAATGAAGAAGCTCAGAATGATATAGACCAGTCGAACTGATAAAGAAGAAGAAGCACTGAGGATGATGAAGCAAGTGAGGAAGATGAAGAAGGAGCAGTGTTTCAACATAAAATGGACGATACTGTTGAGAAGAAAAGCATACCGTTTAATCAAACAAAATGCACAGAACGAGAGGGAAATGCAAAGCGAAAGAGGGAACAACAAAGTCCTAATCTCTCTTTCGCACTCAGAAAAGAGTAAAGAATACCTCAGGCTGAGAGATAAAACTTCAGGGGTCATCATGAAAGGAAGGACAGCAAGGGCGATGGAATCTCTGTTCCTCCCTTTCTCACCCAACTCAGTCTCTGATCTCTATCTCTAGAGCAATAAATTTTTCAAACACCTTGTAAATATGTTTTTAAACAAAACTTAAATTCTCTTAATATATTCTCCAATATAAATAAGGTATGACCAGAAAACATGTGAAAGAAGCGAGAATTTAAGAATTATCATATACAATGGACGCAAGAAGAATCAAATGAAGAAGCTCAGAATGATACGGATCAGTCAAACTGAGGAAGAAGAAGAAGCACTGAGGATGATGATGCAAGTGAGGAAGATGAAGGAGCAGTGTTTCAACGTAAAATATATTATACTGTTGAGAAGAAAAACATATCATTTCAACAAACGAAATGCACATAACGAGGGGGAAATGCAATGCGAAAGATTGAACAACACAGTCGAAAGCTCTTTTTCGCACTCAGAAAAGAGTAAAGAACACCTCAAGCTGAGAGAGAAAACTACAGAGGCCATCAGAATAGGAAGGACTGCAGGGGCGGCGATCTATCTATTCCTCCCTTTCTCACCCAACTCAATCTCTGATCTCTATCTCTAGAGCAACAAATTTTTCAAACACCTTGTAAACATGTTTTTAAATAAAACTTAAATTCCCTTAATATGTTCTCCAATATAAATACGGTATGACCAGAAAACATGTGAAAGTTGAGAGAATTTAAGAATTACCGTATACAATGGACGCAAGAAGAATCAAATGAAGAAGCTCAGAATGTTACAGACCAGTGAAACTAAGGAAGAAGAAAAAGCACTGAGGATCATGATGCAATTGAGGAAGATGAAGAAGGAGCAGTGTTTCAACGTAAAATGGATTATACCGTTGAGAAGAAAAACATACCGTTTAATCAAACGAAATGCACAGAACGAGGGGGAAATGCAAAGCGAAAGATGGAACAATACAATCGCAAGCTCTTTTTCGCACTCAGAAAAGAATAAAGAATACCTCAGGCTGAGAGAGAAAACTGCAGAGGCCATCAGAATAGGAAGGACTGCAGGGGCGGCGGTCTATCTGTTCCTCCGTTTCTCACCCAACTCAGTCTCTGATCTCTATCTCTAGTGCAATAAATTTTTCAAATACCTTGTAAACATGTTTTTAAACAAAACAAAAATTCTCTTAATATATTCTCCAATATAAATAACGTATGACCAGAAAACATATGAAAGATGTGAGTATTTCAGAATTATCGTATACAATGGATGCAAGAAGAATCAAATGAAGAAGCTTAGAATGATACAGACCAGTCAAATTGAGGAAGAAGAAGAAGCACTGATGATGATGTTGCAAATGAGGAAGATTAAGAAGGAGCAGTGTTTCAACGTAAAATGAATGATACTGTTGAGAAGAAAAACATACTGTTTAATCAAACGAAATGCACAGAACGAGAGGGAAATGCAAAGCGAAAGAGGGAACAACAAAGTCCCAATCTCTCTTTCGCACTCAGAAAAGAGTAAAGAATACCTCAGGCTGGGAGAGAAAACTGTAAAGGGTATCGGAAAAGGAAGTACTGCAGGGGCGGCGGTCTATCTGTTCCTCCCTTTCTCACCCAACTCAATCTCTGATCTCTATCTCTAGGGTAACAAATTTTTCAAACTCCTTGTAAACATGTTTTTAAACAAAACTTAAATTCTCTTAATATATTCTCCAACATAAATACGGTATGACCAGAAAACATGCAAAAGATGTGAGAATTTAAGAATTACCGTATACAACGGACGCAAGAAGAATCAAATGAAGAAGCTCAGAATAATACAGACCAGTAAAACTAAGGAAGAAGAAGAAGCCCTTAGGATGATGATGCAAGTGAGGAAGATGAAGAAGGAGCAGTGTTTCAACGTAAAATGGATTATACTGTTGAGAAGAAAAACATACTGTTTCAACAAACGAAATGCATAGAACGAGGGGGAAATACAAAGTGAAAGAGGGAACAACACAGTCACAATTTGTCTTTCACTCTCAGAAAAGAGAAAAGCATACCTCAGGCTGAGAGAAAAAAGTGCAGGGGCTATCGGAAAAGGAAGGACAGCAGGGGCAGCGGTCTCTCTGTTCCTCCCTTTCTCACCCAACTCAGTCTCTGATCTCTATGTCTAGAGCAATAAATTTTTCAAACACCTTGTAAACATGTTTTTAAACAAAACTTAAATTCTCTTAAGATATTCTCCAATATAAATAGGGTATGACCAGAAAAGATGTGAAAGATGCGAGAATTTAAGAATTATCATATACAATAGATGCAAGAAGAATCAAATGAAGAAGCTCAACATGATACGGACTACTCAAACTGAGGAAGAAGAAGAAGCACTGAGGATGATGATGCAAGTGAGGAAGATGAAGGAGCAGTGTTTCAACGTAAAATGGATTATACTGTTGAGAAGAAAAACATACCATTTCAACAAACGAAATACACATAATGAGGGGGAAATGCAAAGCGAAAGAGGGAACAACACAGTCGCAAGCTCTTTTTCGCACTCAGAAAAGAGTAAAGAATACCTCAAGCTGAGAGAGAAAACTACAGAGGCCATCAGAAAAGGAAGGACTGCAGGGGCGGCGGTCTATCTGTTCCTCCCTTTCTCACCCAACTCCATATCTGATCTCTATATCTTGAGCAATAAATTTTTCAAAAACCTTGTAAACATGTTTTTAAACAAAACTTAAATTCTCTTAATATGTTCTCCAACATAAATACGGTATGACCAGAAAACATGTGAAAGATGCGAGAATTTGAGAATATTCGTATACAATGGACGCAAGAAGATTCAAATGAGGAAGCTCAGAATGATATAGACCAGTCAACCTAAGGAAGAAGAAGAAGCACTGAGGATGATGATGCAAGTGAGGAAGATGAAGAAGGAGCAGCGTTTCAAAGTAAAATGGATGATACTGTCGAGAAGACAAACATACCGTTTTAATAAACAAAATGCGCAGAACATGGTGGAAATGCAAAGCGCTTAAAGAGGGAACAACACAGTCGCAATCTCCCTTTCACACTTAGAAAAGAGTAATGAATACCTCAGCCTGAGAGAGAAAACTGCAGCGTGCATCGGAAAAGGAAGGACTGCAGGGGCGACGGAATCTCTGTTCCTCCCTTTCTCCCCCAACTCAGTCTCTGATCTCTATCTCTAAAGTAACAAATTTTTCAAACAACTTGTAAACATGTTTTTAAACAAAACTTAAATTCTCTTAATATATTCTCCAACATAAATACGGAATGACCAGAAAACATGCAAAAGATGCGAGAATTTAAGAATTACCGTATACAACGGACGCAAGAAGAATCAAATGAAGAAGCTCAGAATGATACAGACCAGTGAAACTAAGGAAGAAGAAGAAGCCCTTAGGATGATGATGCAAGCGAGGAAGATGAAGAAGGAGCAGTATTTCAACGTAAAATGGAATATACTGTTAAGAAGAAAAACATAATGTTTCAACAAACGAAATGCGTAGAACGAGGGGGAAATGCAAAGTGAAAGAGGGAACAACACAGTGATAATCTCTTTCTAACACTCAGAAAAGAGTAAAGAATACCTTAGGCTGAGAGAGAAAACTTCAGGGGCCATCGTGAAAGGAAGGACAGCAGGGGCGACGGAATCTCTGTTCCTCCCTTTCTCACCCAACTAAGTCTCTGATCTCTATCTCTAGAGCAATAAATTTTTCAAACACCTTGTAAACATGTTTTTAAACAAAACTTAAATTCTCTTAATATATTCTCTAATATAAATAAGGTATGACCAGAAAACATGTGAAAGATCTGAGAATTTAAGAATTATCATATACAATGGACGCAAGAAGAATCAAATGAAGAAGCTCAGAATGATACGGACTACTCAAACTGAGGAAGAAGAAGAAGCACTGAGGATGATGATGCAAGTGAGGAAGATGAAGGAGCAGTATTTCAATGTAAAATGGATTATACTGTTGAGAAGAAAAACATACTGTTTCAACAAACGAAATGCATAGAACGAGGGGGAAATACAAAGCGAAAGAGGGAACAACACAGTCGCAATCTGTCTTTCGCACTCAGAAAAGAGAAAAGCATACCTCAGGCTGAGAGAGAAAAGTGCAGGGGCTATCGGAAAAGAAAGGACTGCAGGGGCGGCGGTCTCTCTATTCCTCCCTTTCTCACCCAACTGAGTCTCTCGTCTCTATCCATAGAGAAATAAATTTTTCAAACACTTTGTAAACATGTTTTTAAACAAAACTTAAATTCTCTTAATATATTCTCCAATATAAATAAGGTATGACCAGAAAACATGTGAAAGATATGAGAATTTAAGAATTACCGTATACAATGGATGCAGGAAGAATCAAATGAAGGAGCTCAGAATGATACAGACCAGTCAAACTAAGGAAGAAGAAGAAGTACTGAGGATGATTAGGAAAGTAAGGAAGATGAAGAAGGAGCAGTGTTTCAACGTAAAATGTATTATACTGTTAAGAAGAAAAACATACCGTTTCAACAAACGAATTGCGCAGAACGAGGGGGAAATGCAAAGTGAAAGAGGGAACAACACAGTCACAATCTCACTTTAACACTCAGAAAAGAATTAAGAATACCTCAGGCTGAGAGAGAAAACTTCAGGGGCCATCGTGAAAGGAAGGACAGCAGGGGCGACGGAATCTCTGTTTCTCCCTTTCTCACCCAACTCAGTCTCTGATCTCTATCTCTAGAGCAATAAATTTTTCAAACACCTTGTAAACCTGTTTTTAAACAAAACTTAAATTCTCTTAAGATATTCTCCAATATAAATAAGGTATGACCAGAAAACATGTGAAAGATACGAGAATTTAAGAATTATCATATACAATGGACGCAAGAAGAATCAAATGAAAAAGCTCTGAATGTTACGGACTACTCAAACTGAGGAAGAAGAAGAAGCACTTAGGATGATGATGCAAGTGAGGAAGATGAAAGAGCAGTGTTTCAACGTAAAATGGATTATACTGTTGAGAAGAAAAACATACCGTTTCAACAAGCGAAATGCACAGAATGAGGGGGAAATGCAAAGAAAAAGAGGGAACAACACAGTCGCAAGCTCTTTTTCGCACTCAGAAAAGAGTAAAGAATACCTCAAGCTGAGAGAGAAAACTACAGAGGCCATCAGAAAAGGAAGGACTGCAGGGGCGACGGTCTATCTGTTCCTCCCTTTCTCACCCAACTCAATATCTGATCTCTATCTCTAGAGCAACAAATTTTTCAAACACCTTGTAAACATATTTTTAAACAAAACTTAAATTCTCTTAATATGTTCTCTAATATAAAAACGGTATGACCAGAAAACATGTGAAAGATATGAGAATTTAAGAATTACCGTATACAATGGATGCAGGAAGAATCAAATGAAGGTGCTCAGAATGATACAGACCAGTCAAACTAAGGAAGAAGAAGAAGCACTGAGGATGATTAGGAAAGTAAGGAAGATGAAGAAGGAGCAGTGTTTCAACGTAAAATGGATTATATTGTTAAGAAGAAAAACATACCGTTTCAACAAACGAAATGCGCAGAACGAGGGGGAAATGCAAAGTGAAAGAGGGAACAACACAGTCACAATCTCTCTTTAACACTCAGAAAAGAATTAAGAATACCTCAGGCTGAGAGAGAAAACTTCAGGGGCCATCGTGAAAGGAAGGATAGCAGGGGCGACGGAATCTCTGTTCCTCCCTTTCTCACCCAACTCAGTCTCTGATCCCTATCTCTAGAGCAATAAATTTTTCAAACACCTTGTAAACCTGTTTTTAAACAAAACTTAAATTCTCTTAAGATATTCTCCAATATAAATAAGGTATGACCAGAAAACATGTGAAAGATGCGAGAATTTAAGAATTATCATATACAATGGACGCAAGAAGAATCAAATGAAGAAGCTCTGAATGATACGGACTACTCAAACTGAGGAAGAAGAAGAAGCACTTAGGATGATGATGCAAGTGAGGAAGATGAAAGAGCAGTGTTTCAACGTAAAATGGATTATACTGTTGAGAAGAAAAACATACCGTTTCCACAAACGAAATGCACAGAATGAGGGGGAAATGCAAAGAAAAAGAGGGAACAACACAGTCGCAAGCTCTTTTTCGCACTCAGAAAAGAGTAAAGAATACCTCAAGCTTAGAGAGAAAACTACAGAGGCCATCAGCAAAGGAAGGACTGCAGGGGCGGCGGTCTATCTGTTCCTCCCTTTCTCACCCAACTCAATATCTGATCTCTATCTCTAGAGCAACAAATTTTTCAAACACCTTGTAAACATATTTTTAAACAAAACTTAAATTCTCTTAATATGTTCTCTAATATAAAAACGGTATGACCAGAAAACATGTGAAAGATATGAGAATTTAAGAATTACCGTATACAATGGATGCAGGAAGAATCAAATGAAGGTGCTCAGAATGATACAGACCAGTCAAACTAAGGAAGAAGAAGAAGCGCTGAGGATGATTAGGAAAGTAAGGAAGATGAAGAAGGAGCAGTGTTTCAACGTAAAATGGATTATATTGTTAAGAAGAAAAACATACCGTTTCAACAAACGAAATGCGCAGAACGAGGGGGAAATGCAAAGTGAAAGAGGGAACAACACAGTCACAATCTCTCTTTAACACTCAGAAAAGAATTAAGAATACCTCAGGCTGAGAGAGAAAACTTCAGGGGCCATCGTGAAAGGAAGGACAGCAGGGGCGACGGAATCTCTGTTCCTCCCTTTCTCACCCAACTCAGTCTCTGATCTCTATCTCTAGAGCAATAAATTTTTCAAACACCTTGTAAACCTGTTTTTAAACAAAACTTAAATTCTCTTAAGATATTCTCTAATATAAATAAGGTATGACCAGAAAACATGTGAAAGATGCGAGAATTTAAGAATTATCATATACAATGGACGCAAGAAGAATCAAATGAAGAAGCTCTGAATGATACGGACTACTCAAACTGAGGAAGAAGAAGAAGCACTTAGGATGATGATGCAAGTGAGGAAGATGAAAGAGCAGTGTTTCAACGTAAAATGGATTATACTGTTGAGAAGAAAAACATACCGTTTCAACAAACGAAATGCACAGAATGAGGGGGAAATGCAAAGAAAAAGAGGGAACAACACAGTCGCAAGCTCTTTTTCGCACTCAGAAAAGAGTAAAGAATACCTCAAGCTGAGAGAGAAAACTACAGAGGCCATCAGCAAAGGAAGGACTGCAGGGGCGGCGGTCTATCTGTTCCTCCCTTTCTCACCCAACTCAATATCTGATCTCTATCTCTAGAGCAACAAATTTTTCAAACACCTTGTAAACATATTTTTAAACAAAACTTAAATTCTCTTAATATGTTCTCCAATATAAATACGGTATGACCAGAAAACATGTGAAAGATATGAGAATTTAAGAATTACCGTATACAATGGATGCAGGAAGAATCAAATGAAGGAGCTCAGAATGATACAGACCAGTCAAACTAAGGAAGAAGAAGAAGCACTGAGGATGATTAGGAAAGTAAGGAAGATGAAGAAGGAGCAGTGTTTCAACGTAAAATGGATTATACTGTTAAGAAGAAAAACATACCGTTTCAACAAACGAAATGCGCAGAACGAGGGGGAAATGCAAAGTGAAAGAGGGAACAACACAGTCACAATCTCTCTTTAACACTCAGAAAAGAATTAAGAATACCTCAGGCTGAGAGAGAAAACTTCAGGGGCCATCGTGAAAGGAAGGACAGCAGGGCCGACGGAATCTCTGTTCCTCCCTTTCTCACCCAACTCAGTCTCTGATCTCTATCTCTAGAGCAATAAATTTTTCAAACACCTTGTAAACCTGTTTTTAAACAAAACTTAAATTCTCTTAAGATATTCTCCAATATAAATAAGGAAACACCAGAAAACATGTGAAAGATGCGAGAATTTAAGAATTATCATATACAATGGACGCAAGAAGAATCAAATAAAGAAGCTCAGAATGATACGGACTACTCAAACTGAGGAAGACGAAGAAGCACTTAGGATGATGATGCAAGTGAGGAAGATGAAGGAGCAGTGTTTCAACGTAAAATGGATTATACTGTTGAGAAGAAAAACATACCGTTTCAACAAACGAAATGCAAAGAATGAGGGGGAAATGCAAAGCGAAAGAGGGAACAACACAGTCGCAAGCTCTTTTTCGCACTCAGAAAAGAGTAAAGAATACCTCAAGCTGAGAGAGAAAACTACAGAGGCCATCAGAAAAGGAAGGACTGCAGGGGCGGCGGTCTATCTGCTCCTCCCTTTCTCACCCAACTCAATATCTGATCTCTATCTCAAGAGCAACAAATTTTTCAAACACCTTGTAAACATATTTTTAAACAAAACTTAAATTCTCTTAAAATATTCTCCAATATAAATACAGTATGACCAGAAAACATGTGAAAGATGCGAGAATTTAAGAATTACCGTCAAACTAAGGAAGAAGAAAAAGCACTGAGGACGATGATGCAAGTGAGGAAGATGAAGAAAGAGCAGTGTTTCAATGTAAAATGGATGATACTGTTGAGAAGACAAACATACCGTTTCAATAAACAAAATGCGCAGAACATGGTGGAAATGCAAAGCGAAAGAGGGAATAATACAGTCGCAATCTCTCTTTCACACTAAGAAAAGAGTAAAGAATACCTCAAGCAGAGAGAGAAAACTGCAGGGCACATCGAAAAAGGAAGGACTGCAGGGGCGACGGAATCTCTGTTCCTCCCTTTCTCACCCAACTCAGTCTCTTATCTCTATCTCTAGAGCAATAAATTTTTCAAACACCTTGTAAACATGATTCTAAACAAAACTTAAATTCTCATAATATATTGTCCAATATAAATACGGTATGACTAGAAAACATGTGAAAGATGCTAGAATTTAAAAATTACCGTATACAATGGACGCAAGAAGAATCAAATGAAGAAGCTCAGAATGATACAGACCAGTCAAACTAAGAAAGAAGAAGAAGTACTGAGGATGATGATGCAAGTAAGGAAGATGAAGAGGAAGCAGTGTTTCAATGTAGAATGGATGATACAATTGAGAAGAAAAACATACCGTTTCAACAAACGAAATGTATATAACAAGGGGGAAATGTAAAGTGAAAGAGGGAACAACAGAGTCGCAATCTCTCTTTCGCACTCAGAAAAGAAAAAAGAATACCTCAGGCTGAGAGAGAAAACTACGGCAGCCATCGAAAAAGGAAGGACTGCAGGGGCGGCGGTCTATCTGTTCCTCCCTTTCTCTGCCAACCATTCTCTGATCTCTATCTCTAGAGCAACAAATTTTTAAAACACCTTGCAAACATGTTTTTAAACAAAACTTAAATTCTCTTAATATATTCTCCAATATAAATACAGTGTGACCAGAAAACATGTGAAAGATGAGAATTTAAGAATTACCGTATACAATGGACACAGGAAGTATCAAATGAAGAAGCTCAGAATGATACAGACCAGTCAAACTAAGGAAGAAGAAGAAGCACTGAGGATGATGATGCAAGTGAGGAAGATGAAGAAAGAGCAGTCTTTCAACGTAAAATGGATGATACTGTTGAGAAGACAAACATACTGTTTCATTAAACAAAATGCGCAAAAAATAGTGGAATTGCAAAGCGAAAGTGGGAACAGTACAGTCGCAATCTCTCTTTCACACTAAGAAAAGAGTAAAGAATACCTCAGGCAGAGAGAGAAAACTGCAGTGCACATCGGAAAAGGAAGGACTGCAGGGGCGACGGAATCTCTGTTCCTCCCTTTGTCACCCAACTCAGTCTCTGATCTCTATCTCTAGAGCACCAAATTTTTCAAACACCTTGTAAACATGATTTTTAACAAAACTTAAATTCTCATAAAAATTACCGTATACAATGGACGCAAGAAGAATCAAATGAAGAAGCTCAGAATGACAAAGTCCAGTCAAACTAAGAAAGAAGAAGAAGCACTGAGGATGATGATGCAAGTGAGGAAGATTAAGAAGGAGCAGTGTTTCAACCTAAAATGGATGCTACTGTTGAGAAGAAAAACATACCGTTTCAACAAACGAAATGCACAGAACGAGGGCGAAATGCAAAGCGAAATAGTGAACAACACAGTCGCAATCTCTCTTTCGCACTCAGAAAAGAGTAAAGAATACCTCAGGCTGATAGAGAAATCTGCAAGGCCCATCGGAAAAGGAAGGACTGTAGGGGCGGCGGTCTCTCTGTTCCTCCCTTTCTCACCCAACCCAGTCTCTAATCTCTATATCTAGAGCAATAAATTTTTCAAACACCTTGTAAATATGTTTTTAAACAAAACTTAAATTCTTTTAATATATTCTCCAATATAAATAAGGTATGACCATAAAATATGTGAAAGATGCGAGAATTTAAGAATTACCTTATACAATGGACGGAAGAAGAATCAAATGAAGAAGCTCAGAATGATACATACCAGTCAAACTGAGGAAGAAGAAGAAGCACTGAGGATGATGATGCAAGTGAGGAAGATGAAGAAGGAGCAGTGTTTCAATGTAAAATGGATGATACTGTTGAGAAGAAAAACATACCGTTTCAACAAACAAAATGCGCAGAACGAGGGGGAAATGCAAAGTGAAAGAGGGAACAACACAGTCACAATCTCTCTTTCACACTCAGAAAAGAGTAATGAATACCTCAGGCTGAGAGAGAAAATTGTAGGGGCCATCAGAAAAGGAAGGACTGACTGCTCGCTCTCTAGCTCACGAAACCTGTGCGCAAGAAAATGTAGCTGATCCAGATTACCTAAAGTGATTAACTCATTATTTGTTTGATAATTTTTTTCTGTTCGATTTCTGTATTATTAGAACTGAACGGAATATTAATATGTGGAATTTACATTTACTAGTTTGGAATAAGTTTGACTGAACGATTATGTAAATTGGTTAAATTTATAATATATTATTTTTAAACAATATTTTTTTGCTAAAACATTTTAAACACATTCATTTTGTATCTATCTACATTAACTAAATTAATTAAACTTATGTCCCAACATAATTTAAAAATATTAAATAAATATATTTAAAAAATAAAATTATGAAAAATGAAAAAGAAAACTCTTAAATTATAAATAACAATTTAAACAATAAAAAATATAAACTTAGTATCATAAACACCTTATCGGATGATAATATAAAAATTGTAAATAAAATTTATTTTAATAAAAATTTAAGATTTTGGCGTTAAATGTATGTTTTTAAAATATAGGGAAAATGGGTGTAATTAAAGCAATATGCAATGTTCGACAAAAAAAAAAGCAATAGGCAATGGAGGTTAGAGTATTTTACTCTATGTTTTATTTTTCTTATCCTGATTTTTGGGCAAATCTCATATAAAACTGTCTAAAATAAGCAAATAATAAATTAGGTTGGTAATTTTAAAAAAATCCCTAATTGAGTTATTGACCTAATTTAAAATAAGATGATAGTAAAATGATTTAAATGCCCTCTCCTCCCTTCTCTAAGGGCCCATTTGGTACACAAAATTGATTTAGATGAATATAGATATATGGAAATGGATATGGATATGGAAATGGAAATTGATATGGATATAGAAATGAAATCAGGTTTAAAAGTGTGTTTAGTATGTCATGGAAATAAGATCTAATTTTCACATGTACAGACCAAAATGCCCCTTTAAATTAAAAAAATAATAAAATATTCCCCAATATCCCATTCCTACTAAACTTGTGATATGGGTCGGAAATCTCAATCAACCATCCATTGAATACCCAGGAAAGAAAAACCAAATCAATAGCATCGAATGAATAGTTTGAACCCATCGAGCTCAGAAAAAAATCTTGCCAAGTGATGGAGAAATTTGAAAATCTGGAGAAGTCTTGAAGTGTCGCCGGTGGGAGATTTGAGAGAGATCACAGAATCAAGCTCAGAATAGCGAATCAAAGGAACTGTAGAGTCATGGGTTGCGGTCGAGCTCGGAATTGAATCTGGGTTTATCGGCTTATCACTAGCGACTTTCTGAGACGAGGTCGAGACGTCGCCGCTGCCATGGGTTGCAGCACGTCACTGCAGTTATCATGGGGATGGAGATGAGACGCCACTGCCGCCACCGTGGATTGCAACACATCACTGCAGTGATGATGGGATGGAGATGAGATGCCACTGCGGGGATGGACTGATGGAGCATAGGCACGATGGGAGCAAATGAACAAGGGTAAAAAAAGAATTCCATGGAATTTTAACCAATTCCATGGGTTGTATGATGGAAGCCCAATTCCATCCTCACTTTTGATGGAATTGGCTCCTCCGTGGAGCCCAATTCCATGACAGCTTTTTATACCAAACACATTTCATCATAGAAATGAATTCCATTTCTATATCCACCCACCCCAATTCTAACATACCAAATAGACCATAAAAAGATTTTCATTATCTTGCCACCCTTTTTTTTCCGACGTAGATATAATCATTAATAAATATATTGAAAATAAAAAAATTTGATTAGACTAAGTCAAAAGAATTTTTTAAAACAATAAAATGTTACGCATGTGGTCTAATGTTATAAAATAAATTTGAAAGGAGTTAAATTTAAATTTTAAAACGTCAGGGGTTTTTTATAACTGATCAAAGTTCAGGGGTTCTTTGCAACTACTCAAATTTTAAGAGGTTTAATTAAATTAGTTGAGTTAATTTATGACCATAGGTAGGAATATGTGAATATCAATTTAATAAATGAAATTTGTTTAAAAAAACACCATTCATCATTTATGGATAATGCCGCACATTTTTTAGATGCAGTACAATATACTGTATGCACAAAACTAAAATCTACTAAATAAATATAAGAATGTATGGTTGGTTACTTGATTTTATACGTTGTCCTCACTAACGCCAACATTTTGCTTCAATAAAACTGAAATATGTTTTCAATTTTTTCGGAAAAAATATTTTCAATTTTTTAATACTCATTGTCATAATTTAACTTAAGCTCAATAAGTTAAAATCAAGCTAGTATTTTTGAAGTCCTTAAAACCAATCTTGAAATATTTTTTATAAAGGAAAAAGTATGTTTAATTTATTGTAGAGCAAAATACTCTAACTCCCTTGCATATTGTCTTAATTACATGGATCTTCCTCCTATTTTGAAAGCATAAACTTGAGTCTAGTCGGTTAACTTGGTTAAGAATATTCTAAAAAGATATTTTTCAATTAGAATTCATAATAGAATAAGTTTTATTTACTAACTTAACCCATCACGCTGAATTCCTAATTTTAGTAAAATGGCAGCAACGTGGAACAAAGAACCGTAAACCTGAAAATGGTGAGGGTAATCTCAACAGACAAAGACCTTTAGACAAAAATTGATTAGAAACGACAATGAGAAAAAACAACAGACAAAACCAGTAGGGGCAATGAAGTCAACGGAATGCTCGCAGGAAGTCGCTACTAGGACGAGACTTGATATTCTTCATGAGACAGAAGTGCAGGTCCCATCGTCAGAGAAGAGTGTGCCTATCAGGAAGAAGACCACAACCGCAGAATGGAGAGTGAAAGAAGTAAGAAATCTTGGCTCAAAAGAGTAAGTGTTCGTTGCTCATATAACACTAGAGTATTTTTGAAATTGGAGAAAGCAGCAACCAAGCCTTAAAAGGCGACAAAAGTGAGTCAACCTAGATTATACAAAACATCATTGAATTTTAGATTAGTTGCATATAACCCCTTGATATTTTAAAGCCAGGTTTTGTAACCCGGACTGAACCGGCCTGTCCGGCCCAGAAACCGGCGAACCAGCCGGTGGACCGGTCCAGTACGAGTTACAATTTAATTGTTTTTAAATTTTTCCTTTAGAATTTCATACTATAAGCCTAAAATCTTCAATTTCTCACCGGTTTGATCCCGGTTTAGCTCTATTTTGACCCCGGTTTGACCCACTGACCCTTAATCAAAGTTTAGATTTAACCTCCTGACTTTTCATTTTTTAGTTATTAGCATCTTTGCCATTAAGTGACCTTTATCTTTTTTAATGGAAAATATCATGTAGGATTATGAGATGACACGTGGTATCCTGCATAAATTACTAATTTCATAAAACCCTCGTGAACTTTGAAACAGTTGTAGAGAACCTCATGAACTTTGATTAATTACAAATAGCCCCTTGACATTTCAGAATTTAAATTTAACTCCTTTAAAATTTGATTTATAATATTAAACCACATGCCGTAACTTTTTATCATTTTAATAAATTATTAATATTTTTATTATCATTTGTCAATTAAAAAAGTTATTTTGTATGGAAAAAACTAGAATAATAATATTTTAAAGAAAATATAAAAATAAATGTTGAACCTCTTATTGAAGAAAAACTATGCATTATTAATAAAACAAAAATCAATGATGGAAAAAGCTAACCTCTAGCATAAATCAATGCTCAATCATCCCAATAATATATTTATTAAATATGATGATATTTTTATACTTTGACTAGGGCAATTATTAAATGTTATACAAATGATGACATTTTTATTATATATTTTTAAATATTATTCTTCTAGTTTTTCCAAGGTATTAAAACTCGGACCGGGTATTGAACGGGTCAGGGTACTGGGTTAAGGGTTAGTGGGTCAAACTGGGGCCAAACTGGAGCTATACCGAGACCAAACTGGTAAGAAATTGAAAATTTTAGGCTTATATATAGTATAAAATTCTAAAGGAAAAATATAATTTTTTTTTTAAAATTTGAACCAGGACCGGTTCATCAGCCGGTCCGGATTCCATAACTTTGAGTTTTTGCCATATAATACAACTATTTTAAGTGACAAATGATAGTACAAAAACTTAATAAATTTATTAAAATGATAAAAGCAACATGAGGTTTACTATTATAAATCAAAATTTTAAGAAAGATAAATTTAAATTTTGAAATATTAAGGGGATATTTATAACTTATCAAAGTTTATGAAGTTCTCTATTCAAAGTTTAGGGGGTTTTATGAAATTAGTAATTTACATAGGATATCAAGTGTCATCTCAAAATCTGATGTAGCAATATTCATAAAAAAGATAACAGTTATTTAATGGCAGAGAAGTACTTACATACTCTAGGATTGTCACTTCATCTATACTCTACCTAATTAAACTACAAAAACTCATTTGATTTTAATCTTACATGGCAAATGGCTCATCTGAAGAAATTCAAATTTTATGATTTTAGGGATCATTGGGGGAATTGTGTATTTTGTTTTTTTAAATTGAGAAGTTTTTGTTTTTTAAAATAATAAAATTTGAATTTCTCCATATGACTCGCCTGCCATGTAAGATTAAAATAAGTTGTTGTATTTTAATGAGTCAGAGTATAGATGAGATGATGCTCTTAGTGTATGTAAGTATTTTTCTTGTGGAAAGTGGGGAAGGAAGTTAGTGGAGGCAATCCTCTCCTTCACGAATGAGAATACAAGACTCGCGCCAATAAACAAATATGCATTATATATGCAACTTTGACCGACACAGTTGGGTTAATATAATCTTTCAACCCTCAAGTTTGCTCTCATTTTGGTTTTGGTCCCATAAGAAAAATAAAGACACCTGCAAATGTGTTTTGCCTTGACAGAATATACTTCCATTTATTCTATTACCGAACTTATTTCAGCCTAGGTTAAACCATCACAGTATCAATTTGATTGGTTCAGATAATCATCTTAATTAACAACATAGGCGTAAAGTGATCTGTTCACTTAATCCTCTTAAATCTTAATCCCAATGAAGACGTGTCACATAATAAGTTAATTCCTTTTCTTCTCCATGTCATTGGAGTTTAATTTTTATTTATTTGGAAGAACGTGCCTTTAATTATCTGAACCTTTCACTGCTATATATGCAATGCGTGTTTTAGCAAAAAGGCCATTACTGGGACTGTAAGGCCTTAACTTTGAATAATGGCTATATATGGGCAGGTACTAGGCAAAAATCGGAAGTCATTTACTTTAATTAATGGCTCTGTATATGCACAGGCAATAGGGCAACTCTTTTCGTTTTTTTGTTTTTTGATAGTAACTCTTTTTGTTAAGCCAGCTGTCATTCATTTTTTCGGCTAACAGACAAGACGGAGAAAGTTAAACATGGGAGGAGTGAGTTATATGGTAAGTCAAAGTAGCTTAAGCTAGCATATGGCATTTATTAACAAAGAAACAAGGTAACTTTAGAGAGTAAAAGTAAAAGTTTCCATATATCATTAAGTAAGAATGAAGACATCTGTATGTGAAGAACCCATATATGTTTTATCAGCTGATTTTCGCAGCTTTAATTATTACAACAGGCAATAATTTTTTCAACATTGCAAGCAACTATATAGTCCAGAGAAAGCTGCTTCTACCTTGTAGGGGCATTTCCCTGTTTCAAAGAAAATAAGGAGTAGGGGCTACTATATGTAAACTGTTTAAACAATTGGAACCACATAGGAATCAACATGCACAAAAGTGAACATATGAGTTATATAGTAGGGTAAATTGTCATAAAAGACCTCATTAGCCTAATATTTGCTGAATGGGACCTGACCTAATTTGTCATTAATTTCGCAGCAGTAAAAGACCACAATACCCTTAATGAGAAAAGAGATGGAAATGAAAGAAAAAGGAATAGAAGCAGTGATGTTGGCTGAAACAGAACGAGCGAATATTTTTGATTTGGTTGAAGGCGCGCGAAGTTGAAGAGGGACGGGAGAACTCGGTGGAGAAAATCGGACGAGAGTGTGGGGTGGCGGAGTGTGCGTCTTGGAGGCGGCGGTACAAGATTGGTTTCTGCTGTGGCGGCGAGGTGAGGTCTTAGGGTTGTTGCGGTGGTGGGGCGGTGTATTGTTCTTTACGGTGTCGAGTGTAACCCCCTCCGTAATTATATCCGAAATGCATGATTAAAATGAAATAGAGACTAATAATAATCAAATAACATTTACTAACCCATCACATGACGGGGTTTTCACGAATACTTTTTGAAATCATTTATAAACTTGGTCTCATATTCACATTTCGAATACAATTACTACGCGAAGATAAATCACATTCATATAAATATCAGAGTGCACAACTTAATCATCCCGGCAATCCCGGGCACATACCTCCGTTAAAGATACACAGGGTACAATTGCCCATTACAATTCTTCAAATGGGGATTACACAATCTCATCTCGGAGGAGTCCTAGCCGCTCCCTCCACGAGCCACTTGCCCTGTCTAAATTGTTGGTAGGGGAGAGTGAGATTCAAGAGAATCTCAGTAGGAAACAGATACCATAATGCATGCATGATAGATGCTATGTGTATGACATGTTAGCTTTATCTAGATACATGCCCCATAATGATATTTCTGCATGCTCAATATTTCATGTAACAAAACTATGGCCACAGTAAAACAGAAATAGAGCTTCATTTATTCAAATATGCTCTACACAATCAAGTAAAGAAATCACATACATCACTACACAAGCAAAGATATCAATACATGCAAGTAAGGTAAGTCCCCTACCTCCAGTCTTTTCTCCTCGATTTGCGTGCCAGCAACTCGAGGCTTTACATTCGATCCTACAATGTCAAATATACCATTTAGACACTTCCATAGTGTTTCTGGGGGTTATATGAGGCTATATTGAAAATTTACTAAAATACCCCCGGGGACCCGGCCCGGCCCCGCTGTACCCGGTCCGGCTGTACTTTTCTTGAAATTTTGACATGGGCTATTCTGACATATTTTCACCCAAAAAATCCATTTCCGGACTCGGAATTATCAAATTCAATGTCCATTTACAAATTTACCCTTGGCAGCCCCACTTTAAGCGTTTCAAGGGCGTTTTCGTAATTATGCTTTTTCGGCCTTTTCCGAAAAAGTGCCCAACTGTAACCCCACCTATTTTCGCCCACTGAATCCAATGGAATCATCAAATCATTTAAAATCCAACTCTAAGACCCATTTACAATGCTGGCCGAAATATATAGGTTTTAAGGGGAAAATTGGGGTTTTTCGGTTTCGGCTCCGTAAACGCGTTCCTTTCTACTCTTAACCACTTTATTGACTATTCTATTATGTTACAACTACCATTTAGTACCAATTTGGGCAGCATAACAGCCCCACATACCCATTTCCAAAAATTAAAACCAATGGCAATCCGGCGAAATTTCACCGATTAAATTGCCCACAGCAGCTAGAATAGTCAATATACAAGAGTTTGGAAGTTACCTCAAGCTCCCACTAGCTTTTCTCAAAGATGGCTGAAAACCCTAACTTTCAAAACACCAAATTTGAGCTTTCCAAACCTTAAAGAATAAAGAGGAGTAGTTTAGAGTCGGAGTTATACGCGTTAGGAGCGAAATCGTCGGAGAAATCGGCTTACCTTGTGATTTTTCTTCTCTTTCTCTCTCTAAACTCTCTCAACTTTCTCACACTATGTTCAGGTGCTGTGCGTGAATGAGCAGCTGAAGATGATGAGAAGATGTTTTAATTCCATGCTTATGTCATCTTGCCTTTTGATGATGTCATAATTCCCAAAATTGGCATTTTCGGATTTTCTGGCAGATTTTCTGCCCAATCTTTGAAAAATCATAACTAATTCTAGAAAAATCGAAATGAGGTGATTCCAAAGCCAATAGAACCCTTATTGAGTCTAGTGTCAAGGAAAAATATAGACTTTTGCTTTCTAGAATCACAAAATTCCCAGAATTTCAATCTTTGCATATTGTTCCAGAAACTTTCCAGTTTTTCTGGGCTAACTTCAAAAATTCATATCGTTTTTTGTATAGCTCTAATTGATTCATATGACCTATCAAATTAAAGCTTAGGATGTCTTATTTCATCCTATAAAATTTCATAATTTTTGATCTTCATTTGATCATTCAAACTCGCATGACAAGCTCACTACCTCATAGGCGATTTCACCAAAACATAATCACTTTCTTCAAAATTAACCATTTTATTTTCTTTAATGCCCTAAAGATATAAGGAACATTAGAGAATAGATTTAGGACATCTACTAAATCGGGGCTTAGTAGTCCACTCAATTTAGGCTTATTCCAAAGCCTCCAATCCCAAAATTCGGGATATTACATCGAGGAGTTGTTGGGCACGGCGGCGGCGGCGGCAGCCTCTCCGAGTAGTAGCGCTCTGAAGAACACCCAAGATCCGAGGTTTATGGTTCTGTTTTTCACTTTCTTCATTTTATCATCACCATTATTCCCGTTTGTTATTTTTTTATCAAGAGGTTGTTTCTGTTTATCATAATAATGTCTTTCGTTTGCGGTGCCAGTTGAACTAATCGGAGTTTAGTGTGCTTAATGCTATATATAGTACCTAATTTCGGACTACATTCATTTTGTGTTTACCGAGCTCATGTTATCTGCTGACTCTGATTACTATTGAAAATTTTCGTCTTGTTTTATCCTGTTGGTTGTATTGTGTAAAATGGAGATTCTTAGTAATTATCTTTGTCTTGTTCATAAAGTGGAAGCTGTTAGTTATCTCATTTTTTATGCCAACGATTCTGCGCATCTGTCTGTTTTTTTATTGCTGAATAGCAATAAAGAAAGCTACAAATGTAGTCTAATTCTCTCTTCAGCAGCAGAGTAATGCAAAGTTTTACAGAGGAAAAGTGTTTTGTAGAAAGGAAATGGGAAATGCATCAATTCCATTCCATTTCCTTTATAGGATACACTAATTCTAGCTAGTGAAAGGATTGTGATATTCCAACAGTGTTCTCTTTGACAAATTGTTCATTCTGTCTGGTTCTATGGAAGGGAAGCCAGTGTTGACAGTCTATTTTGTTTAAATTTTTAGAAAATGGAATGTCTACCATAAGACAACCCCTACAGATGTTTTTTGCATTTCCATGGTATTAGTGTATCAAGAGGTCGATGTATGTATATATATGCTATTATTCAATTGCTTTGATCTTTTGAATATATTTATTATTTGTTACATTAAAAAATTAGACAGACTTATATGTGATCTCTTGGTTGCAAAGCTGGGAAAATATTAGAAAGCTCGAGTGGAATGGTTTCACTATGCCTAACGTAAGTAAATTGGTATATTACTTGTTACAATTATAGTTTATTTGACTGCGAACGTGTTTATGCAGGAAGACATGGATCAAAAGCGGGTTGATATGGTCTGGTGGTTAGTAGCCCATGAGAAGAATAAATATCGAGACATGGTCATGCGTGGCATTGAAGGTTGGAAACCTGCGAAAACAAGGAGAAAGTAGTCAACCTTGTATTTATTTTGTTCATATTGTAGTTTGTCATCATCTTTTGTTCTAATGTAAACGAAACTCAATTATGTATATACAACTTTGGTACACTAGTACTTGTTTTGTACATTACGTATGGTCTGCAAACACTCTTCCCCTATGTGCACCACTTACTCCTTACTTGCGAAAACATTTTTAGGAAAGTTAACTTCTTCAACAGATCTTGTGGGTAAGTAAATTAGAAAATAGGGGGCAGAAAGGCCATGTGCCTAAGATATAAAAAGACCTAGAATGGAATTCACGGGAAAGATGAGGCACCATGTTCAGAGACTCTTCCCCTATGTGCAACAACTCTTCCCTATGTGCAAGAACTCTTCCCTCATATGCAATCACGCTTCCCTCATGTGCAAGACATGTTTCGATTGTTCAATGTCACAAGTGCCTCTGAACCATGTACGAAAGATCTTCCTCATGTGCAAGAACTCTTCCCTATGTGCAAGCACTCTTCCCTCATGTGCAAGAACTCTTCCCTATGTATAAAAACTCTTCCCTCATGTGCGATACTCTTCCTTATGTGCAAGCACTCTTCCCTCATGTGCGATACTCTTCCCTATGTGCAAGCACTCTTCCCTCATGTGCGAAAACTCTTCCCTTATATGCAAGAACTCTTCCCTCATATGCAAAACATATTTCGATTGTTCAATGTCACAAGTGCCTCTGAACCATGTACGAAAGATCTTCCTCATGTGCAAGCACTCTTCCCTCATGTGCAATCACTCTGTCCTCATGTGCAATACATGTTTCGATTGTTCAATGTCACAAGTACCTCTGAACCATGTGCGAAAGTGCTTCCTCATGTGCAAGAACTCTTCCTTATGTGCAAGCACTCTTCCCTCATGTGCAAGAACTCTTCCCTCATGTGTGATATTCTTCCCTATGTGCAAGCACTCTTCCCTCATATGCGAAAACTCTTCCCTCATGTGCAAGAACTCTTCCCTCATGTGCGATACTCTTCCCTATGTGCAAGCACTCTTCCCTCATGTGCGATACTCTTCCTATGTGGAAGAACTCTTCCCTCATGTGCAAGAACTCTTCCCTATGTGCAAGCACTCGTTCCTCATGTGCGAAAACTCTTCCCTCATGTGGAAGAACTCTTACCTCATGTGCAAGACATGTTTTGATTGTTCAATGTCACAAGTGCCTCTGAACCATGTGCGAAAGATCTTCCTCATGTGCAAGCACTCTTCCCTCATGTGCAATCACTCTATCTTCATGTGCAAGACATGTTTCTATTGTTCAATGTCACAAGTGCCTCTGAACCATGTACGAAAGATCTTCCTCATGTGCAAGAACTCTTCCGTATGTGCAAGCACTCTTCCCTCATGTGCAAGAACTCTTCCCTATGTGCAAGCACTCTTCCCTCATATACGATACTCTTCCCTATGTGCAAGCACTCTTCCCTCATGTGCGATACTCTTCCCTCATGTGCGATACTCTTCCCTCATGTGCGATACTCTTCCCTCATGTGCAAGAACTCTTCCCTATGTGCAAGCACTCTTCCCTTTGTCCAAGACATGTTTCGATTGTTCAATATCTCTTCCACTTAGGTTCCTTTAGTCCCCACAAGTGCCACTGAAACATGTGCGAAAGATCTTCCTCATGTGCAATTACTCTTCCCTCATGTGCAATCACTCTTCCCTCATGTGCGATACTCTTCCCTCATGTGCGATACTCTTCCCTCATGTGCAAGAACTCTTCCCTATGTGCAAGCACTCTTCCCTTTGTCCAAGACATGTTTCGATTGTTCAATATCTCTTCCACTTAGGTTCCTTTAGTCCCCACAAGTGCCACTGAAACATGTGCGAAAGATCTTCCTCATGTGCAATTACTCTTCCCTCATGTGCAATCACTCTTCCCTCATGTGCGATACTTTTCCCTATGTACATGACATGTTCCGTTTGTTCAATGTTTCTTCCACATGAATGATCAAAAGATATTGAGAATTAATAGGTTCACAACATGAAATTTAACATTTATAATTACAAGAATATTTAATCACAGTTTGGCTAACATAACGTGTTAATATATAACAATTTTACATTTACAATGACGAGGAAATAAATCACTTGTAACACAAATACAACACAAAATACATCTTCAAAAGTCTTCACATAATGCATTAACCACTGCATTTCACCCCTAATTCAAAAAATCATGAGGGGACAAAAGGCTATATATAAAACCAAAAGTTAGTAACTAGCTAACATATTGGACCATGCATTGGATTGGTATACTTGAAGAAGGTGAGGTCAATAAGGATTTGGGTTCTTGCACCTTCGTCGAGTATGCCCTTCCTGATGGCATCTTGAACATTTATAGACATTCTTGCCTTGGAATTGAGATTCTCGCCTATTCGTGCGTGGTCTGCCAGGCGGATGGCTTGTGGTGGGGGGCCACAAGAAGATCTTATTCTGATAATCATTGAATCATAAGTCATTTAATTTTGGCATGTCATAAGTGTTCATTGGCGTCATTGTTCTAATATATATCTTCTCTTGTGTTAGACTTAAGTAACATTCTTCCACATATGTGTACACATTACCATTCACATGTTTAATGCATGCACATGCATGTGGGCATGGTACACCACAGCTTTGCCAACCCTTGCAAGCACATTCTTTCAAAGCAATATTTACACCAACACGAACTTCTTCAATTTGAACTTCAAATGTGTGTTCAGAATATTGCAACACCAGCATCCCTTCACTACACAACACATTCTCCTTTAACTTTGCTTCTATATTAGGTCCCACTCCATTTTTCCACAAAGGTAATTGCATTCTTGCAAGCAAATAGTTTTTTTTGCTAGCTTCTCTCTATGCTCATTTATTAATGTCCCACACAGTTTTTTTGCTAGCTTCTCTCTATGCACACCCTTACAAAAAAAGACATAAGGGACGAGTTTTGGATTACAAACATAAATACATAATGAGACATATGATAATAAGAACAAATATATATATATATAATAACAGCAAGGTCAATGTAAGGATGACACCAACAAATGGAGAAATAATGATTCAAAAAAAGACACTCATGTATATAAATGCAAAAATTGTGTCTGAAATGTGAGCAACAAGATGAGCATTTAACATTATTTTCTTTTGAGGGTCATATGTCGAGACATGTTAAATGAATTATCGAGGGTGTATCCATATATATATATAGAGAGAGAGAGAATATGCAAGGAGAATGTTGGCATCTAATTAAGTGCCATCAAATTCAAGATTAGTAGCTACGTATGATAAATAATCATTCAAATCAGACATAATACGCTACTCTGTAAACAAATCAACATTGGATACAAATCTATCTACTACAAAGTAAATGGAACCTTGATGATTATGGAGAAATCACAAAACAAAAAGCTAGCTCTAGAATAAGGGTCTTCACACAACTCACCTCCTCTTTACTGATACATCGAACCTCCACCAGCATCCACAATGAACGACGGCCAGAACGGAGGATTTTTATCTGTGCACGTCTGAGGAGGAGAAGCTAGCAAGCAGAAATGTCAATCAGTTGCTCTGTTTCTTACGAGGCAGCTAAGGAGAAGGAGCTAGGAAATAGAAATATCAATAAACTTGCTCTGTTTCTTGCGAGGCAATTCACTGGTTTTGTTCCTTTTCTTTTCATTTCCCTCTCTTTTCTCATTAAGGGCATTGTGGTCTTTTACTATTGTGAAATTAATGACATATTAGGTCAGGTCTCATTCAGCGAATATTAGGCTAATGAGGTCTTTTATGGCAATTTTCCCTATATAGTATTACCCATTTCATAAATGGGTAATTGGCACAAATCAAACGGATAGTGGCACAACTCAAACGCAATTACGTTTCTAAGCAAAGTCTCACTCCAACACAACATCTTTAAACTTTGAATTATTAGCCCCGGTCGTCTATCAAATTCAATACTTTTCAGCTCAATTGTAGATGTGGTATGATCAACATTAAATCTGAACCCCGCTTTTTCTAGTTTATGCTCACCATATGAGCGCTTAGGTTGAAATTCCAAATGTTTTATGTGGTGAAGTGGGCACATAAAACTTCCTTAGTAGGTCACATAAATGGCATGGGTCATCTATTTGGTCGATTCCTATTTTTGGAAGTAGCCATGTTTGCTTTGTTCCATTTATTTTTTCTTGTACTTAGGAAGCATAAGAAGGCAATAGGCTGGACCTTAGCTGATGTACCCGGGATAAACCCCTCGGTTTGCACTCATACAATCCTTGTGAAAGATTATGCTAGGCCTATTTGACAACCTCACAGAAGGCTAAATCTACTGATTCTTGATATTAGTTGTGAAGAAGGATGTTACAAAGTTACTTATGTTAGTGCAAGCGGTTCACCCAAGAGGGGGTGACTACAGAATAATTGAATCATAAGAATTAATTTACAAAATTTAAAATGAAGGTAAGAGCTAAGAAAGATTTCACTAAGTGTACACCGATATTTATACTGATTTGGTCACAACCACTTTGACCTACATCCAGTCTAGGATATTTTCATATTTAAAAATGGCGTGGTAACTGACTGCCCTGCACAGAAGACACACTGGTAGAATTTTTGGTTTTGCAATATATATTTCCAGTGGTCCAAAATTATAACTATGAGTTATTCCCACACAATTTTACATTCTAAACACAATGGTAATATCAAAATGACCAAATTTCTACTCATTCTACACGTCCTATTTTGGGTAGAAATTCAACAAAATTCCAACAATTACCAAACTTATAATTTAAACCCCTAACTTGCATCATATGTCCTTTAAACATCATAGAACACCATGTTTCTTCAAAACCCTAGCTTGGACAAAATTAGGGTAGAATTACACATGCTAAAATACTCATTCAATCTACACAACCAATAACTTAAATTGAAGCTAGTACTCACCTCTTGCTTCTCCTTATGTTCGTTCTTTAGTTCTCCAATCTTTTGCTCTTACAAGATAGCTCATAACACCTCCTTTTGAAATTCTAAAATCATAGAAACAAAGCTCTCATCAAGAGGAACAATGTTTATGAGGGGTATTTGAGCCATAGAAGAGGTTATGAAGGTGAAAATCCATGTAGAAGAGCTTACCTTAAACTTGCTCTTCACTATCTCTTTTTTGCTGAAACTTGGTTGACTTTGAGAAGGAGAGAGAGAGTGAGTTATGAACAGTTTTTCTCTTCCCTTATCCTTTTAATATCTGATCAAAAAGGTGGCCAAAACGAAAAAGAAGAGTTGTCGCTAATATTAATCCTTTGGTCATATATTTATGGTAACTTAACTAAGCGTAATTGCTACAAGTTTTTTCTTTCCTTCCTCTTCCCTTTTCGACCAAAAGTGGCTTTTCAAAAAGTGTCCTAATTAATTCAATCTTCAACCCCTCTACTCTCTTCTTTTGACCAAAATATATGTCCCAAAAAGGTGACAATTTTGGTGACCATTCATGTACCACTTTAGACACTTCCATAGTATGTTTTGTGGTTATATTAGTCTATATTGAAAAATTACCAAAATGTCCTTGGGGACCTGGTCTCGGCCCCACTATATCTAGTCCAACTGTACTTTTCCAAAAATTTTGACCCGTGCTATTCTGACATATTTTTGTCTAAGGGATCCATTTTTTGACCTCGGTATTTGCAAAATCTTTGCCAAATGATAGTTTCACAATTTTCCAGAAATTGATAGATTTTCAGTCAACTTTGAAAATTCATAACTAATTTTAGAAAATTCTAAATTGACTTATTCTAAAGCCTAAATGAAGCCCTTTAAATATAATTTCATGGAAAAATATCCAAAGATAATTAATAAGTACACATTTTGCTAACAAATTCGGCCAACCACTACTATTCCAAATTGCATTCCAAAAAGAGAGCTCAACTTCCAAAATCCATATCTGTTAATCTACTAGTCGAAAAATTATGTTCTGTCAATAAAATTAAAGGTCTAAATGTCTACTTTAAATCTGGAAAGCTTGATAATTTTTCGTTAAGTTTTAGTTTTCCAAACTTTCTCCACAACAAATCTAACTTCCAGAAACATAATTTGTCAGCAACTAAACTTCAAAAATTCATAAGTAATTCTAAAAAAATTAAAATGGAGTGATTCCAATTCTTATGTGACTTTAATTAAGTCTAAATTAAGGAAAAAATATTAGTTAATTCAAATTATAAGCCAAATCTCCCCAGAATGTTTGAAAATCATAACTAGTCGAGAAAATGTTCCAGAATTTCTCTTGTTTCTGACTTAAATTTCAAAAATCATAGCTCTCTCTAAAGGTATTGAAGAACGACCATGTGTCCAAGTGTGTGTGTTTCTTAATGGATCATGAAGCTACAATGATAGAAGCAAATTATGGGTTGTTGTGTGTGAGTGTGGGGGTAATGTTTTAATATATATATATATATATATATATATATATATATATATATATATATATATATATATATATATATATATATATATATATATGTATGTATATTTTTATCCTATTAATTACACACACTAGACGCTAATTTTTTTCCTTGTCTAATTTAAGATTCTTTAAATTTCGTAGGTTCCATAATTTGACTTACTATCTAATTATTATTCCTCAATTTTTTTTTGAAAATATACTTTTATTAAATTTTGGATATTACAAACTACAGTGATATACATAAAGTACTAGAAGATTTTTGTGGTAAAAAAAATACTATAGGCACATTACAACATTTGATCAAGAATATTGGAGGGTCTTCTCTAGCTGCAGGAATAGTGATACTTATTCTCACTCTCATTCAAGCCAATGTGCTATCATATCCTTAGTTATTAAACAAGAGGTAGGTCAAAGGTCCTTTTAAAGACTACTTTATATTTCTGTCTTGAAGTAAAGAATGGTCATGATTCAAAACAAAAATACAAAGTCGTCTACAGATTAAGTAACACTTGCTACAGATAAGAACTTAAGCTGCATCTTATGTAATATCCCAAAAAGTGATTAAGGGCTAATGACTTTAAAAGTGGATATAATTATTGTTGAATAAATACTTTTGGAGAATGTGTGATGGGAATTTGGATATTTTAATGATTCCAATGGCTTCCTTGTGAAAATTCATGTGGGGAGAGTGTTTATTGTGAAATTGGAACCATTGGGAACAATCGTGCTAAAGTTGAAAACTCTGTCCATTGAAACTCTGTACAGGGCAGCCAATTTGTATGGACGTTTTAAATAGACAAATGGTGTCTAAAAATTCTGAAATTTTCTAGTATTAAATTTCACATGTCAAACTTCAAAATGAACATATAATTTGTATCATTTTGATTTGTGACCTAAGAGTTTTGGATTTTTGAAGTTTGCCCAGTGAAATTAATTATTTTCTGGAACAGTATGAGAAGATTGAAATTCTGGGAATTTTTTGGTGATTTGCAGTAATGGCCAATATTTTTCCTTGAAAGAGGACTTAAATAGCTTTCATTTGGCTTTGGAATCACCCCATTTCGATTTTTCTTGAATTAGTTATGATTTTTTGAAGTTCAGACAGAAATTGGATTTTCGTGGGCCGCGGCCCAAGGATGGTGGGCCGCAGCCCAAATGTTTCTGTGCGTCTCTGGACAGCCCTGGATGGTCTTGGGCCGCGGCCCAAGGATGGTGGGCCGCAGCCCAAATGTTTCTGGGCAGTCTTGGGCCGCAGCCCAAGGATGGTGGGCCGCGGCCCAACCCCAAAAATTTGTGTTTTGCACTTTTCAAAGGTGGTGTTTGGTATAGCCTTTCCCAACCCTTTAGGCATATGTTTAGGCCTAAAATAGTCACCTAAAAGAGTCTAAATGATAACCAACTTAAGTATTATAGAGATAAGAACTTGGAAAAGTAATTGACGGGTTGTCCCTAATTTGATTACAGGGTTTGATATTTGCCGTCCTCGTGAGTCCATAGTGCCCAGAGACATCAGGAAAGGATCAGGTAGTGACTCTCTCTCTCTCTTATACTATGTATAATGCTCTGTATGTGTGTGTTATCACTATTATGTGAAGATTCTCTGATGCTACTGCAATTACAGCTTATGATAACTGTCGTTTACAGCGTAAGCTGTCGTTATTGTGATTACAGCGTAAGCTGTCGTGATGAAGATTACAGCGAGAGCTGTCGTATTGTGTATACAGCCGTGAGTGCTGTCGTTTGTGGTGAAAACCATGTATCTTTGAGATTATTGCTGCTGTGGTTGCTGGTTGTGATTTCTATACATGCTTGGTATTTATACATTGTATGAGTGGCTTGTTACTACTGAGATTCTCTCGAATCTCATTCTTTCCTATGACTAATCTTTCAGATAGGGCATGTGGCTCAAAGGAGAAGCGGCCAACCCGAAGCACTTAGGATCTGTAGTGATACTAGGGATTTTTGAGATGTTGGTTATCTATTTTAAACTCGGGATTACTGTATATTTCGAATTAGGAATATTACCTTTAGTTTTGGTTGTGTAATCCCCTAGTGGATACTTATATACCTCAGGTTATATGTATAAAACCCGGGAGTTGCCGGGGATTTGGTTATACACTCTGATATGATTGAATGTATATTAACTGCACAGGTGATTATATTCGATAATTGAAAATAGAGACCAGGATAGGAAAAAGAAGTTTTTGAAAATTTTGTTAAGTCCCTACTATAAAGGGAGTTTTAAATGAGCTTTGAAATATCCGACGGTCTCTAAACCAATTTAATTAAGTAATATCGAATTATAATTATGCTAATTAAGGCAGGGGGTTACATTGATACCAAAATGTAACCCCCTGCCTTAATTAGCATAATTATAATTCGATATTACTTAATTAAATTGGTTTAGAGACCGTCGGATATTTCAAAGCTCATTTAAAACTCCCTTTATAGTAGGGACTTAACAAAATTTTCAAAAACTTCTTTTTCCCATCCTGGTCTCTATTTTCAATTATCGAATATAATCACCTGTGCAGTTAATATACATTCAATCATATCAGAGTGTATAACCAAATCCCCGGCAACTCCAGGGTTTTATACATATAACCTGAGGTATATAAGTATCCACTAGGGGATTACACAACCAAAACTAAAGGTAATATTCCTAATTCGAAATATACAGTAATCCCGAGTTTAAAATAGATAACCAACATCTCAAAAATCCCTAGTATCACTACAGATCCTAAGTGCTTCGGGTTGGCCGCTTCTCCTTTGAGCCACATGCCCTATCTGAAAGATTAGTCATAGGAAAGAATGAGATTCGAGAGAATCTCAGTAGTAACAAGCCACTCATACAATGTATAAATACCAAGCATGTATAGAAATCACAACCAGCAACCACAGCAGCAATAATCTCAAAGATACATGGTTTTCACCACAAACGACAGCACTCACGGCTGTATACACAATACGACAGCTCTCGCTGTAATCTTCATCACGACAGCTTACGCTGTAATCACAATAACGACAGCTTACGCTGTAAACGACAGCTTACGCTGTAATCACAATAACGACAGCTATCACCAGCTGTAATTGCAGTAGCATCAGAGAATCTTCACATAATAGTGATAACACACACATACAGAGCATTATACATAGTATAAGAGAGAGAGAGTCACTACCTGATCCTTTCCTGATGTCTCTGGGCACTATGGACTCACGAGGACGGCAAATATCAAACCCTGTAATCAAATTAGGGACAACCCGTCAATTACTTTTCCAAGTTCTTATCTCTATAATACTTAAGTTGGTTATCATTTAGACTCTTTTAGGTGACTATTTTAGGCCTAAACATATGCCTAAAGGGTTGGGAAAGTCTATACCAAACACCACCTTTGAAAAGTGCAAAACACAAATTTTTGGGGTTGGGCCGCGGCCCAAGACCATCCAGGGCTGTCCAGAGACGCACAGAAACATTTGGGCTGCGGCCCACCATCCTTGGGCCGCGGCCCACGAAAATCCAATTTCTGTCTGAACTTCCAAAAATCATAACTAATTCAGGAAAAATCGAAATGGGGTGATTCCAAAGCCAAATGAAAGCTATTTAAGTCCTCTTTCAAGGAAAAATATTGGCCATTACTGCAAATCACCAAACAATTCCCAGAATTTCAATCTTCTCATACTGTTCCAGAAAATAATTAATTTCGCTGGGCAAACTTCAAAAATCCAAATCTCTTAGGTCACAAATCAAAATGATACAAATTATATGTTCATGTTGAAGCTTGACATGTGAACTTTAATACTGGAAAATTTCAGAATTTTTAGACACCATTTGTCTATTTAAAACATCCATAAAAATTGGCTGCCCTGTACAGAGTTTCAATGGACAGAGTTTTCAACTTTAGCACGATTGTTCCCAATGGTTCCAATTTCACAATAAACACTCTCCCCACATGAATTTTCACAAGGAAGCCATTGGAATCATTAAAATATCCAAATTCCCATCACACATTCTGCAAAAGTATTTATTCAACAATAATTATATCCACTTTTAAAGTCATTAGCCCTTAATCACTTTTTGGGATATTACATTTCTCCCCCCGAAAATTAAATTTCGTCCTCGAAATTGCTACACAACTTGAGCCATAAACTCCGGATAACGTCTTCGCATATCTGCTTCCGCTTCCCAAGTTGCTTCTCTTTCTGTCATTCCCTTCCAGATCACTTTCACAAATGGAATGCTTCGGTGTCTGAGCCGTCGCTCTTCTCGATCAATGATCTGCTCTGGCTCTACCGTATATGTGAAGTTGTCTTGTAATTCGACTTCTTCATATTCAACTATATGAGATGGATCCGGTTGGTACTTCTTCAGTTGGGAAACATGAAACACGTCATGGAGCCTGCTCAAGTTCGGGGGTAGGGCTACTCGATAGGCTACAGGCCCAATTCTTGCAAGAATCTCAAAAGGACCTATGTACCTCGGGCTCAACTTCTTCCGCTTGATAGCTCTCCCGATGCCCGTAATTGGTGATACTCTCAGAAAAACATGATCACCAACCTCAAACTCTAGAGGCCTTCTCCTCTTATTAGCGTAGCTTTTCTGTCTACTTTGCGCTGCAAGGAGCCTCTTACGAATGATCCGAATCTGTGCTGAGGTTTGATCAACCAAATCTGGCCCATAAAGCTTCCTTTCGGATAATTCATTCCAGCATATAGGTGATTGACACCGTCTTCCATACAACGCTTCATACGGAGCCATTTGGATACTCGCATGATAGCTATTGTTGTAAGCGAACTCAGCCAGTGGAAGGAAACAATCCCAACTTCCTTTAAAGTCGAGAACACAAGCTCGCAACATATCTTCCAGCATCTGAATTGTTCTCTCAGATTGTCCATCCGTTTGAGGATGATAAGCCGTACTGAATCTCAGTTGAGTACCTAAGGCTTCATGCAGTGCTTTCCAAAACTTTGAAGTAAATGTGGATCTCGATCGGAAATGATGTTTTTCGGAACACCATGAAGTTTGACAATCTCTCGGATATAAATCTCCGCTAGTTTATCAGGAGAATAACCAGCATTGATTGGTATGAAGTGGGCTGACTTCGTTAACCGATCCACAATTACCCAGATCACATCATAGTTTCTGATCCTGGGTAATCCCACAACCAAATCCATGGTCACGCTTTCCCATTTCCATTCCGGAATCTCAGGACTCTGAAGTAAACCAGGCGGTCTCTGGTGCTCGATCTTCACTTTCTGACAAGTGAGACACCTTGCAACATATTTGGTCACGTCACTCTTCAAATCCGGCCACCAATACACCGATTTCAGATTCTGATACATCTTAGTCATACCAGGATGAAGAGTATATCGGCTCTTGTGTGCCTCATCCAGAATCTTCTGCCTCAACTCTGCCTTAAGTGGAACGCAGACTCTTTTCTGGTAACGAACCAATCCACGAGGCGATATGTCGTAGCCTGAAACTTCTCCCTGTTCGATTCGAGTCAGATTGCGCTGTATCCAGTCATCTTGACTCTGAGCTTCTTTAATTTCCGCCCTTAGATCACTCTCCTCTTGAGAAACAGTGTAATTGGCACAAATGATCTGGTTTGTCAAATTTAAATCACGGAAATCTTCAATCAATTTCCTTTCTTGTATCATCATAGCTGTAACGAGCACAGTCTTTCGGCTAAGAGCATCAGCGACTACATTTGCCTTACCCGGGTGATATTTTATCTCCAGGTCGTAGTCCTTAAGCAATTCCATCCAGCGGCGTTGTCTCATATTCAGTTCTTTTTGATCATACAGATATTTGAGACTTTTGTGGTCGCAGTACAGTTCCACAGTCACACCATACAGGTAATGACACCAAATCTTTAAAGCAAATACAATGGCCGCAAGATCCAGATCATGAGTGGGATAATTCAATTCATGAGGTCTGAGCTGTCGAGAGGCGTAGGCCACCACACGTCCCTGCTGCATAAGGACACACCCTAATCCCTGTCCACTGGCATCAGAATACACAACATATGTCACACTGGGATCGGGTAAAATCAATACAGGTGCCGACGTCAACCTCTCCTTCAGCTCCACAAAGCAGTTTTCACATTTCTCGTCCCACACAAACGGTTGATCTTTTCTCGTGAGCTTGGTCATCGGCAACGCAATACGGGAGAAATTTTGGATAAATCTCCGATAATAACCAGCAAGACCCAGAAAACTGTGTATTTTCGCCACAGATTCTGGCCTCTTCCAGTTCAGTACTGCTTCCACTTTGCTGGGATCCACAGAGACCCCTTCTTGCGAGATAACATGGCCTAAGAATTTCACTTCTGATAGCCAAAACTCGCACTTGCTCAATTTAGCATATAATTGCTTCTCGCACAAGATATTCAATACGATTCTCAAATGATGCTCATGCTCATCCTTATTCTTGGAATATATCAAAATGTCATCGATAAACACAACAACAAACTGATCCAGATATTGCCGAAAGATACGGTTCATGTAATCCATGAAAACCGCAGGCGCATTGGTTAGCCCAAATGGCATCACCAAGAACTCATAATGACCATATCGGGTCCTGAAAGCAGTCTTTGGAATATCTTCTGCTTTCACTCGCAGCTGATGATACCCTGACCTTAGATCAATCTTTGAAAACACACACGAACCAGAGAGTTGATCTAATAGGTCATCAATTCGGGGAAGAGGGTACTTGTTTTTTATAGTAACTTTGTTCAATTCCCTGTAGTCAATGCACAAGCGAAGACTCCCATCTTTCTTCTTTACAAACAACACTGGAGCTCCCCAAGGCGACACACTGGGTCTAATAAACCCTTTCTCAAGCAAATCTTCTATTTGTTTATTTAACTCCGCCATTTCGTTTGGGGCTATGCGGTATGGGGTCTTGGATATAGAACCAGCTCCAGGTACAATGTCAATTGGGAACTGAACTTTCCTTTCTGGAGGTAATCCGCTCAGATCGTACGGAAACACCTCAGGGAATTCATTTACCACGGGTATATTATTCAAGGTTTCGCCATTTTCCCTTTGTACAGAGAAAAACACTACATACCCCTGGCAACCCTTTTCAAGATACTTTTCAGCTTTGGCTGCCGAAAGAAAATTCATACTAGCATCCACATCTTCAACCCTCTGAGATACAGGATATACTATCCTCTTGTTTCCACAATCAAGCAATATATTATTTGCCATTAACCAATCAAAACCCAAAATGACTTCTAATTGACTAAGAGGAAAACATATCAAATCTACAATAGATTGATGCCCTTCCACAGTTATGACACAACTTAAACAAGCTTCTGTGGTCAAGGCCTTAATACCCATTGGAGTTGACACTACTAATTCAAATGGCAGTTTGTGCATATGCAATCCCAGGCGCTTCACGTAATCATAGGCAATGAAGGAGTGACTTGCACCCGAGTCAAATAAAACTTGCAACAGATGGCCATGAAGTAGAAGTTTACCTTGTATTAGCTCAGGAGATTTGCGGGCCTCCTCATGGGTCATAGTGAATACTCGGCCCTGTGTCCTCAGTCTCTGGTCTGGTCGTGGCTCTTTACATTCAGCAGAAGTATGCCCCACACGCTTACAATTGAAGCATATTATTTTGCCATCACAAGTTTTGCCTTGATGTGGTTGGTTACACCGACGACAAATCCATGGTCCAGAATATGTTCTTTGCTGGTCGCGGCTCCCAGACTGGTAGGGCTTCTTACCACTTCCAGACGAAGATCCTTGCCCCTTTCGCTTCTGTGAGGTAGCACCCTTATTAGGTTCATTACGGTGGCTAATAGCTCGGGCAGGATACACTTCTCTCAAGTTATTCTCTGTAATCCTGCACTGTTCAACCGCCTTGTTGAACTTGGTAAATAGGTGGGTAGCTAGGCGTTTCCTCAATTCTCGCCTCAGACCACGGATGAGCATATCAGAACTCCATTCTTCGTCATCTTTGAACCGGAGATAGGAGGAGTACCGAGCCAACCGAACAAAACGGGACAAGTAATCATCAAAACTTTCCGTGTCCCCTTGTCTAATGTTAAGAAATTCTGTCTCCTTCTCGAATCGCACTGATTTGGGAAAATACTTCTCATTGAATTCTTATTGAAACAGTTCCCAAGTCAATGACATTTCTGTGCTCTTCAGTGTTAGGGCGATATTCCGCCACCAACGGTCTGCATCCCCTTGAGCTTGTAAACGGCCAATCGTGGCTTCACCTCAGCCGGGCAACCAAGAACCTCAAATATTTTCTCCAGCCTGTTCATCCAATCTTCGGCTGCTTGAGGGTCAAACCTTCCTCTGAATGCCGGAGGCAGATGCTTGCAGAATCTGGTGACCCAAAACTGCAGGTCTCTTTCCTCTCTAAGTGGCATCCCATGTGATTCTTGATTCGGAATATCACGAGGTGGGGATTCCAGGGGTCGTGCTGATCCTTCAGTAGTATCCTCATGCCGAGTTTCTTCTTGAGTTTCCTCCGGAGTGGACTGAACTGGACCTTCCTTGTTCTTCGCCTTCTCTGCTCTGAGCTCTTCTCTTAGCTCAGTTATCATATCCCGCTGATCTCTGATTAGACCCATTAATTCCTGCATTGTATCCGGTGGGTTATCCTTGACGACCTCCACCTCAGGGTCTACACGTGGAATACTGGGGCGTCCTCTAGTTTTCTTCATTCTACACACAACTTGCCCCCATTAATTTAGCAGAGATAATATGCACATATAGTCACAAAACTCATATATATACCCATATCAACAAAACATACATGTGCATATTCAACAATCATTCACAGACAATCTTCTATCCCTAAAGCCGACTAAGGGATCTATCCTAGCAACTCTACCCTTGCAAGGAACTACAGCTCTGATACCAAAATGTAACCCCCTGCCTTAATTAGCATAATTATAATTCGATATTACTTCATTAAATTGGTTTAGTGACCGTCGGATATTTCAAAGCTCATTTAAAACTCCCTTTATAGTAGGGACTTAACAAAATTTTCAAAAACTTCTTTTTCCCATCCTGGTCTCTATTTTCAATTATCAAATATAATCACCTGTGCAGTTAATATACATTCAATCATATCAGAGTGTATAACCAAATCCCCGGCAACTCCCGGGTTTTATACATATAACCTGAGGTTTATAAGTATCCACTAGGGGATTACACAACCAAAACTAAAGGTAATATTCCTAATTCGAAATATACAGTAATCCCGAGTTTAAAATAGATAACCAACATCTCAAAAATCCCTAGTATCACTACAGATCCTAAGTGCTTCGGGTTGGCCGCTTCTCCTTTGAGCCACATGCCCTGTCTGAAAGATTAGTCATAGGAAAGAATGAGATTCGAGAGAATCTCAGTAGTAACAAGCCACTCATACAATGTATAAATACCAAGCATGTATAGAAATCACAACCAGCAACCACAGCAGCAATAATCTCAAAGATACATGGTTTTCACCACAAACGACAGCACTCACGGCTGTATACACAATACGACAGCTCTCGCTGTAATCTTCATCACGACAGCTTACGCTGTAATCACAATAATGATAGCTTACGCTGTAAACGACAGCTTACGCTGTAATCACAATAACGACAGCTTACGCTGTAAACGACAGCTATCACCAGCTGTAATTGCAGTAGCATCAGAGAATCTTCACATAATAGTGATAACACACACATACAGAGCATTATACATAGTATAAGAGAGAGAGAGTCACTACCTGATCCTTTCCTGATGTCTCTGGGCACTATGGACTCACGAGGACGGCAAATATCAAACCCTGTAATCAAATTAGGGACAACCCGTCAATTACTTTTCCAAGTTCTTATCTCTATAATACTTAAGTTGGTTATCATTTAGACTCTTTTAGGTGACTATTTTAGGCCTAAACATATGCCTAAAGGGTTGGGAAAGGCTATACCAAACACCACCTTTGAAAAGTGCAAAACACAAATTTTTGGGGTTGGGCCGCGGCCCACCATCCTTGGGCTGCGGCCCAAGACTGCCCAGAAACATTTGGGCTGCGGCCCACCATCCTTGGGCCGCGGCCCAAGACCATCCAGGGCTGTCCAGAGACGCACAGAAACATTTGGGCTGCGGCCCACCATCCTTGGGCCGCGGCCCACGAAAATCCAATTTCTGTCTGAACTTCCAAAAATCATAACTAATTCAGGAAAAATCGAAATGGGGTGATTCCAAAGCCAAATGAAAGCTATTTAAGTCCTATTTCAAGGAAAAATATTGGCCATTACTGCAAATCACCAAACAATTCCCAGAATTTCAATCTTCTCATACTGTTCCAGAAAATAATTAATTTCGCTGGGCAAACTTCAAAAATCCAAAACTCTTAGGTCAGAAATCAAAATGATACAAATTATATGTTCATTTTGAAGCTTGACATGTGAACTTTAATACTGGAAAATTTCAGAATTTGTAGACACCATTTGTCTATTTAAAACGTCCATACAAATTGGCTGCCCTGTACAGAGTTTCAATGGACAGAGTTTTCAACTTTAGCACGATTGTTCCCAATGGTTCCAATTTCACAATAAACACTCTCCCCACATGAATTTTCACAAGGAAGCCATTGGAATCATTAAAATATCCAAATTCCCATCACACATTCTCCAAAAGTATTTATTCAACAATAAGTATATCCACTTTTAAAGTCATTAGCCCTTAATCACTTTTTGGGATATTACATCTTAGTTATTTCTTAACTAAGAAAAGTATAAAACATATAAAAAGGATGAGAGTAAGAAAAAGTAGCACCATTTCCACAAATATATAAACAAATATATATAACTTCTTGCAAGGCATGCTCCATGAGTTGGCCTTATGTTTATAATATATGTCAACATAGAATTGTTCAACATTTAATGTACATCCCGTGATAATTGCTGATATATGTTACATTAACATGATCACAGAGTTGGTTAACTGTATTAGTCACTTTATCATTGTCAAGTGAGTTGTGCATGATTCCCTTTTCAACCAGAATTTCAACATCATTTTCTATATTAATAAAACAATCCAAGAGGACCATATGCTCATTCAAAAGGATATTGATACCCTTCGAAAACAACTACATCGATCTATAAATCTCACTCCAACTCACTACAAACTTGAAATTTTCAACTCCGGTTGTCCACCGAAACATTTTAGTTCAATCATAGATATGATATGATCAGGTTCAAATTTAAATTTTGCATCTTGCAACTAAATGATGTAAAGAACAATCATGATTAATAATATATATATATATATATATAATCGTCTACAAATTAACCAACACTTGCTGCATCTTAATTCTTTCTTAGCTAAGCTTAGGATAATACATATCAGGATGAGAGTAAGAAAAAGTAGCATCATTTTCATAAATAAAGATAACTTTTTTCAAGGCACCTTATTATTGTCAAGTGTCATAATTCTTTTTTAAGCCAGATTTTCAACATCAATTTTGGTGTTAATAAGACAATCCAAGAGGAATATGTGCTCGTTAAAAAAGATAGTGACACCCCTCAAAAACTACATTGCTTAACAAAATCTCACCCAACTCAGCTCAAACCTAGAATTTTCAGCCCCGGTTGTCCATCGAAACATTTGGCTCAATTGTACGTAGTTCAACTTTAATCTTGCATCTTACAACTATACAAAAAAAAAAAAAAACACAACTAAGTCGCTGCTAAAAGTTTAAAAGTCGTTGCCTAGCAATTGTTGTCGCGACTTTAATTGTCGCCGCTACTAGTATACTTTCAATGGCAGTCAACAGCCACCCGTCGCCGGCCTTCCATGTCATTACTGGGTGCCACATGTCGCTTTGTTCCTTGCCACCTCACCCTATTCCATATGTCGTCACCTTGTTGCACCACATTTATGTGAAAATGAACTTTTTTATGGTCCCTCCAAAGTTTGAATTCAATGCCACTTTTTTTTTGTGTCCATGCCTTTTGCTACTAAGCTAAAAAGAGCCTACTGACTATTATTGCCAAATAATATATATGTATAATATATATATATATATATAACACGAACACTAATAAATATATATTAGGAAATATTACTTATATTGTTAAATATTATATTTATTTTTTATTTTAATTATTATATCTATATATCATTTATAATATATTAATATATGTAACAAATACACACACACACATATATATGCAACTATTAACTTGTTTATATATTTATATTGATATAGTTCTTTAAATTTATTTTGAATAGATCAAAATAAAAATATAATTAATTTCCTATATTAATTAAAAATGTATGAATTTTTTTTATATTAATTAAGTGTCTATATATATAAATTAAGTAATTAAAAATTAAAATCAAGTATAGGTCATATGTATTAATTGATACATTTATGCAATAACTTATTTTTATTTTAATCTAATTATATAATTTTAAAAATTATTATTAATAATTTTACATTATGCTTTCTGTCTCTAGTATTTATTATTTTTATTTTTAATGATAAATTTATTAAAAATATATAGTTTAAAGTATATGATTTATATTTATATTTTAAGGTTGGGTTAAAAAATCTAGATAAAAGTGTCATTACATGTAATTAATCTACAAAGATATATTGATGGGAGTATGAAGAATAATAAATCTTGAAGAACTTAACATTAACAGATGATAGATCGCTTTATATATTAAACAATAGTTAGTAAATTGTGATTACTTTTAGGAGTTAAATAAAGTCCTTTTGCTGAAGTAAAATATTATTTGTAAAAAAATATTCTCTAAACTTAACTTAGGTTTGTTCTGCATTTGAAAGTTTAGATTTTACCTAATAACTCCTTGTTCTCATATATATTTACCCTCTGAATTAGCTATGTTACTTTCGTTCACTAATTTATATTCTTCTCTTTTGAATTTAATTGCTTTACATCCATTCATCTTAATATGTAAGTATACAAAAGAAGGAAACTTGTATAGAGAGATCCCACAAACGTGAAAATGTATTTTTATCTTAGTTTTTTAATAATGAATAACATATTTAGTGTCCTCAAATGTTACATATTAAATTTAAACAAAATATATAAAAAAAATCCATAAGAAAATTCAGCTAAAAATTGACTTTCCTCAGTGATATTTGAAGTCACCGCTGAAAGTATGGTTTTTGACGGCGATATTTATTGTCGCCACTGGAAATGTCACTTTAAATGGTGACTTAATTGTCGCCACTAAAAGTCAAAGGTTCAGTCACGACTTTTTATTGTTGACGCTGAAAGTTGAGGCCTAAGTTTCAGTAACGACTTTTCATTGTCGATGCTGAAAGTCTAACTTTCAACAGCGACGGTTAAAATCATACTTTATTGAAAACAAAGCACTCTCAGAGTATGCAAACTTAACCATTCCCAAAACAATTATATGGAAAGATACTGACCTGCCTAATGACTGGACAATGGAAAGGGCCACACAACCCATTCCTAAACCCATGCCTCAGATAAGCGACTATTAAAGTTGCAAAGTCCCAGCTGAAAGTCAAATTTTCTGTGGTAACTAAAACTATCGCCACTGAAAGTTGGTGACTTTTTATAGTCGCTGTTAAAAGTTGTAGCCAAAAGTCAGTTTTTTGTAGTGTATAACTGATACCATATGAATGCTTCAGTTGCAAAATGCAAAATTTAAATTTGAAGCCAATCACATCAAATGTACAATTGGGCTGAAATGTTTGAAGATTTCAAGTTTAATAACCTTTTGAATGTCTCATCTCCTAGTACATTGTCTTCTTGGATTATATTATCAACGTTAAAAATGATGTTGAAATTCTGTTTGAAAAAGAAATCATACACATTTAACAATGATAATGTAGCATATATGCTTAACAAACTTCATGAGTATGTTAATGCAACATTTGGGCAATTGTTAGGTGGATGCACATCACATATTGGAAGAATTTTGTGATGACAAATAATTCAAGCATAAGGCAACATTTGTTCAAGAATAATGGAGCACGCCATGGAAAAAGATGCCTCTAATCGTAGGAATGATTCTACTTTTTCTCACTCAAATTTAAATAAAATGTACTATCATACCCTAAATTAAGGATTAAGAGGCATGTCAAAAGCTCTCATATACAGAAAGTGTTAGTTACATCTTTAAACTGCTTTGTATTAGTGTTCTGAATTTTAGTTATTACTATTCTTTATTGCTAATTCTTGGCTATTGATTTTATCGTGTGTCTGGAGGAAGACATGGATAAAGGAAATCACACTAAGAATATGGCTAAGATGATTTCCTCTTCAAAAATGATTTGACATTTATAGATGATACAACTTAATCTAAACTTGGCATCTAATTAAGTTATTTAACAAAGGAGATCTATTTTGTCTTTTCATTCTCTCAATCTTCCCACTAGAAGGGGAAAAATATCTATAAGTAAACAAATTAACTTGCATAATTAAAGAAATGTAGTATCAAGTATAAAAATATTAAGGGGTGATTGGCAGACCAAGTGCCAGACCGAAAAATTAAGAGGCCATTGGCACATAATATGAAAGAATTCACATTATTCAGTGAGCCTTAAAACATATAAACAAATGCTTGAGATAATAATTATAATAATCTTGAACATGCATATATCATTTCTAATTCATATATTAACGAATTTTTTTATAATCAAAATATTAAGCTCTTTGTAGGAATTTCGGCATTCTTTTCTCTGAGCACAGCAGTGAATGACAACCCACTATTATCAAATTGGAGCGCCGATCCATACCAACAAATACGTAAATCATATGTAAGGCAAGAATCCTGCCTATAGCCTATGTGAAGTCTACAAGCTTTGGTTTAGCCGTTTAGCAATAAAGCTCCCCAATGATCTACTATGCTATTTGAGGCCGAAAATATTTCCCAACAAATAATGTCCCATTTATAGATATAAATAAAATAAAATCCAAGAAAAGATGAAGCAAATGTAATTTTCAGCTTCGATAGTAGACAATCATGAACATAAAAGAAGTTATATAGGATATCAATTTAGAACCAAAATAAGACACATGTTAGACAATTATTTATAAAAAAAATCATTTTATAAAATTCAAAAGCTCATTTTCTTTGGGGACTTAAGCAAAACGAGCAACAAATGTGGGCACACAGCCCATGAGGGTAAGTATTCAAGCATGGCTTAAAACCACAAAAATAAGTATTGAAACATAGTCCACAAGGGTGAATAATCAAGCATAGGTAAAATCCCTACGAAGAACATGCATGAGAATGACGCACACGATTATCAACCATGAGTACTGTGCCTATGAGTATCAAAATAGCTCGATGTTAACCATAGGGTGCCAAGGGCTAACAATGTTGTTGTTAGCAACCAGCATTTTAAATTCAGTCCTGACAAAGACATTTACAAGCATGCATGGGGTCAATATACCATTAGCAACAAAGAAGATCTTTTCATGATAATGAAAGCTTGTAAAGGATATTTCATAAAAGAATACCCCATCATGAAAATTTACACAATCTCAAAAGATTTCGTTCAATTCCATAAGTCAATGAAAATGAATCCTTTTCAAATAATATAAGTTCTTATAGGAACATTTCCGAAATATATAAATATTCTCAATATGAAAGTTTACCAAGCATATTTTAAAATTTTTCTTGTCAATTCAATGCATGATCATGAATTGTGATATGAACCAAATCAAGAATAATAAATAAAATCCTTAATCTTTACTCATTTCAAAAATAAAAATCTTTTGAAACCAAAAACCTACCACATTTTTTCCAAGTTATACACCAGTGACCTTATCAGACAACTATCTTTTAATGAAACATATTATGATAGATGGTGATTGTGGTCCACTTACAAAATCACATTATACATACCAGCAACTCCCTTTCACGCGTGCTCTCCAAATAAGAGACGTAAATGTGTCCCTTTCCAAATCCTACAAAAGTCAGCAACAAAAGTCTTCAAACAAGAAAATAGACTAATTACATGCCTCTTTGTGTTTCACTATTTCTTTTTAATTTTTTTTTAATCATTGTCTCTACTTTGTCTATAGATGGTGTTCTTCTTTGTTTGTTTGTTTTTTTGGCGGCAATACTTCCTTTTTGATGCTATGTTCAGTGTTGCTTTATTTATTTTCTCTATCTTCCATAGTTAATATCCCCACATTAAGAATTTAGTCAATTTATCATGATTTATTTTAACTTAGATTTTATATTTTAAACATAAATTTAATAAAGACATGACTAAATATAAATTTTCTCGATTTTTAATTAAATAGAGATAACTGAATCAATATATTAAAATAATATAATTTAATAAAAATATATAAAATATCCATATAAATATTTTAAAAATATTTAAATAAAAATTAATGCAGAAATATAAATGATATATTTATGCATAAATTATAGCTAATTTAATAAATTAAAGTTAATAATTACTGACATTTTCACGTCATTTTTTCAACTCAAAATGATAATTCCAAATTTTAAAAAGAAAAATGAAATACTATATCATACATGTCTTTGATATAAGATCTAATTTATAGTGAAAAAGTATACTAGAAACCAGATTTTATATTAAGAACTGGAAATAGTATAAAATTAAACCCTACCAATTGGTTCGGAAGTTTTGACTACACCAGTAAAACGACTGATAAACTAATTTATCATATTGTTCTATCGTCTATGTTCTAAGTTGCTCTCTGAGTAAAGCTTATTTAATGTAACTTCTGCAGCAACGAATTAATTGTTTTGCCAAAAAAAAAATTAAATAAATAACTGTTTGCGAATACACTTATTAATTAACAACACAAGATTTGTCAACGTACCTACATAATTGCGTTTGTGAGATGAAAAAGCCCAACTTGGCTTGTTAATTATATATTATATATTAATTATAATTTTTTTTTTAAAAAAATAAGCTTGGCTTGTTTCAGTGGTGTCAGGTCCGTTAGTTTCCATTGTGATGAGTATAATGGATCAGGCACGTAGACCTCTTAAAGGCTGGGATGGCTTTTCTCTTTATATGCATAATTTGAATTCTGAATAATCCCGTCGTACACTTTCACCAAATTGGTTATGCAGGGTTTTAAATCCTTTGGCCTGACTCGTTTCAATTACTTTGCTTTTGTGCACTATCTCCTTCTTCTTCTGCTTGCCTTGCTGAAAAACGCAGAGCACCAGATGCGTTCTTGTGGGTTCTTTGTGGCCTGACTCTGTTTGTTTAGCTATATGTAAATATATATATATATATATATATATATTTGTATAACCTTTATTTTCTATTGTCATGTATTGTTCGTTCAGGCTCTGGTATGTGTATTCAAATGTTTTGTACGTCTTCTTCTTCCTTGCTCGCATCATCATTCATTTGATATTCAAATGTTCAGGCTTCTTCTTCCTCACTTGCTGTCATGAACTGAGTATGGAATGTTTAGTTTCGATTCTGATTTTCTCTCCGTGTGAGGATTTTAGCTCCTTTCCTCTTTCCTTGAGAGTCCCTCCCCTTTCCCTCCTTCTATATGACTGAGCTTTTACTGGGATTGAGTGTATTTCTGACGTATAATGAACAATAAAGCCGCGGAAAGTTTCCTGTGAATCTTTTTTGCTCTATTTTTTTCACATTTGCAGGCAGTCCATGACATACATCTCTTTGCATTATTTGATTTTCCTTGCAGGTCCCTTGGGTCTCATTCTTCATTTCATTCATTATATGCAGGTCTCTTGATTCTTCAGGTTTGTGACTTTCATTAACCATTCCATTTAATTCAAGTTCACTATATTGTCTTCTTATCAACTCCTGCTGCCACCTTCTTTCACTTTATTTGGTTCTGTACTTTTATATGCTAATTCTTCTTATTTTCTTCTATCTTTCGCACGTTTTATGGTCATATTTTGAGTATGCGGGTTCTGTTAATTTGTGGTGTTGATATTTCAAGAAAAAAGTTTTTCCAACAGTAATGCATTTTGATGCTTAAAATTATTGTCCCTTATATAAATATTGGACGTGTTGTACAAGTCCCTGCTCAAGTTTTGTACAAGTCTGTGAAACAGAATATGAAGTGTTATAAAAATATATATTTATTTATATATAGCAAAATCAAATAATTTGAAGAGGTTATATAAACTCGATTATGTAACCTTTATAGTTGATTAACTTGTCCAAATACTTTCAGGTAAACTTCTTCACTATAAATCTCATTCTATTCAAATATGTTGTTTACTTCTTGGATTATACTCTTCCTATTGTCGATTATCTTAATAACTCATTCGATTAGTCATTGCTTCTTCTGCTAATACTATCTGCATAGCCTATTCAATTATCATGACTTTATATAGGATTATAACTAAGTTTCTCATATCTACTAGTAAAGCACTTAATTATGTTTTGTCATAAAAATTCATCATCAAATTATGGAATATAACATTTATCTTATTTTTTTATTTTTTTTAAGGCACAAGAGGTATTGATTTTAATGAAACAAAAAACAAGTTTTCAGAGAATTCGTCTTTCTGTCTCAATAAGTGTCTAACTGTGAGCTCAATGATGATGATGCCCTAGTTAACACCAACCGAATAAATACATCAATTTATTTTGTATTTGGGAATACATTTAAATCATTATATTATTAATTATGTTATTATATAAATGGTTGTAGGATTATAAGCTTAAATAATTGAATTTGAATTAAGTGACAGAATTCAATTAGTGACAGAATATTTATTGCAAATCCATCACAAAATATTTTGTATGTTACAAAAACTAATGACGGATTAGCTACATAATTTTTTCATAACTAATTTTTGTCACTAATTTATGTCTCAAAATAGTTTGCCACAAAATTAGCGATGAAAACTACACTACTGCAGGAGACACTTTTAACGACCGTTTTTATACCCTTTAGACGACTGTTTTCAAGGGGACGTGTATGTGAGTGTCGTTGAAAGTTCAAGAAATGATGACTGTTATTAAACAGTCATTGTATATGAGATACAACGACTGCTTTTCCAGAACAGTCGTTGTATTTGTTTTTTTTAAAAAATAGAGATATAAAACAGTCGTTGTATCTCTATTTTTTTTTGAATTCACGCTTTACAGGATACAACCACCAATATAATGTCATTGGAAAAGCACCAACATAACCCAGAAATGCCTATGCTTCCATGAAATTCCTGTGCATCATCATCAGTTAATTTTCAAACTTAAACTTTCAAACTAAATCATGACAATCATATAGCCAAAGAGATGACATGCTTCCATGAAATTCCTTGTCATGATCCAAAACATATCTGTAAGAAGGACATTCAGAAAAGATCCTTGTATAAAATAATATCCTATGATGAATGAGATTGAAAGGATTTGGCAAAAAAAACTAACAGAGACTCTGTACTCTGAGCTTCCCAAAAAAACTCATAGCAACTATTCTTCTAATCCACTAATGATCTAAAAGCACACAACCTCTTGTAAGGAGGAAAACTGTTTACATAAATCGTTGTATTTAAAAATCATTACTATATTACCTGGACAAAATGTCACCAAAAATCTACAAACCATCAGCTAAACTATATATCTATCTTTGAAAGAAAGCTGAACAACCTAATATATATTGAGTAAGAAAAGATCAAACAGCAGGAAGGCAATATTACTGTGACTAAAGTCTACCTTTAGTCATTAAATGTTCATGCTCTTTTAAGTGAATTTGATGAATCTAAAAGCAAGGCTTAAGTCACAACATGGGTAATCATGTTTCTACTCATTAAATGCCTTTCCTTTGAGTTGAATTGGGGATTGCAGTATTCAATTGGTAGTATGGAACAAAAAGACAATTATGCACTGTACAAAACCACTGCAATATGTGAAAAAACCTCTACACATCATCACCCCTCTATGTGTTGTAGAAGATATGTCCTGACAACAGGTCTTAGATCAAATCAATGTCTTCGATTATATAGGGGTCCTGATTACCAAAAATATGTGAGCAAAATGGAGAATATGTTAACATAAATAAATAAATTGAATGAAATAACTAACAATTCAATCACATGAAAAGAACTGAAATTCAATTGAGAATCAAGAAATGATCACCTGTTCAAAATTTGTAGTAAGGCCAGAGAATATGATGTTATACATATATAGTATAACATAAAAGTCGTACTCAGTTTTCCCTGCTTGCCGAGGACACTATACATCAAAAGCAAATGGTCAAAAAGAATAAAGGCCTATGTAAAGCAATAGTCAATCGAAGAACTTGAATGTAAAGAACTTACGTTTGGTTGGAACCACTTTGTATGACCACCTTTACCTTCACGCTTCCCACCCATTATATAATATATCTTCAGTGCACTGTAATAATTAAAATGATAAACAAAAGACATTAAAACAATTGAGTAAAATCAAAAATAAATGACGGACAAATAAATTTATTTATGTGTTAAAAATGTTTTTGATATCTGCGTCTGGCTTGCGACCCAATGAGTCAAACCAAAAGATGACGTTGATTGAGGGACAAGGAATACAGAGACTCCAATGATAACTATAATCACATGCATATATAGATTAAAATGAGGTTAGATAACATGATACTATTTAGCAAAGTGAACGTGTATAAATATATCAAATAAAGTTACTTGCCCTTCAACAATTGGTGCCAGATAACAAGGTAGCTGAGTCTCGCCTATTGTATAGACTACATAGCGCATCCGATCTTCCAACCTCTGGCTATTACGCCGTGACATAGTGTCAAGACATAAGAAGCCATATGTACTGCCGAGCCCTCGTTCGGCACACAGTTTATGGAAGCAGCTACCACATAAATGAAATGAGAAATGACACAGTAAATGTAGAAACCTAAAACCCCTAAATATCAATGCATTAATTACAATTAAAAATTATAACTAAACTCACATGATTGCAAATGTGACCTATCCTACGTCAATCTCCTCCAAAGATAGGAACTCTCTAATATCTTTGTTATCAAGTCCATAATTATACGAGACTCTGCGACCCACAATCTCACAAGGCATCTACATGTCGACCTTATTTATGTCTTGATGAATATTTTGCAATCGTGTTAAAAACGGAAATTTTTTCGCATCATCTTATTCTTAGTAACACACAAAATAAAGATTATAAGTAGAATGTCAAGGATCAAGTAACAGTAAGGTGTTTCCTACCATTGGAGGGATTGGCACAGTCTGAACAAGATGTCTAGGCCACAAGATGAAAGATCCTGTTACCTGACCTAGATTGGCAACCTCACCATTGGGGAATAGGACATCTACACCTTCCTCCCCCAGTCGAACACTTGTCACATTGACCTTACGTTGATCGTCCCAGATTTGGTTATTATAGTGGGTGGTGGCATGGCTGTATACAACAACATCAGCAACAGTACGCAGGTACGTGACTTCTAAATACAAAGTGAAGGGTTCTCCAGGCTCTAGTGAAGGACCAGGGTCACCATGTCCAACCTTTGGCTGATTGTAACTGCCTTTGGTGCTGGGAAAAGCCGGGGATTCCTGAGTAAGAGAAATGAAAGAATTACTTAAAATAACGTAAGGAAAAACTCAATATAATGTTAAATGAAATTAGTTACAAACCTCAGATCTAGGCTCCACATTACACATCCCGCCTTGCATGTGAGACAACACCATCGTACTCATCTCACCATGTAGCTCACTCAACAACTCTTCTTTAAGCTCGTCTCGAAGTGAGTGATGTAGCTCTGCTCGGATTTCCTCTTGAACCCTGACCACAAACTCCTGACTTATTTCACCTCTTCCATAAGCGTGTGAATCTCGTCTAAAGCATTTAGAGAGACCAACTCCCCTTGACTCCCCTCTAACTTGACCAGGGTGATCTAGATTACCAAGCGCCATGGCTAAGATGTCCATCCTTCCAGTTTCAGTGAAGGAACCCTGGCTACTCTGCTCTTTAAGGTCATCCTGTGGCATATAATAGATAAATAGAAAGTAATTACATGCCACCAACGTTAGAAAAATGAAACACAATTAAATATACTTGTTATTAAATACTCACAATCCTTTTAGTGATATCAGCAACGACTGGATTTATATATTTCTCTCCCTTTATCCTCCCTGCTTTCCATTTTTTATGACGCGGGGGAAGTGGTGGCACCTGCATGACTATACTAGGATCTACTCGGGCTGCTTCCTCCAATTTTTGCAATTCAGCCTGCATCATCTTCTTTTCAAGCTTCCGATAACCCCCACGTGACATGTAATGAGGATAATTGTTTTTCGCTCGCCTCTCTTGATTTGCTTGACTCAATTTCTATATAAACAAAGAATAATAATAACTGAGTTAGCAATGTCAAGTAAGTTCAACTAAAATGTTTAAACTAAGATGAACACAATGTACCAGGAAATTGGAATCCTGCCGCGATGCGACAAACAACCTCCAATCATTTGGAGAAAGAAACGAATACTCTTTACAAGGATCCTCATGATTCCTTGGCCCTCGAATGTACTTGGTTGTGAGCGTGGACTTGAAATCTTTCCACCGCTCACGAACTTCCCCCATCCAATGTTTGTACATCACCTTCGTATTGGGAATATTATAGGTTTGCTACAAAACAAAATATATAGTAGTCATTATATATGAACATATAGAAATAAAAATATAGATACAAATACAACTTTACATACCAAAATTTATTCCCAAATCATAGCCTTCGTGTCCTTTTAAACTTCCCTCCAGGTAGGAATTAGAACGCTAACTTTGCCCCGACCCAAAATGATAAGGTAGCTAATGAACGTGTCTCCGTCTGGGCCGAGTGGCTTCAAATTAGCATCAAATTCCATCTGAACCCTGCTCGCCTGTTGTTCCTCATGACGTGCCACCAACACCACAACTTCGTGCTTCCTCTACCCTTTTTATTAATAAGTGAGCCAACAGAGTTGCCCGAATCTGAACGTGACATGACCTTGCTAAGAATAAATGTGACATATGATAAGTAAATTGAAATTACATGCACACTTTAAAAAATTCCAAATCTTACTTTAAGTGTTTTCCCAGATTCCTTCACAATGATCAACTCTAGCTGCATATTCATCATCATCTACCAATTCCACTTCAGATGGCATAGGCGGATTTGTAATGAAAGGCAGTGTGTTGTCAAGATTCAAACTCGAATCACCATCCTTTTGTTTTTTACTTTGGAGTACAATAGACAATTTTTTATTTGCTGGATCAATTACATAAAACATTTGTTTTGCCTGACTTGCTAGAATGAATGGCTATCTTTATTACTGACTCTTTCAAAATCAACTAAGGTAAATCCAAATTGATCTATTTCAACAGCATTATTGTTAACCCACTTGCATTTGAATAAAGGAACTCTCAACTTAGTGTAACTTATCTCCCATATGTCTTCAATAACTACATAATATACCATGGATGCCAAAATGGGGTTTTTGTCTTTTGAATTAGAAAAGTGCATTGATTTGGCTACCACCATCACCCCACTATTTTGTATAGTACTTTTGTTATCCTTGCCATTTGTATAGAAAGAATACCCGTTTATATCAAAGTCACTCCAAGTTATGACCTCAAAAGAAGGCCCCCAAGCTAACCATTTGATTGTCTCAGACATATTGGTCTCATGCGCTTTCTTATCCTTGAACCACTCTATGAAAGTCTTGTTTTGCTCTTTAGTTATCTGCATGTCATTTTTCATTGGATATATCTCCTTTAAACTCTTTCTGTGTTCGGCTAAGTAAGGCTGAACTTCTTCCATATTATTCAAGATATACAAGTATGCTTGCAACACCTCTTCACGACTTGAGACCTCATGTTCCCTTACATGTACCCTTTTCATGATGAGATTGGGCCTTTGACCTTGATAGATATTTTTTACAAAAGTCTATAGCCTCTTCAATGACATATCTTTCCACAATTGAGGCTTCAGGTCGATAAGGATTTTTAGAATACCCTTTTAAGTTCTTCATGTATCGTTCGAAAGGGTACATCCACCTTAGATAAACTGGGCCGCATAGTCTTACCTCCCTTACCAGATGAACTATTAAATGCACCATTATATCAAAGAATACGGGAGCAAAACGCATCTCTAGTTGGCAAAGAATAGTATAACCCTCATTTTCTAATTCATCTAACATTCCAATGTCAATAACTTTGCTACATATAGCATTAAAGAAATTGCATAACCTTGTTATTGTGCTTCGCACATCATCTTTCATAATGCCTCTAATAGCTACTGGTAATAGTTGTTGCATTAAGACATGGCAATCATGAGACTTCATTCCTACTAACTTCAAATCTTCTATTGACACAAGCCTGCTCACATTAGAAGAATACCCTTGTGGCACCTTAATGCCGTGCAAACACCCACACAAACTTCTTTTCTCAGCTTTTGACAATGTATGCGTTGCTGGCTCCATATACGCCCTCTTACCATCATCTCTTAGTTTTATATTTATCCGTTCTCTTATTCCCATTTCAACCATGTCTAGTCTCACACTAATTCCATCTTTAGTCTTACCTAGTATGTGCAAAAGCATACCAAGAAGACTATCACATACATTTTTCTCGACATGCATCACATCAATACTGTGTCTTACATCAAGACTACGCCAAAATGGAAGATTAAAGAAAATTGACCTCTTCTTCCATATGTTCTTCTCACCCGTAGTCCTCTGATTCTTACCAAAATTGGCATCGATTCTTTCCACATGACTATAAACCTCGTCTCTAATTAATGCCTTCGGAGCCATTTCATTATCCGACAAACCGTTAAAAGTCTTCTTCAACCTACAGTACGGGTGGAACTGAGGAAGAAATTGTCTATGACCAAGATAGACTGTTTTCCTACCGTGCTTCAGTTGATAGAAGTATATGCTTGCTTCGCATATCGGACATGCTTTATGACCCTTCACACTAACCTAACAAGTTCCAGTATGCACGGAAGTCGTTAATCGTGGTGAAAATCATTGCACGTAGTGTAAAATACCAAATTTTGCAATACTAAAAATGTATAAATATGGAAATAGTATAATAAAATAAATTTGGTATTTACAATTAAAGGTAGAGTTACTTTCAGAATTTCCAGATGTCTATTGTGTCATTCACAGAAATTGAAAAGTCAATAGTGTAACAATACAAGTGTTAGAAGTCGGAGCAAAATTCGTCGGTGGCTATAGGATTCAGGGGTGTCAGTTGCGAGATCAGAGGAATTTGGGCATTTCGTGAAGTTCCTCAATATGCGTGCCACGATCCCACATGGGTCCCACGTGGAATTCTGGGTAATGTACCATGGAGCAACTTTATTAAAAAAAACTTCAGTAAAGTATGTAATGACAGCTCATTATGACTCATGATGACACATCTTTCGTGTTGGCCAAATAAGGAAATGACAAGTGTCCCGAAATTATTACAAAGTAAAAACTGTTTTTGTGTTGGCCAAATGAGGGGGTGACATGTGTCCCTCATCATTACACATCATTACACCCACTTTAAGCCTTTCGTGTTGTCATCTCCGGAGTACGCCATCTAGCGTCTGAGTCTGGGGAATTCACCGGTCTCTCACCGGGTTGCTTACTTTTCGAGTCGAGCACTGAACCCAGGAGTCCAGGGAAATTGTCAGGCCTCCCCTTCCCCTGACCATTTATGACCCACCGAAAGAAAGAGAAAAGTGGAAGACCAATGGTTGTATGACACGTGGCACTCTTAAGCATTAAACTTGTGACACGTGGCAAGATGAGATGAGATCATTTTATGTGATTAAATCACAACCATCCATGCCTAATTAAATGGAAACATTTTGTGCAAGTATGGAAAGAGAAAGAGGAATCAGATTTCTTAAGCTTAAGAACACAAGAAGAGAGAAGGAGGAGTGAATAGTGAGTTTTCTTGACTACCGGAGCCGATTTCAACCCTGAATCACCGTTATTGTCCGGTAAGTCCTTCAGGAAACTTCCTCTACTCACTTTAAGCTTCAATTATATGGTCTTAGATTTCTCAACTGAGGTGTTTTGTGCCAATTAGTCTATCAGAGTGCCACCGGAATACCGAACCACTTGTAGAAATGCGAAGAGGTAAGCGTAGGCTTTCTTTTGAACCGAATACTTTATGATTTCATTGAGTTTTTCTTAGCTCTTCAACTACCCATGTATTTCATTCAAGGGGTGTTTTTAAAGAATGAAGATGTTTTAATCATATATAAGGTGATATATGATGTTTGGAGAAGTATTAGACTTGTTGGTAGTTAAAATCACAAAGTGGAATTTTTGTTGTTTTGGGAGGCAGATTTCGGTTGGGGGCTAAATCTGGTAGAAATAATTTTATTTTGGTATTTTTGAGTTTTTCATTTGATTCTACATGAAAAATTGTGTGGGAATAGGCTCTGGTTATAATTTTTGACAGACTGGTTTAAAGATTCAAAAATTGGAAATTAAGTCTACTTGTGCAACAAAGTTGCCAATGTCCGTTTTTGTCTGGAAGTTTTGTTGTGGCGAAACTTTCACTGTCTAAAATTCATCTGTTGATTATAATATTTTCCAAAATTAAAGTACACTTATAGACCTTTAATTTGATAGGTATTATGAAGGATTTCGATAAGTATACTAGGAGTTATGAATGTTTGAAGTAGACCATTAAATCTGGTCAGATTTTCTGGCAGTAGGGACAAAAAGAAACACTGGGAAGTGTGTGCAGTCTTTCGGCTACTGAAAGTATTTTTCACTTAACATAGACTTAATAAGGGTTATATAGAATTTTGGATCACCCCAATTCAATTTTTCTATAATTAGTTATGATTTTTCAAAGTTCAGTGAAAAATCTGCCAGATTTTGGGAATTGTGCGAAAATTCAAAGCAAAGAGTTTTTGTAATAAAATTGGACATTTAAGAGTTAAGTTAAGCACTTGGAGTAGCTTAAGCTCATTAGCTTCATATTGGGCCTAATGTAATGACCCTAATGGTAACCAACATAAGAGAATAATTTATGAAGAGTTGGACTAAGAAATAACTCATTGCCCGTAAATTATAATTTATAGGATTTGACACTTGCCCAGGACGTTCAAAGCACATCAATCAAGATCAAGATTTGGAAAAATTGTCAGGTAGTAACTTATCCCTCACATACTATGTGATATGTTATATGCATGTTTGTACCATAGTGAATTTAAAACATTCAGATGAGAAGGGCTAAGGCCCAATAGAATTTCCCAGCGCTGTGGCAAGGGACGGTTGTCCTTGAATTGGTAACTTTATGCTTTATGCATATTGTGAATTTATCCCTGAATGTTGAATATGTTGATTGTACTGTAACTTGGTTGACAAGGCATGATATATGTGCATTTTATATGAGTGATATCTGTTACTACTGAGATTCATTGAATCTCACCCTATTTTTCCAAAATAAATTTTTAGCTCGGGCAAGTAGTTCCTCAGGAAAGAAGGTAAACACGGGCGAATGAAGCAAAGGACTTAGAATTGAGTTTTCTGTTAGTTATCTATTTTGGAGATTGTATGTAATTTGTAATTAAGTGTGGTCAGTCTCGTACTGACATGTATGTAAGCGCCTGTATATAAGCGAACGCGCAACAACATTCATACCAGTAGTGGACAGGCGTCCACCTAGGGCTGTTAATTAAAATAGTAGCTTGGGTTCCAACAGAGAACTTATTAGTAAACACTCTGATATGAAGAAATGAATCTAAAACGGATGGCTTAAAATAAATCATAAAATAATATGAGACCCAATCTGAAAATGACTTTTGAAAAGATTTTTGAAAACCCATTCAAGTACAACTCCACACTCTGCTTGAAATTGGGACTTCCGCTGTTTACAAAAGATTACTGGTCTCTTTTTAAGGATATTACTATACTTATGCCATCTATATGCTTTCAAAACATGGGTGTTACACGTAGCTTAAAGGACTCTTGGCTATATGCATCAAACACATCTACGCCATTCTCCCACAACTTCTTTAAGTCCTCTATCAAAGGTGTCAAGTAGACATCGATATCGTTCCCGGCTGCTTTGGCCCTGAAATCATCATAGAAAGCATTCTGTACTTGTGTTTCATACACAACCAGGGAGGTAAGTTGTAAATCACCAGCAGAACTGGCCATGGACTATGTGTACTACTAAAAGTACCATAGGGATTGATTCTGTCTGTGCAAAGCCCAAGCCGAAGGTTTCTTGGTTCGCTGCCAAATCCGAGATACATTTCATCTATTTTCTTCCATTGTGGAGAGTCAGCCGGGTGCCGAAGGTATTTTCCATCACATATTCTGTCATCACAATGCCATCTCAACTTTTTCGCTTCTTTCGCATTAGCAAACATTCATTTAAACCACGGAATGATTGGAAGATACCATAAAACCTTTAAAGGTTGCTTCTTACTTGTCTCATCACCACACCCAGCACCTTTCTTCACTTTTTATCTCAAAGTTTTACATTTTGGACACTCACTCAATCCTTCATACTCATTTCTGTACAAAACACAATCATTAGGGCAAGCATGTATCTTTTTATACTTCATACCCATCGCAGACAAGATTTTCTTAGCCTCATACATATGATTTGGAAGCACATTATCCTCTGGAAACATATCACACAACAGTTCAAGTAACAATGTGAAACTACTGTCAGTCCATCCACAAGTTGCCTTTAAGTTGACCAAGTGTAAAATACCTGACAAGCGTGTATACTTAGTACACCCAGGGTACAAAGGTGTCTCCGCATCACTTCTCACTTTATCATATATAGGCGATTGCGCAAAACATTCTACCTCCACATCATGAATCATTTTCTCCATTCTATCGTCATCTCCAACCTCCAAGACTTCCTTCTCGTGGGACACACAAGCAGTTACTTCCTCACCATACCATATCCACCTTGTGTACCGAAGATTTATTTCATCACAAACTAAGTGATCTCTTATATCATCAATATCTTGTCGACTCTCATTTAAACACTTCACACATGGACAAAAATACTTTCCATTTTTACTAGGTGCATTCATTTTAGCAAATTCAATAAACTCTTCCACCCCTTTCTCATATTGTTCACTAGTTCTTAATGCATTCATCCAAATGTGATCCATTTTACTACTCCAGACCTATTCCATTTTCAACAGTACTCACTTTTAGACCCATTGTCATTATAATATGAATATAGGTCAAGACAGGGCATGGCTTACTCATTTTTTAAAAATTTCAGCAACATTTCCCCTTAAATATAGGACATCCAAAACTTTGAACAATAACCCAAATAACAATAACAAAAATTTGACATACCATAGAGGATTTCAACAGCAGTTATATATAAAAAAAAGTCATTAACAGAAAATCACAGCCATTCTAAATATATAAGAAGCTATCATGGGGATTTTTCATTTACCTGGAAAATGCAGGAAGAACATTGATTGCTAGGATTACTAGGATTGCTTGAAAAGGGGATGTAGTAGATTGGGTTTATTAGTAAGTTAAGTAGAGCATCAGGAATTGGAAAGGCCATTTAACAATTGAAGATGCTGTGGAGTGGAAAAGAATAACAATACACTATTATATGATTGCCCCTTGTTGTTAACAAATATTAATTACTTTGGACTAACGTTTAAATTCCAACCTAATCCATGTTCATTCCACACTCTCACTATTACTTACACTTATGACTTAGGAGTGAATTAACTATGTTTTTTTTAATTGTGGTGAAATCGTTGCAGATGCATGGAATTCCCTCGGTTCCCTATTACAAATTCACTTTTAACTAAATCACATGTACAAATAAATAGTTAAAAACATTAAATTTGTTTATCAAATTTAATTGATTTCTAATGTTATCATTGTTAACTACATTAACTCTAAAACTTTGGTTCATTAATTTGGAAATGATAAATAAATGAAAACGTTTTATCTAACTTCTATATTTGGAAATAAGGTAATATTTAATTTTCCAAACATATACTATGGATGGTTGAAATCTACTGATTTCTAATGTTATCATTTTTAACTACATTAACTCTAAAACTTTGCTTCATTAATTTGGAAATGATAAATAAATGAAAACGTTTTATCTAACTTCTATATTTGGAAATGAGGTAATATTTAATTTTCCAAACATATACTATGGATGGTTGAAATCTACTGCTTTTGCCTACAGTGACGCAGAAGTCCTTCTAACCTTGACAACAAATTCAAAATTTCTCCCAGGATTGAGTTATTAACCGTGCATGTAATATAACAAAATGAAGCTTTTGAAAGAAAGGAATAAAACACCCTAATAATCTCATTTCCAGTTAGTATAATGCAATAAGTTCAAATAAATTGCTTTAATTAACGGGGAGCAAGTTTTGATCCATGGAAGCTCAGATCGCATGCAGATTTTGGAGAGATTAAGGCAGCATTATATGGTAATGTTAAGAGGGTAGAGGTTGACAAAGTAATATGGGTCCAAAGACAACTAATCTCAGAGAATCATCTTGGTAGTCATAAATTGAACCTCAACAATATATAGTCATAGAGAAACTAGGAAAACGAAGAAATAACAGCTACCAAAAGATTGAAAAACAAAAGGATTTGTCTTTTACCTGGAAAATGCAGGAAGCACGTTGAAGAGCTATAGGTCGAAGGCACACCATAGCTGAGAGGCGGATGGGCGGATGGACAAGTGAGGGACGAAGAAGAGTGACACTGTCGCGACTTGCAAAGAATAAGTGAGGGACGAAGAAGATTGGGCAACAGGGAGAAGGACGTGTGAATGAAGAGCAAAAGCAAACTAAAAAAAGAAGAACAGAGACCAACGGGAGAACAAGGTGTGAAATGAAAGCAAAAGGTAAAGTAAACTATGATTGAGGGGAGAGATACAACTACCGTTCTTAAGGAAAGGTCGTTGTAAGTGGTTACAATGACCGTTCTGAAGAACGGTCGTTGTATCTTATACATTCAACGACCGTTTTTATTTAAATAGTCGTTGAAAAGCTGCCCAGATTCACGCCTTTACCCCTCTCTTCTTTCTACTACTGTTTTCTTGGAAACGGACGTTGTTTGGTGTCGTGGAATCTTCTTCCTGTAGTAGTGCTAGTGACAGAAATATTCTGTCACAAAATATTATGTGGCTAAAATTAGTGATGGATTAGAAACAGCATTTAATGACAGAGTTTTTTCTATCGTTAGTTTTGTCACAAATAAGTCTATAATTTAATTAGCAATGGAAATTAGTGACAAAAAAATCATTGTTAATTCTGGCACAAAACTTTTTGTGACAAAAATTAGTGATGGATTAGCAACATAAATTAGTGTGAATACCCTATTTTGTCTGAGCCCCGCTCAAAAATTAAAAAATAAAAAGAAATAAAAGAAAATACTTTCATTGATGATGATTGGTGTCTAAATTGGCAATCAACATTAAAGGGGAAAAAAAGAAATAAGAAAATCCTCTCATTAATGATGATTGGTGTCTAAATTGGCAATTATCATTAAAAGAAAAAAATAAAATAAGAAAATCCTCCCATTGATGATGATTGATGTCCAAATTGGCAATCATCATTAAAATAAAAAAATAAAAACGAAAATAAAAAAAAAATCCTTTTGTGGATGATTGTGGTCCAAATTGACAATCATCATTAAATGAAAAATTAAAAATAAAATATAAAAAAAAATTCCTTTTATTGATGACGATTAGTGTCCAAATTGGTATTGTCATTTATTAAGGGAAAATAAAAAAATAAAAATAAAATAAAAAAATATCTCCCATTCATAGGTTTAAATTAGGAAATTTCTTGTAGGGAAAATATAAGAAAATAAATAAAAAACGAAAATAAAAAATTCATTTATATTGATAGGTCTAAGATAGGAAATTACTTGTGGAAAAATAATAAAAAAAAATTAAAAAAACGAAAATTAAAAAAAAAATCTCTCATTGATGGTGATTAGGTCAAGCTCTAGGAGGTTTTATTAATAGGAAATACTAAAAATAATTAAAAAAAATCTCCATTGATGGTGATTGGGTCAAATTAGGGAGAGCATTTGTGAAGAAAATCCTACCTTGAGACTATAAATAGAGGGCAAGGGTTGAAGCAAGACACACAAGAATTACACAAGAATTTGAGAAGAATTCCTAAGAAAAAGGAAGTAAGGTAGAAAGCTATTATTCTTTTACATAATTCTTCTAAAATATGGGGCTTTTCTCTCATGGGTGTAAGAGAGGGTGGAGTTGATTGAGAATTTGTTTGAGTTCTTTTCTTTCCTTTTCTATCAGGTGTCTATTTATTTTCCTATGCCAATGAAAATGTCAATATGACAAGAGGCGCACACATATAAGACTCTTGATACCTCTCATTCTCTGGATATACACAAGCATGCGATAGCCATTTGATTCCATCAATGTGTTTCTTTGTGGTTTTGATTATTTTATCTTAAGGACACTATCTCTCTTTGTTGACCAATACAAGCATCTGGATTCCACTGACATATGATTGCATCCACACACCCTCTCACGTTCTCTCTCTTGCAATTAAACTTTTGCTTGTATTATTTTTTTGTGTCAGGGGATGAATGTACGGTTTTCGTCATGTTATTACTTGGCTCCTTGACTTCATCTCTTATGCAGCCAACTATTCGGGAGATGTATGCCCTTGTATGATGATTTATTAGCTGATTTAAAGCGTAGGTCTTAATGCTGTGTTATATCGTACATATTCCATAACCTTTTATTATTTCACTTTCTCACTTAGTTGTTTGTGCAATTGGCTAAGATTATGCATTAAGAGCTGTATGTGCTTCCACCTTAAATTTTGTTCCCATATTTCCATAAAAAAAGGGATTCTTATACTTTGATAATACAATTTTCCTTGGCTTCCTCACTTTGTCTCCTTTGTAGGAAGACTCAAAGCATCGGAGGTATATGCTCTCACTATGTCTTTCTTGATTTTCTTGCCTTCTTGGACTTTCTAGAATGAATGATATGATGAAAATGCATTTCCCTTTTTTTACTTTTGCAAATAAAAATTTTCAAAAAAACAGAGATTCTTTTCTTAAAGTAAATGAATTTGGTTTCATATGACATAATAAAAAAAATGCTTTTTTAAAAAAAATAAAAAACACAAACCCACACAAAAAATATTTTTCTAAAATAAATTAAATAAACATTTTTTCTAAAACAACACCAACAAAGTGACACACACTTTTACCCCTAACGAACTATGTGTGCTTTGATCCCTCTAAAGGGTATGTATGCCCTAGGCTATCTTCCTGGGTCAAGTCCAACTTTGTAAATAAATATATTTATCATTATTTTCTTTTCGTAAATAAATGTTCATTTTTTTTAGTTTTCATTTCATTTTTTTTGTAAATATTTCTTTTTATTTAGGTAATTATCATAAGATTAAAGGCCATAATATTTTTAAATAATTAACTTAGGGTAACCATTCTTATGAATGGGTTTTGTGGGGTGCCTAACACCTTCCCCATACACAATCGATTCTCGAACCCTAAATAGTTTTTGTAAACTATTTTCACTTTTAAAAAAAGGTTTCCATAATTATCCTTTTTTAAAATTTTGGTGGCGGCTCCATATTTTCTAAATTCCGGGCGCTACAGCTTAGCAACTCTACTGGGGACAGTTTGCGAATCAAGTCTATAAAAGTTAAGTATTTAAAAATAATATGGCCTTAATTTTGTTTTAATTACCCCTTTTCTTTTCTTTTTTTGAATGTTTGTTTTTATTTATTAAATTATTTATTCTTTTTTTCTCTATCTATCTTGTGATCTGCTTAGTAGATGAGGGTTGGGTAGAACCTAGGCCCACAGGTTGATATGCTCTCCATACACACTGAACACATACACTATTTTCCTTATACACATTTTGGGCCCTATACTCGGGTCTGAGTTCCTTAGGTGAGTGGAAGTTTCTAGCAATCTCCCTATGGGGTTTTCAGAACCCCCTGAGGTTACTATAAAGACTTCATCCTAGCTATTACTCATTTGGTAAGGTTGATCCCTGTGGGTTTTTTAGAATCCCGTGAAGGCCAATTTCGTTAAATGGGGTATTCATCCTTATAATGGAGGCAGTTAGGAGACTTTATCTACGAGAATTAGAAGTACCTTGAAACCATTACACCTATTAGTGGAAATTATCGACCTACCTAATTAATTAGTACCTGCCTTTCTTAGGATAGATACCCCCAACCTAGGGTTATTCCTAAAATAAGACACTAGAGGGCATATATTTATTTATTGTTGATAATCTTTATTGTCATCCATGCATAATCAATGAAACCTCTAGGATCAAGTGATTAACTGTCGCTTTACCTAAGTATGTATCTAGCATCACTCTACATAAAGATACATCACAAGGATGGTGTATGCATTACATAGCTAACCTTAGTCTAAGGGTCTATGACCCTAAAAGACCATAATCTCATCACATCAATCATGTTAGAAAACATCTCAATGAGAGTTAATCCTTTAGAACTCATGAGGTATCATTACATCATTCGTAGGCATTTTAGCTTCACTTTGATATGGCCCTTGGACATAATAATCATTTTACAAAACCATTAGCCTAATAATAGCTTGGGTCGTTCGCAGGTTAATAGGCACTTCATCCTCCCTATGAGGTACTGGATCTCTTGAGGAGGTGAAGTTCTTTTTTCTTAATGTCCATTACCCATATCAAGGCTAGAAGCACATGTAATCATCTCATAGCATGCATTTGGAAATACTTTCTGACTCTTCCTTCTCTTTTCTTTAATAAAGTGCAAGCGAGTTATCCACAACTGAAAATTTGGCATAAAGGTTAAATGGCATAAAAACCAGGTTTGAATCAAGTTCTTATAGGAAAAGTGTATAGAGGGAAGGGCATCAGATTGATTGTAGGAGTAGAACCACTTGATGGCCTAATTCGATTAAGTTTCCATATTCAAGGTTCATTCAAATTGGGCTTCATGAAGAAGTATGGAAACATCATTGATTTATTACTTGTTCCTATGCATACTGATGCTATCATAAAAATGGTCTAGTATTGGGATGCCTCTTTAAGATGCTTCACTTTCTCTAATTTTCAACTAGCCCCAACCCTTGAGGAATACTGGAAAATCCTTAGGATGCCAATTAAGAGGAATGATAAGATCTATCATTATCCAAGCTAGCTACTTTCTCAGGGAGGAATAGCAAAGCTATTGGGGGTTCACATGGAAGAAGTACAGATTGTAGGCACCGGATAGGTCAAGGGAATTAAAAGGACTAAAGTGGAAGCTCCCTTAGCAAGATTAGCAGAGAATAAAGATTTGGAGAGTTTTTGTAGGGTCTTTGCCTTTGCTATTGATGGCATGATCCTCTTTCCTTCAGTAACAGGAATAATCAACTTGAGCTATTAGTGTCTTTCAATTGGTCAAACATTACCAAATCAACCTGCTACCCACAATTTTAGCAGAGACCTACATGTCATTATCTCATGGCCACCTAAAGAAGGAGGGTCAAATAAAATGTTGTCTTGCATTACTTGAGGTATGGATGTTGAGCCAAGTGTATGGAAAGAAGAAGTACTTTTGAGAAAGGCATGACAAGTTTACTAATCCACTTATGCTTTCAATCATTTTCAATTAAACAAAAATAATTGGAGGAAGGTACTCTCACAGTTAACAGAAGATTCTCTCTTATGGAAAATAGAATAGTGGGAGGATGAAGAGATTATTCATCACTGTAGGGACTTTTCTAATGTGCCTCTCATGGGACCAAGAGGATGTATCAATTACAACCTTTCTCTAGCGTTAAGGAAACTAGCATTTAGGCAAAAAGTTCCCTCTCAATAAAAAGTGCAAGCTATACACTTCTTGTATGAAGAAGAGGGTGTGAGGGATTATGTCAAGAAATTAAAGAAGCTTGGGGCAAGATGTCATACAAGGGAAATGATGAGCTGGGGAAGTGAGAAATAGGTGCAACTTCAAGCTATAAGGACTGACTTAAGGACATAATTAAAGGAGCCAATTCATCTTATTCTCCCCAAGATCCTTTATAAGAAAATAATGCCCAAGAAGTAAACAAAGAATTGGCAAGGCACCTGGAAATAAGAGAAAAGGAGCTGGAGGAGCTATCTGTGATAGAATCTCAAAATAAGAGAAAGATAAGTCATTTAGAGGACAAATGCACATCCCTCTAAGAAAAATTGATAGAAAAGAGAAAGAGAAGAGATTTAGAAGAACGCTCAAGAATCATGAAGATGGAAGAAGAAAACAAAAGCTTAAAAATGGCTATGTAAGAAAACGACTGGCAAATAAAGAACAATAGAGTTTGACTATTGAAGATGACTACAAAAATAGAGTTGCTTGAAGAGAAATAACAAGATGATTCCCCCTTAAGAAATTGTAAGGGGAAGTTGATATTCTTACTCAACTCTTAGAAAGCAAGAAGGGTGAATTGGTTGTTGTAAGAGCCAGTAATGCTGAAACCATCTAGAGCCTCATGGACAAAATGAATCATGAAAGGAAAGATTTAGCCAATTGGGAACTCCTCTGCCATAAACAAGTTGTTGTGACAGAAGAATGGGTAATGAGGTATGGTAACTTAATCAACTTTGCTAACACCAAGATCTCAAAATTTGTTAGCACATTCAAGTGTGCTGAAGGTATGATTATTCTTTTGAATCCACCAGCGGATATTGTTGAATTTTTACACTCATGTAATCAAATAGTAGAGGAACTCAAACTTGTTGCTAAATTTTGATATTATCAAATAAAAGTATATCTCACTCCATTTACTATCATTTTTTTGCGTACGTATCATTATGATCAATAACAAGATCTTGGGCTAGGATGGGATTCAAGGTCCCCTTGTCTAATGATCAACTCTAGTTCTCCCTGTAGAATAATGGATTCTCTAAGGAGGCTAGAGAACACTCGTTCCGGAAGACTATGTGCCAACTAAGCACTCATCAATGACAAGATCTTGGTTAGGATGGGACTCAAGGTCCCTCCTATCTAATGATCAACTCTAGCACTCCTGAGGAATAATAGATTCCCTAGAAACCTAGAGGATACTTGTACTAGAAGACATTTATGCCAATACATCGTGGATAACTCGGTATGCCCTCTTAAAATTGTGAGTTTAAATAAACTAATGATATTTTGTTCCTTTCTAAGCAAGTGATACAATATTGCTCCATCTAAACGTCTTAACTAGTTACCCACTACACATTCATACAATATGCGCTCACGTAGTCATCAGATGGTAGCCAATACTAGTGAAGTCGAATCTAATCTGAATAATCAGATGTCTCATATGGGGACATAAATGACATATTTGAAAGAAATGATTTACACCTTGACTATAGCTCTTTAAGCCCAAAATAATGAGAACGAGCCAGGAATATCTGATCCATTGAAAAATGCTAAGATAAGTATACCAGCAAATGGTGAGAAAGAAAAAATGATAGAAGAGCCTTAGAATAAATAGAATCCTCAAATTTCGAGCACTAAGGAGGAGCAACCAGGTGAAGATTCAACATACAATTTCAACATTCCCTCCCTATCATTGAAAAGGAAGGATGGAAGGAAGAGCTAGGTGAAGTAAAAGACCAAGTCAAAGCCCTCCAAAGACTAAACACTTGGGGTTCACTTGATCTAAAGGATTTATGCTTGCACCATATGTCTCGATTCCCAAGAAATTCAAGATGCCGACCTTCAATAAGTATAATGGTACGGGGAATCTGATATACTATCTTAAGGATTATTACACCAAGATACTTGTATGGTCACAATACGAAAACTTTTTGCTACTCTTCTTCAACGAGAGCTTGAAAGGGCCATTACTAGAATGGTACATGCAACTTGATCAAACAAAGATCAAGAAATGTAGAGATTTGACTGATGTATTCATGAAACAATACAAGTTCAATCTTGACACTACCCCCACCAGGGAACAACTGAAGTCCATGAGCAAGAAAGCGACTGAAACTTTTAAAGATAGAGGATGATAGCAGTACAAGTTCAACCTCCCCTTATACCATCTGAGCTCAATTCTTTTTTCATTTGTACTTTGTAGGAACCTTATTATAGATACATGGTTGGGACGCACGTCATCAATTTTTCTAGTTTGATTGAGATTAGTGAGCGAATCGATGCTGATATATGCGACAACAAGATTCTTCAAAGTGAGAGCAACATCAAAGAGGGGAACAATAGGAAGAAGAAGGAAGGTGATGTTAGCTTCATCCAAACCACTAGATAGCCCCAAGCAATACATCAAGGTGGTAATGATGGGTTTCGACAGACAAAGAATGATTCAATACCAAAAAAGTAAGGTCAAGTTGGAGGACAAAGGAATTGGCAGCAACGAGATAATCGCCAATGGCTAGATTTTGGCATGACAAATACCGAGCTATATCTCCAACTTTTAAAATCTCAACTATTAGGGCAACGTACTAGCAAATAGCTTCAATTGCAGTACCCCGCTTAGTATGACTCTAATGCCCGAAGTGGATACCATATGGGTGCCCCGGGATACTTAATACAGGATTGTGTAACATTCAAGAGGAATACAACAAACTTAATTGATTCTAAACACATTCAATTGAAGAGAAATGACAACTCCACTATCAATGCCAATCCTCTTCCAAGCCACGAAAACCAAGTAAATGTTGTTAATGAAATTGAGTTATCTAATGATCCTCTACTAGTAGGAGAAGATATCTAAGCTCATTTAAAGGTAGTAGGTTATACTCTTCGAAAGGGGAAAGAAGTAGGCATGGTAGGAAAGAGACATGTCAAGTTTGTCATTAAGGAACCATATGAAAAAAGAATTTCCAATGTTGTCTCTTTCACCATCTTGACACCATTGCAATTGTCTTCCAAGACCATTAAGATACCAACTCCTTTTCCATATTAGAATAATCACGTCGTACCATAGAGGTATAAAGGTATTGTTGAGAATCCCTCAGGGAAAGTAATGGAAGCTGAGGCCAGTAAAAAAATAATGGTTTACCCAATAAGTGACATATGAAGTGGGAAAGCTTATCTGTCACAAAATGTTGGATCGTCAAAGAAGGGAAAACAAGTCAATGTTGATATTCTATCAAGTTCTGGTCTAAAAGACATGGAAAAGAATGATGAAGAATTCCTTCAAATCATGAAGCAGAGTGAACATAGCATAGTAGACTAATTGAATCAAACTCCAGCCAAGATCTCAATTCTCTCTTTTACCTTGAGTTCTGAACCGCATCGTCGTGCTTTACAAAAGGCCCTAGATGAAGCATATGTGCAGTCCAGTATGACCCTAGAGAAGGTGGCAAGCATTATGAATATGGTGAGGGCGTTCTCTACCATCTCATTTTCAGGAGAAGAGGTTGTTCAGTTAGCCGTTGATCAATATAAATCCCTCTACATTACCCTGAAGTGTAAAGGGTTTGTTGTAGCCAAAGTGTCGATGGATAGAGGATCAGCGTTAAATGTTTTGCTACTATCTACATTTAAGCAATTGTCAGTAGAGGCATCAGAGGTTGAAAAGAGTAACATGGTGGTTAGTGGGTTCGATGGTACTGGGAGAGGCGTGTTGGGAAAGGTCTATTTGCCTTTGCAAATTGGACCAACTTCATTCACAGTAGACTTTCAACTTATGAATATTGACCCATCCTACTGTATGCTATTGGGGAGGCAATAGATACACTCAGCTGGGGCAGTACCTTCTACCTTACACCAAAAGGTAAACTTCGTTGATAGTGGGAAGATCGTAATAATCAAGGGAAAAGAAGAAATCATGGTTAGCAAGCCAAGTTCTCTTCCATACATTGAGGCTATCGAGCACGAGGAAGGAATGGTTTCCAAAGCTTTAAAGTTGAAGGACCCAAGGGATATAAGAATGCTATATGATAAGCAAAGATGTCATCAACATTGACTTCATTTCTATCCCATCGGATTCCATTCATAACATAATTTATTGACATCTCATTATTTTCACATATATCAGGTACCTGGGTCTCTTATGGGACTACAACATTCTCTTCTGGAGATAATATCTCTTCAGGAGATGGCTCTTCTGGAGCTACTAATTTTTCTTCATTATCCTCGGCTTGACCATCTAAATTCTTTGCTCCTTTTCTTTTTTGAGGATTTTTATCTTTGGAACCGATGGGCCTGCCACGCTTCAGGCGTGCTTTGGATTCATTCATAGCAGGTTGTCCTTCAGGGACATCAATATTAATAGGAGCATTAACAGCTGGGACATGTGACTTTGTCACTTTCTTTGGGTCAGTAAATGCTTCTGGCATTTGATTAGCTAAATTCTGTAAATGAATTATCTTTTGAACTTCAAGTTCACATTGTTTTGTACGAGGATCAAAATGAGCCAATGATAATTCATTCCAACTAATTTCATTACCCAGCTGCTTGTTTTCTCCCCCTAATGTTGGGAAAAATGATTCATCAAAATGACAATCGGCAAATCGTGCCGTAAATAAATCTCCTATAGATGGTTCTAAATATTTTATAATTGATGGAGATTCATACCCAACATATATTCCCATCTTTCTTTGTGGGCCCATCTTAGTAAGTTGTGGTAGTGCTACAGGCACATATACCGCACACCCGAAAGTTCTTATGTGGGAAATATTAGGTTCCTGACCAAAAACCATTTGTAAGGGGGAAACCTTTAAATAACTTGTTGGCCTAATGCGAATTAACATATGCAAAATGGCATGGCCCCAAGCAGAAATTGGTATATTAGATTTCATAAGTAAAGGTCTTGCAATTAGTTGCAACCTTTTAACCAATGATTCTGCAAGTCCATTTTGCGTGTGAACATAAGCTACAGGATGTTCAACATCAATTCCAAGGGACATACAATATTCATTAAAAGCTTGTGGTGTAAATTCACCAGCATTATCAAGACGTATTTTCTTGATAGGATAATCAGGGTAATGTGCTCTTAATCTAATCAATTGAGCAAGTAATCTCGCAAACTCCAGGTTGTGAGAAGATAATAAGCAAACATGCAACCATTTAGTTGATACATCAATTAAAACCATATAGTACCTAAATGGTCCGCATGGTGGGTGTATTGGCCCACAAATATCTCCCTGTATCCGTTCTAGAAATGTGAGAGACTCACTTTCTACTTTGCTTGGTGAGGGGCGAATAATTAACTTTCCCTTGGAACATGCAACACATGAGAAATCATGGGATTGTGGTATTTGTTTACACTTCAGGGTATGTCCACATGAATTCCCAATTATTTGTCGCATCATTATTGAACCGGGATGGCCTAACCGGTCATGCCAAACATTAAATTCATTAGTAAACTTCTGGTTTACATTATCAAACTGCTGGTTTGTATTGGCAAACTTCTGGTCTGCATTATTGAACTTCTGGTTCACAATAGTATGTGTTTCAATTGTGCTTATACATGTGTAATACAAACCAGAAGAAAAAATAGGAAAACTTTCTAATATGCATTTTCTACCAGCAACTATATTTGTAATGACAAGATATTCCTTATTATCTTTAGTTGTTGTTTCTAAATGATATCCATTTCTGCGAATATCTTTGAAACTCAATAAGTATTTTTTAGACTTGGTAGAATAAAATGCATTATCAATGCATAATTTTGTTCCTTCAGGTAATAAAATATTAGCTCTTCCAGAGCCTTCAATTAAATTTATACTACCAGATATAGTCTGAACATTGGCTTCTCGTATTACCAAGGAAGAAAAATATTTATCATGAATAGTCTGAACATTGGCTTGTCGTATTACCAAGGAAGAAAAATATTTATCATGTCTGAGTATGGTGTGGGTTGTTGCACTATCAACGAGACATAAATCTTCAGGATTGATGCCAATAGGATTCATTCTTCATAAAAACATAATTAAAATTAATATATATGATAGAAACAACTTTAAATAAAATATAACAGTTAAAATTATATTAAGAAATCTGTAACATCCAAATAGTTATTATCTATATCGCCATACTCAGAATTCTCGCCCTTTTTGGTTCTTTATCAGTCTTTTCCCACTTCTGGTAGGAATTTGAACCTCCATGATATCGACCACTGCCACACCCACGTCCACAGCCACAACAAAATTCATTTGTTACTACATTCACTTCAGGGAATGGAGTTGAGCCTGTTGGACGGGATTCATGATTTTTCAACAAAAACTCATTATTTTGTTCAGCCACAAGGAGACAAGAAATTAACTCAGAATATTTCTTGAAACCTTTTTCATGATATTGCTGCTGCAGGAGCAAATTGGATGCATGAAATGTGGAGAATGTCTTTTCTAACATATCATCATCAGTAACATTTTCTCCACATAATTTCAATTTATAAGTAATTTTGAACATAGCTGAGTTATATTCGCTTATAGATTTAAAATCTTGCAAGCGCAAATTCATCCACTCAAAATGAGCTTTTAGAAGAATGATCATCTTCTGGTGATCATACATTTCTTTCAATAATATACCTTTCTTTCCCAGTAATATCAAGAGCCACAATTTCAAGTTTTGCTAGGTTTACCATGGTTCAAACTAATTAAAGAAATAAATAAAAATAATTAAAATATGAAATGTAAATATACAATACAATAACTGTAAATTCATAAAGACAATAAATAATTCATAAGGTAGGATAAGAAAATTAAAACATGTATGGCTTCGGGCCATTTAATCTCATGACTTCAGGCCATTTAATCTCATGACTTCAGGCCATGTATGGCTTCGGGCCATTTAATCTCAAGATGAGGAATTAACTATTATCTTCAGGATAAAAGTTGTACATGACTTCTGGCAGTACAATAAGATAAAAGATAAAAATATATATAGCTTCTAGCCATATAATAAGATGAAAAATGTATATAACTTCTGGCTATATAATAAGAATGGATATGGCTTCTGGCCATATTATAAGAAATTAAAACATTATGACTTCTGGTCATAATTTCAAGAATCAGATAAGTATGGCTTCTGGCCATAATAACAATAACAATAATAATACAAAGAACTTGTAAATAATATATAAAAACAATAACGATCTCCAATCTTAACCATGGAACCCGATGTTATATAACAATCGGTAAAAGTATCTCTCTAATTCCATATAGTAGCTCAGATTATCCCGGATCTATAAAATAAAATAGGATATATATAATCATTAAAGAAACCATAAGAAGATCATACCTTCTTTTAGAGCTTCGTGCTGATAACGTGTTATAAAAGTATATGTGATAAGAGAGAAGATTGACAGGATTCAGAGAAAGTCAATAGAATTTCTAGAGAGAAGTTAGAGAGAGAAGTTCTCATTTAGTTCAATTGACACAATCGATTACAGCCCTTTATATAGAGGCAGAAATTTAACCCTGGTTGTATTACTATGGTTATATTTAAATGACCATGGTTACTTTATATCTTTTTTATGTCCTTGTCTTCTTTTGTTATCTTTATGTCCTTGTCTTCTTTTGCTGTCTTTATGTCATTGTCTTCTTTTACTTTTGCTTTGTGTCAAATCATCTTTTCTTCTTTATGTCAAGTTGACTGGAAGAGTAATATGAGTCAATGGACATCCACATATTTAATATTCATAACAATTATAAGATAAAATTGATTTGTTTAGAGAAATTAAGAAAATCAATTAAATTACTTTAGAGTGTTTATATTTTTATTATTCTTAGATTATATATTAGTTTATTAGTCAAATCAATTAGTTTGGAGAAAAATATAAAAATAAAAATATTCTAAAGTAATTTAATTAACTTCTTTAATTTTTTAAAAAGTCAATTTTATCTTATAATTAGGACAGAATGAAAAATTCATACAAAAGCACAAAATAGACACAGCAAGGCAAATAAATTCTTCTATCTAGTAAACATGCGACCATAGGACCCAAACTCAGACACTCAACTGAATGAAAGAAGGAATCTGCAAAATGCCAATCAAAGGGGGGGAGAACGAACTCAGAGACGATGAGAACTAAGGGGACTAAGGGAGAGATGACAACGATGACCGACTATGACGGAGTCGGCGGTGGCTGGAGGAGCATAGGCCACGCCTGGACACGACAATGCGGGTGGAAGCGGATGAAGATAGGAAAAGTTGTTAAGCGTACTGGTAAAATTAAAATATTGAAATAATAGTATGGGCCGGGTCCAATAATGGGCTAAGTTGATTGGGTCCAGTAAGGCAAGCAAAATTTAAGGCATAACTAGATAAACAAAATCAGGCCCGTTTAGACAACTTTCACAATTTTTCAGGTTTAGGGCTAGCCTGAGGACCTCAGGCCCGTTTAGTCCCCCCTTTCACTATTTTTTTTACTTTTTTAAAAAAGAAATAAAATTAAAACAATAAATATTTTAATTTAAGGCATAAATATTATTAAAATTATACTGCTTTCAATTACTCTTTGGGAAGTCTTAAGTGTGAGGGAATTAGTCACCATTATCGATGGTGAATACCCTCGACCTACCAAAAGAAATAAAATATGAAGTCCATTGATCAACAACGTAAAATTCCAACAAAAAGTTCAAACCCTTCTACTATCCGTGTGTGTATATACAGTATTTGTTTTCATGAGCAAATAATGACTAATTGTCTAACTCCAAACATCTACGGCTATTTTTGTCATCTTAAAAACTTAAACTTACAATATTCAAAGTTGCATTTGCTCAGGAAAGAAATAAAAAAAGTTCCTAAAATATATAAGAAAAGGGAAGGAATTAAGAAAACACCCAACCTTACAGCTCCAGAGAACGACCAATAGCTTGAGAACTTCACTAACAAGGCTTGAAAATCAGAACAAGCAAAGCACAAACTGAGAACATGTAGATACTAGCACAGCTAAAGATAGTGTGGAAAACCAAATGCATGTTTGAATTGTTGAAATATTTTAAAATGAAGAAATGTGTTTGTTGAAAATACGTGTCCTTATAAATTAAAAGTTTATATGAAGGGTTTTGTAGGGAGTTATAACACTAGAGGTCACCAAGTTCATGTCTCTTTATTTTCTAAAGACACCTTAGAAAATGTGTGGTAACTATTATTTGGTAAAAGGTTGTGTTGGTTTTTGAAGAAGATCCTACATACTATAAAGGTATATCTCTTCACGAAAGAATTATTTTAAATAACTATTGGTTATTTAAGTTATATTGGTTTATAAGGGTTCATGAATCTAACATATGGTTTTGACTTTTGATTGAAGATGTGTTGCTTCAAGAGACATCATTTCAAGACATCACTTTATGGTCTATAAATATCATGCAATATCACTTCATTTGTGAAATACGATACAACATCAGAAATTATACAATAACAAGAGATCAAACTCAATGCCTTTGTCCTTGAGTGTATACAAAGATAAAGTTAAATTATCACTTTGTAAAAGTCATTGTTGTCTTGACTTGAGTAATGAGAGTGTAATTCAAATTAAAGGGTCTTCATTGTATCTTGTTGGAAATTCGTCCGACAATTCAAATTGTACCCTATAAGTTAGGTATAGATGGAGCCGAATTAAACCTAAAGGAAAGTACTACTCAAGTCTTGAAAATATTGTGTACTACTTTCTTCTTCATTTCTTCTTCTTATACTCCTCAGAGATTCAGCCCCTCCATTAATATTTAAGCTTAATTTCGTAAATACAATGGCATCTTTGAAGCAATTGTCTACAAACTTTGTGAAGTTGAAAAGATCTAAAGAAAGAGACTTCCAAAGATGGCATCGGTTTTGCTCATTAGAAGAAATAGATGGTTTGATCCAGGAATTTGGCAAATGAGTCATCTTGAATTCATTTGGCTATGGCAAAGGAGAGAGATAAGTATTTATTTGCATATCTTTATTGAATATGATTTTTAGATTCATGAGGTTTATTCATGATCTGGTATAATGCAATTATTTTGCCTAAATTATGTGGTTTTATTGGCTTGTGGAATCATAGGATATTTTTAATCATGATTAGAAAGTGATAATTTTTCATTAGAAATTATATGCTCAATTAGATGAATTGAGAAATTATATGCTCAATTAGATGAATTGATAATTGTCATATTGTGTTCTAATTTTAATCAAAATGATTGATGAAAATACATTATAGAATAGATGCATGAATTGAACATGATTTGAATAATTTCAAACAAATTAACATGCATGTGTGTGAATTTATTTTTGTATCATCAATCATAGATAGTACTTCCTCATTCATAGAAAGACTTGAAAAAGAGTCTTAATAAAACATAAAAAGTAAATCTATTTTGAGTAGTTGAGGATTATCTTCACTTAGAAGAAGATCATATCATGGTTAATGATCCATAATACAAAAGGCACCAATGCTCATGAAATGACACATGTAGTGGAGGAAGGATAGTTTTATAAGACCTCAGAAAAAAGAGGGAATGATAGAACTATAAATTTTATTTATAGATTTGACCATGGTAAATTTAATCAAGAGCCATGATTGGTTAGTGATATGTTAATAACTTTTATTGTTGTTATGGCTATTCATTGTTTGACTCTAGCTAGTATGAAGTTAGGTACCAATATCTATTTATTGTGATAGTTAATATATTCTTACAAGGGTTTATAGCCAAGTTTATAATGGAAAGTCGCAACATATTAGCTTATGATATAGCTATGTGAAAGATTTGATTTTCAATTGAGTAATTTCTATTAGTCATATAAGATCTGAATTAAATCTTACAGATCTTTTGACAAATGGTTTGACAAGGGATTTGGTGTTAAAAACATCAAAAAGGATGGGGTTGAAGCCCTATTAACTTTGATCACTAATAGTAGAAACACAACTTACACTGTACCATCATATCAAGTCTTCAGTTCAATGGTGAAAGTACGCTATTAGAGTGATTGCAAGTACTTGACTTTTAATACATCATAGGTTGGAAAGTACTCGGTAACCATGAGACTAGAAAGAGGTAGTTGAGCCTTAAATTGGCTCTTAATGGATCTATAAGTATATATTTGTTGGAGTATTTATCATGATAATTCTCTTGATGGAGTCTACCTATAAGAGAATGAAGAGAGGCCACTTCTAAGAGTCCAAGGGCTTGATCCTGAAAAATTCTCATGAAAAGGATATGGACACAAGGCCATGAGCAAATGTGTCATTTAAAATGGCATACAATGGCCTAAGATCCCATGTGTAATTCACAAACACCTATTCATATGGGATAATTAGTTTAAAGTTTAGTCTCCCAAATTATTTTGGAGGTGAAACCATGTCTTCCTTAGGTCAAGGTTCAAATCCTCAATATACCTTTACTAACAACATGAGATTTCTGAGGTGAAAAGAGTTTGTGATCATTTTAAATAGTGGGGGATTTTTGAAATATTTTAAAATGAAGAGATGTGTTTGTGGAAAAGAGATGTCCTTATAAATTAAGGAAGTTATATGAAGGATTCAGTAGGTAGTTATAATACTAAAGGTCACTAAGATCATGTCTCTTTTGCTTTTAAAGACACCTAAAAAAAAGGTGTGGTGACTACTACTTGGTGAAAGATTGTATTGGTTTTTCAAGAAGACCTTATATACTATAAATGTGTATTTCTTCATGGAAGAATTATTTAAAATAACCATTAGTTATTTTAAGTTATGTTGGTTCATAAGGGTTCATAAATCTAACATATGGTTATGACTTTTAATTGAAGAGGTGTTGCTTCAACAAACACCATTTCAAGACATCACTTCATGGTCTATAAATACCCTGCACCATCACTTCATTTGTGACATACGATAAAACATCAAAAATCACATAACAATAAGAGATCAAACTCATTACCTTTATCTTTGAGTGCACACAAGGATAAAGTCAAATTATCACTTTGTAAATGCTATTGTTGTCTTGGTTTGAGTGTTAGGAGTGCAATCCAAACTCAAGGGCTTTTATTGTATCCTGCAGGAAATTCATCTGTCACTACAAAAAAACAAGTATTAGAGACGGAATTTAGCGACGGAAATTCTGTTGCTAATTCCGTCTCTAATCTGTTAGAGACAGAAAATGTTCCATTCCTAAAAAGGGCGTTACTAATTCTGTTAGATACGGAATTTTTGATTCCGTCGCTGATATAGAGACGGATTAGCAACAGAAATTCCATCTCTAATCATAAATTCTGTCACTAATTTTTGAGACAGATTAGCGACGGAATTTCCATCGCTAGTTTTTGAGATGGATAAGTGACAGAAATGTTTGTCCAGGATTAGCGACGGAAATTCTGTCGCTAATCCGTCACAAAGGAAAATATTTTTAAAAAGACAATTTAATTTTGTGATGTAATTTCCATCACAAATCTGTCTCTAATCTTTTTTAAATTTTTTCCCCAATAATTTCTTTTTGTAATTTTTAATTTAACGGTAAGTCAACCTAAATAACCTATAATGGTTACAAAACTGAAAATGGAATTAAATTGATTGCAAATAAAATCAAATTGAAACCAAATTCTAAAATGATAGTAAGTTAACAACTACAAAGCAATAAGAGTACTAAAGTGAAAACGTATATAATGTATCAAACAAGCCATACAAATACTTAATATAGTCAAATAACCTAGTAACCACTATCTTATAGTGGGCTATCATCAGCGTTATGAGCTTCAGCATTTTTGGCCTCAGATCCTAAACCAAATATGCGACCCTTCTTGTTCTTACGACCTGCAACCTCTAAATATAGGTTCATTTCTTCTTCATCTAACTGATTTGATTGCACATCACATGGAGGATCTATATTAGAACTTCTAGATGCATTAATCCTCATGTAATGATCCTATTAAAGAAAATAATGAGCACAAAAGGTCAAAATGTATGAATAAATATAAAATAAAGGATGATATGGAACAACTAAAATGAATTTGATCGCTCAAGTTAACACAACAATAACAAACAATCAACAAGCCATTTCTCACTGAAAAATATCAGTGACAAAAGAAGAAATGCAAGAAACTTACATGAACTAATGAATTAAATTCATTTTCCTCATCGTCAACAGCCCAATCAGACATAAATGTCAAGGTATTCAAATAAAAATGTTTTGTTCGTATCTTGTCTCACTTTAACTTGAATCAGAATCATAATTAAGCAAAAACCACATTATGGATACCAGTTTATGCGTAAAGTTATTTCATGCTTGTGCAAAACGTCAATGGCATATGTAGAGCAAGCTTATACATATTTGACACTAAATAATCTATCTAGTATTCTAGTATTTCCTATTTACACTTAAAAGAAATGTGTTGTTCGAATATATATCAATATCTTAATTTAGTGAAAAGTAACAGCTATAAATAGGGTCATTAAGGGAATTTTTCAAAAACCACATTATAGATACCAATTTAGCAAAACTAGTTCCGGAAGTTTAGCAAAATTTCAGAGTTCTTGAACCACATATAACAGCAACACTTTTACCATTTAGCAAAACTAGTTCTGGAAATTTTAATCCAATAATAGCAGCAATAACAAGGAAACTCAGTACACTCTTACAGAGACAAATTATCAGCTCATTAATGTGACAACAATGACACTTAATAGAGCAATCTAACAATTTTGTTTCCAAGCTATTCAATGCAATGCTAATTACAACAACAACAATTTCAATAGAACACAGAACCAAACCAAGGAATAATGAATACCTTCACAAACCTGTTTCCAATTGAATATGATCACTGGTTTCAATATTCTAGAAGTGTTGACTCAAACCACAAGTTAAAAAACCAATAACAGAGGATCATCACAATTCAAGAAAATGTGTTCAAAGCAGGATATATTTTTGGCAGACAACAAACCTCTATTGCTTAAGGTGAAATTCAGCCAAAAAGCAATAATAGTTCAACAACAAAAATTATGCAGAAGAACAAAGCTGCATCAATAACCTCCAAAATGTATAGGATCCAGTAAATTATTTTGATAAAAGTTCAGATTCATCAAAAATTCCATCTAATGTAATCTAATTAAAAGATCATAAAAACACTAACTTTTTTTATTCTTCCTTGGGTCACCCAATTTTCTTTTGTTTGGGATTTGAAGTGAAAACAATGAGCCACAATAGTATCATTCTATGTAACAGACTTGAGTGGTTCTTGTCCTTATTTACCTAAGTTACCATCTATATATTGCTATCCTTATTCAGCATAGTCAAGAGCTCTAAAAACATTTGTACCTCTTTAAATATGTAATAAATTTGAAAATGTTAAAGTACAAAACAATATTAATAACTCCTTGCCATTCTTCAATATTTACTTCATGCAGGCAACAAAAAGTAAGAAAAGAATCAACAATTAAAGAAAAGACTACAAATAATTTTATAAGTTACAATTAACATGTTAGCATATATTGTACCAAACTAAATGAAGAAAAAAAGCTCACCGAATCATATAGAAGAGGAAGCCAATAGCATTGAGGGGTTGACAGATCCTCCTTCATTCATTGCAAAATAGAAAGATGTGTATCTTATTTCAGAATGGTAACCAAAAAAACCAAAACTAATGATAGTTTCCAATACAATATACCATGGAATAAGGCAATCCCATATTTTTAGTGCATTCTTATTGTCAGAAAGATCGTAGAAGTTTATTATATGTTAAAAAAAATCCACATACTTCATTTTCAATGATAAAAAACAAACATTTCCATCATATACCCTTTTTCTCAAAACTTTCTACAACTCTGACATCATTACAAAATTCTCATTGTCACAAATTGCTGCAACCCAAGAGGCCAAGCTCACAGAATAATCAATATCTTACTCCACTTGGATAAACTAATTGCAGGCCATATGCATTGAATGAGGATCTAACACTTAAAATTAACTTTAGTAGTCTAGCAAATAAAATGACAAAGGAAAGATCAGAAATGGAGAGATAACCAAGCGGTGGCAAAATTTAAATTAAAACGAAACAAACCAATATAGGAATTCGTTATGAAACCTGAATCCAACTCTTTCAACGTGCTTTGTGCATAGGTTTGAAGATTACAGAAGCACCTGAAAGTGACTAAGAGCTCCAAGCACCAAAAAGTAGTGAGGACGTGCTTGTGCATGGGTGGAGGTGCTCTTTAAACCAGTTTGAGTGAAATGCTGAAAAATGAGTGCTAGAACTGATTGGAAAGGGAGGGGTTGTAAAATCATTTTACCCACATTTTAAAATTTTAATTGAGTCTATGACCTAATATGGATTTGTGGAATTTACCAACCTGATTTTGAATTTCATTAGTTTAAGAGACTTTATATGGGATTTTCCCATTTTGAAATAGCTAGGTCAAGTTGCAAGATTGAACTTTTTTTCGATGCTATTGTAAAATCGAACTTATAATGTAAATCAAATGAGTATTTAATTACACATTGATAAATAGATGTAGTAGTAATTATTTAAGTGTTTTTATATATTGTTTGAAATAATAGAATGCATTATTGCAATTTATCACAAATTTTATATTTTATAAATAAAATCATGTGCTTTGCATTAATAAGAAATAAGTTGTGTTGTTTATACTTTGTAAATTGTATCATGAGTTGTTATGAATTTTATCTTTTACATATTAGTGTTCTTTGTTTTTATTTATGTTTAATTTTTATTTATGGATTTCATAACTATATATAGCTTCGAAAACAACTATTGTATTTTTATTTCGTTAAAGAAATCATATTAGTAACACTAATAAATGAGCGTATGAATAAATTGATTACCAGTGTAATAAAGTTCAAGAAATTAGTACTAGTACTAGTATTAGTACTACTACTACTACTATCTAGTTGTATTTTCAAAGCAATGAATGGTTATATTCAAAAAAAATTATATCTATCTATATATACACACACTTTGGAACGTTTTTCTTTTTAAAGTTCATTAGTCACTGACTTTATTATTTGCTTTAACCTATTGATTACCACTTTTATCCTATTTATGTGCACTTAAAGAAACTAATGACAAAAGATATTAGTTCATATATTATCTCAAAGCATATTGTTCATTATACAATTATTATTTATTCATTTATTATGTTAACTTTTAAAAGACATTACTTCATATATTATTTTCTTGTTTGTTTAGCTAATACGAAGTCACATGATGAATCCGTTTTAATGATATACGAATACATTTCCTAAGAATTCGTCTCCATGATGTCTCAACAAGTTTTAAATGATTATATTATCATTTATTATCTAAATGATGAAAATTTGAAATTTTCAAATTAGCGATGCAAATAGTGACAGATTAGAGATGGAAATAATTATTGACGAACATTAGAGATGGAACAGCGACGGAATTATTTTCTGTTGCTGATTTTTTGTCAAAAATCTAGAATAAATTATCCCCAAAATTAGTGACGGAATAGCGACGGAATTTAGAGATGGAATTATTTTCTATCGATAATTTTTTGTCAATAATCTGAAATAAATTATCCCTAAAATTAGCGACAGAATTTGTGACAGAATAGCGACAGAATTTGAGACGGTTTTGAGACAGATTAGAGATGGAAATTAGACACGAAATAATTTTCATTGGTAATCCGTCTCTAATTTTTGTCACAATCCATCTCTAAAGTTAGCGACGGATTTATTGACAGTTTAGAGACGGAATAGCGATAGAATTAATTCCGTCGCTAATTTCTGTCTCTAATTCTCTGTTTTTTGTAGTGTGTCAATCCAAATTGCATCCTATAATATAGGTATAGGTGGGGGCAAATTAAGTCTAAAGGAAAGTGTTGCCCACGCCTTGAAGACATTGTGCACTACTTTCTTCTTCATCTTTTCTTCTTATACTCCTCAGACATTTAGCCCCTTCAACACGAATTCCCATTCAAATTAAAAAAAGGGTAATAATCCAATCAATTGATGGATGGAAGCAATGAAGAGAAAGATGATCTTATAGCAACTATGTCAGGATCACAACAAGGAAGTGGTTCTTTATTGGAAAAGAAGTTACAACTGAGTTGACTTTAGGTTGAGAAAGGTGAGTTGTGACTTAAGAAGAAGCAAGGGCATGTAGATGAGTTGCAACTTGGGTAAGGACGATTGGGTGAGTGAGACTCTAAGATCGAGAGTTTTAGAGGAAGGAGAGGAGAGGCCAACTAGGCTTGCACAAGCATGACGACCGACGGGAGAGCAAGCTTCAGGAGTTGAGGTTGAGGTAATGTCCATGGATTTTTTTTTTAAAATTAGATGTTTTAGGGGCTCACTAAAATGATCAACCAAGCACCCCCTTCAAATATATATATATATATATATTTTGCAACTTTAAACAGGTTGGCCGTAAGGGTGTTCAAAGTATCCCGGTAACAGTCGTCCTAGTCCGGTCCCGGACATTTTGATCCGGGAATTTCTTGTCCCGAGTTGGACTGGGACTGAGTCAACAGGGACCGAGACAAGAACCTGGATCACCCTTGGAGATCCTGGTCACAGTCCCGGTTTCTTTTTTTCACCTTATAAATTAAGTATCATTTGTTTTTGTATTTTTTACCCTATAAATTAAGCTATCATTTGGTAAGATGTGTATCATATCTTTAGTTGGAGTTAAACCTGTATATCATGATGCTATATAATTTATGAAGATAATAATGAAGAAGGAGAAAATGATGATGATAAAATGCTATTATTAAATTTTAGATCAATTTGTGTAATTATTATGGCTTTGTTAGTTGTTAAATGATCACTTTAAACAATAGAATATGGAAAATTTAACTAATATAATGATTTTTTAAAAATCTTTTATTTTTTCTTTTTTCAAAAGCAGGGATTTCCTGGTCCCAACCTCGGTCCCAGTCCCGGGACTATCGGGATTGGGACCAAACCGGATTGGGATGCAATTTGCATCCTGACAAAAAACTTAAACCGGGAACTAGGACTGGGGTATTGTAACATCCCAAATTTTATTCACCAAAGTTCCTTGTATATTTGTAACATTATATGGAATAAGAATAGTGAATTTTGGTGCACTTGTAATGGCAAAACATTACAATGAGTGGTTACATACAACTTGGCTAAGTTGATGACACAAACGTGCAAATTCGGCCCGATTTTGTAGCCCAAAAATAAAGAAGGAAAGAGCCCAATTTTGCAGTTTCCTTAAAGGCCTAATGTTGTAGTCCAAAAATGAAGAAGGAAAGAGCACAATATTTGGCCCAATTTATATTGCAAATTTCGGCCAAAAATAAAGAGAAAAGAAGAAGACAAAATTAAATTAAAAAATTGAAAAAATGTAAGGGAAAAATGGTCATTTGCCTAATAAAGCAACAAGCGCTTATTTTCTTCAAATTAAGAGGTCAATTTTGGCAAAGAGAGGAAAAGAAGAAGGAAAAATAAATACTTGGACACAAAATATGCCATGTGGAAGCAATATTGACCAAGTGGAAAAAGAAGAAATAAAATAATCATGACATGTGCAAAAACTCATTAAAAATATTATTTTTAAGGAGGTGGAATATGATATTTTAAGAGGCTAATTAGCATCTCCAAAAGGCCATATTTTCGGCCGAGAGAGAGAGAGAGAGAGAGAGAGCATAAAGTTGAAGAACACAAGTGCAAGAAGAGAGAGACAAGAGTCAAGAAGCAAATCAAGGTGAGTTTGGTTGCAAAATTCATGTGTTCTTGTCTCTAAACTCTTGGAAATCGCTTCTAATCCTTATAACCCTCTTGAAATCACAGGAAGCAAGAAGAGCATAAAGAAGAGCAAGGAGAGAAGGGTGGCGAAAATTTGGAGAAAGAAGAGCAAATCAAGAGGTAATCATGAAAATTTGTCTTACATATTGATTTAAGACTATTATTGGTGATTTATGGTGATTATTGATTTATATAGGCTTGGTTGTTATGACTTTGTAATTTGGTAACACAAAAACCCTAAGGGGAGGAGCAGCTCAAATTTGGACTAATTATGTGGGAAGTGTAATTAAAAGGTTTAAGAAGTGAATTAGGGTGAAAATATCTTGTATTGTTGAATGAAATTAAGAAACTCCATTTTTCCTAAATTTTATAGACTTTTGGCTAGAAGTATTTTTCAGTGTTTGGGCTAGAATTTGATGATTCCATTGCGTTTAGAATGGAAAATTGTGTAGGGAACATGTGAAAGATGAAGTATGAAGGCATTAGGGTGTGAAATGACAATTTTCCTCCTAAAACCCTAACTTTGTGGCTGCCAAGGGTATTCTAGGAAATGGAGTGTGATTTTGTCAAAACTGAGGTAAAAAATGCATTTTACATGCAAAACTATGTAGGTATAACCTGAGTCATAATTTTTGGTAAAGTACAATTATACCTGGTATAAAGGAACTTAGATCGGGTCCCTAGTGACATGTTTGTAAATTTGCATTTTTTAATCAAGATAACCAACCAAATGAGTTTAGGAATAAGATATGAATGAGTACTAACTCATTTATTATAAATTTGGAATTTATTGGATTTAACAGTAACCTGAGCCGGAAAGAAGATTATTGGATTGGATTAGCTAGGTAGTAAAAGGGATTTTAGGTAGTAACTCTATTTTTCATACACATGTGATTTTTTATATTCCGTGTGTTGCCATGTTCTATGATGTGAAGGGTAGTTACAAACCCTAGCTACGATGTGGGAAAAACACAAGTACCACCCGATGGGAAAAGCACAAGTACCATCTGGCTCATTTGGGACCCAGCTGAGGTTGTAAGAAAAGTAGGGATCAAACAGTCATTTGATCATAAACAGTGTGCATAGTTAAGTTTGCTGTATGACTGTTCTGTTACACTATATGATGTATTGCATGTTTATTTATCACATTTTATATGATTGATTATGCGTTACTAAGGAGATTCGTATGAATCTCACCCCCTCCAAAAATTAAAATTTATTCAACTAGTGGAAGCGGCTCCAAGGGTAAGGATGTAGAAACCGGCAATTGAGGATCCCGATCCTGTTCAAGCATTGCTGTTGGTTATTTGTAGCCTTTCTTATTATTTTGAGATCTATAAATATTACATACAAATCTTGTGGGGATTCCCGTAATATAAACAAGTAATTTATATTAGTTTGTTATGCTATTTCTGTTTTCCCACTATGAATTGCGCGTTGTCACTTTGATAAATATCATTTAACTTCTTTTAGAGGCTTTAAGGGTGTGTTTGATTTGAGGAGAGGGGATGGAAGGGGAAGGTAGATGCTTCACTCCTCTCATTTGGTTTAAAATTTTGGAGGGGAGGGAACTCCAAATTTTCCATCTCCTTTCCAGAGCCAAAATAGGGGTTTTTAGAGAGGAGCCAAAATTTTAGATCATTTTTCTATTATAGCTTATGTGATATTCCAATTATGCCTATTTGACATAAAAATATATTTTTATGAATAAAAAATTATTATAATTATAACCTATGCTATTATAATTTTAAATAATAAAATTATTATAACAAAAATGTATTATTATTAAATTAATTAAAATAAAAATATATTTTATAATTAAAAATATTATTTTTAAATAAATTTTAAACAAAATCATATTTTAATAAATAAAAAAAAATCATCATGATTAAAAATAAGGAGAATTCCATAAAAATACCTCTAGCATTTACAAAACCCTAAAACGTTATTCCAATTAGGAAAATCTCAAAATGGCTTAGAAACACAAATTCGAATTTTGAAATTTAAGCAAAAAGACTTTAGTGTCCCTATCTGCCCTTCTCCCATGTCCTTGTATGCCCCTCTCCCATGTTCCTCACTTTCCTTAAATGAATACAGCTTCTTATTATATTGCATCTTATACAACATTTAAGATATAAAACACTATCTTTCAAGTTTAACCTTCCCTCCAGTACTGTTTTGGCTACAAGTTGCTTTGCTTGTATCTCCTAACTAAGTATTCTGGCAGTGCCTCTTTTATCTTCAGTTGGGTTCTCAGCTTAACGTTACTCAAAATTAAGGGGATTAACAACAACTCTTTTGGTATTTATTACAGCATGGGCTATTAACAATAACAATTAAGATATTAACAAGTTCTTCCCTCCATCATAAAATTTAACATAGCAACCTAAATTACACAATTGAATCCGTATGAACAAGAGCAGTGGCGTGAGTTCCCTTGAAGCACTAATGAGCTCAAGCATTCCACCTCCTCTCCTAGGAGCAAGAGAATTTAGCCACACCAAGCCATTGAAGAAGAGGATCACGTTCGACACTCCTTGAGATAGCCATTATCACGATTCAAACCACCATACTGAGAGAAAATTGCAAGAGATGAAGATGGATTGAAGCTAGATGAATGTATGTATGGGTGGATCCGTGAAGTGGTCAAATAAATGAATTGTGGTGGAGTTTAGATTGAATATAAACATCTCGATTAAATGCCTAAACTGAATTTTAAAAAAAAAATTTCGTCAAAACTCAAGCAACAAAAAAACAAATAACCCACGAAATAAAGAAAGAAAAGAGTCAAACAGAAAAACAATCAATGAAATCCAGTTTGGAAAGAATGACAGAATCGTCTTAGAACCTAGACGTAGAATATAGATGACGGTGTTGGAGGGAGGAGTAACAGAAGGAGAGGCAACTGGCGACGGGTGGGGACGGCATTTGGGGGTCGGAGTGGGGAGGTCGAAGGTGCGCAAAGGTGGATGCTTAACAAGCCGAGAGAAGGGAGAAAACGGAACGAATGTGGAAGACAAATGAAGAAAAAGTTGAAAACAAGCACCCTCTCCTATCGCCCATCATTGCTGTCTTCTTCTCCAACAAGAACTCTTTCCTATCTTTTCCTTCTTGTCCGACGAGCACTTGGAGGGAAGAGATGAGGCTTGTTTCAGGAGAGAGAGGATGTGAAGGAATTTGTAAATTCCTTATCATAATTCAGGGGCACTTTAGTCATCTCGGCAAAATATTCTAATCCCATTTTGATGTTGCATCACCAATATGGAATTCCCCAAATTTGAATAATCTATCACGTTTTGGAAGGGAAAAATTACCCATAAATATCTTATTGGAAACTTATTTGTTAAATGGGACCTTCGGGTATAAACAATCTTCCCCGTATGCGAAAGATACTTCCTTGTATTCAAACAATCTTCCCCTTTCTTCAATATATCTTTCCTATGTGACCTCTCCTTGTATTCGAACAATCTTTCCTTATATGCAAAAGATCTTTTCTCAAGTCTCATTTAGCAAATAAGTTTCTAATGAGGTATTATGGGCAATTATCCCTTTTGGATGTTCCCGGGGGTATTTTATTCTTTCTCCCTTAAAAATATTTTATAATAAATCAAAATATTACTATAGTATATAATTATAATTAAATTTTAATAAAAATATATTTTTAAAACTAAAAATATGTTATTATGAAATTAGTTTAAAATAAAAACATATTATTATAAATATAAAATACTATTGTAATTAAAACATATATTATTATGAAATTAATTTGAAAAAAAAAATTATTAAAAATAAAAATACTATTATAATTTAAAAATATATTATTTTAAAATTAATTTAAAACAAAAAATTATATTATTAAAAATAAAAAATATTGTTCCATGTTTTAAATATGTTAATATATTAATTATAAATAAAAATACTTTTAATTTAATTAGATTGGAAAATAAAACAGATGAAATATGGGAAGAAATTGTAGAAACAATATATCTAAATAAAGAAAACACACTATTCATGTAAAGTATGTAGAAGATAATTTAGAAATAATTGAGGAAGGAAATAAAACGACTTTGGTACTAAGATGTAACAAGAGGGATGTAACTATAGTAAAACTATGGGTAGAAGATGATAATGAAGATATACATAAAATGAAAATAGGAAACAATTTTCTACAATAAGTAAAATCATATAGAATCACTAGTACAAAATAGGCTTTTTAGACCGCCATATTTATACATGTTAAGAGGATAATGTCTAAAAAATATGATAGGTGACAATTTTGTAATTATCATGAACGTTTGAGACCGGTTTCTTTCATATAAAGTCGAAAAGATATTATTTAGACCTAATTTTCAAACATATTCTCTAAAAAGATAAAAATAACTAAAAAAATCACACACACACACACACACACACATATAATATTTTTTAGACCAGTTATCTCTATAAGGTATTGGCATCAGTGCTGGAGAAATAATGACTGGCGTGGGTAAATGATTTTATTGATGTCTATTAATTATTATATTTTTAATTGTGTTGATAAGCATGGTTGCGTCATTATTGTTTTCATATTATTGGATGTTAAACTTAATTAGGATGACACGAACCTCTAGTAACTATAGAGACCAGAGATGAATAATGCAATTGAGTTTTAATCAGAGTAATACCCGGGCATGACCATCTAGAATGGTGATCAACATTGGTGGTAGACGTGAACCCGATAAAAAGTGTATTGAGGCAGTGGTCTGATGATGATTATAAAGCAGGGCTATACGGTATTGTTTCACTAATACAAAAAATATAATAACAATGTTTATTTTCATGGATACTATGACGCTTCTCAAGGTCATAGCTTCCAGCACCGTAAAAATAAGCTTTGACGCTTCTTGAATTTTTGAAAGCGCCGCAGCTTGTGCTATTTTCTTTTTTAAGAAATCCCTCCTAGAGAAGCACCATAGGAAGGGAGGGCCTCCTACAACACTTCTTCACAGAAGTGCCGTAATAGATAATAAATTTTGTTATTATTTTATGTAATTGTTTTTTTTGAACCCAGTCAATTAAAATCCATAGTAATTTATAATACGAATAGGACAAAAGTAAATCAAATCAAAATGAAATAACACATAATTAATTCATAAAATCAGTACTAGATATATGTAATCACAATTAATGTAATTGTACAACTAATTTTAAGAGAATAAACAACATGAGAATAAGCAAAGAAACAACCTAACGTATGTACATAAATATTAACTAATTACTTGACCATATATTCACACTATTCCTCAATGATTTTATCCACTTGTTGGTCAGTCAACCGGGCACAATGTTTATTTTCATAATACTGCATAAAAATCATACACAGAGTTAAACTAAGTATTATTATATTTGTAAGCTCAAAACTTTAAAAACTTACAATGTATAGGAAGTTCAAGAAGATAGAGTTGACACTTCAAATAAATAATTGAAAAAAATTATGAACACAGATGTAAGACTTGTGATAGATTTTAACTAAAAAAGAAAATGTGGAGCAAATGCTGAGAAAAAAAAACTTACTTGCTAGGGAGATTCTGGAGGAGGCTGAGACAAGAAAACAAAACACGTGGGAGAGGAAACTTTGTACTACAATAGAGTTCTAGAAAATGGAGGAGCAAAAGAGAACTAGGGAAGATGAAAATGAAAATGAAAATGGTGGGGGTGAAAATTAAATAGTACCTTGTATAGATGCTACGACGCTTTTTGTCAAAGTGCCATAGCTTCCTAATTTTTTTTAAAAAAAGAAAACACCAAATACAATAATAATTTTAAATATATTCAAGGCACCACATGTAACATGTATATTTCAAGGCAAAATTTGGTACCCAAGGCACCACATGGATGCCTAAAATATATGCGGGGCCTTAACTAGCACTTCTTATGGAAGAGTTGACTAAGGCCACATATATTCACGATTGAATATATGTGTAGCTTAGCCAGCACTTTCATAAAAAGTGTTGGATAAGCTAATTGAATATATTCTCATGTGTAGCTTAGCCAGCACTTTCATAAGAAGTGTTAGCTAAGCTAATTGAATATATTCATGAATGAATATATGTGTAACTTAGCCAATACTTTCATAAGAAGTGCTGGCTAAGTTAATTGAATATATTCACGATCGAATATATGTGTAGCTTAGCCAGCGCTTTCATAAGAAGTCCTGGCTAAGCTACTAAGCTTAGTGTTAACCGGCGCATCTCATTAAAGCACCGGCTAAGGCATTAGCCCTTGGTTGGCGCTTGCTTAGAAAGCGCAGGCCAAGGTGTTTTTTATTTTTTATTTTCTTATAAATTTTTTTTAAGAAAAAGACAAAGACCTCATAGACATCGTATTTTAAATGAAGGCTCCTAAATTGAACACTAATATAGTGTTGGAGATACTTGAAGTTGCCATCATATAGAGATAATGGACATGAACCAATGAATGAGTTTTTGTCGAGATCCTGATATCATATTCATGCGACTGGGTCTAGGTACTCATACATCGAGTCTAAAATTTATACAAGGACATGATTTTGGTTATTGGAGTGCAAGACGACAATTATATCTTAATTTATGATATCGAAAGATAGAAATATCATTTTTTGAGAAAATGCATTACTCTGACATGAGAATTTGAATCAGTTCTGCATATCTATTTTAATTATGTTTGTTGGTGGAGTTTGGCTTTACTTAAATATAGTGGTTGGATAAATGGTGTATCTTTTAGTTGTGAAAATGCTTATGGGTGTTTATTTGCATTTTAAATGAGAATTGTAACATCCCAAATATCAGTCACCAAATTCCTTATATTTAAAGGAATAAAATGGTGAGTATTGACATACTTTGAATAGCCTTTGGCTATAAATTGGATCATAAGAATTAAACACTGAAAATTTGAATGTGCATAGTGCTGCCAGTGTAATTTCCGGTGAGGCAGTGAGATTGTCATGTGAATTTGAATAACCAAACGATGTTCAAAGATTATGAAATTTTATAGAATGAAAGTAGATATCATAAGCTTTGATTTGATAGGCTGTAGGAAATTTTTTGAGTTGTATGCAAAGAGTTATGGATTTTTGGATTTAGCTCAGTTAATCTGGAAAATTTCCTTGGCAGCGTTTAAAGATGGAATTTTTGGGAAGTTTGAGCTTTTCGTTGGCTAAAAGTTATATTTTTCCTTGAAACTAGACTCAATAAGGGTTTTATAGCGTTTGGAATAACTCCAATTCGATGTCTACATATTTAGTTATGATTTTTCAAAATTTATGCAAAAAATCCTCTAGAATTGCCAAATAATCCAAAAATGAAGAAAATAATGTGATGGCACTTTTGAAATTATGAGATAAATGGGAAAAACAATTTGGGTTGATTGAAGGACCCTTAGATGTGATTGTGGATGGACCATGAGATAAGAGGAATTAGTTTCATCTTAATGGGCTTTATGACAACATTTACTTAGAGATAACATTGTGTATATAAAGTCAACATTTTGGGAATTTATGAATTAAGGAAATTAAGGGAAAAATTGGGATATTTTATAAAACAATTCCCTTTATCTCTTTCCTTTATTTTACCCAAACACCAAGAGAGAAAAGAGAGAGAGAGAGAGAGAGAGAGAGAGAGAGCTCTTGAAGTCTAGAGAGAAGGAAGGAAAAACTCACAAGGTAAGTTGATTCCTTTGGTGATTTAGTTCCTAACTTGTCTAATCCTTCCTCTAAGCTACTCTTCTCCATAATTCATGGTGTTTAGGAAGCAAAAATATCAAGTTTTGTGGAGGCTAAGTTTCGGCTAAGAGAGAAGAGGAAGAAGAAATCAAAGGTAGCTTCCTAAACTTCAAATACTTCTTGTTGTTGTTAGATTGATTGGTGGCATTGTGGTTGATTTGTGTGATTTGTAAATTCGGGAAAATGCTAAACCCTAGCTATTATGCTACCCAAATTTAGTCTAAATCATCTTTAGAAATGTAATTATGTAGTTAATCAAGTGATTAGGAGTAGAAAAGAACAAGGATTTGAGGTCGAAAATCAAAAACCACAATTTTCCCTAAAGTTCTCTAAGTTTCGGCCAAGAGGGGAAAATGGGCTAAGAGTTGGTTTTTCATGAAATTGATGGTTCCATTGTCTTCAGGAGGAAAAATTAGGTGGGGTTAATGTTGAACACTTTTTTAGAAAAGCATTAGAAAGCAAAATGACCAAGATGCCCTCGAAGCCCTAATTAAAGGCAGCCAAGGGCAAAATTGTCATTTACAGTGATTTTGCAAAAAATTGAGGCTAGAAATAGATTCCTTGGGAAAAAATATGTCAGAATAGCCTAGGTCAAAATTTCTGGAAAGTGTGGTCAGACCAGGTACGATGGGGTCAGGATCGAGTCCTTAGGGGTATTTTGGTAATTTTTCAGTATAGACTATATAACCACCAAAAATACTTTGGAAGTCTCTAAACTGGTACATGAATGGGTTTTAACCTAATTCTTATACATTTAAAATTTTAGGACCAAAGTAATTGCCGAGCTGCGACATGAAGTTCGAGGACCGTATTTATGAAGCAAAAAGGGGTTAAGGTAGTAACTTTATTCTTCATACACTATGTGAATATTTATATATTTTGTATATGCCATCTTTTGTAATATGTATGATACATAGTGCCTAACTGTGCACTGATGAATAGTGTATATGGGTACACTGATATGCCAGCTGTGGTACGAAATGTGTAGGGGTTGCAACAGTGGTTGGCTCTGAACACATTTCTGACTGAACTGAGTTATGTGTTAGCATAATATTGCATTATATGGTATTTAGCATATTTATGTATCGTATCTTCTATGAATGATTATTTGTTACTACTGAGATTCATTTGAATATCACCCTTTTTCAATTAAATAAACATTCCAGTGGGAATCAATGGCTCCAAGGGTAAAGTGGTAGATACGGGCAATTGAAGGGTGTGGATCCCTAGATTGGAGCAGTTGGGTTATGTTAGTCTAATTTATGAACATATTGGACAATTTGTATATATATTATCAAACCCTGCGGGGAAACTCTTGGATATAAACATGTACTTAATATCAGTATATTTTCGCTATTTTGTATGCCTTACAGAACTTTGCGCTCATTACTCTGTGCTTATCAAAATGTTAATGGGTGTTGGCAAGAATGATTTTCCCCCTTTTGGTAACATAATAAGCATTCATTATAAATATTAAGGGAACATAATGTTGCTAACTGAAAAATCTATCTATGTATATATATATATAAATAGATGGTAGGTTCCTACTTTTTTAGCAATGAGAAGTACAAATATGTTTTATAAACAAAGTACATTATTGGGAGACTAATTGTGGAATAAGTATTAATTTGGAAAATTTATTCTGGGGGTTATGAAAGCCAACAAGTGTATATTGAAGAGATGAAGAAAAGTTACAGCAAAAGAGAATGTCATGGAAATAGTCTCCCTCAAAGTATTGAAAATGCAAATCATTTTTCATATATTTATTAATATGTTGGTTTTCCTTAGTTTGGTGTGGGAAACAAACTTTGGATTGTACAAGTTTGAATAATTACAATGACAATATCTGGGAAAATCTACTTTAATTAGAATGGAAGGGGATTATGGTGAGATTCTAATTTTACTAGAATTATTGTTGATGAAGTGTGAAAATATTTTTTCTAAATAATTGAGACATTTGAAAGTGTGAGGTTGTCTAAAACCAAGGGGCACCTTAAAGGTAAATTGCTTTTTTTGGTGAAAGAAAATATGTTTAAGTGGCCAAATTTTGTAATATTTTTGCTAGCCTCATTTTGTAATCACCAAGTTATGGTGAAAATTATGTGGAGGCTTTGCTATTTGCTGTTGTGAACAAATTTTGTAAATTATCAAATCTTTTTTTGCCTTAAACAAGCATTATGTGGTATGAAAATTTAATCATTTATCTGTAGTAGATACATGTGATTTTCATAATTTAAAGTTATATAACTATCTTGGTGCAAGGATATATATATATATATATGTGTGTGTGTGTGTGTGTGTGTGTGTGAATATTCATTATGATGCTAACACACTATTTGAAGTGATTTTGCAGCTTAAGCTTGCTATGCACAAATTGTTGAGAATTTGTTGCATTAATGAATATTAATATGTGTGATATTATGCTACATGGTGATTGGGCATATATAAATATGTACACTGATAAAATATTTGAGTTCTATCATAAATATTTGTATCATGTATAGTGGATTCCCATTGTATGAGATATATGGATGTTAACTGAATTTTAGTTTTGTATGAGAAAATTCACTAGTAGCCAAAATTAAAATATCATATGAGCCAGAGTTTATTACTCTGAAGATAGCTGCATTTGAAGGCTAAGTTGTTGAAAACTTCTTACAAAGTATTATGGTGTATAATTGACACTTAGTGTCGATGTGAGTTGTGGATGCCAAATGGCAATAGCCATTAAGAGAAAAAACAATGGTGTAAGTGAAAATCATTTGAGATATGAATGAGCTAGCTTAAAATTGTGGAGTTACCTCAATTGATTTTGTGCGGTCAACTTTATGTGATAAAAAAGTTGACTTGCGGATCCGTTAACAAAACCCTGGGAAGAATTAAATTAGCCGAGGGGAATGAGACTAAAGCTAATTTGAAATTAACAGTGATGAAAACCCAACCTTTATGATTGGTTATCCTATGAAGGAGGTTCAACAGGTAAGAACAAGTTGTTTGTTAGTTCTATAAGAACTAAAATAAATTACTAGTCCCTTCTTATGCCATGAGAAAGTACTAGAATGCATTCTAGTAAGATTGAGCAAAAGCTCCTAATGATTTCATAATCTTATAGGATGATGTGCTCATTGCAAGGACATTTCATAAAATCATCTATAAGAATGAGGAATGGGGCCACTCCTATAAGATAATGGCATAATCTCTAGAGCATTCATTAGATACCAAGACATGCGTATGGCCATTTTAACATGCAAAGATGCACTAATAATATGAAATATGAGGGTATAATCTGACTCTTAATGCCTTTTGTATATGCCAAAGAGTTGTTGATTCATGGTCCATACGACCACTGGCATTTCTATATACTAAGTGTTACTAGTCTAGGTTTAGTTCAAAGTCCAAAGGTCCATAAGATACAATTGTTATATCCATGTGTGTAACTTCTCTAATGAAGCTATGAGCTTTCTATGTCGCATGTGGGTGATTGTTGTAAATAATGTGTGTGAGAGTGTCAAAGGAAGAAGTCTCACATAAATCAAGATTGGTAATGCCCTAATATATAATAAATGTGAGCTTGAGTTAATAAAAATGCTAATAAGAGGAGTCTCTAAACTAACCATTGGATATGACCAATGAAGCTTTAATGTGTTCTAATTAACCTATTTTAGTGACATTAAATGGTTTTAAATCATCATTAAACCTTATTTGTAAATGTCTTTTTAATTGTCATTAATATGTATTTAATGGTCATCATTGTTGCTCAATGGTCACATAATCTCTACCTATAAAAGGCAATGTGCAGAGTAAGGTCAGAGTACCGAGGTCTTGGTGACACCAAGCTCTATCCTCAAGCTCTTCTCCTCTTTCTTCTTCTGAATTACAATGTTATCTTTCTATTATTTTGTCACCATGCTTTCTGCAAGAAGGGTTCATTTTATCCTGGGGGTGCCACTTCCTAATTTATGAGAGGGTTGCGAAATATCTTCTAAGGATAGTGCCCTCGGGTTAGACTCGAACTATACTTTTATTGTGTCTCTGCAGGTGCTGCTTCCAATAATTTGTACAATGTATAGTGCTATCGCCAACATCAAGAGAACTTGATAAGAGTTGAAGAGGATGCTTAGCAACTTGAACTCCAGTTTGAAAGGGAAGAAAGGGTACGAGACAGTTTGCAATGTAGATTGTAGCTTGGAGATCCAAAAACTTATTGTTGCTAACTTTGCTTTGTTGTGTCCTTACGTTCCTCAAAGAGATACTAGAAAGATTCAATTTTCTTCTGCTTATAGGGATGCCATGAAACCTCAAAAGAAAACAAAATTGGATAATGATTAGAGGAAGCTATACATGTAGTTTGGACGGAGGATGATGAAAATGACTGTACCAAGATATATTGCAAAATGCTATATCCAAACGTTCCAATACTAGGCTAAAGCCATATATGTTATTTGACTGTGTAAATGCAGGCTCAAATTGAGATAAAATAATTAGATTGGTATTGTTAATGCAACTTAAAAAATCTGCCATTCCTGAGGATTCTCCAACATAACTAATCTTAACAAAATGAAGCAGAATTTCATTGAAGTCACCAATAAGGAGCCTAGGTAAATCAATAGAAGGCTAACTGATTGAATCCAATCCCACAAAATATAATGAAGATGAGATTGTTGGGGACCATAGACAAAAGAGATATAATATGCAGAGGAAAATTCAGTAATCACAACTATACAGTGACAAAAGTAGGGGCTAATATTTGATTAAAATTAAAGTAAGCCAACACCAGATATTGTTCTTCATCCCTGTTAGTTCAAGTAATAAATAAGCCTCTGGAGAATTTTCATTGGAAAACCCAGTATTGTTTGCTCTTTTGGCTCTACTTACTAACCTTTCCACCATTGATATGTGGGTACATTTTATGTGCTGTCATTATCCGCCTCCTCGTGTCATCACTCGATGTTTCCTTTTCTTCCCTTTTCTTACTTTGTAACATCCATCCCTAGAACCGTTTGTATTGTACTACGGAAGCATTACCGTCTTAGAGGATCCTTACTTAAGCCCCCAAACTCAGACTTACACTCTTTCTTTCAGGGTCACTTATTCATTTGGTAAGACTTAATTTTATTCATGGGGTTACTTTTCACTTTAAATTATCAATACTTCCATTCATCACTATCAGAGTTTTTCTTTGCTTATTAATTGGTCTGCTTAGTTAACTAATAAGCTCAAACTGTTCGACTACCTATTCCTAGTTCATTTACCACATTTAAGGAATTTAATTCATCTGTCATGCAATGATATACAATTAATTACTCATGTCAATTACACAACAGTATAACGTGTAAATAATTCTTCTGTTCTTTATTATAACTTCTTCGTTTGGCATAGCTTCTTGCACTCCTACTCTGTGCTCAACTACGTTTATCGTTGGTTGAGGGAGGGTGAGATTCAGGGGCAAACAATACCAACAATGCATGTAAGATAAACTGCTAGTGCATGATATACTTGCCTTACGTAGACTCATGTTAACATAATGACATATCTGCATGCTTAATGCTTCACATTTCTTACATATGGCCATAACATCAAAAGAAACAGAGCTTCAATCATTCAAATGTTACACATAAATAAGCAAGGCAATCATGCACATTAACACACAAGTATCGTTTCAATACATGCAAGTAGGGTAAGTTTACTATGTCTTGTATTTGAGTCATCCTCTTATTTCCTATTCTACCAACCTCTGAAGTTACTTAGGAAACCTTCCATTTCCTCTTTCTTGTCATCTCATAGCCCTAGATACATAATCACATAATTAGAGCCATGAGAAATAATTGTCCAATGTGGCTACAGTAGCCTCTAGGACATGTCTCTGATATTTGGGCCCATACATGTCCCAAATTACTTTAAATGCCACAATTTCGTGATTCAATGTAATCTACTAGATTTTTCACCCAATTTTAAAAAATCATAACTAAATTCTCTAGGATTCCAAATAAAGTGGTTCAAAGTCCTAGGTGACCCTTATTAGGTCTATTTTACATGAAAAATGGCTCCTATTGCCACCTGAAAACGTACAGTTCCAGAATTCCCACTTTACCCTTACTGCCACAGAATCGTTCCAGTTTTGATTGCCCAACTTCAAAAATTCATAACTCCTAATGTACTGATCCAAATGACACAAATATATATCAAATTAAAGCTTATAATGTGTACTTTAAATCTGAAAAGGTTCATAGCCATTTGATATCATTTGCTTAGTCAAAAACACATCACAAGCAGACTGCCTCACATAATTCAAATCTGACGGCACTTAAACTAGTCTTATATTATCATCAAACACCATATATCATCATATATTCATGATTAAACACATATGGCACCAAAAAATCATTCTGGCCGAAACATTAGGGTGGTCCAAGAGTCCAAAAAAACTCAACAAATCCATAAGACAATCGGTTCAAAATGAAGCTTAAGCTTACCTCTTTACATTTCTATAGTTGGTTCAAAATTCTAATAGCTCTCTAGCTAATTAAATGGTATCAAACACCTCCAATCAGAAAACTGAGATCATAGAAATAAAGATCTTAGTGAGTAGAACAACTTTTCGGAAGGGCTTACCGGTTAATAACAGCGATTCGGGGTCAATATCGGCTCTATAACTTTAGAGTTTTCACTATTCACTCTTCTTCTCTCTTGATTCTATTTTCCTTGATTTTTCTCTTCTTTTTGGCCCCTTAGCTGAAATAATAAAGAAGAATGGAAGGTAGAGATTTAATCTTGCCTTGGATTGCTTCTTAGTGTGACGTGTCAAGTGATTAATCCATAAGGTGGCATGTGTCCTTGAAGCATTATCTTCTCTCATTTCCCTCTCTCTTAGGCATCACTTTATATTAGGGGAAGGGAGGTTTTTGATGAATTTCTCTGACTCTCATGTTTGGTGTTCTGGGAGGTCAAGTACGTGACCGGGTAAGAGACCGGCGGATTCCCTGGACTCAGAAGCTATGTGGCACCTTTAGGGAGTGCCACCTCAAAAAGAAAAATGCTAGTGCCATCATTAGGGATACTTGTCATCTTCTTAGCATGCCAACATAAAAATGATCTTGTACATTGTCATGATGAGAGGACACTTATCAATTTCTTATGATGCCACCACAAAAGTTGTGTTATCATTAGCTATCATAACTAACGTTATTATAGCTACATTAATAAAGTTACTTGATCAGTGTTTGCTTGGGATGCTACTTAGGTCTTACTCGATAGTGTGGCATGCATACCGAGGCTTGCCTAATGATTCTAGGTCAGAGTATGTATGTGTATAGGCCTCACATGGCGCCACACATGCCTCCCTTAAGCAGTCAAAATAGTTCCAAGTGACTCTAGTGAACATACACCGATATACTATATCCGATGTCTTTCACATATCAAGCCCTGAGATAATCCAGAGAGTAACTCTCTAATCAGAGGGTAGATTTATACAATCTCTTGGAGTCAATCTATCTCTTATCATTTTTATAACTTTTCCTAAATTGGGCCTAGTCATTTGCCTGATACAGATTTTTCTCAAATCCCTAGGCTCAAATTCAGGATATTACATACTTGATGATATGATGGCAGAAAAAGAGAAAGGAGGAAAGATTTTCTGGACATTTATTGGTGTACCTCCCTCCTTGCTCGGTATTGATTTTCCTTTCCTTCCATTGTTGGTGTGTGTGTGTGTTTAACATTTATGTAGTGCATTTCATATTGTTTTTAGTAACATTTTGACTTTGTTTATTTTGTATTTTGGAGGCTTTAGCCCCTCCTCTTGTTTTGTTGACTGTTGGTGTTTCAACCGAGAAATTTGTTTATAAATCTTAAGTGATTTTATTGATGTTTGAGAATATATTGTTTGTTGGCAGTTTATAAATTGAGGAGTTTATTTAATGAGTTAATCTTAAGTGCCCATGAGGTGTTCAATAAACATTTGAAAGGGAAGAAGCTTATCTAAATATGTGTTTTTGTTGTCTCTCGATAGTGGAAAAGGATTTAGATTCTATTTTGAATTAATTTTTGTTTGAAGCTAAATCTTGTTATGGAAGTGAATATGAGGAATTCCATTTTGAAGCTAAATCTTGTTATGCATGATTATTAAATTATGGAGAAGAATTTTTAATTATAACTTGATTTTAGAATGCACATAAAGTATTTGATAAAATGTATAAAAGAGGAAGATGGTGGGAGTGGCCACTATTACAAATTTGTCTATATTTAATGATTTTTTACCAATATTTAATAGTTTTAAACTATTAAATATCCTAGCATCAAATATTATATATAACGGTTTTTAACCGTTAAATATTAGGCATTACATTTTACGGTTTTTCAAATACAACCGTCATGTATAGGGCACTATATTTAATGGTTATAAGACAATGACTGAGTTATGGTTATTCCTTTGAGCAGAAAGGACATTTCTTCAGTACAAGAGGCCATCCCATCTCTTCAGGATCTAATCCTGGTTCAGAGTTATGGTTATTCCTTTGAGTAGAAAGGACATTTCTACCGTTATCATCTTCTTGTCTGGGCTTTCCATCTGATTTGCCTCCCCTATCCACCCCAAAATTGATTTCAATATGTGCTTCCAGTTCATTAAGTGTAGGTTTAGGTTGGCTGGTTGGAGAAGTGGGCTGATCAGGTGGGGATGATGATTATGTATTAGGGATTGGTAAGGACTTAGAAGGGGAGTATAGGTGTTAGGAGTATTGGAAGCTGGTGATGGTTCATTTGAAATAAGCCATTCACTATCTGAGTGCTACCCATGAATGGATAATTTGGAATAATAGGGATCCTCCTTATAGAATAAGGTATCTTTAAAGACAAATGTTTCTTTGATGTAGGACAATAACACTGGTATCCTTTCTAGGTAGAGGAGTAACTGAGGAATATATACTTCTAGGCACGAGCATCAAATTTTCTTTGATCATGTGTATGGACAAAGATAATGCATCCGAACACTCTTTGGGGTAATGTATTGATAAGAGGACAATTAGGAAAGGTGTCAAGGAGTGTTTAGATGGGAGTGGCATATTTAAGGACTTTGGAAGGCATTCGATTGATGAGATAGGTGGCAGCTAAGACTAAATCACCCCAGAATTCCATGGGCACATTTTATTCCATTAGTAAAGTTCTAGTTACCTCTAATAAGTAGCAGTTCTTTCATTCTGTGACCGTATTTTGTTAAGGTGTGTAAGGATAAGAGGTTTAATGATGAATTCCTTACTGATCAAGAAAGTCTTTAAAGGTGTCACTTAGATATTCTCTAGCATTGACACTTCGAAGGACTTTGATGGAAGTTTGAAATTGGTTTTTCACAAAGTTATAGAAACTTTGGAAAACTTGGGCTACCTCAAATTTTTCCTTCATTAATTAAACCCATGTGATTCTGGTATTATCATCAATGAAGGTGACAAAACATTTTTCATTGGTTAGGGTTTTTGTTCATACCGGACCCTAGATGTCACTATGTATTAGCTGGAACAGAACAGAAGGTTTGTATGGCTTTTTTGAGTAGGAGGATCGGGTCTGTTTAGCATATTGAGAAGTCTCACATTGAAAAGAAACATAATTTTTATTGAATAAACTTGGAAACACATATTTTATATAATCAAAACTAGGATGACCTAAGCGACAATACTATAAAAGTACATCTTTTTCTTAAGAAATTGAGCTAACCAGTGCCTTACGTGCATTCCAAGCATATTTACTCTGAAACTTGAATCTTTCTAGACAGAAAATTCCATCCCACTCTCTAGAAGTCCCAAGCATTTTTTTTGAGTTTAAATCCTAAAAACGACAACATCCATCATCAAATATCACTCGGCATATACATCCCTTGGTTAATTTACTCACGAATATTAGATTGCAAGTGAGTGTGGGCACAAATAGCACATTATGAATTCTCAAATAATTAGATAGTATGACTGTGCCAAGTTCTTCAACTTTAGTATACACACCATTATCAACTTTGAATTGAAGATTCTCAGGGCACAATTTGAGAGTTGTAAATAAAGTGTGATTACCCATCATGTGATTTGTTGCTCCTAAATCAATAATCCATGTATTCTCACTAGCCTGTACAACAATGAGAACTAGAATAGAATTACCTTATTAGACTAGGTTAACACTAGGCATATAGTTAGACTTATTCTGTTTGTCTAGTAACTTGCCAAGCATCTGTAGTTCCTCTTGGCTTAGGCAATAGCATCTTTAGTCTTTTGCTCAGTGGTAGTGAGATGGCTTTGTTTGCTAATTGATAGCTTTCCATGCAATTTCCAGCACTTCTCTTTGATGTGACTTTCTTCTTGCAGTAATTGCACCATTTATTATTTCTTCGTCCCTCTTATGGTCCTTTTGCTGCAAGAGCTAAACTTTCAATTTGGCTATGTTGATTTAATAGCTTTCTGCTTTCTTCAAACTGTACATGGTTGACAACATTAAACAAATGTGGTAAGGGTTTCAGCCCCATAATTCTACCTCTTATATCCTCAAAAGCATCATTGAGTCTAAGGAGAAAGACATATACTCTTCCTTCTTCCATGATCTTTCGATATAATTGAGCATCCTCAGCATTCTTCCATGGGTGCACTTCAAACAGGTCCTGTTGTTACCAAAGTTTCAACAAAGCATTATAATAATCCGTCATTGTCATGTTACCTTGTCATAAATCTTGGAGTTGTTGTTTCAAGTGAATTAAGGTAGTAATGGTATCAAGGGAAGAGTAGGTTCTTCTCATTGCATTCCATATTTCCTTCACAGTATTTGCCAAGAGATAGCCTTTACTGATATCCACAGTCATATTGTTATATAAAACAGTCATAACTTGGTTATTTTCAGTGAACCATGCATTGAAATTTGGGTCATTTGGGGCTGGTTGAAGGGCTGACCCATTAATATATTTCTCCTTTTGTTTGCCACAAATACACCTCAACATGCTTTGGGACCACTGGAGATTATTTCTTCCATTGAACTTATGATTAATAGCTATAATCTAACTCTCTGAGAATTTTGGTGGCACCACTATATTTCTGGTAGTGGAAGAATTAGAGGAAGATGAGTTTTTAGTTTGAGAATTTGTACCGAGCATGAGTGCCATTAGAGGGGCCTTAGTTTTGGTTGAGTTTCTAAGGATAAAGCCAAAAAGATGAGGAAATTCAGAGGGATTCATGGTTTTAGGAAAATATCATTGAAGTTGATAGAAAGCACTATAGACGACAATGTGTAGGGTTTATGTGCCAGTGTTGTGGTGGCACGTGAAGGCTACGAGCTACTTCGATAGACTTTGCACTTTCTAGGTTCTGCTGATCGACGATTTTCAGCCCGCACTATACCGGCAGTGTAAGCTTACTCGGCGCCCTTCACCGGTTTTGAGAATTACCAGCCTTCTCTCTTAGATTTCTCTTTCTCCCTCACTGTTTCGGCCTTTGTTTTTGGCCTTAGGCTAATGGCTAGAGCTCTGGTACTGTCTTGGACAAAGGCAAATTACTCACACAATTATATTATTCCTAGGAAATATGAGTTCAATAAATAGGCTAATGAAGAATGATTAGGGGAGGAGAATTAGGGTGTACAATTAATACTAGGAAATCACATAATAAAGTTCCTATAATCAAGATCCTAGAATCAAGGGATCTTGATATATTTCCCAATATTCTAACACGTACATTGGTTTTTGTCACATACCCGAGGTAGCTAACGAACTTGTCAGATTTCACAACTTGCCCTTTGTTGTTCCATCTCACATTAAGTTTTCTCATGTCCCTCTTTGCTTTCTAGGTCTTCTTCTTCACAACAAGCCCATTTCTCATTGCTCTTTCCTCTTGGGCTATAAGTAATGCGTCATCATCCTGCCACATACTAGTGGGGTTAGTAGAGGGGTTAAGACCCTCAGTACTTTAGCCACTATCCATATTGGATGCTGACATCTTAACCTATAACAAGTAGAAGAAATATTAAACCCTTGTATTATAATTTCCATAAAGTTTCCTTGAACAAGCATAAATCATAATTGATTTAAAATATTATCCAAGTCATTCTCCACCATTGAAATATTATGCAAACAAATAGTTGAAGGAGCTTTTTTTTACAGCATTTCATCAAACACCTTAAAGGCACTCAAAATTAATTCATAGTAGTCCATTTCATAAAAAATTTAGCCAAATTAATACATGTCTTGGTTAATCAAAATAAACCACACTTATATCTCATATTTCATTAACAACTAGACCATTTAACTCCTAAATTCAAACAACCTAACTATAAAACTCTACAAAGTTTTAGAGCTTCAAGAACATTGTTTTAACCAATATATTAGAGTCTTAAAGCATACTTTAATAATCCATGACATTTATCTAAAACCTAAAAGTATAAAGCAATAAGTTCCTTGTGAATTTACAACCTTAAAATTCAAACCTATAAAGCTTAAATTCATCAAAACGTAACTCTTCCTTCCAAGTACTTTGGAAAGCTTAATTTCATCAAAACCATAACTCTTCCTTTGGAAACCTAGACAGTCCAAAACAAGGGATAGCAATAAAAGCAAACCACAAGAGATAGCAACTTCACTCAAATCATATGAACTCGATATAACATAACTGGAAAATGAGATGAACAACCATTTCCTTCTCAACCATTTCCTACTCATTGTTTGATTCATATCATAGGAGATAACAACAAAAGCATATAGCATCAATTTCATATTATTAACTCCAATTAAGGGTAGAAATTTGTCACCTTTATACAAAAAGACAGAAACTTGTAGATATTCAAAGGAAACCAAACCTAGAACCCAAAACAAGCCACGAACGACTTCAGAGATAGAGATAGCCAAAGACATAAGAAGAAGGAGAATCATGATTTCATAAACAATGGAGAGGGAAATAACAGTGGAGATGCTGAAAAAGAGTGGTTAGAACTGTTTGATGAGCGTATAGAGAAATGGTTGGAATGTTGAAATCATGAGAATAAGGTTCAAAAGGGGATTTTAAGGCCATATATTTGATAGTTTATTTTGAAAAAAAAATTTCAAATATATAAGTTTCTCAGTGTTTTGATAAACAAATATTATATATTGATAGAATATATATATAACAGTTTTTTAGAAAACGATGTGTTCTTTTTTTAAAAAAACCAAACTTATATATCTCAGTGGTCATATAAAACCATCAAATATTGTCTCATATGCTTAATATTTGTTTTTTAAAATTGTTAGATATTTCTTTCTCATAATTCTACCTATTTAATTTATATTCAATAGTTTCATGAAAACTGTTAAGCATGAAGAATGAAATATACGCAATTCTGTAGCAGTGGGGGTAAGAGACTTGAGATTGAAATTTGATGTTATTTCTTGAATCTTTATGCATGATGAAAAGGAAGAATGGGTTATTTTTATTTTATGTTTTATTGGGTCATTGTTGAACTTGGTAATTGGTTATGATGATATATTAGTGATTGAATTCAAAGTTATATCCCATGCGGGGAATGTTGATATATATATATATAACATTCTATATATTTATTGAATTGCCATGAGATTTGAATGGTGGATGTGTCTATTGGTTAATTTAAAATTATAACTAAATAATTGAAAGAAGTTGACCTGATGCTTAGACATTGATGATCGTAATTATATGATGGGTATTGCTAAATAAGTAGTTGTATGAATTTTATTCAATGGATTTTTTTTTATTCTTATAAAATTTGTAAAAGAGGAATTGTAATAGCTTTTGTTTTAGGCATCAGAGCTTTAAAAGCAAGCATATCACATGAAAGTTGTTGGTAGAGTGAATTATAAGTATTTGGTACACAGAAGGTGAGTGAGTTATTATAATTTTCATAGATGATATATTTCTACTAGTTATATTTTATATTAACTACCACATTTTCTAAGCATGATATCACCAAGTGTCAAAACACTTAACATTTTGATTTTCACAGAGTAATAAGCGCACATTTCCATAAGGCATACAAAAATAGCGGAAACATACTGACATTAAGTACTTGTTTAAAATATAGGAAATTTCCTGTAGGGTTTGAAATATATACATATACATGTACAGAGTGTTCACAAGGAACTAAATTATAAGCTAAATAACCAACAATGGTCTCCACGTGTGCACCGAAACTCTACTTGCCGGTAGCCACAAATTTGTTCTTCGAGCCACTATCTCCAGCTGGAATATTTTAATTTTTGAAAAAGGGTGAGATTTAAAAGAATCTCAGTAGTAACACACAATCAAACATATAATATGAAAAAAATTAAATATGTCATACTCCATGTTATGCATCATATTAACAATACAAACAATCATCACGACATGTATACATGAGTAAGGGCTCAATCCCCCACTATTTGTGCACTTTGGTTGTATTCTTACTCAATAACCAGATAAAAGTGCCTACTTGGAAAAAAATATTCATCAATGATATCACAGAAGATGGCATACACAAACATATAAAACATTCACATAATTTATGAAAGATAGAGTTCCTACATATCTCCTTTCTTAATTTTTAGTTTTTGTAACTTTGATTTTGGCTTGGAAAATTTCCAATTCCTATCAAAATTTAAGGTAACAAGTAAATGGTTATTACTTGTACCATTATTGCCTTTAAATAATAGTATCTATTACAGTTTCAACAATTTTTTCTCAATACAACTCTGCTCAATGCAGTTTCACAGTTTTCTAGAAAACTGGCAGATTTTCAGCCAACTTTGACAAATAAAAATTAATTCTAGAAAATTCCAAATTGACTGATTCCAAAGTATAAGTGAAGCTCTTTAAGTTTATTTTCATAGAAAATACTCAAGTCTAGCCATTACAACCATAATATTCCTAGAAATTCGCCAAAGCTCTGCTGTTCCAGATTATACTCCAAAAATATGAGCAAACTTTGAAAAATCATAACTTTCAATTTGCTATGCCAAATGGCTTAAATTACATATCAAAATATAATTCCAGGATGTATACTTTCACCTTGTAAAATATCAGGCAATTTGGATGAGGTTTGGCTACTGAAAAACCTACCATAACAATATTGGTTTCCATAAACGAATATGGATAGCAACAACTTAAACTTCCGAAAATTCTAGAATTATGTATAATCATCCAAAAATCATAATCACAAGTGATTCCACATAATTTTTTCATGTAGAATCTAATGGAATACTCAAAATGAACAAATTCCCACTCTTTTCTCACATTCTGTTTTGGCAGAAAATCAACAAAAATTCCAGAAATTACCAAACTCCCAATTTGAGCATCAAACTTGTACCATATGACTTTTAATCTTCATATAACGCCAATAACATAACCAAAACACTATGACTTCTCTAAACCCTTGTTTGGCCAAAATCAAGGCAGATTTATACTTGCTAAAATACTTATTCAATCAATATAACTAATAGCTCAAATTGTAACCAATACTCATCTCTGTTAGAATAGGCTGACACTCAAGAGGGGGGTCAATTGGGTGTATTATAAAAAATTAACAACTTTGAAATTCTTATTGCATCTTATGGAATCAATAAGTATGTAAGTAATGAAATATAAAACCATAATCAATTATTGAAATCATATATGCTGGAAATATAAGAGTTTTGAGAAGAGAAGATGTAAACTGTGATTTATTCTGGTTCGGTCCAATCCACGATGACCTACGTCTAGTCCCCATGCTCCTCTTGAGATTTCAATCTACTATCTCCCTCAAGCTTAACAAGGAACTTAAGAACCACTACAATCCCACAAGTTTAATCCGAGCACTTGTAAAGCCTTTCAAATTCTCGTACTGAGACAAGGACTCCTTCTTACACACTGCAAGGATACAATCTATTTCCCGCTCAAGATTCCCCAATCTTGAGTAATTCTCACAAATATAGAATGATTACAATGAGTGATTACTTCTCTCTATATGAAGTAGATAATGATTAACACTGAAGTACATAGTGGGAGTATCATTATAGAGCTTCGATCAGGTTAGATTCAGAGTAACAACATATCAACATTGTAGGCATGGGTTGTCATCATCGTTCATTTTGAATGACTCTTCTTTTATAGTTGATAAAGAGCATTTGACCATTTTAGCTCTTTTTCCTCCCGTTGAGGCTTAAAATATTACTAGTCGTTAGAAGCTTCTGACACAAAAGTGCTTTCTTTATGTTGTGTGTTAATCCTTATTTGATCACTTAGAAAATGCTTAATCACTAATATAATGAAGTGTTAGAGTGATTAGAAACAATGAGAACAAGTCACACAAAATTTCAATGATTTTCAGAAGTTTTGAGGTGATACTCTGTTTTCTAGAAAATCAGTTATTTGGATAACCTCTGTAGTATTCGAATAGAAGAACTCAGATTCTATTGAGGTATATTCTAATACACTTTCCTTTGTATTCGAATAGCTTGTCCTTTATTCAAATAATATTTTCTATATTTGAATAACTCCATTTGTAAAACATTGATTTTTATTTGAATAGAACAACTTGTATTCGAATAGCGTTCTTTGATAATGAGTAATTCTTATTCGAATACTTTATCCTCTATTCAAATAAAATTTTAGAACTTGAAGTGTATTAGAATAATCAATCCCTTATTCGAATAGCTTCTCACAAAAAATATATGATATTATTCGAATAGTACTTGCTCTATTTGAATAGTGCACCTTGGATAATGAATCTTCACAAATGAATACTGCAACCTCTATATTTGAATAAACTTTTGAGGGTGTAACTCTTTGGATATAAATCCATGGCAAATGAACTATCCTTATAAAGCTCTTTAAGTCTTCTTTGTATAGCAACTAGAATCAATCATAAATACTTTGTATTTCAAAAGTTATGATTCAATGTGTATCGATTGGTCTGGAATAGAACAGAGCGTGATTGCGATCACCAACTTACAAAAGGAATATCTCTTTGAATATAAATCTAAACATGACCCATCACCATGGAAAGATATTTAAATATAGTTTCATATGGCTCTGGCTTCATTTCAATCCGATATGTAGTTTGAGAGTTATATCCAAAATACTGAACTCATTTTGAAATATGACTGTGATTTTAATGTCATCTTCCAAAATTCATATCTCCTTCATCTTAGCTCGTTTTAACTTGATTTTGGTGTCAAAATGACGTATTGGGAGTGTAGTTTCATATGCTACTATTTTCACCTCAATCCAAGTTGTGGTTTGGGAGATATGACCAAATTATTGAACTTCACGCATGCTTAAAGAAACAAAGACTGCTGCTGTTATTTGAATAGCATTGCTTCTATTCGAATAGAATCACCCTTTTTCAATTATGGACTATTCGAATAGTCACTTCACTATTCAAATAGTATTTCATTATTTTGTACTGAGACTATTCTGATAGTTCCATTACTATCCTGATAGTCTTGTGATATTTGAATAGTCACTTCAATTTGATTATTTTGCACTGAGACTATTTTGATAGTTCCATTACTATTTTGATAATCTTTTTGAAATGTGTCAAATACTATTCTGATAGTCTCCTTACTATCCCGATAGTAATTTTACTATTCTGATAGTAACCTTACTATCCTAATAGTCTTGTGATATTAGATGTTAAAATTCATCAAAAACTTATTTGGATAATCATCACACTATTTGAATAGTGCCCTTACTATTCGAACAGTTATCCTACTATCTGGATAACATATTTAGAAACTAAGTTTAAAATCTCAATGACTATTATGATACTGCCATGACTATTTCATACTTTTTCACTTGAATTATTTTTAGAAAAAATTTTTAGGCATACTATTCGAATACTAATACATATTCACTATTTGAATAATACTTTGCTTATTCGGATTAACTAAGAGTTACTTGAATATATCTTAACTGAAAACAAGTTTTACTATTCAAATAACAATTTTACTATTTGAATAATCCACAGTATTAAATCACATGAATCTTTACAACCCAACTTGATATCTTCTTTCTTTGTTTGACTAATTTACAAGATATTTCATATTAAATAGAGTAGTTAGTCAATGTATGAGATAAATATATTATGTAAACTTTTTGCTCTCAATATTTAATATCTATATTTGACTTCATCAAAACTAATCATATCTAACAACCTCTTGTTTCTCCTTAGATCCTTTCTTTGGTTCTACAACTTTTACTTTTTGATGATAGCCCAAAACACCTCCTTTTGAAATTCTAAAACCATAAAATTGAAGTTCTCATCAAAATAAACAATGTTTATGTAGAGTGTTTTGGCCATAGATGAGGTTAAAGAAGTGAAAAATCAAGATCAAACTCACCTTTCAACCTTGCTCTTCTTGCTCTATGTTTTGGTAGCTGTAGACTGACTTGAGGAGAGAGGAAATATGTGATTCAATGATTAGATTTTGTTTTGGCCCCCCTTATCTCTTAAAATCTGTCCGAAAATATGGTTTGAAATGGAAAAGAGAAAGCTTACAAAATATCATCTCCATCCACCTTACTTTAAGTTATTTTAATGCAATTTACACAGATGATCTTTATACTTAATCATCATCTATTCCCTTCCCTTATCACTCAGCCAACAAGCACTCCTCAAGTGGCCAAAGATATGCTCTCAAATTAACTCAATTCCTCCTCCCCACATATTTTAATTGGAGTTGCAATTGTTGACCCAATAGTTATCTTTTGCTTTTCCACTTTGATCTTATGCCAAAAATTGATGATAAATATCCAAAAATAATTTCCCTCTTTATTCATCTCACTTTGGATAATTGAAGGTATTTTCTAGAGAAAATAATTTTATTTTGATTAATATGGAAAATTTCCATTTTGCCCATGCATTTTATGATTTTTGCCTAAAACTGATAGCATTTTTACCAACTTTGAAAATTTATATCTTTATTTGTAGATATTGAATTGGAGTGTTTCTAAAGGCTTTGAAACTCTTATTGAGTCTAATTTCAAGAAAAAATATAGTCTTTAGCCAATTGGAACTGCAAAATTCCCATAATTTAAATATTTGGACGTTGTCCTAGAAAGTTACCAGTGTCACTGGGTAAACTTCAAAAATTCATAACTCTTAGTTTACAAGTCAAAATAATTCATATGAACTACGAAATTAAAGTTTGGAATGTCTACTTTCATTCTGGAAAATTTCACAATTTTTGAACATCATTTGTCATCCAAAACCACATGACAAACTCTCTGCCTCAGGCTTGGTGGCAAAGCTATATGAAACGCTACTAGCCCAATCTTCACTAAGATTTCAAATGGATCAATGTACCTTGGATGTAGCTTCTTCACTTTTAGTGCTCTGTCAATGCCTGTAACTGGTGAGACTTTCATGAAAACATGATCATTGACTTCAAATTCTAGAGGTTTCCTCCTTTTATCAGCATAACTCTTCTATCAGCTTTGAGCAGTCAAAAATCACTGCTTGATTATTTTGATATGCTCGTTGTCTGATCCACAATGTCTGGTCCAAGTAAGCATCTCTTAAACAACTCTGCCCAGTATAAGGGTGATTGACGTTTCCTCCCATACAGTGACTCGTATGGAGCCATTTGGATACTCGAATGATAATTGTTATTATAGGCGAACTCTGCCAATCGAAGGAACTTATCCCAACTGCCTTTGAAATCTAACACACATGCCCTTAGCATATCCTCAAGTGTCTGAATGGTTCATTTTGTCTGCCCATCTGTTTGAGGATGATATGCTGTGCTAAATCTCAACTTAGTATCCAAAGCTTCATGAACCGCCTTCCAAAACTTGGAAGTGAATTGGGGATCATGATCTGAAATAATATTCTTTAGAGTACCGTATAGCCTTACAATATCTTTAATATATATCTCTACAAGTCTATCAGGAGAATAATGAATGCTAATTGGTATGAAGGGGACTATTTGTAACCCCTGACTTTAAACACGTAATTATGATTCAATAACACATATTTAAATCGGATTAGAGACCATTGGATGCTTTAACATCGTTTTAAAATTTCTGTCTCACAGTAAAATTTTTTACAAAACTTTCAAAGCTCTTTTTCCCATCCTAGTCTCAATTTCAATATTCGAATATAATTACCTGTGCAGTTAATATACATTCAACATATCAGAGTGTATAACCGTATCCCTGGCAACTCCCGGGTTCTATACATAAAAACCTGAGGGTTTATAAGTATACACTAGGGGATTACAAAACCAAAATCGAATGTAGTGTTCCTGATTCAAAATATACAGTAATCCCGAGTTCAAAATACATAACCAATGTTTCCAATTCAACTATATACCCCCAAGGGTCCTAATTGCTCCAGGTTGGCCGCTTCTCCTTTGAGCCACACGCCCTGTCTGAAATGTTAGTCATAGGAAAGAGTGAGATTCGAGAGAATCTCAGTAGTAACAAACCACTCACACAATGCATAAACACAAAGCATGTACATAAATCACAAACAGCAACAGCAGCAACAATCTCAAAGATACATGGTTTTCACCACAAACGACAGCACTCACGGCTGTATACACAATACGACAGCTCTTGCTGTAATCAACATCACGACAGCTTACGCTATAATCATAATAACGACAGCTTACGCTGTAAACGACAGCTTGCGCTGTAAACGACAGCTATCACCAGCTGTAACCGCAGCAGCATCAAAGATTCATCACAAAACAGTGATAACACACACATACAGAGCATTACACATAGTAAAAGAGAGAGAGAGTCACTACCTGATCCTTTCCTGATGTTTCTTGGCACAGCGGGCTCACGAGGACAGCAAATATCAAATCCTGTAAACCAAGTTAGGGACAACCCGTCAATCTCTTTTCCAAGTTTTATCTCTATAATACTTAAGTTGATTATCACTATGGTCAATTAATCAAGTCAACTAAGGAGCTAAAGTGGTCAATTAACCTAAAAGGCTAATTTCTAACCTCAAAGTTCCACAATATTACATTATGCCATAAAATCTTCAATTTTCGCATAGGTGACCAATCTGCCAGAATTTTCCAACATTTTGAAAAATCATAACTAATAATAGAAAAATAAAAATGAGGTGATCCCAAACCCTATTGAAATCTCTTGAAGTCCTCTTCATAGGAAAAATGTGAATCACTACCAGAAATCACCACACAATTCCAGAATTACACAACATTCCACACTGCTCCAGAATTAGGTCCAGTTTCGACATCAAACTTTAGGCAATCAGAACTCCCAGCCCAAAAAACGAAATGACACAAGTTATATGTCCCTTTTGAAGCTTGGAAGGGGAAATTTAAGACTGGAAATTTTCAGAATTTTTAGACACCAATTGCCCATTCAAAATGTCCCTACAAAATGACTGCCCTGCACAGAGTTACACTTGACAGTTTTTCCAATTTTCAACCAATGTGTCCAATGGCTTCAAAATCAACAACCAAACCTATTCCCACATAATTTTTCGTGTAGAACACAATGGTAACATCAAAATGAACAAATTCCCACTCATTCCCCATGTCCTGTTTTGGCAGAATTTTAGGGTATTTCACAACAAATAACCACTTCACTATCTAATCACTAAGCTTAGCTCATTTGCCTCCAAACCAACATATAAGCACATACATAGGATGAAAGCTTCATGATCCCTAATATACCCTAAAAAAAAGAAATTAGAGCTATCATAATAGCCCACCACAACTCAGCCAATTAAAGCATCATATACATCTACATAATGCTCTTACTCACCTCTTGCTTCTTCTTGTGTTCTTTTCTTGATTCCTCAACTTTTGTTCTTCCAAGGTGGATGAAAACTCCTCCTCTTAAAAAAAACCATAGAAATGAAGCTAAGGAAGAGAGGAACAAGTTTCATGAAGGTCACTTGAGCCATAGATGAGGTTAAGAAGGTGAAAAATCAAGATTAAGCTCACCTTAAAACCTTGCTTTTCTTCCTCTACGTTTTTGCTGCTGTAACCGACTTGAGGAGAGAAGAAATATGTGACTTAATGATCAGATTTTTGGCCCCTCTTATCTCTCAAAGTCCAAACGAAAATATGGTGCAAAAGTAGATAAAAGATGTGGTGAAAATTACTTCACTTGGTTATATACTTATGGTGAATTAACTAAGGGTAATTTGCTTCAAGTTTTCTCTTTCCTTCCTCCTCCCTTTTTGACCGAAATGTTTTGCCTTTGTATTCAAGATATCATCTTATGCTTGGCCTACAATTATTGACCAAGTCTTCATCTCCTTACTTGGTCTTTTATGTGCTTCTCTTTCTCTCTTTATTGTCACCGAAAATAGCTCTTAAAGAGCAAAAACAAATACTCCCTTGATTTATCATAAATTTTGCCTCTTCAAATACATTACTTTAGTTGCAATATTTGACCAATTCAACATATTTTCTTTTCCTCCTCATGCCATACGAATTGTAGCCCTTGGAATAGACAAAAGAGCTTCTTGAATCAATCATAATTCTAACTCTTCAAATATTACTTCTTTAGTTGAAATTGTTGACTTAGTCACCACCTTTTACAACTTGGTCAAATTGCCTTCACATGTCATATATTAATAACCTATATTGTCTCCTTATATCTTACTTAAGTCATGGCCCTTTAAAGGAGATGATAATCTTATAACATATCCACTTGCAATATAATATTCAATTGCCAATTTTTTGCATGTGAAAATTGACTAAAGTCGTAACAAAATTTCTAGAGGTAATTCTGTCATTAATCCCACTATCTATTCTGTACATTTAGCCCTTTAGTACATTTTGGGATATCACACTATTTTTGTGAATCGATCAACAATTACCCATATAACATCATGATTTCTAATCTAGGGCAACCCTATCATGAAATCCATTATAATACTTTACTATTTCCACTCAGGAATCTCAGGATTATGAAAAAGTCTTGAAAGTTGCTGATGCTCAATCTTCACTTTTTGGCATGTAAGACAACAAGCAACAAATTGCATCTTGTCTCTCTTCATGCCTGGCTACCAATACATGGACCTAAAGTTATGTACATTTTGATCACTCCTGGATGCAAAGTGTATTTACTCTTGGGACCCTCCTCTAGGATTTGCCACTTCAACTTTATCCACGGTGGAACATATAATCTTTTCTTGTATCTAACTAATCCATTTGGTGACAAATCATATTCCTGAGTTTCCCCTTTCTCAATCATCCCTTTAATAGACTGTGCTTGTATATCCTGTAATTGAGCTTCCTCAATCCTGCTCTCATATCATTATATACCTCAATAACATTATAACTGCTGATCGAAATCTGCTTGAATAGACTAAGATCTCTGAAATTTTCAATCAACCGGTACTTATGTATCATCAGGCTTGCAACTTGCACTATTTTATGGCTCAAAACGTCTACAACTACATTGGCCTTCCTTGGATGGTATTTGATCTCCAGGTTATAATCTTTCAGCAACTCTATCCACCTGCATTGTCTCATATTCAACTCTTTCTGATCATAAAGATATTTCAATATTTTGTGGTCGTAGTACAGCTCTACAGTCGCACCATAGAGATAATGTCTCCATATTTTCAAAGTAAATGTAATAGCTACTAACTCAAGATCATGAGTGGGATAATTCAATTATGAGGCTTCAGCTGATGAGATGTATATGCCACTACTTGGCCATGTTTCATCAAAACACATCCCAATCCATACCCACTAGCATCTATATAAAACAATAAAATTAAACTATGGATCTGGGATCGTCAACATCGGTACTATTGTTAATCTCTGTTTCAGCTCCATGAAGCTCCTCTCACAACTATCATCCCACACAAAATAATAAGTTTTTCTTGTCAAATTTGTCAAAGGCAAAGCTATTTTGGAGAAATTTTGTATCAAATGCCGATAATAACCAACAAGACCCAAAAAACTGTGTATCTTTAGTACAATCTCTGGTCTCTTCTAATTCAATACTGCTTCCACTTTGCTAGGATCGACTGAGACCCCTTACTGTGAGACTATATGGCCCAAAAATTTAACTTTAGAAAGCCAAAACTCATACTTACTTTGGCATAGAATTGCTTTTCCCTTAACACATTCAACACTATTCTTAGATGTTGCTCATGCTCAGTTTTGCTCCGTGAATATACCAGAATATCATCAATAAAGACTACTATGAATTGGTCTAAGTATGGACAAAAAATTTGATTCATGTAATCCATGAACAATGCAGATGTATGAGTTAGCCCAAATGGCATTACAAGAAATTCATAATGGCCATATCTGGTCTGGAAAGCAGGTTTTAGAAATGAATCTGGACAGCAACAACTCAAACTTCCAAAAATTCTAGAATTATATATAATCATCCAAAAATCACAAATATATGTGTTTCCACATAATTTTTCATGTAGAATCCAATGGAATAGTCAATATGAACAAATTCCTACTCTTTCCCCATGTTCTATTTTAGCAGAAAATTAGCAAAAATTCCAAACATTACCAAACTCCCAATTTGAGCATCAAACTTGTACCATATGGCTTTTAATCATCATATAACACCAATAAAATAACCAAAACACCATGACTTCTCCAAACCCTTGTTTGGCCCAAATCAAAGCAGATTTGTACTTGCTAAAATACTCATTCAATCAACACAACCAATAGCTCAAATTGAAACCAATACTCACCTTTTGTTTCTCCTTAGCCCATTTATTTGGTTCTATAATTTTTATTCTTTGATGATGGGTCTAAACACCTCCTCTTGAATTCTAAAACCATAAAATTGTAGCTCCTATCAAAGAAAAAATGTTTGTGTAGAGTGTTTTGGCCATAGATGAGGTTAAGAAGGTGAAAAATCATGATCAAACTCACATTTCCACCTTGCCCTTCTTGCTGTACATTTTTTGTAGTTGTAGACTAACTTGAGGAGAGAGGAAATATGTGATTCAATGATTAGATTTTTTCCCCTCTCTTATCTCTTAAAATCTGTCCAAAAATATGGTTTGAAATGGAAAAGAGAAAGCTTACAAAATATCATCTCCATCCACCTTACTTTAAGTTATTTTAATGCAATTTACACACATGATCTTTGTACTTAATCATCATCTACTCCCTTCCCTTATCACTTGACTGACAAGCACTCCACAAGTGGCCAAAGTTATGCTCTCAAATTAACTCAATTCCTTCTCCATGCATATTTTGATTGGTGTTACAATTGTTGACCCAATAGTTATCTTTTGCTTTTCCACTTTGATCTTATGCCAAAAATTGATGATAAATAACCAAAAATAATTTTCCCTCTTTATTCAGCTCACTTTGGATGAAATTGAAGGTATTTTCTGGGGAAAATAATTTTATTTTGATTAATATGGAAAATTTCCATTTTGCCCATACATTTTGTGATTTTCGCCTAAAACTGACAACATTTTCACCCAAATTTGAAAATTTATATCATTATTTTTAGATATTGAATTAGAGTGATTCGAAAGGATATGAAACCCTTATTGGGTCTAGTTTTAAAGAAAAATATAGTTTTTAGCCAATTGGAAGCACAAAATTCCTAGAATTTAAATATTTGGATGCTATCCCAAAAAGTAGCCAATTTCACTAGATAAATTTCGAAAATTCATAACTCTTAATGTACAAGTCAAAATAATTCATATGACTTATGAAATTAAAGCTTGAAATGTGTACTTTCATTATGGAAAAGTCACAATTTTTGAATATCATTTGATCATCCAAAACCACATGACAAACTCTCTGCCTCATTGAAATTTTCACTGGCAGCATAATCAAATTCTCAAAAATTCACCCTTGATTATATTTATTGAATAAAGATACATTCAATTGTTGGTGTATGAATTTTGGAATATTACATCAAGAACTACTTACTAGAGTTACCTCATTTTCTTATTGATATTGAAATGAATAAAGATTAACAATGTGATGTACTGATATTTATTCTTTTCTAATTGGTTCATAGTATAGTTCATGGTCGTACATGGAATTGAGAAGAAAATTTTCAAGATATGCTTTGTAAGCTTTCATGTTTATATGATTTATTTATTTTGAAAATGATTCTTGTTTACTGATTATAGAAATTAAGGGAAATCAACTAAGATTTTGTGAACCTTCATGCTGGGGTCATTTGTTATAAAATATTTTGAGTTTTTATTGTTAGAAGAAAATCTCTATGTTTGCTGATTATAAATTGACCCCACACATGATTAAAAATGTTTTTGTGAGGACTAAATACAGAACACTTATTACTAATAGCAGTATTGTTATTCCTTGGGGTGACATGGTTAATCTTGAGCTTGATCGCTTGACGTTCATGGACATAGTACGCACGCTTGATATTCATGGGATCAGTTCTCACATTAGTTATTCATGGGTCTTGTACCTACGCTTGTTTCGTGGCCTCGTGCTGTGCTTGATTGGTTACTTACCCTCATAGATTGTGTGTTCATGCTTGTTTTTATGTCCTTATGCTGCAATTAATTGGTTACTTACTCTCGTGGGCTATGTGTCTACGCTTGTTTTCGTGCCCTTGAGCTGCGCTTGGTTAGTTACCTTTGTGGATTATATGTCCACAATTGTTACTCATTTTGTCTAAGTCCTCATTCAGAATGATTTTTCATATCAGTTGGTACTTAATTTCACCAATGAGTTGTTTGTTTACACAGTATTTTCTTATTATTAACCTTTTATACAATTTCATCTACATTTATGATTTCATACTTGGAAGTAGAATATAATTGTCATCTTATTATGAAATTTTACTTGCTGAATTTATTCCTTCAATATTTTATTTAATTCTATTAATGGGATGTTATTCACCCAAAAATTATTTTATCTCCTGATAGCATTGCTTACCTTGAACCTTTAGTTGATCAGTGAAGACTCTCATTGCTAACCAAGCTTATAGATATATTTTTTAATAGCTGCTACTCAATGCAAAGTGATGTTATCATTTATGTATTTACTTTTGTAGTTTAAAGGCTCCATATAGTCTATAGGTTCTTTTATCACTTTTGATGTTTTGGGATATATGTATATCTATATGTTGTTGTGGAGCAGAGTTTTGTCGATTGTACTGAACTCTCTAGCTATTGTAGATTTTTTTAGAGGTCCAACTTGTAGAAGTGACTTTGCTGAAATTCCTATACTAAGATTTATTTTTTTCATCATATAAAAATAATACTCAAGCCATTACGACGGTCGATCTTAGAAAACCAGCAATAACCTAAGATGAGATCAAGCATATTCTAAAGCTTAGGGATGGGGAATCGATACTTAATAGTGATCTTCATAATGGCTGTAATATCCTGAAATGTAACCAAGGATTTATAACTTCAAAGTGATGTAATTAATCTTAATTGAGCACTTTTGAAGTATATATTGTGCATTGTGATAATCAGGGGTAAAACGGTAAAACGGTTATTCTCCTGACAAACTAGCAGAGATTTATGTTAGTGAGATCGTGAAACTCTATGGCGTTCCGAAGAATATCATTTCCGACCGAGATCTATGATTCACTTCGAGATTCTGGAGAGCATTGCATGAAGCCTTGGGTACTCAACTAAGATTCAGCATGGCTTATCATCCTCAAAAGGATGGACAATCTGAGAGAACAATTCAGACGCTGGAAGATATGTTGCGAGCTTGTGTTCTCAACTTTAAAGGAAGTTGGGATCGCTTTCTTCCACTTGCTGAGTTTGTCTACAACAATAGCTATCATGCGAGCATCCAGATGGCTCCGTATGAAGCGTTGTACGGAAAGAGGTGCCAATCACCTTTGTGCTGGAATGAGTTATCCGAAAGAAAGCTTTATGGGCCAGATTTGGTTGATTAAACCTCAGCACAGATTCGGATTATTTGTAAGAGGTTGGTTGCAGTGCAGAGTCGACAGAAAAGCTACGCTGACAAGAGAAGACGGCCTCTAGAGTTTGAGGTTGGAGATCATATTTTTCTGAGAGTATCACCAGTTACGGGCGTTGGGGAAGCGATCAAGAGAAAGAAGCTGAGCCCGAGATATATAGCTCCTTTTGAAATCCTTGAGAGGATTGGACCTGTTGCTTACTGAGTAGCACTACCTCTGAGTTTGAGCAGGCTCCATGATGTACTCCACGTTTCTCAACTGAAGAAGTACCAACCGGATCCGTCTCACATCATTGAATATGAGGATGTTGAGCTACAAGATAATTTCACATATGTGGTGGAACCAGAGCAAGTTATTGATTGAGAAGAGCGACGGCTCAGACACCGAAGCATTCCATATGTAAAGGTGATCTGGAAGGGAATAACTCAAAGAGAGGCAACTTGGGAAGCGGAGGAAGATATGCGAAGACGATATCCAAAGTTTATGGCTCAAGTTATGTAACAATTTTGAGGACAAAATATAATTTTTAGGGGGAGAATTGTAATATCCTGAAATGTAACCAAGGATTTATAACTTCAAAGTGATGTAATTAATCTTAATTGAGCACTTTTGAAGTATATATTGTGCATTGTGATAATCAGGGGTAAAACGGTAAATTTACCGACTGACTGGTTAGTTACCGATGAGAACACTCCTTAGTAATCAAGATCAATGGCTAGGATTGAAAGAACAAGAGGTGGAATCCTATGCATGCAAGTTTATATGAAATCATGGTAGGAAGAATAGGATGGTGCCAAGTGGCAAAACAAGGACCCTTGGATTAAAGTCAAGCTTTCGAACCATTTTCTCTTTCTCCTCTCTTCCTAGTCGGCTTATGTGTGTATGTGTGAGGGAAATCATCATAATCAATATCTCATTTTTCTCTCTCATCCTCCTCCATTTTTTCGCTGAACAAGCTAAGGAAAGAGTAAGAGAAAAGCTTGAGTTTTTGGTAAGTTAATGCCTTTACATGCTCAAGTGTCTTTCATTAATGTTGTACATGAGGTTGAGGGCTATATTCCTATGGTTTCAGAATTTTGATTGGTGAAGTTTGAGAACTTGTGGAAATTTGGAAGTTGGAGAGTTGAAGAATTGGCTTTAGGAAGAAGAAGAGGTAAGAATTAGAAGCATTTTGGTATAGTTGTTGTAATCATTGGTTGAGTATTGGGAATTTCTGAATTTGCCCTGATTTTGTGCAATTTTTGAATGGTATGAATTGGCTTATGTGTTGTGTAGAATTTGGTCTTTTGTTGAACATTTTGGCCGTTAGAATTGATTTGGGAACTTGGATTGGAAAGTGTGGCAATGTGTGAATTGTGTTGTGACATTGTGAGACATGTTGTGGTTGTTGTGTAATATGTCAATGGGAGTTGAATTTGGTCATTTTGATGATTTCAATGGTTTTCTTGAGAAAAATTGTGTGAGAATGGTGTTTGGGTTGGAATGGGAATCATTTGGGATCAAATGTGAAAATCTAAAAAATTTGTCCAATGTAAGTCTGTTCTGGACAGTCAGATGGTATGGACGTTTTGACTGGGCAACTGATGTTGAAAAATTATGAAACTTTCCAGTCTTAAATTTCACATTTCAAGATTCAAAATGCACATAAAGTTTGTGTCATTTCGCTTTTTGAGCTGGGAGTCTGAACTGTCCAAAGTTTGGCATCCAAACTGGACCTTGTTTTGGCATAATGTTAGGTTTTTGTTAAATATAGAGTTTTGTGGTGATTCTTGATAATTTTACATATTTTTCCCATAAAGGGGACTTGAATATCTTTCAATGGGCTTTGGAATCACCTTGTTTCAAATTTTCTAGAGCGAGTTATGAATTTTTGAAGTTCCTTGGCCGCAGCAAAAAATTTCTGGCTGCAGTGCAAAACTTTCTGCACACATTTTGGCCGCAGCCAGAGAAGTCCTGGCTGCAGCCAAAATACTTCTGTGCTGTTTTTTTTCCACAGCCAGAACCCAATTTTAAGCACTTTGTGAGTTTGCAAAGCAATTTCCAACCTAGAATTCTCCAATCCTTTTAGGTTCTCTTTGAGTTTGTTATAACCATTTAGGGGACTCATATGGAACCTATTCTAAGTGTTTGAAAGTAGGAATTGGGGGTAGAAAATTAATCCACCATTCTTGATTTTGTTTATAGGCTTTGATATTTGTCGCCCTCGTGAGCCAACTGCGCTGAAGGATGTCAGGAAGGAACGAGATAGTAACTTTTCTTTCGTACCATATGTGATGCATTGTATGTGTGTATTATCATTGATTTGTGATAAACTCGTATGCTGCGACATTGTGAATATGTGTAAACACCGTCATACCAATAGTCTCTGAGTAGCTAACAACAGATCGGGCAAGGGTTGTATGCCTTCCTGGCGGAGAAAGGGGATGAGGATGAGGTGTGATATATGTGATTATGTGGGCCGAAAGGCTATTTGTGAAGGCCGATGGGCCATTTGTGAAAGCTAGATAACTATATGAGCTATAAGGCTATGTGTATGCACTGCCACGCCAATAGTCCCTGAGTAGCTAACAACAGTTCGGGTTAGGACAGTGTGCCTTCCCAGCGGAGAAAGGGGATGAGGGTGGAGTGTGATTGGTGCTGCTGCTACTGTATGATGATTTGCTTACATGCTGTGTACTTATGTGTGGTATAAATGTTTTGGTTACTACTGGGATTCTCTTGAATCTCATTCTTTCCTTTGACTAACATTTTAGACAGGGCAAGTGGCTCCAAGGAGAAGCGGACTACTAGGAGCGGATAGAACCCTGTAAGGACGTTTGTTTTGGATATGTTGGTTATTCATTTTGGACAGGGTTCTGTAAATTATTTTTGGATTGTAAATATTAGTGGAATACAGTTGTGTAATCCCCTATATGGGAATTAAAATCCTATAGTAAATGAATGGAACCCGAGGGTTACCGGAATTTTTGTTACCTACTCTGATATGTTTAAATGTAAATTAACTACACAGGTGATTATATTCGATAATTGAATTTGAGACCAGAATAGGAAAGAAGTTTTGAAAATTTTCTAAAGTCCCTACTATAAAAGGGAGTTTTAAATGAGTTTTGAACTATTCGACGGTCTCTAAACCAATTTAATTAAGTAATATCGAATTATAATTACGCTAATTAAGACAGGGGGTTACAATGGCTCCATATCCATACACATTCTCCAAATACCATCCTTCTTCACTACCAATAGGGTGGGTACAACACATGGGCTAAGGCTACATTCAATGCAACCCTTTTCCAACAACCATGTGGCTTGCTGATTAAGCTCTTCCTTGTATTTAGGGCTCATCTTATATTATGGCAAGTTAGGGAGTTGTGACCCAAGAACCAAATTGATTGTGTGTTGGATATCCCTTGTAAGTGGAAAGTCAGGGGTTAGATTCTCAAGTGTGACATTCTTAAATTTGTCCAATAATTGGGATAACTCTTTAGGTGGATCCTTAGCAACAATTGTGGAGGGATAGATAGCTTTAGATACAACAGCAAGAATGATGTTAACCTCCTTACTTTCCTACACAAATTCTTTCACTGTGAGTTGAGAAGTTGCCCTATGTAACACCCCAAAATTCAATTAAGGGATTAGGACTCCATAAGTGAATGTGATTGTCGTTAAATCAACACTTTTGGAGAAGATAATGTGAATTGTGATTCAAATGTGTTATGAGCTATGCTGAAACCCTGTATTTAAGTTCAATTGTAGATTAACATCTAAATTGACTTAAAATAGAGGGTGGACACATTTTGTGGTGAAATGAAAATATAAAATGTGTTTGGTGGTGATTCCAAGGGAATTGTCATAATCAAGGGCAAGCTAGTAAAGTTTCTGACCAATTGGTCAGTTACCAAAGAAGAAACTCATTGGTAACTTCAAGATCAATGGTTGAGATTGATTTGTGCAATAGATCAAGGGGTGGAATCATGTATGTGTGTGTGCCATTGTGAGCTCATGGAAGATGGAATGAGAATGTAACACTTGACACAATAAGAACCCTTGATCATGGGTCAAAGATTCAACACTCTTCCTCTTTTCTCTCTCCCTTATTTGGACATTTTTGGTGGCCAAAATCTGCCCACCTTCATCTTCTTCATCTTCACTTCTCTCTCTTCTCATCTCCATTTTCTCAAGCTTGGGGGAGGAAAGAGAAAGAAACAAGGTGAGTTTTGGTTTGGTAAATGGCCTCTAATGCTAAATCCTCTTCATTATCTTATTCATAGTGATGAAATCTTCATCTCAATAGTTTTAGATTTGTGAAAGGAGGTGTTTGATAGCTTGAGGAAAAGTGGAAAGATGAAGAATCAAGGAATTGGTTTGGGAAAGAGGAAGAGGTGAGTATTTGATGCCTTTTGACGCAAGTTTTGTGATTATTGGTTGAGTTTTGTGACTTGTGGAATTTTGCCCTGGTTTTGTGATAATTTTGAAATGCATGAATTGCAAGGTGTAATGTGGTGCATTTGGTGTTTTGTTATGTTATATGTTTATTGGAATTGGGTTAGAACTTTGAATGGAAAGAATTTGCAATGTGGAGTTTAGGTTGTGACATTGTGTGACATGTTGTGGTTATTGTGAAAAATATGTCAATGTGATGTGAATTTGGTTGATTTGGTGTTTCTAATAGATTCCTTGTGAAAATTTGTGTAGGAATGGTGTTTGATGTGAAAATGGGAACCATTGGAAGCTATTGTGAAAATCTGGAATTCTGCCCATTGGAATTCTGTATTGGGCAGTCTGTTTGTATTGACTTTTTGAATGGGAAAATTGTAACCCCCTTCGATAATCAGGTCGAGATTAGTGTTTAAAGGCGTTTAATAATCGAATAAGAAATCCAGAACAAATAAAAACTTTTTAAAACACCTGTACAAATGGATCTCCATTCATTTCATTCATTAAAACAAATGGCCTATTTGGTCTGTTACATATACAATATCAGAGTAAGCACAATTCCCGACGTTCACCCGGGATAATAACATTAATCCAAAGGTTTATACAGGGCATCATTGCCCATCTCAGTATCCATACCGGGATTACACAAAACTATACCACTACAATTCTATTCAATATGAATACATTTATCCAAAATGATAACCAGTTCAATATAAAACCAAAATATATAACTAAGACTATCGCTGGCAGTCCTAATCGTCCTTTGCCACTTGCTTGATTTTCGATCCACTTGCCCTGTCTAAAAATGTTATTTGGAAAGAATGAGATTCTAGAGAATCACAGTAGCAACAGTTTATTTATATGATGCATATATACAAAGCAAGTAAACATATATAATAATGCAGCAATCGATATTCGAGACCGGGCTTTAGCCACGTCCCCTTCACTTTCACTGTAATCAAGTCCGGGCTTTCGCCACGTCCTCTTCACTTTCACTGTATTCAATGACTAATGCAAACAAGCAATGCAATACACATGATATAGGATAAAGTGTGTTACTACCTTGGTCTTTCCGTTCTTGAGCAGGCACAGGCCTTCTACGCTCCGGGCAAATATCAAATCCTAGAGTCATAATTAAGGACGAAGCATTATAATCTATTCCAATACTCAATTAACTCTTCAACACTTAGATTTGGTTATCAATAATGACCCTTAAGAAGCCACAAATGCCTCTAATAAAACCCCTAAAAGGTTGGGAAACAATAGGTTGAAGATCTCTTTTCAAAAACTTAAAGTGCTGGAACAAAGGGGTTGGCCGCGGCCAAAATATGGTCAGAAGGCCACTGGCCGCGGCCAGAAAGGTTTGGGCCGTTGCCAGCCACTCATGGGCCGCGGCCAAGCAATTTCCTGATTCTTGGTTGAACTTCGAAAAATCACATCTAATTGTAGAAAAATCAAAACGGAGTGATTCCAAAGCCAACTAAAAGGTATTTAAGTCCTATTTCAAGGAAAAATATGGCTTATAACTTCAAATAATCACAAAAATACAGAATCACCCAAAACCCAACATTACTCCAAAACAGAGTTCTGTTTCCATCCCCAAACTTTGGACAACCATATTTCCCAGAATACTAAACGAAATGACACAAAATATATGTCCATTTTGAAGTTGGGATGTGATCTTTAATACTGGAAAGTTTCACAATTTTCTGAATTCATTTGGTCATTAAAAACGCCAATAAAAACAGACTGCCCAGAATAGACTTTCAATGGCAGCATTTCCAATTTTCTACCAAAGTGTCCAATGACTCCCAAAATCAATAACCAAGCTTATTCCCACACAAAATCACTCAAGGAATCCAATGGGAATGTCAAAATCACCAAAATCCTATTCCATTATCATGCTTTGGTTTTGGGTAACATTAACACTAAACTCTCAAAATCTCCAAACTTAACAATTTCCAACCCAATCAATTCTATCTATCCAAAATGCATTCCAAACATACCAATTCCATACCAAACACATACCAAACTCCCAATGGCCCTCATTTTTGAAAATGGGACCAAAATTCCAGAAATTCCAAGTTAATCCATTTGACATAAAACATAGATAGATAGATAGGTCTCACTCACCTTATCAACTTTCTCAAAGGGAGTTCTTGATTCACCACTTCCCAAAATTTCGTGTGGCCACAAATCAGCACCAATGGACCAACTACCACCACCAAAATGAAGCTCTTATGTCAAGGAAAAACTTTAAGGAAAGGTGCTAGAGCAATAGAGATCATTTTCCTTACCTTTTCAAAGCTTTTCTCCCTTCCTTTTGCTGCAAAAATGGCACAAAGAGAGAGGAAAATGAGAGAGATGAGAGAGAGAGATGGAGGTGGAGTGTGAGATAATGAAGAATGATTATCCTCCCTCCTTTTCAGTTTTCCAGCGCACAAGAGGGAAGAGAGGAGAGAGAAATGCATTCTTTAATCTCATTTGACTTTTCTTTATCTTCCTCTCACACCCACTTTGCCACATGTCATTTTCCTATTAGCTCTCACACACTTAGTCACCAATTAATCTCTCTAATCCTTCCATTAGCCATTTGATCACACTTCTCATTTTTCTCTTAGTTAGTAATTAATTTCCCCATTAATTACCAACTTATGCCAATAATTCCATTCTTTCAATTTTCCAACAATTATGACATATTAAATAATATTGTCACCAATATACATTAATTCAACTTTAATCCACTCTAAATCACAATTACCTTCTCAATAATCCTCATTAGCCCTTAATCAAAATTTGGGGTGTTACAAAAATGATGTCTAAAAATTCTGAAACTTTCCAGTCTTAAATTTCACATTCCAAGCTTCAAAATGGACACATAATTTATGTCATTTCATTTTGTGAGCTGGGTGTTATGACTGTCCAAAGTTTGATGTCGAAACTGGACTTGATTCTAGAGTAGTTTGGAAATTTGTGTAATTCTATATTTCTGTGGTTATGGACAGCCTTGATTCATATTTTTCCTATAAAGAGGAATTAAATAGCTTTTAATAGGCTTTGGGATCACCTCATTTCTATTTTTTTGGAATTAATTATGATTGTTTGAAGTTTCCTTGGCTATAGCCAAAAGTTCTTGGCTGTGCATGTTTTGGTCGCAGCCAGAGAATTCTTAGGTGCAGCCAACCCCTGTTTTTATTTTGAAAGGTGATTTCCTTCATCTCTGCCCTTCATATATTGGCACTTTCCTCTTTTCCCTTTGAGCCATTCACCTTTGCTATATACTTAAATTTTTGGAAGGGATGAGATTCGGAAGAATCCAATGGTAATACTCATTCAATTATATAAAATGCAAACTTACAGAGCATGCAACATAAACCATCATAACATAATGAGCACCTCTAGAGCATTCAGCACATTAACATGCAGCACATCATACATAAAACACATTACCACAGCGCTTGGCAAAACAAGTCATATGGCCTCGGGCGTCGGCCCATTATATTCTTAGTGGCTCAAGCGTCTGCCTATCATATTCTTAGTGGTCCTCCACCCATCATATTCTGAATGCCCATGAAATAACATATATGATAGTGACAACATATATACAAAGCATCACATAGTATATGAAAGAAAGAGTTATTACCTGGTAACCTTTTCAGTAATTTCTCTTATTTACTCAACTTCTTCTTTGGGCTCAGGTAATCTTCAAATTCCAAAAAAGTGTAAAATCCTATAATTTATGAAGATGAGTCATTACTTGTTCCAATATTATTGGCATAATGATAATTATGTTACTCTTGACTCATCCCTATCTTTGTCCTTCACTTAACTTTTGTTGGTTTTCTTTAGCACTTTCCTTACACAATGTCTAACACATTGCAACCATAGACATATTACATGTCTTCCTCCCTTAAACTTAAGTGTGTATGTAGTCATTGTGGTCTCTAATGTGGTCATATTTGGTTCTCAAACATACCTCTATTCCTCATGATCTCATTCATCACAATTCCTTTCAAATACCATATGTCCACAGGTCATCCCAAAGCTGCCAAATTAATCAATTGACTTTGAAAATTCATAACTTAATCTAGAAAAATCCAAATGAGGTGATTCCAGTTCCTATGGAAATAATTCCAAGTCCTATGCAAAAGAAACATATCACTTACTGCCATTTATGTTCAACTACATTGCCTTAGGGTTCATTCTGGATTCAATCCCCAAACTTCAACATATCATAACTTACAATCTACTAACCCAAATAATGTATATTATACCTTATTTTAAAGTTTAAGATGTCTACTAACACCCTGTAAAATATCACAATCATTAGACAAGGTTTGATCAACCAAAATTAATCCACAAACAATCTGACACAAATAAGGCAGCATCTATCCTTAACAACCTTAAGTCCCACAATTAGGGTTTTCTATTTTAATGCTTCCGGAATCACTTCCTCACCTTAATCCCACACAATTTTTTATGTTAAACACATTTGAAGCCTTAAAACAACAAAATTATATCCCTTCCTATTGTTCCAGGTCTGGCTGAAAATCACCCTAAGCCTCAATAAGTTTGTTTTGCCAATTTTGACCACGCAACTTATCAAATATCATAATTATCATAATTAAACGCTGTTATTCAGACCCATCCAACGGATCTCTATGTGTACCTTCATAATTATCATTCTAACTTATGCTTGTTTCATTATTGGGTTCTTTATGGCAAATACTATGGCTGATGACCTTTCAAGATTAAAACCAGGGATAGCAACAAATCTAATGTTAGATTTGATTTTGCTCAAAAATCAGTTACCATTTTTTGCTCTTGAACGCCTATTCCAATTGTTTCAACCAACCAGCAATGTTTCGTTTCTTGAGATTACCTTCAATAACTATGTGTCCATCTTCCTAAAACACATGTATCCTAGCAATCACCAAATATTTTCCAGTTCTCGTTCACACATTTCGTAGAGAACCACCTAAGACTGCCTACGGGTAAAATTGCACGAGTGCAACAACTCTGTGATTTGCTGAGGTACTTTTACGTATCAGGTAAGGAACAAAGAGACCTTGACGCAGAAATGAAGCGTTCATATGGTGTAAGTCAGTTGAAGGATGCTAGAATTGAATTTCAGGCAAATGATTCCCAGAGTATGATTGAGGTGCAATGTTGTGAAGGAAGACAACTACAAATGCCAATTATTAAGATAACTGATTGGACTGAGATTATGCTGAGAAATGTGGTTGCATTTGAGCAATGTCACCATCCTTTCTTGCACAATGCGACTGATTACACAATGTTTTTGGATTCTCTTATTAACACTGAAGACGACGTTGAAATTCTTGTTGGAAAGAGAATTATACAGAACTGGGTTGGCAATGATAAAGTGGTTGCCATAGTTAAGAATTTCGCCATAATGTTACTGCAAGAAGTGTCAACTCTCGTTAACACGATGTATATCGAATGTTGAACGAGTTTTATGACAACCCATACTACAAGAATAAGGCAACTTTTTATGAGTTGAATTTTAAAAGATTGAAAAAGTGGGGTAATAAAATTTTAATAAAGAAAATGTATAAGATAAAAGAGTAAGAAAAATTAATTAAAAATTTTTAACCCCACTTCTCCAATTTTTTTAAATTCAACTCAAAAACTTTTTTCCTCCGCCCACTTTCCCTGCCCTCCCCTCAGACAAAACAAGCCCTATGAGTGAATACTGGAGCACTCCTTGGAAAAGATTATCTTTAGTTGGTAGAATTTTACTACTATTTCTCACTCTCATTTAGACAACATGGTCTGTGATCCCCTTATTCATGAAGAAGTAAGTCATAAAAGCTCTTGTATAATTATTAGTTGAATGTGTACGTAGTTTGTTTTGTTCTAATAAGGACAATTAGGTGGATTAGATTTTTCTTTTTTTTATTTTGCATTAAGTAATTTGTTCTCATGAATATTGGCTGATACTTTAAATATGAGAGGTTTTCTCTCCCGTGCGTTGCAGGGGCCAGTGGATTTTGCATGGGGTTTATTTGCCCGAATAGGATTTCGTCTAAGATTGTTGTTATCTTCATCTTTCAATTTGTAAGCGCTTTTGTTAATCGTCTTGTTTTACGTGATAAATTCTATCGAAGACCAAATTTGTTAATGAGCATGCTGAAATTGTAAATTTTACAAGCTAAAACGCAGTAAAGAGATTCGTTTTGAATTGTCCTTTTTTGTTAGAAAAATTCAGTAGAAGACCAAATTTGCTAATGAGCACTTCTAAATTTTAAGATATTTAAAGTTAAAACACAGTTAAGATGTTTGAGATTTTATTTATAAAATCTTTTAGCTCATTTGTCTCTGGTAAATTTTTTTTTTAATATTTTGAATCTTAGGTAATGTACAAGCTAAGTTAAAAACAACACTTTAGAAGACTGAACATATAGCTTTTTGAATCGATAAGTATATATTTTATAATTAAATAAGGGGAAAATTCCAAAAAAAATACAGTTGAAATTAGGAAAAGACAAAAAGGTGTGATGAAATTGTGATATCCTAAATCAGTATTACCGTAGGAATTTGGGATATGATATGTTGAAACAATGACTTAAATGCCCTTATTAGAGACAGGCAAAAGGAGAAAAGACAGAAGAGGGAACTGAAATTGGAAAGGCAGGAAAACACAAACAAGAAACCTAGGGGGCAAAGAAATTCTCCTAGGAAGCTAACGAGCGATGGTGTGTTGATGGTGGATGGCGGCGATCTGCAATCTGTGGTTCTGCGTTGGGCGGCGTGGTGCGATTCGGTGTTTTGAGGGAGGTCAGGGGTATGGTACGGTTCTGTGTTTGGGCAGCATGGTGTAGATATGATAATGCGTTCGGTGGCATGGTGCAAGTTGTTGTTTTTGGAAGTCCAACTTGTCACTTGCACATTTGTTCCTGCGAAGATGTTAATGAAGGAAGTCGTGTCATTAATGAAGGAAGATAATATTGTTATTAGTGAGTGAGTTGTTGTTTTCAGGCGTCCAACTTGTTACTTGCACATTTGTTCCTCCGAAGATGTTAATGAAAGAAGTCATATTGTTAATAAAGAAAATAATGTTGATTTTAGTGAGTGAGTTGTTGTTTTCAAGTATCCAACTTGTCACTTGCACATTTGTTCCTGAGAAGATGTTAATGAAGGAAATTGTGTCATTAATAAAGAAGATAATATTGTTATTAGTGAGTGAGTTGTTGTTTTCGGGCATCCAACTTGTCACTTTCACATTTGTTCTTGTGAAGATGTTAACGAAGGAAGTAATGTCATTAATAAAGAAGATAATGTTGTTATTAGTGAGTGAGATGTTGTTTTCGGGCGTCCAACTTGTCACTAGCATATTTGTTCCTCCGAAGATGTTAATGAAGGAAGTCATGTCGTTAATAAATAAGATAATGTTGTTATTAGTTAGTAAGTTATTGTTTTCGGGCATCCAACTTGTCACTGGCATATTTGTTCCTCCGAAGATGTTAATGAAGGAAGTCATGTCGTTAATAAATAAGATAATGTTGTTATTAGTTAGTAAGTTATTGTTTTCGGGCATCCAACTTGTCACTTTGCACATTTGTTCCTCTGAAGATGTTAATGAAGAAAGTCATGTCATTAATAAAGTAGATAATGTTGTTATTAGTGGGTGAGTTGTTGTTTTCGGGCTTCCAACTTGTCACTTTACACATTTGTTCTTGCGATGATGTTAAAGTAGAGTCGTTAATAAAGAAGATAATATTGTTACTAGTGGGTGAGCTGGCGTAAGGCACTAAACATTAGGAATTTGCGATGTTGTTCCTTCAAAGATGTTAGTGAATGAAGTGAAGTTGTTAATTAATAATGTGGTATTGTTAATAATGTCAAATGTGTTGTTTAGAACAAGTAACATTATGTTGTTAATTGACAGGGAGGTGTCATTCTGAGCTCCAACTTGTTATATTGCCACATTGCTATATGAAGTTTTAAAACGCAAAATATGCAGTCATTAATAAAGAAACTTGTGTTGTTAATGGAGAAAGAGGTGTCATTGTAGGGACCAACTTGTTATATTGCCACATTGCTATACAAAGTTGTAAAACGCAAAATATGTAGTCATTAATAAAGAAGCTTGTATTGTTAATAAAGGGAGAGGAGTTGTTAATAAAAAATATACACATGAGTTTGTAAACTGCGTTAATTAACAAACATGTGGCATGTGAACAAATTCCACATTAAACAACCGCTTACTAGCATCCAAATTTGGCATAATCTTCTTTATTAACGACACAATTTCCTTTGTTAACATCTTCACACAAACAAATGTGCAAATGACAAGTTGGACTCCTAAAAACAACAACTCATTCACTAATAACAACATTATCTTCTTTATTAATGACACAACTTCCTTCATTAACATCTTCGGAGGAACAAATGTGCAAGTGACAAGTTGGATGCCCGAAAACAACAACTTACTCACTACTAATAACATTATCTTCTTTATTAATGACACGACTTCCTTCATTAACATCTTCACAAGAACAAGCAAGTGACAAGTTGGACACCCGAAAACAACAACTCACTCACTAATAACAACATTATATTCTTTATTAACAACAACTCACTCACTAATAACAACATTATTTTCTTTATTAATGAAACGACTTCCTTCATTAACATCTTCATAGGAACAAATGTGCAAGTAACAAGTTGGACACCTAAAAACAACAACTCACACCACGCTATCTAACGCATTATCATATCTGCACTACGCCGTCCAACACAGAATTGCACCATACCCCTAACCTCCTTCAACACACCGGCGAAATGCCGAATTGTACCACGTTGCCCAGTGTACAACCACAGATCACAGATCGCCGCCCTCCACCATCAACACACCATCATCCCATCAACTTCCTGGGAGAATTTCTTCGCCCTCTAGATTTCTTGTTTGTCTTTTCTCCTTTGCCTGTCACTAATAAGGGCATTTAAGTCATTGTATCAACATATCATATCCCAAATTCCTATGGTAATACTGATTTGGGATATCACAATTTCACCGCACCTTTTTGTCCTTTCCCAATTTCAACTGTATTTTTTTTTTGGAATTTTCCCTTAAATAAGTGTAGATTATGAGATGTATTTGATTAAATTTATTTTTTTTATAATTATTTAATTATATTTTATATATTTTTCCATCCTTTAATTAATTATAGGATAAAAGGATATTTTGATATAAATTCTACTCATATCCTAATTTTTTTTGCAGGAGATATTATAAGATTCAAGTGAGGAAAAAATATTAATATAATATATCTATATTATATGATAATCGATAAAAAAAAGAGAGATAAATCATATATTGTGATATAGATGCATGCAGGGAGACAATATATATCTATATATAAGCTAGGCATGGCAAGAGGAAGGTGTGTTCTATTTTCTTGGTTCGTGACAGCAAGGCAAGAGCTCTTGTGAAGGGAGATTAAAGTTTGGAGATGTAGAAGATTGATATCATGGATAAAAATTCGAAATTGATTTTTTGTTTCTCCTTTCTCTTCTCTTCCCTCTTTGTCTTTTTATCTTTTCTTTGGTTAGATATTATTTTGATCATGACAATGTTCAGTTTATGTAACTAAACCCTTGGTTTTGGATTATTTAGTTTGATTATGGATTAGTGGATGATATTTTTTGTTGTTACTTGCTTTAATATTATATTTGTTGATTTAATTATGTGTTTGCTTATCCTGAAACAAGAGACATCTGATTAGGATTATTTTGGTATTCTAAAGGAGACTAGACGTAGAAAATTTAGACTAGACCTTCAATTGAATCATGTAGGATTAGGTTTTCATATTTAATTTGCTTGTAGGATAGACAAATACCAACTAGCCCTACATAGTCTCATTAGACCAGCACTTAAATTAATCCAATTAAGTATTAATCGCCTAAGACATTAGGGATTAACATAGTTGGAATGCCTTTTAATGGATCAAAAAACACTCTTAGGTAAATAAGAGACCTAAACTAGTAAATATAACTTTAAATTCAATTAAGTGGATAAATTAGACATTAAGAAGTAATCAAGACTATAATAATCCATGTCACTGCTTAAGACCTAGAATCACTTTTAGCCTAAAACGTAGTTAGATTTGATTTTCTTTTTCTTTTTTTAAGTTAGCTTTTGTTCATATCTTGATTTAAACTATTTTCACTCAACTTAAGAAAAAGTGCAAAGTCATTGGTCAACTGCATTATTGATACCAAGTCATCATGGGAACGATATCTTGCTCACTTTTTATTACTTGATACAACTCGTGCAATTGCGGAGTCTTAGGCTCTATATTTTTCCCCTATCATGTTTTTGGCACCATTGATGAGGACTTGTGTGCTCACACTGTTTGGTTGGAATTGATTGAGCATTAATAATTTAAGCTTGAGTTTGGTGATTTTTTTTCTTACTTTTTTGCTTATATTTTCCAAAAAATAAGAAAAAATATGGATTATTCACAGTATTCATTTGAGCATTCATTTATTGATAGCTTGTCGAATCTTTGTTCTTTAGTAGAAATGTATGTAGATTGGATAAGACAAGCATATGCAAACACTGGTTGGAATTAAAAGGTTTATTCTTCTCCTTATAATTTTTTTCTTGTGTTTATTGTGGAGAGTCATTTATATGAGTATTGTCCATATAATACAAGTAGTCATTATAGGAGAAATGATTTCACTAGGAAGCAAACATGTTTTGATAATTCCATTTATCCTAGTAGAAGTTTAGAGCAACAAGAGTCTCTGCATCCATATATCAAGTATTGTTCTAATGAGATAACCTCATCTTTTTACTCTTATTTATATGTCGAGGGACACACCCATGAGGAATTTAAAGAATCTTACTTAGAAAGATTAGTTAAGAATTCCCTTCATGAACAAAAGAAATTTGACATTAGTATTGAGTCATCTATCCAAAATATTGGAGCTCATGTGAGTCAAATGTGAAAATACATTGAAGAAATAACACTACAAAACTCCTTTAATCATATTTCCCATTGCAGCTTTTGTAACCCCCTGCCCTAATAAGTATAATTATAATTCGATAACGCATAACTAAAAGGGATTGGAAATCGATAGATAATTTATAACTCATTTTAACTCCCTCCTTATGGTAGGGTTTTCACAAATTCTTTCAAAACATTTCCCTATCCTGGTCTCAAGTTCAGGTTTCAAATATAATTACCCTGTGCAGTTATATCACATTAATACATATTAGAGTGTACCACAAAAATCCCGGTAACCCCCAGGTGTCATATGTGTACTAAGGGTTTACAATATTCTCTTTTTGGGGATTACATAACTATATCCCAAAATAATATTTACAATCCAAAACTAAATATCCCTACAAGGTCCTAGCCGCTCCTCGTCGTCCATTTCTCCTTGAAGCGACTTGCCCTGTCTGTAAGGTTAGTCAATGGAAAGAATGAGATTCAAGAGAATCCCAATAGTAACAAATCACTCATACAATATATAAACACATAGCATGTAAGATCACGTTTAGCAGCAACACAATGGTATATGGCTCACGCCACATACAACAACACTCGCAGCTGTATACTCAATACAACAGCTTTTGCTGTAATCTCTATGCTCAATGTGACAGCTTACGCTATAATGGCAGCAGTATCTTAAAGCATCATAAAGCATCTCAATGTGTGACAACATACATACAATGTTCTATACATAGTATAAGAGAAAGAATCACTACCTTATTCTTTCCGATTGTGCTTTGGAGAAGGTGGATCACGAATAGGGCAAATATCGAATCCTATAAACCAAAATTAAGGACAATGAATTATTACCTATTCCAATTCTTTAATAACTCATAATACTTGGGTTGATTATCACTATGGTTATTTAATCAAGTCAATTAAGGAGCTAAAGTGGTCAATTAACCTAAAAGGCCAATTTCTAACCTCAAAGCTCCACAATATTACATTATGCCATAAAATCTTCAATTTTCGCATAGGTGACCAATCTGCCAGAATTTTTTAGCATCTTTGAAAAATCATAACTAATTCTATAAAAAATCAAAATGAGGTGATCCCAAAGCCTATTGAAATCTCTTTAAGTCCTCTTCATATGAAAAATATGAATCATTACCAGAAATCACCACACAATTACAGAATTTCACAAAATTCATCACTGCTCCAAAACAGATTCCAGTTTTAATCCCAAACTATGGACAATCATTACTCCCAGCATAAAAGACGAAATGACATAAATTATATGTCTATTTTGAATCTTGGAATGTGAAATTTAAGAATGGAAAATTTAAGAATTTTTAGATACCATTTTCCTAATCAAAATGTCCAGACAACCTGACTGCCCTGTACAGAGTTTCACTTGACAGTTTTTCCAATTTTCAACCAATGTGTCTAATGGCTCCAAAATCAACAATCAAACCTATTCCCACACAATTTTTCATGTAGAAAACAATGGTAACATCAAAATGAACAAATTCCCACTCATTCCTCACATCCTATTTTGGTAGAAAAATCAACAAAATTCCAGAAATTACCAAACTCCTAAATTAAGCATCAAACTTGTGTCTTATGGTGTCTAATCATCATAAAACACCAAATACATAACCAAAATACCATCACTTTTCTAAACCCTAACTTGCACAAAATCAGGGCAGAATTATATATGTCAAAGTACTCATTCAACCTGCACAACCAATAGCTCAACTTGAAGCCAATTCTCACGTCTTGATTTTCATTGGCTCCTTTCTTTGGTTTTTCAGCTTTTGTTCTTGGATGATGGCTCAAAACACCTCCTCTTGAAATTATAAAACCATAGGATTGAAGCTCTCATCAAGAGGAACAATGTTTATGAAGGACACTTGAGCCATAGATGAGGTTAAAGAGGTGAAAAATCAAGATCAAACTCACCTTGAAACCTTGCTTTTCTTCTTCTACGTTTTTGGGCTGCTGCAAATCGACTTGAAGATAGAGAGAGAGAGAGTGAGTGATAAATGATCAGATTTTTCATTTCCCTTATCACTTAAAGTCCAAACGAAAATATGGCGTAAAAGTATAGAAAGGTTGTGGTGAAAATTACTTCACTTGGTCATGCACTTATGGTGAATTAACTAAGTGTATTTTGCTTCAACTTTTCTCTTTCCTTCCTCTTCCCTTTTTGACCGAAATGGTTGCCCTTTGTATTCAATATGTCATCTTATGTTTGGCCTACAATTATTGACCAAGTCCTCATCTCCTTACTTGGTCTTTCATGTGTTTCTCTTTCTCTCTTTATTTTTACCAAAAATAGCTCTTAAAGTAACCAAAAGAAAGCTTCTTGAATTATCAATATTTACCTCCTTACTTTATTTGTAATTGTTGACTAAATTCAACATACTTTCTTTTCCTCTTCATGCCAAATGAATTGTAGCCCATGAAATAGCCAAAAGGGCTTCATCAATTAATCAGAATTTCAACTCTTCAAATATTACTTCTTTAGTTGAAATTGTTGACTTAGTCATCATCTTTTACAACTTGGTCAAATTGCCTTCACATGTCGTGTAATAGCCTATATTTTTTCCTCATATCTTACGTAAGTCATGGCCCATTGCAAGAGATGATGATCTTATAAAATATCCACTTGCAATATAATATTTAATTGCCAATTTTGGCATGTGAAAATTGACTAAAGTCATCATTCCTTTTTACTTTGCCAAAAATGCTTCCATATGACTCATATTATGGTCAAACAAATTTTCTCCTCATATTTCTCTTCCATATGCCATGTTCCCTTCTTCTCATGTTCAAATTAGTCCTTTAGTCATTTTTTACTTTAGGTGAAAAATAAGTAGTTATCTCAAGTTAATCAGAACTAAAGTCATAACAAAAATTCCAGAGGTAATTTTGTCATTAATCCCACTATCTATTATATACATTTAGCACTTGAGTACATTGTGGGGTATTACAGCTTTGATGAAAATGATTATAAGGAAGTTGAAGAAAGGGAATTGCATGAGACTATATGGAATGTGGAAATTGAGTTTGAGCCAGAAATTAATTTGGGGGAGAATGGTAGATGTCCAAAAGAGGTTCCAACTATAGAGCCTAATTCATGTGATTGTGATGTTTAAATTAATAAAGAGATCCTAAGACTTAAGGCACATGAATATTTTATTGACTCTTTGACTCTTACTAATGATTTTCAAGTGGATTTTGTTGGATGCTCTAAATTTTTGAAAACGCCTATGTCTATTTGTAATGATGTTCATGTTGTTCTTCTTATAAATTCAGTGCAAGCTTCTGCTCTAAAATTGTTTATGATTGAGGAGTTACAAGTAATTAACATGAATGAACACCTTTACAATTGGAAACCCTGTTGCTTGAAAAGAAATAAAGACAAGGTGATTATGGTGTTGAATATGTATGATTAGATAATTGTGTTGAGAAGTCTGGCCAAAAACTTTAAATTTAGCTCTTATTCGGAGGCAATCCAATATAATGAATTATGCTTTTGATTTTTTTGTCATCTCTTAGCCTCAAATTTTTCACTAACGCCCCTCTCAAGTTTTGTTAAAGGAAAGTACAGCGTCACTAAAGGTGCTAAAGGAAGAACTCCACATCAAACTCAGAGGTCTAAATTATGGGGGTACTAGTTCCCTTCTCTCTTTCTTGACTTTTACAACATTGAGGACAATGTTTGATTTAAGTGTGGAGGAAGGGATATAATTTGTTTGCTAGTCCTTTTATGCCATTAAAAAGAATTTTCTTTTGCAAGATTTTCATATTTGAAATTTTTGCATTGCTCATTATTGAACTTAAATTTAAGCCTTCCCCATTTTAGAAAATGTTGGGAAAATAGAAAAGAATGTATTAATTAAGCCTCTAAGACTTAATCTTTTGTATAAATCTCAATATGGACTATGAGAATAGCATTAGTTTGTAATATGACCAACATATTATTAGTTTATGAATATTTTATCACTTAATTTCTTTAGAAATTTGATGATAACCCTTGTTGGCTAAGCAGAACTTCTATTTAGGGAAATGACTCAAGTGGGAAAAAAATCAGAGAGAGAGAGAGAGAAGAATAAGAGATACAACTCCAATGGCTTCTCTAAACCTAATTTACTAATTGGGGGAACTTTATCATTAATATTGGCACTCACATCAAACGACAAAGTCAAAGAGGGCTATTAGTTGGGCTAAAAACCTCTTGAGGTATCAGTTATAGTAACTAAGTAATCAGTGTTGCATCACCCATGTGCAAGGTCTCATCAAAAGGGGTCCTATAACATCTCAAGATAAACAAAATAAAAAAAACATAGAGAAGAAGAAAGAAAATAAAATGAATCAATTTTTTACTTGAGGATCCTTATTAAATTAATTGAAAAGCTTGGTTAAGTAGGATATTTGAGTTTTTTAGAGGAGTTAAGTAACTTAATATTCCTTTACTAATCTTAAAGTTGCACTTATTGGTAGATTCCAAGTTTTGATGATAACTACTTTGCAATGGTGAAAAATATTACCAAATGCATTTCACAAAGTTTAGAAGTATTTGTTGTCAGTTTAATTGATGCACTCGAGTGATAGAGCTAGCACTCGAGCATTAAGCTATTTTGCACTCAAGCACAAGAAAGTGTTGAGCAAAAAGTATTTGACAGAAGCAAACTCTAGCTGAAAATACCAGGACAACTCGAGTGATTGATACAATACTCGAGGATGATGATATCTATACTCGAGCATGAAGGTACACTCATGGAAGTGTTTGACAAAGAGCAAAGTCAAAGACAAGATATCAACACTCTACTCGAGGACATACTCTGTACTTGAGTGATGGCCTCATGTGCACCTAAGTCCTTGGAAGTGTGGCACAAAGAGTGTTGACCTGAGAGCAAGGTAAACTCAAAATGTAAACTACACTCGGGTCTAAGCGAGTGATAGACAGGAAGTGTTTGCCTGAGATTTACCAAGTGCATGGAAAAGAAAGTATGCTCGAGTGAAGGATACTGCACCTAAGTGATACCTTAGCACCTGCAAGTGTGGAATCCAACTCTCTCCATTCTGATAAAAGTGTTCCAGTAAAAGAGTATCTTTTACAAGAATGTGCGGTTCACTCGAGTGAGAGTAAGTATGCTCGAGTTAGGGCCCACATCACTTGCAAGTGCAAAATCACACTCTTGATAAAATAGGATGTGAGTGTTGTCTAGAGACATGGCTCATAGTGTAAAATAAAGATGCACTCGAGTAAGGAGATTTGTACTCGAGTGAGGTCCCACAACACTAGCACCATTAGCTTGGCCAAGAATCCTGTGCAACACTCGAGGACCAAGCACATAGATATTCGAAATCATTCCATTCGAGATCACATGCAAAAGAAAGATGTCAAAGTAGAATTCATATCGACACATCTTCAACTCACTTATATATTCGAAAAGAATTGGGAATGGTTAATTCCAATGAGTTGTAAGTTTTTTTTCTTGTTAATTATTATGTTTAATGAGTTTTGATAATAACCATAATGACTTAGGCATCAGAGTATATAGAAATTATTTTTGCAGGCCTGTCACTCGAGCACTAGATGTGTCACTCAAGTGCCAAGTTCATTCTTACTCGAGTCAGACAACAATGCTCGAGTACAGAACTATAACATATATTCTGCTTTTCAACTTGCAAAAAAGGGGTTAACAGAGGAGATAAAAGTGCCAAGAGGTTACTCAAATGCAACAGGTAGGATGGCTCTCACTCAAGTGAAGGTTCTCATCACTCGAGTAGAGTATGAACATACCTAAAGTGGAACAAGAATACTCAAGCATAAGAGAAAGAAATATGCAAATACTAATCCAAAGCATAGTTACTCAAATGATCTTGGAGGATTTGAGTACAAAGATGAAAAATATAACAAGATACATTTAAATCAGGAACACTTTTACATGTTTTATGAGATTTCTTTAAGTATCACTCAAGCACAAAATTGTGTCACTCGAGCATTGTATGGACAACACTCGAGCACTAGGTTTGTCACTCTAGTGCTGGCACTTATATCAATTATGTGATATCTCAGACTGTCGTACTTCCTCTTCTCACTTAAAGCATTTCATCAATCGAATGATGTATCTCTTTACCTCCGACCGTTACCCATCGATTAAACAACTCAGATCTCTTTAAATCTCAGCCAAAAATCTTCAATCATTCTCAAAAAGGTTATATTTATCTTCATAAATTCTCATTTCTTGCCCTATCCGAAGATTGTTTTTGAAAATCTTCTAAGTTTTTCTCTTCACTCTTTAATTTCCATTTCATTTCTAAATGGCTAGAACTAAGATGCCTGCTATTCCCCAAAGATCACATTCACCTTCACCAACTCAATCTGCCGCTAGTGCTTCAGATACTCCAATAAGAACACCGTCATCTCTAATAACTTCTCTATCTTATACTCCAACGCCTCCTCCTAAACCCAAAACCACCAAGAAAAGAAATCCAACCAAGAAACCTCATCCCAAGCCTAAGGTAGCTAAGAAGGATCAACCTCCGCAAAAGAAAACTAAAAGGAGTGGTTTTCAAAGAACTAGTTGTCACTTGGTCTCAATCCAATGAAGTCAAAGGAAGAGGAAAGAAGAAGGACACAGAGCAACCACAACAATCTTCTTCCTCTAATGACTCTTTCAATATGCAACTCCAGGAAGTAATGGAGAATCAAAGCTTAATGCATTGGTTAGTAAAATTGCCTCCCAAGCCGGTGCCTCAAGTTCACATCATGTTGGCTAATTCAGTACAGCTACTTCAGGGGTTCCTTCTACTTCACAAGTTCTAGAGGAAGAACAAGTCACAAATCCTCCTGAAGACTTTAATGTTAAGGAATTGAAGGTACTGAAATGAAAGGTATATGATTCTGAGTTTACACATAGACATTTCTATCCTATAGTTTATGTGGACTTAGATTATCTGAAGAAAAGTTGTAGTTTAGATTTTCATCCTTTTCTTGGATTCTATGATTCCTAGCTAAATGTGCATTTCCCTTATTCACCCTCTGTTGTGAGAACCTTCTACTGCAACATGAAAATCCATAACATATACTTTAGGACCGGAGAGTTGATAGAGGAAGAAGTATCTACCACTGTTAGAGATCAATTTATTATGATATCTGCTACTATCATTAATGATATACTTGGATATGTTGTACCTCCTTCTGATCCACCCACACTTTCGGCCAATAAAGCCTTCCGGCTTTTAAGACCAAAGGACCCAATAGCCCCTCTTAAATTTAAGCCTATTGACATGCCTAATTCTATTTGTGCCCTTCACTATATATACTCTCGTAACATTGTTAACAAATTGAGGAATTATACCCATTTTGTTAAGAGAGATTACTATTTACTGGCCTCCTTCCTAGCCAATCAACGAAGAAATGTGGGGGAGCTTATTTTTGGTGAGATGAGAAGATTTTGATTTTCTTCATTAAAATCCGCCACTATACCATATCCATAACTTATGTCTCTCATTCTCAAGAAAAACAAAGTATGGTATTTGGAGGGAACTAAGAGGGTAACCATTCTAAGGTTTGGCAAGACTCAATTGACACATATGAGTATCAATCTTCCAGTGAGTCAAATCAGGGCTACCTCTCAGAGAGAAGCCACTCCATCGAGAGGTGATGAGGCTCAATCTTCTGCTCAAGGTCCAATTCCACCTCCATATTTCCTGAATACATCACTATCAACCTATCTGGCCAAAGTGATCAATCAAGCTATGACTGGTCTGAAAAAGGAATTGATGAGTGAGTATGAGAAATTGGTAAACACGATGTAGTTACAAGTCTCAAAGTTGGTGGACAACGCAAATACCAACTTTGACTTGATGTTCAAGACTCAAGAAGATATGTTGAGAAGAATCATTGATATGGAAATCTTCTTGTGCACTCATTTTCTGACTACTTCTACTGAGGTGCCACTTGAGTCTACTCTTACCAAAGCCTCACCTTCTTAAACTCAGACTTTTGTTCTCTTCATAGACCTAGATTCCAATGTTGATGTCACTTATGATTATTTGCCTTCACCACTACTTGCAGCCTCTGTTCCTTAGCCATCATCTCCACTTTTTGAGCCTGAGCCAATTGATCATTCCATTGCCATTGTGCTCTTTACCCCATCATCTGATCTCACTTTTCTTTAACCCCCTTCTGATACTGACAAATGGGGGAGAAGGAACTATGATGGTTTTTGAGCTGTTATGGTCTGATATGGGAAGTTGGAGTTTAGTTTTGGGTAGCTTTTCTATATTGGGGTAAGACTATTGTTATTTAAGCTTTTCTAGTTTATTTTTGCTGACATGGTTGTATATGGGGTCTTATGAGTAGATGTTGATCCAATCTTGACATTTGTACTTTATAAGTTCATTAATGGCTATTTTCAAGTTTGTTAAGTCTTTTGTTCAGATTTAATGGTTTCTGTGATACTATGACTTATCTTGGTCTTAAGTGTCCATTAGAAGTATTGCAAGAAACAAATGAGATTAAGTGCAAAAATCTAAACTTTGGTGAAATATGCATTTGAAAATGTTTCCAAAATCAAGTTGTTTTAAAACCCATCACAAAGGTTTTGTCATCATCAAAAAGGGGGAGAATGTTAGATTCCAAGTTTTGATGATAACAACTTTGCAATGGTGAAAAATATTACCAAATATATTTCACAAAGTTCAGAAGTGTTTGTTGTCAGTTTAACTGATGCACTCAAGTGATGGAGCTAGCACTCGAGCATTAAGCTATTTTGCACTCGAGCACAAGAGAGTGTTGAGTAGAAAGTGTTTGACAGAAGCAAACTCTAGCTGAAAATACAAGGACAACTTGAGTGATGGATACAACACTCGAGTGATGATGAGATCTGTACTCGAGCATGAAGGCACACTTATGGAAGTGTTTGACAGAGAGCAAAGTCAGAGACAATATATCAACACTCGAGTGAGAGTTAGTATGTTCGAGTGAGGGCCCACATCACTTGCAAGTGCAAAATCACACTCTTGATAAAATGGGATGCTAGTATTGTCCAAAAATGTGGCTCATAGTGTAAAATAAAGGTGCACTCGAGGAGGAGATTTGTACTCGAGTGAGATCCCATATCACTCGCAATTGTGAAAATGCACCCTCTCAAAATTACATGGAAGTGCAAGTATAAAACTGAAGCAAGAAGAGAAAATATGGTATTGCACTCGAGTGAACCCTCTTAGCCTCGAGTGATGCTCTGCCAGAAGCTAAAACCCACAAGTCTTACAACGATCAATCCGAATATGGTTTAATATTATTTAATCATCCTATTTCCACTTGTTATTATTATTTAACATCATTTAACTTATATTACAAGTGTGATACAGGTGGTTGATTGTTTAAATTAGAAAAGCACAGAGGAAGTCAAATAACGACAGACAAAATCATTACTACCAACCAAACAAGTACCTACCAAGTTCAAAAATTTCAAACATACGCATGTTACTCCATAGTAAAATGCTCTGCTCCATAATGATTATTATTCAACGGGCAAAATCATCTGGCTATAAATGTAGAGCTTCAAAGACAATCAAAAATTAGAACAAGAATTCACACAAGCAAATTTATAAGTTTCTGTTATTCACATTTTCTCTGTATTCATATCGTTATTCAGTGTTTATCATATTTGCTCTGTAAGAGAGTTTGTATACACTTCATATTTTATTTTCTATTTGATCTTAAGGTACTGGGACCTTGAGAGGGTAGACTTCCTTACGAGAGAAGCATTTAAAAGAATTCCTAGTAGGACTTTCTGCTCATAAGACTTACAAGGTGCAAGCAGTAGAGAGCGTTGCTGATTGCAAGACTTATAGTGGTGCAAGCAGGAGAGAACGTTGCTGCTCATAAGACTTGTATAAGTAAGCAAAAGAGAAAGGTCATAGGTTTGTTTTTCTGCACGTAAGAGTTGCCGTAAGGGGGAAAGAAATTTCTAATGTTAGAATATTTCTGCTCCTTGTCCATTTAAGGACGATTGTTGTTTTGTGGCATTCCGAGAGCCCACTGAATCTTTGAAGAATAGTGAAAATCTCAGTAGGTCTTGATCTCTGAGGACTAGATATAGGGCTAGGTTTTAGACCGAACCAATATAACTCTCTGTGTGCCTATCCTCGCAACTCTACTCTATCTACAATTACTGCTATATCACCACATCAACCGAAAAATTTATCACATCACCCAATTCACCCCATCTTGGTTAAAGTTTGCCTCTTTTACTTATTACTTACGCATCCTTTGATCATAGAGACGTTAATAGTTTATTACAATTTTTTAGGGTTTTTGGCTAAGTGACCCATTCTTATAAAACTTTAAATTGAATAAAATTTGAAAGCATGATTGTTTGCCTCTGCAAGTATATGGATCGTATCAAGTAATAAAGTGATAAATAAAGTATCGTTCCCATGAGGATTTATTTTAACAATTAAAATTAAACAATAAGCTTAGTGCATTCAATGAAGTTAAGCCAAAACAATGTTGTTAGTATAGAAAAGAAATTGTGAAATCTATATTTAAAACAATGGAAGCTAAATGTGTAAAATCAAATTTGATATGGAAACTAGGATTATTTATCCCCTTTGTATCTCATAAAATCTTGATTAGGTTCCTCCCTTTTAATGTCTTAAATGATCATATGTGTTAGTTTAGATTCAAAGGTATTTAGTTGAGCTTTCTCAAGTCAGAACCAAGTTCATATACTCAATTAACATGCACAATCTCTTGCTACAATCAAATGAGAATATGCATTTAGCATCAATCTACATTGACAATACTAGTTCAATGATTCTATCTCTATATCACTAACAATTTATCGATTTACCAAGTAAACTTCAAATCAAGTATGATTTCAACCAAATTCTTTACTCAGATCTTGCTTTCTCAAGTCAAAATAGAGTGGACAAGACAATCTAATTGCTAGCCAAATATTTAGAAGCTTTTATGCATAGGATGAAATCAACATATATATATATATATATATATATCATTCATACATAAAAGAGAGGAAGATCCAAGTATTAATCCATAAGGTTCAAAATAATCCTAGATTGAAGGATTTAGCTGCTCATTTTCAAGAAATGAATACAAATAAACAGAATAAATATAGCCATACAAGTAAAATGGAGACGAAAGAGAAAGAAATCAGCATAACCAAGGAAAATCAGCTTGATTCTCTTCAAATCTTCATTCTCTACTTGATTTCCCTTGATTCCCAAGCTTAGAAAGATGTCCTAGCCACCTTCGTAGGGTTTTTCGATCTGGAAGGTAGAGTTCTCAACCTTGGATCCCGCATTTATAGGCCCTGAAATTCAAAATGTGTAGTAACTATCATGGACCTTGGCTGAGTCTAAAGGATCCTTGGCCGTGGCTAAAGGATCCTTGGCCATGGCCAAAAAGTTTTTATGATGTGCTTGGCCGTGACTAGTGAAATGTCTTGGCCGTGGCCAAGCTTATTCAACTTCCTTGGCCGCGACTAGTAGAAATGCTTAGCCACTTCTTCACTTTCAGCTTCACTCCAACCAAGGTATGTTTTCTTTCCTACTTGTATTTCCATGGCACTGTTGATTGCTTACACTCTATTTCACCTTACTTTCCTTTAAGTGGCCTTTCTCTAGCTTTGATTGTGACTGAAATGTGGTCCTGTCAATACAAATAACTCCATAAAAGCTCGCATTTGATAATCATAACAAACATTCAAATAATATCACCACATTTGTGCTATTTTTATGTCAAATATGCATCCTGCACATTTCCTTCACTTTTGCACTCCCAAATATCCATTAGTACACCAAAATGTGTGAGAAATAAAGAGAAATGTTCAAGTTTGACAATAATTTCATGAGGTTAACACACCTCCAAACTTGAACTTTTGCTCATCCTCGATCAAGTAAAACCAATTAAGGGAATAAGGAGCTTGAATGATTAATCCCAATCTAGTATTTAAGCTTAATAACTTCCTCATTGGTTGTTCAAGATGTAATGTTCAATAGGAAAAACAACAAAATATAAGGAATGCATGGTTCATAATTTAAAACAAACTTCTAAACATCTTCCAGAATGTGTGTGTGAGAAGAGTTTGATCACAATTTTCCTATAATTATCAAGATCAATTACAACACTTCAACATGTATAAAACAACATCAACATCTTGGCTTTATCTTCCTACATTCTCTTCTCTATTTACTTATAAATCATTCTACACGGTTTTAAAATCAAAGGGACTTCTTGGGCTTGTAATGTGGCCAATGGTTAAGTTCATTGGAAGAATGGGGAAATAGAGGATTCAAATCTCTTGAGATAAATAACAATATATAATTCCTTTCTTTGTACTACATGAAATTTTCTTTCAAGAAGCTCACATACTCCCCCAAACTTATTTCAAATTGATATCTTTGTACTCAAAGTTTTATTGGACTTCTTTTTATTTTTTTCAACAGTAAGATATAACTTAGGAGTTTATACTTCTGGAGAACATGCACCACCTTTTGTATACTAATCTTAACAATAACATACTTCTCTTAATCAACAAACCAGTCCTTACTACCAATAATCATCACCAAATAGTCATTTATATAAAGAAAAGGGTAATTTATGGTTTTTCAGGCCATAAGGGTTAAGGCCTGATGTGGGTCTTTAGATTTTGTTTATTGCTCAAATGGGGTGCAAATGGATCTGACATCATTAGTTGGCTTGAAATGCATAAACCTATTTAAAAGAATGCCCAAACCATCTTTCAAAATTATGTGAAATTGCTCATTCATTTCAAGAAGTTCTAATGCAAGTTCAAAAGCCCTTCAATGAGAAAAGATCATACACATCAATTTGCTATATAATCTCCTAATAAAAGCATTCAAATCATTTCAAACTCTTGTACATAATGTTTATTCTGAAGATTATTAGGAAGTAAGTTTTAAAATGAAACCAAGCATTCATGAATATTTACTATCTTTTCCTTAGCAAATATACAAACAAAGCTTCCTAACTATCATTGGATCACGTATTCACTATCAGAGATAATTCATCAATCTAGCTCAGTTTTTGAAACAGAGGACAGTAAATCGTTAACATTTTCAACTTGAAGTTTTTATCAAAATACATATAGACATTCAAAAACACCCCCAAACTTAAAATAGATAGTGTCCCTACTATCAAAAGTGAAAAATTGAGGGGTAGAATACATTCACAAGAATTACACACATCACCTGCATTAAGAACAGATAAAACCACCAGCCAGAAAAGGGAAAAAAGGACAAGGAGGTGTGGGATGCACAAAAGAAATAAGCTGAGAATATGCACTAACCAGAGAGAATAACCATGATCCAGTTAGAAATAATGGAAACAAAAAAGTGAAAAAAAGAATTTACAAAAGAAACTAAAATGAAATTATCAAAGGGTCTCAAAAAGTCCACAATAAGCAAAAGAAACAAAAACATAAGTGAAATCAGCTAAGCAGCACCAATAGGAACCCCCTACTCATCTCCACCACTACCACCACCATCATCATCAATGTCATCATCAATGTCATCATCATCATCTGCATCAGACTCATCATCATCATCATCACTGTCATGGGCAACTCCGGGAATATGTGTAGCAAGTAATTCTTCTAGCCGAGTCAATCGGGCGCCATGATCTTGCAAATGGGAGAGACAGTATGCTACATTAGCCTAAGTACACTGAAAGGAGGATGGGGCTCCGGATGGTTGGCCATGTTCAAGATGAGTCATAGAGGGTTCACCTGGTTTATCCAAGTCAGGTTCATTGGAGGGTTCTTGAGAAAGTAGTTGACCTTATTGAGCCACCTTTGGCTTGATACTCTGAAATTGAAAATTCTTGATTGGTTTGAAGGTGACATCGATTGAAATGGTTGCAATACCTACAGAAGTACAAAAAGCCAAAATAAGGTGAGGGATCATGAGGCTGGAGGTATGATCATGAATGTGATTCTGGATAAAACTGTGAATCTGATGGCCTAAATCTACCAGTTCCTTTTTCATTAAAAGGTAGATAAGGAGGGCTTAGTCCCTAATGAGCAATTTCTATTGGATAAGGGCCAGAAGTAGTCTTTGCCAAAATGCAACCAAATACATGCCTCCACTGATAAATACATGCATAATAAAATTTTTATGCCCCACCTTGGATCTTCTACATCACTGCTTTTTTATAATCCAGCAATTGAGATATCTCATCTTCAAGAATATCACTAATGTTGTCTATGTAGTGCTTATACTTGTAGTCTTCTATGGTAGGTAGATTGACATACTGCCAGAAATTTTCCAAAGTAAAATCAACATTAATGCCCCGAAGGGGGAACTGCCAAGCAGATCGAACACAAGTATTGGCATAAAATTCATGGACAATTTGAAATTTTCCATCAATTTTAGGGTCTATGAGTTTATTCAAGTAATAAGTCTGTATGGCAAGGTCATAAAACTCATGGGAGACTGTGAAAGGGAACTCATGTTCATACAAAAAGAGGTCTATTTACTATTTTTTCCTTGGTTCAGCAATGGCCTTGGTGCCTTTACTATTAGCAGTGTGTTTAACGAACATGTTTGCTATAATAGTCTACAAACTCAGACAAGAAGTACTCTACGCAAACACCAAGGATAGAAAACAAGCTACAAGAAAATGAGAAAGAAAACTCCTAAAACTAAGAACAATGCAAGTCAAAGGAAAAAGAAATGTCCTCTAAATTTATGATTTAGCTAATACCAAATCAACAATCAAAATTCTAGCCTAATATCTATCCTTCTACCCTCATACTCAATCAATTCACCCAATGACACTAGGCCATAGTGAAAAGTTTGGAAAATGAAATTCCTTGAGAAAACCGTCAAAACATGACTCAGTGAATTTGAATAGCTGTTTAATTGGGCAAGCCAAAGAATGCAGTATGAAACTTAGTTCAATCAAAGATAATGTAGTGCATGCTAAAAATGTGAACCAAATGTCAATCCAAATTAAAACAAGGCTTTGATTTTTAAGCATCAGGCATTTTAAACAAATCATGCATCATGCATCCAAAAGTTTATGATTTTCTAGAGAATATAGCTCAATTATTTTGAAAAGTCACTGTCAATTCATGTGGAATGTGTATAATGCTTTGCCATTGAAACTGAAATTACATAAAGTGGCAGACAAAACATTGTTAAGACAGTGCCAAATTCCAACTCAAATGCAATGATTCAAATAGTGTATCCTATGAATTTCGAGCCAAAACAAAGGTAATGTCATCCCTAACACAATCAAATTTCAAGGTAACCAATCATGGAAGAGACATTTCAACTTCACAAGATTACAAATCAAACCCTAGCCTAGCCCTTAATTATCATTCAAAGCCCTAAATCATAACTCCATAGTTCAAACTTAGCCCCTATATTTCTCAGACAACGGCTTCTCTAGACTACCCATAATGAAAATTGAGAGAATAGGGAAGAGGTTAATTTACCTTTAAGAATGGAGGGAAGAAACCTAAGAGAAGACCAACTATGCAAAAATCACATAGAGAGTTGTAGATTTGATACCTCCAAGTTGCAGATTTGAGGTAGAGTAGCATGAGAGAAAAATGGAATGAGGGACAGTGCAATGGAGAACAATGGAGGAGGGAAAAAAGGGAGATAGAATGAGAAGGTGAGTGCCAAAACAGAGGAAAAGAGGAAAGGGAGAGGGCCGTGGAGCTGAGAAGGAAGAAGGGAAAGAATAGAAAACTAAGTCTCCAGTTTGTTTTTATCAACTTTGTTGCGTTTTGGCCGTAGCCTAATGAAGTTTGGCCGCAGCCCAAAACTTTTTGAAGTACGTTAGCTATGGCTAAATATGCCTTGGTTGTGGCTCAAAACTTACTGGCCCTATGTTTTTTGCCGTAGCCCAAAACCTTCTGATCCTTTATTAGCCGTGACTAAAAGACCTTCATTTTTCTTAAATTTTCTTTTAGAAGTCATTGTCTTGTCCTCGGTACAAAACTTTATGTACCTTCTTTGGCCACGGCCAAGCTGCCGTTGGCCGCAGCACAAAACCTTTTGAGCTTGCTTGGTCGCGGCCAACATCTATCTAGGGCCTTTTTGAATCAGCCCAAAATTGATTGCTTTATTTCAAATATCATATTGAAATACACATGCACAAACTTCCATTTTCAAGCTATCAAGATATTAAACCATATCAAATACACACCACAATTCAATCCAATTCCAAATCATTTCATCTCAAACATAAAGAATCATGAAAAGACATTGATGGACATAGAGTAAAGGCATGAAAAACTTCCTTAGATTTTCTCTTTCAACCGTGATGTTCTTATGTTGCACTTTTCTCTTAGACCAGTCATGCTTCCTTCCTCTCACTTGGGGTTTACCTTTCACCTACACAAAACATAAGATCAATCATAAATCCACAAAAATACACCAGAATCAAACAAACTAAAGAGATTAAGTTAAGAACTTGGGTTTCCTCCATAGAAGCGCTTATTTTACAGTCTTTAGTCTGACTCCACCTGTTGATCAATCATCATTTGATAAATGGATTGTGGATATCAGCCAATTCACATCTCCTCCCAAGTAATGCTTTAATTGTTGACCATTCACCTTGAATCGTTCTACTTTTTCATTCTCAAGCTCCACCATACCAAAATTTGAAGCATGAACCACTGTGAATGGGCCAGACCACCTGGATTTCAGCTTCCCTAGAAATAATCTCAGCTTTGAGTTGTATAGAAAAACCTGTTAACCTGGTGTAAATTGCTTAGGAGCTAACTTGCTGTCATAATTTCTTTTAGTTCTCTCCTTGTAGATCCTCGCATTTTTATAGGCATGGAGGTAGAATTCATCTAGCTCATTCAACTGAAGTAGCCTCTTCTCTTTCACAACTTAAGGATCAAAGGTAAGCTTCTTAATGGCCCAATAAGTTCCATGCTCCAATTCGAAGGGTGAGTGGAAAGATTTTCCAAACACTAGGCGATATAGGGACATACCAATTGGTGTTTTATATGCCATTTGGTACACCCATAAAGCATCATCTGACTTGAAAGACCAATCTTTTTGAGTGATATTAACTATTTTCTCTATGATGGTTTTGATCTCCTAGTTAAAATTTCTACTTGGCCATTAGTTTGAGGATGGTATGATAAGGCTACCTTGTGTTTGACACCATACTTCTTTGTTAGAGCCTAAAATTGCTAATTACATAAATGTAAAAATCCATTGCTGATAAATGCTCAAGGTGTCCCAAATCTGGTGAATATGTGTTTCTTTAGGAACCTTAACATTGTTTGAGTATCATTGGTGGCACATGTTGTGGCTTCAACCCATTTGGATACATATTCAACCCTAACTAAGATATATTTATTGTTGAATGACTTAGGGAAGGGGCTCATAAAATCAATTCCCCACACGTCAAAAAGTTCTACTTCCAGCACGTTGTTCAAAGGCATCTCATTCTTCCTCGCTATGTTCCTTACTCGCTGACATCGATCACACTGCAGAACAAAGGTATATGCATCCTTAAAGAGAGAGGGCCAATAAAACCAACTTTTAATGACCTTTGAGTAGTTTTCTCCTCTCCAAAGTGACTTCCATACTCAGAAGAGTGACAGCGCTGTAAGATATACTCTTGTTCATTCTCTGGGACACATCTTCGAATGAGTTGGTTGGGGCATCTTTTAAACAAGTAAGGTTTATCCTAGTAGTATTTATTCACTTCATTTAGGAATTCTTGCCTTTGATGAAAGTTGAGATCTAGAGGTAAAACTCCATAAACCAAGTAGTTGACCAAGTTAGTGTACCATGATGCAGTTGAATTTTCTACATAGAAAAGTTGTTCATCAGGGAATGATGTTTGGATCATATCATATTCATCAAATTAAAGCTCAGTATTCAACCTTGAAAGATGGTTTGCTACGTGATTTTTGGTGCCTTTTTTGTCAATAATGTTCAAATCAAACTCCTGACTAAGAGCACCTAGCTTAGCAAACGTGCCTTAGATTCCTTCTTCGTAAGTAGGTACTTCAAAGCATAATGTCAGTATAGATGATAACCTTCATAACTACAATGTAAGGCTGGAACTTCTCACAAGCATATACTATGACTAGTAACTCCTTCTCTGTAGTTGTATAATTAAGTTGAGCACCATCAAGAGTTTTACTCGTATAGTAAATAGGATAGAACCTTTTCTATGCTTTCTATATAAGAACAGCCCCTATAGCATAATTACCGGCATCAGCCATGATAATAAAGAGCAAGTTCCAATCTGGAGCCACCAATACAGGAGCTGAGATGAGACGTTTCTTCAATTCTTCAAATGCGTGCAGGCACTTATCATTAAATTGAAACTCCACATCCTTTTTCAAAAGCTTGGAGAGTGGCCTAGGAATCTTGGATAAATCCTTGATAAATCTCTTATAGAACCCTGCATGACCAAGAAAGCTTTGAATACCCCTTGCATTAGTAGGTGGAGGTAGCTGTTCAATAATAGCAATTTTTGCTCTATCTACCTCTAAACCTTTCTTTGAAATCTGATGGCCAAGCATAATGCCTTCTTGTACCATGAAGTGACATTTCTCCCAATTCAGAATCAGATTGGTTTCTTCACATCTTGCAAGAACTAAATTGAGATTATTCAAACATGATTCAAAAGAGGAACCAAAAACAAAAAAATCATCCATAAACACTTCAATGGTTTTTTGAATCATATCAGGGAAAATAGACATCATACAGTGTTGAAAGGTTGCAAGGGCATTGCAGAGCCCAAATGGCATTCTCCTGAAAGTAAATGTGCTATATGGGCATGTGAAGGTAGTTTTCTCCTGATCCTCCAGGACTCACAATTTAGTTAAATCCTACATACCCATCGAGAAAATAGAAGAATTCTTGTCCCGCTAGCTTGTCAAGCATTTAATTAATGAATGGAAGTAGAAAATGATCCTTCCTTATGGTAGAATTTAGCTTTTAGTAGTCCATACGCACCTGCCTCGTAGTTATTATGTGAGTGGGAACTAGCTCATTTTGGGTGTTAGCCACTACAGTCATGCCACCCTTCTTACGGGCACATTGGACTGGGCTCATCCATCAACTATGAGATATTAGATACATAATACCAGTGAAAAGCCATTTGAGAATTTCTTTTTTCACTACTTCTTTCATCACTGGATTTAGACGCCTTTGATGGTCAATAGAGGTTTTATGATTATCCTCCAAAAGAATTTTATGCATGCAAATAGAAGGGCTTATTCCCTTAATATCAGCAATAGTCCACCCAATAACACGCTTATGCTCTCTCAACACTTTTAATAATTTCTCCTCTTATAATTCAGAAAGGATAGAAGATATAATTACTGGTAGAATGTTAGAGCTCCCAAGATAGGCATACTTGAGATAAGAGAGGAAAGGCTTCAATTCCAATACTAGGGAGTACTCAAGACATCAGATACCTCAAGTAGTTCAAAATTCCTAAGTCTATAGTGAGGAAATGATTCCATATGGAAAAGCTCTTCAATAACATCTTCAAATTCCTTAATAATTTTCTCACCAATCAGAAAGGACTCTAATGGATCTTTGGTCATAGAAGTAAATGATTCTTGAGGAACAATTGATTCTAAAATATCATCAAAAGAACATTGAGCTGAATCATCATGAAATTTTAAATATTTGGGCATGTTTAATATTTCCTTCTCATTATCTACCCACAAAGTAATTTCACCTTTTTTGATATGAATGAGAGTTCTTGTAGTAGCTAAGAAAGTTTGACCCAGAATAAGAAGAATTTTCCAATCAACTTTGCAATCAAGCAATACAAAATCTATAGGGAAGATAAATTTATCCACCTTGACTAGGACTTCTTCAATGATTCCTCTGGGCTTTGAAATACTGCGGTTAGTAAAAAGGAGAGTGACCATGGTAGGCCTTGGCTCCCCCAAAACCTAGTTGGTTAAATACTGCAAGAGGCATCAGATTAATGCTTGCTTCCAAGTTACAAAGAACTTTACCATTAAAGTTGGTCCCAATGTTATAGGGGATATAGAAACTCCCTGGGTCTTTAAGTTTAGTGGCAACTTCCTTTGAATGACTGTACAACATTCTTTAGTCAATGCAACAGTCTCAAATTCATTAAATTACTACTTCTTTCACAACACATATTTCAAGAACTTAGCTTACTTGGGAATGCTTTCTAAGGCTTCAACAAAGGGAATATTGACATGAAGTTGCTTAAACATATTCATAAACTTCTTGAACTGCATGTCTTCCTCTTTCTTCTTAAACCTTTGAGGAAAAGGTAATAGTGGCATGATATTAGCTGTAGTTGGCTTTTTCTCATTGTTTTTCTTTTGTTCCACCTTCTTATTTTTCTCAACATGATCATTGCTCTTCTCAGCTTGCCTTCTTTTCCTTACTTCATCTTCCTCTACTACATTTTTTGGATTTACAGTTTCTTTATAATTTTCATCAACCATTTCTGGATCAGCTGGTCTTGAGTTGGGCTTACTTGAACTAGACACTCTAGGCAGTACTTTACCACTTCTTAGATTAATGGCATTGCACTCTTCTTTTCTACTCTTTTCGGGTTAGGAATGGTATCAATGGGAAGGTTGCCTAGTGACATAATGTTCATTTGAGAAGCAAGTTGGCCCATCTGTACTTCAAGATTCTTTATAGTTGTCTCATGTATAGAAAAAGTAGCTTTATTCTCTACCTTTGAAGATTTAATCTAGGACAATATTTGAGTCAGCATCTTATCTGTCATGGATCTTCCTCCTTGAAAAGTGGAGGCATATACTGTGGTTGGAAACCAGGTGGAGGCATAGGTCCCAGAAGTATACTCATGTTGCTAATTTGAGTGTTCCCTTTACTCCAAGAGAAATTTAGATGAGATCTCCAAGCATGATTATAAGTATGCAAGTAAGGGTTGCCCTGAGGTTGCTGAAATTTTCCCATATAATTGACAGATTCAATGGCCATATACAGGGGAAAATGATCAGGCATTTGTACATCATTGCATTGATAGCATATTATCGGTGTATCATGAATAGCATGTACACCTTTAGAAGTATTATTTTGTATTTAGGACTCTGGAACATCGAAAAGCTTATTTAAAGCAGATAGAATAGTTGCAATCTGGGAAGAAGAGTCTTCTTTTGCACTAGCCATAGGTTGGGTAGCCCTCCTATAATTTGCTTGAGTGTTATTTGCAGATAATTGGTCTAAAACCTAAATCACTTCATTGACAAGAACATTATGGTATCCTTTATTGGTCATGGAATTGACCATCACCTTAGATTGAGGATTCAAGTGAGTACAGAAGATTTGGATTACTACCTATTTGTCTACCCCATGATTAGGGCATTGCTTCATTAGCATCTTATATCTCTCTTATACTGCATAGAAGTGCTCATTTGGATGTTGTTTAAAGCTCAGGAATTCTTCCCTTGCTTCCACTGGTTTATCATCTGAAAAGAATATGGCTTTAAAATTAGTTTCAAGATCATTCCATGAGTTGATTGATCCTTCTGGAAGATTGTTAAACTAATCCCTTACCTTCTCTTGTAGAGAAAGAAGGAATAACCATAGCCTCAAGACATCTTATGAAACTCCATTTTGTTTAAAAAAGTTACACACCACCAGAAAGTACATCAAACGCTTGTTCAGATCTTCATTATAAAGACTGTGGAACATCGCAAGTGTCTGTAGCATTGTGATCATCATTGGCTTGATCTCAAAAGTATGTGTCTACATTTCAGGCATCTGAATGCAGGAATGAGTGCCTCGCATATTTCTACTGGTAAAATCATTGATTATTGCTCGATCATATTCGTCCACCATTGCTTTAGTTTCAGTTTCAGATTCAGTAGTTGTTTTAGATTCAGTTTCAACCACAAAAGTATTTTCAATGAGAAGTACTCTGTCAAGCACCACCACCAATCCGTCCAGATCCAAAGATTGCATATACTTGAATGGTACCTATAAAAAGAATCGACCAAACAAGAATCAAAGTAAAACAAGAATCAATAAAGAAAACAAAAATGAATGTATAACTATTAAAAAGCTCAATCAAAATTTACTAACACAAGCTTAAGGTCAATCAAAAGATTTGTTAAACCAGATCCCCGGCAACGATTCTGAAAACTTGCTCGCCTCCTCAAGTGCATTGATCGTATCAAGTAATAAAGTGATAAGTAAAGTATCGTTTCCCACGAGCATTTGTTTTAACAATTAAAATCAAACAATAAGCTTAATGCATTCAATCAAGTTGAGCCGAAACAATATTTTTGGTATGGAAAAGAATTTGTGAAATCTATATTTAAGACAATGGAAACTAAATGTGTAAAATCAAATCTGATATGGAAACTAGGATTATTTATCCCCTTTATATCTCATAAAATCTTGATTAGGTTCCTCCCTTTTAATGTCTTCAATGATTATATGTGTTAGTCTAGATTCAAAGGTATTTAGTTCAGCTTTCTCAAGTCAGAACCAAGTTCATATACTCAATTAATATGTATAATCTCTTACTAGTATCAAATAAGAATATGCATTTAGCGTCAATCTATATTGACAATACTAGTTCAGTGATTCTATCTCTATAACACTAACAATCTATCCATTTATCAAGTAAACTTCAAGCCAAGTATGATTTCAATCAAGTTCTTTACATAGATATTGCTTTCTCAAGTCAAAATAGAGTGAACAAGACAATCTAATTGCTAGCCAAACATTCAAAAGCTTTATGCATAAGATGAAATCAACACATATGTATCATACATACATAAAAGAGGGGAAGATTCAAGTATTAATCCTTACAATGGTTCAAAATAATCCTAGAATAAAGGATTTAGCTACTTATGTTCAATAAATGAATACAAATAAACAAAATAAATAAAGCCATATCAGCAAAATGGAGAAGAAATCAGCAAAACAAAGGAAAATCAGCTTGAATCTCTTAAAATCTTCAATTTCTACTTGATTTTCCTTGATTCTGAAGCTCGGAGAGATGTCCCAGCCGCCTCCCTAGGGTTTTTAGATTTAGAAGATAGAGTTTTCAGCCCTGTATCTCACATTTATAGGCCCTAAAATTCAAAACTCGTAGCAGCTATCATAGGCCTTAGCCACGGCCAAATGATCCTTGGCCGCGGCTAAAAGGTTTTTGTGATGTGCTTGGCCGTGGCCAGTGAAATGTCTTGGCCATAGCCAAACTTCTTGAACTACCTTGGCCACGGCCAGTAAAATGTCTTGGCCACGACCAAGCTTCTTGATGAACTATTAGTCGCGGCCAAAACGGCCAGTGGAAATGCTTGGCTGAGGCCAAGCTTCTTCAGCTTCTTTAGCCGCGGCTAGTGGAAGTGCTTGGTCACAATCAAGTTTCTTCACTTTCAACTTCGCTCCCGCCAAGGTTTTTTTTCGTCCCTACTTGCATTTCCATGGCATGGTTGATTACTTAAACTCTATTTCACCTTTTTTTTTCTTTTTGTGGCCTTTCTCTGGCTCCGATTGTGACTAAAATGTGGTCTTATCAACACAAATAACTCCATAAAAGCCCACGGTTGATAATTATAACAAATATTCATATAATATCACCACATTTGTGCTCTTTTATGCCAAATATACATCCTGCACATTTCCTTCACTTATGCACTCCCAAATTCCATTAGTACACCAAAATGTGTGAGAAATAAAGGGAAATGTGTTAGTTTGACAAGAATTTGATGAGGTTAACAACCAGCTAAGTGTGGTAATGTGTTGTTCTCTGTTTAGGAATTTCATAAGCAATGTTCTTCTTGTTCAGATAAAGAATTTTCTTTCTTTTGCTTGAGGACAAGCAAATGTTTAAGTGTGGGGGAATTTGATAAGTATATATTTTATAATTAAATAATTGTAGATTCTAAGTATAATTAATTAAATTTATTATTTTTTATACTTATTTAATTATCTTTTATATATATTTTTCTATCCTTTAATTAATTATAGAATAAAAGGATATTTTGATATACAATTTAGTCATATCCTAATTTATTTTGTAGGAGATATTATAAGATTCAAGTGAGGACAAAATATTAATATAATATATCTATATTATATGATAATCGATTAAAAAAAGAGATAAATCAAGATATTGTGATAGAGACATACGCAGGGAGACAATATATACCTATATATATGCTAGGCATGGTAAGAGGGAGGTGTGTTCTATTTTCTTGGTTGGTGACAGTAAGGCAAGAGCTTTCACGAAGGGAGATTAAAGTTTGGAGAAGTAGAATATTGACAGCATGGATACAAATTCGGCATTGAGTTTTTGTTTCTCCTTTCTCTTCTCTTCCCTTTGTCTTTTTATCTTTTCTTTGGTTAGCTATTATTTTGGTCATGACAATGTTCAATTTATGTAGCTAAACCCTTGGTTTTAAATTATTTAGTTTGATTATGGATAAGTGGATGATAATTTTTGTCGTTAATTGCTTTAATATTATATTTGTTGATTTAATTATGTGTTTGATTATCCTAAAATAAGAGACATCTGATTGGGATTATGTTGATGTTCTAAAGCAGCCTAGACATAGGAAATTTTGACTAGACCTTCAATTAAATCATGTAGAATTAGGTTTTTGGATTTAATTTGCTTGTAGGATAGACATATACCTACCGGTCCTACATAGTTTTATTAGGCTTGCACTTGAATTAATCCAATTAAGTATTAATCGCCTATGACATTAGGGATTAACATAGTTAGAATGCCTTTTAGTAGATCGAAAGACGCCCTTAGGTAAATAAGAGACCTAGACTAGTAAGTAGAACTTTTAATGCAATTAATAAGATAAATTATACATTAAGGAGTAATTAAGGCTATAATAATCCAAGTCACCGCTTAAGATCTAGAATCACTCTTAGTCTAAAATGTAGTTAGATTTGCTTTTCTTTTCTTTTTTTAGTTAGTTGTTATTCATATCTTGATTTAAACTATGTTCACTCAACTTAAGCAAAAGTGTAAAGGTCTTGCTCAACTGCATTGTTGGTACCAAGTCCTCATGGGAATGATATCTTATTCACTTTTTATTACTTGATATGGCTATTGCACTTGTAAAGTCTTAGGCTTTATATTTTGCCCCTATCATGAATAAATAATGGATTAATTCTCTTAAGTAAGTAGCCCTCACCTGTAATCTGACAAGCTAAGGTAAGCCATAATATTGATCTTGCACGTCTGTTATTTGAGTAGCATTAGAAGCTATGTATTGCTCCAGTGCCTCACCAAGACAACGATGTTATCCAAATGCGGCAGACATGTGTTTCACAGTAGTGGCAGTTGTAACACCATATTTTCATACAGTTCAAAACAGTTTAAATGTGAGTGTTTCCAAAACATTTCAACGTGGTCTCAAACTGGTTTGTGAGTTTATTATAGCCTATTCATTTTAGTTTCATTTCTTAATATTGGAGTGTTTCCAAAACGTCCCTACCGAAACCCACTTTGCATTGGTTAACTAATAGGCGCTAGGTGATTGGTTGTCACTATCCATCATCAATATTCATATGATACACTTACACGTTTACTGATACTACCAGTACTAGACTGACTACGTTTACATACACAACATGCACAAATCTCCAAAAGTAGATAACCAACAGGACTTTAATTCTATGTCTTGCCCTTCACTAGCCCGTGATTACCTTTTTCCCTACTGAACTACAGGCCAAAGCTGTAAAAGATATTATTGGAAAGTGTGAGATTCAAAACAATCCTAGTAGTAACGAGTATCACCTTAAATAAAATGCATACATGAAACATGTTATGTCAACAAAGGTTTCCATACAAGTAGCATACTCAACATTTAGAGACAATTCACAATATAAGTATAAGCACCAATACTAGATATGCAAATAGCATAAAGTTTGGGTACATTCAAGGACAATCATCCCTTGCCACAGCGCTGGGAAATTCTACTGGGCCTGAGCCCTTTTCATCTGAATGCTTTAAAGTCATAATGGTACAAGCATGCATATAATATATCACATAGTTGTGAATGATAAGTTACTACCTAATAGTATTTCTAACTCCTGACCTTGATTACCATTCCTCGGTTGCCCTGGGGAAATGTTGAATCCTATAGATTATAATTTACGAATGAGTTATTACTTATCCAAGTTATTTAATAATGCAAGACACTAGGATTGGTTACCATTTAGGAGATAACTTAATGGTCTTTGTGTAAGTAATAGACCTACAACAATTTTAAGTGCCTAATTTTAACCCTTGAAGTGCTTAATTATTACATTTAGGCCATTAAGTCTTAAATTCGCATAAGACATAAAACTGGCAGATTTTTTTTCTATACTTTGAAAAATCATAACTAATTCTAAAAATTTCTAATTGTGGTGGTTCCAAGCCCTATATGACCCTTATTAAGTCCACGTTAAGGGAAAAATAATTATTCCATCAGTTTACATGCACAAACTCCCATATTTCACAATACTCCCTTCTGTCACAAAATTCTGCCCAGAATTAATGCCCAAATTTCAACAATCATAACTTTTTGTATACTTATCCAGTTGCCACTAATTTCCTATCAATTTTTGTATTCTAAAAACACATTACTATCAGCCTGCCATCATTATCTTTCCATAATCATTGCTTAACTTCAACAATTTATAGCTTCTAATATACTGACCCAAATTGAGCAAATTATATGTCAAATTAAAGATTGACATGTATAATTTTTTTTTTCAGAAAATATCAAGGCCATTGGGTAAAGTTTAGTCATTCAATAAAACGCCACAATTAGTCTACCTTTCAGGAGAAAAATTCTGGCAGCACTTATACAAATTTTCCAATTTTCAAGTTTTGTTTCCAAATGTTCTAAATTCACAGCCACACCATATTCCCACACAATTTTTCATGAAGAATCCATTGGTGGGCTTACATTTAACAAAATCAAACTCCTTCCCTTAGTTTTGTTATGGCTTAAAGTCACAAGGAAAAACAACAATCCACAAGCTTCCAATTTTTTCCACAAAACTAGTCCAAATACATCATTTAACACCACATCCTACCATTTTCAAGACCAAACAATCAAAACCCTAACAATACCCATTAAAACCAAAATCTAGGGCTGAAATACAAGTTCTATAAATCATAACCAAATTACACAATCCATAGTTTAAAATGAAGCTCTTACTCACCTCTTGCTCTTTCTAAGCTTTGATCTTTGATTCCACAACTTTGAGTCTTGAGAAATTGCTCAAAACACCTCTCCTCAAGAAACTAAAACAATAGAGTTGAAGTTTAGGATGAGGAGAACAATGCTTATGAAGACATTTGTTTCTAAAAAGGTGAGTATGAAGATGAAAATCTAGAGAGAAGGTGTTTACCACTTCTTGAGTTCTCTAAAATTTCATATTTGTTTTCTCTCTCTTCCTCCTCCTCTTGGTCGTCCAAAGTGCTTAAGAATGAAGGGAATAATGTATTTTAAAGTCACTTAATGGCCCTCTAAAAGGGCTGGCCAAAAATCTAAGAGAGAGAGAATGAAATGATAACATGTCCTTGACTACTTCCTTCTTGCATTCTAGTTTAGTTAGCCTAACCAAGTGTGTTTTAATTATACCAAAAGCAATTATTTCCTCTTCCATGGGCCTTCTTGACCGAAAATAGAGGGTGACAGAGGAGGAAATATTTTACCCAATGGTTCTTGGCTTCTTGTACACAAAGAAACTTATTACCCAATGGATACTTGGTTAAATTTTCTTGTCTCCCTTCTTCTTCCATTTGGCCAAAATTTTCATCTATTTTAAGGGAAATAATTCTTTTTGAGCCTCCTAATCACTTCATATCATGCTTGACACATCTTAAAGGAATTACATATTTTCCTTAATTCATCGAACAATTTCTTTACAAAATTCCCAAAGCAATTTATAACATTAATTACACATGCTTTTGGGACATTTATCCCTTGTATAAATTTTGGGATATTACTATACAGCAATTAATTGTATTGGCCTTAAAACATGCAAAGGGATATATTTCAATAATCGACACGCAATAGAGGAGGTGAAGGAATTTGTTTGCATCTCTCAAGTACCTGGCCACTATTTTTGTCTCTTATTAGTCTATATAGCAGTACACTCTCGAATCCGTTGGAAGGAATGTCTACCCCTTCATATAGTAGTAACTGTGTCCATGCGTGGAATTTAATGACATGGGCGTGATCGCACAGTCTTACTGGCATGTTGTCGGCGGCGGTGAAGTCCTTAAAGTAATATTAGGAACCTTCACTACGTACTGATACGGGCATGTATAACACTTAATAAATAATAGTTATAACAAATAAACATCATGCATATCCAGGTAGAAATTATGCAAAAATATATAACACTAAAACATAACAGTTAAATATGCGCACTATCATCTATTGAGAGATGAAATTCGCGAAAACACAAAAATAACAATTATAGTTAACAAATGTCATTTATTTAATGACAAATATAATGGTTCTTACAAACAATTCATTTTCTAACATTATAGCAATGTGCTTTTCTCTTGTATAAGTATCACTACAAAAAAACATGAATTTTCTAACGGTATTCAATTCCATTAGAAATTTTATCGGAAAACCGTCGGAAATTCCATCAGAAAAGTTTTTGATGGAATTTTTTCTTTGGCAAAATTTACCACGGAATTAGACACGAAAAATATTTCGCTGGAAATTCTGACTTTTGCTACAGAATTTTCAGAATTTCCGACATAATTGAACTCCTTCAGAATTTCCCTCGCAATTTTTGACGGAGTTCAATTCCATCGGAAATTCCTTGGAAAAATTTAAAATTATTATTTTTTAATTACTTAATATTTTAAAATTAATTTTAATTTTTAAAAAATATTTTTATAAATTTTATTATTTTTAATTTAATTGTAAATTTATTTTCAATTGCTATTTTCTAATTTCTAAAATATTTTTAATTTTCAATAATAGGTTTTGGTCCTTGTAGGGGAAAAATAGTCATATAAAATATAAAATTTATTAGTTATTAATTAATTTTAATAAAAATTTAATTTTCAAAATTAAAAAAAATATAGTCATATGATTATATATATAATTGTGTGTAATAATAGAACACTAAAGCAGTCGAGCTCATCCGGTAAGGCAGCGCGCATGTAAGGACGAGATCGTGGGTTTGAACCAAAGGAGGGGGCAAGTTGAGTTACATTTCTAGGAAAAAAGAGGTTGCGACAAGTGGCGGAGGGTGGTTGCGACACATGGCGGAGGAAAGTTGCGACACGTGGCAGATCTGGGGGCCAGCAACAAGGTGGATGATGCTAGAGCTATCACGCGCTGCCGCCGGCGATGAGGGGGTAGTCGCTGGAGTTGCCACATGGCATTTTAAAATTTAAAAAATAAAAAATATGTTTGGGACGGAATTTCCGAAGGAATTAATTCCGTCGGAAGTTGCGAGGGAATTTCCAACGGAATTAATTATGTCGGAAATTTCTGTCAGAATCTAAATTCCACTGGAAATTTGTTTGTCATGCTATTATTACTGACGGAATCCGTTCCGTTCGAAATTCTGTCGGAAATTCAGTATTTTTTTATAGTGTATTAGTTAAATTTGTAGTGTCCTTTGCTTTAATAATTAAGGACAGTAAGGTGGATGAGATTTTTCTTTTTTTCTTTTTTTTGGTACAAATTTATTTTTTTATTTTTTATTTTTTTGTTTGGTAGCAACTAGTTTGTTCTCATCATTATTGGTTGATACTTTAAATATGAATACTCTAGAACACTTTAAATAGTCACTTTTGTTTTACCATCAATAGCAGTCCCTAGCCTAATCTCTTCAAATGATGCTTTGCAAATTGGTCCCGGCTTTGATTTACCTTTTATCCTAAAATCTTTGATGAGTCAAAGATTATTGGTTTAAACGTTCAGAAGAAGATGCCGCATATATATTTGAACGAGGTCTCTTTAGAATCCATGCACACAATGAGTTTTTAGATGAACACGATCTATATTCTTCTCAAAACTTCGGACATGGTCATTCCCTTTGGCCTGGATATTTGTATGTATATTTGCACAAAACTAAAAATTAAATGAGCCATACTACTTATGGTGTGAACAGTATTATTAACTTCCTTGAATTTTTATAGAATGATGATTATCTCTCCCTTAGAACAGGATTAGGTATAGCAAAAGGAACTAGTTCCTCGCAACATAGCGAACTAATGTTCAAATCCCCGTTAGAAGAGGTGCTTATATTTAGTACTCGACAGTGCTTGGAACAGGATTAGTATTGGCCAATAGAAGGTTACATGTGCCTAAAAAAAAAGAAACTAAAATTTAAAAACATGAGGAGAAAATTACAAGCCATTAATGGCATTACAACAACAAATCAGTCCTTCTTGAGGGTGACAAACAACCCAGACAAATGTTAACCTCATTCTCTAGATGAGGATTATACCATCTCACACACTTTAATTACTTGCTAAGATCATATACCATCACTTAAATTATTGACTAAGATCATACTCTTATTGGAGCTTCTCCTTCGTCTTCCTCCCTCCCTCTCTCCCTCTGCCTTCTCGTCTTTGTTGCCCAAGATCTGTTCTTCACTTTCTTACCTTTTCTTACTTTTTGATTCATTTGGCAATATATATATATATATATATATATATATATATATATATATATATATATATATATATATATATATATATATATATATATATATATATATATATATATATATTAGTTCATAGATATGGTGTGAGGGAGAAGATGATGATGTTCCGAAAGGAGATCGTCTCTTTTGGTTTGAGGGTCGTCCCGTTTTAAATCTTTTCCTATATTTTTATTTGATTAATAAATATATAAAACATTAAATTTTCCTCCATTTTATTAATACTTAATAAGATACTTGTGTATATTATAATTGTTATATATATATATATATATATTATAAAAAGTCTCTGTCTTTCAATTTCTTGTTTTCTTGTTATTACTTTGATTATATTGTTTGTGCATATATATGTAACTTACAATATTTATAATTATTGTTTATCACAATAATACTTAAATAATGGTAAAATTGTCAATATATAATATTTTCCCTCCTAAGCCAAATTGCGCCTTAATGTCATTGTGAAAAAGGAATATATTTGGAAAGCAAGAATCATATATGTTTACAGGGGCTAAAGATATAAATTTCATAACTCAGAACACTATTCAAAAGATCTGGGATTTTCCCTAGGTCATCAAATGATTTGTTTACTTCAAAGATACACAACAATAATTAAAAAAATCTTTGTGAAAATAAGAATTTTCCAATGCAAGGAAGTTGTTTACAGACATTGATATATGCTGCAACAAGATTTGCTGATCTCCCTGAATTGCGTGAACTCAAAGCTCTCTTAACTCACAAATATGACAATTTTTTAAACCTTAATTGAAGGTGAAATAACATTCCATGCCTCTACAATTCTTGTTGATGATTCAAAATACAATATTCACTTTCTCAAATACCAACTCAGAACAAACTCACAGAAATACCATTTGAAATTCCAAAGGGAAAATGACAGAGAAAAAATCTAGAAATTGTAAGATCTCAAATCAAGTATTTCTCATAAAATAATTTGTGAATTTCTTATCAAGTGTAGTTATTACCTTATCAATTCTAGGCAGCAATCTTCATTTGGAATTTTCTAATTTTCTGGTTCTATTTCTGTTATTTTCCCAATTCCAAATCCCAAAAAGATTATGCTAATCTACAAAATCTCGAATCAATACTTACCACTAGAATGGCATTTTGAAATGTGAGTTTTTACAATATTACCCATTACTTTTGAAAAATATTATCAGCAGAATTTACTATGCTATAGGTGGCTGACAGGCGGCAAGGTTGCATGGTGAGGGTGGCTGGGTTTTTTAAATTATTGTCAAAATTCTATTTTGGTGATGAGTCACTACTATAAAATGGTGTGTTGGGAATGACACCATGATTCCAATTGATCACCACCTTTGGTGGCCCATGCAGCGGGATGAGCATCTTTGTTGAACATCCAGTGAGCAACTGATCTATTATTGTATGTACGTTTCATTATCTAGGAATTCTACTATTTAGAATTCTCATTTGGTTCATTCTCTATACTGGTCCAATGTTGCTCGGGAAATTCTTAATACCTACATTTCCATTTTGAATTCCCTAGATACTTTGATGTGCACTGGTAACCCCTCAGGATACTATAGAGTGAAAGATGGTGTGAACTTTCTGTTACAAGCTGCCATGCCCGACAATATTACTGATGATCATTTCTGGAGATTCCTGTGGATGTTTCAATTGTCGTACAAGCTAATCCTTTCCATTTGGAAGTTGTTTCATAATGTCTTGCCATCAAGCGACGTCCTTACCCAACATTGCCTTTAATTTCCTCTTCTACATGCACTACAAAAAAACATCAAATTAGCGATGGAATTTAGTGACAAAATTTCCATCACTAATCAGTTTAGCGACGGAATCAGATTAGCGATGGAATTAATGACGAAATTTGTTCCATCGATAAAAAGACCGTTAATAATTAATTAGTGACGGAATTTAATTAGTGAAGAAATTTTAAATTCTGTCATTAATTTGGGACAGGTTAGCGACGGAATTTTCTGTCGTTAATCACTAAATTTCGTCTTTAATTAGAGACAAAATTCACTAATTAGCGACGGAATTTTCTGTCTCTAATCCGTCAGAAAATATTTTTTTATATATAATTTAAATTGCCACATGTCCTTACCACGAGCCTCCACATATTCTGTCTTTAATTAGAGACAAAATTCACTAATTAGCGACAGAATTTTCTGTCTCTAATCCATCGCAAAATAGTTTTTTTATATAATTTAAATTGCCACATGTCCTTACCACGAGCCTCCGCATGTCCCTTGTCGGCAGCCCCCACGTGTACCCACTACCGGCCATGTGTCCCCATTAGCCATCGCCACCTTGCCTCAGGCTGCCACATGTCCCGGTCAACCACCACATGTCACCCTTCATCACTCGCCACATGACCAAGTCACAAATTGGTTGCATTTTGTGACCAAGTTAGGATTCGAAGCCTTGACCTCTCATGTGCATGCCAATGCCTTTGCCAGTTGAGCTAAAAAGAACCTATGTAATTTAAATGCAAAATCACACACACACACACACATATTTGTTGGTTAGCAAACAAAATTAGAAATACAAAATTTAATATATTATTAAATATTTCAATTTAGTTTTCTTATTTATTTTATGTAAATATTCTACCTAAATTTTTATTATTAATATCATTTTTATTCATTTTATTATATATTTTATTTTTTGTTTGTATTTATAAAATTTGTATTTGTATATAATATATTATTAAAAATTTAAATATATTATATTATAATTTCAATTTCAAAAATAAATATGAATTAATAATTTTATTTATTTATTTTAATATTTATATTATATATTTATAATAATTTAAAATTTAAATTATTTAAAATTATAATTATAAAAAAATCTAATTATTGAAAAAGTTAACTATTAGTGATAGAGAATAGAGATGGAAATTAGTGACGGAATTTTTCCATCACTAATTTTTAAATGACAGAATTAGAGACGGAAAGTTAGCGACGGAATGTGATTCTATTGCTAATTTGTCACTAATTTATTGGCAGAAAAATGTCATCGCTAATTTCCATTGCTAATTTTTAATGATGGAATTAAAGACGGATTAGTGATAGAATTTAGCAACGGAATGTGATTCCGTCACTAATTTTAGTGACGGAATTTGTGAAGGATTAGTGGCGGTTTATTCCGTCGCTAAATTCTGTCACTAATTTTCTATTTTTTTAAGTGCTTATGTGCATTTGGGTGTGATGCAACAAAATCATCTCTTTGTTGAATGTTCTTTAACCAAAAGCTTATGGTATGGATGTTTTAATATCAGAATTCCTCTATCATCTTTCATTGCTTGAAGGAATGGCTTAAGGACACATTATCGAATATCATAAGAATGGTCTTATGCATTTAATCTCTCAAATGATATGTCTTCTAGACCTCTTTGGAGGAAAAAGAATCCAGCTTTACATCATGGAAAAAGAGAGTCACATTACAATCATTAGGGAAGTAAAACAAACTGTTAATTTCCAGGATCTAGCTTCCTCAACTTCTTCGACTTTAAGAGTTGCTAGGCCAAAATCCATTGTTACTTCCTCCCTACCTTTACACAATGATGGATGGAGTATTTTCTTTCATAAGTACAAGTGGTGCGAACCCACTAGGGAAGATCCCACGAACCCACAACCAATCTAAAATATACACACCCCAAGAAAGCTAAACACAGATCGACGATCCACTTGAACCATTGAACACGAAAGAACAAGGATCCGAAGTGTTGGATGATGCCACAAGGATGATCAAACCTTGATAAGTCTGTTGGTTCTAAGAAGAACCCTAGAGAGAGAGAATCCACTCTCAAGAAACAAAGTTCAGAAGTGCAACTTTCATTTATCATTCAAATCTGAATTGTGTGTCCTACAAATGAAGAAGCACCAAGTATTTATAGGGAAATATGACCTAGTTGCAATAATTGCAACTTTGAACATAGCAAATACAAATTGTAAAACCATGTGCTAGGAAACCTAAAAGTCTAATACAATGAACACAAGAGTCTAATACAATCTAGAAGAAAGTTGGAAAATCAAATACAACATGCTTAAAGAAACCAAAAGTCAAATCTGCCAACTATTCTTTGATTTTTGCACAACCAAATTCAAGAACATGTAGTCAGCAATTAAGGCTGCAAATATGCTTATTTAGGCTTAAATAAGTCTTCCCATGTGTAGTACTAGGCCCAAGCTCTTCAGTTTCAAGTCTGCAAGCCCACAACTTGGTCAATATCTCCATTTGTAGCCCATATGAAGTTAGTGACGTTTTCAACATTTTGGTCCAGCTTTGATCCAATTGCTACTTCCTTTATCCAAGTATCTTGCACTAGCCCATTTAATGCTTCCTTAATTTGTTTGGCTTTTGCTCTTATGATTGGTCCACTTGGTATTTGCAAAGGATCACTTGAATTTGAAGGCACAACTTGTTGGATCACATCATTCCCTCTCTCCTCAAAAGGATTCATCCTTAAATCTTCACCTACATCAAAAGGAGATAAATCAGCTACATTAATAGTAGCACTAACCGAATACTCACCAGGTAAATCAATCTTGTAAGCATTATCATTTATTCTTTCAATCACTTGAAATGGACCATCTCCTTTTGGAGCTAATTTTGATTTTCTTTGAGCTATAAATATTTCTTTTCTCATATGCACCCACACCCAATCTCCAGGTTCAAAAAGAACATGTCTTCTTCCTTTGTTGGCCTTGGATGCATAATGTTCATTTTTCTTTTCAATCTGCTGTTTCACACGCTGATGAAGTTGTTGCACCATTTCAGCTTTCTTTTTCCTATCAAGACTTGCTTTCTCATCTATAGGTAATAGTAATAAATCCAAAGGAGTTAGTGGATTAAAACCATATACTATTTCAAAAAGAGAATAATCAGTAGATGAATGCACACTTCTGTTATATGCAAATTCAATGAATGACAAACACTCTTCCCAATTTTTCAAGTCCTTTTGAATCACAATTCTGAGTAATTGAGACAAGGTTTTGTTAACAACTTCAGTTTGTCCATCAGTTTGTGGATGACAAGCAGTAGAAATAACAATTTAGTACCAAGCTTTCCCCATAAAACTCTCCAAAAATGACTCAAGAATTTGATATCCCTATCAGAAAAAATACTTTTAGGGACGCCATAAAGCCTCACAATTTCTTTAAAGAACATATCAGCAATGTATGTGGCATCATCAGTTTTATGGCATGCAATGAAATGTGCCATTTTAGAAAATCTATCAACAACCACAAATATGGAATCCATTCCTCTTTTAGACCTAGGCAAACCCAAAACAAAATCCATTGATATGTCAATCCAAAGTTCACTAGGTACAGGTAAAGGAGTATACAAACCATATGGCAAGACTCTAAATTTAGCCTTTTTACATGTTATGCATTTAGCACAAATTCTTTCCGCATCAAGTTTCATTTTAGGCCAAAAGAAATGCTCATGCAAAACATCCAAATTCTTTTTCACACCAAAGTGACCCATTAAACCTCCTCCATATGCTTCTCTAACAAGCAATTCACACAATGAACATTGAGGCACATACAGTCTGTTTTCTTTAAACAAGTACCCATCAACTCTATAAAATTTATCAAATTCTTTCTTTTCACAATCAAGGAACAATTTAGCAAAATCAATGTCATTTGCATACAACTCCTTGATATATTCAAAGCCAGGCAACTTAGTATTAAGAGTTGAAAGAAGAGTGTACCTTCTAGATAATGCATTAGCAACTACATTCTCATTACCTTTCTTGTATTTGATTACATATGGAAATGTCTCAATAAATTCCAGTCACCTTGCATGTCTCTTGTTCAGCTTACCTTGACCTTTAATATGCTTCAAGGATTGATGATCAGTGTGAATCACAAACTGTTTTGGCCAAAGGTAGTACTGCCAATTCTCCAAGGCTCTTTTAAGCGCATAAAGCTCTTTGTCATAAGTTGGATACTTCAAGGCTGCTCCATTTAGCTTTTCACTAAAATAGGCAATTGGCTTTCCTTCCTGCATTAAAATAGCTCCTATCCCAACTCCAGGTGCATCACATTCAATCTCAAAAGTTTTGCTAAAGTCAGGCAATACTAACACAAGTCAGAACACAATTTTTCCTTAAGGCCAATGAATGCATCTTCTTGTGCTTTTTCCCATTTAAAACCAACAGATGTTTTAATGACCTCAGTAAGTGGTGGAGCAAGTGTGCTAAAATCCTTCACAAATCACCTATAAAAACTAGCAAACCATGAAAACTCCTCACCTCAGTTATGCTTTTAGGTGTTAGTCATTTTTTTATAGCTCATATCTTTTTATCATCAACTTCTATTCCTTTAGCACTCACCACAAAACCAAGAAAAACAAGTTTATCCATGTAAAAATCACACTTTTTCAGATTTGCAAATAGTTTTTCTTTCCTCAAAACATCAAGCACGCAACACAAATGATTCAAATGCTCATCCAAATTCTTGCTATAAATCAGAATATCATCAAAATAAACCACAACAAATTTCCCAACAAAAGCACGCAAAACATGGTTCATTAATCTCATGAAAGTGCTAGGTGTATTAGTTAACCAAAAAGGTATAACTAACCATTCATATAATCCATGTTTGGTCTTGAAAGCAGTTTTCCACTCATCCCCTTCTCTCATTCTAATTTGATGGTACCCAGATTTCAAATCAATCTTAGAAAAGACAATAGAACCATGTAATTCATCAAGCATATCATCTAATCTAGGAATGGGATGGCGATACCTTACAGTAATATTGTTGACGGCTTTACAATTAATGCACATCCTCCAAGTTCCATCTTTTTTTGGAACTAAAAGCACTGGAACTACACAAGGGCTTAAACTTTCTCTAACATACCCCTTTGCTATGAGTTCTCTCACTTGCTTTTGAAGCTCTTTTGTTTCTTCAAGATTGCTTCTATCAGCGCCTATTAGGAATTATTGCTCTAGGAATGAAATCAATTTGGTGTTAAATTCCTCTAATAGGTGGCAAACCTGGTGGAGTTTCTTCAGGGAACACATCATCAAATTCCTACAACAAAGAACCAACAACACTAGGAAAGGAAGAGTTAATGTCATTAGTGTTCAAAAAGGATTCCTTGTAAACAAGGAGTAGCAAGTATGTTTCAGCCAGAAAAGCACTTCTCACTTCACTTTCTCTTGCATAAAAACTCATTTTCTTTTTTTCTTTTCTCTGGATTTCTTTTTTTAAACTTTCAAAATTTCTCTCTTCTTCACTCTCTTTTCTTTTCTCTCTCTCATTTTTCTCTCTTTTCATCTTGAGTTGATCCTTATACACTTGTTTTGGAGTCAATAGAACAACAGTCACAGGTTTTCTGTTCATTATAAAAGAATATCTATTTATAAACTCATCCCTCTTGACTTTTCTATCAAACTCCCATGGTCTTCCTAAAAGTATATGTGCAGCATGCATAGGAATGACATCACACAATATTTCATCACAATATTTGCCAATTGAAAAGGAAACAAGAACTTGCTTATCAACTTTAATTTTCCCACATTCATTCAACCATTGCAGCTTGTATGGTCTAGGGTGTCTAATGGTAACCAAATTCAATTTCTCAACTAATGTAGTGCTTGTAACATTTGTTACACTCCCACCATCAATGATCATACTACAAACCTTGTTATTAATGAGGCAACGAGTATGGAAAATGTTTTCCCTTTTCTCATTCGTCTCATCTTCCTTCACTTGGTAATTCAAAGCTCTTCTAACCACAAGGCATTCTCCTTATATGGCATATTCAACCCCATCATCACTAGCATCTTCAATGGAATCATGATCACTTTCAGTCACAACTTCGCTATTTTTAAGAATCATGACTCTCTTGTTGGGGCATTGAGAAGCTATATGATCTGTACCCAAACACTTGAAACCCTTTATATCTCTATTTCTAGAAGTTTGGGAATCATATTTACCTTTACTCTTTGATGTAGCTTCTTTTTTGCTTTTAGTTGTCTCTTTTTGGAAAGCTCTTTCTCCTTTCTTCCAAATCTATTTTTGTGAAGAACTTGATCCATAATGGAATTTTGAAGCACCTTTATGCTTGAGTTGCTTCTCCACCTTAATTGCTATGTACACCATATGCACCATGTCCTCCAACTCCACATAACGTTGCAATTCCACAATGTCACCAATTTCTTTGTGAAGCCCATTCAGAAAACGAGCCATTGTAGCCTCTCCATCTTCTTACACATTAGTTCTTATCAAAGCTAACTCCATCTCTTTATAATATTCCTCCACATTCCTAGAGCCTTGTGTAAAGGTCTGCAACTTTTGATAAAGCTCCCTATAGTAATGGTTAGGAATAAATCTCCTTCTCATTAGAGTTTTCATTTCCCTCCATGTTGCTATGGGCCACTCACCATTATTTCTCCTATTAATGCCCAATGTATCCCACCAAACAATGGTATAATCAGTGAATTATATTGCTACCAACTTCACCTTTTTTTTCCTCAGAATAATTGTGGCACTCAAAAATCATTTCTGTCTTCTTCTCCTACTCTAAATATGCTTCAAGATCACTCCTACCTTGGAAAGGTGGTATTTTCATTTTGATGCTCCCTAGATTCCCATCCACTCTATTTCTTTCCATAGGAATATTTCTGCCATGTCCTCTCCCATACCTCCTATCTCCTCTATGCCTATTTCTTCCCACTTTATATTCAGATTCAAAATCTTCCTCAGTAGCACCACTAACCTCATCATGCTCAGATTCAAATTCATCCATAGAAGTATCCCACCTATTATGCCTTCTAGGATTTGGTCTAACTCTTTGCAGGTTGGCAATTCTTTCATCTTGTCTATCCATCCTATCCCTTATTTCTCCAAAAACAACATTCATACGTGCAAAATGTTGCTACATTGCCGTGAGGTGGTCTTCTGGATTCTTTGGGTTACCATCGGATGTTTCTTCTGCATTTGACATTGTATCTAAAAAATGATGTTAGAGAAATAATTTTCCTCACATGTTTCCCTCAAGGATGTCACTCTACACTTGTGTTTCACTCAAATTTGGCTTTTAAATTGATGTATTTCACTCTTGCCTTTTTCCACTCTTAGATTCCTCTTGAGGCACTTTAAAGAACTAAGCAATTCATAATCAAAGCAATCACAATTTGCAGAATCAACACAACACTTAGAAATATGGAATATCAAAGTGAGTATTAGAAAAGGAAATTCAGGGAAATCAAGAGTTTAAATGACACAAACTTCACAAATTCTGGGTATGACAATACATATTGCTCAAAACACTCCCACCACAAATCCCATTCTTTTTCAATATTTTCTTTTCTTTTCTTATCAAATATTGTTTTTTTTCTTTTTCTTTTTTTTCTGATGCTCTTGTTTTTTTTTCATTTTTCTCCCCAACTGAAATTTAAAGAGAATGCAGAATCTATCACAAACAACAAAAATCAAGCAATCTGAACCCTGAAATTCCAGAAAAGTGTCTATTTTGGAAAGACTATCACTCACAGTAGAAATTTTGGATTGAGATGATACCAAAACAAACAGAAAGATGAGATTTTAAACTATGAAAATGACCTATTGAACAATGTAAAACACAAAGAAAAAGAGGTCAAACAAGGACAGAATATTTTAGGATGTTCCCAGAATTTTCCAGAAAGCACAACTAGATTAAAATAGATAGAACTCACAAATGACAAATCGGATTGAAATGATTCCAAAACAAGATGAAATAAGAGATTTTGAACTATGAATTTAAGACACTAATATTGGAAAACACAAAGAAAAACTTGACAAACAGAAGTAACAAATCTGGACACGGACAGACACAAGAACAAAGCATAACACTTGAAACGAAAATGGAGACAAAGAACAGATAGATATAACCTGAATTTAGATCCGAAGCTCTGATACCAAGATGGTACAAACCCACTATGGAAGATCCCACAAACCCACAACCAATCTGAAATATACACACCCCAAGAAAGCTAAACACAGATCGACGATCCACTTGAACCCTTGAACACGAAAGAACAAGGACCCGAAGTGTAGGAAGACGCCACAAGGATGTTCAAACCTTGATAAGTCTGTTAGTTCTAAGAAGAACCCTAGAGAGAATCCACTCTCAAGAAATAAAGCGCAGAAGTGCAACTTTCATTTATTATTCAAATCTGAATTGTGTGTCCTACAAATGAAGAAGCACCAAGTATTTATAGGGAAATATGACATAGTTGCAATAATCGCAACTTTGAACATAGCAAATACAAATTGTAAAACCATGTGCTAGGAAACCTAAAAGTCTAATACAATGAACACAAAAGTCTAATACAATCTAGAAGAAGGTTGGAAAATCAAATACAACATGCTTAAAGAAACCAAAAGTCAAATCTGTCAACTACTCTTTGATTTTCGCACAACCAAATTCAAGAACATGTAGTCAGCAATTAAGGCTGCAAATATGCTTATTTAGGCCTAAATAAGTCTTCCCATGTGTAGTACTAGGCCCTAGCTCTTCAGTTTCAAGTCTGCAAGCCCACAACTTAACCAATATCTCCATTTGTAGCCCATATGAAGTTAGTGACGTTTTCAACATTTTGGTCCAACTTTAATCCAATTGCTACTTGTTTTGTCCAAGTATCTTGCACTAGCACATTTAATGCTTCCTTAATTTGTTTGGCTTTTGCTCTTGTGATTGGTCCACTTGGTATTTCCAAAGGATCACTTGAATTTGAAGGCACAACTTGCTGAATCACATCAACAAGAGAATGGGAAAACATTTTTGCCGTGGAATTATTTGTCATGATGGATCCCCCATGAAGGAATTATGCTGGGAAAATAAAACAACCCTAAGGACTACTTTTCTTTTCAATTGTTACTGCATTGCTCTTTTCTGCATTTATAACACAACACTCTTACAAACGGATCTTAAAGCTCCATTAACAACTTACTATGTTGATAAAGCATTCATCCAACTTCCTCCACAACCTTCTTCAATTCTCAACAATGCTTAATAGGAGATCTTAGCTTTTCTTTTTTATTTTTCTGTTGTTAACGTTAGGGTCATTCCAATATCTATTTTTTACAATTTCCTAGAAAGTCATTTTAGTTCACTGACTATTGGTAATTTGAACACTTCTGTTGTTTAATGTCATTTTGTCTTTTATAAAAAAAAAAAAGAGTATGTTTCTCCATAAATTCCGCTAGCTAAAATACAATTGTGACTATTTAATTAGTTTAAAACCGTAGTCCTTGACATGTGGAAGCTTCACTTTCATATTATTCCCAAAGAGTATAGGGTTTATATCATATTGAATATATTGTATCATTACAAGATACTATATCGATCCATCCGTATGAGTTGTGGGTATCATCACAATTTTTTTATTTCGGGTTAAAATTCAACTTTCTCCGCAAAAAAAAATTATGTGTAAGAGTTGTGGGTATCTATAACTTTTTTCTCAAAGAAATATAAAAATTTAAAATTATTTTATTATATATACCCACTTGAATTTCAACTAGTTATTTATTTTAAAATTATCTCAAAATTATTGTTTACTAAATAATTTCTTCTTTTATAAAAGGATAAACTATACTAAATAAAATAATGAAGCTTTTAGAACTAAAGAGGGAGTAATATCTCATAAAAAAATGGAGTCATATAATAAAAATTGGCTTTATGTACACTACAAAAAAAATGAGACTTTCAGCAGTAGCACTTTTGTCACCACCAAAAGTCTAACTTTCAGTAGCGACTCATGTGTTGCGACTGAAAGGGTATTTTAGTGTCACCACTAAAAGTCTCCTTTAAAATTTTTCAAAATTTTAGTTTTTTTTAAATTTATGATATTTATACAATAAATATGTTTATTGATGTAATTTCTTATGAAAAAATAAAGTAATTCCTCATATTATTGTGAGATAAAGAGAGTTTGAGAGATACTGTGTTGTGTATGAGAGTAATTCCTCGGATTATCGATGACAATAAAACTCATTCATTGGTTCATGAAGATAGTAATGAAGAGGATGTACTTGATGACTATGATAGTGATATTGAAATAGGAAGTGGCACAGAAAATGAAGTACAAGAGAATGAATAAGAAGATACTAATATAAGTGATAGCACCTCAAAGAATCAATTGAATGAAATTATTATCTCTTTATGCTTAAATTGGTGCTTTAATTTGAAACAAATGATACATCCACACTTAAATTTTCCAAATGGCTAATTAGACAACCCAAAACAAATATATATTAGATATAATCACGATTTTTTCCTAAGCAATATACTTAAATATATTTATATCATGTTATATGCTTTTTTTTAATACTATCTTGAAATTTAAGATGAATCATATAATTTAATCTTTAATTTTTATAAATTTATACTAAAAAATTAAAAAAAAAAACAAAAAACGTATTATAAAAATTTAGCAATAACCTTTCAAAAAAATTAAATAATTATTTTAAAATGAAAAAAATTTCAAGTAAGAAAAAAGTACAATTTATAATTAACTTTCGTTTTTGAACTATTTATATATATAAATATATTTTATTCTTTATTTATATAAATTATATTAATATATAAATTAATATGTATGTATGTATTAATAATATATTTATATTAATATTAATAAAATTTATCAAAAAAAATATATTAGTAAAGATTTAATATATTGTGTGTGAGAGATGTTTAACAATATATATATATATATATATATTAACATAAAGGATGTCAATTCATCTTAACTCACATAGTTAGGAGTTTTCCTCTTTAACAAGGAGATCCCAAGTTCGAACCAAGGTATGACACTTGTGGGAGAAAAATATTGATGGATGATGTGGCATGATGTGGAAGGCGGGTGATGCGGACGGGTGACATGTGGATGAGGTAGGTGAAAGGTGATGTGACAAGGGTGCAGTTGGCATGGAATTTTTTTTTCTTAATGCACTCTCACTAAAAGTTGACTTTTGGCAGCAACATTACATGTTGCCGCTCAAGCTAACCTTCAGTTGTGACACTAAAGTTGCCGCTGAATGGTGACTTTAATTTCAATGGCAATTTTTGTTGTCACAGCAAAAGCTATCCTTCAATGTCGCCGCTGAAACCATACTTTCACCGTCAACTCATTTTGTCGTCACTAATAGTATCAATGATAGTCGTATCAACAGCGATAAAACATCACCACTAAAAGCTTTTCAGTGGCAACTTTTTGACTTTCAGCAGTGACAACAAAAGTCAAAATTTTTGTAGTGTATAGGGAGCAATTGAGAAAAGAGTGAAGCAACAAACTACATTCTTTTTAACTGTGACACTGAAATTTGAGTGAACGAGGAGACCATTGAGTAAATTCTTCTCACATAAGATAATGTTGATATGGCTGGAGGATGTAGAAAAAGTTAAGATAACTTAGATGATTTGATACAACATTAATATCAGATAAGATATTGAAAAAGGATGATGGCAAGAAAAAGAAAAAGAAAAAGGATGAAGATCATAAGAATGTTCATTAGTCATAAAAGCATAAGCAAGTCTTGTAATTATTTTTGCCAAAATTTATAAAGATAGAGTAAATCTAATATTGTTTTAAAAAATATTTTCTCAAACATTTTTTAAAAATCATAAAAAAAATAAAAAAAAGGAAACAAACAAAAAGTGTAATCCCACGGGATGACAGACCCATTGGCCTCAGACTGCCATCTGCCTCTTCATACGGTGTCGTATTTAGTCGCATCCGGGAAAATGGAAGCACAAGAGCACGCGACCTGTACAGAGCTTTGACAAGGAATACAACGAAACTTCCAGGAAGAAGCTAAACTCCTAAGATCAGCCTGCTATTCTTGAAGAGATCATCCCGTAAGTAATATATTGTTCATCCTCTCTGTTTCCAGATCTGGATCGCCTTATTGCTCTGTTGATCTCTAAATAGAAAGAGAGAAAGTTTTCGAGAACTATTTATTGATTTTCTCAGCAACCAAACAGGTAGGAAGCGAAATTGTTACGTACAATAACTTAAATTTACTCTAATGGCAAAGAACTTGTGTTGCAGAAGCAAAAGTTGGCACTGAAGAAGCAGCTAGCTAGTTCTTTGACCTCAGACAAGTGGAGGTCTGGTTTCAGAACAGAAGAGCAAGGTTAGTTCTTAGTTTGTTCTTGCTTGTGAAGAGTGTATATTAGATTCATAAAGAATTAGGGATACATTAGGCTTATCGTAGTAACCAGTTTGATAAAACTTACCTTCAGTTCAATCTCTAATTAATCAACTGCTGGTGCTTCAATATATTCTAATTATTCTTTGCTTGCACATAATATCGTCATGTGTCTTATTTGCTTTACCATCATAGTTGTGAAGTTTAAATGGGAGTGCTTTTGTTTTGTGTCTTTAGTTTATCAGTTAAACTTTTTCAGTAATTGTTCAACACACTGTGATTTAGGTATGAGGTAAATATTCTATTAATTTTTTTATTTTTCTCATCAGAATCCAGCCTTCCATTACATCCTGCATATGTAATTATTAAATTGCTGATGACATATGTTCTGCAGGGAATCTCAGACTGATCAATACGAACGGAACCCAGAGAGTAGCAAGCAGAAAGGTGCAAGAAAGCCTTGGAATATATATATATATATATATATATTGATAAGTGATTTGCAAGTCCAATATTTGGGATTTTGATTCTTTGAAGATGTGTCAATATCACATTGAAGGCATCACAAGTGGTAAGATTTTCTCTGCTCAATTGAAAATGTTTAGCAACTTAACTTTTATGGTAGTGATTTTAGGATTGGTGCGTCAACTGGGCATTCTTAGCTGAGCTTCAATTTTCCCCCATTCCCAAATGTTTTTTGTGTTTCGTTTGATTATTAAATTTTATTTAAAATGGATGACATTTTGATATCTTTTGTATAAAAAATGGTGTTGTTTTTTATTTTTTATGATTTTTAAAAACATTTAATACTCTAAAATTGTGGAGTTTTTTTTTTTAATTTAGAGTATCAATATTTAAAAAAATCATAAAAAATTGAAAACAATACCATTTTTACTCATAAGATATTAAAATGTTACTCATTTTATATAAAATTTAACTATAAAAGAAACACCAAACAAAAAAAATATTGGGGTGGGAGGATTGTGGTGCAACTAACCTGAGAAGTAAGATTGGGAACACGGGCTAGCCCATGACAGGTTCGAGCCTAAACGGGTCCAAATCCAAAAATGTACTCAAATTGCGAGGCCCAGCCCATTTAGATAAATCCTGCAGCCTCTTTTTTTTTTTTTTTGCCATGACCATTTTTGGTTTCTTATTCTTCTAAAGACTAAAATACATAATTTAAAACATAAATATCATCAAAACTAATTTAAAACATAAATATTATTCAAGTTTAATAAAATTCAAAAACAAAGACTTAAGTTCAAACCATAATTAATGTCCACAACCAATCAAACAAGTCCACGGCCACAATCAAACAAATTTACAAACTTCAAATATCAATAATAATAGAACATCTGATTTGGATTTTGGCGTACACATACAAAAAAAGTAAAAAGAAAATTAAAAAAGAGAAGCTTCAAATGAGATTTGAGTCAATGTGAGAGCATCTCTGATATGAGGGTTATATTAGATTAACTCGACCCCCGACCAATGCTTGTTGTCCATTACCCTGTGCTCAGTTTTGTTTTTTTTTTAAAAAAAAAAAAAAAAGTTAAACGAGCCTAAAAGGGCCGGCCCTATAGGGCAGGCCCTTTTAGGCCCGTTTCCTTCTGAAGGCTCTAAATTATAGGCCTGGCTCGTGACGGGCTAGGGCCTAAATAGGCCGGCCCGATTTCCCGGTTCTACTAGTGAGAAGGCATCGTTGACACCGGAGCCCATAATTTTATGCTAACAATCCATTTTTGGTTTTGGACCTATAGACCGCAAAATCCAATTATGGTTTAAATCTGTAAGTTTTAAGGTCATGAGCAATGTCAATGAGCTGCTACCTCTTAAATCTCATTAGATACTTAAGGTTTCTCCAAATTCGTTTTCAAATATTACTGTTTATTTTGCTTTAGTTACCCTCGTACTTTAATTTGCTTTCTGTTGTTGCAAGCATATCTCCTAAAAGCCTCTCTATCTCCCTCTCCCTCTCCCTCTCCCTCTCCCTCTCCCTCTGTCAAAAGACAATCATATTGAATATTATGAGCTTTTGTGTTAACCTAATTTTCCTTTGTTAAATTGGGTTAAGGTACAAATTTGCCTTGAAAATATTCCCTGAAGAGTAATATTGCCCCAAAAGTTTTTTTATGTTTAATATCACTTTGGAAGTTTCAAAATATAGTAATTTTTCTCTATACAATTAAAAATTAATGTTAATGGTTAAACCATTGATGTTGTTCATTAACTTTTTAACAGTAAAGGACAACGTTGCTCCATTTTAATATTTATGGGGCAATATTAAACTTAAAAAAATTTCCATGTCAATAGTGTTTTTTAACGAATATTTCTGAGGTAAATTTGTACCTTAACCCTTGTTAACTTAGTAAGAGTGTCTTTTTGCTCATTAAGATTGGAGAACTGATTAATACAATTCCCAACTACTCCTCCACTCTTTAATGTAGGACCTAATTGAGGAGTTGATATTGGTCATATATATAAAACCTAATTCACATATTTATTGTTTCTCAAGTAATACTATTGATACTCACTTAAATAGGAGAGGGGGAGGGGGAGAATTAAAGATAATTAAGGTGTTTTAGAAAAAATATGTTATATTTATTATAATTAACTAACTTACCTAACTTCCTCAATCTAATAAAATTAGTTAAATAGGTCTTACATTAAGGATTAATTAGTGTTTCTTTTATTGTTGTTGTTGTTGATTTCTACGTTGCAAATTGAGGCAGAAAAATTATGTGCTGATTTATTTATTGTACTTCCTTTTTATCATGAAATTAATTAAGAGTGTGTTTGGTTGAAAATAACGGCCTTCCCCTCTAAAACTTGGAGTTTTTAGATGAGGGAGAAATGATTTTTCAATCCTGACAAAATTACCTATAGGATTTTTTTCTATATTTTTTTTTTACTAAAAATGCTTTAATTATTACATGGCATGTTGTTTCTATATCTAAGCCGGACCTGGAATGTAATATATATATATATATATATAAAGTATTTTGCAGTTACATGAAATGATAGATTATTTGAAGGAAAATATAGAAAATGAATACGGATAAATTCTTATCATTCTACATATTTTTAAATTGGTACTTTGAATGTGCTTCAGTTTCAGATCCATCAAAAGATTACCAAATGTTGTTGGCAACAAAAGTTTATTGGAAGCGGATCATCAATCCAAATAATATTGGTCCTGAGTTTGATGATAGTGCTTGGGCTTCAAAATTTAATGATAGCAGTGCTTGGGCTATAGAGTTGAATGATTTGAAAGGCCAATTGAAAATTGCAAACTCTACGAAGCTTCCCTTAGCATCAAGTTGTTGTATCTATAAAGTGCTCCCAAAACTTCGAAAAGTAAATGAAGAACCCTACACTCCTAATGTGATTTCCATTGGCCCTTATCACCACGGAGACAAAAAATTGGAATCAATGCAAGAATTAAAAGCATGGTATGCGAACAGATTTCTTAAGAGGAATCCAGATAAGTCGTTTAAGGATTATTTTAAAGCCCTAGAAGATTTGGAAGATGAGATTCGACGTTGTTATTCGGAGGTCATACAGATGAAGAGCGATGAATTTGTACTCATGATTTTACTTGATGCATGCTTCATCATCGAGTTCTTTCTTGACATAGTATGCCTAGAAGGCCCTTTGGCTAAAAAGCTATGGCCTACCGCTGATATTAAACTTGACTTAATTTTGCTTGAAAATCAACTTCCATTCTTTGTTCTTACTCAGCTGTTCAACCTAGCTTTTCCGAGTGGCTTCAATGGTGATTGTGGGCATTCGTTTGTGAAGCTTACGTTTTATGTTTTTGTGAATGTCTTCTTGCAAGAGATTTATCCAAACAAGGAAACTCATCCTAAGTTCATCAGGAGCTTCAATCAAGATAGTCTTTGTCAAGTGCAACACCTTTGTGATGTGTTAAGGACTTTTTACTTACCAAGTGACCCACCACCAAGAGAGCCTCACACAGCAATGAGTCGTTCGCACACTATAAGTCAACTACACGAGGCAGGGATGAAATTTCAAGTGGATAAAGGAAGCAGTGTGACTAAGCTGCAATGTTTGGAGAAAATAATGCTAAAGATACCAGGTATTGTGGTTAGTGATTGGACTGAGACTTTGCTCAGAAATGTGGTTGCATTTGAGCAGTGTCACTATCCTTTATTAGGCTATGTAACTGATTACTTATGCCTGTTGGATGTTCTTATTGAAACCAGAGAAGATGTTGAAATTCTTGTAAGAAAGAAAATCATGGTGAATTTGTTGAGTAACAGTGATGAAGTTGCATCCATGGTGAACAACCTTTGCAAGAATGTTATTGTAACAAACACCAACACTGATTACATCTCTCTATATGAAGAAATGGGCGAGTTTTATGATAACCCCTTTCACAAGTATAAGGCAATCTTTGTGCGCGAATATTGGAGCACTCCTTGGAAAATTGCAACTTTACTGCTTTTGTTCACTTTCATCCAGACAATAAAGAAATAGGTGATCCATTCATTGTGATCCGTCGAGGCCTTCTACTATGCAAAAAGCTGGGACTGAAGAAAATCAAATTGTTCACAGATTCCCTACAGGCGGTTCACCTGTTATCCATTCATTGTGATCCTGATCATCCTTTGTATGACGTCATTATAGATACTAGATCTCTTGTCTACAGCGACTGGGAGTTGGAGATTTCCCACACTCATAGGGAAAGTATTCGTTGTGCAGATTACCTAGCGGGAGCGGCGCATCTCATTTCACAAGACTATGTTGAATTAGGCCTCCCCCCAATGGAATGTATTCACCTTTTTGCTTTGGATTGTGGTTCACTACCACAAGACCATTCTGCAGGACGTAGCCTATAGGTTCTGTTATTATCAAGCTTTGCTTGCCCTCGTAACAAAAAAAAAAAAAAAAAAAGAAATAGGTGAAAAGCTCTTGTATAACTCCCAACTCTTAATTATTATATTTGTTGTTTTTATATATAATAGTGTCGTGGTTATTGTTCGTTCCTAAACATAATGACAAGATGTTTGCTTTTTTATTATATCAACATCAGTTCTCTATTTTTCTTTTCTGTATATATGTGGAACATAATAAAAATGGATTGTGATTCCATGCTTTACCCAACAAGCAACATGTTTGCGTGTGTAATGAAGTATGATTTGAATTAGAATTATTTATTGTACCCTAATTTAATATGATATTAAAGTTGCTGGTGTTATGGTAGTTGGCATCTGAATTCATGATGGGGCGAAGTCATGAAAAGTGTTGTGTATGTTTAATTCTTTCACCACATGATATCTCATCACTCGGTGGTCTTCCAGTTGCACGGATTGGTTCTTGTTGGCCTATGTTATCCTGTGATATTAATCAGTGCAATAAAGAAGGACGGTAATACAAGATAAGATGCATATTTCAATTTAATATGATATGTGGTTGGATTAAGGATGAGTTTAAGAACACTGTGATGCATAACGTATATTTATATAAATATGTACAAAATTATAATTGGTTCCATATGAACGTAAAAGGGTTGGTCCTTAAAAGAGTTGACCCTAAAAAGCCTTATTTTCACAAAATACTGCCTTTCATAGAGATCCGCCCTCATATAGGTGGGCTGAGTTCAGCGTACTTTCAGGTTGTTTTACAAATTTTTAATATTTTTTCACACATTTTCAAATGGACAAAAGTAAAACAATAAATCTCATAAAATTAGATATGGACATGACAAATGAAGTTCACCTTCCTACATACACCACAATTTAGATAAAAAAAATTTCTTTTCGGAATACAAGCGAAGCAAGAAGCATGTTTTGACTTTTACGGAGTAATCATTCTTAACCAACTCTGTGCTCACAATTATTGAAAACAAAACCGACTCTCGGACAAGAAGCTATAAAACCAATATTTTAAGGAAAGACTCCATAAAAATGAATTTATATTATTCAATCTTTAAGCCAAACTGAATAATTACATCAATATTAATTGAAATAAAATTCAAAAGAATATCTTTCATCAAAAAAAGGGAGAAAAGGTCTTATTTATGGTTTAGAAATTTAACAAGAAATTGCATATGCAGAATCCAAATATTGAGGAACTTGACAAAACTTTTTTAATGTATTTAATTTACTGGTCAATGGTATATGAAAAACTCATTAATCCATATGCATATGATTTTTTGGCCATATGATTTTGCTCATATGCGGGGTCAAGTAAATAAGGTGTAAGAGTGAAACATTTTATTCATCGCACATCTTTACACACACACACACACACACTAATCTAGCACAAAAAAATTTCTAAGAATTTTGTCAATTAATATCTAACATGAGCATTTTACAGGACATGTCTACAATTGAACACCAAAATTTTTATTACTTTTAATTTTTCTTAAACAATTTTATTTTGATTTATACAGACTTTAAAATAAAGATAATCCCTAAAATGTTAGTTTAAAAAAATGAATTTTTTAATCAAAAAATCTTAAATCTAGTCCTTCAAAGTTGTATTTGAATACTGCAGAAATCACTAATAAGCTTGTGGTGTTCATCATTGTTATGAGTATTGAAACTGGTTTAATAACTATCATTTTTACAATATATATATATATATATCTTTTCATTCAAAAAAATTGTTGAAAATTTTTAACATTTGGACAGTGCATATCTTACCATAAGTAATTCAATACTCATCATGATGCTCCTCAGTCCTCACTGCAACTAGCACCGAAACCAGTTCTCAAATTTAAATAACAAGCCTAAACCTAATGGGCATAAGCAATCTAGTAAAGCCCAAAGTTTAGGAAGAGAATGACGGGTTTAATGGGGATCGCCAGAAGCCCACAAATCCGAAGGGGGAAACGAGAAGTATAAATGGGCCAAAGGACCCCTTTTGTTGTTGCTTGAGACTTGAAACAACTGGGCTAAATAGCAACCTACTGACACAATAAAATGTTGTGTTTGGAAGTACCCAACCCAAGGAAGCAAATGTCCATGACTTGGGTCATATGAATCAAATGCCTCGCACGAGTGAACATCCTCCGATACAACCAGTGAACTAGGTGGAGATTGTGGGTAATTGATGGTGTATGAAGACTTCGTCTGTGTCTGAATTAACTTATTTTAAATGACTTTGTGATGTATGAAGTAAATATATAAAAATATTTTTGCTTCTTGTAATACATAAAATTTTAGACCATTTTTTTAAAATCACATCCTGATTATTAGAGTATAGTTATAACAGTGGTTAGTTTGTATAACTTGATCATAGTTGTAACAACTCTAGTTAGGAAACTAATCACCGTAGTTACTCCTATCTTACCATTGACATTAATCAAAATTGCAATGCGCGGTTTAGCGGATATATAGGAATAACATAGATATACTGATAAATTATAAATGATTATTTTACAGGAATTTCCCATGTGAATAGCAATTATAGACCTTGACATGATAAAAGGTCTTCAGATAACCAACATCTTCACTCAATCTTGACCGGCACCTTCAATTGCCGATAAATACGATCATGCCCTCGGAGCCATTTTCTGTTGCTGCAAACTTTATACATTTATGGAAAGGGTGAGATTCGAAAGAATCTCAGTAATAACATGCAACCAATCATATAAAATGCGAAAATTAAATATGTTATGCAACAAATTAATTACAATATCACGGCATGTACACATGAGTTAGGGGCTCATTCCCACACCATCCGTAAACCTCGGTTGGGTTTTTACTTAACAACCAGGTAAGTGTGCCTCCACACACAAATTGCCCTCCTCGGCAAAAACCACATTTATTAATTATATCACAAAAGTTGGCATATACAAACATATAAATATTAGCATAATGTATGAAAGATAGAGTTACTACCTGAAATAGCCCTTTTCCTCCTAATCGTCTAACTGTCTTGATATGGCTCAGCCACAACTGTCCGGTTAATACCCATTCATGTACTACTTTAAACTCTTTTAAACTCATTTTGTTGGTTATCTTAGCTTAAAACTATGAAATTACAAAAATGCCCCTAGGGACACAATCTAATTATACTTTTCTGAAAATTTTGAACTGGGCTATTCCTACATAATTTTGCCCAAAGAATCCATTTTGACCTCAGAATTACCAAATTCATTGCTAATAGATGAAAATGCCCTTAGCAGCCACTAACTTAGGGTTTTAGGGGTAATTTTGCCAATTCACATTCCAAGGCTTTTCATACTTCATGATCAACATTAACTCTACACAATTTTCCCTTTTAAATACAATAGAATCATCAAAACCACCAAAATCCATTCCAAACACTGCCAAAACAGGTCTGGACGAAAATTAGAGAAAATTAGGGAAAATGTAGTTTCCTGATTCCAATCAACTTAACACCTTCTTTTCATCCTAAATTGCTTGTTTAACCATTTAATTACACTTCCCACATGATTAACCCAAATTTGGGCAGCACCTCCCCTTAGGGTTTGAGCTTTCCAAATTTCAAAAACCAACCAAAACATGCCACCCCCACTAAGTATAAATCAATAAGAGAAACAAGGTTCTTGAGATTACCTTTGATTTCTCTTCTTTCTCTCTCTAAAACCGTCCTCTCTCTCCTCCTTGTTGCTCTTGATTTGACTTGCTATCCATGGATTTCAAGGAAAAGAAGAGGTTACGAAGTGATTTAGAAGGCAAGAACACTTGAAATCAAGTCTTACCTTGGATTTTCTGCTTCAACCCTAACCTTGGCTTGTTCTTGAGCTTTCAACTTCCAAATAACCCTCTCCCCCCCCCCCCCCCTTGCAGCTGAACGAAATTTGAAGGCCCAAAGGGAAGAGAAAACTTATAAAAAATATCTCCTTCGTCTTTTTAGTTTTATTATATTTTATGGCAATTTTAACACATGCCCTTTAACTTGATATAATCCTCTTTTCTCTTCCCTTGTATACTTGGCCGAAAATGGGCTTCAAGAGGAAGTAATGGGCTGATTTAATTCAGCTATTAACCTCCTCCACAAATATTAGATAAGAGTTGCAAAATTTGCCTTTCTCATTTTTTGCTTTGACCATTATCCAATAAATGACCATAAATATCCAAAAAATAATCTTCCCTCCTGATTCAGCTCACTTTGCATGAAATGGAAGGTATTTTCAGGAGAAAATAATTTTCTTTTGATTAACATGACAAACTACCATTTTGCCCATACATTTTGCGATTTTCATCCAAAACTGGCAGAATTTTCACCCAACTTTAAAAATTTATATTTTTATTTTTAGACATCAAATTAATGTGGTTCTAAAGCCTAATTAACCCTTATTGAGTCTAGTTTTAAGAAAAAATATAGTATTTAGCCAACTGGAAGCTCAACATTCCCAAAATTTAAATCTTTTAATGCTATCCCATAAATTAGACAGTTTCACTGGGCTTATTTCAAAAATTCATAACTATTTGTGTACAGTTCCAAATGACCTATATAACCTATCAAATTAAAGTTTGATAAGTCTACTTTAATTTTGAAAATTTTCATAGGCATTAAACATCATTTGCCTATTTAAAAACGTCACACAACAAAACTGCTACATAGAAAAACTCACTGACAGTAAATACAAATACAATTTATAGTCCAAACATAATCATGTTGTGTGTAACCCTTTTAACAAGTATAAGGCAATCTTTGTGCACTAATATTGGAGCACTCCTTGGAAAATTGCATCTGTGGTTGCTGCAACTTTACTGCTTTTGCTCACTTTCATCCAAACAATAAAGAAATAAGTGAAAAACTCTTGTATAACTCCCAACTATTAACTATTATATTTGTTGCTTTTATATATAATAAGCAATGAAGGAGATGCTTTTGCGATCACTGCTTCGACTTATGACTATTTGGGCATTTAATATTTATTAATATTCTTTATTGACCCTGATTTACTCTTGATTCTCTTCTCTCATAAGCGTTGCTCTCTCTTTTCTAGCAAGCCAAATTGTGCGAGACGTGCAATCTATTTAGTTTTGTAATATTATTTTGTTAGAAAATTTTACATTTGTATGATTTCTAATTTATATGCATTTTATCCATTAAATATATTTAATTAAATATTTTAGTATTTTCAAGTTTTTCTAACTAATAAATTAACTATTTTAATTTTTTTATAATTTTAATTTTTCTCTTAAAATTATCACAATATGTATAATATATATATATATATATATATATTAATAACATTAATATTTTTTCCAGTCATTTTCCATCTAAAATTGCTTTTAAAATAATCACCTAAATATATTTTAGTTTAAAAAGGCCACTTTTACTATTATCAATCTAAACATAAATCACATTACAGTATTTGACTTTTACCCTATCTCATGTTTGCAAAAATCATATTAGAAAAAATCCACTTTTGCCATCGTGAATCCAAATACACCCTTGGTTGTCTAATTAGCTTAGCTGACTTGGGCTTTTATACTTTGCACATATATGATATTATTGGGTAAATTTGTGTATATTGTCAAGCTTAAATAAAAATGTTTCTTAAATTAACTTTTTTCATTCACAATATTTGAAATCACAATTGAATTTTTTTAAACATTTTTTACTCTATCCAACTGTATTTTTAGTAGGCCTAATTTTATTTATCATAGATTTAACCAGGCCATTGCAACAAAGTAACATGTGTGTGAGTGTCTCTGCGTGTTTCTATATATATAATGTATGCACATATGTATCATACAATATTTTTTTAACAAGGGAATTGTTTGGTCAATACTACTTCTTGTTTGAGTTAAACTTTGACCTCTTACAAAGGGCCAACAAGGAGGAAGGCTCTGCTCTTATCTCTACTGAGGAGGCGGACATGCTGTGGTGTAGTAGAAAGAAGGGCAGGGAGGGTGATGCTTCTGCATCCAATGATAGGGCAGTGATTCCACATGCTGAGGATTGGATGATAGATGACAAAGAGGAATGAGTTTCTAAAAGTTTTATAAGGATGCTTGTGTCAATGTACTGGCAGTGGAGATAGCACTACTGTTGAAGACACTTTTAACGACAGTTTTTACACCCTTTAGACGACTGTTTTCAAGGGGACGTATAGGTGAGTGTCATTGAAAATTCAAAAAAAAAAACTGTTGTAAAACGTCATTGTATCTGAGATACAACGATCGTTTTATAAAAAACGGTCGTTGTATGTCATAGATACAACAACCGTTTTTGATAAAACGACCGTTGTATCTCAGATACAATGATTGTTTTACAACAGTTTTTTTTTCTTGAATTTTCAATGACACTCACCTATACGTGTAAAACGGTCATTGTATCTATTTTTTGTTAAGAGCATATACGTTTTACAAGATACAACCACACCAATGTCATTAATGGAAAAGAACCAACGTACCCAGACAATGACATTGTGAATCTTCTAAGTTCTATCATGACCATATAGTGTATATATCATCATAACATCATTTTAATGTTCAAACTTCAACTTTCAAAATAAATCAGAACAATCATATGGCCAAAGAGATGACATGCTAGATTAGAAATTCCTATGCTTCATCATCAGTTTCCAAAGTGTTCTCTATAAAGCAAAATGCCTTAACGTAGTCAAAGTACCCATAAATAAGAAACTAGGAAAAGTATTCATATGCAAACTTATATAGCACTGTACAAAACCTCTACACTATGTAAAAAAACCTCTACAACATCATCACCCCTATGTGTTGTAGAAGATGTCCTGATAAAAGGTCTCGGATCAAGTTAATGTCTTCGAATGTGTAGGGATCCTGATTGCCAAAAATATGTGCCAAAATGGAGAATATGTCAATATAAATCAATAAATTGAATGAAATAACTAACAATTCAATTACAAGAAAAGAAATTAAATTTAATTGAGAATCAAGAAATGATCATCTGTTCAAAATTAGTAGTAAAGCCACTGAAAATGATGTTATACATGTATAGTATAACATAGAAGCCGCACTCAGTTTTCCCTGCTTGCCGAGGGCACTATACATCAAAAGCAAATGGTAAAAAAGAATAAAGGCATATGTAATGCAATAGTTAATCAAAGAACTTGAATGTAAAGAACTAACCTTTGGCTAGAACCACTTTATCGGACCACTTTTACCTTCACGCTTCCTACCCATTATATAATATGTCTTCAGTGCACTATAATAGTTAAAATGATAAACAGAAGATATTAAAACAACTAATTAAAATAAAAAATCAATGACTGACAAACAAATTAACTTATGTGTTTCTGGCTTGTGACCCAATGAGTCAAACCAAAAGATGACGTTGATCGAGGGACAAGGAACGCAAAGACTCCAATGATAACTATAATCACATATATAGATTAAAATGAGGTTAGATAATATGATACTTCTTAGCAAAGTGAATGTGTATAAATATATCAAATTAAGTTATTTGCCCTTCAACAATTGGTGCTAGATAACAACGCAGCTGAGTCTCGCCTATTGTATAGCCTACATAGCTCATCTGATCTTCCAACCTCTTGTTATTACGTCGTGACATATTGCCAAGACATAAGAAGCCATATGTAGTGTTGAGCTCTCGTTCAACACACATTTTGTGGAACCAGCTACCACATAAATGAAAATGAGAAATGATTCAGTAAATGTAGAAACCTAAAACTCCTAAATATCAGTGCATTAATTATAATTAAAAATTATAACTAAACTCACATGATTGCAAATGTGACCTAGCCTATGTCTATCTCCTCCAAAGATATCAACTCTCTAATATCTTTGTTATCAAGTCCATAATTATACGAGATTCTGTGACCCACAATCTCACAAGGCATCTTCAAGTCAACCTTGTTTATGTCGTCATGAATATTATGCAGTTGTGCTAACAATGGAAATTTTTTCGCATCATCTTGTTCTTAGTAAGACACAAAATAAAGATTATAAGTAGAATGTCAAGGATTAAGTAACAGTAAGGTGTTTCCTTACCATTGGAGGGACTGGCATAGTCTGAATAAGATGTTTAGGCCACAAGATGAAAGATCATGTTTCCTGACCTAGTCTGGCAACCTCTTCATTGGGGAACGGGACATCTACACCTTTCTCCCCCAGTCGAACACTTGTGACATTGACTTTACATTGATCGTCCCAGATTTGGTTATTATGATGGGTAGTGGCATGTGTGTATACAACAACATCAGCAACAACACGCACGTACGGGACTTTTAAATACAGAGTGCAAGGTTCTCCAGGCTCTAGTGAAGGACCAGGGTTGCCATGTCCAACCTCTAGTGAATTGTAACTGTCTTTGGTACTGGGAAAGGCCAGGGATTCCTGAGTAAGAGAAATGAAAGAATTAATTAAAATAACGTAAGGAAAAATGCAATATTATATTAAATGAAATTATTTACAAACCTACGATCTAGGCTCCACATAACACATCCCGCCTTGCATGTAAGACAAAACCATTGAACTCATCTCACCACGTAGCTCACACAACAGCTCTTCTTTAAGCTCGTCTCGAAGTAATTGACACATTTGCACCGCTAGCTCTGCTCGGATTTCCTCTCAAACCCTACCCACAAACTCCTTACTCACTTCACCTTGTCCATAAGGTTGTGAACCTCGTCCAAAGTATCTTGAGATACCAACTCCCCTTGGCTCCCTCTAACTTGACCAGGGTGATCTGGCTTCCCAAGCGCCGTTGCTAAGATATCCATCCTTCCAGTTTGAGTGAAGGAACCCTGGCTGCTTTGCTCTTCAAGTTCATCCTGCGGCATACAATGGATAAATAAAAGTAATTACATGTAATCTTGTTAGGAAAATGAAACACACTCACAATCCTTTTAGCAACATTAGCAACGACTAGATTTATATATTTTTCTCCCTTTATCCTCCCTGCTTTCCACTTTTTGTGATGTGGGGGAGGAGGTGGCGCTTGTACGAGAATACTAGGATCTGCTTGTGCTACTTCCTCCAATTTCTGCAATTCAGCATGCATCATCTTCTTTTCCAGCTTCTGATAAACCCTACGCGACATGTAATACGGATAATTGATTTTAGCTCGCCTCTCTTTGTTTGATTGACTCAATTCCTATATAAACAAAGAATAAAGAAAACTGAGTTAATGAGGTCAAGTAAGTTCAAGTAAAATGTTCCACACTAAGATTAACAAAATATATATACTAGAAATTTGGGATCCTTGCACGATGCCACAAACAACCTCCAATCATTTGGAGAAAGAAAAGAATACACTATACAAGGATCCACATTGCTCCTTAACCCTTAAATGTACTTGGTTGTGAAAGTGGACTTGAAATCTTTCCATCGAGTCCGAACTTCCCCCATCCAATGCTTGTACATCTGCCTCGTGTTGGGGATATCATAGTTTTGCTACAAAGCAAAATATATAATAGTTATATGTGAACAAATAGAAATAAAGACAAAGATGAATATAGAACTTAATTTATATACCAAAAGTTGTTCCCAAATCATAGCCTTCATGTCCTTTGAAACTTCCCTCCAGCTGGAAATTAGAATACTAACTTTGTTTTGAGCTAAAAAGCCAACATATCTAATGAACATGTCTTCGTCTTAGCCGAGTGGCTTCAAATCAGCATTAAACTCCACGTGGACCCTCTCCTTCTGTTCCTCATGAAGTTTGACTAACGAGCGCAGCTTCGTGCTTCCCTTAACCTTTTTCTTAGCAGGGGAGCCACCTGAGTCACCCGAATCTGTACTTGCCATGTTCCTGCTAAGAAATAAAGGTAAGATATGATAAGTACTTACATGCAATTAAATGAATACTTTTAACAAAGTAAAGTCTTACTTTATGTGTTTTCCAAAATTCCTTCACAATGATAAATTCTAGTTGCATATTCATCATCATCTACCAATTCCACTTCGGTTGGTCTAGGTGGATTTGTAGTGAAAGAAGGTGTGTCGTCAAGATTCAAACTTGGATCACCATCCTTCTATTTTTTACTTTGGAAAACAATAGACAATTTCTCATTTGCTAGATCAATGACATAAAACACTTGTTTTGCCTGTTTTGCTAGAATGAATGGCTCATCTTTATAACCAACTCTATCAAGATCAACTAAGGTAAATCCAAATTGATCTATTTCAACAGTATTATTGTTAACCCACTTGCATTTGAATATAGGGACTCTCAACTTAGTGTAGCTTATCTCCCATATGTCTTCAATAACTCCATAATAGACCATAGATGCCAATATGGGGTTCTTGTCTTTCAAACTAGAAAAGTGCATTGCTTCGGCTACCACCATCACCCTACTATTTTGCACAGTACTTCTATTATCCTGGGCTTTTGAGTAGAAAGAATACCCATTTATATCGAAACCATTCCAAGTTATGACCTCAAAAGAAAGGCCCGAAGCTAACCATTTGATTGTCTCAGACACACTGGTCTCGTGCGATACCTTTTGCTTGAACCACTTTATGAAAGTCTTGTTTTGCTCATTAGCTATCTGCATGTCATTTTTTCTTGGATATATCTCCTTCAAACTCTTTCTGTGTTCATCAAAGTAAGGCTGAACTTCGGCCATATTATTCAAGATATACAAGTGTGCTTGCAACACCTCTTCACGACACATACTCTTCACCTTGAGCCCTTGTGTTCCCTTACTTATACCCTTTCCATGACGAGATTGGGCCTTCAGCCATGATAGATATTCTTTACAAAAGTCCATAGCCTCTTCAACGACATATCTTTCTACAGTTAAGGCTTCAGGTCGATACGAATTTTTTGAATACCCTTTTAAGTTCTTCATGTACCACTCAAAAGGGTACATCCACCTTAGATAAATTGCGCCGCATAGTCTTATCTTCCTTACCAAATGAACTATTAAATGCACCATTATATCAAAGAATGCAGGAGAAAAATGCATCTCTAATTGGGAAAGAATAATATAACCCCTATTTTCTAATTCGTATAACTTTCCAATGTCAACAACTTTGCTACAAATAGCATTAAAGAAACTGCACAACCTTGTTATCGTGCTTCGCATATCATCTTTCATAATGCCTCTAATAGCTACTGGTAATAGTTGTTGCATTAAGACATGGCAATCATGGGACTTTATTCCTACTAACTTGAAATCTTCCATTGACACAAGCCTGCTCACATTAGAAGAATACCCTTGTGGTAGCTTAATTTCATGCAAACACCCACACAAACTTCTTTTCTCGGCTTTTGACAATGTATGTGCCGCTGGCTCCATATACACCCTCTTACCATCGTCTTTTAGTTTTGGATGTAGTCATTCTCTTATTCCCATTTCAACCAAGTCTAGCCTCACACTAATTCCATCTTTAGTCTTACCTGGTATGTGCAAAAGTGTACCAACAAGGCTATCATATACATTTTTTTCCACATGCATCACATCAATACTATGTCTTACATCAAGACTACGCCAATATGGAAGCTCAAAGAAAATTGACCTCCTCTTCCATATGTTCTTCTCACCTGTAGTCCTCTGATTCTTACTAAAAGTGACATTGATTTTTTGCACCTAACTATAAGCCTCATCTCCAGTTAATGCCTTCAAAGCCATTCCATTCTCCGGCAAATCATTAAAAGTCTTCTTTAGCCTACGGTATGGGTGGAACTGAGGAAGAAATTGTCTATGACCAAGGTAGACCATTTTTCTACCATGCTTTAGTTGATGGAAGTGTGTGCTTGCTTCACATATTGGACATGCTTTATGACCCTTCACACTATAACCTAACAAGTTCCCGTATGCAGGAAAGTCGTTAATCGTGGTGAAAATCATTACACGTAGCTTAAAGGACTGTTGGTTATATGCATCAAACACATATATGCCATCCTCCCATAACTTCTTTAAATCATCTATCAAAGGTGCCAAGTAGACATAGATATCGTTCCCCACTGTTTTGGTCACGAAATCATCATAGAAAGCATCATATACTTGCGTTTCATACATAACCAGGGAGGTAAGTTGTAAATCACTAGCAGACCTGGCCATGCACTATGTGTACTACTAAAAGTGCCATAAGGATTGATTTCATCTGTGTAAAGCCCAAGTTGAAGGTTTCTTGGTTCACCCCCAAATCTGGGATACATTTCATATATTTTCTTCTATTGTGGAGAGTCAGCCGAGTGCCGAAGGTATTCTCCATCACATATTTTGTCATCAAAATGCCATCTTAACTTCTTCGCTTCTTTCACATTAGCAAACATTCGTTTAAACTGCAAAATGATTGGAAGATACAACAAAACCTTTAAAGGTTGCTTTTTACTTGTCTCATCACCTGTCTCATCACCACACCTAACACCTTTCTTCACTTTGTATGTAGAAGTTTTGCATTTTGGACACTCACTTAATCCTTCATACTCATTTCTATATAATATGCAATCATTAGGGTAAGCATGTATCTTTTTAAACTCCATACCCATAGTAGACAATATTTTCTTCGCCTCATACATACGATTTAGAAGTACATTATCCTCTGGAAACATGTCACACAACAATTCAAGTAACAATGTGAAACTACTATCGGTCCACCCACAAGTTGCCTTTAGTTGACCAAGTGCAAAATACCTGACAAGCGTGTATACCTAATGTACCCATGGTACAAAGGTGTCTCTGCATCACTCCGCACGCTATCATATACAGGCGATTGTGCAAAACATTCTAGCTCAACAACATGAATCATTTTCTCCATTCTATCGTCATCTCCAACCTCTAAAACTTCCTTCCCGTGGGACACACAAGTGGTTACTTCCTCACCATGCCATAACCACCTTGTGTACCAAAAATTTATTCCATTACAAACTAAGTGATTTCTTATATCATCAATATCCAGATGACTCTCATTTAATCACTTCACAAATGGACAAAAATACTTCCCATTTGTACTAGGCGCATTCATTTTAGCAAATTCAATAAACTCTTCCACCCCTTTCTCATATTCTTCACTAATTCTCAATGCATTCATCCTGCTATGACCCATTTTATTACCGCCTAATCCATTTGCAACGACACTCAAATTTACCATTGTGCTACGTAAAAATTTATATACATTAGAAAATTTAAACAAATTAAAGAAGCTAAAAACTACATACAAATCATAGAACCCAAAAACAAGAAGATAAGAAAACCATGGTTGCAACTATAATAAGTTTTTGACTCAGGGCCACCACATGAATTGTGACCAATTCAACCTTTTAATTAATTCATTCTCAGTCAAAAACATAGCTACTGTTTGCTTCATATATACACAGGATCATTCATCATCTTCCACATATCATAATATCAACTTAACATATATACAGTTCAGGCATGTCCAGAAAAACTACTTGTACTGCTCATATGATGAAATAAAATTCAAAACAATCCTTTTCAATAAAGAAAACTTAAAGATGTTTTATTAAAAAAAGGTAACTTGAACTCAATTAGCTAGGTTACATATATTATACGCAATATCTACTCAAAATTAAGCTTCCAAAATTTGGTAAATTTTCATTTTCACTGAGCAATTAAATATATATATATATATATATCTCTCATCTATACTGTTTCAATAGCTTGCTTCCACTTTATAATTGTAAACTATGGAATTAACCTAAGCACAAATCCACGTTGTATGCAGCAAAAGGAAAAGGAAACTAAAATAAATGCAGTGTAGTGGCTAACCTGAACTAAAGAGGCCAGGTCACAGAGGGGAGCTATAGAACCACGATGAATGGAGGAATGAGAAGAGGAGACGGTTAAACTGTGTGCAATTAACCTGAACCGAAGAGGTCACATAGGGGAGCTGTAGAACCAAGATGAATGGAGGAATGACCAATTAAATCTCTCTCTCTCTCTCTCTCTCTCTCTCTCTTATCTATACTGTTTCAATAGCTTGCTTTCACTTTGTAATTGTAAACTGTGTTCATTCTGACAAATATATATACACAGAGTACAAAAAACATTCATTATTCTTTCATTAAATAAAAATCCAAATAAAAGGTGCATACAAGTACAAATATAAAATATTTAAATTTAAATTTTTTTTTGGTGTTTCCACTCCTCCTATCTCCACCTGCGCAGGTAACTCCATCCATATTAATAAATTATATTACTACTTATTCCTGTTCACGTTATATAGCAAACACAAATAAAGAAAGCAAATCGACTTGATAATTTGTATAAGAATCAGTGATTACTTACTTCAGTGATATTAGCTACTTTTAATTTTCAATCAAGTTTCAAAAATCATAACTTCATCTAGGAAGCTTCAAATGAAGTGGTTCAAATCTCTAATTAAAAATATTTTAATCCTCTACAATGGAAAAATAACATTCAACATCAATTTAAGAACACAAGTCTAAAATTCTCGCGTGAAAATTCACTGCTCATTTGTTGAAAAAGGATTTTTAGTTTTCCTACCCAATCTTTGAAAATTCATAGATGTCAATGTAAACATCCATTTAATGTTTTCTAGGACTTATTCCAAAGCATAAGATGTGTACTAATGGCACACAAAATTTCAAGGGCAGAAGAGGTCGTTTGCCTTAGTTTTCCTCATAAAATCAATGCACCTATTTCTAAAATTCAATTTTGATTATAATGGTTCCAAACTTGTTCTAGGGGCATTATCCTACATACAAAAAAACTTTTCTAAACTCATTGGAAGCATCAAATTAAACAAAGCTTCACTCCTTCATTTAAATCAATGGCTAACTGAAACAGGGCAAGAAGAAAAACTAATAGATCCAAATTCTATTGCTACCAGCACAACTAAGGACCCTTTAAGCATCTTATATGTTTAATTCATCAACTTACAACACCTACACCTCATTCTTGCTTGTCAAAATAGTGGCATTTTTGTCCTAAGACACCCCACTGAGTTAAATCCATCAAGAACTCATCCTCATATAACTAGATAACACTAAAACCATTTAATTTCTTTGTATTTGGCCACTTAAAACATTTGTTGTGACCTTGCTCATCTTTGTATTTTGTTCTAGAAACTTTTCTAGATTTAAATTCATATGTCCTAATCTTAATTTAGCAATATTCATCACTATATCTTACACCATTACTAAATAATATATAACCCTTAATTAACTTCTAGGTGCCTTTATACCCTTAAAAAAACTCAGACAACACCTCTTTTTCATTCTAAATAAGCTATCCCTAAAAGAATTTTTATGTTTTAAAGTTTGTAAATGTCATTAACCTAAGCACAAATCCACGGCAGCAAATGGAAGAGGAAACTAAAATAAATGCAGTGTAGTAGCTAACCTGAACCGAAGAAGTCACAGAAAGGAACTGTAGAACCAAGATGAACGAAGGAATGAGCAGAGGAGACAGCACACCTGAACCAAAAATGTAAAACAGGGTAACTACAGAACCCACATAAATGGAGGATGGTGATGACTGTGGCAATGTGAGAGGGGGAGGGAGAACGATGCAGAAGAAAGAAGGAATAGCAACCCACTTGCAAGGAACAATCTGTGAGGAAAAGTGAGGGAGGGTAGTCTGATGGCGGGAGAAGAAGGCGGGAATTCAAGAGCAAAAGGGAAAAATGAGTGTTAGCCGTCTAGCTTTAACGCAAGCGTACGGGTCGCAAGTAATATAAAAAGATCGTTCCCACGAAGACTATGAAAAAAATGAATTAATTATCTTAATTAAATTATCAATCAGGTTAAGTGATAATATTTTGAAGGAAATTTTATACTTAAGGATTAATTGATTAAATCGAGAACTTCAAGATAGGAGGAACGCAAGGTTATCTATCCCCTATTTATTTCATAAACTAATTAATTTACCCTCAATAAGCAATCAAACGAAGATATGTATTTGTCTAAGATTCAAAAGTATTCGATAACGCTCTCTCAAGTCAAAACCAAATATTTATCCTAATAAACTAATCAATCTCTTGTATTAATTTATAAGGACTAACTTTAAACACCAATCTTAATCTGACAATACTAGGTTAGTAACTATATCTCTATGATACTAACAAACCATCCATTTAATATACCTAAACTTCAAGTCTAACATGATTTTACCCCAGTTCTACACTTAAATTATCTTTGTCAAGATTAATTTAAATAAACAAGACAACTAAATGGTGATCAGGCATTTAGAGGCATTAAGAGCAAGATAAAATCAATACAAAAACTTTATTCGATGCAAAAAGAGAGTAAATAAATAATTCAATCCATAAATAGGTTCAAGAAAATCCTAGAACGAGAAAATTAGCTACTCATGTTCATCAACAAATTAAAACCATAAATAATAATTCAGTTCATATCAGAAGCTAAGAAAATATAGAAGAAAATTAATGGAAAACCAAATTTAAAGCTCCAAATCTCTTTGAATCTTCAAGCCCCAACTCCCTAATCTCTGCTTCTCGCTCCGCTCCTCGTCTCTGCCTGAGCGTCGCTATCTGGATCTCAACTCCGGGTCTCTCTCGCTTCTTCGTTTCAGCTCCTTCTCGCGTTCCTCTGCTGTGTCGCCTCTATTTCTGTGTGTCCCCATTCTGTGCGTGTTGTTGCCTTTAAATAGATACAATTTCGGCTCCTTCTCGCATTCCTCTGTTGTGTCTCCTCTGATTCTGTGTTTCTGTGTGTCCCCATTCTGTGCGTGTTGTTGCCTTTAAATAGATACAATCTCATGCTGCTTTACTTGCATCTTGCGTCAGTCAAATCTTCATATATTATAATATAATCAATATAATATAATATATTCATTCATTTCCCAAGCTTGATCTCTTTCCCAATATATGCAAATAGATATTGCCTTTGAGTTGTTATCATATATCTCATCCACACACGTGATCCTGAGGCATAATGGATGGAAAAGTCAAAATATTAAAATAATAATAATAAAAAAAATCTGAAATATATTTATCTTGTTTTAATCTATATCTTTTTAGATTATTAAACTATTATTATTTATCATTATTTATTATGAATTTGATATGTATCATAAAATCTCTTCCAATCGGTATCTTATCAAAATCTGACTAAAATCCCTCTTATTTATTATAGATGACTCCCAAATATATTAAAATATGTCTCAAGATTATCTAAAAATAGGGAGTCATCAATGAGCAATAGAGCCGCGAGAAGGGAATTTTGCTATAAGTTACAACTACCGTTATTCAAAAACGGTCATTGTATCCTAGATACAATGACCGTTTTTCATAAACGGTCGTTGTAACCTTATATGAAAAATGGTCGTTGTAAGCTTGATTCAATGACCGTTTTTACAATAACGGTCATTGAAAGGTTTCCCTGTGACTTTCCACGTCTGGTTTCTGAAAAGGGTTGTTGTTTGGTGTCATGGAATCATATCTTTGTAGTAGTGTAGACAAATAGTTAATCACACTGCTCCGAGATGTCCCCCTCTTCTTGGTTCAATGAGCTCGGACCCACTTGATCCCGACGCTAATCACAGTGTAGTGCTTACTTCACATTTTAATCCTTTGGTAGAGAACGATGATATTGATATTGTAATGCAAGGTGATGATGATGACCTCCTTGGGTCTACGTCCCTACACTGATGTCCATTTTTTGGGTTTATCTTGTCCTTCTTCTATTGTTATTTATGATTATCTCAACATGGAATACTAGGGGTGCCGGTGGAGCCTCGTTTTGTCATTTACTATGTGATCTAAAGTTTAGATATAGATTTAACATTTTTGCACTCTTGGAACCTTATGAAGAAGGGGAGAAGGCGAAGTTCTTGAGTGGTAAAATGGGATGGACGAATATGCATGTAACCAAAGTTCGTGGGTTTAGCAGTGGTATTTGGCTTTTCTGGGATGATGAGGTTGATTTCTCTGTTATATCATTAGGGGATCAATTTGTACATGGTGTGATCGGGGGTGGAATTGATAATGAATGGCACTCTACAAGGGTATATGGACATCCAAATCTTGCTTTATGTCGAGACTTATAGGCAGCACTTAGAGAGATCAATAATACAATGCAGCCTAGTAGCAGGAGATCTTAATGCTGTAGCACATGTTGACGACCAAAGAAGTAGGTACCAAAGAGAAATTTCAGGGGTGGACCCTTTACAAATTGGATCATTGATAGTGGGATAATCGATATTGGTTTCAGAGGACCTTAGTATACTTGGGGTCGTGCGGGGAGCTAGAGTTGTATTGATAAGGTATTGGTGAATGATAGATAGCACAAGTCTTTCACAGGGGCTTCTTAATACGGACAACTTTGCTCAACCCGACCGACAACAACAACTGTTTAGACTTTTTGCTCCATTGGTTCTCCATAAAGAGTTCCTAGATTTTGTAAAGAAAAGTTGAGTTGTAAACCAGAATTGGTCTCAAACTTTAAAAAAAGGATATAATATGGAATAGGGATGTGTTTGGAGATATACGACGGAAGAAGGAGAAAGTGTTTCATAGACTAGAAGGAGTGAACAACAAGATTGCTTCATAGTGTTTATCTGATCATATAGAGAATATAAGGATCGAATTATGGTGTGAATTAGAGGCAATTTTGCCACAAGAAGAGTTGGTGTGGAGAAAGTATTCGAGATCACAATGGTATGTAAATGGTTATCAAGATACTCACTTCTTCCATTCGGCTGCCAATGGGAGGAGGAGACGGATTGAAATAGAGGCGTTAAAACTTGAATCAGGTGAATGGTCCTAGGATACGAATGAGATTATGGAGATGAGGAACAAATTTTTTTAGAGCTTCTATACGAAGGTTAGCTCAGGTACAAGCTCTTTACTTTTTGGGTGCACCTACCCTTCCTTAAACGATATCCATTTATGTACTCTTTGATCCCCAATTTTGGATACAAAAATTAAACAAGCATTATTCGTCATGGGGCCTCTCAAAGCTCTAGGACCAAATGGCTCGAACCATATATTCTTTCAAATTCAAGGGAATACTGTTGGCAAGTCGGTGATTGAGCAGGTGAAAAAGGTGTTCCTTGACCCACGTATTGTGGAGCAGATAAATGATTAGAGACTTTCAACCAATTAGGTTGTGTAATGTAATTTAAAAAATTGTGACGAAGATCATTACTAACAGGTTGAAGCCTATTATGCCATTGGTAGTTGCGCTGAACCAATGTAATTTTGTGAAAGGATGAGAGAGTTCAGATAATTCTTCCTTCCGTCCTATTTATAAGCAACTTTCTCCTTGATTGTGCAAAACGAACTGGTAGTTAAAAAAAATAAGTGGATAAAAAATGCCATGTTTTTTCATATGTGCCCCTATTTATGAAAAGAGTATAGGAGAGAGAATAGATAAAAAGTATGAGAGATAATATGTATAAGATATAAGAGATAATGAGTATTTAATAAGGGTAAAATAGGAAAAAGGAGCTTACATTTTCAGACAAAAAGTGAAAGTTGCTTCTAAAAGGGACTAGCCTTATGAGAGAGAAAGTTGTTTATAAATAGGACCGGAGGGAGTATAATTTTGGCTTAGGAGATATTCATTCTATGCAAGGAATGAAAAAGCGTTGAGGATTTATGGCTATTAAAATTGATCTCAAGAAAGGCTATGATTGAGTGAGATGGAGCTTTATTTTTTACTGCCTACCTATGGGAACTCAAACTTCTAAAAAATATTAGAATTAAGGGTGATTGACCAAATGAAGCTTCTATGGAATGGTTTTGCAACAAGAGATTTTTGCCCGACTAGAGGGGTGAGATACAGAGATCTAATTTCTCCCCATTTATTTGTCTTAGCCATGGAGGATCTGGGGCATTTGATATAGGATGCAGTGAATAATGGTGAATGACTTCCTTTTCGGCTTAGAAAGAGAGGGATGCATATTTCTCATTTATTCTTTGCTGATGATCTTTTTCTGTTTGCGGAAGCAGATATGGATTAGGTAACTATTTTGAAGGCTATTCTTGATGATTTTTGTGATATCTCAGGCCAAAAAATTAATGCTACAAAGTCTAAGATATTTTTTTTCAAAGAATATGGATCATAACAGGTGTAAAGAGATAAGTGATTTTCTCAATTTTGTGCCATGCTCAAATTTGGGAAAGTATTTGGGCATGCCTCTATTGCATGAAAAGGTATCTTGAGCAATATAAAGATTCTTATTAGATTAGATAGATTTGCACTTGGCTAGTTGGAAAGCCTACACTCTTTTGCTGGCTGGGCATCACACGGTGGTTTCAGTGGTTTATGAGATGCCTATGTATGCTATGCAAAAAGGCCCTTTGCCTAAATCCACATGCGAGGAAATTGATAAGAGATGCAGGAAGGTTTTGTGGGGAAGTACTTCCAGTTGTCGACGGGTCCATTTGGTATCATGGGATAATGTGCATTGCTGTAAGGAGGAAGGTGGTTTAGGATTACATTGAGCTAGTATTCAAAATAATTCTTTCATGTTAAAATTGGGTTGGTCACTATTAACAAGGACATATTTGTTATGGGTTAAGTTTCTCCATGAAAAGTATAAGTGTGGAATGGATTTACTTCCTAAGATTGAGAAACAATAGTTTGAATCTAGTACTTGGAAGGTTATCATTCTAACTGGGACTCTGTTAAACATGGACTGGCTTGGCTAGTATGAAGTGGCAAGTTCATATTGTTTTGGCGAGATGTTTGGGTCCCACACCATGTGCCACTCCAAACATTGGCTACTAGACATATCCCAAAGGAATCTTTGGAACAAAAGGTTCTTGATTGTTTAACCCCATCAGGTGACTAGGACTTTGGAAAATTTGCAACTTATCTCCCAGATTCTGTAGTTGATGTTATTAGAAGGGTGTATACTGGTTCTTCAACTAAGCTTGACTCCCCCATATGGAGGTAGTCTACTAATAGGCAACTCACCTTGAAATTGGATTATGCATATCTTTTTGAGCATCGACATTCTTTAAGGGACCCCATGTAGAAGTTGGTGTTGAAGCTTCATGTTCCGTAACGGCATCGACTCTTTCTTTGGTTATGTTGTCATAATAGTATTCTTACAAATCTGGCTTGACATGTTCGCAGCCTTCATCCTGTAGGATATTATGGTGTCTGTGAGGCTGTAAAGGAATATATTGTTCTCGCTTTAAGGGACTGTTTGAGCATGAGACAGGTTTAGGAAGCTTTGGTTCCATGTAAATGGCTTCATCAACTTTTGCTCTACAGGACTCAGTGAGAGGGATTAAATGGCGTCTTCCTCTCAAAGAAGAGATTGCGAGCTTTGAGTTCTGCTTGTAGTTTGCCGTCGTTAATTAGAATATATGGCTTGGTCGTAATGATCATATTTTTAATGGCAAGGCATGGGTACAAACGCAATTCTCGTGGGGTCAAGAGCTTGTCTTTTGTTAAAAGTCAAAAGCTCTTTCGGTGCAAGCATGATATTTCTGACTTCCATATTCCTCTTAGTCAATTACTTTGAATTTATCTCTCTGTCTCTTCCATTAATCACTTTTACTTTGTCTATATTTTTTCCTATAAATACTATATAAATCATCTCAGTTCAATATAATCAATTCAGTCTTCAATTCTCTTCATGGTATCAGAGCATTAGAGAAGAAAATAATTGAGACTGGATCTACAATACTCATCTTTGTGTTCTGCAATATCAAAACCAAAATCGGTGACTCTGTCTCTGACATTGTTGGTGTGTGGCGTGTCCTAGCGCCCCTGTCTCTCGTCTCTATCTCTGGCATTGTCAGCGTGTCCCAGCACCCCTGTCTCCCGCTAGACTCTTAATCGCTCACTCACTGGACTCGTAATCGCAACTGTTGCCTCTAGTGTCACCTCCGGTGCTAGCGCCAGGACCACCATCGATGTGCTTATCTGACCTTCGGCCTCTTCTAGTTGTCAAAGCTCACAACTCTCTTCAGCGAGCCACCACCACGCTGTCAACTTCGTTCTCCATTCCCAGTGATATTCTTCCACCGTCGACCTCCTTGAAGTCCGATTCAGTAACCACCATAGACCTCCAGCTCCGCTGATCACCGTCGTATTCTCTTCTCTGTCGAGACCAGAAGTAGAGCCTAATCATCACCTCAAACCTTGCTCTCTCCGGCTGCATTTTTTGCGATCTCCGGCTCTTAGGACGGCAATCTTGGGCTCACGCAGAAATGAAGATAGGCAGAAAAGGAATTGAGTGTTAAGTTTGACTGATTCTAACTCCTCAAATATTTAATTCATGAGAACTAAATTTTCATTTTACAAATTTGGAGGATCAAACTGTCATTTTCCATATTCAGAGGACCAACGTGTCATTTTGAAAATTCTAAGGACTAAACTGGTATTTCTGAATTGGAAGAACCATTTCTTCAATTATTTTTCAGTCACTATGTCTACCATTTCAGATGCTTCTTTCTCTGTGCCTCGTTCTGGTTCTCATGACATTTCTACTGTTCAATTCACCGAACAAAGAGGTTCTAAAGGTCATTCATTCTGTGATCATTGTAAGAAACAAAGGCACACAAAGGGTACTTGCTGGGACTTCCATGGTAAAGCTGTTGGTTGGAAGCAAAAAAACAAGAAAAGAAAGAGGTTACGTGGCTAAAGCTTCCAAGGAATCATTCCAAAGTGACCAACTACACAAAATCATGGAAATATTAGCCACACTACAGACTACGACAAAGCCTAATGCCATAGTCGTCAGGAGAGGTAATTTCTTTCAAGCATTGTCTGTGATAAAAGAACTATGTACAGGAAATTGTTAGATTATAGACTCAGGTGCCTCAGATCATATAACTGATAATAAGGTTCTCTTCTCATCCTATACTCCTATCACCAAGGGAGTGACCGTGCGGATTGCTAATGACTCTAAGTCTGTTGTAACTGGAATTGGTTCTATCAAAATCTCAGTTACACTTACTCTTCACTCCGTATTATATGTTCCAACGTTGAAGTGTAACTTACTATCTATGAGCAAATTAGCTAATGATGAACGTTGTCAAGTCAACTTCTTTGCTACTCACTGTATCTTTCAGGATCTGCTGACGGGAACAACGATAGGGAGTGTGAAAGAGCTTGATGGTCTCTATTACCTTGATGAAAGTGATTGTTATCAGATTAAATCTTGCAATAAAGTGTCTCTCTCTAGCACTAGTGAATTGAAGTTATGGCACAAACGTTTAGGTCATCCAAATTTAAATTACATGTCTCAAATGTTTCCATCCCTTGTTCCTCATAAAATCACCTCTGAGTTTCATTGTGATTCATGTGAAAAGGCTAAGCATCATCGTACTTCCTTCCCCAAAACCTCATACCAAGTATCAAAACCTTTTTCCATAATTCATAGCGACTTATGGGGACCATCTCGCAAACCAAACTGATAAAAAACAAAATGGTTCATCATGTTCATCGATGACCATACACGTGTCAGTTGGGTCTACTTGTTGAAAGGATAAAACAAAGGTGTATCAAACATTTCTCAACTTTCACAATATAATCCAAACACAATTCCAAACCCAAATCCAGATCCTACACACTGATAACGAGACTGAATACTTCAATCAGGCCTTGTCTACCTTCCTAATTGAAAAAGGCATTGTTCATAAAAGTACTTGTCCCAATACACCTCAGTCATATGGTATTGCTGAACAAAAGAATCGCCATATTCTTGAGACTGCCAGAGCCATCATGTTTAACAGTAATGTTTCTAAATATCATTGGGATGATGCTGTCCTTACTGCCATATTTCTCATTAACCGAATGCCAAGCCGACCACTGTCTTACAAAATGCCACTTCAACTCCTCCACAAATACTATACCCTTCCAATCCTCGAAAACACTCTCCCACTTTGGGTGTTTGGCTGCACATCATATGTTCACCTCCATCACACCAACAAACCTGACCCTAAATCCCTTCAGTGTATCTTCCTAGGTTACTCTCATTCTCAAAAAGGATATAAATGTTATGATCCGGTCTCTGAACGGTTATTTGTCACATGTGATGTCACCATTCTTGAAAATACACCCTATTATGCCTTGTTTACAATTCAGGTTTGGATAGATGGTGAATTTCAGACAAAAGAAACACTAAAGGATGACTAAACAGTCACAATTTATACACCTATCCATACAAAACCTACTCCTGATACCTCTGATACTCCTAATAACAATCTTGATAACTCTGATAATGTGCCGAATCCAGGGGGAGACACAAATATGTGGGGTAATACCTACATACGATGACATAAAAGAGGTAATGAGCCACATGCTATTAGCTCTCACCAGGAGTTGGTACCAAAGGCAGATCCAGGAACAACAGAAGGTTCTGATCTTCAAGCTATTGCACTCACCAGGAGTCGGTGCCAGAAGTAGGTCTAGGATCAACAGAAGGTTCTGATCTTAATCTTCCCATTGCAATACAAAAACAACCTAGACAACCCAGATCATGCACTAGATATCCCATTGAGAAATTTGTCTCCTATAAGGCCCTTTCATCTAAATACAATGCATTTGTATCTCATCTTGATAGAATCAGGATACCAGACACTATTGATGAGGCTATGGCTATACCTGAGTGGAGGCAAGCTGTCTTAGAAGAAAGCTCTTAAGCGTAATAAGACATGGGATGTAGTAGATCTACCATGAGGGAAGAAGCCTATTGGGTGCAAATGGGTATTCACTCCTAAGTATAAAGCAGATGGAACTCTTGAGAAATACAAAGCTAGACTGGTTGCAAAAGGCTTCACGCAAGTATATGGGGAAGATTACACTGAAACATTTGCTCCAGTAGCAAAGTTAAATACCATCAGAATTCTCTTATCTATTGCAGTAAATTTAGATTGGAATCTGCACCAACTTAATGTAAAGAATGCCTTCCTCAACGAAGAACTCAAGGAAGAGGTGTATATGAAGTTACCTTCAGGGTTCGCAGGAAAAAAAGGTGACCAAGTCTGCAAGTTAAAGAGGTCGTTATATGGGTTAAAGCAATCTCCGAGTGCTTGGTTTGACAGATTTACTTGGGTTCTGAAGAGACATGGCTATACTCAAGGGCAGAGTAACCATACTTTGTTTGTCAAACATCATAAGGGTAAGATGGTTGTTCTAGCTGTATATGTTGATGATATAATCCTCATAGGAGATGACGAGGTGGAAATCAATCAAATCAAGACAGCTCTAGCACGAGAATTCCAGATTAAAAATCTTGGAGAAATGAAATACTTTCTTGGAACGGAAGTTGTCCGATCCAAGAAAGGCATTTATATCTCCCAAATGAAGTATGTACTCGACCTTCTAAAGGAAACAGGGATGATAGGTTGAAGACCTAGTGACACAGCTATACGAGTAGATAAAATAGATGAAGATGCAGATTTCAGTAAGTCAGTGGACTTAGGGAACTATCAATGGATGGTAGGCAAACTAATATACCTATCTCATACTAGACCAGGCATTGCATTTGCAGTAAGTGTGGTTAGCCAACATTCTCATGATCCTAAACAGAAACATTTGAATGAAGTCTACAGGATCCTTCGTTACTTGAAGGGATCTCCAGGACGTGGCTTGTTATTTAAGAAAACTGACAAACAGATTGTAGAATTATTTACAGATGCTGATTTGGCAGGTGATAAAGATGATAGGAAATCCATATCTGGATATTGTACATATGTGTGGGGTAACCTGGTCACATGAAGAAGTAAAAAGCAAAGTATACTTGCAAGAAGCAGTGCTGAAGCTGAATACAGGGCTGTAGCACTGGGAATCTGTGAAGGCATATAGATAAAGCGTATTCTTGAAGACTTGAGGAAGTCCATAAATCTACCAATCAAGGTCTATTGCAATAACATGGCTGCAATCAACATTGCTCATAATCCAGTTTAACATGATAGAACTAAACATATCGAGATAGATAGACATTTTATAAGGAAAAAAGTTGATAAGGGTATTGTTGATCTAAGGTATATTCCTTCTAAAGAACAAACCGCAGAGATCTGCCCAAGGACAGGTTTTGAGTATCTGATTGGCAAGTTGAACTTGATTGATATTTACAGTCCAACTTGAGGGGGAGTGTTAAAAGTCGAAAGCTCTTTTGGTGCAAGCATGATATTGCTGACTTCCATATTCCTCTTAGTCAAATACTTTGAATTTATCTCTGTCTTTTCCGTTAATCACTCTTACTATATCTATATTTTTTCCTATAAATACTATGTAAATCATCTCAGTTCAATATAATCAATTCAGTCTTCAATTCTCTTCATCTTTCTTGGGGTATTTCAAATCTCCCAACAGTTCTAACAGAAGAGAGGTTACGTGGTAGTTGGTGTCCCCCTCCAACGAGTGTTTTGAAGTATAATGTTGACGGACCCCATGATGTTGTTACTGGTTACTGTACCTGTGGTGGTGCCACGCTCGACTGTAATGGGAACTTTGTACAAGGTTTCATGTATCGTGTGGGTCGCAGGCATGGGGATTTTTATGGGCACTAAAGTTAGCTTGGGATCGTAAGTGTTCATATCTCATAGTTGAAAGAGATGTCGGGAGGTCATTAAGCTCCTTATGTCTACCATGCAGGAAGATAATCCTGATTATGCCATTCTTGTGGAGATTTAACAGTTGCTTGGGCGGCATTGGAATGTTGAGATTCTTCATTGTTTTCGAGATGCAAATGGAGCGGCCGATGCACTGGCAATGAAAGCGAGGAACATGGTAGTGGATGAGCAGATTCTCGATACTTGAATGATTGCATACGCGATATGTTGCAGTTGGACTTGTATAGATTGTCTACAGCCACTTAGTCTGGTTTTTATTTTCCTTGTTCAACAGAAGAAAAAAAGGAAGGGCCAACGATAATCGTATTCTATTTATTAAACGTAAGGACTAAAGGAGTTAATAGAGTAAACTTAAAGGACATGATAAAAAGGAAAAAAAAGATGTAGGGATCTAATTCAAAACTCATGAAAACTATAAGGAACGGGGAATTGATTTTTTCTAAAATTAAAGGACTAAATGTGCACATTTGTCAAAAATAAATTTATAACTGATTCCATGACACTATTATATCATGATATAAGATTATTATCTTTGCTCAATTGAGAAAACTATGTCCTACACAAAATACAATGCAATGGAAAGTAAAACCTGCAAAAAGAAATTTTTTAATCAATTGAAATAGTAGCGTTTTAAGCCATTAGATGCGCAACAACGCCATTAGATGCGCAACAACGCCATTAGCTTCACTGAATTAAACCTCGTCTTAGGTACCTTTTTATTTTATTTTATTTTTTTTGTGGCAAAGATCTTCCGTAGCTCTGTTTGTTAACAATTGAGCTGATATGGATGATAATAAGATCAGTTAATTATTCGAGGGATAAGATTTTTGTGGGCCGAAAGGAAGGAAAAGAAACAAAGCAGCCAATCACTGAGCTAACATTATTTTTCAGAACATCACTAATTACAACAGTCCCAATAATGTGAAAAATGTATAATTCATACTTTTTTCCATGTTCAAAGGCTATTGGACTTAGTTTTAGTGTTAGGCACATGTTTAGCTCTTCTAATTCATCAGATCTTGATCATTAGATTTGGTTTGGACGGCCCAGATCTGAGTTTTTAAAAATCTATATTTTTTAATAAAAATTATTTTAATAGATATATAATTTAAAATAAACATAATATCTTAACTACTATTTTTTCAAAACATGAAATCATCATTTAAAAAAAAAAACTCAAATTTGGACGGTCCAAAATCATATTTGAACGATCCAGATCTGATAAGTTAGGAGAGTTACTGAAACCAAGTCCGAAGGCCATTGAGTACGTCAGTGAGAGAGGCTAATCAAACAATATGAAGTTTTCTAAAAAAAATGTCAAGAAAGATTAAAGCAAACACTTAATGAGATTTGCGCTTTCTATAATCCACCTCACCTAGTCGAGTAAGATCTTATCATTGTTGTTGGCGTCAGTTCATCAAGTATTGTTCCCAGAGCCTTTTTGTGCCTTTCATTGGCTTATGATCATTGCTTTGTAATTCATTTAGAGGCATCCATGGCTGACCCCCTTAATGTTCCTTTATCAGCCACTGCCTTTTACAGGAAGAGCAGAGATTCTTTTGGCCTCTCCAGAAGAGTCAACACTGTTGCTGCAATATGATTTGATGAAAGGCCGGCTTCATCAATCTGGTTTTGGGGCGATCCATGATCAATGTATCGATCGGGAAGCATCATCGCCCTCCACTGCAACCAAAAAGTTCAGAACAGATATTAGACACAGAAAAATCTTGTTGGCATGGTGAAGGAAGAGTAATGATATAGGGAAGAACTATTATTATTACCTTCAGGCGTCCATCTAGTAAACCAGCCAAGCTAAGGTATTGTGAAACATGAGATCCAAAACCTCCGATAGAACCCTCTTCCACTGTGATCAGAATTTCATGCTCCTTCGCTAGTCGCTTAATCAGATCAGTATCAAGGGGTTTGCAAAACCTGGCATCAGCAACAGTCGTGGATACACCTTGTGTTCTTAGCAATTTTGCAGCTTGCAGGCACAGTTGAACCATTGAGCCATATCCCAGAATTGCAACTCTGGTTCCTTCTATTAGTATTCTTCCTTTTCCTATCTGCATAACGGGAACAAAAGGTAATTATAATTGGATTGCTTATATGCTCAGTTGAATTGAGAATGATCTGTGAGGTACTATTCTGCTAACCTCAAGTGGGGTTCCTTTGTTATTGGGAGGCAAAAGGGTTCCGACTCCATTTCCTCTTGGAAATCTAAAGCAGCTTGGTCTGTCATCTATTGCTGCTGCAGTTGCAACCATGTGCATCAATTCAGCTTCATCAGAGGGAGCCATGACCAACATGTTAGGCAGGCAAGCCATGTAAGTGATATCAAATGCTCCACAGTGAGTTGGTCCATCTGCACCGACCAAACCAGCTCTATCCATAGCGAACCGGACAGGTAGTTTCTGAAGATCTACGTCATGGACCACCTACACAACAAACAATTATGAACCATGGTTCAGTGAGATTGCTATGATGGTTTGGCTGCAACTAAAGCAAGAGTATTTCAACAGTTTTTGGCTCACCTGATCATATCCTCGTTGCAGGAATGATGAATAGATGGCACAGAATGGCTTGAGACCCTCAGCAGCTAACCCAGCTGCAAATGTCACAGCGTGTTGCTCAGCAATACCAACATCAAAGCAGCGATCTGGGAACCTTTTCTGAAAATAATTCAAGCCTGTCCCACCACCCATGGCCGCGTGAATAGCTACAATCTTTTTGTCTTGTTCAGCCTCCTTGATCAAAGATTCAGCAAAGTACTGGGTATATGAAAGTGTAGGGGATTTTCTTTTGAATTGTTTTCCCGTTTTTGGGTCAAACTTGACAACACCTGAGAGAGAGAAAGACAGCATTAGTATCCTTCATTACCATGATCTATCATTACTATGTAAGATCACAAAACAAAATCAGGATTTTCAAGCTCACCATGCATTTTATCAGCTGCAGCTTCAGCCGGGGCATATCCCTTTCCTTTCTCCGTCACGATGTGTATCAGAACTGGACCCGGTGCAGGCATGGATTTCACTTTCTGAAAAATGTTGACCAGATCTTCCACGTTATGACCATCCACGGGGCCGATGTAGTACAGGCCTAGTTCCTCAAAAAGAGTTGACCCATTAACGCTCATCATCCCTCTTGCATATTCATCTACTTTTGCTGCAACTTCATATGTTTGTCCTCCTATCTGCTTTGTGATGCTCTGTACCAGACCAAAACACAGTCAAATCCCAGACTATTTGAAATTTCAAAACAAGCGCAAAAGTTGAAGAAGAATTCATAGGTTGATTCTGTCAAAGTATACATGCAACCTATATGCACATAGACATACACACACAGACATGTTTATTCATTATTTGTTAGGTCTGTGCATAGATCCAAAGATGAAAACTTACTTTTGCAGCTTCTCTGAGCTTGCGGAATTTGGTGCTGGCTTGAATCTTGCGTAAAGCACTACTGAGTGCTCCAACTGGGGTTGCGGGACCATCAAGGGTAGCTGTTGGTAAGGAGACTTGCTTGTTGTCATTAAGAATAATGATGAGATTAGAGTCAAGGAATCCAGCATTGTTCATGGCCTCATAAGCTTGACCAGCAGTCATAGCCCCATCCCCAATCACCGAGATGATGTTATTATTCTTTCCCAAAAGATCTCTTGCAACAGCCATCCCTACATGAATAGGCAAAAACAGATCATTAAGAATTTCTCTAATTTGTAATCTATTCAGCAAAAACTGTTTCTTAAGGTTTAAGAATCTCACCAAGACCAGCAGATATGCTTGTTGAACTATGTCCTGCCCCAAAAGCATCATGAACACTCTCATCCCTCTTGGGAAATCCAGCTAGCCCAGAAGTTTTCCTTATGGTATGCATCTTGTGCCTTCAACCCGTGAGGATTTTGTGTGGGTAGGCCTGTAAATTCATAGCTTCTTAGACCCTCTCATGAAAAACCAACACCATAAAGTCATGGGAAACAAAGTAAACATAAGATCAAACCATAATTTCAAGAAGAAGGAAGATAATAAAGACCTGGTGCCCAACATCCCATATAATTTTGTCTTCAGGGGTGTTAAAAACATGATGCAGAGCCACAGCAAGTTCCACCACTCCTAAGCTTGAGCTAAGATGCCCTCCAGTATTACAAACAGTGTGCACAATATCAGCTCTCAGCTCAGCCGCGAGTTGTTCAAGATCCTGACATATATTTTTGAAAATTTTTCAAGTACTGCGTAGGGATATAGACAAGAACTTATCACTCAGCACAGAGTCATTTAAACAAATGGCTCACCTGTGCCGACATATTCTTCATATGAGCAGGGTAATTGATAGTGTCCAGCAATGGTGTTGGTGGTTTCTGTCCTGAATAATTAATCTTCCACCCTTCATTATCTTTCCTTATAATCGTCCTCTCCTCACCATAGCTGTTACCCAATGCCCTTACACAGAGCTGGCATGTATACAATCACACATCATCATCAACAACAGGAATAACAGCAGTTGTTAAATGAAAAGGCTTCATAAGAGACTAACTGTAAACCCATAACGAAATTCTACACAAAAGTAGTGCCTAGTCGGCTAACCAACCTGCTTTCCACCACCATGAATTGGTTTGGGAGCCTTACGGCTTAGAGGGATTGATTGGTTTGGCTTGATGAAGGATCCGCAAGATGCCATGATGATTAGTATTGAAAGTGGAAGAAAGAAGAAGAGCTTACAGCCAGGCTTTGGATTAGCTTTTCACAAAAGCTTTTATAATTTACAATATAAATGGTATATAAACCAAACTCAAATGTGTTTATTCCAAATCTTCATGCATTACAATGAAAATCTCACACCTATTTATACTAAAATCATAACCTTATAAATTCCTTAAAATAATGCAAAAGTCAGTTTTGGCAACCATTCACCAAACCCCTCAACGTCAGTGCATACATCATTGCATGTCAACGTTGGCTGCTTGTTCACATTCTCTGTTCTGTTTTTCCGTTTCTGTTTTCCGTTTCTGTTTCATTCTCCCGGGGTTGGACAAGACTCGTCCTCGAGTCACAAACAACATCATCATCAATAAATGGAGATAAATCCGAAACCTTATGCTTAAGTAAAAATGACTTGGACTTATTTTTGATTTTGATGTGTTTATCTGGTGGCAATGGTTCGAGCTGAATCTTCACATCATCCCTCTGAAAGGAATATGTATTTGCATAACCGTCATATAGAGCTCGTCGATCATATTGCCAAGGTCTTCCCAGAAGAAGATGACAAGCGTCCATTGGAACAACATCACACCAAACTTCATCGTGATACCTTTTTCCAATAGAAAAAGAAAGGCATCGTGATACCTTTCTTTATTGAACCATTGGAGTTTGTATGGGTACGGATGGTTGTGAGTTGGTAGTTGTAACTTTTCTACCATGTAGTTAGAGACTACATTTTCACATCTTCCGTTGTCAATAATGACGTCACAGACTTTACCTTGAGTAGTGCAGCGAGTATGAAAAATGTTGTAACGTAGCCAAGGCTCTTCTTTCACTGTGGATGTATGCAAGCTTCGTCTAATCACAAGTGTTTCACCTTGATCAGGAGGAATGACTTCTTCATCAAAAATTGGCTCTTCATCAAAGACAGGTTCTTTGTCAGGTATGAGCTCCTCTTCTTCTTCAAAAACTGCAGAAGTTTCCCCTTCAATAATAGTAACAACTCTGCGGGTAGGACATTCTGAAGCAATATGACCAAACCCTTGGCATTTGAAGCACTTAGGTGCTTTGGAGCTAAATTCCTTGGTAGCCTTTGTTGGAGGCTTGCTTGAAGAGTTAGACTGATATTCTTGTGTAGGCTTGCTTGAAGAGTTATGTTGATGCATTTGTGTAGGCCGATGCATGTGTGCTTCATGTTCATCAAAAGGAATTTCAGTGGAGGAAGACGGTTGAAACGGAAACCTTTTGGGGAACTGTTTCTCAATACGGATGGCTAGACGAATGACGTCATCTAGAGTCCAGTATTGTTGGAGCTGCACTGGATGGGCAATATTAGTATTCAACCCTCCAAGATAACGGGCTATTGTTTGCTCCTCCCTTTCTTGGATATCACACTTCATCATGAGCTTATCAAATTCCCTCGTATATTCCTCTACAGACATAGCCTTTTGGCGAAGATGATGTAATTGAAGGAAATTATCTTGATAATAATTTTCTGGAAGAAACTTACGTGAGAGCTCGCGTCGCATCTTGTCCCACATTCGTATCTTGCTTTTTCCTTCTCTTTCACGCCTTCTTTTGAGATTCTCCCACCATATGGAGGCATGTTTCTTCAATTTGATGGCAACAATTTTAACTTTCTGCTCATCTAGAATCTCTTTGTACTCAAAGACTCGTTCAATTGTTTGTAGCCAGTCAATGAATTCGTCCGGTTGGAGTCTTCCCTCGAATTCAGGAATGTCTACCTTAATGTCATTAAGGCGGAATGACTGTTGTTGAGGACGATGACGGTAGTCAGTGGACGACGAACTATTGTTATCTGAATCATCCTCTGGATATTTATTGCTAGATTCTAGCATTGCTTGCTGCTTTTGTACAGTGGTTTCTAGTTCCTGTATCCGACGTCTCATCTCGTCCATCTCAATCTCGCGTGTGTTTCTGCGTCTTGGAGGCATTTTGGAATTGTTCTTGTGAGGTTAGGTATAGGATGGAAAAGTACAAGGATAGGATCGGTTTTTATGGCAAGTAAGGGGTAAAACTGGAAATTTTATGGACAAATGGGTAGAAAGGTAATTTCATAACTTTCAGGGATGGAAATGTAATTTTGACAAAAATCTGGGGTCAAAATGTAATTTCAGAAATTTTTGGGGTCCGAAATATAATTTTGGCAAAAATCTGGGGTCAAAATGTAATTTCAGAAATTTTTGGGGGTCCGAAATATAATTTTGGCAGAAACCTGGGGCCAAAATGTAATTTCATAAAGTTTTGGGGTCCGAAATGTAATTTTGGCATAAATTTGGGGCCAAAATGAAATTTCAGAAAGTTTTGGGGCCCTAAATGTAATTTTGGCATAAATTTGGGGCCAAAATGAAATTTCAGAAAGTTTTGGGGCCCTAAATGTAATTTTGGCATAAATTTGGGGCCAAAATGAAATTTCAGAAAGTTGGGCTGACTGGGATTGATGACGTGGCGGTTATGACACGTGGCAGTCAGTGATTGGTCCACGTTGCGTTGACTGATGACGTGACTGCTGATTGGACTGGGTGACGTGGCAACGCTGACAGTGCTGCTGGCGTGACAATATTGACACGTGGCGCAATCTGATTGGACAGCGTGGCATTGACTGGTCAACAGTGATGACGTGGCAGCTGACTGGGTCGTCTTCAACCTCTGGACTCCGGCAACGTCTGAAATTCCAGCGACTTTCCGGCGACGTTCGTGGAGGCGTGTGGAGGTGTTTTACGACGGTGACCGAGGCTATTCCTAGGTTTTTCGGCCTTCTGAACACGATGGTGAGGTCGGTTTCTTCAAAAAAACGCTCCGAGAGTGAAAATCCGACACCCCCTTTTTCTCACATTTTTTTTTCTCACCCACTCCTCACTCTTTCGCTCTCTGGCTCTCTAGAACTCAGCTCTGGTACCAAAATGGTATAGAAACCAAACTCAAATGTGTTTATTCCAAATCTTCATGCATTACAATGAAAATCTCACACCTATTTATATTAAAATCATAACCTTATAAATTCCTTAAAATAATGTAAAAGTCAGTTTTGGCAACCATTCACCAAACCCCTCAACGTCAGTGCATACATCATTGCATGTCAACGTTGGCTGCTTGTTCACATTCTCTGTTCACATTCTCTATTCTATTTTTCCGTTTCTGTTTTCCGTTTCTGTTTCAATAAACATGTGAGAGGAGTTTTCTCTCTATTCATAAAAAATAGCTTCTGAAACTGAAACTACGATTTAAGCCTAAACACTCACAAATCAGACAGCATTTTAGATTTTGGAGTTGGAGAGTGAGGCTGCTTGCTCATCTCTATTTAAAGGGTCGGGAATGCTTAGAAAATAGCTAAAAGTCCAAGACTCCGTCCTTACAAGCGGGATGAAATAAAATAATGCTCAATTTTTTAACAAATATATGTATTCAAGATGAGAAGACCAAAAATATTTTAAGAATTTTTATTAAAGGAAAAAAAAAAACTAATTACCTGCTCTCTCGCACGAGACCTTTTCTTCACAACCATATCCACCGTGAAAAACCATGAAAACACCACCGTGAAGAAACATTAAACGAGATCAGACCAACAGAAGTGGTGGATTTCTATTTCTGCTCTGACGCTTGCCGATTCTCTGAATTGGGATATATAGGGATAGGCGATTTCTTGACCATTTATTGCTTTATGCTGTTGATGCATTGTGTAGAGAGGGTGGAGGCAGTGGAGGCAGGAGAGGTGATCGTCATGGAGGCTGAAACCGGCGACGACAATGGAGGCCGGAGAACGATGACGGAGAGGCAAAGGTAAAAAAGCAACTTCGAAAATGTTACAAAATGGGCGCACAATGGTCTTTTCATACAATGCCCATCATCCAAATCTTTTCCTTTTTATTTTAATACAAGAAAATGGGAAATTTCATTTTTAGGGAATAAAACAAAATTAAATGAACTTGTTTTGTGGATATTATGGTTGATATATATATATATATATATAACACTATCAATTTATGATATTATTACCCTACTTTTCTTACTTCTTGACTCTTTTTAATTCTAATAGCTAGTAACTCACTCACACAAGGTTTAATGGTTAATTGTGGTGGGTAGGGCATGACTCATGCCCAATGCCCAACCCAAAGGATGAATGGATTTAATTTTGCAGCCCGATGTCCAATTCTGCCCAATAGAAACCCTAATAATTTCGGGCAAGGTAAGGGTGGGCTTCTTCCCTACTCGAGTGGTAACTCCCTAACCGATATCATATGTACAAAAATTTCAATTATATTTAATAAACATTATTAAAAACTTTAAATATATTCTATAATTTATACCTTGAGATATCTCAAAATAAATCTATAACTTGTGTCTTGAAATTTTTTTTAAAAAAAAACTACCATATGTCTTAATAATTATATGACAAATTATGAAATAATATGTATTTGTGTATGAATATTGATTAATATGAATATGTGAAATTGCAATAAAGATATTACAAAGAAACAAAATTTTTTGTCTTTGATTTTAACTTTTTAATGTTTTGTATCATTCATTCAAATCAAAAAAACCACATCCATTCAAAAAACAATGAGTAATATATAAACTATAGTGGATGGATATTAAATAATAATATAAAATGTTTCATAAAAATGAATATATATATATATATATTAAATAAAATAATATATATAGAATACTATTGATTTTATATAAAATAATATATATTTTAAATAAATTGTATATAATTTTTCAGGCAGGGTGGTACCCCTTACCCAATGTCCGGCCCTACTCAATAGTTTGCCCAACCCAAAGATGCCCAAAATTTTTTCAGGCCACTTTTTTTAGGTTGGGCAAGGTAATTTTTGACCAGGCTCGGGTGGGTATATCGGACTCCTAAGCACCATGCTCACCCCTAGTTCATTGTATTTATATCTCATGTTTTTTAAGAGCAATTTTTAGTGCATAATAGGGGTGGGCATGGGCAGGGCGAGACCCCTGCCCAATGCCCAGCCCAAAAGATGAACGGGCTACATTTTGCAGCCCGATGCCCGGCCCTGCCCGATAGAAGCAAAAAACCACATCCATTCAAAAAACAATGAGTAATATATAAACTATGGTGGATGGATATTAAATAATAATATAAAATGTTTCATAAAAATGAAATAATATATATATAGATATTAAATAAAATAATATATATAGAATACTATTGATTTTATATAAAATAATATATATTTTAAATAAATTGTATATAATTTTTCAGGCAGGATGGTACGCCTTACCCAATGTCCGGCCCTACTCAATAGTTTGCCCAACCCAAAGATGCCCAAAATTTTTTCAAGCCACTTTTTTTAGGTTGGGCAAGGTAATTTTTGACCAGGCTCGGGTGGGTATATCGGACTCCTGGGCACCATGCTCACCCCTAGTTCATTGTATTTATATCTCATGTTTTTTAAGAGCAAGCTTTAGTGCATAATAGGGGTGGGCATGGGCAGGGTTGGGCAGGGTGAGACCCCTGCCCAATGCCCAGCCCAAAAGATGAACGGGCTACATTTTGCAGCCCGATGCCCTGCCCTGCCCGATAGAAGCACTAACTATTTCGGGCAGGATAAGGGTGGGCTGGGTAGGGTGGGCTCCCCTGCCCAAGTGGTAACTTCCTAACCAATACCACTGTACAAAATCTCCAATTACACTTAATAAATACTATTAAAAACTTCAAATACATTCCATAATTTCATACATTGAGATATCTCAAAATAAATCTATAACTTAAGTGTTGAAATTAAAAAAAAAAACAAACACGTCTTACTAATTACATGACAAATTATGAAGTAATATGTGTTTGTATATGAATATTGATTGATATGAATAGATGCAATTGCAATAGAGACTTCAAAGAAACTAAATTTTTTGTCTTAGATCTCAAATTTTTAATGATTTGTATCATCTATCCAAATCAACAAACCACGTCTATAAAAAAAGCAATGAGTTATATGTAAACTGTGGTGGATGGATATTAAATAATAATATAAAATATTTCATAAACATGAAATAATATATACACATATTAAATAAAATAATATGTATAAAATACTATTTATTTTATATAAAATAATATATATTTTAAATAAATTGTATATAATTTTCAGGGCAGGGCCAAATGGGCAGGGCAGTATCCCCTGCCCGATGCCCGGCCCTGTCCGATAGTTCGCCCTGCCCAAAGATGCCCAAATTTTTATTGGGCTACTTTTTTTGGGTTGGGCAGGGCAATTTTTGACAGGGTTCGGGTGGGCATACTGGGCTCCTGGACACCATGCTCACCCCTAGTGCATAATATCAATCACTTAAAAAAATTATTAATTGTTATTTTCTTAATTTTATTCTCTATCTATTGACTACAGCTGGTAAAACGGATCGCCCGCTAAAATTGGTGGGCTTTAGACACCTTGCCCCATTTTTTTTTTAAAAAAATTCTTATAAAATAAATCCAAATGCCCTAATAGCCTTTCATTTGATGTTGTGTTTAATTTCTTCTTTGTATTTTTTATTTGAAACTTTTATTTTCATGTTATATTTATTTATTATACTATTATTAAATTTAAAATAATTTTTTATATGTTTTTGTGATGTAAGTAGATGAAAAAAATGAAAAGTAAGAATGAAATTGATTTCCTAACATAAAAATATAAAAGAAAAGAAATATGATATGAGTTAATGAAAGAGAAAATGAGTGAGAATTAAAAAAAAAAAAAGGAGTGAAATAACTTTTTTTTTTTAAAACATAGTCGTGCTGGCATGCTGCCCCCTTCCCCCTAAAACCCGTCTTGGCAGGCGTAAAGGGGCAGAGCCTGAACGGGCCAGCCCGAATTCCCAATGCTAGATGATACCTATTAAATAATAGAAATTAAAGAAGAATGAGACAGATTTAAATAGGGGATAAGGTTACAAAAATGTTCACTTGAAAACATATTTAATAAGTCAATCATTGTTCCTTAATAATGATGAAATAATTATATATGTGTGTGTGTGTGTATATTTCCTAATTTATTTTATCCGAGTTCCCCGAAGGGACAAAGTAACTTATATATATATATATATATATATTATTTGGCAAAAAAAAAAAAACACTTATATATATTAACTTGGACGGAATATTGACTTGTTGGCAAAAAATACTTGGACGGAATATATTGTTTCAGATTTATAAATTCATGGGAGTAATTTTTGAGGTTAATGCGTAAAAATACAGATGAGTTTTTTTTACCAAAATGCACTTGACACCAAATTTTTTTTAGGGGTAAAGGTGATTATGGATTTTTAAAATAGGTGTTAAAATACATATTTACCATTGTTTATTTACTTTTAAGGCTCACACGGGTGACAATGATGAATATGATGAAGTCTCTCAAACAAAATGCTCCCGTGGCCATATTCCTTTTTTAATTAGGTCTTTATAACTTTCTTTTCATTAATCTATAAACTCTAATAATATTATTTTATAAATATAAAATAGAATATTATCAAGTATAAAATTTTAATAATATTGTATAAACAATAATAATCTATAAATAGTGAGTTATTATAATAATTTTTTAATAATCTTTAAAATATTTAACCAAACACATATTTATATTTTTTATTTCATAGTTATATTTTTATTTATTTTTATAATGATAAATTTGGAATCATAGTAATATATTTTTCTAAAATAAAATTATAATTAATTGTTCTAATTATATGTAAAATAATTTATTATATTAATTATTCTTTTTCTAATTGTGTAATTATTAAATTAAACTTATGATTAATATTTATATTTTAATGTTATTTGTTTATTTAATTTTAAATTAAATTGATAAATAAAAAATTACAGGGACTTGAATAAAAATCATGTGAAATTATAAGGATCTGATAAAAAAATTACAGCTATCTAATTAAAAATAAGTGAAAGTAAAAGAACCTAATAAAAAGAAAAAAAAAATCTCTATAGGGATCCAATTCAAAATTGATTGAAACTATAAGGATTTACAGATTAATTATCCATTAAAAAAAGTTATGTAACACAAAAGAGACACATAATATATAATTGTATTTAATTTCAACATGCATAAAACTTAATTATCATTATTAACAAACTCATTAAAGGCTATTAAAAAAACGTTCCGTTAAAACTAAAAGGAATATCACACACCGTAGAAATTGCACCGACTTCTTTCAAAGATCATAAAACATCGTTCATACACAGTTGGGTACTTCCAAACACAACATTTTATTGTGTCAGTAGGTTGCTATTTAGCCCAGTGGTTTCAAGTCTCAAGCAACAACAAAAGGGGTCCTTTGGCCCATTTATACTTCTCGTTTCCCCCTTCGGATTTGTGGGCTTCTGGCGATCCCCATTAAACCCGTCATTCTCTTCCTAAACTTTGGGCTTTACTAAATTGCTTATGCCCATTAGGTTTAGGCTTGTTATTTAAATTTGAGAACTGGTTTCGGTGCTAGTTGCAGTGAGGACTGAGGAGCATCATGATGAGTATTGAATTACTTATGGTAAGATATGCACTGTCCAAATGTTAAAAATTTTCAACAATTTTTTTGAATGAAAAGATATATATATATATATATATATATATATATTTTGTAAAAATGATAGTTATTAAACCAGTTTCAATACTCATAACAATGATGAACACCACAAGCTTATTAATGATTTCTGCAGTATTCAAATACAACTTTGACGGACTAGATTTAAGATTTTTCGATTAAAAAATTCATTTTTTTAAACTAACATTTTAGGGATTATCTTTATTTTAAAGTATGTATAAATCAAAATAAAATTGTTTAAGAAAAATTAAAAGTAATAAAAATTTTGGTGTTCAATTGTAGACATGTCCTGTAAAATGCTCATGTTAGATATTAATTGACAAAATTCTTAGAAATTTTTTTGTGCTAGATTAGTGTGTGTGGGTGTGTGTAAAGATGTGCGATGAATAAAATGTTTCACTCTTACACCTTATTTACTTGACCCCGCATATGAGCAAAATCATATGGCCAAAAAATCATATGCATATGGATTAATGAGTTTTTCATATACCATTGACCAGTAAATTAAATACATTAAAAAAGTTTTGTCAAGTTCCTCAATATTTGGATTCTGCATATGCAATTTCTTGTTAAATTTCTAAACCATAAATAAGACCTTTTCTCCCTTTTTTTGATGAAAGATATTCTTTTGAATTTTATTTCAATTAATATTGATGTAATTATTCAGTTTGGCTTAAAGATTGAATAATATAAATTCATTTTTATGGAGTCTTTCCTTAAAATATTGGTTTTATAGCTTCTTGTCCGAGAGTCGGTTTTGTTTTCAATAATTGTGAGCACAGAGTTGGTTAAGAATGATTACTCCGTAAAAGTCAAAACATGCTTCTTGCTTCGCTTGTATTCCGAAAAGAAATTTTTTTATCTAAATTGTGGTGTATGTAGGAAGGTGAACTTCATTTGTCATGTCCATATCTAATTTTATGAGATTTATTGTTTTACTTTTGTCCATTTGAAAATGTGTGAAAAAATATTAAAAATTTGTAAAACAACCTGAAAGTACGCTGAACTCAGCCCACCTATATGAGGGCGGATCTCTATGAAAGGCAGTATTTTGTGAAAATAAGGCTTTTCAGGGTCAACTCTTTTAAGGACCAACCTTTTTACGCTCATATGGAACCAATTATAATTTTGTACATATTTATATAAATATACGTTATGCATCACAGTGTTCTTAAACTCATCCTTAATCCAACCACATATCATATTAAATTGAAATATGCATCTTATCTTGTATTACCGTCCTTCTTTATTGCACTGATTAATATCACAGGATAACATAGGCCAACAAGAACCAATCCGTGCAACTGGAAGACCACCGAGTGATGAGATATCATGTGGTGAAAGAATTAAACATACACAACACTTTTCATGACTTCGCCCCATCATGAATTCAGATGCCAACTACCATAACACCAGCAACTTTAATATCATATTAAATTAGGGTACAATAAATAATTCTAATTCAAATCATACTTCATTACACACGCAAACATGTTGCTTGTTGGGTAAAGCATGGAATCACAATCCATTTTTATTATGTTCCACATATATACAGAAAAGAAAAATAGAGAACTGATGTTGATATAATAAAAAAGCAAACATCTTGTCATTATGTTTAGGAACGAACAATAACCACGACACTATTATATATAAAAACAACAAATATAATAATTAAGAGTTGGGAGTTATACAAGAGCTTTTCACCTATTTCTTTATTGTCTGGATGAAAGTGAACAAAAGCAGTAAAGTTGCAATTTTCCAAGGAGTGCTCCAATATTCGCGCACAAAGATTGCCTTATACTTGTGAAAGGGGTTATCATAAAACTCGCCCATTTCTTCATATAGAGAGATGTAATCAGTGTTGGTGTTTGTTACAATAACATTCTTGCAAAGGTTGTTCACCATGGATGCAACTTCATCACTGTTACTCAACAAATTCACCATGATTTTCTTTCTTACAAGAATTTCAACATCTTCTCTGGTTTCAATAAGAACATCCAACAGGCATAAGTAATCAGTTACATAGCCTAATAAAGGATAGTGACACTGCTCAAATGCAACCACATTTCTGAGCAAAGTCTCAGTCCAATCACTAACCACAATACCTGGTATCTTTAGCATTATTTTCTCCAAACATTGCAGCTTAGTCACACTGCTTCCTTTATCCACTTGAAATTTCATCCCTGCCTCGTGTAGTTGACTTATAGTGTGCGAACGACTCATTGCTGTGTGAGGCTCTCTTGGTGGTGGGTCACTTGGTAAGTAAAAAGTCCTTAACACATCACAAAGGTGTTGCACTTGACAAAGACTATCTTGATTGAAGCTCCTGATGAACTTAGGATGAGTTTCCTTGTTTGGATAAATCTCTTGCAAGAAGACATTCACAAAAACATAAAACGTAAGCTTCACAAACGAATGCCCACAATCACCATTGAAGCCACTCGGAAAAGCTAGGTTGAACAGCTGAGTAAGAACAAAGAATGGAAGTTGATTTTCAAGCAAAATTAAGTCAAGTTTAATATCAGCGGTAGGCCATAGCTTTTTAGCCAAAGGGCCTTCTAGGCATACTATGTCAAGAAAGAACTCGATGATGAAGCATGCATCAAGTAAAATCATGAGTACAAATTCATCGCTCTTCATCTGTATGACCTCCGAATAACAACGTCGAATCTCATGTTCCAAATCTTCTAGGGCTTTAAAATAATCCTTAAACGACTTATCTGGATTCCTCTTAAGAAATCTGTTCGCATACCATGCTTTTAATTCTTGCATTGATTCCAATTTTTTGTCTCCGTGGTGATAAGGGCCAATGGAAATCACATTAGGAGTGTAGGGTTCTTCATTTACTTTTCGAAGTTTTGGGAGCACTTTATAGATACAACAACTTGATGCTAAGGGAAGCTTCGTAGAGTTTGCAATTTTCAATTGGCCTTTCAAATCATTCAACTCTATAGCCCAAGCACTGCTATCATTAAATTTTGAAGCCCAAGCACTATCATCAAACTCAGGACCAATATTATTTGGATTGATGATCCGCTTCCAATAAACTTTTGTTGCCAACAACATTTGGTAATCTTTTGATGGATCTGAAACTGAAGCACATTCAAAGTACCAATTTAAAAATATGTAGAATGATAAGAATTTATCCGTATTCATTTTCTATATTTTCCTTCAAATAATCTATCATTTCATGTAACTGCAAAATACTTTATATATATATATATATATATATATATATATATATATATATATATATATATATATATATATATATATATATATATATATATATATATATATATATATATATATATATATTACATTCCAGGTCCGGCTTAGATATAGAAACAACATGCCATGTAATAATTAAAGCATTTTTAGTAAAAAAAAAATATAGAAAAAAATCCTATAGGTAATTTTGTCAGGATTGAAAAATCATTTCTCCCTCATCTAAAAACTCCAAGTTTTAGAGGGGAAGGCCGTTATTTTCAACCAAACACACTCTTAATTAATTTCATGATAAAAAGGAAGTACAATAAATAAATCAGCACATAATTTTTCTGCCTCAATTTGCAACGTAGAAATCAACAACAACAACAATAAAAGAAACACTAATTAATCCTTAATGTAAGACCTATTTAACTAATTTTATTAGATTGAGGAAGTTAGGTAAGTTAGTTAATTATAATAAATATAACATATTTTTTCTAAAACACCTTAATTATCTTTAATTCTCCCCCTCCCCCTCTCCTATCTAAGTGAGTATCAATAGTATTACTTGAGAAACAATAAATATGTGAATTAGGTTTTATATATATATGACCAATATCAACTCCTCAATTAGGTCCTACATTAAAGAGTGGAGGAGTAGTTGGGAATTGTATTAATCAGTTCTCCAATCTTAATGAGCAAAAAGACACTCTTACTAAGTTAACAAGGGTTAAGGTACAAATTTACCTCAGAAATATTCGTTAAAAAACACTATTGACATGGAAATTTTTTTAAGTTTAATATTGCCCCATAAATATTAAAATGGAGCAACGTTGTCCTTTACTGTTAAAAAGTTAATGAACAACATCAATGGTTTAACCATTAACATTAATTTTTAATTGTATAGAGAAAAATTACTATATTTTGAAACTTCCAAAGTGATATTAAACATAAAAAAACTTTTGGGGCAATATTACTCTTCAGGGAATATTTTCAAGGCAAATTTGTACCTTAACCCAATTTAACAAAGGAAAATTAGGTTAACACAAAAGCTCATAATATTCAATATGATTGTCTTTTGACAGAGGGAGAGGGAGAGGGAGAGGGAGAGGGAGATAGAGAGGCTTTTAGGAGATATGCTTGCAACAACAGAAAGCAAATTAAAGTACGAGGGTAACTAAAGCAAAATAAACAGTAATATTTGAAAACGAATTTGGAGAAACCTTAAGTATCTAATGAGATTTAAGAGGTAGCAGCTCATTGACATTGCTCATGACCTTAAAACTTACAGATTTAAACCATAATTGGATTTTGCGGTCTATAGGTCCAAAACCAAAAATGGATTGTTAGCATAAAATTATGGGCTCCGGTGTCAACGATGCCTTCTCACTAGTAGAACCGGGAAATCGGGCCGGCCCATTTAGGCCCTAGCCCGTCACGAGCCAGGCCTATAATTTAGAGCCTTCAGAAGGAAACGGGCCTAAAAGGGCCGGCCCTTTTAGGCTCGTTTAACTTTTTTTTTTTTTTTAAAAAAAAAAAAACTGAGCACAGGGTAATGGACAACAAGCATTGGTCGGGGGTCGAGTTAATCTAATATAACCCTCATATCAGAGATGCTCTCACATTGACTCAAATCTCATTTGAAGCTTCTCTTTTTTAATTTTCTTTTTACTTTTTTTGTATGTGTACGCCAAAATCCAAATCAGATGTTCTATTATTATTGATATTTGAAGTTTGTAAATTTGTTTGATTGTGGCCGTGGACTTGTTTGATTGGTTGTGGACATTAATTATGGTTTGAACTTAAATCTTTGTTTTTGAATTTTATTAAACTTGAATAATATTTATGTTTTAAATTAGTTTTGATGATATTTATGTTTTAAATTATGTATTTTAGTCTTTAGAAGAATAAGAAACCAAAAATGGTCATGGCAAAAAAAAAAAAAAGAGGCTGCAGGATTTATCTAAATGGGCTGGGCCTCGCAATTTGAGTACTTTTTTGGATTTGGACCCGTTTAGGCTCGAACCTGTCATGGGCTAGCCCGTGTTCCCAATCTTACTTCTCAGGTTAGTTGCACCACAATCCTCCCACCCCAATATTTTTTTTGTTTGGTGTTTCTTTTATAGTTAAATTTTATATAAAATGAGTAACATTTTAATATCTTATGAGTAAAAATGGTATTGTTTTCAATTTTTTATGATTTTTTTAAATATTGATACTCTAAATTAAAAAAAAAAAAACTCCACAATTTTAGAGTATTAAATGTTTTTAAAAATCATAAAAAATAAAAAACAACACCATTTTTTATACAAAAGATATCAAAATGTCATCCATTTTAAATAAAATTTAATAATCAAACGAAACACAAAAAACATTTGGGAATGGGGGAAAATTGAAGCTCAGCTAAGAATGCCCAGTTGACGCACCAATCCTAAAATCACTACCATAAAAGTTAAGTTGCTAAACATTTTCAATTGAGCAGAGAAAATCTTACCACTTGTGATGCCTTCAATGTGATATTGACACATCTTCAAAGAATCAAAATCCCAAATATTGGACTTGCAAATCACTTATCAATATATATATATATATATATATATATTCCAAGGCTTTCTTGCACCTTTCTGCTTGCTACTCTCTGGGTTCCGTTCGTATTGATCAGTCTGAGATTCCCTGCAGAACATATGTCATCAGCAATTTAATAATTACATATGCAGGATGTAATGGAAGGCTGGATTCTGATGAGAAAAATAAAAAAATTAATAGAATATTTACCTCATACCTAAATCACAGTGTGTTGAACAATTACTGAAAAAGTTTAACTGATAAACTAAAGACACAAAACAAAAGCACTCCCATTTAAACTTCACAACTATGATGGTAAAGCAAATAAGACACATGACGATATTATGTGCAAGCAAAGAATAATTAGAATATATTGAAGCACCAGCAGTTGATTAATTAGAGATTGAACTGAAGGTAAGTTTTATCAAACTGGTTACTACGATAAGCCTAATGTATCCCTAATTCTTTATGAATCTAATATACACTCTTCACAAGCAAGAACAAACTAAGAACTAACCTTGCTCTTCTGTTCTGAAACCAGACCTCCACTTGTCTGAGGTCAAAGAACTAGCTAGCTGCTTCTTCAGTGCCAACTTTTGCTTCTGCAACACAAGTTCTTTGCCATTAGAGTAAATTTAAGTTATTGTACGTAACAATTTCGCTTCCTACCTGTTTGGTTGCTGAGAAAATCAATAAATAGTTCTCGAAAACTTTCTCTCTTTCTATTTAGAGATCAACAGAGCAATAAGGCGATCCAGATCTGGAAACAGAGAGGATGAACAATATATTACTTACGGGATGATCTCTTCAAGAATAGCAGGCTGATCTTAGGAGTTTAGCTTCTTCCTGGAAGTTTCGTTGTATTCCTTGTCAAAGCTCTGTACAGGTCGCGTGCTCTTGTGCTTCCATTTTCCCGGATGCGACTAAATACGACACCGTATGAAGAGGCAGATGGCAGTCTGAGGCCAATGGGTCTGTCATCCCGTGGGATTACACTTTTTGTTTGTTTCCTTTTTTTTATTTTTTTTATGATTTTTAAAAAATGTTTGAGAAAATATTTTTTAAAACAATATTAGATTTACTCTATCTTTATAAATTTTGGCAAAAATAATTACAAGACTTGCTTATGCTTTTATGACTAATGAACATTCTTATGATCTTCATCCTTTTTCTTTTTCTTTTTCTTGCCATCATCCTTTTTCAATATCTTATCTGATATTAATGTTGTATCAAATCATCTAAGTTATCTTAACTTTTTCTACATCCTCCAGCCATATCAACATTATCTTATGTGAGAAGAATTTACTCAATGGTCTCCTCGTTCACTCAAATTTCAGTGTCACAGTTAAAAAGAATGTAGTTTGTTGCTTCACTCTTTTCTCAATTGCTCCCTATACACTACAAAAATTTTGACTTTTGTTGTCACTGCTGAAAGTCAAAAAGTTGCCACTGAAAAGCTTTTAGTGGTGATGTTTTATCGCTGTTGATACGACTATCATTGATACTATTAGTGACGACAAAATGAGTTGACGGTGAAAGTATGGTTTCAGCGGCGACATTGAAGGATAGCTTTTGCTGTGACAACAAAAATTGCCATTGAAATTAAAGTCACCATTCAGCGGCAACTTTAGTGTCACAACTGAAGGTTAGCTTGAGCGGCAACATGTAATGTTGCTGCCAAAAGTCAACTTTTAGTGAGAGTGCATTAAGAAAAAAAAATTCCATGTCAACTGCACCCTTGTCACATCACCTTTCACCTACCTCATCCACATGTCACCCGTCCGCATCACCCGCCTTCCACATCATGCCACATCATCCATCAATATTTTTCTCCCACAAGTGTCATACCTTGGTTCGAACTTGGGATCTCCTTGTTAAAGAGGAAAAATCCTAACTATGTGAGTTAAGATGAATTGACATCCTTTATGTTAATATATATATATATATATATATATATATTGTTAAACATCTCTCACACACAATATATTAAATCTTTACTAATATTTTTTTTTGATAAATTTTATTAATATTAATATAAATATATTATTAATACATACATACATATTAATTTATATATTAATATAATTTATATAAATAAAGAATAAAATATATTTATATATATAAATAGTTCAAAAACGAAAGTTAATTATAAATTGTACTTTTTTCTTACTTGAAATTTTTTTCATTTTAAAATAATTATTTAATTTTTTTGAAAGGTTATTGCTAAATTTTTATAATACGTTTTTTGTTTTTTTTTTTAATTTTTTAGTATAAATTTATAAAAATTAAAGATTAAATTATATGATTCATCTTAAATTTCAAGATAGTATTAAAAAAAGCATATAACATGATATAAATATATTTAAGTATATTGCTTAGGAAAAAATCGTGATTATATCTAATATATATTTGTTTTGGGTTGTCTAATTAGCCATTTGGAAAATTTAAGTGTGGATGTATCATTTGTTTCAAATTAAAGCACCAATTTAAGCATAAAGAGATAATAATTTCATTCAATTGATTCTTTGAGGTGCTATCACTTATATTAGTATCTTCTTATTCATTCTCTTGTACTTCATTTTCTGTGCCACTTCCTATTTCAATATCACTATCATAGTCATCAAGTACATCCTCTTCATTACTATCTTCATGAACCAATGAATGAGTTTTATTGTCATCGATAATCCGAGGAATTACTCTCATACACAACACAGTATCTCTCAAACTCTCTTTATCTCACAATAATATGAGGAATTGCTTTATTTTTTCATAAGAAATTACATCAATAAACATATTTATTGTATAAATATCATAAATTAAAAAAAAACTAAAATTTTGAAAAATTTTAAAGGAGACTTTTAGTGGTGACACTAAAATACCCTTTCAGTCGCAACACATGAGTCGCTACTGAAAGTTAGACTTTTGGTGGTGACAAAAGTGCTGCTGCTGAAAGTTTCATTTTTTTTGTAGTGTACATAAAGCCAATTTTTATTATATGACTCCATTTTTTTATGAGATATTACTCCCTCTTTAGTTCTAAAAGCTTCATTATTTTATTTAGTATAGTTTATCCTTTTATAAAAGAAGAAATTATTTAGTAAACAATAATTTTGAGATAATTTTAAAATAAATAACTAGTTGAAATTCAAGTGGGTATATATAATAAAATAATTTTAAATTTTTATATTTCTTTGAGAAAAAAGTTATAGATACCCACAACTCTTGCACATAATTTTTTTTTGCGGAGAAAGTTGAATTTTAACCCGAAATAAAAAAATTGTGATGATACCCACAACTCATACGGATGGATCGATATAGTATCTTGTAATGATACAATATATTCAATATGATATAAACCCTATACTCTTTGGGAATAATATGAAAGTGAAGCTTCCACATGTCAAGGACTACGGTTTTAAACTAATTAAATAGTCACAATTGTATTTTAGCTAGTGGAATTTATGGAGAAACATACTCTTTTTTTTTTATAAAAGACAAAATGACATTAAACAACAGAAGTGTTCAAATTACCAATAGTCAGTGAACTAAAATGACTTTCTAGGAAATTGTAAAAAATAGATATTGGAATGACCCTAACGTTAACAACAGAAAAATAAAAAAGAAAAGCTAAGATCTCCTATTAAGCATTGTTGAGAATTGAAGAAGGTTGTGGAGGAAGTTGGATGAATGCTTTATCAACATAGTAAGTTGTTAATGGAGCTTTAAGATCCGTTTGTAAGAGTGTTGTGTTATAAATGCAGAAAAGAGCAATGCAGTAACAATTGAAAAGAAAAGTAGTCCTTAGGGTTGTTTTATTTTCCCAGCATAATTCCTTCATGGGGGATCCATCATGACAAATAATTCCACGGCAAAAATGTTTTCCCATTCTCTTGTTGATGTGATTCAGCAAGTTGTGCCTTCAAATTCAAGTGATCCTTTGGAAATACCAAGTGGACCAATCACAAGAGCAAAAGCCAAACAAATTAAGGAAGCATTAAATGTGCTAGTGCAAGATACTTGGACAAAACAAGTAGCAATTGGATTAAAGTTGGACCAAAATGTTGAAAACGTCACTAACTTCATATGGGCTACAAATGGAGATATTGGTTAAGTTGTGGGCTTGCAGACTTGAAACTGAAGAGCTAGGGCCTAGTACTACACATGGGAAGACTTATTTAGGCCTAAATAAGCATATTTGCAGCCTTAATTGCTGACTACATGTTCTTGAATTTGGTTGTGCGAAAATCAAAGAGTAGTTGACAGATTTGACTTTTGGTTTCTTTAAGCATGTTGTATTTGATTTTCCAACCTTCTTCTAGATTGTATTAGACTTTTGTGTTCATTGTATTAGACTTTTAGGTTTCCTAGCACATGATTTTACAATTTGTATTTGCTATGTTCAAATTTGCGATTATTGCAACTATGTCATATTTCCCTATAAATACTTGGTGCTTCTTCATCTGTAGGACACACAATTCAGATTTGAATAATAAATGAAAGTTGCACTTCTGCGCTTTGTTTCTTGAGAGTGGATTCTCTCTAGGGTTCTTCTTAGAACTAACAGACTTATCAAGGTTTGAACATCCTTGTGGCGTCTTCCTACACTTCGGGTCCTTGTTCTTTCGTGTTCAAGGGTTCAAGTGGATCGTCGATCTGTGTTTAGCTTTCTTGGGGTGTGTATATTTCAGATCGGTTGTGGGTTTGTGGGATCTTCCATAGTGGGTTTGTACCATCTTGGTATCAGAGCTTCGGATCTAAATTCAGGTTATATCTATTTGTTCTTTGTCTCCATTTTCGTTTCAAGTGTTGTGCTTTGTTCTTGTGCCTGTCCGTGTCCAGATTTGTTACTTCTGTTCGTCAAGTTTTTCTTTGTGTTTTCCAATATTAGTGTCTTAAATTCATAGTTCAAAATCTCTTCTTTCATCTTGTTTTGGAATCATTTCAATCCGATTTGTCATTTGTGAGTTCTATCTATTTTAATCTAGTTGTGCTTTCTGGAAAATTATGGGAACATCCTAAAATATTCTGTCCTGGTTTGACCTCTTTTTCTTTGTGTTTTACATCGTTCAATAGGTCATTTTCATAGTTTAAAATCTCATCTTTCTGTTTGTTTTGGTATCATCTCAATCCAAAATTTCTACTGTGAGTTATAGTCTTTCCAAAATAGACACTTTTCTGGAATTTCTGGGTTCATATTGCTTGATTTTTGTTGTTTGTGATAGATTCTGCATTCTCTTTAAATTTCAGTAGGGGAGAAAAATGAAAAAAAAAACAAGAGCATCAGAAAAAAAAGAAAAAGAAAAAAAAACAATATTTGATAAGAAAAGAAAAGAAAATATTGAAAAAGAAAGGGATTTGTGGTGGGAGTGTTTTGAGCAATATGTATTGTCATACCCAGAATTTGTGAAGTTTGTGTCATTTAAACTCTTGATTTCCCTGAATTTCCTTTTCTAATACTCACTTTGATATTCCATATTTCTAAGTGTTGTGTTGATTCTGCAAATTGTGATTGCTTTGATTATGAATTGCTTAGTTCTTTAAAGTGCCTCAAGAGGAATCTAAGAGTGGAAAAAGGCAAGAGTGAAATACATCAATTTAAAAGCCAAATTTGAGTGAAACACAAGTGTAGAGTGACATCCTTGAGGGAAACATGTGAGGAAAATTATTTATCTAACATCATTTTTTAGATACAATGTCAAATGCAGAAGAAACATCCGATGGTAACCCAAAGAATCCAGAAGACCACCTCACGGCAATGCAGCAACATTTTGCACGTATGAATGTTGTTTTTGGAGAAATAAGGGATAGGATGGATAGACAAGATGAAAGAATTGCCAACCTACAAAGAGATAGACCAAATCCTAGAAGGCACAATAGGTGGGATACTTCTATGGATGAATTTGAATCTGAGCATGATGAGGTTAGTGGTGCTACTGAGGAAGATTTTGAATCTGAATATAAAGTGGGAAGAAATAGGCATAGAGGAGATAGGAGGTATGGGAGAGGACATGGCAGAAATATTCCTATGTAAAGAAATAGAGTGGATGGGAATCTAGGGAGCATCAAAATGAAAATACCACCTTTCCAAGGTAGGAGTGATCTTGAAGCATATTTAGAGTAGGAGAAGAAGATAGAAATGATTTTTGAGTGCCACAATTATTCTGCGGAAAAAAAGGTGAAGTTGGTAGCAATATAATTCACTGATTATACCATTGTTTGGTGGGATACATTGGGCATTAATAGGAGAAATAATGGTGAGAGGCCCATAGCAACATGGAGGGAAATGAAAACTCTAATGAGAAGGAGATTTATTCCTAACCATTACTATAGGGAGCTTTATCAAAAGTTGCAGACCTTTACACAAGGCTCTAGGAGTGTGGAGGAATATTATAAAGAGATGGAGTTAGCTTTGATAAGAACTAATATGTAAGAAGATGGAGAGGCTACAATGGCTCGTTTTCTGAATGGGCTTCACAAAGAAATTGGTGACACTGTGGAATTGCAACGTTATGTGGAGTTGGAGGACATGGTGCATATGGTGCACATAGCAATTAAGGTGGAGAAGCAACTCAAGCATAAAGGTGCTTCAAAATTCCATTATGGATCAAGTTCTTCACAAAAATAGATTTGGAAGAAAGGAGAAAGAGCTTTCCAAAAAGAGACAACTAAAAGCAAAAAAGAAGCTACATCAAAGAATAAAGGTAAATATGATTCCCAAACTTCTAGAAATAGAGATATAAAGGGTTTCAAGTGTTTGGGTACAGATCATATAGCTTCTTAATGCCCCAACAAGAGAGTCATGATTCTTAAAAATAGCGAAGTTGTGACTGAAAGTGAAAGTGAAAGTGAAAGTGAAAGTGATCATGATTCCATTGAAGATGCTAGTGATGATGGGGTTGAATATGCCATATAAGGAGAATGCCTTGTGGTTAGAAGAGCTTTGAATTACCAAGTGAAGGAAGATGAGACGAATGAGCAAAGGAAAAACATTTTCCATACTCTTGAATTTGGTTACCATTAGACACCCTAGACCATACAAGCTGCAATGGTTGAATGAATGTGGGAAAATTAAAGTTGATAAGCAAGTTCTTGTTTCCTTTTCAATTGGCAAATATTGTGATGAAATATTGTGTGATGTCATTCATATGCATGCTGCACATATACTTTTAGGAAGACCATGGGAGTTTGATAGAAAAGTCAAGAGGGATGAGTTTATAAATAGATATTCTTTTATAATGAACAGAAAACCTGTGACTGTTGTTCTATTGACTCTAAAACAAGTGTATAAGGATCAACTCAAGATGAAAAGAGAGAAAAATAAGAGAGAGAAAAGAAAAGAGAGTGAAGAAGAGAGAAATTTTGAAAGTTTAAAAAAAGAAATCCAGAGAAAAGAAAAAAAGAAAATGAGTTTTTATGCAAGAGAAAGTGAAGTGAGAAGTGCTTTTCTGGCTGAAACATACTTGCTACTCCTTGTTTACAAGGAATACTTTTTGAACACTAATGACATTAACTCTTCCTTTCCTAGTGTTGTTGGTTCTTTGTTATAGGAATTTGATGATGTGTTCCCTGAAGAAACTCCACCAGGTTTGCCACCTATTAGAGGAATTGAACACCAAATTGATTTCATTCCTAGAGCAATAATTCCTAATAGGTGCTGATAGAAGCAATCTTGAAGAAACAAAAGAGCTTCAAAAGCAAGTGAGAGAACTCATGGCAAAGGGGTATGTTAGAGAAAGTTTAAGCCCTTGTGTAGTTCCAGTGCTTTTAGTTCCAAAAAAAGATGGAACTTGGAGGATGTGCATTAATTGTAAAGCCGCCAACAATATTACTGTAAGGTATCGCCATCCCATTCCTAGATTAGATGATATGCTTGATGAATTACATGGTTCTATTGTCTTTTCTAAGATTGATTTGAAATCTGGGTACCATCAAATTAGAATGAGAGAAGGGGATGAGTGGAAAACTGCTTTCAAGACCAAACATGGATACTTATACAAGAGAAAAGCACATTGCTATAATGTTAGAAAATGAATTGTTTGTAAGAACCATTATATTTGTCATTAAATAAATGACATTTGTTAACTATAATTGTTATTTTTGTGTTTTCGCGAATTTCATCTCTCAATAGATGATAGTGCGCATATTTAACTGTTATGTTTTAGTGTTATATATTTTTGCATAATTTCTACCTGGATATGCATGATGTTTATTTGTTATAACTATTATTTATTAAGTGTTATACATGCCCGTATCAGTACGTAGTGAAGGTTCCTAATATTAGTTTAAGGACTTCACCGCCGCCGATAACATGCCAGTAAGACTGTGCGATCATGCCCATGTCTTTAAATTCCACGTATGGACACAGTTACTACTATATAAAGGGGTAGACATTCCTTCCAACAGATTCGAGAGTGCACTGCTATATAGACTAATAAGAGACAAAAATAGTGGACAGGTACTTGAGAGATGCAGACAAATTCCTTCACCTCCTCTATTGCATGCCGATTATTGAAATATATCCCTTTGCATGTTTTAAGGCCAATACAATTAATTGCTGTATAGTAATATCCCAAAATTTATACAAGGGATAAATGTCCCAAAAGCATGTGTAATTAATGTTATAAATTGCTTTGGGAATTTTGTAAAGAAATTGTTCGATGAATTAAGGAAAATATGTAATTCCTTTAAGATGTGTCAAGCATGATATGAAGTGATTAGGAGGCTCAAAAAGAATTATTTCCCTTAAAATAGATGAAAATTTCGGCCAAATGGAAGAAGAAGGGAGACAAGAAAATTTAACCAAGTATCCATTGGGTAATAAGTTTCCTTGTGTACAAGAAGCCAAGAACCATTGGGTAAAATATTTCCTCCTCTCTCACCCTCTATTTTCGGTCAAGAAGGCCCATGGAAGAGGAAATAATTGCTTTTGGTATAATTAAAACACACTTGGTTAGGCTAACTAAACTAGAATGCAAGAAGGAAGTAGTCAAGGACATGTTATCATTTCATTCTCTCTCTCTTAGATTTTCGGCCAGCCCTTTTAGAGGGCTATTAAGTGACTTTAAAATACATCATTCCCTTCATTCTTAAGCACTTTGGACGACCAAGAGGAGGAGGAAGAGAGAGAAAACAAATATGAAATTTTAGAGAACTCAAGAAGTGGTAAACACCTTCTCTCTAGATTTTCATCTTCATACTCACCTTTTTAGAAAAAAATGTCTTCATAAGCATTGTTCTCCTCATCCTAAACTTCAACTCTATTGTTTTAGTTTCTTGAGGAGAGGTGTTTTGAGCAATTTCTCAAGACTCAAAGTTGTGGAATCAAAGAACAAAGCTTAGAAAGAGCAAGAGGTGAGTAAGAGCTTCATTTTAAACTATGGATTGTGTGATTTGGTTATGATTTATAGAACTTGTATTTCAGCCCTAGATTTTGGTTTTAATGGGTATTGTTAGGGTTTTGATTGTTTGGTCTTGAAAATGGTAGGATGTGGTGTTAAATGATGTACTTGGACTAGTTTTGTGGAAAAAATTGGAAGCTTGTGGATTGTTGTTTTTCCTTGTGACTTTAAGCCATAACAAAACTAAGGGAAGGAGTTTGATTTTGTTAAATGTAAGCCCACCAATGGATTCTTCATGAAAAATTGTGTGGGAATATGGTGTGGCTGTGAATTTAGAACATTTGGAAACAAAACTTGAAAATTGGAAAATTTGTATAAGTGCTACCAGAATTTTTCTCCTGAAAGGTAGACTAATTGTGGCGTTTTATTGAATGACTAAACTTTACCCAATGGCCTTGATATTTTCTGAAAAAAAAATTATACATGTCAATCTTTAATTTGACATATAATTTGATCAATTTGGGTCAGTATATTAGAAGCTATAAATTGTTGAAGTTAAGCAATGATTATGGAAAGATAATGAAGGCAGGCTGATAGTAATGTGTTTTTAGAATAAAAAAATTGATAGGAAATTAGTGGCAACTGGATAAGTATACAAAAAGTTATGATTGCTGAAATTTGGGCATTAATTCTGGGCAGATTTTTGTGACAGAAGGGAGTATTGTGAAATATGGGAGTTTGTGCATGTAAACTGATGGAATAATTATTTTTCCCTTAACGTGGACTTAATAAGGGTCATATAGGGCTTGGAACCACCACAATTAGAAATTTTTAGAATTAGTTATGATTTTTCAAAGTATAGAAAAAAAAATCTGCCAGTTTTATGTCTTATGCGAATTTAAGACTTAATGGCCTAAATGTAATAATTAAGCACTTCAAGGGTTAAAATTAGGCACTTAAAATTGTTGTAGGTCTATTACTTACACAAAGGACATTAAGTTATCTCCTAAATGGTAACCAATCCAAGTGTCTTGCATTATTAAATAACTTGGATAAGTAATAACTCATTCGTAAATTATAATCTATAGGATTCAACATTTCCCCAGGGCAACCGAGGAATGGTAATCAAGGTCAGGAGTTAGAAATACTATTAGGTAGTAACTTATCATTCACAACTATGTGATATATTATATGTATGCTTGTACCATTATGACTTTAAAGCATTCAGATGAAAAGGGCTCAGGCCAAGTAGAATTTCCCAGTGCTGTGGCAAGGGACGATTGTCCTTGAATGTACCCAAACTTTATGCTATTTGCATATCTAGTATTGGTGCTTATACTTATATTGTGAATTGTCTCTAAATGTTGAGTATGCTACTTGTATGGAAACCTTTGTTGACATAACATGTTTCATGTATGCATTTTATTTAAGGTGATACTCGTTACTACTAGGATTGTTTTGAATCTCACTCTTTCCAATAATATCTTTTACAGCTTTGGCCTGTAGTTCAGTAGGGAAAAAGGTAATCACGGGCTAGTGAAGGGCAAGACATAGAATTAAAGTCCTGTTGGTTATCTACTTTTGGAGATTTGTGCATGTTGTGTATGTAAACGTAGTCAGTCTAGTACTGGTAGTATCAGTAAACGTGTAAGTGTATCATATGAATATTGATGATGGATAGTGACAACCAATCACCTAGCGCCTATTAGTTAACCAATGCAAAGTGGGTTTCGGTAGGGACATTTTGGAAACACTCCAATACTAAGAAATGAAACTAAAATGAATAGGCTATAATAAACTCACAAACCAGTTTGAGACCACGTTGAAATGTTTTGGAAACACTCACATTTAAACTGTTTTGAACTGTATGAAAATATGGTGTTGCAACTGCCACTACTGTGAACCACATGTCTGCCGCATTTGGATAACATTGTTGTCTTGGTGCGGCACTCGAGCAATACATAGCTTCTAATGCTACTCAAATAACAGACGTGCAAGATCAATATTATGGCTTACCTTAGCTTGTCAGATTACAGGTGAGGGCTACTTACTTAAGAGAATTAATCCATTATTTATTCATGATAGGGGCAAAATATAAAGCCTAAGACTTTACAAGTGCAATAGCCATATCAAGTAATAAAAAGCGAATAAGATATCATTCCCATGAGGACTTGGTACCAACAATGCAGTTGAGCAAGACCTTTACACTTTTGCTTAAGTTGAGTGAACATAGTTTAAATCAAGATATGAATAACAACTAACTAAAAAAAGAAAAGAAAAGCAAATCTAACTACATTTTAGACTAAGAGTGATTCTAGATCTTAAGCGGTGACTTGGATTATTATAGCCTTAATTACTCCTTAATGTATAATTTATCTTATTAATTGCATTAAAAGTTCTACTTACTAGTCTAGGTCTCTTATTTACCTAAGGGCGTCTTTCGATCTACTAAAAGGCATTCTAACTATGTTAATCCCTAATGTCATAGGCGATTAATACTTAATTGGATTAATTCAAGTGCAAGCCTAATAAAACTATGTAGGGCCGGTAGGTATATGTCTATCCTACAAGCAAATTAAATCCAAAAACCTAATTCTACACGATTTAATTGAAGGTCTAGTCAAAATTTCCTATGTCGAGGCTGCTTTAGAACATCAACGTAATCCCAATCAGATGTCTCTTATTTTAGGATAATCAAACACATAATTAAATCAACAAATATAATATTAAAGCAATTAACGACAAAAATTATCATCCACTTATCCATAATCAAACTAAATAATTTAAAACCAAGGGTTTAGCTACATAAATTGAACATTGTCATGACCAAAATAATAGCTAACCAAAGAAAAGATAAAAAGACAAAGGCAAGAGAAGAGAAAGGAGAAACAAAAACTCAATGCCGAATTTGTATCCATGCTGTCAATATTCTACTTCTCCAAACTTTAATCTCCCTCTGTGAAAGCTCTTGCCTTACTGTCACCAACCAAGAAAATAGAACACACCTCCCTCTTACCATGCCTAGCATATATATAGGTATATATTGTCTCCCTGCGTACGTCTCTATCACAATATCTTGATTTATCTCTTTTTTTAATCGATTATCATATAATATAGATATATTATATTAATATTTTGTCCTCACTTGAATTTTATAATATCTCCTACAAAATAAATTAGGATATGACTAAATTGTATATCAAAATATCCTTTTATTCTATATTAATTAAAGGATAGAAAAATATATATAAAAGATAATTAAATAAGTATAAAAAAATAATAAATTTAATTAATTATACTTAGAATCTACAATTATTTAATTATAAAATATATACTTATCAAATTCCCCCACACTTAAACATTTGCTTGTCCTCAAGCAAAAGAAAGAAAATTCTTTATCTGAACAAGAAGAACATTGCTTATGAAATTCCTAAACAGAGAACAACACATTACCACACTTAGCTGGTTGTTAACCTCATCAAATTCTTGTCAAACTTACACATTTCCCTTTATTTCTCAGACATTTTGGTGTACTAATGGAATTTGGGAGTGCATAAGTGAAGGAAATGTGCAGGATGTATATTTGGCATAAAAAGAGCACAAATGTGGTGATATTATATGAATATTTGTTATAATTATCAACCGTGGGCTTTTATGGAGTTATTTGTGTTGATAAGACCACATTTTAGTCACAATCGGAGCCAGAGAAAGGCCACAAAAAGAAAAAAAAGGTGAAATAGAGTTAAAGTAATCAACCATGCCATGGAAATGCAAGTAGGGAAGAAAAAAAACCTTGGCGGGAGCGAAGTTGAAAGTGAAGAAACTTGATTGTGACCAAGCACTTCCACTAGCCACGGCCAAAGAAGCTGAAGAAGCTGAAGAAGCTTGGCCTCAGCTAAGCATTTCCACTGGCCGTTTTGGCCGCGACTAATAGTTCATCAAGAAGCTTGGTCGTGGCCAAGACATTTTACTGGCCGTGGCCAAGGTAGTTCAAGAAGTTTGGCTGTGGCCAAGACATTTCACTGGCCACGGCCAAGCACATCACAAAAACCTTTTAGCCGCGGCCAAGGATCATTTGGCCGTAGCTAAGGCCTATGATAGCTGCTATGAGTTTTGAATTTTAGGGCCTATAAATGTGAGATACAGGGCTGAGAACTCTATCTTCTAAATCTAAAAACCCTAGGGAGGCAGCTGGGACATCTCTCCGAGCTTCAGAATCAAGGAAAATCAAGTAGAAATTGAAGATTTTAAGAGATTCAAGCTGATTTTCCTTTGTTCTGCTGATTTCTTCTCCATTTTGCTTATATGGCTTTATTTATTTTGTTTATTTGTATTCATTTATTGAACATAAGCAGCTAAATCCTTTATTCTAGGATTATTTTGAACCATTGTAAGGATTAATACTTGAATCTTCCTCTCTTTTATGTATGTATGATACATATGTGTTGATTTCATCTTATGCATAAAGCTTTTGAATGTTTGGCTAGCAATTAGATTGTCTTGTTCACTCTATTTTGACTTGAGAAAGCAATATCTATGTAAAGAACTTGATTGAAATCATACTTGGCTTGAAGTTTACTTGATAAATGGATAGATTGTTAGTGTTATAGAGATAGAATCACTGAACTAGTATTGTCAATATAGATTGACGCTAAATGCATATTCTTATTTGATACTTGTAAGAGATTATGCATATTAATTGAGTATATGAACTTGGTTCTGACTTGAGAAAGCTGAACTAAATACCTTTGAATCTAGACTAACACATATAATCATTGAAGACATTAAAAGGGAGGAACCTAATCAAGATTTTATGAGATATAAAGGGGATAAATAATCCTAGTTTCCATATCAGATTTGATTTTACACATTTAGTTTCCATTGTCTTAAATATAGATTTCACAAATTCTTTTCCATACCAAAAATATTGTTTCGGCTCAACTTGATTGAATGCACTAAGCTTATTGTTTGATTTTAATTGTTAAAACAAATGCTCGTGGGAAACGATACTTTACTTATCACTTTATTACTTGATACGATCAATGTACTTGAGGAGGCGAGCAAGTTTTCAGCATCGTTGCCGGGGATCTGGTTTAACAAATCTTTTGATTGACCTTAAGCTTGTGTTAGTAAATTTTGATTGAGCTTTTTAATAGTTATACATTCATTTTTGTTTTCTTTATTGATTCTTGTTTTACTTTGATTCTTGTTTGGTCGATTCTTTTTATAGGTACCATTCAAGTATATGCAATCTTTGGATCTGGACGGATTGGTGGTGGTGCTTGACAGAGTACTTCTCATTGAAAATACTTTTGTGGTTGAAACTGAATCTAAAACAACTACTGAATCTGAAACTGAAACTAAAGCAATGGCGGACGAATATGATCGAGCAACAGTCAATGATTTTACCAGTAGAAATATGCGAGGCACTCATTCCTGCATTCAGATGCCTGAAATGTAGACACATACTTTCGAGATCAAGCCAATGATGATCACAATGCTACAGACACTTACGATGTTCCACAGTCTTTATAATGAAGATCCGAACAAGCGTTTGATGTACTTTCTGGTGGTGTGTAACTTTTTTAAACAAAATGGAGTTTCATAAGATGTCTTGAGGCTATGGTTATTCCTTCTTTCTCTACAAGAGAAGGTAAGGGATTAGTTTAACAATCTTCCAGAAGGATCAATCAACTCATGGAATGATCTTAAAACTAATTTTAAAGCCATATTCTTTTCAGATGATAAACCAGTGGAAGCAAGGGAAGAATTCTTGAGCTTTAAACAACATCCAAATGAGCACTTCTATGCAGCATAAGAGAGATATAAGATGCTAATGAAGCAATGCCCTAATCATAGGGTAGACAAATAGGTAGTAATCCAAATCTTCTGTACTCACTTGAATCCTCAATCTAAGGTGATGGTCAATTCCATGACCAATAAAGGATACCATAATGTTCTTGTTAATGAAGTGATTAAGGTTTTAAACCAATTATCTGCAAATAACACTCAAGCAAATGATAGGAGGGCTACCCAACCTATGGCTAGTGCAAAAGAAGACTCTTCTTCCCAGATTGCAACTATTCTATCTGCTTTAAATAAGCTTTTCGATGTGCCAGAGTCCTAAATACAAAATAATACTTCTAAATGTGTACATGCTATTCATGATACACCGATAGTATGCTATCAATGCAATGATGTACAAATGCCTGATCATTTTCCCCTGTATATGGCCATTGAATCTGTCAATTATATGGGAAAATTTCAGCAACCTCAGGGCAACCCTTACTTGCATACTTATAATCATGCTTGGAGATCTCATCTAAATTTCTCTTGGAGTAAAGGGAACACTCAGAATTAGCAACATGAGTATACTTCTGGGACCTATGCCTCCACCTGGTTTCCAACCATAGTATATGCCTCCACTTTTCAAGGAGGAAGATCCATGACAGATAAGATGCTGACTCAAATATTGTCCTAGATTAAATCTTCAAAGGTAGAGAATAAAGCTACTTTTTCTATACATGAGACAACTATAAAGAATCTTGAAGTACAGATGGGCCAACTTGCTTCTCAAATGAACATCATGTCACTAGGCAACCTTCCCATTGATACCATTCCTAACACGAAAAGGAGTGGAAAAGAAGAGTGCAATGCCATTAATCTAAGAAGTGGTAAAGTACTGCTTAGAGTGTCTAGTTCAAGCAAGCCCAACTCAAGACCAGCTGATCCAGAAATGGTTGATGAAAATTATAAAGAAACTGTAAGTCTAAAAAATGTAGTAGAGGAAGATGAAGTAAGGAAAAGAAGGCAAGCTGAGAAGAGCAATGATCATGTTGAGAAAAATAAGAAGGTGGAACAAAAGAAAAACAATGAGAAAAAGCCAACTACAGCTAATATCATGCCACTATTACCTTTTCCTCAAAGGTTTAAGAAGAAAGAGGAAGACATGCAGTTCAAGAAGTTTATGAATATGTTTAAGCAACTTCATGTCAATATTCCCTTTGTTGAAGCCTTAGAAAGCATGCCCAAGTAAGCTAAGTTCTTGAAATATATGTTGTGAAAGAAGCAGTAATTTAATGAATTTGAGACTGTTGCATTGACTAAAGAATGTTGTACAGTCATTCAAAAGAAGTTGCCACTAAACTTAAAGACCTAGGGAGTTTCTATATCCCCTATAACATTGGGACCAACTTTAATGGTAAAGTTCTTTGTAACTTGGAAGCAAGCATTAATCTGATGCCTCTTGCAGTATTTAACCAACTAGGTTTTGGGGGAGCCAAGGCCTACCATGGTCACTCTCCTTTTTGCTAACCGCAGTATTTCAAAGCCCAGAGGAATCATTGAAGAAGTCCTAGTCAAGGTGGATAAATTTATCTTCCCTACATATTTTGTATTGCTTGATTGCAAAGTTGATTGGAAAATTCTTCTTATTATGGGTCAAACTTTCTTAGCTACTACAAGAACTCTCATTCATATCAAAAAAGGTGAAATCACTTTGTAGGTAGATAATGAGAAGGTTATATTAAACATGCCCAAATCTTTAAAATTTCATGATGATTCAGCTCAATGTTCTTTTGATGATATTTTAGAATCAATTGTTCCTCAAGAATCATCTACTTCTATGACCAAAGATCCATTAGAGTCCTTTCTGATTGGTGAGAAAATTATTAAGGAATTTGAAGATGTTATTGAAGAGCTTTTCCATATGGAATCATTTCCTCACTATAGACTTAGGAATTTTGAACTACTTGAGGTATCTGATGCCTTGAGTACTCCCTGGTATTGGAATTGAAGCCTTTCCTCTCTTATCTCAAGTATGCCTATCTTGGGAGCTCTAACATTCTACCAGTAATTATATCTTTTATCCTTTCGGAATTATAAGAGGAGAAATTATTAAAAGTTTTGAGAGAGAATAAGCGTGTTATTGGGTGGACTATTGCTGATATTAAGGGAATAAGCCCTTCTATTTGCATGCATAAAATTCTTTTGGAGGATAATCATAAAACCTCTATTGAACATCAAAGGCGTCTAAATCCAGTGATGAAAGAAGTAGTGAAAAAAGAAATTCTCAAATGGCTTTTCACTGGTATTATGTATCCTATATCTCATAGCTGATGGATGAGCCCAGTCCAATGTGCCCGTAAGAAGGGTGGCATGACTGTAGTGGCTAACACCCAAAATGAGCTAGTTCCCACTCACATAATAACTGCGAGGCAGGTGCGTATGGACTACTAAAAGCTAAATTCTACCATAAGGAAGGATCATTTTCTACTTCCATTCATTAATTAAATGCTTGACAAGCTAGGGGGACAAGAATTCTTCTATTTTCTCGATGGGTATGTAGGATTTAACTAAATTGTGAGTCCTAGAGGATCAGGAGAAAACTACCTTCACATGCCCATACAGCACATTTACTTTCAGGAGAATGCCATTTGGGCTCTGCAATGCCCTTGCAACCTTTCAACACTGTATGATGTCTATTTTCCCTGATATGATTCAAAAAACCATTGAAGTGTTTATGGATGATTTTTTTTGTTTTTGGTTCCTCTTTTGAATCATGTTTGAATAATCTCAATTTAGTTCTTGCAAGATGTGAAGAAACCAATCTGATTCTGAATTGGGAGAAATGTCACTTCATGGTACAAGAAGGCATTATGCTTGGCCATCAGATTTCAAAGAAAGGTTTAGAGGTAGATAGAGCAAAAATTGCTATTATTGAACAGCTACCTCCACCTACTAATGCAAGGGGTATTCAAAGCTTTCTTGGTCATGCAGGGTTCTATAAGAGATTTATCAAGGATTTATCCAAGATTCCCAGGCCACTCTCTAAGCTTTTGAAAAAGGATGTGGAGTTTCAATTTAATGATAAGTGCCTGCACGCATTTGAAGAATTGAAGAAACGTCTCATCTCAGCTCCTGTATTGGTGGCTCCAGATTGGAACTTGCTCTTTATTATCATGGCTGATGCTGGTAATTATGCTATAGGGGCTGTTCTTATATAGAAAGCATAGAAAAGGTTCTATCCTATTTACTATGCGAGTAAAACTCTTGATGGTGCTCAACTTAATTATACAACTACAGAGAAGGAGTTACTAGTCATAGTATATGCTTGTGAGAAGTTCCAGCCTTACATTGTAGTTATGAAGGTTATCAACTATACTGACATTATGCTTTGAAGTACCTATTTACGAAGAAGGAATCTAAGGCACGTTTGCTAAGCTAGGTGCTCTTAGTCAGGAGTTTGATTTGAACATTATTGACAAAAAAGGCACCAAAAATCACGTAGCAAACCATCTTTCAAGGTTGAATACTGAGCTTTAATTTGATGAATATGATATGATCCAAACATCATTCCCTGATGAACAACTTTTCTATGTAGAAAATTCAACTGCATCATGGTACACTAACTTGGTCAACTACTTGGTTTATGGAGTTTTACCTCCAGATCTCAACTTTCATCAAAGGCAAGAATTCCTAAATGAAGTGAATAAATACTACTAGGATAAACCTTACTTGTTTAAAAGATGCCCCAACCAACTCATTCGAAGATATGTCCCAGAGAATGAACAAGAGTATATCTTACAGCGCTGTCACTCTTCTGAGTATGGAAGTCACTTTGGAGAGGAGAAAACTACTGCAAAGGTCATTAAAAGTTGGTTTTATTGGCCCTCTCTCTTTAAGGATGCATATACCTTTGTTCTACAGTGTGATCGATATTAGCGAGTAAGGAACATAGCGAGGAAGAATGAGATGCCTTTGAACAACGTGTTGGAAGTAGAACTTTTTGACGTGTGGGGAATTGATTTTATGAGCCCCTTCCCTAAGTCATTCAATAATAAATATATCTTAGTCAGGGTTGATTATGTATCCAAATGGGTTGAAGCCACAACATGTGCCACCAATGATACTCAAACAATGTTAAAGTTCCTAAAGAAACACATATTCACCAGATTTAGGACACCTTGAGCATTTATCAGCAATGGATTTTTACATTTATGTAATTAGCAATTTTAGGCTCTAACAAAGAAGTATGGTGTCAAACACAAGGTAGCCTTATCATACCATCCTCAAACTAATGGCCAAGTAGAAATTTTAACTAGGAGATCAAAACCATCATAGAGAAAATAGTTAATATCACTCAAAAAGATTGGTCTTTCAAGTCAGATGATGCTTTATGGGTGTACCAAATGGCATATAAAACACCAATTGGTATGTCCCTATATCGCCTAGTGTTTGGAAAATCTTTCCACTCACCCTTCGAATTGGAGCATGGAACTTATTGGGCCATTAAGAAGCTTACCTTTGATCCTTAAGTTGTGAAAGAGAAGAGGCTACTTCAATTGAATGAGCTAGATGAATTCTACCTCCATGCCTATAAAAATGTGAGGATCTACAAGGAGAGAACTAAAAGAAATCATGACAGCAAGTTAGCTCCTAAGCAATTTACACCAGGTTAACAGGTTTTTCTATACAACTCAAAGCTGAGATTATTTCTAGGGAAGCTAAAATCCAGGTAGTTTGGCCCATTCACAGTGGTTCACGCTTCAAATTTTGGTATGGTGGAGCTTGAGAATGAAAAAGGAGAACGATTCAAGGTGAATGGTCAACAATTAAAGCATTACTTGGGAGGAGATGTGAATTGGCTGATATCCACAATCCATTTATCAAATGATGATTGATCAACAGGTGGAGTCAGACTAAAGACTGTAAAATAAGCGCTTCTATGGAGGCAACCCAAGTTCTTAACTTAATCTCTTTAGTTTGTTTGATTCTGGTGTATTTTTGTGGATTTATGATTGATATTATGTTTTGTGTAGGTGAAAGGTAAACCCCAAGTGAGAGGAAGGAAGCATGACTGGTCTAAGAGAAAAGTGCAACATAAGAACATCACGGTTGAAAGAGAAAATCTAAGGAAGTTTTTCATGCCTTTACTCTATGTCCATCAATGTATTTTCATGATTCTTTATGTTTGAGATGAAATGATTTGGAATTGGATTGAATTGTGGTGTGTATTTGATATGGTTTAATATCTTGATAGCTTGAAAATGGAAGTTTGTGCATGTGTATTTCAATATGATATCTGAAACAAAGCAATCAATTTTGGGCTGATTCAAAAAGGCCCTAGATAGATGTTGGCCGCGACCAAGCAAGCTCAAAAGGTTTTGTGCTGCGGCCAACGGCAGCTTGGCCGTGGCCAAAGAAGGTACATAAAGTTTTGTACCGAGGACAAGACAATGACTTCTAAAAGAAAATTTAAGAAAAATGAAGGTCTTTTAGTCACGGCTAATAAAGGATCAGAAGGTTTTGGGCTACGGCAAAAAACATAGGGCCAGTAAGTTTTGAGCCACAACCAAGGCATATTTAGCCATAGCTAACGTACTTCAAAAAGTTTTGGGCTGCGGCCAAACTTCATTAGGCTACGGCCAAAACGCAACAAAGTTGATAAAAACAAACTGGAGACTTAGTTTTCTATTCTTTCCCTTCTTCCTTCTCAGCTCCACGGCCCTCTCCCTTTCCTCTTTTCCTCTGTTTTGGCACTCACCTTCTCGTTCTATCTCCCTTTTTTCCCTCCTCCATTGTTCTCCATTGCACTGTCCCTCATTCCATTTTTCTCTCATGCTACTCTACCTCAAATATGCAACTTGGAGGTATCAAATCTACAACTCTCTATATGATTTTTGCATAGTGGGTCTTCTCTTAGGTTTCTTCCCTCCATTCTTAAAGGTAAATTAACCTCTTCCCTATTCTCTCAATTTTCATTATGGGTAGTCTAGAGAAGCCGTTGTCTGAGAAATATAGGGGCTAAGTTTGAACTATGGAGTTATGATTTAGGGCTTTGAATGATAATTAAGGGCTAGGCTAGGGTTTGATTTGTAATCTTGTGAAGTTGAAATGTCTCTTCCATGATTGGTTACCTTGAAATTTGATTGTGTTAGGGATGACATTGCCTTTGTTTTGGCTCAAAATTCATAGGATACACTATTTGAATCATTGCATTTGAGTTGGAATTTGGCACTGTCTTAACAATGTTTTGTCTGCCACTTTACATAATTTCAGTTTCAATGGCAAAGCATTATACACATTCCACATGAATTGACAGTGACTTTTCAGAATAATTGAGCTATATTCTCTAGAAAATCATAAACTTTTGGATGCATGATGCATGATTTGTTTAAAATGCCTGATGCTTAAAAATCAAAGCCTTGTTTTAATTTGGATTGACATTTAGTTCACATTTTTAGCATGCACTACATTATCTTTGATTGAACTAAGTTTCATACTGCATTCTTTGGCTTGCCCAATTAAACAGCTATTCAAATTCACTGAGTCATGTTTTGATGGTTTTCTCAAGGAATTTCATTTTCCAAACTTTTCACTATGCCTAGTGTCATTGGGTGAATTCATTGAGTATGAGGGCAGAAGGATAGATATTAGGCTAGAATTTTGATTGTTGATTTGGTATTAGCTAAATCATAAATTTAGAGGACATTTCTTTTGCCTTTGACTTGCATTGTTCTTAGTTTTAGGAGTTTTCTTTCTCATTTTCTTGTAGCTTGTTTTCTATCCTTGGTGTTTGCGTAGAGTACTTCTTGTCTGAGTTTGTAGACTATTATAGCAAACATGTTCGTTAAACACACTGCTAATAGTAAAGGCACCAAGGCCATTGCTAAACCAAGGAAAAAATAGTAAATAGACCTCTTTTTGTATGAACATGAGTTCCCTTTCACAGTCTCCCATGAGTTTTATGACCTTGCCATACAGACTTATCATTTGAATAAACTCATAGACCCTAAGATTGATGGAAATTTTCAAATTGTCCATGAATTTTATGCCAATACTTGTGTTCGATCTGCTTGGCAGTTCCCCCTTCGAGGCATTAATGTTGATTTTACATTGGAAAATTTCTGGAAGTATGTCAATCTACCTACCATAGAAGACTACAAGTATAAGCACTACATAGACAACATTAGTGATATTCTTGAAGATGAGATATCTCAATTGCTGGATTATAAAAAAGCAGTGATGTAGAAGATCCAAGGTGGGGCATAAAAATATTATTATGCATGTATTTATCAGTGGAGGCATGCATTTGGTTGCATTTTGGCAAAGACTACTTCTGGCCCTCATCCAACAGAAATTGCTCATTAGGGACTAAGCCCTCCTTATCTACCTTTTAATGAAAAAGGAACTGGTAGATTTAGGCCATCTGATTCACAGTTTTATCCAGAATCACATTCATGATCACACCTCCAGCCTCATGATCCCTCACCTTATTTTGGCTTTTTGTACTTCTGTAGGTATTGCAACCATTTCAATCGATGTCACCTTCAAACCAATCAAGAATTTTCAATTTCAGAGTATCAAGCCAAAGGTGGCTCAACAAGGTCAACTACTTTCTCAAGAACCATCCAATGAACCTGACTTGGACAAACCAGGTGAACCCTCTATGACTCATCTTGAACATGGCCAACCATCCGGTGCCCCATCCTCCTTTCAGTGTACTTAGGCTAATATAGCATACTGTCTCTCCTATTTGCAAGATCATGGCTCCCGATTGACTCGGCTAGAAGAATTACTTGCTACACATATTCCCGGAGTAGCCCATGACAGTGATGATGATGACATTGATGATGACATTGATGATGATGGTGGTGGTGGTGGTGGAGATGAGTAGGGGGTTCCTATTGGTGCTGCTTAGCTGATTTCACTTATGTTTTTGTTTCTTTTGCTTATTGTGGACTTTTTGAGACCCTTTGATAATTTCATTTTAGTTTCTTTTGTAAATTCTTCTTTTCACTTTTGTGTTTCCATTATTTCTAACTGGATCATGGTTATTTCTCTGGTTAGTGCATATTCTCAGCTTATTTCTCTTGTGCATCCCACACCTCCTTGTCCTTTTTTCCCTTTTCTGGCTGGTGGTTTTATCTGTTCTTAATGCAGGTGATGTGTGTAATTCTTGTGAATGTATTCTACCCCTCAATTTTTCACTTTTGATAGTAGGGACACTATCTATTTTAAGTTTGGGGGGTGTTTTTGAATGTCTATATGTATTTTGATAAAAACTTCAAGTTGAAAATGTTAACGATTTACTGTCCTCTGTTTCAAAAACTGAGCTAGATTGATGAATTATCTCTGATAGTGAATACGTGATCCAATGATAGTTAGGAAGCTTTGTTTGTATATTTGCTAAGGAAAAGATAGTAAATATTCATGAATGCTTGGTTTCATTTTAAAACTTACTTCCTAATAATCTTCAGGATAAACATTATGTACAAGAGTTTGAAATGATTTGAATGCTTTTATTAGGAGATTATATAGCAAATTGATGTGTATGATCTTTTCTCATTGAAGGGCTTTTGAACTTGCATTAGAACTTCTTGAAATGAATGAGCAATTTCACATAATTTTGAAAGATGGTTTGGGCATTCTTTTAAATAGGTTTATGCATTTCAAGCCAACTAATGATGTTAGATCCATTTGCACCCCATTTGAGCCCTAAACAAAATCTAAAGACCCACATCAGGCCTTAACCCTTATGGCCTGAAAAACCATAAATTACCCTTTTCTTTAGATAAATGACTATTTGGTGATGATTATTGGTAGTAAGGACTGGTTTGTTGATTAAGAGAAGTATGTTATTGTTAAGATTAGTATACAAAAGGTGGTGCATGTTCTCCAGAAGTATAAACTCCTAAGTTATATCTTACTGTTGAAAAAAATAAAAAGAAGTCCAATAAAACTTTGAGTACAAAGATATCAATTTGAAATAAGTTTGGGGGAGTATGAGAGCTTCTTGAAAGAAAATTTCATGTAGTACAAAGAAAGGAATTATATATTGTTATTTATCTCAAGAGATTTGAATCCTCTATTTCCCCATTCTTCCAATGAACTTAACCATTGGCCACATTACAAGCCCAAGAAGTCCTTTTGATTTTAAAACTGTGTAGAATGATTTATAAGTAAATAGAGAGGAGAATGTAGGAAGATAAAGCCAAGATGTTGATGTTGTTTTATACATGTTGAAGTGTTGTAATTGATCTTGATAATTGTAGGAAAATTGTGATCAAACTCTTCTCACACACACATTCTGGAAGATGTTTAGAAGTTTGTTTTAAATTATGAAGCATGCATTCCTTATATTTTGTTGGTTTTCCTATTGAACATTACATCTTGAACAACCAATGAGGAAGTTATCAAGCTTAAATACTAGATTGGGATTAATCATTCAAGCTCCTTATTCCCTTAATTGGTTTTACTTAATCTAGGACGAGCAAAAGTTCAAGTTTGGAGGTGTGTTAACCTCATGAAATTATTGTCAAACTTGAACATTTCTCTTTATTTCTCACACATTTTGGTGTACTAATGGATATTTGGGAGTGCAAAAGTGAAGGAAATGTGCAGGATGCATATTTGACATAAAAATAGCACAAATGTGGTGATATTATTTGAATGTTTGTTATGATTATCAAATGCGAGCTTTTATGGAGTTATTTGTATTGACAGGACCACATTTCAGTCACAATCAAAGCTAGAGAAAGGCCACTTAAAGGAAAGTAAGGTGAAATAGAGTGTAAGTAATCAACAGTGCCATGGAAATACAAGTAGGAAAGAAAACATACCTTGGTTGGAGTGAAGCTGAAAGTGAAGAAGTGGCTAAGCATTTCTACTAGTCGTGGCCAAGGAAGTTGAATAAGCTTGGCCACGGCCAAGACATTTCACTAGTAGCGGCCAAGCACATCATAAAAACTTTTTGGCCATGGCCAAGGATCCTTTAGACTCAGCCAAGGTCCATGATAGTTACTACACATTTTGAATTTCAAGGCCTATAAATGTGGGATCCAAGGTTGAGAACTCTACCTTCCAGATCGAAAAACCCTACGAAGGTGGCTAGGACATCTTTCTAAGCTTGGGAATCAAGGGAAATCAAGTAGAGAATGAAGATTTGAAGAGAATCAAGCTGATTTTCCTTGGTTATGCTGATTTCTTTCCCTTTCGTCTCCGTTTTACTTATATGGTTGTATTTATTATGTTTATTTGTATTCATTTATTGAAAATGAGCAGTTAAATCCTTCAATCTAGGATTATTTTGAACCTTATGGATTAATACTTGGATCTTCCTCTCTTTTATGTATGAATGTATATATATATATATGTTGATTTCATCCTATGCATAAAAGCTTCTAAATATTTGGCTAGCAATTAGATTGTCTTGTCCACTCTATTTTGACTTGAGAAAGCAAGATCTGAGTAAAGAATTTGGTTGAAATCATACTTGATTTGAAGTTTACTTGGTAAATGGATAGATTGTTAGTGATATAGAGATAGAATCATTGAACTAGTATTGTCAATGTAGATTGATGCTAAATGCATATTCTCATTTGATTGTAGCAAGAGATTGTGCATGTTAATTGAGTATATGAACTTGGTTCTGACTTGAGAAATCTCAACTAAATACCTTTGAATCTAAACTAACACATATGATCATTTAAGACATTAAAAGGGAGGAACCTAATCAAGATTTTATGAGATACAAAGGGGATAAATAATCCTAGTTTCCATATCAAATTTGATTTTACACATTTAGCTTCCATTGTTTTAAATATAGATTTCACAATTTCTTTTCTATACTAACAACATTGTTTTGGCTTAACTTGATTGAATGCACTAAGCTTATTGTTTAATTTTAATTGTTAAAATAAATCCTCATGGGAACGACACTTTATTTATCACTTTATTACTTGATACGATCCATACACTTGCAGAGGCAAACAATCATGCTTTCAAATTTTATTCAATTTAAAGTTTTATAAGAATGGGTCACTTAGCCAAAAGCCCTAAAAAATTGTAATAAACTATTAACGTCTCTATGATCAAAGGATGCGTAAGTAATAAGTAAAAGAGGCAAACTTTAACCAAGATAGGGTGAATTGGGTGATGTGATAAATTTTTCGTTTGATGTGGTGATATAGCAGTAATTGTAGATAGAGTAGAGTTGTGAGGATAGGCACACAGAGAGTTATATTGGTTCGGTTTAAAACCCAGGCCTATATCTAGTCCTTAGAGATCAAGACCTACTGAGATTTTCACTATTCTTCAAAGATTCAGTGGGCTCTCGGAATGCCACAAAACAACAATCGTCCTTAAATGGACTAGGAGCAGAAATATTCTAACATTAGAAATTTCTTTCCCCCTTACGGCAAGTCTTACGTGCAGAAAAACAAACCTATGACCTTTCTCTCTTGCTTACTTATACAAGTCTTATGAGTAGCAACGTTCTCTCCTGCTTGCACCACTATAAGTCTTGCAATCAGCAACGCTCTCTACTGCTTGCACCTTGTAAGTCTTATGAGCAGAAAGTCCTACTAGGAATTCTTTCAACTGCTTCTCTCGTAAGGAAGTCTACCCTCTCAAGGTCTCAGTACCTTAAGATCAAATAGAAAATAAAATATGAAGTATATACAAACTCTCTTACAGAGCAAATATGATAAACACTGAATAACGATATGAATACAGAGAAAATGTGAATAACAGAGACTCATAAATTTGCTTGTGTGAATTCTTGTTCTAATTTTTGATTGTCTTTGAAGCTCTACATTTATAGCTAGATGATTTTGCCCGTTGAATAATAATCATTATGGAGCAGAGCATTTTACTATAGAGTAACATGCGTATGTTTGAAATTTTTGAACTTGGTAGGTACGTGTTTAGTTGGTAGTAATGATTTTGTCTGTCGTTATTTGACTTCCTCTGTGCTTTTCTAATTTAAACAATCAACCACCTGTATCACACTTGTAATATAAGTTAAATGATGTTAAATAATAATAACAAGTGGAAATAGGATGATTAAATAATATTAAACCATATTCGGATTGATCGTTGTAAGACTTGTGGGTTTTAGCTTCTGGCAGAGCATCACTCGAGGCTAAGAGGGTTCACTCGAGTGCAATACCATATTTTCTCTTCTTGCTTTAGTTTTATACTTGCACTTCCATGTGATTTTGAGAGGGTGCATTTTCACAATTGCGAGTGATATGGGATCTCACTCGAGTACAAATCTCCTCCTCGAGTGCACCTTTATTTTACACTATGAGCCATATTTTTGGACAATACTAGCATCCCATTTTATCAAGAGTGTGATTTTGTACTTGCAAGTGATGTGGGCCCTCACTCGAACATACTAACTCTCACTCGAGTGTTGATATATTGTCTCTAACTTTGCTCTCTGTCAAACACTTCCATAAGTGTGCCTTCATGCTCGAGTACAGATCTCATCATCACTCGAGTGTTGTATCCATCACTCGAGTTGTCCTTGTATTTTCAGCTAGAGTTTGCTTCTGTCAAACACTTTCTACTCAACACTCTCTTGTGCTCGAGTGAAAAATAGCTTAATGCTCGAGTGCTAGCTCCATCACTTGAGTGCATCAGTTAAACTGACAACAAACACTTCTGAACTTTGTGAAATATATTTGGTAATATTTTTCACCATTGCAAAGTTGTTATCATCAAAACTTGGAATCTAACATTCTCCCCCTTTTTGATGATGACAAAACCTTTGTGATGGGTTTTAAAACAACTTGATTTTGGAAACATTTTCAAATGCATATTTCACCAAAGTTTAGATTTTTGCACTTAATCTCATTTGTTTCCTGCAATACTTCCAATGGACACTTAAGACCAAGATAAGTCATAGCATCATAGAAACCATTAAATCTGAACAAAAGACTTAACAAACTTGAAAATAGCCATTAATGAACTTATAAAGTACAAATGTCAAGATTGAATCAGCATCTACTCATAAGACCCCATATACAACCATGTCAGCAAAAATAAACTAGAAAAGCTTAAATAACAATTGTCCTACCCCAATATAGAAAAGCTACCCAAAACTAAACTCCAACTTCCCATATCAGACCATAACAGCTCAAAAACCATCATAGTTCCTTCTCCCCCATTTGTTAGTATCAGAAGGGGGTTAAGGAAAAGTGAGATCAGATGATGGGGTAAAGAGCACAATGGCAATGGAATGATCAATTGGCTCAGGCTCAAAAAGTGGAGATGATGGCTAAGAAACAGAGGCTGCAAGTAGTGGTGAAGGCAGACGATCATAAGTGACATCAACATTGGAATCCAGGTCTATGAAGAGAACAAAAGTCTGAGTTTAAGAAGGTGAGGCTTTGGTAAGAGTAGACTCAAGTGGCACCTCAGTAGAAGTAGTCAGAAAATGAGTGCACAAGAAGATTTCCATATCAATGATTCTTCTCGACATATCTTCTTGAGTCTTGAACATCAAGTCAAAGTTGGTATTTGCGTTGTCCACCAACTTTGAGACTTGTAACTCCATCATGTTTACCAATTTCTCATACTCACTCATCAATTCCTTTTTCAGACCAGTCATAGCTTGATTGATCACTTCGGCCAGATGGGTTGATAGTGATGTATTCAGGAAATATGGAGGTGGAATTAGACCTTGACCAGAAGATTGAGCCTCATCACCTCTCGATGGAGTGGCTTCTCTCTGAGAGGTAGCCCTGATTTGACTCACTGGAAGATTGATACTCATATGTGTCAATTGAGTCTTGCCAAACCTTAGAATGGTTACCCTCTTAGTTCCCTCCAAATACCATACTTTGTTTTTCTTGAGAATGAGAGACATAAGTTGTGGATATGGTATGGTGGCGGATTTTAATAAAGAAAATCAAAATCTTCTCATCTCACCAAAAATAAGCTCCCCCACATTTCTTCGTTGATTGGCTAGGAAGGAGGCCAGTAAATAGTAATCTCTCTTAGCAAAATGGGCATAATTCCTCAATTTGTTAACAATGCTACGAGAGTATATATAGTGAAGGGCACAAATAGAATTAGGCATGTCAATAGGCTTAAATTTAAGAGGGGCTATTGGGTCCTTTGGTCTTAAAAGCCGGAAGGCTTCATTGGCCGAAAGTGTGGGTGGATCAGAAGGAGGTGTAACATATCCAAGTATATCATTAATGATAGTAGCAGATATCATAATAAATTGATCTCTAACAGTGGTAGATACTACTTCCTCTATCAACTCTCCGGTCCTAGAGTATATGTTATGGACTTTCATGTTGTAGTAGAAGGTTCTCACAACAGAGGGTGAATAAGGGAAATGCACATTTAGCTAGGAATCATAGAATCCAAGAAAAGGATGAAAATCTAAACTACAGCTTTTCTTCAGATAATCTAAGTCCACATAAACTATAGGATAGAAATGTCTATGTGTAAACTCAGAATCATATACCTTTCATTTCAGTACCTTCAATTCCTTAACATTGAAGTCTTCAGGAGGATTTGTGACTTGTTCTTCCTCTAGAACTTGTGAAGTAGAAGGAACCCCTGAAGTAGCTGTACTGAATTAGCCAACATGATGTGAACTTGAGGCACCGGCTTGGGAGGCAATTTTACCGACCAATGCATTAAGCTTTGATTCTCCATTGCTTCCTGGAGTTGCATATTGAAAGAGTCATTAGAGGAAGAAGATTGTTGTGGTTGCTCTGCGTCCTTCTTCTTTCCTCTTCCTTTGACTTCATTGGATTGAGACCAAGTGACAACTATTTCTTTGAAAACCACTCCTTTCAGTTTTCTTTTGCGGAGGTTGATCCTTCTTAGCTACCTTAGGCTTGGGATGAGGTTTCTTGGTTGGAGTTCTTTTCTTGGTGGTTTTGGGTTTAGGAGGAGGCGTTGGAGTATAAGATAGAGAAGTTATTAGAGATGACGGTGTTCTTATTGGAGTATCTGAAGCACTAGCGGCAGATTGAGTTGGTGAAGGTGAATGTGATCTTTAGGGAATAGCAGGCATCTTAGTTCTAGCCATTTAGAAATGAAATGGAAATCAAAGAGTGAAGAGAAAAACTTAGAAGATTTTCAAAAACAATCTTCGGATAGGGCAAGAAATGAGAATTTATGAAGATAAATATAACCTTTTTGAAAATGATTGAAGATTTTTGGCTGAGATTTAAAGAGATCTGAGTTGTTTAATCGATGGGTAACGGTCGGAGGTAAAGAGATACATCATTCGAGTGATGAAACGCTTTAAGTGAGAAGAGGAAGTACGACAGTCTGAGATATCACATAATTGATATAAGTGCCAGCACTAGAGTGACAAACCTAGTGCTCGAGTGTTGTTCATACAATGCTCGAGTGACACAATTTTGTGCTTGAGTGATACTTAAAGAAATCTCATAAAACATGTAAAAGTGTTCCTGATTTAAATGTATCTTGTTATATTTTTCATCTTTGTACTCAAATCCTCCAAGATCATTTGAGTAACTATGCTTTGGATTAGTATTTGCATATTTCTTTCTCTTATGCTTGAGTATTCTTGTTCCACTTTAGGTATGTTCATACTCTACTCGAGTGATGAGAACCTTCACTTGAGTGAGAGTCATCCTACCTGTTGCATTTGAGTAACCTCTTGGCACTTTTATCTCCTCTGTTAACCCCTTTTTTGCAAGTTAAAAAGTAGAATATATGTTATAGTTCTGTACTCGAGCATTGTTGTCTGACTCGAGTAAGAATGAACTTGGCACTTGAGTGACACATCTAGTGCTCGAGTGACAGGCCTGCAAAAATAATTTCTACATACTCTGATGCCTAAGTCATTATGGTTATCATTAAAACTCATTAAACATAATAATTAACAAGAAAAAAAACTTACAACTCATTGGAATTAACCATTCCCAATTCTTTTCGAATATATAAGTGAGTTGAAGATGTGTCGATATGAATTCTACTTTGACATCTTTCTTTTGCATGTGATCTCGAATGAAATGATGTCGAATATCTATGTGCTTGGTCCTCGAGTGTTGCACAGGATTCTTGGCCAAGCTAATGGTGCTAGTGTTGTGGGACCTCACTCGAGTACAAATCTCCTTACTCGAGTGCATCTTTATTTTACACTATGAGCCATGTCTCTAGACAACACTCACATCCTATTTTATCAAGAGTGTGATTTTGCACTTGCAAGTGATGTGGGCCCTAACTCGAGCATACTTACTCTCACTTGAGTGAAACGCAAATTCTTGTAAAAGATACTCTTTTACTGGAACACTTGTATCAGAATGGAGAGAGTTGGATTCCACACTCGCAGGTGCTAAGGTATCACTTAGGTGCAGTATCCTTCACTCGAGCATACTTTCTTTTCCATACACTTGGTAAATCTCAGGCAAACACTTCCTGTCTATCACTCGCTTAGACTCGAGTGTAGTTTACATTTTGAGTTTACCTTGCTCTCAGGTCAACACTCTTTATGCCACACTTCCAAGGACTTAGGTGCACATGAGGCCATCACTCAAGTACAGAGTCTGTGCTCGAGTAGAGTGTTGATATCTTGTCTCTGACTTTGCACTTCCATGAGTGCACCTTCATGCTCGAGTACAGATATCATCATCCTCGAGTATTGTATCCATCACTCGAGTTGTCCTGGTATTTTCAGCTAGAGTTTGCTTCTGTCAAACACTTTTTGCTCAACACTTTCTTGTGCTTGAGTGCAAAATAGCTTAATGCTCGAGTGCTAGCTCTATCACTCGAGTGTATCAATTAAACTGACAACAAATACTTCTAAACTTTGTGAAATGCATTTGGTAATATTTTTCACCATTGCAAAGTAGTTATCATCAAAACTTGGAATCTAACAATAAGTGCAACTTTAAGATTAGTAAAGGAATATTAAGTTACTTAACTCCTCTAAAAAACTCAAATATCCTACTTAACCAAGCTTTTCAATTAATTTAATAAGGATCCTCAAGTAAAAAATTGATTCATTTTATTTTCTTTCTTCTTCTCTATGTTTTTTTTTATTTTGTTTATCTTGAGATGTTATAGGACCCCTTTTGACGAGACCTTGCACATGGGTGATGCAACACTGATTACTTAGTTACTATAATTGATACCTCAAGAGGTTTTTAGCCCAACTAATAGCCCTCTTTGACTTTGTCGTTTGATGTGAGTGCCAATATTAATGATAAAGTTCCCGCAATTAGTAAATTAGGTTTAGAGAAGCCATTGGAGTTGTATCTCTTATTCTTCTCTCTCTCTCTCTCTCTCTCTCTCTCTCTGCTTTTTTTCCCACTTGAGTCATTTCCCTAAATAGAAGTTCTGCTTAGCCAACAAGGGTTATCATCAAATTTCTAAAGAAATTAAGTGATAAAATATTCATAAACTAATAATATGTTGGTCATATTACAAACTAATGCTATTCTCATAGTCCATATTGAGATTTATACAAAAGATTAAGTCTTAGAGGCTTAATTAATACATTCTTTTCTATTTTCCCAACATTTTCTAAAATGGGGAAGGCTTAAATTTAAGTTCAATAATGAGCAATGCAAAAATTTCAAATATGAAAATCTTGCAAAAAAAATTCTTTTTAATGGCATAAAAGGACTAGCAAACAAATTATATCCCTTCCTCCACACTTAAATCAAACATTGTCCTCAATGTTGTAAAAGTCAAGAAAGAGAGAAGGGAACTAGTACCCCTATAATTTAGATCTCTGAGTTTGATGTGGAGTTCTTCCTTTAGCACCTTTAGTGACACTGTACTTTCCTTTAACAAAACTTGAGAGGGGCGTTAGTGAAAAATTTGAGGCTAAGAGATGACAAAAAAAATCAAAAGCATAATTCATTATATTGGATTGCCTCCGAATAAGAGCTAAATTTAAAGTTTTTGGCCAGACTTCTCAACACCATTATCTAATAATACATATTCAACACCATAATCACCTTGTCTTTATTTCTTTTCAAGCAACAAGGTTTCCAATCTAAAAGGTGTTCATTCATGTTAATTACTTGTAACTCCTCAATCATAAACAATTTTAGAGCAGAAGCTTGCACTGAATTTATAAGAAGAACAACATGAACATCATTACAAATAGACATAGGCGTTTTCAAAAATTTAGAGCATCCAACAAAATCCACTTGAAAATCATTAGTAAGAGTCAAAGAGTCAATAAAATTTTCATGTGCCTCAAGTCTTAGGATCTCTTTATTAATTTAAACATCACAATCACATGAATTAGGCTCTATAGTTGGAACCTCTTTTGGACATCTACCATTCTCCCCCAAATTAATTTCTGGCTCAAACTCAATTTCTACATTCCATATAGTCTCATGCAATTCCCTTTCTTCAACTTCCTTATAATCATTTTCATCAAAGCTGTAATACCCCAAAATGTACTCAAGGGCTAAATGTATATAATAGATAGTGGGATTAATGACAAAATTACCTCTGGAATTTTTGTTATGACTTTAGTTCTGATTAACTTGAGATAACTACTTATTTTTCACCTAAAGTAAAAAATGACCAAAGGACTAATTTGAACATGAGAAGAAGGGAACATGGCATATGGAAGAGAAATATGAGGAGAATATTTGTTTGGCCATAATATGAGTCATATGGAAGCATTTTTGGCAAAGTAAAAAGGAATGATGACTTTAGTCAATTTTCACATGCCAAAATTGGCAATTAAATATTATATTGCAAGTGGATATTTTATAAGATCATTATCTCTTGCAATGGGCCATGACTTACGTAAGATATGAGGAAACAATATAGGCTATTACATACGACATGTGAAGGCAATTTGACCAAGTTGTAAAAGATTATGACTAAGTCAACAATTTCAACTAAAGAAGTAATATTTGAAGAGTTGAAATTCTGATTAATTGATGAAGCCCTTTTGGCTATTTCATGGGCTACAATTCGTTTGGCATGAAGAGGAAAAGAAAGTATGTTGAATTTAGTCAACAATTACAAATAAAGTAAGGAGGTAAATATTGATAATTCAAGAAGCTTTCTTTTGGTTACTTTAAGAGCTATTTTTGGTAAAAATAAAGAGAGAACGAGAAACACATGAAAGACCAAGTAAGGAGACGAGGACTTGGTCAATAATTGTAGGCCAAACATAAGATGACATCTTGAATACAAAGGGCAACCATTTCGGTCAAAAAGGGAAGAGGAAGGAAAGAGAAAAGTTGAAGCAAAATACACTTAGTTAATTCACCATAAGTGCATGACCAAGTGAAGTAATTTTCACCACAACCTTTCTATACTTTTACGCCATATTTTCGTTTGGACTTTAAGTGATAAGGGAAACAAAAAATCTGATCATTTATCACACTCTCTCTCTCTCTCTCTCTCTCTCTCTCTCTATCTTCAAGTCGATTTGCAGCAGCCCAAAAACGTAGAAGAAGAAAAGCAAGGTTTCAAGGTGAGTTTGATCTTGATTTTTCACCTCTTTAACCTCATCTATGGCTCAAGTGTCCTTCATAAACATTGTTACTCTTGATGAGAGCTTCAATCCTATGGTTTTATAATTTCAAGAGGAGGTGTTTTGAGCCATCATCCAAGAACAAAAGCTGAAAAACCAAAGAAAGGAGCCAATGAAAATCAAGACGTGAGAATTGGCTTGAAGTTGAGCTATTGGTTGTGCAGGTTGAATGAGTACTTTGACATATATAATTCTGCCCTGATTTTGTGCAAGTTAGGGTTTAGAAAAGTGATGGTGTTTTGGTTATGTATTTGGTGTTTTATGATGATTAGAAACCATAAGACACAAGTTTGATGCTCAATTTAGGAGTTTGATAATTTCTGGAATTTTGTTGATTTTTCTACCAAAATAGGATGTGAGGAATGAGTGGGAATTTGTTCATTTTGATGTTACCATTGTTTTCTACATGAAAAATTGTGTGGGAATAGGTTTGATTGTTGATTTTGGAGCCATTAGACACATTGGTTGAAAATTGGAAAAACTGTCAAGTGAAACTCTGTACAGGGCAGTCAGGTTGTCTGGACATTTTGATTAGGAAAATGGTATCTAAAAATTCTTAAATTTTCCATTCTTAAATTTCACATTCCAAGATTCAAAATAGACATATAATTTATGTCATTTCGTCTTTTGTGCTGGGAGTAATGATTGTCCATAGTTTGGGATTAAAACTGGAATCTGTTTTGGAGCAGTGATGAATTTTGTGAAATTCTGTAATTGTGTGGTGATTTCTGGTAATGATTCATATTTTTCATATGAAGAGGACTTAAAGAGATTTCAATAGGCTTTAGGATCACCTCATTTTGATTTTTATAGAATTAGTTATGATTTTTCAAAGATGCTGAAAAATTCTAGCAGATTGGTCACCTATGCGAAAATTGAAGATTTTATGGCATAATGTAATATTATGGAGCTTTGAGGTTAGAAATTGGCCTTTTAGGTTAATTGACCACTTTATCTCCTTAATTGACTTGATTAAATAACCATAGTGATAATCAACCCAAGTATTATGAGTTATTAAAGAATTGGAATAGGTAATAATTCATTGTCCTTAATTTTGGTTTATAAGATTCGATATTTGCCCTATTCGTGATCCACCTTCTCCAAAGCACAATTGGAAAGAATAAGGTAGTGATTCTTTCTCTTATACTATGTATAGAACATTGTATGTATGTTGTCACACATTGAGATGCTTTATGATGCTTTGAGATACTGCTGCCGTTATAGCGTAAGCTGTCACATTGAGCATAGAGATTACAGCAAAAGCTGTTGTATTGAGTATACAGCCGTGAGTGTTGTCGTATGTGGCGTGAGCCATATACCATTGTGTTGCTACTAAATGTGATCTTACATGCTATGTGTTTATATATTGTATGAGTGATTTGTTACTTTTGGGATTCTCTTGAAGCTCATTCTTTCCATTGACTAACCTTACAGAAAGGGCAAGTCGCTTCAAGGAGAAATGGACGACGAGGAGCGGCTAGGACCTTGTAGGGATATTTAGTTTTGGATTGTAAATATTATTTTGGGATATAGTTATGCAATCCCCAAAAAGAGAATATTGTAAACCCTTAGTACACATATGACACCTGGGGGTTGCCGGGATTTTTGTGGTACACTCTAATATGTATTAATGTGATATAACTGCACAGGGTAATTATATTTGAAGCCTGAACTTGAGACCAGGATAGGGAAATGTTTTGAAAGAATTTGTGAAAACCCTACCATAAGGAGGGAGTTAAAATGAGTTATAAATTATCTATCGATTTCCAATCCCTTTTAGTTATGCGTTATCGAATTATAATTATACTTATTAGGGTAGGGGGTTATAAAAGCTGCAATGGGAAATATGATTAAAGGAGTTTTGTAGTGTTATTTCTTCAATGTATTTTCACATTTGACTCACATGAGCTCCAATATTTTGGATAGATGACTCAATACTAATGTCAAATTTCTTTTGTTCATGAAGGGAATTCTTAACTAATCTTTCTAAGTAAGATTCTTCAAATTCCTCATGGGTGTGTCCCTCGACATATAGATAAGAGTAAAAAGATGAGGTTATCTCATTAGAACAATACTTGATATATGGATGCAGAGACTCTTGTTGCTCTAAACTTCTACTAGGATAAATGGAATTATCAAAACATGTTTGCTTCCTAGTGAAATCATTTCTCCTATAATGACTACTTGTATTATATGGACAATACTCATATAAATGACTCTCCACAATAAACACAAGAAAAAAATTATAAGGAGAAGAATAAACATTTTCATTCCAACCAGTGTTTGCATATGCTTGTCTTATCCAATCTACATACATTTCTACTAAAGAACAAAGATTCGACAAGCTATCAATAAATGAATGCTCAAATGAATACTGTGAATAATCCATATTTTTTTCTTATTTTTTGGAAAATATAAGCAAAAAAGTAAGAAAAAAAATCACCAAACTCAAGCTTAAACTATTAATGCTCAATCAATTCCAACCAAACAGTGTGAGCACACAAGTCCTCAGCAATGGTGCCAAAAACTTGATAGGGGCAAAATATAGAGCCTAAGACTCCGCAATTGCACGAGTTGTATCAAGTAATAAAAAGTGAGCAAGATATCGTTCCCACGATGACTTGGTATCAATAATGCAGTTGACCAATGACTTTGCACTTTTGCTTAAGTTGAGTGAAAATAGTTTAAATCAAGATATGAACAAAAGCTAACTTAAAAAAAGAAAAAGAAAATCAAATCTAACTATGTTTTAGGCTAAAAGTGATTCTAGGTCTTAAGCAATGACATGGATTATTATAGTCTTGATTACTTCTTAATGTCTAATTTATCCACTTAATTGAATTTAAAGTTATATTTACTAGTCTAGGTCTCTTATTTACCTAAGAGTGTTTTTTGATCCATTAAAAGGCATTCCAACTATGTTAATCCCTAATGTCTTAGGCAATTAATACTTAATTGGATTAATTTAAGTGCTGGTCTAATGAGACTATGTAGGGCTAGTTGGTATTTGTCTATCCTACAAGCAAATTAAATATGAAAACCTAATCCTACATGATTCAATTGAAGGTCTAGTCTAAATTTTCTACGTCTAGTCTCCTTTAGAATACCAAAATAATCCTAATCAGATGTCTCTTGTTTCAGGATAAGCAAACACATAATTAAATCAACAAATATAATATTAAAGCAAGTAACAACAAAAACTATCATCCACTAATCCATAATCAAACTAAATAATCCAAAACCAAGGGTTTAGTTACATAAACTGAACATTGTCATGATCAAAATAATATCTAACCAAAGAAAAGATAAAAAGACAAAGAGGGAAGAGAAGAGAAAGGAGAAACAAAAAATCAATTTCGAATTTTTATCCATGATATCAATCTTCTACATCTCCAAACTTTAATCTCCCTTCACAAGAGCTCTTGCCTTGCTGTCACGAACCAAGAAAATAGAACACACCTTCCTCTTGCCATGCCTAACTTATATATAGATATATATTGTCTCCCTGCATGCATCTATATCACAATATATGATTTATCTCTCTTTTTTTTATCGATTATCATATAATATAGATATATTATATTAATATTTTGTCCTCACTTGAATCTTATAATTCTCCTGTAAAAAAAATTAGGATATGAGTAGAATTTATATCAAAATATCCTTTTATCCTATAATTAATTAAAGGATGGAAAAATATATAAAATATAATTAAATAATTATAAAAAAAATAAATTTAATCAAATACATCTCATAATCTACACTTATTTAAGGGAGAATTCCAAAAAAAATACAGTTGAAATTGGGAAAGGACAAAAAGGTGCGGTGAAATTGTGATATCCCAAATCAGTATTACCATAGGAATTTGGGATATGATATGTTGATACAATGACTTAAATGCCCTTATTAGTGACAGGCAAAAGGAGAAAAGACAAAAGAGGGAACCGAAATTGTAAAGGTAGGAAATCACAAACAAGAAATCTAGGGGGCGAAGAAATTCTCCCAGGAAGTTGACGGGATGATGGTGTGTTGATGGTGGAGGGCGGCGATCTGTGGTTGTACACTGGGCAACGTGGTACAATTTCGGCATTTCACCGGTGTATTGAAGGAGGTTAGGGGTATGGTGTGATTCTGTGTTGGACGACGTAGTGCAGATATGATAATGCGTTAGACAACGTGGTGTGAGTTGTTGTTTTTAGGTGTCCAACTTGTCACTTGCACATTTGTTCCTATGAAGATGTTAATGAAGGAAGTCGTTTCATTAATAAAGAAAATAATGTTGTTATTAGTGAGTGAGTTGTTGTTTTCGGGAGTCCAACTTGTCACTTGCTTGTTCTTGTGAAGATGTTAATGAAGGAAGTCATGTCATTAATAAAGAAGATAATGTTATTAGTAGTGAGTAAGTTGTTGTTTTCGGGCATCCAACTTGTCACTTGCACATTTGTTCCTCCGAAGATGTTAATGAAGGAAGTTGTGTCATTAATAAAGAAGATAATGTTGTTATTAGTGAATGAGTTGTTGTTTTTAGGAGTCCAACTTGTCATTTGCACATTTGTTTGTGTGAAGATGTTAACAAAGGAAATTGTGTCGTTAATAAAGAAGATTATGCCAAATTTGGATGCTAGTAAGCGGTTATTTAATGTGGAATTTGTTCACATGCCACATGTTTGTTAATTAACGCAGTTTACAAACTCATGTGTATATTTTTTATTAACAACTCCTCTCCCTTTATTAACAATACAAGCTTCTTTATTAATGACTACATATTTTGCGTTTTACAACTTTGTATAGCATTGTGGCAATATAACAAGTTGGTCCCTACAATGACATCTCTTTCTCCATTAACAACACAAGTTTCTTTATTAATGACTGCATATTTTGCGTTTTATAACTTCATATAGCAATATGGCAATATAACAAGTTGGAGCTCAGAATGACACCTCCCTGTCAATTAACAACATAATGTTACTTGTTCTAAACAACACATTTGACATTATTAACAATACCACATTATTAATTAACAACTTCACTTCATTCACTAACATCTTTGAAGGAACAACATCGCAAATTCCTAATGTTTAGTGCCTTAAGACAGCTCACCCACTAGTAACAATATTATCTTCTTTATTAATGACTCTACTTTAACATCATCGCAAGAACAAATGTGTAAAGTGACAAGTTGGAAGCCGAAAACAACAACTCACCCACTAATAACAACATTATCTACTTTATTAATGACATGACTTTCTTCATTAACATCTTCGGAGGAACAAATGTGCAAAGTGACAAGTTGGATGCCCGAAAACAATAACTTACTAACTAATAACAACATTATCTTATTTATTAACGACATGACTTCCTTCATTAACATCTTCAGAGGAACAAATATGCCAGTGACAAGTTGGATGCCCGAAACCAATAACTTACTAAGTAATAACAACATTATCTTATTTATTAACAACATGACTTCCTTCATTAACATCTTCGGAGGAACAAATATGCCAGTGACAAGTTGGACGCCTGAAAACAACATCTCACTCACTAATAACAACATTATCTTCTTTATTAATGACATTACTTCCTTCGTTAACATCTTCACAAGAACAAATGTGCAAGTGACAAGTTGGATGCCCAAAAACAACAACTCACTCACTAATAACAATATTATCTTCTTTATTAATGACACAATTTTCTTCATTAACATCTTCTCAGGAACAAATGTGCAAGTGACAAGTTGGATACTTGAAAACAACAACTCACTCACTAAAACCAACATTATTTTCTTTATCAACAACATGACTTCTTTCATTAACATCTTCGGAGGAACAAATGTGCAAGTGACAAGTTGGACGCCTGAAAACAACAACTCACTCACTAATAACAATATTATCTTCCTTCATTAATGACACGACTTCCTTCATTAACATCTTCGCAGGAACAAATGTGCAAGTGACAAGTTGGACTTCCAAAAACAACAACTTGCACCATGCCGCCGAACGCATTATCATATCTACACCATGCTGCCCAAACACAGAACCGCACCATACCCCTGACCACCCTCAAAACACCGCCAAACACCGAATCGCACCACGCCGCCCAACGCAGAACCACAGATCACAGATCGCCGCCATCCACCATCAACACACCATCGCTTGTTAGCTTCCTATAAGAATTTCTTTGCCCCCTAGGTTTCTTGTTTGTGTTTTCCTGCCTTTCCAATTTCAGTTCCCTCTTCTGTTTTTTCTCCTTTTGCCTGTCTCTAAAAAGGGCATTTAAGTCATTGTTTCAACATATCATATCCCAAATTCCTACGGTAATACTGATTTGGGATATCACAATTTCATCACACCTTTTTGTCTTTTCCTAATTTCAACTATATTTTTTTGGAATTTTCCCCTTATTTAATTATAAAATATATACTTATCGATTCAAAAAGCTATATGTTCAGTCTTCTAAAGTGTTGTTTTTAACTTAGCTTGTACATTACCTAAGATTCAAAATATTAAGAAAAAAAAAAGTTTACCAGAGACAAATGAGCTAAAAGATTTTATAAATAAAATCTCAAACATCTTAACTGTGTTTTAACTTTAAATATCTTAAAATTTAGAAGTGCTCATTAGCAAATTTGGTCTTCTACTGAATTTTTCTCACAAAAAAGGACAATTCATAACGAATCTCTTTACTGCGTTTTAGCTTGTAAAATTTACAATTTCAGCATGCTCATTAACAAATTTGGTCTTCGATAGAATTTATCATGTAAAACAAGACGATTAACAAAAGCGCTCACAAATTGAAAGATGAAGATAACAACAATCTTAGACGAAATCCTATTCGGGCAAATAAACCCCATGCAAAATCCACTGGCCCCTGCAACGCACGGGAGAGAAAACCTCTCATATTTAAAGTATCAGCCAATATTCATGAGAACAAATTACTTAATGCAAAATAAAAAAAAAGAAAAATCTAATCCACCTAATTGTCCTTATTAGAACAAAGCAAACTACGTACACATTCAACTAATAATTATACAAGAGCTTTTATGACTTACTTCTTCATGAATAAGGGGATCACAGACCATGTTGTCTAAATGAGAGTGAGAAATAGTAGTAAAATTCTACCAACTAAAGATAATCTTTTCCAAGGAGTGCTCCAGTATTCACTCATAGGGCTTGTTTGGTCTGAGGGGAGGGGAGGGAAAGTGGGCGGAGGAAAAAAACTTTTGAGTTAAATTTAAAAAAATTGGAGAAGTGGGGTTAAAAATTTTTAATTAATTTTTCTTACTCTTTTATCTTATATATTCTCTTTATTAAAATTTTATTACCCCACTTTTTCAATCTTTTAAAATTCAACTCATAAAAAGTTGCCTTATTCTTGTAGTATGGGTTGTCATAAAACTCGTTCAACATTCGATATACATCGTGTTAACGAGAGTTGACACTTCTTGCAGTAACATTATGGCGAAATTTCTTAACCATGGCAACCACTTTATCATTGCCAACCCAGTTCTATATAATTCTCTTTCCAACAAGAATTTCAACGTCGTCTTCAGTGTTAATAAGAGAATCCAAAAACATTGTGTAATCAGTCGCATTGTGCAAGAAAGGATGGTGACATTGCTCAAATGCAACCACATTTCTCAGCATAATCTCAGTCCAATCAGTTATCTTAATAATTGGCATTTGTAGTTGTCTTCCTTCGCAACATTGCACCTCAATCATACTCTGGGAATCATTTGCCTGAAATTCAATTCTAGCATCCTTCAACTGACTTACACCATATGAACGCTTCATTTCTGCTTCAAGGTCTCTTTGTTCCTTACCTGATACGTAAAAGAACCTCAGCAAATCACAGAGCTGTTGCACTCGTGCAATTTTACCCGTAGGCAGTCTTAGGTGGTTCTCTACGAAATGTGTGAACGAGAACTGGCAAATATTTGGTGATTGCTGGGATACATGTGTTTTAGGAAGTTGGACACATAGTTATTGAAGGTAATCTCAAGAAACGAAACATTGCTGGTTGGTTGAAACAATTGGAATAGGCGTTCAAGAGCAAAAAATGGTAACTGATTTTTAAGCAAAATCAAATCTAACATTAGATTTGTTGTTATCCCTAGTTTTAATCTTGAAAGGTCATCAGCCATAGTATTTGCCATAAAGAACCCAATAATGAAACAAGCATAAGTTAGAATGATAATTATGAAGGTACACATAGAGATCCGTTGGATGGGTCTGAATAACAGCGTTTAATTTCTTTTCCCCAATCACACGCGGCTTCAACATAATCGCGCAAGTTTTTCTCTGGATTAATCTTCAAAAACTGGTTGAAGAACCAGAATTTGAAGTCTTGCATTGATTCCAATCTAGGGTCTTCATAGTAAAATGGGCCAATGGAAATGAAAGTAGGTGTGTAGGCTTCTTCATTTATTGTTCAGAGTTTTGGAGGTACCTTGTACATGCAACAACTTGATGTAAAAAGAGGAGGATCCATGGAGTTTCTAGTGGATGACTTGGCTTTCAGGTAGCCTTCTATGCCATTAGCATATATCCTATAGGAACTCTCTTCCCCCATTCCTAGAACACATGCAATGTACCGATTTAAATATATAATATATGTAGGATTTTGGGAATGATGTAACGATCAAGACTGTGGATTCGCCCATATTAAAGGATATTGTTTCAGTGTGATTACTTATGAGGGCGAATCTGTGGCCGGTGGGAGGTTAGAGATGGAAAGGCCATTAAATTTTGGGAAGATAAATGGCTAGGCCTGGATTTTGCTTTAAGTACTGATCTCCTAAAGCAATTACCTGAAGAATAATGAAAGGGTAGGTCTGTGAAGTAGGCGGTGGATGAAAGTCGTGGGTGGAAGATGAAAAAACTTAATGGTGAAAATTAGTATAATCAGTCTGATAAAAACAAAATTTAAGTAGATAACTGTATTATAGAAATACATGAGAAGCGGAAAAACTGCCAAATGTTTAATGGTAAAAATTAGTAGAATCAATCTGTAAATATCAATATCTAATTTATAAGATAAATATATATACACATTACATTGTTCACAAGTCGTGAGCAAAGTAAATACAAGAAAAAGGATTAACTAATTAACATATGCTTTGAGTAGAGATAGCAGGAAGATCAAGCAGTCAATCTGAACCTCAAGCAAATGCATCCTTGTTATCTTCATGGGATATGCATAATCTAATTTATATACCAATCGATGGACTTAATTATCTAATTAATTTGCCAACCAATAAACCAGCTAGCACTTCTTTTTTAATTAACATGCCAAACTACCAATGACCCTATTCCAACGAAAATGGGCCAAAAATTCCAGAAATTCAAATCTTAATCATTTGGCATAAAATATAGATAACAGGATTGGTTTCACTTACCTTATCAACTTTCTCAAGACACTTGTTGATTCTCCAACCTCCACAATTCCTTGTGGTCATGAATCAACACCAATGGTCAAACTATAAACATCAAAATAAAGCTCTTAACCCAAGGAACAACTTTAGATAAGAGAGTTTGAGCAATAGAGGCCATTTACTCACCTTAAATGCAAGCTTTTCCTTTCCCTCTCTTGCCCAACCATGATCGCTAGAAATGAGAAGAGAAGAGAGAGAAGAGTGCTTGAGGAAGAAGAGAAAATGATGAAGCTACTCCCTCCCCTACTTGGTCAGCCAAAATGGAGGAAGAAGAAGAATGAGAAAATAATAATTAAATGGTATTTGATTTTTCTTTACTCCTCTCTCTTCTTCCAAACTTGCCACATGTCACACAATCATTGGCTCCCATAAAGTGAACAACCAATTAGCTTCTCTAATCCCTCCATTAGCCATATAATCACATTTCTCATTTTTCTTAGTTAGTAATTAATTTCTCCCTTAATCACTAACTTATGGCCAATAATTCCATTCTTCCAATTTCTCACTAATTATGGTACATTAATTAAAATTTCCACAAAACACATAATTATCCACATTTAATTTCACAAATCATTCTCAATAATCATCATTAGCCCTTAATCAAAATTTAGGGCATTACAGTAGAGGTAAGTGTGAGCTCTGATTTGAGTATAATCTCTTGAGGTTTTGTAAATTTTTATGTGGCTATGTTTCTGACCTAGGGTTTCAGCCAAAGAGTGAAAATTTGGGTTTGATGTTCTCATGATCTTGAATATGATGTTAAATAAGGTTTGATAATGATATTTGATAAGTTGCGTGGTCAAAATTGGCAAAACAAACTTATTGAGGCTTAGGGTGATTTTCAGCCAGACCTGGAACAATAGGAAGGGATATAATTTTGTTGTTTTAAGGCTTCAAATGTGTTTAACATAAAAAATTGTGTGGGATTAAGGTGAGGAAGTGATTCCGGAAGCATTAAAATAGAAAACCCTAATTGTGGGACTTAAGGTTGTTAAGGATAGATGCTGCCTTATTTGTGTCAGATTGTTTGTGGATTAATTTTGGTTGATCAAACCTTGTCTAATGACTGTGATATTTTACAGGGTGTTAGTAGACATCTTAAACTTTAAAATAAGGTATAATATACTTTATTTGGGTTAGTAGATTGTAAGTTATGATATGTTGAAGTTTGGGGATTGAATCCGGAATGAACCCTAAGGCAATGTAGTTGAACATAAATGGCAGTAAGTGATATTTTTCTTTTGCATAGTACTTGGAATTATTTCCATAGGAACTGGAATCAACTTATTTGGATTTTTCTAGATTAAGTTATGAATTTTCAAAGTCAATTGATTAATTTGGCAGCTTTGGGATGACCTGTGGACTTATGGTATTTGAAAGGAATTGTGATGAATGAGGGCATGAGGAATAGAGGTATGTTTGAGAACCAAATGTGACCACATTAGAGACCACAATGACTACATACACACTTAAGTTTAAGGGAGGAAGACATGTAATATGTCTAGGGTTGCAATGTGTTAGACATTGTGTAAGGAAAGTGCTAAAGAAAACCAACAAAAGTTAAGTGAAGGACAAAGATAGGGATGAGTCAAGAGTAACATAATTTTCATTATGCCAATAATATTGGAACAAGTAATGACTCATCTTCATACATTATAGGATTTTACACTTTTTTGGAATTTGAAGATTACCTGAGCCCAAAGAAGAAGTTGAGTAAATAAGAGAAATTACTGAAAAGGTTACCAGGTAATAACTCTTTCTTTCATATACTATGTGATGCTTGTATATATGTTGTCACTATCATATATGTTATTTCATGGGCATTCAGAATATGATGGGTGGAGGACCACTAAGAATATGATAGGCAGACGCTTGAGCCACTAAGAATATAATGGGCCAACGCCCGAGGCCATATGACTTGTTTTGCCAAGCGCTGTGGTAATGTGTTTTATGTATGATGTGCTGCATGTTAATGTGCTGAATGCTCTAGAGGTGCTCATTATGTTATGATGGTTTATGTTGCATGCTCTGTAAGTTTGCATTTTATATAATTGAATGAGTATTACCATTGGATTCTTCCGAATCTCATCCCCTCCAAAAATTTAATTATATAGCAAAGGTGAATGGCTCAAAGGGAAAAGAGGAAAGTGCCAATATATGAAGGGCAGAGATGAAGGAATGAGTTTTCCTATTAGTTATCCTTATATTGATATTATGACTTAGAATATCCTGATAGCTGTAGTATATTGTTACTTGATACCTATATATAAAGACATAAATGTATTGCAAATAGTAGTACTCAATATACTGGATATATATATATATATGAATGTAAGTGAGCACAATAGTGGTATCAATACACCTAGGAATCTTGCAATATCACTGCACATTGTAATGATATTAGTACATGTAGTAGTGATATTAATGCACTTGGTAACAATATCAATACTCGAATGGTGGTATAAGTGGTATCAGAGAGTACTAGTATCAGAACATATAACTTCGGTATCAGTAATGTTAAGGGCATAGTAGTTTTTAAGTAATAGTTGAAATTATAAGTACAGAAACTACTTTGATACTATTATAATAAAGTCAAAAACTGATGAGTCACGACTAAATTGGCAACCACTAAGTAATTGATTTGAAATGTTTTGAAAATTTTGAGAAAAACCCAATCAACCAAAGGTACAATTGAAACTAGGCTTAGTAATCCATACATAGTTTATGTAAAATCCTCATCAGAAAACACTAAGAGTAAGGGGGTTACAGTTAGAACCAACTATGATTGGTTAGCCAATTTAAAGGATTACTTTGACTGGTATGATATGAATGACAACTAACAAGTACATTTCACAAAGATGAAACTTGTTAGAACCACACGCAAGTACTGGCATACTATTTAGATAATCCTAGAAGATGAGGTTCAGCCACCAATTACCACATGGACCAGAATGAAAATGAAATTGAGGGAAAAGTATATGCCAGCCTGATATAAGTGCCAATTATTCAGCAAGCTCCATAATCTAAAATAGAACTCCATTATTGCTGAGTACATAGCCTGTTTTAATGAACTTATCATAAGGTGTGGGTTGAAGGAAGAGCCTTTGTCATTATTGACTCGGTTTATCAATGGTCTTATATATGAAATTAAAAGGGAGTTTAAGTTAAAATTTGCTAAAACTCTTGAGGAAGCTTACCATTAGGCCTAGAGTACAGAATCTCTGTCCAGATACCCTTCTTTTAGATGTCCTACTCTACAAGGCATAGAGTATAAACAAACTCATAGCTTTCTTCCCACTGATAGGGCTAAAGGTCCTCATCTAGGGTGTAACACCCCCCTCCGTAATTATATCTAAAATATGTTATTAAAATGAATTAGAGACCATGGATAAACAAAACTCATTTCATTCCCCATCCTTGAGATAGGGTTTTCACATATATATTTCAAAATCTAATACAACAAGTCTCATATTTACATATCGAATACAATTACTTCATACAGATAAATTAAATTTAGTATATATCAGAGTGCACAGCATAAATCCGGCAATCCTGGGTTCATATCTTTCACCAATGAGTTTCAAAGGCACATTCGCCCATATACAAGCTCTCATACTAGGATTACACAATATCCTTTCGAACACATATCCAAATATACATTCTAACCTATACAACCATGTATACATTCAAACACGTACAGTTATCCCAACTATAATGATAACCAACTACCAAAATTACAACCCAAGGAAGTCCTCGCCACCCATGGTTGCTTGCTCCATCCTCAATCCACCTACCCTATCCAAAATATTGGTAAGGGAGGGTGAGATTCAAGAGAATATCAGTAAGAAAATAATACCAATATGCATACAAGATAAATGTTTAATGCATGACATGCTTGCATTATATAACTCATGCTCACACAATGACAAATCTGAAAGCTCAACGTTTCGAACAACATACTTATGGCCATAGCATAAATTGAACCAGGGCTTCAATCATTCATATAGGTTTCACATAATCAAACAAAGCAATAACATGCATTAATACACCAAAACAAATATCAAATACATGTAGGAGAGGTAAGTTCCCTATACTTGTTCTTTCTACATATGCTCTGGCATAGGCTACCCGCAATCAGGGTGAATACAAAACCCTATAATCAAATTAAGGACATAAGGTTATTCTCTATTCCAAATTCTCACTTTCATACACTTAAGGTTGGTTGTCATTTGAGTCCCTTAAGTGGCTCATAATAAGCTCAACGAAAGCTTAAAAGGATTGGGAAGTACTAGGTTGGAAATCACCTTTCAAAATAACAAAGTGCTAAAAACAGGGGTTGGCTGCACCTAAGAATTCTCTGGCTGCGGCCAAAACATGCACAGCCAAGAACTTTTGGCTATAGCCAAGGAAACTTCAAAAAATCATAATTAATTCCAAAAAAATAGAAATGAGGTGATCCCAAAGCCTATTAAAAGCAATTTAATTCCTCTTTATAGGAAAAATATGAATCAAGGCTGTCCATAACCACAGAAATACATAATTACACAAATTTCCAAACTACTCTAGAATCAAGTCCAGTTTTGACATCAAACTTTGGATAGTCATAACACCCAGCTCACAAAATGAAATGACACAAATTATGTGTCCATTTTGAATTTTGGAATGTGAAATTTAAGACTGGAAAGTTTCAGAAATTTTAGACATCATTTTTGTAACACGCCAAATTTTGATTAAGGGCTAATGAGGATTATTGAGAAGGTAATTGTGATTTAGAGTGGATTAAAGTTGAATTAATGTATATTGGTGACAATATTATTTAATATGTCATAATTGTTGGAAAATTGAAAGAAAGAAATTATTGGCATAAGTTGGTAATTAATGGGGAAATTAATTACTAACTAAGAGAAAAATGAGAAGTGTGATCAAATGGCTAATGGAAGGATTAGAGAGATTAATTGGTGACTAAGTGTGTGAGAGCTAATAGGAAAATGACATGTGGCAAAGTGGGTGTGAGAGGAAGATAAAGAAAAGTCAAATGAGATTAAAGAATACATTTCTCTCTCCTCTCTTCCCTCTTGTGCGCTGGAAAACTGAAAAGGAGGGAGTATAATAATTCTTCATTATCTCACACTCCACCTCCATCTCTCTCTCTCATCTCTCTCATTTTCCTCTCTCTTTGTGCCATTTTTGCAGCAAAAGGAAGGGAGAAAAGCTTTGAAAAGGTAAGGAAAATGATCTCTATTGCTCTAGCACCTTTCCTTAAAGTTGTTCCTTGACATAAAAGCTTCATTTTGGTGGTGGTAGTTGGTCCATTGGTGCTGATTTGTGGCCACACGAAATTTTGGGAAGTGGTGAATCAAGAACTCCCTTTGAGAAAGTTGATAAGGTGAGTGAGACCTATCTATCTATATTTTATGTCAAATGGATTAACTTGGAATTTCTGGAATTTTGGTCCCATTTTCAAAAATGAGGGCCATTGGGAGTTTGGTATGTGTTTGGTATGGAATTGGTATGTTTGGAATGCATTTGGATAGAAAGAATTGATTGGGTTGGAAATTGTTAAGTTTGGAGATTTTGAGAGTTTAGTATTAATGTTACCCAAAACCAAAGCATGATAATGGAATAGGATTTTGGTGATTTTGACATTCCCATTGGATTCCTTGAGTGATTTTGTGTGGGAATAAGCTTGGTTATTGATTTTGGGAGTCATTGGACACTTTGGTAGAAAATTGGAAATGCTGCCATTGAAAGTCTATTCTGGGCAGTCTGTTTGTATTGGCGTTTTTAATGACCAAATGAATTCATAAAATTGTGAAACTTTCCAATATTAAAGATCACATTCCAACTTCAAAATGGACTTATATTTTGTGTCATTTCGTTTAGTATTCTGGGAAATATGGTTGTCCAAAGTTTGGGGATGGAAACAGAACTCTGTTTTGGAGTAATGTTGGGTTTTGGGTGATTCTGTATTTTTGTGATGATTTGAAGTTATAAGCCATATTTTTACTTGAAATAGGACTTAAATACCTTTCATTTGGCTTTGGAATCACTCCGTTTTGATTTTTCTACAATTAAATGTGATTTTTCAAAGTTCAGCCAAGAATCAGGAAATTACTTGGCCGCGGCCCATGAGTGGCTGGCAGTGGCCCAAACCTTTCTGGCCTCGGCCAGTGGCCTTCTGACCATATTTTGGTAGCAGCTCAAGGAAGGGCTGGCCGCGGCCAACCCCTGTGTTCCATCACTTTAAGTTTTTGAAAACAGATCTTCAATCTATTGTTTCCCAACCTTTTAGGGGTTTTATTAGAGGCATTTGTGGCTTCTTAAGGGTCGTTATTGATAACTAAATCTAAGTGCTGAAGAGTTAATTGAGTATTGGAATAGAGAATAATGCTTCATCCTTAATTATGACTTTAAGATTTGATATTTTCCCAGAGCGTAGAAGGCCTGTGCCTGCTCAAGAACGGAAAGACCAAGGTAGTAACACTTTATTCTATATCATGTGTATTGCATTGCTTGTTTGCATTAGTAATTGAATACAGTAAAAGTGAAGAGGACGTGGTGAAAGCCTGGACTCGATTACAGTGAAAGTGAAGGGGACGTGGCGAAAGCCCGGACTCGAATATTGATAAAGTGATGGGGCGTGGCGTAAGCCCGACCTCGTATATAGTAAAGGGAACGTGGTGAAAGCCCGGTCTCGAATATCGATTACTGCATTATGATATATGTTTACTTGCTTTGTATATATGCATCATATAAATAAACTGTTACTACTGGGATTCTCTAGAATCTCATTCTATCCAAATAACATTTTTAGACAGGGCAAGTGGATCGAAAACAAGCAAGTGGCAAAAGACGATTAGGACTGCTAGCGGTAGTCTTAGCTATATATTTTGGCTTTATATTGAACTTGTTATCATTTTGGATAAATGTATTCATATTGAATAGAATTGTAGTGGTATAGTTTTGTGTAATCCCCGGTATGGATACTGAGATGGGCAATGATGCCCTGTATAAACCTTTAGATTAATGTTATTATCCCGGGTGAATGTCGGGAATTGTGCTTACTCTGATATTGTATATATAACAGACCAAATAGGCCATTTGCTTTAATGAATGAAATGAATGGAGATCCATTTGTACAGGTGTTTTAAAAAATTTTTATTTGTTCCGGATTTCTCATTCGATTATTAAACGCCTTTAAACACTAATCTCGGCCTGATTATCGAAGGGGGTTACATTTGTGGTATCAGAGCAGTGTTCCTGACATTTGTAGGAATTGCTAGGATAGTTGCCCTAGTTATTTGCCTGAGTGTTAAGTGATTGTTGATAGTTGTTATATACACATGAATATTCCTGTTATTGATTGGTATATAAGATTTTAAGGAATATGTGTATACTTCTATGGTGATTTCTGACTGGGTGAATCATTGTAGACTAAAGAGAACAATGGCTCGCCCTAGAAATAGACAACCGGATCCAGAGGTGGAAGAGCTCAATGATAATCCTCCTGATCCGATGCAAGAGATGATGACATTGATAAGAGAGCAAAGAGACATGATCCGTTAGCTAAGGGAAGAGCTCAGGGAAGAAAGAGCTAAGAGAAATGAGGAAAGGCTCCAGTCTACCATGTAGAGACTAGAGAAGAGACCTAACTAGAAGAGACAGCTGAGGGGTCGTATCGACCTTAAGAGTCCCCACCTCATATTGAGCATAATTATAGGTCACATGGGGTGCCAGCTCAAAATAATGGAGACCTTAATTCTTGGGTGTCCAAATTCTGTAAACATATGCCTCCTGTGTTTAAAGGAATATTTGACCCTCAAGCAGTGGAGGATTGGATAATGAGGCTAGAGAAGATCTTCGAGGTGCTTGAGTGCCCATCGGAGGTGAAAGCAAAGCTAGCTATCTATAAGCTAGAAGGAGATGCAGACCGATAGTGGCGAAACATTGCCATGACCATGCGAGCCCGGAATGTGCAAGTGACTTGGGAAGTGTTTCAAAGAGAGTCCAATGACAAATTCTTCCCTAAGTCTGTGAGAATAGAGAAAGAGTCAGAGTTTCTAAAGATAAAGCAAGGGGACGATGAGACCTTTGATGAGTACTTGTCTCGGTTTGTTCGTCTATCCCGGTATTCCTCCTACCTCTGGCATAAAGATGATGAGGAGTGGAGCTCTGACATGCTAATTCGGGGTTTGAGGAGGGAATTGAAGAAAAGATTGGCCGCCCGGCAGTTTGACAAGTTCAACAAAGCAATGGAAGAGTGCTGGATCACCGAGAACAATTTGAGAGATATTAACCCAAGTAAGGGTGGTGGTCGCGGTGACACTAGTAAGGGAAGTTTATCCCAGAAACGTAAAGACCAAGTTTTCTCATCCAAGGGCCGTAGTAAGAAACCGTACCAATCTGGAGATTATGGGAATCAGGGACAGTTACCACAGTGGGTATGCCCCCGGGGCAATAGAGCGCATGCTAACAGAAATTGTGAAGGAAAATAGGTGTGCTTAATCTGCAAGTAGCCCGGACATATAGCCAAAGATTGCAAAGGGCGATCGGTAGAGTCAAGGCCCAAGAATCAAGCGAGAGTATTCGCAATGACCCATGAAGAGGCAAGGAAATTTCCCAAATTGACCCAAGGTACTATTCTTCTCAATGGTAGTGTGTTGCAAATTTTGATTGATTCGGGTGCTAGTAATTAGCTTATAGTCTATGACTGTGTAAAGTGCCTAGGATTGTATGTTCATATATTGCCAATTGATATTGTTGTGTCAACACCTATGGGTGTTAAGTCTGTAACGGCGAAAGCTTGTCTAAATAGTATTATAACCATGGAAGGGTTGGAGTCTATCGTTGTTGATTTGTGTACCTCTGCGCCAAATAGAGGGTATTCTGGGCATTGATTGGTGGACGGCGGATTGCCTCCAGAAAGGGAGGTAGAATTTTCAATGGAAATAGTGCCTGGAGCTGATTCGAAACCCAAAGCCCCACATAGAATGGCCTTATGAAAAGGTAGAATTGAAGAAACAAATTGAAGAGTTGTTCGAGAAGGGACTCATTCGAGTCAGTGTGTCACCATGGGAAGCTCCGGTATTGTTTGTGAAAAGAAGGATAGAGAATGGGAAGAGTGAATGGCTTCTGAGTTCTTAATACAATGACACCTTTATCTAGAGACAACCAATTGGGAAGCGCTATCTACAGAGAATTCAAATTGGAAAGGGCTACCTGTGGAGAATTCTGATAGGAAAGGGCTACCTACGGAGAGTTTTGATCGGAGAGAGCTACCTAGGGGAAGTCTGATCGCAAAGGGCTACCTACGGAGAGTACCATACCATAGTGTGAAGCCACCGTGACGACAAACCCTAGTGTGGAACTGCCGTGATGACAAACCTTAGAGTACAGCCACCTTGACGATAAACCGTGGACTGCAGTCGCCATGATGTTGACTCATAGACTAGTGTTACAGAAAGGTTGGCTCTTAATGATGGTGCATTGTAATGAATCCCACAATGGATGGGTTTTCTTGAGATAAGAAGTCATACGGCTTAGAATGATTTAAGTGGAATTGGCCAAGGTCTGGGATGAGCAAATAGAGACTGTGAATGTTGTTAGTGGTAATAGGAGATTCCTTTGGGACTCCTATTAAATCAACTTAACATTTCTAAAGTATAGATAAAGAGATAGAAGCCCAAATGTAGTGAATGTGATATGTTTGAGAACTATAATGAGTAGAAACTCGAGACAGTGTAACTTACAGTAGGTACATGTCGACGTGAGCCGTTGTAGGGTTTGACGTTGGTCATCTCTACCATCGCTCGTTGATGTACCGTATGGAATGTAAAGACAGTAAAGTAATGTGTAAATGTGACCACACCAAGCGCACTTCTACTAGCTGACCCTGTTGAGGGATACGGGTGGGGTGTAGGCGGGTGGGCAGCACCACTGGCTGACCCTATTGAGGGATACGGGTGGGGTGTAAGCGGGGTGGGCACCGCCACTAGCTGACCCTGTTGAGGGATACGGGTGGGGTGCAACAATGAAAGTATTCATCACACTAAGCGCACTGCCATCGGCCGAGCCCTTGGAGGGGGTATACGGGTGGAGTTTAGGCAGGGTGGACTGTGATAGAAGGGTACTTCGGATAGAAGAGATTGAGATTCCGGAGAGGTTCAATATTGTTATTGAAACCCAAGGGTCCCGGTTACCACTAGTGGAGATATTGGTGGGTGTACGGGTGAGGGTAATGATGGGAAAGTGAATATAGTGTAAACGAAGCATAGTAGAAAACAACAAAAGCTGAGAGATGTGATGACAGCGAAAACTATCAGTTGTGCGCAGCGAGTCTGCGATGCTTTGAGATATTCCTGGAAGGGGAAAATGACCAAACGACTGAGATTAAAGGGGCTTAAAGCCGGAATGAACGAGTATAGTCTGTATCATAGTAACTGAGTGAGGAGAAGACCTCTAAGGATTGAAATAGGAGATCACGCGCTCGTGAGGGTGTCTCGAGTACAAGAAATGATAAAGTGATTGAAAGAAAGAAATTGAACCATGAAGGGTATTGATCTATTGAGATTCTTGAGTGAATTAAACCTATAGCGTATTGTTGATACGAGTGGTTTTGAAGGATTACCTTTAAAGAGAAGCAAATCAAGGAACAGAAGCCGTCATGAAGAGGCGTTGCAAGTTTATGACCTAAGTGGTGTACCAAATTTTAAGGACGAAATTTATTGAACGGGGGGAGAATTGTAACACCCCAAATTTTGATTAAGGGCTAATGAGGATTATTGAGAAGGTAATTGTGATTTAGAGTGGATTAAAGTTGAATTAATGTATATTGGTGACAATATTATTTAATATCTCGTAATTGTTGGAAAATTGAAAGAATGGAATTATTGGCATAAGTTGGTAATTAATGGGGAAATTAATTACTAAGAGAAAAATGAGAAGTGTGATCAAATGGCTAATGGAAGGTTTATAGAGATTAATTGGTGACTAAGTGTGTGAGAGCTAATAGGAAAATGACATATGGCAAAGTGGGTGTGAGAGGAAGATAAAGAAAAGTCAAATGAGATTAAAGAATGCATTTCTCTCTCCTCTCTTCCCTCTTGTGCGCTGGAAAACTGAAAAGGAGGGAGTATAATAATTCTTCATTATCTCACACTCCACCTCTATCTCTCTCTCTCATCTCTCTCATTTTCCTCTCTCTTTGCGCCATTTTTGCAGCAAAAGGAAGGGAGAAAAGCTTTGAAAAGGTAAGGAAAATGATCTCTATTGCTCTAGCACCTTTCCTTAAAGTTGTTCCTTGACATAAGAGCTTCATTTTGGTGGTGGTAGTTGGTCCATTGGTGCTGATTTGTGGCCACACGAAATTTTGGGAAGTGGTGAATCAAGAACTCCCTTTGAGAAAGTTGATAAGGTGAGTGAGACCTATCTATCTATCTATGTTTTATGTCAAATGGATTAACTTGGAATTTCTGGAATTTTGGTCCCATTTTCAAAAATGAGGGCCATTGGGAGTTTGGTATGTGTTTGGTATGGAATTTTTATGTTTGGAATGCATTTTGGATAGATAGAATTGATTGGGTTGGAAATTGTTAAGTTTGGAGATTTTGAGAGTTTAGTGTTAATGTTACCCAAAACCAAAGCATGATAATGGAATAGGATTTTGGTGATTTTGACATTCCCATTGGATTCCTTGAGTGATTTTGTGTGGGAATAAGCTTGGTTATTGATTTTGGGAGTCATTGGACACTTTGGTAGAAAATTGGAAATGCTGCCATTGAAAGTCTATTCTGGGCAGTCTGTTTGTATTGGCGTTTTTAATGACCAAATGAATTCAGAAAATTGTGAAAATTTCCAGCATTAAAGATTTCATCCCAACTTCAAAATGGACATATATTTTGTGTCATTTCGTTTAGTATTCTGGGAAATATGGTTGTCTAAAGTTTGGGGATGGAAACAGAACTCTGTTTTGGAGTAATGTTGGGTTTTGGGTGATTCTGTATTTTTGTGATGATTTGAAGTTATAAGCCATATTTTTCCTTGAAACAGGACTTAAATACCTTTCATTTGGCTTTGGAATAACTCCGTTTTGATTTTTCTACAATTAGATGTGATTTTTTGAAGTTCAGCCAAGAATCAGGAAATTGCTTGGCCGCGCCCCATGAGTGGCTGGCAGTGGCCCAAACCTTTCTGGCCTGATTCTGGCCGGGGCCCATGGGTGGCTGGCCGTGGCCAGTGGCCTTCTGACCATATTTTGGCTGAGGCCCAAGGAAGGGCTGGCCGCTGCCAACCCCTGTGTTCCAGCACTTTAAGGTTTTGAAAAGAGATCTTCAACCTATTGTTTCCCAACCTTTTAGGGGTTTTTTAGAGGCATTTGTGGCTTCTTAAGGGTCATTATTGATAACCAAATCTAAGTGTTGAAGAGTTAATTGAGTATTGGAATAGAGAATAATGCTTCGTCCTTAATTATGACTTTAGGATTTGATATTTTCCCGGAGCGTAGAAGGCATGTGCCTGCTCAAGAACGGAAAGACCAAGGTAGTAACACTTTATCCTATATCATGTGTATTGCATTGCTTGTTTGCATTAGTCATTGAATACAATGAAAGTGAAGAGGACGTGGCTAAAGCCCGGTCTCGAATATCGATTGCTACATTATGATATATGTTTACTTGCTTTGTATATATACATCATATAAATAAACTGTTGCTACTGGGATTCTCTAGAATCTCATTCTTTCCAAATAACATTTTTAGACAGGGCAAGTGGATCAAAAAGCAAGCAAGTGGAAAGGACGATTAGGACTGCCAGCGATAGTCTTAGTTATATATTTTGGTTTTATATTGAACTGGTTATCATTTTGGATAAATGTATTCATATTGAATAGAATTGTAGTGGTATAGTTTTGTGTAATCCCCGGTATGGATACTGAGATGGGCAATGATGCCCTGTATAAATCTTTGGATTAATGTTATTATCCCGGGTGAACGTTGGGAATTGTGCTTACTATGATATTGTATATGTAACAGACCAAATAGGCCATTTGTTTTAATGAATGAAATGAATGGAGATCCATTTGTACAGGTGTTTTAAAAAGTTTTTATTTGTTCCGGATTTCTTATTCGATTATTAAACGCCTTTAAACACTAATCTCAGCCTGATTATCGAAGGGGGTTACAATTTTCCCATTCAAAAAGTCAATACAAACAGACTGCCCAATACAGAATTCCAATGGGCAGAATTCCAGATTTTCACAATAGCTTCCAATGGTTCCCATTTTCACATCAAACACCATTCCTACACAAATTTTCACAAGGAATCTATTAGAAACACCAAATCAACCAAATTCACATCACATTGACATATTTTCACAATAACCACAACATGTCACACAATGTCACAACCTAAACTCCACATTGCAAATTCTTTCCATTCAAAGTTCTAACCCAATTCCAATATACATATAACATAACAAAACACCAAATGCACCACATTACACCTTGCAATTCATGCATTTCAAAATTATCACAAAACCAGGGCAAAATTCCACAAGTCACAAAACTCAACCAATAATCATAAAACTTGCGTCAAAAGGCATCAAATACTCACCTCTTCCTCTTTCCCAAACCAATTCCTTGATTCTTCATCTTTCCACTTTTCCTCAAGCTATCAAACACCTCCTTTCACAAATCTAAAACTATTGAGATGAAGATTTCATCACTATGAATAAGATAATGAAGAGGATTTAGCATTAGAGGCCATTTACCAAACCAAAACTCACCTTGTTTCTTTCTCTTTCCTCCCCCAAGCTTGCGAAAATGGAGATGAGAAGAGAGAGAGGTGAAGATGAAGAAGAAGAAGGTGGGCAGATTTTGGCCCCCAAAAATGTCCAAATAAGGGAGAGAGAAAAGAGGAAGAGTGTTGAATCTTTGACCCAAGATGAAGGGTTCTTATTGTGTCAAGTGTTACACTCTCATTCCATCTTCCATGAGCTCACAATGGCACACACACATACATGATTCCACCCCTTGATCTATTGCACAAATCAATCTCAATCATTGATCTTGAAGTTACCAATGAGTTTCTTCTTTGGTAACTGACCAATTGGTCGGAAACTTTACTAGCTTGCCCTTGATTATGACAATTCCCTTGGAATCACCACCAAACACATTTTATATTTTCATTTCACCACAAAATGTGTCCGCCCTCTATTTTAAGTCAATTTAGATGTTAATCTACAATTGAACTTAAATACAGGGTTTCAGCATAGCTCATAACACATTCGAATCACAATTCACATTATCTTCTCCAAAAGTGTTGATTTAACGACAATCACATTCACTTATGGAGTCCTAATCCCTTAATTGAATTTTGGGGTGTTACATAGGGCAACTTCTCAACTCACAGTGAAAGAATTTGTGTAGGAAAGTAAGGAGGTTAACATCATTCTTGCTGTTGTATCTAAAGCTATCTATCCCTCCACAATTGTTGCTAAGGATCCACCTAAAGAGTTATCCCAATTATTGGACAAATTTAAGAATGTCACACTTGAGAATCTAACCCCTGACTTTCCACCTACAAGGGATATCCAGCACACAATCAATTTGGTTCTTGGGTCACAACTCCCTAACTTGCCATAATATAAGATGAGCCCTAAATACAAGGAAGAGCTTAATCAGCAAGCCACAGGGTTGTTGGAAAAGGGTTGCATCGAATGTAGCCTTAGCCCATGTGTTGTACCCACCCTATTGGTAGTGAAGAAGGATGGTATTTGGAGACTGTGTGTGGATATGGAGCCATTGTAACCCCCTGCCTTAATTAGCGTAATTATAATTCGATATTACTTAATTAAATTGGTTTAGAGACCGTCGAATAGTTCAAAACTCATTTAAAACTCCCTTTTATAGTAGGGACTTTACAAAATTTTCAAAACTTCTTTCCTATTCTGGTCTCAAATTCAATTATCGAATATAATCACCTGTACAGTTAATTTACATTTAAACATATCAGAGTAGGTAACAAAAATTTCGGCAACCCCCGGGTTCCATTCATTTACTATAGGGTTTTAATTCCCATATAGGGGATTACACAACTGTATTCCACTAATATTTACAATCCAAAAATAATTTACAGAACCCTGTCCAAAATGAATAACCAACATATCCAAAACAAACGTCCCTACAGGGTTCTATCCGCTCCTAGTAGTCCGCTTCTCCTTGGAGCCACTTGCCCTGTCTAAAATGTTAGTCAAAGGAAAGAATGAGATTCAAGAGAATCCTAGTAGCAACCAAAACATTTATACCACACATAAGTACACAGCATGTAAGAAAATCATCATACAGCAGCAGCACCACCAATCACACTCCACCCTTATCCCCTTTCTCCGCTGGGAAGGCACACTGTCCTAACCCAAACTGTTGTTAGCTACTCAGGGACTATTGGCGTGGCAGTGCATACACATAGCCTTATAGCTCATATAGTTATCTGGCTTTCACAAATGGCCCGTCGGCCTTCACAAATAGCCTTTCGGCCCACATAATCACATATATTACACCTCATCCTCATCCCCTTTCTCCACCGGGAAGGCATACAACCCTTGCCCGATCTGTTGTTAGCTACTCAGAGACTATTGGTATGACGGTGTTTACACATATTCACAATGTCGCAGCATACGAGTTTATCACAAATCAATGATAATACACACATACAATGCATCACATATGGTACGAAAGAAAAGTTACTATCTCTTTCCTTCCTGACATCCTTCAGCGCAGTTGGCTCACGAGGGCGACAAATATCAAAGCCTATAAACAAAATCAAGAATGGTGGATTAATTTTCTACCCCCAATTCCTACTTTCAAACACTTAGAATAGGTTCCATATGAGTCCCCTAAATGGTTATAACAAACTCAAAGAGAACCTAAAAGGATTGGAGAATTCTAGGTTGGAAATTGCTTTGCAAACTCACAAAGTGCTGAAAATTGGGTTCTGGCTGTGGCAAAAAACAGCACAGAAGTATTTTGTCTGCAGCCAGGACTTCTCTGGCTGCGCCTAAAATGTGCACAGAAAGTTTTGCGCTGTAGCCAGAAATTTTTTGCTGCGGCCAAGGAACTTCAAAAATTCATAACTCGCTCTAGAAAATTTGAAACAAGGTGATTCCAAAGCCCATTGAAAGATATTCAAGTCCCCTTTATGGGAAAAATATGTAAAATTATCAAGAATCACCACAAAACTCCAGATTTACCAAAAACTTAACATTATGCCAAAACAGGGTCCAGTTTGGATGCCAAACTTTGGACAGTTCAAACTCCCAGCTCAAAAAAGCGAAATGACACAAAATTTATATCCATTTTGAATCTTGAAATGTGAATTTAAGACTGGAAAGTTTCATAATTTTTCAACATCATTTGCCCAGTCAAAACGTCCATACCATCTGACTGTCCAGAACAGTCTTACATTGGACAAATTTTCCAAATTTTCACATTTGATCCCAAATGATTCCTATTCCAACCCAAACACCATTCTCACACAATTTTGCTCAAGAAAACCATTGAAATCATCAAAATGACCAAATTCAACTCCCATTGACATATTACACAACAACCACAACATGTCTCACAATGTCACAACACAATTCACACATTGCCACACTTTCCAATCCAAGTTCCCAAATCAATTCTAATGGCCAAAATGTTCAACAAAAGACCAAATTCTACACAACACATAAGCCAATTCATACCATTCAAAAATTGCACAAAATCAGGGTAAATTCAGAAATTCCCAATACTCAACCAATGATTACAACAACTATACCAAAATGCTTCTAATTCTTACCTCTTCTTCTTCCTAAAGCCAATTCTTCAACTCTCCAACTTCCAAATTTCCACAAGTTCTCAAACTTCACCAATCAAAATTCGGAAACCATAGGAATATAGCCCTCAACCTCATGTACAACATTAATGAAAGACACTTGAGCATGTGAAGGCATTAACTTACCAAAAACTCAAGCTTTTCTCTTGCTCTTTCCTTAGCTTGTTCAGCGAAAAAATGGAGGAGGATGAGAGAGAAAAATGAGATATTGATGATGATGATTTCCCTCACACATACACACATAAGCCGACTAGGAAGAGAGGAGAAAGAGAAAATGGTTTGAAAGCTTGACTTTAATCCAAGGGTCCTTGTTTTGCCACTTGGCACCATCCTATTCTTCCTACCATGATTTCATATAAACTTGCATGCATAGGATTCCACCTCTTGTTCTTTCAATCCTAGCCATTGATCTTGATTACTAAGGAGTGTTCTCATCGGTAACTAACCAGTGAGTCGGTAAATTTACCGTTTTACCCCTGATTATCACAATGCACAATATATACTTCAAAAGTGCTCAATTAAGATTAATTACATCACTTTGAAGTTATAAATCCTTGGTTACATTTCAGGATATTACAATTCTCCCCCCCAAAAATTAAATTTCGTCCTCGAAATTGTTACATAACTTAAGCCATAAACTTCAGATATCATCTTCGCATATCTTCCTCCGCTTCCCAAGTTGCCTCTCTTTGAGTTATTCCCTTCCAGATCACCTTTACATATGGAATGCTTTGGTGTCTGAGCCGTCGCTCTTCTCAATCAATAACTTGCTCTGGTTCCACCGCATATGTGAAATTATCTTATAGCTCAACATCCTCATATTCAATGATGTGAGACGGATCCGGTTGGTACTTCTTCAGTTGAGAAACGTGGAATACATCATGGAGCCTGCTCAAACTCGAAGGTAGTGCTACTCGGTAAGCAACAGGTCCAATCCTCTCAAGGATTTCAAAAGGAGCTATATATCTCGGGCTCAGCTTCTTTCTCTTGATACTCTCAGAAAAATATGATCTCCCCAACGCCCGTAACTGGTGATACTCTCAGAAAAATATGATCTCCAACCTCAAACTCTAGAGGCCGTCTTCTCTTGTCAGCGTAGCTTTTCTGTCGACTCTGCACTGTAAGCAACCTCTTACGAATAATCCGAATATGTGCTGAGGTTTGATCAACCAAATCTGGCCCATAAAGCTTCCTTTCGGATAACTCATTCCAGCACAAAGGTGATTGGCACCTCCTTCCGTACAACGCTTCATACGGAGCCATCTGGATGCTCGCATGATAGCTATTGTTGTAGACAAACTCAGCAAGTGGAAGAAAGCGATCCCAACTTCCTTTAAAGTCGAGAACATAAGCTCGCAACATATCTTCCAGCGTCTGAATTGTTCTCTTAGATTGTCCATCCTTTTGAGGATGATAAGCCATGCTGAATCTTAGTTGAGTACCCAAGGCTTCATGCAATGCTCTCCAGAATCTCGAAGTGAATCATAGATCTCGGTCGGAAATGATATTCTTTGGAACGCCATAGAGTTTCACGATCTCACTAACATAAATCTCTGCTAGTTTGTCAGGAGAATAACCGTTTTACCGTTTTACCCCTGATTATCACAATGCACAATATATACTTCAAAAGTGCTCAATTAAGATTAATTACATCACTTTGAAGTTATAAATCCTTGGTTACATTTCAGGATATTACAGCCATTATGAAGATCACTATTAAGTATCGATTCCCCATCCCTAAGCTTTAGAATATGCTTGATCTCATCTTAGGTTCTTGCTGGTTTTCTAAGATCGACCGTCGTAATGGCTTGAGTATTATTTTTATATGATGAAAAAAATAAATCTTAGTATAGGAATTTCAGCAAAGTCACTTCAACAAGTTGGACCTCTAAAAAAATCTACAATAGCTAGAGAGTTCAGTACAATCGACAAAACTCTGCTCCACAACAACATATAGATATACATATATCCCAAAACATCAAAAGTGATAAAAGAACCTATAGACTATATGGAGCCTTTAAACTACAAAAGTAAATACATAAATCATAACATCACTTTGCATTGAGTAGCAGCTATTAAAAAATATATCTATAAGCTTGGTTAGCAATGAGAGTCTTCACTGATCAACTAAAGGTTCAAGGTAAGCAATGCTATCAGGAGATAAAATAATTTTTGGGTGAATAACATCCCATTAATAGAATTAAATAAAATATTGAAGGAATAAATTCAGCAAGTAAAATTTCATAATAAGATGACAATTATATTCTACTTCCAAGTATGAAATCATAAATGTAGATGAAATTGTATAAAAGGTTAATAATAAGAAAATACTGTGTAAACAAACAACTCATTGGTGAAATTAAGTACCAACTGATATGAAAAATCATTCTGAATGAGGACTTAGACAAAATGAGTAACAATTGTGGACATATTATCCACAAAGGTAACTAACCAAGCGCAGCTCAAGGGCACGAAAACAAGCGTAGACACATAGCCCACGAGAGTAAGTAACCAATTAATTGCAGCATAAGGACATAAAAACAAGCATGAACACACAATCTATGAGGGTAAGTAACCAATCAAGCACAGCACGAGGCCACGAAACAAGCGTAGGTACAAGACCCACGAATAACTAATGTGAGAACTGATCCCATGAATATCAAGCGTGCGTACTATGTCCATGAACGTCAAGCGATCGAGCTCAAGATTAACCATGTCACCCCAAGGAATAACAATACTGCTATTAGTAATAAGTGTTCTGTATTTAGTCCTCACAAAAACATTTTTAATCATGTGTGGGGTCAATTTACAATCAGCAAACATAGAGATTTTCTTCTAACAATAAAAACTCAAAATATTTTATAACAAATGACCCCAGCATGAAGGTTCACAAAATCTTAGTTGATTTCCCTTAATTTCTATAATCAGTAAACAAGAATCATTTTCAAAATAAATAAATCATATAAACATGAAAGCTTACAAAGCATATCTTGAAAATTTTCTTGTCAATTCCATGTACGACCATGAACTATACTATGAACCAATTAGAAAAGAATAAATATCAGTACATCACATTGTTAATCTTTATTCATTTCAATATCAATAAGAAAATGAGGTAACTCTAGTAAGTAGTTCTTGATGTAATATTCCAAAATTCATACACCAACAATTCAATGTATCTTTATTCAATAAATATAATCAAGGGTGAATTTTTGAGAATTTGATTATGCTGCCAGTGAAAATTTCAATGAGGAGCTTCATAAAGCTGAAACAGAGATTAATAATAGTACCGATGTTGACGATCCCAGATCCATAGTTTAATTTTATTGTTTTATATAGATGCTAGTGGGTATGGATTGGGATGTGTTTTGATGAAACATGGCCAAGTAGTGGCATATGCATCTCATCAGCTAAAGCCTCATAATTGAATTATCCCACTCATGATCTTGAGTTAGCAGCTATTACATTTACTTTGAAAATATGGAGACATTATCTCTATGGTGCGACTGTAGAGCTATACTATGACCACAAAATATTGAAATATCTTTATGATCAGAAAGAGTTGAATATGAGACACTGCAGGTGGATAGAGTTGCTGAAAGATTATAACCTAGAGATCAAATACCATCCAAGGAAGGCCAATGTAGTTGTAGACGTTTTGAGCCATAAAACAGTGCAAGTTGTAAGCCTGATGATACATAAGTACCGGTTGATTGAAGATTTCAGAGATCTTAGTCTATTCAAGCAGATTTCGATCAGCAGTTATAATGTTATTGAGGTATATAATGATATGAGAGCAGGATTAAGGAAGCTCAATTGCAGGATATACAAGCACAGTCTATTAAAGGGATGATTGTGAAAGGGGAAACTCAGGAATATGATTTGTCACCAAATGGATTAGTTATATACAAGAAAAGATTATATGTTCCACCGTGGATAAAGTTGAAGTGGCAAATCCTAGAGGAGGGTCCCAAGAGTAAATACACTTTGCATCCATGAGTGATCAAAATATACATAACTTAAGGTCCATGTATTGGTAGCCAGGCATGAAGAGAGACAAGATGCAATTTGTTACTTGTTGTCTTACATGCCAAAAAGTGAAGATTGAGCATCAGCAACCTTCAAGACTTTTTCATAATCCTGAGATTCCTGAGTGGAAATAGTAAAGTATTATAATGGATTTCATGATAGGGTTGCCCTAGATTAGAAATCATGATGTTATATGGGTAATTGTTGATCGATTCACAAAAATAGTGTGATATCCCAAAATGTACTCAAGGGCTAAATGTACAGAATAGATGGTGGGATTAATGACAGAATTACCTCTAGAAATTTTGTTACGACTTTAGTCAATTTTCACATGCAAAAAATTGGCAATTGAATATTATATTGCAAGTGGATATGTTATAAGATCATCATCTCCTTCAAAGGGCCATGACTTACGTAAGATATAAGGAGACAATATAGGTTATTAATATATGACATGTGAAGGAAATTTGACCAAGTTGTAAAAGGTGGTGACTAAGTCAACAATATCAACTAAAGAAGTAATATTTGAAGAGTTGGAATTATGATTGATTCAAGAAGCTCTTTCGTCTATTCCAAGGGCTACAATTCGTATGGCATGAGGAGGAAAAGAAAATATGTTGAATTGGTCAAATATTGCAACTAAAGTAATGTATTTGAAGAGGCAAAATTTATGATAAATCAAGGGAGTATTTGTTTTTGCTCTTTAAGAGCTATTTTCGGTGACAATAAAGAGAGAAAGAGAAGCACATAAAAGACCAAGTAAGGAGATGAAGACTTGTCAATAATTATAGGCCAAGCATAAGATGATATCTTGAATACAAAGGCAAAAATTTCGGTCAAAAAGGAAGGAGGAAGGAAAGAGAAAACTTGAAGCAAATTACCCTTAGTTAATTCACCATAAGTATATAACCAAGTGAAGTAATTTTCACCACATCTTTTATCTACTTTTGCACCATATTTTCGTTTGGACTTTGAGAGATAAGAGGGGCCAAAAATTTGATCATTAAGTCACATATTTCCTCTCTCCTCAAGTCGGTTACAGCAGCAAAAACGTAGAGGAAGAAAAGCAAGGTTTTAAGGTGAGCTTAATCTTGATTTTTCACCTTCTTAACCTCATCTATGGCTCAAGTGACCTTCATGAAACTTGTTCCTCTCTTCCTTAGCTTCATTTCTATGGTTTTTTTTTTTAAGAGGAGGATTTTTCAGCCACCTTGCAAGAACAAAAGTTGAGGAATCAAGAAAAGAACACAAGAAGAAGCAAGAGGTGAGTAAGAGCATTATGTAGATGTATATGATGCTTTAATTGGCTGAGTTGTGGTGGGCTATTGTGACAGCTCTAATTTCTTTTTTTTAGGGTATATTAGGGATCATGAAGCTTTCATCCTATGTATGTGCTTATATGTTGGTTTGGAGGCAAATGAGCTAAGCTTAGTGATTAGATAGTGAAGTGGTTATTTGTTGTGAAATACCCTAAAATTCTGCCAAAACAGGACATGGGGAATGAGTGGGAATTTGTTCATTTTGATGTTACCATTGTGTTCTACACGAAAAATTATGTGGGAATAGGTTTGGTTGTTGATTTTGAAGCCATTGGACACATTGGTTGAAAATTGGAAAAACTGTCAAGTGTAACTCTGTGCAGGGCAGTCATTTTGTAGGGACATTTTAAATGGGCAATTGGTGTCTAAAAATTCTGAAACTTTCCAGTCTTAAATTTCACATTCCAAGATTCAAAATGGACATATAACTTGTGTCATTTCATTTTTTGGACTGGGAGTTCTGATTGCCCAAAGTTTGATGTCGAAACTGGACCTAATTCTGGAGCAGTGTGGAATGTTGTGTAATTCTGGAATTGTGTGGTGATTTCTGGTAGTGATTCATATTTTTCCTATGAAGAGGACTTCAAGAGATTTCAATAGGCTTTGGGAACACCTCATTTTGATTTTTCTATTATTAGTTATGATTTTTCAAAATGTTGGAAAATTCTGGTAAATTGGTCACCTATGCGAAAATTGAAGATTTTATGGCATAATGTAATATTGTGGAACTTTGAGGTTAGAAATTAGCCTTTTAGGTTAATTGACCACTTTAGCTCCTTAGTTGACTTGATTAATTGACCATAGTGATAATCAACTTAAGTATTATAGAGATAAAACTTGGAAAAGAGATTGATGGGTTGTCCCTAACTTGGTTTACAGGATTTGATATTTGCCGTCCTCGTGAGCCCGCTGTGCCAAGAAACATCGGGAAAGGATCAGGTAGTGACTCTCTCTCTTTTACTATGTGTAATGCTCTGTATGTGTGTGTTATCACTGTTCTGTGATGAATCTTTGATGTTGCTGCGGTTACAGCTGGTGATAGCTGTCGTTTACAGCGTAAGCTATCGTTATTATGATTACAGCGTAAGCTGTCGTGATGTTGATTACAGCAAGAGCTGTCGTATTGTGTATACAGCCGTGAGTGCTATCGTTTGTGGTGAAAACCATGTATCTTTGAGATTGTTACTGCTGTTGCTGTTTGTGATTTATGTACATGCTTTGTGTTTATGCATTGTGTGAGTGGTTTGTTACTACTGAGATTCTCTCGAATCTCATTCTTTCCTATGACTAACATTTCAGACAGGACGTGTGGCTCAAAGGAGAAGCGGCCAACCCGGAGCAATTAGGACCCTTGGGGGTATATAGTTGAATTGGAAACATTGGTTATGTATTTTGAACTCGGGATTACTGTATATTTTGAATCAGGAACACTACATTCGATTTTGGTTGTGTAATCCCCTAGTGTATATTTATAAACCCTCAGGTTTTTATGTATAGAACCCGGGAGTTGTCGGGGATGCGGTTATACACTCTGATATGATTGAATATATATTAACTGCACAGGTAATTATATTCGAATATTGAAATTGAGACCAGGACGGGAAAAAAAGTTTTGAAAGTTTTGCAAAAAATTTTACTGTGAGACAGAAATTTTAAAACGAGGTTAAAGCATCCAATGGTCTCTAATCCGATTTAAATATGTGTTATCGAATTATAATTACGTGTTTAAAGTCAGGGGTTACAAATAGTCCCCTTCATACCAATTAGCATTCATTATTCTCCTGATAGACTTGTAGAGATATATATTAAAGATATTGTAAGGCTATACGGTACTCTAAAGAATATTATTTCAGATCATGATCCCCAATTCACTTCCAAGTTTTGGAAGGCGGTTCATGAAGCTTTGGATACTAAGTTGAGATTCAGCACATCATATCATCCTCAAATAGATGGGCAGACAAAATGAACCATTCAGACACTTGAGGATATGCTAAGGGCATGTGCGTTAGATTTCAAAGGCAGTTGGGATAAGTTCCTTCGATTGGCAGAGTTCGCCTACAATAACAATTATCATTCGAGTATCCAAATGGCTCCATACGAGTCACTGTATGGGAGGAAACGTCAATCACCCTTATGCTGGGCAGAGTTGTTTAAGAGATGCTTACTTGGACCAGACATTGTGGATCAGACAACGAGCATATCAAAATAATCAAGCAGTGATTTTTGACTACTCAAAGCTGATAGAAGAGTTATGCTGATAAAAGGAGGAAACCTCTAGAATTTGAAGTCAATGATCATGTTTTCATGAAAGTCTCACCAGTTACAGGCATTGACAGAGCACTAAAAGTGAAGAAGCTACATCCAAGGTACATTGATCCATTTGAAATCTTAGTGAAGATTGGGCTAGTAGCGTATCATATAGCTTTGCCACCAAACCTGAGGCAGAGAGTTTGTCATGTGGTTTTGGATGACAAATGATGTTCAAAAATTGTGAAATTTTCCAGAATGAAAGTAGACATTCCAAACTTTAATTTCGTAGTTCATATGAATTATTTTGACTTGTAAACTAAGAGTTATGAATTTTTTAAGTTTACCCAGTGACACTGGCAACTTTCTAGGACAACGCCCAAATATTTAAATTATGGGAATTTTGCAGTTCCAATTGGCTAAAGACTATATTTTTTCATGAAATTAGACTCAATAAGAGTTTCATAGCCTTTAGAAATACTCCAATTCAATATCTACAAATAAAGATATAAATTTTCAAAGTTGGTAAAAATGCTATCAGTTTTAGGCAAAAATCATAAAATGCATGGGCAAAATGGAAATTTTCCATATTAATCAAAATAAAATTATTTTCTCTAGAAAATACCTTCAATTATCCAAAGTGAGATGAATAAAGAGGGAAAATTATTTTTGGATATTTATCATCAATTTTTGGCATAAGATCAAAGTGGAAAAGCAAAAGATAACTATTGGGTCAACAATTGCAACTCCAATTAAAATATGTGGGGAGGAGGAATTGAGTTAATTTGAGAGCATATCTTTGGCCACTTGAGGAGTGCTTGTTGGCTGAGTGATAAGGGAAGGGAATAGATGATGATTAAGTATAAAGATCATGTGTGTAAATTGCATTAAAATAACTTAAAGTAAGGTGGATGGAGATGATATTTTGTAAGCTTTCTCTTTTCCATTTCAAACCATATTTCCGGACAGATTTTAAGAGATAGGGGGGCCAAAACAAAATCTAATCATTGAATCACATATTTCCTCTCTCCTCAAGTCAGTCTACAGCTACCAAAACATAGAGCAAGAAGAGCAAGGTTGAAAGGTGAGTTTGATCTTGATTTTTCACTTCTTTAACCTCATCTATGGCCAAAACACTCTACATAAACATTGTTCATTTTGATGAGAACTTCAATTTTATGGTTTTAGAATTTCAAAAGGAGGTGTTTTGGGCTATCATCAAAAAGTAAAAGTTGTAGAACCAAAGAAAGGATCTAAGGAGAAACAAGAGGTTGTTAGATATGATTAGTTTTGATGAAGTCAAATATAGATATTAAATATTGAGAGCAAAAAGTTTACATAATATATTTATCTCATACATTGACTAACTACTCTGTTTAATATGAAATATCTTGTAAATTAGTCAAACAAAGAAAGAAGATATCAAGTTGGATTGTAAAGATTCATGTGATTTAATACTGTGGATTATTCAAATAGTCAAATTGTTGTTTGAATAGTAAAACTTGTTTTCAGTTAAGATATATTCAAGTAACTCTTAGTTTATCCGAATAAGCAAAGTATTATTCAAATAGTGAATATGTATTAGTATTCGAATAGTATGCCTAAAAATTTTTTCTAAAAATAATTCAAGTGAAAAAGTATGAAATAGTCAAGGCAGTATCAGAATAGTCATTGAGATTTTAAACTTAGTTTCTAAATATGTTATCCAGATAGTAGGATAACTGTTTGAATAGTAAGGGTACTATTCAAATAGTGTGATGATTATCCAAATAAGTTTTTGATGAATTTCAACATCTAATATCACAAGACTATTAGGATAGTAAGGTTACTATCAGAATAGTAAGATTACTATCGGGATAGTAAGGAGACTATCAGAATAGTATTTGACACATTTCAAAAAGATTATCAAAATAGTAATGGAACTATCAAAATAGTCTCAGTGCAAAATAATCAAATACTATCCGAATAGTGAAGTGACTATTCAAATATCACAAGACTATCAGGATAGTAATGGAACTATCAGAATAGTCTCAGTACAAAATAATCAAATACTATTTGAATAGTGAAGTGACTATTCGAATAGTCCATAATTGAAAAAGGGTGATTCTATTCGAATAGAAGCAATGCTATTCAAATAACAGCAGCAGTCTTTGTTTCTTTAAGCATGCGTGAAGTTCAGTAATTTGGTCATATCTCCCAAACCACAACTCGGATTGAGGTGAAACTAGTAGCATATGAAACTACACTCCCAATGCGTCATTTTGACACCAAAATCAAGTTAAAACAAGCTAAGATGAAGGAGATATGAATTTTGGAAGATGACATTAAAATCATAGTCATATTTCAGAATGAGTTCAGTATTTTGGATATAACTCTCAAACTACATATCAGATTGAAATGAAGCCAGAGCCATATGAAACTAGATTTAAATATCTTTCCATGGATAGGTGATGGGTCATGTTTAGATTTATATTCAAAGAGATATTCCTTTTGTAAGTTGGTGATCGCAATCACGCTCTGTTCTGTTCCAGACCAATCGATACACATTGAATCATAACTTTTGAAATACAAAGTATTTATGATTGATTCTAGTTGCTATACAAAGAAGACTTAAAGAGCTTTATAAGGATAGTTCATTTGCCATGGATTTATATCCAAAGAGTCACACCCTCAAAAGTTTATTCAAATATAGAGGTTGCAGTATTCATTTGTGAAGATTCATTATCCAAGGTGCACTATTCGAATAGAGCAAGTACTATTCGAATAATATCATATATTTTGTGTGAGAAGCTATTCGAATAAGGGATTGATTATTCTAATACACTTCAAGTTCTAAATTTTATTTGAATAGAGGATAAAGTATTCGAATAAGAATTACTCATTATCAAAGAACGCTATTCGAATACAAGTTGTTCTATTCAAATAAAAATCAATGTTTTACAAATGGAGTTATTCGAATATAGAAAATATTATTTGAATAAAGGACAAGCTATTCGAATACAAAGGAAAGTGTATTCGAATATACCTCAATAGAATCTGAGTTCTTCTATTCGAATACAACAGAGGTTATCCAAATAACTGATTTTCTAGAAAACAGAGTATCACCTCGAAACTTCTGAAAATCATTGAAATTTTGTGTGACTTGTTCTCATTGTTTCTAATCACTCTAACACTTAATTATATTAGTGATTAAGCATTTTCTAAGTAATCAAATAAGGATTAACACACAACATAAAGAAAGCACTTTTGTGTCAGAAGCTTCTAACGACTAGTAATATTTTAAGCCTCAACGGGAGGAAAAAGAGCTAAAATGGTCAAATGCTCTTTATCAACTATAAAAGAAGAGTCATTCAAAATGAACGATGATGACAACCCATGCCTACAATGTTGATATGTTGTTACTCTGAATCTAACCTGATCGAAGCTCTATAATGATACTCCCACTATGTACTTCAGTGTTAATCATTATCTACTTCATATAGAGAGAAGTAATCACTCATTGTAATCATTATATATTTGTGAGAATTACTCAAGATTGGGGAATCTTGAGCGGGAAATAGATTGTATCCTTGCAGTGTGTAAGAAGGAGTCCTTGTCTCAGTACGAGAATTTGAAAGGCTTCACAAGTGCTCGGATTAAACTTGTGGGATTGTAGTGGTTCTTAAGTTCCTTGTTAAGCTTGAGGGAGATAGTAGATTGAAATCTCAAGAGGAGCATGGGGACTAGACGTAGGTCATCGTGGATTGAACCGAACCAGAATAAATCACAGTTTACATCTTCTCTTCTCAAAACTCTTATATTTCCAGCATATATGATTTCAATAATTGATTATGGTTTTATATTTCATTACTTACATACTTATTGATTCCATAAGATGCAATAAGAATTTCAAAGTTGTTAATTTTTTATAATACACCCAATTGACCCCCTTCTTGGGTGTCAGCCTATTCTAACAGAGATGAGTATTGGTTACAATTTGAGTTATTAGTTATATTGATTGAATAAGTATTTTAGCAAGTATAAATCTGCCTTGATTTTGGCCAAACAAGGGTTTAGAGAAGTTATAGTGTTTTGGTTATGTTATTGGCGTTATATGAAGATTAAAAGTCATATGGTACAAGTTTGATGCTCAAATTGTGAGTTTGGTAATTTCTGAAATTTTTGTTGATTTTCTGCCGAAATAGAATGTGAGAAAAGAGTGGGAATTTGTTCATTTTGAGTATTCCATTAGATTCTACATGAAAAAATTATGTGGAATCACTTGTGATTATGATTTTTGGATGATTATTCATAATTCTAGAATTTTTGGAAGTTTAAGTTGTTGCTATCCATATTCGTTTATGGAAACCAATATTGTTATGGTAGGTTTTTCAGTAGCCAAACCTCATCCAAATTGCCTGATATTTTACAAGGTGAAAGTATACATCCTGAAATTATATTTTGATATGTAATTTAAGCCATTTGGCATAGCAAATTGAAAGTTATGATTTTTCAAAGTTTGCCCATATTTTTGGAGTATAATCTGGAACAGCAGAGCTTTGGCGAATTTCTAGGAATATTATGGTTGTAATGGCTAGACTTGAGTATTTTCTATGAAAATAAACTTAAAGAGCTTCACTTATACTTTGGAATCAGTCAATTTGGAATTTTCTAGAATTAATATTTATTTTTCAAAGTTGGCTGAAAATCTGCCAGTTTTCTAGAAAACTGTGAAACTGCATTGAGCAGAGTTGTATTGAGCAAAAATTGTTGAAACTGTAATAGATACTATGATTTAAAGGCAATAATGGTACAAGTAATAACCATTTACTTGTTACCTTAAATTTTGATAGGAATTGGAAATTTTCCAAGCCAAAATCAAAGTTACAAAAACTAAAAATTGAGAAAGGAGATAGGTAGGAACTCTATCTTTCATAAATTATGTGAATGTTTTATATGTTTGTGTATGACATCTTCTGTGATATCATTGATGAATATTTTTTTCCAAGTAGGCACTTTTATCTGGTTATTGAGTAAGAATACAACCAAAGTGCACGAATAGTGGGGGATTGAGCCCTTACTCATGTATACATGTCGTGATGATTGTTTGTATTGTTAATATGATGCATAACATGGAGTATGACATATTTAATTTTTTTCATATTATATGTTTGATTGTGTGTTACTACTGAGATTCTTTTAAATCTCACCCTTTTTCAAAAATTAAAATATTCCAGCTGGAGATAGTGGCTCGAAGAACAAATTTGTGGCTACCGGCAAATAGAGTTCCGGTGCACACGTGGAGACCATTGTTGGTTATTTAGCTTATAATTTAGTTCCTTGTGAACACTCTGTACATGTATATGTATATATTTCAAACCCTACAGGAAATTTCCTATATTTTAAACAAGTACTTAATGTCAGTATGTTTCCGCTATTTTTGTATGCCTTATGGAATTGTGCGCTTATTACTCTGTGAAAATCAAAATGTTAAGTGTTTTGACACTTGGTGATATCATGCTTAGAAAATGTGGTAGTTAATATAAAATATAACTAGTAGAAATATATCATCTATGAAAATTATAATAACTCACTCACCTTCTGTGTACCAAATACTTATAATTCACTCTACCAACAACTTTCATGTGATATGCTTGCTTTTAAAGCTCTGATGCCTAAAACAAAAACTATTACAATTCCTCTTTTACAACTTTTATAAGAATAAAAAAAAATCCATTGAATAAAATTCATACAACTACTTATTTAGCAATACCCATCATATAATTACGATCATCAATGTCTAAGCATCAGGTCAACTTCTTTCAATTATTTAGTTATAATTTTAAATTAACCAATAGACACATCCACCATTCAAATCTCATGGCAATTCGATAAATATATAGAATGTTATATATATATATATATATATCAACATTCCCCGCATGGGATATAACTTTGAATTCAATCACTAATATATCATCATAACCAATTACCAAGTTCAACAATGACCCAATAAAACATAAAATAAAAATAACCCATTCTTCCTTTTCATCATGCATAAAGATTCAAGAAATAACATCAAATTTCAATCTCAAGTCTCTTACCCCCACTGCTACAGAATTGCGTATATTTCATTCTTCATGCTTAACAGTTTTCATGAAACCGTTGAATATAAATTAAATAGGTAGAATTATGAGAAAGAAATATCTAACAATTTTAAAAAACAAATATTAAGCATATGAGACAATATTTGATGGTTTTATATTACCACTGAGATATATAAGTTTGGTTCTACAATTTCTTCCCATATTTCATCTGTTTTATTTTCCGATCTAATTAAATTAAAAGTATTTTTATTTATAATTAACATATTAACATATTTAAAACATGGAACAATATTTTTTATTTTTAATAATATAATTTTTTGTTTTAAATTAATTTTAAAATAATATATTTTTAAATTATAATAGTATTTTTATTTTTAATAATTTTTTTTTCAAATTAATTTCATAATAATATATGTTTTAATTACAATAGTATTTTATATTTATAATAATATGTTTTTATTTTAAACTAATTTCATAATAACATATTTTTAGTTTTAAAAATATATTTTTATTAAAATTTAATTATAATTATATACTATAGTAATATTTTGATTTATTATAAAATATTTTTAAGGGAGAAAGAATAAAATACCCCCGGGAACTTCCAAAAGGGATAATTACCCATAATATCTCATTAGAAACTTATTTGCTAAATGAGACTTGAGAAAAGATATTTTGCATATAAGGAAAGATTGTTCGAATACAAGGAGAGGTCACATAGGAAAGATATATTGAAGAAAGGGGAAGATTGTTTGAATACAAGGAAGTATCTTTTGCATACGGGGAAGATTGTTTATACCCGAAGGTCCCATTTAACAAATAAGTTTCCAATAAGATATTTATGGGTAATTTTTCCCTTCCAAAACGTGATAGATTATTCGAATTTGGGGAATTCCATATTGGTGCTGCAACATCAAAATGGGATTAGAATATTTTGCCGAGATGACTAAAGTGCCCCTGAATTATGATAAGGAATTTACAAATTCCTTCACATCCTCTCTCTCCTGAAACAAGCCTCATCTCTTCCCTCCAAGTGCTCGTCGGACAAGAAGGAAAAGATAGGAAAGAGTTCTTGTCGGAGAAGAAGACAGCAATGATGGGCGATAGGAGAGGGTGCTTGTTTTCAACTTTTTCTTCATTTGTCTTCCACATTCATTCCGTTTTCTCCCTTCTCTCGGCTTGTTAAGCATCCACCTTTGCGCACCTTCGACCTCCCCACTCCGACCCCCAAATGCCGTCCCCACCCGTCGCCAGTTGCCTCTCCTTCTGCTACTCCTCCCTCCAACACCGTCATCTGTATTCTACGTCTAGGTTCTAAGACGATTCTGTCATTCTTTCCAAACTGGATTTCATTGACTGTTTTTCTGTTTGACTCTTTTCTTTCTTTATTTCGTGGGTTATTTGTTTTTTTGTTGCTTGAGTTTTGACGAAATTTTTTTTTAAAATTCAGTTTGGGCATTTAATCGAGATGTTTATATTCAATCTAAACTCCGCCACAATTCATTTATTTGACCACTTCACGGATCCACCCATACATACATTCATCTAGCTTCAATCCATCTTCATCTCTTGCAATTTTCTCTCAGTATGGTGGTTTGGATCGTGATAATGGCTATCTCAAGGAGTGTCGAACGTGATCCTCTTCTTCAATGGCTTGGTGTGGCTAAATTCTCTTGCTCCTAGGAGAGGAGGTGGAATGCTTGAGCTCATTAGTGCTTCAAGGGAACTCACGCCACTGCTCTTGTTCATACGGATTCAATTGTGTAATTTAGGTTGCTATGTTAAATTTTATGATGGAGGGAAGAACTTGTTGATATCTTAATTGTTATTGTTAATAGCCCATGCTGTAATAAATACCAAAAGAGTTGTTGTTAATCCCCTTAATTTTGAGTAACGTTAAGCTGAGAACCCAACTGAAGATAAAAGAGGCACTGCCAGAATACTTAGTTAGGAGATACAAGCAAAGCAACTTGTAGCCAAAACAGTACTGGAGGGAAGGTTAAACTTGAAAGATAGTGTTTTATATCTTAAATGTTGTATAAGATGCAATATAATAAGAAGCTGTATTCATTTAAGGAAAGTGAGGAACATGGGAGAGGGGCATACAAGGACATGGGAGAAGGGCAGATAGGGACACTAAAGTCTTTTTGCTTAAATTTCAAAATTCGAATTTGTGTTTCTAAGCCATTTTGAGATTTTCCTAATTGGAATAACGTTTTAGGGTTTTGTAAATGCTAGAGGTATTTTTATGGAATTCTCCTTATTTTTAATCATGATGATTTTTTTTTATTTATTAAAATATGATTTTGTTTAAAATTTATTTAAAAATAATATTTTTAATTATAAAATAGATTTTTATTTTAATTAATTTAATAATAATACATTTTTGTTATAATAATTTTATTATTTAAAATTATAATAGCATAGGTTATAATTATAATAATTTTTTATTCATAAAAATATATTTTTATGTCAAATAGGCATAATTGGAATATCACATAAGCTATAATAGAAAAATGATCTAAAATTTTGGCTCCTCTCTAAAAACCCCTATTTTGGCTCTGGAAAGGAGATGGAAAATTTGGAGTTCCCTCCCCTCCAAAATTTTAAACCAAATGAGAGGAGTGAAGCATCTACCTTCCCCTTCCATCCCCTCTCCTCAAATCAAACACACCCTTAAAGCCTCTAAAAGAAGTTAAATGATATTTATCAAAGTAACAACGCGCAATTCATAGTGGGAAAACAGAAATAGCATAACAAACTAATATAAATTACTTGTTTATATTACGGGAATCCCCACAAGATTTGTATGTAATATTTATAGATCTCAAAATAATAAGAAAGGCTACAAATAACCAACAGCAACGCTTGAACAGGATCGGGATCCTCAATTGCCGGTTTCTACATCCTTACCCTTGGAGCCGCTTCCACTAGTTGAATAAATTTAAATTTTTGGAGGGGGTGAGATTCATACGAATCTCCTTAGTAACGCATAATCAATCATATAAAATGTGATAAATAAACATGCAATACATCATATAGTGTAACAGAACAGTCATACAGCAAACTTAACTATGCACACTGTTTATGATCAAATGACTGTTTGATCCCTACTTGTCTTACAACCTCAGCTGGGTCCCAAATGAGCCAGATGGTACTTGTGCTTTTCCCATCGGGTGGTACTTGTGCTTTTCCCACATCGTAGCTAGGGTTTGTAACTACCATTCACATCATAGAACATGGCAACACACGGAATATAAAAAATCACATGTGTATGAAAAATAGAGTTACTACCTAAAATCCCTTTTACTACCTAGCTAATCCAATCCAATAATCTTCTTTCTGGCTCGGGCTACTGTTAAATCCAATAAATTCCAAATTTATAATAAATGAGTTAGTACTCATTCATATCTTATTCCTAAACTCATTTGGTTGGTTATCTTGATTAAAAAATGCAAATTTACAAAAATGTCACTAGGGACCCGATCTAAGTTCCTTTATACCAGGTATAATTGTACTTTACCAAAAATTATGACTCAGGTTATACCTACATAGTTTTGCTTGTAAAATTCATTTTTTACCTCAGTTTTGACAAAATCACACTCCATTTCCTAGAATACTCTTGGCAGCCACAAAGTTAGGGTTTTAGGAGGAAAATTGTCATTTCACACCCTAATGCCTTCATACTTCATCTTTCACATGTTCCCTACACAATTTTCCATTCTAAACGCAATGGAATTATCAAATTCTAGCCCAAACACTGAAAAATACCCCTGGCCAAAAGTCTATAAAATTTAGGAAAAATGGAGTTTCTTAATTTCATTCAACAATACAAGATATTTTCACCCTAATTCACTTCTTAAACCTTTTAATTACACTTCCCACATAATTAGTCCAAATTTGAGCAGCTCCTCCCCTTAGGGTTTTTGTGTTCCCAAATTACAAAGTCATAACAACCAAGCCTATATAAATCAATAATCACCATAAATCACCAATAATAGTCTTAAATCAATATGTAAGACAAATTTTCATGATTATATCTTGATTTGCTCTTCTTTCTCCAAATTTTCGCCACCCTTCTCTCCTTGCTCTTCTTGCTTCCTGTGATTTCAAGAGGGTTATAAGGATTAGAAGCGATTTCCAAGAGTTTAGAGACAAGAACACATGAATTTTGCAACCAAACTCACCTTGATTTGCTTCTTGACTCTTGTCTCTCTCTTCTTGCACTTGTGTTCTTCAATTTTGTGCTCTCTCTCTCTCTCTCGGCCGAAAATATGGCCTTTTGGAGATGCTAATTAGCCTCTTAAAATATCATATTCCACCTCCTTAAAAATAATATTTTTTAATGAGTTTTTGCACATGTCATGATTATTTTATTTCTTCTTTTTCCACTTGGTCAATATTGCTTCCACATGGCATATTTTGTGTCCAAGTATTTATTTTTCCTTCTTCTTTTCCTCTCTTTGCCAAAATTGACCTCTTAATTTGAAGAAAATAAGCGCTTGTTGCTTTATTAGGCAAATGACCATTTTTCCCTTACATTTTTTCAATTTTTTAATTTAATTTTGTCTTCTTCTTTCCTCTTTATTTTTGGCCGAAATTTGCAATATAAATTGGGCCAAATATTGTGCTCTTTCCTTCTTCATTTTTGGACTACAACATTAGGCCTTTAAGGAAACTGCAAAATTGGGCTCTTTCCTTCTTCATTTTTGGGCTACAAAATCGGGCCGAATTTGCACGTTTGTGTCATCAACTTAGCCAAGTTGTATGTAACCACTCATTGTAATGTTTTGCCATTACAAGTGCACCAAAATTCACTATTCTTATTCCATATAATGTTACAAATATACAAGGAACTTTGGTGAATGAAATTTGGGATGTTACAATACCCCAGTCCTAGTTCCCGGTTTAAGTTTTTTGTCAGGATGCAAATTGCATCCCAATCCGGTTTGGTCCCAATCCCGATAGTCCCAGGACTGGGACCAAGGTTGGGACCAGAAAATCCCTGCTTTTGAAAAAAGAAAAAATAAAAGATTTTTAAACAATCATTATATTAGTTAAATTTTCCATATTCTATTGTTTAAAGTGATTATTTAACAACTAACAAAGCCATAATAATTACACAAATTGATCTAAAATTTAATAATAGCATTTTATCATCATCATTTTCTCCTTCTTCATTATTATCTTCATAAATTATATAGCATCATGATATACAGGTTTAACTCCAACTAAAGATATGATACACATCTTACCAAATGATAGCTTAATTTATAGGGTAAAAAATACAAAAAAAAATGATACTTAATTTATAAGGTGAAAAAAAGAAACCGGGACTGCGACCAGGATCTCCAAGGGTGATCCAGGTTCTTGTCTCGGTCCCTGTTGACTCAGTCCCAGTCCAACTCGGGGCAAGAAATTCCTGGATCAAAATGTCCGGGACCGGACTAGGACGACTGTTACCGGGATACTTTGAACACCCTTACGACCAACCTGTTTAAAGTTGCAAATATATATATATATATATATATATATATATATATATATATATATATATATATATATGAAGGGGGTGCTTGGTTGATCATTTTAGTGAGCCCCTAAAACATCTAATTTTAAAAAAAAATCCATGGACATTACCTCAACCTCAACTCCTGAAGCTTGCTCTCCCGTCGGTCGTCATGCTTGTGCAAGCCTAGTTGGCCTCTCCTTTCCTTCCTCTAAAACTCTCGATCTTAGAGTCTCACTCACCCAATCGTCCTTACCCAAGTTGCAACTCATCTACATGCCCTTGCTTCTTCTTAAGTCGCAACTCACCTTTCTCAACCTAAAGTCAACTCAGTCGTAACTTCTTTTCCAATAAAGAACCACTTCCTTGTTGTGATCCTGACATAGTTGCTATAAGATCATCTTTCTCTTCATTGCTTCCATCCATCAATTGATTGGATTATTACCCTTTTTTTAATTTGAATGGGAATTCGTGTTGAAGGGGCTAAATGTCTGAGGAGTATAAGAAGAAAAGATGAAGAAGAAAGTAGTGCACAATGTCTTCAAGGCGTGGGCAACACTTTCCTTTAGGCTTAATTCGCCCCCACCTATACCTATATTATAGGATGCAATTTGGATTGACATACTACAAAAAACAGAGAATTAGAGACAGAAATTAGCGACGGAATTAATTCTATCGCTATTCCGTCTCTAAACTGTCAATAAATCCGTCGCTAACTTTAGAGACGGATTAGTGACAAAAATTAGAGACGGATTACCAATGAAAATTATTCCGTGTCTAATTTCCATCGCTAATCTGTCTCAAAGCCGTCTCAAATTCTGTCGCTATTCCGTCACAAATTCTGTCGCTAATTTTAGGGATAATTTATTTCAGATTATTGACAAAAAATTATCGATAGAAAATAATTCCATCTCTAAATTCCGTCGCTATTCCGTCACTAATTTTAGGGATAATTTATTCTAGATTTTTGACAAAAAATCAGCAACAGAAAATAATTCCGTCGCTATTCCATCTCTAATGTTCATCAATAATTATTTCCATCTCTAATCTGTCACTATTTGCATCGCTAATTTGAAAATTTCAAATTTTCATCATTTAGAGAATAAATGATAATTAATCATTTAAAACTTGTTGAGACATCATGGAGACGAATTCTTAGGAAATGTATTCGTATATCATTAAAACGGATTCATCATGTGACTTCGTATTAGCTAAACAAACAAGAAAATAATATATGAAGTAATGTCTTTTAAAAGTTAACATAATAAATGAATAAATAATAATTGTATTATGAACAATATGCTTTGAGATAATATATGAACTAATGGCTTTTGTCATTAGTTTCTTCAAGTGCACATAAATAGGATAAAAGTGGTAATCAATAGGTCAAAGCAAATAATAAAGTCAGTGACTAATGAATTTTAAAAAGAAAAACGTTCCAAAGTGTGTGTGTATATATATATAGATATAATTTTTTTGAATATAACCATTCATTGCTTTGAAAATACAACTAGATAGTAGTAGTAGTAGTACTAATACTAGTACTAGTACTAATTTCTTGAACTTTATTACACTGGTAATCAATTTATTCATACGCTCATTTATTAGTGTTACTAATATGATTTCTTTAACGAAATAAAAATACAATAGTTGTTTTGGAAGCTATATATAGTTATGAAATCCATAAATAAAAATTAAACATAAATAAAAACAAAGAACACTAATATGTAAAAGATAAAATTCATAACAACTCATGATACAATTTACAAAGTATAAACAACACAACTTATTTCTTATTAATGCAAAGCACATGATTTTATTTATAAAATATAAAATTTGTGATAAATTGCAATAATGCATTCTACTATTTCAAACAATATATAAAAACACTTAAATAATTACTACTACATCTATTTATCAATGTGTAATTAAATACTCATTTGATTTACATTATAAGTTCGATTTTACAATAGCATCGAAAAAAAGTTCAATCTTGCAACTTGACCTAGCTATTTCAAAATGGGAAAATCCCATATAAAGTCTCTTAAACTAATGAAATTCAAAATCAGGTTGGTAAATTCCACAAATCCTTATTAGGTCATAGACTCAATTAAAATTTTAGAATGTGGGTAAAATGACTTTACAACCCCTCCCTTTCCAATCAGTTCTAGCACTCATTTTTCAGCATTTCCCTCAAACTGGTTTAAAGAGCACCTCCACCCATGCACAAGCACGTCCTCACTACTTTTTGGTGCTTGGAGCTCTTAGTCACTTTCAGGTGCTTCTGTAATCTTCAAACCTATGCACAAAGCACGTTGAAAGAGTTGGATTCAGGTTTCATAACGAATTCCTATATTGGTTTGTTTCGTTTTAATTTAAATTTTGCCACCGCTTGGTTATCTCTCCATTTCTGATCTTTCCTTTGTCATTTTATTTGCTAGACTACTAAAGTTAATTTTAAGTGTTAGATCCTCATTCAATGCATATGGCCTGCAATTAGTTTATCCAAGTGGAGTAAGATACAGATTATTTTGTGAGCTTGGCCTCTTGGGTTGCAGCTATTTGTGACAATGAGAATTTTGTAATGATGTCAGAGTTGTAGAAAGTTTTGAGAAAAAGGGTATATGATGGAAATGTTTGTTTTTTTATCGTTGAAAATGAAGTATGTGGATTTTTTTTTAACATATAATAAACTTCTGCGATCTTTCTGACAATAAGAATGCACTAAAAATATGGGATTGCCTTATTCCATGGTATATTGTATTGGAAACTATCATTAGTTTTGGTTTTTTTGGTTACCATTCTGAAATAAGATACACATCTTTCTATTTTGCAATGAATGAAGGAGGATCTGTCAACCCCTCAATGCTATTAGCTTCCTCTTCTATATGATTCGGTGAGCTTTTTTTCTTCATTTAGTTTGGTACAATATATGCTAACATGTTAATTGTAACTTATAAAATTATTTGTAGTCTTTTCTTTAATTGTTGATTCTTTTCTTATTTTTTGTTGCCTGCATGAACTGAATATTGAAGAATGGCAAGGAGTTATTAATATTGTTTTGTACTTTAACATTTTCAAATTTATTACATATTTAAAGAGGTACAAATGTTTTTAGAGCTCTTGACTATGCTGAATAAGGATAACAATATATAGATGGTAACTTAGGTAAATAAGAACAAGAACCACTCAAGTCTGTTACATAGAATGATACTATTGTGGCTCATTGTTTTCACTTCAAATCCCAAACAAAAGAAAATTGGGTGACCCAAGGAAGAATAAAAAAAAGTTAGTGTTTTTATGATCTTTGAATTAGATTACATTAGATGGAATTTTTGATGAATCTGAACTTTTATCAAAATAATTTACTGGATCCTATACATTTTGGAGGTTATTGATGCAGCTTTGTTCTTCTGCATAATTTTTGTTGTTGAACTATTATTGCTTTTTGGCTGAATTTCACCTTAAGTAATAGAGGTTTGTTGTCTGCCAAAAATATATCCTGCTTTGAACACATTTTCTTGAATTGTGATGATCCTCTGTTATTGGTTTTTTAACTTGTGGTTTGAGTCAACACTTCTAGAATATTGAAATCAGTGATCATATTCAATTGGAAACAAGTTTGTGAAGGTATTCATTATTCCTTGGTTTGGTTCTGTGTTCTATTGAAATTGAATAGCTTGTGAAGGTATTCATTATTCAATGTAATTAGCATTGCATTGAATAGCTTGGAAACAAAATTGTTAGATTGCTCTATTAAGTGTCATTGTTGTCACATTAATGAGATGATAATTTGTCTCTGTAAGAGTGTACTGAGTTTCCTTGTTATTGCTGCTATTATTGGATTAAAATTTCCAGAACTAGTTTTGCTAAATGGTACAAGTGTTGCTGTTATATGTGGTTCAAGAACTCTGAAATTTTGCTAAACTTCCGGAACTAGTTTTGCTAAATTGGTATCTATAATGTGGTTTTTGAAAAATTCCCTTAATGACCCTATTTATAGCTGTTACTTTTGACTAAATTAAGATATTGATATATATTCGAACAACACATTTCTTTTAAGTGTAAATAGGAAATACTAGAATACTAGATAGATTATTTGGTGTCAAATATGTATAAGCTTGCTCTACATATGCCATTGACGTTTTGCACAAGCATGAAATAACTTTACGCATAAACTGGTATCCATAATGTGGTTTTTGCTTAATTATGATTCTGATTCAAGTTAAAGTGAGACAAGATACGAACAAAACGTTTTTATTTGAATACCCTGACATTTATGTCTGATTGGGCTGTTGACGATGAGGAAAATGAATTTAATTCATAAGTTCATGTAAGTTTCTTGCATTTCTTCTTTTGTCACTGATATTTTTCAGTGAGAAATGGCTTGTTGATTGTTTGTTATTGTTGTGTTAACTTGAGCAATCAAATTCATTTTAGTTGTTCCATATCATCCTTTATTTTATATTTATTCATACATTTTGACCTTTTGTGCTCATTATTTTCTTTAATAGGATCATTACATGAGGATTAATGCATCTAGAAGTTCTAATACAGATCCTCCATGTGATGTGCAATCAAATCAGTTAGATGAAGAAGAAATGAACCTATATTTAGAGGTTGCAGGTCGTAAGAACAAGAAGGGTTGCATATTTGGTTTAGGATCTGAGGACAAAAATGCTGAAGCTCATAACGCTGATGATAGCCCACTATAAGATAGTGGTTACTAGGTTATTTGACTACATTAAGTATTTGCATGGCTTGTTTGATACATTATATACGTTTTCACTTTAGTACTTTTATTGCTTTGTAGTTGTTAACTTACTATCATTTTAGAATTTGGTTTCAATTTGATTTTATTTGCAATCAATTTAATTCCATTTTCAGTTTTGTAACCATTATAGGTTATTTAGGTTGACTTACCGTTAAATTAAAAATTACAAAAAGAAATTATTGGGGAAAAAATTTAAAAAAGATTAGAGACAGATTTGTGATGGAAATTACATCACAAAATTAAATTGTCTTTTTAAAAATATTTTCCTTTGTGACGGATTAGAGACAGAATTTCCGTCGCTAATCCTGGACAAACATTTCTGTTACTAATCCATCTCAAAAACTAGCGATGGAAATTCTGTCGCTAATCCGTCTCAAAAATTAGTGACAGAATTTATGATTAGAGATGGAATTTCTGTTGCTAATCCGTCTCTATATCAGCGACGGAATCAAAAATTCCGTATCTAACAGAATTAGTAACGCCCTTTTTAGGAATGGAACATTTTCTGTCTCTAACAGATTAGAGACGGAATTAGCGACAGAATTTCCGTCGCTAAATTCCGTCTCTAATACTTGTTTTTTTGTAGTGACAGATGAATTTCTTGCAGGATACAATAAAAGCCCTTGAGTTTGGATTGCACTCCTAACACTCAAACCAAGACAACAGTAGCTTTTACAAAGTGATAATTTGACTTTATCCTTGTGTGCACTCAAAGATAAAGGTAATGAGTTTGATCTCTTATTGTTATGTGATTTTTGATGTTTTATCGTATGTCACAAATGAAGTGATGGTGCAGGGTATTTATAGACCATGAAGTGATGTCTTGAAATGGTGTCTGTTGAAGCAACACCTCTTCAATTAAAAGTCATAACCATATATTAGATTTATGAACCCTTATGAACCAACATAACTTAAAATAACTAATGGTTATTTTAAATAATTCTTCCATGAAGAAATACACATTTATAGTATATAAGGTCTTCTTGAAAAATCAATACAATCTTTCACCAAGTAGTAGTCACCACACCTTTTTTTTAGGTGTCTTTAAAAGCAAAAGAGACATGATCTTAGTGACCTTTAGTATTATAACTACCTACTGAATCCTTCATATAACTTCCTTAATTTATAAGGACATCTCTTTTCCACAAACACATCTCTTCATTTTAAAATATTTCAAAAATCCCCCACCATTTAAAATGATCACAAACTCTTTTCACCTCAGAAATCTCATGTTGTTAGTAAAGGTATATTGAGGATTTGAACCTTTACCTAAGGAAGACATGGTTTCACCTCCAAAATAATTTGGGAGACTAAACTTTAAACTAATTATCCCATATGAATAGGTGTTTGTGAATTACACATGGGATCTTAGGCCATTGTATGTCATTTTAAATGACACATTTGCTCATGGCCTTGTGTCCATATCCTTTTCATGAGAATTTTTCAGGATCAAGCCCTTGGACTCTTAGAAGTGGCCTCTCTTCATTCTCTTATAGGTAGACTCCATCAAGAGAATTATCATGATAAATACTCCAGCAAATATATACTTATAGGTCCATTAAGAGCCAATTTAAGGCTCAACTACCTCTTTCTAGTCTCATGGTTACCGAGTACTTTCCAACCTATGATGTATTAAAAGTCAAGTACTTGCAATCACTCTAATAGCGTACTTTCACCATTGAACTGAAGACTTGATATGATGGTACAGTGTAAGTTGTGTTTCTACTATTAGTGATCAAAGTTAATAGGGCTTTAACCCCATCCTTTTTTATTTTTTAACACCAAATCCCTTGTCAAACCATTTGTCAAAAGATCTATAAGATTTAATTCAGATCTTATATGACTAATAGAAATTACTCAATTGAAAATCAAATCTTTCACATAGCTATATCATAAGCTAATATGTCGCGACTTTCCATTATAAACTTGGCTATAAACCCTTGCAAGAATATATTAACTATCACAATAAATAGATATTGGTACCTAACTTCATACTAGCTAGAGTCAAACAATGAATAGCCATAACAACAATAAAAGTTATTAACATATCACCAACCAATCATGGCTCTTGATTAAATTTACCATGGTCAAATCTATAAATAAAATTTATAGTTCTATCATTCCCTCTTTTTTCTGAGGTCTTATAAAACTATCCTTCCTCCACTACATGTGCCATTTCATGAGCATTGGTGCCTTTTGTATTGTGGATCATTAACCATGATATGATCTTCTTCTAAGTGAAGATAATCCTAACTACTCAAAATAGATTTACTTTTTATGTTTTATTAAGACTCTTTTTCAAGTCTTTCTATGAATGAGAAAGTACTATCTATGATTGATGATACAAAAATAAATTCACACACATGCATGTTAATTTGTTTGAAATTATTCAAATCATGTTCAATTCATGCATCTATTCTATAATGTATTTTCATCAATCATTTTGATTAAAATTAGAACACAATATGACAATTATCAATTCATCTAATTGAGCATATAATTTCTCATGATAATTTCTCAATTCATCGAATTGAGCATATAATTTCTAATGACAAATTATCACTTTCTAATCATGATTAAAAATATCCTATGATTCCACAAGCCAATAAAAGCACATAATTTAGGCAAAATAATTGCATTATACCAGATCATGAATAAACCTCATGAATCTAAAAATCATATTCAATAAATATATGCAAATAAATACTTATCTCTCTCCTTTGCCATAGCCAAATGAATTCAAGATGACTCATTTGCCAAATTCCTGGATCAAACCATCTATTTCTTCTAATGAGCAAAACCGATGCCATCTTAGGAAGTCTCTTTCTTTAGATCTTTTCAACTTCACAAAGTTTGTAGACAATTGCTTCAAAGATGCCATTGTATTTACGAAATTAAGCTTAAATATTAATGGAGGGGTTGAATCTCTGAGGAGTATAAGAAGAAGAAATGAAGAAGAAAGTAGTACACAATATTTTCAAGGCTTGAGTAGTACTTTCCTTTAGGTTTAATTCGGCTCCATCTATACCTAACTTATAGGGTGCAATTTGAATTGTCGGACGAATTTCCAACAAGATACAATGAAGACCCTTGAATTTGAATTACACTCTCATTACTCAAGTCAAGACAACAATGACTTTTACAAAGTGATAATTTAACTTTATCTTTGTATACACTCAAGGACAAAGGCATTGAGTTTGATCTCTTGTTATTGTATAATTTCTGATGTTGTATCGTATTTCACAAATGAAGTGATATTGCATGATATTTATAGACCATAAAGTGATGTCTTGAAATGATGTCTCTTGAAGCAACTCATCTTCAATCAAAAGTCAAAACCATATGTTAGATTCATGAACCCTTATAAACCAATATAACTTAAATAACCAATAGTTATTTAAAATAATTCTTTCGTGAAGAGATATACCTTTATAGTATGTAGGATCTTCTTCAAAAACCAACACAACCTTTTACCAAATAATAGTTACCACACATTTTCTAAGGTGTCTTTAGAAAATAAAGAGACATGAACTTGGTGACCTCTAGTGTTATAACTCCCTACAAAACCCTTTATATAAATTTTCTAATTTATAAGGACACGTCTTTTCAACAAACACATTTCTTCATTTTAAAATATTTCAACAATTCAAACATGCATTTGGTTTTCCACACTATCTTTATCTGTGCTAGTATCTACATGTTCTCAGTTTGTGCTTTGCTTGTTCTGATTTTCAAGCCTTGTTAGTGAAGTTCTCAAGCTATTAGTCGTTCTCTGGAGCTGTAAGGTTGGGTGTTTTCTTAATTCCTTCCCTTTTCTTATATATTTTAGGAACTTTTTTTATTTCTTTCCTGAGCAAATGCAACTTTGAATATTGTAAGTTTAAGTTTTTAAGATGACAAAATTAGCCGTAGATGTTTGGAGTTAGACAATTAGTCATTATTTGCTCATGAAAACAAATACTGTATATACACACACGGATAGTAGAAGGGTTTGAACTTTTGTTGGAATTTTACGTTGTTGATCAATGGACTTCATATTTTATTTCTTTTGGTAGGTCGAGGGTATTCACCAACGATAATGGTGACTAATTCCCTCACACTTAAGACTTCCCAAAGAGTAATTGAAAGCAGTATAATTTTAATAATATTTATGCCTTAAATTAAAATATTTATTGTTTTAATTTTATTTCTTTTTTAAAAAAAGTAAAAAAATAGTGAAAGGGGGGACTAAACGGGCCTAAGGTCCTCAGGCTAGCCCTAAACCTGAAAAATTGTGAAAGTTGTCTAAACGGGCCTGATTTTGTTTATCTAGTTATGCCTTAAATTTTGCTTGCCTTACTGGACCCAATCAACTTAGCCCATTATTGGACCCGGCCCATACTATTATTTCAATATTTTAATTTTACCAGTACGCTTAACAACTTTTCCTATCTTCATCCGCTTCCACCCACATTGTTGCGTCCAGGCGTGACCTATGCTCCTCCAGCCGCCGCCGACTCCGTCATAGTCGGTCGTCGTTGTCATCTCTCCCTTAGTCCCCTTAGTTCTCATCGTCTCTGAGTTCGTTCTCCCCACCTTTGATTGGCATTTTGCAGATTCCTTCTTTCATTCAGTTGAGTGTCTGAGTTCGGGTCCTATGGTCGCATGTTTACTAGATAGAAGAATTTATTTGCCTTGCTGTGTCTATTTTGTGCTTTTGTATGAATTTTTCATTCTGTCCTAATTATAAGATAAAATTGACTTTTTTAAAAAATTAAAGAAGTTAATTAAATTACTTTAGAATATTTTTATTTTTATATTTTTCTCCAAACTAATTGATTTGACTAATAAACTAATATATAATCTAAGAATACTAAAAATATAAACACTCTAAAGTAATTTAATTGATTTTCTTAATTTCTCTAAAAAAATCAATTTTATCTTATAATTGTTATGAATATTAAATATGTGGATGTCCATTGACTCATATTACTCTTCCAGTCAACTTGACATAAAGAAGAAAAGATGATTTGACACAAAGCAAAAGTAAAAGAAGACAATGACATAAAGACAGCAAAAGAAGACAATGACATAAAGACGATATAAAGTAACCATGGTCATTTAAATATAACCATGGTAATACAACTAGGGTTAAATTTCTACCTCTATATAAAGGGCTGTAATCGATTGTTTCAATTAAAATGAATGAGAACTTCTCTCTAACTTCTCTCTAGAAATTCTATTGACTTTCTCTTAATCCTGTCATCTTCTCTCTTATCACATATACTTTTATAACACGTTATCAGCACGAAGCTCTAAAAGAAGGTATGATCTTCTTATGGTTTCTTTAATGATTATATATATCCTGTTTTATTTTATAGATCCGGGAGAATCTGAGCTACTATATGAAATTAGAGAGATACTTTTACCGATTGTTATATAACATCGGGTTCCATGGTTAAGATTGGAGATCGTTATTGTTTTTATATATTATTTACAAGTTCTTTGTATTATTATTGTTATTGTTATTATGGCCAGAAGCCATACTTATCTGATTCTTGAAATTATGACCAGAAGTCATAATGTTTTAATTTCTTATAATATGGCCAGAAGCCATATCCATTCTTATTATATAGCTAGAAGTTATATACATTTTTCATCTTATTATATGGCCAGAAGCTATATAAATTTTTATCTTTTATCTTATTGTACTGCCAGAAGTCATGTACAACTTTTATCCTGAAGATAATAGTTAATTCCTCATCTTGAGATTAAATGGCCCGAAGCCATACATGTTTTAATTTTCTTATCCTACCTTATGAATTATTTATTGTCTTTATGAATTTACAGTTATTGTATTGTATATTTACATTTCATATTTTAATTATTTTTATTTATTTCTTTAATTAGTTTGAACCATGGTAAACCTAGCAAAACTTGAAATTGTGACTCTTGATATTACTGGGAAAGAAAGGTATATTATTGAAAGAAATGTATGATCACCAGAAGATGATCATTCTTCCAAAAGCTCATTTTGAGTGGATGAATTTGCGCTTGCAAGATTTTAAATCTATAAGCGAATATAACTCAGTTATGTTCAAAATTACTTATAAATTGAAATTATGTGGAGAAAATGTTACTGATGATGATATGTTAGAAAAGACATTCTCCACATTTCATGCATCCAATTTGCTCCTGCAGCAGCAATATCGTGAAAAAGGTTTCAAGAAATATTCTGAGTTAATTTCTTGTCTCCTTGTGGCTGAACAAAATAATGAGCTTTTGTTGAAAAATCATGAATCCCGTCCAACAGGCTCAACTCCATTCCCTGAAGTGAATGTAGTAACAAATGAATTTTATTGTGGCTGTGGACGTGGGTGTGGCAGTGGTCGATATCATGGAGGTTCAAATTCCTACCAGAAGTGGGAAAAGACTGATAAAGAACCAAAAAGGGCGAGAATTCTGAGTATGGCGATATAGATAATAACTATTTGGATGTTACAGATTTCTTAATATAATTTTAACTGTTATATTTTATTTAAAGTTGTTTCTATCATATATATTAATTTTAATTATGTTTTTATGAAGAATGAATCCTATTGGCATCAATCCTGAAGATTTATGTCTCGTTGATAGTGCAACAACCCACACCATACTCAGACATGATAAATATTTTTCTTCCTTGGTAATACGAGAAGCCAATGTTCAGACTATATCTGGTAGTATAAATTTAATTGAAGGCTCCGGAAGAGCTAATATTTTGTTACCTGAAGGAACAAAATTATGCATTGATAATGCATTTTATTCTACCAAGTCTAAAAAAAACTTATTGAGTTTCAAAGATATCCGCAGAAATGGATATCATTTAGAAACAACAACTAAAGATAATAAGGAATATCTTGTCATTACAAATATAGTTGCTGGTAGAAAATGCATATTAGAAAGTTTTCCTATTTTTTCTTCTGGTTTGTATTACACATGTATAAGCACAATTGAAACACATACTATTGTGAACCAGAAGTTCAATAATGCAGACCAGAAGTTTGCCAATACAAACCAGCAGTTTGATAATGTAAACCAAAAGTTTACTAATGAATTTAATGTTTGGCATGACCGGTTAGGCCATCCCGGTTCAATAATGATGCGACAAATAATTGGGAATTCATGTGGACATACCCTGAAGTGTAAACAAATACCACAATCCCATGATTTTTCATGTGCTGCATGTTCCAAGGGAAAGTTAATTATTCGCCCCTCACCAAGCAAAGTAGAAAGTGAGTCTCTCACATTTCTAGAACGGATACAGGGAGATATTTGTGGGCCAATACACCCACCATGCGGACCATTTAGGTACTATATGGTTTTAATTGATGTATCAACTAAATGGTCGTATGTTTTCTTATTATCTTCTCGCAACCTGGCGTTTGCGAGATTACTTGCTCAATTGATTAGATTAAGAGCACATTACCCTGATTATCCTATCAAGAAAATACGTCTTGATAATGCTGGTGAATTTACACCACAAGCTTTTAATGAATATTGTATGTCCCTTGGAATTGATGTTAAACATCCTGTAGCTTATGTTCACACGCAAAATGGACTTGCAGAATCATTGGTTAAAAGGTTGCAACTAATTGCAAGACCTTTACTTATGAAATCTAATCTACCAATTTCTGCTTGGGGCCATGCCATTTTGCATATGTTAATTCGCATTAGGCCAACAAGTTATTTAAAGGTTTCCCCCTTACAAATGGTTTTTGGTCAGGAACCTAATATTTCCCACATAAGAACTTTCGGGTGTGCGGTATATGTGCCTGTAGCACTACCACAACGCACTAAGATGGGCCCACAAAGAAAGATGGGAATATATGTTGGGTATGAATCTCCATCAATTATAAAATATTTAGAACCATCTACAGGAGATTTATTTACGGCACGATTTGCCGATTGTCATTTTGATGAATCATTTTTCCCAACATTAGGGGGAGAAAACAAGCAGCTGGGTAATGAAATTAGTTGGAATGAATTATCATTGGCTCATTTTGATCCTCGTACAAAACAATGTGAACTTGAAGTTCAAAAGATAATTCATTTACAGAATTTAGCTAATCAAATGCCAGAAGTATTTACTGACCCAAAGAAAGTGACAAAGTCACATGTCCCAGCTGCTAATGCTCCTATTAAAATTGATGTCCCTGAAGGACAACCTGCTATGAATGAATCCAAAGCACGCCTGAAGCGTGGCAGGCCCATCGGTTCCAAAGATAAAAATCCTCGAAAAAGAAAAGGAGCAAAGAATTTAGATGGTCAAGTCGAGGATAATGAAGAAAAATTAGTAGCTCCAGAAGAGCCATCTCCTGAAGAGATATTATCTCCAGAAGAGAATGTTGTAGTCCCAGAAGAGACCCAGGTACCTGATATATGTGAAAATAATGAGATCTCAATAAATTATGTTATGAATGGAATCCGATGGGATAGAAATGAAGTCAATGTTGATGACATCTTTGCTTATCATATAGCATATGATGTAATGAATGATAAAGAGGATCATGAGTCAAAATCCATTAGTGAGAGCCAACAGAGAAGAGATTGGCCCCTATGGAAAGATGCCATTAATGCAGAATTAAAATCATTGGCAAAATGAAAAGTATTTGGACCTGTAGTCCTTACACCTGAAGATGTAAAACCAGTTGGATGCAAATGGGTCTTTGTACGAAAAAGAAATAAAAAGGGCAAAATAACTAGATATAAGGCACGTCTAGTAGCTCAAGGTTTTACACAAAGACCTGGCATTGATTTTGAAGAAACGTATTCACCAGTAGTGGATGCGACTACTTTTCGTTATTTAATCAGTCTAGCACTAGATGCAGGACTTGATTTACATCTAATAGATGTTGTGACTGCCTATTTATATGGATCACTTGATAATGATATTTATATGAAGTCCCTGAAGGACTTAAGATGCCAGAAGCATCCAATCCAAGTTCTCAAGAACAATACTCAGTTAAGTTAAATAAATCCCTGTATGGCCTGAAGCAATCAGAGCGCATGTGGTATAATCGCCTTAATGAATATTTGTTGAAAGAAGGATTCAAAAATGATCCGATATGCCCATGCATCTTTATGAAAAGATTTAATAGTGAGTTTGCTATAATTGTTGTTTATGTTGATGATATCAACATCATTGGAACTCCTGAAGAGCTTCAAAAGGCAATTAATTGTTTGAAGAAAGAATTTGAAATGAAAGACTTGGGAAGAACAAAATTTTGTCTTGGATTACAGATCGAGTACTTTAAGAAAGGGATCTTTGTATATCAAGAAACTTATACAAAGAAGGTCTTAGAGCGATTTTACATGGATAAATCTCATCCATTATGTACCCCAATGATTGTAAGATCTTTGAAGGTGGATAAAGACCCATTCCGACCTCGAGAAATTAGTGAAGAAGGTGATGAAGAACTACTTGGTCCAGAAGTACCATATCTTAGTGCTATTTGAGCACTAATGTATCTTGCTAATCACACACGGCCTGATATATCATTTGCTGTTAATTTACTAGCAAGATATAGTTCTTCACCAACACGAAGGCATTGGAATGGAATAAAACACATTCTTTGTTATCTCAGAGGTACATCAGACATGTGGTTATACTACTCAAATGTATCCAAGCATGAACTGGTTGGTTATGCAGATGCTGGATTTTTATCTGATCCACATAATGGTAAATCACAAACGGGCTATCTATTTACATGTGGAGGTGCGGCTATTTCATGGCGATATATGAAACAGACTATATCAGCCACATCATCTAATCATGCAGAAATTCTAGCAATACATGAAGCAAGTCGAGAATGTATGTGGTTGAGGTCAGTAATACATCATATACGTACAACTTGTCATTTATCTTCCGGTAAAATGATCCCAACAATCCTCTATGAGGATAATGCTGCATGTATCGCTCAACTTAAAGACGGCTATATCAAGGGCGATAGAACGAAGCATATTTCACCAAAATTCTTCTTCACTCGCGACCTTCAAAAGGATGGTGAAATAGATATCCAGAAAATCAGTTCAAGTGAAAATCTAGCAGATTTATTCACCAAGTCACTTCCAGGTACAATCTTTGAAAAACTTGTTCATGATATTGGTCTTCGGAGATTCAAAGATTTCAACTGATATTATCAAAAGGGGGAGTCGATACACACTGTACTCTTTTTCCCTTATCTAGGTTTTGTCCCACTGGGTTTTCCTAGAAAGGTTTTTAATGAGGCAGTACTTGACGGTGTATCAATGAATGATGTACTCTTTTCTTTGGCTAGGTTTTTATCCCACTGGGTTTTTCCTAGTTAAAGTTTTTAATGAGGCACATTCATAATGGACATCCAAGGGGGAGTGTTATGAATATTAATATGTGAATGTCTATTGACTCATATTACTCTTCCAGTCAACTTGACATAAAGAAGAAAAGATGATTTGACACAAAGCAAAAGTAAAAGAAGACAATGACATAAAGACAGCAAAAGAAGACAAGGACATAAAGACAGCAAAAGAAGACAAGGACATAAAGACGATATAAAGTAACCATGGTCATTTAAATATAACCATGGTAATACAACCAGGGTTAAATTTCTACCTCTATATAAAGGGCTGTAATCGATTGTTTCAATTAAACTGAATGAGAACTTCTCTCTAACTTCTCTCTAGAAATTCTATTGACTTTCTCTGAATCCTGTCAATCTTCTCTCTTATCACATATACTTTTATAACAATAATCAGTATTTTTCCATGTTCTCTAACCTGGACCGGCCCGGAAACCGGTGACCCGGTCCGGGTCAACTTTTTTATTTTTTAAAAATTTTTATTTTTTTTTTAAAAAATTTCTTTTAGAATTTCATACTATAAGTCTAAAATATTCTATTTTTCACCGGTTTGGTCCCGGTTTAGCTTCGGTTTAACTCCAGTCTGACCCACTAACCCTTGACCCAGTACCCCGACCGATTCACTGACCGGTCCGGATTTAATTACCTTGGTAATTTTTTTTTGTTAACCAGAGACTTCACTCAGGACACAACATTGCGCAGTTCTAGCTTTGCCTCGGCGGCGGTATAAGGAAGAAAGAGATTTATTAGCTTTTGTTTATGAGACTGAACATTGCATTATAGAGAGAGTGAAGGCAGGGGCAAGAGTTCGACTCACTCTAGTATTGTAAGCTTCGAACTTGGAATCTTCCCATGGAGGCTTTCGGTCACGTCGGCGACATGTACGATGTTGCACTCAAACCTCGCTTGCTTCATGCCCTTATCGAAGACCAACTTCCTGATAAGAAGCATCCCTTTTTGAATCCCTCCGAGCTTTCTTGTGTTGTTTCCATGATCAGAACTCACCATCTCTTCACTGAAGCGTACACTGATGACATGGACCAAAAGCAAATTAGGAGATGGAAATCTGCCGTTGATACGTGGGTCGACTGCATTTTGAATCTCACATCTAGTGACATGGTAAATACAAAATAGGATTATTCTATGGTTGCACTTTGTTTTGAATGAACTGGACATTTTTCATATGAGCAAAAGCCATGATTTTTAGACTGAATTATTGGTCATAGGGTTGGATTTTTTATATTCTTTACTCGCACTTCACACACACAAGAGTTTATGCTTGAGTTTTAATTGAGTTTGTTCAGTGTGGGATATTGGAAGGTATATTTATGTGAATTTTATGGTCATATTTCTATGTCGTAGCCAGATAAATGTTGGGCAGGAATCTCTTTGCTGGGGTTTACTTGCCAAGAGTGCAGCCCTCCTCGTTTCCTTGAATCCCACTTTGAGTGGTTTGAGAAGTTGCTACAATTTTTACAGGTAACAAGCTGTTTTTGCATGCATTTGGCTTCTTTGCTTGCTAGCTTTCTTGAACTTCCATTTTCTTTTCAAATTTCAACCGTGGATTTGCTTTTGATTGGAAACTATATATGTATATTTGTCTCTTCCAAGCATGAACAAAGAAAATCCTGCACAATCTCTTTTAAAAACCCTTTGTGACCCTCAATGAATTTTGGAAAAGAGAAGATAGTAACGTGGGATACAAATAAGTGCCATTCATTTATCAATCAGTTGTTTTTACTTTATTCATCTAGTATTTTTCTATTGTATATGTGAAACTGTGTGGTTGGACTCCCTATTTGCATTTTTTTTGTTCAGTGTATGTATGTGCTCAAATGCATATATCCCTTGTTTCCATGCATGGGAGGGTCTGGATTTAAATTGTGTCATACTTTATTTATTTATTCATTTTTTGGTTGTTGTTGTTTCATTACATACCTATGTGTGACATGTCTTCCTTGCTGCATATTTAAACAGTCGCCAGCAAGTTCTCATTTTGTGATGGTGGCTTCTGTTGCTTCAATGTCTGATTTATTTTCAAGGTTAGATCTTTCTTTTAACTCATTTTCCCCCTTATTCATCAGTGTACAATTGTAGACATGTCCTGTAAAATGCTCTTTTTTGGTATTGATCGACAAAATTCCTAGAAATCTTTTTGTGCCAAATAATTAAATATAAAGATATGCAATGAGTTTTCACTCGCACCTTATCTACTCATCCCTGCTTATGCACAAAATCATATCTACTCCACACAAATCAAAACATACTTTTTACTTTTATACATCTTTCCCTTGGGGGAAATCAATTAAAAATGATCTATCTTGACTCTATTAGCTGGATCCTGTGCCTCATACGCTCTTCTAATTTAGGCTAAGTGGATTTCCTAATGTTAAGAAAAATGTGTCTTCCTTTGCTGCAAAAGTTGTTCAACCAGTTCTGAAGCTGTTGAATGATGACAACTCAGAGGTTATATGGGTAAGTGGTACCAGCATAATCTGAAGACTATGATTCTGTTTTCTCTTCTAAATAATTAATTGAAAAATATCAAGAAAAATGGATTAAGGTACATATTTTGTTGTGTTGGAAACATTTGTTTTGGCAGGACTTGCAAGAAATTGAAAAATTATGGGATTATGTAGTGAGAATTGGGAGAAACAGTTGTTTTGAAGTGAATTTGTGTTTAGATTTCATTTTGACAGAATCATAGCTAAAGGCCCAATATATTAATGAACAATATGTGTTGATAGATTCAAGGTAAGAAACCAGTTGTTTCACTACAAAATGGCAAAAGAATATTCTCAATTTTCTCTTGGTAGTTTTCTTGTTCCTGGATTTTTTTTTTGGTAAAAATAAAGTCTGCAGAATAACTCTACTTTTGCTCCCCCTCTAATTCATCACTTTGTCTCTTATACAAATAAATATATGGGAAGCAGTGAAATTGTCTTTTTGTTAAAACTTAGCTTGTTTGGAAGACCAAAAGTTTACCATGAATCCTTTTTTGCGAAATGCTGCAAACAGTTGACCTGACAAAATTATTTTTCTTGGCATGCTTTTTGCCCTAGGTTATGCTTGTCAGTTCTTGTATATCTGCTTTGTTTGCTTTTTGGAGATTCAGTTGTTATCTGAATTGTGGTGCATGCAGGAAGGCGCACTTCATTTGTTATGTACCATAATGACTTCATTCCCATTTGCTGTTCAACGTAATTATGACAGTGTAAGCTTCTTTTTTCTTTGTTGTAACCTCACATGCATTGGGTGCCCCTGAATTCAGATCACCCTTTCCTTTTAATGTTATTGTGGCTTGATAAATATTTCAAATTTATGCAGGTTGAATCTGCTATTGCTTCAAAACTTCTATCAGGAGGTTGCAGTCAATATTTGTTGAAGGTAATGTGCTTCCTCTTTCTTGATTGTCTCACCAGTAGCCTGCTCATGAACTTTCTTACAGTCCCTACAGTTTAATTAGTTGCTCCAACTTGACGTTGCATACTTATTCTTACTATGAAAAAGCTTAGGAGAGAAGGCATGACAGTAAATAATTGGCTATATTATATAGCAACCTTTTGTCCGTGGCAGAGCAGTGGCCTCAATAAGCATAGCAAAATTAGCAGTGCTATTTCCAAAGTTTATTCTTACTCATGTGCTGTTGTATAAATCTGAGGTAGTGGATGAGTTGCTGCTAAGGATTTTATGGAAATCTAGGTTAAAGGTTCCTTAGTTTTTTTCCCCTGCTTGCTCTCTTATTTCAGAGGTTTGCCCATCATTAGTAACACTTAGTTTCCAGAGATGGTACACATTTTACTAAAATTTTCTATATTTTAATATTTTTTATATTAGAAGCTAGAAACGATGCCCCTTTACTTCCGTTTATGGTCCTACACTCCTACATTTGGCCTAATAATTGGTTCTTCACTCCCGAGACCTAGGTCAAGCTGTTTTTTGGTTACTTTGCAGCTTTAAGAAAAGGCCCCACACCTATGTTTGGGCTATGAAAAACAAAATGCATGCATACTCTCTCTCTAGACATAAGCTCTAATATTTTTGCATTACTTAGAGAAGGATTTAACCTTTTTTTTTTTCCTGTTTAATTTGGGTGATTGCTCATCGTGATTCTTTTGCTATATTTGTGACAAATACTCTTTCGGTACCTTGAGTTTATTATGAATTTCAATTTCTTATATCAGTTTGTTTCCACTATGTTCTGTCTTTGAAAATGTAATCTTCCACGTCAATAGATGTTGGTAAAAAAATTTTAGATTTGCACATGATGGAGCAATATTTATTGTTAACAATGTTTTTTTTTTGTTTATATTTTGAGCTCTGTCACATATCAGAAAATGGATTTTTTTCATTAGAAAATTGGGTTTTTTGGCACAAGATTTAAGGAGCTTTTGCTTTGTCCATACTTCAGGCCCAAAAAGCTTAGGTGATAATTATCTTGGGTTGAAAATTATAATGCAACTGCTTGTGGAACTTCACTTAGCCGCTTAAGCTTTTGAATTGAAATGATTGATGATGTCTGGAAGCTTCCTTACCATAAAGCATCAAATGTATCTAAGGCCCCTTTTGGTTTGCCTGAGGGAATGGGATTCTCATTTCTCTATTATACCTTTTTCATCATATAACATTTTCTATTGCCTTTTCATTATTTTTTTAAGTAGGGGTAGAAGAGTCACTTTTTATCTCCAAAATCTCTTTTTTCATTCCATTTTATTGTATTAAATGAGCCCTAAATGATATCAAATATCCTACTCCTATTGGGACACTTTTGTATGAGCTAATAGAACTTTAGGCCCAATAATCATTAATGAAATCCCTAATTAAATATTAAATACCCCAATTACCTGTACCAACCTTCTTTCATGATTATAATGATATCATTACAGACCTATAAAAAATAAAATTAAGAATATTTTCTCATTATTTCTCTGGATGTATGGCCTCGTCATGTTGAGAAAAAAGTGTGTTTGTGCGTATATGTAAAGAGGGGGTCTTGATCATGATATGTATCCTATCTTTTGTTTGGTGTTTCCAGAAACTAGCTTATTCCCTAGCATTACTTCCGAAATCAAGACATGCAGAAAGCTGGTTTGTGCTGATGAAGAAAATTTTGGTTGTGATAAATGATCAATTGAATCATTCCTTTCAAGGTCTAGAAGAAGGTATATGTCACTATTGTTTGTTTAATTGGTGCCAATTAATGACAGTAGTTGACTACTTTGCTCATGTTGTAGAAACCAGGCGCTATGAATTCGTTAAGTTATTGGTTCAACCTGGAAAAGACCCTCCAGCAGCTTTGGGAGGCTATGTATCTGCTGAAAAAGCAAGTTACACAGCAACTAAAAAGCCTGAGCAGTCATCAGTCTCTATTATCTCTATGCTTCTGCGTTGTTGTTGCACATTGTTTACAAATTCGTACCCCTTTAAGGTACTGTTTAGTTCTTTCGAGAGAAAGAATGAGGGCCCAATTTGTTTCTGTAAAAAAATTTTAACTTAAAAGAAAGGTGGCAATCAATGTGATGATTTTCCAGGTAAATGTTCCTCTTTGTATGTTATTGGCCCTTGTTGACAGAGTACTCATGGTGAATGGCTCTTTGTCACAAATGTCAATGCCCTTTGTGACTGCCAAGCAGCAAGAGGATATTTGTTCTGAACTTCCTGTTTTGCACTTGTATGGCCTGGAATTGCTCACTGCTGTTGTGAAGGTTGTGGGCAGGTATGCCTGCTTAATACCTTTCTATAGGAGAACCATGAAAAGAAAAGGATGAAATGTTTTGTTGTTTGTGCAACTTCTGATATAAATGAAATGTTGAACTTTCTAGAATCTTAAAAGCCTCGATGTGTCAAAAGTCATTTATATTAATGCCTTTGTCTTGCCTTTCTTTAGTTTACTTTCTTTGTCTAAGTCTATAACTTGCAATTATTTGTCTCACAATGTTTCCACAAAACATTGCTCATGGACATTTGATTTGTTTTTATTGTCTCATTGTCCTATACATATGTTGTGTTTTCATTTCTTTGTTATTCAATTTTTTGTTGATGTTAGTACTTTTGTCGTCAAATGTTGTTGTCAACTATGCATATTTTATAAGGTTCTTGGACATATTATTGGACCATTTCAACCAATGTTCTGCTGAATTTTTTTTTTTTTATCACGTGTCACTTATGATATCAATCTCAAGTTTTGTGGTCAACAATTTTGCTCTTAACATAATTACTGTTATTTGGCCATTATTATTTCTCTAAGTGCTGCTGAGTGAGTGGTAGTTATCTTTTAGCCAACCTAAAATCCTTTTTAAGCTTTCTACACTGTTCCTCTTCCTTTTCTGTTTTTTTTTTTTTTTTTTTTTTTGGCAAGACTTCTTGGGTTAAGGGGCTAAAATGTCCCTGAAGTTTTCAAATATGGGCATTGAGCATCAAGAAGTTTTCGAGGGGGAAATTATGCCTTAGAAGTTTAAAAAATGGGATAAGTTTGCCCCTCCATGAGCAAACCTAACGGTCAACCGTTAGTTGACCAATAAGTGCTTACATGGCAGCTACCTGCATCTTCTACTGTCCACCTCTTCGTTACAACTCATTATCTCTCCCTTTCTTTCTTCCTCATTCACTCCTTTCGACTTTTCCTCCTCTCTCCTCATCTCCAACAAATCCATCAGCCCCAATCTCGAGTGAATCTTCCTCCCTCAAGGAATAGGAAGGAATTATTTCAAGAAGGATGTGGTGGTGTCAATGGATCCAAGAATGCCGATTTCAAAACTGACAAAGGGAGGTTGTGCTTCTGGAGATCAGATCAGATGGTGCCTTGGAGATTCATATCAGACCACATTGATTTTGGAGGAAAGGAATAATTGCCATTGTTGTTGGGTTAGTGGTCAGAGGGTCTGCAAGGGTGGGTCGATCTGCAAACCCCTAAAACCCGTGTTCCTCCATACACACCCTCAAACCTCTCCACCGATTCCCCACATCTTCCTGCAATTTTCCCCTTTGTGTCGACACTGAGTGGAATCGAAAATTGGTTCAGTAGTAGTGCCATCTCCGGCAACTAAAGCTTGAGTATAGTTTCTTAGGTACAAGTCTCGAGGCTGAAGATGAATGGCTAAGTGTCCAAGTATGATTATGAGAACGTCTCGGTGCCCTTCAACCTGCCATTCCAAAGACTCAAGCCCCACCATTAATGATATACTCAAACCAGAGCTTCCCTCAAGTGAGTTTAACAGATAACAAATGTTGATAAAAACTTAGGAAGAGTTCACATTTGTCCTCTGCCTTAACCAATGATGTCTCGAGATTGTTTTTTTTTTTTTCAAGATTTGTTACTGAATGGGTTTGATTAAACTTGATGGTGCAAAGGAGAGGTTGATAGATGATTGCGTGTAGTCACTCTGCTGCAAAAAACATTGTGACTACATTATAATTATTAAGATATTCAAGATTCAAGATTATCCGTTTGGTGATGTTATTGTTCAGGGGCTGATAGTGGTGATGACATGGTGTGATATGCGGCTTGATATCCTGTGGCAGATCCACTCTAGCACATATTGGTCAACTAATAGTTGACCATTAGGTTTGTTAACAGAGGGGTAAAGTTGCCCCTTGTTTAAACTTAAGGGCACAATTGCCCCTTCGAAAACTTCCAGGTGCTCAATGCCCATCTGTGAAAACTTCTGTGGCATTTTAGCCCTTTAACTCAGATTTATTCATTGATCCATATTCATAAAGATTCGATAGAGTTTTATGTTGGCTATCAAGGGCTTAACACAACCCTCCTCCTTTATCAATGGTGTCGTATGATCTATATAGCTGACCCCACCTTGTGAGATAAGGCTTTGTTGTTGTTGTTACTTTTGTTTTTTGGCAAGATCTTGCTGCTTCAGTTTATGATAAGTATATTGGTTTCTTTTGGTTCTTGTTTTTGCCCCTGATCCACTCGTCATCTTTCACTCTACACCATGTATGACTTGTATGTGATTGATTCCATCATTTATCTTTGTGTATTTTATTTCTTGCAAAACTGCAGAATTTTCCCAATTGACAATATATTTATTGCAGTCAGCTGTTACCACATGCTGCCTTTACCGCACGAATGATTACAATGTACTTCAAGACATGTGCATTGCCGGAATTAAGAATCAAACTCTATTCTATCACAAAAATTCTCCTTATATCCATGGGTGTTGGTATGCACAATTTCCTGACAAAGATGTCTCATTCTGACTGTTGATGTTATTTTTTCAACAAAGTGGCTGTTTGAACTGTCTTAATGTCTTTTTCTGAACCATTGGAGATGTACATTCAAATTTTCATTTTTCTTTCATTGGGTTTGACTATGCTGTTGATCTGTGGCTAAAAGCTCAATGGAATAATTGCTTGACCTTTGGGTTCTATGCCAACATGAAAAAGTCAATATTTGTTGTTTGCATCCTCCAATTACTGCTGTACAGAAGCTCGTAATATTATTGAGCTTGCAGTTTACAATTTCTCTGCAGCATCTGTTTGAACAATCGGAAGAGTGATGCACAAGTTAGAACTTTTTTCATGAAAATGTTCTAGATTATTTGATATCTGTGGAATATTTAAAGGGACATTATCCTGCTCCATTTGTTTGTCTTTTGTTTATTTATTGTGTTTGTGTATTTGAGAGAGGGAGAGAGAGAGATCTAGAAATATAATTGAATTGTCTGTAACAAACTGAAGCTCTCCAGTGCATTTTTAATTGCCATCTTCTTGACTTTGTCTATTTATGCATCTACAGTTGGGTTTTATCCTCTCAAACTACATTTTTATTTTCCTATAGACTGCACGAATGGTCCTTTTTTGACTCTTCAAGTTTGGTATCAAATCAATTTTGTTTTCCTAGTTGTTAGATTAGGCTAGCTTTATTTTACTAATTACTCATTGTGAACAGGAATGGCTTTATGCCTTGCACAGGAAGTGGTCAACAATGCCTTTGTTGATTTGAGTACCACCAGGAATAAGGGTCCTGACGCATTGAGTCTTTCAAATTCAAATGCGTCTACTAAATCATTGCTACAGCCAAAAAGTAAAAAAAGGAAGCGTAAGAGTATGACAGGTTCTCTCCAGCATCAAGAGAATAATGAAGTTAGTGTTTCAGCTGCAGATACTCCAGAGAACTATCCAGCGACTCCAGTTTCTCTGAGGATAGCTGCGCTTGAAGCACTGGAAGTTCTTATCACTGTGGTATGTTATATATCAAATCTTCATGGATGTTCCCCTCCTCCATTGCCTTTTTGGGTTTTTTCCGACGATTTCCACATCATCGTTGAAGTTAAGTTTTTGCTTGATAACAATTTGTGCAAACTGTAAAGTAAGACAGCCATCATAAAATCTAATCACATTGCTTTATATGGACTTAATAGCCAGTTGACTTGCTTAAGATTTACAAAAGTAATTACCTTCCAAAAAAAATGAAGGAATAAAAATGTCTCTCTCTCTCTCTCTCTCTTTTTTTTTTTTTTTTTTTGCTTTTTGTAAAAGACAGGCAGACAGCCTAGAGCACTGTTTCCCCCATGCATGGTCTCCGGAGAGAGCTCCCCACTTTGGGTTGACTTTATGTAGCGATATCATGCATTTTTTTTGTAGTTTTTATATAGGAAAAAATCATTTATGAAGAACAGAGTTAGAATATAGGAGAACTATACATCCTCTGAGTGAAATATGATCATAGAGCAGCAAAATGATCAGAAAAGACTAATTAAAAATGCTGCCGAGCAAATCAATCTCCTTGCATATAAGATCAGCATTTCCTTGAAAATCCACGTGTTGGACACAAAATTGAAGATTTATAAACACTCCTATAAAAGAGAGGCTGCTGAAGAATCGGGTAATGTGCTATGGTGGGAAGAAACTTTTGTAGAAGAAAAGAGTATTATTAACAGAATTCTTGTTATCCTCCTCCATAAAATGGGGGTGTCATCAGCATGAGATATCAAAAGAGTTAACAGAATTCTCTTCGTCCTCATTCCAACAAAGGGCAGTGTCATCAACGAACCATAGATATGAATACATCCCTTGGGAACCTACATAAATTACATTTAACTAAATCCTCTATTGACAGCTCTACAAAAATCTTAAAATTTTCTCATAATGATTTTCTTCTAGGTTAATACACCCAAGTAATTGCTGCAAGTTTTTTTTTTTTTTTTTCACCTTGAATAGAATATTAATTTGTGCACAATTTTTATTATTTTTGACAGGCTGGCAGTTTGAAATCTGAAACGTGGAGGTCAAAAGTTGATAATCTTTTGATAGACACAGCAGTTAACTCTTTTGAAGAAGAATGGACCAGTGAGGAAATAAATACATTTGAGGAAAAGGAGTCTGCTGTTACTACTTCTGATTTGCAGATTGCTGCATTACGCGCTCTTTTGGCTTCTTTTCTTTCATTTTCCCGAGCACAAACCCCACATTTAGCCCAGGGTCTTCAACTATTCCATAGAGGTACTTTTCTTCATTGATATGGAACTCTTGTCGTTCTTGCCAATTTTTTTTCCTAGTTAAAGTAGCAAACAATTAATAAATTTTATGCATCCAAAGAAGAAATATTCGGAAAATTAGTAGCTCCATTCTTGTAAAATTTGGTATTGCCTGTTAAAAGAAACAGGGCTTATACGTTATAGACGAAATGTTGGGTTGATGCTTCAATTGTTCAATGTTTCGTTTTCTAATTTTTGCTGTGTGGATTAGGTATTTGTTTTTGTAAAACATCTGAGAGTCAAGCAGCACCAAAAAAAAAAAAGCAACTAAATTTATTCCCCCAGCTTAGATAGTATATTCACGTAATTCCATCTAGGAGAGCTGATGGTGGTCCCTGATAACAATGGCTTTTTAATTTTTGAGAACTCCATACCTGCGTTTTCTTTAAACTTTAATACAAAACTGTTGTTAACTGCATGGAATCTATTTCTGCAGGAAAACAACTAATTGGAACGAAACTTTCTGAGTTCTGTGCTTATGCACTTTTAGCATTGGAACTGCTTATACATCCAAGGGCACTTCCATTGGTAGACTATTCTGCAATTCATAATTCTTTTGGTGAAGCTCACAGTAATCTTCGAGATGGTTATGCTGTTGGTCGGAACAAAAGTAACCCTTTTGGATCTCAGCAAGTGGGATATGATACTCCAGGATCAGATGATGATTTATGTCAAAAGTGGCTGGAAGACGGCACGGAGCCAGATGTGCCATTGGCCAAGAAGGGTACAAAGCAACCCGAAAGGCCTGAGAGGAACGAGAAGATGCCCGAGACTGCCACTTGTTCAGATATTGAAATGACAGTTGTCGAGGATGAAAATGTCAGCAAATCAGACCGTCCTGGTGAATCTGCCATGCAACTTCAGGATCCCATATCTTACACAAGCATTTCTCAGGCTGAAACTTCTGGTAGATCTGTAGTTGTTGAGCCAGTTTCTGAGAAGATTGTTTCAGACCACACAGTGCCTCCTACAGGCAATAAAATGGAATCACGCCAAGAAGCCTCCATCAGCAAAGACAGTGAATCAGCTTACCTAAGCAGCAAAATGCCAATGACCTCAGATTTGAACAAGGATCATGGATTTGCACATAAATTGAACCATGATGATTCATCTGATGATGATAATGATATACCTGATATTGTGGATGCAGACCCAGATTCTGATTCCAGCTAGGGAAAAATCTGTCATTGATCCAAGTTTCATGAGGAAGATGTACTGTAGCTTAGAGTCATTCTTTTTTCTTCCCCCCATGCTTAAACAAACATGGTTCTGAATTTCTTTAAAAGGCAGGAAATGGGGAAATATATTATAAATTCACCAGAGCCTAAGAGTTACATATAGCTTAGTTGACAGTAAACTTCTACCAGGCAGCGCCAGTTTGAGATATAAAGTGCAGTTAATATCCAATAAGTTTGGGTAGAAACTGTAAGAATTTTGAATCGTTATTTGGATATGGTTGGGTCTAAATATATTAATGCGGACTCAAATTTTGTTCTGTGATAAAGTATATTTGCTGTTTAAACAAAAAGATTTAGTCGAGACAAAAAGTTTGTTGTGCTTTTGCTAGTGGTTCATTATTTCTTTCACTTTTTTTTTTTTGGCACTAATTTTTCCGTTCGGTTAAACATTCACTCTTGTGAGAAAGTGAGAGATGTACGTTTTACATCAGAAACTATCATGTAAACAAGCAGGGCTAAAGAAACGGCCTTTTTAAGAAAAGCTTTATGGTCCAAAATATGAGTTGTTTTATAATAGTTTGAAGTATTAATTGTTTTACTTCAATGAGTTGATCTGAGTGGTAAGCGGCTTGGTTCTGCTTAAGTAAGGTCTTGGGTTCGAGCCTTGTGTATGCAGAAAATTCTCATTGGGAAACTCTCTCACCTTAGCCAGATGCGCGACGTGAGTCGGATTCAGATATAGTCGAGATAAAGTTCTGGTGAATTGGGTGGACAAAAAAAAATTGTTTTACTACAAAAAGTTCCTTTTTGTAAGTTTCCCATCAAAGGATTGAGATGAGGTAAAAAAATCAGAGGATTGAGAGTTTTTTTTTTTTTTTTTAAATGAGAGATAGTACTCTCTCTGGTTTTAAATATAAGACATATTTATAAAGTTTAAGTTTGGTCCTAAACATAAAATACATTTTTCATGTTTGTTAGTATTTTCTTAATTTACTTCTATTAACGCTCCTTTAATAATAATCAAGAAGGAGAGGAAATGTGAGAATTAAAGAAGAAGAATATGATATTTTAGAAAATATATGGCATATTAATTAACTTAAATAATTTTCTCAATTTAATCAGATTAATAAAAATATTTTATATTAAGGATCAGACGGAGTAATTTAATTTTAATTTGATATACTTCATGATGGACCTTGGATTATTATTTTTTTTTAATTTTTTTGGTTATTATTTTTAATTAAATTTGATGATGTAGGATTAATATCTTCCAAAATTGATGCAAATTGCATAGGTTCATATCTAGTTAAAATATTATATATATATATATATATATATATATATATATATATATATATTATAATTCACAGGAATTATTCATTAGAAAAGATTTTCAATTTGTTGCAACTTGTTACTTGAAACATGAATGAATCTATACCACAAAAAGGTCTGAATTCCCAACCCCAAGTAAAAATTATTATTTTATTAGATAATTTAATTTATGAGAAAATTATACTCAAGTCCTTAGGAAGAATGGAAATGAAAAATGATCCTTTGAAATCACAAAATGAAAAAATAGTCTCATGAAGTTGTCAATGCCCACTCCTAGTGTTGTCAATGACCAGCTCCTGGATTTATCAATGGAATCCTTTTTTCATTTTACAATTTTAAGAGACCATTGTTTCATTTCTCTTTTTTCTTGGGATTTGAGTGTAATTTCCCTTTATTTATTTATTTATTTATTTATTTATTTTGGTTGATTCTCACCTCATTACGCACGAGAGAAGGACCAGCCTTCCACTAGGCTTGAATTCCGTGGGTCATCCATTCCCATTACTCAAAAGCCTCTGATTTGTGGGCAATGGCTGAAATGAAATCGAGCATCAATTAGATAATTTATTTATTTATTTTGGTTGATTCTCACCCCATTACGCGCACAAGAGAAGGACCAGTCTGCCACTAGGCTTGAATTCCGTGGGTCATCCATTCCCATTAGTACCCAAAAGCCTCTGATTTATGGGCAATGGCTGAAATGAATCGAGCATCATCTCATAAAATGAGTGTGATATGCTCGAACCTCCAAGAATTAAAGAAATTATTTTATCCAGCACACAATATATCACTCGGATGGTGTACTTATTATACTCCATCTAGTTTATTGAACAAGTCACTTCAATTGATTCATCTAAAAACCAAAAAATTGATGGCTAACTAATTAAATTTACCTTGAATTGATTTTTTTTTTTTCAATTTTTCTGTTAAATGAAGTATTAAATGAGAGAGAGAAATACAATGAGCCATATTTAAACATTAACTGAAGAAAAAAATTGATAAATAAGCATTAATTACTCTTTAAATAACTTATATAATAGACCAAGCCATTTTAATTAATTTTCATGGATCTGGCGTCTCCCCTTTTCTTTTCCCATATGCTTCCACCCTTTACTTCAAAACCAAGGTTATTAAATCGGGACTGGTCAATGAACCGGTCCGGATACTATGTCAAGGGTCAGTGGGTTAAACCGGAGTCAAACCGGAGCTAACTCGGGACCAAACCGGTGAGAGAGTGAAAATTTTAGATTTATTAATATGAAATTATAAAGAATTTTTTTAAAAAAAAATATTTAAAAAAAAATACTGAACCGGTCCGGTTCGTGAACCGGACCAGTTTTCTCACCAGGTCGCCAGTTCACGGGCCAGACCGCCCGATCCGGTCCGAGTTTAATAACTATGCTCAAAACTATGTAATTTTGAGTTAAACAAAACAAGGGGAGCATTTGTTTTATTTTTTACTTTTTAAAAAGAGCATGAGTACTTTGAAGTATTATTTAGTAGCATTCAGTATCTTAAATTAATTTTTAGTACATTTATCACCCTAAAATATTTTTTAGGAACTCCCAGTATCTATTAAAAAAATAATTCAGAGTGTTGGGCTCTAAATACCGGGTGCCACTTAAAAAATATTTTAGTGCTAAGTGCATTAAAAATTAAATTAGGACCTACTAAAAAATATTTCAGAGTGATAAGTATTTTTTGAAAAAAAAAAATGTGTTCATTTTCTTTATTTATCCCAAAACTACGTAGCTTCGAGAAAGAGGATGGGAGTGGATGAAAAAAGAAAAGGAAAGAGGCCAGGTCCAATTTTCATATATTAAGGGTGGATAGTTAAGTCATTAAATGCCTTAAATTGAATTCTTTTTTTTTTTCTTCAAATTTTGTCCTTAATGAAATTTTTTTCTCTACATTTAAAAATTATTTTCATATCTCTCTCTTCTCTTTTTCTAATGAGAATCAAATAAAGGTAAAATTGAAAACAATTCATTAATGACCTTTTAAGTGGACTTATATTTAGGACTAAGGATTTCTTCCACAATGGATTTATAATAAGGTTGAAAGTAGTAGGCCACTTTAACAAATTCACTTAAACTTGTTAGATTCCATGTTTTAATGATAACAAAATTTAGAAAGATTTTGCAAAGAATTTGAAAGATTAACAAAATATTTTAAACAATAAAAGATCACTATTTTGCAAAAACTATTGGATCACTCGAGTGATATGAATTCATCACTGCAAGTGATCACTGGAAGTAGAAAAGTAGGTCACTCAAGTGACAACTTGAGTGATGTGATAAATCCTAGCTAAACCATCATGGTGATCTTTCTAGCTAAATAGTTTTACAAAAGAAGATCATTCAAGTAACCATTCGAGTTATGTGTTCAAAAATTCATCACCACCAAATCATCATAGTGATTCATTTAGTGACCAGTGCTACAAGATTTTTAAAGGGAAAATCACTTGAGTGACCACTTGAGTGATGTTCTAAAGTCACTTGAGTGATGTGTTAAACTCATCACTAGTACACCACTCAAATGATTTGTTCTAGTGATCTGCTTTGAAGTATTTTGAAGAAAATGTCACTTGAGTAACCACTCAAGTGATGAGATAAAAAGCATCACTAGCACAACATTACAGTGATCCTAGAAATGTTCTGAAATCGGAAAATTTTCTAAGAATAAGATCACTCGAGTAACCACTCAAGTGATGTGTAACATTACTAGTAGAACACTCCAGTGATGTGATCAAGTGATATGCTTTTTTGAAAAATCAATAGAAATAAGATCACTACAGTGAACGCTCGAGTGACCCTATAATTTTTCATCAATAGCTTATCACTCAAGTAATATATCAAGTGATTTGAAAAAGATCACTCGAGTGACCACTTAAGTGATCCTATTTTGTGCATCACTAGCACATCACTCCAATGACCTATCCAGTGCTCTGTCAGATTTTCAAACTGCCAAGAAAAGATCACTCGAGTTATCACTTGAGTAATGCTTTCTTGAAAAATAGAGCATCGCTTTGAAACTTTTTAAATCATTGGAATGATTGTGTAATTTGTTTTTTTTTTTTGCTTCTAATTAATGTAACTCTTCATTATACTAGTATTTAAGTGTTTTCCAGGTGATCAAACAAGGATTGACACACAAATTGGAAAAAGAACTTTTGTGTCATAAGCATTAAATATGAAGGATATTCAAATGACGAACATTCTCTTTACTTCAATGGCTAATTCCTTAAACACAAAGAATGTTCAGAGACATTAGCGGCTATATATCAATGACCAAGGACACTCCAACGGATACATTTAACAAGGCAACGGTCATTAATTCACTCTACCTATAAATACCTAGAGCATTAAAGACAAAGCAATGAACTTCTGCAAAAAAGCTTCTGTTACATTCATTGCAAAGTCTTAAAGCTCTTAGATTTAAGTATGTATTTCAATGATCATATATCTACTCTTGTGAGAGACATTTATTGATTCATTTATTATTTGAGAGACTCAAGATTGTGGAATCTTGAATGAGCATTAAAATGGAAAGTGTAAGGGGGAGCGATTGTTCTTGAAAAAGAACTAGTTTATACTGAGGCACCAAAAGCCCTGCGAATCTTAGAGAATAGTGAAAATCTCATAAGACTTCTGAGGACTGGACGTAGATCAAGTGGTTTGGATCGAACTTGCATAAATCTCTTGTGCTTATTCTTAGTGACATCTCTTCAACTATATTTTATTTCTTTAAAACTTGTATTAAATTTTGAATTTTTAATTATCACCAAATTCACCCCCTCTTCAGTGAAAGTCTTATTCTAACAAAATTAAGAAATAATAGTTAACTTATTAAACTTATCTTCAACTGAAAACAAATTTTTATTTATTAGTTGCAAATAATTAACTTACTTTTTTCTTTTCAATTTCTGTGAAAAAGTTACTATATTTAAAGCTAGAAGATGTATCGTATGAAAAAAAAACTAGAAATACTCTTTTATTTAAATATAAGTTATTTTAACCTATTCACCTTTATAAAAAAAGATGGTTAAAATATTAAATTTATTACTTTTCTCATTATACTCTCTCTCTTACTCATTTATAAATAATGACATGTTTAAAAAATAATTAATTATATTTTCTACATATTTATTACTATTAACTAATTTTAACTGTATTTTAGAACATGTTAAAATAACCTTACATATAGGGACGGAGACTCTCTCACTTTTCTTATTAAATTTAGCATATATGTATTTGTGTGTGGGGGGTTGAGTTTCTCTCATTATCCTCTTGCTCATTATCTTCTCATAGTTTTATATCTACTATTAGATTAAAACAATAAATGGTTCAGATTCAATTTTTTATAAAATTATTTCTATATAGATAAATAAGTAAATTTGATATCTTAAACTATGATCTATACCATTTATAACTACAATAAAAAAATAATAAATTTTAATTTATAAAACATTATAATAATAATTGTATACGTGTGCTTGTAAATTATTATCACAACAATAGGTAGATCATGACATCACCAAACCATGAAACTTGCAAATTCCCAAGCCATAGGAGTAAGCCTTCTGTCCAACAAAATTGGTGATTGCTTCAAATAATTTGACTGTGATTACTACATATGCTGCAATTTTAAGTCAACTAATTTGGGTAGTAGGTCAGGTTCATTAGCCTTGCTGCCATAGAAAATCTGTTCAGATGTTAGGCTTGTAAGCTACTGATTATTTCATCTTAAATTAGGATGGTTATGTTAATTAGGAGAAATTAAAGTTGACTAATTATCTTTTTCCTTTGTGATTTGATCATGTGCTTCCTTAAATTTAATTGTCAATAAGTGTAATCTGCGTCAATATCGCAATGCTCATATTTTCAATGGATTGTTATCCCCTTCGTGTTCAAATTAAATTCTAGCCTTTGTTAATGGCGGGTGAAGTGAAATATGTGCAGAAATGTGCATCTGGGAGAAAACAACAACAACAACAACGACACCTGGCTGTCAATGTTACGTTGATAGAAGCGATCTTCGTGTTAGTTTATCTGTATTTTATGAATCAATCAATAAAAAACGCTAGAAAATAGAAAATTTCTTGTATGTTATAATTTTATATTCACAATTTGTTGAAAGAAGAGAGGAGGCTTAGGGCTATGGAAATTTGTAATTAAATCTCAGTTGAATCTAGTTAAAATAATCAAAGCCAAAATTATGCTTACATCTATTTTCAATTTTTTCTTTTTTGACTAGAAAGGGGCATTTTATCTTTTAAGAACATTTAGAAATCCTTAATTTTGTCTTCTAGCCTGATTAAGAATTTGATGAAAGCATAAGTCTGAATTTAGATTTTAATATTTCAATTGGATTTAATTAGAATTTAAACCTATTAAAAATTTCAGGTAAATAAAAACTATTAAAAATTTAAATTGGATTTAATTAGAATTTAAACCTATTAAAAATTTCAGGTAAATAAAAACTATTAAAAATTTAAATGAATGTCTAATTTAGTTTAAAATAATTGTTTTTACTCGACAAAACTTTTTTTGCATATTTTTAAGCCTATGTTCTCCCAAACCAGACTAGTTAGTTGATGGTAGGACCTGTGGAGAAATAAAAAAAACTTTATCCCTATTTAAATATATTTCACTCCTTTTATTTTTCAAACTATCCTATATGCATTACTAGTAAATATGAAGAAAATTAAAAAATATTGATTAATAACTTTTAAGTCACTTATATTATCATGAACTTGATTTGTTTCTAGATGTGTCATATGTTTTGGACATGATGAAGTATATTATTAATTTTAATTTAATAATTACTGAAACGACCCTTTCTCTGAACAACAATTTACCGTAATAATTTTATAAAATCTGGTTAACTAGTGATAATTGAAAACAATTTTCCATTTAAAACATATTAGAGTTCAAGGCACAAACTCGCCCACAAACCCACTACAAAGATATTCATTACTCAAGGCAAACATAACAACAGAAGAACTTACAGCCCACGAGTTTTACGACATTAAATCCCACAGTTAAGATTTTAAAACAGTTATCCAAACAGTAAATATGATATCTCCGAAAACATAATATGTCCTATAATGGCAATATAGAGAATAATACAACACCAATACCACAAGAGGCCTACAGGATTCTTAACGTCTATGCTTCTGGTTGCTCCCCTTGGCCTCTAGCCAAATTAGAGGTCTCGCCTGAAAAATATTTATAACGACGGGGTGAGACGTAAAATCTCAGTAACCAAAAATTAATTTACAAAATATGCAGGAAAAGATTGTAAGTCAGTGAAGCAGCTTTAACTAACATAATATTAATAATATTCTCAATAATTAAACTTCATATAATATGTTCAACAATTAGAATCATCCCCACTCATCCATCCTGCTCCTCTATATAGTTTCTGGACGTGGTACAGCCTATCAGTGCTAGTATACCCGGCCAAAGGTTGGCTAGTCACTTCAAGAATACTGCCCCTCCCATGCCGCCACCAATATACCGTAACAGGGAGTTGTCCGGCCAAAACACTCAACTCAAAATCCGGGCCAGGAATGAGAGAGTCGATGGGCACAGTTTCACCATATCTCTTCCACACAACCTACCATATCCCATAACAGAAAAATAATATATCAATATAATTCTCGAAACATATACAAATTATCATATCTTCTACAACATTCCATCTCAAACATCATAACCATCACAACAGTAACAATTTTAATAATATCTATGCTTATATATACAATTTTGAAAATACACTGCTTCACTAAACTAGGTTCATATTCAAACATACATATAATATTTCAAAACACATACAAGTGGTATATATGAAAGTAAGGTTTAGAAAACACCTTACAATTCAAAACAAGCATATAAAATAAATTAACCCCGGTTACCTCAATTCCAAGCTTAACTTTACTTTGAGTACCAAATACGAACAATCACCGATCTCAAGAAAACTCTACATTATCAATTTAAGTAACAATTAACCCCAATAAATACTAAAATAAATAATTTACATAATTCATCTCCAATTTTCCTCTACTATTATTATCCTTAAATATTCTAACTTCCTTAACAATCCTTAAACAACCTCTATATTATTCTCTCTCGTCAACCACTTAATTTTTATAAATTAAAGTTTCACCTTTAACATATCTATTATTATATAATCATCAATATCAACCTTCTAAAATAACTAAATCTCTTTTTCTAATTTATATGAATATAGTATAATTATTAAACAGTAATTGAAACTCCCACATAATTAAAATAATATAAAAATCTACTTCTTAATATCAAATTATAATTTATAATTTCTTATACAACAAAATTTATCAAAATAAACTGATTAGAATTTCTATAATACCTCTAACAAACCAAATAAATTATTTGATCCAAATTTAATCGGATAAAAAGCCTAATATATAATTATTCATAGATTAATTATATAGAAAATTCATTATAAAATTATATACCAACTACATAATAAAAGTAATATGATTAAAATTAAATATTAATCCTCCTCTATATTCCTATAGCCTTATATTAACAAAACTCAAATTTGTCCAAAACTCTAATCTTAAAATTTTCTCTAATCCACACAAAATTACTATCATAAGAAAGAGAAAATTATTTAGAACATTTTCACAAAAGAAGAGTTGTGATCAGAAAAGAATTTGAATACCTTATTGATCCCCAAATATGTGAAAATACTCCTATGAATATCACACCATACACCATACTGCACAATCACTTCATGCAGACGATCTGCGTGAAGTGAGAAGGGAGAGAGGGGGTATTTATAATACCTCCCTCCCTCACCTCTAATAATTGGCGCCATAAGGCGCCAATTCTAAATGAGTGGAGGCACCGAAAGTGTCTCCTTCATTTTCAACTGGGGCCACCCACAGTTTTTTTTATATATATATATATATATATATATTTATTATATTATTATAATATTATTATTTATTAACTAATTATTTTTTTAAATTTTATTATTATTATTATTATTATTATTATTTTCTAAAAGTTATTACCAAATCTATAATTATTTTTAAATTATAACTATATTTTAAAAATAAGGATGTTACAATTATCCTATGATATTTAATATAGGGGACACATATTTTATATATATAGATTTTTATTTTCAAATTAGTTTTATTGGTATTCTCTAAAAAATAATTAAGGTCACCATCTTGTGAACTCAATAAAAGAATTAAAGAAGATTATTATATTATATTATATTAATTAACTTAACTAATTTTAACAACCTATTTAAAATAGAATTAGGTATAAAAGTTTTAAAGGAAAAAAACAGAAAAAAAACTTTTAAAATTGTAAAAACCTAAATTAGGTTTGTTACTAAAAGTTGATAAAGAAACCATGAAATTTGATAAATAATTCACAACTCATTTTTTAAGAAATATCTAATTTAAAATTTTACAAATTCTAAATTCTTTTTCTATATTTTTCCCAATTTTAAAATCGTTTACTCTAAATTTTGGGTTCGCGGTGGAGTCCATTTAAACCGAACACTTCGGCGGTCACAGTTCACACCCATCGCTCCACGTCATTCAGTTCGTGCTTACTCGAACAATTTCAATGCCCGCCGGAGAAATCCGCTCCGCCTCCCAGCCACCGTCCGCGACGGACGCCTCTTCCGCCTATGAAGACGACGATGCCTGGATTTGGGCTCAAATCAAGGCGGAGGCCCGCCGAGACGCTGAGTCTGAGCCCGCTTTAGCTAGCTACCTCTACTCCACTATCCTTGCTCACCCTTCCCTCGAACGCTCCCTCTCCTTCCACTTGGGCAACAAGCTCTGCTCTTCCACGCTTCTCTCCACCCTCCTTTACGACCTCTTCATCAACGCCTTTGCTTCCGACCCTTCTCTCCGTGCCTCCGCCGTCGCCGACCTTCGCGCCGCCCGCGAACGCGATCCTGCTTGTGCCTCCTACTCCCACTGCCTTCTCAACTACAAAGGTTACCTCGCCATCCAGGTATTTCAATTTCTCTTCTGCGATTAGTTCTCGTTATCATTGCGTATTTTGTATGGGTTATTTTGCGGCGACGATTTGCACTTTTCCTTATCGCTATGCTATTATCAATTAAATTTTAGAGTGCTTCATTTATATCGTCTCTCGTTAATAATCGAATTAACGCTTTGCTTATCGGATTTCTCTGGTTTTATGGATTTTGTCCCTTTTCACTTGAATGGAAATTTTTATTTTGCAGGCACAGCGAGTGTCCCACAGGTTGTGGCAGCAATCTCGAAGGCCACTAGCTCTGGCACTTCAATCTCGTGTTGCGGATGTGTTTGCGGTGGAAATACATCCTGCGGCGAAGATTGGGAAGGGGATTTTGTTGGATCACGCTACCGGTGTGGTGGTGGGTGAGACGGCGGTGATCGGCAACAATGTGTCGATTCTGCATCAAGTGACTCTGGGAGGAACAGGGAAAGTTAGTGGCGATAGGCATCCAAAGATTGGAGATGGAGTTCTTATTGGAGCTGGAGCGACCATTCTAGGGAATGTCAAGATTGGAGAAGGTGCAAAAGTCGGTGCTGGCTCTGTTGTCTTGATTGATGTGCCGCCATGGACAACAGCGGTTGGGAATCCGGCGAGGTTGGTGGGTGGAAAGGAGAAGCCCAAAAAGCATGAGGATGTGCCAGGGGAGTCTATGGATCACACTTCCTTCATCTCTGAGTGGTCAGATTATGTTATATAATTTGAAAGCATTTTGAATCAAAATATCACTAGTGGATGATAATTTTAGAACTTGTTCTCATCTCTCCAACTTGTAGAGTTTGGATTTTGAGAGTTGGGAACTCCCAAAATATGATCTATAACGTGTTGGGATACCTGCATCAACATGGTTTGATATTTATGTAAAATGTTTTAGGTTCATCATCTGTTTTATGTTTTCGACAGACCTTAGTTTTTAAGCACTGATTCATAAGCATTTCATGGTCAGGTGTTCATAATCAGATTGCTAGCTTGCTACCTGGAACATGACATTGCATGAGCCATTTTAATTTTAAATGAAGAAACAACTTATCCACAGGGTAGAATCAGATCTTTTTCTAATCTTTCCTATATTCATAAAAGTGAATGCATATTAGTATAATGGGATCTCAGATAAAGTTTCGCTTTGTGTTGGTGTTCTTCCAAATGCGTGAATACATGGAATAGCTTTGAGCTCATCTTTGGAAGGTAATTTAGAAGTCTTTAATCATAGTTAGATGGTCCTTACTTGTCACTTGTAGTTGCGGAACAAGTAAACTGCCATGGTTGCTTTTCTCTGTCTTTAATCATAGTTAGATGGTCCTTACTTGTCACTTGTAGTTGCGGAACAAGAAAACTGCCATGGTTGCTTTTCTCTGTAATGGTAAAGGTAATGATTGTTTCGGATCTATCACATCTCTCTCTCTCTCTCTGTCTAGGCAGCTCTCTGCAGGGAAAGGTAAGCTTTTGGTTTAATGTGCAATGAAATCATCTTTATTTTCTGAAGCATTAAGTTGTCTGCATCTTTTGGATCTCAGGCTTTTCTTAGGCATTTTGGGAATCAATTATAATTATCAGTGTCAAATCTAAATAATGTAAGCTTGTCATCTAAAAATATGTTGGCTTGTCTTGCAAATGCACTATATAGCCACTTCAGTTGCATACAAGTGTCCTGGTAAGTGTGCTATCGTGACCTAGTTATGGCCAAAAACTCTGCTATTGTGTTAGTTTCAAAAGTTGATACTTGTTTTGTGCGAGGGAAATTACATTTAAGGACTTTGTGTAGGATTTATCTGTCCAAAGAAGGAAAAGCATAATACTAACATGGAAGGAGCTATTCCCATATATAGCACATGCCTCAAGTAAGCTGAATCAGATTCCCTTGGAATGCAGTAATAATCGAATGACTTCCGACCTCATAGTGGGAAAATTGAGGACCACATAACCCTTATGATTTATTTAGTTTTTTCATAGAATCTTTGATTCTTATAATTTGTCATCATTTTGGCTTTGGTATCTAAAAATTTGGACCTGGTTTCAGCCTGCTGCCCTTGAGTCCGCTGCTTGTCCTTTTCTTCAAAACTCCACCGTTTTCGGTGTAGTTTTGGGCAATGGGCTAAATTTTTTTTAAAAAAATAGTTTTTAATATTTTGAAATATTTTTCTGAAAGTATCTAATATCTTAAAATATATTTTAAGTAAGATGCAGTATCCTAAATTAATTTTTAATGCTTTTAACGCTTTAAATTATTTTTTCAGTTGTATCCAGTGTGTTAGTAGATTGATTGTAATTTTACCTTTAATATATTTTTCAGCTCTAAAGATAACTTTAAAATATTAGATGCTATTGAAAAAATATTTTAAAGTGGGTGAAAATCAATAAATTAGTATCCGAAGTTTTTGGGTGTTCATTACTACTAAGAAAAATACATTAATGGTTAAAAAACACAAAAAGTTTTTGGAGTTGAAAAAATATATTAAGGATAAAATTATAATTAGACTATTAAAACACTAGGTACAAATGAAAAAATAGTTTACGGGGTTAAAAACATTAAAAATAATTTTAAGATATTATATGTTACTTAAAAAATATTTTAAGATATTAAATACTTCCAGAAAAATACTTCAAACTATTAAAAACTATTTCTTTTAAAAAAAATTCAGCTCCATCACCCAAAACTACACCAAAAATTGGTGTAGTTTTGAAGAAAAGGACGAGTAACATACTCAAGGGCAATGAACTGAAGCCAGATCAAACAGAAAATTTTGGTCCCTTAAGATTTTTTTACCTAAAATGTTAGTCCCTCTGTTTTAATTAAAACCCAAACCATTTTTCTCATTGTGGAATCAAAACCTATTATTTGATAATATATGGATCAAAACTAAAATGATGGCAAATCATAAAACCAACAATCCAACATATTAACTTTTTTTTGTTTGGACAATCTCACATAAGGATTATTGAGGGAATTAATTATCTTATCTCGATTATATAGAATTACATAAAAGAACCAATATTTATTTTAACAATAAAAAAAAGGAAGTGGTCGAAAATGCCTTTACATGTTTGGCAAATAGTTAAAATGTAAATCGCATAGAATCATGTTCTTAAATCCTATAACCTTTGTTGTGAATCTTGAAATATTAGTTAATAGCTACAAATTAATTGTGAATTGTGAACGTTTTTTTAACTATAAAAAATAGTTTTAAACTCTGAAAGTTAAGTTATAAATACGGGAATTTAGTGCTAAATCAGTTTAAATTGTGGATTAAATATAAATGTTAGAAGTTAGAAGTTTAATTATAAATCTTAGAATATTAGTTACAAATCAATTTTTTTACATATTTGAATTTTATCCATAATCTATGTTTCATCAATAGATTATCTTTCAATATTTATGACAAATCTTACAAGATTTTCATCTAGTTTTTTTAAATTTTACAAAACTTCCACAATTTGCAAACCCATTGGCAAGGAGTGAGCTTTCAAAAACAATTTTTTTTTTTTACCAGAGTGAGTTTTCAAAATTTACAACTTAGTTTTATGAAATTTGCTTCTGTCCTACGTCGTCAATTGACCGTTGTTATAAGTTCTAAGCATTGGTCGGTGATCACATTGAACAATGCCAAGGGAAAATGAAATCCAATGACTACGTAAATTCAAAGCATTGTTTTTTTTTTGGCCAAAAATTCAAAGCATTGTTTAATGATCAGTGATCAGTCTTGAACTGATCGCATAATTCTTTACCTGCTGCCCTGTCAAAGTTTGGTGCATTATCAATTATGATCCTCTCCGGCAACTCATCTATAGATGATATTGGCCTTTAAGAATTTGGTAAAGGCCTTTTGAATAATACTAGCAAAGGAATTAGCTTCCATTCACTTAGTGAAATAGTCAATAGCAACAAGGATGAAACGATGACCATTCGAAACTTTTAGGTTAATCGGCTCGATGACATCAATCACCCACATGGGAAATGGCCATAGAGATACAAGGCTATGCATTAGAGTCGTACGAGCATTAGCTTTATTGGCATATATCTAGCACTTATGACACTTTTTAACATAATTGATACAATCCTTCTCCATAATTATCCAGTAGTAGCTGGATCTTTGAGCTTATTTAGTTAATAAGTAGCCATTTGCAGGTGTACCACATATGTTCATGGATCTCTGCCATAATCTTGTGTGCCTCCCTCATGTCTACACAGCGTTGCAATGTCCTATCAAAGCTCCTCTTTTACAGGATGTTATTACTAATAAAAAAGCCTATGGCCATTAGCCGGATAGTCTTTTTTTCATTGTGTGTTGTATCTGGAAGGTAAGTTCCATGTTCCATATACATCTTGATACTATGGTACCAAGGTTGTTCGTCATTCTCTTTTCCAATGTTGAAGCAAAATGCTAGAGATCTTTTAGTCTCAAACTACATTAGCTGAACTTGGACCCCACAATCGAGTTGGATCATAGTTGCTAAAGTAGCTAAAGCGTCAGTAAAGCAATTCTTTTCTCTGGCCATATGATGGAAATTGATTACTTCAAAATTTTTGATCAACTCTATCAAATACTCTTGATAAGAGATCAACTTTAGGTCTTTGGTACGTCATTCACAGTCACTTGATAAATTATAAGAGCTGAGTTAGCATAAACTTTCTAGGTTTTTTATTCTACGATCTATGGCAGCTTAGAGACCATTAATACAAGCTTCGTATTCTGCCATGTTATTGGTGTAGTCAAATCCTAACTTTATAGCAATCGGGAATTGCTTTCCATTTGGGGATATAATCACTACCCCTACACTATTGCCATGCATATTTGCTGCACCATCAAAATACATCTCCCACTCCTTTGATTTGATTTCCTCAATTAGATCCTCTGTAGCACATATGTCTTCATTTGGGAATTTGAAATCTTGTGGCTGGAATTCATCTATGGGGTTTTCTGCTAAGTGATTGGCTATCGTACCACCCTAGACGGATTTTTAAGTAACATACCTTATATCATATTCAAACAATATTACCTGCCACTTTAAGACTCTTCCAGCTACATGCGGGCTTTCAAAGATGTATTTGAGTGGGTCTACTTTAGAAATTAACCAAGTGGTATAATAAAGCACGTATTGCCTTAACCTCCTTATAGCCCAGACTAAACCACAACAAGTTTGCTCGATCATCTCAATGAAAAATCATCTTTTGGGCTAACTTTGTTCAGATCTCAATAATCAACACATTCAAATTCTACTATCCTTCTTTGGGACAAGAACAACATTTTCTATCAATTATGGGTATTTAACTACTTCCAGGAAACCTTCTTATACTTGCTTCATCACCTCATCTTAAACCACTAAGGACATATCAGAAGTGAGCCTTCTCAATTTCTACTTTTAGACCTTGGTGTTTGGGAATAAGGGAATCTTGTGAGAGGCAATCCCTAGGTCAAGACCTGACATATCTTGATAGGACCATACAAACACATCCATGAATTCTTTGAAGAGTTCAACCATTTGCTCTCTTTCGGGGTTATCTACTATCTTTAGTTCTCTCTTTTCTTCTTCTGTGCCCATTTTTATTACTTCAATTATATCTTCATGTAGGCACATTCTATTGTTATCGGATTTGATGATTTTTTTGTACACTTGAATGATCTCAATATCATTACACTCGTAATCATGCATATCAATGGCAATAAGCAAATAATCATTTAAGGACTCAGAAACCTTTACGTTGGATAGGAGTTCTAAGGAAATCAATTTCCTGGAGGGCAAAAAATGAATAATGAATGAATAGGAGGGCAAAAAAAAGGAAGAATGGATATAAATAAGTGAATTTTATTCGCATATCATTCTTTATTCATGGTTCATATAAGAGCTTGCCTAAAGTCGCATATAAAACATAAAAGGACAAATTTTAGCTAGACATGTTACTCTAAAATAATAGAATTGAAACCAGGGGCATGGGGTGGAGCGGTAGGGGCTCCTCCTCCCTTAACCATCGGTCGAGGGTTCGATCCTCGCCATGGGTATGGAAAAATGTTAAATCTCCTGGCCAGCCATTCCACCCATCGAGGTGCTCACAATTGGCGGTTCGGATTAGTCTGGGGCTGTCGGCCCTGGGATACCGAATGATGAAAATAAAAAAAAATAATAGAATTGGAGGTGGTCTCAAACTCCCAATTTTCTAGGGCTTTTCCAGAATCATCAGCTGAAATCCATGTGCAGGTCCTTTCACCTATTGTAGAAACCATTGCAACAGTTAGCTTGTTTAGCACTTCAAAGGACATCTGGAATGTATTCCTTATATGGGGGATCTTAAAGTGCTCATCCTCCCTCCCTATCTTTAAGCTTGCTTGCTCTTTTAACTGTCTTTCCAATGATGGCTCGTATCCCAACCCTTGGCGCTTGTGATTCTCTTGCAGATTTATAAGGGATTTGATGCTTACACGTGAGTGCCCAATCCTCCACCGTGCTTAAACCCATTCTTCTCCATTATCTTGGTTTCTATGGAGTTGACATTCTTATATCCCTTGGGTCCTTCAACTTTAAAGCTTTGGTAACCATTCCTTCCTCGTGCTCGATAGCCTCAATGTATGAAAGAGAACTTGGCTTGCTAACCATGATTTCTTCTTTGCCCTTGATTATTACAATCTTCCCACTATCATAGAATTTTACCTTTTGGTGTAAGGTAGAAGGTACTGCCCCAGCTGAGTGTATCTATTGCCTCCCCAATAGCATACAGTAGGATGGGTCAATATTCATAAGTTGAAAGTCTACTGTGAATGAAGTTGGTCCAATTTGCAAAGGCAAATAGACCTTTCCCAACAAGCCTCTCCCAGTACCATCGAACCCACTAACCACCATGTTACTCTTTTCAACCTCTGATGCCTCTACTGACAATTGCTTAAATGTAGATAGTAGCGAAACATTTAACGCTGATCCTCCATCCATCGACACTTTGGCTACAACAAACCCTTTACACTTCAGGGTAATGTAGATGGCTTTATATTGATCAACGGCTAACTGAACAACCTCTTCTCCTGAAAATGAGATGGTAGAGAATGCCCTCACCATATTCATAATGCTTGCCACCTTCTCTAGGGTCATACTGGACTGCACATATGCTTCATCTAGGGCCTTTTCTAAAGCACGACAATGCGGTTCAGAACTCAAGGTAAAAGAGAGAATTGAGATCTTGGCTGGAGTTTGATTCAATTGGTCTACTATGCTATATTCACTCTGCTTCATGATTTGAAGGGATTCTTCATCATTCTTTTCCATGTCTTTTAGACCAGAACTTGATAGAATATCAACATTGACTTGTTTTCCCTTCTTTGACGATCCAACATTTTGTGACAGATAAGCTTTCCCACTTCATGTGTCTCTTATTGGGTAAACCATTATTTTTTTGCTGGCCTCAGCTTCCATTACTTTCCCTGAGGGATTCTCAACAATACCTTTATACCTCTATGGTACGACGTGATTATTCTAATATGGAAAAGGAGTTGGTATCTTAATGGTCATGGAAGACAATTGCAATGGTGTCAAGATGGTGAAAGAGACAACATTGGAAATTCTTTTTTCATATGGTTCCTTAATGACAAACTTGACATGTCTCTTTCCTACCATGCCTACTTCTTTCCCTTTTTGAAGAGTATAACCTATTACCTTTAAATGAGCTTAGATATCTTCTCCTACTAGTAGAGGATCATTAGATAACTCAATTTCATTAACAACATTTACTTGGTTTTTGTGCCTTGGAAGAGGATTGACATTGATAGCGGAGTTGTCATTTCTCTTCAATTGAATGTGTTTAGAATCAATTAAGTTTGTTGTATTCCTCTTGAATGTTACACAATCCTGTATTAAGTGTCCCGGGGCACCCATATGGTATCCACTTCAGGCATTAGAGTCATACCAAGCGGGGTACTGCAGTTGAAGCTATTTGCTAGTACGTGGCCCTAATAGTTGAGATTCTAAAAGTTAGAGATATAGCTCGGTATTTGTCATGCCAAAATCTGGCCATTGGCGATTATCTCGTTGCTGCCAATTCCTTTGTCCTCCAACTTGACCTTACTTTTTTGGTATTGAATCATTCTTTGTCTGTCGAAACCTATCATTACCACCTTGATGTATTGCTTGGGGCTATCTAGTGGTTTGGATGAAGCTAACATCACCTTCCTTCTTCAGCATCGATTCGCTCACTAATCTCAATCAAACTAGAAAAATTGATGACGTGCGTCCCAACCATGTATCTATAATAAGGTTCGTACAAAGTACAAATGAAAAAAGAATTGAGCTCAGATGGTATAAGGGGAGGTTGAACTTGTACTGCTATCGTCCTCTATCTTTAAAAGTTTCAGTCGCTTTCTTGCTCATTGACTTCAGTTGTTCCCTGGTGGGGGTAGTGTCAAGATTGAACTTGTATTGTTTCATGAATACATCAGTCAAATCTCTACATTTCTTGATCTTTGTTTGATCAAGTTGCATATACCATTCTAGTAATGGCCCTTTCAAGCTCTCGTAGAAGAAGAGTAGCAAAAAGTTTTTGTATTGTGACCATACAAGTATCTTGGTGTAATAATCCTTAAGATAGTATATCAGATTCCCCGTACCATTATACTTATTGAAGGTCGGCATCTTGAATTTCTTGGGAATCGAGACATATGGTGCAAGCATAAATCCTTTAGATCAAGTGAACCCCAAGTGTTTAGTCTTTGGAGGGCTTTGACTTGGTCTTTTACTTCACCTAGCTCTTCCTTCCATCCTTCCTTTTCAATGATAGGGAGGGAATGTTGAAAGTGTATGTTGAATCATCACCTGGTTGCTCCTCCTTAGTGCTCGAAATTTGAGGATTCTATTTATTCTAAGGCTCTTCTATCATTTTTTTCTTTCTCACCATTTGCTGGTATACTTATCTTAGCATTTTTCAATGGATCAGATGTTCCTGGCTCGTTCTCATTATTTTGGGCTTAAAGAGCTATAGTCAAGGTGTAAATCATTTCTTTCAAATATGTCATTTGTGTCCCCATATGAGACATCTGATTATTCAGATTAGATTCGACTTCACTAGTATTGGCTACCATCTGATGACCACGTGAGCGCATATTGTATGAATGTGTAGTGGGTAACTAGTTAAGACGTTTAGATGGAGCAACATTGTATCACTTGCTTAGAAAGGAACAAAATATCATTAGTTTATTTAAACTCACAATTTTAAGAGGGCATACCGAGTTATCCACGATGTATTGGCATAAATGTCTTCTGGTACAAGTATCCTCTAGGTTTCTAGGGAATCTATTATTCCACAGGAGTGCTAGAGTTGATCATTAGATAGGAGGGACCTTGAGTCCCATCCTAACCAAGATCTTGTCATTGATGAGTGCTTAGTTAGCACATAGTCTTCCGGAACGAGTGTTCTCAGCCTCCTTAGAGAATCCATTATTCTACATGGAGAACTAGAGTTGATCATTAGACAAGGGGACCTTGAATCCCATCCTAGACCAAGATCTTGTTATTGATCATAATGATACGCACGCAAAAAAAATGATAGTAAATGGAGTGAGATATACTTTTATTTGATAATATCAAAATTTAGCAACAAGTTTGAGTTCCTCTACTATTTGATTACATAAGTGTAAAAATTCAACAATATCCGCTGGTGGATTCAAAAGAATAATCATACCTTCAGCACACTTGAATGTGCTAACAAATTCTGGGATCTTGGTGTTAGCAAAGTTGATTAAGTTACTATACCTCATTACCCATTCTTTTGTCACAACAACTTGTTTATGGCAGAGGAGTTCCCAATTGGCTAAATATTTCCTTTCATTATTCATTTTGTCCATGAGGCTCTAGATGGTTTCAGCATTATTGGCTCTTACAGCAACCAATTCACCCTTCTTGCTTTCTAAGAGTTGAGTAAGAATATCAACTTCCCCTTACAATTTCTTAAGGGGGAATCGTCTTGTTATTTCTCTTCAAGAAACTCTATTTTTGTAGTCATCTTCAATAGTCAAACTCTATTGTTCTTTATTTGCCTGTCGTTTTCTTACATAGCCCTTTTTAAGCTTTTGTTTTCTTCTTCCATCTTCATGATTCTTGAGCGTTCTTCTAAATCTCTTCTCTTTCTCTTTTCTATCAATTTTTCTTAGAGGGATGTGAATTTGTCCTCTAAATGACTTATCGTTCTCTTATTTTGAGATTCTATCACAGATAGCTCCTCCAGCTCCTTTTCTCTTATTTCCAGGTGCCTTGCCAATTCTTTGTTTACTTCTTGGGCATTATTTTCTTATAAAGGATCTTGGGGAGAATAAGATGGATTGGCTCCTTTAATTCTGTCCTTAAGCCAGTCCTTATAGCTTGAAGTTGCACCTATTTCTCACTTCCCCAGCTCATCATTTCCCTTGTATGATATCTTGCCGCAAGCTTCTTTAATTTCTTGACATAATCCCTCACACCCTCTTCTTCATACAAGAAGTGTATAGCTTGCACTATTGAGAGGGAGCTTTTTGCCTAAATGCTAGTTTCCTTAACGCTAGAGAAAGGTTGTAATTGATACATCCTCTTGGTCCCATGAGAGGCACATTAGAAAAGTCCCTACAGTGATGAATAATCTCTTCATCCTCCCACTATTCTATTTTCCATAAGAGAGAATCTTCTGTTAACTGTGAGAGCACCTTCCTCCAATCATTTTTGTTTAATTGAAAATGATTGAAAGCATAAGTGGATTAGTAAACTTGTCATGCCTTTCTCAAAAGTACTTCTTCTTTCCATACACGTGGCTCAACATCCATACCTCAAGTAATGCAAGACAACATTTTATTTGACCCTCCTTCTTTAGGTGGCCATGAGATAATGACATGTAGGTCTCTGCTAAAATTGCGTGTAGCAGGTTGATTTGGTAATGTTTGACCAATTGAAAGACACTAATAGCTCAAGTTGATTATTCCTGTTGCTGAAGGAAAGAGGATCATGCCATCAATAGCAAAGGCAAAGACCCTACAAAAACTCTCCAAATCTTCATTCTCTGCTAATCTTGCTAAGGGAACTTCCACTTTAGTCCTTTTAATTCCCTTGACCTATCCGGTGCCTACAATCTGTACTTCTTCCATGTGAACCCCCAATAGCTTCGCTATTCCTCCCTGAGAAAGTAGCTAGCTTGGATAATGATAGATCTTATCATTCCTCTTAATTGGCATCCTAAGGATTTTCCAGTATTCCTCAAGGGTTGGGGCTAGTTGAAAATTAGAGAAAGTGAAGCATCTTAAAGAGACATCCCAATACTAGACCATTTTTATGATAGCATCAGTATGCATAGGAACATGTAATAAATCAATGATGTTTCCATACTTCTTCATGAAGCCCAATTTGAATGAACCTTGAATATGGAAACTTAATCGAATTAGGCCATCAAGTGGTTCTACTCCTACAGTCAATCTGATGCCCTTCCCTCTATACACTTTTCCTATAAGAACTTGATTCAAACCTGGTTTTTATGCCATTTAACCTTTATGCCAAATTTTCAGTTGTGGATAACTCGCTTGCACTTTATTAAAGAAAAGAGAAGGAAAAGTCAGAAAGTATTTCCAAATGCATGCTATGAGATGATTACATGTGCTTCTAGACTTGATATGGGTAATGGACATTAAGAAAAAAGAACTTCACCTCCTCAAGAGATCCAGTACCTCATAGGGAGGATGAAGTGCCTATTAACCTGCGAACGACCCAAGCTATTACTAGGCTAATGGTTTTGTAAAATGATTATTATGTCCAAGGCCCATATCAAAGTGAAGCTAAAATGCCTACGAATGATGTAATGATACCACATGAGTTCTAAAGGATTAACTCTCATTGAGATGTTTTCTAACATGATTGATGTGATGAGATTATGGTCTTTTAGGGTCATAGACCCTTAGACTAAGGTTAGCTATGTAATGCATACACCATCCTTGTGATGTATCTTTATGTAGAGTGATGCTAGATACATACTTAGGTAAATCGACAGTTAATCACTTGATCCTAGAGGTTTCATTGATTATGCATGGATGACAATAAAGATTATCAACAATAAATAAATATATGCCCTCTAGTGTCTTATTTTAGGAATAACCCTAGGTTGGGGGTATCTATCCTAAGAAAGGCAGGTACTAATTAATTAGGTAGGTCGATAATTTTCACTAATAGGTGCAATGGTTTCAAGGTACTTCTAATTCTCGTAGATAAAGTCTCCTAACTGCCTCCATTGTAAGGATGAATACCCCATTTAACGAAATTGGCCTTCACGGGATTCTAAAAAACCCACAGGGATCAACCTTACCAAATGAGTAATAGCTAGGATGAAGTCTTTATAGTAACCTCAGGGGGTTCTAAAAACCCCATAGGGAGACTGCTAGAAACTTCCACTCACCTAAGGAACTCAGACCCGGGTATAGGGCCCAAAATGTGTGTAAGGAAAATAGTGTATGTGTTCAGTGTGTATGGAGAGCATATCAACCTGTGTGCCTAGGTTCTACCCAACCCTCATCTACTAAGCAGATCACAAGATAGATAGAGAAAAAAGAATAAATAATTTAATAAATAAAAACAAACATTCAAAAAAAGAAAAGAAAAGGGGTAATTAAAACAAAATTAAGGCCATATTATTTTTAAATACTTAACTTAAATAGACTTGATTCTCAAACTGTCCCCAGTAGAGTCGCTAAGCTGTAGCGCCCGAAATTTAGAAAATATGGAGCCGCCACCAAAATTTTGAAAAAGGATAATTATGGAAACCTTTTTTTAAAAGTGAAAATAGTTTACAAAAACCATTTAGGGTTCGAGAATCGATTGTGTATGGGGAAGGTGTTAGGCACCTCACAACACCCATTCATAAGAATGGTTACCCTAAGTTAATTATTTAAAAATATTATGGCCTTTAATCTTATGATAATTACCTAAATAAAAAGAAATATTTACAAAAAAAAAAATGAAATGAAAACTAAAAAAAAATGAACATTTATTTACAAAAATAAAATAATGATAAATATATTTATTTACAAAGTTGGACTTGACCCAGGAAGATAGCCTAGGGCTTACATACCCTTTAGAGGGATCAAAGCACACATAGTTCGTTAGGGGTAAAAGTGTGTGTCACTTTGTTGGTGTTGTTTTAGAAAAAATGTTTATTTAATTTATTTTAGAAAAATATTTTTTGTGTGGGTTTGTGTTTTTTATTTTTTTTTAAAAAAGCATTTTTTTTATTATGTCATATGAAACCAAATTCATTTACTTTAAGAAAAGAATCTCTTTTTTTTTGAAACTTTTTATTTGCAAAAGTAAAAAAAGGGAAATGCATTTTCATCATATCATTCATTCTAGAAAGTCCAAGAAGACAAGAAAATCAAGAAAGACATAGTGAGAGCATATACCTCCGATGCTTTGAGTCTTCCTACAAAGGAGACAAAGTGAGGAAGCCAAGGAAAATTGTATTATCAAAGTATAAGAATCCCTTTTTTTATGGAAATATGGGAACAAAATTTAAGATAGAAGCACATACAGCTCTTAATGCATAATCTTAGCCAATTGCACAAACAACTAAGTGAGAAAGTGAAATAATAAAAGGTTATGGAATATGTACGATATAACACAGCATTAAGACCTACGCTTTAAATCAGCTAATAAATCATCATACAAGGGCGTACATCTCCCGAATAGTTGGCTGCATAAGAGATGAAGTCAAGGAGCCAAGTAATAACATGACGAAAATCGTACATTCATCCCCTGACACAAAAAAATAATACAAGCAAAAGTTTAATTGCAAGAGAGAGAACGTGAGAGGGTGTGTGGATGCAATCATGTGTCAGTGGAATCCAGATGCTTGTATTGGTCAACAAAGAGAGATAGTGTCCTTAAGATAAAATAATCAAAACCACAAAGAAACACATTGATGGAATCAAATGGCTATCGCATGCTTGTGTATATCCAGAGAATGAGAGGTATCAAGAGTCTTATATGTGTGCGCCTCTTGTCATATTGACATTTTCATTGGCATAGGAAAATAAATAGACACCTGATAGAAGAGGAAAGAAAAGAACTCAAACAAATTCTCAATCAACTCCACCCTCTCTTACACCCATGAGAGAAAAGCCCCATATTTTAGAAGAATTATGTAAAAGAATAATAGCTTTCTACCTTACTTCCTTTTTCTTAGGAATTCTTCTCAAATTCTTGTGTAATTCTTGTGTGTCTTGCTTCAACCCTTGCCCTCTATTTATAGTCTCAAGGTAGGATTTTCTTCATAAATGCTCTCCCTAATTTGACCCAATCACCATCAATGGAGATTTTTTTTTAAATTTTTTTTAGTATTTCCTATTAATAAAACCTCCTAGAGCTTGACCTAATCACCATCAATGAGAGATTTTTTTTTAAATTTTCGTTTTTTTAATTTTTTTATTATTTTTCCACAAGTAATTTCCTATCTTAGACCTATCAACATAAATGAATTTTTTATTTTCGTTTTTTATTTATTTTCTTATATTTTCCCTACAAGAAATTTCCTAATTTAAACCTATGAATGGGAGATATTTTTTTATTTTATTTTTATTTTTTTATTTTCCCTTAATAAATGACAATGCCAATTTAGACACTAATCGTCATCAATAAAAGGAATTTTTTTTTATATTTTATTTTTAATTTTTCATTTAATGATGATTGTCAATTTGGACCACAATCATCCACAAAAGGATTTTTTTTTATTTTCGTTTTTATTTTTTTATTTTAATGATGATTGCCAATTTGGACATCAATCATCATCAATGGGAGGATTTTCTTATTTTATTTTTTTCTTTTAATGATAATTGCCAATTTAGACACCAATCATCATTAATGAGAGGATTTTCTTATTTCTTTTTTTCCCCTTTAATGTTGATTGCCAATTTAGACACCAATCATCATCAATGAAAGTATTTTCTTTTATTTCTTTTTATTTTTTAATTTTTGAGCGGGGCTCGGACAAAATAGGGTATTCACACTAATTTTTGTTGCTAATCCATCACTAATTTTTGTCACAAAAAGTTTTATGCCAGAATTAACAATGATTTTTTTGTCACTAATTTCCATTGCTAATTAAATTATAGACTTATTTGTGACCAAACTAACGATAGAAAAAACTCTGTCATTAAATGCTGTTTCTAATCCATCACTAATTTTAGCCACATAATATTTTGTGACAGAATATTTCTGTCACTAGCACTACTATAGGAAGAAGGTTCCACGACACCAAACAACGTCTGTTTCCAAGAAAACAGTAGTAGAAAGAAGAGAGGGGTAAAGGCGTGAATCTGGGCAGCTTTTCAACGACTATTTAAATAAAAATGGTCGTTGAATGTATAAGATACAACGACCGTTCTTCAGAACGGTCATTGTAACCACTTACAACGATCGTTCCTTAAGAACGGTAGTTGTATCTCTCCCCTCAATCACAGTTTACTTTACCTTTTGCTTTCATTTCACACCTCGTTCTCCCGTTGGTCTCTGTTCTTCTTTTTTTAGTTTGCTTTTGCTCTTCATTCACACGTCCTTCTCCCTGTTGCCCAATCTTCTTCGTCCCTCACTTGTTCTTTGCAAGTCGCGACAGTGTCACTCTTCTTCGTCCCTCACTTGTCCATCCGCCCATCCGCCTCTCAGCTACGGTGTGCCTTCGACCTGTAGCTCTTCAACGTGCTTCCTGCATTTTCCAGGTAAAAGACAAATCCCTTTGTTTTTCAATCTTTGGGTAGCTGTTATTTCTTCGTTTTCCTAGTTTCTCTATGACTATATATTGTTGAGGTTCAATTTATGACTACCAAGATGATTCTCTGAGATTAGTTGTCTTTGGACCCATATTACTTTGTCAACCTCTACCCTCTTAACATTACCATATAATGCTGCCTTAATCTCTCCAAAATCTGCATGCGATCTGAGCTTCGATGGATCAAAACTTGCTCCCCGTTAATTAAAGCAATTTATTTGAGCTTATTGCATTATACTGACTGGAAAGGAGATTATTAGGGTGTTTTATTCCTCTCTTTCAAAAGCTTCATTTTGTTATATTACATGCACGGTTAATAACTCAATCCTGGGAGAAATTTTGAATTTGCTGTCAAGGTTAGAAGGACTTTTGCATCACTGTAGGCAAAAGCAGTAGATTTCAACCATCCATAGTATATGTTTGGAAAATTAAATATTACCTCATTTCCAAATATAGAAGTTAGATAAAACGTTTTCATTTATTTATCATTTCCTAATTAATGAAGCAAAGTTTTAGAGTTAATGTAGTTAAAAATGATAACATTAGAAATCAGTAGATTTCAACCATCCATAGTATATGTTTGGAAAATTAAATATTACCTTATTTCCAAATATAGAAGTTAGATAAAACGTTTTCATTTATTTATCATTTCCAAATTAATGAACCAAAGTTTTAGAGTTAATGTAGTTAACAATGATAACATTAGAAATCAATTAAATTTGATAAACAAATTTAATGTTTTTAACTATTTATTTGTACATGTGATTTAGTTAAGAGTGAATTTGTAATAGGGAACCGAGGGAATTCCATGCATCTGCAACGATTTCACCACAATTAAAAAAACATAGTTAATTCACTCCTAAGTCATAAGTGTAAGTAATAGTGAGAGTGTGGAATGAACATGGATTAGGTTGGAATTTAAACGTTAGTCCAAAGTAATTAATATTTGTTAACAACAAGGGGCAATCATATAATAGTGTATTGTTATTCTTTTCTACTCCACAGTATCTTCAATTGTTAAATGGACTTTCCAATTCCTGATGCTCTACTTAAGTTACTAATAAACCCAATCTACTACATCCCCTTTTCAAGCAATCCTAGTAATCCTAGCAATCAATGTTCTTCCTGCATTTTCCAGGTAAATGACAAATCCCCATGATAGCTTCTTATATATTTAGAATGGCTGTGATTTTCTGTTAATGACTTTTTTTTATATATAACTGCTGTTGAAATCCTCTATGGTATGTCAAATTTCTGTTATTGTTATTTGGGTTATTGTTCAAAGTTTTGGATGTCCTACATTTAAGGGGAAATGTTGCTGAAATTTTTAAAAAATGAGTAAGCCATGCCCTGTCTTGACCTATATTCATATTATAATGACAATGGGTCTAAAAGTGAGTACTGTTGAAAATGGAATAGGTCTGGAGTAGTAAAATGGATCACATTTGGATGAATGCATTGAGAACTAGTGAACAATATGAGAAAGGGGTGGAAGAGTTTATTGAATTTGCTAAAATGAATGCACCTAGTAAAAATGGAAAGTATTTTTGTCCATGTGTGAAGTGTTTAAATGAGAGTCGACAAGATATTGATGATATAAGAGATCACTTAGTTTGTGATGGAATAAATCTTCGGTACACAAGGTGGATATGGTATGGTGAGGAAGTAACTGCTTGTGTGTCCCACGAGAAGGAAGTCTTGGAGGTTGGAGATGACGATAGAATGGAGAAAATGATTCATGATGTGGAGGTAGAATGTTTTGCGCAATCTCCTATATATGATAGAGTGAGAAGTGATGCGGAGACACCTTTGTACCCTGGGTGTACTAAGTATACACGCTTGTCAGGTATTTTGCACTTGGTCAATTTAAAGGCAACTTGTGGATGGACTGACAGTAGTTTCACATTGTTACTTGAACTGTTGTGTGATATGTTTCCAGAGGATAATGTACTTCCAAATCGTATGTATGAGGCTAAGAAAATCTTGTCTGCAATGGGTATGGAGTATAAAAAGATACATGCTTTCCCTAATGATTGTGTTTTGTACAGAAATGAGTATGAAGGATTGAGTGAGTGTCCAAAATGTAAAACTTTGAGATAAAAAGTGAAGAAAGGTGCTGGGTGTGGTGATGAGACAAGTAAGAAGCAGCCTTTAAAGGTTTTATGGTATCTTCCAATCATTTCGTCGTTTAAACGAATGTTTGCTAATGCGAAAGAAGCGAAAAAGTTGAGATGGCATTGTGATGACAGAATATGTGATGGAAAATACCTTCAGCACCCAGCTGACTCTCCACAATGGAAGAAAATAGATGAAATGTATCCCGGATTTGGCAGCGAACCAAGAAACCTTCGGCTTGGGCTTTGCACAGACGGAATCAATCCCTATGGTACTTTTAGTAGTACACATAGTCCATGGCCAGTTCTGCTGGTGATTTACAACTTACCTCCCTGGTTGTGTATGAAACACAAGTACATAATGCTTTCTATGATGATTTCAGGGCCAAAGCAGCCGGGAACGATATCGATGTCTACTTGACACCTTTGATAGAGGACTTAAAGAAGTTGTGGGGGAATGGCGTAGATGTGTTTGATGCATATAGCCAAGAGTCCTTTAAGCTACATGTAACACCCATGTTTTGAAAGCATATAGATGGCATAAGTGTAGTAATATCCTTAAAAAGAGACCAGTAATCTTTTGTAAACAGCGGAAGTCCCAATTTCAAGCAGAGTGTGGAGTTGTACTTGAATGGGTTTTCAAAAATCTTTTCAAAAGTCATTTTCAGATTGGGTCTCATATTATTTTATGATTTATTTTAAGCCATCCGTTTTAGATTCATTTCTTCATATCAGAGTGTTCACTAATAAGTTCTCTGCTGGAACCCAAGCTACTATTTTAATTAACAGCCCTAGGTGGACGCATGTCCACTACTGGTACGAATGTCGTTGCGCGTTCGCTTATATACAGGCGCTTACATACATGTCAGTACGAGACTGACCACACTTAATTACAAATTACATACAATCTCCAAAATAGATAACTAACATAAAACTCAATTCTAAGTCCTTTGCTTCATTCGCCCGTGTTTACCTTCTTGCCTGAGGAACTACTTGCCCGAGCTGAAAATTTATTTTGGATAAATAGGGTGAGATTCAATGAATCTCAGTAGTAACAGATATCACTCATATAAAATGCACATATATCATGCCATGTCAACCAAGTTACAGTACAATCAACATATTCAACATTCAGAGATAAATTCACAATATGCATAAAGCATAAAGTTACCAATTCAAGGACAACCGTCCCTTGCCACAGCATTGGGAAATTCTATTGGGCCTTAGCCCTTCTCATCTGAATGTTTTAAATTCATAATGGTACAAACATGCATATAACATATCACATAGTATGTGAGGGATAAGTTACTACCTGACAATTTTTCCAAATCTTGATCTTGATTGATGTGCTTTGAACGTCTTGGGCAAGTGTCAAATCCTATAAATTATAATTTACGGGCAATGAGTTATTTCTTAGTCCAACTCTTCATAAATTATTCTCTTATGTTGGTTACCATTAGGGTCATTACATTAGGCCCAATATGAAGCTAATGAGCTTAAGCTACTCCAAATGCTTAACTTAACTCTTAAATGTCCAATTTTATTACAAAAACTCTTTGCTTTGAATTTTCGCACAATTACCAAAAGCTGGCAGATTTTTCACTGAACTTTGAAAAATCATAACTAATTCTAGAAAAATTAAATTGGGGTGATCCAAAATTCTATATAACCCTTATTAAGTCTATGTTAAGTGAAAAATACTTTCAGTAGCCGAAAGACTGCACACACTTCCCAGTGTTTCTTTTTCTCCCTGCTGCCAGAAAATCTGACCAGATTTAATGGGCTACTTCAAACATTCATAACTCCTAGTATACTTATCGAAATCCTTCATAATACCTATCAAATTAAAGGTCTATAAGTGTACTTTAATTTTGGAACATCTTATAATCAACAGATGAATTTTAGACAGTGAAAGTTTCGCCACAACAAAACTTCCAGACAAAAACGGACATTGGCAACTTTGTTGCACAAGTAGACTTAATTTCCAATTTTTGAATCTTTAAACCAGTCTGTCAAAAATTATAACCAGAGCCTATTCCCACACAATTTTTCATGTAGAATCCAATGAAAAACTCAAAAATACCAAAATAAAATTATTTCTACCAGATTTAGCCCCCAACCGAAATCTGCCTCCCAAAACAACAAAAATTCCACTTTGTGATTTTAACTACCAACAAGTCTAATACTTCTCCAAACATCATATATCACCTTATATATGATTAAAACATCTTCATTCTTCAAAAACACCCCTTGAATGAAATACATGGGTGGTTGAAGAGCTAAGAAAAACTCAATGAAATCACAAAGTATTCGGTTCAAAAGAAAGCCTACGCTTACCTCTTCGCATTTCTACAAGTGGTTCGGTATTCCGGTGGCACTCGGGTAGACTAATTGGCACAAAACACTGTTAGAACCGGCTGACACCCAAGAGGGGGGGTGAATTGGGTGTAAGATAAAAACTTAAGAACTTTGAAAATCTTTTCGCATCTTAGAGGAAGCAATAAATATGAAAGTAATGAATCATAAATCACAGTTAGATATTTAAATGATATATGCTAGAAGTATAAGAGCTTAGGGAAAAGAATATGCAAACTGTGATTTATCCTGGTTCGGCCCAATCCACGATGACCTACGTCCAGTCCCCAGACTCCTCCTGAGATTTTCAATCCACTATCTTCCTCAAGTTTAACCGGGTACTTGAGAACCACTAAAATCTCACAAGTTTGATCCAGGCACTTGTGAAGCCTTTACAATTCTCGCACTGAGATTACTCCCCCTTACACACCGTAAGATTACAACCAAGTTGCTCCCCCTTACACACCGTAAGGATACAACTTTGATGATGAAAGATTACAGTCAATCTTCTCTCTCAGAAGTGAATAGATGAATACTGAAGCACAATGAAAACAATCTCTCTCTCAAATATACATGATATAGAAAATGGATAAGAACAGAGAGTAGTTGGGATGATTCATGATCTTCGCATGTTTCTCGTTGGTGTTCTCGTTGGTTGTTCTGAACTCTAAATGCTCTTCTATTTATAGTTGATGAAGGTTGATGACCGTTTGAGCATTTCAATATATCCGTTGGAGTGTGGCTTCTTCAATTTGAAAACTAGCCGTTGTGAACGTTGACGCTCCTCTTCCGTAAATTCAGCTTTTGACTCTTCTCATCATCTCTTCATTGTATTCCTGGAGAAATACATTAATCACTAATATAATGAAGTATTAGGGTGATTAGAAGCAAGAAGAATGAGTTATATGATCATTCCATTGATTTCCAGAATCTTCAGGACGCTGTTCTGTTTTTCTGGGAAGCATTACTCGAGTACTTACTCGAGTAAACATCAAGTTTCTTCACAGGTTACTCGAGTAGCTACTCGAGTGGCCTTCCATTTTCTACATAGCTTACTCGGGTAGTGACTTGAAGTTCTCTTCTAAATAACTCTTCATGCACAGTGCTTTACTCCAGTAGTGACTTGAAGTTTTCGTCAATAACTCTTCATGTACAGTGATTTACTCCAGTAGTGACTTGAAGTTTTCGTCAATAACTCTTAATGTACAGTGAATTACTCCAGTAGTGACTTGAAGTTTTCATCAATAACTCTTCATGCACAGTGCTTTACTCCAGTAGTGACTTGAAGTTTTCGTTCAAAATATCTCTGCATACTCGGGTACCTACTCGAGGAATCCACTTCAAGTTTTGACTAATTTCAGTGAGTTACTCGAGTAGCGAGTAAATGTTGCAGTGGTACAAAATGCCGAGAGCAACTGCAAGTGATCTACATGGTTACTCGAGTACTTACTCGAGTAACATTGGCAGGCCGAGAGCAACTGGAAGTTTTCTATCTGATTACTCGATTACCTACTCGAGTAAAGTCTTTTGTTTTCAACCAGTTACTCGAGTAGTGCCTTCAAGTAAATTCTTGATTTTGACTCGAAACATGGTAAATTATATATCATCGGAAAGCCCTCATCATCTACATTCCAATGCAACAAGAATCAACTCCAAACTCGTTGTGTACAGAAAGTTATGATCCAAAGAGTATCTACTATTCTTTGACAATCCTAAAATCACGAGCAGCAACTTCCAGATGTCATATCTCTTAGGATATACCTTCAAATGTGACAAATTATATATCCATGGAAATCTCGTTGAGTCTTCTTTCATATGGCACTGGTTTCGTCTCAATCCGATATGTATTTTGAGAGTTATGTCCAAAATACTAAAACTATCCTGGAATATGACGGTGATTTATGTGTCAACTTCAACAGATCATATCTCCCTCATCTGAACTACTTTGAATGTGATCTGGCTGTCAAACGTTCGTGTGGGAAGTCTAGTTTCATATGCCACCAGTTTCAGTTCGATCCGACATGTGGTTGGAGAGATATCATCAAAATCCGAACCTATGTTCTGCTGCGCGAAAACAGAGTACCCATTACTTCAAGTGCCGCCTCGAGTGATTCATCAAATAACCCGGTAGATTACTCGAGTAAGGCCTCGAGTAAACACCTCCAAAATCAGACAATGCCATATTACTCGAGTGATTACTCGGGTAATCATCCCCAAAGGTACCATAGCTTCCATATACATCATTTTAGCTTCGTATTGACCCATTCCAACTTCCGTATGATCATAGAAACCTCCGGTATCACTTATAGGAGCTTGAATCTTGATATTCTCATCTAATCTTGCAAGTTCTTCTTTCTTTAATCTCTTTCTTCTTGTTTTTCCTCTTGATGATCATTATTCATAACCCAACTTCAATCTTCTTGATGAATATCTTCAATCTTCATCTTTCTTTCTTCTTACTTCAATTCCTTGCCTCTTGATTTTCTTCTTGATGATTATTCTCCATTTATGAGGCATAATAACATCAACCCACCATTGGGTTTATGACTAACATCAACCCACCATTGGGTTTATGACTAATCTACAAGATATACAATATTAAATATGGTAGTTAGTCAATGTAGAAGATAAGTATATTATACAAACGTTTTGCTCATATTTAACATCTATATTTGACATCATCAAAACTATTCATATCTAACATTCTCCCCCTTTTTGATGATGACAAATCCTTCAAGAAAAATATGTATGAGTTATAAAAAAATAAAGTAAGAAAAATATAACAATATATTTTTCTTGCCTTTCTCTCCCCCTATTTGACATCAGCAAAAAGTTTGAAGTATAAAGAAGAAAGACTTGTAGAGAAGTAAATATGAAGTCAAATGAGAAATGTCATTCTCCCTATTAATCATAACAAAGAAAAATGGTTTTCATGAAAAACACATTTGAAAGAATATGGAAAGGTTTTCAAGAAAAACTTTCATAATCAAGGATAGGCAAAGTAAGCTCAAAATATAAAGAGAGGGTTTAGAAATGCTCATGTAGTTTTTGAAAAATGATGAAGAGCTCCATGAAAGCCGTTGCTTTATTCTTTAGCAATGCTAGTTCATGATGTTGTGTTCTCCACACGTCTTGCTATGCAACTCTGATGTATGTTCATGTTGTTGCCAAGATTCTCCAATTGAGTTGAGCTTCTGTTCAGCATGCTTAATGCTCATTTGGATGTAGCAAGCTGATAATTGATCCATGAAATCCATTGCCTTCTCTTCTTGTTGTGTTAGATCCATGATGTTGTGTTTATCACATTTTTGCTATGCAATTCTGATGGATCAAGTTCATAGGAATAAACTATAGCTGGTTGAGTGGTAGACTCTGAAGTATGCTCAATAGAGAGCTCAGGAATAGCCTCTGAGATGTGGAAGGGAACTGAAGTACTTGCTTCTCAAGTGGCGTCTAAACTCTTGTTGCTTGAAATGTTGTTGTCCCTTGATTGAGCGCTAAAGCATATGTCTTCAAAGTTGATACATTCTCCTTTTAGTGTGTTGAGGAACGATCTTGCATAGAGTGAATTCTCCTACTATAAAAACATTCTTGCAAGGAGAGTGGTTAGTGCAATCAAGTATCAAATTTATTGCATAAATCAAAGCCATCCTTTCTATATGATATGTTAAAAATTAAGATCATGATAGGAAAATATAAGAGTAACTCATCATCAAAACTAATTAAAAGATAGTGAATCCAGATGAGTATGTTAAAAGGATTTTCTTTCAATAAATGAGATGAGCTTTTAAGATATAAAACACATGTGAATGTGAAGCTCCCCCTTAATGAATGCATGGCTTAGAAAAAATCGTTATGAGCAAAACAATTAATAACTCTCTTGAATTTGTAAAATCATTGGAAATTTTGTAGAGAGAATGATTATGAAAATATGAAGATTAAAGAATAATCAAGTTTTGAAAATGATGATGCTAGTCAGGGTCTTAAGACTGTAACCCTGTATTACTTGAGTCATTACTCAAGTGTTTACTTTGAGTGATGCAACTCAAAGAATTTTAATTAAGTAAGAATACAATACCTCACTCGAGTAATATCGTAATCACTCGAGCCATAATCCTCTGAAGTCCATTGGCGCATCGTTGGAGACTCACTATATGATAATGTGATCAGTACTGAGATATTCTAAAGTATAGTCTTCTGTAAACACTTTAGGATACCAAGATGAGCTCAGAATAAGGTCTTGAGATTCTGGTTGATCAAGTCACAAAGTTGTCTAATCTCGCCATTCACAGAGGTAATAAACTCAGTATCGTTCGTAGCAAGCTCTGTGTGATTGTTGAAGTTCTTCCCTCAAATAGCCCTAGACAGATGAACCAAATAATGAAGGACCAGGAAGACCAGCTCTAGCAAAATGTTGTATCTCATCTATTCTTGAAGTTTCAGCTCTCATCCTCTATGCCACTTGTGTTAACTTGGAGTGAGTTTCAGATTTACTTGGAGTAATTGCGAATTACTTGAAGGTATACTTGAAGTAATTGCAGATTACTTGAAGTAACTTCTGATTACTTGGAGTAAGTCCTGTAGAAGTATATATATATATATATATATATATATCTTTGAAAGACATGATCTCTCCGACGTTCCTCTCCTTCTCACTAATAATATAGGCCATTGTGTGATAATCTTTTCATGAAGCGATTGAATTGGCCTTGCTCACCATAGCTCTAGTATAGATATATCATATAATTTTGTGAAAACATAGAGCTAGAATTGTAGTTGAGAATCCTCATAGGCTCACCAAGCTTGATGATTCTGTGCATCTCAGCATCTTCCTCTAAACATCTTTTGATCACCTTGGAATGATAAGGAAGGTGGGTAGGCAACAAAGATTCATATTGGCTATACTTGTTCTTGGCCTTGAGTTGCTTTGAGATGAATCTCATCTAAGTTCACTTAAGAGATTTTCTTCTTCTTTCTCTTTCTCTGGCTGCATCACTGGCTACTTACTCGTGATGTCACTTGAATGATACCACATATTTTGCTTCTGCTCACATTGCAATACTGCCAGTCATGCCTTCTCTGTTAGCCTTTGATCTTTGTATCCAAAAGTAGAGCATTTTGATTAATTCCTGCAAAAGTATATGCTCTTTGGTACCCAACTTTCTCTTGGGTCTATACAGTATCAAATATTATAACTCTTATGCTCTTATACACCTGAATCATATGATATTTGAGCAAAGAGAATAATAATCAACAAAGACCAAAATATAATTTTACCCAATTAAATAAACTGAATCATAATAAATTCAAGCAATTGAATCATAAAGGGTAACGCACAAATAATACCAAGAATGATGATTTCAAAGATCAATGACAATTTGTAAATACATTTTAAAAGATATGTCATTGATAAGATTTTCATGCAAGGCATGTAAGTCAGATCAAAAGAAAGTAGTAGATATATCCATAAAATTTTTCATCAATTTTTTTCAAGAATGATAATGAAATATGCAAATTGATTCAAATCTCAGATTTAATTTCAAATCATGACAATGCATTGCAAAACTAAGATTTTGCATATATGCAAAACTCATCTTTGAAATATGTTTATAATCAATGTTCATGTTGAAAATGGTGAAAGTCAACAGTTTAAATATACATATACCAGAAAGCTTCCTTTTTAGAGAACAACTAAGATAACATGTTAGACATTGGAGTTTAACATGTTTGAGAATTTTCCTAAGAGCAAAAGTCATATTGAAAATTAGCCAAAAAGGCTTAGCTTCAAGGATGTATATAAACACAATGACTTTGCTATTGACTAAGAGATAAACTTGACTCTTAGAGATGTGTCTTGAAGAATAGGGATATTCAACACAAGAATTTGAATAGAAGGCGATCTAGTTACTCGAAGAATGGATGAAGACAAATGGTAATGCATTTGAGCAACAAGATGAGTATAAGAATTTATGGATGATGAAACACATACTCATTGATCCAAGTGACTAGAGTTCTAGAATATTATCCTGGTAAGTTATTCCACAATAATGGTTAATGCATTAAGATTCAATGCACTAATGAACATTCATAATGCTTGGAATAACATAGCCAACCAAAGATTTATGCATTAGGCATAAAGCTTTCACATATTGGATTCTTTTCTAGGAAATACACTTGAAACTCATATAGATAATTAACTTGTTAGACATAAGGTCTAACTTATTAGAAAATAGTGGTTGAGGAGTTCAAGCATTGGATAACACATTTAAGATCAATGATCAATATGTCAATGATGGGGAAATATTCTGGTGGAAGAATTTGAAGCATTTCTGATTTTCAGTATACATAAATATTAACTTCCAATTTTGAAACCGATTTAAATGCAAACAAGTTATGAATAATTTTCAAATAATATGTATGCATTTTTAAAAAAGAAGATGAATTTGGAATCTAAGTACATTTTTGAAATGTGCATTTTGAAACTCAAATACATAGAAAGATTATGCACAATTTCACTTTCAGTCCATTTAGCAATCTAAAAACAATTTGAAACCCATACTGATTGATTGCTAATGGTATGCAATAATGAGCAAATTATTCATTACCCAAATAAATAATTTATATAAGCACAATATTGACTAAGAATAAAGAAGACAATACCGTTCTCAAGTAATCTCGTAATCACTTGAGAAATTATCCTTTGAAGTTCATTTGTGCATAATTCCTTGACTTTTGCCTTCCAATCTTCCAGTTGGTCTTATCACTTGAACATTCACTCCAAGTTGTCACGCAGTGATGATAATCACTTGATTGATTACTTGAGTGACGCTTCACTGTGCATCTTTTCTTCCTTCATTGCTAGCTAGGTGCTTGTAGTGTTGCCTTAAGTAATGTCTCCTTTTGTTAACACATTTAAAAATGTAGCCTCAAGGTCCAACTTCATCAAGATTTGAGTGAAATCTTATGTAGTCATAATCTTTATATGAAGCTCTTCATTTCTTCTTCCTACAAAACCATATAGATCTTTTTCTTCCTTTGGTATCCAATTTTACTTGGATCCACTCATGGTTACCTTGTAGGAATCATAATTCACATGCTCTAAGAATATAATTAATTTGAAACAATTGAGCATAATGAATTAAACATGTCTTTATGCATAAGAGAAATATTTTCTTTTCAAATCATTATATATGCATAAAGAATTATCCTGTTGAGCATTGCAATCCCTTTATAAATAAATCTATTAAGTGACTTTTTAAAAGATGTGAAAACATAATTTCAAAATAGTTTGCAATGCTCATTCCTAAGGTTCCAAAATATAAAATCTCAATAAATATTACAGACAATAGTATAGGAGGTTTTATTATTGTGTACCTTTGCCTTAGATACTTGGAGGATTGCTTTTGCTTACCCACTGCATCTTTCTAGGATGTTGATACTTTGAATATCTTGCTTTGGGTGCTGGCAATCGTCTCTCAAAATACATAGACTCCAGGAGTTTTTTATTTGATGCTTGAGAGATCCTCCTTTTCTTGTTCTCCTCAAGATAGTTGAGCGGTACTCTATGGTAGTCCATTCTTGAGGTAGAACGTACTCTTTTTCTCCATTGCATTTCTTTGTGATTAAACTTTGCAGTTCCAAGAATGGGTGCTCTGAGAGTTCTTCTTTTCGATATAGATGGTATGAACCTCTTTCTTGGTGCATGAGAAACTCTTGATTTCTTCTTCATCATCTCCGTACCCTTATGTCCATTCTTTTTATATTCAATCTGCATACATAAAGTACTAGAAGAACTTTTTGGTACCCACATATACCTGGGTCCTTGCTTGTTAGGATTAGACATTACTTGTCTTTTCGGAACCCAAACATATTTATTTCTCAAATTAGAATTTCTTCTAATATAGCATGTGTGAGAAATATGACCTGATTTACCACAATAATTGCAAATAATATGATGATATGCATTATGAGATTTTATGCAAGTATTATGTAGGTCAAGAGAGTAAAAACCTAAATAAATTTCATTTGAACATTCTTTCTTTCCAATAAACTTTCCAGCATGATTGAAAATATTTTTGCTTTTTAGAATATAATCAATACTTGGTTGAGAAACAGTTTTATGCAAACTTTGAAAATCAGTTTTCAAAATAACTCCACAAGAATTGGAATTGTTTACCATATGTGCATCTTGAGCTCTAGAGGATGATCCATCAAATTCATCTGTAATGAGCTCTTCCTGGGAATCATCTTCCTCTTGTTCTTCTATGTTGACAGGATCATGGAAGTGTTCTATGATTTCTCCTTTTTCATCATTAACTTCCAATTGTTCATGCACCATAGCTATGCAACTTATAGTTTCACATGAACTGTCAATGTTTTCAACTTCAACACAATTGTTAGAAGTATAAATAGAATCAAGAGTATCCCAAATATCTCTTGCAGTAGGGCAAAATCTAATTTTCTCAAAATCATTTTCAGTTAAAGCACTATACAAAATTTTCATTGCTCTAATGTTCAATGAAAACATATTCTTTTCTCTTTCTGTCCAATCCTTTCTCTATTTGAAATCAAAGACATTTGTAAAAACATCCCACATATCATAATCAAAGCATTTTATAAAAGATATCATTCTAGCTTTCCAAAACCAAAAATCAATATCTTTCAAAATAGGTGGAATTGTATAGTCAAAACCTTCGGAAAGCATATAACACCCAAAATCAGCCATTATAAACTCTTGAGACGGTTAAGTCCTTTAAACAAGAGTCCGTCTCTGATACCAAATGTTAGAACCGGCTGACACCCAAGAGGGGGGGGTGAATTGGGTGTAAGATAAAAACTTAAGAACTTTGAAAATCTTTTCGCATCTTAGAGGAAGCAATAAATATGAAAGTAATGAATCATAAATCACAGTTAGATATTTAAATTATATATGCTAGAAGTACAAGAGCTTAGGGAAGAGAATATGCAAACTGTGATTTATCCTGGTTCGGCCCAATCCACGATGACCTACGTCCAGTCCCCAGGCTCCTCCTGAGATGTTCAATCCACTATCTTCCTCAAGTTTAACCGGGTACTTGAGAACCACTACAATCTCACAAGTTTGATCCAGGCACTTGTGAAGCCTTTACAATTCTCGCACAGAGATTACTCCCCCTTACACACCGTAAGATTACAACCAAGTTGCTCCCCCTTACACACCGTAAGGATACAACTTTGATGATGAAAGATTACAGTCAATCTTCTCTCTCAGAAGTGAATAGATGAATACTGAAGCACAATGAAAACAATCTCTCTCTCAAATATACATGATATAGAAAATGGATAAGAACAGAGAGTAGTTGGGATGATTCATGATCTTCGCATGTTTCTCGTTGGTGTTCTCGTTGGTTGTTCTGAACTCTAAATGCTCTTCTATTTATAGTTGATGAAGGTTGATGACCGTTTGAGCATTTCAATATATCCGTTGGAGTGTGGCTTCTTCAATTTGAAAACTAGCCGTTGTGAACGTTGACGCTCCTCTTCCGTAACTTCAGCTTTTGACTCTTCTCATCATCTCTTCATTGTATTCCTGGAGAAATACATTAATCACTAATATAATGAAGTATTAGGGTGATTAGAAGCAAGAAGAATGAGTTATATGATCATTCCATTGATTTCCAGAATCTTCGGGACGCTGTTCTATTTTTCTGGGAAGCATTACTCGAGTACTTACTCGAGTAAACATCAAGTTTCTTCACAGGTTACTCGAGTAGCTACTCGAGTGGCCTTCCATTTTCTACATAGCTTACTCGGGTAGTGACTTGAAGTTCTCTTCTAAATAAATCTTTATGCACAGTGCTTTACTCCAGTAGTGACTTGAAGTTTTCGTCAATAACTCTTCATGTACAGTGATTTACTCCAGTAGTGACTTGAAGTTTTCGTCAATAACTCTTCATGTACAGTGATTTACTCCAGTAGTGACTTGAAGTTTTCATCAATAACTCTTCATGCACAGTGCTTTACTCCAGTAGTGACTTGAAGTTTTCGTTCAAAATATCTCTGCATACTCGGGTACCTACTCGAGGAATCCACTTCAAGTTTTGACTAACTTCAGTGAGTTACTCGAGTACCTACTCGAGTAAATGTTGCAGTGGTACAAAATGCTGAGAGCAACTGCAAGTGATCTGCATGGTTACTCGAGTACTTACTCGAGTAACATTGGCAGGCCGAGAGCAACTGGAAGTTTTCTATCTGATTACTCGATTACCTACTCGAGTAAAGTCTTTTGTTTTCAACCAGTTACTCGAGTAGTGCCTTCAAGTAAATTCTTGATTTTGACTTGAAACATTGCAAATTATATATCATCAGAAAGCCCTCATCATCTACATTCCAATGCAACAAGAATCAACTCCAAACCCGTTGTGTACAGAAAGTTATGACCCAAAGAGTATATATTGTTCTTAGACAATCCTGAAATCACGAGCAGCAACTTCCAGATGTCATATCTCTTAGGATATACCTTCAAATGTGACAAATGATATATCCATGGAAATATCTTTGAGTCTTCTTTCATATGGCACCGGTTTCGTCTCAATCCGATATGTATTTTGAGAGTTATGTCCAAAATACTAAAACTATCCTGGAATATGACGGTGAGTTATGCGTCAACTTCAACAGATCATATCTCCCTCATATGAACTAATTTGAATGTTATCTGGGTGCAAACGTTCGTGTTGGAAGTCTAGTTTCATATGCCACCGGTTTCAGTTCGATCCGACATGTGGTTGGAGAGATATCATCAAAATACCGAACCTATGTTCTGCTACGCGAAAACAGAGTACCCATTACTTCAAGTGCCGCCTCGAGTGATTCATCAAATAACCTGGCAGATTACTCGAGTAAGGCCTCGAGTAAACACCTCCAAAATCAAACAATGCCATATTACTCGAGTGATTACTCAGGTAATCATCCCCAAAGGTACCATAGCTTCCATATACATCATTTTAGCTTCGTATTGACCCATTCCAACTTCCGTATGATCATAGAAACCTCCGGTATCACTTCTAGGAGCTTGAATCTTGATATTCTCATCTAATCTTGCAAGTTCTTCTTTCTTTAATCTCTTTCTTCTTGTTTTTCCTCTTGATGATCATTATTCATAACCCAACTTCAATCTTCTTGATGAATATCTTCAATCTTCATCTTTCTTTCTTCTTACTTCAATTCCTTGCCTCTTGATTTTCTTCTTGATGATTATTCTCCATTTATGAGGCATTATAACATCAACCCACCATTGGGTTTATGACTAACATCAACCCACCATTGGGTTTATGACTAATCTACAAGATATACAATATTAAATATGGTAGTTAGTCAATGTAGAAGATAAGTATATTATACAAACTTTTTGCTCATATTTAACATCTATATTTGACATCATCAAAACTATTCATATCTAACAAATACCTCAGTTGAGAAATCTAAGACCATAGAATTGAAGCTTAAAGTGAGTAGAGGAAGTTTCCTGAAGGACTTATCGAACAATAACGGTGATTCAGGGTTGAAATCGGCTCCGGTAGTCAAGAAAACTCACTATTCACTCCTCCTTCTCTCTTCTTGTGTTCTTAAGCTTAAGAAATCTGATTCCTCTTTCTCTTTCCATACTTGCACAAAATGTTTCCATTTAATTAGGCATGGATGGTTGTGATTTAATCACATAAAATGATCTCATCTCATCTTGACACGTGTCACAAGTTTAATGCTTAAGAGTGCCACATGTCATGCAACAATTGGTCTTCCACTTTTCTCTTTCTTTCGGTGGGTCATAAATGGTCAGGGGAAGGGGAGGCCTGACAATTTCCCCGGACTCCTGGGTTCAGTGCTCGACTCAAAAAGTAAGCAACCCGGCGAGAGACCGGTGAATTCCCCAGACTCAGACGCTAGATGGCGTACTCCGGAGATGACAACACGAAAGGCTTAAAGTGGGTGTAATGATGTGTAATGATGAGGGACACATGTCACCCCCTCATTTGGCCAACACAAAAACATGTTTTTACTTTGTAATAATTTCGGGACACTTGTCATTTCCTTATTTGGCTAACACGAAAGATGTGTCATCATGAGTCATAATGAGCTGTCATTACATACTTTACTGAAGTTCTTTTTAATAAAGTTGCTCTATCGGTACATTACCCGTAATTCCACGTGGGACCCATGTGGGACCGTGGCACGCATATCGAGGAACTTCACGAAATGCCCAAATTCCTCTGATCTCGCAACTGACACCCCTGAATCCTATAGCCACCTACGAATTTTGCTCCGACTTCTAACACTTGTATTGTTACACTATTGACTTTTCAATTTCTGTAAATGACACAATAGACATCTGGAAATTCTGAAAGTAACTCTACCTTTAATTGTAAATACCAAATTTATTTTATTATACTATTTCCATATTTATACATTTTTAGTATTGCAAAATTTGGTATTTTACACTACGTGCAATGATTTTCATCACGATTAACGACTTCCGTGCATACTGGAACTTGTTAGGTTAGTGTGAAGGGTCATAAAGCATGTCTGATATGCGAAGCAAGAACATACTTCCATCAACTGAAGCACGGTAGGAAAACAGTCTATCTTGGTCATAGACAATTTCTTCCTCAGTTCCACCCGTACTGTAGGTTGAAGAAGACTTTTAACGGTTTGTCGGATAATGAAATGGCTCCGAAGGCATTAACTAGAGACGAGGTTTATAGTCATGTGGAAAGAATCGATGCCAATTTTGGTAAGAATCAGAGGACTACGGGTGAGAAGAACATATGGAAGAAGAGGTCAATTTTCTTTAATCTTCCATATTGGCGTAGTCTTGATGTAAGACACAGTATTGATGTGATGCATGTCGAGAAAAATGTATGTGATAGTCTTCTTGGTATGCTTTTGCACATACTAGGTAAGACTAAAGATGGAATTAGTACAAGACTAGACTTGGTTGAAATGGGAATAAGAGAACGGATAAATCTAAAACTAAGAGATGATGGTAAGAGGGCGTATATGGAGCCAGCAACGCATACATTGTCAAAAGCTGAGAAAAGAAGTTTGTGTGGGTGTTTGCACTTCATTAAGGTGCCACAAGGGTATTCTTCTAATGTGAGCAGGCTTGTGTCAATAGAAGATTTGAAGTTAGTAGGAATGAAGTCTCATGATTGCCATGTCTTAATGCAACAACTATTACCAGTAGCTATTAGAGGCATTATGAAAGATGATGTGCGAAGCACAATAACAAGGTTATGCAATTTCTTTAATGCTATTTGTAGCAAAGTTATTGACATTGGAATGTTAGATGAATTAGAAAATGAGGGTTATACTATTCTTTGCCAACTAGAGATGCATTTTGCTCCCGTATTCTTTGATATAATGGTGCATTTAATAGTTCATCTGGTAAGGGAGGTAAGACTATGCGGCCCAGTTTATCTAAGGTGGATGTACCCTTTCGAACGATACATGAAGAACTTAAAAGGGTATTCTAAAAATCCTTATCGACCTGAAGCCTCAATTGTGGAAAGATATGTCATTGAAGAGGCTATGGACTTTTGTAAAAAATATCTATCAAGGTCAAAGGCCCAATCTCATCATGAAAAGGGTACATGTAAGGGAACACGAGGTCTCAAGTCGTGAAGAGGTGTTGCAAGCATACTTGTATATCTTGAATAATACGGAAGAAGTTCAGCCTTACTTAGCCGAACACAGAAAGAGTTTAAAGGAGATATATCCAAGGAAAAATGACATGCAGATAACTAATGAGCAAAACAAGACTTTCATAGAGTGGTTCAAGGATAAGATATCGCATGAGACCAATGTGTCTGAGACAATCAAATGGTTAGCTTGGGGGCCTTCTTTTGAGGTCATAACTTGGAGTGACTTTGATATAAACGGGTATTCTTTCTATACAAATGGCAAGGATAACAGAAGTACTATACAAAATAGTGGGGTGATGGCGGTAGCCAAATCAATGCACTTTTCTAATTCAAAAGACAAAAACCCCATTTTGGCATCCATGGTATATTATGGAGTTATTGAAGACATATGGGAGATAAGTTACACTAAGTTGAGAGTTCCTTTATTCAAATGCAAGTGGGTTAACAATAATGCTGTTGAAATAGATCAATTTGGATTTACCTTAGTTGATTTTGAAAGAGTCAGTAATAAAGATGAGCCATTCATTCTAGCAAGTCAGGCAAAACAAATGTTTTATGTAATTGATCCAGCAAATAAAAAATTGTCTATTGTACTCCAAAGTAAAAAACAGAAGGATGGTGATTCGAGTTTGAATCTTGACAACACACCGCCTTTCACTACAAATCCGCCTATGCCATCTGAAGTGGAATTGGTAGATGATGATCAATATGCAGCTAGAGTTGATCATTATGAAGGAATCTGGGAAAACACTTAAAGTAAGATTTGGAATTTTTTAAAGTGTGCATGTAATTTCAATTTACTTATCATATGTCACATTTATTCTTAGCAGGGTCATGTCACGTTCAGATTCGGGCAACTCTGTTGGCTCACTTATTAAGAAAAAGGGTAGAGGAAGCACGAAGTTGTGGTGTTGGTGGCACGTCATGAGGAACAACATGCGAGCAGGGTTCATGTGGAATTTAATGCTAATTTGAAGCCACTCGGCCCAGACGGAGACACGCTCATTAGCTACCTTATCATTTTGGGTCGGGGCTAAGTTAGCGTTCTAATTCCTACCTGGAGGGAAGTTTCAAAGGACATGAAGGCTATGATTTGGGAATAAATTTTGGTATGTAAAGTTGTATTTTATCTATTTTTTTATTTCTATATGTTCATATATAACGACTACTATATATTTTGTTTTGTAGCAAACCTATAATATTCCCAATACGAAGGAGATGTACAAACATTGGATGGGGGAAGTTCGTGAGCGGTGGAAAGATTTCAAGTCCACGCTCACAACCAAGTACGTTCGAGGGCCAAGGAATCATGAGGATCCTTGTAAAGAGTATTCGTTTCTTTCTCCAAATGATTGGAGGTTGTTTGTCGCATCGCGGCAGGATCCCAATTTCCTGGTACATTGTGTTCATCTTAGTGTTAAACATTTTAGTTGAACTTACTTGACATCGCTAACTCAGTTATCATTATTCTTTGTTTATATAGAAATTGAGTCAAGCAAATCAAGAGAGGCGAGCGAAAAACAATTATCCTCATTACATGTCACGTGGGGGTTATCGGAAGCTCGAAAAGAAGATGATGCAGGTTGAATTGCAAAAATTGGAGGAAGTAGCCCGAGTAGATCCTAGTATAGTCGTGCAGGTGCCACCTCTTCCCCCGCGTCATAAAAAATGGAAAGCATGGAGGATAAAGGGAGAGAAATATATAAATCCAGTCGTTGCTGATGTCACTAAAAGGATTGTGAGTATTTAATAACAAGTATATTTAAATGTGTTTCATTTTTCTAACGTTGGTGGCATGTAATTACTTTCTATTTATCCATTATATGCCACAGGATGAACTTAAAGAGCAGAGCAGCCAGGGTTCCTTCACTGAAACTGGAAGGATGGACATCTTAGCCATGGCGCTTGGTAATCTAGATCACCCTGATCAAGTTAGAGGGGAGTCAAGGGGAGTTGGTCTCTCTAAATACTTTGGACGAGATTCACACGCTTATGGAAGAGGTGAAATAAGTCAGGAGTTTGTGGTCAGGGTTCAAGAGGAAATCCGAGCAGAGCTATATCACTCACTTCGGGACGAGCTTAAAGAAGAGTTGTTGAGTGAGCTACATGGTGAGATGAGTACGATGGTGTTGTCTCACATGCAAGGCGGGATGTGTAATGTGGAGCCTAGATCTGAGGTTTGTAACTAATTTCATTTAACATTATATTGAGTTTTTCCTTACGTTATTTTAAGTAATTCTTTCATTTCTCTTACTCAGGAATCCCCGGCCTTTCCCAGCACCAAAGGCAGTTACAATCAGCCAAAGGTTGGACATGGTGACCTTGGTCCTTCACTAGAGCCTGGAGAACCCTTCACTTTGTATTTAGAAGTCACGTACCTGCGTACTGTTGCTGATGTTGTTGTATACAACCATGCCACCACCCACCATAATAACCAAATCTGGGACGATCAACGTAAGGTCAATGTGACAAGTGTTCGACTGGGGGAGGAAGGTGTAGATGTCCTATTCCCCGATGGTGAGGTTGCCAATCTAGGTCAGGTAACAGGATCTTTCATCTTGTGGCCTAGACATCTTGTTCAGACTGTGCCAATCCCTCCAATGGTAGGAAACACCTTACTGTTACTTGATCCTTGACATTCTACTTATAATCTTTATTTTGTGTGTTACTAAGAATAAGATGATGCGAAAAAATTTCCCTTTTTAACACGACTACAAAATATTCATCAAGACATAAATAAGGTCGACATGTAGATGCCTTGTGAGATTGTGGGTCGCAGAGTCTCGTATAATTATGGACTTGATAACAAAGATATTAGAGAGTTCCTATCTTTGGAGGAGATTGACGTAGGATAGGTCACATTTGCAATCATGTGAGTTTAGTTATAATTTTTAATTGTAATTAATGCATTGATATTTAGGAGTTTTAGGTTTCTACATTTACTGTGTCATTTCTCATTTCATTTATGTGGTAGCTGCTTCCACAAACTGTGTGCCGAACGAGGGCTCGGTAGTACATATGGCTTCTTATGTCTTGGCACTATGTCACGGCGTAATAGCCAGAGGTTGGAAGATCGGATGCGCTATGTAGTCTATACAATAGGCGAGACTCAGCTACCTTGTTATCTGGCACCAATTGTTGAAGGGCAAGTAACTTTATTTGATATATTTATACACGTTCACTTTGCTAAACAGTATCATGTTATCTAACCTCATTTTAATCTATATATGCATGTGATTATAGTTATCATTGGAGTCTCTGTATTCCTTGTCCCTCAATCAACGTCATCTTTTGGATTGACTCATTGGGTCGCAAGCCAGACGTAGATATCAAAAATATTTTTAACACATAAATAAATTTATTTGTCCGTCATTTATTTTTGATTTTACTCAATTGTTTTAATGTCTTTTGTTTATCATTTTAATTATTACAGTGCACTGAAGATATATTATATAATGGGTGGGAAGCGTGAAGGTAAAGGTGGTCATACAAAGTGGTTCCAACCAAACGTAAGTTCTTTACATTCAAGTTCTTCGATTGACTATTGCTTTACATAGGCCTTTATTCTTTTTGACCATTTGCTTTTGATGTATAGTGTCCTCGCCAAGCAGGGAAAACTGAGTACGGGTTTTATGTTATACTATATATGTATAACATCATATTCTCTGGCCTTACTACAAATTTTGAACAGGTGATCATTTCTTGATTCTCAATTGAATTTCAGTTCTTTTCATGTGATTGAATTGTTAGTTATTTCATTCAATTTATTTATTTATGTTAACATATTCTCCATTTTACGCACAGATTTTTGGTAATCAGGACCTCTACACAATCGAAGACATTGATTTGATCTAAGACCTGTTGTCAGGACATATCTTCTACAACATATAGAGGGGTGATGATGTGTAGAGGTTTTTTCACATATTGCAGTGGTTTTGTACAGTGCATAATTGTCTTTTTGTTCCATACTACCAATTGAATATTGAAATCCCCAATTCAACTCAAAGGAAAGGCATTTAATGAGTAGAAACATGATTACCCATGTTGTGACTTAAGCCTTGCTTTTAGATTCATCAAATTCACTTAAAAGAGCATGAACATTTAATGACTAAAGGTAGACTTTAGTCACAGTAATATTGCCTTCCTGCTGTTTGATCTTTTCTTACTCAATATATATTAGGTTGTTCAGCTTTCTTTCAAAGATAGATATATAGTTTAGCTGATGGTTTGTAGATTTTTGGTGACATTTTGTCCAGGTAATATAGTAATGATTTTTAAATACAATGATTTATGTAAACAGTTTTCCTCCTTACAAGAGGTTGTGTGCTGTTAGATCATTAGTGGATTAGAAGAATAGTTGCTATGAGTTTTTTTGGGAAGCTTAGAGTACAGAGTCTCTGTTAGTTTTTTTGCCAAATCCTTTCAATCTCATTCATCATAGGATATTATTTTACACAAGGATCTTTTCTGAATGTCCTTCTTACCGATATGTTTTGGATCATGACAAGGAATTTCATGGAAGCATGTCATCTCTTTGGCTATATGATTGTCATGATTTAGTTTGAAAGTTTAAGTTTGAAAATTAACTGATGATGATGCACAGGAATTTCATGGAAGCATAGGCATTTCTGGGTTATGTTGGTGCTTTTCCAATGACATTATATTGGTGGTTGTATCCTGTAAAGCGTGAATTCAAAAAAAAAATAGAGATACAACGACTGTTTTATATCTCTATTTTTTTTAAAAAAAACAAATACAACGACTGTTCTGGAAAAGCAGTCGTTGTATCTCATATACAATGACTGTTTAATAACAGTCATCGTTTCTTGAACTTTCAACGACACTCACATACACGTCCCCTTGAAAACAGTCGTCTAAAGGGTATAAAAACGGTCGTTAAAAGTGTCTCCTGCAGTAGTGTAGTTTTCATCGCTAATTTTGTGGCAAACTATTTTGAGACATAAATTAGTGACAAAAATTAGTTATGAAAAAATTATGTAGCTAATCCGTCATTAGTTTTTGTAACATACAAAATATTTTGTGATGGATTTGCAATAAATATTCTGTCACTAATTGAATTCTGTCACTAATTTCAAATTCAATTATTTAAGCTTATAATCCTACAACCATTTATATAATAACATAATTAATAATATAATGATTTAAATGTATTCCCAAATACAAAATAAATTGATGTATTTATTCGGTTGGTGTTAACTAGGGCATCATCATCATTGAGCTCACAGTTAGACACTTATTGAGACAGAAAGACGAATTCTCTGAAAACTTGTTTTTTGTTTCATTAAAATCAATACCTCTTGTGCCTTAAAAAAAAATAAAAAAATAAGATAAATGTTATATTCCATAATTTGATGATGAATTTTTATGACAAAACATAATTAAGTGCTTTACTAGTAGATATGAGAAACTTAGTTATAATCCTATATAAAGTCATGATAATTGAATAGGCTATGCAGATAGTATTAGCAGAAGAAGCAATGACTAATCGAATGAGTTATTAAGATAATCGACAATAGGAAGAGTATAATCCAAGAAGTAAACAACATATTTGAATAGAATGAGATTTATAGTGAAGAAGTTTACCTGAAAGTATTTGGACAAGTTAATCAACTATAAAGGTTACATAATCGAGTTTATATAACCTCTTCAAATTATTTGATTTTGCTATATATAAATAAATATATATTTTTATAACACTTCATATTCTGTTTCACAGACTTGTACAAAACTTGAGCAGGGACTTGTACAACACGTCCAATATTTATATAAGGGACAATAATTTTAAGCATCAAAATGCATTACTGTTGGAAAAACTTTTTTCTTGAAATATCAACACCACAAATTAACAGAACCCGCATACTCAAAATATGACCATAAAACGTGCGAAAGATAGAAGAAAATAAGAAGAATTAGCATATAAAAGTACAGAACCAAATAAAGTGAAAGAAGGTGGCAGCAGGAGTTGATAAGAAGACAATATAGTGAACTTGAATTAAATGGAATCGTTAATGAAAGTCACAAACCTGAAGAATCAAGAGACCTGCATATAATGAATGAAATGAAGAATGAGACCCAAGGGACCTGCAAGGAAAATCAAATAATGCAAAGAGATGTATGTCATGGACTGCCTGCAAATGTGAAAAAAATAGAGCAAAAAAGATTCACAGGAAACTTTCCGCGGCTTTATTGTTCATTATACGTCAGAAATACACTCAATCCCAGTAAAAGCTCAGTCATATAGAAGGAGGGAAAGGGGAGGGACTCTCAAGGAAAGAGGAAAGGAGCTAAAATCCTCACACGGAGAGAAAATCAGAATCGAAACTAAACATTCCATACTCAGTTCATGACAGCAAGTGAGGAAGAAGAAGCCTGAACATTTGAATATCAAATGAATGATGATGCGAGCAAGGAAGAAGAAGACGTACAAAACATTTGAATACACATACCAGAGCCTGAACGAACAATACATGACAATAGAAAATAAAGGTTATACAAATATATATATATATATATATTTACATATAGCTAAACAAACAGAGTCAGGCCACAAAGAACCCACAAGAACGCATCTGGTGCTCTGCGTTTTTCAGCAAGGCAAGCAGAAGAAGAAGGAGATAGTGCACAAAAGCAAAGTAATTGAAACGAGTCAGGCCAAAGGATTTAAAACCCTGCATAACCAATTTGGTGAAAGTGTACGACGGGATTATTCAGAATTCAAATTATGCATATAAAGAGAAAAGCCATCCCAGCCTTTAAGAGGTCTACGTGCCTGATCCATTATACTCATCACAATGGAAACTAACGGACCTGACACCACTGAAACAAGCCAAGCTTATTTTTTTTTAAAACAATTATAATTAATATATAATATATAATTAACAAGCCAAGTTGGGCTTTTTCATCTCACAAACGCAATTATGTAGGTACGTTGACAAATCTTGTGTTGTTAATTAATAATTGTATTCGCAAACAGTTATTTATTTAATTTTTTTTTGGCAAAACAATTAATTCGTTGCTGCAGAAGTTACATTAAATAAGCTTGACTCAGAGAGCAACTTAGAACATAGACGATAGAACAATATGATAAATTAGTTTATCAGTCGTTTTACTGGTGTAGTCAAAACTTCCGAACCAATTGGTAGGGTTTAATTTTATACTATTTCCAGTTCTTAATATAAAATCTGGTTTCTAGTATACTTTTTCACTATAAATTAGATCTTATATCAAAGACATGTATGATATAGTATTTCATTTTTCTTTTTAAAATTTGGAATTATCATTTTGAGTTGAAAAAATGACGTGAAAATGTCAGTAATTATTGACTTTAATTTATTAAATTAGCTATAATTTATGCATAAATATCTCATTTATATTTCTGCATTAATTTTTATTTAAATATTTTTAAAATATTTATATGGATATTTTATATATTTTTATTAAATTATATTATTTTAATATATTGATTCAGTTATCTCTATTTAATTAAAAATCGAGAAAATTTATATTTAGTCATGTCTTTATTAAATTTATGTTTAAAATATAAAATCTAAGTTAAAATAAATCATGATAAATTGACTAAATTCTTAATGTGGGGATATTAACTATGGAAGATAGAGAAAATAAATAAAGCAACACTGAACATAGCATCAAAAAGGAAGTATTGCCGCCAAAAAAACAAACAAACAAAGAAGAACACCATCTATAGACAAAGTAGAGACAATGATTAAAAAAAAATTAAAAAGAAATAGTGAAACACAAAGAGGCATGTAATTAGTCTATTTTCTTGTTTGAAGACTTTTGTTGCTGACTTTTGTAGGATTTGGAAAGGGACACATTTACGTCTCTTATTTGGAGAGCACGCGTGAAAGGGAGTTGCTGGTATGTATAATGTGATTTTGTAAGTGGACCACAATCACCATCTATCATAATATGTTTCATTAAAAGATAGTTGTCTGATAAGGTCACTGGTGTATAACTTGGAAAAAATGTGGTAGGTTTTTGGTTTCAAAAGATTTTTATTTTTGAAATGAGTAAAGATTAAGGATTTTATTTATTATTCTTGATTTGGTTCATATCACAATTCATGATCATGCATTGAATTGACAAGAAAAATTTTAAAATATGCTTGGTAAACTTTCATATTGAGAATATTTATATATTTCGGAAATGTTCCTATAAGAACTTATATTATTTGAAAAGGATTCATTTTCATTGACTTATGGAATTGAACGAAATCTTTTGAGATTGTGTAAATTTTCATGATGGGGTATTCTTTTATGAAATATCCTTTACAAGCTTTCATTATCATGAAAAGATCTTCTTTGTTGCTAATGGTATATTGACCCCATGCATGCTTGTAAATGTCTTTGTCAGGACTGAATTTAAAATGCTGGTTGCTAACAACAACATTGTTAGCCCTTGGCACCCTATGGTTAACATCGAGCTATTTGATACTCATAGGCACAGTACTCATGGTTGATAATCGTGTGCGTCATTCTCATGCATGTTCTTCATAGGGATTTTACCTATGCTTGATTATTCACCCTTGTGGACTATGTTTCAATACTTATTTTTGTGGTTTTAAGCCATGCTTGAATACTTACCCTCATGGGCTGTGTGCCCACATTTGTTGCTCGTTTTGCTTAAGTCCCCAAAGAAAATGAGCTTTTGAATTTTATAAAATGATTTTTTTATAAATAATTGTCTAACATGTGTCTTATTTTGGTTCTAAATTGATATCCTATATAACTTCTTTTATGTTCATGATTGTCTACTATCGAAGCTGAAAATTACATTTGCTTCATCTTTTCTTGGATTTTATTTTATTTATATCTATAAATGGGACATTATTTGTTGGGAAATATTTTCGGCCTCAAATAGCATAGTAGATCATTGGGGAGCTTTATTGCTAAACGGCTAAACCAAAGCTTGTAGACTTCACATAGGCTATAGGCAGGATTCTTGCCTTACATATGATTTACGTATTTGTTGGTATGGATCGGCGCTCCAATTTGATAATAGTGGGTTTTCATGTGCTCAGAGAAAAGAATGCCGAAATTCCTACAAAGAGCTTAATATTTTGATTATAAAAAAATTCGTTTATATATGAATTAGAAATGATATATGCATGTTCAAGATTATTATAATTATTATCTCAAGCATTTGTTTATATGTTTTAAGGCTCACTGAATAATGTGAATTCTTTCATATTATGTGCCAATGGCCTCTTAATTTTTCGGTCTGGCACTTGGTCTGCCAATCACCCCTTAATATTTTTATACTTGATACTACATTTCTTTAATTATGCAAGTTAATTTGTTTACTTATAGATATTTTTCCCCTTCTAGTGGGAAGATTGAGAGAATGAAAAGACAAAATAGATCTCCTTTGTTAAATAACTTAATTAGATGCCAAGTTTAGATTAAGTTGTATCATCTATAAATGTCAAATCATTTTTGAAGAGGAAATCATCTTAGCCATATTCTTAGTGTGATTTCCTTTATCCATGTCTTCCTCCAGACACACGATAAAATCAATAGCCAAGAATTAGCAATAAAGAATAGTAATAACTAAAATTCAGAACACTAATACAAAGCAGTTTAAAGATGTAACTAACACTTTCTGTATATGAGAGCTTTTGACATGCCTCTTAATCCTTAATTTAGGGTATGATAGTACATTTTATTTAAATTTGAGTGAGAAAAAGTAGAATCATTCCTACGATTAGAGGCATCTTTTTCCATGGCGTGCTCCATTATTCTTGAACAAATGTTGCCTTATGCTTGAATTATTTGTCATCACAAAATTCTTCCAATATGTGATGTGCATCCACGTAACAATTGCCCAAATGTTGCATTAACATACTCATGAAGTTTGTTAAGCATATATGCTACATTATCATTGTTAAATGTGTATGATTTCTTTTTCAAACAGAATTTCAACATCATTTTTAACGTTGATAATATAATCCAAGAAGACAATGTACTAGGAGATGAGACATTCAAAAGGTTATTAAACTTGAAATCTTCAAACATTTCAGCCCAATTGTACATTTGATGTGATTGGCTTCAAATTTAAATTTTGCATTTTGCAACTGAAGCATTCATATGGTATCAGTTATACACTACAAAAAACTGACTTTTGGCGACAACTTTTAACAGCGACTATAAAAAGTCACCAACTTTCAGTGGCGATAGTTTTAGTTACCACAGAAAATTTGACTTTCAGCTGGGACTTTGCAACTTTAATAGTCGCTTATCTGAGGCATGGGTTTAGGAATGGGTTGTGTGGCCCTTTCCATTGTCCAGTCATTAGGTAGGTCAGTATCTTTCCATATAATTGTTTTGGGAATGGTTAAGTTTGCATACTCTGAGAGTGCTTTGTTTTCAATAAAGTATGATTTTAACCGTCGCTGTTGAAAGTTAGACTTTCAGCATCGACAATGAAAAGTCGTTACTGAAACTTAGGCCTCAACTTTCAGCGTCAACAATAGAAAGTCGTGACTGAACCTTTGACTTTTAGTGGCGACAATTAAGTCACCATTTAAAGTGACATTTCCAGTGGCGACAATAAATATCGCCGTCAAAAACCATACTTTCAGCGGTGACTTCAAATATCACTGAGGAAAGTCAATTTTTAGCTGAATTTTCTTATGGATTTTTTTTATATATTTTGTTTAAATTTAATATGTAACATTTGAGGACACTAAATATGTTATTCATTATAAAAAAACTAAGATAAAAATACATTTTCACGTTTGTGGGATCTCTCTATACAAGTTTCCTTCTTTTGTATACTTACATATTAAGATGAATGGATGTAAAGCAATTAAATTCAAAAGAGAAGAATATAAATTAGTGAACAAAAGTAACATAGCTAATTCAGAGGGTAAATATATATGAGAACAAGGAGTTATTAGGTAAAATCTAAACTTTCAAATGCAGAACAAACCTAAGTTAAGTTTAGAGAATATTTTTTTACAAATAATATTTTACTTCAGCAAAAGGACTTTATTTAACTCCTAAAAGTAATCACAATTTACTAACTGTTGTTTAATATATAAAGCGATCTATCATCTGTTAATGTTAAGTTCTTCAAGATTTATTATTCTTCATACTCCCATCAATATATCTTTGTAGATTAATTACATGTAATGACACTTTTATCTAGATTTTTTAACCCAACCTTAAAATATAAATATAAATCATATACTTTAAACTATATTTTTTTAATAAATTTACCATTAAAAATAAAAATAATAAATACTAGAGACAGAAAGCATAATGTAAAATTATTAATAAGAATTTTTAAAAATTATATAATTAGATTAAAATAAAAATAAGTTATTGCATAAATGTATCAATTAATACATATGACCTATACTTGATTTTAATTTTTAATTACTTAATTTATATATATAGACAATTAATTAATATAAAAAAATTCATACATTTTTAATTAATAATAGGAAATTAATTATATTTTTATTTTGATCTATTCAAAATAAATTTAAAGAACTATATCAATATATATATATATATATATATATATATATATAAACAAGTTAATAGTTGCATATATATGTGTGTGTATATTTGTTACATATATTAATATATTATAAATGATATATAGATATAATAATTAAAATAAAAAATAAATATAATATTTAACAATATAAGTAATATTTCCTAATATATATTTATTAGTGTTTGTGTTATATATATATATATTATACATATATATTATTTGGCAATAATAATCAGTAGGCTCTTTTTAGCTTAGTAGCAAAAGGCATGGACACAAAAAAAAAAGTGGCATTGAGTTCAAACTTTGGAGGGACCATCAAAAAGTTGATTTTCACATAAATGTGGTGCAACAAGGTGACGATATATGGAATAGGGTGAGGTGGCAAGGAACAAAGTGACATGTGGCACCCAGTAATGACATGGAAGGCCGGCGACGGGTGGCTGTTGACTGCCATTGAAAGTATACTTATAGCGGCGACAATTAAAGTCGCGACAACAATTGCTAGGCAACGACTTTTAAACTTTTAGTAGCGACTTAGTTGTGTTTTTTTTTTTGTATAGTTGTAAGATGCAAGATTAAAGTTGAACTACGTACAATTGAGCCAAATGTTTCGATGGACAACCGGGGCTGAAAATTCTAGGTTTGAGCTGAGTTGGGTGAGATTTTGTTAAGCAATGTAGTTTTTGAGGGGTGTCACTATCTTTTTTAACGAGCACATATTCCTCTTGGATTGTCTTATTAACACCAAAATTGATGTTGAAAATCTGGCTTAAAAAAGAATTATGACACTTGACAATAATAAGGTGCCTTGAAAAAAGTTATCTTTATTTATGAAAATGATGCTACTTTTTCTTACTCTCATCCTGATATGTATTATCCTAAGCTTAGCTAAGAAAGAATTAAGATGCAGCAAGTGTTGGTTAATTTGTAGACGATTATATATATATATATATATATATATATATATATATATATATTATTAATCATGATTGTTCTTTACATCATTTAGTTGCAAGATGCAAAATTTAAATTTGAACCTGATCATATCATATCTACGATTGAACTAAAATGTTTCGGTGGACAACCGGAGTTGAAAATTTCAAGTTTGTAGTGAGTTGGAGTGAGATTTATAGATCGATGTAGTTGTTTTTGAAGGGTATCAATATCCTTTTGAATGAGCATATGGTCCTCTTGGATTGTTTTATTAATATAGAAAATGATGTTGAAATTCTGGTTGAAAAGGGAATCATGCACAACTCACTTGACAATGATAAAGTGACTAATACAGTTAACCAACTCTGTGATCATGTTAATGTAACATATATCAGCAATTATCACGGGATGTACATTAAATGTTGAACAATTCTATGTTGACATATATTATAAACATAAGGCCAACTCATGGAGCATGCCTTGCAAGAAGTTATATATATTTGTTTATATATTTGTGGAAATGGTGCTACTTTTTCTTACTCTCATCCTTTTTATATGTTTTATACTTTTCTTAGTTAAGAAATAACTAAGATGCAGCTTAAGTTCTTATCTGTAGCAAGTGTTACTTAATCTGTAGACGACTTTGTATTTTTGTTTTGAATCATGACCATTCTTTACTTCAAGACAGAAATATAAAGTAGTCTTTAAAAGGACCTTTGACCTACCTCTTGTTTAATAACTAAGGATATGATAGCACATTGGCTTGAATGAGAGTGAGAATAAGTATCACTATTCCTGCAGCTAGAGAAGACCCTCCAATATTCTTGATCAAATGTTGTAATGTGCCTATAGTATTTTTTTTACCACAAAAATCTTCTAGTACTTTATGTATATCACTGTAGTTTGTAATATCCAAAATTTAATAAAAGTATATTTTCAAAAAAAAATTGAGGAATAATAATTAGATAGTAAGTCAAATTATGGAACCTACGAAATTTAAAGAATCTTAAATTAGACAAGGAAAAAAATTAGGGTCTAGTGTGTGTAATTAATAGGATAAAAATATACATACATATATATATATATATATATATATATATATATATATATATATATATATATATATATATATATATATATATATATATATATATATATATATATATATATATATTAAAACATTACCCCCACACGCACACACAACAGCCCATAATTTGCTTTTATCATTGTTGCTTCATGATCCATTCAGAAACACACACACACTTGGACACATGGTCGTTCTTCAATACCTGTAGAGAGAGCTATGATTTTTGAAATTTAAGTCAGAAACAAGAGAAATTCTGGAACGTTTTCTCGACTAGTTATGATTTTCAAACATTCTGGGGAGATTTGGCTTATAATTTGAAGTGACTAATATTTTTTCCTTAATTTAGACTTAATTAAAGTCACATAAGAATTGGAATCACTACATTTTAATTTTTTTAGAATTACTTATGAATTTTTGAAGTTTAGTTGCTGACAAATTATGTTTTTGGAAGTTAGATTGGTTGTGGAGAAAGTTTGGAAAACTAAAACTTAATGAAAAATTATCAAGCTTTCCAGATTTAAAGTAGACATTTAGACCTTTAATTTTATTGACAGAACATAATTTTTTGACTAGTAGATTAAAAGATATGGATTTTGGAAGTTGAGCTCTGTTTTTGGAATGCAATTTGGAATAGTAGTGGTTGGCCGAATTTGTTAGCAAAATGTGTACTTATTAATTATCTTTGGATATTTTTCCATGAAATTATATTTAAAGGGCTTCATTTAGGCTTTAGAATTAGTCAATTTAGAATTTTCTAAAATTAGTTATGAATTTTCAAAGTTGACTGAAAATCTGTCAATTTCTGGAAAATTGTGAAACTATCATTTGGCAAAGATTTTGCAAACACCGAGGTCAAAAAATGGATTCCTTAGACAAAAATATGTCAGAATAGCACGGGTCAAAATTTTTGAAAAAGTATAGTTGGACTAGATACAGTGGGGCCGAGACCAGGTCCCCAAGGACATTTTGGTAATTTTTCAATATAGACTAATATAACCACAAAACATACTATGGAAGTGTCTAAAGTGGTACATGAATGGTCACCAAAATTGTCACCTTTTTGGGACATATATTTTGGTCAAAATAAGAGAGTAGAGGGGTTGAAGATTGAATTAATTAGGACACTTTTTGAAAAGCCACTTTTGGTCGAAAAGGGAAGAGGAAGGAAAGAAAAAACTTGTAGCAATTACGCTTAGTTAAGTTACCATAAATATATGACCAAAGGATTAATATTAGCGACAACTTTTCTTTTTCGTTTTGGCTACCTTTTTGATCAGATATTAAAAGGATAAGGGAAGAGAAAAACTGTTCATAACTCACTCTCTCTCTCCTTCTCAAAGTCAACCAAGTTTCAGCAAAAAAGAGATAGTGAAGAGCAAGTTTAAGGTAAGCTCTTCTACATGGATTTTCACCTTCATAACCTCTTCTATGGCTCAAATACCCCTCATAAACATTGTTCCTCTTGATGAGAGCTTTGTTTCTATGATTTTAGAATTTCAAAAGGAGGTGTTATGAGCTATCTTGTAAGAGCAAAAGATTGGAGAACTAAAGAACGAACATAAGGAGAAGCAAGAGGTGAGTACTAGCTTCAATTTAAGTTATTGGTTGTGTAGATTGAATGAGTATTTTAGCATGTGTAATTCTACCCTAATTTTGTCCAAGCTAGGGTTTTGAAGAAACATGGTGTTCTATGATGTTTAAAGGACATATGATGCAAGTTAGGGGTTTAAATTATAAGTTTGGTAATTGTTGGAATTTTGTTGAATTTCTACCCAAAATAGGACGTGTAGAATGAGTAGAAATTTGGTCATTTTGATATTACCATTGTGTTTAGAATGTAAAATTGTGTGGGAATAACTCATAGTTATAATTTTGGACCACTGGAAATATATATTGCAAAACCAAAAATTCTACCGGTGTGTCTTCTGTGCAGGGCAGTCAGTTACCATGCCATTTTTAAATATGAAAATATCCTAGACTGGATGTAGGTCAAAGTGGTTGTGACCAAATCAGTATAAATATCGGTGTACACTTAGTGAAATCTTTCTTAGCTCTTACCTTCATTTTAAATTTTGTAAATTAATTCTTATGATTCAATTATTCTGTAGTCACCCCCTCTTGGGTGAACCGCTTGCACTAACATAAGTAACTTTGTAACATCCTTCTTCACAACTAATATCAAGAATCAGTGGATTTAGCCTTCTGTGAGGTTGTCAAATAGGCCTAGCATAATCTTTCATAAGGATTGTATGAGTGCAAACCGAGGGGTTTATCCCGACTACATCAGCTAAGGTCCAGCCTATTGCCTTCTTATGCTTCCTAAGTACAAGAAAAAAGAAATGGAACAAAGCAAACATGGCTACTTCCAAAAATAGGAATCGACCAAATAGATGACCCATGCCATTTATGTGACCTACTAAGGAAGTTTTATGTGCCCACTTCACCACATAAAACATTTGGAATTTCAACCTAAGCGCTCATATGGTGAGCATAAACTAGAAAAAGCGGGGTTCAGATTTAATGTTGATCATACCACATCTACAATTGAGCTGAAAAGTATTGAATTTGATAGACGATCGGGGCTAATAATTTGAAGTTTAAAGATGTTGTGTTGGAGTGAGACTTTGCTTAGAAACGTAATTGAGTTTGAGTTGTGCCACTATCCGTTTGATTTGTGCCAATTACCCATTTATGAAATGGGTAATACTATATAGGGAAAATTGCCATAAAAGACCTCATTAGCCTAATATTTGCTGAATGAGACCTGACCTAATATGTCATTAATTTCACAATAGTAAAAGACCACAATGCCCTTAATGAGAAAAGAGAGGGAAATGAAAGGAAAAGGAACAAAACCAGTGAATTGCCTCGTAAGAAACAGAGCAAGTTGATTGATATTTCTGTTTCCTAGCTCCTTCTCCTTAGCTTCCTCGTAAGAAACAGAGCAACTGATTGACATTTCTGCTTGCTAGCTTCTCCTCCTCAGATGTGCACAGATAAAAATCCTCCGTTCTAGCCGTCGTTCATTGTGGATGCTGGTGGAGGTTCGATGTATCAGTAAAGAGGAGGTGAGTTGTGTGAAGACCCTTATTCTAGAGCTAGGTTTTTGTTTTGTGATTTCTCCATAATCATCAAGGTTCCATTTACTTTGTAGTAGATAGATTTGTATCCAATGTTGAGTTGTTTACAGAGTAGCATATTATGTCTGATTTGAATGATTATTTATCATACGTAGCTACTAATCTTGAATTTGATGGCACTTAATTAGATGCCAACATTCTCCTTGCATATTCTCTCTCTCTCTCTCTCTCTCTATATATATATATATATATGGATACACCCTCCATAATTCATTTAACATGTCTCGACATATGACCCTCAAAAGAAAATAATGTTATATGCTCATCTTGTTGCTCACATTTCAGACACAATTTTTGCATTTATATACATGAGTGTCTTTTTTTGAATAATTATTTCTCCATTTGTGGGTGTCATCCTTACATTGACCTTGCTGTTATTATATATATATATATATTTGTTCTTATTATCATATGTCTCATTATGTATTTATGTTTGTAATCCAAAACTTTTCCCTTATGTCTTTTTTTGTAAGGGTGTGCATAGAGAGAAGCTAGCAAAAAAACTGTGTGGGACATTAATAAATGAGCATAGAGAGGAGCTAGCAAAAAAACTGTTTGCTTGCAAGAATGCAATTACCTTTGTGGAAAAATGGAGTGGGACCTAATATAGAAGCAAAGTTAAAGGAGAATGTGTTGTGTAGTGAAGGGATGCTGGTGTTGCAATATTCTGAACACACATTTGAAGTTTAAATTGAAGAAGTTCATGTTGGTGTAAATATTGCTTTGAAAGAATGTGCTTGCAATGGTTGGCAAAGCTGTGGTGTACCATGCCCACATGCATGTGCATGCATTAAACATGTGAATGGTAATGTGTACACATATGTGGAAGAATGTTACTTAAGTCCAACACAAGAGAAGATATATATTAGAACAATGACGCCAATGAACACACATGACATGCCAAAATTAAATGACTTACGATTCAATGATTATCAGAATGAGATCTTCTTGTGGCTCCCCACCACAAGCCGTCCGCCTGGCAGACCACGCACGAATAGGCGGGAATCTCAATTCTAAGGCAAGAATGTCTATAAATGTTCAAGATGCCATCAGGAAGGGCATACTCGATGAAGGTGCAAGAACTCAAATCCTTATTGACCTCACCTTCTTCAAGTATACCAATCCAATGCATGGTCCAATATGTTAGCTAGTTACTAACTTTTGGTTTTATATATAGCCTTTTGTCCCCTCATGATTTTTTGAATTAGGGGTGAAATACAGTGGTTAATGCATTATGTGAAGACTTTTGAAGATGTATTTTGTGTTGTATTTGTGTTACAAGTGATTTATTTCCTCGTCATTGTAAATGTAAAATTGTTATATATTAACACGTTATGTTAGGCAAACTGCGATTAAATATTATTGTAATTATAAATGTTAAATTTCATGTTGTGAACCTATTAATTCTCAACATCTTTTGATCATTCATGTGGAAGAGACATTGAACAAACGGAACATGTCTTGCACAGAGGGAAAAGTATCGCACATGAGGGAAGAGTGATTGCACATGAGGAAGATCTTTCGCACATGTTTCAGTGGCACTTGTGGGGACTAAAGGAACCTAAGTAGAAGAGATATTGAACAGTGAAACATGTCTTGGACAAAGGGAAGAGTGCTTGCACATAGGGAAGAGTTCTTGCACATGAGGGAAGAGTGATTGCACATAGGGAAGAGTATCACACATGAGGGAAGAGTATCGCACATGAGGGAAGAGTGCTTGCACATAGGGAAGAGTATAACACATGAGGGAAGAGTGCTTGCACATAGGGAAGAGTTCTTGCACATGAGGGAAGAGTGCTTACACATAGGGAAGAGTTCTTGCACATGAGGAAGATCTTTCGCACATGGTTCAGAGGTACTTGTGACATTGAACAATCGAAATATGTCTTGCACATGAGGATAGAGTGATTGCACATAAGGGAAGAGTGCTTGCAGATGAGGAAGATCTTTCGCACATGGTTCAGAGGCACTTGTGACATTGAACAATCAAAACATGTCTTGCATATGAGGGAAGAGTTCTTGCACATGAGGGAAGAGTTTTCGCACATGAGGAAAGAGTGCTTGCACATAGGGAAGAGTTCTTGCACATGAGGGAAGAGTGATTGCACATAGGGAAGAGTTCTTCCACATAGGGAAGAGTATCGCACATGAGGGAAGAGTGCTTGCACATAGGGAAGAGTATCACACATGAGGGAAGAGTTCTTGCACATGAGGGAAGAGTTTTCGCACATGAGGGAAGAGTGCTTGCACATAGGGAAGAGTATCGCACATGAGGGAAGAGTTCTTGCACATGAGGGAAGAGTGCTTGCACATGAGGAAGAGTTCTTGCACATGAGGAAGATCTTTCGCACATGGTTCAAAGGTACTTGTGACATTGAACAATCGAAACATGTCTTGCACATGAGAACAGAGTAATTGCACATGAGGGAAGAGTGCTTGCACATGAGGATGATCTTTCGCACATGGTTCAGAGGCACTTGTGACATTGAACAATCGAAATATGTCTTGCACATGAGGGAAGAGTTCTTGCACATAAGGGAAGAGTTTTCACACATGAGGGAAGAGTGCTTGCACATAGGGAAGAGTAGCGCACATGAGGGAAGAGTGCTTGCACATAGGGAAGAGTTTTGAAGATGTATTTTGTGTTGTATTTGTGTTACAAGTGATTTATTTCCTCGTCATTGTAAATGTAAAATTGTTATATATTAACACGTTATGTTAGGCAAACTGCGATTAAATATTATTGTAATTATAAATGTTAAATTTCATGTTGTGAACCTATTAATTCTCAACATCTTTTGATCATTCATGTGGAAGAGACATTGAACAAACGGAACATGTCTTGCACAGAGGGAAAAGTATCGTACATGAGGGAAGAGTGATTGCACATGAGGAAGATCTTTCGCACATGTTTCAGTGGCACTTGTGGGGACTAAAGGAACCTAAGTAGAAGAGATATTGAACAGTGAAACATGTCTTGGACAAAGGGAAGAGTGCTTGCACATAGGGAAGAGTTCTTGCACATGAGGGAAGAGTGATTGCACATAGGGAAGAGTATCACACATGAGGGAAGAGTATCGCACATGAGGGAAGAGTGCTTGCACATAGGGAAGAGTATAACACATGAGGGAAGAGTGCTTGCACATAGGGAAGAGTTCTTGCACATGAGGGAAGAGTGCTTGCACATAGGGAAGAGTTCTTGCACATGAGGAAGATCTTTCGCACATGGTTCAGAGGTACTTGTGACATTGAACAATCGAAATATGTCTTGCACATGAGGATAGAGTGATTGCACATAAGGGAAGAGTGCTTGCAGATGAGGAAGATCTTTCGCACATGGTTCAGAGGCACTTGTGACATTGAACAATCAAAACATGTCTTGCATATGAGGGAAGAGTTCTTGCACATGAGGGAAGAGTTTTCGCACATGAGGAAAGAGTGCTTGCACATAGGGAAGAGTTCTTGCACATGAGGGAAGAGTGATTGCACATAGGGAAGAGTTCTTCCACATAGGGAAGAGTATCGCACATGAGGGAAGAGTGCTTGCACATAGGGAAGAGTATCACACATGAGGGAAGAGTTCTTGCACATGAGGGAAGAGTTTTCGCACATGAGGGAAGAGTGCTTGCACATAGGGAAGAGTATCGCACATGAGGGAAGAGTTCTTGCACATGAGGGAAGAGTGCTTGCACATGAGGAAGAGTTCTTGCACATGAGGAAGATCTTTCGCACATGGTTCAAAGGTACTTGTGACATTGAACAATCGAAACATGTCTTGCACATGAGAATAGAGTAATTGCACATGAGGGAAGAGTGCTTGCACATGAGGATGATCTTTCGCACATGGTTCAGAGGCACTTGTGACATTGAACAATCGAAATATGTCTTGCACATGAGGGAAGAGTTCTTGCACATAAGGGAAGAGTTTTCACACATGAGGGAAGAGTGCTTGCACATAGGGAAGAGTAGCGCACATGAGGGAAGAGTGCTTGCACATAGGGAAGAGTTTTGAAGATGTATTTTGTGTTGTATTTGTGTTACAAGTGATTTATTTCCTCGTCATTGTAAATGTAAAATTGTTATATATTAACACGTTATGTTAGGCAAACTGCGATTAAATATTATTGTAATTATAAATGTTAAATTTCATGTTGTGAACCTATTAATTCTCAACATCTTTTGATCATTCATGTGGAAGAGACATTGAACAAACGGAACATGTCTTGCACAGAGGGAAAATTATCGTACATGAGGGAAGAGTGATTGCACATGAGGAAGATCTTTCGCACATGTTTCAGTGGCACTTGTGGGGACTAAAGGAACCTAAGTAGAAGAGATATTGAACAGTGAAACATGTCTTGGACAAAGGGAAGAGTGCTTGCACATAGGGAAGAGTTCTTGCACATGAGGGAAGAGTGATTGCACATAGGGAAGAGTATCACACATGAGGGAAGAGTATCGCACATGAGGGAAGAGTGCTTGCACATAGGGAAGAGTATAACACATGAGGGAAGAGTGCTTGCACATAGGGAAGAGTTCTTGCACATGAGGGAAGAGTGCTTGCACATAGGGAAGAGTTCTTGCACATGAGGAAGATCTTTCGCACATGGTTCAGAGGTACTTGTGACATTGAACAATCGAAATATGTCTTGCACATGAGGATAGAGTGATTGCACATAAGGGAAGAGTGCTTGCAGATGAGGAAGATCTTTCGCACATGGTTCAGAGGCACTTGTGACATTGAACAATCAAAACATGTCTTGCATATGAGGGAAGAGTTCTTGCACATGAGGGAAGAGTTTTCGCACATGAGGAAAGAGTGCTTGCACATAGGGAAGAGTTCTTGCACATGAGGGAAGAGTGATTGCACATAGGGAAGAGTTCTTCCACATAGGGAAGAGTATCGCACATGAGGGAAGAGTGCTTGCACATAGGGAAGAGTATCACACATGAGGGAAGAGTTCTTGCACATGAGGGAAGAGTTTTCGCACATGAGGGAAGAGTGCTTGCACATAGGGAAGAGTATCGCACATGAGGGAAGAGTTCTTGCACATGAGGGAAGAGTGCTTGCACATGAGGAAGAGTTCTTGCACATGAGGAAGATCTTTCGCACATGGTTCAAAGGTACTTGTGACATTGAACAATCGAAACATGTCTTGCACATGAGAACAGAGTAATTGCACATGAGGGAAGAGTGCTTGCACATGAGGATGATCTTTCGCACATGGTTCAGAGGCACTTGTGACATTGAACAATCGAAATATGTCTTGCACATGAGGGAAGAGTTCTTGCACATAAGGGAAGAGTTTTCACACATGAGGGAAGAGTGCTTGCACATAGGGAAGAGTAGCGCACATGAGGGAAGAGTGCTTGCACATAGGGAAGAGTTTTGAAGATGTATTTTGTGTTGTATTTGTGTTACAAGTGATTTATTTCCTCGTCATTGTAAATGTAAAATTGTTATATATTAACACGTTATGTTAGGCAAACTGCGATTAAATATTATTGTAATTATAAATGTTAAATTTCATGTTGTGAACCTATTAATTCTCAACATCTTTTGATCATTCATGTGGAAGAGACATTGAACAAACGGAACATGTCTTGCACAGAGGGAAAAGTATCGTACATGAGGGAAGAGTGATTGCACATGAGGAAGATCTTTCGCACATGTTTCAGTGGCACTTGTGGGGACTAAAGGAACCTAAGTAGAAGAGATATTGAACAGTGAAACATGTCTTGGACAAAGGGAAGAGTGCTTGCACATAGGGAAGAGTTCTTGCACATGAGGGAAGAGTGATTGCACATAGGGAAGAGTATCACACATGAGGGAAGAGTATCGCACATGAGGGAAGAGTGCTTGCACATAGGGAAGAGTATAACACATGAGGGAAGAGTGCTTGCACATAGGGAAGAGTTCTTGCACATGAGGGAAGAGTGCTTGCACATAGGGAAGAGTTCTTGCACATGAGGAAGATCTTTCGCACATGGTTCAGAGGTACTTGTGACATTGAACAATCGAAATATGTCTTGCACATGAGGATAGAGTGATTGCACATAAGGGAAGAGTGCTTGCAGATGAGGAAGATCTTTCGCACATGGTTCAGAGGCACTTGTGACATTGAACAATCAAAACATGTCTTGCATATGAGGGAAGAGTTCTTGCACATGAGGGAAGAGTTTTCGCACATGAGGAAAGAGTGCTTGCACATAGGGAAGAGTTCTTGCACATGAGGGAAGAGTGATTGCACATAGGGAAGAGTTCTTCCACATAGGGAAGAGTATCGCACATGAGGGAAGAGTGCTTGCACATAGGGAAGAGTATCACACATGAGGGAAGAGTTCTTGCACATGAGGGAAGAGTTTTCGCACATGAGGGAAGAGTGCTTGCACATAGGGAAGAGTATCGCACATGAGGGAAGAGTTCTTGCACATGAGGGAAGAGTGCTTGCACATGAGGAAGAGTTCTTGCACATGAGGAAGATCTTTCGCACATGGTTCAAAGGTACTTGTGACATTGAACAATCGAAACATGTCTTGCACATGAGAATAGAGTAATTGCACATGAGGGAAGAGTGCTTGCACATGAGGATGATCTTTCGCACATGGTTCAGAGGCACTTGTGACATTGAACAATCGAAATATGTCTTGCACATGAGGGAAGAGTTCTTGCACATAAGGGAAGAGTTTTCACACATGAGGGAAGAGTGCTTGCACATAGGGAAGAGTATCGCACATGAGGGAAGAGTTTTTGCACATAGGGAAGAGTTCTTGCACATGAGGGAAGAGTGCTTGCACATAGGGAAGAGTTCTTGCACATGAGGAAGATCTTTCGCACATGGTTCAGAGGCACTTGTGACATTGAACAATCGAAACATGTCTTGCACATGAGGGAAGCGTGATTGCACATGAGGGAAGAGTTCTTGCACATAGGGAAGAGTTGTTGCACATAGGGGAAGAGTCTCTAAACATGGTGCCTCATCTTTCCCGTGAATTCCATTCTAGGTCTTTTTATATCTTAGGCACATGGCCTTTCTGCCCCCTATTTTCTAATTTACTTACCCACAAGATCTGTTAAAGAAGTTGACTTTCCTAAAAATGTTTTCGCAAGTAAGGAGTAAGTGGTGCACATAGGGGAAGAGTGTTTGCAGACCATACGTAATGTACAAAACAAGTACTAGTGTACCAAAGTTGTATATACATAATTGAGTTTCATTTACATTAGAACAAAAGATGATGACAAACTACAATATGAACAAAATAAATACAAGGTTGACTACTTTCTCCTTGTTTTCACAGGTTTCCAACCTTCAATGCCACGCATGACCATGTCTCGATATTTATTCTTCTCATGGGCTACTAACCACTAGACCATATCAACCCGCTTTTGATCCATGTCTTCTTGCACAAACACGTTCGCAGTCAAATAAACTATAATTGTAACGAGTAATATACCAATTTACTTACGTTAGGCATATTGAAACCATTCCACTAGAGCTTTCTAATATTTTCCCAGCTTTGCAACCAAGAGATCACATATAAGTCTGTCTAATTTTTTAATGTAACAAATAATAAATATATTCAAAAGATCAAAGCAATTGAATAATAGCATATATATACATACATCGACCTCTTGATCCACTAATACCATGGAAATGCAAAAAACATCTGTAGGGGCTGTCTTATGGTAGACATTCCATTTTCTAAAAATTTAAACAAAATAGACTGTCAACACTGGCTTCCCTTCCATAGAACCAGACAGAATGAACAATTTGTCAAAGAGAACACTGTTGGAATATCACAATCCTTTCACTAGCTAGAATTAGTGTATCCTATAAAGGAAATGGAATGGAATTGATGCATTTCCCATTTCCTTTCTACAAAACACTTTTCCTCTGTAAAACTTTGCATTACTCTGCTGCTGAAGAGAGAATTAGACTACATTTGTAGCTTTCTTTATTGCTATTCAGCAATAAAAAAACAGACAGATGCGCAGAATCGTTGGCATAAAAAATGAGATAACTAACAGCTTCCACTTTATGAACAAGACAAAGATAATTACTAAGAATCTCCATTTTACACAATACAACCAACAGGATAAAACAAGACGAAAATTTTCAATAGTAATCAGAGTCAGCAGATAACATGAGCTCGGTAAACACAAAATGAATGTAGTCCGAAATTAGGTACTATATATAAGCATTAAGCACACTAAACTCCGATTAGTTCAACTGGAACCGCAAACGAAAGACATTATTATGATAAACAGAAACAACCTCTTGATAAAAAAAGAACAAACAAGAATAATGGTGATGATAAAATGAAGAAAGTGAAAAACAGAACCATAAACCTCGGATCTTGGGTGTTCTTCAGAGCGCCACTACTCGGAAAGGCTGCCGCCGCCGCCGCCGCCGTGCCCAACAACTCCTCGACACCGTAAAGAGCAATACACCGCCCCACCACCGCAACAACCCTAAGACCTCACCTCGCCGCCACAGCAGAAACCAATCTTGTACCGCCGCCTCCAAGACGCATACTCCGCCACCCCACACTCTCGTCCGATTTTCTCCACCGAGTTCTCCCTTCCCTCTTCAACTTCGCGCGCCTTCAACCAAATCAAAAATATTCGCTCATTCTGTTTCAGCCAACATCACTGCTTCTATTCCTTTTTCTTTCATTTCCATCTCTTTTCCCATTAAGGGTGTTGTGGTCTTTTACTGCTGCGAAATTAATGACAAATTAAGTCAGGTCCCATTCAGCAAATATTAGGCTAATGAGGTCTTTTATGACAATTTTCCCTACTATATAACTCATATGTTCACTTTTGTGCATGTTGATTCCTATGTGGTTCCAATTGTTTAAACAGTTTACATATAGTAGCCCCTACTCCTTATTTTCTTTGAAACAGGGAAATGCCCCTACAAGGTAGAAGCAGCTTTCTCTGGACTATATAGTTGCTTGCAATGTTGAATAAATTATTGCCTGTTGTAATAATTAAAGCTGCGAAAATCAGCTGATAAAACATATATGGGTTCTTCACATACAGATGTCTTCATTCTTACTTAATGATATATGGAAACTTTTACTTTTACTCTCTAACGTTACCTTGTTTCTTTGTTAATAAATGCCATATGCTAGCTTAAGCTACTTTGACTTACCATATAACTCACTCCTCCCATGTTTAACTTGCTCAGTCTTGTCTGTTAGCCGAAAAGTGAATGACAACTGGCTTAACAAAAAGAGTTACTATCAAAAAACAAAAAAATGAAAAGAGTTGCCCTATTGCCTGTGCATATACAGAGCCATTAATTAAAGTGAATGACTTTCAATTTTTGCCTAGTACCTGCCCATATATAGCCATTATTCAAAGTTAAGGCCTTACAGTCCCAGTAATGGCCTTTTTGCTAAAACACACATTGCATATATAGCAGTGAAAGGTTCAGATAATTAAAGGCACGTTCTTCCAAATAAATAAAAATTAAACTCCAATGACATGGAGAAGAAAAGGAATTAACTTATTATGTGACACGTCTTCATTGGGATTAAGATTTAAGAGGATTAAGTGAACAGATCACTTTACGCCTATGTTGTTAATTAAGATGATTATCTGAACCAATCAAATTGATACTGTGATGGTTTAACCTAGGCTGAAATAAGTTCGGTAATAGAATAAATGGAAGTATATTCTGTCAAGGCAAAACACATTTGCAGGTGTCTTTATTTTTCTTGTGGGACCAAAACCAAAATGAGAGCAAACTTGAGGGTTGAAATATTATATTAACCCAACTGTGTCGGTCAAAGTTGCATATATAATGCATATTTGTTTATTGGCGCGAGTCTTGTATTCTCATTCGTGAAGGAGAGGATTGCCTCCACTAACTTCCTTCCCCACTTTCCACAAGAAAAATACTTACATACTCTAAGAGCATCATCTCATCTATACTCTGACTCATTAAAATACAACAACTTATTTTAATCTTACATGGCAGGTGAGCCATATGGAGAAATTCCAATTTTATTATTTTAAAAAATAAAAACTTCTCAATTTAAAAAAAGAAAATACACAATTCCCCCAATGATCCCTAAAATCATAAAATTTGAATTTCTTCAGATGAGCCATCTGCCATGTAAGATTAAAATCAAATGAGTTTTTGTAGTTTAATTAGGTAGAGTACAGATAAAGTGACAATCCTAGAGTATGTAAGTACTTCTCTGCCATTAAATAACCGTTATCTTTTTTATGAATATTGCTACATCAGATTTTGAGATGACACTTGATATCCTATGTAAATTACTAATTTCATAAAACCCCCTAAACTTTGAATAGGGAACTTCATAAACTTTGATAAGTTATAAATATCCCCTTAATATTTCAAAATTTAAATTTATCTTTCTTAAAATTTTGATTTATAATTGTAAACCTCATGTTGCTTTTATCATTTTAATAAATTTATTAAGTTTTTGTACTATCATTTGTCACTTAAAATAGTTGTATTATATGGAAAAAAACTCAAAGTTATGGAAACTTGACCGGACCGGCCGGTGAACCGGTCCTGGTTCAAATTTAAAAAAAAAAATTATATTTTTCCTTTATAATTTTATACTATATATAAGCCTAAAATTTTCAATTTCTTACCAGCTTGGTCTCGGTATAGCTCCAGTTTGGCCCCAGTTTGACCCACTAACCCTTAACCCAGTACCCCGACCGATTCAATACCCGGTCTGAGTTTTAATACCTTGGAAAAACTAGAAGAATAATATTTAAAAATATATAATAAAAATGTCATCATTTGTATAACATTTAATAATTGTCCTAGTCAAAGTATAAAAATACCATCATATTTAATAAATATATTATTGGGATGATTGAGCATTGATTTGTGCTAGAGGTTAGCTTTTTCCATCATTGATTTTTATTTTATTAATAATGCATAGTTTTTCTTCAATAAGAGGTTCAACATTTATTTTTATATTTTCTTTAAAATATTATTATTCTAGTTTTTTCCATACAAAATAACTTTTTTAATTGACAAATGATAATAAAAATATTAATAATTTATTAAAATGATAAAAAGTTACGGCATGTGGTTTAATATTATAAATCAAATTTTAAAGGAGTTAAATTTAAATTCTGAAATGTCAAGGGGTTATTTGTAATTAATCAAAGTTCATGAGGTTCTCTACAACTGTTTCAAAGTTCACGAGGGTTTTATGAAATTAGTAATTTATGCAGGATACCACGTGTCATCTCATAATCCTACATGATATTTTCCATTAAAAAAGATAAAGGTCACTTAATGGCAAAGATGTTAATAACTAAAAAATGAAAAGTCAGGAGGTTAAATCTAAACTTTGATTAAGGGTCAGTGGGTTAAACCGAGGTCAAAATGGAGCTAAACCGGGATCAAACCGGTGAGAAATTGAAGATTTTAGGCTTATAGTATGAAATTCTAAAGGAAAAATTTTAAAAAAAAAATTAAATTGTAACTCGTACTGGACCGGTCCACCGGCTGGTTCGCCGGTTTCTGGGCCAGACCGGCCGGTCCGGGTTACAAAACCTGGCTTTAAAATATCAAGGGGTTATATGCAACTAATCTAAAATTCAATGATGTTTTGTATAATCTAGGTTGACTCACTTTTGTCGCCTTTTAAGGCTTGGTTGCTGCTTTCTCCAATTTCAAAAATACTCTAGTGTTATATGAGCAACGAACACTTACTCTTTTGAGCCAAGATTTCTTACTTCTTTCACTCTCCATTCTGCGGTTGTGGTCTTCTTCCTAATAGGCACACTCTTCTCTGACGATGGGACCTGCACTTCTGTCTCATGAAGAATATCAAGTCTCGTCCTAGTAGCGACTTCCTGCGAGCATTCCGTTGACTTCATTGCCCCTACTGGTTTTGTCTGTTGTTTTTTCTCATTGTCGTTTCTAATCGATTTTTGTCTAAAGGTCTTTGTCTGTTGAGATTACCCTCACCATTTTCAGGTTTACGGCTCTTTGTTCCACGTTGCTGCCATTTTACTAAAATTAGGAATTCAGCGTGATGGGTTAAGTTAGTAAATAAAACTTATTCTATCATGAATTCTAATTGAAAAATATCTTTTTAGAATATTCTTAACCAAGTTAACCGACTAGACTCAAGTATATGCTTTCAAAATAGGAGGAAGATCCATGTAATTAAGACAATATGCAAGGGAGTTAGAGTATTTTGCTCTACAATAAATTAAACATACTTTTTCCTTTATAAAAAATATTTCAAGATTGGTTTTAAGGACTTCAAAAATACTAGCTTGATTTTAACTTATTGAGCTTAAGTTAAATTATGACAATGAGTATTAAAAAATTGAAAATATTTTTTCCGAAAAAATTGAAAACATATTTCAGTTTTATTGAAGCAAAATGTTGGCGTTAGTGAGGACAACGTATAAAATCAAGTAACCAACCATACATTCTTATATTTATTTAGTAGATTTTAGTTCTGTGCATACAGTATATTGTTCTGCATCTAAAAAATGTGCGGCATTATCCATAATTGATGAATGGTGTTTTTTTAAACAAATTTCATTTATTAAATTGATATTCACATATTCCTACCTATGGTCATAAATTAACTCAACTAATTTAATTAAACCTCTTAAAATTTGAGTAGTTGCAAAGAACCCCTGAACTTTGATCAGTTACAAAATACCCCTGACGTTTTAAAATTTAAATTTAACTCCTTTCAAATTTATTTTATAACATTAGACCACATGCGTAACATTTTATTGTTTTAAAAAATTCTTTTGACTTAGTCTAATCAAATTTTTTATTTTCAATATATTTATTAATGATTATATCTACGTCGAAAAAAAAGGGTGGCAAGATAATGAAAGTCTTTTTATGGTCTATTTGGTATGCTAGAATTGGGGTGGGTGGATATGGAAATGGAATTCATTTCTATGATGAAGTGTGTTTGGTATAAAAAGCTGTCATGGAATTGGGCTCCACGGAGGAGCCAATTCCATCAAAAGTGAGGATGGAATTGGGCTTCCATCATACAACCCATGGAATTGGTTAAAATTCCATGGAATTATTTTTTTACCCTTGTTTATTTGCTCCCATCGTGCCTATGCTCCATCAATCCATCCCCGCAGCGACATCTCATCTCCATCCCATCATCACTGTAGCGATGAATTGCAATCCACGGTGGCGGCAGTGGCGTCTCATCTCCATCCCCATGATAACTGCAGTGACGTACTGCAACCCATGGCAGCGGTGACGTCTCGTCCTCGTCTCAGAAAGTCGCTAGTGATAAGCCGATAAACCCAGATTCAATTCCGAGCTCGACCGCAACCCATGACTCTACAGTTCCTTTGATTCGTGATTTTGAGCTTGATTCTGTGATCTCTCTCAAATCTCCCACCGGCGACACTTCAAGACTTCTCCATATTTGCAAATTTCTCCATCACTTGGCAAGATTTTTTTCTGAGCTCGATGGGTTCAAACTATTCATTCGATGCTATTGATTCGGTTTTTCTTTCCTGGGTATTCAATGGATGGTTGACTGAGATTTCCGACCCATATCACAAGTTTAGTAGGAATGGGATATTGGGGAATATTTTATTATTTTTTTAATTTAAAGGGGGATTTTGGTCTGTACATGTGAAAATTAGATCTTATTTCCATGACATACTAAACACACTTTTAAACCTGATTTCATTTCTATATCCATATCAATTTCTATTTCCATATCCATATCCATTTCCATATATCTATATTCATCTAAATCAATTTTGTGTACCAAATGGGCCCTTAGAGAAGGGAGGAGAGGGCATTTAAATCATTTTACTATCATCTTATTTTAAATTAGGTCAATAACGCAATTAGGGATTTTTTTAAAATTACCAACCTGATTTATTATTTGCTTATTTTAGACAGTTTTATATGAGATTTGCCCAAAAATCAGGATAAGAAAAATAAAACATAGAGTAAAATACTCTAACCTCCATTGCCTATTGCTTTTTTTTTTTTGTCGAACATTGCATATTGCTTTAATTACACCCATTTTCCCTATATTTTAAAAACATACATTTAACGCCAAAATCTTAACACCGTTGAGAATATTATTAAAAAATTATTTTAATTAAATTTTTATTAAAATAAATTTTATTTACATTTTTTATATTATCATCCGATAAGGTGTTTATGATACTAAGTTTATATTTTTTATTGTTTAAATTGTTATTTATAATTTAAGAGTTTTCTTTTTCATTTTTCATAATTTTATTTTTTAAATATATTTATTTAATATTTTTAAATTATGTTGGGACATAAGTTTAATTAATTTAGTTAATGTAGATAGATACAAACTGAATGTGTTTAAAATGTTTTAGCAAAAAATATTGTTCAAAAATAATATATTATAAATTTAACCAATTTACATAATCGTTCAGTCAAACTTATTCCAAACCAGTAAATGTAAATTCCACATATTAATATTCCGTTCAGTTCTAATAATACAGAAATCGAACAGAAAAAAATTATCAAACAAATAATGAGTTAATCACTTTAGGTAATCTGGATCAGCTACATTTTCTTACGCACAGGTTTCGTGAGCTAGAGAGCGAGCAGGCAGTCCTTCCTTTTCTGATGGCATCTACAATTTTCTCTCTCAGCCTGAGGTATTCTTTACTCTTTTCTGAGTGTGAAAGAGAGATTGTGACTGTGTTGTTCCCTCTTTCGCTTTGCATTTCCCCCTCGTTCTGCGCATTTCGTTTGTTGAAACAATATGTTTTTCTTCTCAACAGTATCATCCATTTTACATTGAAACACTGCTCCTTCTTCATCTTCCTCACTTGCATCATCATCCTCAGTGCTTCTTCTTCTTCCTCAGTTTGACTGGTCAGTATCATTCTGAGCTTCAACATTTGATTCTTCTTGGGTCTATTGTATACGCTAATTCTTAAATTCTCCCATCTTTCACATGTTTTCTTGTCATACCTTATTTATATTGGAGAATATATAAAGAGTATTTAAGTTTTGTTTAAAAACATATTTACAAAATGTTTGAAAAATTTATTGCTCTAGAGATAAAGATCAGAGACTGAGTTGGGTGAGAAAGGGAGGAACAGAGAGACCGCCGCCCCTGCAGTCCTTCCTTTTCTGATGGGGCCTGCAGTTTTCTCTATCACCTTGAGGTATTCTTTACCATTTTCTGAGTGCGAAAGAGAGATTGCGACTGTGTTGTTCCCTCTTTCGCTTTGCATTTTGCCCTCATTATGTGCATTTCGTTTGTTCAAACGGTATATTTTTCTTCTCAACAGTATCATCCATTTTACGTTGAAACACTGCTCCTTCTTCATCTTCCTCATTTGCATCATAATGCTCAGTGCTTCTTCTTCTTCCTGAGTTTGACTGGTCTGTATCTTTTTGAGCTTCTTGATTAATTTCTTCTTGCGACCATTGTATAAGGTAATTCTTAAATTCTCGAATCTTTCATATGTTTTCTGGTCGTACCGTATTTATATTGGAGAATATATTAAGAGAATTTAAGTTTTGTTTAAAAACATGTTTACAAGCTGTTTGAAAAATTTATTGCTCTTGAGATTGAGATCAGAGACTGAGTTGTGTGAGAAAGGGAGGAACTAAGAGACCTCCGCCCCTGGAGTCCTTCCTTTTCCGATGAGCCCTGCAGTTTTCTCTATCAGCCTGAGGTATTCTTTACCCTTTTCTGAGAGTGAAAGGGAGATTACGACTGTGTTGTTCCCTCTTTTGCTTTGCATTTCCCCCTCGTTCTTCGCATTTTGTTTGTTGAAACGGTATGTTTTTCTTCTCAACAGTATCATCCATTTTACGTTGAAACACTGCTCCTTCTTCATCTTCCTCACTTGCATCATCATCCTCATTGCTTCTTCTTCTTCCTCAGTTTGATTGGTCAGTATCATTCTGAGCTTCTTCATTTGATTCTTCCTGCGTCCATTGTATACGGTAATTCTTAAATTCTCCCATCTTTCACATGTTTTCTTGTCATACCTTATTTATATTGGAGAATATATAAAGAGAATTTAAGTTTTGTTTAAAAACATATTTACAAAATGTTTGAAAAATTTATTGCTCTAGAGATAGAGATCAGAGACTGAGTTGGGTGAGAAAGGGAGGAACAGAGAGACCACCGCCCCTGCGGTCCTTCCTTTTCCGATGGGCCCTGCAGTTTTCTCTATCACCTTGAGGTATTCTTTACCATTTTCTGAGTGCGAAAGAGAGATTGCGACTGTGTTGTTCCCTCTTTCGCTTTGTATTTTGCCCTCGTTCTGTGCATTTCGTTTATTGAAACGGTATGTTTTTCTTCTCAACACTATCATCTATGTTACATTGAAACACTGCTCCTTCTTCATCTTCCTCACTTGCATCATCATCATCAGTGCTTCTTCTTCTTCCTGAGTTTGACTGGTCTGTATCATTCTGAGCTTCTTCATCTGATTCTTCTTGCGTCCATTGTATAAGGTAATTCTTAAATTCCCGCATGTTTCACATGTTTTCTTCTCATGCCTTATTTATATTGGAGAATATATTAAGAGAATTTAAGTTTTGTTTAAAAACATGTTTACAAGGTGTTTGAAATAGGAATATATTCATATGAGTTGTGTGGTCTTACTGAGTTCCATAAATCTTAATGCATAATTAATTGCTTAAATTCATATAGGAATATATTGGATTAGCAATTGATTATAGAATTGCTTGACTTTGGAAGAGGCTGGTAATTAAATTAGGGAAACTCAACTATCAATCATGTGGAATAAATTTGGCTAGAATAGATAAGTGATTCAATCCGGAATTTGTGAAGTGAAATCTAATCCCTAGGATTTTTTCTCATATTTACTTTCATATCATTTGCATTCATATTTAATTGTCTTTCTTTTATTTTCTACTCTCAATCACCAACTAATCGATCGACTAAATAGAATTAAAATTACCTATTTTGGTACTTAGTGTTCAATCCTCGAGGGAACGATACTCTACTTACTTCCATATTACTTGATTACGACAGTGTATACTTGCACTATTTAAATGATCATCTGTACTCGTATCAGTCCTTCCTTTTCCGATGGCCGCTGCAGTTTCCTCTCTCAACCTGAGGTATTCTTTACTCTTTTCTGAGTGTGAAAGAGAGATTGTGACTGTGTTGTTCGCTATTTCGTTTGCATTTCCCCCTCGTTCTGTGCATTTCGTTTGTTGAAACGGTATGTTTTTCTTCTCAACAGTATCATCCATTTTACGTTGAAACACTGCTCGTTCTTCATCTTCGTCACTTGCATCATCATCCTCAGTGCTTCTTCTTCTTCCTTTGTTTGACTGGTCTGTATCATTCTGAGCTTCTTCATTTGATTCTTCTTGCATCCATTGTATAAGGTAATTCTTAAATTCTCGCATCTTTCACATGTTTTCTGGTCATACCTTATTTATATTGGAGAATATATTAAGAGAATTTAAGTTTTGTTTGAAAACATGTTTATAAAGTGTTTGAAAAATTTATTGCTCTAGAGATACAGATCAGAGACTGAGTTGGGTGAGAGAGGGAGGAGCAGAGATTCTGTCACCCCTACAGTCCTTCCTTTTCTGATGGCCCCTGCAGTTTTTCTCTCAGCCTGAGGTATTCTTTACTCTTTTCTGAGTGCGAAAGAGAGATTGCGAATGTGTTGTTCCCTCTTTCGCTTTGCATTCTCCCCTCATTCTGCGCATTTCGTTGTTGAAACAGTATGTTTTTCTTCTCAATAGTATCATCCATTTTACGTTGAAACACTGCTCCTTCTTTATCTTCCTCACTTGCATCATCATCCTCAGTGCTTCTTCTTCTTCCTCAGTTTGACTGGTCAGTATCATTCTGAGCTTCTTCATTTGATTCTTCTTGCGTCCATTGTATATGGTAATTCTTAAATTCTCGCATCTTTCACTTGTTTTATGGTCATACCATATTTATATTGGAGAATATATTAAGAGAATTTAAGTTTTGTTTAAAAACATGTTTACAAGGTGTTTGAAAAATTTATTGCTCTAGAGATAGAGACAAGAGACTGAGTTGGGTGAGAAAGGGAGGAACAGAGATTCCGCCGCCCCTGCAGTCCTTCCTTTTCCGATGGCCCCTGCAGTTTTCTCCCTCTGCCTGAGGTATTCTTTACTCTTTTCTGAGTGTGAAAGAGAGATTACGACTGTGTTGTTCCCTCTATTGCTTTGCTTTCCCGCTTGTTCTGTGCATTTCGTTTGTTGAAACAATATGTTTTTCATCCATTTTAGGTTGAAACACTGCTCCCCCTTCATCTTCCTTACTTGCATCATCATCCTATGTGCTTCTTCTTCTTCCTCAGTTTGACTGGTCTGTATCATTCTAAGCTTCTTCATTTGATTCTTCTTGCGTCCATTATATAGGGTAATTCATAAATTCCCGCATCTTTCACATGTTTTCTGGTCATACCGTATTTATATTTTAGAATATACTCAGACAATTTAAGTTTTGTTTAAAAACAAGTTTACAAGGTGTTTGAAAAATTTATTGCTCTAGAGATAGAGATCAGAGACTGAGTTGGGTGAGAAAGGGAGGAACAGAGAGACTGTCGCCCTTGCAGTCCTTCCTTTTCCGATGGGCCCTGCAGTTTTCTCTCTCAGCCTAAGGTATTCTTCACGCTTTTTTGAGTGCCAAAGAGAGATTGCGACTGTGTTGTTCCCTCTTTCACTTTGCATTTCGCCCTCGTTCTGTGCATTTCTTTTGTTGAAACGGTATGTTTTTCTTCTCAACAGTATCATCCATTTTAGGTTGAAACACTGCTCCTTCTTCATCTTCCTCACTTGCATCATCATCCTCAGTGCTTCTTCTTCTCCTCAGTTTGACTGGTCAGTATCATTCTGAGCTTCTTCATTTGATTCTTCTGCGTCCATTGTATACGGTAATTCTTAAATTCTTGCATCTTTCACATGTTTTCTGGTCATACCGCATTTATATTGGGATATATATTAAGAGAATTCAAGTTTTGTTTAAAAACAAGTTTACAAGGTGTTTGAAAAATTTATTGCTCTAGAGATAGAGATCAGAGACTGAGTTGGGTGAGAAAGGGAGGAACAGAGAGACTGTCGCCCTTGCAGTCCTTCCTTTTCCGATGGCCCCTGCAGTTTTCTCCCTCAGCCTGAGGTATTCTTTACCTTTTTCTAAGTGCGAAAGAGAGATTACGACTGTGTTGTTCCCTCTTTCTCTTTGCTTTCCCCCCTCGTTCTGTGCATTTCGTTTGTTGGAATGGTATGTTTTTCTTCTCAACAGTATCAACCATTTCACGTTGAAATACTGCTCCTTCTTCATCTTCCTCACTTGCATCATCATCCTCAGTGCTTCTTCTTCTTCCACAGTTTGACTGGTCTGTATCATTATGAGATTCTTTATTTGATTCTTCCTGCTTCCATTGTATACGGTAATTCTTAAATTCTCACATCTTTCACATTTTTTCTGGTCATACCTTATTTATATTGGAGAATATATTAAGAGAATTTAAGTTTTGTTTAAAAACATGTTTACAAGGTGTTTGAAAAATTTATTGTGCTAGAGATAGAGATTAGAGACTAAGTTGGGTGAGAAAGGGAGGACCAGAGAGACCGTCGCCCCTGCACTCCTTCCTTTTCCGATGGGCCCTGCAGTTTTCTCACTCAGCCTGAGGTATTCTTTACTCTTTTCTGAGTGTGAAAGAGAGATTGCGACTGTGTTATTCCCTCTTTCGCTTTGCATTTCCCCCTCGTTCTGTGCATTCTGTTTGTTAAAACGGTATGTTTTTCTTCTCAACAGTATCATCGATTTTACGTTGAAACACTACTCCTTCTTTATCTTCCTCAATTTCATCATCATCCTCAGTGCTTCTTCTTCTTCCTCAGTGTGACTGGTCAGTATCATTCTGAGCTTCTTCATTTGATTTTTCTTTCGTCCATTGTATACGGTAATTCTTAAATTCTCGCATCTTTCACATGTTTTCTGGTCATACCTTATTTATATTGGAGAATATATTAAGAGAATTTAAGTTTTGTTTAAAAACATGTTTACAAGGTGTTTGAAAAATTTATTGCTCTAGAGATAGAGATCAGAGAGTGAGTTTGGTGAGAAAGGGAGGAACAGAGAGACTGTCGCCCCTGCAGTCCTTCATTTTCCGATGGGCCCTGCAGTTTTCTCTCTCAGCCTGAGGTATTCTTCACGCTTTTCTGAGTGCAAAAGAGAGATTGCGACTGTGTTGTTCCCTCTTTCCCTTTGCATTTCCCCCTCGTTCTGTGCATTTCGTTTGTCGAAACGGTATGTTTTTCTTCTCAACAGTATCATCCATTTTATGTTGAAACACTGCTCCTTCTTCATCTTCCTCACTTGCATCATCATCCTCAGTGCTTTTTCTTCTTCCTCAGTTTGACTGGTCAGTATCATTCTGAACTTCTTCATTTGATTTTTCTTTCGTCCATTGTATAAGGTAATTCTTAAATTCTCGTATCTTTCACATGTTTTCTGGTCATACCGTATTTATATTGGAGAATATATTAAGAGAATTTAAGTTTTGTTTAAAAACATGTTTACAAGGTGTTTGAAAAATTTATTGCTCTCGAGATAGAGATCAGAAACACAATTGGGTGAGAAATGGAGGAACAGAGAGACCGCCGCCCCTGCAGTCCTTTCTTTTTCGATAGCACTTGCAGTTTTCTCTCTTAGCCTGAGTAATTTTTTACTCTTTTCTGAGTGTGAAAGAGATATTGTGACTGTGTTGTTCCCTCTTTCACTTTGCATTTCCCCCTCGTTCTGTGCATTTCGTTTGTTGAAACGGTATGTTTTTCTTCTCAACAGTATCATCGATTTTTAGTTGAAACACTGCTCCTTCTTCATCTTCCTCACTTGCATTATTATCCTCACTTCTTCATCTTCTTCCTTAGTTTGATGGTCTGTATCATTCTGAGCTTCTTCATTTGATTCTTCTTGCATCCGTTGTATACGGTAATTCTTAAATTCTCGCATCTTTCGCATGTTTTCTGGTAATACTGTATTTATGTTGGAGAATATATTAAGAGAATTTAAGTTTTGTTTAAAAACATTTTTACAAGGTGTTTGAAAATTTTGTTGCTCTAGAGATAGAGATCAGAGATTGAGTTGGGTGAGAAAGGGAGGAATAGAGAGACCGCCGCCCCTGTAGTCCTTCCTTTTGTGATTGGCCCCTGCAGTTTTCTCTCTCAGCCTGAGGTATTCTTTACTCTTTTCTGAGTGCGAAAGAGAGATTGCCACTATGTTGTTCCCTCTTTCTCTTTGCATTTCCCCCTCGTTCTTTGCATTTCTTTTCTTGGAACGGTATGTTTTTCTTCTAAAGAGTATCATCTATCTTACGTTGAAACACTACTGCTTCTTCATCTTCCTCACTTGCATCATCATCCTCAGTGCTTCTTCTTCTTCCTTAGTTTGACTAGTCTGTATCATTCTGACCTTCTTCATTTGATTCTTCTTGCATCCGTTGTATACGGTAATTCTTAAATTCTCGAATCTTTCGCATGTTTTCTGGTCATACAGTATTTATGTTGGAGAATATATTAAGGGAATTTAAGTTTTTCTTAAAAACTTGTTTACAAGGTGTTTGAAAAATTTATTGCTCTAGAGATAGAGATAAGAGACTCAATTGGGTGAGAAAGGGAGGAACAGAGAGACCAACGCCCCTGCAGTCCTTTCTTTTCCAATGGCCCTTGCAATTTTCTCTCTCAGCCTGAGGTATTCTTTACTCTTTTCTGAGTGCGAAAGAGAGATTGCCACTGTGTTGTTCCCTCTTTCGCTTTGCATTTCCCCCTCGTTCTTTGCATTTCGTTTGTTGAAACGGTATGTTTTTCTTCTCAACAGCATCATCCATTTTACGTTGAAACACTGCTCCTTCTTCATCTTACTCACTTGCATCATCATCCTTAGTGCTTCTTCTTCTTCCTTAGTTGGACTGGTCTGTATCATTCTGAACTTCTTCATTTGATTCTTCTTTCATCCATTGTATACGGTAATTCTTAAATTCTCGCATCTTTCACATGTTTTCTGGTCATACCGTATTTATATTAGAGAATATATTAAGAGAATTTAAGTTTTGTTTAAAAACATGTTTACAAGGTGTTTGAAAAATTTATTGCTCTAGAGATAGAGATCAGAGACTCAATTAGGTGAGAAAGCGAGGAACAGAGAGACTGCCGGCCCTGCAGTATTTTCTTTTCTGATGGCTCCTGCAATTTTCTCTCTTAGCCTGAGATATTCTTTACTCTTTTCTGATTGCGAAAGAGAGATTGCAACCGTGTTGTTCCCTCTTTCGCTTTGCATTTCCCCCTCGTTCTTTGCATTTCATTTGTTGAAACGGTATGATTTTCTTCTCAACAGTATCATCCATTTTCCGTTGAAACACTGCTCCTTCTTCATCTTCCTCACTTGCATAATCATCCTTTGTGCTAGAGCAATAAATTTTTCAAACACCTTGTAAACATGTTTTTAAACAAAACTTAAATTCTCTTAATATATTCCCAATATAAATAAGGTATGACCAGAAAACATGTGAAAGATTTGAGAATTTAAGAATTTACGTATACAATGGACGCAGAAAGAATCAAATGAAGAAGATCAAAATGATACAGACCAGTAAAACTAAGGAAGAAGAAGAAGCACTAAGGATGATGATGCATGTGAGGAAGATGAAGAAGGAGCAGTGTTTCAACGTAAAATGGATGATACTGTTGAGAAGAAAAACATACCGTTTCAACAAACGAAATGCAAAGAACGAGAGGGAAATGCAAAATGAAAGAGGGAACAACACAGTCGCAATCTCTCTTTCCCACTCAGAAAAGAGTAAAGAATACCTCAGGCTGAGAGAGAAAAATGCAGGTGTCCATCACAAAAGGAAGGACTGCAGGGGCGGCGGTCTCTCTGTTCCTCCCTTTCTTACCCAACTCAATCTCTGATCTCTATTTCTAAAGCAACAAATTTTTCAAACACCTTGTAAACATGTTTTTAAACAAAACTGAAATTCTCTTAATATATTCACCAATATAAATACGGTATGAGCAGAAAACATGCAAAAGATGCGAGAATTTAAGAATTACCGTATACAATGGACGCAAGAAGAATCAAATGAAGAAGCTCAGAATGATACAGACCAGTCAAACTAAGGAAGAAGAAGAAGCACTGAGGATGATGATGCAAGTCAGGAAGATGAAGAAGGAGTAGTGTTTCAACGTAAAATGGATGATACTGTTGAGAAGAAAAACATACCGTTTCAACAAACGAAATGCGCAGAACGAGGGGGAAATGCAGAGTGAAAGAGGCAACAACACAGTCGCAATCTCTCTTTCGGGCTCAGAAAAGAGTAAAGAATACCTCAGGCTGAGAGAGAAAACTGCAGGGGCCAATCACAAAAGGAAGGACTACAGGGGCGGCGGTTTCTCTATTCCTCCCTTTCTCACCCAACTCAATCTCTGATCTCTATCTCTAGAGCAACAAAATTTTCAAACACCTTGTAAAAATGTTTTTAAAAAAAACTTAAATTCTCTTAATATATTCTCCAGTATAAATACGGTATGACAAGAAATCATGTGAAAGATGCGTGAATTTAAGAATTACCGTATACAATGGACACAAGAAGAATCAAGTGAAGAAGCTCAGAATGATACAGACCAGTCAAACTAAGGAAGAAGAAGAAGCACTGAGGATGATGATGCAAGTGAGGAAGATGAAGAAGGAGCAGTGTTTCAACGTAAAATGGATGATACTGTTGAGAAGAAAAACATATCGTTTCAACAAACGAAATGCGCAGAACGAGGGGGAAATGCAAATCGAAAGAGGCAACAACACAGTCGCAATCTCTCTTTCGCACTCAGGAAAGAGTAAAGAATACCTCAGGCTGAGAGAGAAAACTGCAGGGCCCGTCGAAAAAGGAAGGACTGAAGGGGCGGCGGTCTCTCTGTTCCTCCCTTTCTCAACCAACTCAATCTCTGATCTCTATCTCTAGAGCAACAAATTTTTCAAACACCTTGTAAATATGTTTTTAAACAAAACTTAATTTCTCTTAATATATTCTCCAATATAAATAAGGTATGACCAGAAAACATGTGAGAATTTAAGAATTACCGTATACAATGGACGCAAGATGAATCAAATGAAGAAGCTCAGAATGATACAGACCTGTCAAACTAAAGAACAAGAAGAACCACTGAGGATGATGATGCAAGTCAGGAAGATGAAGAAGGAGCAGTGTTTCAACTTAAAATGGATGATATTGTTGAGAAGACAAACACACCGTTTCAACAAACAAAATGCGCAGAACATGGGGGAAATGCAAACTGATAGAGGGAATAACA